>JAPDNY010000006.1:141695988-147230988 GCA_029375565.1 Gekko gecko
TCCTGTCTTTGCCCTAGTTGAGTTTGGAGTATTGTAAACAAACTCAACACATTGCAGGGAAGATCTGTGAATGACTTTTACTGCAGAATAACACCCAAGGAGGCCCTTGGTTTGAATGGCACTGCCTCAAGAAAGGGGTTAGATCCTAAGTTCCCTCCTCGCAAACTTACCACACCCCGGCTGATATTTGCTCTACTAGTGAAACTGTACAGGTTGCCTTATATTGCTTGTGTGTTTCTCCCTGTGGGGAAAATAACAGTTCAGGGGTTAGGAAAACAGTTTGGGCAGAAAATTGAATCCCCTTTCTCCCACACGACAGCCCGCATCTGAATCTGGTCTCCCCAAAATGTTATATAGTAATTGAAAATGTGCCACACACCTTCCAGCATATCCTTTACTTGTATCTTCAATTTTAGAGGGCTGTTAACAAATACATTTAATTTTAAAAATGCTTTTTATGTCTTTCTGTTTCAGTTGCTACTGAGAAGAGATTACCAGTAATGCCAGGATCCCCTGTGGAAGTAAAGATACAGTCACGATCTTCTCCATCCAGCATGCCGCCACTGCCCCCTGTTAACTCCGGTGGTCCCCGGCCTGTCTCATTTACCCCTGCAGCATGTAAGAGTGTGGGATATTTGGAGTGAACCTATTGCTTTAGTTTTATTTAGCCCCCAGTTTTACTTTGATATGCCAGACAGAAACAGAGTTTTGAAGGTCCTGTCATTCTGATTCAGACAAGGTAGAAGTGAAGAGCAGCACACTGGCCCAAGCTGGAAGGAGTAACTCTGCATAAGGTTCCACTGGTTTTTCATGAACTTAGTAGGCTGGGAGAGCTTCCTGAAAAGTAGATCAGTCTGTTTTTTTTTTTTTAATGAGTCCATTTTCATAGAGTAGCTCTTTCTTCCATTTACAGCCCTTCTACTTTTCTTATAATATGATTTTTATCCCCTGGCAATGCCATCGTAATCAACCTGCCTAGTGAAAAGAATGCTGGGATTATGGCTTGGCTCATTGAAGGTGTCACCAGTGTTTGACCACTGAGAGGGAGTGAAGACTTAACGTTATCCATCTCTGATGATGTCATTTATTTTTAGTTATTTATTTATTAAATTAGATTTACTAGGCCGCCCTTCCCTGGAAACAGGCTCAGGGTGTCTTTTAACAAAATAATATATAAATCTCAATTTAAAACTAAGTTAAAATAATCCAATAATTACCAATAAATAAAAACACCATACATACAGTATATAAGATGGCGGAAAGAATTCCAGCTCCCCAGTCTCCAGGGGTGTGGGGTCACAAAGGATGGGGAATTACGTAAGAGTGCCAAAGAAGCCCTGTCACCAACCAAAGGCCCGGTGGAGCATCTCTGCCTTGCATGCCTTGTGGAAAGGTAATAACTCCTGCAGGGCTCAGATGTCTTCTGGCAGAGCGTTCTACCAGGCAGGACAGCCAGACTTCTCTCAGGCCGGGGACCACCAGGAAGTTCTTATTTCCTGAGTGTAATGCTCTTCCAGGGGCATACTGGGAAACGCAGTCCTGAATATATGTAGGTCCCTGACTGTTAAGGGCCTTAAAGGTCAAAAACAGAACCTTGAACCTGATCTGGTGCTCCACTGGAAGCCAATGCAGCTCACGCAGCACTGGTTGAACGTGTGCTGTCTGATGGGTCCCAGTAAGGACCCACACAGCTGCATTTTGGACCAGTTGGAGCTTCTGGGTCAGGTGCAAGGGCAGGCCCACATAGAGCAAATTACAGTAGTCTAGCCTGGAGGTGACTATTGCATGGATTACCGTGGCTAGGTCAGGGTGAAACAGGTAGGGAACCAGCTGCCTAACCTGGCGAAGTTGGAAAAACACCTGGCTGGCAACTTTCGCAACCTGGGCTTCCATAAATAGGGAAGAATCCAGGGTCACGCCCAGTCTCCTGACAGTCTGTGCTGGTGACAGAGGCACACCCTCAAGAGATGGAAGCTAGCAACCCAATTGAGGCTTTCCTCCACCCAGCCACAGAACCTCCATCTTTCCTGGATTCAGTTTCAGACGACTCTGCTTCAGCCATTTCACCACAGCCTCCAGACCCTCCACTCAATTCCTGGGAACGGTAACTGGCCAGCCAACCAGCAAAAGAAATAGCTGGGTGTCATCAGCAGATTGATGGCATCCCAGCCCGAAACTCCTCAATAGCTGGGCAACGGGGTGCATGTAGATGTTAAACAATATTGGGGAGAGAAGTGCCCCTTGATGAACCCCACAGACCATTGGGTACCTTGAGGACACTGTCCCTCCCACTGCCACCCTCTGTCCCTGACCATGGAGATATGAGGTAAGCCATTTCAAGACTGCCACATGAATTCCAGCATCCACAAGGCTGTGAGTCAATAGATCGTGGCTGACTATGTCAAATGCTGCTGTAAGATCAAGTAATATCAGCAGCGCTGACCCGCCTTGATCCAGCTGTCTGCGGAGATCATCCGTGAGGGCGACCAGTGCCGTTTCCATCCTGTAGCCAGGGCGGAAGCCTGATTGATATAGATCCAACACCGATGCATCATCCAGAAATTTTTGGAGCTGTTCGACCGCCACTCTTTCAATTACCTCACCCAGAAATGAGAAATTCAAGACTGGGTGATAATTGGTCAGATCCGTAGGATCTAAATTTGTTTTTTTTCAGGAGCAGAACAACTACTGCCCCTGTGACATTTACCACTGCATTCAATGCAGCTATGACTATTGCTGTCAAGAATGTTAACTGGCAAAATAGTGCAGTTTCAGCCACTGGGAAAATGCTGTACTCAGGAAGGATCTCCTCCAGGCACGTACCGTTTTGTTGCTCGGTAAATTAAGGCTTCATTCAGATTTCACGATAACCCACATAACACATTAGTTATGTTGTGGTGTCTGAGTGCAGAAGTTCAAATGAACTCTGGATTTCATAATAAGATTTCTGTCTGGTTTAGTTATATATTTTATTAACAGTGGTGTTTTGTGGCATTTGACTTCACTGACCCCAGTTTGTTGAATTACACAAATTCTCACAGTCATCTGTTCTCAAAGATAGCAGTGTTAGGGAGAACATCTTCCCTGGGTGTCTGTGGGGGAGAGGAAAAATGTAGATGGACCAGCACTTATGAATAAACTGGGATTCGATATTTTTGTGGCGTAGACTAATGTGTGTGTGTTTTCATAAGACCCAGTTTATTGCAGGGTCTCATTGTAGTTTATGTGCCTGGACATTTCCTCTGAATGAAATTTTAGTTGTATTTGAGGTAAAAATAAGTTTATTTATTTATTTGATTTATATAGTGCCTTCCCTGTGGGTGGGCTCAGGGCTGTTTACAGCAATCTTTGGCCCCTGGCTGTATAGGGCTTTAAAGGTAAGCATCATCCCACCAATTTTAGTAGGTGTGTAAAGGATTGTGTCTTGTTTTTTGGGACTAATGTGGCAGCTACACTTTGAAGAAGGCAGGGAAGAAGTCACACCTTCTCAGCAACTGCATGGGATCCTCTTAGAAAAGCTTGCCCCATACACACCGCACATATGCTTCCTTTGGAAGACTGAGCAGTGTAACAGTGTTACCAGACAATTGCATATGGCTGTAATAACATCAAAAAGAAACCCAGCACCAGAGTGAAATATGACCAAATTCCTTACCCCTATAATCATGTATATAGAACCCAGAAGAAAGCCTGGATTTATTTTAGAATTTTTAATGGCTGAATTTCTCAACAAGTTTGAGCTCTTAAGTTGCTTGTCGGTAAAAAACAATAGCCAGTACTCTGATGTATTTTGTATACTGTTAAGCAGTATTTTTTAAAAGTTTCCAGCAAAATGGACCTGAACATTCCCAAATTCTGTTGTCAGCGTTCGTGTCTTTGTTTGAAAGCATGTTGTAGTAAAGTCTAAATATACAATGTGTGTTTCTTCACTGATTTCCATATTCCCTGTTTCTGTAGTACCAAATGGGATGAACCATTCTCCTCCTACACTGAATGGAGCAAAATCACCACCTCAGAGGTTCAGCAATGGGCCGTCCTCATCTTCTTCCTCTTCATTGACCAATCAGCAGCTCCCAGCTACCTGTGGGGCTCGTCAACTCAGCAAACTGAAGAGGTTTCTTACCACCCTCCAGCAGTTTGGCAATGACATTTCACCAGAGATTGGAGAGAAGGTCCGGACACTTGTTTTAGCATTAGTGGTAAGCTTCCCCCCCCCCCCCCACTATTTTTGCATTTGTTTGTGTGTGCATGCCAGTGCCTGGAAGTCATAGTGACCACTGGTGACTCCTACTGGGGCATGGAGGATGTTCAGAGAAGTGGCTTAGTAGCCTGCCTCTCTCTCCTTGCCCTGGTATTCTTTGGAGGTCTCCCATCCAAATACTTGCCAGGGTCAGCCCTACTTAGCTTCCTAGATCTGATGTGATTGGGCTTGCCTGGGCTATCCAGGTCAGTGCTCATTAGTGGGAAGCTTTTATTTCTCATTTTCCCCTCTGCATTTAGAGGTTCCTGGGTCTATGGCTTTTGTTCTTATGGCAATGCTTGGCCAGCAAAATGGTGGTAATTTGGTGATGTGTACCCTTCACAGAATTTTATTTGAACTCTTATGGAGGATACATAGCACCAAATTAAAACCATTTTTGCAAGAATGTGATGTGGTGTGCTGGGAAGTATTGAACTATGGCTGGGGCAACCCAGGTTTGAATCCCCCCTGTTCCATGAAGGCCATTGTTTGACCTTGGGCTAGTAATTCTCTCTCAGCCTAACTTACGCTCAAGGTTGTTGTGAGCATAAAATGCTCCTTGGTGGAATGGTGGCAAAAAATTCTTTATGAAAAAAATGTGCTAGTGGAAAAACATCTACTTGTTATGGTAAATATAAAGCCAGCTTCCAAAATAAGTTCAATTGAGGAAGGAAAGGCTAGTGGAATTTTAATTGAACTGGAAAGAAAATCTAGATTAATTTCCTTTTCTCTTTGCAGAATTCCAGGGTAACAATAGAGGATTTTCACTGCAAGCTTCAGGAGGCCACTAATTTTCCTCTCCGTCCATTTGTGATTCCATTCTTGGAGGTGATTGGTTAATTTTCGAAGTCATACCTTTGAGACAGTAGTGAGAAAAAACTGAGTGGCACACTAGATAAGTACTACAGGATCTCCCAAACTATAAAAGCATTGTCATATATTACATTCAAACCATCTAGCAACCTTACTTGTTGAGGCAGTTCTCTTCGAATCCAAAGTCTGAAAGTACTGCAGTGGGCCTCATGCCATCTACTATATTTGTGGATCTCCACTGTCTTTCTCTTTTTTGGAGGAGGGATCCTCACAGAGAAGACATGCTCTTTCTTTCTTTGGAACAGAATCTGATAAGAGAAAAGGAAGCCCTCATGCTTCTGTAACACTCGTAGAATTCGATGCTTATTCGCAACATGGTGCTCTCTGTGGATGCTTAAATCCAGAGTTTGGGGACATGGACAGACAAGACAGATCTTTCTGCAAACCTGAGAAAATCCCCAGGTTTGCAGGAAGATTCTCAAATCTTAAGAAAGATGTTTTTTTTAAAAGTAATTTAGAGAATAATTTGTTTTTTTTAAAAAGAGACTCTGATTCATAGAAAGTACCAGACCTTCAGATTAGATCTTGGCTTGAGCTCTGTTTGTTCTAAAATCTACACTGTTGATCTAATATCTACAGTTGGGGTATTATAATAGGAGGGTTCTGGAAATGTGGGGATAGATAATCCTTGCACACATAGCCCAGAGTGGTTATCAAAAGAAAGGGACAAGAAACTTCCTTTCCCCACCCTCAGTGCTCTTTCTCCTTTTTAATAAATCATGCTTATATCTGCTCCTTGTCTCCTGTATCCCAGCTGGTGTAACAGAAGCAACTGCCCAGTTTCTATTGATCAGTATTGTTAGGAGGTCAGTGAAACAACCCATTTGTTAGCTCTGCACTGACTCCTGCAGGGACCTTGAATCATGCCACATGCCTGCACGAGCCTGCTTCCTCCTTTTCATGGATCTCCCATTAGTGGGGCCAGTTTTGTAGCTAGACATTTCTGTATGCCACAAATGTGTCCTGCCCTTTTCCTCTGTGAAGTGAAACAAGAAGGGAAGCCAAGCTGAGCTGGCAGCCTTTTGGGAACTGATAAGATTGGACATTAGGTCTAGTCCCCCTATTGATATCTCCCGTTTGCAGAGATGGGAGAGATGAGCTGGGGTCATACACACACACACACACACACACACACACACACACATTCATACTATAGCTGTGGCCCACTTGGGAACAACTGTGGGTTCTGCCAGCCCATTGAGCTTGATTTTTGTTTTAGTTGATTTCTGTGGGGGCAGCAAGGCTGTTACAACACTAGAGCCACTGTTTTAACAACAGCCAGGCAGTAGCATAGGGCCTCTGCAGTTTCCCAGTCTAAATGGCAACTTGAACTTTGTTTTGCAGGCCAACCTTCCGCTTCTGCAGAGAGAACTGCTGCATTGTGCTCGGGCAGCCAAACAAACCCCTTCCCAATATTTGGCCCAGCACGAGCATGTCTTGCTGAACACAAACACGGCTTCCCCAGCTGATTCATCAGAGCTGCTGATGGAAGTGAATGGCAATGGGAAGAGGCACAGTCCAGACAGGTAACGAGCCGTTTCTGAAGCCCAGAAATCTGAGTCGGTCTGCATGCCTCGTGCAAGAAAGTTCATCCACCTCCTGCCCTCTATTTAATTTATCTCTTTATTTAATTCACTCATACCCTGCACTCCTCCCCAATGGAAACTCAAAGCAGCTTACATCATTCTCCTTTCGTCCATTTTATTCTCACAACAACTCTGTGAGGTGGGTTAGACTGAGTGTGACTAGCCCAAGGTCACCCTGCATGCTTCCCATGGCATGAGTGGAAATTTGAACCTGGGTCTTCCAGATGCTAGTACAACACTCTTAACCACTACGCTACACTGGCTCCTGATATGGGTCCTCCATGTCTTTATTGGGAAACTAAAACATTTACTTGTGTGACGTGCTCTGTATACTTGGACATGGGCATGACTGAATGTCACCATTCCACGTCATTATTTCAGATGATCGGTTCTGCTGGGCTTTCTGCCTCACCTGCCTTCCAGTTTAACATCAAGAGTTTCTGAAATTAATTTCAAAATGGAAGTATCCTAGTTAGCCAGTTTTTGGTTTGGCACTCTCTCACTTTATCTCCCCAGATGTGTGTGTTGGTTTTAAATCACAAGATAAAATAGGAGTATTAATGCAGTTGTATAGTGACATCCAGATTCCTTTGGGAGCAGTGTCTTAGTTGAAGCCCATCTACAATTTGCTTGTTTTTCTCTCCCTGTTCTGTCTCTTCTCCCCCCTCCCCCCGTGTTCTCTTATATCAGCTATTTTAGACCGTATACTGCCTTAAATGTAATGGCAGAAAGGCAGTATAGAAATGATCAAATAAATAAATTAAAATATTATCTGTACAGGAGATGAACACCTTAAAAACTGCTATGAATTGCACATGGACAGCAATCTGAACATGTGCCAGAAATCAAAAATGGAAGACTGGCAGATTGCTGGCTCAGGTTGGGGGAGAAATTTGGATGGGTAAATATTAGTAAGCATCCCTTCTCTGTCATGTAAAATATCTTCAAACACGCAAAGACTGTATCATTCTGCAGTACACAGAGGCTTCTTTAAACTATTTTAAACGTGTATAAGCAGAGTCTCAGTAAGAGTGGCTTGAAATGTCTGTTCTGTCTAAAATTCCAAGCTTAACTGTTCCATTACTTGAGTGATTAAAGGCACTAAGAGGTTGTTTAGGAAAGAAAATCCTCATGGGATTTACTTTAGGGGTACCAAAAAAGGACACCATGCTGCCTAAATGCATGAATTTGTTTTCTGTTTGTCTCTTTTCAGTGAATTTATTTTTGTCGCTATTGAAGTTACAAGTAGCTTATATTTCAGGGGTTAACTGATACTGTTAGGCGTTAGTAAACAGGACATGACGTTATGTAACCTGTATCCAATCAGAAGTAACTTTCAGTCTGCCCAGGAAAACTTTATAGGAGGTGTTTTGACCTGTAACCTTTCTATTGGTCAGTTAGCAGCTTGTTTGAAATTATTGCTTTGATCTTGTATGCATGCATTCACAGTCTTTATTGTTGACCTTCCAGTCTTTGTTGCTGACCCAGAAGAAGGAAAAGAATAGCCATTATCCTGTTTCCTAGCAATGTGACTGTTAGTATTAGTTAGATGCTAGGATATATTGTTTACATTTCTTTTGTCCAAATGTTCCTTACCTTCTTTTTAGTAAAGTAACTTTTTAAATCTAACACACGGAGTATGTCTCTTACTTTTGCCCCAGCCTTATTTTAAAGGCAATATCCCAACAATTGCTCAATCTTTTTTCAGTGAATAGCTTGTTTTTCTGCCTGCTCTTTGTAAAACCTGTGCTTTTCTCAGACGGGGAACACTAAGGCCCAAACTACAACCAAACAGCATCTGTGAGTTCCCCATGGGAACCCAATTCGAACGCCCTGCAGGAGCCTCATTCAGATTGGAACCACAGCGTAGATTTTTTTTATTTTTTTTTGGGGGGGGGTGCTTCTGCCATTTTCCAACCAGAAAATGGGAGGGCTGCACACACACTGAATGCTTGCATATGCAGCCTTGCAATGGGACATCCCCCCAGGGCTGTTTCAGATCAGCAAAACGGTGGCAGGCTGGAGCCCCTCCTCTCCCTGTGCTGCAGTCGTGATCTGAATTGGGCCCCTTCAGTGCTTTAGAATTGAGTTCCTGTGCGGAACTGGCAGCTGCTATATGGCTGCAAGTCTTCATTGGGATCAGGTAGTTTGGGCCTCACTTAGTCACCTTTCTGTCTCTGCATTCTTTGTGCTAATGGAGACTCTCTTTTCTTGCCTTGCTGACAGGAGAGAAGAAAGCAGCTTTGAGAGAGACCCACTCCCCTCGGAGCCTCCTGCCAAGAGGGTGTGCACCATTAGCCCAGCTCCCCGGCATAGCCCGGCACTCATGCTGCCTGTCATCAATCCAGCTGGACAGTTCCACCCTACTCCGCCCCCGCTCCAGCATTACACCTTGGAAGACATCGCAACCTCCCACTTGTACAGAGACCCCGGCAAGATGTTGGAGCACAGGGAACTGCGAGACAGGCATAGTGTTGGTAAGGAGGCCGCTGTCTGGTCTCCCCACTCATTTCTCTTGGGCCCTGGTGGAGTGCATTCCAATGAGCTGCCTTAGTCATAACAAAGCCCCAAACCATCCTGCCCCTTGTGAATGAAGGCTGAAAATCTGGAGGATGCAAAATATTGAATTTGGCGCACACAAACAAGGGCATGTGCAAACCTCCGCAGCCCTCTTGTAGCACTTTAGACATCCCAGTATATGTGGCTTTTTGTCTTCTTTGTATGGCACCAAACTGTCAGTATACCTGACACAGCCGTTTTCTTGCCTTGTGTGATAGGGTTAAATGGAGGCTATCAGGATGAGCTCGTGGACCATCGCTTAACAGAGAGAGAATGGGCTGATGAATGGAAGCATCTTGACCATGTAAGGAACTTGAATGCACAGCCTCCAGCTCCTCTTAACATGGGCTGCACAGTGAGTTCTGTGAGATGAGCATTGATAAAATGACAGCAAAATAGACCTGTGTGTAATCCTGTTTTCATTTAGCATGAAGGGGCTACAGGTAGGCCGCATTCTGTGTATGCAGAAGGCCTCATCTTCCACTAACACCGATCTTAGGTGTAAGGGCTAGGAAAAACCATTTTTTTTCAAAATCTGGGGGAACCTGTATCAGTCATAGCAGGCAGTACTGGGCTACCTGGACTGGTTCACTGTTTGCAGTTTCACACCTTCTACATATGGCAAAATTTTCATGTTGAAGCAGATTTTTAAAAACATTTGGTGTGGTAGCCCAGGGGCTCAGCAAAGGATCATACCAGGCAAAAGGGCTTCTGTCGGATTCACTATTGAGATTGCATTTCTCCTCCCAGCAGAGACTGTGATTCCACTCTAGCATTTGGCATGAGTTGCAGAGGAAGTGAGGCCCATGGGATGTGATGGGCAAAGCTTTTGCCCAGTAATCTGTTTGAATATGTCTTGCTACTGAACGGCTATAATGTGTAAAAGCTGCAAGCACAAACAAAACCTCACAGTTCCCCAGTGTTGTACGATCCCTTTCTAACTCACTGGTAAAACCTCTATGTTTGCCCAGTTCAGCAAAGGCAGCTGAATGTAGAAACAGGAGTCCCTATTATAGGATGAAACAGTACCAACAAATATTACAAGGTGTTTGTTTATAAACGTTTATACTAACTTAACCTGCGCTTTATTTCATTTGCTGTGCTGACATTTAAAGTGGTCTGTTTATGTTCACTGTTAGATGGCAGTGTCTTTCTTTGCTGCTTGTGCTAATGCAACTATGTAAGACTAATGCCTAGAATTCCTATACTACAAAAGTCGAGAAGGGCTAATAGAATTTTCTGTACAGGGTTCCTTTCTATAAGGAAAAGTTGAGGCCCTTTGATTGTTGTGGTATTTTTGGCCACTGTGTGACAGAGTGTTGGACTAGATGGGCCATTAGCCTGATTCAGCGTTGGCTTCTCTTATGTTCTTATGTGGTCATGAAAGATGTATTTTGAAAATTTAGAAAGTATCCTTTATTTAGCTGGGTTTTTATATTCTCTGCCTTGCATGGACAGACAGCTGAACGAATGTGCTCTTAGTTTTGGCATTATATCCTGATCTGGAACTCATTGTCTTGTAATGTCCCATCAAGTATTCCAAAAAAAATACTTCCATGTAATAGTTTCATGCAGAGCAAGCCAAACATGAAGTCCCATGGAAATCAATTGGATGTGGATCCACTTCATACATGAGCTCGTTACACACAGATAATTGTGTAAGAAAATGGAGCTGGCGTACTTGTTTTGTTGCAGACCCCATCCACTGATTGTGAATCTTGTCTGAATTTATCCTGAAACACGCTATAAAAGCCGAACTATGTGATCAGTCAGATCGAGCACTGTAGCTTCTCCTGAACACTGTTGCACATTCTAATGTATCCATACTCCCCCCCCCCCAATCCTTACACAAAGTAAGCTAGCATAAGAAGAGTCTAGCATGAGCTGTACTGTTTTATTGAGCTGAAAGTGTGTTTTACTTGGAGTTTATTTATAGAGCTGCAAGAAGAAACACAATTTCTGGCTCAATCTGAAAATGTCATTCTAGTCAGGTGGGATAAGTTGGTTTAGATACCTGGTGCTGTAGAACTGTTGAAGTTAAGCAGATGGGCATGCTATATGGGTGGGCTATGAAAGCCCCATATAAGAGCAGGTTATTAGTTTAAAGTAATGTATTTCTCAAAGGCATTGAACTGCATCATGGAAATGGTGGAGAAGACCAGACGCTCCATGGCTGTCCTCCGACGCTGCCAAGAGGCTGACAGGGAAGAGCTGAACTATTGGAAGAGGCGATGTAGTGAAACAACAGAGCCACGGAAAGGAGGGAGTGACTTAATCATGAGACAGCACAGCCCAGGGAGTTCGGATTCGGTCAGCAGTGGTAAGTTTTGGAACCTGAGCCTCTGTGTTATACAACACTGTGTTATAAAGAGGAAGCAAACACCAGGTTTTCTCACAAGACCAAAGCTTTACACAGAACACACAAAGGAATTATCTGCTACTTGTAGGTTTGCTATAAAAATAAGGCTATGTGAAATCAGGCAGAATGTCTCCTTTCTCCATTAATATGTCTGATGTTAGAAATGAGAACAGCTGTTATGCAGGTGGAACTTCACACACATATAGCAAATACATGAAAATTGTAAAGTGTATTTTTTGTGGCATGGAAATGGAGCATGCAGAATTGTTCAAGAGGAAAATAAGGTGCTTGCAAAGTATTTATATTCATTCAGATAGGGGCATACATATACGGGCCATTTCAAATTGTCTCCTTTTCACTAGAATTGATAACTATCCATTCATTGTCATGTCTTCAGTGCAATCCCACATGGACTGCAGGCTGCAGAGAATAGATTTGCAAGCTTCCAGCTTTTTCTAGAACTAGGGGCACTCCCTTTCCCCTCCAACAGAGCCAAGAGTGGGAACTTTCCCACCCAAATGGTCATGTGATGGAGGCGGGGAGAGCGCTGCTCCCTCAGTCTTTTCTTTGTTGCTGTGGAGCAAGGACACAGGTCTTCCAGTTATGAGTTTTCATTGGGTTTCTTCTTCCCTTTGTTCTTTGTGACTGAAAGATAGCTTTATTTTTTAAAATACCACCAGTGCAGATTAAAGATGGCTCAAAACGATGAGCATGAAGATTGTGTTCTCTGTCTGGGTGAGGAATACAACACCTCCAGTGGTCCAGCATGTTGCTTTCTTACACCTAAGGCCAGGCATGATAGGGCTTCAAGACTAAAAGTGGCATTATGGGAGAAATGAGACGAGCCCACAGGAAAATCTTCAAAGTGGGCCCACGTTCCCTCAGTAGCGTCAATCCCCACAGCTCAATCTGAACTCTTGGAACTGAGTGAAGAAAAAATCAAGGCATACCACTTCTAAGCTGCCCCAAAGGTCAAAATCGCCTCAGCAGCGATCATCTAAATCACCAGAGCCCAAAGACTTACCTTGATATTGATCATCGTCTCTGAGTACTCAACATGGTCTGCCCTTGACATTAAGAGTCTGAATTACCTCAACAGTGACAATCAGGCTCACCTTGGAGTCAAGACTCTGGTTTTTCTGAGACCCAGAAGGAAACTACACCTTGACACAGATCCCCGGGTATATCTCAACATTCATCTCCATCACTTGTTCCTCCTCGCTGCCAATCCTCATCTTCCGATGTCAAAGTCTGGATCAATGTCAAGAATCATCTCCGGTGTGTCAAGAGAAGAGTTCCTAAGGAAACCATCCCCATCATTAGGATTAGCTGATTCTCCCTCATTGGACAATGATGTGGCGAAATTTCCTGCCCCAATGTCTTTGGCTTCAGAGCATTGTAATACTTACAGTTTCCCTCACCAGGTGTAGCTCAGTGCTAACATGGTTCTCAGTCCTTGACCTCAAGGATGTGTATTTTCATATAGTTATACGTCAGAATTGTAAGAAATTCCTCAGGTTTGTCTGTGGCAGTTCTTCCTATGATTACAATGTTTTATTTTTATTTTATTTATATTTATAAATTAAATTTATGAATCACTCAATCCCTGAGTTCAAAAGGCGAAGTCCAACAGCAAATAAAATACAATATAAAAATCATTACGTTATAACAATTGTGCCTTAAAATATTTACTTTAACGTTGCTCTTGGAATTTTCTCAAAATAGTTCAATGATGGGGCTAAAAGCTAAATATATTGGCATAAAAGACCATGTTCAATGTAATCTAAGCATGTTAAGAATAACACCAATACAAGCTAATGTAAGGATCTCCTATACTTGGGGTTTTAGTTATTAGTGGTTTTCTTTTCTGTATCCTTAGTTGTAGTTGTCTCCCCTTCCCTTTTTTTCTTTGTAGTTTGTAGTCTTTAGAAAATGCAATCAAAAATAAAATCCCCTTCGGGGGGTTAAGTTACAATAATAAGCCATTCAGTACACTTGCCCTTTTACCCTTCAGCACAGCCACATTGCTCAAAATGTTCACAAAATGCAGAGCTGAGGTGGTAGCCTACCTAACCCTTATTAGACAACTGGCTTTTTGTAGTCCCTACTCATGAGTCACTGCAAGCTCCTCTTTCTCTCCTATTACAACATTAGAGGAGTTGGGTTTCCCATTTGCTACCCACACTGACTTTATTGGGGCTCATTTAGACGCTACCATCGACAGGGCTTTTCTCCCTGTCCAAAGAGATCGAGCGATTCAGGCCCTTGTAATGCGGTTTTGGAGGGTCAGGCTACAGAAAGTGGTGTGGATTCAGAAACTACTTGCCCTAGTGGCCTCCGCCACTGCAGTGATTGAACACATGATGTAGCATATGAGAACTTTTCAGGAATGGTTCATTCATAACTTTGTAATGAACATAGAATCCCAATGGCTTAAGTTGTCCATCCCCAGATCAGTGCTCAGATCTGTCTAATGGTGATGAGATGACAAAAACTTACTTCAGAGAATTCCACTGGGAACCTTTACACATGACATTCAGGTATTCACTGATGCATCCCTAGGGGGCATGGGGGGTACTGTGAAGGTTTTTCAGTCATTTTGTTTAGTTGCACAGTTGAGTCGGACTCTTCACAACCCCATGGACCACATCATGCCAGGCCCTCCTGTCTTCTGTCATGCTCCGGAGTTTGCTCAATTTCATGTTCATTGCAACGATAACACTGTCTAAACATCTCATCCTTTGCTGTCCCCTTCTTCTTTTACTTTCAATCATTCCCAGCATCAGGGTCTTCTCCAGTGAGTGCTCCCTTCTCATTTGGTGGCCAAAGTATTTGAGCTTCAGCTTCAGTATCTGGCCTTCCAGGGAACAGTCAGGGTTGATTTCTTTTAGGATTGACTGATTTGATCTCCTTGCAGTCTCTGAGGGACTCTCAAGAGTCTTCTCCAGCACCATAATTTGAAAGCATGTATTCTTCAGTGCTTGGCCTTCCTTATGGTCCAACTCTTGCAGCCATACATTACTACAGGGAATACCATTGCTTTGACCATATGGATGATGTCTCTACTTTTTATTATGTTGTCTAGGTTTGCCATAGCTTTCCTCCCAAAGAGCAGGCATCTTTTAATTTCATGGCTGCAGTCACCGTCTGCAGTGATCTTGGATTCCAGGAACGTGAATTCTGTCACTGCTTTCATGACTTCCCCTTCTATTTGCCAAGGAATGATGGGGCCAGATGCCATGATCTTAGTTTTTTTGATGTTGAGTTTCAAGCCAACTTTTGTGCTCTCCTCTTCGAGTTTGGTGTAGTGGTTAAGTGTGCAGACTCTAATCTGGGAGAACTGAGTTTGATTCCCCACTCCTCCACTTGCACCTGCTGGATGACCTTGGGCAAGTCATAGTTCTGGCACAGCTGTTCTCGAAAATGAGCAGTTTCTGTCAGAGCTCTCTCAGCCCCACCTACCTCACAGGGTGTCTATTGTGGGGAGGAGAAGGGAAAGGAGTTTGTAAGTGCTCTGAGACTCCCTTGGGTATTGAAGGGCAGAGTATAAATCCAATCTCCTCCTCCTCCTCCTCCTCTTCCTCATCCTTAGCAAGAACCTCTTTAGGTCCTCTTCACTTTCTGCCATTAGAGTGGTATTGTCAGCATATCTGAGGTTGTTGATGTTTTTCCCAGCGATCTTAATTCTGGCTTGTGATTTATCCAGGCCAGCATTTTGCATGATGTACTCTGTATATAAATTAAATTTGCAGGGTGACAATATACATCCTTGTCGTACTCCTTTTCCTATGCTAAACCAATCAGTTGTTCTATATCTGATTCTAAGTGTCACTTCTTGACCCTTATACAGGTTTCTCAGGAGACATGTGAGGTGGTCTGGTACTCCCATCTCTTTAAGGACTTGCCACAATTTGTTGTGATCCACACAATCAAAGGCTTTAGCATAGTCAATGAAGCAGAAGTAGATGTTTTTCAGGTACTCCCTTGCTTTCTCCATAATCCAGTGAATATTGGCAATTTGATAGTTTCTCTGTCTCTTCAAAACCCAGCTGGTACTTCTGGCAGTTCTCTATCCATGTATTGCGGAAGCCTAGCTTGTAGGATCTTGAGCATAACCTTGCTAGCATGTGAAAGGAGTGCAATTGTGCAATAGTTTGAACATTCCTTGGCATTGCCCTTCTTTGGGATTGGAATGTAAACTGACCTTTTCTAATCCTGTGGCCACTGTTGCATTTTCCAAATTTGCTGGCATATTGAGTGTAGCACTTTAACAGCATCATGTTTTAGGACTTTGAATAGCTCAGCTGGGATACTGTCATCTCTGCTGGCTTTGTTGTTAGTAATGATTTCTAAGGCCCATTTGACTTTGCACTCCAGGATGTCTGATTCTAGGTCAGTGATCACACTGTCGTGGTTGTCAAGGACATTGAGACCCTTCTTATATAGTTCTTCTGTGTATTCTTGCCATCTCTTCCTAATCTCTTCTGCTTCTATTAGGTCCTTACCGGTTTTGTCCTTTATCATGGCCAGCTTTGCATGGAACATTCCCTTGATTTCTCCAGCTTTCTTGAAGAGATCTCTAGTCCTTCCCAATCTATTGTTTTCCTCTATTACTTTGCATTGTTCATTCAGGAAGGCCTCCTTATCTCTCCTTGCTGTTCTCTGGAAATCTGCATTCAGTTGGGTAAATATTTCCTTTTCACCTTTGCCTTTTGCTTTCCTTCTTTCCTCTGCTATTTGTAAAACCTCATCAGACAGCCACTTTACTTTCTTGCATTTCTTTTTCTTTGGGATGGTGCTGACTGCTGCCTCCCATACAATGTCACAAACCTCTGTCCATGGTTCTTCAGGCATTCTGTCTATCAAATCCTAGTCCCTTAAACCTATTCTTCACCTCCACTGTATATTCATAAGGGATGTGATCCAGGTCAAACCTGAACGGCCTAGTGGTTTTCCCAACTTTCTTCAGTATAAGCCTGAATTTTGCAATGACTAGCTCATGACCTGAGCCACAGTCAGTTCCAGGTCTTGTTTTTACTGACTATATAGAGCTTCTCCAACTTTGACTGCAAATGATATAATCAATCTGAGTTTGGTGTTGCGCATATGATGATGTCCATATGTAGAGTTGTCTCTTTAGATTGTTGGAAGAGGGTGTTTGCTATTACCAGTGTGTTCTCTTGACAAAACTCTGTTAGCTTTTGCCCGGCTTCATTTTGTTCTCCAAAGCCAAACTTGTCCATTATTCCAGTTACCTTTTGACTTCATGCTTTAGCATTCCAGTCTCCTACGATGATAAGGACATCTTTTTTTGGTGTTAGTTCTAGGAGGTGTTGTAGGTCTTCATAGGAGAAGCTGACAAGCACATTAATCTCCTAGAGCTGAAGGCCATCAGGTTTGCCCTTGCCTCTTTTGCAGGTCTCCTTGAGGGCAAACAAGTAGTGGTTGTCACAGGCAATACGACAGCACAACAACAAAGTAATATCTCCAAACAAGGAGGAACAGCATTGCTGTCTCTGTGCAAAGAGGCAATTCCAAATTGGAATTGGGTAACAGAGCATTGGGTCACCTTGTCAGCAGTTGATATCTCAGGCCAAGACAATGTCATTGCAGACATGATAAGCAGAGGCACATTGGAGAGTTACGAGTGGTCCTTAAACAAAGTGTACCTCCGGTCCATCTTCAAAGCGTGGGGAATGCCCTTAGTAGATCACTTTGCTTCAGGGAGCAACACAAAATGTCCCTGGCTTTGTTCCTGGGGGGTGAAAAGGACACAACTCCCTTGGGAATGCTTTCCATTTCCCTTGGTCTGGGCCCCTATTATACATGTTCCCCCCCATTCCTGTTGCTCTCCAAGGTGGTAGTGAAGCTGAGGGCAGATCGGTCCTCCAGCCTTCTCATAGCTCCTTTTTGGCCAAAGTGAGTTTGGTTCCCAACTCTGTGGGCCCTAGTGAGGGGTTCATTTATAACATTCCCACCAGACAAGGATCTCCTTCAGATAGGACCACTGTGGCACCACAACATAAGGTCATTACACCTGACAGCTTGGCAGATAATTCAATGAATGTGTGGTCTGAAAGAGTGTCTGAAGTCCTAGTATCTGCCAGAAAGCCATCTACTAGGAAGTCTTACTCCCCTAAATGGCGGCATTTTACTCTGTGGGCAAGAGAAAAAGGGTTCAGGCCAGGCCAATCCTCACTGTTACAAATTGATGTCCATATCCTCAATTAAGGTCCACATGGCCGCAATTTCAGCTTTTAATCTAGGATGCAACTTCCAAACGGTGTTCTCGCATCCTCATTCTAAGAAGTTTTTAAGAAGTTTAAATAATTTGTTTCCACCTGTTAATTCTCCTGTTCCTTAACGGAGTTTGTCTCTGGTACTTTCACAGTTAATCTATAAACTTTTTTGAACTGCTGGCCATGTGTGAATTGTTTGTCTGCCAAGACAATGTTCCTAGTAGCAGTTACCTCAGCCATGAGAGTGGGGGAGCTGAGAGCACTCAGGTTCAGTCCTCCCTTCACCAAGTTCCACCACAACAAGACAGTACTCTGGACTAGCCTTGAGTCCTTACCGAAAGGTTGTGTCAAAATTTCACATATCACAGGATGTAGTCTTACCAGTGTTCTTCACAGATCCCCAGACTGACGCAGAGAGGACACTTCACACCCTGGATATTAGGACAGCATTACTATTTTATTTAGATCGCACATGTAGCTTTAGAAGATACAAGAATTTGTTTGTATGCTTTAAGGGACAAAACAAGGGTAATACAGTGTCCTCCCAAACCCTGTCTAGGTGGGTGGTGTCTGCCATCTGAATGGCATATGACTGTGCCAAAGTTGAGTGTTATCACATAAGGCTCTTTCCTCCATCAGGCACTATTCGGTGGACATGGATTCTAGAAAGGAGGCAAAACAGTGTTACAATCACTGTTTTGCTGACAGCCCACGCCCACCTCCTGCAGTAAGTGAGTTTGCTATTCTCCCATGTGGGACTGCACTGAAGACACGATGATGAAAACAGAGTTGCACTTAGCTGTTACTGTTGTTCATCTAGTGTCTTCAGTATAGGCACACATCCCTCCCTCCTCCCCCGCTGTGGGCTTTGGTGTTTTCACAGGGGTCCATGTACCAGAGCTCCATGGCAGTGAAGAGAGGACTGAGGGAGGAGCACTTTCCCCACCACTGTCACTTGACCATTTGGACAGGGAAGTTTCCCCTCTTGGCTCCGTCGGAGGGAAGGGGGAGCACTCCTAGTTCTAGGAAAAGCTGGAAGCTTGTAAATCTATTCTCTGCAGCCTGCCTGCACACACGCAGTTCCATGTGTGTCTGCGCTGAAGACACTAGATGAACACTAGGTAAGTGCAACTTTGTTTTCTTTGCAATTTAGGAAATGCCTTGAAATGGATGAGATGACTTGCTCAAAATATTTTTGTTCTGCCTTTCTATGTAAATATACTTGGGGCTGCTTGGAGTTTAAAACAATAAAGCAACCATTAAAAAAACCAGGAAAAATTAACAGTAAAATGCATCAGATTAAAATAGGATAATGCTGTCAAAGGACAACATTTTGTAGCCAGATAAGAGAATGCTGCTGAGCTGGAATGTATGTCCAGTTAGTTTTACAACCAAGCAGCACCAGGAGGCTTCTAAACATGGACAAAACATCCAGAATTTTTTTGTTTTAAAACTAATATGCACTGGAAAGGCATTACATTTCTGTTGATTTGCCTGCAAAATAAAATAAACTAACTACTAATAATAAATGCTCTGGGGGGCAAATTTTCTCTTACCAACCTCTGTGCAATCACTGTTCTTCAGCAGAACTGCACAGTTATAGCTGAACCATAGTTCTAGCTGTACAGTTATAGCTGAACCACAGTTATTGCTGAATCATAGCTGTTTGCTGGATCAGTCCATTATATGTTCTTCTCCCAACTTCAGGTAGCCATGTGCCACCATTAGCTATCCACAGCACTCTGTTCCCACTAAAACATTGGATTGCTGAGTGACTATTTTCTCATGACCATTAGGCTACATTTTCATGAGCTAGAACCCTGAAGTTTATACACATGTAATCCAAGAAATCTGTTGGTTAAAAAAGAATCAGAGAATGTGACACTGGTATTTGTATATTTTTCCATTTAAAGGCTAAAAAAGGGACCTGAAGTATACTACCCAAGTAGTTAAGGTACTCTCATACTAGCTAAGAAGATGAAATTTGATACTCGTAGCCCAAAGGATCCCAGGTGTTAAATGTGAAAGGCAGACATATCTATATCTGTCCATCAAAATGGGAACATGCCTTTCCTCTCCCAGTAGAGGACAGCACTTCCAGAGTTTCCAAACACAATCCCACATGGCACAGAATCCTGGACCTGGCAGCAATATTGTCTCTATATACATTTGAATCAGAAAGATTTGGAATGGTGCTAGGAATGTATAGTATTGGCAGGATGCAAATTCCTTTTACTATTAACTTTACGCCTGTTCCCATGGTACCCCAGCTGCATGGCAGCTGCCAGGAAAGATTTCTCTGAGGCTGTGGCTCCACTTCCAGGTGCCAGCACAATGAATGGAAATGTATAGAGGGCAAAGAGGCCACATAACTTCTACGTACCATGTTCCTAGTGTGTTGCTTTTGCCACAGGGAGGCCTTTTACTAGCAACTTCTGCACATCTGGGGTTCCATAGTGTACCAGCTGTCACTTTTCTCTTGCTCGAAGCTCAACAAACGAAGAATAGACTGTAGCATCTCTTTCCATCTAATTCTTGATGGATCTGTGAGCCTAATAAGAAGAGATTGGACAATCCAGAAGTATGATTTGTGCAGAAGGGCAACTGTTGGCCATGGGGCTGAAGGTGCCATTTTTCATATTCTGCAAAGTAGATCTATACTCTTAAATACGAATGCCAGCAATACTCTGAGTCACCTGTGTTGGGTTTTCCTAGTTCATAGAGCTGGCATATTGTGAGTCAAATCCCTTCTTCCTGAAAAGTTCTAAAATAGATCACAATGTAAAGCAAGCTTCTGTACGTGCAGAAAATGTTCTGTTAGTTTAAGTTTGTTTTCAGTTCAGCTGTTGGATACAAACTGAAGCTTTGCCAGGGCTAAGGAAAATGGTCTTGGAGGTGGATTCTCCGGACAGGAGGAAAGGAAACTGTGCAGTCCTTGAGCTTGCCTACCCAGGCTGGAAGGCGTCTCAGTATCCACAGCTATTTATATGAAGACTCTTACTGTTTTGTCTACTTTTTTTCTCTTGAAGTTTTCATTTGCACAGCTTTTTTTTAAAGAAATAAGAAAACAGTGTTGTGTGATAATAGTGGAAATAAATAACAGAAATATTGACTTACCTGAGCTTGTCAGAGGTTGGAAGCTAAGCAAGGCCAGCCATGGTTAGTCCTTCAATGGGAGACCACCAAGGAAGACAAGGGCAAACCACCTCTGCTCATCTCATGCCTTGAAAACTTCATGAGGGGCTGTCATAAAGTGAGTTGCAACTTGACAGCATTTATATAGGAACTGAGAAGCTTTACACCATTAGTCACTTATGTTGAGGGAATGATTCCCACAGCTTCTTTCTGCCCAGGGTTTTGTGGCATTCCTGGATTTGGCCTTCATACTTTAGAGCTGTAAAGCTTCCACTTAGACAATGAAGAAGAAGAGTTGGTCTTTAAACCCTGCTTTTCACTACCTGAAGGAGTCTCAGAGCGGCTTACAATCACCTTCCCTTCCTCTCCCCACCACAGGCACCCTGTGAGGTAGGTGGGGCTGAGAGAGCTGTGAATGACCCAAGGTCACCCAGCTGGCTGCATGTGGTGGAGTGGGATTCTCCAGATTAGAGCCCGCCACTCTTAACCACTACGCCATGTTGGCTCTCGGCATTTTTGACAGCATTTTGATCAGCTCTAGAAAACCTAGGATTCATGGGGATAACGTGATAGCAGGAGGCATGGAATTGCTAAGGCTCTGGATGGCCATCTGGGAATGTCTTTGTGGAAAGTTAGAAGAGTGAGAGCTGGCTTGATGTGAGTGTTCAGATGCAGAGAGGTTTCAAGTGGGTAGTAAGACTGAGAGTTGACAGGGGGCAGGGGAGTACCGGCAGTAGGATGTGTGGGAGGCGGAGGGCAAGAAGGGCAAATGAGAGTGGAGGTCTAGTTCAGAGCTGAGTGTTGCTTCAGCCCCTGCTTTCTCCCGATTGATGGATAAGGCACATTTACATTTATAGATCAGACAGTCATCACAGCACAGCCTGTGTGCACCCAGTTGTCTCCTCTAGCGAGTGAGCACCGAGAGACTGTAGGATAGGATCCTGCAGGTCCATTCACCCGGCACTGGCTCTTCCCTTCCGTGGAAGAGGCTGTTTGGCCTTAGAGGAAGGCTCCTTTTGCCAAAGGAAAGCACCACTCCTAGCAGAAGAGACCCAAGGCTTCAGCCCAGTATGTTTGGCCCCAACATCTCCCGCTGTCGATCTTGATGTTTCTGGCATGATGTATCTGTATATGGGGGCACTGCTTTTCCAGTTCTCAAGTGACAGACCCCACAAAATACAGCTTGCACTTCAGTTGTCTTGAAAATACAAGGGGTTGTATAAAACGCAGGCTGCCGTTAGCACGGATTAATGTTCGCTATAGCAGGACAAAACAGATGCCTGACAGGATATTTATAAATATAGCCTCTGATGACGAAGTATTAAGAGATGGAAACGGATTATGCTGTGCAATAAATTATGTAGGACTCTAAATTAAAAGCGGTCATTTATCATCGTGCCATTTGGTGAACACTCTTAACTGCAGAAATCTCTTGGCTTGGTTTAAGCAATTAACTCTATCCTTTCTTTCAGCACTATCTCTTGCTGAACAGATGCTGTGTATCAGTTCTCATAGCTCGGGTGGGAGTGATATCTCGGTTTCTAATTCTGTGGACGCAACCCTTCTTTTTACAGATTCTCAACGAGAGTTTAGTAGCAGGTCAGGAGCAGCCGGCTATGTCACTGAAGAGATCTGGAAGAAAGCCGGTATGTATTTGAAGAGGTCCTGTTGGGAGGACGGCCCACTCCCCACACATACACAATCATTCATGGGATGTTCTGGGACAGAGATTTTTCCAGTGCCAACATGAGTTGAGACAGAATCATGTATTTTTTTTTAAGTATATCTTTAACATTACTAAAAATGTTTTTAAAAGAAGTTCAGGAAAGCTTCTTGTATTGCTCTGGCAGCTTCATAAATACCTTGGCATAGGTTCATCCATTAATTAGTATCTGGGGTGCAAATTTATACAGTGGGGGGGGGGGCGGGAAATCATCTTAAGTTGCTTGAACATCTTTCAACCATAGTTCTTTTTTTAACAGCCAGTAATAGTACATCACAGATCTTCAGAAGCAAAGAGAGTTTTTGAAAATATCCTTTAAAAACTGCCAGATGTTGCTTCATAACATCAAGAGGGCTGAAAGGCTTTTCTGAGGAGAACCGTGTTCTTCTTCTTATACAAGACCGGAAGGAAATCCTTATACACCACAGGCTGGCTGGTGGGCTGGCTTGGTTACTTGCTTATTTATTTAGGCATTTTTTTCTCTGCTCAGGACAGGCACCAAATGGCATACAAGGTTAAAAAAGAAAGAAACATAATCCCCACACATCCAAAACAAAGAAAACATCCAATCTGACAAAATGCAAATTACCTAACTACAAAAACTACCAGCCTTCATCAGGGTGGAAGGGGGGGGACAGAGCAGAGGGGAGGTAACAACTCTGCCCTTGATGGAGCCAGTCTCTCCTCAGGCAGACCCTGACTTTTGACTTGAGACCCTTCTAGATAATGCTGCTGTTTCCTTCCTTGAAGAGTAATAATAGTCAGAACCTTCAACAAATTCACCCAGGTGGACCCACCACTGTTTGGCCATTTGACCATTTGACCCTGGAGAGGCTGAGCCAAACAGCCAGTTAGTGTTGGGCATCTGCATCCAGTGAGTCCCATGGGAAGCCACTTCCAGCGACGCAGATGGTTCCACCTCTGTTTGCATGGTCAGGCTGGGAGTTCCTCAGAGAGATGCCAGCATTCACGGTACCCACAGGGTCCTTGTTCCAACTTTCCTCCAGGGAGAAAGCTGGCCCAGAATACATGGAAGAAAGGTGGGGACTGGGGGGTACAAACAACAAAGGAAGCTCTGGTGCAAAGAAGGAACAAGCAGGTGAAAGGATAGACCATCTTTATCTTCTCCCTCCAAAGTGTTCACAGATCCCCCAGTCGCTCGTGATCACTGTCAAAAGAATAATTTCTCTGTGCAAATTTAACAGTCTTTTCTCTGCTGTTTGATACAACAACGTATCAGGCTGCTGACAAATGCTTTAACAGAGCGGTTTGTAACAGTTTCTAAAACAGTATGTTGTTAAAATCTCCTAATTATTTTTAAGCAATTTGTTTAACTGACCTTCTAGACAGCTTTAAAAGGGAGAAGATGAAATAAGCAAAAGTAAGAGGGAATTCACCAACTGTTTATGTAGTGTTCTGCTTCTAGTATTGGCAGTAACATCTTTTTCTACAAAGAGGGTATTTTTATATTGGACAGCTAAACAGAGCCAGGAGCGGCTCCATGGAAATTCAAATCATACACATGGACTGTGACTTAGTGGCAGAGCATCGACTTTGCATGCAGGAAGGTCCCAGGTTCAGTCTGCAGCATCTCCTGTTAAAAGAACCAAGCAGTGGATGATGTTTGACTTGTACCTGGGACTCTGGAAATCTGCTGCCAGTCAGAGTACACAATACTGACCTTGCTGAACCAGTGGTCTGATTCATTTCATGATAGCTTTGCATGGCTACACTCAGAACAGCATCAAAATAAATGAATGGATCTCAACATGTCTAATTCTGTATGGGGTTGTGGCCATTTTGTCCAACTTAGCTGAATGGCTGGAAGTACTTTACTCATTTTGCATCCCATTTTTGTGAGTACGGAAAAGCATCACTCATTTTCCAAGGCCTTGGGCACTCATTGCAAATTTATATTGTTCGGCATTGTTCTCCTTTCTCCTTCTCTTTGTTCTCATAGCCTTTGGCCTCAGTTGCCCACCTTACCATTTAATCCTATCAGACATGGAGGTGACTAAGGTGTAAAGTCACAAATCGGGCTGAATGGCATACAGAATCTCTGCATTCCTATCAGGCACGCTGTTCCACACTGTCCTTTGCCTCCTCTGCAAAGCTGTTTGATGAGGCTCTTGTTTTCTTTTAGAAGAAGCTGTGAATGAGGTGAAGCGCCAGGCCATGTCTGAAGTCCAGAAAGCTGTTGCAGAGGCCGAGCAGAAGGCATTCGAAATGATTGCATCTGAGAGGGCCCGAATGGAGCAAACTATTGCGGATGCCAAGCGCCAGGCAACTGAGGATGCTTTCCTAGTGATCAATGAGCAGGAAGAGTCTACGGAGGTAAGGCACCAAGGAAATACCCCTGGCACGTTTTGGAAAGCATGGGAGAAGTCCCCGGGCAAAATTTTAAGGAGCATACCTATGGTTCTCCTAGACTCATCAGTGCCTTGCCCTTATTAAATTAAAGTCCATGCTTCAATCTCAGAAGTGTTGAGACTCCTATCTCCAGCATGGAATGCTCTTGTCTTCTTTGATGCAAGCCTCCAACACCCTTAAAGTAAAGTAAAGGTAAAGGTTCCCGTGCTCGAAAGCCAGTTGAATTCAACTCTGGGGTTGCGGTGCTCATCTCCGTTTCAAAGCCGAAGAGCCAGTGCTATCCGAAGACGTTTCCATGGTCATGTGGCCGGCATGACTAAATACCAAGGCGCACGGAATGCTGTTACCTTCCCACCGAAGTGGTACCTATTTATCTACTTGCAATTTCTTGCTTTCGAACTGCTAGGTTGGCAGGAGCTGGAACTAGAGACGGGAGCTCGCTCCGTCATGCGGCTGAACTTGGTTTTCCCCTGCTGACTTCCACTGCATGGGAACAGTTGCCCAGGAAAGAATGTCAGCAGTGCCTAAGAATGTCTAAGAGGCTTAGAGTACTGCTAAGCGTTA
Source organism: Gekko gecko (assembly GCA_029375565.1). Taxonomy (NCBI): domain Eukaryota; kingdom Metazoa; phylum Chordata; class Lepidosauria; order Squamata; family Gekkonidae; genus Gekko; species Gekko gecko. The sequence goes on from JAPDNY010000006.1 coordinate 141,721,637, forward strand.
CCCTCTGGATATGCAGAAACATTGGTAGCCTGTAAAATGTAGAGGAAAGAATGCAAAGCAAAAGACACTTTGCCACAGCAGAAACCTCTCTCTCTCCCCCTTCCTTCCTTCCTTCCTTCCTTCCTTCCTTCCTTCCTTCCTTCCTTCCTTCCTTCCTTCCTTCCTTCCTTCCAAAAACACTGAGCTGTACCAGGCTGATTCGCCTCTCTGTGGCCAGCTGCGGCTTTGGCCTCTTGCAGTCATTGCCGATTGGTCACACTTTAAATCCACCAGCTGATTTGCTGGTAGCCTGGTGCTTGACTTCCAAGTTGGAGCTCATGGTCTAGGAAGGTTTTCATGTAGTTGACAGGGGTTTCAAAAAGTCCCAGAGAACTGAAAACTCCCATATGGTTTATCAGCAGTGTTCCCTCTAAGCTGAGTTAATGTGAGCTAGCTCACAGTTTTTTAGCCTCCAGCTCTCACACGTTTTTGTCTTAGCTCAGAAAGGATGGCTCCAGAGCAAACTAATTTATGCAGTAGCCAAATTGTTCGCTCACAACATCAATGCCAATAGCTCACAAAAATAGAATTTTGGCTCACAAGTCTCCACAACTTAGAAGGAGCATTGCTTATCAGTTGAAGGTTGCTTATGAAACTGTGACTTGGATCCTAACTCATTCTTTCATTCCCACAGTGCTGTCCTCTGTTACAGAAGCAATGCTGTGCTGCAGAGTATGTTTCTCCAGTGGTAGGTGTTTTCTGTTCATTGCAAGAGCAAAAAGACCTTAGCAAGAGAGGAACATTCTCTGCAACAGAGCTGCACCTCCACAGCAGAGGACAGAAGCTGCAGAAACTGGAAAAAAACAAACAAACATAGGATCCAAGCTGTTGTTACAAACTTAGTGGAGGAAGTGTGGATTGCTAAGAACCTAGAAATGTTAAGCCTGTGATGTCTTTCTATGATGTGTTCAGTACATATGTGCAGTACACAAACTTCCACTTGGTAAGAGCTTGGGAAGCCATTCCACATCAAGATAAAGCACATTTAATTTGTGAGAGGGAAAATTGCTTCCTCACTATCAGTGCCTGTAGCAGTATCTTCCGTAGTGCCTTCCTGGTCATCTTTGGTGCATACAGCAGGGAATGAATGTAAAAGGGAGGTTGTTTTTGTTTTTCCCAGAGCTGTTGGAACTGTGGTCGCAAAGCCAGTGAGACATGCAGTGGATGCAACATTGCCCGCTATTGTGGCTCCTTCTGCCAGCACAAGGATTGGGAGAGACACCATCGAATCTGCGGGCAAGGCCTGCACAGCCAGGTCAAACCACTCCCCTTACCAGCAGGCCGATCTGCAGCAGCCGCTCTCAAAGCAGTTGAGGGGATCCCAAGTCCAGCTCTAGAGAAAACTTCGGCTACCACCTCTCGATCCTCCACTCCAGCCTCTGTGACAACAATAGACACTAATGGACTCTAAAAGGGGAGATGACTATCCAGCACATTTTTGTTAGTTTTCCTAGTTTTTCTACATTAAAAAACAGACTCCTCAGAACAGTTGTTGGACGTTTGTACCGCGGCACATTGTCACTCGAGCTAATGCTTATGGGGCATTCCCCCCCACACACATCCTTAGAACCAGCTGGCTTAGAAGTCCATGATGGGATCCCAGAATGATCTTCTGGGACTTGGAAGCAGTCGGTTTCCTCAGACCCTGAGAACTTTTGACTTCTTGTTTTATCTGCAGTTTCTCAAAGGGGTAATTTGGTGTTATCAATCTGAGAATTGATGTGAGTTTCCAACAAGGCTGCTGCACTGCTGAGGTCTCAACTTGGTATTTTCTTTCTCCCATGAGCACATGGATATGCACGCACAAACACACAGTGGCATAGGGCAGCTGGGCCATGACTGGAAACTGCATCAAGGGCAAGGAGGTACTTATTTTGCCTACTTTTTGCTCTCCGCCCCCCATCTAACATTTCTGATATCTCCCACCACTACCACCCTTTTTCCTGTCCCTCAAGCTTTGGACAGTTTTGGTGGGGAGGAGGAGGAGGAGGTGGCAGAACTATGCTATTCTTGTTTGCTGAAGGGAGGATCTAAAACTACTTCCTGGACAGTGTGAATCACGATCCGTCTCACTTGGCCCATTTTAATCCTTCACTTGTGTGAAAAAGTCCATCTATACATATGTCTGTGGGCCTTAACAGATTGAGAGGTATCATGCAGCCGTTTTCAAGATCACCTTTTGCTGCTCTTTCCCCCCAAATCGACTGGTTTATTTTGCTGTACTGAAGACATTCCCCACCACCACACCACACACAGTGTTGATTTTAAATATGTTATTTGAGGTTTATCAGTGTATAAATTAACACACACACATGCATTATTCCATCGTATAAATTACAGCCTATTTCTCTCCAAACAAGATAGCTAAACTAAATAAGGTTCAGGTCATTGTATTTTTAGTGTTTAAACTTTTGCATATATCCAAGGTTAATGGGGTCCCACATGTTCCCTAAGCAATTGCCTTTAACCCGCTGACTCCAGTTTAAAGATTCTGTGCATTGGAAACAAAACAGTGTGGCACCATAGTGAAATATTTGGTCATATTTTTTTGGGTGCTGAGGCTTGCTTGGTTGCACCTTTAGCAACCAGCCTGTTATCTTTGCAGTGTTTAAAGCATATCCTTAGAATGGCTCTTCCAGAGAACTGAAATCCATTGTCTTACGATGCTCCATCAAGTGTGCCAAACTGCCCATTAGTGTCCTGGTTGGACATAAAATCAATCACAACATCAGCTGAGGATTAATAAATAACTACAGCCACATATAGAAGTTTTATGTACATGGCCTTATTGTACATACACCAGAGTGCTTGAGGTATGTGGCAGAGCAAAAGATGTCACTTCCACTTAACTTGAGAGTCAATACTTAAGAAGGCTTTACTTTTGAGAAACAAGTATGTTGGTATGATTTGAAATTTGCAGCCAACTGCTTTTCAGGATATGACATAAGAACATAAGAGAAGCCAATGTTGGATCAGGCCAATGGCCCATCCAGTCCAACACTCTGTCACACAGTGGCCAAAAATACCAGGTGCCATCACAAAGTCCCATCAGTGGGGCCAGGACATTAGAAGCCCTCCCACTGTTCCCCCCCACACACCAAGAATACAGAGCATTACTTGCCCCAGACTGAGAGTTCCTATCTATGCCTTGTGGCTAATAGCCACTGATGGACCTCTGCTCCATATGTTTTTCCAATTCCCTCTTGTAGCTGTCAATACTTGTAGCCGCCACCATGTCCTGTGGCAGTGAATTGATCTCTTAAAATGAAACTTTGGGGAACTGCCATGATTATTTTTTTTGTTTTGCTGATTCAGGTGTTTATATGTTTCCATGCGTTCATGTGCCCAGGTATGCAACTGCACAGAGAAAAACAGCCAGAAATAACATTTGCCAACCCATCCCCTAGTGATGTGCTGTCAAAGGAAATATTCTTGTGTGCTGGTAATGGTGAGGTTCAGGAATTCATCAAAACATCCTGTTCTAATAGCCACCTCCTTCATATGCAGAAGAACCCCAACATATCCAGAAGTTTGATTGAAAAGCTTTATTAAGATAACACATTTTCTATTGCTGGGCTATTCCCAAGAGTTTGCAGCAAATGTGGAAATCCTAATCAAGTCTACAATATTGAAACTACTTATTAGCTTATAAATCCCAATTACCATAGAATTGTCTGAAAAGGACTAAATACTACAAGATCAGCTCCAAAGACATTGTGTGAGTGTGTGTGTATGTGCGCATGTGTGAGAGGAGAGAGAAGTGGCATTCTGATAAATGGCGTGTAAATAGACAGTCTTCCATAACTTTCCATGCAACTACAATGGCTTGCTGTGTATTAAAAGAAAAATACTTTAATTTTAATGTACATAAATGAAATACTACCATTCATGATTTATAATGATTTTTGAAAATGGAAGTGAAAGATGTGAAATTCTATGATGAGAAAACTTCTTGAATTCAGTTCTCTCTGTCTCTCTTTCTCTCTCTTTTGGGGAGGGGTCATTTGATTTTATGCTAGGGAAATTTTGTTACCTATTTCATGTGCATAACTTATTTAATGTACTGTATAAAGGAACCGAAACTGTTACAGATGTATTTAGTTTGTTCTACTCACAGTAGTCAATAAAAAGACTATATTCACCTTAAAGCACCTGCTCTCACTCTGTTATAAAGGTTACGTACAACTGTGTTCTATAAAAACTGGCCCATTGGAATACAAAAGGTGCCCATGTGTGACTGGAATTCTAATAAAATCAGGCAACATGGCCATATCTGAGCTAAATCACAGTGAATCAGGTGAGAAGCTGCGACAGACTACTAGAACACATACCTTGCATACATAAGATTTAGAAAAGTAAAATTTCCAGAGATGGAAAAGTACCTTGGCTTTTTTTCCTGATGAGGGAATGGAAATTTTAAGAGGCGAAATGGAATGGTCTTTCTTATCAAACCTAACCTTATTTTTCTGCTTTGGTAGCATAAAATGGATCATTCAGAGTGTAGCGTAGTCAATTGTATTATGTGGCATATTTATGAAATCTTAAAAGTATAAATGGAAGAGACTGGTTTTCTGGACCCATTTCAGTCTGGTCTCAGGCCAGGGTTTGAAGCAGAGACTGTTTTAGTCTCCCTGGTTAATTACCTCTACTGAGAGCTAAAGAGGGGGAATGTGGCCTCGCTAGTTATGCTGGATCTCTCAGTAGCCTTCAATAATATTGATTATAATATCTTATTGAGCAACATCTCAGCAGTGGGAGTAAGGGGCACCATATTACAGTGGTCTGAGTCAAATCAGGGGGGGGGCAGTCTCAGAGGGTGGTGCTGTGCCCCATAGTTGTTGACCTGTGAGGTTCTGCACAGTTCGATCTTATCCCCCGTGCTATTTAATATCTATGTGAAGTGGCTGGGAGAAGTTATCAGGAGAGTAGGGCTACATTGTCACATATGCGGGTGATACTGTGCTCTACCTTTCCCACCTAATTCCAAGGATGCTGTTGATATTCAGAACCAGTGCTTGCAGTCACTAGTGGGCTGGATGAGGGTGAACAGTCTGCATACTGACAAGACAGAGGTTCTCTGGGTTAATAGAAGGGCAGACCTGGGACTTGAGATCTCTCCTGTCTTGGATGGGACTATACTCTCCTTGAAAAGCCAGGTTCTCAGCTTGAGAGTGCTACTGGATGCAGCAGTCACCTTAGAAAACCAGGTGGCTGTGGTGGTTCTGAGTGCTTTTGCCCAGTTTCAGCTGGTGTGTCAACTGCATCCTTTCCTGGGTCACTCAGATCAAGCCACAGTGATCCATGTCTTAGTTACGTCTAGACTGGACTATTGCAATGTGCTCAACTTGTGGCTACCCTTGAAGAGTGTACAGAAGCTGCAGCTAGTACAAAATGCTGTGGCTAGACTAGGAACATGAGACCCTGATCCACTTCCAAGGTGTTGGTTTTTATGTTTAAAGCCCTATATGGCTTGAGACTGGGTCATCTGAAGGACCGTCTTCTCCCATATGTTCCTGCCCAGGAATTAAGATCACAGAGAGAGGGCCTTCTTGGCTGTCCCATCAATCAAAGAAGCTCAGTTGGTGACTACACTGGAGAAGGCCTCTTCAGTGGCAGCCCCTCAATTATGGACAACCTCCCCAGGGAGGCACACCTGCCCCCCTCATTTTAATCTTTAGGAGATATTTGAAAGTGGTTTTATTTAGGGTTGCATTTGGCTAAGTTAATTAGCAGTCCTGAATTGTGATTTTAAATCTTGGTTTTTATGTTTTTAATGTATTTTATCTTATGTGTCTTATCTATGCTCCATAAGGAAGAAAGGCAGCTAATAAATTTTGTTGTTTTAATAAATAAAATAAGATAGATGTCTTTGTTTCCTACAAGAAAAAATGTGAGTATACTTAATGCAATGCTGCAGAAAACTTCATTTTTGTTGCATTTTTTGCTGTTTATTTAATGGGCCTTCACATCTCCAATAAGATGCCAACTTCAGTCTCTCACCTGTCTGTTCCTTTAAGAAATGAACTTGCATGGCAGGCCTGGGCAAGTCCTTTCTGATGTCCCTGGAGAGCTGCTGCCTGTCCAAATAGACAACACTGGGCAAAATGGCCCAGTGATCTGGCGTGGTACAAGGTATCTTTGTAGAGACAGTCTTCAAGTACAAGTAAAGGGCCCAAAGTGAATTCATGACATGAGATATAACTATCATTGGTGGCAAGGCACATTAATGACAGTCAATGAATTTATTTGCTGAAATTCCACAGGAGTGGCACAGAATGTGATACCAGGTGGAAACTCAGATTCTGTAGAAACTTGGCTTGTCAAGAAAAAGTCTGTATTCCTTATGGCTTTAAGGATAAGATTGAGAATGTGTGAGCATGTGTTCACAAGTTATCCTGAGTGCATGTAGGAGCAGAGCAGTAGGTAAATGCCACTTCCCTCCTTCCCTTCCACAGACACACATGTTTGTTCTGCCTGGATTATAATTTATGAACCGTCCAGAAGACTCCCAGGGAGGCAGGGATAGTGCTTAAGTTCTCTTCTCTGTACAATTTCTTGCCCTTCCCCCTTGAGAGACAAAACCAAAACACAGTACAAAATAGAAAACATTACAAAACAGGGTATGCAAAATAACACTATGCAAACACTACATAATGTGTACAGATTCTAGGATGCAATCTACCTTGGTGCATACCCTGGATCGTCCGGAAGGAGAGTCTTTTAAAAATGGATTTGTGCCTTACCTTGCCTCCAAGAAGCTTGGGGGAGTGCCTGTGGGTTCCCCCACTCTGTTGTACTCACACAATAAACCTTTAAGTTAGGTAGACCTAAGAGAGGATCAAGGTCACACCCAATGAGCTTCACGGCAGAATGGGGATTTGAACACAGGCCTCCCTGTTTTAGCCACTATACTACATACAATATTGAATGTTCTTATATGTTAAAAAAATTCTTCTGGTACGGGGTTACCCTGGAATGAACCTGTCTCATTTGGTAAACCTTCTGGGTCAAGCATGCAACATTGGCTATGTGGGGTAACTATAAAACCTTGAATGATTTTGAAATAAAGCCTGTGTGAATGCAGGATGCATGAAATAAGTTTTGCATAGATTTTACTGACATGCATAACTTTTTCTAAGTTTTCATAGGTTTCAGACATTTCATGGGGGGGAGGTTACTTGAAGATTTATTGTATATTGTATGTTTTTCAGTATGGCATTGTAAGTCTCCTTGAGCCAAAAAGGGAAGGCAGGGTATAACAAATATTTAAATAAAGAATAAATGTGACTCATTAGCACATGTTTGGAAATTCAGTTTCCTTAACACAGAATTTTATTAATTTTGGAGTGGTTGTGCCAAATACTACTTGCCCAGACTTTTTGCTACTAGTTTTCTCACACAGCATTCAGAAGGAAATTGAAGTCATTCTTGATAAGCAATTCACTACCATCTCTTGGGATAAAGCCTGCTGGTCATGCTATGAGATAAGCCTAGGTTGAACTTAGACCACTTACATGCTTAGCTGCTGGATGGGCTTCACATGGCCTTAAAGCATAAGAAGTTGGTAGGAAGCTGAAGTGGGAAACCAGGGCCAACAACACAGTTCCCAGAGTTAAGGGGCTTGGAAGACAAAAGACCCCACAGTAAGTGGTTGGAGGTAACAAGACAGCAGGGTGCCATATAGTGGGGGAAACTTGCAGTCGATTGAGAAGTTCAAGTGGCCCAAGAGCAAGACAGTCTGGTGGTCCCTTTGGTGTTACAGGTCTTCACTGCTGAGGCCACTCACCCCAGGCCAGCAATGGGTGCCAGCTGACGTATTCAGTGGTGGAGCTGACACCTATCACTGGCACCTCCAGCTAGGTCTGGCCTTGACCTGTATGGCCTAGGCTCACCTGACCCTGTCAGATCTTGGAAGCTGAGCAGGGTCGACCCTTGTTATTAGTACTTGGAAGGAAGCCCAGGGTTGCTACACAGAGGCAGGCAATGGTAAACCACCTTTGTTTGTCTCTTTTCTTGAAATCCCTGTGTGAGTCAGCTGCAATTTGATGGCACTTTCCACCACTAGCTAGGTCTGAGTTGTTGTCACCCCTACACTGTCAACAGAGCTCTGTTTAGCCCTAGCTGCCAGCAGTCCTCCAGCACAGTGGCTTGCTGGAACTTTTCCTCTGTAAGTTGAATGTCTCCCCTTCTTGCAGCGAAACAGCAAGAAAATATGCTTAATGGCTTCCCTTGGGAATTGTCACCCTGATGAAGGGAACGCTCTACACCTTTGAGCTGTGTAACAGGTAGAGGCATGGGACTGGGTCTCCCAGCCAGCCACTCAGGAGGATCCAAGCCAACAATGTCTGTTTGCTAACCTGAGATACCCTCCTCTGACCTGTGGTTGCAGCAAATAAACTGTATCTTATCTGCAACGCTCCTGTTAAGAGCCCTGCAAAGACTGACTGGATCTTCTTTGATTTGCTTGTGCTTAAAAACACTCCCTCTGCAAGCTGGAGAGAATCCATGTGGATTAAACCAATGCCTCCCTTTACTGTGGTGCTGGGGGATTTTTAGCCAAGTATCCCTTAAGCACTCAGAATATTTTCAGTATCAATGAAGATTGGGGGGGGGGGAGTCATTCATGCCTACTATACAACGCATGGCTCAATTCTGATTTTTTTCTTCTTCTGAGAATTGGCTATGTATCAAGCACGTATCTGCATGGAGGTTTGTGCCCAAGAGAAAAATCCCTTCTTTCTCCAGAAATGGGAGCAGTTGATTGAGTGGATGTATTTATCTCCTGCCTGTTGAAAACGAGAGAAGCCCTCCTGCCCCTGGCCCCCAAATACACCAGGGCTTTTCTCACATTTTTAAGCAACATTTGACATGGTGAGCCAGGGCTGCTTCAAGGTATTTTGCCACCAGTGTTCCCTCTAAAGTGAGTTAGTGTGATCTAGCCCACACTTTTTTGTATTAGCTCAGGAAGGATGCAGTAGCCAAATTGCTCACTCACAACTTTAATGCCAGTAGCTCACAAAGTAGAATGTTTGCTCACAAGACTCCACGGCTTAGAGGGAGCATTGGTTGCCACCCCCAGCAAGTTCCACCCATGGCCTCCCCCCACGCTGTTAATGGCGGGGGACGAGAGGAGGAGCCCCCCTGTGCAGCAGCAGCAGCAGCCACCCTCCGTATTGCTCCACCCCAAGCAGTCCCTTGTGTGACTTGGCCAGAGAACCAGCCAAGCAGTGAACAGAGCAAGCGGCTGGGTAAATGATGGGTGATTCCCCTGCATCAAATAGTCTCTGGAGCCTTTATTTGGATCCCTCTCATCTCCTGGAAAATGTTTACATTGTTTTTACAGTTAAATACATAAAAGCCCAGAATTTGGACTTATTCAGTTTCTTCAAACCACTCTAATCAGGATCTTTCTGCTTGACCACGGGACTCATTTTTAACTCCTATTCATGTGTACTCTAAAAAGTTGAAATGTGTGAGATAAGTTTGAAGAGTAGTCTTTAAATTCTGCACTATAAATTCCTATACCTCAATTGTACCACAGTGTGGCGTGTGTGATCCATTTTCCTACGACCACGGGACTCTGCAAAATTTTGTTTCAGTTTTCATTTCTCAACAAATATTTGATACATTTTTAAAAAAATGAAAATATTTACACAGTCAAGCAAACTCCCTCCTTCCCCCCCAAATCCAATTCATTGTCAAAACTTGAAGCCTTATCATATATTTTATTTATATCTATTTTAAAATATTCATATCCCAACCTTCTTAAGCTCAGAGGGGCTTAGAAGATTAAAAAGAACAATAACATTTACATTAAGATTGTCTGCATTTGTAAAAAATAAATAAATCAAATATTTATATTTCTGTTAAATGTCTACCTGCCCCAGCTTCCACTGATATAGTTCATGTAGAAAAAGACATATTTTATAAAGGGAAATTTAGGATTTGCTTTCAGATTAATTTTTCTGTTTTAAAAAAGGGAAATCCCCCCCCCGGGGGGCACGGCGGAGAAAGAAACAGACAGAGAGAATAAATACTGGCTAAATTCATAGTTTCACCTGAGCTAACCACTACTACTTCCTGTGCCCCATCAAGACAACCAGATTTGTGTCCACATATCCTGTTTGCCCTATGTGGACAACCAAAGAGTATTGTTGGCCTTTAATGGCATATACAGTGTTAGAAGATGATCATGAGAATAAGCCTGAGATGGTGTAGTTGATGTTGTTAGGTCCAGTGATTCTGTTGTCTGGATGTATATGGCAGCAAAGTTGGCATCTGGGTTTATTGCAAGCTCATCTTCATATTCACATGCTCATCTTCTACAATCTGACATCAAGAATCACAAGAATGGGAAACCTATAGGAGAATACTTCAACCTTCTAGAACATTAAATAGGTGACCTCAAAGTAGCTGTTTTATTGCAAAGGAACTTCAGGAACAGACTGGAAATGGAAATTGCTGAATTACAAGTTATTACAACACTTGGAACAACCCTCCAGGACTTAATAGGGATATTGGTTTCTTATCTCACTACATATGCTAAACGCATTCAATCCTTACATATGCATTCTCACCAAGAAGGGCTCTACAGCCTCTTTATTTTAGTGTATTTCTTATTTGGAATAGTAGATTGGAATAGTGATTGTAATGTAATGCAGTGAATATTGGAATGTATTTCTCTGCTCTGGTGACAGGGGAGACATAACACTACAAAACCATTCACCCCACCTCAAAGAAAAAGGATGCTATGTTGTCAAAGGCTTTCACGGCCAGAGCTGCTGTAGATTTTCCGGGTTGTGTGGCCGTGGTCTTAGCATTGTAGGACCTGACATTTCGGCAGTAGCTGTGACTGGCATCCTCAGAGGTATAACACAGAAAGATGTAGTACTCTCTGTGTCAAGGTGAGCAGAAAAATGGCAGTAAGGTAATTTATATCTACCCTGGAAGGTGGGGTAGGGATGAGTCATTATCTTGTAGTAGTTCTCCAGGCTATGAACATGCTAATAGAGGAGCTATCCTGAGGAGGTTTGTTTTTGTGTGGAATGGCTATTGAAACCAGTTGGTGTAGTGGTTAAGTGCGCAGACTCTAATCTGGAAGAACCGGGTTTGATTCCCCACTCCTCTACTTGCACCTGGCTGGATGACCTTGGACAAGCCATAGATAAGAGTTGTCTTTGAAAAAGAACAGTTTCTGTTAGAGCTCTCTCAGCCCCACCTACCTCAAAGGGTGTCTGTTTGGGGAGGGGAAAGGAAAGGAGTTTGTAAGACACCTTTGGGTAGTGAAGGACAGGGTATAAATCCAATCTCTTCTTCTTCTTCTCTTCTCTAACCTTATCTGTAGTGCTATTGTCAGCTGTAGAGCATTTTGTGTTTTTCAGGACAGGAAACCATGCCCTATTTATTTTTAAACTCTCTTCTTTCCTGTTGAAATTGTGTTATGTTTATGAATTTCAGTGGCTTCCCTATGTAATCTGACATGGTAATTGGAAGTGTTGTCCAGTCTTTCAGTGTTTTGGAACCAAATGCTGTGTCCTGTTTGGGTTAGGCTATGTTCAGCCACTGCTGATTTTTCAGGTTGGCCAACTCTGCAGTGTCTTTCATGTTCTTTTATTCTTGTCTGAATGCTACGCTGTGTGGTCCCAATGTAAACTTGTCCACAACTGCATGGTATGCGGTATATTCCTGCAGAAGTGAGGGGGTCTCTTCTGTCTTTTGCCGATCGTAGTATCTGTTGTATTTTTCTGGTGGGTCTGAATACTGTTTGTAGGTTGTGTTTATTCATCAGTTTTCCCATCTGATCAGTGATTCCTTTGATATATGGCAAAAACACTTTTCCTGTGGGAGACTGTTTTTCCTCAGTTGTTTGTTTTACCTTTGGTTTAATCGATCTTCTGATTTCATTCTTAGAGTAGCCATTTGCTTGAAGTGCGTGGATAAGATGATTTAGTTCGTCATTGAGAAAGTGTAGTTCACATAGCCGTCTTGCACGGTCTACTAATGTTTTGATTATGCCTCTTTTTTGCTGAGGGTGGTGATTGGAGTTTTTGTGTAAATAATGGTCTGTGTGAGTTGGTTTTCTGTAGACCTCATGACCTAATTGAAGATTTGCTTTGCAGATGACCACGATATCTAGACTTCTTTTTCCATGGTGAATCTTATGTTGAGGTGGATGTTGTTGAGGTGGTCTAAAGACTCTGTCAATTCTACTTCTCCATTGCTCCAAATGATAAAGGTATCATCTACATACCGGAACCAGACTGTTGGTTTGTGGGGTGCAGATTCTAAAGCTGTTTTTTCAAAATGTTCCATGTAGAAGTTTGCTATAACTGGGCTCAGAGGGCTTCCCATGGCAACCCCATCCATCTGTTCATAGAATTCGTTATCCCATTGGAAGTAACTGGTTGTCAAACAATGGTGGAATAAGGTTGTTATGTCATAAAGGATAAAGGATGCTGTTAGTTACCTCCATGCTTGAGAGGAGACGAACGAAGTTTAACAACAGGGTCTCAGTTAATTACTTTCAGCATTCCACAATTAAGAGGGATACATTTGCACATAATTCTCCTATTCTGACATATTTATTTGCTTCACTGTGTTTCCCCCCCCAATTAAATCCAAACAAATGGTAATCATAGAAACTTAGCTTGTTATTCGTGTTTGGTCTTTGCATCTGTTAAAAAATCTTCATTATGTTGTATGCTAATTTGCTGTTCACCCCTTGCCTGTATGTATGGACTGTTAACTTCTGTTTCGATGTATCTGAGGAAGTGTGCACACACACAAAAGCTCGTACCTTGAATAAAACTTTGTTGGTCTTAAAAGTGCCACTGGACGCAGATTTTGTTCTACTGCTTCAGACCAACAGAGCTGCCCAGCTGGATCTGAGCAAAATGGTCAGCTCTGCTCCCTGAGGGTACAGCTACCATCCAATCATAACGGACTTTATCCAGCCACCCTCTTTCTTACTCTACAGGCCTACATTTTAGTTCAGAGAAACATACATACAAAACTCCACATTAAAACGTAGAAATAAAACACACACACAGTATTTACATGACAAAACACTACAGTGTGCCTGGCCGCTCTGTTTTCAGGCCTGAGGAAGTGAGAAGCCAATGAGGACTAATTGCTCTTGTTCTAGGGTTGCCAGGTCCTCTTTGACCACTGGCAGGGGATGGGAGGGGGTAGAGTTGTGAGATCCATGTTGGGAAATTCCTGGAGATTTGGGAATGGAGCCTGGGGAGGACAGGGATCCCTGGGGAGTACAATGCCGTAGAGTCTACTCTCCAAAGCATTGGTTTTATCCAGGGGAACAGATCTCTGTAGTCTGGAGATGAGCTGGAATTCCAGGGGATCCCCAGGTCCCACCCAGAGGCTGGCATCCCTAGTCTTGTTCCCAGGTGGGGCCAAGGCAGGAGAGGTGGTGAGTCAAGCTGGCGGGCAGAATAGCAGGCTGGTGACGGGGGGGGGTGAGGGGGTGACATTGTTCCCTCCCAGTCTGCTACCTGAGGTGGCCACTGCAGTTGGCCTCATAGACAGTCAAGTCTACACACATTAATTCCCCATCTCGTTTCAGTATTATACCTTGATATTTTCTCCTCAATTGTAAGGTTCTGGCCTTGATTATCACTATGAAATCAAATCATTTTAAGTTTCATTATTCTAGTAACTGGAGGAATAATTTTAATGTGCTGTTTTGTTCAAATATCTAACTTTCTCTATCCCTTCACTTTCACCTTTCCAAATATCAAAATATAAAGCATGCAAATTATATACAGCACATGAGAAATGTGGGTGAGAGCATATGTTTGCTAGTATAAAATTAACATTAGCTGTTAGTATTTGCATATAATTAAAAGTTTATAAACAATAAAAGTTTGTAAACAAAAGCACCAAATCCAAGTCTGATAAGTTTAAAACCCCACAAGAAATAGGACTCAAGTGCCATTTCCCTGGTTCAGTACACACTTGATAACATGCTGCCCCCTCTTAATTGTGTAACATATGTAAAATTTCACATGTCACAGAATAAAAATATTTCTTTTATTTTCAAATTGACTATAGTAATGGACGTGCAGCCCAGTCTGCCCCCCCCCCCAACAAACTGTGCCCTTCCCTCTATGCTTGAGCTCTAAACAAGAAGGCATCCTCAGTAAAAAATCTCACTTTGCACTGGACTTAGCAGCAAACCAACTTCTAGTTATGGAAGGGATATATGCGTATTACCAGGCTACATCATTTCATGGCATTCTTTGAAGAATCCTAGGAACTGTAGTTCGATAAGGGTGCTTTTCTAGAGAACCAGGGACAGTCTTAGCTATGGGCAACTGAGGAAGCTGCCCCGGACCCAGTGCTGGGGATTTCCACTCTGGGAGGCCCCAAAGGCCCAGCTGCTGCAGTGGCACTGCCGATGGCCTCTCTGCCACTACAGATGGCAAGGGCGGTTGCAGCCAGTGCCTGCTCAGTAGGGCTTGACAACCTGTAACAAGAGCCTGGACTGAGGGCCACAGCTGCTTGTCTTGCTCACTAGTACCTGTCCCTGGTGGGAAGATAGAAGCAACTGCCCATCAACTGGCAGAAGTGCCAGCCCTGCTTCCTTGTCCTGGGCTTCTGGTATTTCCGGTCATCCTGCAATTGCATCTGATGGCCCTAGCCATCTGCCTGTCATCACTGCCCCTGGAATGGGGAAAGATGGCCAAAGCAGCAGCAGAAGGCCAAGAGTTTGCTGGGTCTCCTTCCCTCCAAGGTAGGTCCTGCAGAGTCAGGGGGCATTGTGACCCCAGATACATCTGTAGAGGCAGGTGGGAGGCCCCCCTCTGACCGCCTTACAGCTGACTGTCTCTAGCCCATCCTGAAACAACCACAGTTGCAGCTTCAGGAGCAACAACAGAGATGGATGGACCTCTCCCTTGCCACCATCACTTCTGCACTCAAGAGGGCAGCATTTTCACTCAGGCAGCAGTGGGCAACCAGCTGTAGGGTAGTCGATGCTCTCCTCTGAATGCCCTACAGATCAATGCCAACCACTGCCCTGCAGTCTCACCCATAGCACTCAGTGATTCTGAGGCCACATCCTTGACTTTTGCTCAGGGCCTTCAAGAGAACCTTGGCCCCTGCTCACAGAACTACATTGCCCAGGGTTCCTGCTACAGCAGAAATAGCTGCTTAAACTATTTTAAATCTGTGGTACAAAACACCCATTAAAATAAGCATGCTCAATAGGAAGACAGAGATGAATCTTGGCCTCCAGAGCAATGGAGGCCAATGGGTGGTATTGCTATACCAATATTACACAATATTACCAGGACTTTAAACAACAGTAAAATCAATCAATTAAATCATTCCATCATCATAAAATGTTAAAAACTCCAGCACCAGTGTTTTAACTGGGTATTTGGAGGCCCTTGTGAGGGCAGAAAGGCAGTATATAGACCCCACTACTGTAAGCCCCACTGCTGGACTGTAAGCCCCACCGTTGGACCTCCTGATGGCACCTGGTATTTTTGGCCACTGTGTGACAGAGTGTTGGACTAGATGGGCCATTGGCCTGATTCAACATTGGCTTCTCTTATGTTCTTATGTTCTTAAAATAAACAAGCAAATAAATGTAAAGTAGGCTGCCTAATTATAGCACGAAACAAGATATCATCAACTCTGATGTATATATTATCATTTTTTAAAAAGCCCCTACAATTTGCAATTTCTCGGGAAACGTCCTTGGTAATAGATAAGGCGGCTCAACTGGTCTCATTCCCTGAACACCACATCAGATCCTGAAGAATGTATTTCCTAGGGGAAATGTGCTGCTAACTAAATATTCATCGTTGCTGTTAATTACTAGAATTTGTGCAGAGCCTGGAGGGCACAAAAGAGAGAGGATATACACACACAGTAATAGAGGTGCTGATTTTTTAAAAAAATAAAAGAACGGGACTGCATTACTGATAGAATCGTTATTTAGCCAGCAATTCCAAGCAGGTCTTCTCAGAATCCTACTCAGGTCTATTCAATGAGGCTTACTCCCAGGGAAGGGTGCTTAAGATTCCACTGTCTGTCTCTCTGCAGCTCAGAAACTGGTATTTCGGCAGAACACTGTTCAAGAAGCAGAGGAGACATTCAGAGCTCCGTCACCCACTGTTCATTCCCTGGGTACCTTTGTAAATGGGTTGGTACAGAGGTTTTGGAGCTAAAGGCACAAGAACCATTCATTTACAAGGTGCCATTTGAAATATGACAGGCCATTCCATAAATCTCACAAAGATAATGAGTGCACACCCGTTGGAGGGTGGACTCTACGGCATGATACCCTGCTGAGGTCCCTCTGTTCCACAAACCCCACACCCTGGGCACTGTCCCCAAATCCCTAGGAGTTTCCCAGGCTGGAGCTGGCATCCCTAGTTGGGTCAGTGGATTCATAACCTGCCCAAAATTTCTTTGTTTCACTGTTTGCTTTAAATAGCATTTAGTAAGCTGCATCCGCCCTGACCTGGAAAGTCCAGACCAGGCTGATCTTGTCAGATCTCAGAAGCTAAGCAGGATTGGCCATTGCTACTATTTGGATGGGAGACCTCCAAGAAATACCAGGGTCATTATGCAGAGGCAGGCAATGGCAACCACCTCTGAATGACTCTTTCCTTGACCCGGATGGCCAAGGCTAGCCCAAGCCAGTGGGGTCCCACAAGGATTGATATTAAAAAGGTACTATCTAATTTATTCATAAATGATCTGGAACTAGGGGTGAGTAGTGTAGTGGCCAAGTTCGTAGATGACACAAAATTATTCAGGATGGTGAAAACCAAGGCTGACTGTGAAGAGCTCCAAGAGGGCCTCCACAAACTGGGTGGAGTGGGCAACAATGTGGGAAATGAAGTTCAGTGTTGGTAAGTGTAAGGTGATGCACATTGCGACAAAAAATCCCCATTTCAAGTATAGGCTAATGGGGTCTGACCTTGCTGAGACTGAGAGAGGAAAAGACCTCAGGGTCGTAGTGGATAGCTCAATGAAAGTGTCAACCTAGTGTGCTGCAGCGGTGAAAAAGGCAGAAGCTATGTTAGGGATTGTTAGGGAAGGGATTGAGAATAAAATGGCCAATATTGTAATGCCCCAGTACAGATCCATGGTGTGACCTCATCTGGAATAGTTCTGGCCACCATATCTCAAAAAGGACATTGCAGAGCTGGACAAAGTACAGAGGAGGGCAGCCAAGATGATTAGGGGGTTGGAGCACCTTCCCTGTGAGGAAAGGCTGAAGAGCCTGGGACTTTTCCATTTAGAAAAGAGACAACTAAGAGGGGGCATGATAGAGATTTATAAAATTATGCATGGGGTGGAGAATTTTTCTCTCTCTCCCAAAATACTAGAACTTGAAGGCATCCAATGAAACTGATGGCCAATAGGGAGTGATTAAGATGTGGAATTTGCTGCCAAAGGATGTAGTGATGGCCATGGGAATAGACAGCATTAAAAGAGGATTAGATAGATTTATGGAGGATAGCTCTATCAATGGATGCTGGAATAGATGGACCATTGGTCTGATCCAGCAGGGCTCTTTTATGTTCTCATCTAATCAGATTTTGGATGCTCAGCAAGGTCAGCCCTTATTAGGAGTTGGATAGGAGACCACCAAGGAAGTCCAGGATCACTACCCAAAGGCAGGCAGTGGGAAACTACCTCTGAGCATCTCTTGCCTTGAAAACCCCATAAGAGGTCTCCATAAGTCAGCTGTGTAAAGGTAAAGGTTTCCCTTCCTCGAAAGCTAGTCGAATCTGACTCTAGGGGGTGGTGCCCATCTCCGTTTCCAAGCTGAAGAGCCAGAACTATCCAAAGACTTCTCCGTGGTCATGTGGCCGGCATGACTAGGTACTGAGGTGCACGGAATGCTGTTACCTTCCCACTGAAGCAGGACCTATTTATCTACTGGCATTTTCTTGCTTTTGAACTGCTAGGTGGGCAGGAGCTAGGGCAAGAGATGGGAGCTCACTCCGCCATGCGGCACTAGAGTCTTGAACTGCCGAACTACAGACCTTCCAATCTGTAGCTCAGTGTCTTAGCCTCTGAGCCACCGTGGCCCCTAAGTCAGCTGTGACTTGACAGCAAAAAAGAAAAAGCTGTATTTGGGTCCCCATCAGGAACAAAAGCACTGGGGAAGGGCTTAAGTACACTGGAATTCACAGCCAGAGGATACAGTGATTGTCTCTAGCATAGATGATTTTAAGAGGGGGTTAGGCAGATTGATGGAGGAGAGGTCCATCAATGGCTACTAGCCATGGTGTCTGAAGGGAACCTCCATAATCACAGCAAGAATACACCTGCCAGTTGTCTGCTGATAGCAGGCAAACTGTTGCCTGTACTCCGTGCCCCACTGTGCTTCATAAATGGGGGGGATTAGAGGGAAAGGTCACTGGCTGACACTATGCTAGCACTTCTAGGTGTCATTGCTGTGTTGTGTGATGCTCCCCCTCCCCCTCTCCCTCTCCCTCCCCATACCCCACCCCCTCTAGGCAGAAAATCTCTGAATCCCAGAGCCAGGAAGCAACGTCTGGCCTCTATGCCCTGTTGTTGGCCCTCCAGAGAAACTGGTTGGCCACTGTGTGAGACAGGAAGATAGACTAGAAGGAGCACTGGTCTGATTCAGCAGGGTATCTTATGTCCTTAAAGCCACTAACAAATGTGTCCACAGGAATGGGTATCATGAGATTGGTGGATCTATAAAAGACATCTGCTTTAAAAAATCCAAATTAGCTAAGAGGGACAAATATTATGGCTAGTTAATAGAGATGGTGTTCATGCTCAGCGCATAACTGATGCTAAAAAAATGTTCAGCAATCCTGTTATTAATGGTTAACCTTTGGAGCAGGCACTGTAAAACAGCTAAGCAATTAAAGGGCAACCTTCTGAGATGCTGACTGGCCTTTGGGACTGTGGAGAGATGTCTCACACACACATGCACACACACAGAGATGAGGCCCTGGCCTCGGCAGCTGCTCACACTAGTTCTGCATGAATGTGGTGGCCCCACTGAATGAGAGGCTGGGTATGCTGCTGCATCAAAGACACCAAGCCTCCAACACCCAAGGCAGTGTCTGTTTCTCCCTCACCATTCCTGTCCCTCCATCACATCATCTCAGATCATGTTGGAGTGGAGCAGGGAGCTTGAAGAATCCTTTGATGAGATTTTTTTAGTAATACAGACAGCACCAGCGTCTCTGGAGGGATGTATGCTGCCAGCCTCTGCTGTGCTAAGATAATATGTCACTCTGACCCACTTTTGTGCCCACAGTGTTAGGTTCCTGAGATTGCAGGGTGATTAGTATTTACTGCTGAAGAAGATTACTTAGATTTTTTAAAAGAAGCCCTTCTTATTTTTGGCTTGGGTTATTATATTAGGTTAGAACCTACACCAGGACAGTACGAAGACCATGTACAGTTCATCTTTCCAGCTTTTTCTTCTGCCCACCAGGCACTTCCAACCCCAGGAAAATTAATTCCTCAGTTTGCAGGGAGTGATAGCCATGCAGGCTAGGAGGCTGCAGTGGGGAGAGGGAAGGAGGTGGAATTGCTCCCTCCTGCCTCTTGCATAAAGTGAGGCCCACTGATGGAAGATGAAGGGGCTGATCACACCTCTTCCCACTGATCTCACCTCTTCCCACTGAGACCCAGTTTGGTGTAGTGGTTAAATGCACGGACACTAATCTGGGAGAACGGGTCTGATTCCCCACTCCTCCACTTGTAGCTGCTGGATGACCTTGGGCAAGGCAAGCCATAGTTCTGTCAAAACTGTCCTTGAAACAGCAGTTCTCGAAAGAGCCCTCTCAGCCCCACCTACCTCACAGGGTGTCTGTTGTGGTGAGGGGAAGAGAAAGGAGTTTGTAAGCCACTCTGAGACTCTGAATGAAGGGTGTGGTATAAATCCAATCTCCTCCTCCTCCTCTTCTTCCTCCTCCTTCACATGACCCACATGGTTATTTTTACTCCATGCAGATCCCACAGCCCTCTAGACAGAAATGGCTTCTAGGAATAAAGTAAAAATGTAGTTAGTACCAGGTTTCTCTCCAGTTATATCTCTAAGAAAAGGCTTTGCAGAAACCAGGGCAATGGGGAATTTTAACAGTGGGATAGGTGCTAATTTCCCTTCATCCATGGATTTTGTACAGAATAGATCAACAATATCCTGGGGGGAAACCAGGCAATAAATAGGTGTGATAATTATATCATTATACCAATACTCAGAGATCTAGAGTTCTGACTATTCTGTATAAACCAGCCCTAAAGAGATATTTTTAGATCCCTAAATGGGCTTGAACAACAGATGGCCCAATCTTATGTACAAAACTGTTATTGGTGAAAACGCAAATGATTATGATGGACTCAGTAACACAAAGTTTGACCTAATAAGGCCAGGAGAGGAGAAGATATAAGGATAAATTATTCAGAACAAGGCTGGTATAAAACACCTCAGTGTGCCCTAACCTCATTTCAAAATGTAAACAGTAGGGAAAGTGGCTTTTAAAAAAAAATAAAATTGGAGCTGGATGGCTCTTGTGCTGGGAGATGAGTGATACCAATGTGGCTTCAGACCATTGTACAGGTGGTATTATGACCCAGCTAGATATACTAAATTGAATCAGTGTGTTCCCATCAGTTGTTAGAGATATCTTAAACAAATCAGCAGATCTGGTTACATTTAGTACATATTGTATAGATGGCTCATCTATTTTGTTCAGTTAAAGTATATACATTTATAAGGCATTGTTATTGCTGGATATAATCTGCTGTCAATTTTGTGATTTATTATAATGATATTTAAAAAGAATGGTTTCTGGGGAGAAGGAGAAAGCACGGAAGATGGCTGGTTGCCGGCTCCTTCTGCTGCTGGATCATGTGGGATGCAGCTCATTGTATAGTGGTGATGACAGATCCACAGAGGATGGGGCTTCTGTGCCATTACTACTCATGCAGAACTAACAAAGGGAACTGAAATGTTTGGTGGGTGCAGCTTCTCCAGTCTTAGTATGTTGTAAGCTGGGTCTAGTTTGGAGTATTTGTAGCACAGAAGAGACACAGCTTTCTGGTAGGAACCACATTTAATAATGCTTTAACTCTGTTTCCAGTAGTCAAGACCTTCACCTGTGACCTTGGAGAGTCACAGGCAGGGTAGACAGTAGTGACATTGATAGACCAATGGTCTGGCTCAGCAAAAGGCAACTTCACATAAATCTGGCAACACTTGGCATACCACATGGTATTCAGTGGATGGCAGAAATTGTATCTACTGAAATTAACCCAATTATGTAACATGTAACAGTGCAGCTGGAACTCTGGCTCATCAGGGCCTCTTAGTCCACCTTGCAGCACCATCTCCTAGAAGAAGGGTGTTATTTTCCCTGCCCTAGCTATGGGCCCTGTGCAGGAGAAAACAGTAGCTTCCAGGTCATTTAGAAGGTGGAGAACTGAAGACCACTTCCCCAGCAGTGCCTCTGCAACTACTGAGCAGAATCTGGCCATATCATCCTTGGCGAGCAGGCAAAGAAAGGCTCTGGACCCTAAGAAAGAATCACTACCAGAAGCTTCAGAGATCTGTCTTGCAGCAGTTCTCCAGTGAATATGGCCATTATTTTCACTGTCCTGCATGGAAGTAAATAGCAGCACCTAGATCATCTCAATGGCTTGGGTTGCCAGCCTAAAACTGGAAATTAGCAGATTTACCATGGGGGAGTCATGGGGTTCCTTGTTGCCAGTGACATCATGCTGACACTACTTTTGATGCAACCTGAAGTCATGTCATCACATAGGAGTGCAGGGATGACACTCTAACATTTGTTCAAAACTTGTTATGGTGTCACTTCTGAGTCACACTAGAGGTGAGGCTGATGCTCCCCCATTTCCCCCAGTACTTCCCCCCCACCGCCCTACTCAGTGCGGCAGGCAGAGCCAGCGGGGAGTGGGAGATCTGCAGAGAAAGGCCAGTTATATACCCCAGTAATTCAGTTAATTATTTAAAATGTAAATTGTTTTAATTCATTTTTATTATAAACTGGCTTGGGAGCTGTTATGGCTAAAAGGCTATACATATAGCAAATCAAAAATCAATAAATCCAGGAAGGAAGACTATGCCATTTATATCCTACAGGGCTAGTCCTCGAAATTTCAGTTCAGCAGTGATACTAAAGAGATGGCCGCTGTTGACTTTTTATAAGATTGTTTTTCAAATCCATCTGTCCAGGAGTATTTCAGTGGCCTCTTCCTGGGCCTCCTTGTGTTTCACTTCATTAACCACTCCAGAATGCCATGGTAACCATCTCATCATAATGCAGCCCACTCCTCCAGCCTGGCGCTTGACCTACTGCTCAGACATTCCTTGCACCAACTGTTCCACTGGTTGAACAGACCTTGCAAAAGGAGATCACCTGCTTTTTCCTGCCCCAATGAAGGAACATTTTGCAATTGTAAACAAAAAAGTTGCATCGTTCTAAGTCCATTGAAGTCAATGGGCTTAGAATAGTGTGACTCTGTTTAAGATAAGAACAAATTTAGAGTCCAGTGGCACCTTTAAGACCAACAAAGGTTTATTCAAGGTATTTGTTGGTCTTCATGGTGTAGTGGTTAAGTGTGCGGACTCTAATCTGGGAGAACCAGGTTTGATTCCCCACTCCTCCACTTGCACCTGCTGATGTGACCTTGGGTCAGTCACAAGCTCTGGCACAGCTGTTCCTGAAAGAGCAGTTTGTGCTAGAATTCTCTCAGCCTCACCTACCTCACAGGGTGTCTGTTGTGGGGAGGGGAAGGAAAGGAGTTTGTAAGCCGCTCTGAGACTCCAAGTGAAGGGCGGGGTATAAATCCAATCTCTTCTTCTTCTTCTTAATGGTACCACTGACTCTAAATTTGTTCTACTGCTTCAGACCACCTGGAACTATCTGTTTAGAATTGCACTGTAAAGTACCCAACCACAAGAACAAGGGCCATTCATATGGGAAGTGGTCACATGAGCCCTGAATACAATGAATGTACATACAGTCCATGTACATTGCACATGAGTTTACTTTGTACATGCTTTGAGTAATTCTTACATTCAATTCCATGTGTGTGTGGCTGAATGGGCAATTCAAGCTCCACATTTATCCAGGTACTGATTCCTGGTTTTATTTTTAAAATTAACATGCACTGACTCTTTTATACAGAAATTGGGGTGGATGGGTCATCTTTGTGATTTTAGAACACAGAACATTAAAAAAAATTGGCCTAGTCCACTTAGACTTCCTTTGTTCATTTTGATAGCTTACATGGGCTAAACTACACATTACGTTTTCTTTTATGCTAATTTAAAAATACTAATTTTCCCTTTTGCAAATGCAGCCTCCTTCTTTATCTCTTTCCTCCCCTGCTATTTTCTTGCTGCTCCTGAGCTGCTTTTACACTACAGAGAAAATTAATTAGTACCTATATTTTTTCTGCTGTTGGGATACAAGCAGCCCAGCGATGGCCTTGTTCAATGAACAAATGGCAGCGAAGGAAAGTGTTAAAGAGCTCATCTCTCTCTTTTTCTCCACCCCCCTTCTTGAAAATGTAGGCATGTTTGCAAAAATGGTAAAATGTTCCAAAATTAACAGAAATTAAAATGCAATGTATGGTTTGAGCTTGGTTTACAATGGCCTGCAAATGTCGCTGAACTGTTGATTGCCAGTTTGGGCAGGTTTTCAGATTTCAGGGTATAATATGCTATATATTGGCTTCCCAAAAGGTCTGAATCCTGATGAAAATGGAGATGCATCTTAACTGGGCTATGGTCCATAGCTCAGTGCAGAAGACCTTGCTTTTGCAGAAGACCCTGAGTTAGAAGTAATGGAAGCACCAGGGTTGAGAAAAACCTCTGCCTAAGACCTTGCAGAGCTGCTGCTGCTCAGTTTGTCTTTTGGCTCAAATCTGATGCAGAATTTAATGTTTTTGCTATTGTCACCGTTAAAGCAACCTGACTGCATAAACCTGATTGGAAGACACATTTCCCTGGGTGGAGGACCATGCAATAAAATCTGTTCTATGCTCCTGTGCACCACTAGAAAATGGAAGTCACCTAGAAACTACAGGAAGATTGTTATTTTTCATGTTGATCCATACAAATGTGCTAATAGCCTGCTTTACATTGCAGTGGAAGTGTTTCCTGCCAGAGCTCATCTATTAAGCTCCAGATAAAGACAGAGGTTAATTGCATGTATACATGACCTCTACAGACTTAACGGGGCTAAGCACTTAGCAATTAAGTATCTGAGGACAATTCACAAAGTAAGAGCTGTTTACACAAGTATGGCTTATGTAAGCTAAACTACCAAGGTTAGCCACCCTTGCATCATTATCGTCATCCCCTTTCTTGTTTACAGAGCACTATTGTGTTTTTCTGAGTAACATAAACAATGGGGAAGATCACTGCAGTCCAGGACAGGAATTTATGATACCATTTTTAACACAGCTGGAGAAAACAGACAAAAAGCAAAGGGAAGAATGTATTTACATGCTTTGTTTTTCCCAGTATGTCCCTGGAGTTGGTCACAGTCGTGTCCTGGGAGCTCCATAGTGAGCAAGGAAAGATGTCTATGTACTTTCCCTACTCAATTTTCCCAATGGGAGATGGCCCCAGCGAGCCACCATTTGCTGCACTGTGGAAACTGACATAGAGCCCCAGAATGGAAAGGGAAACTGCTGAATTACAAGTTATTATGACACTTAGAACAAACATCCCCCCCCCCCAGGACAAACATCCCCCCAGCAGGGATATTGGTTTCTTATCTCATTACCTATGCTCAACTCATTCTCACCAAGAAGGGCTATATATCCTCTGTATTTTAATGTATTTCTTTTTTGGAATAGAACATTGGAATAGTGATTGTAATGCCTTGCAATATATTGGAATAAGTCTCTAAGACTTGGAATAACACCTCTAAGGGTGCAGTCACACATGCCAGATAAAACGGGGGGTGGGGGGAGTGAAGCTATTTCCCCTAGAGGTATTTGACCCACAGTTGCATGATCATACCTCCCTTTGAAGCTGTGGGCACAGTCCGTCAGTATGTGATCAGACGCAACTACGGGTAAGTTGGGGTTTTTTTGTGCCATTTGTTTTCCATGTGCTTAAATGAGGAATTGATGAATTGCACCCCTGCACTGAGGGTTCCCTATGGAATTTGCAATTATGTGCATACTGCAAAGGGGGGGAGGAAACAATGGCACGGAGTCGGGTTGGCCTGATCAGACCATCACAATGGCATGAGAGTGCACTAGAGTGATCAGACATGGGAAAGTCTGTCTGTGGCCCATCGCAACCAGTTTATTACCAGATTTTCCTCAGTGTCTTTTAATTCCGCTTCTGCAGCGGAGCAGAACGGGTTGCCGACGGCTGCGGGGCACTTCCCAGATGTTCTTGTCTGATCGTGCCCTTTAAATCTGCTTGGCACTCACGCCTATGTCGGGTCTAATTGTGAGTATGATCGCAGCCTAAGAAAAGGATGCTGTTAGTTAACCCCATGCTTGAGAGGAGACCAATGCAGCGTGACAACAGAGTCTCAGTTTATTACTCATAACAATTAAGAAAGCTAACCTTACACATCTGTGTCCTATTTTGACATATTTATCACTACACTGTTCCTCCCCTCCCAATTACATCCAAACAAATGGTGCCCTGGTGACCATATGTACTTAGCTTGTTATTGCTGTTTGGCCTTTGCATATGTCAAAAGATCTTCATTAAGTTGCATGCTAATTTGCTATTCACCTATGTAGAGGCATCTGTTATATATGAATTGTTAACTTCCATTTAAATGTAACTGAGGAAGTGTGCATGCACATAAAAGCTCATACCTTGAATAAAACTTTATTTGTCTTAAAGGTGCCACTGGACTCTAACTTTGTTTTATGTAGCCCCATTGGCAGTGACTCCCCAGGGCTATTTCAGATCAGGAAAATAGCACTGGGGGGGAGTCTAGGTATCTGTTTGAACCTTCTGTTCTGCATTGCCTGTAGTCTCTTGCTTCTGTCATTCGACGACAGCTGAGTGGTTAGTTGTGATGGTGCCGTCAACTGCAATGAGGTTATCAAAGATAGTGAATGTATCTCTATGCATTGGCTTGTCTAGACAGACACCAAAAATAAAACTGCAGAACATAGGACACATTTGGCTACAATGGACTCATTATTTGTTTTTGCATTGCCTACTTTTCTGCAGTGCAAAAGGTCATACTTTTTGGAAACTGTTTATGAAACTTTATGTCGGATGGAAGCTTCTGTTATCTTTCTTTAATATTTCCTGGGGGGTCTTCCTTGATACCAAGATGAAAAGGAGTTTGAATCACTCTTAGCAAAAGCCAAGGGATATCTCTTTTTGGATGCTACAAATGACAGCCAAAATCTCAGTGAGATGCTTTACTTCTCACCAGTCTTGATGCCTTTGAAAAATGTTCCCTAAAGCAGCCCATGGCTGCCTGCAGGCTTGTCTCCTAACATTATGAATCTTGATATTTTTTGTTTATGTATTCCTCCTTTCCTCACACTATCGAATATTTTAAGTCAATGGCATTCCTCCCTTCAGTAAACTACATCAAGAAGGCAATTTTTGTATAGAAACCAGTAATAATTTGCTCCTAACAGATAACCAGGGATGACTTTGCCAGCTTGATAGGGACCACTCAAGGTATTTTTTTACCTCTTCCTTTGCCAACCATGGATAGATCCAAGGCAAGCACCAGAGGCAGCCCCTTGTATCCAGGCAGCAGGTGCATAGGTCTGGCAGGTACCTCCCAGCTGGGTCCACTGCAAAGTGAGCTACAGAGGCATTGGGTGCGCCAGACGCGCCGTTTGAGCCGTTTTCAGCACGGCTCAGAAACGGCTTTTACCTGCGCGTTCACACACCCAACATCTGCCTACCGTCCCCAGCCGTCGCTTTCTGGAGCAAACCCCCTTTGAAACGGAGTATTTTGACACCACTTACCCAAGTGGTGTTTTCCATGATTCTCCGTTTCAAGCCGCATTTTTCCCTGTCTGATCGCTCCATCCAGCCACTTCCGGGTGCTTCAACCCCCCCTCCCCTCTGGGAAGCTGCCTCCAGCTTCCGGTTTTAGTCCTCCATTTTTTTTTTCCTTACCGGTGTGCGCTTGAGCGGAGCTCCGCACTTAAGTTAAAAAAAGAAAAGGTTCACTGGTGCCTAGTTTAGGCATTTAGAGGAGTCCGGGATCTCGGGGAGGCCATTTTAAAAGGAGTCTTCATTTAAACTTTAAGGGGACCTGTTGAGCTCGCTCTTCTGCGCACCCGCCAAACTTCCTGTTCGGGAGAGGGCTGCCTGTGCGCATGCTCAAAGGAGAGGGAAAACCCCTCCCCACCTGCAGGAGGACGGCAGGGAGCTCGGAAGGAGGAGGTGAGTCTGAGCGCGATTCTCCAGTTTAAAAAAACGCATCGTGCCGGAGCAGTTTAAACCGCTCCAGCACGCTGTCTAAACGCACCCATTCACTACCTGTGCAGCCTGCCTTGGACCTGGTTGTCTATGGTGCTAGTCTGAAGGGAGACGACAGGCACAATCCACATCTGCTGCTTCATTTATCCCCTCTGCCAGTTGTGGCACCTTAGGCATCTATGTGGGTCACTTTGATGATAAAATTACTGTTCCATCACTTTGGTGCTGAACTGACCCCACATTCCAAAATCCATTTTAATACCAGGGACAGTGCAGCAGTACTTCTGAATGCTCCAGAGACAGTCAGGATGGACAGTTAGGGTGGAGCCCTTGAAATATCTAGCAGCTGATTCAAGACCCTTTGCAGGCAATAGAATGCTTCAGACGCCCACTGATACATACCTTCCTGTATCTAACAAGTAGGACCAGCATATGGGACTAGCATATGATATGCAGACAACAGAAACTGCTTTCTGCAGTGAAGTTCTGGGGCAAAAATATACTTGTTTTTGCTGAGGACACTCCAAGTTACATGAAGCAATACAGCTGCAGAGTGGAGAGCAGAAGCTGTCCAAGCTACCTTCTTTGGTAAAAGCAGCCCTGTAGACAGGCAAACTGTGCCAGTGCCAGCCTTATCTTGAGCAGCTGAAGAGTGAAAGCTACTCATCCTGTTCCATGATAAGCACTGCCAGCGTTTTATGATCAGTTTCACAGGCCCTGCTCTTCTGTGCACATCACTTTCAGAATTGACACAGGGGAGCTCCAGGGACAGGCCTTTTTCTACAGAAATTCACCTGGCACTGTTCAGATGCTGGGCAAGACATTTTTGTTTTCCGAAGCATTTTTCAAATATATTTACCCTCCCTGTTTTGTTGGTCCTCTTCTCACTTTTGCTGCCAGTTTGTAAACTAGAGCATTGATCTGTTTATGACTTCTGGTTTCTCATCTATTTTATTTTTTTTATTGCTAGATTAGAAATAAAGTTCTGCTGCTTCTTCCTATTGTTCTCTTTCTCTCTCTTTTTAGGGCTGCTCTAGTCACGATCATATTTCCATTTTATTAGTTTATGTTGCTTTAATGGTTTTAATGGATGACATAAGCCATGTCAGAAATATTTGTACCAAGAATACAGGGCACTTTAAATAACAGCAGGTATATTTCCCAAACAATGTAATTTTGCATACGCTATAGCTGTGTCTCCATGAGGAAAAAATCATGTGTTATTCTTTAGCCACATGTGATACAGGATTAACACCAGCTGAATCTCCTGACTCTGTAGCTAATACTCATTACTAGTCCCTCAAGTACTATATGTTGGACCCATTAAGAAATTCAAGGTCCAATTAATCCTTATCATATAAGATCTATTAAAAATCTTAGCGGAAAAGCCAGGTGGTCAGTATCCGCTGACTCTAATAAAACCCTTTGCTTATCAGCCACAGAGTCCAGAGGACTTGAATAACCAAGTTGGCTTCAAACCTAAATGTTCCTAAATATGATATTTCCCACCCACAGTCCACAGTCATACCTAGAATATTGTGTTTTCTCAAGTTATTTATTTTGGAAGGTTATTAAGGTTTGCTGCACCCATATAATTATTTTAGAACATAACCCTTTCATTATATGGGTCAATCAGTATATAACAGCAAGAACAAATGATTGGGGGAGTTTGAATATTAATTGCTGGAAACCCCATACCAAATAAGACCAGTCTCTCAAGTTGTCTACTTTTGGTAAGCACACAGTTAGGGAGCTCTCTGATAAATGGACTATTAAGACAATGGATTCATAGGGATAACTTTTTGCTGTTTTGATCTGGAATGCCCTCTGAGACACTGAAGGGCTGGAACCTTGGAATAAGTTGGTGCTGTAAGTGAATTTACTTTTACATGGTGCAGCATTGCTTTACTACATTTACCTCAATGCTGAGACAATACACGTAGGTGGAATAATCTTGCTGAATTTGTGTTTCTAATTTACTTGGAACTCCAGTGTTATTGTCTTGTGCTCAAAGAACATCCACACTGAGCTCTGGGACAGAAGATTGGGACATGCAGGGGAACACTGGACACCATGAGAAGGAAATTAACACTTCCAATGGGAAGGGAAACAGTGATAATGGAAGGTCAAGTTCAGGACAATGAAATTAGGAAACTGGGAAGGATGAGCAGGCCTTTTAGGAGTGTTTAGGTTGTTCTGTGTATCTTGAGAACTTCCTTGGGAGAGCAATCCTAAGTATTCCTACTCCGATTCCTGTCCCTGGAAGAGTTCTGCAGGTTGTGCTGTAGTTTAGTTTTGTAAGATTTTCATCTTTGGAAACTCATAAGGGAAAAATCCAGCAAAAAATTAAGAAATGAAATAATTAATGCAAATTTAACTACTTTAATTAATTTGCTTACTAACTGATAGTAATTGAACTGAATTAATAATTTATTAATTAATAGGAACGAGAGAGTGAGCATAATGGACAATTTTCTCAGTGGAGGGTGGTAAGTAGTGGGGTACTGCAGGGATCAGTATTGGATTTGATGCTTTTTAACTTGTTCATTAATGATTTGGAGTTGGGAGCAAGCAGTGAAGAGGCTAAATTTGCAGATGACACGAAGTTGTTCAGGGTGGTAAAAACCAGGGAGGATTGTGAGGCACTCCAAAGGGATCTGTCGAGGATGGGTGATTGGGCGTCAACGTGGCAAGTGGGGTTCAATGTGGCCAAGTGCAAAGTGATGCACATTGGAGCCAAAAATCCTAACTATAAATATACGTTGATGGGGTCCGAACTGGCAGAGACTGCCCAAGAGAGAGATCTTGGAGTCGTAGTAGATAACTCACTGAAAATGTCAATAAAAAAGGCCAGTGGTACGCTGGGGATTATTAGAAAGGGAACTGAAAACAAATCAGCCAGTATCATAATCAGTGCTGCAACCTCATTTGGAATATTGTGTACAGTTCTGGTCACCACACCTCAAAAAGGATATTATAGCATTGGAAAAAGTGCAGAAAAGGGCAACTAGAATGATAAAAGGGTTGGGACACTTTCCCTATGAAGAAAGGTTAAAGCGCTTGGGGCTCTTTAGCTTGAAGAAACAATGGCTGAGGGGTGACATGATCGAGGTTTACAGGATTATTCATGGGATAGAGCAGGTCAAGAAAGAAGTACTTTTCTCACTTTCTCACAATACAAGAACTTGTGGGCACTCAATTAAACTGCTGAGCAGTTGGGTTAGAACAGATAAAAGGAAGTACTTCTTCACCCAAAGAGTGATTAACACACGGAATTCACTGCCACAGGAGGTGGTAGCGGCTACAAGCATGGACAGCTTCAAGAGAGAATTAGATAAACATATGGAGCAGAGGTCCATCAGTGGCTATTAGCCACAAGGTATAGATAGGAACTCTCAGTCCGGGACAAGTGATGCGCTGTATTCTTGATACTTGGGGGGGGGCGCGACAGTGGGATGGCTTCTAATGTCCTGGCCCCACTGATGGACCTCCTGATGGCACCTGGTGTTTTTGGCCACTGTATGACAAAGTGTGGGACTGGATGGGCCATTTGCCTGATCCAACATTGACTTCTCTTATGTTCTTATATTAAATCCTTGGGCACAGTCATTAGCAATTATTGATTGGTGTATTGTATGGGCCTCAGCCTCCCTCCTTTAGAAATACATTGCAGCTTTTTATTATCAATGGACAGTCATAACTATTCCTAGAAAAGGCATCTCCTTCCCACTTTTGTGGGACGCTAATTGCCGAAAATGTATCAGGCTTCACTAGTCCTATGTCTGTGGCTGGAGAGTTTATGAGAAATAAACTGGAATTTTGAACTTGGAATCAAGACTCCATCAAGCAGAGTTCTGTCTTAGACACCATTTCCCATGTACTCTCTACTAAGTCCATGCTGGCTGAATGGCACTAACCCTTTTGTACCAAACAGTGTTCATGACTCCCCATTCAAATGGCATGAACTGTGGGCAAACCTTTTATCTCTTTTTGTTGCTGTTTCATGGCTTTCTGAGACACTTTGAAAGCATCATTTGTGTGTGTGTGTTCGTATTTGACCATTGTGTCTTTTTTTTAACCTTATTGCAAAGGTGGGCTTTCTAAATGTCAGAGCCAAGGATGCTCAGGATCTGGTATGGGGTTCTGATCCTCTTTTGCTGCAATATTAAATGCATTAGAACTGACCCATACAGCGATGAAGGAAGAGGAGTGTATCTGTCTGGAAGTACAAACCATCAATCAAGTCTACCAGGCGATCAAACAGCAAGATTCATCAGAGCTGCAAGAAGCCAAGTGGGTTCATCTACAAAGAGAGCATTATATACCTCTGTCACTGCAAGCATCAGTGACACTGCATTTAATGACTGTAAGTAAACTATGCGTCAAACCAGACCCATCTTCTGGGCAGTGTATGTTGTTCTCACCATTTCCATTTTATCCTTACAATATCCCTGTGAGGTAGCTAAGGATGACAGAGAGTCACCCACCAAGCAGCATTTAGAGTGAGCATTTGACCCAGGGTTTCCAAGATTGTAGCCTGACACACAGATCACTACACCGCATTGGCTTTCTTAGTAGTTTTACACACGATCTTCCAGAAATTATCTTTTCCACTGGAGATGCCTTTTGAGTCATCTTGGACAGTGATTTTCTCTAATATTTTCCTCTGTTACATAATAATCCTCCATTTAAAGCTCCTCTTTGCTGAAAGTGAATGCTTGTATGAAGATAAGACTGTAAGACTGCTTTCAGACTAAGGGTTCCAGCAGCTTCCCAGATGCCACTGTGTGGCCAGAACCAGGACATGAAAGTGGTGGACCTGCCACTGTTGTTTGTCCCCAGCATCTGGCATGGAGAAGGATACTGCTTTTGCTCGAGGAGATTCCACTGAACTCAAATTCAACAACCATTGATAGAGCCACGCATGATTCAGGCTAATTCTTTATCAAAGCTATCTAACTGGCTGGCCTCTACCACCACATCTTTCTGGTACTAAACTCTATAATTTAATTACATATTGTCTGGAAAAGTACTACCATGTGGAATAAACACCAGCAAATATAAAATTTGGGGCTGTGGACCCATATTTCAGCTATTTTCTATGTTGATGTGTGTGTTTTTAGCAATGTACAGGTGAGCATTTTTTACTCTTGTAGTGCACTGTCCACATTATTATTCTCATATTTTGCTGCTGTTGAAGAAATGCAGTATGTTTTTAAAAATCCCAAGGATAAAATTATCTTGGAAAGTACCTTGCCTGATACTGTGCTCACATTTTTTTTTTTTTACTCTCAGTGCAGCTTCGGACAAAATGCTATGATTCCCCCATCCCCCTTGTTGTCGTTTTTGGCAGAACGTGTTGAGAATGGGAGCCCTTCTTTGCTTAATCTTTGGCTGAGTTCAGACTGGCAATTTGCCCCACTATAGCCACTTTTCAGCCATGTTTCCCAAGTGGATTAAAGGGGGCATTCACACAGGCACATCTGCCTGGTGTTCCCCACCTGTAGGCAACCCGCGTTGTTCCACTTCAGTCCCGCATTAAAAAGATACCTCTTACAAGTGGTAGCAAATCCCAGAGAGTGCCTTTATCCCACATCAGTCCACTTCCTGGAAGTGTGAACGCTCAGCCAAAAAGCCAGGAGCAACCTGCGTTGCTCCTGGTGCATATGATTGGCTGTGCTCTGCTCTACCGCATAAGTCACATATGATTGGCTGTGCTCCGCTCTACTGCCCAATGTTCATGCCTATGTGTGTATGGGCGCGTTCATGCGCCCATACACACATAGGCATCCAGCCAATTTACCAGGGAAAAGCTGTTTACACTCGCACCTCCAGGCCAGCACTCTGAATGCTCCCGCGTGCCTCCTCCTGGTATGCTCCTGCATCTGTCAGCCCCGTGTGACTGAGAAAACCCAGAACATTTTATTCCGGGTTTTTTTTTGCCATGACTGGCTCCCGCTGAAAACTGCCAGTCTGAACTCAGCCTTTATTGACTATTTCAAGAGTCAGGTTAGCATGGTGATCACTCTGGTTAACATGGTTCCCTGAAGCTTGATTGTCCTTTCTCATGAGATGACTTTTTTCTATGCCAGCAATCTTGCTTAGGGAAAAATGTCTACCCTCTAAGACAGCCACTCATAAAAGTTCAAGGGTTATATTTCATATTAGTAAATAGGACCCAGCCCATCATACACAGATGCTCTTCCCCCTCTTTACTTTCACAGCTTGCAATTAACAGAGATGGCTTAACACTTGCCCAGCCATTACTTTGGGAATCTGTCAAGTTAATTTTTATTTATTGTGATAGATCCTGGTGGTACCTGAGACACTGAATTTGTCAGGATTGTGAACCATGACCTGTTATGTTCTCCAACTACCATTTGAAGCAAGTACCTAAATATATCAATATCATCTTCCATTTTCAGATATCCAAGGCTTACTGTCAACTGTGATAAAGGAACTGCTACCCCTAGACATAACAAAGGCAATGCCTAAGACGATCAAAGGTGTAAGTGAGCTTCTAAAAGGCAGGGAAGCCCACCATTTTACAGGAAGCCTGAATAATGATGCTGGTAAAAGTCAGATGCTGAAAACAATAGAGAATATGAAACGGTAAATAAATTGGTATTGTGGAACTTCTCTTGCAAGCTACATGTACTGCCCCAAACAGCACAACATCCCAACTGGAGTTGGGTTTAAAGGTTATGCCGTTACCACCAAAGACTTTCTTTAGAACTCAATTTCTCTGGAGCAATATGCCAAGTGACTAGTTAAGTAAAGGAGGCAATCACATGTAGACCTGAGGATGCAGGGTGGGCGGTGGGACTGAAAATCACATGAGGACAGGGATAAGCTGACATTACTCAGAGCAAGGGGGAACTCCCTACGGAGGTGCATTTTCTGGTCCTTAACCCCATTTCCTTTAGGGTTTCCTTCCAGCCTAGGGTTCTTCAGCCACATCACTGCCCTTTGAGTATAGTGAATTAGGCAATCTTTGTTGAGAGATAAGACACAGTATTGGATCCCAAGGTTCACAGGGCTCATCAGTGCCAATTAGGGAACACAAAATATTTGAAAGCAGAGCCTAATTGTAGCTGCTGAGGACTCTCAAATCTTCTGCCCAATGTATCCAGAAAGCAGTAAGAACAAAAGCCTCATTGTTTTAGAGAAGAGGTATCAAACCACTGAAAGATATTTGTAGATGATGATTACATAGAGAGAGCTAGTTACAGATGAAGCTGAATACTAGAGCCAATAATGGCTCTTGGGTTGTATTCCAGTTCAGTTACGCTGATTTGCTTAAAATCAGAAATCATTACAAAATGCTATTCTGCACTGAGAATGTACAGTGGTCACCTAACAATCACATGCCCCAAATTAGCTAATTTCAGCCACTTCATTTACAGACCAGAACTGCAACAGAACTTCTAAAAATATACATATCATTGTTATGCTAAGCTTAAATCATGTCTACAAAAAAAGAACAATCGATTGCATATACTTAATTCTGATTTTGCCAGTGGTTACAACAACCACAACAAAAGTGCTGTCTTGAAGGTCACATCAGACAATGAATAATAGATCTTTTTAGTAATTCTAAGCAAGTCTGATTTTTCTTTTAATTTCTCTCTGGGATTCCTATATAGGGGGCAGTCTAGGACATAAAGGGCTCCATTTCATGGATGAAAAATTGTTAAGAAACATGATAGTCATATCCCTTCTCCTTACCACTTCTGGTGTGTGCGTATCAGTTTGTACAATAACATCTGCTTGCCTACTTTCTCCCACCAATTTCCCTGGCTTTCGTCTCACAGCTTGGCCATTACAACAATTGTTATTCTCCCAACAACCTTGAAGTTTTCTAGTGACGACACAGTCCACCTATCTCTCCCTGTTGAAATTGGCATAGAAGTTGTAAGGTAAGCATCCAAATGTGCGGAACAACATAAAAACTCAAAGTAAATTACCATGCAAATCATGTTCACAAGAGCAGTTGTCGGCTTGAGCTGCAGGACTACACATACAGAAGCTAAGCCAGGGTTCATCACTTCAGAGCCTCTGATCTCTATAGAAAGCCTTTCCTGAGACTGTTGTCTGGTTATAGTAGACAGAATTCTTGTCCTTCACCTGATGACGGAGACAGCTACAGACTCCGGAGCTCCTATGCAATATGTGCGGTGCAATCCTAACCACAGTTACATCTTCAACAACCTTCGGGGAGGGCGGGATATAAATCTAAATAAATAAAATAATAATAATAAATCTGTCTAAGCCCATCGACTTCAATGGATCTTACACCTTCTGCATGTAACTCTACTCGGCGTTGCACTGTTAGTCCTGTATGTGCTATTGCTGTGTACTAATACCAGCTAAAACTCCTGAAAAATGAAGAAAAAATAACCCAAGATGCGTACCTTAATGCACAAAATTGTCATGCATCAGTTGAATATTCCATTGTTAATTTGGTTCATTAAAATAGAAGAGGGCACCATCCCTGGGGAATCAGTTAGGCCAGGGGAATCGATAAACTTCAGAGAGCTGGTATAATGTCCATAAATTTGGCTAGCTGCTGTGACAAATCTGATTGCACTGGAGCTTTAACTAATATGACATTTTATGGGAAAAATATGACATGCATGCCAAGAAGAGTAATGACATTTGTATGTTACAGTTGCATTAATTAAAACAGGATATTCAGCCAATATCCAGAATATTCTAAACAAATAGTACTCTTAATTTTTAACCCCTTCAAGTTCAGTACTAAAGCGTAAAAGCACAACAAATGGATGAAATGACAGTTTTGTTTTCTCAAGGGAAAATTTCAGATTGAGACAATAGTGCGGGGGGGGGGGAGTTAATTCCCCTCCTCCTGTTCAATGGCCTCAATATGCAACAATGACTCCACTAATATCTATTTATCGAGAAAAAAACAGAGTGGAAATCCCTTTGGACATCTGTTATTGTTTGTTTGAGCAAAATGCTATTATAGAAAAGGTTTAGAATTTTCTTTCTAGTAACTATGTGACTGAGTAATATCGATGTAAGACATATTTAAGGAACCAGTTGGACAAAATGTATAGGAACACTATTGGTACACAATGCCTTCTCTCAATGCATTATCAGACCTCCTAAAAATTGTTTGTGGTCAGCCTTGCTTATAGGAATATTTATTTTCTGCGTTCTGTCATTGAAACATGACAACTGGACTTGTAAATAATGGGCATGAACATAGCTTGTTGTCACAACCCCTTTCTCCCCACCCTCCATTCTATTCTCAAAGATTGCTTTTTTAAAAAAACCCCAAGGTATAAACTCTGTTGTTGTTTTTCCCCATGGCTCTGAAATTTCTGGAAATGTTAAACATGAATACAAGCAGTAAGACTGGCATCTTCAGTTCTTTAGCTAAAGTCAAGATTGATATTGTAGCCAAGCTGCTCTGGGATGCCTCCAAAGACCAGGTATTCATCATTGAAGCCTCTAGAATCTTTATCGATGATATTCAAGTCAAAGAGAAGCAAAGGTGAGTAATGGGGATCTTTCATATTCTGGTGATGGCAGGAGGCCAGGAGCAGAGAAGGATGAGTTCAGGAATAGGTGATCAAATCGGCATCCATATGAAATATTTGCACAAGAAAATCTTAGGCTTTTACTTTTATATTTTTGGCAGGAGTCAAAAGAACAGTGGGTTATTGAACCAGTTCACTGGGAAAGTAGGAAGTGGTGAAATGGCTAATACATATTTTGACTCCACTCTTTGATGAGCTAATTGAATTATTTTTTCTCTTCCACAGCAAAGATCACACATAGAAGTATTAGACACTGAGCTTCTGGGGAAAAGGAAATGAGCTGAAGTGGATAATTGACTTTAAACTGTATTACAGAGGGCCCCAACCTTTTTTTGAGCCTTTGGAGCCTGTGGAATTCAGAGATAGGGTGATGCATGTAACCACAAAATGGCTGCCACAGAAGGCAAAGCCACATACACAGAGAAAGCCCAAGTGCAGGGAAGAAGAGGGGTAATTAAAAAAAATACATTGGGAAAGAGGAGTAAGAGAGACTAAAACACATACTGGTGTGGCAGCTGCTACTGAAGCAATATTTTAATCTACATTACTAATTGGATATTCAGTAGCTAATGGGAAGCGGCTGGACAACTACTCCACCTGGCCCCATCTACTTTTTAAAAACATGGCAGGTGCTAAGGAAGTTGTCTCAATAAAGCCAATAATTTCTTTGTTAACCTGCTACATTATTAGCAGGATTTAAGTGTACCAAGGATACCCAACATATTTGGGTTAATACGTAGAGTTTTGCAAAAATGCAGGTGAAAGTTGCAATGTTTGGTTGCTGGAAAAGTCTCATGTAGACTGTTGGTGATACTTTTGCCTACCCTGCTGCAGTCTTATTGTCTGCTACAACACCATGGAAAATTTATGTTCAGGAATGGATTAATCTTCAGTTGTGTCTCTGTGTGTGTTTCGCAGCTTCAAGGCTATAAAAAAACCTTCTAAGCCACAGTTTTTATTTAATATTTGAGAATTATGGTGGAAGAAATACAACTTTTTATCATTTTCTCTTGTTAAGTCTTGTTTAGGTATGTTTATTGGCACTTTGCAGCTAGCCTAGGTTCAAAGTTCAGAATGCAACATACGGATTCCAAAGCATTAAAAGCTCTGCATGCAATAAATAACAATACCATTATCAGTTACGACAATGATAATGTATTTTGCTTCAGGGTGACTGGCCCAGATGAGAAACTTGTAAGATCCATCATATGGACAATACTGAATGAAGTGGTAAGCTGATCATTAGCTCATGTACCACCAGAACAACAGCTGCTTGTTTAGCAAAAGGGATCAGATATGCCCATTTGTGGGTTTAGGGGCGTGCGCTTTAAGAATTGCCAAGGATATACATTGCATGTTGAAGTGTCCAGCTGAACTGAAAGGGGAAGGTATTACTAAATTGAAGGGGGGGGTATTACTAACTCAATAACCTCTTAGTATATTTGACTGATTGCCTAGTGGCAAACTGGTCCAACCTGAGATAAGTGTGCAGTGTCATCAGATGACTTGGGAACACATCCTTGTATCTCTGGCCATCTTTTTATATGAGCAGTTTTTGGATTCACATGGATCAAAATGTGGATTGTGCATGTGTGTCTCTCTGTGTGTACCTTACATAAATAAATACATGATTCTTATTTAGTGGACAAGAGGACTTTCCCCATGCTTTGGGTGTACTGTTAGAAGGTTTACATTAGAAATTCCATACAGAGAAATCCTAGATACTGAGCACTACTTTGAGTAAAGTTCAGGATCAAATGTACTGCATTGTGTAGTTGACCTGAAAGAAAACTGTTTCCCAAAATCTGCATTGAGAACAATTTTTCAAAAGCATTCTCTGCACCTTGTTTCACAGAGAACTGTTCCCTCACCCCACCCTAAACCATTCCCTTATTTGCTTTGTGTTTTGATTCATTGCGATGCAGTCTGTCTGTTCATTCTGCATTACAGATCAATCAGTGCATTCGATTGGTAGCTGACATCCTTAATTCATCACTTTTGAGTACACTGGTTGGTAAGTTGTTGTAGACAGTCCTTGCTGGGTTAAGCCTTATTGGGGAGCCTTTATAGGACAGACTACCAGTAGCTAATGTAACTTTGTCTAGGAATAAAAATTTAGAAATCAGCTGATAATTCCCTGAATTGAGCATATGTAGTTCATAGTGTTTCTCAACTATTTTACTAACTCAGCCCATCAGCAGAAGGCTTTTCTATTCAGAGCATCCAGCTGGTTCCATTTCCTAACCAAGGGTTGTCCCTGCTTAACTACTTGAATGGCATCTGCCTTCATGATATGGGCTGGATGCACTGATGTGCAAGTGGAAACACAAACGTACTTAGTGAAATTCTGCTTGCACAAGATCTTGTGCAACACCTAGTGCTTTCCTCGCTATATATTATAGTACTCCAGCACTGATTGCACAAGTTCTTGCACAAGCAGAAGCACATGTGGCTATACAGTAAGTTTGATTTAGAGCAAGCAGGTACTATGCTTTTTTCCTTTCATTTCTGCTTGCACAAAAGTGCCGGTACGAGTGAAAAATTTGTGTTGGATCCCACTCCTGGTCTGGACTTTTTCTAAAGTTCAGTAAAGAGGGTTGAGCTAAAGGAGTTTTTCAGGTCCGTTCTGTTCTTACAACTCCCCAGGTTGTGATTTAATGGAGCAGCATAGAAGAAATGGCTCAGATCCCTTTGCCCACACACTTAATTCAATGAACTCTTTATCTTTGTCTGCAGCTGCAGTTCCAGTGGGGACATTTGGAAACATTCAGTATAATCTAATTGGCTCCCCCAAAGTAACTGATAGGTATTTCCTGATCCCTTATCAGGCAAGTATTATTCTTGGCTTTGGTTTCTGAGATTCAGGTCAACAGATCATGTTATGAAGTTGCTGTTAATCCTCATGTCTCAATTACTTTTATAAGCTCTTTTTTTGTCTTAGTAATGGTGTCAGGAAAGCCTGCTGTAGAGGTAGTTGTGGTAGTCCTTTGGGTAGTTTTTCTTCTTTGTGTCTCAAGGTCTGCCTGTATGTTCAGAAGAAGCACATGGTACAGGTCTTCTGGGAGGTACCATTTTTGAATGTAAAAGGAGGGTTGCTTAACTGAATCATCTTCAACATCAGTTTAACAACACACACAAAAACTGGCATGTTGGTGAAAAGGTTAAGCTAGAACCTTTCCATGTGATAGCTACTGCTAGAATTCTAGCCTTTCCCATGATCTGACCTTGTTGTAAACATATGAGAGTATTCAGACATGAATGAGCTGATCGCCACTTTGGCGTCAGTTTTTCTCCAGGCCGGGGATCCTGGAGGTTTCCTGTCATCTTTTGAACATGGAACAGGGGTCACTAGTGGTGTATATGTGGGTATTTGTGAATATGCTGATTGCCACTTTGGGGTCAGGAAGCAGTTGTTCTCCAGGCTGGTTTGGCCAGGGATCCTGGACAGTTGGTGTCCCCACCCCCCTTCTGGGTATAGAGCAGTGATCACTGGGGGTGGGGGGAGGTATTTGTGCAGGGAGTTGGACCAGATGACCCTGGAGGTCCCTTCCAGCTCTATGATTCTAAGAGTATTGAACAAGAGAGTAATCCCCCTGCCTGCTTTTGAAGTATCACAATCCTAGGACAGTTGTACCTGGTGCATCATCTGAATTTATAGGCCATCCTTGGTATCATGGACAGCAGTTATAACTGCAACTTGGAACCTTATTGAACAGACATAAACATGAGTTCCGTTGAAGCTTCCTTATACTGAATCAGACCATTGCTCCATCAGGGTTAGTATTTCTACTCAGACTGGCAGCAGCTCTCCACAGTATCAGGAAAAGGTCTTCCCATTAATGGTTATTCTACCAGCTTAAGCTGAGGGTTGTCAGTGAGGTAAAGAACATAGAAAAGGATGAGTACAGGGTTTCGTATCTCAATCACAGAAGTCAAAATAAGGAAGACAGCCAAAGGGCCAGTGCTCTGACTCAGTATAAGGCAGATTGATAAAGAGATAGACAAGGCAATAGTCTTACTTAATATTAGGCAGATCTTTTGCATACAGTGCATGGAGCTTTGATCTTGACTTTGTCTTTAGAGATTAATGAAGACCGTGCATTTCCTTCTTGGATATCCATCAGGCCACATTCCTGATTCCTTCGCCAGGAGACTCACCCAGTGCCATATCCTTCCAAATGAATCCACAGCCTGGTATCAACTTCCAGCTGGCCCTGAGCAAGGATTTCATCAGCATTGGGATAGCTGCTATGACTGGAAGCAGCAGTGCCACTCTTACCAAAGGAGCAGGGGTAAAAGGATTACAATTTTATGCGTGTGTTCCTTCCACTTGCTTCAGCTGCCTGTCTCTCTGTCTTACTTTAATTTAAATTCCTAATGAAGAATTCGGGATCAAGTGCCAAATTTCCAGATAAAAGGGAGAAAAGGCATTATGGAACAGTTAGACCAATAGGATGCGCGCTATTTGTTCTATACAATGATTTATGCTACAAGGCCTCAATCCAGTGTGGGACCACAGC
Organism: Gekko gecko; assembly: GCA_029375565.1. Lineage (NCBI taxonomy): Eukaryota > Metazoa > Chordata > Lepidosauria > Squamata > Gekkonidae > Gekko > Gekko gecko. The sequence goes on from JAPDNY010000006.1 coordinate 141,763,195, forward strand.
ACAGTGCATCTTTCTCCTCCACCCTTTCAAGTGCCAGAACACTCATGGCGGTGGTGGTGGGAAAGGAGTTCTGTGCCATGGCCCTGGATGAGATTGGGGCCTTCCAGCATTTTTAAATCACTGTAAAATGGCAACAGTGATCTCATGGCAGCTATAAGTTTTCAGTCATGTTTAGTTGGGCTCTCAGACTCAACGGGTAATGTTAGCTGATCTCCAGATCCTGCCTTGATTGTCTTCCAAATTCCCAACCTACTGTCTCCATGAAATAGGCTAAGCCACCTAACATAGGATATGTGTGTGTTAAGTGCCATTAAATCACTTCACCTATTCCTAATCCTATTTCTATCCCTGGATAAGCCCTATCTCTATTTGTGGCTAAACCCTATCTGATGAGCTGACTGCCTTTCTTCCCCTCTAACTCCTTTTCTGCCCCTTCTTATAGAGGATCCATGGCCTCTAGAGTCTCTAGGAATTTGCATAAACATCTGGGGATCCTAGACTGGCAGTAATGCCTGGAGGGTAGGACTGGAACTCATCTGCTACATCTACCTCTCTTGAACATTCACTAATGGAAAACCCTACCGCCAACATTAGCCCTTAAAGGGGAGAAAAAAAGGTGTGTGTGGGTCTGATCAGAGAAATCATATGGAAATAGAAGGGCTAATCTGGTCCAGTCTCTGATCATCATCTTGTCTATTTTGACCTGAGAAAACCCTAGAGGTGTATAGCATTTTTGTAGTTCAAGTAGAACTCAGATGGAGGCAAAAATGCCACTCCTACAAGGCAGCGGATCTGCCACTTGGCATCAGATTCCCACAGGGATGTTCCTGCTCTAGCAAACTCACAGCTGTCTCTTTGTCTGCTTTTCTGTCTGTCTTAAATTCAAATTACTGTTCTTTCTGTCTCTTTCTCTGTCTGTCTCTCTCTCACACACACACCCCACACACCTCAGCAGGGAGTAGGGCTGCCAGACCTCTTGTCTGCAGTCATTTTCACCCACCACCCAGGCTTCCCAACTTCCAGGTGGGGCCTGGAGATTTCCTGGAATTCCACCTGATCTCCAAATGACAGAGATCAATTTCCCGGGACAAAATGGAAGTTTTAGGGAGTGAACTCTACGGCACTATACCTAGCTGAGGGCCCTGCCCTCCCCAAACCCTGCCCTCCCTTGTCTCCACCCCCCCTAAATCTCCAGGAATTTCCCAACCTGGAGTTGCCAACACTGCCACTTCTGCTAGGAGTGGCAGTGGGAGAAATTTTTATTTGAAGTTGTCATCCTATGTGCTGCTACATTACTTCCAGGGAAAATGCAGAAGTGAAACAAGGTAGCTCTAGGAAGAGCCAGAGACTCTAAAGCTACCTATGTCAATTCTGGGTTTTCCCAGGAAGTGATGTAGAGGTGCACAGGATGTTGTGCCCTTCCCTATGTCTCTGCCCCCAAACCTAGCAGAGGGGAGCACTTTTTGCAAGCTCTCAAGTATACTTAAGCAAAGCTATTGGGACAATTAGCACTCATCGAGGCGTATATCCTTCTTTTGACACAGGCCTTGATTCCTGTGAGGTGTATCACTTTATGACAAGACCGTAGTCATACATCCATTTGAATTCCGTAATACAGATTTTTTTGTTTTCAATTTTTGACTCCTAATTTGAGAACATCTTGGGGATGCTTGTGTGGTCTAGCTGCTGTGGGTCTATCTCCTCTGGCTGCCTCTGTGTGAGATCATTTTCAAGCATCCTGTGGCTGAAAACATTATGAGGGACCAGAGCAGCCTGCCCTTCATCCAGTGCCGTATCCCAGATTGTCTCTGATTAGCAATTCCGTTTACTAGCATCTCCCTTTGAAAATTACTACCTCGTTAAGAAGGCAATAACATTCCTGTGATTAGTTCAAACATATGTCTTGCAATGTCCCTTATCCCAGTCCTCATCCTTCAATACCAGAGCTGTTTTTCTTTAAAAAACAAAACAAAAAGAGAACAGATTAAATAAATTCTTGTACTAATTTCTTTGGAGGAGACAGTTGTTTTTCAATTTGTGAACAAGCTCTGCATATTTAACAAACCCACAGAAGCATTTCTTCCCCTGCTCTTTTATATAGGATGCGTACAGCTAAGCATCAGTGGCAGGCTTTCCTGACATGTCTTGGCTGCAATTACACGCTCCTTAAGATCTGACATAGGTGCGAATGCCTGACAGATCTAAAGGGAGCGATCAGACAGCAACATCTCTAAAGCATCCTGCAGTTGTCGGCAACCCATGCTGCTCTGCCACAGAAGCGGAGTTAAAAGACAACGGGGCAAGTTCAGTGTTATCTGGATAAGGTGGGCCATGGGCGGACTTTCCCCTGTCTGATTGCTCAAGCACTCTCTCATGTTGTCAGGATGGTCTGATCAGGCCATCGCTACTCTGTGTCATGTTTTTTTCCCCTTCACAGTATGTGCATCATCACATTCTCCTTAGGAGGCCCTCAGTGTGGAGGTGTGATTCCTCATTTATGTGCAAGGGGAACAATGGCTCATACCTTGAACTTTGTTGGTTTTAAAGGTGCTTGGTATTTCTCCTGTGTGATTGAGGCAGCTCAGCAAAACAAGCTCTCCCTCATTCCCTCTCTCCATTCAGGGAGGAGCCTCAGCCAGTGGAAGGGAAGAAAGGCTTCCTTTTGTCTCCTGTAGGATTGAGGCAGCCTGGCCAGTTCCCTCCCTCAGGGAGGAGCCTCAGCCAGTGCTTTACCAGACTCTCTCAATCACACAGGAGGGGCTTGCCTATCTATCTCTCCTGTGTGATTGAGACAGTCTGGTAAAGCAAGCTGCAATATGGCAGCAGAAGAAGAACTGGAAAGTGAAGCAGAAAACAGTGACATCTTTGCAGGTCTCTGAGGGCCTGATCCGGACTGTGGGCCACATGTTTGACACCCCTGGGCTAGAGGATAGTTTAGAAACCTACTTCTTACGGGTAAGGGGCCCTCATGATCTCAGACCTATAAACCAATAGGGTCCCTTGGTGGTGATGTATAGCAAGATTGTTAGACCAATAACAATCCAGATGATCTAAGCATTGCTCTGACCAGGGGGAGAAGAAATGAAATTTTCTGTAGCTAGGTCTGTCCCTGTTCCCACAGGCGCTTAATTGAATAGAATGTGCTTAACTGGGGAGCCAGCACCAGGCTTCTCAACTCCCCTCTCCAGCTGGTGTTATCTGCAAGGTTAGCTTATTCTTTCTCAGCAAGGCAGTTTTGAACTTTTAATAGCCCACAAGCAGGCTGCATTTGAGGCCTGAACCAAACTTTCAAACAGACAAGAAATTTTAGGGAATCAATTTTCTTCACAATGCCATGCAGTCCACCTTCCAAAGCAGCCATGTAAATTCACCCTCATATTGATCCAGGATGGTCCCTGGTTTCATTTGTAAAGTGAACATGTGGTGGCTCTTTCCAACAAACTGATAATCCCACATCCATGCAGAATATATATGTATTCACTGTTAACTTGTGAATGGGGCTCTTAATAAAGAGAAATCATTGAGTATATTCCAGAAAACAAGCAAAATGTGGATGTTCCCAGCATATTCATGTTGCTGTTCCCTTTGTTTGCAGAAGCCATTCTTGACAACTGACTTGGCAAGTGTGATACCTAAGGTTTGTCATTTTTCTTTTTACACATTTATTGAGCTACTCAAGTACTTCATCGTCACCTTCTATATATGTGCAATTTTGAAGATACATTGTGACTCTGTTAACCTCTTCTGGGTCCCAAATGTTTAAGCAGGGGTATTGTTTTTTGTAAAGAGGATCTTACAAATTTGTATGAATAAAGTCAGCCCAAAAATACTTTTCTTGCACACAAAATCATAATAAAGACTCATGATAATTAGCTGCCCAGATGAACAAAGATATTTGCATAGATATGAGTGTTGCATGCCTGCAAATCTGCTCATTAAATCTGGATGCTGTTGAATATAGATTCTTGAACAAAGCAAACAGACCTCGGCCCAGCAAGTCTTCCACTAAGGGGCCAAAAGTAGAGCTCTTCCTACAGGGTGGAAAGTAGAAGGACAAGGTCCCAGGTGGTCAGCCATATTGGTCTGAAGCAGCAGAACAAATTTAGAGTCCAGGGGCACCCTTAAGACCAACAAAGGTTTATTCAAGGTATGAGTTTTCGTGTGCATGCACACTTTGTCAAATACATTGGGAAGGAAGCTAGATCTCAAACTTATAGGTACAGGCTGAACAGCAAATTAACATGTAACATGATGTAGATGCTTTAAGATATTCAAAGTGAAACTGAATAATAAGCTTAGGTTATAAGTTCAACAGTTGTTTTGATTTAATTAAGAGAGGAAAACAAAAGCAAGGTAATAAATATGTCAAAATAGGGGATAAATGTGAGAATTAAACTAATTGAGGGAAGTAAACTGAGAGTTTACTTCCAGTGAGTGAGATCCAGAATTAGTGATACACAGAAACTCTTCTGTGGACTTCTAAGGTAAGGTAAAATGCTCATAAAATGAGTGCTTCAAATGAAACAATTGAACTAAGTGCAAGTATACTGTTTATATTATCCTGAGACAGTGCAAAGCCAGTCTGCACAAACACGTGCACAAAACTCACCTGTGTCTTCCCTTGCAGATTTCTGAGCGCTTTTCTATCCCTCAGCCCTTGGTGGTAAAGATAAGAGACTCAAAATTCCCACTTGTTTCCATGAATAGCCAGGGTGCTGTGGTGAAGCAGTCTCTTTTCACTGATGTCTGCACACCTGGACAAACTGTTCTACACTTGCAAGCTGTGAGTACAAATGCCAGCTATCTATATCTCTTCGATTTATGGTCCAGTTCTCACATTCATTGGAGAATTTAGCCTGTTGTTTTCAGAAAGTTATCCCATGTTGTGTGCTAAGATTTGCTATATCCTGGACAACTTTTATGAATATACAAAGCCTGATTCCATAGTGTCAGCTATTATTCTGTTTTCTAAGATTTGGAGGACAGGTGGGCTGGTCACAGATCAAAAGAGATAGAAGCTGATGCAAACAAAATGGAGGCAAATTGTTCATGTGACATAATCTGGATTTCCCCCACTTGTATTTCCAACATGAGCCAGAGGATGAACATCTCTGAGTAAAGAGACAGAGCCCACATCTTCTTCTTTTGATCGTTACAGTATATCCCCCTGACTTGTGAATGGTTTCAACTTTTACTTATCACAGAAACTACAGATGAACAAAATCACTCAATAAAAGGAAATAAACATATATCCATAAAATAATAAATTTAAGACAAGTATGACACATGGTGTTGAATCCTACCAACTTTTCCACCTAATGTTGGTCAATTATCTCCCTCATTGTAGCTTCTGTCCTATGCACCTTTTGGCCATGTGATTTCCGTAGCTTTTTTGGTGATCAAAGGGAATCCCCTCCACCCCCTTTCAGCAGCAGAGAACCTGGCAGGATCCAACCCATGGACAATGAAAAGAAATAATAAAAATAATCAAACAATAAGATGTCCAATAGCCTAGTATCCTAAACACTCCTAGCCTATCTAATTAGAAGCTAAACTCTGTTAAGCCTTCTAAGTTACTCAACATCTTTACTTTGAATCCCAACAGACTCTAGCTTTTCTAGTCATAGCATAACTGGTTGTATAATATACAGTGAACTCCATGTACAAAGTCCTATGCCATACCAACTTCTGCAATTAATTATTCCTTTTCATTACAGAACACCATCTTCAAAGCAATGTTCTCGGCTTCCAATGGAAAACTGTTCATCTCTTTGTCACAAAACAGGTATTTGTACTACTGATCATGTTTTGGGTATGTCTTAGGATAATCTGTCAGGGAGAAAGGAGAGATCATGAATGAATATTAGTTGTAAGGGCTATAACTAAGACTTGAGGCTTAGAATATTAAGGAATGGATCCAGCCAGTATTGCTTTGGAATACAAAGGAAGATGACTCCTTGTTTCAGTTGCTCTGTCCTCCCTGCTCAGAAGCATGGCCTAGCAGTTAGTGTATACTTATAACAGTACATTTACAGTGCTGCAATTTACTCTAACAAGCGCAAACCACTGTTGATAAGTGCAAGAACAAAAATGCAAATTGGTAAAATTAATACCAGGAAGCCATGGATGCTGTGGAGAAAACAACAGCCATCAAAACACAAACAGAACAGGATGGACCTAAACTCGTTTTTCTGAGCCATGGCAACTCATAATCGCCAGGGTACAGCCTTGGTGAATAGCAGAAAAACAATAGGATTCAGAAAGGAGCTAAAAAGTGAGATATGTGTTGGCCAAATAATCAGCTTTGTGTGTAGTAGAAAAAAAATACTTTGACTGCATAATCTGCAAGAATCACTCAATACAAAAGCATTTCCAAAGACACAGCATTACTTCCTTGGAAGAGAAATAAGGTACTACATTGACTTAGTATTGGGAGTGAAAATTCAAATTTATTTTTTCTTCTTTTATTTTTACTCTTTGCTTTACACAAACCAGTACATATGCAAAGTTTTTTCCTACATGGAAGTCATATAGGAAAAATGTGGTGTACACCCCTGCTTCAAAAAGTTCTTGGGTACTACATAATTCATTCTTCACCCCACCTCAACCTCCCTCTCAGCCCTCCCCAATTTTTGTATTTCTCAAAAGAGTCACTAACAGATTGTTCTTTCTAACCTGATGTCATTTGTTTCTTTCCTTGTAGCTCTGACATTGTTCAAGCTTCATCATCCATTGGCTCTAGCAATGTAAGTTTTCTCTCTAAGATCTGAGATAAATCAGAGGTCAATCAGTCTATTCTGTTGTTGTTCAGTCGCACAGTCGAGTCCGACTCTTCGCGACCCCATGGACCAGATTACGCCAGGCCCTCCTGTCTTCCGCTGTCCGCTGAAGTTTGCTCAATTTCATGTTCGTTGCATCAATGACACTGTCTAACCATCTCATCCTTTGCCGTCCCCTTCTTCTTTGACCTTCAATCTTTCCCAGCATCAGAGTCTTCTCCAGTGAATGCTCCCTTCTCATTTGGTGGCCAAAGTATTTGAGCTTCAGCTTCAGGATCTGGCCTTCCAAGGAACAATCAGGGTTGATTTCTTTTAGGATTGACTGATTTGATCTCCTTGCAGTCCAAGGGACTCTCAAGAGTCTTCTCCAGCACCATAGTTCAAAAGAATCTATTCTTCGGCGCTCGGCCTTCCTTATAGTCCAACTCTCGCAGCCATACATTACTATGGGGAATACCATTGCTTTGACCATGCGGACTTTTGTTGGCAAGGTGATGTCTCTGCTTTTTATCATACTGTTTAGGTTTGCCATCGCTTTCCTCCCCAGGAGCAGGCGTCTTTTAATTTCATGGCTGCAGTCACCATCTGCAGTGATCTGGGATCCTAGGAACGTGAAGTCTGTCACTACTTCTACGACTTCCCCTTCTATTTGCCAAGGAGTGATGGGGCCAGATGCCATGATCTTAGTTTTTTGATGTTGAGCTTCAAGCCCACTTTTGCGCTCTCCTCTTTCACCCTGAGCAAGAGGCTCTTTAGGTCCTCTTCACTTTCTGCCATCAGAGTGGTATCGTCTGCATATCTGAGGTTATTGATCTTTTCCCCAGCAATCTTAACTCCCGCTTGTGATTCATCCAGGCCAGCATTTCGCATGATGTACTCTGCATATAAATTAAATAAGCAAGGTGACAATATACATCCTTGTCGTACTCCTTTTCCTATGCTAAACCAATCCGTTGTTCCATATCCGGTTCTAACTGTTGCTTCTTGACCCTTATACAGGTTTCTCAGGAGACACGTGAGGTGGTCTGGTACTCCCATCTCTTTAAGAACCTGCCATAATTTATTGTGATCCACACAATCAAAGGCTTTAGCATAGTCAATGAAGCAGAAGTAGATGTTTTTCTGGTACTCTCTTGCTTTCTCCATAATCCAGCGAATGTTGGCAATTTGATCTCTAGTTCCTCTACCTCTTCGAAACCCAGCTTGAACTTCTGGCAATTCTCTATCCACGTACTGTTGAAGCCTAGCTTGTAGGATTTTGAGCATGACCTTGCTAGCGTGTGAAATGAGTGCAATTGTGCGATAGTTTGAACACTCCTTGACATTGCCCTTCTTTGGGATTGGAATGTAAACTGACCTTTTCCAATCCTGTGGCCACTGTTGTGTTTTCCAAATTTGTTGGCAAATTGAGTGCAGCACTTTAACAGCATCTTCTTTTAAGACTTTGAATAACTCAGCTGGGATACCATCAACTCCACTAGCTTTGTTGTTAGTAATGCTTTCTAAGGCCCATTTAACTTCGCTTTCCAGGATGTCTGGCTCGAGGTCAGTGATTATACCATCGTGGTTGTCAAGGACATCAAGGTCCTTCTTGTATAGTTCTTCTGTGTATTCTTGCCATCTTTTCCTAATCTCTTCTGCTTCTGTTAGGTCCCTACCGTTTTTGTCCTTTATCATGGCCAGCTTTGCATGGAACGTTCCCTTGATTTCTCCAATTTTCTTGAACAGATCTCTAGTCCTTCCCAATCTATTGTTTTCCTCTATTACTTTGCATTGTTCATTCAGGAAAGCCTCCTTATCTCTCCTTGCTGTTCTCTGGAAATCTGCATTCAGTTGGGCAAATCTTTCCTTTTCACCGTTGCCTTTAGCTTTCCTTCTTTCCTCTGCTATGTGTAAAGCCTCATCAGACAGCCACTTTGCTTTCTTGCATTTCTTTTTCTTTGGGATGGCGGTGATTGCTGCCTCCTTTACAATGTCACGGACCTCTGTCCATAGTTCTTCAGGCACTCTGTCTATCAAATCTAGTCCCTTAAACCTATTCTTCACCTCTACTGTATATTCATCGGGGATGCGATCTAGGTCAAATCTGAATGGCCTTGTGGTTTTCCCAACTTTCTTCAATTTAAGTCTGAATTTTGCAATGAGTAGCTCATGATCTGAGCCACAGTCAGCTCCAGGTCTTGTTTTTACTGACTGGATAGAGCTTCTCCATCTTTGACTGCAAATTATATAGTCAATCTGATTTCGGTGTTGCCCATCTGGTGATGTCCATGTGTAGAGACGCCTCTTAGGTTGTTGGAAAAGGGTGTTCGCTATGACCAGCGTGTTCTCTTGACAAAACTCTGTTAGCCTTTGCCCTGCTTCATTTTGTTCTCCAAGGCCAAACTTGTCTGTTATTCCGGTTACCTTTTGATTTCCTACTTTAGCATTCCAGTCCCCTATGATGATAAGGACATCATTTTTTGGTATTAGTTCTATGAACTGTTGTAGGTCTTCATAGAACTGGTCCATTTCAGCCTCTTCTGCAGCAGTGGTTGGGGCATAGACTTGGATTACTGTGATATTGAATGGTTTGCCTTGGATTCGGACTGAGATCATTCTGTCATTTTTGAGATTGTATCCCAGTACTGCCTTTCTCACTCTCTTGTTGACTATAAAGGCCACACCATTTTTTCTACGGGATTCCGGGCCACAGTAGTAGATATAATGGTCTTCTGAGTTAAATTCGCCCATTCCTGTCCACTTTAGTTCACTGATTCCCAAGATGTCGATGTTCATTCTTGCCATCTCATTTTTGACCACGTCAAGCTTACCTTGATTCATAGACCTTACATTCCAGGTTCCTATGCAGTATTGTTCTTTGCAGCATCGAACTTTCCTTTCACCGTCAGACACATCCACAACTGAGCGTCCTTTCGGCTTTGGCCCAGCCGCTTCACTCTTTCTGGGGTTACTCGTACTTGCCCTCTGCTCTTCCTCAGTAGCATATTGGACACCTTCCGACCTGAGGGGCTCATCTTTCGGCGTCATATCTTTTATCCTTTTGTTACTGTCCATGGGGTTTTCTTGGCAAAGATACTGGAGTGGGTTGCCATTTCCTTCTCCAGGGGGATCACGCTTGGTCTGAGTTCTCTGCTGTGGCCTGTCCGTCCTGGGTGGCCCTCCACGGCATAGCCCACAGCCTCATCGAACCACGCAAGCCCCTCGCCACGACAAGGCAGTGATCCATGAGGGATCACTATTCTGAATGACCTCTTATTCCTTATTTGCATGGCCCCTCAGTGGGTGGCGTTCGAAATCTGAGAGCATAACCTAGGGTTGCCAACTCTAAGTTGGGAAATTCCTGGATATTTGAGGACAGTAACTGGGGAGGGCAGAGTTTGTGGAGGGCAGGGAATTTAGCAGTGATTTGATGCCATTGTCTGCCCTCTGAAGCTGCCATTTCCTTCAGGGGAATTGCTCTCTATAGTTTGGAGATCAGTTATAATTCTAGCAGAACTTTAGCCTCCAGCTGGTGGTTGATTACCAAGGGGCTGGATACACTGAAATGTTTATAGCCAGACACTCATGTAGGAGAAGGAATTAAAGCTTGCCATGCTTCGTCCCCTGAGAGTATCTCCTCCTTCACTGCTGCTTACATCACTGCTTGTTCCCTTTATTCTACACAAGCGCATCTACTTTCCCTAGGAAAAGCTTTGTGGTTTTGTGTGCGAGAACCAAAGCTGAATGCATCCTCACCATTATGCAAATGGATAATGTGAATTTATTCTGCAAAAAGAGGTGTCCCTTGGTGAAGCTACCATCTGTGAGCAGATTTTAATAGGTCATCCAAATGCACTTTTCACTATCATCTTTTATGTTGCCCCAGTCCTCGAAGAATAAGGCATGATCACCTGCATGGTAAATGTGGATTTAAAGTATGCTTTTCTTAAACCATGGGCTCAGGCTCATCTGTGGTTGTAATGAATGACTGTTCTTCTGTCTTCCAGGCCCAGAAGCTCCATGACTGGGTCAACGGCATTTACATGAACAGCTACCTACCAGCCATGAATGGTAAGAGCAGACAGATGCCTTGCAGAAAACTAGGGACTCAGTCCAAGGGAACAGGCTGTTACGGAAGAACCAATGCAGTGGATGTATATGGAAAGTATATGTGTATGTAATTGACTCAGATTTCTGGGAGCAAGGGTATCTGACTATTTTTCACTCTCCGAGTTTTCTCATTGTGAACAAATGCAATCTGAGAAGCTCATGGTGGGCCTCTCCTAATTTTGTTTTATACACATAGGCTGGTAGGAACATTGATGTCAATATAAATTTTGGATGTCTGCTTAGCTAAGCAAGAGACATGAGGACATGCCCATTCTGAAAGGAGACTATTCTTTCTTCTAGGTATGCTCAGCAGAGGAATCACATTGCCTTCCATACTAAATGACAAGTGGATCAAAGCCAACACTGCCTTTTTCCAGGTACTGCAAGGACACAGAAAGTGTTTTTGCCATCTCCCAGAGCAACCATTCACTTAGCAAAGCACAATCTTGATGGATGCAATGGGTGAACACCACAGTTCTAGAAAGAGCAGCTGGCTGGGTATGGTGCACTGTTTGGGACTCACTAGATGTCTTGTGTGTCCTGCTCAGCTAGTTATTGCTATGCCTCTTTGTGGGGTTGGGCGGGGGGGGACATTCAGCCCTGAGGTTATAATAACACTGGGTATTATTATATGACACTGGGTGTGGGTAACAGTATTCCAAAGGGGTGAACACTTCTACATCTTCTGTCTTTAGGATGGCCTAGTGATTTCAATGTGATCAACACTGCCAGCCTTGAACCTTGAAAAGCATCCAATAAGAGGCAGAATGTTAAGAGAGGTCATCTGATTAAAACAAACAAACAAACAAACACCAAACCATCAGATTGTGTCTCCTAATGCTCTGAGATGTCTTGTTTTTCTGCTGCTAACTTTCAGGGTAATGGCCCTTAATGCAGTTTGTTGTGGGCCCTGCAAGTCTTGTATATCCTATAATAAAGATATCATGTAACCCCTATGAGTGTGAATGCTGAGAACTGTGCCTTCTTGTTGGACCTGACTTCCTGTTTGCCTATGATCATGTCCTTTGCCTCTGAACTGGGCCAGCCATTTCAGCTCCTTGCCCCAGGAACTGGACCAGTTGGAATCAGTCCCACCTGACCCTGCAAACTGGCCCTACTCAAATACCCTTCAATTGTATTTAAAAAGCAGACAATTTCCTGGTGCCCCCAACAGCTGTCTGATTGTGGTGACTAGTTAATGAACTGTTCACTGTCACTTGTGGGTTGGAAGTTTTGTGCCCTCCTTTCTGTTAATACAGAGGTTGGCCTCACCTCCCTGTCTCTCACTAGTATTTGCCCAGCTATTGCATCATCCCCTCTTCTTTTTCATTGCTGAGTTAGCTATTAAGGACCATTTAAGCCCACCCAGTGGCCAGACCCTGAGGCTTAACCAGTGGTATTGTTATGCTTTACCCAGTGCTCTCAAATCTTGTAGGGTCCCATTTCCTAATGAGCCATGGAGCACAGCAGTTTTCTTCCTTCATTAGGCATGCCAAGCACCTTTCCCCGCTCATCCTGTGTTGACATTTTGCCCTCCTGCTGCACAGATGGGGGGGGGGGAGAAAGCCCGCTTGCTGCCTTTCCCATGGAATGTCTGGTTCATCCATTATTCAGGGCGCATAACAGGACCATTCTGTTGGAGAGGCAAGTGCCAAACGCACAGCAGGGAAGAACCCTGGGGCTTCTGGTTATTGTAGCATTCTCAGCTCTGACTCAAATCCTCACTCTCCCAGCTGTGATGAGCACCTGTGCTGACTTGACTGCCTCTTCCCTGTGCTTCAGTCTCACTGGGGTTCAAAGATGCATGGTTGTGTTGATTTATTCAGATGTAGTGTTGCGGGGACGAATCCTTCCTTCTCCGGGTTAGGAAGGAGATGGCCAAAATCTGGGATTCTTTAAAAAATTCTGAGATCATTTAAAATTTATCAAGGCAAGGCTGAATGGTGGGCAACCTTCTTTGAATGACAGCTTGCCTATTTGTCTCCTATGACATACAAAGTGCATTATGAGGTGCACTGTAAGTTCACGTGGGGTAATAGGTCCTGCCCACATGGTCAGGGACACTCCCCAGAATCCTCTACAATATGAGCATTTGGTGGCAAATGTGCAGTGGTTTTCTTCTATGGAAGAGGTTCCCTAATTATTTGAAACCTCTTCTGTAGAGTGTATAAATCAAAGAGGGAATCCTTTTCAATCCAAACATTCTGGTTTCCCTTTCTAGTGCTTTCAGATATGTGGAAGAAAGAACTATCTTGTAGATTTGGAGTATCCAAGTAGGATAAAATCAATCCATCAAAGATTTGGAATGAATCAAAACTGTTGTTGCTGAAGTTACTCTGGAATAACTATTTCTCATGGGGAAGTCCAGCTATGATAAAGATGTAACCAGATCACGTTGAAAAAGGAGTATTTTACCTACCAGCTTAAAATGACATTCATGCAGAATCTACTTCTGCTGTATCCTTGGGTTGCTGCCTGTTTGGAAAAAAAACCCAGATCTATTGCTGTTGTTTATCTGACAAAATTGCGAAAAAAGACAAGAGTCCCTTTGTATGAGAAGGTGACAAATGAAACAGGTGCTGGTATCCGAGATGCATGCCTGCTGGTTCACATTTTCCTGGCCCTGTGCATCAGTGCTGCCAAACCTCCGTAAAATCAAGAGCCTTATCCCATGAAGGACAGCAGAGCATAAGAAGCCTAGTCAAAGTAAAACTGGTGATCAATGCTATGTTATTGATTTTTCTGCCTGCTGTGGAACTAGGACCCAAAATAAACATGTCTTCTGAAAAGTCAAGTCTCAGAGAAGGGCCCGCATATAGTGGGGCCTGAAGAGCAAACCGTGTGTCAGAGAGGGAATGACATCAGAGTACCCAATGTATCAGGGCACGTGTATAGTTTCTCTGATGAATTCTCACTTTGTCTGAATCTGTAGCTATGAAATGTTTAGCACAGTAAGGGTTTAGCACAGGAAGAGTTTAATTAATCACAAAATGAGAGAAACTTCTTTGGGCCAATTTTATGAGGAAGAGACTGACAGTGTGCTGGGCAGATGGCTATATTAGCTTCTTTTAGAGGCAACTTAGGGCTACTCTGTATGTTACAAGTGCTACATTGAAACTTCCTGGAGTAGTTGTTGCAGAACAGACCTGTTATTCTCTCTTTTCTTTTAGTACAGTAGCTTTCCACATTGATCATCCTGATGGCAAGGCATTTCAGTGCTATCATCAGCTGTCACCAGATGCCCAGTGACAGCACATAGACTTCCCATATAGTTCAGGCTTTCCATATGGCAAACTGTTAAACTGTGAAGACTGTGGTAAGAGTTTTTTTCATGTGAAGGCATCTGAATTGTGCAAACGACTTCTTAGACCCAACAGGAAAAAAGAGGACAGTGAATTTGTGCTGAGAGTTATCTTGAAATTGTGTACTTCGGTAAGATTAAAGGTAAAGGTTTCCCTTGCTTGAAAGCCAGTCATATCCAACTCTAGGGGTGGTGCTCATCTCCATTTCCAAGCCAAAGAGCCAGCGCAGTCTGAAGATGTTTTCATGGTCATGTGGCCAGCATGACTAAACAGCAAGGTGCACGGAACGTTGTTACCTTCCCATCGAAGTTGTACCTATTTATCTACTTGCAATTTTGTGCTTTTGAAATGCTGGGTTAGCAGGAGCTGGGGCCAGAGACGGGAGCTCACTCCATCACGCAGCACTAGGGTCTTGAAATGCTGAACTACAGACTTTCTGGTCTGCAGCTCAGCATCTTAACCTCTAAGCCACCATGTCCCCTAGGTAAGATTAGGGGGACTTAAAATCTAGAAGGAAGCTCCTCTCTGACTCCAGTGGTGAACTGGAAAATGTGGATTTTTAAAAAATTGGGAGAGTAAAAGTACTGGAAGAGAAAGTGTTTCCCTATGTTATTTAAACAATTCTTATCCTACCTCAATTGCACAAGGTACCACTCATCTTGGTCTGATACCCTAGACTCTCATCAGTTACATTCAACACCCAGGTAGGAGGAGGATCCTGTGGGTTCAGTTTTGTCACAATATACAATGTGTCCCCTCCCCCATATTTTCCTCAGGAAACAACAGCAATACATGAAGTCATCTTGAACAATGGAAAGTCCAATTATTTTTATTACTGGAAAAAAACCCACTTCATTCTCTGTAAAAGCGTGCAAATATGTAGGGTCAGATCCAGACCACACTGGCAATTTCTATTGCTTCCCCCTCCCCTCTATAGACTGTCTTCATGACATCCCTCACTTTCCCCTATCCCCCAGGAGCAGCGTTGCATGGAGGTTAGTGGGATGCAGCGGCAAGTGAGAGGCAGGAAAGTTCTGTTGAGTACACTGATGGAAAATTTAGTCCTAGAAATGCCACTGGTGCTACTGCAACACACGTGGAAGTGTTGGTGTTCCAGGAACTTGTTAGACAATGCCCGTAAGACATCCCCCCCTTTGTGCTTGGGGTAGGTTTTGGATTTTTAGCATCTTCGAAAAGTTTTAAATAATTAATATGTAAATGGATGAACATTTATCCATGTTATGTACTCATTTAAAAATGAAGGAAAACAGTGAAAAGGCTGCCTATCCATCTCAGCAATGACACACCATTTTCTTGCAATCTGATTTAGTCAGTTTTAACAATCCATTAGCTTGTAAAGTGAATGCATGAATCACTGACATTGGCAGTTCTGCAATGCCATCTCCAACTTTCAGAGAAGCCTCAAAGAATTCCTGGAACATGCCAAGCCTCTTATCTTACAATGTGTGTGCATGTGTGTGTTCAAAAAGTAGCAAGAGAGGTAAGAACAGAAAGTGGTTCTCTCTTTAGCATTTATTATTCAAACAAAGAACATTAGGAGAATTAATCAGAGGAGACAGGTCAAAACCTAACCAGTTTAAAGCAGCACAGTGGACTGTTTATTAAGAGACAGGGAACCTGGAGGACATAGTCATGTTTGGGTTATTTAATACAGACACAGCCTAGCATATACATAAAAAGAATAATAAGTAACCAGGCATTCATAAAATTAATAAAGTTTCTATTCTCTCCTTGGGCTGATCTTTTGCTTTCTGTTGTTTGAAAATGAACTTTTCCGCTTTTCCCTATTTGTAAGAAAATTACTGATAAGAGAATATGCAAAGTGCAAAGCATCAAACCACCATTTTGGAGAATTTAGTTTCTTGTTTTTATAAAACATGCAATTTTCTATGTCTCAGAAAGGTCCATTTTATGTAAAATGGGGGGGGGATGTTTTGCTTGACTGGATACTGACAAATAGCTAGAGACCCTGGGGACTGCACTACAAAACTTCTAGCAGAGTCCCCAAGATGTTCTAGAAAGTTTAGTGATAGTGCAGAGAATTCTCACTGAGAGATTCTTTCCTGTCAGAGAACTACAGTTCCCAGAGTTTCTCAGAAAATGGAATAACTATGAATCCAGTTTAATAGTGTAAACATGGCTTAAGGGGTTTCACGTAGTAGTCTGTTTTGTTCTTTTGGAGCTGAATTATGGATGACACTGCAGCCACAAAACTCCTACTGCCTCTTATCCAGAGGGAAAGGGAGTAACTAACCCTTTCCCTGACAATTGCCATTCCTCTGAAACTCAGGTCCAAGCTAAAAGTTTGGTTTTTTAAGGAGGTGGGTCCAGGTTCCCTGCAGCCCCACAGCTACTGCAGGGGAATGGCTTTTAAAAAATAAAGGAGAGTTCAAACAGGCTAGGAAGGCCACTGTGGAGGGAGGAAAGGCTTTCCCCTTCCCCACTGGGGTTGCCAGGACCCCCCTGGCCACCAGCAGGGGATGGGGGGTTAGGATGGGAAACTCTTGGGAGATCCAGGCTGGGAAACTCTTGGGAATCTGGGGATGGAGCCTGGGGAGGACAGTGGGGTATGATGCCATAGAGTCCATCATCCAAAGCATCCATTTCCCCCAGGGGAACTATAGTCTGGAGATGAGCTGTAATTCTAAGGGATCCCCAGGTCCCACCTCGAGGCTGGCATCCCTCCTCCCAAGCTGTTTCCCCATGCTTAAACAGTGTTGAGGGGAATCATTCCCCCAGTTCTGCTGCACAGAATGCACCATGTGGAGCAGCAAAAATGGAGGAATAACTCCCCCCAGCACTGTTTCAGCACAGAGAAATGGTGGGGCGGAGTAGGGGGCAGGAGACCTTTCTCCCCTGCAGTGGTATTCCAAGCCCATTTGGGCTCTCCTTTATTTTTTAAACCCATTCCCTGTGTGGCTGCCGGGAACCCAGACCCAACTCTTTAAAAGCCCAAACATCTGATTTGGCACTCACTTCCACCATTCTAATTTTATACATGCAGGCTCCCATATTTATAAGAGAAACATGGGTTTGAAATAGGGGTACAAAATAATGTAATGCCCTTCAGCAGATTTGGAGTTTCTTTTAAAAGAAATCAGAAATGCTGTCCTTAGCAAAGTTACACCTTTCTAGGTCCACTGCAGTCAGTTGGCTTAGAAGTATGTAACTCTGTTTAGGATTGCACAACAACTGTTGTGAGGATTACACTGGGTAATCCCCTTTAATGACCTTGATCTCCTTAGAGAAAAGGGCAAGATATAAGTGCAATAAAAAAGCACTATTAATCAAAGAAATGAAATTACTTCATTAGATGTATCAGAGACACTCCAGGGCCATAGTTCCACTCCATCATTATATTGTTTTCAGAATGTATGCAGCATTTTTGAGGATAATTACAGTTCTCTTAATTATATGCATCTAAATTCCCGGTGTTTCTTTGAGAACATGCTAACAAATATACAAGGCTAGTTATGAATTAAATCATATTCCCGCCCTGCTTGCATTATTCACCACATAATGAAGCAGAAACCAGGAGGGTAAACTGATTAGTAATCTGGGATACTACCAGTAGGCAGGTGCTCAAGTGGTCCAGTTTGGTCCTGGTGGCAATTCTGGCCAGTCTGGAAGGATTTTCTGAGTTTGTTTCTCAGATATTTCACCTCTAGAAATCAGGAGCTGGGCCTCTCTCTTTTTTTAAAAAAGCTGGTTCATAAAGAACATGCTGCTGAGGGTACACTATGTGCATCGATAAGAAAGGGTCACACTAACAAGGAAGGTGGATTTTGTTAAGGAAGTGGGTGCTGTTTAGAACAGCGACCTGCTTGATCAGATTAAAGGCCCAGCTAATCCAGCATCCTGTTTCTAAAGTGTCCAGCACACTCTAGGAAGCCCACAAACATAGAATGAAGGTGTTGTTTGCCCACCACCAACTGGAATTCAGTACATGATGCACATGAAGACATAGCCTCTGTCTAGCCATCATGGCTGTTGGTAGATGTATCCTCCATGAATTTGTCTAAACCCTTTTAAAACCATCTAAACTACATGAAATTGGAAACCATGGGCCTAGTATCAGTTTCTCAGCCTACAGGCAGGACTGTGTTTATGGTTTCTCCACACTTCTGCAGATGCACACAGGCTTGAATACAAAGCACTGATCTGTTCCAGATAATCTTTTCTCTCTTTTTTTTAACTCTCACTGGTAGGCATTTCCTAAACACATAATAACTTGAGGCACAAGGCAGGGAAACACTGGTCATAATGCCCTCAAAATCTTTCTGTCTTCTCTTTAATTAATCTCTAGAGGTTTGTACAATAACAACAGACCAACTCTCAATTTGGTCCTTCATTATAACTTTGGTCTCACAGCTCTACAACAGTCCTTTAGAACTCTCCTCCCTTTGTGTACCATCACACTTCACCAGATGGTTTTGTATCCCCATCCCACTGTGCTTCTGTCATACACCATTTGCATAGCCAGAAAGGCTAGCAAGGCTATGACATCATTCTCTGTGCAAGTTTTATGTCGACATAGTAGAGGGGTGCAAATAACATTCAGGAATGGCGGCAGGGTGCAATCAGAAGTGCTCTCCCATTCCTACAGCTATTGAGGAAATGAAGATAAACGCATTCCACAAGAATATAGAGGAGGAAAGAGGCATGGAAGCAGTTGGGGATGGAGAAGGATAACCCAGGAAGGGAGGCTGCCTTTGAAGGATAACATTTGATCCATCAGCATGCTGGTTGCTTTGTAGAAATGCCAGAGGAGATCAGTTGTTGTTCATGATCCACCAGGAAGCTGAGAAAACAAATGAGGTATTCTCAAAGTTCACATATACATAAGGGGAGACAATTGGTCTAAGGAACCCCCTTGGGTAGAAATGCCAAACTATGTGCAATGTGTCAACATTGACACAGAGAGCACTCCATCTTTATGTGTTATACCTCTGAGGATGCCAGTCACAGCTACTGGCGAAATGTCAGGTACTACAATGCTGAGAACACAGCTATACAGCCAGGAAAATCTATAACAGCTAATTAACTCCGGCCGTGAAACCCTTCGACAACATATATGTGCAATGAGTCCATGTTTTCCTTATGCAACTCAAGCAGAATTTGAAGAATCTAAATTTAGGAAATCAGCCATCAGAAGTATTTTTCTTTATTCATGTTTGTGACCTCAGATATGCCAACCTGTGATTTCAACAATTTGATCCAAGAGTGCTCTTTGCACTGACTATAAGGCAAAGGAACACAGCACTATGCAAATCTCATCTCTCCCAGGTGACAATAAGAGCAATGGATATAGTGGGCCCCTCTCTTCTGTCATGTGGCTGCCTTATCTATGTGGAGTTATGTGGAGTTATTTCCAAACATTATTTAATTTAGTGGTTTCTGTTTCCTTTCTTATTAAACTGAGGTTGTAGACTGATGCACAGTCATTTTGTAGGAGAAAATCCCACTAAATGGCATGGCACTTGTAGACATGCATAAAATCAGACTGCATGGAGGTTACTTATGAAATTAGCAACAAAACTTAGATACACACAATGATCAGTGCCTGACAAAATGTTCTGCACCTTTCAGAAGGAATAATATGAGTGCCCATTGTCCACTAGGTGGAAACAAAAGCACAGGTTTGTACTAAAACATACCTACCTGGAAACAACATGGTGGTCAAGAGTTCTGGAGAATCCATTAAGTCAATGAGGATCCTCTGGAACTTCTTGCTGCAATTAGATTGCAGATGGCTGTAAAACAATTGTAAAAGTTATAGCAATATTTATAATATTGATGCTTCAGCCAGTCAGTACTTCTAACAGCAATAAGGGGGCAGGTCCTGTTCCATACTACTTTAGTAGTATTTGTACAGTTTCTCACCATGTAAGAATGCCACAGACAGTCCTTGACCTTACAGGGAATTTGACCCCAGTTTTACCTCTGTAACAAACTGACTAACCTCTACCATTCTTCACCTATTTTACTATGATGCAGCAAACCTTTCTCACATTCTGGAAGAAGTGCTCCTCTTTTTCCTATATCTGTCCTGGCCCCACTACTGGACCTCCTGATAGCACCTGGTATTTTTGGCCACTGTGTGACAGTGTTGGACTAGATGGGCCATTGGCCTGATCCAACATTGGCTTCTCTTATGTTCTTATGTTTCCCTGCACTGTGGGATCTTCTGCGTTCTCATTTTTGTCGCTTATGTGCCCCTATTGGTTCAGGATTTTTTCTTTTTCTTTTCTGCATGTGTTTCCCTCCCTCTACTGGTTGATTCAATATTACATCTCTTCATGTTGGGCATATCTCCCTGCAGATTTAAACTGCAGGGTTTTTTGCTGGACAAAGAGTAATGTAATATCAAATCGACCACCAGAGAGAGCAAAACACATGTGAAACAGAAACTCCGCCCCCCCCCAAAGCAACAGGAACACACAAGTGAAGAAAATAAGAATGCAGAGGTGACCTGAATTAGGATGTGCTGACATGAGGCATAAAACTGAGAACTGAGAAGCATTCTCATAAGGTGTTGCCCTATCATTTTTAACCCTCTTGTCACACTATACCTATCTAAAGCAATAATAAAGCCTTTCTTTGTCCCAACTTTGTTAATTCCTCATTGCCACAATGCTAGACATACTTTATAGACATTTTTTAGAGACTTCTCTCTGACTAGCTTGCTGGACTGAAGGAGAACAGAAGAGTGTCCCATCGCTCCCTCCAATCAACTTCCTGTAAGTTAGCCTTCCATTGTTTAGGACTCATATATATGATGAATGGCAAAATCAGATGGAGAGAATGGATAATCATGGAATGTGGGTCTCCCGTCCAAACTGACATGTACTAGGTACAGGACAGACAAAAGAAACTACTCCCTGCACAGCAAAATAAGCAAATTCATATATGAAATGCACTGCCACAAAACTGGGCGATATAGGGACAGTGGACAAATTCATGGAAGACAATTATTTTGATCAGCAATTATTATTAGCAAGACTAATCAAATGGACTTCCATGTTCAGGGTCAGTGTGCTACAGAGTACCATTTGATGGGCAGCAACACCGGAGGGAGGGATATTGCTTGTGGGCTTCTCAGGGGCATCTGGTTGTCCAGTGTGAGAAAAAGGATGCTGGACTAGATAGACTTTATTCTCATCCAGCAGGCCTCTTAGTTGATAATGAACTGCTCACCACGACCAAACAAAAAAGCTCAGTCTGCAATATACACCCAATCCACATCTGATCACTTAAAAAGTGGCTTCATGAATTGGTCATGTACATTTAAACTCAGACTCTATGGAAACACAGTGCAAATGGTAAGAAACTACCAACCTTCTCCATGAAGGCACATCTTGCCAGAACTCATAGAGGATGAAGCATGCCTCACTTGTCAGTTTGTGGGCAGACACACTGCAGGGAAAGAAGACCAGCCAGGAAGGAAAATGTTATCACTACACACCAGGCTGTGCATAGTATACAAAAATGAGACTCCAGTGTCTACAGTCAGCCTGGCTCCTGTACCATAATTACTTATCTGCAGTGACTCGTGGACAGGCTTTTGTTGTTGTTTTCGTAGAAATGATAATAGCCTTCACACAGATGTTAAAGAACTGCCAGTGCTTTTAAACGTGCAGATTTCTTATGTTATCTCACAGCCTGTGCACCCAGAATAGCAGACACCAAGGCTTTTAACTGATTTGCTGAACGTCCACATTTCCTTGATTCAAATGAAATGACTGAACAAGATGACATTCTGCATTCGCATGACTCGATACCAGACCTCGCATGCCAGTAAGGAGGTCTCATTCCCTCCAGCATTTCAGGGTGCATGTATATGTTAAGTTTGATAAATACATCTAACAAATAAAATAAATAAAACTGAAATGGATCTAGCACTGAAAATGGCAGCCCTTGTCAAGTTTTTCACATGCTTCCACGTGGAGCTTCCACTGAAAATGGCAGGACTATGTCAAGTTTTCCACAATCATCATTGTTTAAACATACTTATCTGGATTGTTTCCCTGACTCCCAACCAGTGGCATCTAATGATTTGGAGTGGAGTGGAGAGATATGTGTTGTGATGATGGTCATGGCACAGGAAAAAGAGTTTCAATGGGGAGGAGGGGTCACTCCACACAGGGCTGCAATCCTTTATGTCAGTTGTGCAATGAGCCTAACATCTAATTCTGCACTTAGACTGCAGCAGCAGAGGTTTTCACTCAGCCTGTCCTGCTTCATAGCTTTGCCACCTGGGAATTAAATCTATGTTGACAAGTGCAAAGAATGTGATTTTCTAGGGACACTTTCATAGAGGACCCATTGCAGGTCGCTTTTCCACAGAATGGGCTTACAATGAAGTGTCACTGAATGAGTGAGATATGTTAAATCATAATACACTTATTGGAAAAGAATTCTTGACTCTAAATCAGGCATGGCCGAACTTGCTTAATGTAACAGCCACACAGAATAAAGTCAGATGTTTGAGAGCTGCAAGACATGAACAAATATTACACGCACATTATTATTGAAAAATATGCAAATTTGCTTTTCATTAACATTAAATTAGACTGTGTGAAAGAGCTGCATGCGGGTCCCAAGCTGCAGTTTGGCCACCCCTGCCCTAAATTAAGGACCTATTCTCACAATTTTAATTTTTTGGTAGATACAGAGTGTGCTGACCTCAAATTATTAGGGCAGTTATGTGAATACCTATGCCATATAGATCAGTTTGGCCACACTACCATGTATTGCAAAAAAGAAGGAGAAGAAGTATATTTGCAGTGCCAAAATGCAAATCTGGTTCACTGTTCATTCATGGGTTCAATCCAAGATACTAGTCATCACCTACAAAGCCCTTCATGGCTGTGGACTTGTGTATCTGCAACACTGATTCTTTCAGTATATACTGGTGCTCATTTGAGGAAAGTCTTCTGAAGCTGCCACTTTGTAAGTGGGTAAGATCAACAGCTGCCTGTATGTGAGCATTCTCTGTTTTGGCTCCCCCTTTATGGAATGGTTTGCCTGAGGAATTCAGGGAGGCTCCCACAGTTCTCTCATTTCACAGAACGTGTGAGACAGAATTGTTTTGTCTTTTTATAAAGGGAATGGATTACAGCTGAAGAAGAAGAAGAAGAGGAGATTTTTATACCTCACTTTTCTCTACCTTAAGGAGCCTCAAAGAGGCTTACAATCACCTTCTGCTCCCCCTTCCCACAACAGGCACCTTGTGAGGGAGGTGGGGCTGACAGAGTTCTGAGAGAACTGTGACTGGCCCAAGACCACCCAGCAGGCTTCCTGTGGGGAAGTGAGGAATCAAACTTGGCTCTCCAGATCAGAGTCTTCTGCTCTTAACCACTATACCATGCAGGCTCTAACTGTAGTTATTGTCTGGGAATCCCTAGTCTTCATTGTACTGATAATTGTATAGGCAGTACTGTTTTGTTGCAGTTTTGTATTCTTGGTTTATTATATTACTATGCAGCTCCTAATATATTCCCTAATTTTGAATCCAGTTTTTAAAATGTGGGATTGCTTGTTGTGTGTACTGGACTGTTTCCATTGCACTGTTCTAATTGTGTAATGTTTCTTGAGTCTCAGTAAGAAAGGTGGGCTACTAATGACACAAATAAATAAACATGATTCCTTGAATGAGTGCTGTCAGTAAGTGTTTGATAATGTGTGGAAACATTGCTGGAATCACCAGATGACTGGGAAATGTGGCTGCCAAAAGCTTAGAGGATTTTGAGAGTTAGGCCCTCAGCCCAACTAAGTTCCGCATTGGTGGCGACTATTAGCAGAAGACAGCATTGCAAACTTTTTCAGAGTTACCTATTTCTTCATTAGAGAATAGAAGAATTTACTAACTTTTTAAAAACAACGACTATAATTATGGAACCAGGAGGAGGGAGATGGGAGTCCGAACTCACTAGCTTTTCAGCACGCATTATAAATAGCACATTCACTTTCTGTGCCTGTTTGTTTTGCCATCTGTGTAGGAAGAGGAGCAGCCATATTTCTCTGTAATGAGTCTGTCTCTTGTACCCCAGTGCTTACTTGCTTTATGGGGCTGCTAGGTGGACAGATTAGTCGGGGATGTTTATAAGGCCTGAAGTACAAAGCAGTACTGTATACACTCCATGTGTTATAAATAGCACCTTCCTGGCTATTGAGAGAGTGAATTAAGGTTTGTATGCTGAAGATGAAGAGTTCAACAAAAGCCACAATGGCCATTCTTAAACACATTTCTCATCCAAGCAACCTATAAAAGTCAAGTTTTGGAAGACTTACTGTAGGCAGCTGCTCTGTCTGGCTGTGATTTCTGTGTAGGACTGGAGAGCTTGGCGAAATGCCTCTAATCCATTTTCCGTCACTGAGATCTCCCTCTGTGCCACCAGGATGTGCTGCAGGGAGGGAGAAGAGAGGGAGGGTGAGTCTCCCCATTCTGACAGGCAACATTCAAGGTTGCCTGATGTTCCTTGCACTGAAAGTGGCCCTTTGCATTTAAGGATTCCGCCGTGTTTCAAAATGCACCGAAACATGTCCTGCAACATCCATAGCTTAACTGGGCAAACTTTATGCAAGGCACAAGGAAACACACTAACGTGGAGAATGATGGCTGAAAAGAAGAATTTACTGATACTGCCGGGGGCAAGCGGCAGAATTCCAGCTGGTGCCACTGGGTTTCCTTTGTCAACTGTGGCAAAAGGAGAAGCATCAAGGGAAAACAAGGAAAGGTGCCAGCTGGCATGGAGTAATAATGTTTGCCAGAAAGCCAAACACATGGGCACAATATCACATTACAACCAATATATTTATACAGTTCCAACTATGTACAACATGGTTGACAGACAAATGTGTGCAAAAGACAGGGTTTTCTGTCCTCAAAAGTTTACAAGTTCCATTTAGACAGTTGGGCATGGGGCAGGAAATGGGAATGGGAAGAAGAGGAAAGGCAAGCTGAAAGAATGCCAACGAATAAACTCTGTAATGTTCAAAATTATTCGGAGAACATGATGCATTTGTTCATTTCATCAGCAAATCTACAGCAGGGGTGGGCAAAGTGTACAGGCCCCGCTCCCTACCTATGTGTTGTCATCAGCTTGGGAACATGGCACCTATGTGCAGAGGAAATGATTGGGAATGCTTCTCAACCAGTTTGGCTGACAGATTCTCTCTCCAGTTGTATCTTTGGCTTCATAATAAACTAGTACTATTGTTTGGCTAGGTCAGAACTAAGGCTTCTTTCCTGGATCTTACAAGGGGGAAGCAGTTTTGCTGGTGGGGAAGATAAATCATCTCTCAAATTCCTTTGCAAGTGCTGACCTTTTGCCCTAAGTCCCAGAGAAAAAGCATCATCATATTGGACTGCAGAATCAGGGACTCCTCCTCCCTCTCTTTCACTACAGGGCCAGGAGGTACCTTCTGAAAGGAGGAGGTTGTCCCTGTGTTCCTATAAAATTTAGTGACAGCCTGCTGAGGACTTCTGCATTCTCATAACCCAACACATCTTTGCCTATAAACTTTGCTTCTCTGGTCCCATCACATCCAGTCATTGAACAGTCTCCTGCTCCAAATGATTGCTTTCTCCTTTGCTGTCCCATTATGCCTGTCTCCTAGAACACTTATATCATGCCACCTCTGATTCTTTCTTAAGACCCAACAGTTTCCAGGAAGCCTTCAGCACCAGCCCTTAACCCCGTCCCCCACCTAAAGGAACCTAACTGTAACAAGCACATATACTTCCCCTTTCTTTCCCTGCCTTCAAGGTCTCCCCCTTCTTTTGTTGTCTCCCCTCCCCCGTATTGAACTTTAGACTATAAACTCTTTGGAGTAGGGTCTTAAGTTCTGACATTGTTACATTCTGTAAAGTACCACAACACACTGATAATACAACAACTGTAGCGAAATGTGAAGAGGGGAGGAACCAGTAGTCCTAACCAGAAGTGTGGGGTGGGAAGCGGAAACTACTCAGGGAAGGGATCAAGGGAGGAAAAGGTGTTCTGTTTGTATGTTTGCAATATATAGTTATTGAAAGTCACAGAGTCTCTAGCGTTAAGCTGACATTGGTTACAACTATAACACGTCACTTGTATTTATCAACCTTAACAGTAAATAGAAATACAGTACTGGCCTTGAACTTACAGAATCTCTTTCTTTGCAGACATTGTCCTCTTTCAGAGGCTCCAGCCTTGGACTCTAGAGAAATGCAAAAATGTTGCCAAAGGGAAACTTTTTATTCAAGAGGTTAAACATTCAATGGCTTTGTGAGCATCCTCAGTGGACAGCCCCAGTCATTACAAAGCAAGACCAGACTGCCAACCAAAGCATGTAAAAGCAGACACTGTGGAAGGTTCACTATACAAGTAATGCGACAGGTTCAGAACAGGCTCTCAGCTTTGGAACTCCATTCCCCTTGACATTCAGGCCATCAGCCAAAGCCTCAACTTGAACATTTCCCAGAGGCAATGCCAGATATTTGGAATAGTTTCTAGGAATAAACAAGTGATAATTTTAGCATTTGAGCATATGATCAATGTACATGTGTGTGTGTTTTCACACCCAAGGAAACCTTGAGCTAGTCACACTGGAAGGACAGGGAAAGAACTTGCAGGGATTCACACAGATGTCTTCACTGTGATATCAAATAATGTCTCACGTGTGTAAAACAACCATGACATCTGGACTGAACCATACTATGCCATTATACTTGCACCAAATAGTGCTTTGCACGTGCAAAACGGGGTGTCATTATTCAACAGCTGGAGTAGTAGATGGAACAAAGTGCTTTTGACAGAACAGTAGCTCTATATTGTGTTGTCTAGCTGTGCAGTTCTGGAGAGGAGTCATAGCTCAATGAGCCCCAGGCTTGATCCCTGGTATTTCCAGTTAAAATTATCTCAGCCAGCAAAGTTGGAAAAGCCCAGTCTGCAACCAGAGAAGATGTCTCTTTACCCCTTCATAAATAGCAGCTAGGAATGGTAATGGTTTGTGACCATGGCATTAAAATATCTTGAGCTGCTATATTTCTCATTAAGGAAACCCTATGCTTTCCCACAGACCCTCTTGTCCAATAGGAAAGCCAAAGAGCATTTCTCTGGCAGAGATAATAGCAGCTTTGTTGGGAGAGATTATAATCTTCTCCTGCAGCTGTTTTTTAAAGTAAATATGTAAAACAGTTCCATATAAATATTCAATGGTTGGGTGTGATGGTCTGAATGTGGGCCACTCTACTAACTATGGCTACTTAAGGTATGTCACACCAGGATCTGACATGATTGAAAGTTGGTTTATTAACGACATCTAGCCTTAACTCTGTTTTTGGGCAACGTATGAATATGGACATCCTGCTTTAATCCTGGTTTTATTCCCCAGTGCTGTCCTCAGTTGCAGTACAGCCAAGTTATCAACCAGATCACTGTGAAAAGGACAGAAGGAATAGTGAAGTTAGTGGGTATTAGTTGAAGATGTGCATGAAAAGCTGCAGGCTAAATTCTGGTTTCACACAATAACCTTTGCTAAAATAATCCTTATGTGGGGTCCAAGAACATGGCTGTCATGCACCAGAGTCTGTTTTGGCACGGTGCTTTCTCTTGGCCTCAGATGAAGAGAGGCAGGGGTTGAGCACCACTCTATTCCACCTCCTTTCCGCTGGCTCAATTCCCTTCAGAGGTGGGAGTCACATCTGGTCTGTTCTCTTTGGACTCCTCTCTCAAGCCTTTCAAAGGACCTAGCCAGGCCTCGGACACACCCAGTGGAGTCCTTCTACCCAGAAGTTCTATCAGGGCATAGCCAAGCCCATGAAGGACCAACAGGACCGTCTGCTGCTCCACTTCTCTGCCTGCAGGAGCAGAGCTTCCAGTCAGCTGATTGTCAGATGGCCAGTTGTCAAAGGGCTAGCTGTCAGTGACCAGCTGACTGTGTGGCCCTACCAGCCCTAGTGGGTGCCAAGTTTGACAATGCATGGTGCAGAAGAAGGTGCAAAACCCCCAACACATGGTTTTGCATTATGTCTGAACTGAGCATACATTAGAGTAAACCCCTGAAGAGCTATTGCTGGTCCCTCTTGTCACATTAGAAGAGATATTCTGGAATTTAGGCTAGCTTCACTTCACTGCAAGTATTTAGACCTGAATTGAATTATTCATCCCACACTCGTTCTTGCATTTACACCATTGGGAAGTTTATTACTGGAACCAGGGAGCTCCAACTACCCTAATCAGTTCTGTTCTCTGAGGCTTTAACTGTCCCTTTGTGACTATCCTGGAAACAGGATCATAAATCATTTTGCTGAAGGGGAGAACTTTTTTAAGGATTCCATTGCTACTTGGTTCTGAAATATCCAATACTGTACATTGAACAGACACAATCTATTAGATAGATAGTCCACATATACATATACCTCAGAGGCACATATGGTATCTTAACTCATATAAGCTGTTCCTATACATTTCAGCCTCATTACGGTTGCCAAGGAACAACAGAATTGGCAGCGGAAGCTTTTCATGGCGTGTGGAGGTAAATAATATCACCTAGTTAAAAAAAAAAAAACATTCCATTCCGTCTGTGTGAAAGGGGCAGGACATTTTTCTCCAGGCCTGTGGGCAACTTAAACATTGCCAATAACTGTTATTTCTGCTAATGAAATCACCATCATTTATCTTGTATGTGGGCTCTTTATCCTTTAATATAACATTCCCCCGGGTTCCTTTAGTGAGAGCTGTGACTGCTAAATAGTTTTAGAGAGGATTTTGAATTCTAGTATAAACATGTGAAGAAAAGGAACAATGAAAAAACTATCAGCGCCCTTTGTCAAGACAAACATGGTCTCCTGGATGATAGGAAAAAATTAAACAACCCCCCCCCCATTCCATATTCATGCATCCCTAACCCTACCATAAGTTTATATTTAAAAACCTTGGCAAGTTCAAAGAACTAGAACAGGGATCAAGTTAGCTGTATTTTGGCCCAAGGCTCAAGTAGGAATCAGAATCTGGGTGGGGATGGGGAAAATAATCAAGACCAAAAAGATCCTCCATTTTGCCTCGTACCGATTGAATATGCTGGCTCACCTGACCTTCCAGCTTCTCAATGAGCTGCTGTAGCCGATTCATCTCAGTTGTCCACTGGCTGTCCACTTCCACGCAAACGCCTGGGTGTCACATGAGCAGAGAGAGAGGGCTGGGCTGAAATCATACCCAAGGCAGCTCATGGCAGCAGTTCAGGATATAAGGATGGTAGGACCAACAGCCAGGCCGATGGCATGGCAAACCTCTGCTATCGCCTTTTAGCACAAATTAGAAAGATGTATTTGCTTTTTATTCATTCCCACTCTCTGCCTCACAAAGGAAGGCGATGCTTCTAATGTTTGCCTTGTAACTGCAAATATTTAATATTTACTTATTTATAGTTCACCTTTCTCACTGAGACTAAAAGTGGATTACACAGTATAAACTGATAACAGTACACACAAAGAGACATCCACTAAGCACAGAGTAGGATGATATAATCAGTATGAGAACACACCGAAGGAGCCATCCATGTACCAGGACTAGGATTACTAAAATCTGAATGAGAGTGACAAATTAGACATGATACAGAGTGTGGATATAATGAAGATAAGTGGTATTATATCAGTAGAAAACAGGAAGTGACAAGAGGGTGATTGCAGCAAACTGTTAATATCTCCTAGACACAGTGCTATAACCTAGTCTTCCCTTTACAAAGTGCCTTCCTGAAATATTCTGTTATAGAACAGCAATTTGTTCTCTTGCTGTAAGAAAGACAGGAACTCTGTTTGGAAAGCAGCCGTGCCCACTTTCAATGTTACATTTTCATTCATGGGCTCCTAAACTGCTCCTTTGACAAATCTGTCGATTGGGAAAGCCTTTAGTCTGTGTCCCCTTGAAAATCAGAAATGCTGTTTTGAACTTTTTGCCATTTATAACCAAAGCAGAGACTAACTTAGATATCACAGGAGATTCATGGTCTCTGTTGACCTGCACCTTCCCGATAAAACTTAGTAAATGACATTACTACCCTCAGTATTTTTTCCACACCCTGCAAGCAGCAATCAAGAAGATCAGAGAGCACAGACTTCCACTGTGCATGTTTTTTTTAACTAGATCCTATCATGAAGGTGTGTTGGGGCTCACAGTTTGGAGACAACCTCAGGTTTCCTGTGATGCCCAGTTAGGCCTCGATTTGCTGCATTTCATTCGAAAGAAAGCAGCTATGCTTCTGATAATTGACACCAGGCAGGCACAGGTGTGGAGACTCATCGCTTGGTTGCTTCAGCAGACTTGCATGTGTGAATCAGCCCTCACAGGTTAAATTTTATACACAGAACTCTCCATCAATTGACTAATTTAATTTATATGAATATTTATATATATATATTATCCCTTGTTTTTCTCCTGACTCAAAGCAGTTTAAATGAAATAATCATGGTATCACATTGACAGCCAACACAACTAAAAGGAAGCAAGCCACAAGTTTCACTCAGGGGCTACCAAAGGCATGATGGAAGGACTCCGTTTTACAGACCTCTGAAAACTGTATAAGACTGAGGCCTCCCTCACATTTTCATGAAGTCTCTTGCCCAGCACATGGACAGCCACAGTCAGCTCTGGGTCAACATGTCCTCAAGGAATCAGTGGATGAGAAATCCAGTGACACCTATGCAGATGGGAACTAATCCACTGTTGCATATTGTCATTTGCACAAGACATTGTTATTGCATTTTCCATCCAGTCATTTCCATGACCCATTATTAGAAGAACCTTGCTGTTTCTCAATGCTAAAAACACAGAGAATATGAATGGGGACCTGCCAATACCTGTGGTCAGCATCCCTGAATAAGGATCTGTAGGAGACAAGCAAATGTTCTTCTGGGCCCTACGACCACATCTCTTCACAGCACGTGGGCCAACAGACACTTCTGATTTCTTCACTTCAGTCCTAGAAAGCACCAAAACAACAAAATACATCTACTGTAGTAATGGCTAGTGGGTTGCATCCAACCAACTTTTGTAATGGTGAAAAGGGGAGGAGGAGGGTCCCCTTTGATCAACAAAAAGGCTATGATGGGGATCAGAGGATCTGCCTGGGCAAAAGCCATGTGGGATGGGAGCTGTAGTAAGGAGGGGAATAAGATTGAGATTGCATCAAAAACTTGGCTGAGTCCAACCCAGTGCATGGATGTGAATCTGTGCATGCAATTCCCTAACACATCTAGACACTATAGCCTAGATCCTATGAATGTGCTCCAAGCATGCTTGACAGCCTCTGCTGTGGCATGCACTCCCACTCACTCTGCCATTTGAGAAGAAGAAGAAAAGAGTTTGGATTTATACCCCGCCCTTCACTGCCCAAAGGCGTCTCAGAGCAGCTTACAAACTCCTTTCCCTTCCCCTCCCCCCAACAGACACCCTGTGAGGTAGGTGGGGCTGAGAGAACTTCTGACAGAAACTGTCCTTGAGAGAACAGCTGTGCCAGAGCTTGTGACTGACCCAAGGTCACATCAGCAGGTGCAAGTGGAGGAGTGGGGAATCAAACCTGGTTCTCCCAGATAAGAGTCCGTGCACTTAACCACTACACCGAATTTGCACAAGATCAGTGTGTTTCAGAGAGCCCTTGTGCTAATGTAGGATTTTTCAAATTATATTACCAATCAGGAAAATGCTGTCAAGTGAGTCTTCTTCAGCAGTTAAAAAAAAAAAAAAAAGACTGGTGGATCTCCGTTTCTCCCCAACTGCTATTATTATTCCTGCATCCAGAATGGTACATCTGGATGGCAACTCCCCAGGCTCCCAGTCCTGTACCACGGAATACCAACAGAAATGCAAAACTGGAAGCAGTACAGCTCATATTCCTGCTGCCTTTTCTCCATTTTCTAGCTAGGTAAAGGGGACAGCAGAGAATGAAGACCCATGTGCACTTAACGTTGGAAACTGAAAACACCTGGCTCCCTAGATAAGCTAGCATACCTTAATTTATGACTGCCAGAGGCCCACAGCTGGTATGGCAAGGCAAATCTGTCTGGGATTGGATAATGAGGAAGAGAAAAAATGGGGAGCACTCTGGGCAGGAGGAGGCTTCCCGGAGGGTGCTTCTGTTATCGTTTTGGCTTCTTTTGTAGCTTTTAATCAACCCAACCTGTACATTACCTTTCCCGGCCAGCTTGTTCTTCAATGGTGTCTGCAGCACATTCCAGCGAAACGTGCAGAGACTGCAGTTGGTTCATTGTCTCTCGCAGCAGAAAGCGGGTCATAAACTGTTCCATCTTAGAGGAGCTCTCATATTCCTGGAGGATAAGGACATGGGAAAGGGAAAAATGGGTGAGCAGCTGAGAACTAATAAGCAAACTTCCCAAGAACTATTACAGAGTTTCTCACCTTGTTTAGTGCACCATGCCTTCTACTATGCACACTTTGTGAAGAAGGCTCAGAGGCGGAGGCAGCTGTGGTGAAATCACCCTAATGTTGATCTTGATTCCAAGTAACAGTGGAAAAACTCAGGATTTTATGGCTGTAGTGCAACGTTTTAAAGATCCAAGGTCTCCACCTCAGATCGTCCAGAATTACAACTAATTTTGAGACTACAGAGATCAATTTCCCTGAAGAAAATGGCTGCTTTGCAGTGTAGATTCTATGGCAGTGTAGCTTGTTGAGGTTTCTCCTCTTCCTAAACCCCACTTTCCCCAGGAAACATCCTCAAACCTCAAGGAATATCCTGACCCAGAATAGGCAACCCTCTCAAGATTAACCTCTTAACCACAGAATACTCCATTCTAATTTATAGTAATTCAAAAAAGGTTCTACTGAGCCAAGAGGAGTATGAGAAACCTGAATTACAAAAGAAATAGAACACATCTACATTTACCATCTCCTTTTAAAAACACTATTGAATCCAAGAGAAATCTGAACCTCTGTTTTCCTCACTTTCCCTCTGAATACTATCATCTGCAGTACAATTCTTTTCTCAGTATTCAGTAGCGGTGGGCATGAACCAGTTCACGAACCAAAATTCAGCACAAACTTAGCACAGTTCGGAGCCTCTGAACCAATGTTTGGGAAGGCGCCTTCCCTGAACATTTACCAGACTTTTGCCTGGTTCGACTGTTTGGGTCATTTAAACCTAATAACGGAGTGGTGCAGGTCCGCAGTTCACCTGTTGGGTTTAAATGGTTGCAAGCCATTTCAGGGGTGGGTTTCACTTCCTCCACTTGAAAGCCTAACAGCAGGGCAGGTCCACCCATCAGCTGTTAGGTTTAAATGGCTGTGAGCCATTAAACCCATCAGTTTGAAGCAGGGGGAGCAAATGGATGGGTTAAATGGCTGCCAGCCACTCAACCTTTCCCAGGTGACCCCCCCTTCTCCTGGCCCCAGAGAAAGGGGGACCCAAACTGTCTGGTTCAGGGCATTTTTTTGCTCAGTTCAGGAACTGCCCCAAACCTCTATCCAAACCAGAATTTTTAGGCTCATGCCCATCCCTAATATTCAGTTTTCCTGATGCTGGAGCTTTTCCTTGATCTAACATTCCATAATTGGAGGGCTTTGGGTTTTACAGTTGTGATACTGTATATGTTAGAGTGGGTGTTACCTGGTTATGCAAATCTCCCATTCACAGGTTTTTTTCCATTGTGAAAATGCTATAACTTACTGTACACTTTCCACAAAAAATTGTAAAAGAATGTAAATTAACATTTCAGGTCTTTTGCGCAGAAGACAGTCTGCACACGTACAAAACAAACAATAAATAACTAAACAACAATTAAAATGAGAATTACAATCTAAGGAAATGTTAAAATGCATACAAAACTAATTCCAGAAGACCATCTGATCAATATATATAAATAACATATCTTTGTGAAATATCAAGATCTGATGACCTTGACATTCTGTAAATGGGGCTCATATTTCCGCCATCCAACAATAAATTAAAAAATCAAACCCACAGGTCTTGGCACATTTATTGTCCATTTGATATTTTACCTTAACCACTGAAAGTAAGCCATAGATTTTTTTAAAAAACCACTGGGCTCTTTTTGTGGTTGTTGTTAGCCTCTAGGACCAATAAATAAAAGCACTGGAGCCACTGAGCTAAGCTAAAAACTGCAAGCAAAGGCTCTTTATTTTCACACACACACACAGAGGGAACAAAGGGACTTCCATTTTTAGCCATGCAACTGGGGCACAGGTGGTAATACAGCACGGTAAAGCTTCCTCCCCCACTCTTCAGTACACCAAACAAACAATAGAAATGATCTGTGCAAGCTAGTGGCTCTTTTCATCCACCCAGACAAAACACATATTATGAATGTACACTTATTTGGCCTGACCTGATTATATAATTGCAGTCTCGGTGATCTGGCATAAACATCTATGTTCAGGGATCATCTTTTGATTAATACTTTCAAGGTCTAACCGGAGAACATAGTGGCATGACTCCAACTATGTATACACAGGCCACTTGAATAGGCACAATTTAAAGTGGGAAAGAATCAGGTAGGTAGAGAACACTAAACCTTTCACTGAGCACTCCCCCCTTCAAAACTCCTTCCACATAGCTGGTTTTCTCCTAGAAGAGGTTTACATCTGATTTCAAAACCTAGCTGGGAGAAAAGAAACAAAGATGAGAAGATCTTAGGAAGAAGGCACCAGCTTTGAAGGGGAAGAGCCCATCACAACCCTCTTTGATTGCTGCCCTATACAGAATCTCCTCCTGCCCACATACTTTATGTCAGTTTAGCAACATCCCATGTCTACATACAGTAGACCCAGTGTCATTCTGTGATCTCTTTGTTAAGGCAGAAGAAAGGAAATCAGGCACTAACTGGGCTTACCAAAGACTGACAACAGAAAGGAGACATGTTATGGCTATTGGTGGTGCTGTGCTGCCAGTAGGTTGTGGGCAAGCCTTGATTACATAAATATGTTTATCACTAGATAACTGTAACTTCTAGTAGGAAAAAAAAAAGCTGTGTGTGCAAATGGGCCATCACAGATATGCAACAGTGAAGATATTCCAGTGCTTTTCAAAGGAGTTGGCCCATATATTTTTGCTGTGGTCAAGAGATGCCAGTCCCAGGTGGGGGTGGGGGACCCCCCAATTTTTGGGGCTCCCCTCAGACACCGGTGAGCTGGCCAGTAGGGGGAAGCCCCGACCCCAACAGTTGGAGAAGATGGCAACTTTGTAGGGTGGGCTCTATGGCATTCTATCTTGCTTAGGTCTTTCTCCTCCCCATACCCCGCCCTCCCCCTGGGCTCCCCACCCCAAATCGCCTGGTATTTCCCAATCCAGAGCTGGTAACCCTACTAGCTGCCCTTCAGCCTGGGTAGCCAGGAGTTGCAGTATATACCATGACAGGGTCAGCCCATGGCAACATGGGAATAAGAGCTGGGGTGGCTGGTACAAGGCTCGCAAGAGTGGTGCAGGGCAGAATACAATTTTCAGACTGTATGACAAAGGTTGCTGCATAAAGAATAAACCAGAGTAGTCACAACCACACTAAGCCTCTGAGATACATTTTTTCCAAACAGGCAATGTAGTTAAGATTAAGCATCCCCAAAAGGGTACCTAGTGAAAGCCTCATCATTCTTTCTCATTTGTTAATGCATTGGCTAAAAGGCGAGGATTGTGTACAAACAAACAGATGTTCAGAGATGATTCAGAGGAGTACCAAGGGGTAGTGGAAGCACCTCCAACCCGATATGTCATGTTAACCCTTTCATCTCCCTGTGCTTCTAGTATCAATGGCTTAGATCCTATACATCTGCTCTGCTTGTAGAAGAGAGTATTTTTGCGGATTCCCCTACTGCTGCTATTTCAATCTCAGTGATATTCTTGGGGATCCAGTGACCACAGAAGCAGAATGGGGGGGGGGCACAGCAGACTTCAGTGGGAAAAGAAGAAGTTGCCTTTTTTCTGTCACAGCTCTGCTCCCGCCACATCAGACCCAAGCCAGCAGACTAAAGTCCAAAAGCATGGATTAAAATTTCCGTTGTCTCTGTTCTATAAAGCCTTATTTAAGCAATAGAGTACAAAATTGTCACTCCCCTTGCTCTTTGCCATCCCACTGCTCCCACAAAACTAGTTCTTCCAGAGTCACCCCTTAACATTGTACTGTACATATCTGGTATCATCATCTGAAAATATAAGTATGGTTATACAAAGCACCGTGAAATAAAAATAGAGGAGACAGAGCCGCTGCTGCATAGGATATGACTCAATGAATAGTACCAAGAAAGCAATGCAAAATTAGGTACCATAAACACTTATAATTAAAGAAAAAAGAGATGTCAGAACCACTCAAGACACTGAAGGAAATGAGCAAGGGGAAAGTAGCATCCCTGCTCTGAAAGTCTCTCTGCCTAATAACCCTGCACGTCCATTGAGAAAGGGACAGAGAGAAGAAGAGAGCTTGTGATTCATTAGGAGCCCCCAAACAGTGCAAATTAGGTAAAAGCTACCTCTGGCATACATCAGCTCTGGCTGCAGGAGCCCCCCCAACACACACTCAGCCTCATAAATATGCTAATTGTCTCTTTCTTCAGAATGCGCCTTTCAAAATCCCATTTGTTAGAGAGATGATAAATACACTTTCCAACCATCTCTGTGCTACAAGAATGCAGTGGAATCTTTTCCCCCCCTTATAAACTGTGTTGAAACAATAAAGAAGACAGCCAGATGAAAAATTCAGAAACAGTGTGCACATGTGCATGTATAAATATGTATGTGCATGTACCTGCATGCCTCAAAAAGAATCATCATCACTTGATGTCAGTGTACAATCTTGAATGGCCCAAAGAAGGCCTTAGTAAATGTGTTGTTGATTACAGTTTTGGGGGAAAGAACTGGAACCCATACAAATGCGGTGCTCTTCCAGATTTTGACACTGACCTTCTAAAATATCCCAGAATCCTGGTAACTGCTGTTCAATGACAGGCAAGGATGCCTGGGGAAAGAATTCCTGCCATTCTGGCCATCAGGGCTAAACAACATACTCAAACCACTGTACAATTCCCTATGATATCAGATGACATCACAATAGCACCTTGTGTTGGTTCGCCAAGCTCAGGAGGATTAGGAGAGGCTAATAACACAACAGTACGATCACTGCTTCTCAAGGAGGAGGGGCTACTCATGCGAAGTTGTATGATGGGAAATAACACCTCCCACAAAAAGAGTAAAAAAACAAAGCCTGAGAAGCTCCCAGACCAGGAAAGGAATAAAGAGAAAGGGCAACTCCTAATTTACTTGAAAAAAGACAAAGCAACTGTAAGTACTAGCACTCGCAAAGACAAACAGATACAACCGACCCCACACCACTTCTCAACATGTGTTCCCTGCACATGCTTTCTCTTTAGCCTTGTTCAGCTGTGTAGCACACATGCATACCCTGCCCAAGATGTGTGCTGTATCTTTCCTCTCTTTCTCTGACTTGGCACTAAGGCGCTTATAATATTATTCAGAAATAGGTAGGGGAGAAATGTAGAGAAAATCTTGGGTTGTGTCCGCAGAAACAGTCAGGGCTGGTCCTAGCTAATCTGCCACTGCAAGCAGCTGTGCAGCATAAACAAAGAGGTACACTCTTGCCATAGATATAACTTTCAACAAATAACGTCACTGATGCCCTAAAAATATTGCTACCCCAATTAAGTTGCTTATGCAATTAGGATAGCCCAAAGCAGGAGCAGTACCAGTTTGTAGTCATTGCCATATCATATATTTCAATAGCAGGAGTAGGCTGGGGTCAAACATAATGGATGCTGCAGAGTACACTTCACTCTGCCTAGTATTAGCATTATTTAGAATTTTGTGTGGTGCCTGAGAACCCAGTTACAATTTTTTTTTAATACATTACTACCAAGGAAAAAAATGAACATTGATTTAATGCCACCAGTATGCCAAGCGAAGTACAGATGGGAAGTGATTTGCTATAAAGTCCTGAGCAGAGTTACATCCACTGAAGTCAACGTCAATGCTCTGCTAAGGACTGCATTGTGAATCCCTTCCTGAATGACCAGGCGGGGCGGGGGCAGAATCTAAGGAATATGACAGGGTCAAGGAGAAGGCAGCAAGAGACAAATGAGAAGAAAGGAACATAGAGAGGGTTTATTGCCAGCCAGCACGCAGGTAGTGAAACCATGATTGTACAGAAGAAGGTGTGTGGTAAACTGATATTTGATAGGGGATGAGAAGGAGGAGGAGGAGAGTTGGATTTATACTCCACCCTTTACTCAGAATCTCAGAATGGCTTACAATCTCCTTCCCTTCCTCTCCCTGCAACAGACACCCTGTGAAGTAGGTGGGGCTGAGAGAGCTCTGATAGAACTGCTCTTGAAAGAACAGCTCTAAGAGAACTGTGACTGACCCAGGGTCTCCCAGCTGGCTGCATGTGGAGAAGTGAGGAATCAAACCCGGTTCTCCCAGATTAGAGTTCATGCACTTAACGACTACACCACAGCTAGCTTGTGATTTTCATTGTGATTTTCTTTAAAAAAAAAACCTGAGAGGAAGGAGGTGCTTATGGGCAAATAACTCAGTGGGAAGAGGTGTCAGGAAAAGTGATCATTATCAACTCAATGATAACCCTAACCGTCCTCTGATCCCATTACTGCCATTCCTTCAATAGGTGACAATGTTTGCTCCTAATGAAGTTTATCAGCCTCTTGGTTACAGGAGCCATGGGGACTGCCTACCAATCTGCTGATAACAACCTAATCTATAGGTATCTATACATTCAGAGATGTACTATAAGGAGCATCAGATCACTGTGGGCTACTGAGGTGTGCTATATGAAAGAATCACATTTTGTTGGTATCCTAATCCTGTGTGTTGATGTTTCTGATCTCTTCCACTGCAGCTAAAGTCAGAGATATGATTAAGTGGCTGGAATGGGTTTCCCCCCCTCCAGTTTAGGACCTATTACGCATGGGTGTTCTCCCTTGCTTTCACTGTGCATGTCTATCGGGGTTTCTTTTTCGTTCTGCACTGATTTTCCTCCCTTCAGCGCTCAGTTTGCTTTCTAGTCTCTGTTTCCCCAGGTTTTCTGAGAGTGCTTTTGTGTGTCCCCCTTGTTTCACTTCCAAGCTGAAGGTAATTCAAAAGTGTGCAGATTCTCTAGGATTTCTCCCTCACCCTTTTGCCACTCCTCAAAGGTCACACCCCCTCCCACACTGAGGTTGTTCTGCCCACTCTGCACCTTCTGTCATCCTCCCCCCTTATCGGTGTACAAGCTCCATTGATTATTTCTTCCATCATAGTTTTAAATTTTTATTATTTTTTACAAGCGGCATGAGTCTAGTGATATGAGACTATCACTAGTCTTGGACTGCTGAATAAAAAAATTAAAATGAAAGGGGGAAAGTTTAAAAGGAGCTGTGCAAGGTTTAGTTCCCTGCTGGTATTGAACTGAAAGGGGGAATGGAGAGGAGTCAAATGGTAGTGTCCCCAGTGTGAAAAAATATTTCAGTGCTGCATGCAAACAAAATAAAGGGGGGGGATTGCCAACACAGAATTAAATTGACATGAGATGTAAAGAGAGAGAGAGGGATGGGAAGCCTAAAGCTTTGAAAATATTTTTCCTTTAATGCTTTAGTGAACAAAGTTGGGAGGGGACCATTTTGGCAGTCTCTGGAAGCCTAATATTAAAATGGCAGCTGAACCACATGGACCTTCCGCAAACCACTGAGCTTTAGAAGCCTTTGGGATTGATCCATTTGGAGGAAAGAGTGTAATTGGCATAGGAGAGGCTTAAAAAACCTGCCAGTGTGCAGGATCAAATCAGAGGATCATAAAGAGAAAACCATGCAAATTTGTAAGGGAGGGCAGCAAATTAGCATTACTGTGCAGCTGCACTAGGGCATCAGTGGAAATACCATTTTTTTCCAATTTAGTGACACAACTGAAAAAGCTGTCCAGAACTTCTGCCAGACAATTCATCCCCCGTACAAATTGCAGCCCTGTGCAAAGCGTGGTGGAGTTGCAGCTGAATTTGCACAGGCATGTGCACACACACAGAGGTTGCCAATGATCAAAGCCTGCAATGTCAGTGTCATTGAGTTCTACCACGCATTCTGTACACTT
Organism: Gekko gecko; assembly: GCA_029375565.1. Taxonomy (NCBI): domain Eukaryota; kingdom Metazoa; phylum Chordata; class Lepidosauria; order Squamata; family Gekkonidae; genus Gekko; species Gekko gecko. The sequence continues at coordinate 141,803,483 of JAPDNY010000006.1, forward strand.
GACATGTTTCCCCATATTATGAGATCATGTGGCTCTTTCCCATTTTTCACAGTGGCCGATAACACAGCAGAGAATCCCCTAGTGCTTGCCAGGATGGAAAACTGGGTTTTGCAGCTGCTTGTCAGTTTCAAGAATAATCTTCTTGTCAGTTCCAGCATCGGTTTTTCCCCTTTACCTGTGTTTCTTTGCATTCCCTTACCTTGCTAAATTAATGCTATTAATGCTAAAATGCATGCACAAAAACTGAACCACTAGGATTTAAATGGAAGGCACTTGCTGGACACTACTGTGCAGTTGCAATATGGCAATTGCATAATTTTATTTTAAAAAAACCAACCTTTGGACACCCCTCCCCCCACACATCACAAGTGGCATTCCCACACCAATTTAGAAAAGTGTATTTTAAAAATTGTAGCTGCAGAATAAATACACCAAAGGAAAAAGAACGATGTGTAAGGAAGGCACAGAATCCAAAGACAAACTTAAAGGCTTACTGCTCAGAAAATCTGCAGTAAGCTGAGTGACGGTAGTGATGTCATCATTCACTGTGGAGTTAAGCCTTTGGAAGTATCTCTCTCTGTTCCTGTGACTTTCATAATGGATTTCTGCCATCTCTTTTTCTCACTTCTTGGGTGCTCCCCACATCTGTCCAAGTTCCCTCCTTTCCCATTCTTTGAATGCAATCAGTCCTATAAATGAGACCAAGCTTCCTCAGTGCCACCACTACGTTAACATTAGGGGGTACTGAACACAACACCACAAACTAAGGTTTTTTAATTTCACTAGCAGCAGAACTGCTGAGGTGAATGACACTGAGGAAATTCATATACCTGGCAACTTTCACCCATGGCCCATCTGGTCTGACCAGCATTCTATTTCCCACAGTGAGGAACAAGATGTTTTTAGAAAGTATGCAGTGACAGAATAACACTTCTCCTCATGCTTATTTACACTCTCAAAGTGCTCCATAATTTTGGTGAGCCAAGACTTCCCAATCCTTCATTATTCTCATGAACAATCAGGGCCGGCTCCAGGTGTCTGGGCGCCCTAGGCAGGACAGCCTGGGGTGCCCCCCACTGGGGATGCCAATCTCCCGGTGGGGCCTGGAGACCAGGGGGCGGTGGCAGAGCGCTGGCTCTCCTGGAGGCTCCATAGCTGCGGGGCCCCCAGGAAAGCCAGGGAAGGGGGCGGGGGGTCTAGCTGCCGCCGCCTCCCTCCCAGCACTGGCTTTCCTGGAGGCTCCGTGGCTGCAGGACCCCCAGGAAAGCCGGGAAGGGGTGGGGGGTCTAGCCGCTGCCCCCTCCCTCCCAGCACCGGCTTTCCTGGGGGCTCCGCGGCTGCGGGACCCACAGGAAAGCCGGGAGGGGGGAGGGGGTCTAGCCGCCAGCCCCTCCCTCCCAGCGCCGGCTTTCCTGGGGGCTCCATGGCTGCGGGACCCCCAGGAAAGCCGGGAAGGGGGCGGGGGTCTAGCGGCTGTGGCGGGCGCCCGGTTAGGGTGGTGGTGGGGCACTTTTTGGGGGGAGTGGGGCGCCATTTGGCGCCCCTGAGGCCGGTGCGCCCTAGGCGAGCGCCTAGTTCGCGCTACGGGCGATCCGGCTGTGTAAACAATTGTAATAACACCTTAGTCTGAATCTTCTCATCCACACAGCTGGTAGCATTACTTCCCTCAGCTGAATTCACTAAGTTTCTATGGGCTTGAGCATACTTTCCATGGACATACTGGACAAAACAGATTCCTTAAGATATGTAAACCCTGTTCCAAACCCTAACATTTAAAGACTGGATCATATCACACTCCCCTAAGGCAGGCTTGCTGAAAACAACCTTTTTGTTTCAGTTGCCTGCTTCCCATTAGTAACAACCACCACCATTTGGGAGTTATTCTCATTAAATAAATAATGGTGGAAGTAAATAGACTGTCAGTTCCCTAAGTGCAAGCATCTTTGCTCTGGGGTCCCCAACATTTTGAGCCTGTGGGCACCTTTGGAATTCTGTCACAGGGTGGTGGGCACCAGGGCTTTTTTTTTTCTGGGGGAACGTGCCGGAACAGAGTTCTGGAACCTCTCTGAAAAAATTATTTTAAAAATGTCTAAAAGTTCATGAGTTTTCAGTACACAGATTGGAAACTTCATTTCCCTCGAGAGATCCAGCACCTCTTTTTCTAAAACAAAAAAACAAAACACCCTGGTGAGCGCAAGCACAAAAATGGCTGCCACAGGAAGTGGAGCCATACACAAAGACACACACAGGGAGCTCAAGTGCAAGCAAGAAGATGGGTAATTTATATATTGGGAAAGAGGAGTGAGAGAGAATAAAACCCAAACTGTAGTGGCAGCTGTTGTTGAAACAACTTCATTTTAATCTGTACAGCCAATCAGATCTCCAGTGGCTAATCAGACACCCAGCTGAGCCCCACCTGGCCCCACCCATTTTCTAAAAACACTTGGAGGGTTCCGGGAAAGGCGTTGCAGGGTGCCATGGTGCCCAGAGGCACCATTTGGGGACCCCTGCCTTTAGCCATACCAGGATTCTCCTGTATTCATTTGCAGCTGCTACTAATGTATCATCTTTGATCAGAGGTGGGAAGACTGCAGAAAGGTCTAAGTCAGAACTTTGCATACCGCCAGCTGCAGCCAGCTACAAAAAGACTTTCCCCAAGGGCAGAGCCAGTCTCAAAATGGCACCTCCAGAGGGCAGAGCCAGTCACTATTACTTGTAAGAATCATGCATTGGGGTATCTGCCAGTTCCGTTACAATTTGTATATGAGTTTGAACTTTAATATCAAATCCTAAAAACACTACACAGGGACATGGTAGCTGAGAAGCAGCCAATGGATATCATTGTGTTGTGGCTGAGGAACAGCTAGGGTGATGAACCCTTCACATGTGCAGTCTTTAAACAACAACCATTCATGCCAGGGTTCTTATTTAGGACTTCACTAGAAATGAATGTCTGCAATGTGGCCACTAGACTTGCCACAGCAACAGGGTGCAGCCCTCACAAGGCTGGAATCTCTCTGGAAATCATGACAGGTTGGAAAACTAGGCTTACCCAAAGAGATGCCATTTAAGCCAGGGAGTACTAGTCAATTAGGAACTGGTGGCTTCTGAGTTAGGAGATGTTGGACATCTATCATGCTGCAGTTGGGACACATATGTGAAGACCCGGGGAGGGGGAAGCCCAGAAATATATTTTTAGGGAAATTCCCATTTCCCCCGCAGGCCTTCCCCCCACACCTCCCCCTTTTCCAATGGATAAAATGGAAATTTGGAGGAGTACTAGAAAAAATCCTGTGAAATATTTTCTCTTTTAGAATGTGACATATGGTTTCGAAGACAAGGTGGTCATGCTGTAGATATACAGAGTTCTTACACTCAAGATGCATTTCTGCACCTAGAAGGATACCTAGTCTTCATGAGAGAAGCATGCAGGGTTTTCATTGATTCTCAACTGTTTTTCTTTTGACTTGTCTCTTCTCTTCTGGCTGACTTTTTCATCTCTCCCTCAAATTGCTGTGACACATGTACCTACAGAATGTTAAAAAGTAGTTTATTCGCCTACCTTGCTGGACTGAAAAAAGAGATCATAAGGAAGTGGAGGAGAAACTGCTCCAAAATCTCCAAAGAAAACTCTGAAGGTTTAACTGACAACTGGTTTAACCAGTAGCCATAGAACAAAGAAGGCAGCATATAGCTGGAACTATTATTTCTGTGCACAAATTATTACTAAAGAAGTAGAAGAAGAATTGGTTTTTATACCCCACTTTTCTCTACTATAAGGAGTCTCAAAGCAGTTTACAATCTCCTTCCCTTCCTCTCCCTACAACAGGCATCTTGTAAGGTAGATGGGGCTGAGTGAGCACTGAGAGAAATATGACTGGCCAAAGATTACCCAGCAGGCTTCATGTGGAGGAGTGGGGAATCAAACCCAGTTCTCCAGGTTAGAGTCCACCACTGTTAACCACTATACCACACTGGCTCTAAGAGTTCTGATTTATGGTGAATCCTATATATCTAAAAGGCAACCTATGTAGTTCTCAGCTGGCCTTACTGCAACCATAGCAAAAGGAATTAGAACTGCAACTCCCAATTTGGGAGTCTCAAGTAATCAGCCAGTATTAAAGGGGAGGCTGCTTTGGAATTGAAAGGGGTTGGGAGGAAAGTGTGTGTGGGGAGAAATCCTGAAAATGGAGAAGCTGGAAGTCAGTTTAGGGTGCATGCCCACGAAAGCTTATACCTAGAATTAAATTTTGTTGGTCTTAAAGGTGCCGCTGGACTCAAACTTTGTTCTGGAAATCAGCTTAAGTGCTGGCTTGTGGCAAGTCCCTGGCTCCAGCACTCTGCACACCAACTTCTGGGGATTTCTGCAGTACTCGGAGAAGGGGGAAAAGCTGCAGACAGTGGGGCTGAGCACAGGAGGAAGCATTTATTCGCTTTCAAAATGGGAGGGGGAGAAATCCACAGCCTGTTTACTCAGGAGTAAGGAATGGAGAGACATGCTACAACACCCACTCAGGGCTGGCGGGGGGGGGGGAGGCCAGGGCACTCACCTAGAGCCTCTTTTTAAGAGCTTGTTGTATTTATTTCCACAACAAGCCTTATTCCCAGTTCGATATAAACTGTATTCATAGTTTAATCACTGTAGTTTGATAATGCATTTTATATTATTGTATTTTCTGTTTAATGCCAAAGCTTGTATTTTCTGTTTAATGTTGATTTATTTATTTATTTATTAGTTAAACTTCTATCCTGCCCTCCCACTGAAGCGGCTCAGGACGGCTTACAACAGTTATAAAACCAATATCAGTATATACATAAAATACAAATCAATAAAATTCCAGTTAGTACAATTAAAACCATTTAAAAGTGGCGGTGTCATATAATAAAATGCAGGTGCAGCACGGCAAATAGAATCATTCCTCCTGAAATGCCCAGCGAAAAGCTCCGTTTCACAGCCCTGCAGAATTGCTGGAGGTCCTGCAGTGCTCTGACCTTGCTGGGAAGCTCATTCCAGAGCATCGGTGCCGCCAGGGAAAACACCCTGGTCCTACTTGCCACCAACTTGGCGTCCCTAGGCCCAGGGAGGGCCAAGCAGTTTTGTGTTCCAGATCGCAGTGCTCTCTGAGGAACATGCGGGGAAAGGCGGGTCCCTCAGGTAGGCAGGCCCCTGACCATAAAGGGCTTTAAAGGTCAAAACCAGCACCTCGAAGTGAATCCGGAATTGGTAGCCAGTGCAATGACTTTAGCACAGGCTGGATGTGCTCCCGCATAGGGAGGCCCATCAACAGCCTGGCCACTGCATTTTGCACCAGCTGCAGCTTCTGGAGTCGCCCCAAGGGCAGCCCCATGTAGAGAGCATTACAGTAGTCCAATCTCGAGGTGACTATAGCGTGGATCACTGAATAGCAAGTTTCCGCCCTACTTTTCAGGTAGCAAAAATAAAGCTACATATACTAAGATAGCAAAGGCTGCATCGACTGTCAGGTTTTTTTCAAGTACTGGGTATATTTAGAATTTTGCTTATGCAAAACTAATTTATTTATTTATTTATTCAATTTATATCCCAACCTCCTTGCGTAGCAGGAGGCATTTATATTTTTTGAATTCCATAAACGTGTCAAACATTACAATTTTATATGCTAAGTAAACTATAAATGATGCCTTTTATGTTGTTAAATGAGTAGAATTTGGTTTAGGTTTGATATGACAGCAAGTATTGCACGTATTTCAACCCCACCCCGTTCTCTGTGTGTGTTCTCAACAACAAAAACAAAACAGAAAAAGCTTCCAAATTTCCTGAAATTTTACATCTCTAGTCTGGGATCTACTAGTAGACTAAATCTACTGTCTTCCCATTACTGACTGAAATAATATTAGCAAGAGAGAAGTTAGTAAAGCCAGGTGGAAGGCAGCAACATAAAGATTTTTGTTGGGAAATGGTGCTTTGACTCTGAGACTTACATGTCCCAAGGAAGCTGGTTTGTACAGTAATTGCGGGGCAAGTGTGCTCAAGGGGGAGTCTAACTAGGCCCCAGGAAAAGATGATCAAGAATTCTCATTTATGTGAGGAAGTAATGCGACCAATTATTAGAAAGATTCTGTTTTGCTTACAGATCAAAGTAGTGCTGCTGCTTCCTCTTGGAAAACTCACTCATGGCTCAAAAGTTCCACATTTGTCCACTCTCCCTTTGGGAAGTGGGGTGAATATCTATGGCAGACAAGAGCTGAGGGTCTTCCAGGAAGACCATTCTAGGCCCTTAGTGCCATTTCCATCAGCAGCACGACGAGGAGGAGGAGATGGAGAACCACCAAGGAAGCAGAAGATCCTAAAGTTGTTTTTCCTGGTTGAGCCAGAGAAGCCAGCTGATGGAGACTCTCCAGTTGTCAAAAATAAAATCGACAATTGGTACACCATTCGTCCAATAAGCATGCAAGGACAAACTGACCTGTGATCAGTTGACTGCTGAAACCTCCTAAATCAAGCACTGGGGTAAAAAACCTCCAGGAGGCAATAAACCAATGCAAGCATTGCAAAAAGCTGGTTAAGTGTCTGCTTGGTGGTGGGAAAAACTATACTGTACATTAGGGTGTCATATTAAATGAAGCCCATTAACAACCATCATGCTGGGATAGAAACTGTTTTAATCTGAGGCCAATTTAAATTCAGCCAGTGGGCCACAAAATACACCAGCTGCATACTCAGGATTTCATTTCAATGGCTGTCCACTCAGGCAATGAAGCCTATGATTGCTAATGTTGAGGTTCACACTGAAGTGTTTCCCTGGATGGATAGTCAGAAGGTGGTTGATGCCCTGCTAGGAAATCAAGCAGGCAAGGTATTAAACAGTCTGGAGAACCGACCAGAGAAGAGATTAAGCAAGTCTGTAATGGTGGCTGTAAGACCAGTCACAGAAGGGAGTGGGCACCCCACAATTGCTGTTCAGATACTAATTGTTGCATGACACTGATATTCTCTGCTCACAGTGGTGAGTAAAACCCCTGATCCAACACATACTATGTTCAGAAGGCATCCAAGCCTTGCAGCCAGGTGAGAACTTTGCTTCCTTTGTTTGGCTTCATGATGGTCATTATCATGATGCTTAGCAAGGGAATTGGTGCTGGTGGTCTATTCTGGAGCCTAAATTCTGGGGCAAGTTCTTAGAACACAGAGTAGTAGCAGGAGATGCTGGGGAAGAATGGTAGAAAGAATCTCTTCTTGTGGATGGCCTCCACCTCTTCCTTCTGTGTTCTTGTTCTGTTAGCACCAAGAACAAAAAAATCAACGGTGATGAAAGCTTTTTATCTTTTGATCCTGGCAGTCATTTTGAAAGATTGTCTTTCTCTTACATGAGCTTGTTACCATGTACATTGACAAAACAATGAGCTTTGAAATCTGTGATGCAGTAACCCAGTAGTTCATCATGCATTCCACCTCAGCCCATGTACTATACACTTTATTCGTTAATCTATTTTATGAGTTAGGAATTCAAATCTACCAAAAAGAAGTAAAGCATTAGCAAAATGGAATCTCTCAGTTGGATCCATGGCCCCTTTCTGCCATGATGGAGCCAATGACTGCCTTCTATTAAGTTCTGCATTCATAGAGGAATGAGTCCTTGGATGCAAAAGGGGACCTTGGATACAACTTGATGGAAGCAAGCCATTGGATCCTGCACTCTATGATTAGAGTCAGCAGCAGAGCCCTGATTGCTGGAGGCAAGCAACAGAGCATGGTGATGCCACATTCCCTGCCTATGAATTTCCCAAGTAATCCAGTTGGCAGAATGCTGGACCAGATAGACATTTAATATCTTCTAGCTGGGCAGTTCTTGAGGTTACCTGAATTTTCACACTTTGTTCCCTACAGGAAGATAAATGCTGTGTGTATGCAGAGTGGGGGTGCAGTTGGTATACATAGTGAAGTTGTCAAAAAACAGTTGTGGAAAAATAAAAACATGATTTTCACATGTATAAATACACCACTTCTTCCATGCCGAAATGATAACCTTGTAGGGAAAACATTATAAAGCATTACAGTGTGGCAGAGCCTATACAACAATATCAACCACAAAGGTATGAAGGCTCATGGTGTGGTTATAAAGCTGAAGCTAAGGTTTGGGGCTGGCCAGCACCTGAATAAAAGACTCCCTATGAACCCACTGCCCTGAGCACCCCCTGTTGCCATGGAACTACACATAATAGAATGCTATGTGGTCACAGAAACAAACCCTCGTTGGGAAGACAAACCACAATGGGTAAATGTTCTTAGAATTCCCAACAAGACTGCATTTCCCCCCATAAGCCATCTGATCCAAAACTCTCCTAGTCCACCAGTTCTGTCAAGAGGTAAACAGACAGGGATATGTCACAAGAAGAGTTGCCAGTCATCTGGTTTTCTACCACCACCACTCTACAGTGGGAGCATAGGAGGAAGATAATTTTATTGTTTATTGCTTTATCATTTTTAAAACTTTTTGGTTGTGTTGGGCATACAGCCATACTATGATAAGGGAGACCCTGAGAAGTGATCAGCGCAAAACTTCTGAGAGACAGTTTGGTCTAGTGGTTAGGAACATAGACTCTTAATCTGGGAAAACCAGGTTTGATTCCCCACTCCTCCACATGCAACTGCTGGTGTGACTTTGGGTCAGTTATAAGTTGTTTCAGAGCTGTTCTCTCACAAACAGTTCTCGAAAGAGCTCTCTCAGCCCCACCTACCTCACAGGCAATGCTCCCTCTAAGCTGTGGAGTCTTGTGAGCAAAAATTCTACTTTGTGAGCTACTGGAATAAAAATTGTGAGCAAGCGATTTGGCTGCTGCATAAATTAGTTTGCTCTGGAGCCATCCGTTCTGAGCTAAGACAAAAATGTGTGAGCCGGAGGCTAAAAAAACCCTGTGAGCTAGCTCACACTAACTCAGCTTCAAGGGAACACTGCTCATAGGGTGTCTCTTGTGGAGAGGGGAAGGGAAAGAAGATTGTAAGCCACTCTGAGATCCCTTCGGGTAGTGAAGGGCAGGATATAAATCCAATCTCTTTTTCTTCATCAAAATTCAGATCTACAAGCAATGCTCCCTCTAAGCTGTAGGGTCTTGTGAGCAAAAATTCTACTTTTTGAGCTACTGGAATAAAAATTGTGAGTGAGCGATTTGGCTGCTGCATAAATTAGTTTGCTCTGGAGCCATCCTTCCTGAGCCAAGGCAAAAATGTGTGAGCCGGAGGCTAAAAAACTGTGACCTAGTTCACACTAACTCAGCTTAGAGGGAACACTCTACAAGTAGAAAGCATTGTTTGCTGGAGGCCTGGCTGCTATTCTTGTGGCAGAAAGTCACCTATTGTAGATTATCCTTCATGCTCAATTTGGGTCAGCTTCAGCAGACCAACCCCTGAGGGAACTCTGCTAACTCACCTACTGTGCTTCATTTGGGTGCTCCACAGACTGATGGAGTGGGAGAGGCAGCCGTGGCAGGTGTGTCAGACTCCCAGCCTTCCTGCCTGACCAAGTCTCCTCCACTGCCCAGCTTACCCATATGGGCCATTTCTATCATTCCTGTGGCTGTAGTTTCCCCATCCACTGGTGAGGCTGGGGAGCTGTTCATAGGACAAGGCTGCAGAAATAGCAGGGGAGTTGTTCCTGGCTGCCATTTTTGTAGCTACTTCTGAGCTACCGGTGATGGGCTGCTTCCACAGAGAGGCTGGAAAAGGCATCTTCTACTGTCAAAGCATTAGCAAGTGGGGTGGAAGCTGGTGGAGATGGTATCCGCATTCCCAGTCCCTACTCTGTCCCCGTCCCACATCTCTGCCCATTCACTGTGCTATGGTTGAAGGGATACTGTGTATATACCATGAAAAAAGCCCATTAAAAATGGTAGAATACGAAGCTTAGTTCCATCCATCTCCCTGGATTGGCTCCAGATGGGCCAGCATGCTCCATAGCCAGCATGCATTTCCTCCTTTGAGTTAGAGCAAAGGAGGTTCTTCTTTGCTCCAACTCAAAGGAGAAAGTCTTGGCAGCCCAATGAGTCACGCTTGGCAAGAGCATGCCATGCCATGGAAGCTCCCCAAAAATGCAGGGGCATGCTTCCCTCATGGCGGGAGGAAGGTAGGATAGAAAGAGAATGTCTGCATGGTTGTGCATTTTTGGGACCGAGAGTAAACAAGAACGCCTATATGGGAAAAGAGACAGGAAGCATGAGACTAGGTAAAGATGATTTCCATTGGCCTGGTAACAGGTAGATAGATTGCTTGATGGTACAGGACATGTAAACCCTGATCGGGATGACCAGGATAGCCAGGATGACCAGATCTCATCAAATCTTAGAAGCTATGCAGGGTCTGCCCTTGTTAGTACTTGGATGAGAGACCACCAAGGAAGTCCAGGGTCTCTGCGCAGAGGCAGCTAGATCTGAGTCCAAGAACATCTTAGAGACTAACAAGATTTTGGGTGTATGGGCATTCCAAAGTCAGAGGGATCTTTGACTCTTGAAAACACATACTCCAGAAATCTTGTTGGTCTCTAAGGCGCTACTGGACTTGAATGTAGCTGTTCTACTGCAGGCCAACATGGCTACCCTCTGAAAGTACGCAGAGGCAGGCAACAGCAAACCAGCTCTGTACGTCTCTTGCCTTGAACACCCTACAGGCTCGCTGTAAGTCATCAGTAATTTGACAGCACTTTCCACCATTGGAGGAGTTATAAGCAGGTGGAATAGCTCTTCCCTTTAAAAATACCTTGTTTTCTATTTGTAATTGAAGTGTACTACCTGACTCCCCTGGACTCTGCCCAGGGCACACAGGCATCTGCTCTGCTCCACCTCCAGAAACCTACTGTTTATCTTCAAGGAACTTGGGAACCCTAATCATAAAACAAATGCCGTCAACCACCAATGCCGGATGCCAGGGAATGCTATAGTGTTATGGCACTATGTAAGGACATTCTGCTCCCCAAGAAACAATGCTTTCTCATGCAGAGAGGTCATCCCCTCTACAGAAACACACACACACACCAAAGCACCACTGGTGTTTGGAAAGTCACAATGAGTGTCATCAGTGAGAGTTCTTGGCTCCAGAATTTGAATGAAGTAAAAGAAAGCAGGATGACCAGCAGGACACAAGTCTGGTGGGGTGGCTTGGGGTAGACATTTGTATGTAACACCCTGGGCAAGGAGGAAACACCAAATCTCTCTCAGGCCTCTGCCATGCAAAATGCAGCATGTTCCAGATGCCTCAATTTGGTGTCATGCTCTGTCACTCCCATAAAGGGAGAACATTCCCACAGCTGCCTCTGTCATATGTTCACATTCAGTTAAAATAGGGACAAAGGGATGTTATTTCAAGCACTTCAGGTTTTTTTCAAAAGTCTGCTATAACACGTTCTTAGTTAAACATGTTGTTTGTGAGGATTTACAAGGAACAATATATCTGAGAGCAGGCAAACTAGACCCCTGTTTCCTTTTAGGCCCATCTCACCCTACTCAGCTCCTGTGGTGTGCTTATGTTACCTGGTAGATCCAATCAATCTAGCCACATATAGCCACAGCACTGAGACTGACAGGTAATTCAGAAGTGCAAGAGTGTGAAACTATGGAAGTGAACTTAAGCAGGACTACCCAGAAGGAAGTCCCATATTGTTCAGTGGTGCTTACTCCCAAGAAACTGTCCTTAAAAATTACAACCTATGACCTGAAAAATGGGTCTGTATGATGTAGTAATGCAACATGCCAAAGGCAGTCAGGATAATCATTGTAGCTATTATATTTTTGGAGTCCCAAATATACAAATTCCACTAGTAGAAAACACCATCAAAGATTACCAAAACAATATATTAAACTATTATAAAGTTGGTGGTGTCACAACAACAACATTTATGCATACTGTAACTATATTAAGGCATAAGATACAATATTTCCTCCTTTGAAGATAAGACATAATGTCCATGTATTAAATCGGCACGCATCTTCGTCTGTATCCTTGACAACCTATGATTCGCTCCTTACACTATGAACCTTGTGGTCTGTTGAAATTGCTGAAATCAGGGTGAGTGTATTTTTCAGGCATTTTTTTTTAAGAATTCTGTTTTTCATATGTGTTTTTGTGGCTAGGTATTTGTGTAAATCTCTTCATAGTTCCACTCACACAGCCAGCAAACTGAAGAAGTCAACGGAAATGCATCTTCCAAATATCTAGAATGGGTGTCTTTGCAAAGGCTGTTTGGAATATGTTATGACTATGTGGACTCCTCTATCAAGTTATCAAGTTACACTGAATACATGGACGTTATGTCTTATCTTCAAAGGAGGAAATATTGTATCTTACGCCTTAATATAGTTACAGTATGCATAAATGTTGTTGTTGTGACACCACCAACTTTATAATTGTTTAATATATTGTTTTGGCAATCTCTGATGGTGTTTTCTACTAGTGGAATTTGTATATTTGGAACTCCTGTGACACTAGTCTTTTCCCCTTGTTGTTTGGGTTATATTTTTGGAGGCTCCTTGAAGAAGCTCAGCATCTTGCATATTGCCATATAAGAGTTTGTCATCTGGCAACATCAAATTTTGGGTAACTGTGCTTACTACAGATTGCTGCCACATTCGTTTCTGGAAGTGACAATTCTTTTTAGTGACTGGGCTTTGATCCTTGCTCCACTGAGAAAGTAGATTGCCATTTCTTGCCTCCTGCAATCTTCTAGAATCCAACATTCACCGTAACTGTTGACTAGCACGGGAATGTGTAGCATCATCATTTCTATACTTGATCATTTCAGGGTTTTTGGCAGGGCAAGACAGCTTTTCTTCTTCTGCCTGCATAGTTCATGTTCCACAAAGTCATGGGAAGGTGGCAGAGAAAAGAAACAGTATGGAGAAAGTTGCAATTGTAGTAGACAATGGCAGCGCCTTCAGTCGGTCAGGCTTTGCAGGAGAGGACAAGCCAAGAGCTGTCATGAAAACAGCCTTCTTGCCTCCCAGCCTCTCAGGGCCCGAGCTGTACAAGCAACAACATCTTGACATGGAGAGCACTACAGAGCCTAAAACTCATCCTGTCAAGCATGGCATCATAATCGACTGGGAAACCATGGAGAACCTCTGGAGCCATCTCTTCTACTGTAGGCTGAGAGTTTCAACTGAGGAGCATCCCTTGCTCATGACTGACTCTCCCTCCTGTCCCACCACAAACAGAGAGAAGATGGCAGAGGTGCTTTTTGAGGGTTTTGGGATCCCTGCTTTGAATGTGGCCAATACAGGATTCCTCTCCCTCTGCTCCTGCGGCAAGGTCACTGGATTAGCTGTGGAGGCAGGGGCTGGGGTTTCTCATGTCACTGCAGTCTACACTGGGAAAAGCTGGAAAGAAGGAACACAGAGACTAGATGTGGCTGGGAGGTCCCTCTGCAAGTATATGCATCACCTGCTAGTGAACAGCACCACCAATCCACAGTTTATTAGGACCCTGGACAAAAAGACAGCAACCCAGCTTAAGAAACAGTACTGTTTCGTCTCCATGGACTACGAAAGGGATATTCAAGAAAAAGCCAGCCAGGATCCTGTGAGCTTTGAGACCCCTGATGGGCACTGGATAATGCTAGGCAAAGAACGGTTTTGCTGCCCAGAACCACTTTTCAGGCCACATCTGCTGAGCCAGAGCACCCCAGGGCTTCACCTCTTGGCCTGTCAAAGTCTGCAGAAGCTCCCAGAGGAATACAGAACAGAGGTCATTAATAATGTTGTGTTAGCTGGAGGCTCTTCAATGTTTCCTGGTTTCCCACAGAGGATGGGCTTGGAACTGGATGCCTTGCTCCACGGCAGAGGATACCGGATCAAAATTTTGGCTGCCCCAGAAAGAACCTCAGCAGCCTGGCTCGGAGGCTCTTTGGTGGCCTCTCTCCACTCTTTCCAGAATTTCTGGATGAGAAAGGAAGAGTATCAAGAGCATGGTGCAGCTTATGTGCATGAGAAATTCAACTAATGAAAGAAATTTGCATACTTAAGGGGGGAAAGGCTTCCATTGGAAACCATCGAATATAATGTCAAGATGACCATACAGTTACAAGGAAAAAGAAAATATCTGCCTTTCCCGTTGTACTTGTATTTTATACACCATGTATAGCATTTCATGCCCCATTGACCTCAGCTTTAAACCTTTGGGGATTAAAAATGTTTAACTTCGGTCCACATGTATGCAGTTTTCTTTACCAGATCAAAATGAAGCAAATATGAGATAAGAAGCATGTCCAGGCACAAATAACTTTTAAATTCAGATAAATATTAAAGTTCATCTGTTATTATAACATTACAAGTGTAACACATTCTCTATCCAAACTTGACTGCTATATTAATCCAACTATTAGTATACATGTTCTTAATTTCCCCTACTCCCCACACCCCAAAATTAGAAAAGAAAAACAGTGAATATTTAATACTTAAGGCCACATAAATCAGTTCTCTCCCCTTTCAGGCAGCAGAGCATTTCTATGGCTGAGTTCAGACTGGCAATTTGCCACGCTATAGCCCACTTTTCAGCCTCATTTCCCAAGTGGATTAAAGGGGGCGTTCACACAGGCACATCTGCCTGGCATTCCCCACCTGTAGGCAACCCGTGGTTTTCCGCTTTACTCCCATGTTAAAAAGATACCTGTTACAAGTGGTAGCAAATCCCAGAGAGTGCCTTTATCCCACGTCAGTCCACTTCCCGGAAGTGTGAACGCTCAGCTGAAAAGCCGGGAGCAACCCGTGTTGCTCCTGGCGCATATGATTGGTGCATATGATTGGCTGTGCTCTGCTCTACCGCCCAGTGTGCAATGGGATCCTCCCCAAATTGGCTGGATGCTTATGTGTGTATGGGTGTATGAGCGCATGAGCATTCATACGCCTATACACACATAAGCATCCAGTCAATTTATCAGGGAAAAGCCGTTTACAGCTGCACCTCCGGGCCAGCAGTCTGAACGCTCCCGCGCACCTCCTCCCGGTATGCTCCCGCATCTTTCGGCCCCGTGTGACTGGGAAGACCCAGAACAGTTTATTCCAAGGGCTTTTTTGCCATGACTGGCTCCCGATGCAAACTGCCAGTCTGAACTCAGCCTTTATGTTTTATTTTATAAGCCCCAAATTTAGTCATGACTAAATTTAAGTTGTTTTATATAGTGTGTGCGTGCGTGCTTGTGTGGGTGCATGCATGTGTGTTTTTATCTGTCTATCATCTATCCAGGCCCGTAGCTACAGTGGGACATTTTGGGGCCCAGACCCCCAACTTCCTAAAAAGAACCCATGACTTCCTTTTGGCCCAGGCCCCCTGATTCTCTGGTAAGATGCAGCAGCCACTGTGAACTCCCCCACGCTGCTGTGGCCACCGCTACTAGCCTTCTCCCTGCGCCACACCTTTCTCCCCTGCACCGATCAAGTTAATAAAATCACATTTAATTGAGTTAGCTAGTGCCCCAGTGCCCCACAAGGAATTTAAATGCCCCTGACTTAGAAATTCCTGGCTATGGGCCTGCATCTATCTATATCTTTGTATTGGGGAGGGTTCATGAGTCAGTGGTAGAGTGTCTGCTTTGCATGCAGAGAGTCCCAGGTTCAATCCCCAGCATCTCCAGTTGAAAGGATCAAGAAGTTTGGTGCTGCGAAAGATCTTTGTGCAATTTCCTGGCAGCTTCATGTGTTCTTTTATATTTATTTTATTATTTACTTCAGAATCGAAGTCTGCTGCCAGCTTCAGGAAAGATACCCAAAAGGACAGACATACTTTGCTTTCTAACCCAATACATAATTCTCTCTATGGTGAATATATCCCAAATCTGAGTTACTATCCAGATGAGTCATATAATGGCAACGTTATTTTGGAACAGTTGCTGTTCGATTTGCAAAAACATCAAAACCTTTAACTGCAACCTCCCCTGGAAAGGACTTTGCTTAGGGACTCCATGCTAAGCTAACACAACAAGGGCAATTGGGGAACATCTTGAGTTTCACCTTTTACATTGCAAGGGAAAGGCAAGCATAGGGAGACAGCCATGGGGCATCTGGATTAGCTGCCTCAGGCACCACACTGGGGGGGCACCATGTTGCTACAAGCTGCCCCAGTCACTGCCCTGAAGCCTCTGCCACCATCGCTGATTCCCCATGCTGCCTGAGACAGGCAGTGCAGGAGGAGAACAACAAACCATAGCATGGTGGGGCATCCATACCACCCTACAGCTAGTCGCCCACCTCCTTGCCTGAGTGATTCTGGGGATTCATCCTCAAGTTTTGCCTTGGGACACAGAACTGCTAAAACAGCCCTTGGGAGCAAGGGGGAGAATCTTATATTGTACTTCCCCTAATTATCAACTATTTCTTCTTAACTTCTCTGTCCTCTTGTGTATTGGCTGTAGCAGAGTTGGATGAGACGACATATATTTGGTCCTAACTTGTGGCTGCAGTCCACAAACATTTCATTTTGAAGTAATTCCATCAAAATAAATAAAACTGTTTTGGGATATGATGATGACCAGAGTGAATGATTCCAGATTTCCATCTCAACCATGGTTCCTATCTGAAGAACTATCAAAGAACACTGAAAAACAATTTCTATCTGAGCCCAGGGTAATTTACATCACTCGGAATGTCAAACAATCCACATTGGCTAATCAAGCCAAATAAAGGCTCCAGGTCAGTCTGCACTGACAAACTCTTGATTTATTCCATCTGTGTTTAACACCGGGGTACAGTTGAAGAAGAAAATCCCCTTCCTCTGAATAGATAAATAGTTGTTGTTTTTCACTCCAAAAAAATGGCACCTTACCTCTCAGCCAAAGCCTTTCAGGATGGCTAGAGTCAGATCAGATGTGTGTGTGTCTGAGGGATCAGTCACATGTCAATCCCATTCATATATACAAAAGAGGGTCTTACTTTAACAGTAAGAGGGGCATGTGAGAAAGGAGCGCTGAACCTTTCTCCCTCTTCCCCTCTGTCCTCTTATTCTCCTGTGGTTGCCCTTTTTCTTGCTTCTTGACTCCAGTACTAGAGAGGGGATGGGAATGGAAAAAAGTGAGTGGAGCAATGGGCTGAGGGGAAGCAAGGCATGGCCTGTGGGCTTCTCATGTTACTCGAGTGGCATCAAAAGAAACCAAGCTGTGACAGCTTCCATAGTATAAACACAACTTGAGGACAGGATCTTAAAAGGAAATCTCTCCCCTTCTCCATATCTGGAAGAGATGTGCCATGAGAACATAAGAGAAGCCAATGCTGGATCAGGCCAATGGCCCATCCAGTCCAAAACTCTGTTGCACAGTGGCCAAAAATACCAGGTGCCATCAGGAGGTCCACCAGTGGGGCCAGGACACTAGAAGCTCCACCATAGTAATGTTGTAATGTGGATTCTGTGACTGTAATACTTCCTGACCCCATCCATTTTGTTATCACAAGTGAATCAACATGAATAACACAAATATATGACACTCCTCAGAATATAAACTGGAGAAAAGATGCCTGATTAGAATTTTGGATCAGGCTCCCTCTGGTTTTCTTTATCTCCTTTAGGCATATTAGTCTTTGTATTTAAATTAATTTGCATAACCAGAGGGACACTCATGTGGAAGCCATTTGATATACCTTTTATTCAAAGACTCCTGGACTGTCTGAAGAAGGAAACCTGGGGCAGGCTAACATAATAGCGCTTCATTTGGGCCCTATGGTAGGTAACATACATTATTCATTTGCTGCTGCATTGTTGAGACAGCAGCATTTATTCTCAGGGATGGAATCATTCCAGGATCCAAATGTCTCTCCTTCTCCATCAGCACTGGGAGCTTTCCACACGTTGAGCAACCTTTACATCCACACAGCCTGACAGTAATGTGGCAAATTCCTTCCTCTTCCTGTGCCTACTGAGACTCCTGCTGAGGCTACCTGAAGCCCAGTTGACCTTGGCCTCTTAACGCTTTCCTCACATAAGGCACCTCTATGTTAGGAAAACAAGACCTGTTGAATTGCTACTTATCATGCTGCTGTGAAAGGCACAGCACTAATGGGGTCCCTGAAGTTCATAATTAACTGGTTCAGAATACACATTTGCCCAATTCATATAACTGGGAGATAGTATGGATTAAGAATGTTAACTTTGGATCTCTTGAAAACTGAGCCAGCTGGGCTGGAAGAAGGAGCTCAGGAGAGAGCTACCGGGAAGATGCCCCTTCCTGAACTGCTAAACTTCTGGGGAGCATTAACTGAGGTTGCTTTGTGAGAGCACCAAGCTTGAGGGTGAGTGGGTGCTTGTAGCCTGCTGAAGAGTGGTGTTTTCACTGTTTAGGACAGCACCATTACATGACTGAAGACACAAGGAATTGTGCAGACTATTGCTTGGCTTGGGTGTATGGAAGCATTTTACTGCTACCTCCTATCTGAATTTGCCAAAGCATTTTACTGCTTATTCCTACTTGAGTTTGATAAAGCACTCTTACTGTTAAGTGCCATTTAAACTGTTTTTTCCCCTTCTCATCTTTACTCCATCTCTTTGCAGTCAATAGTCAATCCACTTAAGTACAAATGCCTCTTACCTTTGCTTGGGGAAATATTAGTCCTATCTGTGTTTACACACACATTCCTAGAAGCCTGGATCGGGCACCTGGACATTGGGAGGGCCCCCAGCATGTGCAGCCAGCCCTGAGTCTGCAGGTAACTGGAGGGAGGAATTTAACAACTGATAATTTACTTATTTAATTAATTAAATTTCTAACCCGCCCTCCCACTGAAGCGGCTCAGGGCGGCTTACATAAAGTCTTAAAACCAACGTACAATATAAAACCAGCAAAACAACATAAAATAACATTCCATAAGAATTCCAATAAATACAGTTAAACTATTTAAAACGATGGCATCATATCATAAAATACAAGTGCTACATGACCGATGAAATCAATTTGTTACCGGAACGCCCGGCGAAACGGCTCCGTTTTCACGGCTCTGTGGAATTGCTAGAGGTCCCGCAGAGCTCTGATTTCAGTAGGGAGCTCATTCCAAAGTGCTGGCACCACCAAGGAGAACGCCCTGGTCCTAGTTACTGCCAGCCTGGCATCCCTAGGCCCGGGGGGGCAGGCGGTTTTGAGTTCCAGATTGCAGTGCTCTCTGGGGAACATACGGGGAAAGGCCCCTGACCATATATGGCTTTAAAGGTCAAAACCAGCACCTTGAAGCAAACCCAGAACGCAATTGGCAGCCAGTGCAATGACTTTAGCACAGGCTGGATGTGCTCCCACATAGGGAGACCCATCAACAGCCTGGCCACAGCTGTAGCTTCCGGAGTTGCCCCAAGTTATCATTGCATGGGATGAAGTGACAAGAAGAGCTTCATAGGCTGAATTTCAAGTTAGTTAAAGAAACGTGCACACTCCTCCCCAAGAAACAGAACTTAGGGTGTTATTAATAAAGAACAAGTGTGATTGTCAGTGATTGGCTGGAATGTTGTGGGAGTGGCAAAATCCTTCCCTCCTCCAAAACTGGAATTCCCGGGGCCAGAGTAACTGTTACCATAATAGTGTCATAGAAGATTCTTCATCTCCACCCCTTCCACATTTAATGAATGGCTGCCAGTCACTCTCTAAGTTCTGCAGTTGGGGACACCACTGCTTAGATGCAATCCCTCCTAAGCAATTCAGCCGCCACTTGCTAGTTCCTCCACTAAGTGGAGAATCAATGGTATGATGGTTTGCACGCTAGAGAATGTGATTTCCCAATGGAGGCACCTAGTTGCAGTGACAGGGTGCAGAAGGTCTTTTAGAAGATTTCTTAGAATATTCTGAACATTAGTCCAGAAGTGCTCTCATATTCCTTTCCCATACTTCTTCATCTGCTTCATACCAAGTTTTAAAACTTTCATCTGCAAAGTCAAGTCCCCTGGAATTCCCATCCACTTAGACAGCTGTAAATGGAATGCACGTTGAAGCTCAGAAGTGAAGTTGTTCTGCACATTTAACATACAAGCTATTCCCAGGAAGGTGTATCATTCATTATTCACTAAGGGTTTCTCAGAGCAGTTGGTTTGAACATGGAGGGAACTCTGACTACAAATGCACTGGCTGAAAGTTTTAAAAGGGCTTCCACTCTGGTAGGTTGCACACATTTGTGTTTTAACTTCACAAAAGGAACTTGCATGGGGAAGGCAATAGCATGCAAAGTTAGCATGACAATTAATTCCCAGTTAGGAGAACAGCTCTGACCTGGATGATCCAGGCTAACCTGATCTTGTTAGATCTTGGAAGCTAAGCAGGATTGGCCCTGGTTAGCACTTGGGTGGGAGATCACCAAGGAAGTCCTAATAGCAAACCACCTCTGAACATCTCTTGCCTCAAAATCTCTATGGGATCACCATGTCAGCTGTGACTTGACAGCATTTTCCACCACCAGGAGAATATTCCTTTAAATAGCTACCCAATCATACATTTACCCATCGTTCCAGACAACCTGACCTACCTCAAACAGCACTGCTAACCAAAGGAATGAACAGCTTTCATTCTGAGAACTGCTAGGATTTGCACATTCAGGCTAACAGGCAGGTACATATGCACTCATAGCATTTCAGCTGGAGTCACTGGCTGCGTTCAGACGGCCAGTCAATCGCGCCATGAGCCCTCCTAAAATTTTATCCCGATTTTTTTAATCCAGCCTAGCACGACCAGACGCCCCCCATGAAATAGCCTCACCGCGCGTTGTTCCCACCGTGATTTGTCTACACAGCATCCACCGAGGATTTTTTTTAAAAAAGTTTTGTACATTCGCATAGGCAAGGCTGCGCCTCCTTGGAGAACTGAGGCGATCGCGGAGGGTTTTCAGCAAAGTCCCGGTCCTCCCCCTTGCCATCATGATCAATGGAGGGACTATTTTGCAAGTTAGAACAGTCCTTCCCCCTCCATCTCCCATCGCGGTAACATCTTGCCCCTAAAAGAAATAAGCATGAATATTACATTCCTCGTAGCGCTTATCGCTGAATGCGTTTCCTCGTTAAAGCGCACATGGGGTTTCAATTTTTTAAAATCGTGCCCCCGGCGGCTCAGTCTGATGTCAGACCGAGCCGACGGGAGCATCGCGCGCTAATGGAGTGACCAGACGGAAGAAAGTCTGCAGTTGTTGCGCGGGTAAGCGAAAACCCTACATTGAAAGTGCTACTTTTTAAATCAGGATTGGAGGCGCAGCAGAACGGGATGCCTATGGGACCGGAATATTTCGCAGATGTTTCTGTCTGGTCGTGCATTTTTGATCCGCAAGGGAGTCGTTCCTATGGCAGATCAAAAGATCCGTCTGAACACACCCACTGAGAAGTTTGTAAGAATAATGATGAACAACAGTAGTCACTTCACTGACCATTATTATTATTATTATTCATTTCCCTAGCTGGAAAGCAGGATAGAATCTGAGTTACAAGATAACAGGCCAAAAGCAACATAAAGTGACAAATTCATGAACAGGATCTGCTTCCTTAAGGCACCTGGAGCTCCATTAACTGGGTTGCCAGACGGTATAGAAATACTGCACAACCCACTGGAAGCTCCAAGTCTCCTGGAGATAACAGAGTACCAGTTTCTGCTGTTCTGTCCCTCCACCACTCCCACTGAACAATGAAACTGGACTCCTGCTTGTTCCCACCAGCAAGGGAGTAGAGTAGGTAACGGTCCTGTTGAAGGAATGGGGCAGGAGAAGCAGGGGCTGGTTTCAACTGCCTTTCCCAGACTTGGAACTTCTCCTTGCGGTCTTTTTTCTGTTTCCACAGGATGATGAGCAGTAGGGAATAGACAGAGATTGATCCAAAAGATACATGGCTGACATGGACCTCATCTAAGCAGAACATATAGCCCATGTTGTATAGTATCATCTGGCATTTCTGTGCATTCTTTTTTCCTTGCTTGCTAGCTTAGGGGGATTCCACTTATGTTTAAACTTGTTTGGGGTTCAATTTTAAAAAATAAAAATAAAAACAGAGCACGCAGGTGAAGAAACCATGCTTGCTCACATTTTATCTCACTTTGATTCCACCATTTGAAACACTTAAATGTTCTCCAAGCAAGCCCTGGATTTCAGAAAACAAGCATGGGCCAGAGGAAACTTAAGTGAATCAAAAACAGAACCAATGGCTACATGAAGGGTGTAGTGCCATTTGCAGTTTCTGCTTCAGAACAGACTCCCATTCCTGCTCCCACTCGCATCAAGACCCAGCAGCGGGAGACAAGAGAGGAAAAGTTCTGATTACCATGCCTCCATGTGTCCATTCTGCAAGGGAGAATTTTAGTGGCCTGTAAAACAGGATCTTTTCTTCTCTTTGCTTGTTTGTGGGCAGGGAGGATCCTTTGGGTAAGCAAAAAAGCCCCTAATAATTTCATCTCAATTGCGTGGGTAGAGGAAGTTAACACACAAGAATATTTTCTCCATTGAAATCAAGCTAAACATCACCTGAACACGATAACACCCCTGAACATATGCTGTAATATCAAAAGAACCTGGACAAAATGGTATCGAAAAATATAAGCTGAAATCAAATTTGAAAAACAGTTCTGCAGATAACACCAATCCATATGTAGTTCAGTCATATCTGAAAAGCTGTCATAATACTTAGGAAGGCAAAATGTATTTATTTATTTACTTCATTTAAACTCATCTTTCTCCCCTGTGGGGACTCAAACCAGCTTACATTGTTCTCCTTTCCTCCATTTTAGCCTCACAAGAACCCTGTGAGGGAGATTAGGCAGAGAGTATGTGGACTGGCCCACAGCCACCCAGTAGGCTTCCACGACAAACAGGAGGATTAAACTTGGGTCACCCAGATCCTAACCACTACACCACACTGGCTCACAGAATAATTCAGAAGGATTTGCAAGACCTTAAACTTTACAGGTTGTGTACGCAACACTATCTTAACTGGGATCCCTCAACTGTTTCTGAAAAATCCTATCCAAACTTGGGAGAATTTTTTTTTAAATGCATAAAATTTTGAAGTATATAATTCCAGCCTTCTCTGAGTACCCTGAGGGCAAAACTTAGTTTCCTTTAAGAAGGTATAGCACTGTCCATCATTATCTGAATATTCATTCATTGTGCCATGAATCATCACACACAGGAATACTGGTCCGCTATTAGGAAGTGGAGACAAATAATGGCACCTTCTGTAACAGTGGCGTGTTCTTCGCTCCACTGGAAATTACACACTCACCATTTTGGTTTTATCCATGGCTGACAGGACAGCAATGTTGAGCTGCTCCAAAGCAGACAGAACATGCCTGTACTCTCCAAGATGTTCTGAGAAATAACCTGTAGTAGGAGAAAACATTCATGGTTAAGATTCCCAAATAGATGCCCAGAGCTTGCCTTTTTAGCTATTACTACATACAAGTTTCATCTCTATGGTTATTTAGAAGCTTCTGTTAAGATCTTCAACACAGGCCAGGTTCATTGTGCCCCTCCTTCTCATGTAAGATGGCAGGGCTTTTTCCAGAGTGGCCCCTCATTTGTAGAAATTCCTCTCTGCAGCCTATTCAGTTAGCACCTATTCTTCTGAGTATTAGGCAGTAGGGTAATACTTTTCAGATGGACCTAAAACCATCCCAATCATTTTTCAGTCGATAAAAGCCATCCCAGAATGGACCAAGTATAGTGCAACATACACACCCCGCCATAATTCTCAACAATTATAGAACAACACACCTATTTCTTTTTTCCTTAGTTGGGAAGTTAACAGCATACTTACCACACAACTTTTCAGTCTCCAAATTGCTGCAAGAAACAAAGAAAAAATAGTCTTATGAGATGATGGGTCTGAACTGTACGGGAAACAGTCAGGGGGCTAGAGCTGCTGCTCTGTGAGGATTAGTTAAAACGCATCAGGCTGCTAAGTCTAGAAAAAAAGGCAAGCAAGGGGAGACATGATAGAGGTTTATACAATTATGACAGTGGTTTATAAAATTATTCATGGTTTGCAGAGGGTGGAGAGGGGGAAATCTTTTTCTCTCTCCCATAATACTAAAACCCATGGCCACCTCCTGAAGTTGAAGGGTGGGAGATTCGGCGCAGACAATAGGAAGTATTTCTTCATGCAATTTATAGGTAATTTGTGGAACTTGCTGCCACAGGATGTGGTCATGGCTGTCTACTTGAATTTAAGCTCAACTTTTATCTCAATAAATTAAAAAAATGGCTGTCTACTTGGAAGGCTTTAAAAGAGGAGTGGACCAATTAAGGGATAACGGGGCTATCAGTAGGGTTGACAGGCCCCTGGCCCAGGTAGAGGTTCCTCTGCTTTTGCAGGCCCCTTTCCACCACCAGGCACCTGGCCAGCGGGGGAAAACCCTGCCTGCAAATGCCCCTGAATGCGACATAATGATGTCACCTGGAAGTGATGTCATCACATTGCTGACATGGGGGGGGGTGATGCTCTAGTTTTCTGACAAAACTCTATGGTAAAATTGGACTCAAACCATAGAGTTTTGCCCAAAAACTAGAGCATCACCCCGATGTTGTGATATCAACATGGCGTGTGCACCAGAAGATCCTGGGATGGACCCTGGAGCCCTCACCGGCAGCCAGGTAGGACCTGGCAACCCTAGCTATCAGTGGTTACTCATCATGATGGATATCTCTTCCTCCAGAGGTAGTATGCGTCTTTAAATCATTTGCTGGGAAGCACTGGCAGGATGATGCTATTGCAGTCTTCCTGTTTGTAGGCTTCCTAGAGGTAGCTGGCTGGCCACTGTGTGAACAGAATGCTGAACTAGATGGCCATCTGACAGCAATGCTGATTCTGTGAACCTAGGCAGATCATGAGAGGGAGGGCCGGGAGGGTTGGAGCAGTGCTTAGTTCTCATGGACCTTTCTTACACATCCAGGGAAATGTTAAATGCCACTTTGGGGTCAGGAAGCAATTTTCTCCAGGCCAGTTTGGCCATGGATCCTGGAGGTTTTTGGTTTTTTTTGCCATCTTCTGGGCATGGAGCAAGGGTCACTGGGGGGAGAGGTATTTGTGAATTTCCTGCATTGTGCAGAGGATTGGACTAGATGACCCTGGAGTTCCCTTCCAAATCTAATATTCTATGACTAGATGGGCCCTTGGTCTGATTCAGAATCACTCTTCTTATGTTCTTATATTCTAAGCAGGTACTCTAAATGAGAAGACTGAAACTGTTGGCTAGGGCTGCTGACTCAGAGGGAAGTGGCCATAGCTCAGTGGTAGGACACATGCGTTTCATGCACTCCTCAGTATCTCCACTGAAAGCATCTCAAGCCACAGAGAGAGATCCCTCTTGGCCTGAGACACTGGAGAACTGCTATTAGTTAAAACTGAATTAGAAAAGAGCTATGTGCTGCTCTAGTGCCATTTCCTATACTATGGGCATGGTGTGGTGGTTAGAGTGCAGAACTAAGATCTGAAAGACCCAGGTTCAAATTTCCACTCTGCCACAGATGCTTGCTGGGCCAATCACTCTCTCTCAAGCTAACCTACCTCACAAGATGGTTGTGAGGATACAATGGAGGAGGGGAGAATATGTACCACCTTCAGCAATCTGGAGGGAGGCTGGCATGAAGGTGCACTAAATAATTATTGAGGTATATTCAGAACTATCAGTGACCTGTTGCATTACAATGTTTCCCCTAGTGTATCTTGAACCAAAAGAATACACTCCTTTGCAGGATTTTATATCAATAGCTATTGCAGAATAAATGAACACAGTATATGACAACTAGAATGAAGTCTTCAGCAACATGGGGAGCTCAGGCAGGGATCCTTAGTGTGAACTTTAGGGGGTTCTAAGCGTGCCCTGATTGTCATCTGTGGAAATGTCAGAGGGTATTTATTTCATATATTTTTGGAGTGGGAAACAGAGAGTGAGATTTTCATTGTTTTACAAAACATATGCACAATGATGCCATACGAGGCAATCCATCTGTTCTTCTCATAGCTTCCAGCAGGAGCTTAGTCCCCAAACACAAAGGGGACCTAGGATCCTAGTCCACCATGAGTCCACCAATAGAACCTTGGCGGGAAACTCAAACCTTCCAATGGGGACATGGGTGTGCCGGGTGGAGTGTATATAGTTGGCCTCGCAGGGCCATTTTCCTTGTCTAGTGTGTGAAGTACAATAAAGCATCTGAACGCATGTCGTAGTTTGAGTCTTCCATGTGGCGAACCCAGTACTTTACAAGGACAAACTCCTATGATTAAAGAAAACAACTTTAGAGAATCAAATCTCTAAAAAAAATAATTCAGAGCAAGATAAAGGGACTGTTGTCCTCAGATTGATGCATTCTTAGCAAAACGAACTGGTAAAACATGACATGTACACACATTACTCATCACAGCCTTTTAGGAGTTCCAGGGAGGAAGAGCTGATTAGTTGTCTTGGGATACAAGAATATCTGTTAAGAGCCCATTCTACAAAGAAAGACTTTACACAACCAGTTTTTACAGAGCATTCTTCATTTGTGGTGAGAAATCCCCATATGTCTTTAGTCTCTCCTTGTGCTTATAATTGCATTTTATTCTGGGCATTAGCTGTACAGCTACAGAACTACAGAACTTCTCCCACCAAAAATTAACAGAACCTACTTCTGTGGCTCCAGAAGAACAGCCACATTAGATAGTAATATGAACATTTTTTAAACAAAAAATTAGGGAGTATCAGCCACTGGGTAAACAGATGATGTCTCCATTTTGCTGGATAAATTATTTGCATCAGCATTCACACTACAAATCAAGACTGCAGGCAAACCCTAATTTTCCCTATTTTTGCAGCAAGTAACACTGCTAAGATGTGCATAGTTTTGTCTAATGACTGTTGCAGGTCCTTATTGGCTAGTACTTCATTTTTTAAAGTAAAAATGGAGTGCACAGCAAGGTTCCCCCTCCATTCCCTGTGCACAATAAAGATGTGCCACTCAAACACCGGGGGGGGGGGAGTTATTTCATCACTCCAGGTAAAGGATTGTGTCTTCACAGCTTATCTTTGGCAGCAAAAAGCTAAGCACCTTAATCCAGCAATATCTTGAGGTTCAAAAGAGGAACACAACTAAATTATTACTGATGGTGAGAGCTAAAAATCACCATAACATAAGGAATGCCTCCTGTTGCCAGGAAGTTCCCACTCAAATTTTATGTTGGCCACGAACTCTTGAGTTGGCCTTCCAGAAGCTAGTATTATCTCCACCTTACCATAGCCCAATCAGAAATGTGAGGCAAAGAAAACTGATCTTATTTACAGGGTCATTGTAGAGATTTCTGAGACAATGTTTGCAAAGTATTCTGAAAAGATATATATATATATATATATATATATGCATTTTTTTAAAATTCACTGGCACTTTGTAGCTGCCCAGCTGTTCCCTCTGTTCATTAGTGCAACCTGGCAGTCTCCTTTGGGGCACTCCAGCTTTGGGGGGATTAATTTCCATTCAGAGCAGTGGATAATTGGTTTTTTTTTGTTATGTAACTCAGCTGCCATTTTTACAACATCTTCTCTGCCTCCTAAATACCCCGTAAGCTATTACTTAAGCATTGCCTCTGAGCTTAGAGGGCATTTCAAGGAATTTCTCCCCATTGCATTTGGTGGCTTCCATTTAGTCGCTAATGAAAATGAAACGCCAGAGCAATCTCCTCATCCTCACCAGGAAACACCAGTCCCACTTCCCAAAGGCAGCCGGTTGCATTTGGTACTTATCTAGCCCTTCCTGAATGTGTAACAAACATTAGCCAATTAATAATTAAAATACTGAATAATTTAATGCGGAGACAAACCTCAAGACAAATCTTACATCCTGGCCTATGTAAGCCAGAACTCTCGAACGAAAACATGGTTTTCCTTTCATTTTACCTTTCCCATTTGGACAACATTGTGACTATTATAATTTACTTCAGAGTACCCAAGTGTTTCACAAATCTGCCAGATTTGCCCTGTAAGCACTACCAGAAAGCTTCATCATTGCCCACAATGCTATCAGCTACACCAGAGCTGCTACATAAATACACTTCCATCAAGCTGTGTTCCTTCTGCTGACTTCTTGGAAACAGCAAGATACAAAACTGGATAAAAATAACAATATTTAGAGTTTACCTAGAGTTTTAGAGTCTTCAGATGGATTGTTTTGTAATCCTGCCCGGGGGGGGGGCAGAGGTAGAAAGAGAGTTGCTTGCCTAAGGCAAGATCAGAACTGAAGGCTCCCTAATTTGTAGACTCTGTAGTTTGGCATTTCGAGACCCTAGTGCCACATGACAGAATGAACTCCCATCTCTGGCCCCAGCTCCTGCCAATCTATCAGTTCAAAAGCAAGAAATTGCAAGTAGGTAAATAGGTACTGCTTTGGTGGGAAGGTAACAGTATTCTGTGCACCTCAGCATTTAGTCATGCTGGCCACATGACCACAAAAACATCTTCAGACAGTGCTGGCTCCTCAGCTTGGAAAATGGAGATGAGCACAACCCCCTAGAGTCAGATTTGACTAGCTTTCAAGAAATGGAAGCCTTTACCTTTAGCTCCTATTTTACACCAGCAGCCCAAGCAGTTCCTAACTAGGGCTGCCAATAGGTGGGAGTGGGATATGCCCTGATTTTGTGGGCTCCTGCCTGCTGCCGGCCAGCTGGCAGGGGGAAGCCCCACACCCAGCACAACATCCCCAATGTGTTGACATCACATGGAAGTGATATCATCATGCTGGGGACATTGTGTGATGGCACTCTGGTATTAGGAGCAAAACTCAATGGTAACCATAGCGTCTTGCCCAAAATACCGGAGTGTCGCCACGCAACATCCCCAGTGTGATGACAACAATTACGTGTGACGTCATCACGTTGGGGACATCGCACATTGCAACATCGCCCCAACCCCCACCTTCAGAGAGCTCTCTCCCACCCCTGCCGGCAAGGAGGTAAAACCTGGCAACCCTAGCTGCCAACCTCCAGGTAGTACCTGGAGACCTTCTGGAATTACAAATGGTCTTCAGATGACAGAGATCAGTTCCCCTGGAGAAAAAAGATAGCTTTGGAGGGTGGATTCTATGGCATTATACCTTGCTGAGGTCCCTCCCCTCCTCAACCCCCCTCTCCAGGCTCCACCCCCCCAAATCAGCTGGCATTCCAACATAACAGAGTACAGTGGGTGGCTGCAAGAGAAAAGGCTGTCTCTGGAGCAGTGCCAAAGCTTTGGAACATCCTCGCAACGGAGAGCTTCCTTACACCATTCTTGCTGGCATTCCACTGCATGCAGCTAAATGATCCTCTGCTGGGTATTCTGATGTTTAGTGGTTGATTTGCCACGTGTATTTTTATGAAGCAGGGTTATAATGATGGCCAAAGAAACCAAGGATTGCCTTCTGGGTTGCATATGCTGGTTTGATTGTCCTTTGAGTCTTGTAACTTGTTGCAATCCACCCTCAGGATTCAGTTTTGAGACAGAAAGGTTTTAACTGAATAGGCAGGGAGGGCTTATAATTATGGTTGCCACCTGTGGTAAGCAGTTCCCCAGGAAGAATTGAGGAGCAGGAACAGGTGTGCTGACATTGCGCTGGCCTGGAACATCACTTCTGGCAAAAACTGGATGTGACATCATTACATGGGGGAGCACTTTAGAATTTGCCTCAAATTCTATCCTTAAACCATAAAGTTTTGGGTGAATCCTAGAGTGTCTCCTCTGATGTAATGATGCCACTTCTGGTTTTCACTGGAAGTGATGGCACAATGCCAACTGACTGCCTGTTTTGGATAACTTCCTGCCCCCAACTGCTCTTAGGCAATTGAACCACAGTAAAAAACAAGTGGTGGAGGATGGAGAATGATACCACTTCCATTTTGCTATGTCTGATGATCACCCAGAAGTGATGTCACTGCATCAGCAATGTTCCTCTCCCCATACTCCTCCCCCAAAAGCTCCTGGGAGTCACCAGCATATGACAGCCTCATCATGGGCTTCATAGCAAACTACAGCCTTTGAACGTCTGACCTCTCAAGGTGTCCCATATATATACATCCCTGGTCTTCAATAGCAGATGCAAGTCTGAGCTGAATGACACTTCTCCTAACAATTCCCCTGTGCCTGTTAGTACAGCAATACAAACTGCTGCACATTAGGTCCTAACAAGTCATTATGACAGATATGTCACTGCTGCCAACATTTGTCTTCACTGTGCTTTTTATTTGATTTAATTTTGTACCATTTATAGTTGACCTTTCTCAAGAAGATTCAAGGTGGATGTCTCCATTAAAATTCAATAAAATACACACATGATGTGTTCAGCATTTCCCTGCCTTCATTCTAGTACACTTTACTGTCACTTGCAGGAAAGTGCAAGACATAAAACCATGATACTATGCCATTAATGATGGGGCATGACTCAAGCTGTAGAGCATTCGCTTTGCATGCAGAAGGTCCCACTTTCAATGCCTGGCATCTCCAGTTATCGGTTCCACGAGCCAGTGACGTGGAAGCCTTCTACTCACCACCTTGGAGAGCTGCTGCCAGTCAGGATAGATGAGACTGACCTTGAAAGACTTGTGGTCTGACTCAGTATTAGGCAGCTTCAGAGGTTCATTTCCTTTACTGGAGACATGGTGTCAGTGGCAGCCACACATCCTATCTAATATTTAGTTTGTGGGTTTTTTATTTCTAGTCTGGGTATTTTACAGTTCCCAAAGCCACTGCAATTAATAAAACACAATAAAAAACAGAAAGCATATGAAAGCCAACAGGATATGATAAAAAAAAACATACATAGCCTAAAAATCATAAGCTCGGTAGAACAATTATAAAGCTTCTACTGTTCTTCTAAAAGAGCTAACTATGAGACTATGGCAGTTTTCTCTCAATGGGGAGCTCATTGCATGGGAGACACCACCCAGGAGGCCATACTCCCAGCCGAAGATAATCCGCTCTCCCCCATTTGCAGAATCCATAGTAATGCCTCATTGGTAGATCTTAATCTGGGGGGAGGGAAAAAATCTTCCCAGAAATTATGCTGGTTGTAAGCTGTTTGGAACTTTACAAGGTCAAATACAGCATCTGGCATTTGACCTAGAAACAAACTACACACCAGAGGAGATTTCACAAAATAGATGTAATATGTTCCCTACATGTGGTAACAGACAACCAGGAGGTTACAGTTCTGGACTAGCTGAAGTTTCTGAGTCATCTTCAAGGGTAGTGTCACACAGAGCACATTTGCTGTCAAGTGGAGAAATTACCAAAACATGTGAGAGAGTAGCAAGGTCCCCCTCATCCAAACAGGGATGCTATTTATGTACTAGCTGGTGAAATGTATACATGGCCCTTGGAAGAAGACAGCAACACACTTATTAAGAGTTCAAAAAGCAAGGCATGAGAGAACCAACTGGAAGGATGACGTGGCCAAATGCATGACTATATGGAGTGGCCTGATACCGAGTCAAGGCATTGCCCCCTCTAGGGCTGTGAAAGGTCTTTCCCAACACCAGCTGAGCTCTTTGAACAAGTGTTGTCAGGAACTGAACCTGGGATGTTCTCCAGACAAAGCAGGTGCTACCAGTTAGCCACAGCCCCTTTCCCCGCTTAAGCAGATGCCATTAAGAAGAAGAAGAAGAAGAACAGTTGCTTTCCTACACCACACAGCTCAGTGCAGGACATATGAGCTTTCAAGGCCAGTCTACACAAGTCCCTTCACATTTTAGATGCATAGGCACAGCATCTATTCCCTACAAATCATAGGATCCCTGAGCCAAGCCTGTGCTGCTCTCCTGTCTGTCTGCATGTGATGCTCACACAGCTTTCTACTCCACCACATTGTGGGGAAATGTCTATATCCTGAAATGTGGAACTGAGAACAGAGAATTTTCCATGAAGATGCAAGAGCAGGAAAGGATGTCCAACTGTATGCACAGTTGGGGGAGTTTTCCAAGGACAACCAGAAGATACCCTTGCTTCTGTAGATAGAATTAGGACATCACAGTGGAAGCCAGGAATTCAACAACTTTATTTTGTGATCTGCAAATCAACCTAGCTGTACAAACTCTGTGGATCAAGAGTGAATTCTGGAGGAATCTTTCAGGACAAAGCTTCTAACAGCTGCCTCTTTCAGATCCAGTCTATTTAGCCAGGATATCAGGCTTGCCTGCAGTCACCACTGCAGCCACCAATCAAAGGTAGTAGGAGTGTGAGAGAGATTCTCTGTGGGTACACAAAAAAGAAGGCAAAATAATAAATGAGGGCTCTAAAATATTCATCTTCCCAGATGTCAGCCCTTCTCCCAAGGGAATGGAAAAACACTAGGAAGCAGGAGACCCAGCCTTTCTGGGACAGTCTCTCCACCCCCTTGCTCAGCCAAGGACCCTGCTTTGTCTAAGGACAAGTGGTAGCATTTCCGCCTGAACTAGCAAAAATGACACCTGTATGCTGCATATCCCATGCTGGGACCCTCCCTCCCCTCCCTCCCCTCCCCTCTAGTTTTTTTTTTTTAATTTTTCATCTGGGGATGAATAAATTAAGCTGATTTTCTAAAAAAAATGCCTGCCTTCCTTCACAGAGATGCTGCAAAGGCAGAAGCAACGCCAGGGCTGGGTTAGGATTGGGAAATCAAAACAGCCCAGGAGTCAGCCGTGCGGAGGGAAGCCTGCTGCTCAGAGTGCCAGCACTGCAGGAGCCACACAGCTCAGACCCAGCCAGTGGGTCAGGCCCACCCAATGTCTCCTCCCACCCTGCTGCCAGCCAGCTGACATTCAAGAAGAGACAACTGATGAGTCAGTCGCAGAGCACTATGGCCACGGCCTGAGCCAAGCAATGCTGCAGTGCTGCTGGGGCTTGGCTTGCTGTCCAGGTTAAATTCCTGCATCCAACCCTGAGTAAATTCGAGGAATGCAAAAGTGAAGGTGGCATAAAAGGGGGGGAGCCAAAAACTGCCTCCAGAGCCAGGCTTTGTCATGCTGTTTTTTCCATGACATTCTACTGGGTTTATCTGCTCTGAAGGGAAAAGAACACAAGCAACACATTGCTCTGTTTAGGACAGGGTTGTTCGGCATAGTATGAATCTGAGAGATGCACCTCAAAATCCCCTGCAGCACTGCAAAGGAGCTTGGAATAGATATCCTTCTTTTAGTTTAGTTTAGTTTAGTTTAATTGATTTATAGACCGGCCTCCCCTGTAAGCAGGCTCAGGGCAGGTAACAACTATAACAACACTTAAAACAATAAATATAGATCAACAATTAAAACAATATCAAATGGCAGCCAAACCATCCAAACAAGTTTCTACAACCCACAATACAATAATATGGTTTCCCCAAGCAGCCACTTTGGTTCATTGTGCCCTCAAGGCCAGACACGTTTCAGACAGAGAGATGTCATCTGATATGTCCCCCCCCAGATTTTCAGCTGGGCTGACTTTTCATATATTCTAAACAGAACTGGCTGACAATACACACACAATTCACTGAGCCTTGATGTAGTTCTGCCTGTAGTTCAGTGTGGTGCCTATGGGTGCCATGGTGCCTGTGGATGTATTTCTTTAGACCCACATCCTCCTTCCCTAAAGCAAAAAGCCAGTTCCAAATTTCCTCCACCTCATTGGTGCAGGAGGTGCTTTGGAAGAGGCCAGAAGGCATCTGCTTTTTGTTTGCAGGGAACATTAGTTCAGAAACAGCTAACTGCTGTCATCATAGAAGACACTTGGCTTGGATCCTTGCAATATTTTGTGATTGGCCTTAACCCCCATGGCATCCATTTTCTGGCGATGCCTACTCAAAGTCCTCAAAATTCCAAAAGTACCCCCAGGCTCAGTAAGGTTGGGGAATGGGGACTCGTGCTCTAGTTTAATCAGAATTAGATAATGGAGAATTAGCAGTACTGTAGCACTGGAGAAGCCAGGTCCATGAGCCCTTAAATGTCAACACAGATGTACCTCTAACTACCAATGCCTCTGCCACTTGCAGTATCTGTGCCATAGATTGGCCACTCACATTCTAAATGATTTCTGCAGGTCACCTCCATTTCCAAACAAGGAGGATGTGCATTTTGGGAAGATACTTAAACCAACTTCCGGACATGGATTAATACACAGGTGTCTTCCTTGTTTACAAAACTTAAAGTGAGAAACAGCTCTACAGATAATTACAGGTGTACAGTTATGAGTTTAACTTCCATCCACAGCCATGCAAAAACCTCTGCTGTAAGATTTGACTTCCCACTTCCAATGATAACTCACCACTCTGCAGGGGGGGTGGGAAGAGGGTTGTTGCCCACAATTATGAAATAAGGTTTTCAGTGGATCAGAATCCTTGGCTTTTTGATAAAATGCTAATTTGCATCTTTTTCCTGCTTCTAGTGGCAGAATGCTGTTGCTTAGATGGCTTTAGGACTAGAGAGATCTATCTTTGTGGCTTCTGGCTTCCTCCCTGCTCTGGTGTGATAAAAAAAGAAGTTTGCATCTCATATCTGCTCTCTTGGAGACATTAACCTCAATGGAGTGACCATAACCAGATTCTTCTTTGATTTACACAGGAGATGAATCTCATCAGACCAGAATAAGTCAATTTCCTTGGTCAATCTAACTGTAAAGATTGTTAATTTTAAAAGTGTCAGCAACAAACAGCCCCCCTGCAAGATATGCTCTCTGTTCCCTTTTGCACTGCTTTCTTTCACATTTGGCAAGGACACGGAAAAGTCACTCAAACACAATGAGTTCCCTTTCTGGGAAATCAGCAGCCTGCCAGTTCAAGACATTTCTTAAGAACCATCATCATTGCACAAAGACAATCCCATGCCCTCTGGGTCCCTGGACTGCCTTCTGCAACTCCCCAGGGAGTCATCCTGCCCTTCAAGACCTCCAAGTCCTGCATGTGTAGGTCATGGATATGCACCTGTAATAAAATGCCTACATATCCTGTTGCACCTCCTGCCACTTTTCATATCACCTCTTGCTGCTCAAGAGTAATCTGGTTTAATCTAATCTCTTTTGTTAAATTGTTCTGGACCAGAGTTAAGGCATCCTTAGAAAGGAGATGGGGCCACTAATGCCTGCAGTGTCATATTTCTGAATATGAAGCACAATATTTCCACTGCTTTGCCGACAGGGGGGAAAAAAGACAGCTCTGAAATATGCATAGAACACAATGTGCTATTTCCACCTGTCCCCACCTCCATGATCCTTTAGTGGATGAGCCATTAGAGGCACACGCTTCCTATTCACGTACAAAAGAGCATTCCCAGCTCCTGTTATTCCAACTAAATTTAGATCTGTATTGTGACAAGCATTTAAGCACCGTTCCTCTTTCCGCTGGCTTCTCTCTCAGGCTGCTTCTTCAAGCATACTCTGCCTCCTGCTTTCCCGGGATCTTTCATCATCTCAGATCCTGTCCTCCTCTTACCCCTAGCCACCCTAACCTCTTCTGTCTATTTATTTATTTATTTATTCTGCAGTGGCTGCAGGCAAAGGGAGGCAGAGATAAGGACACTCAACCAACACGTCATTTTCAGTTCCTTAAAACTGTGTGAGCTGATGGTGCTTTTCTGTATCCAAGCGGAAGAAGAAAAATCCAGCAGGAGACCACTAATGAGCAACAACAACAAAAGCACTTCAGGATGTTGTGGAACACCCTGGACGTTTGGGAAGGTGCCACCAGGCAGAACGTACACAGCAACTAACGTAACCAACTTCAAGATGGGGCCAGGACTTTTCCAAGAATTACAACTGACCTCCAGACTGCTGGAGGTTCCACTGGAGGAAATGGCAGCTCCAGAGGACAGACTCTATGGCAAAAGTGTCAAACTCATTTGTTACGAGGGCTGGATCAGACATAAAATATAACACCAGGTACAGGGGATATAAACTTTATAAATTACACAGGTAACTCCAATTAACAATAGTATTTTTTACTTAAAATACAAACAAAAGCAATTGATTCCTAGGCGTGAAAGCAATTGATTTACTGGAGAATCCAATAAATGTATTTAATCATATGCAAGACTAGGTCTTTTCCCCAAGGGATAGCATACCCATCCCCTTCTTTTCGTTTCTTGATAGCTCTGACCACACACACCTCACTCTGTGCACCTGCGCACCCGCTCCCCCCACCCCCTCCAGCAGCCTCCTGCCTTCCCTGTCTCACACCAGTTGCTTGCAGGCTGAATAAGAGCCCTGGATGGGCTGGTTCTGGCCCCCAGGCTGTATGTTTGACACCCCTGCTCTGTGGCATTACATCCCAGCTGAGTTCACTCTCCTCCCCACACTCTGGCCACCCCAGGCTCCACCCCCAAATCTCCAAGAATTCCTTGAGCCAATGTTGTCAGTCCTACTAGCAACATTCTACTGTTATCAGGAATGTCTTTAGCACATCGGAGGCATATAAGGGTATCTTTTCCTTCAGAAAGCACTGGCTAATAAATTTCCCTGAAGAATGGCTGCTCAAATGAGCAATGCATTTCTAAAATGTATAGTTAAGCCCAATGGGAAGAACAAATGCTATTTACAGTCTCAGACTAGCAACTGGGAGACCCAGGTGCAACCCTCACTATACCACAAAGCTCAACAGTGACCCTAAGCCACTTATTGTCTTTCAGCCCAATCAACATCGCAGGGATCAAGGAGAAACAAAGAATCATGTCCACCATTCTGAAGGGGCAGGGGGAAAGAAAGATACTCAATTGTTAAAGGGTCTGGATAGAGATGAAAAGATCCATCATTAGGGTTATAATTAAAAGGCCGATTATAAGGGTTGCTAGCTCCAGGTACCTGGAGATTTTAAGGGTGGAGCCTGAGGAGGGCAGGGTTTGGGGCATAATGCCATAGAGTCCAACTTCCAAAGTGGCCATTTTCTACAGGTGAACTGATCTATGTCACCTGGAGATCAGTTGTAAAGTAAGAGATGTCAAGTCACCACCTGGAGACAACGCTTGGCATTATGCATATAGCTCCAGGCACACTATTATCACTTTATGTGTCCCAGGATTTCATTCTGCCACAGAATGCAGGCTTGGAGGCTGAGTTCTTTCCAGCCAGCCTTTTCAGCTCTGAAGGCACAGGGGTCACTTTGAACACTTGCTTCTTCCTGAAGTGAAAGCAGAAGGTCTTCCTCCCTTGCCTCAACCTGCAAGCATCTGAGTTCGTAATGTATATGTACGCCAACAAGCTGCTACCTGGGGTATTAGCAATTCCTCCTGATGCACAACTCAGTTAACACGAATGGCTGACTCCTAACATGTTTGCAACACGCAGACACCACAGCAGAGGGAATCAATTGTCTCAGCTCCAGAGGCCCAGCTGCTTTTTTGTAACAACAGATGCCTGAGAGCCATAACTGGTTGTTATTACATTAGAGTAGGCAGTGAGATTCAGATCAGGAAAGACAGATGGCAGCTTTCATGCTGAATCTGAGCACCTCGCCTGTCCCCAAAGCCAAGGGTTTGCGATCCTGTTTGCTAGCTTGCTGACAGCCGATATTGAAATGTATACGGATGACTGCAATGGCACTCCTGCAGATGGATGTTTTGTGATGTATGCTGCTAACCCTGGCACAACTTGCTTATTAGGGCTTCACCTGCAGTGAATGACAGCCTGGGGGCAGCAGTTTGGAAGCTGGTGTGAAACGCACATTGCAGAATAAAAGAATGCAGGGGATAGAATAAGGCTGAGTGGTACTTTGTGGTCTCTGGCTGGAGGGAGACAAACAAGAGGTCCCCCCCCCGAAAAAAAAGATGATTGTGGTTTGGAAAAGGGATTGCTACTTGCCTTTGGTAAATACGGATTGCAGGTTTTGGTATGATTTCAAAAACTGAACTGTGGCACAAGCCTCCCACCCCCATAACTGGCCTGACCTGAAACAGCCCCATGGGGCCTCTATTGGACTGGTTGGGAGTCGTATGTGAACCAGGGGTCTTTTTAGGGGGAGCGCACTGGAGCGCTGCTCTGGGAGCTCCTCAGCCACAAAAAATGGTGGTGGCAGCAAGCCCCACCCCCTACCGGTGTCCCCGGGCCGCACTGAAGCGCTGCGGCCCGGGGGATGCATGAACAGCCCCCCCACTGGCATCCCCAGGCCCCACAGGAGTGCTGCGGACCAGGGGACGCGTGAACAGCCCCCCCGCCAGCATCCCCGGGCCATGCAAGAGCGCTGTGGCCCGGGGGACACGTGAACAGCCCCCCACCAGTGTCCCCAGGCTGCATAGGAGTGCTGCAGCCCAGGGGACGTGTGGACAGCCTTCCTGCTGGCGCCCCCGGGCCCTGCAGGAGTGCTGCGGCCTGGGGGATGCACAAACAGGCCCCCCCCACCAGCATCCCTGGGCCACACAGGAGCGCTACGGCTCAGGGGATCTCAGGAGAGCCCCGCCGTCGGCTTCCCCAGCTCCCACTGAAGTGGTAAGTTAGGGATCCACGGGGGTAGGGGTGGCAGGAGAGCCTCCCTCCCTCCCTCCATCTCTTTGCCATCTTTCTCTCCTTTCCATTTCTTTCCTTCCTTTTCTTTCTCTCTTTCCCTCTCTTCCTTCCTTTCTTTTCTTCATTTCTTTATCTCTTTCCTCTCTCTTCCTTCCTTCCTCTCTTTTCCTCCTTTCCTTCTCTCTTTCTTTCA
Organism: Gekko gecko; assembly: GCA_029375565.1. NCBI lineage: Eukaryota > Metazoa > Chordata > Lepidosauria > Squamata > Gekkonidae > Gekko > Gekko gecko. The sequence continues at coordinate 141,842,006 of JAPDNY010000006.1, forward strand.
TTCCCTCCTTTTCCTCTTTCTTCTCCTTCTTCCCTTCTCTTTCTTTCTTTCTTTCTTTCTTTCTTTCTTTCTTTCTTTCTTTCTTTCTTTCTTTCTTTCTTTCTTTCTTTCTTTCTTTCTTTCTTTCTTTCTTTCCCGCCTTCTTCTCTTCTCTTTTTTCCTCCTTTCCCTGTTTCCCTTTCTTTCCCTCCTTCTTTCCTTCTCTTTCTTTCCCTCTTTCCTTCCTTCTTTCCTTCTCTCTGCTCTCTCTCTTTCCTTCCCTCTTTCCTCCTTCTGTGGCCCAACTCTAGTGAGAAGGGGTTTAAACTTTAAACCCCGGGTGATTTCCCACTAAAGCTGACTCGGGGTAGCGCCGCCATTTGGCCCGATACTATTAGTCAATTTCACAGCCGAAGCCGCGGGGCTGCATTTTGACCCGCGGCTTCGCCCGATTTCCCTCGCAGTTTCGTAATCCTCAAAAAACAGGATTACGAAACTGCGGGGAATCGGGCGAGCCGCGGGTCAAAATGCAGCCCCGCGGCTTCGGCTGTGAAATTGACTAATAGTATCGGGCCAAATGGCGGCGCTACCCCGAGTCAGCTTTAGTGGGAAATCACCACCCTTCTCTCTTCGTTCCCCCCCCCAGGGCAGCTGGGGAAGGGAAGGGGAGGCTTTTGAAGATGCCTCCCCCCTTTTGCTTCCCCTTCTGACACCACTTCCAGTGATGTCAGGGGGTGTGGCCTATGCTAATGAGCTCCTGCAGGTCTTTTTCTATGAAAAGACCCCTGATGTGAACCAATATGTGTATGTGTCAGATTTCCAAATGGAGCAAATAGCAGCTTCTCAGGGCTATTTCAGGTCAGGGAAACGGAAACGGGGAAAGGTTTAAGCCTCCTCTCTCTGTGTGCCATGGTCCCAATCAAAATTTTGACTTTCTTTGGGTAGGAAGGTCAGAACTCCCAGAACATGTATATGATCCTGGGGTCATACCTAGGGGAGGAAACATTATGTGTAATTATGTTCCAGGCCTATCATGCTCTAGTCACTACAACACACCAATTCTCTTCAGGGCACAAACACATCTCTTTTTGTTGATGGCCACTAGACCTCTTGCAAGTTATCCACTGCTGAATTTTAGCTGCACTGGCACAGGCTGAGTAGACGGTGATATGAACTGGCTTTGGGAAAACAATTGCAAGGGCAGCGTTTTGAGAAGTCAAGATGCCAAAAGAAGATCCGTGCTGAAAGCTGTCAAATGATATCAACTGAAATGAAACACTGGACTTACTGTGAGGGTGTCTTCTCATCAGGGGACTGGAAGGTGCCCTTAATACTGGGTTATGCCTCCTCCTTGCTCTGCAGGCAGGGCTCACGCAAATTGCAAGGCTTCTTCTATCGCAAGAACAAATGAAGAGCCCTGCTGGATCAGACCAGTGGTCCATCTAGTCCAGCGTCCTGTCTCACTCAATGGCCAACCAGTTCCTCTGGAGGGCCAACAACAGGGCATAGAGGCCAAGGCCTTCCCCTGATGTTGACTCCTGGCACTTGGATCCAGAGGTTTACTGCCTCTGAACATTTGGAGGTAAACTCTAGTACTTCATGTCTTGCCAAGCTTTGAAGGAAGACAGACCTACTTCTATGTAGAAATGACTAATAAATGTCACCCACGAGGAAAAAGCCTCCATTCCAGGCCACCTTGTATGAAAAAAGTGTTTCCCCAGCTGATTCCTCAGCTGCCAACACAGGCAGGAAAGGATATCTTCCAGTCCACTGGGGAGCAGAAACCATCACAGTAAGTCCAATGTTTTCTTTTCTGTTACTGGAGGAAGGTAGCATTAATACTGAGATGTTGAAAAGCTGAAAGATCCCAAGTGGAACAGCCAGGGAGGAGAGGGATCAATGAGAAAACTGCCTGCTGGAGAAATCACCTGTTGAAAACTGCTTCAGCTGAGGTAAACTTATCTAGTCCCCAATGCCTCCAAAGGTTGAAGATGAAGTCCATGTAGCTGCCCTACAGATCTCCCATAGGTGCACTGGTGGAAAGGGCTGCTTAAGTAGCTGCTTGGTTGATACAATAGGCAGTGATCTCAGAAGGTGCCGGTAGGTGCTGGATCTTATAGCCAGAAAGATGCAGGCCTTGATCTGTCAACTTAGATACCTTCTTTCCCATACTTCTGGGAAGCAGTGTTCCCTCTGAACTGCACTATAGGGTGCTGGTGCACAACATTTTAGCTGGCTGCTCAGGGCTTGTAGCTTCCAGCTCACAAATATTTTCTGTTCATTGAAAACAATGGAGGATGGGGGCACTTCCTTCTGGGGCCTACAGAACTGGACCCCGTGGTCTAATCTTTTTGAAACTTGAGTGTTTAAGGAGAAGCACCAGCAGCTATGTTGCAAATGTGGTGTCTCTACCTCAAAAAACAGCCCCCAAAGCTCCAAATACCCCCGGATCAATTTTCCATTATAGCCTATGGGGCCCATTGACTAATGGTCCCCATAGGCTATAATAGAGCTGGGGGGAAAATAGGGTTGTGGTTTTTTTTGCACACCCCTATTATCCCTTTCAGTATGATTTATAAGATGCCTTGAATCATAGTAAAAATGGGATATAAATATTTGAATAAATAAGTCGTTTGGGCAGGTTGATAACATTTAAGCAACTTCCTGTTTGTTAGGTTAGGCAGGGTTCTGACAGTGATTGTTCCACCTCTGTTATACTTGACCTGTAAATTTGTCATATTTCACTAACCCTCCCCCCAAAGTAGACTGCAAGAGTTCTTCCCCCCAAGCGCTGGTATTTTTTCTAAGGCTCAGTGCAGGACGATGATCCAAGGCCAGATCTACCAATACAGTAGACAGGGGTGGGTAGACCTGTTCTCCAGAGGCCAGGTCTACCAATATAGTTGAAAGGGGTGGGCAGACCTGTTCTCCGGAGGAACAGAAAGTCTGACTGTCTGAAAGTCGCTGTATACCTGATACATAGTGCTCTTTTGCATCTAGTTTGCACCAGTCTCATTCTTTCAACTTGAGACTGCTCTGAACAATTCTGCTCCCTGCAAGGCTAGGTGAGAGAATTTCTTTCTCTTCATTCCCACTGCTGTTACAGTTGGGCAGCAGGTGGAGGGGATGGTGACTGACTTCTCCTGTTTTGGCATTTTGAGAGGGTTTTTTGCTTTTTTTGCTTTTATTCTATTGTGAATGAGCAAGGTGAGGAAGCTTGTCTGGCCAGGGAGTGGGCGGGGCATGGGTTGGGGTCTGCCTCCAAACGACAGAGGAAACCTTTCCAAATTCATTTGCCATGCCTGTGGGGCAAGGAGGAAGTATAATCCAATATTAAGGATGGCTTCCTCCACTGATTGAGAACATGTGTATCTATCAACCATACTTTTATACTGCCCCTTTTTCATGGAGCCTGAGATAGTATACCTGGTGCTCTTCTTTTCCCTTTCATCTTCACAACAGACCTGTGAGGTACGTTACGATGAGAGAGATTAAGTGGCCCGAAGTCAACCCAATAAATTTCATGGCAAGTGGGGATTTGAGCCCTAGGTGTCCCTGGTCTTAGCCCAACATTCTGACCATTACATCACACTGGTTCTGGGCAACCTAACCAGATAAGGAAGCATGGAGTGCTTCCTTAAACAAAATGGCATTCAATCCACACAATGATTGATTTGTGCAGTGATCACACACATGTGCATTTCACTGCCTGGTCATAATTTGAGAAGTTGTAATTGGCTATGGCTTCCCAGTACTCATGCATCTAAATCTCTTACCTAGGAAAGCCTGAGTGAAAATCAGCCAAAGACACAAATCTTCATCACACCAGAAAGGTATGACACAATTGTAGGGTTGCCAGGGGGTGGGAAACTCCTGGAGATTCAGGGGTAGAACCTGGTGGTGGTGGTTGGTGTTGTTGCTCTCCTCCTCTTCTTCCTCCTCCTCCTCCTCCCCCTTCCTTTTCCTCCTCCTCCATAGAGTCCTCCCTCCAAAGTATCGATTTTCTCCAGGGGAACTGATCTCTGTAGTCTGGATATGAGGTTTACTTATGGGGGATCCCCAAGTTCCCCCTGGGGGCTGGCATTCCTAGACAATTCTGAAGCACAGATCCCAAGGATGTGCTTCAGGGGCTCTGGAAGAAGATCCACCTTTTAAGAGACAGGAAGAATGCCAAAAACAGCACTGTGGCTGAAGAGAAGGAAAAGCCAACAATCCTAGAGGTGGACAAAATGGCTGCATACTTCAAACAGAGCAGCCAGAGTCAGGAAAGAGGAGCCAAGGAGGAGGGAGTCATGCTGAGTGCTGAAGCCCCCCCTGCCTCTGAACCCCGAAGAACAGCTAAGAACAGCATTGCTCACTGCTTTGCAATTCCTGGCTGGTTGGAGAAATTTTATCCCTTGATTATCATCTATAAGGATGGCCAGTACAAAATATTGCAACAAATGCTGTAAGGAGGGAAATGCTTACAGGCTGTTTGAATTTCCAAGATGTTTTGTTTTGCAAAGCCCTTCTCTGGTCTAGATGCTTTCTCATTCAGTACAAGAGAAGGAGCCAATCTCAGCCACACAGCAAATAGGCTAACCTTCCTTACTGTGCAGTTCTGCGATTTGGCCCAAGTTATACACTGAGGGATCAAACCGAGTTGTATCACTTGCAGTGCCATCCTAAATGCAGTTCGGTCCTTCTAATCCCACTGACTTTGAAGGGTGCAGGATGGCACTGTTGACAGCAAACAAAAAAAATTGCTTGCATATTTTATAAAGAAGTCATGCTGTTTTAACCGGCACGTGCACAAAAATAGCAAAGCAGATTATCTGTGCAACGCAGGCATACTGCTGTGAAGTTAATACATGCCATCTTAATTATGACCAGAATCTGGACTATTTTTAAAACCGCTTGAATTCCCAGACCTGACGAATTCCATCTTCCAGCTCTCTGTGCTCTCCCATAGGCACAAAGCAGCCATGTGTGGCTTGTAGGCTTCTAGGCAAGCTGTAGGGAAGTTCTGGTGCATTATAAATCAGAGAACGATAAACTTAGAGGCCGATTAAAGGTCATCTTGCCCCTGACACCAAAAGAGGATCTTGTATATACACCAGCCAACATATACCTCAAAATTCAAAATACACTGCAACAGAGTAGGATTAGAACAGCCTACACAGTACTGAAATCCCATGTATTTGTTCTATTTACTTCATTCACACCCCACCTTTCTCTCGTAAGAACATAAGAGAAGCCAATGCTGGATCAGGCCAATGGCCCATCCAGTCCAAGACTCTGTCACACAGTGGCCAAAAATACCAGGTGCCATCAGGAGGTCCATCAGTGGGGCCAGGACACTAGAAGCTCTCCCACTGTTGCCCTTCCAAGCACCAAGAATACAGAGCATCACTTGCCCCAGAGTTCCTATCTATACTTTGTGGCTAATAGTTTTCTCCAACAGAGGCCCAAAGCAGCTTACATCATTCTCCTCCATGTTCTCCTTACAACAACTCCATGAGGTAGGTTAAGCTGAGAGAGTGTGACTGGCTCAAGGTCACCCAGTGATCTTCCATCGCAGAATGAGGATTTGAACCTGGGCCTCCCAGATCCTATTCCAACACTCTAACCACTACATCGCCCTGGCTCATGTATAAGGGAGAAAATAAGAATGTCCATGTCACATAAATTATCTTGCTGCAATCCTTACATCACTCATATGAATTAGGTGACTATTATGTCCATATTGCAGAAGAGGAAGACTGAGGTTGAGGGAGTGGTTTGTCTAAGATCACCTAGAAACTTCTTGGCAAAGACAATATTTGAACTCTAAGGCTGCAGCTCTAAGCACAGTTACTAGCAAGTAGGTCCCATTGAATTCAGTGGGATTTACTTCTAAGAATATATGCTTAAGATTGCACTATTGGCCACAATGCTACATTAGCTCTCAAGTTCCCTGGACATCTTTTGATCTTACCACAATATCCCTTGCATTGATGAAGAAGACTTTTCAAAATTACATGTCAATTATGCCTTGTTTCATCCAAATTTCTTTTCACATTCCTTCTGTCTTCAAATCCTTTCCTACTGTCTGATACTATCCCATATCTGACACTTTCACGATGCAGGTTTAAAAAAAAAAATAATAATAAACAAACAAACCTTCTCTTCAGTATGAATGCATGGCAATCACTTATTTTGGGTCCATTCTGTGCTCCGGTCTCCCAAATAATGGAGATGGTGGGGGAGAAAAGCAGGAATTAAATTTTAATTTTCCTTGTCTGTAACAGACTAGCACTTACTCCGAATGACGCCTGTCAATGCCGCTGAACAACTCCCACAGTTCTTCAGAGCTCAGGATACCGTCAGCACAACAATTCTTAAACTCTTCAAATGACAGCTTCCCATCATCTGCATTTGAATCACAGGAGAGGAGTAATTACACCTTGGCGGGACAGACCAACATGGGCCAAAATGTGCTGCACACTGTCTAATGCCATATGCTCTCCTACCCTAACAAAAAATAAAGCATAGCACAGGACCCAAGAGCTCGTGGATCTCTGTTGTACAACCTTGGGAGGGTGGGGTGGAAAGTGCTGTCAAGTCACAGCTGTACAGCCTTAGCAATTCCGAAAGGGTGCAGAGCTGTAGGCAAGATCCATGAGTTCTTAGCTCAACTATTACCCTAGTTACTAGAGGAGACATCTCTGGAGGGGGGGAGGCTGTAAGGGCCTGTGTATTTACTGGCCACCATTACTGAGTGGCAACTTAGATGGGGGCATAGGTGCTGTAGTGAAGCAGGTGCTCTGATTCCAAGTTTGCATAGAGGCCACCAACAGAACTGACAGGAACCAATGGCCTCAGTCATCTGCACCAGCTGCTAGTGGCTCATTTGCACTGCCTCCTCTGTCACAGGTGGACCTAGGAAAGCTGGGCTAAAATCCAGCCAAAGAGCCAAAAAGAGCTGAAATCCAGCCAAATTATGGAGCAGCCTCACTTTGACATCTGTAAAATGGGGATTAAAAATAACCAGCACTGCAGGGCACTGCGAGGATTGCAATGTACACAAAATGTGGAACAAAGCTCGATTTTAACATCAACGGAGGGTACATAAAACTAGAAAGGTCATCACAAAAAAGCAGATCGGTTTCTGAAGAGTGACGGGAGTACGAACACAATAGCCACAGGGGATATAAAGGTTAGAGCAGATGCCAAAACAGCAGTGAAGGGGTCGGGATTCGCAGGTGAAGCTGACACAGGCAGAACAAAAGACTGACATGTGAGTTTGCCTGACAGGGGCACAGCAAGAGCACGGATTCTTATGAATATGGGAAATGACAGACAGCAGTTGTCAGAGATGGACAGTAATGAACAGAGTCATATGGGATTAAAAATTATTCATGGGCTACAGCATGGGTCAGCAATGTTACAGAACAGACTGGGTGTACCACTAAACCCCATGACGCATAGAATTCTTCACTGGATGAGGATTTTGGAAGCCTGGTGGGCTTAGCTTCCATTTAGGAAAATGCTTTCAGACCTCATATTTGTAGAGATAAGTTTGGAAATGTTATTTGCTGCTTTGTTTGTAGCCAAATACTTCTGAGGTTTTAATGTTCTTCTAAGTGTACTGTTAGATCCAGGTGATCAGCCATGTTGGTCTGAAGCAGCAGAACAAATTTAGAGTCCAGGGGCACCTTTAAGACCAACAAAGATTTATTCAAGGTGCGAGCTTTCATCTTAAACATCATCATGTTACATGTTAATTTTCTGTCGAGTCCCTGTCTATAAGTTTGAACCTTATGGACCATTCCAATGTATTTGAAAAAGTGTGCCCTGCACATTTCACTGGACTCTAAATTTGTTCTAAGTGTATTGTTGCCCACATCAGGCCTCTGAGATGAAACAGATATACCATTTAATCATATTTCATAAATAACATAAGAAATAGGAACAAGAAATCATACAGGTCACTCACCATTCTTGTCGGCTCGTCGAAAAATCTGAAAAGGAGGAAAACACAAATAAGCTGTATTCAGAATAATCTTGGAGATAAATGTCCCTTTTGTATATGAGCATGTAGGAAATAAAACACACAAAACAGTATGAAACGGCTTCTCATCCCCCATCTCCCTTTTCCTTCCTCTCTCCTATCTCCCTTCCCTCCTTCTTCCATCCCCTCCCCCCTTGTGATATTTGAGACATTTAGTTATGGCAACCCAAAAAGGTGCTCAAAGTCTTGCATGGTCAACTTGTGAGACTCCAGATGCCATTTTGGGTTGCCACAGCAACCTGGCTGGACCCCAAGGTGTCCAGCTCCTACTGTGCCATGGGGCCTCTGCACAGAGCATGGTGCCCTTGCCTGCGAAATGGGAGTACAATCCTATGTTTGATCCCTGGCTGACAGCATCATACTGTAAGGTGAGGTCAGATGGCACAATATGAGCTGCACATCTCAATACCTATCGGGTTGCCAAGACAACCCAAAATGTTGTCTTTGCAATCTTATTGCTCTTGGTATACTTCCCAGAGACATGTGCAGATTGTTAGACGCCCTCTATTGAAAGGTTGCCCAAACTTGGGGATTGAGAGGAAGTTGCACTTTTCTGCATATTGGGGATTCCCCTAGATGTGCAAAACTCTTTCCATGCCTGACCCCACTGCACAGGTTTTGCTATCCGCAAAGGAGCCAGCACTTTAGAATTAGACACAGCAATACTCATATTGGCTACATGTAAAACAAAAATTTGCAGTCCCTGATATGTGTGTGTACCTGATGTGTGTGTGTATCTTGTAAATGCAGATGTAGGGGTTAATTTCTCAGTGGGGCTACAGCACTATACATACTGTGATAAGATGTGAGGGAAAGTAATTTCAGTGGAGAAGAAGAGAAGAGAAGAGTTTGGATTTATACCCCGCCCTTTACTGCCCAAAGGCGTCTCAGAGCGGCTTACAAACTCCTTCCCCTTCCCCACAACAGACACCCTGTGAGGTAGGTGGGGCTGAGAGAACTTCTGACAGAAACTGTCCTTGAGAGAACAGCTGTGCCAGAGCTTGTGACTGACCCAAGGTCACATCAGCAGGTGCAAGTGGAGGAGTGGGGAATCAAACCCGGTTCTCCCAGATAAGAGTCCACGCACTTAACCACTACACCAAACTGGAGGGGAGCATATGGGTAAAAAAAAAAAAAAAAAGCTAATACCCCTATGAAAACTAAGGCTCTGAGGGCACAGGAGCAGTGTTCCCTCTAAGCTGAGTTAGTGTGAGCTAGCTCACAGTTTTTTAGCCTCCAGCTCACCCATTTTTGTCTTCGCTCAGGAAGGATGGCTCCAGAGCAAATGAATCTGTGCAGTAGCCAAATCACTCGCTCACAACTTTAAGGCCAGTAGCTCACAAAGTAGAATTTTTGCTCACAGGACTCCGCAGCTTAGAGGGAACATTGCACAGGAGTTCCATATATTCCATAAAAAACCCACTGAATTGTGGCACAGGTGTATTGCATAGTATTTTCACTGCATCAGGAGTAGTCTTGGTGTTGGGTTTTTCTCAGGATTTATTGTATTGGTTGTCTGGCTCTCCAGGCAACAGGTTGGCCACTGCGTGAACAGTATGCTGTCCAAGACAGTATCACTGGTTTGACTGAAAAATATGCCAGTGAAGCATCAGTTCCCCTGTCTGTGAGCAATCTCATCAAAGCTTTTGCAGACAGAAGGAAGGAAAAATAACAGAAAGAAGAAGGAAGGAAAAACAACAGAGAAAAGCTAGGCCACAGACAGAGCTGTGGCTCAATGGCAGAGCATCTGCTTGGCAACAGGAGGTCCCAATTTCAATCCCTGGCATGCCCAGTCAAAAGTCTCAGATAGCAGATATTATGAAAGACCTATACCTGTGACCATGGATCACCGCTACCAGTCTGAGTAGAAAATACTGGCCCTAATGAACCAAGGGGCTGATTCAGTATATAGCAGCTTTATGTGTCCATATTTTTCACTTAATCTTCTTTGTTGCCTATTTATTTTTAAGAAACAACTTCGCTTCTTATTAAACACCATGTTCCCATAATCCCAAAAAACCTACTTCCTACTGAACAATTCCTTGGCAAATTATGTTTGGTTGGTGCATGTTAAAATAAGACATTAGTTTTCTTATTCCACATTTTTTTCTCTTAAAACAGGGCCATTCTAAACTAGTACATTCTGTTATGGAATGATTCATCCTAAAAGAACATGAACAACAGGTTGGCTTGTGAGAAATGATCTAGCTGGGGAGGGGGGATTTCTTTCAAAAATTCAGAGAATTGTCCCTATCCTTTAATTGGAAGGGCCACCATGGAGGTTTTATTGGCTTGCAGGCTCACAGTATCACGTGTCTGAAGTCAGGCAACACAGAGCAGTTGAATCCAAGATCAGGTGTCCAGAGGTCAGGCAAGGCAGAGTTGGTGGTTTAGCATCTATCATATGCATTGCATCCATACCTAACAGCCTCTCTTGGTTAGTTTTATAACCCCATGCCTAAAGGTCATGCTTGCAGCCAGTTGCTGAGAAGCAATCCTGCAACTACTCATCTTTGTTATCAGCAAGCAGCTGGCGTCAGGCCAGAAGGAGTGCACTTTGCTGTCTTATCTGTAGCTCTGTTCTCAGCTTCTGTCTGCAGCACTCTAAGGGTGTATGTGATGCTGGTGAGCTGAGAATGGCCAACAGAGGCTCATTTGCTGAATCAGGGCTGGAGGGTGTTGGTGGCTCCGCACCAGCTGTTGGCTGTGAATCCTGACAAGCCTGTAGCTCCTTTTCCTGCTGGTCAGCTTCCGTTAACTCAAGACTGGTTACATAGGGCTCCTCTTCTCCTTGCTGAGCCCTAGTTGACTCATGTCAGAGGTTTAGCAATACAAAGCGCCAACAAAAAGCATTCTCTTTCTTCATAAAGAAAATTGCAGAGAAAAACTCAAGCGGCATCTTCACTACATTACTGTTACTTTCATGTCTTTAAATTTTCAACAGCTTTGAACAAAATGGGTTTTGCTTAAAAAACACCAGAATAAAACATTAAGTACAATTACTCCTGTGCGCTATCATCAGGGGGGAAATCCTTGTACATACCTGCACTAAAAAGTAAGATTTTTCCTCCCTTTATGAAATCTTTAATTGCACACAGAACAGCTGCATAAATTGGTTGTGCCAATATTCATGCCTAGTAACTGGGCTACCACCAACTTGAGACAGCTTTGAGTTTTGGTGCATGGCTTAGTTTCAAAGTGTGGGGACACATGTAGAGACAGAAATAAGAAGAGTCACACATTCTAGAGTAACATGCTCCCCTTGTTTTCAAGTTTGCTTTGGGAAATCCATCAGACTTTACCGCAAAAAAGGAAAGCTGGAACATGTGGTGGGTGAATCTGGTTGTGGGAGTGGTGCTTATTGTAAACTTTGCAGCAGAAGGATACTACTGTGCACTTTGACACTGTGCCTGTGACTCCTTGACAATGACCAAAAAAGAGTCCCATGGCACCTTAAAGAGCAGTAATATGACTGTGGACTAGTGCCTATTTTGTCAGTACTCCAGATGTTATAGATAAATGCACAGAATGGTACGTCTGTAAATAGATATGCAACATACATACATATAAATACATTTACGTGGGTGAGTACACTTAATTCAGTCTTGTTATTTTTCTTTATGGTATTGTCACTGTAATGACCTGCTTGCTGAACTAATATAACATGATTGATATTTATGGCAACCCAGATGAACCTGGAAGACCCTTGGTTCCTGGTCCTATATCTGGTGACTCTCTAAATACTGGCAGTGAAAGAAGGGGCTTCTCTCAAACTGATATTTTCCTCCTCTGGTCAGATATCCCACTTTTGTCTATGCCAGTTTTTAATGCAGAGAGAAAGAAGGAGAGCAAAAATCTGACATTATAAACAGAGTACCCATAATACAAGAGGCCCTTAAGATGACACTAGACTTGAATTCACCATTCTGTGCCACCCTTGACAAATGTATCCAGCTCAGACAAGCTCTCTCTCATTAGTAACTCTACTTCCCTCTTGGGAGGTCATGCTAATGTCTGCATTTGCACCAGTTGTGTCCAGAGCATCTTTATAAACCTTCCAGTTTGCTGTAGTGGTTAAGTGCGCGGACTCTTATCTGGGAGAACCGGGTTTGATTCCCCACTCCTCCACTTCCACCTGCTGATGTGACCTTGGGTCAGTCACAAGCTCTGGCACAGCTGTTCTCTCAAGGACAGTTTGTGTTAGAGTTCTCTCAGCCCCACCTACCTCACAGGGTGTCTGTTGTGGGGAGGGGAAGGGGAAGGAGTTTGTAAGCCGCTCTGAGACGCCTTTGGGCAGTGAAGGGAGGGATATAAATCCAAACTCTTCTTCTTCTTCTTCCTCCGTACAGCAGAAAGTATTCAACAGAGGAAGCCAATTTTCTGGGGAAATTAGGTAACTGAAGAATCCAGCTCTATGTCTGGTGCGTGATATGCTGCAATCTATAATGATCTTTTCTGTGGCAGTCTGAAGAATGGGAACTATTAGACACAGGAACTGAAAAATCACTTGCTGCTGGCTCTCACCGCTCCCTCCCTTTGCTCATCTTCAAAACACATGGATGAAGGTAACCACCTCTCACCATTTACTGGCATGAGCTGATAATTAGAACACACTTGGTTGGCCTCCGATGCAGTGAGAAGATGATAATTTACCCTATTCATTTGTAAAAGCTGACCCAGATACTGCCACGTTACAGTGGGCGATGCTTCAAGTTGCTTTGCAAGTGTACTGCGTTCAGGAGGCTCAGAGGTTCGCTGCAGTGTCTGCCTTGTAGGCTATGCCATCGTATTCAGGTCACAATGAAGATGTAACTTCATACTTGGACCAGGAGTCAGTCTACAAGTTGTGCTCTTCAAGGGTGAAACAAGAAAGGAGGGGGGCGTAGTGGAGAGAGGAGAGATGCTCGCTCATCCGTGAAGCTGGGTTTCAGAAGGCAGCTGTGCTGGTCTGCAGAAGATCGGGTAGATTCGAGTCCAGTAGTACCTTGGAGACCAACAAGATTTGGGGGTGTGAGCTTGTGAGAGCCAACTCTTGTACCTCCAAAATCTTGTTGGTCCCTGAGATGCTACTGGACTTGAATCTAGCCATTCACCTGTGAGGCTCGCTGTGGCTGTTTCCATGTGAGTGTTTTTCCCCCACCTGAGTGGAAGGCAGGAAGCACCCAGATCAAAGGGAAACATCTGTGTGGAAACTCCCTCTGTCACCACTATGGGAAAGGGGAGTGTGTAGCTAATTTCCAATTTCAAAATGCCATGGTCTGACATCCCCCTTTTAGCTAGAGTCACCTGCTCTGGGTTGGGAAACACCTGGAGATCTGGGGGTAGAGTCTGATGAGGGCAGGTTTTGGGAAGGGAGGGACTTCAAATGCCATAGAATCCACCTTCCAAAGTGGCCATTTTCTCCAGGCAAATTGACCTCTGTTACCTGGAGATCAATTGTAATAGCAGAAGATCTCCAGCCACTATCTGTAGGTTGGCAACCCTACTTTTTAGCCCTCTGAAGGGCTTTCCCCCTGTTTCACTTTGGAGCCATGCATTAGCATTATAGTGTGGCTGAGCAGGGGAACAAGAAGATGAGTGGGAAGGGGTGGTGCTGAGCCAGGCGTATCAGGGCAAAGAGAAGGCGTGGGGTGGAGGAAGTGGCAGCAGTTAGCAGCACAGGGACAGGTATGTGCCAGTAGGGTCACTGCCCAGCTTGATCCTTGGCCCAAAGAAATAAAAGTTTTATTTTTAACTGCTGAAAAAGACTAAATCTTTTTGACCTGCATCATCAGAGTCTGCAGTCTGCACAGGAAGGATAACGAGCCAGAAGCCAAGCTGCTTGTTTGGTTTGTCTAGGATTAATATAAACTGAGTATCATTTGCATGGAAATAAATCTGCAGGTTGTTACCGTTTGTTGCAGAGGATTCTCATTCCAATGCAGCAGCTCAGCCTCAAAGGTATTGCGTTCTCCACACACTCAGATTCCTTTATTGTCAAAAAATATGATGGCCCAATGGTCTTGGACAATATAAATCAAACTGATACCACCCTCTAATCCCACCCTCATGTTAAACATTTTGACACAGGCAACATTATAACAAAATCTATATCAGCCGGCAAAAAATGCCAGGGAAGCAGAAGAAGTACCAGAAGCAGTCACTGGTGGAATCTGGAGATTTCTCAAAGGGGTCATGATACATAAGCCAGTGTACACTCAAATTCCAATTTCTATACCTAAGCAAATGAAATACTTTGCCTAGCATTGTGAATGACATTAGAGTTATGAATGACACTGCATACATTGTTATGAGTGTTGTGGATATTTTTTCTCTGGACCATCTATTTCTTTATTTCTTTTATTTCTTTATATTTATTCATTTATTTCTTTTTTTTGCCATTAAGTTGCAGCCAACTTATGGCAACTTCATAGGGTTCTCCAGGCAAGAGATGTTCAGAGTGGTTTGCCATTGCCTGCCTCTGTGTAGCAACCCTGGACTTCCTTGGTGGTCTCCCATCCAAGTACTAGCCAGGGCCAACCCAGCTTAGCTACCAAGATCTGAGAAGATGAACAGCTATACCAAAAGAAGTTTCCAGACTAGTTTCCAGGAATGCTATGAAAGGCTGGCCATGAAGGTACTTTGAACATTGCCTCTGCAACCCCATTCCATAGGGCAGAGGCAATAATGTAAAAAAACCCCTCATGAATGGGAAGAAACACCATGTGCCATACAAATGAAGAAGACAGCTAGAAGCCACTATTGTGAGGATCACAGCGGGCACATGGGAACAATAAGGGGGAAGGTGGTCTATCAGATATGTAGATGTAAAGCTGCTAGGTGGGCAACCTCCCACTGCTGGCCTCTGGCCCGCACTGCTGCTCAAAGGAAGCAGTGGAGGAAGGAACAGCATTGTGCAATGCCATGACATCACTTCTGGGCAAGCACCCAGAAGCTACATAACCATATCATGTGGTAGTCTAGGAATTTCCCCAATCTTTACGGTTTTTACCATAGAGATCAGAGAAAATCCTAGAGTGTTACACAACTTGGTGATATCCAGGAAGCACTTGGAAGTGACACTGCTGCATGGTGTGGCACTGTTTTTGTCAGTCTCCATGCCCACACTCCCACCAGTTGCCAGTGAAGAGCTGCCAACCCTACGCAGATGCCAGACCATAAAGCTTCAGCAGAGTAAGAACCAACACCTTGAACTACACCTGGAAGCAAACTGATAACTAGTACAAAAGTTTTAAAATTGGTATAATATGAACAGAGTGACTAACAGTGCCATCCTAAGCAGAGCTGCAGCCTCCTAAACCCACTGATTAACAGTACAGTCCTGATTTTGAGGACCTTAGACCTGAATAACTGGGCATGGGATTGTACTGCAGACCCCATACTTTGAGCACTAGTTAAACTTCCATGTTGCCTTCAAAAGCAGCTTTCTCCTAGCATGGAGAAGAGCAATTAGAAACCTTCATTGTATAATCTACCCATGGTGCAGTTATTAAATGCCTAATGTCCTGATATAAAACAAGATGGCATTCTCCTACCAGCAGTGAGGAACATTGGCAAAGACCAATCTGAGTTAGAACACCTTGTGATTCTGAGTTAGAAGTGCAGGAAATCACTGAATCCTGCCATGTAGTGTGCTTCTTCACATGGAACCCTATTACCCACAGGCAATAAAAGCACTTTCAGGGCTCTATTTTGTGAACATAACGTAAGAACATAAGAGAAGCCAACGTTGGATCAGGCAAATAGTCCATCCAGTCCAACACTCTGTCACACAGTGGCCAAAAATACCAGGTGTCATCAGGAGGTCCAGCAGTGGGGCCAGGACACTAGAAGCCCTCCCACTGTTGCCCCCCCCAGCACCGCTTGCCCCAGACCGAGAGTTCCTATCTATACGTTGTGGCTAATAGCCACTGATGGACCTCTGCTCGCAAAATGCAAGACAGAATCCCACCGCGCACAAATAACAAAAGAATTTGGTGCTGATTGGCAGAGTAAACATGCTGCACATGTGGAAATGGGCACCATGGTGATGCTATTATTTCCCCCCCTACCTTCTTTGTTCATTATTTCCTCCCATTAGTTCTCTTAGCCTCATCTGCCATGTTGCACAATGACATGATGTTCTGCAACCAGTGACATTTTTAGGTGGGTAGCAGAACAGGCAGAGGACATAGGCAGCAGACACAACAGTTGCAGCCTCAGTCAGCACTCTGAGGCATTCAAGAAGGTAGGTACTCTCTCAGGCCAAAGCCCTGGTCACCCTGTCCTTGTATGATTAGGTCTTAATCTGGTGGCAAACATGACTCTCCACCCATATATCTGATGTATGTCTACTCATATATTTGCCAACAGAACTTGCGGTCCTCTAAGCTGGATACAGCACACCAACGATGTACTGTTTTTGACATTTCTTGCAGGAAATAAAAAAACAGTACATTGATTGAGCCTCTAAGAGGTCAATGTATCTGGCTGGAAGATTCCGTCTGCCTCAGTACATGCAGGTTTTACAGACCAGTTCTAGATGAAGTTCTAGATCACAGGAAACCTGGGCATCTTTTATCTTAATTTTGGATGTCAGAATGTTTGCTAGGCTGATTCTACTTCAAAACTCCTGAACTTAAACAATCTCTGATTCCCTTCCTCTGACAGGACACTGTTAAAAGAGTCTTCTGCCAGGACAAACACTTCCTGACATTGCTGCAGGAAAACAAACCTGCTCTCATCTTACCAGTGTTAGGTAATGGGTGCCTGTGGGAGACAGATGTTGTCAGGCGAAGATGCTATCTTAGCACGAAAATATTGTGCTGTGTTCTCTAAGAGTCCATTAGCCAGATTTCATCTAAATAAAGAAACTTGCATTTTTCACCCACTAGGGATTTTTTTTCCCTGAGTTTTAAAGGAAAACGTTCCCAGTGGGCTTTCTTTCTGGTGTGTTTATTTCTTAATGCTTTGCTTTCAAGATGTTGAGTGATACACAACTGTAAACATGCCTTGCTGACACATTACCTGGCCTTGCATGGCCATGTGCGTGACAGATCTCTCCTACAACAAGCTAGGGCTGTGGGGTGTGCTGTATCAAGGGGATAGAACACATGTCCACATGGAGGGGGGGCTGCATCCCATCAGTAATTTCTGCTAATAGATGGGAGACAATTTTTGCTGATTCTCCTCTCCTGTGGCAGACCTCAGATTTGTCCTTCATATTTTTCTTGGGGGTCTCCCATCTCAAAGGGAGCAGCATTTGGGGGAAATCACTGGACTTCTGTGGAAGGGGGGACCAGGGAAGTTCCATTCCATTTGCAGAAATGATCAGTGGGAGCCAAAGGCCTCATCTTACAGCTAAAATATACAATATGTCTGTTCACAAGTTCTTTCTGGGTTCACCACTTAGTCACACGTCAGATCCAAGAGTAGGGGCCACTGGGGCAAACTCCCTGCTTCCTGCTGTTTCTTTTCTAGCTTCCCACAATGAGGACTACCTGATCACAACTGGCATACAGGCTGATATAAGCAGAGGCCATCTTTTAAGTAAATTAGGTTCTAGATCATGAAGGGGTTGATAACATAAAAGCAGTACTGGGCCTGGAAACACTGCCATATGGTCTAATCACTATAAATTATGCTCATGCCTAATTGCACCCATTAAAAGACAGGCAGAAGCATACTGTACCAACAGAAGTTTCGAATTTGCTGTGAAAGGCCACATTTGGCATCACATCCATTCTTGCAACTGGACTGATATCCTGAGATGTGATCCCTGGTGGAAGGAAGGCACCTCACAGTGCCTGATTCACAGCCAACTGTGTAGAGTACACTTCAGTTCAGTTACTAGAAAGGCGCATGTGGAAGGATTCCGTGATGGAGCATCTGTTTTGCAAGCAAAAAGTTTCAGGTGCAGTTCCCAGCATCTCCAGTTGAAAGCATCAGGTGATGTGAAAGAACTCTCCTGGAGACCCCCAGAGAGCACTGCACCCTGGAGTAGACAATACTGACAGACCAATGGACTGGCTCCGTATAAGGCTGGCAGCTTCATGCATTAAGGTATCGTAGGTTTGGGGAGGGGAGCCTCCTCACAACATAGCCTCTGCCCCAATTCACAGAGCTTACCACGTTGTTGATGCATGGTGTGACCTCAAGAGAATAAATCCTTTGGCATTGCTAACTAATGTTCCACAGGGCCTGTAAGACGGAACTCTTCCACCAGGCCAACTAAGACCCTGTGCCCAACGCCACCATTGACAACCTGTGCTTCGCCAAATTGTAATAACAACTGCTGACTGTATTTTAGTATGTCTGCTGCTATTACTACCTCGTCGTCACTGTATAAGCTAACTAGCACTTGAAGTTTTGTTTTATGGTTATATCGTCAAAGGCTTTCACGGCCGGAGTTCATTAGTTGCTGTAGATTTTCTGGATTGTGTGGCCATGGTCTTGGCATTGTAGGACCTGATGTTTCGCCAGTAGCTGTGGCTGGAGTCCTCAGAAGTATAACACAGAAAGATGGGAGTACTCTCTGTGTCAAGGTGACCAGAAAAATGGTAGGCAGGTAATTTATATCTACCCTGGAAGGTGGGGTACGCTGAGTCATTATCTTGTAGTAGTTCTCCAGGCTATGAACATGCTAATGGAGGAGCTTTCCTGAGGAGGTTCTTTTGTCTATGGATTGTTTCCTGAGGAGGTTTCCTGTTTCCTTAGGAGGTTCTTTTGTGTGTGGAATGCCTATTGAAACTCTAATCTTATCTGTAGTGTTATTGTCAGCTGTAGAGCATTTTGTGTTTTTCAGGACAGGAAACCATGCCTTATTTATTTTTAAACTCTCTTCTTTCCTGTTGAAATTGTGTTTATGTTTATGAATTTCAATGGCTTCCCCATGTAATCTGACATGGTAATTGGAAGTGTTGTCCAGTCTTTCAGTGTTTTGGAACCAAATGCTGTGTCCTGTTTGGGTTAGGCTATGTTCAGCTGCTGCTGATTTTTCAGGTTGGCCAACTCTGCAGTGTCTTTCGTGTTCTTTTATTCTTGTCTGGATGCTACACTGTGTGGTCCCGATGTAAACTTGTCCACAACTGCATGGTTATATTTATAATTGTTGTTTTAGAAGAAGAAGAAGAGGAGAAGAGATTGGATTTATACCCCACCCTTCACTGCCCAAAGGCGTCTCAGAGTGGCTTACAAACTCCTTTCCCTTCCCCTCCCCACAACAGACACCCTGTGAGGTAGGTGGGGCTGAGAGAGCTTCTGACAGAAACTGTCCTTGAGAGAACAGCTGTGCCAGAGCTTGTGACTGACCCAAGGTCACATCAGCAGGTGCAAGTGGAGGAGTGGGGAATCAAACCTGGTTCTCCCAGATAAGATTCTGCGCACTTAACCACTACACCAAACTGGCTCTCTGCCTGTTGGAAGTCATGTAAGCTGCCCTGAGTCTGCCCTAGTGGGGAGGGCGGGGTATAAACCAAATAAACAATCAGAAGCAACATTGTTTGTCAACACCATTCTGTGCGCAAGCCAATGAACAGTGCCACCTTATTTCCCCCTCATTTCCTGCAAGCAACACAGCAATAAAACTCCCCCCATCTCAAGCACAATCCCCCCCACCACGTTCATTTCTTCTTTGTTGTTGGACAAAGCCCAAATCTGCTGATCTTCTAATACCTATGAAATTGTTTCTCGCCCACAATTATTACACCACACAATATCCAATTACCTCATAGTGTTTTCTGTAGCCATTTGTGAGTGTGTGTATGTGTGTGTGTGTGTTAGGGTTTAAACACTACAGCTTCACAAAAATTGGTTGGAAGTAGCTGTTCATTACTGAGAGCTGCATAACTGCAGGATCCCCCCCCCCCCCGAAGCCAGAACCAGGTACAAGTGGCTTGAAAGACTTGTTTTAATGTTAGGAACTGTAGCTTTGAAATGGGGGTTAAGAGAATGGCAAGAACAAGTTCACAGTCCTCCTGCAGTCATGTCTGATCTTCTCAAAGCTTCCTTCCTTCCCTGCACAGGACTTGACTGAATGACAGCATCTTAGATACGCTTAGCTGGGGGCTAGTAAATGGGTCAGTCACTGATGTTTTTACAGGTCCACTGGCTGTAATGAGATATGGCTGAGATTCCTAACACTGTGATCCTGAACGGAGTCACACTTTTCTAAACCCATTGAGTTCAGTAGACTTAGAAGAATGTAACTCTGCTTAGGACTGCACAGTTCTGGTTGTCCCTCTCCCAGAGCTGTTATGTTAAATTCTCTCCCACTTCTCGAAGTATCTTTCTCTTAAAGGTAGTACCAGCCCACATTTGTTTGCACACGCCAGTTCATTTAGAACGGATATTAAAAATTATCCTCTAGGTAGTCCGGCCATGGAGACATTAAGTAAAAACAGCTTGGAGCACATTGTTCAAAATTTGGAGTTACATAGCTGAAAATACTGGTTTCTTAAGTTCTATACACACAACTTTCTTTTAAGAGCAACTGTCTCTTTGATGTCTTTGTTTATGATGCAAAAAGGCCACATGCTGCATAGGGTTGTCAGCTTCCAGGTGGGGCCTGGAGACTTCCTGGAATTACAACTGATCGCTAGACCATACAGTTCAGTTCCCTTGGAGAAAATGGATGCTTTGGAGAGTAGAGGCCCCTCCCCTCCCCAAACTCCACCATCCTCAGGCTCCACCCACAAATCTCCAGGAATTTTCCAACTTGGAGTTGGCAACTCTACACATAGATTCTAGCAAACTACAAAGAAGGTTAAAGAGTGTATTAATTATTAATATGAGCTCGGTTGGTTAACTCAGTGGTTTCATCAGAGTGCCAAAGTGTGGTACTCTTTCAAACAGGAACCAATTTTAAAATCACAGAGTATCATTACAGCTCTCTGTGAAATATCAGCTTAAATTAGTGGGTATGAAACTGATCCACTCAGCTCCACAGGGCCATAGCAGATTGGGCAAATGGCACAGGGTGAAGGCCTAAACCCTTCACCTATTTTGTGGTCCTGATCCTAATCAAGACTCTGTGCACCTGCTTTTCAAATGGAAACAAATGCTTGGGAGCCCATTCACACAACTCTCAGCACCATATCTGTTTTTGGCCTCTGACAGACAGACATGTGGGTTGGATAAAAGAAGAAGAAGAAGAGTTTGGATTTATACCCCGCCCTTCACTACCCAAAGGCGTCTCAGAGCGGCTTACAAACTCCTTCCCCTTCCCCTCCCCACAACAGACACCCTGTGAGAGAACTTCTGACAGAAACTGTCCTTGAGAGAACAGCTGTGCCAGAGCTTGTGACTGACCCAAGGTCACATCAGCAGGTGCAAATGGAGGAGTGGGGAATCAAACCCGGTTCTCCCAGATAAGAGTCCATGCACTTAACCACTACACCAAACTGGCTAAAAGGCCACAGAATCATTGGAACATATCTTTTTTTTTTTTTTATCAAAACCCTCCTAAAAAGGAGAGGAATTTATTCTTTTTATAAATAGAAAAAGGTAGGGTATATAGAGGGATAAAGAAAAGAGCGGAGTGAGTATTCTGTTAATAAAGGTTAGTTTAGATCAATATAGATACAGTTTTTGGCAATCTCCGTGATTTGAGAGTCTTCTTTTCATCTAACCAAAATTCTAAATAACTCTGTTAATGAGGTTAGTAATGTCCTTTGGGGTTAATTATTAGTCATCTCCTTTTTGACGTTTCCCGAACAGTTATTTCTTAGGTTGTCTTCCTTTGGTATCCCTCAAGTTATAGGATGGGCCACCTTTGATTTTCACTTCTCCCGCTCCGGCACCTCCCTCCTCTGGGCCGCTGTCATCTTCACTGCTCAAATCTGTCCACGTTGCGAGTGCTGCCTCTTCCTCTGGACTGGCGTGTCTCTTCAGAAATTCCTGCGCCTTGAAGATGGAGTCAATCTTCTCTCTTTTATCCTTGTACTTAAACAAAAGGCCTTCAGGATAGGTCCATCTGTATATGACTTGTCTTCTTTGTAGAAAAGTGGTCAATCCTTTATAAGCTTTCCTTTTCATCCGGATTTCATAAGGCACATCTTTCAATATTCTGATGGTCTGCTCCCCAATTTTCAAGGGCACCGCTGCAACTGCACGCAAGATTTGATCTCTGGTACTCTGCTTGACAAACTTGACAACCACTTCTGCTGGCAGATTATTTTTTTTGTAAATGTGGAGTAGGCCCTATAGACCTTATCCATTTCTTCTTTTAACTCACGCTGATCTCTGCCAGTTACGGGTGCCAAGGCATTCACAAGTATAGATCTGAGATCTTCCTTCTCTTCTTCTTTAATGCCCTGAAATCGAAGAGTCAGATTCGATTTTTCCATTTGCAACATCAAAATTCTTTTTTCTTGCACATCCTGATGCTTTTCTAACTTGTTGACCCTTTTCTTCACTTTTCCGATGTCTTCCGACGAGACCAAACATTTCTGTGCGATCTCCTCCATCTTCTTTGACGTCTCTGTTAGTTGCCTCTGTTGACTGTTGAGAACACCTTCCATATTAGTTAATGTTTCGCTGATTTTCTGTATTTGGACCAGCAGAGGGTGCAGTAGCTCGCTTGTCTGTTGACTGACAGTCGGCTCTGGAGGGGATTACCCGGACCGGAAGTCCCGCCTCCCTTCTTCTCAATTTTCAAAGGGACCTTTTTCATGGCAGACATTTCTTGTATTTGTTTACTTTATAAAAGTTCGTGACGCGTCGCTCAGGAGTCCCGCTAACTCATTCGCTTCAATGGCACCCCAAAGGTAATTTCACCAACCCTTCTTCCCTTTCATCCCCCTTAGCTTTCTTATGCAAGTCCCGCTTCTCAGTGGGGGGGAATTCCCCTCCTCCCAGCCGCTTATTCGCTTACGGGGGAAGGGCTCGGGTTTCGCTTCAAATTCAGACCTCCAACTCACGGTTCCTGCCGTTTCTTCTTTTTGCTTTAAATCATCGCTGTTCCTCACTCCTGTTGGAAATCGGTGGCGTTGCTAAGTCCCATTACGAGCACACCGCAGCGGGGCCGATTGGGGCGGGGAGAAAGCCTCAATTTCCCGGCTGACTGCCGGCAAAGAGGCTACTCCCCAAGCGCCCCCGGTTTGGAGCCTTTACCTAAGGCTCACTAGGGTCTTGCAAACCTGCAAAGACCCCCCCAAACTGCGTGTGGGCTAACCACCTCTGGGAGCTTCCCAAAAGGTGGCCGCCATTCGCAACGCCGGAAACCGAAACCCCATTGGAACATATCTTGATCCCTTCCTCCATCTTGTGCAGTGCAGAGAATTTAGGGCAGAGTGACAGTGAGAGTGGTTTGGCCCTGCACTCCTAGTTGTTCTGATCCTGGGATGCCACAACTTGTACATGTCTCCTGGCTGCTCCCAATTTCTTGCTAAGAGAGTAGTCCTCATGAGAGGCAGAGAGCTGCTCTGTTGGCACTCCTGGGATCTACCTCATCTGAAGACACCATCTATCAGCTGTAATGCAGGCAGTGGCTCCATAAAGGTATGATCTCCTGTGGTGGCACCACAGTGACTCCCAGGTACAACCAGGGATCCCCCAATTTCCTGACAGAGAGACCCTCTTTGTGGCCAAATCCCATCTCATATGGGCAACCTACTCTGCCTGGAACCTGTCATGACCCCCTCTGAGCTGCCTCTGGACTCCAGCTCAGAAGAATCCAAGGAAGAACCTGAGGAGCCAGAAATATGGCCTGGTGGAGAACATGAAACTCTGTAGGACCCCTGTTGGGTAAATGTCCTTGGTCCATGTGCTCCAGAACTTGTTCCTGAGGAACCTGCAGTGGGAGTTCCTCCATCAGAACTTTCTTCTGCCCCCAGGTGCTGGGGCAACTAAGCCCAGTCCAGGACATGATCCAGAAGCCCACCAGAATCCCTCTCTGCCCAGAAGGAGTGATGGAGGCAATGAACACATGTTGAGATAGCCTGGCAAAGACACAGTGCTAGGTTTGCAGCCCATGCTCCACCTCCTTGGCCAGATCATGATGGATGTAGTCCT
This sequence comes from Gekko gecko, assembly GCA_029375565.1. Classification (NCBI taxonomy): domain Eukaryota; kingdom Metazoa; phylum Chordata; class Lepidosauria; order Squamata; family Gekkonidae; genus Gekko; species Gekko gecko. The sequence goes on from JAPDNY010000006.1 coordinate 141,866,007, forward strand.
CTGCAGGATTCTGGCCCCAGATAAACCTGGACAAAATGAGGCCCAGGTGCTGCTTCCAGAGTAGGTGGAGCTGCTGTCCTCTCAGCCTATTTAAGCTTTGGGCTGGGAGTGGAAGCTCACTGGATTAAGCAGTCCACTAGGCACAAGCCGATCAGCCGGCACCTGCCAATACTCCCAAGCCTTGAGGGCACTGCTCTAGAGGAGACCTGACTGGGCCTGCCCACAGAGCACAGGAATGAACCCAGGAATAGTTTTCTGGCTCCTTACAGCTACAGTCCAACTGTGACAAAGGAACCCTTTCCTGATCACTCTCCCCGAAGCTTACTATCTCTGAGTGGGGTGAGGTAATGATGCCTCAAAATGGTGCCTGTCCCAGCTCTTGCCAAAATAGCTTTGAGAGGCTGGTCTGAAGAAGCCTCCTTCATCTTCCATGATGCCCCAAGGAACTTGTCTGGGTTCCCTGCTTCATTGATCTTTTTTGTACTCTTTGACCTGACTGTTTTCTGTATAGCATGATTCTGCCTCTCTTAGGGAGTAGGTGAAAAATAAAATACTGATGTCCTTGGTTAGTCTGGATAACACAGTGGTGGTGGCGGCAGGGGAAATCCAGGTTGGCTCCAACGTGATTGGCTCATCCTGCACTGAAAAGTGGGAGGGAACCAATTAGGGGCTATTTTATAGGTCTCTCACTGTCAGGCCAATTAATGAGGCAGGGCCAGCCAAAATCATGGCTTCCTCCCTGCTGTGGCCATGCACAATGCCACAACATCCTCCTCTGCTTGTGAGAGAAAGTGGAGGAATTATCTCTCTTTTCAATAGATGCAAGTTTATCATTTGTTTATACTGAAGTGCCAAAGAAATAAATTTTCTAATTTGCCTTGCCTTTCTTTAATTAGTTTTTTTTATCATAGTTAAAGTTTTTACATGCAGAAAATAATTGAAATTAGCAAAGGCTTGTTGGAAAAAGTGGAAGAGCTGACAAGGAAAAGATTTCGAAAGAGGACATTAAAAACAGATGGAAGGGGGGGGTTGGAGCAGAATATGTGTTTTGATATATTTGCTCATTTATTCCTCCTTTAAATTTGAGACAGGTCCAGTATAATCTTTTGTATAGATGGCCTCTCAGACTACAAAGCCTGAACAATACTTCTGGAACCAAATAAACTGAATGGCAGGCAAGAGATGCTAGTTTGGAGTATACATTAGGTAGGAGTATCCAACTGCAAATTAATCAGGGGGGTAGTGGTTTATAATAACAGGGAATATGTTAAAGATTTGATCCCTATTCTGATATCTATGGTTTTTAAAAAAACTGATATAAATGAACATACATTTTTTTTTGAATGGTAGTAGTAGCAAAAACTGTAATTACAAGTGTTAGGAAACTGGAAGCCCACTGCATCTGTTGGAATGGTTGGAGACAGCTTTGTTACAAAGAGAAACTGATAAATCAACTGGCCTAATCCAGCTCCAGGACGGGACTGAAAATACCATTAAATTGCTGAGTGGGTGACTATTCCTATTCGAATAGCTTTCCTTCTCTTAGAGGAATATCTCTTTTTGGTATTGAATACTCAATTTTTATTTGCATATTTATATTCTAATAGGACGTTTTGAAAAAAGAGGGAACAATGCAGAGTACTGCTTTTTTAAATCAAAGAGATCCTTGGTTAAGATAGCTGCTGCTATAAGACTTATTTTCCCAAGCGTTTCTCCCTACTGGTTTCTGGTTTTTTAAGATATGTATTCTTTGTAACCTAATTGATTAAGTATAAAACTGATAAATCATAGCTTATATCTACTCCACAGAACTGGATATAAAAACAATTAACTCTTCTTTTCAAATTCTTGGAACTGCAGTTTCAGAGTGGGAGATAACATTTTCAGCATCTTATCAAACTATAATTCTCAGGATTCTCTGGAAGAAACCCTGACAATTAACATAGCAATATATAGCATCAATATACTTTTACACACTATGTAAAGGAGCACGTACCTTCCTCAGGTTCAAATATTGTAGGCTGAGCAACCAGCTGTGGAGAAAGTTCTACTATAGTTTCCAACTTGTTTTAATCTTATTGTCGGTACAAACAGAGCTAGGTGAAGACCTGGCTAAGGGGACTTAGAAAATAACTGCATAGCTTCTAGCTAACTCAAAACTTGCAAAAGTTTTCTGGTCTTTACAACTTCCTTGTAAGGTGGGCCAAACATTCCAAGATTCACAGTGGAAAGCTGACAAAGGCCCCTTCTTACTAAATTAAAGGGTTCAGTAGGAAGTAGGGTATGGTTCTGTTGATTTATTTAGGTAATGTATATGTGGTAGTCAGAATCAGAAAGTGGGAGACTGTATGTAACTATTCCTTCCAAAAGGTTTCCCCAGAATAATGTGAGTTTTGCATTCAGCCCTGTTGAAGTTCTGGGCAAAATTTGCAGTGGGGCACAAACACTAAAAGTTGTTTAGAAAGGTTTCCTGGGGTGAAATGGGGAGGGGCTTCCCTAAGGTGGTCCATTAAAGCAGGACTGGGTCTTGGCATTGTTCACCTCCCGAAAGGCACTTGGCAGAGTCCTTGACAGCCATTCAAGGCCACCTACCACTGTACATCTAAAGTGCTTTGGTACAGAAACAAACCCAGTTTTTGAAAGAGAAAACACAACCCTTTCAGTTAAGGATACTGGAGGAGTTAGTGAGATGCTAACCAGTATATAAAGGAAATGGCAGGAAAATATTTTATGAGACTAAAGAGCTCCTTAAATATGCTTCACAGGAATGGAAATAATAGAGAGGAGCAGCTGCTAGTAATCCAAGTGTGAACCATGCACAGATTTATGCCAGTGCGCTAAAACAATTGTGCAGGGTGCTCTTCATGTGTACCTCCATCTAATAAAAGCCTCACAACAGCCAGTGTTCGGGCTGCAGAAATTATTAATCCACATGTAAATTATCATTAAGATTAATTTATATACAATATTAATTTGTATATTTTTAGTTAGGCAAACTGACTTTCTTATACTGATTCTTCATTGACATCTCATTCTGAATTCTGACAGAGCTTGGTTCTTTCATTGTAAAAAGTCGTTGATCCCTGATCTACGGGCCCTGCCTCTGCTACTGAAATGGAGATTTGTTCTGTCAAGGACCCCACAAAAATGGCCTGGGGAGCTAGACAACAGAGCAATCTTTTCCCACAGGGCCTTCCTTATTTCTCAGGTGCTTACACAAGGTCAGACCCCTGACCTTGGCACAATGCAATTAGCGCTGGAAGAACTGTTTACAAAAGTTGTCCTGGAGCCTGGAAGGTCAACTGACTGAATAACTGTGATTCAGTTTCCATTCCAGGTGCCTCATAGTGCAATATGGTCCCATGTGAAGAAGGAAAGACAAAAATACAAAAGGGGGAGGAATAATAACCCTTCCCCAACAAAAATTTTTTCACACACTGAATTGTTGATGCCTTCCTGTACACAATGACTGCTCATCAATTTCTCCGCAAGACCAGCTGTTGGCAGGTCCATAATCAAATCTCACAGTGTGCTGGCATTTTGCATCCTCTGTGTGTGTCCAGGAAGGGTGCAGACGGCAGGTGGGATGTATTATCTCTCACTTGATAATAAAAAAACCCCAAACCCTTTCCTATTGTACACCAACTGCTAGCCAAAATATTTAAGAGCAACACAGATGCACAAAAGTAACCGCTTACAGCTGTACGAGGCAGGGAGACAGCCTTTCTTTACAAACTCCCACTTGTCCTTTGCATTCACAGCATGTTGTACTGTTATTAAATATGAATTGCTTTGGCAGCTGCTCTTTCTTTTGATTTACAAGCCTTCAAATAGCAGCACAACTAGTCAAGGTTGTGGTGAGAGCCTGCATCTCAATGGAAAAGCCCTTTGACCTGCACTGCTAGTTCTTGAGGGAGTGCCCTCTATCAAGCCACAGACCATGCCAAGGCCAAGATGGTTTGAAATGATGATGACCTCATGGGAAATTATCTTAGGCCTGGTTCACATGTGAGACAGTAGAGAAGAACATTCTTTACATCTGTTCTTAGGTGTGATGAAAGATTCCACAGAGTCACTTGCACATCTTTTTCAATTTCTTTTTCTATAGATGCCCAACTTTATCCATCAAATGGCAGTAGAATGGGTTTTCTCCCTCCTGCTAAGCAATGGGGGAAATGGGTAATGCTTAGTTTGCTATGCAATCCACAACTTTTACCAAGGACCCAGATGCTTCTGTGTATGTATAGGGCACTTGGAGTCACTGAGCATCAAGTTAACAAAACATGGCTAGGATCCTGCCAAAAATACCTGCTGATTGGAAAGATTTCCATCAGTGAAGTGTGACTTTCTCACCTTCCCTTCCCACTGATCCCAGCTTCCAGGTGGGATTGGGGATCCCCTGAAATTATAACTCATCTCCAGAGTACAGAAATCAGTTCCCCTGGAGAAAATGGATGCTTTGGAGGGTGGACCACATGCCAATGTATGCCACTGAGGTCCCTGTCACCTACCTCCAAATCTCCAGGAATTTCCCAACCTGGATCTGGCAACCCTACCCTTCCATCCTCCACTGATGGCCGGGGGGACCTGGCAACCCTACTGCAGCCTACAGTGCTTCCCAAAATGCTGCTACCCCCCAGGAAGAGCATGAAGGACTGGAGGTCTGCCACAGGTGAGGGCAATCAACACACATTGCCCCCCCTCCATCCATGGAAATCTGCTTCCACTGGATCCAACCCTATGATTCTATTTAATATTTTCCATATTGCTCTCTAGAGGAAAGATGAGGTCATCTAACTTGGAAGGGATTCACACATGGTTGGACACGAGCCAATGATAATTATTTATCTCCTAGATTTGTATGATACTTGTCAGTGACATATACCCAGAGAGAGAACTGGAAACCACAAAATAGACCAGAATTTAAAAATAAATAAATAAATGGTAGTCCTCTAGGGGGGAAAGTACATTAAAAATAAAATCAAGTTCCTGTTGCACATTTGCAGTCTCCCCATGATACCATTAGTTGTGTGAATAGTTCTGGATCTCTATGCCCTTGCTTACTTTCTTTTAGCAGACTCAGAGCTGAACACATGGGCTCATGATAACCCAGAAAAGTAGAAAGACTATGAGATAGTTATGTCAAGAGGCACCAGTGAGCTGTGTAATGGAGGGGACATGTGGTATGAGGGGACATGTGAGGAAGAAATTGAAAGGAAGAGTGGAGAAGGTCAAAACCATTGGGGAAGCTTGGAGACTATTTAAAAAGACAATCCTAGAAGCTCCGAAAAAATATATACCGCAGGTTAGGAAAGGTACAAATAGGTATAGAAAAAAGCCTGCATGGTTAACAAATAAAGTAATGGAAGCTGTAAAAGGTAAGAAGGATTCCTTTAAGCGGTGGAAAGCTAGTCTTAGTGAGGTTGATAAAAGGGAACACAGACTATGGCAAATAAAATGCAAGTCTGTAATCAGGCAAGCAAAAAGGGAAAATGAGGAGCATATCGCAAAAAACACAAAGACCAACAATAAAACTTTCTTCAAATACATTAGAAGTAGGAAGCCAGCCAGGGAGGCAGTGGGGCCCTTGGATGACCAAGGGGTAAAAGGAGTAGTGAAGGATGATAGGGAAATGGCTGAGAAGCTGAATGCATTTTTTGCCTCTGTCTTCACTGTGGAAGAGGAGAAGTGCTTGCCCACTCCAGAAGCACCGATTTCGGGAGGGGGTTTGAAAGACCTGAATCAGATTGTGGTGACAAGAGGAAGTCCTCAGACTGATGGACAATTTAAAAACTAATAAATCACCAGGCCCGGATGGCATTCATCCGAGAGTTCTGAAAGAACTCAAATGTGAACTTGTGGATCTCCTGACAAAAATATGTAATCTTTCTTTAAAATCTGCCTCCATTCCTGAGGACTGGAAGGCCAGTCAGTCTGACATCGATACCGGGTAAGTTGGTGGAAACTGTTATTAAGGAAAGAATTAGTAGGCACATTGATGAACAAAAACTATTGAGGCAGACTCAGCATGGGTTCTGTAAGGGAAAATCTTGTCTCACTAACCTGTTAGTGTTTTTTGAGGGAGTGAACAAACCTGTGGACAAGGGGGACCCAATAGATATTATTTACCTTGACTTCCGGAAAGCTTTTGATATAGTTCCTCATCAAAGGCTCCTAAGTAAGCTCAATAATCATGGGATAAAAGGACAAGTCCTCTTGTGGATCAAAAACTGGCTTATAAATAGAAAACAGAGACTGAGTATAAATGGGAAACTTTCTCAGTGGAGGGTGGTAAGCAGTGGGGTACCACAGGGATCAGTACTCGGTCCGATGCTTTTTAACTTGTTTATTAATGACTAGTGAGCAAAGCCCGTTGTGGCAGGAGACAACGGGCCCTAGATAGGAAGGAAGGGTGGGTGGAAGGGAGCAAGGGAGAAGTGGAGGTACAGAGAGAGAGAGGGAGAGAGAGAGAGAGAGAGAGAGAGTTAGAGTGAGGGGGAGGGAGGAAAGGGGGGTGAGAGAGGGAAAGAGGGGGCAGTCAGAGACAGGGTGTGTGATGAGAGTAAGTTTGAAAGAAAGAAAGGAAGGGAGGGAGGGAGGAAGGGAGAAAGAATGAAAGTCAGGAAGGAAGGAAGAAAGAAGGGTAGAAAGAGAGAGTCTGAGAGAGAGAGAGTGGAAGGAAGGAAAGAAGGGAGGGAGGGAAAAATGGGAGAAAAGAAAGAGGGGGGAACAGAGTGAGAGAGAGATAAAGTGTGGAAGGGCGAGAGAGAGAAAGGAAGAAAAAAGGGTGGTGGGGGGAGGCGCGGGGTGGGAGAAGGGGGGAGCTGGGCCTGCAGCTGGCGTGCGGTGGCTGCGAGGCCACCGGCGCCGGCTTTCTCCGGTGGGTGGTGGGTGGGAAGGGGCTTCAGCCGGTGTGCGGTGGCTGTGGTGGCGCCGCCGCTACCGGCTTTCTGGTGGGTGGGTGGGTGGGCAGGAAGGGCCTGCAGCCAGCGCGCGGTGGCTGTGCCACTGCCGCAGCTTTCTCGTGGGTGGGTGGGTGGGCGGGCAGGTGGGGAGGGGTCTGCAGCCGGCGGGCAGTGGCTGTGCCGCCGGCGGCTTTCTCGTGGGGGGGCGGGCAGGGCCTTCAGCCAGCGTGAAGTGGCTGCGCCACCAGCGCCGGCTTTCTCATGGATGGGTGGGCGGGAAGGGCCTGCCACTGGCGTGCGGCTGCCTGTCCGCCACCGGCAGCTTTCTCCTGGGTGGGTGGGTGGGGGAGTCCAGAGGCCCGCGCGGGGAGGCTCCGGCCACTTGGCCCTCCCTGGGCTTCCTCGGGAGGTCTGGCTCACTCACTCTGTTGATGGTCCTCTCTCCTCAGAGGTCCAGAGCGGAGTGAGCAGAAGACCCTGGCTGGGGCTGACCTGGGCGGAACTGCACAAAGCAGCCACCCAACCCGGCCAGAGTCTTCTGAGTGACAGTTCATGCCGCCAACCTATTTTGGCGTGCATCAAACGTTCTGGGGCGAAAACTCAAATATATATAAGGACAGGATTTGGAATTGGGAGTAAGCAGTGAAGTGGCTAAATTTGCAGATGACACGAAGTTGTTCAGGGTGGTGAAAACCAGGGAGGAGTGTGAGGCACTCCAAAGGGATCTGTTGAGGATGGGTGAGTGGGCGTCAACGTGGCAAATGGGGTTCAATGTGGCCAAGTGCAAAGTGATGCACATTGGAGCCAAAAATCCTAAATATAAATACACGTTGATGGGGTCTGAACTGGCAGAGACGGACCAAGAGAGAGATCTTGGAGTCGTAGTGGATAACTCGATGAAAATATCTAGACAGTGTGTAGCTGCAATAAAGAAGGCCAACGCTATGCTGGGGATTATTAGGAAGGGAATTGAAAACAAATCAGCCAGTATCATCATGCCCCTGTATAAATCATTGGTGCAACCTCATTTGGAATACTGTGTACAGTTCTGGTCACCACATCTCAAAAAGGATATTATAGCATTGGAAAAAGTGCAGAGAAGGGCAACTAGAATGATAAAAGGGTTGGAACACCTTCCCTATGAAGAAAGGTTAAAATGCTTGGGGCTCTTTAGCTTGGAGAAACGACGGCTGAGGGGTGACATGATCGAGGTTTATAAGATTATCAATGGGATTGAGCAGGTTGAGAAAGAAGTACTTTTCTCCCTTTCTCACAATACAAGAACTCGTGGGCACTCCATGAAATTGCTGAGCAGTCGGGTTAGAACAGATAAAAGGAAATACTTCTTCACCCAAAGAGTGATTAACATATGGAATTCACTGCCACAGGAGGTGGTGGCAGCTGCAAGCATGGACAGTTTCAAGTGGGAATTAGATAAACATATGGAGCAGAAGTCCATCAGTGGCTATTAGCCACAGGGTATAGATGGGAACTCTCAATCTGGGGCAGGTGATGCACTCTATTCTTGGTGCTGGAGGGGGCAGCAGTGGGAGGGCTTCTGGTGCCCTGGCCCCACTGCTGGACCTCCTGATGGCACCTGGTATATTTTGGCCGCTGTGTGACAGAGTGTTGGACTAGATGGGCCATTGGCCTGATTCAACATTGGCTTCTCTTATGTTCTTATGTTCTTAGGGGAGATTTGAACAGGGGAGATCCACAGGCCAGCACAGCTTTCAATGTATTATTTTTGCATTATTACTCGACAAATTCTACTTCCACTTAAAAAATCTGCACTGCCACCTTTCCATGCTACTTGACTGAAATTATTAAAGTTAGGCAGAATTGCTTGAAATAAATGCAATCCCATGCACAGTTCCTCCAGTTTAAACCCAATGAAGGCATCGCTGCATAGTCACTTTACATACAATTGCACTGTTAACTTCTCAGACGTTAAGTGCCTTTTGTTTTCCATTTCTGTAATCCAAGACCAATTGCATTGTTATGTTATTGGATATTTTATGCTGCCCAGTTGAATCATTTTTCAGTTGTTTTTACTGCCTTCCACTTTTGTAACCCACCTTCTACATGATGGTATGTCTGCATACCTGCATATGCCTGGCTTTAGACAGCTTTCCTTTTGTTTGGTTGCTTGCTTGCTTCTTTAATATCTTCTACTGTCTGTGTTCTATATTTTGTAATATGTCTTGAGTCTCAGCAAGAAAGGCAGGCTGTAAATGAAGCTAAATAAAACAACTGGGGAATGCATAAGGTTGCAAGCTCAGCTTCCTAGATCACAAGAGATGCATTATGATCCCCAGTGACCGGTAGAGACATTAGTGGATGTGACACTGGTAAAAATGTCCGCAGCAGACACGTTTTGTGACTATGGCGGATGTGCTTTGAGGACTGCACTGAACAGATAATTTGGAGACAGCTCTGCCTATCCCATGTCCTTTCCCATTTCTCCACTGACTGATGGCCAGTTGTGTTACATTACTGCCTTCGTGTTATGAGGAGAAAAGAATTCAATCAGAAGGAAGCTGTCACTGCTTGAGTTACTGCCGGCATAAATTGTGACGTGTGAAATGATAACCTGCCACCCCATCTAATCTAGATTCTGTAGAACAAAGCATGCTAAGAATAGTAATCTTAATTAGCAGCACCATCTTGATGTCTAAGAAGGGACTACTGAATGACAGCTGCAGACCTCTCTGCAGCAGGCAGGATTAGCCCCTGGCTACACAGTTAAATAGTCACATGCAGAGGCACTATATGGCTTTAGTATGTCACTGAGAATCAAGTTTTTTGCAGGAGGATACTTTTTAACAAATTCACAGAGAAGGTACTTGTATTCCTGACATTTGTTTCCTTTCTTTAAATACCCATAAATGGGTGAAGATTTTTTTGTTTTGTTCGGCATTCCTTCAGTGATCCTTCCCTCCCCCTCCCTCCCCCAAAGTTTAAATTGTTGTTTCTATGTTTTGCATTTATTTTAGCTTTGGTTCTAATTGTTTTAATGATGTAGTTGTTGGTTTTAATTACTTTTAAGATGAGGTATTTATTATGTGTGTTTTAATTTGTTAGCTGCCTTAGTGGCTCTATGAGGGCCAACAGGCAGAGTAAAAAGTTGAAATAAATAAGTAAATAAATTAGAGGAAGTAGTTGAATTTAGGATAAGGTGGAGAGAAGGGTTTTGCTGCCTCCAGCAAAGAGTCATCTCTCTAGTTCCCTTGCACTGAATCCTACAGGATGGGTTCAGCACAGAAGAGCCACGGAGATTAATACAAGCACACCCCAGCAATATGTGATCAAAAGGGAAGTGAGAGCTGTCTGGCTTTGTCAGTCCCATTTGTCAAGACAGGAATTCAAGTTTAACTCTGCAGTGAAAGGACTTCCATAGGGAAGCCATCACATTTCACCACTAATAGCACAGTTGTGGGATCCTTATTTATAGATTCAAAGCTTGTACAGACCAGTTGCTATTTTGCGGCAATAACTTCCCCCTTAGCACATGGCTAATGTGTTTTTAAAAAATCAAAGCCCCATAGGCCAGAAGACCTAATGCAAATGCTAAACATCCTGTTTCACATAATAGCCACCCAGCAATGGAGGACATGATACTTACATGTGGTTGCCAATCTCCAGGTGCAACCTGGAGATCTCCAGACAAGAGATATCAGCTCCCCTGGAGAAAATGGCTAATTTGGTGTGTGGACTCTATATGGGCATTATACCCTGCTGAGGCCCCTCTCCTCCCTAAACCCGCCCTTCCCAGGCTTCACCTCCAGAAGAAGAGCAGGGTTTTATACCCCACTTTTTGCACCTTTAAGGACTCCCAAAGTGGCTTACAATCACCTTCCTTTCCTCTTAGGGTTGCCAGTCCTCAGGTCCCAGCAGGGATTCCACCACTTGTGGGGGCTTTGATCTCCTGGAACACTCCTCAAATCCCCCTGCTGCAATAGTGAGGGGACCTGGCAACCCTAATTCCTCTCCCCACAACAGTCACCTTGTGAGGTAGTTGGGGCTGAAAGAGTTTGGAGAGAACTGTGACTGGCCCCAGGTCACCCAGCAGGCTTCATGTGGAGGAGCAGGGAATCAAACCTGGTTCTCCAGAGTCTACCACTTTTAACCACTTCACCACACTGGCTCCAAAATCTCCAGGTATTTTCCAACTCAGAGCTGGTAGCCCTCCAGTATAATCCCAAACAGTGCTACTCTCTTCTAAATCCATATAAGTCAGTGTTGAATGGTTTGACTAGGGTTGCCAACTCTGGATTGGGAAATTCCCAGGGATATGGGGGGTGGACCCTGGGTTTGGGGAAGGGAGAGAGCTCGGTGGGGTATGATGCCATACAGTCCACCCTCCAAAGCAGCCCTAGTATCCAGGGGAACTGATTTATGTCATCAGGAGATCAGTTGTAATTGCAGATCTTCAGGCCTCACCTGGAGGTTGGCAGCAATAGGTGTGACTCTGCTTAGAACTGCACTATAGATCTTTTCCCCACTTCCGGGGGAGGCTACCCTCAAACTACCCTGCCTCTTGCAGGGCTCCAGTCATCTGTTTATCCTAATAGTCCTGCACCTGGAACCCTGCAAGGGACAAGAGAGCAGCACAGAGGAACAAATGAGTGGCATGGTATAGTGGTTAGAGTATTGGACTTGGATCTGAGCAACCCAGGTTTGAATCCCTACACTGCCACTGAAACTCGCTGGGCAACCTTGGGCCAGTTACTCTCTCTCTCTGCATAACCTGCCTCACAATATTGTTGTTGTTGTTGTAAGGATAAAAGGGAGGAGGTGAAAACAATGATAGAAGCCACTTTGAGTCCCCACTGAGGAGCAAAGCAGGGTACAAAGATCTAAATAAATAAGTATGGGGCAAATTGTAGATAAAGGGAGTGAAACTGCCCTGGGTGGGAAGACAACTGGGTCAATTCCACAAAGCAAATGATCCCACAAAGCAAGAGCAGTAGGTTTAGAATGGACAAAAGGAAATACTACTTTACACAGTAGGGTTGTCAAACCCCCCTGGTTTGTGGAATAGAGCTGAACAACTGTGATGTATTATGCCAAGGAAATTATCCACAGACTATTAAGTCCTTATCCAATATTCAGTTTACTTGGAGTAATTCAGTCTCCCAGAAATCATTCATAATAACACCATCAACACTAACGGGCTATGCATATCAGGTCTCGTTTCATTTACAACTTTGTCAGAGTGCATAGGGTTGAATTTAATTCAGTCATTTAACAAGCAGTATGGACATTTTTCATGGTGACTCTCATCAAATCCATTAACCCCTGGTTTGGCAGGGGTTGCCTGATCTAGAGGGGCTTCTTTCTGCCCGCCCACCAGCTGGCAGGCGGGGGGAAGCCTCGCCCCCAATAGCAACCACCTGGACTCCTCCCCACCTCTTCCCAACAGCATTTAAAGACTTCCTTTAAACACTGTTGGGAAGCGGTGGGGACCACACACCTGCACTCTAAGCCCCGAATTTGGGGGTTGGAATGCAGGCGCAAGTGGCCTCCCCCCCACCTCTCCCCAGCAACATTTAAAGGATGCCTTTAAATGCTGCTGGGGAGATGCGGGGGCACCGCTTCCTAACGTGATGATGTCACTTCTGTGTGACATCATCATGTTAGGGACTCCCCAACCCCTCCAGTAAACCCCAGCAAAGTCCTCTGCTGGGGACTTTGAGGGGACCTGGCAACCCTACTACACAGAGAGTGATTAAAATGTGGAATTTGCTGTCAGAGGATGTAGTGATGGCCACAGGAATAAACAGCTTCAAAAGTGGATTAGATGGATCCATGGACAATAAGTCTATCAGTGGCTATTAGCCATGGCGACTTAGGGAAACCTCCACATACAGAGGCACTAATCCTCTGAAACCCAGAGCCAGGAGGCAACTTCAAAGGGAAGCCTTGGCTTCTATGCCGTTTTTGGCCCTCCAGAGGAATTGGTTGGCCACCGTGTGAGACAGGATTCTGGATTAGATAAAGTATTGGCCTGATCCAGCAGGGCTCTTCATATGTTCTTATCCCTATCTCAGTTCCTGTGCACACCACTAACCACTGTTCCAGCCCTCCAGTGTTGACCAGAATTGTCTGAATTAGCTGAGCTCACAGTGAATTTCCAGGCAAGATACCTCTGGAGAGCAATTTTCTGTGGCAGTTCCCACTTAGACGTTGTAAGAGGCCAGGCCTTGAAGGAGGAATACTTCCTGAGTGAATAATGGGGAAGGTCAGCCTAGGACAGGGGTGGCCAAACTTGCTTAATGTAAGAGCCACATAGAATAAATGTCAGATATTTGAGCAGGCAGGCAGACATGCCTGGGTTTCCTGCCTGATCTTCTTCAGGTGCCCCCCGACCTTCCCCAGGTTCCCTGCCTGATCCTCCCAGGCAGCAGGGGGGCTCTGCAGGCCTTCCTTGGTCTGTCTGCCTCAGCAGGCAGGCCAGGAAGGGTGGAGGGGCCGCCCCTGGGCTCCTTACTGCTGGAACGCTGTTCTGGCATGTTCCGGCAGGAAATGACTCCTGTGTTTGAGAGCTGTAAAAAATTAACAAACATCACACACACACATTTTTATTGAAAAATATGGACATTTGCTTTTTATTAACATTAAGCGAGACTGCCAAAAATAAAAACAAAAGGTAAAAACAGATATTGATAATGATATTCATTTTTCCAATGATATTTATTTGTTTGCTAATAATATTTATTTGTCAAAGAGAGAGAGAGGTGGAAAGAAAGCAACTTTAAATGAATTCTCCAAGCCCCCCTGTGCCCCCATGCCAGCCAGCCAGCTTGACTTGAAGAAGGGATTTAAAGAGACAAATGCCTTCTCCAAACTGACTGGTGGAGGTGGGGGGATTTGAGAACACATTTAAAGTTAAAGTTGCTTTCTCTCTCTGCTCCCCCCCCCACACCTCAAGCCTACCCAGGAAGGGGAACACTGGCTGGGGAAGGGAAGACTGGTTGGGGAGGCATGCCTCCCCTTAGCTTTCCTAACCGCCCTGCCAGGAGCTGCACAATGCATTTGAAAGAACCGCATGCGGTTCCTGAGCCACAGTTTGGCCACCCCTGTCCTAGCCCAAATCAGAAGACTTGCATGACAAAACTAAGGAAGTTGGTAAGAGAGAGAATTTGAACATGGTACTCGGAAGACGCACTGACACAATTCCTATTATCTTATCCTTGCGTAAGAAAAGAAACCCTAAACTGTAGCTATCAGTTTGGGACAGAAAAAAAGAAAGGAAACAAAGGAAGGGAGAAAAGCTGAAAAGCGGAGGGAGACAATGGATAAATTAGGATGGGTGGTGAAAGGAAACTGGAACAGATAACACAGGAGGTACAGCCCCTGCAGGATGAAGAAGTCAGCTTGTTGTCATTGTTACAGTGCAGGACTGGAATATGGGAGACTCGGGTTCAAATCCTTTCTGTTCTATGATGCTCCCTGAGTGCCCTTAGCCCAGTCACACTCTCTCAACCAAACTTAACTCACTGCATTGTTGTAGGAGTAAAAGGGAAGAAGGGAGACCAATATATGCTGCCCTCAGCTCCTGGAGGAAAGGCAAGATAAAATGTACTAAATGAACAAATAAATAACATCACAAAAGAAGATGGCAGTGATATATGGTGGCAGGAGAATATGAAATGAGCCAGGTTTGATGGGGCAAGCTAATGGGAATAATGCATCAGATGGGAAAGACAAGATAATTGGTTTGGTTTCTGGATCTGCCCCACCAATGTTCTCTTAATGACCGTATAGGGTTACCAACCTCCATGTGGGGTCTGGAGATCTACTGGAATTGAAACTCATCTCCAGAGTCCAGAGATCAGTTCCCCTGGAGAAAATGGCAGCTTTAGAGGGTGTACTCTATATATCCCACTGATGTCCCTCCCCTCCTCAAACTTCAATGCCCCCCCAAATCTCAAGGAATATCCCAACCCAGAGCTGAGAACCCTAATGACTGAGTTACATGGGGGCATCTCAATAGGTTTCAAAGGAATCTAATTGTGTTCAAGACCCATTATGCAAATCCTACAAGCTTCCCATATAATTTCATTTCACACATCTGTTTGCCACTAGACTCTGCCCAATGCAAGAGCGTGAAAAGGGACTTCTTCATTTGGATCCCAAAAGCAGCTGGCCTGTTCTGATTCCATGCTGTCTGAGATCAGGGGGGAAACAACCCCTGTACCATTTTAGATTCTGCCATGGAGGTCAGAAGGCCAACAGGGAGAAACACTATAATAAAATGAAGCATCACAAGGCAGATTCTGGTCATCTTCATAATTATTTACAACGGATTTTTGCAAAAGCTCTTTGCGGAAAAGGAACCTTTCACAGTGGACTTGAAAACAAGCCACTTGCTGTTCCCAAGCTGAGGAGGAGTCCCTTGTTAAAATTTCTTGCATGCTGTCCATGGAAGCAAATCATAAAGGGAACTGCCATCCCCCTATTGGTTGTCCCCCATCCACTGGCCCTTTTTTCCTTTGTCCTGCTCATCAATTTCATTGGTTGACACCTCCCTAGTCCCTACCACCCTCACACTCATTAGCTTGCCCATTGGTTGGAAAAGCAGTCTTTTGACGTAGGAGCAGGTCAGCAAAGTGCCACTTCCCTGCCTATGCTGAGTCAAATGTTCTCATTTCTCCAAAGAAGATGGCTCCAGCTTCTCCCCCATCCCCAGCCACCCCTGTCCCTGTGGTGCCAACACAGCCCTGAGACGATGAGCCAGATTCTATTCAGGAGCCTTCATCATCCATACAGTAGCTCTGAAGGCAGAATTATTGTTACAGATAATAGTGGATGAGTCAGAGAGAACACAGCGTGAGGCTTCATTCTCAGGATGAGTTTGCCAAGTTAACAGCAAGGGAAAAATCTTTAAGTTGAACCCCGGGACTATTCAGTAATGCCCTAATACAAAAATTCTTTATAAATGCGAGATCTGCTTTCACTGGGGAGAGGGGAGAAAGAAATTTTCTTAAAGGGCTATGTGTGGATGTGCTCATCATTTCATATACTAAATAAATAGAATGCTTTTTCCAACACTATATAAACAGTGGGAGGGAATGTTGTTTGTTATGGATGCTAAGACAAGACAGTCAAATGAGTGTGTATTTTAGAAATGCAAACTAACTTGACAGTTTAGTGTGACTGAAAAATGGATTTGTGTGCCACAGGGCAATGATAGCCATACACTACCCACCTCCATTGAGAAGCTATTGTCTGTTCACAGCCTCAAAATATCTTAAGGCACAGTCCTTGTTATGAGACTCAACAAAGGATTCAGCTTCAAGTGATTTCAGCTTTATTAAACAGCAACTGTAAGTCAGGAACACACAACAAGGGGAGCACAGCTCCTTCTTTTAAACTCTCCCAGCCTGTCAAAGCCACACCCATTACAAGTTAAAGACCAATCAGAATACAGGGATAAAGGCCAATCAGGACCGTTCCCTCTTTGCAACAATATCACTCAGTGATTGGGTAATTACACAGGTTTCGCAGAAACCGACCAATAGCAATGCGACATCTGAAGAGCCACATTCAGACTCAAGCTTAACATGTGAATAGATAGGAGCGATTCACATTCAGTACATAACAGTCCTGATTTCCTCCCACCTCCAGTCTTGTTCCCTTTTGTGATACATGTTTTGGGAAACAAACTGTAACAACCATCCCATCCTTTCCAGGTTCTTTATATATTCTCTTGTGTGTGTTTTTTAAACTCAAACAACACGGAGTACTGAGCAAACCTTGCACTTTCATACATTAAACATAGATTTCTCCAGCTGTAATTAAAGCAGGATAGAGATGCCAAAGGATACCTGGCAAAATCTCAGATGTAGAAACCCAGGACACACACAGAGACACATACACACACACACACACGGGAACCAGCCAATCTGCTCGATCAATCTTTGAACTTGAAATTTTGTAATGTCTCTTGACTCCTCGTCAGTACATGTGAATGACACCAGGTTACCCAAACCTAACCAGACAGCTTCAGAGAAATGAAGGCATGACTCAATGTCCACAGTAGAATCTTAGCCATCTCTGTCCTAGAAAAGCTCAATTTATTCCTTCTTCATCACAAATATTAATGCTTTCCTTGCGTAAAGAAGGTAGCCCAGTCAGGAAACATATTTGCTAGCTATTGCTTTTTATAGGGTGGATCCAATGGTGCTGTTCCACTGGTGCAATAGCACTTAACACCAACAGAATAGCACTGGATACAGTGGAGGAGAAAAGGTAACTTTTGCCAGTTTGCCAACCACTGCAGACCCCCACTTTGGCTTCCCACAGTCTTTGTGAGAGCAGAACACGGAGCAGGGGAGGGAATGAGTGAGCTGCTCTGCAGTAGAAGGAGGAAGGAGAGAAAGTCCCATTCTGTAAGGTTACATCTGCTATATTCTCATGACATTTAACATATTTGGATTTTGACTGCTCTATCAGCATTTCTTTTCTTGTTTTCTTTTATTGCATTTTCATCCTGTCTTTCTTCCCAGGAGCTCAAAGTAGCCTGTTTGATTGCCTTCTCCCCATTTTATCCTCACAACAACCCTGTTAGGTAGGTTAGGCTGAGAGAAACTATCTGGTCCAAGGTCACTCTCAGTCAACTTCATGACTGGAGATCTAAATCTGAGTCTTTCCCATAACATGAGGGGTCACTGTGGCTTAGAGGTTAAGATGCTGCGCTACAGACCAGAAGGTCTGTATTTTGGCAGTTCGAGACCCTAGGGCCATGTGATGGAGTGAGCTCCCTTCTCTGGCCCCAGCTCCTGCCAACCTAGTAATTCAAAAGCAAGAAATTGCAAGTAGATGAATAAGAACCGCTTTGGTGGGAAGGTAACAGCGTTCCATGTGCCTCAGCGTTTAATCATGCTGGGCACATGACCACGGAAACCTCTGCAGACAGCTCTTGCTCTTCACTTTGGAAACGGAGATGAGCACCACCCCCTAGACTTAGATTCAACTAGCTTTCGAGCAAGGGAAACCTTTACCTTACTCTTCCATAACAGCTCTCTGAGGTTTATCTGCCCTAACAGTATTATCTGTAGCAGTTTGTCAGAACTGGCCCTGTTGTCTGAATTCAGTGCTGCTTTTTTAAAATGGTATTTTGATGCTGGTTAATTAAAAAAGCCAGCATTACTGGTTTATTGCTGTAGTTTTGAACATGCTTTTTATTATTTTATACTAGTTTGTACTAGCATACTAGTGGAACCATTTTGTGCTATCTGCAACTGTTTTAATCATCATTGAAGTTTTGATCAATCTTATTGTTCCATTGTGAATTGTTGTATGCCACCCGCAGCCACATTCTGAAGGAGCAGAAAACAGAGAAGCTAAAACAAACAAATAATAAGGAACGAATGGTGAATTCCTTAAGATACTGTTTCAATGGTTCCAGGGTATCAACAAGATGTACTGCTAGACATTTTTCTAATTTTTCTCCCATGTTCTACTGAGGGTAGCCTTCACGCCCACCGTTTTCTGTATTGTTACAAGATCCCTGCCATGATTATTTTCATCCACAAAGCTCTACCTTCTCAGCACAAATGTACTAAAAACTTCAAAACCCTGAAGGCATTCAAAGAAAGAGGCCGAACATTCAGTGTGATATCTCTTTTCACATTTTTCTTATTTAGCTTCTAAGAACTATAAAGTGAATGGTAGGGCTACCTGAAGGCTGACCTTAAGATGCAGAGATGAAAAGTGATTCTGTAAAAACAGAGCTTTGCACAGAACATTTGTTCCCTGTAACTCTGTGGTGCATCTACTTAGACTACTCACAATATCACCTCAACCTGAGCTGACACCATACAGAAAGCCCAAAGGTTACATTCATACCATGGTAGGTTAACAAGGTGATCAATCTTCAAAAGATTAGAGCCTTTGGTAGACATGGTAGTGTTCTGTTCATATGTTGTGGGAACCCACCAATCTCACATCTCAGGAACATGCAGGTCTCTATGGTGTACCTGATATGTGCAATCCCATAACATGTGAATTAGGCACTGTGTGGATTTTCCATGCTAGTTTTGCTCCCCCTTAAAGGAAACAGTTTGCATGAATGGAAGCTATACTTACATGAAAAATCCACACCATGCCTAATTCACATGTTACAAACTCATAGTTTCAGCTGAGTAGCCGTGTCAGTCTGCAGTAGAAAAGCAAGATTTGAGACCCGCATCTCCTTAAAAGACCAACAAGATTTCCAGGGTATAAGCTTTGGGGAGTCAAAGCTCCCTTCCTCAGTTCCAGGACCACGCGTTTCATGCTCCTGGAATTTGCAGCTGGCAGGTTCCTACTGTAACATCTGCAGAGGGCTATCAGCAGCAGCAATTTTAGTTGTTGGAGGTTAGATTTGATGGCATGAATGCAAAGTATTGCACATCATTTTTATGCATAAAAGTGGTACCCATCTATCATTCGCTATATTTGCCGAATACATTTATGTTACTTAGTGAGGCTGTCACTCAATCACAACATATCCAAGAGACAGACCATTCATTCCATGGGGGACAGGGAATGGAGTCTGTGGTTGGTTCTCTTGATTTTTACCTTCCAAAAAGAAGCGGGGGGGGGGGCTGATTTTGACTGGAGGCATAGCCCTGGGCAGGGTTAACCCTTTCTTCCCATGACATTTCCCCAACAGAAACTGAGGCCCTTCTCAGCTGATATTAGTCCTGGAAGGGGGAAATGTAAGATTGTATATATATTTTTCCTTATTGGGCTTAAGAGTACTTTGGGAAAATCTACTGGGGAAAAAAATGGGAGGACTCTATTGGGAAATATATTAACCTCCTGCCCAAGTACTATGGCCACAATCTAAATTGGGGGGCCTTGTGGTTCCTGTCATAGTTCCACAAGTTAACAAGCTGTCTGGCCAATAGAATTTTATAGTTAGCAATCCAATCTATATTCATTTTCACTGGAGCAAAACCAACTGCTTTGATAGTGGCATACCTTGTTTTTAGCAGATGCACACATTTGTCAAAGTACCTATCTTAGAGGTGACATTCCCTCCTATGTCAGAGAGAAGAAGAAACGCCTCTTTAAGTCAGCATTCATCTTCTGTGGCTATAAAAAGGACTTCAATAAAAAATGATTTGTATAATGTTATAACTCTGCTCCCTGATTAGCTGAAAGCAGCTTTTGAGTCAATCCAAAAAGGGTTTTCAGTCAACTGACCGATGCCACCCTGCTATCAGCATTAATAAAATAGCCCCAGGGTGCTCAAAGCAGCTGACACAGATGTTGTGTGTAATCCTTACAACAACACTGTAAAATAAGCCAATGTTACTTTTATGCTGATATTACAGACTGGGAGAAGGCGGTGAGGGGTTGAAAGACAGTGGCTTTTTTAGAGTTACCCAATATGTTCATGCCTAAGCCGAGACATGGGACTTCCAAGACTAATATCCTGCAAGGTACTTTTTTGTTTCGTTTTTACTAACTAGGAGGCCTGCGAAGCTGCCTTGAAGGTCACAAAAGCAGAGCTGGGGAAGGAGGTGTTCAGACAGTTTGTCACGCTGTTCCAAGTGTAAATCTCCCCACCCTCAAAGCTAAAATTTGTTTTACAGGGGGAAAAGGAAAGGACCAATACACCTTTCTTTTCCCAGCACAACTGTTAAGGACACAGAGGCACTATCCCATACTCTGAGTACAATCCTAAATAGGTCTATTCAGAACCCTACTCACGTCTTACTCCCAGGAAAATGTTGCTAACATTGCACTGCCAGAGGTTAACAACTCTCCAGCTGCTGCTGCTGCCGCCGCCATCCAGCCTTGCTCCCATTACAGCATAAAGAAGACTGGGAAACATTTTGCACTCTAAAAGTGTTGGAGCGGCAAACACAAGGTAAATTAGGTTTAAACAATCCAGACCCCTCTGCCTGCTCCTTTGTCCCCTGGCAGCCTGTCTGCCTCCTCTAAACCTCCTTCCTGCTGCTTAGTAGTAACACCTGCAGCCAACTGTTTTTCTCTTTCCCAGTAAGGCTATTTTGTCTGCCTTGTTTAGTGTTCTCTGTGAAGAAGCACAAATGCATCAAGGGATGACAGGCAGGTGCTTCTGCACATAAAAAGCATCATGCGCCCTCCGAATAGGGAAGTTGCCATGGAAGAGGAAGGCCAAGCAAGGTCAACTAAAGTCATAGAGTGAAGGTAGGAACTACTAAGGGAGGAGGTCAGAGAAGGGGATTGCTAATTAAAATCTAGCCTAAGTAGGTCCTGTTGCTTGATACAGGGATTTCCCCCCCTAACTAATCTAAAAACTAGCTACGTTTAGAAATAATGATGGAAGGTCATTAATCCTCTGGCATATTGCTGGTGCTATTTCTGTTTCCATTTTGTTAGGCACTAGGCCAGGGGTGTGCAATATGGTTGCCAACCTCGGGTTGGGGGGGAGTTCTCTGAGAATTGCAACTGATGTCAAGATTACAGAGGTCAATTCCCCAGGAGAAAATGGCAGTTTCAGATGGGACTCTATGGCATCACATCCCTGCTGAATTCCCTTTCCAGGCTCCATCATCAAATTTCCAGGAATTTCCCCAAGCCAGAGCTGGCAACTCTAGAATGTGGGGGCACCACGGTGGCATGCACCTGCACCTTTCCTGGTGCCAGCCAAGTGTTTTTAAAAGTGGGCAGGGCCAGGTGAGGCGACTGACTGGCCATTTGAGATCTGACAACAGATAATTCCAGATGAGTGTTTCTTAGCTTACTCAATCTGTGTACTTACTTTGTGTGCATGCAAGAAACTACTTTTAAACAACATGTTCACTTTAAAAGATGTAGTCTTTTTAAAAGAGACCTTCTGCCTGAAATTCCAAAGAGTTATTATAATGCATAACCTCATTCCCTGACATTCTGTGGTTGGCTCCTCCTCCTCCTCCTCCTGCTCAAATACTTTGGCCACCAAATGAGAAGGGAGCACTCACTGGAGAAGACCCTGATGCTGGGAAAGATTGAAGAAGGGGACGGCAAAGGATGAGATGGTTAGACAGTGTTATAGATGCAACGAACATGAAATTAAGCAAACTCTGGAACATGACGGCTGGAGGGCCTGGCGTGATGTGGTCCGTGGGGTCGCAAAGAGTCGGACTCAACTGTGCAACTGAACAACAACCCCCTCCACCAGCAGCCATTCTGTGGTTGTGCCCAACAATCTCTGTCTTAATCGCATAGGTTCCTGCAGCTTCAAGGTAGAGGATTCCTTCACTCGACAGTGTAGAGAAGAGGGGAAAGGGTGGAGGGGACAGAGAGTCTCAGCAGATATTCACCTGACAGGGATGTTGTCCAACCATAAGACTCTGTCAGCATTTCCACTGAAGTGGATTTTTCCAACTGCTGCTTATGTGCCCTCACTTTCTGTCAGCCACTGCACCATATCTAAAAAGAGAATGCTTTCTCCGATCTGCCTGAGATTTGGCAAGGAGAATTCCTTGGAAGCAGGGTACACAACCACAGATAATTTCATCCCGGTTAGATGGAAAACAAAAAACTCATAGATGGAAATGTGTCTCCCATTTAAGTAAATGGGAATTAAGCAATAATAGAATAAAGAATCTGGTGTTATAATAAAGAAAATAAATAAAAATATTAAAGAATAAAACAACTGGAATACAGCCAGAATAAAGCTTCTGTATGCATTCCTAGTCCTAGGTTCATTATCTTACTTTATTTTTACTTCTTACTGTTTTTACATCCTAAATCATAAACAGCAGAGCAACTATTCAGAATAGTCCATAGCCTGCCATTTGTGTTGCCAGTTCCAGACCCCAAGAAGATTCTTGCGCCTTTTAAGTCCATCATGAAGGAAGAATATCACCAGGTCTCTCTCTCTCTCTCTCTCTCTCTCTCTCTCTCTCTCTCTCTCTCTCTCTCTCTCTCTCTCTCTCTCATATCACATAGAACTATAACATTCTTAACAACACCAGATCCAGCAGTTTAGCTCAGTGAATGATAAAAATGTAAACACCTACATTAACAATGAACCACGTTATAACTTGCTTCCTGTTTACTCAGAACTGCTCCTAGAAAATGTTACTAGATTAATACTTTCCCTCAAAAGCTAAGCCAAATGAGAGCAATCCAATGTTAATTGTAAAGAAGCAATGTAGGAGTTTTAATATATTGCATTTGTTTGAGATGAGGACCCTGAATTTTCAATCTTTAGAGAAATCTTTTTTCCAGGAAAGATTTTGCTCATCCTCATAGCCTTCTGGATATTTGAAGGTCACATCTAAAATAAATTAGAGCTGACCACAGTCATCTTTAGTGATGTCCATGTGCTTAGATCTCTACACAGATAAGTCTAAAGGGACAGGTACGGTCCTTTGGGTAGAGGAAAGTTTAAAGTATGTGATTTAAATTCCACAAGGTTCCTCCAGCATAGGGAGTTGGATCTTGCAGATCCATTCAGCTAGCAGTGGTGCTTTCCCCAGCAAAAGGAACCTCCTACTTCTTCCATCAGCGGAAGAACCTCTTGCATAAGGGAAAGCTCCTCACATAGGAGGAAAACACCACCACTGGGGAAACAGATCCATAGGATCCAAACCAACATTGTTTGTTCCTTAGGAATCAGAGAAGAATACAAATGGCATATATTACGCTAGAGTCAAAAATCCATCTCCAGGAATGAGCCATGATGACTCCCACCAGCTTGAGTTTGTGGGTCAGGTGGATTTTCCACTTCCAACCTAACTTTTCCTGTAGATATTCCTCCATAGTGATTATTACAAGAATGTTACATTGGGGAAGACAGAACAGCTTTTAAGAGCATTCCCGTTTTGTTCAATCTCCACACATTTCATTTGTCAAGTCTAGGGTCCAAACTAGACATCCATGGGAGATTTGTGATCAAATCACCTGTGGGTTTTTCGAAGTGCTAAGAGTCCCATGTGGGACTGCACAGAAGCCACGATGATGAAAACAAGGTTGCACTTACCAGTAACTGTTGTTCATCGAGTGGTCTTCTGTGCAGGCACACATCTCTCCCTCCTGCCCCGCTGTGAACTCTCTGGAACTCTGGTTTTCTAGGGGTCTCCAGCAGCATCATGGAGAGAACTGAGGGAATACTGCCCCTTCTCCTGGTCATGGGAGCGTTTTGGCGGGAAAGCGCCAGAGGGAGGAAGGATGCTCCTAGTCAATTAGAAAGCTTGGAAATCTTTTCCGTGGCTGCCCTGCGACTGTGACACTTGAGATAGCAGCATGGGGTGTGGGGAGAAATCATACAGGAATCTATGGATACTTTTTGTTGTTGCTGCTGTCAAGTCACAGCTGACTTACGGTGATCTTATAGGGTTTTTACGGCAAGAGACATTCACAGGTTGTTTGACATTGCTTGCCTCTGCATCATGACCCTGGAACCTTGGTGGTCTCTCATCCAAATTCTAGCCAGGCCTGATAAATAACAACTGGGGGGAGATTCAAATTGTGAAAACAACAGGAAAAGACACACTAATCCTCTCTTGCATCACAGGCATGATCAAGATTATCCCCCCAACACACACACAAGACTTTTGGCACGGGGTGATTCTAATCATGTATCTCCTTAATAATCTGCTTTGCATCTCAGTGAAAAAAGCAGACTATAAATAATGTAAATAAAGCGATATAATACTGTGCACTTTTCCCTTGCAGATTTTTAAGCCCTACAGAACTTGCAGAAGCTTTAGACTGGAGGTTTCAATAGTGTGAGTTCACTCACTGTGATGCTTTCTTTCAAACAGCATCCTGCTGCTGGAAAAATATAATTTGTCTCCATCCATTTCAGTGTGTTTCAACTATGTTGCAAGTAGAGAGGATAAAACAGGCAAGATGCAAATATTCGAGCATCTCAGCTATGCAAGAAACCAGTGGGTATCACTTTAAAATATTCATATTTTGTCTCTTTGGCTACATCACTTAATTTTGCTGAGGTTGGGGATTTAACATGCTGCTTTACATTTGTAATTTCATCGATACGGTCAGCAAATGCATGTTTCATTTGCCTTGGATACTACTCCATTAATCACTAACATTGATACCGAGGATATGCATTGAGCCTCAAACATTAAATCTTGCTATTTTAACACACAAAGCACTTTGCCATCTCAGTCTCATTAACAAATGCTGCCATGTTAGATTACTAGTCCACCTAGCTCAGTATTACCCACTGATGACCAGGATCTCAGGCCGAGAAAGATGCTTCCTAACACCTGCTACCTGAGATCCCAGGAATTGGAGGCAAGACCTCTTGCATGCACAGTACATGTTCCTTCAGCCCCAGCCCCTTCCATAAAAATGTGCATGTCCTCACAACAGAAGACACTCCGTCTCAAAATTTAGTCCAAAATAACTCGCACTTTCCTAGAATCTCTAACTGCTAGGGAAGCAAATATAATTTACATGATGGCAGGGATGTTAGCCAAAATTCAAGATGTTCAGAGCTAATTAGCAAGATAATTGTGTAGACTGATTAATTGCTACAAGCAGAGTGCCTTCATTGTACAGGCTTCATTAACTGTGACTGAGCCAGGCTGACGAGCTGTGCGGCAATCTCATGGCTTGAGTGCTCACACTTCTACGCATGCTCTACATGCCAATGCTGCACTAGGCAGGCTGCAATACAGTCTGCTCATTCCCTTCCAAGCTGAAGCCCTATTGCAGCCATTCTCAGCAGAAACAGGAGTGGCATTACATGTGAGGGGAATGAGCAAGAGTGAGGCCCATTGGACACACCAAGAGAAAGGAAAAGGACAAGGAAGGGTCACATTAGAATGAACAGTGTTAATGATAGAGATTGTTGGTATTATGCTTTGCATTTTGGGTGTATTCAACAATAGCCTTTAGAGGCCTGACCTGGATTGCCCAAGCAAGCCTCATCTTGTCAGATCTTGGACACTAAGCAGGGTCAACTCTGGCAAGTACTTGGATGGGAGACCTCCTTGAAATACCAGAGGTGGGAGGCAGGGGCAGGCCCTATTCCGCCACTTCTCTGAATATCCTCCAAGCCCCCATTAGGGGTCAGTCACCAGAGGTTGCCATGACTTCCAGATGCATGCACAGTCAATCTCCAGAGGTTGCCATGACTTCCAGGTGCACACTTACTCACACGCACATATAAAAAAAACAATAGCCTTCAGCATAAACAATTTGTAATGTATTAGCTTATGCATTTGTACGTTTTGATGACACATTAAAATTACTCCATTTTCCCCTCTTTGGCTATATTTTTCCACCTCTGAGCTGCCAAGTTCTGAGCCTGTCTACTATGGTTGTTGCCCTTTGGCTCTGTGGCCTGGTATTTCAAGATCAGACGTCGGCCAGCCTAGTTGCTAACTCCTAAAAAGAAGCGGATTTAAAAAGTACCAGCAAAAGGGTAGTAGCAACTGGAAAATGCAGGTCGCAGGCGAGCGTTGGATCATGGAAGCGGAGTTAATCCGGCGCATCTGGCACGCACATGTGTCCCATTGCACCAGATGTGTTTTTTCCAAGCCTCCACAGTAGGCGAAGAAACGTAAGATTGCACATGTGCAAGAATGCGAAAGCGAAACCCTTTGATGTGCTTCAACATCGCCATGTGATCGCCGACTATCGCGTCTGTGTGGCATCTCGGGGACCCATCTGATCGTGCTACCATGCATCTTTTTGCTCCGGCTCTAATTTGCCTCGCTTCAGCAGCTCAGTATCCCGCTCGTGTGACTGGGACCAAAGAGTCACAGAGAAGAAGTATTCCAGCGAATAAGGATTTTTCCTTGCTCTGTCAAGGCAATGAATCCACATCTCATTAAATTCTCCCTTCTATAAAACCAGCAAAGCTACAGGCCTGGAGTTTGAAATTAAAACCCTAGCAAATGTTTTCTTACATCTTCAATAGCCTTGGCCATCTCTCTGTGTTGTTCAGATTCTTACTATAGCTATCTGGCGCAGAGAGAGCCCCACCCCGACATCCTCCAGTACTTCAAAATTTTAGCCTCATTTATTATATGTCCCTAAAACACAGGCAGAGAGCATGCTATCTTAACAAGAGAGAAACTGGAGCAACAAACTAAGACTCCTTCCTTAACTTTCATTTAAAAAGAACGTCTCTGGTCCTCAAGGTTACAGCATGAGGCATTCTGGCAATCCAGTCCTGCCAAGCCAAATAGGAGACCAGTGTCAGCAGCAGCCATTCAACGCACAGCTACCTAAAGAAGTTTGTAAGCTGGGTGGGGAGTAGAATACGGTATAACAGTGAAGAACAGGCTGCTCTCCAGGAGTGTCAAAGCACTGAATGTCAGGCGTCAACTGAACATTCTCATAATAGGCCCATTTCCCCATCCTTCCTGTTTCCCTTAGTGGGGCACCGATCTTGACACGATCTCAGTATTCAACCTTCTTCTGTCAAATGCAGCTGTGAGCTGCCCTGGGCTGCTGGACAAGTGCTGTTATATCATCTGGTCCCGGGGTGCTAAGGCAGTGGACAGCTCCAGTTAGAATTGTTCCTGGCTTCCCTAGTCCACTGGTGCTCTGGATGGGTCTTCCTCCTGGGTGGTGGTTTTAGGACTTCCAGCTCTCCTTAATCCTCAGATGGACTGCAGCCAGAGTTGCCAGCAGGCTGGAGGAAAATGCCATGTCCCCTTAACATAGAGACTTAATGGGATGTTATTTACTTCCGTAACATGAAAAGCATCAGCTGCCTCTCCCCCGCCCCCCATAGGTAAAGGTAAAGGTTCCCTTGCTCGAAAGCCAGTCGAATCCGACTCTAGGGTTGCGGTGCTCATCTCCGTTTCAAAGCCGAAGAGCCAGCGCTGTCCAAAGACATTTCCGTGGTCATGTGGCCGGCATGACTAAACACCAAGGTGCACGGAACGCTGTTACCTTCCCACCAAAGTGGTACCTATTTATCTACTTGCAATTTCTTGCTTTCGAACTGCTAGGTTGGCAGGAGCTGGAACTAGAGACAGGAGCTCACCCTGTCATGCGGCACCCGGGTCTCAAACTGCTGAACTACTGACCTTCCACAGCCTGCAGTTCAGCGTCTTAACCACTTGAGCCACCGCAGCTCCCTACCCCCCATACCAAGCCTCTATTAAAGGGATATTTTTCTACAGGCTTCTGGGCTACCTGAAGTGGAATCTGGAGGGGGATCCTACTTCTCTAAGGAGGGTTCCTTTGACAGCCAGTCCACATTATTTATTCATTCAGTTATTATTCAAAACCCAGACTATGCTGCTGTAAAACTGCTATGCTCCAGTGCTTCCCCTGTTGTCCTTCAGTCTTTTTAAAAAGACCAGCACAATTGCAGTTGTTGTTATGGAGTGGGATGGAATAGAAGTGATTGTGTGTACCTGGGAAAGACATCTGGAAACCACTTGCATACAGCCATCACTGGGGCTAGTGCTACATTCAACGCAGAGCAGACCCACAGTGATAATTCCTCTTCCAGTTGATTGCTAGCGTTACCAACGGGCTTATAGAAAAATGGCCTGACTCTTTAATAAAGGCTTACAATTTGGAAGTGGGCTGCTATAGCTTTTTCATGACATGGAGGTAAATAACATCACCTGGTAATGACATCCTATTAAGCATCTATTAAAGGGACAGGAGCTGCGGTGGCTCAAGTGGTTAAGACGCTGAACTGCAGGCTGTGGAAGCTCAGTAGTTCAGCAGTTCGAGACCCGGGCGCCGCATGACGGGGTGAGCTCCTGTCTCTAGTTCCAGCTCCTGCCAACCTAGCAGTTCGAAAGCAAGAAATTGCAAGTAGATAAATAGGGACCACTTCGGTGGGAAGGTAACAGCGTTCCGTGCACCTTGGTGTTTAGTCATGCCGGCCACATGACCATGGAAACGTCTTCGGACAGCGCTGGCTCTTCGGCTTTGAAACGGAGATGAGCACCGCAACCCTAGAGTCGGATTCGACTGGCTTTCAAGCAAGGGAACCTTTACCTTTACTAAAAGGGACAGGACAGTTTCTCATAGTGGGTAGCCCTACATGATTGCAGAAGCACAAGAAGGGCCTTGTGTAGAAGTACGCTTAGAAATGGAACTTTGTACTGATTCAGATGTTACTCATTTTAGTGAATTTGTCACAAGATGTTTTTATTTCAATAGTTTCCTGTGTCTCATAAAAATGATGTATGTATATATGCGGCCACAAATTGGCATACATATCAGCTCTGTATCAGCTCCACAGTTTTCAACATAATTAAAACAACAAACAAAGCAAAGAGAAACAACTGAAGGACCAGAAAGAAAACAATAATACAATAAGCAGCGCTAAAATGCTTTTAAAAGGACCACTAGCAGCAAAATATTAAAATCCATAAAAATCAACAAAGATTTGTGTGTTAAGTGCCATCAAGTTGCTTCCAACTTATGATGATCTTATGAATTAAAGACCTGCAAAATGTCCTATTGTTAATAGCCTTGCTCAGGTCTTGCAAACTGAGGGCCATGGCTTCCTTTATTGAGTCAATCCATCTCATGTTTAGTCCTTCTCTTTTCCTAGCATTATTGTCTTTTTCAGTGACTCTCGTCTTCTCATAATGTGACCAAAGTGTGGTAGCTATACAGAAAGGGAAGGGGGAAATCAGCCAAAAAGCCTGGGAGGGAAAAGAAGATTTTTACCTGGCACAGAAAAGCTTGCCAAGCTTGGTGCCAAGCAGATGACTGTGAGGAAGGAGTTCTAGACGTTAGCTGCCACAATGGGAAAGGCCCCATGTCTCTTGGCTTTCCACTTTACCTCAGGAGATGAACATATGAGGAGGAGGGAGTCTGTAAATGGCCATAACTGATGGGTATCACTACAGTTGCCAACCTGCAAATGGGGCCTCGAGATCTGAAATTAAAATGGATCTCCAGACTATAGAGATTAGTTCCCTTAGAGAAAATGGCTGCTTTGGAGAGTGGACTCTATTGCATTATACCCTGCCAAGGCCCCTCCCCAAACCTTGCCCTCCCCAGGCTCCACCCAAATTTCCCCTACCAGGAACTGGCAACCCTCGGTATCACTCAAATATGAACGTATATAATAACATCCCAATAATAATGGAATTGCCATGCCCCTTCACCAGCGACAATGCAAATGTCAAACCAGCACCCCCCACAATTAATACCCACCTATTGTTCTTCATAAAAGCCACTCGACCCCATCAAATGCCTTCTCTGCAGCTCTTTTTAAAATGGGCCATCTGAGATAATATTTATCTTGTTAACCATATTCTCTAACATTTTGTATTATTTTTCTTCCCCTTATACAGATTTTGGGTGATTGACTAATCTTTCAGTAAAACATTTCTAACAACCTCCATGACAATGTTTTTAAAATCTTAATTTAACACCGTAGTTCTCAAACTTTTTCTGAACTCAGTTCACTTGTTAGGGCCCATTTACAAATTAACTGCATTTTACTTTTCACCTCCCCAACAAAAAACCAAAGGAATCTCTTATCAGTTAACACGGAACAAGGTTGTGTTTTCATGTTTAGTATTTTTAAATACATCGGTTACAAAGCAACAGGCTGTATGCCATGGCCATTTTGCAGATGATACAGAGGCAACCCCAAAATTTGCCATCTTCCTTCCAGAGATTCCTCTTCCAATTCACCCTAGTCCTTCTCCTTCTGGCCTTGACCCCCCTGTAAAGACAGTCATGACCTACCTTTAGGCTCTAATCCAATAATTTAACAGGTTAACTTGATAGGCCTATGACAACTAGGGCTGCCAACTCCCACTTGAGAAATTTCTGGAGATTTGAGGTGATGCAGTTTGGGGAGGGGAGGACCTCTGTGGGGATGTCACTCCATACAGTCCCCCTTCCAAAATAGCCATTTCCTCCAGGAGAACTGACCTCTGTAGTCTGGAGATCAGATGTAATTCCAGCAGAACTCCAGGGCCTATCCAGAGGGAAGCAACTCTAAATTGACAGCCTTTCATAGATATATATGTTCCTAACTATGGGACTTCAGAACTAGAAATCAATCCATATTTTGAATTGTAGTTTAATATTTGTTTCACTTAGTAGGGATCAATCTAATTTATATTTCCATGTATCCCCTTTAAACATGTTATCCATTAAGTGCACTTAGGGAACAACTTGATGAAGATCTACTCAGAACGAGGTCCCATTTTATTCAGTGGGACTTTCTTCTAAGAAGGTGTTGTTAGGATCATAGTCTCACAATGTAATCCTAAATATGTCTACTCAGAAGTAAATCAATGGGATACAATTCTATACCCCATCCTTGTGTGTCTTATCAATTCGCCTGACCTTGGGTTCCATGCTGCCTTGGCGTGTGAGATATACTGGTCTAGGTGTTTTTCTTTCCTAGTTTAGTGCGCGTACGAAGTGTATTCATTGGCTTGCAGGTGGGGGGGGTTAGTTCAAATGGGCTATAATTGACCATGCTTTGTATCATCTGGCATCACTGACAAAGAGCTGGTTCATGCATCTCTAAGACTGGTCTTTAATAAATACTATCTTCTTATGAAGCCTGGTGTTTGACTAACTATCTGGGGAACTTGACAGTCTCCCCTCAGAATCAGTACAGAAGCTCCAAATGGTCCAGAATGCCATCGCTCAGCTATTAGCAGGAGCTCGATGGAGCATGCAAATACTCCCATTCTGCAGACACTCCATCGGCTGCCCATTTGTTACCAAGCTCAGTTTAAGGTACTGGCTATCACATACAAAGCCCTTCATGGCTTGGGTCCTTCTTATTTATGGTACCATCTCTCTTCCTATGCTGCACCACAACAACTTTGCTCATGTCAGCAGGGACTTCTGCAGGTGCCAACCTGCAAATGGGCAAAATCAACAACTGCCAGCATACATGCTCTCTCTGTTGTGGCTCCCTCTTTGTGGAATGGCCTGCCTGAGGAAGCTCTCAAAACTGAACAATTCAAGAGGGCTTTTCTGTACAACTAATATGGTTGCACAGTACAAAGTGGTTCACGGTCTTATTTGGATAAATTATTGGGACTGTGGTCTATGTTGCTGAGTATAACTTACTGTAAATAGGGTCCTATTATTTAATATTTGCACTGCTTAATTTGTCATATTAATAATTATGCTATGCTTCAGTTCTTTCTAGTGGTTCCAGACTTCTAAAATCCTCATGCACTGGTTACTGATTGCCCGATCTGGTTGACTGTATTGTGTAATCCACCTTGAATCCCTGTGAGAAAGGTGGACTATAAATAATGTAAATAAATAAAATAAGTAGTCAGTAATAACTACGATCAGGAATGAAGCCAAAATAATATTTTTCCTGTCATAGAATGTCCGGAGCTTGAAGCCTGTCACTAAAAGGCCACACTTTGTTCATCCTAAGGGAAGTCTTAACTAATACATTTTGTTTGTAATAAAGTATTTGAACTCCTGTAAATTAATCTAATTGGGGATAAATACCCTATGGTTTTTTTCCCCATCAGACAGCCCCTGGGTGTGTTACCTTTTTTGCATGGGGAACTTTTAAAATAGTTCTGCATATTTTACATCATATTGTCAGTACTTGTCCCAGTTCTTTACAGAACTTCTGTGACGTTTTTTCCAGCTCAGCAATTTCTTGTGTCATTTACTACTGACAATTCCACTATTCATTTCTCTTAACATCAGCCTCAAAGTAACATTGTTAATTTTTTTATGATTTTATTCTGTCTTTTCGCAGCTGGAATAAGAAGCCCATTCAGTCACCATGATAATGCCCCTGCCTTTAATTTCCCCAGGCACATCATTTCTAAGGGATAACATCTTTTTAGCAACTGATAGCTGACTAGTTGGTTTAACTATGCTAGAGCTTGTTTGAAGGACAGTCATTCTAGTATAAGATCTGTGTTTCATTGCCATATCAATACAAATAGGCCATAATCTTTGAATCCTTACACATTGATTAACTTTGCTTCCATACATGCAGTCAACAGGGCTTTAAATTGGTGCCTGTATTATAAAAATGCACACAAGACAGCAGAGAATCAAAGAAAATTAAAAGCTTTTATTATAAGAATTAAACATATCGGTAGATGATGTATTCCCTGTACCCACAGGTGCAAGAAATATTAATATATATTCTAAACTGTCTGTATCATTTGTTTTTTATGAGTCTAAGGTTGCAATCCTAAGGAAACTTGCCTGGGAGTAGGTCACACTGAAAACCATGAGAGATACTACTGAGTAGACCTGCTTAGGATTGTTCTCTCAGACATGTAAAGTCATTATTTAGAACTGTTTAGATTTCTTAAGATTATAAAAAACACAATGTACATAATGGTTAGGAAATACTGCAGACCACTGACAAATTGTGTACATTAAAACACATACATTTTGTAATGTTTCCCATCTGCAGTGGGGAAGGGGAAAACTTAATTATTCACTTTAAATCTAAGACTTCTGCGTCATTTTGTTAGAATTTTAAAACCCTACAATCTGGTAAAGAAAATCTTCCTGCCCAGGAAGGAAGATATGCTAGCGGCTTATCCTTTGTTGACAATGATGACTGATAAAAGAAATGAAATTCTGGTTGCATTTTAAAAAAAAAGACTTTGTCTCAAGTGAATGATTTAGAACTAAACTGCACTGCTGAAAAACATAATGGCCATACAACTGAATGTACACAGTAAGGAGGGATCAGTCCTGCTAGCTCTAAGCCCATTACTGTGTTCAGCATAACTGTTGAAACTCTAGTGTTCAGAGATCCTTTCAGAAGTCATCCCAGATGCACATAGAGGTGTGGGTGTGGTCAGAAGGTATGATCCTGCCTCCCCAAATGTGATTTCAGCATGCACACACAAAGGTGTATACAGACTTTGTCTCAGGGGGCAAGTTTAACAAACAAATGACATTTCTTAACTGGGAAAAAAATAAAAAGCATTTTCCCCAGGTACCTTGTTCACAGATACTTCATTTTGTTTTTCAGAATTTAAACGTTCACACCAGTCTCATCAAAATCCTGCCATTGGGTATCCTTCAGGGACTAAAAGAATTAGAGGTGACAAATGCTTCCTGACAGATCTGTATCATTATTACTTTAATCGGTAAATTTCAGTGGTTTGATTTATGGCTTTATATTTTTAAGTGTGGAAATTTTCAATGCTATTTTAAATTTCCTTTTATGAGCTGCGTAGGATGCATTTTTAAAAAATACAAGGCTGTAATAATAATAGTAATAATAATAATTGCTATTATTATTATTATTACTATTACTATTATTATTTCCCCAAAATGTCAAAGCCAGTGCTCAGAAAATTGTCTAAAAGTTAAACCATCCTTATTGCATTTACTTTCACAACAGTTTTGTAAGGAAGGTCTCATCGAGGGCCAATTTGATCATCACTCTTCTTTGGGTATACCAGTAGTTAAGGTGTGAGAGAACTGTAGCATGCCAGCTGGGAATTTGTGTGGCTGCACGAGCTGTCATATGACAGTAACATCCAGGAATGAGAGGACTTGCAAATGTACTTCCCTGTCCACAGAAGTCACTGTGACAGCACAACATGACATCGCCCTTTACACATTAGTGATTCCTCACTCTTGCTTCTACAGACTACCATACCCATCTTGAGTTCTCACATGACTTTACCATATTTCTAAACATAAGCAATTGATTCTAATATATGATGTCATATGATGTTATTCTGGGGCTGCATCCAGACTAACAGGGTTTCCTCTTCTGCAACCTGCTATTGATAGTTGTGGAGATGGACTTACAGGGCTGCCTGATAGGACTTGAGAGATAGGTTCTCCCAGATAAGTTACTGTGTTTACCACAAGGGTTCTGATGGGACCCTAAAAAATATGCTGCTATTTGCTATTTTAAGGGTTTTATACTCACAAAGAATTTATTGGACCTTATGTCCTGTATGTACATCACTGTCCCTGAATAAGATGGCATTCCATGGGGTAAATCACTAGAGTCCCATGGGACTAGTGATTGTGAAACTGACAAGGTGCTGTTTGAGTGTTTGAACATAGTGCAAACCTGCAGTATGTTTTGGTGAAATCTATGTTTTGATAATACCTGATACCAATATTTATATAACAGTACAGAACATTTTTAAAGAAAAAGCACAAAATAGATCCACCATAAGCATACATCTATTATACACAGTGCCATCTATTTTTCCATATCTTCCTCCTCTAACACTGTGACCCTCAGTTTTTGTATTATAACCTCCAAGTGGTGGCTGGAGATCTCCTGGGATTACAAGTGATCTCCAGGAGACAGAGATTAGTTCACCTGGAGCAAACGGCCACTTTGGATGGTGACTCGATGGCATTTTAGTCTATTGAAGTGCCTCCCTTCCCCAAACCCCAACCTACCCAGGCTCTGCCCCCAAAATCTCCAGGTATTTCCTAAGCTGGAGTGGCAACCCTAGGTACAAGCCATTCTGTTATTGCTCTGCAAGTCTTACATTTTCCTTCTTTGCTGCCCTTTTCTTGCCCAGCTGTTCTGTTGAAGGAGCCTTGAATAAACAACAACTGTATTTGTGCTATTGGACCCACATTGATAATTCCAACGGCTATAGGGGCAATCCTGTGTATACTTAACATCTGTCCATTTCAATTGGCTTAAAGTTGAATAACTCTGCACGGGGTTGTGCTGTTAGTTTATTTTAGTACAAACTAATCATGAGTGTGCCAGGATCCTGTCTCAAGGTCCCTCTGCTTTTCCACACTGCAACACATCGATTGGTGTTCACCTGGGTGAACAGGTTAAACATATGAATTTCACCCTTGTTTCAGAAAGCAAAATTGAAACCTTAACTTCAAAATTCCAGGAAGAACATAAAGAAGATTAGTAATTGAGACAGTATGGGGCAAAATGACCCAAATTGGGGGCTGGTGACACCCACTCAATTTGTGCTGTGAAACCAATGTGGCCATTCATTCCAGTAATGTGGCCATCCATTCATTACAGTTCAGTCCTATGCAGTTACCCCACTGGCTTGCCTATGGAACAAGAATGACCCAAAGTAAAACATAACAAGAGTGCTGGTCTAGAGACAACTATAGGCTTATCGTCATTTTAGGGACAAGCAACCCTCTGAAAAACCCTGTTTTCCCCACGACCACACAATTGACTTAGGGTAACCGAAGGACACGACCCCATCCGTTTGGACCCGATCTCAACATTTTGTCCACTATCCCAACCACCACCTCCATGGCTCTCCAAATCCCCATTTTTCACACACACCCCTGCAAAAGTGTACCCCAGAGGGCAGAACTCCCCTCCCGGGGCCCGACTTTTATTTGCCCCGTTTCCTGGGGCGTAGTAAGTTTTTCAAACCAGTCCTCAGCACACACAAAAGGGACGGGACGAACGAAGCAGCAGCCCTTCAAACAGGAGCCTCTCGGAAAAGAAACTGCTCCGGGAAGGCAACAGACACACACCGCACACCCCCACGCGCGTTTCCTCCCGCTTGGCCACCCTTCCCCGTTCCCGCCAGCCGGGCGAGACAGGCGCAGCAGCAGCGGCGGCAGCACTCACATCGTGGAAGATCGCCAGTCCCTGGCCAAAGTGCGGCGAGGAGGGCTCCGTGGGCTTGGGGCCGTAGGCGTGCTTGGCCGAGAGCAGGCACATCGTCAGCATCTCCGTGCACGCCATCATCTTCGCACGCCGCCGGGCAACAGCGGCAGCCACAGAGGGGCTCTTTCGGCCACCGACCCGGGTCCCCGCGGCTCCTTCCCTTCCTCCGCGCCCGCTTCGCCACCCGCTCTGGCTTCGGCGGCTGCTACGGCCAGCAACCCCAGCCCGCTCTGCAGGAGTGGAAAGCGGCAACTGCCCTCCGCGGCCAGAAGCTCTTGGCAGCCTCCAGGCAACTTTCGGTGCGTGCCTCAAGGCCCGCCTTTATGGCGCCCGGATTGGTCAGGATCTTTTTGACTGGCGGGATCGGTTTCTGAGCGTCCCTTCCACCGCCCCCCGCCCCGCAGACGCAGCCAGGGATTCGTCGGTAGAGAGGAGGGCTCGCCTCGAGGGGCCACACTCACGAGAGCTGCAGACCACTCACGGGAAAGAGCGGGGAAGGAGTCAGAAAGGAGGTTTGGGGTTTTTTTTTAGGACAATCAACATCTGGAGAAAAGACTGAAGGAGCGGGGTCTAAAAGAAGACTGTGTTTAAAAGCGTGGAAAAGCTGGCGGATGCGCTGGGGAAATAGAGGGTTGCTCGCTGAGTCATGGTTTGATGCTCTGGGGGCTGGGGTTGCCAGCTGGCCTGGAGAAAAATGCCCTCCCCCTTTGTGTGGAAATGGGCAGTTGAAGCTTTTCATGGCATGGAGAGAAAGAACTTCTCATTAAGGTTGTATTAAGGGGACAGAAGGGTTGTTCTCCACGACCAGTTCGCAACCCTATTTGGGACATGGAGGACCGGGGGGGGGGTTCCCATGTGCAGCTGAAATATTGCTGACAGCTCGGAAACAGTGGCTGTGCAGAGCTCGTGGGCCATGTCTTCCATTTAGGACTGGCAGTTCTGCCAAGAGCATCTAGCCCAGGGTTGATAGCCTTCATTGCAGGGCGTGGATGCCATGTTTCTGGGATGGGGATCTAAATAAATGAACTGAAATGTTTGCATAGTCAAAAGAAGCTTCTAGAATCCTTTTGCCAACCTCTGATGACTGTGTTTTTCAGCATTTAATGTTTGTTATTGTGTTTAAAAGCCACAAAAATTTTGGAAGCTATTGTAGAGTTATATTGTTTTCTTGCAAAAATAATAATTTTCTTTCAGTTACCCGTTCCTAGCTGCCATGCTCAGCCATAGGATTTAAAGGGGGGATTTTCAGGACCGCTTCTGCATGATTGGCTATAGTCAGCCAACTGCCAGTGGATGTCACCGTGGATGCAGATTTTCCCCTCAATCCCCTTCCTGGAAAAGTTCCTTTTGACTGCAGGGGAAATCATGGCTGTCTTTGTAGGACCTCCAAGGACAAAAAGCCATGGGTGGGGGGCTTCAGTGAGGAGAGATGATTAGGATAAATCACCTCCTCCTCCATCTTCTGTAGTGTAAGCAGAAGCCCAAGAGGAAAAGGAGGACGTTGGTAGATTCCCCCTTCTCACTGCAAGCCCCCCCAACACATATGTTTTCTGTGCATGCAGATCCTAGCCAGGCATTATCTTTCTGGGAATCAAAAGGGACTGCTGGGGGAAAGGAAATGTGGTGAGAATCCATGGTGCTGGGGTTGCTTAGATATAATGATGATGGTCTTGAAAAAACCACCAGTGAGAAACTTGAGTGGGCAGGGCACTCACTATTTCTATTTTTTAAAAGCAGTTATTTTCCTCTTCCAAAAAAACAAACATTCCTTAATAGAAGCCTTTATGTCATAACTTTAATTTCCTGTTTCTCAAAAAAAAAAAAAAAATCTAGTGGGGTCTTAGATGAGGGTATACTCCCACTTATTCAGGTTTGTCTCTAATTCCTAGACACAAGTGTACTTGGAAAAGCTCTTCATTTATCAGTAGTAGTGTTCTACACAAATTAAATGCAGAGTGAGCACAGTTTTCCAGTGTGTTGTAGTGGAACAAGATGCAGTGCTCTGTAGAAACATCTGCCTCTCCTGGCATGATCCTCCCTGTCTTCTCCAGGGAGACTGGCTGGCATGGCGATGCCTGGACAATGGATTCTGGTGCTCCTGGGTAGGGGAAAGTATTGCGGTGGGTCTAGGCAGAGTGAGAAGGGAAGGGCATGGAGAAACAGAATGGCTCGGCACCCTTCCAGCCTATGACCCACCCCGAAGGAGGTCGGCAGTGGGGCTAGGATAGATAACCCCCCTCCGACATTGGTGCTGTGCAACGCTAGGTCTATAAATAATAAGACCATACTCCTTCGGGACTACCTGTTGGAACAGACTTGGTGTGTGAGACCTATACCTGGGTGCAGGACAGCGAGACTGTAGCTCTCTCCCAGCTTGCCCCACCCGGGTTCGCGGTCCTACACCAATCACAGACTAGGGGGTGGAGGGGAGGAATGGCTTTTTTCATTAGGGAGGCTTACTCCTTCAGAGTGCTCCTGCTGTTGGAGATCGTGGGCATTTGAGTGTGTCAGCCTAGTGTGGGAGGCTGGGGAGAGTCTGGCGATTTGGCTGGTGTTCCGACTGCCTAATGCACCGGCCAATAGCCTGCCATCCCTGATGGAGGTTGCATCAGGCTGGGCGTTGGAGCACCCTAGGCTTTTAGTCCTGGGTGATTTCAACATCCATGCCGAGGATGCGGCTTCCAGTCAGGCAGCGGAGCTAGTGTTGTCCATGGTGTCACTGGGACTCTCCCAATTTGTAACAACCCCCACTCACTGAGCCAGTCACGTGCTCAACTTTATCTTCATGGCTGGGGTAACAGTGGACCGGATTATAACTTTGGCAGTACCATGGTCGGACCACTATGCCCTGAGGGCACGTCTGAATGTTCCACCACAACCTTGTTTAGGCAGTGAGCATATTTTAGCTCGCCCGCAGAGCCAAATGGACCTCATGCAGCTCCAGATGGCTCGGCGGGATCCGATGTCCCCTGGCGGCTCGTTGGATGAGCTTGTGGAGGACTGGCATAGCCGGCTCTCTGCAGCCATTGATGAGATCGCTCCCTGGCGCCCTCACTCTAAGTTCACGCACGAGTTGCGGCTTATGAAGCGAGAGCTGAGACGGCTAGAGAGACTCAGGACAGGCTCAGGACAAAGTTACAAGAACATCTTATAGGATGTTTATGGGATCCTATGAGATGGCAGTCAAAGCCGCTAAGCTTGAGTTTTATGCAGCTGCAATTGTATCGGCGAGCTCACACTGATCCAGCAGGCAGCTGGTAAGCTTCAGCTGTGTCTTCACCATCCACACATCCTATGCTGCTTGATAGTAGATAGATTTTAATGGGGATAGATGAACATTTTATATTTTAAAAGTTTGTTGTATCTTTTGTATTGTTTTTGTCGGGTGTATTTTATATGCTGTTAGCCTCCCTGAGTCCCATTTGGGGGAGCGGGAGTGGGATATAAATTTGACAAATAAATAAATTCCTACCTAAAAATGAATCCTACACTAGGGAAATAGGACAGCTATTTTTCAAAGCAGATTGGACATACCACCCAGGGTTGTAGAGAGAACCTTTCAGGCTTTAGAAATAATTTTTAAAAAATCATACACCTAGTTTAAAAATGGTTTCTAATGTTTTCATTGGAGAGTGTTCAGAATATCATGTTAAACTGTTAAATAGTTAAACTGGTTTTCTCATGAACAAACTAGATGAGATGTAAGTTGTAAATGGATGAGCCCACTGCTTTTAAAAGGAAATGACAGCCAGTATTCTTTAGGAACAGAGTTATGATGTGGGACTTTAATCTAAAGGTCTCCCCCCCACACTATTATTAGGGAAGAGGGGAAAGATTGTAAACCTCTTCTGGCCTGATTTTTTTCCCTTCCCAGGTATACAGCCTGGGAAGATTTGTTTTGTTTGGAGAAAGCCACCCACCCTCCCGCTGGCACAGGTATGAATCACGGTTCCACTCAACAGCTTTTGCCTTTTAAAACTGCACAGCATCTTAATTCTTGGATCAGCATTACCCCTAGTTTGTTGGCTGTTCTAGAGAAGTTGACCTGGAATGCTCTAATTAACAACAGCATTCATGAGAATTGCCATGAAATCCTTCAGATGTGCTGAAGTGGTGGTAGTGGTGATCTTTCACCATGTTTTATTCCCTCAGGTGAAAAGGGTAACTTAAATGCTTCTAAATGTAGATAGGAATGGCAAGGCAAACCCTTTGTTTATTGGCAAGTTGTCTGCATGGATCAGAAGGCCTTAATAAACACTTAACTCCTCCCCCCCAGTTTTGTCTCCTTCTGGCCTTGAAACAGCAGCCATATGGACTGGCTACAGGAAACTGTGGTGGTTGCTTCCCTAATGGGAAGCTGTTTTTTTTTAAATTCACTCCAACATAAAGCATTCGTTTTTGTCACAATGAGAACAGCAAACCTGTGCATCTAATGCTGTTCCCCATGGGGTGTTAATAATGACTACTGGATCTTTGGGTGTTTATAGAAGATCAATTAACACTGGAGCACCACTGATAAAGGAGCTGCTGATAAAGGAGCTGCGGTGGCTCAAGTGGTTAAGACACTGAACTGCAGGCTGTGGATGGTCAGTAGTTCAGCAGTTCGAGACCCGAGAGTGCCGCAAGACGGAGTGAGCTCCCGTCTCTAGTTCCAGCTCCTGCCAACCTAGCAGTTCGAAAGCAAGAAATTGCAAGTAGTTAAATAGGTACCACTTCAGTGGGAAGGTAACAGCGTTCCGTGCGCCTTGGTGTTTAGTCATGCTGGCCACATGACCACGGAAACGTCTCCGGACAGCGCTGGCTCTTCGGCTTTGAAACAGAGATGAGCACCGCAACCCTAGAGTCAGATTCGACTGGCTTTCGAGCAAGGGAACCTTTACCTTTACCTTTTACCACTGATAAAGTCAAAATCCTGCTGTAATAATCCCAGCCTGCAGCAAATAGACCTGGAATAAAGCAGTACACGTCAATACAGCAAACCTGGCTGTGGACTACAGATCCTTGCTTCTCCTAGGCAGTCTTGTTTAAAATCACCAGACTGGAATGTGGTAGGTTAAAAGTACCTACACAGAGATGGCAGCATGTGCATGTCCCCCTCCTCCAGCAATCCTTCCTTATATATATTTGAGTTTTGGTCATACCTTATATGGTCAAAATGCGCGCCGGAATCAGTTGGCCGAGGGACTTGCCAGTCAGAGACGGAGTCCCTGGCCACTGGCTGCTTAGCCTTCTGGCGTGGCTGTGCGCCCTCCCACTCAGCCACCGCGCAGCCTCACGCCCCCAGTCTGCTCCAGCCGCCGATCGCTTCGGGCTGGGGGGGGGCGGCGGCTACCGGCTCGGAGGGACTTCACCCAAAGCTGGGTATGGAGGCTTTGTGGGCGAGGGCGCAGCGGGCCTCGGGAGCGCTGCGCGGCCACCCCTCCCTGAAGGCTTTCGGGTACGCGATGTGCGGGGGCGGGGTTGCCCATTTCGGAGGGCCCTCCCGAACGGCGGGGCAGGGAGGCTTGCGCGCGGAGTCAGCGGCGGGCCTCGGACGCTTCCCTTGCCCGGAGAACACCGCCCCTCCTCCCTGCGTGACGGGGCCAGCCCAGCCGCCTTGCCCACCCCCAAGGACTCTCCCTAGGGCCCGTTGCCTCGGCCGCAACGGGCTTCCCCCCCTAGTCATCAATAAAACACTGAACACAAAGCAAAATAGGATATGATTTTTCTCAAATAACGTGATTTCAGCTATTCAACCCGATTCACTGCTGGGAGGAATGACACCACTGCTGCATCATGGAAGATTAGGCTGGAAGTCATTTGCAACCCAACCTTAGGTATTTATTTTAGACTCTGGACCCTGCTTTTCTCTTTAATGGAACCAAAAGTGATTCACACCATCACTCTCTCCACCTCCATTTTATCCTCACGACAACAACAACCTTGTGAGGTAGGTCAGGCTGAAAGCACCTGCCTCAATGCCAGAGCAAGAATTCAGACCTGGGTCTCCCAAATCTTAGTTAGCACTCTAACCTCAACACTACACTGGCTCATTAAGATAGTTCCCAAACAAATGGGCACA
Organism: Gekko gecko; assembly: GCA_029375565.1. Classification (NCBI taxonomy): domain Eukaryota; kingdom Metazoa; phylum Chordata; class Lepidosauria; order Squamata; family Gekkonidae; genus Gekko; species Gekko gecko. The sequence goes on from JAPDNY010000006.1 coordinate 141,908,467, forward strand.
GAATTGCAGTCACAATGATCAGCTAATGCTTGTGACACAGACTAACCTCCCAACAGTGGGGAGAGGGATCAAAGAAGGCTGAGGATTCCTGAAAGGCAAAACAGTACAATGCCCATACAGAAATATAGGCTTCTTTCTCCCTGCTTGGTGGGGGAAAAATTTTTATGGCCCTCTTTTCTCCCCATGGGGACCAAAAGCAGTTTACAACACCGTTCTCCCCTTCTCCACTTTATTCTCATAACCATCACCATGTCAGGTAAGTGCGGCAGAGAGAGAGTGACTGGTCCAAGATCCAGAAAGATCTCAGCTTGACAGGAGCTGAATCAACAAAAGCCAGATCTGTCCTTATGTGTGGCAACTCTCCCTTTTCATAATTGTTTTGGTCATTCACACGGAAAGGTAATTTGTAATCATATGTCTATGGCTTATTATACATGGGCGTTTTCCTCAGTTTCACCATGCATATCCATCAAGTTTTCTTTGTCGTTCTGCACTGATTTTCCTCCTTCAGCACTCAGTTCACTTACTGGTCACTGTTTCCCTGGGTTTTCTGAGAGTGCTTATGTGCCAATTTCCTCCTTGTTTCACTTCCAAGTAGAAGGTAATTCAAAAGCGTACATATTCCCTCGGATATCCCCCTATTCTTTTGCTGCCCCTCAAAGGTCATTCCCTACCTACATCAAGGTCGTTCCACCCACTCTGCACCATCCACCATCCTCCCCCTTCATCAGTGTACAAGCCTCATTTCCCCTTTGTTTTTAAATTTTATTTTTTTTATAAGCAGCATGCATTTGATGATAGGAGAATATTGCTAGTCTCAGGTCACTGAATAAAAACTTAAAACAACAGAGGGGAGTTTAAAAGGAGTTGCACGAGGTTTCGTTCCTTGCTGATATAGACTTGAAAGGGGGATCAGAGAGGAGGCAAATGGCAGCGTCCCCAGCGCAAAAAAAAAAAAAAGGATTTCAGTGCTGCATGCAAACAAAATAAAGGGGGAATTGTCAGCACAAAATAAAATTGACATAAGATGAAAAAAAGAGAGGGAGAGAGATTGGGATGGGAAACCTAAAGCTTTGGAAACATTTTTCCCTTTAATGCTTTAGTGAATAAAGGTTTTTTTGGGGGGAACCATTTTGGCAGTCTCTGAAAGCCTAACATTAAAATGAGCCACATGGACTGTCTGCGAATGCCCAAACTTACAAATCACTTGGGATCAGTCCATTTGGAGGAAGACTGCAATCTGCATAAGACAGTCTTTAAAAAGCTGCCAAGTTCACAACCAGTGTGCAGGATCAAATTATAGAATAACAAAGAAAAAACCAAGCAAATTTGCAAGGAAGGGCAGGAAATTAGCATTATTATGCAGCTGCACTAGGGCATCAGTGAAAATACCTACCCCCCCCCCAATTTTTTTCAGTTTAGTGGCACAAGACTAAAATAGCTCTGCAGAGCTTCTGCCAGAGGACTGCTCCCCCATACAAATTGCAGCCCTGTGCAAAGCCTGGTGGAGTTGTAGCCGACTTTGCAGAGGCACATAGACACAAACACACTAACGTTGCCAACAATCACAGCTTGCAGTGCCAGTATCAGTGGGTTCTAATGTGTATTCTGTACACTCAACATGTTTCCCCATATTATGGGATTGTTTGGCTCTTTCCCATTTTTCACAGTGGCTGGTAACACAGTAGAGAATCCCCTAATGTTTGGCAATATGGAAAATAGGGCTTTGCAGCTGCTTGTCAGTTTTAGGAAAACTTTGGTCAATTTCAAAGTGGATTTCCCCCCTTTGCCTACATCTGTTCCCTTTCATTCAAGGAACTAATGCTAAAATGCATGTGCAGAACCTGAAACATGAGGATTTAAAGTGAAGGTGTGTGCTGGGCGCTACTGTACAGCTGCAACAGGACAATTGTGTAATTTTTAAAAAACTTTGGATGCCACTCCCCACATGTCACAAGTGATGTTTTACCCCAATTTAGAAAAGTATGTTTTTAAAAAAATTATAGTTATGGAATAAATACACCCTAGGAAAAAGAATGGTGTGTAATGTGGACGCAGAATCCAAAGTCATGATTAAAGGCTTACTGTTCTGAAAATCTGCAGTAAGATGTGCATGTGTAATGGGCCTATAAGAAACGGGGCAATGATTCTCAAGGCTTGTCTCTTTTATTACAGAGCCCTGAGGCTAAGTACCAAACTAGGCCACAGTTTCCCCATCCCTAACAAGCAGAACCCAAATATCTTTTTCTTTAGCCTTTTGCAGAGCATCCAGTTGTATTAACCTGGAATATTTTTTGCTGCCTGACTGAGCTATGTTTACTTCGCTAGTCTGTCGGCTGTGCTGGCTTCCATAGCCTGTGCTCCCTTTAGCCCACAGGTGTCAAACATATTGCCTGCCTGGCCAGCTCCCAGAGCAATTCAGTGAGTTACTCCAGGTGCCTGGACTTCCTGGCAGTACAGTTTGAAACAATATCAGAAGGCAAACTGACTCTTCCACTGATTCCATTGGGAAGTGATGCCAGCAGCTCTTAGTATTGTCTGTCTTCAGCAACCTGGGAATGACTTGCAATTGGCTGTATCACAGTTGGAAACCGCGTACCTCCCAATACCATATGCTGAAAATGGGGGGGGGGGATTACTTTCATATCCTGCTTATATGGTTGCCAGCAGCTTGGAAGAAAAATGTCCTGTCCCTTTAATAAGAGGCTTAATTGGCTGCTATTTACCAGCTGATATTAGGTACCATGAGAAGCTGCCCAATTCCACACATTATTAAATGCCTCTATTAGAGGGACAGGACTTACTTTTTCTCCAGGTTGTTGGCAATCCTACCTGCCTGTAACTTTCCCAGCCAATCACTGCTGGAAGCAGAATGCTGGACCAGATTAATTTGTTCGGATGAAGTAGAGCTGTTCTTGTAACAGATGCCCCATCCTCAGAAGCAAGGGACAGCCAAGACGCCTGGCTGGCTACACTAGCAAGGAAGCCTCTATACCAGAGGTCTTGAGCTTATTTGTTTTGAGGGCCAGATCTGATATAAATGTAACTTTGTTGGGCTGGGCCATGTGTGCCATAAAACGTAATGCCAGGCACTAGAGATATAAACTATATAAAGGACAGCAGCTGGTAAGCTCTGAGTTGTTGTATCTTCACTGCAAGGCCCCCTGGGCTGGGGGGGATGCAAAGGAAAACCCGCATGGGTGGACTGGAGAGCCAGCAGTGCAGCACTGGGCAGAGGCTCCCACGTTGCTTGACTGTCGCAGACAAGGTTGTTCCATCATGCTGAAGCCACAATTGGAGTGTCTCCGCCCCTTCCCCCCGCCCCAAGCAGTCTCCTGTTTCCTCCCTTGCACTAGTTGTTTGCGGGCCACATAATGCCCTGGATGGGCAGGTTCTAGCCCCTGGCCTTATGTTTGACACCTCTGCTCTATACGACTGCTGATCCTGTCCAGGCCCTGTGCAGGAGTTTCACACTGATCCATGAATGCCCAGGGTGAAATGGAGGACAGAGAGGGAGAGAAGGAAAAGGTGTGGCCCAGAAGCAGCAGCAGAAACTATAGCCCAGTAGTCACCCTATACAAATTGCAGATGGGTGCTCAACAGACAATGGAATGCCACACAGACAGCTCACCAGCTCTTCGAAGATGACTGTAGTGGCGGGGCAGTTTCTTAAAAGAGGTAGGCAGTCCTTCAGGTATGTTGGTCCTAAACCACATACAGCTTTGAAGGTTAAGACCAGCACCTTGAATTCTGCCTGGAAACAAATTGGGAGCCAGTATAGACAAGCCAAGACTGGAGTGATATGGTTCCTTTGATCAACTTCAGTCAACATCCTGTCTGCAGCATTCTGTACCAACTGAAGTTTCCAAAAATTTATCAATGACAGCCTCATGTAGCATGGTGCAGTGGTTAAGAGTGGCTGACACCAATTTGGAGAACCAGGTTTGATTCACCACTCCTCCACATGAAGCCAGCTGGGTGACCTTGGGCCAGTAACATCTGATACAGCCTGCAGATGAATCCTCCCGAGCAGCTACAGTGTGTGATGAAATTGTATGTGTTGTCTCCCCTATCCCCCCATGAATATTGTTAGTCCAATTGTCAAAATGAGTAACTGTAAATTGCTCTGAGCCCACAGGTGTGTGGGAAAAAGCGATCAATAAATCAAAAGTATTATTATTATCATTATTATCTCAGAGCTCTCTCAGTCCTACCTACCTCACAGGGTATCTGCTGTGGGGAGAGGAAGGGAAGGCGATTGTAAACCAATCTGAGACTCCTTCAGGTAATGAAGGGCAGGGTATAGAAACCTCCTCCTCCTCCTAGTAATCTAACCTAGATGTAAGCAGGGTATGCACCTTAGTAGTCAGATCTTTTCTGCCCAGGAAAGGCTGTTACTGGCTGATTAGGGCAAGCTGGTAAAAGGCACTCTTGGCCACACATGCCACCAACTGATCCAGCAACAGGCCTGGATTCAAGAGCACCCCCATACTATGGACCTGTCCCCTTAAGGGGAGTGCAACTCCATCCGGAATGGGTGACACCTTAAACCCCAGGTCAGGCCTTCCACCCACCAGTAGCACTTCCATCTTGTTGGAATTAAACTTCAGTTCATTAGCCTGCATCTACTCCAAACAGGACTGCCAACCTCCAGGTAGCACCTGGAGATCTTCTGCTATTACAACAGGTGAACTCAAGATAATAACCAAAATCAGTTCCCCTGGAGAAAATGGCTGCTTTGGAGGGTGGACTGTAGGGCAATATATCCTGCTGGAGTCCCCTCCCCAAACCCTCCCCTCCCCAGGATCAACCAAATCTCCAGGTATTTCCCAACCCAGAGTTGGCAGCCCTAACTCCAGTACTGCCTCCCTAAGAGCAGTTTGAAGTAAAAGACAGAGCTGAGTGTCATCTGTGTACTGGTGACAACCCAGCCCAAATTTCGGGATGCCCTCATTCAGCAGTTTCATGTAGATGTTAAAGAGTACAGGGGACAAGATGGAAACTGAACCACAATCCTTCAGAACGATGCATTTATTACTTATTCCTTCAATGAATGTATTGTCCATGCATGGCACTGTAGACCAGGTATACAAAAATAACAAAATGATGGCTCAAATAATAGAAACAGAGCTAATAGTGGTTATGGAGCTGAACAAGGACCAGGGTTCAAATCCTTGCTCAGCCACAAAGTGACCTTGGGTCAGTGGAGCTCTTTGAGCCCAACTGGGTTGTTGGGAGGGTGAAAGGGAGGAGCGGGGAGAGCCATGGGTGCTGCAGCAGGCTCACTGGAGGAAGAGCAGTGTAAAGCGTGATCGACAGAACAACAGTCAATCCAAATGAACTTAAAACGTGGCTTGTAAATATGTTTGAAAGCCCATCCAATCAACCAACTATTAAAACCCACGATAAATAAAAGGATTTACGTCAGAGAGGGTATGGACCAGCTATATGAGCCACTGAATGCACAAAAGGAAGTGAAAACGTCATATGAACTGGCTTCTGATAATGTCCCCTTACTAATATGGTTCCATCAGTTATACAGTGGATTATTTCTATTAAAGCATTTCTACTCTGTTTATTTTCCCCAAAACAATTTGTTCTAAGTGGCTTAGAGTGTTTTGCAGCATAACTGAAGTAAGAGACCTGCCCCTGAAGAGCTACAGTCTAAATTAGGGAGTTGTTATGCCATGCCACAAAAAGCTTCAACTGTCCAGTTTCACATATTAAGCCTCTATTAAAGAGACAGGGCATTTTGCTCCAGGCTGTTCTTGGGAACTGTATTCCTTAGGCATGTGCCCAACTGATACATGACGTTGAAGAATCTGTGAATGTGTAATTTAGGTCTCAAATAGCAGCTGCTGGGAAGGGACACAATGATTAGGGACATGGTCCAAGTGAGGAAAGATTCAACTTTCCCACCACAGTTTGTGGAGGTTCATGAGGAGCAAAAAGCAGGGGTTTAAACCCACAAAAGCCCCTCCCCATGAAAGCTGCCAAAACATTCCCACTGCCAAAAAATTGGAAACAGCTGAGCCATGATAGCAGGATGCCCCCCACAGATCAGTTGTTTCAGGCAAGGACCTCACAAACTTGGTTCGGTACATATGCAAGCCAATTGGGTTTGTGGAGCTCATGGTTTGGTTCATGGTTCTCTCACAACCTACCAAGCAAACTGCATTTTTGTGCTTTGTGCCCATCTCTAGTCACATCTAGTTTGGCCCTTAGACCCACACCTGGGCAGGCTCAGGCAAGATGGCCTTGTTCAGGTACCACATGAAGTTACCTTACTGAATCAAACTATTGGCCTGTCCACTCAGAATTGCAGCGGCTCTACGGGATCTCAAGTTGAGGTCTCTGACATCACCTGCAATCTGATCTGATCCTTTTAATGGAGATGTCATGAATTGAACCTGGGATCTTCCACATACCAAACAGATGGGCCATGGCCCCATCTCCTCCCTTGGTTTCAGACTGTACTTTAGAAGTAACAACTTCCCCTTTGAATTGTGCCCAGAAGTAAACTGTCAAATAGTGCAGAATTTTATAAACTGGTGAGAAGTAGTCCCTCTAACCTACATCGGCTAGCAGTCTAGTAGCTGCTTTCTGAACCATTCAAAATGGTCATCAAAGACAGAGCCAGACAGTACACATTGTAGAACTAACCTGGATATAATCAGAGCATAAATATCAGTGACTATTTTACCGCACAGGGATCTCAGGATAACAGGATCCTTGGTAAAAATGAACTCAGGGACAAAACTGAGTAAATTTTTCCCACCTGGGATCAATCCTTGTCTTGAAAGGGACATAAGAACATAAGAGAACGTAAAGAGAAACCAATGTTGGATCAGGCCCAGTGGCCCATCCTGTTAGCCAAATTGCCTTGAATTGTTATTTAATATGGGGAGTTATGTTACATCAGGCAGTAGGCAATACAGGGGCAAGCATCTATGTATACAGGGGTTAGTTCCCTTCAGACCCACCAAATAGACGCTGAGACTGATGTCAGTGTAAGATGATTTTGTTTACTGAAAACTATTTCAAGCATACAATAGCACAACCATACACACAATTATACAAGATCTAGGAAATATAGATTGAGAATAACACATTAGCAGGATGTTCCGTTGATAGGCAATACTGTACCTGTCCGCAGTTGAGTGGAGCGAACCTCAGGCAAAGAAGGAGGGCTGTGGGGTGCTAGGGGAGGATTATGTCCTGAACCGGCAGGGTCATGAGGAGCCTCAAGCTGCATGTCCATGAGTCAGAAGCTTAGGGTAGGAGGGGGTCAGGTAAAAGAGCAAGAGTGCAAGTAAGAGAAAGCGAGCTGGCATTGGACCCTCTCTTTTATTAGGAGTTTGAGGAGTGGGCTAAGCCTGGCCACCTCTCTTGGCACACCTCCTGTTAGTCCATCCCCAAAAATATGCTGACTGGTGCTGGGGTCGAAGTTCTGGGGAGTGGGCAATGTTAGACCTAATAACAAACTAGTCTGGACAACGGCACCTGATGAGATTATATCTTGTGCTGGCCAGAGCCATTGTTCCCTTGTTGTCCTTCTGGCTGTAGTTTTGACTAGATGATGTATTAGGTGGGGAGAAATATGTTGCCTATGTGCAGGGAAGGAGACACTGTATGAAGTTTGGGTCCCCTGTCTTTTGGTCTGGCATGGCCACTGCCTGACTTCTCACCACTATACATGGCTAGGGAGCTGGTCCACCTTGCTGCAGGAAAGTGGGATGGTGACATGCAGGAATCATAGGCACACTATTTCACAGGAAGGCTTTCTTCTTCTGGATGTGTGCTATAACTGGCATCACTTGGAGTCACCTTACGGTTCAGTCCCTATTGCACATAACTAGCAAAATTTAGGTTATCATGACTTGTGAGTCCATAAGAGCACATTAGGTGCCTAGTAGGGCAACAATCCAGTTCAACACTCTGTGTCACACAGTGGCCAAAATTACCAGGTGCCATCAGGAGGTCCACCACTAGGGCCAGGACACTAGAAGCCCTCCCACTGTTGACCCTCCCAGCACCAGGAATACAGAGCATCACTTGTCCCAGAGTCCCTATCTATACCTTGTGGCTAATAACCACCAATGGACCTCTACTCCATATGCTTATCTAATTCCCTCTTGAAGCCGTCCATGCTTGTAGCTGCCACCACCTCCTGTGGCAGTGAATTCCATGTATTAATCACTCTTTGGGTGAAGAAGTACTTCCTTTTATCCATTCTAACTCGACTGCTCAGCAACTTCATTGAGTGCCCACGAGTTCTTGTATTGTGAGTATAAAGTACGGAGACTGATGCGTAGATGCGTCATTATTAGGTGTACATAAGACTCGAGATGACTACCCGGCTCACCTTTAAGGAGACAGTCCATCATGTTCTGAAAAATTCCCGGGGCAATGCTAACCCCAAACTGCAGCCACGTAACCTTAAAAGTCCCCCGTCTGAACCCCCGCAGTGGTGTCGTCCACGGGGAGTTGTTGGTACGCTTGCACCAAATCAAGTTTGCTGAAAACCCATGCTCCCGCCAACAATGCTAACATGTGGCTGACCACCAGTACTGGGTACACGTGGTCCTGAAAGGCCTTATTCAGGGTACATTTGTAATTGGCGCAGATGCGCACATCCCCATTCGGCTTCACTGGGGTGACTATAGGGGTTTCCCATCTCATATTATTCACAGGTTCTAGTACCCCCTGCACCACCAAGTGGTCCAGCTCAGCCTCAATTTTGGGTTTTAGTGCCAGTGGGGGTTTCTGGGCTTTCACCCAGATGAGCCTTACAGCAGGGTCCAGGTCTAACGCGACCAGGGGACCGGAGTACTGGCCGAGCGTGCCATTGAAAACTTTGGGGAACTCATTACATACAGCGTTAAAGTCCTGCATACCCACCCTGTTCACCCCCATCACCTGGAACCCCAGTGGTCCAAACCAGGACAGTCCCAGCAGGCTCGTGAGGTGCCCTTCGACCATGAGCAAGTCCAAAAACCCATCAAAGTCCTTATACTGCATCCGGAACTTGTCCCAGTCCCTGACAACCACCGGGTTCTTTTGGAAGTCCTGCAGCCTTAAACCCCAGGGCCGTTGAAGGAGGGGGTCCCCCCTGAGGGCAGAGCTTCAGTAGGGTCTCTGCCGATATAATGGAGAGTGCTGACCCCGTGTCTAACTCCATTCTACATGGGGACCTTCTATTAACACTGTGGCATGCATTTTATTAGGGGCTTCAGGGGGCAAGTTCAATACCTGGTGCCGTTGCTGGTGAACGGTGCTTGTGTGGAGTTCTGCAGACTTCTGGTGGGTGGATGTCGTCCTACGGCTCCCCTTTGATCTGCACACACACAGGTGATGTGGCCTTGCTTGTTGCAAGACTGGCAAACAGCATCACAGAAACAGCAGGCCAGCTGCTCATGCGCCTCTCCGCAACTGGCACAGGAGGTCTGTGTGGCTGGCTTCTCAGTCCGCATGGTCATCTGGGGCCGGGTACTCTTCCTTGCCAGGTGGCGCACCTGGAGGACATCCTCCTCATCCGACCCTACTGGGGAGGTGCTGGTTAAGTTTCCCATCTTGCTGCGGCACTCCTGATGGGACTTCTTGTACGCCATGGCCTCCTTCAGAGCCTGGTCCAGAGTCAGGTCATTGTGCATAGCGAGTTTGCAGCATAGCTTGGGTTCCCGGAGGTCCACAATGAACTGGTTCATCAAGGTGTCACTTAGGCTGGGGAACCCACATCAGGTGGCTGCTCGTCTTAGGGCCGCCAGGAAATCGATCGTGGTCTCGTCGGGACCCTGGATGCGCGCAAAGAAGTCTATGTGCTCAGCTATTTTCGTGGGTTTGGGTGCAAAGTGGTTTGTGAGCGCTGTTTTGATTTCTGCATACATGGCCTCCTTCGGCTTCTTCAGGGCCAGCAGATCTTTCAGGAAGCGGAGGGTATCAATTCCACAGGAAGTGGGCAGTAAGGATTTTTTCTTACCCTCCTCTGTGATGTCGTGGTAGTCCACATAGTATTCTAGGCACTCAAGCTATGTTTCCCACTTTTCCAGGTGGGCCACCTTGAACTCGGGGATGCTTCCTTGGGCAGCTGCCATGATGGGGATCACACGTGGTGTGGAGATCTCTTGAGCGGTACAGGACGTGCTGACCGAAGACTCTTAGTGCAGTGCTGCTCTCCGGGTCAGCGATGTGAGGCGCGTTTTCAGGAAGGTTGTGCACGGTGCGATGCTCTGCTCGGGTTCCGAATCACTCATTCGGATCCCACCTTCATCACCACTATAAAGTACTGAGACTGATGTGTAGATGCGTGACAACAGCGCATACTTTATTAAGTGTACATAAGACTCAAGATGGCTACCCAGCTCGCAAGCCGGTTTATATTCCCATGTTTCCCACTCCCCCAACACACACACACGTGATAGGTTATTTACAGTGCACCCTATTCCCCATTGGTTTCTCCTAGGATCCTAGCCGTCCAATAGGTGAGGACTAGGATCCATTTGGGCTATTGTCTCTGGAGGTGAGGCTCACTCCTTTTCCCGACTGCGTGGTTCTCTGACAACGTGTGCGGTCTCTGCTTAGTACACACTAGTGAGAAAGGGAGAAAAGTACCTCGTTCTCTACCTGCTCTATCCCATGCATAATCGTATAAACCTCGATCATGTCACCCCTCAGCCAAGGGCGTAGACTTTCCAATTTCCCAGGGGGGGCTGGGGCTGGGCCAGAGGCATTGCTGTGCTAGGTCCTTAAAAGAACCCAGGCCCAGTGACATCATAGGGAGGAGCCAGTGACATCACAGGCCATTGTCACTATTTATGGAGGCGGAGCCATGTGGCATTCCTGGCTCCTATTATCTCCAGTGGGCCTTCAAGTCTCTCCCATTGTTTGTAATGGGCAATCCTGTCATTTCTTTTATACATCCCAGTTAGTTGTCCCTTTGAAACTGTACCACACATATAGAGTGTACATTCCTTGCCAATGTTCCTTCTGGACTGCACACAGGGCAAAAGGAAATTTTAAAAGGCCTCTGATCTGCATGTCAATCAAGGATAATGATGTGTGGCATAAACATGAGTTAAGTGTTAAGTGTTCTCCCTGGATGGTGTACATACCAAGAACATATCTGTTGCCATTTCCCTCTCTTCCTGCTCACCACTCAGGGAAACAAAAGCCCTGTTTACATATTACAGTGAACATATGTACATCTTGCATGGACATATGTTGTTAGAAAGAGGTAATATACTTTTGTGTTACAAATAAAAGCAGCCCGCCTGCATCCTCCCCCCCCAGCCCCAATGGCTCAGAAACAAAGCACGGCATGGGCAAAATCCTCTGCAAAGAACCCTGGAGAACCACTGCCAGTCTGAGCAGACAATGATGACACTGATGGTAGAGAGACCATGCTTAGCGTGCCAAAGGATAAAGGTTTAAACCGAGGAGGTCAAAGAGAACAGCTGTTGGAAAGGATCTTTCTCTGTCTGAGCCTGTAGAGCTCACCTGCATCAGAGCAGACCATGCTGAAGTAGATGGACCAATGGCATGAAGACCAGTGTGGATTGAAGAGACCCATGTTCAGATCTACATTTTGCATGATACTTACTCGGTGATACTGGGACAGTTAGATTTGAGTCCAGGAGCAGCTTAGAGACCAACAAGAGTTTCAGGGAATAAGCTTCCAAGAGTCAAAGCCCCCTTCATCAGGCTGGGTGATATTGCCATTGTTGTGAGGTCAATATAAGGGAAGGGAGACTGGAGGAAGGGTGGAATAAAGAGGGGATTGACAGACAACATGTGAGCAGCAGAGTCCATTGGGATGGAAGAGGAGTTTACAGGAAAAAAATAGCACCAACTGATGTGACCAAGAACACAGATCTTCCCAAACTAAAACATCATAAATTATAGCCTGAACATGAACCTATATTGTAATGCATTAAGTGATGCAGCAGTGGTGACAAAACCTCTAGTGGCATTTAGTTGAACTTCCTGGACAGACAGATGTATTTTCGGTTGCCACTGGCCAAACTGGTCTGACTTTAGAGAGTTGGGACAAGCAGCAAGGCTTGAGGAAGGGGATGTAGATCCATGGTTATAGAAAAGAAGGGGCTAGGAACTGAGAAAGCAAAGCAGTCCAAATGAAGCACAACACAAAAAGCTGTACATAGTTGAGAGGAATTAGAAAGGAATGGAGATGCACAGTTGGTGTGAAGTACATTTGAGAAATTATAGAAACAGCATGGAAGTTTCTTAGTTGGGGTTAGCTACAATGCTATTGCAAGGTCCACAGAAACCTGTATGACATTTTCAGACATTCTTTCTCATATATTTTAATTGCTTATCCCCTTCCTATAACAATTCCTCATCAGTCTAACAGAGGCATCCTACTGAGGTCTATCCAAGGGGCTTCCTCCCAGGATTGGACTATAAAGAGCTCTACTCAAATCCTTAACCACTGAGCTTGCTAATACTTTCTCTTCTTTCAGTTCCTTAGATCAATTTGCCCAATCCCCCATCAAACTCAAATCTTATTGGCTCTTGCAACTATGAGTAAATTATTATTACACTTCTATCACATGGCTCTTTCCTAATGATTGTGGCTTCCAAGAATAGGTTGAAGATTATTGCCTGGGAAGCACCCACACAGCACCATGCCATGGACCCAGATGGCTCAGGTTAGCCTGATGTCATCAGATTTTGGAAGCTAAGCAGAGTCAGCTCTGACTAGTATTTGGATGGGAGATCTCCAAGGAATACCAGGGACATGATGCACAGTCAGGCAATGGCAAATCATCTTTGAATGTCTGTTGCCTTGAAAATCCTACAGGGTTACCATGAGTTGGCTATGACTTGCTAGCATTTTACATCACACCAGGGCAAGTGCGCTTTAATGCCCAGAACCATTTGGGCAAGGTGTAATGTATAACTACTGTCAGTAGCATGAGATGGGCCCACAGCTCAATTGGCTCTCATATCACTGCCATAGCATACAAAATAGTAAAACACTCAGTAGCACCTTTAGGACTAACAAACTGTATTGTAGCATAATTATTACTGTAACACAAGAGTTTTCAAAAAGCCACACAAACTTTTCCAATCTCACTTCAGTGCCAGTTCCAGTCCTCAAACTCACAGAGAAACCCAAACACTCTCAATTTTGGTAGAATGACACCCCTCCCCTCCTCCACCTGGGTGGTTTGGCAAATGTAAGCCAATGCCAGAGGTTTGCATGCACCAAGTCACACAGCAGAACCAGAGCTTCCAATTTCAGCACTGGAGCTAGGGATGCCAGCCTCCAGGTGGGACCTGGGGATCCCCTGGAATTACAGCTCATTGCCATTCTAAAGAGATCAGTTTCCCTGGGGGGAAAATGATGTTCTGGAGGGTGGACTCTATGGCATTGTGCCCCACTGAGGTCCCTGTCCTCCCCAGACTCCATTCCCAAATCTCCAGGAGTTTCCTAACCTGGATTGGGCCACCCTCCCCTCATCCCCCAGAGGTGGCCAGGGGTACCTGGCAATCCTAACTGGGGCTATTTTATCAAGGGAGAGGGGGGGGGGAAGCTGGGGGGAAAAACATATAGATTGGGAGAGAGAAGTGAAAGACAGAGATTAGGGAAGAAAGTCAGACTGGAAGGGAAGCAGCCTTGAGTGGGGGTGGGGGAGCTCACCGTTTCCAGCTCTCACACATCTCAAGGGAAAGGGAAACAGAAAGAGAGAGAGGGACAGAAAGCGCAGCCCCCCCCCCATTACAGGAGAAAGTGAGCCGAGGATTTTCTATATCCTGGAGCAATGTGCTCCGTGCAGCACAAGGGTTCCTGGGTTTTGTTTTCTCCTGCAGCCTAGTTTAAACTGGACTGCAGGAGAAAGCAAGCCACTCACTGATGGCAGGGGCAACCAGAGGCCACAGAAGGGCCCCCCCTCCCTCCATTCTTGCCCAGCTCCCCTGCTTGGACTTGCAGGATGGCTGGGTGGCTGCAGCCCTGGGCTCCCACCCAACCCACCCCACCCCACCCCACCCCACCCCACCCCACCCCACCTGAAACAATCCCCCACCTACTTACCCTTCAGGCTGGTGGCTGCAGCAAGCAGAGGCAGCATGTGCTGCCTCGAAGCCAGCCTCCACGTGCTGCTCTCCAGGCGAGCTGCTGGGAACTGTGGGTGGAGCTTAGCTTCCAGGAGGACTTCCGTCCCATTCCTAGCCCAGCCAAACAGACTCAGAAAGCGGAGGGAAAACCCTCCGCTTTCAGAATGGGGTGGGGGACGGGAGGGGGGTAGCAAGGCTCTGGCTGACACCAGTTGCCTCCAGGGGGGGCTCAGTACTTTCGGGGGAGGCCTGAGCTCCCCAGCCCCCCTGAAGATGACGCCTATGCCCTCAGCCATCATTTCTCCAAGCTAAAGAGCCCCAAGCACTTTAACTTTCTTCATAGGGAAAGTGTTCCAAACCTTTTATCATTCTAGTTGCCCCTTTCTGCACTTTTTCCAAAGCTATAATACCCTTTTTAAGGTGTGGTGACCAGAACTGTACACAGTATTCCAAATGAGGTCGCACCATTGATTTATGCAGGGGCATTATGATATTGGCTGATCTGTTTTCAGTACCCTTCCTAATAATCCCCAGCATAGCGTTGGCCTTCTTTATTGCAGTCACTGTCTCAACATTTTCAGTGAGTTATCTACTACGACTCCAAGATCTCTCTCTTAATCAGTCTCTGCAAGTTCAGACTCCATCAACATTATAGTTAGGATTTTTGGCTCTAATGTGCATCACCTTGCGCTTGGCCACATTGAGTTCTATATGGTACATAAGTGTGTATGCCCAACAAAGTGGTTTGCTCAACAAAAATGCTGAAAACATATTTTTAAAAAAAAATTAGATCCACAGGGATGAAACAGTGCTAGAGCATTTCAGAACGAGTGTTGGCAATTTTAAGAAAGAAAATGATTCACTTAAAAACATTGTGGAGCACCTGAGAGCTGAGGGAAGGGGTCATAGCTCAGTGGTAGAGCATCTGCTTGGCATGCAGAAGGTCCCAGGTTCAATCCCCAACATCTCCAGTTAAAAGGACCAGGTGGCAGGTGATTTGAAAGACCTCTGCCTGAGACCCTGGAGAGCTGTTCCCGGTTTGAGTAGACAATACTGACACTGATGGATCAGTGGTCAGATTCAGTAAAAGGCAGCTTCATGAATGT
Source organism: Gekko gecko (assembly GCA_029375565.1). Taxonomy (NCBI): domain Eukaryota; kingdom Metazoa; phylum Chordata; class Lepidosauria; order Squamata; family Gekkonidae; genus Gekko; species Gekko gecko. The sequence goes on from JAPDNY010000006.1 coordinate 141,923,652, forward strand.
TCAATATTAAATTTTTTAACTTGTATTTTCATTTTCAATTCATAATAAAAAATCCATCCATTTTGAAGACAAAAGTTTCACTCTAGTTTCACTACCTAGTAAAGAAAAAAGGTTGTACCTATCAGCACCATCCCTGCTAAGTGGAGTTTGTCACAGAAGCCAAAACGCACTGATTTTCTTCCTCCTTTTGGAGACACAACAAATGAAATCGTTTCTTGCATGCTGGGTAAGATATTTTGCTTTAATTAGATTGCTCTAAAAGCAAAGTTCTAAAGAAAACACAGTGGATTTCATTTAGCAGGAGTTAAATTGAAATGAAGCACCAAAAGTGGCAGCATTCGAAGAAGAAGAGGTGATGAAAGAACAAGAGAAAAGCCATGCTATTTTAAGGCAGGTGGTGTATGCTTTGACCAGTAGAGCACAGTGCCTTATGACACTGCTCTATTATTCAGTGAAATTCAATAATGAGCTTTGGCTGCTATGAATAATAGCATTCCCAGCGACATCAGCCAGAATGCATCTGAACAGAATACATCTCAGGGGTTGCAAATATGATTCTTTTGAAATGCCAGATCATCACTGAGAAAGACCATTTCCCCGTGCTGGGATATTGCACAAATAGTTGTAAGCTTGAGCAATCCCCGGAATAGCACCTGGAGAATTCAAAAGATGCTTCTGATGACAGGGCATTTGTTTATATTAGGACTAAGGGGGGGGCATATTTCATCCTCCAAAACCCTCTTTGCACTGTATGAAATTCACCCCTACTTTTCATTGACCATTCATGAGGGGACTCAAAAGGAGGATTTTAAAAAATTGAATCCCCATGGCCTTGGTAGCCTAGGCTGGCCCAATCTCATCAGATCACAGAAACTAAGGAGGGTCAGCCATGGTTAGTATTTGGCTAGGACAGGGGTGGGCAAACTGCAGCTTGGGAGCCATATGCGGCTCTTTCACACACATTGTGTGGCTCCCAGCAGGGCAGCTGGGGAAGTGAAGGGGAGGCATGCATTTGATCCCTTCCTCCTTCCCTCCCTCCCCGTCCCTCCTATCTATTTGCTTTCTTTGTTTCTCTCTCTCTCTTTCCACCTCTTTCATTCTTTCTTTCACCTCCCCCTTTTTCTCTCTCTCTCAGACAAATAAATATCATTGGACAAATAAATATCATTATCAATATCTGTTTTTACCCCTTTTGTTTTTATTTTGGCAGTCTCATTTAATGGTAATAAAAAGCAAATCTGCATATTTTCTAAATAAAAATGTGCACGTGATATTTGTTCATGTCTTGTGGCTCTCAACCATCTGTAATTTATTCTATGTGGCTCTTATGTTGAGCAAGTTTGCCCACCCCTGGGCTAGGAAACTACCAAGTAAGTCCATGGCCACTATGCAGAGGCAGGCAATGGCAAACCATCTTTGAATGTCTCTTGCCTTGAAAACCCCAAAGGGTCGCCATAAGTTGGCTGCAACTTGACACCAAAACACACACACATTCAGACAACTGTGCTTCCCCTCCCCATCCAAAACCCTAATTCAGCATCAATCCATCCTCCCCTCCCCCATCTTGGTACAGTTTAGTGCAGTCACAGTCCCAGACCTGTAGATGGAAGCACCTCCATTAGTTATTACCTTGATGCCATTATCTTTTTTTCAAAATGCTATCACATAGTCAATGAGACTGAGTTACATGATGACATCACTGAGAACCAAAGAAGCTAGTGCATTCTGCATTCATTTCATTTGCCCTCAGTGACTGTCACATAGCCCGATCAGGCCGCTCATCTTAACATCACTGTTTTCAGGAAAAAGTGATGGTTTGATAAAAGAAAATGGCACCATGAGGCAACCAATCAGGACTGCTAGCATGAAAGAGTAAGGGAATATTCCCTTCCAAACCACTTTCATGGTAAAAGTTATTGCTACCAAACATTTGATTCAGTCCCGGTTTACACTGGCTTCATCATGGGAGATGATTGATACCTAAGGACAACGGTCAGCATTTCCTCCAGGCAATTGGTAACTCTAGCTCCAGCACTCCGAGCTTCCACTCACACAAGCACAGCATTCTTCAATGAGCCAAAAAGCTCCTAATGCTTGAGGAAAGCACTGTACAGTGGAGGACTACCTCCGCAACAGGCAAAGCTCGAAGCCTAACAGCCCAACTCCAAGCAGAGATACAGCCATCTCCATTGAAGGCAATGGGCTAGAAAAGGTGACACGCTGCTTCCAGGATGCATTGTGAGACACCCTGCAGACTTGCATGGGAAAATAATGTTGATTATTTCCAAACTAATGAGCAAAAGAAACAGACATCTGAGGTTTGCAGCAGGCTGAAAAGGAGTAGCCCAGGATGGGGTGGGGGGTGCTCCTAGCAGAAGCAGTTTGCTGGGGAGATAGATAACTGCTTTAAAGCTAGATCTGCATATTTTGTTTTCCTGGTTTCCCATGCTCAGCATGGGCAAGTAGATATTATAGTAGCTGTAAGTCTCCCATGCTCTTTCCTTACAATGAGGAGGAACATTTACTAGTTAGGGAACAACCACATGCCTGAAGCAGTGCTTATTTATTTATTTACTTCATGTACAGCCCATCTTTCTTGCTTAGAGTCAGGGTGGATTTACAAAATATAACAGCAATCAGATAGTATATGCCATCCAATAAACAATGCAATAAAGTCAGAAAAAGCAATCCAAAAAGGAAAGTATGTATGAGGCATAATAGATCATAAACAATTCAGAAAATGGAACCACCATAGTAGAGGACAACGTTGTAAGAACAGGATTATATATACAATAAACACTGGAATAATATTTCCAAGGGGAATTCTGGTGACAGAACTACAAGCTACTGCTACCGTGATTCAGCTTGCCCTCCCTTGCCTGAGGCATACCTAGCTAGCATTGAACAACAACAACAAAAACTGTTGTGAGATGTAGCGTTTCAGGGGTACAAGAAGCCTCCCACAGAGAAAGGTTTCTTTCACCTGGCAAGGAGAGGGACATGCTTCCCTTTCCCAGAATGCTTCCCTTTACTTGGAAAGTAAAGCAGCACAAAGAGGGAAGGAATGTTCACTAACCAGATTACCCTTAGCTTTAACTAGGAAGCGCTTGGGCCAATAGAGCACAGAGGATGGCAATGTACTCACCCAGCAAGGTGGCAAACACGTATCCAGAAAAGGTTGGTTAGGCCTTCTGAAGGAAACATTTTGCTTTGGCCTGCCCATTTAGAGTCTCTGAATTACACTCACAAAGAGAATAGCATAGTTTTTGTATAGGGTTACAAAACGACCAGGAAAAACTCTGAACTTGAAGATCCTGGTCACTTCCAACTCCTGTGGAACAGTGAGCCTATCACCATAGATTTTGTATGGATTTGATGTGTTGATTGAACTGTGTCTGATGCTCACAAACCACCTAGTAAAAGAAGCATAGTTCAGACTGCCCACTTTTGTTATATATACAGGAAACAGAGAGACTGAATACATTGGGAAAACAGGATTGCACTTACCTGTCATTGTTGTTCATCGAGTATTTTCCGTGCAGGCACATATGGGGACTGTGCATGAGTAGGCCTGCCATCGGAGAGGTTTTACAGCTAAAAGTGTCTAGGAGGCGCTGTACGCCAGAGCCAAGAAGCTTGTTCCTGCCCAGGGACCACATGCTCCTGCACAGCACTGCCCCCACCTTCAGGATCCCTAGTGTCACCAAAGCCAGAGCATGCCTGCACAGAAGATACTCAGTGAATAACAGTTACAGATAAGTGCAACCCTGTTTCACTCTTGAAATCCCCTGGGAGTTTATCATATCACCAGAAGTTATAAAATCATTGTTTTTTCCTTATGTAATTGCCACAATAAGCATCTATTGGTGACATTATTAATGGAATTGTAGGGCTGATTCTCTTTCGGATTCCCAAATTTTAAATAAGCTGTCTCTGATTATATGTCTTTTATCTTGGGTTTTGTTTTTTGATATAGATTTTTTAATCCACAAATAGCTATGTAGTCCATCATCAAGATTTGAAGATTCTATCAATCTTTCATTGGGACTTCTGATCCAATCTGATATCCAAACTAGCCAAGCAGCTTGGTAATATAATTCATGTTAGGTATTGCCAGACCACCTCTTGTCTTCTCGTCTTGCAGTACTTTAAATCTTATTCTTGTCTTATCATTCTATACAAGCTTATTTGTCTTTGCCAGTCACTCAAAGTCTTTTCAGGAATTGAAATATTGCAATTTTTTGGGTAGAAAAGTCCAAGATACATTATCGAAGGCTTTTTCAGCATCTAAAAACAAAAAGGCACCTTTTTTGCTGTTGTGTTCAACATGTTCTATTGCATTAACAACAAAATGAACATTGTCTTTCATATGTCTTTTTGGTAAAAAAAAACTAGTCTGACCGGGATGAATTACTTTGGGGATACATTTCTTGAGTCTATCAGCCATAACTGAAGCAAAGATTTTATAATCTACATTCAGCAGTGAAACAGGTCTATACAATTGTGGCAACATTATGAGCTTCTTGCCAAGATGGTGGCAGTATATTCTTTTTTCTTATATCCAGGCCTTGGTTGGGGCCGGAGCTCACTGGAGCAACGCTCTGCCAGAGAGGAGGCCAGGGAGTGGGGACATGAAGCAAGTTCCGCCCCCTGCTCCCAGCAACCCTCCCCTCAGTCGGCCCTGGAGGAGAAAGAAGTAAGGTAAGTTGTAGATCCCCCACCCCATCTTTCCAGGCCCGCACCAAAGTGTGGGGCCTTGGAAAGCCCCCCCACTCCCCAAATGCCTGCATGTGGGGAGGGCGGGATATAAATTGAATAAATAAATACATAAATTTCCTTGGAAAGCCCCCCACCCCATCTTTCCAGGCCCACGCTGAAGCACGGGGCCTTGAAAAGCCCACCCCCCACCCTGTCTTTTCAGGCCCATGCTTCAGCATGGGGCCTTGGAAAGCCCCCCCCATCTTTCCAGACCCGCACCAAAACACAGGGCCTTGGAAAGCCCCCCATCTTTCCAGGCCCTCTGTGAGGGCAGATCTGCGTGTTTCTCCCCCCCCCCGGTAGCTATGCAAAGAGTCCATTGACATCTTTAAGACCAAGGCTTATTCAGGTAGAACCTCTCCCTCCTCTGTGAGGCCAGATCTTCATGTCCCCCCATAGGTAGCAATGCAAAGAGTCCAGTGGCAGCTTTAAGACCAAGGCTTATTCAGGTACAAGCTCTCCCACCTTCTGACACACATCTGGTGGTGTCAGGGGGTGTGGCATATGCAAATAAGTTATGCTAATGAGTTATGCTAATGAGCTCCTGCACCTCTTTTTCTAGGAAATGACCCCTGCTTATATCATTCATAACTTTTTGTAAAGGTGAAATTAGCTTCTCTTTAAAAGTTTTGTAGTATATCGCAATGAGTCCATCTGATCCTGGTGCCTTATCCTTTTTTAGTTTCTTGATGGCTTGTGAGACCTATTGAATTGAAATGCTTTGATTCAAAATTTCTCTGCCTTCATTTGAAAATTTACAAGGGCCCCGGTCACACGGAGAATTTGCCATGCAGAAGCCACAATAGTCTGGCAGAGTTTCTGGGTGCGATCACACCAGAACATGTGGCCAACCCGTGGCAAGCCGCCAAAGCTGTGCAGTTAAAAAGTAATGCATCAAATGTGCTAACAAATGGTTTGCTATGGACTGCCCACGGAACCATTCAGTGTGATTGCGCCAGTGCGTGACTTTCCCCGGCTGTCCTCGTTTATGCTGACTGACGAAACCAGGGTATGCCACCATCATGTCTGATCGTGTTCTGGCAGGTCTAATTGTGCTGGCACAAAGAGCCATGCCCCCCCCCCCGCATTATCTGGCCTGTGTGACCGCCAGGGCCAAGTTAAAGCTTCTTTAATATATTCATCCATTCCATTTCCTGTTGAAACATCTTTTTTATAGAGTTGGGCGGAAGTTCAAATTGTTCTTGGATTTCTTTCTCTGCATAGGTGATACCATCTTTTTTTTGTACTCCAATTATTTTCCCCTTTTCAGTTTCCTTACATAGACTGTATTCAAGATACCTTCCTGCAGGGCCGGCCCGCCCACTAGGTGAGCTAGGTGCTCGCCTAGGGTGCGCCAGCCGCTGGGGCGCCAAAGTGCGCCCCGGCCCCTCCTGCAAAAAGCACCCCCGCCTCTCCTGCCGCCTCCCTGAGGACCCTAGCACCGCCAGCGAAGAGCGCTCTAGCGGGCGCTCAAAACCAAGAGGACACTGAAAGGGAAGAAGCGAGGGCTTGCCGGCTGAAAGGGAAGAGGCAGCTCCGGGCAGAGGGTAAGTTCCCAGGCTTGGCCATGGGGCGGGTGGGCAGGCGGTGGCGGCATGGCTTCCCCCCCCCATGGCCCTCCCAGTCCCAAGCCCACCGCTGGGCCGTGGGGCTGGGATTTCTGGGCTGGGCTGTGGGGCGGGCGGCGGTGCGGCTTCTCCCCCCCCCCGACGGCCCTCCCAGTCCCAAGCCCATGGCTGGGCCGCAGGGCTGGGATTTCCGGGCTGGGCCATGGGGTGGGCAGCGGCACGGCTTCTCCCCCTCCCCTGACGGCCCTCCCAGTCCCAAGCCCACCGCTGTGCCGGGGCTGGGGTTTCCAGGCTGGGCCATGGGGCAGGCAGGTGGCGCAGCTTCTCCCCCCCCACGGCCTTCCCAAGCCCACCTCCGGGCAGAGAAGAGGTTCCCCCCCATGGCCCTCCCAAGCCATGGCCCAGCTCTCGGCGCTCGGGGGGGGCGCCAGAAGGTAGCCCGGCTAGGGCGCCAAGAACTCTGGTTTGTTTGCATGTTGAAAATGTTTTTGTTTTAAAAAACTCATTTTTTCCCTGCAGTACTTCAGTTTGAAGCAGATCCTGCTGATTTCTTGTTAAATTTCTGCTAAGACTTTTTTTTCAAGAATTTTTTATACTGGTCTTCTAAGATCTGACTTCAACCTTCTGGGCAAATATTATGCTGGTCTTTTTTAAAAAATAGCATTTTATTGAAAGATAGATTGCAAAGTTACAAAGCATCTAAAACATCATACTCAAATGTTGAAATATTTTTATTGGTTTACATGTCAGCACAGTGCTTTGCAATATTGAGTAAAGCGTGCCTGGTTATTTTTGTTTCTTATATACCACAGAATACAAGAATTAACACCCTCTAGCTGACTCATATAAATGCCTGGAGTTAGTAAAATCTAGTAGGAGAGGTTAAACATTTTATACTACTAATGCATATTCCAGGAACCCTGACCACAGTTTGTTTAAAATTAGAGACCATTTTTCTAACAGGTTGGTTTGAGTCTGATTGTTCTCAGTTCTTGCAATATAATCTGAAATCTTATCAAGAATACAATATTCTTTGAGTTTGTTATTCCACTGTTGTAAGGTAGGGATGTGTTTGGAATTCCTTTGTGAGGCAAGAAGATTCTTTGCAGCAGTCACCATTATCAGTAGTAGTTCTTTATGTGCCCTAGGGATTCTCAGGATATCCCACAAGTTAAGAAGGACCACTTCTGGTGTTTTTGATATGTCATATCCCGTATAATCTTTAATGCATGTCAGTATTTGAGTCCAGTATTTGTTAACTTCTTTACGTTCCCACCAGCTATGCATGAACATTCCTTTCTCTCCACATTTTTCCAACATGCTGATGATATAGTAGGAGTAACATGAAAAAGCTTGACAGGCATTAAATACCATCTTGATATAACTTTAAAAGTTAATAATCGGATACTATAACATTTAGAAGCAGAGCTCCATTGTGATTCTGATAATTCCTTTTGGAGATCTATATGCCAGGCTTTTTGGTATTGTAACAAATTGGAGTTATTGGATTGTAGCACCATAGTATAGATTTTGGATGTAAGATTTTTAATAGGAGTCTGCTTTTGAATTAATAGTTTCTCAAAGTCTATTTAGGACAAACACAGGGGACTATTAAGATTTAATGAATTGATGAGACTACTAAGCTGCAGATATTCAAGCCAGGGAATTTTGATATTATGATCCTCTTTGATTTTTGCCTTACCTTGCAATAAACCATGTGCAGTGACGTCTATAAACCAAGTAAGGTATGCTTCATGCCAAAGTTTGAATGATGTTTTATGCATTCGTGGGTTGAACCAGGGTTGGCCTACAAAATGGGTGGTGAAATTAGATTGCGTCTTATATGCCATACCCTAAGCATAGCATCCAGAAAAGGATTATCATAACGCTGTGGATGGCTGTTATTATTTTGTGAACGCCATAATATTTCTTGAAATGAGCGTGGGGCAATGTAAGTATCCTCTATGAGTTTCCAGTCTGCCTTAAAAGAGTTGTTGTAATATTTCACTTTATTTGCCAAGAGTATGATCTGGTAGTACATTTTGAGATCTGGGACAGCTAAACCTCCTTGTTTTATTGGTCTTTGTAGTGTAGTAAGGTTTAATCTGGAGCGTTTGGATTGCCATATGAATTTGCTATTGATCTAGAAGAGTATTTGGAACATGAATAGGTAGTGCTCTCATGTAGAATAAAAAATTAGGAAATAGAAAACTTTCGATTAGATCAACTCATTCTATTAAGGATGAAGGCTGAGCTGTCCATTGCTTAACCATAGTAGATATCTGTTTGCTAGTTTCTAAAAAGTTTAAAGTAACTTATTTAAATCCAAAGTTTTTGGATCAGTCTATCTCAGAAATCGAAATTAACAATATCATAAAAATTTTGAAAAGCAATAAGGCGCCAGGGCCAGACGGATTTACTCAGAGTATTACAAAAAGTTTTCTAAGAACCCCACTAAATATCTACAGCGGTATTATTCCAGATTCATGGAAACTTGCGAATGTCATTGTTTTGCCTAAAAAAGATAGGGATGCCACAAACACAAAATCCTATTGCCCAATATCCTTACTCAGTTCAGATTATAAGATATTTATGGCTGTCATGACATCACAATTGAATAGGATAATAAGATGATGAATAATTATATCAATATAGACAGGAAGGGTTTTATCCTACAGAGGGAACTAATTGACAATATTAGGACAATAATATTATTAATTACAGCATATTTCATAGGGATGACTCTTTTGGTGCCCAGAAGGCTGGTACCCTCTTCCCAGTACCCAAACACCTTCTTTTGGAACACCAGTACTCTTCTTGAGTTGTTAACTGACTTTTAAGGTCTCTACAGGCAGTCTCTGATCACACCAGACTGGGGATCTCTGCTGTCTTCAGAGATAACTCTCCCTGTTTGACTGGATAGGGAATCTTTTTCTCTTTCTAGAAGACCTATCCCCTTTCCTTTGGCCTGAATTGGCATATTCTCTACTACCTAAAATTCTTTGCCAAACTCTCCCCCACTTCTCTGTCTGTGTTCAAACTGCTCTCAGCTAATTCAGAGTGTGTTCAGTCAAGGCTGAAATCTGACTTTGTCAGCACTAAACCCTTTTTCTGTCAGGGCTAGACACAAGCTGTGATCACACACACTAAATAATCCACTTTCAAACCACTTTCAATGCTTTCCAACTGGATTTTACTGTGTGAACTGGCAAAATCCAGTTGGAAAGTGCATTGAAAGTAGATTGAAAGTGGATTGTTTTATGCTTTTAAAATATATGAATTTTGGGGAGAAGTTCATTTCAGTAGTCCAAGCTTTATATTCATTTCCACAGCTCTTTCTGAAAATTAATGAAGCAAACTCTCTTTTTATTTCCATGGCTAGAGGTACCAGGTGTGCCTGATGTCATCTCTACTATTCACAATAGCGGTGGAACCTTTGGCAAATATGTTGTGAGAAGATCCTCGTTGTTCTGGAATTTCTATAGGGAAGCAAATAGTGAAAATCAGTCTATTCGCTGATGATATGATTTTATTTATTTCTAATCCTAGAGAATCACTCTCAATTATTGAAACACACTTGGAAGATTTTAGTTTAGTTTCTGGATTTAAAATTAATATGAATAAAACATTATTGTATCCTATTGATAGATGACACTAAAGCAAAACTAACTTTAAATACAAATGGGTGACTTCATCATTTACATATTTACGGCTTCCAGTGAATTTAAAGGATCTTTTACACATGAATCATCTGCAAATATCTTTACAAATCTCTGATTTATTGAAGCGTTGGAATGATTTGAATCTGACTCTTCTTGAGCGAATTAAAGTGATAAAATCTTTGATTCTCCCCAAGATGATCTTTTTTATGAGAGCTGTACCCATTATTTTACCGAATTCTCTTTTAAAAAAATGGCAGAGATCTTAACAGGTTCATCTGGCATTTTAAAAAGCCAAGAATCTCTTTTTGGACTCTTCAAAGACCTTTTAAATCTGAAGGTTTAGCAGTCCCAGATGTACAACTCTACTATGAAGCTATAGTTTTGGCTAACTTAGTTAAATAATATAGATGTTCTTATTTTGCGGAATGGAAAACTATTGAAGAATTACCTATCAGTTCTTTTCAGGAAGCGTTATGGAACCACAGGGCTTTAAGATCTTCTGACATAAGTTCAAATCTTTTTTTGAAGGCTACTTTTAAAGTTTGGAATAGGTACTGTAGACTTCTGGCTCCATCAATTTCTCTTTTAACTACTTTTACAGGTCAAAACTGGTTTCAACCAGCTAAACAAAATTCTTCTTTTCAACTCGGGAGGAGGCTTAACATAATTAGATTTATAGATGTCATCTCAAAGGGCTATTTAAAAGATAAATTGGTTTTAGAAACTCAATATATAAATTACTCGAGGTTCGCAAAATTACATTTATCTCTCACCAAGTTTGAAAAATTACTAGCTAATGATTTACAACCTATAAAAGGTTTAATTTCTAAACTTTATACTATCTTGCTAGAGTTAAAAAACCCAACTTTATTAATGTATCAAACGGCATGGCACACAGGTCTAAACCAGGAACAGGATGAAGATCAATGGATACATATTTGGAATGCTCCAACATACCTATCACCTTCTTTGAATATTCAGTTAACAACCTATAAATTGATCTCTAGGTGGTATTTAAGCCTGGTTCAGCTTTCTTATTCCTCTAATAAGGTATCTTCATGCTGTTGGAAGGGATGCCAAGAGAGAGGCACTTCTTTCACACTTGGTGGACTTGTCCCGTAGTAGAGCAATTTTGGAATCAAATAGTGACTGAGGTCAGTTCTTGTATAGATTTTCAAATTCCAAAATCTCCAAAAATAATCTTATTAAATTTATGAGAAGAATGTAAGATACTGTGCATGCTCAGGAATTGGTGGTGATTATGTTTCCAGCTGCCAAGAATGTGTTTGCATCTAAATGGAGAGAAAGGGGGTTACTGACTCTTCAGACTTGGGAACGCAAGGTTTGGGATTATTTTGTTTTTGACAAACTTACAGTAGATTTAGAATATCAAAACTCTACAAAACATAAGGTTAATTTTTATAAAAAATGGTTACCTGTTATCAAGAAAACTGTGGGACAGGACAATGTTAAAGATGGGAACATTTTTTGTAAGATGGAAACTCATATTTTATTTTCTTATTGATAAGCTGGTGATATTCATTGTACTCATGAGACAAATGGTTTAATTGGTGTTATAAGAAAATTGTATCATGGTATAACTCTGTTTATTGGTTGATATTGTTAATATATTATATAAGAACTTTTATAATTATAATAAAAATTTAAAAAAGAAAGTGGATTGTATAGTGTGTGTGATCATAGCCACAGACAGTCTCAGTAGACGTCTCTTCTCAATTAAGGGAGGAATCTGACTGAATATTCTCAGCATACAGCTCTTTAGACTTTTTCTGCTCAGCTGATGCTAATCAATCAGATTGCCTGGAGCAGCCTGTCATTCAAAGCTCTCTGTCTCTGTGAAGAATTAACCCTTCACAGTCCCTTAGTTGTTTGTTCAGCTCTTATAAGCCTCTTAAAAAGTGCAGTCCATCACAGCATAAAAAAACTGGGCTAGCCTGTCACCAAACTTAACAGGAGTGAGGTTCCCTGCTAGTCAGAAAGCAGATTTTTGTGACGGAGCTGCCTCCCTCTGGGGAGGTGGCTGCTGCATTGACCTAGAGCAGATAGAGCCCTTACCAATTTTTCTAACCAATGCTCTTGCTGAATGTAAAGAATCTTTGCAGCATAAGCAACTTGTTAAGTATTATTCCTGATCTTTTATACAGAACAGTTTGTTACTTGTTGGAAAATCAGTTCTGGCTTTGATAAAGCTTTGGTGAAACACAGCTAACACCAGCTTGCTTGCCCATATGGGCTGGGACCAATATCACTGGATCACCCTCTAACTGATATTCTGCATAGAATGAAGAATCTTGGACTCTTCGACATCGTTGTGATCCTGGGTGGATATACGGACTAACATTTTGATGTTCTTTGCATAATAAGTGTTCTTGGATTGATTTCTGGCTTAGAATTTTGTTTTCCCTTTGTCCACAACATTGCTTGTCTATAATTGTTTGTTGTTAGACATTTAACCTTTTCTGTAAATAATCATTTAGAACAGAACAGGTTTATTAGTTGAATATTTATTTAGCAATCTTGGAAACAGTTTTTGCACAGTTTTCATCTCCAAAACCCTAAAGGGCTGCCATGTCACCTATGACTTGACACTACTTCCCTCCACCACCAGAAACTAATTCATATGGAGTCTGTGTGGGTCGAGCTGTATGATGCAGCAACTTATAGACAGCTGCTGCAATCAGCAGGGGGGAACAATATGCCAAAGTACACCCCCCCATGTACACACACCATGTACTGGGTAAACACATTGCCCAAACCAGCACCAATAATCTAGAGGGGGCACCTGTATTACTTAAGAAAGAACAGACAATCATACTGTGGGGAGGAGGAGGCTGAAGCCCAGTCCCGGTTAGGACTCTTCAGCTTCATCAAATGGTGTGTTTAAGGTAGACTGAGATATTATTCTTGGTGTGCTCAGTTTTTGGCTGAAATTAAGGGGTGCCAAAGGAGCTGTGTATATCTAGGTATGATAATGGATGCCCAAAGAAATCCAAAACAATGCAATTTGGAATCAGGAATGTATCATGCACCTTCTGTTTGGATTCTACTTTTATCAAACCATAGCATGCCTACAAGGGATGCAGTGTCTTGCGGCATGAAATGTAATACCTGTAATACAGTTAGTCATTGACAGAACACCTGTCTCGCCATATGCTCCTGTGCAAATTGATTTCAAGCATAAGATATTTTGAACTATTATTTTCCACCTGCCAATTGTACTTCTAGCACTCATCTCTGCTGTGCTTTTTTGAAGAGCACCTGCTGGGCTTGTAGCTGGACAAGTGGCTTGGTTGCTGTCAGCTTGTGTTGTTGTTGTTTTTGTATATATTTAAATTGTGTATTTCTTTTATTGCATTTTTATTAGTTGTAAGCCTCTTTGGGTTCTGTTAAGGAGAAAAGCTGTCAATTAATACACTAACTAACTGGATCTCCCTGCTTCATTCACTGACATACCGCTGTCTTTTCCTCCTTGAAGGGTCTGATCTTGACTTGGTCTCAAAGCAATAAATCTGAAAGGCCCAAGAATAATTTAGTTGCTCTTTGCCCTCAGACAGTTGAAAAGAGCAGTGAAGTCAGCTTCCCTCCACAGAAATAGCTGGAAAGAGCAGCCTTTGGAAAAACAAGAGTTTTCTATATTCCCTCACTCAAAACCAGACAGCTCCTAGCTTCTCTTTTCAGCCTAGAGGCAAAACACAAGGTAGTGAGTCCTAGCAGGATACACTTCTAGTATGAGAGCACTAGACAAAACAGATGCCCAGACTCAGAAGCATTGTAAGCTACACAAGATGCCACCACCTTGTATGTGTTAGGTTGTTTCCAAATTATGGAGACTCTATGAATTAATGACCTTCAAAACATCCTGCCATCAATAGACTTGCTCAGGTCTTGCAAACCAAAGGCCGTGTCTTCCTTTATTGAGCCAATCCATCTTCTGTTGGGTCTTCCTTTCCTGCTGCCTTCAACATTTCTTGGCATTATTGTCTTTTCCAGTGACTCTTGTCTTCTCATCATGTGATCAAAGTATAGGCAACCAAGGTGTTTAGGGGGTTGGAGCACCTTCTCTATGAGGAAAGGCTGAAGAGTTTGAGACTTTTCAGTTTAGAAGAGATGACTAAGGGGGACTATGATACAGCTCGATAAAATTGTGCATGGATTGGAGAGAGCTGACAAAAATAATTTTTTCTCACTCTCCCCAAAGACTAGAACTCGAGGGTATCCAGTGAAGCTGATGGGCAGTAGGTTCAGGACAGACAAAAGGAAATACTACTTTACACAGAGAGTGATTAATATGTAGAATTTGTAGCAATGGCCACAGGAATAAACAACTTTAAAAGGGGATTAGAAAGATTCATGGAGGATAAGGGTCTATCAGTGGCTACTACTAGCCATGGTGACTGAAGGGAGCCTCCACATTCAGAGATACCAATCCTCTGAATCCCTGTGCCAGGAGGCAACATCAGGAGAAGGCCTTGGCCTCTATTGTTGTTGGCTGTCCAGAGGAACTGGTTGGCCACTGTGTGAGACACAGGATGCTGGATTAGATGGACCATTGGCCAGCAGGGCTCTTCTTATGTTCTTATGATAGCCTCAGTGTAATCATTTTTAGCTTCTAGAGAGAATTTAGGCTTGATTTGATCTAGAACCCAGTTATGTCTTTTTGGCAGTGCATGGTATGCATAAAACTCTCCTCCAACACCATGTTTCATATGTATCTATTTTTTTCCTGTCAGTTTTCTTCTCTGTCCACCTTACTGGCCAAGAATGAACAATAGCCCGCAACATTCCTATAGCCCAAGGATGGTCAGAAGGCACTTCACTTGTTTTGTTTCTATAAATATCTATTTTTCTCTTCCTATGTTTTAATTAGACCAACTTTGTAATGGCCGTTGGCCACACATGATAAACAGCTGCTGCTGCTGCTGCTACTGCTGCTACTACTACTACTACTACTACTACTACTACTACTTGTTCAGTGGTAGAGAGAAACATATGAATATCAGGCATGAACACATTCACTACTATTTCTTGCTGTGGAACCACAGTGGCTCTAATGTTGTTGAAAAACAGATAGCTTTGGTACAGATTAAATAACAACAAGAAGATTACTATAGCAAGAAATATTCACCTGAAAAGGGGCCTTGATTCATCATATAATCAATATACATCCATTTTACTGTAGCATTGCTCACAGGAGTCTGGAATTAAATTCTAAACTCCTCTATTAGAAGCCTAGGAGACCAGCGCTAAACTCTGATCAGCATCCAACCAAATTGTCTGTGGCAGTTTAAATGGTTGATTTATAGAGGGTGCTGGAAGCAAACAATATTATTTTGCAGAGCCTGGCTTTATAACGATGGAGATTATTTCTTTTCACAAGAAATATTTCCAGTGGTTTGTCGTATGGCCAATTCTTTGCCATTTTTTGTCACTGGGACTGGTATACTTGATGCCACAAAGGCAAGGTAAAGAATGTTCTGCAAAGGACAACATCCATAAGCAGTAAGCAAAACCCCAAGTGCAAAACTGATGCACAGAACTGAGTTTTAAATAACCTGATCTTCCTTTTGTAAATACTGTGTTTCGTGCATGGCTCTTAAAGATGCTTACATGAACACAGGAAGCTGTTTTACATTGACTCAGAGCATTGGCCAGTGTAGGACAGTACTGTCAACTGACTGGCAGCGTCTGTCCAGGGTCTCAGGAAGAGGTCTTTCACATCAGCTACCTGCTTACTTTAACTGGAGATGCCAAGGATTGAACCAGGGACTTTCCACATGCAAAGCAGATGCTCTGTCACTAAAATATGGTCCCTCCCCCTAAATGTACAATTCAAACACACAATTTAAAATTTAAAACGCTGGCAAGAAACTCCACAAGTAGGGCAACCCCCTTTGAAAAGTCTCTAGTCTCTACAGCTTAACTCCTGGGAGCAGGAACAGCCACAGATGGACCTTTTCTGATGACCTGAGTCAGCAGGGGAAATATATGGGATGAAGCATTCTTTCAGCTGCTCTTTGTCCCACAACCTTTGAGGACAAGGCAATTGGAAAGAGGATCTGAAAGTAGAATGTGAATATTCTGTGCACCAACAGTTACACTTATGGAACTGTGTAATTTTATGTCTGACAGTGAGAATCTCCATCTTTAGCTTTTATTGCTGCAGAAACACCCCCGAAATCTCATGAGTGGTGCTTGATGACACCTCCAGATGCTTCCGCCACTGGCATTTGTTTCACTTCCTGTTAAAGTCTTTTGCACTAACTAGGGAGTAGAATTCCAAAAGGCAGTTATATTGGATTACTGAGTTTCGGCCTGTGATTCTTCTTCTACCCTTTTACAGATGGTGGGGAACCATCCAGGCTGAGGAGGAAGAGGAGGAGGAGGAAGAGGAAGATTTATATCCCACCCTTCACTTGGAGTCTCAAAGCAGTTTACAATCTCCTTCCCTTCCCCTTCCCACAACAGAGGTAGGTGGGGCTGAGATCTCTGAGAGAACTGCTCTTTCCAGAACAGCTCTAAGAGGACTTGTGACTGACCCAAGGTCACAAACAGCAGCTGCATGTGGACGAGTGGGGAACCAAACCCAGTTCTCCAGATTAGTCTGCTGCTCTTAACCACTACACCAAACTGGTTCTCTGCATAGATTCTATATTGCTTTTGAGGGTCTGGGTGCACTGAACAAGCATATCCAATTCTCAGAATATCATGAGAAGAGGTCCACAGGCAGGAGGATAACACTAGTGTGGCTGTAAGAGAGAGACAGATGTAAGGGTAGATTTTAACAAGAGAAAGGAACTGGCAGCTGGTAATCATGAACACATCCATCCATTGCTCCATCATACCCTCATTCCTTCCTTTAGAGAAGACATGCCTCTTACTGCAGGTGCCAAGGGAGGCGACTGTATTTTGGTAAGGCATGCATTTGAAAGAGACTGACAGAATGGGACACAGCAGCTTCTCCCCATGAGTAACAGGAAAGAAACTAAGGGGGCTCAGTAGAAGAGATCCACCTTTAGGACTATGCATTCAGATCCTCTGCAGATGCTATGTTCATGCAAGCTGGGAGCCTCCCACCCTATATATTGGGAGTGTGATCTCCACAATGCACCCAACAAGCATGATCACTGTATGGTATGAATGGTGCAATGCATGGATTTGCCAGGTGCATACTGCCACCACAATGCACAAGGAAAGTCTATGCATTGTCAGTTCACATGGTACAGCAATCATATGCCAAGTGCACCATTTGTGCCAGGTGTGCCAGTTCACATGGTACAACAATCACATGTGTCACTTCTGATACCCGCAGCTGGTGGACTTCCAGTTTTTGCAAATCTAACATCTGCATAAGCCTTCTGTCTTCTTTGGACAGTTGCTATGCCAGAGGGACCACAAGATTATGAATCCTTCAGAGCCAAGAAGAGTATACTGTTTATAATATGGGCAAACAGAGCTGAGGAAAGAGCAAGGTTCACTAAGCCAGAGGTGTACCTCATGTGGCTAAAGCAACCAAGCTATGCCCACTTCTTAGGAAAAGAAGTTTTTAAAAAATTGCCAGTCAGAATGGCATTACCAACAAAAACCCAGAGAAAACTGAAGGCGGTGTCTTCTCTCTGCTTGCTTTGGCTGGCCCCTCTACTGCTTACTCATAATTCTGAGCGAATCCTCAAATCCCTTTTCATCAGTCTCTCCTGTTTTAATTACATGCTAAGCCTCCAGCAAACAGACTGGGCTCCGTCGACTGTGTCCAATGCGCTGAAGAAAATTGAGACACATTTTTGAAACTGAAATTAAATGGATTGAGTGCTGATGAAAAGCGTCAGACTCTAGGCTCTGGAGACTGACAATCAGTAATTAGCACAGATGTCAGGCAAACTTCAGCAAGAGAAGAGGATGTGCCCATTAGGTATGCAGGATATTCCAGAGGGAAGGGAGGGTTGCTACTTTTGTGCTGGGCGGTCATTTGCCCCTCTGGGCAGCTTCTCACTTACGTATGACGCAGCAATAAAATCAGATTTGTCATAGAGCATACACTCAGCGGGGAGCTGCAGCCTAACCTGATGCCCTGATGTGTAAAGATGTGACAAATTTCACCACTGGTGTGTTCAACAGTCAAACTCACCATGGTCAAACGTCTTGATTGGATGTGAGCCTATCACTCATCCTGTTTAGTTTCTGCTGAACAGTCATGAATGCCTGCCAAACAGACTTGCATCAGGCTTCTGCAAGAGTGCGCATGCGTAAAGATGCTGCTGATTCAAACTGATTGGCAGCCATTAGTGTCACTAAGGTCTACTTAGAAAAACACCAAAGAAGAAGAGTTTATTAAAACAGCATTTTTTAATGACTGATTTGTGACAGATCAAATTGTCGGTTTAAACAATTGGTTGCTGAACAGAACAATTATGCAGAGAGAATAGGAAGGCTGAAGAACTCGTTTGAGCTGCACGAGAATGCATACGCACATGCATGAGAACCCAGTTTGCTCTACTGCATGGTTAGGAAGGAATACAATGAAGGAACAGCAACAAACTGTTTATCAACCGGATCAAAAAATCAACTCCTTGTTCATGGCTGGTGAGCAGTATGCGAGCCAAGCTGGCAGGTGGTCAAACATCCCTACTCAAGAGTATGCCTATCTAAAATCAGTGTTTTACAGAAGTGTAGCTGCAGTAGCACAAGCTCAGCAGCGAGGCCTGGAATTCTCATGTATGCGGAATGATGGACCTGCCCCAGGATTAAAATCTCACAGGGATCCCTCCAGCTCTTTAGACAGATCACTGTGGGAGCATAGGGGTGGCCAGCCAACTCACAGTTTGTTCAGTATTTGAATCCAGCTGCTCTAGCCTTGTGAACAAGCCCCCAAAGTTACTTGCCGACAGATCTTTTATTAGTTTTATGTAGGTTGGTCACTTGGTAGCTAGAGTTGCTAACAACCCGGAGGAGAAAGGTCTTGCCCATTTAACATCAGTCCCATTAATAATAGAAGAAGAAGAAGAAGAAGAAGAAGAAGAAGAAGAAGAAGAAGAAGAAGAAGAAGAAGAAGGAGGAGGAGGAGGAGGAGGAGGAGGAGGAGGAGGAGGATTGGATTTATACCCTGCCCTTGACTTGGAGTCTCAGAGCGGCTTATAAACTCCTTTCCCTTCCCCTCCCACAACAGACACCCTGTGAGGTAGGTGGGGCTGAGAGAACTCTAACACAAACTGCTCTTTCAGGAACAGCTGTGCCAGAGCTTGTGACTGACCCAAGGTCACATCAGCAGGTGCAAGTGGAGGAGAGGGCATCAAACCCAGTTCTCCCAGATTAGAGTCTGTGCACTTAACCACTACACCAAACTGGCTCCCATATGGTGTGTATGAGCAAAAAGCTCATATGGTGGGTACAGGAGCGAGGGCCTTTTCAGTGGCAGCCCCACGATTATGGGATGACCTCCCCAGGGAGGTGAGCCTGCCCCCTCAGTTTCAATCTTTAGGAGGTAGTTGAAGATGGTTTTGTTTAGAACTACATTTGGTTAAGGTTACTAGCCATCCTGAGCAATGATTTTAAATTTTAGTTTTTATGTTTTTAATATATTTTATTCTATGTTTTATCTATGTTGGCAAGCTATCTGGAGCTTCATAAGGAATACGGGGAGATTTGGGAAATACCGGGAGATTTGGGAGGCAGAGCCTGGGGGCGGGGGCGAGGACTTGGGCCTTCAGTCAGGTACAACACCATACAGTCCAGTCCACCCTCCAAAGCGGTCGTTTTCTCCAGATGAACTGATCTCTGTCACCTGGAGATAGTTGCAACCCCCGGAGATCTTCAACCACCACCTGGAGGTTGGTAGCCCTAGTAAGGAAGAATGGTGGCTAATAAAGGCTTTAATTAAATAAATAAATAACAGGGCCTTAATGTGACAGAATGGGCAGTTGAAGATTTTACTGGCACAGAGATAAATAACAGCACTTGGCAAATAACAAGCAATTAAACCTCTATTAAAATGACAGGGCATTTTTTTTCTTCTCCTTGTTGTTGGCAACCCTACTAGTGGCCTGACAAAGCACATCATTTGTCAATTGACCTTTTCTAGTCCCATGGAAGTAATTCTCATTTGTCTTAGACAACGAGACAAGCAGTTGTTTACAAATCTGTAGCCAGCCTTCAGCTTCATGACCAATGGGAACGCAAGCAACTGTCACATGGAATAGCCTGGAAGCCTATTATTTATCAGTGGTCTTTTAATATCAAGGTTCTGCAGGTAAAGGATTGGAGTAATTAGGGGTGCCCAGCCTTACAATAGCCCCTGTAAGAAGAGATCTGTAAGCTCTTGGAGGATTGGCTACATTAGGGGTGTGTTGCCTAATGTGTAAAGGAGTTCCTGCTACAAAAAGAGCCCTGTATATATATGTGTGTGTGTGTGTGTGTGCACGCACGCACGAGTATGTATACACCTGGAAGTTATGGTGACCTCTGGTGACTGACCCTTACTGGAGGCCTGGAGGATATTCAGAGAGGCGGCCAAATTAAGCCTGCCCCCATTTCCCGCCTTCTGCCTCTGGTGTTTCAAGGAGGTTTCCCATCCAAGTACTTGCCTGCTTAGCTTCCAACATCTGTTGAGACTGGGCTTGCCTGGGCTATCGAGGTGAGGGCCTGTGGGCATCTTTGGAATTGTGACACAGCGGTCACAAAATGGCTGCCAAGGGAGGCAGAGCAACCCATAAAATAGCTGCCACAGCTTACCTTCAGTCACACAGTGAATATCCTTGTGCTATGATGGCAACTGCTGCCAAAGCAATGCTTTAAAAAAACAAACAAACCTGCACAGTCAATCAAATATCCAGTGGCCAGTGAGAATCCTTGATGGGCAAAAGCCCTACCTGGCCCTACCCACTTTCTAAAAAAAACCAGGAAAGGTGTTGGCAGGCACCATGACAGCCCCAGGCACCACACTGGGGATCCCCAGCTTAGATTATACAGGGTGTAATTGGCCTGAACAGGGAGTGGGAGTCCAAATATAAATATGCAGAAATTGACAGTCGAGACGGTGCCTGCACAGAGGCCTCTGTGCAAAAATCAATATATGGAGGTCAGGATGGAGCCCGCAGGCATGATCCTGAAGCCCTGCTCCAGGCATACATTATGACACGCTCTTACGATCTTTCCAGGGATCCAGTCTTTCCCATAAACACAGTGCTGCTCGGTTAATTAACATGGCAGGATGCTTGCCAAAATCTGTCTCTTCTGATTTGGCTGGACTAGCAGGATGCAGAGGAAGCTAACAACCTCCTGACATCCCATGCTGCTAGAGCAACAGGCAGCTTAAACACAAAGGCTGATTGAGTTAAACAGAGCCACAGAGGCAGAGAACGCTTCCCCCCTGATGAAACCAGCCTTCTCATTCTCAGCATCACACGCGGGAAAACTCTTGAGTAAAACTCCACATGCTGTGGGTTGGGGAACCAATCAAAGTTTATTCTAAAGAGACAGTCACAGGGGAGGGGGGGAAGACGGGGTCAGATCACCGGCTACCATCAATAGGTTCACCGTTGCAGAGCCATAGATCATGCCGAGTTATAACAACTAGCTTGAT
Source organism: Gekko gecko (assembly GCA_029375565.1). Lineage (NCBI taxonomy): Eukaryota > Metazoa > Chordata > Lepidosauria > Squamata > Gekkonidae > Gekko > Gekko gecko. Next base: position 141,945,233 of record JAPDNY010000006.1, read on the forward strand.
ACATTTAACTGCAATGCAAGCTCTTCCTAAGTTGGTTCCAGTTTGGTGTAGTGGTTAAGTGCGCGGACTCTTATCTGGGAGAACCAGGTTTGATTCCCCACTCCTCCACTTGCACCTGCTAATGTGACCTTGGGTCAGTCACAAGCTCTGGCACAGCTGTTCTCTCAGGGACAGTTTCTGTCAGAAGTTCTCTCAGCCCCACCTACCTCACAGGGTGTCTGTTGTGGGGAGGGGAAGGGAAAGGAGTTTGTAAGCTGCTCTGAGACTCCAAGTGAAGGGTGGGGTATAAATCCAATCTCTTCTTCTTCTTCTTCTTCCTACTAGTCACACCAACATAAGGCAAAGAACAAGCAGGAATTGACTTACACTCCTATGCAAGGAATTACCAAATGTGGCCAGGTGGGAAGGGAGAAGGATGGAGAGTTTCATTCCCCCCCAACACACTCCTGTACATCTCTCACTTACTTCCCACCTGTTTTCACCCCATTTTAGGCACAGTTCCAGGACTTCCGAACCAAAAAGCCCCAAGGCTGCAGGAAGGAGGGAAGGCACACTTTCCCCTCTGAGTACAGGGGCTGCATTCAAGACAGTAGGATGGGAGAGGATGCTGGGAATCCCACTTGTAGGGCCAGATCCTGTTGTACAGTTCAACTCTTAAGCCTTTAATGGCAGCAGGACTTGTGCCTAACTTCTTTGGGTCATATACCCTTAACATGCAAAGCATTTCACAGCCTTTAACCCATTCATTGCCATGCCAGCCCTGCAAGTGTAGTCTTACTCTAAATTTTCTGCTGTAGAATTGAGACCAAGGGGCAGTAATTTGCCAAAGACAGCTTTGTAATTTTCAAAAGACGCCCCCCCAGCTTCCTCTAATAGGTCCAGAGTTCCCAAAGTACTGGAGGATTGGATACTTATGATGTAACTCTAGCACCAGATGTTAGCCAGCTATATCATAGGAAAGAAGGCTCGTGTGGCAGCTTTGAGGTTATGCAATCTTGTTTATTGGTTTTTTACCACAGATCTTCCGCATGTGCCTAGGGAAATCACATAATCTCCTGGAGTTCTTTTATGGCTGTTCCTTCCCCCACATTATACAGAGAGAAGCCGATGCAATATGCAGAGCTAAATGCTCTTCGATACTATCAAAACAGGATTTTCACTATTGAGTGGCCTCCCGTGATGAATTCTGCATATCAGACAGAGCAGTGAAGCAAGGAATGTACATCACAAAGCACTCCTAGTTTATTCATCGTCTCAGCTGTCTTTGAGCTTTCATTATTGATGATTGCATTGCAGAGTGCGCCTTTTGAACATACCACAGGGTCTTTCAGCGAAAGAAAGGCAGCACTGAGAGCACAGATGCCTTCCTTCCAACTCATGTGGAAGAGGCTGGTGAGGTATAGAATTGTGTGTCCAATTCCAAACCGGGCCACAGAGTGTGGATCAAAAGATCTGTGAAAAGGAGCTAGGGATGGATAATGGGACCCATGGCCACCGTGATGTCTGGTTTTGATCCAAAGTCCACAAAGTTTCTTTACCACCATTCATTACCATCACTACTAACTGGCCCTTGAGGAGCGAATGACAGCGCTGCGTGGTGCTGACACCACAGAACTGGGAGTACCATCTGGAAGATGCCATCTTTTTACTGAAGATTGTAACATCTAGAGCACTTAATATTGTAATTGATTGTTCTATGTTTTTAACCTGTTTTATGTACTGGCATGTGCCCTATTTGTGAGCTGCCCTGAGCCTGCTTGTGGGGACGGCGGGCTAGAAATCGAAATAATAAATAAAGTCAGAGGGAAAGGAATGTAATCATTAAAGCACTTGGGAAATTAACTTCCTTAGATGTACAAGATCTGAGGACACTTCTTGTCCCAGGGGTAATACAGTGCTGCAAATCCAGGGCTGCTTCCCCATGGACATTTTGCTTTGCCTTGGCCCTCAAATGGGAGCACTGTTTTCAGGGAAAGAAAGAGGGGAACAAAAACTTAACAAAAAGTGAACTAAGAACCTGAAAGGCTAACTGGATATAAATTAGGGGGCCCAATGTTAAAATCAATAAATTACAACATAAATACTACAAATTATCAAAAAATACATGTATTTATTAAAATTAGTTTAAAAACAATTATAGGGCCAAACATGGCCTCAGTAAGAATTACAAATTGTACAATATGCACAATTGGGACCTTATGCGACCCTAAAACAGATGCGTTTGAGCCTACTAGCCTTCTTCAGTGGTCAAGCATAAATGTTGCACATAGGATCAATTATTGCAATACTAATATTAATCAATATAGGACCAAGTAAAAATTTATGTCCTGATAAATGTCAGTGACACAAGGCAAGGATGTACGTATATAAGCCTCATGTGGTATCGCCTTATGTCCAAATCAGGTACACATAACCAAAATGGTATTTCAGTTGCATACCCTCCTATTTTGGTCCAGGAGATTCAATTTCATAAGCAAATATGCAGCCAGTGTAACAATTAGTGTGTAGTGCTGAGGTGATGAACTCATTTGTTATGAGGGCTGGATCTGACATAAATGTCTCCTTGTCAGGGGTGGGGGTGGGGATGGGCGCCATAAAATGTAATGCCAGGTACTGGAGATATAAGCTTTATAAAGGACAGCAACTGGTAAACTCTGAGTTGGTGTGTCCTCACTGCAAGGCCCCATGGACTAGGAGGGAGATGCAGAGGAAAACCCACACTGGCAGACTGGAGACCCAGCTGTGCTGGGCAGACAACTCCCATGACCCAACAGCGGGTCATCTGCACCACCATCCCATGTGCAAACACTGATCCCTGAGACCATCCGGGACAGCATCCCTGGAGCTGCAGGCTGAGTGGCGAGGTATGAATGCAGCAGCAGTGGCTCCCAACTTACCAGGGAGGCTTGGCTGCTGCAGAAGAGGCTGCTCCACCATTCTGAAGCCACAACTGGATTGGCTCCGCCCGCACCCAAGCAGCCTCCTGTTCCCTTCCTTGCACCCGTTGTTCACGGGCCGCATAACAACCCTGGATGGGCTATTTCTGGCCGCTGGGCCTTATGTATCATGTAGTGCTTTCAGACTATCCACACAACATCTTCCATTCATCTACTTTTAAAGGTCTCCCCTGCTTTACTTCAGTGTTTCTCAAAACTGCTTTGGCATAATACGTTCTGAAAGTTTACAGTCCAAGAGGCCTGGTACACCATATGGATGGGACAGCACATATTTTCAAACCTTCCCCCACACTGGCGCAATTTTGCAGCCATCATCTCTCACAGCTGCCATTCCCTTGGCCCTGAAGGCTATTTGAAGCATCAACATTTGCTATAGCATGGCAAACCATCTCTGCTTAATCACTTGCCTTGAAAACCTTATGAGGTCATCCTACATCAGATGTGACTTGATGGCACTTTACAAACATACATTTGCTACAGCATAACATTATAGCAGCCACGTGGGCATGACTTGAGGATGTTACATAGACTCCCCCCATCTGGAAGCTCCATTGGTGGCGCTATGAATTCCTCTGCAGCAGCAATGATTATGCAGCAGAGGTTATGGCTGGGTGGAAGCAATGATGGAAAGGCATTGAATTGCACCGTGTTTACCGTTTGGTAGATAAGTGAAGGCTTCAACCTATGTAACCTTCATATGCAACACTCACTTTTTTCCAAATCATTTTTGGCACATTGGATGTTTTCGGTTTTGTTTGCTGTAATCTTCAACTGCAACACATGGACCCCCTTGGCACACAGTCAGTGTCAGTTTTCCACAAAGAAATCAAACTGCCCATTTGAACTTCAGCCATTGTTTATGCTGCAGTTCCTTCAGCAACATCCATCGCATGCTTCAGATGGTCAGCAAGTTGTGTCATAGGCTTGCCAATCTCCAGGTGGGGCCTGAATATCTCCCATAATTACAACTGGACTCCAGAGGACAGAGCTCAGTTCCCCTAGAGAAAATGGCTGCTTTGGAGGGTAGCCTTTATGGCATTATACCCTCCTAAGGTCCCTCCCCTTCCCAGGCTCCACTTCAAAATCTCCAGGAATTTTCCAGTCCAGAGTTGGCAACCCCATGCATGTTATCACTGGCACTTAGGCCAAGGCTCAGCACAGACTCAGCTGCCATGGAACAGGGGGAGGAGCTTAAGTGCCGGGGGCAGAAGGAGAATAAGGAGTTTGCAGCTTGTAGATGGTCACCGAACTTGTCAACAGTTGGGGGAACAGCCACACTGCCCTAATGAGAACTAGAACTCGAGAGGAATTCTATCCTTGTGCAGCAGGCAGCCCATAGCTACCGCAGGGGCCGCCCCCGCAGTTCTTATGGGCCCCTTCCCCTATCCTTGGCTCCCTCTCCCCCCCCAGCCCCCTCACCCCCGATCGATCGCCCTGTCACACAGTCAGGAGAAGAGCAGCTAGGTGTTGGCAGACTCCCTCCCTGCGAAACCAGTGGGGCTTCACCAGGGCTGGCCCATGCTTAGGGTTGGTCACCTGAGTTGGAGCAGGCAGGAGGGGAGCCTTTGGGAATAGTCATCCCTGCCTGTTTGGGTGACTCGGTGCGTCTTTGGGCGGGGCAAACTGTTCGGATCCTGAGGTCGTCCGGAACACCTTTACTCCCCAGGAAGCACCCAAAAGATCCCGGCAACTCATTAGTGTCCCTCAGGCCCGGGACATTCAGACCATGTCAAAGTGGGTTTGATTAGAGCACCTTTGGGTCTGTATTTGTCGCACTGTGGGCGGCTTCCTTGAGAGCCGGCCTCACAGAACTCTGCAGAAGATCGACTGACTTCCGAGTAAATGGTGCCGGCTCAGACTGCAGACAGCCCAGGCAGGGTGTCCTTTACAAACACCCGCAGGGGAACAATCAAAATCTAAACTGAATCACCATAAAAAGGCCCCTTCAGATTCAAGGAGAGAGGGTAGCACAAGCTCTCTTCTTTGCCAGGAAGCAGCCCTTTAAAAGCTTGGGGTTTTGACTCGGTCCTGATGAAATCTGGGACACCAAGAAAGCCAGCGTAGTGCCTGGGAAGGAGTCCAGCCCCGAGGGCTGCAGGGAAGGGAGGCAGCTGGTTCACGAGCAGCTCAGCCAGCCCCTCCGTGGCCCTTTGCTCACCCCCTCCTGCAGCCACTGCCCAGAGAGGTCCACCCACCGCCCCTCTCTCCCCTCCTCCCCAGTCTGTTGCTCTCCCCAGAGACCTGGGCACGTGGGGGTGGCCAGCCAAGTCCCCCCCCAGGACTGTGTCAGAAGCATCACAGGAGGAGGGGGGGAAGGGAGGGGATGTGGTAGTGGGCATGGCAGTACAACACAGACATATAATGACAGACAGGCCCCACAAGAAAATACATTGCCCCCCCCCGAGCAAAAAGTTGTTAGTTACAGGGCTGTTGTGTAAATCAGAGAGGATGGAATGTTCCCATAACCTCTCCAATTTAACTATTACCTTATAGTAATTTCTTTGATGATCTTTCTGCATTAAAAAGCAGGGTAAAAAATGCAAAATCAAACAAAAGGTTTTGCTACCTCAAAACTGTCCTTCTTGATACATGGCATATTTTGGTCACAGTTGTTCCTACTGCCAAAGGATCCAGTGTGATGCAAGGACAGGCTCTAGCATGCTGTGTTAAACACAGCACACAAATGCATCATGCTTATTAATGCAAGCATGATGATGAAAGCATCCTGAACACGAAGCAGAATAATCAAAAGCCTATTGGCTTTTAGGGTGGCCACCCATTCTATAGCTATTTCTGCCCACCTTGCAACTATTTAACAGGGAGAGAATTCTTCTGGACTTGTAAGCTGAAGTGCCAGGGACTTACAACTGGTTGCAGGGATATAGCTATAACTAGGGCCATGCAGTCCTGCAGTGGCTGACCTTCAACATCTTACCATTCTAACTTGTAAATAAGTTTTAGAACTGTGACTCAAAAATCCACATAATGACCCTCCAATAAGTGAACTTAGGGGCCCCTGAACATACTCTCAAATTTAACAAACATTAGGTGAATTGCAGCAAGTATATTCCCTGTACTTAGTTTTTTCCTATCAGTTTCGTTCCCTGCTGCACTATACTGGCACCTGCTGGTCATGCATGTGTACTGAAGCAACATTTCTATAGGCTAAGACTGTAAAGTTTTATTAGGAGGAGCACAGATTATTAGGACTGCCATGGAGACATCCAGTTAATTGCTGACTTAACACCTTCATTTCCCTGTTCTTCCCTCACAGGCTTTGGTGCATCTCTGCAGCCTTATCCAATTAACCCTGCAATACCATTTCATTTCAAAACTTAAACTGCAGACTAGGGTCTTCTCAATCATCCCCTGAAACATCTATTGCTCATTTTTTTTGGTACTGAACATCAAGCCCATTCAAGAGCTCAGGAAACCCAAAAGCTTGCTATCTAGTTTGTGAGTCTTTGGTTGAGCTGTGGGCACAGAGGGACTACTTCAATTGGAGATGAACCAGAAGATTTTCTGCTGCATTGTGTTTCAAAAACAAAAGCTTCAAGATGTGGTGGTCACATCCATAGCTAATAACACAGAAAACTGGAAAATGGCGGAGAAAGGCTGGGAGAGTAAAGAAAGAGGAGAGAGAACAGCCTTTATGCTGCAGAGAGCAGAGTGTGCAGTGAGGTAGGGAGAGAAAAGGTGGAAACGTTAAAAAACGGATAAACACACAGAATTAAGCTGCAAAAAAAGTCAACCATGGTGAGTTAATAAATATAAGAGCATTTCTCAAAATGTTTCGGGTCATGTATCCATCGACTCCATGAGCCTGTCTGATTCCATACAGGCTGATTCATATATTAATACAGTAGAAGAACCCAGATCCATGAATGGAAAGCCAAACTGTAAATTGTTCCTAGGACAGAAATTTTCACAGAGAGAGCAGAAAGCAGATAAACAACACTCAAAGTATCCTCAAGTTTCCAGGCAATCATTTTAATATTTACTTTGGCATCTCCAGGGGAAATAATTCCCCAGCACTCAGCAAATGGCAATTCAGAATCATCCACTCCTACAGAAAGCTATGAAGTACCTTCAAGGCTCCTCCTTAGCATGGATTCCCAGTGGAGAGATTCAAATTAGGAACAGTGCTGAAGGAGCACAAAGCTTTACTGAGATGTGCAGAGGGCAGCAGCACAAAGGAGGCAAGGTGTGGAGAAAGCTTTGAGTTAGGGGAACTGGGCAAGATCAACAGCTGCCTGGACCCAAGCACTCCCTGCCGTGGCCATATCTGGTGGAACAGACTAAGCCCAACTGAGACAATCGGGAAGGCTCCCAGGGTTTTAATCATTCTGCAGAATGTGTAAAATGGATTTATTCATGAGGGATTTTTTTTTATAATAGGGAATGAGGTTAAGCAACCAGCATTAGATGAAATGTAGTCAGCTTCCACTCCTGGGTTCCATATAAGCATGACTGTTTATTGCACTTGAGGGAAAATTATCCTTCAGCATGGCCAATGCCATTTTATAATGCTTCTTACTCAACTTGCTTAAGAATGAACTCTTGTGCCCGGGAACTGGCAGAATAGTTGGGAGCTTATCAGTAGATAAAGACCCCAAGAATAGGGGGGAAATATTCTCAGACATATCCAGTACATTACTAGCTAGCTACGCTGGCAAACCTCTACAGAGCATTGGATGTATTGAGTTGGCATGCTATGTAACAGGTGGGATGGAAGTGGTGTAAAGGTGATATAAGCTGGAATATTAAATGTAAGGTATCATGGAGAACAAAGAAGAAGGCTTTTGTTACTTTTAAAGTTAGGAAGGATTCTTCAGCTATGGCACAATGAAGCTGTCTTAGAAATTTTTCACTGCCTCAGTGTAACTATTGGATTAAGAACCTCACATTTGGGACCCAAATATCTCACTGACAGATTGTTCACCAGTTTTGCAGTTCAGCACTGTTGCATTATTTGTATATATGATACAAGAGCAGGATGCTGAAGAGGTGACATAGAAGCATTCTAATTAAATAAATACTGGCTCAGTGCATTGCTCTCCAGTTGCGCAACCCAGTTTTCTTCACCGCTGGCTCAGGCCTGCCTGTTGTTCCTATTGTTCCGAATTGTATAATCCGCCTTGAGTCTTAGCAAGAGAGGCAGCCTAAATGAATAAAGTCAGTACTTTTAATAACATAGAGTTATGCTCTTGACATAATGCACTAACAGAGGTGGCTTAAATGAAAATGTATGCAAAACAGCAAATCTGGTAATACTGCCAAATCAAAAAGGTTGTGTGAGGGGATCTGTCCCTTGGAAACCTACTTTAAAAAAAAATTAGGCTCTGGTCCTCGGTGGAGTTCTCACTCTCTGTCTGCACCAGTTTCATTTCACTAACTTGCCCTCCTTTGAGACAGCCCCTGGCAACATCGGCTCATGTAAAAACCAGAGCTAGTTTTGGCAGCCAGCTTTCCTGCTTCTGCCATTTTGTTTGCTCAGTCAAAGAGCTCCAAAACAAACAGAACTTTCCAGTGTCCCCATTTCCATACTCCATGCTGAAGATATGGCACAGTAATGAAGCCACCTGTAGGCCAGGTTTGGCAGCTAAGTACTGTGCTGCAATAATTTGGAAAGACAAAGGCTCCCAAGGGTAGCCCAGAAGTGGCATCCCAGACTCTTTAGACAGAGATCCAAATAGCCCACAATTTGGCAACTTCCTCACACCCTGGATGAACAAGCACAAAAGCTGCTGCCAGAGGTGGCCATCTTGCCACACAGCAGGCTAAGAGGAGCACAGATTATAGTTTCTTGGCTTTGTCTTCTCTTGTATTACTCTAACAAAAGCAAAACTACCTCCCTAAACAGTTCAAGTAATAAAGCTCAGCCAAAACATGGAGTTGGGTGGGTTGGGTTTTTTTTGCAAAATCATCCCCTCCATGAATGTGCCACCCCTTACAGCTGTGTTTGAAGGAGACAGTGTGAAAGCCAAGGGAAGGTAAGAACACAGAGTAGCCCAGTGATGCATTATGGACACAACCTGGCTTAGGTTTCTTTTCTTACTGCTTCAGTTGTTCCACAACACAGGTAGTAGCAGCCCAATTGCCTTGGCAACAAGCCTGTGTATCCCCTTTCCCCCATCCCACCCACAGCAAGAGGTTTATTTGTCCTCAAAGGACACTGCCATGGAGCCCAGTCAGATTTATATTTGAATTATATCAGAACAGTAAACACTTGGCTAATCTAAATGGCCGTTAGTTTGTTTTTATAAGTCGGTAACTTAACATCTCAGTTGATAAAAGCACTGTTTCCACCTGTCTCTTAAAAGTCCAGTGCAAGGTCACAGTGCACACGGGCTCTTAAAACCAAGTAGACCTAGGTAGGGAATAGAACTACCTGTCATACAGTGCCGATCCCGATACTGTCAGCACATCAGACTTGCTGACGAAAACAGGGAGCCGGCTGGTACAAATCCCTGAAAAACGCCTTAGGGAGATTTGAAGCAAAACAAATGAAACCAAGCAAGATGATAAAAGCCATGTACCTGTTCTCAAATTAGCATTAGTGGAATGAATGAAACTCTAGAATTCTGGATTGTGTTAGGGCTGTTTATGCAGTATGACCCAGTTTACTTTGTGTTTGAGCACTCCCCAATTTCTTTTAAGTCTTGAAGACAGCAAACATGTGGACCAATAAAAACGATGGGAAAACAGTATCTTCCCCTTCCTCGTGTCCCACCTCTTCCAGCAACTGCAAGCATATTTGTGGAGGTGGAAAGTGCTATCAAAAGATGCAGCTGACTTACAGTGACCCTGTAGGGTTTTTCAATGCAAAAGACATTCAGATGTGGTTTGCCATTGCCTGCCTCTGTGTAGTAAGCCTGGACTTCCTTGGTGCTCCCCCATCCACATGCTATGTAGAGCCAACCCTGCTTAGCTTCTGAGATCTGACAAGATTGAGCTAGCCTGGGCCACCCAGGTCAGAGCTCAGACTATTTGTAGACACCTACAAAAGCATAACTGCTGCACTCAAAACTTACCTAAAGCCAGCATCAGTTATATAGTTCAGGATGCAAAACATTAAAAAGGGGGGGGGAACCCCTACAAACCTTGAAACTTACAGAAAATAGTTGGATATTTTCATGACTCATCATCATATAGAAAGCCAGAATTTTGCTTACAAAGTCTCGTAGGCTACAAGATTTTACATTTTATGATCATTTACGAACATTCGAAATAACAAACCATACTTGGAACTAACTGCAGCACTTCAAAAGCATCTGTTTGGGGTTGATGGTTGTTTCAGTCCTTAACGTTGTGATGCGTCATAGCTTGAAAGGTTGTGGGGAGAGCCTAGTGAAACCCCCAGGAGGCAAGGGATGAGCAGGACTTCTGGTGATGAGGCCAAGTGCCCTCTGACTCTTCCCATAGGTAGCATAATTATGCAAACTAGGTAACTATACCCATACCAACATAATTTATATAAAAGGGCAGACTTTTGCTTTGCTTTTTTTTTTTTTAAGCAGAGCACAGAGTCCAGCACGGTGTGGTGGTTAAGAGCAGCAGACTCTAATCTGGAGAACCAGGACTGATTGTCCACTCCTTCACAGGAAGCCTGTTGGGTGACCTTGGGCCAGTCACAGTTCTCTCAGCCCCACCTACCTCACAAGGTGCCTGTTGTGGAGATAGGAAGGGAAGGTGATTGCAAGCTGCTTTGAAACTCTTTAAGGTAGAGAAAAAAGTGGGATATAAAAACCTACTCTCCTTTTTCTGGCTCTAAGGAATGTGAATTAGACAGTCCCTTTCTTGAGGGGACTTTTGTACAAGTAAGGGTAGAGAAGAACAAACAAGATGTCCCTTGACAAGTTCTGGTGACGCGAGTCAGCATTTTAAGATATAAGTTACCAAGCAAAAAAGAAATGAAGTAGAAATATTTATTAAAATCAAAAGCACAAATCATGAACAAGGCTTGTTATAAAAAAAGTACACAGAAGTGCATTGCCCCTCAGTGTTTAGGCACTGGGATTTGCAGCTGATTTGCATTGCATTGAGCCACATGGCTGCCAAAAGGACCCAGAATTCCCAGCTGGGCACATACAGAAAGGTGCAACCCTCAAGAACCACCATCCTGAGACCCCGGCAGGCTTCAGCAACCCCCCCCCCAACACCGATGCAACATTCATGGATTCTACAGTCCCTTATGCTTACGCAACCGCGTCAGGACACAAACTCCCTTGCTGGTGGGAAAAGAAGAGACTCTCCTTTCTACTGTGTGTTCAATTTTAATAAAAGTATAAAACACAGACCAATCTCAGCCTGTGTTTCCATAATTCTTTCTGCAAATAGTAAAAGCCTATGAAATGAGGGAACAACAAAGGAATCTAGGTCTCTCTCTTCTTTTTTTAACCAAGAGATATCAAGGCTTTTCAAAACTATCAATATTACACATGCTGTCCTAAGTGTCCCCCATCTGAGTTAGAAAACAAGCAAGACAGGCTGCTTCTATCGCCCCTTCCTTTCTTCCCCACTAGATTTAGCTTGATGTCGGAAGAAGTTGCTTCTGGACATCAGAACTCACATCCAAGGCATCTCAAATATCATACACTGGGCTCTTCTCACGTTGAGCCTCTGGAACCATGAGCACACTTATTACAAAGTTACCCCAAAATTCATTTTATCAGTAGAATATTTGGTGAGTCTTCCCTTTGTCATCTCCCTGGAAGTTCTGGTCAGTGGCCAAGTGTCATCACTCCAACAGTAGAAGGCCCTCTAGAGCACTTTGAATTTGGTTCCTTCACCATGCAAGACTTACCTGCATGTAAAACACCCTACTCCGATAGTACCTGTGATACACTGTTCCTTTACCCCTTTATCCTAATTTGCTTTATGTATTTTCTGGGTTTCCTCCTTGGAATACAGAAGGCTTAAAGCAAATAACCGAGAAAACATTTTACTATTATCTGGCATCAAGGATCTCCTGACTCAGAGCTGGGGTACTTTGTACATAGATAAGATCACAAATAGAATCCTCCCATCCCCATGTTTTTATTAAAAGAGGCTTATATAAAATAGGTAAGATGGAAGAGAGATGAAACAAATAACTTGGGGGGGGAATCAGATCCACCTAACTGCTGCATGTGGTAGGATGGGGAAGGTAAAGGCCACAGACAACTTTTCAATATAGAAGGGAAAAACTAAGAAAATAATGGCTACTCTGTACAATCCAAGGGGAACAGCAGCACAATTATTTGCCATAAGTATGTGGAAAGGGATAGAGGAAACCCTAGTGCAGGCTCATGGAACTTGTGTCCTACCAAGCCAGAAGCAATGTCCCTGCCACGTGTTGGGGCCTGCCAGGTACTCAATCCCCACTCCACCCCTCCTAAGGCAAGCAGAAAAAGTTGTAAGTCTGCTGAGAACCCGGTCTCTGCAGAACTGATAACCTTACAGGATAATTCAGTGAAAATTCTGAAATATTAAATATACATTTTGAACCACTAGAAGCCTCCAACTCTGTCCCTGATGAATGAGTTTCAGCTTCCCTGACAATTATGAGAACTAAAACAGCATTTCCAAGAATGTGCCCACATTCATGAGGAATGAACATCAGACAGGACAGGTGGTCTTGTACACAGAAGCTGGAAGAAGTTAGCTCAAGTGCAAGTGATCAAGGACTTCTACTACATGTTCATTGAAATGGCAAAGCAAGGCCCAACTAGGATAAAGTTGCAAAGGAACAGTGCATCTCACCATCCTAAAAGTCGTGGGGGAAAGAACATAGCCCTTAACAGTTGCTTCAAGAGAGCCACGCTAAAAGGAGGAGGATTCTTGGCCATCAGTTGCTTTGGCTCTGCTGCAGGGGTCTCAGTCCCAGGGAGAAAATACCATGCTGTAGGTGCACTGATGTACCTTCGTTTTTACACAACCACTGCCTGGCTGATCAAGTTTTGATCCAAAAAGCAATGCTGTATTTGACAATAATAGAGGGCCAGCTAGGGGCCTCGTTCCCAATCTTCCTTGCAGCCAGGACACTTCCATGCCGTTTATCATGCCCTAGTCTCAGTACCCCAGCAGGTAAATCACCTGATCCCGCCCTCTTACTCTGCCAGGCCTTCACAGCTTCATTCTCCTCACAAAGGGAGGCTGAACAGGTGAGGCTGCTCCACAGACCTATCAGCTATAAAGACATAACCCTGCCCCCCCCCAACTTGTTGGGTTCTACAGTTTGACATTTTCTCTTGTAAAGCAAGAAAAGCCCCTCCTAAGGAGCTGCACACTTTGGTGAGTTTTAGCTAACTGAAATAGGTAGTAATTCTGACAGGAAGGCACCCAAGGAACGGCACCTCTTGACACACTGCCCAAATGCTAGGTACAGCTCTTTGTCCACCCACCTGGCAGTATTTACATTTTTCAAGGTTAGGGTAAAGCCCCATTTCTCCTTGGTTTCTCAGGACAAGAGCTCCTCAACAAAACAGGTAAGCCAATAGAGCCATGCCGTCTACGGCTTCATTTGCCAGGCGCTCTCTCTCTTCCTCAACATCCCCCCCTTTCCGCCCCTCCATCAGTCAAACCTGCTGTCCATTTGCTATCAATAAATATCACTTCAACTCAACAGTCTTCACCAGTCATACTTCATCGCATAGACGGGACCGCCCAGCAATCTCTTCCCATCAGATTTAATAGCTAAACTACAACACACTGGCTACCTAGAACACACTGGCTAAGTTCAGCTCTCCATTCTCAATAGCTAGGGGTTAGCTGTTCTAACTAAATACAATATGGCCTCATTCCACATACCTGGATATGCCTAATTCCACTTCATGCAGTCTTCCTCCGCAGATACCTTCCTTACCTTCCAGGAGCACTGGGTGGAGCCACATAAATAAAAAATAAATAATATGGATTTATGACATCTGACCATCCCTCAGCGCTTAGCACAGGGGACGGTGTGAAGATGGATGTCAACATTTTTGCCTTTACTTTATAGGCAAGGCAACCCCCCCCCCAAAAAAAAAAGAAAACACAAGGTGTTCCTTGCTCCATACCACACAATATGAGCTGGAGCAAAACAAACAAAGAAAAGGAGTCCCTCGCCTCCATGGAGACTATCACCAAGACACTCTACCTCTCTTGCTGCAAGAAATGCTCCTTGCTATTTTTATCCCCAGCCCCATTCCTTAAGAGACTGCCCCCTCAGCTTTGCCAGCCTCAGAGATAGGACAGGTAAAATGCACTGGCCACTTGGCCAATTACTTCTGCGCATGCCCCCCCCACAACGCACACCTCCCATCCAAAAATAATTATAAAAGGGGGGAAGGGGGGGAGAAATCCAAAATAAATAAATTAAGCTATATACAACTCTTCTTAAAGCTTTAGAATGAGCAGAACTTCCAGAAACAAGAGCTTCTTGCTCTGAGCTAATACCCAGAAGCAGCTTCCCTGCCCATCAATGGCTGCCATTTATAGGATACCTTTTATTCATCTTTGTTCCTTCTCAAGCAGAAACTACAGATCTTTCTAGCACAACCGATCGCCCATTTTCTCTAGCAAGTTTTGGGCTCTCCCCCCAAAAAAGGTTCCTTTCAGCACCACCCCACCCTACCCCATACACTTGGCTTTCCCCCTCAGTGTGGTCATTTCGGATCATTACCAGGCCCAATCTCAACTCTACATATTGCCAGCCAAAGAACTTGTTGTCATTTTCCTTCCCACCCCTACCCCAAGCCCCAAGCATAGAATGCCTCTGCATCAGCCAACCACAATCAATTAAGTTATAGTCAGTTTGTCATGCAGAGTACCGTTCCTGCCTCATTCCTGGCAGAATGCTGCCTTCCCAAAGCAATACCTAATACACACTGCTGCCTTGAAATCCATGGACCATTTGCTGGGAGTGAGGAAAGGATTGTGCATTCTCAGAAACAAAGCTTCCACGAAGGAGGAGAAACGACTCACACTGAAGAGGGAGGGTGAGATAAGCCATCGACAGAGAGGGACACCCTACAGCCACAGAGGCAAAAATTCAGGGAAAGCAGTAAGGTCGGTGGCTCTGTTGCCAGGCCAACGGCTTCACTGGCACTGCTCCAACAGCATCAAAACATGGCGCACCACAGACTCCAGCTACCCACACTACTGGCCAGGACTATCACTTCTACAACTATCAGCCTGGGCTCAGCAGCGTATGCTGGCCCCTTGAGGTCACAGACACGAGGCCCAGCCACTTTCACAGCAGCGCAGCAGCTATCGGCTTCACGTGGCCAGTCGCCTTCCTCCTTCATGGTGAGACAGCTAGGTATAGGTGGTCACCAACTCCCACCTACCACTCCCTCGCCAGCCTGGACTCAAGCCCTTCTCTTCTTCCACACCCTGGACTCTGCTCCACAGCAAATTGGCCAAGGATGCTTCAGGTGGCCTCACATTTACATTCAGATGTCAGCTCAGGGGGGATGACTCACAAAAGGGGGCAGGGTCAGCTGAGTGCAACCCACCCCCATCCCAAAGACACTCAGAAATCCAAAGAAGTGAAGTCTCCAAAGTCACAGTCAAACAGCTCACTGATGCCTTCACCCTCCTCCAGCCCAAAATGGTAGTCCTGGGTCTGGGGTGGTGAAAGGGCAATAAACTCAGTAGGCAAGAAGCTGGAGAAGTCCTCCTTGCCCTGCTCCAGCAGTGCGTCAACCGAGGCCAGCGGCGAGAGAGTCATGTCATCTGTCAAGCACTTCATAGGCAGTGTGCTATCCCCGGGCAGCAGGAGCTCTGGAGAGAGAGAGAGAGACAGAGACAGAGACAGAGAGAGAGAGAGAGAGAGAGAGAGAGAGAGAGTGACTGGCAACTTGTTCATGCCGTCAAGACTCACAGAGATTGCTCTGCCAAGCTGGTTATCCCCAGCTGGCGCATCTGCATCAGCAACCAATCCCAGGGTGTTCTAGCCCCACTCTTTTGTCTTGCAAATAAGCCCACAGGGCTGAAGGCCAGCTGGTCTGGAGCACTGGAGCAGCCTGAATAGCGCAGGCTAGCCTGAGCCCATGATGAGAGCTTGGAAGCTAAGCAGGCCCGTTTACCTTCACCCTGATACACGTTATTAATCTATAGTATACGGATTAACTGGTTCCTGTACCCTATGACTTCATGGCACAGGAAAGGGCAGGGCCATGCAAGGACAGTGAGTCCCTTCTGAGGAGCTGTCCAGCCCCACACTCCCCCTTCCCCTGGAGTGTGGGGCTGGACAGGCAGGGGTGGTCATTGGCTACCACCACTCTGGTTCTGGGGTCTGACTGAGGCCTGGAGCCCTCTCCCTGCAGCCCCTCTTCAGTGAGGGTGTGCCATGTTGCATGGCCAAAGGGAGCAAAAAGGTCTAATTTAAACAAGTATGGTAACAACAGGGTAAGTAAAAGAACAGTTATGAAGATAGGGTAGATTAACAATGGGCAAAAACTTCCAGGGAAAAAAGCAGGCCAGGAAAGCAATAAATTTCCCTATTGTGACTGTCTATACTGGACTTCTAACTAAGTAAATGCCTGATCCCCTTCAGGTCAGACAGATTCACCCCAACTTGGGCTGAGGGATCAGCTCCCTCCAAAAGCAACCTCTCTGCCACCCAGCTTCAGAGAGAGCTCTCTGCCCCACAAATGGTGACTAGCTCCTGCTTTTCTCTTTATTTTTCAAATTCCAATCCTGAGGCTTAGAGGGTGTACGGAAAACAAAGGGCAGAAAACCCAAAGCCTGTCCACAAAGAAAAGGCTGTCTTCTTGAGGTACCTGCAGGCTGCTCCGCTCCTCAGTCTCAGGCCAAAGATAATGACACCTCCAAAGATTAACTGACAGAAAGCAATCCCAGAGGAAAGAGAACGGAAACTCAGCTCCTTTCCACAGGAAGTGGGTAATGGAAATGGGTGCATCTCTTAAATGCCCAGAGAAATCACATGGAGCTCTTAAAAAGCTTTTTTTTAATATTAAAGAGTTTCCAGAGGCTGGGCACTGCTGTAAACAGGTTGCCAGATGGATCATGACCGAACCTAACAAGGTAATTCTCATGTCGTTTCCCTAAGCCCATGCGCTCATAGCCTCTCATTACTCACAGGATACTCCTTACATTCTTCAGACCAGGGAAAGATTGGCCACTACAGCCACCACAGAATCTCCTGGTGTGCCAATGGCCTGCCCTCCAGTGTCCCATGTGGATCACTCCAGCCCAGGGAAGAAGAGCCATGCTAGCCTGGGGAATGAGGCTCCTGGCCTGAGCAAGTAGGGCCCAGGGCCCAGGACAGGGTCTGGCAGAGCTGCAGAGTTGGATGGCTCCTTCACCTTCCCACTTTGGGGGGGGGGGGCACTGTTCCAGGGCTGGTTTTTATTACCAGTCTTGCCCTAGCTTCAGGCAAAGGCAGCAAGGATCCTGCAGTAAAATCTCTGATAACTTGCATGTCCATCAGCAGAACAAGACTTCACCTCTCCGCTCCAGCTGCAGCCTAAAATGTTTCCTGAAATCCTGCTGCTTAGGGACAGGATTAAGAGGAGAAGCGCTGGAAATTGAGAGTTTGCAGTTTACCATGGAATATGGGTCACATATTACACTTCTGAAAGACTTGCAGTTCAGCTGCACTGGGGGTGGGCAAAATGATGGACCGAAAGGGACACCCCTGAAATGGTGGCAACTCAACAGCCTCTAGCCTCAGAGCCTAAAAGAATCAGAATGTTTTCTCTGTGGCTGAGTTTTATGATTAAACAGCACAGTAGATGTGCTTGCAGATTTGCTCAGTGCCTTTCAATGGGAACTGGACTAGGCTTAACTTCTCAGACGCCAGTGTTAACTGTTCTTCCTCTAAGTGACACTTGAGAGAATGCTAGCAGCTACAATACTCTGGATAAATACTAAGGGCAGCCTCTCACTTCTTCTGAGCTGCTAAGGTGTACAGCCACTGCACAATGTGATGCTATTTCCCTTGCAACTGGGAAAGAAAGGCAGATACTGTCTTTGCAATGGCTACATTCTCCATCCCTGCCAAGATGCTACCATATTTATTCACAAGTTACAAGACACACAGCAAGCCTGAAACAAGTCTATTCTTTAGAGAAGGCTTGGCAAAGAGTGTTGCTCTTGGGAGGGGTGTGGGGGGCTGCCCTGTTCCTACTCCCGTACCTTGGTCTCCACTCAGCAATGGTAGCTTCATATCCTGGGAGGGGTGAAGCAGCACAGATGCTGTTGCTCGTGATGACTCCGGGGAAGTAGCTTCAGCAGCCACTTTCAATGGGCTCTTGGTGGGGCTGCAGACACCGGAGCTCTCTTCTGGGCAAAGGAACACATCAATGGGGCCCTGAGTGCTCTTCACAGCAATCTGAAAAGCCTAGAAGAGATCGAGAAGTAAACAGGACTTAACAGGACCCAAGTCGTGGGTTGTCCTTTGGTTTCAGTAATGACAAGGTTGGTGGTGCATTTATCTCCGTACCCGTAAGCATCCCTCCTCCAAAGGCAAGGAGCTAGTCAGATTCTGAGAAGGCATTTAAAAGGCTGAAAAACTTTCTTGCACCCCCTATTCTTTCTGTTCAACATAACTTTGAATGTTTCACTAGCATGTGATCACTTCTTGCATGGGGAACAAGTGGTAACATCCTGTGCAGCATGTTTTGCTTGTCTGGTTCGCTGTCTGTCTGCAAATCAGATAATTTACTCCTGCTCGAGGAGGAGGAGATTGGATTTATATCCTGCCCTTCACTACCTGAAAGAGTCCCAAAGCAGGTTACAATCTCCTTTCCCTTCCCCTCTTCCCTTCCAAGAGGCTGCAACCAGGAATCTGCAGGTCAGTCTATGAGAAGCTGACAGACAGAGGCTGTTCCTGCTATGGCCTTCCTATCTCTGTAACTTCCCGGCCACCTAACGGAAGAACGTAACATGCAAGAAACACAATGGAAATTGCTAAATTCAGACCACCAATGTAGTAAATAGGGCAAAAGGAGAGAGAGAGCCAGTTTGGTGTAGCGGTTAGGTGTTCAGACTCTAATTTGGGAGAGCCACTCCTCCACTTGCACCTGCTGGATGACCTTGGGCAAGCCATAGTTCTGTCAGGGCTGTTCTCTCAAGGACAGCTCTGGAAAGAGCTCTCTCAGCCCCACCTACCTCACAAGGTGTCTGCTGTGGGGAGGGGAAGGGAAAAGAGTCTGTAAGCCACTCTGAGACTCCAAGTGAAGGGCAGGGTATAAATCCAATCTCCTCCTCTTCTTCCTGCAGCAAGCTAGCTTTCTCTGGCAGAGAACTGAAAGTGCTCCTGACAAGGTCTTCCAAGACCTGTGCAAGTCTTGGACCGTGCTGAAACACAGGTTTGGACTGATGAGTTATTATAGGGCTGTACAAACCTCTAATTCTATGGCCCAGCCTTGGCCCTCAGGAGTAACTAATGGGCAGTCACTTTCTTTACATGCCCCAGTTCCAAGCTGGGCAGCATCAGCTACATCAGAGTCAACACTCTGCACCGTCTCCTCTCTTTGTTCTCCAGCTGTCATTGGCAGGTTGGAGGCAGGGAGCTGCATGCGGCATTTAGCCTAGAAGACCGTGATAATTTTCATTTGAGAAGGCTTGTAGAGCAGGTGGGTTTCTGATTCATTGCTCACCGTCTAAAGCAGCATTGTTTCCTTCCTGTCAAATGGGGCAGCAGCCTCAAGTATGTATGCAGCAGGACTCCAATTCGTATGATAATTCTAGAAAGGCTGCCATGTTAGTCTATCCTAGCAAAATAAAACAAACCCAGCGGCACTTTAAAGACTTACAACTTTTATCCCAGCATGAACTTTAGGGAGTCAGAACCCAGAAGATCCTCTTCATAGCATCTGAAGTAGGCTCTGACCCATGGAAATGCATTCTGGAATAAACAGTGGTCTTTAAGGCATAACTGGGCTTCTGTCTCATTTGTATGAGTTATTTGGTTTCAGGAGTTTTCTGCATAATGTTATTAGTCAGTGACTACTAATTTTCTGGGAAGGCAGCTGGGATCGATATGCATCACAGATGCAAATACGAAGGAGGGAGAAGCTGGTTTAGATCCTCGTGGTTTCCTCTCTAACCCCATCAGGCACTGTGGCATCTGGATATGCTAGCCACAGCCTAAATTCAGCCACTGCTCAGTCCCCAAAGGCTCTTCTAGGTGGCCAGAACAGCCATCAGGATTTGGGTTCCACAGTCTTGATGCAAGGGGCAATCAGAACACAATGGCTCCAGTGTGTGTGTGTGGGGGGGGGGATGGGACGCTGCAATTCAGGGAGTCAGGAAAAGTTACCTCTGCCGGGTCAGAGACTTGCATCTGTGTCTCCTGGGGGGCTTTGATCACCATCACCAGCTGCTCAGAGGGGTCTGCGATACTGCGCAGATCTTGGCAAGTCACATAAGCTGAGGTGTGCTCAGTCAAGTTTTGGCAGGAGAAGGATCACGCCATTCACTAAGACCCACAGAACTACAATATGACACACACAGTTTTCTAAGGCCAAATCACAGCACGCTGGGGAACAGCAATACCAACTTCACTGCTCTACTCAGCTTAGAAGATACAGGCGTACCGCAACATTGTGTGCATGCATACGCACACACCGCTCCCCACTCATAGCCAGCCACACAGTGAAAACTCATTGCAACACTCTGTGAATAATTTTCTTCTTCCTTCCAAACATTTAGATCTAATTTAAGAGAACACACCCATGTGATTTTCTTAGGTTTCAGTGCTGGAATGCTTCCACAGAAGTGCCATCCTCTGTTACACCCATTTCTTGTTAACTGAACAGCTTTGTCAGAGCGCAAACACTTTGCGAGGGGCAAGGTGAATGGGTTGGATTTTTTAACACCACAGCCCTTCTGAGAGCAATTCAAAATTCGTGGCAAGCCTGGGGAACAATGCTTCCTAATGCTCTCAAACACACACTGCAGGCAGATCATCCACCACAAAAGGGGGCGGGGAAAGTGGAGATCTAGAGTTCATCATTCAGGCTAAGCAGCAAAACTACAGGGCTGCCAGGCAAAAACAAAACACCCCAAAATCCAATGAGCAACATCTGACTGATTCACCACAACCCTCTCTCAGATCCACAATACAGAGCCTCAACCTAACAGCCAGGTAGGTATTTTCCACTTAGCTCACAGGGTGGGGAAGTAAAAATTAGAACACCAACACCCAGCCCTGGAATGTCAGGAGTGCTACTACCTCTTTAGAACATGGGGACTCTGCTATGCTACTATGAAGCTGCTCTGCTTCCTCTGATCTGCTAAAACCACCCGAATCCTCCCCTCCATCTTCCAAGAGAAGGATATTGCTTGTTCTCGGGATCCTCGGTGAGGAGCCTGAACTGGGTGGTGCACATTTGGATGAGGTTGTCCATTTGTTGTTCTGCAGCCTGAAGATCCTGGAGCTCTTTCACCAAGCCCTGGCTCCTGCTGGCACTCCCCACAGCAGACCGGCTGCCCCTAAGAAACAAGAGGGTCCAAAAGGGAGTGATCTCTTCCTTGACAAATAACACCCCCAAAAAAACCTGCTGCTACCCTGGGATGTATTAAGAGGACCAAATGGCATTTTGCATGCATGTTTCTACACAATCGAACTTCAACAGCACTGGGCTGATGAATGCCTAGATACATTTACCATCTGGTGGTAGGCAGCTATATACGTAGTGTATTTTTATCCCACCTTTCCTGCAAGGTGCTTGGGGAGGGGTTGGATATTCCTATCTTCCCCATTGTAGCCTTGTAGGCTTTGTGTGTGTGACTGCCCCACAGTCACTCAGCAAGTGTCCCAGCAGAATGGGGATTTGAACCTGGACCTCCCAATTTCCATTCCAGCACTCTGACCAGTACCCCACACTAGTTCTCGCAACTGACTGCCCAGAACATGAATGTATAACAGCCAGAGGTTACATGAAGTGTTCAAGAGGGGCAGGCTAAAACATAATGCCCATGAAACTAACTGGGCAAGCTTCAGTGCTCATCTCCTAACAGGTCCTTGCTGAGCATTTGGCAAATGTACAAAGCATGTGCTCAGCCTGGTGGCATACTGACGCATGTCCAGTCTTGATTACATTGTGTTTGTTCAGGAACTACTTGCTGGCCCCAAACCCAGGCCAGAAGTCTCTTGTATGCAGCATCAAAGGAAGGTTGAAAGGCAGATGGCCAATCCAACACACACAGTTTTCTTTTGTCTTGAGTGGCAAATTGTCTAGTGCATTTTTAGTCTACCCTTCCTGCAAGAAGCTTGAGGGGAGGGGGGCATACATATCTTTTCCTTCCCCATTGTATACTCATAACAACCTGTGAGGTCAGCAAAGCAGAAGGTATGTAATTGGCCCAGCTTTGCACACCTTCTGGTATGGAGTTGGAATAAGCTTTTTGCTCCCATACCAGCCTGTTGCTACAACTTGGTAGGTATGAAAGCAGATCCTCACGATGAGACAATATGAGCAGCTGTCTTTACAGAGAGCCACCCTCTCTCTCCAACCAGGACATGCTGCCTTTGCAGAAACAGGAAGCCAGAATGGAGTCTTCTTACAAACTGAGCCCGCAGGCATCTTCTGTATCTATCTACCCTAAACTTGGCAAGACAAACCCACTCCCACTGTGCATAAGATGCTGCAGTTCCGAGCAATATACCAAAATCAGACAAGCAAGCCACGCAATTGGGGTGTAGAAGAAGAAACACCAGTGGATAAAGTAACCGCCATTTGGCAACCATGGAGACAAAACTGCTGCAGGGAGCCCAGGAGGAGCCTCTCTCAACACGGCAGAGTCTCTCTTCACACATCTTCAAGACCTTGCTTGCGGCCAGACTATGTCCCAGAGGATTCAAGGCCACTTCCTACATTAGTTATTGTGTACAAGAATACTTCTGTGAGCTATTCACAACAAAGAGCTAACATAGAAAGGATTCATACTAGAGTTCAAAGAAAAGAGGAACGCTTCAGGTTACATCAGCAACACACAGGTATGATCAAGAGCAGACAGTTATTTTTCACCTCTGCCACTGTAAGCTTCTAGCCCTTGAGACAAGCTTTGAAATGTGCTTTAAAGGGCAGGTGTAGCCTTAATAGCATGTCCGAAGGCCCTGTGCACCGAGCAATAATCCCAGTAGGTGCACAGACAGTGACTCTGCCCCTCCCCTATGATAAGGTTTTGGGAGGACATCCAAAAACAAAATAACTCAGTTTCATGGAAGACAGGCCTGTCAACACCTACTGGCCATGAAGTGCCACAACTTAAAAGGCCCGGACTCAAATTCTAATCAATCTCATCCTTTGATTGGAAGGGTGGTTGCACCAGGGACAGTCAGAAACTTCCCTTATTAGTCAATACCTACTAGGTAGAGGCCAGGCTGAACAGAAGCCTCAGGAAAAACTTTCAGAGCTGCTCAAAAGAAATAAAGACCAATATCACACAAAACCTGAACTTCTGGTATTCAACTGAAAACACCATAGGCTTTTGCTGTCTATCAATGCAGTGTGCCCTACCCCTCCTCCCCTCAATATTTTGCAGTAACTATGACAACTTATTAGGACTGTTCCTCTTTGGCACCACTGTATAAACTAGAGCTCTGAGGGCTGAGCTATTGGCTCCCTGCAACCAATCAGCATGTTCTGAGGTGATCTGGAAGTTAGGTGACTGCAGGCAGTTACAGCTCTATGAGATCCTGCCTTCTGAAAGAAGGGGAGCCAATTCTGTCCCCTTCCTCTGAGGCAGAGAGCCCTCTGCTTCCTTCCTCAGCAGAGGAAGCAAAGTGGGTTCCATCTTCACATTAACCAGATGGACACAAGAAGAGCTGACCTTCTGTCCTGACAAAGGATCTTGCAGGCTCCTGGAATACCCTCCTGGATCCCCAGAAGTTCCCAGACCCAGTATAAAAAAATACTGTTCTGAAGTAAGGGAAGATGAACTATGCCCAGTATGATCACTGCTCTCATCTTTTACTGTGTGCCAAGCAATCATTCCCTTAGTACCATAAATCCAAGCTTTTCCTTTCATACAGTGTGAATAAAGACACATGTTCCTCTCAAAAGAGACAAATCTCAAAAGGATAGCCTTGCAAATCCCTTGTAGCAAAGAGAAAAAAGTTACTTTCTAACACCAACACTAGGCTACAAAATGACTGCAATCTGACTAGGGCAGCCAGATTCAGAGGAAACCACAGGGATTCCTAAACACCTGGACACAGGACAGGTGACCTTCGACTTACAGCCACTGGATATGGTTCTTTGACTTCTTGGTGATGAGCTGGATGCCCTCCAGGACGTTGGTGATATCGTAGATCCGCCTCTTCTGTACCTTCAGCACCTCTGCAGCCCAGTTGAGATCCACAACACCATCAGGCGACTGGCTCAGCAGCTCCAAGAAGCGTTTGGTGGTCAGATTCAGAGAAGTTTCATAGCGGGACTTCTCTCCAGGAGACTTCAGCCCTGGGGATCAATGAAGACAGAATAAAATATCCAGACCCTGGAATCTAGTTTATCTGAACTAGTTTTTGTGTGCTTTATATGTACTGCTTCTGCTAGTCAGAGGAAGAGAAACCAGCAACTACACAATACCTGTAGAATCCAATTCAGTAGCTGCAAACTGTACCTACTAAGATGTCCCTAGACTTTGCCCACTCAGTTTCCAATTTGTCTTCACAGCACAGGCACAGATATGTCAAAAGCCTGGATTCCTGGGATGCTGAAAATTCTGTGCCCAATACAAGCTCTGGTACCATTATAAAATTAGCTTTTTGTTTTATCAAGCACAAAGCAATGTGATCACAGAACTAAAAATCAGCATGAGAGAGCAACAACTGGTGGAGATCCCCATCAAGTGGTAGGAGCTGGTAGTCCACCAATTAAGTGCTACATAAGACACTTTATGAGCAGCTCCTATTCCTGAATGGTACTCAGCATGAAGTCAAAGCATATTCTTGCTTCTGGGAAGTTCATTTCTGTACCCGATAAGTTCAAGATGTGTATCAGCTACGAAAATGTTCAAGTCCAGTTCGTCCCCCTCAAACGCCCAGGGAGCTCCATGCTTCTAATCTCAAACGGTTCAATCAGCAGGGAATCCTGCTCTAATTTTGCCTCTGGGACAAGAAGTTACTTCATTCAGGACATTTAAAGTATTCTGGAATGGTTAAAGCACTACAGCTTTCTACTGGGCAATAGTACCTTTCACAGGGTTTTTTGTTTTCCCTCGGGTTGCTTGGACATTCTCTGCAATATATTGGTGGTCAGTCTCCAAATTCAGCTTCCGTTTGACCTGGAAAAAGAAGAGACTTTAAAAGGTAGTTAAAGAGCAACAGCGTGATTTCAGCTCTACAGGGAAACAAAGAATTCTACGATACAAGTCTAACAAATCTGTTGTGACAGAAGCTTCCATTGTCTAGAAAGCCAATTTCTTCAGGTACAGAAGATGATAAAGTGTTACTAGGATATCTGCACATTGAGGACAAGAGATGAGACTAGAAAGCAACCAGTTTGGAAATTTCCACAAGAAGCCCAAATTGAGGTTAGGCTAGGATAATCCAAGTGTGGAGGAACTAACAAGCCTCATGGTTCCTTGTCAGCACTATAGGCGCTCCAGATCAGTAAATATTAAATGAGTTTTGTGGGGGGGTTCCAAGTCAATTACATTAAGCAATAAGTTAATGTGAACAGAAATTGGAGGAGGGAGGGAAAAAACTGTACTGGATGACCACCCTAATGGAAAAAGTTCGCCTTGCTACAGTCAGGGCTACAGGAAAAGCTACCCCTGACAGCGAATAAGTCACATAATTCTGAGTAAGGAAAAAATAATAATTTATGACAACCCCACATTTTTAGAAGTTAATTCTTCCCCTGCAAAGCTGGAGCCCAGGTAGCTTACAATGCCACAGCCAAACACACAAAGAATAGTAATAAAAAAATCTTGCAAATATAGCAAGTCCCAGGCAGGTTGGCCAATTAACAATAGTGGTTAACTAATTTGTTTTTGTAATGAGCACGAGGACCACCAAACTTGTTGATTCTGGTTATTTTTTAGCAGATCTAAATAAAATAAGCACTTGCCTAATAACTGGCCAAATTATTTTGGACCCATCAAATCCCTGGCCTTACTACTATCAAGCAGGGATTCTTCTGGGTGACTGTATTCTAAGACCTAAACCTAATCCATGATATTATAAAACCTAATCCACTGTGTATTGTAAAACCTCAACCTAAACCTAATCCATGATATTGCTCCCACCATGACATATGGCTAGCCAGAACACTTGGCAAGCACTGTCCTGGAGTGATGGGCACACCAGAGGCATCTTTGCTTCTAGAGAGACAGAAGAAAATCCCAGCAGCATGCAGCAGAAGATGAAGCTGGTGGACATGCCAGACCTGACAGCTGAATGCTTTAAGGATAAACTATTGTTTGCATTATTTATCTAGTGACTCACACAAGGCCCGGCACAAACAGATATTTGCTCTGAGATGCTTAATACCAATGTTTGTCAAAAATCATCTTGCAGAGAGAGAGAAAAATATATGCAATTGTTTCCCTGACATTGTTACCCCGCCATTTCTGGGCCTGAAGTTGTGCTCTCTGCCTCGCCATTTTATAGTATAGAATCAGGCTCTGGGTTGGAGCCAGTCTCCCCCAGTTCCACTCCTTATTACAGCCCTTGGTGTGGGCTTTCTAGGAAAACTTTAAGTGGAAAGATTTCCAGAAAGTTTTTCAAATTAGAATTTAAATAAATAATTTAAATGTTTAAATAATGTCAGCAAAAGAAGGCAAATCCACCATGTGCAGGCACTGGGGGTTTGTCCATGCTTTACATTCCTCATTTAGCCCATCTAATATGATTTACAGCACAACACTCCTGACAGCTATAGATAAACAGACTATATTTGCACACATGTGGTGGAAACTTTTCCACAGAAAAAGGAGCACTGGAAAAAATTTTCGTTTTGCAAAAAAATTTCACCCCATGTCACTGACTACAGCCCCCGTCCTATATAACCCTTGCTCGTGCATTTCTCATGACCCCCAGCAGAGCATTTTTGGTTATCAAAGGTGACCCCCCCCTTCTTTTTTTCACCAGCAGAAAAGCTTGTTGGATCCAACCCTATATGGTGTCTTCTTTCAGTGGGAGGAAAAACAATGGGAATCCAGTCTCTGCTTCTTATGCTGCCTATAAGGAAAGTCTGAAATTCTTATGCTGTGAAAAGTTATGCTGATGATCAGAGTTCCCTTTAAGCTGCGCTAAAATTTTAGGTGGCAGCTCAGAGATTTTAGCTTCAACTCACAAGTAAACTGAGAAGGCGTTTTTCTCTCCATTGGAAACAATGGAGGCACCTCCTTCTGGATCCCCTGTTCTGATCTTTTTGAAACTTAGGGGTTTTTTGGGGGGAGAGGCACCAGCAGCTATGCTGCAAATTTGGTGCCTCTATCTCAAAAAAATACACCCCCAGTCCCAGATACCCCCTGATTGATTCTCTATTATAGCTATGGGGCCCATTGACTATAATGGTCTCCATAGGCAATAATGGAGCTGAGAAAAAAAATATTTTTTTTTGCACACCCCTATTATGCTTTTCCATATGATTTGTATGCTGCCTTGAGTCACAGGGAAAAGTGGGATATAAATATTTGAATAAATAAGTAGTTTGGGCAGGTTGATAACATTTAAGCAACTTCCTGTTAGGTTAGGTAGGGTTCTTACAGTGATTATTCCACCTTAGTTATACTTGACCTGTAATTTGTCATATTTAACTAAAAAACCCAAAGTAGACTGCAAGAGTCCCCCCCCCCCCATGTGCTGCTGTTTTTTCTCTAAGGCTCAGTGCAGGGTGACAGTCTGAGGCCAGGTCTACCAATATAGTGGAAAGGGGTGGGTAGACCTGTTCTCTGGAGGCCTGCTTACCCCCATAGAGGACAACTTTTCTGTAAGGAAACTTGATTTGATTCTGTTTTCTCTTATAATGTTTAAATTATTCTTACAATTTAATTTAAAGCCTTTGACAACAATTTAAATATAATTTAAAAGAATTCATTCTGAGATTTTTACAAGGTTATGGAAACAATCTTCTAAAACACTAGTTTATGCAACAGTCAAATGTAGACTCGTTTACAACTTTAGTGCTACTAGCTTTTTTTTCCTCACAAGGTACAATTTTTGCTCACAACACTGTGGAGCGTAGAGAGGACATTGCTGATGATCTGATTCGCCTGTATAGCTAAGAAGCAGCAGTGGTGCATCTCACTTGGAAACCCCTTCCTCTGATATGAAAAAAGGAGTAGCTAGGTCAGAGCCACTGCTCCTGCCTCCAAAGCTGCTCAGGATAGGAAACAGGCTTCTTTCTCTGTTGAGCAAGAAGGGGTAGCAGAGGGTACATGGGGGAGGGGTGGGGAAGGAAAAACATATATTTTTACAGAAGGAAATGTGTTCTTACTATTCCACCAGTAAAATACTCTCTAGAGGACTTTGAACAAGTGCAAGAGATCCTGCAACACATGAACAAACTCCACTAAGGGATGTGTGTGAATGAACAACCAGAATGTGGGTCCTTCCCAGAGTAAAGAGAAGGCAGCTGAAAGTGGAAATTTTTGGTCCCTTTGTAAAACCAGAATTTATAGGGGCCTGGATAAAAAGTCATGGTAATTAAACCAGTTTGAATCTGCACAGCAGACTTATTTTCACGTGGTATGCCAATAACGTCTTTTTATTATGAAAGGAGTTAGAGTCAGAAACTAGTGAATATGATTAAGGCAGCATGCAATGTGTAAGACAATCATTTTAATTCAGCCTCTAGAAATATTGCTATTTAATGTTAATGATGTGGTCTGAGCGTGCTTCCCTTCCTGTTTCTATCAACAGAGGCACATTCAGTTGCCAGTAGTCCTGATTGCCATTCGAAAATGTCATATCCAGCCTCTCCATTCCTAGAGGACAGTGTGTGAGTTATGCCTATGAGCACAAAAATGCTAACATCTAGCCATGCACAGCATGGGCTGAACCACCATAATCACACTAACATAGGAAAGCCTAAAGGGCAATTCAGGAGTCTGTTGTGAAAGCAACCTAAGAACATGGGGTACAATTCCTTGCAATTCCACACACAACTTTAGGAATAAATAAGGATTTATCACCTAACAAGCATGAGTATGATCATAAGACACACCTCTCTAATTTCAAGTAGAAGCCCTGTGTTGATAATGATATGCCTAGGTTCCCATTGACCTCTCAGAGAAAAAAATGAGATGACATCTATACCACGCCCCCTCATAGTAAAGAATCGATTCTGGTGGAATCCGACCCATTGATAATGCATATCTGACTTTCATTTGCAACATGTGCTGGTTAATCCCAATTTTTGACCCCGCTGGGTCAATGTCAAACCATTCACAAGTCAGGATGCATACTGGTCCTCCACAGCAATGCCATGGCAAAAAGAAAAAAAAATCCAGGTATCTATTTCCTGAGGCACCTAGGCATCTTAGACCCTGAACATTTTTAACAACATAGAAAGCTGTCCAAAATTTTAAACTGGAAATATGGTTATGAATCTGATCTCCGACAAGTCTTTTTAAAAAAGCTCCCTTCCTTGCTTTCCAAATGATAGTTCCCTGGTAAGATCAGGTCCAGGGATTCTGGGATCCTCCACACATGCCTTCAAACCTGCACATGGCTTGCATGCAGCAATGCTTAACAGGGTGGGGCACCAAGACTGCTGCACCCTGATGAGACAACACAAAAGTGAAAACTCATTACAGATTCCCAACCCAAACAGCCGATCCTACAGCTAAAACAAAGCATTGACTGTAAAGCAACTGCCCCTCACCAGAAAGGGCCTCTGTGGGAAGAGAATGTCAACTAGCAGAAAGCTTTGCAGGCATCACCTCCCTTGGTCTGCTTCCTGAGAAAAGGGAACTAGGATTGCCACACTGGTCCACCCAGCCCTTTGCATTAGCCATCCCCAAATAATGGCTCAAGATCCTCAGAAGTGGACAGGGAAAAGATCTTGTAAGATAAAGCAAAGGAAAAACATAACATTCTGAGTGTAACTACTGAGCGTGTTAATGGTGATTGTTTTATCTTGTTTTTATGCTGTTTTATCTGTCGGCACATGGTGCCCTATTGTAAGCCGCCCTGAGCCCATTTGCGGGGAGGGTGGGGTAGAAATGCAATAATAAATAAATAAAATAACTTTAACAGCTGCATGGTAGGCAGACATTCAACAGAGATACCGCGGTTCAGAGACAGAAAAGCTATGCATCTTGAATCACCACCTACCATGCAGCTGACAAAAGATAAACTGCTTCTGTCAGGAGAAAACGGTGGGAACCCTACTTTGTACAAACCTGAACCAAAAGAGCTAGGGGTGCTGCAATTCCAGGCAACATCCTCCATATCAAACAACCCATTCAGTTGGGAGTGCAACTGTGCAGAGTACAATTGCAAGAGCCAGGGATGAGCAAGTATACAATATATGCATGTATACAAAATATACACTCTTTTAGATACCAAAAGAATTCAGAAATGCACTCAAGAGTACTAAAGCTGCAATCCTATGCACTCAAACTGTGAAGTAAGTTAATGGAACTTATATCCAAGTAAATATGCATTGAATATTTTTGGTTGGATATCGCACAAAATCTCTGTAGATGGAAGACATTTCCGTCAGGGGAGTGGGATTTTTTTGGTCATTCCCCACCTCTACCACAACAAATGATTCCATGATGCTGGTCTTGGGGACACAGAGGATGCCCAAAAGTAGCATAAGAGGGGATTAGGAGATCTATTACTAGAAGGTGGAGGATCAGTGAAAATCACCCTCCCTTCTGTTAGCAGAAATTTTCTACTAGATCCAGGCCTTTAATTTCTCATCTTGTCAAATGCTGTTCCTATATTTATAGCCCAAAGGCAGGTGAATTGCAAAAACAAACTTTTTTTTTGAGAAAGCAGAAAGGACATCCAGATTTCACAGAAGACCTTATAACTTCTGTGGTGCCTGCTGGAATTAGTGTGTTTAGGTACTGGACAACAAAATAATGACTCTCACCAAAAATATATACTCCAGACCAGGGAGCCCCAACCTTTCTAGGGGGACCTCTGGAATTCTTAGCACAGGATGGTGGGTGCAATCACAAAATGTAAGGGAGCGAGGTTACACATTACTCTAATAGTAAGTCTTCAACGTTTCAGGCATAAGCTCTGTATGAGAGGATGCCTTTTAAAATAAAAACATTTTAAAATATCTTGTTGCACACACAGTATACCTTCAATTAAGCAGTGATGATCCTTGTGCTGTGGTGTCAGTTGCTGCAGAAGCAATATTTTAAAGAGCTGCACAGCCACTCAGATCTCCAATGGCCAATCAGGAGCCCTGCTGGACCAAAGCCCCTTCTGGTCCCACCTACTTTCTAAAATACTTGGCAGGCACCGGGAAAAGTGTCATCGGGGACCAATTTGGGGACTCCTGCACTAGACACTCCTCAGTAGGAGTCATACTCTAGTAGTAACTCTCCAAAGCACTGACAATAGGGGGCAGAACTGGTAGTTCAGCACAGGGAGCCCCAAGCTTTCTGAGGGAAGACATCACTGACCATCACCACAAAAAACATGTAACTGCACTTCTCCCAAACATTTGCACATTCAGGTTGCCCACAAGACAATCTAAATGTAGCACTGGTTGTTACAATATGTAATGGTGGGCACAGATAATTCCTAAATTCTACCTTTCATTGCAGGGTTCAAGCCTTTCTCACTGCAGTACCAAAGCTTGCATAGGTATAACACCGCAGTGTTAATGCAGCTGAACTAGAGATTAGCCTGAACATTAATTTCTGTGATTTTATCTACATGATATCCACCCCACAATAACAGGGCATAACAGCCTCTGCCTTTTCTTTCACTCAGAGGAAGCTAAAAGAATGTAACTGAAGCCAAAGATACAGTGTTATTGCTGTTTACTTCCCTTTATGCAAAGACATGCATTACCTCTGGCTTTTCCTTTCACAGATCATTTTTCTCTTATGCCAGGCTAGGCACTGCAGACCATAGAGTAGGTAGCCCCAAAGAAATGGATGCAGCATACAGCCAAAGCATTTGCCTTTGTTAGGAACGAGCTGCACAGGACTCTGGGCCTTAACATCCTGTGACAGGAAGTTAAGCTGCTTCATTAACAACATTTACAGACTCCTGCTTTGAGAGGAGAGAGGCCCAGGACAATCCAGCAAGCTGTGCAAATTCTAACTATCCAGGTCAGGCAGCAGAGCCATGCAGGATTCTGTTCCACAGAGGAATGTTTTGAAGAATGCACTTTCTAGCTAGTTAATGATTTCTTTGCATGCGTCCAGGCGCACTTTCTTTGCCCTTCCTGTTACATGTGCCACGTTCAAGAGGCATTGTTTGAGTCACAGTTTTGAAAACTCTCTCCGCATCTCCCCTGTAATTAAGGGAGGGAGTCCTTACAAAGCTACACGTGACTTTAAACGCCTGTTATCAGGGCTCACAAGTAACTGTTAGCTCTTCCTTCTGGTCAGATGTCTCTGATTCTAAGAAAGCCAGAAAAGGAACCACCCTATCTTACAGTATTTACTACATTTCTCCAATGCCATATAGTCGTTCTAAACAGAATTAACAAGCTGAATACAGTCGAGAGGGGGGAAGGAAAGAAGCATTCAGACGTAGGCAACTGACCCCTTGTCTTTTTGCCTAAGGGTTAAGAAAACAGTTCTTCATATCTGATGGAGGCCGGGAACTTCGCCTTTTATGATGAATGAAAAACCTAAACACTGTCCTGCCGCTCACAAGGATCTCAGTATCTAGGCCTTTCATTCCTCGGCCCTCCTGCATGCTGCTGGAGCCAGGCACCAGTCAGCACTAAGCAAAGCGTGTCCATATTATTTGTCTAGCATTAAAATATGTCCCCTCTCTGCAGCCCTCCGTGTAACATGCGTGAAGTCGCACACGGCTTAGGAAGCGCATACCATTGCTGTGGCCAAGATCCTAACTTTCTAGAACAACAACAACAACGGAGAGAGCGGACGAGATTACCGGCGGTCGCTCCAGAACAGGCCTCAGCGTAGCCGTCTCCAACCGGGCGGGCTGCGGAGTGGCGAAGAGCAGCAATTCGGCGTCGTTCTCGCCTTCGGGCGTGGGGAGCTGGTCAGGGGTGGAAATGATCACGATCTGTTGGTCCATTACATGGATGGCCTCTGCTCCCCTCAGGAGGGCCTCCAGGTCTGTCACATTCTGGGTCACTCCCAGGCCCTCCAGAGACATGATCCGAGGCGCCGAGGCTCACATGCCCAGGAGTTTGCCGGAGAGTGGGGTGGGGGAACCCCTGACCGTGGGCCCCTCCGCCGCCACACCGCAGGAACTCTAGGCTTTCCCTCCCGGGAACCAGAGGCGGATCAGTGGACCAGCAGGATTGTCCTGGACGCCGGGCTGGAGGGCGACACCGGATGGCAGGGGTGGAAGCCACGAACACGCCCCATCCTCCTTAAGAGCAAAGACCAGGGAAACGGTGTTCCGCGGAGCTGCAGCCGGCCAGGGCCATGCGTGGAAAGAGTCCGAGAACGAAGAGATCCGAGGTTGCTTTGCAAGGCATCGGCAGCCCCCCCAGGGAGTCTGCGGCCACCGGGTGGAAGGGAAGGGTGGGGGTTACACACTACGGCACACAGCAGGGCTCCCTTCCGCCCACGCTCTCCCGATCCGTGCCGACTTCCTAGCTGCCTAGCCCGGCTCCACTGAGGTCTCTCCTCGCTCCCCTAGGCTGTGTTCGTGCTTCTTTTGCCGGAGTCTTTCGGCTAGGCGCGCCGGCTCAAACCCCTTTCGATGCTGTGAGCTCAGCTCCGGCACTGTTATTGTTCCCAGCTGGTCCCGGCCCCGCACACGTTTGCGCGCCAAATCCTTTTTGCCGCGAAAGCAGCACGAGCAGGGCATCGTCGCTCTCATTGGTCGGGTCCGCCGCATCAACATTCGGCTTCGGAGAAGAGCCGCCGGTTCATTGGCCGCCGCTTTGAGATTGATACATTACGCCGCTTTCCCGTTGGCTACGATCGGGCTGCCGCCGAGTGCCGTAGTGACGGATAGAACGTTTTGACAGCCGCCCAATGACAACGGTTTCAATTGCGGAAGGGGAACGCTACCTGGCCAATCAGAAAGGAGCTGAAAGACGCCGCGGTAGGGCATGTGGGAGAGGGGACGTTATTATGGTACGGGAGGGAGGATTGTGGTAGTCGTGGAGGGACGTGTTCATATTGTGTCCTGGAAGAGGAAGGGCTATTTGGAGCGGCTTTGGCAGCCGTCCCATAGTTCGTTCGCGGTAGCCCCATTCTGCACCCCCCCCCCATTTATTCCTTTCTTTCACAGTCGCTTTTCTTTTATCTCAGCAGTAGCAGCCCGGTCCAGCCCACAGTTACTCAGAAGTTCGTGCCCCTTTGTTCAATGAGACTTACTCCTGAGTGGGTGTGTGTCGTATTTTCGTCCTGCTGAACACATGAATCTACATTATACGTTGTAAATTTGCCAAGTTCAGCACTGTCTGCTTTGGCCTGGCAGCCACTCTCCAGAGATTCAGTTAGAGGTCTTCACGTCCCCTACGATCTGATCCGGTTAACGGGAGTTGCGGGAGATGAAGTTCGGATCTCCTCCTGCATATGAAGAGGATTCTCTACCATTGAGCTATGGCCCCTTCAGCCTGAAACTAGTATTGGTAGGGTGGATGCCAGATTCTTACCAGTATCGGTTCAAAATTCTTTCTCGAGGAATGAATTCTCAGCTACTGGGATTAAGGGACAATCCAGAAATGCCAGGCTGCTTGTTGCCTTCCCTTTGATAGATCCCTTGTCTGCATATTTACTTAGTAGCAAGTCCTCCTTTGTCCAATTGACCTTTCTCCTAAGAAAGTTTGAAGATAATTTCCAAAATAAAAAATGCTCTGTGACATGGAATGTTTGACTTCTTAATTCCAAATGCACAAAAGGAGGTGATGATTACTTAATGGTAACAGAGATGGAAAGGTATTTATTTATTTAATCAAATTTATACCCCCCTTCCAGCATAGGCCAGCCCATGTACTTTGCACATGCTCAGAACTCTCTTTAATTCACAAGCTCCCAGGATGAATTCTGGCACTGGTAACAGGTTTGTTGATCAACTCTATTGAGTAATTCTTGACTCAGACTACATGCAACATTTTTATAGTAATTCAGGCAAAGCAAGACATAACTCCCCTGCCACCCAAAACAGTTGCTGACTTCTAGTGTGCATTCCCTACTAGTCTCCTCTGCACTGGAAAAGCAGTGCGGAACATGGAAGACGAATGAATTCAAGCACCATATTTTCAAATTATAATTACCCAAAGCCTGTATGCAATGAATCATGGGATCCATATAGCGTGCTATTTTGTCTTTTAAATAGGAAACTCTGTCACAATAATATTGTCGAGATCTGTTGCCACAATATACTATTTTCCAGCTTTCTTTTTTTTTAAGTGTCTAGCCATTTTTGTTGAGAAATTAACTCAGCAATAAAAAGGACTAGAGACTTTTAAAAAATGAATCTGGAAATTAGTAGATTGTAGTAATGGGTCATTTTAATGTTATTATGTTATAGTGACCTGTCGATTTCATATTCATCTTTTTAAAAATCTCTTGTAGCACCAGGGTAATGTTGACCACAGAAGCTGTGGCAAGGAACACGGTGTTAGGGTGGGTGAGACCTGCAAAAATGCACAGAGGGCATCTAAAGGCACTATGACAGCAGTCTTTTTTTTTAAAAAAATAGTGTACCAGGTTAGATAAAGAGAAAGAAAAACATCTTGATAAGGAGAAGAGACGGGAAAAAAGGAAGAAAAGAAAAAGAGAAAAGGAACTATGTGACACAGAGGGTGAGACTGATGGTTTTGATCCTGGGAAAAAGTAGAGGTTGATCCTCCTGATTGTCCAGTCTGGGCCTGTAGAACTCAGCCTACAGAAGACGAGAGTATGCCTATCTGGCAATTATTGGAACATTTTCTTCGCCAGTTACAAAGGAAAGATCCTCATGGATTTTTTGCTTCCCCAGTCACGGATGCCATTGCTCCTGGCTATTCCATGATAATAAAGTATCCCATGGACTTTGGCGTTATGAAAGACAAAACAGCAAACAATGAATACAAGTCAGTAACAGGATTCAAGGCAGAATTTAAACTGCTGTGCGTACCAGGTTAGAAAAAGATCATAGCAAAATGGGGGAAAGCACAGAAATATGAGTAGAGGACAGCATCATGTGGATGCTCCTGAAAACAGCACTGCAATACCAAAGCCTATAGGGAACAACACCTTCATGTGGACACAGACTCTGTTTTGTGACCAAGCGGAATCTATTTGTGTTGGAGTACTTGAATATTCTTTTTTCCTGTGGGTAATTTTGCATATTGTAATCTACTGTCAGCCTCTAGAACAAAGCCAGGATATGAATGCAAATGACTAAATTCTAAAGTTACAGCACTTAAAAGAGTGCATTTTTAATGACCACATAACAGTCATTCTGTATGTCCAAACTAGACACATTGCAGGACATGCTTTGATGCCTTAAGATCAAATCACATGATATCAGAAGTTTATCTAAGGAGTTTAGACATAACTTGTAAAGGCAAAAAGGCAGGAGACAAGTTCTGTAAATAAATAATTCAACTGGGGGAAATGAGCCATTAAACAACTGCAGTTAATGGCAAATTGCAATCCCAAGCAGAGTTACACCCTTCAAAGTCCATTGAAGTCAGTGAGCTTAGAAGGGTATATCTCTGATCAGGATTGCACTACTAAAGAATGATAGGGAAATGGCAGAGAAGCTGAATGCATTTTTTGCCTCTGTCTTCACTGTGGAAGATGGGAGGTGCTTGCCCACTCCAGAACCATCGATTTCAGGAAGGGTGTTGAAAGAACTGAGTTGGATTCAGGTGATGAGACAGGAGGTCATACAACTGATGGACATATTTAAAAGTGACAAATCACCAGGCCCAGACGGCCTGCATCCAAGTGTTCTGAAAGAACTCAAATGTGAATTTGTGAATCAGCAAGACAAAATCACTAAAATCTGCCTCCATTTCCAAGGACTGAAAGGTAGCTAATGTAACCCTCATCTTTTAAAAAGGTTGCAGAAGAGATCCAGGAAATTACAGGCCAGTCAGTCTAATGTTGATACCAGGTAGTTGGTGGAATCTGTTATTAAAGATATAATTAGTAGATGCATTGATGAATGAAAGCTATTGAGGAAAAATCAGCATGGTTTCTGTAAGGGAAGATCTTGTCTCATTAACCTTTTAGAGTTCTTTGAGGGGGTGAACAAACACGGACATGGGTGATCCAGTAGATGTTGTTTACCTAGACTTCCAGGAAACTTTTGATACAGTTGCTCAGCAATCATGGGATAAGAGGACAAGTCGTCTTGTGGATTAAAAACTGGTTAATGAACAGGAAATAGAGAGTGAGTATAAATGGGCAGTTTTCACAGTGGAAGGTAATAAGCAGGTGGGTACCACAGGGCTTGGTACTAGGTCCAATCCTTTCTAAGTTGTTCATTAATGATTTGGAGTTGGGAGTAAGCAGTGAAGTGGCTAGGTTTGCGGATGATGACATTAAGTTGTTCAGGACAGTGAGAACCAGGGAGGACTGTGAGGTGCTTCAGAGAGACCTGTCAAAGCTGGGCAAGTGAGCATCAACATAGCAAATGAAGTTCATTGTGGGCAAGTGCAAAGTAATGCGCATTGAAGCCAAAAATCCTAACTATAAATATACATCGATGGAGTCCAAAGTGGCTATAACTGACCAGGAAAGAAATCTTGGAGTCGTGGTTGATAATTCACTGAAGATGTCTACTCAGTGTGCGACTGCAATAACAAAAGACAAACGCTGTGCTGGGGATTATTAGGAGAGGGACTGAAAACAAATCAGCCACTAGCATAATGCCCCTGTATAAATCTATGGTATAGCCTTATCTGGAATACTGTGTACAGTTCTGGTCACCGCACCTCAAAAAAGATATTATAGCTTTGGAAAAAGTACAGAAAAGGGCAATTAAAATGATTAAGGGAATGGAACACCTTCCCTGTGAAGAAAGATCAAAGATGTTAGGGCTCTTCAACTTGGAGAAATGATGACTAAGGGGTGACATGATAGAGTTTTACAAAATTATACGTGGAACAGAGAAGGTAGAGAAAGAAGTACTTTCTCACAATACAAGAACTTGTGGGCACACAATAAAATTAATGAGCAGGAGGCTTAGGTAAAAGGAAGCACTTCTTCACTGAAAGAGTAATTAACACATGGAATTCACTGCCACAGGAAGTGGTGGCAGCTATAAGCATAGACAGATTCAAGAGGGGA
The DNA here is from genome assembly GCA_029375565.1 of Gekko gecko. NCBI lineage: Eukaryota > Metazoa > Chordata > Lepidosauria > Squamata > Gekkonidae > Gekko > Gekko gecko. Next base: position 141,983,503 of record JAPDNY010000006.1, read on the forward strand.
CTGGATAAACATATGGAGCAGAGGTCTACCAGTTGCTATTAGCCACAATGTATAGGTGGAACACTATGCCTGGGGTAGTGATGCTCTGTATTCTTTGTGCTTGGGGGACAACAGAGAGAGTTCCCCTGGAGTTCTGGTCCTGCTGGTGGACCTCCTGATGGCACCTGGGTTTTGGCCACTGTGTGACACAGGGTGTTGGACTGGCTGGGTGGGCTATTGGCCTGATCCAACATGGCTTCTCTTACATTCTTAAAACTCACACAACTGCAAGCAGTGGTATATTACTGGCCACCCTGGTAGTAACATAAGTCCAAGTTACTGATGCAAAAACCAGTATTTAGAAATGAGCAACTGGGTTTACTGAGTATATATTGGCTATTATTCCCTTTGCCATTGTACTGTACTCTGTCTAGAATATTATTACAATTATGAGAAAAAGGGAACCTTATTGATACATTAGTGCCTCTGTTTCTATTAATGTCTTTCTTGAGATGAGGACTGTGTTGAAAAACTGTTAAAATGATAAGCTCATGTCAAAAAAGTGTACACTTGGAATTAAGAGAGAGAACAAAGAAAGAACCTACTCCTATCTATAAATAAGTGTTTGACTTTGAAAATACACCCACAAAATGTGGCCTTGATTGTGGCATTTTTTCTGTATGTTTTCCAGCGTGCACTTGGCTGATAAACTACACTAGACTCTGAGCAAAAATTAGAGCAGCACTATATGGACCGGGGTAGCTTTGGATTATAGCAGAGTGGACTTGTGCTAAAAGTATGAACCTAGTTGCTAACTGAGGTTTGGTGGATCAATGTTATTTTAATGCACAGTGTTTCAGGTTAGGGAAAAACTACTAATTGGGTGCACCCAATTAAGGTTATGGTCAATAGGTGCAGGACAGACAAAAGGAAACACTTCTTTAATCAATGAGTAATTAAATTGTGAAATCCACTACCTGTGGAGGTAATGATGGCCAAAGCATAGATGGTTTTAAAAGTGAGTTAGACAGAAAGATGGAGGATAGGTCTATCAGTGACTACAAGCCAAATGAGTAAAGGGGAACCACCATACTCACAGGCAGCAAACCTCTGAATCCCAGTGCTAGGAGCCAACATCAGGGGAAGGCCTTGGCCTCTGTGCCATGTTTGTTGGTCCTCCTTCAGGGCAGCTGTTTGGCTACTGTGTGAAACAGGATGCTGGACAAGATGGATCACTGGTCTGATAAATGTTCTTATTTCTTCCTGTTGTAGACACAAGGAAAAAGAAGGCACCTCTAGTAATTATCCCACATTGGCTTTCATAAAAAATATTGCATGACAGAAACTGCCGGAAGGATTTTACAGAACAGAGCTTCACTTTTCTCCTTTCTTACCAAGTCCTGCAAAGTCCTTTCATGACTCTTATGGGTATCCGAAAAGTACCATTCACCAACACCTGATTACTCTTAACGACCATGCATGGGATTCAGTACAGGGGAAAATTTACAACCCAGTTGGTGGATCTGGATTTCATCTGCCTTCTGAGTAGCTTACATTCTGCCTATATGGTTATGGCAAGGGAAAAAATGTCAGACTCTAGGGGTATGCAGGAAAAAAAAGCCAGTATTTTTCGGCTTTGGGTCCAATACCGGTAAAGTATTTGAATTGGGGAAATATTCAGTATTCTCAAATATTTTTGAGTCTGACATACACCACCAGAGGGAAAGGAGGCAAGTTAAAATGCCTTCTTTCCTGCTGGTAGCCCCTACAGATTTCCCTGTCAATTTCACTCCCTGCCAGTCAGCTGTGAGTGAAATTGACCAGGGAAAGCCTCCACTCTCTGCCTTCCCTTCTCTAGCTGACAGGGTAGCTGGAGAAGAGCAATCAGGGAAACCCAACATGTTTAAAAAGCCTTTCTTTCTATCCCTGATCTGAGGTAGGAAAAGAAAGGCATTTAAACATGCCCCCCACTTCCCCAAGTTTCTCCACAAAAGCAGAGAGGCTCAGGGAAGGAAGTGGGCATGTCTGCATGCCTGCCCTTCCCTTCCCCTCCCCACCCAACCTGTGGCAGGGGAAGGAAAGGACAGGCATGCAGATACGCCTGGCTTCCCTGCTGATCTTCTCCAGGTGCCCCATGGCTGCAGGGAACCTGGAGAAAATCAGGCAGGGAGCCCAGGCATGTTTTAAATGCCTTTCTTTCCCTCCCTGATCTCAGGGAGGGAAAGGAAGGCATTTAAACCCAACATCTGACTGGCAGCTCAGCCTGTTAGGTTTAAATGAGAGGTTTTCAGTATAGCAAAATGAACCCCCCAAAAGCCAGATAATATTGGCTTTTTTGGGTTCAGCTATACCAGTAGCCGAATACAGATCTCTGTATGTATTTGGTGTACGTAATACCTCTCTGATCTGTATTTGGTGTACGTAATAACTGAAAAGTTCCAACAAAGTATTTTTTGGGTATTTTTTCAATTCGGCTATTGCCGATTGCACACCCCTACTCTAGTCCTATGGAACAGCACCAAGTAAGTGATATTCAAGGGAATGAAAAGTGAAGAAATCATTTAATGCAAACATAAATTATGCTAAGATTATTTGTGTCTTTAATGCATACTTTGGGGGAAAAATCAAATAGATTAATGAAGCATGAATGTGGCAATCAAACATTTTAATACATAATATTGTTTTCAGGTAATTTGTAGTTCTAGATGCACATCCTGGGCAGTAACTTGCAGGATAGTGGTTCTATAATTCTGTCCTTCTAGGACTTTGTCACTGGCATTCCTGTATACTATATCCCCAAAGAACAATGATCATAAACAGTTTGTTCTCTATAGCTGAAAATTAGCCCCAGGGTAATGTTACTTCAGATGTGAATGGGTTTTTCCTTATGGGGTAATGACTTAACCCAAACCCATGTTAATGACTTGGGTAAGTGATTATCCCAGTGCAATTTCTGTATAATGTGGATTTGGGTTAGGGTTCATTCAAAGTTTATACACCACCCATTCATGTTTCCTTGGTAACAATTTGATAGCCCATCTAGCATTTTGCAAGCTATAACTGGGAAAGCTGGGCAACACTTTTTCCCCTCCAAGATGCAAAGTCACTTGACTCTTTCCTGATCCCTTCACTATGAAGATAAATAAAAAATTATTTGCTTCTATTTTCATCACAGAAGCAAAAGCAGAACAGATGATTATTGGAATCAGCACAACAGAAGGGACACTATGGACTTATCTTTATAACAGTACACATTTTGTCCCTCCCCCTTTACTTGTTCTCAATAAGCCCAGGAATAGATGCGTTCCCAACTGGGTGGACTCTTTACTGACTTGGTGCCAGGTGGGAGAGTGGTTTCAGAGGGCAGCCATGTTGGTCTGCAGTACAATAGCTAAATCTGAGTCCAGTAGCACCTTAGAGACTAACAAAAGGTGGTGGCATGGGGACCATGGTATTGGAGTGGCAATTTTATTCTGTACATCTCAACCTAATCTATTTTACAGGGTTTTTGTAAGGACAAACTGGAGGAGGAAAGAATCCACATATGCTGCCCCAAGCCTTAGAGGAAAGACAGGACAAAATAAACACATAGTAAGTTTGCTGTTTTGGAACAGGTAAGGAAATGGGGGCCTGCATACCTGAGGGACCACCTTTCCCCATATGTTCCCCAGAGAGCACTGAGGTCAGGGTCATTAAATCGCCTGACTCTCCCTGGCCTGAAAGATGCCAGACTGGCCATCACCAGAACCTTTTCAGTGGTGGTGCTACACTGGTGGAACGAGCTCCTGGAGGACATCTGGGCCCTGTGGGAACTTTTACAGTTCTGCAGGGTCTGTAAAACAGAGCTCTTCCACCAGGCTTTCAATTAGGAGCCGCCACTGAGGAATGAGTTCTCAAGGCCCTTATGTTACCGGTACCAAGAGCAACCTTGGATGCTGGTCTAGCTACATTGAACCAACTGCACTTTATGTTTATTGTTGTGTATATGGAATTTTATTGCATTGTATTTATGTTTTTTTTTATTTTATTGTATTTTAAACATGATGTACACCGCCTTGAGCCTGCATATGCATATGCAGGCAAAGCGAGATACAAATCGAAATCAATAAACAAATAAATAAATAAAATGTGTATTATCCGGCAGTCATCAAGGCTGTATTCATGGTTTTGTAGTTCAAGATAACAAAGACTTTGACATTTACTGTTGAAGAGGGTCTTGCCCTGCTAACTTAAAATGACAGCAGCCTGTTTAGTGATGACAGCTCAGTCCAGTCAAGGTGGAGATTTCATTCCAGCAAAGGGAAGTTGTGGTTTCTTCTGAAAACAGGTGCAGCAGGGGGCAACTCACAGTCTGTCCTTTGAATCACAAAGTAGTGCTCTGAATGAGCACGCTGACTTTCATACCAGTGCTGTTTCCTCACTCACTGGAAAATAGGCGTGGGGAAGGGCTTGTGTGGATACTGAAACTCAGAGCATAGGTTGGTGCCCTGAATAGTGAGGATCCTCCCTCACTTTGCTCAGCTCCCCCCGCCCCCCACAATCCAGTTGAGCAATTTTGCTTGCATGAAGAATGGGGAACTAAATATACATGTGGATTGCACAGTTATATCTTGATAAGGAAGCACTTTGCATGAACACTGAACAGGCTGATTGCAAAAACCAGGTTTTACAAAAACAGATGAAATTAAAAACAAAACCGGTGTTTTGACTTCTGCCGTGAAATCTCGTGGCTTCCACTGGAACCATGTTGGAAGTTTAGACCAATCCCTGCCAGCCAGAGTAAGCCACAGATCTGTTCCTTCAAGTTCCTAACCTCTAGAAGGAACCTTAGGCAAGAAGAGCCTTTAGGTCAGAATCAGCGTTTGCAATACATTTCAGCTGATAGCAAGGAATGACTAAGTGGTGACTAACTCCTCACTTGCTAATACTCTTCAGAATATCTTTTCATTGTGCAATAAATATTATTTTAAAGTCTAAGGTTAAATGGAAAGCCCCTATAACAAAAGCCAAAAATAATACCTTTGTTATTAAGAGCAACCAAAATAAAACAAGTTTGTGTGCAAAATTTGGAGTTCTCCAGAAAAGGGAGATACATATCAGGCTATGTATGATCTTAAGGCCTCTTGTCTGCGTCTTGTGCAGAGTAGTGAGGCTCGTGTGAAGAGTGAAATGGCACCGGGTAAAGTCAGCATCACCCTCATGGATGTGAGGGTGCTTGTGTGTCAGCTGAGAACAATTCTGTAAGAAGTCTAAACTCCTAGCAGAGTCACTCAAAGCAGAATGGTCACAGCTGAGACACCAGACTGATGCATCTACCCCTTTCAGGGATCAATGGCCACAACAGCAGAAGAGGACAGACAGTTCCAGTGGTGATGGTGACAGATGAATCCTTAAAGGGTAGCTACTGGGCAGCAGCAGGAGTGGAAGGTGACACTGGCAGAGGATCTTTCATAGACAACAGTAGTGCCACTTTAGCTAATTCTGGTTAGTACTACACAGAAGGTGGCAATCATAAACCACTTCTGGCTAACTCTTACCTTGAAAACCCTATGATGAGACAATCCAAAATGAAAAAAAAGATATAGAGCTGAAAGATGGAACCCCCAGGTCAGATGGCACTCAATCAGTGTTGTGTACTCAGGGAAGACCACGCACATGGTTGGGGCACAACATGGTCAGGCGAAGGACCCGAGCTTCATCTCCAGAGACTCTAGCCTGTATGGATCTTAGCATGCACCTATTGGAGGCTAGGATCCTAGAAGGGACCTATGGGTTTAAAGGTGCACTGTAAATATCCTATCACGGATGTGTTTTTGGGTGTGGTGTGACTTAGGAATATAAGCCGGTCTGCAAGTCAGCAAGAGCATCTCTTGTTCTACAATCTACAATAAAGTATGAGCTGAATTCACTCTGACATGCATCAGTCTCAGTACTTGATAATCAGCTACTGGGGAAGAACTGAGGACAAGTACGAGTAGTGCTATTCTTAATGATGCAACCGGACTAAAGAGGAAAGGACATTCAGTTGTTGACATGAATGGATGCAAAAGGAAAGTCCAAAGCTGTTTGATGCATATAATAGGAACATGAAATGTGAGATGTATGAATCAAGGTAAGCTTGAAATCATAAAATGATAAATGGAACGTTTAAACATTGCAATCCTGGGAGTGAGCAAATTAAAGTGGACTGGATTAATACATTTTCAGTAATAAAACAGCAAACTGTTTTACTTGAAGAATAACAAACACAGAAGAAATGGAGCTGTGCTAATAAACAAGAAGTGCTTGATAAACAAGATGTGCTGTTAGGTGACTGGAAATGCAAAAGTTAGAAACAAAGCAGAATCAAATATTGTTGGAAGATTTGGGCCAGGAACACAAAATGAAGCAGGATAGTGACTCATAGAATCCTGTGAAGACAACGATCTGTTCATTGCAAACACATGTTTCGGGCAACCAGACAGTTGATTGTATATGTGGACATCACCAGATGACCAATATAAAAATCAAATATAGTCGAAGCAGAAGATGGAGAAGCTCTATTCTCACTGCCAAAACAAGAGCAGGAGTTGATCATGGTACAGACCATGAATTGTTAATATTGAAAATAAAATTTGCCTCATTTTGAGTATGTTAACCAATTGTGTGGCTGCCTGGTATCTCCCAAGGTCTAGGTACGAAAGACCCCCTTGTTTGATAGGATTGATTAAATATCTGTGCCCTATTCTAGCTTTTTCTGAATCCCAAATAAAGTTGTTGAATAGGTTCTGCCAGGATCGTATTTGAGTAGGAGTTAGAGGAATTGGAAGTGTTTGAAAAAATATATACATTTTGGGAGGATGAAGGCTTTCATCAAATCTGTTTTCCCTGATTGGGCAGTAATAGAGGAGGAATAGTCAAAACCTTACTGCTTGAGAGAAGTGATATGGAATACTCCAAAGAGCAGATCAAGCTCAATATGGGATGAGATTTTATTAAGCTCGCTCAAACAATGGGACAAGTTAAGGGCAAAATAAGCTCCAAACACATCTCCAATTATGCCATTCACAGGACAAGCCTGGTTCTCCCCAGCTGAACATCCAAATGTCTTTCTAAAATGGAGAATTAATAATGTGGTCAGACTAATGGACATACATAAAGATAAGAGGCCCTTAGATAAGCAGGAAATAGAGACAAAGATTGAAGGGCCTTGCCCTGGTTTGAATACCTTCAATTGCAGCATTTGTTACTACAACATATCCATAGAGGACTAAATAGAAAGCTTATAGAGTTCGAACAAATAGCTTCTAATCTAACTGACCTTTCTAAGGGCATTCTGCCCAAAATTCACAGCATTCTAATATCCACGTTGTCAACTTCGCCACCTAAATACACCATACTTTTATTTACGGATAGCTGGGAACCATTTGGCACTCCCCCAGTGTCTGCAAACTTGTCCATTAAAGCTATGTCATTTAAGATAATTGCAAGGTGGTACTATTCGCCTTTAAAACTTAATAAGATTTCTCCTGAAAACTCCTCATTATGTTGGAAAGGCTGTGGGGGTGTTAGTAATTATAGCCATTGTTGGTGGGAGTGTCCCCTCTTACAGGGGTTTTGGTGGCAAGACCGCAACTATATCTGCAGGATAACTAAGGAATCCATCCCTTTTAGAGCTGACTTTCTTTTACTAGACTCATGGATTGGTTGTGAAATTCCGTGCCTTCACAAATTATTAATAACTAAGCTTTGTGCAGCAGTGAAAGCTGCAATTGCCTGCAAATGGAAAAATGCAATGCCACCAACTATTCCAGAATGGCTAGAAAAAGTCAAAGAGTATTGCATCCTAGACAAAATTTTCTGAGAAATATTCAAAGCCAGATGATGATTCCTACATCACCACTTTTGTCTCAACCTGGTTTCTGGTAATTACCTGTTTTTCACATACTGACCTTTTCTCATATTTTCCTTCTCTAGTAGGTCCTCTACTGTAGATGGACTCAATTCATGTGGCTTGTTCTTCTTTGTGGCTTTTTACTGTTAAATTATATCCAGTGTTGTAAATATTTATAATCCTTAGTTATGGACTAGCTCGATTGCATGCATTTTAAAGTATTAGCTACATATAGACTTTTTGACTCCAGTATTAGTTTAGCACTGTTTTCTATGTTAAGTTTTTTATGCATTATACCTTATGTTATTCTTGTAATAGTATTCTTAACTGTTTAATAAAATTAATTAAAAAAAAGAAAATTAGAATAAAGCTGAAGGAAAAAACCAAAGCAATCATAGTGGCAACATACAATCTAAGCAACATTTCTGAGGAGTTTAAAGACCATGTAAAGAACAGATTTGCCTTGCTAAGTTCAAGTGAAAGTGAACCAGAAGAACTATGAGTTGAAACCAGAGAATGTGCAAAGACTATTCCTGTAGCCAAAATAAATGAAAAGCTTTGACTGATGAAACTCTTAAAATTCCTAAAGACAGATAAGAAAGAAGAGTAAACAGTGACAGAAACAGAATCAAAGGCCAAACTGCAGCATTTCAGAGATTCACATGTAGAGACAAAGAAAACTATTAGAATAACCAGTGTAAAGAAATAGAAGGGAACAACAAAATGGAAGAACAAGAGATCTGTTCCACAAGATCCAAGAGATCAAGGGGAAATTTAAAGCACGGTTAGACATGCTGAAAGATCAACACAGAAGATATTAACTAAACAGGACAAAATAAAGAAAAGATGGGAACAATACACTGAAGAACTGTACAAAAGAGATGAAAGAATCTTTTGAAGAAGGAAACATTAACAATTTGAGATATGCAGATGACACCACATTACTGGCAGAAAATAGTGAAGACTTGAAATGTCTACTGCTGAAGGTGAAAGCAGAAAGCACCAGAGCAGGATTATAGCTGAACATCAAGAAGACAAAAATAATGACTATGGAGGAATTATACAATTTAAAGGTTAACAATGAGGAAATTGAAATTTTTCAAGATTTTCTATTCCTTGGCTCCATCATCAACCAAAAAGGAGACTGCGACCAAGAAATCAGAAGGAGATTGCTACTGGGAGGAGCAACCATGAAGGAGCTAGAAAAAAGATGGAAAGAGGAAGAGGCTAATCTTTGCAGATTTATGGATATCTCTAAAAGGGGACATATCTTAGACAAGATTGTATTAGACAGGAAATGCAAAAATCCTCTCCCATGGTTTAATACCTTCAGATCAGGGATATGCTTGATTCCCAGCTTATGCAAGATAAGTTGAAATGGCCTCTTTCTCCTTTTGGATCTCTTTTATGCCTTAACCCAGAGTCACAATGAGGGTTAATTTCTAAAATATATAGGATTCTTTTACATCTTACTTTAAAGATAAGGCTGGATTCTTTGTCCTATCAGGTGAAATGGCAGAAAGACTGCAGTTGTGACATTTCAGACTCTCAGTGGAGAAAGATAGGGATGTTTTCTGCTTTCCAGTCTAAAGTGTTCAAGGTGCAACTTATTTCTGTCAAACTGCCCACCAGATAGTACATCACTCCATTTTTGCTGCATCATATGAATGTTGCCTACTTCTCTCTCTGCTGGAAGAATTGTGGGGAGCAGGGAACATTCATCCATTGTTGGTGGTCATAAAAACAAGTTAGACAGTTTTGGGGTGAGATAATAAATCACATCTGCAAAATTACAGGTTATACTATCTCAGACACACCTGAATTACTATTACATAATTTGTGAGACAATTTGGAAATTCCTAAAATACATCAGGAATTAATCACTATCCTAATTACGGCTACCAAATACCTCATTGCTCAGTATTGGAAAAATATTTTTTTGCCATCTATAGATCATTGGTATTCAAAAGTCTGGTGTTTTTTTAATGGACAAAATTTCACAATCAGAACCTCACCTTGGTCTTTCTCAATTAACAGAAGAAAAATTGTTTCCGTTTTTGGAATTCACAGCACAGGATTTGGGGTCAAAGAATTATGGTATGGAACATCGATACTACAATATTTTGACTCTTCTTTGAGGAATTTGGTTAGTTAGCATTGTACTATTATTATAGTTCTGTTATTATTGTGATCGTTGTTATTCTTCTATAACTTTCAATAAAGATTTATGGGGGGGGGAGGAAAGATTCTTAAGTGTAGGGGATGTGTTCACCAGAGCAAGATCAAGTGAATTCATGGCATGATATTCCCCATTGCTGTGTATGGGTGTGAAAGGTGGACAGTGAAGAAAGCTGATAGGAAAAATGTTGATTCATTTGAAATATGGTGTTGGAGGAGAGTTTTACAGATAGCATGGACTACTAAATAGACAAATAAGTTGGTTCTAGTTGAAATCAAGCCTGAACTCTCCCTAGAAGCTAGGATGACTAAACTGAGGCTATCGTACTTTGGTCACATTCTGAGAAGACAATAATGCTAGGAAAAGTTGAGGGCAGCAGGGAAAGAGGAAGGCCCAACATGAGATGGAGTGACTCTATCAAGGAAGCCAGGGCCCTCAGTTTGCAAATCCTGAGAACGACTGTTAATGATAGGATGTTTTGGAGGTCCTTAATTCATAGGGTTGCCATAAAGTCAGAAGCAAATTGATGGCACTTAAAACACACATAAAATCAGCATTAGGTTATCATTATTTATTTTATTTATTATTTTTGATTTATAACCCGCCTTTCCTGCACAGGCAGGTTATATGTTTGGGAAGTAGCAGATAACATCATAGTATTTACATTAACAAAACCAGGAAAAAAATTTAGATAGTAAAGAGTCAATGGAAGCTAAATTGGGTAATATTTCCTAGTGGTGAGAGGAAACTTCAAAAGTGCAGTTCCTTCCCAGGTGATTTTCCTCCAGTTGAAAAACCCCTCTCTTTATTAGCCCAATTAACATGTTTCCAAAACTGGTAGGAAGCTCAGAAACACTGAGCTGGAGGGGACCTCTAGGGTGATCTAGTCCAAAACCCCGCACAATGCAGGAAATTCCCCCTGCCACTTTCCCAGTGATCCCTGCAGGATGTAGGTTGCCACTAGTCCAAAGCTTTATCCAAACACAAATAACTTGAGTGCTATAACTTTTTTTGAGTGCTGATCTGTCTCCCCCACCTTCACTTTGTACAACTTGGGGAATGCCACTGTGAATAGGCTTACTAGATGTCTCTTTGTATGGATTGTTATGGACACACTATGTAATCGTCTGTGAGTCTCAGGCTGCGTTCAGACGGCCAGTCAATCGCACCATGAGCCCTCCTAAAATTTTATCCCGATTTTTTAAATCCAGCCTAGCACGACCAGACGCCCCCCCATGAAATAGCCTCACCGCGCGTTGTTCCCACCGTGATTTGTCTACACGGCATCCACCGAGGATTTTTTAAAAAAAAAGTTTTGTACATTCGCATAGGCAAGGCTGCGCCTCCTTGGAGAACTGAGGCGATCGCGGAGGGTTTTCAGCAAAGTCCCGGTCCTCCCCCTTGCCATTGCCATCATGATCAATGGAGGGACTATTTTGCAAGTTAGAACAGTCCTTCCCCCCTCCATCTCCCATCGCGGTAACATCTTGTCCCTAAAAGAAATAAGCATGAATATTACATTCCTCGTAGCGCTTATCGCTGAATGTGTTTCCTCGTTAAAGCGCACATGGGGTTTCAATTTTTAAAAATCGCGCCCTCGTTGGCTCGGTCTGACGTCAGACCGAGCCGACGGGGGCATAGCGCGCTAATGGAGTGACCAGACGGAAGAAAGTCTGCAGTTGTTGCGCGGGTAAGCGAAAACCCTACATTGAAACTGCTACTTTTAAAATCAGGATTGGAGGCGCAGCAGAACGGGATGCCTATGGGACCGGAATATTTCCCAGATGTTTCTGTCTGGTCGTGCATTTTTGATCCGCAAGGGAGTCGTTCCTATGGCAGATCAAAAGATCCGTTTGAACACACCCTCAGTGAGTAAGGCAGACTATAAGTACAGTAAGCAAATAAATAAATGGTTTACAGTCACAGAGGATCAAACTCAAGGAAATTGCTCCCGGGCTGTGGTAGTATCATGGAATTAGGGCCTGGATTGAACCTCAGTCTCCTGCTACACCTGTTACTTTAATTTCTATAGTAAATAGCCTCTATAGTTGAATCTTTGGTTCTATTTCCCTGGAGCTTCAGGACTCTGCTGGTGTTGTGGCCTTCTGGTACCAATAACCCTGTACATGATTTTTGTCTTAGAGGATGTTTATATATTCCAGGAATTGGTGGTGTCACTGTCAGCATCAAAATAGATAGGATATCAGAACCTAGCTTCCTTGATGCTCCTTGACTTTCTGTGAGCTTCCTGACCCCAAAGATTGGGGGGGGATTTGTGTCAGTACATTGGGCCAGTTCTAGTTGGGCCTGCATCACATCCATGGTAGACCTACGTGATAGGTAAATCAGTAGGTATGTTACCTTTGTTTACTAATGTTCGGGGCTGCTCATCAATGCCAAGGGCTTGATGCGGTAGCTGGAACATGTTCCTTATTTGTCTGTGTGTACACTGTACATTGAATTATAAGTACTGAATTAAGAATTATTAGTCAATTTTGTATGCTGCATAACAGATTCTTATATGTTTGGAAGGTTTTACATTTTGGGTTTGAAATTCAATAAATAAAAGATTTTTTTAAAAAATAGTTCTCTCTTTCTTGATGCAGTTGGGATCCCTGCCAGTTTCTCTCCCACTCGATGATCACGGTGGGGATGGGAGTCCGTGAAAAGGTTCCTGCACTCCTAGTTCCCCCCAACAGGTAGCTTACACATGAAGAGGGCCTTATAAACTTACTCTTATCTTGTCTCTGTTCTCTTCACTGAACCCATGAAGCTACCTTATACTGAATCAGACCATTGGTTCATCAAGATCAGTATTGTCTACTCAGACTGACGGTTGATGGGCCAATGGCTGAGGGAGGGCATTTTACAGCCAATGGGAGTGCATGGAATCTTACAAAACCAAAAGATAATTATTATAAGGAGAGATTACACCATTGATGCATCTGGAACTATGGTATAGTAACACATAACAGCAATCAACACATGGTGGGCAAGTTGGAATGTTTTAACTCAGAGGAACAAAGCAAGCTAATGTATTTAAATCGATGTCAAATTGGGTAACCCACAGGAAACAAAGTATTGTTTTTTTCCTCCTCCTTCTGCTTATCTGCAAGTATGTGGCTATTTTTAGACATTTCTGCAGTTTTCCAACAAGGCACACCTGTTCTAGTAGGGGAATGCCATTTTGAAGTAAGCTGGGAACTGTATCTTGAGATGAGTTCTCAGCTTTGCTTAGCAGAAGGCCAGGAAATGTGCCTGAATGCAGATTCTGATCCTGATCATTGCTAATGCTTGCAAACAGTTGCAACAGTTAGAGCAGATGGATGCAGCCTATGGCTTGATAATTTCCCCCCACCCCATCTGTGAGAAACTAGGGCAGAGTTTTGTGGTTGCCCTGTTCTCGTTTCCCCCATGGCGCCTCTGCCACTCTCTTACTGTGCAGTTTTGGGCACAGCTGCTGTACCAGCTGTTCATCCTCCTGTCACAAACAATGTCATATTCTAAGCAAAGCAGCCCCTGTTGGCAGGGAGCTCAGAAATGCCAAATGGAATTAAAAAGTTTAAATTTCAAATCCAAGCAGTAAGTTTATTCAGGGTGAATAGATCCGCTTAACCCCCGGGGATAGCCAGGGAGCCCACAGGGAAATGACTTGATGGTGCATGAGTCTGTCAGAGGTGGGTCATAAGATGTGTTTACAGGCTGCAGTGCACGTATTGCACATTTAACAAATCACACTGGAAAGGACACCACATGCTGCTATGTAACATTAACAGTAAACCTGCAAGTGAAGTTGAGCATAGTAGTCTGTATTACAGTCTACAGGACAACAGGATGCATCTTTTCTTAGAAGTTGAAATAGGGTTAAAATAACTACAGAGGCTGCATTTTCAGAAAGATGGTTCTTGTTTTCTATTTCTGCACGGCATTGTCAGAGAAACAAACAAACAGTGACAACCCTTACTTTTGTTCAAGAGTCTTGCTAGTCAGAAATACGTTTCTACAATGCCTAGATTCAATGAAGTAACCCAAAGATACCTCACAGTTCTCTGCTCTGTTCTTTCCCCGGATCCCTGCAATACAGAATTCCTTCCATATATAAGAAGCAGTTTATTCACAGCAAGGGTTCCCAGTACAGTCCTTATTGGTGTTCTGATATTAAATTGAACTGGGCGCCACCTCTCTGCCAGTGCTGGGACAACTGAAAATACTTGGCAATATTTCAGTTCCAAAGGACTAGCTGTGTGTGTCTGTTGCAATAAAAATAATATGAGTCTTGCAGCACCTTAAAGACTAACAAGAACAAGGATAGGTTTTTCTGGACTAGAACTCAATTGTAGTAAGAACCCACTAAATGCATTGGGTGACATGGATTCTGATCCATAAAAGTTAGCTATTATTATTGTTGTTGTTGTTTTAAGGTGCCACAATATGTGGGGAACAGACATCTTTTCTATTTATTTCCCCCCATTTTCCAAGTAATATTCCGTTTATTGCCGTGAGGATTCTATGCCTCTACAGATCATAACTGCAGTATTCAAGGCCCATAGAAGCTTCAGTTCCATTTCTATTTTCAAGGATCACACTCTATGCACAGCAATGGCTGCCATATGTCTGTGGACCATGGAGGTGCCGCCTGGACAATATTAAGCCTGTAAAGATAATTTTGATACTATAATCTTACATGCTGGTACTAAAGCTGGTGCAATCAGTTGTGCATCAAGCACATAAGCCTATCATGGTATGCATAATAATTATTATTTAAAAAAAAACAACCCCACAGTAATTGTGCTGTGGTTTGGAAACATGAAATCGGCTGCATTAAGATGTCTTGACAAACATGGGTTTGTCCTTCCTCAACACTTGTTAGTTTCCCCCATTAACATCTTTTTTTCTGGAACTGAAGTACTCTGCTTTCTGTGAAACAAGAGAAAGAAATGTAGGGTGCATCTTTTCAATATTGCACTGGAGATAAGGTGTTATTATTTACTACATGGACACCCCACCTTTCTTCTAGTCAAGAACTCAAGAGCCCTTCCATACATAGGAGTCCCGTGAGGAATCCCATCCAGGCACTCACCAGATACAAACCTACTTAGGTTCAGCAAGGTTGCCCTTCAGTCCTAATCTATGCTGATAACCACCTGCAGGGCAGCCTATCATATATCTGTCAAACAGAAAGAGACCATCTCTGTGCATTATGCTGTAACTCGCATTTATTTTATTGTGTCAAGAAACATTAAAGGGTGACTAGCAGTGCCATCCTAAACAGGTCAACTCAGATCTATTCCATGGGGCTTACTTCCAGGAAAATACTCTTGGGACTGCACTGTTAAACTGCTTTTTGGGGTGGGTGGGTGGGTTATTTTTTAAAGATCTCTATTTCCTAGAGCTACTAGACACCAAATGACAACAACATTTGTTAACTTGTTTATCTTTTCCATGTGACACACAGTTAATTAAGCAATGCAATCCTAAACAGAGTTGCAGTCTTCTACTAATTTTATGGAATAAATGGTCCTGGAAGGGTGTAACACTCTTTGGGATTGCACTGTCAGCATGCAAGGCTACATTCAACGTATAGTAATACGATGGACAGCTGCAGCTAATATACATATTTGATTGCTTGCTATAATTTACATATCATTCTAACGAAGATGACAGGTGCCAAATTACATTTGACAGACACGTTACATTTCTACAAAAATTCTTATTTTGTAATGATTTTTGAGTGTGAAAAATTTGAATCAACTCTGTAAAATCTCTAGGGAAAAAAGAATGTAAATTTGTATCCTTTGTATTGTTTGTAAAGCCATTGTATCCAACCTGTAGTGTTTTCTATTACATTTGCAAACTTATTTATGATGGTATAGAAACAGGTTTTCAAAACAACACTTTAAAGTAAGGGAGAAAATCTCATAACGTTATACAGAAATCTAAATCAGACATTTTGTATTTAGTTGGATGCTATCATGATGAAACACAAGTTACTAGCCCGTAGTTTTATTTTCTCCTCCACAGTGTTTTCTATTGAACATTCTAACCAGCACTAATGCCTATTGTTAACTATATGTTTCAATATAGCCAGTATTGTCAGAAACATATAACCAGAAAGATGGGAGACTTCCAGGGCAGGATACAGCCAGCTTTTTAGCTCAACCCTGGAATTCTTTCTTACTGCAGCCCCCATCACACATGACTTTTATCTATGCGGGTCCTATGATCCCTAGCATAGCTTTTTGGGTGGTCAAAGAGCATACCTTCTTCCCTTTTGCACCAGCCCAAATGCTGGCTGGATCCAACCCCTCAGCCCGATCTAAATCTCAGTACCATTATTATTTGTAAAAAAAGTCCAGCTGTTTCATTGCCAAATGCTATATTACAGATGCAAAAACCAAACCCCACACATTCAAAAGCTACATCTTTCCATAGAATATAATTCCACCTGGCCAGGTTGATGAATTATATTGTATAAAGCCAGCAAGCCAAGCCCTGTGCTATTATGCACCCATGTCGCCTGCAGGACCGATAAAAACTACTGCCTTTGAGGATGGCATAACTGACCGAAGAATCATCCCTTCTATGATAAAAAATAGAGAATATTGACTTGCAAAAAGGGAGTATAGGTAGGAATTTTTTTTATCAGTGGGTGCCTTTTAATCCTGCACTTGCTGTTTAAAAATAAAAGCTTCCCTAGAACAGAATCAGGCTTCTTTATCACCAGAAAAGCAGAAAATAATTACATAGCACCAGGGACATTCCCATGCCTCAGGATGAAAGCCTGTCCCACTATTTCCATTAATTCTAGTAGGCCAAAAAGTGCAATTAGTCACTACTACATTTCCCCAACGGCTGAATTTCTGTTGCTTTAAAAACCTCCAATCACTTTCTTAAGGTTGCTTGATACATTTTTTTTCTTACATGAGGAAAAAACCAGGTGATAAAAGCATGTAAAAATGCATTTGTAAAGATGGCATATATTGAGAAGGTATGATTGACAGTGGATTCTCAATATATAGACACCTTGCAAAATAAGACTTATGCCATCTTCACATGATGGGTGTATTCCACATATATCCAATAAGGTAGGTAATGTAATGTGACAATTTATTGTTTACCAGTTTGAAAAACCTGGGAAACAGCAATTAAGTATACAGAAGCTATTTTACCCAAACAAATCTAAACATTTTGGATGCATTTGTTTATTAACTAATGTGCAGAAAGGCAAACTGGCATTTTCAAGGCACTTGGTATTGTCAAAGGATCACTTGTTCCATTTAATTAGTTCATCATATATATAAAACATAGCAATTACCTACCAACGAAGACTTGAAAATATCTGTTGAGAAGCTCATTCTTACTGCCTTTACAAAAATACAAAAGGGCAAAGATTATCTTGTAACACTTCAGATTTCTGAAGAGGACCTTAATGAGGAATACACTCTAAGACTATAAAGACAATTTTTTTTTTTAAAAAATGAAGCTATTGGGTTTCCCTAAAGCATTATATGGATGCAGTTATTTACTTGGTTAAAATGCTCGACACCAAATTCCTTGAAACATTTTTGAAGTACTTTGAACAGCATCTTCAGGGGGCTCCTTGTAGTATTCTTCCATTTTGTGGAAACAAATGCTATTCAAGTGCCACAGAGTCATGGCAAATCAGATTGGGGTGAATATTCCCCCCAGCCTTACTGGGAACCAAGATTTCCTGTTGAACAAAACACAAAAGAGCTAAGCACTCAATGAGAAGCCACAGTTGAGCTTCTGTTAACACACAATTCATGTGCGTGTCTGTTTTGCTCTTCAGAGCGGGGATGCTTGGGACTTGCTTAATGTTGACGTGATGGGCTGCTTGGGAGGTGGATTTTCAAACTGTCTTCTTATTCCTGTTTGTATTTCTTTCTTATTAGCATTAGAACCAAACCAAAGACTTAGCTTGCTAAACAATACAATCAGGGAGGGTGAGGAATGGAACCTACGTATCCAAGAGTCTTCAGACATACCCATTATTTCTAGTTCACTTCCCCAGCACACACTGGCATTGTTCGGTCACATTAGTGGCAGAAGGGATTCGACCTTGCCTATCAGGCTGTAGAAACAGTGGTGGATGTTAAACATTGTCGAAAATTATTCCCGCTACCTCCCTGGGAAATTGACTGACTTTATAGCATAGCATTCTACCCTTACACAGCAGGAAAGCAATCTTTTAAAAGCACAGCTAATTGCCCCAGACAGATATGTAAAGCTCGCTGCTGTGGTGGGATCCCAGTTTGATTTGTTTTATGGCAGATTTGTGCTCTGTGAATTGCAGATAGTTACAGTCTCAGACAGTTTGCTTGAAAAGGCTGTGTTAATATTCTGAGGCCAGGAGAACAGCAGACACATGGACATTAAAGGGGAAAAACAGTAGAGGGTTTTATGCTGAATCTCTAGGTGTCAACAAGTAAAAGGAAGACAGTGTCATTGCATGGAAGCAACTCAGTGTGGTGAGGTGGGGGGGAAGAAAGCCCAGGGAGAAAGTCACTGCCTTAAAACAACAAGAATGTTTTGAAGCAGGATGCTGTACGTGTCTGTTCAAATGCATATGAAAGGGTAAGACAGGGAATTTGGTGGTGGGGATGAGGGTTAGTAGATTTTGAATTAGGTTTTAGAGGTGCAGATGAGTAGAAAACAGAATCCAGTATGAACTCAGATTCTCAAGGATACAAGGTGATAGATGGGGACCAAATGAGCAGTCATAGCAAAACACTGCAAAAGAACACAAAAAAGCATATATACTTGCCTGGGGAAGGGGGGAGAAGAAGAGTTGGATTTATACCCAGCCCTTCACTCAGAATCTCAGAGTAGCTTACAACCTCCTTCCTTTCCTCTCCCCACAACAGACACCCTGTGAGGTAAGGGGGGCTGAGAGCTTTGAGAGAATTGCTCTTGTGAGAACAGCTCTGAGAGAACTTGTGATTGACCCAAGGTCATACCAGCAGCTGCATATGAAGGAGTGGGGAATCAAACCTGGTTCTCCAGATTAGAGTCTGGCACTCTTAACCACCACAACAAACTGGAACCTTCTTTATCTCCTAGGGATAAATGATATACTAAGAAAAACTGGCAAGCAAGCAATGATATATAGAAACGAATCCTCAGAGACCACAAATTAATTTTATTTGTCTTACTTTGTAATCAACACCTTGCAAAATAGATTTGCTTGAAATTCAGTTCAGTCCTCTCTTACGCAATATATGTGAAAGTATGTTACACTAAAATAAATGGAACACTTCAAGTACTGTGGAACTTCCTATGGCAAGAGGCTTTTCAAGAGTCCTCCTTCCCCTGCTGCAAGCCCCCCTTTCGGCTTTTTAAAAATTTTATCCCCTAAAGATACTGTGCTTCCCTCCCCAGGCTTTGTGCAAAGCTATTATATGGCAAGCCCAGATGATTCAGTGAACGTCTTTTACTTTTCTATTATTATTTGGCTTGCAGTCGCCTCTAGTCTTAAAATTCTGTCAGGCATGACATAAAATGAATCCATTTGGCACTTCTGAGAAGGTACTTTAAGGCATCAGCTGGCCAATCAAACTGCATTTTAATCAGAGGCCTTCTTACACATGCTATTACCAGAGGCCGCCATTACGGTCAAATACGGTTGCATATTTTCTTGCAAGAGGAAGAAGATGGGCTTAAGGGTGAAGACAGATTGTACATCAAGAGATGGTATAATGATTAAGCTGACCAAGATGGAGGAGGTCTGGGTTCAGATCCTCACAAAGTCACTTCCCTCTCTGGGTAAACTTGGGTCAGCCCTCTCTATCTCATAGGCTTGCTGTGAGGCTACAGACCTCATTGTGAGTTCCTTGAAGAAAAGCTGGGATAAAAACGTGATACGCAGGCTCACAGTGCTCTGGGTTCTCCTGAATGCCAAATGGCCTCCCTTCTCAACTAAATCGCCTCTTGTCTCAGGCAACACATTCCCCCCCTTAGGAAAAAGGGGGCACGAGAGGTAGCAGTGAACAAAGCTCACTGCAGCCAATTGCCTGAAACGGCAGGGGGCTGAGGGGCCCCGGAAAGACAGCACGGTAAGAGAGGCCCCCCACCCCGCAGCCAAGCTCTGCCTCTGCTGACTGGCTAGCCAAATGTGGACAGCCACGACCTTCTCTAGAAACAGGTACTGAGAAAACAGTTGTGAGAGTCTGACTCACAAAACAAAGTAGTCAACAAGACCTGCAATTCCCCCCCGCATATATTCATACCAATAAACACTGCATAACAACAATGAACAAATTCCATCAAATCATAAGAAAATCCTTGCATAAGAATAAATCAATGTCACCTCCAGATTTTATAGCCACGTTTCAAAAATCGGACCTTCCTCAGGAAATATTCTATATAGTAGTACAAGAGCTTTCACGCTCATATAGTGCTATCACAAAACCAGGGACAATATAATACATTTAGTAGTAAGACACTGATCACAAAGCTATTCGGGCTGCACACATGCTACTCAGTTTCTGATGGATCCCAGGCACCTGTTTTCTCAGTACCTGTTTCTAGAGAAGGTTGTAATTGTCCACATTTGACTAGCCAGTCAGCAGAGGCAGAGCTTGGCTGCGGGGTGGGGGGCCTCTCTTACCGTGCTGTCTTTCCAGGGCCCCTCAGCTCCCTGTCGTTTCAGGCAATTGGCTGAAGTGAGCTTTGTTCACTGCTACGTCTTGTGCCCCCTTTTTCCTAAGGGGGGAATGGTCTGGTGACAATATACAGGAAAAAAAATTGTAGGTCTTGCTGACTACTTTGATTTGTGGGTCAGACTTTTGTGACTGTTTTCTCAGTATCTGCTGACTGGCTTCCACTGCTGCCTTTCCTGGAAAGTAGGGCTATAGCAGATAACAAGCCATACGATGCTATGCTATAGTCAGAGTGAATGGCCTGTCTTGGCTAGTTTTCTGAAGGTGACTCAACCAGACCAGTCTCCCACTAAAAAACCCTTTCTCCCTCTCCCCATACACATTTCATTGTTACACACACATGTGCATGTGTTATGAATGCTCAGGCTCCAGCGAAGCAGCCTGTCTCGCACAGATATTCAGAGGTGCATTCTAGTCACACAGCTGTGTGAGTTTCTCTCTATGCCTGCATGAGACCTTAAAATTGCCTACTCTTCTCTGCATTGCCGGTTTTTCAGGCCCTCCTCTCATACGGGAAAGGATCCTTCATATTGTTTTCATTTCTGTCTCTCTCTCACTGGCTACTTTTGCAATCCTTTCTCTCATCAGCCAAAAAGACTTTTCTGCCAATCTTGATTAGGCACACTTTCAGCCCCATAGAAGGTACAAACTAAGATCGCCTCTCTGATCCAGGGGAATTCTCTTCTGCCTGGGAACATCCAAGTCAGAACAAAGTTTGCTTATGATATAATCTTCCAGAGTTTTTTGTTCTGGAACTCCATGTACTCAGGTGCCAAGGGAGCAAGCTGTCTGCTCTCACAAGCACTGAAATCCTTGGAAATGGCTTGAAATCCACTGCAAGTTTGAATTTAGCTTGGGCAAAACACCATACCAGGTGATAGAGGTATTTTTCTACGTTTTGGTTGTAGTTTTCCTTAAAAAATATTTTCCCTTTTTACTCTTAAATGCCATATCAACTCTGATTTCCTTAAACATTTTTTTTAGTTTTTAACAAAAATACTAAGCCTTGGAATTTTTACTCCATATGCCATGTCCCAGCTAGGTACATATTGTAAATTTGCTTTCCAGGTAACACTGGGGAGAAACATTTTGTTTTTTTTCTGTAAGGGAAGTTATGAGGCTTCTCTGAAGGCCTGAATGTCCAACATAGTGGTGTAAACATATAAAAGCTTTTGACAGTGTTGGGATAGCAAGATTATGCAGCAGGTCAGAAATACCTCTGCCTTCCTCTTTCTACCCCAAAGCCAGTCTCTGATGTACATCTGTCTGCACGCTATAAAAAACTATTAGTTACGTTCATAATCACAGATACTCTGATATTTCTTATACTTCCTTTCACCCCATTAAAACCCCTCTTTTTTGCCTAGTGCTTTAATCAGTTATGCACCTGGTATGTTTATGTCCTATGCTTACTGATAAACGTTGATTACATATTTAAAAGGAGCCACTGCTGTGCTGAAAACATATCACAATTTTAGGAAGACTTTTCTCTGTTAGCTTAGTTTTTAAACGTTAAGATCCCTCCATTTGCCAAATACCCATTCAGTAGCATTATATTGTTAAGGGGAACTGATAAGCCCATGGATATTACAATGACATTATCTCAAAAGATGTCTCTAAGTATGAGACTTGCACACAAATGTTCAAAACTTAAGCTTTAACATGCCTTGGAGAGATCTAACCAATTTCTTCAGTTGTTGATAAAGGACACAGTAACGGTACTATTGCATATAAATGTATTCGGAGTGTTAACTGCATCATTGGGTATTTCAACATTATACAAAATGTTTTCACTGTGTTATTTTCTTCCAAATTGTGTTTTTTTCTTCCAATTTGTGACCTTTTCCAGGTCAGTGAATTTACAATTTGTTTTCCCATCCCAAAGAAATTCCACAGCTGTGGAAAAGTCCCATTAAAGAAAATAGGGACCTCATAAGAAACTGCAAGATGCCAGCTTGCAAGACGGGCTTTCTTAACACTTATCCCACAAAGACCACTAGATTACACAGAATATTTAGGCCAGGACAGAAGGAGAGATTTATACACAATATTAACAACCATAAGTTTTAGTCAAGTATGTTCCAGAAAAAAAAATAAGCAGTGCTGACGGAATGTGTCATATTACAAAGACTACTTGCTAGCAGGTCTTTTGTTATATACGAGAAAGTCAGAAACATCATGCCAAACATTACTGTCATCATATAGGTAGGTCATGGAGGACTGCAGAGAGGGCTGTAGAGTGTGGCGGTGATACTCAAAGAGCCACAGAACAATGCCCCAAACCAAGGCAGCAAAGAGTGGGAAGGGATCTTGTTTTGGCTCTGGGATGTAACCTTTCTCCACTGCCAGTCGGGACAGGCCAAACAGGATACGAGACAACAGGTACATGTTTATCTAAATGGAGGAAGAGTTGAAATCATATTAGGCAAGAAACATATTCTGAAAGAATTATTTCAACCAGTCCTCATCTTAAAGAGAGATCACTGTGGGAGGAATCCTGAACAAGTCTACTGAGATGTAAGTCCCATTTTATTCCATGAGGCTTACTCTGAGGAAAGAGTTTTTAGGACTGAGAGGGTCCTTCATAATGGGATGATTTTGTACGCTTTTAGCTGCACTGCTTGCATCTGTTACAAAATACACTTCTGTCAATAGCTATGTGAGCAACTTCCTCTCAATTGCTGCTTTACCGTATTGACAGTAAAGGCACTCACAAAGAACAGTCAAGTCACATTTTGAGTCCGCCAGGCTGTTCCTGGTTTCACTCAACCCGAGCCCTTCCACATTTCCCCTCAATTTTTACATTGGTAAAAAGCATTTGCTGAGGAAGGGACAGGTTGCTTTATGTATGTTTTGTCTATGAAATCAGGATTTTAAAATCTGGCTTTTCAATCTGTTCTCTCTGTTCCTCAACTGTGTCTCTTATCACAGGTCCATTTATGTTATGGATTGTGTTTTACTGAAAAGTGTTCTTTTTTTAAACAGAAGTGTTGCATTTTATGATGTGTGGAATGTGTAGTTCCTGCATCCTTGCAATACTCTCTGATTCCTTTAGGGATCAGACCCAGGGTCATGGGACCTACATGGAGGACAAGCTGCAAGGGTTGTGTGGGCTGGAGTGAAGAGGGACGAGGAGTTGAAATCACCCCTCCTTCCCAATCGGCATTTGCAGTTTAGCAGAGAGGGCAATTTCAACTCCTTGTTCCTCCACAGAAAAAGAAGAGTTGGTTTTTACACCCTGTTTTTCTCTAGGAATCTCAAAGCAGCTTACAGTCTCCTTCCCTTCCTTTCCCCACAACAGGCACCTTGAGAGGTAGGTGGGGCTGGGAGAGTTCTGAGAGAACCGTGACTGGCCCAAGGTCACCCAGAAGGCTTTATAGGGAGGAGCAGGAAATCAGACCTGGTTCTCCAAATTACAGTCCACTGCTCTTTACCACTACACCCTACTGGCTCCTTGCCACAGCCCACCAACCGTCATGGTTTTTCCTTTGCACAAATCCTGTAATCTTGGAAATGATCTTTCTGGGGGCCAGAAAGAGCTGCAAAGATGGAGGATAATGTGGGAAATCTGTGCATCTACTGCACACAGATAGTAGGATACTGCCCATTGAGAGCTACTTTGGGGATTCTGGTCAAAAAGAAAGATTCTAATAGACTGCTGCTCTTCATTCGGTGCATAAACTCTGCTATAAAAGAGTGTTCTTCCTGCCATATTTATCCGATTCCATGAAACACTGCATACTTCACTATCATCCTCATCACAAATAACTGTTTTGTTTTTAATTGTGAGCAATTTAGATACTGGCGAATATTCTCATTAATACAAAAGCACAAATTTGGGATCGTCCAATGAAATAAATGGGAAGCAAGACCTGAAAGAAACAATAGAAATACTTCATACAGTTTCATTTGGCCTATGAGTGGTAAAGAATCAATATCACAGTACTGGCTAAGTGGTGTTTTATAGTTACACCAAAACTTAACATTTTGGTCTTTATTTGACTTGTTTAGATATTCTGCTCTCATTTGACTCAGCACTATTCCTCATCATGCTATCTTCTTTACAGTGGGCATTTCTACAGGATATACTCAGATAAACCAGGGCTTATTGCATGAACCACAGAGAATGCATAGGCTCCCTCACTTGTTTTAAGTGGCTGCAAGGAAGAGTCCAGAAAACTGTACTGTCATAACACTATTCTTTCCCTCTCATCATTCCCTGGAGCACCTCATTGAGTAGAAGTTACGGAAGAACTGATCTGTAGCTAAAATTGGTGCTCCTAAGAGTTTTGCCTATACAGAAAGCCAACAAAAGAGAACCACTATGGAACAACACGCATAACTGCCATCACTTCACATTCTTTATGTCTCTCCTGGTACAAACCCAGATCAGTCAGAACACTGACTTTGCTGCTTACCTGACTGTTGATATTATTATTTTCCCCAAACACTAACCAGCCCCCGATACAGGCTGCAAGGAAAGAATGAAATGGAATCTTCTTTCCCTGTATTTGGGACTGTAAGGCTCTCAGTCCCTTGTATGTGAATACAAAATATGCCAGGTTTCTAGAATGTGTGTACGTTGCCTGGGCAATTGCTTTGAATTTCTCCCTTAAGCTGAAGAAAGAAAATGAAAAACAGTTATTGCAGATAATCCTTCCCCCCCAAAAAAACACGTTCAGTCAAAAACTGATTGCCAAGTCACTGCCTAAATCCACTTCAAGAAATCGTGGTGAGAATTCATATCTATCCATGCTCTGCTTGCATTCAGATGGGCCTGTTGTAACATGCTGCAGGTGGGGCTGTTCTGGAAGAGGGTTCAGAAGGTTCAGCTACTTCAAAATACAGTGGGTAAGACAGCTAGCAAGTAAAGTACAAGTTACAGAGACCCTGGTGTTTTCCAAACAGGGACAGGATTTTGTGATTTCCCCACTGATGGCATGGCTGCAGATTCAGTGCAGTGGCAGTGGGGCTTCCATGTGGTAGGTTTCCTTGCACTTTCCCCAGCCCAGTCCCTCAGCAGTGCCACCCCCCTTCCCTTGGCCACCAAGACTTTTTCATTTAAAAAAAAATGGCACTAGAATATCAATATATCATTCTATAAACAATTGTGATGATAACTATCACCTTCTCCTATATGAACCCACCTGCTCGTTAAGGTCATCGTCAAGAGGTTCTGCTCCCCCCACCCTCACTCTGATTAAAACAAAAGTGAGTTTGCACCAGAAACAAGTCTGTCTTCCAGTGGCACTAAGACTGTGGATACTGTTCAGAGATACTCTCCTCATGCCAAAATTACAAACCATGTGAAAATGTTTTTATTTCCCCAAGCTTTCAGATAAAACCTTGGGGGGGTGCTTTATTAGTTGTCCTGCTTTAACACTCTAGGGGAGATTTTAACTCTTTTTACACAGCTGGCATCCATGGACGGCAGAGGCAATAAAAGTACAGGGAAAACTTCTGTGTGGATGCTTTGTTGCCACTGTGAATGCCTCTGCATTTGCAGCAGTAGTGACAACTACACAGAAAATAGTCACTGTGTGGAAGCAGCAGGTCTTATATGCTCGCACAGCTTTTTAAAGAGAGCAAGAGCTGGAATTTATGAAATCTCATGACTTTATAAAACGGTGGTATAAGTAGCTGAGAAAAAGAGGTGCCTAGAAATGTACCTTCCACTCTTGAACAGAAAGGTCATCACCAAAGCATGGGGGGCACGAATTTTTGCTCCATACCTGTCACAGGAAAAGAAACAAAATAATAAACCACATGCATACATCTGTCGTTGAATCCAGTGTTTGACCTGTTTGCCTTATTAGCCATGAAGCAGCTAAACAGACTGCAGCCTTTGGTTTATAGAGCACAATACTCTCTCAAGTATTACCTCTCACCTTCTCCACCACATGTGGGGGTGGAATATACAGATGATACAACCTAACTAGTTTGCCCTGCATGCTGCAGCCCCCATAAAAGGAATGAAGCCGAACCATGCTGGCCTCAATTTAAAATTGGGGGATTTTAGATGTGTCACTTATTAAGTGTGGAAGCAACACAGTTCAGTTACCAGTGCCATTTAAGTTATTACAAATGAAACTGAGGCTCCATGCCTGGGCACCAAAAAAAGCCCACAACTGATGCTGGGTTTTCCTTTCATTTCTGGCTGACAATCAGAATGCGCTAGCCAAATCCACATTCTATTTCCCGATTCCAAAAGTCATTCATCACTCTCTGAAATACATCAGCACCTGTTTATTGGCATATCATTTTAAAGATTCATAAATTTAGTCGTAACTTAAGCACAGTACAAGCAGAGAACTTCCAAAGAACAGTAGCTGATCATTGATATACCAGTCGTTTAAAGATGAATAAACATCCCTGCTAGCTTTTGGACAGTCCACTATTAGAAATTACTGTGGCCATCAGAACCAGTTCAGTTTGTCCATTGTGCAGCACTGCAGCAGAATACCCTGGCTCGCCAACACAGCACCCGACCATCACTTTCGCCCAAAGAAAGAGATCTGAACGACCCTATGCCCTGTCTTGCAGTACAATCCTAAAGAGACTCAGTGGCCTTGGAAGGGTGTCGCGGTACAGGACAGCTGTGCTACCACATGCGGAAGCCTGATCCCACCACCCCACCTAAGTGCCGAGCAGGAAAGGCATCTTCTCTCTCCGCTCTCGCCCACACCAACTAGCTCAATCCCCGTCCTGATGGCTGGGAAGCCCCCTAAGGGCATGGGATAGGGTGGGGTTGCAGACGGGCGAGGCAGAGCCCCCTCGACCCCGGCCCGGCTTACACGGCTCCGTTACGGAAGCCCTTGACGACGGCCAGTGCAGCCCTGTATTTCTGCTGCTGCAGCAAGGAATTGACGGTGTAGAGCAAGGTCTTCAGCATCGCTTCAGCGCCCATGGCTACACAGTGATAGGCTCCAGACTCAGCCAGCAGAGACGATTTGGTCAGAGCACGGAATACGAGGAAATGGAGCTCGGAGGAACCGCGTCCGCGTGGAAAGCGATTCCCGGTAAAATAGTTCCGCTCCTACTCGAGCGGAGAAGGAAGGGCACCGTCCTCTCACCAGCGATGTGCCAACCACACGGGAGTGTCATAAACTATTGCCTCCTTCCACCCACCCATCCCCATCCCCATCCCCAAGTACAATCCGAGGACAACTGCTATTACTCTCCCTCCCCCCATTCACATACCAGTTTGTATTTTTAACAAACCTTTAAAAATATACTGTGGATTTTTAAAACAAGTGTTTGAAAGAGCAAGAAATCCTGACTTTGCATCTCCGTCTTTTGGGCAGGGAGAAATTGCCCAGCAATTAGATCTTCACTTTTCCTATAATCTCCTGTAAAGCGCACGTCACTTTTACCCCGTTGTCACCTCCCTCCAGCAAAAAGCTTCAAAGTAACTAGGAAGTCTGGTCGGTATTCAAAGGACGTTTTGGGAGGTTTTTTCTATGGCACTGCTTGTGCACACTTTATGTTACAAAGACCAGTGGTTCTTAAAGTGGGCAATACCGCCTCCTGGGGGGAAGTTCTTCTGAATTTTTCCCCATTATTCTTCACTGGTGTGATTATTACTGTTTTGAATTTTATTGCTGTTATCTTCCTTAGTGGGTTGTGCAAACTACTTTTTTTTGAATAATGCTTTTTATAGGGTAAAGGGCACTGAGGATGAGTTTATGGAACCAGGGGAGCAGTGACCTGAAAAATTTTGGGAACCACTGACCTGGACCACTACATCTGTTCATCTTGTATTCTGCCCTTGTAGCTATATAACGTCTAGGAAAGGCAGTCTGTTGCTATAAAGCATAGATACACAGGTCTCTAAGACCTATTATTAGGTGGACAATCTGATCTAAGAATTTTTGAATGTCTTGTTCTTACAGAGGTGGTAGCACCAGATGCATATGTTGTGTTATACTAAAATTTTAGAAGGGTGTAATGTTTTGGATTCCACAGTTAGAGTGCCTCCCAGTGGATTATCTACTAAAATTAGTTTGGAAAGCTGTATTATTCCCTTTTCCCGCATCTTGTCAAGGTCTTTTTCTCTTACTGGTTCCAAGATTTTACCAATTCTGTATAGTCAGCTTTGCTATACTAAATAAAAATCTCTTCCATGCTATAAAGCTGCTGGAATTGTTGTACAAAATTTTACAGAGCTTACATTACCTGAAACATGGATGTCCTACAGAGCACTAGTAGGGATCCATCTATAGGTAAATCAAGATGGTACAAAACATGTTTTGCTGCTGCATTGACTTGCTTTGTCATCAATAATGCTAGGTCTAGTATAACCCCTGAGCTCTTAAATGAGTCAGTGGCTGCAAACACACACGCCTTTAGATCTCACATATGTGCAAATGCCTAATGGATCTAAAGGGAACGATCAGACAACAACATCTGGGAAGTGTCCTGCAGTCATCGGCAAACCATGCTGCTCCGCCGCAGAAGTAGAGTTAAAAGACACTGGGGAAAGTCCAATTCTAATGGGTTCTGATGAGCCACGGATGGACTTTCCCATCTGATTGCACAAGCACGCTCTCATGCTTTTGGGATGGTCTGATCACACCATCCCAGCTCGGTGCTGTCTTTCCCCCCCTCTTCGCAGTATGCACATTACTGCATACTCCATAGGGGATCCTCAGTATGGAGATGTGATTCCTCATTTATGTGCATGGGAAACAAATGGCAAAAAAATATGACTTACCCACAGTTGCATCTGATTACACAGTGATGGGCTGCACCCACAGCTACAAAGGGATGTGTGATCTCACAACTGCATGTCAAATTCCTCAGAAGGAAATAGCCTCGCTGTTAGCCCCGACGTCATTATGGGGCTTTGCTATGGACTGTTTGCTGTTGCCGCATGGTCTGTGTACTTGCTAGACTGTAAAATGGATGCCAAGGGAGAAGCCCATAGAGCAAGGAAAAAGCTGTCTTTTTTACTCTGAGGGACTCCATTGCATACCTGCCGCATGTCACATACATGGATTAAGGGCCATACAGCAGACAAAGGACTTTTCCTC
Source organism: Gekko gecko (assembly GCA_029375565.1). NCBI lineage: Eukaryota > Metazoa > Chordata > Lepidosauria > Squamata > Gekkonidae > Gekko > Gekko gecko. The sequence continues at coordinate 142,013,245 of JAPDNY010000006.1, forward strand.
TGCCAGTCATTTGCATGATGGGATTAAGTGCCTGCCCCACCCAAGCCATACACACGAACAATGAAAGAGCCATCCGCTACCTGAAGAGACCATCTGCCTGCCAGCCAGCTTCCTCTTGCCAGCCACCAGGTATCCAACGGACAGTGTAGCCAATGAGATGTGAAATTGTCACTGACACAGCCGGCTGGGAGGGTCAGTAGGTGTACACCGCTTGGCCTTCCCCGCCCAACACCCAAGACGCTATAAAAACACGATCTCTGGGGTGGCTTGGCGTTCTCTCATCGCCTCCCCCCCCCCCCCCGGTCAATCCACGCCCTCTGTCTGTCTGCTTTATCCTCTTAAGCCCCCATCCTGTACCTAAAACCCTTGCCTCACTTCGTTCCAGTCTGCAGCTGGAACTATACACGTGTGTTATTAGCAGGTCTATACCACGTGTTCCTTCTTCCATCCTTCCTACCCACCCTAACCCCATTCGCTGGAAGATTTAGGAGCTGTGCCTTGGAGGTAAATATCGCCCTCAATGAAACAACGTTTACCTGCTCATGCAACTGTGCTATGTCTATCTATATTTCCTAGCTCTTGAATGTATGTGTGTATGATTTGCTATTGTTGAGTGTAACTGTTATTAGAATTGTGCATTTAAGTAAACTAAAACATTATTCTGAGTCCTGTCTATCGCCTCTTCACTGGGAAGGTCCCACGGCAGCCCATTCCTCGTAGACATAGACCAAAAGATCCCAAAATTAATTATACCTGTTGCAAGGTGCTCTACCCCTAGAGAGCATTTCGCCCAACATCGTTTCCCTTCTGCTTGAACTGGCACGTGTGACCACGGTCAGTGAGTGTCAACTGGAAACGCAATGTGCATCTTGACCTCAGCCTTTCTAACCAGCTTGTCTAGATTCAGTTTCAACTTCAGGCCTGAAGATATATGGGTCTTGAAACGGACATACCAAATATTTGATTCTTTGACCAGAATCACATTAATATCTAACATTTCTCTGCTTCTTTTCAAGTACAGATAACACACATTAAATTTCCAACAGCCCATGTAGTTACACATGGAGATCCTTAAGATGAGCTTTTTGGTGCAGTTATCTATCTTGGGGGCAATTAACCAATTTCTTCTATCGCTGTTAAAGAGGTAGTGAAGAAATCATTGTTGGAAATATGTGTGTTGCAAGGTCTAAAATTCAGTCATTATAGGATTAACGTGCTTTACTTTGTGTGATATTATTTAGACTGACTTGGAAGGGAACCTGGCACAGAGTCGATGGAAAGAGAGCCTGGAAAACTGAAGTCTATTTACTAACAATCATTGGTTAATGCATTCAGGTGATTTCCTTCTAGGGGTCAAGAAGAAGGAGAATCTCCATTGTTGTAGACTGTGTGGTCAAAGTGTAAAGATCTTGCCTTAGATGTCTTTGTTGTTTTGTAGATTTCCTGTGAACCCTTCCCTTAGAAATAAAGATTTTTACATAGAAGAAAATGCCTCCTCTCCAGTGAAGCAAAGATCCATTGCAATCTCTGAATATCTATTTTTACCACAGATGTTAAAATGGCAAAGGAAACAAAGGGCATGTTAAAAGAAACTCCAAGATATTTATTTGCAAATATCAATATTTTTTCAATATCTAACCAAAAGAGTTCACAAGATCGCATAAACATTTTTGTCAAGACACAATATATTTTCAGTCAAATATGTTCAGATGGGAAAAAAGAAACACTTAAGTACTGTTGCTGGAATGTGCCATTTCCTCCAGGGAAGGTGATCTCTGTAGTATGGAAATCAGTTGCAATTCTGGAAAATCTCCAGGCCCCATCAGGATGTCGGCAAACCTACCCATACAATAGAATCAGTCATTCATATAATCCATTCCCTCCAAGCTCAAAACTATGCTATAGTGACTTAGTCAAACTTTAGATGCAAAGTCCTGTAGTGAATGATGTCTAACAGTGCATATGCATGCTTACTTCTTCACTCAGAGAGTGATTAACACATGGAATTCACTGCCACAGGAGGTGGTGGTGGCTACAAGTATGGATGGCTTCAAGAGGGAATTGGATAAACATATGGAGCAGAGATCCATCGGTGGCTATTAGCCACAGGGTATAGATAGGAACTCTGGGGCAAGTGATGCTCTGTATTCTTGGTGCTGGGGTGGGGGGGAACAACAGTGGGAGGGCTTCTAGTGTCCTGGCTGCACTGGTGGACCTCCTGGTAGCACCTGGTATTTTTGGCCACTGTGTGACAGAGTGTTGGACTGGATGGGCCATTGGCCTGATCCAACATTGGCTTCTCTTGTGTTCTTATGAATAAGTAAGACCCCAGGTGTATGTGGACAGGATGGCAGCCAAATAGTTATTGGTGTCCTCCTTTAATTACAGACTAAAACAGGGAATTAGTCCAACATAAAAGCACATGCTGTTCTGGTGATCTAATCCAGTTACTCTCTTCAAAAGACAAAAGGCCCAGTTCACTAAATGCACACGGCTTTACTTTATGAAGATTGCAAGGCCTTTTGAAATCTCATGACCTCATTCTCAATAATTATGTTTATAGCTGAGAAAGAAAGATGCTGAGCAATGTAAATTCCACTCATGAAAAAGCATTACCAAAATGGGGGGTGGGATGCTCAATTTTTTCACCCATAACTGCTGGAGAAAAAGAAATGATAAAAATACATGCAAATGTCTATGTGTAGAATTTTCTAATAGTCTTTCATTTGTTACATTCAGTCAATTACTGATTCTTTTGACTCTTTAGTCATAAAGTAGCTGCCTGTGGGGGTGCAGCTCTTGGGCTATTGATCCCTTCATGTCTTATTGTGCACGAAAACAGCGACACTCACTCAAAAAGTCCCAATTCTTAAGATGCCCCCCCACTTTTCTCTGTTGCTGTAATTGCACTCCACACCCAGGAACATGACAGTGCAACCTGTACGTGTTTATGCAAAAGTTCTCTTTTATACAATAGGGCCTTCCTCCCAGTAAGTGTTCTTAGGATTGCAGCCTAAAGCTGTATAGAAGCCAGACAAGGTAATGGAATGCAAATTTCCAAATATTGCATCGTTTAAAAGGCGAAGCAAGTGGCTGGCAGCTCTACATCTAGCCTGCCCTACAGAGGATGAGAGGGGGAACATAGACAGGCCAGTGTGCCTTCCACCTGGAAGTGGCACAAGAGGCTGCATGAACACGAGGAAAAGCTAGGATTGTGGAGGTGGGGAGTAACGAAGAATGTGAGATGTTTTGGTGAGACACACAGTAAGACCATACATTGCAGCATTAAGAAAGTCAATAATAGTTCAACCATAAGCAGTTATGCCCTTCTAAGTGCAGTGCCTTTAATGGACATAGAAGGGTGTGATTCTGTTTAGAATTGCACTGTAAATATTGATATGCTGCAAAGAAAATGTTATTAATATAAAAGGAATTCAGAAATTAAGTATAATTAAGGGAGTTTTCAAATGTATATATAATGCTACTGACTTAACAAATAATCAAGTTTGTACGTGAAATATAATTTGGGAACAGAGATATGTAAGATGACAACAAGAGATATCATGTACTGACCACATTGATATGATTTTTAAAAATCACATGAAGAATGTCAAAAACACCACAAACATCAGATGTATACTATACCAGTTCTGATACAGTACAGAAACCATGGTCAAAACCAGCAATCATTTGAATTTTAGAGGCATAACTATGTTTGGGTATTTCATTATTATTTGAATAATCTAGTTTATAACTGTCAGAGTCCTGCAGCAAACAGTTCTCAACAACACTCCTTCAAAAGGTTTATGTTTATTAAGTACAGTAAAGGCAGATCTTCTGAGCATACACTCATTGTCAGAACTAAAAGCAAGCGCACACAGGAATCAAAAGGGTCAGTGGGTGGTTGGGGGCCAAGCAGGACTCACGCAAATGCCTGCCTAAGCTAATGGGTAAGCATTCCCAGGGAGAAGGAGTAACAAGGTACCAAGGTCACTAACTCAGACTAAGCAGCGATAAGGATGCAGGGAGAAGTGAAACTAAATGTTCCAGAGAACAGATAGAGACAATTTATCCAGTGTTCAGCATCCCCCCCAGTTCATGGCAGCTGCAGAGCTGACAATTACTCTTCAGTTTGGTGTAGTGGTTAAGTGCGCGGACTCTAACCTAGGAGAACCAGGTTTGATTCCCCATTCCTCCACTTGCACCAGCTGGATGATCTCGGGCAAGCCATAGTTCTGGCACAGCTGTTCTTGAAAAACAGCTGTTTCTGTCAGAGCTCTCTCAGCCCCACCTACCTCACAGGGTGTCTGTTGTGGAGAGGGGAAGGGAAAGGAGATTGTAAACTTCTCTGAGACTCCTTTGGGTAGTGAAGGGCGGGGTATAAATCCAATCTCCTCCTCTTCCTCTTCTTCTTAACACTGTAGCATATTTCAACTGTTTTGTTCATCTACTTCCAGTTGGATATCCTTATGATGGTAGTATTTCTCATGGCAACTAATTAAGATATTTACTAGATTTTGGAAACTGAATGTTTGACTTAGATTCTTTAGCAATGCCAAGTTGTAAACATTTCATTTTCTCTGATATCATGTATGGAAATTGTAGATTTTTGTAAGGAATCCCGCTACATAATTGCAACTGGACTTGTTCTATCAAACTATGTAGACTCAGTAGCACTTGAATACCAGTGTATAGCCTTCTATTTGTTAACAACAGCAAGACTAAAGTTTGCTAAGGCTTGGAAGTCTCAGATGCAACCACAGAAACATGACTGGCTTATTAGGTTAAAGGGAATTCATATGTTTTTAAAATTTACAATGCTGCAAAAATCTCAAGACATTAAAGAAATGGAAGAAACCTGGAATTTGGTATTTAATAGAATGGAAACTTTGATAGAAACCTTTCTATGATATATATGCTCTACGATTTCTTACTCATTTTGTTTTATTTAGCAAGCCTTGTGTATTGCCACCTATGTTTAAATATATAATCACACACACACCCCTCTCATGGATCACTGCCTTGACGTGGGGGCTTGCATGGTTCAATGAGGCTGTGGGCTATGCCATGGAGGGCCACCCAGAATGGACAGGCCACAGCAGAAAACTCAGACAAAATGTGATCCACTGGAGAAGGAAATGGCAACCCACTCCAGTATCTTTGCCAAGAAAACCCCATGGACAGTAACAAAAGGCTAAAAGATATGTCGCCAGAAGATGAGCCCCTCAGGCAGACCTGTAGCTACAGTGGGGCATTTTGGGGCCTGGCCCCCTGACTTTCATCCAGCCCCCAGCTCTCTGGGTCACCCAGAGGACTCCCCACCGCCACCCCTTCCCGAAGAAGAAGAAGAAGAAGAAGAAGAAGAAGAAGAAGAAGAAGAGGAGTTTGGATTTATGCCCCGCCCTTCACTGCCCAAAGGCGTCTCAGAGCAGCTTACAAACTCCTTTCCCTTCCCCTCCCCACAACAGACACCCTGTGAGGTAGGTGGGGCTGAGAGAACTTCTGACAGAAACTCTCCTTGAGAGAACAGCTGTGCCAGAGCTTGTGACTAACCCAAGGTCACATCAGCAGGTGCAAGTGGAGGAGTAGGGAATCAAACCCGGTTCTCCCAGATAAGAGTCCGCGCACTTAACCACTACACCAGACTGGCTCTCCCCAAGCACGGCTTGCTTCCCCATGTAGGCAGGCAAAGAGTGAACGCTATGAAAGTGAGTTTTTTTAATTTTGTTTTTTTTAAATTTTGTGACGTCAGTGTCTCCTGACTTATTTAAAGGCCCCCTGAATTACAAAATCCTGGCTACAGGCCTGCCCTCAGGTCGGAAGGTGTCCAATATGCTACTGGGGAAGAGCAGAGGGCAAGTACAGGTAACCCCAGAAAAAGTGAAGCGGCTGGGCCAAAGCCGAAAGGACGCTCAATTGTGGATGTGTCTGAGGGTGAAAGGAAAGTCCAATGCTTCAAAGAACAATATTGCATAGGAACCTGGAATGTAAGATCTATGAATCAAGGTAAGCTTGACGTAGTAAAAAATGAGATGGCAAGACTGAACATCGACATCTTGGGAATCAGTGAACTAAAGTGGACAGGAATGGGCGAATTTAACTCAGAAGACCATTATGTCTACTACTGTGGCCAAGAAACCCGTAGAAAAAATGGTGTAGTCTTTATAGTCAACAAGAGAGTGAGAAAGGCAATAATGGGGTACAATCTCAAAACTGACAGAATGATCTCAGTCTGAATCCAAGGCAAACCATTCAACATCACAGTAATCCAAGTCTATGTCCCAATCACTGATGCAGAAGAGGTTGAAGTGGATTGGTTCTATGAAGACCTACAACACCTCCTAGAACTAACACCAAAAAAAGATGTCCTTATCATCATAGGGGACTGGAATGCTAAAGCAGGAAGTCAGAAGATAACTGGAACAACAGACAAGTTTGACCCTGGAGAACAAAATGAAGCCGGGCGTCAAGAGAACACAGTGGTCATAGAGAACACCCTCTTCCAACAACCTAAGAGACGACTCTACACATGGACATCACCAGATGGGCAACACCATAATCAGAATGATTATATCATTTGCAGTCAAAGATGGAGAAGCTCTATACAGTCAGTACAAATAAGACCTGGAGCTGACTTTGACTCAGATCATGAGCTACTCATTGCAAAATTCAGGCTTAAACCGAAGGAAGTTGGGGAAACCACTAGGCCATTCAGGTTTGACCTAGATCACATCCCTTATGAATATACAGTGGAGGTGAAGAACAGGTTTAAGGGACTAGATTTGATAGAATGCCTGAAGAACTATGGACCGAGGTTCATGACATTGTCCTGGAGGCAGCAATCAGCACCATCCCAAAGAAATAGAAATGCAAGAAAGTATCTAGTAACAGTGTATGTACACCAAGAAACTCCATATTAATGGAGTCTAGATTGGTATCAAGATGTTATTTTTTTTACTTTCTCCATTCTGTCTGAAAAGTGAGATGTGAAGATTTTATGTGTAATCCAGGAAGATCAGATTCCTACATGAAAAAGCATCACACAATGTTGTAGTCGTGATGCAAAAGACTTGTGTGTATTAATACACACTATACACTAACACTACATGTTTCCAGTGGGTACTAGGTTGACAATGAAGAAATTGAAATTGTCAGAGATTTTCCATTCTTTGGCTCAGTCATCAACCAAAATGAAGACTAAAACTGAGACAGAAGGAGACTGAGACTGGAAAGTGTAGCCGTGAAGGAACTAAAAAAGATCCTTAGGTGTAATGAAGTGTGGCTCAGTGGTTAAGATGCTGAACTGCAGACTGGAAGGTCAGTAGTGCAGCAATTCGAGACCTGAGTGCCGCATGATGGAGAGAGCTCCCATCTCTGGTCCCAGCTCCTGCCAATCTAGCCGTTTGAAAGCAAGAAACTGCAAGTAGATAAATAGGTACCGCTTTGATGGGAAGGTAACAGCGTTCTGTGCGCCTTGGTGCTTAGTCATGCTGGCCACATGACCACAGAAACATCTTTGGACAGCGCTGGCTCTTCAGCTTGTAAATGGAGATAAGCACTGCATTCCTAGAGTCGGATTTGACTGGCTTTTGAGCAAGGGAAACCTTTACCTTATTCCCTATTACTATGCTTGGTTGTGAAAGTTGAAGAAAGCTGCCAGGAAGGAAACTGATTCAATCAAAATGTGATGTTGTTTTACAGATACCATGGACTGCCAAAAAGACAGATAAGTGGGTTCTAGATGAAATCAAACCTGAACTCTCCCTAGAACCTAAAATGTCTAAACTGAGGCCATCATCATTTGATGACATACTGGGAAGACAAAACAAACTGGAAAAGACAATATTTCTAGGGAAAGTTGAAGGCAGTTAGGAAAACAGGAAGACCCAACATGAGATGGATTGATTTCTTCTCTTCAACAAAGGAAGCCACAGCCTTTAGTTTGCAAGATCTGAGCACTACTGCTCATGATAGGTCATTTTGGAGGTCATTAATTCATAGGGTTGCCATAACTCAGAAGCGACTTGAGAGCACATAACATACAGGTATGTTTGGTCACATCATCACACCTGTGGTAAGCAGTTTATAAAGTCTATGAGCCCTGCGCAGAATCTCATCTGCATAAAAGCAGCACTTGCTCCTTGTGCCCTGAGTTTATTCACAAATAAGTTCCATTGAATCCAATGAGATTTACTCCCTCATCAGCATGAATAGAATAGCAACCTGCCTTTGTTTCTTATAGCCAGACTAATGGCAAAGCTCTTGCGATCCGCTAACCTTTAATCCTTAAATAGCTTTAATTTGCAATCCCACCACGCTTACATTTTTATTTGGAAGTACTCAAGTGGAATGTACTACTGAACCCAGCCTCCTTAGGGCCAGCTCCAGTTCACCATATGCCACCATTTCTGAACTACTGTACCGGTTCCGTGCAGTGTGCGTCTGCCTGTATTTGCTTTGTGGGGAAACGGTCTAAAACCATCTCATGCCTTCGCAGAGTAATTAAAAGAAATAGTAAATAAAAATCGACCCAAAAGGAGTTTCTGCCTGTGGAACTTCTGCCTGCCAGGCAGACTTCAAAGCCTCGTTGGAAAGAAAAGCGGCAACACTGCGAATGTTCCTTCCAGAACCGTAAGCAATGACTCACAAAAGCTCATGGCCTGCCACAAATTTCGTGCTACTGGACTCCTGCTCTTTTCTACTGTGCCCGCATATTAAAGATCGCGTCTGGGACAAAAAAAACCCGGCACTAATTACGCTCTCCTACGAGCACGACCCGCCCGCCTCCCCGAGCGCTTCACTCAGCCTCATACATTTCCCTCAGAGAGGCTCTTCTCTCAGTCAGCCTCTCCTCCCCAACACGCCGTCGCGAGCTCCCCCTGGCGGCCGAGCCAGCCTCCCTTCCCACAATGCCCGTTTAGGCTACTCCGCCGCGGCCGCCTCGGCTTCAAGATGGCGCAGGCGATATTCGAGGCGCTGGAAGGTATATATCGGGTAATCGGGCGGGCTGAGGCCTAGCGGGGCGAGAGCTGAGGCGCGACGATCCCAGCCGTGGCTGTTCTGCGCCGGAGGCCTCCCCTCCCGCCGCTGCGGATGGGACAGGGCTGAGAAGGACGCGGGGCCGCCCCAGGGGCCGAGGGAGGGTTGACGGAACAGCCGCTGAGGCGGGCAGCTGCCTGCAGTCACCAGCCCAGCTGCGAGGCGCGTCTCTTTGCCTCCCTGGTAGTCTTTTCAGGAGACAGACCGGGGCAGGACTTGGAGTGGGAGCTCGCAGGTCCTCTTGGAAGATTTGCCCTAATCCTAAGGAGAGCCACTCGCCAAGTCTTCATTGGCTTGGCCATTGTTGCGGGCTCCTCTTGTTCTACTGGGGAATCTGCGGAAGATTGCTAAAAAGAGGGGATTCCCTCAATCATGCCTTTATGTGGCTATGGCAAGCTCAGCCCTTGTCCTTGATTAAATGCAGTTTTGACAGGTGTTTTCAGTCGCCTGGTGTGTTTTGCATCATGACGTTAGGTGGGAAGTTATGCATTTTACAATCAGTAATAGACGAATGCTGAATGAGTAAAAAAAAAAAGGGGGGGGTTTCTAGGGATGTGGCCATGCATGTCCTGAGGGTGAATTCCTGCCCATTCCTTAGGAGTCCAGTGGCACTTTGAGGACTAACAACTTATTTGTACATATACTTTGGTGAACCGGAATTCACTTTATCACATGCATTAAAGTGTACATCCATTAGATCTATGTTTTTATAAGCACAACAGATTCCCCCCCCCGAGACTCATAAAAGCTTATGCTAGAATAAATTCAGTTAGTCTTAAAGGTACTTGATTTATTTTGCTGCTACAAACAGCTATCCATCTGGAAATGTTAATTCCGTAGTAAATTAGTCTGCTGCCTCCCATGTCAAGGTATGCTTAAATCAGATTTTATGTTCTTTGTCATTCTAATAACCATATTTAAAAATTGTTGTCTCTGATGTTAACAGTGTTCCCATACACATACAAAAGGAATAGCAGGATTAAAATAAATTTCATAATATCATTTGAAAATACCATACGATGGGTTAAAGATTGCCAGTTTATCTGGAAGAAAACTCAACTGAATATGAAAACCTGTCTCATGGCACTTTGAAGACTACCAGTTGTACTGAATGCATGCAAAGGGCCTGGTAGGATATGCTTTGCAAATCATTAATGCAAAATTGTGATAACCAGTTGCCTTCTCGAAATGTCCTGACCTGGAAATTCTTCTAATCATAGATATGTGTAGGACACTTTGTGATGAGGAAGAATTCTGCACATGGTCACATGAATTCTGTTATATCATGTGTCCTACAGCTGTGCAAACACATGCTTATATTATACTTGGACATTAAGATCCCACCTCTAAAATGCTCCCTGTTATTATCTCTAATATAGAGCATTAATTAATGCTGTGTTGGTCCAGGAGAATGAACGGTAAGTGGTAAATAAATAAATTGGGATCTCTTACTAGAACGCCTTTTGGTGTCATAATGGTTGATTTAAGATATTCTAATTACACTAAGTCCTTCATCAGGGAAAATAGTAAGATACCAGACTGGGTCAAGAATTGCTAGTGTCATGGCAGATATTCCCCCCTTCTACTATTTTCCTTGACCATTACTGATAATAGGATATTGGGTAATGTGAATATTCCAGAGGGCTAGCAAGACCTTTTAATTTTGGTTTGTGATTAGCATTCAAAGTATCACTAAATTTGGACCCAAGAAAATATTTTCCCCCAATTCAGAATGGCTAGTGATTTGTTCTCCCCTAACCAATTCTTATTTATTCACTATTTTTCTATACCACCTTTCCTTATTGCTCAAAGTGGTTTACAATAAAATGAGCAAATTAAAGCTGACCAGAAACCTCACATATAAACACAGTTAAAGACCATTAGGATAGGCTTACCATAGAAAAAGTTTTTGCCCTGATGACCAGAGATCTCACCTCCTTTATAGAGAGAACAGGGAGCAAACCTTGTGAGGATATTAAGGTCCATCCAGGCTTATATGGGGGGACACTGTCCTTTAAGTATTAGGGACCCAGATCATAAAGGGCTTTAAACAACAAACCCAGACTTTTATCACCTTAAATTAGATCTGGAAGCTTAATTTAAGATATTTTTCTGGTTTGTTTTATTAAACTATTTCTTAGTATCTTGTTCAGAACATCTTTCTGCTCAGGATGTGGTGTAATCAGGATGTGGTGTGAAATTTTAAAGCATAAGTTGGATAAGATTCAACCTGTATTTCTATTAATTGTGCCCTTATTTACCTGAAGTAATTGAAACCTTTGCATAAGTAAATAATGTGCATTCTGAAAGTGGGAACTATGCTTGATACCGTGTTCTGTATGTCTGTGCATGTATTATAAAGATGTCAGTGGATTTTTTGTTTTTATTTTCTTTATTCAGGTAATCACAAATTCTCATTTGTACCAGTCAGGAACATTATACTCTATACTACTGAGGAGTAAAATCCTCTACATTCTGCTTAAGTTTTCTTTATGTTTGAAAGCATGTTTACTGTTTTCACCCAAAGAAACTGGTTAGATACGTTTCTTTTCCTTTTTTTGTGCTACTGAGGACTTGTTATATTTGTCTCTTAAAAAAAACCTTACACTTTCTTTAATATTTACTTAAGTAAAGGGGGTTTTTTTTGCTGTCAAGTCACATCTGACTTAGGGCGACCCTGTAGAGTTTTCAAGGCAAGAGACGTTCAGAGACATGGTTTGCCATTGCCTGCCTCCATGTAGCAACCCTGGTATTCCATGGGGGTCTTTCATTTAAACACTAATCGGGGCTGACAAAGTACTATTAGGAATAAATATTTTGAATGAGGGGGATGCTTCAGATAAAGCAGAATCTCTGACCACAAGAATTTCTTCGGATAAATGTCAGCATAGTATCCAGCTATGCTATTATTAAGTCTGTAAGCATTTATTTTTGCCAGCATTACAGGAGTATGCTGCCATTTCACAACTCTAAAGTATTTACAGCACTGGCATTTTCAGAGATATGTTCAGGATCTCTTTTTGACGGGCATAGTGCAACACTGAGAAAGAGAAATTAGCAATTCTTTAAGTGGAGGTATTTTACATTTTCTGCCCTTGGGGACAGCAGCCCTCCCCCTAGCACCTGCTGAAGATCTTAGGACATGTGTGCAGTCAGCAGTGGATGCTAAGTCTTGCTGTTCCTGCAGGCATTGCAGAGTTTGACCTGGAACAGAACCAACACTTTCTATTGACTGCATGTTGCGAGGGAAGGTTGCGACACAGGGTATTCTTCTTTGCTGCTGTCTGTCAACACTGCTGCCATTGACAAGGCAGACTACTTGATTCCATTGAAACTCTTCAAAATTGGTGTAGTGGCAACAGAAACAGCACTGGAATGGTTTATGTCTTTTCTACCTTGTCTATTAAGTTTGCTGGGAAAAACATCAACAACCTCAGATATGCAGATGATACTCTAATGACAGGAAGTGAAGAGAACCTAAAGAGCCTCTTGCTAAGAATAAAAGAGGAGAGCGCAAAGGTTGGCTTGAAAGTCAACATTTAAAAAACTAAGATCATGGCATCTGGCCCCATCACTCCTTGGCAAATAGAAGGAGAAGTCGTGGAAGCAGTGACAGACTTCATGTTCCTGGGATCCAAGATCACTGCAGACGGTGACTGCAGCCATGAAATTAAAAGATGCCTGCTCCTTGGGAGGAAAGCTATGGCAAACCTAGACAGCACATTAAAAAGTAGAGACATCACCCTGCCAACAAAAGTCCATATGGTCAAAGCAATGGTATTCCCAGTAGTAATGTATGGCTGCGAGAATTGGATCATAAGGAAGGCCGAGTGCCGAAGAACAGATTCTTTCAAATTATGGTGCTGGAGAAGACTCTTGAGAGTCCCTTGGACTGCAAGGAGATCGAATCAGTCAATTCTAAAAGAAATCAACCCTGACTATTCCCTGGAAGGCCAGATACTGAAGCTGAAGCTCAAATACTTTGACCACCAAATGAGAAGGGAGCACTCAATGGAGAAGACCCTGATACTGGGCAAGATTGAAGGCAAAAGAGGAAGGGGATGGCAAAGGATGAGATGGTTAGACATTGCTATCGATGCAGCAAACATGAAATTAAACTGCGAAGCACGATGGAAGACAGGAGGGCCTGGCGTGATGTGGTCCATGGGGTCGCGAAGAGTCGGACTCGACTGTGCGACTGAACAGCAACGACCCCTTGTCTATAAGGCTGTGGTAGAGGATTCAGAATCAGTATTCTGTGACCATGCTGCTTTTCTTCTTGTGCTCCTGCCCTTCTTTATTTTAAAGGCTCTGTGGTGTGAACTCTGGTACAAGGGTGGGGAATACTTAGTCAGCAAAGAGAGGCTGGCATGGAAGCCTGGACTGTCTGTCAACCAGGCCTCAGTAATGGCATCTGAAATACTTGCCTACCCCTATGCTTGTAAACAGCGATTGTTCTCCAATCTTTAATCAGGCCTCAAGCCAGAATGGAATGTGCTGAGATCAGATGGTTCATCCAGGGAGCCCTACTGTTCCTCTGCCACCCTTCTTTATAGCTTTATAGCTTTATCCCCCAAAGACAGGTTTGAAGCCTACCTATTTGTGGCCACAATCTTTTGATCTAAAGAAGTTTCCTTAATAGAGAAAGTATTAGTGCCTCCTTTAATGCCCTTGGGAAAACACCCTTGGATAATGAAATGTTAACTATTTTCATTAGAAGCTCCTTCACCCTATTTTGGGAAATAAGTTGTAAATACAATCCAGGCAAGCCAAGAATCAAGAGAGTGGCAAATATTACCCCTACAAAAAGTGGTTTGTATTTGTGTTCACAACATGCTGCAGCCTGATTAGCCTGAGCTTGTCAGAGTTTGTGAGCTAAGCAGGGCTGGTGATGGTCAATACTTGGATGGGAGACCACCAGGGAAATTGGAGTTGCTATGCAGAGGGAGGCAATGCTGTTCTTGCCTTGAATACCCCATGGCTGGGGTTGCCATGAGTCTGTTGTGACTTGACGGCATCTTCCTCACAACCCCCCCCCGAAAACACTCTTTGAGTGCCATCAGAAGAGCAGGTAAGTCCCATTAAGTAGACTTGACTAAGGATTCTATTGCAATTATATAGTCTAATCTCTGAACAGCTTTATGCTGATTCAGACTATTGGTCCATCAGAGTCAGCATTGTCTACTCTGACTGGCAGCGGATAGAAGTCTCAGCTAGAGGTCTTTCACATCATCTCCTTCCTGGTCTTTTTAACTGGAGATGCTAGGGATTGAATCTGAGGCCTTTGTTACCCAAACTGGACCCAGAGAAGAGGAAATTAGTTTTAAAAGAGTTCCAGAAAGGAATAACGTGTGACCTTGGTCTGCATATTCCAGGGTGGATCTCAGTAGGAATAACCCACAGTAAAATTATGAAGAGAGTGAGAGAGTGATTGTAAACACAAACAAATAGCTTTATTGTATACAAAATAAAATAAAAAGTAAAATGTAAAGAACCTACACTAAGTGCCTGAGAACTAATTCCCTAAGTACTTATGCATGTATACACACATACACACCAGCAAGAGGGTGAACCTGATAAAAAGGAAAAGGGAGGAAATTGGGAAGTTTTAGGGAGGGGATATACAACCTGAAACCCTGGGCTTTAGGTCTGGAGAGGAGTCTGCAGCACCGTTCAGGAGTAGTGGGAAACCCGACACACTGTCCACTGACCTGGGATGGTATTTTTTATGGGAAAGAGTCCTATAGCAGGACACGGAAACCCACTTTCCCAGAAACCTGATTAGTCTAAGATGTGAAGTTTGAATCTCACTGGCTGGCTTAAAGTGAACTGCTCTCAAACTTTGGTGGGAAAATGTGGGGAAAATACCTTGATTAGGCTATTGTGAGCCAAATCTGCATGGGCACAATGAGCCTGGATGAGGCAAGATCACTCCTTAAACAGGATGGAGTGTAAATTAATGATCTAAGTGCCCTTCTTGAATGAGCAAAAAAAAGGGAAAAAGTGAACCAGGTGTTGGTTAATGAGATAGCAACTTCCTTGGGCTGGGCAGAACACCTCTGGGATATGCCAGGACATTCTCAAATTGAAAAGTCTTTTGTTATTGAGAATTAAATGCTTACTGTTACTGAGAACCTTGAGCTGGAGGAGATTGCGTTTAATCAGTTTGTAATGCCAGCACCCCCTCCCTCCCTCCTGGGCTTTCATGGCTGTACCCAGGTGCCTTTATGAGACTTGCCAGGTTTCTGTTCCCTTGGCACTTAGGCTCTAAAAAGGGGTGCCTTTTAAAACAACTAAATCCAAAATAAGATTGGGACCCCACTAATGAGGGGTTGGGGTCCTCATACCTTCTCTGTGCAGAGCAGATGCTCCACCACTGAGCCACAGCCCCAATTAATCAAACAACCTCCTTTGCCTCTCTAAGCCTTTGTGGATGTTTCAGAATGCAGCCCCTTTCACTGCCCTTTCTCTGTCGTTTCAGGAATGGATAATCAGACTGTGCTTGCTGTACAGTCCTTACTAGATGGCCAAGGAGCAGTGGCAGATCCGTCAGCACAGAGTGTTAACACGTCCACCACCATCCAGTCCATGGGTGAGTCCTTTGTTTGCATGTGAAAGCCTGAAAGGAGAAAAAGAGTCAGAGTTAGAGCTCCCCATCAGTTGCTTTATTTATGTATTCATTTTATTTATGGCTTTGTTATCTGTTGCTGTGTTGATCAGTATCACATTATGAGAACCCTGTGAGATGAAGATACTTATGTACAGAGCTTTTTTTCTAGGGAAATGCACTGGAACAGTTCTGGAACCTCTTCAACAAAAGCCTTGAGTTTTCAGTATACAGATTGAAAACTTCATTTCCCTCTTGAAAGTTCCGGCATCTCTTTTTCCCCAAAAAAAAAAGAGCCTTGCTTATGTACCTCCCTCAAAGGAATGAAATCTTATTTTGCTCTTCTAGCCCGTTTCACAAACACTTTTAATATACATGGAGTGACTTAGAGTCAGTGTTACAAGAGTTGTATCTACTTGCTGTACAGGAAAATGGCAAAGTGAGTTTTATTTTACAGTAGCCCAGAGTGAACTGTTGAAAAAAAAAAAGTCTAAAATGATGTTGCTGTAAGGAAGTAATAATTAGATATGCGCAAAACAAAATCCACTCAGTGCTCTATAGAGTAAAGAACATCAGCTGATTGCCATTTTAAAATAAAAGATAGTCAACACTTCCACGTTATTTCTTCCCATAACAAGATTGATTGTGGTATTTATGAACAGTTTCCTCCTGGGTTTTCTCTTAATCTACACTTTTCTGCATGTTATATTCTTTTGGGATGTGATACTTATTTGTGATGGAGATCTCATGCCTCTGATTATGGAGAAAGGGCCTTTTGTGGGAAAGCCCCACATAGTCCTCAAAACCATTACAAATCTGAGTGGACCTATGGGAAGCACGGTTTCAACGAGACTGTTCAAAGGGAATAAGGGAGAAGTGTGTTGCTTCTCACTGAAAGTCATAAGAGTTGTCATAATAGGAAATATTGTTTGTCCCTTTTGTGGTTCCTTATAGCGGTCTCTATAAAATGGCAGGAAGGTAGGGGACTGGAAAGCTCTGTCTGCCTGCAGGAGACTTTGTACCATTTTCTTGCTTTTTAAAACTGATCTATGCTTTGGCTTTTGCTTCTTGTACACAAAGCATAAAGGGAAATGTCTATCTCTAAATATGTAGTTGACAAGCTCTGGTGTACATCCACTATGCCTGTGTTTGAAATATGCATTTCTTAATCGCAATTTGCATGTATAGGCAAAAAACAAAATGCTACGATTGCCGGGTACAGTGTGAACAGGGCTCCTAACAGGCACTGCTATCATGTGTTACCATTCATTAGGCTCTGTCTAAGAGCCCCTGTTCTGGCCTAGGAGCCGTTTTAAAAATTGTCTCTTGTTGAAACTCCTAGTTGTTCTCAAATGTTACTCAAAAGAAGGATTCTAGGGCTAGATCAGCCATTTTCTTTACTTTCCTGACTGCAGATGACGAGGATGTGTTCCTTTGTGGGAAATGTAAGAAGCAGTTCAACTTGCTGCCGGCATTCATGACCCATAAGCGGGAGCAGTGTCAAGGCAATACCCCCTCCCTGGCTACAGTCTCGCTGGCCACCAACAGTGTATATACTCCATCCATTACATCAGTGCAGCAGGCTCAGACCACCAACAGACAGGTAGATATGCCTATTAAGGATAAGATCCTTATCGTAACTCAGTTCAGTTTTATTGTTTAATCAACAAGGATATCACAATGCTCAGGTAAGACACAACAAGTGATACAGATTTCCTACTAATAACGGAAATATAATCCAGCTGCATGGAACGGTCTGAACAATTCATTAGATGAGTTTTCACAAAGCCCCATCTGACTTTCTGGGTAACCAAAGCAGGTTTAGCAATTTTATGCATCAGATCAGTTGAAATGCTGAAGCATGTGTTGGAGCCACAGGAGCTAGTCTTCAGCCCTGTATTAGTCACTTCCACAGTTTAGCTCTGGCATCAGAACCAGCCAAGAACAGTTTGCATTTCTCTTTCTTATTTTTTTGTGAGTATTTTTTTCCCTGTGTGTATGTGTGTGTGCCTGGAAGTCATGGCTGACTTCGAGCTTCGACATTTCAGAGAGGTGGCTTACTATTGCCTGCCTCTGCCTCCCAGCCTTTGTATTCTTGAAGGTCTCCCATCCAAGTACTTGCCAGGGTTGGCCCTACTTAGCTTCCAAGATCTGATGAGATCAGGCTTGCCTGGGCTATCCAGGTCAGGGCATATTTATCTTTCAAACAAGTGCTGTAAACCTATTTCAAACTGTGGACATTCAGGTTTTTAAAGAGTTGAGTCTGGGTTCCCTGTAGCCACACAGCAACTGTGGGGAATGGCTTTTTTAAAAAAAACAAAGAAGAGCCCAAAAAAGCTCAAAATGTCATTTTCCTGCACCGGAACAGCAGGTAGTGGTGGTTATTTCCTGTTTTTTTCTGCTCCACATGGAATATTCTGTTCTTGTGGAGCAGCAAAATGGGGAAATAACTCCCCCTCCAGCAGTGTCTCAGCACAGGAAAATGTCTGGGGGGACAGGAGCCCTTCCTCCCACCATGGTGGCCTTCAGAGCCCATTTGGCATTTTCTTTATTTTTTAAAAGCCATTCCCTGCAGCTGCTGCATGGCTGTAGGGAGCCCAGAACCAGCACTTTAAAAACCCAAATGTCTAGTTTGGCTCTCAGAAGTCACTAATTGTCGCCTAAATTTGTGGGATCAAGGGAGCATGCAAGGACATGATTTGTTCTCTTAACACCAAACCATAACTCAGTACTTTCTGTGATCTGAGCCTGTATGAAACAAACTAAACCGGAATGGAAGGAAAATACAAGATTTTTGATACATCATCAGTGTCTCAAGCTGTCTTGTGCTGCTGTCTTTTTCAGTAGCCTGCAGGGCCTCTCTGCTTCCAAAGCTCATGTGGAATACAAATCTTGCAAGTAAGCACAGAGGAGTTCTTGGAAACTGACTGTCTTAACCTATCTCCAGAGTCCTGAACTACTGGGTTCCTGAAACAAAAAGGACGAGCTCTTATGTTTCTGTATAGTTGTACTTTGTTGTTATTGTGACTCTCTGCCAGATGATATACCTTACAGGAATGTTGTGATAATTACTGAGATGGGGTTTATGAAGCACTTTTAAGTACACCAAAGTACAATATAAATCCCAAATGTTTCTTTCCAAGGCAAGGATTTATTGTAGCTTTCTATAGACCCTTATGTTCAGGCAGTCATCTGGAGAGATTCCATTTTCTTACAACCTGTTTCATACTTTGTTTGCAAGAACAAACATGCTACGTTTATGCTGAGATACAATCTTTTCCCCTTCTAGCAGATCTCTACATATATTACTGTGCCACCCTCTCCTCTGATCCCGACACTAGTTCAGGGTAACATCTTAGTGAGTGATGAGGTATTGATGTCTGCTATGTCAGCTTTTACAACTCTGGACCAACCCATGTCCACAGTACAGCCTTCTGTGCAGGTAAGTAGACTCTTTTTTCCTGTCTTTTAAGATGTGTGAAAGTGCTGGCAAATTGCACACATAAAACTGGATTTTAAAGCAAGGTAATTTAATGACTAGCTTGCTGTAAAGACACACAGATACAAGAAGAAGAAAGCCTGTGAAACTGAATGCCTGTCAGAACATAACTGCCTCTTTCTGAGTCAAATAACTATTTGATAACATGGTAAACATTGCAGTCACTACAAAATGACTGGTTTCACACTTTGACTGGAATGTATACAGCTGTTCAGTGCTAAATAAGTGGCTAATTGCTTACAGCAACGGGAGATGTTGCAGTCATTGTGTAATTCCATGTTGTCCAGTGGTCAAAATGGCAAAGAGAGCATTAGAAACCTTTGGGAGCATCTAGTGTTATTGCTAGCTAAGAGGTTAAATGCAGATTTCCACCTATGATTTTCCCACCTTCCCCTCCCACTGTCCAAAATATCCCTGAAATCCTGTTCCCTGAAAATAAGGTTTCATGCAGCCATAGAATGGGGGATACAAGAAAAAACACACATGGAAACAATTTTAGCTTGGATCCAAGCCAAGGAGTATGCATGCTGTGATCTCATCTCCTCTACCCTCAAAAGATATGCTGGGGCAGGGGGAGAGAAACCTTTGGGAGAGGCATGGAAAATAATGGCAAAAAGTGTCTGTGGAAAGCCATGGTATACTATTAACATTTTTTTTTTTCATTTCCTCCTCCTTTTTAAAGTCAGGCTGAAATATATGAAGGGCAAGTAACAGCATCTTAGGGTGCCTGAAAACTGAACCAATGCATTGCGGCTTCAGTAGTCGAGAGTAGAACTGGTACTGTCAGAGGTGCCTACTTCATCAGATGCTACTGTTCTGTCTGACCAAAGTGGACTCTGGCTCTTGAAAGCTTCACAGTGCCTTCATTGACGCACTAGGTGTTGGAAGAATCTTGTTGGTTTTGCTGCCAGGCAGCTGTCCCTTTGGAACATGAAAAAGAGAGCACATAGTTAACAATACTGTGTAAAAATTGAAAGTATTTGATTGCAGTTATCACCCTTCTATGTCCATTAGAACATAAGAGAAGCCATGCTGGATCAGGCTAATAGCCCCTCCAGTCCAACACTGTGTCACACAGTAGCCAAAACCCAGATGCCACCAGGAGGGCCACCAGTGGGGCCAGAGCTCCAGGAGCCCTCCCACTGTTGGTCCCCCAAGCACCAAGAATACAGAGCATCACTGCCCAACATATAGTGTTCCATTTATACCTTGTGGCTAATAGCCCATGATGGACCTCTGCTCCATATGTTTATCCAATCCCCTCTTGAGGCTGTCTATGCTTGTAGCTACCACAACTTCCTGCGGCAGTGAATTCCACGTGTTAATTACTCTTTGGGTGAAGAAGTACTTCCTTTTCTCTGTTCTAAGCTTACAGCTCATTAATTTCATTGTGTGCCCACTAGTTCTTGAGTTGTGAGAAAGGGAGAAAAGTACTTCTTTCTCTACCTTCTCTATCCCATGTATAATGTTGCAAACCTCTATGATGTCACCCTTCAATAGTTGTTTCTCCAGTCTCTTTCATCTTTCTTCATAGGGAAGGTGTTTCATCCCCTTAATCATTTTATTTGCTCTTTTCTGCACTTTTTCCAATGCTATAATGTCTTTTTTGAGGTGCAGTGACCAGAACTGTACACAGTATTCCAAATCAGGCTGCCCCATTGATTTGTACAGAGGCGTTATGATACTGGCTGATTTTTTTCAATCCCCTTCCTAATAATCCCCAGCATATAATTTGCCATTTTTATTGCAGTTGCACATTGAGTTGACATTTTCAGTGAGTTATCTACCATGACCCCAAGATCTCTCTCCTGGTCAGTTACCGCCAGTTTGAACCCCATCAATGTATATTTATAGTTAGGATTTTTGGCTCCAGTGTGCATTACTTTGCACTTGCCCACGTTGAGCCTCATTTGCCACTTTGATGCCCACTCACACAGCCTTGACAGGTTCCTTTGGAGTGCCTCACAGTCCTCCCTGGTTGTCACCGCCCTGAAGAACTTAGTGTCATGCAGTTACTTCCTGTTTACTTCCAACGCCAAATCATTAATGAACAAGTTTAAAAGCACTGGACCTAGTACAGAGTCCTGCGGTACCACCCTGCTTATCACTTTCCACTGTGAAAACTGCCCATTTATACTCACTCTCTGTTTCCTATTCATTAACCGGTTTTTAATCCACAAGAAGACTTGTCCTCTTATCCCATGATTGCTGAGTTTATTTAGGACCCTTTGAAGAGGAACTTTATCAAAAGCTTTCTGGAAGTTGAGGTAAACAACATCTGGGCCACCTTTCTTCATATGTTTGTTCACCCCCTCAAAGAACAAGACCTTCCCTTACAGAATCCATGCTGATTCTTCCTCAGTAGCTTTTGTTCATCAGTGTGCCTACTAATTCCACCAGCTTACTTGGTATCAATGTTAGACTGACTGGACTGTATCTCCTCTGGGTCTGGTGATTTTAATTTGTCCATCAGTTGTAGGACCTCCTGTCTTGTCACCTCAATCTGACTCAGGTCTTTTAACACCCCTTCTAAAACTGGCAGTTCTGGAGTGGCCACTGTCTTCCACAGTGCAGACAGAGGCAAAAAAAATGCATTCAGCTTCTCTGCTATTTCCCTATCATCCTTTAGTAATCCTTTTACCCCTTGGTTATTCAAAGGCCCCACTGCCTCCCTGTCTGGTTTTCTGCTACTAATGTATTTGAAGAATTTTTTAATGTTGGTCTCTATGTTTTTTGAAATATGTTCCTCATAGTCCTTTTGTGCCTGTCTGATCACCAATTTGCATTTTATTTGCCAAAGCCTGTACTCCCTTTTATTTACCTCATTTGAACTAGCCTTCCACCGCTTAAAGGAATCATTCTTACCTTTTACTACTTCCATTACTTTTTTCATTAACCATGTAGGCCTTTTTTCATAGGTATTTGTATCTTTCCTAACCTGTGGTGTACATTTTATCTGTGTTCCCAGGACTGTAGTTTTAAATAGTCTCCAAGCTTCCTAAAGGGATTTCACCCTCCATACCTTTCCTTTCAGTTTCTTCTTCACAGTCCCTCTCATTTGAGAGAAGTTACCCCTTCTAAAGTTAAACATGGTTGTGCTGGTCATTTTGGGGAACTCCCTATTTACATAAATGCTAATAGTATTATGGTCACAGTTCCCAACTGGTGCTATCACATTTACATTTCTCACCAGCTCTTGAGCATTACTGAGGATCAAGTACAGGATCACCTGCCCCCTGGTAGGTTCTGTGATCATAAGCTCCATGGCATAGTCATAGAGAGTATCTAGGAATCCAATCTCTTTCTCTTGACTTGAACACATATTGACCCAATCAATGTGTGGGTAGTTAAAATAACCTATTACGACACAGTTATTTTGTCTAGCTGCTTTCCTTAATTCTTTTGCTGTTTTAAAATAATCTTCTAGCCTTTGATCCGGTGGGCAATAACAAAATCCCAGAGTTAAACTTTCTTTTGAGCACACTATTTCCACCCATAGCACTTCTGTAAGCAAATCTATTTCTCTGAGATTCTCAGTTTTACTGGACTGTGTACCCACTGTGACATACAGAGCCACTCAACCTCTGACCCTTCCGTTTCTATCCTTTTGATATAATTTATATCCAGGAGTCACTGTATCCCACTCATTATCCTCATCCCACCAAGTTTCTGAAATGCCCACAGTGTTGATATTTTCCTTTAACATTAAGCATTCCAGCTCCCCCATTTTACCTCAGACACGTCTAGCATCTTTACATAGACATGTATACTTTCCCAGCTACATTAGGCCTGCAACCTTCTTCCTGTGGCCTCTAGACTTTTCCAGGGAGTCAGTATTGTTTGTCACCCTCTCAGTGGCCAGTCCTAATCCATTTCCCTCTAGAACAGTAGCAGCTATCTCTTCATCTCTTAGAAATGAGCCATCCCGAGCCAGAGACATTTCATCTCCTGTCAGCTTTCCCCCAAGATTTAGTTTAAAAACTGCTCTGCCACCTTTTTGATTTTAAGCACCAGCAGGCTGGTTCCTTCTCAGGACGAGTGGCGGCCGTGGAGACCTGCTTGTTCCAAAAAGCATCCCAGTGCCTAGCAAACTTAAACCTTTTTTCCCTACACTGTTGTCTCATCCATGCATTGAGACTCCTAATTTATGCCTGTCTAGCTGGCCCTGCGCATGGAACATTGAAGACTGTGGGCTTAGAAGGGTGTAGCTCTGCTTAGGATGGCACAAGCTAGCAGTGTTCACTGAGGAGGGAAGTTTGTAGGTGCGGTTCTTTTACTTCAGGTCAGCATCAAAGTGGAGGGCTCAAGACTTGCATGATGCTTTCTTTCCAATGCTTTGCTCATTTCTCCTTTTGCCTTTTTAGAGCAGCCTGAGTATGCACACAGGAACTGGATATCTCCCTCAGCCACCACCTCCGCCGCCGCCACCACCTCCTCAGCCTCCCCCTCCTCCCCTCAAACTCTTGGTGCGCCAGGCCAGACGAACGCAGGTAGCAGTGGAGTGGTGGAAGTGTACAGCGCACCTGCTCCCATGGCTGGGAATAGTGCAGTAGAGATGCAGAATCTGGGGATGCCGCCCTACCCTCCTATGGAGGTAAAAATGGATGGGGGGCTGCAAAGTGCACGGGAGTCTCCATCCCTCTCCCCAATCAAATCCTGCTTCTGCTGCTGTTTTCTTTCTTTCCAGTGAGTTAATGGCTTCCCTGGCACCAACAAGACAGTGAGAAAATGCTGCTTCTGATTCACTCAGCCCTGAAAAACCCTATTTATCAAAGAAATTAGGGACGTGACAAGATGCATTAGGTTGTCTTACAATCAATGATTATTTCCTCTGTGGGCAAAGTAGCGATCAGAAAGATGTCAGCAAGCTGCAGGGATTTAAGAGAACAATGCAAACGATTAACGGGCCACAGGGATTGATTGATGTGGAGAGATTATGGAACTGAAACACATGTAGCAGAGCTAAATGTGATTAAGCGGGAAACATCATATAGCAGCCTGCAGGTACTGGAATGCTTTGCTCCGCAGGGTGGCCGAGGATTTGTTTAGCAAGCTTCCAGGAGGTGGAGCTGAAGTGGTGATAGAACAATACCAAATACAAGAAATCTGGTCTGAGTATTCTAGGTATTCCAACAGGGAGATTTGGCAAGCTCCCTAGGATCTCTTTCTTGTTGCTTAAGATCTTGTACCTTAAAGAGCACACCGTGTTTGAGCTGTTTTCATATTTATTTTGTAGCAAAATTATTCATTGGGAAGTGTGAGTAAAGCCTGTTTTTGCTATCAGGTTGCAGCCGACCTATGGTGATCTAGGGGGTTTTCAACTCAAGAAACATTCAGAGGTGGTTTGCCACTGCCTGCCTCTGCATAGCAAGCCTAGACTTCTTTGGTCGTCTCCCATCCAAGCAACTAACCAGGGTTGACCCTGCTTAGGTTCCAAGATCTGATGAGATCGGGCTAGCCTGGGCTATCCAGGTCAGGTAAAGCCATGCGGGTGGACAAATGCATGGTTTAATTTGGTTCTGGTTCTAATGTGGCTGAAGTTGTTCTGGTTGGGTTACAGGTCAAACTGATCCAAAGCTGAGAACAAGTTCAGTGTGCCTCTGGAGCCATTTTAGTTGCTGCTCACATGGGGAAGTGTGAACCTTGCAAAGTGGGGTGGAGGATAGTGGTGGGCCTAAGTTATAAAATTAAACATCTGCTATAACTCATCAGGATCAAAATGGGAACAGTCAATACAAAATCTGCAATATGCTTTTAGTTATATGTATTTATCATATGCATTTAGTTAGGAAACAAGAAAAGTTGGGGTTTTGGTTCAAGGTTAGCTTGACTCCCTTCCCCTAAGCATTGTCATTTGTACCCTTGAGCTGGTAATCACATTTTTAAAATTAGCGAAAACTTTGTCGGAAGAAATGATCTTGTGACTGCTCATTAGCATAGGGTGGAATTGGGAGGACCTGTCGTGGTCAAGGCTTCACATCTGCCCTGTTGATGTCAGCATTGAGATCAGGCATGTTTTCAGTGATAACTTCTGTCTTTTAGGTGCCCAGCCAATGTGTCGAAAGCCCTGTGTACCCCTCACCTCCAGTATACAGTCCAGGCAAACAAGGTTTTAACTCTAAAAGCTCCAACGCTGCTCCTCCTTTGAACAATACATGTGGTAGAAATGTGACCAATTTTGATTCTACTTCCCCTTGCAAAAATCGCCGTTCCAAAACAGATGGCAGCCTGCTAGAAGGTAAGGCTTTCTGCTGTCAACCCTTGCCTGGTCTCATGCATAGGTGGGCAGCACAACGCTTTGTGAATGGCCTTGTTGCAGTCTCCAGAATCTATTATTTATATGTAAATTATATGCTTCATTGTTCAGTTTAATGCATCACGCTTCCTTTCCTCACATTTCTCTTTAACTTCTGAAATAAAACACTTACATGGAGATGTGCAAGCTGTTCCCTTCTCAGGAGTTAACACATTTTCCAACAAAACTGGGATGGGAAGTGTAGAAATTGTTTCTGTCTTATCGCCACAAGTACTAGGCTGGGTACAGTGGCTGCTGCTGACCAGGCTTGCAAGGGAGATGCTGCCTAGCCAGGCAGGCCAGTGGCTGGTCAACCAGCCTTGGTGCATCATGGGAAACCATCACTGATGCACTGAAGCACAATATATTGGAAGCAACAGAAATCACATCCAAGGTGCTTGAGAGAGGTGAGACAGAGAGAATCTTGTCCTACCTGCCCTATGACTGGTTGGCTGGCCATTACCACAGCAAGCCTTGCCAGTCACTCAGCTGACAACCAAACAGTAACTGTGGGGGGAAATAGAGACAATGAATGAAAAAAAACCAACCCCATATTTGTTCCTGTATAGCTTTTCCCTTCATTTTTGTTACCATAACCAGTGAAGTGAAAGGGGCTCTTTGGTTTGCTTTTTCAGTTTGGTAACAAACGCGCATCCTTATTTGTAATTTATCAAGGCTGTGACCTGTGGCATGGGACCTGAGGCAATGCCATTCCTTCTCTTGTAGCAAGGTAATGAGATAGGACCCTGATCATGTGAGAGGAGTGAGCCTGGGGCTCTTTTTTCACACTGTCATTAACCCTGTTACCAGAAAGATAACCAAGGAACTACATCCAACCTGTCCCGGGACTTCATGCTATCCTGTTGTTCTAGAAATGGAAAACACTGCAGCAGCTCATGTAATGGTGGAGTATTAGTAATGCTCCATAATTATTCTACTTCTGTTAAACAGGCAGCATTTTGGTGAATCCATGAAGCCTTATGCCCAAGACACCAGCTTTGCTACTGTCTCATGCTATCTTATATCCCTTTTTTTGCCTTGTCCCTAAATATGATTGCCTCATGGCAGAAAGTAAGAAATCAACACTTAAAGTGTATCTAACATGAGGTTGTTCTTCTTTCCCTCTCTTTATATTTCAGGAAAGCCTAAGTCTCCCAAACTGAAATGTACTTATTGTGATAAGGCCTTCACAAAGAACTTTGACCTGCAGCAACATATCCGGAGGTAATGTTGAACTTCTAAATTGGACACAGAGGAAGTGCTGATATGGGGGGGGGGGGAATACTCCCCGCAATAATTTCACTTTTGTTGAAGCCTTCCTTTGCTAAGGCTTTGAAAACCAAATCCTTCTCTCTGTGAGTTCAGTGGGTTAACCAAAATTTTTAGCACTGATCTTTCTACTCACTGTATTCACTCAGTGCAGGTGTCAGATGAAACCGAGGTTTAATTAAACTGATTATAGATAGCATTGTTGTCCAAATTTGGGCCACTTTGCTAATTATAGATAGCTAGATTCCATCAAACTAGGATCGGAAACCATCTATTTATTTATTTATGTAAAATATTAATATACCCCAGTTTTCTGCTGGCACAGTTAGGATCCGGGGGGGGGATGAACAGGATACAAACAGTGCAAACATAACTTATCTATTACACCAATTAAAGCACATTGTTAAAACTAGGTAATTAAAACAGATAATAAAAACAGAAAAGCCAGAGTCCATTCCATGGTATAAAGTTGGTTTATTATCCACAATTATTCTCAACCTATCATTAAATGTTTAAAAATATCTAATATAAAAAAGCACTAGATGGTACTGGAAGGGGAAAGGAAGGAAAGTGTCGTGTATTGCTTGTCACTAGTGATGTCAAGAATACCATTCAGTTCCTATGACATTTGCAGCTGTCTCAGAAAATAGTAGTAGAGCTAATAGCAGAGCTATAATTATTTTGTAATGATACTCCATGAGTATCATAGGCACTGAATGATGCTCTTGACATCCTAGTTAGGAACCAGGTTTGCATCTTTCCACAAACAACAATTTTGCAGCTTGAAGAATCTGGGGAAATGAATTCCTTGCCACAAAACAGAAATTTGGATTCCCTTGCAGGATGTGGGATATAGGACAACAGATCATGAGAGGGAGGGCAGGAAGGGTTGCATCAGTGCTTAGTTCTCATGGCCCTTTCTTACACACCTATGGAAATGCTGATAGTCACTTTGGGGTCAGGAAGCAATTTTTCTCCAGGCCAATTTGGCCAGGGATCCTGGAGGGTTGTTTTTTTTTGTCCTCTTCTGGGCATACAGCAGGGGTAACTGGAGGTGTGGGGGGCAGTATTTGTGAATTTCCTGCATTGTGCAGGGGGTTGGACTGACCCTGGAGGTCCCTTCTAACTTTATGATTCTATGATTGTGCCAAAACAGAAAAGGAACTGTACTTGAAGCCCAGCCAGCTTGGTGTAGTGATTAAGAGCAGCGAGCTGTAATCTGGAGAACCAGGTCTGATCCCCCACTCCTTCTCATGAAGCCAACTGGGTGACCTTGGGTCAGTCACAGTTCTCTCAGAATTCTTCCAGCCCTACATACATCACAGGGTGTATATTTATGAGGAGAGGAAGGGAAGGTGATTGCAAGCCACTCCAAGACTCCTTTGGATAGTGAAGGGTGAGGTATAAAACCAGTTCTCCTCCTCCACCACCACCATTACTGTTTCCTGACCCATACTGAACAACATTTAAGAATGCAGCCAGGTCTGCTAAACTATCTTTGTATTACATTTTTCTCCTGCCCTTTCTCCAAGGTGCTCAGGATGGTATCTGGTTCTGTACTCCCCCATTTTATCCTCATGACAAACCTGTGAGGTGGGTTAGTCTTGAGTGACCAGCCCAAGGCCACTCAGCAAGCTTCATGGCTGAGTGATAATTTGAACCCAGATCTCCATGGTCCTGGTCTGACAGTAACCATTACACTGCCGCATTCGTCACACTGGTGCCAAAACAAAACAAATTGTCCCTGATGTTCATCCGCTTCCCCTGTGATGGGTCATCAGACATAACAAGGCCTCAGAAGAAGACCTTTCCTGGCAGGCAGGCAGGTGAAAAGGTGATTATCCTCTAACAATGTCCAGCTGTGAGGTTGCTCCCCAGTGGAATGAATTGGCCTTCCATCCTCTGATGCGTTATCCTCTTGTTTTTTCAGTCACACAGGGGAGAAACCATTCCAGTGCATCGTGTGTGGTCGTGCCTTTGCGCAAAAGTCCAATGTGAAGAAGCACATGCAGACGCATAAGGTGTGGCCACCGGGAATTGGGTGTACCATCTCCCGGAGCTCTGTCACTGTGCAAGTCATGGCACTCAACCCCAACCAGCAGGAGGATGAGGAAAATGCAGGTGCCTTTCTTACTAGTGAGATGGCCAGTTGGCTGATGACTTGCTCCCCAAACCTCTGAACTATACTGCTCCCTCCCAGAACTAGGAGCTTTGGAGAGTCAATTTCTGTCTAGTGATGTCTGAAATGGGGCAAAAACCTTTTTGGCTTCAGAAACCAAACCGGGTTAAAGAGGCAATCTGAAAGCACCATTGGTATGATGTAGCTGGCTTCCTGTTATTCTCATATGGAGCCATAGTTGATCTTAAGGAACCACAAGTGTGTTCCAGACTGGTTGCCCATCTTGCCTTACAGTACCAGTCAGTTCTATTTGGCACTTTTGCATGTTTCAGACTCCTGAGGATACTGTGAGCCAACCTAGACATTCACTTTTTAAAAAAAGATTTTTCTGCAGCTGGAACAGAAAAATGGGGAAATCATTCCCCCCCCCTCAAAACACTGTTCTGGTGTGGAAATAGCCCTTCCTCCCCTGTGGCAGCGGTCCAAGTCCAAACAGGCTTTGCTTTATTTTTTTTAATAGCCATTCCACGCAGCTGCTGTATGGCTGCAGGGAACTTGAGCTAGGTCTAGGGAGCCTAGACCCATCTCTTAAAAAGAGCAAATGTCTAGTTTGTCCTGTGCTTGCTTGTCTGGCCAAGCTCTTTTCCTGGGCTATACATACCAATTGCTCCTCACCTAAAAACAGAATGAGAAGGACACGTCTATTTCATTAGTTCAGGAACCAATTAGAAATTAAGCAGGATCTGTGCCAAATTAGACTGGAAAAAACAAAGAACTCAGAAAATGCTGGACAAACTCAGTGAGTACTGATCACACAGAGCTTAATTGGGATCAGAGAATAATATTAGGTGTTGCCATAGTCTTAATGTTGTCTTCATTAGGCACTGTTGTTCCTTCCTAAGGTCATAAATGCAAGGCAGATTTCGGTGTCATTCTCACTAAAATTGTAAAGCTGTACCACTTCAGACTGCAGGTGGGATTTCCATGACTGAATCTACCTTAAAACACAGTAAAAATATGTGTACACAGAAATATAGATGTTGAGAAGAAAGTTAAATTACAGTATTTCATCCTGACACCTATTTTTCCAGCAGAGCGAGTTTTTATATGGAAGTACATATAATCATATGAACCGCTGAAGCATGGAGCCAGGTACAGGTTTATTAACCTCAGCGAGAACTAGGTCTTTTATGCAAAGCATATCTCTACTTTTAAACTTTCAAAACAGAGGCCTAATTCCTCAGTGATAACCCAAATTTAAAAAATGAAATGCAAAGTTAGGAAAATAATCTCCCTAGTTTTGCATTTTGGAGGCAGAGTCAGCAGGCTGTGATTTGAAATGACTTCTAGGATCGTACATGCAAGGTTGGTTTTGACTGGTCATTTATGCTAAAACCCACTCTGTCTGGGAAACTTTCCAAACTGAGATTCTAACATTTACTTTCCTCCAGGCTTAAACCCGGCAGCTAGAAACAGTCCACCCCAGCCTCAGGCCATGCCTCCTGCAGAAGAGAATGAAGCCAGCAAGCTGGAAGCCAAACAAGTAGTCTTGATTGACAGTTCATATCAGTGCCAGTTCTGCCCCAACAAATTCAGTACCTACTTCCAGCTGAAATCACACATGACTCAGCACAAACATGAGCAGGTAAGTGCCAAGTCAGCTGCCTTTGTTCTGCTTAGTTCTTCCCTTCCCTTCATGATTTAACAGAAGTAGAATAAATTTTGCACAATAAACTGATTATATGTATAATTGAAGTGGGTCATGTCATCCAGCTTTTCTTGTTGCAAAATCTAGGCTACTTTTGTTCAGGGTTTTGATTTCTTACAGCAGAGTATAGGGGACAGCACTGTGCCTGTACTGAGTCAGATCAATGATAAGGCTACCTAGTTCTGCCATGACCTCCAGCATCTCTCTGGCATCCTTTAACAAGAGATCCCAGAGATGGACACTGAGACACTATGTGTGCCAAGCTTATTACTGAAGTGTGGCCCCTGCCACAGACTGAATGATGTGCTCTAGAATGTGCTTCATACATTGGTAAAGCACATGCTGACTCTTCCCTAAGGTTCTGGAGTGAAACAGCACAGTAAACCCAAACCAAATCCACCAAGGTCTAATCTAGTTTCCAAAACTTCTCTGAGCTAAATGGGGAGGTATGCTTCACTTGTACTCCTGAACATTCTACTGTGTGTAAGAGTAAGAACTGTCAGCCCACAAACCTGTGTATCTGTGAGAGAGACTGTTCTGTAAATGTCTTTGAATGGACGGATGCATATCTAAAGTAATGACTCATGCATAGACACAATGTTTATTTTAAAAATAACAATTATACAATTATAAATATTTTTAAAAACTCAATATTAAAATATTTGGCCTTAGAGACCAGCAAGATATGCAGCATATAAGCTTTTGAGAGTTAAGGCTTTGACAAAGGGAGCTTTGACTCTCAAAAGTCTATATACCTGAAAATCTTGTTGTTCCCTAAGACACTACAGGACTTGAATCTAGCTCATGCAGAGATGTACAGGCAGTCTCCTTACTTAATTTGTTTGTTGCTTTTCTGCCTTCTTGAGGCACTTACAAAAGATCAAATGCAGACGGTGTAGCCATTAAAATATCATACAGCATAACCAAATTGCCCCATGAAAACAACCACCACTACTTCCGTTAATTCATTCAGAAGCCTTCTGGAGTAAAAATGTCTTTAGCCTGTTCTGGAAGGGCTGTAAAGATGGGGCCCAGGTGTCCGGCGTCCAATACCATCTATAGAATAATTTGTAAATATTTTATTTATATGGAACTGCCTTTACATACTTCATCACTGACAAGATTGCTAAAAGTTATAAGGTTATATCTAGAAATTGTTGGAGGTGTAATACTAATGTTGGTACATTTTTCCATATGTGGTGGAAGTGTGGAAAAATACAAAAGTTTTGGCACAATATTAAATTATGAATATTGACTTAGAACTGTTACCAGAAACATACCTGTTGAATATTATACCCGAAGGTTTTGAGCAAAAAGATTTATGTTTAATAACCCATATACTTACTGTGGCCAGAATATTAGTAGCTAAATATTGGAAGTCAGATGGATTACCAGTAAGAGATGAACTAATTAAGAAACTAATAGAGACTGCAGAAATGGACAAATTAAGTATGATATTGCAAGGGAGAGATGGAAAGTGGTTCCAGGAATGATGGGATAGAGTTTATAAATGGTTAGAGTCAAAATGTGTATAGTTGACTCCGAAACTAGACTATGTATCATTGTGTAAACAGAAGATATTGTTGCATTCTTAAAAATATAAATAAAATGGTAAAAAAATAATAAAAAAAGATGGGGCCCAGTGTACTCCCTGAGGGTACTCCCTTGAGGGTGGCAGCTGAATGGGCACTCTGAGGCTGGATGTTTGGAGCTGACAGGAGCATTTGCTTATTTGATTAACTTATTTACCTCAGAACAATAGTGATTCTTCCACAGCACTAGTTTTGAATGACTACTTCTCTTCTGTTCGTTTTCACATTCAGGTTTACAAATGTGTCGTGAAAAGTTGTGCGCAGACATTCCAGAAGCTGGACTCTTTCCTTGAGCATATCAAGAATCACCAGGAAGAGTTGAGCTACCGCTGCCACCTCTGCAGCAAGGACTTCCCCTCCCTATATGAACTAGGCGTCCACCAGTATTCCCACAACCTGGTGCCTCAGCACAGTCCCAAGAAGGACATGGCTGTCTACAAGTATGACAACAAGGGAAACAGCGATTTTCCATTCTGTGTTTGGAGGGAGCCATCCCTTGTGATTTCAAGTCTGAGCTTGTTAAGTTCATGAAGGCTCATATTAACAATGCAGTTGAGAAAACAAGTGGTGCTGTTTGTTTGTTTTCATCCTCCTTAGAAACTGTTTTTTGATCGAACAGTTTAGGTAGCTAGATATTGGTCACTTTTATCACAGGTTGGTGAATGACCGAGAGAGAGATCTTGAAGTCGTAGTAGATAACTCATTGAAAATGTTGTGACAGTGTGTGACTGCAATAAAAAAGGCCAACGTTATGCTGGGCATTATTAGGAAGGGAATTGAAAACAAATCAGCCGGTGTCATAATGCCCCTGTATAAATCAATGGTGCGACCTCATTTGGAGTACTGTGTACAGTTCTGGTCACCACACCTTAAAAAAGATATTATAGCTTTGGAAAAAGTGCAGAAAAGGGCAACTAGAATGATAAAAGGGTTGGAACACTTTCCCTATGAAGAAAGGTTAAAGTGCTTGGGGCTCTTTAGCTTGGAGAAACGATGGCTCAGGGGTGACATGATCAAGGTTTATAAGTTTATGCATGGGATAGAGCAGGTAGAGAAAAAGGTACTTTTCTCCCTTTCTCACAATATAAGAACTCATGGACACTCAATGAAATTGCTGAGCAATTGCATTAGAACAGATACTTCTTCACCCAAAGAGTGATTAACACATGGAATTCACTGCCACAGGAGGTGGTGGCGGCTAAAAGTATGGACGGCTTTAAGAGCGAATTAGATAAACATATGGAGCAGAGAGCCATCAGTGGCTATTAGCCACAAGGTATAGATAGGAAGGAGCTGCAGTGGCTCAAGTGGTTAAGACGCTGAACTGCAGGCTGTGGAAGGTCAGTAGTTCAGCAGTTCAAGACCTGTGAGTGCCACATGACGGGGTGAGCTCCCATCTCTAGTTCCAGCTCCTGCCAACCTAGCAGTTTGAAAGCAAGAAATTGCAAGTAGATAAATAGGTACCACTTCAGTGGGAAGGTAACAGCGTTCCGTGCACCTTGGTGTTTAGTCATGCCGGCCACATGACCACGGAAATGTCTTTGGACAGCGCTGGCTCTTCGGCTTTGAAACGGAGATGAGCACCGCAACCCTAGAGTCGAATTCGACTGGCTTTCGAGCAAGGGAACCTTTACCTTTACCTTTACCTATAGATAGGAACTCTGGGGCAAGTGATGCTCTGTATTCTTGGTGCTTTGTGGGGGCAACAGTGGGAGGGCTTCTAGTGTTCTGGCCCCACTGGTGGACCTCCTGATGGCACCTGGTATTTTTGGCCACTGTGTGACAGAGTGTTGGACTGGATGGGCCATTGGCCTGATCAAACATTGGCTTCTCTTATGTTCTTATTATTTTGATGATAAAATGTTGGCTTCAGATTTTGAAGGGTTCTAGGCTAATTATAAAACACAATCAGGCTTTACTTGTACGTGTCGGGGTTCTCTGGTATCAGTGACAAATTTGGGGGTTCCACTGCTCCACTAGTCACAGTCTACTTTCAGTGTTTGCTTTCCTTTAAAAGAAATTATCTTTAGCTGACCAGTTTGAAAAGAGGGCATACCCTGAACATTTGAGGAAATAGATAATTTATATATTGCATTTTAATCTCAACTTTTCTAGAAATCAAAAGTGGGGCACTTACTTCTCTCCTGCTTTCCAGTAGGTTCCACTGAAACTTAAGTGATTGGTGTAAGGTCACCTCACTGAGCTTCAGGGTCAAGCAGATAATTGAATTCTAGTCTGCCATGTCCAAGCCCAACCAGCACTCTACCCTCTGTGACAGACTGGCTTTCATGGGTATGTCTGCTTTTCCTTTCTGAAACCGTTCTTCACAGAAGATAATACAGAATTGGGTTTTACTAGTCATAGGCCTCAGTTCAGATTGGTAACAGTTCTTTTCCTTTCCATCCTGCTTCAGATGTGTCAAGTGTGTAAATAAATATTCCACCCCAGAAGCCCTGGAGCATCACTTACAGACAGCAACACATAACTTCCCCTGCCCTCATTGTCAGAAGGTAGGTAGATGGTCTGATCCAGCTGAGCCTGTTTTATTCATTTATTATTTACATTAGATAGGTGTTGCACAGCTTTATTATGGAGAACTGCCTTGAGAAAAATGTACTAACTTAGCCAGGGGCAAGTCCCACCCTGGTGATTCTGTCCTTAACTGTCTCTTGTCTTCTGTCCACAGGTGTTCCCCTGTGAAAGGTATTTGCGACGGCACCTCCCTACACATGGGGGTGGGGGCAAGTTTAAGTGTCAGATCTGCAAGAAGTTCTTCCGCCGAGAACACTACCTCAAGCTACATGCTCACATTCATTCAGGTAGGTGTTTGCTCAAAGCTCCTTTCCAGTGAGTGGAGCACTTTCATTTTTGATGTTAGTTAGTATGTTAGCCGAACTGCTTATCTACGCAGTGGCTGACTAACTTATTGAGGTCTTTTTGCCAATGTATACAGAGAAACCGAGTTCCGTCGGCTGAGAAGCCTATTTCTTCAAGGAATGATGCTTGACAAGGGTTTCTTAATTTGAATCAAGATTCTTTTTACTGAACGTTCTTATTATTACAGGCATACAAAAACAGATACACACACACATGCATTCAAGTTCCTTTTAGTTACAGTAGAAATGGAAAACAATATTGGGATTTAAGCTAAAGGTATGTCTTTAGGAGGGGGAAAAGCAATTATACTTATCTGCTCCAGGAGATGTTGATTCTTCAGTGTTCAGGAACAAGGATTGTTTCTAACTAAGGATTCCTTACTTTTGCTACACACAGATAGGCCAGCTATATGTGTGAGGGTTACTTGGTCGCGACTCCAAGTTAACACAATAAGTTACCTTAGCTATCTTGTTGATATGAAGAAGGAGCAGCGGCTGCAGAAGAAGAAGAAGCAGGCAGCCCAGCAAGCAGGAAGAACCGCAACAAAAGGTTGCACCCTGTTTTATCAGCTAGTCTGGGGGCTGGCTTGGGGGTGTTTCTGGGTCCATCCCATCCCTATACCATTGGCTAAAGGATGTGGGGGTTCCCTCCTCCTAAGGTGGGGCAATGCTGAAAATCTACACCTTACTACAAGGGAGGTTTGGTCAAAGTGTCAAGATGGGTTGGCATGGAAACCTTTAGGTATGTAGATGGATCTGGCCATACACAAGTGATGGAGTTCACACCTGTGGCGTCAAACTTCCTGCGGGTTACGTGGAGGTAGAGATTCTCCCAATGGTGGAAAGTTATTGTTTTTACATTCTGTGGAAGGGACCGTAATGGAGATGCTTCTTGTTCCCAAGGGCTGCTGGGTAAATGTGCAAGATGTGTCTGTGACCTCATTTGCATGGAGATACAGGCTGTGTGATACCTCCTTTTACAGAGAGAGTCACATTAACTCATGCATACATTCTCCCAAAGCAAAGACACTTGCTGGCACCATTCCTGGTGTGCATGCAGGTCAGAAAATAACAAATAAAAGCATTTTCAAAGTTCACCTCCTAACAAGTACATATGAAGCTGTCATAGTCAGACCATTGGTTCATCTAGGTTGGTATTGTCTATGGACTGCAGTTCAGGGTCTAATGCAGAAAAAAGTCTTGAGATCTTTTAACTGGGGATGCTGGGACTGAACTTGGGGTGAAGCAGGTGCTCTTAGTTTGAAGCATGGTCCCTTTCCTTAAAATAAATATAAAGTTGCTTTATATCAGATCATTGTCCATCTAGCCTCATTATCTAGTCTGACAGGGCTCTTCAAAGCCTTAGATGAAGAATGTGTTTCCCCAAAACTGCTACCTGAGATAATTTAACTGGATATGCCAAGGACTGGATCTGGGATTTTCTGAATTCAAAGTAGGTATTTTCCCACTAAGAGTGCAGTCCTAAAAATATTTACACCCTTCTAATGCCATTGACTTCAGCAGGCTTAGGACAATGTAACTTTGTTCAGGATTGCACTGTGAGACACAGCTAGCCCATCTTGTGGCCAAGTTTCTCTCCTTATTGGGCATATTGTTCTATAGCACCGTGGTGAATCAAAGGAGATGATACCTTGGGGAACTTAGTCATTTATTATCGCTTACGGAAAGGAAAGTAGTTGCTTTATTAGAATATTTGTCAGTCTTGAAGGCATGCTCAGCCTGTAACTCCTTTGCTGTACTCATGTCTCCTGTGCAGGTGAAAAGCCTTTTAAATGCTCAGTATGTGACTCAGCCTTCAACAGAAAAGATAAACTCAAACGACATATGCTGATCCATGAGCCTTTCAAGAAATACAAATGTCCCTTCTCGTAAGTACGAAGTGGCCCACAGTAGCTAAGAATGGCACTGACTTTACGGATAACGTTGCAAGTACTTAAGCTCTGGGAACCAAGGTTCCTCTTGGTCTGCTGTATGATAGGCTAACATTAGGGCCTTTAGAGTATGTTTCTCTGTACATAAAATGTAACATTCTATGTGGTACCAAAAAATGTGCAGCCTTTGAAACATGAACAAACAGGAGACCAGGAATTGTCTTCTAATCTTCATTGGCTCTGGGATCTTAAGTTAGTCTCTTTTTCTCATTGTGCCAGTTATTGCTTTTAAATAATCGGTTAGTCATATTTCCTGCCTTTATTGTTCATTAAGAAATGCTTTCCAAATGAACAAACTAGGGAGTTGATAGTGGTTGTGTCTGTAATGACTTCCAGTTCTAAAGATGCTTTCAGATCAGGTCCTTAATGATAGCTACATGGTTTCCCCCATATCTTCAGTTCAGTCTTTGCTCTTGTTCAGCTATTACATTTGCATCCAACAAGGTTTCTTTTTTTATCTTCCTCTGTCGTACATGGCCAGTTTATTGTAGTGGTTAGGAGCGTGGGCTCTAATCTGAGAGAACGGGGTTTGATTCCCCGGTTCTCCACATGTAGCTGTCGGAGTGACCTTGGGTGAGTCATAAATTCTTTCAGAGCTATTCTCTCAAGGGCAGTTTTCGAGAGAGCTCTCTCAGCCCCACCTACCTCACAGGGTGTCTGTTGTGGGGAGGGGAAGGGATTGTAAGCCGCTCTGAGACTCCTTCAAGTAGTGAAGGGTGGGGTATAAATCCAATCTCTTCTTCTTACTTGCCTGAGTTATTTGCTGTGCGGGCCAGGCACTCCACTCATTAATGTGGCACTTTGTACTATAGGTTGACGGGATGTTAGCCCAATTGCTCTATTTTAAATATAGCAATTGGTTTATTATTATTATTATTATTGGATTCTCGCCTGTATATACAGAGAATGCTGCTGCTTTGTAATGGTTCCCAGTAAAAGACACAGAGACCAGGTATAATTAATAAAATATTATTTTACTGAATATAATCGTTATTTATCCATTCACAAACACACAAACAGTATTCAAGCATTCACACACATAAAATAGAACTAAGAAAGCAGAGGGGATTGATGGCTTATGGAGAAGAGGTGATACTACCTGTCAGATGTGCAGAAGTCCATGAAGAAGGATTGTGGCCTAAACCCCGAGGGTTCAGGGGTGGGCTGCCATTTTGGCTCATGGCAGAGACACACACGGTCTGAGGCCATGTGTATGCTGGGATATACCCACTGTAAGACAATGCAGCCCAATGGGTGGCCCTGGGGGCTGGTCTCAGGTGAGAACAAAAGATTACCTGGGCCAATCTGGGGTCCCAGGGGTGTGTGATGTCAGTAGAGGCAGACCTTAGGTTTGACCAATGGGCTTCCAGAGAGGCAGGGTCTGGATTTAACAATAGAAGCCAGGTGTTGGGTGTCTAGTTGAATGGATTATAGGACTTGCTGGCCAGGTAAACAAAAGGTGGGAGACTTCCCTGATTGTTCCTAATTAGCATCAGGAAGGGTCGTTAACAATTTGAATGCTTGATTGGGTAATCCCTTCATGCACTGGCAGAGGAAAAGTCCTTTGTCTGCTGTATGGCCCTTAATCCGTGTAGGTGACATGCAGCAGTTATGTAATGGAGTCCCTCAGAGTAAAAAGACAGCTTTTTCCTTTCTCTATGGGCTTCTACCTTGGCATCCATTTTACAGTCTAGACAGACCATGTGGCAACAGCAAACAGTCCATAGCAAAGCCCCATAATGGCGTCAGGGCTAACAGGGATGAGGATAATCTTCCTTCGCTTGGATAGTTAAATCTGGTGTCCTTTCCAAATATTGAATTAAGTATAAAGTTGTGCCTCCTTTTGGCTCACTTTTTGAATCAATTTTTCAATAGGGCAATTTTTGAAAAGCTCTGCAGAAGGGGGAAAAAACCCTCAGACTTTCCCTTGGCAGTCAAGTGGCATCTGCACTGCTGTGCTGTTTTCATTTTTTTTTTTAACCATGGTAAGGAAGCCAAAAGGCCCTCAAGAACTGTCCTTCCATTTAAACTGGGAGATGCACTCATCAATCACCAGGTTGCTATTGGGAAGAGGAACTGCACCTGAGATTCTTACCTATATCACTCTGCCACTGTCACCATTCTACATCTGACTTTTCCCCTGTTTTGCAGAAATCATACCGGCTGCAATAAAGAGTTCAACAGGCCAGATAAGCTGAAAGCTCACATTCTCTCCCATTCAGGTAAATGAGCTTGTGGTTTTGGCTTTGTCCTGTGCAGGAAATGAACAGTGGATCACCTAATTATTGAACTGCAAGAGACAATTGATTCTCTTGGTTTCTCAATCGCAGCAAAGGCGGGAAGCAGTATATAGCTTAAGCCATGAGGATTTATTACTTCCCTTTTGAGCTGTGATTAAGATTAATGTCATTCTGTCTCCTTGTGGCACTGAATAGCCCACCTGAATGACCTATAGTTAGAACATTGAATTGCTAACCTAAAGTCAACCCACAGAAGCCAAGGGCAGCAAAAGCTTAGTAAATCATGCCACTTCCCACTTTCTGCAGTACTTATGCTTTTGTGTAGGAATGATTCAGAGAAGTGAACTTTCATGACTCTCCATGAAAAGCTATTATATGTCTCCTGCAGATTGGGTAGGAGCAGTGCTCCCTCTAAACTGTGGAGGCTTGTGAGCAAAAATTCTACTTTGTGAGCTACTGGCATTAAAGTTGTGAGCGAGCGGTTTGGCTGCTGCATAAATCAGTTTGCTCTGGAGCCATCCTTCCTGAGCTAAGAGAAAAATGTGTGAGCCAGAAGCTAAGAAACGGTGAGCTAGCTTAGAGGGAAGACTGGGTAGGAGGCTGGAAGATGGTTGTGTAGAGTTGATGGAGAATGATGGCTATGAGTAGGAAGATAGTTTCAGGTGGGCAGCAGTGTTGGTCTTCAGTAGAAGAAGATTCAAGTCCTGATGTCTAACAAAGGGAGCTTTGACTCTCAGAAGCTTACACCTTGGAAATCTTGTTGGTCTTTAAGGTGCTACTGGACTTGAATCTTGCTTTTCTATAAATATGAAGTCTCTGGTTCAAACCTCAGTTCTGTCAAGAATACACCAGCAGTGCTGTCCAAAGGAGAATTACACCTTTCTATATCCACTTAAGTCAGTGAGCTTAGAATGGTGTTATTGTGTTTAAGATAGCACTGTAGGGCTTGTGGTCACACAAACTAAATAATCCATTTTCAATCCACTTTCAGACTGGATCTTTATTGTGTGAACTGGCAAAATCCAGTTGGAAAGTGCATTGAAAGTGGATTATTTAGTGTGTGTGACCGCAGCCTAAGTAGCCTTAAGAAACCTGCTGCCTTTCATGGAAGTTGTGGGTTTTTAGGAGTCACAAAGATTGGATGAATTCTTTCCAAAAATACACAACCTGTGATGTCCTTAAAGTTATCCTTATTGACCACAGAAAAAACCTGTCCAGTCAAAACATATTTGGTCCTGTATGGCTTTCCACAGTAATATTACCTATGAACAATTTGTGTATCTATTAAAGGACAGCTGTTTTACATGGATTGCATATGTTTCTGGAAAAGACCTGATCTCTGCTTCTCAACCTTCTTGGTTTACTATACTTGAAAAGGATTCCATATAATAGTCTTGTCTTGTTTGCTAAGCTGTAGCTCCGAAAACTAGTTCCTTGCTCCAGACTCATAACATTGGGCTCCATAACTGCTCTCAGTAAGCCTTTTATATAATAAAGCTTGTTTGCTGTGCTCTTGTTTAGGCATGAAGATTCACAAGTGCCAATACTGTAACAAGGCCTTCAGCCGGCGAGCCCATATGGTGGAACATCAGCGCTCCCACACTGGCAACTACAAGTACCGCTGCCCTACCTGCAGCAAAGGCTTTACACGCCAGAAGTACATGAAGGACCATAAATGTCGGCTGACTTTGCCCAAGGACAAAGACCTCCCAATCAGAAAATCCCAGAAGAAGTGGGGGACTCGTGGGCGGAAAGTGGGACTTCCTCTTTCTGCTCAGTTGGCCTTGACAGAACTGAAAGATGGTCCAGGCGGAGAGACTCTTCAGAAAGGGCCCCCCAATAAAGAACAGTTTCCAGAGTCTGACACCGTCCTGTCCATTGTGGTTGGCAGAACAGCAGCGGCGGCAGAGCCAGATCTTGGCAACCCCAACCAGCGCAATGGCATGCCGTCCAACCTTGCCCTGGCTGAGTTGCAGTCTGGCACGGAGAGCCCGTGCACCATGCTGGCGGTCCCTGTCTACATTCAGGCTACTGAATAATTGAGGAATTCTGTGTCTCGTGTCTGTTTAATGGGACGGGGAGAGGGGAGAGAAGAGTTCCTCTGTTCCTTGAGAGAGGCGTCCTGCTGCAGGGGATCACGGGGAGGGGGAGGGGTAAAATGGCTGCAGTGATGTGGCATTCCTACAGAAGGTGTTCGTAAGGAAGACAATGATGTTTACAGTCACCTCCATGTTTTCCTTTTTCCACATGAATATTAGTCTGGTACAGCTCTTAACAAACAGCAGGCAGTGAAAGGAATATCTGTATTCTCCACGTGCTGCCCGGGTAGGGTGCTCAGTAGTGAACATGGTTCCTGGTGGAACAACAATCCAAATCACTGAAATAATTTGCAAATATCTCCAAGACCGGAGAGATTTTTTTGTTTTGAATTATTGTACTGCATCTCATTTGTGGTTCCATTCTAAAATTTGTATTGCCTTCTCTTTGGATGGTTGGCCTTCCCAACTGCAAGCAACAGTCCTTCCTACTGGAAGAAAATTCATTATGTGATCCTTTGGGAACATCATTCATAAATATTCTCATAGACACACCCTATGACTCTCCCTTTCTGATATATATCAAAAAGGAAAGTTGTTGTTTAGAAGTGCAATGGAGCAAGTTAAACACCATTTCTCCCCTGGTGAAATCACTAGGATTTATAGATGGATGCAGCAGCCTTTCTTGAAAGATAATGTGTGTCTGAGTACATATTTGGAAATGTATGGGGAATGTGTAGGCAGGGAGTGCATGGGTTATGAGGAGAGGCAAAGGCAGACCGCAGGAGCAGAGGAAGAATACTAAATACCAGCTGGGTGACCTTGGGTCAGTCACAGTTCTCTCAGAGCTCTCTCAGCCCCACCTACCTCACAGGGTGTCTGTTGTGGGAAGGGGAAGGGAAGGAGATTGTAAGCCACTCTGAAACTCCTTTGGGTAGTGAAGAGCCAGGTATTAAAACCAACTCTTCTTATATAATATGAAGCACAATCTGTCTGAAGCCAGTGGTTAAGAGTGTCAGATTAGTACCTAGGGAGACCCAGGTTTGAATCCCCACTTGTGCCATGGAAGCTTGCTGGCTGACCTTGGGCCAGTCACACTCTCAGACTAAACTACCTGTTGTGGGGAGGGGAAAGGAAAAGGATTATAAGCCACTTGGAGATTCCTTCGAGTAGTAAAGGGCAGGGTATAAATCCAATCTCCTCCTCCTCCTCCTCCTGAAGACCACAAACTGCATTTCCCAACATTGTTGACTACTCCCCCACACCATCTAGTAGCCCCTTTGGACAGTAAGGGATGTCTGCAACCTTTTACAAGGCATGCAAGTCACTACATGGTTAGAATGCTTGTCCCAAACCCATCCCACTGCATTCCTAATGGTTTCACCTTTGCTACCACAAGCCCTCCTTCCTCAAGGCTCCGAGGGACACTCAGTTTGAGAGGTTATCAGTTCATCATCTGAAGAATGGCTCCTTTCTAAGTGATCCTTCCCTCTCTGCTTCTTCCTCTGCTTCTTCCTCTGCTTCTCACTTGCCTTGAAAGCCCCTTGCTGGGGTCACCATAAGTTGGCTGCGACTTGATTGCACTTTTCACACACTACTTGGAAGTGACTCCCTTTTCCTTATGAACCGTGAAAGCTGTTGGTTATCCTTTACCTAAAGAAGATAATGAACAGGTCATTTTGCTATGTAATCCCAATTGATAAACTTACATTTTTCACATTTGTACTCAAGCAATGATCAGGGATTCTTTATTATCCCTTAATTTGGCTTGCATCCTACTTGGAATTTGTGATAAATCATAAAGTAATGTTTGCACGTATCTGAACAGTGCAGCCATGTTTGTAAGTGAAAAAAGATTGTGCATGCATGAGCTCATAAAGTTTTGCCACAGCTTCACTTCTCTGGCCGCCATTACCTCCCAACTGCTGTTTGCCACATAATTTAAAAGCGCTCCCATTAGATAAATGTGGTGTATGCACATTCTCACACTGCCTCATTGAAATAATACCACCACCAAGTGTCAAATGTTTTTAAAACTTGCTTTACCGTTTGACTAAATCTTGGAGTTTGTTTACTATCCTGGGCACACCACACACTCAGGTTCTGGTGTTTTATCAGTAGAAATAAGTTGCAATTTGCAGAGCTCACTAACAGTTTTATACATGTTCCAACATGATACATGCTAATAACTGTGCAGATGCAAAAAGCATGTACTCTGTAGGTTGTTCAAATGTTGTATCTGCACAGCTGCTAGGAGAGGGTAAAATGTGAGTGATTCTGTGCTCAACAATGACCTAAGCGTGATCTTGAGGAAATACATGCCTTCCTCTTCAGTGATCAAGAAAATGTGGTCCATAAACTGAGCAGGTACAAAAGCTGCTGCAAGCTGCAATGCATAAATCATTTTTTCCCCAAAGACATGACCAGTCCATGACCCACACAAGCAGCTCTTGCACAGACATAGGACTGATCAATATGGCATTTGAGTCAAATGAAGAGCAAAAATGTTAAGGTTATCCAGTGAGGGTGACTTCACTAGCGTATAAATGAGTTAGATTACGGTATGTTTGAATGATGATTGCATTTGTGCTGAATCTCTCAGCATACCTGGCAGTGACTGTATGCTGCTGATATGGCATAAAGGA
The DNA here is from genome assembly GCA_029375565.1 of Gekko gecko. Taxonomy (NCBI): domain Eukaryota; kingdom Metazoa; phylum Chordata; class Lepidosauria; order Squamata; family Gekkonidae; genus Gekko; species Gekko gecko. The sequence continues at coordinate 142,057,122 of JAPDNY010000006.1, forward strand.
CTCAAGATACCTGTCAGATTTCATTAATGATGGACAAGCATCCACTACCTACATTTTGGCAAGCATCCCCATTAAACACTCAGATGCTCAATGGATGTTTGTTGAGTGTTCAGGAACACTTGCAAAATGTGTATGTGTATGCACATATCAATAGATGCCTTTTCCCTTCCCTATGACGGTCTCCAAATTATAAGCCTTAAGTAACTGGCCATGGGAAATGTCTCTTTACAGAGAGGACAGGCCCCAGTCAGGGGCTAATTTTCCTGCAAATTATTCTTTGCAGGCTTTCCTAGCATCCTACAAACATTGATAATAATTATGGCCTCCCAAACTGAATTGCAATACTGAGAGCACTATAATGCCAGCGGTGGGCTATGTATAGGGTTGCCAACTCAGCCTGGCACCTAGCAGGAGGTCATGGGGAGTGGGGAACTTTCTGCAGATGATCATGCCAATATGGTGACATCAGTTGTGCTGCAAAATGGAAGTGACATCACATCAGCACGATACTTCAGAGTTCAACGAAAATTCTATGGCTTAACCATATTGTTCTGAATGAATCCTAGAACATTGTGCTGACATGATGATGTCACTCTTGATGTGATATTTTGGCATTGGTGTGGCACTGAATTGCTGTCCCCCATTTAGGGATTCATAGGCCCAGAGTGGGAGATCTCCCATTAGCGAGATACATAGCACTAATTGGGTAGCAGAAACTTGCATTTTGTGAACCAGTTTGAAGTAGGGACGTTTGAACATCTGTCAGTTTGGCTAATCATTTGCTAGTTGTGAACAGGGAGCTGTTTGTTGGTATAGCAGTTTGAGCTTACTCTCTGGATTACTTTTCGAGTATTAAAACAGTACAGTGTTTCACACATGAGCATTCACACAACGAGCATTCACAGTCCCTTTCTTCTCCTATAAACCTATTGTCACGCCACTCTACTGGGCAATCAGTTGTATACATAAACAGTGAACAAATCATTTGCTACTTATTATGAGTGATATTGTGGCACCCATGTGGATGGGAAAATCCAGATCTTCCCAATGCCACACACATCGGTGCCATTGTCCCTGCCCTAGACCTTTGTTGCACCAGTTTCCATGCCCCTTGCCACTGTAGGGCTCTTTTTTTAAAAAAAATCAACAATCTAATATTGTTATAGATTTATTGTTATAGATACATTGTCTCAGATTTTGTTTGTAAAGAAGTAAGTCTCTAACCCCTTTTGTTGTTGAAACATTCCTTTCCCCTTTTAACTCTGCAAGGAAAGGGACCAGAGACTTTTTAAATAAGAAAACAAAGCTGGGGATTCAAAGAACCAGATGGAAATACTCAGGGCTATTTTTGTAGAAAAAGCCAGCAGGAACTCATTAGCATATTAGGCCACACCCAATGGCAGAAACTCATTAACATATTAGGCCACACCCCAATAGCACAGCTCATAAGCATATTAGACCACACCCCCATGTTACCAGAAGTGTGGTCACCTAGCTACACCCACCTTTTGCTTCTTATTCTGTTTACCTTGTTTGTTGTCAAAACCCAGGGCTTTTTTTGGAGCAGGAACTCCTTTGCATGTTAGGCCACACACCCCAAATGTAGCCAATCCTAATGAGTTTCTGCTGTTGGGTGTGGCCTCTTATGCTAATGAGTTCCTGCTGGGTGTGCCCAACTCAGGAGCCAGCTGGAACTCCATTCCTGTGCGTTCCTGCCGAAAAATAGCCCTGGAAATACTTATAACATTATAATGCTTTTACATTTCCAATTTAAGCAAGCAAGCAAGCAAGAAAGATAAAGCCTGAATGTTATGGGTGAAGACTGCTGAAGGACTAGGGAGCAGGATAAACGAGAAACCTGCTATATGTAAGCCCCATTGCTGCTGTTCTGTGCTGATCATCCCACCAGCTACAAGAAAAAGACCTCTGTCATTTTTCTAGTTATCTTATAAGCAGACATCCATCGCAATAGTTGATACCTGATGTCTTTTTGCAGTTGAAAAAGGAAGCTGCTGCCAACAAAGGCCAGAGTGCTGTGAATGGTCTTCATAAAGAGCAAAAGGATTCTTTATATAGGTTTCCTTAGCTATTAAAACAATTACATTCCAATTCTATAAAACGGTCAGTTGCAGCAGTACAGACAGACTGATGAGGTTTTTTTTTTTTTAAGAGGGTAAATCCAAGGTTTTAATCCACACAGGCAGTCAAATCATGCAAGTACCTGTCAACACTATATGAATCCCCATCATCGTTATTGTCACGCACATGGCAAAAATAGATTCATTGCCAAGCTCAGGCTCAACTAATGCCGTATAATGTCCATAAATAGTGTCATTAGGATGGCTTCTGCCCCAACCCTGTTATTGCTTCCGAAGCTGCCTATATGCAGGTGTTGAAAGATTGTGATGGCAACAGCATTGATGTTACATCCACATTATCACTCCAGAAGCATCTTCTAAATTTGATTACTCCATCCATAGTATCATTACTTATATCCATCATGATTTAGACATCAAACACATAGATATTGCTTTACTCCACAATGGCAAAATGTCTCATCAGTTACTGATGTATATGGAGTAGCACTGGGCAGAAGCTTGATGATAGTGTCTTGCATACTTACAAATTAACAAGGGACAAAATAAGCTTGTAAAATACATAATTAACCCACCATATAAAGTTGTGGTTTTAAACAAAAACAAATGATTTTAAAAATACATTTGGCTTGTACCTGGTAGAAATGGAAGGACTTTCCTGTTTTGAAAATTGAAATCCTTATATTCAGTTGGTGCAATATTTCTTCAGAATGTCATGCGGCCCACCAGTGATTTCCTTCAAATGAATAGCCAGTTTCTAGTAGTTTCTCTAAATCATATAACATTTTTGCCACAGTTATCAAAACAGAGTACGAGTGTCCCATGTGATGAAATGAGTCAATAAAAGTCATCACCTAGAGATTATATGACTTCCATAATATAGGTTCTCAAGAACTTAAGGGTTTTTTCCAATAATTTCTTTGGGTGATGTTTACTGGGTGCTTTTGACAGTGTCAGGAGGAAAAAGTTTGTTAAATATGTCTTTGTGGCTTTCTCTGTCTGCCAGTATTGAAGATGCAATTATGTGGTTGCTACGTTGCAATCAGTTCTATTTTGAGTGTGGTGAATGGAAGACCTGATTGTTTCCGCATGTAATAGTGCATTGCCTTCTATACTCTTTCTTTTCTAACCAACATTTTCCATCAGTTGTGATCAAAGGGTAGCCACTCTTGTGTCAGACAAAGATGATAAATGCTGCTATCTCAAAATAGCTTGAATTGAATATAATCCTCATGTTATGAGTTAGATATCCTTCATGATGATATTAGGTCAATGGCAGTCCACAGAACCATGATTTGGCTTGCAGGCAATCACTCAGATTCAAACTTGCCTTGACAAATGCTAGTTTCATTTCATTCCACTCTGGCTAGGCATCTCTGAAGCTGTGGAATTAGGGCAATACTAGAGACCAAGCCATGATTAAGGCAAGATTGAGCCAGGATGTCTATGCTCATACTTTATGTGAAACCATAGGTAAGATTAACTGTGGTCAATAACCCAACTTCAAACTCTAGTTTTGACAGCCCCAACTAAGGATTATGAGTAGCCAGTATTCAGACAATCTCAAGAACTGGTTAATTTAATTACACCACTATTTCATGATATGTCTGACCTGAGGTTGTATTCTACAAACCAGCTTTCTAGTTATAACCAAATCCAGTCTAATAATGCCTAATCATGATGGGGGGGAGGGAACTTTACCAGATGAAGCAATTAATTCCTAAAGAAATTCAGAACCTGGAATCTCAATTTGTGGATTTTATCACTACCTACAGTGATAAAGATTTGCTGCCTACATTCAGGAGCAGTAGCCATTGCTCCACTCCTTCCCCAGTTACCTCCTTGTCAGTAAAGCTCCATTCACAAATTACAGTGAACGCATGTACAATTCTGACACAGTGTACAGTTGATTTTTGTGTATATGTGTGTTGAGTGATTCTCATGTTACATTCAACACATGTACAGCTCAATGTGTGATTGAAACCTCACAATTATCCAGGTACTGGATTTAATTTGTAAAGTGAAGGCACATTGGCTCTTTCTTACAGATGTACATGCATTCACTGTAACTTATAAACAAGGTTACCGTCAATTGACATTAGAATGTCTTCCTGAAGCTGCGCAGAAGTTCACCTAATTCAGCATTCCCATTCATAAACATCCTGGAAAGAACATAATCACAAAATGATGAAGATACCACCCCCCCAGCAACTGCTAATGGGAGCTATACAGAGGTGTATCCTTCACAAATTGATGTACGTTCTTTTAAAAAGCTGTTTTAGCTAGTACCCATCTTCTGGCAATTAACTAATAAATGTTCATTGTGAGAGGAAAATGTTTTCTTTTGTTCTTCCTGAATGGGTTGCAAATCAATTTTGTTTGATATCCCCATTCTTTTTTGTGCTTTGAGAGACAGAATAATTTTTCCCTGTTCTACATTGTTCATATTCTCTAAGCTTCTGTCATATTTCCCCTTAATCAACTTTTTTTCTAAGCTAAAAAGCCCTAATTTCATTTTTCTTTGTTGGAAAGAACCCTGAATCCTCATTACTTCTGCTTTTCTGTATCTTCTTTGGCAGATGTTTTCAGATGAGGAACAAGAACTACACACAATATGTTATTTTATTTCATTTTATATTGCAGCAGCTGGACAAAATTTCTCAATAACAGTTCCAGTCTTCCCAAAGTCATCTTGATTACAGCCACATTTGATCCCTATTGTGTAAATTCAAGCAGTAAAGAGTTTCTTCCTCAGTCAGGTATCACTTTACATTTATTTATAAATCTCCTCCACTGTTCTGTTACCTGGGCTTGATGTAAATGTGATGCTGGTGAGGCAGAATAATTTACCCGTGTGACTTTTCAAGCACCCATATACACATGTAAGCACATATGCTACATATATAAATTATTTATTTACCTCACTTATGTCCCATCTTTCTGCTTAGTGCCATTTGTGTCATTCTCTTCTCCTTCATTTATCCTCATAACAATCCTGTCAGGGTAGGCTGAAAGTATGTGATCAGCCCAAGTCACTCAGCAAGCTTCCATGACATAGTGGGGATATGAATCTGGCCCTCCCAGATCCTAGTTCAGCGCTTTAACCACTACGCCACACAGGCTCTGCTTAACATGCCAAAGCGTAACCCCCATGAACGGGTGGTTTAACCAAGCAGGGGAGGAGTTGCTGAATAGATGTTAGCAGTGGCAGAAAGAGTCTGATTCACTGGGGACCTGGCCTGGGTAAGATTTGTTGTGCTTTTATCACCTTGTAGAAGGGCTATGTTTTTCAAGTTGCATATTTACCTTGGTGGATTTGATGAGAAGTTGGACTTGGCTCACTACAAAGTTTTGCAAGTGAGAACCAATTCTTTAATTGAACTCAGAGAACAATCTGTGTTCTGTTCACTGTTATACCTGTGTGGTTGGTTGTATGACTTTGTTGTATTGTAATTTAATTTAAATTCATTTGTCTTGTAAATATTATTCTTGATTTACCCCCATAAAACCGCACACGGGCCCAAGTTCCTCACTTTTGTCAATGTCATACTTAAATCACACCCTAAACAAAGTGCGAAGAAATTTGGGGTCAGGAAACAATTTTTCTGCAGGCCAGTTTGGCTGGAGATCCTGGAGGTTTTTTGGTCATCTTCTGGGCATGGAGCAGGGGTCACTGGGGGTGTGGAGGGGGAGGCATTTGTGAATTTTCTGCAAGGTGCAGGGGGTTGGACTAGATGACGCTGGAGGTCCCTTCCAACTCTATGATTCTATGAAATTCTTTCAAACTCCACACATATATTTGGGATTTCATTGTCATGAGGAACTTGATGTAGATGGTGCATTTCACAACCTCGCTGCTCACCACTGACCCAGATGATTTGGGCATGGGTGTATTGAACTTTGCACTGATTTGTGTGGTATGTTAAACAGATCATTGGGGATCTCACACTTTAAGGCTGTTGATTGTTTAAACTGTTTAAACTGACACTGAACAGTGTCCTAAGTATATGCAAACCATAAAGGACATTTCAGACAAATGAATGTTATTAGCTGTGCGCCTTAAAAAAAGTTATTTTTCAAACATATGGTCTCAATAACGTCATTTGAGATGCTCAAATGGTACAAACAATATCTTGTGTCACAGAAACTAAAACTGTAGCTTTTCTAAATGTCAGAATATGCACGTATCATTAAATACTGTTCTTTATACAATGCAGGTATATATGTAATCCACATCAGTGCCCCTTTAAGATTAATAATAATTAATAGTAATAATTATCATATGGCATTGTGTGTAGTATAGCCAGGAGATCCTAAGATTGTCTGGCAGCCTTATTTCTAGCTGTTTAGCATTATGCACCACTAGGGGGTGAGCTAAACTTTTTTTACTGGCTATCAAGTTTCTTTTTAAAAAGTTTTCAGAAATTGAGTTTTAGGAGAAAAGCTCCAATTTATTTGCTCACAGCAAGAACAAAGATGCCATAGAGCCACATGTAGCGCAAAAACTGTTCCAGAATTATCAACTTAGGGACTAAACCCTCCAGCTAGTAAGGTTGCCAACTCTCGTTTAGGATATTATTGGAGATTTGGGGAGGGTGCTCACTAGTTATGTGACATGGCCTCCTGTGATGTCATGTCCAAATCAAAGGTCAACTCCTCCAGCCTCACCCCTTTTGGAAAGATCACTTCATGCAACCAAAATTTAAATTTCTTGCCTCATATCTCTTCTCACTGTTTTTTCTTTTACTTTCTGTCACTTGTAAGCTTCTGTATGTATGTATTCTATATGTCACATTAATTCTTTGATCCTAGATATCTGTGATGGTACAACTGGCTGCTGTTCAATAGTGTTTGAGTCAACTTAACCCAGACAACAGCAGTCCCCTCCCTGTCTCAGTTCCCAACCAACCTCTGGCCTTCAGTGTCTGTACAGGTGACAATAAATCAGTTTCTCTTAGTCTCTGTAGTATCCCATAGAGCCTGTACAGTATGCCATGGAAGAAATCAAATTACAATGCCCACCTGATGTAGTGAAGAAAGAGATCAACATAGGTAGGGTTATCCTGATACAAGATAGGCCTGAACAGAATAGCAATATAACACCACTAGTGTTCAATCCAGCTACCTATGCTGGACAATGACACCCCTCCCTCACAGGCACTGGGAGGCAAGCCTTTTCTTGTCCCCAGACAGCCTCCTAACCTGAAACAACTTCTCATCCACAATAATGCACTTCCTGACATGGGCACGGGCTCTGGGACCAGAACCTGCAAGAAACCAAGATGCCAGCTCTGTCCCCATATTCACCCTAATAACATTATCACCGGACCTAACAACATCGGCCATAACATCTCAGGATCGTTCACTTGTTCAACTTCCAACGTTATATATGCCATCAAATGTCAGCAATCCTCTTCTACTTTCTACATTGTCCGAATAAATGGGCATAAATCTGACATTTAAGAAAATCACAATATTAAAAAACTAGAGGGGGAACATGTTAAACTGCCAGGACTTTCCACTGCTGATCTAAGAGTGGCAGGCAGTCCTCAAAAAAAGAAGCTTCAAAAGGAGACTACCATGATAGATTGCTGAACCTGAGTTCATTCACAAATTCAGAACAATGGACCCCCCTTCAAGGGTGAATAGACACACAGGATTCTTATCTCACTACAAATGCTAATTTTCTGCCCCATAGCATTTCTCCCCTGCTTTAATCAAGCGAAATACATTTCTTATTGCACCTCTGCATCCTGATTCTTCTTTGCAACATCCATCCCACCTCAGCCTGGGATATTAGGACTCACGGATCTCCATTCCTACTTGTATCTGATGAAAACAGCTTTGGCTCTCAAAAGCTCATTAGCAACCCCACCCCCATCTTGTTGGTCTCTCAGGTGCTACTGGAATGGAATCTAGCTGTTCTATAGCAGACCAACATGGCTACCCTCAGAAACTATTCTAGACTCTATTGTATACCATAGAGTTTGCCTTCTGAAGCTGCCATTTCCTCCAAGGAAGTGATCTCTGTAGTCTGGAAACCAGTAGTATTCTGGGAGAACTTCAGGCCCCACTGGCAGGTTAGAATTCTATATGGAATGTATTGATTGTGGTAACTGATATACATGGGTAAGTAATTAAAATTTTTAAAATTAGATAAAATATTCTGTATTTTGCTGTTTTCTGTGACCCCTTTATATGTCACACCTCTTAAAGTCACCTTTCTGTAGTATTCTGAGGTGATGCATGTTATGCTGTCTCCTTGCCTTCCTTAGCGTTTCTTACTGATTTTCACTGCCACCAAAGGCTCTTGCTTTAGAATTCATAGTTGGACTGGAAAAAACCCACCAGGATGGCTTAGTTAAATTTGGTAGAATGACAGAACAGTCTATGTGTGGGGGTGGCTCCGAGGTAAAAGGGTATCCTTTACTGTAAATAAAAAGTTGTTTTCACTTAAACATAAATAGAGTTTATTTAGAAGTAAAACAGCATAACAGATAGGTACAGGTCTTCTTTCTCTAAAGTTGCTTAATAGACCTAACCACAAAGGGTTATCTTCTCACTTCCCATTTATGCTAATTACTTCCACAAAGCTTGATTTCCTAACATGTCACTTAAGCTAATAACTTCCACACAGATTTTTCTCACATTCCACATTCTTCACCCACTCAAGTCTCTTCTCACACACAAAGCCTCTTGGAACAAACCAGTCTCCTAGGGTACCACTACCATCCAGCCATAACGCATCCATCCCCTGCTTTCTTACTCTGGACACAAGCCTTTTTAAACCACAGCAATATACTTATAAAATCCCACATTAAAACACAGAAATACAGCACACACACAATATTTACATATCAAAATACCACACAGCCCGATTTTGAACTTCTGTTGACATTGTATACTTTCTTGGAGAAACTTTAGAAGCTTAACTATTCAGTGCAGATAAAGAAGGCATCTGGAACCACATATACGTTTGCTAACTCTGGGTGGAGAAGTTCCTGGGGGCAGAGCTTGGGGATTGCAGGGTTTGGACAGGAATGAGAGCTCAGCAGGCCAGGGTATAATGCCCTCCAAAACAATAATTTTCCCCTGGAGAACTGATTTCTGTCATCTGGAGATCAGCTGTAATTCCAGATCTCCAGTTGCAATTCCAGATCTCCACTTGGAGGCTGGCAATCCTAAACTACAGGGATAACGAATGCCCCCCCCCTCTTTTAATTGAACCAACAATGAAATAATAGATTTGAATCCAATTGCACCACAGAAACCAAAAATATTTTCAGGGTATATGTTTTTGAAAGTCAAAGCTCTCTTCGTCAAATACAAGACCTGCATCTGATGGAGCTTTAATTCCCTAAAGCTTTGACTCCCTGAAAGTATTGTTCTTGTCTATAATGCAACTAGACTCGAATCTACTACTGCAGACCAGCACGACTACCCTCTGAAACGAAAGATGAAATAATGACACCATCAGAGCATTTTTTTAAAAAAATTCCCATTAGATTCACCCAGATTTCTTCCTACGTTAGGGCTACATTCTAAATGCTGTTCTCATTTGTTAAGGATCATGAATGCCTCGTTCAATGCACTATCCAGTACACCCTGTGGCATCTCACTGTTAATTTGCGACATTTTACCAGCCTTTTTTTCTTGATTTCGCCCTTGGTGAAGTTTTGCGAAAGAAGTCGCTTCCTTTTCCGGCATGAGAGGGTTTAACCTGTCACCATGGTGCATCAATCAAGGAAAAGGAGGGACCAAAACTGGGGGAGGGGGCGGTCGTGTGTGTCTAAAAATGAGGAAACTACTGCGTCTCCCAACAGTTACGAGAAACTGGACAGACGATGATGTTATCCGCGCATGCGAAGCTCACGCAAGGTGTTTCCCAGCATGCAACAGTAACAGAGAACACAATTGCACTAGAGACTACAACTCCCGGCAGCGCTTGCAAAGTACTTCGCATCTTACCCCAACAGATCTGGAGGTGTGGTGGGTGACGAGACGTAGTGTGGGCGGAGTAATGACGGTTGCCGTGGCTCCCGGAGTGACGTGAGGAGATTTGTGGGCGGTCCGAGGGCTGGCCGTCCGTCCGTCAGGGTGCCGCTGAGGGTGACGTGCTTGGGTGGGGGGACGGTGTGTGTGCGTGTGTGTGTCGGGGAGTGGTCGCCGGTGGGGCTCGGGCCTTTGCGAGGGGAAGCCCAGGCCGAGGGGGTCGCTGTCTGGCCGGGCGCTGCCGCCTTCCCTTTCCCATCCTCGGTGTCGCTTCGGAGCGTTTCGGGCTTCTGCCTTCCCCGCGGGCCGCTTCCCCCTCCACCCCGTCCTCTCCTCCCCGCCGTTTCTTCTCCTCGCTTTCCTCCCGGTGCGGCCCGGCCATGTCGGGGCTGCTGGGCAAGCTGTTCGGGACGGGGACGGGCGGGAAGGGCGCCGGGAAGGGGCCTTCTCCGCAGGAGGCCATCCAGCGACTCCGCGACACGGAGGAGATGCTGAGCAAGAAGCAGGAGTTCCTGGAGAAGAAGATCGAGCAGGAGCTCTCGGCCGCCCGCAAGCACGGCACCAAGAACAAGCGCGGTGAGCCGGGGCTGCGGGAGGGGCGGGGAGGAAAGGCCGGGCAGGGACAGCCCGCCGGGCTTCGCTCGGACGGGGCCGGGCTGAGGCGACCGTGGCGGGAGGAGACCTGGACCCTGCCAAGTGCGAGGGGGGCGGAGGAGGAGGAGGAGGTCATTTCCCGGCTGCTGTCATCCCGGGACTTAAGCTGCCCTTGGACACAGCGGGGGCTTATTTCTGAGTAAACAGGCTGGTAAATCCGCGTCTCAGTGGGGGAAGGAAAGGGAAGAGAAGCGCTGTTTGTTTATAAACAACCTCAGTGGCTTTTCCGCTTAAAAGGAAGTCGAGGTAACGTACAACTTCTAAAATACTATTTAGGAAACGCAGTGCCTTTTTAAAGGTAGTCACAGAATACCCACGTTTCAAGGAATCCGTTACAGCACCAACCTTGAGGATAAATTATGTTTGTGTTATATGTGAAGGTTTGTACCAAAACGTGCATTTGGGAGGATGCAAAATACCAGTCGTTTCATAATGCTCCTGAGGGCCTACTTCTTTGTAGCAAGGTGTCATGATTGCAGCAGCACTTTGAATCAGTTGTCTTAAGTCTATGGAGGTGTATGTTAGCAAGTACTCTACTGCTGCCCTTGGATCTGGATGTTAATGCTGCATGCTGGGAATATTGTATATACCCATCTGTACTACTGAAATGAATTACCTGGCAGGATGGTTTGGGTTCAAGGGAAACTGCTAAGACTTTTGAATTGTAACATGAAACCAGCCCCTGCAGAATAATCTTATGGATCCAACCAGGTATCCTTGAAAGACCTGTAAACCGAAGCACCCCCTGTTATTGACCCCCACCCCAGCAGCTGCCATTCAGAGATACACTGCCACTCTAAATGTTATGTTTCATTGTCTTTGATGGAACCACACATCATGAATTCATCTAATAACTTTTTAAAAATCATTGGAGTTAGCAGCCTTTGCTGTACTCTGTGGCATGGATTCTCACAACTGAATTATGCATTGTGTGAAGAAACTTTTTTGTGTCCTGTATCCTCTGTCCAGCAGCATTTTGTGAGGTGTGGTGGGCTGCAGTGAGAGGCGAGAGTTTCATTCTGTGAGCAGCGTTCTGCTCATGGTATTTTGGATTCAGCCAGGAATGTTTTCTATGTTGTCATCATTTTTGAGTTGGACGGTACCCATTTGAAGCCTAGATTCAGAAATGCGTTATACAGAGAGTGATCTGCTACCTAGTTCTGTCCAGACTAGCTTAGGCTTTATATTTGCTCATTGAAGGTAAGCTCCAATTAACTCTCTTGCCACTTAAGAGCCAGTGTGTTTCATTTAGGTGAGTTTGAAGTGTTTAAAGAGGTATTGTATTGAGCAACAAACTATTTTTATCATGTTTTTGAATCTGCAATTCCATTTATGTTGGCTAAGGGTTTTGCAAATTAACTGGCACCCTTTGGTCTTGGCACTGGTAGTTAGTGCAGTGTGTATTAGAGGTAGTATAAAAGTTTCACGGTATCTGCAACATACTGGATTTCTTTATGGAGATACTAATGTGAAGGTTTTAAAAATCCTACACGTGAGATTATATTTGTGTTGCTGTTTTTTATTTTACATGTTCCTGTTCATTTTGCAAAATTTTATAAACATGCTTTAAGAATAATGTTTTGAAGATGCTAAATAAAGAGACTTGTGCTGGGCGGAGGCCCGTAGCCTGCGTGGGGCCCTGGGGGCCCGCCCCCCCACGGGTTTTGCGGGCCCCCTCCCCCATCCTCTGCTCCCCCATCCTCCCCCTGGCCCCTCCCCCCTCCTCGAAGCACTCTCATAAGGGAGGTTACACCTCCGCTCTGCCTCCGCTGCTCCGCCCCTCCATCCCTCCCAGCACTCATAAGGCGGGGTTAGAAATCCGCTCCGCCTCTGCTCCTGACCTGCCCACATGCACCCTTCCCGCCTAAAGAACTGCAGGTGAGCGACGCTGCAGCAGCCCTTATTGGAACCCACGAGGTGATTGGCTGCTGACTGCGCACCGCGCCCTGCTCTAGGCCTTCACCGCCTGCCCATCTCCCCCCCCCCGTCCCCAGGCTTTGCAGGGCCGCGCTGAAGTGCAGGCCCCTGCAAAGCCTTCTTCTCCCCGTCCCCAGGCTTTGCAGGGCCGCGCTGAAGCATGGGCCCCTACAAAGCCTTCTTCTCCCCCCCTCCCATCCCCAGTCTTTGCAGGGCCGCACTGAAGTGCAGCCCTACAAAGCCTTCTTCTCTCCCCTCCCCAGTCTTTGCAGGGCTGCGCTAAGCCTTCTTCTCCCACCCTCCACACACAGAGCATTGGCCTCCCTATTAACCTCCCCATTTGCAGTATGAAGTTTGGGGTACTACTGACGTAATTTACAATGGTGATGAAAGCATAACAAGATAATCATGTGAAGTACTCAAAAGCTTTCCCCTTATGAGCCCCGTGGAGCACTGAGGTCCACCAATCAACATCTTTTGGTGGTCCCCGGCCCCAAGGACTTCTGACTTGCCTCAACCAGGGCCAGGGGTTTCTTGGCCCTGGCCCCTGCCTGGTGGAATGAGCTCCCATGTGAGATCAGCGCCCTGCGGGATCTATTACAAGCTGGGCTTTTGGTTGAGGCAGCAGACGTTCCCCCCTTGGGCCCCCTCTATCTGTAGCCTGGGTCCTTGGGATCCTAAATTTAAAGATATTTATAACAAAAACTGATTTTAACATCATCAACCACTGAAGCATCTGGCTTTTATTAGAGTAGTATGGTACTTATGATTTATGTGTTGTTATGTCATGTTATTTTATACAGTGTTTTAAAATGGTTTTACCCGTATTGCACTTTTACTGTTGGAACGTGCCCTGAGCCCATCAATAATAAAATAAAATAATAAATAAATAATGCTAAATAGTTCTATTATTTCATTACATAATGGTTTCATGAACATCTTTCTTTTCAGTTTGATGTAGTGGTTAAGTGCGCAGACTCTGATCTGGGAGAACCAGGTTTTGATTCCCCACTTCTTCACATGCAGCTGCTAGTGTGACCTTGGGTCAGTCACAAGTTCTCTCAGAGCTGTTCTCTCAGGAGCAATTCTCAAAAGAGCTCTCTCAGCCCCACCTACCTCACAGGGTGTCTGTTGTGGGCAGCAGGAGGGAAAGGAGACTGTAAGCCACTCTGAGAATCCAAGTGAAGGGCAGGGTATAAATCCAATCTCTTCTCCTCTCCCCCTCCTTCCTCCTCCTCCTCTTCTGAGTCGAATTAGGAGAATTACAAGATAATACACTATGAATATAGGTCTCTACTGACAGACATCTACAGCTGGAAGTACCTAGCAGGTGTTGGGGTTAGTTACAGTAAAAATATCTGTAACAAATGAGCAGCTGGCATTTTACTTAGTTTATCCTTAATGCTTACTTGTATGATTCTTTGTGCACTACTTTTACTGAGTGGCTATGATTTGAAATTTGTCAAGTCCTTCAAAGGCTACATCAGTGGTACCCTGCTGGATCAGACCACTGGTTCATTTAATATAGTTTCTTGTTTCATAGTTGCCAGCCAGCTGCCTTAGAGAACCAGCAAACAGGTTAAGATGCCAAGGTCTCCCGTGATGCTTTCTAGTGCTGGCATTCAAGGTTTACTGCCTCTTGACATAGATGTTCCCTTTAGTTATCATGGCTAATATCTGTCTAATCCGCTTTCAAAGCCATCTATTCTATTGGCCGTCTCTGCATCCACTGGCAGTAAATTCCATAACTTAATTACTTGTTGAATGAAGATCTTTCTCTTGTCAGTTCTGAATCTATTGCCCTTCAATTTCACTAGGTGTCCTGATTTCTACTATTATGGGAGAGGAAGGGAAAATAATCTTTCCACCACAGGCATAATTTTATAAACTGATAATACTTTCTGTTTAGATGGCTTTTCTCTAAACTGACAAGCCCCACACTCTTTTGCCTTTTTTTGTATGGAAGGTGCTCCAAACCATTCATCATCTTGATTGCCATTTTCTGCACTTCAATACCTTTGAAATATTTTTGAGGTACAGTGACCAGAACTCTATGTAGTATTTCAAATGAGACCAAACCATGTATTTGTACAAGGTATGATACTACTATTTTGTTTTCAATCTGATTCCTAATAACCCCGGCTTCCGCACTGAGTGGACATTTTTGCTAGACTCTTTTCTGCAACCCCAAGATCTTTTCCCTTTTCAGTGAATATCAGTTCAGACCTTATTTCCATATATTTAAAGATAGGAATTTTATTTTGCTGCAATGTGCATTGCCTTACATTTAATTCATTTGCCATGCTGTCCTTCTCACCCAGTTTGTTCTTCTTGGAGATCTTTACCATTTACTTTGGCTTTCTTCACAATAATTTGATATCATCTGCAAACTTGGACATTATTCTGCTCACTCCCATTTCCAGATGATTTATGAACAAATTAAATAAACACCAATCCCAACCATCAGCAGTTCTATACTTGGGTTCTTTAAGAATGTCTTTATTCCTCTCCCTCTGGTTCCAGACACTCACTTGCTTTTAATTTGTCCATTAGCCCCAGAACATCGTCTCTAATAACTTCTGCTTGCCTCAGTTTTTTGGACACTCTTTCCTAAAACAGTGACTCTGGAGTGGGTATCTATCCCACGTTTTCTACAGCTAAAACAGAAGCAAAGAATTCCTTTTACTCCTTAGTGTGCATTCTGTGAAAGTCCTGTGCAGAGCTGCTCAGTAATACTACATTCACTTAGCCTGAATAAGATGCTGAAGGTAACACAGTATGATTTTGTTAATTTCAAAGGGATTACATTTTCTACTATTTTTCAGATCACTGTCAGAAGGCATATTGACTTGTTAATGAGCCTTTCAGTAACACTCTTCTCATACTAACTCCATTATTGTTAAAGCTAGAATCTTCTTTTGAAATTTGTGACTTGAGTTCTGTAAATCAGGAATTGCCATTCTGGGATCAGTCTAGCTCAGCTGTCTGCTTTCTGACTGTGGTTATAGATTCCCAAAAGCACTTCACTGAGATGGCACTACATTAGGTCTAACATTTTAAACTCCATACCCCTGTACCTTGCCTCATTTGTCATTGCCACGGCCGGATCCTCATTTGTCATTGCCACGGCCGGATCGCCCATTGGGCGAACTAGGCGCTTGCCTAGGGAACGCTGGCCTCAGGGGCGCCAAATGGCGCCCTGCTCCCCCCCTGAAAAGTGCCCCCCACCGCCCTAACCGGGCACCCACCGCCGCTGCCGAAAAGTGCCCGGCTAGGGCGCAAGTCGCTCTCCCCTCCTCCCTCGGGGGGGGGAAGAGGAGGCGGCTGACGGCGGCCAGCAGGATCTGCCCACTGCTGCCACTGCTGCCGAAAAGCGCCCAGCTAGGGCGCAAGTTGCCCTCCCCCTCCTCCCTCGGGGGGGGAGGAGGAGGAGGCGGCAGCCGGTGGTGGCCAGTGGGATCTCCCCACTGCCGCTGCTGCTGAAAAGTGCCCAGCTAGGGCGCAAGTTGCCCTCCCCCTCCTCCCTCGGGGGGGGGAGGAGGCGGCGGCGGCTGGCGGCGGCCAGCGGGATCTCCCCACTGCCACTGCCGCGGAAAAGTGCCCAGCTAGGGTGCAAGTTGCCCTCCCCCTCCTCCCTCGGGGGGGAGGAGGAGGAGGCGGCCGGCGGAAGCCAGTGGGATCTCCCCGCTGCCGCCACCGCCGAAAAGCGCCTGGCCAGGGCACAAGTCGCTCTCCCCCTCCTCCCTGGGGGGGAGGCAGCGGCGGCCAGCGGGGACTTCCTGCCGCCACCGCTGCAGAGCGCCCAGCCCCGGGGCACAGCTTGCCTGCCCTCCCCCTCCTCCCTGGGGGGGGAAGGAGGGGGGGCGGCATGGCTGGGTCTCTAGGCCCAACCGGGAGGTTGGGATCTGTGCCCGCCTAGGGCACAGAAATACCTGGAGCCGGCCCTGGTCATTGCCACATGTAGTACTGCCATGCACATGCTGCATGAGATTGGATTTCAGTGCATGCAGTTGGAGGACTGTGATTGGCAGGGCCCATGTTTGGAGGCCATATTCTTTGTGATGGCTTCCACGTTATGGAATGTCCTGCCTGAGCCCCCCATACTTCTTTTGTACATCACCATGGGCAAAACAGAAGTGTTCCTGGGGGGGTAGTAATAAGGAGATTGAAACTATAATATAATGCAGTGGTATTCACTTGGTCGAGAGTCACATTCACAATTGTCATCAGCATAAAAAGCCACATTTGCTTCCATCCTGAGGCCTGCACCTCACAGAGGCTCACAGTTTACCAGTTTATCTGTGGTGACTGTTGCAAGATAGGAACCACCTGCCAACCACAAGCTCCAACAGGCAATGAGTTTTCTTACTTTCCTGAAACATGGGGCCACATTGGGAAACAGTGCTCAGAAGAGCCACAGGTTGTGTGTCAAAGGGCTCCTTAGCCACTGATGAGGAGGCTGCTTTTATAAGTGATAGTCTTGTAGTATATTCCAGTGTCTATTGTACATATCATGCCCTGCTTTTTACTACAATGCCACGTCTTCTATCTTTGTAACCCTCACTTCAATATGGTATATCAACCTTTAGACCATTTTGTTGCCTTTTTGCAAAATTTGCTGGCATTGTTTCCAGTTCTTCACCTAGCCCCACTGCATTGTTTTCTTTATTAGATAACTTTGCTTTGGTTAAATTGTTTTTATCATATGTTGTAATTCACACTGAGTCTTGGTGAGAAAGAGGGACTACAAATGAAATGATGATGATATCAAATTTTCCATTGGAAACATGGGAAAGCGTCCTGGGCCTTTATGTCTCCACATGTGCTGTGGCAATCAGGTGTGTAAATATTTCATTGCATGAAAAGTGGGATGTTAACTATGTTGACTAAGTTGAACAAAAGAACAGGAGCATTAGTAATGGTATGGCACAATAGTCAGACTGACTTCTGCTGCATCCTGACGGTGAAATGCCTGGCAAATGTGCTCTGCTGAGCTGAATGTGCATATTGGTGTCAGGCTGCAGCAGCATATTTTGGTTTGTGTGGCAGATAAAACTTGTGAAAGTTCCATGTGATTAAGCATTCCTTATTAGCTGGGGCCTAGAAGACAGTACAGCAAATCTTTCTATTGTTTGGTTTGTATTAAAAATGTCTATAGAAATTTTGAAAAGCTGTTGTTACCAGGAAGATATTGTTGCTCTTCCTGGCAGAGAGAGTGCAGTGGATGTACTGTAACACTTACCATTACAGACTTCATGGCGTATATGAACTACTTTGATAATCTGAAATGATGATAAAGTACCAAATTGCATTGTCACTTGGTCTTTTTTTAAAAATAGAATTCTTCTGATGATTACTAAGGGTTTATAGACTCAATGTCTCCGTTGAGGTCCTTTCTGCTGACCATAGTGCTGCAAAAGCCCCTGACGCTGGCCATACCATAGCAGAACTTGGTTTTTACGCGCAGAAAAAGCAGATTGATTTCAGTTTGCATTCAGTTCACAGTTTGAATGTTTTACAATGGAAAGGAGCTCAAATTCCACCAGCTTCAGAAAGCTAACAGATGAAGAAGCTTTCTAAACATCGGGTCTGTGTTTATTCAGTATTTCACAAGTCACAAATGGCTAGAGCTCTATCAGTGCTATAACTTCTGGTTACCATTGTTCATTTAATTAGGCATTTGCTCTGATAATGGAATTCTGTCCTGCATTTATAACAATTTCAAGTGACATTTTGCATTATAGTACAATTTGCATTTAACACTGCCCTCAGATACCATATTGTTTAATGATAACAGAAGAAAATGAATATTTCAGTTTGTAATTGGTTTCAATTCTGTATGAGCACCAGTTGTTAACAGTTCGAAGTGCCCTGGTTGCTCCACTCTCCTGGTCTAGGGCAGCCTAATATTTTAATGTGTTTCAAGATATCTCAATCTCTAGTGTTCTTGCTTCGTCCGGTCTGCTGCATGGTAACATGCTACACTGTGAAATACAAAGTCCCTACAGGAGCTCTTAACCCTTAAATTTATTCCTAAATTGTGTGTCTAAGTATTGTCAAAAGATGAAGGATTTATACACTGGTTTTTATTATTTCTAGACAGCCTTCAACCCAGACAATCATTTTATGAACAGCTGTGTTAATATTAAGACAATCAAAAACCCTGACCTTGATAGCCCAGGCAAGCCCAATCTTGAAAGCTAAGGAGGGGCGACTCCGGCAAGTACTTGGAAGGGCAACCTCCAAGGAATACCAGAGGTGGGATGCAGAGGCAGGCTTATCAAACCACCTCTCTAGAATATGTGCAAGCCCCCAGCAGGGGTCACCAGAAGTCACCATGACTTGCAGGCAAGCACACAAACACACACAAAAGTTAAAACAATAAATACAGCTATGTGAAATGTTTAGAAGTTCTCACACTATGATACCATTACAACTGCAGATATAGAACCCAACTAAAATATAGGAATTGGCAAACAGTAGAATGTGGTATAGTGGTTACAGTGGTCAAAGTAGGGTAACGGAGATCCGTTTTCAAATGCCTCACTCTGCCATGGGAGCTTGGCTGTTTGACCTTGGGCCAGTCACACTCTCTCAGCAGCCCAGTGAGGTAGGTTAGGCTGAGTGGATAAAATGGATGAGAAGAAAACAATGCACGCTGCTTTGGGTCCTCATTGAACAGAAAATTGAGGTAGAAATTAACTAAATAAAAGTAAAGGTTATGATCTTGAGCTCATCACTAAGAGCAAATGAAACTCGTTTATAGAAGGCACTGCCTTCTGAGTGCAAACAATTCCTATTCAGAGGTGAGGTCAGTGCATTCTGGATGGGTGCACAGTTTTCCTCTCCTTTCATAGAAGTCCCCAGTCACAAAAGGGGTATACTTTCTAGAGCTGATGAAAATGTTTCTGAAAATCCCCTTTCTTTTCAGCTGAGACCTAATAGACACCAAACAGTGACTTCACTTGGCTTCACTTTTTCTTAGTGTTGTCTTCCTACTGGGGAAGGGGAAAAGATGCCACAGCACATATTCTTGCAGCCTATATATGGCCCCTTCCACTCAAAGAGTGCTAACTTGACATGGACCTTCTCCTCCATATATTGTCTCAGAAGGCATTGTCTCTCAGTTAGGGAAATAAATCAAATAGTGGAGGTGAACGCGGAATAAAAACATCTACCTTATGTATCTCTCCCTCCTATGCTGTGGCTGCCAGTCTGGAAGACCTTCAAGAAGACAGATGGAGAAGTTCTTTCCTCAACTAGCCCATCAGCATGTAGCTGCACAGACACTCGAAACCATCTAGGCTGTCAGTACTAGTTGCTTGTCTTTATATCCTGTAGTGTGATGCAGGTTAGAAGCAGAAAGCTTGGCTACAGTTTGCTTTGGAAAGAGCACCTATTGATAACAAATATTAATTAAACTGGGAGCAAGAAGAGCAGGAGGCATGATACGTGACATGAATTAAAAGTGGTTTTGTATTCTGAAGAGTGTTCTAGCAGTGTTCTAGCAGTGGAACTTCTCACTGTACATTGCACATCAATTGTCTTTTTGTCTTTTATCCAGCTGCTCTTCAGGCCCTAAAGCGAAAAAAGAGATATGAAAAGCAGCTTGCGCAGATAGATGGCACATTGTCTACGATTGAATTCCAGAGGGAAGCCCTTGAAAATGCCAACACTAACACAGAAGTCCTCAAGAATATGGGCTTTGCTGCTAAAGCAATGAAAGCTGCACATGACAACATGTAAGGCATTGCTCCTCAGTGACTTGTTTGAATGGACCAGCTTTTAATTGAATGTAAACTATGACAAGAGTATCTTACAGAACGGGATCACAATATACGCAACTTAGTGTTCTCCAATATGTAGAACATACTGTAAAGTCTTATGTGGCACTTTCTGTAATTATCAGTACTGTGGTACTTTCTGTAGTTATCAGTAGGAATGCTCAGACACCTGCTTATTCAGTTCAAGTTCTATTCATCAGTGGTGATAAGGCAACTGATTAACTGACAGGGTGTTTGGCTGTTTGCATTCTGTTCCCGTACATTTGCAGGCTACTTGTGGCCATCAGAACCCCAATGCAAGTTGATGATGGATCAGCTGGGAGTCAGTTTCTGATCCCCTCCTGCGGAAATTTTGCTGAGAACCCAGCCAAGTACTTGTTGGGGCCAGAGGGGTATCAGGAGCCAGTTCTCAGCTGATTGCAGTGATCAGCTGGAATTCGGGTTCTTCTGATCACCCAGCTTGAGATGCAGCCAAGCCCAACAGATTCCCCTTCTACCCTCCCCTTCCATATTGTGACAAAAGCTATAGGATTTGGGTGGGTTTTTTTTCTTTCCACCTTAAACTGACAGGTTGAGCTGAGTAAAATAGGATCTGAGAAACAGTCCACTTCAGCCACCCAGATGAGGGTATGGGCTGGGCATAGGACCATATTCCTCTCTCTACAAACTGACAGCTTGGGCTGCAGGAGAATAGGAGCCATCTGCCTCTGTTCTCTGCAACCCAAGTGTTTAGTATGGGGTGAGTTATTCATGGGGTCACAAAGAGTCAGACAACAAATTCATCAGAAGTGAAACAGAGTAAGTGATCAGCTCACTTGTATTTGGGACAACTGAGCAAGGTATGTTTGGCTGCCAAACAGGTTCACAATGCAATTTGTGACATCCGTAGTGAGGACTTTTTCTTTTCCTCTGATGTGAAAGGCTGTTTTTTATGAGAAGGCCAGAACATCTGAATATCTTCTTGTACATTTTTTTTTAATTTAAATCTCTGGGTTAACTATGAGATCATTTTAGAGATGGCAAGCAAGGTGTTATTTCTAGAAGACTTTGTCATTGTAAATGGGATTTCCTCTAATATCTGACAGAGTTCTTTGCTTGAGAACTTCCTTGTTTGTCCAGTGATCTGAATTGATAAGAACAGCCAGCAATGTAGTGGTTTAGGCCAAGTTTCAATTTCTAAGCAATTGAGGTTCCATACTTGAATGTTGTCATTCTTTTATAAACTGCATACTGCATACAAAGTTCAGATGTACACACCCATATATATGTAGTCCTCTGTTTGAGCACATGTGCACCATGACTGAAGCTCTGCACAGTTAGCCATTCCTTTCTCCTTGTTATGGAGAAATTCTTTAAATAA
Organism: Gekko gecko; assembly: GCA_029375565.1. NCBI lineage: Eukaryota > Metazoa > Chordata > Lepidosauria > Squamata > Gekkonidae > Gekko > Gekko gecko. Next base: position 142,078,925 of record JAPDNY010000006.1, read on the forward strand.
AAAAGAGAACTATAATTCCCCGGGAATTTCTCTGCCATTATGAATTTTGTTTTGCGCAATAATGTTAGGGCAGGCCTGTTTTTCTGAATGCAGAGTTAGGTTCATAAGAGAGTATAAGAAGATCAGACCAGTGATTCATCTAGTCCAGCATCTTATCTCATTCAGTGGCCAACCAATTACTTTTGAAGGCCAGCAACAGGGCATAAAGGCCAAGGCCTTCCCCTGATGTTGCCTCATAACACCGGTATTCAGAGGTTTACTACCTCTGAATCTGGAGGTTCTCTTTAGTTACCATGGCCAATAGCCACTGATAAACCTGTCCTAACCCCTTTTAAAGCCATCTGTGCATGTGGCCATTGTTGCTTCCTCTGGCAGTGAATTCCACATTTTAATCACACATCGGATAAAGAAACATTTCCTTTTGTCCGTTCTGAATCTGTTGCCCATCAACTACATGGGATGCCCTCAAGTTCTAGTATTTTGGGAGAAAAAGAAAAAGCCCTCTCTGTCCACTCTCTCTACCCCATGCATATTTTTGTAAATCCCTATCATGTCCCCCCTTAGTTATCTCTTTTCTAAACTGAAAAATAAAAATTATTTGTAATGCTATGAAAATTATTTGGTATGGAAAGTTCTGAAAGGTATACTGGTTTATATTGTTCTCAAACGCCTATGAACCCAGTAAGAAGCTTAGATGTCTCAAACAATTCTCTTTTACAGGGATATTGACAAAGTTGATGAACTCATGCAAGATATTGCAGAACAGCAGGAGCTAGCAGATGAAATTTCAACAGCCATCTCCAAACCTGTAGGAATTGGTGAAGAATTTGATGAGGTAAGAACATAGAGCTTATCTGGATGGCCCATACTAGCCCAGTCTCATCAGACCTCAGAAGCTAAACAGGGTTGACCCTGGTTAGTACTTGGATGGGACACTACTGTGCAGAGGCAGGCAATAGCCAACCATCTCTGTTCATCTCTTGTCTGGAAAACCCGCCAAGGTGTCAGAGTCCTCAGTTAGTCAGCCAAACACCAGGCCTTGTTCATTGAAACAAGAATTGTATTTATTAAGCTGCAAGACTAGGTCACTAGAACAGAAGCATTGTTAAGAATACCTTGGATACATGAAGCACTGAGTTATACTCTAAAAGGGGGAAAGGGCCCCCACCTTTCTACCAATAGATGGGCAGCGCACGCGCGGGAACCCCAGAAAGCAGTAAATAATAGTCTACCCTCCATCCCACCGTTCCCAAGCCTAGCTGTTGTCTTTAGAAAGCAATAGGAGACACACAGCCTGGCATTCAAGGCCACTCTTGGCCTGGGAGATGAGATATGGCCCGGTTGCCCAGGCAACATTGGCATCTCCCCACATTCCATCCCACCAGTCCAGATACATCAATCAACACCCAACAGTCCCATCCTCCCTCCCTTCTCCATCCCTTATGGCAGGGATACCTGACACAAGGTCACAATAAGTTGGCTGGGACTTGACAGCACTTTCCACGACCCAAGAGCACAGAGTAGATGCTCAAGAAAATGGTTTTTTATATGCAGTAATGCCAAGCATATAATGATTTGGAAGCATAAGTGCTATGTACACAATGAGTTTTCCAACTTGAGGTCTGGAAAATCTTGTGTTCGGCTGTGGCCATCAGTAAGCAATAACAGAAGAATAACAACTACTGTGGTCTTATGACTAAGGATTGGATGTTATGACCTTTCATGCTGGTGAAAGAGGGAAGAGGGAATCCCTTTTAATTACTGAAAAGGCTACACTGGGGACTGCAAACTTACATGGAGAAAAGCCACAGAAGCTGCACTAAGGATGGGAACTCTGCAAAACTAAGTGGAAAAATTGTAAGTCTGAATCCTGTTGAGTTCAGTTCTCTCTGTCATTAAGGCTCACTGAGTGATCTTGGTCTGGCCACTGTTTCTTCTTAGCTTTACTTTGTAGGGAAATCATGAGATTAGAATGTGGTAGGAAACCTTAGGGATACAAATCCTGTAAGAACTGGGATATATAAATCAAATCCAAGAATGTAGAGCCCCATTATAGTGTTTGAGTCTTGAAAATTCCTTGGGGCGCTCTCTTGCTGTAACAACAGCATGCCTAATTGGTGTTGTGTTGTTGCTAGCAAGTTTAGTTGGTGTCTCTTTTCCCTGCATGAATAGGATGAACTAATGGCTGAACTAGAGGAGCTAGAACAGGAAGAATTGGACAAAAACTTGCTGGAGATCAGTGGTCCAGAGACGGTTCGACTACCCAGTGTGCCCTCAATATCTATACCTTCCAAGCCAGGTGAGTGCCTAAAAATACTGAAAACAGGGATAGGGATGTCTTATGGCCAGTGCATTTGTCGAGCTAGAATATTATGTGCATCCTTGGCATTTTAAGTCTCCCAACAGCTATGCATTATTTATGCAAAAATGGTTTAATTAATCATGAGTTTTGTTTAAACATTGTTTACTGTAAGCAATTTCTTGTCCCTTTTCTATTTCCAGTGGTAAGGAGCATGGACTCTAATCTGGGAGAACTGGGTTTGATTCCCCACTCCTCCACAAGCAGCTTCTGGGTGACCTTGGGCAAGCCATGGCTCTCTGAGAGCTATTCTCTCAAGAGCAGTTCTCTCAGAGCTCTCTCAGTCCCATCTACCTCACAGGGTGTCTGTTGTGGGGAGAGGAAGGGAAGGAGATTGTAAGCCGCACTGAGACTCCGAGTGAAGGGGGCGGTGTATAAATCCAATCTCTTCTTCTTCAATGTGTGTTTTTTCTTTTATAATTTAGCTATGGTATGTTAAGGCTCAGGAGAGTATAAAGGTGTGAGAGAGGCTTACAATTGTAATGGGGCTTATAAACAGCTTGAGAGCAGAGAGCCAGTATGGTCATTATAGTGTCAGATGGAGACCTGGGTGACTTGAAGCTTATTAGGTGACGTTGGACCAATCAGACGCTCTCTGCCTAGCCTACTTCACAGGGTTATTTGGGAACACAGCTATGTATGGTGCTCCGAGGTCTTCAGAGAAAAGGGCAGGATACAAATATATGGATGAGGAGACACTAAAAGGAACACCTTGAATTTACCTGAGAACTGAAATAATTTGCAGAGGCTTACTTCAGATTCCTCCATTGCTGGGGGTGGAGTGGATGACCACTAAGGGAGGATCTTTTCTGTTGTGGCACCCAGTCTGTGGAACCTTCCTCTATATAGCTGCTTGCCCAGCACTGATCTTTCCAGTTTTTGGCACCAGGCTGAGACTTTTCTACTTAACTAGGCTTTTGGATAGTTTTTTTCTGCACCTGTGAGCTGGAATTTTGTTATTTAATCACAGGTTGCGTGTTTTATTTGTGTTCTATTAGTTGATGGTTTTGCTGAATTATAATGTCAGGCATTTCACCTACAGTCTTCCTCAGAAGCCTGTGGCTGACAGGTAGGAGTACAAATACATAGATATTCTTCAGCTTCCAAAACTGGGAGATAGCCTTATGGATGGTGATGTGCATTCATTTATTGACGAGCAAAGGAAATGGAAAAGTCTCATTTAGTTGTCATAGCAAAAATTATTTTTGCTATTAATGTTAGTGAATTTGATTCCTGGCTGTCTGAATCGAGCGATTTTGCGTTCAGACTCAGAAGGAGGGTAAGAAGCAAATCAGTAGATAATGACAGAATTTTCCCAGTCAACAGAGTAAAACAGCTCTTGCAACAGAAGAGATTGCTCTTTATAGGTCTTTTTTTGCATTTTTCCATTATTCATTGCGGCTTGGGGAGGCCTTTCTTGATGCTGTGTAAGCAGCAGCTTCTTACAGTTATTTTCCTTGTACTAGTATGCTCCTTGTAGAGACTATGCTTATACATTTTGGCACTTTACAGATTGCATAGCTGCAGTGCGACTGACTTGTATGAGAGAGTATGTGGTTTGTTTCCTGTTTTTTTTAGTGTATGAGAGTGTGGCTATTCAATTAGTGTGTGGGGTTTCCTCCACATTCCTTTCGCTCTAGTATCAGTTGTAGCCGTAGGCCTCTAAGTGTGTTAGTATTGCTGTCTCGTGTAGTGATACTGTGAGATTATTTGCTGTGCCCATAAGAATCCTTGTGCATTATTCATACAACAGAGTAAACATTTGTACTATGTCACTGACAACAATAATCATTACGATTATTTCCAATGAACAGTAATATTCCAGTGTTTGCAACATTTGTTGTCTGAACAATGAGCAAGAGATGGGGAGTTGTACCTGAGGCCTAAGTCAAGGTGGCAACATTGTTTTGCCAGCAGACTTTCTTAGGGTACCCAATGACTTATTGTGCCCACTCAGATATGCTGCCTGCCTTCTGCAGGTGCCAAGTGTCTGCCTCTGCCCGTCCTGTAAGCAAGTGACAATTTTAACTGTGTATAAAACTGGGTCTGAAATTTGGCAGGGATTATCCCTTGAGGCTCTGGGACGAAGGATACAGTCCCTGAGAATTTCATTCCAGTTGGATGTACTATGAACATTGTCAAAAAATAACACACACACAAAAATACAAATGAAATGTTAGAAACATTTTTTTTAAATCACATACCTCCTTCCTTAGGATCTCTGACTCTTTGCAGCCTATGACACAGGGAACTTCAGCACAGTTCTTCATTCCATAGCTGGTGGATTGGAAGTTACAGTATTTGGAGTTTAAACACTTTTAACAGCTCCTATATGGAAATTGTTGAAAAGCCCTTCCCCGTGGTTTAATCTATATATATCTATCACATGCTTCTTGTTGTGGCAGCATGCAGATGTTGCCCCTGATTGTGGTTACACACATCAGAGAGTTTTCAAACTCTGTGTCCTCCACCAGTAAAGGTCCCATTTAAATAAGCTCTCAGCTTGAACATAGAGGCTGGTTTTAAGGAGCCTAGCAGTGGCAGAGTTTGTGATATCTAATATTTGGCGCATACTCTTTCTCCAGTGTATATCACCCCGTATGACTATCTTAATGGCATCTCCCTAACACAGCAGGCTGTCATGAATTTGGTAACATGTAAGTTATCCAATGGTGTGTGCATTGTACATGGCTAAATTGTCAAAGGTCCAAAGCCTGGTGTCTAATGGTATGCTTTCCTCCCCTTTTTAAAAACTGCATATCTAGCTAAGAAAAAAGAAGAGGAGGATGATGATGACATGAAAGAACTAGAAGCCTGGGCTGAAAACATGTAGCTTCACCTGCTGTCCGCTGGAGAAACATTAGAGACTCTGGTCACCTGCTGCTGCAGGTGCACATATGGGTGGGAGATGACTCGAAGCGCAATGTCTTTATTTCTTTAATCTAAACCCAAAGCAGTGGGAGTTGTATTCTGCATAGCATGGTCTGAGCGAGGGAAACAAAGTTCCCAAGGAAAGTTGCCTGCAGTTTATGATGTTGAATTTCTTTAAACAATAAAATAAAACCTTATTGGCAAAATTTGAACCTTCTGCTTCCGGACGCTGCTAACGCCACTGCTGGATCTTCATCTTTCAGAATTCTGGCCGTGTTGAATCTGACTCATTTTGGGATGTGAAGACTGTAACTTAAGTTGATTGAAAAAGTTTTTAGAGTTCTTGTAAAGCATTTCAAAAGGAGAAGTCATGAGCCATCGTTGACTTAATGTGCTTAGACGTGTACAAAACGCATTAGGCTTTTAGTTCTTTAAAGTCTGTATTTATATCCATTGACTGCGTTGACACCCCTCTCACACTAACTTGGTCACTATTCCCATTTTAATTGGTGACATGGATGTGGAGTAACAAGCCAATGTTATCATGGAAGTTGGTAAAATTTACACTCAAATTCCAGCTGTACATTTTTCTGTATAGCATTTGTGTGTTGACTGCTATTTGTGATTATCAATATACCATTCAGACACAAACATTTATTTTAAATAAGGATCTATGGTTTGCACTGTATTAAATATACCTGGATTGATTTTCATATCTGCCTGCTGTCTTCACTGTGACTATATATAAGGCTATTTTGGAAAGCTTCTTGGATTTTTTCCCAATTTGTATTCTAACACTGTCTGGTACTACTGGATCCCTTTTACATGGAAAAGAGGTAAATATCCTAGGATTGCTATGTAAGCCACGAGGCTTCTTTTTTATATTTGAACTTTTGCGATGTATTAATCAACCCTTGTTCCCCAGCCAGTTAGCAGAATAGAGCACTCCTGCGATTTGCTTGTTACTGAAAAGTTGCATCTAATAGGTTGGATCCAGCAACAAATTTCTGCTAATAAAAGTAGGAGAGATTTTTCCTATTCCTCCTTCTTGCCGCTGGCCTCCAGCTCCCCCCTCATGCTGTTCCCAGAGGTCTCCTGTGACCCAGGAACAGCATTGAGGGGTGTATTTTAGGCTTGTGGGGAGGGAGGAGACAAAGTCCTCCTGCTAATGATGATCCCTTCCATCAGCAGAGCCTTGTCACAGGATCCAAATTAATGATACGGCATCCTGTCTGATTGCGACTGAATTGCTGCAGATCATGTGGGAAAAGGAATCCAGCAAACAAAATGTCAGCACCAAAACCAAGTCTATTGCCTTTGTTATTAACAGCAGGAGACTTTGGTCTCCGTTCTGCACACATACAGCATATGTTAACTTCTGACTTTTGTTACAAACTTGTGCTCTGAGCTCCTGTATGAAAGACACAAAATACTCATAACACAAATACAGCAATGTCCATAGTAGTCACTTTGGCATTCCTTTCATGAAGGCATAATCCAAGCACTGACCAAGGCGGTGGTCATATTAAGGGAAGCTGGCATTGTAGAACAGTCCGCTGAAGACCTTCCTCTTCCCAGTGGCCTGAAATGTAACTGAAGGATAAAAGTTCTAGAAATACCATGGTTTGATCCTTGTATTAAAAAATGTGTAATTCTTGAGGAACAACTGAACTGAGCAATGTCTGGTGGTTTTGGGTTTTTTAATTTTAACTAAACTATGAAGGACAACTCTTTGGGAGATGTTGGTATCAGTAACTTTGCAAAATTGCCTTATTTTCCAGTATTCAGTTTTCCATCATTGCTATCAGGATTCTGGGTCCATTTTCTTAAAATTATATACAGTTGTTGTCCCCTTTGTGCACATCCCTTTCTTATTCACCCCTTTCTTGTTATGTGCAAAAACAAGGCAAGGGGGTACTTCTGTACCTGTACTGGCTGAGGTTCAGTTCCAAAAATAGTGATGGCCCCATCCCTACAATAAAAATGGATACAGGTAGATAAATAGATTACATTTGAATTTGATATTTAGGTGCCACATTTCTGGCATTTCACTCAAGAGGAAATAAGCACTGACTTTGTAACATGTATGCTGCAGAAATGGTATGCCCCAAATGATAGTTTGCCACAGACCTGTGATTCCAGAGTTCTTTTCTATGCGGAAGTAGTCTTATGACTGACTGTGAAATAGACAAGTACACCAGCAGTTATTGGAAGATAAGGTTAGGTAGGTGTGTAGGTCAGGTGGCAGGTAACCATTAGTGCCATGGATGGTGGAGGAGTGTGTGTTCACTCCTGCTTGATACCCAATATCTGTGTGTCTAGCTGTCAGTTATGCGAGGTATACTGGTATACCTCTTGCTTTTCAGTGTTTCCTCCATTATTTTCTCCTATGCAGTGTGTTTCAGTACCAAGCTATCAGGCTGTTGACTGTTTTACCATTAATTTTTGTGTGTGTGTTGAGAGAATTAGTCCCTTGTCATATATTTAATGTCTTGGCAAAATCCAGTGCAGATAACTTCCTGGGCAGTTAGCTGTGTAAAGTTCTTACCCCTTACCCTTGCCCTGGTTTCTGGAAAGTAGAAATTATTAGTTGCTGCATTTCCTCTACAATGGCTGTGTTTGTGGTGTTGTTTTCTGTTGGAGAGCCAGTTTGGTGTAGTGGTTAAGTGCACGGACTCTGATCTGGGAGAACCAGGTATGATTCCCCACTCCTCCCCTTGCAGCTGCTGCATGAGCTTGGGCAAGCCGTAGTTCTGTCAGAGCTGTTCTTGAAAAAGAACAGTTTCTTTCAGCCCTCTCATCCCCACCGACCTCACAGGGTGTCTGTTGTGGGGAGGGGAAGGGAAAGGAGTTTGTAATCTGCTCTGAGACTCCAAGTGAAGGGCAGGGTATAATCTCTTCTTCTCTTCTTGAAGTTGTCTGCCTTGAAGGTATTGTGACTACAGGGCCACTTTAGCCCTTTCCCAGTTGCAGCTCCCTGTTTACTTTGCTGATTTGTATTTATGCTGATTCCCACCCTGTCATTAAGACGGATCAGCTCATTGAGGCCCCTGAATGCAGATGATTTCCTAGATTGGCCAGTATCTGAATAAGGTTCTCAGCCAGAGAGAGCTGTGATAGTGCTAATCAATATAATGAATTGGAGAAGCCCCTTCATTTCTGCTCCCATGGAGCGAGTCCCACAGTAGCATCTGTGTGTATCTTTCACAGTTCTTCACCCACCCACCTTTTATTTTCTGTTTAGTAACTATAACTATATTCTGTTCAGCTGGGGAATCTGTCAGTTATAAACATTATGAAATTAATTACAGTTTACTTACAAAAATAAGTTATAATAGACTGTTTTTTTAAAAAATAGCTTGAGGTTTTCTGAAAAACAAGGTTGCAAATATAGCTTGAATAAATCTGTTAGTCTTTAAGGGAGCACGGTGCTCCATTTTGTTTATGGTTATAAATAGAAATGGCACATTTGTAGTAGTAATGGCAGGAGCACACCTGATCCCTGGGAAGATGATGCCTGAGGCTGAAGGAGTTAGGTATTTAGAAAGCTTTTGGGTCAGGGTCTGCAGTTAGAAGGCAGAATCTGGCTAAATCACCGGATTTTGGAAGAGACAGTGATTTTTGCCCCCCCCCCCCACACACACACACTATGGCTTTTTGTTCATAGAATTCTGACCTCTAGTACCAGGGTTTTTTTTGGGGGGGGGGGGTCAAAAGGCAGTTTTGGGAGAAAGGAATGCAGAGAGGATCTGTGTCTACTAATGTAATAGTGGTGGGATACAGCCCTATGTAATAATATTAGGTTTAGTACCAAAAGGCTCTACTGGAATATGACATGCTTTAATATCTTTATGAGTCAACTGACTTTAGTTCTCAGATCTGTACCAGTTGTCCTTATGTATGTATAAGGGCTGGAAGAAGGCTTGCATAAAGTTGAAGAATGCAAATGAAAAACGTATTTAGCAGGCTGAACTTGTCAAAGAATTCACTTTTCCCTGAACATATTGAGTAGTCTGTATAAGAGCCATTTGATTCGGTATGATTGCTGTATCCAAGGCCCAGTTATACATGCTTCTAGTAGCAAGATGGGACTTACCCATATGACACTGAACACACCCAAGACCTAGTTTAAACTGGGCCCTCAGTCACTTGCTATGTATGCAGGTACAGGACCCCAGAGGGCTCAGGCTGTTGTTGCCCTGATGTACTAGTATTTCATGTATAGTGGTTCTGTTTAAATGTGATATCACACATGCAATGTTGGATGGTTAAGTTCTTGTCTGCCAGCATTGCACTTAAATCAGGCCTGATGTCTCAGTGTTCCCAGTTCTGAGCTGTTAATAACTTGCTGCTATTAACAAACAAAAGATATTTCCAAGTATAATGTCTTTCCAACCACCTCAATAGATCATTTTTTTTTACAAATTTGTCATGATCTTGTCTGTCTTCTCTAAAATGTAGATAACTAGTCATATAGACATTGTGCCTCTATCCAGGATTTTAATCAACCATATTTACAGTTTTAAGTGCATTTATTTTCTTTGGAGGATAGACTGAACTCCTTTTTAGCAACCATTCTCAAGCAGAACACGTTTGTCAATTTTACTTAAGTTCTTTAACATTCCCTAACAGGATAGCTGTTCTGTATATGTCACAACATTGTATGACATATCTTGAAATTTATTAGGCTTTAAAATTCCTAGGTATGATGCAAGAAATAAAGCTGAAGACAATCTCTATCCACATGTATACATAACCTAGATGAGAGAAAGGCAAGGGGAAATATGGGGAGAAAAAAGGGAGTGGAACAGACTGTCAAGTCTTTTCCCACTGTCTGATAAATTGGAATTGCCACTAAATCGCACCGCCCTCTGCCTGCCCTTATAACCTGCTCTGCTGTCAATAAAGCAACTTTCTTGGTTTAATCTTCAAATATGAGAGTTTTCTCTCCCTCTGGAATGCTGCTTAGAAAACCGTAGTGGTTGTAGCACTGTGTTCTCAAGCCATTTATTTCTTTCAGCTCAAATGGAGGCCTTCTGGTTCCTGATTTATTGCACTTGCCCAGAGCTTGTCAAGGACCAGGGATGTTAATAGCCTTCTGGGCACTATCTGACACTTCATCTGTTGATGGTTTGTGCACTGCTTAAGCCTTAAGGTTTCATTTTGTGATGTGGTGGTGCTGGTGGTGGTGGGGAGATCCATGATGTACCTTCACATTTCTGGCTGTTTTCTTCATGCCTGGAAAATTCTTCTGGTGGAGAGGAATGGAACAGCTTGTGGGAGGCTTACATAAAACTCAAGGATGCAGATGAAAAAAAGTCTTTTTGCAGGATCCTATATGACCTATATGTCCTAATACTTTGAAAATCTGACTTTGACTCATTCTGATGCAAAGTGAAGAGATAAAAATGATGTAGCATTCTGTATAGTGTTTTCTGCACCATAATTTGTGTGCCATAGCCTCTAGCTTTCCAACTGTGTTGCAGACTTGTCTTAGGTTTGGATATGAGAGACCCAAGATCAAATTCCTAGGGGATGGCCTTAGGTTATGTTTGCAACATGCTGTTCTCATTGAGAAGGTATACGGAGACAAGCCCTTTGAAAAATAGTATGGAAAGTTTAACTATTAATAGTTTGAGAATTAATCATTAGACTCTGAGCAAGGCTTCAAATCCTTGGCTGTCAGGTTCACTTGCTGGCCTGTTGCAAGACAGAGTTGATACTTCTTAGTCTGCACTAAGGTTCATTGGAAGGATAAAATGGGATCAACTCTGTATATTGTCCTGATTTGAACTGCTTTGAGGTAAGGGTGGTATGCAAATTGAGAAATACTTCTAGGTAACTTAAGAATTTTTTCCTAGACTCTAGGAGTGCAATACTACGTTTGAACACAAGGGGGCAAGACTGCACTATTCTAAGCAAAGTTTCTCCTTGGGAAAACCCTCAAGATGAATCTTGGAAACTTTAGGTTTTTTTCTATTTCCAAAGTTTCCAAGCAGAAACTATTACCTCAAAAGATGTGCATGAGAAGTAAGATTTTTTTGATGATGTACATTAATCTTGATTAAATGGGAATTTATCAAGTACTAACTAGTGCAAATCTTCAGATCAGCTACATATTGTCTGTGCACGATTGGCCGTCATTATGTGCCCTGAACTTGGGTTACTGGCACAGCAGTTATGTACATGATTGATGCTGCACATATATGGTCATTTTTAAATAGGTGTCCGCTGTTGCTCTGTTCTTACAGAACATGACTGATCTGCCCTGGAGCTTTTCCTTCTATAGTTGGTTTACTAAGAACATAATTTAAGCTGCTGGTGCATTATGACCTCCCTTATTGGAAGCAACATGTACTGTTGTTCAGGTTTTGAACAGTTACAGGCTTTCTAACTTGAGAAAAGAGAAGAAGCAAATTTATTCCTGATAGCTCAGCAAAGCATGCACATTCAATATGTGTGTATGCATTTGTGTTTTTATGACCCCCAAGTGAGTTTATGGGTTAATTTGATAAGAACATAGATATAAGAACATAAGAGAAGCCAATGTTGGATCAGGCCAATGGCCCATCCAATCCAACAGTCTGTCACACAGTCGCCAGAAATACCAGGTGCCATCAGGAGGTCCATCAGTGGGGCCAGGACACTAGAAGCCCTCCCACTGTTGACACCCCCAAGCACCAAGAATACAGTGCATCACTTGCCCCAGACTGAGAGTCCCTATCCATACCTTGTGGCTAATAGCCACTGATGGGCCTCTGCTCCATATGGTTATCCAATTCCCTTTTGAAGCTGTCCATGCTTGTAGCCACCGACACCTCCTGTGGCAGTGAAATCCATGTGTTAATCACTCTTTGAGTGAAGAAGTACTTCCTTTTATCTATTCTAATCCAACTGCTCAGCAATTTCATTCAGTGCCCATGAGTTCTTGTATTGTGAGAAGGGGAGAAAAGTACGACCAATTTCCCACTAGCTGCTGCCTCGTCCTCGCTCTTCCTTTCCCCTGATTCTGTGTGTCAATTTCCCACCACTAGCTGCACGGGCGCATTTTGCCCCGCAGCTTCGCCTGATTTTTCCTGCGTCTTCTCAATCCTGTTTTTTGAGGATCAAGAAGACGTGGGGGAAATCAGGTGGAGCTGCAGGGCAAAATCCAGCTGTGGGAAATTGATACATAGTATCGGGGGGGAGAGTGAGGACGGAGCAGCGGCTAGTGGGAAATTGGTCTGCTTCTTTCTCTGACCTGCTCTATCCCATGCATAATCTTATAAACCTCGATTATGTCACCCCTCAGCCGTCGTTTCTCCAAGCTAGAGAGCCCCAAGTGCTTTAACCTTTCTTCATAGGGAAAGTGTTCCAACCCTTTTATCATTCTAGTTGCCCTTTTCTGCACTTTTCCCAATGCTATAATATCCTTTCTGAAGTGTTGTAACCAGAATTGCACACAGTATTCCAAATGGTTTTATGGCAGTTGTAGAATGTTTGGTTCTCACAGCATATTTTAATTCTGGCTTGCTAAGCCACCTTGACCTGCACAGGTGGAAAAGCATCATACAGACATGTAGAATCAATAAGCAGGATCTTCCATCCAGACAGCTTACAGGGCCAAACCTTCTTAACATCAGCTGTGACAGCTGCCATGTGTGCCTTCAGAGCATTCTCTGGGATCTCACATTGTTTCCCATGGCAACTGCCGGGGAAAAGGCTGGTCCAAGCTGACTTCCAGCCATGTCAGTCTTTAGAGAACTGATCATTCATGCCTGCCTGCCATGCAGGAAATTCAGTCCAGGTATGCTTTCAGTATGCCACCAAACAGTTGGCTTAGGCTGTTTGTTGTGGCTGCCATGGCTGAGATGCTTGTGGGAGGGCATGCTTAAAATACATTGTGATGTCTTGGCTGTAACTTGCTAGGTGCTTAAAGGCAGACTGATTCACACATTACAGATCCTCATGGCTGTCACAATAACTTGTGATCAGAGATCTATGCTCAGAATTCCTAGCCATTTGCATTGGGACAACAGGGCATGGGGCCTTAAGCCTTCATCCCATGTAGTTTTCCTCATCAGAAATTGCCTTGGGGAACTGATGTTTACATGTAAGCTTCCCCAGTGGGAAAAATAGCAGTTCTCAAGGACCGATTTGGGTCAGGGGAATTGTGTGTGTGTGAGGAGGCTTAAACTCGCTCTCCCCATGCACTGCAGTCCCCATCCAAACTGAACCCTCATGTTCCTGGAAAATGAGTTTGAAGCACTGAACACACAGTTTGTGTCTGATTGGATGTCCTCATGGCGGCCACATAAAGGAGCAGGAGGACTTTGTAATATGTGGATCAACCAGTTTCTTTGTCCTTAAGGTAGCTTTGGGTTGAGAAATATCTGGAAATTTGGGGGGTGGAGCCTGGGGAGGGCAGGGCTTGGGGAGGGGAGGCACCTCAGAAGCATATAGTACCATAGAATTCACCCTCCAACAAAGATATTTCTTCAGAGGAACTGGTCTCTGTTGTCAACTGCAATAGCAGATCTCCAGGTGCAACCTGCAGGTTGGCAACCCTACCTTAAGGTTAGGTGGGAAATCATGCCGTGGGACCACAGAGGCATTAAAAATTTAGAAGAAAGTTCAAATATTAAATACAAGCACACCTTTGACCACTATTTATAAAATGGGGACAAACAGCACTTGGCGATGGGACTTGTATGAGTTGATGAAACCAAATCTGCCCTTGCCAGAGTACCCTTCCTAATGGAAACCAGATTCATGATATATGTTGAAGGTCGTATATAATTAGATTAAGCTTTAAGGTGACAGGTAGCTGTGGGATGATATAGCAACTTTAGGCAGTGATGCTGGGTCTGCTTTTCTTAAACCACATTAAATTAGGTATTAAAGCAATTTGTCTTAGCTCTTCAGTTTTGTTTCTACTTATTTCAAAGGGAAAAGCAGGGGTTCTGCCTATAACTTTTTTCTTCCAGTGAGGTAAAATTCTCAGGACTCAGCAAATTTCAGACACAGAGGAGAAAAGCTTCCCTGTCTTATAGGTTATTAAAGTTCTCTCTTGCAGAATGGGTCAGAGAGATATTTGGGACCCCAAGATCCAGGAAGTGGGCATACATTATGTTATAATGAGTAGGGGGAATCCTCATGTATTTATATGAATCCACCCATTCCCATGCCTAAGCAATCCCGTTAATCAGCGGGGTTGCCAGAGCAACCAAAATGGTGGCCAAGCACTCATGGGTGGGGGGAATCTTCTATACTTTTTAAAAAGAGGACTGGGGAACTGGGTGGCAAGGTGGACTGGCTGTTCCAGCTCTTGGGAAGAAGTAGAGGAAGTAGACAAGATGAGAGGGCAGTGAATGGGGGAGTGAGCAGAACAGATGGTTGCCCTCCCTCACTCCACTGAGTGCCTCAGCTGGACTCATAACACAGCCATCTCTGATGTCCATCTACTACATCATTATCCCACCCTTCCTCCAATGGGCGCAGGACAGTTTATGTGGTTGTCCTCCTCCTCTGCTTTATCCACACAATAATCCTGTGAAATAGATTAGGCTGAGAGGGAGCAATTGGCCCAAGGTCACCCCCAGCAACCTTCATGGTGTTTGGGGATTTAAACCCAGGTTTCCCTAGACCTGGTCCAATATATCATATAGACATTTATCCCAAAAAAGAGATCGGATGAATTTCTAAGTTTGCCCTCTATTTTGTGCTTGCATTATGCTATTTTGAAGCACAATATTTACTAAAGGTATTAGCCCATGCCTGCTGCTGTGTTTCAAAGCAACCTTTAGCCATGCTAACAAAACTTAAACGGAGAGGAATATCAAGCACATGTGTAGTAGCACTGAACTGCCTATAGATGTTCCTCTTCTCCTAGCCATGGGCCAGCATCCTTCCCTTTAGGCCTGGGATCATGTCTGTGTACACTGGCATATATTCCCAGTAGTACAGGATAGTGTTGTGTTATTGCAAGAGTCAGGTAATTATGTGAACGTTGATGTGAAGGCAAGGCTCTTGTCAGCAGAAAGCTCATCCCAGAGATATTGTAGCCTTTGGGGTATGTTTCTTTTTATAACAGTAAATAAAGTGCTGTTGAAAAGCAATTAACTCGGACATTAACGGCACAAAATTCTCATTGACTGCAGTGGAATCTGGTCCCGATAAGCATTTTGATGGACAGAGGTGCAGAAGGGACTTTGGGCAAATTCACACAACTGTTCTCCTGTGAAATATTTTTAAAACAAAATTCCAGTCTGGGAATGCACAGGACGTGTGATGGCAAAAAGGGCTATCTGACACGTTTATCAAGCACACAAATGTCATTCACGTTAGGTAGTACTTGTAAAGACATGACAGATTGGATACTGTGCTTGTGGGGAACAATTCAGAAAACCCATGAGTTATGTGCTGCTGGTATGGGGCTAAATATATGAAGCTGCCTTCTATAGAATCAGCCTGACAGGTCAGTGTTGTCTGCAGTGAATGACAGCGCTTCTCCAGGGGTTGTGGAAAGCCTTCCCCAACACTGGCTATCTAACAGGAGATGACAGGGACCGAACCTGAGACTTTCTACCTGCAAAGCATGTGCTGTATCACCAAGCCCTGGCCCCTTTCGAATAAGGGAGCTGCTTCCTTTTGGTGAGATGAGGAAAATGTGGGATACAGTGATTCCTGGTTATATATTATATCAGAAGGATGGGGGGGGGAAGGGTTGGAGGTGGGGTGGCTCTGTATGTCAGAGAGGGTATACAGTCCAGTAAGATTGAGAGGGTAAGAGAATTGGATTCACTTCTGGAAATGCTATGGGTTGAAATAGTGGGCCCAAAAGGAAACTTAACACTGGGAGTTTGTTATTGCCCACCACATCAAAAGATACAGGAGGATTATAAAATGATGAACAAATTAAAGATAGCAGCTAGACAAAAAAATTGTGTTGTAATAGGTGATTTTAACTACCCACACATTGATTGGGTCAATATGCGTTCTAGTCAGGAAAAAGAGATTGAGTTTCTAGACACTCTCAATGACTGTGCTACGGAGCAGATGGTCATGGAACCCACCATGGGAGAGGTGATCCTGGATTTGGTCCTAAGTAATGCCCAAGACGTGGTGAGTGATGTAAATGTGATTGCAAGGATCAAAGGAGGGGTCACAGTGACAAACAATATATCAGAACAAGGAACCACTGTGATGAAGTTGAGAATAATATTTAATGACAATTCTGTATACCCAGTTCTCTTGGTCCGTCTCTGCCAGTTCAGACCCCATCAGTGTGTATTTATATTTAGGGTTTTTGGCTCCAATGTGCATCACTTTGCACTTGGCCACATTGAACCCCATTTGCCATGTTGGCGCCCACTCACCCATCCTTGACAGATCCCTGGTTTTCATCACCCTGAACAACTTTGCGTCATCTGCAAATTTAGCCACTTCACTGCTTACTCCCAATTCCAAATTGTTAATAAATGAGTTCAAAAGCATCGGACCAAGTACTGATCCCTGTGGTATCAGTGTCCTGACTGTTCAGTGTCCTTTCAGTGTCCTGACTGTTGCAAAGGCACTGGCTGTGACCAAGAGCTCAGACAGCTTCTTCACAGCCTCAAAACTGCTTAGAATGGTGGTCTGAGTTTTCCATCAAACAACACCAGCAAGATGTTTCAGTGAGGATGCTCAACTTGTATGTGAATGCTGAGTTCTATTAAGGTAAATTTGGCTGTCTATCACACTTGTATCAGTGTTCGCAGAATCTCTGTTTGCATGTAAGGCCTAGAGAGGATCTGCAGTGATGGTTGGTACGAGCTCCTTCAGCGAGGGTTCCAGCTGCTGAGCTCATCCAGCCCTTGTGATTTCGTCTGGATGGGAGCTTTTTAGTTCTCCCTGCATGGAAGGTGGGCATGTCTTTTCTGGCAAGAGCCTGCTCATGGCAGAGAGCTCCTAGAATCTCACAGCCCTATTTGCATATTTTCAGTGTCTTTTCTAAGGCACATTCAATTTTCATAAATTAGAGGCTAATGTTTTAAGCATGTCTCATTACGAGAGACAAATTCACCAGCCACCTGTATTAATTAAAACCGTCCCCCCACCCGACCCCATGCTCTCAAATTCAGAAAAGAGGGAAACAGGCAGCCTGTGAGCAAACTGGATATTTCCCCCAGTGGAACAGTTATTAGGTCCAGCAGCGCAACTCAGGTTGAGGAAACAGCCCCCACACCTTGCTGCCGTCCTGCTCCCCATTGCAGCCTCCTATAGCTATGAAGGAAAAACGTCCTGGGAATCTGATTGTGGATTTATTTTTGCATCTTCTCTGATTTCACCTCAAGACAACATTGGAAATGCAAAGAGGGGTATTAACTTGCCCAGCTAGAATGCCCTTTCACCTAGTAGCAATTACTAACCAAGATCCAACCTGAATAATGCCCTCTTGTAAGTCTCAGAAATGTTCCAAATCTGATTAGATATTTCTGGTGTTCAAAAGAAACTGGAATATTCTGAACTAATGGTTGTAGTGCCTCAGTGTCTGATTTTATTTTCCCAGGAAGTGGGAGAGAAGGCAAAGGGAACAAGCGATTCAGTAAATTTATGCATGATAAGGACATCATCCAACTGGAACACTTAGCCCATCTGCCTGCCAAACAGGATGATCCCAATTCATATTTTTGTACTTACCATTTCATTTCTACTCACTGCCAGTCATTGCAATATAACGCAGGCTTTTGGTTCTAGGTAATACAGACTCTCTATTTACTTGAGATCTCAGGAAGTGTATTTGCTGCCTGTTGACAGATAAGGCAGTAGGGCTGAGGCAGAATTGATGCAAAGGCTTGGCTCAGGTGACTGCCCCCCCCCCCAATAAGCCTGCTGATAGTAGGGGGAAGAGGCAGGCAGATCTGAAGAGAATGTAAGCAGAGATAGGATGGGAGAGAAATGCTGAAAGAGATGGAGAGCAATGAGTCAGAATGCAAGGGGGACCAGGGCTGATCTCTCTTCGTGGCTACTCTCATTTTATAAAAGTAATCTCTCAGTACCTGATTGAGGGTCCCCAGAAGAAGGGGAAATGTATTCATGTCCCATTTCATGCCCTTCTGTGTCTGCTCTGCCAGTAAGAATTTGCCTTTTCTGTAGGCATGGAGGACCTCCTCCAACCTCTCTCTGTGCTCTTTCAAATTAATAATAATAAACCAGCAGTTCTCAATTGGTATGTTTTTCATTATAAAATATGATAATTTTGGTGTGGGAGGGGCAATCTAGAAATGTTTTTCTTAAATGATGTACAATGCCTATGTATTTTGGGGTAAAAAATGGATTCCTCTTTCAAAAAAGTTAGAATTCTGTGTTTTGGATAGTTTTGCATCAGGGTATTTAGAATAGCATTAAAAAGGAGCAGTATGCGAAAAGTTGTGAGTTTCTGGACACACTTTATTTCCAAGGCAAGAATCTGGAATTTATTTTTTCATCCTCTGTTTTTCCAGTGTCATGTGCAAGAGGTCTTACAACATCTGTTATTGTAGCTGTTTTAGAGGTTTTGTTTGTTTTTTGTTTAGCTGAATCATGTCTGGTCTGCTGTAACCCATGGTTTTATCTCAGATAATAGGTTTATCCCAATATATGATGCAATCATCATTCCCAAGACTGGGTCAGAACTATATCTGTAGTAAAGGTTTGGTACTGCACACTCAGTTGCCAGTGAATGAGTTTTGCAACCTGATTGGGTTTGACAAGGCCATGTTCTATTGTTTTCTGGCTTTCTCTTTGCAGTTTTACAAGTACCTGCCTTTTATATAAATTTTTATAGTTATTGGTAGCAATTACACAGTCTTGAATAGCAGCAATGAGAACTTCAATTCCTGCTCTAAATTGACATGATTTTAGCCACTTCAGCTAAGGAGGCTGTATCACATTTCTTTTGTTAAAAGCTTTCTAGGTATTTCATAAGCAAGGTTTTAGATTGTCATGTTTCAGTTCTTTCTTATTTTGATACTGAGCCTGATGGGAACGATCCATCACTGGAGTGAATTTTTGATAAGCCTTGACCTCTGTTTGAAGAGACGGGATCAGATTTTCTCAAAATGTTTTTGATTTTTGCAAGGTGCATGTGTGTATATTATTCTTTAACATCCTTCAGATCTTTCATATAGGCATCTGAGTTAGGCTTCTTGAACTTTGCTTGGAGAATACAGGTTAATCAGATTCAAGCTGCAGTGGTTAGTGGCCCCTCTTGATGGCACCTGGGTTTTGGCCACTGTGTGACACACACTTTCACACATGCTAAATAATGCCATTTCAATCCACTTCAGCAACTGTTTGCAAGTGGATTTTGGCATTGCACACAGTAAAATCCAGTTGCAAAGTGCAGTGAAAGTGGATTGAAACTGTGTTATTTAGTGTGTGTGAAAGTGCCCAGGTGGACTGGATGGGCCATTGGCCTGATCCAGCATTACTTCTCTTATGTTCTTTCGAGTGTCTGACTAGGATCTGGGGGGAGTCCCAGGTCCTAACCCCAGCTCTGCCACAGACATTTGCTAGCCAGCTGACCTTGGCCAGTCACACAGTCTCAACAGGATTGTTGTGAGGATAACATGGAAGGGAGGAGAATGAAGTAAGTTACTTTGGGTCCTGATTGGGGAGACAGGTAGGGTATAAATGAAGTCAAATTAAAACAAACAAAGCAAAACTGAAATCTGCATCAGATCTACATAATTTTACGTATAGAGAAAGTTAGAGCCCAGACTAAGTGTTAATTGCTTTGATTTTGTTCTTATCCTCAGGCTTAGTTTTCAATACTTTTTATTTTATTTATTTACTTTGTATTCTGCCTTTCACTCCAATCCAAAATGGCTTACACAGTTTTTCTTTCCTCCACTTTATCCTCACAACAACCCTGTGAGGCAGGTTAGGCTGAGAGCTTGTGACTGGCCCAAGGTCACCCAGCAAGCTTCCGTGGCACAAGGGGAGATTCGAACCTGGATCTCCCAGATTCTAGTCTGACACTTTAACCAATACACCACTATTAGGGATGCTGGTAAGAGGATTTTTAGAGTGGATTACCTGATGGTTCTGAGTCGTAGCAGGCAACTTCAAATAATCTAAATTGAACCATGATGATCAGAGGAAGCATTTGGCGGGAAGTGCTGATGTGTGGCAGTTTTTCATCATGGCCAGTGCTAATGTTATATGTTCCTGTTATATCTAAAAGCATATGGATTCATCACTCAAAGGCTTTACTTAGGGGTCTGGTGCTGGGTGATGTTTTGAGAGTCTTCCCAGAACAATCTCTGCAGTGGCTGGTTCTGCATCTGGCACTTGCTCTACATTTTCTCAACACTGAGGAAAAGGTGCAGCTCAAAACCACATTCAAAAACCCCGGGCCAACCCCATACTGACTGCAAAGTCACCCCTAAACGGCCATAAAACGGCTGTAAATCTATGCAGAAGGTACCATAAAATCTGATGATCAAAGACAGTGAAAGTAACATGCAATGTAGAAAGGAATTTCTGTTCCAACGTGGGTTTGCTAAAACAACAGAGGGAAAAGCCAATGCAGAATTGCCCAGTGTTGAGAAAATGTGGGCAAATGCCAAGTGCAGAACCAGCTGTGGACTGCCAGAAGAAGAGGATTCCGTTTTTTGAGAGTCTGGCTTCTGACTATCAGTCTGCAGTTCTATTTTTAACCAGATGGTGGCACCAAAGATTAAATCCTATTTATTAAATGAGAGTGAGAAGATAAACTGCAAGAGATGAAATCTTCATGGGGATTTCGCAACTGGGCCAGTTGTATAAATCCCTCGTTCCCTGTACTAAAAACCGGGGCTTGTCATTTTATCATAAAGAGCATAAAGCCTAGACCTCTGATGACCAAGCATTTGAATAATACTGTTATTGAACAATCTTGGTGTGTGTAGAGAGTTATATAGAACACAGACGTGACACAGCCTCACTCCTCCCCCATTTCATTTTCTTGTTTCCTAAGTCATTATGGGCAGCTCATGCTCTGGAGTGGGGATCATTCTTTCATGGGCTTCAGTTGTTGGTGCACAGTCTGATGCTTTCTGCAGGCAGTAGCTGAATTACAAAACATATTGTCTATCGTGTAATGTGTGATTACTTTTTACTCCAATTTCAACTCGTTTTTGTTACATTTGTTCTTAAAACAGATCTATCTATCATCTATCTATCTATCTATCTATCTATCTATCTATCTATCTATCTATCTATCTATCTATCTATCTATCTATCTATCTATCATCTATCTATCATCTATCTATCATCTATCTATCTATCTATCTATCTATCTATCTATCTATCTATCTATCTATCTATCTATCTATCTATCTATCTATCTATCTATCTATCTATCTATCTATCTATCTCTGTCAAATGATCACCCAGACCTGCTCCTAGAATAAAGCATAAGGGTTGGATCCAGCCCGCATTTCCCCTCAATCTCACCCACTTCCTCTCCTTATCACAGCTGTACCTCACATGGCTTTTGTACAAGACATGCAGGTCCCATGATTCACAGCATAGCTCTTTTGGTGGTCAAAGGGAACCCCCTCCATTTTTTTACCAGTGGAAAAACTGGTCGGAGCCAACCCAAAATATTATTTTATTGACAGGTGTTCTTTTTGTACTATGTGGGCAGGATCCAAAGGAGTCCCCTCCCCTGGAGATGCATCTTTGGGGAGGGCATTCCATAACACTGGTGCTGCTGCTGAAAGAGAGTGAGCCCATGTTGTGGCCAAATGGACAGGTCAAAAGCGGGCTCAACCAGGAGGCGGTCCTGGGAGAATTGGAGGTTGTGAACAGTGCTCTAGGCAAGGGAGGTTTATTTATATCAGTATATTTAAGACACATGCATATGCTAGATCAGAGGCTTACATTCAGTGAATCTTGTTGTACATCAGTGTATGTACCTTTAATGAAATCTGCATAACCTCATGGATGAGAGTATAATTTTTGTGGTGTGTGGGGGGGGGGTTGCCCCAAACAGGGAGGGGGCATTCCTCTTTGACTCCTGCTTGCTGTGTGCCATTTTTAAGGAACTGTGGGGGAGAGATTTAGGGTATGGGGCTTTATCCTAATTGCCAGGTTAACAGCATGGAAACAGCTCTTCTCCACTTACTGTCAGAAACTATTGCAAGTGGTAGAAGGGGCTACCTAAAATTCTGAATGCCCCTCAAATTTGTAGATCACTCAGTGTGTGTGTGTGTATTTGGCCTCCATTAAAAATCACTGTAATTTCTTTCCAGGAACAAACTTAGTTTACTATCCTAGCAGGCTGCCATTTTCTAGCCCGGTGGGCAATGGTCAGTTAAACCTGACCTGTCTTCTTGTCCCCTCTTAACTAAGCCTCTCCCTTTCTTTCCAGATAGGATGCCCTTGAGCCCAACTAGACAAAAAAAGGAAATGCCTGGGCTGTTCCCCCATTTTTTTGCCAAACCTAGATACGTCTCCAGGGGAGAGTGCTAAAAAATTTGGTCAGAGCCAGAGCAGTAGGAGGGGAGATGCTCAGCTCTTTCCCTGCAAGTCATGGTTTTGGTCAAATCAGCCACCCCAGTTGCTTTTCTGCTGCAGGGGAAAATAAAAAAGGGTCACTCTTAACTTTCTTTCTCAGATGTAGGGCCCAAGCATAGGGCAGGGGAAGGGCACACTTTGCTATGGTTTGGGGATCCAGGGAGGCAGGCAGGCAGTCTGCGTAGGCAGAGGGCTAGACGAGGATCTGGAAGACCCAGGTTTGAATCCCTGCTCTGCTATGGAACCCCTGCTGGCCTTCAGCCAGTCACACATTCTCAGCCTAACCCTACCTCACTGGGTTGTAGCTGGAACAGAATGGAGGTTAGCAGTGTAAGCGGGTTTGGGTCTCCACTGCAAAGAAAGGTGGGATGTAAAGTAAATAGATAAATCAACATGCTGCATAATATCATTTCAGAAATAAATTGGACTCCTCCCTCCCTCCTTTCCTCATGTTATATTATATATGGGAAAGGATCAGGAAGGGGAGCCCAGAGAAATGATGCTGGGGCCTGCACAGGTGGGAAAGCTGTGGGTAGGGGGCCTGTGTGGAAAGGGTTAAACGTCCCCCCCTCCTCACCCCTGCTCTAATCCCCCAAAGGAGCACTGCTCTTCAGTTCAAGAAAAACAGCCCTCCCAAAGAGCAGACGATTACTTCTGCCTTCCATCCACACGGGCTCCGTGTCCACATTAAAATAGGGGCTGAATAATCGCTTGTGTATTGAAATAGTAATTGCGCTGCTCAGATGCACGGTGATGAGAAAGACGGATGTTTCCCTGAGGGTTGCTCGACTTAGCTTGTTAATATTTGTAAACCTTTTGCGATCCTCAGGGGGAAAGTTATACTGCACTTCGACAGATTGAAAGAAATACAGATGCACCGACTGTTGTTTGTTAGAGAGCTGTTTATATCTTCTGATTTGATGTACCTCGGCCTTGCAGACCCCATGACCAAATCCAAAGTAGAGCTAGAGAGAACTCTGTGATTCACAAACACAGTCCGAAAATATTTGCTTGCATGGGGATTTAATGGGACTTCGGAGGGCCCTATTATAGGTAAGTGACAGGCTGTTACAAGTCAATGGGTCTGTTATTGTCTCAGGGACTTTACAGCTCATCTGGGTAATGACTAGAGCTGCTCACGTAATAAAATGTCTGTTGCAATGAATTCTCCAAGGAGGATGAGAATTACCCTCTTCTTACGGTCATTTGATTCACTAATTATCCACAGGAAAAATTTGGATTGGCTGTCGGCAACCCAAATTGTTATCCTGTCTGCTGAAGAATCCCATGGAGGGGATGGCACTGAGAGCTGCTCCTAAAGAAAGCAGGGAAAGTTCTCACGCAAACAAGAGCATCGCAGTAAATTTAATCCAGACACGAACAGAGGATTCATTTTTGTGTCTGCTGCATCTCTCCCTGGGAACTGTTGCCGACACCAAAGGTGGATGATACATAAAACAGGCCAACCAGTGGAGCAACTGAGAATACAAGTGAGAAGAGCCTATTTTCAAGCCTTATCAGATTGTGGTCAACTTGGGACAGCCGATCAAGGGACCACTTTTTACAGACTGAATGAGATACTTACTTCTCACTCCCTTAATGAAGGGCAGGTATATGCAATCAACAGAACCAAGTGACAGAGCTTCTGGACAGTATCCATTGTACAGGTATCTGCTTCAATGTTCCTCAGTGAAAAAACGCATAGAAAGCTAGAAATCCATGTGGAGCCTTACTACCACCTTGCAGTCTGAAGTGGTAAAGTCCAGGAAAACATTTTATATGTGATTCTGCTGATTGTATAACTTTTCTCTGAAAGTAGAGTGGGAGGTAAAGAAGGTAGGACTACACATGAGAGTCAACACTGACAATGGCAGCCTTGTGTCAAATTCTACTCTCCCTGTCCAGTGAAATATAGATTTATTCATTTATTTATTGACTAGCGGCAAGGCCTGTTGTGTGATCAGATGCAACGGGCACTAGCTGGGGCCCCACTGAAGGCCCCCTCCCCCTCCTTGCCCCCTCCTTGCCGGCCGCGCTTGCAGGGCGAGGCCAGCTCTGCCTCCTCCTCGCTGCTGCGGCTCCCCAGTGGTGGAGCGGCGAGGGAGGGAGGCCGTCTGGGGCCTGTGGCCTCAGCAAAGTGGCGCCACCCCCAGTCACCCTGAGTGGCCTACCTTGGGGCGGACGCAGCAGCGAGGGAGGGAGTCTGTCATTGGGCTGCTTGCTGGCAGCTGTGGCAGCACCATGGCCCCCTCTTGGGAATGGCTCTGGGGCCCTCAGCGCACAGCCGCCAGAGGATCCATCTGGTTTGGCGGCTGGTGGCACACTGCGTCCGAGCGGCTGTCTGCTGTCTGCATGGGCAGGATTGAGCCCATGCAGCCAGGCACGTCAGCCAATGGCCAGAGCCCCATGTTTGATTGGCAGTCCCCACAGCCAGTGGATTCTGCCACGCATTTTGACCTTATTTGGGCAAGCTGGCAGACCACTACTGTTTTATATAATAGGGAAGGATATTGTTTGTAGTCTGCCTTTCTCACTGGGTCTCAAGGCGGATTACACAGAGTGAGTCAATACAATCAACAAGATGGGGCAATCAACAAACAATGAAATAAGATTGTGGAGCATAGCATCCTTGATACAATCCTTGATTCTCTCCTGGAAGTCACGGCACAGGAAGTGACATAAAACCAACTAAGTGTTTATAGAGATAAATCTTCATAGCATAATACTGAGGATCTGATGTCCACAAGCTCAGGCCCAGGGTGTCTCAGTATACATCGAGCTCCCCATTCTTTAAAGCTGGCAGAAATAATTTTGGGATACCAAAACAGCTTGACTCTTTGACTGGCTTCCCAGTCTCCACATAAGGTCCCCTAGATCACAGTTCTTAATCTTGGTGAGCCAGTGGACCTATTTGGAATTTTGAGAATGAGAAGTGAGAATGATGACAAAATGGCTGGTATGGAGGGCTAGGGCCAATCACAAAACGCTGGGAGGCTGCAACCCATCCTCATATGGTGGAGGCAGCTGTTTCTGAATGGGTGCTCTCTGCTGGCATAAAGGTGATGTTTTAGGGAAGAAGAAAATGGGCACCAAGAAACTCATTGGTGGGCACCATGGTACCCATTGGTACCTCACTGGAGATCATTGCTTCTCCCTTTGTGACAGCATAGTACTCGATTAAAATCTTCTGCAGGGACTTTATTCTATCAGTGCTGACATTCAGGTTTCTTGCTTGATGCCGAGTGTATTTGGTTTAAGATGCCAGGTGGACTTTTCTTGTCCTTTAGGTTGATTTTCTTTTTTTTTTTTAAACAAAATTTTTATTGGGATACACTCAACATTTCCAATTACGTTACCAATACAATTTTAAAAAAGAAAGTTCCCATCCCATCCCCCCACCCCCCTAATAGGCTTCCAACACTGCTAATAACAAACAAAGGTAATTATAAGGTAATCAAGTTTAGACTTAAATGCATCGACAAACCAGGTAACACATTTCAATTATATAAAATCTCTACAATTTCAACATATTTTCAAATAACAGTACATACAGTTCAAAATTCATTTCACTTCTCGTTCAATATCCATACGTATCCAAGTTATATATTTTCCCCTTCATTCTATATTCAATTTCTAGATACAGTTTCAATCCTTTCCAATCCTTTAAGCACTGTTCTGCCATTTGTCCATTTAATTTCTTTGTCATTTTGTCCATTTCCGCTAAAAATAACAATTTCCTCAACCACTCATGTATATCTGGCACCTTCTCCATTTTCCATTGCTGAGCAAAGGCCATTCTCGCCGACGTAATCATGTACCATAACAATGTCCTTTTTTCTTGTGGAATTTTTTCCATTGTCAAACCAAGTAGAAGAAGTTCTGGCTTTCTCTCAATTGGGATTTTTAATATTTTCTGCATCACACAATGTATATTAGACCAGTATGCTTTCACTTTGTCACATGACCACCACATATGGTAGAAAGAACCCTCTATTTTTTTACATTTCCAACATTTGTTACTCAAGTTCTTATCCATACTAATATTAGCAATCTTTTTTGGTGTCATGTACCATCTATACATCATCTTATAACAGTTTTCTTTTACATTAATACAGGTAGACATTTTGAAAGATCTTTTCCACAAAAATTCCCATGATTCCATAGAAATTTCTTTGTTCATATTTATGGCCCACTTTATCATTTGTTCTTTAACAGTTTCATCCAAAGTATATACAGTCAACAAGGTTTTATACATCTTTGATATCATTTTCCGTTCTCCTTTCAACCATATATTTTCAAAATCATCATTCACAGCTCTAAAACCAAACTCTTTACAATCTTTTTTATAAATGTCCCTTATTTGACAATATTGTAGCCAACCACACTCAAATTCTAGTTCATTATTTGGCTTTAAAACATATTTTTTCCCTTCTTTTTGCAACAATTCATGATATTTCAACCAGTCATTACCTTTATATTCTGAAAACAGATGTATAGCTGCTGCTGGAACAATCCACAGAGGCCTCTCATCCGAGATTTTATCCTTGTACCTGGTCCATGCATCAAACAATGTCCTCCTTACATAATGATGCTTAAACATAGAATCGACTTTATTTTTCCCATATCAAAGATAGGCATGCCAGCCAAATCTGCAATCGTGCCCCTTGAGAGCTAAAAGTTTTCTATTTTCCAAATTAACCCACTCAGATAACCAAGACATACATACTGCTTCATGATACAAACGCAAATTCGGGACTTGGAAGCCACCTCTGTCTTTAATATCATACATTATCTTCATTTTAATTCTTGGCTTCTTTCCTGCCCAGATAAACTTAAAGATTTCTCTTTGCCATTTTACCAACACTTTCCCATCTTTCACAATTGGTATTGTCTGAAACAAAAACATTAACCTGGGCAGTACATTCATTTTGACAACGGCAATTTTTCCAAGAAGAGATAGTCTTAGTTTTTCCCATTTTTCTAGATCACTCTTTATCGAACCCCACAGTTTTTCATAATTATTCTTAAACAGATCTATATTTTTCATTGTAATTTCAACTCCCAAATACTTAACCTTTTTAACCACTTCACATTCTGTCACATTTTGTAACATTTGTTGCTTTGTACCAATCATATTTTTACACAATATCTTAGATTTATTCTTGTTAACATAAAACCCTGCGAGATCACCAAACTCTTTCACTTTTTCAAATACCTTAGGCATATTATTGACAGGATCTTCAACAATAAACATAATATCATCCGCAAATGCTCTTAGTTTAAATGAAAAGCCTCCAATATTTAAACCTTTTATATTTTCATCATCTCTAACCATTTGTAGCAAAATCTCCAAAATCCAGATAAATAACAATGGTGACAGGGGACAACCCTGTCTAGTACCTTTTCTTACCCAGAACACTTCTGTTGGTTCTGCATTCACAATCACCATAGCTTTTTGTTCTTTATAAATTGATTGAATCATTCTTATAAATTCTGCGCCCATCAAGGATTTCTCAAACACCTTAAACATAAATTCCCAATTCAGATTATCAAATGCTTTTTCTGCGTCCAAAAATAAAAAACCAACTTCTTTTTCGGGGTGCTTATCATAATATTCAATTGCGTCTAAAACAACCCTCATATTGTCTTTAATTTGTCTATTTGGTAAAAATCCGGCTTGATCTTCAACAATAGTGTCTTTCAAAAACCTTTTAAGGCGCTCTGCTAATATTTTTGCAAATATCTTAAAATCGTTATTCAATAATGAGATAGGCCGATAATTCTTTACATTTGTTAAATCTTGAGTTTCTTTAGGAATTAAGGTGATTGCAGCTTCATTCCAGGAATCTGGAATCTTCCCTGTCCTTCTAATTTCGTTTAGAAGGATCTCCAACACCGGAACCAGGTCTTCATGAAGTTTTTTATAAAATTGGCTGAGAAGCCATCCGGGCCTGGAACTTTAGAAATCTTTGCTTCTCCTATTGCTTTGCTAATTTCTTCTTTAGTTATTACAGCATTTAAGAATGCTTTCATTTCAGGGCTTGGTTGTATCAAATTAACCTTGGATAGATAGTCTTGCATCTTTTGCAGATCCACTTGTTTTGCTTGAAAAAGAGTCGCATAATATTTGTAAAATTCCCTCCTGATCCCTCCTGGGTCTAAAATCTCTTTATTTCCATCTTTCAAATTAGTAATTGTTTTATTCTCTCTTCTTTTCTTCAGTTGCCATGCCAAGTATTTGCCAGGTTTATTTGCACCTTCGAAGGATTTCTGTTGCAATTTTTTCAAATTCCAGAATACTTCTTTGTTCAACCTCGCCTCGTATTGCTCCCTTAAAATCCTCAATTCTCTCAAGATCTTCTTTTTACCAGGCCTTTTCTTAAGTTCCATTTCTTTTTTCCGAATATTTTCCATGATCTCTTTATCTATTTTCAATTGTTGTTTCTTTTCATTATTATTAATTGCAATCAGATGTCCTCGCATCACAGCCTTGTAAGCTTCCCATACCATTTGCGTCTGTACACCCTTATTTAAATTCAGTTGAAAATATGTTTGGGTTTCTGTCTTTATTCTGTCCACAATATTTTGTTTGTCCAGCAAATCTTCATTAAGTCTCCATCGGAATTTCTTTCTCTTAACATACGCTGACCATTTTACCGGACTATGGTCAGAAAGAATTCTAGGCAACATCTCAATTTTGCGTGTCTGCAAGATCAAATTCTCCGTCATCCACATCATGTCTATCCTTGAAAAGGATTCGTGTCTTGATGAATAAAAGGAATACTCTCTATCCCTGGGGTTTTTAACTCTCCAAACATCTACCAAATGTTCATGTTTAGTCAATTGAAAAAAGACTTTTGGAAGTTTGCCCATGGCTTCAATTCCTTTTTTGGATTTTCTATCAACAACATTATCAACAGTACCATTAAAGTCACCCATCAAAATCGTTTGCTCATAGGTTAACTGTCGTAGCTGTTCCCACAAATCTTGAAAAAAATTTTCCTTCGCACCATTTGGGGCATAGAGATTAACAATTAGAGTCTTTTTATTCTGCAGTACGGCTTCTACCGCCAGAAGCCTCCCTTCATTATCTTTAAACACTTCTTTTGGTTCCAGTTCCTTTTTAATATATATAACAACTCCTTTTTTCTTTTGAGAGGAGAGGGAATAAAATTCCTCTCCTAGTCTTTTTTGAATCAAAAATTTGGCATCAGATTTTTTAATATGTGATTCTTGCAAACAAACAATATCACATTTTTGTTTTTCCAACCAAAGTCTAACATTTTTTCTTTTTTGAGGTGAGTTAAGTCCATTAACATTCCATGATATAATTTGACTCTCCATGTTGATTTTCTGCTTATTTATCAGAGTCTTTAAAATTATCATTGATGAATCTGGTCATTTGCTCCACTGACTTGATGGTGACTCTCTTCTGTTTGAATGTAAAACTGACACCTTTAGGAATTTCCCATCTGTATCTTATACCCTCTGTTTTCAGTTTGTCAATCAGATCTTTGAAGAGTCGTCTATCCTGAAGCATTGCTCTGGGTAGTTCCTTTAAAACCATGATTTTCTTGTTGTCAGTTATGAAGTCTTCCTGAAATTGTTGCTTAAATAGATCCTCCTTCAGTTTTTTAGATATAAACTGGACAATTACATCTCTGGGTAATTTTTTCCTTTGTGCAATCGCAGAATTGACTCTGTACACCACATCAATCTGTGCCGCCACCTTCTCCTCTTCCATTTTTAAAAAATCTGCAACAGCATCCACCATAACAGAATGGATGTTCTCACTCTTGTCTTCAGGGATCCCCCTGAATCTCATGTGGTTAAGCATTGCATTATATTGGACCATCACATTAACTTTTTCTGTTTCTAAAGTAACCTCAGCAACATTAGATGCCACTCTCTTCACTCTTTCATCCGTCTCATTTGCTCTTTTAGTCAACGTCTGTATCTCTTTTGTAATCCCAGACATTTCTTTTTTCAGCTCTGTTACTTCTGTTATAAGGGTTTTTTTCCAACTTCTGAATTGCGTCCATCACCCCTTTCTCCATAGCTTCCATCATGCCCTGTAGCTTTTTTTCTTCTTTCGCAGCCATTTTCGGGGAGGACCAGGAGTTCGCCCTCTGTCGTTGCCGCAGATCGTAAGCCGTTGTTCAAAATTTCCCTCCAAACTACATCAAATCAAAGTCCTTCTTGTGCCCACCTAAATCACTCCAATTTCACTTTTTTCTATTAAGTCTCTCGTTTAGAATCGAAATAAATTTTTCTGACCTTCTCAAAATGGCGGGCGCAATTTCTCTATGGTAGATGGTTCTTCCGGTTACTCACTTCCTGTCCGGCAGTCTTGATGGTCCCCTTGTCCCTGGTTTCCTCCCTTCTTCCGGCCTCCCTGGGATTCTCTAGGACGATTACTTGTCTGGTCTGAGGTCACTTCCTGTTCTGACGATTTCTGCTGCAGCTAGAGTACTTTTCCACACTAATTCTCGCGGAGTTTGTTGTTAGTTTCTATTTTAAAGTCAATAATCCAACCGCAGGAATGATCAACAAACCGGCTTTTTGGCCTTTTTAAGCTGTTTAACTGCACTTTTTCAGATTTGATGTTAGTACGACAGATACAGCACGATCATGCGCTTCATCAGATGTTGTTTACTTTCGGCCAAAATGCGTCTCCGGTGAACAATTTTAAAAAAGTTACCTTCAAAGTCCGTGTCTTGTTATAGCAGTGTTTCCTTAATATCAGTTTCTGTAGAATGTCTTGGAGGTCTGGGTCATGCGTTCTTATGTTGAGAATCCAACTCGGTGGGGTCTTGTAGAGAATTTCCGAAGTGCCTTCTCTGGGGGAGGGGATCAAGGCTGGTCACGATGCTCTTTAAAGCCCCGCTATCAGCCGATCTCAACTCCCTCTTGGGCCAAAGCTCGCTGCCAGTCACCCCCCTGCCTGGGGGGATCTGCGGAGGGCTGTAAGAAGCCCTCCCTGTCGTCAAGACCCTCCGTATGCTCTGGGAGCTCAGAGAGCAAAGCCAGAACACGTCAGGACGCCATGAATCCCAGACCGGAAGCCCTTTAGGTTGATTTTCATTGTATGTGTGTTGACTTTATTGACCAAGTTCTACCTTTTAAAATGTTTTGCCTAATGAATTATTGTTATACTTGCCTCTATGCTGATGTTAATGTTAGGTATTGTTTTATTGATTGTTGTTATTGGAATCTGTCTCAGAAGCCATGTAGCTGAGAGTTTGTAGATATATGTGTCTTCAGGAATATAGGAAAGTCTCCCCCCACCCCTGCTGCCTCTACAAAGGAAATATAAGAATCTGAAATACAAACTCAATGCCTTTCCTATGTGCCAAGAAATTTGTTCCTGAATCACACAGCCCAGTTTCCTGCTGAGAAGTTATTGACATCCAAGACATCACTGTAGGGATTAACTGATACTGAAAATGCTTTGAAATGGAATGGATGTGTTGAAAATTGTAACTTTCCCTGCTTTGAGTTTAGGTTTTTTATTTTTTGCATTAGGGTTCTAGCCCATGGAAGAAACAGAGGCTTAATCAGACTTTCATAATAGATAGCTTATAAGATTAAGTCTATGCTGAGTAAAAAGTAAAGGTTTGCCTTGCTTGAAAACTAGTCGAATCCGACTCTAGGGGGCGATGCTCATCTCCGTTTCCAAGCCAAAGAGCCATCGCTGTCCGAAGATGTTTTGGTGGTCATGTACCTGGCATGATTAAAAACTGAGCTGCGCGGAACACTGTTACCTTCCCACCAAAGTGATACCTATTTATCTGCTTGCAATTTCTTGTTTTCAAACTGCTAGGTTGACAGGAGCTGGGGCCAGAGACGGAAGCTCACTCTGTCACATGGCACTTGGGACTCGAACTGCTGAGCTATAAACCTTCCAACAAGATCACTGTTAAGAAACAAAAACAAAAAACAAACTCAAATACTTGGTACACACATGGATCCCATTGTTCATGCTGACCATATAGTTTCCATATGTTCAGTTCTTGGACATTCAGATTACAGGATCTTAGACATGTTGGGTCGGGAAATTCTACTGCTTGTCTGGAGAACCACAGCCAATAATGGGCATAAGGCCTGACTTGGCATAAGGCAGTTTCTGTGTTCATATATTTATTTATTTGTTCGATTTATACCCCACCCTCCCCACCAAGGTGGGCTCAGGGTGGCTTCCATAAAATGCATATATAAATACAGTTAAAAACATACATAAAACATACAATTAAAGTGCAAGGGCAGAGATTCCTAGCTTAAACTATACCACTACTTAGGTGATAGTTCTGATGGTATTCTCACATTGGCTCGGTTTGACTGACTGATTTCTGCAGCGAGACAGGCTGAAGGTGGTAAAGCCAGGGCACAGGGTCACTCCTCGGTGTTTAGGTGGCTCCTATTTGAAAGCCTGGTGGAAGAGCTTCGTCTTACAGGCCTTGCGGAACTGTAAAAGGTCCTGCAGGGCCCTGATCTCCTCTAGGAGCTCATTCCACTAGTACAGAGCCACCACAGAGAAGGCCCTGGCCCTGGTTATTGCCAACCTGACATATGCACTCTCTCCTCCCTACTTACAAAGAATCAATATAGGAACAGTGTGCTATGTTTATCTTCCAATATCTTGGCTTTCAACACTGACCTAGAGACACATTTGTTTTCCAAGCTTTTATGTCCAAAGCAGAATGTTAGAGATGATCTGATAATGTGGAGAATGGGAACAGTCTTTGTTTTCACCCACTCCTTCCTCACAGCCCAGAGAAATCTGGCACTGGAGAAAAGCAATATGTACCACCTTGGTGGCCCTGATGAGGGCAGAAAGGCAGGGTACAAATTTGTAAAATAAATAAAATAAAGTGAGATCAGGGGAAATGCTGAAAGAGTGAAACAAGGCTAGGTGTTAAAAGGACAAATAGAAACTGATTTATTATAATGAATTCATGGCAGTATCATAGAATCATAGAGTTCGAAGGGGCCATACAGACCATCTAGTCCAACCCCCTACCCAATGCAGGACCAGCCTAAAGCATTTCTGACAAATATTCGTCCAGCCTATTCTTGAAAGCTGTCAGTGAAGGGGAGCTAACCACCGCCCTAGGCAGCTGATTCCACCTTTGAAACACTCCTCTGCTGCCAACTGGAACAGCTCCCTGCCCTCCTCCAAATGACAGCCTTTCAAATATTTAAAGAGAGCAATCATGTCCCCCCTCAATCTCCTCTTCTCCAAACTATGTTCTGCTGTAACTTTTTTAACTTTCAGAAATGGAAAGCCAGGCCAGAGACCAGCTTTTTTAAACCTGCTCTTAGAAATTGAACATGGCCCTGTTGAAGATGGCAAACGTTTCACCTGAGGAGCACTTTCACACATGCTGAATAACGATTTCACATATACCTAATGTTTTACAGAAGCCAGGGTTTCACATTATAACATCTGAACTAAACTATTTATTTTAAGTGTGGATTGTAAAAGTATATGTAACTCACTGCGGGCCCTTGTTTGAGGCAGCCCATAACTCTCACCTTCCTCTCATTTCTTACATAATATAATTCCATATTACTGATCATGCTTGTGTGTGTTAACTGCTGTAAAGTCACTTCTGACTTATAGTGACCCTATCAGTTAATGACCTCCAAAATGTCCTGTCATTAACAGCCTTGCTCAGGTCTTGCAAACTGAGGGCCCCTGTGGCTTCCTTGACTGAGTCAATCCACCTCAAGTTGGGTCTTCATCTTTTTCTGCCACCTTCAACTTTTCTTGGCATTATTGTCTTTTACAGTGAGTCTTGTCTTCTCATAATGTGCCCCAAATACCTTCAGTTTAGTCATTTTAGCTTCTAGGGGAGGGTTCAGGTTTAATTTGGTCTAGAACCCACTTATTTGTCTTTTTGGCTGTTCATGGTTTTCACAAAACTCTCCTCTAACACCACATTTCAAAAGAATCTAATTTCTCTTGTCAGTTTTCTCCATTGTCCACCTTTCACGTACATACATAGTAATGGGGAATACTATGGCATAAATAAACTTGATCTTGGTTGCCAGTGACACATCCTTACACTTAAGGGTCCTTCCTAGCTCATACTTAAGGAGCTTTAATTTTGCCCTTCATCTGAGTATCAAATTTATGATGAGCATTAATTGGATGGTGCTTTACCACTTGCTGTAACATTATTTTCCCTCCTGCTTACAAAAGAGAGAAAATACAGTTGATTACAACTGGACAGAGTCAGTCCTGATAAAAATGTACAAGTGGTACCTTTGTACAGCTCTGATTTTAATGCTGTCCAAACTGGAGGTAAAGCTTCTGCTTACTAAGCCTGAAGGAGAGAAACCATATCTACTGCTATGCTGCTAATGATCTAGATGTTGAGTCCCCTCTCCTACCTGTCAAAAGCATTAACGACCTGTACGCTGCTGAAGCTGGTGAAAGAACTGACTTGCCAAACAGATCCACCCAGGGCCGGACCGCCCATAGGGCGAACTAGGCGCCCGCCTAGGGTGCCCCGGCCTGAGGGGCGCCAAATGGCGCCCCACTCCCCCCCAAAAACTGCTCCCCCCCGCCGTCCTAACCCGGCGCCTGCCGGCGCCGCCAGACCCCCGCCCCCTTCCCAGCAGGGCCCGCAGAAAAGCCGGCGCCGGGAGGGAGGGGCGGAGGCTGGACCCCCCGCGCCCCCTTCCCGGCTTTTCTGGGGGTCCCGCAGCCGTGGGGCCCGCAGAAAAGCCGGCGCCGGGAGGGAGGGGGCGGAGGCTGGACCTCCCCGCGCCCCCTTCCCGGCTTTTCTGGGGGTCCTGCAGCCACGGGGCCCGCAGAAAAGCCGGCGCCGGGAGGGAGGGGGCGGAGGCTAGACCCCCCGCGCCCCCTTCCCGGCTTTTCTGGGGGTCCCGCAGCCGCGGGGCCCGCAGAAAAGCCGGCGCCGGGAGGGAGGGGGCGGAGGCTAGACCTCCCCGCGCCCCCTTCCCGGCTTTCCTGGGGGTCCCGCAGCTGCGGAGCCTCCAGGAAAGCCTGCGCCCCGCCGACGCCCCCGGTCTCCAGATCCCACTGGGAGGTTGGCATCCCCAGTGGGGGCGCCCCAGGCTGTCCTGCCTAGGGCACCCAGACACCTGGAGCCGGCCCTGGATCCACCCTCTAATTCATCGCTGCCTACAAAGATCATACAGTTGCCTCAGGGAACAATACAGGGGCAACAACCCAGTCAGGATGCTCATAGGTTCACAAAGTCAAGCCCAATATTTGCCTTCCAGTCTGCTCAGCATTAAAGAGCAATCCTGATATTCTTCTTGTCTTCTTCTTGCCCATAAATGCTAATACCTCCTTTCCCTTATAAACATGTAGAGATTTTTTTTTAAATTGCAATCTTCCGAAGAACTCAAAACATCATATTACTTCAAGAATCCTCGGATCAACCCTGTAAATAAAGCCAAAATAATGTTGTCCATATATTACTGGGCATGTGCATGTGTACGTCTCTGTGGAGAGGATAAAAGGTAATGGCTTGCCCAAAAGTCCCCATGTGGGTTGATGGCCCAGCTTGGCTCAGAGCTCATTCAGCTGCTCAACGTATTCATTTCTTACAGTATAGAAAATGCTGGGGTGAAGGAGAAGCTCTCCAGCCCAGTCACACCTGGTGATGAGCTTATGAATACAAATGTTCTGACTCCTCGTTAGAAAGTATAAATTTAAAGTACAAATGGAAAGAAATAAGCAAAGGTTGATGCTATATCTCTGTTATTTTTGAGGGACTGGGTCCAATGGGATGGGCAACAGATTTTTACTCTCTGTGTCATCTCTATAGCTGCTCTGTGCAGAGAACTGCATGACCTTCAAGCTAGCAATCAGAAACCATAGGATAGACTCATCTAGTCAGAAAACCAGGCGATCAGAAAGAACCAGTCATCTGGTGTTTCTGCTTATATAAATACCAGCCCCTGTTGTTGTTTGCTATGAGCAACAGGAAAGTTACCTTTCACCTTTTCTTCTGCCATAGCTGTTGTTGACACATCCTCCCATTCCAGAAACAGTGATCCTGTGCTTAAATTGCTGAATTCTGAAGGCTTTGATAGCAAATTAGCAACCATATACATTTTAGCATGAAATGGCTTTGTGTACTAACTGCTGAGGGCCAAACTAGATGAGATACTGGAAAATCAGTCACTGATCTCCCAGACATTCTTTACAGCAGCTGTTCAGGTGATGCAGATCATGGGATGGGGTGGGGGTGTTAAATCTCTTGCTTTCTAAGCATTTTCTTCAACCTTTTCTAATTGTGCATGTTGAATTAACATCAAATACTGGAGCTTACTTTCAGTCATATCTGTTTGACTGGCACAAAGTGGCCCACCTGATAGAAGAACTGGGTCTTATTGCTGTGCTAGTGTTTACTGAAAATATCTTGGGAGCACAATGCAAATAAATATAGGACATCTGTAAGCCTTACTGGTTGCAAAATTTATAGTATGAAGTTAACATTCCTGAACTTCTTTGGCAAGCCATGTCGCCAGACTTGGAAGTGACTCACTCATTTGGCTTGTTCACAGTTCTATTTTGTAACATTGTGAATTTAGCAGAAAACAAAGCTACCTGTTTTCTCTCTTCCAAAAATTACAACATATGTTTGATTTATGATGTTAGGATAATGCATGCAAACAATGTTTAATGTAAGAACAACTTCTTGGTGGGAAAATTCATCAGGGGAGAAAAAGGCTGTCCTGTGTGGGAGGAGAACAGGTTATGCAAATAAGGGATTTTCAAGAGGGCAGCCACGTTTGTAGAAGAGCCAGATTCAAGTCTAGTAGCGCCTGTGATGGACTTCATTTAAAAAGTTGTTTCCTAATGCAGTAAAATCAGAAAAGAGAGGTGAATAGTTAACTCTGCTCTAGAATGTTGAGCTTGAGTGACAGGCTGCTCCTTTTCTCTGATTGGCCAGCACCAGCTGAGGGAAATATAAAATCAGCTGTGTGTTGAGAGAGTGAGTTCCTTTTGAGTTCAGTAGCAGTTACTGTTGAGTAAAGGAAAAGTTCAGCTACAAGAGAGGATAACTGAAGAATCTGACTAAAGGTGTATCAGACAGGTTCATCTTTTGAGTTAAAGGAGAGACTCCTGGTCTTAGCTGTGTTAAATATCAGGAGAAACTTCCTAACTGTAAGAGTGGTTGAGCAGTGGAACAGACTACCTCGGGTGGTGGTTGCTCTTTCACTGGATGTTTTTAAGTGGAGGCTGGATGATCATCTTTCGGGTATGTTGTAGGGCTATCTTTCGGCTACGTTCCTGCAGAGTGCACGGGGTTGGACTAGATGACCTGCAAGTTCCCTTCCAAGTCTAACATTCTATGATTCTATGAAATGTAACCTGAGAAAGAAATCCATCTAAGAATTTAGAGTCTACGGTCATCTAAAGCTCAAATATGTTTTCACACAGACACCAAGAACTGGGGTTTGAGATTTTGGTAAAGCTCCCTATCAGGCCAAAAGGAATAGGATTGTTTTCAGGGAAGAAATGTAAATCCTGTCCAGTTATACAGGGAATTGGCACTGGGGCAGTCCCTGGTCTGTTGATAAAGGAAATGGTTATAGATTACTCTGGGGAAAGAAGAAACATTGTGATTTCAGAAAAGGGGAAAGGATTTGATACACAAAAAGAGTGACCTTTCCAGAAAACCTGAACAGTTGATAGGAAACTATATACAGAAACACTGTAACTGAAACTCAAGTACTCAGTCAACCATCTCTCACGAACCAAGAATTTGTAAAAAATAAGCTGCTACGACACCATCTTGTCTGCCAACTGGAAAAATAGACAGTTTTACCAACAATATTTCCCTCAGCCTTTCCAATACCTGACTACCCCATACCATCCCTGCCTATTAAATAAAATCTTTATTATTGTTCACTGTTACACAGTCTCCAGTGCCATTTCAAGGGATCTAAAAAGAAGGTGCCTGTTTTCGCCTGACAAGTTCCTGGTCTGGCCGAAAGCCAAATTAAATTCTATCAAAGGGTGGGACATTCAGATTTATAAAGCCACAAATATTATCATGCTTCTGGGGGCCACCTCAGTACCTTAATGGAACTAAGAATTTTGGTGAGAAAAATCTGCCTCAGAGTGGGGAGAGTAACAGGGGGTCCATTATAGCACCATCGACATCAACAAGGTTTTTGGGCTGTGAGTGATTTTAATGTCAAGAAATTATAATGTGGGCTAGACTTTGACAGGAGGGCAGCTTCTGTTAGCCAGGTGTGTTGAACTCTTGAAAAGCCTTCAGTTACAGCATGACAAGGATGTAGGAATACAGATACCACTAAAGTCTTCAATCTTGATTCAATTGCTATACAAGAGCAGCAATCTTCTGGATATTCTTAGTCTGGCATTTCCAGATTGCACCCCTTGTGACCCCTCTGTACAGCATAATCCTGTCCAAATACTGTAATCAGGTGGCAAAAAAAAAAATCACCCTTAGGCATTAGCAGTTGTTCAATTTTTTTCCTGGAGCAATGGTAGCAGCTTTCCTTGCTGCACTATTTTGGTGTTTGCATACTCAATGTGTAGTTGCCATGGGAGTCTTCCACTTGGGACAACTAGGATGGCATCTCAGAAGGAACACAGCAGAGGTGTGCTCCCGTGCATAGAGAGTGTATCCCTCGAACAAAAGCACTTAAAGAGGAATATGTTATGTGATGGCAGGACAGTTCTGCAGGAGCTGGAGCAGGCTGACAAGTTTTCCAGTCTTTGCTCAGTTACTGGGGTACACAAAAGCATGTTACTGAACAGAGAAGCACTCATTCTGGAAAATGGGTTGTTTTTTTTAAAAAAACAAACAAATTAAAGACAAATTATTCCTTTTTTCCTCAAAAGGCCGACAATTCTCTTTTTGAGAACAGGGTATATGATCATCCGTGACTTCATAATTATATGCCCATGATAGACATGCAGACATATTTCACACAGGACAGTTCAAGAGCAGTGCAAGGGGATTGGGGGTGGGGAGTGGATGACTGCCATCTACCAATCTCCACTCGTGATGGGAATATTGGTTTCCAGTAATAGCAGCAATTCCAGAGGGGTAGCCGTGTTAATCTGTTGCAGCAAAATTAAACAGAAGGGAAAACACTTATCTCTTTCAAGAGTTACAGGAGCACCATCGTCTCTCTCTCAATTCCTGTCTCAAAGAAAAAGAAAGAAGAAAGAAACCTTATTGTTAGACCTCTGCAAGCTAGGTATCAATTTGCTTTATTTTAGGTAAAGAACTTGGCATGAAACCAGTGCTAGTACTTGAGGATGTAGCTATTTAATCTGAACAATTCTCTAGTTGGACTGATGCTGGTTGCTCTCCATGTCCTTGTTTTCTCTTGTACTGTTCTTTTCATTTTTTTAACAAGCAGAACACACAACACCTCTTTTGTCTCTATTAAGAAGAGAGGAACACAAATAAATCAGTAGCATGAGAAAGTGCTGCTCTTAGGAAGTGGTGATACACATTTGCAGTTAAACTGTGGCTCTAGGTTATTCCCAGGGAAATAAGAAGCAAGGCAGTGTGAGGTCCCTCAGGATTTCTGCCAAACAGACACTTTCTGATCAATCAGTTATGATGAACCTCTTCCACTTCCCTCCCTCAGAGGCAAGATTTTCCCTCCTTTTTTCTTTCCCTGTCTGACTGAGCCACCCTAGCTATCTGTCTTTTTCTTCCCTGAAGAAATTATGGCTGTCCCACCCTGTCACAGTCTGACATTTTGCTGCTGGCTCAGCCCAGGAACCTGAGGGAAAGGTTGAGATTGCCCCCCCCAAAACGGAGGACAAAAACTGGGTTCCCACTAGCTTGTACATCAGCCAAGCCTGGGTCCTAGAGGAAAGTCCCCTGGACTGATAACGCTCTGCAAAAAATCCTTTTGTTATATAGCTTACTTTCAAATGATGAGCCAATAGTCATTACAGTGTAAGGAGTTGGAACAAACAATGTGTACTCAAAGGCTTACAATGTCATTTACAAGTCTAAAATAAATACTGTGGTCCGGTTTAAGCGTTTCGCTGCTCAGTCGCATCCCTGTCTTGCTCCGATGGGGTTGTGCCGAGACTTGGCTGACAGGAAGGGTCTGAGAGTGTTCCAGACCCTCCCAGGGTCTCTGTAGGGGGCCCTCAGCCTGGAGAGCTGAGGAGAGCCTCTTCCAAAGTGACGGCTAAGGAATTGAGGCTCATCTCTGAAAGGTCCTGTTGCCACAGAACCAGCATGGTGCCGAGAGACGACTGCTGGACCAGCAGACACAATCAAAAGGTTTGAAAGGCTTCTAAAAGACTTCCAAGGCTTCAAAGCGTGAGTTAAGCAATGCTCAGGTGATTTAAGTGAACAAAAGAGCCTTGGCAGCAATTAGAAGCGCCTAAGGGCAAAGCGGCAGGGGGGAGGGAGAAGCCCAAGAATTCACCCTGCCCATCTAAAGCAAGATGGTTTTAAAACAGAACTAAAAAACTTTGAATTAAGCTAAACACATTAGAGGATTAGCGAAAACAAAAGCTGCATAATAATGAAAAGCGGATTAAGTTCTGCTAACTTTTACTTTGTTTTGGGAAACTTACTTCTTGTTGATATTATGGCTGGGAGAGGGCGGAAGCTGGGTCTGGAGAAAAAAACGTCAACCAGAAATAGCCTACCAACGACTCCCTTCCACAACTAGGAAGTAGCTGTAGATATATCTACACTGTTGGCGAATGAACTGTCATCTGGAGCAGATGACTAACCTCAACGTTAAAATGGATAATATGCAAAAGCAGATGACTCAAATGGACAGAAGGACTTCAGTAACTGAAAAGACGTTAAAAAAATGTAAAAACAGACTGAGAGTATCAATAAAAGCGTGGATGAAGCAGAAAAAGAGAGATCTTCCAATCAAACTCAACTAATACAGCTCCAGCTGGAAAGATGCATGTACATCCTACTTTTCCAAGGGATCCCAGATGAAAAGAATGAAGACTTAAAGGCTCTCTTAGCAGAGACTTTGGCTTCAATAATGGATTACAAACAGGAAGATTTACTGAAGGAGATGGACTGAGTTTACAGGACTTATCCAGACTTTATTAAAAAAAATAAACTCCTGGGAGAAATATGTTTGAAATTCATGAGAAGGTCTACCAGAGATCTGATGCTGAAATCTACACAGGGGAACCCCTTAAAAATCAAGAATGAAGAGATAAAAATCTTAAAGGATATCCCCTTTGAAGTTAGAAAGCAGAGGAGACTCTACAGGGAGCTTACTCTCTCTCTACAGAAGAAAGGGATCCCTTACATGTGGTTATTTCCCGAAGGATTGAGTTTCAAAT
The DNA here is from genome assembly GCA_029375565.1 of Gekko gecko. Classification (NCBI taxonomy): domain Eukaryota; kingdom Metazoa; phylum Chordata; class Lepidosauria; order Squamata; family Gekkonidae; genus Gekko; species Gekko gecko. The sequence goes on from JAPDNY010000006.1 coordinate 142,120,975, forward strand.
ATGAAGACAGAAATTATAATATTGACACTGTTCCTAAGGCCAAAAAGTTTGTGGATCAATATTGTAATTTAAAGCAACACAACAAAGATAAGAAACCTAAAAAGGATGAGGAGGAAGAAGAGGAGGAAGAAGAATCCTACTCACAGGATTCAGCAAGCAGTAGTCCAAAACTCTTTAGTTCTTCAGATACATCGGAGTCAGAGAAAGGAGCAGCCACTCCCAAACCCTGAAGAAAAAAGAAACACAAGAAGAAAAGAACCTAAGACTAAGATAATCGTTGATAATGCAGTTTTTGCTAATCAGTCAGTTTATGCAACTCTTTATTATTTTTTGTTAAATTTTTATAAGCAATAATAACTTTGTAACATTAGGTGATAATTACATATATGTAACCAGATCATGTCACTGTGTTAGTCTTCCCTTCCCCTATATCCAGTAGTTTGTTTAGAGTTAGGGTTTAGTTTCCTTTCCCCATCCTTGTAGAGTATGTTGTATTAGTTTTCCTTCCCTATTTCCCATAGGTTTTAGAAGTAGGGATTTAGTAACCTTTCCCCATATCCTGTAGTAATGCAAAATCAATAAAATACTTATACAATAAATACTGTGAAAGTACTGTCAAGTGAACAAAAGCCTATTTGCCATTTTCAGTATCTGAGGTAAGGCACGTTATATAGCATACATATTGCTGTATTTGCTTAAACATCCATGAGGTTATGCTCACAAAGACCTCAAGACTTCTGGAGTACTCTGCTCAAAAAGTTTCACTTTCATTTGGATTGCATGCCTGTCCCTCCTCACATTTAGTTCTTAACGTCACCTTCTTATCCAGACCTATTTCACCCCAAACATGGTTGCCAGGACCCCTTGTCACTCTGGCAGGGGGATTGGGGGGCATTCTGGGGATGGGCAACATGATGACATCACCTGGAAATGACATCATGTTTGGGATTTTGGGTGGGGGCACCCTGGTATCCGGGTGAAACTCTATGGTTTTTTTGCCCAAATACCAGAGCATCCCTCTATGATGTCCCCAACGTGATGACATCACTTCCAGGTGATAACTTCACATTGGGGATGTTGTGTGATGATGTCCCTGTTTAAGCCTGGGGTTTTCCCTGCTGGCCAGCTGGTCTGAACCAGGGAGAAGCCCCTGAAATCAGGGGATCCCCTGCCTGGACCTGGGAGCTGGCAAGCCTAACCCCAAACAATCTTCTGATCACTGAACTTCTTGAAACTTAGCACTTAAGAGGCAATTGGTTGATTCTGTGTACATAGATTTGCAGAGGAACAATAGGACTGAGGTCTCTTTCTCAACTCTGTTCTGTATTCAGAAGTGGCATGTTAATCTCTATAGACACAAATCCAAGGGGGCATCTGTGTTGGTCTGAAGCAGCAGAACAAAGTGTGAGTCCAGTGGGGGCACCTTTAAGACCAACAAAATTTTACTCAAGGTATGAGCTTTCATGTGCACACACACTTCCTTAGATACCTACAGACACAAAGTCACAGTTTTGAGAACTGCAGAACTAAGCATCTTTGATGGTATCTTCTAGACAGAAAATGCCCAAAATAATTTTACAGAACCCTCTTGGAGAACATGACATTGGAGCCCTAATGAATGAATTAATGGAATTCATTTACAATTTTTTAAACATTGCATGAATATACAGTCTCATACTGCATCATTAAAAATTAATCCTTATTTCATAATGAAAAACTTGTGGGCTATAATGTATATTAAATGGAAAGCTATCTTTAGATAGAGTTTTCCTCAAAAAGCAACATGTTATCAAACAAAATCGGATTTTAATCAAGAAACCCCAATCTGTTTGATTTTGTTTTTAAACATTGACTTTGATCCACCTTGGTCCAGTAGCATTTATTCCAGAATAAGCTTTTGTGAGACAGAGCTCACTTCATCAGATGTTACGGCTTCAGGTGGGTAGCTGTGTTGATCTGAAGCAGTAGCAGAAAGTTTGAGACAAGTCAGGCACCTTTAAGACCAACAAAGTTTTATTCAAGGTATAAGCTTTCATGTGCATGCACATTTTCTCAGATGTAGCTAACATCTGAACAAAGTTTGAGTCCAGTGGCACCTTTAAGACCAACCAAGGTTTATTTTGGGTATAAGCTTTCATGCGCATATACATTTCCTCAGATGCATGTAACATCTGAACAAAGTTTGAGTTTAGTGGCACCTTTAAGACCAACCATGTTTTATTCTGAGTATAAGTTTGATTGATCTTAGTATAAACTTGGTTGATCTTAAAGACACCATTGGACTCAAACTTTGTTCAGATGCTAGGGATGTTATTGAATTTTATGACACTTGTATTTACGCCCCCTGCTTCAAGTTTCTTTAAAGGTTTCTACACACTTCAAATAGGTGTTCAACTCTCCTTTACTTGCTTATTTCCCCCTAAATATGCCTCATACTGTTGGACCCATCAGGTTGGTACACTTCAAGTTTTGAAGCTGATGGGGGGGGGGAGTAATGGGCATTTTCTGAGACAATCAGTGGCAGATTAAGTGCTTCCCACCCACTCATTCTCTCCAGCAAGTGCCTGCATTTGAGATGCAGCATTTAGGAAGCAGGAGTCACAATGCAGGTCAAAAAATGCAGGTATATTTCAAGGTCATTTGTTATGGCTATTGTCCTTGCATCATGTGGAGGGGGTCGACTGAGCCTTGTAAAGACAATGGGCTCCTTTCTCACCAGCACTTCAGAATTTTCCAGGCAGCCTCAAGTCACCGTTTGGTGATGCACCTACTTCCCTCTGTTCCCAGATTAACCCTTTCTTGCTGCCTCCCCCTCAATTGGTAGAGTATATCTGGCTGTAGGAGTGAGACTCCAGCTCCCTGTGCCTTTGGAGCCATGTTCTTACTCAGCCTCCTGTCTGCATTCACGGTCGCCTTGCTTGGCTGACCTCCTGCAGGAATAAACAGATGGCCTTTCACTCCTTGCAGAGGAAGGAGTCAACTCGCCCCCTCCACCTTTGGTAATGTGGTTGAGTCTAGGGTGTTGATATAGGTGGGATACAGACTTCTAGCATTCAATTTATCAAGGTTTAAAAAAAGAATCACGCACTGAATCCAGATTATTTATGGGTAGCAGGACTGAGCAAAAGATGGAAAATAAAATGGCAAACCACAATCCATTTTACCCTGACTAGAAGTGTCCCTAATAGAGCTCCTTGAAGGAATAGGCACTTCAATTTATTATTTACCTTGACTTCCGGAAAGCTTTTGATACAGTTCCTCATCTAAGGCTCCTAAGTAAGCTCAATAGTCATGGGATAAAAGGACAAGTCCTCTTGTGGATCAAAAACTGGCTTATAAATAGGAAACAGAGAGTGAGTATAAATGGGAAACTTTCTCAGTGGAGGGTGGTAAGCAGTGGGGTACCACAGGGATCAGTACTCAGTCCGATGCTTTTTAACTTGTTTATTAACGATTTGGAATTGGGAGTAAGCAGTGAAGTGGCTAAATTTGCAGATGACACGAAGTTGTTCAGGGTGGTGAAAACGAGGGAGGAGTGTGAGGCACTCCAAAGGGATCTGTCGAGGATGGGTGAGTGGGCGTCAGTGTGGCAAATGGGGTTCAATGTGGCCAAGTGCAAAGTGATGCACATTGGAGCCAAAAATCCAAAATATAAATACACGTTGATGGGGTCTGAACTGGCAGAGACGGACCAAGAGAGAGATCTTGGAGTCGTAGTGGATAACTCAATGAAAATGTCTAGACAGTGTGTAACTGCAATAAAGAAGGCCAACGCTATGCTGGGGGTTATTAGGAAGGGAATTGAAAACAAATCAGCCAGTATCATCATGCCCCTGTATAAATCATTGGTGCGACCTCATTTGGAATACTTTGTACAGTTCTGGTCAGCACATCTCAAAAAGGATATTATAGCATTGGAAAAAGTGCAGAGAAGGGCAATTAGAATGATAAAAGGGGTGGAACACCTTCCCTATGAAGAAAGGTTAAAATGCTTGGGGCTCTTTAGCTTGGAGAAACGACGGCTGAGGGGTGACATGATTGAGGTTTATAAGATTATGAATGGGATTGAGCAGGTTGAGAAAGAAGTACTTTTCTCCCTTTCTCACAATACAAGAACTCGTGGGCACTCCATGAAATTGCTGAGCAGTCGGGTTAGAACGGATAAAAGGAAATACTTCTTCACCCAAAGAGTGATTAACATATGGAATTCACTGCCAGAGGAGGTGGTGGCAGCTACAAGCATGGATAGTTTCAAGAGGGAATTAGATAAACATATGGAGCAGAAGTCCATCAGTGGCTATTAGCCACAGGGTATAGATGGGAACTCTCAGTCTGGGGCAGGCGATGCACTGTATTCTTGGTGCTGGGGGGGGCAACAGTGGGGAGGGCTTCTAGTGTCCTGGCCCCACTGATGGACCTCCTGATGGCACCTGGTATATTTTGGCCGCTGTGTGACAGAGTGTTGGACTAGATGGGCCGTTGGCCTGATTCAACATTGGCTTCTCTTATGTTCTTATGTTCTTAATCCTTGCAGGTACAAGCCCTAAGAGAAATTCTATTGCCTTGAGTTCGAGGTTTGTGCTTCTTTCCACTCTGGGGCTATATGTAGTCAGTATGGATTCCAAGTAAGATTCAGGGGGGTAGCCGTGTTAGTCTGAAGCAGCAGAATGAAGTTTGGGTCCAGTGGCACCATTAAGGCCAACAAAGTTGTATTCAAGGTATTATTTATTTATTCAATTTATATACCGCTCAGACCCCCCAAGGGGTCTCAGAGCGGTTTACACATTGCATCTAATCCTTCCTAACTAGGGCCACAATGGAATGGGGTAGGGACATCCTTACTGGCACCCTGAGCAGGGCTTCCCGCTTTTCCTCCGGCGGGTTCCAGGCATAGAAGTCTGCTGCAGCCTTGGTGCCCTTTTTTTCGAGTCCCCGGCATAGATCTTTCCTTCCTCGGCCAGGAGACTTCCGCAGCCGGCTCGCTTTTTCCCTGACGCGCAGGTCCGCGTTGGCCTCGGCTCTGGTCTGCGTCCCTTAGGCTCCACCGTCCGCGCCGTCGCGTCGCCTGCACGTCATGGCTCCGCCCATGGCTCACCGCCAGGTTCGCCGTCTGTCTCGCCTGTCTCACCTGCCGCTGCCACTGCCATCACCGCTGCTGCCGATGTCCGCCGCTGCCGCTGCTACACCCCCCGGTAGGGAGGGTGCCCCCACCTCTCTACAGGCAGGTACCCATTTATCTACTTGCATGTATGCTTTCGAACCGCTGGGTGGGCAGGAACTGGGAGGGACAAGGACCGGGAGCTCACCCCGGTCGCAGTGGGATTCGAACAGCCATAGTGGCTGTTCGCTTGTTGTTATAGCAGGTGTTTTACCACCTGCGCCACCGCTCCCTAGTGGAGTATAAGCTTTCATGTGCACACATACTTCTTCAGATACGATGAAATGGAAATTACCAGTCCATACCAGTCCATACCTATAAATTAGCATATTTTTTTAATGCTCACCCTCCACCTATATGTATGGACTGGTAATTTCCATTTTATTATACCTTGAATAAAACTTTGTTGGTCTTAAAAGTGCAGCTGGACTCATACTGCGTTATGGAGTCCCAGTGTGTCCATGTCATCTGGTATGAGTTCAGAGATGAGAGCACAGCAAGGGAACCTGGGAAGAGAAGGCTTCGCTTTCATGTTCAGAAAATGTATCACCTGACCCTCTTTCCTGTTTGACAGGGGAAGGTGGCCTAGCCATTCTTTGGTCCTACTCCATCTCTGGTAACTGTGTGATTTCTCCTTTCTTTGTTTTACATCGACAGACTCTATTTGCATCTCGATTGGATTGGTTGCCCATAGCTGGGACTCAGCTTACAGACTGCTAGTATGTTCCAAGCCTCTTACTGGCCCTGAGAGACAAACCTGGCTTTCTTACAAGAACCCTGCAAGGTAGGCCAAGAAAACAAATTTTGAGAGCAACTAGTGGGGTGAAGGGCTATTCTTTACACACTGTAATAACCAGGTACATGAGTAATCCTGTAAAATAATGGTGTGTACTCTGAAACATTAGACTGGATAGGATTGTTCCCAGGGCTGGCCCATCCATTAGGAAACTAGACTTTTGCCTAGGGCGGCCGGGCCGTGGCCCTGGAGGTGGGCACCGAAATGACCTGCTGCCCTGCCACCCTCCCCCCCACCCCTGGGAGGGATGGGGTGGACTGTGGCGCATGTCTCTTTTTTCTTTCGGGTTCCTGTGTGAGGTCCCGCTTCACCCCATCCCTCCCAGGGGGGAGGAGGGAGCGTGGCGGAGGCAGGGAAAGGGGGCGTGCCCCTTTCCCCCACCACGCAATGGGGCTTTGCCAGCAGCCATGCTGGGAGATAAAGTGGATTTGCGAGGTGAGGGCTCAGAGTCCCTGGCAGTGGCAGCGGTGCAGCCAATGGCCCTGGTGCGAAGGAAGGGCTGGAGCAGGGCTCTGCCACCATGGTATCCATGTCATGTGATGGAAGGCCAGGGCTCGGTGGTGCTGGGCTTGGGGTAACTTCTAGCTCTCTTCAGGGAGCAGCAGCTGCAAGAAAAGGCTGCCTCTCTCCTGCGCTGGCTGAGCAGCAGCAGCAGGAGCTCACTGATGGAGGAGGCGCTTTTGCAGGCAAGAAAGGAGGCGAGCGAGGCCACCGTGGAGGAGGAGGACGACGATGCCAATAAGGACGCGCTGCTGGAGCTGCCTGGCTTCTGGGGGCATGAGAGCTGCCCTCCCTCCCCCAACGTGGCACCCCCCCCCCCGTTGGACGTCCAGCCCCCCAGGTTTTTGTAAGCTTTGGGCAACTCAAGAGGGATCTCACTGGGGTATTGATGCCCTAGTTTCTACCCTCCAAAGCTGCCATTTTCTCCAGGGGAACTTATCTCTGAAGTCTGGACATCAGCTGTAATTCTGGGAGCTCTTCAGGTATGGTTTCCAACCTCCAGGTGGTGCCTGGAGACTTCCCAGAATCACAACTGATCGCCAGATTATAGAGACCACTTCCCTGGAGAAAGTGGCTCCTTCACAGGAGACTCTGCTGAGGTTCCTCCTCATCCCAAATCCTGCCCTCCCCAGGCTCTACTCCCAATCTCCAGGAATTTCCCACCCAAGAGTTGGCAACCCTGACTTCAGGTCCTACCTGTCATGCTGAGGTGGGGGTGCGTGTGTGTGTGTGTGCCAGAAGGTAGCTTGGAGAAATATAGATCTGCGGTGAAGGGGGGGGCGCCACAAGGCAGTCTCGCCTTGGGGGGGTGCCACAGGGTAGCCTCACCTAGTGCACAAAAAAACCTTGGGCCGGCCCTGATTGTTCTATCCCTAAATGCTGTTTTCACTTAAAAAAAACCCGCATTTAAATAATAAGTAATCCAATACAGCTATCAAATCTCTGATAAATATTGATAAAATATTTCATTATTCACAGACTGTCTGGTGAATATTTGGCATCAACATTTTTAGAAGAGAATTGGGCACAGGTATTTTTCTTCTCTAGCGTTTTGTATTCTGGTAGAGTGGAAAATGAACTGTGCAGGGCTGCAGATGCATAGCATACTGATGGTGCAGCAGCTTGGTGTGTTTCATTATCTCTCCAAACAGCCTTGCAGACATGTTGAACAATGAGAATGACAAAACAGAGACCTGTGGGGCACCTTAAGAGGTGGCCCTTTGGGCAAAAGAGCAATTGTTATGCATTGTTTAATAGGCTTACACCTGAACCACAGTTAACATTGCTGATTTTTTTTGTATTTGTTAGCTTTTTTTCCCTTTGAACTTTTACATTTTTAACATGCAAGAGGAAGATGCCTTAGGGACAGTGTTCATTTTCCCTAATCAATGTGTTTGCTTACAAACAGAGAATTTCAAATACAGGTTTTTTTTCCTTGAAGGAACATTTTTCCTTGTGCCATTTTCTCTGGCAGTAGCAGAGGGAAAGATTCACTTGTTTGCTTATTTGTTTTAGCCGTCATTCGTATCTTCTTAATTAAAATGAGCTTTGATATGCTAACTAGATGTGATTTTTCATTTAAAATTTGCTAATTATTTTCAAAAATGTTTGTGATAATTTTCATAATCTTGCACCAAAGAGATATTAGCCATCTGCCAGGTGCAAATCCATAGAGTGATGATGAGCTAATCAGGGCTGTTAGCCTACAGGAAGATTTTGGCAGGAAGGAAATTGTCTACTTGCTAATTATTCTCAGAGGAGGTTTTGTTGGCTCATAACTAGCATTGATTGCATAGACCATTTTGACATCCTGTTCCTTACCACATCTCTTTGGAGGATAGAAAGGAGGAGTTCTAGTGTACCTACTTCCTACTTCAAGATGTTCACTTCCTGTTTCTCACCTTGCACATGTGCTCTCTCTTGCTCATTACAATGAGAAGTTGTAGGCCACAGTACAGAGAAGGCTGATCATGTAAGTCCTTTTCTTTAACCATTGTCTGCCTTTCACCTTCAAAGTTAATGCTGAAATCCATCTAACACAGTAGTTCTCAAATTGTGGTTTGGGAACCAAAAGTGGATTGCCACTTGCTCACGGGTGGACCACATGGCTAGGAGGGAGGAGAAGGAACAAAGTGAGCTGGAAGAGGAGGCTCTGACAAATTTGGGTTTGTCTCAGAATACTGTGAAAAGTGGCCATAAAACACTTGTTGCTATATGTATGGCTGAGTTCAGACTGGCAGTTTGAAGCAGAAGCGAGTCATGGCAAAAAAGCCCCAGAACAAACTGTTCCGGGTTTTCCTGGTCACACTGCACCGACTGATGTGGGAGCATACCGGGAGGAGGCGTAAGGGAGCGTTCAGACTGCTGGCCTGGAGGTGCGGCTGTAAACAGCTTTTTCTTGGTAATTCAGTTATGTGCGCATGTGCGCTCATGCACATAAGCACATCAGGGCAATTTGGGGAGGATCCCATTGTGCCAGCACCGCATTGGGTGGTAGAGCGGAGCACATCCAATCATATTGCTGCTGCCTCTCCAGGGCAATCAAGTTCACCTTGTGCAGAAACACTTGGCGGACATTATTACCGTGGGTTGTTCCCGGCTTTTCAGGTTAGCGTTCACACTTCCTGGAAGCAGAATGAGGTGGGATAAACACGCTCTCCGGGATTTGCTACCACTTTCACCAGGTAGCTTTTAAATACGGAAGCGTACATGATGGGTTGACTACGGCTGGGGAATGCCAGACAGATGTGCCTGTGTGAAACCCCCCCCCTTTCATCCAGTTGTGAAACGTTGCTGAAACGTGCCTATCTCGGGGCAAACTGCCAGTCTGAACTCAGCCTATGTGTGAAATAAATGAATGAAAAAATATAAACTTGTTCAGTGTTAACTTATGTGAAATTCTTCAGTTATGTTGAGGCTATCAAATGACTGCTTTTGTGTCTGAATGAACCATCACAGATGGAAGTTTAGTATTTCTGATATCATTTCCTGGTAGCGTATTTCAGTGAAGGCTGATCAGATATTCCCACATAGGCTATCAACTGCCATGTAGTGGAACACTGAAATACTCTTAGGATGTTCATTCTTGTGTGAATATAAATTCTTCCCTTTTCATTTAAAAAATGCATTGGGACTGAGTTACACTCATTTATGTCACATGCTTATGGGTCTGATTGTCCTGCCTTTCTGTGGCATCCTCTTTTTATGGAAAGCATGGATCTCTTCTCATAGAAACAATGGCTATCACAGACCATCAGTAGAAAGATAGTTGGGAAAAACTTTTATCCTGGCTGAGCCTGTTAATTTTATGATGCTGAACTAACATGCTGAACTCAGGATACTTACTAGTTTTTGGCGCACGTCCCACTAACAGTGTATGAACTAAATCTGTTGAACTGTTAGTAAGCTGGTTTGCATCACAAATGGTAATGTGTGTGTGTAAAGTGCTGTCAAGTTGCAGCTCACTTATGGTGATCCCAGTGAGGGTTGTCAAGGCAAGTGAGATGCAGACGTAGTTTGCCATTGCCTTCTTCTGCAGAGTCTTCCTTGGTGGTTTCCCTTCTAAGCACCGACTCTGTTTAGCTTCCAGGATCTGACAAGACTGGGCTCTACCATGCCACCTTCCCTCCCACGAATGGCAATATCGCCTTTCATTTATACAGGAAAGTACTCCTGTAGCCATAATTTCTGGGTAGCCCTGACTGTAACCAGGACGGTGGAAAAGTGCAGGCCATCCATACATGTATTTGCTGTAAATATGTAAAGTGAGAACTAGGGCTGGGCATGAACTGGCTCATGAACTAAAGTTTGTGATGAATTTTGGCCAGTTTGTGGTTTGCGAAGTTTGTGAAGGTCAACCGGCATGAACTTTCCACAAGATTTCAAGCTGTTTTGTGGAGGTTCATTCTGGTTCATGAACAGATACATTTCCAGACAAACTGTCTCTATTCAATTTCAACGTTTACCCAACTTCAAAGCAATTGGGGGGGAGGAACTTGGAGGGCATGTAGAAGAACATCTGGGAGAGGTCCCCTGTGAGTTTGATGTCTCTAGCTTGCACAGAATCTGTTCTATACACCCCTGAAACTCCTGAACCTACGCCTATCAAAATGCACAGCAGGTCTTGTGATATGTTCAGTCATTAGGAATAATTTACCAGCATGGATGTAGAGGGCACATTCACTTTCTATATTCAGGAAGGCACGTAAAATGGCTTTCTTTCAAAGAGCATTTGGTGGGGAGTAAGTTGTTTTGGCAGATCTGGTGTGGTTTTATCTTTATGTGCTGTTTTTATCTTGTTGATTGACTGTTATATTTTTCAATATGTTTACAATGTTTTGTTGCTTTGTTAGCCACTTTGAGTTTAAGGAGATAAGGCAGGATTTAAATGAATAAATAAAATGAATTCAAGCCACATAAGTAGGAGCTGTCCAAGTCTCATTTAGAATGCTAGAGGGTCAAATTAGACACATGAGAACTGAAGCTCAGATGTTTCTGATCAGTCTGTCTTTTGCATTCTCTAAAAAGGAAAAAGCCATGCCAATAATGTTCCCTAAAAAGCCACCCAGTAGGACGAGAGAGACATATTGGGCTCACAACACACACACAAAATAGATCATAGCATAAGCTTTTGGAAGGCAACAGAAAACTTCAGAGACCAGAACCAGAGTTTCTGATGAAGCATTCTTTCAGTGTGAGAAACCCAGAAGAAATATGTGTAGAGAGGCAACCATGCTAAAGCAAATCAGAGTGAAGAACTCCCTCCAACATGATGAACAGGCATCTCTTTCATGTAGCGATGCCGGGGCCCATGAGAATATATAGCATTTGCAGGGATGTACTATGAAAGGAGAAGCAGGTGTGTGAATTCCTGGCATTATGGCAGAAACTCCCTATCTGCTGAGATATGCGGGTAATAAATATTGCCTCAGGACACCCACTGAGCAGCTGTGACAGACACCTCTGAAATGTCACCAATAAACAAGATGTCTGACATTTCCAAGGAATGACATTTGAGCAAACTGCAATAACAAAAGTGTTTTTTAAAAGAGGGATAATGACAGGTACCTCCAAATGGGCAGGGGCTAAGGTTTTCTACAGTAATCGGGGATGAGGGACTCAAGCAGGAGGTATCTTATGCATGACTCTTTCTGAAAGAAAAGAAAAAGATTACATTTCAGTATTTTTGCAGCGTAAAAGCCAGTTTTGATATATATTGTCTGTCATTCTCTCTTCTCTGGTGGAACATGATATGAATGAATGTTCATCCAAAATTGGGCATTTGGAACAGACAGTGTGGCTGCCACTCAAGCTAAATTGAGGGATGCATCCATGGGCTATGACCTTCCTGTGATTTCTGAAATGTCTTGCAGGGTAATGGAGAAATCAAGGCAAGCCAAACTTGTCCTGGAGAGTACAGATGATGAGGATAACACGGCCAGTTAAACAGGTGTTCTGAAAAGTTACATAGAAAATTACTGCGGATATTATAAGAGATCAAGTTTTCTAAGTGTCAAAAGCAATAGGTGATGTTTTTTAATTGATTGATTCATTACATTTCTCTTTCACCTTTCAACCACCCTGATCCTCAGAGTAGCATACATATGCATGTACTGTCAAGTTGCAGCCAACTTATGGCAACACCAGCAAGGGGCTTTCAAGGCAAGAGAGAAGCAGAGGTGGTTGCCATTGTCCTCCTCTGCAGAAGCCTTCCTCAATGGTCTCCTGTCCAAGAACCAACCCTGCTTAGCTTTTGGGAACTGATGAGATCAGGCTACACCATGCTGCCTTCCCTCAAGGTGGCCTACAAAATATAAAAAGTACACTCACAGGGTTTGTGATGCCATCTATGTACTTATAGTGACGTTATAATATGGTAGCTTGGCTATCTGGGATTTTTCTGATTATATACACATTTATGGAAAATAAGTAGAAGGAATATGTTGGGCAAGTCCTCTCCCTTGAGCTTTTTGAAGCAAACTGAACTGGTTTGTGGTTTATGGCCCCGCAAATCCTGTTGAAAGGGACTGTGGCCTGTTTAAACAGGGTTTGCAAAAAGCCCTCAAAAGAGCAGAGCCATGGAGAGCAGCTTGCTCCCTGTCACTCTGCTGTTTCAGCCTGTCTTCTGCAGTCCCTTTAAACTTTAAAGGGATTGCAGAAGACAGCCTGAAAAACAGCTGAGCTGGCAGGGAGCACTCTCCCCACTGGTCAGCTGTTTTGGGCTCTCTTCTGCATTCCCTTTAGACTATAGAAGGGAGCCCAATACAGCTGAGGGAGAGGTCTCCCCACTGACTCAGCTTTGGGCTCTCTTGCACAGCCCCTTTAAGTGGGAGCCCAATACAGCTAAGCCTGTGAGGAGAAGAGCCTGAAGTTGGGCCAGTGGAGAGACTTTTCCTTGTGGATTCAGCTGTACTGGGCTCCCTTCTGCAGCCACATTTAAAGAGGATGCACAAGAAAGCCTGAAGCTGGGTTGGTGGCGAGACTTCTCTCCATCGGCTCAGGTGTATTGGGCTCCCTTATGCAGCTCCTCAGCATCTAAAGGAACTGAAGAAGAGAGCCTAACTCAGCTGACTGGTGATTCCAGATGCCTCTGTCTGAGAGGTTGAAGCAGATGCAAATTTGAAATCACTCTCCCATATATAGGTGAGATGGGCTCACATTCTAACTGTATCTGAAGAAGTGAGCAGTGACTCACAAAAGCTCATGACTTGCCACAAGTTTTGTTAGTCTTTAAGGTGCTACTGGACATTTGCTTTTTACCACTAATAAAGATCTCTCTAAGTGAAATAATGTGTTGATTTTAGACCAGGCAAAATCCACTCAGTGCCAGCGATGATAATGAAATAGTTAAAAAAGCAAAGGGAGTGGGGTTAATGTGTAGAAAGGCAGCCAGAGACGTGGGAGGGGAGAGAGGGAAATGAACTGAACTGGAACATATGGAACCCTAAACATACTTTTAAATACTTAGCTATCTACTTCCAGTCATTAAAAATGGAATCCAATCCAAGTGCTGTAATTCCTAATCAGGGTCTTATTGACAGAAAATAAAATCTCCAATAGACACAGAGAAATCTAATAATAAAAAAACTTTTCAGAATAAGCCAAAATGATTTCCTTTTAATTCCCCTTAACCCAAGGCATCTCTTTCCCTTCCTTTCTTTTACCCTGCATTTGTGTGACCAGATGACCCATACTAATCAGGTCTCAAAGTAAATAGAGTCTCAGGTAGAGGTCTTTCCAGGGTCTCAGAGTCTCAGGTAGAGGTCTTTCCCATCAGCTGCTACCTGATCCTTATAACTGTAGATGCTGGGGCCTGAACCTGGGACCTTCTACATGTCAAGCAGATGCTCTACCACTGAACCACAGATACAAACAAGGCGACAAGCCTAATCAAGCCCTACCAAAGAGTGGTGTCAAGAGAAGGGAGAGGCCAGGCTTGTAGTGCAACTGCCCTGCTTTATTCAGAAAGACAAGGCTGTGGCCAACCTGGCTGTCTTTAAGACCTTCAGCAGGAATCCAAGCCCCCTCCAGGATCTGGAGTCCCACCCAGATAATATTGGTAGGGCCAAAAAAAAAAACCCAACTGGAAAGCCCCTCTGCAGACCCCCAGACACACCACACCAAACAGGCAGGTAACAAAATGGTTTATTTCAAGGGGCAAAGTAGTACCAGTACTCTGTGTACATAAAACAAAAAAGTTTTTCAATCTCTAACTATTTTACCTTGGATAGTGTAGCCCCAATTGTTCCCAACAGGTCTTAAGCACCAACACTAGCAATCTGCTTACAGCAGTTAAGAAACATAAGCCACTGCAAGCTCAGTCCATCAACCGAAGTCGGGTTTTCCCAAATGACACCATAACACCCTAGACATCCAGCTAAGGGTTTCAAGTCAGGCAACAGAGATAAAAAGGAGTTCAGTTTTAACCATTTCTGGAGCCCTGACCACCGGTACTAACTGTTAGTTAGGCTTAACCAGGTTCACCTGACCCCATTCCCCCAGAGTCAGTGCTAAGCAACCAAACTCATAGCCTGCAGGTGGCCAACACTTCAGGCTCAAGAACCACACTGGACTTCTGCAAGGAACTACAATTACCAACTAAAAGATAAGTAAAATAGCCCCCGGTTACTACAAGGCTCTCTTCTTGCCCCACAAAGGAGAGGGAGGTTCTTGTGGTGAGAGGAGAAACCTGATCTTGGCACTGACTTAGTAAATAGTGAAGCAGGGAGGGAAGGGAGCTGTGCCAATCAAACTTGACCAGACATCACAGTCCCCTCCTGCAAGCGGGGCCAATTCCACACCCTTTCACGCTGCATTGCTAAATGGGAGAACATTGCTAGGCTTCATCGGGAGGGAGGTGAGTTGAGCCCGTGGGAGTGCCACAAACTGATTAAAATGTTTGGGGAAGTTCATAATGGGTCTACTTCAGTTTGCTTCATGGTTCGGTTCATTCTCATCCCCATGCACTTCTAAACTTGCTGTGTTTTTCATGACACACTTCCAAAGTAATTCCATACTACTTCCCACCTCCCTAATATCAAACACAAGAATTACATATCAATTAACATTAAACAGATTTATATTTTATTTTTCATGCTAATTAGGTATAACTGCATAGCATTATTGAGCAAAAGGTCATATTCATGGCCATTTCACATCTTATGCATAGGCAATACCAAATTTCCCATCAAGTCTCTCAGAGCCTACTGTTCTACCTCACCGTGTCACTCTTCCTCCTCTCTCTTGAACTTGTGACTCACCTGTGAGAAAGTTCCAACCCACTTTTGGGTACTGACCCACAGTTTAAGAATTACTGGTATAGAAAAAAACATTCTACATACAAAGTATTTTCTACCGGTTTGTTTTGGTCCATGTCTTCAGCATTCGAACATGTTTCTCCACCACTGTACGACGTCTCAAAGGCCTAGAAATTTCTGGTTTGAAAATTGCATTTAGTATGAACATACCCCTGGAGATTATCATAGAAAGAAGTAGCAACAGGTGAACTTACAACCACTGTCAGTGTTACCTTGAACCGAGGTGAGTAGCACCAGCAGGGATCTCTTATCTCTGTTTGTTCCTTGGACATTTTATTAGCCAGTTTGCCTCCATGCCTCAGGAATGTTTGTGATAATTTGGCTAAACAAAAATTAAATACTTGACAGACCCTATGAATACCCCCACAGATCATAGTTGAATGGCAGCCCTGCTCTGAGATCCCACACTGGCAGAAAGGAAGCTAGAATAATAGTTTTGTAACCTTTATTTTTCTACATAAGATTGGAATTGCTAGGGGGATCAATTTGTAAACCTAATGTTTTGGTGCCAGTTCAAATGGGGCTGCTGGGAAACTTGATGGGAGGGCAAGTTAACAAGTGTCAGACTTCTTTCCAGCTCACATACTGGGCTTCTACTACCATCAGCATAGGAAGCTGCACTATGCTGAGTCTGACATAAGAACATAAGGACATAAGAGAAGCCAATGTTGAATCAGGCCAATGGCCCATCCAGTCCAACACTCTGTCACACAGCGGCCAAAATATACCAGGTGCCATTAGGAGGTCCAGCAGTGGGGCCAGGACACTAGAAGCCCTCCCACTGCTGCCCTCTCCAGCACCAAGAATAGAGTGCATCACCTGCCCCAGACTGAGAGTTCCCATCTATACCTTGAGGCTAATAGCCACTGATGGACTTCTGCTCCATATGTTTATCTAATTCTCTCTTGAAACTGTTCATGCTTGTAGCTGCCACCACCTCCTGTGGCAGTGAATTCCATATGTTAATCACTCTTTGGGTGAAGAAGTATTTCCTTTTATCTGTTCTAACCTATTGGTCCATCTCATTATATATCTGGCGTACTGTCCCAGATTTATGGTAAACCTCTTTGCCAGCTCTGAGGTCCTTTCATGACAGATACTAGGGATCAAAACTGGGACTCTCTACATGCAAAGTATACTCTACCCCGGCCTGTTGGTCAGTGTCTTTAGTATTAAAGAGTTTTTGAGGTAAGTGTTATCCGGTTACCTCATCAGGATTATTCCTAGGTTATTTCTCATCAGGATTATTCTCTCACATCCACTATAGCACAGAACTTCTGTTTTTGCCAATTTGGCAGGCTAGAGAAGAAATCACATGGACAAACTTCTAGGTAAACTTAACCACCAGCTCCTCAACCATGTTTGAATATAAGTGGTGGTGTCTGCAAAGACATAATTGCAGCTTTGATATGTTTATTGTACTAGTATCTCTACATGTGAGGATAGTAGTGATTTATAAATAAAAAGAAGCATTTTCTTAGGAAAGGTAAAGAAGCCTATCCTAAGGTGAAGAGAGTCTGTCCAGGAGACTGGCAGGGATGTAACTTACTCTACTGGTGTCCCACAATGCCACAACATCACTTCCAGCTGCATAACTGGAAGTTTTTATCACAGAGTTCCACGTGAATCCTGGAGTATTGTGTGATGTGGTGATGTCATTTCCAGTTACACATTCAGTAGTGATGTTGCAGCGTCACAGGATTCCATTTTGCCTCCCCATTCCCTCTCTGCTGCCCTATTGACAAAGACAGAATGTGGGAGGTAGCCTGCCCATGCGGGAAACCCGGCCATTCTAGGTGAAAGTATAGTGCTACTATTTGAAAGTATTTCTGAAACATATGTTTTGCCAGGTTGCCTTACTGAGAGAGCTCCTGATAAGTTTCAGGCCAGACCTTCATTGTCTTCTGTCATACTCATAAAACCTGAACAAGCTCTATCAATTTCACTGGCTCTACATCTAAATGGCTTGTGAATAAAATGGCACTGCCTTATCCTGCTTCTTGAGACATTAACAATGATAGTGGCCCAGGACAGACTGGCAATTTGCCCCGGTATCGAGTCGCGGCAAAAAAAACCCGGAGTAAACGATACCGGGTTTTCCCGTCCACACAGCGGGGGCCTCTGCCGGAAGAAACGGGACGGAGGCGCGCGGGACTGTTCGGACTGCCGCGCCGGAGGCGCGCTATATTCGCTGTTCCCCCATTATTTCGGCTGTGGGCGTATGTGCGCATGAGCGCATGAGCGCTCATGCGGTCATGCGCATAAGCGCATTTCAGCGATTTTTTTTTTTTGCCCTGCAACGCCGGCACCGCATTGGGCAGTGGAGCGGAGCTCAGCCAATCACGCCGCTGCTGCCTCATGCCCAACACGGGTTGCTCCCGGCTTTTCGGCTGCGCGTTCAGACTCCCCGGAAGCGGGGAAACGCGCGACGAACACAGGCTTTCACGATTTGCGACGGCTTTTATCAGGTGTTTTTTTAAACCGGCTCTGAAGCGCGAGGGCTCTGGTAAGCTCCGGGTGGGGGACGCCAGGCAGATGTGCCTGTGTGAACGTTCCATTTACTCCGATATTGAGTCGCTGTCAGCCCGGGTCCCATCCCGCGGCAAATTGCCAGTCTGTCCTCGGCCAGTGTCTCTTGTTCTTTTTTACAACACCCCATTTGAGGTTTACAGCCTGCAAGGTTCTTAGATAGGGGGAATGAAGAGTTCTCACTGGGAAATGGTAGGCTTTTTTGCCCAATTCTATAGGATGGAAGTTATGGACAATACTTCCTGTTATGCATAGTTTCTGTGGGACTACTGCATTCCATTTATTCTCCTCCTTCCTTCCCCCACCCCCTAAAGAAGGCAGGCATTCAAAGCACCAGGAAAGGCACCAGGCCCAGAGGACTTCAGGGCTGGCAGTGGGCCACTATTGGAGCATGGGCCTTGGCAGATGCCCATGCCCAATGATGCTGACTCCTAATGGTAGCCCTGAGCAGACTGAAAAAACTGTGTAAACAGATAGATGTTACAGTATAGAAGTCTGCCTTTGTACCAGCAACCACAGATGATGGTGGATAATCTTGTGCTGGCAGTATATGTCAGAAGGCAAACTTGTAACGTGGAATCATAATTCGGGGGAATAAAACAAGAGCAAACAATCTGCTGAGACAGGGACCAGCTGCATCATTGGCCAGAATAATGCATTTTGTTTTCATCAATATGAACCAAGAATATAGATTAGATTCCCCCCAGCCCAATGGGTGGCTTGTTGCTGTTTTTATGCATGGATCACCTCTGTGGATGTATAATTCTCAATCAATTTGATTCACAAGTAATAATATAGGTGAGGAGGAAAAGGAAGAAACGCTGTCCGGTTTAGCAACTGGTGATATTTTAAGAGCTTCAGCTTTGGAGCTAACAATTGGCACTCAAAATTCCATTAAGCAGCACAAAGTAGACTAACTCTGTTAACATTTACCTGGATAGTGGGTAAATATTAACCAAGCCCTGTAATAAGACTGGAACAATAAAGCTATGGTTCCTTTGTGTCTATTTATGCCTCTGCTACAAGCTGCTTTCCCGAATAAGAAAGTCAAACTGTGACAGTTGGGAGTAAAATGATAAACAATTATCAGTGCTGAGAAGGGAGATTAAAGCACTGTAGTGTTTGTCACCCTATATAGTACAGCAGTCTTCTACTGACATCCCTGGTAGAGCCTTTACAAACAATGGGCTGGATCTTACGAGGTTTTCTGCTTGATCTTCCTTGTATGATACCCTCTTATCCCACTTGGTTTTTGTCCACATGGAACCACAGTCCCTGGCATGGTCTTTCAGCTGGTCTGCAGGGGCTCCTCTTCCTTCTTTTGCCATAGAAAAACTGGTCAGATCCAACCCTGTCAGTTAGGGTATCAAAAGATACATTTGTGGCTTCAGTCCTTAGCAGCTGTCCCAGGAACTAAATCCCACTGAACTTAATGGAACTTCTGAATAAACCTGCCATTCTATGGCTGTGATCACACACACTAAATAATCCAGTTTCAATCCACTTTCAATGCACTTTCCAACTGGATTTTACTGTGTGAACTGGCAATATCCAGTTGGAAAGTGGATTGAAAGTGGATTATTTAGTGTGTGTGATTGTAGCCTACGGGTCTTAGTAAGACACGATTTTCACCAAATGTACCATACAGGCCTGGAAACAATGGGTAAATCAGATTGCTTCTCCAATATCCCCATTAATTCCTTTATGTGAACACCTGCTTTTCTTTGACAAATGCATATTTAAACTTTTTGGTTGAAGGGTATTGCACAGCCTGCATAGATCTGCTCCAAATATTCCTATTACTTGCAGGGGGGGGGAGAACGACCTTGCAAAGGGTAGATAGGAAAAGTCAACTGGGTGGTGGTCACACGCGCGAGGGAAGTGAGGCTTTTTGCTCTGGAGTAATTTGACCTGCAGTTGCGCGATCACACAGTCCCTGGGAGCTGTGGGGGCAGCCCACCACTGCGTGATCAGACACAAACCGCGGGTGAATTGTTGGGGTTTTTTTGCTGCATGTTTCCAGTGCGCTTCAATGGGGGATCAGTGATCCACATCTCTGCACTGAGTGCTCCCTATGCAGCGAGTGATGATGTGCATACTGAAACTGGGAAAAAAACAATGGCATGGAGTCGGGATGGCCCGATCAGACCATCCTGATGCCATGAGAGCATGCTGGCGCAATCACACAAGGAAAGTCCATTCCTGGCCTGTAGCAAACCCATTTGCTACCAGACTTTTTCTAATGTTTTTTTACTCCGCTTCTGCGGTAGAGCAAAACGGGATGCCCACGGGTGCGGGATGCTTCCCAGATGTTTGCGTCTGATCGTGCCCTTAAAATCTGCCCAGCATTTGTGCCTATGGCGCGGCTAATTCTGTGTGTGATCACAGTCTTGGTTTCAGATTTTTCAAAGAGACCATTTCTTATCTAATTCCACTATTGCAAAACAAGCCAAAGGTTCTTTTAACTGTTTTGAAGAACTAATACAGCTACAGATGCCATTGATGATATTGCTTCCTCAATGGACAGTATACTTTGAGATATTGTTCTTAGGGATTTAAGCACTTTTCACTCCATAACAGAAACTCCATAGTTTTTGAAGAATGGAGGTCTTCCTGAAGGTATTACTTATGTGCTTAACATCAGTTTATGCTAAAGGCAGTGCCTTAAAACTGATATATAGGTGGTATCTTATTCAACAGGGCAATTCTAAGCAGAGTTACACCCTCTGAGTCCACTGAAGTCAAAGGAAGTTAGAGGGGTGTTACTCTGCTTAGGACTGCACCATGAGACTCTAGAACTTATATCAATAAATCACTTACGTGCTAGAAAACAGGAGGCATAATTAGTTCATGTAATCATATGTGGTGAGCTTCTCCGATACTTAAATGGTACAGGGACTAAGTTTTTTTCATTAGTAAAATTACAAAAAAGGTAAACTAACTGCGGGTTATAATTGAGCATTATTAGAATTTAACTTGAAGGATTTAGTAAAATCTGGACACAATCAGCTAACCTTTTTTGTGTTAACTGCCAGGCTTACAACTGTTCAACAATGCAAGGCAATTCCACCACCATCTTTGGAAAATTGATATAATATTCACAGAAACTCTTTAAATGAAAACTTAATGCATCAGATAAAATTTAAAGGTTGAGTAAATGTGGATGCATGTTATACAGGGTGCAATCTGTTCACGACCCCTATGCAGATCAGGGTGTAGCTGGGAAGAAAGAAAAAAATGCTCTGTCCCTTTAATAGAGGCTTAATGTGTGGATATGGGCAGGTGAAGCTTTTAATGGCATGGAGGTAAATAACAGCAGCTGGTAAATAACATCCCATTAAGCCTCTATTAAAGGGGGAAGGGCATGTTTTCCCCCAGGTGGTTGTCAATCACAGGTGTAGTGTAGTGCAATCTTTTTTTCATATCAAAAAGTCCTGGAAGATTATAACATTTGACTAGTTAATTTCATCCTTTATTATATGTATTAATTGTCTATAGTAAATATACCAAATAATAATTTACTCTGTATTTTAAAGTGCAAGACTTTCTTGTTCACCATAGCTCTGTCTTCCCTTTTCTTTTTTTTTAAAAAATGCATGCATTTATAGCTGTTTGTTTAGCTTCTGGGGGCATTTTGTCTAGCAGTGGGGTACCACAGGAATCAGTACTTGGTCCGATGCTTTTTAACTTGTTTATTAACGATTTGGAGTTGGGAGTAAGCAGTGAAGTGGCTAAATTTGCAGATGACATGAAGTTGTTCAGGGTGGTGAGAACCAGGGAGGATTGTGAGGCACTCCAAAGGGATCTGTCGAGGATGGGTGAGTGGGCGTCAACATGGCAAATGAGGTTCAATGTGGCCAAGTACAAGGTGATGCACATTGGAGCCAAAAATCCTAAATATAAATACATGTTGATGGGGTCTGAACCGGCAGAGACGGACCAAGAGAGAGATCTTGGAGTTGTAGTAGATAACTCAATGAAAATGTCTAGACAGTGTGTAACTGCAATAAAGAAGGCCAACGCTATGCTGGGGATTATTAGGAAGGGAACTGAAAACAAATCAGCCAGTATCATAATGCCCCTGTATAAATCATTGGAGCGACCTCATTTGGAATACTGTGTACAGTTCTGGTCGCCACACCTCAAAAAGGATATTATAGCATTGGAAAAAGTTCAGAGAAGGGCAACTAGAATGATAAAAGGGTTGGAACACTTTCCCTATGAAGAAAGGTTAAAACGCTTGGTGCTCTTTAGCTTGGAGAAACGACGGCTGAGGGGTGACATGATCGAGGTTTATAAGGTTATGCATGGGATAGAGCAGGTTGAGAAAGAAGTACTTTTCTCCTTTTCTCACAATACAAGAACTCATGGGCACTCAATTAAATTGCTGAGCAGTCGGGTTAGAACAGATAAAAGGAAGTACTTCTTAACACATGGAATTCACTGCCACAGGACCTGGTGGCAGCTACAAGCATGGACAGTTTCAAGAGGGAATTAGATAAACATATGGAGCAGGGGTCCATCAGTGGCCATTAGCCACAAGGTATAGATAGGAACTCTCAGTCTGGGGCAGGTGATGCACTCTATTCTTGGTGCTGGGGGTGGGGGGCAGCAGTGGTAGGGCTTCTAGTGTCCTGGCCCCACTGATGGACCTCCTGATGGCACCTGGTATTTCTGGCGACTGTGTGACAGACTGTTGGATTGGATGGGCCATTGGCCTGATTCAACATTGGCTTCTCTTATGTTCTTATGTTCCTACTTCTTCACTGCCAACTTATATCCCTGTGTGAGCTCTGGTTTCCTTGGTCCTTCACTGTTTGCCCTGGCTTCATCAGGGATTCCCCTTTCCACAAGGTGGTGGGGGAACAGGGGTGTCAGCCTCCCCTCACTGTCTCATCTTCCTGTGCTGAAATGGCTCCAGGGGGAATATGCCCTGAGGCAGTATATGCACTGAATACCTGACACGCAGCTACAAAATGGGGCAAAATGCACTCCAAGCCCATTTTGGCTTGAGAAAGCAGTGCAGGTGAAGAAGGCTGGAGATGAGGAGGGTCACCCAGCCCAGCCCCCTTGTCCCGTACTGTTGCTTAACAAGCTAGTGGGAGAAACTGATGTGCCTCTTCAGTGTGGCATCAATGCATGGCATCACTTCTGGTTTTGCCCTGGTATTACTTGGATTGTCAGGCCTGGTCTAGCAATCAGTGGAGCACCAAGGGAGTGGGGATGTGGGTGGGTTGCTTTTGGCAGCAGTGCCATGATGTTATACTTCTCTAGGAATCACCAGAAACTCTATAATAAAACCATAGAGTTTCTGGCAATTTCTAGAGAGGACTGACATCACTTCAGAGTTTTCCCCAGAAGTTAAAATTTTTCTCCTGCTTTTGTTCTGAGTGGTTGCGGGGAGAAAGACGAGGGGCATCATATCCCCTCCCTGTGCCAGGGGACTGGTAACCCTAGGTGCCATGCATCTGCATGATGCCGAAGAACTTCTCCCTATCTCCCAAAATGCTCCTTTGAGCTGCCAGCTATAGCTGGCAACCCTACTGGAGCCCCTCGTCTCATGGGCACCATGGCCCAAATCTGAATTGGGTCCTGTTTTGCTCAGGAAAGTAAGTTCCCTGCAGCTTCCTTGAAGTTGTGGGGAAAGTGAGTTAGGTCAGAGAGACTCCCACCTGATTCATGGCAAAATATACTGCACAGTTTAGACTGAAGAATTTGTGTTTAGTTTGTTGGACTCAGGCCAGCCATGATCACTCTACAGACTTACCACTGTTGCTGTGTCCCTTGGAGGTGCTAGACATGCCAAACCAGCAGGCCTGAACAGGGAATCCAGGTTGTATTACTGGGAATACACTTACAGCTTTAAGTTGCCTGATCCAGCAGGACAACAGGAAGCCACAGCATCTGTTATTCATTCTTCGGTGTGACCATCTTTCACTTGTACTAATAAAGCATCCAGGTGAGCTGTAGTTTGGGAAAGTGACAGTACCATAGGGGGGAGGACCTCAAGGGCCTCTTCCTCTCCTGCACTGGGGAATTCAAAGGGAGTTCATCATCTGAGCCGAGACCTAAAAATCCTAGAAACAAAATCATGAAGGGAAAAGGAAAGGGCTCAACACAAGAGTATAGAGAATGCTTTCAGCATTGAAGGAAATATTTAATGGTACACACACACAAGCAACTACTGGAGGGCTTCCCCTGCCCTTTGCTCACCCCTCTACCTGTGTTTCCATTCCATTGCCACTAATTGAATTAGAGTGCTCCTTACAAAGTTAGCTAAACCAATATCTCCACCTCCTGTCAGTTAAACAAATAGTCACAAAGGCACTTCGGTGCACTATTCCATTAACTCGAATGCACTTGAAATGAAGCTGGAGTCTGCTGGGTAATGTGCTAATGGTTCTGGGAGCCTGAGGTGTAAATAGCTGGTAAAATGGCCTTAATGGCTGTGGAGCAGGCCTTACTTTGTACATACAGTTTGCAAACGTGTGTAAATGGTCTTACCTATCCTGGTTGAACTTCCTCCAGCGTAATTTAGGGTAGGTTCATTATGGCTTTACTGTGGGACTTCTTCTCAGTATTAAGTCTCAGAAATGGAAGAGGTGACATAGAAGTGACTCTGAGCATGTGTCCTGCATCGATGAGGGCCACGTTACACTTTTTTTAGGAGTACCCCTATCATATCTTAAGTGTACACCTAAAAATACAGAAGGCACTGATGGTGGCAGATGTTTCCCTATTTCCCCTCTCTCCAGCCGTTTCCAGCCTCAGGAAAGTTGATTCCAGGGGTTGGGAGATCCATATGGAGTAATAACTATGTAGGATAGTAGGCTATGGAGAGAGGGAGGAAGGGAACAAAATTGTTCTTCCTGCCTCTTCTGTCTCCGTTCTGTTTCAGCCTAATATAAATAAAAATAAAAACGCTGCTGGCCTATATGCCAGTACGTCACTTCTGGGTAGCTCTAGGAAATGCTGGAAACTCTATGATAAAACCATAGAGTTTTTGGAAATTCCTGAAGGCTACCCATTGTCACTTTCAGGTTGTACCTAGAAGTGACATAGTGACATTGGTGACATCACATGCCCCACCATGTCACCATCCGCTCTCTCACTTCTCTCTTATAAAGTATTCTGCACATCCATGCACCCTTGTTTGTAGCATTTTAAGACAGTTTATATTTTAGAACAGAATGTTCAGTAGTCAGAGTCTAGGTTGGTGGCCAACTCTTCACGTGCTGCCAAGAGACAGGGGATAAATTTAGATTGCATTATAGTGAATCCTCCCCTCATCCCATCTGCTCTTTAAATATTTGAGACCCCACAGCCTAGAATCTTAATGGCAGGATAAGACTTTGGAAAGAAAAAAAGTGCTAGGATCTAAAGGAAGCCTGCAGTGTTTCATCATAGCCAAGAAAGCCAGAGCCTCACTCTCTCATACACAGCTTGAATGAAACATACTGTTAAATCTGTATCGTATCATGTCTGGCACAAGTAGAATATCTGTTGTTCTGCCTGCCATTAAAATGTGATCATAACTTACAACAGTCACTAACCTATGGAAGCTAGTATTTTCACATTTTCATGCTCACTGTGAGCCAAAGTAGATGTGACACCATCCTCTTAGTCACCACAAGGACAGCACCATCATTTTAAAGTCAGTTAAAAATGCTGTGAGGGCCCTATCTTGATGGGGACCACAGAGCAGCACTCTCATTGGATGGTCTGAAAGCTCCATGCTCTATCCAATTTGACTTAAAGAAGATGTATCAACTTTGGGCAATCAGCATTGCAATACATCAATATCTCAGCATAAATCCAGCACCTTCCTACAGGAACCATAAAAAATATGTAATCCCATGTCACGTCCAAGGGTGC
This sequence comes from Gekko gecko, assembly GCA_029375565.1. NCBI lineage: Eukaryota > Metazoa > Chordata > Lepidosauria > Squamata > Gekkonidae > Gekko > Gekko gecko. Next base: position 142,146,650 of record JAPDNY010000006.1, read on the forward strand.
ATACAGGTGTATAATGGAAGCAGACTTGCTGCTCAGAGGAAAATGGTTCTGCATGATTACTGAAGACCCTGTTGTTCACAGTTCTGATAGGCTGAAATGACATCAACACACTTCCCCAACGTTTAGTTTTTTTCTTTGCTTTTTAAAAAGAGGGGTGGATGAGCATTTACTTGAATAAACACATATGTGGGAGTTCAAAAGAAGGGGGGAGAGGCGGGCAGCTAGCCTAGTGCACGGGAAGGAAGGCAAGATTGTGTCTTAAGCAGTGGCATGTATGTCCTTTCAATAAAGGTAGGTAAAAGTTGACTGTATCCTGGAGGGTTAAAAAATAAAATTTGTTTCATACTTTCTCTAAGATATTCTTTCTCGTCCATTTTTTCTCTTGCTGCTCAATTGATCACATATGGTCAATGGAGGATAAGTGTGGAAGTTTGCCAACCATGGGCTGGCAAGTGATAAGCCTAACTTGATCCAGTTCTAATTGTGCATAGCTATTTTTGACTAGTTGTGTGCAGAATCGAATGAGTATCTGAGTGAACTTCCTATGGAAAACAATGTAGTAGATGTGGATATCGTATAGATGTGCACTGGATGGTAAATTTGTTATTCTCCTGGAATTGGGATGGATAACAACCACATTAGTAAAGCCTGGAACTTTGCTAGAAACCAGCCACACCAAGAAACTGCTGTATTCTACAACAGTTACTCCCAAAGTGCAGCACCATGCGCCAGGTAGCTGTTCTGGGAACCATAAGGCAGGGAAGAGGTTGTCAGAAAAGGGCCTGTAATTGACCTGATTTAGCAGGCTGAATTCTCCACCTGAGATTTACTGCTGTAATCTGGGCCCCACTCCAGTAAAAGGGATGTAGTTTCTAACCCCCTCCATTGTTCACGCTCCCCAAGGTCCCTTCCAGATTAGAGTGGATTGTTTCCTTTCTTGTTTATCTTGTGTGCTGATATTAAAACAATTCTAATATAATTTAATCTCTTAACAGTTCTGTGATGCTGTTTGCTGAAATGCTGGGTATTACTGCTAATCCTCCTGTTCTCTTTTCATCTCATTACTGTGCTCTGTATGCCATATTTCCCAGCTACTTTTGAAGCACCGATTCAGCAGCAAAAGAAGCAGCAAGGAGGGAAAAGCAAGACTTCTTTCGGCAAGCCGGAAGAGCAGTGCAGGTGGAAGATCTGGACAGAGGCAGTCAGAGAGTTCATTCTACACTGTAGGGGTCACAGTGTTCAGCCTAAAGAACCATGACAGAGCTGGCAGCTTTATATATAGAATCCTGCTGGCCTCTTATGTTATCTCACTCCTGCTGAGCTGGAGCTGGTGTACAACAGAGAACATGTCAACAGTTCCCTTGTCCTGTAGCCTTTTACAGGGCTAATTCATCTTCAGATAATGAGTTATTAAAATGTGGAATTTACTGCCAGAGCGAATGATGGCCCCAGGCAAAGACAACTTTAAAAGGGGATTGGATAGATTCATGGAGGATAGGTCTATTAGGGGCTACCAGCCATGGTGACTAAAGGGAGCCTCCACATTCTGAGGTAGTAAACCTTTGAATACCAGTGCTAGGAGGCAACATCAGGGGGAGGCCTTGGCCTCTATGCCCTGTTGTTGGCCCTCCAGAGGAACAGTTGGCCACTGTGAGAGATGGCATGTTGGACTAGATGGATCACTGGTCTGATTCAGCAGGGCTGTTCTTAAATTCTTACGTTTACAATGCTAGCATTCAAAAACTGAACTTTTCTTGTTTGCAATGCCAATTTTCTTTCATGATGAGCACCTCATATGATTGCACTGGTGATTTGTTTGCAATTTAAAGCCAGGAGTATTTTGAGTAACTTTGGCTGAGTTCAGACTGGCAGTTTGCAGCGGGAGCCAGTCATGGCAAAAAAGCCCCGGAACAAACTGTTCTGGGTTTTCCCAGTCACACAGGGCTGACTGATGTGGGAGCATACCGGGAGGAGGTGCGCAGGAGTGTTCAGACTACAGGCCCGGAGGTGCAGCTGTAAACGGCTTTTTCCTGGTAAATCGGCTGGATGCCTATGTGTGTATGAGTGCATGAGCGCTCATGCACTCATACACACATAGGCATCCAGCTGATTTGGGGAGGATCCCATTGTGCCGGCACTGCATTGGGCAGTAGAGCGGAGCATAGCCAATCATATCCGCCAATCGTATGCGCCGGGAGCAACACGGGTTGCTCCTGGCTTTTCTGCTGAGCATTCACACTTCCAGGAAGCGTACTGATGCAGGATAAAGGCACTCTCTGGGATTTACTACCACTTGTAACAGGAATCTTTTAAACGTGGGAGCAAAGCGGAACAGCACGGGTTGCCTACGGGTGGGGAACGCCAGGCAGATGTGCCTGTGTGAATGCCCCCTTTAATCTGCTTGGGAAATGTGGCTGGAGCATGGCTATAGCGGGGCAAATTGCCAGTCTGAACTCAGCCTTTGTCTCTGTGCAATGGCAGCAGCTGCTGCTCCCAGAGTCTCTGGGTCAAGATTACAGGCACTTTATTTTATTCCATGACCGTGTGTTGTATGTAGGAGTCCGTGCTTACAGTCTCCCAGTGATATAAGGAAACATCACCTCCTGTGAGGGACCAAAATGTTGAAAATGTAGGAGGGGTGACAAGTACTGAGGCCAGAGACTCAGCATAGTGAATCAGCTCTTGTTTATTAGGTTACATCAGGACGAAAGATAAACAGGCCATTAAGTGCCTGGCTTATATGCGTGCCCCACACCCCCCCCCCATCACCCGTGATTGGCCCTATTTACACATCTACAATTCAATAGGGCCACTTTCAGATCCGGGCGAGCCCATAGGTGCGCCTTTGGATCCAAAGTGGCTATTGTCTTTGGCGCGAAGCTCTGAAGTTTGTTGGACTGCATGGTCAGTCCACCCCATGGCAGCCATCTTATTCCAGTTAATACACAACAAAGAGCCTGGAGGAAAAGGTACTTGCTTTTCCTTGGAGCAAGTCCCACACTCTTGAATTCTCTTGCAAAGCAATTTGCATAAAGATAACAGCAACATATTTTATTAAACATGTTTCTTTCATCTAGCATGATGATTTGCAAACCTGTAAGTCTGAGAGACAAAGCATAGCAATGGACCTGAGCTTATTAAGCAATTCACAAATATCTTTTAATTCTGTTTCTCTTCGGTTTCTCCGTTTCTCAATATTCTTTTATTTATACAAGCATCCCTGAGGAAGTGAGTAGCTTAAAATGTCTTCGATTTTCCATGCTCGATAAATTTGTTCTTGCATGCACTCAGATATTAGTTTGTTCTTTACACGCTGCTTTGGGGTGGGGTGTAGCCCTCTTTTATTTCCTCATGCTGCCTCTCAGACCCGCCAATGACTCTAAAGGCTACAATGTAAATGGATCCCCCAGTTAATTTCATGCTCAGATCCACCATGCTTTTTGCTACATTACCTTTATAATTTATTGATGCATGTTTGCATAAAAATTCCCCATTTTTAATCGGCTCACTGAAAGGAGCCTGATTGAGATGGGTTACGATGTTTCTTTCAACAGCTTGTGCTTGCAATGATGGAAATGAGGCATTATGTTGCGTGGCGAGCGTTCTGCAGCAGAATAAAAAACTGTCTCTGGCAATACAATGGTGTGTGGCAGCACATACTGATTAAGACAGATTTAATTATCCAGGCTGCAACTCATGCTTAACAAATTTGGTAGTGCTTGTACTTCTAAAGTGATGGAAGAAAAATGGAATGACAGCTGCTCCACAACTTAGAGTGGACTCTGGTGGAGTCAGTGTTATGTGAAAACTCCTAAGGGCGTATGTAAAGGCTGGGTCCTTGGACATGTTCCTTTGTGATGCCAAAGAAAGGAATGTTGGAAATGGTTGCTGGTCACAGATTGCCCAGGTTGCTCTGTCTGATTCTCGCTCAGGAAGAAAATGTCAGTTGAACATATGAAGCTGCTCAATACAGAGTCAGACCATTGATCTATCTACTCTATTACTGTCTAGCCTTGATTGGCTGTGTGTGTGTGTGTGTGTGTGAGACGGGAAAATGTAGCTCTGTGAGGAGGCTTGGGATCAATAGCAGAAAATTCTCATCAACTTCAGCAAACTACAATTGCAAGGATCCTTTGGGGGCAAGCCGTCACCCTTAAACTTGTATAAAGTCAATATATATCTCCGGTTTCAAGTGTCATATCTTCCAGTTGTTTCAACAGCCCCTGATTTATGGGCTCTTCCCCTGGTAGGTCACTGTCCCTAATTTTGCCTTTTGTGAAGATGCATTTGTTTAAAATATTAGCATCAGGGCTCTTTTTGTAGAAAAAGCCCAGCAGGAACTCATTAGCATAACAGGCCACATCCAACAGCAGAAACTTATTAGCATATTAGGCCACACCCCCATGTTACCAGATGTGTGGTCATCCAACCCAACCCACCTTTTGCTTCTTATCCTCTTTACCTTGTTTGTTGTCAAAACCCAGGGCTTTTTTGGAGCAGGAACTCCTTTGCATGTTAGGCCACACACCCCTAATGTAGCCAATCCTAATGAGTTCCTGCTGTTGGGTGTGGCCTATTATGCTAATGAGTTCCTGCTGGGTGTGGCCAGCTCGGGAGCCAGCCGGAACTCCGTTCCTGTGCGTTCCTGCCCCAAAATAGCCCCGATTAGCATGATTTGCAAATGCTATCCTCAGAGCTAAACTTTCTTCTCAGTGGTTCTAATACTGAAGTGTTGGAGAAAGCGTGTAGATGAATCATGTCTCTAGTGCATCTCCAGGTAAATACATGCATGTATACACTAAGTTACAATCACAACAAAAGAAAGTTCAGAAGTATCACAGCAGGTTGCGGCATCCAATTTAGAACACCTGCGCCTGGCCAGAATCCACTGCAGGGTATTTACCCATCAAAACTCTTGTAATTTCCAATCTAAGTGGTTTCCATTTTTAGAATATATTTTCAGTGGTGATATACCTTCTGTTTATAATGTTCGGAGCAAATTCTATGATGTGCTACATTTTATGTGATAATGACTGCTCTCTTGAATTGCTCCACTTGTACAATGTTTGCTTGATTCTAGGTGCATCTACGTACCTGCATTCATAACTGGTTCACTATGTTTGCTTTTTTGTTTTGATTGTAGTTTATACTATGTTTGAAAAATTAATTTAAAAAGTTATTAAAAAATGGATGCAGCTACTACTCTAACAATTAGGGATTATGGTTCACAGTAGTTCCAAGTTTCCTTGCAGACAACATGGAGTACAAAGCCTGCCATTTCACATACCAGTAAGCCTCGTTGCTGAAGTCATACTACAGGAAAATTGTGTTTTTCCAGCATACCTCTAACCTAACAAAAATATCCTTGTCTTTTTAAAACAAGTGAGAGCCTGTTGCAGACCAAATTAATGCAGCCTATAGTGGACAAGAGCTGCGGTGGCTCAAGTGGTTAAGACGCTGAACTGCAGGCTGTGGAAGGTCAGTAGTTCAGCAGTTCAAGACCCGGGTGCCGCAAGATGGAGTGAGCTCCCGTCTCTAGTTCCAGCTCCTGCCAACCTAGCAGTTCGAAAGCAAGAAATTGCAAGTAGATAAATAGGTACCACTTTGGTGGGAAGGTAACAGCGTTCCGTGCACCTTGGTGTTTAGTCATGCCAGCCACATGACCACGGAAACGTCTTCGGACAGCGCTGGCTCTTCAGCTTTGAAATGGAGATGAGCACCGCAACCCTAGAGTCGGATTCGACTGGCTTTCGAGCAAGGGAACCTTTACCTTTAATAGTGGACATAAAAGCAGCCTTCAAACCTGTGTGTAGTGGGGAGTGGGACCCCTTGGGCAGCAATCCTTTATATTGGGTATGTTTAGCCTGGGAAAGAGAAGACTTAGAGGGGATATGATTGCAGTCTTCAAGTATTTGAAGGGCTGTCATGTAAAAGATGGAGCAGATCTATTCTCTCTTGCTCTGGATTGCAGGACTAGATCTAATGGGTGGAAATTACAAGGGAGTCGTTACTGGCTAGATATCAGGAGAAACTTCCTAACTGTAAGAGTGGTTGGGCAGTGGAACAGTCTGCCTCAGGAGGTGGTGGATGCTCCTTCCCTGGACATTTTCAAGAGGAGGCTGGACGACCATCTTTTGGGTATGTTGTAGATATGTAGGGATATCTTTCGGCTATGCTCCTGCAGAGTGAAGGGGGTTGGACTAGATGACCTGCAAGGTCCCTTCCAACTCTAACTTTCTATGATTCTATATGAGAACAGGGGCATTAGAATCATGTCTTGTCCAAAAGTGAAATGTTGGAGACTCCAGTGCAAGGATACAAATGGAAATTGTATTTGGAACACACACATTCTGCACATCGTACTTCAACTGCCTCAACTCTTATGACTCCCATTTTTCCAGGAACTATGGGAAGTATAGGTTTAAATGATTGTTGAGGGTTTTTTTCACGAAAACAGCTGGAACTGTAAACATAATTTGCTAAACGAATCTTCAGCAGTATCTTAAAACTCAATTTCCTAGAGCTCCTTCAAAGGGTGGTAGCACTCGAAGTGTAAGACTTCCCTCCAAAAATCTCTGGAGTTCTACCTTTGAAAGGAAGCCATACATTTAAAATAGTTTAAATTTCTATAGATGTGCCTTTAAAGGGTATTGTTTAATTTCCTAAAGTGCTCTGACTGTATTTCAAAAGGATTTAAATGCAAATGTTCCATGCGTGGGAATTTAAGTTGGTCACTTTTTGGGGTGGGGAAAGGAAACCCTTGGGCCATGCCTTGTTTGCGTGGGTGAGTTCTGGAACAAGAACAAGCTTACAAAAAAGAGGGGGGGTGGAAAGGTAGCCTGCAGAAGAAGTGGGAAGCCTACGACTCAGTTTATTGTGCTTATTGCAATGTTGCCTTGTCATCTGGATGTACAGGGGACTAGCAAAGACTGAAGCCTCTGTGTGTAGAGGGGAGGGAGGGGTAAACTACGCTGATGAGCAAGTTGAAGGTTAAAGTAAGCAAAATGAATTACTTACAAAGGAAAGCATGGGTAAAGAATATTACTCTGATGGAGAGCTTCTGAGAATGTGGGTATGTACTTATGCATGAGAATGGGGAGATACTGTCACCTTGACTTTTGTTCTACAAAGTGTACTCACAGTGTGCTGCAATTATGGTAGAGAGATGGGTAAGATCATGATTTCTTTCTGACAAACACAGAACATTTTTGTTCAATTAATAAAGAAGGGCAGCCTCAAGAATTCTCATTGTTTTTATGAACCGCTATAAACTACCCAGATAACGTTGACCTCTCCATAAAAACTTGACTTAAATCCTACTGAAATTGGTAGTAAATCAGGCTTTTTAAATTGGCCTTCAGGAAAAAAAAGTCTCCACTAAAACCTTAATGCATTGCATTAATTGTAAAAGAAATTATTGCCACAATCAAATTATTCCTTCTCTAAAATGCACACACTGAAGTCCATGTGTTGCACATCCACATGAGAAAATAGATTTCATTTCATTCCCATTCTCCTAAGGGTACCTGTGGCCTTATTTGAAAGTCACTTTACTGGTATGGTAGCTACTGAAAACCTGTATGAAGGCACTGTTCTGATTTTGAAGGAGAAAGCTGGTTATGTCGAAGGCAGCCCAGCATGGTTTCACTGAAATTAACCAAAGGGCAGCTGGACTCCAGTGCATAACTCTCAGCAATGAGCACTCATTAGAAAACACAGCTGGTGTACTTGGGCACCACCAATATAGCTGGCCAGGCAGAAATACTGAATCTTGCTTAGATGTCAGGTGGCACAATCAGTGGTGGTTCATCTGGTCATTTGCTGGAGAACTACCAGTTATTAGCACCGAAGGTTGGGGAATAGAGACAGGAATCTGGCATTTTTACCAGAGGGCAACAGAAGGGGGCAATGGAGGCCCTAGGCTGCTCTGGCAGTACATGCAGGCAGATGATTCCTGAATGCTGGATGCATCCAGTGCAGTTAATGACATCACTGGCCTACACAGGGCACTGCTAGCCATTCAGCAGCTAGACACCTGCATGGGGCAGCAGTAGCATCCTCATTAACCTTTGCCGTCACCTCCCAATGTCTTCTGCTAAGGGAAATTAATTCTATTCCCATTTAATGGTGCTCTGCAGTAGTAGTTGTTATTTCTGCAGTGAACTGCTATATGAGCTGCTGCTGAGCATAAGGAATTCAGATCTGCCTTTTAAACTCTGCTCTCTGTGGCCCTGCCTTAAGAGGTGAAGCAGGTGGCAACTAGAGACAGGGCATTTTCAGTGTTGGCACCTCACTTTTGAAATGCTCTTCCCCTCAGATTCACTTGGTGCCTACCATCCTGTTTTTTGAAAGATGCCAGACCAAGATATTCCTTTTTACCCAGGCTTTTAATGAAGTTTTTTAAAATAATCTTTTAAAAAAGTATGTCAGCAAAATGAATCCCAATACTTCTTATCCTGCACCATTACATAACCTATTTTGCCCCTGCTCTTGTGCTATGTACAGATACAAGGGTAAACTGAAATAGATTTCTTACCGATTTACTTACTAAAGATCTAACATGACATGAAACCTTACTAAAGGTTTAAAATCACGTGAACTCAAGCCCACTTCATCAGATGTAAGAAGTGTATCCTATATTAGTACACATACGTGTATGTGTGTATATGTGCAAATGTAAAATTATAGAATTAGACACATAGCTATGGAGAATTAGACACATGAGAGGCACAAGATGTGCAAACTGAGTGGATGAGGGCATTTTGGCAAGATCAGCTTGGCTGGAAAGAGATGGAGAAAGCTGCCTCTGCTTCTTTTACATAGTCAAGAGGCTTCTATACATAAGGTGGGCCTGCCAAGATTGCTGTGCTCATAATATTTAACAGTAGTTTGAATACTGAGTGAGCATTCCTTCCTTGTGCCGAACCAGTTGCAGTAGTACCTGATGAAATAAGAACAATCAGACTTTTGCTGAACGGTAGACAAAGTTAGATTTATAACAAGTGTTATACCCTGCCTTTCTCCCTAATGGGGACCCAAAGCAGTTTCCATTGTTCTCCTGGCCTCCATTTCATTATCACAGCAACCCTCTGAGTTAAGTCTGACTGAGCGTTTGGGACTGGCCCAAAGTCACCCAGAAACCTTCCATGGCAGATTGGAGATTTGAGTATTAGAAACACATTATATGTTGCTTAAGAGCTTTTTTATTAAATGTTGCCTATCACAAAGATAGCTTGGTCCAAGATTTTCCCATTTCCTTCATTTTTGCACTGCAACTCCCATTATCATCCTGAGGTTAGTGGCCAATTTTCAGACATGTAGCATTATTTTCTGATGAGTTATGCCTGCCACAAACAGTGACTCTTAGCTTCCATTTCAAATTGCACTGGGTGGGGCTGGAGATAACCTGGTCCAGGATATTCCAATTCCTTTAATTTTTAGCCCTGGAACTCCGATTATTATCCTGAAGCTGGTGGTCAGTGTTGAGCTTTCTAGCTTTATTTTCTGATGAGTTTTGCCTGCCACAAAAGAAAAGAGGAACAGACATGCCAATTCATTTCTTACTATAGCTCTATGGTAACAGGAAGCAGCAACAGTCATGTGGGGAAACCCAGGTGGAATCCTTGGGGGCCCATGGTAGCTCTTGGCAGCCCTGTGTGTGACTGGTCCAAGGTCATTCAGTGAACTTCCACAGCAGAGTGAGGATCTGAACTTGGGTTTTCCAGATCCTTGGCTGAAACACTAACCACCATACCATAACGGCTTTTGTGGGGTGTCTGCTGTCAATCAGTAGCAAGCAGCTAGTCCTGGGTGAATCATGAAAATCATGCAGTATCAAGTTACCCAGTAGTCTCTGGTGAGCCCAGCCCCAATGAGCCCTCCTTCAAAGGCCAACAGATCCCTTGGAAGGGCTTTCTCCTAGTCAGGGGTCTTTTCATAGAAAAACAGCTGCAGGAGCTCATTAGCATATGGCATGCTAATGAGCTATTAGGCTATTAGCATATGCCATGCCCCCTGACATCACTGGAAGTGATGTCAGCAGGGGAAGCAAAAGGGGGGAGGCATCTTCAAAAGCCTCCCCTTCCCTTCCCCAGATGGTCTGGGTGGGGGAGCTAAGAGAGAAGGGGTTTAAAGTTTAAACTCCTTCTCATGAGAGTTGGGCCACAAAAGGAGGAAAGAGGGAAGGAAAGAGAGAGAGTAGAGAGAAGGAAAGAAGGAAGGAAAGAGGGAAAGAAAGAGAAGGAAAGGGGAGGGAAAGAAAGAGAGGGAAGAAGGAGGGAAACAAGGAAAGGAGGAAAAAGAGAAGAGAAGAAGGTGGGAAACAGGGAAAGGAGGAAAAAAGAGAAGAGAAGAAGGTGGGAAAGAAAGAAAGAGAGAAGGGAAGAAGGAGGGAAAGAGGAAAAAGAGAAGGAAAGGAGGGAGTGAAAGAAATTAGACGGCAATTCGGCCCCATTATATCCTATGAGCCATTAAAGTCAATGGTGAAAACATAGGGTAACTTTCCCCCCCACCATAGAGAACAATGGAGGGAATAGGTGCAACCTGTTTGGGGGCCCATAGAATTGGACCCCCTGATCCAATGTTCTTGAAACTTGGTGAGTATCTTGGGAAGAGGCTTCATCAGCTGCCCTGTGAGTTTGGAGCCTCTCCCTCAAATCCCCTCCCCTCCAGCCCCCAGAATATACCCTATGTTTTCACCATTGACTTCAATGGCCCATAGGATATAAGGTAAAGGTTCCCTTGCTCGAAAGCCAGTCGAATCCGACTCTAGGGTTGCGGTGCTCATCTCCGTTTCAAAGCCGAAGAGCCAGCACTGTCCAAAGATGTTTCCGTGGTCATGTGGCCGGCATGACTAAACACCAAGGCGCACGGAACGCTGTTACCTTCCCACCAAAGTGGTACCTATTTATCTACTTGCAATGTCTTGCTTTTGAACTGCTAGGTTGGCAGGAGCTGGAACTAGAGATGGGAGCTCACCCCATCATGCGGTACTCTCGGGTCTCGAACTGCTGAACTACTGCCCTTCCACAGCCTGCAGTTCAGTGTCTTAACCACTTGAGCCACCACAGCATAGGATATAATGGAGCTGAAATTGACATTCGGCTGCCTGAAAGACTCCCTGGGACGCTGGCTGGGGGCGGGGCTTGGCTCCTGAGCTCCCAGAGCTGCGCTCCTGTGCGCCTCCCCCAAAAGACCCCTGCTCCTAGTGAGAATTTTTGTACAATGATGTATCATTGGTATATCTCACTAGAGAAATTAGCTAAAATGTACAAAAACATTTCCAATTTGTGTTGGAAATGTGGACAACATGAAGGGACATTCTATCATTTATGGTGGACTTGGAATAAAGTCAATTTTTTAATATACAAATACATTCATCAATCTAGAAGATTCTAAAGACTAATGTACAAGTGAAATCAGAGGCCTTTCTTTTGGGACTAATGGATAGGCAGCTTGAAAGAAGTATGGAATGTTGTTTTTACATATGACAATGGCAGTGAGAATATTATATGCTTATGGAAAAGCTGGACAATACCCACAATAGAGGAATGGCTGGTGAAGATGCTGGAACTTACAGAGATGGTTAAACTTATTTCTTTTGATCAGAGGAAGGAGAATACCTATATTTATTGCTAACTGGAAACCCTTAATAGACTTATTGCATGAAATGGAAAACATGCAGGGCTATTTTGGGGCAGGAACGCACAGGAACGGAGTTCCAGCTAGCTCCCGAGTTGGCCACGCCCAGCAGGAACTCATTAGCTTAATAGGCAACACTCAATAGCAGAAACTCAGTAGGATTGGCTACATTAGGGGTGTGTGGCCTAACATGCAAAGGAGTTCCTGCTACAAAAAAAGCCTTGGGTTTTGACAACAAACAAGGTAAACAGAATTAGAAGCAAAAGGTGGGTGTGTCTGGATGACCACACTTCTGGTAACATGGGGTGTGTGGCCTAATATGCTAATGAGCTGTGCTGTCAGGGTGTGTGGCCTAATATGCTAATGAGTTTCTGCTGTTGGGTGTGGCCTATTATGCTAATGAGTTCCTGCTGGGCTTTTTCTACAAAAAAAGCCCTGAAAACATGAACTGATGATTTGTGGTTGTAAGGATTAAGGGGGGGAAATTAATAGAGAAAGAGAGCTACCCCCCTTTGTAATTAGAGTAAGTGATAACTTGGAATTCTATTTGTATTTGTTGTAGAGAAAACCGGAAGCCACTTCTTTTATATTCCTTAATGTTCTCTTCCTTCTTTTTATTTTCTATTTTTTCTTCTCTCTTTATCTTTTAATTCAGTAATCTTTTTCTTTATTTTTGTACTTTCTAGTTTCTATTTTGGTTAGTTCTTGCTAATTTTTTATCTTTTGTTATTAAAAAATTCTCAATAAAATTATTTTAAAAAGAAAGAAACAAAGAAAGGGCCTTCTCCTTGCTGTTCACTGCTAGAAACCATGCTGGCATATTCTATTGTGGGCAGTCATTTCTTAAAGCTATAGGCCCTTTATCTATTATTGGGAGGGTTACCCCACCAATCTATTTTCTGCCACTTCTCCACTCCAGTTTAGTGATTTTCCCTAATACAAGCAACTGTTAAGGTTATGCATCATTTGTTTTAGTCGTCATGCCAGTTCATTGTTTGAAAAACTAGCATCCTTTAACCTACATTCTAGATTTTGCACCTAGCTATATCAATTCTCATTTCCCGGCCTTTCTCTGCTGCCTCAGAAATTTCGGCTTTCTGCTTTTTTACTTGCGTGCTGAAACTGCCCCTTACTCTGAGGGGCATTTAGGAAGTGGCACTTTGGGAGAGTCTTCCTATGGATATAGAAGTACGAGAAAGTGATGAGAGCAGCAGCATCATGCCCTTTTTAATAAAACTCCTCTGCAATCACCTGCTGAGAGAAGAATGGTTCGAAGAGAGTGTTTGGCCCCAATAAGCAATCTAGCAAATTGAATTTTGCTGCTGTCTCTAAATACTTGTTCTTGAAAGCACTCATTGATAGGGAATGCATTTGTATTTTTTGTGGTTTCCCGTTGCCAAAAGATATGTTGTATGGAATGGTAGAAAGCCAGATTAATGAACAAGACATTACAAATTAAAACAATAAAATCTTCACATTAAGTAGGGTGGTTGTCAAATAGCATCCCTAAAAGATATAAATATCCTATCCCCATTAATCCCCCAATAAATTCATTATGATGCTTGTAATTACAGTGGAAATGCTATTATAAATAAATGGATGATTGCTACTTAAGGAACTGCAGAATTAATAACATTTGGATATTACTCAACTAATTAGCTACAGTTTTACAGGCGGCCATGATTCAACCACAGCATTTATAATTAACTTTACCAAGATTGTCTTCTTTTCCCTGACCTTCTCATAGAAAGGATGGGAAAAAAAGTTCTTCCCAAATATTTTTCAGCCAGCCCTGTCCTTAGGGATGCCAAGTGGAGGCCCAGCATGCCTGGGAGCTTTGGCAGTAGGGCAAAGGGCTGAAATTTTGTCAGGCTTCATGACAATGTCATGTCTGGGCAAAAACCTCGATGTGATAGCAGCATATCGACTGGCACTCCAGAAACTCTATGGCAATACCATAGAGTTTCTAGAGTATCAACTGACATTGATGCCACATGTGGGTTTTTGTTTGGATGCGATGTTGGAACATAGCCTGACATTATTTCTGTCCCCTACTTTTTTTCCACTGGTCTGAGAGACAAGGGTTAGTGGAAGGAGCCTTCATAGAATCATAGAGTTGGAAGGGACCTTGGGGTCATCTAGTCCGACCCCCTGCACAATGCAGGATATCCACAAATACCTCCCCCCATACCTCCAGTGACCCTTGCTCTATGCCCAGAAGAGGACAACCCCCCCTCCAGGATCCCTGGACAAGCTGGCCTGGAGAAAATTGCTTCCTGACCCCAAAGTAGTGATCAGCATTTCCCTGGGCATGTAAGAAGGGCCACGAGAACTAAGCACTGATGCAACCTTTCCTACAGGCACTTGGCTTATCTACCTATCCTCAACATTGCTAGAGGGAGATACAGTGATAGTCTACCTATTCAGGCATTTGTCTGGCTACAACTGAATGCATGGCAAGATGGAGCTGATATCACAGCTGCTGCCCTCCATCCCTCCCTCTGCTCATTCAACAATCCCATGTGCACAGAGATTATGTCCACACACCCCAGTGTGCATATCTCCTTGATCCAGGTCCCTTCATTTTCCAGAGCCAGCTTGATGTAGTAGATGGACTAGGATCTGGAAGACCCAGGATAAAATCCCTACTATGATGTGAAGCTAGCTGGGTGGCCTGGTGCCAGTCACACTCTCTCAGCCTAGCTTAACTCACAGGGTTACCGTGAGGTTAAAATGTAGGTGGGGAGACTGATGTATGCTGAGCTCCTTGAAGGAAGAGTGGAATAGAAAGTGCTAAATAAATATACAAATATTACATCATGTTATTGTAGCCTGTGTCTTGCACATAGATGCAGTGTACATGGAGTCCTTGAACACGTGGAACTGAATGGCAGGACCATTGGGTGGGTTTCAGCCACTCCCTTCCATCAGTTCATGGAATATTCGAATAGGGATGATGTTACTGCTGAGCCTAATCTCCTGCTCTGTTAGTTTCTCTTGTGGGTCAACTGTGGGCCATTAGTCAGAAATGTGCTAAAGTGTGGAAGAGGCCAGAAGTGTGAGGAAGGGTTTGTGTGCAATTTGCAGTAAGCTTCCAATCATCCTGTGTGCAGTAAGCTTCCAATCATCCTGTGACTACTTGAAAGCAAAAGGACATGGCCCAGCTGCAGGGGTGTAGAAAAGAATGAGAAAGCTGAAACAGCAGATGGGCACTGAGACAGCAGATGAGCTCCACTCCGTGTCAGATTGCATTCTTTGCCTTTAAAGCAGAAGACCTGAGGACACTGTGAGAAGGATGGGGGCCAGTCTTGATTTCCCTTCTTGCACCCTATGCAAAATTGTGTGCCCAGCCTCCCACTGCTGATTAGTAGCTGTGTGATGATTCCATATTTGGAGATGAACCAAGGCAAGATGAGATGAAAATGAAGTTCTCAAGTGGGACATCTAGGAAGCCAAGGTTTTGTCCAAGGGCTCAAAAGCAGGACTATGATTTGTAAGTCACACAACTCTTTTAGTTTAGTTCTGATCTTTATGCACAACTGCAAGTATTTGCATAGCAAAACATAAGCAGGTAGGGGAAGGGTGGGTTTAATCATCTCTTGGTTTCACTGTGCCAAGAAACTGAGTCAAGTTTTTTTAACTGGGGAGGGGAGTTACAGAAAAAAAGGATGAGCCACATTCCCTGGTATAGTTCAAGCACTGCCAGAGCTTCATGTTTTTTAAAAGCAAAGGTACCAGAACTTAATTCTTCCTGCACATCATATCCTAAGGAAACTTTTTTTCTGAAGTCCAGATCTGTGGCATCTGGTTGTGTGGTTATTCACTGGTGAAAGAGAAGCATCCAGCCTGTGCTCCGAGATGTACTATGTTGATTTCTGAGGTCCCAAGGCATTGAAAACAGATCACAGGGCTAAACTTGGGCTTCCTTCATCCCTCACCATACTATCTGAGGATCTCTCTTTTGGATTTGTTTTGCTGGACCAAAATTAAACCCATCAACAATCTGAAAAATGAACAGAAAGAAAATGGCTGCTACCATGAATACATGCTGAACATGAAATAACTGATTGAAAATAGTTGTCCTTAGCCAGGGCCCATTCAAATACTGGCTCTGGGAGAAGGAAAGGGGATTTTGGGAACATGCCTGCCTCCTCTAGAAGATCAAGGCTGTGGTCAGATGTGCCTTTAAATCTGACTCAGTTGCAAATGCCTGACAGATCTAAATGGCATGATCAGACAGCAACATCTGGGAAAGGTCTCACAGCCATCAGCACCCTGTGCTGCCCTGCCATGGAAGCAGAGACACCGGGGAAAGTCCAGTCCTAATGTTTGCCTATGGGCTATGGATGGACTTTCCCCTGTCTGATCACTCAAGCACACTTTCATGCCATCAGGATGGTCTGTTCATTCTATACAGCTCAGTGCTGTTTTTTTTCCTCGCTTAACAGTGTGCACATAACTACATACTCCATGGGGAACCCTCAGTGCAGAGGTGCAATTCCTGGTTTATGTGCATGGGAAACAAAGGACAAAAAACAAACAAACCCATTCCACCCAAAGTGCTGTCTGATCGGGCAGTGATGGGCTGAGCCTGCAGCTACAAAGGATGTGTGATGGTGCAATGCCGTGTCAATTTCAACCGGGGGAAATAGGCTTGCTTCCCCTCCGCACCAAATGGCACGTCTGACTTGTGGTACTTGTGGTGGACAGGTTAGTTTCCACCTCACTCTAAGAGGAACCAATGAGAGCTGATGGAATGTTGAGAGAGGGAGACTTGGAAGGCAGCAGCTGAAAACAACAGGAGTTCGTAGCAAAGGAGTTATCAGTTTAGGATTTGCAGGGGTGGGTTGAGTTGGGGTGGGGAGGAGAGGTCTGACAGAGTGGAACTGTTCATAAGAGCTATTTAGAGCAGGTTGAAAATAGCAGATTTGTGATTAAATGATCCCAGTTGTAGGGACAGAACCTCGGTCCAAAAATTCAATGGAAGTGAAACACTGTCACTTATACCTCTCCTCATTGTTTTGTTCATATCATAAACAAAAGTTTTATCATTTTGATTAACCCTGTGGGCTGCATGTCTAAACACACACACACACATACACAATTTAATATCTTATATTCTAGCAGGGCTTTTTTTGTAGAAAAAGCCCAGCAGGAACTCATTAGCATATTAGGGCACACCCCATGACACCGCAGCTCTTTAGCATATTAGGCCACACCCCCATATCACCAGAAGTGTGGTCATCCAGCAACACCCACCTTTTGCTTCCTATTCTGTTTACCTTGTTTGTTGTCAAAACCCAGGATTTTTTTGGTAGCAGGAACTTCTTTTCATGTTAGGCCACACACCCCTAATGTAGCCAGTCCTAATGAGTTCCTGCTGTTGGGTGTGGCCCATTATGCTAATGAGTTCCTGCTGGGCATGGCCACCTCGGGAGCCAGCCGGAACTCCGTCCCTGTGTGTTCCTGCCCCCAAATAGCCCTGTATTCTAGGATATGAGTAAATTGTGGCAGGCAGTAAGTGAGTGGAACAGTGTTTGAGCCCTGACCCCAATGGCTCTGTGTTTGTGAGGGCTTATTATTATAGGGGGCTGGCCTGCCCTGTCTTTGGATGTGAGTGAGAGAGAGGACCTGAGGTCTGAAATGGTCATGGCTCTCTGTATATTTTAAAAGAGACAAGAAGGGTAGCTTGTGACCTCCTGAGGGTGGTAGGCACTCAGTGTGATTGGAAGGGAGCATCACAGTACTTCTGACTGTTTCCCTTCCTGTTTCAGGTATTATAGTCAAGGCATGGCTAGAGGTGTGAGCTTTTTGATGAGAGGCACATGACAAGAGCCAAAGGGCTTGTCTCTCTTAGCCTGTGGTTTAGGGCCTATGGCAGATATTCTGAACACTGCCTATTAAGCAGGATAAGGAATGTGAGACCGGGTTTGTATCCTTGTACTCTGCCCTTTCTGATGAATGGGTGATCAATGATATTTAGCTAATGTGTACATAGCTGCTAGCTGCATGCACATTTGGCTTGGGAAATAGGGTTGCCAACCTCCAGGTGGGGCCGGGAGAGCTCCCAGAATTACAACTGATTTCTAGACTACAGAGACTAGTTCCCCTGGAGAAAATGGCCCATTTGGAGGGTGGATTTTATGGCATTATACCTCTGTGAGGCCCTTCCCCTCTCCAGACTACACCACAACCAGGTTTTACCCCCAAATGTCCAGGAATTTTCTCAACCCACATTTGGCAACCCTACTTGGAACCCTGGTTCTGTGGGAGGGTCTATGGCTCCGGGGTAGAGCTTCGTGTACGCAGAATGTCCCAGGTTCAAATACCGACATCTCCAGTTAAAAGGATCAAGTAGTCAGCGTGGTGATGTGAAAGACCTCTGCCTGCCTCTCTGGACAGCTGCTTTCAGCCAGAGTAGACAATAATGACCTTGATAGACCCATTGTCTGACTCAGGCTCACGTATTCTTAGGTGCTTGTTTCAGTGTATTCAGTGACAGAACTTTGCACACATTTTCAATTAAATTTTGGTTCATACTTTGTTCTTAGTAAATGAATATATTGGAAGGGGGGGGGAAATATCCAGAAGGTACATCAAGGGGACAAACTTCTTAGTTATTGCCAGAATAATTGCAGGATGATATATTGATGCTTAAAATGGATTAACTTCTTGATCAAAAGCAAAAATCCCACAGGGGTTTAAAATGAAAGTAAAAGAGGTTTTAAAAATGCACTTCTAGTTCAGTTAGGGCATTTCCAGACTCTTACCCTCTCCCTGGAAGGTGGGGTTTATGTGCACGGGAAGCACTGTGCAGGTGTGGGCCATGGGGCAGGATATCTCCCATCACTGTGCGCCAGAAGGGGACAGAACATGGGCCCTGGTCATATGGGCCAGAAAACACGGGGGGAGGCATGGCAGTTCGCCCTGGAGCAAAATAAGGCATGGTAGCCCGATCACATGGGCCACCGGGTTGCCACGCTCTGGCGCTGAGCGCCGATCACACAGCACTACTACAGCGTGGCAAAAAAGCAGCGCAGCAGAGCAGCAAGCCGCGCTGTAGCAAAGGATGCATGTGCCGTTGGGGCGGGGGCAGGCTGCTGTCAGTGTCTTGCATATGCGCATGCCTTATTCAGCATTGATGTGCATCCCATGGAAACGTACAACATCCGGAAACCCCAGGACATGGGCCGGCGTCAGAAGCCGTGGGATACTGGTGCACCCGCAATCAGATGCCGGCCTTTGCCCCGGGGTTTCCAGAAACTAGTACTTCGACCCTAGCAGTTTTTTACTCCATGTTTTCCACGGGAATCCGCAGATTGGCCACGGGAGTGCTACGCCTCCCAGATGTGCTGGTATGATCGCGCACGGAAAGTCCGCAGGGCTACTGTGCCTTCAGTGGGGCAAATGCTCCGTGTGAACGGGCCATGGCTAGTCTTGCTGCTGGGGAGAGCCAAACCTTACTGGGGCAGGAAAGTATGGGCTTTTTTAAAAATGGGAAGAGGTGTGAGAGTTCTGGTGGAGGTGAAATAAGTAAACTGCCTGACCATGAAAGGTGGGGGAAGGAAGTATGTAAACTGGGAGGAAAATCAAAATAATGAGAGACTGGACTGACTCTGTGATAAGACACATGACCTACATCAGATGACATGAAGTAGTTTATGATTAAAAAAACCAACAGGAGCACAATACCTTTGTTAAGACTTACTGAAAAAAGACAATAATGCTAGCAACAGTGGAACACAGTAAGTATAGAGGAAGACCCTACACAAGATGGATTGACACAATAAAGGAAGCCATGCCCTTCAGTTTGCAAGACCTGAACAAAGCTGTTGATGATAGGATGTTTTGGAGCTCATTAATTCATATGGTCCTCCTCTATTTCTCCTCCGGCACCTTGACTCCACAGCTATCCCTCTTCACAGTTTCCAGTGTCTGCTTTTTGCTTGCAATCACAAGTTTTGTCTTCAGCAATTCTGCCTTTGGTTTCATATTTTGCTGCGTTTAGCCCATCAGACAGTTCTGTTGCTCTTTGCAGGGATAATTTGAGCAGAAGACTGTCCTCGCTTTGCCCCCTGCTGGTCTACCACCTACATTGCTTACTTCGATACCCAAATTTATATTGGAACCTTTGCATCTTTCTGGCTGAGCATTACAAAATAATATCCTGCGCGGTACCAGAATGCCCTTTTGTAATTGCAAGAACTCTGACTTTCACCATGGTTTTATAAAGAGACTTCATTAAATGATCTGTTTACTGCAGCCACCAACCGGATGAGGTTTATACCATTCAAAATCAAGATTTCTTGTTGCTTATAAAGATTACAGAGTGGATAATGAGCCATTTAATCAGCTAAGAAGTTTTAATGAAAACTGTGGTCAAACACTTTCTTTTCCCCGAAGAGAACTCTTCCTGTTTTTTCTGTGCTTACAAATTTTCAATACCTTAATATCAACCTGGGAAGTCACTCTGTTCCCCAAAGAAGCTGCTGATTGGCCAGTTTTATAATGTGGAATCTATGACAAGTTGTGAAGATTATTGAGGCTTCTGAGTAAGTGTAGATGGTTCTGGTAAGGAATTGTGGGAGGAGGAAATAATATGAAAAAACCCACCTCACCCTATGGGTGGCCTACTTTCATTATTATTATTATTATGGCGGTGGGGGGGGGGGCAGCCACTTTATTGGATATAGTGACTGGCCACCCTGACATAGGGTTGCCAATGTCTAGGAGTAAGCGGGAGATCTCCTGCTATTACAATTTATCTCCAGGTAACCTGGAGAAAATGGCTGCTTTGGAAGCTGGACTCTATGGCATTATACCCTACTGAAGCCTCTCCCCTCCCCAAACCCCAGCCTCCTTGAGCTCCACACCCAAAACCTCCAGGTATTTCCCAACCCAGAAGTGGCAACCCTCCACTGACAACAATCACAGGGACAGATAAACAATCTGGAAATCTTCCAGAACTTCTCCTTCCAGGATTCTGTAAGCTTTCAGGGGTTTGAATAGGCTAATTCCACCCCCCCCCAGTTTCTCCAGGTGGGGCAGATGCCAGGGTCCAGAGCTCCTGGCAAGGCCCACTGCTGTCGATGCCTCAACATGCCTGTTCCCTGCCTCCTCACTTGTGAGTGCCACTCATGCGCCCAACTGCTCACACTATCCAGTGCCATTCAGGAAAGGAATGCTAGCAGTGCAGTGGGAGGGCTTGCAAGTGGGGGGAGGATGCACAGGCCAGGTGACTGGGCATGAAGGGAGGCCCCTGGAAACTCTTTGCCCAGGGTCCCCTCAAAATCTAGAACCGCACTGAGCTGCTCTGATCCTCCCATACATCCCAGCCCAGTGGCCAACTAGTTTAATATTCAATTGTTGATGGGAGTGCTTTCCCCCAATGCCTTGATGATGCACCTTAGTCATGTGCTATACCTCAGAGTCAATGGATGGAATGGTGTAGTACTACCCCCCATGTAAACAAGCCATCCAACCCTTTGAGACTACCTGAAAAAAGATCTGTATAATTGTGCCTTGCAGGCAGATTTTTCCTGGCATGCCCAATAACCCCAGCAAAGGCTTTCTGTTTTCACATTCTCCACCAGAGTGAGCCTCCCAAGCAGAGTAATTTCTCCTCTCTCTTCGCAGAGACAAATGAATCTTGATGGAGCCAGAGGGTGCCTATCAGTGATTTCAGATTAATCTGTATTTAAAATTCTGATCCAATAAATTTTTAATTCAGTTAATTAAAATTGTTTTCTCACTAGATCCGAATAATGAGATTTGAATTACAGAAATAATGGATTGTGACTGGCTTTGTGGGTTGCACCTTATCATCGCGTCAGAGGAGAGGAATAAATAAGTAAACATTTTAAAGCTATTAAAGCAGAAACTGGGAGTGTGTGTGGACTATGTGCTGCTTTTATGACCTTTTTCTAACCACTTAGTGAGTTTTAGGACCTCTTATTCCATCACCATAGAGTAGATTCCCAGATGATTGGAGGGGCTATGGCTCAGTGGCAGAGCATGTTCTTTGTATGCACCATGTCCCAGGATCAATCCCTGGCATGTCCAGTTTAAAAGATCAGGTAGTAGGTGATATGAAAGGCTCTACCTGAGACCTTGGACAGTTACTGTCAGATAGACCAGTCTGGCCCAATATAAGACAGCTTCATGTGTGATTGAAAGAAGGCACATTGTTTATGGCCCATTACTCAATTATACGGAGCTGCGATGGCTCAAGTGGTTAAGACGCTGAACTGCAGGCTGTGGAAGGTCAGTAGTTCAGCAGTTCGAGACCCGGGTGCCGCATGACGGGGTGAGCTCCTGTCTCTAGATCCAGCTCCTGCCAACCTAGCAGTTCGAAAGCAAGAAATTGCAAGTAGATAAATAGGTACCACTTCGGTGGGAAGGAAACAGCGTTCTGTGCACCTTGGTGTTTAGTCATGCTGGCCACATGACCACGGAAACGTCTTCGGACAGCGCTGGCTCTTCGGCTTTGAAACGGAGATGAGCACCGCAACCCTAGAGTCGGATTCGACTGGCTTTCGAGCAAGGGAACCTTTACCTTTACCTTTACTCAATTATACAGCATCTATTTTTCATGCAGATAGTCCCGTGTTCGATCAGTGGTAGCTCCAGTTAAAAGGATTTGGGTAATAGGTAATGTAGGGCTGCAATCATACAAACAATTAGACTTGGCATAGGTGCGAATGCTGGACAGATTTAAAGGGCGCAATCAGACAACATCTGGGAAGTGCCCTGCAGCTGTTGGCAACCCGTTCTGCTCTGCTGCAGAAGCAGAGTTAAAAGATACCAGGGAAAATCTGGTAGTAAACGGGTTGCCACGGGCCACGGACAGACTTTCCCGTGTCTGATCACTCCAGCGCACTCTCATGGCGTCAGGATGGTCTGATCAGGCCATCCCGACTCCGTGCCATTGTTTCCCTCCCCTTCACAGTATGCGCATCATCGCAAACTCCATAGGGAGCCCTCGGTGTGGAGGTTAAACACATGGGGGAAAAGGCACTAAAAACCTGACTCAACCGCAGTTGTGTCTGATCACACACTGATGGACTGTGCCCACAGCTTCAAAGGGAGGTGTGATCATGCAACTGCGGGTCAAATTCCTCTGGAGGAAATAGCCTCGCTCCCCCCCCCCGTTTTTTCTGGTGTGTGTGACTGCAACCTAGAAGACTGCATGAGACCTTGGAGTGCCACTGACAGTCACAGTAGACAATACTTACCTTCATATACCAATCATCTAACACAGTGTAATTAATTAATCAAATAATTTATATCCCACCTTTCTGCCCAATCAAGGCCAATCAAGGCCACCAAGGGAGCTAACAATTAAAGGCAGAACACTATAAAACAATTATAAAACCAAATTAAAACCAAAAGTAAAATACATATAGAAAAAACAGACCTGGGAATTAAAACACAGAGCACGAAGGAGATGGCATTGGGGACAGGGCCAGCCCCAGGTATTTTGGCACACTAGGCGAGGACACCTTCTGGCACCCCCCGTGTGCCCCCCAATTTCTGGTGCCCCCCCTTCAGGCGCCCTCGCAGCTGCCTAGGACCGTCTCTCCCTCCCTCCCAGCAGCTCTTCCCTCCCACCACCAACCCACCCGGCAAAGATTGTGCCGCTCCCGGGGGAGCAGGAGCCCTACCACCACCCATCGAGCTGGCTTCCTCCAGCTGTATGGAGATGCTGGCCACCCTCCTCGTGTTCATGGTTGCCACTGGCTGAGTGAGAGAGCAGGAACCAGTGAGGGCCAGCCAATGCCTACCTGCCCACCCACAGCAGCCGTGCCAGAGCCGGAGAGCTCACCTTGCAAGCAGAGGGGGGAATCCCCCCACTGCCTAAAAAACCTGAGGTCACAACACACCCATCCAGTGAGAGCATGCATACCATGTTGCTGCCGCCGCTTCCCATATCTCCCTGCTGGGGAGCACACCTGCTGGGGGGGGAGGAGGAGGAGGAGAGACCCATCAACAAAGGGGTGCGCTGTGGAGCAGGCACCCATAAAGCTGTGCTGGGGGCGGGTGGCAGCAGGGGCCTCACTGTGCCCCTCGTGACCTGGGCAGAAGGAGGGAGGGTGGTTGCATTGGGAATCAGGGGAGAGAAGAGGTGGTGGCAGCCAGGGCAGTGGCCAGGGTGCACAGTGCGAGCTTTTGGCGGGGGCGGGGGGCTTTTGGTGGGAGAGGGAAGCTCAGTTCAGCGCCTCCATGATGGCTCCACCCTAGGTGAAAGTCTGGTTCGCCTAGTGAGTGAGCTGGCCCTGACTGGGAAAACTTCAGACGAAATAAGTAAGTCTTCACCTGCTGGCAGAAGATTGTGATAGAAGGGGACAGAGGAATATCCTTGGGGATGAAGTTCCACAGTTTTGCCACCACAACCAAGCAGGCCATCTCTTGGTTGTCACCCATCTAACCTCAGAAGGGAGGGGCACCCAAAGCAGGACTTCAGAAGATGACCGTAGCTCATGTGTACGTTCATATGAGAGTATGTAATCTTTAAGGTATGCTGATCCCAAAGCATATAGGGATTTAGAGGCCAGCACTACTACTTTGAACTGTGCCCCCAAACAAACTGTGACCGAAGGTAGATGCAATAAAACTGGAGTGATATGGACCCTATAAGGCAGTTTCATATGTTTCAGTGCCCTTGGGAATGTCAGGTTTTTGTCCTCCTCTGTATGGCAGGCATTTCCCCTTCTTTGTTGTTCTCTTGGAGGAAACTCTTTTCTCAAAGTTCCTGGTAGAGAAAGCTTCTCTTAACTGTAGCAAGAGAGGACAATATGGGACCCAGGGTGGCCACTTATGAAAGCCCTTCCATTCATCTAGACCCAGACCTCTTCAAAATGCTGTAATCATTGCCTGAAACTTTCATGGAAATTAATTTATCAAAGGAATGTCTTCACTTTCATTCATTACAAAATGTGCTGGAGCAGCCCCATGGGTATGATATCTTTCTAATATTTATTACTTGCTAGATTTGCACTCCGTACAACAGAGCACAGCAGCGAACACCAAGTGAATTAATGCTGGTCTTCACAACATGTTGCAGCACAGCTTAGAATAATTAAATAGCAGTTACAATTAATCATTTATCAATTATTTACTGAGGTATTCATGAGTTAAATGGTAACCTCATTAAAGGGCTGGCAAATCTCTTTTGGAGGGATTTGCCTCAACAAATCAAACCTGTCAACTTCTTTGTCCTTCTGGTCTGTGCTCCTTAACTATGTGTTCAAACAGCAGATTCATCAGGTTAGATTACAAACTTCTGAAAGAAAAAGAAGTCCCTCCACCCAACCCCACTGGGCAGGACCAGAGGTAAGGCACAAGGAAAATTAGATCCTGAACAGGGTGGACTGGGGTGTCAAACATAAGACCTGGGAGCCAGAACCAACTTGTCCAGGGCTCTTATTTATTTTATTTACTTTCAATTGATATCCCGCCTTGCTGGTGTGAACTGGCTCAAGGCGGCTTACACAAGTTAAAATACAATAAAACCAATAAATACAATAAAATTACAATAGGAACAATTACATAAAGTGCTAATATAAACTGATGGTGGGAATTTCTGTACATGGTCTGGTGGAGAGAGGCCATATCCGGCGTTGTTGCATAGGGCTGTAGTATGTTCGATTTGCAAAGGCTGTCAGTGGCGGCTCCTAATTGAAGGCCTGGTGGAAGAAGCGAGTGGGCTCTGGGTGCTCCTGCCCTGCAAGAGAGGAACTCTCCTTTTGCAAGGCAGGAGCTGGTGGCCCCCTGCTTGAAGAAAGCGGGCCTGGGCACTCCTGCCCTGTAAAGAGGGCAGCTGGGGAGTGGGGGAGGCCACACATGCCTGCACTCTGAGCCCCAAATTTGGGGCTTGGAGCACAGGCTCATGGCCCCTGCCTCTTCCCAGCAGCATTTAAAGACTTCCTTTAAACACTGCTGGGGAGAGGTGGGGGGAAGGCCGGGTGGTCACTCTTGGGGGCAGGAAGGAGCCCCTCCAAATCAGACAAGGTTGATGGGTGGGTGTGTTGTCAATTGCCAGTGGCATGTTCTAGAAAACAATAAACTGGTGGGCACAGTTGGAAGTTTGAGGACAGCAACCACAACAAAATGGCAGCCATAGGGGGAGCAATCATAGAATTGCTGCCACAGGGTTTGAGTCCAAGTGCAAACAATTCCAAGCTAATAATCCTTTCAAGGTGGATGCGGTTGTTCCAGATAAATGTGCCCTGCAGATTAACAAATGATTTCTCCTGGGTTCTTCTGAAGTATCTTCTACTCCATTCTAATCCAGAACTGGGTCTTTGCTTTGGAGAAAAAAAGCAAACGAAAACCTGATACACACTAGGCGTCCCATGGTATCCAAGGGCATTACATTGTGGATCACCTGTGTAAAGGAATGATTCAGAATGCCCCATCCTTTCCCTAGAAACACGACAGTCCTTAGAACCTTGGATTTCATTCAGAATCTATAGAATGATTTGTATAGAGTGAAATGGCAGATTGATTTTCGCATATATTCATAAGAGTCACATATATTCATGCACTTCATTTACTGAGTAAATTTGCTCCCCCCCCCCTTTCTATGCATTCTTGCTCAGAAAGGAGCCCTGCAGGTTTCAGTGAGGTTTGCTGCAAGATAAGTGTACTTAAGCTTGCAGCCTTGGACTGAAAGATGAACTTCTCTGCCATTAAACATTATCTTTGCCAACAGAGCAGCATTTCTCTTTCCAAGTTGTCAAAAAATTGGGAAATGATGTGATTTTTGAAAAATGTGACAAAAACGTCCTGGAGTTCTCTGGTTTTTTTTTTTAAAAAAATGAGCCTGGGGTAAGGGTGGGATAGAAATATAAATCAATAAATCAACAAATAAAGATTATTGTGGAAAACCTCACAGGTCCAAAAAATTACCCACAGGAGTGTGTTGCTACTTGAGCAGTATCTGCTAAATCCCTTAAGAACAATATGGAATTCACATTGGAAGAATGGGCTGGCCACCAAAAGGTTTTTTACATTTTCAGCAAAATGCCACTGCACAACATCTGGACCTGAGGTGATGATGGGAAGTAGGGTCACTGCTTAAAAGAGAAGTAGGAAAAGGACATACCAGATAGAGAGTAAAAAGAACTTCTCAGATAACTGGCAGTAACACAAACTAGCAACCTCCCTGCTTCCTGTTCATAGTGGTTGTGGAGACAATACACTGACAGGACTAAGACACAAGCAGGCAGTAGAGTGACACATTTCCAAGGGTTCTGGTCAGCGTGGGTGCTGAGGGAGCTGAGCAAGTCATATGATTTGCTTTCCTATGGTATTTAGGTTGGATCTAGGTGGTGTTCTGGGCCCCAGGGGGCATGTTTGGAGGGCCATGGGGTCTTTCTGCAACTCTGTATGATGGCTGAAGGATATAAAGCTGCCTTATACTGAATTAGACCACTGGTCTATGTAGCTTAGTGTTACTTTCTCTGGCTGTTCACTGGTTTCCAGTGAAAGGACTTTCCCAACAGCTGCAACCTGTGACCCTTTAATTGGAGATGCCAGGGGTTCAAAATGCAATCCAAAGCAGGGCTAGATCCTTCTAGGTCCATTAAAGCCAATGGGTGTAGAAGGGTACATCTCTGTTAAGGATTGCACTGTGAACCTGGGCTATTCTACATGCAAAACCAACATACTTCTTGCAGGAGAAACTTTTGTAGCGATTTTAAGGGAAGTAAGATTGCAGTGGCTCAGAGGTTAAGACACTGAGCTGCAGACCGGAAGGTCTGTAGTTCAGCAGTTTGAGACCCTAGTGCTGCATGATGGAGTGAGCTCTTGTCTCTGGCCCCAGTTCCTGTCAACCTAACTGTTTGAAAGCAAGAAATTGCAAGTAAATAAATAGGTACCACTTTGGTGGGAAAGTAACAGTGTTCTACGTGCCTCGGCATTTAGTCATGTCAGCCACATGACCACAGAAATGACTTCAGACAGCACTGGCTCTTCAGCTTGGAAATGGAGATGAGCATCGCCCCCTAGAGTCGGATTCAACTAGCTTTCGAGCAAGGGAAACCTTTACCTTTACCTTTAAGGCTTCATAAGATTAACTACATTTCTTGGATGATTTTTTGGTATAACTTTAAAATAAATAATAGTCAGTATGTTGAAGACCAGAGACTAAAATATGAATAATATTTGTCTTTCCTCATTTTACCCAAACTCACTGTCATTCTCTCTTTAGTTTCTGCAGTGACTGCTATGGGAGAAATCATCCAAGCCCCTGGTTCCCTTGTCATTCTGTTCCTGCTTAGTCCTTCTTGCACATTACCAATTAAGATCATGTTTTAGAGCTTGCTAAAGGCTGCTTGTGAGTGTAATGAAATCTTCTGTCTCAAATATCAGAGGGTGATGGATGTTCCTCATCTAATCACCATTTAATAAGGTGATATTGTTGTCTCCCTTCTGGTTGCTGAGGGAACAACTTGGTGCCTCTGGGCAGATAGACCAGTTAAGTGTGAAACTGTGCAAGGAGAGACATCAGTAGGTGGACCATTCATGTGAAAGTTCAAGTGTTCCATATTGTCCTACAGCACAGAACTTAATTCCTCCAGATGATGTAAATTTGAAGGCAAATGGGCTCTGCCTCACTTATCCTTGAAACTTTCCCATTCTGCTAGGTTCTATGGTTATTTGCTTCCTTTGTGAGCCGGCCTTCCACAGGTGGCTTTTTGTCTCTTGGCTACTCTACTCTTCTTTTTTAAAGAAATTTTTGTTTATTTTCAAATATACATTAAACAACTACAAAATAACCAAATGTCTAAGGTTAAACTTGCCTGAAGGATTTTGGTGGACGTGATGACTGCTTTCTGCATCCACTTGTGCAAAAAAAAAAAATCTTTTGCCATCGTAAGCTTAGGTGTGCAGTTGCACTGCTACTGTGAGGGAGCTAGATTTGGGAGGCCTGATCTGATATTTCCATGAGGCAAGCATTTGATCTTTCATCCTTAAAATACCTGCACAAATTGTAACTAAGAAGGCCTGTAAATGGGCCAAATAAATATATGAGATACCACAAGTCTCCAGTGTTTTCACCTCTCAAGGAAAATGATTATACAATAGCTCTTACTCTGATAGATAATGAAATCTGATCCACAAAAATTGCAAGACCTCAAAAGGGCTGAAAAATAATTAGAGACATTTTGGACCTTTGATGCAGCTGTTGTGTTATTATTGCTGTTTACCATGATATACTCCACTTGTTAGGGAGATGGGGAGGCAGAGGGGTTTTACCATAGAGTTCTGGGCACTTCCTAGAGAGTTGTGACATTACTTCTGGGTTTTCTGGAAGTGATGTTGTGCTGTCAGCCAGATGTTCAGTTTTGAAAGATTTCTCTCTGAGCTGGGGCAGGGACTGGAGGCTGGAAATGCTGCCATTTGTCCTCCAAATAACTTAGGGCAGTGTATAAGGAGTTAATGCCATCCCCGCCTCCCATACTCTGCAGTAGATTAAAGTACCATCACTGGCCTAATTCACACATGCAGGGAAATAAAATGGCAGGGGGTGACAATGCTGAGGGGCTGAAATGGCCTGCCTGCTTCCAGTTGCAGATGGGGGATCACAAAGGATCACATTTTGGTATCCTGTCCTATGTTAAAAATGCACTGCAAATAGAAAATCAACACAACATGCAAAAGGGGTGGGGGGTAAACTTGTCTCCCTGCCTTGGCATTTTTCTGTCAGCACAGAGTTTTTATGTGAAAGAAAATCCAGAGCTGGAATCCACTGTTTGCAGTGGTACTGCCAATTATACAGCCACAGGGCTTTGGTAGTCTCATTCCTGTCTGACTTTCCTGCATGTGCAAATGCATATGTGGAAGGATCTGAACTATGTTTCCCCAGCTGAAGTCCAACACTCTAAGTGGGGTTGTGCGGGGGAAAAAAATCATTTTTTTTTTTTTACTTTGATATAATAAAACTGAAATTTTTTTTTTGGTATTCCTGAATATACCTGAATACCAATACCAGTATTGTATTAGTATCCGAAAATATTCAGTATTCCCAAATATATTCGGCTCCATTATATCCAATGGGGTCATTGTAGTCAATAGCAAAAATCTTCTCAGGAATATTCAGGGGGGTAGAGGTGTTGAGGTAGAGGCACCAAATTTGTACTGTAGCTGTTGAAGCCTCTCCCCAAAGGAACCCCCAAGTTTGGAAAAGATTGGACCTGGGGGTCCAATTCTAGGGGCATCCAAAGAGGGTGCCCCCAATCCTCCATTGTTTCCTACGAAAGGGGGAAGAGGCAGGCAGATGTAAAACCAACAGCCCAACAGTTTCTCCCAGAGAATCTGTGCAGCAGAAACTGTGAGGTGTGGTGTGTGTGGGGGGGCAGGTTTGCAAGGCCAGCAGCAGAACCAGGGCAATGTGCCCACCAGAATCAGCACCACTGTGGCAGTGCCAAAACCCAACAGGACTGAGATAAAACCTGAGAATCTCTGAAGTATACTATAAACTGAGGGGGCATGTTTGCAAGATCAGTAGCAGAACCAGGGCAATGTTCCAGTGCTAGCAGCCAGTGCCAACCTACTAGCTGAACCCAGTGCCAACCTACAGTGCCAATCAACAGAACCCAGTGCCAACCTACTAGCTGGATCCAGTGCCATTGTGGCAAATGCCAGCCCAGCTCAACTGATGTGAACTTCAGCACAGAATCACACAACAAATACAGAGAAGCCCTGCCCAGTAATGCCTCAGAAAGCGAGAAGGATGGGGTAGTGTCTGTCCACTGCTAAACTGTTAAAAGGCAACAGAAGAACCACAAAACAGAAGAACCAAAAATAGAGAGCCTAAGCCCCAGGCAGAAGGCATAGTCAGTAACCCCCCCCCAACAACCCACAACAAGCCAAGAAATATCAAGCACAGTAAAAAAAAAAATAAACTTTTAAACTGCAAGCAACAGGCTAGAAACAAACCACAAACTAAAAGGAAACCCCCCCCCTAAAAAAACAACAACAACCCAGGAAGAGGTCTGAGAGGCCATAGGGCCCAGAGGCCTACCCACTTCCACCACTCCCAGGCCCTAAACCCACCAACCCATAAAAATTAGAAAAGTTTTTTAAAAGTGGCCTTAATAATTCAAACCAGTGATGTCTTCGGTCTTCTGTTGTCCAGAAGACAGGACGGATCTTGATCCAAAGTAGTCCAGTAGTCAGCAGTAGGAAAGCAGGCTCAGAGCAGTGGCTGAAGCAGAAGCCAGCCACACAATCTCCAACCCAGACTCTCTTAGCAGCAGGAATGGAGTTAGCCAGCCAGAGACCCCTGCTTTTATGCTCTCATGCCATGCACATGTCTTAAAAAAAGAATGAACTTCTGTGATTGGCCAAAGAGCAGGATGCCACCCTTACTTGTAATCCTATTGGCCGGTGCTCCTTCCTCTCGGAAAGCAGCAAGCTAGTAGTTGGGTTTCAACAAGTGAAGCCATGAGCAACAACAGCCTTGCAAGCTGCAATGGCATTTGCTAATGCATTGCAGTGATTGGCTGCATGTAAGATCCCTCTTCCCCCTCCCTCCTGGAAAGCAGAGCAAAGGGTGGGAAAGAGACAAAAATGGTGGGGAAAAGAAGGTAAGTGGATCTCTTTAAAGTTTAAACCGCTGCTACACCTGTATTCGGTAATGCTGAAAAAAGCTGAAAAAAATTTGAATTTTTTTTTCAGCATTCTATATTGGGTAGCTGAATTAGATCAGGGAATCTGATTCAGTATGCCAAATACCTGAAATTTGGTTTGGCTTTACCAAATACACACCACTAACTCTAATCCCTCTGTTGCACGTTGGCTGTCACGATGAATCTGAGATGTGTTGTTGATTGATTTATACCGACCAGAATGCTCATCCTTAACAGTAATGCAACATACTATGTGAAATGGCCAAGTAGTGAATTAGGAAGGCAGATTAATAAATTTGGACAAATTGGAGTTGAGAGAAACAGAGAAATGAGTCCCCCAGGACTCATTTGAAATCTTTACTCATGGGTGTGCAGAGTGCATACCTGCCGCTTGCTGTCATTGAGTTTTTGTATGGAGGAGCCTTGCCACACAGCTCGCTCATTCCCCAGTGTATTTATCTTACTTTCTGAAGAAATTACAGCTCATTACTGCCAATGTATTTGCATTCCTGCTTATAGGATACCTTTGCAAGCCCCCCCCAACCCCTTCCCTTCCCACTTTCCACTTCCAACCTGCCTTTGCATTTGCTCAAATTACTAGAAGGTATTTTAATGAATCCTAATTTTCATCCACAGCTCAAATGAGCTACAGTCTGAGTGCAGTCTGATTTGATTTAGATGAACTATGCTTTGATGGGAATTCAATTACACTTTTTTTTTAGCAGAACATAATGTATTTTGACGACACAGTAGTTTCAGTGCTAATGAGATGCATTCTAACTGCTGCAAGGACTGTATTTTCCCCTTTGCTTAGTACATAGGATGCACATTAATTACAGTTCCAATGAAGAAAACAACACCGAATTTGCCCGATACATTTTCCTCCAGTTAATAGCCATTTCCTTGCAGTGCCAGCAAATATTATGGATTTGCTTTTGAGCCACATTTTTATTTCAAACAACTTAATTGTGATAGCTGGGAAAAAACAATTTAGCTTTGCCTTGACTACATCTTTAGTTTCATAAGAGGGTCATTTATGCAAGGAAATGTATATTTCATCTGAAAGTCAAAGTTGGGTTGCAGTTGTTAAATCAATTGTTTCAAGGCACGTGTGTGTGGGGATGAGGAGACCCTTAACATGGCAGAAGGTTTCAGCCATGCTTCATCTGAATCTCAGAGCTGGGGTTGGGGCAGGTATTCTGATGGAGATATGGCACTGCCTTTTATGAGACAGACTGCGGATCCAACCAGCTGTCTGATTGCTGAAAAGGGGATGATCAAAGTTAAAGTCCACTGTGACCATCAACAAAGACTATGCTAGGGATCATGGGACCTGCATGGACAAAAGGCATGTACAACAGGCCCATTCTACAGAGCTGGAGTCATGATGGAAAGGATCGGGCTCTGGTTGATATCAGATGGGCCAGTTTAGGTGGTGGGATAGCCAACAGATGGCTGCCTGATGACTGTAGTTGGCACACTGGGACACCTGGAAGGAGATAGTCCTTCATATATATTAAACTGCAAGAGGAAACTGTCATCTTCTGCATTTATTTATTTACAGTATGCCTTTTTCACAGAGGCTCAAGGTGGATTACACACTGAAAGTCAATGCAATCATCAAGACAAGGTTTCTAATGAATGATGTAATAGGATTAGGATTAGGATTACAGAAATCTGAAACAAAGCGTGAGTATTAGCATGACATATTAAACACAAAAATTACATAGCAGAGTAAGACATTCAGCAACAGATAGTAGGCACTACATATACATAGTAGTATACGACTCACTGGGAGGTATAGCCTGATCTTCTCAGATGTCAGAAGCCAAGTGAGGTCAATACTTGGGAGGGAGACCACCAAGGAAGACTCTGCAGTGGAAGTCAATGGAAACCCACCTCTACTTTCCCACTTGCCTTGAAAGCCCTTGCTGGGGTCGCCATAAATTGGCTGCAACTTGACAGCACTTTACACACGCACATAGGTCACAATCCCTATCTCTTTACCATAGCTTCTTTCTGAACCACATTGTTACAGTATGGCCCTACTACCAGTGTAAAAAAGTTCTGCTGAATAATTCTGTTTTGCATAGTTTGTGGAATGCTGGGGTAGTGTGAGCCTTCCTGACCTCATCCCT
The DNA here is from genome assembly GCA_029375565.1 of Gekko gecko. Taxonomy (NCBI): domain Eukaryota; kingdom Metazoa; phylum Chordata; class Lepidosauria; order Squamata; family Gekkonidae; genus Gekko; species Gekko gecko. The sequence goes on from JAPDNY010000006.1 coordinate 142,180,065, forward strand.
TTCCATAACAATTGGCATTTTTTGGTGATAATATTGGTGATATCCATGGATACATTGTTTGTGCAGCTTGCTCTCAAATGAACTCAAATGAACTTTTCCATATTTGTGTATAATTAAATAGTAGCTGAAGACTGAGTTGGGTTATTGTAGTGGTTGTATAAAAAAACCAAACCAAACTAAATCACAAAGCCTTCTAATGCAGAAACAAGTGAGTCTACAAAGCTGCTACAGCTGTAAAAAGAAAACCTCCAACAATGGAAGGAAGAACCTATTACTCAGCTTCCCTGTTTACATTCTTTCTAAGGGAAAATATCCCATTTTTCTTGATGAAGTGATTTTGACTGGGACCATGCTTATCAGTTAAGTTTTATTCACAGCAACCCCAGCCTGAATTAGAATTCAGTGTAGAGGAACTGCACATAAAAGGCAGTTTAACTTCTGCCAGATTCCATTCTGACAGCCATTAGTCACTGCAATGGAGTGCACTTTGACTGTAGTTCTGTCTCCTGCAGTTAAAACTGCATGACTTGGGTGCAATTAAATCACACTGATTCCTACCTAGAACTCTGCCTGCAATGGGCTATGAAGGGACTGGCTGTTCAGGGCAGTTTCATTGGGAATCTTTGATCTAAATATTGGAGTTGAAGAAATGGGTTGTCACCACAAGGAATCATGAAAGGTCTGGTGTAAAGATATACCCCAGAGTTCCTGATATGAAAAAGGAGTTGTTGCCCAGTTATGAAACTCCAAAGAGTTAAACAAGGCACTACTATTCAACCTAGCCTACCTCACAAGGCAGTGGGGTTGCTAAAACATCAGTCATTGCTCCTTGGAAGAAGAGATGGTAGTGGACAGCAATGTAATGAAGAATAATGATACTGGGCATGCCCTTGCCTCTGATCTGACCAGCCAACATTCAGTAATGTCGATGGTCTTCTTAAACCATGGTGAGAATCAAACAATGGGGAATTTTTCCCTGGGGGCAGAATTATATATTTAATTTCCGCACTGGGGAGAGTGATCATTTTCTGAGATAGCTCTTTAAGGAACAGTCATATATGCACCACAGTTATAATAAAAGATGGATCCAGTGCATTATAAGAGAATGCATAAATCATGTGCTAACCTCCACTTAATGCCAAAACCTAGTGTGTGAAGCAATTTACTATCATTTGCAGCATGTACTTTGTGCATCTTGGAATTTGTTATGCAAAAATTTAAAAGCCTTTCATTGTTTCTGTGAATTAATCATGTTGTTTTCCTAGTATTTAAACACATTACCAGTGCTGAAAAGGTTTCCTTGCCAACAAGGGGGCACACAGAAGCCCATCTGTTGTGGAACCCTGTTAGTTGCCATGTCCTTCTCCGGGCATATCATTAAAGTATCGAACATTTAAACAAGTTTTGGCTTGACTCACCCAAGAAATGCAACCCTTTGCTCATTTTTCTGGAGTAAGTGACTCAGCAGATGACATTGCTGCTGCCTCCAGCTTTCGATTATTGGGTAGGGGTAAACACAGAATATCTTGAACCAGGGAGTGAGTGGGATTGGGGAGCTCAATATTTTTTAATGATGTTTTCCCAAGGGCTGCAATGCCTCTCACAGAATGGTGATGAATGCTTGTTTTGGATGACTCTAATGTAATAAGAATGGGAATGAAAGGGTCTCTTGAGAAGTGTGCTTTCAGAAAACAGCCAGAGCTTGTGGGAGAATTTGTGCCAGTGAGGCAATTGCTCACACATTATGTGTTGTTTCAAGATTCCATTTAGAAAGCACTCCAGAGCAATCCATAAAGCAGAAGCAGGATTAAAACTCACCAATACATTTTATAGCCATAGGTAATTGTTCTAGTAGAAAATAAAAATGGGCACTAGTTAGGTGAGCCATAATTGAAGCCATAACCTGAGAACCATGGTTTAGATCCAAACATGTCTTTAGGCATGCAGAGAGTGCTTTTTGCTCAAACCTTGTGCTAGAAAATTGCATGGAAAAAATGAAATCCAAACATGGGCTGCAATCACACGTGCCAGTAGATCTGACGTAGGTGCGAATGCCTGACAGCTCTAAAGGGTGTGATCAGACAGCAACATCTGGGAAGCATCCCACAGTCATCGGCAACCCATGCTTTTCCACCACAGAAGTAGAGTAAAAAGACACTGGAGAAATTCCGGTAGTAAATGGGTTCCGATGGGCCACGGGCAGACTTTCCCCTGTCTGATTGCACAAGCACACATGCATGCTGTCGGGATGGTCTGATCAGGCCATCCCAGCTTGGTGTTGTTTTCACCCCCTCTTTGCAGCATGTGCATCATCGCATACCCATAGGGGGCCCTCAGTATGGAGGTGTGATTCCTCATTTATGCACATGGGAAACAAACAGCAAAAAAAGACTCACCCGCAGTTGCGTTTGATCACACAGTGGCTGAGGACAGACTGGCAGTATGAAGCATGAGGGAAGCTGGGCAAAAAGACACAGACCAAGTTGTGCTGGGGATTCGCAGTCACACTACACCTAATGATGCAGGGGCATACCGGGGAGGAGGCGCAAGGGAGTGTTCGCAGTGTTGGCCCGCCTATGCGCATAGGCGCAGCAGCAATTATCAATGCGGCTTGTTCACACTTCTGGGAAGCTGGATCAATGCACTCTCCAGGGTCTGCTACAGCTTTCACCTGGTACTTTTTAATGCAGTAGGGAATCGTCATAGGATGGGTTGAGTACGGCTGGGGAATGCCTGACAGCTGTGGCTGTGTGAACTGGCCCATTTAATCTATTTGTGAAACATGCCTATATCGGGACAAACTGCCAGTCTAAACTCAACCAGTGATGGGCTGAGCCTGCAGCTACAAAGGGCTGTGCGGTCTCACAACCGTGGGTCAAATTCCTCCAGAGGGAATACCCTTGCTTTGCTTCAACTGGCATGTGTGACCGCAACCATGTAGACCTGTTGGTGCATAAAGTTTGCAACAACTTGCACAGTCTCTTGCAGAAGCTTCACAATTTACCTGTGGCCCTCTGTGTCTCTTGCACAATGGTTTGCAGAACACTGCTAGTTGTTATTTTCTTTCTGCTCACATTTCTTTTCTCGGCTGCCTTTGCTGCACCTATGGCTCACCAGCCTTTCATTTGCTTTCCTTATATAAGCAGGCTTGCATAATTGGTGGTGAAGACTTGTATTTTGGGAGAAAAGGATTGTGGTAGGCAAAACTTCTGAATATGACCACAATAATAAACCCAGAATCCTGCCCCCAATTTGTCTCCAGTGAAAGGCTCTTGCTTTCCAAGCCAGGAATGAAGATGGTTTGGAACTTAGGAACCAAATATTTCCACTGTAGGACATCTCTTTCTTTCCACTTGGGTGCCATTACAATTCAAACCACTGTAATTAAAGCAGTCACAATTTCTTAGCTATCTTTACACTCCATATCACCACAAAACAAACCTCACTGGAGACTCAAGATAGAATATGGCATTAAATACACACTCATTCTCTACTTCTTTGTTCACAAGGGGCAGTAGAGCTTGCAAAGCTAGATAGGTCAGTTCCTGTAATCTTCCCTTTGTTTTCTCTGCTGCTGTCTTGTTTACCCAGAATTCAACTCTTGAGGTGACTTCTTTCCAGCAAATTCCTTCTCTTCCTGCTTCTCTTGCTAACAGCCATGAGGGCAAGAAGAGCTCTCTGTGATCTCTCCCCATTAGGGGATCTCTGTGATCTCCCCAGGCATCTCACTGCTGCTCTGTCAGCCAGCAGAAAAAATATTAACTTAAAAATTACCATTGGCTTGATGTCACATCCAGGGAAAACTCAGAAGTGATGTCAGACTGCGCTAGGAATCACCAGAAGCTATGGTTTTCTCATAGAGTCTCTGGTGACACCTACAGTGGCATGACATCATTCCTGGGTTTTCCCTGGAAGTAACATTATGCCATCGTGCTGACAGTGACCCCCCCACCCATGTCCCTACCTCCCTGTCTCCCAATGCCTGGTAAATAGATAGCTAGAACCTTTTATGGTCTCTTTCCTATTCAATATGTTCCTTCACAATAAAGGATTTATTTTCTAAACCAACAAGCCTTATGTGAGGTTTATGCTGTAAACCGCATCCCCCTCCATTCTGCAGAACACACCAGTCTCTAAGCTAACAGGTTATTGGGCTCCAACAACTAACTGGTTAATAAGCCAGCAGTTTAAGAGTGAATCTGCTACAGGTATATTAACAAAATGGAAGAAGTCTGGAGCACTTTAAGGCTTTGAAAGAACTAAACAGGGAAAGGATGGCAGCAGGTACAGAAAAAGAAAGTTTAAACTGAGACCTGAAAGGGCAGTGACTGATCATGGCGGGGGCAGGTAGACTGAAAGCTTTGTTCCTATTTATTTAATGCATTTTTATTCTGCCCCTTCTTCAGTCAGCTCAGGATGGTGCATGGTGCTTTGTTCTCTGCATTCTCCTCATAATAAGTCTGTGAGGTAACCAAGGCTGAGTCACAGCGACTGGCTCAAAGTCACCCAGTGAACTTTATGGCAGAGTGGGGACTGGCACCAAATACTAGCTCACTACTCTGGCTACTACACCACTCTGACTGCTATACTGTCCTGATACTACTTAATCTACTTTATGCCAGTTTGTAACTACCCTACCACACAAAGGTTTTGAAAGGGAAGAACAAATTGTACATCACTTTGTAAACTGAAACATGCTGAAGCAGTTTTGCTTGTCATACCTGCCACAGGAAAGAAAACCATTCACAAGGACTGGATTTTTAAGAATTAATTTTGACACATTATTTTGAGCTGTTGTATTTATTTATTTGGGAGGGAAGGCAGCATGGTGTTGTTGTGTCCTGGGATCAGAAGGCAGAGCTGGCGAAATACAGCCAAGCTTCGCTCTCTGAGAACAATAGGGACTAGGTTCCTGAGCTCGCCAGTAGAGAACCAATGGCAGCATTGGCGGGCGATTCAAACCCGCCAATAGGAATATGGGGCCGTCCCCCCTAACTGTATATAGTTGGCCTCCGGCCGTTACTGTTTGTTCTTGTCTTGTGTGAAGTACGAATAAACGCGTCTTCTCTTATGTCGTCGTCTGAGTCATGAGGCCCGAAACCCAGTACTTTACAGTGGCGATGAAGGTGGGATTTCGACGCCTTCCGTGACTCCATGAGCGACGAAAAGGACACCGCCGAGCATCGCATCGCTGACCCCGAGAGCAGCACCGCACCGCTCGCCGAGCATCGCATCGCTGACCCAGAGAGCAGCACCGCACCGCTCGCCCCGGCGCACGCCTTCCCAGACAGAGCCATGGCCGCCTCTCATGTAACACTCGAGCGCTTCGATCCGTCGCAGCCAGAAACCTGGGACGCATGGGTCGACCAGCTCATCAGTTATTTGGAGCTCAACGAGATCCGCCACCCAGACAAGAAACGATCGCTTTTGCTGAACGCGTGCGGCACCCAAACCGTCCGCCTCGCCAAGAGCCTCTTGGTGCCCTGCACGGCCTTGGAAAGCTTGTTTGGGGAGATCCTGGACGTCCTCAACGCGTACTTCAGCCCCCGGCCGACCTTCCTGGCCAAGAGGATGGAGTTCCAGAGGCGAGTCCAGGCCCAAGGGGAATCCGTTGCCACCTTCCTGGCCGCGCTGAGGGCGCTCGCGGTGGACTGCGGGTTCCCGAAGGTGGAAGACAACTTGCTGACGCAGTTCGTGTGGGGCCTGGCGGACTCCAAGCTGAGGCGCAAGTTGATTGGCTACCGGAGGCTCTCCCTGGACGAGGCCATCGACGCCGCAACAGCCCACGAGGCCGCTGAAGGGGAACGCCCGGCCGCGGCCGCCCATGTGGTCGGGAGGAGTCCCAGCCCCGGGAACTCAGATACCGAAGAGGTCTTCGCCCTCAGACCCCAACACCGCCGGCCGGCGCCGTTCCAGCAGGCCAACAGGGAGCCAGCCAAGCCTTCCGGCAACTGGACCGTCTGTGCCAGCTGCGGGGAAGGCCACGGAAGGAAATCCTGCAAGTTCCGGGATGCTGTCTGTCACGGGTGCAGGAAGCAGGGACACCTCGCATGGGTCTGCCGGTCCAAGGGCCTCCGGAGTTCGAGATCGTCCGCCCCACAGCACCGCGCATCGTCCACCGCCTACGAGACGACGGAAGAGGTCGCCGAGTTGTATCATCTCACCGACCAACCGCTGCAGGTACTTCGCCTCCCCAACCCCAATCTCTCCTCTACCCCGAAGATCCAAGTAACCGTGCGGATCGAGGGGTCCCCCTGTTGCATGGAGGTGGACTCGGGATCAGCGGCGTCCATCATTTCCATGGACACTTTAAATAAACTTTGCCCGGCAGGGGGACCCCCTCTACGTCCATCGCCATTAAGCTTGGTGGACTTTCAAAAGAACCCTGTCCCCATCCGGGGAGTCGGCACTTTCCGAGTGCAGTACCGAGACTTTGAGGGGAACTTGGACTTGGTGGTGGTGGAGGGAAATCTCGTGAGTCTCCTGGGGCGGGCGTGGTTCGAGGCCCTAGGCATCACGATTGGGGGAGTGAATAAGTGCGGGATGCGTGACTGGGGGGCGGTGTGCAAGGAATTCCCCAAGGTCTTTGACGGGAAACTGGGGTGTTATAAAGGGCCCCCGGTGTCGCTCCACTTAGACCCCACAGTGATGCCCATCTGACGGCGCTTCCGCACCGTGCCCCTGGCCCTCCACCCTAAAATAGAGGCCGAACTGGACCGGTTAGTGGCCCAGGGAGTCCTAGAGGCCGTCCCGAACGCTCGATGGGAGACCCCGATTGTGACACCCGTAAAGCCAAACGGGGAAATCTGCATCTGCGCAGATTACAAGTGCACCATTAACCAGGCACTTCAGGCGCACGCATACCCCGTACCCGTGGTCAGCCACGTCTTAGCCACACTGGCGGGGGCGCGCATATTTGGAAAGCTGGATCTCGCGCAGGCGTACCAGCAACTCCCGGTGGATGAGGCCACTGCCGAGGCGCAAACCATAGTGACCCACCGGGGGGCCTTCAGGGTGAAGCGGCTGCAGTTCGGGGTCAGTGTGGCCCCAGGGATCTTCCAAAATCTCATGGACGATTTGTTAAAAGGGATCCCTGGAGTGACGCCGTTCTTCGACGACGTCCTCATCGCCGCGACCACCCCTGAAAGCTTCGCCGCCCGCCTCCGAACTGTACTGGGACGCTTCCAAGCTGCGGGGCTGAAAGTGAAGCGGGAAAAGTGCCTCCTCGGGGTGCCGGAGGTGGAGTTCTTGGGGTACCGGGTAGACGCAACAGGCCTGCATCCGGCGAGGGACAAGGTGAAGGCCATCGTGGAGGCCCCCGCCCCGAAGTCCAAGGCGGAGCTCCAGGCGTTCTTAGGCCTCCTGAACTTTTACCACGCCTTTCTCCCACACAAAGCCGCCGTGGCCGAACCCCTGCACAGGCTGCTGGATAAGGCGACACCTTGGGCATGGGGAGCGAGGGAGGAGGCGGCGTTTCGGGGGGTTAAAGTACTCTTGATTTCTAACGCTGTACTCGCCCACTTTGATGAAAAGCTCCCGGTAATCCTCGCATGCGACGCATCGCCGTATGGGGTCGGGGCGGTCTTGGCCCACAAGCTACCAGATGGGAGGGAAGTCCCGGTGGCTTACTACTCCCGCACGCTGTCCCCCGCGGAGCGGAACTATGCGCAAATCGACCGGGAGGGCTTGGCACTGGTGGCGGGGGTTAAAAAATTTCACAACTTTGTGTACGGGCGGCCCTTCACGCTCGTAATCGATCATAAGCCGCTCCTGGGACTGTCGCGGCGGACAAACAAATGCCGCAGGTACTGTCGCCCCGGGTGTTGCGCTGGTCCTTGTTTTTAGCGGGCTACCAGTACCGGTTGGAGCATCGGCTGGGCAAGGCACTGGGTCATGCCGACGCCTTGAGCCGCCTGCCACTGCCGCATACAGGGGAAGATCCGGCCCCAGCTCCCGCAGTATTGTTAATGGAGGAGCTGCCCAACCCCTCCCTTCAGGCTGCAGACGTGGCCGCCCGCACGTCCCGAGATCCCATTCTCTCCCGGGTCCTAAACTGGGTGGTGAGGGGATGGCCAGCGGAACAGACGGGGCCAGAGTTCACGACATACAAAGCCAGGAGGGAAGAGTTATCCGCCTTGAAAGGGTGCTTACTATGGGGGGACAGGGTGGTCATCCCGGGGCCCATGAGACAAGGGGTTCTAGAAACGCTGCACGAGGCCCACCCTGGCATTGTACGAATGAAAGCTCTGGCAAGGAGCTACGTGTGGTGGCCCGGGATGGACGCAGAAATTGAAACCTGGGTCCGAGGGTGTACACGGTGTCAGGAAGTCCGCCCCAATCCCCCGAGAGCGCCAACCCAAAGCTGGGAGTCTACCCACAAGCCGTGGTCACGCCTACACGTAGATTTTGCCGGGCCGTTTCAGGCGCTCCAGTTCATGGTGACGGTAGACTCCTACTCAAAGTGGGTGGAAATAAGCCCAGTGTCTACCACCTCTGCCAAAGCGGCAATAAGGGCCCTGCGGAAAATATTCGCTACGCATGGGTTGCCAGACACAATCGTGTCGGACAACGGGGCAGCGTTCACATCTGCTGAGTTTCAAGCGTTCCTCGCAAGGAACCTAATCAGGCACATACGATCAGCGCCCTTCCACCCGGCAACAAATGGACAGGCGGAGAGAACGGTACGCACCGCCAAAGAAGCCCTGAGCCGCATAACGGAGGGGGATTGGGAGTTCCGGCTGGCCCGCTTCCTCCTAACACACCGCACCACCCCAAACCCCATCTCCGGGCATTGCCCCGCAGAACTATTGATGGGCCGCCGCCCCACGACTTTGTTAGACAGGCTCCACCCGGACCGAGCCCCAGAGGGAAAGCTGGTCGAAACCCGGGAGGCGCCCCGAAACTTCCTCCCGGGGGAACCTGTCTACTTCCGGAATTACGGGGCGGGGCCTCAGTGGTTGGCCGGGCGCATCCTAAAACCCACCGGGCCAGTGTCATACGAGGTCCTAGCAGATGGGGACAGGGTCCTCCGTAAACACGTGGACCAGCTCCGGAGGCGGCAAGACCCCGACACAGGGATCCAGGCCCCGTTACCGGGAAACGCCGCGGCCGCCCCAGCATCCGATCGGCTGCAGGCACCGCCAGCGGAGCCAGCGCCTGAAAGACCACAGAGTCCGGAGGGGGTCCCAGAGACAGCTGAACCGCCGCCGCCGCTGCCGCTGCCGTTACAGCCGCCACCGTCAGCACCACAGCTACTACCGGAGATCCAAGCTCCTTGTGCGGGAGGACCACCCTATGGGGGCCCCGCCAGTCCGGTACCAGCCCCCCGACGATCACTAAGGGAACGGAGGTCACCGGCATACTTAAAAGACTACGTCACCTGATAGGAGACGAACTATAGGGGGAGGGGTGTTGTGTCCTGGGATCAGAAGGCAGAGCTGGCGAAATACAGCCAAGCTTCGCTCTCTGAGAACAATAGGGACTAGGTTCCTGAGCTCGCCAGTAGAGAACCAATGGCAGCATTGGCGGGCGATTCAAACCTGCCAATAGGAATATGGGGCCGTCCCCCCCTAACTGTATATAGTTGTCCTCCGGCCGTTACTGTTTGTTCTTGTCTTGTGTGAAGTACGAATAAACGCGTCTTCTCTTATGTCGTCGTCCGAGTCATGAGGCCCGAAACCCAGTACTTTACAGGTGTATCCTCATCTCATCAGATCCCAGAAGCTAAGCAGGGTCAGTACTTGGAAGGGCAACCACCAAGGAAGACTCTGTAGAGGAAAGCAATGACAAACCAGCTCTGCTTCTCACTTGCCTTGAAAGCCCTTGCTGCAGTTGCCATAAGTCTGCTGTAACTTGACAGCACTTTACACACACACACACAAACATATGCACACACATGCACACATACTTATTTATTTAAATTAATGAACTCTGTTAGGCTGCCTCAAACTTATTTGGATTGCTGATGTCTCGCAGTCCTCACCATGTTTAGGAATCCAGGTTTCTTGGGACTTAACTGAAGCCATATTCTTAACAGAAGCTGATTTCTCCACTCTTAGCCCCAACCCTGCTTTATTTAAAGCTTTAGCTAGTAGTTGGAAGACAATCAGATCAGACGACTTAGCCCAACATTGGGATTTCTACGGATCAGCATCCCATCACACTCCTGAAATGTTGTAATTCACCTTTCACTGAGATCCAGCCACAAATAAGTAATGTTGGTCAATAAATTCCACCTATTCCATGGTCAGAGAGAAGCTGTCAATTTATTCCATACTCATGCTGTAATAATGTGAGTTCTTGAGCTTCGATAGATGGATGGTCAAGAGGGAGCAGTCCATCTTCATGTAATGTTAAATATCTTTCAGCTAAATAAGGGTCCAAATGCAAACCTCCCCAGCACCTGGGGACTTCACATAGATTTGTAACCTTCCTTGGAGGATCTGAGCTCCATAAACTAGTGAATGGATTACAGCAGGACATAAATATCCTATTTTCAACTGTGACAGATATAACCTTGCTCTGAAATTTTTCATGTTATTTAGAGTGGACCCATTGGGCTCATCCCATCAATCTGAAAGTTTCAAAGACAAAAAGTGAGAAGTAGCTTTTGAAAATACAACTGTATGCTACTTGACTCTCAAGATCTATTTCAACAGTTCTTTTGCAATACATTAATGGATGCTTGCCTGTAGGGGGCATCTCTGCCTAATATTGAAATGGTCTCAAATAATACTTCAAATAATATTTGAGAGCCAGTTTGGTGTAGTGGTTAAGTGTATGGACTCTAATCTGGGAGAATCGGATTTGATTCTCCATTGTGAACAGCTGACAGTTGAGAGCTGACAGTTGGGAGAGTCAGTTGGAAGAAAGTTAACAGAGAGTTAACTGGAGAGCCCTGAAGAGGACAGAAGCCTCTGGGCTCAGTGGAATCAGCCAGATAGCAGTTTAGGTGGAAAACTGTGGCTGAATTGCACTCTGCATTGGTACTGCCTAATATAAAGAGGAGAGTGAGGAGATAGTGGAAAGTATAAGACCTCTGTGGTCACAAACACCAGATAAACTGCTCCAAAGGAACTTATAAGGTGTCTAAGGAAGGGCAAAGGGTCTGGAGGAGTCTGGAGAGTTGGAGTTGGTGCACCAGTCGACTCAAGAGACCAGGCAAATAAAGCCCAAAGGTTAACCACAAAACAGTTACTGGAAAGTGGGATCATAAAATGGTTTTGTGTACTGAAGAACATAAATGTCATACTGAGAGTGATAAGCCTACAGCCTATGTCAAGGCAAAGTAAAGCATCTATTCAACAGAGAAACAAAATATCCCGTGTAAATATATCCCATCCCCTTGTTGAGTTTTCTGTGTAATAAAGAACTGTGCTGTTTGACTTTTACAAGCTCTGGTGCCTGATTTTCTGGTAAAGAATTATACTGGGCAGTTGTTCTCAATACATCCACAAGTTATATCAATCTCCAAAGAGACTATTGATTAGTGTGAACTGGTCAGCTGACAGAAAGTAGAACTGATCAGTCCCTTTACAGAAAAATAAACTGAATCCAGTATAAAAATAAGCATATACAGGCAGTGACACTACAGCTCGGTCACAGCAACGGCCAGGGAGAGGTCGTTGTGTTAAAGAAGGCTTTAGCCTTTTTTCTTATGGAGATACAAGGGAAAGGCACATCTCTATGAGGGAAAATTTAAAAAATGAGATATAAGAGAAAGGCACATCTCCATGAGGGAAAATTTAAAAAAATGAAAGCTGGGAATTCAGTGCCCTAAAAAAAGGAGAAAATAAAATAAAAATAATTCACTCATCTTCGGGGGGTGGGGAGAGGCAATGGTTTGACCAAAAGAGGCTAATCATCAAACTGTGGGCTGGAGGTGCATGGGAGTGGGTGAGAGAAAAAAAAATCAACATTACAAACAAGGGAAAAGCTGACTTAAAAAAAAAACTGTCTTCCAGAAAAACATCAAGGTAAAAGTGGTCTCAATAGAACCAGGAAAAAAAACAACTGGGGAGGGGGAGGACAAAATTTTGAAGTGAAAACTAAAGGCACAAAAACTTGTGCAAACTGAACAGTATGTTGCCAGAATTGATTAAAAAAACCCATGCAGAAAAGCCCTCTTGATTGTCTCTTTGCTTTGAGGGAGAAATGTTTGGAGAAAGAGCCAAGCGGGCTCCAGGAAGCAAATCAGTAGGCACTGTGGTGGTACCCATAGGCAGCATGCTAGGGAGGACTGTCTGGGATGCCTTGTTAAAATAGAATTGCAGCATATAAATTGCTTATATAAGTAAAAATCATATGATGAAGTTCTTTTTGCTAAAGGCTTGACACTAAACAGAGCTTGCCCTTAAGTAGCATGGATCTGGAAACAATACTTGGAGCTCTTGCGAGGAAGAAAAGGATATTTATCATGTATTTAAAGGAATATCCTCTATTACAGCACAGTGGACCAATTCCATAACTTGGACTAAAAAGTCACATTGGAGTTCTGCTGATCTTACATCTCTCATGCAGCTAATACACTTCCAAGATTATAGCAATACTCTAGTGATTGTAAGGGGTTTAAACTGAGATTCATGACCCATTTGTGAGAATTTCTGTTATTAATGGGAACATCTTACAGCTTCAGAGAGAGCTGGAATATCATAGTATTTCCTAATAGCCCAGAAATGACCTGTCAGTAGCAAAGTTAATTATTTTTCTTGCTGTATGATTTTGAAGGGACTCTGAATATTTGGTGATTGGACCCCAGCTTCAGTAATGTCAGTAAAACACAACAATGAAAACAAACACCAACTGTGACGGTTTTTACCACCTTACTTCATGTACATCTATTTCACACATACTACTGCCAAGACAAGTCTCCCCCAACCTATAATTATGCATTTGATTTTTCCTACCTAAATGCAGAACTTTACATTTATCCCCATTGAAATTCATTTTATTTGTTTTAGCCCAGTTTTCCAGCCTGTTAATATCATCCTGCATCCTTATTCTGTCTTCTACCATATTTGCTACCCCTGCCAATCTGCAAATTTAATAAGCATTCCCTCTATCCCTTCATCCAAATAATTCATAGAGATCTTGAACAAAACAGGTCCCAGGACAGATCCTTGAGGCACTCCACTTGTCACTCCTCTCCAAGAGGATGAGGAACCTTTAACAAGGACTCTTTGGGTGTGATCTGTCAACTGGTCACAGATCTACCTAACCGTTATAAGATCCAAGCCACATTTTACCAATTTGTCTACAAGAATATTATGTGGAACCTTATCAAAAGCCTTAGTGAAATCAAGATAAACTATGTCTACAGCATTCCTCTGATCCAGCAAGGTAGTAACTTTCTCAAAAAAAGAGATAAGGTTAGTCTGACATGACTTGTTCTTGAGAAACCCATGCTGGCTCTTAGTAATCACAGCCATTCTTTCTAAATGCTCAAGGACTGTCTATTTGATCATTTGTTCTAAAACTTTCCCAGGTATAGATGTCAAACTGATGGATTGGTAGTTACCCATATCCTCCTTTTCCCCCTTCTTGAAGATGGGGACAACATTTGCCCACTTCCAGTCTTCTGACACCTCACCTGTTCTCTAAGAATTCTCAAAAATAATGGACAGAGGGCCAGAAATTATATCCACAAGTTCTTTTAGTACTTCTTTTCTTTATTAATTTTGCACTGTTCCTTGTAATGGCCTGACTACATGTCAGGAGGGCGGGAACCCCCCCTCCATGACTCCAGCAGCAGAGCCCCCATGTTCTGATGCCAGGGAGTGGGAGGGGACATGCAGATGTTCCCCAAGGTCCAAGGAGTCCTGGCCCACTGACCCTTCCAAGGCAGAACGGCAGGGAAGGAGGGAGGAAAAGCACGGCTTGTAGGCTGGGCTTCCTGCCAAGGGCCAGAGCGCTGGAGGGAAGGCTGGGAAACACCTGAGGTGAGCCTGCAATGGGTAGAACTCAACCTCCTGGTTAGATTCCTTTAAGGCATGGGGCACCCAGCTGGGGAGCCAGCAATAATAAAAAGGAACCAGGTAGAAGCTGGGGAGGATTCGGTGGGGCTGGAAGGGAGTAACGGAGAGAAGGGGGACATGGGGCAACTGCCCCTATCCACTCACACCTGTTCTCCAGGCCCACCATTGGGTTCAGAGTGCAGTAATTCTACCGACAATGTCTGAGGCGACCTCGGTTCACCAGTGTTGGCTACAGCTCTGGATGCACCCCACAGTCCACCTGAATCCCCGCGGTGACCAGAGACTGACACTACATGCTACAGAGTCCTTGGGTCCTCCTATCTGGGTCTGCCATGAGGGGCTGCCAACCTCCAAGTGGGACCTGGAGTTGTTCTGGAATTACAGTTTATCTCCAGAGTTCAAGGATCTATTTCGCTGGAGTGAATGACAGCTTCAGATGGTGGACTTTATGGAATCACATCCCTGCTGAGCTCCCTCCCCTCCTCAAAGTCCATCTTGGAGTTGCCAGTCTCCAAGTCTAGTCTCCAGGTTGTGGCTGGAGGTCTTCTGGAATTACCACTGGTCTCCAGGTTTGGCCAATTTCCCTGGAGAAAATACCTGCTTTGGTGGGTGGGCTCTATGGCATTATACCCCACTGAAGTCTCTCCCCTCCCAAAACCTGCCCTTCCCAGGCTCCACCCCCAAAGTCTCTAGGCATTTCCCAATCCAGAGCTGGCATCTTAATTATGAGTTTCCCTCTGGGAACTCATTCCCAGACATGCAGAAACCAATTTGAATCGGGATTGTGACATACTGACAGCAAGTATCCAATCCTTTCCTTCCACATCATTTCCCTGACCTGAAATGGCCCTGGGAGTGCCAGAGATGAGATGCCATAGAGCCCACCATCTGAAGCTGCCATTTTTTCCAGGGAAACTGTAGTATGGAGATCAACTGTAATTCCAGGAGAACTCCAGGCCCCACCTTGAGGTTGGTAACCCTCCATGGGTCCTGGCTTCCAAGGTCCACTACATACATGGGCTGAGAGTGTTTTGCAGCTAAGTGAAAAGTGGCTTACTTAGCAGCTTGAAGACTTCCCTTATATATGAGACAGTGTCAAGATTCGAAAGAACCCTGGCTGGTCACTAGAGGAGCAGTGCATAATATTAAGATCCTGCAGGGGAATGAGCAGGAGAGAGTTTGGGGAAGTCCCACACAAATGGCCATCTTAGACCTAGTTTGTTTCTTTGATTTCTACAGATCCAGAATGAAAAATGAAAGCAAGGAACAAACACCTGAAAAAGCTATCATACCATTAAGAGGGTGGCAGGCGGTTGGATTTCAAACAAAACAAAAACCTGTGAATATTATTTTGTCAGCATACATGCATTTATTTGTTTTCTCCCTAGTCAGCCCCCAAAGCAGGAAGTGTAGGGAGGAGAGAGACTGGAGCAGAGATCTCAGTGGCCAAAGGGAGTTTAATACGCCCTGTTAAATCATTTTGATTTTGGCATTCCACTGTGCATAAAGGGAAGCTGCACTGTGCACGATCCTGATATGCACAGTTGCCCTTTTGTGTGAATCTGGCAACATTTATTTTTCCAGCTTCGGTATGTGTGATTGGACCCACCCTCACCCACAAATGTTTAGTCTACACAATTGTGCATGGTAAAGCTTGAAAATATGCATGTAGTGTCCTATTCACACAATTATGCATATTAGGAACATCACTGTTAGCACGGTTTCTCATTAGACAAGGTTGAAGTACACAAATCATAACGGTTGAACAGAGCTATAATCAATGCCACTTTGTGCCATCCACCCAGGATCTCAGGAGGATATTTCATTTTTTAGATGCCATCTTTCACCAGCATAGTGACTTGAGAACAAAGGGGAAAGAAGGTTCTTGTCTCTTTACATTCTCTCCCAGTGGAAGATATTCTAATGATGAAACATATTCTACTCATGTTTTCCACAATGGAATGTATTCTGGCTGCCTTGCAGTCCTTTCCAGGTGTGTGGGGGGGCAGGTAGGATAAAATAGTTCAATAACAATAAAAATATTTTTTCTGCCGAGTCACAGCTGATTCATGGTGAAACTTGGGCTTTCCAAGACAAGAGCCATTCAGAGGTGGTTTGCCATTGCCTGCCTTGGAGTTGCAACCCTGGTATTTTTTGGTGGTCTCTCTTCCGAACACTGATCAGGGTGACCCTACTTAGCTTCTGGGATCTGATGAGATCAGGCTAGCCCAGGCTCTCGGGGTCAGGAATCAATAATTATACCTTAACAAAATTAATACTACATGAATAATTTATACAACAAACTGTAGAAAGAGAGCTGGAAGTGTGGCATTTGAGGACCAATAGGACCACCTAAAACAGAGTGGAACTGGGGTGGGGTTTCTAGATTTCATTAATGTCACATCAAGCATTGCATTTACAGAAGCGATAGATAGGATACAACTCATCCTGACTGTTATTATAACATGTTGCCCCGCATTGCTAACTAGAATTATGTTTGGACTATTAAAATCCATAGGCTTATCCTATGATCATAGGCTTATCCTACTAACTACAGCATTTTCAGATCATTTTCTAGAACAGATTCTGATAATACTTGTTGTATGAGAGTAGATTACTAGATTACATAGATGTTTACAATTTAATCCACTTTGCCGATAAGGCATTTTGATCAAAAAAGTACGTGGAACAACCTGGAATTACATGATGTGCTGATTGTGAAACCTGATTGCACTGGCAACATTTATCATCACTCTCCATTTGCAACATGTATTTTGTAGCTACAGCTGGAGTCTGAATAACATTTTTTTTCACTATCTGAGAGAAGAACTCCTTGCAGGGGTCCAAAATAAGGTAAGTAAAATAAATATATTTTGCTTCATTCACAACTTCTTGAAGACTAATTGGATAACACTAGGGTTTTTTTGGTCCAGGTTCCAAGTTCCACTGCTAACTATTGGCTGTTTTATTGATATTTCTTGGTTCAGCATGCTCAGTCTGAAGAGATCCATGGTTTGGATCCACTGGAGCTTTTCCATGGGTGGGAGGATTTCTGTCTAATAAGTGTGACTTTTTCATCTCCCTCCTCTTTCTGCAGCCCCAAATGCTCCCCTCTAATGTTGTTCTAGAGGGGTACTATGGGAACAACATTTTAGGAGGCATTTTGGGCTGCAGTGGAAATACAAAGGCATGAACATTGTACTCTGCAGTGGAAAATACTTCCACCCACAGAAAAGCTCCAGTGGATCCAAGCCAGAGTGAACCACTGCTTCTTTACTGATAAATCATAGACTTGAAAATAATGACAAAGGTATTTTACAGAAAGGCATAGATAGTAATTTCGCAGCAACACATGATATTAAGCAAATAAATTAAAGTGAATGATTAATGCCTGCACTAGATGTTGTAATTAAAATTTTATCAGTAATTTCCTTGTTTTTGACCTACAATTCTAGATCTAGATCAGGCCACTTTGGCAATCCAGTGCTACAGTTCCATGTAGCAAGGGTGCTGTGAAAGAGAATTAGACTGAATTACGGAAGATAGCTATGAAACATGACAGTTAAATAGAATCTCCATGTTCAGAGGTCATGTATTTCTGAATATCCTGGGAACAAACAACAGGGGAGTGCTGTTGCCTTCATGTCACTGTTGGAAAGAGGTTATGATATTAAATAGAGCCTTGGTTTAATCCAGTCGTGCTCACCACTGTAAGGGCTTTCTATTAATTAACAGAGAGAGCTAGACTGCATACATCAAAATGTATGTGTTCTGTGACTGGGCAGTGCAATCCTAAACAGACTTATATGCTTTTAAGTCCATTGAAGTCAATGAATTTAGAAAGGTATAGTTCTGTTTAGAGTTCCACTATAAAACTCCCAACTTTTTTTGACCCTAAAAATGCAGTTGCTTAATGCTTTTGTATAGGTACCAGTTTGTTTCTCTGATGGGCCTAAAAGCAGTCCAAGGGCCAATTTCAGTTGAGGAACTGGTGTCTTTGGGGCATAGTTAACCCTCTTCCCCTAGCACCGTAGCCCCAGTCTGTATCAGTCCTAAATGCAGTTGATATTTAAGAAAAAAACAGACAGACAAATGTTGGGACTCAGGAGATCCCATCAAGAAATCTCAGTTTATTGTGTAGTTAGGGATGCTCAGTCACCAACCAGTCCAGCTCACGTTCTGTTTGCCAGTGGCAATCAGTCAACTTGGTTTATTAAAGGACTGTTCAGGCTGTTCAGCATAAGCAGGTTGCATTCCTGCAATGGGGGAGCAGGATCAGAAGCTGAACTCTCAGCTGATGCGGAGAATAGCTGGGAATCAGTTTCTGATCTCCTTCCGGAACCTTTTCTGCATCCCTACAAGGCTGGAACATAGTTAAGTTTCCCAGGGTAGGAGATCAGAAGCTGACTCCCCACTAATTGAAGGGGTCAGCAGGGAGCTGGCAACTGATGGGAAACTTCACTGCATCCTTGCATGGCTAGAAGACTGCAAAGTTCCCCTAGGCAGGAGATGGTGGTGTAAACTACAGGAGAGAGAGCAGGGCTCAAGCTCCCTGGGATTTCCTGGAGGGGGCAATGCTTTGTTGAAATGAGTGCATAAACTATGGTTGCCAACCTCCAGGAGGAGTCTGAGATCTCCCAGAATTACAACATCTCCAAATGACAGAGATCCATTCTCTTGGAGAAAATGGCTGCTTTGAAGGGTGAACTCTATAGCATTATACTCAACAGAGGTCCCTTCCTTTCCCAAACCCTGTCCTGCCCAGGTTTCACCCCCAAATTTCCAGGAATTTTCCAATTTGGAGTTGGCAATCCTAGAGGAAGCCCGTGTAAGTGAAAGTTCCAGGTTTGCATCAGTGCGTATGCAAGAGTCTGGTTAAGGAGCCAAAAGATATGACAGCACTGGTAATGCAAAGGCATTTATAGCCTGAACTTGATATTTACATTTGCTTTTAACATTCCTTTGACCCTTTATACACTGAAACATCTACTGAATGAGATTAATTGGTTTATTTTGCTGAATTTCAAGATTGTTTACACAGTTCGTTCTTTTTTATTGGCATTCCAGTCTGAGGATCATTTACTCTGAAACCCTCTGAAGAGTTCAATATACTTCTCTGGGTTCCAATAATGGCACAAATATGAATGCTGAAATTCATACTGCTGAATGTGTGTGTTGTGGTAAGCTGATTGTTTAAATTCCACCCCTCCTTCAACATGAAGCTTTTAACTTACTCCTTTATAATAGATGTGTGATTCTCAGGGTGATTCCAGTTCCATTTTAATTTATGGCCATGTTTTGTTTCATTCAGTAAAGCATGAAGTATATTTAAAGCCAAATGGACTAAGAGGATCCCCTAAAAGATGCTTCTATTTATTTTCAATCCTTGTACAACAATATCTTTTAAATATAATGCTCTATTCTAGGTAATCACAGTTGTAGACAGGTTTATAAATTACTGTGCAAATTGTATAAAATCCGGGCCCTTTTAAAAGCCAGGAATGTCACCAAAGCAGAAGTTTTATGATAATTACAGTAGGCCAAAGATAAGATATGAAGGTTCTTGCACTCTTTATTGGCAATAATAACTGATCCATGGAAAGTAGTTCTTTACATCTAAGTGTATGTTTTATTAGGGCTGTGCAAATTTTATGCAAATATTTTGAGCATGAAAGTGGGTTTGCGAGGGGGGAAATTTCACAGCTCTTCCTCTTCTTTTTCATCCCTGTTTTTTGGCCTGTTCGTTGCTGCCACTTTTCCCAATTGGTGCTTAATGCCATTTTAAAATCTTTTTCTTCCGGCCAATCAAGGACCACCAAAACATGGTAACACTAAAATGCTATGTAGCCAATATAATATGGATTATGTTGACATCTTAAAGCCAGTTCAGAGTGAGGCAATGATTCCTGATCTAACTGTGAACTGGATTAATGATGATATCCCATAGCCAATCAGATTTTGCTACATGGTGACATAACAACAACAAAGTCTGTGGAAAAGGAAAAATAAAAGGAAGATAAATGAAAATTGAAAATGAAGGTGGAATTTATTTTTAATAAAGTAACGAGACATCTAATGTGTCAAAGCTTCAGGTACTATTTCTGCCCTCAACTTTTAATATTACTGCAAACAATTTTGTAAAACACTATTATTTAAAATCTGTTTGCAAATTATTTCTGCTTCATGCAACAATGAATTATCTCTTCCCCCATTCACTTTCAATTTTATATAACTTTCTTCACTAAAATAGGTTCAGTGATCTAAACAACAACAACAACAAGAAGAAGATTCCTATTAGTCTAACAAGCTTACCAATTATTTCCGTGGCTATAGATCAAACAAGCACATCTGAAAATTCATTAAGTATACAATGCATGCCAAATAATAATTTCCTTCAAAGTGCTGTGGGAGACAATATGGAAAGCATGACTTTTACTAAGATGTTCAATTGATCATTAGCACAATGAAATGCATATTGACTGTGCTAGTTAAATATTCAACATACAAGTGGCCACTTGATTAGTCACATTCCTAGACAAAGCCACAACAAGAAGGAGGTCCTCTTTCTTTCTTTTTTTCTTTTTAGTATTTTTGTATTTGTGTGTGTGCATGCGTGTGTGCCCGTGCCTGGAAGTTATGGTGACTTCTGGTGACTCCTACTGGAGCATGGAGGACCTTCAGAGAAGTGGCTTGGTAGCCTGCCTCTTCCTCCTTGCTCTGGTATTCTTTGGAGGTCTCCCATCCAAATACTTGCAAGGGTTGGCCCTGGTAAGCTTCTGAGCTCTGATGAGATCGGGCTTGCCTGGGCTATCCAGGTCAGGCCAAGGAGCTCCTGTTTCTGATTTATTGTGTTTACTTCATTTATACCCCACCTTTCTCCTAAGTGGAGAGCCAAAGCAGCTTACATGGTTCTCCTCTCCTCCATTTTATCCTCATAATAACCTTGTTAGGTAGACTAGGCTGAGAGTGTATGACTAACCTAAGGTCACCCAGCAAACTTCTATGGCAGAGTGGGGATTCAAACTTGGGTCTCCCAGATCCTTCCAGATCCTAATTCAGCTGTCTAATCACTACACCACACTGGCTCTGGTTTAATCATAGACTTTCTGGTGATACTTAAGAGGTGTGATGTCTCTTCTGGATTTTCCTAGAAGTTTTTCAAGGCTGGTAACCCAAAATGGAGGGGTCCCTCCTTTTTTTGGAGGGGAAAAAGGACAAAGCATTTTTACTTTGCTTCTTGGTGATGGTGATTGTGCTTGTCATTGCTGGGCAGTGGTCCCCCTTTTTTAACTTTGTTCTTTAAACAAAAATGGCAGGGTGAGGGCAGGAAGCATTTTGCCTTTGGGCATTGTTGTGTGACCAGATCTTTTTAGCTACATTCTGACATGAAGCTGTACAGAGTTCGGGCACTGTTTCTGGCCTTCATTCTTTGTTATAATGGGAACTTAGAAAGGTCCCACAAAGAACTGAACCCAGCTACTTAGGAAGGAACTCAACAGGTTTATTTACATATTCACATCCCAGGCCCTAAATGTACTCCAGCAGCCATTTAATGGCAACCAACCCACCTTCTTCCTCCCAGACACCAGGAGGCAGATGACCTCTCCTCCACACATTAACACTTTTTAAACTATATAATTCTTTGTTGTTAGGGTTCCTAATTTACTTTTGACTGAATCGTCTGGTAGTGTTGAGTCCAAAAGGCATCCCTCATAGCGATGAAAGTTAAGTGTGTGTTTATATATTTCCAGGAGGATGCAAAACACCGTTAACTGAAGTGAGATGACAATGGAGTAAGTGAACTGCAGCAACACACACACATGCCCTTCATTCTGGCACATTTTGAGTATAGTTCAAACAGGAAGTAATGGATCAAGTAAGCATCTGTGAATACATGCTACGTGCAAAGTTTGTGTGATTGGCTTTATCCCTGCTTCCCATAAATGATTAATTGAACAGAATGTTTTATGACCAATTCCAAAACAATAGAAGAAAATGTCACTATGCAATGATGCATTTGACACCAGCAAGCCAGACTGGTTTCCATTGATCTTTTGTCTGTATTTTGTAGACAGTGGGCACCTGTTCCTACATTGTCTGCTGAAACCTGTCCTAGTTGCCTTGTGCTGAAAAGTATGTTACCTGTATCATCATGGCCTTGAATAAACCTTTCCTCACTGATTAATTTATTTTAACACCAAGTAAGAGCTTTGATATATACATAGAAGTGAAGGGACACAGGGGCTGGTGATCGGTTGGAAGGAGAAGAAAGTGTTTTTGGCTATATGCCACTGGATCTGAACAGCAGTACTGTCTAGAGATCCTGGGCCTGAATGACCAAACAGGGATTGTGATCATGGATCACCCACTCATTGCCTCATAGACTTACTTTCTGAACTCTTGGATGTGGTATTGAGGTCCTGAAAGTTGGTGTTGGGTGGCTTCAATATGCATGTCACAGCTATCTTCTCCGGTGCAGCGCAGGATTTCATGGCTACCATGGCAATAAGTTTCTGAAAAGGACTTGCACCAGTCAGCCTGTTGAAATCCTGGTTGATATTTGGAATGTGGATGCCATGGCTCCAAGGTACTGTCTCCAGCCTGAAACTATACATACTGGACTGTGATTGAAAAGGATAGGGGAGGGAGACTAATGCAATAAAATACAAGGCTGGATATGGACTAAATTTTCCACTAAAAGAAGGGGAGGTGTAATTTCCACCAATTCCTCTTTCTTTCTGCAGAACACTGATTTGCCCCCATTTCCCAGGAATAGCATTATGGGGAGAGCAATAAGCTAAAGTGGGAGTGGGGGAGTTTAGTTTTGCTGACTGAAGTGCCTTCCATTAGCAGAAAATTCAGCCTAGATCCAACCCAATAGTTCTAAGTGTATAATGCAGTGGATGACAAAGAAACAGAAGGTTGAAATAGATTTGCAGGAAAGAAATAGGGATGGGCATGAACTGTATTTTTGCAGTTCAGTTTGTGGTTTGTGGCTGAACCATGAACTGATTCACTGGTTTGCAAACCAAACCGATTTATATCTATTCATGAGCCACTTAAAGCTTAAATCAGTGCTTTCTGCTCCCTACAGCATTTCTGCTCAGCTGTTTGGTTTAAATGTCTTGAAGCCATTTAAACCACTGTTTTCTGCTCCCTGTGAAAAGCTGTGGGGAGCAGAAAGCAAGGGGTCATTTAAATCAAACAGCTGAGCAATGTAGAGCTCTCTGCTGCTCAGCTATTTTGTTTAAATGGCTGGGAGCTATTTAAACCCCTGCTTTCTGCTCCCTGCAACAAGCCACTGGGAACAGAAAGCAGGGGATGAAATGGCTCCCAGCCATTTAAACACCTACTTTCTGGGTCCCACAGTTTTTCATGGGGACCAGAAAGCAATGGTTTAAATGGCTCTGAGCTGTTTTTCATGAAGAGCAGAAAGCAGGAGTTTAAATCCCATGAACTACATCAAAATTTGTGAAAGTTCATGGTGGTTCTTCAGTTCACAAACATTGCTTCACAAACCATGAACTGCCCAAAATTTGTGACAAATTTTACTTTGTCAGCTGATTTGTGCCCATCCCTAAAAATATATCCTTCCCCTCCTTTTTCAGGAAAGAGATTCAGTGTGTCCCAAAACATTCTCATGGGTTGCAGAAGAGTGAGGAGTTTTATTTCTAATATCCCATAACTTTGCCTCCCCACCAGGAGCAGGCTTGGGGAAAAAGGGAAAGCCATTTTCTTCCTCTTTTTTCTTTCTGATCCCAGTTTCTGAACTGGGGAGGACAGAGAAACTGTTGGAATACATCTGCAACCCTGGATCTTCCTGGGAGCAGGAGGGCTGCAGAAGGAGGGCTGAGAGTGCCTTTCCTCTATTCCCATGCCATTCCACCGTCCCCTTGCTGCTGCTGCTGCTTATTTTCTCCCTGGTTTCATCTTCACTCTTTTGCTTCTCCCAGCAAGGAAGGAAGGATGCAGGAGTGGTGCAGGGAAAGACAACACTAGGGATGAGATATGGAAGGCTAGAGAAGCGGGTTGTAGTCCCACTAGTATCTGAGAAGCTTGCTGGGTGACCTTGGGGAAGTCACACTCAGCCTAATCTATTTCACAGGGTTGTTGTTAGGTGATAGAGGAGACGAGAATAATGTAAGAGGCTTTGGGTCCCAAGTGGAGAAAAGGTGCAGTATAAATGAAGTAAGTATTTTACTAAATGTGATGAAAATAAAGGAAGTGGGAGCAAGGGAGAGCAGGCATAAACCAAGGAGGCACGAATGGCTAATGACTGTTGGGGGAATTTTGTGAAATGCTCATCCATTTATTCATTTATCTTGTCTTCTCCACAATGGATCAAGGCAGCACACATTACCCATAATCCCGATCAAATATTATTCAAACCTGTAAAATGCAATATGCTTGCAACAAGCAAAAACAGCATAACTTAGGTCACAGAAGCCGTAAACATTCCCTTGCCAAAACAACCACCACCAGCCAATCCTGCAAAGCCCACAATGTGTACCATTTCCCAAAATTCTGGTAACTGAGGCATAACTTTTCTTCTTAATTAAAACTAGAGAGATGTGTCACCCTTACATTACTGAAAAGTTTAAATTTAGAGTGTTCGTGAATAAGAATTAACCAGGCTTAGGAACCAAAGTGTCCTGCCAGACATTTTTCTGGGAAATTAACATGGATCTGAATGTTAAGCCCAACCCACAGATGTTCAGGACAGATATGCTGAGTGGGAAGAGGTGGCACGTGCATCTTCCTTTCCCATGGTTATGTTGTGGAGCAGATTGCTTTTGAATAATCTGAGCCAGCCTCTTCTCAACTAATGGAGTAGCTGCCTGCCTGCATGGAACTATGATGTAAGGGTAAGATTGCAGTGTACACATGAAGCTGCCTTACATGGAGTCAGACCATTGGTCTATCAAGGTCAGTATTGTCTACTTTGAATGGCAGAAGCTCTTCAGGTCTCAGGATGAGGTCTTTCATATCACCTACTCCCCAGTCCTTTTAAATGAAGATGCTGGGGATTGAATCTGTGGCTTTCTTCATGGAAAACAGATGCTCAACCACTGAGCCATGACCTACCCTAGGGTGGCGTTTGAACTCAGCAATAGCGTGGATAGAAGAATAGTTACATTTTGATGGTCTGTGGATAGTGCCAGATATCACTTTGTTCCCATTACATCCTCCAAATTTAGAAGCATTTTTACTGTTGATAGCAAAATAACAAACACTGCGAGAACCCAATGCATTAGCTAAATTAAATATCTATTTGAACTTAGCTATTCATATACTTACTGGTGACAAATTAATTTTAATATTATTTATTCTGTAAATGTTAATAATTCATAGAGGTATATCCATATCAGTAATTAGAACATTACGAAAGAGAGCCACAGCCCACATAAATTATTTGAAGGCATTCATTATTTATTTGACCCTTTATAGTTATGCAGAATTGAGGAAGAAAAAATAACCCCTGTGCATTAATTGATGTTTACATTATGATTCCATGAATTCAAATGCATTTTTTTCCAAGCTCTTTTAGCTTGTATATGCATCTGTAGCAGACGTAGCACTTTCTGTTTTAATACTTAAAAGTAATTGGCAATGTTATGAAAATGGCTTCAGGAATTGGCAAAGAATGATAGAATGCGCTGTGACAATCTAATGTCCCGAAGCAAGGATGGGGCCCCAGAGTGCATTCCAGACAGTGAAATTGGGGAAGAATGAGCAGCTATATGAGGCCGCCTGGAGGCTGCAGGAGGAGCTCCAAATTGTTGCTGGGATGGGAAGCAAGACTGATAATGATGATGAGGCAGAAGACCCCAGAGAGACCAGGCAGAATGAATAAGGAGGTCTGAGATACTCAGAACCCAAACGGAATTATACATAAAATCCACAAAGGAGCCAAAAGAAAAAGAAAAGCCTGGATCCTGTGGCAGCTACATTAATAGTTAGCAGGGTGTTTTTTGAGTAATCAAAGCCTTTTACACAATAACTTTAACTACAAGGATAAGGCTGTGGCTCAGTGGTAGAGTTGCCAACTCCAGCCTGGAAAATTCCTTCAGGCAATGAATTTCAGGGCAATGAATGGGCAGACTCAGTATAAGGCAGCAATTTCTTCTGTTCAAGGTAGATGAGTAGCGTGACCCTCAGATTGCCCACAGAAGGGCTGGGAATGCTGAGGCTTGAATGAAGGTGGGGTGGTCGTGATCTCTGGGACTGCTCAGTTCACTCATGCAGCCACTACATTACAGTAGCACTCAGACATATTGGAGGGATTCCATAAGGCCTGAAAAGGCTGAATGTTGCCTGCGGTACAGCAACGTTCAACTTCTTCATGCCATTGATTTCAGTGTGTGTTTGATTCACTGTTTCTTGCTGAAATAATTTCAATGCACTTATTTGTTTCAAACCATCAGATGATATAATATTGTGAAAGGAATGGACAGTGTAAAATACTTCTTCATAGAGTATTTTCCCCTACCAAATGATATCTAATTTTTCATCCTTCAGTGTCACAAAGGCAAGTTTATACAAGCCAGTGTGGTACAGTGGTTAGAATGTCAAGACAGGAGTGTGAATATGTGTTCAAATCCTTACTCTGTCATGAACATCTCTGGGTGACTGAGGGCATTTCACTGTCTCTGTAAACCAACCACACAGGATTTCTGCAAGGATAAGCAGAGGGAAGCCATATATAATGCCTGGAGTTTCTTGGAAGAATGGTGGGAAAAGGGCAAATTAAATGAGTTATATACAGAAGGTAGCAATTTATCCCAACATCATGTCTGAAAGTATTCCTTTTGCAGACAGAAGGCAGTGAACGATCACAACATTATTACTAAAAGCATTCCTGGCAAGCATTCCTGTCAGAAACTTTCCCCTCAGAGCTGCATATAAAGGACAGTATACTACATAACGAAGAGGCCTTCCAGTGACTGGCAATCATATATGGACAGATGTTTCTCAACCAGTATTTCCAGCCTCCTTTCCAAGTAAGCTATGAGTATGGCCTAGAAGTAAAGAGCTGTAAAGGTCTTTCTCAGAGAAATGAATTTCAGATCATACAAACAGGGTTCTTGCACATCATGTAATTTAAAGCCATGGTACCACTGAGAAAATTGCATATTGGCTATAAATACAGTGTCTGACCATTCCTCAACCTCTTCTAGCCAGTTCCTAATTAACTTCCTAGCAGTACTGACCTCCATTTTCCTCTGTTCACTGACAGACAGCCCAGATTCTAAGCATGATGGAGTCACATCCAGCTGCCCAGTGGTTCTTTATATATTGAAACCCATAACACCCAAGAGAACTTAATTTTCGTTGGGTCATGCCTATAGTACCTTGCCCCAATCTACACTGTCAAAATCATCTTCCATGAACATATATCCCTGACTTGATGAAGAGTTGTGCATGCCTCGGGTGCTGCATACACGGCTCCTCCAGCCCTGTTCAGTATCCAATTGCTGGGTCTTTGCTTGCATAGCCCCTGAAAGGAAACTACAGTACCACAAGCCCTGTTCACATGTTACAGTGAAAGAATGTACAGTCTGTATATACGGGCGTACACATGTTTGTAAAAAAGAGACAACACATTCACTTTACAAATGAAATCGGGGACCAGTAGCAAGCTTCAGTCACCTGTTGAGCTATGCATGTGTTCCATATAATATGAGAAAAGTTTAATACACAATTTTTTAAAAAATCAAGTGCACACTAACATGGATTTTACATGCATTCTCTTTAACTTGTGAACAAGGCTACTGATCAAGTGGGAAGCAAAAGGGAGGGGGCTGGGTTCTGTGCCCCCATTCCCTCTCCCTGCAGAACAGCTGATTCGCTAACTTCCCCAGTGACCTTGACACACACAAGTGTTTCTGCTTGACGTGCACAGCATTGGATAAGGGGAACTATCTTTAAAGAGGAGAGGGAGGGAATATGCAGTGCAAAACCTAAGCAGAGTTACATCCTCTTAAGGCCACTGATTTAAACGAGTTAGAAAGGCATACCTCTGCTTGTGATAGCACTGATGAACTCAATATAATTTGTAAGTCTGAAATGTTATTAAAATAAATTATGAACTAAACCACTGTGAACATTCAGTATAAAAGGGATGATACTAAAAACAGCCTATTTAGATTTGTTAAGAACAAATCATGCAGAAACAAGGTTTCCTTCCTTGACATAGCAGCTGGTCTGTTGAAAAAGACTGATGAAACTGACAGAACACTTCCCCTCCAGCAATGTTCTGAGTGACAGTTCTGCATGCCATTCTCATTAACATTTTGGAGAAATATGAGGGTCATATACATGGGGACCTAATGTTTCTGTACTCTCTCTACTACAGCATGATGTGCTTGTGACCTGTAGCCACTAGGTGTCTCTGCTCTATATTGCAATGACCATGAATGCATCTGGTACAGGGGCTAGAGAAGATGGAAGCCAGCATTCCTGATTTGGAATCATAACAGGCATGTTTTTCTTATATTGAGTGCATGTTGCTAATGGAGGAGTGTTAATTGCATATTGTGGTATGGTATTAGCTATAAATAGCTAATTGTAACTTTTTGTTAACTATTGTAAAGCATTGGGATATATGTTTGGGGGGGCAGAACAGATCATTACAGGCAAAGTGGAAAGTAGTGTTTCTACGATAAAGTTATGTAATAAATAATAAATAAAATAAAATTATGTCTGATGAGGCTTTACAAATAGCGGAGAAAAGAAGGAAAGCAAAAAGCAAAAGTGAAAAGGAAAGATTTATCCAACTGAATGCAGATTTTCAGAGAATAGCAAGGAGAGATAAGGAGGCCTTCCTGAATGAACAATGCAAAGTAATAGAGGAAAACAATAGAATGGGAAGGACTAGAGATCTCTTCAAGAAAATTGGAGAAATCAAGGGAACATTCCATGCAAAGCTGGTCATGATAAAGGATAAAAACGATAAGGACCTAACAGAAGCAGAAGAGATTAGGAAGAGATGGCAAGAATACACAGAAGAACTATACAAGAAGGACCTCAATGTCCTTGACAATCATGACAGTGTGATCACTGACCTTGAGCCAGATATCCTGGAGTGCGATGTCAAATGGGCCTTAGAAAGCGTTACTAACAACAAAGCTAACAGAGATGATGGTATTCCATCTGAGCTATTCAAAGTCTTAAAAGATGATGCTGTTAAAGTGCTGCACTCAATATGCCAGAAAATTTGGAAAATACAACAGTGGCCTCAGGATTGGAAAAGGTCAGTTTATATTCCAATCCCAAAGAAGGGCAATGCTAAGGAATGTTCAAACTATCGCACAATTGCACTCATTTCACACACTAGCAAGGTCATGCTCAAGATCCTACAAGCTAGGCTTCAGCAGTATGTGGATAGAGAAATGCCAGAAGGACAAGGTGGGTTTCAAAGAGGTAGAGGAACTAGAGATCAAATTGCCAACATTTACTGGATTATGGAGAAAGCAAGGGAGTACCAGAAAAACATTAACTTCTGTTTCATTAACTATACTAAAACTTTTGATTGTGTGGATCACAACAAACAGTGACAAGTCCTTAAAGAAATGGGAGTACCAGACCACCTCATATGTCTCCTGAGAAACCTATATAAGGGTCAAGAAGTGACAGTTAGAACCGGATATGGAACAACTGATTGGTTTAGCACAGGAAAAGGAGTACAACAAGGATATATATTGTCACCCTGCTTATTTAATTTATATGCAGAATACATCATGCAAAATGCTGACCTGGATGAATCACAAACCGGAATTAAGATTGCCAGGAAAAACATCAACAACCTCAGATATGTAGACGATACCACTCTAATGGCAGAAAGTGAAGAGGACCTAAAGAGCCTCTTGTTCAGAGTGAAAGAAAAGAGTGCAAAAGTGGGCATGAAGTTCAACATCAGAAAAACTAAGATCAGGGCATCCAGCCCCATCACTCCTTGGCAAATAGAAGGGGAAGTCGGGGAAGCAGTGACAGACTTCACATTCCTGGGATCCAAGATCACTGCAGATGATGACTGCACCCATGAAATTAAAAGACGCCCGCTCCTGGGGAGGAAAGCAATGGCAAACCTAGACAGCATAATGAAAAGTAGAGACATCACCCTGCCAACAAAAGTCTGTATGGTCAAAGCAGTGGTATTCCCAGTAGTAATGTATGGCAGTGAGAGGCTGAGTGCTGAAGAATAGATGCTTTCGAATTTTGGTGCTGGAGAAGACTCTTGAGAATCCCTTGGGCTGCAAGGAGATCAAATAATTCAATCCTAAAAGAAATCAACCCTGACTGTTCCCTGGAAGTCCAGATACTGAAGCTGAAGCTCAAATACTTTGGCCACCAAATGAGAAGGGAGCACGCACTGGAGAAGACCCTGATGCTGGGAAAGACTGAAGGTAAAAGAAGAAGGGGACAGCAAAGGATGAGATGGTTGCTATGAACATGAAATTAAGCAAACTTTGGAGGACAGCGGAAGACAGGAGGGTCTGATGTGATGTGGTCCATGGGGTTGCAAAAAGTCAGATGCAAATGTGTGAATGAACAACAACAAGAATTATTTTCATATGGGAAAGAAGTTGACTTAACTGCTGTAATACAACGTATGTGTAATTGACAGAGTTAGCATGTTACCATTTATGGCTGTGACTGAGCTACTGTACTTCTGTCCTAGCTCATCTAGATTGTGCCTGCACTGACCATCAGTGGCAGCAGGAGTAAAGGGATATCCATTCTAAAAATGGAAGAACAGAGCTGGGAAGTGGCTTCTTGGTCTAGTCAAAAAGAGTGTGATCTCTATCTCTGGGAAGTGATGGAACAAAAGCAAAGCAGCAAGGTAAACCAAGTTTTCAGGAAGTTGATGTGTAGTGCCTTCTCCCTACATACATAGTGTCACGGGCTGGGCTGGGCTGGGCTGAGAGGCAGGAGTCAGGTCTGGTCCCAGGTCATTGCCAGGACAGTCAGAGAGAGAGCCAAATTGTGAGTCTGAAAGAGAGGTTGTCCGAAGCAGAGGTCAGGAAGCCAGGAATCCGAGCGAGAGTGGGGTCTGAGAGTAGGAGCCAAAGGTGGATGTGAGGTCCACATGGAGGCGACAAGTTGCTTCCACGGTGAGTCCAATCCCGAGTGGGAGCTATATAGGCCTCTGGCTGGGCTTCCTGTGGTGGTGGCATTGCTCCTGCTAATACTCAGGACTTGGCGCTCGCCTTCCCTGCCAGCATGTGTCTCGGCGGCAGTGGTTAAGTTTCTGTGGAGCCACTTCGTCAGCCGAACCACCCACGGAGGTGAGTCATGCAGGCTCCCTGGTTGCACCTGTACCTCATCGGCTGCTGCAGGACCAGGTGTGGGGTTTACAGGCTCAGGCACTGGCAGCGGCAAGCTATCAACTCCTGAGGAGTCAGAGGGGCTGGCTTCTCGCTCTGGCAATGCCAGCGCCTCTGGCTGCGGTGCCAACTCAGGCAGGGACTCAGCAGTCGTCATTGCCCATGAGACATAGCAAAATGTAGGAAATGGGAAGGGCTTGATAACACACACAGTTTCGACAGAAGCTCTAGCTCCTGCAGTCATTTCCAAATGTATATGATGTGAATAGGGGAGCAATCTGATTCATACTCAGTCCCAGATCCTTCCAGATAATTTGAGTCAACAATTGTTCCAAAGGAAGGGGGTGCTCTGAGTTATATACATTAAATCTAAGTCTTGAATAACCTTTTAAAAAGAAATCCAACCAATATGTGAGAAAAGTCTGATTGTCCTGGTACCCACCTGTACCATGTTTCAATCGCCTAAGACAACAACTGGGTGCATGCTTATCTGGGAAATGCTTATTCTGAGAAAGCAAGCATAAGATTAGGCCATGTGACTGATGGTCTAGCAATTTACTCATTGATAGTCTTCTGTTTCTCCCTTTTTGAGGTCCAATCCAATGTTACCATTTTGGAATCACTAACATGAGAAATTCAGGGTATGAATGCAATGGCATTTGGTGATCTAACAGAGGAAACCTGAGTTTCACCCATACCTTTGGAGAGTAAGCACGTCCCTAATTTCAGATTATTAAACCCAATGGTATAGTAAAACCTCATGTTGGTAGCAAACCTAATCCAAAGAATTCAGGCTGTTAGCAGTGGAGGTAACTTTAGTGTTTGGTGGCATTGTTGTTTCCACTAAAAACTCCCCTTGACCCAAGAGACACTCCAGTTCTGTGGGCATCATAGGAATGTTTCCCCTTTGTATCAGTTCCATGGATTGGATAATAGCCCCTATGTGTTTATAGCTGCTCAAGCAGGAGGGACGATGAATTAATTTACATCAAGAAACAGAATCGGGAATAAACAAACAAGAACTCATTTGCAGTCAGCCAAGGAAAGGAAACAATTTTAATCCCTGCCATAAAGCTGCTGCCCATTCACCTTTATTGCATCATAAATGTGTCCAGTGAAGGATGCAGCAGGATATTTCCACATGAGCAAACTCCACCCTATATAAAAGGTTTGGGCCTGCCCTGGTAATTTAATGGTTCACCTCACCCAAGAAAGCTTCTATGGTGATTTTTTAATTATTAAGCATAAATTCAAACTGAGGTTTTGGAACAAAGTGAGTGATAACCCATCCCAACTAGAGACTTTCCTTATCCAGTGGATATTTTACAAGACTCCACCCTCTTTGTCTAACGTAACAATGCCACACACTCATAGGTGCAAGAAGGTCGTATGCTAGCTATATGAATAAGCCCCTTTCGGCATCTGGATAAGACCCTTTCATAAACACTCAGTTGCTGAATTTCCTGCATAAGTGCTTTGCCCCATTTTAGTTTAGTACATTTGTTTAGTAGGTATCTGCTGCTCCTAGATACCTGCTTCTCCCTTCTGTTTTCAGTTTAACCCATTGCTAGGTATTGTGAATAATAACAGCTGCATGTGGATGCACATGCAAGAGATTACAGTGGTGGTGGTGGGGAACAGACAATTTTAAAAATGTCCCCCCCCAACTCCCTTTCCCGTTTTCTTTCGGCTCTTAGGGGCTTGAGCAGGTAGAATTCTCAGCCACTAGCTGATGTGCAACAGCTTTAGGTTTAGGCGATTAGACAGGTTCATGGATGATCAGTACCTCATTGGCATGACAACTAAAGGGAACCTCAACATCCAGTGGCAGTAAACCTCCTGAACTGTATTAGGAGGAACATCAGGGGAGGACTTGGCCTCTATGCCCAGTTTGCTGGTAGGCTGCTGTGTGAAACAGGATGTTGGGTTATATCAGGCCAGTAGCTGCAGTGGGATATTTTGGGGCCTCCCCTCCCCAACTTCCTGCCAAGGCCCCATGACTTTCATCCAGCCCCCAGGCCCCTGGCTCTCTGGGCCACCCGGAAGACTCCTGACTCTCTGGGCTGCCTGGAGGACTCTCCCCACCACCCCTTCCCCAAGTGTGAATGCTGCGAAAGTGAGTTTTTAAAAAAAAATATTTTAATTTTCTTTTTTATTTTGTGACATCAGTGCCCCCTAACTTATTTAAAGGCCCCCTGAATTACAAAATCCTGGCTATGGGCCTGGGTTATATATGGACCACTGGTTTGATCCAGCAGGGCACTTCTTATGCTTGCAGCATTCTGTCCTGTCTGAAGCCTATATAGTCCTTGCCAATCTCCTTTGCTGGCTACCAATTCTGCCAGCTTTTTGCATCTGGAGTAATTCAATGATCCAATTAAACTTGATTCAGAGATGTTGGGAATTAACCCCGTTCCCCACAGAGAGGCTAATCAGAAGGGGGCAAAGCTAGAGTAATGCTCCACACAGAGATATCAAGGGCAGCCTCCTTCATGGGAAGATCCTGGGGGATCATGGGAACCTTTAATTGCATAATTCATTCTCAGGTCACCCCAGCGCACCAATGTTTCTGAATTTGGGTGTCAGCTGTTCCTCTACTGATTCCCTGGTTCTCTGTCTCTCTCAGTCTCCATCCCTTACCTTGAAGTGTCTGCAACTGCTAGTCCCTTTAAAGTTTTCACTGCTGTTCCTCTGAGGGGCTCTTTCTTGCATCATCTTCACATGCTCACCCCTGGCTTATGCCCACTATTTATTACTGCCTCCTGAAGAATAATTAAAATGACAAGTGTAAAGATTCCAAAGTAAATCTCTCCTTGTGACCCTCCAAGAGCACTGCTCTCATCATTTGCCACGGGTGCTCCAAATTCAAAAGAGTGGAGGGCTCAGCAAGATTTATGTCAGAGGAGATGGAGGGTTTTTTTTTGGTGTGTCTTCTCTCAGCTGCCATTTAACTAAGGATTATGTTTCCTCCTACTAGAACAAATAATCATTGCTAGGAAGTCATAGATAAACAAAATAAATATTTGTGTCAACTCTGTATTGGACAGAGAGGTGTCAGAAGCATCTTCAGAGCAGAGGGCTGATTAGTGAAGAGAGTCTTTTCACTGCTCCTGTGGTTTTCGTTCAAGGCGATGCCTAGGATAGCTCAAAGATGTCGGTTTTGATCTTCTTATATTTTAGCCTGTTTTCAAGACTGTACAAAGTTATTCAGGTGGGTGTGGAAAATAGCTTTTGGAGAAAAACCATTCTGTAGATCCCAATATGAGTTGAGCCAGCTGAGTTCTGAGAAAGAGCAAGAGCTGCTAGAGGGGTGAGTGTTTTTTTATTCGCTTTCAGCTGAGGTGATTTAGCTGATGGGATTGTGTGGGAGGACTGTGTTTGGGAGTGTGTGCAAGAGATTAGAGTTGTTGCAGAGTGCTGGCTGCTTGAGAGAGGGTGAGGAAGGGCCATTGTTTGAATGTAACTGAGTGCCTGGTGAATTTGAATAGCTGCTGCCCTGCCCTTCCCTGGGGGAGGCCTCTACTTAAGGCAGCACCTTGCCAGTGGAACAAGCCTCTGGCATGAGCTAAAGGGCTAAAGGGCTCTTAGTCTGGGGCTCTTAAACTAAAGGCTCTGTAAGAAGCCCAGGAAGAGCCAGATAGTAAGGTAAATAGACTTCTTCAAAGAGAACCACATAAATACAAAGGGTTTTAAAAGGGGTATTATATATAATAATTATTTTAAAAGCAATTATGAAGCCAGAATGCCAGCAGGGGGTTGGGGGCTATCCAGTGTTTTGCATGGTGTCACATGTATGACTATCTACCCACTGGACAGAAGTCTTGGGTGTGTGCTTGGTGCAAGGAGCTCCTGGTTCTCAGGGAACAAATTTGC
Organism: Gekko gecko; assembly: GCA_029375565.1. Lineage (NCBI taxonomy): Eukaryota > Metazoa > Chordata > Lepidosauria > Squamata > Gekkonidae > Gekko > Gekko gecko. Next base: position 142,215,238 of record JAPDNY010000006.1, read on the forward strand.
TCCCTTGAGGCCAAGGTGGCTGATCTGGAGAAGCAAAGACAGTCAAACGCACGAAGAAGACTTTCGGGGACTTGTTAGATATGTCCCACTCTGGATCTGGCAGCCCCACCGCCGTCAGGGAGAATGGGGGTCAAGGGGAAACAGGGCACTATGCTGAGGAAAAGGGGAATATGCCCTCAGAAGGGATCTCTTCTTCAGCTGGTGAACGGGTATCCATTTACCTTGACATCTAGAAAGCTTTTGATAAAGTTCCTCATCAAAGGCTCCTAAGCAAGCTCAAAAATTACGGGATAAAAAGACAAGTCCTTTTGTGGATCAAAAATTGGCTAGTTAATAGGAAACAGAGAGTGAGTATAAATGGGCAATTTTCTCAGTGGAAGGTGGTAAGCAGTGGGGCACTGCAGGGATCAGTACTCAGTCCATTGCTTTTTAACTTGTTCACTAATGATTTGGAATTGGATGTAAGCAGTGAAGTGGTTAAATTTGCAGATGATACGAAGATGTTCAGGGTGGTGAAAACCAGAGAGGATTGTGAGGCACTCCAAAGGGATTTGTCGAGGATGAGCGAGTGGGCATCAGCATGGCAAATGGGGTTCAATGTGGCCAAGTGCAAGGTGATGCACATTGGAGCCAAAAATACTAACTATAAATAAACCTTGATGGGGTCCGAACTGGCAGAGACTGACCAAGAGAGCGATCTTGGAGTCATAGTAGATAACTCACTGAAAATGTTGAGACAGTGTGTAACTGCAATAAAAAAGGCCAATGCTATGCTGGGGATTATTAGGAAGGGTATTGGAAACAGATCAGCCAATATCATAATGCCCCTATATAAATCAATGGTGCAACCTCATTTGGAATACTGTGCACAGTTCTGGTCACCACACCTTAAAAAGGATATTATAGCTTTGGAAAAAGTGCAGAAAAGGACAACTAGAATGATAAAAGGGTTGGAGAACTTTCCCTATGAGGAAAGGCTGAGGCACTTGGGGCTCTTTAGCTTGGAGAAACGATGCCTGAGGGGTGACATGTTCGAGATTTATAAGATAATGCATGGGATAGAGCAGGTAGAGAAAAAGGTACTTTTCTCCCTTTCTCACAATACAAGAACTCATGGGCACTCAATGAAATTGCTGAGCAGTTGGGTTACAATGGATAAAAGGAAGTATTTCTTCACCCAAAGAGTGATTAACACTTGGAATTCACTGCCATAGGAGGTGGTGGCAGTTACAAGCATGGATGGCTTCAAGAGGGAATTAGATAAACATATGGAGCAGAGGTTCATCAGTGGCTATTAGCCACAAGGTATAGATAGGGACTCTGGGGCAAGTGAGGCTCTGTATTCTTGGTGCTGGGGGGGGGGTCAACAATGGAAGGGCTTCTAGTGTCCTGGCCCCACTGGTGGACCTCCTGATGGCACCTGGTATTTTTGGTCACTGTGTGACAGAGTGTTGGACTGGGTGGGCCTTTGGCCTGATCCAACATTGGCTTCTCTTATGTTCTTATGTTCTTAATATGTTTTGAATGGTTACAGCTCTACATCAGGTGAAGGTCTTAAATATGTAAGCAAAAGCAGGGGTGGACTGGGAGGAAAAACCATCTGGGAAGAGGGCCCCAGACCCACCACTCTAAGGTGGGATAAAGAGCTGCCCCCAAGCCTGGTGCCTTTTGGCTGGGTGTCCCCTTCACTGCACAGGACTTGGTTGTCTGCCTCACCCCCAACAGCACAGGGCTAGCAGGCCAGGTTGCATTCCTTGCATCTTGTCATGCGTGGGGCAAGCACTGCAAACTCATGGCAGTTGCTGCCCATCTCACATGGGATGAGGGCTTCCCTTCATTTGGCACCAGGGTGGCCCCGGTGTGGCGTGGGTGCCCCCAGGTCACTGGCCCACTTGAACTTTTCCAGGTGGCCTCAGTAGCTTAAAACAATGCAGACTAGAATCTTCTCAGAATTTACCATAATAATTGCCCTATCAACCCTCTGGGTTTAGGCCATCCAGGTTAGGGCCAATATAACTGACTCCCCAGTAATTGTGTGAAGCATCCCAGCCACTTGCTTTTGCCTTGATAATGATAGAGGTGCTTCAGAGAAACCCACAAGCAGAGTATGAAAGTGACAGCTGACTCTCATTGTTCCCTTCCCCATCATTGACATCCAGAGGAAATGCTGTTTCAGAACTTGTAGGTACCATCTCTCTTTCTCGGCTAATGGCCATTGATAGTGCCATCTTTTGTTACAACATAACACATCCCATTGAACTCAGTGGGATCTACTTCTGAGTAAATGGGTTAGGATATAGTTAAACAGCACCCTGTTAAACTCCCAGCATGTCAGCTTGGTAAGAATACAATGTCTGCAGCATGGATAACAAGACCCACTTCAAAGCAACTCAGCAGCAGATTGGCGGCTTCTGTTTTTGTGCCTGGAGCTATCTGAGACTCTGGAGGTCAAGTTCAGAAATGGGTCAAACATTGATTAGTCCTCGGGGAAACAATTTACAACAGAAATAAGTAAGAAAGTCAAGACAGTAATAGGCAAACAGACTGTGTTCCAAAAGAAAGAGATATTCAGCAGGACACCAGTGGGGAAAGGGAACTAACATCAAGCAAAATAATGAAGATTGCATTAAAAGATAAGACAACATAAGAACCTTGCTGGATCCATGTAAATGTCCACCTACTCCAGTGTTTTTGATCAGATCCAAAGATGCCATTCTACTGGCATAATGGCACTTGTAAAAAAATAATAGAATTTCTGTTGATGGAGGAGGATTGTGTGATTTTTGCTGATGCCTCATCTACTGTGCATCCTGGAATACTTGTTGTGAGGGCACTTGAGGGGGGCTCAGTGGGATGATGCCAGATGGAGAAGACAGGAAATTCTTGCTCCATTAACTTAGTTCTGTTCATGGTGATTTGTATCCAACCCTGAGTCTTCAGTCATGGCTCATATGGAGGATATGAAGACGATAACCACCCCCTGTTTATTGTGCCCTTCATCTAATCATCAAAGATATACCTTCTCTGAATGTGGAGGGTCTATTTTTAGTTATGTGTAGACCTACCTTTCATTATTTCCCTTAATCTTTGGTAAAAGTCAGCTTGTGAAAGTTGCTGTCACAACATGTGCTGGCAGTGAATTCCATAAATGACTTACGTATTGTGTGAAGCGCTTCCTTTTGCTTTGTCTCCTCTCCCTATGGTCAATGAGCTTCATTGGATGAAATGAGATAAAGACAAAAAAGGCACATAGCTCTGTCATCACAGCAACTTGTCTTTCAGTTTAAAGAGGTTCCTCTTTGTTTACAAAATATGCATATAGAATCAATCAGTTCTATTTGTTACCAGAAGGTGAGTGACAAGGGAAACAAAACAAAACAAAACCTCTTCATTTTGAGATTATTTTATAGTGCTCAAAAGAGATTTTCCCTTTTGTAGACTTTTTAACATGAGTAACACACCAGCTCTTTCTTTACAAGAACTGACTCTCAAAAAAACTTTTCTTTATTCAAAAGAACAAAGTTTCTTTCTTGCTTCTTTTTGTGCCTGATTTATGAGAAGGCTTGGCTCTATTTCTTAATGTAGGCTTAATATTTTCCCACTAGGACTGGAGTCCAGGAACATACAATCTGCTGGAGGCCTAATTCTAGTTGCAAATTGTTTTTGAAACCTGCAAAAACATGAATGGCTTGGATTCCATGCATCTTTAAGAAACACTTCCTTTGCTATGTTCCATTGCCCCATTTACTATCAGCCAGGAATGACCTCTTGCCTTGATGAGGCTTGGAAAACCAGTTCTGCACCACACCACGACCCTCCTGGACCGTTTCCACAAAAGCGCTTGTCCCCGTGTCGGCTTTCTTAAATATTTGAACCAAGCGAGAGGTTCCACAAACAATTTTGCCTCCCCAGGGGTCCTCCTGAATGTTCCATCCTCTTACCGTGTGCTTTCTGAATGCTGGTTTTCCACGAAGTTTCCACGAAGTTTCTTTGGATCTCAAATCACAGTTCACTAATGGAGAATACCAGCATTTAAAGTGACTATTCCCCTATCCCGCCATCTTCTTGTGTTGTCATCGCCCTCATTTCTGTGTGCGAACCATGCCTGCCACACACCCACCCCACTGTTGTTTTGACACAGTCTCTCCCCCCGTCCCTCGAGCAGCTCAGCTTCATTTTTGGAGCTCTTTCTAGTTCAGGGAGGTGGAGAGTGCCAACCATTGGGCTGCAGCCTTAAAAAACCTAACACTGACTGTGTTCCAGCGTTACGATGCCTCTGTAAACCTGCAAGCCAAACTTGTTTTCACTGATTCCCCACCACCATCACCACCTTTGTGGCAACTGATCTAGCAGATTGCCTTAGAACACAAAGCAGTGGCAGCAGCAATTTGATTCGCATTTTGTTTCTTATTAAGGCTGCAGTCCTATGCGTAAACTTGGGACCAAGTCCCATTGCACTCAATGATGGAACTATTCCTCAATGGAACGGGATTGGGTTGTAAGGCCTCCCCTTCCCTTTTGTGTTTGCCCCACCATTTTTTAAAATCTGTAATGAAAAAGCCATCCAGCAGACACCTCAGCCTCAACATTTTTAACAATCGTGCCTTCTAAGTGAAGCTGGTGCAAGAGGTGAGCAACCCTCAGCCAAACTAACAAACATCTTTAGGAGCAGAGGGGAGGGAGAACTGCACGCACGGCCACACACCCCTTGCTGCCCCCTGCCTGTGCATTGCCTTATCAACCTCTCATAGCTCCAGTGATCACTGGCTGCTCTCTCCTGCCCATTAAAGATGCAGCTCTCTCTCTGGCCGAGCTCCTTTCCAGGCATGTGAGAAGTCAAGAGCCAGAGTGAGTGGGGGGGATGGGTCGGTCTCTCTCTGTGTGGCTATCATACTTTGGTCTCATAAGAATGTAAGAGTCCCTGGAAAAGACAAACATGCTAGGAAAAGTTGAAGGCAGCAGGAAAAGAGGAAGACCCAGCAGGAGGTGGCTTGATTCCATTAAGGAAGCCACGGCCCTCAATTTGCAAAACTTGAGCAAGGCTCTCCCTTCCTGGGGGTGCTTGTGAAGTGTGACTCTCCAGGGAAAGGGAAGGTGTCAGTTTGCCTGGAGGACTTGTGGGCAGGGTGTGTGCATACGCTGTAACGTCATTATGCATGCAGAAAAAATTTAAAAAATTAAACAGGCTCCATCACTGACTAAATGCATGACTGGAAGCGGCTTGGCCTGCCCCCTTTGGAATTAACTGCAGAATGTATTAGGTGTGCTGGATCCTGGATAAACAAGGCAAAAGCTATTTGTAGAATGAGGGGTGCAAAGCTGAAGCATTTAAACTCATCGCTAAAATGGGGTAAGCATGTACTGCGGAAATGGTCCTATTCAGCCAAAGCTAGAGGACAGGAAAGAGCAGCTGCCATTAGTGTTGCCGTTGTTTCCCACTGAGCAGTGCTAGGGCCGCATCTTCTATGACTCCTTCTATGCTTTCTGGATTTAGAGCCACATATCTGGGAAGGGCTGAGTATTTTTGAATTGGATTCTTCTCGTATATCACGATGAAAGGATTTTTAAAAAGGACAACATTCTCTACTTTAAAAAAAAATCCAGGGAGTCCATTTTTGATGTTTTAGAGTTTTTCTTTCTTTTTGACAGTTTTTTTAAAAGTTACAGAAATAGAGACCATTGGAGACTTGATCTGAATGATATAAAAGATCAAAACTTGGCAGGGCCCCAGTAAATATTGGAATGGCACTACCTGGTCTTATAAAATAATCACTTAAAAATTGTTACGTTTAATTTACATCAGGAGTGGAACCAGGGGAGGGAAAGCCCTGGAAATGCTATTATTTCTTTTAATCATTTCTTTTGTAAAAAAAATCAGAGTGAAACCGCTCAGGAGAGACTCTTATTATATTTTCACCTCCCCTGTCCTCCCTTTCTTCTCTTTTCCATTGTTCCCAGCTCTGTCAAGATTGTGACAAACTTAATTACCAGAAAACAGTGGGAAATCCAGATGCCACATCACTCATTCTTTCTGACTTCATAAAAGCTTTCTAGGCCTTAATTTAAGACAAGCAAGGACGGTGGCCAGATGGTGTGAGTGTCAAATGACTGGCAGCAGCAACTGCTGATTTTTCTCTCCCACTGAGATCCTCTTTAGAAAGGAACAAAAGAAAAGAATAATACTTTGGAGATGAGGCTATCCTCAGAGGTAGGGCACAGCTAATACAGAAACAAGAGACTTCACGTCTATTTCCACACTAAAATAAACAGCCACATCAGGGTCAAATGAACTGTTGTGTTGTGCATCTCATAGAGTGGAAATGACACTGACCTAGGGTTGCCAGTCCCCAGTTGGGGGCAGGGGATCTCTCAGTTTTGTGGGCTGCTTCTCACTGCCGGCCAGCTGGCCAGTGGGAGGAAATCCCCCCCTCAACAGCAATGTGGAGCAACATGCCTATGTTGCCTGGAACTGATGTAAGCATGTCGATGACGTTGGGAGGCACTCTGGTTTTTAGGCAAAACTCTATGGTCTGAGGACAATTTTACTATAGAGTTTTGCCCCAAAACCAGAGTGTCCCCCCTAATGTGCCTATGCCACTTTTTGGTGATGTACGGATGGTATGCAGCATTATTTCCGGTGACACCAGCATGGTGGGGGTGACACTTCTGGTTCCTGGAGCATTCCCCCCATCCCCCTGTCAGTGTCTCGAACAGACCTGGCAACACTAGAAGAAATTTAAAATTCTATCCAGGATGGAGAGCACTGTAATAATGCAGTCATACAATAGCTGGTTTATTTATATTTACATAGATTCTTTTGCCTCTGACCTGGATGGGCCAAGCTAGTCCAATCTCATCAGATCTTGTGAAGCTAAGCATGGTCAGCCCTGGATAGTATTTGGATGAGAGACTGCCAAGAGATACCAGGGTTGTGATGTAAAGGCAGGCAATGGTAAACCACCTCTGAACATCTCTTGCCTTGAAAACTCCACCGGGTCACCATCAATCAGCTGTGATTTGATGGCAGTTTCCACCAGACATTTTTTATGCCACCTTTAAATCCAGTATTTAAAAAGCCCCAGCCCATCATAAAAACACAGGCCATAAAAACAGACCACTGACAGCTTAGAATACCAATTTTCAGATTAAAATAGTTTTAAAAAGATCAGCCCCACAATTAAAAGCTGGGTGAACAGAAATGTTTTGGCCTGGCACCTAAAACAAAACAACTTAGGTGCCAGGTGAGTCTCAGCGGGAAGGGCATTCCATAAGTGAGGTGCCACTACTCATAAAGCCTCGTCTCTGCTTGCCATCCACCTCACTTCTGAAGGCTGGGGCACAGAAACCATGGTTTGTGAGGCAAATCTTAACTGGTGAGCTAGTCAATACAGAAGGAGGTTCATCAAGTACCTTGGTCCCAAGTCATTTAAAGCTTTAAAGATATGAACCAACAATCTGAATTGTCCAGAAACAAATGGGCAGCAGTGTGGATCTTCAGCACTGGGGTAATATGATCCTTGTATCCTACACTTGACAATAGCATGGCTGCTGTATTTAGAAGAAGCTGAAGTTTCTGGATTACTTTCAAAGGTAGACCCATAAAAATACATTACAGTAATCTAATCCGGATGTAATCTGTAGCCAGATCACTGTAGCCACTAATCAAGAAACAGCTGTAGCTGGTTTATCCGCCAAAACTGATAAAAGACACTACCTGCCACATTGCCCTGACCTGGATGACCCAGGCTAGCCTTATCTCGTCAGTTCTCAGAAGCTAAGTAGGGTCAGCCCTGGCTAGTATTTGGATAGGAGACCACCAAGAAAAACCAGAATCATGATGCAGAGACGGGCAATGGCAAGCCACCTCTGAAGGTATATTGCCTTGGAAACCCCATGGGGGTCACCGTAAGTCAGCTGTGACGTGATGGCACTTTCCACCACCACCACCTGTCACATTGGAGTTGTGGGCCTCCAATTGTAGGCAGTACCCCCAAGCTACAAACCTGTTCTTTCAGGGCTGACTCCTCAGTCCTTGGGCAGTCCTTTGACACTGACCAGCAGCACTTCAGTCTTGTCTGAATTGAGCTTCAGGTTACTGGCCCTCATCCATCCCAGGCACCTGTTCAGGATATCCACAAACCCACCCTACTCAGCTGCTGAGGAGAAGTAGAGCTGGGTGTCATCTGCATATCGGTGGCACCTTACTCCAAATCCCAATGATCTCTCCCAGAATTCATGTAGATGTTAAACAGCATGGGGGACCAGATGGAACGCTGTGGGACCCTAATAACATAAATCCCAAGGAGCCAACAGCACTTCCGCAGCACCACCTTCTGGGATCAGCTAGTCAAGTAAGAGAGGAACCACTGAAATACAATACTCCAGACGCCCAACTCAACCAGCCACGCCAGAAAGGCATAAAAAATAAAGTCAAGGCCAATGATAGAAGAAAATTAAAATATATATTTTATTACTCAGATAAAAATTCCCTACATTTTCCACCAACTGGATTCTTCAGGGGAATCTGTAATATAATATGCAATATATGTAATACAATATGTAATATAATATGCAAAACAATACTGAGTTCTCATAAAATACAATAGTGATTATTTAGTTAAAATTATGTAAATAAACTGTGTTAAAATCAAATTGTAATTTGTACAATATAATATCAAACAGGTACAAAGTCATTAATTATAACTGCTAGAGCTTATTCTGTCTTTATGACTGCATGAAAGAAAAGAAGGAAAACAGGAAAACGTCCCGTATGTAAAAGAGATAATATAGAGGTATTGTCCACCACCCAACAGGTTTTGGCTCAATTTTAAAAGAATCTTTCTCTACCCGGATGAATGTTACAAACTTACCAGTCTTTCAGTTTTTATTTAATTATTCAATTCATTTGTATTCTGCCTTTCTCCCCAAAGCAGCTTACATCATTCTCCTTTCTGCCATTTCATTCTCACAACAACCTTGTGAGGTGGGTTAGGCTGAGAGAGTGTGATTGGCTCAAAGTCACCCAATGAGCTTCCATGGCATGAGTGAGGATTTGAACCCAGGTCTCCCAAATACTAGTCGAACACTCTTAGCCACTGTACCACACTGGCTTCAAGAAGAGCAAAAGAAGAGAAGAAGAGACTGGATTTATACTCCACCCTTCACTACCCAAAGGAGTCTCAGAGTGGCTTACAATCTTCTTTGCCTTCCCCTCCCCACAACAGGCAACCTGTGAGGCAGGTGGGGCTGACAGAGCTCTTTCTGTAGCAATTGCCAATGGAAGGACCTTAGTATATGTCAGTGTTTGGTTAACACAATATCTCTGTATTTTAATGAATCAGTTAATTAACAGATGAAACTTTGTTAATACAGTTATTGGTTTGAATCATATACCTTCCTTCCACTTGTGGTAGGGGTGACTCTTCACTGAAGAGCACATTTCTTCTGGTTCCAGGTGTTTTCTGCTCACCTGAGAGCAACATCTTTTAGTGAGCAGAAAGAACCTAAAGCCAGAGGAAAATGCTCCACTAGGGATGCTCACATGTGAGCAGGGACTAGACTTTTTGTACATCAGTTTGGTTGTTTGTACACAATTCAGACTTGCTTTTATGGGGGTTACTTTTCATGTCTTCAAAGCACAGTACAGCACAGGGCCACAGGTAGTGTTTCACACAAACACATTCTGACACAGCCCCACAATAGTTCTCGTTCCTTTCCCTCAGACTTACAGTTGCTGCATACTGGTCAGTACATTTAAATAAAGAGTGAATAAATCAATGAGTATGCCATCGATAAATACTTAAAAAAAAATCTTACCATTTAGTTTCATTTAAGTCTATGTTATTGTGGTTATTTCACACATGCATTTTTGCAAAGTCTTATAGAAGCATAATTCTCCCTTCATGTTATTTAATTACCATCCATGAGTAGAATCATTTTAACCATTTTAGACCCCTTCCAGTCCGGCTTTCGCCTGGGCTACAGGATGGAGTCAGCACTGGTCACCCTCAGAGACAACCTCCAGAGGCATCTGGATCGGGGCGGATTGGCAGTGTTGTCGTTGTTGGACCTGTCGGCAGCGTTTGACACAGTTGACCATCAGCTACAGATCCACTGCCTCACTGACACTGGAATCCAGAGGCCTGCCTTACAGTGGCTCACCTCCTTTCTCCAAGGTCGGGGACAAAGGGTGGCACTGGGGGAACATCTATCCCGAAGGCACCCACTGGACTGTGGAGTGCCTCAAGGGGCAGTGTCATCCCCAATGCTTTCAACATCTACATGAGCCCTGTTGCCCACATTGCATGGAGACATGGGCTGAGATGTCACCAGTACACAGATGACACCCAGCTCTATCTGTTGTTGGGCAGCTGGTCTGACTCCAAACTGGAAGATCTGGACCGGGCATTACAAGACATGGCTGGATGGCTTAGGCTGAGCCGACTGAAATTCAATCTGATGAAGACAGAGGTTCTGTGCCTGAGTCGGGGTGGCCTGAGGGTAGGGATCCTGCTCCCGACCTTCAATGGGGCTCAGTTGGTGCTAGCACCGGAGGTTAGGAGCTTGGGAGTGCTCTTGGATGCCTCCTTAACTATGGAGGCCCAGGTAGCAGCCACTGCCAATTCTGCCTTTTACCATCTTCGGCTGATCAGGCAGGTGGTTCCCTTCCTTGAACACAACGACTTGGCAACAGTGATCCATTTGATGGCCACCTCGAGATTGGACTATTGTACTGCTCTGTACATGGGGCTGCCCTTGTTGCAAATCCAGAATCTACAGCTAGTGCAGAATGCTACAGCCAGGCTTTTAATGGGCCTCCCAATGTGGGAGCACATTCAGCCTGTGCTGAAGGCATTGCACTGGCTACCAGTAGCATACTGAATTTGCTTCAAGGTGCTGGTTTTTACCTTTAAAGCCCTTTATAGTCAGGGACCTACATACCTGAGGGACTGCCTTTCCCCACATGTTCCCCAGAGAGCACTGCAATCAGGGTCCCAAAATCAACTGACCCTCCTCGGACCCAAGGACGCTAGGCTGGCTATAACCAGGGCCAGGGCTATCTTGGTGGTGGCTCCTCTCTGGTGGAATGAGCTCCCAGAAGAGATGAGGGCCCTGCGGGACCTTATGCAGTCTGCAGGGCCTTCCACCAGGCCTTCAATTAGGAGCCACCCCAATAGAGAACCCTGTTCCCTGAAGTCATCAGAACAGCCTGTGCCAGCTGCACAAGGTTAGACCTATGGGCTGACTGCTAGGACATGATACTAAAGGTCGGCTGTCGTCTTTTAAAATCTTTTTAAAAATTTCTCTAATTATTAGTATCATCAATGTTAGCACCTTTTAATGTTAGAATGTTTTATATGGTTTTAGGACTATTTAAATTGTCTATATGTGTGTTTTATTCTTTCTGTAAGCCGCCCTGAGGCAGCCCCAGCTGGGAGGGAGGGGTATAAATCTGATAATAAATAAAATAAATAAACCTTCTGTGCATGCAAAAGCCCCTGCAAGGTGAGGAAATGAAACTCCTCCACCACTAGGAAATAAAACTCCACACATCATTGCTACTGCACAGCTACAAAGCTGTTCAACAGGCAAACAGATTAGAGGCTCTGTTCATGAATCAACACAAAAGTCCAACATGCTCACTGTTCAGTTCATAGGATCCTCATTCCCCTCATTCCCCACAGCACAGGACTGCCTCCACAATAGAATAAGAGTTGCAGATGGAAAGTATAGGATCCAAGCCTCAATAACTGTTCAGAACTGAAAATTTACAGTAGTTGCTAATGTTCAAAAATCTTTTGATCCAGTCATGATTCTGGTGTTCAGCTGTTTAATTTAAAAGTCAGGAGGTCAGATGGAGTGGAGAAAATGAGATATGAGAGAGTAACTTAACAGGTATAATATAGCCAGGGAAGATGGCACTGTTTACTGACTGCACTGTTTACATCAATCACATTGCTGGTTTATTGGATTGGGGAAGCCTATGAGTCCATATGACTAATGGTCCCTGTTTATTTGCCATTTGAGACCATTATTGAGCCAAGGAAAAGGGGAAATATTTCACAAACTGGTATACAGACCCTAGACCCCAAATCCACAAACTAGTTGGGAAAAAGTCAGAACCGAGTGTCATACGCATATGCACCCCAAACTACCAGACAGCTTCTCTCAGTGGTTTCATGTAGGTGTTGAATAGCATCAAGGACCAGCTACAACCTTGCAGATCAACAGCAATCTTATAATAACACCATCTGGACTGGAAATACTTCAGAAAGTTCCTCCCAGTCTTGGCTAGGTGATCAAGGAGCATACCATGTTTGATAGCATTGAAAGACACCAAGAGTTACAAAAGAACAAAGCACAAATATACTCCTCCATCCACTTGCCAAGGATCATCAGCCAAGACTGTTTCAGTGTCCAAATGAAGCTGGAAGCCAGAATGAAACAGGTAAAGATAATCAGTATCATCCCCAGAAACACCAGAAATGAGGGTTTGTTGCATGCATACTTACCTTGCTCATACATATTTAGAGTCCAGCGGCACCTTTAAGACCAACAAAGGTTTATTCAAGGTATGAGCTTTCGTGTACATACACACTTTTCAAATACACTGGAATGGAAGGTAGAGTTCAAATTTATAGACAGTCTGAACAATAAATTTACATGTAAAATGATGATGCTTTAAGTTATACAAAAACAAAACTAAATAACAAGCTAAGGTTATAAGGTCAACAACTAGTTTGATTTAATTAAGGGGGGAAGGACACCAAAGGAATAATTATGTCAAAATAGGGGATAAGTATGTAAAGGCATCTTTTCTAATCGTGGGAAGTAAATGTGTATGCACTCATACCTTGAATAAACCTTTGTTGGTCTTAAAGGTGCCAGTGGGCTCTAAATTTGTTCTGCTACTTCAGACCAGCATGGCTGACCACCTGGAACCATCTTGCTCATACATGGAATACTGAGAAGGGAGCAAAGTATTACTGTCAGAAGCATTTAAGGTTTCTTTACGGCAGAGGCACCACAGCTTCTATGGCATGGGAGAGAGTCCTATATGCAAGCAGAAATATAAATGGACTTAATGCAGTTCCCGTTGCACAGGATCTTATTCACTATCCAGTGCTTTCCTCCCTATATATTGTAGGGAGAGAGTCCTCCCCCAGGCTTGGATCCAGCTATATGCAAGTAGAAATATAAATGGACTTAATGCAGTTCCCGTTGCACAGGATCTTATTCACTATCCAGTGCTTTCCTCCCTATATATTGTAGTACTGAGACCTTGTACAAGTGGAAATTCAAGTGGGACTACAATATTGCTTAATTTGTGAAAGCAGCTCCCATGTACTTTTTCTTGTGTATCCACTTGTGCAACAGCTCTAGTGCAAGTGGAAAGGTTGTGCTGGATCCAAACCCCACTGAGGTAACTTCTACCTTGGATTTGCAAACACTGCCCCACTCTGAACTCCTTAAATAAGCAGGAAGATCAAGCATTGAGTAAGTAGGTTGTTGGTTTCAGGTCTCCAAGAATCTTGTCAGCATCCTCAGATTGTATAAACAGGAAAATATCAATTACACTAGAAGCCATGGTTGCCAGTCAGAACTTCTGTTGATACTAATGTGGCATACAGACTGGAGGAGATGTATCTTCATAATAGGAATGTGGGCCATTGAAATCTCCCACACTGTGTCCTGGGGCTGGACTATAAATGCCCCTTACTGAAAAAAACCTTCAGTAGACAGGACAACATTTAATGGATATAAGAGTGATACTGAAGAAATTTATTTATTTACTAGGAATAAGACCCGTTGTGGAAATAAATACAACGGGCTCTAGAAAGAGGCTCTGAGAGAGTGCCCCGGGTTTGGGCACTCAGTGACAATTTGCTGTGGCAATCTCAGCAGGGTATAATGACAGAGTCCACCATTTTCTCCAGAGGAACTGATCTTTGCTACCTGAAGAGCAGTAGTAATTTTGAGTGATCTCCAGCCCACCCCCAAGATTGGTAACAGTAGTTCCCCAGGAGGGAGTGGCTGGTTTGGCGGGTGGAGTCTATGACATTGTACCTATCTGAGGTCCCACCCCTCCTCAACACTCACCCTCTCCAGGTTCGACCCCCTCAAATCTCCAGGAATTTCCCAACCTGGAGTTGACAACCCTATCTCCCTCCCAGCCAACCATCAACCTACCTTTAGTTTTCCATCTCCCCCCCATCCCTCCTACAGAGCAGTTGTAATTTTGAGTGATCTCCAGCCCCCACCTGGAGATTGGCAACAATGGTTCCCCATCAGGGAATGGCTGGATTGGAGGGTGGAGTCTATGGCATCGTACCTGTCTGAGGTGCCACCCCTCCTCAAACCTCACCCTCTCCAGGCTCCATCCCTCAAATCTCCAGGAATTGCCCACCTGGAGTTGGCAACCTGATCAGGACTGGGCCCAATGAGTTTTCTCCCAAAGACCAACATAGGTGTGGAAAGGGCCTTTTAACTGACAGAGGAGAAAGTACAGGTGCCAACTCTGATTAGGGAAATACATGGAGATTTAGGGGGGTGGATCCTGTGGAGGGCAGCATTTGGGGTGTGTGTGGAAGGACTCAGCAGGGTATAATGCCATAGAGTCTACCCTCCAAAGCAACCATTTTCTCCCGGGGAACTGATCTCTGTCATCTGGAGGTCAATTGTAACAGTGGGAGATCTCCAGGTCCCACCTGGAGATTGGCAGCCCTAAGGGAAAGTCAGCTGCTCAGCGGGGAGTTGAAGATGGTCGCTGGCCCACCTCGTTAGCCAGCCATGCTGAAGCTAAGCAGGAGAAAGAGCCTTTTCCCATTTATTCTGACAGGAAAGTGGCCGTTGGGGAGGGGGTTATGGGCGAGGGAGGGGGTTATGCTGAAAGTCCTTTGTTTTTTTACTCACAGAACCAAGCTTGGCTGCCTACCAACAGCCACTGAGGGGACAGTCCCTCACAGGAATCAAGAGAACTGTCTTCCTCAGGAGAGAGAGCTGTCTGCCAGGGGAAGTGGGTGGGGAAGAGGAGCAGACCCAGCACCTGGCCAATGGCACGCGAGTACTCTTGAGTGGCGGCTGATGGGCCAATGGCTGAGGGAGGGCATTTTACAGCCAATGGGAGCACATGGAATCTTGCGAAACCAAAAGATAATTATTTATAAGAAGAGATTAGTACATTTGATTCTGCCCTTTCCCCAAGGTATACATAATGGTCTCTCCTCCTTTTTACCTACATATTAATAACCCTGTGAGCTAGGTTAGGTTGAAAGAGAGTGGCTGGTCCAAGGTTACCCAGACGACTTCATGGCACAGTGGGAATTTGAACCTGGCTGTCCCAGATCCTAGACCTTTCTTATAATCAGTACACACATAGCAGGCTATCAGCCTCCCAGTTTCATTACCCCAGAAAACAGAGAGCTGAACAGGAGATATATTTAGAAGTGACTGTGTCAACAGTTGGTTGTTTCTCCATTCCAAAGGGCAATCAAGGCTTTGATAGCCTTGTAAACAGGAAAATCCTTGCCCCAAACTATACAAAACTCTTCAGAATCCATTCATCTTTGACAGCTGACCATCCTAATAAGTTTCCCAGTCCTGAAGAGGATTCAGAAAACTATAGCAAGATTCAAGTCCAGTAGCACCTTAAAGACCAACAAGATTTACCGGGTATTAGCTTTTGAGTCAAAGCTCCCCTTTTCATATCTGAATCACACATTTAGATTGAATCAGGTGATGATCTGTCCTTGACAAAAAAAACCCCCCCCAATGTTCCTTCCTTTGCTCTCAGATCCTCATTCCTTGGATAGAGAAGTGGGTTGAAGGAGTGTTTTTCTAGACATGTTGAGCTAATTATTACTTTCATGGTGTCCATGAAATCCTGGGCCACACCAGAGGACTGAGACTTGACATGGTTCTTAAAGTTTCCCAGAAACTTAAGAACTAAACCCTAATCATGATCAACGTTATGTAGGTGCGGGAGAGAAGAAAACAAGATTGGCTATTAATCATGCTTAATGAGAAAAAGAATTTAAACCCCATCAAACCCATATTCTTCCTTCTCTTTCTGTCCTTAGAAATGGCAGGATGGCAGGATGGATGTATCACATAAGAGTTTTCTTCCTACTTATGAGTAGAAATCGGGGGGGGATATCAACATATACTTACCCATCACTTGTCAGCAAATAAAGAAATCTTTGTTTTTGGAGATGTATCTCTCTGTGTTAAGTTCCTTCAACTTGCTTCCAACTTATGGTGACCTTATAAAATAACGTTCTTCAAAACATCCTATCATTAGCAGCTGTTCTCAGCTCTTGCAAACTGAAGACCATGACTTCTTTTTATTGAGTCAATCCATCTCATGCTGGGTCTTCGACTCTTCCTGCTGTCTTCAGCTTTTCCTAGCATTATTGTCTTTTCCAGTTTGGTTTGGAGATAACTGTGCAGAAATATACCAGCTCAGACTGAGGACCTCAGTGTATAGCTACAAGGGTTGTAAAACGAGAGCTGTGTGACAGGATTGTTTAACACTGGGAGGACTGTAAGCCACATCTCATTGGCACAGAAGTCTGGCCATATAATAGTTTAGCACCGGCTTGTGAGCAGTCATGTGCTGTTAAGTGCCGATAAGAGCTAAGTGGGTGTTTAAGCTGTGAGCAGGCAGCTGAAGTGAGGCAGCAAGCAACAAAATTGTGTTCTAATATAAAGATTTGTTGCTCAGCTATTTTAGGATTGCTCACTGTGCCTAACATTACCGGTTTCTTTTTTGTTTGTGAGTTCCTTATTAGAGAAGATCTTTGAGTCTTTGAACATCATGCTCATGCACTGTAAACCAGAAGATGCAAGTAAAAAGGCTTGTGTGCATGTAAATTGAAATGTGGGACATTTGCCTATACACTACTAAGGAAATCAGAAAACCTAAACTGCTGTGAGGATTACAGATTAGCACAGTAAGCACATATTATACAGTTATGCATACTTTTTCCTATGGAGTGCATAAGGAACATCAGATTGATACCATCATATAACACTGCACTCCCACAGAGCTCTATTAAGGAAACAGGTCTTGAATATAAGGTAAGCCACCAAGCCATACCAGATGCATTAATAAAATCAAGCTCCATCAGTTGGCTACAATAATCTAGGTAGGCTGAGACCAACATGCCCAGTAGGCATGGCCACAAAATGAACAGGAAGAGAAATATGAAGCAAAACAGAGGCAGCTTGGCAACAAAAGATGGGTGGTAGTGGTGGATGGGAGTGGCAGATATTCATGCCCTGTAAAACTCTCCACCAACATCCTCAGGAGCAATGATAGGCAGGCCTGTAGCTACCAGGGGCCCCTCTAGGGGCCATGCCCCCTCACAAATGTGCCTGGTCCCCTAATTTTGTGGAAGGAGTGCTGCAAAGTCAGAGCATTAGCTGAAGATTCAACTCACTGGAAGGTCTAAATCCACTCAGAACAGGATTGGAAAAGGTCAGTATACATTCCAATCCCAAAGAAGGGCAATGCCAAGGAACTATCACACAATTGCACTCATTGCACATGCTAGCAAGGTCATGCTAAAGATCCTACAAGCTAGGCTCCAACAGTACATGGATAGAGAACTGCCAGAAGTACAAGCTGGGTTTTGAAGAGGTAGAGGAACTAGAGATCAAATTGCCAACATTCGCTGGATTGTGGAGAAAGCAAGAGAGTACCAGAAAAACATCTACTTCTGCTTCATTGACTATGCTAAAGCCTTTGATTGTGTGGATCACAACAAACTATGGCAGGTTCTTAAAGAGATGGGAGTACCAGACCACCTCACTTGTCTCCTGAGATACCTGTATAAGGGTCAAGAAGCAACAGTTAGAACCGGATATGGAACAACTGATTGGTTTAGCATAGGAAAAGGAGTATGACAAGGATGTATATTGTCACCTTGCTTATTTAATGTATATGCAGAGTACATCATGCGAAATGCTGGCCTGGATGAATTACAAGCTGGAGTCAAGATTGCTGGGGAAAAGATCAATAACCTCAGATATGCAGATGATACCACTTTAATGCTAAATAGCCTCTTGCTCAGGGTGAAAGAGGAGAGCACAAAAGTGGGCTTGAAGCTCAACATAAAAAAAACTAAGATCATGGCATCCAGCCCCATCACTCCTTGGCAAATAGAAGGGGAAGTCGTAGAAGTAGTGACAGACTTCATGTTCCTGGGATCCCAGATCACTGCAGATGGTGACTGCAGCCATGAAATTTAAAGACGCCTGCTCCTTGGGAGGAAAGCAATGGCAAACCTAAGCAGCATGATAAAAAGCAGAGACATCAACCTGCCAACAAAAGTCCGCATGGTCAAAGCAATGGTATTCCCAGTAGTAATGTATGGCTGCGAGAGTTGGACTATAAGGAAGGCCAAGTGCTGAAGAATAGATTCTTTTGAACTATGGTGCTGGAGAAGACTCTTGAGAGTCCCTTGGACTGCAAGGGGATCAAATCATTCAATCCTAAAAGAAATCAACCCTGATTGTTCCCTGGAAGGCCAGATCCTGAAGCTGAAGCTCAAATACTTTGGCCACCAAATGAGAAAGGAGCACTCACTGGAGAAGACCCTGATGCTGGGAAAGACTGAAGGTCAAAGAAGAAGGGGACAGCAAAGGATGAGATGGTTAGACAGTGTCATCGATGCAACGAACATGAAATTGAGCAAACTTCAGCGGACAGCGGAAGACCGGAGGGCCTGGCGTGATCTGGTCCATGGAGTTGAAAAGAGTCGGACTTGACTGTGCAACTGAACAACAACAAAAAGCAAAGAGGGCTTACTTCAGGGCATCAAGTAGGTGATGCCAATGGCTTCATTAACTCAGGTTTTTTTAAAAAATGATTTTTTTAAATGGAAACTTACATAATTGGTAAATCTATAATTTCAGAGATTGGGAAACAGTTACAATTTTGGTGAATACTTGACAGAATTACATTCACAGAATTATTGGGATGTATTTTGGGATTCAATCTGATGTAGATCCCACTTTTTACTCATAACTGTGGGATTAACAACTCTGGAACACAGATTACAGTGGGCAACAATGGTTGGCTGAATGGGAATATCTTGGGAGCACACAAGCTCCTGTGCCCTGTACCCCCTGGCTTACTCCTTGTTCTCCCTGAAGCCAGGAGAGAAGAACCAGGGCTCCATGAAACTGTATGTATGTAGATGTCAGCAATTCTCTGCTTCCCTGACTATAGCAGACATTAGAGTCTGAAAGGTGTTCAAAGAATGTAGTAGTCTGATATATGGGATATGTCATATGATCTGTAAAAAAAATCCTCCATTCCCCTTCATGGCTTCTAGGCACCTTGGGTTCACCATCTGAATGATTTCTGAATAGACAGGGACAATTAATAGATGGACAACTTCACATTTACATTTACCCACTCAACATTGGTAGCCAAACTGATGTGAAAAAATATTGATTATAAAAAAATGTAGTGATCATTTGGTCATTTATTTCCAATAGTTTGTTATATTCAGTCTGTAATAATCTAAACAAAGAAACTTCTTTAAGGATGGGATTTACCTCATAAATTGAAGTTCTCTGTAGATGTATGAGCTAAATTTTGAGAATGTGAGCTTTCTGGGTGCAGATATTTTTATGGAAGGTGATTGTGTTGTTTGTGATCTATAAGATGCCAGTGTCATTCACTGTGGCATCCTCTTGTAATTTTCCTTGGTTAATTGAAGGACAAGACAAAGAAATCAGGTATGGAAGTATTATCAGACTTATTGAAGCATCTATACTAGAATTAGTATCTAAATAGAAATTAGATCCTGCCAACTGTTGAGGAAGAGAGGTTGAAAATTTGATATATGGCAAATTAACAAACCTTATTAAAAGAAGGAAGGCAGAGCTATAACAATTTGCTGCTAAAATGGCCTTTATTTGTATATTATTGGATTTTTAATTTTTTTAAATTTGTTAGCTAGTTTAATTATACATATTTCCATCATTCCATTGTTCCATTTTAGGTATTTTTAACAATTCCTCCCTAATCCCTCCCCCCTCAGTCTAATCTTCTTCTTTCAGCCAGGAGCACAGAGCTTGTAGCTTCCACTGAACGTCTTCCTTCTGTTCCTCTTTTATCCAGTTCAGGTAGAGAGACCATTTGTCCTTAATCCATGCTGTTCTGTCCTCCCATGGCAGATCCTGGCTAATCGTAATCATTATATCTGACTGAACAAATTCAAACAGATAATTATGCCAGGTTCTTTCTGTCCATTTACTTTTATCTTTCCACCCTGCTGCTATCACTGTTTTACCGGCTAGTATCATTGCTTTCAATAAATCTTGGTTCTTTTTCTCTATTGTCTCATTACCTAAAGTGCTCATCATCATCAGTTCAAAATCTATATTCAGCTTTACCTGAAAAAGTTCATTTATTGCTCTTAATATATTTTTCCATAATTTTTTAACCTCAGGGCATTCCCACCACATGTGGGGGTACCATCCTTTCACATTTTTGCAGTGCCAACAGTTTGGGCTTAGTCCTGAGAACATGTTAGCTAAGGTGGCTGGAGTTCTGTACCATTTGGTATAGAATTTTAGTTCCATTTCCCTAAATTTATATATTTTTATTCCCTTAATTCCTTCCATTAGTTTTTTTGCTTTTTGTTTTGTTATTTGAGTTTCTGTACTCCATTTTCCTTGGAGGTGGCCTATTATTCCTTCTTTATCTGAGGTCATTTTCTTGTATATTACACCTGCTGTTCCTCTTTTAGTTTTTTTCATTAATTTATATATCTCTTCTATATCCATATTGCTATTTTCAATTATCTTTTTAATTTTTGTATATAAGCCTGCAACTTTTAACCAGTGTTTTGTGCCTACTTCCTCTTCTAGGACTTGAAGTGGTTTTAAAGTGTTCGCAGACATCAAGTCCTGTATTCTGCTGTATCCTTTTTGTTTGAGTAATTCCCATCATCTGGAGTCTATACCTTCCTCTTCTAGAGTTTCTAGTGGCACCCATCTAGATGTTCGTTTTAACCATTTTGACTGCCACTTCGTCCACACTATTAATGTGCTTTTCCTAGGTCCTATATTCAATTTAAGATCTTTAGCCTGTTTATTTGTGAAAATGCCAGATCTTCCTACTCCATTATTTACTTAATTTTCAAACCTAACCCATTTCTGATTTTCCTCTTCTTCTATTTCTAATAATGCTTTTAGCTGAAAGGCTTCATAATAGCTTATTATGTCCGGTACTCCCCATCCTAGTTCTGAATTATGATTATATACTAACTTTATTATTGGAATTTTTACTTGAAACAACATAATTCCACATAAAAATTATTATTAGCTCTATGACTTTGACTTTTTTCAATCATTTAAGGTCTATTGTGCACAAAAGAAATATCCATCATTATGACAGAAGGTGTTTAGGGATGATCTGTATGTTTCATAGATTCCAAAGGAGTTAATGTCAACCATTCACTTAAACAGGAGAAAAGAAAAAAAAATGGGTGCCCTTGGGATCATCACTGCAGTGGGGACTAAACCTAGCCCCTTTGACCCACATCTTCTTGAGGCTTTTGTCCATCTTCCCATAATTTTGTAAATTGTTTCTATTTCTTATGTTCCATGTGAGTTCATGGAAGCCACTGAAAATTAACATAATGCTTATCTGCATATTTTGCCATGGGATGTGTGACTCACTGCAAATTAGAATGTGACAGTGCCCTGGTAGCTTCAATACAGATCACCTGGGATTCAAAAGGCTGCTTATGGGCATTAGGAATTTTCCTTATCTTTCCATTTCAGTCCATTGTGTCCCCCTGCCCAAATGCCTGGAGTTTGGAGTTAGACATTGGAGCAATATTTGATGTATAATTAGTGGCTGTAGCTGAAAAGGAAAACGAGCATTTCTCTCTCTCTCCATATGTGGAAGCACTTCACTGAGTCTGGCCATTGGTGTATGGAAGTTGCATACTAGATTGATAACCTGGTGGTCAAAGGCATTTCATCAGATTGGAGGGAGGTGTCCAGTGGGGTGCCACAGGGCCAGGGCCAAAGCCAGGATTTCTTGTGTCGGGGGGCCTTTACATTTCTTGGGGGACACCTTATTGATTTGGTTAAAGTAAGTTAAATTAAGTGCTCCTTTCACCCAGCTGCATCTGATGGCCTCTTCCTCTCCTCCCCCCACAGAGGAGGCTTCCCCAGCCTGGACCCCTACCCCCCACTCACTCACCCTGTAGGCAGGACAGGAAGGCGATGGTGGAGGAGTGCACTGGTGCACTCGCCCACTTGGAGAGCCCCCAGCCAGCCACCCACTGCTCTCCCTTTTACAGGGGCCGTGTGGGGAAGGCAGATGGGAAGGTGAGTTTGTGGAGGAGTGCACCAGTGCGCTCACCTGTGCCCTGCTAGGAGACCCTTCAGCCAATCAAGGCTGAGTGCGGCTGGCCTGGGATGGAGGCGTGCTGCTGCAGGCTGCGGCCACCTCATCTCGTCTCCGCTCTCCTCCATCTGCTCCACCCTGATAGGCAATGGCGTCACTGCCATCTTCCCACTCCCTCCCCAAGCAACAGCAGTGGTAGGTCCAGGCCCATAGATGGCTGTTTTCCCATTTTAAGAGCTATGGGGAGTTGAGAAGGGAGTGCACTGCCGTGGGAGGGAATAGAGCTGCCTGGAAGTGAAGGGTGGGCCTGCCTGGAAGTGAAGGGTGGGCCCCCCTCCTCCACTCCTCCACTGTTTCCTCTCAGAGGTGGCACTGCAGGCTCCATCGGGTGGGCGCCAAAGGTGGCAAGCACAGAGAGGGGCAGGTGGGTGTCTGAAGGTGACCCTGCAGCCCCCAATGTGCCCACTCACCATCCCATCCTGACTGTTGGCACGAAGGCAGGCTCTGCCTGGTGAGGGGCTGGGGCTGGAGACAGCGAGGTGGCCACCAGGGGTGGAGTGGAGCACCATGGAGTGAAGCGAGGCAAGGGAGGAGGGCTGCGCTGGGTCACCGGGCATTATGCCTGCTGGCTGGCTGGTGAGTGCATCTTGTCTGGGGCCCACCTGGTTGCCTTCCTGCCTGTCCAGGGTAGTAATTTGGGGGGCCCTGATGGAAAGTTGGGGGGTCGGGCCCCAAAATTATTCAATGTAGCTATGGGCCTGCACAGGGCTCAGTTCTGGGCCTGGTACTTTCCAATATTTTTATCAATGATCTAGATGAAGGGGTAGAAGGACTACTCATTAAATTTACTGATGATACTAAATTGGGAGGAGTAGCAAATACCCAAGAAGATAGAGTTAAAATTCAACAAGACCTGAATATTCTGGAGAAGTGGGCAGCTGCAAACAGGATGCAATGCAACAAAGATAAATGTACAGTATTACATCTGGGCCACAAAAATGTCAAGAATGAATACTGGATGGGGGATACGTTTCTGAGGAGTAGTGTATATGAAAGACATCTTGGGGTAAGAGTGGACTGTAAACTAACTGGAGAGCCAGTTTGGTGTAGTGGTTAAGTGTGTGGACTCTAATCTAGGAGAACCAGGTTTGATTCCCCACTCCTCCACTTGCACCTGCTGATGTGACCTTGGGTCAATCACAAGCTCTGGCACAGTTGTCCTTGAAAAAAAGCAGTTTCTGTCAGAAGTTCTCTCAGCCCCACCTACCTCACAGGGTGTCTGTTGTGGGGAGGGGAAGGGAAAGGAGTTTGTAAGCCGCTCTGAGACTCTGAGCGAAGGGCAGGGTATAAATCCAATCTCTTCTTTTCTTCTTCTTCTAAATACGAGCAGTCAGTGTGCTGCGGTGGCAAACAAGGCTAATTCAGTCTTGGGTTGTATTAAACCAAAGAAGCCATAGAACCAAAATTGCAGGAGGTCATAGCCCCTCTGTATACTGGCTTGGTCAGGCCGCATCTTGAGTACTGTGTGCAGTTCTGGAAGCCTCAGTTCAAAATGGATGTGGACAAAATTGAGAGGGTGCAAAAGAGAGCAACAAGGATGATCAGGGGTCTGGAGACTGAGCCCTACGAGGAAAGGCTAAGGCCCTTGGGAAAGTTTAGTTTGGAGAAGAGGAGATTGAGGAGGGACATGATAGCTCTGCTTAAATATTTGAAAGGATGTCATTTGGAGGAGGGCAAGGAGCTGTTCCAGTTGGCAGCAGAGGATAGGACACGAAGCAACGGGTTTAAATTACATGCAGAAAGTTATCGGCTGGATATTGGGAAAAACCTTTTTCACGGTCAGAGTGGTTCAAAGGTGGAAGCAGCTGCCTAGGGAGGTGGTAAGCTCCCCTTCACTGGCAGCTTTCAAGAAGAGGCTGGGCTTTAGGCTGGTCCTGCATTGGGCAGGGGGTTGGACTAGATGGTCTGTACGGCCCCTTCCAACTCTATGATTCTAACTGTTGAGATATGGAAATCAATGGGGAAGAGGGAACAAATTGATGGAACAAGAGAGGAAGCAGAAGATGCCTTGAACAAACTGAGATGAGGGCCAATGTTTGGGTATGAGCCTTTTACCAGCCATGGTTGATGTGTGATAGAAATTCTCATTAATGATCAAGATGCACATCGTAGGCTGACGACCTTAGCTAAGGATTAGAGGCACTAACTGAGAACTCACTAACAGCACAACACGGGGCTAGTTGTTGGAGGACATTTACAGACAATTGATTTTTTTTTTTTGCCATTGCTGAATATGTCTAGATTGATGAAGTTTTTATGCTTAGACCTAGGATACAATTTTTATGTATGTTATCTGCCAAAAACACACTCCTATAAATGGAAGAAATAATTCACTCTGAATAAATAATGTAGATAAGTGGGGAGGGAAAAACATATAATTTCCCAGGGTATTTGCCACCTTAGAAAAATAATAATTTGCATATTGTCATTAATTACACATAATTACCTTGCAACACACCAACAATTTATTCCAAAGGAGTACAGAAATTTAACAGCATAGCAAAGAAATTGTGTGTGTGTGTGTGGGGGGGCGCTCCTCTGCCTGTTATATATGCATGCACCTTAAAATTCCATGCTACCTGCAGCAATGGTGGTGGAAAGAGCCATCAAGGCACAGCCAACTTATGATGACCCTGTAGGGTTTTCAAGGCAGGAGAGGTTCAGATGTGGTTTGCCATTGCCTGCCTCTGTGTAGCAGCCCTGGACTTCCTTGGTGGTCTGTCATTCGCATACTAGCCAGGGCCAACCCTGCTTAGCTTCTGAGATCTGACAAGATCAGGCTAGCCTTTAGTAAACATAGGAGCTTTTCTATGTATAGTACAGAATAAAGTAGAAGATGGTGGTAAGAGAATTCTTGGACAGTACCACTGCATGCATGCAGAAGGAGGACTATATTTTTAAAAGCTTTACACAGAGAGAGAGAGAGAGACACACACACCCCTGCTATGACAATTTTGCCCTCTCTCACTGGGTTTCCCTTTATCTTGTTCTTCGCTGAACAGCCCTTTTTCTTCTTTGTTTTGCTCTGGCTGTCCTACCCAGGCATTTGAATGTATATTGTTAGATGGTGACCCAGCCTAGAGAAATAAGGGGAGAGCCTAAAATTCTTCTTTTTGTTTTGATTTGATAATGGCATATGAGAGGCTGATGTTAAATAAAAAATAATAAACTGTTTTATTTCACTTTGAGGGGAAATTGTCAGGTAGGAATCAGTTTTTGGACTTATGAGGTGCATAGGCAACAGGAATGAGATAACTTTGTACAAAAATAAACACAAGATAATTTGTCACAAACAGGCAACTGTTTCTGTTATTCAGACAGGTTTTTAAAACTTGAGGAGAGAGATTTCTTGGCAGTTTTTCTTACATAAACTAGAATAAGCTTCTTGATATGACACTAAACTTGGTGAAGACAAAAACATTCACCCAAGTTCCAGTTTCCTTCCTTATCCACTGGCTAGGGATCACCCCTGTCTTCTAGGAGCTATTCCTCTCAGGCTTGTTAGGGATGGGCTAAGCTTCCCACTTTCCTAACTCAGGATCTTTCTTGATTTTCTTCCAGTCTGCTTTGGTCTTTCACTGTTAACTGTCAACCCTCAACTGACACTCCTGACTCTCTCAACTGAAGAATTCCATTTAAACCCTCTGTCACTCAAGGTCTCAGACTGGGTTAAAGCCTTAACTATTTACTATCCATCACTCCTGAATGCAGTAAACAGCACATTCAGCGAGAAAGCTAAACTAAAATTGCTAGTTTTCTATATGCAAGGAGTTTTCCCATGGTAAGGAGCATTTAGAACTCACTCCATCACCTCATTCTGTGTAGTGCTGTTAAGGCTGAAGATAAATGTGATGTCAAGTGGGCTAAATTGCTTACCTGTAGGATGTTCCATATACACAACTAGTAGGCCGGATGACTCCTCTGGCTCCCTGCGGTCCTCCCGGTGAGTGTGTCAGGCTGCTGCTTCTCTCGGCCTGTCCTTGGGCTGGGCAACCATTGGTTCCCTCCTGTTGCTTCCGGGGGGGGGGAATTCAGGCCCAAGCCGGGACACAGAGTTATAAGAACTTAACCCTGGACATCTTTAACTAAGTCAAGTTGACTTTGGGTAGTAATGGCAAATTCAGAACTGAATGAGTTTGGAATATGAACTCCTCAGAAACTGTAGCCCCTCATGAGCTGGGTATAGACTGCAGAATTTGAGCCTGTTTTCATTTCTGCCATTGCATGGCAGTCCTCCCAAGCAATGTTCTCTCCCCATTCTTATCCATATATACTAGATCCAGGGGACACCTGCTTGCCAGCAGAGGCAGCTATAAACCCCACACTCCTTCGTAGGAAATGATGCTCCTGGGCATGGCTAGTTAAGCGGGAACACTGGGCACTGCCTTCTACTGGGTCAGACCATTGGTCTACCAAGGTCAGTATTGCCTACTCTGACTGGCAGCCAGTCACCAAGTTCTCAAGCAGAGATCTTTCACATCACCCCTTACGTCATCCTTTTAACTGGAGACGCCAGGGCTTGAACGTGGAATCTATTGTGAATAAATCAGATCCTCATCCTTTACCACTGAGACACAGATCCACACCACTTGTCACAAACTCTTCCCACTGCACTTGTCCCAATTCTTAGAGGCTGCACAGGAGGGGGAATGGGAACTGACAAGGAAAGACACACTTCCCCTTTTAACTGCGTATTTGATTTTTTAAAATCTTTTAATCTATGGATACTCACTAGATGTCTTAGCAAAAGAGGAAACTATGATGTTGTGAATAACCGACATGTTATAAATAACAGGCAAACTATGAATGGTTCAGCCTCACAAATGGATGCACCATAGAACAAAAAAGGTGCGGTAGTATGAGTTTTAAAACAGGATGGGGCTCTATGAATTAACTTGTGTTTTCTGGCACGCTTGAGCACTGAGCTCCACAAATGGCTGATATTGAACGCTAGCTATCAAATAATGAAATGACTGAATATAAATGAGCATATAGTGAATAACGGCTCAAATATTTATAGAGGTGCAAACAAAAATTGACCTTCAAATATAAAACCAAATAGCGAAGCTGACTATCTGAAGTCTAATACTGCCAACAGATAGCAAATACCAAGGGTCATTTTATTTATTTAAAAATTTATACTCTGCCTTATCATACTTTCAAGATGGCTTACACAGACAGTAATCAACAATTAAAACAGTTACTTAAACAATTAAAACCAATAGTTAATACAAATAGTCTAAAAGGTCAGATGCCTGAGGTTAAGAACATAAGAACATAAGAGAAGCCAATGTTGAATCAGGCCAATGGCCCATCTAGTCAAACACTCTGTCACACAGTGGCCAAAAATACCAGGTGCCATCAGGAGGTCCAGCAGTGGGGCTTAAAACAAATACTTAGAATCATAGAATGTTAAGAGCTGGAAGGAACCTTGCAGGTCATCTAGTCCAACCCCTGCACTCTGCAGGAGCACAGCTGAAAGATAGCCCTACATACCTACAACATAACCGAAAGATGGTTGTCCAGTCTCTGCTTGAAAACGTCCCACAAAGGAGCATCCACCACCTCCTGAGGCAATCTGTTCCACTGCTCAACCACTCTTAAAAGTTAGGAAGTTAAATCCAGTCTTACAGTTAGGAGCTTTAAATCCCATCAGAGGAGAAAAGGCCTTCTGAAGAATTACATGGAGACAGATGAAGATAGGTAGCCATGTTAGTCTGTCTGTAGCAGTAGAAAAGAGTAAGAGTCCAGTAGCACCTTAAAGGCTAACAAAATTTGTGGTAGGGTATGAGCTTTTGTGGGGCCCTTTTGTGGGGTAACACATGAAAGCTCATACCCTACCACAAATTTTGTTAGCCTTTAAGGTGTTACTGGATTCTTACTCTTTTCTACTGAAAAATTACAGTTTTGTAGGGCGTCTGGAATGTTAATAATGGAAGGTCAGCATGAGGGCACAACTAGAGGATATGGCTTCCCCAGGAATGTCACAGCCCAGTGGCATACCTAGTGCATCTGATGCCCAGAGCAAATAATTTTTTTAACACCCCTATCCTCTGTCCCCCTTGAGTCCCAGTGAGAAAGGTGAATGGTAAACAAAGTAAATAAAACAAATGTTCCACAGATTATTGTTGTTAACTATCAGTTTTCTTAAGATTCTTCCATGTGGTGCCCTCCACTTCTGCTAACGCCCCTTAACATCCCTGCCCCCAAGAAAGAGCAGGTCTTTTTGAATGTGTGTCATCCTGTGGCTTACCAACTCTTGGAAGAAAGAAGCACAGTGATATTTTGGCTGTCTGGCCAGGCAGGCTTCCAAAGGACATGTTCTTCTTCCTGGTCTGCTAATGGAGGCAACAAGTCAAGTAAAATCACAAGCCCACAGGCTCCATCGGGGGGCTGGAAGTGCCTGCTCCTTCACCAAACTTCTCTTTGGCCCTCACCCACCCACCCAAGAAGAGCCTGGAGCCACATGAGGCCTGGCTGATGCTGCAGCTGCTTGGCCAAGAGAAGGATTTGGGCTTGAGGTGTGTGCTTGCATTCCTCCTCAGTTTGCAGTTCCTAGCCAGAGTGGCTCCCAGGCTTCTGCAGCTGGGTTACTTTGTGTGAACTTGGCTGCAGATTGGTCTGCTAACGGAAAGAGGTGCCCACTCACCCCCACTTTAATAGTGTTACTGAAGTGAGAATAAAAACCCAGATCTCCTCTCCTAGAGTTGCCAACAATCTGGAGGTGCAAACGTCCTGCCCTCTGCAATGAAAAGCATCAGCTGCCCAAACATCCAGCTGTAAAAGTGGCAAGATAGTGACCCCCCCTGCAGGTTGTTGGCAACCTGACCCCCTCTTGAGAAGCAAAGTCTAAAAGAAATGGAAATGGAAACAGGAGGAGAGCAGCTGGCTTGGGGGGTGCCCAGAAACAAGGGCCATTACCTTAGGTTAATCTCATTTACTTGGTGGCCCTTTGGATCCACAGTGCCCTTATATCTGCAGCAAGCAAGCTCATAATTTCTAGTACCAACTGAATGTTAACATGCCCATTCTGCACATGGGGAACTGCGACCACTTTTACCGGAAAAAGACAAACTGTGCACATTGCAGTTTGCTTTCAAACAAAATGCCCCCGTCCCAGATCACTCCATTGAACTTCTAGCGGAGAACAGATTTTTCACTTCTGTTGGTTCTGGGGTATGACAATGTACCCCCTTATTGCCTGCACTGCCCCACCCTTAGTATGCCACTGCCAACAGCCATTTTACCTCAAGATTTTTGTTGCTTTAAAAATACCCCAGGGACCCTAGCCTGCTCAGGACCATGGTGTAGAGGGGAGAAAGGGTGCCTGCCTCTTCCCTGTGCCATTTTTCAAGAGCCCATATACTTTAGGGGGGATGAGGCTCTTGAAAAATGGTGTTTGTGTGTAGACAGGAGCCTCTCCTCCCCCCATGCTGCAGTTCCTGCTGTATTTTTAAAGCAGCAGAAATCCAGAGGTAAAATGGCTGCTGTGTCTTCAGTGTCCCTGGGGATATGGTATTGTCTAGTTGTGCCCTGAGTCAGATCATTGGTCTGTCAAGTTCAGTATTGTCTAGTCAGACAGGTCTCAGGTAGAGGTCTTCCATTACGTATCACCTGACTTTTTTCCTCTCATTAAGGCACAGTCCATTCCCTGAATGGGGCTTTCCAGAGTTCAGATGACAGAAAATTCTGTCAAAAGCTCCTAACTAGTAGCAAAAGCTGCTAACTAGTGGTCCTGCATTGGGCAGGGGGTTGGACTAGATGATCTGTATGGCCCCTTCCAACTCTATGATTCTATGATTATTACTGTTGTGTCCTGGGATCAGAAGGCAGAGCTAGGCGAAATACAGCCAAGCTTCGCTCTCTGAGAACAATAGGGAATAGGTTCCTGAGCTCGCCAGTAGTGAACCAATGGCAGCATTGGCGGGCGATTCAAACCCGCCAATAGGAATATAGGGCCGTCCCCCCTAACTGTATATAGTTGGCCTCCGGCCGTTACTGTGTGTTCTTTGTCTTGTGTGAAGTACGAATAAACGTGTCTTCCCTTATGTCGTCGTCCGAGTCATGAGGCCCGAAACCCAGTACTTTACAGTGGCGACGAGGATGGGATTTCAGCGCCTTCCATGACTCCATGAGCGACGAAAAGGACACCGCCGAGCATCGCATCGCTGACCCCGAGAGCAGCACCGCACCGCTCGCCGAGCATCGCATTGCTGACCCCGAGAGCAGCACCGCACCGCTCGCCCCGGCGCACGCCTTACCAGACAGAACCATGGCCGCTTCTCATGTAACACTGGAGCACTTCGATCCGTCGCAGCCAGAAACCTGGGACGCATGGGTCGACCAGCTCATCAGCTATTTGGAGCTCAACGAAATCCGCCACCCCGACCAGAAACGAGCGATCCTGCTGAACGCCTGCGGCACCCAAACCGTCCGCCTCGCCAAGAGCCTCTTGGTGCCCCGCACGGCCTTGGAGAGCTCGTTTGGGGAGATCCTGGATGTCCTCAACGCTTACTTCAGCCCCCGGCCGACCTTCCTGGCCAAGAGGATGGAGTTCCAGAGGCGAGTCCAGGCCCAAGGGGAATCCATAGCCACCTTCCTGGCCGCGCTAAGGGCGCTCGCGGTGGACTGCGTGTTCCCGAAGGTGGAGGACAACCTGCTGACGCAGTTCGTGTGGGGCCTGGCGGACTCCAAGCTGCGGCGCAAGTTGGTTGGACACCGGAAGCTCTCCTTGGACGAGGCCCTAGACGCCGCAACAGCCCACGAGGCCGCGGAAGGGGAATGCCCGGCCGCGGCCGCCCATGTGGTTGGAAGGAGTCCAAGCCCCGGGAATGTGGACACGGAAGAGGTCTTCGCCCTCAGACCTCAACAACGCCGGCCGGCGCCGTTCCAGCAGGCCAACAGAGAGCCAGCCAAGCCTTCCGGCAACCGGGTCGTCTGTGCCAGCTGCGGGGAAGGCCACGCAAGGAAATCCTCCAAGTTCCGGGATGCTGTCTGTCACGGGTGCGGAAAGCAGGGACACCTCGCACGGGTCTGCCGATCCAAGGGCCCCCGGAATTCGAGATCGTCGGCCCCACCGCATCGCGCATCGTCCACCACCTACGAGACGACGGAAGAGGTCGCCGAGTTGAACCACCTCACCGACCAACCGCTGCAGGTACTTCGCCTCCCCAACCCCAACCTCTCCTCCACCCCGAAGATCCAAGTAACCGTGCAGATTGAGGGGTCCCCTTGCTGCATGGAGGTGGACTCGGGATCGGCGGCGTCCATCATTTCCATGGACACTTTAAAAAGACTTTGCCCGTCAGGGGACCCCTCTACGTCCATCGCCACTAAGCTTGGTGGACTTTCAAAAGAACCCTGTCCCCATCCGGGGAGTCGGCACTTTCCGAGTGCAATACCGAGACTTTGAGGGGAACTTGGACTTGGTGGTGGTGGAGGGAAATCTCGTGAGTCTCCTGGGGCGGGCATGGTTTGAGTCCCTAGGCATCACAATTGGGGGAGTGAATAAGTGCGGGATGCGTGACTGGGGGGCGGTGTGCAAGGAATTCCCCGAGGTCTTTGACGGGAAACTGGGGTGTTATAAAGGGCCCCCGGTGTTGCTCCACTTAGACCCCACAGTGACGCCGATCCGACGGCGCTTCCGCACCGTGCCCCTGGCCCTCCGCCCTAAAATAGAGGCCGAACTGGACCGGCTAGTGGCCCAGGGAGTCCTAGAGCCTGTCCCGAACGCTCAATGGGAGACCCCGATTGTGACACCCGTTAAGCCAAACGGGGAAATCCGCATCTGCGCGGATTATAAGTGCACCATTAACCAGGCACTTCAGGCGCACGCATACCCCGTACCCGTGGTCAGCCACGTCTTAGCAACACTGGCGGGGGCGCGCATATTTGGAAAGCTGGATCTCGCGCAGGCGTACCAGCAACTCCCGGTGGATGCAGCCACGGCCGAGGCGCAAACCATTGTAACCCACCGGGGCGCCTTCAGGGTGAAGCGGCTGCAGTTCGGGGTCAGTGTGGCCCCAGGGATCTTCCAAAATCTCATGGATGACTTGTTAAAAGGGATCCCTGGAGTGACGCCGTTCTTCGACGACGTCCTCATCGCCGCGACCACCCCGGAAAGCTTCGCCGCCCGCCTCCGAACGGTACTGGGTCGCTTCCAAGCCGCGGGGCTGAAAGTGAAGCGGGAAAAGTGCCTCCTCGGGGTGCCGGAGGTGGAGTTCTTGGGGTACCGGGTAGACGCAACAGGCCTGCATCCGGCGAGGGACAAGGTGAAGGCCATCGTGGAGGCCCCCGCCCCGAAGTCCAAGGCGGAGCTCCAGGCGTTCTTAGGCCTCCTGAACTTTTACCACGCCTTTCTCCCCCACAAAGCCGCCGTGGCCGAACCCCTGCACAGGCTGCTGGATAAGGCGACACCTTGGGCATGGGGAGCGAGGGAGGCGGCGGCGTTTCGGGGGGTTAAAGTACTCTTGATTTCTAACGCGGTGCTCGCCCACTTTGATGAAAAGCTCCCGGTAATCCTTGCGTGCGACGCATCACCGTATGGGGTCGGGGCAGTCTTGGCACACAAGCTACCGGATGGAAGGGAAGTCCCGGTGGCTTATTACTCCCGCACGCTGTCCCTCGCGGAGCGGAACTATGCACAAATCGACCGGGAGGGCTTGGCACTGGTGGCGGGGGTTAAAAAGTTTCACAACTTTGTGTACGGGCGGCCCTTCACGCTCGTAACCGATCATAAGCCATGGTGACGGTAGACTCCTACTCGAAATGGGTGGAAATAAGCCCAGTGTCTACCACCTCTGCCAAAGCGGCAATAAGGGCCCTGCGGAAAATATTCGCGACGCACGGGTTACCAGACACAATCGTGTCGGACAACGGGGCAGCGTTCACATCTGCTGAGTTTCAAGCGTTCCTCGAAAGGAACCTAATCAGGCACATACGATCAGCGCCCTTCCACCCGGCAACCAATGGACAGGCGGAGAGAACGGTACGCACCGCCAAAGAAGCCCTGAGCCGCATAACGGAGGGGGACTGGGAGTTCCGGCTGGCCCGCTTTCTTATTACATACCGCACCACCCCAAACCCCATCTCCGGGCATTGCCCCGCAGAACTATTAATGGGCCGCCGCCCTACCACTTTATTAGACAGACTCCACCCGGACCGAGCCCCAGAGAGAAAGCTGGTCGAGAACCGGGAGGCGCCCCGAAGCTTCCTCCCGGGGGAACCTGTCTACTTCCGGAACTACGGGGCGGGGCCTCAGTGGGTGGCCGGGCGCATCCTAAAACCCACCGGGCCAGTGTCATACGAAGTCCTAACAGATGGGGACCGGGTCCTCCGTAAACACGTCGACCAGCTCCGGAGGCGGCAAGACCCCGACACAGAGATCCAGTTACCGGGAAATGCTGCGGCCGCCCCAGCATCCGATCGACCGCAAGCACCGACAGCGGAGCCAGCGCCGGAAAGTCCACAGAATCCGGAGAGGGCCCCGGTGACAGCTGAACCGCCGCCGCCGCCGCCGCCGCCGTTACAGCCGCCACTGTCACCGCCTCGGCTACTACCAGAGATCCAAGCTCCTTGTGCTGGCGGACCACCCGATAGGGGCCCCGCCAGCCCGGTACCGGCCCCCCGACGTTCGCTAAGAGAACGGAGGGCACCAACATACTTAAAAGACTACGTCACCTGATAGGAGACGAACTATGGGGGAGGGGTGTTGTGTCCTGGGATCAGAAGGCAGAGCTAGGCGAAATACAGCCAAGCTTCGCTCTCTGAGAACAATAGGGACTAGGTTCCTGAGCTCGCCAGTAGTGAACCAATGGCAGCATTGGCGGGCGATTCAAACCCGCCAATAGGAATATAGGGCCGTCCCCCCTAACTGTATATAGTTGGCCTCCGGCCGTTACTGTGTGTTCTTTGTCTTGTGTGAAGTACGAATAAACGCGTCTTCCCTTATGTCGTCGTCCGAGTCATGAGGCCCGAAACCCAGTACTTTACAATTACAAAATTATAAAATATTGTCAAACAAGGGGAGACCCACAAGAAATTTGCAGGGAGGGGACATTTTGCCCATTGTTGCTTCCCTCTCCCCACTCCTCTGTGAAAATTCCCTCCAGTCTTTCTGTACCCACCCCTTATCTATCAGTCTTCCCTCACCTCCACTTCTCCTCTCACCCCTTCTATTTTAGCTTTCTTCCCTTCTCCCTTCTCTAGGTATCCTTTCTTACCCCCTTTCTCCTCTCACCCCTCTTTTACCCTAGCCCTTCTCAGACAATGTCATCTTTCCCCCACCCCTTCTCAGTCTGCCACTCTCTTTCTCTCTCCTATTTCTCTCTTTCCTCCCCCTCTTCTGCCTCCCTTTCTGCAGCTTCGTCCTTGTTTTTCTGGCTGTAGGGAGGCTGCTCACCTGAGAGAGATGTGGTGGCAGTGGTGGCCTCTGCCCCGCAGCTCCAGGGCTGTCTTGCTGGAGCCTGAGCTCTCTCCAGCATGGGGATGCGGGTGGGGGAAGTGGGCAGCTGGCTGGCTGGTTTTGGTCACTTCTCCCACGTGCCACTGCTGCTGCTTCCTCCTCTCCCTCAGCTAATCAAAAGGGGAAAAAGCCTCAAGCATATGAAGTGAAAAGCTGGCAGGGCAGCCCACTGAGTGGCTGCTCAGTGCTCTTTGTGTACCCTCTGGGCTTAGCCACTCCACCAGTGCTGCTGCTCCTTTGGATAGAAGCCTGCAGCAGCTATTGATGGGGTGTGGGACTCTGGTTGTGGGGGTGGGGAGAAGACTGGCAGCTCCGGGAGTCCCCCTACTGTCCTCCTATTTTCTGGCAGTGGTGGGAATGGTTCCTGCATCGACATGGACGGGTCTTGTTGTGGCAGGCCAAGCAGTGGCTGGGACGAGGATTGCCATGGTGGGTACCTTGTGGCTCCAACAGATTTTCCCAGTGGCCCTAGCAGTGGCATGGGCAGTGACGGGGGCAATTATTTGCTTTTCCTGTGGCTCAGTAAGTACACATGCGCAGAGAACACAGTTTTACTTTTGGGGGGATTTAGGTATCCCCCGTATACTTTAAAAAACATTTTAGATTTTTCTGCACCCCTGGGGAGTGCCCCAATTGTGTAGAAAAGTCTCTTTACCATCCGTGTGCCCCTGATTTGTGGGAATAGATATCCGCACACACAGGGGACCCTTGGCTATTAGTATATAGACAAGTGGAGTCCCACAAGAAACTTGCACGATGGTTATCTCATTTGTCACACCTTTGCTTCCTCTGCTCACCCCCTACCTCTCTCACACTATTTCTCCCCTCTGCCCCCCTTTTCTTACTGTATTTCTGCTCCATGCATGTGACTTCCTCTCTCTTTCTGATCTGTCATCTTTCTCTTCGTTTTTCTGCCTCCCCACTTCATCATTCTTTCTCTCTGTTTCTGCCCTCCACCCCATCATTCTTTCTTTCTGCCCCCATCACTCTCCCAGCCTCCTGCCTGCTTCCTCCCCCACTCCGCAGAACAGCAGCAACAGTGGTGGCAGTGCTCTCAGCCACCCACCTGCTTCCTCTCCCCCGCAGCAGCAGTGGCAGCACTCTGGGAATCACAACGGATCTCCCAGCTACAGAGATCAATTCACCTTAGGGCTGCCAGCTCCAGGTTGGGAAATTCCTGAAGATTTGGGGGTGGAGCCTTGGGACAGTGCAAGCAGCCTCAACAGGGTATGATGCCATAGACTCAACCCGCCAAAACAGCCATTTTATCCAGGTGAACTGATCTCTGTCTCCTGTTCAACAGTTGTAATTCTGGGTGATCTCCAGTCCTCACCCAGAGGCAGACAATGGTGGTTCTCGTGGAGGAAATGGCTGGAGGGTGGAGTCTATGGCATTACACCAGTCCAAAGTTCCTTTCCTCCTCAAATCCCACCCTCTCCAGGCTTCACCCCTCAAATGGCCAGAGATTTCCCAACCTGGAGTTGGCAACCCTATTTCCTTCCCAACCAACAGCCAATCTACCTTTATCTGCCTCTCTGTCTTCTGCTTTCCATCTCCACCCCCCAGCTCCTACCTAGGAAAATTACAGTCTTTCTCCACGGTGAGGGCCAAAGCAGCTTTCGTTATTCCCTCCTCCTTTTTATCTGAGGTTGGTTAGGCTGAAATATGTGACTGGTCCAAAATCACGCAGTCACCTTCCACTGCAAGATGGGGATCTGAACCTGGGTCTTGCAGACTGTACTGTGAAGCTCTAATTGCTGCACCTCACTGGCTTTCATAGGGTGGCTGCTGATGAATGGTAGCAAGCAGCCGAGGCTAGGTGAGTCATGCAAATGTGGGGGGACCTGGCAACCCTAGACTACTGCCAGGCCTAGAGTTGCCAACCTCCAAATGGGCCCTGGAGACCCCCCAGAATTACAACTGGACTCTAGTCAGCAGAGGTCTGTCTCCCTGCAGAAAATGGCTGCTTTGGAGGGTGGACTCTGTGGCATTATACCCAGCTAAGGCCTCTCCCTTCCCAAACCCAGTCCTCCTTAGAGTCCACCACAAAATCTCTAGAAATCCCCCAGCCTGGCACTGGCAACTCTTGTGAGGCCTGGCCCCAAGGCTCCCTTCCCCTCTCCCTGAAAAGCCAAAAGAGGCCTGGAAAGGGCCTTTCTCCCACCTTTTACTGACAAAGCCAGTTAGAAGCCCCCCCCCCCCAACATTCTAATCTCTCACTGTTGATGCCTGGAGTTAGGTCCTTGCAGAGGCCATTTCAAAAGTTTTTTGGGGGAATTCAACCGTTCCTGAAGGGATTTTTACTTTTTGGATTTTTCTACAAACCCAGGAAGTCTACTGACTGTGTAGGAAAAGCTGTTGGGGGAGAGTGAGCCCCCTGTTGGTGGAAATAAGTATCCACACATTTTGGCAATTAGAATAAGGATATTGACATTAAATCTCAGATATCATAGATGCTGAATACAGATATGAAATACTGGGTGATGTTTGGCACAGAGTATTTACAAGGCAGTATTAGGGGGACTGCTTTATGCTAACCAAGTTGCTTCAACTCAATTCATTTCATGCCAGCCTGGGACAAAACTCTGCCAGAGCTCTAATACACACAAAAAGAAGGCCTTTCCCTTTTCTCCTAGGGAACACAACAATGGTTATTCCAGCTGCAAAGTACTGGGTTCTTAGACACGTTGTAGTGAACCAGCTCATAGTTTGTTTAAGAACACAAAACTAAGACAAAACAGCGGGACCGAAGCCCTGCTTAAATCCCCAAACAAACCACACCCCCAACGCACACCACACCCCGTGATTGGTTATTTACAGTGTATCATCTCCCATAGGACCCATCTTGAATCTGGGCAGCCTTACTGGTCCGTTTCAGGATCCTAGGGGCTATTGTTCCTAAAGGTTGAAGCTCCATGCATTTGCATGACTACGTGTGAACCCAACCGTGTGTGCGGTCTTGGTTGATACACAACACGAGCAGAAGACTGAGGAAGCATCTGCTTCTGAGGACAAATCATGTATACAAGGATATCTGCACTGAATCAGGGTTCATGTGTTTAAGCAGATTTTGGAGCACTATTTCTAGCTGCAGTATTTACATTATAGGTGCAAAGCTAAATGGTATCAATTTCCAGCAAAAACCAGAACAGCAATATTCTCATTTATGCCTTCCTTTTCACAATACAATCACATCTGCTGAAGTTAATTTTTTTACTGGACCTCTGTGGTCTAAAAAAATAAAACACCAAAGCTGTTGCAAGTGCAGGATTTAGCACACACTGTATCTTAGACTTTCCAGCATCAGGAAGAATAAACCCAAGCAGATGTCACCCTCTGCAGAGTCCTATTCAGGTCCATCATTCTCTGTAAAAGGCATTTTGTTACTTGTAATTAATTAAATGAGCTATATGATAGGAAAAGAAACAAAACAGTTATTAAAACATCTTCTAGGCAAACAAGTTGAGTCTCTTTATGTTTTCTTTAAGAACATCTCCTATTGAACTCAGCAGGCTGTGCTCACACTAAAGTTACAGTTGCTGCAGTTGCTGTGCTCCTTGCTAGAGGATAAGGAATAACATAGCCCGATCTTGTCAGATCCTGGAAGCTAAGCAGGGCTGGTGCTTGGATGGGAGACCACCAAGGAAGACTTTGTCAAGGAAGGCAATGGCAAATCAGCTCTACTTAATCATTTGCCTTGAAAATGCTACGGGGTCAAGTTGGCTGTGAATTGACAGCACTTCACACACACAGAGACATATACACACCCAGACACATGGAATAGATTACTTGTGGAAGTAAAACATCTGAAGGCCATGGCTTGGTGGAAGAGCATCAGCTTGACATGCAGAAGCTCTCAGGTTCAATCCTTGGCATGTCTACGTAAATGATCAGGTACATGATCAGGTAGTAAAATGGTGTGAAACACTTCTATCTGAAAACCTGGATAGCTGCTGCCAGTCTGAGTAGACAATACTGGCCTTGATGAACCAATAGTCTGATTGAGTGGCTGCAGCTTCATGTATGTTTATTGTGTTACTGTAACTACTTATCTGTCCTTATATATATTTGACTTCTGGTGTCCCTCCTAGACACGCTTCCACAGCCTTTAGCCCACTCAGATGCTGCTCTCACAGTCTCCCAATCCTGTGGCTCCATTGGCTCGCTGCATTGGCTCAGCCCCGCAATCTGGAGGGAGTTGGCGAAGGGGATGGATGCTTCGCTGAGAGAGCAGCAACCCCTTCACGGGGGAGAAGGAGGCAGACCTAGCGAGCGGCGGCAAGCAGGGGAACCACTCACCTTTGCTGCCCCTTGCGGCTCCTCTCCCTCAGCCACAAGGCCTGCACTACAGAAAAGGCTGCGCAGCACCTTTCAAAGGCTCCCCCACCTTCCTTCAGCGGTGGCGGCAGCGCCAGGGAGGGTCTGGCCTAGAGGAAACGAGTTGCAGCTCCTGGAAAGCTGGACTCTCTCCTGATGAAGACAGTTCTCTTGGCTCCTGTGTGAGACTAACTGTGACTAACTGTTGCCTCAGTGGCTGTTGGTAGGCAACCAAACAACCAAGCTTGCTTATGTGAATTAAAAAAAAAGGACTTTCAGCATAACCCCCTCCCCCGCTTGGCCACTTTCCTGTCAGAATAAACTTAACAGGCCTCTCACTCCTTTTTGGCTCCACCATGGCTGGCTGGCTAATGAGGTGGGCCAGTGACCATCAAACCATTGTCTTCAACCCCCTGCTGTGAGGCTGACTTTCCCCTAGGGTTGCCAATCTCTAGGTGAGACCTGGAGATCGCCTTCTGTTACAATTGATCTCCAGATGACAGAGATCAGTTCCCCAGGAGAAAATGGCTGCTTTGGAGGGTAGACCCTATGGCATTATCCTCTTCTGAGTCCTTCCATCCCCCCACCCAATGCTGCCTTCCACAGGATCCACCCCCCAAATCTCCAGGTATTTCCCTAATCAAAGGTGGAAACTGTGCTTTCTCCTCAGTGCCTGTTGCTAGGCAATCAGGTTCTGTCACTAAAAGGCCCTTTCCACACCTATTTTGCCTTTGGGAGAAAACACATTGGGGCCACTCCTGATAGGGTTGCCAACTCCAGGTGGAAAATTCCTGGAGATTTGAGGGATGGAACCTGGAGAGGGTGAGGTTTGAGGAGGGGTGGGACCTCAGTCAGGTACAGTGCCATAGACTCCACCCTCCAAACCAGCCATTCCCTCATGGGGAACCATTGTTGCCAGTCTCCAGGGGAGGGATGGAGATCACACAGAATTACAACTGCTCTTCAGATGGCACAGATCAGTTCCCCTGGAGAAAATGGTGGACTCTGTGTCATTATACTCTGCTGGAGTCGCCACAGCAAATTGGTGCTGAGTGCCCAAGGCTGGGGCACTCTCCCAGAGCCTCTTTCTAGAGTTCGTTGTATTTATTTCCACAATGGGCCTTATTCCTAGACTATTATATTACTCAGTGATACATTACTGGTTTTCAGTATGTATTGCTGATTGGTACTGAATAGGTAATTACAAATGGTGCTTATTTTCCATCTTTATCTTTCTGGGAGGCAGCGTGGGATGACACAAACGATCACCACTGTGCTTGGAGCAGCATCTTACAACTTAACTATGATGTGACTGATTCTGAAAATGTCTGGGGAAGATGTTTTTGGACTGCAACCAAAATACAAAACCAGCTGTGGTGTTGTGGTTAAGGGTGGCGGACTCTAATCTGGAGAACCAATTTTGATTCCCCACTCCTCCACATGCAGCCAGCTGGGTAACCTTGGGTCAGTCACAGTTCTCTCAGAGCTCTCTCAGCCCCTACCTCACAGGGCGTCTGTTGCGGGGAGAGGTAGGGAAGGTGATCATAAGCCACTCCGAGAGTCCTTCGGGTAGTGAAGGGCATGGTATAAAACCAACTGCTCCTCCTCTTCCTCCCTCTTCTTCTTCCTTCTCCTCCTCCTCTTCAACTAAATCTGAAAATGTGGTTTATTGGGTTTTAAGAAGCACACACCATTTCCGAACATCTTTGGTCACCACTTATTTGCTGACCATGTGAAAGCGACATCTAGTTTATTCCATTCCATGAACTGTTATTCCCCAAGTGCCTCATCTATTTTCATTAGTCAAAAGTTGAAGGCTCCCTTTAAGCAGAAGCAGCAGCAAGTGGGCCAAAATGTTTAAGGCTCTTTCTGTGTTTATACATGAATAAACAGCATGACTAATTCCTGATCATTATTCACTTACAGAATAATACGTACGCAAAATAGATGTTAAATTTGCTACAGCACAGTTTGCCAAACCACACAATCTGCTTGTGCCGTAAAGCACTGTAGTAATTGAGAGATTATTGTGGAAGAGACAGCATTACTAATCCATCCATCCACACACAGATGTTGCATTGCTCAGACTGACTGCTTCCTTCTCTGGCTTAGGCATGTTGGAACACCGTGGATATCAGACCTATGCCAACCCCTGTAGTGCTCTTCTGTTTCATGCACTACAAATGAAATACCATCATCACACATCAGGCTATTCCCAAAATCAAT
The DNA here is from genome assembly GCA_029375565.1 of Gekko gecko. Taxonomy (NCBI): domain Eukaryota; kingdom Metazoa; phylum Chordata; class Lepidosauria; order Squamata; family Gekkonidae; genus Gekko; species Gekko gecko. The sequence goes on from JAPDNY010000006.1 coordinate 142,256,682, forward strand.
GACTGCATGAATGATTAAGTGCATATGATTCAATGTGAAAGAAGGATGGCTCAGAGCCATTTAAACCCCTCTTTTCTACTCTTCACAAACCTCCATGAACTGCATCAAAGTTCATGGAAGTCTGTGGTGGTTCCAGTGTCCACAAACATGGGCTCATGAACCATGAACCAGCCAAAGTTCATTGCAGACTTTAGTTTGTGAGCCCATTCATGCCCATACCTAGTGCCATGCTTTAGAGCAATCAAGAGTGGACACCAAGCCCATGAATATCCTTCTCATGTCCTTTTCTAGCTCTGCGTGTTCCTCCTCCATTTTGCACACTTTTTCCTTGAGCATTTGTAACAAGTAACTCCAGAGGCTGGACAGTGTCTAGGCTTATATCTGTTTCCACATTTATTGAAAATCTTCTGTAGTTTAACTACGGCAGGCGCTTGTCTGCTGGAGACTTGCATGCTTGTTGCAAGGAGCTAGAACAGTTTCACTTTTGCTCCACAGCATGCAATATTGATTCTTCAGACATAGCTCTGGTCTTTGTTCTGCAGGTATCAAGTGCAGACTGTTCCATGACATATGTACATGTATACAGTAAATATACCATAATGGCTGCGGCAAAATGTACAAAACATACAGCTAATCAAATGAAACATTGAATCATACAAACAGGGGACCCACAAAAAGACTTGCAGGCAGGGCCAGTGCCAGTTTTTTTTTGCACACTAGGCGAGACTGCCTTCTCCCCTCCCCCCATCCCATGCACCCACTAATTTTCAAACATAAATGTATTTTAGCAAGAACGAAAAACACAACATTTGTAATTGCTGGTGACTCCTAGTGCGGCTTGGAAGTTTCAGAGAAGTGGCTTGCTATTTCCTGCCTCTGTGTCCTGGCCCTGGTATTCTTTAGAGGTCTCCCATCCAAGTACTTGTCAGGGTCGGCCCTGTTTACTTTCCAAGATCTGACAAGATTGGGCTTGCCTGGGCTATCCAGGTCAGGGCAGGTTGGCTGCCACTTGACAGGACCTTACACGTACCCACACATGTAGGGTTCTTTAGGATTAGTCATCATGATTAATAATTACATTATGATGTGCCTTCTAGAGTTCTACATGATTTCACGTTAGCTGGCTGCAGTTTTTACAATCAATAAGGTAGATCAGTGTTTTTCAACCACTGTGCCGTGGCACACTAGTGTGCCGTGAGATATTGTCTGGTGTGCCGTGGGAAAAATTCCAATTTCATCCGTAACATATGAACAATTATAAAATAAAGTATTATTATTTCATAATAAAGTAATTATAAAATAATTTCTTTGTGTTTATTTGATTCCTATTCAAGAGAATTACTTTATATATAGTCAATATAGGCACAGAGTTAATTTTTTTTAACATTTTCTAATGGTTGTGTGCCTCGTGATTTTTTTCATGAAAAAAGTGTGCCTTTGCACAAAAAGGTTGAAAAACACTGAGGTAGATGTAGGGGGACTGAGTCACATTTAAGGCCACATCATACATTCAGGACAAAGGCAAGATTCACACACAGAACATTCTGATTTGTAGCTTGTGGTGCATTCCTCTGCAGACTTACTTCAGTATAAACATTTTGATTTCAAAGGGCCTAGGCTGAAATAAATCTTAAAAAGAATTACATTGGAAGTCCCTTAGCCACTATGCTACAGCAGCTCCATATAGGATAACCACTCAAAGACATAGCACTTCACAGAGTAAAAGTCTCTGCCCCAAGGTCTTTACCATTCAAATTGGGACAAAAAAATCCAACATGCCGGCAACCAACAAGTTAAATTAGCTTAGCTCTGCCCCTGTACATCAAAAGTGTGTGTGTGTGTGTGTGTGTGTAGGATCCCAGTATTCAGAACTCAGAGGCTGTGGCTATAAATGGGGAGGTGGTGTGTCTCAGCAGTAGAGCACCTGCTTGGCACGCAGAAGGTCTCAGGTTCAACCCCAGCATCTCCAGCTAAAAGGTGCAATAGTAGGTGATGTGAAAGACCTCCAGAGCCCACAGAGTGCTGCTGCCAGCCAGACTAGACAATACTGTCCTATGATCTGTCTCAAGATAAATCTGCTTCACTCATGCCTTACACTTCCACATAACACTCCCCCCACCCCCAGCGTTTGTGTTCTCATTTGAACTCCACTGGGAGAAAAGGTCTCAAAGAAGGGGAGAGAGAAGATATGGAGATGTAGCTGGTGGGGCACAAAGACAGTTCAGTTCCTTTCAACTGTACCCCACTTTTGCTTTAAAAAGAAAGCTGAACACCCCCCACCCCACCCCCAGTCGAGGAGATAACAGAGGAAGTGGAGAGAAGGGGGAAACGTGATAAGGGCTATGCCATCTCACTTCCCTGCGATTGGTATTAACCAACCAAAGGGCAAAGCCAAACTCCAGCAGGCTGAATTCAGAGGGGAGCTGAAGGAACACAGAAAACTCCCTCTCAGAATACCTCTGTAGTGCTAACAACAACTTTGAGAGTGCACCTTGGAGCTCAGCACAGTGGTGCATGGCACCTTACCCGGGAGGGACGGATGCCTTCAAAAGCCACTGCAGATTTCCGCGCTGCTCCTTATGCAGGGCGTGCAATGCAAGCGAGCAGCCGCCCAACTTTGTGCAAAGCCAAGGCAGCATAGCTCTGGGGCTGCCCTTCACCCCGCTTCCCTGCAGCAGCTGAAGCGCTCTGCGGTCAGATCTGCTCCTCCTCCCCCCACCCCAGGATCCAGGGGGAATCAGCACACGTGCTGGGGGTGCTCTTTCGGGCCAGGAGTGTGCAGAGGGGGCGAGGGGGATCTGCCGAGGAGGGAGGTGAAGGCCACCCCCTGGCCTCAGAGGGGTGCAGGCCAGACCCCGGCGGACGGGGGGGGCAGGGGAGGAAGCTTAAAATGGTGGGGAGCAATGAGTGAGGAACCTACCTTTCCAACGGTGCAGGTTTGACGTGTGGTGCTGCTGGTGTTCTGGAGAGTGGGCGGGACTTGGGGCAGTGGAGGCGTCGGGCGGCTGAGAAGAGGGCAGGCAGCAACTGCTGTGTGGTGTGCTGTGCACGTGCTCAGATTGCGCAGCTCTTCAAGTGCACAGCCAGGTGAGAGCAACAGGACTTTTCATGAGGTGTGGGAGGGGCTGGGAGTGGTGGGGCGGCAGGCCAGCGTGGCATCTTCTTCCAGGGGGCACGCTCTAGGCAAATGCCTTATTCCGTCTGTGGGTGGTCTCTGGCCCTGCTTGCAGGGGACATCTCATTTAACCCTTCCACACTATTTTCTCTTTCTCGTTCCTGGCAGCCCCTCAACATCTACCTTTCCCTGCTTCCTTCTCTCCTTCCTACCCTCCCACATATCAACCTTCTATTTGCCCATCTTTAGCTATTATTTATTTACTTCATTTATACCCAAACTTTCTCCTCAATGGGGACCTAAAGCAGCTTAAATCAGTGTAGTGTAGTGACCATGGTGTTGGACTAATCTGGGAGACCCAGGTTCGAATCCTTGCTCTTCCATGAGAGCTTACTCTCAGCCTAACATACCTCACAGGGTTGACAGGATATAAAGGAGGAGAGGAGATGCATATAAGCTGCTTTGAATGCCTGTTGGGGAGAAAGGCAGGATATAAATGAAGTGAATAAACTCTGTTCCCTGTTTTATCCTCACAACAACCCTGTAAGGTAAATTATGTGGAGCATATGTGACTGATCCAAGTTCACCAAGTGAGCTTCCACAGCAGAGTAGAGTGAAGTTCTGAACCCGGGCTTCCCAGCTCCTAGTCTGAAACTGTAACTAGACCACTCTGGCTTCTGTGCATTGGCTGCTGTTGAATACTAGTGAGCAGCTAGGCCTGCCAGTGGTTGCTGCCAGGCCTGGCCCAGACGAGTCTTCCCTTAAAAGACAAAAAAGTCCTAGAAATAGCCCTGCCCCCCCCCCCCTTACTGACATAAAACCAAACCTTGAAGGCTGGCAATATTATTGTGGCTGCCTGACAGCCTCTACAATGGCCACTGCAAAGGGCATTTGTTTCTTAAAGGTACAGGTGCTGCTTCCCTTATTTTTGGGCAGTTTTTAACCCCCTTGTATTGTTATTGTTGTTGTTTTGTTTCAGATTAAGCCTGAGCCTTTTCTCAGATTTGTTTAAAGATCTGTCTTGTCTTTTCATAGTTTCAGTATTCACAGATTGATAAAAATTCAGTATCCATACTGAAAATTAGATAATTAGAAAACAGATATATATATGACATTTCAGCTTAGCCAAGTTGATTGAACTAGAGGCTGATTCATACATGCATGTGACATCAACTGATAAACATTTGTGTATAAACTCATTTTATATTTGCTTGGATGCCAAGAGTTGTATCCGGCCAGGGTTTTCTTGTCCAGTCTCACCCAATTCCCATCCTTATTGCAGCTCTCAACCCATATGGCTTTTATCAATCCAGGTCCCATCATACTCACCATAGTCTTTTTGGTGGTCAGAGGGGAGCCTTTCTGCTTTCTTCACCAGTGGAAAACCTGCTTAGGCCCAACCCAAAGATCAGGAAACTACCAGAAGGGATTCTTCAGACTCTACCCTATTTAGAATTACAATGTTCCACTATGGAAGGTCTTTGTTACCAATATGGCCTTTCCAGAAAACTTTTAGCTGCTTTATGCATTTCTATATTTCCCCTCCTTCTAGAAAGAAATCGAGTTACAAGCTTCTGAAAATAGACTCATCAGTGAAATCATAAGAAATAGATCTCAGCTGCAACAGATCAATAGCGAGGGCTACTTGAAAGCTGAGGATTTTGATATGGAGAATATGCCTCCTGGTTTCCCCTGCTGCTTGGAGAATAATGTCTTCATGGTTGTCTTGGTCTTGTTGCATGGAAAATGATTCTCTTTTAAAGGTCGAACGGCTGCTGCATTTTACCTTTGGGCTTCTGGGAGATTTCACCCATCCTGCTGATTTAAGTATGATGGATCACTGGAACTAGACCACTGAACACAAAACTCAAATAGCCAGAGGTCTAATTGGTACAGACAGTGAAGATACTCTGAACAAGAAGTTCTTCAAATTACAGACATATGTACACATATAATCACTTTCCCCTTTGGCATGGAGCTGAAGATGTCTTTCCTAGGTTAGTCTTTGCTTCTTAAAAACAGCATTTGCTTTCAACTTCAAAAACTTTCTGCTGTGAATGTTGACTATCAAGGCCCACTTCTACATAACCAATGAAATCAACGAAATGTCAGAATTGTATTTCAGTTTCCCCTTGGGCCTTTGGTTATGATATCTGAAGGGCACTAATGCTGCTCCTTTTTACCATATACTAATTTATGAACTCAAAATATCTGTTCAGACCTGACAGTGAGGCCTCCCTCTTTTCTCATGTCTTATCTGGATCCTAGGCTTAGCATACTGATAGATTACAAAGAAAATACTACAGGTTTTAGCAGCTGAAACATAAACTTTCTATAGCAACTCAAGATGTGAGCCAATAGCTAGGTGGTCAAATTAAAAGCCATGCCTTTACAGTCAAGAGCTATGAAGGGCTGCTTCATCACTGGATGGATGGGGGGGATGTGTCCCTGCTGCAGCTCAAAGGAGAAAACCCTGGGAGTTTTATGCTTGGAAGGAACACACAATGTCATGTAGATGCCCCTATGTAAATGCAGGGGACTATGGGGAAGGAGGAGGAGGAGGAGGAGGAGGGTGGAAGTGAAGAAGCCGTAAGCAGCCAGACTTTGAATTTCAAAACCTTCCCTTAGCCCAACTGTTCTGGGCAGCCAGTCTTGTTCTCTCCTTCTCTTCCTCTTGTTGACCATAATGGGAGAGAGATAATCTGTCCCATCCTGATTGTTAATGGTACAGTGGTGCTTTTCAAAGACAGCTGAGTACAGCTGATGGAAGGGAGTGAGGGTGGCCAGCAGGCAAGGGACAGACAGGCCTCTGTTATCATGTGCTCTGAGTGGCCACTTGTGCAGCTTGGGCTATGAGCCACTGCTTGATGTATTGAGACTTCTGTGTGTGCATGCCTGCTTGTGGCATCTACTGCATCTGTAAACTGGAGACAGGAGGAAATAATCTGGCATTAATAGTTGATACCTAGTGAGGAGAGCTGTGTCAAGGTATACACATATAGGCATCCCTGACACTTGCAAGTTCCAGATCTTGGTTCCAGGGATTATTTTAGTGCTTGTATACACAGAGACAGTTAAGGCATAATATCGGGGAGGAGGGCTGAACCCAAGTTTAGCTTTATTGACCTCACCAAGGAGACAAAATAGCAATAGAGAAAAGTAACCAATTCTAGATGCAGATGCAGATGCAACTTTGAAGAAGTTCTAAATACAGATGCAATTCTTAAAGGACAGTTCAAAACAGTTCAACAGTAACAGTTTATCAAGGTAGTTGAGGAGAGCGCCAATATTCAACCACAAATCTGTACTGTCTGGTTTACTCAAATATTTCTTCCACCTGTGGTTAGTCAAGGGGAGGGGAGACACCTGGGAAGGTGAGCAGTGCATCTATATCCCAAATGGGATGGGGGTGCTCTGAGGATTAATTGGAAGGGGATGATGGAGGAAGAGAAGGGTGGACCCTAATCAGAGATTATTATTACTTTTTTCCCATCATAGAGAACAATGGAGGGAATAGGGGCAACCTGTTTGGGGGCCCATAGAATTGGACCCCCTGTTCTTGAAACTTGGTGGGTATCTTGGGGAGAAGCTCCATCAGCTACCCTGTGAAATTGGAGCCTCTCCCTCAAACCCCCTCCCCTCCAGCCCCCAGAATATACCCTATGTTTTCACCATTGACTTCAATGGCCCATAGGATATATTGGGGCTGAATTGCCACCAATTTTTTTTCATTCTCTCCTTTCCTTCTCTCCTTTTCCTCTTTCCTCCTTCTTCTCTTCTCTCTCTCTCTCTTTCTCTCTCTCTTTCTCTCTCTCTTTCTCTCTCTCTTTCTCTCTTTCTCTCTTTCTCTCTCTCTCTCTTTCTTTCTTTCTTTCTTTCTTTCTTTCTTTCTTTCTTTCTTTCTTTCTTTCTTTCTTTCTTTCTTTCTTTCTTTCTTTCTTTCCCCCTTCTTCTCTTCTCTTTTTCTCCTTTCCCTGTTTCCCTCCTTCTTCCCTCTTTTTCTTTCCCTCCTTTCCTTCTCTTTCTTTCCCTCTTTCCTTCCTTCTTTCCTCTCTCTCTCTCTTTCCTTCCTCTTTCCTCCTTCTGTGGCCCAACTCTCATGAGAAGGAGTTTAAACTTTAAACCCCTTCTCTCTTAGCTCCCCCACCCAGACCAGCTGGGGAAGGGAAGGGGAGGCTTTTGAAGATGCCTCCCCCCTTTTGCTTCCCCTTCTGACATCATTTCCAGCAGGGCCGGCTCCAGGTGTCTGGGCGCCCTAGGCAGGACAGCCTGGGGTGCTCCCCACTGGGATGCCAACCTCCCGGTGGGGCCTTGAAACCGGTGGGCGGTGGCGGAGTGCTGGCTTTCCTGGAGGCTCCGCAGCTGTTGGCCCCCAGGAAAGCCAGGGAAGGGGCGGGGGTCTAGCCGCCGCCCCCCCTCCCAGCACCAGCTTTCCTGGGGGCTCCGTGGCTGCGGGACCCCCAGGAAAGCCTGGAAGGAGGTGGGGGTCTAGCCGCCACCCCCTCCCTCCCGGCGCCGGCTTTCCTGGGGGCTCTGCGGCTGCGGGACCCCCAGGAAAGCTGGGAAGGGGCGGGGGTCTAGCCACCGCCCTCCCTCCCAGCGCCGGCTTTTCTGGGGACTCCGCGGCTGCGGGACCCCCAGGAAAGCCGGGAAGGGGGCGGGGGGTCTATCCGCCGCCCCCTCCCTCCCAGCACTGGCTTTTCTGGGGGCTCCGCAGCTGCAGGACCCCCAGGAAAGCTGGGAAGGGGTGGGGGTCTAGCTGCCGCCCCTCCCTCCCAGCACTGGCTTTCCTGGGGGCTCCACGGCTGTGGGACCCCCAGGAAAGCCGGGAAGGGGGCGGGGGTCTGGCGGCAGCAGGCGCCCCGTCAGGGCAGCGGGGGGTGCTTTTCGGGGGGGAGTGGGGCACCATTTGGCGCCCCTGAGGCCGGCGCGCCCTAGGTGAGCGCCTAGTTCGCCCAATGGGCGATCTGGCCTTGACTTCCGGTGATGTCAGGGGGTGTGGCATATGCTAATAGCCTAATAGCTCATTAGCATACCATATGCTAATGAGTTCCTGCAGCTGTTTTTCTACGAAAAGACCCCTGAGTTAAATCATACGTTGCTTGTCTTGAAAAGCAAGAATAGGCTTATCTGGTGGGTGGGGAGATCCAGGAGAAAAATCCTACTTAAAATGTTGAAGACAAAAGAGACCCATTTGTGCCCTAAATCCATACCCTTTCTGTCATCAGCAGGAAAGTGAAAGTCAAGGTACTGATGTCACTCAGAGGAGGGAACTAATGGGGCAGGAGATGATGTTAACCTCTTCATTAAAGATTTGATTAGTTTTCTGGGCCATTTAGTATTATAAAGGATGTTCTTGGATGAACTGTAATGCTAGGCTACTGTTCTGCCGTCACTGTTGTTCATCACGGCCTGGATGTGTGGGGTCAAAGGTTGCCATCCTCCAGGTTGCACCTGGAGATCTCCCACTATTACAGTTGATCTCCAGACAACCAAGATCATTTCCCCCGGAGAAAATGGTCTCTATGGTATTAGGTCCTTCCCCTCCCCAAACCCCACCTTCCCCAGGCTCCAAGACCTCCAGGTATTTCCCAACCCAGAGCTGGCAACCCTAGTGGGGCCCCAAAGGCTTTTAGGATAAATGCTTGATTGGATGTGTGAAAACTTTCCCATGGGAACCTGGCCGTCTAGTCAGCATATGTGTTTAATTGCACATAGCTCTGATCACGATCCTCTGCTTTAATAGAAGATAGAGTCTCTTTGTTCCTCTAACTTCACAGGCCCCTAGGACTGAAGAGATCTCTGGGCGATCATGGCTTCCAGCATGAGCGAGGTCCAAGGGTAACACAACAAATTTAGAGTCCAATGCCACCTTTAAGACCAACAAAGGTTTATTCAAGGTATGAGCTTTCGTGTGCATGTTAATTTCTATGTTTGTTTTTGTATGAGTGTCCATCTCTTCAATCCCACGGGATTGTGGCAACACAAATTCACAGATAACACAAATTCTTAGTGGTGTCTGAAAGTCCTACAAAATGTATTACTCTGTGCAACGTGATATCAGGTTCTGTCCTACGGCATCACCAGCCCTGCTCCTTAAGTGTCAGGAACTGATTTATATGGTTGCCAACTCCAGTTCACACTCCAGGTTCCTCAAAATTTGTGGGTGGTGTTAGCAGTCAGACCCCTTCTCCCTCAGAAGAATAGTTAGTGTCAGAGAGAAATATCATACAAATATCACCTTAAAAATCATATATATGGAGAGTCTGGCCCAAAGTGACACAAAATGGAGTCCAGCCAGAGACAAGCCAGAAATACATTTGGAAAAATACTTCATTCTTGAAGGTCAGTTATTTTGGCTGAGTGACTAACAGCCCTCTCCCTACCCTAAAAGAGATGCATATTTAAGGACAATAGGGGGGTGGTCACAAATGCGAGATAAAGCAGGGGGAAGTGAGGCTATTTCCTCCAGAGAAATTTGACCCACAGTTGCACAATCACACAGTCCTTGGAAGATGCAGGCACAGCCCGCCACTGCGTGATCAGACATAACTGTGTTTGCTGTTTGTTCCTGATGTGCTTACGCAAGGAATCGATTAATTACATCTCCACACTGAGGTCACCCTATGGAGTTGGCGATGATGCGCATACCGGGAAGGGAAAAAAAACTAACGGCACGGCGTCGGGATGGCCTGATCAGACCATCCCAATGCCACGAGAGCACACTGAAGTAATCAGACACGGGAAACTCCATCCACGGCCTGTCGCAACCCGTTTACTACCAGATTTTCCCTGGTGTCTTTTTACTCCGCTTCTGCGGTGGAGCAAAACAGGTTGCTGATGGGTGCGGGGCGCTTCCCAGATGTTTGTGTCTGATCATGCCCTTTAAATCCACCCAACATTTGTGCCTATGGCGGGGCTAATTGTGTGTGTGATCGCACCCTTGGTTTCCCAAGAAACTCCTGTCTCACTTCCCCTCCTGACCCATTTACCCTGAATTAACAAAGCTTAACCCTATTCTTCATACCTGATAGTTTTCCCATCCAGCATTCATCTGGGTGTCAAGGAACATTTACACCTTCATCACACCTCAGGGAGACCCATTAAGATTTTTCCAAATCACTATGTGAAACACGTCACAGCCTCTTCCAAACTTTTGTCCATCCCTGGAAACCAATTAAGCTATTGTTTTGGGGCAATCACATCAGCATAGCCCCAGGGAACATTTTTCCTACATCAACCACACCTAGCCAGCAAGCTGTGCATGTGTTTGTGTCTTGGATCCTCCATATACCTCCACTTGTGTGTGGGCTGCTTTCTTCTCTCTGTGAAATGTTGGTTGTTTCATTCCGCTGCAGATCTCATTCTACAAGACTGGTAAACATTGCCCTCCCCAAATCACTTCCTCCCACTCCTCCCTTTTACCTTCTTCTTGGTTAGAATGTGTTTATGTTCCCTGTGTGCTTTGTATGTATGCTTTGTGGGGAGGGTGGGGTAGAAATCTAAATAAATAAATAAATAAATACCTTTTATTTGTTTTTAATAAAACACCTTCCAGTTGCACATTTTACTTGTGCACATTTGTTTGTGAGGGAAAAGTCTGGTATACATTGGTGGAGATTGCAGTTGCCTGCCTCTTGCAAAGCTAATTTCCCCATTTAATGAGTAGACTGCCAATCTGGATAACAGTGGAACCTGTAAGAGATAGAGTTTGGGGAAGAAGGAGAGATTGGATTTATAGCCCACCCTTCACTTGGCGTCTCAGAGTGGCTTGCAATCTCCTTTTCCTTCCCCTCCCTACAACAGATACCCTGTGAGGTAGGTGGGGCTGAGAGAGCTCTTTTGAGAACTGCTCTTGAGAGAACAGCTCTGAAAGAACTTGTGACTGACCCAAGGTCACAACAGCAGCTACAGAGAAGAGAACTCTGTGGTGTTAGGAGATGTACTTTGAAAATGCTTTTATTTGTTGTTTTCTGACCTGCACACAAACCTGAATGGTGCTTGCAAGAGTCTTTGGTTTGGGAGAACTGTGTGCTTTGTTTGATGTAACCACCTGCACTAGGAAGCTGCCCTTTTGTTTGCACTTTCATGCTAATGAAGTCACATACACACACATATGCACATACATCTACCCAACATGCACCAGGAACAAGAAAGCATCTCCATTATGGTCTGCTAGAAGGATGACAAAAACGACAGCCTGTCTACCATCAAGGAATCTGAATTCCACATGTAACCCACAGGATGCTTGGATTTTGCAAGTGTTAAGGCTGTTTCCTGTTTATGACTTGGACCAAGCCAGAGTCATCTGCAGTTCTAAGGTTTCCGTGACAACCCATCTTCACACCTTGGACCAAAAGTTCCCTTTAGTGAAAGGTGTAGATTTCCAATATTGCCCCACCTTAGTAGGAGGGTACCCCACATCCTATAGCCAATGATATAGGGATGGGACGGACTGGAAAACCCTAATGCCAGCCCCCCAAAATAGCTGATAAAAACAAGGTTCAACCTTTGTTCTGTGAGAACGGGCTCCCCTTTTGGTGTACACCTACTTCGCTAGCAAGACATTTAATCCTCACACGTGTTGGCTGGTTCCAACTGTGTGCAGTAAAAGTATCCTTAGTCAGAATCTTTATTCTTGTATTCTTCACTGTGAAGGTCGAGCTTTGGGAAACAGATAAGTATCACGTGTATTCCCTTCCTAAATACCTTTAGTTTAAAACCCAATATTGTATTCCATTTCTATTGTATCTAAAAGAACTTGTGTCTATGTGTGAATGCATCTGTTTTGTTTGCCTGTGAAACAAAGATACTATTCAGTAAAGAGAATAACTGATTTTACTAAAGAAACCTTGTCACAAGTTCTCTTTTGGGAAACTGGTTCTTTGGACGAAACTACTTTCTCTGTATACATAGACCAGAACTCAATATAACTGTGAACCGATCAATGAGTAGATAAGCATTTCGGCCAACAGTGGGGTAGAATGCCATAAAGTCCACCTTCCCATGCAACCATTTTCTCCAGGTGAACTGTTCTGTGTCATCTGGAGTTCAGTTGCAATTCTGGGAGATCTTGAGGCCCCATCTGGAATTTGAAATACTGGGGACCTGTCAATCCCATTGGTGTGGAGCCTTGGGTGGAGTTTTGGGAGGGAAGGGACCTTAGAGGGGTGTAATGTAATAGAGTCCACCTTCTAAAATGGTCATTGTCCCTCTAGGGGAATGGATTTTTATAGGCTGGAGATCAATTGTAATTCTTGGAGATCTCCAGGACCCACCTGGAAATTTGCAACCTTACCACCTGGTCATCGTGCCTACTGAGTGCGAACTTGCAAGAGAAATTGACTTTAGAGAGCCAATTTATGATTTTGGGATGAAAAAGGCCAGAAAAATAAGGCTTTACAATTAACTAACCTATTGTTTCCAGCTATGTTGATCCATAAAAAGTAAGTCATTGACAGAATAATTTCTTGTTAATTACCAAAAAGTTATAAAATAGTTATCAGGCTTGTAGGACTCTCAGGGTCAGTGTTATTATTAAACAAAGCTAGCAAAGAAGGTGTTTTTCAAAAATGCAGAATATTTCGCAGTAATTTCAGAAATGAAACACCTTTCTTCATGGCTCGTGAGATTGTATGTATTGGATGAAGGCTTCTGGTGTGTGAGTGGGGCATATTATAAGTTCCTAACAGCTCCCCCCCCATTAATGCTTAGACCCTGCTGGTGTGTCAAACAGCATGATTTGCAGATGGTGAAATAGGCTTGGTTTGGGGGCAGCCAGAAAAAGTGGTTGAAATTAGACAACAAGCATCCTGCTGGCCACATGTTCCCATTCAAAAATGTAAGCATGCTTCTTAGAAAGACTAATCTGTATATACCTGAAGGCAGCTGAGATTATTCTTGTTTGAAAGACGTATTTATCTCTAAGTCTGCAGAAAGGCTGGCAGGAATAGAAGAGAATAAGCACGATGGGTACCCATTAAGTACTGCGTGTATTTCCTTCTAAGTCTCCTGAATCAAACATGTTTAAACTCTTTACATGACTATACGATGTGCTTGGCAGGAAGTTATTTTGGAATATTAGATTATAATTGATCGTTCACGTTTATATACAAAATATAGGCTATTGTGTAAGGTAAGTTTTATTTCTTCTAAGACAGGAAAAATGCATGAAGTTATAGAAGAAATCAGAAAACTTCTTTTGTTTTGTTTTTATGTTACAGGAATAAAAATACAAGAAAAAGAAGACTCTATAAGATGCACAATAAGAACATTATGGATAATCAAGAATAAAATGCAAAAAATGCATAATGAAAATATGAAATACAAGGAAGCATAAAACTGATTATATGTCTAAACTGCAATGGAGGAAAGAGCATCTGTGCAGCCAGTAATACCAAAAGCTTTCCTTGGAAATACTAGAAAATTGTGTTATCTAAGTTGGGGCTGGAAGTCTTCAGGTTTTCATAGATCACTCCTTCCTTCCTTCCTTCCTTCCTTCCTTCCTTCCTTCCTTCCTTCCTTCCTTCCTCTTCTATCATTGCTGTGGGGATCTAGCAGCAGGAGCTGGTCACAAAATGGTGGCTCATAGGACAGGGTGCAGAAGATTAGTAAAATAGGGGCTGGAGCTCATATGTTGAGGTAGAACAGCACATGCATTTAATAGGTAAAAATAATTGCATTGCTTGTAGATCCATTGTAACTATATTATACACACATGCAATCAGACCATTCTAAAGCAGGATTAGGGATTGGCACAAAACAGGAAAATGCAGTTTGTTTTGTGGCATGCCCAGTTTGTGAATCACGAACTATCATGAATGTTTAAGGGCTAAACAAACTGATTTGGTTTGTGAGGTTCGTGATGTGGTAGAATCCCCCCCCCAATATGCTAGGGATACCAAACTCACTGGGGATCTCCAGATGACTCTCCTCTACCTGCCCTCCAAGGATTGGTTTTATGGGGTTTGAGTTATGGCCCCCCAAGGAATGTTTCCCCAAGAAAGTGCTTCTTGGGGAAACAACAGGTACAGGTTCAGGAGTTTCAGGAGTATATAGAGACAACAAACTTGGAGGGGATATTTGGCTGACTTTCCTTAACCTGCACTCCACGTTTGCTGGGGAGTGCATTTATGGGGTCTAAGTTATACCTCCCCCAAAGAAGATGCCCCATTCTCCACTGTTTCCAAAGGATGGGGAAAGCAAAAAACAAACAAAACAACAAAAAAACACAAGGGTGATAGAAGCCCAGCAGAACAGAACAGAATCAAGTCCCAGAGAACCTCTGCAGTAGAAACTGAAGGTGGGGGGCATTTCTGCAAGCCTAGCAGAACCAGTGCAATGTACTAGTGCCCAGCAGAACCCAGTGATATTGTAGCAATGCCAACTCACAGGACTGATGTTTAGCACAGAATCACATTCCAAGCAAGGGGAGGGGGGCTGGAAACCCAACAGAGCCAATGCAATGAACTAGTGCCCAGCAAAACCTAGTGCCAATGTAGGAATGCCAGCTCAATCACAATCCAAGCAAACCCAGCAGAACCAGTACAATGTACAGAGTGACCAGCAGTACCAGTGCTATCATAGAGTGCTCAGCAGAACCCATTGCCATGGCACTGCAAGCTTGAAAGGACAGATCTCAAAGCACAGAGTGACAAATCCAAGCAAGGGTATGTGTGGGATTTTTGCAAGCTCTGTGTAAGAAAGGAATGTTGACAAAAGGGGGGGGGGATCCCCTTGAAATTGACATGACCAGAGTGTTTCCAAGGCTGGAGAATTCCACCCCCCCCCATTGCTTTGAAGTTTGGTAAATGTTTTGTTTGAGTGGAGACAGTCTGTCTGGAAATTTATCCATTCACAAACAGACATGAACCTTGAAAGTTTGTGGAAAGTTTGTGCCAACTGACCTGCCATGAACTTCACTCCATGAACCATGAATCACCCAAAATTCATCACAAACTTTAGTTTATGAGCCAGTTTGTGCCCACCTGTAATCAGCATAACATTATGCAGTCTGTGCCACAAGCAAATGCAGAAAATTCCCAGACAGGTGAGTCTTACACCCCGAGGTACATGTATTATATGCATGTAAACCCATCAGTGTAAGAAACATGGAGAACTGGAGCCTAGAGAACACAGCAAAGTTGTACAAGGGAATTTTCCTACTTTATTACAGTAGCCCTCTGGAAAAGCCAGCCCTGAAGGATAAGCAACCTTGGGAATAATGTCCAATTTAGTGTGGGGGTGGGGCTCAGTGTTCTCTCTAAGCTGAGTTAGTGTGAGCTAGCTCACAGTTTTTCAGCCTCCAGCTCACACATTTTTGTCTTAGCTCAGGAAGGATGGCTCCAGAGCAAACTAATTGCTTGCTCACAACTTTAATGCTGGTAGCTCACAAAGTAGAATTTTTGCCCACGAGACTCCACAACTTAGAGGGAGCACTGGTGGGGCTATAGCCTAAAGGGGAAATTAGCAGAAATCACACTAACTCCTCCTTTGTAAGTTACAGAAATGAACATAAGGGATTCCTTTGCTTTTCCTGTCAAGCTGTAGACCACTGCACCATATCTCACACTTATCCTGAGCATTTCCTTCCTCCAAGGTCTATCTACTAGGCGTGGGCACAAGCCAAGAAAATGCAGTTTGTAACACTTCATGGTGTGCCCAGTTTGCATACCACGAACCATCACGAACTTTTAGGGGCTAAACGAGCTGGTTTGGTTCATGAGGTTCGTGATGTGGTAGAATGCCCCCCCTGCTGTGATAGAGACACACAGGGTACTTGCAGCTTTCTCTCCTCTACCTGCCCTCCAAGTCTGGTGAGGATTGGATTTCCAGGGTGGTATTTTGCAAGTTCTGTTCAAGAAAATATATGCCCATATATATATCCCTGGCCCAAAGGATTTCTGCTTAACCTCAGACAGGGACAGGGCCTTTTCTGCCCTGGCCCCAGCCTGATGGAACATTGTCCCACTGGAGAGCAGGGCTCTACGGGACCTATTCCAATTTGTAATAATAAATGGAGCTGTTCTGCCAGGCCTTTGGTTGAGGCAGCAGGTGTCCAATCATTCCATCTATTGGCCTCCCCTGCTGAATCTTACAGCTTCAATTGGCCCATCAAGTGAGGATCAACTATCTGGTTTATGGCCTAGTGGCTCCAGTTTTGAGATTGCTATACTAAATGTTGTGCCATCCATTTTATAGTTCTGTTTTAATGTTTTAACTATTGTGTGAATGATTTTTTATATTATGTTTTAACTTCTACTGTTATCTGTTCTCAGCCCACTTGTGGGGAGGGCTGAATATAAGTCAAAATTAATAAATAATAAATAAATAATAAAATTAATTTTAAAAAATGGAAGTGAACACAAAGAAACCCCAACAAGGGGGTGTGGGAGAGCTCTCTTGAAACTGACACGACTAGTTTGAAACTGACAAGCATGTTTCCAAAGCTGGAGAATTTTATCCCCCCTGTTGATTTGAAGTTTGGTAATTTTTTTGTTTGAGAGGAGACAGTTTGTCTAGAAATGTATCCATTCATGAACCTCCATGAACAACTTGAAAGTTTGTGGAAAGTTCATTACAGTTGACCTGCCACAAACTTCAGTTTGTGAACTACAAACCACCCAAAATTCATCACAAATGTTAGTTTGTGAACTGGTTCATACCCATTCCTAACAATGAATGGTACATCCATCCATCGTACATACAGACAGAACACATAAAACCTAAGACAGCCATACTGGACAATCTCCGCAGACAGAGACAGAAAAAATATATAATACACAATCCTCCTCACTGTTGCATACAGGGCACAGATAATCACACACAACACATACTATATATGCAACACAGGATGGTGAGCCTCCTCTAAGCTTCCTGATGGGGGAAGGGACTATGACTTAATGGAACTACATCAGTTTTCCATGCAGAAGGTCCCAAGTTCAATCCCTGGCATCTCCATTTAAAAGAATCAGGTAGTAGGTGATGTGAACAATCTGCATCTGAGACCCTGAGTGAGCTGATACCAGTCTTAGTAGACAATATTGACTTCCATAGACCAATTATCAGACCTTGATAGACCAATGAACAGGTGCTTGTGTGATCCCATTTCTTGGACAGGCTGCCAGAACCACAGATACATCAAACCAGTAGTTGCCTCAGCCTCTCTGGGCATGCAGCAGTTGCTGCTCCTACCAAGTCATGCATGGATCCAATCAGCTCTGTGAGCATTACCATCACTCCCTGCTTGTCAGACCCATTCCAAACTAACTGTCACCACTGAATCCTGCAGTCACTGCATTTCCTGTTTCTGGCACCACTACCATGGGCACAGGGTGTAGGCTGGGGTTCTCAAGGAGTTGAGGAGAAAAAGGCCATAGGCATCAGCTCATTTAAATAATCATTTGAGTGAAATAGTTGCTGCTTTCTCTAATGTGTTCTACAGCAAACAGCTGGGCCATTTCCTACTCCATTCCTAGTATACATTCATATTCATATATTATATTATAATTATATTATATTATATTATATTATATTATATTATATTATATTATATTATTATATTATAATGATTTTACCTTGCTCCTCCATACCTGCTTAAGGTGGCTTACAAGGTAAAACATAATAGAAACATAAACACAATAAAATAGTAACAATACACTATTAAAAGTCCAGCAGAATGTAAAACCAGCATAAAACAAACAGCTCCTTAAAATGCATTAAACATAAGAACATAAGAGAAGCCAATGTTGGGTCAGGCCAATGGCCCATCCAGTCCAACACTCTGTCACACAGTGGCCAAAAATACCAGGTGCCATCAGGCGGTCCAGCAGTGGGGCTGTAGGAGACTCATCTTCTTCAGTATTCAGCAGTAATCTACAACTCATACACTTCTCAGGTAACCCATTATGTTGCTGTGTATATCGCACATTATATAAGTTGCAACTGGGTTGTTTTGATTGCATTCCCTTTTACTTATGAAGTTGGATATAATACCATTAATGCTTAGAGGTCATCATTATTTATTAAGGCATTGATAATTACTCAAGAATAGGTCTGCAGATCCCTGGAGCTAACTGAACTGAGTTAGCATTGATAAAGGATATATAAATCACCAAATTTGTTAGGCTGGCCAAAAAAAAAAAAAAAGACATTGAAAATGCCTAGAAAGTCACGAAGGTCCATCCATCTTGGGGGCTGGGTAGGCAAGAACTGCTTGTAAGGACTCTGGTGTGTACGCTCGGCATACAAATATGAAAACTTTTATACCAGCAGCCCCAAATGAAGACATAAGATAACCATGTTTGTGTTATATTCATTCATTGAACAGCTGATCTGCATCATCATAACATAGGTAGATTGCAAAGAAGTCGACCCAATGGCTACCCCCATCTTGGGCAACTCTGCCCTGCCACCAAACTCAGCCATTATTCTCAGTTGCTTTGTTTATCCCAGCCTGCACATTAACTGTGCCAAGAAGAGCTATGCCTTATCCCTCTCCCCCAAATTATCACCCAAACAATTAAGAGTTTGGTTGATGCAGCTCAGAACCAATGGCAGTCCATCTCCAAGACATCCATCCTCAACATTGGGTAGCCAGGCCTCCTGCTATGATGGGAGGCCTCTCCAGTAACTCTTGTTGCATGCTGCTGCAGTAGAGTGACATGATATCACTTCCAGGTTTCCTGAAATTGACATCATGGCATGCGCACTGCTGACACTGCCATATCCCTGCCCTCCAAGCTCCCTATGCCACCATCCAATGAATTAGGACATATTTTGGTAACAGCCCTTTATCCTTCATACCTCATGGTGCTCACCAGTCCACTCTATCTTTATTGAGCAACTTACCTTATTCCCGTAGTTCCCAATCATTGTGTCAACCATGTGTACTTATAACAACTTCCTTGATGAAGCATGAAGCAGGCAAAAACTGTTGTCCAATAAATATAGCCAATTATAGGACATCAAAAACCTCTGCTCAGCCCATGGGCAACCAGCTAATTCCATATGGTAGGGTTGGCAAGCAACAGGAAGGTTGGGGGATGGATGGGGACATGGGGGGCATGTGATGTCTGTGATTTCACCATGCCACTTCTGGGCATAACCCATAAGTGACAATGGGTAGCTCTAGAGATCACCAGAAACTCTATGGTAAAACCTCCTGTTATGGAAATCCTACTGTATAGCCTCCCCTGGAGAGAAGGTGAGTCAGCAGCCCATAGTAAATGCCTGTGTGGGGAAGGCAGAGGTGCCTTTGAAAGTGCTCCTCTGGCCTTTTTGTTCGCTGGTTATACCCAGCTCTACCAATAGTGCCCTGTGTCTCATTCAGTCAGGAGGGGCTGCTACAACAGCACCCCTGTCTCTAAAAGCCATTTATATAATTGTCTGAGGAACATCCAAAGAAGACTGAAAATCTTTCATAGACCTTACCTGGTTCCCCCCCCCTTATTCTGTTTCAAAGCTTTCTAAGCTAAGGAATGGTGGTGTGGGTCCTATTTAGTTGAAACAAGCACAAAATTTATCCTGCTTACCAAGAAGGCTTCAGTGGGCAATGAAATCACTGAGGCAGAGTGAAAGCTTATCACAAGAGTTAAGGAAGACAAATCCATGTTGCCAATGCACCCATTCTGCAATTTTGTCTGGATGCTTTCTGCTTGGATTCCACTTTTGCTTGTATTGGTGGTACTGGCTCAACATTTATACCATTTCCAACAACTCATTCTAACAGCAAGGCAGTCCACAGAATATCAAGAGTCTTATTTTACTCAATTGTTTCAATAAGAGCAGAAGTTCCAAGATTTGGGGATAAAAAGTGATGCTTTAGCATCATTTGTATATCTGAAACAAGGTCACCCACTTGACCTCTTCTTAGAGTCTATGATAATGATCACTTCTGTTTTATGCTAAGATTTTCATACCACATAGACTCAAAATCAATAATGGAGACATATGAAGACAGGAAAGCCCTGTAAAACAGAAATACTAGCCGCATAAGTTTAAAAAGCACAGAAGTTTTAAGGGAGACCTGTTCACAACACTAGTCTGGTATTTTATTCTCTCTGCTGGGGTCAGGAGCATCAGAAAATCCCAGGAAACACCTTGCTGTCTTTCCATCAAGGTAAGAGCTGCAGGGCACTTCATCAATAGTGCTTACCAGCCCCCGATCCATTCTGACACACCCTCCTCCCTGAAAGGAGGATGAAGAATAGCTTCAGAGAAAAGCAGGATAATATTTTGACAGCATATCTTTCAGGGAAGTTGGTGTATTCTGAAGTGAATGCACATAAAAAACACTGGGCAGACTTACTTTACCTTACCTACCCTTACTTCCAGAAAATAAATAGCTGAATACATATGAAGGACAGCACCCCAGCCTCTAGAGAACAGGAAGATGAGAAAAAATATACTCCATCCTCTGCTAGTACAGTATTTACTCCAATGCAGGAATAGGCTTTTCCCCCAGGTATGGTGGTAGAAGGCAAGGAAGGAACAGAGGAGGTTTGCCATTGTCTTCCTCTGCACAGCAACCCCGGACTTCCTGAGTAGTTTCCCATCCAAGTACACACCTGGTCCCCCCTGACTTAGCTTCTGAGCTCTGACCAGATCAGGCTGGCCTGGGCCATCCAGGTCAGAGCCATGCAGGTGTCCCATCAAGAGCAAAAGAAGCAGTCATCTTACATTCACATACAAGTTAACAGTTGTGTCCTTTTGAGTAAATATAATAGATCCATTGGTTACAGCTTTCCCGCTCCAGAGATACAATGCACAACATTCAATTAAACACCTTAACCATTGGGTCATCTGAGCCCTGAGCAAATGACCAAAATCTGTTCTAGACATGTAGTGGGCAGCAAGTTGGGCATGGCAGGTCCTGTCCCCAACCTTTGTGCAATGAGGGTATTGGATATTGTACACATATAGGCTGTCTTCAAATCATTTGTAGCCTGCATTTGTGCAGGACAATGCTTTCATAGACAAAGCCTACATACATGATATGGCTTATTCATGCAAGGCATGTGCAAATCGGCCCACATAGGTCAGGGATGGGTCCTGTCACTGTAAAACTGTGTCCCTCTCTCCCTGTATTGACTGAGTCTGTAACTACATAGCATTTGTTTGCATAGGGCTTGTATCTCAGTCACTCTCTTCCAAGTTTCAACAATAGCTGCTCCAAGACAATGAGGACTGCGGGCTACTCCTGGTGGCAGGAGAGAGAGAGAAGGATTGGAATCCTCCCTAGTGGATGGCCTTCTTTGATACATTGATCTTCTGGAGTTTGGGATGGCAGACACACCTGAATATAGGTAATATCTCTGCCAAACACTTCCTCTTCCTATTTCAGGAGTTGGCTTCAGGCATCAGGGCTGCCTTTAGCTATGGCACCTCATGTATAGAGATGAAACATCGGTATTTTTTATTTTGTTAGAAGGAAATCTAAAAGGGAGAGCTCTGTACATTAATTTCAATGAATAATGTTGATTCCAGAAGCTTACATTTTTGAAAATGGGGCTGGAGGCTTTAAACCTTTAACCCTGATATGTCCCTGTACTCCTCATTATCCAGTATTGCATTGTTCTAGGTCCTAGATTTGCAGTGTGAACTGCTCCATCTCTGTGCCCAATTCACAGTGAAGAGCACAAGCAGCCTTTTGTCCCCAAACACCTACAGCCTGTGAGGAGACCTCTGGGCATCAATTAAATGGAACAGCCAAGTGGGGAAGTTCCAGCCGAGCAAACATCAGGCCAAAGCCTACAGAGATTTAATGGGGATTTGGAGAACCAGTATTGCTTTACGTTGCTTCCCGTTATCCACTGAATGGGGTTTCAGTTAATCTGCTTTAGCTCTGCTTACAAACAAAGCAGGAAACCGTGACAAGTCCAATACGGCCTTTGTGTGGTTTGTTAAAATTACCAATCCCCTTAAGGGTGGGACGGATGTCTGGCATGATCAATACTTTTGTTGGCCTTTAATGCTGCAAGCCAGGCAAAGTACCTTTGGCATATAGAGTGTATAGACACAGTCACAGAGTAATTAATTATGCTCCTTTTGCCTGTCTCTGAGCTTCAAGGACTGCCACTGAGGTAATTAAAATACATTCACAGAAGCAGCTTGTTTGCAGTATTGACCTGCCACTCTCCGTTTGCGCTGGGCGTATTTGTCTAGATTCCGAAATGGGCTGGAATCATGGTTTGCTAGGCATCCTGACGACTGCAGTATTGAGGAGCAGGCTGTATTGCATAACGTTCTCCCCTCACTTTGTGCTAGAAGCTTGATAGAAACCATGACATTTGCTCAGCGGTGAATGGTGATTTTTTGAACTGCTGAGGCTAATCCTGTTGCAGTAAATTTTATTGAAAGCCACTCTGCAGGCGTAAGATTGGGCTATTGTTCCCTTCCCTGATAACGGCCTTTCTCTGCTTTGCACTCGTGCAAAAACGCGGGTATGATGGCACTCACACTGGGACTGCCTGTATCCCTGAAATGTCCCCCCCCCCTGTCACTTTCCCTAATAAGCTGTATGCATTGGGCTTTGGGTTGGGAAATTCCAGGAGATTTGGGGTGGAGCCTGGGGATGGTCATTGGCAGGGTATAATGCCATATATTGTATCTCCAAAGCAGCCATTACCTCCAGGGAAATTAATCTCTCTAGTCTGGAGGTCAGTTGTAATTCTGGGAGAACTCCAGGCCTCACCTGGAGGTTGGCAACCCTACTTAATGACACAGCATGGCACAGCAGGTAAATAGGAAAGAAATCTTTAAAGGGCTGGCAGGGAACAATGGTGCAGCCCAGAAGGTCGCCCCATGTCATTTTAAAAGCAAAACTTAACTCTGCCCTCCTCCCTGTGATGACAACAGGCATAGCATCCAGGCAGATGTACCACCTGCAGCTACCCTGCAATTAACCCTTTAAAGGGGAGAAAAGTAGGTTTCATTTTTCTCTGGATTAATGAGGAAAGCCCTAGGAACATCGCCAGTTATGCTTGGAATGAGCACAATATCACGAGGACATTCCCCTTTAATCTGGCGACTTCCTGCTCTTCATAAAGGGAAACCCCCCCCCAATGGGAAAACAGTTTCATGTCAGGATAAGTTCTCCATGTTAAATTTCTTCTTGTTATCTGCATTCCCAGGTAGACTCCTTCAAGAAAAGAACTGACAATTCTTAATGGCCAGAGAACACCCGACTGTCCGCTTACAATAGATTCCTCTAAATTCTATACCACCATGGCAGTTGATTCCTTATGACACAGCAGGAGAGACTCTTCTGTGCAGTGCTGGGATAAATAGTATTACATAATACTAATATTTATATGAAATTATTTCTAAGCATGCAATATGACCCACATACATAATTTGGACTAGTTTTACAACAATCCTGTAATGTAGACTGGTACAGTATCTAGCATTTATGAGGAATTGGTTTTTTTCCAGTTAATTATATGTGCTTAAGCTTATTGCTTGGCCCCCTCTCCCTATTCAGAGGAATCTGCAGCAACCAGACCCCATCCCCTTGGGAATGCTATAGTGACAGTCCCCATGCCTGGCAGGATTCCTTCCACACAAACCACAGGGTTATCTTATGAGGCAAGCAGCCAAATGGGCCGGCTACATGGGAGCCCTCTGGCAGAGCTGGCCCCCAACAGCTGGAGACAGGCTGAGGGGAAAGGAGGCACCTGAGGACAACACCACCTGGCAGTGCCAACTGTCAGAAGCCAAGTAATGGCTAGAGGCATCAAGATGGCTGGCTAGAGAGACAGGAGTGGTACATGCACACATATACCTGAAGACACAGGAGTATGGAGGTGAAGGGGAGGAAGTTGTCTTCTGGGTGATGCCGGTTAATAAAGCACCCTGGAAAATCAACTGGATAGCAAAGCTTTTAGTTTATTTAGGTTTGCCATTTCTTACCTCACAATTTAGGGACTTTGAAATCTACCAAAGTAGCAGTAGACAGCTATGGCTATATCTTCCTTGCCTGACCCTGTCGTATCATCCCCCCCACCCAACATATAGATAGCCACATAATGGAGGAAAATAGAACAGGAAATACATGGATGGAAGAAGGTACTTCTCCTTCATTATTTATTTCAGAAAAGCTGTATCAAGTTAATACATTGCAACGATGACTGACTTGTCTCCTGATGCATCAAGACATTTAAAGGCCTCTATTCAGTGCCTGGAGTAAGAAGGAGCAATTATGACAGTAGTATTATTTCATAATACAGAATGGGGAAGCACTGAGAAATAGTTGTTTGTGTAAGAATTGGTTTAGATGCTGAGAAACAGCATGGGTTATGGCCCTTTTTCTACTGTGCCATTTCAGAATGTAAATGAAGAAGTCGTGTGTTGGAATGTTCCCTCTTTTCCAGCTATTGTCCACTCTGCCCCATCAGATTTTCCTGTTCCTTTACGGCTTCTGACCTTTCTGCATTTAATAAATGCAGGGCAATAGGACTGCGATGTTTTGCTATATAATTTTTTGTGTATGCCTTATTTCTGTGATTTAATGTGGGGTTTTATATGTATGTTGCTGTAGATTTAAAATGTAGGCCTCTAGAGTAAAAAAGAGTGGGGCTGGATGGTGAATGATGTGTGTTAAGACTGGATGGTTGCTGTAATCTAGGGGGCAGAGTTAACTGGTTTGCTCAGAGAGGCTTTGTGTATGTGTGTGTGTGCATGTGCTAGAGAGAATTCAATGGCTGTGTGGGAAGAAAGTTCAGTGAGGTACTGTGGAGAATGTGAGGAATCTGTGTTCTTTGTGGAAGTTATTAGCCTAAGTGGCAAGTTAGGAAATTAAGCTTTGTAGACATAATTAGCCTAAGTGGCAAGTGAAAAAATAAGCCTTTGTTGCTACGTCTATTTAAGGGACTTTAGAGAAAGAAGAATTGTACATATCTGTAACCGTTACACTTATCACCTTTACTGAAACCATTATGTAGTTCTAAATTAACTCTATGTATAAGAGAAAACAGCTGTTATATCTCAAGTAAAGATTTTACCTCAGAGTGACCCCATGCACTGACCATTCTGTCATTCTGCCTATTAGAATGATGCCATTCTGCTCTTTGAGGCCAAGTAAGAATTCTAAGGCAGGAGCCTTTGATGGCAGCAAAAATAAACAACAGTGAGGAAGGCAAGGAAGCAGCATAACACACATCACTTCAAAACACTAGAGAGGTCCCTTTACAGGTGTTACGTATTAGGGGGTCACTCAGAAAAGAGTAAAACGTTACAAGGACCATTATAGGTTGAAGATTGAAGCACCTCTAATCAGAGCAGGGAGGAAAGAAATATGGTTAAAGACAGCTGCATCACTTAATTTGTTTTGATTTGCCTAATCTTAAACTCAGTCTGAAACCAAAGGTTTGGCAGTGGGATCAGAAGCATGTTGATTCAGGTCACTCCTTTTTTCTTTAGAAGGTAGCACAGTAAGAATTTTCCAGGGACATGCTCAGTGGTGACTGCTGGAAACGCGCTGGAAACTCAATATCTACACAACTTGGAATGGCTCAGCAGTGTCAACCCAGCCCAGCCAAGTGATCAGTTCTTCTGGAGAAAGTGGTAGCTTCATAAGGTGAACCCTTTTGTTGTTCAGTCGCACAGTCGAGTCCGACTCTTTGCGACCCCATGGACCAGATTACGCCAGGCCCTCCTGTCTTCCGCTGTCCGCTGAAGTTTGCTCAATTTCATGTTCATTGCATCGATGACACTGTCTAACCATTTCATCCTTTGCCGTCCCCTTCTTCTTTGACCTTCAGTCTTTCCCAGCATCAGGGTCTTCTCCAGTGAGTGCTCCCTTCTCATTTGGTTGAGGTGAACCCTACAGCATAGCATAAATTCTAGGTGAAATACTTCACCAAATCCCACCCTCCATGAGAGGGAGAGGGACCAGGGTATCGGGGGAAAGTTGGGAGAGGGGAAAGTGGGTAAACTGAAGACATGGGGACAGGTAAAGGTAATTTGGTTGGTGGGCAGGAAGGAGAAAAAGGAACCAGGACCAGTGGTGACAGTAGGCTTGTCAGCTCTGAGTGGGGAAATACTGGGAGAATTTGGGGGTGGAGCCTTGGGACGGCAGAGTATGAGGAGGGGAGGGACCACAGCAGCATACAAAACCATATCCACCCTCCAAAGCAGCCATTTTCTCCAGGGGAACTTAATATCACCTGGAGATCAACTATAATACCAGGAGATCTCCAAGTCTCACCTGGAGGTTGGCAACCCTAGGTGGCAGGCACATCCTACTGGGGCTGGCCTGATATCAGCTGAAGCTACTGTGCCACTGGACCTGGTGCCAGAGGTATTCACCATGCCACTTGGCCAGGACCTGCCCATTGCTGGAGACTACAATGCAACTGGGCACAGCCACTGGTAGATGCTGTACAACTAGGCCTGCCACTGGTGGAAGGAGGAAAAACTGAAGATAGGGGGAATGGATAAACATAGGTTTCTTTAAAGTTTTGATGTATTTGCTGTCTTGCTATTTAACTATGGGTGTGTTTGTGTTCCCCTAACAATGCATGAGTTCAAGATTATTTATATTTCACTTTTTCCCCAATGGCAGAATTTAGGACATTTAATATTGGGTTTCCTTTCCAGGAGGTCTCTGTTCCAGGCAATGACCACATCTAGATCTGCTTAACTTCATATAAGGCTGCTGTACCAGGTCCCTTTTAGCCATGATTTTAATTATGCTAAGAATTAATTCTTGGAAGTGCAAATAACAAGGAGAAATTCAACATGTACAATTTATCCTGACATGAAAGTGTACAGCAGAAAAGGCTGCAATAGATTTCTATGATGTCTTTGCTAAAGGCTATCACATACATGTGATATGAATGCTTCATCTATTAGGGCCCTAGGGTGCCAGGTGGGTGTTGACCACAATATCTCTCCGGCAACCCCCTGGGTCTGGGCCTCAATTTAAACTGGGGCTCAGTGTCACTCTGGTAGCGTGCTTCCCTTATCCTGAGTCCCCTTCGTTTCCAGAGCCAGCTGGCTCAGCTTAGGAGAAGCAAGGAGGGCACATAAACAGTCTCTACTGCCCAAAGACTTGTTCGGACTCCCAGCTTATAAAACATAAAGATTTATTCAAGACAAATAAAAACAAATAAGGGGGAGTTGTGGAATAAAACAGACAATAGACAAAACTAATCCTAATCTATCCTAGCTACTATACACATACGGTTTGTTGATCCTTTCTCCCTGAACGTCCAGCTCCCTCTGGCTTAGCCACTTGCTTCAGGGTTCACACAGAACTGCCAAGACTCACTTGCTTGCAGACACTGGCTGTCTTCTGAGCAGCTCCTGCACCCGGACTATACCTCACGGTGAGCAGTTCAGGAAGATTCCCGCCACAGCCTCTGGCTCTTCAAGGCCATGTGCAGCATTCCTGGCATTCGTCAAGTTGTCGAGAGCCTCCAGTCCCACAGCTTCCTCCAAATGCATAGATGTGTGCGTGTGTTCAGGCAAGTCCATCGGTTCCTTTTGGTTTCTCTCTGCTTCTTGGTCTGGATTCTTATTTCTCACTTCCCCAATCCCCGTCCTAGGCTAATTAGGGATTGCTGCCTTGACCCAGCTGTCTCCCATTTGCTTAGCTCACTGGACGTGCTGATCCTGACTAAACTTACAGGCTTCTTCTCTGTAATGATTCTGTGAATCAGTATCTCTGGCATGACAAAGGCACAGGCACCTCAATCAATGAAACAAGTGGCAACAACATCAGAAATGCTTTCCAATAATTTACCAACAGTAGGGTCTCTATTCTCTGACACATTCCATCATGGTGAATATAGCCCCTTGGGCACAGCACTACATTGTCTTTATTAATTTTAGAACTATGACACATTTTAGACAACTGAACTATATTGACTATTTGCCTAGCCTCTTTCTCCACCTTTCAGTAACTATTCCTCCAGTCTCTGCAAAGTGCACAGATTTGGCTGGAACATATGCTTCTTGTAGCCACACTGCACCTTCCACTTCATTGTTGCCATCCTACCTTTCATAGCTGGACCGCCGTTGCTGCACCTGCAAGCTGAAGGGTCATTTCAGATGCCCTTTTCATTTATGCTAACTTGATAAGGTAATTATTTCTGAAAATGTGAGGTCTGCTAAACTAATTACAAAGCTAACATAGCTTTGCCAGACAAGGAACCTATTGGAAACTACCAGTCACAAGTGTTCAATGTTAAAATTTTAAAAACTGGAGCTGATTCCCACCCACTGGAAGTAACAGTGCTTCTCACCAGTCTTCTGCTTCCAAAGCTGCAAGAAACTGAGGTATTCTGTTGTTCTCTTGATAATATTTCTCCAAGATGTAATTTTGTTGTCTTTGGAGCTTTGCAGTATCTATGAAGGATTCTTTCCTTGGTTCATATTCTACTTCAGGTCTTATGATTTACTGTCAGAAAATAAATTTAGTAAATGTGCAAAGATACTGGCAGTTTACAAGTTTGGTGGTTCAGTGGGCAGATGCTGTATTTCCTTTGTGGGGATGTTTTATAGAAATGTGCAAAACCCCTGCTGAGAATGTTTGCTAGCCTGCTTGGAATTCTTTCAGCTTTCCCTGATGTTCATCTGTTGATTCACCCCAAGAGGAACCTCCAAATTTGCTTCTTATTTTGCTTGAAAAAAAATCACAACAAATTCAGTAAAGACAATTGGAAAAAATCCACTAAGAGCTGCCAGCAGCATTTCAAGTGTAAAAAATGGCTGCTAGGGCTGCGGAAGCAGCAGTGTTGGCCACCTATCTCCAATTCCATATTCAAAACAAACCCTGCTCATAGAATAAAGCATCTGTTGATTTATTCTTACATATATGTGGAGGTATCCATGGATAAAGCACCATCCTGTTTACAAAATTAAGTATTTGCTCAAGGGGTGTGTCTTTTGTCAAACAGGATTTCTGTAGGCCAGGAAGCAATGCTGATGTCACCCCTCCATACAGGCCATGGTCAGACATGCCATTTGGTGCAGAGGAGAAGTGAGCCTATTTCCCCCAGTGGAAATTGACATGGTGTTGCAAGATCACACATCCTTTGTAGCTGTGGGGCTCAGCCTGTCACTGCCCAATCAGACAGCACATTCTGGCGAGTGGGTTTTTTTGTTTCCCATGCAAATAAATGAGGAACCGCACATCTGCACAGAGGGTTCCCCATGGAGTATGCGGTTATGCACATACTGCTTAGTGTGTGTGTGTGGGAAACAGCACCAAGTTGGGATGGAATGAGCAGACCATCCTGGTGGCATGAGAGCATGCTTGAGCGATCAGACGGGAAAGTCTGTCCATAGCCCATCGCCAAGCATTAGGACTGGACTTTTCCTGGTGTCTTTTAACTCCACTTCCGTGGTGGGGCAGCACAGGGTGCTGACAGCTGTGGGACCTTTCCCAGATGTTGCTGCCTGATCGTACCCTTTAGATCAGGGGTCCTCAAACTACAGCCCGCGGGCCACATGCGGCCCGCCGAGGACATTTATATGGCCCGCCGGGTGTTTATGCCGCCGCTGCTTGTCTGTCATTTTTTTTTTACGTGAGAAGGAAGCAGTGACAAATATGGAACCGGACATTGACCATCTCATTAGCCAAAAGCAGGCCCATAGTTCCCATTGAAATACTGGTAAGTTTGTTGGTTTAACTTTACTTAATTTTAAATATTGTATTTGTTCCCGTTTTGTTTCTTCACTTCAAAATAAGATATATGCAGTGTGCATAGGAATTTGTTCATAGCTTTTGTTTTTACTATAGTCCGGCCAGTGCCCTGCTTTAGATCCATCAGACATTCACAGCTGAGTCAGATTGAAAGGCACGTCTGACTGCGGCCACACTTACTTACATACAGTCTGGTGTTATTCTGTTATAAACTGAGAGACCCATCCATCAATGAGTCCATTTCCATATGGGCTGAGAGCTCATGGGACACTAAGCCAAGTTTTAATGGATATCAGGCAACCGATACTTGGCTCCAGACATCAGGGCAAGGTCAAGTTCTGCAGGACCCGGGAATGCTCTCAGTGAATTTAGATGTTGCTTCAACCATGATCTGAACTCATCTGCACATATCGGCAGGGCTGATGAGTGCTAAATCCTTCCCCTAATTTATGAGATTGCAGGAGTTTAAAGGGGCAGATCCCTGGCATGAAGACTGGCATCACTTTGCCCTTTGCCAGGAGCTTTACCAGAGGAGTGGGGCTTGTGTTATCTTGACAGAGTTGTGGATTCTACTGTACTATTTATTTATTTAGAATAATTCTATGCCCCCTCTTCAGAATCCTGCTTGAAGTGGCTTATAATTTAAAATCACAGTACACACACACACAGACAAAACAAGCCATATTCTTGGGTCCATAGAGACACAGGGATATAAACACCTTTAATATGAGCAACAGCTAAAACATAGAGACTCTCTAAGCCTTCTTCAAGAACCAAGGTCATGTGATCTTAGGGCTAAGTGAGTTCTCAAAAGTTTGTGTTGTTGCTTCCAACTTATGGTGACCCTATGAATTAATGAACTTCAAAACACCCTATCATTAACAGCCTTGCTCAGGTCTTGCATACTGAAGGCTGTGGCTTTGTTTATTGAATCAATACATCTCATACCAGGTTTCCTCTTCTTCTACCAGTTCCTTAACCCTGTTGAATATAAGAAAATGTATACATTCTATTGCTATATTCAGCTCCTTGTTACGAAAATCTTTCCAAATCCTTTTTCTGTCAGTGGCCTAGAATGTATCCACTCTCTGAGTAGGCCTCAGAACGGCCTAGGACCTGTAGGATCCCTGAGGCATTTATTGGCATTTCTGTAGGGCACACTTCTTAACTCAGGATCATCCAAGGCAACTGGGGCCATAGCACAATATATACAAAGTTGGGCAAGTCACTAGAAAGAAGCTATGCTGAAGGAGCCACTCTGTATCGTGGTCCAGCATAGTCAGGTCTCAAAGAGGTCCTTTATCTTTTTAAACACTTGTTTATTTTTTTTCTTCTGAAATTGGCTCCATTGTGAAAATTTCATGTAGTCATGTAACTAACATGATTTTTACAAGGAAGCCAAGATTCCATGGGGCATTTTGTAGACATAAAAACAGTGGAGGTGGGGGGAGAGGATAAAGCTGCTTTTCCCTGGCTGTTTTGGTTACAAACAGAAAAGAGACATCATGAATCTGGGATGGAGGCTAGGTAGGATTGCCAACCTCTATGTGGTGGCTGGAAATCTCCTGGGATCTCCAGATGACAACAATCAGTTCACCTGGAGAAAATGGCCTTTTGGAAGTTTGAATCTATGGCATCATATCTCATTGAAGCCCCTCCCCTCCCCTCCTCAAACCCTGGTCTCTTTAGGTTCTACCCCCAAAATCTCCAGATATTTCCTAACCCGGAGCTGGAAACACTAAAGCGAAGGATGACAGAGACCTCAGTGTGGTACAATGCTATGGAGTTTACCCTCCAAAGAATCTATTTTCTCTAGGGGAACTGATCTCTGTAGTCTGTAGATAAGATGTAATTCCACGAAATCCCCAGGTCCCACCTGGAAGCTGGCATCCCTACTTAGATGTGTGATGCAAAACCCTCCTGTTGTTCCCTAACAAACAGAAGGACTTTGTAATGTATAGCCTCAGGGTCTAGCTAAATGTTACAAAAAATGCAAGGTTGCCAACAAAAATGGCAGCCCTGTGTCAAGTTACTTATCTTTGACTAAGTATCATTATGGGGTGTGTTTCTCTCCATCACTGGCTGCCAATGGCAGGACCAGAGTAACAAAATGGCAGCAGATTACCCTGTCAATGTGGACAGTAAAGGGGGTGGAGTAGGGTAATATTGTCCTTGACTTTCATGAAGCAAAAAGCTGCCATATTGGGCAACAGCCTCACATTTCTTTTAACACCTATTCTGCCCTCAAACACTAGTGTTCCCCATGTTTAAGGAAAGGTAAATCTGAAACATACATACAGAAACTCTTGTGAATAAATGAAATATTCCCTGTGGGGATCAGATCAGGCTCCAAACAAGCTGCCAGGTAAATAATCAATACTTTGCAGAGCAGATTACACAATGCCTTTGTGTGCCTAATTTCTCCTCCACAGCATTACAGATCTCCCCAAGGAATTGTGAGCATCTGTAGCAAAGGCTGTTTGGTTCAGCTGTGGCCTAAGAAGGGTTTTAATTAGAAGAAACTGGTGTTTGCTTCAAGAAGCAGAATAATTGTTTCTTCATGAAATGACACAGGAGAGATACTTGCAGCGTTCCTCAGCTGGGACCATCATTGATTTCAACCCAGAAATATAGTTTAAAAATTAAATTCTTATCAGATAATAAATCTCACAGTCTAATAACGCCTCACTGGATAAGAGGTGAAACTGTAGCTGAAACACAAAAGCTAAACCCAGGTGACAGACTGTTTGAAATCTCAGCTTTCATTAAAACATATAATTTATGTATGTGGTTGTCTGATTTCAATTTCAACAAAGCAGATACGTATTAAAACACAAAATGCTGGCGTGTTTCCAGCCATGCAGCTCCTCTGACAAATGGCATTTCTGTTTGTGGAGGGGGAGGAGGGATTTCTCCCACTGCAGACCTCCATGTCATCCCTGATGCTGTCCCTGAGTCAATCCCCAGACTCTCAGGAACAAAATTGGGGGGGGGGGGTCAGCAGGAGGGGGAAAATGCAAGTCTTATTCCACAAAGTACACAGCTGTTGGATATACATAACTGTATGCTGAAGTGAATTAAATTTACCTCATGCCGCTGAACCCCAGCCATTAAAAGGCAGCCCAAGCAACACAGTTCTAGGTTTGTAACAGATGTTCATTTACTCCATAGTCATTTCCCAGAGGATTCATTTAGCTACGTGAGGAGTCAGTAATCTTCAGGTAATGGGGTCAGGAATGTTGTGTCATACTCCTGTTACCAATTTGGAGTAATTTGGGTGAAATAGGGATTTAGTAAAATTCTCCTCAGCTCATGGCTACATATACTGTTGAATATTACATGGTTATACTGTGTAGTGTAACATTTTAGGCAGTCAAAAACTGAGATTATTCTGTCCTTATATATAATTGAGTTTTGGCCACCAATGTTCTATGCGTGCCAACACTGGTTGGCGGCCCGTGCTGCTACTCAGCATCTGCCTGCGAAATCAGGAGCAGGCAGGTGAACGCCAAAGGTGGTGCTGAGCTGGCCGCTGCGGGCCTGTTTATGCCGCTCCCCCCCTTCAGAGGCATTGGGGGGGCAGGTGAAGGCCATCAGTGGTGCTGAGCTGGCCGCCGCGGCCCTATTTTCACCACTCCCACCCCCCTGCCCTTCAGAGACATTTGGGGGGCGGGGGAAAGGGAAGGCCAGCAGCGTTGCTGATCCAGATGCCATGGGCCCATAATTGCCACTTCCCCCAAGAGGCATTCAGGGGGGGGCAGATGAAGGCTGGCGATGGTGCAGAGCCAACCACTGCGGAACCGTTTCTGCCACTCCCCCAGCCCTGGCCTTCAGAGGCATTCGGGGGGGGGGGTGAAGGCCGGCGGCGGTGCTGAGCCGGCTGCCGCGGCCCCATTTTCCCCACTCCCCCCCAGCCTTCAGACACACTTGAGGGGGGGCGAGTAGAAGGCCGGTGGTGGCAATAAGCCAGCCGCCGCAGGCCTGATTTCGCCGCTCCCCTCCCCTCGCCCCAAGATACATTCCGGGGGAAAGCGAGGTGAAGGGTGGCGGCGGCACTGAGCCGTCTGCTGTGGGCCCGTTCTTGCTGCTCCACCTCTACCACACACTCTTTCTCTCTCTCTTTCTGACTCTCTCCCCCGTCTTTCTTTCTCTCACTCTCCCCCTCAACCGTCCTTCCTACCTTCCATTCTCTCTCTCTCCCAACATTACCTGTCTTCCTTCCTTCTCTCTCTCCCCCTTTCTTTCTCTCTTTCTCTCTTTCTTCCTTCCTTCCTTCCTTTCTCTCTCCCCCCACTTTCCTTTCTTCCATTCTCTCTCTTTCTATCTTTCTCTCTCCCCCCTTCCTTCCTTCCTTCCTTCCTTCCTTCCTTCCTTCCATCCTACCTTCCATCCTTCCTTCCTCCCTCCCTTCCTTCTATCCATCCATCCTCCCACCCTTCCGTCTTCCTCCACAATGGGCTTTGCTCCCTAGTATGTGTGTGTGTGTATATATATATATATATGGTTACCCACATCACAGAACCACAGAGATAGTGATCATCTATAAGTTTGCTATAGAATGTTTTAGAATAATATCCAGACTCTGGATTTGGATGGTCACATCCCACAGTTGCCAGGCAACCCTTTCTGGCAACCCTTGTGATGGATATTTGTTACTAGGTTATGTTTTTTCTTTCCACAAAGTTTTTCTTTTCAATACTGCCAGTTTCTGTCTCTGTTTCTCTATCTCTGCTCTTCCAAACTACACGATCACACATCTCCCCCATCAAGATCAGAAACCATCTTCTATCAATTCACTTCTACAGGAGAAACATCAAGAGGCATTAATATTTCCCCATTGACCCTCACCTAAGGTTAGACCATAGAGACAGAATCATTTGCAGTAATCAAGCTGCAATCTCACAACAGTATTAAACATGCTAAAATCCTTGGAGTAGCTCTAGAATATAGAAGAGAAAAGAAACAACTAGTGATAATATTAACTACAGCAAGTAATGAAAGTTGTCATTTTATGCATACTTAGTTTGGAGTAAGGCCCATTGTACTCAGTAGGCTTACTTCTGAATAAATAAGAATGGGACTGCATTATAGAAGCATATTTGTCAGTGAGATTTTCTGCAGTTTAATACAGTTTATTTGCAAAAATAATGACCACTATTGTGCATCCTGATTATTTTTTATAATCTTTTGTTATTACAACTAGCGGTGATGGCACGCGCAATACTTGTCTACAACTGAAAGGGATGGGAGAATAAGGAAACTCTTACCTATAGAGGACTTAAGCATGACCAGCATAGGTCATTTATACTGTCATCTTAACTCCTACTCAACTTCTCTTTATAGAACAGACTATTCCCAACCCTGCCATTTGAATGTCACATTGGAATAACTGAAATAAATGATCCATATGGAAAGAAAAAAACACCTTGCTTGTATAACAGTGCCATTGTATATCTCCTCTTGCTCTGACACCTGAGTAATCTGAAGAAAACTTGAAAACATATGACAAAAAAGAAGACACAATAATGCTTATTTATTTGGTATACTTTTCTTTCATTGAAGGAGTTTATTCATGGGGTTCACAGATAATCTTTCATCTAAGCATGCTCAGACTTGCTTCACTTCTACAGATGTTATTGAATTTCATGAAAACTGATTCCACTTGAAAGTCCAAATTTCCTTCATGATTTCTCCACCCTTGGGATGAAATTAACGTAGTCCCTTCCCCAAAAAACATTAATGAAATTTCCTGTTAGAATTGCCACTGGGTTTTTCATCAGTTCCATACAAAAGCTGTAAAAATAGTGTAAAGGGAAAAAAACAAAAACAGGAAATTGGCCAAAGAAAATAGGCAGAAGAAAATGTTCTTCCCGAAAATGCATGGAAATGAGAAGCACAACTAAAACATTTACCATATATCCCTATAACCCATTCAGCAATATCTGCCTTTGGATCATTGCAAAGCTTAGAAAATGACACTGCCATACAACATGTAGAAAATTAAGTATTTAGAATCATGCTGAAGGGGCATTGTCTTACCAAACCCAGCCGGGCTAATGGCAGCAGTTTGTTTTGCAATGGAAAGGACATGTCATATCCGACAAGCGCAGTGGTTTGTCATGGCATTGATTCGTTTGAATGGGAAGCTGAAACTAAAATAAATAAACTCTAATTTTTGTCAGGAAGAAGTGGAGCTCAATGGCAGATAATACAAATGGGGGGGAATCAGGGTTTTTTTTTCTTTACCACCTCGAACTTTAAAGTTTGCTGGAGGTGGGAGGGGAGAGAGGAGGAAGCAGCTGGCAAAAATGAAACCACTGATTCTGATAATGCCCTCTGGCCTGAAGAAGGAGAGAGGAGAGACGAAGAGGGAAATTGCAGCAATTTCCCCGTAATTTCTGGCAGCTCTTGATAGCCATTATTGGACATCTCCAATTTTGCTTCTTCACACTAATTAGAGGTTAAGCTTTGGTGGCCTACTGACAGATAATGGCTAGGATGAGCCTACCTTGTGTTAACAAGGGAGAGAAGAAGAATTCTTCTTAAACCATCAAAGTGCTGCTGAGCTACAAGCTGGTGGGGCTGCAGAGCGTGATGCTACAGGCTGGCACCGGTTCAGCCTCAAGCTGAATGTGCCTCTCTTTTTTTAAGAGGGAAAATACAGAAGGGAAGCTGAGTGCTGAGCATGGTTCTGAAATGGTGCAGGCAGGCACACTATGATTACGGTCATCTGTGAGGCCGATCACATGGGCCATTGCAGTAGCACAAGTATTTTTTGAAGGTCCTGACTTAGAAAAGTAAGGGCTTGGATCCAAAGCACAGGCAAGACAAGATCAGGTATAGAAGTTCCAGAGCAAGAGGCACACAACCAAGAGCGGAAATGCCCCTGGAGCAAGTCAAGTGGCCCCTGTGGTACTACACACCATCACTGCAGGAGTCACTCCGCTCAGCAGTGCAAATGATGGCTCACCCATTGCTTCCTCCTGAAAACTGGCAGCAGCGTGGGAAAATACAACTGGTGAACTGACACCAATTGCTATTGCCAATGAAAGGTCTAACCCAAGTGGCCCCTGAGGCTCTAGCAGAGTTGCTAGAACTTTGTTATATTTGCTACTGGCCACTAGCAGCACTCTAGGGCAGTAGCCCACCAGGAAATTTCCCTGTAAGTTAAATGGCCAATCTGTTCCAGCACACCACTTATTAAGACTGGGGCCAGGAATTCAGACCAAAAGCAGGCCTACGGGAAAGGCTCATAGACATAGAGTTGCTTAAACATTAGGGCTGGTAGGGTTACCAGCTCCAAATTGGGAAATTCCTGGAGATTTTGTGGATAGATTCTGGGGAGACTGGGTTTGGGGGAACGGAGGAACTTTGGTGAGATATAACGCCACAGAGTCCATCTTCCAAAGCAGCCATTTTCTCCAGGGGAACTGATCTCTGTTACCTGGACGTCAGTTCTAATCCCAGGAAATCTCCGGCCACTACTTGCCATTTGGCATGTGTAGGACCAAATTAGGCTGACTTCACGTCTTAGATCCTGATTCCAATACCCAGTGGTGGCTTGTGGGATGGGGCACAGAGAGTAACTTAGCCTCCATCACTATGCACTTCTGAGGAGGGGGAAGGCAGGGCCTTTACTGGAGGCAGTGAGCTACTGGGGCTGTAGTAGTGACACCGTGCAGGTGTGTGCAGCTTCTCAATGGCTAGTGGAACCTCAGTAATGACATCACTTGGCAATGCTGGGTTCCTTTATTCATTCAGAATCTCT
The DNA here is from genome assembly GCA_029375565.1 of Gekko gecko. Lineage (NCBI taxonomy): Eukaryota > Metazoa > Chordata > Lepidosauria > Squamata > Gekkonidae > Gekko > Gekko gecko. Next base: position 142,294,215 of record JAPDNY010000006.1, read on the forward strand.
GTGCGTGCATGGTGCTGAAGTTACGGCTCTGGTAACTCTTTCAACCACTAGTAAGGACACTGTTTTGCCCTCTCCCTTCAGCAGTGCTCAGTCACATGGTGCACCCGATCCCACAAGCCACCGCCACTGTTACTGAAATAGGTTTGTGAGCTCAGTACCTCCTTTTCAGCTGCTGTGGATCATTGCCTCTCTGCTCTGCTGCTTGCTGCCATGTTTGTGATCCGTCTGTTTGGGAGAGGTTATTGCATATGCTTTGCATGCAGAAGGTCCCAAATACAATCCTTGTGATCTCCCATCAGTAGCTTAAGTAAGTAGGGCTGAGAAAACCCCTTGCCTGAGACTGTGGATAGCCAATGCAAGTCAGAGTAGAGCATTTGGCTCAATGAATCCATGCTATTACTCTGTTAAAGAAGTTTCATGTAGACATATATCATAAGAGTATCATGCATTTTAATGAAAACTGTGCATATATAATATATGTTATGGTCCTGGAGGTTCCAGAATGATGACATAGATAGCAAAGATAAAGGGGATTGGGGGGAGAGATAAAGGGGATGGGTGGGAGAGAAGAGCTAAGGTGGGTATCAGAAGCTGCTGGTTGAGCTAGAGGTTGTCAGCCCCTCCCACACGCAAACCCCCAACACCAGAACCATGGATCCCAGCCACTAATCACAAGTACAAGTACAAATATAGAATATGGTTGTTCTTGTTTTTATGGGACCTTAAAAATGCTCAACTTGGAATGAATGATGGCCAGAAATAATATTCCCAGTGCAGAACTATTTATTATTTATTTTTAAAAGAAAATTCATATGCTTGTCCCTCTAGAGATTGCTCAAGCTGTCCTGTGAAGTGAAAACTATGTAATAAAAGCATACAAACATGTCAATAAAATAAGCTTTTTTTGGGGGGGGGGGTTGGAACTTCTTAAAGGTCCAGTACAAGATTAAGATGAACATATTCCCTCCTCTCTTACCAAATATCTCTACATAGTTTTAATAGCACAGTTAATTGCAATATTGTAAGCAGACTTTCCTTTTTATGTATTTAAAAATATATTTGAAGCGTTAGGCACTCAGACCTATATTTCACCAAGCACGGAAGCAAATCACGCACAAAAGAAATAAATCACTGTTGCACTTCCGTAACTGATCAATGCATCATGCACATATATATAAATTGCAAATAGCTAAGATTCAAAGGAAAACAATTTGGTTAACAGGAAGTGGATTCAGAGTGTGTGTGTGAGAGAGAAAGAAATGTACTACTTTACAATATGGCAGAATCTCTCCTCCCTCCTATTATATAAAAGTGTTTTGGGGTGGCAGGCTTCGTTCACACCAAAATCAGTTGGCCGTGGGACCTGCCACTCCAAACCTTGGCCAATGGCTGGCTGGAGCTGTAGCCTCAGTCCCACCCACACTTCTGGCGGCGAGCATGTGGCCCTCAGTGTGCACACCACCGCCAGAGATGATGGACCCGGGGAGGCTGTGCGCCCTGCTGGGGGGTTGCTTCGGCCATCGCTGGGCCACTGCCATGCCGCCATGGAGCTTGGGGAGTGCCCGTGGGGGAGGCCTGCCGGTGGCCCGCTCGGAGCCCTCCAGGGTGGTCCGTGGCTGTCAGGCCTCTCTGTTGGTGGTGCGCTGGCTGCCGCCGGCCCATCCTTGCCCACCGCCCACCCTGGCTGCTAAGGCTGCACAGGTGCCTCCTGGGAGGCCAGGCAGTCTGTGGCCTCTCCACCGGTGGTGCACTGGCCACCGCCAGCCCGTCGTCATGCCCGGCAGCTGGAAGTCCTCCCCAGGCCCCCGCTTGCCTGATGCCATACTCAGATGTGTGGAGGCCTTCGGCCACCCCCACCCCGCCTTTCCCCCCTCACCTGTCGCTATGGCCTGGAGACTGATCATGCCCCCTCTTGCCCGGCAACAGAAGGACCTCCAGCCACCCCCCGTGCCTGCCTTCTGAGGCCACTCGTAGGCCTTTGGAAGTGGTAGCTGGCATGCACTGTCTCCACCGCTGCCGCAGGGAGGCCCAGCAAGCCAATGGAGCGGGAGGTGGTTTTAACCCCCTCCCCTTCCTTCTCCGGCCCGGCTTCCTTGCCCTCCCCATAGCTGTGGGGAGCCCGAGCCTGCCGCTGGGAGGGCAGGTGCTTGAAACCCCCTCCCCTTCCTGCTCAGGCCCGGCTTCCTTGCCCTCCCCATGGCTGCAGGGAGCCCAGCTGCACCGCTGGGAGGGGAGGCGCTTGAAACTCCCTCCCCTTCCTCACTCTCCCTGTGGCTGTGGGGAGCCCGAGTGAGCCACTGGAGCAGGAGTGAGTTTAAACCCCCTCTCCTTCCTTCTCTGCTGTGGCTTCCTCACCCTCCCTGCACACTGCCCAGGGGAGGGACCTTGGCCATCTTCACGGGAGGGGGACTCGCACCACCGGGGGGGCCCGCGGCTGCGCACCCCGGCAAGAGTCTGCTGCATTTCTGCCTGTAATGGGCCTTCTCCCTAGTATATTTTATATTTATGAAAACTAAAGCTTTGCATGCCCAGAGGTTAAGAGCAGAGTGTGTTTTCAAACTTTTTGCAAACAGACCAGGCCATTTCTAAAAAAAAACAAGATATCAAATGAGTTAATTAACAGTGTAATCTAAATCAATGGCTTTAGAAGGATGGTAGACTGGGCCCCCCAAAAGTGGGGAAACCCCTCCTCCATTGGCAGGGTGGCCACTCTAGTGTGGGGTTGCCAGCTCCCCTGGTAGAGGTGGGGGATCCCCTGCTGCCAGGCCCTACTCAGCTGGCTGGCAGGGGGACTTGCCAGGAGTGGGAGGCAGGCCCAGGGTGTTTCTGGGAAAACATGGCAATGTTACTTCCAGTGTGCACCAGAAGTGACATCACGTTAGTGATATTGTGTGAGACACTGGTTTTTGGGTAAATATGTTAGAAGCCATACAGTTTTTGCCCAAATACCAGAACATCACTACGATGTCACAGTGTTCATGCTGGAAGTGACACAGCCGCACTGCTGGCAATGTCACCTGGGCCTCCCTCTCACTCCTAGTAGGTCCCCCCACATCCCCCGCTGGTTGCCAGGAGGGGCTTGCCAATCCAAGCTGAATAGTTTCTGTGTTGCTACAAACCAGCACTGCAAGGTCCACTCATATCAAATCTAGCCAGAGGAGCTAGCAATGGATGTTGTTGGCTCACTCGTTGCCTCTTGCTGCACTGTCACTAGCTAGGTCTCAACAGAGTGGTACCAGTAGTGCTGGCAAAGCTAAGGCTGGGTTTCTCATGCTCCTGGCTACCAACGGTCCTCTAGGGCAGTGGCCTACCAGGAGCTTTCCCTGTGAGCTAAATAGCCAGTCCACTCCTCACTGTGTGAGCATTATGGGTTTGTAAATCAGTAGAGAAGGAGTATGGGCTACCTTTTGGGTTTTACTTTTATTTGTTATTGTGGCCTGGAAAGTCCATGTTTTCCAGTACCTTGTAAGCAGGTTAGCAGCATGACAGGTGATTCATCATTTGCTCCTAGTTCCTTGTCAAGCCATCCTACGCTGCACTGTTCTAGGTGCAAGAAACTGGCAGATATTTCCAATCAAGCAGCCAGAGATCAACAAAGGACAACTTTAATTCACTTCACAAACTCCAGATGGGCAGATAAGCCAATTTAAAACAGCTACTGTAGCATCCTACTACCTAAATGCCTGAGTCTATAGCTTTAAATTTTGCTGAGTGTGTTAATCTGCTTGAAAATCTAATTGGAGAAAGATAGGCTGGGATACTATATCCACATTCCACAAACAGGGAGAGCAAAGCCTTCACACTTGAAAGATCCTTTTGGCCTCTGCCAAGAGACTGAATTATATGGTGAATGTATGGATGGATGAAATTGAGCACTGGTTATACAAAATGTCTGACACAAAACAAGGTCCACGCATGTATAGCCTGAGAGCTTTGCCACAGGACCAAACTATGAATAGCACATAAAGACATCTAGTAGCACTCTCGAAAAGAAAATGGACAAGATATTAATGCTAGGGAAAGTTGAAGGCAGCAGGAAATGATGAAGACTCAACATGAGAGGGATTAACTCAGTAAAGGAAGGCACAGCCCTCAGTTTGCAAGACATGAGCAAGGCTGTTAAGGATAGGACATTTTGGAATTTCATTCATTCATAGACCTTTATTGGCATATCGTCAGTTGTAAGGTATAGAAAACATTGTACCATAAAATTAAAATCTAAGATTCCATATAAATTTAGTACAATCAAAATAGTACTATCTAAAATTTTGTACCTTAAGAACTTCTGTGTGAAACTTGGTGACATCATTAATAATCTCAGGGATCGAATCATTCAAGAGAAGTTGACATTTTGACTTATTACTCAACTTTTAGGATGAAGCCAAGTTAGAAGGAATTTTCTGCGAGATAGCGCATACAGGGGCATTCGACACTTATGTGCTCAATCGTGTCCAGGGAGTTACAACCACAGGGGCATAGCCGTTCTTGTCTTGGGATTTGATGATATCTGCCATAGAGTATTCTAGAGGGAAATGCATTAACCCTGGCCAGTAGAAAAGCTCTGCGATTAAGAGGGATATTGAGATCATAAAAACATTGGGGCATCTTGCCTAAATGGTTAGAGAGGTGAACAGATATGAGGTTGGGTAGGGTATAACTTTTGCAGATCAATATCTAGGAGTCGCTGTTTGATTAGTTTAAAAATATGAGGTTCATTGGTTAGGGCTAGATCTTCAAGAGGGACACCAAGTTGACTTAATTGGGATATAATTATGGAGTCGTACTGAAAGTGACCATCTTCCAGTGTTACTCTCATTACTCTATCCAACTGAGATTTCCCATTCTTTAAACCCTTCATCAGAACAACACACAGACCTAATCTTAAAAAGAATCAGATGGTCTGAAACTCTGGATATTTTGGAGTTAATTAATTCATAGGGTCATCATAAATGGAAGGACTTGATGGCACTTAACACACACTCAGTTGCAGCCAGCAGGCAGACACAGATGCCATGTAGACACAAGGCTTGCTCAGATCTGAACTCAGAGATCTATAAAATGAGATTCTGTCAGAATTGCTCAGTTCTACATAAAGAAGAAGAAGAAGAAGAGTTTGGATTTATACCCCACCCTTCACTACCCGAAGGAGTCTTAGAGCGGCTTACAATCCCTTTCCCTTCCTCTCCCCACAACAGACACCCTGTGAGCAATGCTCCCTCTAAGCTGTGGCGTCTTGTGAGCAAAAATTCTACTTTGTGAACTACTGGCATTAAAGTTGTGAGCCAGCGATTTGGCTACTGCATAAATTAGTTTGCTCTGGAGCCATCCTTCCTGAACTAAGACAGAAATGTGTGAACCAAAGGCTAAAAACTGTGAGCGAGCTCACACTAACTCAGCTTAGAGGGAACACTGCCTGTGAGGTAGGTGGGGCTGAGAGCACTCTCTCAAGAACTGCCCTTGAGAGAACAGCTCTGAAAGAATTTATGACTGACTCAGGGTCATGCCAGCAGCTGCATGCAGAGAAGTGAGGAATCAAACCTGGCTCTCCCAGATTAGAGTCCACGCTCTTAACCACTATACTAAACTGTGCAGGCAGATTCCCTACTCTTGTCATCCTACCATTCATTCATTGAGTCATTCTCAGTTTCCAGAGCTGCACTACTGAACAATGGCTTTCCAACGACTTGAGTGGGTTCCTGCTCTTTCTGAACTTTGAATGGAATTAAGGGGTTGCATTATTTTTCTTACTGGAACTCGGAGACTTGATAGTATTATAGTACACTGAATGCCTTTGATTCACCAGGCCAAGTTCAACATTTCAAAGAATGTTTAGAAAGAAATGGTCACATGATTAAATAGTAGCTACCAATAGTTCAGAATAGAACTTGATTTTACTCATTCTTGACCCAGAGCCTTCAATCAGAGTAATGATCCTTCGAAGAAAGGTTGTTCTTTGTAACCAGTGGAAAGTGAACACATCCTCTGTCCTCTTATCTGTCACTGCTCATTTAATGAATTGCTACCAGCCTTTTCTTTCCCACTTGAACAGGGATGTAAAAGTGCAGTCTAGAGCCCCAGTTTTGCCTTGTAACAAATGACAAATGCATGAACTCTGAGCAGGATGATTTCTGAAATGAGAATGGATTTTTCAAATTGAAAAATCATTGCAGAGAGTTCATTACTCATTGTTAGGGATGTTCCGGGGCACAAGTGGCTTAAACAAGTCTTCAGTGATGATTTCTTGCAATATGACTCCACCAGCAACAGGCTTTGGTTTCAGGATAATTGACCAAACATCCATGCTGTTTGTACCAAAGCAAACTGTTACAGAAACATGGCTGTAAATAAAGTGAGTCTTTGCTACATCCACACATCATTGGATATTGTACTGTTGTTACATGAATGCAACCATTCACCTCCTGGATTATCTTTACCCAGGAAAATCCAGTTGCACACAATTGCTATAGTGTGACACCAACACAATATCCAAGATTGTTTGGGTGCAGCCTGACTGGAAGGGAAATAACTCCTTCAGGTTGTGCATTGAGATGAATCCATGCCTCGCTATGGACAGATTTATATGTGAGGTCTCTTGGCAATCACTTGCAGAAGCTATCAAAGCCTGCTCTTGAACCATTCTTTCAATGGTGCTATGCCATTATTTCACTATGACCACATGGAAGCCTCCTATAAATTAATATGACCCCATGTACAGCAATTCTACATGTGAAACGGAAGAACTGGAGAATGACTTCACACCAGAGCAAGCCACAGCCTTGCAGAATGCTAGCAGACGCTCAGGGCCATCTAGCCTGACATTTTCTCTTCTCTTCTTGCAGATGTTTTTTCTGACCCACATCTTATAAGCTGGATCCTGATACTCAGCTTGGCACACCCATACCAGTCCAGATCTATCTATCTGTCTGTCTGCCTGCCTGCCTGCCATCTATCTAGATCAGGGATGTCAAACATAAGGCCCAGGGGCCAGAACCGGCCAGTCCAGGATTCTTATGTGGCTTGCGAACAACTAGTGTGAGGGGGGGAACAAGAGACTGCTGGGTGGTGGCGGTGGACAACTCCGATTGTGGCATCTTCATGGTGGAACAGCCTCATCTGCAGTGGTCAAGCAGTATGGAAGCATCTGCCCATAACTGCACTGCTGGCTCTCCAGTCTGCCCATTTTTCTTTGCACCCCCCTCCCAGTCCATGGGGCCTTGCAGTGAGGATACAACAACTCAGAGCTTACCAGATGCTGTCCTTTATACAGCTTATATCTCTGGTACCTAGCATTGTGTTTTATGGCACGCATGGCCTGGCCCGACAAAGTGATATTTATGCCAGATTCGGCCCTCATAGCAAATGAGTTCAATACCTTTGATCTAGATCAAGGTGGGCAGCTGTGTTGGCCTGCACACACACTTTGCCTGAGGAAGTGTGTGTGCACACGGAAGCTCACACCTTAAATAAATCTTTGTTGGTCTTAAAGGTGCCACTGGACTCTAACTTTGTCGTCTGTCTGTCTGTCTGTCTGTCTGTCTGTCTGTCTGTCTGTCTGTCTGTCTGTCTATCTATCTATCTATCTATCTATCTATCTATCTATCTATCTATCTATCTATCTATCTATCTATCTATCTATCTATCTACCTACCTACCTACCTACCTACCTACCTACCTACCTACCTACCTACCATCTATCATCTCTTTGTTTTTGTAATTTGGACATTTCCCCCCTTTTCCCAAGTCACTTTGGGTTCTTAGGAGAACAGTGGCCTAAAAATGTGTTATAGTTGATTATGGAAGGTGCTTTTACCTTCTCAGCCTTGGATAATCTGATTATTACATGGTCTGAGAAATGGTCCTATTCCAGCTTGCTTTCTCCTGACTCCACTATATCACTCAGAGGAAAATGACAGTAACATTAAAGTAATGCTGCCACCATCACCCATGAAAATGGCTGCAGAAATAAACTAGTTTTAACCCCTTCATTATTGTAAAAAGGACAAGTAAAATTATGCATTGATATTAATTTCAACATATTGGCTTCAGTTTCCTGTTGTTCAGTTACTGAAAGGAAACCAATGGTAGTTGAACAGTGAAAGATGAATTGCATATGAAAGATGAATTGTATATGTCTGGGACATAAAGAAGACTCTACATTCCTTTAACCTGTAGAATTGCTGCATGTGATTGACTTGCCACATGGAAAATAGGAGAGGGCGCTGAGGGATGGGGATAGCACAAAGTTTATATCAAACATATCTGACAAGTTGAACTTGCCTTGCTCAACTGTGATGACCAGCCATGAGCTGATCACTAGTCTGTTTGAGTTGGCACTGGACTGCTTGGACACCTGCGGATTTAAATAGACTGGCAGCTACAAAGAACTACTAAGATGAACACAGAATGGTGGGATTTGTTTTAAAATACTGAGTTTATTTAAGGCCACTTCACATTATTTGTGTCTGACTTATCTATGTCAAGAAACTGGACCTTTAGTTCAATTTCTTGTTCTTTCATTAAAAACCAGGCCTTATATTAACCTCTTGGCCTGCAAATGGGTTGAACAGGCTAAATGGAAATTGGTATTGAAGGGTTGGCAAACCAACCTTGTGACCTTTGGATAACAATTCAGGTACAGGGACAAACCATTTGTTTACCAGGACAGTACTTGGTGCCAATGCATCCTTCAGTTGGTGCTGTGATTGACACTACGCTAGGGATGGGTTAGATTGCAGATAACCCCTCCATCCTGTGGTCAAGTGGCCCCGTCCTGGGCCATCTGCTATAACAGGTTCATGTCAACATGACTTCAATGGTCTGTTTTTGATTGGGCTAAAGGGCCCAGGCCACTCAGAACTTAGGCCTTAAAAAAGTTAGTCTTTGCATTCTTTGCCTGTAGCTAGCACAGTTATCATGAGGTATGATGAGCTAACCTTGGAATGGACCAGGTTCTTGCCTGGCAAAATGCTCTCTGGACAGAGAAATGTATTGCTGCCTGACTACAACTTGGAAGGGTAACATCTGGTAACTATGAATTAATGTTTAATGTGTCGTTAGGATTTAAATGTAGCTTTTTTGTTTTACGTTCTCACTGCTAATGTTCTTTTGAAATATTCTTGCACACTTTAATAAATATCCTTTGTTTTGTGCTTGAGGTGCCTCAATCCTGATTCAGTACCTTAGACCTTAAGAGCCCACCTACCAGGTTAATTGTTGTGGAAACTCATTCTGCAAGTGGCCTGCCTTGCAGGGCTGACTTTCTTGATAAATCCCAGTAATGTCAGAAGCTTGCCCCTTTGCTTCTGACTGTGTGGTTAGTCCAAGAGGCTGGTGGCAGGCATCAAAACTGGGGAGTTTGTGGACACCCCTCGCCAGGGTTTTGTAATGTTGTGCTCTGCTGGCCTGTACCAAGAATCCCTTGGATTGAGAATTCTTGACAATCTATGCATTCCTTTTCGTGCTCCCAGAAGGTCTTTTTTTCTGAAGTGGCAGCTGTGTATGCACTCATGCACACTGCCGTTCTAACAAACTATTACCATGATCTACCAGCTTCTTTGTATTCCCATCTTTCATTAAAAAAACACCTCTAGCTCTTTTCGTTGCAGAGACATAAGGGTACACCTTTCCCCATATATCTCTGCGATGAAAAATCTAGACTTTTTTTCTAAATGAAAGCTGGAAATTCAGAAAGTTGATAAGATTGTGGCCATAGATTGTCAGAACATAAGTGTACATTAATAAATACCCATTGTCAATTATTTTTTAAAAAGTGGAAAAAAATCTGTGGTGGTATGAGGGAAGCAACCTCTTTAAACAATTGTCTGTTATGCAGAACAATGGTACAGCAAGTGGGGGCTGGAAGCAGAAGTTAGTTGTGCTATGTGAGAAGTAGCATGTATGAAAAACTGCTTGTGCTGTACTATGCTATTTGGAAGGAATATGATGAAGCAACTGGTTGAACAGCCACAAACTGGTTGATGAACAGCCTGTCAAAAAAATTGACAATCTATTAGCACCTGCCAAATAGGACATGAGCTGAAACAGGCAGATTTTTGAGCATCCCTAGTTGGGGCAAGACAAGATTTAGGTAAGTCAGCTAGACTAAAGGGGTACAGAGTTGGCATCTTATGGGCCTGTTCCACACTGGTGACACTTTCCTCCATCACAAAGAGCCTTCCCCAGATATTCAAAATATCTTGCATTGGGGAAAAGCTCCTTGTTGTAGAGGAAAGAGCCACTGCTAGATTCAATCCATAAGGTCCAACCCAAGTAGAGCTGGCAGAATTCAGGCCAAATATGGAGGGCAGAGCAAGGAGAAAGAATGGAGTAGCAAACATGTTCTGCTGTAAACACTCATGGTGAGACATGCTAGGAAGTTTTAGAGAGGAGATGCTGAAGAGCAAACAAGCAGTATATTCCATCATCCTTTTACAGAGGATGCTGTAAGATGGCAGCCAAATCTCAAGTAATCAGGCATGTTTAGATTCTAATGCAGGATAGGGCTAGGAGTGATTATGACAGAGGAAGTCCCAGAGTATATAGGAAATAAATAAATATAGTTTTTGCTGGCTGTCAGTCCTGCCAATTATTCTGGGAGCTGGAAGGCAAATTTTAATTTGCTGTTAAATCTTTAGTTGATTAATTACACTGATTAATTGATTGCAACTTGCAGCTCTGCTTATTGTGACTGCAAACAAGCTATTGAGATGCTCCAGCCACACAGTTCAGATTGATTTCAAATACAGCCAAGTTTGATGTTTTAGTTGAAGCTCTGCTCATCTTGTAAATTAATGTGATTTTGATTTTCCTGGCATTGTGCTGTACATGATGCAACACAGTTTAGAGAGCTCTGCCATGTTAATTTACCAATAGCATAATGCACATTTGAAATTCCAGATTCCACAGTTTCCACCACAGCATCTATTTAATCTGTCAATATTTCTTTGTGCTGCATATTTCGCTCAAGGCCCTTTCAAAACAGTGATATATTGAAGATAACTGTAATTAAATTTGGCATCTCATCCAACCAGCCTTGGGAAAGAGTAATGGGGCAATCCTAAGTGGAGTTACACCCTCCCCAGCCCATTGACTTCAGTGAACTTAGAAGGGTGTAACTCTGTTTAGCATTGCCCTATAACCATCATAAAATCCCCATATGTCTTAGTAATGATTTTGGAAGCTTTCAAATACTAAAGTGATACACCCTCGTTCTTGGAAGGCTTCATTCTTGATGGAGCTATTAGCCATTACTAATTCTGCAAGAAATACACACTTTATGCCTCAAAAGCCATGAACCAAAGAAGTAAGAATGGTCATTTTTTATGTCTGAAATAATTTGACAAAATGGCTAAAAATGATTTTAGATCCAAGGGGTGAGGTAACAACAAACAGTAAACACTTATTTCCATGTGTATAGCCTGGGTTCATCTCTGTCCTTGTAAGGGCTGTTACTAGGATGGATCCATTTGATGTACTGCCACACCTGGAGCCACTGGACCCAGTCTTTGTTCTGCTGCTTCAGACCAACATGGCTACCCACCTGAATCCACCTGGAGCATGTCATCTAATAATTTTGGGGAAGCAGACATTTTATTTGTGGCATGATAGCTTCCATTTAAAGAATGTAAGCTTGGCTTTTTACAGGAAAACAAATGTTTGGCTGACAAACATGCAGTGGCAATTCCCAGCACTACCTATTTATTTATTTATTTAATTTATACCCTGCCCTCCCTGCCAAAACAGGCTCAGGGCGGCTTACATAAGAAGTTAAAATACATAAAACAAAATAATTGTAAAACCAATTAATAAAGTGCTAACAACCAGTATTAAATTACATAACGGTGGTGGGATATAACAGTAGGTCAGTCATTATACGATATGGTCAACATTGATGTTAGAGCTATTATCTCAATCCAAATATGCCGGCGGAGCACAGGCTGCTGATGGTAAGTTCAGGGGACAGGGCCTTGGTCAGTATTCAGTTATTGGTGGCTCCTTGGTTGAAAGCCTGATGGAAAAGCTCCATCTTGCAGGCCCTGTGGAACTGTAGGAGGTTCCACAGGATCCCAATGTCTTCTGGGAGCTCGTTCCACCGGTACGGAGCTGCCACTGAAAAGGCCCTGGTCGTGGCTAGCCTGGTGTCTTTGGGACCAGGAAGGGCTAAATGATGTTGAGACCCTGAACGCAGTGCTCTCTGGGGAACAAGTACCCAAGATTCTCTCTGGCTCAACATAAGGGTTGGGTCCAGCACAAAATTTCTGCTTGTACTAGAGCTCTTGCACCAGCGGAAATGCAAAACGACTGGCAGCTATTTGTGTAGAGTCAGAATTATCGTATTTCCTATTTGTGTTTTTGCTTCTGCAAGGTTTTGTGCAACCAATTTCAAGGTACTATAATATCTATAGAGAAAAGCACTAGGTGGCACATAAGGTTTTTACACAAACGGAACTACTCTGAGTCCATTTATATTTCCACTTGTGCTTTGCTGGATCCAAGCCTAATTTTTAAAGAGCACTGCCAACCTTATTTTGATCCTGGTGATGTTACCCTTATTCTCTGCTATGCTCACAATCACAAAAAGGTAATTAGAAGGTCCCCGAGACATGAATGTTGATAATGATTAATGCTGAGACCACTACCATTCTTTTTTTTTTTTTGGCCCCCTGAAGGAGATTTTTTTCTTGCATTTTCTAATAACTACATGCTAAAAACTACAAGCAGAAAAAATAGCAAAGGGGAACTACACTCTACAGGAGAAAGAAAAGAAAACTCTCTAAAAACCCAAGTGACGGTGATCATACAAACATTTTGCATAATAGCTTTCCCCCTTAAATGCAAATTGACTTTTGTCAAAAATGATCATCTAGCTAATAAAACATCTTGATATTTCACCAACAATTTCAGCGTCATAAAAGAGCAGTGAATTCCGATAAACATATTTTACGCACTCCAGAGAACATTAACAGTCTACTTTCCCCCTTTTTTCCCTCTCAAATGATAGCCTGTTTTGGGGCCTACTGCCCCCAATTTAGAGTCTGAATCTTCATCAGAAGATCCAGCGTCTCCTTCCTCCTCGCTCTTCTTGGCTCCATCGGGAACTCCTTCTCCCTCTCCTGATGGACGACCGTGTTGACGCAGAAACTCACAAGCCTTTTCAACAGAATCTATCCTTTCTTTGCCATTTCATTTCTGAAGATTAGTCCTTTGAGTACTAACCATCTGTAGGAAATGTCGTGACTTTGCAGGAATAACACCAGGTCTCTGTATTTCCTTCTCTTCCTTCTTATCTCAAATGGAACGTCTTTCAATACTTTAATATCCTTGTCTTTCACCTTCAAGGTAGCTCCATTAGTCACTTTCAATAGCTGATCTCTCACTTTCCTTTGGAGAATCTTATTGTAACTTCCCCAGGCAGATTATCTTTCTGATAAATTCTGAATACAATCTAAAGATCATATCTATTCCGCTTTGAAGTTGATCTGACATCATCTCTGCTGCGGGAGCCAACAAATTGCCCACAATCTGCCTCAGATTCTTCCCTTTCTCCTCTTTGATACCTTGAAGTCTCAGTTCATAACTTGCCCTTTCCATTTGCAGCTGTAATACGCAAGGCTCTTAGATGTGACACTTTTTTCCCAACGCCTGCAGTTTTTTATTCACCTTTTTTGAGTTGGAACCAATCTCTTTAAGCTCCTGCTCCATTTTTTCGATTTTCTGTGTGTTCAAAGCCGTTTGTGCTTGTTGTACGTCAAGCTTATTATCGATAGCTGTAATTTTCTCCAGCAGAGGGTGAAGCGCCTCTGATAGCAGCCTTTGGAGTTCCACAGTTGAGTCCTGTCTAGGCACAGAACTTGAAGGGCTGGAACTTCCAGAAGGAAGCTTAGCTTTCGCTAGTTTATCTTTAGAGTCCTTCAGCAGTGCCATGTTTGAGAATTGTTTACTTTTGTTAAAACTTTGTCAAAGTCTCTGGAAGCTCTTATATGATACGGTGAGTTCTCACAGCCTCTTTATCTCCACTCAACCACTTTTTGCTGCCGCCCTCCCTTTTCTGGCTTTAAAATCACTTGTAAACAGTTCTTAGCGGGGGGAAGTCCTCTCCCTCCCTCGTTTTCTTTAAGGGGAGCATGCTATTTGCAGGTGATTCTTGCTTATACTTCGACTCACATTTTTAGCGATTGTCCTTTTGCACTCAAAATTGCTTGATCATCATACGCTTGTTCTGGTGTGCTGATCCTGTTCCCATTTGGGACGCTCTATGGTGGGCCCGTTGAGGCTTGGAGGAGCCCCCCCTCTCCAGCTAGTCATGCCGGGGGGGGGGTTTTCTCTAGCATTCCATGGCTGGGAGTCCAACCCAAGAACTCCTGTGGTGGTGCGGACAATCGCACCCCCACCCAGCCGTAGGCACTGGCAGGCTTCTCCTGGAGCCCCAGGAGAAAGTGACTGCCATGGCGATCGCCAATACTGGAAGCCCCCGTGACCACTACTATTTTTGGGTGAGTATGAAACAAATTCACTGTGGGTTTGGCAGGGTGGGGTAGTTTAAAGGGTATTCCCCTAAGTTTCATTTAAATTTACCCATATCACCCTCTAAGCATTCTGCCAAGCTAACAGTGACTGGATGACTAAAAAAAAGTGGGGCTTTTTTTGCCCAAGCTCACTCAAGAAGGGAGTGATATCAGCATTTATCACTATTGTTCTTTTCACATGTGTATATCTTTTAAAAACCTTCAGGAATGTGAATAAGGCAGCATTTTCAAAGTGTTATCTTGAACAATATAGTGTCTTTAAATGAACCTTTACTCCTTTTAAGGGTAACTTGTTTTTTAGGATTACATAAAGAGTAAAAGCAGATATATGCAGTAGAAAAATGTGGATTGCTCTTTCTGCCCTTCCTTTTTATATTTCTAGCAGATTTTTACTGCTGTAAAACAAAGGGAGTTCTATCCCATGCAAAAACTCTGCTTACCAAAGGAATTTCAATCAGTGGAGCAGGATTTCCCCACCTCCTGTTGCAGCCCTCAAGGCACCTGAAAAGGCTTCTCCTGGAAAACACACTGCCCCTGAGAACAGCATGTTGGGAGAACATAAGAACATAAGAGAAGCCAATGTTGAATCAGGCCAATGGCCCATCTAGTCCAACACTCTGTCACACAGTGGCCAAAAATACCAGGTGCCATCAGGAGGTCCATCAGTGGGGCCAGGGCACCAGAAGCCCTCCCACTGCTGCCCCCTCCAGCACCAAGAATAGAGTGCATCACCTGCCCCAGACTGAGAATTCCCATCTATACCCTGTAGCTAATAGCCACTGATGGACTTCTGCTCCATATGTTTATCTAATTCCCTCTTGAAACTGTCCATGCTTGTAGCTGCCACCACCTCCTGTGGCAGTGAATTCCATATGTTAATCACTCTTTGGGTGAAGAAGTATTTCCTTTTATCTGTTCTAACCCGACTGCTCAGCAATTTCATGGAGTGCCCACGAGTTCTTGTATTGTGAGAAAGGGAGAAAAGTACTTCTTTCTCAACCTGCTCAATCCCATTCATAATCTTATAAACCTCGATCATGTCACCCCTCAGCCGTCGTTTCTCCAAGCTGAAGAGCCCCAAGTGTTTTAACCTTTCTTCATAGGGAAGGTGTTCCAACCCTTTTATCATTCTAGTTGCCCTTCTCTGCACTTTTTCCAGTGCTATAATATCCTTTTTGAGATGTGGCGACCAGAACTGTACACAGTATTTCAAATGAGGTCGCACCAATGATTTGTACAGGGGCATTATGATACTGGCTGATTTGTCTTCAGTTCCCTTCCTAATAATCCCCAGCATAGCGTTGGCCTTCTTTATTGCAGCTACACACTGTCTAGTTGAGTTATCCACTATGACTCCAAGATCTCTCTCTTGGTCCGATTCTGCCAGTTCAGACCCCATCAGTGTGTATTTATATGTAGGATTTTTGGCTCCAATGCGCATCACTTTGCACTTGGCCACATTGAACCCCATTTGCCACGTTGACGCCCACTCACCCATTCTCGACAGATCCCTTTGGAGTGGCTCACAATCCTCTCTGGTTTTCACCACCCTGAACAACTTCATGTCATCTGCAAATTTAGCCACTTCACTGCTTATTCCCAATTCCAAATCATTAATAAACAAGTTTAAAAGCATCGGACCAAGTACTGATCCTTGTGGTACCCCACTGCTTACCACCCTCCACTGAGAAAGTTTCCCATTTATACTCACTCTCTGTTTCCTATTTATAAGCCAGTTTTTGATCCACAAGAGGACTTGTCCTTTTATCCCATGACTATTGAGCTTACTTAGGAGCCTTTGATAAGGAACTGTATCAAAAGCTTTCCAGAAGTCAAGGTAAATAATATCTATTGGGTCCCCCTTGTCCACATGTTTGTTCATTCCCTCAAAAAATACTAACAGGTTAGTGAGACAAGATCTTCCCTTACAGAACCCATGCTGAGTCTGCCTCAATAGTTTTTGTTCATCAATGTGCCTACTAATTCTTTCCTTAATAACAGTTTCCACCAATTTACCCGGTATCGATGTCAGACTGACTGGCCTGTAATTTCCTGGATCTCCCCTGGAGCCCTTTTTAAAGATTGGAGTGACATTCAGCTACCGTTCACAGTCCTCAGGAGATGGAGGCAGGGATTTTAGTTTTTAAATTGTCGATCAGTCGGAGGACTTCCTCTCTTGTCACTGCAATCTGATTCAGGTCTTTCAAACCCCTTCCCGAAATCGGTGCTTCTGGAGTGGGCAAGCACTTCTCCTCTTCCACAGTGAAGACAGAGGCAAAAAATGCATTCAGCTTCTCAGCCATTTCCCTATCATCCTTCACTACTCCTTTTACCCCTTGGTCATCCAAGGGCCCCACTGCCTCCCTGGCTGGCTTCCTACTTCTAATGTATTTGAAGAAAGTTTTATTGTTGGTCTTTATGTTTTTTGCGATATGCTCCTCATATTCCCTTTTTGCTTGCCTGATCAAAGACTTGCATTTTATTTGCCATAGTCTGTGTTCCCTTTTATCAACCTCACTAAGACTAGCTTTCCACCGCTTAAAGGAATCTTTCTTACCTTTTACAGCTTCCATTACTTTATTTGTTAACCATGCAGGCTTTTTTCTATACCTATTTGTACCTTTCCTAACCTGCGGTATATATTTTTTCTGAGCTTCTAGGATTGTCTTTTTAAATAGTCTCCAAGCTTCCCCAATGGTTTTGACCTTCTCCACTCTTCCTTTCAATTTCTTCCTCACATGTCCCCTCATACCAGAGAACTTACTCCTTTTAAAGTTAAAAGTGGTTGTGTCAGTCTTTTTGGGCAACTCCCTATCTGCACAAATGTTAAACTCAATGACATTATGGTCACTGTTCCCAAGTGGTGCAATCACTTTTACATCTCTCACCAGGTCTTGGGTGTTACTTAGGACCAAATCCAGGATTGCCACCAAGTTTCTGAAATACCCACAATGTCTATTTCCCCTCCCAACACCAAGCATCCCAACTCCCCGATTTTACCACGTTTGTTAAGCCCACAGCCTTCCTCTTGCTGCCTCGAGACCTTGCCAGGCAGTTCCTATCATTAGCCACAGTCTCAGTGGACAATTTTAATCCATTTCCTTGTACAAAATTAATAGCTAACCCTTCATCTCTTTGAGATGAGCCATCCCGAACCAGAGACTTTTAATCTCCTGTCGGCTATCCCCAAAAAAGGGAGCTCTGACATGGGACAGGAAAACAGCAAAAATCGTTCCCATTTCTATCAGTTTTTCCTATGAAAAATGTGGAAACAATATTAACGTTTTTAAAAAGGTTTCCTGCTTTCAGAAGTCTTCAGTCTAATTCCAGTTTGCTGTGATATCTGAATGCAAATGCTTCAACCCGGTGGGTTTTGTTTATTTCCCAGTAACCTGGATTCTAAACTACGGTGCTGGAAAGTACCATCAAGTCGCAGCTGGCTTATGGCAACCCTCAGGGTTTTCAAGGCAAGAGACATTCAGAGATGCTTCCCATTGCTTGGCTCCATGTAACAACCCTAGTGTTCCTTGGGGGTCTCCTTTTCAAATACTAGCCAGACCTGCTTAACTTCTGAGATCTGACATGATCTGGCTAGCCTGAGTTATTGAGGCCAGGGGATTCTAAACTATGGTTTAAGGTTAGTTTAGGATTCTACTTACTATGAAAAAAAAAAACCAATTGAAAAAAAACAAGCAAACGAACACCAATTGGGGAAAAATGCCCCAAACAAGCTTCAGTTGGTTCCATTTGGATGGAGTTATATCAAAGACTTCTGACAGCAGGAGGTCTTCAGTCCCACTCAGAACCGGGGATGAAACAAACTCTAGTTTATTTTTGACATCAGAATGAACCTTCTGATTAATGGCTAGGTTAAAGAAGGTTGTGTTGGTTATGAAGAAATTACTGATATTCATTCATTTTATTGAATTCATGAGAGAGTCTCAGTTATAAACAGTGTGAGGGCACATATTGCTGGAAATAGTTAAAAACTAGTAGAAAGCATTACAAGTGTTACTGTTGTTTAGATGTATAGTTTTAATTCTGTTAGTAGCTCCAGGTAGCATATTCATTGTATTTCTGGATAGTGAGGATAGTGCTTTTTGCACTTCTTGTTTTATGATAAACTAGGAATAAGGCCTGTTGTGGAAATAAATACAACGAGCTCTAGAAAGAGGCTCTGGGAGAGTGCCAAGGCCTTGGGCACTCAGCGTCAATGTGCTGTGGTGACCTCAGCAGGGTATAATGACACAGAGTCCACCATTTTCTCCAGAGGAACTGATCTCTGCTACCTGAAGAGCAATTGTAATTTTCAGTGATCTCCAGCCCTCACCTGGAGATTGGCAACAATTGTTACCCAGGAGGAAATGGCAGGAGGGTGGAGTCAATGGCATTGTACCTGTCTGAGGTCCCACTCCTCCCCAAACCTCACCCTTTTCAGGCTCCACCCCCAAATCTCCATGAATTTCCCAACCTGGAGTTGGCAACCCTATCGCCTTCCCAGCCAAGCATCAACCTGCCATTATCTGCCCTTCTGATTTCAGCTTTGCATCTCCTCCCTCCTGGAGATCAGTTGTAATTCTGAGTGCTTTCCACCCATCTCCTGAGATTGGGAACAGTGGTTCCCCAGAAGGAAATGGCTGGTTGGGAGGGTGGAGTCTATGGCATTGTACCTGTCTGAGGTCCCAGCCCTCCTCAAACCTCACCCTCTCCAGGTTCCGTCCCTCAAATCTCCAGGAATTTCCCACCTGGAGTTGGCAACCCTATCTCCTTCCCAGCCAAGCATCAACCTTCCTTTATTTCCCCCTCTCTCTTCAGCTTTCCATTTCCCCCACACACACCTGCAGCCTTTCCCATGCTCTGAAGCCCTGACTGCCACAGAGTCCACCATTTTCTCCAGGGGAACTGATATCTGCCATCTGGAGAGCAGTTGTAATTCTGAGTGATCTCCAGCTGTCACTTGGAGATTGGCAACAATGGTTTCCCAGGAGGAAAAATCGTCTTTCTCTGCAATGGGGACCAAAGCAGCTTACATCATTCTCCTCTCCCCCTTTGACTTGCACAACAACCCTGTGAGGTAGTTTAGGCTAAAAGTCTGTGATTGGTCCAAAATCACCCACTCAGGTTCTACAGCAAGAACCTGGATCTAGCAGAACCTGCTTTGAAGCACTGACTGCTACGCCTAGGGCAGCCAACCTCCAGGTGGGACCTGAAGATCACCAGGTATCTCAACTGAACTCCAGACAACAGATCTCCTCCCCACCCGGAGAAAATAACTGCCTACTGTGGCAAAACATGCTCCAGTTTACCACTAAGCTGTTTGCCTCCCACCCTCGTCCCGTGTGCTTATTTCACTCCTTAAGTTTGCTGCCATGACTCACTGAATCATCACTGGCTTTTTAGAGGGACAGTGAGACTCCTGAGGCTGAATCTCCGTGTTTGGAGATGGAATCCCCAATCTTTGGGGAATCCCTGGAAAGTTGGCAACCCAAGGGTCTGGCCTTCCCTTGCCTCCTTGGGCTACCTCCTCCCTTTGTTATTGTGCAGAGCGGGGGAGACTATGTGGTCAGAGCACAACACAGATTATTAGCCCAAGTTAAATAATTTATCTAACTATTTACACGGTTATGGGGCGCACACACACTGTAGGAGTAAGCACACGCTATGAACCAGCAGGGCATAAACCCACAGGCGTTAAACACCAGCCTCTGGCTCTCTGCTCTAGCCTCTAGCCTCTCTCTCTCTGGCCCAAGAGAGCAGGGAAACTTTCATTCATTCCCCAATCCAGCTGACTGTGGTGTGGCTGAATTTCTGCTGCCTTCCAGGGTTCACCCACGTCTCTGTCTTGTGGCCTGGACAGCCTGGTCAGCACAGGCAGCAGGAGCCTTTCCTAACCTCCTGTAGGACGAAGACAGCCTCCTCCCTGGATGGGCTGCAGTCTATATTGATGCTGCCCTGCATGATGGGACAGTCCCTGTTTTCCTGCCCTTTTCTTGCCTTGGGGCAGCTGGGAAATGTAGTCCAGCAGATGAGGAAGGCCCACTCAACCCAGAGAGTGATACTCCTACAGGCCCCTCTCTGGAACTACAGCTCAATTAAACCTTATGGTGGAACATTTTAAACAAACAACCACAGACAGCAGCCCAGCAGCCATCTTACAAACACAGGTAACAGCCATTTCGTTACACCTACCAACAGCCACTGAGGGAAAAGTTAAGTCCCACACAGGAGGCAAGCAGGAGAAGCATCTTTATCAAGAGACAAAGCCATTTGCTAGGAATTCTGACAGAGAAGAGTGGCTGATGGGGGATTGGGCGGGGAAAAGGAGCAGACCCAGCACCTGGCCAATGGCACGCGAGTACTCTTGATTGACAGCTGGCAGGCCAATAGCTGAGGGAGGGCATTTGACAGCCAATGGGAGCGCACGGAATCTTGCCACCCCAAATCAGCTTTATATATAAGGAGAGATAGGGGTGAATGAACCTTGCTAAATCCATTATGAATATAATCCAGAAAGGAGGAGGAGGTGGAGGTGGAGGAGATTGGATTTATACCCTGCCCTTCACTTGGAGTCTCAGAGCAGCTTACAAACTCCTTTCCCTTCCCCACTCCACAACAGACACTCTGTGAGGTAGGTGGGGCTGAGAGAGCTCTTTCAAGAACTGCTCTTGAGAGAACAGCTCTGACAAAACTATGGCTTGCCCAAGGTCATCCAGCAGCTGCAAGTAGAGGAGTGGGGAATCAAACCCGGTTCTCCCAGATTAGAGTCCTCACACTTAACCACTACACCAAATTAGAATTTGAGGATATGTGCCTTCATGATCCACAGCTTCCCTGGATGCATGGGGCAACTGCTGCAGTCTCCAGGGAATGTAACTCTGCATTAGGCCACAAATGGAGCCTTCCCAGCCTTCACCACTAATTCTAGTGAGATATACGAAAAGGAAAAAGCCTGTTTGTGGGAAGAAGGTTGCACTGCCATGCTGAGCATCTTGGACTTGGCATGTGGACTAGTTATGACATCATGCACTATGAACAGGAAGCCTTTAGGAAATGTCCAATGTCCATGTTTCAGACTGAGCCAAATTCTGCATGTGCTGGAGCACTGACCCGAAATGTATCACAAGAGTTGGATGGCAGACTCCCAATATCCAATGGAATGCTGGTTTTTGTATTGTTCACTGTTAATTTGAGTGCTAAATGCCAGGTACAAATGACCTTCGGCAGATAATATTTATGAAGCTTTAGAATTAGGGATGCCAGTCCCCAGGTGGGGCTGGGGATCTCTTGATTTGGTAGGCACTGGGCGTCAGTCCCCAATGTGATGTGCACGGGGAAGACTCTCGGGGACTTGTTAGATATGTCCCACTCTGGATCTGGCAGCCCGGCTGCTGCCAGGGAGCATGAGGGTCAAGGGGAAAAGGGGCACCATGCTGAGGATAAGGGGAATGTGCCCTCAGAAGGGACCTCTTCTTCAGCTGGTGAACGGGTATCCTTTCGTACCAAGGAACCGTCCCTGGGAAGGGTGGGAGGGGGGCTCTTGGTAGTTGGTGATTCGATCCTTAGGCAGGTAGACAGCTGGGTGGCGAACCCGCGTACTGACCGTATGGTGACTTGCCTGCCTGGTGCAAAGGTAGCGGACATTACGCGTGTTTTAGATAGGCTGGTAGATAGTGCTGGGGAGGAGCCAGTGGTCGTGGTGCACGTCGGCACCAACGATGTGGGGAAATGCAGTCGTGAGGTCCTGGAGGAGAAATTTAGGCTGCTGGGCAGGAAACTCAAGGCCAGGACCTCCAAGGTAGCCTTCTCGGAAGTGCTACCTGTTCCACGCGCAGGGCCGGAGAGACAGGCACAGATCAGGAGTCTCAATGCGTGGATGAGACGGTGGTGTAGGGGGAAGGGTTCAAGTTTGTTAGGCACTGGGATGCTTTTTGGGACAAGAGGGAGCTGTACAAAAGGGACGGTCTCCACTTGTCCCGAGAAGGAACCAGGCTGCTGGCGCTCAAAATCAAAAAGGTGGCAGAGCAGTTTTTAAACTGAATAATGGGGGAAAGCCGACAGGAGATGAAAAGTCTCTGGTTCGGGATGGCTCATCTCAAAGAGATGAAGGGGTAGCTATTACTTTTGTACAAGGAAATGGATTACAATTGTCCACTGAGACTGTGGCTAATGATAGGAACTGCCTGGCAAGGTCTCGAGGCAGCAAGAGGAAGGCTGTGGGCTTAACAAACATGGGAAACTATAAGTGTTTATACACAAATGCTAGAAGTCTCTGAGGTAAAATCGGGGAGTTGGAATGCTTGGTGTTGGGGGGGAAATAGACATTGTGGGTATTTCAGAAACTTGGTGGGATGAGGAAAATCAGTGGGATACGGTGATTCCTGGTTATAAATTATATCGGAGGGATAGGGGGAAAGGGTTGGAGGTGGGGTGGCTCTGTATGTCAGAGAGGGTGTACCGTCCAGTAAGATTGAGAGGGTAAGAGAATTGGATTCGCTTCTGGAAATGCTATGGGTTGAAATAGTGGGTCCAAAAGGAGGCTTAACAGTGGGAGTTTGTTATCGCCCACCAGATCAAAAGATAGAGGAGGATTATAAAATGATGAATGAATTAAAGATAGCGGCTAGACAAAATAACTGTGTTGTAATAGGCGACTTTAACTACCCACACATTGATTGGGTCAATATGAGTTCTAGTCGGGAAAAAGAGATTGCGTTCTTAGACACTCTCAATGACTGTGCTGTGGAACAGATGGTCACAGATCCTACCAGGGGAGAGGCGATCCTGGATTTGGTCCTAAGTAACACCCAAGACCTGGTGAGAGATGTAAAAGTGATTGCCCCACTTGGGAACAGTGACCATAATGTCATTGAGTTTAACATTTGTACAGATAGGGAGTTGCCCAAAAGACTGACGCAACCACTTTTAACTTTAAAAGGGGTAACTTCTCTGGTATGAGGGGACATGTGAGGAAGAAATTGAAAGGAAGAGTGGAGAAGGTCAAAACCATTGGGGAAGCTTGGAGACTATTTAAAAAGACAATCCTAGAAGCTCAGAAAAAATATATACCGCAGGTTAGGAAAGGTACAAATAGGTATAGAAAAAAGCCTGCATGGTTAACAAATAAAGTAATGGAAGCTGTAAAAGGTAAGAAGGATTCCTTTAAGCGGTGGAAAGCTAGTCTTAGTGAGGTTGATAAAAGGGAACACAGACTATGGCAAATAAAATGCAAGTCTGTGATCAGGCAAGCAAAAAGGGAATATGAGGAGCATATCGCAAAAAACATAAAGACCAACAATAAAACTTTCTTCAAATACATTAGAAGTAGGAAGCCAGCCAGGGAGGCAGTGGGGCCCTTGGATGACCAAGGGGTAAAAGGAGTAGTGAAGGATGATAGGGAAATGGCTGAGAAGCTGAATGCATTTTTTGCCTCTGTCTTCACTGTGGAAGAGGAGAAGTGTTTGCCCACTCCAGAAGCACCGATTTCGGGAGGGGGTTTGAAAGACCTGAATCAAATTGCGGTGACAAGAGAGGAAGTCCTCCGACTGATGGACAATTTAAAAACTAATAAATCACCAGGCCCGGATGGCATTCATCCGAGAGTTCTGAAAGAACTCAAATGTGAACTTGTGGATCTTCTGACAAAAATATGTAATCTTTCTTTAAAATCTGCCTCCATTCCTGAGGACTGGAAGGTAGCTAATGTCACTCCAATCTTTAAAAAGGGCTCCAGGGGAGATCCAGGAAATTACAGGCCAGTCAGTCTGACATCGATACCGGGTAAATTGGTGGAAACTGTTATTAAGGAAAGAATTAGTAGGCACATTGATGAACAAAAACTATTGAGGCAGACTCAGCATGGGTTCTGTAAAGGAAGATCTTGTCTCACTAACCTGTTAGTGTTTTTTGAGGAGTGAACAAACATGTGGACAAGGGGGACCCAATAGATATTATTTACCTTGACTTCCGGAAAGCTTTTGATACAGTTCCTCATCAAAGGCTCCTAAGTAAGCTCAATAGTCATGGGATAAAAGGACAAGTCCTCTTGTGTATCAAAAACTGGCTTATAAATAGGAAACAGAGAGTGAGTATAAATGGGAAACTTTCTCAGTGGAGGGTGGTAAGCAGTGGGGTACCACAGGGATCAGTACTCGGTCCGATGCTTTTTAACTTGTTTATTAACGATTTGGAATTGGGAGTAAGCAGTGATGTGGCTAAATTTGCAGATGACACGAAGTTGTTCAGGGTGGTGAAAACCAGGGAGGATTGTGAGGCACTCCAAAGGGATCTGTTGAGGATGGGTGAGTGGGCGTCAACGTGGCAAATGGGGTTCAATGTGGCCAAGTGCAAAGTGATGCACATTGGAGCCAAAAATCCTAAATATAAATACACATTGATGGGGTCTGATCTGGCAGAGACTGACCAAGAGAGAGATCTTGGAGTCGTAGTGGATAACTCGCTGAAAATGTCTACACAATGTGTAGCTGCAATAAAGAAGGCCAACGCTATGCTGGGGATTATTAGGAAGGGAATTGATAACAAATCAGCCAGTATCATCATGCCCCTGTATAAATCATTGGTGCGACCTCATTTGGAATACTGTGTACAGTTCTGGTCACCACATCTCAAAAAGGATATTATAGCATTGGAAAAAGTGCAGAGAAGGGCAACTAGAATGATAAAAGGGTTGGAACACCTTCCCTATGAAGAAAGGTTAAAATGCTTGGGGCTCTTTAGCTTGGAGAAACGACGGCTGAGGGGTGACATGATCGAGGTTTATAAGATTATGAATGGGATTGAGCAGGTTGAGAAAGAAGTACTTTTCTCCCTTTCTCACAATACAAGAACTCGTGGGCACTCTATGAAATTGCTGAGCAGTCGGGTTAAAACAGATAAAAGGAAATACTTCTTCACCCAAAGAGTGATTAACATATGGAATTCACTGCCACAGGAGGTCGTGGCAGCTGCAAGCATGGACAGTTTCAAGAGGAAATTAGATAAACATATGGAGCAGAAGTCCACCAGTGGCTATTAGCCACAGGGTATGGATGGGAACTCTCAGTCTGGGGCAGGTGATGCACTCTATTCTTGGTGCTGGAGGGGGCAGCAGTGGGAGGGCTTCTGGTGCCCTGGCCCCACTGCTGGACCTCCGGATGGCACCTGGTATATTTTGGCCGCTGTGTGACAGAGTGTTGGACTAGATGGGCCATTGGCCTGATTCAACATTGGCTTCTCTTATGTTCTTATGTTCTTATGTTCACTTTTGCATAACATCATCATGTTGGGGATGTCCTCACCCCTCCAGAAATGCCCCCCAAAGTCCCCCGCTGAGGACTAGGAAGGACCTCACAACCCTATTTAGAATGCTTGGGAGCAGGGTAAATAGAAGCCTGTTGTGAATTATAGCAAACTGTAACAACACAGCTGAAGTTTCATATACTTTTAAGGCATGAATTATAACAAAACATTTCACACCCCTACCAGAACAAGGCATTCTGTATATAACTAACTTTGTCAAAAAACTATGCAGTCTGTTCTCCAGTGATGGCTGTCCTGAAAAATACGCCAGGAAGAGGCTCATTAATTCCTTTGGCTCAGGGATTGAATCCACCTAAATAAATGCAATCAATGGTCTTAAAGTCTTCCGGTGATAGACAATCAAACATACTCCAAGGGCAGACTGTTTCAGTGTTCCACTGGTTACAGAATTTTAATCTAACCATGTAGGTTGCAGTTTTATACCCTTATTTTTTGTGCTGCCCAAAGTAAGCAAAGCTTTATGTGTTCATCAGTCCTTATTAAATCTTCTCTTCTCATGGATAAACAAATATAATCCTTTCATAGCAAGACCCCCAACTGATAGGGGATTGTGGATTTTCCCCACCTTTTTCTGATAGTGGCATTAATTTTCTTGTTTTTAGAATAATGTGGGTTTTTTGTACAGATTTATCATGTTACCTTCTGTAGGTCTCAGTTTTTCAGAAGAAAGGTGTGCTTACATTTTTTTAAATGAACAATCTTTGTGTCTGCCTTGGAAAGTAGCAATGAGAACACAACAGTACCCCAACACAGGCAGTGTCCGTGCTAAGAGCAGTAAAAAGTTGTCTTTGACTTCAGAACAATGTCTTCTCTTATGCATTCCAGTCTTGTGTTTGTTAGGTGTTGTAATTGCATTGCGCTGTTGGCTTATAGTCAGCTTGTCATCAGCTGTGATTCCACAGGTCCTTTTCTGTCCTACCTTTCCTGCTTCATAGAACTCCCCTAAGCAATCATTGTGCCTTTGGCTGTTCTCATTCAAGGGCAGCATTCTGAAAATTTCACCCTATTTATTTCTGCCCAATTTCCCAATTTGCTGAGAGAAATTAGATGTATATTATTAGCTGGATATAAACTCACTACATGGAAATTCAGAGCATCATCTGTGTGAAGCAAGCGATAATTCTTTAAGATGCTGATTTCAAATAACATTAACCATTATGGGTGTGAAAAAAACCCAGAATTTTTAGGTTCGAGTATATCGAACCCCCAAATATCAATATTTCCTGATATTCTCAAATCCCAATACCAGTATGGTATTCTGATTTGGTACATATTTGGGATTGCCAATTTTTTTCAGGTCCAATGGACCCGAGAAGAAAATAACCCTGAGCGGATCAGTCGAGGCGGGGCAGAGCTATCAGCTCCTACCGCCTCTCTGATCCTGGGCTGGCTCCTCCTTGCAGGTCAGTTTAAACTCAGCTGCTAAGAGGAGGCAGCCAGCCCTAGCAGAGGTGGTGTGGAGCTGTCAGCTCTCACTGCCCCCTACGATCCTGGGCTGGCCAGCCCCAGCCAAGATGCCACGGAGCTGTCAGCTGAGCTCCTGCAAAGGAGCCAATCCTGTGGGGAGAAGTCTCCCTGCAGGCACAGCTGGGGGATCTCTTGGGCAGTCCCTTTAAACCAGACTGCCCAAAAGAGCCCACAAAACAGCTGATCCTGCAGGAAGAACTCTCCCCACAGGCTCTGCTGGGGCTCTGCTGGGCAGCTCACTGGCAGAAAAAAGGGAGGAAAGATCTCAGATCTCTCCCTCCGCCCCCCCCCTCTATTTTGCTGGTCTCCAAAAGCCATTGCCAGCAGAAAGGAGGGAGGAAAGATCTCAGATTTCCCCCTTCCATTCTGCTGGCCTACGGGAGCTGCTGCCAGCAGAAATGAAGAAAGGTCTCAGATCTCCCCCCCTTTCTGTTGGCCTTGGGGAGGGTTCTCCTGGCAGGATTGGCTCCTGTGAGGGGTCTGTCGGGCAGTCTGGTTTCAACCGGGCAGCCCAGCAGAGCCTCAGCAGAGCCTGCAGGGACTGTTCTCCCCACAGGATCGGTTCACTTACACAGTGTGGCTTGCAAAAGGCATTTAAAGGGAATGTGTTCCCTTTAAATGACGTTTGCAAGCTATGCCATGAATCAACTGGGGCGGTATGGAGCAGAGAGAGCTCCATGCCACCTCAGCTGGTGTTGGCTCAGTATAGCTGAGCACCCTCCCCCCCCCCAAGGCCAAAAACCTGGCTTTTTTCGGGCTCAGCTATACTGGTAGCCAATAAGGTGTGTGTGTAGGGTATTTTTTCTCTTTGGTTTTGCTGAATGCACACCCGTATTACCTCTCACTCAATTGCCCCCTCCACTCAATATTTATATCACTCTCTAGCTGGATGAAGAAACAGCAAACAACGTAAAGGTGGCTTGATGCGCGACATAAATGAAGGACCCTAGGCTATCATGAGAGAGTGCTTCAATCATGCACAGGTTACAGTATGGAAAAAGCAATTCTCAAGATTTAGATCTTCATTATTTTGGCCACAGATGGGATTTTGTTTATATTTTCCCAGGGCACAATCCATTAGAAAGTTTTCTTGCAATAGCCCCACTGCAATGAATACAATGAATGAGGTCGAATATCGAATATTTGGTATGCCTAGGGTGGCATATTTTTTGCAATGGTTTATAATAAGCACCTGTACTTATCTCATACTTCATTTCCCTATGGCATCATTGCAGCAGGAAATATTAATTACAGCATTTATTAGGGAATAGACCCATTTGAACTCAATGAGGCTTGTTTCTGATTAAAGATGCCTAGAATTCTGTTAAGACAGGTTCATAGTAGAATGATATCGAATTTCCTTTACATCACAAGGGACTGCAAAAAGTAGAAACTTATTACCACCAAATGTTCTTGCAGCTTCAGTTTGTACTGCTAGTCATTTGGTGGTATTCTGTCTGATAGCCCTCTGTTTCCTATGGAACAATAATGGTGTCATTGAAGCGCAGGCCTGAAATCAAACTCCATTATTCCAATCAGAAATAACTTCCCCAATGATGTCTGGTGAGTTGTTGCTATTGATTGAAAGTAGGATGTATTGCTAGCAATGACAATAGCCAATTTGAGGAGGCACACCAGAGGCATTTCCCAATAGAGCCTTTTATTTATGTTAATCCTGCAGCTACAAAAGTCTGTATTGCTCTTCAGGCACTTCTAAACAAGGGCTAAAATGAATATGATGCTGGGAGATCTGTGAACAGCACATTTTTTTATAGGTAAAGAGCAGCTGTGGAGGTGTAGTTGCCAGCTCCAGGCTGGGAAATTCCTGGAGATTTGAGTGTGGAGCATGAAGTAGATGGATTCTAGGGACGGGAGCGAGCTCAGCAATGATGTGGAGACAGAGTCTCCCCTCTGAGGCTGCCATTTCCTTTTGGAGGAACTGATCTATGTAGTCTGGAGATAAGTCATATGTCTGAGAGAACTCCAGGCAAACAGCACTTGCAAGCTGAATTCTGCCTCAGACTGCTTGGGAATATTATTTCACTGATGTGGCATGACTTGGATCCGGAGATTCCCAACCTGACTTGTGTCATATATTGTTGGGTAGCTGAGCTCTCAGTCTTATTGGGAACAACAGATTTCTGGTGACAGAGAATGTAGTTTGATTTGGGAGGGGCTCTGGCTTGGTGATTGAACATGTGCTTTGTATTCCATGTTCAGTACTTGGAATCTCCTGCTAAAGAATTCCAGGTAGCAAGCCCTTTACAGGTTGGATCCAACCAGCTTTTCCACTGGTGAAAAAGGGAATAGGAGGTCCCCTTTGACCACCTAAAAAGCTAAGCTGGAGGTCACAGGACTGCATGGATGAAAGACTTGTGGGATGGGGAATACAGTAAAATGGGGAATTAAGTGAGATGCAATGAAAAGTTGGTTGATCCAACCCTATGTTTCCACGATACTCCTTTTTGTTTTTAATATATGTAGATCTCTTTAAATAATACTTGAAAGGTACAGTATAAACTATAAATGCTATCATCACGGTAAGGTGCTTAGAGTGTCACAGTTTGGGAGCACAAGGACATGCCGGGGCACTCATTTCACTCTCCCCCACTGTTTCCTCTCTCAATTTCCCCAAAGCCCCCATAACTTCTCCCCCTTTCCTGCTTTCTTCACTCCTTCCTACCATCAGCTGACCTACATCTATTTGCTCCCCTGTCTTCAGCTTTCCCTCCTTCCCTCCCTCTGGCAAGCTCTACCCAGGAAAACTATGGCCTGGTTATATGGTCCCTACTGCCAGGGCAGACTTAGTTGTATGGAGAAGAACCTGTGGGGGGCACTTGACTTTCCCCTATATCCCCTTTCCTACATTATTTCCTGTTTTCCCTATATCCTCACACTTCCCTGCTTTCTTCTCTCCTACCCACCCACCACTCAACTTACCTTTTATCTGCCTCCCATCTTCTGCTATTTTTATTACTAGGAATAAGGCCTGTTGTGGAAATAAATACAATGAGCTCTAGAAAGAGGCTCTGGGAGAGTGCCAAGGCCTTGGGAACTCAGTGTCAATGTGCTGTGGCGACCTCAGCAGGGTATAATGACACAGAGTCCACCATTTTCTCCAGAGGAACTGATCTCTGCTACCTGAAGAAAAGTTGTAATTTTGAGTGATCTCCAGCCCTCACCTGGAGATTGGCAACAATTGTTATCCAGGAAGAAATGTCTGGTTGGGAGGGTGGAGTCTATGGCATTGTACTTGTCTGAGGTCCCACTCATCCTCAAACCTCACCCTCTTCAGGCTCCACCCTCCAAATCTCCATGAATTTCCCAACCTGGAGTTGGCAACCCTATCTCCTTCCCAGCCAAGCATCAGCCTGCCATTATCTGCCCCTCTGATTTCAGCTTTGCATCTCCTCCCCCCTTCCTTCTGGAGATCAGTTGTAATTCTAAGTGATTTCCACCCCTCTCCTGAGATTGGGAACAGTGGTTCCCCAGGAGGGAATGGCTGGTTGGGAGAGTAGAGTCTATGGCATTGTACCTGTCTGAGGTCCCACCCCTCCTCAAACTTCACCCTCTCCAGGTTCTATCCCTCAAATCTCCAGGAATTTCCCACATGGAGTTGACAACTCTATCTCCTTCCCAGCCAATCATCAATCTACCTTTATTTCCCCATCTCTGCTCAGCTTCCCATTCCCCCACACACACACACCTGCAGCCTCTCCCATGCTCTGAAGCCCTGACTGCCACAGAATCCATCATTTTCTTCAGGGGAACTGATCTCTAACATCTGGAGAGCAGTTGTAATTCTGAGTGATCTCCAGCCCTCACCTGGAGATTGGCAACAATGGTTTCTCAGGAGGAAAAGTAGTCTTTCTCTGCAATGGGGACCAAAGCAGCTTACATCATTCTCCTCTCCCCCTTTTGACTTGCACAACAACCCTGTGAGGTAGGTTAGGCTTGAAGTCTGTGACTGGTCCAAAATCATCCACTCACCTTCTACAGCAAGAACCTAGATCTAGTAGAACCTGCTCTGAAGCACTGACTGCTATGCCTAGGGCAGCCAACCTCCAGGTGGAGCCTGAAGATCACCAGGTATCACAACTGAACTCCAGACAACAGATCCTCCCCCCCCGGAAAAATAACTGCTTTAGAAGGTGGGCTGTATAGCATTCTGTTCAGCTGAGGCCTCTCCCCTCCCCAAACCCTGGTTTCCATAGACTCTTCCAGAAAATCTCCAGGAATCTCCCTACCTGGAGCTAGCAACCCTAGACTCAGGACTGGCCCCAATGAGTTCCTCACAAAGGCCTGCAAAGGATTTCCTTCCTTTGTCTGAACCAAACTTGGTTGCCTACTGTGGCGAAATGGGCTCCAGTTTACCAGCTGTTTGCCTCCCACCCTCGTCCCATGCGCATATTTCACTCCTTAAATTCACTGCCACAACTCACTGAATCATCACTGCCATCTCCATATTTGGAGACAGAATCCCAATCTTTGGGGGATCCCTGGAAAGTTGGTAACCCAAGGGTCTGGCCTTTCCTTGCCTCCTTGGGCTACCCTTCCCTTTGTTATTGTGGAGAGCGGGGGAGACTATGTGGTCAGAGCACAACACAGATTATTAGCCCAAATAAAAGCATTTATCTAACTATTTACACAGTTATGGGGTGCACACACACTGTAGGAGTAAGAACACACTATGAACCAACAGGGCATAAATCCACAAGGGTTAAACGCCATCCTCTTTCCCTACACAACAGCCTCTGGCTCTCTGCTCTAGCCTCTCTCTCTCTGGCTCAAGAGAGCAGGGAAACTTCCATTCATTCCCCAGTCCAGCTGACTGAGGAGTGGCTGAATTTCTGTTGCCTCCCAGGGTTCACCCATGTCTCTGGCTTGTGGCCTGGACAGCTTGGTCAGCACAGGTAGTAGGAGCCTTTCCTAACCTCCTGTAGGATGAAGACAGCCTGGATAGGCTGCAGTCTATATTGATGCTACCCCACGCATTGGGACAGTCCCTGTTTTCCCACTCTTTTCTACCTTGGGGCAGCTGGGAACTGTAGTCCAGCAGATGAGGAAGCCCCATTCAACCTTGTGAGTGATACCCCTATAGGCCCCTCTCTGGAACTACAGCTCAACTAAACCTTATGGCAGAAAATTTTAAACAAACAACCACAGACAGCAGCCATCTTACAAACAGAGGTAACTGCCATTTCGTTACACCTATCAACAGCCACTGAGGGAAAAGTTACTTCCACATAGGACGCAAGCAGTAGAAGTGTCTGCATCAAGAGACAAAGCCATTTGCCAGCAATTCTGACAGGTCAGAGTGGCTGAAGGGGGAGTGGACGGGGTTGAGGAGCAGACCCAGCACCTGGCCAATGGCATGCGAGTACTCTTGAGTGGTGGCTGATGGGCCAATGGCTGAGGGAGGGCATTGCACAGCCAATGGGTGCGCATGGAATTTAAAACAGCATTATTATATAGAGAGATTTCATTTATTCCCACCCTTTCTCCCCAATGGGGACCCAAAGCAGCTTACATCATTCTCCTCACCTCCATATTATTCTCACAACAACTTTGTGTGGTAAGTTAGACTGAGAATGTGTGACAGGCCTAAGGTTATTCAGAGAGTTTCCGCAGCAGAGTAGTGATTCAGACCTGAGTCTCCTAGATCCTACTCTGAAACTGTAACCACTACACCACACTGGCTCTGGTGAGTGGCTGCTGTTGAATAGCAAGCTAGGCCTGGGTGAGACATGTAAGGAAATGTATTGAAAGCAGGGTCAGCCCTGGCTAGTATTTGGATGGGAGACCACCAAAGGATACCAGGGTTATGACGCAGAGGCAGGCAGTGGCAAACCACCTCTGAACATCTCTTGCCTTGAAAAACCCTTCAGGGTTGCCATAAAGCGGCTGCAACTTGATGGCAAAAAATGAAAAGAAGGAGAAAAAGAAATATCCGTCTTGTTTGTCCATGCTTCCAGTCTCCAGATTTAAGTATCCACAGATTTGACCAGGTTGAGAATTAGACATATTGATTCTAGAATCTGGGAGATCAAGATGCACAACCCCACACTCTGCCATGGAAGCTTGCTGGGTGACATTGTGCCAATCACACACATTCAGTTTAACCTACCACATAGGTTTGTTGTGAGGATAAAATGGAGGACAGGAGAATGACGTAAACTGCCTTGGGTTCCCATTGAGGAGAAAGGTGGGACATAGATTAAGTAAAATAATAAAAATGAAATAAAATACCTGCAATTAGTTATTGATACACAGCATCTATGTATGCTCCACTGGCTTAGATTTGATAGTCATGGGGCCTGTTCATACAGGCAGCTAACCCTGCCATTCGCTCATCTCTAATTTGATCCTGATCTTTTAAATCTGTCGTCGCATGACCAGACAGCTCCCCCAGGGAATCGTCTTACCGCGCGCTGCCTCTGCTGTGGATTGTCCAGATGGTTTCCACTGAAGGAGGTGCGTGGGATGGGTTTTTTTTCTAAAAAAATGTTTGTGCAAGTGCATAGGCATTACATTGCATCCTTGTTTATCCATGCATGTGTGGAATCGAGATTTTTTAAAAATGGTGCCTGTTCGGGATGGTCTGACATCAGACCATCCTGAACGGGCACCATTTTTTAATTGCATGCTGGAGTGATCAGATGGGGAAAGTAAGCAATTGGCTCGTCGGGACAAGAAAACTCCAGATTTTAACTAGTATCTATTAAGTATGGCTCCGAAGTGCGGCAAAACGGGATGCTCATGGATGAGATATGTTTCCCAGATGTTGCTGTCTGAAAATTACACTTAAATCCTCCAGGCAGTCATGCGTGGCGTGGATCTAAAGAGCCGTCTGAACGGAGCCATAGAGTGACTTCTAAACCTCCCTTTGTCATATATTCAGCTTAGTGATAAAGTAAGTCACTGTTTCAATTCATTGCAATTGCAAGTTAGTCCAGAGTTGTTATCTTGCATGACGGATGAATGGACAAGTTAGCATTAGGATTAGGGCTGTCTTTCTAATGGGAAAAAGTGAGTAATTGTTTGAGCATGACTTTATATTACCTTCTTTCTTTTTTGTGACACTGTGTAATCCTAAACAGAATTACACCTGCAGGGTTGCTTTTGCTGGCAACTGGTGGGCTGAGGGTGGTAGGGTGGTGGCAGAGACTGATAAAAATAGCATCACATGATGCCATCCCCCTTTCCTTTTTTTCTTCTGCCACTGCTAACTGGAGCAGAGGCAGGGGCCAGAGGCTGGCAGTGGGATATTGTCCGCTGAAGTGGGCAATGTGGCAACCCTACTTCTAAATCCAGTGGAGCCAGTGGGCTTAAATGGTCATTACTCTGTTTAGTATTACATTGTAACTGCCTCAGCCTGTGATAATTGTGTTGTGTGCGGAGGTCTGGGTTCCCCCCCCAGACTTCATTTCTGTTGCAGCAACATCACATTTTTCTAGCTCATCATATTTGAACCTGCAAAAATGCATTTCTCTCTCTCTTGCAACTGCAGTATGGAAAGTAGCTGTGCATTAGAAACACCTGTTGGTTATTTTCTTTGTTTATCTGTCCTAACTTGGTGGCATGCATCATTTATCATTTGGAGTAAAATGAAGGCCATTCTGTGTCTGGAAAACATTCGTATTCTAACAGAACCTCTTCAATTAGCCTAATGATCAATGCGATATAAAACTGTTCTGAAAATGTCAGTCGAACCTAAAGCTCTGAAAATAGGATCCAGAATTTCATGTTTATAACTTTTATTTTATTTTTGCAGAAAGTCATGGATCCACCCAGGAGGAGCAATCTATCTGAAATCACAATAATTGTGATTTACCCAGTTTTAATGAGCTGCAAAGAGCCTCTTGAGAGCTCACCTGCATCCTCTCCAAATCTGTCCTCCCGCTTCTCTCAGCAGAAAATGCAATTAGTAAAAGCTGCAAGCATGATAAGCTGCCGTGGTAAAATGAAAAGATCTCAGCCAGGCTTTGGCTGCTTGGTAGTAATCAAATCTAGCACAGAAAAGAGGGGGAAATCAATGTTGCTATCTTTATACATCAACATAAATGTTTAGGTTTTATTGCATCAAGCAAAGCAAACCATAATGAACAAATAGGGATTTCAGTTGCACAGTCCTAGAAGACGACCTGTTGAAGATGACTTCATCACAAGCATGTTCATCCTTTCAGTCTTAGGACAGGAAATGAATGGGCGGAAAAATACGACACTATACAGACCCCAGAGGGGGAAATTTCAGTATCTCCAGCAGACCTGTAGCTACAGTGGGGCATCTTGGGGCTAGCCCCCCCTCCCAACTTACTAGGAAGGCTCCGTGACTTCCCATTCAGCCCAAGGCCCACAAGCAGCAGTGAGTGCAGGGAAGGAGCTAGGTATTCCCGTGCAGCTGTTTGGCATGAAGCACTGGCTACAGTGGCAGTGGGGATCCAGACAGCTCCTCTCTATTCCCCCCAGAAAGTCTATTTAACTTTAATTAAATCCCCTTTAATTTGATTAGCCAGTGCCCCCTAAGAAACTTAAATGCCCCCTGATGAAAAGAATCCTGCCTACGGACCTGACAATTGATCTCTGAGTTATGATGTAGTCAGAGCATTAACATAAGGAAGCAAAAAGTGGAGGAGCAAATTACTGGGCTGTGGGAATGGCAAACACAACTTGAGACATTTTTGAAGGAGGTGGAAGATACAGATATGAGACACGGCAGCAGCAGATCTGTTAAAATATCTCCCCCATTTTGTTTGCCGCCCCCAACTGGGGCGATGGTATTAGGGGTAGAAGGGTTTAACATGTTCCTTTGTGCCATTTTCTAAGCTTTAGATTGCTCCCTCCGGACCATTATTTGCTTGTGAGGAAGAACATATAGGCTTTCAGTACTGTTGTTCCAGTTCAATTGAATGGCCCTTTGGCTATATTTTGAATAAAAATGCAGAAGTTCCTAGTTATATCTTTAGAATGGTACAGTTAACAATGGAATTAGGCATGGACACGAACCGGTGCATAGACCAAAATTCAGGACAAATTTTGGCTGGTCTATGGAGCAATGTCCACAGAGGCTTCACTGTGGGGTGTTGGGGAGTTTTCTGGAACCAGGAATCTAGGTCTGCTGCTCTTCCTGTACCCACGCTGAGCACAGGGACTTAGCTATTGGGTGCTTTGCCTTTCTAGTCCCCTCCCCACTAGTGATCTCCTCTGCTTTCTGCTATGGGGGTTTTAGGAATTTTTTGGAACCAATAATCTGGGCCTGCTGCTCTTCCTGTGCTCATGCTGAGCACAGGGATTTAGCTATTGGATGCTTTTATATTCCCCCCTCTTCCTGCTAGTGATCTTCTCTGGTGTGGGGGTGTGGGAGTTTTCTGGAACCAGGGATCTGGGTCTGCTGCTCTTCTTGCACTCATGCTGAGCACAGGGACTTATTGGGTGCTTTTATATTCCTCCCCCTCCTGCTAGTGATCTCCTCTGCACTCTGCTGTGGAGTTTTGGGGAGTTTTCTGGAACCAGGAATCTATGTCTGCTGCTCTTCCTGTGCTCCCTCTGAGCACAGGGACTTAGCTATTGGATACTTTTATATTCTTCTGCCCCCCCCCTTCTGGTGGTCTTATCAGCTGTCTGTCATTGGGGTTTGGGTGACTTATCGAGCTTAGTGAACACCACAAAGGTGACAGTAGTGAAAGAGATGCTCATTGTGAGGGAAGAAGCCCTCCCCCCACAGAGAACCAGAGGCCCCTGTCCCCAGGCACGAAACTCAGCCCTCCTGGAGTCTAGCATCAACAGGGCATCACCAAAGGTATTGGAGCCTTCTTCCCTTGCTCCATCCTTTGGGCTTTCCTAAGAGGAAACAGAGACATTAGCAATGTCCAGACACCAGCGGTTGCTAGAATTCTTTGGAGAGGAATCCTCTGATGTGGGGGAAGCATCTTCTCCTTCCAGGTCCCAACTCCCTCCTGCTCCTGTTGCCACACTCCCTGCTGCTCCTGCTGCCCCAAGTACACCCCCCTCTGGTACCTCCCAGCCTAGCTCCAGAAAGGAACTGTGCCTTGTCCCACCTGCTCAAATCATAGGGCCCCGTTTCACAGTCCACAGACCTGTGAAAACATTTCTGCACCCTCCCCCATGACCCATGTGTGGCAGAGTTCCAGGTATGCTACACCCATGTCCACAGGGGCATGAAACCCAATGCCTGCCTTCCTCCATTCTCTGCAGGCACCTGCAAAGGGGGACTTGATGTGGAATATCCCAGTGGTGGTTGTGCTCTTCAGTCCTTTAGAAGCTTGCTGATGCAGCTGAAATGCCAATGG
Source organism: Gekko gecko (assembly GCA_029375565.1). Lineage (NCBI taxonomy): Eukaryota > Metazoa > Chordata > Lepidosauria > Squamata > Gekkonidae > Gekko > Gekko gecko. The sequence continues at coordinate 142,331,833 of JAPDNY010000006.1, forward strand.
CTCTACTTGATATGTACCTGATTGGAAGCAACTTGGCATGATGGAGGAAGAATGCAGTCACCATTTCACTATACCTCTACTACTCAGATATTGCCACTTGTAAGACAGCGTTGACTCGGATAGCTCAGGCTAGCCCAGTTTCACCAGATCTCAGAAGCTAAGCAGGGGTGGCCCTGGCTAGTATTTGGATGGGAGGCCTTCAAGGAATGCCAGGGTCCTGATGTGGAGGCAAGCACCTCTAAACCACCTCTAAATGTCTCTTGCCTTGAAAACCCTACAGGGTCGCCATAAGTCAGCAGTGACTTGATGGCACTTTCCACTACCACCAAGTCAACCACTGCCTGTAGCTATCCTAGTTTCTGTGCCAGAGCATCAATACTGGGCACAGTTCACAAATGATACTCAGGGGAAGGGAGGGGCACCTGTGCCAGTCATGCAACACATGAAGCCCATCTTGAACACAAGCATGTGTAATAATTAACACCAGGATCCACCAAAGGTGATATGATATGGTATTTTGCAATGCTGTATGAAATCAAAAGTATTTTTGTGAACGCAGTCATGTGGGCAACTTGGGACTCAATATTCTAATTTGGAAGGGAACAGCAAATGATATATTTCTTCAGGAAAACTTTCTCTGCTCTAACGATATCTGATCAGCAAGTATTTGGAAGTAAATCAATGTGTGAGCAGTAAAACAATAATGTATTTTAAACCAAATTATTAGTAAACAAATCAGTTTGGTAGGCAGTGAAAATGTGATGCATTATTCATTTCTGTTATCCAAAACACTTCACTAGCTCTCAGAGTCTGGTGATAAAGTATTCATAAAACTATATCCACCCTCCTAGAAAACAGTTTGTAATGTATATTAAACTTAAAAGTGCATTGAAGTATATTTCCCCAAAGCAAGATATTTGAATAATCCTGGACTACATCCATCTCATGCCTCTTTTAAAAGTTAGGCTTATATATATTTTTTAAAAAATGAAAGCACATTACATCAGAAATGAAAAATGTTTTCTACTTAATTCCTTCTCTGTATCTTAAATATCTCCCAGGACATATGAATAATATGCCAGCTATATATAGTTCCTCTGGGACTGCAATCAGGGCATATGAGATTGCCTGCAATGGATCTTTGTGTGTTGTGATCTTAAAAACTAGCCTGTTAAAAAGTTCAAAATAATAAAATATAGAATGGATCAAAGACGTATGATTGTATGTTAGCCAGTACCCAAGATCATAGGGAGATTATGACATAGTTTTTAGTGAAGTGGTAAGCCTGTATCACTTCAGACTGTAGACAACGGCTCTTTAACCTGTCTGTTTTCTATAGGGAGGAATGTTTTTAATGGCTGAACACGTGATACTCCACTGAAGTGACATAACCCACATACTGCTGAGTGAGACTTGGGTCTAAGAAACACAATCCAAAATGAAGTTAAACAGATGATGATTATGTAGATGGAGATTACTGTTCAGTGTCTAGAATTAGATAAAGAATAGCTTTGGCTATGCCTCCAGTGTCCCAGGATTTTACTTTCCCCCCTATAAATCAATGTTTGCTGTTATGTATTGAGCCTGAACTGTACTTGCAAAAAGGACTTAACTTTAGGAAACATAACAATGGCTTGCTAGGATCCTAGAATGGACCAGTAGGGAGACAGGGATCCTAAAGTAAATCAGTTGGGAAACAGTGGAGTGTAAATAGCCTATGGTTGGGAGTGGGGTATGTTTTGGGTGTAACCTTTTTCAGGCATAAATACCCAGCTGGATAGCCAGGGTTTTCAGTCTTCTTTCTTTTGCTGAATCACTAATAAACTATGAGCTGATCACTTGAACGCGTCTGAACCCAGTATATTTCAGTTGCCATGTTCTCTTATGGTGAAAAAGTGAAGTGAAGCTTATGGGGATGCCATCATGGTGATGGCAAAATATACCCTCCACCACAAGTATCCAGTAGCTGAACATTTACAGATTGGTCCTATAGGAGAATAGGTGCAGTTAAGCACAGAGATACCATGAACCTCCTAGCAATACACGCCACCAGAAATTTTGCTACTGTGTGAATATAAGATTTGTCCAGCATTGTTCATTCAAGTGGATGTTGAAAGACAAGGGATGTAGACGTTCCTTTGACACCATGGCCACAATATTAGCTCTTTGTACATTGGTTAGTAGTGAAAATACTATATACATCTTTTGATGAGGGGGGGATTCTAATTTATGTGAACATGTGAATAATATTGGAATTGTGATAGTGCCCTCATGCATTATCATTAGGCAGTGAGTGTTGACACCTGTCTATTTCAGAGATCCACACAGCAGTTCCCATGGACAGAGAACCCTCTCCTTGAGCCTTCTGGCTTGGTATTGTGTAGGGCATATGAATCAGTGTGGGTTTGCACCTCAGTGGTTTTCATGTAGGACATGCAATTGATACCTCTAGCTCAGCTTCCTATTTTCAACAGCAGGTGGTTCAGAGGAAGGTACAAGAGAAAGTATAACAAACAAGTATTGAATAACCTTCCTGTTCATCCAGAGGCTTACCCAGTATATAACAGCCAAATGCTTTGGTTAGTCCAGCAGTTCTCAAACTTTGATAGTGGAAAGTGTCATCAAGTTGCAGCTGACTTATGGTGACCCCATAGGTTTTTCAAGACAAGAGACAAACAGAGGTGGTTTGCCATTGCCTGTCTCTGCATAGCAACCCTGGATTTCCTTGGTGATCTCCCATCCAAGTACTCACAGGGCTGAAACCCTGTTTAGCTTCCAAGATCTGATGAGATCCAGCTAGCATGGGCCATCGAAGTCAGGGCTCTCAAACTCTGGCAAAGTGAGAATCCCTGTTTTGATTTTTTTGGTTTTTAAATTTTGATCCCCATTTTAATTTTGACTCCCCCAAGCCTCTGTCATCACAGTTGCTTGCCATTAGATAGACTATCCCTTTTCAAAGTGTACATAGTGAACCATGAATCCCCCATGGAAGCCTCTGTACTTTCAAACAATACAGTGAGAACCCTATCAGCTACATTTAAAAAAAGCAAGTTTAAGTCTTCACTCTCATTCTGAAAAAACTGAGAAGGTATCCAGATGGCCTGGAGAAATGCTTGCTCTCTCTCCTTACAAAGGACTTGTGGACCTCTTGGATCACCTTCATGACTAATCCTTGAAGGACATGGCTTGATACTGTTCCCACTTTAGTTAACTTTCCCACTTTAGGAAACAACCTTGGATTATGATTACTGTCACTGTATATCACCCATGTTCCTTACAGTAAAATCCTAGACATATTTGCTCAGAAGCAAATCCCACCGAGTTCTGCCAAACTGACTTAAAATTGCATAGCATTCTAGCTGTTGTCAAGGAATCAAACTGAAGGATTGCCCAAATCACAGCTGTGGCTTTTGCCATGAAAGCAACCTGGGATATAGATACCTAGATCATGGAAAACATGCCACAAAGGGTAGGGAACATTTTCTATATTGTATAGATGTGGCATGGAAATGGGATCACTCTAAACAAGAATTTTGCTGCAGTAACCTTGGACTAACTATTGCTAAATCTAACCTTTCAGAAGCCCTTCAAAATCCAGTTTCAATTGAATAAATCTAATCCCTACAGTGATTTATTCTTCTTATCTCTAAATTCCTTTTACTGCAGGAGGTAATGGTGTAATGCTCTGACAATGGCCTCAAATCACTGACATCGTAAATAGCTTCCCTTCCCAGACACCACCATCAGGGACACCATAAATACTAATGCTGGTCAGGAACCTTTATGTCCAGGGCATCAGACAGCTGAGATCCAGGGAAGAAGGCTTATGAGCTGTTGTGCTTTCTGCCATAAAGCTGTAGTAAAGGGATATTGTTTGCTATGCACTCAAGCACAAGTGTTCTTGTTGCATATCTCAGATCTTGATTCTCCAATGTTCGATGGAGCATCTTGCCTGCACAACTGCATCTCAGAGGTATGGGATCAGTCACCTCAAGCTCTCTTTATTTCTTCTAAATTTTTTAAAAAAACCTTTTCTGACATTTACTATCATTTTATATCATGGGCTTGAGTCTTGCAGCTCATTTGTTTATTCATTTTAATCATTAACACATCTACATCCCACTTTTTGATTCTTGAGACTGATGGTGAAACCCAGGACCCATTCCATTATGCAGAAAGACATGGAAGTTCTTTAGACTAGGAATGCCAGCCTCCAGGTGGGACCTTGGGATCCCTTGGAATGACAGCTCATCTCCAGACTACAGAGATCAGTTCCCCTGGAGAAAATGGATGCTTTGGAGACTCTATGGCATCGTACCCTACTGAGGTTTCTGTCCCAAATCTCCAGGAGTTTCTCAATCTGGATCTGTCAACTCTAACCCCCCCCCACCAGTGACTGGGGAGATCTGTAACCCTACTTTAGAGTCTGAATACTTAAAAAAACCCCACCTAACTTAGACAACACATGTTCTCATCTTAGATGTCCCATGTTCTCACCAGTCATTTGTCAGCATTCTTTCTTCTGATGCAAATGAAAGGCCTTTTTTTCTGTGACAGGTGCTTTATAACTCACTTCCATGGTGGTAGAGTAAAAAAGAAAAGAATGGCCCAGGGACACCATGCATTTCAGCGAGAAGGTCAGCGCAGCAATGTGTTCAATCAATAGTCTTTGTGCCTCCTTAAGATTTTAGAGCCTAACAATTCACTTTGGACTGGCTAGTGGAACAATATGATCAAGTTAGCAGGGGCTGCGGGAATATAAATTGACAAGGCCTCCGCGAGCTTGCAAAGACAAACAAACCATCAGCACAATAACTTGCTGTCCTTATTTCCTCCCTCCATCTAATGCTGGCTATAATATCTGATGTGATTTACTTTTTATGAGTGTGTCCTAATCTATAGACTATACCTCTGCAGGAAATGGAAATGGTTGTGCTCAGATGGGTTATGAGGAAAGGCTGGGTGTATTTGCTCAATTTTGCAGTATTAAGGGTGCTATAAAATATTGTGTGCTTCCCTTGCATTGTAAATCTATAGAAATTGTGGCAGAAAATGCCTGCTCCAGCCTTCAGGCCCTATTCTGTCTAACCCGCCTAGGTTTTTCCTCAAGCCCTGGAGGGGCTTTTCTTCCACTCTTGGGTAGCCTGCCACCACCACCTGACCTTTAAATGGAATTGCTCACTGGGAGGGTCAGGGGTCCCAACTTCCTCTCCAAGTTCTGAGGCCTTGCCTCTGTATCTCCCACTGCCTAATGCCAGATCACCACAGGGACAGTTTACAGCACTGTGTGCCCCTGGGTAAATAGCTACTGCCCAGGTCCCTGCATCCCCCCAGGTGCTCCTTTTAAAATAGCATGTCTGAAATGCAAATCCTCTGTCACTCTCTCTATGTATGCCCTATCAGATCTTAAATTAGCACAGGCTCCTTAAGCTTAGGATGTTACCAGTCTCTACAGAGTCACCATTACCTCGAAGCTGTCTCCCAGCTCTTCAGGTGAGCACATGGTTAATGGCTGCCTTCCCAATGAGAGCTCTGCATGTTCCCATGGACTCAGTACCCCAGGAAAAGAGACATCCTTCTTCTGTTTCCCAAATAGGCAGTCTCCTATTTAATTGGGGGAATTAGCTTAAGGAGACAGAGCGAGAGGTGGGTAACTGGGATCTCCACCATTGTTTACAGGGATTATTCCCTTAGAGAATTCTCAAAATAAACTAGACAGATGTTCACCCAGAAAAGTTTTTATTGAAAAAAGAATAAAAAGGCAAAACACAAATATAAAAATACACTTAAAATACAGCCAAGGCTAGCTAGGAGAAAATAAAGGGGGGAGCAGGGAGAAACTGATTTTGGGAGAGGTGATATTTACCAGGTCTGCAGAGACAGCAGTGAATGGAAAGAAAGAGAACACCCATACACAAGTGGAGGTGTATGGTATGATGCCCAGAACATACACATGCCAGAGTGGAGTGCTTTCAGTTACAGGAGAAATGTTTCCTGGGCCTATGCTCACATGTGCACTCCAAAGCAATAACTTGATTATTTTTTTGGAGATGAACAAAAGCTTGGGAGAGGCTTGATGTGTTTCTCAGAGGGTAAACTAAAACTGTAAATGTTCCTTGATGATATGGTGTGCGTCTCTCTTTCTCTGCAAATATTGCCTCAAATATATATATATTTGCATGAGGGATGTTTCTACCTATCTACCTATCTCTACCTATCTTTTTCTGTGTGCTAAACTCCCCCTCTGCAAGGAATGTTTATCATTTCTGCTTCTTTGCCCATTGACCCAGTCACACCAAGTCAAAGGGGCTTTTCCTGGAGAACTTCAGGAATCTCCTTCCTGAAGACTCTTTAGTATTCTATTCCTACAAATCTCTGTTACCTGCTTGGGGAAAGGGAAAGACCTGCTAGATCCATTAGCATTTGTATGAAGGTGGGCTGAGGTATGCCTAGAAAGCAGTTGCACTGACTTTCCTACCTCCCCTGCCTGTTCTCTGCCCAGAGGGGGAAAAAAAAACTTTTAAAACACACAGTGGAGGTTTTGATCCTTTCAAACCTCCCAGGAAAAAATGCATTTCTTCACAGAAATAAAGCAAAAGCATTATTGAACTGTGAAAATAGAATAATTTAAGGCCAATGGTAACTTTAGAGACAAGGCAAGATGCACATTTTGGTTCTTTTAGGTTTTGTATGTTGGCATTGCCTGCCTCAGTTTCCAAGCTATTGGTCATTATTTTGTTTGTTTTATGCTGTTTGCCCTTTCAACATCATTTACATGTACATACTATATATAAGCAACTGATGGAAACATAACACTGGAAAAACATTAATTTTGATGATAGAAATTCAACACGGGGAAAGAGAAACTGCTCTGAAAAGAAAGATTAATTCTCCACAGGAAGAAACAAATCACAGAGGGGATATTCAAAGTAGATCAAGCAGCTTTTCTAATTTGGGCTCATATTATTTGCTTCTCTTGCCCTTCCTCCTAAGAGTTTAGGACAGCGTATGTGGTTCCCCCCTCCTTATTTTAGGGTTAGGTTAGGCTGAGAGAGCATATTGGTGCAAGGTCTGTACATAAGAAATTATGTTCTTATGTAAGGTCACCCAGCAAGCTTTGTGGCAGAGTGGATGTTTGTTGGAGTTTGCAAGTTCATCCTTCAGTCATGAAAGAGTCAACATGTTTATGAATGCAAGTTGTAGAATATCTATTGGCTGACCAAGTTTTATTGGGTTGCTGCTTGCAGTTTGGCATGTACAGAGGAAGTAGGGGAACTTTTGGGAAACTTTATTTTCCTTGGTCTCCTACACACAAGTCTTAGCATCCAAACAATCAACATGGAGCTCAGAACTAGTTAGACAGGAATCAGGATGTTTGTTATTTTACTTCCAAATGTTACACTCTTTCTCTCATTTTCTCATTTATTTGGTAGTCTTTTTTCCTTAAATGAATACACACATGTGGCTGCCTTCATTCTCTGCTAAATATTCCAATGATATTTGAACTCAGGTCTTCCAAGCCCTAGTCTGACATTCAGAACTAACTATCACACCACATTCTCTCCCATTGCTAGTCACATTAGTAGGAATAAAGGAGATTTGTATTGAATTAAAGTTAGTATAAAGTTGATCTGATTATAACCATTAATGCATACATACATACATTATGTGCATCATGCACCAAATGAAGTAATTCACTTAAACTTATGCCATACACCCACTTACAAAACTGGATTTCTTTTGGTTTTTCAGTGGATTTAATTTTTGTTGTGATATGTGGGTGTGTTTTTTTAATTATAATGAGAGCCAAATCCAAAAGCCAGTGGTGGCAAATAAAATTTCATTGGGTAAATGTGCAATGTGTTTACTTTTGCCGGTTTTACCCAGCTGGAGGTGATAGTAAACTATCAGTGCAATCATAAGCAGAATTGTTGGCCATAAAAACTGGTTGGCCCCTGTGTGAGATTGGATGCTGGACTAGATGAATCACTGGTCTCATCCAGCAGGGCTCTTCTTATGTTCTTAGAGATACAACCTTCTAAGTCAATAGAAGTCAATGGCTTTAGAAGGGTATAACTCTGCTTAGCATGGCACTGAATGTGGAACAACTGTACTAGCTCAGTAGTTGCCATTTGTAATTGCAATGTGTCACCAGGCTGGTGATTAGTGTGCCCAGCACTAAGTCTTGGTTTGCCTGTGCATGCACATCACTTGATTTCTTTGGGCTTCTTTCACTGTATTCACTGATGCGCAGCTCATCTGTGTGTGTCATGGGGAGCTTTAATTGTTATGATACTCTTCCAACTAAAGGTGGTGCTGTGTGTGTAACTGAAGCAGTCAGCTATGGGAATGCTGATGTTGGAAACACAGCCAGTACAAGTTTAAAAAGCAGTTAAAATCCACAGCACCTCAACAAAGTAACTTAACAATTTTCATATTTTTGTGGGTCCCAGGTAGAGATGTATGGTGCTTCCCTCTGGGAAAAATATTGCTCATCTTATCAAAATTCTTCTTCCTTTTTTGAAAAATTCACTTTAGATAAAATTCAATGGAAACTCTAATGTTAGCATCTGCCTTAAAGGGGAGGGGGAGATTGCCAAGTTATTCCACAAAGTCTGGCTCCAGTTAAGCTTTTCATAGGCACAGGTTTTTCTTTTAAAACTACAATTATAGAAGAAAGAAAAATGGTCCCACTAGGTGGACTCTTTAAAATTCACAGCATGTTTCTCCCACAAGGTATATACAGTAGTAACTATAAATCTGCGCCATCAATCAGAGGAGATGCAATTAGGTAGTTTACAGTAATTTCCAATGGTTTCACTTCAGGTTACCTAGTAAATCACTGGCTTTTACAGAACAATACAAAAAAATGAAGAGAGAAATAGCTTTTAAAAGCCATGCATCCTAATTTGTCATAATAAAAGGGATATTAATTGAGTATGTTCAACATAATATTTTTGTTAGCATTTTATTATGCTTGAATCTAAAAGTGTGTCCCAGAATATAGGCCTGTGCTGATATCTATTATCTGCTACTGATAACTTCCCCCCACCTGGACGCCCCAGGCTAGCCTGAACTTGTCAGATCTTGGAGGCTAAGCAGGTTTGGCCCTCATTGGTATTTGGATGGGAGGTCACCAAGGAAATCCAGGGTCTCTGTGAAGAAGCAGGCAATGGTGGATCACCTCTAATTCTGACTTTCCTTGAAAGTCCCTTGCTGGGATTGCCATGCCTGCTGTGACACACGCACGCACGCACACACACACACACACACACACACACACACACAGAGACAGAGAGAGAGAGAGAGAGAGAGAGAGAGAGAGAGAGAGAGAGAGAGAGAGAGAGAGAGAGAGAGAGAGAGAGAGAGAGAGAGAACACTTCATGGAACATTTTTTTACCAGCTGTTCTTCCTGGAAAAATGTCCCCTCTGTATGTGTGCATGTGTGCATGTGTGCATGCTTCCTTTCATTGATCTAGAACATGGAGCTAGGAGGTGACCTGTTGCAGAGATGCCACAAGTGGATCATGCTATAGAAGTTTGTAGCCACCAGGGACACAAATGGGAGGGTGGATGGCCTTGGCTAGTTTGCCTGATTCTGTTAAAACACACTGCTGGATTTTAAGGTGGTCTTTAAGGTGCTACTGAAATTAAATTTTGCTCTACATACACAGAGTAAGGCACTGAAAAAGTGTGCATGAACACGAAAGCTCATACCTTGACTAAAACTTTGTTGGACTTAAAGGTGCCACTGGACTCTAAATTTGTTCTACTGCTTCAGACCAACATGGCTGACCACCTGAAACTATTCTACAGTTATTCTTAGTAGTATTCCTAGAGCAGAGGTCCCCAACCTTGTTGAACTCATGAGCATGTTTGAAATTTCAAGAACAGGTAGTGGGCATCACAACAATGAGGTATGTGGAACAAATCACAAAATGGCTATCATGGGAACTGTGTCCAATCTTGACAGTGAGAGGTTCTACAACATATTGGGAGGTTCCAGCCCAATCCTCTTACTTTGCCTTTCAGTAAACATACAGCTAAAATGTAATTTGAACCCAGGTTTCCATGCCTGCCATAGAAAGGCAACTGTTTCTCAGTGGGTGCTTTCTGTAGACATAATGGGTCTGCTTCCCAGGCATTTCTGAAGCACCTCCTGCTTCAATGAGGTAGAAGCATGTCTACTTTCCATGCCCACCATTCTTCTAACTGGTGTAATACACATTGAACTACATACCAGCAAGATTAAAGAGAGATACAGGGTAGAGTCTTAACATTTTAGATACATGAAAAATGGTACTATAAAACTGAATGACCATTATCTGGTCTTCTGAAACTCTACCCAGGCTTTTACCTGTAAAGCTCTACATGGCCTGGGACAGACATATCTGAAAAGCCATCTTTTCCAGTATAAGCTTGTTCACCAACTTAGATCTTCCCAGGGCTATCTCATGAATGTTGGATCCCTGAAGTTCATTAAATCTGTCACAGCTAAAGCATCTTACTTCTTGGCTGTGGCACCAGTTCCCTGAAAAAGTTTTCTGGAAGAATTCCAGAGGGCTCTCATATTGGCACAGATCCAGAGCTTTTGTAAAACCATGTTGTTAAAAGAGGCTTTTGAGGGCAAGTGATCTGAACTGACACAATGGCTGTGGTCACACACACTAAATAATCTACTTTCAATCCACTTTCAATGTACTTCCCAACTGGATTTTGCCAGTTCACACACTAAAAATCCAGTTGGAAAGTGCACTGAAAGTGGATTGAAAGTGGATTATTTAGTGTGTGTGACTGCAGCCAATGTATGTGCAGATGAATGCATGTTGCAGTAATAGACTGAGATCTGTCTTCCATCTTTTTGAATTGTTTATTAATATTTTTAATCTGTTTGTGTGGAGTGGTTTACACCCACACCTGTAAGCTGCATTTGAGCCATTGGTTGATGGTGGGAAGGGTGGGAGGTGTGAATACTTAAATAAATTAAACTTGTACCTGTACTGTGTCCTAGAAAATGAACCATTCCCATGAGAACCACCTGAAATCACTAGTTACTGGAGCATCCAGACTGAGATGAATTTAAATCAATGTCAGTTGCTACTTTCTGTCAGTTGCTACTTTCCCTGCTTGGGCAAGTATTAAATAAGAAATTGGTGGCAGAAAGAAGAAGGATCAACTGCTGCTGTCATCTCCTTCTGTGTAGTGGATGGGGACAAAGAGGGAGGATCAAAGGGGAAGAAAGAGGTGGGAATGGTATTGCATAAATATGGCAATGCTACTTCCAGCTGGGTAACTGGAAGTGATGTTGCAGTGTTGCATAGTGTTCTACTCTCCCCCCCCAAAAAAAAAAACCCCTCTCTGTGGCAAAAACTGTAGAGGCTGGGGGAATTCCTACAAAGTCATGTGATGCAGCAATGTCACTTCTGTGTACAAAACCCAGAAGTGACTTCAGGGCATTGTGTGACACCATGTCCCCCCTCCATTTTCCTCTTCCACTGAGCACCAGCAGGAGGACAGGGAGTGCCAGCAGGGTTTTTTCCCAAAGGAACTGGGCATCTGGCAACCCAAGAAATGGGGCATTAACACAGGTCTAGGGATGCCCATCCCTGAGATGAGCCCTGCTTGAGGCAATGATGACATCTCAAATAATAATCAAAGGGCCTTTTATTGAACCATGGATATAACATATTTGACAGAAACAGCTGAAGACATTTTGGTGCATGAGGCAGAGAATCTAAATAACGAGCCTCTTCTTTGTAAAAAATAAAGAACATAATTGACAAATTACTGTCTTTCAATTGTACATCAAAGTCCACAAACTGATGAGGTATCTCCTCAGTCAAATCAGCCTAATTATAGGGCTGGCCCAATTGTTAGAAGTTCCTGTGGCTACAGATAGATGCTCCTGTACTGATTGCACTCCAATCACTGTCATAATGTGAATTTTTAAAAGCCAAAACTCAAGAGAAACGTCCATTCCACATTAAATAAATAAGCAATGTGCCTACTGTAATTCTTTTGTTTCAGATATTTATATCCTACCTTTCCATAGGCTTGTGTTATCTCACAACATCTAACAGTTCCTCAGAGCCTTTTGATGTTACTAGAGATCTCAGAAGTAAAATCTTCTTGTGAGAATCTCAGATTAGCCACAAAGATTCAGGTCTTTGTGATATATAATACATGCTTTACATATTTTTTCTAAGTAGCCATGAATTGGGTTAGTGTCAGAGCACTGGGAAAGAGGGGCTACCTCTCCTCCTGCCCCATTTCCCAGGCTGAAGGGCTGCTTTCATTCCCAGTGGGGAAAAAAGGAATCAGGCAAAAGGTACCATTGGGGAAGGCTCCCAGATGTCCTGCTTTGGTGGGAAATCTCCAGCCCAGCATCTCCAACTGGGTTGCCAACTTTGGATTGGGAAATTCCTGAAGATCTGGAGGTCAAGCCTGGGGAGGGTGGGGTTTGGGGAGGGGAAGTACTTCATCAAAGGTGTGAGGGAAAAAACGGCAATGTTAATTGTTTTACCATTGAGTTTCAAGTGATTTCTCAAGCTACCCTACATCACTTCTCGGTTTTCCCTGAAATTGTTGTAGCAAGGATGCAGGTATCATCTATAAGTGATCTAATGAGGCTGCTGATGTTGGACCATCCCATCCAGTCTTCATGCCAGTTGCTTTACTTGTTGCTTGCCACCACTCTGAGCAGCAGCAGGAGATTTTTTTTTTTAAAAAAAAACATTGCCTTCATGTGCACCTTGAAGTCATTTCTGGGGAGCACCCAGAAGCTATGCCACATAGCTCTAGGAACTAATAGAAACTCCATAGTTTTACTATTTCCTAGAGTGACATGACATCACTTCTGGGTTTTCTGGCACAGTCTGGCAAGCCTGCTGTCTTCAGTGTTCCTGCTGGGTGGGGGAAGAACCTGGGGGACCTGTGATTTGGGGTTTAGCCCTACAAGGGTTGAGGTGGCTGCCCTGGGGTCTGATGAGTAATCAGCATCTTCTTGAACTGCGGAGCAGGTCACAGAGTCTTTGGGTCCAGTCTGGTAATGCTAGACATCCTCTGAGCCTCTGCTCTTCTCTCAGGGTGGTTCCTAGCTCCTTTGTGAAGTCTGTTCCTGAGTCTGGTTCAGTAGGGACCTTGACATGCTCAATTTGAACTTTGACAGTGACCATTGAGGTGGTGTATTTAGGAGCTCATTTTGGATCTGTTTGAGGGAAATGAGCAAGATAAATTGACGGTAATCATGTTCTTGTTGAATTTTCAGCGTTCATATTGGAGATGTGTGACAAAAAATATTGCTGAGAACTAAGCTATCCTTTGTTAGAATCATAGAATCATAGAATGTTAGAGTTGGAAGGGACCTTGCAGGTCATCTAGTCCAACCCCTGCACTCTGCAGGAGCATAGCCAAAAGATTGCCTTACATACCTACAACATACCCAAAAGATGGTCATCCAGCCTCTGCTTGAAAATGTCCAGCGAAGGAGCATCCAGCACCTCCCGAGGCAGACTGTTCTACTACTCAACCACTCTTATAGTTAGGAAATTTCTCCTGATATCTAGTCGGTATCGACTCCCTCATAATTTCCACCCATTAGATCTAGTCTTGCAATCCGGAGTAAGAGAGAATAGATCTGCTCCATCTTCTACATGACAGCCCTTCAAATACTTGAAGACTGCAATCATGTCCCCTCCAAGCCTTCTCTTTCCCAGGCTAAACATACCCAACTCTGTCAGCCTTTCCTCGTAAGACTTGGATTCCAACCCCCTCATCATCCTGGTTGCCCTCTTCTGGACATGCTCAAGCTTGTCAACATCCTTCCTAAAATGTGGTGCCCAAAACTGGACACAGTACTCCAGATGAGGCCTGACCATAGCAGAATAGAGCGGAACTACCACCTCCCATGACCTGGACACAATGCTTCTGTTAGCTTGGAGAAACGACGGCTGAGGGGTGACATGATCGAGGTTTATAAGATTATGAATGGGATTGAGCAGGTTAAGAAAGAAGTACTTTTCTCCCTTTCTCACAACACAAGAACTCGTGGGCACTCCATGAAATTGCTGAGCAGTCGGGTTAGAACAGATAAAAGGAAGTACTTCTTCAAACAAAGAGTGATTAACATATGGAATTCACTGCCACAGGAGGTGATGGCAGCTACAAGCATGGACAGTTTCAAGAGGGAATTAGATAAACATATGGAGCAGAAGTCCATCAGTGGCTATTAGCCACAGGGTATAGATGGGAACTCTCAGTCTGGGGCAGGTGATGCACTCTATTCTTGGTGCTGGAGGGGGCAGCAGTGGGAGGGCTTCTAGTATCCTGGCCCCACTGCTGGACCTCCTGATGGCACCTGGTATTTTTGGCCGCTGTGTGACAGAGTGTTGGACTAGATGGGCCATTGGCCTGATTCAACATTGGCTTCTCTTATGTTCTTATGTTCTTATGTAATGCATCTCTATTGAATGTTACATAAAGTGGAGACATCCATTCTCCCATGACTTAGTGTAGCCTAATCACTGATGTACCATGGGCTGTTCCAAATATCTGAAATGAGATCCAGACCCACTCACCAACATGTGCTCTGGAAGTCTTTCCTGAGGTGGCTTTGCTGCTCAGAGATGTTCATAAACACAGAGTTTCAGTCTGGGCCTGGAAAAATGCCTCTTCAGTCTGTATACTGGAAACAAATGAAGTACACAAAAATACCACAAGTCTGAAGAGATCATTCCACCTGTAACTTTATAAATGCTGCCTGGATCTTCCTATTGCTTTAAGAGGAATATGATAACACCACTGAATGTTTTGAAGAAATGCCTCAATTTTTTCAGAAACTAAGGACTGACCTCCCAGTTTGCTGCATTGGTAGAATGTGGGAAAGTTTTACAAGCTGATCAATCTTCTGAACATTCCTAAGGTTAAGATTCTGTGTGGGCTAAAGTGATAATTTCTAGTGTGGGCTAAAGTGGTAATATCTAGAACCTTTGTGGCTAAATATCTTCTTTGGAAAGAACTGGATCTGAAACACCCAGGAGCCATTCATAGGTTGCAGAAGGCTGTTTCACTTTTTTTTTTTAAAGAAACATGTATGACTCGTATTACACTTAATAAAAAGAAAGAAATAATAAGGGAAGCTTTTAGAAAATCACAAAAGGCTCAGCATGCAGTAGATACATCTGTAGTGTATGGCCACTAAATGGAAACCAGAGTCAGTCAGAGGAAATGATCTACTTATTAGCAAAAACAAGGCACAATTAAGCTGCTTCTACAAGAAAAAAGCAGTCAACAGACTCTTCATACACTGTACGTTAACTCTCTTCTTCTCATCTCATGCTAGCTTTATGCTGATATGTTACTGCAAGAGCTTAAAAGAAGGATAGGACATGAGATGTGACTTCCCAGTGTGTGACACACACTGCTTTTGTCTCCTAGATATTATTTCTGACCTGAAATCCTCCATTCCCTGATGTGTGGGGGTTTGCTTTGATTATGCAGTGTTGAAGAAAACATATTCCATACATAGTACAAGATGTTCTAATCTGTATGTTTATTTCTTCATCTGCTTTCAAAATATCCACACCTCAGATCTCATGTCAAATGGTATCCAAAATACCCTTGTACGGAGGGGGTACAGTGGCTTGGTATGTTAAACCTATCACATGCCATTCTCCCATTTCCTTGAGGGGATCATTCAAGCAACATGCATGCATCCTTAAAGTTTGTCTCAACAGGACAACTAGGAGCTCCCCAGAAAATGCCACAAACCATCTCTCTGCAGTCCCAGTATAAAATCTACCTTCTCCGCAGTTACCATTGAACCATGAAAAACATGCTGGAGATCTATTCATAGATCTTCTAGTATCTTGTTTAGCCAACCATCTATGAGAATCAATTCCAAATCCACCCCTTGTCCACAAAACATTACCTCTGAATTAATTCACCATTTTGCAACAAAGTCAAATGAAGCACCCCATACTTTGCTCCAAATACTTTCTTGTTATATGAAGAGATCAGCTGGCTTAGATTCACATAACAGTTATGGTTCATAAAATACTTGCTGGGCATCTTTTTGTTTACCAGAACAGCAGACTCTGTAACAATACTACAACTCTCAAAAATTGAACTTACCCAGCTTGGAATGCATTTTTCTCTCTTGTCAAGTATCCCATACATTCATGCTGAAGATTTGTTCAAAATTTGAAATGAATATTATTTCAAGTGTATTTGCATTTTTTGCATTTGGATATATTCATCATTACATAGACAGCCAGCTGGTAGTTACAGAATTTACTGAAATCATGGGCTTGAATGCTCCATCAAATATTTCCAAATAAACAGTACTGAGTGTTCAGCAAGGATGCTCATAAATAGGGATGAACATGAACTGGGAAAATGTGTTTCATAGCATTCTCCATTTGTGAACCATATACCATCACAAATTTTTAGCAGCCAAATGAACTGGTTTGGTTGTGAAATTCATGGTTCATTAGAATGGTCCCCAGATGTACTAGAGAAACCAAACTCACAGGAGATCTCTGGATGACTCCTTTCTACCCACCCTCCAAGTTTGGTAAAGATTGGATTCATAGGGTCCAAGTTACAGTCACCCAAAGAAGGTGCCCCAGGAAAGTGCTTTGTGGGGGCTGTAACTCGGACTCCAGAAATCCAGTCCTCACCAAACTTGGAGGGCAGGTAGAGGAGAGTAAGCCAGAGATCCTCTATGAGTTTGGTGTCTCTGTCTTGCACAGGATCCATTCTATAAACTCCTGAGCTTCCTGAACCTGCACCTGTCAAAATGACAGGTGGTCATTTTGATAGGCACAAGTTCAGAAGTTCAGGACTGTACAGAACTGATCCTGTGCAAGTTAAGGACACCAAGTTTGATCAGCATGTCGAGGAGCACCGGGGGAGGTCCCCTGTGAGTTTGATGTCTCTAGGCTTGCACAGGATCTGTTCTATACACTCCTGAACCTGCACTTGTAAAAATGACAGCCTATCAGGATAAGCTAGAGACATCAAAGTTTCAGGGGACCTCCCCCAGATGCTCTTATACTTGCCCTCAAGCAGGCCCTCGCAGATGTCAAGAGAGGCCCGGGCTACTTCCATTTTTGAGGGCCCCCCCCAAATTAAAACATGAAAAGTGTGAAAACAATAATTAATAGTATTATATTTTAAATGTTTACTTTTAATACAATAAGAAAAAGAATGTTGTAAGACTTTGTAATAAATGTTCCCATTTTTATTTAATGTGATTTAACATCAAAAGTGTAAATTTGAGGCTCCCCCTCTCAGAGGCCCTGCCTCCAAGCTCTGCCCAACTCTGTTGCTTTGAAGCTGTTTAAACTTTTAGACTGAGCAGAGACAGTCTGTCTAGAGATGTTTCCATTCACAAACTGGCACAAACCTCCAAGAACAGCTGGAAAGTTGATGGAAAACTTGTGCTGGTTGACCTGCCACGAGCTTCACTTTGCAAACCATGAACCCGCCAAAATTCATCATAAACTTAGTTTGTGAGCTGGTTTGTGCCCATTCCTACTCATAAAAATCATGCAGTTTTGGACTGGCCATTTGGGCATCCACGTATCACTAGTGACATCTTCAACATGCTGGCAGAAATTAGTTAAATGCAACACAACACTGAAGTGCCAAAGTACCACAATCAGTGAAGAAATATCTTCTGTGCATTGTACATGAAGCATGGTTTGTTTTGTGTTCTAAAGACGGAATAGCCACCACTGAGCTTATTTAATAAGGCAAGAAAGCTCCCATAGTTCTCAGTGCTCTTCAGCTCTAATTCCCTATGATAACTATAAACTGAACTGACTTCTCCATGAAAAGCTTTCTGTAACAGAACTCTCCATCTAAAATAAATAGAACAGACTCTTAGTTACAATATCTTCATTTACATACATCTTAAAATGTCTGTCCCTCCTCTAAAAAGCATGCAGTATTATGATGGAATCCTGCCCTCCAACAACACTGACTTTCTATCAGTATTTGGCATCAGGGAATATGTCTTCTGAACTGGTTACACTCCAGTTATTAATTTGTTATTTCTTTGCAAATAGGATCTTTAAAATCACCTACAGGCAGATCTGGGTATATTTAATTACACCACAGAAATATGCGAGGTCATTATTTTTTAAAAAAATTTGCCTAGCAGTTTAAAAGCTTTACACAACAATTTGCATAAATTGCTGTGCACTTTTTTTAAAAAAAAAATAACATTCTAAGATTTTATTTGATGAGCCATAATATCCCTGCCAGAGTTATCCAAATGTCAACCTACTGAAGAGATAATTTCAACAGCTGATATGTTTGATGATCTTCTTTCAAGAGCGGATATGGCCTGCCATTCAATGATGACAGAACCATATTTGCTCAACTCCTCAAGTGAACATAGAAAGACATTAACATTTTATGTATAGTCAGTTTTTTAAAAAGTAATATGACATCTATATATGTGAGTTAGTGGCTTCACTTAGTGCTAACCACATGGAAATGGTGGCTAGTCAGTCACCTCTTTTCCTACAGATATGTATGAGTGACTGTTTCAGTACGTCAGTCCTCCCTGCTAGTGTAAGTAGTCCCACACCCAATACAGTCCTATTAGGCCTTTTGGTATTCAGTGAAACTAGTTGTCCTTGTAATTACTCATTCCAGATGCACACAGAGTGCTCATCATAAGATGAAGAGATACAGCAGGGTCCCCTTACTTTCTTAACCTGTGGGTACCTTGCTGAAATTGTGGATACATTGAATGGCAACCACCACAATAGGGCTACCATAGGGGCTGGGGTCATCATAAAGTATTGGGAGATTTCAAGCCAAGCAATCACCTGTGATGGAGAATACTGTTTTCAAATTAGCTGTTATGCTGTCCCAGTAAGGTCGAAGAAAACCAGGATTAGTGCCCTGTGTTGGTGAAGAGATACTTTGGGGAAGAAGGAAGTGAGTGCCAGGAAATGCATTGAAAGAGTCCATGGGCCCATGGACACCCTGCTGGGGATCACTGAGATAGATCAATGCCTCTATATGTAACTCATGGGCAATGGGGCCAATGGGAATTTTCAAATTAGTTCCAAAAGTGGAAACTGTTTGACATTTAGTTCTTTTCTTATTTCAAGGGCTCCCAGGGGATAAAATGCCACAGGGGTGTTAACAGCAAGTTAATGACTCTCTTATTAAAGGGAATTTTCCCCCATCCATAGAGCTTTGTTAGAATAAGCACAATTATAGCTTTGTTAGAATAAGCACAGTTATCTGCTGGAGCTGGCAAGAAGGACATGATAGAGCTAAAGTAGGGATACTAGAGTGTGGGCAGCCATAGGAGTTGGGTGAACCAATGTTGTCTTGAGGATGTAGGATATTTTGTCTATCATTTTTTGTCATACACAAGAAAATTGGATAAGAGGTGGTAACATCTATAGGAGCTGCTGACCAAAATGAGTAAGAAAATCAGCATCCATTGGTGTTCTCTGACACCTTCTCTTCTTGTCATGGCACTCAAGATGAACATAAGCATTACAACATAAAACATCAAGGTGATTCAGTCAGGAGTTTGTGTCACATGTAAGCAAGAAAGTTTAATTCAGGAAAGTTTGTTGGGTGATCATATTCTCAGAACCCCTGGTCATGTCTCCTGATGCAGACATGGACAGAAGCTAGGCATGCTGATATAGATGCACAGTCATCACCAATATTTTCAAAGTGTTGATTTTCTATTAGAAACACTAAATGCTTTCTTCTGGATGGATTTATTGTCTGATAAACATTGGTAAAAAATTAGCAAATATAGTCAAGAACAGTTTTCTAACCATAATGTCCAGTTTTCAGAGAGTAGAGGGTAATGATATAGGTGGTTGAATGTAGATGCAGTGGTTAAATAATTCAAGCAGGCTTCTGGAAATAATTATGTTCTGCAAATAATTGTGTTCATGTTGGTGGCTCATTTGTGTTCATGTTGGTGGCTCAAGTTGCTTCAGCTTAGAGGAGATAGGTCCTAGAGAAGAACTGGTGGATGGGTAAAGCAGCATCAGTACTAAGGTTGTAAAAGACCAGAAAAGGTATGGGAAATGTCTGCTATGAGAATCAAAGGACCCATGCAATAGCAAATTTTCCATTCTTCTGGGTAAATGTGGTTAGATTGCATATGATGAAAGCAGTATCCTGTGCATCCACTCCTGAGTGGCAGGCCAGTAGCCAGGAATTTCTAAGTCGAGGAGCATTTAAATTCCTTGGGGGGCACTGGGGCACTGGCTAATTCAATTAATTGTAATTTAATTGGAGGTGCAACACAAGGGGAAGGCAAGGAGAAGTGGTGGCCATGACAGCATGGGGGAGTTCACGGTGGCCACTGCATCTTACCAGAATGTCAGGGGGTCTGGGCTGACAGGAAGTTGAGGGGCCTTGGTGGGAAGTCAGGGGGCTGGGCCCCGAAAAACCCCACTGTACCTATGGGCCTGCTGAGTGGTCTTATTAAACTCAGTAAACTTGCTCAGGAGTAAATGATAGATTAAATGCTAGATAAATGGCAGCTCATGAGAAACAATTCACAGAGAAATGAAGCCTATTTGTGTATTTGTTTGGTAGGGTAGAGAAGAAATTCCCAGTAGGTTTCTTGTTAAGGAAGAACCATGTCCACATATGAGGTTGAATAGGCTTGAGGTGATGCCTCGGAATGGCTGTGAAACAGGCAGCATTGTTGGCATTTTCATTTCAGGTATTAAAATGGTGAGCTCATTGAGGAAAATGATGTAATTCCATTTCAGATTTCCACCATTCTTTCAAAAGTGACAAACTCAGATTTCATCACTTTTGCTTCTAGAAATAAAATGTTAATTTTGAGTACTTAAGCATTAAATCTTGTATGCTTAGCCAATCACAGAATATCAGTGCTAGAACATTAGTGACACGCTAAACTTTAAGTGTGGCTGTAGCTAAATTTGAATCAATTTGCTGTTGCTGAAACAAAGAGCTGAGATAACATTAGCTTGGATCAACCTTTTTTTTTCACTTAATCTCACTTAATATCCCTGCTTGCTACAGACCCTGAGCTATGTGGCTTTTGTCCATGCAGATCCCATGATGCTCAGCATAGCCCTTTTTGGTGGTTAAAGAGGAGCCTGCTTTCCTTTTTCACCAGCAGTAAAGCTGATTGGGTGGGTCCAGCCTATAGTGTGGTATATTCCTGCTCAGTCAGTGGGTTTAGAAGGGTCTAACTTTTCTTAGGAGCATACCATTAGTGACTTTGAGCCTATCGCTGTCTGTTAGCCTAACCTACTTTAAAGAGTTGTTGGGAGAATATAATGGAGGCATAAACATTGCTCTCAATTCTTTGAAAGGCAAAATAGATATTACCTAAATAATGCATACATAAATGACTAATAGGTGGCCATAGAAGCAGGGGAATCTCACTGGGTGCCCTTAGGCAAGGCCTCCTTGTCTGTAATGTTGGGGCAGGAATACTGGCCTACTTTACAGGGTTACTGTAAGAATTTCTGAGACATGTGTGTGAAACACTTAAGGGGGAAAATGCTATTAATGGTCAAAGAGCTTGCCTCTCTTTCCCTGCCACATCTTTGCTTTCATAAACATCAAGTAGGGTAAAGGTGAATAAATCATTTTGCTAAGTTTTTATCATCATCATAATCTGCCTTTTATCATCATCAATCATCATCATCATCATCATCATCATCATCTGCCTTGAACCGAGGAAAAGTGGGATATAAATGTTAAATAAATAAAATAAGTAATGCACATTTATATAGATAATTTATTTAATCTAGATCTCAAAGAGTTCCATAAAGATGCAGATATACTTTCACCATTGTTCTTCAGTTGGGAAGGGGGACACTGCAGGATGCAGCTAAATATAGCATGTTTATACAGGACATACTAGAGATGGGACAAAGTAGAAAATGAAAACTTATGACGTTAACCCTTTTTCCTTTGAGGCAGAACTTGAAATGTACCTATTTTGACTTTGGATCAAAAATAGTAACTTTGGTGGGATATCAATGTCCCCTCCAAAACCAGTTAGGTTATGTGAATATTCACGTTTAAATGTTCGCAGCCAGTAGTTCTTCTGGTTACTTGAGTTAATTACAAGGCTGATACTACAGATTTAGGGATCATGTTGTGGA
The DNA here is from genome assembly GCA_029375565.1 of Gekko gecko. Classification (NCBI taxonomy): domain Eukaryota; kingdom Metazoa; phylum Chordata; class Lepidosauria; order Squamata; family Gekkonidae; genus Gekko; species Gekko gecko. The sequence goes on from JAPDNY010000006.1 coordinate 142,353,981, forward strand.
CTCCTAGAGATGACATGGTGCTGTCAGTATCCTTCAGGAAATTCACATTATAATAGGGTTGATAATAGGGTTACCATCCTCCAGATGGTGTCTGGAGATCTCCTGTGATTACAACTGATCTCCAGATGATAGAGAATAGTTCCCCTGGAGAAAATGGCCACTTTGGAAGGTGGACTCTGTGGTATTATACCCCATTGAAGTCTCTCTCCTCTCCAGACCCTGCCCTCCTCAGGTTCTACCCACAAAATCTCCAAGTATTACCCAACTCAGAGCTGGTGACTCTAGCGGACGGCCCAACCAATTAGATTTGATTACATAATGATATCACTGAGGACAAATAATAGTGTGGATGAGTGAAGAATGTTTGAATCTACGAAGCTACTGAGTTAAACCATTGGTCTGTGTAGCTTATTGCAGCCTGCTTCATATGGCAGCCTTTCTTTAAGGTCTGAGGGAGAGATCTTTTCCATTTCCACAACTACAAAGACTTTTCTATGGAGTTGCTGGGGACCAAACGTAGGAGAAGATGTCCTACTATCAATTCACACCAGGAGCTTCTACTTTTGTTACAAGATCTTCCAATGAGTTAACAATAGGTTCCATCTAACCTGTAGTAAGTGCCATCACTTCTCAAGTTCCACAAAGCAAATGGGAGGTCATGGAAGATCTTGCAGCCGAGAGTGGTAAGTTGACTGGCTGTTACAAAGGAAAAACCAAAGCACCCCCTCCAAGTGTCCACATGTGGTATGTGATCTGGTGTTCAAAATAGAATGTATTTGAAATATTGGGGGTGTGTGTGTGTCATTGCTACATATACAAGGCAATCCTAAGCATGTATACTCAGAAGTAAATCCTCTTAAATTCAATGGGACTTATTCTTTAGTAAGTGTGTTTCAGATGCAGCCAGCATCCAAAAAATCTTGCTTCCAGCTTTTTAAGGAGAATTTTAATAAATACTGACAGCCAGCCTGAGTAGTAATAAAAGGCTTCAGTATTGCAACCTGATTTCCAAAGCAAAGTGTGAATTTATCCCACATATATTCATTTACCATGGCTAAAGCATTATAAATTGATTTTTGCTAACTAAAAGGGGTGGTGGTAGAAATAATAGAAATATAGCTGTGTCTTGATGGCTGCATTTGTGTTTTATTAACATATCATGGAAAGATGTCTTTTGCTGTCTGCATTATGTACTTGCATGTTTTATAATTGGAACTGTTTATTACTTGCTCTAAAGCCAAGAGCTGGGATGTGGAGAAGAGAAATGAAGATTTGGTCATCCAGTCAAGTATGAGAACATTTCTATTAGTGAGAGGTGAATCCCCCCCTCACCACATTAGGTTTCTAATTATCAGTGCAATCAACAAACACTAAAAAGGGGGCTTGTTGTTTACTCTGAATTGTTTTGCAGTGTCCTGTTGAAGTTCTAGACTTGTCCTAGTCATAGACAATATGTGTAGCTCAAAGAAATGAATAAAACAACTATGTTTCATGATGAGACTTTTAGGAACAAGGGTTTTTTGGGAGTGAGGGTTCATCACAAGCTGAAAAAGTTAATAAAATACTTAGGAAAAATAATAGAGAAAATCAGTTTTCAAAAAGCTTTTTCACAAGTCATGGGCTATTATAATTAGAATCCTCTCAGACTTTGGCTAGTGATTGCATTTTTTAAAAAATCCTCAGATTTCCTGAGGGTACATATCTGCAGAGTCATTTTCTCCCCTCATTCACGCTCCCTTATTCCTCATTGCTGCTGGGCAACTGAAACCTTGGAAATGGAAATTGACAGCAGAATGCAGCCATAGTATTGTGGCACTGTCAAATCTGGCTCAAGATCAGGGCTGAGAGTTGGAGGAAATTTTATTCAGCCTCCCAAATTTAATGAACAAAATTGATCTGATTTGTTACTTTCTGACTGCACATCTCTGCTATAAAAACATTTCTGACTAAATTTCTCTTTTGACTCAAATATATTTTCTTTTGTTATTAGGCTAGTGACTTAAAGAATTGGGGCATTCACTTTTAAAGACAGGTTCCAAACTTGTGCTTGTAAGGGTTTTCTGACTCTGCCTTTCATATACTTTTGATCTATTTCCCTGAATTGGTCAATAGGGGTCATGCTCTTACTGATAAGCAGGAGGGTCTCAAAGAGAAGACTGAAGATGCATTACATACTCACATCATGCATTACATATCCATGTAGCCATATCATGTATTTTTCATCCAGCTTTGCCTGTCTCATTTGCTCCCTTAAAGATTCAGCCAGTCCTTGACTCAACTTTGCCTGAAGCTGTTGAGGCAAATCACATTCTTATGCAGGATCTTTGGAGGCATGTGCGTGGACCATTTTTATGAGTTTCAGATGTGCAATCAACGCAACCACCACATTCCCATTTATATCCCTGTTAGGCCTATGCCAGAGCCTTATCAATCAGTTCACTGTTTAGGATGGCAATCCCAGAGCCATAATGAGGAATGACAGACTGTCTACAATTTGTCTGAATCAAACATCCTTGCTGTTTTAGGGGCTTTTTCTCTTAGTGCTGTTTTGTATTAAAAAGCCATAGTGAGACACTGTTGTGAACAGCAGATATGAGGTCTTTAGTAGCTAAAGGTCAGTGATACATCATGCACTTTAGATGCAAAGGAAGTATCAGGTTCAGTTCTTGGCATCTCACTTAGAATAATCTCAGGAATTTGGTGTCGTGAAATATCTGGAGGAGGAGTGAGCAGTGATGGCTTGAGTTCCTCCCTCCCTCCCTAACTTCCAAGCATATCAACAAGAATAGATAAAACTCAGCTTGTTGGGCCAGTGATATCAGTCAATAAAAGGCAGTTTCATATGTTCATTCTTATTGCATATTATTTTTGCACATCTCCTGTATTTATTTAGTAACTTTATTTATAGACCACCTTTCTCACTGAGACCCAAGGTGGATTACACAGAATAAATCAATGCAATAAAATAGGAAGAGACATCTAAATAGGAAGAAACTTATTCTGTGTAATCAGCCTTTTTCAGTTTTGTTTTTGTCCTGCCAATGGGACTCTGGCGACTCCTGCACTGCCGACAACCACCCCGTCGGCCCCGCTGGATCCAAGCTGCCATGCCAACGAGCCTCCTGCAGCTCCCACACCACCGCTGTCCGGCACCCTGACACTGGGCAGCCCGCCACCACTGGGGCCCACACTCACCAGGAGGCCAAAGGAGACCGGGGGAAGACCAACACAGAGATCCGACCCCAGCGAGAGCACTTCCCGCCAGCCCTGCCAGCTCCATTCCCGAGCCAATGCTGGCAGGGCATGAGGGCACACCCATGCCAACAGATCCCATGGTCAGGAGCAACGGAGCGCTTGCAGAGCACTCCCCACCCAGAAGTGGCACCTAGGACCAGGGCCTCACCCGAGGCTTGGCGTCTTGGCTTAAATGAAGGGGTGGGGCAGAGCAGGGAGGAGGAGAGGTGGGCCCAGGGGAAGGCAGAGGGAGCGGGGAGAAGGATAAAAGGGAGGGAGCCAGAAGGGGCTGGGGAAGATTGCCTGAGGTGAACAAAGCCACAGCCAGAGAGAGAAAAGGAAGGCTCACAACCCAGGTTGAATGAGTGGCAGGGTGTGGTGAGGGAACCCCCTCCCTCACTCGAATGTCTGAGGCCCTGGCTGCCTTCAGGGGCCTCACACATGGTGGCAAGGATCCTCCAGAGTCCCAGCTCCACTGACAGCAACTCATGTGACAGTTTTAAAAGTGTTTTTAATGGTTGTACATCACCTAGAGCCTTATATCATAGGGAATAGGTGATTTATTATTATTACTATTACTACTACTACTAACAATAATGATAATAATGATAATAATAATAGATGAGACATCTAAGTACTGTAGTAGGACTAGGATTACAGCATCCTGAAACAAAGCATAGAATATAGTATGTGATACTGATAAAAAGTTTTGCATCATTTTAATGTTACTGTATAAAAAAGTTTTAATACAATCACAATGCAAACTAAATAAAGCTGCACTCTTCTAAGTCCATTGATGTCAATCAAGGGCTTAGAAGAGTGTTTCTGTTTAGGACTGTGCAGTTAATGTTGAAAAAATAAAAAGAAGCCTTACTGCTAGTGAAAAGAATTATATAGTACAGCTATCTTCAGACTGTACCAGTTCAGAATGCAGATAGGTGGGGAGTGGGGACATGACTAAGTTTCTCCCCCAGTTAAAACAAAATAAGACACCACACATAATTCCCACTGGAAAACTAGATTGTCAGGGAGGAGGAGGAGGAGATTGGATTTATACCCAGCCCTTCACTACCCAAAGGAGTCTCAGAGCAGTTTACAATCTCCTTTCCCTGAGAGAGCTCTTTCGAGAACTGCTCTTTCAAGAACAGCTCTGACAGAACTATGACTTGCCCAAGGTTGTCCAGCAGCTGTAAGCGGAGGAGTGAGGAATCAAACCCGGTTCTCCGAGATTAGAGTCCACACACTTAACCACTACACTAAACTGGCTCAGGGAGAGTGAATGTATATGCAGGGAATGTACTTGTAGCATGAATCCACCATTGAAGTGCATATGTGCTCATTTGGTGGCTGTAGCTCAGTAAGTGGAAATTTTCATAAGGCCATTGACTGAAAACGAAGTAGGGCAAAAACGAATATATAATATTTGCCAAAACTGCACCGTCAGCCATTTAAATTTGGATCATGATTTGAGATGTGAAATTTGCTGGGGACTGATTGGTGTTTTAGGATTGTCATAATTTTTGCAAATATGAAATGTAGAAAATCAGCAGCTGCCAACTTCCAATACTAAATGCAATTACATGTCAACTAATACATGCTGTCAGATACCTAAAGTATCAAATACTGAAATAAAGCATTACATCAAAGTCAATGGTAGAACTGAATATCAAATATTGGAATCAAATAGTGTTGGAAGTCAAATACAGATATCAAATACTGCATACATATTTGATAAATATTTGAATATTCAGTGACAGTCCAGTGAATATTCAATATGAAAGTTTTCAGAAGAGAATTTCGATCCTTTCTCAGCATGATTCAATTTTTCAGGTAGGACATTTTGTATATTAAATAACTACCTTACTTCATTAATAGTTTGTTTTGCTGGCAGATAAATAAGCATCAGGCACCTGTGATTCAATGATGAAAGATCCTTATGACAGGCATGATTTGTAATTTTTTGGTTGGGTTCCACGGTCTTTGCAATTGCGTGATTGAACAGATAACTGTTCAAAAAAAGCTTCAAATATATTAGCGGAGGCAGAATGATTTTGAATGGGAAGCAAAAGCATTGCATGACTACAGTGTTCGTTTACTGGCAACAAAGGAGACGGAGTCTGCATGGACCTTTATCTTCTTGGCGCTGTAGAGAGTGAATAAACTGATACACGATAGAGTTGAGTTTGCTCTGACTGCGCTTTCGGAGGTTAACATGTATGGTATAAAAGAGAATCACTCTAAGGGGTGAATTTGCAGCAGGGTTTCTCAGCCTTTGTAAAAGATAAGAAGATGAGTACGTTGAGCTTAACTAGCAACAAAAAGAAAGGGGGTGCTTTTGACAATACCAAAGAAACAGAATGTCTGGGTCGTGTGGTAGCATTGAATTTGCTTTGCATCAGGACCATTTGATCATGGTCCAATCTGCATTGGTATTTCCCACCGTTGTGCAAATGATCACACATCGTCTCACAAATTTCTGTCTGCTTTTGATGCCACATCATCTCTCCTATTGTTTCATCTCAACATCGGGTGTCTGCATCATTTTATTGCCATTTAGTGATCACTCTGAGGTCACTACAGTGGCGTCTCACCACCTTATCTGAATGTGGTTTTAGGGTGGTACAACTGCTCCTCCCCACTGCCGAGCCGCTGTGGGCAAAAAGCAGACAACTGGAGCTGAATTCTCACCCCCCCCCAATCTTTTCTAAGGAGATACACAAATGGTCAGAAAGAAAACAAGTTAGCTGAAAATCCAGTTGTCTGTGTTTAAAAGCAGCCAGGGAAATTTTTTCTGTGATCATATTTTTTTTTTTTTTGGGGGGGGGGGTTGGAAGCATGCCCACTTCTGAGCCATTTGTTGTTTCCTGGGGCAGTCTACAGAATACATTATCTGGCAACTGCTTGGGTGTTTTGTGTTTTTTTACCCAGCTCATTCCATCTTTCCTGCCCCCCTCTACCCCCCTTTCTGTGAGGGGGTCGCAGGTGCCATTAGCACCCTGCTGGTGCCCCGGAAGGCTGCTCCTTCCCCCTCTCTCTTGCACTCTTCCTAAACAACTTGCATCCTGATACAGACAGAGGACAGCTTGACACTGAACCAAATGGGAAGCCAGCACCTCAGCAGCATGGAACAGTTTTACACAGAAAATCCAGATTGGGCCTATATCTTTGGGCCCTCTTTAGCACTCGCTGCATGAACCGCAGCCTCTGTGTCCCTAATCCCCGAGTGACACTTTTAAGCAGCAGCTGAAGGGCCAATTAAACCACTTCTCACCACAGGTACATCATGGTCATAATTGCTTTCAGCGTAACAGAGTACCAGGGAGAATTCCTATGAGTTAGCTATATATAATAAAACAATGAAGTCTGCATTGAGAATGGTGATATGCTTACATACAAGTACGGGCCTTGTAACTCTAACCAGTTTTATTTATATTACCACAAGGACCTATTGATGTCTATTGTGAATTGTATGTTATGAGGAGGTGATTAGTAAATCTTGAGATATTCATGGCATCCAGGCTTGCTAAGCCACTCCAAGCAGCAGCAGGGGGAGGTGAAAATGGGGAAAATCCAGATGCAACAGCAGTAGCTCTACGAATCACTGGAAACTCTATAAAAATACAGAGAGTACAGTCCAAATGCACCATACAGGTTTGGGTGATTACTAGAGCTATTGCCCCCAGAAGTGACATGCTCACACCCATGAAGTCATTCCCCTACTCTGTCCCGTCCCAATGCTCTCACTGGTTGCCAGACTTTGTCTAACTGCATCTGATCAGATACAATATTTACCTCTGCCACTGAAGAAGGATAATTGCTGAAATGCATTTGGCTCTTTCATGATATATGTATATTGCATATTTATGATATACATTTTTGCATTTTTTTTTTACATTTAAACATAGAAATATAGAGCTGGAAGCGACCTTAAGGGTCATCTAGTCCAACTGTCTGCCTAATGCAGAACATTCACAACGACCCCCTCCCATGACACCTGCCGAGAGGAAGGCATAGTAGGTGTTGCATTTATATGCAGTAAACTGAATCATACCTTTGCAGCATTTTGTAATTTTTTTGTGTTGTGATTGTAAGGCACATATCACACTGATGTGGAGATACTGTCCGAGAATATTGGCAACAGTGCACAGCTATGAGGTCTTAGCTGGCCAGGACTCAGAGTTAGGCTGAAGGAAAGCAATCAAGTGTTCTGCTGCTTGCTTGCCTTCAGCCTGAGACCTGAAGGAGGTGATTAGGCTCAGAGGGAGCATGCCTTTGGGAATGCATCCTCAGAGCTCAGTCTTCCTAGGATAGGACTCTTGGACTGCCTTTTCTCAGCTGGAAGACCTGAGAGAGGGGAACATCAGCCCCAAAGCCAAACTCTCTCAAGCAATGGCAAACCTAAACAACATGATAAAAAGCAGAGACATCACCCTGCCAACAAAAGTCTGCATGGTCAAAGCAATGGTATTCCCCGTAGTAATGTATGGCTGCGAGAGTTGGACTATAAGGAAGGCCAAGTGCTGAAGAATAGATTCTTTTGAACTATGGTGCTGGAGAAGACTCTTGAGAGTCCCTTGGACTGCAAGGAGATCAAATCATTCAACCCTAAAGGAAATCAACCCTGACTGTTCCCTGGAAGGCCAGATCCTGAAGTTGAAGCTCAAATACTTTGGCCACCAAATGAGAAGGGAGCATCCACTGGAGAAGACCCTGATGCTGGGAAAGATCAAGGTCAAAGAAGAAGGGGACAGCAAAGGATGAGATGGTTAGACAGTGTCATTGATGCAACGAACATGAAATTGAGCTTTAGAGGACAGTGGAAGACAGGAGGGCCTGGCTTGATCTGGTCCATGGGGTCGCGAAGAGTCGGACTCGACTGTGTGACTGAACAACAACAAAAAAACTAATTTCCTAATCCACCTTTTAAAGTCTTCCTCCCTTAGCCTTGCATAGCTTTTGCAATGGTTTGAACAGGCAATTGGGGGGAGTGAATGATGAGATGACTGCCTTAGAGAGCAATCCAGAGTAGGTCTACTCAAGCCATGTTATTCAGTAGGCCTTAGTCCCAAGAGAGTGTCCTTAAGACTGCACTGCTATTTATGTATTCACCAATTTTCTCCAAGCATGGGGGTCAATACAGCTTAAAGACCAACAGGAAAAGATTGCCAGAGCCTTTTCTTTTGTGGCCTCTCAATTATGCAATTTCCTCCACATAAAAGGTTTGCCAGCCCCCAGATCTAGGTGAGGGATCTCCTATTTTCAGGGGTTTCTCCCTGCATGGACTAGCTGGCCGGCAGGGAAAACCCCACCCCTAAACAGGAACATTGCCCTGAGATGTCCCCGATGTGATGATCAGGGTATCAAAGTGTTATGGATGCCACGCAGGGATGCCCTGGTATTTGGCAAACTCTATGATCTGAGGGCAAAAAAACCAATAAAACTTTCCCAGTAATAGAAGCAACACCCATCGCTTTAAGAAATGAATGCCCTCTTAGTGTCCATCACTAGGCAACCACAACAGTATTGCCAGCTTTCAAGCTTGGTTTCTGTCAATACAAGGTGGGGGAAGGGGCAGGGCCCTTTCTAGGGCTGTTTTGGCCTTTGAGAGAGGACTTATCACAGCCAGGCCTGGCAGTGGTAGGGGTACAGTCCAAATGCAGAATTATCCACCCAAATAAAAATCCGGCTAGGGTAATCTACTAGTGCAGGAGCTGTAGTTCAGCCGATTTTTAGATGGGTTTTTGTGTTTTAGTTAAAATTTGCATGTCAGTAAAGGAGACCCTTTCATCAAGAAGCTATGAGCGGGGAAAAGAAGCTATACAAATTGCATAAAAATAGATGATGTTTCTTTGTTTGATGTCCAAATCATTAACACTAATCACAATGCAGGCAGAGCTGTGCAAAAGACCACAAATGCTGGTTTTTGAAGGCTCTCCTGCAGCATCTGAGCTAGCACAAACAGACTCTGCCTAACTCTAGTTTGGTTCAGTCATTGACTGTTCTGAGTTTGGGTACATAAATTCAGGGATTGCTCATGTCCCTCATTCCCAAGGTTCAGGAATGTTCCTAAACTGTGCCTGGTGGAATAAACCAGGAAGAACACAGTTCTTTGGAGCCTTACAATGCAGCCCTTAAGGTCCTTGAAAACAGGCTTAAAACAGAGGTGCATTTCTACAGAAGTGAAAACAAAGCTAAAAGGACCCTACTCTGACAGGAATTATATCTGGTCTTCTTGGAAAAATTATTGTTTAAAAATAAAAACAGTGTAGTTACAGGGGTCAAATAGTACAAAGGCCAGTTGGTTTAACCTCGTATGTTTAACCTCATGTGTAAAAAGCCACATGCCATTGGACCAAAACCAGCCTGAATTTGGAGGTCTAAAACTGAGGGGAATTGTGTGTGTGTGTGGATTAATTAAGGACCCTCTCACCTCTTCCAACTGACCAAGCAGTCTTTTGTTTGATGAATACCTTGTTTCTTCATTCAGACTGAAACTCTCAGGGTATATTTATTTTGGTCCCGTAGCAGCTGAATTTCCAAGTGACTCTCAGCCTGTGGCTGGTGCTCCATATAGAATTTTTCCTTCCAGATAGAAAAACTATAGTTCCTGAGAACAATGTGATAAATTGCACATGCACATGACACAAATTGCCTTATACTGAATCTATCAGCATTGGCCCATTATTGGTCTATCAAAGTCAGTATTGTCTACTCACACTCAGTCTCTCTCCAGTGTCTCAGGTCAAGGTCTCTTACATCATTGACCACCTGATCCTTTTGGCTGCAGATCCCAGGGATTGAAGGGATTGGCACCTTCTGGATGCAAAACAGACAAAGTTGCCAGATCCTCCAGTGAAGGTGGGGTCCCCTGCTGCCAGGTCCTGCCCATCACTATTGGTCAGCTGGCTGGTAGGGGACATCAGCTGGCTGGTGGGCCCAGGTAACATCACTGGTTATGTGGCAATGTCACTTCTGGCATGCACAGGTAGTGATGTCATCATGCTGGTGATACCCATGTAATGCTTTAGTATTTAGGCAAAATATCAGAGCATTGCTTTGACATCATAGTGTGATAATGACACTTCTGGTGCACGCTGGAAGTAACGTAACCACATCATTGATGATGTCACCTGGGCCTCCCTTCTTCTCCTGGTAAATCCCCCTGCATCCCTAGCCAGTTGCCAGAAGGGACCCAGCAATTCTAAAAGCAGATGCTCTGCCACTGAGCCATAGCCCCTCCCGCACATGTGCTAACACATACATAGCAGAGAGCTCTCAAAAAGACTTTTTTTCAGACCATGTGCCAAGAAAGCTTGTAATATCAACCTAATTATTAAAATGAGCTGAAGAACATTTCTCTATCACTAAATCCCCAAATAATGCATGTCTGAACCTGAGCCCTTGCTGTAATATGTGCCTTGAAAATTGCTGCTTGGTTCTGCAGACCACCTTAATATAAGAGACCAGCTTTTCAGTAGAGTTATTAATGTTTGGATTGGCCTGTATTAGTAAAATAAATATATATCCAATGTTCTGTCAAAACCAAATATCCTAGCTATAATTTTATGATTTTTCTCACATTTCTTTGGTTTGATAGAAGCACAGCATTATGGATTTAGTTCTTGTAATGGGGTCATAGATGGTAGAGATGAGTACTAGATCAGTGGCAACCTGTCACATAGTCCAAGTATTTTTTCAAGTCAGCAGTCAAATCTAGTCATTCATAGCATCATAGGGTTGTGGGACCGATAATACTGGAGTACCCCCTAATTAATATGATCATCTTCCACTTATAATTGATCAAAATGACAACTTGCATTATAGTACTCAGTGAGACATCAAATAAAGGCACCTGGGTTTTAACCACTGTGTGAGACAGAGTGTTCAACTGGATGGGCCATTGGCCTGATCCAACATGGTGTCTCTTATTCTCTTATGATCTTAAATATGAGTACCATAGCATGGTTGTTAATTAGCAATGATAGCTAAGGCATTATTGAAATGACCCATTCACCTCAAGCATTTTCAAAGTACCTAATATACAGAGCTGGGAAAACCGAAGCAGAAATTCTCATTCAACCATTGTTATTATTGGATGGCCTTGTGTAAATTTCCTCATAGTCTAACTTTCCTCACAGGGAGAAATGTCAGAAATCAAACATGCTAAATAAAAAAGAAGAGCGAGCATGGGGGTTAACTCTCAGATTGTTCATAGGTCTTCAAGGAGAGAAAACCTATTTCTTTATATTTCTGCACTGAGCTTTACAAGAGACCTATTGCTCTACCAGGTAGTAATCATTGGCTTCCTGTTTCCACCAGCATTCTTCACTCTTTAGTAGTGGAGCAGTTGGTCTATAGCTAATGCTTAAACATCCAAAGTGATTTATCTTGAGACATCTTGCTGGTTTTGCTCTATTAATCTAGAAACAGAAGGTCTGTTCAGCTCATGCAATGGGATTTTGAAGCCGTCAAGAACTCCCAGGGAAGGTTTGCTAAATGCTTTGGGGGAAGAGGAGGGGGAGAAATGTCAGCCTACCCTGATTTGTATAGAGTCCAAATTCAGTAGAAATGTGTATTTTGTGAACATTTGTTTCTCACAGCAAGATCTATTATTTTCTGACATATTTATCTAGCTTACTGCTACCTTGAGATATAATTTCTGACAGATAACCTTCTTAAATTAAACATACCAATTTGCCATACCGAGAGAGAAGATGGGAACAGTAATGGTTCAGATGATGACTCTAAAGGAACTCTTCTATTAACTCTTCCGAGCACCACAAAATCTACTTCTCTATTAAGAAGCGAAACAGGAGGTTGGACTAATGAAAATAATGCTGAGAAATAATGTCACAGGTTTGGGACTTAAAGCTCCATATTATTCATATTAACAGAGTGGAAATAAAAATGACAGGAAGTTTCCAGTCAAAAAATTATTTTACAAAGAAGAATCACTCATTGTGTACAGAAGTTGACAGTTACAGGTTTCACACTAAAATCAGTTATCCATGGATGGAAACTGTATCTCTCTTCATGAATTTAGCATGGAGACTGGAAGATGACTTCAGTCCACTTGCAGATGTAATTTCCCTAGGACAATAGTGGGGGGGACTTGGGAGCAGATTTAGATGCTACACAGGAAACCTCAGCAGGACAAGTAAGGCTTTGTAATGTCTTTGGTGATCCAGTGCAGTGCAGCAGTTGGACTAAGCTTGAGAAAGTCCAGGTTCCCCCTTGCCATGAAATTCCCTGGGTGACCTTGCGTCAGTCACACTTCCTCAGCATAACCTACTTCACAGGGTTCTTGGGAGTAGAAAATGAAGGAGAGAAGAATCATACATGCAGACTTCTTGCAGGAATAGTGGGTTAAAAAAATAGAAAATAAATAAATGAATAGAAATTTGCAGAGGGTACATGTGAATGCTGACTGTAGTGCTTTTGCTCTCCATTTTTCTCCTTTGATAGTACAAAGAAGCACACTAGCCAGATTCAAAAATCACTCATGCATAATAACCACAGCACTTTTTGTAAAGTTGGAAGCTACTTTGAACTGTATAATTTTATGAAGCTTACTGCATGTTGATTTAAAATCATGCACTGACCTAGGATCGGAATTTTTGTTAATGTTGCTTTAATGTTTCTTTACATCATTCTTCATTTTGAGTAGCTATGCTTTGGTTTGCACAAATATTGAACTTGCCCCTCTCAAGGTGCTTGTTTTCTCTGGAGCTGAACATCCCATATAATCCCATCAATGAACTGTTCACAAGCCAAATGAACAATATTTTGACTGGTTTTGTATATGTGCCATCGGTGGCATTCAGCAAAGTAGCAAGCTGGGGAGCCACTCTGTGCATGCTCTGAATTGATTACAATTCCAAGTTTACATGTGCCCCAGGGACAACTACTGTTTGAGCGTGTGTGTGTGTGTGGCTTTGGCATTTGTACCATCAGCAGCACCTGTCAACTGGTGGCAGTCATCATGTTGACACATCTCAGAACTTGTTAGATGCAACTACAGTTGCCAGGCAACAGCATGAAAATGCACAAAGTATTTGTGATCCAATTTAGAACTCTCAGTGAACAAGGAACAAGGAATGCATCTATTTTGCATTAATTATTTTTCTGACGGGTGAGTTGGGTGGATGGTGGATAAGTTTCATTCCTATTTTCTTGTCTTTTTTACCGGTGTAATTTAAAGTCCTTTCTCTCAATATGCAGTGGGGCTGAAATACTGGAATGGCAAATAGCTTCTCCTGCACCTTTGTGAAAAACTGGAATATTTTTGAAGAATAACTTTCCCATATTCTTTTTCAGCCAGTACTTTCTTGTCTGCACAGGATAGTCATTGAGGAATCGGTATGATGGTGATATAATCTTTGTGCTACCACAGTTCTGTAGGTCTATAATTAAGCTGAGGGTTTATGATTCAGTGGCTCAGCTTTGTTTTTTCTTAGTGAACTGTGAGGAACTCTCTGGAGGAAGCATTTTTTGCTGCTTGTGCGATTAAAGTTATATATATTCCTCCTGAATCCTCTCCCCACATAATGTCAAGTGCACTCTTTTGAAAAATGGATAATCTATACACTGAATTTTTATAGGCAGGATCCATTTTTAAAAGTCTGAGATAAAACCAAGGAACTAAACAGAAGTAAAGAGAGAAGGGAAGGGTAGGGAAAAGGCAACAAAGAGGCAAAATGAAGCACATTTGTTTTATGGCAGTATGGACTGCAAATAGAAAATGTGCTATTGTTTATTGCAATATATTGCTAAAAAAAAGGCCTGCAGTTGAAATGATGGGCTATGAGAATGAAAGTCAATGTTTATATTCTAAAAGGAGAAGATGGGCAGGATAACCCAAACAGGTCCCGACAGATTCCCATCCCCACCCCACCCTTTTCCTTTCAAATTTGTATCCCCATCCCATGACTTTTATCTTTTATTTAGTTCTATGCTTCCTAGTTTTGGGGGCTTTTTTGGGCAGGGGGAGTGTAGGATGTAGTTGGTAATTTCATAGACATTTCCAAGTGTTCCCTGTCGCAGCAAAAACTGTGTGATGCGACAGGGGTGGTGATGTTCTGTCAGCCACCAGCTCCTACTATTATAAAGGAATATGCCAGAAGCACAGGAATACTCCCCTCCCACATTTTGCATCACTTACACATATTGTACTTGGGTACCTAAATCCAAGAACAAAAAGTCAAGCATATGAAGTAGTCTTATCCCTGTTTTAGACATATGCATCACAGAAATGGGGAGAAAAACCATGTAAAGACAACTTGATATATTATGCATGTGACTACATGGTAAGCCAGCCATTTCTAATATCCTGACAATGTTACATACATTTAGTGGCATATGGGATACCTCTAAATTGTTTTGATTACAAAAATATAGCATCAAAACAGCAGCTTCTCTGACCTGGCACATTACCCCTTTGTCCCACTGATTCTCCAACTTATTCCTCACCTACTCTTCCATTTCTTGCTTCTATCTTGCTCTCTTTCTGCTTACCTTACAGAAGGCTGGATGTTCCATATCTGCAGAGGCTGAAGGCTGTTAACAGAGATATAATTTAATTATTAGTTTTTCTGACTGTAATTTTAATTATTAGGATCAGCTAGCATGCTGTACTGGTTAAGACCAAATGGACTCTAATCTGGGGAACCAGGTTTGATTTCCCTGCTCTTCCACATGAAGTCTGCTGGGTGACCTTGGGCCAGACATAGCTCTCTCAGAATTCTCTCAGCCTCACCTACCTCACAAGATGCCTGTTATGGGGAGAGGAAGGGAAGGCAATTATAAGCCACCTTGAGACTCCTTAGGGTAGGGAAAAGAGGGATATAAAGACCTCTTCTTCCTCTCTCATAGCAGTCAAATTGATAAACTGTTTTTCAAGCTTCAGACTTTTTTTTCTACTTTATAATTTCTCTCATTTATTTCAATTATTATTTATTGCAATTGTTATCTATAGTGAAACATCTTAAACTACAGATACTAAGGTTTTGATCCTATTTTCCTGGCCATAATCCCCATGGAATGCAATAGGGCTTATTTCTGAGTAGACTTGCTTAACAGCCTGCCAATTAGTCAAGAAAATGCTTACCTTACAATGCAGTGAAGATGAAGAGGAATGGTGAAATTCTGCTCATCACTTGTCAAGACATTATAGATTTCAGTTGATTATATGAATGCCTGGGTAAACTGCCAGCATACATTCTTTGAAACTGACCCAGTGTCTTCTTCGAAAGCATAATAAATTCCAGATGCTACCACATAAAATTGCACAGCAAGAAAGGAGTCTCAAGTTTGCCTTTTCTTCACACCCAATTTCTGGTGATACAAAAATAATAATTCTTTCATTACAAACCCTGCCATTTGGAATAACCACTCTCCCTTTTAACAAAATTGATTCCAATAAGTAGTCCCACTTTATTTAATAGGGCTAACTTCCCAGCAAGTATTCTTAGAATTAATGTTTAGCATTAAAATGATGTTTAAACATTTATATAAATAAAATACATATTCTGGGGGGCTGTACAAAGTGAGTAACAGTTCAAACAGATAATCTAGGGGTCCCCAACTATTTTGAGCCTGTGGGTACTTTGGAACTCTAACACTGGGTAGTGGGCACAGCTACAAAATGGCTGCCACAGGAAGTGAAGTCAACCACAAAAAAGTCAGGGAGTGAAATTATGCATAACACTAGAATCATAGAATCATAGAGTTGGAAGGGACCTCCAGGGTCATCTAATCCAACCCCCTGCACAACGCAGGAAATTCACAAATACCCCCCCACACACACCCCCAGTGACTGCTGTTCCATGCCCAGAAGATGGCAAAAAACCCCTCCAGGATCTCCAGCCAAACTGGCCTGGAGAATAATTGTTTCCTAAACCCAAAACAGTGATCAGCATTTCCCTGGGTGTGTAAGAAATAATAGCAGTTCTTCAACATTTCAGGCTGTGCTTACACATCACATACCTTCAGCCACTCCATGAAGATCCTTGTGCTGTGGTGGCAGCTGCTGAGGAAGCATTGTTGTTGTTGGAACCTGCACAGCCAACTCCATCTCCAATGGCCAATCAGAAGTTCTGCTGGGCAAAAACCCTGCCTGACCCCACCACTTTCTAAAGACATTTGGTAGGCACCAGGAGAGGTGTTCGCAGGAACTATGGTCCTCATGGGCCTCACCCTGAGATAGTCTGAAAAGGTTCAGTTCTTTTTATAGCTCTTGAAGGTTTTGTGAGAGGTAGGAGGTTTATAAATTAAACCACACACAAGGGGTAAATACAGCATAGTGATATATGACAGGAAATAGTTCCTTGGGGAGGCTATGAAAAATCATATGGATAATAGAAAGGAGAAGAGAAATTAAGAAGAAGGAAAAAATGAAAGAAGAAAGGAAGAAAATAATTAACAGACAGAAAACTTTAGGCAGGCCATCCAGGTTTAGAGAGCAGAAATTGCTTGAAATAAAAAATGAAGGAACTTAAGGAGAAATGAGGTATAGAGGCAAGTGCAAAAAAGAAAAAACCCACAATGAAAAGTAGTGTTGACAGCAGAGCCTATGTTGAAGAAAAGTAACAGCTAGCAATTTGGAAAGTTGGTTGAATAAATTCTATGCAAGATAAAAATAAGTATATAAAAAGCATAATAAAAAGATGACTTCCAGTTGCCTAGGCAACACAGGGATGCATTCCCTCTAGCACTGAGATGTGATGGTTTCATTGTGGACCCTAGCACACAGTGCCAAAAGAGAGGCAACACAGCCCAATTTGAGCCAGTTTGGTGTAGTGGCTAAGGGTGGCAGACTCTAATCTGGAGAACAGGGTTTGATTCCTCACTCCTCCTCATGAAGCCAACTGGGTGACCTTGGGCTAGTCACAGTTCTCTCAGAGCTCTCTCAGCCCCACCTACCTCACAGGGTGTCTGTTGTGGGGAGAGGAAGGGTAGGTAAGCTGTTCTGAGACTCCTTTGGGTAGTGAAGGGTGGGTATAAAACCTCCTCCTCTCCTCCTTCTCCTTCTCCCCCCCATGACTATGTAACAATAGGACATACTGTCTTACTCTTCACCATGAGCAAACCTCAGCTGTGTTTGCATTCCTCCCCCACATTGTCAAAAGGGGAGCTCTTTCACAGCCTGTGAACCAGGGGCCATTTAGTTCAGCCCTAGATAAGATGCATGCGTGTAAAGTGCCATCAAGTAGTAGCTGACTTATGGTGACTCCAGTAAGGAACTTTCGAGGGGACATACTAAAACTAAGGACAGCGATTGCCCATAGGGAATACATGAGTGCCCACAGAGAATAATGGAGTGTAGGCTTGCCAATAGAGAATCCATAATTGCCTTGCCAATAGAGAATCCATGTGCCACCTTCCTTCTCCCTAGATAAGATACTGGGCATTAATACCTGGCCAAAGAAGAGTGACATAAAGTCATAGAACATAGTAAGCTATGGGGGATGGCAGTTGGCTTGAAGCACAAATAGTATCTATGCTGCTTCTAGACTAGTAATTTCCCCAAATAAAAAACAGGAAACCCCCAGCTTAATGGGAACATCCTGAGCATGATATATGACATTCCTGGTCCCCCCTTAATTGTTTTTCTCTGGTTTAAAGGGAAATCTTCAAAGAATGTCCTCTGGACACTCCCCCCATTGACATTCCAGAGAGGGACATGGAAATAATGGTCCAGGGCAACTCATTTCTGCTTCCAGGCTGAGCCACACTGTAATGCTATGGGGGGGGGGGTTGAGGGATGCTGCGGATCCTGGGGTGAACACTACTGCACCTGTACTTTTGCACAGGAATAATGGTGTGGGGGGTGGATGTTGGGAGAGCGTGGAAGCAGCAAGCAGAGTGTGATAATACATGTGTGGATGCTGTTCCTGCCCATTCTTTGTGTTGGCCCAGCAGGGCCATGTTTTCATGCTCTCCACTCCCACCCTCTCATGTGTAAGCAGCCTGAGTTGTCATATAAATGAAAAAGACAGATATAAAACTTTGCTCAGTGGTTTGAGGGAACTGAGAGAGTTTAGATGGCTTAGTTCTAGAAAGCAGAATTATTATTTTCCTTCAAAAAGAAAATAATCAGTGTGAAGAAAAGCTGGGGCTGGGGCAGATGGAAGAGCTCACAGAAGCAGCTGTGGAGTTGCCATCTTTTCCATCTTTCTTGCCCCCCAGGCAGCCTGCTATTTGCCCTGGAACTCCTCTCTGAGGATTGGGAGAGCCTTGGAAGCAAAACGAGGCACAGGACACAGCGAATCCATCAGGTAGCTGCACGAGCTGAGTAAAGTCAGTTCTTTCTCCCTCTTCTCTTCACAGCTTGCACCAGAGGAGGGAGAGGGAGGCGGTTTTACCTGGTTCTCTTTTGTCATTGCAGCACCTTGTCTTGTGGTATATTTTGCTTGCAAGTCTTTCTCAATCCATACTGAAGAGGTTTGTGAACAAACGGAAGACTACTTGAAGAAAGGGGAGGCGGGCAAAGAGCGGCTCCACCAGCTCCTTCTGTGAACTCTTCCACTGGATTCAACCCAGGATATTCAAGGCATGTGTGCAAGCTAGCCCTGTTCACAAGTGTACAGTGTACATTTGATTGTTCTTTATAAGTGTGTTGGGTAATTCATGTTACATTCAATGGATGTACAGCTGAAACTGCATGTATATCTGCACATGTATCATTTGTAAAACTGCACATTAGCTATTTCTCACACAGAGATGTATGCACGTACAGGCAGGATGTATGTGCGCTTACTCTAACATGTGGATAAGGCTTCTGTAAGAAGAGCAGGGGGGGCAGTAGGAGTCTGTCATGACAGTGAGGGATGAGCAGAAAACATCCCCTCCTTCTGCTGGTGGAAAATGGATTCAGCCCAGTACGTTCTAACTCATGTCTTATTATGATTATATTTC
Source organism: Gekko gecko (assembly GCA_029375565.1). Taxonomy (NCBI): domain Eukaryota; kingdom Metazoa; phylum Chordata; class Lepidosauria; order Squamata; family Gekkonidae; genus Gekko; species Gekko gecko. The sequence goes on from JAPDNY010000006.1 coordinate 142,373,130, forward strand.
TGTCTACATGCTGTTTTTAATTACACAAGTTTAATTGAAAAAAATTAGAAAATGAAAAAGGGTCACTGTTGCTTAACTAAACATTGCAAGTATGAGAAAAGTGGTGATCATTTAATAGCCAGTTGTCACAACAGCACAGTCACTAATCCTGCAGCAGCATGTCCAAGATTTTTATAAAACCTCTCAGCTGATAAGCATCCTCTTTCACAGAATTTCCTAAACAAAAAACAGTATGCTTTCTTTTGTATCTGAGGGAATCAGGCTAAAATACACCTCCTGGGCAGGAAGTATATTGCTTTCTAATCCATGGAACAGGGTATCACGACCTAATAAACCTGCACTGAACAACCTGTGGCAGCCAGTGAGCAATTATATATTTTAGATACCTCAAAAGCAACTGAATAACAAATGCAATCAGAAGAAATTTCCAGACTAAATTGAGAATGACTGTATGATTTAACATTGATAATCTGAGAAATTAATCTATAAGCGAAATAGGAGGAAAAATATTGCATGTGGAGAAATAAATGCAGTGAACAAGGGAATAAAGCCTGAAAAATATCCCATAACATTTTACTGTGAAGTTAATGAAGATGGAAGGTATTATAAAACTCTACAGCAGCTGTTTTTACAGATGGACACTTCCTTATTTCTGTTTTGGGTTTATTTTAGTTTTAACTTTTAGCAGTATAGGGAAAGAACACCACCCCCTAATCAGTTCCACATGGCTATTTTAGGTGTGCATGAAGTCACCAAAAAACAGAAACAGACAAAGAAACAAACAGAAACTACACAACATGAACGCTCATGAAGCTCCTTATACCGGTGAAGACATTCGTCTATGCTGGTCAGTGTTGCCTTCTTTAACTGGCAGCAACTGTCCAGGTTCTCAAATGGAGGCCTTTCATCTCATCTATTACCTGATCCTCTTGACTGAAGATGATGGGGGAATTGATCCTGGGACCTTCTGTGTACAAAGCAGATGCTCTATGAATGAACCATAGATTTTCATCAGTAGTGTTTTGCATCCCATCTGATTTATTTCTAAGCTTGTGCCTGTCTTGTGTTTCATGATACTGCTTGCAGAGCACACAAATTGAGACACTGCTTGGCAGGGGATCTCCAACCCATAATCAGTTCTGCCATCCTGTATGCCAGTATATACAAACAAAATATTTGCATATTTCCCCTATTCTGCAATGTTGCCAATGTAGGCAAGCACAATATTTGCCTAGCAAGCACAGCTCCAGAGAGACAAAACAAACAGGAGACACAGATGCTAATACAGAATCTGATCAATGCCCTTCCCATACCAGCTAGCACAACTCCTTGGAAGGTCAGACCAGTCACTACCAGTCATATAGCTGGTTCCACAACTCCTTGGAAGGTCAGACCAGTCACTACCAGTCATATAGCTGGTTCCACAAATGGGGTGCCCTCATGGAAGATGCTACAACAATGGATAAAGACCCATATAGTGCCTACGTGGTCACCCACCAATCTCAATATTGCTCAGCAATGAAGTCCTGACATGTGCATGGAAGACGCCATTCAATTAAGGCAATGGTACTGGTGCCATGTTGACTGCCCTGATCCAGTTGACATCACCTCAGTACACAAGTTCACTGCTACATAATCAACAAGTCCAGCTATGAGAACAAAAACTACACAGAGATCATACTCTACATATATGTCTATTAGGAGAAAAAACTTTTTTTTTTTAATCAAAACCCTCCTAAGAAGGAGAGGAATTTATTCTTTTTATAAATAGAAAAAGGTAGGGTATATAGAGGGATAAAGAAAAGAGCGGAGTGAGTATTCTGTTAATAAAGGTTAGTTTAAATCAATATAGATACAGTTTTTGGCAATCTCCGTGATTTGAGAGTCTTCTTTTCATCTAACAAAAATTCAAAATAACTCTGTTAATGAGGTTAGTAATGTCCTTTGGGGTTAATTATTAGTCATCTCCTTTTTGACGTTTCCCGAACAGTTATTTCTTAGGTTGTCTTCCTTTGGTATCCCTCAAGTTATAGGATGGGCCACCTTTGGTTTTCACTTCTCCCGCTCCGGCACCTCCCTCCTCTGGGCCGCTGTCATCTTCACTACTCAAATCTGTCCACGTTGCGAGTGCTGCCTCTTCCTCTGGACTGGCGTGTCTCTTCAGAAATTCCTGCGCCTTGAAGATGGAGTCAATCTTCTCTCTTTTATCCTTGTACTTGAACAAAAGGCCTTCAGGATAGGTCCATCTGTATATGACCTGTCTTCTTTGTAGAAAAGTGGTCAATCCTTTATAAGCTTTCCTTTTCATCCGGATTTCATAAGGCACATCTTTCAATATTCTGATGGTCTGCTCCCCAATTTTCAAGGGCACCGCTGCAACTGCACGCAAGATTTGATCTCTGGTACTTTGCTTGACAAACTTGACAACCACTTCTGCTGGCAGATTATTTTTTTGTAAATGTGGAGTAGGCCCTATAGACCTTATCCATTTCTTCTTTTAACTCACGCTGATCTCTGCCAGTTACGGGTGCCAAGGCATTCGCAAGTGTAGATCTGAGATCTTCCTTCTCTTCTTCTTTAATGCCCTGAAATCGAAGAGTCAGATTCGATTTTTCCATTTGCAACATCAAAATTCTTTTTTCTTGCACATCCTGATGCTTTTCTAACTTGTTGACCCTTTTCTTCACTTTTCCGATGTCTTCCGACGAGACCAAACATTTCTGTGCGATCTCCTCCATCTTCTTTGACGTCTCTGTTAGTTGCCTCTGTTGACTGTTGAGAACACCTTCCATATTAGTTAAGGTTTCGCTGATTTTCTGTATTTGGACCAGCAGAGGGTGCAGTAGCTCGCTTGTCTGTTGACTGACAGTCGGCTCTGGAGGGGGATTACCCGGACCGGAAGTCCCGCCTCCCTTCTTCTCAGTTTTCAAAGGGACCTTCTTCATGGCAGACATTTCTTGTATTTGTTTACTTTATAAAAGTTCGTGACGCGTCGCTCAGGAGTCCCGCTAACTCATTCGCTTCAGGAGAAAAAACTTTTTTAAAAGGAAAGAGAAGGATTCACTTGGACAAGGTGGTGGAAAGTACAACAGTATGCTCGCATAAAAAAGCCTATGAGCTTTTCAAGACATCACTGGCTTCAAGTCCCCTCCCCTCAAGTGTGTGCATTCTAGAGTATAATGTATGTGTAGCATGGTGTAAACATCTAGGAGATAAAGCTTATGTTGTGGAGGTTTGGCAGGCAACAATAATGTGAAATTCAGAAGACAGAAATAATGGAATCTATGCCTCCCAATCCCAAAAGGCCAACTCTTTAACCACAAAGCCACAGGAGTAGAGGGGAAAGAATGCCATGATGAAACATATCCATCTCACACCTTTATACAAACTGATTTCAGCCATATTATTTGGAATTAAAGAAGCCCTTTGTAAAGATGTAATTTGGTAGATCAATATAGAACCAACAGCCAAAAGGCTCAATGTTCGGTCCATGGCCATGGACTCCTAATAAGAGGCACATGTATATGTATATGTCCATGTATTGACATAGTCAGAGAGAAAGATGGAAGGACCAACAACCTCATACAGATAACTGCTTTCCTTTCATGTTGCCATGTCACTTTCAAAGAGGCCATAAGCTTGATCCAAAGGGCTACAAGGAATGTTGGGTCTCAGAGCGGTTCTACCCATGCACACAATGAGCAACAGGAAATGTCATAAAAACTGCAAGGAAGCCCGCCATTTACTGCCTGGTCATCATTCTAACTGCATCTTCCTTCCTGCTCTCCTGACCCTGGCTTCCCTTGCGACCCCAGCTCCCATCCAGTGATTTGGCACCATCTTCTTGCTCTTAGTACCATCCTTGGCTTTCCCTGTGACCTTGGTTTGCCACCTAGTGATTTGGCATGGTCTCAGTTTCTGCTCCTCCAGTGCTAATCTGTAGACTTGTTTGTGATTTTGGCTTATACTTGGCAATTCACCATGGCCCACATGGTAGCAACCCTTGGACCTTTCTTTGACCCTGTCCCAAGTGCCACCTAGCCACTGCCTGGACACAACTCCAATAGTGAGAGGCAGCCATCTTTGGCTCACCATGATCTTCAGCTGGACTATTTTAATTTAACAGTAATTTTTACAGATGTAATGTTATGCTGCTGCTGAGAGGTGGAACAACCTCTGAGTGAACAGAAGATTCCAGTTTCACACACAGAGACCTTTATTGGCATTACAGAAGATTCCAGTTAAGATCAGCTTTTTAGCTGCCCACTTCTCAACACTTTCTTCCCCATCTGTCAGTGGAATAACATTAGCAGAAGCAGATATGCTGTTTTAATGAAAGGCTGGCACAACTATGGTGGGACACTTTTGTAAATGTATGACATCTGCCTCTCCACAAGGAGACAGCTTTATGTCCTTGCCCAGTAGTCATAATTTCAGGATAGGACAGAGCTCTTCGTATAATTTTCCAAAGCTGTCGGCATGGTTTTGCTACATGTATACAATAAATCTTAATAAACAATTATAGGAACCCAATAGTGGTCCATTGAAGAAAGTGAGTCACAAAGAAAAAGGTTACATCTATAGGGAAAATAATTTGCAATTTTCTCCAAACAACCTGCTTGAGAGAACTGCTAATTAATTGCCAATAAGTAATGACATGGAATGGATTGCTACTTGATGGCAACCACATGGTGACAGATAGGATGGGAAAGAAAATAACAGGAACGATAGGTGATGACAAGCCTCGCATGAGGGAGGGGAGGCAATGCATAACAAGAGTGTGGCAAAAATGATTACACATTCCCTGGGGAAATTTAGGGTGTTTTCCAAACCAGCACAATACAGTGTGAAATAATTAATGCTGTTAAAGCAGAGAGATGGTGAGCCTAATTGGACACGTTGCTAGAGAAGCCTGGCAAATGAGTGATAGTCAAAGCCATGATGTGTCTTGTGAACTGCAGAAGCATGAGAGCTAATAGGACTCAGTCTGGATCAAAAAAGGTACGGAATTATACGCTCCACATTGGAAATCAACGAAAGGCCCCTGAGGAAGAGAAGAACGGTGCTTGTTTAAAGGGCAACCAATATAAGTAGCTGTGCAAGACAGATAAACAACCAGCGTCTTGTGAACACAGGGAGGATAAGGATATTAAACAGAAAGGGAGCTGCTGGAAACACACCTCTCTTTATAAAGACAAGATCTCACAGGAAAGCTCACAGGTCTGAAGTATTGGTTTGGGAATGTCATACAGAGAAAACTTACTGACTGTGGAAGGGTATACATTTTTATTTGTCTGTACATTTGTAAACTGCCTGACAATCTTTATCTCCACCACAATACCCCTCTGAAGCAAATCAGTTTGCCTTTTAAACGGAGGAGGAGGGGAGGATTGCTGTAGCCCGAAGAGATGCAGATCTGCCTTCACTGCTTACCTAGTGTGTCAAAGAAGCAATTATGAGATGAAATATAACTTGGGGGTAACTAGTTCTACTCTGTTTTTTAAAATGTTTCTTCTTTCATTCCTAATATAGGATGTCTGTAAGAGAGTCTGCTATCAAACCCACAATCTCAAAATCTACCTACCCAATGGAATTATCCATTTAGGTAGGTAATCCATTAGCTAAACAAGGAACTTAAGACAGGTACTCTTGCAACTGTGTAGTAGATTTTGTATATATGGCCTTGTACTCCCTGGAGTTATGTATGAGGTGCTCTAGTTAATCAGCGATTTATATTCTTAAAGGACAAGAATTCTGTTATCCAAACACTGATAAATGAACAGCAAGGGTAACAGTCACATCTCTGATCCTCTGGAAAGTCCTGAGGAATCATAAAAAGCTGCAGTGTATAAAACTGTGCTGGTGTAACCAAGGAAGTTTCCCAAAGTAATTCGATGAATGTGAATAGTGACCTTGAATGTTGTTGTCATGTTGGTTTTGATGAATAGGAAAGAGACAAAGTATACTATAAACTTGAATAGGCATTGCAGGAGCCCCCTATTTTGACTCACTTTATTTCAGTATGTTCAAAATAACCAGACATACATTGAGATGCCATCCTTTGGTACCTCCTTGTACATTCAAGCAATGTGAGGCTATAGGGATGTTCTGCTTGAAATTTGTTATTTTTATTAGGGTTATTTCTTTTCAAGGAGAAAGCCTCTGTTGACCAGTTACATCCTGATTGAAGGCAAAAGCCAGTGACCAAAATGAATCAAAGTAGAGTTTGGGGGGTTGTTTTACATCAAGTTGCAGCAAACATATGATAATCCCTTAGGGTTTTCAAAGCAAGAGATGTCCAGAGTGAGGTTGCGATTGCCTACCTCTTTATAGCAACCTTAGACTTCTTTGGTGGTCTCCCATCTAAGTACTAATCACAACTGACCCTGTTATCTAGCCTGGGCTATCCAAGTCAGAGCAATGATAGTCTTCTTTGAGGATCTCTTTGATAAGAAGAAATAGTGTCTCTCTGCATTTACGAAATTACACAACTGAAACACTTTCAGTGCCATTCTAACAAAAGTTACACCATCTGAGAGCCTAGAAGGGTGTTACTCTGCTTAGGATTGCACTGCTTCAATCAAAAGTTCCTTTAAAAAATAACACTGGCAAAAAGAACATTTTTGGCATATAATTTTCTGTACAGAATTGTGCTGGGCCCCATCAACATTTCCCCCATGTTGTACAGCAACTAGGGTTCATTGAATGCTGCCCAGCACCAAGAGAGTCCCCTCCCCACACAGTTTTCATCAAAAGATGCCTTAAGGTGCTCACCAAATTTTCCTGCCCATCTGATCAGCATATTTCTGTGTTTCCTTACAAATTCTGTTCAGTAAAAAAACATGTTAAAAATGGAAATCTACAGCCAAGATGGCAACCCTTTGGCTAATAAAATACAATAAAACAAACCAGTGATGTTTTATAAGTATATGACACTAAGCTACAGGTGATTCTTATTGAGCAATTCAGATAGGAGACAGAATTCTGAAAGGCTGTGATAAGGATACTTGCATATTGGCCATTAATATGACGAAAGCAGAAATCTACCTCTAGTTGTGTGGTCCTGACAGTTTCTAGACAACATGACTGAATGTGACAATTAAGCAATGTGAATGAAAGGGTCTGTCTGCCTAATGGGAATGAAAGTTCCCCTAAAGACATACCTTCAGTCTAGGGACAGCTGGCAATTCTCCTTGCTTTATAACCTTGGTGCTGCCCTTTGGAAAGTCAAATGAAATAAGAATGGCACTTAACAGAGAAAAATTGCCAAATAAAGCTGTCAAAAGGACACATTTACTGTGTGTGTGAAGCCCTCTAGTTTTGTAATTTGGGACAGCCCACTTCTATAAACATCTGATGAATGAGTCTGGGGCTAAATAAAACACACAGCAGCGAACTCAGTGAGTATCCACACTCCTAAATGAATAAACACGCTCAAATGAATAAATCGCCATGGTATCAATTTATGTTAATGTTGCAGATGATGGAATCCATTAGAACAAATAGCCAGTAAAGTGAGAAAGGGAGATAAAACTAAGATTGTGTGATAGGCTGGGCATTTAATAGAATTTCCTTTTTCTCTCTGGCATCCACAATTAAGTAGGTGTTTCCCATCTTCTACTAACCATCCCTGATTTGATTCAATTGAGGTTGGCTGATATACCTCCAATTCTGAGTTAGGCTCTGTTAACCTAGTTTGGTATTGTGCTTGCATGTGCAGCATGGTGTACCCCTCAGCTGCTTCCTAGTGTTGGCCAAGACCAGCTGAAGGATTTCAGAAGCACATGGTGTCAGTAGCAGGCCCGTAGCCAGGATTTTTTTAAATTGAGGGGGCCTTTAAATAAGTCAGGGGGCACCCCGCACAGACCCCTGCACACACCTCCAAGGGACCGCCTGGGCTGGATGGGAAGTCAGGGGGCCTTGGCAGTAAGTCAGGGGGCCAGGCCCCGAGATGCCCCACTGTAGCTACCGGCCTGGTCAGTAGGCATTTTTTGAATCACTAAAATAGGTTGTGCTGACCTGAGCTTAGTAGCTGCTGTTTCAAAGGACCCAGTGTGTTAGATTTCAAAAGGTGCCCCTGGGTGCCCCTGCTTTATACATCTTCTCTTGCATCCTCTGTGCTGGGATGCAAAGAATAAAGGTGCCACTCTGGTTGTGTCATGTTCTGAAGTTGGACAAGCCAGAAGGCAGGTGGTGTATGACCTTGTTTTTCTGCTGCCACCGCTGGTTTGGTTGCCTCTGTCTCCCCCTGTATTGCTCACTGCCCTGGCTTTTTCATACTAGCATTGACAAGCTTTGTCAAACATGAGATAACTTCCCGCCTAGCCATTCTTACTTCCATGTGGGACATTGATGCCACAGAGCCACCACCCAATTCTTTCAGGGCCATTGCCTCATACTCTATTAGTGGAGTGTGTGTAAGTGTTCAAACTTTTATCAGTACTTGTTACAGTGACTCACTGTTAGAATCTATACTTTGCATGTTGAAAGTCATGGTTCAGTCCCTCTGTAGTAGGCACTGGGAAAGACTTTTTCCCCTCTGCCTAAGAACCCTCAGGGGCACTGCCTTTCAGAGTAGCTGACAATGAGTTAAATGGACCAAGAGTGTAAGGCAGTGTAAGGCAGCTTTATACGTGTACTTTTCCCTTGCTGAAGGTGTTGTTAAATATCCATTAGGCAAGGAGCGCTGTTGAGTTCCCCAGGCACCACTTTCCCGCTATATGAGGCCCATAATATGCGGTAGCCACACACATTGTAAGGTAAAAAAAAATGCAAATTGGTCTTAAATAGTAGTCCACTATTTTATCCCAAATTCCTTTCCATGGAACACATTCCATAAGAGTTGGTTCCCTTTGAATTCCCCAGTTAAAGGTATCTGTTAATTCTGACAGATGGCCCATGATATATGTGATGCCAGCTCACTCCAAAGACATCTCTGTGTCACATTTCGACTTAAAGCAATGCACATAAACATATTTTATGTGTAAACTGGCCAATTAAGAAGGCAAATGTTTTACAAATACAAGGATTTATTGGCACAAAATTTGCCATCTATCAATGCTGCATAAACTGTTTTACATAAAAAGCCATCTGGAAACAGGTTGTTTATCATATTTATTCAGTTGCAACTTGCCGGTTTAGAGCCTGTGCCTAGCTCATTAACTATCAAGGCACTTCCAACACTGTGCAGGAGAGGTGGGTGCAATTGATATTCAGCACGGCACATGAATATTAACGGGGACTTTTATACAGCGGCACCACATCAAATCAGCATCTCTGACACACACAGTTGAAAGTAGTCTGCAAAGGAAACCAAATCGGCAATCTGAGGCAAGTGTTCCTTGCTTCAACCTCCAGAAGATGAAGAGAGCCATTGTGAACTATAAGGTAACTAACAGCAGTTTATGAAACCCCTAGAGATTTAGGGGCAGTGCCTTAAAAAGGGTGGAGTTTGGGGGGCAGGAGAGTAGACCATAGAGTCTACCCTCTAAAGTGACCATTTCTTCCGCAGGAACTGATCTCTGTAGTCTGGTAATTCCTGGAGATCTTCAGGCCCCAGTTTGAGGCTGGCTACCATAGTGGCCTAATGTATATACTGCAGTGGACAAAAAACACAGGACAACCTAAGTTCACCAATAAGGCAGCTGTGACATTTGGCAAGTCACTCAGTTTCTGTTTCCCATGGGAAAAATAGTAGTCTACTGTAAATAGTTGATCTGAGATTAATTGGTTATAAATAAATAAATAAATAAATTGTGAGGAACACTTCACATTACTGGTGGCTGGAGGGGAGAGAGAAGAGGAAGAAGGAAGAGAAGGAGGAGTTCATTTTATATCCTGCTCTTCACTACCTGAAGGAGTCTTAAAGTGATTTACAATCACCTTACCTTCCTCTCCCCACAACAAACACCCTGTGAGGTAGGCGGGGTTGAGAGAGCTCTAAGATAACTGTCACACAGCTGGCTTCACATGGAGGAGTGGGGAATCAAACCCAGTTCTCCAGATTAGAGTCCACCATTCTTAAGCACTAAACCAAACAAGGAAGATCTTGCTGACTTCCAAGCCAGCAGAACTGAGTTACATCTGGGCTAAGTTTGTTCTGGTCTCCTTGCAGGTGTTAAAAGCCTGCGTGAGGACAGAGGCACAAGCCCTTGGCATGAATTGAAGAGCCAAAGGGCTCTTGGCCCATGGTTTGCAGCTTGAAGTCCTGTGTATAGGAGGCTTGTCAATTGGGACCAGCCGAGGATGTGTTTGTTTTGTTGGTTTAATTGTATTTGTTTAAATTGATGGGTTATGTTTTGGTATGGTTCTTAGGGTTCCTTTGGGGAGAAAAACAGCATACTAACACTGTGAATAAATGCATAAATACATTTCAAATGAAATGGAAATTATTTCTGATATTATGAACTGCAGCAGAAAGCTTGAACTTTTCAATCATAGAGACATAACAAGCTTGTACAGAAGGCCAGTTTAACATTTGCTTAACAGCTGTATGGTAAGATCCAATTTACAGCTTGGTAGAAAGATACAGATGACCAAGATATCCCAGGGTGTCATGAGCAGTGGCTAGAAAGCTTCCCTAATGGCTGCCACCATTCTGGTATGGGTCTCTTTGGGACTGGCCAGAGCACCCACCCTACCCCTTACAGTGGCAGACCTACATTTTTGAGACCCTGAAGCTTGAACTGTTGTGGGAGCCCAACCATCAACAATAGGGCAATATCCAACAAGGTCCAAAGAGCCTTGCTGTCCTTGCAAGGATCTTGAGGCCCAAATGACAGAGAGCATATTCTAAGGTCAATATTAAGCACTTCAACCCATTGGCTTATGATTCTGTCACTAAAATAGCCTTATTTTAATAATAAACACTTTAAAAAACTCTATCACTTTCGTTGAAAAATGAAAAAAAAATTAGTTGCTTCAGGGCCTCTCCAGGATTAGGAGTCCTGAAGCTTAAGCTTCATTAGTTTCACAGTAGATCCATCCCTGACCCCTTATACTCCTTTTCCAGTAGGTTTCCCATTATAAGTGACTAAATGAGGTGTGAGGACTGAGGCAGAGTAACAAACTATTTTTATTAAAGAGATTTAACAGCAACTTTAATTTAACAATGTATAGGGAAAATGAGCACAGTAAAGGTAGGTAAACCAGCAAAATAATGAATCCTAACACATCTAACTATACTGTCCTAGCCTTATCTAGATACTTGGTCTCAGACTGACTCACCCCTTTTGGATGAGGGATCCCTCCTTCTACAGCAGCCTTACCAGCTCTGCTCCCTGGAAGCCACTTTGGGCAAGGCCTTTTATTTCTTCTTCCCAGGCACCACCTTGAGGTCCTCTGCTGGTGTAAGTTTCCCCTCCAAAATGTTATGTCTTGAGCTTGATGCAAATCCCATTGACATAGAGGGGATGCTTATCAAATTTGCAGAAGACACAAAGCTGAAAAAGACAGAGTCAGGATTTAAAATGATCTAGATAGGCTGGAACAGTGGGCTGAGACAAATAAAATGAATTTCAATAGAGATAAGTGCAAAGTCCTACACTTAGGTAAAAAAATCAAAGGCACAGATATAGAATGGGAGGGACTTGGCTTGACAGCAGCACATGTGGAAGGGATCTAGGTGTCATGGTTGATCACAAATTAAACATGAGCCTGCAGTGTGATGTGGCTATGAAGAAAGCTAATACAATCTTAGGATGCATTAACAGAAGCATTGTGTCCAGATCACGGGAGGTGGTAGTTCCACTCTATTCTGCTATGGTCAGGCCTCACCTGGAGTACTATGTCCAGTTTTAGGACACCACATTTTAGGAAGGATGTTGACAAGCTTGAGCATGTCCAGAAGAGGGCGACCAGGATGGTGAGAGGGTTGGAATCCAAGTCTTATGAGGAAAGGCTGAAAGAGTTGGGTATGTTTAGCCTGGGAAAGAGAAGGCTTAGAGGGGACATGATTGCAGTCTTCAAGTATTTGAAGGGCTGTCATGTAGAAGATGGAGCAAATCTATTCTCTCTTGCTCCGGATTGCAAGACTAAATCTAATGGGTAGAAATTACAAGGGAGTTGTTACCAGCTAAATATCAGGAGAAACTTCTAACTGTAAGAGTGGTTGAGCAGTGGAACAGCCTGCCTCGGGAGGTGGTGGATGCTCCTTCGCTGGATGTTTTCAAGTGGAGACTGGACAACCATCTTTTGGGTATGTTGTAGGTATGTAGGGCAATCTTTTGGCTATGCTCCTGCAGAGTGCAGGGGGTTGGACTAGATAACCTGCAAGGTCCCTTCCAACTCTAACATTCTGTGATTCTATGATTACATCTGCGCTATTCCATCCTGCAACAAATGGGCAGGCAGAGAGAATGGTTCGAACAACAAAGGAGGCTCTGGGGAGAATGACTCAAGGGGACTGGAGTCAAAAGGTGGTGTCATTCCTCTTATATCAGCATATAAGACCACACTCTGCCACAGGAAGGAGTCCTGCAGAGTTATTAATGGGTTGCTGCCTCACCACCCTCCTTGACAGATTCCACCCCGATCTCACCACAGATCGACTGCCCCAGAGGGAGGACCAGGAAACTTCCAGGTCTTTTAAAACAGGGGACTTAATGTTCTCCCGGAACTATGGGAGAGACACCTTTGGATTCCGGGTGTCATCATAGAGGTAGCTGGGTCACTATCGTATGTGGTGCAGACAGATGACGGCCGACAACTTAGGCACCACATCGACCAGCTACACCAGAGATGGTCCACCCTTGACCGAGAAACAGAGAGCCCAACTGCCAGACCAGTGCCTCTAGAGACAGAGGTAGAGGTGGGTGAAAATCCTCAGGTCGCTGAAGCTAGGGAGGTAGCTCCAACCAGACAAGGGACAGAATCCCAGGTGCCTGAACAGGCAAGCAGTAGTCCGCAGACTACTAGTGAGGAGCAGACACCTCCAACAGAGACCCTGCATCAGTCTCAACAGTCTAGGCAGAGGCCGGCTTATCTGAAGGACTACATCTGTTCAGAGGTAGTCTATTCATAGGGTGGAGGGATGTTATGTCTTGAGCTTGATGCAAATCCCATTGACATACCGGTATCCTGAATGGCAATGCCTGATTGGCTACTCTGTGTAGCAGGCCAATCAGGAGACAAGGATTGTGCTGGAGGGAAGCAAACTGATTGGATGTTATCTCTGTAATACTATTGGTTGTTACCAGGAATATGGGCGAGGCTATGCTAGCCCGCACTGTTTAAATAAGAGCCTGTTGCTCTATGTTGTGTTGTCTGTTCTGAGTTGTTCTGAGCTGTTGAATCACTACATTAAAAGCTCAATCACTTGTTGAACACTGCCTTTAAGTGTCGTACTTATCACAAAACCCCTGTTAACCAATCACAGGGGCCAGAGAAATGTAGGCCCTGACAGCTACTCCAATACAGGCTTTCCTGGGGCCACCAAACCACTGTAGAGCCTGTAGGCTGCACCACTATAGGCCCAGGATCATGACAAAAGGTGAGAGAATTCACTTTGAAGAAGTATTTGATCATCTGTATACAGGGCCGGTGCCAGGGTTTTTTGCACACTAGGCGAGGCTACCCTCTGGCACCCCCCCCCCCCGCGCCTGCCCTAAAGAGTCTCAAAGTGGCTTACAACCACCTTCCCTTCCTCTCCCCACAACAGGCAACTTGTGAGGTAGGTGGGGCTGAGAGAGTTCAGAGAGAACTCTGACTGGTCCAAGGTAAGCTTCCATGTGGAGGCGTGGGGAATCAAACCTGGTTCTCCAGATTAGATCTCACAGCTCTTAACTACTACACCATGCTGACTTTTCCAGAGTCACTGGAAAAGACAATAACGCTAGGAAAAGTTGGAGGGAGCAGGAAACGAGGAAGACTCAACATGAGATCGATTGACTCAATCAAGGAAGCCATCCTCCTCAGTTTGCAAGACTAGTTTTGCACACTAGGCAAGACTGTCGACAATAGGATGTTTTGGAGGAGATTAATTCATAGGGTTGGGAGCAATTTGAAGGCACTTCACACTCACAAGCACCCACAGTTAAAGCAAAAGGCTTTAACATTCATAGCAGGAAACGTCTCTTGTGTGGAAGCAGCACATGTGGTCTTCTCCCTTACCAGTCCCCTGTAAAGAAACCCTGCTGCTAGTGGCCTTCTTCATGAAATCCAGACTGGTGGAGAAGAGAAGCAGATTTTTCTGAGCAGTAGCATCTTCTCTTTGAAAATTATCCCCAGGAAAACCACCAGGCTGGCTCCAGAAATCAGTTAAGACCTTTTAATTTTTGCAAGCATTGGTCAAGTCACAACCAATTTACGGTGACCCTGTATACTTGATGCAAGCAGGTATAAACAAAAACATTCAAAAGTCAGTAGCCAATAAAACTGAGACCCTACAGAAACTAAGACGGTGAGACTGATTTTACTACACGGAAATTAAGCAGTGTATAATTTCTAAATAAGAGATGCAGAAACTTTGTGCAGAAACCCCCAAGGGGGGGGGGGCGTTGGAAGCCAAGCGCCCCTGCCAGCCACCGTCTGCGGCCCCTCCTGCCGCCCCGCTCCAAGCACAGGCAGAGCGAAAGAGGGAGCGGCTGGCCGGGGCAGGGCTGCCCCGGAGCTTAGCAGCGCCTGTCGTCGCCTCCTGCACTTCCTGCGCTCTCGTGGCGGCTGGCGGTGGCGGCGGGGGGGGGCGTTTTCAGAGTTGCCAGAGCAGCCTGACAGCACCCTGACAGCAGCGGCACGGCGGCGACGGGAGGCCGCTTAGCTGGCACCGAAAGATACTGGGCAAGGAGGAGGCAGCTGCCGGCGAGCTTCCTCCCGCCTGCACGCCAAGCGATCATCTGCCACCACCACAGCAGGCGGTCAGGCCCTCCAGGCGCGGACCAAGCGGCTCCTACGGCAGCTGCCCTGCCCGAGTGGCTCCTTCCTTGCTGGCTGGCTCCTGGGCTCTGGCTCTCGCTGGCTGGCTGGCATGCCTCCTCCTCCCCCCCAGGTAGGAGGGGGAGGGCGATTTGCGCCCTAGGTGGGCGCTTTTGGCAGCTGCGGAGGCAGCAGGGAGATCCTGCTGGCCGCCGCCAGTCGCCTCCTCCTCCTCCCCCCCAGGGAGGAGAGGGAGGGTGACTTGCGCTTTTCCGCGGCAGCGGCGGGGGGCGCCGGGTTAGGGCGGGGGGGCTCTTCGGGGGGGGAATGAGGCCGGTGCGCCCTAGGCGAGCGCCTAGTTCGCCCAATGGGTGATCCGGCCGTGTCTGTATAGGCTCAATCTTAACTCCAGTTAAGATTGCTGGGGAAAAGATCAATAACCTCAGATATGCAGATGATACCACTCTGATGGCAGAAAGTGAAGAGGACCTAAAGAGCCTCTTGCTCAAGATGAAAGAGGAGAGCGCAAAAGCTGGCTTGAAGTTCAACATCAAAAAAACTAAAATCATGGCATCTGGCCCCATCACTCCTTGGCAAACAGAAGGGGAAGTCGTAGAAGTAGTGACAGACTTCACGTTCCTGGGATCCCAGATCACTGCAGATGGTGACTGCAGCCATGAAATTAAAAGACACCTGCTCCTTGGGAGGAAAGCGATGGCAAACCTAAACAGCATGATAAAAAGCAGAGACATCACCCTGCCAACAAAAGTCTGCATGGTTAAAGCAATGGAATTCCCCGTAGTAATGTATGGCTGCGAGAGTTGGACTATAAGGAAGGCTGAGCACCAAAGAATAGGTTCTTTTGAACTATGGTGCTGGAGAAGACTCTTGAGAGTCTCTTGGACTGCAAGGAGATCAAATCAGTCAATCCTAAAAGAAATCAACCCTGACTGTTCCCTGGAAGGCCAGATCCTGAAGTTGAAGCTCAAATACTTTGGCCACCAAATGAGAAGGGAGCATTCACTGGAGAAGACCCTGATGCTGGGAAAGATTAAAGGTCAAAGAAGAAGGGGATGGCAAAGGATGAGATGGTTAGACAGTGTAATCGATGCAACAAACATGAAATTGAGCAAACTTCAGAGGACAGTGGAAGACAGGAGGGCCTGGCATAATCTGGTCCATGGGGTCACGAAGAGTTGGACTCGACTGTGCGACTGAACAACAACAATAGGCTCAATGGATTAGGGCCTTTAAGAAAAAGGATATAGCTTCTTTACCATGCTGTGCCCAGAACGGTCACACCCTGACAATTAAGGGTTGAAAAATAATCTACTAGTTTCTTTGGGAAATTTCTAATTCATGCACAATTTGTGTTCAAAAGTTAGTGGAGAATTGCTATGATAAAACTAGCAGGATAAATAAGACTTGTTAATGTGTAGATGGCACTGGATTTTGTTGTTTAAAAGGCTCTTCCAGACTGTTGGCTGAGTGTCACATAAACCACATAGGAGGCGAGATCTGGAGCATTCCAGAGTTGGAATTTACTACAATTTCCTAGAAAATAACAATAGGTTGAGGGAAGGAGTCAAAGGAATGGGATATAAAGGTTGCGGTCACACGAGCTAAATGAAGTGGAGGAGAAGTGAGGCTATTTCCTCCGGAGGAATTTGACCTGCAGTTGCACGATCACACAGTCCTTGGAAGCTGTGAGCACTGTGTGATCAGATGCAACCGCAGGTCAGTTGTGGGGGTTGCCATTTGTTTCCGATGCGCTTAAATGAGGAATCGATTAATTGCAACTCTGCAGTGAGGGCTCCCTGTGGAGTTTGCGATGATGCGCATACTGAGAAGGGGAGGAAAAATCAATGGCACGGAGTTGGGATGGCCTGATCAGAGCATCCCGATGCCATGAGAGCGTGCTGGAGCGATCAGACACAGGAAAATCTGTCGTGGCCCGTTGCAACCTGTTTACTACCAGATATTCCCCAGTGTCTTTTAACTCCACTTCTGTGGTGGAGCAAAACGGGTTGCCGATGGCTGCAGGGCGCTTCCCAGATGTTGTCTGATCGCGCCCTTTAAATCCACCTGGCATTCATGCCTATAGCTCACCCTCAGCTTTTTCCTTGCCAGCTTACATGTGAAATCTCTATTACAACCATGTGCTCTTTGGAGAGGTTGGTGATTCCCTTTGGTTTTTCTGGTGAGGATTTAAAAGTCCATCAGCTGCCCCACAGTCCATTTAAAGGTCCATCAGCTGCCCCACAGCCCATTTAAAGGTCCATCAGCTGTTCTGCAGATGCAGGATTAAGATCAGCTGTTTGGCAGTGGGGCAGCTTCCTTTCTGCAGCAAGCAGAGCTTGCTTTGGACAGCGGAGGAGTGCTCTGAGATCCATCATTAGTGGTGGCTTTCTTCTCAACTGGACTGCAGAGGTGAGGGTCCTGCATCAGCAGGGCCCCTAAGGTACCAGGTGGATGGAAAGCTAGCCCTCTTTTGAGGTTGCTACTTCAGAAGCTCATTGTGGGTGGGTGGTACATGGGCTTGCCTTGATCATAACAGCTTCTTTTGGGGGGCATTCACCTTTACTAGCTGCTGTGCTTTTGCTGTGGCTAGTTAGTTAGCTGTTGGTTCTTGTAGGACCTCCCCCCCTCTTGTTTGCAGTTTGGGGCAGTAAAATTGAGGGGAGCACCTTATTCTTATTTGTGGTCTCTAGCACTGCATAGCACCATGGGTAATTTTAATATGCCTTGTCTACCACAGAGTGTTGCAGTGAAATTTTTTTAAAGTGCTTGTGTGAATGTCTAATTCATAGTAGTTCTTTTAATCACCTCTGTTAAAAAAATTGTTTTTGTTTCTCCTGGCTGGCTGACCAAATAATACATAAATATAATGAATAAGGCAATAAATAATAATAAATATAGTTACAGTTGATTTGATTTTATAGACGTTAGATCATAGTTCTTTAGTCTCCTTAACATTTCAAATACGGTTGCAAACCCATGCAGGATTTTTTTGTGTGGTGTCTGATTTCTTGAGTGCTTTGCTAAGACAGGCTTACACTTTACTTCCTGCCATGCCTCCAAAAAGGGCACCTGAAACTAAGCTGTGCCTCAGACCAAGGCAGCCAAGCATAACACAACCCCATGGGGGGGGGGGCCTTCTGCCACTCCTATGGCTCCATGCATCATCACTCATGCCCCCAAATGTGCCCCTTATGGCACCCAGGGTGTGTCTCATTGGGCAGTGGTCTCAGGTACCAGCTCCAGAGCTAATGGGTCACGGGCCCTGCCAGGGTGCCTCCTGTGGAACCAACATCTGTTGCTCCTGTGGATAACACAGCTATTTTGCAGGGCATTTCTCAAGCATTGGTGCAGTTGTCAGAAAGGATGGATTGGCTTAGATCCTGCATGGGCTCTCCTGAACCTCCTACATGCTCCACCCATGGGGGTAGATAGAGACCATGGTTGCCTGCTGAGTCTAGGTCACCCAGCACCTTCAGGAAGAGGAATGTGTGTAAAAGAACTGTGCCAAGCAAAGGAGGATTTGGAAGTCAGCACAGTCCCAGGATATGTAAAGCAGCATTGCCTCCTTGTGCGACTGCAATAAAAAGGCCAATGCTATGCTGGGGATTATTAGGAAGCGAATTGAAAACAAATCAGCCAGTATCATAATGCCCCTATATAAATCAATGGTGTGACCTCATCTGGAGTACTGTGTACAGTTCTGGTCACCACACCTCAGAAATGATATTACAGCATTGGAAAAAGTGCAGAAAAGGGCAAGTAGAATGATAAAAGGGTTGGAACACTTTCCCTATGAAGAAAGGTTAAAATGCTTGGAGCTCTTTAGCTTGGAGAAATCATGGCTGAGGAGGTGACATGATTGAGGTTTATAAGATTATGCATAGGATAGAGCAGGTTAAGAAAGAAGTACTTTTCTCCCTTTCCCACAATACAAGAACTCATGGGCATTCAATGAAATTGCTGAGCAGTTGGGTTAGAACAGATAAAAGGAAGTACTTCTTCACCCAAAGAGTGATTAACACATGGAATTCACTGCCACAGGAGGTGGTGGAAGCTACAAGCATGGACAGCTTCAAGAGGGAATTAGATAAACATATGGAGCAGAAGTCCATCAGTGGCTATTAGCCACAAGTTATAGATAGGAACTCTCAGTCTGGGGCAAATGATGCACTCTATTCTTGGTGCTGGAGGGGGCAACAGTGGGAGGGCTTCTAGTGCCCTGTCCCCACTGATGGACCTTCTGATGGCACCTGGTATTTTTGGCCACTGCGTGACAGAGTGTTGGACTGGATGGGCCATTGGCTACTCTCTTATGTTCTTAAGTCATCCTCAAATGAGGACCCCACACATATTGATGGTAATTATTGGAAGGCTGGGGCATTCATTCCAGGGTGAGCGGGCATAGGGCGAGGGGTGAACCTGGTCCCAGTAATGTATGGAGAACACACAGCCCTAGAAGCAGTCTAGTTCTGGACATGTCCTTTGCAATAACTCCTGTTTGTATTAAGGCTGTATCAAGTTTGTATTATTCTGCTCCTTAACAAGCACCCCAGTGAGTTGGCTGCCACATACCTTTGGGCGTGTTTCAACAAAGGTTTTCATATATCATTTAATGGACCTCATGTCCTGGAGGACTGTGGAAACCTTAAGTCTGGCCAAGATTTCCCTAACATTGTTGCATGTAAAATAGCCAAGGAGTGTGAGGCAGACAGAGTAGCAGGCCCTTTCGTAGGACCACTGCTTCCTAACTTTAGGGTTTTCTCATCAGGAGTAGTACCTGAAAAGGCCCCAGGTAAATTCCCCCTAGTTCACCACCTGTCTTACCCCAAAGGGGCCTCAATAAATGAAGCCATCGCCCCTGAGCTCTGCTCTGTCTGGTACACCTCCTTGGATCATGCAGTTTGCATAATTAGGTCCTGCAGTCCCAGTGGATTCTTGGCTAAGTGCGACATCCAATCCACCCTATGCCTATTACCTGTTCACTTATGGGATTTTTGCCTCTTGATTTCAAATTTGGTAGGAGTTAGTATATCAACAAAGCCATGCCTGGGGTGTTCCATCATCCACATGCATTTGAGACATTCAGCGCTTTCCTTCAATGAGCATGGTTTCCTGTCCTGAAAAAACACAGAATGCTCTATATCTTACAACAGCACTACAGATAAGATTAGAATGTCAACAGCCAATCCATATGCAAAAGAACCTCCTCAGGAAAGCTCCTCCATTAGCATGGCACAGCCTGGGAAACTCCTACAAGATAATGACTCAGCCCTACCCCACCTTCCTGAGTAGATATAGATTACCTGCCTACCATTTTTCTTCTCACATTGCCATAGAGAGTACTCCATCTTTATGTGTTATTTATTTTATTTTGTTAGATTTATATACCGCCCTCCCCAGATGGGCTCAGGGCAGTGTACAGCAATTAAATAATACAATTAAAATAGTATAAAACCATGTAAACAAAGAGGTGATCAGATGATCAATCAAGATCAGGCCACTGGTAGACAATTGGCCAGAAAAGCTGGGCCAGAGAAGCTGGGGGGGGGGAATCCACTGCCTCAACCAAATGGTGGGTGGAAGAGCTCCATCTTCCAGGCCCTGCAGAACTGCAATAAGTTCTGCAGGGCCCTGATCTCATATGGGAGCTCATTCCACCAGGCCAGGCTGGTTGCACATCCCTGAGGCCAGGGACCACTAACAGATGTTGATTTGAGGATGGCAGTCCTCTGCTGGCGAAATGTCAGGTACTACAATGCCAAGACCATGGCCATACAGCCTGGAAAATCTACAACAACTCTCTTGCATATGTTTTTCTGCTTTTGAAATCATATAAATCCAGTATGGTGTAGTGGTTAAGAGTTGTGGATTCTAATCTGGAGAACCAGGTTTGATTCCCCATTCCTCTACATGGAGCTAGCTGGGTGACCTTGAGTCAGTCACAGCTCTCTTAGTCCCAACTACCTCACAGGGTGTCTGTTGTGGGGAGGGGAAGGGAATGCAATTATAAGCCACTCTGAGACCCCTTCGGGTAGTGCAAAGCAGGATATAAAAACCAACTTTTCTTCTTCTTCTTTGGGGAGCCTTTACTTTAGCCTTTTTGGCACTTTTTGCAGAGACAGTAGTGAGAGAGCCCGCACCCTTCAGGAAATTTCCTTGCATGGCTTCAAGCTGCATATTTTGCTGTGCAGGTCCAAGAGGGATCAATGAGGCTGGGAAACCAGTACCCTTCTTCACTCTGCTACTATGGGCCAGCCCTGCCCAGTAGGCTGTGTGGCTGAATCCCTCTCCATTTGGCCTGCTACCTCTTGGTCTTTTCTCATGCATTCTGATGGCTCATGCTTATCTCATTTCCAGTTTATCAGTGTTTTGCATGCATGCCTCATGGCCCAAGCTGTCTCTCTGGGGATTTCAGCATGCACTCCTTTTGGATCAGGGCCTTTACGTTGGCCTCCAAGTGGAGTCTCCCATCG
Source organism: Gekko gecko (assembly GCA_029375565.1). Taxonomy (NCBI): domain Eukaryota; kingdom Metazoa; phylum Chordata; class Lepidosauria; order Squamata; family Gekkonidae; genus Gekko; species Gekko gecko. Next base: position 142,394,474 of record JAPDNY010000006.1, read on the forward strand.
GATCAGATCCAGACCATTGGCTGCTGGTGCTCATCAGCGTACAAAGCTACATACACTCTCGGCCATGAACCTGTTTCTCTAATGTGCTCATCTTTAGTCCCTTTTTAGTTAGAAAAAAACCAGTTTGGATTGTCAGGCACAGCATCATGTTCTGGGCAGATCACTACATGGCTTCTTCCGGGTGGGACCTGAGCCTTGGTGACCATCTTCACATCACCTGGATGGGACATAGGGATGTAGTGATCTATACTTCTCTCTGCCATATCAAATGAGTTTTTCTGTTGGGGCCCACTGGACACGGTCGTCATCCAGCTTGGCAAGAATAATCTCCCTGCCTCAAAAGGGGTCATCTCGGCATGGACCATGGCTGCTAAAATTCCTGCCAAAAATTTGGCTCTGGGATTGGAATATAACGGACAAAAAAAGGATGCAAGTGTATTGGATCCACAAATATGTATGTATTGGGCCATTAGAATTTGATTACATTGACCCTCCAAAAGTGCAATTAGCATGGACTGAAAGTGTAAAGAGGTAAAAAGCCACTCTGTGTACATAGTTAGAGATGTTGAGGAGATAGGGAGTTACAGTGTGATCCAATGTAATTAGTTTGTACTATGGGGCTGCTTTTGATTTTAATATTAAGGAACAGTCGATCCATGCATCAAAGTCATAGATCCAGTTTCTCAGTTTCTAAGCTGAGAGTTATCTATTGATGTTCCTAGAATATCATAGAGGATGGAGTATCTTGAGAGTATGCTGTTAAGAAATACAAGGCACTGTGAGTCTTTGGATAACAACAAATTGAAAGATTGTTGACTAAGTGAGTTAGATCTTAAGTTTTCAAGTGTCCCAACAATAGCTTTTTGTCCAGAGTACAGATTGTGCATCAAAACAATCAGATGTTGTGGCACAACCATTTCTGTTAAAGACAACCGTAACTTTTCATGGTTCACACGGTTGAAAGCTTTGGTGTAATCTCAGAAACACAAGCAGATTTTATTCTGAAATTCTCTTGTATGCTCCAGTAACCAATGCAAATTTGCAACATGATCTCTAATGCCTCTTCCTTTTCTGAATCCATCTTGAACTTCTGGTGTTTCTTGTTCCATATATGGTAACAGTCTTTGTTGTAAGATTTTAAGCATCACTTTTGTGAGAATGAGTCTTTAGCCTGGAGTTAATATCAGCTATGTTCACTGCAATCCATGCTGCATCTTTTGCCAAAGACAGAAAGGGACTTTGATTTCTAACCTCAGGAACTGCTGCTTCTTGCTATGAATCTCTTGTTACCAACTGCCTACATTATTTTGGGAAAGTATATTGTAAGTTTAGAAACAATGGGTTTTTTTTCTTTAACTGCAAAATATATTATGCTCTCTGTAACGTGTTTCTTAAATAATAAGCCTAACCTCTTGCTTAAATAAACCTTTGTGTCCTGGTCTGTAGGGATTCTAAGACTTTGTATTTATACTTCCACCCTTTCCAGCCAAACTACTAAGGAAATACATTAATTCACAGAGAGGTATGGAGTCATAGTTAGCAACTGGAAGGTGGCAGAATCATAACTCAGTTACTTAGTTAGCTCTCTACCACAAAGTAGTTTAAAAAATCTTCTCTATTCTACTGGAGGTGGAGGTGCTAAATCTATTTATTTGAAATGTTTATATACTGCTTTTCTGTCATACATTCAAAGCAGTTTCCAGATACACAGATAATACCATAAATATTCAAACCAACAGCGATAGATTCAAACAATCAGCACAGCAGCAGGTCAGTTTTTCAAAGGCTCTTTTAAATAATTCAGCCTTACATCCCCCCCCCCCGATCGCCAGATACAATGTTGTCTGCACTTCTTTAAGCAGCTCACTCCAGAGGATGGTGGCTGCCACTGAAAAAGCCCAAAAGCAAGCAGAGAGAACCTCCTAACCTCCCCACTTACTGGGACTATAAACAGTCCCTCTTTTGAGCACTCTCAAGGGCTCATACTGGAAGATATGGCAGAGCAAATTAGGATGTCCCTGGCTAAAGATTTATACTATGGTTTATACTGGATTTACCCCAAGGGGGGAAACTGGATTAACTATATTCATTTAATTCAGGGTCCTCCTGGCTATGCTATAAACATTATTCCTCAGTGAGGGTATTCAGACCTTTGCAACATGAATCCAATGGAATACAGATCAGGGTGAACAGTTTCATACATTTTATTCATAAAACACTCCAGCTGAGTTTGTTTGTATAGGTTTGTGGTCCAGTTCGTGGTTTAGCCATGAATCACAAACCAAACTGAACTGCAAAAATGTGGTTCGTGCCCATCCCTAATGAGTATGCGACTGGCCCACAGTCACTCAGTGAATTTCCATTGCAGAGTGGGGATTCAACCTTGACTCTCCCAGATACTAATCTGACACTCTAACCACATGATCCCACACTGGCTCTTAAACCAGATAGAGCTTTTTCTGACACCGTCGATTTCATCCTCAGGCAGTTGACAAAACTTTTGGGTCTCTCGCCCCCCACATTCTTATTTATTTCATACATTATTATTCCATCTTTCCTATGAGAAGCTAAAGTGGCATACACGGTTTGCATTTTATCAATTTTATCCTCACAACAGTCCTGCTAGGTAGGTTAGAAGAGAGGGAATGAGTGGCGCAAAGTTATTCAGTAAGTTTCATGGCCCACATGATTTGAACTCAGGTATAGCCAGTCCACTCTAATCACTGTATCATAGTGGCTTTCTTAGGTTTTCTGTATATTGTGTTAACAGTGTTGTTTGATACTACTAGGAGTTTTATGTATACTCCTGTTTTAATTAGTATTTTAATTGCTGTAATACCATGTTTAGCCTTGCATGTGTTTTAGACAAAAAGGCAGCAAATGCAATTTAAACCTAAATTAATGAAATACTGTATTTTTTCCTTTACCCTCCTCTTGATGTTTTTGAAAATGGGTTTCAAACAACTTTTCTTAAAAAGTGATGCATACGAGGTGGTAGCTTAGCAACTATCCATAAATTTTGGTATATTTTATTACATTATTAGTATGTAAAGGGTTCAGCATTCCAACTGGTGGGTGGAGCACACTATATATTAAAAATATAGAGAAAGCAAATTGTGTTTGCTTGGTTGTGGAGGCAACATTTGAAATTAAAATATGGACTAGTATAGGTTTCTGGAGATAGACATGTGATTGATGTGCATTGCATATATAAAAGTAGAGTAGTTTATCCCTTTTCAGTAGGAAAAATTAAACCATAGTATCTGACAGCTGCTCATAAATTTGGATACTTTAAAGTCAGGAAGAGTAATTGGTGTGACTTGCTCCATCTTCTCTGCCTTGTAACGGTGATCAAGAAAAATCACATGATCCCAGCAGTGCTGCTAAGCTCACTGGGTGTCGTTGACAAGTGTGCAAATTTCAATAAGAAGAAAAGACCATAGAATTCAGCAAGCCAAATTAGTAACCATGTCCAACTTTGGACTGTGACCCTGGATTCTTATTAACAACACTGACACATTCTATTCATGCCGACTCAGGGCAGTGAATTCTAATAAAGAGCGCAAGCAAAGGATGCAAATCTTTAAAAGGAATCCTTAAGTAATTATAAAGAATAAAATACAAGTTTGGAATAAAAGTTGGCTAATTCTTACCCAGACCTTTCTTTGATTCCTCTAATAATTTATTGATGATATTGTAAGTTATTTGTATCTATGCTTCACAAAATAACCTCCCCCCAAGACTAAAGATTAGGAATAGTTATCTGAATCAAAAATATCAACATAAAGCATGACAGTAAAATTAGGAGCATGTGTTGATTGTGAGACAGTTTCCTTTGGATGATGATATACCTAGGGTTACCAGCCCTCGGATGGAAAATACTTGGTGATTTTGCGGTGGAGTCTGAGGAGGGTGGGGTTTGGAGAGGGCAGGGGCTTCAGTGAGGTATGATGCCATAGAGTCCACCTTCCAAAGTGATCATTTTCTCCAAGCAAATTGATCTCTGTCACCTGGAGGTCAGTTGTAATTACAGGAGACCTCCAGCCACCACCTGGAGGTTGGCAACCCTAGGTCATACAGTCACACAGTTTGAAGGGGCCATATGGACCTTCTAGTCCAAACCCTTGTTCAATGCAGGGACAGCCTAGAGCAGGGGTGGCCAAACTTGCTTAACGTAACAGCCACACAGAATAAAAATCAGATATATGAGAGCCGCAAGACATGAACAAATATCACACATGCATTTTTATTGGAAAATATGCAAATTTGCTTTTTATTAACATTAAATTACACTGTGCGAAAGAGCCACATGCAGCTCCCAAGCTGCAGTTTGGCCACCCCTGGTGGAAAAAATTGAGTACAAAAAAAAAAAAAAAGTAGCTGTGGACTTCAGTGCTTTTACATGAAGAGAGATAGCAGGACTGATCCTTATCTCTGATGTTTCACTTAGTGAGGCATTTTTTCATCACAAATCTCTAGTTGGGCCCTGCTTTTCATTAAGGGGGAGAAGCAGTTATCTGTCCTCTGATACTGGGAGGTACACTGCCTCTGAACATGGAGGTTCTATGGATGAGTGTCACTGATAGACTTCCATGTTTGTCTAATCTTTTAAAAATATATTGGCCTGTTCTGACCTTAACACGATCCTACTTTGTGGAGGAGGGATGGTGGCAGGGGGAGTATTCATCAGTGAATCCCATCAGTGGCCTCCCTTCCCACCAGCCTTAGTAGCTTAATGGTCTGGCCAAGGAAAATTACAATTTCTAGCTGTCTACATCTATTTCTCAAGCCATTTTGGGTTTTCATTTCTTAGCCAAAACGTTCACCTTTATTCCGTAGTAGTAGATGAATGAGTAGTTTGCTCTCTGCCATAATAGCTCAGGCCACTGATATCACGATGCGTAGTAGCCTAGACAGCCTTAAGCCTCCTCAAAGTTATCATAAATATTTGTAAATAGATTCTGACAGCCTGAGAATGCCAGCTGTTGATATGTGTGTTGAACAATTTTCCTGGCAAATCAATTGAACATTGCTTTGCATCAGACTTTCCATATTTAGGAATAGGCTGTATCCTCTGTATTGGAATTGGTTGTCAAAGTCAATACAGGGACACTGTGATAAGGCACTTTCCCAGATACCATCGATCAAGGATTAGAGGACTGAAAGGAGTCCAGCAGCATTACAAGCTATTTCCAATGTCTAGTTTACAATCACCTTTCTTCCCCTTGAGATCTGGTAAGCTTTCCTATTCATGATGTTAAGTGTTTAATGCTCCTTATACGTGTTATTGATCCATTTGCGAAAGTGATTTATTCTTTGCATTGGATTTAGTTGAACAATAACAGTTAACTAAGAACTGTGGGTTTAAAAAAACTAAAACAAAATAACAGGTAATTTTTACAAAAAGGAAGCTTTCACATGGCAAAAAAAAAAAAAAAATTCGGCTCGCTATCCCTTTTAATATAAGAATTAAACAAGAGAGAATTAGTTTTACATTTTTACAGCACAAACATCTATATTTGTAAGTGCACTAAGGCCCTTATCGCTGCATCTCAGTATTGATTCCCATAACAAACAACAAGATGCAGTATTACTTGTTCCTATTATAGGAAGTGTGATAAGGTGGTACTAGGCATGAAGCTCATGATAATGATTGGCAGAACTAGCCTAACACCACAGAGAGGAGGGGAATTGAAGGGTTCCTGGCTGCTAATGACTGAGCTGCACTAGGGCAGGCAGATGGGCCTAGGGAAGTTGGGGGAAAGATGCAGGAATTCAGGAAAAGAGGCACAGGCCTGAGATTACATCATCCTTTTTGCGAGCCTCTATTCTGGAAGAATCATTTAAGGCAATCACTTCAAAAAAGATGTGGACAAAATCGAGAGGGTACAGAAGAAAGCGATGAGGATGATCAGGGGTCTGGAGACTGAGCCCTACGAGGAAAGGCTAAGGGCCTTGGGAATGTTTAGTTGGAGAAGAGGAGATTGAGGGGGGACATGATTGCTCTGCTTACATATTTGAAAGGATGTCATTTGGAGGAGGGCAAGGAGTTGTTCCAGCTGGCAGCAGAGGACAGGACCCGAAGCAATGGGTTTAAATTACATGCAGAAAGTTATCGGCTGGCTATTAGGAAGAACTTTTTCACGGTCTGAGTGGTTCAAAGGTGGAACTGGCTGCCTAGGGAGGTGGTAAGCTCCCCTTCACTTTCAAGAAGAGGCTGGGCGAATATTTGTCAGAGATGCTTTAGGCTTGTCCTGCATTGGGCAGGGGGTTGGACTAGAGCCAGTTTGGTGTAGTGGTAAAGTGCGTGGACTCTAATCTGGGAGAACTGGGGTTGATTCCCCACTCCTCCACTTGCACCTGGCTGGATGACCTTGGGCAAGCCATAGTTCTGATAAGAGCTGTCCTTGAAAAAGAGCAGTTTCTGTCAAGAGCTCTCTCAGCCCACATACCTCACAGGTGTCTGTTGTGGGGAGGGGAAGGAGTTTGTAAGCTGCTCTGAGACACCTCTGGGTAGTAAAGGGTGGGGTATTTATCCAATCATCTCCTCCTCCTCCTTCTTCTCCTTCTTCTTCGTTTGTATGGCACCTTCCGACTCTATGATTTTGTGATTCTATAGCCTTTTGCCCTGTGGCACCAGGTGGTCTCTTGGATCCAATCAGGAATCTCCCTTGATGGCATTTTCCAGAAGAGGTTAACATCTGCTTCTAACCCCTCTCCCCCCATCTGGTTACACAACTCAGCACAGGCTCTCACGATTAGCCAGTTATCACATTCTTGAATCTGGCCTTGAAAGAGATAACGATGGTATTTGCAGAAAGGTCCAAATCATGGACACCTGTGAGCTGGAGTAGGCCTTCTAATAATCACGTTAACCTTTGAGGGAAATTAGGGTGCTTTGCCTCACACATGCCAAGCAAGGCAGCGGTTCCCTCTGCCATTACTTTCTAAACAGCACAACATGGGTTCATGGAAAACAACCTACAGTTTCCTGGGGTATAGAAGTCTGAATTTTTTCTTTCTTTCTACAAGCTCCTCCTCCATTCCCCGTCCCTTCAACTTTTGTTGCAGCCCTTGGCTAACTGCCTCAGTCTAAGCCGTGAGTAGCCAATAGTAAATACATCTACTTTGCATTTTGCATTGGAACTCTTGGGAGGGAAGTTTTGGGGGGATTAGCAAATCCACGTAGTGCAAGGCCTGTTTGGGCAGCGGAAGGATCATATATCATCAGATATTGTGCTACCATAATAATTCACCTCCTGGATTTCTTGCTATAGTAGTTAACGTCAGCATAGTGGTTAAGAGTGGTGGACTCTAATCTGGAGAACTGCGTTTGATTCCGCACTGCTCCACATGCAGCCAGCTGGGTGACCTTAGGTCAGTCACAGTTCTCTCAGAGCAGTTCTCTCAAAGCTCTCTCAGCCCCACCTACCTCAAAGGGTGTCTGTTGTGGGAAGAGTAAGGGAAGGAGATTGTAAACTGCACTGAGACTCCAAGTGAAGGGCAAGGAATAAATCTAACTCCTTCTTCCTCTTCCTCCTCCCCCTCCTCCTCTTCTTGTTCCTCCTCTTAAAAATACATACGAAACATAAAAATTTGCTTAGGAAGGAGGGATCATTGAGGAAATGCCAAGCCAAAAATAAAAAAGTCCTCACCCACTGGCAGAAGACCTAAGAACAACATAAGAACATAAGAGAAGCCAATGTTGGATCAGGCCAATGGCCCATCTAGTCCAACACTCTGTCACACAGTGGCCAAAAAAACCAGGTGCCCTCAGGAGGTCCACCAGTGGGGCCAGGACACTAGAAGCCCTCCCATTGCTGCCCCCCCCCCAGCTCCAAGAACACAGAGCATCACTTGCCCTGAACTGAGAGTTTCTATCTATACCTTGTGGCTAATAGCAACTGATGGACCTCTGCTCCATATGTTTATCAAATTCCCTCTTGAAGCTGTCCATGCTTATTGCTGCTGCCACCTCCTATAGCACTGAATTCCATGTGTTAATCACTCTTTGGGTAAAGAAGTACTTCCTTTTATTTGTTCTAACCTGACCACTCAGCAATTTCATTGAGTGCCCACGAGTTTTTGTATTGTGAGAAAGGGAGAAAAGTACTTCTTTCTCAACCTGCTCTATCCCATGCATAATCTTATAAACCTTGATCATGTCACCCCTCAGCCATTGTTTCTCCAAGCTAAAGAGCCATTTGTACTCACTCTCTGTTTCCTATGAATTAGCCAGTTTTTGATCCACAAGAGGACTTGTCCTTTTATCCCGTGACTATTGAGCTTACTTAAGAGCCTTTGATGAGGAACTTTATCAAAAGCTTTCTGGAAGTCAAGGTAAGCAATATCTATTGGGTCCCCCTTGTCCACATCTTTGTTCGCTCCCTCAAAGAACACTAACAGGTTACTGAGACAAGATCTTCCCTTACAGAACCCATGCTGAGTCTGTCTCAATAGTTTTTGTTCAGCAGTGTGCCTACTAATTCTTTTCTTAATAACAGTTTCCATCAATTTACCTGGTATTGATATCAGACTGACTGGCTGGTAATTTCCCGCATCTCCTCTGGAACCCCTTTTAAAGATGGGAGTGACATTAGCTATTTTCCAGTCCTCAGGAATGGAGGCAGATTTTAATGAAAGTTTACATATTTTTGTCAGGAGATCCACAAGTTCACATTTGAGTTCTTTCAGAACTCTTGGATGTATGTCATCCGGGCCTGGTGATTTATCAGTTGTTAAGCTGTCTATCAGTCGTAGGACCTCCTCTCTCGTCACTTCAATCTGACTCAAGTCTTTCAACACCCCTCCCAAAGTCAGTGGTTCTGGAGTGGGCAAGCACATATCATCTTCCACAGTGAAGACAGAGGCAAAAAATGCATTCATCTTCTCAGCCATTTCCCTATCATCCTTCACTACTCCTTCTACCCCTTGGTCATCCAAGGGCCCCACTGCATCCCTGGCTGGTTTCCTGCTTCTAATATATTTGAAGGAAGTTTTATTGTCTGTCTTTATGTTTTTCGCTGTATGCTCCTCATATCCCCTTTTTGCCTGCCTGATCACAGACTTGCATTTTATTTGCCACAGCCTATGTTCCCTTTTATCAACCTCACTGAGACTAGCTTTCCACCGCTTAAAGGAATCCTTCTTACCTTTTACAGCTTTGTTACTTTGTTAACCATGGAGGCTTTTTCCTATAGCTATTTGTGCCTTTCCTAACCTGCGGTATATATTTTTTCTACGCTTCTAGGACTGTAGTTTTAAATAGTCTCCAAGCTTCCCCAATGGGTTTGACCCTTTCTACTTTCCCTTTCAGTTTCTTCCTCACATGTCCTCACATATCAGAGAAGTTCTCTCACCAGGTCTTGGGACCAAATGCAGGATCATCTCTCCCCTGGTAGGTATTGTGACCATCTCTTCCACAGCACAGTCATTAAGATTGTCTAGAAACTCAATCTCTTTTTCCCGTCTTCAACACATATTGACCCAATCAATGTGTGGGTAGTTAAAATCACATATTATGACACAGTTATTTCATCTAGCCACTATCTTTAATTCATTCATCATTTTCTAATCCTCTATGTTTTGATCTGGTGGATGATAACAAACTCCCAGTGTTGAGCTTCCTTTTGGGCCTACTATTCCAACCCATAGTATTTCCAGGAGCGAGTCCAATTCACTTACCCTCTCAGTCTTACTGGATTGTATACCCTCCCTGACATACAGAGCCTCCCCACCTCCAACCCTTCCCCCCCATCCTTCCAATATAATTCATAACAAGGAATCACTGTATCCCACTGATTTTCCTCATCCCACCAAGTTTCTGAAATACCCACAATGTCTATTTTTCCCTCCAGCACCAAGCATTCCAATTCCCCTATTTTACCTCGGACACTTCCAGCATTTGGGTATAAACACCTATAGTTTTCCATGCATGTTAAACCCACAACCTTCCTCTTGCTGCCTTGAGACCTTGCCAGGCTGTCCATATCGTTAGCCACAGTCTCAGTGGACAATTCTAATCCATTTCCTTGTAGAGAAGTAACAGCTACCCCTTCCTCTCTTTGAGATGAGCCATCCTGAACCAGAGACTTTTCATCTCCTGTCAGCTTTCCCCCAATATTCAGTTTAAAAACTGCTCTGCCACCTTTTTGATTTTAAGCACCAGCAGCCTCGTTCCTACTTGGGACAAGTGGAGACTGTCTCTTTTTGTACAGCTCCCTCTTGTTCCAAAAAGCATCCCAGTGCCTAACAGACTTGAACCCTTCCCCCCTACACCATCGATGGGCATCTCTCATTGGGGAGAGAGTTCCAGAGGTGTTGTGCCATGACCAAGAAGGCACTCTCCCAGGTTGCCTCTGGCCTAATCTCAGAAGCAGGGACACTCGAAGCAGGGCTTCCAAAGATGACTGCAGTGACTGGGCAGGTTCATAAGAAATAGGCAGTCTTTCAGGTATATTGGTCCCAAACTATACAGAGCTTTGAAGGTCAAGACCAGCATCTTGAATCATGCCCAGAAATAGACTGGGGCCCAGGATAGATAGGCCAAGACTGAATATGGTCCGTACGATCCATGTCAGTCAACATCCTGGCTGCAGCATTTTGTACCGATTTAAGTTTCCAAACACTTCTCAAGCGTAGGCTTCTTCTGGGTTGCACTGCTGTAATCTTATTTAGATGTAAACAGGGCATGCACCACAGTGGCCAGGAAAGACCATAGCTGACTAACCAATTGAAGCTGGTAAAAGGCACTTCTGGCCACAGCTGCCACCTATTTATTCAGCAGTAGGCCTGGGTCTATAGGACTGAATGCCCTAGGCTACTAGGGTCGCCATCCTCCCGGTGGTGGCTGGAGATCTCCCACTATTACAACTGATCTCCAGGAGAAAATGACCTCTTTGGAAGTTGGACTCTATGGCATTATGCCCCAAACCCTGTCCACCTCAAGCTCCACCCCCAAAATCTCCCAGTATTTTTCAGCCGGGAGCCGGCAACTCTATAACTTATAGACCTATTCCTTCATGGGGAGTACAACCCCATTCAGGATGGGTGAGACCCTCTGCCCACCAGTAGCAGTTTGGGAATAAGCTTCAGTTTATTAGTCTGCATCCACTCCAGAATTCCTTCCAGGCACCGGTTCAGGGTTTCTCCAGCCTCCTCGGAATCAGCTGGAAGGGCAAGATAGAGCTCATGTGAGGAAGTCACAGTAGCTCCTTGTTTGTCTCTGCCCACCCTCTTGGCTCACGTGGCAGTGGGTCACTGCTCCATACTTTTCCAAAATGGCAGCTGAGATCTCACAAGAGATCTTGGTCTTTCACTTCAAATATTATGGGTTGTTTCTTTCCTTTTTGCAAGCCTTGGGGTTCCCCCAATTTTGTAAAACAACAACAACCCCAAAATAATGTATCCTCTGTGTACCTGGACCCATTCTCTGGCTTTTTTAAAAAATCTACACAAGGGCCAGGTTCAGAACTAGTTATATGATTACAAAATAAAGCAGATAACTTTGGGCATATAGATAGGTATGAAATATTATCTCCTATCCTTCTTACCTACGAGAGTGGTTCAACGGAGACCACAGATTGAGATGGAAATGAGGTCTTAGAATGGACGGTATGAAACGCCATGCTGCAGCAGAGAGTCAATTTTTAAAAATGTTCTGCTATGTAAAGAACTACCTACGGAGTAAAACTGCTACAGAATGTTAGGCTAAAGCCTTTTCCCTGTTGTGCTAGGCTAATTTGTATGCGGGAACCGTTCAAATAATGTCCCACCCCACCTTAAATGTGAAGTGGTATAGTTTATTACTTCTTTCTGTGTAGATCTAGCCTTACTTTGATTGGTATAACTTTATAGAACGTAGCAAAATTCTGTGCAGAAGGTAGCTGGCAGCTGGGGAATCGGTTCCATATTTTTGATGAGTACAGGCTTTTCTTTTTTAAAAAAAATCTGCCATGTTTCTTTCCTAGATTTACAGTGCAGTTCCAATTTCAATTTTAATTCATCTCCTTTTCATCGGTGTCATGCTGGTCACTTGCGCCTAAGGAGATATGGAAACTGCCTTTGTCCACCTTCATTTCTTTAATTCATGCTTAATATTTTACATAAAGAGTCTTCTTCAAGGAATGAGAGAGATCAAAAAGAAGAGCCTGAGCCCAAGCAGTTTCCAGACCCCCTCCCCCATTTCCTTCTCCCTTTTAGATGGTTGCTCAATACAGCTTTCAAAGTGATTCCAGCTGGCATACAGGTGCGAGATCAGATAAACCAGTTTGCCTTTTCAAAAGACCCCAGGCACTTCTCCTCAGCAGAAACTCAGAAGCTTCCAAAATGTGGCCTGCATGCCAAACATTATTAACCCTACCGCCTCAGGAATAAAATGGTATTCCTCTTCGATTGTAGCCTGTTCTGAAGACAACTGCATGAGTTAGAACAAGACTGAAATATCTGATGATTTAACCGATGAAGCAACCCTAGAATTTTATTCTGTGTCCTTTATTTTATTCCTTTCTCTTAAATGAGATTATCAGGGTGATGCTGAAAAGCCCACCTCCCCCATCAGTTGGGGGACAAGGAAGACAGGTAGTGGCTTCTTGCCTCTCTGTGGCCTGTCAGGGGATGAAGAGAGTGAGTGTTGCTGTGCCAAGCCTCACCAGTCTGCTGGGGGATGAGAAGCACCAGCTTCTTGCTTCCGCACAGCCCAGAAAAGGGGTGGGGGGATGAGGAGGACAGGAGGAATATTCCTGCCTTCCCAAGGGCTGGTGAATAAGTGGGGGAAGGCTGGGGGCAGCTTGGGCCACCCAAACAGCTCTGCATCTCCTTATATATTATCATAGAAAGCTAGCTTAAATTGAACTCAACCATTGACCCGCCCAGCCTGGTACTGTCTACTACTACTACTGCCTGCTTCGGCAGGGAGGGCAGGGTATAAATTGAATGAATGAATGAATGAATGCTATGACTTGGGGCAACTCTCCAAGGTCACAGACAGAGAGAGGTCTTTCCCATCACATGCTATTTTAGAGCCAACTGGAGATGCTGAGGATTGAACGTGGGATGTTCTGCATGCCACACACCCTCCTCCCTTTTTATATTGTAGCAGCTTGCATCTCTGATATCCTAGCTCTTATTACAGATGAAAACCTATGCAAAATGCTAATCTCAAAAGAATAAAAATTGCCTCAAAATTAAAATGTGTCATTGATATCTTTGATTGTACTTGAAAAGCAATGAATTAAGTAAATATATGGACATCTATATACCTACTTCCCAAGAGTGGCCCCCATCTGTGGATTGAGGCCACACTTACCCAAAAGAAATTTTTCTGCAAACTTGGGGGGAACTCTAGGTTTGCAGAGAAATCTGAAATGTTAAAAAAATAAGCAAGGGGTTTAAATTTCTCCCACATTAAATGAAACATTGTCTGTATATTGTACTTACCAGGGCTATTTTTGGGCAAGAACACACAGGAACAGAGTTCCGGCTGGCTCCTGAGTTGGCCACGCCCAGCAGGAACTCATTACCATAATAGGCCACACCTAACAGCAGAAATTCATTAGGATTGGCCACATTAGGGCTGTGTGGTCTAACATGCAAAGGAATTCCTGCTACAAAAAAAGCTCTGGGTTTTGACAACAAGCAACGTAAACAGAATAAGAAGCAAAAGGTGGGTGTGGCTAGATGACCACACTTCTGGTAACATGGGGGTGTGGCCTAATATGCTAATGAGCTGTGCTGTCAGGGGTGTGGCTTAATAGGCTAATGAGTTTCTGCTGTTGGGTGTGGCCTATTATGCTAATGAGTTCCTGCTGGGCTTTTTCTACAAAAAAGCTCTGGTACTTACCATTGTACAACTTAACGTTGTAATATTGTACTTACCATTGAGAGCTGGAGAGGGGCCCATCGGTGTCTGCGGCAGAGCCCAGGAACTGCACCTGACTCTTGGCAGTGGCTGTGGCAGCAGAGCCCAGCCACATTGGCTGCTATGGCAGAGGGGCCTGGAGTCACACCAAACAGTGATGAGGGGATGCAATTCCTCCCACAAGTTTTATGGGGGCCCCACTTGTTGACCATAATATTGTCTCATTTCTGGTTTGCTTATTATGTATTTTATTTCCATCCCCCTTATTTTTTTTAAAAAAAAATCTGTATTTTATTTCCTTAACAAACAGCATCTGAAGAACCAGGATATAATTTTTTTAAATTCCTTTTTGCTATCCTGATTTGCCTTTCCCCTACCCATGGAAACAAAGAAGCATAAAATCCAGATCATAGCAGTCAGACAGGGCTGGCCCCAGGTGTTTTTGCACACTAGGCAAGAACACCTTTTGGTGCCTCCTCCCCACGCTCTTTCCTTAGCAAGGGCCAAGAAAGGGAAGGAGGTTTAAACTCCCTTCCCTTCCATCTGTACACCGGCTTGCTGAGTGCCCCGCAGCTGCAGGGCGCGCTGGCAAGCCAGGGAAAAGGCAGGGGTTTAAACCCCCGTCTCTTCTGTCTGAGCGCTGGCTTTCCGGCATGCCCCGCAGCTGCAGAGTGTGCCAGAAAGCCAAGAAAGGGGCGGAAGTTTTTGGCAGGGCTTTTGGCAGGGGCAGGTTTTTTTTGGCACCCCTAAGGGCCGGTGCGCTTTAGGCAAATGCCTAGTTCACCTAGTGAGTGAGCCGGCCCTGCAGTCAGATATAAGTAGGAACAGATGGAGAAACTTTGTACAAGGAGGCTGACATTCTAAAAAATATTAAATATTTAAATATTCAATGTTCTATTTCATTGACCTTACATTAATGGATATAGTATGTTAATCAGGACACTGGCTTGGATCCTGCCGACCTTCAGCAAAAGCACACTGGTTCTTTCCATCCTCTCAGCAGTCTCCATTGAGTTGCAGGATTACTGTAAACAAACAGCCATGTGGATTAGGGGGCTGCCGTGAGAAGTGGGAAGAAGTGAAATTGTTCTCTTCTGTCTCTCTTGAGAAAATGCAACTTTGCTGAGGAAGGAAGGGCAATTTTCCCGTCTTTCTCCTCCTTGCTGCAACCCCAGCCCATATAACTTTTAGTCCATGTAGGTCCTACAGCTCTAGGAGTAAACTTTCCAGGAGTCAAAAGGGACTGCTGAGAGAACA
Organism: Gekko gecko; assembly: GCA_029375565.1. Classification (NCBI taxonomy): domain Eukaryota; kingdom Metazoa; phylum Chordata; class Lepidosauria; order Squamata; family Gekkonidae; genus Gekko; species Gekko gecko. Next base: position 142,409,589 of record JAPDNY010000006.1, read on the forward strand.
GGAACATGCGGGGAAACTTGCATCTACTAGCATCTTCCACTACTGGATTGAAGCCGGCATTTCCTACCATTGGCTCTGTGTGGTCCTTAGAACAGACAAGGAATTTAGCCCGAGTACAGAATTCTCTGTCCAAGAACAACCTGATCTCCCAAGGCATATGTTTCACAGATATGCAGCAGTATGCCACATCTGCTGTTGTATCAGAGATAGCCCAATATATTTTGACTCCTGAAGCAAACAACTTTCTGCCTTTGCATGATACCCCAAAATCTGGTGCTTGGGGTGCTCTGCCCTCCCTAATGCCAGTTGTATTTTTCTGTGCATAATATTGCCTGGACCTAAAGTCTGACTTTGAAAGACTGTTTCTGTACTCCCATTGCTCTGAAACTTGCATAATTCTCTCTTTCCATGGTCAAAACAGCATTTTTAAAGAAATTCTGAGTTCAGGGAGGTCTAGGGCACAAGCACCCAACTATAAAATATAGAGATGAATAACAAGCTGTTTTCCTAGGCAAGAGCTGGGGTCACTGCACTTCTCAGCATACTCCTAGATTCAAAAGTCTTCCAGTGCATTTGCTAAATATATATCATATCAGTTTACAAAATCTCTCCAAAATGTCAGAACCTTTGGAATCGTGTGTGAACACAAATGCATGTTCAAGATCATCAGGGTGTTGGAGTTGCAGAGAGGCATTAGGAAATGTCAGTGCAGATGGAGATTAAGCCGTTTTCACCTCACGTCAAAACTGCCATCTGTCTCTCTCTGCAAGTGCCTTAATCAGATTTATATGGCAAAATATATTTATGGGATATATGATTTCTCAGGCAGCCCTGTCCATCGCAAGCATGCATGTGGAGATCTGACAAAGAAGGGCATCTTGCGTCTTGATACCTTTCTGGTGTAAGTTCTGGGTGGTTTTGATCACCATTCTATCCTCTCTTGAAAGGAATCCTCAAGGAGAGTGTGATGCAGGACATTTTGGTATGCTGTGGGGGGGGGGAAGAGGCCGCTATTATAGCAGAGTTACTTGCCAATCAGCTTAGCCTCACATAACCTGTTTTGTTTAGTTAAGCTCTCTCCTTCCTCCAAAGAAATAAAGCTTTCAACCCCTGCTCTTTCAACTAGCATCTGTTCAGTCTGCTTTCAGGTTATCTAGTGTATGCCTAAGGCTGTTGTTATGTGTCACATTTGCTTTAATTTTTTTTATTTTAAAACCTATATCCTACCAGCATGGTTATAAAAAAGCCCTTAGAATAACTCCCTTAAAAAAGAGAGAGAGAAAAGCAAAACACTGCATTGGTTAAATTTAATGATAAGATAAAACCCAAAACAAATATAATCAAGGACTTTAAAAACGTACTATAATTCCCATTAAAATTACAGTGAAGTCACAAAGTGGTCTAGGATTAGGGTTGCCAGGTCTGGGTTGGAAAATACCTGGAGACTTTGGGGGTGGATCCAGGAGAGGGTGGGGTTTGGGGTAGGGAGGGGCCTCAGCATGGTACAATCCCATAGAGTCCACACTTCAAAGCAGCCATTTTCTCCAGGGGAGCTGATCTCTGTCAGCTTGAGATCAGTTGTAAAAGCGGGAGATCCCCAGGCCCCACCTGGAGGCTGGCAACCCTATCTAGGATGCAGTTGGTTTCCATAGGTTATTTGAAGCAGAATGTTTGTCATTAACCTTCTAAAGTCTACAACTGAGCAGATCAACTGAGGATCTTTGGGGAGTTCCACAAAATGGAGGCCACCACCGAGAAGGCACAATTGTCTGTTCTCCTCCTAGTGTACAGGAGGAGTCATTCTATACACCAAAATGATTCAGATCTTTAAAAGGCAAAAATAGCACTATAAATTGTGTCTGGAAACTTAAGTTGACTTGGAACCGGTTCAATTATCTCAGCACAGGAGTAATGCATTCCTTGTAGCTTACTCCTGATAATAAAGTGTCCACTGTATTCTGAACCGAGAGAAGTTCCCAGTCTTTATAATCCATTTCACATAAAGCATGTTGCAGTATACAGGGTGTGTATAATAGTGGCCAGGTCATCTAGGAGTGTCTGCTGGTGCTATATCAGCTAAAGATGACCAAAAGATGACTCTTGACAATGGCTGCTACTATGCTGAACTTCCAGGATCTGAGTTAGATCTAACCCTGAGGCCACACATCTAATCCTCCTTCAAAAGAATGAAACCCCATCTGGAGCCAGCAAGCCTGCCATCAAATATCAACATCTCTATGTTGACTGGAATAACTGCAGTGTGTTTACTATCCAGTCCATCACTGATTCCAGTTTCTTTGCTTACCCGCTGCAGATGAAACAGAGGTAGAGCCGGGTATCAACTACTTACTAATGTCATCCTATTATCTGCCTATGACCAACCTTCCCCAGCAGTTTTATTTTGATGTTTAAAACCATGGGGGACAAGATCAAGCCTTGAAGCACTAGATAAACAACTCACTCCCATGAGACAGATCATCAGTCCCCAGCATCACCTTGGGGGTCCTTTGCATGAGGTAGGAATGGAATCATTGCAAGGCAATACTTCCTACCACTGACTTCACCAGAATATCATAGCTGATGGTATCACACACACAAACTTTTATTGGCATTGATAGGTGATTGTATCAAAACCCACCAAGAGATCCAGCTGAATCAAAAGGGTGAACCTTCCACTGTCTATTCCTGGTTGCAGTGGGAAAACTAATTTCTTGCTGTAATCAGAATTGAAGCCGGAGTGGTAAGGATAAGATAATCAATTTCAGCCAAGGGTCCCTGGAGCTGTCTTGTCATTGCTTTCTTGTCCAAGAATGGCAAGATTAAGATGATGATTATATAAGTATGCTTTCCTCAGTAGTGTCGTTATAAATGCCTCCTAATGGGGGAAAGAACCACTGCCCTCAAAAGGGAAGCATTTGCCACTCAATGGATTATCTCAGCCAGATTTATAACAAGAGCTAGGGCTGAATACAGGCGTGACTGGGTGATCTTCCCAGGCCCTTGTCTATGTCCTTACTTGACAATAATTCATCAAAGTAAATGCAAACAGCAGAAGCCATGGACAATTCCTGCCTAATACACTTAATGTGCCATCTTAGTCAGAGTAGACACAAGAAATGTTATTCAGGAACTGTCCATCAAATATGTCTTGATGGCCCACCGAGAGTTTGTTTATTTACTTATGCATTTATTCCATTTATTTATTTCCACAACTCAATGCAGCTAATAGCATCAAAACAATTAAAAAAAATTACTGTGAAGCTCACAGAAACTCATTGGCTCCGACCACCTCTGCTGTCCTGCTAATTGGTATTTGCTGATTTTTTTCACTGAGGAAACATTATATAAAATTCATGCAGTGGAAGTTATTAGAATCATGTCTGAAGGTGTAAGATAAAAAAAGTAGTGATCGTTATCTGACCTAGTTCCATTACCTAAAACACACCAACAGAGAGAACAGGATGTGTAAATTGGTCCTGCTGAGTGTCTTATCGGTTGCAACCCTGTTATTTATATATGTGTTTATTTGAGTTGAACTGAATTGAAACACAAGTATTTGAGTTTAACTCTTGTTTTATTTCAGAGGAGCACAAAATGGAACAACAACATGGTAGTAGCAAAAAAAGAAAAGCCCACTATGCTTTCAATTGCACCTTCCTGTTACCAGCATAATAACCAAGTATCTGTTCATACAGAAAGGTCTCCAGAGTCTTCAGTTAAAAGGATCAGTTGGTAGGTAATGTGAAAGACCTCTAGTTGAGATCCCAGATAGCTAATACCAGTCAGAATAGACAATACTGATCCTGAGAGACCAGTGGTGTGACTCAGTATAGGAGAGTTTCATGCATCTCTTCCTTCATTTCTGGCATTGGAACTAGGAAGGGAGTGGCCAAATTTGCAGATGACACAAAATTACTCAGGGTGTTGAAAAGCAAGGCTGACTGTGAAGAGCTCCAAGAGGACCTCCACAAATTAGATAAATGGGCAACAATGTGGCAAATGAAGTTCAGTGTTGGTAAGTGTAAGGTGATGTACATTGGGAAAAAAAACCCAGCTTCAAGTAATGGGATCTGAACTTGCTGAGACTGAGAGGGGAAAAGATCCTGGGCTCATAGTAAATAGCTCAATGAAACTGTCAACCCAATGTGCAGCAGCGCAAACTCTATGGTAGGGGTTATTAGGAAAGGAACTGGAAAAAAATGGCTGATATTGTAATGCCCCTTCATAGATCTATGCGGTGGCCTCATTTGGACTACTGTGTACAGTTGTGGTCACCATATCTCAAAAAGGGCACTGTAGAGCTGGAAGAAGTACAGAGGAGGGCAACCTAGATGATTAGGGGTAGGAGCACCTTCCCTGTGAGAAAAAGTTGACTTAGTTTAGAAGAGATGACTAAGGAGGGACGTTATAGAAGAGGGGTGTTGAACTCATTTGTTACGAGGGCCAGATCTGACATAAATGTTATTTTGCCGGGCCGGGTCATGCATGTAACACAAAGTACTCTCTAGTACTTTGTGTTACATTTTATGGCATGCATGGCCTGGCCCGACAAAATGACATTTATGTCAGATCCGGCCCTTGTAACAAATGAGTTCGACACCCCTGTATAGAGGTTTATCCAGTTATGCATTTGACAAAGAGATTTTTTTTTTACTTCTCCCAAAATACAAGAACTCAAGGGCATCCAATGAAGCTGATGGACAGTAGATTCAGGATGGGCAAAAGGAAATAGTTCATTACACAGATTAAAATATGGAATTTGCTGCAAGCGAATGTAGTGATGGCCACAGGCGTAGACGGCTTTAAAAGGGGATTAGATGGATTCATGGAGGAAAGGCCTGTTACTGGCTACTAGCCATGGTAACTAAAGGGAACCTGCATGTTTAGAAGTAGTCAACCTCTGAATCCCAGTGCCAGGATGCAATATCAGAGGAAGGCCTTGGCCTCTATGCCCTGTTGTTGGCCCTCTAAAAGAATTGTTGGGCAGCTGTGTGTCAGACTTGGACTCTTGTTTGCCATGTTTCTGGGGATTTGAGGCTTGCAAAGGGAGGGAAATTCCTGAGGGTGTGTGTGCGAGTGTTAGAGTGTGAGAATGGCTCTGTTGTAGTGGTGATGTAACTCTTCTCAAGTAGCCTCCCTTCTTAGGGATGATCTGTCTACATCATACACAGGAATTATCATTCTCTAATGATGTGGACTGTCTTACATAGAAATCTTTATACTACATATTTTCAATCTTGTCTTTCAAAGAATTTCTAGAAGAGAAAACATTTCATTGAGGTTTTGTTTTCAGTGTTCCCTAAATTTCCATTTTTTTCTGTTGGAAATTTTTTTAAAAGGGCTTTAGTTGAGATATAGAATGCCCCTCCCAAAAAACACACACCAAATTTCTAGTTTTCCTTCTGGGGAAAAAGAAATGCCTCCTTCTTCCCCAGTCCCTTATAGTCAAGTGAAGCATTCACATGAATGATATTCCCATCTCACCTGATTCTGCCCTTGTAGGCAGTATATTCTGTCAAGACAAATTTATGTGTGTAATGGAGAGCTGTTTTTATGGACAAATATTGGTGACCACTCAAGATAAGTGTCAAAAGCCAAGGCTGTATCTTAGAGAATTTGTTTCTTATACTTGAGAAAATACATCCAGTAAAAAGAGATGCACTCACTGTATCTGGAAACCCTTTTCCTTTTCCTTGCCTGTGCTGGATTGTCCTAAGTGTTTAATTTTTCAGGGTCAGTTGTATTTCCCTTTGATGCAGAGAATGATTGATAATCATAAAGTTCTTTTTAGTTGATAAATTAAGTGCTTTGGCTGGGTCTATAAATTTCCTCTTCTATCCTTGAAGTTTGATGTTTGTTTGTTTGTTTGTTTTAAAAAACAATTCCAGACAGCATTCCTGGGGCTTAGGAGTTCATCTCTCTATTGCTTTCGAAGGCATTTGCTAATAATTTCCTACCTATCAGGAAAGAACCACATTGATCAGGATCGATCACAAGGCTATTTCCAACCAGATCAATATGTCTGTAACTTGTTCTTTTGTTGACCTCATTCACTGGGAATGAATTCCCTGCAATGCACACTTGGTGGCTTGGCCACTGCAGATCCATGGAGCTGTCACCTTCTACAGAAGGTGGCAGGAAATGACAAACAGATCATTTTGATAAACAACGGAGATGAAAGGTCTGTTTTTGTAGATAATGGCTTCATACTTAGTAATAACAAGGGCAAAAGGTGCTTGGTAAGTGAAACGGATATAGAGACAGAATATGAAAGACTCCACTAGGTGCGTAACTCCCCTGCATCCTGATTACCTGCATTGACCTGTATCTAGAGATATTGACAAAGATAAGCAGGGACAGTCAGCAGTCAGTTCCAATTCCATTGTAATCGTGTGAATTAGATGGACCAAATGAGCTGGAATTATTCATTAAATCAGCAAAATCTGCTTGTCACTTGCTTTTACGCTTGATTAATGCCGACAAGCAAAGGACTTAAAGGCATCCGGTTCTTAGGCATTTTAGAACATGCTGTAAAGTCAGAACAGATGCTGCCATCAGCCTCCCCCCCACACACTGACGAATCAGCATGACTGCAATGAGAATGGTGATGGACGATCTTGAAAGGAATTGTTCACTGTGTTGGGGCTTTGCTTTCAGAGCCAACAGCTCATAGGGACAGAGAAGGATTTGGCACAAGGACCCACTAGAAGAGCAAACAGATCCTGCAGAACATTGAGGGAAGTAACATGCTATAGCCAACATGCTAACCCCCCAACAAAGAAGTTACATCCAACAAAGAAGGTACATCCAGAAAATTGCTTTGGGGGGTAGCTGTGTTGGTCTGCAGTAGGATAGCTAGACCTGAGTCCAGTAGCACCGTAGAGGCCAACATCAGACAAACATCCAGTATATGTTTCCCTTTAAAAAATACCCACAAAAAAAGAAAACAAGATTCACAACAAATGAAACAAACATGAATTACTTTTTTGTTGTTGTTAAAGCTAAAATGGAAAATAAATTACATACTCCATCCTAGTACCTCCATGATAAACATTTAGATCTCTCTTGGGAGACTCATCTCATGTTTTGGGAAGCCCAACATTAACTGCGTGGAATCTGCAGTTCAAAGCAAATGGCCATCAAAACATAAAACTCTCATTTTCACTTTGTCTTTGAGACTACAGGGCAAATATGATTAATGTAAGCTGAATGGCTTGACTGTAACTGGTCCCAAGCCAAATGGATTTTCTGTGTTGACCAGACTAAAAAGCTCCTTTTCCTTTTGCAGGGGTATAAGGGTTTTGTGTGGTTTTTTTTTTGCACTGAACTCATTACCTAACTGGCAAGACCCAAGATAGTGATTTATGTCTTGAACTACATTCCTCCCACATGGACGCCTTCTTTCAGAATAAGGAATCTGTGGCCATTGTTCCTTTGAAGCAATGTTCCCTTCTCTTTAAGGCAACTTCCTTTAATTTATGTTGGATAGCATTACACAAATCAGGTTCAATTCTAAAAGACCTCATGATTTTTATTAATAGGGAAACTATGAATGGCCTCCCTATCATCATCATGATATGGGCTCGGGTCTCATCAATATGCGGATGACACCCAGCTCTATCTGTTGTTGGGCAGTCAGTCTGGCTCTACCCTGGAAGATCTGGAATGGCATTGCAGGACGTGGCAGGATGGCTTCAGCTGAGTTGACTGAAACTGAATCTGATGAAGACTGAATCAGAGTGGCTTGGGGTTAGGGGTCCCTCTTCCGGCCTTCAGTGGGGCACCGTTGGTGCCAGTGCCGAGGGTCAGGAGTTTGGGAGTGCTCCTGGATGCTTCCTTGACTATGGAGGCCCAGGTAGCAGCCACCGCCAAGGCAACCTTTTACCATCTTCGGCTGATAAGGCAGTTGGTCCCCTTCCTCGAACGCAATGATCTGACTTCAGTGATCCATGCTATGGTCACCTCGAGGTTAGACTACTGTAATACTCTCTACCTGGGGCTGCCTGTGGGGCAACTCTGGAAGCTGCAGCTGGTGCAGAATGCAGCAGCCAGGCTGTTGATGGGCCTCCCCAGGTGGGAGCACATCCAACCTGTGCTGAAGTCGTTGCACTAGCTTCCAATAGCATTCTGGATTCACTTCAAGGTGCTGTTTTTGACCTTTAAAGCCCTTAATGGTCAGGGGCCTGCATACCTGAGGGAATGCCTTTCCCCGTATGTTCCCCCGAGAGCACTGCAGTCTGCAACGCAACACTGCCTGGCCCTCCCGGGCCTAGGGATGCCAGGTTGGTGGTAACTAGGACCAGGGTGTTCTCCCTGGTGGCACCAATGCTGTGGAACGAGCTCCCTAATGAGATTAGAGCTCTACGGGACCTCCAGCAGTTCCGGAGAGCTGTGAAAATGGAGCTGTTTTGCCAAGCATTTCAATAAGAACTGACTGCACCGTCTGGGTTGCACTAGCACTTTATTACAGGATGCCGCTGTATTATGTAGCTTACTGTGTTTATTGGAATTTGTATGGAATTGCATTTTATATTTTGTATTTGCTGGTTTTAAATTGTGTGTTGATTTTCAATTGTCTGTAAGCTGCCCTGAGCTGCCTTGGTGGGAGGGCGGGGTAGAAATTTAATAAATAAATAAATCATCATCATCATTATCATGTTTAGAATAAATTATTTACTGATTTCTAAAGTTTGTATTGGGCAAAGAGTAGAATTATCAGGGGAGAGGCTTTGCAATATAGACTTTTAAGGAACTGTATCACTGGTGGTGATGATGGTATGGGGCTCAGCTGCAGAAGTCAGGGTTGTTTGTGTTTCAGACATCTAAAAATGTTGGGAGTAGGGTGTATGTATACCTGTTAGATGTAATAAGGAGTAGGGGACTTTTTAAACAAGTCTGAGCATCATGTTATGAGCCTAACACACCGCGGGTATACACATACTTTCTCTTGTTCCCTCTGCCCTCTGCCTTATTTGTTTGTTTTGTATATATGGGGACATTTCCGTCAGTCATTTTTAACATGTAAAAAAATTGGATTTCGATTGCTGGCTTTGTACCTGCTGCAACACATGCAAAGTCAACCTGCTCTTGAAATATCAGCTTTGCCAACCTCCAGATCGGGGGTGTCAAACTCATCTGTTATGAGGGCTGGATCTGACATAAATGAGAGCCATGTGTGTCATAAAATGTAATGCCAGGTAGCAGAGATATAAACTTTATAAAGGACACAAACACGAAGGGTTTTTTAAACTTAAAATAAAAACATGCTTACAACATTAGCATTCTTGCAATATTTTATTTAACAGTGTCTGATAACTGACACCTTTTGCTCTGAATTATTGCATCAAAATGTCTGTGCTGTTGCAATCTTGAGTATGCTGTTCAGGTGTGTATCTGTATGCTGCAAACCTACAATGGCACAGAAGCAGCAGAACTGGAAGAACCAGCAGAAGCCCCTCTGGGGGCCTAATGCGGCCCCTGGGCCAAATGTTTGACAACCCTGCTCCAGATGGAGCCTGGAGATCTCCCAGAATTACAACTGACAGAGGCCAAATCTGTATTTGCATTTTTAAATCAGTTTTGTGCTGCTGTGATGCCATCAAGCATAGAGAAAGACAGCGTCACAGCAGCACGAAACTGATTTAAAAATGCAACTGCAGATTCGACCAGAGATCAGTTCCCCTGGAGAAAATGGCTGCTTTGGAGAGTAAACTCTATGGCAGGGATGTCAAACTCATTTGTTACAAGGGCTGGCTCTAACATAAATGGGACTTTGTGGGGCCAGGCCATGCATGTTATAAAATGTAATGCCAGGTAGCAGAGATGCAAACTTCATAAAACATACAAACACAATTAAAGATACTCTTTTTTTACTTAAAATACAAATATGCTTAAAACTGTTGTGATATTTTGTTTATTTAACAGGCTTTGATAACTGACACCTCCCAAACCCCCTCCCCCAAAGATGCCTGTTTAAAATGGGAAGGTGAGAGAATAGTGGGGTTTGGCAATGCAATTTTTAAAGTAAAACATCACAGCAGAAACTATAAATATAAAATAAAAAGGTAAAATGCTCTGAACCTGGAAACATAAAATGGCTAGGCATTGCAGCAGGCTTCTCCCCCCACCCACCCCGGTCTACTTAGAGTGACAATGGCTCTCCAGTGTAATATCCCCTGTTGGTTGTGGGTTCCCAGGATTATAGTACTTACTCAGGCACCCATTCTCAGGTCCATTTAGCAGAGACAAGCTGGCTCAAAACATCAACCCTGTATTTGCAGGGAGACAACCCCAGCAAGTAACAACTTCAACTATACAAACACGGGAAAGCGAAACTTCTTGAGCTCCACTCCATTGAAATATGTTGTAGCACATACAAAGTTGCAAAGAAAATGTGGAATAGATTTCCCATTAAAGTCTCTGGGCCCAGATAGACCACTCTGAGACTGGAATGACAGCCCCCAGAGTGAAATGAAAGTCCCTGGGAGTAGCAGAAGCATTTTGGGATTGGAATGAGGCCCCTCAGAGTGGAATTCCATTCCAAGAATACTGCTGCTACTCCCAGGGGCTGTCATTCCATATCTGTGCCCTGTCATTCCGGCCCCAGAACACAGATTCTATTGCTAGGGACTGTTATTCTATTCTGGAGGGCATTCCAGCACTGTTTCTATTGCTGGAAACAATCGCAGAGTAGTCTATCTGGGTGCATAGACCTTAATGGAAAAACCCATTCCGTGTTCTGGAAAAATCTATTCTGTTGGGTCTGGGGAACCCTGACCCAATTCCTTAAAAACAGCTAGGTTCAAGCCCAGTAGCACCTTAGAGACCAGCAAGATTGGGGGGGGGATGAGCTTTTGAGATTAAAAGCTCCCTTCATCAGATACCACTCTCAAAAGCTCATGTGACAAAAATCTTGTTGGTCTCTAAGGTGCTACTGGACTTGAATGGCTGCCCTATGAAACTATCTTTAAAAACAGTAATGTTTTGTTTGGCCCTATGGCATCATATTCCTGTTTAGCTCCCTGCTGTGCCCAAACTCCAATTTCATCAGGTTCTGCCCCCAAATCTCCAGTACTTCCTCAACTCAAAGTTGGCAACTCTATGTGTCTTCCTAGTGACCTAATGTTCTCCCATCTTCTTAAGTTATTCACAATTACTTAAATCTTTATGTTGAGAGGCTTTTGTTACAGTGTCTACCCAAACACCCTAGTATACTTTCTTTAAGTATTCTCTGACTCTTTTGGTTTCCAGAAGGCTGGTAAGAACATAAGAGAAGCCAATGCTGGATCAGGTCAATGGCCCATCCAGTCCAACACTCTGTCACACAGTGGCCAAAAATACCAGGTGCCATCAGGAGGTCCAGCAGTAGGGCCAGGACACTAGAAGCTCTCCCACTGTTGCCCCCCCCCCAAGCACCAAGAGTACAGAGCTTCACTTGCCCCAGACTGAGAGTTCCTACCTATACCATGTGGCTAATAGCCACTGATGGACCTCTGTTCCATATGTTTATCTAATTCCCACTTGAAGCTGTCCATGCTTGTAGCCGCCACCAGCTCCTGTGGCAGTGAATTCCATATGTTAAGAAGTACTTCCTTTTATCTGTTCTAACCTGACTGCTCAGCAATTTCATTGAGTACCCACGGGTTCTTGCATTGTGAGAAAGGGAGAAAAGTACTTTTTTCTCAAACTGCTCTATCCCATGCATAATCTTATAAACCTCGATCGTAATCTTATAAACCTCGATTCCAGGAACCAAACACCTTCTCTTGAAACACGAGCCCTCCTCTTTAGTTTTTAACTGACTTTTAAGGTCTCCAAAGGCAGTTTCTAACCACATCAGATCAGAGATCTCTGCTCTCTTCAGAGCTAACTCCCTGTTTGACTGAGTAGGGAAATGCTCTCACTAGAGGATCTATCCCCTTTTTTGGCCAGAGTGGGAGTCTTTGCCTACTTCTCAAACTTCCTTGCCAACTTTCCCTCAGTTCTCCATCTGTGTTAAACTGCTTTCAGACAGGGCTGATTTCCAAAATCAATACTCAACTCTTCTCATCTAGGGCTGAAATCAGACTGCACTCGGTCAAGGCAGAAATCTGACTGTCTCCTCAACATGCAGCTCTCAAGTCCTTCTTTGCTCAGCTGGTGCTAACCAATCAGTTTGCTTGGAGCAGCTTGTCACTCAAGGCTCTCTGTTTCTGTGAAGAATTAACCCTTCACAGTTCTTCAGCTGTTTATACAGCACTTCTAAGCTTTTAAAAAGTGCAGTCCATCACAGGTGTACATATTTAAATTATCAGCTTGCTTGTTTGTGCTAGCCCAGATTATTTATTTATTTATTTATTTATTTATTTGAAGCCATAGCAGGCTGATGGGAGGAGTTGTGGCAAGACATGGTAGGAAGTTCAGCAGCTTGTACCTTAGAACATAGCACTCCTCCTGAGAAACAGGATATGCTGTTTCAGGCTATTCAAAGCTCATGTCAATTATGAATCACCAGGATTTATTTATGATAAGATTGCACCTGTGGTTGTAACAGAGAATATGCATTTAAATTTAATTCAGGTCATGGTTTTCCCCAGGCACCACAAGGGCAAAACAGGTGGACTTTTACTACTTCTGAATATGCTGTGCAGAAGAATATCATTTTTGTGTCTTTTATAGCTTGTAAGCTATTTAAATATCCTTCCTCTCACAATTTAACCAACAGATGCTCCAGAGTTTCCCCAGGTAGTTTTATTGGTTCACTGGGGCTGCATTACTCACTCCACTGTGTTTTTTCTGATTACTCTTTCCTGTGGGCTTCTGGGCTCTCAATTCATCATTGCAATTTGGCTTGCTTTGCCATGTTTTTTTGGCCTAATTCTCACTGATGGGGTTAATGTGTGTTGTCTGGGCACCACCATTTTAGACTGAAGACAGGGACTCACATTACTGAATACTCCACCATATGGAAAAAGAAATTCCTTGTATGTAGAAAGTTAAAATGTCAATGGAATGGCTAGGGCATTTGCCTTCAGCTTGCCAGTTTTGTGTGTGGAGGGGATTTTTTGTATGGAGGAGGAGCATTGAATCAGAAGCCAGGTTTGCAGCTTGGGAGTGCTATTTCACATAGCAATCACCTTAGAAAACCAGGTGGCTGTGGTGGTTCAGTGTGCTTTTGCCCAGGTTCAGCTAGTACATCAGCAATCCTGATTCAGTCAATTCTAGCTACAGTGATCCATGCCTTAGTTACATCTAGACTGGACTGCCACAATGTACTCTATCCTTGAAGACTGTCCACAAGGTGAAGCTGGTGTAGAACACTGCAGCTACATTGCTGGTTGTGGACAGCTACAGGGAGTGTGTGACACCAATACTACAGCTATTACACTGGCTACAGATCCACTCCCAATTAAGATCACAAGGAGGGGCCCTCCTGACTGTCCCAGCAACCAAATAAGATTATCTTTTGGGCACACAAAGTCCTTTTTGGTGGTAGCCCATTTGAGACTCTTCTAATCCAGAGAACCTCTGTATTGCCAGGATTAAGATTCTGCTTGTTTATTCTCACCAAGCATCGGGAGACTCCAAGCATTGGTTCAGAACATCAACAACATCTCTGTAAAAGAAAGAGAGAGCTGGGTATCATCTGCATATTGGTGACGCTGCAGTCCACACCTCTCTTAGCAGCTTCACATAGATATTATATAGCATGGGGGACAAGCTTGAATTCTGCAAAACCCCACAGGCCAACAGCCATGGGACAGATAGGGAATCTATAGGGCATCAACCTCTGAGACTCCCCTACCCCTGATAGCACTTGAACCACCATAACATGGGACGCCCCAGTCCCAGTGCTGTGAGGCAGCTCAGTAGCATATTATGGTCAATAATATTGAATAGGGCACAAACTGAACCATAAAGCAAAATTTGTCACAAATTTTGCCCTCTTCCTGGTTCACAAACCAAAGTTTGTGACATGAACTTCTAAAAACTTTTAAAGCAATTCATAGCACCCCATGACAGTCCATGGCAGTTCACGGACAGAGCAGAAAGCAGGGTTTTAAAGAGACTCTGAGTCCCTTTAACCCCCTGCTTTCTCTTCCCCACAAAAACAGCTGAGTGACGGGGAGCAGCCTGCTCCACACTGCTTAGCTGTTTTGGGCTGTTTTGTGCAGTCCCAGTTCAAAGGCACTGCCCCCATCACTCAGCTTTTTTTCAGACTGTCTGCAAACCCTTTTAAAGGGACTGTGATTACTTCCAACAGGGTTAGCAGGGCCACAAACCATGAACCCATTCAGTTTGTGAATGAAACTCCCAGTTCAATTCATGGTTTGGTTCATGGTTAGCATTCTTCTGGTTTGTGTCCATTCCTAATACTGAAGGCCACTGAGAGATCCAGCAGAACTAGAAGAGTCATCCACTTGTGTAGTTCTTGGTAGAGGTCATCAGCCAAGGTGAGCAGAACTGCTGTTTTTATGTCTTTATGTATTTTATGTCTTTTACATATTTTGCATTGGGGAGATTGATTTTAATGGTTTTAAAAAGTGATTTAGATCATGTATGTTTAAAATTGTTAGCTGCCTTAGTTGCCCTTGTGAGGCCAGAAAGGTGGGATATAAATTTTGTAAATAAATAAATAAGACCGATGACAGAGTTGCAGCCCAGATTTGGATCTACTGCCTCAATGAGAAGCAAATTTTCTTTAGGACTGCATTTGACTAATTTAGTTTTTATTTACTGGCAGTCCTAATTGGGGATTTTAAATTGTGGTCTTTTATTTGTTTTTTTTTAATAATCATTGTTTTATTCATATTGTAAGTCACCTTGAGTTCCACAGGTACAAAGGCAGATAATAAATGATTTGAGTAATAAAAAATAAAGCCTTTGGTTAGTCTGTTCCTGTAGTTTTAGCTGACAGTAATTCAGCAGCTTGGATAGCCAACATTTTGTGAAATCATACCAAATAAAATATGTACATTACGTAAATGCCATTTGATCATCTTAGCTGATGCATGAAATTTCAAACATTAGACATAAACATTCCCCATCACTAGCAATTGTGATCATATTGCAGAATAGTACCATGGTAGAAAGCAAGGTTGCCCTCCCCCACCTGACCCTTCCCACCACAGCTCAGCTGGGCAGCAGAGGGAAAATTGGGGGGAGGATGGGAGGGCAGTCAGCAGCATCCTGGCACGATGATGCCACTTCTGGTGTGACTAGAAGTGATGTTGCTGCATTGCTGGCAATGTCATTGTGTTGTGGGAGAAGCCTCCCCCACAGGTTAGCCTCCCATCGGTTGCTACCCTGATGCTAGCAACCCTAGTAGAAAGGGAGATTGGTTTTTGACAGGGAAGAGGTAGGGGCAGGAGAGTTTGGCCTGGGGCTCATGGAAAGGAGCAGCATTATTGTAAGAGTGCAAATGTATGTAGTATACCAGTGTGGTGTAGTAGTTACAATGCTGGCCTGGACCTGAGCAGTTACAAAACCTTGCCTCCATGAAACTGGGCGATCTTGGGTCAGTCATTCTCTTGCACCTTGACTACAGAGTTGTTGTGAAGATAAAATGGAGGAGGGTTGAATCATGTTCGCCCCTCCCAGCTCACTGCAGAAAGAGTAAGATTGTACTAAATTAATAATATACAAATGTTTCTTCCCTTCCCAAGAACCGTTCATAGAGGCACCAATTTCATCATTTGAAAGCTCTAACAGTTAACAGAGCAAAAAACTCTTTTCTGGTAGCAAAAGTGGCATTTTTACAAGACCAACTGATGGATACTTTGAATTCTAGAAGCCATATTTAGAATTCTGCAGTGCCTGTCAAGTTCTGGCTCAACCTGAGGTCATAATCTTGATGCAAGAATCAGTCAAGCCAAATGCTATCATCGGGTAGGGTTGCCAAACCCCCGGTTTGGCGGGGTCCCCGCTTTGGAGGGGTTTCTATCCGCCGCCGGCCAAATGGCCAGCGGGGAAGCCCCACCCCAAGCCCCAACACCCCAGCCACCCCTCTCCCTTCTCTCTTGAAGGGCTCCTTTAAATGCAAAGAGCTGGCGTTCCGCTCACCGGAACGCCAGCTCCAAAGGCAGCCTTCCCGCACGCTGGAACTCAAGCGGAGATTGGGGTGCCTGGAAACTGCTCTTAAAGGGACAGTGCAGGAAGCTGGCGTTTCCTCGCAAGCCCAATCTCCGCTCAAGATCCAGCGTGCAAGGAAGGCTGCCTGTGCTTAAATGGAACTGGCATTCAGGTGAGTGGGAAATGCCAGCTCTCTGCAGAGCATTTCCGCGCAAGGGGCGCGCGGCTGGGGGGAGCGGACATCCCCAATGTGACGTCATCACGTCAGGGATGCCCCGCCCCTCCAGGAACGGCCCCAAAGTCCCCCGCTGCGGGCCAAGATGGACTTGGCAACCCTATCATCGGGGTCAGACTATATGATCCTACTAAGCCTTACCATTCACAGCTGGGAACATTCAGCTACACTATTATCTTATTGAATATATGGGAGATGGATTACCAGTAGGGAAGAATTAGAAGCAGGAGAGTCTGAAGCCAGAACCTGCAAAATGCCAAAATGTTTCTCTCCTTTATAGAGCAGGTAACACTGCAGTTACTCTTTATCCTTAGTTTGATGCTTGTAGCTGGACTGAAGCAGACCAAAGGTCCATCTAGGCCAGCATTCTGTTTCCAAAAGCAGCCAGGCAAATGCCTTTAGGGAACCATCCTGTTAAGCAGAAGAAGAAAAACCTAGTGAAGCATCTTGCCCTTTGATCCCTCCATAGCAACCTTGCAGTTCAAACATTATCTCAGGTCACTTTGAGTCAGTACTTTTGCTTCTGGTTTCATCAAATAATGCAATTTTTAATGAGGAAAAAAACTAACCAAAGTTTTTGGCACTTTTCATCAGTTTTGGATGGCTAATAGATATGGGGGTTGTTGTTTTCTAATTTTAATTGAAAACAAATGTTTTCAGTTCTAAATCCCCATCGGCACTGAAGCAAATCATGCCACCCTTTCTATCTTTGCAAATCTCTTGGATTTACAAGTTTAGCTTTCCTCTTTACTTAATCTCTTTTTTTAGCTGATTTTATAGATTAAAGGTATCAGAATTCTAGAGAGGGAGTTAACTTTAGCCTTCATTTCCTTTTATACCCATTCCTTCTAATACCTTTGATATCACAGAACTGGCCTCAGCTTCCACGGCCAATTCAGAGATGTGTCACATGTGTGGTTTGAGATTAGCAAATCCCAATTTCAGATGCTACATCAAGAGCAGAGAATCTGAAGAACGTTTTTTAAATAAAATATTTATTTCCAGCCTTCTCTAATTAAGTTCAAGCCAGAATCAATCAAGCTTTTGCATGCTCCATATCTGAAGAACTTCCAAATTGGCCCTCTGATATCTCCAAGTTGCAAGATTTGAATACAGATGCCTCATTACTTTTACGTTGTGACAGCTGGTGTGAGAAAGAGGCACATCTGGAGTTATGAGACAACATGGAACTGGGTTCTAAGAGCATCAAGGAAGCTTGGAAGACAGTATTATTTCCAGTAACCTGTAGATTGCAGATATGTTCTGAGGATTCATGGGGTATCTCAGAATTTTATTTTGAATGTTGTATTTGGCACTTATTTGGATTTTTTCCTACGGGTCCATCCAGGTTTGTTTTTTTTTTAAGCCAACAGGCATAAAGGAGAATGAAAGAGTCACACTCCTCTCCCTCCTCTTACAGGTATCACTCCCAGCAGCCAATGTGAAATCATCCAAGAATTTCCTGTGGCCATTTTTGGCAGGAGCGGCTGGACCAAATGTTTTTGTTCAGTGGCGAGCCCTTTCCTGAGCTATTGATCTTGGTGGTTACCTGAGCATGCTGATCTTTGACAGAAGTCCTTGATGATATTCAAGAACTTCTCAGCAGAAGAGATGATCATGAAAAGGGTTCCTTGATTCTAATAAAAACAAACAAACAAACAAACAAACATATGTGGGGTGTGTGGATTATATTAACAATTGCGTAGTGTGAAAATTTGGTTTGGCAACATTCAAGATACTTTGGTAAATAACCAGCCTGTCTAGGTTTTTGTAAATTGAACCTAAACATTTAAAACTCCTTTTCTATAGCAGAAAGAGCCTCTTTCTTCCATTTAGGAGTCTTAGCAAACAACTAGGTGGTATAAGTGAAATCTTTTTGCTCTCTCTTCCTCATAACATTTACTACAACACAAGGGATTGGATTCAGTCAGAAGGCACAGATGGTTGTGGTTGTGGTTCTTTCCCACATTCCTGTCTTCCCAGCAGTTCTGCTTTTGGGAAAGTTTATTCCCATTGTTGTGGGACTTTCAGGGACAGCCATGCAGGTCAGGAGGCTGCAATAGAGAAGTGTAAGAAATTGCCCTTTTTGTCTCTTCCATGTCAGTGCAACAGCATCAGAAAGGACTGTTGGGCAGGGGACAACATATGATTCTTGCATCTGAGACCACTGGATCCGATCCAATATGTGGTATGACATCATCCCACTGTCCATTTCCAAGCATCTTCTAGCCAATGAGACACACACAACACAATGTTGTCTTGACAATCTGTGTTGCTGTGGATGATACAGGATAGCAAAGTATGACAGCCCCATACTTTGTATATTATCTAATTCTGCCCTAATAATTAAAACTTACTCTGTACTGACTGACTTAGATTTTTAAAGAACAGTTCTAGTCATCTAGGGCAGAGGTGAAAGTTAGTCTTACTACTGAGAATTTTGATAGTCTGATTGATTTCCATAGTCTGATTAATATTAGATTATGTGGGTTTATCTTTCAGATGACCATGTGCTATAGACTGGAGTTCTAGGAGATCCACTGCTGTTTATTTCAGCACTGGCCTAATGTGATTGTATCAGATATAATTATTAGCAATGAGCTTGGGCCAACAAATAGCAGTAATTAGACCACACAGCACTGCTAGACAAATGGAGCTGTGATGGACTGCACTTTTTTAAAAAAATTTCAGAGTGCTGTACAAACAGGTAAAGGACTGTGAAGGATTAATTACTCACAGTCAGAGAGCCTTGAGTGACAGGTTGCTCCAAGGAATCTAATTGGTTAACATCAATTGAGCAGAGAAAGACTTCTGAACTGGATGCTGAGGAGAATTAATTTGGAATTCAGCCCTGACTGATAGCAGTTTAGCACAGATGGGAGAACTGGGGGGAAGTTGGCAAGGAAGAGTGGGTAGTTAGGCAAAGACTCCCAATTCAGGTCCAGAAAGGGGGATAGATCAGAGGTGTCAAACTCATTTGTTATGAGGGCCAGATCTGACATAAATGTCACTTTGTGCCATGTGTGCCATAAAACATAATGCCACGTATCAGACATAGAAACTGTATAAAGGACAGCAGCTGGTAAGCTTCAAATTGGTGTATCCTCACTGCAAGGTCCTGTGGGCTGGGAGGGGGGTCCAAAGGAAAACTCATATGGGTGGACTGGAGAGCCATCAGTGCAGCACTAGGCAGATGCTTCCATACTGCTAGACAGCTGCAGATGAGGTTGTTCTGCCATGCTGAAGCCACAATCTGAGTGGCTCTGCCCACTCCCCTCCAATAGTCTCCTGTTCCCTCCCTTGAGCTAGCTGCTTGCAGGCTGCATAAGAACTATGGACAGGCTGGTTCTGGCCCCTGGGCCTTATGTTTGACACTCCTGGGATAGATCTTCTAGTGAGAGAAGAAATTTCCCTACCCAGTTAAAACAGGGAAATAGCTTTGGAGAGTGGAGAGATTACTGGTCTGGTGTAGTTAGAAACTGCCTTAAGAGTTGGATAAAACCCAAGAAGAGTACTGGTGTGTTTAGAGAAGGGAGTTGGGTACTGGTTAGAGCATCCCAGCCATCTGAAAACCAAAAGAGTCAGTGAATACTCAAAGAAAATGTACTGGAGTGTTTGGGAAACACTGGAACAAAAACCTATAATCTTAAAGATCCTAAGTCACTCATAAAAGCTTATGAAACTCTCAATAGTGTGAAACATGAAATAACATCTGTGCATATACTGTTTCACTTCAGAGTTCTATATTGAGTTACCACAGAAATTTTACCCCTGATTTCACCTGACCTTTGCCCTCTAGGTTGAACAAAATATTTTGTTAATTTGGAATTTCAAAATGCCTTGAGTGCTATTTAAGTTTAAGGGGGCTCTCGATCCTTCCCTCAGGTTCCTGAGCTGAGTCAACAGCCCAAATATTGTGCTGTGACTGGGTGGGACAGCCAGAGTTCTTTAGGAAAAAGAAAACAGATACCTAGGGCAGCTCACTCAGAAAGGGAAAGAAAACCAGAGGGAAAATCTTGTCTCTGAGAGAGGGAAGTGGATGGGGGGCATCATAGAAGCATATTTATTAAGTAGTTTGAAAAGATTCAAGCCAATTTAGCCAATGAGTAATTCAGAAGCTGTCTCCCCAGGCCAAGTGATGTGGGGAGGAACCCTGGAGGTATTTATTTATTTATTTATTTATTCATTTGATTTGTACCCCACTCTCCCCACCAAGGTGGCTCAGGGCAGCTTACATAAAATAATGACAAAAAAAGACAGCAATGTAAATATAAATATAAAATACACAATGTGTTTATTAAAAACAATTTACATGACAATGGCGGTACAATAATGGTAAAGTGCATGATGAACATGCAGTCAGCGATAAATTCCACTATTGGTGGGCTCAGGCTGGGAATAATATTGGCACAGGGCATAGCTGGTGAAATGCAGCTCATTACCTAAATGCCTGGCAGAAGAGCTCTGTTTTCATGGCTCTGCAGAACTGCAAAAGGTCCTGCAGGGCCCTGATCTCTTCTGGTAGCTCATTCCACCAAGTTGGAACTGCCACAGAAAAAGCCCTGGCCCTGGTCGATACCAGCCTGGCATCCTTAGGGTCAGGGAGGGCCACTCATGACTCACATGGTAGGTGAATACATAGTTCCAGTGAACTAACATCCTAACTATAAACTTAAGGGAAGTAGTCTTGAGCTATTTTTCCTGTTTATCGATAGCACCTAGCCATTCATACCTGGGCAAAAAAGGTTAACCATCTTTCTGTCTTTTGGGGACAGTTTACAAGCTGGAAGTGTCAGAAATAATTTTCCTTCTCTTACTGTGAGTTTGGTTTTCAGCCATTTAACTTGATCCAGTGTACTATTCCAGTCAACTTTTTATTATTTCAGAGAGTTAGAGGTAACATCTTAGGAGGAAAACATGTTGGATTTATATAATGAGGTATATGGCTGTGGATGAAGCTTGGTCTAAACTTCTTGAAGTAGATTGATGATGGGGAGACATACTGAGCTGGTGGGTTGTGCTGGTTCTGTATTTTTCTGAATTAGTTTTGGATAATGGAAATTATCCAGTCAATTAATGGATGCACTCTTCAGTGCATGAATGGGTGCATGTTCTCCTTTTACTCATAGTAAGAATTTTAGATATGCCTCATTAATGTAAAGATAGGTCATTCATAGAACTGATAGCTTCCATGGAGGGCCAGCTAACAGGGTGCAGAAGCCAAGGCCTTCACCTGATGCTTCTCCCTTGCAATGGTATTTGCTGGTTTGCTGCCTCTGAATATGGTGGTTCCATTTAGTTATCATGGCTAGTGATGGATCTATCTGCCATAAATCTGTCTAAACCACTTTTAAAGGAATCTATTCTAGTGGCCATCACTATGTCCTCTTAAAATGTACGAGTCTCGAGCTGCAGTCCTAAACTTATTTACTAGAAAGTGAACCCCATTTATCTAAGTAGGGCTTGTGTCTAAGTAAGCAGAATGTAGGATTGGCTAGTGACAACCTTTTCTGAAAGTACCACTTGCATTGCTGTTTTCATGTCCTGTGCCTGCAAATGAAACACCCTGATTGGAATGTGTGATCAATTTAAACATGACTATTTTCAACTTTCAGTTCCACCTTAAGAGTTTTGACAACATAGGTGAGTTGCTCTGGGCTCAAAGGTGTCAGTTTCATTTATGAAAATACTTAAAGGTATCAATAAAGGATAAAGTAGTTTGAAGTAAGATGCAGAGAAAATAAAGAGCTTGATCATCATTTCACTGATTCTCTTTCTGATTTTGATTCAACATCCAAATGCTTTCTGTAAAGAGACTTGTCATGGTACATTTTGAGAGCTTGCAGGCAAGTATAAAAAGTGTAGGCCCCAGGATCAATCATATTATCTTTCTTATGAATTCTTTAATGCCCCCTCGATATTATCTTGCTCACACTTGTGACATCTGTCCTTTCTGCAAAGCCAAAGAAGAGATGAAACGTGGAATTAAAGAAGAAAATCTGAGAGGGAGTCTGAGCTAAACAACAATTGTGCACAACAAGCATTGCAAAAGGAAACCTTTTCCCAAAATAGTCCTTAATGCTCCTTTTAAAGGCTTTGAAGTCAGGATCTGAGCTTTCTTTGAATGCTTGGAACGGGGCTTTGCATTTTTCAAAGCACTCTCTGTGCTGAGCCTCCCCTCACTATGCATTACGTTTACTTTTGTATGCCTCCCGGACATGAATGATTCAAATTATACAACTCTTCTTTCTGCTTGGGTGACCAAACCTTCTCGCTGCTATTTACTTTTATCAGAGCACCTAACTTGCTCTTCAGCTGGTGATGCTGTTGGAACATTCAGAGCCAGCGGGTAAAGGAAAGAAGAGTGAAAGAGGGTCGATTCTCTCCCTGGCTGTCTTTGATACACCCTGCTTGCTCTGCTGTGACTACCATTCTATCAGGTTCACATCCAACATTTATTAAGTAGGACTATCAATTCCCTTTCCAAGTTGCAGCAATGAAAAGTGCCTCATTATTACTTTATCTATCCATAGTTTATCAAATGAATCGAAAGGACTATTTTTACTTGCCCTAACTTCTACCAGGGGCCTGGATCTATTTCCTGGATACAGTGAAGACTCACATTGAATAGTTTAAGAGGATTTGGATTCTATTCAATTTTCTAGGACAGCAATGACCAGTAACACCCCCCCCCCCGATAATATTGTCTGACTTAAATTTTGGCTCTGAGCAGTACCATGCTGGCACACAGGGGAAGAGGGCTTAAGCATTTCCTGACATGCAGTTTTTCTTACTGATATAGCCCCAGGAAGCTGTACTTGTTCTGTTACTGATGGGTTACATTTTTCTCAATGGGGTAAATAGTATCTCTCTGGGACCATTTCAGGTCAGAAAAATGATACAGAGGGAAAAGCTTAAACCTCCTTTACCAGTGCACTTTGGTCTGATCTGAACTGATACACAATTGTTATGACACAGAACACCCAGTGCTCATCTGACAGGACCATGTTACATGGAGACACTCTAGGCTGTCCACTTTGGCAGGCAACCTCCCATTCTTGACCCCCATCCACTGTCACTGCTCATTTGGGCAACACGGGAGAAATAGGCAGGCCAAAGCGGTGTCCCAGAATGCTGCAATATCACTTCTAGCTACATAACTGAAAGTGATGTCATCATCTTTTAGGAGACCCAAAACTCTATGGGTTTTACCATAGAATTCTGGGAGAATCCTAGAGTACAGGATGCAGTGACAACACTTCCAGTTCTGCAGCTGGAAGTAATATCACAGCATCCCAGGGGGGCATTTATGATATCCTGCCCCTCTTAGCCTCCCAGGGGTTTCCAGCCCTCAGCTAGCAAATCTAATTACAGGTGTCAAGACCTGGGGTGGACACAGGTACTGTTTCTTAAAGGAAGAATCAACCTGTCCACATGGGGTATTATAACAGTGCACCCTTGTTAAGTATATGAGTGAGCCAGGCCTCAGACACTTGGAGAAGTTGGCTTCCCTTGCTTCAGGATATTATATTATAATATAATTAGCTGCCTTTAATCTAAGGAGAGCAGATAGAAATGTTTTAAATAAATTAAATAAATAATCATTTTGCAGTTGTTTTTCTTCCAGCTATATGGATCTAGCCCAGAGGTGGCCAAACTGTGGCTCGGGAGCCACATGCAGCACTTTCACACATTTTGTGCAGCTCCGGGCAGGGTGCCCTCCCTCCCTCCTTCCCTTCCTCCCTCCTTCCCTTCCTTTTGCTTTCTTTGTTTCTCTCTCTCTCTCTTTCCACCTCTTTCCATCTCTCTCTTTCTCTGACAAATAAATATCATTAGCAAACAAATGAATATCATTGGACAAATAAATATCACTATCAATATCTGTTTTTACCCCTTTGGTTTTATTTTTGGCAGTCTCATTTAATGCTAATAATAACAAATTTGCATATTTTAAAATAAAAATATGTGTGTAATATTTGTTCATGTCTTGTGGCTCTCAAACATCTGACGTTTATTCTATATGGCTCGTACATTGAGCAAGTTTGGCCACCCCTGACCTAGCATCTCAGATGGAGGACCTATACTCAGATCTACACAGTCTTGGAAAAAGAACAAAAATATTACATATTGCAGTGCTGAAATTTACAGTGTAATTAGCATCTGGTTTGGGAAATATTATTTATTTGTTTTAATTTTTATAACACATCTTCTCCTGTGCAGACTCAGAGCAGTATTCACATATGCCAACTGCCTGATTAGAGTATTGGACAAGACAATGAACAAGACAAACTATACACGAGAAGCTGAGCAACGACTCTTGAACATCAGTTTCTGCAGGCTGCTGCTTTCCCCAGACCCCACACATGAATGCCAGCGAGAACTCAACAAAATCATGGAGAAAATACCAGCACACATACAGGAATACATTTATATGGATATTCCCTGAGAACCTCGATTGGTCATAGGCATCATCTCCACAGGAGTATCAGGATATATTTATTTATTTAGACTTATATCCCACCCTCCCCGAAGGCTCAGGGCGGCTGACAATAGGGCACAAATGCCAGAATTAAAACAGAGTAAAACAGCATAAAACAAATAAAATCATACAATACAACATCGAGCATTTAAAACAAGATGGGGTAGATCTTAATCCCCAGGAACATACTAGTAACCTGTCCCCTCTCCTTCCAGGGTCGCCCAGCAGCTGATGATGGCAATGGTGCAGTGGTGCATAATTATCAATGATGGAATAGTGGTGGCAGCGGCTCCTACTCAAAGGCCTGGCAGAAGAGCTCTGTCTTACAGGCCCTATGGAACTGAGCAAGGTCCCGCAGGGCGCGGATCTCCTCTGGGAGCTCCTTCCACCAGGTAGGAGCCACCACTGAAAATGCCCTGGCTCTAGTGGCAGCAACTTTCACATCCCTGGGGCCTGGAATTTCCAGGAGATGTTGACTCCCTGACTGAAGTGCCCTTGGGGGAACATATGAGGAAAGGCAGTCCCTTAGGTAAGCTGGACCCTGGCCATACAGGGCTTTAAAGGTAAGAACCAGCATTTGGAAGCGGATCCGGTACGCTATTGGCAGCCAGTGCAGCGCTTTCAGCACAGGCTGAATATGATCCTCCTGGAGAGACCCATCAACAGCCTGGCTGCAGCATTCTGCACTAGCTGCAACGTCCAGATTTGTGACAAAGGCAGCCCTAAGTAGAGACTACATCCTAAGACCATACGTTATTAGTACCCCCAGCTATGTCCGTGATACCACAGACGTCCTGAGGAAACTGCATTCCATTGATCATCTCCCATAAAACAGCATTCTAGCCACCATGGATGTTGATTCCCTGTACACCAATATCCCCCATAAAGATGGACTGTGAGCCATTAGAAACATCATCCCTGACAACAACACAGCAGATCTTGCCACTGAACTTTGCATGTTTGTTCTCACACATAACCATTTCAGGTTTGATGAGAACTTATACCTCCAAATCAATGGCACAGCCATGGGCACCTGCATGGCTCCACAATATGCCAACATTTTCATGGTGGATCTAGAACTGCATTTTCTGAACCTATTGGCACCTCTCCTTTACCTAAGATTCATTGATGACATTTTTATTGTCTGGACCCTTGGCAAAGAAGCCCTCAAGAGATTCCACCAGGTTTTCCACAACTTCCACCCCACCATAAATCTAACTATAAATTACTCTACACAAGAAATAAATACCCTGGACATCACAGTATGGTAACATGAAGGACACATAACTACCACATAAACTGGAAACCAACAGATCAGCAAACATATCTACATGCCTCCTGCTACCACTCCAACCACATCAAATAATCCATTGTGTATAGCCAAGCCCTACACTATAGTCGCATCTGCTTCAACCTCTCAGATATACTCACTGGAAGGATCTGCAACAGGCATTTTTCCAACTACAATATCCTCCTGATAAGGTGAGAAAGATGATTGGAAAAGCCAGAATGATACCCTGGGACAGCATGCTACAAGACAAGCCCAAGGAGAATAACAATAGAAAGAACACCTTTGGTGGTCACCTACAACTCACAATTCAAGCCAGTTAAATGCATTATTAATAACCCACAACCCATGCTGGATAGTCACACTTCCCTCACACAGGCACTGGGTATATGTGACCTTTTCTTGTTTAAAGACAGCCTGCTAACCTAAAACAATATGTCACCCGAGAGGAGAGGGCTGGTTGTCTGCAGGCCCTGCCTGAAGGCCTCCCTGGGGCACCTGATGGGTTGCTTTTGGAAACAGAATTCTGGGCTAGGTGGACTGGCCCTGCTGGCAGACCTCATTTTGGCCCTGGGTTTTGGCCACTGTGTGACACAGAGTGTTGGACTGGATGGGCCACTGGCCTGATCCAACATTGGCTTATCTTATGTTCACCTGCTATGACAAACTACTTAACAGTAATATGGTCTCTGGTGCCAAAGTGTACAACAAACCAAGGTGCCACCTTTTGCTCTCATATAGATCCTAGCAACACCATCAGTGGACCCAGCAGCATCAGCCATATCATCTCAGGTTCATATTTTATTTATTTATTATCAAATTTATACCCCACCCTCCCTGTAAGCAGGCTCAGGGTAGCTTCCAATAACATAGATACAGAATAAAAACATACATAATACATAATTAAAACATCACAGTTAAGCATATTCCTGCTCATCCTCCAATGTGATTTATGCCATCATGTGTCAGCAATGCCCTTCCACCCTCTACATTGGACAAATAGGCCAGTCCCTTTGATAAAGAATTAATGGACATAAGTTTGCCATTAGGAACTACAACATTCAAAAAACAGCGAGGGAACATTTTAACCTTCCAGGACATTTAGTTGCTGACCTGAAAGTAGTAGTTCTCTTACAGAGGAATTTCATAGGGAGATTAGAAAGAGAGAGTGCTGAACTCCAATTGATAATGAAGTTCAAGACAATGCATCCACCTGGATTGAATCGAGACCTAGGTTTCCTGTCTCATTACCAATGCTGATTTCTCCACGCCTATTACCCCTCTGCATATCTCACCTAAATCCAATCACACCTGCTATTGTGATTCACCTGCTATTGTAATTTGCTTGCTAATGTCATTTGGCATCTGAAACCACTCCACTTCCCAATAGATAGGACAGATGGACTCCCATTCTAGCTGTGTCTGAAGAAGTAAGCAGTGGCTCAAGAAAGCTCATACCCTGCCATGTATTTTGTTAGTCTTTAAGGTGCTACTGGACTCTTGCTCCTTTCTACTTATTAGCATATTATTAGTGATATTATTAGCATATTATTAACAGATTAGCATATTGTTAGCAATATTAGCATATGACAACTGCCTGATCTGTGTACCCCATGAGAAAAGAAACACTCACTACTTCATGTGGGAGGGTATGCACAAAGATTCTCTCTGCATAGGAAAAAATATATCATATGGCTATAAGAACCATTGGGAACATGAAAAATAGCATGAAACCTGTGTGTAGATGGTCATTATATATATGCAAATGTATGTATTCCTGCCATAATATATTCACAATATAGGCATGATGGAAAGCAGGGTCAATCATTTTAAAAGTGTGTTCTAATACCCTAATGACTAACAGCTTTATTATATTTTGATTTACAGACTATAGTGGCTACCTCTCTGGAATTTGCAATCTTGATTTAAGCACAGCTTACTAGAATGCAGGAAAGTGTGCTTTATGTATATACAAGTTGGGAGGATGTCAAAGAACAGCAGGAAGGGGAAACGATTTGGAAATCTTACCCTCCCAAACCTCTCCTCTAGGGTACTCTAAGCTCTCGGGGTTATAAGCAGAATAAGGTCTCCTTCCCTCTTTCATCCTTTCAGCAACTCTAAACTTTCCATTAGGGATGTGCATTTGGATATTTCCAGTCTGAATATATATCCAAAACCAAAACTATCTTTTCCAGATACATTTAGGTATCTGGAGCAATATTTTGCATTCTTGGAGTACTGGTAATTGGTTCCCCAATGTTTCTAGAAAAGTTTGAGAATATTTTTGAAAAAGTTTGAGAATGACCCATGTTTGTCATGGCTGGTGATGGAATATGGGTTCCCTTGGCAGATATCATCAACTTGTTCCTGAGCTCAGGGACTT
Organism: Gekko gecko; assembly: GCA_029375565.1. NCBI lineage: Eukaryota > Metazoa > Chordata > Lepidosauria > Squamata > Gekkonidae > Gekko > Gekko gecko. The sequence goes on from JAPDNY010000006.1 coordinate 142,438,024, forward strand.
TTCCAGGGACTTTAAAGGAGGCAGTGGTGAGAGAGCTCTAACCCCCCACCCATATCTGGATCCTACTGATCCAGCCAACTATTGCCTAGTGTCAAATCTTCCATTCCTGGGTTAAGGTAGTTGAGAGAGTGGCAGTGGAACAGCTCCAGGCCTTCCTGGATGACTCCTCTATCCTGAACAGAGGACAGAGGCAGCATTGGTTGCCCTCACATATGACCTCTGGAAACCCCTGGACCACTGCTGTTATTACTCTACCTGACAGCTGGTCGAGGGGTTTGGGCTGGGTTGTCACCAGTATGCTGATGACACTCAGCTGTATCTGCTGATGGATGGCCAGCCAGATACTGTCCCAGACATTTTGGCCAGGGCTTTGGAGGCTGTGGCTGGCTGGTTAAAGCAGAGTCAACTGAAATTAAATCCATCAAAGACAGAGGTCCTGTGTCTGAGCTGTGTGTGTGTGGGGATTGGGAATTAATGCCAATGCCCATGGTGAGGAGTTTAGGCATGATTTTGGATACCTCACTTTCAATGGAGGCCCAAATCACGAATGTTGCCATATCAGCATTTTACCATCTTTGGCAGGTCAGGCAACTGGTTCCTTACCTCTCCCCCTGTGACTTAGCTCCTGTGATCCATGCAATGGTCACCTCCAGACTGGACTATTGTAATTTGCTCTACATGGGGCTGAGCTTGAGACTGAGCTGGAAGCTGCCGTTGGTCCAAAATGCAGCAGCATGTATCCTTACTGGGACACCTTTAAGAGCTCACATACAACTGGTGCTCTGCCAGCTGCATTGGCTCCCAATTGAATACTGGGTCAAGTTCAAGGTATTAATTTTTGAAGCCCTGTGTGGTCTGGGACCAAAGGAGATCTGCTTAGCCTTGACCAGAGTCAGAAGAAGAGTTGGATTTATACCCCACTCTTCACTCAGAGTCTCAGAGCAGCATACAATCTCCTTTCCTCCCCCCCCCCCACAACAGACACCCTGTGAGGCAGGTGGGGCTGAGAGAGCTCTGAGAGAACTACTCTTGAGAGAACAGCTCTGAGAGAACTGTGACTGATCCAAGGTCACCCAGCTGGCTGCATGTGAAGGAGTGGGGAATCAAACCCAGTTCTCCAGATTAGTCACCACTGTTAACCACTATACCAAACTCTGGCCCCGGCCTGGTGCAACACTCTCCCGAGTGAGATCAGGGCTCTGTGGGACTTGTTGCAGTTCCACAGGGCCTGTAAAATGGAGATGTTCTGCCAGGCCTATGGCTGAGGTGGCAGAGATCTAACTACATTGGCCTCTCCTACCCAGCCTTGTGCTATTTATCCAGCACTACCATTGCTGCTTTTCTGCTACTTGCCCAGTATCTGGTTTTCATCTATAGGCACACATACCATTTTGAGGGGGCAGCACTTGTCAGCTTGTATCTTATTTCCATCTTGGAAGTTTTATTAGCTGATGTGATATAGGTTTTAATGTTGTGCAGATTATGTTTTAATTGTTTTAAATCTATTGTGTATACCTCCTGTTGTAACCCGCTCTGAGCCCTGCAGTGCAAGAAGAACAGGCTAGACATTTAAATAAATAAATATTTGGAAATATTCAGAGCTGGCATTTAAAGTCTCCTGGGCCTGTTTGTCTTCCATTTAACAGGTATTCCAGGCAAAGAATGGAAGGAGGGAGGGGACAGCTCTCCCAAATAATGGGCTCAGGTATTAGGGGGAGCGCAAGAATTGTTTGCCCTGTTACAATGATTCTCTCACAGCCCTCCATGACTGCCTCAGCATAGGCAAAAAGTATGAAAAGCAGGCCTGACTGCAGCTTGACATTTCAAGATTTTTTTATTTTTTTTTTTTGGAATGCTGCTTCTGTCTGTCCCTTGAATTAATTCTGCTTCCTGATACTACCTAGTTGACTAGAGTGCCTTCTTGTTCTGTGCCTGGGCATCTTCAGGACTGGTTTGCCTGCAGTGGACTTTCTTTTATACTATTATTTAAAATATTATTTCGAGTTTATCTGGTGGGTTGTTGTTTTTTGGCCTGGGGAGTTGTAGTTGGGGGAGGGAATTATCCTTTTATTTCTAGTTCTTTAGAAAAACAGTTTTCCTTTGTTTTGTTTTGTGCCATTTTTAAAAGGGTTCAAAAGACTTGTGCTTTTGGAGGGGTCCCTTGGCCTGGTTTAGAATTTTTAACTGCTTTGGATGTTCTCTGTTTCTAAAAGGTTTTTAATTATTAAATGGTTTGTGCTTTTGGGGGCAGCATTTTCCAAATTGTGATGGTTTTTATAAGTTTATCTTTTTGCATTCTTCTGGTTCTAAAGTTGTCCTTCTGTAATTGTTTTAAAGAACTTCCTATGTTTTTTTTAGGGGGGGGAAGGAGAGTGATTTCATGGAGTTTTGAGGTGTTCCTGTTGATTTCTAAAAGTGTTTTTCCAGCAGGTTCTGAAGAAAAATTCTTGTTAAGTTTTAATAACAGTTAACTGTAGGTGAGGGTTTAAGTATTTTTTTAAAAAAAACACAAAATAAATTTCAATTTAGAGTCCAGCATTCCTATTTGCTGGAGAGATGAGTTCTCTTGATGGGTGTGGCATATTCAGGCCAATAGGGATATGCTGCCTCCAGGAGGAGGAGGAGGAGGGAGAAAACTGCTCTGATTCTCCTCCACTGCCTCCACTTCTGGGGAGGGTCCCTCCATGACCACTCCCAGGATGCCCATCATGATGGAAGCCATCAAGGAGGCCATCGACACCAGTGGAAACATGAGGCACATAAGCAAGGTTTCACCATATGCAGTGGTGAGGGACTTCTTACCTGAGCCCTGTGAGTCACATGACATTAGCTATGGAAGAGACAGTCTGGCTGGACCTCTCTCTTGTGGCTCAGAGGCTTCTCTTGTGCCCCCACTGAGCATGCAGTGAGTGTGATTTCTCTTAGATGGGCAACATTGTCAGCTTGCACCACTTACATCTGCTTTTCTGGAGGGTTGAGCAATTTTTCTTCTGGAAGGTCAACTTGCTGTGCTTCAACTACCCAGCCCAGGACACAGACTGAGAGAATGCAGACAGAAGCATGTGCTCACTTCGCTTTCAGAGTGAAACAATCATGTGCTTATGCCTGCATCCTCTCATGTTGGGGAGCTGGGGCAAAAACATTATTTCTACATCTTAGAACTTAAAACTCAGAAGAAACAGCAGGGAAGCCATCCAGTTAAATCCACGTTACATATTGGGTTCTAAAAATACCACCCCAACCCTCCCTCAGCTCCTTTCGGCACAATTCTGTGCAGAAAATAAATAACTATAGTTCCAAAAAATGTTGTTCTTGCCTGTCTTATAAAGAACCCCCCCCTACAGACCACAAATATCACTGGAACAAGAGAAGTTAGGATAGTAGAGAATATCTCATTTACAACAAGTAGAACCCACAAGAGTGCCTAAAATGAAGTTCATGCATGCCGTATTGCTATTATGTTTCTTCTTTGCAGGGGTAGGAAGAGGAGCGCTAGTGATGAAGGGCAGCTGCAGTTCCTGAGGCTTCTCCTGCGACCCAGTCATGGTACAGTCTACTGACTGCAGAAAAAGGAGAACTTGGGTGCCAAAACCTTCCTCCACCTTGCTTTACTTGGGAAACTGTTGTTAGTGTGTATCTGTGTCAGTGTCTTGCCAGGTCTGGCTGGCTGCCTTGATTTTAGCTTGCCAGGTTCATTTGGCTTGGATTCTCTAGTTTGACAATGGTTCTGTTGGTCTTGCTGCATTGGCTTGGGTTCTCCTTGTCTTCTGTAGTTTGATATTGGATCTGTTCAGCTTAAGTTGGATTTGGCTTGGATTCTCTGGTTTGAAACTGGTTCTGTTTGGGATTGTTGATTCTGTCTGCATTAGGAAGTTTTGTCCAGTGGTTGCTCTTGTGTGTTTGGCTGTTGGATTCTTTGCCCTGAAGAAAACATTCCCCCTCCCCAAGGAAACAATGGAGACAAGTAGGATGGCTGGGGGTACCTTGTCCAGGGGTTTGTAGAATTTGATCCCTTGGTACAATTTGCTTGAAACCTGAGGTGAGGGTCATAAGTGAACAGGCAGGACTAGATTCCCTGCAATTATGGTACCATTTGTTTAAAAATCCAGCCACTCTAGCCACCCCAGAAAGAGTCTCCTCATAGGAAATAATGGACATTAAAAAAAATGAAATTTGGGAGGGGGAGAGAAAAGAATTTGAACCCTAAAACAGTATTGGGGACCTGAATAATCTGGAAATATAGTATGGAAACCACTGCTGAAGTCCACATTTGAAAAAATAAGTAATCGTTTTATGTTCACATCCCTATATCCCATCCCTTCCAGAGCACATGTAGTCCTCATCAAGCCATTGTTGTGGGTTTTGAGTCTTTCTTTTTCTCCTTAAAGTTTCTTTAGTTCAGCCTAGCTTACCATATAAGTTTGTTGTGAAGATAAAATGGAGGAGGGGTGAACAGTGTTGCAAGTGGCTTTGGGTCTTCATTGGGGAAAACTGTTATACCAATATCTAAAATAAATATATTTTTAAAGAAAAATTATCTCCAGCAATTATTTAAAAGAAAAACAAAACAAAATACTACACTAGTGACACTAGGAGAGACTCTGTAGTGTGCAGAGTCCCTCAAGGGGCAATCCTCTTTCCAATGTTATTTAACATCTATAATGCATCCTCTCACCCAGCTGGCATGGAGGTTTGGGCTGGGTTGCTATCAGTATGCTGATGACACCCAGCTATATCTGTTAATGGATGGCCAGCCAGATACTGCCCCATCTAGTTTGGCTGAGGGTCTGGAGGCCATGGTTGGATGGCTAAAACAGAGCCAGCTGAAACTGAATCCACAAAAGATGGAGGCTCTCTGGCTGGGTAGGGGTGACTTAGAGGTGGGGTGCCATCTTCCAGCTCTTGATGGGGCACCTTTAATACCTGTGCCAACCACCACATGTGGTCTTGCATACCTCCTGATCAATGGAGGTCCAGGTTACAAATGTTGCAAGGCAGGCACTTTTACAGTAATCTATGGTTGCCTCCAAGTTAGATTACTGTAATGCCCTCTATGTTGGCCTACCCTTGAGACTGATCTGGAAGTTGCAGCTGATCCAGAATGCAGTGGCCTGGGTCCTTATGGGGACCTCTTTACGAGCACACATTCAACCAGTGCTCTGCCAGCTGCTCTGGCTCCAAGTTGAGTACCAGTTCAGATTCAAGGTTTTGGTATTAATCTTTAAGGCCTTGAATGGTCGGGGGCCAGTGTACCTTCAGGAGTGCCTTTCTTGATATACTCCCCAAAGAACACTACACTCTGGGGAACAAAATCTCCTGGTGATCCCTGACCCAAAAGATATCCGGCAGTTCCCTGGGAACATCCATGTCCTGTGGGATCTGGGACAGTTCTACTGGGCCTGCAAGAAAGAAATGTTCCACCAGGCCTATGGTCTACTATCAAGCCTGGCCTCCACCTCTTGCCCTCCCCTCCTCCATGGGGAGGGCATAAATTGATATCAGCCGCTATCAGAGGATTACATTGTAGTACTGTAATGTTTTAATTGTTTTACTGAACTTGTTTGTATGAATTTATTATGGATATGTTGGTACATGTTGTACACCACCCTGAGCACTTATGGGGAGGGTAGTTTAGAAACTGAATGAATAAATAAATCTCTGGATTGTACCCTGGCAACCCTTCTTAGGAATGCCATGAGTGATAATTTAACATTGCCTCCTACTTTCTTAAGGATGGTGGCTTCAAGGCAAAACCCCCCCTCTTTGTGCAGAATTTTTACAAACACTGTTAAGCTCTTTTCTCTCCATGTCTGCCTGTTAACACAGCAAGAAATTCATTACACGAGTACTGTGCTGCTGCAAGACTGCTCCTTGATGAATAGGCTGCTCTCCTGGAATCAGCCACTTCAGCTGGAAAGTGATGCCCATCTTCATATTTCTCTTCTTGCAGACATTCTTAATAGAATCATAGAATGTTAGAGTTGGAAGGGACCTTACATATCTAGTCCAACCCCCTGCACTCTGCAGAAGCATAGCCAGAAGGTAGCCCTACAACATACTCCGCTTGAAAACGTCCAGCGAAGGAGCATACACCACCTCCTGAGGCAGTCTGTTCCACTGCTCAACCACTCTTACAGTTAGAAAGTTTCTCCTGACATTTAGCTAGTACATACTACTCTTCCATGTCCTAAGAGTAAATACAAAAGACCATACAAGGGAACCTTGTATGGGATAGTCAAAGGATGACATGCGTGTGTGCATGAACCTTTGATTGAAGACATTCTCTTCAAGGCTATTTTTGCAACAGGTTTTTGAATCAATATTACTGAAGAGCTCTGAAATTATGTGGCAATTGTTGGGAAGGGTTGTGGTGAATGATACCTGCCTTTCTGCCTTTCTTTTCCACCTAATTCTGAGGATGCTGTTCATGTTCTAAACTGGTGCATGGAGTTAGCAATGGACTGGATGAGAGTGAACAAGCTGAAACTTAATTCTGGCAAGACAGAGGCTCTCTGGATTAGTAAAAAGGCAGACCGGGGACTTGAGAGCTCTCCTGTCTTGAGTGGGGTTATTCTCTTCTTGAAAAGATAGGTTTACAGCTTGGGACTGCTAAGCAGTCACCTTAGAAAACTAGGGGCTGTGTTGGCTCAGAGTGCTTCTGGCCAGCTTCCACAGGTGCATCAGCTGAACCCCTTCCTGGTTTAGGCAGATGTAACCACAAGCTACTGATCTGCTCCTGAGTCCAATTCAAGTTTTTGTTCTTTAAACCTCTGCATAACTTGGGACTGGGTTATCTGGGTTATCTCTTCATACTTTACTACCCAGGAATTAAAATTGCAGGGAGAGATCCTCCTGACAGTCCCACGATCAAAGAAGCTCATCTGATGGGCACACAAGAGAGGTCTGTTTCAGTACTAGCAACACAATTCTGGAACAACTTCCCCAGGAAGGTGCCTTCACAGTCTTCAGGAGGCTGCTGAAGACCGTTTTATTTAGGACTGTGTTGGACTGATTTATTTATTTATTGGCAGTCCAACTTTGAATTTTTAAATGGTGACTTTTCTGCATATTTATAATTGTTGTTTTATTCATTGTTTTTATTTATTTATATGGTAAGCCGCCTTGAGTTCCATAAGGGGAAAGGTAGATAATAAATGCTATAAATAAATAAATAAATAAATAAATAAATAAATAAATAAATGCTATAAATAAATAAAGGGGGAACTCTTCTGTCAAGTACTGGAGAGTCACTTTTTTGTTCCCCAGAGAGAGGCTTCAAGAGTGATTCACCCATGATGGCATTCTCTGTCCCTTTATTTCACCTCCAGGTCAGCTGGGAGAAGGATCAGTGGGAGCCGAAAGGTATGAAGTGGAGAATGGGAGAACAAGCCAGGAGGAGTGTCTTTCTTGGGCCTTAGCCGCTCTCTCACAGGCTTTGCATTTGGTATCAAAGTCAGTGATTTTAAATTTCCCATCTCACCAAGCACTAGAAAATCTAAGCTAAACGTTACAATATGGTGAACATTGTCACATATAATTATACGATGAATTTTCCTTCTTTCTGTAAAAAACAAACCTACAATTAATTCCCACTAATTCATGTAATTGTGAGATTAAACTATAGGAGTAAATTGCTCATTATGACTTCTTTTGGTTTCACAAATATAGCATGCTAATTACTATATGCTGAAAATTGTCCTTTCATTCTCAGACAAAGTCTAATGAATCTCAGCTGATTTACCCTGGCAGAGGATTTCACTCTTGGCCTCTAAGGATTTACAACGGGTTCTGAGAATAAATCAGACTACAGGCAGTGGGTTGTGCACACAACATTGTGCACACAACAAGGTTCATATTACGGGGCTTTCCTGTCTGCTATAGCCCACTTGACCCCCTCCAAATTCTGCTTCAGGCAGTCAGATGACCTTCATCAATAGTGTAGGGGCGTGAAATGAGTCTGCAGTGGGTGGAGGGAATTGGAAAATATTCTCCCCTCCACCCATGAAAGCTGTTTCACTAGTCCAAATGACATTTTGCTAGACAAACAGCATCTTTGCCTCTAACCCAGTGATTCCAATGCTAGCATAATCCTCTGGGCCTTGCTTACAGAATCAAAATCTAGGCAGCTAGATTTGAGTCCAATAGCCTCTTAGAGACCCACAAGATTTCTAGAGAATCAAGCAAATTGATTCCTGAGAGTCAAAGCTGTCTTCGTTAGATCTGACAAAAGGAGCTGTGACTCTTGAAAGGTCATACCCTGGAAATCTTGTGGGTCTCTTGGGTGCTACTGGACTTGGATCGAGCTGTTGTACTGCAGACCAACATGGCTGCCCTCTGAAAAAAACAGGACATTATCATTTCAGGATTGTTATCCTTAGGGAATTGTTTGTTTCTGTCTTAGGTAATTCACATGCCTCTCTGTTCATTTATTACTGATTTATTTAAAATATTTATATACTCCATATACTACCCAAGGGGTTTTTGTAGCAGTTTTATTTTTTTATAATAGAATAAAACCAAACTAACTCACATAGACTCTTAAAATAATAACATCCATCAGCAGTAGTTGCTGTAGCATAAACAACCAAAGAGCGGCAACCCCCCCCCCGCCAATGCCACCAAAGACTTAGGTAGATAAAAATGTTTTGACTTGATGCCTAAAACTCAAAAGAGTAAGCACCATGTGAATGGCTCTGGGGAGACATTTCCCACATCACACAAGTCTATGAAATAGTGAATTCCATCCACCAGAGATAACATATTATTGTTGATCACGGATCCCCAGTTAACAGAGGGGGGAGGGAGATAAACAAACTGTTCTTGACCTTGCCAAGGATTTTGGGTAGTCTTTCTGCTTGTTGCAACCACCAATTTTATGATTGCCCATGATTTATTTGTTAATCATAGGTATTCACAAAGAATTTTAGCTCAAATTAAAATGTATGTATCAGTGCTTGACTGTATGATTACACTGATAAAATAGTCATAAATAAAATTATGTGATCACTTAACTAGTTGATATCAAATGTTATCCATTTTAGGATGTCCTGATAGTCCACATAACTTTACACCTAATCTCAGTTTTTGGAATACAACCAACAGTACAATCAGTACAGGCTACAAAATTGTCTACAAAGTGTAGGATTGTGGCAAATATATTTTGGATGAAAGGTCTTTGCATATGTCCAGCCATGGAGTTCCTCTGACAGAACAGAATTTCCATTTGCAAAAAAGGGGGACAACAATCGATGCCTCTTGCTGCAAACCTCTACTTTGTTCCTTAAGCTGTTCTAAACAATTTCAGGGGGCTACAGCAGCAGGTGGAAGGAGCAAAGCCCTAGCCCATAAAGTTCATGAATACATGTCTATGTTCTCCTGCCACACTGGAGGAGATTCTCAGAGACTGTACAAAACTGACCCTCCACAAATTTTAGGCAAGTCCCCTGTTTTGTAGGTAATTAGAGACAAATATATTTCTAGCAGTAACAACTTTGTTTGCCATTCTCATTCTGATTCTGCCAAATGTCAGACAGACAGATCAAAGGGTACCAGTTTTATCAGCTAAAATGCTCACTTGCAGATGAGGCAGAGGCAGACACTGGGCACCTCTTGAAGCTAGGCAGAGTGATACAGCAGGCACAAAGAAGAGGCTGGAACACCCTGGAAGATGAGCTGCAGGTAAAGAGGGAATGACGGGCAATTTGGGAGCCCCAGGAAGGTGAGGGATGTTCAGCCACATCTCTCTTCAGGTCATAATTTCTTTTTTAATTGCAAACAGCAAATGCCTGGACAATCAAAAATTGCCCTTTAATGTATGAAAATGGATTGCGAATGCTCTGTGCATGCATATTCTCACAACATTTTCCACGCCCCTATCCCCCATCCATCATCTTCATATGAAAAAATAGGTAAAATGAAGGGTTTTAAACTTGCTTTTGAGATAAAGAATATCTGAGGTATGAATCTCTGTTCTAGCCTTGCCCTGTTCACATGTTACAATGCACACATGCACATCCTGCCTGTACATCAATACATCTATTTGTAAGAAACAGCCAATGTGCATTCACTTTACAAATGAAACCAGGGACCAATACCTGGATAAATATGGAGTTTGAATCTCACGTTCAGCTGTGAATACATTGACTGTAACATGAGAATTACTCAATGTACAGACAAAGAACAATCAAGTGTACATAGATTGCAAGTGCATTCACTGAAACTTGGGAACAGGGTTTCTATGGCAGCGTTCAGACGGCCAGTCAATCCCGCCATGAGCCCTCCTAAAATTTTATCCTGATTTTTTTAATCCAGCCTAGCATGACCAGACGCCCCCCCCCGTGAAATAGCCTCACCATGCGTTGTTCCCACCGTGATTTGTCTACACGGCATCCACTGATCATCAGCTGGTGTGCTGGAATACGAGCCTGAGTTTCTTTAGGAGGGGTGTGTGAAAGATTTCCCCCTCTCTTTCCATACTCCAACAGGACATTCCATGCAGGAGATTCTGCATACTTCAGTTTCTGTTTTGACCCGCGCTTGCAGGGATGGAAAGAATAAGTCCCGGTCCTCCCCCTTACCATTGCCATCATGATCAATGGAGGGACTATTTTGCAAGTTAGAACAGTCCTTCCCCCCCTCCATCTCCCATCGCGGTAACATCTTGTCCCTAAAATAAATAAGCATGAGTATTACATTCCTCGTAGCGCTTATTGCTGAATGCGTTTCCTCGTTAAAGCGCACATAGGGTTTCAATTTTTAAAAAATCGCACCCCCGTCGGCTCGGTCTGATGTCAGATCGAGCCGACGGGAGCATTGTGCGCTAATGGAGTGACCAGACGGAAGAAAGTCTGCAGTTGTCACGTGGGTAAGCGAAAACCCTACATTGAAACTGCTACTTTTTAAATCAGTATTGGAGGCGCAGCAGAACGGGATGCCTACGGGACCGGAATATTTCCCAGATGTTTCTGTCTGGTCGTGCATTTTTGATCCGCAAGGGAGTCGTTCCTATGGCGGATCAAAAGATCCGTCTGAACGCACCCTATGTTTTGTCAGATCTGGATCATAAATATTTTGCCATGGCTGTCCTCTTCCCTGCTCCATCCATTGCCCAGTGCATCTGATAGGAGAGAGACTCCCAATTTACTGAAGAAGTGGCTTCCTTGGTTATCTTGTTATCCCTGGGGGAAGCTGCATGGTTGTATCTCAAATGTTCCAGTATTGCCTCATCTTGTCTCTCTTTCGTCTAACTCCCAAAGTTAAGCATGTTCATTCAAATTCATTACTACTCTCACATTGTTGCCTGGGAACTGTAGTTTGATCCAGGCAGTTATGTGCATATTCCAGCATGATGAATATTACTGATGGATTATTGCGACCCCTGCTCAGGTGCACATGCAGGTAATGCTGTTGATTGAGGAAGCATGGCCTGCCCATGATAATCCTAACCCAACCAAACCAGTAATGGTGAGCTTGCATCCATAACTGTGGCTACACAATCAGTCGCTGTGCTTATTGCCTCCTTCTCAGGTGAAATAACGAGGGAGACATAGGACTGGGATTAACTAAGGGCCACTTTATTAATTATTTACAATTCCTGTGGCTAGGGAACATCTTATGTGGAAACTGGCCAAGGCAGGTGTCCTCCCCTCCCAATTAACTCCTTTCCTATTGCTGAGTGAGCCATGAGGCCAAAGGGGAAACTATGGGGTTGAGCCAGCCCTTTAACTGTCAGTGCCCTGCCCCCGATGCAGACTCTTGCATCACCTGTCACTAACTCCTTTCAGGGAGCCAAACCAAATGATTAAGTAAAGGTAAAGGTTCCCTTGCTCGAAAGCCAGTCGAATCCGACTCTAGGGTTGCGGTGCTCATCTCCATTTCAAAGCCGAAGAGCCAGCGCTGTCCGAAGACGTTTCCGTGGTCATGTGGCCGGCATGACTAAACACCAAGGTGCACGGAACGCTGTTACCTTCCCACCGAAGTGGTCCCTATTTATCTACTTGCAATTTCTTGCTTTCAAACTGCTAGGTTGGCAGGAGCTGGAGCTAGAGACAGGAGCTCACCCCGTCATGCGGCACCCGGGTCTCGAACTGCTGAACTACTGACCTTCCACAGCCTGCAGTCTTAACCACTTGAGCCACCGCAGCTCACCAAATGATTAATAAACCATTAATACTGATTCCCCGCCCATTGGCATGAAGTAAGAAATAGAACGGATCTCCTCTCTACCCAACATGAAAGAACAGAAGTATCAAACCAAGTGGAAGCAGCAGACTGATGAATGATTGCCCCTGCTATTGTAGATCCTGTTCAGCTGACTTTGTTACGGCAACACACTCTATAAACAGTCAAAATTAATGTCTGTGGCTAATGTTGAGCAATGGACCATTGAAGAAATATGTTTGCTCCCAGCAGACACTTCATTGCTCGTGGACATAGACAGCAAGTATTGCCTTTTAAAACTGTTCCCATTCATATTTTTAAAAAAATTCTTGAACCAGACTGGCTGACAAGCATGAGGATTACTCTTAATAGGAAAGATCTCTTTTCAAGGGGACAAGTCATATCAATAGATATGTTTTACATCTAGAGGACTGAGTTTTAGGAGGTGAGGACTGTAATTGGAATCCTAATTATTTTTCCATTAAATCATACCTGGGGATTTATTCACACAACCACATTTGGGTCACGATCTCTTGGTGTTTTGTTTTTTTGTTAGCCCAGCCCTAAAGGGAATATGAACTGAACATGCCGCTATAGGCCAAAAGAGTTCAAGAAGATAAGCACATAAGAGAAATGAATGTTGGATCAGGCCAGTGGCCCATCTAGTCATACACTGTCACACAGTGGCCAAAAATACCAGGTGCCATTAGGAGGTCCAGCAGTGGGGCTAGGACGCTGGAAGTCCTCACACTGTTGTCCCATCAAGCATCAAGAATACAGTGCATCACTTGCTCCAGACTGAGGGTTCCTATCTATACGTTGTGGCTAATAGTCACTGATGGACTTCTGCTCCATATGCTTATCTAATTCCCTCTTGAAGCTGTCCATGCTTGTAGCTGCCACCGTCTCCTGTGGCAGTGAATTCCATGTGTTAGTCACTCTTTGGGTGAAGAAGTACTTCCTTTTATCTGTTCTAACCCGACTGCTCAGCAATTTCATGGAGTGCCCACAAGTTCTTCTAATGCGAGAAAGGGAGAAAAGTACTTCTTTCTCAACCTGCTCTATCCTATGCATAATCTTATAAACCTTGATCATGTCAACCCTCATTTCTCCAAGCTAAAGAGTCCCAAGCATTTTAACCTTTCTTCATAGGGAAAGTGTTCCAACACTTTTATCATTCTAGTTGCCCTTTTCTGCCTTTTTCCCAATGCTATAATATCTTTTTTGAGGTGTGGTGACCAGAACTGTACACAGTACTCCAAATGAGGTCATACCATTGATTTATACAGGGACATTATGATACTGGCTGATTTGTTTTCAGTTCCCTTCCTAATAATCCCCAGCATAGCGTTAGCCTTTCTTATTGCAGTTGCACACTGTCTAGACATTTTCATTGATTTATCTACTATGACTCCAAGATTTCTCTCTTGGTCAGTCTCTGCCATTTTGGACCACGACAATATGTATTTATATTTAGGATTTTTAGCTCCAATGTGCATCACTTTGCACATTTGCCACGTTGACGCCCACTCGCCCATCCTCGACAGATCCCTTTGGAGTGCCTCACAATCCTCCCTGGTTCTCACCACCCTGAACAACTTTGTGTCATCTGCAAATTTAGCCACTTCACTGCTTACTCCCAACTCCAAATCATTAATAAACAAGTTAAAAAGCATCAGACCCAGTACCAATCCCTGTGGTACCCCACTGCTTACCACCCTCCACTGAGAAAATGTCCCATTTATACTAACTGTTTCCTATGAATTAGCCAGTTTTTGATCCACAAGAGGACTTGTCCTTTTATCCTGTGACTATTGAGCTTACTTTGGAGCCTTTGATGTGGAACTTTATCAAAAGCTTTCTGGAAGTCAAGGTAAACAACATCTATTGGATCCCCCTTGTCCATGTTTGTTTGTTTGTTTTTTAAATAATTTTATTTTTTTCAGCTACAATGACAAAACCATACAAACAAAGAACACTAACAGGTTAGTGAGATAAGATCTTCCCTTACAGAACCCATTCTGAGTCTGCTTCAGTAGTTTTTGTTCATCAATTCAATTCAATCCATCAATTTCAAAGATGTCAGGTCAGAGCTTAGGGTTGCCAGCCTCCAGGTGGAGCCTGGAGATCTCCTGCTTTTCCAACTGATTTCCAGCTGACAGAGATTGGCTCCCCTGGGAAAAAAATGGCTGCTTTGAAGGCAGCCCGTATGGCACTGTACCATGCTGTGGCTCCTCCCCTTCCCAAACCCCACCCTCTCCCAGATCCATCCTCAAGTCTCCAAGTATTTTCCACCCCAGACCTGGCAACCCTATCAGGACTTCCAGAGATAGCCAGCAATAAACCTGTTCATGTGAGTAGAATCAGCAATATGTTTTGGTGAAAGCATCTGAATCATTATTCTGCTTTGTTCTGCTGCATTTTCTGTGCCTTCATCCCCTTGATTTTCCACATGCTTATCATTAATTTTACTTTCTGATTCATGGTTGCAATCTGCAAACTTACATAGTTTCATGTTTCAAAAAGAGGCATAATAATTTTGAATTGGCTCAGCCTGGAACTTGCAATTAATGTGTTTGGGGTCTGGAATTACATCTATTAGACCCCTCCTCTGTCCCCTTCATCAGGTCCACATAATCCCTCAATTTGTTCTAGCTGTCTTTCAGGATCTCATCAATCTCATCAGGGCTCCATTACGTGTCAGCCAAAGCAATCAGAATAGCAGGTGGATTTTAGCATTAATGCTAAAAAGAGACATAAGGTGCTTGCCTTATAAGAACTTTGCCTTATAAACCCCTATCACTAGCAGCTAGAAAAGCAGTCCCCGACCTTTACTGTTCTGGGATTCTGCATCAGGGTCAGAAACTGATGGTTAAACAAGGCAGGGAAGATAAAAAGGAGGAGACAAGAAAGAAGATAGTGGCAATACAAGGACACCATTTTACAGAGAAGGCAGAAAAGACATTTTAATAAATCAAGGAGGGGACAAATTTTCCAGAAAGGTTTGAAGGCCTTCTCTAGTATATTCAAGTTTAAACTGTAGGAAGCAGCACATTTTAATAGTGTTTGTTCTGGTTATTCTTTATACTTTATAATAACTGCTGATATAGATGCTCTTGAGGAATCATCATGTGTGGTTTGACATCCCAGGGTATGAGGATTCAGTTTCCTTTTCATTCCTGAATGGTGCACCTGTTTTTATGAGGCAGAAATGGATGCAGGACACAATAAACTGGAAAACAGGAACAGGGCTGAGTGTTGCTTTTCCTCCCTGCTTCCAGACATCAGGCTTGGGTGTGGCCAGAGGTGTGAGCCAAAAGGCAACAACCAAAGGGCTCTTGACATGTGGCTCATGCCCTGTGGCCTTGGACTGGCCCATTGAACCCAGGATCTGTCCAAGAGATAGCCTGAGATATAGCTGGTTATTTTGTTTGTTTGTATTATTTAAATTATGTTTATCTTTGTAAGCCACTTTGGTTCCTTTTGAGGAGAAAAGTGAGGAATAAATCCTGAAGTGAAGTTAGCAAACAATGTTTCGTTGCATTATGACAATGAAGCGGGTGGACCACGCTCCATCTTGTCCGGGCTTTACAAAGCCTGCTACAGATTATCAAGCCAAGAGATATCGGTCTCTTGGGCAACCATCTGGAACTTAGATTCCTCCTCATCCTACGCACCTTGCACATAAGTCAGATCAGAACAGAAAAATATCTATATGCTTTATCGGGTGGAGCTGATTGATGGGCTTGTTGTGCCCTCTTCAATACTTGTCATTGTGGCTGCTTTCTATTCATTAATCCATTTAATTGTGCTCCAGGTGGGCAGGCTCATGACAGGTACAGACAGGTTGTCTGCATTCAGCATCAGGCTGCTCAGACATACATGTTTGAGATGCTGTATCAGCATCCTGGTGGTTTGCCAGCAGTGGGAAATACACCTGCAATAGCAGAAAGTTAAAGCTGCTCTCTAGCTGCACTAGTTCAGTACATTACTATCATCAGTGGAAATCTTCTGCTTTATGGAGTGACCACTAAATACAGGCATTTGGCTCTTTACACTTATGTGGATTAAGAAACTGTCTGTCCAACAGCAACTGAAAAAGATGACCAAGGATATGTATAGTTTCATTGTAGGGTCCATGAGACCCGGTGCAAATCCCCACCCTACCATGGAATCTTGCTATTACTCTCTCTCAGCCTAACCTACCTTACAGTGTAGTTCTTCTGAGGATCGATGGACAAGAGGAGAATGATGCCATGGGCCCCTATAGGTCCCCATTGGGAAGAACATTACTGCAAATTTATTTTTGATCCAACCCATAGTAAGTGTTCTGAATTGTAACAGCATTATTTCTAATGTTTGAGGGTGATTAGAAACCTTCCAGTTCATTGTCTGGTGTTACATTCATGGGCATTGAGAGACAGGAGGGACAGCAAGGGCAAAGGAGGGAAAAGCTCATTCAGACATCAATTTATACTTCCCTGGGTCCATTCTGCATATGACCATTACCTATAAGATCCTTTTCTCTTGTCTTCCGAAAAGTTGGGACAGAGAATCCCTTGCATGAAGGCTATAATCCCTGATAATTTCACCTCAATGGTAGATGGGGAGTTATATCCAGAAATGTATTTCTAATTACAATTAATGGAAATTTCAGTTGGATTGGTTAAAGAATCCAACTCAGGTTTCTGAAACAACACAATAACTGAATTCAAATCCATTTTTTTTCTACACCCCTGCTCTGTTCTAGAATACCATCCTACAATATTGCTTTTATGCATAGGTTGGGTGTACTTCGTAAAGGTAAGGATATAATTTTGATCAGAATTTTGGTTGCATGCTAGGTTGATGAGGCTAGCGTGGAGGTCAGATGCTTTTAGCATTCTAGATTATCAGTCATTGTGAGCACTTTGTGGAGGGCTTTCATTGCACCTACACTGCCAATTTAGGTCAAGGACTTCTATAATATTTGTTGGCAATGCAAGTTGTATCATCACTCTGATCTCACAGCAGTGAGGGAGATTCAAGGAGGAAATGTGCTGCAACAGTTCTTCTAGATAGTCCCACCATATGTACCTTTGCCAAAGTAATGTGATTTCATAAAGGTTGCTGGTGCTCAAACCCAGATCTCACTGCTTGTAAACTCCCCCCCCCCCGTCCTTTACGTAATTTCCAAACATACTTGGCTAGAAGCAGGTAAGATGAATAGGGATGGGCATGACCTGGGAAAATATGGTTTGGTTCATGGTTCATGGCATGCCCGGTTCACAATCCATGAACTGTCATGAACTTTTAAGCACCAAATGAATGAGTTCAGTTCATGGGGTTCATGGTGCAGTAAAATGCCCCCCACACACATGCTAGAGACAACAAACTCTCGGGGGATCTCCAGCTGATTCATCTCTATCTGCCCTCCAAGTTTGGTGAGGATTGGATTTATGGATTTAGGGGGAGGGGGTTATGGAAAAGTGCTTTCTGTGGAAATGACAGGTGAAGGTTCAGGAGTGTAAAAAACAGATCCTATTCAAGCTAGAGACATTAAAGTTGCAGGGGAGCTCCCTTGGATACTCCTCTACATGCCCTCCAAGCCCCCCCCCCCGCCATTACTTTGAAGTTTGGTAAATATTTAGATTATGTGGAGACAGTCTGTCTGGAAATGTATCCATCCATGAGTCTCCATGAACTGCCACAAACTGCTTGAAAGTTCACTGAAAGTTCCTGCCAGTTGTACAGTCATGAAACTTCACTCCAGGAGCATGGCTGTTTGATATCACTTCCTGGATATATCATACATCATGTAAAAACTGCTCTGAAACTTTGCCTGTAACTTAACATGCAGTTCATCTTTTTGAAATGAATTTGAAAAATAACACCTTTTTTACTGCCACACAGTTATGCCATGAATTGCAAGTGGTTTTCTGCCCTCCCTTATAATTATAGAGAGAAATTTGACAAAATCGGTATCCAAATAATGGCAAAGTTAAATGTTCCTCGATGTGAATCAAGGGGTGGGGGGAATAAAATGCTTTTGCAATGCATATTTATTATGGATATTGGTAGTTGAAGTCAGTTTCAATCACTGGAGTTATATTCTGTAGTTTATCTGCTCTGAAACTTTATCTCTAATAAAAAAGAGAATAATAATGAAGGGAAAACAGTACAAAACTGGTTGCTGTCAGCGCTTGTCTGCTTTCCATTCAGTAAAGGTATTGTGTAGAGTTTTATCACTGTGATAGAGGAAGTTACAATAATATATTATCCAGTGCACAAATTTGAACTGAAGTCTCCGTGAGGTGCAGTTCTGCTTAGGTGATACAGCAGAGGCAATTTTGGAATGTTTTATTGATGAGCACCAGAAGGAGAATGGGTTTCAGGTGTGCCCCTGCTTTGAAGTGGCAGCTCCTTCCTCTCACCTTCTCTTACTGATATGCAATATTTCCACAAGGTTAGAAGGTGTCGCAAGATTTATGCTTCGATTTGAGACTTCCTTTGGTCTTCAAGGATTTATCCATAATATACTTTCCCCCTTTAATTAAAAAAGAGATAGTATCATATTTTACTTTATATTTCATAATGTAGTGATTAAAAGACTGAGATGCAAACCAGAAAGTCCATAATTCTGTTATTAGGTGGCCTAAGGCAAATCAGTCATACATACAGTTATTAAAACCATCTATATAAAATTACCTCTAAATTGAATGATTCACTCTATACGGACATACAAAGCTGATTTCTGCCAGCTCAGACTATTAGTCCATCTAGCTCAGCATTGTTTGCTCTGATTCTTGCTGGTTCTCTTGAGTCTTGAGCAGAGAAAGGTCTTTCCCTGACAGCTGTTAATTCAGATCCTATAACTGGATATGCTAGAGACTGAAAATGGGGTTCTTCTGTATGCAAAACAGATCTTCCATCACTGCACCAGAAGTTCTCTTTCTTGATTAATATAATCCTTACTTTCCTGTAAAGGAACAAACATCTGCTGCTGACACTGCTAATTTTGCCTTCAAGCTATAAACTTTAAGCTATATCCATCAAAAGATGGTTGAAACACTTCCTGATGTCAAAAACTGCAAATCTATGGAAACAACCAACTTTTGTTTTAGGTAGCAGGACTGGCCCAAGGGCCAAGGCTGTCATTAGAAGTGGGCATTGTTGGGTAGCTGTTGGGGCCCCACAGCTTTGGGAGGGCTGTGCAATAATAGTAACCACATCTGCCCTCTTAGTGTGGGTAGTGGCTGTGATAAACGTACATGAAGCTGTCTTATACTGTCAGAGCATTGGTCTACCAAGGTCAGTACTACCTACACTGACTGGCAGTGGCTCTCCAGGGTCTCATACCCTTTCCCTGATTCTTTTAGCAAGAAATACTGGGGATTGAACCTCAGGCCTTCTATAGGCACCTCTCCAGTCATGGCATTTGGTCCTCTGGCAGTCCAGCCCTTGTCTCTTGGCATGCATGCCAGCACCACAGGTAGAAGTGGTTGCTCCACCTCTTTGTCCCCTCATCCTAATCAAAAAGGCAACATTGGCTACTCCACTCCCATCTTCCAGTAAACAATGATGGCCAATAGGAGCAGAAAAAACAGACACCAGCAATGGACAATTTCTATGTTTGCAACAGTCTTTGTACAAGCACAAACGTTACCCCTCAATATCTGCTTGCATAAAGTGAAGGTGTATCCCCATTTGTCATTGTCTTTTCTTATGTGCACAACACAAGAGTTCAAACTGTTTTCAAAA
The DNA here is from genome assembly GCA_029375565.1 of Gekko gecko. Lineage (NCBI taxonomy): Eukaryota > Metazoa > Chordata > Lepidosauria > Squamata > Gekkonidae > Gekko > Gekko gecko. Next base: position 142,457,923 of record JAPDNY010000006.1, read on the forward strand.
GCAAATTAAAGACAATCATGCAAACCATCCTGGAATCCTGCAAACCTCCATGCAGACATTGCTAATTCATTAAAATATTGAAGTGCTGTGGATTGCTGCAGCTATTGCACTATTGCTTAGGCAACTAGAACTGCACAAAGTACTTTTCCCTTTCCACTCACACATCACTTGATTCAGTGCATTGAGTGGTGGTTGTGACTTCTAGCAATGGAGACCTGAGCTGGCCTTGCTGGGAAGGCAGGGTAAAAATCAAATAAATAATAAATGGTGACTGCTTGGGTAGAGAAGTGTGAAGTAGTGATAACCAGGAGCAGAGGTTGTCATTCTTTTGCTTGCCACTCTATCTGCCTTACAGACATGTCTCAACAGCATTTTGATGAGGGGCTCAAAAACTGGAATTGGCCTGCCTATGCCATAAACAGAACTAAGTGAGACCAGAGGTCTCACTGAGCATGAGACAGCTCCATGGCTCCATAAATATTTAGCTTTCATTTAAAACATTTCTATGCTGCCTCTGCAGGAAACTTGTCCAAGGCAGCTTACAAGTAAAACAAACTGAAAACACCAAACAGATAAAGGAATTAAATTAACAAACTATTAAAACAATTAAAATCAACACTAAAACCGGCATTTTTAAAATATATATCTATATCTCTCTATCGGTCTGTCTGTCTGTCTATCGATCGATTGATCGATCGATCAATCTCTAGCCAGTGTATAAGTTAGGGTTGCCAAGTCAAACTTCGGAAATATCTGAGGACTTTGGGGGTGGAGCCAGGAGAGTTTGGGGGCGGAGCCAGGAGACTTTTGTGATGCCACTTCCTGTGATGTCACTTCCAGGTCAAATGGCAGGTAATGTCACTTCTCAAGCTCCACCCTTTCTGATGATGTTCACTTCCAGCACACTGCACCAAACTATACTTCTCTTCCCTAATGATTGTGGCTCCCAAGAACAGGTTGGAGATGATAGCCTGGGAGGCACCCACACAGCAGTCCTGCCTACATAACACTGTGTCATGGACTCAGATAGCTCAGGTTAGTCTGATCTCATCAGATTTTGGAAGCTAATCAGAGGCAGGCAAGGGCAAACCACCTTTAAATGTCTCTTGCCTTGGAAACCCTACAGGGTTACCATGTGTTGGCTATGGAGCTAGCTTTAAAATTGTGAGCAGACAAACTTTGTGTTTTTTTTAATTAATTATAGAAACTATTCAAATATAATCTTCTTCCCTTAAGAAAGACCAACCAGACAAAGTCAGAGAGGATAAATAGGCAGTTTAGTCTTCAGTAGCAATGATCAATTTCAGCAGAAAATGGGGATCATGCAGTTGTTCCAAACAATTCATAGAAAAGATGGACTTTAAGGAATCATCTGGAAGAGGTGACAGAAGTGGCATTCTGTGTGTGAGCTGAAGGCATTTTGCACCAAAAGAAAAAAAAAGTGGACTGAGAGAGAAAGATAGCGAGAGAGAGAGAAAGCAAGCAAGACAGAAACACCGAAAGAGGGAGAAAGAGAAAAAAGGCAAAGTAAGAAAAAGAGAGGAAGACAGAAAAACAGATAGAGACAGGAAGGGAGAGGTAGAAAAAAAGATGGGAAGAGAGGAGTGAAAGAGAGAAATAAAAATGAAAGGAAGGAAAGAAGGAAGGTAGAAAGACAGGCAGGCAGAAAAATGATAGGAAGGAAGACAGAAAGAAGCCATTAGAAGACTCCTTTTCGCTCCTTCCTGCTTTTAGGCGGGGGGGGGAAACGGAGCTCTGAAATGACTGCCTGTGCTTTTAAAACGAACAGATGGACCTGCGCTGCCGGGCTGCTGGCTGTAAAGAGCAGGCAGCCACTGCAAGCCTCCCTTTGCTCCTTCCCACTTTTAGGCGGGGGGGGGGAAGGGCGCCCTAAAATGACTGCCCATGCATGTGCTTTAAATAGCTGGTAGCTCCCTTTCCCTCTCTCCCCAGGGAGGAGACCCCCAGCTGAACTTCCTTCCCACCGAGTGGTGAGGTGAGGTGCCCCAGGGCTGTGGGAGCACCAACATGCAGGAGAATTCAGTGAAGAATGGGCCGACCTAGCATTAGCCAGCCGGTGCGGGAGGGGCGGGGATGGAAGGAAAACCAACAGGACCATGAGGCAGAGCCCTGGCCAGCCAACCACTTTCCTAGACCCTCCACTCTTCTGACTCAGAACGGCCCTGCTGCAGACAACAGGCGGACTGGTGGGAGGAAAATCACTCCCCAGAGCACACTAGAGGGAAGTGGAACTGACGCTCTAGCCCTCGTCTCTATGGCTTTCATAGCCGTAGAGACTTGGAGGACTAAAATGCCAGAGCGTCATTCTTGCGGCTGCCATTTTGTCCCCCGGTGCCAGATTTCAAAAAATGGGTAGGGGGTCGAAAATCGGGGGTTCCCCCGCCCCCAGCAGGGGCTTGGCAAGTCTAGTATAAGTACAGGAGAAAACAGTTAATTGCTTGAAAAGTGTCTCAAAACAGGCTAGAGCAGACTGCATAAACAATTTAAAAGATCAACCCCTAATAAAAAGCCTGGGCAAAAACGGATATTTTAGCCTGGCAACTAGAAGATTTGGCACCAGGTAAATGTTCAGATGCTACCACTGGAAAACACCTGTCTCTGTATGCTGCCTGCCTCACCTCTGTAGGTGGGGACACAAAGGGCAGGGCTTGGGAAGAGAATCTTCATTAAAGGGCTGGACAGTACAGGAGGAGACAGTCCTTCAGGAATCCCCAGTCCCTAGCCATTTAGGGTTTATAGGTAAGAACCAATACCTTGAATTGTATCTGAAAACACAAACAGGAAAGGGGTGATACAATTCCAGTATCTTGCCGCTGTTAAGTAGCCTATTAAATCTGAAAAGCACTGTAATAAAGGAATACATACAAAATTCTATTTGGAATTATAAAAAATTATTATTAATTATTCTTCAGAACTGTAGTACAAATACAAGTTGAATCTGAACATGTGAAGCTAAACCACAATACATAAAGTTAATCACATAGTGTTAACTATAGCACCGTATGCCCCAGGTAAGTCTCTGTTTTGACCCTTCATCAGGCCATTCTCATCAGGCTGTAAGTAGCCTGGCTGCTGCATTTTGGAACAAATGAAGTTTCTGGGCTGTTTTCAAAGGAAGGTGCTATGTGGAGCACGTTACAATAATCTAACCTGGATGTGATCAGAACATGGATCACTGTGGCCAGATCATGCATCTCAAAGAATAGAATTGTCGAATCATAGAGTTGGAAGGTACCTCCAGGGTCATCTAGTCCAACCCCCTGCACAATATAGGAAATTCACAAATACCTCTCCCTTCACACCCCCAGTGACCACTGTTCCACACCCAGAAGATGACAAAAAACCTCCAGGATCCCTGGACAAACTAGCCTGGAGAAAAATTGCTTACTGACCCCAAACTGGTGATCAGCATTTCCCTGGGCATGTAAGGAAAGACCACAAGAACTAAGCACTGAGGCAACCCTTCCTGCCCTCCCTCTCATGATCTACCTAAGGTCCCAGAATCAGCATCAGATGGCCATCTAGCCTCTGTTTGAAAACCTCCAAGAAGGAAGGACCTTAGCTTGTATATCAGCCAAAGGTGACAAAATTTATTTATTTATTTATATTTTTTAAATTGGATTTGTATCTCACCCTCCCCACACAGCAGGCTCAGGGTGGGTTCCAAATGTAATATACAGTAATTAAAAACAGTTTAAAATACATCAGATAAAATACAGTACAAATTCTGTATATTCTATCAGAGTCTCAACAGATGTAACCTGTCACAATTGGGTTCTAGACATTAGATCTGATCCACTCCAGCAGAGACCTGAACCTCCAACTGAAGGTCAGGATTCAACAGCACTCCCAAGCTACAAACCTTTTCCTTCAGAGGGTGTGCAACCGTCTTCAGGACAGCCTGAGTCTTCAGTCCTTGAACAGTCTTATTATTAACAAAAACAGAAAATATCAGTAGCATATTTCCAATAGCATAAATATCAGCCCTATGTAATTTGAAATGCATTTCATTTAAACCACCCTTTGCATTTCTGAGCCTATATGCAATTTTAGATCTTGTTGAAAGACCCACCACAACTAACAGATTAAAGGGGAAAAACCAACCCTCAGCCACTAATACAAATAACTGGGTGATGTTCTCCAAACACCATGGCAAGATATAGTGGGATGGAGCCTAACTCTATCCTATCACTGCACCAAGAAAATCTGAAGTCTTCTTCCAGCCTAAGGATGCTTCCTTCACCTTCAGTGGCTCTTCCTAGGGTTCCCAGCCCGCAGGTCCCAGTGAGGTTTCCCCCACATTTAGGGGCCTGGATCCACCACCAACCAGCTGGCCAGTGCGAGAAACCCCACCCACAAGCATAGATATTACCATGTGACATTCTCAACACAATGACATCACCCAGAAGTGACATCATTGTGTCACTGATGTTGGGGGAGATGCTCTAGTTTTTTGGGCAAACTCTATGGTTTTGAATTGAAAAAACCATAGAGTTTTGCCCCAAAATTAGAGCATCACCCCTGACTTCAGCAACACAATAATGTCACTTCAGGGTAACATCATCATGCTGCCAACACAAAGCATATGTAGCAGATGATCCCAGAGAGGACCCATTAACACCTCCACCACCAGCCAGGTACGACCTGGCAACCCTAGCTTGTGGAAGATCCATTTAAGTTGGAGGAAGTCTCCTTAGGCTGGAGGAAGGGTCCTTGGAGGAATAGCTGGATCCACCCTGCCCTCTCTTTCTCTCAGGGAAATGAAATCTTCTATAGTAAGAACATAAGAACATAAGAGAAGCCAATGTTGAATCCAGTCAATGGCCCATCTAGTCCAACACTCTGTCACACAGTGGCCAAAAATACCAGGTGCCATCAGGAGGTCCAGCAATGGGGCCAGGACACTAGAAGCCCTCCCACTGCTGCCTCCCCCAGCACCAAGAATAGAGTGCATCACCTGCCCCAGACTGAGAGTTCCAATCTATACCTTGTGGCTAATAGCCACTGATGGACTTCTGCTCCATATCCCTCTTGAAACTGTCCATGCTTGTAGCTGCCACCACCTCCTGTGACAGTGAATTTCTTGTGTTAATCACTCTTTGGGTGAAGAAGTACTGCCTTTTATCTGTTCTAACCCGACTGCTCAGCAATTTCATTAACTGCCCACGAGTTCTTGTATTGTGTAAGAGGAAGAAAAGTACTTCTTTCTCAACCTGCTCTATCCCATGCATAATCTTATAAACCTCAATCATGTCACCCCTCAGCCGTCGTTTCTCCAAACTAAAGAGCCCCAAGCGCTTTAACTTTTCTTCATAGGGAAAGTGTTCCAACCCTTTTATCATTCTAGTTGCCCTTCTCTGCACTTTTTCCAGTGCTATAATATCCTTTTTGAGGTGTGGCAACCAGAACTGTACACAGTATTCCAAATGAGGTTGTACCAATGATTTATACAGAGGCATTATGATACTGGCTGATTTGTTTTCAATTCAATTTCAATAGTAGGCCTAGCCTCTCAACAAGCACACTACAAACTTTACACACACCACAATCTTGTCTCAACTCCCCCCCCCAACAAGTTTGTAAATTAAGAACAGGACTATCTACTTTTTAAATTTCATATGACTTGTAAATATGTTTCAGAGGAGGAAGATAACAGGCATCATTCAGGGCTTGTAAAGTAGCTGGTTGTAGAAGCTGAATTGGATGATTAAAACTGGCAGATTCCCAGTCCACAATAAGATGCTGAGATTTATGGGCAGATCTGATCATCTGTCAGATGTGTGATGTATAATTTAACCTGGAGAAAAGCACATCTCCATGTACAGTTTAAAGCCTGCGGAAGCACACACACTTTGCATTTTTAATTCAAAGGTATTATAAAAAACTAGAAAAAAGTGGTGAAATAAATGACTTCACTTCCCTCTGCCCTGTGAGTAAAGTTTGACATCTGAGATCCACATTATTCAGATTTGTTTTCTAAGGAGCCAGATGGGCTGTGTGTGTTTTTTAAATGTGCTGCCAGAGTGCAGTTGCATTAACACTTCTTTCCCTGGTGAATTAACACAATGCACTGTTTACAGTGTTTCTCAGTCAGGGAGAAGTAATATAGTCTACACTCAGTTTTAAGATCACAGCTAGCCTAATGCTTTCCAAAATCATATCCATTTTAAGGATGCTGGAAGGAAGTTTGTTGCAGAAGCTGAGCTGCTCACATGTGCTCATATACAAACCTATAACATGGGCTGATGCACATATTTCAGCTACAGTGAAAATGAGTAGTCAAGTCTGAACATTCCTCCTTAAACAAAACATCCTCAGAATTTCAAGGGAAGCCAAAAAATTAGTTGCTGTAGATTTTCTGGGCTGTGTGGCCATTGTCTTGGCACTGTAGGACCTGACGTTTCGCCAGTAGCTGTGACTGGAATCCTCAGAGATATAACACAGAAAGATGGAGCACTCTCTATGTCAAGGTGAGCAGAAAACTGATAGGCAAGTAATCTACCCTGGAAGTTTACATGGGGACCACACAGCATGGCATTCAGACAAGAATAAAAGAACATGAAAGACACTGCAGACTTGGCCAACCTGAAAAATCAGCAGTGGCTGAACATAGCCTAACCCAAACAGGACACAGCATTTTGTTCCAAGACACTGAAAGATTGGACAACACTTCCAATTACCATGTCAGATTGAAGCCATTGAAATTCATAAACATAAACACAATTTCAACAGGAAAGTTTAAAAATAAATAGGGCATGGTTTCCTGTACTGAAAAACACAAAATGCTCTACAGCTGGCAACAGCACTACAGATAAGATTAGAGTTACATTAGCCATTCCACACACAAAAGAACCTCCTCAAGAAACAGGAAACCTCCTCAGGAAACAATCCATAGACAAAAGAACCTCCTCAGGAAAGCTCCTCCATTAGCATGTTCATAGCCTGGAGAACTACACTAGATAATTGACTCAGCCCTATCCCACCTTCCAGGGTAGAAATAAATTACTTGCCTATCAGGTTTCTGCTCACCTTGACATAGAGAATACTCCATCTTTCTGCGTTATACCTCTGAGGATGCCAGTCACAGCTACTGGTGAAACGTCAGGTCCTACAATGCCAAGACAATGGCCACACAACCCAAAAAATCTACAGCAACTAATGAACTCTGGCAGTGAAAGTCTTCAACAACATATTGAAGCAAAAAAAGTTACATACACTTGTAGAGCAAGGCAATGTTCTTGGGATGGGGGCAGGGGCGGGGAGGACACAGATACTTTTGTAGAAGTGGTTTTCTATCTGTGCTGTCAGGAGTCATGGGGTCCCCAGGCAGCTTATTTAGGGTTTGTCAATGGGAAGATCAGTAATAATGGATTAACCTCAATTAAAGCAGCTGTCTCACCTGTACCAGTCTTCTCCTGCCGTATGCAGCAATGTCAGGGAATAATGGGAGAATATCCCCCACATCTCTCTGCAAATGGGTTCCACTGAAGACCTTTGGTGGTTGATGTAGAAAGAATTCATGAAAAATCAGAACCAGCCCAAGGATTTGGGACACTCTAAGCTAGGGTGTACAAGCTGTCCTCCCTGCACTGTGGTAGGTGGGAAGACAGTGCCCATCCTCCTCACCCTGTACCCCCACACACACTGGGCTGTGGGGAGGTAGGAAGATTGCACCCATCCTTCTCACAATGTGAAAAAGATGCCTCCCCTAGCAGCTGGTTGAGGTGGGCAGCATCTGCTCTCCACAGCTATCACTGGGCCATGGGAAGGTGGGAACCACTACCTGCCTCAGCCCGTAACTTCAGGGCATGGCACAGCAGCACCTACCATCCTCACCCTCATACTGCAGTGGGAAGCTGCCATCAGGTCTCTGTGCCCACCTCCCTGGTCAGACAAGGCAGCAGAGGTAAGGAGGAAGAGAGCCAGGCTTAAGCCCATCCCACCACCCAAAGAAGGCTCCTCATTGGCTGCTCACTGAAGCCAGGATGCCTCCAGGAGCAGACACTGGTGCTGCAGGTGAGTGGCCAGGGTGCAGCAGGGTTGGTTGGTGCCCCTCAACCAGGGGTACCCTGGGTGATTGCCTAGGGCCACCTAGTGGATGGACCACCTTTGTGAAAGATAGAAAATTGAGTAGCAAGCCCAATGTTGTAATTCTAGAATTGTTCTATTGACTGTATTATTCTGTTAGTGCTGAATCAAGCCATTACATAATGTGTTTATGTATCCCCTCCCCCCCATTCTACCTGCTTTCCTGCCACTATACAAACTTGTTAGATGCTCTGACAAAGTACCCTTTAGAAGAAAATCAAGCACTGTGGGAGCTGCTTTTCCAGGGGTTCATCACAAGTGATGTTGTATTACTTTAAAGCTTACAGCCATGTCGGCAGAAACAATCATGTGGGTTCTTACCACAGCCAGCCTAGGATGGGTGATGATGGTATTCTTGAGAGAACCAGTCCCTCCCACATACAATCACAGACCTTGAAACACTACAGCCGTGCTGTGGAAAATGCTTTCCCAGTGTTTCGAAGGGCACAGCTCCACATAGGATCACACCATTCATTTAAAAATTCAAGTTTAAGACTTCCTACCTAGTGTGTGTGTCATAATGACCAATACAGAGTACACAGCTCCAGCTCTATTTAATTATTTAAATATTTGTACCCCACTTTTATCCCCCAAAGGGACTGAAAGTCATTCACATTATTCTCGGTGTTATCCTCACAATAACAACCCTGTGAGGTAGGTTAGGTCAGAGAGTGACTGTTCCAAACTCACCCAGCAGGTTTCCATGGCAGAGTGGGAATTGGAACCTGGTTCTCCCAGATCCTAGGCAGACAGATGCTCTAACCACTATGCTATGATGGGATGGCCTTCTAAATTAAAGCAGCTGGAAGCTTTGCATCAACATCATCCCGAACAGAGCTTGGCTACTGACCTTCAAAATGACCCTTTTCAAAATGCTTTTGCATTCCATTTTAGTAACTGGTTGCTAATGGATTTTTTCTGTAATTTCAGATAGACCTGTATTACAAACTGACTGCAAGCAGAATTTATTTACCTGTTCATGCAAACCCACTTGCATTGGGTTAGCAAAGCGTAATTGAGCTGCTTTTGAGGGAAACTGCTTTTTTCCCATTTTCAACCCCTTCTGAAGTGCTGTGGTGTGCTGTTTAAAATAACCATAGAGCTTCCTACAATGCCACTTTTCCCCTTGCCCTTTTTTACTGCACAATCTTGACTCCATTGACTCCATTGATTTAATCCATCTCAATGGTGCTGGCTATAGCACTGAAGTACTACAGCGGTTTAGCACTACATTGCTCAGAACATTTTTAAAAGTCAGAGGAAGATCACGTGGTGAAAAAGGGTGTGTGTGGAGGAAGCAGCACTGTTTGAAATTACCATAGCATTTCAGAGACAGCCCATTAATGGAAGGAAATTTGCTTATGAAAGGAATGGGTGGAAATTCACTTTACTTGAAATTGGGTCAACAATGAATAACATCCGGTATAGAACGGTAATGTGAAAAGGGCCAGTGTCACCTTGCAAATTTCATGGTCCATTAAGGTCAGAAGGACTGGGTTTGAATCCCTTGCCTCCAAAGTATAAACGTTTCTTTTCCATCCTGTGCAGGAGATTCTATGCTCTATTTTTCCCACCTCTTTTTTTTTTTTTTTGGATGACTTCAGAAGTCCCATTTGATAAATTACCAGACAGCCTCATTAACTGCAAAGCTTTGTCAGTTCTCTCCAAGCAATCAGAGTGTTAGTTAGACCCAAAGAGCAAATGGAAAGCTAAATAGGAAGCCAAGCGCAACCTTATTAATCCTGGGCTATGGATCGACATTTGTCAACTGTATTGAAGTTTGTTGTACTGAATGGAGCCCTAGAGACCACTCAATTACTTTATCTCTTAGCAATTAGGAACCCTCTCCCTCAGCACAAGGAGAGGCAAAAAGAAAAAAAAATGGATGCAAGATTAACAGAAGCAATCCATGACCTTTTTGTACAGGGATCCTTTAAAGAAAAAAAGGGTATATTGTTTTCTTTAATGTGTACTTTATTTAAGAAAGTGGAAATGTGCTTCATTTTCATTTAATACAAAGAGCTCAATGTGGTTTTCTAAGAAACTCTTGAGTCTATTATTGCCTTGAGCTAAATATAAGGAAAATTCAGATGTGTCTCTCTCTGTCCATGGCTGGCCTGAATATTGTCTGGTCAAAGTACTGGAGAATCTGGAGAGTTTTTGCCTTTCTTAAAAGGAGGCTCACCTCTTGCTTTAATGACTGACTCCCCTCCACACCATGCTTGCCAAATGGTCAGATGGTCTCCCAAGTTTGCCTTTGTCTTTAACAACTCTGTTTTTTTTTTTAAATGTCATGACTAGTTGGTACTAGAGGTAAGCTTTCTGGCAACTTTATTCACAGCCCTTGAACCATTCTCAGAAATGCCACAATTACTTCAGAATGCATCTGACTTACTTGTTGACTGGGGCTGGTCACTTTGATCATAAGATGCCATTTTTTGGTGTAGTGGTTAAGTGCGCTGACTTTAATCTGGGAGAACTGGGTTTGATTCCCCACTCCTCCACTTGCAGCTGCTGGATGACCTTGGGCAAGACATAGTTCTCTCAGAGCCATTCTTGAAGGAGCAGTTCTTGAAAGAGCTCTCTCAGCCCCACCTACCTCACAGGGTGTCTATTGTGGGGAAGGGAAGGGAAAGGAGTTTGTAAGCTGCTCTGAGACTCCGAGTGAAGGGCGGGGTATAAATCCAATCTCCTCCTCCTCCTCCTCCTCCTCTTCTTCCTCTGCTGCTGCTGCTGTCTGGGTAAAGGGGAAGAGGATCAGAATAAACTAAGTGTTGTCATAAATGTTGTATTTCTCCTGGATGTTTTGCCTTGCAGTAATTCTCAGGCAGAGATTTGGAAAAGACGAGAGAGGCGAAAGAAGAGAATTGGAAAAAATGGGTGAGAGACAGGAGAAAAGGAGCAAGAGAGTGACGAGTGAAGCTAAGGAGGGTGGTGGGGCAAATAACAGCAAGGGGAGGAATGGGGAGGGAGGCGGGGCCAGAAATTTCAGAAGGGAAATAAAAGGGAGCAGAGAGGCAGAGGTTGAGAAGGAAGATGCAGGGGTGTCCAGAATTGGGACCCAGCAGGGCAGAGGAGGAAGTGGTGAAGCAACCACCCTCCCCACCCATTCTGAGACCTCATGCTGCAACTAATGAGACCTCTGCAAATGATGACAGAAGGGGGCAAATCTCTGGAGGGGCAGGCGGGGCTTGACAGTCTCATGCACACACACAGTCTCTCTCTTTCCCTCCTCCTCTCTTCCTTCTCAAGAGAGGGTGAGGAGGGGGGAGACCTCAGGCTCAGCTAATGGAGGGAAGGGAGGCTTGGCTTTCTATCTCTCCTATACAAAGCAGGAAGCAGGAGAAATCAATTGAGGGAGCTGGGCAAAAGCAAGCTGTGATGCTGCAGTGGCCGCAACCCCAGGGAAGGCAGCAAGAGAGCACCTGTTGCTTGCGGGCCAGATACGAGCTGAAGTCTCCTACTTCCCCATTCTTGATGCATAAGTGTTCTGCTCAGCAGGCAATTGTTTAAATGTAGACAGTTAGATAACTCACAAATCATATAAATCAGTCATCAATAAATGCTATGTTTCAATAAAATCCAACCCCTTTTTGTTCATCTAAGTAGTCCCAAGAGATGCTCATGGCTGCCAGTTAATTGAATTGGCAGCATCCTTGCTCAGGTGCATTTTTGGGGAAACCCAATGCAAACCAGTTTGGCAGAAATTCATGGCTGCTCAATGGAACCAAACAGACCAAGTGATCAGTTCACATCTAATTGCTGCCTTCGAATGTGTGTAAATCCCATGACCTTCAGAGGTGAGCTACGAACTCATGGCAAGGCCTTTTCAGTGCCAAAGTCTGGAATTCCATCCCATGGGAAGTGTGTCTAGTCCAATTCATTTTAAGTTTTAGAAGTCACATCAAAACCATCCTTTTCCAGCCAGTGCTTTATGATAGTGGTTATCCATTGCTTTTCTGGCTTTTATCTGATTTTTTAGAAATGCACTTTCAGAAGTTGAATGCAATACTGCTTGATGTGGGTTTATGTGTGACCATTTTTATTGCTTTTTTGTCAGTGATACTTCAATCCTCAGATTCCTCCCCATTTATCCCCATGTTCCAGCTGCAGTTCTAAAGCAGGCACCTACTGGTGGCCCCTTACTAAAGAGTAGAGATGGTCATTGTTGTGTCCTGGCATCAGGAGTAGGAGCTGGCGAAGGCAGCCAAGCTTCGCTCTCTGAGAACAATAGGGACTAGGCTCCTGAGCTCGCCAGTAAAGAACCAATGGCAGCTTTGGCGGGCAGTTCAAACCCGCCAATAGAATAGGGGCGTCCCCCCCGTACTGTATATAGTTGGCCGCCGGCCATTACGGTTTGTCTTTTGTCTTGTGTGAAGTACGATTAAATGCGTCTTCTCTTATGTCGTCGTCCGAGTCATGAGGCCCGAAACCCAGTACTTTACAGTGGCGACGAGGATGGGATTTCAACGCCTTCCTTGACTCCATGAGCGACGAAAAAGATGACAAGGCCACCCGCCGAGCATCGCATCGCTGACCCCGAGAGCAGCACCGCACCGCTCGCTGAGCACCGCATCGCTGACCCCGAGAGCAGCACCGCACCGCTCGCCCCGGCACACGCCTTCCCAGACGGAGCCATGGCCGCCACTCACGTAATGATGGAGCGCTTCGATCCATCTCAGCCGGAAACCTGGGACGCCTGGGTCGACCAGCTCATAAGTTATATGGAATTCAACGAGATTCGAGACCCGGAGGAAAAACGGTCGCTCCTGCTGAGCGTGTGCGGCACCCAAACAGTCCGCCTCGCCAAGAGCCTCTTGGTGCCCCGCACAGCCTTGGAAAGCTCCTTTGGGGAGATCCTGGACGTCCTCAACGGGTATTTCAGCCCCCGGCCTACCTTCTTGGCCAAGAGGATGGACTTCCAGAGGCGAGTCCAGGCCCAAGGGGAATCCGTTGCCGCGTTCCTGGCCGCGCTGAGGGCGCTCGCGGTGGACTGCGGGTTCCCGAGGGTGGAAGACAACCTGCTGACGCAGTTTGTGTGGGGCCTGGCGGACTCCAAGCTGCGGCGCAAGTTGATTGGCTACCGGAGGCTCTCCCTGGACGAGGCCATCGACGCCGCAATTGCACACGAGGCCGCCGAAGGGGAACGCCCGGCCGTGGCTGCCCATATGATTGGAAAGGGTCCCAGCCCCGGGAACTCAGACACCGAAGAGGTCTACGCCCTCAGACCCCAACACCGCCGGCCGGCGCAGACCCAGCAGGCCGACAGGGAGCCAGCCAAGCCTTCCGGCAACCGGACCGGGTGCGCCAGCTGCGGGGAAGGCCAAGGGAGGAAGACCTGCAAGTTCCGGGATGCTGTCTGTCACGGGTGTGGAAAACAGGGACACCTCGCACGGGTCTGCCGGTCCAAGGGCCCCCGGAACTCGAGATCGTCGGCCCCACCGCACCGCGCACCGTCCACCACCTACGAGACGACGGAAGAGGTCGCCGAACTGTACCATCTCACCGATCAACCGCTGCAGGTATTTCGTCTCCCCAACCCCAATCTCTCCTCCACCCCGAAGATCCAAGTAACCGTGCGGATCGAGGGGTCCCCTTGTTGCATGGAGGTGGACTCGGGATCGGCGGCATCCATCATTTCCATGGACACTTTAAAAAAACTTTGCCCGGCAGGGGGACCCCCTCTAAGGCCATCGCCACTTAGCTTGGTGGACTTTCAAAAGAACCCTGTCCCCATCCGGGGAGTCAGCACTTTCCGAGTGCAGTACCGAGACTTTGAGGGGAACTTGGACTTGGTGGTGGTTGAGGGAAACCTTGTGAGTCTCCTGGGGTGAGCTTGGTTCGAGGCCCTAGGCATTACGATTGGGGGAGTGAATAAGTGCGGGATGCGGGACTGGGGGCGGTGTGCAAGGAATTCCCCGAGGTCTTCGATGGGAAACTGGGGTGTTATAAAGGGGCCCCGGTGTCGCTACACTTAGACCCATCGGTGACGCCCATCCGGCGGCGCTTCTGCACCATGCCCCTGGCCCTCCGCCCCAAAATAGAGGCAGAACTGGACCGGTTGGTGGCCCAGGGGGTCCTAGAGCCCATCCCCAACGCATGATGGGAGACCCCGATTGTAACACCCATGAAGCCGAACGGGGAAATCCGCATCTGCGTGGATTACAAGTGCACCATTAACCAGGCACTTCAGGCGCACGCATACCCCGTACCCGTAGTCAGCCACGTATTGGCCACATTGGCGGGGGCGCGCATATTTGGTAAGCTGGATCTCGCACAGGCGTACCAGCAACTCCCTGTGGATGAGGCCACGGCCGAGGCCCAAACCATAGTAACCCACCGGGGGGCCTTCAGGGTAAAGCGGCTGCAGTTCGGGGTCAGTGTGGCCCCAGGGATCTTCCAAAATCTAATGGACGATTTGTTAAAGGGGATCCCTGGCATGACGCCATTCTTCGACGACGTCCTCATCGCCACGGCCACCCCAGAGAGCTTCGGCGCCTGCCTACGGACTGTTCTGGGACGCTTCCAAGCCGCGGGGCTGAAGGTGAAGCGGGAAAAGTGCCTCCTCGGGGTGCCGGAGGTGGAGTTCTTGGGGTACCGGGTTGACGCAATGGGCCTGCATCCGGCGAGGGACAAGGTGAAGGCCATCGTGGAGGCCCCTGCCCCGAAGTCCAAAGCAGAGCTCCAGGCGTTCTTAGGCCTCCTGAACTTTTACCACACCTTTCTCCCGCACAAAGCCGCCGTGGCAGAACCCCTGCACAGGCTGCTGGATAAGGCGACACCTTGGGCATGGGGAGCGCGGGAGGAGGCGGCGTTTCGGGGGTTAAGGTAATATTGATTTCAAATGCTGTACTCGCCCGCTTCGATGAAAAGCTCCCGGTGATTCTGGCCTGCGATGCGTCGCCGTATGGGGTCGGGGCGGTCTTGGGCCACAGGCTACCAGACGGGAGGGAAGTCCCGGTGGCTTACTACTCCCGCACGCTGTCCCCCGCAGAGCGGAACTATGCGCAAATTGACCGGGAGGGCTTGGCCCTGGTGTCGGGAGTTAAGAAATTCCACAACTTTGTGTATGGGCGGCCCTTCACGCTCATAACTGATCATAAGCCACTCCTGGGACTGTTCGCGGTGGACAAACAAACGCCGCAGGTACTGTCGCCCCGGGTGTTGCGCTGGTCCTTGTTTTTAGCGGGCTATCAGTACCGGTTGGAGCATCGGCCGGGCAAGGCGCTGGGGCATGCTGACGCCCTGAGCCGCCTGCCGCTGCTGCATACAGGGGAGGATCCGGCCCCAGCCCCCGCAGTATTGTTGATGGAGGAGTTGCCCAACCCCCCCCTTCAGGCTGCAGACGTGGCCGCCCGCTCATCCCGAGATCCCATTCTTTCCCGGGTCCTAAACTGGGTGGTGAGGGGATGGCCAGCGGAACAGACAGGGCCAGAGTTCACGGCATACAAAGCCAGAAGGGAAGAGCTATCCGCCTTGAAGGGGTGCTTACTATGAGGGGACAGGGTGGTCATCCCGGGGCCCATGAGACAAGGGGTTCTAGAGACGCTTCACGAGGCCCACCCGGGAATTGTACGAATGAAAGCTCTGGCAAGGAGCTACATGTGGTGGCCCGGGATGGACGCAGAAATCGAAACCTGGGTCCGGGGGTGCACATGGTGCCAGGAAGTCCGCCCCAATCCCCCGAGAGCGCCTACCCAAAGCTGGGAGTCTACCCACAAGCCGTGGTCCCGCCTACACGTAGACTTTGCCGGGCCGTTTCAGGGGCTCCAGTTCATGGTGACGGTAGACTCCTACTCGAAGTGGGTAGAAATAAGTCCAGTGTCTACCACCTCGGCTGAAGCGGCCATAAGGGCCCTGCGCAAAATATTCGCTACGCACGGGTTGCCTGACACAATCGTGTCGGACAACGGGGCCGCGTTCACATCTGCGGAGTTCCAAGCGTTCCTCGCAAGGAACTTAATCCGGCATATACGCTCCGCGCCCTTCCACCCGGCAACAAATGGACAGGCGGAGAGGACGGTATGCACCGCCAAAGAAGCCCTGAGCCGCACAACGGAGGGGGATTGGGAGTTCCGGCTGGCCCGCTTCCTCCTCACACAGCGCACTACCCCAAATCCAATCTCCAGGCATTGCCCCGCAGAACTATTGATGGGCCGCCGCCCCACGACCCTGTTAGACAGGCTCCACTCGGACCGAGCCCCAGAGAGGAAGCTGGTCGAAACCCGGGAGGCGCCCAGGAGCTTCCTCCCAGGGGAACCTGTCTACTTCCGGAATTACGGGGCGGGGCCTCAGTGGCTGGCCGGGCGCATCCTAAAACCCACCGGGCCAGTATCATACGAGGTCGTGGCAGGCGGGGACCGGGTCCTCCGCAAACACGTGGATCAACTCCGGAGGCGGCAAGACGCAGGCACAGGGATCCAGGCCCCGCTACCGGAAGACACCGCGGCCGCCCCAGCACCAGATCGGCTGCAGGCACCACCAGCGGAGCAGGTTCCAGAATGACCGCGGAGCCCGGAGGAGGGCCCGGAGCAAGCCGAGCCGCCGCAGTCGCTGTCGCCACCGCTACCACCGCAGCCGTCGCTGCCGCCAGAAATCCCAGCTCCTAGTGCAGGAGGACCACTAGAAGGGGGCCCCGCCAGTCCGGTACCGGCCCCCCGAAGATCGGTAAGAGAACGGAGGCCGCCAGCCTACCTCAAGGACTACGTCACCTGATGGGAGACGAACTATGGGGGAGGGGTGTTGTGTCCTGGCATCAGGAGTAGGAGCTGGCGAAGGCAGCCAAGCTTCGCTCTCTGAGAACAATAGGGACTAGGCTCCTGAGCTCGCCAGTAAAGAACCAATGGCAGCTTTGGCGGGCAATTCAAACCCACCAATAGAATAGGGGCGTCCCCCCCCGTACTGTATATAGTTGGCCGCCGGCCATTACGGTTTGTCTTTTGTCTTGTGTGAAGTACGATTAAACGCGTCTTCTCTTATGTCGTCGTCCGAGTCATGAGGCCCGAAACCCAGTACTTTACAGTCATGAACCAGGGAAATGTGGTTTCTGTTCATGGTTTGTGGTGTGCTGGGTTTGTGAGCTATGAACGATCATGAATTTTAGGTGTCAAACAAACTGGTTTGGTTTGTGAGGTTCATGATGCGGTAGAGCACACATACTCCTGATGTGCTAGAGAAACCAACATGCAGAGGACCTCTGGCTGACTGTCCTCTACCCACCCTCCAAGTCTGGTGAGGATTAGATTTATAGGATCTGAGTTATGACCCCCTCCCCCCAAAAAAGATGCCCCCAGGCAATTGCTTTCTGAGGAAATGACAGGTGCAGGTTCAGGAGGGTATAAAATGGTGCACAGAGGATTTCTGACTGAATCTACTGTACGTGCTCTCCAAGTTATGTGCAGATTGGATTTAGGGAGTCTGAGTTATAGCTCCCCAAAGAAGATATACCCTGGAAAGTGCTTTTGAGGAAAATGTTAGGTGTAGGTTCCAAAGTGCATAGAATGGACCCCCTGCAAGCTATGCATACCCAATGCACAGGGAAGCTCATCCTGCCTTTGAAGTTTGGTAAACATTTTGATTGAGCAGAGACAGTCTGTGTGGAAATATATGCATTCACAAACTGCCATGAACCACTTGAAAGTTCATGGAAAGTTTGTGCCTGTTGACCTGCCACAAACTTCAGCTCATGAACCACAAATCGCCAAGAACTCATCACAAACTTTAGTTCATCCCTACTTAAGAGCCCATCCCTACTTAAGAGCCCATCCTTCTCTCTTTTTTTAGTACATTTTTTTAAAAAATGAATTAAAATTGGGGTATAGAAGGGTAAAGGAACAGGAAAATAAAAATACGATAAAATATTTAACATAACATTACAAGGACGATCAATGACACAGTAAGAATAGTACATTAATGGAGCCTGTTCCTTTCCCAATCTGTGGAATGGGCTCCCTGGGGGAGCTAAGGAGAAGAAATCTTTAGGAGGTGCTACAAGGCCATTTTTATCCACTAGGGCTTTTAAAGAAATATAGCAACAGGTGTCTCTTGGGGGGAGAAGGGTTATTGGGGGGATTGGTTTGTTGCTTTTAAATAATCATACTTTACATTATTACTTTTAAGTTGCCTTGGGCAAGAAGTCCACGTATAAATATTTTAAATAAATAAGCAAAGACAATGCATGCAGAATGCAGAGAGAAGTAAGCATTTATTGCCTGTACACATAAGTCTTCTGTTTATGGGAATTAGTAGCCTACCAGCTGCATGTTTCAGAAGCCTGATTTTCATGATCGCCATGCTGTGTGAATAGGGCAATACATGGATTTTCCACGTAAATCAGCTTCCATTCACATGAACCAGATTGTATGCCCTGAAAGAAAATCCACGTGTTGTTTTATTCACACAATACTGTGGTTATGTAAATTGCATTCCCAACAGACTCAGCTAGTGGGCACCTGCTCTGCATGAAAAGACTTCTGCAGAGAACGAATATGCCTTTGATCTAATAGGACTGCTTGTGCTGAATGCTAGTGGATGCACTCCTACTTCTCAAATGCTGTCTGTATGCAGGTATGCTGGGTTTAAAGGTTTTAGGATATAGCTCGCAATCTAAAAGCATTTTTTGCTTTTATTATCTGTTTGGGAATATTATCAGAATATATTATTCACCAAATCACTTTGTTTTCTTGTCTTTACTTCCAATACAGCAGAGTTTGGAACTCAGGGTCTGAGCTTAACACTTTTACCCCCTTAAACACCTCCATGGGAAAACATGTCCTTTGTTCTAGGCTAAGTTAGAACTTTTGAGGCAAATGCAGTAAGAGAGAGCTGAAGAACTCAAAGTGGTTTGCTAGCTAATAAATCTCTTGGATACACACCTTTCTTCTACACACACATGCACACACACACACATACGATAGCAAAAGCATTTGCTTGATGCTGACGCCCATTATTTCATGTCCTTGACGGATCACAAATAGCACC
Organism: Gekko gecko; assembly: GCA_029375565.1. NCBI lineage: Eukaryota > Metazoa > Chordata > Lepidosauria > Squamata > Gekkonidae > Gekko > Gekko gecko. The sequence goes on from JAPDNY010000006.1 coordinate 142,477,012, forward strand.
CATAGATTGAAAATGCCAATATGAATCACAATCCAAGCAAAGCACAATGGACAACTATGCAAAAGTGCAATGCAGTGCTTAGGCAGCATCTCCCTTAGACTACCAAATAAAGGATTTGCATTTTGCTCTGTGACCAACTGCACAATGCTCAAGTAGAATAACCTTCCACTCTGAACAAATTCAGGTCCACAAACCTAGCCCTGATATGAACTCTGCAGTAAGTTCCTATTGCTCTAATAAAGGGACGTTCATGGATGCCAATCCTGGTGCCCAACAAGTGTTTTCAGAAAGTGGGTGGAGCCAGCACAGCTTCTGATAGCATTAGATAGGTCGGTTGTGCAGATGAAAATATCATTGCTTTAGTGGTAGCTGCCACCAGTGTTGGTTCTAGTCACTCACTCCTCTTTCCCAGTGTAGTTTTAATATTCTCTCTTGTATTTGGACTTCTTCTCTCTGTATGTATGGCTCTGCTTCCTGTGGCAGCCATCTTGTGGTTGCACCCACCACCTTGTGTCAAAATTCCCAAAGTACCCACAGGCTCAAAAAGGTTGGGGACCACTATTCTAATAGATTACTTCTTAAACACAGCAGAAAAGCTACTGTTACTGAAGTTTGTGTAGAAACACTGATAGATCACAGTTATAAGACACAGCGGAAATGCCCAAAGGGATAAAAATTGATAGTCTCTTAAACACATTTTGATCTCAAGTTAACAGGAGAGAAAAAAAGAGATCATACTGGCTGTATCTAATTCACAAGGCACATTACATGATTTTGCCTTGACTACAAAACCAGGGCAGCAGAGTACGATATCGTTTAAACTCTGTTATAGATCCTACAGTTACCGGTCCATGTGACAGTATAAGAACTTGTCCGCACATTCTTCTTCTCATGTAGTTTCACCAGATGGGAGAAAGAAGGCACACAGTATTTTGTACCTCATTGAGAAGGTATGCTGTAATGTAGCAATGTCCTAGAAGAACTGTTTTGCACACCTGGCATTGACTCAGTATCATACATGGTGATGTTGCGCTGTCATCTTTTGTGTTGTGGGACAAGCTCATTTTGCCATGCTTAACTGTAGCTTTGAGACTTTATATACATATGCATACACTTATATTATATAGACTGGGGAATTGAAAGCTAGGCTGGCTATTTCCTGAAAAAAACTATGCTAATATTCTGTTGGAGATCCTGTTTCATTCCATCTGTCAGGTATTGCCTGCCATAATGGATGGAGAAGGGAGGGAGGATGGGACTGTATTGAGAAGGGAGGGCGGATGGGAATGTCGGGTGTTGATTGATGCTTTGAGACTGGTGGGATGGAATGTGGGGAGCTGCCGATGCTGCCTGGGCAACCGGGTCGTATCTTAAGATCCCAGGCCAAGAGTGGCCTTGAAAGCCAGGCTGACTGTCTCCTATCGCTTTCTAGAGACAACAGCTAGGCTGGGAAAGGTGGGATGGAGGGTGAACTATTATTTACAGCTTCTGGGCTTCCCGCGCGCGCGAGGTTCGCCCATTGGTAGAAGGGTGGGGACCCTTCCCCCCCCTTTAGGGTATATCTCTATGCTTCATGTAACCAAAGTATTCTTAACAATGCTTCTGTTTTAGAGAACTAGTCTTGCAGCTTAATAAATACTATTCTTGTTTCAATGAACAAGGCCTGGTGTTTGGCTGACTAACTAAGGACCCTGACAGTTTGTTAAGAATCCTCATTTAGTCGGGACTGGTCTGAAACCCGCTGCTCCAAAATGAGTGACGGTGAAGAAGACACTCTCCCGACCAACAAGGAGCAGGATCGGCAAGATGACCAGCGGGAGGAGAAGAAACCTCCCGTAACGACGGTGCCAGTCACTACCGCGGTCGTCCCCATGGAAGGGCCCATCACCTACGTTCCGGTAACCTGGGGCCCGGACTATGACCTGGGGGGGCCTTACAGGGACCCCTATGGAGCGGCTTACGGTGGCGTGACAACCCGACCCAAGCAGCGGAGGGATTGGGTGAAGCCCCTAGCCGAGACGCATGAGACATGGTTCTACACCCCGTGTGCTTCGGTGAGAGAGAGTCGCTACGAGCGATCAATACACCGGCTGAGCGCAGAGGAAGGGACGGAAGACCTGACCAGAGAGTCCAGAGGTGAGGAGGGGATCGGAGGGAGTCGGAGATGGAGCGGCGACCCGAGTCACGACCGCTTACTCCGAATGCTAGATGAATCCCTTTCCCGCATCCCTAAGATGATTTCGGATGGCATCCGAGAGGAGATGGACTGGAGGCAACGAGAGGCACCACCGGGGCAACCGCCCCCTGACCAACGCATCGTGCCGGTGGGCCCGCCCGTGCAACCAGCGGGGCCACCGGACCAACCAGCGGGACCCCCAGTACAAGAGCCACTGGCGCCGCGACCTCAGCGGCCCTGGGGTTTCCTCCCGCCGAAGCCGGCCGAACTCCTCGATGCAGACTTCGATGGGACCCCGGAGAAGTTCTCATTTTTCCTGGTGAGAACGGAAAAGTTCATCGAGAACTGGGGTCACCAGTTCCAGAGTGAGGATCGCATGGTAGACGCCATTGCGTCGCACCTGAAGGAAGCAGCGGCTGACTGGTATGTAGCCCTGCACCAAGCGGATGGGAGGGAGTTATGAGAGATTGATGCGTTTATGTGGGCCATGAAGGAGCAGTTCGAAGATGTCAACACGAACAAGACAGCCCGAGCGGCCCTACGCGCTCTCAAGCAAGGATCCTGATCAGTCCGCGAATACATAGCGGAATTTCGCCGGCTCGCTGCGAAAATACGGGGATGGCCCAACGGAGTCTTAGCGGAGCAGTTCCGGCTGGGACTCAACTCCGAAATCCGCTGCACCGCGGCACGAGAGAATCCAGGATGAAGCAAGGGCTCTGTCTGAAGTGTGGAGAGGCGGGCCACTTCGCCGCGAGCTGCCCCGGAGCTCCCACGCCACCCGGGGGGTGAAGGGAACCAAGAAAAAGTTCGAGACCTCCACGCCCAAGCCAGTAGCGAAACCGAGGGGGGCCAGAGCTCTGCAAATCACCCCTCTGAGCGAGACTTCGGACTTGTCAGATGAAGAAGCAACGAAGGCGGGAAACGAGAAGGACCTGCTGTAAATAGCGCTGAACAGCAGGTCCCGGACTCACAAGCGCAAATCCCGGTGAGCAGACCCCCTTCCCTTTTCTTCCTTACCGTGACCCTAATGGACCCGGGTCTACAGACCCATGTGAGAGTATGAGCTCTCATTGACTCAGGGTGTGGGAAAGACCTCATTAACCCCTCATTGGTGACGGGCCTGGGGGTGAAAGTGGTAAAGCTAACAGAGCCCCTAGTATTTATGCAGATGGACAGCTCCACGATGAAAGAGCCGTGCAAATACGAGACTGTCCCGTTGCGCGTGGGGATAGGGAATCACTGGGAAGTGAGACCCTTCATAATCACCCCCGCGGCCCGTTTCCCCCTGGTCCTAGGCAGTGTGTGGTTCTTTGACCATGACCCGCACATCTTGTGGGGGGACGGGAAAGTTAATTTCATCTCTGAGAAGTGTAGAAGCCACACTTGGCAAAGAGACTGGGGATCCCTAAGTGTGGGTAATGACCCAGGGATGGTGGGGGTGGCAGAAGCCGAACTGGAGGCGATTCCCAGGGAATACCGGGACTTGGCTGCTGTCTTTGGGGAAGAAGAAGCAGATGAGTTGCCCCCCACAGAAACCGTGACTGTGCTATTGAGATACTGCCAAATCAAAAACTGCCTAAAGGTAAACTGTATTCCATGAGCCCATCTGAGAAGGTGGAGCTGAGGAAATTCATTGACAAAAACCTGGAGAGGGGGTTTATCAGACCTGCCTCTTCCCCTTTTGCCGCACCCATCCTGTTCTGGAAAAAGAAGGACGGGGGTCTGCGACTTTGCACGGACTATAGGGGGCTGAATGCAGTGTCTAGCACTAACGCATACCCCATGCCCCTAATCAAAGACCTCTTGGCAGCGGTGGCTGGGGGAAAGGTATTTTCCAAACTGGATTTGAGAGATGCTTACTTCCGAGTGCGGATCAGGGAGGGGACGAATTTAAAACTGCGTTTAATACCCCCCTGGGACAATTTGAATACTTGGTTATGCCGTTCGGACTTCAAGGGGCACCAGGAGTATTCATGAACCTGATTAATGAGGTGTTACACAAGTATTTGTTCAAGGGGGTCCTTGTTTACCTTGATGATATACTTTTGTACTCCCCCAACCTAAAATCACATGTGAAATTGGTGAGAGAAGTCCTCCAAACGTTGCACAAGCACAAACTTTTTGCAAAACTGTCAAAATGTGAGTTTCACAAATCCGAGATCCCCTTTTTGGGCTACTCGCATATCTCAAAGGGGGATTGAGATGGACCCTGACAAAGTAAAAGATGTGGTGGGGTGGGAGCCCCCAAGACGAGGAGGCAACTCCAAGCATTTCTCGGATTCGCCAATTTTTACAGATCATTCTTATCGAACTTTGCTCAGGTGGCCCTTCCCCTTACTGACTTACTGAAAACAAAGGGGAAAGCCCCTGATTGCACACGGCCAGGCGCACATTTAAACTGGTCCCCAGAGTGCCAACTTGCATTTGAGCGCCTGAAAGCTCTCTTTACTTCGGAGCCCATGCTGGCCCACCCCAATGAACTTAAAAAATTCATTGTCCAAGTTGACGCCTCCGATGTCGCCATGGGGGGGGCGATCCTCCAAGAGGGGGAGGACGGCAAACTTCACCCCCTTGCATATGTGTCTAAAAAATTCAATGAAACAGAACGGAACTGGTCCGTGTGGGAGAAAGAAGCGGGATCGATCCGCTTAGCGCTAGCAACATGGCGTCACTGGCTGGAGGGGGCGCAGGTTCCATTTGAGGTGTGGACTGATCACAAAAATCTGGAGCTCCTTCGCTCACCCCGCTCCCTAAACGCCAAACAGTTGCGCTGGGCTGATTTCTTCTCGAAGTTCAACTTCACTTTACACCATTTCCCTGGGAAGTCTAACTCGCTAGCTGACGCCTTGTCCCACCTCCCGCAACACGACAGCAAAAGGGAGGAGGTCCGGGACTCTGTTTTTACCCCCTCCCAACTGGGGGGGCGGTTACTACACACAAGCAGGCACGGAACCTTCCCCTCTCCCCGCCTCCTTCTGACTGGGAGTCGAAGTTCTCTTCTGCAATGACTCCTGCTGATCATGAGGCACTAGAAGGGGAAGAGGGGGTTTCGCAAGATGCACAGAACTGTTGGCGCAAAAATGGAAAACTTTTTGTCCCACTTTCCCTAAGGGGGGAGGTGATGGGCTGGGCTCATGGCTCAAAACTTGCGGGACACACTGGGTATGTCAAATCGCTTCAACTTTTACAACGGCAATTTTGGTGGCCTGGACTGCATAAAGATCTATCTCTGTTTACCAATGGCTGTCAAACTTGCTTAATGAGTAAGCCTCGACCGGGGAAGCCCCCCGGAGCTTTACAACCCTTGCCCACCCCAAATCGGCCGTGGGAGGTGATGTCAATGGATTTTATTACCGACCTGCCGCCCAGTGGGGGGAAGACTGTTATTTGGGTTGTGGTTGATTTATTTACCAAGCAGGCTCACTTTGTTTCGTTTGCTTCAATCCCCTCTGCTAAGAAGCTTGCCTCAGCGTTCTTGCAACACGTCATGAGACTTCACACTTTGCCATCTAAAGTGGTCTCAGATAGGGGGGTGCAGTTTGTTTCCAAATTCTGGGGTGAATTGATGTCACTGCTTGGGGTGGAGAGGGGGGTCAGCAGTGCGTACCACCCGGAGACGGATGGACAAACCGAGAGGGTCAACCAAACCCTCGAGCAATACCTCAGATGTTTTACTAATTTTCAACAGGATGATTGGCATTCCCTCTTGCCTCTGGCTGAGTTCTGCTACAATAACACTCAGCACACGTCGACGGGAATGTCACCGTTTATGGCGGTGCATGGATATGAGGCCCCGCCTCTGCCATTTTTGTCATCTCCCGATCTCCTGGCGGGAGATGCCGGTGACTGGTGTAAACGCCTCCAAACGGCTTGGCCTTTGTTAACACAGACTCTTGAACGTGCTAAGAAAACCTATAAGGTGCAGGCTGACAAAAAGTGCGACTTGTCATGGACCCCAAAGTGCGGAGACTTTGTTTACCTTTCCATGCAAAACCTTCAGGGCGTACAGCCAAGATGCAAACTTGGCTGGAAATATGTTGGACCTTTTGAAATTGTGCGTGTGATTAATAATGTCACTGTTGAACTTGATTTGCCTAAGTCGCTAAAGTCTATTCATCCTGTCTTTCATGTAAGGCTCCTGCGACGTGCGCCTGTGGAGAATGCATGGAGACCTCATCGCCCCGCCCCGCCGCCGCTCATGGTGTGGGGGGGAACCGCATTTTGAAGTTGCACAGATCTTGGATTCAAAGAGGTCTCGGAATCGACTGTATTATCTGGTGGAATGGGTGGACTTTGGGCCTGAACAGAGGGAGTGGGTGTGGGCGGAACATGTTCTTGCGCCAAAGTTGGTCTGGGCATTCCATAAATTTGAAGGGATAGATTTGTTATCAGGTGGGCAGAATGTCAGGTATTGCCTGCCATAATGGATGGAGAAGGGAGGGAGGATGGGACTGTATTGAGAAGGGAGGGCGGATGGGAATGTCAGGTGTTGATTGATGCTTTGAGACTGGTGGGATGGAATGTGGGGAGCTGCCGATGCTGCCTGGGCAACCGGGTCGTATCTTAAGATCCCAGGCCAAGAGTGGCCTTGAAAGCCAGGCTGACTGTCTCCTATCGCTTTCTAAAGACAACAGCTAGGCTGGGAAAGGTGGGATGGAGGGTGAACTATTATTTACAGCTTCTGGGCTTCCCGCGCGCGCGAGGTTCGCCCATTGGTAGAAGGGTGGGGACCCTTCCCCCCCCTTTAGGGTATATCTCTATGCTTCATGTAACCAAAGTATTTTTAACAATGCTTCTGTTTTAGAGAACTAGTCTTGCAGCTTAATAAATACTATTCTTGTTTCAATGAACAAGGCCTGGTGTTTGGCTGACTAACTAAGGACCCTGACACCATCGTTTCCTGGATCTACTGATCCTGATTGTTTATCTAATTCTGGGCACTTCTTCCTGGAAATAGTCATAACAGATAATGCCAGCCAGTGAGGGATCATGTGGTGAATGGGATAATGTCCCAATATGGGCACCCCTCCATCCCATATTGGGCAAAGTCTGTCCAGCATTTCCACCAATATGATTGAAGCCGCTGACCCAGAGTCCACTTCCATCGAGCAGGGGGACCTGGATCTTTGGGGCCGCGGGCAGGTTGGGGAGGCATAGTACCTGTAGGGAGGGCTGGCTGGTCAGGAGGTAGATGTCATCAGTGGTGTCCTCATAATGCGCAGAGGTTTGGTGGCGGTGCTGCAGCTGTGGTGGGTGGTTCCAGTTGTCCTTGGATCTGCAGGCCCGGGAGAGGTGACTCTGTTTACCGCATGCGTGGCAGGCAGCATCACAAAACGGCACAACTTTCACTCATGTGCCTCTCCACAACTGGCACATGAGGTCCGCCTGGCAAGCTTCCCAGAGGGTCCAGAGGCTGCAGCGGTTCCCGGCAGCTTTCGGTGGTTGGGTGGGCAGACGAGATGGATGTTGTCCTCATCAGAGTTCTTGGGCGCTGAGTTGGAGAGCACTAGATGGGATGCCGCCTTGTGAGTGATGGCGAGCTGAAGGGCCTCGTCGAGTTTGAGGTTGGTGGTGCTGATCAACTTTCGACAGAGCTTCACATCGCTGATCCCCCAGACAAATTGGGTCAAGATGTTTTCCTCCACCTTGGTGAATACGCACTTCATTTCATGTTGGCACAGCACAGCCATGAGGCTGTGGCCATCTCACCGGGCTTCTGGAGGTACCCCTGGAACTCCATCTGCTTTGCCAGCCTCGTGGGCTTGAACGTGAGGTACATGGTCAGGGTGTCGATAATCTCCTCATACGTGCATTCGAGGATGGCCTTGGGTGCCAGGAGGCTCTTTGCGAGCTGGATGGTGTTCACTCCACAAGAGCTGAGGAGGAGGGCCCTCTTCTTGCCTGCATCAGTCACCTCAGTTGGTCCTTCCATGAATCCCCAAGTTTGGGATGAGTGGGGTCAAAAGCTTCTAGGTGTCCTGGAGTGGAGGCCATGACTCTAGCGCGGAGTGGGGAGTGTGTTTGGGATTGCCGGGCATGGTGTGGTGCTGCTCGGGAGCGGTGCAGGGTGCGGTGGCTTCCTCTGGAACATTGCTCGGTGCTGCGCTGGTTGGAGAGTCAGGCCTGCTCATCGAGATCCCATCCTCATCACCATTGTAAAGTACTGGGTTTGCCGCATGGAGGACTCATATTACGACATGCATTCAGACACGTTTATTGCACTTCACACATGAACTGGCAAAACGGCCCCGCAAGGGCCAACTATATACATCCATCCCGACACACCCACAGCCCCATTGGAGGGTTTGAATTTTCTGCCAGAGGTGCTATTGGTGAACACTAGGTGGACTAGGATCCTAGGTCCCTTTGTGTTCAGAGACCAAGCTCCTTACTTTAGCCGTGGACCCCTGTAGGCAGTCCACGTACATAACAATCATTTTACATAGCTACTCAGATTTGGCTTTATGACAATTTCATGTCACTGTCAGTTGACTTCCTTTCTCCAAAAACATAAGGGAAACACTCTTTGATGCTGCTAAAGCGTTCATGAAAATGACACCCTCCCATTTTGGCTTGGTCCTATGTCAAGTCCAGGTTCTTTATAGCAGAAGAATGTATATGATAAAAAGAATGGACGTGGGAACCCTGGTGGTTGTTTCTCTGTTGCAAAGTGTCAGGGTGGGGTAGGCAGGAAATATGCAGCGGGGAAGCAGCAGATGGAAAACCACAGTGTTTTCCATACTTTCTGTTTCCCTCTGTGATTGCTGCTCCTGGATGCTTTGTCCTACTGAAAAAGATGCATCCCCTGATCCCAGATCTTCTAATTTGCAGTAGAAACATGACACCAGACTCATGTATTTCTATTCTTAGTAGACCCAATTTAGCAGTTCTCACTTGCAAAAAAAATCAGGGGAAGCCTTGTTTTGGTTAAGCATCTGGGATGTCACAAGGTTTATTGAATTTGCAGAAGAGCTGGGGTCTTGCAAAGTGCTTCACTTTGAGTTAGCCTCTTCAGCATTCAAAACATTTACCAACATAAAATTTTTAAGGAAATTTCAATGAAAGCACAACTGGCCAGAACAAAACAAAATATCTGAATATTAGTTTCAAAGCAGCAAGCTGGTAGTTCAGCCTTCATATCAGGTTTTTCCTGTTTGGCAGCACAAGGGAACTTGAAGATCTATATTTTTGGTATAGGAAACACATGAAAACACTACTACCTAGTACCAAATCTGATTATTGGTCCATAAACCCCTATGAGAGTCAATTTGGCATAGTGGTTAAATGCGTGGACTCTAATATGGGAGAACCGGGTTTGATTCCCCACTCCTCCACTTGCACCTGCTGGATGACTTTGGGCAAGCCATAGTTCTGGCACAGCTATTCTTGAAAAAGAGCAGTTTCTTTCAGAGCTGTCTCAGTCCCACCTACCTCACAGGCTGTCTGTTGTGGGGAGGGGAAGGGAAAGGAAAGGAGTTTGTAAGCCACTCTGAGACTCCTTTGGGTAAGAACATAAGAGAAGCCAATGTTGGATCAGGCCAATGGCCCATCCAGTCCAATATTCTGTGTCACACAGTGGCCAAAATACCAGGTGCCATTAGGAGGTCCACCAGTGGGGCCAGGACACTAGAAACCCTCCCACTGTTGACCCCCCCAAGCACCAAGAATACAGAGCATCACTTGCCCCAGAGTCCCTATCTATACTTTGTGGCTAATAACCACCGATGGACCTCTGCTCCATATGTTTATCTAATTCCCCCTTGAAGCCGTCCATAGTTGTAGCTGCCACCACCTCCTGTGGCAGTGAATTCCATGTGTTAATTACTCTTTGGGTGAAGAAGTACTTCTTTTTATCCGTTCTAACATGGCTGCTCAGCAACTTCATTGATTGTCCACGAGTTCTTGTATTGTGAGAAAGGGAGAAAAGTACCTCTTTCTCTACCTGCTCTATCCCATGCATAATCTTATAAACCTCAAGCGTGTCACCCCTCACCTGTCATTTCTCCAAGCCAAAGATCCCCAAGTCATTTAACCTTTCTTCATAGGGAAAGTGTTCCGACCCTTTTATCATTCTAGTTGAAGGGTGGGGTATAAATCCAATCTCTTCTTCTCTTCTTCTTCTATGTTACCAAGTCACATGGTAGATCAGGAAGGTTAGCAAAATCTGAAACCAAGATGAGGGGATAGGTAGCTAGGGGACCAGAAGCTGCACAAGACACAGCAGAAACAGCATCAGGGTCAGGCCCACAAAGGAGGTTAAGTCCAAAGCTAAGCAAAAGTATTGCTGAGATCAGAGAGCTGAGTCAAAATCAGCAACACCAAAGGTGGCACAGTGTTCATATAGAAAACTCATTCAGATTGAAGGAACCTGCCTGGAGGCAGCCGTTTTAAACCCCCAGACCACCTCTTATTGGATCACTTGGTCAGCTGATCCCAGCAATTCATTGGATCCCTCTGGGCGAGGTGTAATTTCACTGCCAGCCATATTCAGGAGAGTGCTGTGGTTCAGAGAGAATTGGGCTAACCCCTTCTCCACAAAGACAGGCAGTGTCAACAAGTCTGTGGTGCAGCTGGTGCCAGGTGTTTCCACAACTTCTGACACCTTATGTTTTCTGAATGGCAGTGGCAGCTGAAGCTTCCAGACAGAGGATTTCCCCAGCCAGGCTACTTCCTTAATTAGAAATGCCAGAGACAATATAATAGTACATGCCTTATATTTCTATAGCCTCACTTTTTGTGCACCTTTAGAAAACTGCCTCCTCTCCTATCCAGGGCTGCCTGTGAAAAACTAAGTTTTCTGCATGTTTAAAACATTGAAATGGATTCACTATACCTGTATTGATTTTCAGTGGAACTAAATGCCTCATTGGAATAACAAAATGGACAATAATATCCACTGGTTATAACTTACCATTCTAATTCATGTTTCTTAACTTGTGGTCCACAGTGGATAGCACTGATATTGGAACTGTAGTCTCAGCTGTGCAGTAGAATAATATTTTGCAAAGCCTAAGAGTTATCCCTTTGGATGAATCTACAAGATGCACTTTATGCAATTTTAGATCTCAGAGTGCTTTACACGCTACATTGGTCTCCAAAATAGAATTCTCCTGCAACACAGCTTTAAGCAGCAAGCATTTCTAGTGTCTTAAATTATGCTAACCACCACTCATCTAAATTATTAGATTAACTGGGAAGGGGGTTGGGATGGATCACACACACAATTTAGCAGGGGAGGAAAGGCAACAAATCTAAAAGGAGAAATTGGTGTTTTACTGAAAAAAGAAGCTAGAAATTTAGTAGCAATAAACACTTGGGTGGAATTAAATACTTTTTTTTTTTTTACTATTGGGAGTTTAGAAGCAATTACTCTTCTCTGGATGCTGACACCCAGATGCAATTTTTTTTTAAAAGAAACGTGCCTTTGCATCAGGACTTCCTTTCATCAGGAGCTTCACCTGTGAGGAGGAACAAAAATTTGCTATACCCCATCTGTGCACCTGGGCATTCATTCTTGCCTGCAGGAACAGCCCATTGACAGCCAGAAAGGAACAGCCAGAACCTATTGGTATTTATTTATTTATTTGCTTGCTTGCTTGTTTCTTGGCTTATTTGAAAAATATTTTTATCTTGCCTTTTCTAAAAAAAAAAGGCCAATAGCAGCTCACCCCAATCCATCCTGGAAAAAACACATATAAAGCAATACAACTACAAGGAATACTATAGGTTTGGAGTTGTCCCAACACTAGAATTCCAAGTGGCTTGCTGTAGAACTTTCAGCACATGACGGTAGGCCTCTAAACAACACATGGGAGTGATTTCTGAGAGGACCGGTGCTAGGCTGAATGGAGCATTGGGGCATTTCCACAGGACAGCCAATCCAAATGAAGAGTTATTCGTAGGTCTCAGCGCCTGGGCTAAGAAACTGGTCTAAAGAGAGGTAGAATTGAAATCCAGGTTGTAGGCAAGTCAAACAGATAAGAAAGAGCAGATTGGGAAGCCAAATCTGCCTTGGAGCCCACATCACATGACAAGCCCATTCCATGTTTTCAAAACATGGCATGTGGCACATCACTTTGAGCCTGGCAGATCATAGTGGCTGAGGTGAGGAAGGGCTGAGGTGGCAGCAGCTGAGGTGAAGAGGCAGTGGCAGCCTCTGCACCCTCCTTGGGGCTGCTGAACTGTCTTCCTCATAGAGAAGGCAGTCCACAGCCGAACACAGTGACTGCCTGCAAACAGGAAGGGGTGGAAGAGGAGGCAGCACCAGTACCTCCTCCTCATTACAAAGACAATGTTCAGGAGTAAGTATACTGAACATCTAGGATTGCCAGCTCAGGTTGGGAAATTCTTGGAGATTTGGGGATGGAGCATGGGGAGAGCAGAGTTTGGCGGGGTGTGTGTGTGTGCTCAGCAATATTGCAATAGAATCTGCCTTTCAAAGAGGCCATTTTCTCCAGGGGAACTAATATATGTAGTCTGGAGATCAGCTGTAATTCCGGCAGATCCCCAGGCCCCACCAGGAGGCTGGTAACCCTACTTCCTGCCCTCCTCCTTGTTCTGGCTGTCAACAATGACAATGGACATTGGCTCACCCCAGGGATGCCAGACCCCCCAGGGGTCCCCTGACTTTGGGTGCTCCTCTCTGCTGCCAGCCAGCTGGCTGGTGGGGGAAATTACCCCCCAAAATAGACTGGCAAGAAGCCGGGAATAAACACAACATGCCTATGTCATCCGAAAGTGACATAAGCACATCGGTGATGTCAGGGGACGACACTCTGGTTTTTGGGCAAAACTCTATAGTAGAAGCTAATTCTACTATAGAGGTTTCTCCCACAAACCAGAGTGTTGCCCTGACATCCTTGATATGATGTAGGCCCATTGCATTTATTTCCAGCTTCTACCCTCCCCATTCTCAGTATGTTTACTTCATCCCCTGACAGCTGGTCCAATGGACCTGGCAACCAGTGTTCCTGTTAGGGTGCACTCCATGTGCTGGGCACACCAATTTTCAGGTGGCAGTGCATGGATTTTTCCCTCAGCTCAAAGGATGCCTGGCCCAGCTGCTGGCCACATGCATGGCTGGCCCACTGCCTTGCATGGCCCCAGGCGGTGGTTGGCTTCCCTCTTGGTAGCTGAGGCCAGCCAGCAGGGTAGTGGGGGCAGCTCCTCCTCGCTGAGTGCCAGCCACCCCCACTGAGGCACCAGAAGCAGGTGTGTGTGGGGGGTGCATGGACACGGTACTGGAGAGCTCAGTGGAAGTTTCAGCTGCATTGCTGGGTCCACTGGCCTGATGTCTCCCAAAGGCAGAGAGGGAAGGAGGAGAGAGCATGCCAGGCCTGAAGGGAGGGAACTGCCAGGCCCTGGGCCCCCACCCTATAGCTGCTCTGCACAGGCACCTAGGAGAGAGAGAACCAGCTGGAACTTCCTTTGTCTAGTCTACTAGGCAGACTGAGGCGCGCCTTTACCTGCCTGATGACTGGGATGCATGCCTTGAACAGACTCCCTGTGCTGCCTTGTCCCCTACCCCCTCACCTCAGGCCTTACATCCACTTTCCCTCCAACAGGAATTTGCTGGGAACACAGCCCTTCCTCCAGTTGACCCAACTCCACAAGGATTTTGAAGAGCCCTCCTGCCTTCCTGCCTGTGCTGGCTGGTTTGAGCGGCTCCTGACTCAACACAGGCAGGAAGGCTCTTCAAAATCCTTGTGGAGTCACATCAACTGTAGGAAGGTGCTCAAGCTCTGTTTCCACCTTCCTCCCCATGGGCTTCTGCTGGGAACACAGTCTGGGGCTCCTCCGTGGGCCTCCCGCCTCCAGTGCCATGGGGATCGGAAGGGCTTCCTTCCTTTCCACCTCTCCCCTCCTTCCCTTCTTAATTAAAGTTAGAACAAAACAGAAAAGGGGGATAGAAGAGTAAAATTACTGAATAAGAGTTTGAGAGTGCAAAACCCATATTTAAAGGGTAATATTGACAGAGAAATGCATTTTTTGTTGGAGGGCTTGGAGCTTTTGTTTCAAAGGTTCTACAGGAAGGTCTGCACTACATACACCAACATATCAAGATGCGGAGATGCCACATATAGTTTACACAGAGTGTGAATAATACAGCAGATTCTGGAGTAACTTTCAGCTTGTAATTAAATTGGGCAATGCCTGGTTAAAATTTTCTTCGATTTTTAATGCAAGCTAAATATATATTGTCAGCATACTTAGAAGGCTAGTGTTCCTACCCTGAAGACTCAGAACAAATGATGACATTTAAATGAAATAGTGGTAGGAACATGCATGTTTTAACAGGTTGGTATCAGCTAAAGACATCAGTGATAAGTCCTATAAATAATTTGTAATGCAAATAGTAGTTTAGATTTCATGTTTGTATGTTTTGTATGTTTATGAACTGATTTTTTTAAAAAAATAAAAATAAAATGTAGGCCCGTTTACAACTTTAAGACTAGAAGGTCTTTTGGCTCATGCGGTAAAATTTCTGCCCACGAGGCAAACCATCCTCAAACATAACCAAGCAGGGGTGGATTAAGGCTCACTGGTGCCCTAAGCACTGACCAATCTTGGTGCCCCCCTCCTTTCCACACTGACCCAGTCCATTTTAGTTGTTGACCTGTCTGACCAGATATACAATGCAGGTTGCAGCAATACAAAAAATTATTCATATGATAACACAATATATTGTACAAACTAAGCCAAGCTTTGGCTACATAAAGTTCTACAAAAGTGCAATACAACATCTATTTTAATATTTCACAAGTTCAATGTATCAAAGTTCCAATATTCATGACCTGAAAGGCATTTTTCTACATTTCATTTTCACAAAATCACTGATAACATCCTTGAAATTAATACTTCTCAGAATGTCTGCTTCAATTGTTAATATACAAAGTGAACTGAGTCTTTCTTGAAGCATAACTGATCTATTTGGGTTTTTTTACATGTTTCAGTTGTGAGAAAGACCTCTCTGTTGTGCAACTGGTGACCATTAATGTTAAAAGTATTCTTAAGGCAATTTCAACATTTGGAAAGGCACTTTCTAGTTTGTCTTCTGTAATTGTGTTGTAAAGTTCCATGTGAGTGAAAGATGTTTTCTTGGTTGTTTTAAACTTATGAAGAACGTATGAATGGAACTGCTGAAGCTCTGTAGACAAAGTGTTGTTCATATCATCTGGATAAGCATCAATGAGTGTCTGACAAGTCTTTGAGTACCTTTCACTTTCTGATAATTGGGAATTAGCACCTTGTTGGGTGGCATTAGGAACATCTGTCAGACAAGAGCATCTGTCTGCTATTTCAGTGTACACCTTTCGTCTCCTCCTCATTTCCATTTCTAACTTGTCAACAATTACATAAAAATTGTAAAAAAATTGGAGATACGAAATTTGTCTTCATTTGTAAAAAGTGGAGATACGGAATTTGTCTCTGGCAACGAGAATGACCTCTGGTGTATTTCCATCATTGGGCATTCTCTTTCTTATACGCTTACGCGTTTGAGTTGCTTTGTATTCTACATCAGGGAGCATGTCCTTTGCAAGTGATTCAAATCTCTCAAACTCATCTCTTGCTATGTGCAACTGGTCTGCCAAAGATGAATACGAATCTGCACATGTTTGCAGGATCACATTTTCACTTTGAAGAAGATGACTTGTTCTATGAAACTTTTCTAAAGTTTCATTCCAGAAATTCAGTATGAACACAAATTCCAGTTCTTGCATATTGTTTGCAATATTCTTTGCCTCCCTTCTAGTGTCACCTTTTTGCAACTGGTCATCTGATAAATCTTCCAAAGCTTCAAAAATCTTGAAGAGATCATTGCTGCAGTTGCCACAGCATGTGCTTCCCATCTGGTGTCTGACAGTGATTTCAACACTTTTTCATTTCCAATGCAATCTTTGAGAATTCTCCACTGAGCAGTTGAGGCTGAAAAGAATGTGTAGAGCAGTTGTACAGTGGAAAAGAAATCTACTGCAACTTGACAGCAATCCACAGCACTTCGTCCAACTAAATTTAGTGAATGAGCTGCACAGGATACATAAATGGCAAATTGATTTGCATCCAAAAGTTTTTGCTGCATGCCATTGTAATGTCCAGACATGTTGGCAGCATTGTTGTATGAGTGCCCTCTGTATTTAGCAAAATCCAATTTACAATCATCACATAAGTACTTCAACACCTGCTGTGCCATAGCTTCACCTGTGTGGTTTTGTAATTCCAAAAATGTGATAAATCGTTCAACTGGCTGTCCATCTTGCAAGTATCTGAGCACTATGCTCAGCTGGTCAACATGTAAAAGATCAGGCATTGACTCCACAAACAGACTGAAGTACCCAGAAACATTAATTTCATCAATGATGACAGAGTGTACTTTCTTTGCTATTAACTCAATAAGTTCCTCACATATCATTTTGGACAGGTATGAAGGATTGCTTTTTCCAGCATTGTGAGCAGCCAAGAATGGGTCAAACCAGCTTATCAATTCGAGTAGCCCCAAATAATTGCCATTATTGAGAGACCCAAATTTGTCCACTTTTCCTCAGAATGCCAATCCTCGTTCAGCCAGTGTGCAAATGACTTCTACAACACGCCGAAGCACATTTTCTCAGTAATTGTACTCCTCTTCAATTTGTTTTTCCAGTGGCTGTGTCAAGCCTAAGCCTTGTTTCCAAGTTAAATATGTCAACATGGCATCTCGGTGAGTTGTACTTTTTCATGGTTGTCAATCACAGCAGTATTTTGCCAGTCACTGAATCCCTCATTTCTAGCAAAATGTGTTGACCCTTTGGGCACAAATAGTTTATAAACAAAACAGTAAACTGATCCTTTTGAAAGAGAATACAACAGCCATTCTCTCTTGTAGTGTTCACCATTGGCTTTTATTCCAAAAAATATCTCCTGTGAACAGTATCTCTTTGGAGTCCCACTGATGAAATTGTGACATGATTTGTCAAATGGCCGATTGTGGTGCTGACATAGACTGGGTCCACAAGCAAACCAATAAGTCACATCATCACCATAAAATTCATCCCACAACCCTGGGTCCTTAGCTTTGTTCATTTCATCCTTGGTCAGTTCTCTAAACTCCTTGGACAGTTCAAAAGCATTTACACATCTTGTCATGGAAGTAGGTCCAGGTTGTGGCACGTCATCATGAAAATCTGGCCTTGCACCAACACTGCCTGTTTCTGATGAAGGAGATAGATTTGATTCACTTCCTGTCTCTGAAAACTGTCACTGGTTTTGATCTGGATCATCTTTCTCTGCAGTTTGTAAGAAGAAATCTGTCAGCTTTCCTGTCTTGGCTACAATAGACAGATTCTTTTGCTCATTCTCTTTTGCACATTTTCTCTTTTGCTCACCACTCAACTGAACACACTTCATTTTTGATGTTTACATGGGGCTGAAATTAAAAAGGGGCAGAGAGGGTCATTGAAATGACTGTCATGACAACTGAATTTGGCTCCAACATTTTACTTTTAAACACATGCATTTTACTTTTAAACATAGCCTATGACACTGCACCTCGCCAACAAAAAATAGAAGATAACCCTAGGGTGCACCATGATCAATTTGCTCTAGTTTTATCATTTTTTTTTTTTTTTTACAAATCTTCATTCATTTTTTTTTCTTTTCACCCTTTTCCCAACTTTGTGGTGCCCCCTTTGGCCCTGGTGCCCTAAGCATGTGCTTAGTCCGCTTAATGGTTAATCTGCCCCTGTAGCCAAGTAATGCCAGGAAGAATCAACAGAAGGGGCTTCTGGGAGGGCAAAACTGTGCTTCGTTCACAGCTTTGTGGCCTGAGATTAGGGTTGCCAGGTCCCCCTGGCCACCAGCAGGGGATGGAGGGGAAGAGTTGCCAGAGCTATGTTGGGAAACTCCTGGAAATTTTGGGGTGGAGCCTGCAGAGGACAGGGACCTCAGTGGGGTACAATGCCATGGAGTTTATCTTCTCTGTTGTGTATTAACTGGAATAAGATGGCCACCACAGGGTGGCCTGACCATGCAGTCCGACAAACCTCAGAGCTTCGCTCCAAAGACAACAGCCACTTCGGACCCGAAGGTGCACCTATGGGCTCGCCTGGATCTGAAAGTAGCCCTATTGATTTGTAGATGTGTAAATAAGGCCAGTCACAGGTGATGGGTGTGTGTGTGTGGTGTGGGGCACGCATATAAGCCAGGCACTTACTGGCCCGTTTATCTTTCGTCCTGATGTAACCTAATAAACAAGAGCTGATTCACTATGCTGAGTCTCCGGCCTCTGTACTTTTCATTCTCCAGGGGATTTGACATCTCTATGAGCTGTAATTCTTGGGGGACCCGCAAGTCCCACCAGGAGGCTGGGATTCCTACCTGAGATAGGTCAAAACCCCACAACAAAACACTGAATTTACTCGGAAGCTCCCAGCTGAAGCCCATCTTGCTGTCAATTAGGACAGAAATGCAAATAAGGTTGTTTTTTTCCCAATCCCTCCAAATACCAAAAAAAAGAGAGAGAGATTTAACACACACACACCCCCCCCGGGCCTGTCTGAGGATCTGTGCTCATGAATCCTCCAGGCAATCTGGTCAAAGAGGCATCATTTTTGAGGCATGGGTGATCACTTCCTTTGAGGAAAGCTGAGAATTATTGCCAAGTTGAGAATTACCTTTGCAGCTAGTAGTGGAACATTCAAGAAAGTAAATAAGTAAAATGATATACCGTGATACGTTTCCATCTCTATTCCTCCCTAAGGTAAGGGGGGGGATCTCAGATCTTTTTTTTATGTCTATAAAAATCCTGGTAAGGAAAATGTTTTTTGATTACTATAAAGCATGGCGGCTGGGATCTGAGCTATAATGGAAGGTGTATGTATCATATAATGGCAGTAAGAATAGCTGATGTGTTCATAAACCTCCTCTAAAGCCAGAGAGAGGCTTGCGGAGGGGCCGTCCATCCCAGAGAATGCATTGAGTGGCCAATGCTGCCTCATAAAGTCTTTTGTCTTATGCAATGACTCTCTCTGTGCATTGGATTCTTATTGTATTGATTATATCCAAGTGATAAAATATAAATTCAGTATACTCAGCAAAGACAGCTTTACTGCTCTATTGTGCTGATTATTACAGAAAGTATAAATTGGGTCATAATTCTAAAGAGTCATCAGGAATCCATAGGCAACCCAGTGTTATTCCTTTGAAGGAGTGTTTATGAAATCTTCAAGAGAAGATCAATATATTACTGGGTGCATGTATTATACACACACGCACACTAAAGATGCTTGGTACTTCTGGCTTTCATTTAGTGGGTATTTATCACTATTCCCATCAACCTGACCAAGGAAGAGGAGGGTGATACATTACTTGCTCTCTCATTTTCACTTTCTGACACTTATGGATGCTGGATAAATCAAACGTTCAGGAGTTTACTGATGGGATTCTCATAGGTAATCCACTTACCTTTCTTGAAAAGAGATGCAGGTCAGTGATAGAGCAAACACGTTAATTCTAGGAGACCCCAGCTTGGATCTCTAGCATCTCTAGCAAAAGGATAACCAGGCTAAGAAAGGCCTCTGCTATATATTTTCTCTCAGTTGTTTGTGGCATTTGGGGACTTGAATTTCTCCTTCAGGCTTCTGCGGCAGTGAAGCCAATGCAGAGTGAGTTACACCAGTGTAGGCCCCCTGAAATTGCACTGTCATTCAGGCTTTCTGATAACACCATGAGAGATATTTCCACACAGTGTTTTGAAATACTTTTCTGATAATGTAGGAACCATGTGGGAAGGGTGGGATCATTTACAAAGGGCAGCAGAATCATTAAAGGTCAAGCTGAGGTAGAAGCAACTTCCATTGTTTTTCATAAGCCCTCTTCTCCCACATGAATCATAGAATCACAGAGTTGGAAGGGGCCATACAGGCCATCTAGTCCAACCCCTTGCTCAACGCAGGATCAGCCTAGAGCATCCCTGACAAGTGTTTGTCCAACTGCTGCTTAAAGACTGCCAGTGAGGGGGAGCTCAACACCTCCCTAGGCAGCTGATTCCACTGTTGAACAACTCTTACTTTAAAAAGGTTTTTCCTAATATCCAGCAGATACCTTCCCTCCCTTAATTTAAACTCATTATTGAGAGTCCTATCCTCCATGGTTCCTCCATCTCCAGGTTATCATAGAAAGCAGCCAATGAGAAATGCTCCTGTATCACTACTAGAGAGTGTATTAGAGGTGGGGGAATTGCTCCAGATTTGTTCCTTCATTGTTTCAGAAGTCTGCTCTATTCTGCCTTCTTAATTCTGGTTTAATTAGGAGAATTTCTAAAGTTATTTCTAGAATCTGACCTTGCACAGTTTGCTGCAGCTTTCACTTCCTTCAGTTTGTCTGCATATCCTCTACGTTAGTATTGCACATTTGTGTGCATTGATACAACACTGTACAAAATCAAACTTGATTTGACTGTATATGCTGTTGTTTCAAGATGAACTCCTACGCATTGGAGAAATACACAAAAAAAGAATTTCAGTACAACTGTATGTACAATCACGCTAAGGATGCTTTACTATAGTGTTTTATTACAACACACAACTGTATGTGAGCCTCCGTAGAGCACTACACAAAAAGAATCTTAATGCAATCTTAAGTATGGCCACAGTGTGGTTCTGCATTGTTTTTCCTATGCACATGTCCACATTAATAATGTAGAGAGGAAAAGTGATCTAAATTAACAAGAAGTCAGCTGCAGTAAATTATGTATGGCTGAGATACTCCATTTAATTTGGAATTTTTAAAAAAGTTAAACAGTGAAGGATTCCTAATGTATTGGTACCTGCTCAGAAAGAAGGGTGATAATTTGGAATTTCAAAGTCCAGGGGAAAGCTCAGATGAGGATAATGTCAGGAGAATCCCTTGCATGAAATGCCTTTGTGTATACCTGAAATGGGGGAATGCATGAGTGTGTGAGTGGTGATACAACAAAACGTTGGCAGAAAAACAGACAAAATGACCCCCGCTACTATACCAGTAGATTAGTAAACTGGGTGACACAGACTTGGAGCCCAATGACATTTCACTTGGGAAGGCCCAGTGGCTAGATCATGCTCACAATGAATTTCTGATTGAGCACCATATTTGGAATAGAAATAAATTCTCCTGCTCCCATTCCTCGATTGTCCACTGCCCAAGGCTTTTATTATCCTTCCCCCAGAGGATGTACTTTGACTTCCTCAGTTTTTGAGCTTGCAAGCACCTTTGGAATTCTGGCTGCCACAAAATGACTGCCACAGGAGGCAGAGCCAGCCACAATATGGCCCCCACAGCTTACCTTAATTCACACACTGAAGATAGCAGCTGTTATCAAAGCAACTGCTATCAAAGCAACATTTAAAAAAATCTGCACAGCCAATTGAACCTTCAATGGCCAATCAGAACCCTTGCTGGGCAAAAGCCCCACCTGGCCCAGCCCATTGTCTAAAAACACTTCCAGAGTCATGCAACTTCCTGACCTCCCTGGCCAACAACTTCCTTTTTCTAATGGTGGAGGAAGCTATGAATGGCTCAGCCATACTCAGCTTAATATTAACCAACAGACAAGAATTGGTAGATGGGGTGAAGGTGGTGGGCACTTTAGGGGGAAGTGACCGTGTCCTCCTAGAACTGACTGTGGGTGACCAAGGAAGTTTGTAGCCAGACATGTATGTTAGATAGTATGGCATATTTTGATGAACTCAGAGGCACAATGAGAGTCATTCCATAGGCAAGAATGCAGCACATGAAGGATGGGCTCTCCTCAAACAAGAGCTCTTGCAAGCTTAAGCCATCGTTATTCCAGCCAGATGGAAACATGGTAGGGGGTTGTGACGGACTGCACAGAAAAGCAGGCTTTTAAAAATGCTGCTTGTATCAGAGAGTCAGGGAGTTCATGAGTTAATCTTCCCCAGAGAGAAGAGCTTATGTGACTGTCTCTCTAACTGGCCAACATAAGCTGAGAGAGGAAATAAAACAGCTGGTCTGGAGGAAAAAGAGGTCTTTTGCAAATTGGTCTTTTGAAATCTAATGTCTGAATCAGTAGCCAGAGGATTTGGTTTCTGAAGGAAGAGACATTTGGGAGTCAGCATTTCCTGATAGACAAAGAGAAGAAGAGAAACCCCATTATCTTAGATATATTAACATTGCTCTGAGGGAGAACTTTAGATTCTCAGGAAAGCTACAGAACAGCCTTATACAGACAAAGGATACTGGAGAAGGATTTGGCAGAAGGTCTGGGTAATTAAAGAGAACTCCCATATAAGCCAAATAGTACAAGGAGTTATTGCTTCTTAGGAACAAGGAGAATAACTTCCTGCCAGTGAAAGGGGTTGAGAAGAGTACCTTGCTCTGTGATAAAGGGGAGAAGCTTAGACGCCTCAGGAGTTAGTGAAAAGCTTTATTATCTAAAGGAAAACCTGTAGTATCTGAAGGAAGAAATCTAGAAACATCAATAAGAACTGTGTTTTGCTGAAATATACTTAACAAAGTATCTCTCAAAGAAAGAAATAGAAAGTCTTGAAACAAAACTAAAAATGCAATTTCTTGAATGTTCTAAGAATTCAACTCTGTATATATTAGAAAGATTTTTACCTCAGCAATCTCAAAACCTTGATTATTCCTATTATACATATATTCCCTGCCTAATAAAATCTATATTCTGTTTTTGAAAGTTAATTTTCCTCAAGTGCCATATCTCAAGGGTTTAAAGAAAACTGGACAGTTCCTGTATTTTCAGTAGAGTTCCTGAGCTGAGAAAAAGCCTAAACTAAATAACTAAACAGTCAAGTCAACTAAATATCTAAACAGTCAAGGTGGGACAGTCAAGTCTTTTATGACAAGGAATATATACACACTACTGTAGGGCAACTCAATCACTGAGAGAACTGAAGATTTGGTGAGAAAAATCTGCCAGACAGTTGGGGAGATACAGGGGTTCGTCATAGGGGTCTAAGAAGCCAACGTGGGTAAACAGAGAACTCCATGATGAGCTAAGGAAGAAAAAGCAATGCTCAAGAAATGGATGGAAGGACGTACTTCTAAAGAAGAATATCTGAGGGTTGCTAGGCACTGTAGGCCAGCCATCAGACAGGCCAAAGCTCAGAGTGAGCTGAGTCTGGCCAGGGAGGTTCACTACAAGAAAAGCTTCTTCAGATATGTGAGGAGCAAATGTCAGGTAAAAGAGGTGATAGGCCCACTGCTGGGTGAAAATGAAGAAACTCTGACAGAGAACAGAGAGAAAATAGAAAAACTCAATGTTTTTTTTGCCTCAGTTTTTTCCCTGAAGAAGAAAACAGACCCATCTAGAGATGGTAGAAGGCGGCATCTGAGCTTCTGATTGATGTGGACAGAGAGGCTGGTGAGAGGCACCTGGCTGCATTGGATGAGTACAAATCCCCTGGGCCAGATGGTGTGCACCTGAGAGTTCTTAAAGAACTTTCTAGAGAACTTGCAGAGCCCTTGCCCATCATCTTCAGAGGAAGGATGGATGATAGAAGATGTGTCACAAGACTGGAGGAAGGTGAGAGCCAGTTTGGTGTAGTGGTTAAGAGTGCAGACTCTAGTCTGGGAGAACCAGGTTTGATTCCCCACGCCTCCACATGCAGCTGCTGGTGTGACCTTGGGTCTGTCACAAGTTCTCTCAGAGCTGTTCTCTCAAGGACAGTTCTTATGAGAGCTCTCTCAGTCTTGCCTACCTCACAGGGTGTCTGTTGTGGGAAGCGAAGGGGAGGGGAAAGGAAGGGGATTGTAAGCCACTCTGAGACTCCTTTGGGTAGTGAAGGGCGGGGTATAAATCCAATCTCTTCCCTTCTTCTTCTCTAAATGTTATCCAATCTTCAAAAAAGGGAGGAAGGATGACCCAGAAAACTACTGGCCAGTCAGTCTGGCCTCTGACCCAGGGAAGACATTGAAAGAGGTTTTAAAGGGGTCAGTCTCATAGCATCTGAAGGACAACTTGGTGAATCAGGGAAGTCAGCACAGATTTGTCCCCAGCAGGTCCTTTTGATGGGGTTCTCCATGATGTTCTGATGGGTAAACTGGATGACTATAGACTAGACTCTAGGGTAATTAGGCGGATAGGGAACCACATGCAGAGTATTTGTCAATGGGTGCGTTCAGACGCGCCGTTTGAGCCGTTTTCGGCACGGCTCAGAAACGGCTTTTACCTGCGCGTTCACACGCCCAACATCTGCCCACCGTCCCCAGCCGTCGCTTTCTGGAGCAAACCCCCTTTGAAACGGAGTATTTTGACACCACTTACCCAAGTGCTGTTTTCCATGATTCTCCGTTTCAAGCCGCACTTTTCCCTGTCTGATCGCTCCATCCAGCCACTTCCGGGTGCTTCAACCCCCCTCCCCTCTGGGAAGCTGCCTCCAGCTTCTGCTTTTAGTCCGCCATTTTTTCCCCCCTTAGCGGTGTGCGCTTGAGTGGAGCTCCGCACTTAAGTTATGTAAAGAAAAGCTTCAGTGGTGCCTAGTTCAGGCATTTAGACGAGTCCAGGATCTTGGGGAGGCCAGTTTCGGGGAGAAAATTTAAACAGAAGTCTTCATTTAAACTTTAAAGGGATGGGTTGAAATCGCTGTTCTGCGCATGCGCCAAACTTCCTGTTCGGGAGAGGGCTGCCTGTGCGCATGCTCAAAGGAGAGGGGAACCCCCCCCCCACCTGCAGGAGGACGGCAGGGAGCTCCGAAGGAGGGAAGGAGGAGGTGAGTGTGATCGCGATTCTCCAGTTTTAAAAAAAAACGCATCGTGCCGGAGCAGTTTAAACCGCTCCAGCACGCTGTCTAAACGCACCCAATGGCATTTCATCTGATTGGAGGGAAGTGTTCAGTAAAGTGCTGCAGGGCTTGGTTCTGGACCCAGTACTTTCAGTATTTTTATAATGATCTGGATGGGGGTAGAGGGACTATTCATTAAATTTGCAGATGACACCAAATTGGGAGGAGTAGTGAACACATTGGAAGATAGAGATAGAATTCAGTGAGTTTTGTTCTCTAGTTCTTATAGATAGTAACTTTTGGAACTTTCACTCCATTCTGTAATATATATATATTTTTGCCTTCTTGAATGTCTCATATACACAATATTATTTGATACACACTTAAAATGCAGCCTTGCCACACTTCATAAATTTTCTGAAAAAATATCACCATTGTTTATCAACCTCCTGCCATTAAATCATTATGAAATGTCTTCTGTTATTCAGGATTCAGTTGTCTCAGCTAGCTTAGTTTTGTGGCTGGAGGCAGGAAAAAAGCTGGATTTTATAGAGCAAGTTTTGCAATTCACACTGTCACAAGAATCAAGGGACTGAATCAAATTATTTTCCTTACAGGTTGGAATAAAAAAAATCAAGAGAAGAGAGCTCTTTTGGTTGTTTTTCTTTTAATATTGGGGAAAAGGCACCAAACTGATCCAGTGGGAATAGTTCTCAGTGTTGGCAGAATAATTAACACAGCAATGGTGCACAACCTGATTAAAGAGTAGATAAAGGTTTATTTAGGAATTAATATACTTGATAGGAAAGAGGAGAGACAAAGATAGGTCCCTAACTACATCTCTAGCTGAGAGAGAGGGTAAGGCTGAATGTGGCACTTCTGAGATGAAGGGGGAAATTGCCCTAAGAGTAGCAATCTGGAGACAGACAAGGAATGACACTTAACAGACAATGACCCCATTGTCTTCTTGCTGCCACCGAAGGATCTTCTCTTCTTACGCCAGACCTTGCCTTTTTCAACACTCAGTTACCCCATGGAGTTCAACAACTATATGACACAGTACAAGACTCAGAGACTCCGTTTTAGAGAGGCAGGCTAGATCAGAGAGTGGCTGGCATACTCCAGAAGAAGGCAGGGGATGAAGGCAGATTTATGTAAAAAGAGGCTTCATCATGTGTTCCTCAATTGCATCACAAGCTCAGTTTCACCACTGAACTGATAATCAAACATATCAACCAGCTGAACAGGGGTTCAAGTTTTCATTCTGCTTGTCATGATCCCCTCTGACCGGTCCAGTGACTCAGACTTAGAGTCTTCAGGGGAGAAGCCTGAGGAGTCAAGGCTGGAGGCTGAGGAGACCGGGGGGGATAAGGGAGGGTCCAGCACCACCAAGTAGGGTTGCCAGACCCCCCCCCCAGTGCGCGCAGGGGTCCCCCAGTTTCCGACACTCCTCTCTGCCACCAGCCAGTTAGCTGCTGGGGGAGAATTACCCCCTCCCAAAAAAAAAGCAGGCAAGAAGCCAGAAATAAACACCATATGCCTATATCATCCAGATGTGACATCAGTGATATCAGGGGGCAACACTTTGGTTTTTTGGCAAAACTCTATGGTTAGAAGTTAATTCTACCATAGAGGTTTTGCCCACAAACCAGAGCATCGCCTCCAACATCCCTGATGTGCCTATGCCACTTCCAGGTGATGTAGGCATGTTGTGTTTATTTCTGGCTTCTTTCCTCCCTGCTCTAGATAAGTGCACCCCCATTCCCTGTCCACTTGTCCACTGGACCTGGCAACCCTACCACTGAGGCACCTGCTTACAGGGATCCAGCAGCACTAGAGACCATTCTACCTGAGCCTGCAAAAGAGGCCTCACCACCAGCCCCTGAAATAGTCACCAGGCCTCCACAGGACAGGATGCAAACCCAGGCCCATAGCCTCCCTGCAGATGTCCTCACTCTGCAGGAACAACAAAAGCAAAAGGCCCAGGCTAAGGCAACTCGAAGGAGGTGAAGTGCTCACCTAGCTGCATCCCAGAGCCAGAGATGAGAATAACAGTATTCTGCAGGCTGGCCCAGTCAGGTGTACTCTGGAAACAACATCCTCAAGTCTAGATAGTAAGGCTTGAGAGCTGGCACACAGGAAGCTGATCCAGCTAGAGAGCTTTCCCAACCATGGCTTAAAAATAAACAGGCTTAGCTCCTGTGCTGAGCTCCTGTGGCTGCACTGTTTTTCTGTGGTTAATCCTGCGAAGAATTATTGTTTTCAGCCTACTTGTTCACTTGCTGCCACTACTTCTTCTTCCACCAGCTGGAGAAAATAAACCAAATTCCTGGCTCTGGCTGAGTGCCTGAAATGGAAGTGGCATATGAGGAAACAGTTTCCTTCCATATGAGGAAAGTGAGGGGGTACTTTGATAGCTTTGAGCAATAGAAGAACTAGCAGCAGGAGCAGGTAAGCAAGGAGGCAAGAGGGTAGACGTGGAATGGCCAAACTAGAAGATTATTGTTGACTCCTGACATGTATTTGCATGGCAGCCATTTTGCCCACTCCTTCCTCAGCCAAACAAAGAAAGATGCTAATGATGAAGGAGGTAGTGAAATCAGCAGCATTACACCCTGACCAATTAGGTGACACAAATCTGCACTTATTTAAAGATTCTCCACCTCTCATGAGTTAGATACTTACCATTTGAGCAGGCTCAAAATACAGATTTGCACTTCCCATAACATTTGTTTTTATCACAGCTGAGAAGCCCTTACCCTCAAACTTTGACTCAGTTCATGAATCATAAAGAGATCCTTTTGAGAAAATGTCCTGCTTTTGCACTTGCAAAGTTGGCATTCGTTAGACCAGGCAGCTAAAGCTGGTAGCTGCTGTTGGCACAGACTCACAACTTGCCTGATTAACCCTTGCTTTGTCTGATGAGAGGTTATCCTTCTTTCTGAAACCGACTTGAGGGTTTTTTAAAAAAATACAGTGGAATTTACAGAACCATGGCCTACTCTGTCTGCTGTCCACCACTCTTATCAGGAAGTGGATACACATGGACATTTTCCCCTCTCCTAAACAAGAAGTCAACCAACTTGGGAGGGGACAGCTACCAATCATTTAAAGAACTGCATTATTTCCCAGGCAACAAGTAAGCTTGTGTGAAGAATGTAGGAGCCAATCAGGGGGCAGGCATTTTGATGCACAACTACTGTGTGTGCTGGGAACAGTTGAAGGGGGCTTGTTGCTACCATATAGCAGTTTTTAAAATGAGATTTTTAAACTTTCATGGCATCTCACCAATCAAATTAAAGTAAGAAAGGGAAGAATAATGGGAATGGAAAAGCTTTCCAAAGAAATAATGAGAACAGATAGAGAAGGTAAACATTGCTCCTTTACCTCACTCACTGCTGTACTTATGATTGGTATAACAGAGGCACCAAGAGCCTGGCAGTGGTGTACAGATAACAGATTTAGGCTAGAATTCCATGGCACACAAGAAAAGTAAAAATGTGAGGGAAGGCACCACTGTCAAAGACTCAGGGTTGCCAGTCGAGTGACGCAACTGGTAAGGAGGCTTGGGGCATGAAGAAATGCAAATTGCCTTCACTTTGATGCCATGATGGAACTTTTGGTGTGAACCTGGAAGTGATCTCACTTTGTCAGGTTTTACCATAGAGTTTCAGTGAGATCTTAGCCTGTTGCTCCAATATAATGATGTCACTTCCATGTTTGCACAGGCAGTGACATTTGTATCATCAGAAGGATGGTGATTTCCCCTGCATTTGCACCCCACCACCCTTCCAAGCAGCTGTAAAGGTTAAGGGCTGCCAGTGGGAGACCTTGCCATCATAGTAGACCTGATATCCCTAGAGATACTGTTTGCTCTGCCATGTGAGGGGGGGAGAAGATATTCTCTGCATATGTAGTCTGCTTCTTCTTAGCATTCAGAGCAAAATTACTAGATACCCCTAATGGATGGAATAGAAGGCAGCACAATCCTCATACCAACCCCTCCTCTGTCAGCCTTGCCAAATATATATATATCACAATGTGATGAACTTGCATTAATAGGGTTCAGCTTGTGCCTTAATAAAGCATTCTGTATGATGACTTAAATGGTGGCTTTGGTTTATGTTTAGGGCCTGGAGTGTGGATAGTCAATTCAGCCACTATGTCTGAAGAAACGGACTCTGTGCTATTGGAAGCCCATAAACCTTTCACTATTGTGAAGCCTTACCCAAGAAAGCAATACTGAGCAAGTCAGAAGCAACTCCAATGTTAATCAATGGGACTTACACAGGAAAATGTTCTTGGCATAAGGCATTGCTCCCTAAAGCTGTGGCAGTGTGCAATGCTAGTTACATCCTTCTGTTAGAGATTATGGGAAGGGCAGTGAGATGGCAAGGACTGAAGATGATATCCTTGGGTCCAACCACTAGGAAATTCTCCTCTGCAACTGAGCAGAGGAGTATCAACTCAGCAGGAGGTGTTTCAAGACCCCAATTATAACAGGCATTCTTAAAGAACAGCAGCAGCTTGTAATTAGTTTCTGGGCACTTCAGAGCAGTGGTATTCTTGTATTGATTGACCTCTAAAGGTTGATGTGGCTTGGGACCCAGTATACTTTAATTGGAGTCCATGTGCTTTATCCTGAGGTACATAGATAATTCATAGATACTTAGAGGATGTGGGGAAATAAGGCAGCATCTTCAGTAAATTGCAAGCAAGGCAAGATTTCCAAAAGATGGTAGCACTGACTGTCTCTGTATCCTTGTTCTGGATCCTGAGGAAAGCAAAGTTTCCTTCCTTACTGAGGTCCTGTAGGGGGGCCAAAGCCCATGATATTTTAACTTACTGGAAGGTCTGCAAATCAGGCTAGAGGTCTTGCAGGGTTAGTTTCCCTCTCCCACACTATTTCCTTCTTTCCCTTCCTTGAAAGCCACCATAGCCTCTTATCCTCTTCTGCCTCCTCTGTTTCCGATCTACCAGCCAGCCTACCTTTATCTTCTCCCCAGCTTCAGTTTTTAGGGTTGCCAACTGTGCATTGGGAAATACCTGGAGATCTTTGAGTGAGTTTGGGAGGGGTTGGATCATCCTCCAAAGCAGCCATTTTCTCCAGGGGAACTGATCTCAGTCATCTGGAGATCAGTTATAATTCTGGAGGCTCTCGAGGTCCCACCTGGAGGCTGGCAGCCCTACTTATTCCAGATTTCCAGTAAGATTGCTCACAATAAAACATGGTGGCTGCACTGGGGAGGGGAAAACACACAAAATCATGCATTCTGTATGTTCTACCAGCAGCACTACTATAGCATCAGTACTGATGGAAGAGGCAGACCATAGTGCCCTTGACACAGCAACTTGGGTTGTGTGGCTTTTCCTTCATACAGGTCCTCAACCGTCAGCATCACCTTTTCAGGGGGTGGGAGCTGTGGACCCTCTGAGTCTATTCCTTTCCCATTTATCCTGCTTATCTTCCAACAGATGCAGCCCTTCCTTCCTTAAAGATTTCCTTGAAGGTGCAGGAAGTGAGCTCAGAGAAAGGGGAGGAAATTAGACAAGGCTGAAACCTCTGTCCTCCTTGCCATCTGCCTTTGGCTTGCTCCTGTTACCAGACCATACAGTTGGCCTGGTGACTAGGCAGTTGGAATGCCAGACACTTGGACTGGCTCTGGCAATGAGCAGATGAGTTAAATAGCATGAGAGTCCTTCCCAGGCTGAGTCTGTTTGGATATGAACATTGGAGGAATTTTTGTTTGGATTAGTTACCCTCCTGATTTAAAAAATACAGCATATTTTGTTCAGATCTTGGTTCGCAACATCCCAAAATTACATTCCTAACAATCAGGGATTTTTTTTCAGTCTGTATCACCATATAAAAAATATGAGGTTATGGCAAACAAAGTGACTGAATTGTATGATCAAATCTTTGAAATTGTGGGTGTGAGACTCCTCTCTTCTACCAAAACTTACAAATGACCTCCTTTAATGTATAGGATGTGAAAGTAGAATAGGAAAAAAAATCAGAATTTTAAAACTGATATTAGTGTTTTTCTTTAAATATGTCCTTGAAAATTAAGACTTAGATTTTAGTAGCCTTTAGACTGGAAGTTTTGGATAATAGTTTTTAATTGCACAATTTAATTTCCACAATTACATTGCATTCATGCAACCACCATCTGCCACCCATTTGCTGCCATCTTCAATTTTTAAAATGCACATATTAAAATGAAAAATGCCATTTGAGATTTTTTGAAGTAAGACTTATTACTTAGGAATTATGGTGTGCCTTCCATTTCTACCCATGAACCCAGATAGCCTTAAATCGAGTCTTGTGAACACTTTGCTGGTGACTGCACTGATGCAAAAAGCAGACAGTTCCAATATCCGAAGTTGGTTATTTAAAGGATGCATCTGACTTTGAAGGAGCATGAAGAGGACAAATTGCAAGTGATTCTGTGCTTTACACTGCAAGTAGGTCACTGTAATGACCCAACCATAACCCCAGAAAATATGTACCTCTTCTCTAGTTCTCAGGCTGGGCAAAGCCAGCCACAAACTACAATGAGCTGGCCCTGTAGCACAAGCACCTACTGAGTGAGTGCAAAGCTGGTTGATGTGGTGCAGTGATTAAGATGAACATTGCCAGGGCAAACTGAGGTGCTCTAAGCAGGGGCTCACTTCATGTGTAATCAAGTGATGTAAGGTAGGTAAGTTTGACTGATCTTGCTCATCTCAAGGTTCTCAGCATGCCTACTTGCCACATCTTATAGCAGCAATTTCCACAAGTTAATTATGCACTGTGTGAAGAACTACTTCCTTTGGTCTGTCTTGAACTTACTGCCAACTGATTTTATTGGGTGATTGTGAGCTCCAGAATTATGCAGGAAGAAAAATTGATCTTGTTCTGAAAAATTAAAAAAATTATGATTTTTTTTTTGTAATTCATGTCTCCTTTGGTTATTGTTATTTTAAGTTTAAAATTATGACATGCTTTAGCCTTTGTCTTAAGAGAAAGGCGCACAGGATAACTTAGGGCTTAGCTATATGTAGTTTTCTTTAATGTATTTTCTATGGTTTCTTTAATGGTAAATATCAGCTACACTATGGGGAAGGAAGCGGTAAGGCTCATACCACATTCCTGACCTCAATCAGTCCCTTAGCTGCTATTTGTTCTCTGGGGAAAAGTACAGGCACCATGAGGTTGCTTGTTTCCTTGTGTTGCCCATGGGTTTGTGAACCCCAGCCAGGAAATTCCTGGAGATTTGGGGGTGGTGCCATTGGGGGGCATTTGGGAAGGGATTTCTCCAAGAATTCATGGTATACCATAGAGTCTGTCCTCTGAAGTTAACATTTTCTCCAGTGGAACTGTTCTCTGTAGTCTGGAGATGAGTCACAATTCTGGAAGAACTCCAGGTCCCACCTGGAGTTTGCAACACGAGTTGGCCATAGTGGCTTCAGGGATCAATTGAGGTCCGAAAAACAATGCAAGGAAATTAGTTGCCTTTGACAACATAATGCAAGGAAAAACAGTTAAGCCCTCTGTCCTCATGTCCTTCAGCCTCAAGGTGCTTTTGTGTATCTTTTCTAGCTCTATGATGTTTTTTATATGGCAATTTCATTAAAACAGAAAATTTCAGTTCCTAATAACTGTGAGTGCAGATTATCTGAATGCTTACAAATTAGTGTGGGTCTTTCAAGATTTCTGGGACATCAAAATGATGGAATAGTAGTTAAAATGTTACCTAAGAATTAGATTAAGTAAAGGAAAATGTTTGAAATGAAGAATTGGAAAAAAAAATCAGAAGTTTTTAGTGTAATTTGAAAATTGAACCGACAAATAGCCGGGGTGGGAGCTTTGCTGGAAGTCATGAGGGGGGGATGGCGGGGATAATAGAAAAGGATATGTTTAAAGAAATACTTGGAAAAATGGAATATGTTATAACAATAATATCCTATTAACAAAATTTCTTTTAAATAAGATTTCTGGGACATCAGGAATGTTAGTAAAGATCCCAACTACATTCTACAACTCTCCCAGTCCATCCTTTTGCTGTTATACATCACAGACATACAGACCCTCTAGGAATTCTAGTCCTCTTTTCCATAGCCTTTTCCCAAAACAAGCCAACCATATTTTGCAAAATATCACTACAACAGATGAAACGACAAAAATGCTGTATCTCTGAGGAATATCATTATCTTTAACTGTGACCTCTCTTTCTGAAAACATGCAGTTACTACAAATACTCTGAATTGTCTGTAAGTCCAGAAAAAAATTAAAATATATGTGAGAGATAAAGTGGTCATATGGACTACATGGATGCAGTTCTAATGATATGAAAATAATTAATGCATGCTTACAGAAAAATAACCATCTCACACTTTGTACCTTTGGGTATTTGAGGCTTATCTGTTTTCAGTGGTTAGGTGGTGAGAGATTCCATTTAGCAATGGATCTTGCATTCATGAGGGTAATATTTTTTTATTGCTACTGGTTGGATCCATCATTTCCTCCTGCCACTTAGCCCAAAGTTATGCTTCTGTTGCGATCATGGCCATGTGATCTGATGGAATAATTATATTAGCTCATGGCAAAAGAGCCTTGCACTTCCCCAGTGATCCAGCCATTGCTTGGGAAAATGCAATCCACATTTTGCCAGCATGTTACATTGATCTAAAAATTCATTCGCTATGAAAAATGTGACCAGCTCTAGCCTCAAACCTCAGGGCAAATTAAGAAGTCTCCTACTGCAAATATTAAATGTCTTGTAGAGACACCATAGGAACAAATGAGCAGGTCTTGAGTTGAAAAGTAATCTGCAGCCTTACCTACTCCCACTGTATGTTATCAATTAACCTCAAGCAAGTGCACAGGTTTCTCCCACTATCATTCTCATGCTGGTATCTGGAGAGAAAGAGATAAATTGTACAGATTTTTTAAAGAGAGAGAATACTTTTAATAACCAAAATGTTTCTGCACTTTGAATAATGAGAGTGACTTTTCTCTTTCAAATGCTAAATTATTTCAAGCTGAGCTGTTGGAAACCATTAATAATTCAAGTGACTTCTCTTTGGGTAAGAACAACATCTGCTGGATGGTGTTAAAGCACAGGAATAGTTTGACTTTCAAAGGGTGGGGTTTTTTTTTTACTACTTTTACCATTTCACTGTTAGAACAGAAAGGAAGCATCATTAACTTAAAGGAGGAGATTGTTAT
The DNA here is from genome assembly GCA_029375565.1 of Gekko gecko. Taxonomy (NCBI): domain Eukaryota; kingdom Metazoa; phylum Chordata; class Lepidosauria; order Squamata; family Gekkonidae; genus Gekko; species Gekko gecko. Next base: position 142,511,117 of record JAPDNY010000006.1, read on the forward strand.
CGTTCCCTCAACAAGAAGACACTGACAGAAGATAGAGATACCTGAGGGACCTTGGCTTGAAGTTTGAGTCCTTAAGTAAGTCATATTCTACTGGAGCAATTGACAATGCCACCCTAAGCAGAATCATACCCTTCTAAGCCCAAGGGTGAAACTCTGCTTACACTGGCACTGCTAGTAACCAGACTGGAGAGTTCAGGTTTCATTGGATCTGATCTGAAAGGTGAAACAAGAAGTACAAAGAAAATAAGAGCGAGTGATGATCAATGTCTGAAGCAGATATCGTCACTTGTCATGTCAAGTTCATTGTTCTACATATATCTGCATATACCTGCAGGATTCTGGAAGCCTGATTAGGTTTGTAATAAACCAGTGGGATAATTTGCCTTAACAGATTAAATTCTGGGGTTTAAATGTCTCAGAGAACCAAAAGCTCTCTTCAGCCTCCAATTTAATTCTGAAATAAAGCCACACATCGCAATGTTCTGCTTCTGTTGAGATGTAGCAATTCCAACCTCAGTCAAGTTGGGAGTTGGGTAAGATTAGACTACAGATTCCTTTCAACATTTCTATCCCTTAAACTCCTATGCACAAAAAATTATTAATATTTTAATGCCTTCTTTGAACTTGAAGGCACAATTTGGTATCCTAATAAGTTTAACACACATTTTGCTCTTTGGAGCTCTGTTTGGGATGACTGTTTATCAACTAGGTGCTCGACCTAATTTCAAAAGTTGTCTGATACAGCTCCAGTAGTCCCATTTCATTTTCATTTCTTCTAAGTCTTAATTTTTACACTAGTTGTTTTTTCTCAGAATACATTTCCTGGTTAAAATTAACACATTTTAAAGCAGCATTAGTTGCATTTAAATGGTGTATAAAGATTGTAAAAGAAACAAACAGAAAAGATCAACAACAGCAAAAGATATCGAAACCAGCCAAAACCAAAGACGGTAACAACATGTGAAATTAAAAAAGAACTGAAAACAGCTATTTTGTCAACTCATCTCTATTACTAACACGTTCTATATGCAACAGACTGAAATGCCAGAGGCGCCATGTGTTTGGCATCTAACAGCTTTTAAAGGAGCCTCTAGCTCAGGTGTGTCGAACTCATTTGTTATGAGGGCTGGATCTGACATAAATGAGTCTTTGTTGGACCGGGTCATGTGTGCCATAAAATGTAATGCCAGATAGTGGAGATATAAACTTTATAAAGGACACAAACATAAAGGATTGTGGGGTTTTTTTACTTAAAAACATGCTTAAAACAGCACTTTGCAATATTTTGTTTACTTAACAATGTCTGATAACTGACACCTCTTGCTCTGAATTATTGCATCATACTGTCTGTGCCTTTTGTTACTGTCCACCAAATGGGAGCATTCACTGGAGAAGACCATGATGCTGGGAAAGATTGAAGGTCAAAGAAGAAGGGGACGGCAAAGGTTAGACAGTGTCATCAATGCAACAAACATGAAATTGAGCAAACTTCAGCGGAAGACAGGAGGGCCTGGCGTGATCTGGTCCATGGGGTCGTGATGAGTCGGACTCGACTGTGTGACTGAACAACAACAACACTGTCTGTGCTGTTGCAATTTTGAGTATGCTGTTCAGGTGTATACCTGTAAGCTGCAAACCTATGATGATACAGCAGCAGCAGAACTGGAAGAAGAAGCAGAAGACAGCCAGTTCAACTGTGGGCCTGATAGAAGTCCTCTGGGGGCCTGATATGGCCCCCCGGGCAGCATGTTTGACACCCCTGCTCTAACGCCTTATTCTGAGTCTCAGCTTTGGAGCCCTGGCCTCAGACATTGTAAGTAAGATCTGAATATGGGCTTGTTGAATTGCTAGTGAACATTGCTGTACATCAGACCAGGTTCTCATGTTGCTGAGGTCAGGGAAAGGAAAAAGAAAGAAAGATGCAGTTGCTAGCCAGGAAGAACAAGTCTCTTTATTGCTCAGACAAGCAAGTAAAGATAACTTGGATGTTATCAGGTGCTATCACCTGATCTGCTCTGTCCTACAGGTAAAAGGAAGCTTCCTAGATGGGTCCCCCCTAACTTTGGATACAGCTGAGTGGTGGTTTATAGGCTGAATCCCTAACTGACTTTGTCCAGTATCTGCTGTGGGCTCAAGTTCTGACATAGTTCAAGAAAAACAATAGCAGATCATTTCATTGAGTTTGACTTAACCGCCCCTCCCCCTAGAGTCCTTGTGCATATTAACAAGGCTTTACCCCTGAAGGAAGTCTACTTTATCATCTCTGTGAATATTACATGTAATGAAGAATGACATCTAGTAATATCTGTCTCTCAGAGCTGAAGACCAGTTGTGTCATATGGAGTCTCCCAACAATGCTTTCCACATTGTGCCACTTTGGTATAGTGGTTAAGTGCATGGACTCTAATCTGGGAGAACTGGATTTGATTCCCCACTCCTCCACTCACAGTTGCTGGATGATCTTGGGTAAGCCATAGTTCTGTCAGTGCTGTCCTTAAAAAGAGCAGTTTCTGTCAGAGCTTTCTCAGCCCCACCTACCTCACAGGGTGTTTGTTGTGGGGAGGGGAAGGGGAAGGAGTTTGTAAGCTGCTCTGAGATGCAGAGTGAAGGGCAGGGTATAAATCCAATCTCTTCTCTTTTCTTCTTGTGGTATTTCTGACATAAAAAAATGCCATTTCTCCTCACTGTTGGTGAACAGAAATGAAGCATGTGGAAAACCATTCTCAAACATTAACATTTGCTGTCTGAAGAGCCTACTGTGTGAAGTGAACATATTTTCCAGTGACTTCCACCCAGGGACCGTAACTTTTGAAATAGCTCTCTTGGGTGGTTTGGCTGAGGTTTAATTATTTACTGAAGACCACTAAGCATATAATGGCAGTGTTTTTTTTAAAAAAAGTGGAATAAAAAGTTTGCACATTAGAAAGCTGCTCCTGTGCTAAGTTTAGCAATGTGAATAAATCCTATGAGATGTGGTTTGAAGGGCTAATTACAATAAATGAATTGAGGGAGAGTGATGCGGCTACCATCATATGCTCTTGTGCTCAATTTTTTTTTGCCTTTTTAGTTTCAATGTGATTACAGATCACAATAAATATTCATAATATTGTGAGTGGATTTAATGTATATTTATAATTATTAATTCAAATGGTGTCAGAGCAGCTAATTAGAACTGGTACCAAGCTCATTAATTCTCATAGGGTGTTTTTTCAAGCCAGTGTTGACAGATTCAGGACTGGATAAATGTGGCTGGTATGTTGCAAGAGTTTGTAAAGATATTTTTTTTCTCCCTGGTTGGATGGATGAGACATGGGCACCTTTGCAGAAGTTAAATAAAATTCTGTTACAAAACAGAACAAGCCCAAAATGAGGCAGCACAAAGATGATGTGATATCATTAACCTCTAAGGCAGGATAGTTAAATGGGAAACTGCTCCTTGTTTCAAATGAATGTTTTGTGTTTCAGAGCATGGCAACTCCACAGTTATTCTTCTCCAAGACCCTGGATTCATAGTTCTCCATAGTTAGTAAACATGTTAATAATTGCTCTCACAGAATGAGATAATGAAAGGGGTGCTTCTGAAATCATCATGTGTCAAAGTTTCTAAATGGATTCTGGAGGTCTGAATTACCTGGGCTTGTTTCCAAAGTGAGATTGGTGCATTAGGAATTCTTCATTCTTCTTTTTTACTTCAGATTTTTGTACAGAGCACTGAGTATATACAATTTGCATAGCTGTACGTTCAGATGCCCATGTCCCATGCTACTGATGCACATAGTCACAGTGATAAAACACACTGCAAAAAGGCAATCAGTATGACTGTGTGATGTGCTTCAGTAAAAATTTGTGCAGGAAGAATCTTAATCCAACCCTACCTACAATCCCATCAAAATTGCTTTTTTAAAAAATGTCTTTTATCAATGCAAATGTGCACATGGGTAATGTAAATGTGGAAAATAGCAAATGGATTGAAAAGGCTGGAAGTTATGACAAACTGCAGGATTGAATTAAATTAAATTAAATCAGGATTAATTAAATCAGAATGACAGAGGTGTTGGATGCCATACAGGAAGGAATTCTGGAACACTAGAAATGGAATGGAGACAATCTTTCCATCCCTTGAATCACGTTGTGCTGAATGCTGATAAAAATTTTCTTTGGACCAATAAATGCTAACAAAAGCTAGAATGTTAAAGGGAGATTTCAATGATATGGTTTTCATTCAGCTTCAGAACTTGATTTTTTTTAAAAAAATTGTTAGGCATTATGACTTGACCAAGTACAATGCTTTCTACGGAAAAGAAAAGGAGGATGTTTTGATAGCAAGGTATGCATGAAATCCCACTCTATACTAAATGAGAGTTTTACCCATTGATATCTGTGAGAGGTGGATCATACCCTGTATTCATTAGATGGGGCCACAGCTCAGTGGGAGAATGTCTGCTTTGCATACAAATGGTCCCAGGTTTAATTCCCAGCATCTTTGGTTAAAAAAGACAATTAGTAGGTCATGAGAAAGACTTAAAATGCTAGAGAGCTGCTCTTGGTCAGAGTACACAATAAGGATCTTGGTAGACGAATGGTCTGAGTAAGTATAAGGCAGTTTCGTGTGCATACGTACTTTTAAAGGAAGTGCTGTGGCTCAATGGTAGAATGTCTGCTTTGCATGCAGACTTTCTCAGTTCTCATGCTCAGGTAATGCTCTCATGCACCTGAGAACCTGGAGAGCTGCTGCCAGTCAGAGTAGGCAATACTGACCTTGGTAGACCAATGGTCTGACTCAACAGCTTTATGTAGATCCTTACACTGGCTTTACTAGTGCCAGGCAGTTTAGAGTTTAGGAAATTGAAGTGATGCTTGGGAACTCTGGTTTAATGTAGCCAGTAGATCTGGAAAACACATCACATTGTAAGCATCATCCCCCCCACCCCCAGAGCCTTTAATGCTGATGAAGGTGAGTAAGTAAAAACAATTGGTATTGTTTAACAAGCCTGGAACTGCCAGCCAATTCTCCCACTCATAGTAAAAGAGGCAACTTGCCTTGAAAAATCTTTCATAGCGCAGACCCTGAGGAGTTATCTGTCTTCTCAGTGAGCTGTGAGTTTGAAACAAGTTCTGGGAACCTTGGTATCAGATGTGTGCACATAAGGACTGGCAATCTTTTTTTTTTTTGGTTTGGAAGTTATGTTGGTAGACAGTTTTTACTGTACAGCTTTTTCTTGCATCCTTCTTTCTTTTTATTGTTGGATATACTTCATCTCTGCTCTTATAATCCACACTATTATACATCCCAAGTCCATCATTTTTAATGGGAGACTTAAGAATAAGATTTGTTTTAATCCATTTCTCTGCTGGCTTCCAAACCATTGCAAGATTTTGTAAGACTACAGAACAATATTTAGAACCACACTCACTTGAGTAAGTCACACATGTTTGTTGTTTGAGGACTGGAGAATTATTCATTATTAGCTTACTGCCTATAGAGCGCTGAAGATATGCCTAAGAAGACAAGCTCAGTGGTCTCCAGCTCAAATTGATCCTTAGTGGGGTTGCCAGCTGCACCTAGCAGCTCAGCAGGAGATTGGGCGGGGGGGCAATATATTCCATGTTGTGCAGATATATGCTGTCATTTCTGGCACAAACCCAGAAGTGATGTTATCACATAGTGGCAACAGCCTAGGATTCACCCAAGACTCTATGGTTAAACCATAGAATTTTGGGTGAATCCTAGAGTGTTGTGCCAATGCAATGAAGTCACTTCCAGCTTTGCACTAGAAATGACATCATGCGACAGCAGAACACCAAAGATCCCCCCCACTGGCTTTTCAAACAGCAGCAAGGAACAGGAGGCCCACACCAGGACATCTCCCACTAAAGCAAAAGACCTGGCTATCCTAATCCTTATTCACAAACTTTCTAAATAGCTAGGATGTCCCTCTCTCTAGGCCTCACAGTGCCATCCTAAGCAGATATACTCAGAATTCTACTTGGGTCTTTTTAATAGGGCTTACGAACAGTAAAGTGTTCTTAGGATCATAATGTCTGTTGCCCATCTTTAATAAGGGGAAAATAACAACATTACATTTTGGTGTAAGGATTGCTGAGATAATGATTTGGACCCTATCCTTCTTTTCTGCATGCAGAAGGCACTTTCATGGGCAGATGAGGGGAATTTTCACTGATTGCCCCTCACATTGCAGACCTCCTCTTTGCCCCCATGCTGTCCTTAGGGGATCCACTGGCAGAAGATTCCAGCAAGAGTGGGGCAGGTGGGAAGGTTGGCCTTCATCGAGAGCAACTGTGGTTACCCAAGACAGAATCCAACTGATACATATGAGTATATTGCATGGTTAAATGCCATATAAATGCTAAATATTGTTATTGTTACTTTCTTCTCTTACTGATCTTAGGTGAATGTTCTCATAGCTTATTATGAAGCCACTGTGAAAACCCATTGGCTCAGCTGGAGATATGGGATTGAGACTGCTATCTGCCCTACCAAAAGGGACACCAGCGGCCTTGTTAAGGGTGGAACGTGTCCTCCCTTCGGTTAGAGCACGTGATCATTTGGCAATTCTTAAATTGTGGAAAAAACATCAGCCAGTAAACCCTGGTTCCTTCAGCAATTTGAGTTATCAGTTGATGCAAAACACAGACAAAACCTGGCAGGCCTTCCTTAATAACACTGCACCCCAATATACTGTTCCAGATGAATTATTGCAATCTTCGGGAAGCAATGTTGACTTAAGGAAATGGATTTATAAAGAAGATGCCTTAATTGACAAAAATTTAATCAGTAAATCAAAATTTGCTCCATGGTACAAAACCATCAAAAATGACCATCTTAGAGCCATGTTATTTAACTGAAATTACAACTTATAAACTCAGGGTAGCACTCTCATCATTGCGTTTCCAGTCAATGACAACTGAGATGCTGCTTGGACAATACCAACCCCCCCCCCCCGTGGATCCATGTATATGTATCTGTGCAACCTCGATTGAGGACCTGCCACATTATGTTCTAAACTGTCCCTTATATTTGGAACCAAGGCAAAGATTTCTTGCCAACATATTGTCTGGTCTCCATCTTTTTTCTGACTGATAAATTAATTTTTATGTTGTCAGATATAGATTTTTTTGTTTCTAATAGGATGGCACTTTTTGCTCTAGCTGCCAGGAAAATAAGAGCAAATGTAGCAACTAGGAAAGTATCAAATGATACAGCTGCTGCTAGCTAGTCTGCTAGAAACTATCTGATCTGGCTGCTATCTAATTTCATCAGCATGGTCAGGGGGAAAAAAGAGATGGCCACAGTTTTGCCTCAGTGGGGAGAACTCTTGTCACAAACTAGAATTCTTTGAATTGATATTCAGTAACATTCAAAGTAAGAACAGAACAGGTTCACAGAACAGATCTCTCCCCCTTCATCATTAAAGAAAATTAAATATTCCACATGAAATGCAAGTGGCCAGTTTTCATACTTAAAAAGAACAAAGAGAGATGAAAACTGATAAGAACAGGTGTGGAGATGAGGAGGACTTCACATATTGTTGCCAGTAAGGGGCCTGGTGGAGCAGGGTGTAAATGCTTCATTAAAGAAGACTTGATTGGGATTTTTCCCTATTGTTCTCACATTAAGATCATCATCATTGTCGGGGTAGTTGAGGCACACCTGGCTGCACTGAATGAGTACAAATCCCCCAGGCCAGATGGTATGCACCCAATAGTGCTCAGAGAACTTTTCTAGAGAGCTTGAAGAGCCTTTGCCCGTCATCTTCCAGACCTCTTGGAGGATGGGAGATGTGATCTCAATTTTCAAAAAAGGGAAGAAGGATGACCCAGGAAGTTACAAGCCAGTCAGTCTGACCTCTGTCCCAGGGAAGATACTGGAACAGTTTGTAAAGGGATCAATCTGCAAACATCTAAAGAGCAAAGTCAGCATGGATTTGTCCCCAACAAGTTCTGCCAGACCGACCTTGTTTCCTTCTTTGATCAAGTGATGAGCATACTGGATCGAGGGAATGCTGTTGATGTTGTTTACCTTGATTTCAGTAAAACTTTTGAAAGGGTTCTCTATGATGTTCTGATGGGTAAACCAAAGGACTGTAGACTGGACTCTAGGATAGTTAGGTGGATAGGCAACTGGTTGGAGAACTGGACTCAAAAGAGAAGTTGTCAATGGCATTTCATCTGACTGGAGGGAGGTACCCAGTCGGGTGCCACAAGGCTAATTTCTGGGACCGGTACTTTTCAATATTTTTTATAAATGATCTGGATGAGGGTGTGGAGGGGCTACTCATTAAATTTCCAGATGACACCAAATTGGGAGGAGCAAAAAACACACTAGAAAATATAGATAGAAAAAAGTAGGCAGATGTGATCAAGATGCAATTTAACAAGGATAAGTGCCAAGTTCTACATTTGGGTAACAAAAATGAGGAACACGCATACTGGATGGGGGATAAATTTCTGGGTAGCTGTGTGTGTGAACAAGATCTTGGGGTATGGGTGGACCAAAAGTTAAATATGAGCAGCCAGTGTGATGCAGCAACAAAAAAGGCTAATGCGATCTTGGGGTTTATCAACAGAGGCAGAACATCCAGATTGCAAGACGTCATAGTCCTGCAGTATGCTGCATTGGTCAGACCACACCTGGAGTATTGTGTGTAGTGCTGGAGGCCTCACTTCAAAATGGATGTGGACAGAATGGAGTGGGTACAGAGGAGAGCGACGAGGATGATCAGAGGCCAGGAAGATTGAGGGGAGAATGATTGCTCTCTTCTAAGTATTTGAAGGGCTGTCACTTAGAGGTGGGAAGGGAGCTGTTCCTGCTGGCATCAAGGGATAGGACTCGCACTAATGGGTTTAAATTAAGGGCAGGAAGGTACTGGTTGGATATTAGGAAAAACTTTTTTACAGAAAGAGTTGTTCAACAGTGGAATCAGCTACCTAGGGAGGTGATGAGTTCCCCTTCACTGGCAGTCTTTAAGCAGTGGCACTTGTCATGGATTCTGTTGAATCAGGCCAATGTTGGCCTGATTCAGCATTGGCTTCTCTTATGTTCTTATGTTATGTTCTTATTCTCTAGACTGATCATGCATTGAGCAGGAGGTTGGACTAGATGGCCTGTATGGCCCCTTCCATACAGGCTGTACAGAGAGGCTGTATTCTGAATGCTCCCACCAGGCCTGATGGGTGAGCACCAGAAACAGGGCCTTATAAATTTATTTATTTATTTTTATTTATTTTGGGATTTATACCCCGCCCTATCCAGTAGCTCAGGGTGGCTAACAAGCGGCCAAGCTGAGTTTCAGAACTAAAAACAATAACAATATTACATAAATGATGGTGCTCAGCCTCTGGAATTCTGTAGAGAGTTTCTGGTGCTGAACTGACAAACTTTCAGGCATTAGGGGAAGAGTCTTTTACTTTCCCAAGGAGGGATGCCAACCTCCAGGTGGGACCTGGGGATCCCCTAGAATTACAGCTCATCTCTAGGGTACAGAGATCAGTTTCCTGGAGAATGGATGCTTTGGAGAATGGACTCCCTGGCATTGTCCCCATTGAGGTCCCTGTCCACTCCAGGCTCCATCCACAAATCTCCAGGAATTTCCCAACCCCGTTTCAAACACAGGATGGTGGCTTGGGGGAATGGCTTTTCCGCCTCCCTGTAATGTCCCATTTTGATGCCTTCACTGTTTTAAGGTCGTTATCCCTTTTTTAAAACATTGCATTAATTCCTGTTGATCTTTAACCTGCATTGTTGATGTTTTTATATCTTTATGTGATGCTATATTTTGTTTGATAATCATTTAAAAATATGTATGGAAATATATGAAGAGAGTGGACAAATATTTTAAATAAGTACATACATATTTGCAGCTTTTTCTCCTGTCCCTTCGGTACTCTCTCTGTCTCTCCCTCTGTCTGTCTCTATCTCTGTGTGTGTGTGTGTGTGTGTGGACAAATTTCAAACCTGCACGTGGAGCCTCAAATTCTCCTGGAACCACAACAGATCTCTCCAGACTACAGAAGCCAATTTCCTTGGAGAAAATGGTTGCTTCAGAGGGTGGATTACAGGGCATCACTCTGCTCAGCTCCCTCCTTTCCCCAAACTCTTTCCTACCCAGGCTCCACCCCCAAATATCCAGGAATTTCCTGACTAAGATTTGACAACCTTAAATCTCAGTAAATACAATCACATAAAAGCATGTGATTCTATGAATTGCATTTTGAAAAATCCATGGAACAAGTCAATGTTGCTGCATTTAAATGTGGTCCCACTTGCTGAATATGCAGTTTATATGAACAAAATTGTATAATAAGATGGCAACTGATGTAGGATGAAGGGTTACAGACTGTTTATAATTGTTTAGAACAAAAAAATTGGTATAATACAACTTTTTTAAAATTATATTGGGATAGAATTATTGTTTCTGCTTTTTAATTTTGAGAGATTCTTTTAAAAGAACAAATTATATTACTCTCCTGGCTTTGTGAGAAATGTTTTCTGTTTTAAGAAATTATGGCTTTCCCACACAAAATCATGTGAAAGTCTGCCATTTTGGTTGTTATTGTAATGCTGAATATAGACAATCAGGGATGGTGTTATCTGCCTTTAGACGTTTTACAGTCCTAGACATTTATTTATTTATGTAGGTACTTTTAACCTGCTTTTCTCTGCTCAATGCACACTTATAGTGGCTTACAATGTCAAAAATTTAGAAAACTATTGATTTCTGCCAAAAAAATTAAACACAAGTTATCAAACAACAAATTTACCTGCGGTTAACGGGCTAATCCACTGGGTGCCGAGGGGCAGAGAAGGTGGTAACAGCTGTGTCCTTGATGGCAATAGTCATGACAAAATCCATTATATGGATTTTAATGTTGAATAACTTCAACTAGTGAATATGACACTCAGAATTTCTTTCTGCTTCAAACCACAGAGCTGTTGTTCTGAACAGCTGAGGAATATAATACAAATCTTTGGAGACATTTTTTTTCTGCATTGCAAGACCTGCTAGTTAAACCCTGTAATAATGATAAGACGAGAAGACACAAATCCTCTTAGTTGTTCCCACTTTCACCATGAGGGTGAAAGGTTGGGCAACTACTTTTCTTAATGATTGTAGAAGTCAGATTCCCAGTGGACTGGCAAAAACAGCTGTACAAAGATGAATAAGAAATGCAACCATGTTTTGCGGGTTCTTTGCTTATTCCCTGAGGAAGCACCATTTGCTATTAAGTGAAAAAGTGAAGATTAATGTCAGTGAGCCATAGCCAATTGGTTCTTAAGCATACCATATCACATTGAATCCAAATGGTTGTCCATGCCCCAACTATGATTTAATAGTGATAGCAGTGGTATACTCTGGAGCTTAGGAGGATAAAGCAGGAGTTAAGATGGTTAGAGTGAAGGCGGCAGCATACTCATGATGAAGCAGCAAAAGCATCTTTTATGTCACTTATGAAAGCCTATGAGATGGCAATGAAGGCTGCTAAGAAAGACTTCTATGCAGCCTCCATTGCATTTACTACTTCTCACCCAGCTGATTATTCAGGACAATTAGGTTGTTGACTTCCCTACCACAAGGAAACAAAATGGTAAGAAATTGGCTATTGGCTGTGAGGCACTTGCGAGCTACGTCACGGACAAAGTCTTGTAACTCCTCCAGAAACTCCCTGCTATGATTAAAACAGTGAGTGAACTGGAAGTCCCTGGGCTGTCTTCTGGTCTGGTGCTGGACTGATTCAGCTGTCTCTCCCAGGAAGAGTTTGACAAGACCCTGGTGGCTGTGAGGCCCACCACCTGCCTCCTTGATCCATCTCTATCTTGGCTTGTTAAAGCCTGTGGAGACAGAATTAAGGTTCCCCTGGGAGATATTATCAACTTGCCCCTATTGCCAGGGACAATCCTGGGGCACCTCAAGGAGGGAGTGGTGGAACTGCCCTTGAAAAAACCTTCATTGGACCCTGTGGTCCTAGCTAACTACTGCCCAGTACTGAACATACCATTACTCAGGGGTCTTTTTGTAGAAAAACAGCTGCAGGAGCTCATTAGCATATGATATGCTAATGAGCTATTAGGCTATTAGCATATGCCACGCCCCCTGATAGCACCAGAAGTGACGTCAGAAGGGGAAGCAAAAGGGGGGGAGGCATCTTCAAAAGCCTCCCTTTCCCTTCCCCAGCTGGTCTGGGTGGGGGAGCTAAAAGAGAAGGGGTTTAAAGTTTAAACTCCTTCTCATGAGAGTTGGGCCACAGAAGGAGGAAAGAGGGAAGGAAAGAGAGAGAGTAGAGAGAAGGAAAAAAGGAAGGAAAGAGTGAAAGAAAGAGAAGGAAAGGGAGGGGAAAGAAAGAGAGGGGAAAAAGAGGGAAACAGGAAAAGGAGGAAAAATAGAAGAGAATAAGGTGGGAAAGAAAGAAAGAGAGAAGAGAAGAAGGAGGAAAAGAGGAAAAGAGAGAAGGAAAGGAGGGACTGAAAGAAATTCGGCGGCAATTCGGCCCCATTATATCCTATGGGCCATTGAAGTCAATGGTGAAAACATAGGGTATATTCTGGGGGCTGGAGGGAGGGTTTGAGGGAGAGGCTCCATACTCACAGGGTAGCTGATGGAGCCTCTCCCCAAGATACCCACCAACTTTCAAGAACATTGGACCAGGGGGTCCAATTCCGTGGGCCCCCAAGCAGGTTGCCCCTATTCCCTCCATTGTTCTCTATGGTAGGAAAAAAAGTTATCTTGGGGAGAGGCTCCATCAGCTACCCTGTGAGTTTGGAGCCTCTCCCTCAAACCCCCTCCCCTCCAGCCCCCAGAATATACCCTATGTTTTCACTATTGACTTCAATGGCCCATAGGATATAATGGAACTGAAATTGACATACAGCTGCCTGAAAGACTCCCCCAGACGCCGGCTGGGGGTGGGGCTTGGCTCCTGAGCTCCCGGAGCTGCACACTGGTGCTCTCCCTCCCCAAAAGACCCCTGCCATTACTTGGTAAGGTAGTTGAGAGAGTGGTGGCTGAGCAGCTACAGGTGTTCTTGGAGGACGCCTCTATCCTGGTTCCATGTCAGTCTGGTTTCTGCCTGCGCCACATATGATTTCTGGAGGCATCCAGACTGGGGTGGGCTGATGCTGCTTTTGTTACTTGATCTAATGGCAGCGTTTGACACAGTGTTAGGAGATGGAACTTTGAAAATGCTTTTATTTATTATTTTCTGACCTGCATACACACCAGAATGGTGCTAGCAAGCGTCTTTGCTTTGGGAGAAATGTATGCCTTGGTTAATGTGACTCTCTGTGCTAGGAAGGTACCACACAGCCTGTACTTTCATGCAAATGAAGTCACAGACACACACCTTGCATATCTCTACCCATGAGACACTGGGAACAAGAAGCATCTCCATGAGCATCTCCATTATGGTTCTCTAGAAGGATGTAAAAACAACAACCTTTCCACCATTGAGGAATCCATACCTCGCATGTAACCCACAGGATGCTTGGCATTTGCATGCGTTAAGACTGTTTCCTGTTCTGTCACTTGGACCAAGCCAGAGTCATCTGCATTCTTAAAGGTTTCCATGCCAACCCATCTTTACACCTTGACCAAATGCTCCCTTGTAGAAAGGTGTAGACTTTCAATATTGCCCCACCTTAGTAGGAGGGTACCCCCACATCCTATAACCAATAGGTATAGGGATGGGATGGACCGGAGACATCCCTAAGCCAGTCCCAATACTAGCTGATAAAACAGGGTGCAACCTTTGTTCCAAGCAGTCGCCTTGGCCCATCTTTCTTCACTAGCTAGCTAAGTGACCTAAGTGTCTACTTCCACGTGTTTTCTTGGACTGCAGCCAAGAGGCCCACACTTGTTGTCAGGTTCCAGCAGTGTGTAGTGAAAGTAAGAATATCCTTAGTTAAGAAACAATCCTTATTCTTCACTGGAAGGTCGAAACTACTGGATCAGATAAGTATTATGAGCTTTTCCCCTGCCTAAATACTTTTAGTTTAAAACCCCAATATTGTGTTTCCATTTCCACTGTAACTAAAGGAACTTGTGTGTATGTGTGAGAGGATCTGTTTTTGTATGTCTGTGTATTAAAAAGATATTCAGTAAAGAGAATCTTGATTCAAACTTAAGAAACCTTGTCAAGTAATCTCTTTGGGGAAAAGGGTTCTTGGTACGAAATTCGCTTTCTCTGTATACATTGGCCAGGACCTCAAATAAGTTAGTCCGCCTACTGCGTAGATAAGCAGTCCGGCTAACAACAGCCAATTACGATCTTTTTACTCACTGCTTCACCAAAGGGGAACTGCCTTGCAGTGGCTTTTTTCCTTTCTCCATGGTCAGGGACAGAGGGTCATGCTTGGAGAGAGGGTTTCACCATGCTACTCTATGATATGTGGCATCCCACAAGGGGCAATCCTGTCCCCAATATTATTTAACATCTATATGTGCCCCCTTGCTGAGTTAATCCCAGGGTTTGGGCTGGGTTGTCACCAGTATGCTGATGACACCCAGCTATATCTGATGATGGACAGATGGACAAACTCCATCCAGGATATCTTGACTAGGGCTCTAGGGGTTGTGGCTGATTGGTTACAAACAGCCAGCTGAAACTTAATCCAGCAAAGGTGGAGGTCCTGTTCCTGAATTGGGGGGGAATAGGTTTGGGAATCCAACTCCCAGCCCTTGGCAGGATGCCACTGATGCCAGCACCAATAGTGAAGAGCTTGGGAGTGACTCTGGATGCCTCCCTTTCCATGAAGGCCCAGGTCACTAACATTGCCAGATCAACCTTTCACCATCTTTGACTGGTCAGGCAACTGGTCCCTTACCTCTCCTCTCCTGGTCACTTCCAGGCTTGATTACTGCAACTCACTGTACACAGGCCTACCCTGAAACCTGATATGGAAGCTCCAGCTGGTACAAAATGCAGCAACGTGCCTGCTGACTGGGACGTCTTTGTGGGCGCACATCCAGCCAGTGCTGTGTCAGTTGCATTGGTTGCCAGTTGAATACCAAGTCAGGTTTAAGGTTATGGTATCAACCTTTAAGGCCCTATACGGACTGAGACCAGCATACCTATGGGACTGTCTCTCCCCATATGTGCCCTGAAGAGCCTTGCACTCTTCAGACCACCACCGGTTAACAATCCCCAGCTCGAAAGATGTCTGCCTCACCTTGACCAGGGCCAGGGCCTTCTCAGCCCTAGCCCCGGCCTGGTGCAACATACTCCCTATGGTGATCAGAGCCCTGCAGGATTTACTGCAATTCCACAGGGTCTGTAAAATAGAGCTGTTCCTCTAGGCCTTTGGTTGAGGCAGTGGATGTCAAAGGACTCAGCCTCTCCTGCTTCAAGCGACCCATGACACTATTGACATTATGGGTGCTGGGAGTGACTGATCTATTCTAGTTAGAGCACATCTCTGCCCTCTCTGGCATGAGCTCAGGCTGCACTGAAACTATTCACTGAGTGATCAGCATGTATTTCAATCAGTTAATTAAATCTTAACTGTTACTGATAATGTTTTAATGATTTTTAAAATTAATCTAATGTATGGTTTTATTGTTGGATGACATGTTGTGAGCTGCCCTGAGCAGGGTAGGTGGGATAAAAATCCCCCCCAAATGAATAATATTGGGATAGTTGGTTAATATATCAGAGTTTGTCCAGTCATAGAAGTGTGATACTGAGTGCAGTAAATAAATCTCTCAAGAAGTATATTGCAAAAAAAGAGAGAGAGAGGTAAACTTACATTTATTCAAGTAGGTCCAGTTCACACTCAGGTTGCAGTCGAAAGGAGAGAGAGAAGCCTAATCTAAAGAGCACTTTCCCTACCACAAATGGTCAACTTGTCTGGCATCGTGCCTGTGGGAGTTTGAGGGCACTGTATCAACAGGAGATACCTGCAGAGACGTATGTTTCCATGGAGGGCCATGTAAAGAGAGAGGAAACAGTGAAAGAGAGGAGCGGTCAGAGGGCAGCCCCCACGTTAAGACAAAGAGAGGCATCCCATTCAAGGAAATATGCACACTCTATACATACTTAGAGTGATGTAGCACACCCCAGTATCTAGGCATGGTGAGTCGCTCACTCCAACAGATAAAGTATTAGGAAAGATATTAAAACTTAAAGTTGGGAAGAAAAACAATCCTTTGGATTGGGAAGCATAAATGAGTTCTGTTTGGCTTCAACCTGTATGGAAGCAGGCTACGTGCCTAATGTGAGAAGCCGACATTTATTCCTTGGGCTACTTCTTATAGCTACTCCAACTGCCAAGCAATTTAAAACCTATGCATTTTTATAAGTGTCCATTTTTTACGTTTGATGAAAATAACCCTTTGGCATTGGTTAAATTATAAATGGAAAAAAACAGGAATGATGTATTGCCAGAATACTAATAGCACAGCTGAAAGGGATCAACAAGTCTTAACTACGTAATAAAGAGGTGGTCTGCATCATGAGTTAGAGCAATGATGAATATACAGAACAAGTAGGGTTGAATGCAAACTAAATTTTCCACTGATGGAAGGTACTTTTAATATTGGAACTGAACTTTTCTGTCTCTCCCCCCCGCCCCCAGCTGCAGCCAAGTAACCTCTCTGAAATGCTGCTCCTGGTGGACAGGGGACCATTGGGGGGGGGGGCTCAGTGGGCAGTGAGGGAAGGAGGAAGCAGAAGTCTTACATACCACCCTGAACATGACAGGAAAATGCAGGCAAATAGCCAGTTTGTGGCTGTTATTTACTTTTGACTATGTGTTGATAGGCATTTTTTGAAATAATAAAGTAGGAAATAAATATAGGCATATTAATTCCAGGATCCAACCCAATAAGAAATAAAGGCTGTTTCATCAAGGCCTTCTTCAGGACTATAAAGTTGATCAGATTCTAAACATACTGGTGCCTGCTTGGAAGCTGAAATTTTATGTCCCAATCGGCATGCATGTGTTCATAAGACCAGTTTAGGATCCTTCCTGAGTATATCTATCAGTCCCTGGGTCTGCATGTGCTAATGCAGGTGCTACTCTGAGTATACCCATGTGGTGTACTAGTTAGAAAACTGGAATGGGATCTGAGAGAGAGATTCTAACTGCTCAGTCACCCATAGATATCACTAGGTGTCCCTGCACCAGTCTCTCTTTCTCAGACTAATCTACTTCACATGGGTGTTGTGAAGATAAGTAGTAGGAGGCAACCATGTATTTGCCTGAGCTCCTTAGAGGAAGGATTGGGGTTGCCAGTCCCCAGTTCCCAGTGGGGGTTCTCCCACTTTTGGGGGCTCTGATCCACCACCAGGGGAAGCCACACCCCCAAACAGGGATGTCATCACATCGGGGACATTGGGTGGGGGGTGACACTCAAGTTTTTGGACAAATTCTATGGTTTTAAAGGCAAAAAACCATAGAGTTTTGCCCAAAAACTAGAGTGGCACTAGGACCTGGCAACCCTAGGAAGGATGGGATAAAAATCTAATGAAGTAATACGTATTATTTAGTTACATTACCTCTATTATTATTGCCTCAGAAACCCAGTTTCTCAGAATTTCAAAGCAACTCATCATTTGTCAGGTTGAACCATTCACAAGACTACATGTTCTAAAGCAATCCAGGACTGACTGGAAAAAAACATACCGCTGGGGAGGAAATGGTAGAATTCAGTATTTAAATTATTAATAGCAACTGAGCTATTGAATTTTGCTCATGTCTTTATTCGTTAGTGGTGTATTTTTCTGTTTTTAGTAGTGTTTTTATGTTTGACATTATTTCCCTGCATTATAAGCTACCTTGGAAATTGCAACTGAAAGGCAGGCTATGAATGTTTTGAATAAATAAATAAATGTTCCTGTGAATTGGATGCAACTCTAAACTACAGAATGCACTAGAAAAACTACTTGATGAGATACAGTGTTTTAGACTGAGCAAAATACCTGTGTTGGAAAATAAATACATTTGCACTAGACCCTGCCAAACTTCAATTAGTTTTCCTTTATTCCTCCCATGCCTGATTTGATATATTGAACACTTCATTCAGTATTTAATTTGGGGCAGCCATTTTACCAGGGGCAGGATTTAAAACACAAAGTTTTTAGTGCCTGTAAATGATTTATGAAAAATGTACAATTTGCTATTAAAGACAGCCCTTTATGATATACAATATCACTTGCCTTGCTTAAGATTCCTATTATGCAGCAGTACAGGGTAGCACTAAAGCATGTCTAAGTTGTCATAGGTAAAGTTATATTAGAAACACTTTCCATATTAAGTGTGAAATAACTTGGCAGAATGCAGCATTTCCATCTTTCGTTCTGAAGAATGCCAGCTATGGAATCTCATTAGAACTTTGTCATTAAATAATCCCTATTCTGAAAATGGTCTAATGAAAGAAAAAGAACTCATAGTAATTGCAACCCAAGTTAACAAAAATGCAGTTTAATATCAAAAAATCATGCACTGTTACATTGATTTCTTTTTTATTTGAAGGGCCTGCATCTTTTCCACCCCAGTTATAATACTTAGGGATGCTGTGAACTTCATGGCAGGCAGGTTTAGCAGGCAAGCACACTTGCTCAAATGCTGCAGGTTTAGCAGGCAAGCACACTTGCTCAAATGCTGCAGCCACCCACAGACCAACTTGGATTCCCCTCTGGCCATGGTTGGCCTCAAATAGCTGCTAAAGATGAATGGCAAAGCAAGGGTCCAGAAGGGAGGAGAAGGCATGATGGTGGTCTTGCCTAGCACTGGCTGCTGCAGCAGGGGTAAGTATGGGAGAAGCACAGGAGGTCCTGCTGAATGATGCTGTCATGACTTGGCAGGGGAGGCCTGCCTGATTCACAGCATCAGGCCCTGAAGGCAGCTGAACAACCTGTCCAGGGGTTGGCTCCGTGCTTGTGATCAGCAAGCAGGGCACAAGCTGAGCCAGCAGATATTTGAGCATCTCTCATGCTGCTTCCTTATCACCGAACCTACTAATTCCAAATGATATTCCAAATTTTATATACCTAATTTCAAACGACACCCCAAATTTTATATAGCTTGCAGTGATGTGAAATTCAGGTTGGATATATTCAGAATTTACTCAATAATGCCATATTTTGAATATTTCTCAATCCAAATGTTAGCATTGTGAAGATTTGGAGTCACTGCAGATATTCAGAATCTCACCAGCTCCTATAGAAAACAAGCTTGGAATCTGATTAGATGATACAGTAAACGCCAGTTAGGATGGAGGAAACCTCAACCCAACTTGCATTTAAGAAGAAGAAGAAGAGAGAAAAAGAGATTGGATTTATACCCCGCCCTTCACTTGGAGTCTCAGAACGGCTTACAAACTCCTTTCCCTTTCCCTCCCCACAACAGACACCCTGTGAGGTAAGTGGGGCTGAGAGAACTCTAACACAAACTGCTCTTTCAGGAACAGCTGTGCCAGAGCTTGTGACTGACCCATTTAACATGTGGCCTGTCACATTTAAAATAGTGGACGTGTGCGGTTTGCCTCCCAAGCATGCATAGAGGCAGCAGAAGCTTCATCCTTTCCTTCCTTCCATGCCCTGCCCATGCTTTCATTATCAAAATGGGCCCATGAGGAGTGGGCTGTTTGTCTTACTGTCAGTTCCATGTGTCTCCTGGGAATGAGACTGAAATATCCCCCAAGTTCCCTAGCATCAAGGATGGTGGGGGAAGGGGGCTGAGTGTCCTTTGACTGGTGTTGCCATAGTCTTGCCCCAAGAACAGGAGACTCTGGGGAGGAAAAACTTGTGACTGATGTCTGTCTGTATTTATGGGATCCCAGTGCAGGCAGAGGCAACAGAAAGCACTTTCACCCTGGTCCTTTCCCCCCGCTGACCCTTAACCATTTGCTGTTGATTAATTTCCTGCATGCTTTAAACAGTCATCTCTGTGTTCTGGTGTCATGGCAAATAGTGGTCGGGATAGTTCACACTCTAGTCTGCCTGTCAGTGCTGCCTAGGGTATTCACCTGCCTCCAGTTCCAGCTGTCCTCTGCTTCACTGTGCCATGCTCTCTGCTGCCCTGGCGAGACTGACACTGTTCAGAGTTCTGAATGCCCAGATTTCAGTCATCGCCCAGTGCTCAAGCACAGCTGCCAAGCATTTATTGCTGTTGCTTTGACCTGCCATATTTGGTACAGGTACTGGGCAAATTGCTGTTTCTATAGGATTGCATGGGCTTCTGAATTCATGGATTTTCAGATCCAGAATGTCACAATTCTGAATCCAAATTCCAAATCTGAACTTTGGGGCTGATATACATCCCTGACATTTTGTATTTTTTTTCTTGCTTGCTTTGAACATTTATGTAGGATTATAATCAATAAAGTTAAGGACATTGATGCAACCTGCTACAAAAAAGCCTAAGAGGGTCCAAATATACCTGTATCACTAATCACAAGTGGTGACTTGTGTACCACATCAGGCCCATGAGATCTCTCTCTTGGTTGGTTTCACATACATGTTTATCACATGCCTGTAGCATCAACAAATAATGTCTTTGATATGATGTCCTATGTCAATAAGCCACCACAGATTCATCACCACAAACAGAATTGTAAAATCCTCTGGTATGAACTCAATGTTCTTCAACAAACAACAACAACAACAAGCTGTCAAGTCACAGCCGATTTGTGGCAACCCTCACTGGGTTTTTCAAGGCAAGAAATTAGCATCTATGGTTTGCTATTGCCTTCCTCTGCATAGCAACACAGGTCTTTCTTGGGAGTTTCCCTTCCAAATACTAACAAGGACTGACCCTGCTTAGCTTCTCAGCTCTAACAAGCTCTGGCTAGTCAAGCTACGAGTTTTCATATTGTTTTGAAAACTGAGATTAGTGGATTTCCCCTGTTCTGTTCTTTATTGTTCTTGAATTTATATCTGTAACTGAATCTCCAAAATTAATTCTGGAACTGGTGCATGCTCTGTTCACCACAATCTTTAATTCATCTTTAATTCTTTTCTATCTCTTTGATTCCCACTTTATGTCACCAGCGTACAAATGTTCACGGGTTAAATGCAGCTTATATAACTACTTCAAAATAGTTTTTGTGTAGAATTTCTCCCAAATTCAAGAAGAATATTCAAAGGAGAGGAATCTTGGAAACATCTTACTCAAGAAGAAAGTCATTGAATAACTTGGTGTTTTTTATGTATGTATTTGTGCACTCTGTATCAAATGACACTGTAAATGTTATACAGCTGCACATCAAACAGCAAGATAATAAAAGCAGATTTCTTCACAAGTTAATGGCCCAGTAAATGGCGCAGGAGGCAAACCCATACTGAAGTGACTCCTGGTCCAGGGGTTACCTTTTAACTGACCAGAGTTATGGTCTTGGAAGCAAAAGGGCTTGATCATTTCTGACATTGAAATACAGACCTATTTGTCAATTATCATCTTGTCCCATTCATTTCTAAGGATGGGGCCAAAGGGGGTCCTTTTGTGCCCTCTTAAAAAGGGTCTGCATTCCACCATTTTTCTTTCTAGAGTACGCTTTGATTTAAGCATATGGCTTTAAAAAACCAAAACCAAACAAACAAACAAACAAAAATCCCAGAGGGCTGGGGTTCATTGTATTGGCTTCAAACACAAAAAGAACTGAGCCATCAGGGCTTTTTTGTAGAAAAAGCTCAGCAGAAACTCATTAGCATATTAGGTCACACTCTGACAACACAGCTCATTAGCATATTAGGCCACATACCCCACGTTACCAGAAGTGTGGTCATCCAGCTACACCCACTGTTTGCTTCTTATTCTGTTTACCTTGTTTGTTGTCAAAACCCAGGGCTTTTTTTGTAGCAGGAACTCCTTTGCATGTTAGGCCACACAGCCCTAATGTAGCCAGTCCTAATGAGTTTCTACTGTTGGGTGTGACCTGTTATGCTAATGAGTTCCTGTTGGGCATGGCCAACTCGGGAGCCAGCCGGAACTCATTCCTGTGTGTTCCTGCCCAAAAATAGCCCTGTGAGCCATATAATACAATGTTCATCTGCATATATTTGAAATGTAGACAAGAAAATGTCATTGGGTACATGGTTCTTTTAATCCCAGTCCCAATATTATTTTATATTTAAAATAATGTGAGGAATACATAATATTATTTCTGATTATTCTGATTCATTGTCATGCTAGCCTGCTCTGCAATGGTGTCCAAGTGCCACACATTGGAAGTTTATTCTGTCACCAAAAATATAATTTAAAAGGCCAATTGATCTCTGGTAATACATACACCCACCTTTCCCAGTCAGTGGCTAGCTCCATCTCCACATGATATTCAAGCCTTTTCTCTTCTGAAGGGACTGGCAGGAAGGATACAAATTAGTGCCAGATGAGAAAGTCTTTTTTCTCCATGGAGTTCTAATTAAGCATGTATTTTATTTCTTGTTACATGGGTGCCTTTGAACATGTAATGTAGTAATGATTTCCTACCGCTATATTTTCCTTGATCTGCTCTGAACCTAGGGGAAATCCTTCAAAGGCTACTCACACTCAGCCATAGATAAGAATATACACACAAACACACACACACTCCATGATATTTGCTCTCACACAATCAGGCACACTGTGGGTGGGTAATTCCTTCTTGGCTGTCTGCCTTTCCATATTTCACAAGGTTACCACAGTCCTAGTTCTAGCCCATTTGCTTCTTTCATGGGACAGAGGGGAGTGTCCTTATTGCCTTAGCAACTGAGTTCCTCCTTCTTGCTCTGTTGGCTGTGATAGGATGCTTTCCCATTATCTCATCAATGACCCTCTTCACTTCTGGTGGACCATTCAACCACAGATTGAACAGCTTCTCAGACTCAGTGTGGGAGCCAGCTCTACCAAAGTTTAGCAAAGAAAGACTCCCTATATGCCTCTCATCAAAAGCTACTTTTACACTCCAATAAACAATCCTTAAATAGCTCTTAGATATGACATCTCCATTGACAGAACACATCTCTGTAAGCAGAATTAGTCTGGAGCTTTTGCCCCTCTTCAGACATCCATACAAATGACTTTAGTACTTATGATCCTTCCTAGATGTTAAAGCCTTGTTAAAACCCTCATTAAAGCCCTGTTCACTTACCCAGCCTGATAAGGTCTTATTCCTTGTAATGGAGCTGAGAGAATGTGTGCCACATCAACCATGGCCAACATATGATGTATGGCGTGTTATGTTATACATGTATACAGGGCTATTTTGGGGCAGGAACACAAAGGAACAGAGTTCAGACTGGCTCCCAAGTTGGCCACGCCCAGCAGGAACTCATTAGCATAATAGGCCACACTCAACAGCAGAAACTTATCAGGATTGGCTACATTAGGGCTGTGTGGCCTAACATGCAAAAGAGTTCCTGCTACATAAAAAGCCCTGGGTTTTGACAAAAAACAAGGTAAACAGAATAAGAAGCAAACAGTGGGTGTGGCTGGATGACCACACTTCTGGTAACATGGGTGTGTGGCCTAATATGCTAATGAGCTGTGCTGTTATGGGGTGTGGCCGAATGTGCTAATTAGTTCCTGCTGGTGGGTGTGGCCTACAAAAAAAGCCCTGCACGTATACTTATATATGATGAGATCTGAGGGCTCTGATTTTTCTCCCTCTATGAGGGGAGGAGAAATCAAATGATTCATCCATGTGTGTATAGAGGCAACTGCCCCAAATGCTCATGTCACAGGTTATAGCATAATCATAAAGGCAGAGAAGTTCATTTTCCCAGCCACTCATGGGAATAATATAAATTTGGGCTGTTGATGAATTAAATATTTTTTATTTTAGTTTTGCTTTGTAACCTATTAATCAACTACACTTAAATAAGGCTGAGGTCAGACTGGCAGTTTGCTCCGGTAGCCAGTCGTGGCAAAAAAGCCCCAGAATAAACTGTTCTGGGGTTTCTTGTTCACACAGCCTGGGCCGCTGCCGGAAAATACGGGGTGGAGCCGGGCAGGAGCGTTCAGACTGCCGCGCCAGGGGGGCACGCTGTATTTGGCATTTCCCCATTAATTCGGCTCTGGGTGTATGTGCGCATGAGTGCTCATGCGCTCATGCGCATAAGCGCATTTTGCCGATTGGGGGAGGACCCCGCAGCGCCAGCACCGCATTGGGCAGTAGAGCGGAGCACAGCCAATCATATCGCTGCTGCCTTCTGCCCAACGCGGGTTGCTCCCAGCTTTTCAGCTGCACGTTCAGACTTCCCGAAAGCGGAGAAACACGTGACACACACGGGCTTTCGGATTTGCTACCAGTTTTATGAGGTATCTTTTTAATCCAGTGGTAAAGCGCAACAGCACGGGTTGGCTATGGGTGGGGGACACCAGGCAGATGTGCCTGTGTGAACGCCCAATTTACTCTGGAATTGAATCATCGCTGACCCGGGTCCCTACTGGGGCAAATTGCCATTCTGAACTCAGCCTAAGTCAACACCATGAGAATGGAAATCACTTCAGATAAGTATCACTGGTAATGGGACAAAGATTGGAGAGCAACAACAGAAATGGTTGCCTCTCTTGTGGCAACCCTCCTTACTATACTTGGCAGAGACACATGATGATGATTTTAGTGGCCAGTCTAAGTGGGATAAAATAGGAGGAGGCTGTCCTTTCAGTATGGTGATCTTGGGTGCTATAATGCTTTAAAGGTCAGAGGTAGCTTTTGACATGTGCCTGGAAACATACTGATAGCCAATGCAGATCTTTGAAAATCAGTCTGATATGTTGACAATGATTAACCCAGCCAATACATCGACAGTCATGTTCTGAACCAGCTGAAGCTTCCAAACTGTATTCAAAGGCAGCCCCATGCATTACAGTAATTTAATCAGGAGGTGATACATGCATGGATTACTGTAGCTAGATCCTGACTCTCAGCTGCAGCAGGTGAAATAGAGGCACTGCAAAACACAACAGTGGAGGTTTGTTTCTTTAAGTCTGCAATGAAAAGGCTAAAGCCTTCCTCTTTAAAAACATTAAAGCTGGGAATTTAGAAAAGCTAGTAGTTCATGGCAATAGATTGCTAAAAGGTGTATGTATTTTTACATAATAGTCATTTTTTTAAAGCCTGAGAAAGGCCTCCAGTGGTGGTTGCAGGGAAGCAACGTTCTAAACAATTGCCTGCCCAATAAAACAGTGGCACAGGAAGGTAGGGATAGGATGAGAAGACACACTGTTAGGAAAGAACAGGGTGAAGCAACCTGCTGAACAGCCAAAAAGCATCAATGAAGAGTCCATTGAAAAATTGGCTTCCTGTTTGTAAGTGGCAAACAGGACAAGAGCCAAGTTGACAGGTGATGAGCATCCCTAGATAAGACTAAACCCCATAGATGTCAATGGTTTCCTTGTGTGCACTTATGAGCTGGATAATTGCCTAGCAGGAGAATTTGCCCTCTCATCTACAATGAGCAACGTAATCCCTTGAGAAAAGTGAGATGGCTCAGTACTCGGCAGGTGTCCTCCCCTGAAGGTGCTCCTGATTATTGATGTGACTTGCGTGATTTTCTTACATCTACCAAATTAAAATAAAATTCTGCCACTTTGTTTATGTGTTTGAAGATAAAAGTCCTACTGGGATAAAAGCCCCACCACATGACAGGTACTCTCAATAACATTTCTATGTAGGAAAAGAGAATTTAAGGGGATTCTTCTTGACAGACCAAAGGAAACAGTCTGAGATCTGCTTGCACACTTGATACTGGGGTTTTGTTAAAAGACAGCTAATAGTAAAATTATGGAGTGTGTTTTACTACCATGGTGTGTAACAAAGTTTGAGTCCAGTGGCACCTTTAAGACCAACAAAGTTTTATTCAAGATATGAGCTTCCGTGTGCACACACATTTCATATCTTGAATAAAACGTTGTTGGTCTTTTGTTCTACTACTTCAGACAAACGCAGCTACCCACTTGGATCTATCATGGTGTATGGCATTTATATTTTCTGCCTCAGATACAAAAATGTAGGGTATGGACTATGAAGTGATGATCTTTATCCATGGAAACTCATGAAGTGTTTTCTATACTTATGACATTCCTCTCTTCTCAAAAACAAGGCTTCTTCTAGGTCAGCCTATGAACACATCCCAAGTTTGTTAACTTCAGCAAAGTAGTACAATGCAATACACACTCTGACATTTCTTTAAAACCGGGAGTTTACATTCTTTTTGATTCCCCCACATTGCCAAAAATTATGTCAAACCAGTCAGCATTCTGTTTGATCAACTGTTAACAAACATCACACATATCATGTTAGCCTAATTGCCTTGATTTCTTAATTATAATGGGGAAATTGAGCTATTAAAAAATAGGCACTAGGCAACAAGGCACCTGTATATACAGAGGTCCCACTTCTTCCAGAAATACCAGTGTCCTATGGCAGGCCACCCCCTGCCCCTACCAGTGGGACCGATGAGGGGGCGGCAGGCCCAAATGGCAATGGAGCCATCCCCAGCCCAACGTGGGGCCCAACACAGCCCCCTCCACAGCCTGGCAAGATCAGCATGCCATCTGTCCACTCCGTGGCCCCCCCACCAGTGCCAGCCATCCCGTCAGGTGGGCTGCACCAGAGGATGGGGCTTCTCCGCCCGCTCCCTGGCCTGGTGGCAGCTCACTGCTGGCAACCCCACCACTGAGGACCTGGGAGTGGGAACAGGCTCAGTGGCAGGGAAGTCATCGGAAAGGGACAGGGCTGGGGGGAGCGAGGGACCCATGCTGGAGCTGGGGAAGGCACCACCTGGAAGAGCCCACCCATGCCTCTGGGAGCAGCAGCCAGAAAAGAAAGCCCCAGCTTCGATAAGGAGACAACACTCACTCAGTCCAAGGTTTCTGGCACGGCATCCCAAAGCTGCCAGCAAGAGACCCTGCCCCACCCTGACATAGACACCGACAGACAGCACACACCCTGGGGCAGGGCAGGGCCTGGTCGGGAGGATTAAGAGGGAAAGGAAAAGGGAACCAATGGCGAGCCCGGGAAGGGTGATAGACACGGGGGGAGGCCTATGGGACGGGGAAGGCTGGTGACGGATGTTGGCAGAGGGAAATAAAAGAGGAGGAAGACCCAGAGCCGAGGGGGAGGTAACAGAGGACTGGCAGAAGGCTGGCTGGAGAGAGAGAGAGAGAGAGAGAGAGAGAGAGAGAGAGAGAGAGAGAGAGAGAGAGAGACCGCCTGGCCTTCTCTTGGAGAGTCCTGGAAGGGGATGGGCAAGAGTAGTGATGCAACTCTATCTCACCCCTTTTTCTGAGGCCCCTGGAGCAATCCCCTCTGGCAGACCCCTCTGCTGACCCCCAGGAGGTGAGGCGTGACCCCGGGTTGGATCCCGGGGCACGACAACCAGTAATAGACACAAAGGCTAGAATCAGTATAAAATGATGTCTTTTACAGAAGTTATTTCACATTCAAACAATACACAAACACACACTCAATTACACAGCTTCTAGGGAAAATAGAGAGAGATGGATAGCACATTCGCATTAGCAGGATGTTTTGTTAAAGGGTGATACTTTACCTGTCCTCGGCGGGATGAAGCGATCCTTAGGAAAAATAATGGAGACTATAAGGAATGGGGATCGTGTCCTGAAACCAGGAGAGACACCTGGAGACCTTGACAGCACTACACCAAAGGTCGTAGAGACAGGATAGGTTGAGAGGTAAGGAGAGAGAGAGAGACAGAGCACATGGTTCCCCTCTTTTATAAGGTGGGTTTGGGGGTGGGCTAGGCTGGCCACATCCCCTGGCACACCTCTTGCTGGTCCATCCCCAAAAACATACTGATTGGTGCTGGGTACAAGGGGAGGGGGCTAAGGGGAGGGGGCAATATGGATGGACAGGACAATGGCACCTGATGGGATTATGACTCATGCAGCCAGAGTCATTGTCATTTTAATGGTTCCTTGAAAGGCTTATGGCTGTCTCTTCAGCTAGGTAAGGCTATGTGGGGGAAGGGAATGTTGCCTGCGTGTGTTGAAAGAAACCCCTCATGGAGTCTAGTTTCCAAGTCTCTGGTCTGCCCTGGCATCGCATCCATCTGGCTTCTGGTGTTTCATGTGGCTAGGGAGCTGGTCTATCTTACAGCAGGTAAGAGGGCAGGTAACCTCATGAACCATGGCACAACAACCTCAAAAGGAAGGCTTTCTTCTTCTGGGTGTGTTTAGCTGGCATCAGGTTATTGCACAGTTCAGTCCTTATTTCACATTATTTACAAAGTCCAGTTTTTCTCACTTATGGATTTCCCATCCATAAGGGCACAATGTGTAACTTGCAGGGCAACAATTATTTTCTTGGGGAAGATACACATTGCCCAGAGGAAGTGAGGTGGATGTTATCTTTCTCTATGCAAAAAAGAAAAAAAGCCACTTGCCATGGGTGAATGAACCAAGACGGCATTGATAACAAACAAGCCACAGCATTTGTGTGCTGAATTTCTCATATTGATTTGAGTCTTTGCCTGCAAATCTATCTAATTTAAGTCATAGACCATAGCATACCCTGACCTTCCATAGCTCACCCATGAGCTCAAGATATTTTAAGATGTTGAGAGTCTTGGACCAGGTGCTCTCTTGGTAGACTGGCCATCCCTGTGGCAATTTACAGGTGGAAAGGACAATTGTTTTGAATCCTGAAAACATACTAGCCTAGCAAGGATCAGGTGACACAAAAACCCATCAGGGTCCCATCTGGCCTTAGCAAGCTGCTTTGTTCCTCATTCTGAGCAACTTGTCAGCTGCACTAAAACATTTTTTTGTAATTTGCATAGCCAATCAGCTCCTCAATGGCCAATCAGAAACCCTGCTAGGCAAAAACTCCACCCCCCCCCCCACTTTGGGCACCAGGAAAGGTGTCAGCATGTGCCATGGTGTGAGTGCCATAGTCCAAAATGAAATGACACTAATGGCTGCCAATCAGTTTGAAGTAGCAGCCTCTTTGTGCATGAGCAGTTTAGCAGAAAGCCCGCCGGGAAACTGTTCAGCAAGCATTCACAGCTCTTCAGCATTAACCAATCAGGATACATTATCAGCTTCTGTCTGATCAGCACCTTCAGACATTGTAAGCTCAACTATTAAACACATTCATGGTGAAAATTTGCAGTACCCCTAATATGAGGGGAAAAGTCACTGAGAACTTCATCCCAGCTGGATTGGGGGGGGTATTACTTTTGTGTTTCCCGTTGTAAATGAATAATGAATGTTACAGAGAAAACAAACACATATCCTTTTTTTTTTTTTTGTAAAACTCTCTTAAAAAGAGAGAATTTTATTCTTTTTATAAGAAACGGGAAGGGTAGACAGATGGAGAAAGAAAAAGATGGAGTGAAATTTTTCCTGTTAGCGAGGGTTAGTTTAGGTTAAGAACCAATACCAATTTTGGCATCTATCATGGTTAGAAGATCTTCTTTTTAACTATCGCAAAGTCCAAAGTCACTCTGTTAATGCAGTTAGTAAAGTCCATTGGGGTTAGTAATTAAACAGCTCCTTCCGGATGTTACACGAACAGTCCTCAAAGTATCTTCTTTTTAAATCTCTTCCAGTTATGGATTGAGTCCATTTTAACTTTGAAGTCTTCCGTTCCATCACCACTTTCCCCTGGGCTGCTGTCTTCTTCGCTTGTCCCAGTTTTGAATACTGCATCTTCCTCCCTGCTGGCGTGTCTCTTCAGAAGTTTCTGTATTTTAAAGATGAAATCCTTCTTCTTTCTTTTCTCTTTTTCCTTAAACTTCTGGCCTTCAAGCTTCCAGGGCTCCATAAACTCTTCAGATGAAATTAGATCTCCAGTTTGTCGCTTGCTATGCTCAACATCCCCTTCTACTGGCAGAGTATTCTCTTTTATAAAAGCGGAATAGGCTTTGGGAGCCTCATCCACCTCTTCTTTTAATTTTATCGCTTCACTGCCAGTTAGGGGTGCCAAGACATTTGTCAAGGTAAATCCGAGATCTTCTTTCTCTTCTTCTTTAACGCCCTGGAAACCTAGAATCAGATTCGATTTCTGTTCGATCTCCATCATCTTTCTAGTTGTTTCCGATATCTGTTTCTGTCGACTGATGAGAACACTATCCATTTTAAACAGAGTTTCGTTGATTTTCTGCAATTGTTCCAGCAGGGGGCACAGCATCTCCTTTTCCTGTTGATTGACAGCAAGCTCTTGGGGGGCTGTCTGGACCGGAAGTCCCTCCTCTCTTCTCTTCCGGTGTCTGCAGGACTTTTTCCAGTATCGACATTTTGTTTTTTTGTTTACTTTTAAAAAGTTCGTGCCGCATCCCCCAGGAAGCTAAGATGATCACAGTCTTCCATGCAACCCCAACGGTACTTTCACCAACACTTTTTTTCTCTCAGCCCCCTTCACGCTCCCTTTGTAGATCTTGCTTCTCAAAGGGGTGGGAACTCCTCCCTCCTCCCAACGCTTATACGCATGCAGGGGGCTCCGATTTACGCTTCAAAATAGATCTTCAACTCACGATTCGATGCTACTTCTTCTTTTTATTTTAAACCATAGCGCTGTCTTCACTCCTGGAAATCGGTGGCGCCGCTAAGTCCCATTACGGACACGCCGCAGCGGGGCCGATTGGGGCGGGGAGAAAGCCTCAATTTCCCGGCTGTCTGCCGGCAAAGAGGCTACTCCCCAAGCGCCCCCGGTTCGGAGCCTTTGCCTAAGGCTCACTAGGGTCTTTCGCACATGCGAAGACCCCCCCTAACTGCGCGTGGGCTAACCGCCTCCGGGAGCGTCCCGAGAAGTGGCCGCCATTCGCGACGCCGAAACCGAAAACCCCAACAAACACATATCCTAATAATAAAATAATACAATTTCAAAAAAACTAAAATGAAATGAAAATGGCATTTGGGTGCATATTCCTACCTGCCTGACCAGCTGCCAAACCATCCTCTCGCCCTCTGGCCACCAGCTCCAACAGAGGCTCATCCTACCCTGTGCAAATCTCCATTTAGGAATAGGAATATCTGAACTGAGACCTGTTCATGCCAGGTTCTGAGCCGCACAGAGGAAATGTGATAATGTTGTTCCATAAAACAGCTCACCAGCACATGAACTAGTTTGTTTTGCACGGGGTTAAATATACTCTTCATTAAAAATGTAATTACACTGGCATGTTCTGCAACTGACTCTGTTCCATGGCTTACTCTGACAAATACAGTCTCGTGAGGAAGGGCTCCTCTCGAAATATTGAGCTCATGAATCTATTTTTCAGCCATCTAAGAGTCCATGAATTGTTAATGAGTATTTACATGCAGTGATAATAAAAAATAATAAACAGTTTCCCCCAAAACTCTTACAGATTGCACTATCAGCTACCAAGAGTTCACGATTGCTTGCTGGTGTGAACCAGGTATGAATTCCAAAGGGCAATTTTAAGGCCCATATAATAGAAATCTAGAACAGATCACACACACACAATCTATGGAATAAATATTATAGCTGTAAACAACAGATGAAAATGGAAAACGCTCTCTAAGGAAAACCAATGAGATCCTGAGGGAATAACTTCTAATAAAACTTCTTATGGAAAAGAGTATACCAAAGTTTTTATTGAGGTTTCCATTAGCTCATTAAATGCATAAAAGAGAAGTTCAATAGTTATTGGATCAGTTAATAATATTATACCAGCTGGCACTGATATTGATATGTTATTATTGAGCAGATGAGGTTTGCTTCATCTAGGGTAGGAGCCTGGCCTTTTAAACGGCTGATATTATGGTTGAGTCATTAATGGAAAGGTTTAACATCACTTGAAATCAACATTCATGGGGCTGGACCCATAGTACTGCAGATAAAATTAGGCTTGTAGAACTGGACTTTACCATACCTCTTTTTTTCACTGCAGCCTCCTCAACCCCCTGAAATTCTACTCCTGGGAGTCAAGAACCTTCACAGATAACATGGGAGGTTGACATGTTGAGTCTTCAGCAAGTGGAAGAACTGGCGAAAATCACCACTTCCCATGCACTGTTAAATCAGTGCCATCAGCTTAAAAACTACTATAAATCGGGCTACCTATTGCCATCTATTTAAAATGCTACAGGAGACATTGGACTGTTAATGTTTTTATGTCATCTTGCTTTGATTGTTTAATTGTTTTTATATTACCAGTTTTATTGTTGTTTTATATGCTGTGAGTCACCCTGAGCCCACTTGTGGGGTAGGGTGGGATGTAAGTTCAATCAATCAATAATGCCAGCTGAAGAACACCTTTGGATTCAACTGATGGTAATAAAGTCATGTGGCATCTAGAAGCAGGGTCCATGGCAAATCTGGTGGTGGAGCCAGTTGGCGGGAGGTTTCAGTGGTTTGGGATGAATCTAGAAACACAACTGTGCAGTTTTCATTGGCTCTGGGGAAGAGTCTAGCACACACACAAAAATAATCTATGCACCACAGATATACAATTAAAAAAATAAGTTTGCCAACAGGGAAAATTATATCCCTTGCCTCTCTGAACACTGGCCCAAAGCAAACATTCTCCAGGTGGGCTAACTCCATCCCTCTGCATCACTGGTAATCCTGTGGAACAATATGAATCCTTTACTTGCAAAGAATCCTTCAGATCTGTGAATAGCCAACCCTTTAGCAAGAGTTGCAAGGGCTCTGCAATTTATTATTCACCAAAAGGAATATAGCTCACCTCTGGTGGTCATTTAGCCAGTTTTTTAACAGGAGAAACCTCTTCTGGAGTCACTCATCCCAGGTTCTATACCAACATGCTAATGGGCCCCATAAATCCAATTTTTCTACCTAGAAGAGCACAAGGTTGGGTAGGGAAGCTGATTTAAGGAGCTTTGAGGCTTTGGCAGAAGCATAGACAATCTTTCCTGCTCTCTCCTTGTTCTCCCAGCCATTCACATCTGTCTGTAATAGAGTTCAGCTGTGTGGTGGTAGGCAGGTAATGTGCTAGAATGTTCTCCTTTTCTGAAGCAGGAGGTTCTCTAGTCATCTGTGTATGTTAAATGTGGTTTAGAACTGGCTATTTGAAAGGTAAGCCACCAGTGGAAGCTATGAAATTTCATCAATTCAAGTTGCCAACCTCCAAGTGGGGCCTGGAAATCTTCTGCTATTACATTTGATCCCCAGACAACAGAGATCAGTTTCCATGGAGAAAATGGCTGCTTTGGAGGGTGGACTCTATGACATTCTCTATGGCCACTGAGGTCCCTCTCCTCCCAAACCCTGCCCTCACCAGGTTCCACCTCCAAAATCTCCAGAATTTCCCAGTGTGGAGTTGGCAATCTTAGTGTAAATATAGATTTTTAGTTATGAAAAAGTGGAACAAATTAATATTACAGTGATTTTGTCATACAAATGGTAAAGGAGGAGGACTTTATGCATGCAGCTGGCTGAGCTCACCAGGAGAGTCCTGAATATATTACAGGATTTCATTATTGTACAAGAGGAAGAATCAAAAGAGGAGAAGACAGTCTCCTCTTTTTAGAGCACTGTTGTGTAATGAATGTGTTTCCTCAGTGAGAGAAGAGATCTTTTTGGACATCTCAGAGTTGTGCATTTAAGTTGCTCTAGATCCTTTTTTTCCTGTTATGCTTTCTTCTCAATATGCGTGTGTGTGAGAGAGAGAAAGAGAGAAATATAATTCATAGAAAGCAAATGCAATTGCAGCACTCATTTAATTATATTGGCCTGGTCTTAACATGATTGGTTTTGTGCATGTGCATGGGAGTAACAGGGGTATGGATGTCTGGTATTCTTGAGTTCCAGTGACTGGCCAGCAGATCCACCAGCCATTGGTCATAACTATCAAAGGTCCAATTATCTACCAAATACATTTGCTCCCCTGACAGACACTGGATATGTTAGCAGTTAGCGCCAGTCCTTCAGTGTTCTCAGAATTAGGGATGGGCACGAACTGACTGACCAACTAAAGTTAATCATGGAATTTGGCCTGTTAGGGGGTTGCAAACCTAAGTTCATGAACTGAAGAACTGGACGAACTACCACAAATTTTGGGCACAATTCATGGTGGTTCGTGACAGTACATTTGAGTGGCTGGGAGCTCCCTACAACTCAGCTGTTTGGTTTAAAAAGCTTTGAGCCATTTAAACCCTGCTTTCAGCTCCCCACAGCTTTTTACAGGGAGCAGAAAGCAGGGTTTAAATGATATTAAGCAAACTCCGGAGCACAACGGAAGACAGGAGATCCTGGTATGATGTGGTCCATGGGGTCGCGAAAAGTCAGACTCAACTGTGCAACTGAACAACAAAAAAATGCTTTGGAATTTCTAAAATGCATCAGGTTTTAATAAAAATGGACAATAAAAGCCTTATGTCATACCAGAAACAATGGGAGTCAGATTGTGAGATGATGCTGTCGGAGAATGTTTGGTCTCAATCTGAAATTCAAATACTTTTTCCTTTAAGATTTTGTCCTGTTGGTATCAAACACCACAGCAGTTATCACAAGTTTTTACAACACCCTCACCTCTCTGATGGAAGGGGTGTGGAAAGGTGTGGTCATATGCACATTGTTGGTAGCAGTGTGAGAGAACTGAAAGATTCTGGAAGATAATTTTGGACTAAATATTTCTTATAATGGGGGACATTGTCCCATTCACCCCAGAGATATTGTTTCTTAATTATTGGAAGGATTACTACCAAGTAGCCAGTTTCTGTATGGCGATACTCAGGTTACAGAAACTTTATGATAGATATTAGGTAGTTGCAGTACCCAGACATTAGATTAAATTTTAAATGGCTTTCTAATGTTTTATATTTTAAAGTTTTGGAATCTTGTAAATGTGTGCTTGTTTTTTGTATGACTGGTCTAAGGACCACAACAATCAACTGAACTGAACCCAATGTAAATAAAAAATGAATTCTATTATTTTGGGTGCCCAACATATTTAAACCATACCTTGCCATTGTCCTGATGAAACCGGAGCTGAGTGATACAACAACAACAAACATTCTCCTGTCCCTTCCATTTGCCTCACATGCTCTCTGCCTGTCCTTCTCTACTCTCATCTTGCTGTTTAGAGTAATGGCATGTGTTCAGTGTGAGGATGCAAAGCAACAAGTTCTAAATGATGTATGAAATGCAATAATAGTCCTGCAAGCAAAGTGTGGAGGGAAAGCGTATGTGTGCCATGGTGCAGAAATTTAAATGGACCTATTTATTTGCATTTCTCACTGAAGTCCAGTTAAAACTCTTTCTCTATGACCATTTTAACAGCCAAATCAGAATGTCTTTTACAGCCTTCCATTTTCAGATTATGCTCACAACATTCTCTGAAGGGAGATATCAAATAAGACCCTAGGGTGTGTACCTATGTGTTTGGTCAACTAGGTCCTCTACATTGCCAGCAACATTTTAGGTAATGTTCTACAATAAGAAAGAAAAAAATTGGCATGAGGGGTAACCGAAGGAAGATAGTTGCCATCTAGGCTGGGTGTTTTTCTCTCTCTCCCCTGCTGCAGATGTTTATAGCCTGGGCATGATCGTAGGCATGGGACCTTGGGTATGATGGATTAACCTGGTAGACACCAACTAGGGATAATACCTCCAGGTGGGACCTGGGGAGCCCCTGGAATTATAACTCATCTCCAGATTACAGAGATATTTTCTCCTGGAGAAAATGGATGCTGTGGAGGGTGGACTGTATGGTGCTGTACCCCACTGAAGTCCCTGTCCTCCCCAGGCTCCATCCCCAAATTTCCAGGAGTTTCCCAACCTGGAGCTGGCAACCCTACAAGGCCACCCACGTCCCACCAGTGGCCAGGGGGACCTTGGAACCTTAACACCCAGGTTGTCTCATCTACCCTCCCTCTCTGTTTTCTGTACAGTATTTTATGTAAATTTGTTTAAAAATGTTCCCATTGGGGAGAAAAGTGGGGTAAAAATACACTAAATAGATATGTACATATATAAGGCCCAAATCATTTTTTTCCCTTTAATCCTTGGATGTGAAGCAATGTAGTCCTAAACAGAGTTACACCCTTCTAAGCCCATTGATTTCAATGATATAATTCTGTTTAGGATTACACTACATACATCATAATTCATAGAACATCAACTTTCTTTTGAGAAAGAGCCCATGCCCCACCCTCATGTCTAGCTAAAAGATAAATAGTACAAAACCAATTATCTCCTAAAGAGTCAGATAGCAGCAGGGTCTAGATGAGGCTTCAAGTTTCTATAGTATGGACATTTCCATCTACACATAGTACCTGAAGCTCATGACTTCAGACCAAGCCTTTCTCCCTCACACACACCCCACTGCCACATCCTTACTAGCTAAACTTGTGCTAGCTTTGTTCTTATGAGTCTTGTCCTTCCTTTCCTATTATTTCAGCCTTCAGCAAATAAATAAATAAATAAATAAATACAAAATTAATTTACTTCCACAAATTTTGCTAACTGGCTATGCAGATTAGCTGACTGGTTCATTGCCTTGTTTTGTGCAGATTTCTGTCATAACTTCGGCTCTTTGCTCCTCTGAATCTGAAGGAAGGTCAAGCTGGAGTACTCTGGTATGCCTTGTGAAATACTTGGCCTTTTCTGCATTTGCCATACCTCCCCTAACCACAAGCTGGCTTCTGATTAGAGGGGAGGTAAAATAGCAGGGCACGTTTCATACACATTTTCCTCTCCCTCCAGAAAATATACTCCCTTTGCAATAATTTTATTTTGATCCCACTGCACTGTGAGAGCCAGGGTAGTGGCTAGAATGCAGAACTAGAATTTGGGAAAATAGGTCTCAGTTCTCCCTGCTGAGGCTTAATGGGGGGGGGGGAAACCTCACAGTGTCATAGAGCTAAAAGGTAGATGGAAGAATCATGCCAGCTGCCCTGAGCTCTTTGGAAGAAAGGCAGGATTTGGTCCTGGCTAGTGTTTGGATGGGAGACCTCCAAGGAATACCAAGATTGTGATGCAGAGACAAGCCATGGCAAACCACCTCTGAATGTCTCTTGCCTTGAAAAACCTACAGGGTCGCCATAAGTCGGCTGTTACTTGATGGCACACCCCTACACATACTCACACATATATATGGAAGGATGAACGGATAAGTAGACAGACAGATAAAGGCATCTGGGACAGAGAAAAGTCCTCATTGCTAAATTAACAGGGACAGTTTTCCTTCACACTAATCCAGTTATACATCAGAAATGACTACTCAGGGCAGAACCTGCATGCACAGCCAAATGTGTTTCCCACTGGAAGGAACACAGTGTGGACGGATGACATCTGTGTGGGGACCTGCAAATATCATCAATTCATGTTGCATTTCTTTCAAAGAAGAGCACACCCTATGGTATCCAACACATAATCATGCATGGCAAGAGCTGGCTGGGCAAAAAGGCATTGCTGGTGGGCAACAAGACCACAGGATGGCAAGACAGGCAGCTTTTTAAAAATTATTATTTCAATTTGTATCCTGCCTTGCCGGGCGAACTGGCTCAAACTTGAACAATTGAGGCCCAGATTCCAAGAACTTTCCCTTTCAGATGGAAAGCAATGTGAACTTTCCTTTGCATCATCACAAAATCAGAACTGATTGGCTATATTGTACTTTGATGACATCTCAATCCCTGATTGGATGGAATGACACAAGGGGAGGTCTTTCAAGTGAACAAATGGCACTCAGGGTAGCAGCAGGCCAGGAAAAACTGGCTGTGAAAAGATGCAGTTCGGTGCAACATGGTTTTCCTTACCTTTTCTTTGACAGGGACACAGTGCCTAAACATGCACATTTCTTACAATGGCTGTTATGTCAGCTTTTCTTGCTGCTGTCTGTGCAAAACATCTTTTTGGCTCAGTTTGGTGGAACCGTATCCAGCACAGTATCAGTTTCCAAGCTGCTTTCCTAATGATTGACTCCTTACAGGGCTGAATGATGAGGCTGTGTGTGGTGGCTTGTGCTACAAACTCATAAACAAGGGTGTAACAATATCAAAGAGTATCAAGGAGACCAAATGCTCCATGCCAGTTCAAAGAAATAGAGTCTCTCATAAATTTTAAAGACTCACACATGCAAGACTTAATTGAGGATGCCTAGATAAACCAGAAAAAACCTAACCCCAAAACTTTCATGGAATAAAACTGCATATATTTTAATACAGCTTTTCCTTTGCTCTGTGTCTTTAGTATGAGGTTATAGTCTCTTGGATCCTGGGAGTGGAAACATTCTCTCTTTGATTAGTATAAGGCAAAGGTTACTTTACTGGTTGGCAAGTTAATTACACAAGAGATGTTTCAACAAGAACTACCCTGGTCCTTAGCCTGATTTGGATTTCAATTAATGCCCAGGACATTAATTGAATTAATTTATCTACTGATGCACCTTGAACTGGGATTTCTGAATTTTCAAGAAACTTTCATTTTCTTTTCTCTTTTGAAAATCAATTACTGGATGATGCATAGACATGTAAATTTCAGTATGTGGAGATTAAAGCAACGCTTTGGTAATTTTGTCAGCTGCAGATTAAAAAACTTCTCTGCTGGGGCCAGAAAATAAGTTTTTGAAAAGATTTTGGCTGCAAACTGACTTTGGATTAGGCTGAGTTTAATTCTCTGGAACTCTGAACAGTGGCATGTGAGTGTAGGCTCTGTGCCTCACCTTAAAACATTCAGTGGCTCACTCTTAGCCTTGGTGTGGTTTACGATCCGCTGAAGGGCAGATGAAAAGAGTGTGCTGTTTGTTGCTCTATGAGAGCCCCAGAGGGACCAGTGCTTAAAAGTATGGCTCAGTCAAGGTGTAGTGTGCTTTCATGACACCATATAGGGTGGAATTTCCAGCTTGGGAAATTCCTGAAGACTTGAGAGTGGTGCTGGGAGAGTATAGAATATGAGGAGGGGAAAGAGTGCAGCATAGAATCTGCCCTACGAAGTGGCATTTCCTTCATGTGAATTGTTTTCTGCAGTTTGGGGATCATTTGTGATTCCAGAAGAACTCCAGGCCTCATGTTGAGGTTGGTAACCCCACTAGCATGCCAAACATAGAGGCAACATTGTGGGGCAGGAAAGGCTTCAGTGACAGAATATTCCCCACTAGGGCGGCCAGTTCCCCTGCAACCCCTTCCGCTGCTGGAATTCAAAAGTCATTCAGGAATCTCTGTGAGAATCATTTTACTTTCCACTTCCAGTTCAGTTTCATTCTCAGTAGCTGCTAGTTCAGCTCAAGGCTTCCTACTGATATACCTTTGCCATTAAAATTATGTTACCAGTTTTGTACCTTCCGAGTGACCCCCTATTCATGATTTTTAAAAATTTCAAAATCCAGAAAATCCAAAATTACATAGTAACAATCTTGAACCTCATATATAAATTACTAGAAGTATTTAAATAGTGTCAACAGAAGAGAAGATTCCAACTCTGTAACTCTAGGTAGCTGGTTCATGCATTTACAGAGGCTGGGTCTGGGGTCTCCACATCAGAGTCATAGTCAGCCTTTATTACAGGTTCTCAGTTCCCTTATGTACAGTGTCTTGCTTGGATATGGACTGTGATGTATATGGAAAAGGGGCTCTCACCCCTGCCCCCGGTGCCATTGTCCCAACTGTTCCCAAACTATTACAGGCTGGGAAATTGCATACAAAAACTTAATTTTTTTTTTGTCTGATTTGACCATATTCCAGCATTGAATCAACAGTAGCCAGTTATTAATGTATACTTCTTAGGAGAAACTTGCAAATCCTGAACTTATTCATAAACATCATAAACCAGCCTTTATCCAACAAGTGCCAGCTTCAGCTACTACTTTCTAGTCTTGTGCTACTCACAGGCCAGTCGCCTCCTTACACGCATTCAACATGATTTCTGTAAGAGCCAGTGTTGCTATATGCACACAAGTTCTGTGCACACAACTGAGAATCCTGAAGAACAAGTTTCTATATATGCAGGTTCTTGCAGATGTTGTTCTGAATACATGTATGTGGTATAGGCAGTGGTCATGAGCAGGCACCTTTTCTCTTTCTCCTAAACACATGTTAACTATACACATATAGAATATGTTTACAGTCCTTGAGTAACTTGGTCATGGCCACAGAAAAACTCATGTCCTCAGGATAACTTTAGGTCCTTTAGGTCCTTTAGATACATCCTGACAATGTGAGCACAAAGTAGGGGCAAACTGATCTCAAAAAGGAGGTACCTTTAAAGACCCAAGCATTATCCTGGAAGGACACAAGCCTTCACAGATGATCAAAAATGTTCTGCATGCCGACTGTGCAGGTGCAAAAGCTACCCAAACTGCAACTATAAATTACAAATGTAGCATAATTACAAAAGCACAACCTGCCCAGAACCATGTAGTGTACAAAGCATCTTCTGCAAGAAACCCCAGAGAAGCAACTACTACACAAGGACAAATTTCCTCAACACGGTGCCTTGATTCAGACTTTGAGCCAAATATTAAGATGATCTGGCTGAGGAGCTTGACTTGTGTATAAACAAACAGTTCGGTCATGGGAAGTTTAAATGTCAATCACAAGTTTTGCAAAGTTATTAGTGTCCCTGCCAATGGTCCCTCTAAGCTGTGGAGTCTTGTGAGCAAAAATTCTACTCTGTCAGCTACTGGCATTACAGTTGTGAGTGAGCGATGTGGCTACTGCATAAATTAGTTTGCTCTGGAGCCATCCTTCCTGAGCTAAAACAAAAATGTGTGAGCTGGAGGCTAAAAAACTGTGAGCTAGCTCACAGTAACTCAGCTTAGAGGGAACACTGGTCCCTGCATATAATACCATCAATACTACTACCTTCCAGTCTGCCACTGATCCATTAATCACAGCTCTTTGGATGAAGCTTTCCAACATTAGAGTACCTTTCCCCCCACACACATTTTCTTATTTTATAAGACTCTGATGTCGATCTGTAGAGTTACACAAGTCAAAATATAACCAGTGCATACCCCGTATCCACTAAATCATGAACAATGTAAAGGAAGGAAATTAGGTTGGTTTGACCCAACGTATTCTTAACAAATCCATGATGCTTCCTAGTACTCAATGCATTTTCTTATGGATGACGTATAAATCAATTGCTTTATGGTTTGTCCTCCTCCTCCCTTCTCTGTTTTGTCATAATCTAAAATATTCTCTTTTTTTTCAGGTTGTGAGAACATTTCCCATTAGCTGCATTTTGCCAGCTATTCTCTTTGTATTTATGACTTCATAATTCCCGAATCTGTCACAATCAGTGCTGAAGGAGCGTGGCGGGGTGTAATGAAATAATTCGAAGAGAAATGTTGCAACCCAGCAGCAATCTGCTCTTCTCCCCCACCAGATGCAGAATGAATAATATTTAGAGATGTGTGCTTATAAATCAGTGCACCCTTTAATTAAGCAACACGTTTGACTAAAAAAGAATTAATTAGCAATTCGCGGCACAAGCCCTGGCCCATTATCAAAGCGCCTGTAATGCGATAAAGTGCAATTGCTTGTGTGCCTTTAGAGCTAATTATCAGCAAGTTGTTTTATTTTTTTATTTCCAAGCTCCTTGTAAAACAACCAGACAAGGATCTACACACAGATTGTCGAGTTGCTCTCTTTTTGTCTATGAAGGCCACACAGTGTGCCAAAAACAACTCTTGGATAGATTACTTGTTCAGGCTACTGTTGTATATCCAGCTGTCTGGTTTTTGCCTTTGCCACATGAAGCTGCCTTATAATGAGTCAGACCTTTCACCTTTCACCTTTGGTGTTTTCTATTCTGACTGACAACTAGGATCACCATTTTGGGCAGGCAACTTCCTGGTAATCCAGCCCTCCCATCTGTCCTTGCGTCCAGGCTGGCAGGAGAAAAGCAGGGAGTGGAGATGATGTTGTGCAATGTATTGATATCACTTCTGGGTGAAATCCAGATGTGACATCAAGACATCAGGCAATGCTCCGGAATTTCCCTGAACCTGTATGGTATTACCGTAGAGTTTTGAGGGAATTCCAAAGCATAACCCGAGAGACTGATGTCACATCTGGGTTTTCAACCAGAAGCAACACCAGCATATTGCAAGCATAATTTCTGCCCCTTCCCTGCTTCTAAAGCTCCTGGGGTGCTGAAACTGGGCTCTCTGCACACCGGTCAGATACTTGGCCACTGAGCCATGCCCCCACCAATGCCACTGAACTAAATTGGTTAAGTCATTTACAGAAGTTGTCATGGCAGCAGGTAACTTTTAGCACATCATCTTCTTATCATGATGGTTCCTGGTGGGCAGATTTTGATGTCTGATATGTTGGCAAACCTAGACAGCATAATAAAAAGTAGAGACCTTGCCAACAAAAGTCTGTATGGTCGAAGCAGTGGTATTCCCAGTAGTAATGTATGGCTGCGAGAGTTGGACTATAAGGAAAGCCAAGAGCCGAAGAATAGATTCTTTTGAATTATGGTGCTGGAGAAGACTCTTGAGAGTCCCCTGGACTGCAAGGAGATCGAATCAGTCAGTCCTAAAAGAAATCGACCCTGACTGTTCCCTGGAAGGCCAGATATTTAAGCTGAAGCTCAAATACTTTGGCCACCAAATGAGAAGGGAGCACTCACTGGAGAAGACCCTGATGCTGGGCAAGATTGAAGGTCAAAGAAGAAGGGGATGGCAAAGACTGAGATGGTTAGACAGTGTTATCGATGGTTAGACAGTATTATTGATGCAACGAACACGAAATTAAGCAAACTTCGGAGCATGATGGAAGACAGGAGGGCCTGGCATGATGTGGTCCATGGGGTTGTGAAGAGTCGGACTCAACTGTGCGACTGAACAACAATGACAACAACAAATGTTGGCAGTTAGGTAATCCTGCCTTTGGCCAAAGGAAACTGCTGTTGTTTGATGTTCGCCTCTATGCCAAACACCTTGGTGCTTGCACAATGGCCAGTTTCTGCTGCATGATCATTCCCTGCTGAATAAGCCTCTTTTGAAACCTGTATGTTGCATCTTGTGGCTGTTTTTGCGCCTCTGCAGCTGGTGACCTGATAGGGATCTTCTAACCTTCTAAGACTTCAAGGAACATAGAAGAGTGTAACCCTTCTAAGGATGGTACTGTAAATCTTCTTGATCACTGGAGAACCCTCAAGGGTTTGGGTCAGGCCATGTAAATGACCAGTATTGGATACATTGACATAATATTTTTTTTCCACAAGCAGACACATTTGAGCTGTTTGGATGCAGATGAACAGTATATTGAAAGTTTGGATCTCATGAGCAGGACATGAGCCTAAATGGTAGGTGGATTAGCGTCCCTGTTTAAAATGTTCTTGATGATGACATGGAAATTACAATAATTACATATTGCCAAAACACTCAATCAGTAGAATCATGTTTCATGTCCCTATTTCTTTGAACAGTACAATGTTGCAAGGCTTGCTTCACAGGATCAGTTTAGGAGGAGGAGGAGGAGGAGGAGGAGGAGGAGGAGGAGGAGGAGGAGGAGGAGGAG
Organism: Gekko gecko; assembly: GCA_029375565.1. Lineage (NCBI taxonomy): Eukaryota > Metazoa > Chordata > Lepidosauria > Squamata > Gekkonidae > Gekko > Gekko gecko. The sequence continues at coordinate 142,554,480 of JAPDNY010000006.1, forward strand.
GAAGAAGAAGAAGAAGAAGAAGAAGAAGAAGAAGAAGAAGAAGAAGAAGAAGAAGAAGAAGAAGAAGAAGAAGAAGAAGAAGAAGAAGAAGAAGAAGAAGAGGAGATTGGATTTATACCCCACCCTTCACTTGGAGTCTCAGAGCAGCTTACAAACTCCTTTCCCTTCCCCTCCCCACAACAGACACCCTGGGAGGTAGGTGGGGCTGAGAGAGCTCTTTCGAGAACTACCCTTTCAAGGACAGCTCTGACAGAACTATGGCTTGCCCAGGGTCATCCAGCAGCTGCAAGTGGAGGAGTGGGGAATCAAATCCAGTTCTCCCAGATTAGAGCCCGCACACATAGCCACTACAGCAAACTGGAGTGTTAAAGTATTTCTGTAACGCACACTTACAAATATACAAGCTGAGGAGGTGGGAAGCAACCAGCTCAATGAAAAACAGTGCTAGTCCTCAACCAGCAGAAGTTTGCCTCCCATCTTCAAAAAACAGCATACCGTTTTAATCCCACACAACAGCTGGCTCTTGGCAGCTAGGAACCTTCTAGCAACTTTTGCCCCAGACAGTTACTCAAACAGAGGCATTCCTTGCTCAGGCCATTCCAGCCAATGTGAATTAGTTTGGCACAGAAGCCGGCAGATGACTTGCTTGCAACTGGTGGCTTGCCAGAAGGAAGCCCATAGTAGGAATAGGTAGGGTTGCCAGGCCCCCTTTCCCTGGTGCCAATCAGCTGGCTGGCAGGAGATTTACCAGCAGGAAAACTAGGCCTAGCCCTGTGTCACTGACAACTAGAGTTGCCAGCCTCCAGGTAGTGGCTAGAGAGCTCCTAGGATTAGAACTGACCTCCAGGCAACAGAGATCAGTTCACCTGGAGAAAATGTTTGCTCTGGAAGCTGGACCCTATGGCATTATGCCCCACTGAAGTCCCTCCCCTCCCCAAACTCCACCCTCTTCAGGCTCCACCTCCAAATTCTCCAGGTATTTCTTAACCTGAAGCTGGCAACCTTACTGACAATGCAGCAATGTCACTTCCAGCATGCAACAGAAGTGATATCGACATTGTTTGTGATGCAGAGACACTCTGGTATTTGGCATTTAGTTCTCAGTAGCTGCTAGTTCAGCTCAAGGCTTCCTACTGATATATCTTTGCCATTACAATTATGTTATATTCATGAGTTTTAAAAATTTCAAAATCCAGAAAATCCAAATTTACATAGTAACAATCTTGAACCTCATATATAAATGAGGGGACAGCCTGAAGGGACAGAGCAGACCAGGCCTGTGTTGCCAGTGACGTGATGACAGCTCTGCTGGTGTACACTGGAAATGATGTTGCCACATTGCCAGCAACACAGGCCTGGACACTGTTTTCCTGCCAAGAAGTCCCCCCCACATCCCATGCACTGCTGGTTGCCAGGGGGTACCTGGCAAGCCTAGAGGCACAGGCTTTCCACTATAATTCTCCCTTCCTTAGAAGGCTGCTATATGTATGGCACCTTTGAGGGAAAAGGTAAAGACTTTGAAAGGCAGAAGAGCTAGAGTTGCCAACTCTGAGTTGGGAAATTCCTGGAGACTTGGGGGTGGAACCTGGGGAGGGGAGGGTATAAGGAGGGGAGCTTAGTGGGTTATAACATCACTGAGTTCAACCTCCAGAGCAGCCATTTTTTCCAGGGAACTGGTCTGTATAGTCTGGAGACCTGTCATAATTCTGGAAGATCTTCAAGCCCCACAGTGGGGGGCAGAGAGTCCGGGCACTTTTGTGGTACTCTGTTCTCTCCGTCCTTTTGCAATAACCGGAGCAGATGCTGAAGGTTTCACTTCTACCCAAAGCAGGGGGAAATGAGAAAAGGATCACATATAAAGTAATGGTAGACACACTTTTTTTGCAAAATGGAGCATGCAGGTCAATGGAGGTAAAGTCTTCATCCTCTCATCTTGCTGTGCTCCACATTTGAAGAATTTCATTTTGTTTCTGCAAGCTCTAGGGCTCATTGGTGGACATCAGGAAGTAAATTGTTAAGCACAAGCCAAAAGGAACATGCCAAAAGGAATACAGTACTGAGTTCATGGAGGGGGAATAGTGTTCTTTGCTCTTTATGTTTAAAAAAAAGGCTGCTCCCCAACCTTTGAATGTGTCAGGATCCCAGCAGTGGGAAAAGACTATACATAATCTTACCACCATCCATACCGCTCCGCTCCTAGTCTTATAGTGGCTTGCAAATAGGGATAATTTTAACTCTGCAATTTGGCTGGGAGTATCCTTTGGGAGAGAGGTAAAATCCACAAGAACCGCATCCTGGTTGAAGTTACAAGGTAAAGTAACAGGTGGAAATCTATATGCCATTAAAACCAATGCAAATGTCACCCAAACACGATAACCTCGAACCTTTGACAGTGATATTAGGGAACTTAAACCACATTACCAAACAAAAGGCAAATTAAAAATTCTACACTGAAAGGACCCATTCCTTGTACTCCAATTATGGAAATTTTTTACAGTCTGTGCAGACTGAATGGCATTCCCAAGATTGTATCACTTTAGAATGTAACTGGAAGACTGCATGACTGAATCCTCCCCACAATGAAAATCTCTGCCTATGAGGAGTTAGCTTTATAGGAAAGATTTTTGCCTGGCAAGTTTCTCCTTGACATACTAATTTTCTAGCTGCAGGGAACTTTTTTTTTAAAAAAAACAAACCTGTAAACATGCCCCCCCCCGCCCCCTTTGGAGCTCTATACCACACACACACTAGTTCTCCAAAACCTGTCCCCGGTTGGGCTTGCTGAGAGAGAAATGAGACACTAAATACATGGTATCTTGCTTATTCTGTCATAGGTGTCTACAGGGCAACCAGTACGTCTCTCAGAGTGCATATACAGTGCAATAATCCATAGATTTTCAGAAGCTAGGCACTGTGATTCTAACTACCTTTTACACTGTCAATGAATCCAAGCATTATGTTCTACTTTATAGAGCTCAGTGTATTCTATCCACTGAATTTATCACAACCTGGAAAAGAATAAATAATCCCCCCCCTTTTGCTATATCACATAACAGTGAATTCCTAACACAGGCTTTTTGGCCATTCATTGCCAAATGAAAGTCTCTGTCTGCATTCATATTTTGTGTAGGTCACTGAGAATGTATTATTAACAGTATGTGGTGAGATGCACTTGTAATGCCATGTTTAAAACCATCTGGCTGCCAATGGATTTTCATCATAAATGTGTCCTATTCTTAGTGCAGAATAGTCCTTCTTGCATAGGCTTGATTTGGACAAATGGAATTTGAATGCAGGAGCAAGGTACAGCTCATGAAAGGGAAAGGGAAGTTATGTACTTGCACTGGGCTTTGAAAACGACAGCAGAAAGAGAAAATAGCCCATGCAACTCTAATGGAAGACATATTATTTTGCTGGAGGTGCTTATAAGAATATGGAATGTAAGTCCATACCCTGTCATTTTCTCCGTCCCATTTACCTAATCTCTGCTGTTTACTTGGGAGAACCAACTACCTGCAAAGTCAAACTTCTTCACCTTTCTGTCTACAATGCATTTTTATTTTCTTTTTTTGCAAAAGAAAATGAACTGCTGGCAATGTCAGATATTTCACTTTGGAGAAATGTTATTGTGTTAGACATGACTCAGAGAAATAAAGCTCTTCCCAAAGTAGCAAACTGGAGTTACTGTTGTGATTCTTGCTATGTCTGCTTCAAAAAACCCAGGAAGGGCATAGAAAGAATGTACATATTATTGTATAGAGTAGGTTGGCATGATAGGAGATAGGGATCTTTTGCCTTGGTGTGAGATGCTTCAACATTCTGCCCACCAGAGTTATGGTTGGGTGGGAGCCATTGATCAGTAGTAGAACATATGCTTTGCATGCAAACGGTCCCAGCTGTAATCCTTTGCATATCTAAGTAAAGTAATTATGTAGTAGATGATCTTCACCTGACACCCTAGAGAGCCACTGCCAGACAGAGCAGACAAAACTGATCTTGCTAGACTAATGGTCTGACTCAGTAGAAGGTAGCATCACGTGTTCAAGTGTGTGTGTTTGTTTCATTTGATTTCTTAACCACCCTTTCCTGCTTACGTGGGGCTCAGGATGTTCACATGCTTTATGAGGTGAGTCCAACAGTTTGTAGAATAGATTCAGGTTGGTTGCCATGTTAGTCTGAAGCAATAGAATGAAGTTTGAGTCCAGTGGCACCTTTAAGACCAACGGAATTTAATTCTGGGTATGAATTCTCATGTGCATGCATACTTAAACTATTTGGTCTTAAAAGTACCACTGGGCTCAACATTTATAAAATAGTCCAGAAAGCACTCCCTCCTAGGTTTGTTGACAAATTGAGACTATGGGGCGCCGCCCTACAAATCAATTGATTATGGGCCCAATCTGCTCTAGCAGTGGGGAACTGTAGCAAAAAATTTCATTCCATCAAGTTATCTTTATACATTAGAATTTCCCAAACACTGCAGAGCCTTCACTCTCACCCAGTATAATGCCGTCCCATCTGTCCTTCTCGAAGGGATATATGGGATGGGCAGGATATAAATGTGAAAAATAAATAAATCCTATATGTACAACATCTCTGCCCATGTCAGTCTGGAATGGTAGAAACAATCGAACACGTCCTCTTACATTGCCGATTTTACCAGGATTTTCAGAATATGTACATTACCCCAATTCTGTCCAAATAGCTAGGTAGATCAAATTATTTCTATACTTCTTGCTGACTGTTTCAATGAAACTACCCTTAAGGTAGCAAGATTCTGCACTTTGGCATGTTTAACAAGGTAGAAGAACATGGTCTAGTGTTTTAATAATTTTACTATTAATTGTATATTATCTGTACAGAACATCTGTTTTATGCATCCAGAATATCTGTACAGAACATGGTCTAGTGTTTTAATAATTTTACTATTAATTGTATATTATCCGTACAGAACATCTGTTTTATGCATCCAGAATATCTGTACAGAATATCTGTTTTATGCATCCAATGTGTATTATGCATTGTTGATATTCTTGACTGCTGATCTTGGATCGTAATAATAATAAACTAAACTAAAGACAAATTAGTACCTTTTGGATACCACCCACTCTCGACTTGACATTTCTTGTGCTCTTCTTGTTATAAATATGTGTTACCTAAAATAATTTAGAAGGTTATTTTATACCAAAAGCAGGGTACCAATTTTTTTATTTAAAAAGAGAGAGTAAAGGCATGGGAAAGGGTCAAAATCACACTCCTGCATGATGCATTCTTACATATCATTGATTGGCAGTGGAAACCAGCAGCAAGATGCGAGGGAGGCCCTATGGAATATCCCAGCCCCCACCACTAAGCGCTGCTGAAGGAGGAGGAGGAAGCAGCATGCCTCAGGAAGTGGCAGCAGAGCCATGGCTGCAGTACCATGTAGGCATGCAACTACTGAGCGGCTAGTGGAACCCAGCAAGTGACATCATCACTCTGTGCTGGCACTGGATTCCACTAGCCGCTCAGTAGCTGTGTGCCTACGGGTGCTTCATCCATGGCCCTCCTCCGCAACACCTCTGGAAAAGATGCCAGTTCCCCTCCCCACTTCAGAGGTGCTCCGACTGGATGTTCTGTGTGACCCATCCCATGAGCTGATGCTATTGGAAACAATCGCTCCCTGGTCTGTCAAAAGGGAAGTCTCTTGCATGTGTGGCTTGGCTATGGCAAATATCCCCCCTGCCTTCTGCAATCTGAGCCTGCTTCAAAGAAGTAAAGGGGGAAATTCCCATAGACCATTTATGCCTCACTGTACACTGTGCTGTCACTTCCCAAGATATATTTGAAAAATATTAGTAGAGAAACATAAGGTGGGAAGTGACCCTAAGAAAGGGTGAATTAGGATTTTCTTTTTCTTTTATCAGGCATTACAGGTGCTGTAATACATGAAGCTGCCTTGTACTGAATCAGACCACTGGTCCATCTCTCCACAGTCTCAGGTAGAGTGTGGTGGCCTAGTGTGGGAAGTTGGGGAGAGTGTGGCGATTTGGTTGGTGTACTGACTACTCAATGCACCGGCTAATAGCCTACCATCCGTGATGGAAGCTGTATCAGGCTGGGCATTGGAACACCCTAGACTGATAGTCCTGGGTGATTTCAATGTCCATGTTGATGATGCAGCCTCTACTCGGGCAATGGACCTAAAATCTTCCATGGCATCATTCGGGCTCTCCTAATATGTAACGACTCCCACCCACCGGGCTGTGCACACGCTTGATATGATCTTCATGGTGGAGGTTACAGTGGACCAGATTACTGCTTCAGTGTTACCATTGTCAGACTGCTTTGCCCTAAAGGCCTGTCTGAATATCTCACCTTGACCCTGTTTGGGTGGTGAATCTATTTTGGCTCACCTGTGGAGCCAAATGGACCCTATGTGACTTCAGATGGCTCTCCGAGATCCGATGTCCCCTGGTGGCTCATTAGATGAGCTAGTAGAGGAGTGGTATAACTGACTCTCGACAGCCATTGATGAGATTGCTCCCCGACGCCCTCTGTGCCCTTGCTCTAAGCTCACTCCATGGTTTACCCCAGGGCTGCAGCTGATGAAGTGAGGGCTAAGATGGCTAGAGAGACAGTGGTGGCACTCTTGCAATGAAGCTACAAGAACATCTTATAGGGCATTTATGAGATCCTATGAGGTGGCAGTCAAAGCCGCAAAGAGAGAGTATTATACAGCTGTGATTGCATCTGAAAGCTCACACCCAGCCCAATTGTTTAGAACGATTCAGTCCATTACTGCTTTGCTGCAAGACAGACCAAATGTCAAGGAATTGGCTCTGAGGCTTTTGCGAGCTACTTTGCAGATAAAGTCTTGTCGCTCTGCAGTGACCTCCCCGCTACAGTTGATACTCAAGGCTCCATGCAGGTCTTCTAGTCAGGTTATGGATCATTTCAGTCCACTCAGCTTAGAGGAAGTTGACAAATTGCTCCTAACTGTACGCCCTACCACTTGCTTCCTTGATCTGTGTGGCTAATTAAAGCTGGACATGAGGGGTTTTGAGGTACCCTACGGGAAGTTATCAACAAATCCTGCTTGGATGGACTGTTCCTTGATGCACTTAAGGAAGCAGTGGTCTTCCCTCTCCTGAAAAAGCCATCCTTGGACCCAGCCAAACTGGCAAACTATTGGCCGGTTTCCAGCTTGCCCTATTTGGGCAAGATAACAGAGAGGGCAGTGTTAAAGGGCTTTTTGGATGACACTTCCATTTTAGACCCCTTCCAGTCTGGTTTTCACCTGGACAACAGGACAGAGACAGCACTGGTCACCCTCACAGATGACCTCCAGAGGCATCTGGATCGGGGCGGATAGGCAGTGCTGTTGTTGTTGGACTTGTCAGCAGTGTTGACACAGTTGACCATCAGCTACAGATCCACCACCTCGCCATTGTTGAAGTCCAGGGGTTGGCCTTGCAATGGCTTGCCTACTTTCTCCAAGGTCAGGGACAAAGTGTGGCACTGGGGGGACAGATTGTGGTATGTCTAAAGGGGCAGGGCTGTTCCTGATGCTTTTTAATATCTACATGTTCCCCCTTGCCTAGATTGCCCAGAGGCATGGGCTGGGACATCACCAGTATGCAGATGACACCCAGCTCTATCTGCTGTTGGGCAGCCAGTCTGATTCCAAACCAGAAGATCTGGACTGGGCAGGGCTGGTTGGCTTAGCCTGAACTGATTGAAATTGAATCCAATGAAGATGGAGGTCCTGTGCCTGAGTCAGGGCAGCCTGAGGGTAGGGATCCTGCTCCTGACCTTCAATGGGGCACCTCTAGTGCCAGCATCAGAGGTTAGGAGTTTGGGAGTGCTCCTGAACGCCTACTTAACAATGGAGGCTCAGGTAGCAGCCACAGTCTTTTACCATCTTTGGCTGATCAGGCAGTTGGTTCCATTCCTCGAACACAACAACTTGGCAACAGTGATCCATGCAGTGGTCACTTCAAGATTAGACTACTGTAATACTCTCTACATGGGGCTGCCTGTGTCTCAAATCCAGAAGCTGCAGCTGGTGCAAAATGCTGCGACCAGACTTCTGATGGGACTCCCTATATGGGAGTACATCCAGCCTGTGCTAAAGGCATTGCACTGGCTGCTGATAGCATATTGGATTCATTTCAAGGTGCTGGTGCTTGCTTTTAAAGCCCTTTATGGTCCGGGACCTACATACTTGAGGGACTGCCTTTCTCCACATGTTCCCCAGAGTGCACTGTGATCAGGGGCCCAGAACTGAGTGGCCCTCCTGAGTGTCAAGGAGACCAGGCTGGCCACAACCAGGGCCAGGACTTTCTCAGTGGTAGCTCTGTTCTGGTGCAATGAGGTCCCAGAAGAGATCAGGGCCCTGTGGGACCTTTTACAGTTCTGCAGGGCCTGTAAAATGGAGCTCTTTCACCAGGACTTTGGAGCTGCCACCAACAACTAACAACTAACAGCTAAAGGATAGAGAGCCCTGCCTTCCTGGAATTTTCCAACAATAGCCTGAGCCAGCCGCCTATAGGACAACTGAAGGAAGGTCTAGGAGCCGACTGTGAGAAGGGAGTATCGAATAATGGCTGCCATCTTGAAACTAGCAATAGTGACTACTAGCACTCTATTATATCAAATGGTTTAGATGGTTTTAGAATTGTTTTAACTGTAATTTATGTTTTAATGTAATGTATGTGTTTATTCTTATGTAAACTGCCCTGAGCTGGCCTTGGCTGGGAGGGCGGGGTAGAAATTTGACAAATAAATAAATAAGTAAAATCTCACTGACAAATATTGGGAACAAAATACCTTAGGTATGAGCTAGCGGGACATTGTATGTTGCAATAATTGTTCCTGTTAAAATAGAGCATCTTATGAGCAACAATAATTTTTTGATTGCTGATCGTGTTGGGTATGTTGGTTTTGTTAGCTGCTAGAACTACAGCAACTTTCACTAAAAGTGTTTCTCTTGCCTTTCTGTTTGATTATGTTGACTGCCAGTGTTATGTACTGGTTAGAAGGTTGGACTTGGATATAGGAAAACTGGGTTTGAAATCCCACTCTGCCAAGGAAACTTGCTGGGTGTGACCTTGAGTGAGTCACTCTTTTTACAGTGGTTTTGTTGTAAAGATTAAAATGGAGGAGGGGAGAGTGATGTTGCAAGGTGCTTTGGGTGTCCACTGGGAGAAAAGCAGGGTAATGTTTTAAAAAGCATGGCTGAGGAAAACCTGAGAGATGGTTTCACAGCTGGTGGTCAGATTGCTCAGAGATTTGATGTTGAAACAGATTTGGTATTGAGCCACCTTGATGGGTGTTATTAAGGGATTCATGAGGTCTTTCCAAATGGTCATCAGACATATGGATATGTCAGGACCATCTCTTGCCAGAAGGTCTTTTCAGGCCCTGAGAAAAGCCTTCCAGATATCTGTTCCTCCCTGGCCATGAGAGACCTGTTGAAAGTCTCTTTTGTGTTGCCTTCATAATAGATGAATGATTAGCTGGCCTGCATGAAGATTCCAAGGCTGAGTTCAGACTGGCAGTTTGCTCCGCTATAGCCACGTTTCAGCCACGTTTTACAAGCGGATTAAAGGGGGCGTTCATACAGGCACATCTGCCTGGCGTTCCCCACCCGTAGTCAACCTGTTCTGTTCTGCTTCGCTCCCATGTTTAAAAGATACCTGGTAAAAGTGGTAGCAAATCCTTGGGAGCCCATTTATCCCACTTCATTCCGCTTTCAGGAAGTGTGAACGCTAACCCGAAAAGCCGGGAGCAACCTGCATTGTGCATAAGGCAGCAGCGATATGATTGGCTGTGCTCCGCTCTACCACCCAATGCAGTGCCAGTGCAATGGGATCCTCCCCAAATTGGCTAGATGCGCTTATGCACATGAGCACATCTGTGCACATGCACACATAGCCAAATTACCAAGGAAAAGTCATTTACAGCCACGCCTCTGGGCCAGCAGTCTGAATGCTCCCATGCGCTTCCTCCCGGTATGCTCCCGCATCTGTCGGTGCAGTGTGACCAGGAAAACCTGGAACAGTTTGTTCCAGGGCTTTTTTGCCAAGACTGACTCCCGTTTCAAACTGCCAATCTGAACTCAGCCCAATCTCTCTCTAAAGAAAGGATTCTGTTGAGATGACCAAACTATTGATCCTGAATGTCTTGCTCTCCAGATGACCCTATGACTTTTTAATCACTCAGGCTTTGTGGACCAGTGGCATGAAGAAATAGCTATTCTAGGTCTTTGATTAATACCTTTCAGATACAAGAATCACTTGGATCATGAATATTGGCTTAAGAACTCTGTCCAGATCAGTCAACAGAAGAATACGGCAGTCAGCTCCAGATATGTCTCTGTCATCTTTTCTGGGTATTTGCATTGTCATAACAAAGGCAACGACAGGGATTTGATAAAGAGGATTTTGTCTTTGTGCAGAAAACCTTCCTTTTTTGCTTTTATGCCAAAGTATGGAAATATTTGTTCACACATTGAGATTTCAATATGCATTGAGGTGTTAACACAAGGATGACAGTTGACAGACAGCGACATTCCTATGTTTGATTTGAAACTTCTGTTTGGGGTGGGTTCCCCTCCCCCATTCTGTCAAACATTGTGAAGTCTGAGAAAATCGGAAAATGGTGTGAGGAATCTCACTGAAGGCATTTAGAGCAAAGTAGAAATAGAATGTTTAATTTGCACTTGGCATCAATATCTTTAGCTGACTGGAAGAAAAGAAAGTCCAAACTCCCTTGGAGAAGTAGGGCCTAAGATAAACTCAACTCTTGCAGTACTTTGAAGTAAAAAGTTCTGACTTGTAAGTATTTACAAGCATTCGGCTGCTGACTTCCTCAGTTCCTTGTTCCTTTCCTCCCACTGTATTCTTGCTTTAAAAAAAAATGGGTGGAGATGTTTATTATTCATTAATCTAGCATGGGTTGAACTGAACTACAATGGCAACAAGAGTGTTAGAAAAGAAACAGAATCCAAAATAATGGGTTGGTGGATATATGAATCTTCTGCCTTGTGTAGATTTTTGTGTTTGTGTCCCCCACTTATGAGTGTCCAGAGCTTAGAGTTGTCGATTGTCCCAGTGGGGCCTGTGGATTCCCCAGATTTCAGAGATAAGTTCCCCTGTATAAAAACAGCTGCTTCAGAGGGACTCTATGGCATTAGAAACCATTGAGCTCCCTTCCCTTCCTAAACACTTCCCTTATCAGGCTCCACCCTAGGGATGCCAGCCTCCAGGTGAGACCTGGGGATCCCCTGGTGTTACAGCTTATCTCCAGACTACAGAGATCAGGTCCCCTAGAGAAAATGATGCTTTGGTGAGTAGGCTCTATGGTATTGAACCCCATTGAGGTCCCTGTCCTTCCCAGCCACCATTCCCAAATCTTCAGGAGTTTGCCGACCTAGATCCCGCAACCCTACCTCCCCATCCCCTGCCAGTGGTCAGGGTGGACCTGGCAACTCTACTCCACCCCCAAAATCCCAGGATTTTCCCAGTCTGAAGATGGCAACCATATTTCCAACAGGGACCTATAATGGGTGCATGACACAGTTATCAAAACAGAAACCAGGTAATTTGTTCATCTGAGCCAATCAACAACGGCAGTCCAAACTAGGTTGCTGGAAGCCATTCATCTGTCCATCTGTCCATCTGTCTGTCCGTGCATCCGTCTGTCCGTCCGTCCATCCAGTCCATCCATCCATCCATCCATCCATCCATCCATCCAACAAACAAAAATGGAAGGCTCCAGGCCAGGAATGACCAACTTCTGTATTTTCAGCATCGCACTATTCTCCAGACACTGGTCTATGGACTGGAAGTGACTCAGTGGCAGCTGAACAAGCAGTGCTGCTGAGGACCACCAGCACTTCTCACTGCCTCCTAAATCCCTCCCACCGCCCACCATCTCTCACCAGGAGCTAGAGTATGTAATGTTCCTTCTCTCCTCTTCCCTCAGATGTCTTTAAGGATAGTGCAGCAAGGTATACATGCCCAGTGGGTCTCCATAAGCTCTTGTGTCTCATGGTGAGAACAGGTGCCAGTGTGGTATAGTGGTCTAACTCCCCACTCCTCCAACTGAAGCCTGCTTGGTGAACTTGGTCCGGTCACAATTCTGTCAGAAGTCTCTCAGCCTCACAAGGTGACTGTTGGGGAAGAGGAAGGAAAGGCAATTGTAAGCTGCTTTGAGACTGCTTAGGGTAGAGAAAAGAGGGTATAAAAACCAATTCTTCTTATTTTCCTACATGTTCATGTGTATTAATTATGGTCTTCAGGGCAGTTCCCCCCCTCTGGATGGCCCTCCTGGTATCAATCAGAGCTCAGGCCTTTTCCATCTGGCCCTAACATGATGTGAGCCCCCTTACTGGAGATCTTCAGAAAATGCCTCAAGGCTTGTTTGTTTGTCAGGGCTTTTGGTGGGGTGACCCTAATTATGATGGTAGAAGGAAAGTAGAAAAATGGCAGTTTTGCTAACAGGAGTCTCCAACAGGAGCAAGTTCCTGTCATGAAGATGAGCTCCTTGTTCCCTGTCAGATTAAATTACCTGCCAAAATGTTCCTTGGTGACATTTTCATTGGTTTTTGCTGACAGAGACCCCACCAACAGTTAACTCATCAAGATGTGTATTCCAGCCCACTAGTCTGGAAGAAAGCCACGGCCTGTCCAACCCATAACTTAACAGCTGTGACAATATGTAAAAGCCAGACTGACATCTCTCTAACTCAGATACACATTCACGTCAGCTCTTGTAAAGTTTGTACATCAGGGGAAGTGTGTCCCCCCCCCCATAGATGATTCTCCTAAAGGCATATATGCAGTTGTTTCTAATTTAGGAATCTGTTAGCCATTTATAATTTTTGAGTTCTTTTCTGTGAGCAGCTATTTTTGGAATCATTGGCATCTGACCCACATCTCTGCAAAATGTCCTATATAATACAAATATGGAGGCATATCTGCATTGCAAACTTAGGGTATTTCCACGTGGCAATTTTGCCCCACCTTAATTTGCTTAGTGCAGAGCTGTTTTCAGGAGCATCCACATGTTGTCATCCCTTTCCCCCCTTTACTTTGCACCTTTCTTTCCCAAACCTGGTATGATCTCTTTGGAAAGATTGCTGTCATTACTTTGAATACCATCTGAATGGAAAGATGCACTTTTTTTTACAAATCTCTCCCACATAGGCACTGTTTCCTTACCTCAGTCTCTGTACCTGCCATTTCTCCTTTTCACTAGAAACACTTTTTTTAAAAAAAATAGGAATTGCTAGATTGCTATAGTATTACAACAAAGCAATATAGTAATATCATGTGATAGTTCCAAGCTTTCATTTTTTAAAAAAGCAAGCAGTCCTTTTTGTTACAGAGTTATATTGGGGAACGACATGGAACACATATTTCCCCTTATGGCTGCACAACAAAAAGGACTGCAGGTATATTTTTAATGATATATGGGAAATACTGCATTATGACAATAGATGGTTATCTTTATAATGCTATAGTGATAACTATTTACTTTGAAAAAGCCTGCTGGTGGAGAGGGGAAATGGTGGCCACAGGGGGCTGAGGCAAGGGAAATGAATGGAAGTCTATTGTGTGGATACTCTGTTGCTACTGCAACTGCATCTGCACCCATAGCAGCAATGAAAGCTACACAGCAAATTGTTCCTGTGTGGAAGCGACCTTACTTTGGTTCTACGGCAGTTTAATTGACATGGCTTCTTTCAAGGAATTTGATGAGGGTACTGAAAATGCCATATTTGAGATCTTCAGCCTTTTTCCCCATATGAAAACACATGTTACGAAATATGCTGGGTTGCCTCTCTCTTCATGATTATTCCTTTTACAGAATCTGAAGTCCATTAAGCTGAACTTAGATCCCTTAGAAGGGAATGGTGTCATCCTAGTGATTTAGCAGATGAAAATTAGGGCTTTTCAATGGCATGCAGCAGAACTAGATCACTTGTTTGCCACAGAATGCTGCTTTAGGAAGCAGAGACACTGAGCACAAATCCTAATCAGAATTAGCACCCTTCTACATCTGTTGAGGTCAATGGATACAGAGGTGTGTAATTCTGTTTTGGACTGCACAAATTGTCTGATATATGAAGTTGGTAGACAATTGTTCCTAAAAATTAACAGGTGGTTTCAGAGCTAGATCCACCTTCTACATTCTAGTACAGTAGGAACAAAAACTATGTATATCCAAATCATGGTAATGAGCAGAATTGTTCGTATGTATTTTTCAGTGTTGGCTTTGTTTTGCTTCTTTCCAAAATAAACCTTGAATATTGTAGACTGGTTCATTGCAAACCGTATTTTTATTTTTGTCTCTATTTGTTTTCGAGATAAATAGAATCAGAACATGTGATTTATGCTTTAAAATGCATCTTGCATAATCTGGTGGCTGCATGTCAGACCTACAGATTGTTTTTTAACCTCAGAGCTATTTCATTATTCATCAAGACTTCATCCCAGTCTTCAAGCCAAATGTTCAGAAACACAACATGTTCCGAAACATGACAACACAACAAAATTACTGGGACCCTACTCACCTTGGAGGTCCATGAGGGTGAGAAGTCATGTGATTTATTTTCATATGATGTTTGAGTCATATGCAGGAAATATGAAGGGTCCCAGAGGGGGTCTTTGTCTGGGAGTAAGTGGTGGGCTCTCAGCAGCTCCACTTTCATCAGCAGTCACTGTCCCAGATTTTCCTGACCCATTACATCCTACAGGCTGAGAATCTAACATTCTCTTACTTACAGACTTCTCCTCTGATAAATGAAGACCCTAGATGCTCCATCTCCATCTCTTAACAAGCAATGACTGACAAGCCTTCATTCTGGAACATTTCATTACACAGATGCAGCCTTGGATGATTTTCAGTGTATCTTTCCTACTCTACTGAGTTTCCATAAAAAGGCTTGACTCACATCTAGGATTAGGGGAAGAGTTGGCAGGTTAGAAAATATGACTTCGGGGGGGGGGTGTTTGATCCTTTGCGCCTTGTCACATTGCAGAAATTAATCCCCATTAACTAGATACTGTCTTATTTTTTAATTGTAAATGTCGGGGGGGGGCAGACTAAACAGTAGATCCGCTGGCTGAAAAACCCTTTATTCTGTTGATGACTCAGAATATCAGATGATATTGCCTCAATAACTGTGGATTTTTAGGAAATAATCCCCTGTTTGCATGTACATCCGGAAATGGAAGTGGGTTAACATAATTTACACATCAGGAAAATTTATAATCGATTGGAAAAATGCTAACGGCGAAAAATGACAGGCACAAAACAGGTGCCAAGCAATTGGTTCCAATTAGGTAAAACAGCTGAATTGTTTTTTAAAAAAATCAGGTGGGAAAGATTTGATAATCATATCTTGGAAAGTGGACTGGCCATTTCATCACCTGGTTTGAAAGTGAACCCCTAAAGGAGTCATATGTATCAACTCCAATTTAAACCCTCTCCTCTTGTCATTCTGCGGGTCTCTGGATTATGTGGTTCACACAGTACAAAAATTACCCATGCCAGATTATTGATAGGCTGATATGGGTTGATGATGGCTATCATTTCAGGTGCTAGCCAGCAGCATGGCAAGAAAAACACAGGAGTCATTTTGGAGCTGCCATTCATGCTGAACCCATGAACCAATAACAAATGTTAGCATGCTGTGTTCCAAGCCTAGCACTAAAATGGAACTTTCCTCTAAATCAGGCAGATACAGCCCACCGGGCCATTTCTGCTCTCATGGCCAAGCTTTTACAAAACATTTTGATATATCTTTACACTCTGACACATTTGGCTTCTTAGGAAATAACTCCCCTTTTAACTACAGCAGTTGTGCTTGGGCAGTTCTTGACTTTGCTGAGTACTACATCAGACATCCTGGAAAGCCCAGGAATATTCGGCTCTGACAGCTGGCATGACAAAGTGGTATTGCAGGGCAGCTGCAAAAATTGAGCTCTGTCTGGTTCTCTTCCTTCTTCCAGGAAATTCGATGGATAGGGGCAGAGGAACAAAAGTGAACAAATGAAGTCTTGCTTCCAATAGGGGGAGAAACAGCTGGGAAAGGGATGAACAGGCACTTAGTGGGAATAGCATGTTGCAGGGAGCAGAAGTAGCCAGTTTCCCTTTCTAGCTCCAGCCTGTAACTCTAGTCTGCACAATCAGCTGTATCATGACCAACTGATTTTCTACTGGGTTGTGTGTAAAATGTTAGGAGCCACAGCGTTGCAGAAATGGTACCACTATATGAAATCCGCACCTGTGATCATCTTTCATTGCATATTCTCATTTGAACATCAAAACACATGTAATGTTCAAACAAACTTACCTTTGTATTGGTATTGCACAGACAGCTTTAAAGGACTATATCTTGCTACTTAATTCCTTTTTGCCAGTGGTAACTGCACAAACAGTCCGTTCGGCTAAAATCCATTATGCCTCCCCTTTGATCTTCTCCAAAGTCTCAGCTTGGATTCTGCCCCCCCCCAAACCCTGCAAATCAAGACCACCGGTCACTTGTCCTACCAGAAGTGTGAACAATCATCTCTAGATCCTGTCACTTTGCTCCTTGAACGATCAGCATATGTAATGAAGAGTGGGCCAATCAGCATCCTTTCTAGCCACTTCTCTTTTCCAGAAGTAGCAGAGTGGCATACTTGGGAAAATGGTATGTTGGGCACTATGTCCAGTAATATGAACTTTAGATCAAGTACTCTACATTTTTTTATAGTGGTATTTTGGGATTTTGTTCTAGGAGGGATGACTCAATATGGCCACATTGGTGTAGGCATCATGTTAATTTCCCTCAGTTTCCTTGTTGTCTGCCAACTGGAAACTCAAAGCAATTTACAAAAGATACACAAAATGTTTAAACAAGCAAACAATACATTCATCTGACAAAGGGAGCTTTGACGTTTGAAGGCTTCTACCCTGAAAATCTTGTTGGTCTCTAAGGTGCTACTGGACTTGAATCTAGCTCCTCTATTGCAGGGCCATACATACCTGTACAGCTGCAACATCTCAGGCTGGTCCTGGATCTGCTGCCCTGGTTTACTCAACTCTGCTTGCTATGTGCCAGAGCCCTTTGGTGCTTGCCCTCTGGACATGTCCAGGCTAACAGACACTCCCAGATCTCACTCATCTGCAAGAGGTATTCTGTAGATTTCCCTCCCACCTCGAGGATTCTTTGGTTTCTTTCATGCCAATTATATTCT
The DNA here is from genome assembly GCA_029375565.1 of Gekko gecko. NCBI lineage: Eukaryota > Metazoa > Chordata > Lepidosauria > Squamata > Gekkonidae > Gekko > Gekko gecko. Next base: position 142,571,714 of record JAPDNY010000006.1, read on the forward strand.
AGTTATATACAACCTTAGTCTGTTATACACCATTTGTACAGAATCGATGCAAAAAATGATGTTGAAAAATGAAGTTCTTTTGATGTGGAAAAATCAGCATGGAGAAAGAGAAACCAGTGCAAAAATGAAGTCATGGGTTTGTTTCTTACCGGGGAACAATGAAACTGAAATGGAGATAGTCAAATCAAAACAGACAGCTTTCAAAATCCAGCCTCATCCCTATCTTTTACCTACAGGGAAGCTTCCCTATATGTGCAACAATCCTCATTACAATTTTACGACTGCTCAGCTATTTCTATTACTCACACCCTTTGTGGCTTTCTATGATTGTCTGGCTCCCTTTTGAAGGAAATTGAACCTCTTGCTGCAGGTTATAGGAAAGCATAGTTGTAAAGCATGTCCCTTCCCTTTGACTTCAGCAGAAGTGCTAGAGAAGGCACAACTAAATGCTCTTTTCAGAACTGGGTGTTCCCTAGTTGTTTCATACATATTTTGATGATTTTTTAAAAAATTGAAAATGTGACTCTTCATCCCCCCACCCTTTTCCCCAGCCTTATAAGTGATTCTGTCAACTTATGTTGGCTAGGCCATGGCAAGGACACAAGCAGTTTCAACTGCCCCATCTTGTGAAACAGTGTTTAACCCAGCCTCCTTGTTAAGGTATCTATACAGGCTGTGTAAGACAGGGCTGTTCTGTGAAATCTTCGGTTGTCATTTTACCTGAGTAATATTGGCTGTGGAGAAGCTTTCTGTGATTTTAGTATTTGTTCTGTGTGTGTTCAAATTGTACATATCATTACTTCAGCTGTTTGTATGCCCCTTGAATTACAAATAAAATCTCCACACATCCCCCCCCCTTTATTGCTACAATACCAGAAAGTACCTCAGATAGAGAAATGATCCACAGGTACAGGGAAGGTTCAGCACCAGTTTTGCTGTTAATACTGGATATTAACCCATCATACTTTCTAGTGATAGCAGTAGTCTCCTGTCCAAACAAACAGAACTGCTAGGGGTGGCCCTTGTAAAATGGGCTGAATCAGCCACTGTTGCTGGAGGCCAGCTGCCTGAGCCCCAGATAGGGAAGGTACAAGCAGTGTCAGGATCCTGCTCTTTGTCTTCTTTCTCCCCATTCTTTGAGAAGGTATGGCTGTGGGCAGTTGGGGCCCCCAAGCACGGGATTAAATGGATCTTAGCCATTTAAACCAAACAGCTGAGCAATTGAGCTGTTTTTGGGGGAAGTGTTGTTCATCACCTTGAGCCGACTCCTGGCAAGGCAGGATATAAATTGAAAATAATAAGTGTTCTGAGCCATTTAAACCTCTGCTTTCTGCTCTTTGTGAACCACCACAAACTGCCACGAATGAGGTCAGAGTTCATGGAAGTCATGGCGGCTCTTCAGTTCGCAAACATGGCTTTGTATACCACAAACTGCCCAAAATTCATGCTGAACTTTATTACATGAGCCAGTTTATGCCCATCCTGTCTGAAATCCAAAGGGCAAAGTCCTATGCTAGAATGTTTGGGTCCTGAGACAAAATGCTTCAATATTCAGAAAAGAAAAAAATGCATATTTTATTATATACTGGACATTCTTAGGAGTAATAGATTCCAGGCATTGCTTAAATGATAGTTTTGTTAACCCAGCACAGACTATACCTTACGATCTTATTGATTTTAGTGTAATAATTGATTTAACAGATTGATTTATGTGTTTCATGAAGACTGCTTCCTAGAATTCTTGAGTTAAAGATGGGGTAGGACTGAAATAGCAAATGATTTGTCTGCTGCCTACAGAATACAGTTTATCTTAACTTGAAGAGAAGTTTACAACCAAGTCTTGAATTTTCAGATCATTGAAAAAGGTAGGCAGAATTTTAAACAATTGAATTTCTGATCAGAGATATATGAAGGGAAAAATATAAAAGCTATCTGGTTCTTTATACAGAGTGACAACTCAGTTTTAGCCTCTAGGCCTAGGTACATAATGCTACATATGTTCCTGATTCATTCACAAATTGATTGTCTGTTGTAGGACCCATTATTCTATGATACAGATGGAAAACTAAGGTTAGGAAAGAGTTTTACTTAGAGGCAAAAATTAGTTTCACCTGTCCAAGTCTAATGGCCATTTCTTATGTTATGAACTGGGTAATTTTTGACAATTTCCCCTTGCTGTCACAGACCTCTAAATAGTGCCCACCACTGCTTATGGGGGTCTTCTGATCCATGGAGATAGAGTTTGAGGGGCATGGGGGGCTGGAGTGGGAAGGAAGGAAAGTTCCATTCTGAGAGCAAAGCTATAAGTGCACAGTTTCAGGTAATATCTAGCGTGTAGTCATTGGAAGTATTGTGACTGATTAAGACTTAATATGCTCAAAGGAATGACAATTGAATTATTTAGTTCATAAGTTTATTTGTTTACAAGACTTATATTGGATACCTTCCCAAAACATCAAGACAATGTACAATCCTTTCCTATTATATAAAAGTGTAGTGGTCGGCTGTTATGCCCAAATAAGGCATGCCCAAATAAGGTGAAAATGTGCGGCAAGATAGGTTGGCCACGGAGGCTGCCACTCCTATTTGGGCCCTGGCCATTGGCTGGCATGCCTCGCTGTGTGGGCTCGGTCCCGCCCACACAGCCAGCACACAGGCTCTTTGCCCCACTCTGCCTCCAGCCGCTGGACCGGGCGGATGGTCCAGCGGCTGCATGCTGGCGGCCCAAGCTGGATGACATCCTCCCTCAACGTGGCACACCCCCCCCCCGGTAAGCAGCTGGGGCCACCGGCGCCTTGCGCAGCGGGGAGAAGGCAGCAGAGCTGGCTTCACCAGCCAGGGGTCACCAGGAAACGGGACAACGAGGAACTCAGGCCAGCTGCGGTCCGCGAAGACTTCCACAGCGGGGAGCGGGTGGTGGAGCTGGCTGGCCTGAGGAAGAGGATGGCCTCCCTTGCTCGCCGCTCCACTGCTGCGGGGACGTGCCGGGAGGGGGAGGTGGATCTGGCATCTCCCTGCAGCCACCACCGCCACAGAGGGGGACGGGGCCTGCAGAGAGAGTCCGGTCAGCGCCCGTTGCATCAGGCCACACAATGGGCCTTGCCGCTAGTATTATTAAATATATTAATATGCAAACCAACCATTTTTAAAAAGGTATTAAAATAAGCCAGAAATTAGCAATACAACAACAATATGTGAAGACCCACCACAATGAGTTTGTTGTGACCAAGTGTCTTTGTCCAGAAGGGAGTGAAGGAGCCTGGAGACACCCATTTTGAGGGATAGGAAAGTAGCAGGATGAGAAAGGTAAAAAAGACCCAGTCCATACCATCACCATATTCCCACTGGAAATCTCACTCCAGAGACGATAGTCTGTAAAAGAACCAAAAAATGACTCTTGAAATGATCATGGAACTACCTGTAAGGTTTCAGGGAAATTGCATCCTTTGTTAAATGGCTGTGTGATTTGTAAGAATGGCAACACTTTAAAATATTTAGATTTGCAATGTAAAGCATGAGTGGGAAGGACTGGAGCATGCATTGCTTAGAAATGGCTGTTATGCCTCACAAGAGATGAAAAGGAAGGTGACCTTGAGAGAGAAAGAGGGCTGTCTGAGGATCCTGCAACTGGACTGTGCCTTCTTTGCCCTTAAACATATGCTACCTTGGACATGCACATTCATTAGTATAGACAATAAAATGCTACCCAAGGCAGTGGTTATCAAATTGGCTCTGAACTGGGGCAGCAGGAGATACCACAGAACATGGTAACTGGTGCTGCCACTGCACAAGCATATCCCGAGCAAGTCCTTGGAGCAGACTGGTGCCTCGATGGCTGGGTCAAAAGTCCCTGGTAGATGCAGGTGGCCACAGTGTCCCAAGAAACCATGTTCTAAGGCAATTGTTGGTGTACCACCCATCCCACTGCCCAACTATCTCCCTGCCTGAGCTTATGGAGGTGGTCTCGGATGTGGTGTTGAGGACTCCTGTGCTGGTTGTCTTGGGAGACTTCTACTGGGATATTTGGTTAATATAGCAGAGTTGCGCCCAGTCATGGTGCTGAGTTCAGTAGATAAATCTCCCAAGAATTATATTGCAAAAAAGGCAAACTTAGATTTAGAGCCAATCTGCATTTAGCATTTTTACCAAACCCATACTGGAACAGAAAAAGATGCAGTTCAAAACCACATTCAGCTACCCCAGCCCAACACCGTACTGACTGCAGAGTCACACACACACACCCTGAATGGCCATAAAACAGCCATAAATCTATGCAGTCAACCGCAATAAAACCAGAGATCAAACAAAATGAAAACAGCATGCAGTCTGGACACTGCCATAAAATGTGACACTCAATCAAAGTGAAAGTGGCATGCAATGTAGATGGGGATTTCTGTTCCAGTGTGGGTTTGGTAAGACAGCAGAGCAAATGCTAGATGCAGATGTTGCCTTACTCAAGTAGATCCAGTTCACATTCAGGTTGCAGTCAAAAGAAGAGAAAGAAGCCTAATCTAAAGAGTACTTACCCTATCACAAATGGCCAGCTAATCTGGCATTGTGTGTGTGTGTGTGTGTGTAAATATGATGGCATTATATCTACAGGAGAGACCTGCAGAGACTTGTGTCTCCATGGAAGGCCATGTGAAGAGAAAGATGAGAAAGAGAGAGAAGAGGGATCAGAGGGCAGCTCCCAGGGTAAGGCAAAAAGAGGCATCTCATTCAAAGAGATAACAGCTGAGTTCAGACTGGCAGTTTGCTCCGGTAGCCAGGTGTGGCAAAAAAGCCCCAGAATAAACTGTTCCAGGTTTTCCCACTCACACAGCCCGGGTTGCTGCCGGAAAGTACGGGGCAGAGCTGGGTGGGAGCATTCAGACTGCTGCCCCGTAGGCGCACTGTATTCAGCATTTCCCCATTAATTCGGCTGTGTGTGTATGGGTGTATGGGTGTATGTGTGCATGAGTGCTCATGCGCTCATGCGCATAAGCGCATAAGCACATTTTGCTGATTGGGGGAGAACCCCGCAGCGCCGGCACCGCATTGGGCAATAGAGCGGAGCATGGCCAATCATACCGCTGCTGCCTTCTGCCCAATGCGGGTTGCTCCCGGCTTTTTGGCTGCGTGTTCAGACTTCCCAGGAGTGGAGAAATGCACGACACACACGGGCTTTCGGATTTGCTACCAGTTTTATGAGGTATCTTTTTAATCTGGCGGTGAAGCGCAACAGCACGGATTGGCTACGGGTGGAGGACACCAGGCAGATGTGCTTGTGTGAATGCACAATTTACTCCAGGATTGAATCGTCGCTGGCCTGGGTCCCTACCAGGGCAAACTGCCAGTCTGAACTCAGCCAACATCTCTGCACAGTTAAAGTGATGTAACACCCCTAATGTCCAGACATCACTACAACAACTCCAGCATCCATGCCAAGGCTACCTTGCTGGGAGCGGCTTAGGACTTCATGGTGTCCATAAACAACCATGGGCCTGTTTCAGGTAATAACTGTGCAGATCTAATGTTTTATACAGAGCAGGAAGAAGGTGATCTGAAAGTTGGGGGGTTGAAGATGTCATGGACAGATCACTACTTGCCAGATTTAGACTCTTCAGGGGTGGGAGATTGATTAAGATGGTCTACCCACATGGCCTGAGGGATATGATAGGTTTTCAGACAGCATGGGTTTTTTTCCCTGCTGATATGGTTGGTGCTCCTGTTGATGCCCTGGTTGATCTCTAACATAGGGAAATGACCCAGGCAATTAACGCAATTGCATCTAGGTGTTCTCTCTCTGGCAAAAGAGCCCAGGCAGCCCCTCCATTTACTGAAGGGCTATAGATGATGAAAAGACAGGGAGAGGGCTAGAATGATGGTGGAGAAAGATTTGGAATTAATCTGACAAGGCATGAGCAAGAGCTCATTTGAAAGCCTACTTTGTGGTGTTGATGGCAGCAAAGAAGCAGTATTTCCCCACCACCATTGAATTCCCACAGTGTAGACCTGAAGAACTCTGCTGGGTAGTTAGGGGCCTATCGCGTTCTGGCCAATAGGAGGAGTTGGACTGCTCTGAAGCCTGCTGTGATCACTTTTCTAAGCACGTTGTCAATAATCTCAGCTTTATCTTGCACTATGAGCAGATCCCACTGAGGCATGGGAAATGGTGGACTGGTACCTGGAGACAGTTTTGGAATGGATAAAGGCTAACAAGCTGAAATTTAGTCCCCACAAAATGGAGGTGCTACTGGTTGAAGTAAGGTCTGACTTGGGAAACAGGTTATCCCCTGTTCTTTATGGGATTGTACTCCCCAGGTTCATAGTTTGAGAGTGCTCCTGGACTTGGGCCTTCTGGTGGATAAACAGGTGGCAGCGGTGGCTAGTAGTGCTGTTAGCAGTTAGATCCCTCCTCCTGCAGAGGATCAGTTTAGCACTTAGAGAGAAAAAGGCATAAATACCTTTCACATAATATCACCTCCAAAAATCATAAACATTGCCTGGTCCAGAATTACACAAAATGGATGCCAGCCAGAGATAATCCAGAGACAAGCCTGGGAAAATAGTTTTGGAAGGTAAAATCAGAGCAGCTGGCTAGCTAACAACCGTCTCCCACCCTAGGGAGATGCATAATTTAGGAACAATGAGTCTCCCAAGAAACTATTGCCTCACACTATACTAATCTGGACAATAGTCCATCCTCGCTTCCCCTCTCCCATTTACCTTAATTTACTTTAATTATGCAACACTTCACACTATTCACAAGACCTGGTAGCTTTACCATACGGTACTTAGTGGGCCATCAAGAATTGCTTGCACCTATAGAAAATCCCTTCCAGCTTCTCCCAAATCATTGTTTACCTCCAACAAACCAGTCAAGGTATTGTTTTTGCAGCATAGATGTCAGTGTAGCCCCAGGGAACATTTTCACTATAACTGTAGTACTATGTTCCATATCAGTGTGTGTGTGTGTATTCTGGACGTCGTATCTCACACCCCCACTTGCGTGTGGGCCTTTTCCTTCTCTCTGTGAAATCCTGGTCATTTCACTGATGCCTGCATGGACTTCACTCTTCAAGACTGATAATTATTGCCTTCCTTGAAACTGCTTTCCCCCTCTCCTCCCTGATTTCCTCTTAGCTAGCTTGTGTGTTTTCCATGAGTTTGCATGTGTGTTTTGCCCTTTTATTCCTATTTCAATAAAATCTTTTCCAGTTGAATATTTGAATAATTTATTTTGAGAGTTCTCTAAGGGAAAAAATCTCCATAAACATTGGTGGAGATCCTAGTTACCCCCAGTTGTCTCCTTTAAGCTAATTCTCCCCAATTAAATAGCAGACTGATTCTTTGAGTAACAGCGCCTTTCAGCAGCTTTGGCTGGTAAGCCAGCTGTGAACCTTCTAGGACAGAAAACTTCTTACCACTGTAGTACTTGCCTGGGTAACAGCTAGATCAGCTTATTGCAATGAGCTCTATGTGGTACTGCCCTTGAAGACTGTCTGGAAGCTACAGTTGGTACAGAATATCATGGCCAGAATCTTGACTGGAATAGGTCGTGGGACCATATCACTCCAGTCTTGTTCCACCTACACTGGCTTCCAATTTGTTTCAGGGATCAGTTAAAGGTGCTGGTATTGGTTTCAAAGCCCTGCATGGTTTGGAACCAACATGCCTTAAAGACCTTCTTTTCCCCATACCAACCTACCCTCTCACTCTAGTCATCCTTGGAAGCCCTGCTTTGGTTACCCCCTCTGTCTGAGGCTAGACAAGTAGGAAACCCAAAAAATGGGCTTCTTTGTCATGGTACCAAAACTTTGGAACTCCTTCCCCATGGAGATTCATCTGTCTCATAAGAACATAAGAGAAGTCAATGCTGAATCAGGCCGATGGACCATCTAGTCCAACACTCTGTCACACAATGGCCAAAATATACCAGGTGCCATCAGGAGGTCCAGCAGTGGGGCCAGGACACTAGAAGCCCTCCCACTGTTGCCCCCCCCCCCGGCACCAAGAATAGAGTGCATCACCTGCCCCAGACTATCTATACCTTGTGGCTAATATCCACTGATGGACTTCTGCTCCATATGTTTATCCAATTCCCTCTTGAAACTGTCCATGCTTCTAGCTGCCACCACCTCCTGTGGCAGTGAATTCCATGTGTTAATCACTCTTTGGGTGAAGAAGTACTTCCTTTTATCTGTTCTAACCTGACTGCTCAGCAATTTCATTGAGTGCCCACGAGTTCTTGTATTGTGAGAAGTGGAGAAAAGTACTTCTTTCTCAACCTGCTCTATCCCATGCATAATCTTATAAACCTCAATCATGTCACCCCTCAGCCATCGTTTTTCCAAGCTAAAGAGCCCCAAGCGTTTTAACCTTTCTTCATAGGGAAAGTGTTCCAACCCTTTTATCATTCTAGTTGCCCTTCTCTGCACTTTTTCCAGTGCTATAATATCCTTTTTGAGGTGTGGTGACCAGAACTGTACACAGTATTCCAAATGAGGTTGCACCAATGATTTATACAGGGGCATTATGATACTGGCTGATTTGTTTTCAATTCCCTTCCTAATAATCCCCAGCATAGTGTTGGCCTTCTTTATTGCAGTTACACACTGTCTAGACATTTTCATTGACTACTATGACTTCAAGATTTCTCTCTTGGTCAGTCTCTGCAAGTTCAGACCCCATCAACGTGTATTTATATTTAGGATTTTTGGCTCCAATGTGCAGCACTTTGCACTTGGCCACATTGATCCCCATTTGCCACATTGACGCCCACTCACCCATCCTCGACAAATCCCTTTGGAGTGCCTCACAATCCTCCCTGGTTTTCACCACCCTGAACAACTTTGTGTCATCTGCAAATTTAGCCATTTCACTGCTTACTCCCAATTCCGAATCGTTAATAAACAAGTTAAAAAGCAACGGACCGAGTACTGATCCCTGTGGTACCCCACTGCTTACCACCCTCCATTGAGAAAGTTTCCCATTTATACCTACTCTCTGTTTCCTATTTATAAGCCAGTTTTGATCCCATGACTATTGAGCTTACTTAGGAGCCTTTGATGAGGAACTTTATCAAAAGCTTTCTGGAAATCAAGGTAAACAATATCTATTGGGTCCCCCTTGTCCACAAGTTTGTTCACTCCCTCAAAAAACACTAACAGATTTTTTTCTATCAGAGTCTGTAGGAAGCATGTGAAGACTTTTTGGTTTCACCTGGAATATCCCCAATAACAGTTATTGGCCCTCATCCCAGATTCTGTTGTTATTTATGTGTTTTAATTGAATTTTATAATTTTAACTGTATTTTAATTGTTGAAATGTTTCAATGCTCTTTATGCCTGCTGCCTTGTGGACCCTGATTGGGTGGAAAGTAAGCATAAAAATATTTTAACAGAGTTTTTTTGAAGATTGGGGTTCCCTGGGAACTTATCTTGGGGCTCTGCAATGTGATATTTGTTGTAACCACCCTGGGAAGTTTACACTGAAAAACAGTGAATGACCCAAGATCATTCAGTGAATTTTGTGAATAAGCAGAGGCTTGAACCCAAGTTTCTCAGGTCCTGGTCCGATCCTCTAACCATTATACCACACAGGAATATATAAAGCTGGTGCACAGTCTGGATGTACACAGCTCTTCATCTTCCCTTAATTTACAGGAGACCTTTAGTTCATCCAGTCAGTCGTTTCTTTTCTGCCATGCGAGGGCATAACGATAATTTAGTCTTAATATATTGAAAAATGTTTAATTTTTCACTAGCTGTTTTCCAGCTGTCATTGTGATCCCATCTCAGCAGGAGGCCCAGCAGGGGAAGCACATTTCAGTTGGCTCTTGCTGGGGTGCCGGCAGAGTAGCTACAGCTTAGCTTTATTATGTTTAACTACGTTATAGCAAACGGTTTGAGAGGGGGCTCCTGACTGGAGAGCTGCTTAAGCTTTTGATCTGGAAAATGATGGACTCATCCAAAAGGTCTCTCAGTTTTAGCCTGAAACTACCTTGCCATATTTTCCACATTACTGTTGATGATTACAGGTGGGCGTGACAAAGGAAAAGATCCAGAATCAGCTGCTTGGAATGCCCTTTCCCCACACAAAGGCTTTTTTGAAGCTATGTGCTTCATTGCTTAATCTGTTTGAACAAAAGCTGTAATCTACATAAAAGAATGAAAACATAACTACAGCCCATAACCAATACCTGGCCTTTAGTCCTGCAGCACAACAGAGATGTGCTTATAAATCCTCTCAGCAGCTTTGCACTCATTGGCTAGACTGTTGGAAGAAGATTTTCTTCTTACTGAGTAAGGGGATAGAATTTTGGCTGAACAATTTTTCTTTCATCCCCGTAACTTTGTGAAAGAATTTAAAATGAGTGAAAGAATTTAAAATGGAAAACTGAAAATTCAGAGATAGGGCCCAGAATGTTTCTAAGAGAGCCTCTGTGGCAAAATGTGGAAACAGTGAATGTTTGTTAGTTGTGAATTTTCATCTCTCTCTGAGAGAACCTAGCGCACGCTTCTGTAAAACTGTTCCCAAAGGATAAGGCAAGGACATTAGATGACCAAATTTAGTGGAATAACTGTGATGATATAATATTTTATACCTGCCTGTAGGAGGAGGTAGTAGATACATGATGACTTCTCACATTCTTTTAAATTTGCATAAACATTAAGGTGGGTATTATACAGACACAGAACTGCTATGAGCCCTGTCTAGGATTCAAGGATCACGCCTAATTTCCATCTTGTTTTTTTCCCCTTGTGAGAAGCAAGTCAGTTAGTTGAATCCACTGGTAATTTCCACTGACAAAAGGGATTTCTGTCACCACAACAGGACTTCCTCAGGTAAATTACATGTAACTGGAATGCGAAAAACATTCAAAAAATATCACTAGCAGTGAAAATGAGGCACACCAAAACGTATGACAGTATACAGAACCAAAAAGAAACTAAAAAGCCACATCACCTCCTTTCTTCTAATACCCTTATATTCCCAGTAATGGGACTTACTGACTTTCTAGAATGTTACCAATCATATGACAAGGCACATTTATTTTGATATTAATTTGAGATTCAGAAAATCTATGGAATCACCAGCATCATTGGCAAAATCCAGGCTATTCTGATTTATATTTTAAAAAGGGATTTATTCAAGCCAAGATTCCGTTCAGTGGACAATTTTCTTAAATGAGTAGTAAATAAGACTGTTGTTTATACCAGAAGAACCTGTGGACCTGCCTTATACTGAAACAGGCCACAGATCTATCAGAGTCAGTACTGTCTACTCTGACAGGCAGCAGGTCTCCAGGATCTCCGGTGGAGATCGTTGGATCACCTATTACTTTAACTGAATATGTCAGGAATTAAACCTGGGGTCATCTGCATGCAAAGAATGTGCTCTGCCATTGAACCACAGCCCCTGCCTTTAACAGCCATTTGATACTACCATCACCATAACTAATAATAATAATAACAAAAACAAGAAGTTTAGCATTGAATAGATCATTGAACAAGAAAAAAAATCAAGATGCCAAACAACAACCACATCAAAACACTGGTCTTTGAAGAAAACTAAAATTATCTTGGAATTTTGGAAGCTGACAACATCAAACATACCCTTGTTAAGACAAATATAACCAAGGAGTATCACTAAAGAGTTAAGAAGATATTATGAACAAAATTAAATAGAGGAAACATGGTAAGGGCAATTAACATATGGGCAGTCCCAATTTTAAGATACACAGTGGCATTATTAATTGGAAAAAAAGCAGAATTAGAAACAACAGATCACAAAAATCACAAGATAATGATGAAGCATCACTCACTACATCCTAGAAGTGGTGTTGATCATCTCTGCTTACCAAGAAAATTATTGATTGATTGATTTGATTTGATTTGTATTCTACTCCATTCCTTGCAAACAGGGATCAGGGCGGCTTCTAACAAGGAGACAGATAACAAATTTAAATATTCTACAATTTTAAAATCTACATTATATCAGTTAAAACCTAAAACTTCATTTCTATGTCAGATGGCACCCTAGACAGCATCCAGCATCAAAAAGGGGTCCAATTACCATACTAGTCTGGCTAACTGAAGTCCAGTAGATGGGGTTAGAACTCGGTGGCCCAAGACATCGAAGTTTTCACAGCAATATCCTTTCTTGCACATCCATTTCCTTGATCACAATCAATGTCTACCCACACAATGCTTCTTCCAATACCTTGTGGACCACCCAGGTCACAGTGACAGTGAGGACTCCTCAAAGGAGGAGGAGGAAGGGTAGTAGTAGTAGTAGTTGGATTTGGATTTATACCCTGCCCTTTATTTGGAGTCTCAGAGCAGTTTACAATCCCTTCTTCTTCCCACTACAGATACCCTGTGAGGTAGGTGTGGCTGAGAGAGCTCTGAAAGAGCTGTGACTGACCTAAAGTTACCCAGCTGGTTGCATGTGAAGGAGCAGGTTATCAAACCTGGTTCTCCAGATTAGAGTCCACCACTCTTAACCACTACATCAAACTGGAGGGGCCCTGTGTAGCAAGCCCACAGTCAACAGTAGCCGACCAGCAGGGAAATGAGGTGCAGCTCTAATTCAGCAGGCGAAGGTCAGGCACCTGCCCCCAGTTCTCCAGGATCACCTGCATCCTTGGAATGCCACAGAGGAAGGTTGAGAACAGATTTACAGTCTAGTTGGCACAGTGCATGCCTCTGCTCAGCACCAGCTGCCTGCTGATAGGGAAGATGAATCTTTGCAGGATTGTTTCTGAGAAGCTGGCTGTATGCAGGATGTCTTGGCATGTGGCTATAAAGTCTCCTGAGAGAAGCCTTTGGGCATGAGTGCAAAGAGATGCTGTAACCTGCCACCAGAAGACAGCAAGCCCACCCACACAGTACCCTTATGAATGTATCAGATGAGGCTCCTGTGTCAGCTATCCTACAGTGCAATCCTAAACAGAGCTGTATTTTTAGTCCATCAAGTCAATGCATTTTGAAGGGTCCAACTGTGCTTAGACTGCACTGTAAATCCTGATACTTTTCTTAAAATGCAGTCTTAAAGGCACTTTCCTGGTAGTAAGCCCCATTGAGTAAGATTCTGAGTAGACCTGCTTAGGATTGCTCTCCAGATCAAATACCCACATGACTACATTTTGTGGATTTCACTGATGGGGCTACAAGCCTATGCATATTGCTGTAGCATGATATAGGACAGCCAGCATGGTGTAGCCATTAGATTGTCAAACTCAGATCAAGGAGGCCCAGGTTGAAACTCTACTTTGCCAGGGAAGCATGCTGGGTGATCTTGGGCCAGTCATATACTCTCAGCCCAACCTACTTCACAGGGTTGTTGTGAGGATAAAATGGAGAAGGGGAGAATGTTGGGTCCCCATTCAGAAGGAAAGTGAGGTATAAAGGAAATTAATAAAATAGTTACTTAGAAGAAAACCCCACTCAATTCTGTAGGCCTTACATCTAAGTAAAGTTGCACAAGGTATCAGTTTCTATTTTCTGTTTGTATGTTCAGATGCAAAATTTGATTCAACCACTCACTGTAGCATCAGAGATGTATTGTGAAGCCTTTTGTATGTTTTTCTTTCTTCCAGACATTGGGACAAGAGTGGTTGTGTAGATTTTTCTTGTACCTTCACTGAGACTTAAACATTTCTACACAGACTTTTAGGTGCTGTCATTTAGGAATATCTGTCATGCGATTCATAACACATTATTATTCCATTAAGATCACTTCAGCTAACAAACATTAAAGGTACAACTGCCCTGAGGTGCCCTGGTATGATGCACATTAAAGATTAATGCTGTATTGATGTGTATGTTTTGCATGCACACATGCATCGTGTTCCATATGAGTGAAGCTGTTCTATTAACTGTGCGCAAAGTGCTATGAAGTTATAACATTTATCTCCATGGATGCTTCAGATTACTTTTTTTTCCCTGTTGCATGCCTTGAAGGCTAAACATCCTAGTCTTCAATTTATGCAGGGCTGTTAAAATTTTTAAACCTCAGTAAATGATGAACAGTTTATCAATGTAACTGCATTTTTGTCAGCCCTGGCTAAGAAGGTTTTTTTTAAAAAAACATGGTAGTTTTCTTGTGGTCATTTTTTTTTATTGAAAGTACAAGCAGAGTAGAAACAGTATCCATTATTAACCGATAAATGTTTTATTAAACATATCAGGACAGTGAAGATTTGTAACTTTAATAATCCATTTTCTTATTTTAAATTCTACAGCATTATTATCTGTTGAATGACTGGGGATATTTCTTATAGGATCATGGCCAGGCATAGCCACAGAAAATTGATAATTTTGCTGTCTTGGGGGGAAAACGTAGCTGACTTTAAGAGCACATTGATAAGACTTCTTTCATAATTTTAAGCTCAATGGAAGAGTGGGCTATACAGTTATCCTTAGCCATTAGCGGACTGTGGCTGAAATTGGAAAGCTGCCAGAGAAGCCGTTGGGGGTTGGTGTGTTATCTCACTGATATGGAGCCTTATGAAAATAAAATGCCTTAAAAACATCATTTGGGGCAACTGTGTTTTCTTACATATGTGATTTTTTAATGTTAAAAAAGCTGGAAAATTACAACTTCAGTTTTACATTTCCTGTCTGAGGTTGTTTTGATTTATTTCAAACCAAATCAGCAGCAAGTGATGTGTAAATCAGAATCAAAGTTGAGTCTACACACACAGCTTTCTTGCCCCAAACAGGAGTGGAGGGGGGTGGGGTCGCATTTGACCATCCCCCTGAGAGGATGAAGGTGAGGCATGTTGGGGCAGCCTGCTGAGTGGTGCCTCATGTGCCCAAGCCAATGAGCAACAGAAAACAGCTTTTTAAGGTGGCTCAACTTCAGTAGCAGCCTTTTGCACTGGAAATCTCACCCCCCAAAAGTGAACTATAGGAATAACCTATCACTTTAGAGGTAAGTGGGAACTGGGGGGAGGGGCTCTACCAAATTGGCCAAGATATAATTCCTTTTTTGCCTGTCCCATATTGTCTTATTTAGAGTGGTTTAGTTTAACTAGCTCTGACCTGGGTAGCCCAGGCTAGCCCTATCTCATCAAATCTCGGAAGCTAAGCAAGGTTGGCCCCCAGCTACTATTTGTATGGGAGACTTCCAAGGAATACCAGGGTTGTGACATGGGGGCAGGCAATGGCAAACCACCTCTGAATCCCTCTTGTCGTGAAAACCCTATGGTTGGCATTAGTCAGCTGTGACTTCATGGCACTTTTCACCACAGTTTAACTAGGCCTGGTCACAGAACAGCTGAAGCCTTGACTAGATTGGCAGGAATAGTGTGGATTGCCCTAATGTAGGCAGGAAAAATTGGCATGGCACGCAGGCATCTAATGATGAAGGGAACACACCTAATCTAAGTGCTTATTATGTTATGCCTCAAGGGGCTGAAGGCAGGGAGGGTGTTTAGTGATTTCAGGAACAAGACTGAAGACTCCAGGGCAACTGCCCTGTTTAAGTAGCATGCAAAAACCACACCCAAACACATCCCACGCCCAACCATAGGCTGTTTACATAACATTGTCTCCTCATTGGTTACCTCTATTTGCCTAACACTGCTTTCTCATTGGTTACTTCTAGAATCCTGGTGGTCTATAATTCCAGAGCTCTAAGCTCAGCTTGTCTCTTATGGACAGACCTGGAAGACTCCAACCCAATACATAACAGCAGGGTCTTTCTTAGAGGTGAGCATCATTGGCTGAACCCTACCTTGTGTACAGGATGGGGAGAAGTGAGTGGAGCTTGAGAATTTTCAGCACAGGGCATGTGCAAGCAATAAGAACTGAGGCACAGGAGAAGTGGCATGCCAAGTTTTGATCCACGGTGGGTTTTTCCGCCTTTATCCATGAAGCATTCCAGGAAGCCTGGGCCAGGCTGCTGTCTCTCGGCATGAGCTACCTCACTAGGGTCACCAGTCTTATAGTGGGGCTTGGAGTTCTCCTGTAATTCCAACTGATCTCTAGAATAGAGGAAATGACCATTTTGGAGAGCAGACTCTATGGCATCACACTTCCACTGAGCTCCCTCCTCAGATTCTACTCCCTCCCATCAATCTCTAGGAATTTCCCCAAGTTGGAGTTGATGGTCCTATGCCTTACAGGGTTGTTTTGGAAAAGATTCTCAATATATGTTCTAAACTGAGTATTGCAATCAAAAATAGAATGCTACTCTCATTAATAACATGGATTGTTTCAGTTATCTGCTGAGGGAAGAAAAAGTGCAGCGGTATCTTCTCTTCCTCTCTTTGGGGACAGGAAAGGAAAACAATATGCCCACTAATCTAATTTAATACAAATGGATTTATATGTGCACGTCTGGAATATTTCATCAACTGTGTGCAGAAAATGCCCTGCTTCAGAATGTCAGTTGTCCTTCCAGCAACTTCGGAGAAATGCAATGCTTAAAAATCACTGTCAGGAACATAATTATTTGCTTCCAGCCAGACTAACTAGTCGCTGTCATGTCAGTGAAAGATGTCCCTTGAAGATCTGATTTAACATGCATGTAATATGTCTTATAGATCTGGCAAAATAAATTTGCACTGTCCTGGAATTTCATGCTCAGAGAGAACATCACAATTTGTGCCGAAGGAACAATTTCACATTTAATGAAGGAGATAAGCAATCACCCAAATGCCATATATACACGTGCATGGTGGGGGGAGGGGTGCTCTTACCTTACTCAAAGTAAAACAGAGCTAATAAAAAAAATCTGAATTTACTCATTTTTAAATAAAGTTTTTGATTTGCTTCTCTTGGTACTACTTACCCCTAAAATTGCAGCCATCCTTCTTTGTCATGATAGCCCCCAAATGGCGATCTTGGAGGAGATGCATTATCTAGACCCATTTCAATCTGAATTCAGGGATGGGATGGAAATGGCTTTGGTTGCCCAAGTGGATGATTGTCACTGGGACAGTGACAGGAATGCATTCCTGCTGATTCACCTGGATCTCTCTGTAGCATTTGAGAACCTAGAGAGCTGCTGCCAGTCAGAGTAGACAATACTGACCTTGATAGACCCATGGTCTTACTCAGCATAAAGCATGTGTCAATTAGGTGTCATGTGTCATGTGTCAATTAGGTGACTAGGGGTGTTCTGGAGTACCTAGGATCAGGGCTATTTTTGGGCAGGAACGCACAGGAATGGAGTTCCAGCTGGCTCCCGAGTTGGCCACGCCCATCAGGAACTCATTAGCATAACAGGCCACACCAAACTGCAGAAACTCATTAGGATTGGCCACATTAGGGCTGTGTGGCCTAACATGCAAAGGAGTTCCTGCTACAAAAAAAGCCCTGGGTTTTGACAACAAACAAAGTGAACAGAATAAGAAGTAAAAGGTGGGTGTGGCTGGATGACCACACTTCTGGTGACATGGGGGTGTGGCCTAATATGCTAATGAGTTTCTACTGATGGGTGTGGCCTATTATGCTAATGAGTTCCTGCTGGGCTTCTTCTACAAAAAAAGCCCTGCCTAGGATCATACTTCACTAACCACAGAACATTCCAATGTTCTTCCTAAGCATTTCCTCTGGGATTATAAAAAGTCCCTGAAACTGCAAACCTATAAAAGCTAGATCGGATCAGCTCCTCAAAAGAAATCCTTCTAGATGCATCAACACAAAATACATGGTTGAGTTTCATCACTCCAGTGACCCTGGTTCCAGCCTCCTGACCCCCACCAAAGGGAAATGAGAGGGGGGAGAAAGGTAGCTTCAGCAAAAAGGAATGATTCTGAATGTTCACAATCACTATGTTTGGATTTTGAAATATTCAGAATATTCCAAATGTGGCATTATTTGGAGAATCCTGAATATATATATATATATATATATATATATATATATATATATATATAATATAAATCACCCATTCCTTCATCCGAGTCAGCTCCTACAGTTGCTTGGCAAGGCTGAAGAAGTCTGCAGACTTGAAATGATAGATTTTGGCAGACCTGTCCATCCTTCACTGACAATTAAATAGCCCTCAAATGTAGTCCTGTTTGGCATTTGAGTAGCAATGGCCCAGGGAATAAAGAGGTCAAGGAACAAGATGTGCTGTTTACCATGAGCCCTCAGGCAGCTAGTATCTAGTAGTAC
This sequence comes from Gekko gecko, assembly GCA_029375565.1. Lineage (NCBI taxonomy): Eukaryota > Metazoa > Chordata > Lepidosauria > Squamata > Gekkonidae > Gekko > Gekko gecko. The sequence goes on from JAPDNY010000006.1 coordinate 142,589,830, forward strand.
CAGACAGAAGCTGTTCGCTAGAAGGAAGGCCTCATCGTGAATACAAATCCTTCTGCTGCACTGTCACTGTGGGCTGCATAGGAAACATTCATGACAAAATTGGAATTGGGGGGTTGTTTTTTTGTCTCTGTGTGTACTGTCCACTTGTATGGATGCACAAGCCAACAGCCAGAGCAGATAGAAGTATCCATTGTTTATTTTACACACAGGGACAACAGTCTACATAGACAGCAAAAGGGTTTTTAAGATTTGGAAAGAGGGGAACACATACCTTATACCAAGAAGCAGGAAGCTTTACATTCCAAAGTCATATTTTAAAATACAATCCTTTTTGTCTTTATTTAGACATTATTATTAGGTGAAACCCTATGGACTTGATTACTAATTAGGCACAATACACCGAGTTATGTTGATGAAAAATCAGAACATAAGAACATAAGGAGAACCCGGCTGGCTTAGATCAGTGGTCCGTCAGTCCAGCATCCTGCCTCATACAGTGGTCAACCAATTCCTCTGGAACACCAACAACAGGGCATAGAGGCCAAGGCCTTCCCCTAATGTCTCCTGGGGTTGGGATTCAGAGGTTTACTGCCTCTGAATATGGAGGTTCCCTTTAGGCACCATAGCTAGTAGCCACTGATAGACCTATCCTTCATTAATTGTCTAATCCAGGGGAGTCAAACATGAGGCCCGGGGACCAGATCCGGCCTCTGGAGGGTTTCCATCAGGCCCACAGTGGAACTGGCCATCTCCTGCTTCCAGTTCTGCTGCTGCTGCTGCATCATAGCTTGCTGCACCAGACGCTCTTAATCACTCAGCCATTTCATGTTTTAACCTGGGTCCTAGACTCAGAACTCTGAGCAAGAGATTTCTGTGGTGAATGTCAATAAATCAAAAGTAGGTTTGCAGCTTACAAAGCTAATGTTTTAACCATTACACTACACTGGCTCTCTTGCAGCACTATAGTAGGAAAGAAGTGGTGATGGTGAATAAAGCTGCTATTATTAATTTGCCATGCTCTGAACATTCTAACATCAATCTAAGAACCAAAATATGCATTCTATTAAAGCAATACAAACAACCTGCTTGACTATATAGCATAACTGAACAGAGGGAAAAAATGCCACAGTACACTTGAAGAGATCTCTGTACCTTTAAAACCAGAATGGGGCTTGGAGCAGCTAACAACATAACAATACTACAACAATAACTATAATCTAATAATTTCAATTAAAGTGAAGAACATTTCAGTCTGGGTATAGATGAGAGGGTTTTTCCCCCAGAAACTTGAAGACATTATACTTCTGGTGAACTGTTCTATTAAAATAGTGCTATCAGTGCCCACAGGGACAGATGGGACTACCAAGATGCAATAGGAAGATGCATCTTTTAACTTTAAACAGCAGCACTGCTGGAGGAGGAGGAAGAGCCCTAAATGATCTGAGACCATCATACTGAAAGGACCACCTCTCCCATTATGACCTGGGTTGGGCAGCAAAATCCACAGGGTTGTAGGTAGAGTCCACCAGAATTACATTAGTGGAATGCCTGGTGGAATAACTCTGCCTTACATGCCCCATGGAATGCAGACAAATCCTGCAAGGCATGAGTCTCCTCAGACAGACCATCCCAGCACATTGGGGCCGCAATGGAAAAGTCCCTTGCCCCCAATGCACTCAAATGGACAAATGAGGGCCAGACACAAAGGAAGCAAAAAATAGAATTCTGTGCTCATGAACCATCTATCAATCTTCATGTATTTTTTAAAAATCATTACTAAGATCTGAACATGCTAAGATTTAGGTGGCCAGAAAAGGTAAGACTAAACAGAGTTTATAACAGAAGCCCAGCAGTATAGCCCAAGAAGGAATCTCTTACAGAAATCTAACTTAATGTAAAATGTAATTAGAAAAGAGGAATTGATCCAAAAGAGTGCCACTTAAAATGGGCCTGCTTTTACTGGAATGAACTGGGTTGTTTATGTCTGGACAAATAAGAGGTTCCAGCTATTAGCAGAATTTCAGTACTGTCTGATTCATGGGATGACACTTACTTTTCCCATTTTTAAAAAATGGGCTGAAAGCAAAAATGCTTCTTTGCTATCAAGGGAGTTTGAGGCAGAGGAAACAGTGGGGATATAAACCCAGCAAATATTTCTTCATGCTTTATTCTTACAATCTCTAGAAATGCCTAGCGATACAGAAGTGAGCCAAAATTATGTTTCCTGGGGCCTTATTTTCTGCCTAATGACGCAAGCATAGAGACTAATACTAGAGTTAAGGGAATAAAGTTCGCAACTAGGACTTGGAGGAAGTGTGCCTACTTGGCAAATAAAGCAGAAGTGGAATTAAGAACTCCATCCTCTTAAGAACAAGTGACAAGAGGTTATGATTTTCTTAACCAATCCAATGGGTAGAAACCCTAAAGTAGCTGAGCAGGATATCACTTTTAATTCTTGGGAAGGGGAGATGAATTATTGCAGAAATGAAGAAACACCAGGAACACGTGCCTTTAGGATCCTGACATTTTGAGGTATTAATGAATTTACTGTAATTCTCATTTTTAAAGGGCAATGTGTTAAAGCGGATTGGAAATGCATCTTCTGTTTATCTGTGTTTCAGAATTGTTTTAACTATTAATGGCTTGGTTTGGTTCCATAGCATAATGGCTGAGCACCAATATTATTAAAGATGCTTCTGTATCCAATGCTGCTGGAACCATCCCATCTCACTGGATTGATTCCCACACTTCCCAACTTGACTGTACGAAGAGGTATGGTAGACATGTTCCAGATGCATTAATAAAATCTTTCCTGATTGCAACAGCAGGCCTTAAGTGCAAAACTGGAGACCTTCTCACTACCAGACCTGGTCACATTTGGCAAAACAAAGACCTTGGTGGGAAGACCTGGCAGTGGGCTGTGCTTATGGGAACATTGAGTTACCCAGCAGACTACACTTAACTTAGGGCAGTGTAGTGCTATAACCAATCAAAGTGATTAGCATATGATCTAACACAGATCTCCCCTCTTCCATTTTATCATCATAATAACCAGGGCTTTTTTTGTAGAAAAAGCCCAGCAGGAACTCATTAGCATAATAGGCCATACCCAACAGCAGAAACGTATTAGCATATTAGGCCACACCCCTGACAACACAGCTCATTAGCATATTAGGCCACACCCCCATGTTACCAGAAGTGTGGCCACCCAGCCACACCCACCTTTTGCTTCTTATTCTGTTTACCTTGTTTGTTGTCAAAACCCAGGGCTTTTTTTGTAGCAGGAACTCCTTTGCATGTTAGGCCACACAACCCTAATGTATCAGGTCCTAATGAGTTTCTGCTATTGGGTGTGGGCTATTATGCTAATGAGTTCCTGCTGGGTGTGGCCAACTCAGGAGCCCTGGGGAACTCTGTTCCTGTGTGTTCCTGCCCCAAAATAGCCCTGATAATGACCCTGTGAGGTAGGTTAGACTGAGAGTGTATGACTGGTCCAAGGTCACCCAGCAAGCTTTCAAGGAAGAGTGGAGATTTGAAACTGGGTCTCCCAGGTCCTACTCTGACACTGCAACCACAATACAACACTGGTCAGGCAACTTTCATACACAAAAAACAAGGACAAAAGGGTGAGCATCTTACTGGTAAGATTCCCACTGCTGCTAAAGTTCTCAGTTGTATGCCTGGTACTGGGTAAAAAACTTCTTTGTCTCTGTGAGTGTTGGATAACTTAACAATTCACCTGTGGGGAGAAACATGGGGCTAGTGATGCACAGCAAGTAGCAGCTGCTGAAACCTGGTGGTCATGGAATGGGTAAAGAAGAAAGGATGCCATCTATTAGGCTTTCTCCTATTCTGCATGCTCAGTCAGGCTCCATATTCCTGCAGCAAATGCACACTAACATGGGAGTCTCTCTAATGTTTATCTCTGGGGAGTCACCGAGGGAGATAATGTTGTCATTAAAACAATATTCACCCTCTGCTGTAAAGAGTTGTACTAGAATATTCTCTCCAGTGACTGTTGCCATGTGCCTGCCCTAGTTCTGATCCTGCAAGGAAAGACATGTCATGAGTGTTTGGTGAGCAAAACAAATGAAAGGGACAGGGCACTGGCATTCAGCATCAGAGTGGCTGTGCTCCCATTGCCTTTCCCACTGCAAGGTTTTGAAATCCTGAAATGGGGTGCCATTAATGCAGACTTTACACCCGGCATACGTCCTGTTTATGGGAGACATGGCTACAGTCTGTTGCATTTCTCTGCACTGGACTCAATTTGTTCTCTTGGCATAATCTTACACTGGAATATGAAGCTGGAGCAGCCTCAGAGATAGGACAAGATCATGACGAAACTTCCTTCTTCCCCTGTTTCATTTTCGCCCTTGCATTGCCAGTTTATAGGTTTCACTTGTGTAGCTTTCCACCAGTACAATGGTATCACTAGGCTGACATAAATCCTCTGTGCTGGCATAACTATGCATTCCACTGATGAGAAGATGTTTGTTTGTCTGTTTTGTTTTTGTGTGTTTTTGAGCAACTCCATCCTATGATGCAACTTATAGCTAGGATTGCCCTAGGACTATATGTATGTGTGTTTTATTGTTATCTGCCCCAGGCTATCAGGCATTTGCTGGCTGTTGGATCTCCTCTAGCCCTCCACCATCTGTTAGCGATTCCACTATTGAATTATATAAGGCTTTAAAATGAGTCAGACTTTTTATTTGAACTCTTTAAGGCATGTTTAGCTGGAAGGGTTGGGGACTTTTATTCATCCTAGACAATGGGAAGACTGCATTAAGAGCAATACAATTTCTGTTGGTTAATTCAACAGCCAGAAAATAATATTTCAGGCAGAGGAAGGTTTGAAATGGTCATATCTGATGGTTGCTTCTGTAATGCTTTTGAAATGTCTCTCTTGAATATGTGTTGCCCAGTAATTCTCAATTGGAAAGATGTGCTCATAAATACTAATTTGATTTATTAGAGTCACGGCCAGCCTTTTGGGAAGTATGCTGTAAAGAGTGGAGGGACTTTCAGCTTAGCAGTAGAGCATCTGCTTGGCTTACAGAAAATTCCAGGTTCAATCCCTGACATCTCTACCTAAAAGGATCAGGTAATAGGGAGAGTCTTGCAGTTCTGAATGACAATACTGGGTGACTTTAACTAACATCACACTGATTGCTCAAGTCGTACCATAGAAGCAAGCTGTCTAGACATCATAAATGACTGTGCATTGAAGCAGTTGGTCACAGTGCCAATTTGAGATGTAGCAACCTTAGACTTGGCTCTGAGTGGCCTTGAGGCCTGGTGAAAGATATAAATGTTGTTATAGCACAGTGACCACAATGCTATTAAATCAATGGAAAGTTGCCCCCCATGTCCAAGAAAATCACTTTTGATTTTAAAAGCAGGTACTTAGCCAAGATGAAGGGAGAAGGAAGTTAAAGAGAGAAGGAAGTTAAAAGGGAGAATTAAGAGAGTCCACCCATCGGGAGAATGGGGGTGGTAGGGGCATGGGGGAGCACCGTTATATAGTTGGCCACTATGTAACCAGTATGCTAGACCAGATGAACCACTTCTGACCTTGAAAGACAAATTGTCTCACTCAGTAGCCCTGTTCACAAGTTACAATGAACGCACATGCAATCCATGTATAGTATACACTTGTTTTTCTTTATACGTACATTGAGTAATTCTCATGTTATGTACAGCTGAACATGTGATTAAAACTGCACACTTTCCCAGGTACTGGTCCCCAGTTCATTGGTACAGTGGTTGTAGTTGGCTCATTCTTACAAACAGGTATATGCAGGTGTACCTGCATTCACTGTAATGTGTGAACAAGGATAGTATAAGATAGCTCCATTTGTTAAAGACATTCATAAGATACTCACATTAGTGTTCACAGTGGTGCACATGCAATTTTGGTGTAATTTTGCCTCTAGTCTGCTGATCTGTGTCATTATCTGCCATGCATGGACATGTTGGAGTTCAATTCTGAATGCTGATGTTGCCAGGCCTGCAAACCCCCTTATTCCTGTCCACAAGAAACTGCTGCCTGCATCACTTCTGCCACCTGTGCTGCAGATTGACCATCTAGGATGGTCAGAAACTCATTAAACCAACAACTAAAACTTTCTGAATCACAAATAAGGAGCAAACTAGATCATACAATGATAAAAATTGTACAAGTGAGTCTATTACTGCCTGTAACTGGATCATAACCACATTATTACAGCATACCTCTAATACAAAGGTCTAAAGACAAATGTGTTAATATTTTAACGTTTCAATTTTTTAATAATTACAAACCTCAAACAAAAACAATAGGATAACAATGGTGGGCAGTCTATATATAAGCATTTATAAAAAGTTTTCCAAATATCTAAAAATATGACCATGTGTAATTGTCATCTATATGCCACATTTATGGTAATATCAACAGTACCAGTAGCAGAATAAAATGTGGCTATTTAAACTTGTAAATGCCAAATTATTACAGCATACCTCTAGTACAAAGGTCTAAAGACAGATGTGTTAATATTTTAACACATATCCTGACTGGCCTGGAACAATTTTCTTTTTTATATATATAAGAATTTTACTGGTTTTGCAAAACTACTAGATATGGGGTAAGGATACTAAATCCCTATCTCTAAGTTCTACGGGAAATGGGAAAGGGAAAACTAATACAATACCATCTATTGGAGTGGGAAGGGCAATTATACCCTAACTCTAAATCAACTGCTGGTGATGGGGAAGGACAAACTAACAGGTGACACGATCTAGTTACATAGTGATATAGCTTTGTCACCTAGTGATACAGATCTGTTATTGCTTACAAAAAGATTAACAAAAAATAATAAAAAATGCATTCATTATCCAGTCAACAAAAAACTGCAGCGAATATCTTTGTTTTAGAGTCCTTTCTTCTTGTGTTTCTTCTTTCCTTGAGGTGTGGGAGCAGCTGCTCCTTTCTCAGATTCTGATGTATCTGAAGAACTATAAAGCTTGAAACTGCCACTTGATGAATCCTGTGAGTAGGATTCTTCTTCTTCTTCTTCTTCTTCTTCTTCTTCTTCTTCTTCTTCTTCTTCTTCTTCTTCTTCTTCTTCTTCTTCTTCTTCTTCTTCTTCTTCTTCCTCCTCCTCCTCCTCCTCCTCCTCCTCCTCCTCCTCCTCCTCCTCCTCCTCCTCCTCCTCCTCCTCCTCTTCCACTTTAGATTTCTTGTCCTTGTTACATTGCTTAGGGTTGAAATATTGGTCTACAAACTTTTTTGCCTTAGGAACAGTGTCAATGTTGAATTTTTTTCTTTAAATTTGAAACCCAGTCCTTCAGGAAATAACCATCTATAAGAAATTGCTTCCTTCTGAAGAGAGAGAGTAAGCTCCCTATAAAGTCTCCTCTGTTTTCTAATTTCAAAGGGGATATCCTTCAAGATTTTTATCTCTTCATTCTTGATTTTCAGGGGTTTCCCCTGTGTAGATTTCAGCATCAGATCCCTGGTAGACTGTCTCGTGAATTTCAAACAAATTTCTCCCGGGAGTTTATATTTTTAATATAATCCAGATAAATTCTGTAAGCCCAGTCCATCTCCTTCATTAAATCTTCCTGTTTGTAATCCATTATTGGAGCCAAAGTCTCTGCTAAGAGAGATTTTAAATCTTCATTCTTTTCTTCTGGGATCCCTTGGAAGCATAGAATGTACATAGATCTTTCCAGCTGGAACTGTGTTAGCTGAATTTTATTGGAGGATCTCTCTTTCTCTGCTTCATCCACTCTTTTGTTAATACTCCCAGTCTGTTTTTCCATCTTTTTAAACTTAACATCTTTTCTGTCGCTGAAGTCCTTTTATCCATTTGGGACATTTGCTTTTGCAAATTATCCATTTTAACGTTGAGATTAGTCATCTGTTCCATTAGGGGGCACAGTGCATTTGCCAACAGTGTAGGCATGTCTGCTGATACTTCCTGGTTGTGGGAGGGAGTTGCTGGTTGACTATTTCCAGTTTGCGTTTTTTTCTCCAGACCCACCTTCCGCCCTCTCCCAGCCATAATATCAACAAGAAGTAAGTTTCCCAAAACAAAGTAAAAGTTAGCCGAATTTAATCCGCTTCACATTATTGTGCAGTTTTCAATTTCACTGATATTCTGATGCATTTAGCTTAGTCCAAAAGTTTTTAAATCCCGTTTTAAAACCACTTTGCTTTAAGTGTGTGTGGGGGAATTCCTGAGTTTCCTCCCTCCCCTGCCGCTTGCACTTAGGCACTTCTAATTGCTACCAAAGTTATATAGACGCTTTAAATCACCTGAGCTTTGCTTAACTCATGCTTTGAAACCTTGGAAGTCTTTTAGAAGCATGTCAAAACTTTTGATCATGTCCGCTCATCCAGAAGTCATCTCTTGATGCCATGCTGGCTTCTGCGGCAATGGGACATTTCGGGGAAGAAGGTGAGCCTCAATTCCTTGGCCATCACCTTGGAAGAGGCTCTCCTCAGCTCCCCAGGCTGAGGGTCTCCTACAGAGACCCCAGGAGGGTCCAGGATGAACTCGGACCCTTCCCGTCAGCTGAGACATGGCTCTCCCACATCGGAGCGAGACAGGGTGCAGCTGAGTAGCGAAACGCTGAAACCAGAACACCTGGAACAGTTTTCAATGGCCGTGGATGAGTATTCTTGCTACACATTTCCTTTGTAACAATTTCAAGGACTTTTTACTTTTTTGCCTCTTACAGTTGTAAAAAGACTGTTTTTCTAGAGTGTAAAAATTAGTTATGATAAATACAATTGACAATAATTAAATCAAATATAAATCAAATTTAAAATTTAGATATACTAACGACAGCTAGGGGAGGGGGCAGTAGTTTTGCCTGCAGAAGGTCCCATCTTCAGTCTTTAGCATCTCCAGCTGAGCAATTTGGGTATGGATGATGTGAGAAAGTACCTGAGACCCCAGAGAACTACTGCCAGAGCAGACAAGATGGACCTTACTAAACCAACGATCTGACTCAGTATGTATATTCAAAAGATGCACAACCCCCTCCCCCCATTTGTTTTTAAGTGTTTCAGTGATTTGTCTCAGGAGGGCAGAATTTTTAAAATGGCATTACAGATAACTAGGAAGGCATGGTGATTTAAGTAGGCTTTGCAATATATTCTGAGTTTATTTGCATATTAGCTGAAAATGCAGGTAAGTTTTTAAAATCTAAACTACTTTGTATATCACTAATGTGAATGAATTTTATATTCTAGGGGAACAAGCCTGTTTCAAAGGATTTTACATGCTAGGGGCCAAAATAAGGAACTACTCCAGGCGGTCTGTTGAGTTTCCAAGGAAATGAAAACACAAACAAGTGTTGGAATGCAGATAAGTTTTTGACTGGAAGGCACTTCAATAAAATCATCTTTTGCTCATCCAAAACATTTTCTTTTACTTTACTGTGTACTCTGCAAAAAAAGTCTGGATTTTTCACAATCTAGTAGGCCTTACATAATTGTGACACGTCTGTCTGTCTGCTGCACTAACCTTCCTTCTTCCAAGTGACAGAGGGCAGCATACATGGCTCCCCTCTCTTTGTTTTATACTCACCACCACACCACACAAGCTGGCCCAAGAACTCCCAGTTTATTTATGGAAATATGAGGATTTGGAATGCCCCAGGCCTAATCTGACATTCTGGGTGCAACCTTAAAAAAAATGATGGAAGAAAGCCACAATTGACTAAAATTGATCTTACTTTTGAATAGACCTACTTAGGCTTGCTGCCTATAACTGCTACATTATCTGTGGTGCAGGCATATTAGAAACACCATGCTCTGACAGTGTATGCAGGCATTGTATGTCGATTCTACAGCCACCTAACCCAAGGGTTGTTAATGTTCATTGGACCCAGTGAAATTTCATGGAGCTTCAGAAATCTGATCACAAATCTGGTATCCTAAGATTTTCTTGCTTCTGCCCCTTTGCTCATGTCTTTGATTCCCCCGTTATGTCCGCTGACCGCTACTAGGCGCCAGCGACTTACAGCAGAGCTTGGCTCTCAGTAAACAATAAGGACTAGGATCCTGAAACCTCAAGTGGGCACCAATAGGAACCTTGGTGGGAAGTTTAAACCCTCCAATGGGACCTGTGGGTGGTCCACGGGGATTGTATATAGTTGGCCACCTGGCCAGTATTCTCTGTCCTGTTGTGTGTGCTAGTAAACTATGAGCTGACAATCATGCTGTGTTCTGTTTCTTTATGTGTCGAACCCATTACACAACACCCCCCATCCACTTCCCTCTCCTCAGAGGCAAGATTTTCCCTCCATTTTTCTTTTACTGTCTGACTGAACCACCCTAGTAATGTGTTTTCTTCTTTCCTGAAGAACTCTGGCTGTCCCACCCTTTCAAAGTGTAATATATTGGCTGTTTGCTCAGCCCAGAAACCTGAGGGAAGGATGGGGGGGGGGGCTTTAACTTTAATGGCACTTGAGACATTTTTATATTCCAAATTAAGACAATATTTCATTCAACAAAGAGGGAAATGGTTGAAACCCCTGAGATCAGGGGCTGAAATTTCTGAGGTAAAACCAGTACATCCACAAACTTTAGTTCTTATGTTTCAGTCTAGTGATAGTTTCCTAAGCTATTCAGTTACCTAAAATCTTTATGTTGAGAAGCTTTTGTTCCAGTGTTTTCCCCGAACACTCCAGTACACTTTCTTTGAGTATTCTCTATCTCTTTTGGTTTCCAGAGGGTTGGTGCACTCTTTCCAGTACCCAAACCCCTTCTCTTGAAAACACCACTACCCATCCTGAATTTTTAACTGACTCTTAAGGTTTCTACAAGCAGTTTCTAACCACACCAGACCAGGGATCTCTGTACTCTTCAGAGCTAACTCCCTGTTTGACTGGGTAGGGAAATTCTTCTCTAGAAGATCTATCCCCTTTCTTTGGCCTGAATGGGACCCACTGGTTCTTGCCAACTTTCCCCACATTCTCCTGTATGTGTTAAGCTGCTCTGAGTCAGGGCTGAATTCTGAAACTGTCAGTACTCGACTCTTCTCAGCTAGGGCATCCAGTTCAGAAGTCTTTCTCTGCTCAGCTGATGCTAACCAATCAGATTGCTTAGAGCAGCCTGTGACTCAAGGCTCTCTGGCTCTGTGAAGAATTAATCTTTCACAGTCCTTTATCTGTTTACACAGCACTTCTAAGTTTTTAAAAGTGCAGTCTGTCACACATACATACTGTGGAATGGGATGTTTCCTGCTACCACTATTACATTGTCAAATATAAATGCCAGCATGGTGATCCCATGGAGGCTAGAGGTGGGGTTGTTGCTCATTCAGAGATGATCTACTTTGCAAGCAGAAGGTCCTAGGTTTAATCCCCAGCAGCTACATCTAAGGTCCTTTCTGCACTAGACCTTAAATCCTGATTTAACCCTGTCCCCGAACTTACATTCTACACTACACACAAGTTCACCCCTGTAATTATCTCAGGGTATTTTTTGTTTCCACATTACATTGAGGTTACCCCAGTTTTGCCCCACACTTGTCCCAGGATAAATGGATGCTGTTATAACCAGGGATAAATGCAAGGTATTGCGTCGCAAGTTGAACTCTGATAAAACCAGGGATGAGAGCCAAGTGCAGAAAGGACCTGTAAGGATTGGGTAGGAGGTGATGTAAAAGACCTCTCCTCCAAGATCCTGGAGACCACTGCTAATCAGAGTGGACAATACTGGCCTTGATAAGCCAACGGTCTGACTCAATATAAGGCAGCTTCATCTATATATGTGAGTCCCAATGTCTAAGGTTAGGGTTGCTAGTTCTGGGCTGGAAAATACCTGGAGATTTTTGGGGGGCAGACCCTGAGGAGGGTAGGGTTTGAGGCAGACAGAGAACTTAGAAAGGTAAGTACTATAGAGTCCACCCTCTAAAGCAGCTAATCTCTGTCACCTGAAGATCAACTGTAATACTGGAAGATCTCAAGCATATCAAATCCTGTGCCAAAGTAAGATTAGCTCACATCCATTTTGCTGCATTTATATAACACAAATAAAAATATAAATATAGAATTGCAATGCATTCAAATTAAAACGTGAAATACCAGCATAATAATTCCAGGCAGATAGCTGTGGTGGTCTGTTGCAGGGAAAAAAATAAATAAAAGAGGAGTCCTATAACACTTTAAAGCCTAATGAAAATTATTCAGTATAAACTTTTTGAGTAAGAGATTACTTCTTCCAGTGCATCAAGTGATGAAGTGAACTTTGACTCAAAAACATTTATGCAAGAGTAGATTCTGTTTCTCTAAAGTGCTACTGGGCTTCTGTTAAAATATTGAAATATATAGATGACAGAAACCTGGAAGACAATACCTGAAAATAAAAAAGGAGAACGCAATGTGGGAAACTTTTTTTTAAAATCATCAGCCAAATAGTATTCCCGAAAAAGTGAATATCAATTAAATAGAGCAGAGACACACTGTAATCATTAATATTCAGTAATTTCATGTACTGAGCCCTGGCACCGGATGGACAAGGTTATATCTTTTATTAAAACGGAGACATGGGTTTTTATTTATTTATTTATTACATTATTTATAAACCACCTTTCCCTTGGCTCATAAACTCAAAATTAAAATATGCATTAAACCCCCAAATAACTCTCTCTCCTAAAAATGCCTGCAGCATTGTATTTGAAATAAGGGGTGCTGAGAATTTTGATAAGAATACAATCACCAGTCAAATTTACCATGATCGAACTCTGCATTCACAAGTGAGATGCATGGTCTCACTGGACTGATTTCTTTAAAAACGTTCTTTGCCATCTCTCTAGGAAGCCTGCTCAAGGCAGCTTAGAAAATAAGCCATAATAAAAACATAAAAGTAGAATAAAATTGTTAATTAATTGCTTTGACATTATTACTCCTAGTTTGACTCAAACACCATGCCAAGCAGCTGTGTGCCTCTTTGATAGCCACTTGTGCTACAGGGCCATGGTCAGGTCATGTCTAGATAAAAAAAGCTGCATTCTAAGTTTGCAGCTGCTTTCAAGCCTGTGCTGTTAGTGTACATTCTGAGGTTATACCCTTCAAAGTCAGTTGAAATCAGCTCTGCTTATGATGACACCAGAAATCTTTTTGATCACGAGAGAAGTGCATACATATCTCTAAAGGTTGCAGTAATGATAATGGCTTGCTTGTCGAGCAAGGAATCACTTGCAGTTTGCCCCCTCTTTGTGCCTGCTCAGTCAAATGCGTTTTAATTTAGATGACCTATAGCGGACACACTGTGTGTAAGAACCCACATTTATCCCAATCAGGCCATTTTGGCTGCCTTTTCTTTTCATTTTCAGTGTGGGTCTTGTGAGCCAGGAATACTGCAGTAAAACAAGCCAGATCTTTTTGTTGATTAATAGCTTTAAACAATAACAACAACAAACAAGATTTTTGTAGTCATGGGGGAAAGTAACTACAATTGCCATGAAACAGTGTGAGAACGTTCATGAATAAGTTTATACAAGTGGAGACCCACAAGAAACTTGCAGGATGGTTATCTCATTCCTCACACCTTTGCTTACTTCCCTCTCCCTCACCTCTCTCACACTCTTTCTCCTTTCTGCTCCCCCTTTCTTACTCTGTCTTTCTCCTCCATGCATGTTACTTCCCCTCATTCTCTTTGTTTTTCTGCCTCCCCACCTCATTACTCTTTCTCTCTCTTTCTGCCCCCTGTCATGGGAATGAATGAGGATGAGCCTGCAGAAACTACAGCTGGCCTCTCTGAAGCAGAAGAGGATAGCTGGCAAGTGCCTGTAACAGCAGTCTTCATATCTGGCCCAGACAAGAAGGAAGAACTGCAAGCTGAAAGTCCTCTTGACTCACCCCCATGTGTGACTCATTTAAGGGAGCGACTACAACAAAACTTAGCAAGCAGACAAAGAGAGGCCAGGCTACAAGGGAGACACTCAGCCAGCCCAGAGTTCTAACAGGAACCTGGCTGATTATGCAGCTGGCTAATTAGTAGCAGCATTTAATTCCACACTCTGGGCAGTACCCTTTGTGGAAGCAACAAGTCAGCTTTATGCTGCTAGCATCCACTCTGGCTTAGCTCTTGTATCTAGACCTTTGGACCTCCTGGCTTTGGACTTGGCTCTGTGTTCCTGGCTCCTGACCCTGGCTTGGCTTTGGACTACATTTCTGGTTAGTGATTTGGACTTGGCTTTGTGTTTCTGGCTCCTGACTCTGGCTTGGCTTTTTGGACTTTTCACTGTCTTCTTGGCTCCTGACCTTGGCTTGTTCTGGACTCCTTTTGACTGTCATGCCAGCCTGCGATACCCCACCCCATCACTCTTTCAGGCTCCAGCCTGCTTCCTCCCCACCCTGCTCAGGAGCAGCAGTGGTGGTGGCGGTACTTCCAGCCAGCCACCTGTTTCCTCACAGCAGCTGTGCTGTGGAAATCAAAATAGATCTCCCAGCTATACAGCTCAATTCACCTTAGGGCTACCAGCTCCAGGTTGGGAAATTCTTGGAGATTTGGGGGTGGAGACTTGGGACAGGGAGACTTGGGGAGGCAAGCAGCCTCAGCAGGATATAATGCCATAGACTCAATCTTCCAAAGCAGCCATTTTATCCAGGGTAACTGATCTGTCACCTGGACAACAGTTGTAATTCTGGGTGATCTCCACCCCTCACCTGGAGGCTGGCAGTAGTAGTTCTTGAGGAGGAAACTGCAGGTTTGGAGGGTGGAGTCTATGGCATTACACCAGTCTGTAGTTCCTCCCCTCCTCAAATCCCACTCTCCCCAGGCTCCACGCCTCAAATGTCCAGGAATTTCCCAACCTAGAGTTGGCAACCCTATTTCATTCCCACCCACAGCCAACCTAACTTTATCTGCCTTTATCTGTCTTCAGCTATCTATCTCCTTGCCCACAGCCTCTATCAAGGAAAATTAGTCTTTCTCCACAGTGGGGACCAAAGCAGCTTACATTATTCTCTCTTCCTTTTTATCTGTACAACCTTGTGAGGTTGGTTAGGCTGAAAAGTATGTGACTGGTCCAAAATCACCCAGTTAGCTTCCACCGCAAGATGGGCATCTGAACCTGGGTCTTGCAGACCCTAATCAGAAACTCTGTTACATCACACTGGCTTTCATAGGATGGCAGCTGCTGCTGCAGTAGAGGAGGAGGAGATTGGATTTATACCACATCATTCACTACCCAAAGGAATCTCAGAGCAGTTTACAATCTCCTTTCCCTTCCCCTCCCCACAACATACAGCAATGTAATATTTAATTGGCCATTAGAAGGAGCAAAACATGTGGAAAAGAAAAAAATCTCAAGGCAATCGAGTGACACAAGTGACAAAAAATGAGAATGTGGAAGAGCCCACAGACAGTGTAATCCTATGCAGTGTCTGGGGCCATTTAAATCAATGGTCTTAGAACTCACATAGGATTGCACTAAGAGGTAGCGGGCTCCTCAGTATCTGAGGAAAGGAGCTTTGATTTTCAAAAGCTTATATTGTGGAAAGTCTTGTTAGTCTTTAAGTTGTTACTGGACTTGAATTTTGCTCTTCTACTGCAGACCAACATGGCTACCCACCTGAAACTAGCCCTTAACAACTGGAGGCAGAAGTGGTTGTGGACAAGCAGGCAGCTGTAGGAGAGTAGTATGTGAAAGTACAGAATCACCCCCCCCCCATCAAACATATCCATACTGTTGGGATGGAGAAAAACAGTATGCTGAATGTTTTCCAGTTATCTCAATTTGTGAGCAGGACATGAGCAGAACTGGTGGGTGATCAAGCATTCCTTGTCTAACTACTTTGGGATATTTGATTTGCTTAGGAAACCTTTAAATAATGAAGATCAGGGTCATCCAATGTACTATGGGATAGACTTGGAGCTGGTAGACCTTTGTCTCAATGTCAGCTTCATCTCAAGCTATCACAACTGCCCCACAGTCTTTCTGTGTTAACAAATCATAGAATGTTAGAGTTGGAAGGGATCTTGCAGGTCATCTAGTCCAACCCCCTGCACTCTACAGGAACATAGCCGAAAGATAGCTCTACATACCTACAACATACCTGATAGATGGTTGTCCAATCTCTGCTTGAAAATGTCCAGTGAAGGAGATCCACCACCTCCCGAGGAAGGCTGTTCCACTGCTCAACCGCTCTTACAGTTAGGAAATTTCTCCTGATATTTAGCTGGTAACAACTCCCTTGTAATTTCCACCCATTAGATCTAGTCTTGGAATCCGGAGGCAAAAACATGATAATAACCCAACAGTGTCACATTTATAAAAGGAATTTTGTTACTTCCTTCACTTGGTTACAACAAAACTTCGTGTGTATATGATGGGTATGCCTGACCTTTGGGAATATCCAATATAACTGAGAGGTAGAGGAGTCATGTTCCTCTACTAATAGATCTCTGGGTGTACCGATCTAAAGAAGTTGTCTCCTGGGTGATTCAAATACTCATTCCATGGTAGTTCCCCCGAGGATAGGCTGCTCCCAGAAGTGTCAGCAAGTCATTTACAAGAATGGATAAATGGTCCACTGTATCATTGAGGGAAGAGGTTGAATGCCCCCAAATGATGTCTCTCTGTTAAAAGAATTACTCAAGAGTTACACAGACTAGATGGTCAAATGATATTAATACTGTATATACTGCTGTTCTATTCAATGTGGCTTTGCAAACGCAGATGAGCAAATGTAGAAAGGCTCTTGTGAGGCCTGTATATAAAATCAGTTACTCAAGGATCACAGCCCTTTGATTCATCCCTTGGCCATGTGTAAGAAAATCGGAGGCTGGCATTAAGTAAGGAACCACAATCCCTGGCAAGATTTCAGTTCATCTCTTTTATCCCAGCATATGTCATTCTGCAAACAACAGAAGGGTTCTGTGGGTGAAGACCACACAGTTCAATGAACAAAAACTGTAGGCAGTCATTGGAAAAATTCACAAACATTACAACGAATAATATTTTCTATTAAATTTATCTTGGACAGAAGTTAGAGTGACAGATGTGAAAATTTCCAGATGCTGCTTGGGCTCCTTTTTGCAAATTAGTCTCACATTGGCTGTCTTCCAATCATCTGGCAAGGAGGCTGATTAACCAGTCCTGCATATTTTTGTTGTTGTTGTTTAAAATTCAACAACTATACATCTGAATTCTTCTAGAAAGTTTGAGAGAATGCAAGTTGTAATATGTTAATAACCTCTCAGACGTCATCCTTGGATGCTTTTATTTGACAGAACTCCTTGGATGCCTATTCTAAAGCGATGGTACTGATGTTAATATTTCTTCAACATACTTCATGATGAAGATCAACCATTTCCTACAGATAAAACTGTTGAGTGTTCTCAGTTATTCAGATTTCCTTCAAACCTGCAGTTTCTGTTTAGCTTGCCACAGGAGAAAATGGCTGGTGGTGGAAAGTGCCCTCAATTCACAGCTGACTTATGATGACCCTGTAGGGTTTTCAAGGCACAAGATGTTCAGAGGTGGTTTGCCATTGCCTGCCTCCCCATCACAACAATGTTATTCCTTGGTGGTCTCCCATCCAAATACTAGCCAGGGCCAACCCAGCTTAGCTACTGAGATCTGACAAGATGGGGCTAGCCTGGGCTATCCAGGTCAGGACCAGGTGAGATCATTCACTCATGAATTTGCCTAATCTTCCTCTGATCTGGTTACAACAAATTCAATACATCAATTATGCTTTATGGGAAGAAGTGACTGCTCGTCAGTTTCATTAGGTAATCCACTCCTTCAACTGTTACAAGAGAGGATGAAAAATCATCTTTTTGGCCTTATGGTGTCATCTCAGAGCCTGATTGTAAAGAATAGCATTGAAAAAGGCCTTTGAGACACACATATATAGGGTATATGGGGTTCTTTGTGTCTTCTTTGATTTCTGTTCTTCCAATTTAAACTGCTAGAGTAACATGATAAAATGTTGGAATGTGGTGACATTTAATATCAGAAAGCGTGCATTGGGGAAACTGGAATTGTTAAGTGACTCAAGGAAATTTCCAGTGGGGGGGCTGCCCCAAGCATCAGAGCATAAAAATAATTTAATCCTCACCTGATAAAAGGAATTGTTAGAAATAATTCACTCCTTGTCTTATTGCATATAGACTAATTCGGGAGCTCATTATTTATTTGGCAGGTATTTAGCATAACAAATCAATTTAAAGTGACACCTGAGACTGCGTAATTTATATTGAAAGTCAAGATCAAGATTAAAAAGGAAGATTAAGCATCGTTGTTTGTATAAGCAGGACGTTTTGATCCATAACAAGGTCTCCGATGGCTGTCTGACTGCTGCAAGAAAATGGATGACAACACAATGGCAGCAACAATTTGTTGTATCCAACTGTGTATTAGGCAGGTTGCTTTTCTAACTCCTTCTGTGCTGTACTGGAAGACCAGAAATGTATATTAAATACTGGAAGACAATTTCACAAGCATTCACAAACTGTTGAACTCTTCACAACTTCAGAGAGGCAGAAGATTTTCAGGTGCAAAATTAAATTTTATCTGAGATTTCATTCCCTGTCCATCAAATCTTCCTTTACAATAGGAATTCCTAACACATCACACCCCAGATTTTCATGGCAACATGTTTCCTCCTAAAGAATAACAGCTGAAAAGATTGAGCAATGGCTCAGATCTACCCAGCTTTTCTGCTGGTACAAAATGGAAGACATGGCTCCCTTGACCAAAGAGGCTCTGCTGGGGATCATGGAATCTCCATGGAGAAAAACCATGTCGGATGTGGGCTATGCTAAGGAGGGGAGATGGACGAGGCTGAGTGAAAAACTGACTAAATTCAGTCCAATATCTCGCCTGCCTACATGGCCTGTGTACGAGAATAGATGCCATTTGCATTCTCAGTTTCAAAAAACTACTTTATTTGGTTAGCAATTCACAGTGCTGGAAACCAATGACTTATATACACAAAAACTGCCCCAACAAATTGTAATGATTTATACAATATATGAAACTCATACATTGTTATCTGTCATCTCCATTTACTTTAATTTGTTTGTTTCTTTAAATGTGCTTCACTGAGTGATTTGAGAAGGAAAAAAAAATCAAAAGGATGCAAAATTGCCTCCTAATTCCACCATTATTTTGTCAATTGAAAACATTGCAGGTTGGAGCCAAAGAATTGTAAACAGAGTTTCATGCATGGAACAGAGCTTCCTGTCTTCTGCCCCCCCCCCCAACAAGTGCTGTTCCTGAGGACTGGGAGACACCAAGGAACAGTATGGAAAGGGGAGGTCTCAACACACAAACCCCATATAGGGTTGCCATCCTTCAAATGAGGCCTGGAGATTTCCTGGAATTACAAAAGCCCAGATGGCAGTTTTGGAGGGTAGGTCCTATGGACCCACCTCCCTATGGAACTCCGTCCCCTCCTCAAAATTCTGCCTTCCCCAGGCTTTGTCCTCAAATTTCCAGGACTTTCTCTGAGCTTAAATTGGCAACTCTAATCTCAGGGCCAGAACCTGAAAACTGATAACTCTACTGAATGAGAAGTGTCTTCTGCTTATACTCAGACTTTTTTGGATCCAACCCAATTAATAATATTTAGATAAGGAAATTGTTCTTCAAGAATACTTATGAAGCCTGATATTTTTAATGAATCTGTGAAGCTAAGATTAAAAGTTAAATTCTGATTTATGGTTTTCATGTTTTGAGAATTATGAGATCACTTCCAACTCTTCTTCATTAGTGTAATCTGAGAATCAGACCAGGATTTTGACCCTCTGCTTTCTGCTAGAATTAACCCAATATTCATATGCTGAGTTTTCCACAGTAAGCAAAGATTTTGTGGAAAGCAGTTACAGGTAGATAAAATTGCTGGGTTCTGGTCTGGATTGAATTCTACTGAAAGGGAATTATTGCTCAGTTCTCCACCCAGCTTCCACTACAGAGTTCTCTTTGGATCTGCTTTGCAGCTGAATACAGAAGTCTGGGATGTTCCAAAGAGTTCAGAAACATTACAAGCAGTATTGCATGTGCATAGAGGGTTCCTCAAGGAGGAGGAGGGTGCTATTATGTTATACCATGCGACTGGACATGGGAATATTTCAATTTTTAATTCTCCCTGATTTATAATGCATCACTCAAAATCTGAGAATTTCTTGAAGAAATTCTCTTTATGGGTAGAATTCTCAATGACAAGAAAATTCAGTTATCTTCAAAATAGGGAAGAAGAGACTAACCTTCACTTTTGGCCTCTCTTTTTGTAACATGTCAAAGTTTTCTTTAGATATCTACAAGAGGCCAAGGATATGAACCATTCACACAATCCAATATGTCCATATCAAGGCAGAAGATTAAGGGGTCTTTTTCTTTCAACTAAACTAATGATTTGGTTCCAGAGTTTTGATTAAATTAATAAATGGAGGATCAAGGTAAGCAGTGAATTAATTTAAGTGGAAAATCCTGTAGTCAGCTGCAATAATCGGAAAGTAATTTTCCATTACTTTCTGCTTTCCTTTAAAGATCAGTTTTCAGAGTGGAAAAGTATACGAAGCTGAGAGGAGAAATTTGCACTGTCTGTCCCCATTGACCAAGTACATGGAGGAATTTTAAAATATGGCAAGTAAATCAGCAAAAGATAGAGGGAAAGAAAGGTGAAAACTGCTTGCATATTCATTTTTTTCCTGCCCTACATATGTTTATGGGAATGTGGAATGATATAGTATAGCCCAGGGGCCACAGTGGCTCAGAGGTTGAGATGCTGAGCTGCAGACTGAAAGATCTGTAGTTCGGCAGTTCGAGATCCTAGTGCTTTGTGATGGAATGAGCTCCCGTCTCTGGCCCCAGCTCTTGCCAACCTAGCAGTTCAAAGGCCAGAAATTGCAAGTAGATAAATAGAGGTACCACTTCGGTGGGAAGGTAACAGCATTCCATGCACCTTGGCATTTAGTCATGCTGGCCACATGACCACAGAAACATCTACGGACAGCACTGGCTCTTCGGCTTGGAAATGGAGATGAGCACCGCCCTCTAGAGTCGAATTCAACTAGCTTTTGAGAAAGGAAAACCTTTACCTTTACCTATAGTATAGCCCAGTCTTATCAGATCTTGGAAGCTAAGCAGGGTCGGTACTTGGATGGGAGAACATCAAGGAAGACTTTGCAGAGGAAGGCAATAGCAAACCACCTCCACTTATTCACTTGCCTTGAAAACCCTGCGAAGTTGCCACAAGTGGACTGCAACAATAGCACTTTACACTTTACACACACACACACATGTTTATCATTTTAGTTATAAAGGAGGTAGATCCATGAAGTTCCTAGGAAGTCACTGTATCCTAGTGCTGAACTCTTTGGAGAGGGTGGGCAATAAGCCAAATTAATGAAAAGGAACAACTGATTGAAAGTCTTTTCCTTATGACTTCAGGGCTACTTGTCAGATTTAGGCAAACCTTTGCACTCAGTACTGGACACAGAAGATGGAGCAAAATCTCTGAAATGTACCACCCAATGCAAAGCAGAGCATAGCCATCTCTTCCAACCAAACAGATGGAATGAAGAGTCACTGGCTAGCTGAGATGCTTAGGGAGAGGAATGAACGAACTCACAAACTAAAGTTTGTGATGAATTTTGGCTGGTTTGTGAATCATGAATTGAATTTTGTGGCAGGTCAAACAGCACAAACCATCTATGAACTTTCAAGCTGTTTTTGGTGGTTGGTGGAGGTTTGTGAGTGGATACATTTCCAGACAGATTGTGTCCACTCAAACAAAATGTTTGCCAAACTTCAAAGCAAGACGGGAGGTAGAATTCTCCAGCCTTGAAAATTATCTCCTCAGTTTCAAACTTGTCAGTTTCAAGAGGGTTCCCTCCCTTTTGCCAATGTTCCTTTGTGTTCTCTCCCCATTTTTTAGCACAGAGCCTGCAAAATCCCCCTTTGCTTGGATTTGTTGACTTCGTCCTTTGAGAGCAGTCATTTTAAGCTTGCAATGCCAGTGGCCCTGGGTTCTGCTGGGCATTCTGCACATTGTAACTGGTTGTGCTGGGCTTGCAACCCCCCTCTTCCGGCTTGGATTTCTTGTGACACTGCCCTTTTAAACTTGCAATGCCACTGTGGCCAAACCATGAACCCATATGAATTTGGAGGTTGGTTCGCAAACGAACCCAGTTTGTATTGGTATATGAACCATTTAAAGTTTAAACCCCTGCTTTCTGTTCTCCGCAGCTTTTTGTGGGGAGCAGAAAGCAGGGGTTTCCAAGTAGCTGAGTGGTGGGACCACCACTGAGCTGTTTGGTTTAAATGGTTCTGAACCATTTAAACCCTGCTTTCCACTCCACATGGCTTTTCACAGGGAGCAGAAAACGGGTTTCCAAAAAGCTGAGTGGCAGGGATCACCACTCAGCTGTTTGTTTTCAATGGCTCCCAGCCATTTGAACCCTGATTTCTGGAGGACAGGTAGAGGAAAGTCAGCCAGAGACTCCCTGTGGGTGTCTCTAGCATGCTGGGTTCTATTGCATCACCAGTTCATTTAGCTCCTAAAAATTCATGACACTTCATGGTTTGTGAACCGGGCAAGCCACGAACTAGGAGTGGTGGGGACTGAGTGGCTGAGCTCCCAGCCAGTTAAACCCCTCTTTTCTGCTCTCCATGAAAAGTGATAGGGAGCAGAAAGCAGGTTTTAAATGGATCAGAGCCATTTAAACCAAACAGCTGAGTGATGGGGAGCTCCCACCACTCAGCTGTTTTTTTGTGAAGAGCAGAAAGCAGTGGTAAACCCCTACTTTCTGCTGTTCATGAACTTCCACGAACTGCCCAAAATTCATGGAAGTTTGTGGAGGTTCTTCAGTTTGTGAACATTGCTTCATGAACCACGAACCAGCCAAAATTCATGATGAACTTTAGTCCGTCAGCCTGTTCATGCACCCCCTCCCCCTCTCTAGAGATGCTATCTGCTAATACATTATGTTTAAAACAGGGATTCATCCGATGGTTGTCCTCCGCTGAATGTCTTGCCATATTTCCAAATTATCTGTTACTGTCTCTAAAGTGGAACCTGCACACAGGGAATTTTCCATTGCTTTTTAAAAAATTGCCCAACACTGTAAAAAGAAAGTACTGTATACATGCAGTTTGTCACAGCTTTCAGTTCACAGGCATCCTTTTCCCTCTCCAGTTATTAACGTTCCCATGTACATTGATATTGAGCTATAAAGAAGGAATAATGATGGGACCTTACATGCAATTGTATTAAGATTCCTTTCAAGTGGTCTTTTTCAACCCACAGAACAGCAAGTACACATCCGTAAAACACACACACAAAAGTTGTTTATCTATCTATCTACCTATCTGCCTAGTACTGCTCGTACGGCTATCACCTTAAGCAGAAATTAGAACCATTTTTTTAAAAGACCTTACTCAGTATTATTTCTCTTATATTTGATTATTGTGCCTATGAATTTTGTCACTGAGAGGGTGACACAATCATTTGTATCCGATAGTAGCCATGACACATTTAGAGTTCCATATCTTTAAGTAAAGGGGTGATTAAATTAGCCCTCATCAAATATGGGGCACTCCATAATCATATGTTCAGTGGTTTTGATTGAATCATATGAGCATCTGCATGTTCTATTAGAGTATTGCTGAGGGAAGAATGTTCAGTCTTGCCAAAGTAAAAGCTCTTCTTAGTTTTTGGACTGTCAATTGATAAAAAATATTTCAGCAGTTGCATCAGGAGGGCAATGCCCAAATGGAGTGTTGAACATACCTTGGGCACCCTAATAGACGTACTGGTAACATCTAATTCCCTTAACAGATTTTTAAATTTTGTCTTATTTCTTTAGTTTCTATATTTTTAATCATATCATTTGTTATTCCTAGGCATTTCATTGTCTTTTCCAGTAGTCTTTTCCAGTAGTTGATCCCACTGGCTGTAATGTTCATCTGCCTGGATAAGCCCAAGTAGAGTAGATCCTACCTTAGATTTTAAAATCTTTAATTTAAAGAGAAATGCTTTAATCCAAGACCTAGCTTCCATCGATAATTCACCTAGTTCTGCTTTCAGTGCTATGCCCAAGACACATCTGGGAGTAGCCAATAAGCATTGGAAAAAGTCATACTGGATGGAATCCATTTTTTCAGAAGCGGCCTGAATCCAAATTTCCTCAACATACAGGAATTGATTTAGAACCTTAACATTAAAGGCCAAGGGGACAAATTCATCTCCTGATGAGTAGAAGTATTTTACAGTTGTTCTCCCTACTCTCAAGGCTGTGTTCCTTGCTAGATCCAAGTGTGTTTTCCACATAACGGATGCTTCAAAGTGGATTCCCAGATATTTAAATGAATTTACCTGTTCCATAGGTTGGCCTGCTATGCCCCATTTGAAGATTTCCCCCTTTTTTACTTTTGATGAAAACTATGACCTTGGATTTTGCCACATTGATGGACAAGCCCTCATGATAACAGTAAAGCTCAAATTTTTATCAGCTTGCAGAGGCCCACTATTGATCTAAACATTATCACTGCATCATCAGCATATAGAAGGATTGGAACTTCATGCTTGGATAAATGTGGAAGATGATACGCTTCCTTCAGAATACAGGATCTGAGGTCATTTATATATAAACTGAACAACAGGGGCACAAGTAAACATCCCTGCTTTACTCCTTTGTCTAGGATGAAAGGCTCCAATAGCTGTTCTAACTCCCCACATCTAACCTGGGCAGAGAGATAGTTGTAGAACTGTTGAATTAAGTAAAGAAGATGTGTTTCAATGCCATATTTCTTCAGCTTTCTCCATAGTCTAGAGATTGTATCAAACACTGATTTTAGATCCATGAAGGCAGTTGCCAACATACCTTCTCCAGAACTTGTGTATTTATCAACTAAGAATTGGAAGGGAGGGGATGGCAATGATCAATGGTACTTGTTTCTTTTCTAAAACCAGCCTGTTCATTTCCCAAAATATTTCCTTCAATCTAAGATTCCAGTTTTTCAAGAACCATTGCAGCATAAAGTTTTTCCATAGTGGATAGCAAGCTTACTGGATGGTAATTCATCAGGTCTGTCAGGTCCCCCTTTTTATAAACTGGAACAATTATTGCACTGCACCAGACCTCAGGTATATTTCCCGTCTTGTTTATTTCAGTGAAAAAAGCAGCCAAAATCTGTGTCCACCAGTCTGGGTCAATTTTGAATAGTTCTGCTGGTATTAAATCGGGCCCAGTTATTTATTCATTCGGAATTCTATGCTGTCTCTCCAGGGATTTTTATGTTAATCATGCTATGATCATGTAAAGGCTGTGCTGCTGCTGTTTTAACAGCTTGTGCATCTTTATCTGTAATACAGGCAGAAAAGATGCCAATGAACTCACGTATGCACCATTCTCATTTGGCCTAGCAATTCTTCTTTATAGTGCACCTACCGCTGGTACCCACTTGAGAGCATTTTCCATTGCTATTCCTCTCCTTTGGAGAGGGCTTTTGATATATTCCAGAATTTCCCATTTATTATGGAAAGCCTGCAAGGCTGTATTGTTCAAAAGGACTTTTTGTTGAAAGCTTGAATAGCATTGCCGATTTACTGTTGTATTCTGTATGTAAAGCTGTTGAGTGGTTTACAGCACTTCAGTCCTGAACAGATTTATACCCTTCTAAGCCCAGTGACTTCAAAGGGTTAATTCTATTTAGAACTGCACTGTTGGTAGTTTACTACACAAGCCTGATTTTCTTTTTGCTCAAGTATAAGTTGCTTTGACCTTTACAGAAGGGTAAGGGTTTTTTTTTGGGGGGGGCGGTGTTTGTATTTTAAAATAACTGATGGAAATGAAAACTGCAAAAAAAAATGTGTGATCCAATTTGTTTTAGAAATTCTCCTACTTGAGGAGGAGTGGAAAATGGATTGGAAGCTCTTTTTCTTCTTGCAGCAAACAGAGCCCAGCCCCTCTCTATCAATGGACAGAACCTTCTACAATAGCAGAATGTCATTGCCTATCTATGAGATTATTTAGGACATTACAGAAGAGATTGGTTCCATTTTTCAGCTAAGGAACAATGAAGCTAAAAGACAAACACCAAAGCTGGTTACTGTATCCAACAAATTTTAAGTATCCACTGGGGCTTCGTCTTCTTTACAATACAATGTTGACCAATAAGGCATCATATTGTAAGCATGATGACATCACAATGCCAGACAGCCAATCAAATTTGGCATTGAGACATGTGACTAGAATTGCCACCTGAATGCTGGCAGCCAGCAGGAGCCTTTTGGGGATGGGGGGCGGGAAGCGGTGTCATGCCATGATATATGACACCACTTCTGGTTTGTACCTGGAAGTGATGCCATGATACACTGAGAATTCATTAATCTCTAATTTTTACCATAGAGACATGTGAATGCCTAGAATATTCAAGCTTGAAATGATGTTGTGCAATGTTGCTTTCCTCTGCTACCCCTTGGTCCCACTAGAGCATAGAGGCCAGGAGGGGCCTAGAACCCAGGGACAAGAGCTTACCCATTGCCCCCTGAAGAATGGCATCTCTACATGTAGCCCGGGAGATATTTAGCATAACACCAATCCATAAAGAGGTCAAGGCTTCCTATATAATTTAAAATAGGACTACATTGTCCTGGATGTGAAGGAGGGGCATGGGGTAGGGTTTTTTATAGGTTGCTGTCACCATCTGTGTAGCTCTCCATTGCCCAAACTGTGTAAGCATTTCCTGACTATGCTCCACCTCCTCTGTCCTACTGCTGGTAGGATGAGTGAAACAATTGTTGCCATTCAGCCACTTCAGATGGCATTATTAAAGACTCTTAAATCTGACTGCCTTGCTGGACTGTGAAAAGCGTGTGTTAGGGCAATGGACAGAACTGTGTTCCCAGGAGAAGTGCCCTATGCTGGACTATGGAATGTACACTGTGGCCAAGGGAAGCCTTGTGCCTAAGTATTATGCCAAGCCAGAAATGGACCCGAGACTACAGAAGCCTTCTGCCACTAAACTCCTGCATCCACAGTAAGCACCGGGATGCAGACCAACAGCCCTGACCTCCATGCATGTAGATACAGCACCAGATCCGAAAAGATGCCATGCTTTGACAAAGGACAGATGTTCCTGAGCAGAAGCCATGAGGGAATCTCTTCTTCATCATGCAAGCATTCCCCCCCTTCATGTGTTAACTTCAGCTGGAAAAACACATATTCCTCTCCTTCCTGAGCCAGCCTAAGACAAAGGGATGTGCCTAGTGACAATAGCAGCAATCCAGTCTTCCTGTCACCCATCAAAATAACACCACTGTCAAGCATCTGGTCATTAATTTGAAGCACCGGCCCTGCAACATGATTGGTTCTCTTCCTTCTCTCCTTTGTCTCATCCCCCTTCGCCCAGAGGTGTCACTCCCTGCAGACCAATTCACCATTTCCCAACTATTAACTCCTTTATGCCCCATCTAGAGGTTAAGATTTTAGTACTTACTGGGGACCAAGTGACCACATGGGACTTTTGCCTCAGGTCACATTTTAGGTAATTAAGGAGAGCCCTCCTGAGCTCACTCTCTTGCTTTTGCCTCTTTCTCTCCTAACCCCATCCCTCCTTGTTGGTTCCATCCCTGTGCAGTTTGGAACCATTCCACGTGTGTTGCTGGTCAACTCACAATCCCTTCCCTTATTTTTTCCCATTTTTCACTGCATGATCCAAGTGTTGCATTGGATAGGTAAAGCAGGGTTCTTTTTGTTGCAGGAACTCCTTTGCATAGTAGCCAATCCTCCAAAAGCTCACAGAGCTCTTCTTACAGGGGCTACTGTAAGCTTTTAGAGGATTGGCTACATTAGGGGTGTGTCATCTAACCCACCAACGATGTTTCCTGCTCACGCAAATGTCTCTATCCTTTGAACTCTATATTCCTAGCTCTGTATTGTGTGTGTGAATGCTTGATTTTTTATTTGTATGCTTGAAAAAAATCTAGTAAAGAAATCATTATTCTAGCTACACTGTCTCTGCATCTGTTCAAGGGCTCTGGGAATTCTGACTCCTGTATCCACAGATTACGATCCTATATTTAATGCCTATTGCTATTTAATATTCATAATTCCCCAAAGCTTATTAATATAATAAGGCAATTTGGCTAACACTTCGCCCTTGTTTGCAGCACATTGCTGAAACTTCGCATCAGATGATGGTGTACAGACATCTTTTTTTGCCATAGACAGTGATATGACTGTCACAAAGGATGAAAGCCACCTTGCCTGTTAGTAGGAATATCTGGCTTGTCATCTGCTTGGTGATCAACAGCCATAAAAAAGCTCAGCAAACATTTAAACAGGTTTTAAATGGTTATGAAAATAAAACTACAATTTTAAAACATTGCCATGTAAATAAAATGTCAGTACACAGAGAATGGAAAAAGAGCAATGCAGCAAGCTCCCTGTTATTTGAAGAGGTACTTAGCTCAGTGGCCTTTGGGTCATAGCCTGATATTGCACAAAGTCAAATTCCACTTGTCATTTACTAGGGGATTAAAAACTAGCAATCTGTGCTCACTGTGCCATAAAGGGTCTTGCCAGTGTACAGGAAGCCTCAGAAAATCAGGGCTGCTTTGTACTTTAAGAACAATATAAGAACCCTGCTGGATTAGACCAATGGTCCAACTAGTCCAGCATCATGTTAAGCAACAGTGGCCTGCCAGGTATCCCAGATGGTCCGCAGGCAGCAGTCCTTCCCTGTGGATTACAATTCCAGCAAATGATATTGAGAAGACTGCTTTCTTTAAAGATGGAAATTCCATCCAGCTATCAGAGTAAAGCAGAATGGCAAAATGGGCATAGTGGAAGGAGGAAAAGTTCCAAAGAGCCATACTGGCCCACACAAAACCCAAAACAAGAAAGAAAATCCATGTAATACTTTTTTATTAGTGCCAATCAAAATGACACAAAATATACTACAAGCTTTCAAGTTCTTATGACCCCTTCATCAGGCAGGAGCCCCTGTAAGAAGAGCTCTGTAAACTCTTGGAAGATTGGCTACATTAGGGATGTGTTACCTAATAAGCAAAGGAGTTCCTGCTACAAAAGAGCCCTGGGGACATCAAAGGATGAAATGGTTAGATAGTGTTATCAATGCAACAAACATGAAATTAAGCAGACTCTGGAGCACAACAGAAGACAGGAGGGCCTGGTGTGATGTGGTCCATAGGGTCATAAGGACAAAAGAGAAGCCAACGTTGGATCAGGCCAACGGCCCATCCAGTCCAACACTCTGTCATACAGTGGCCAAAAATACCAGGTGCCATCAGGAGGTCCACCAGTGGGGCCAGGACACTAGAAGCCCTCCCACTGTTGACTCCCCCCCCTAAGAACCAAGAATACAGAGCATCACCTGCCCCAGAGTACCTATCCATACCTTGTGGCTAATAGCCACTGATGGACCTCTGCTTCATATGTTTATCTAATTCCCTCTTGAAGACATCCATGCTTGTAGCTGCCACCACCTCCTGTGGCAGTGAATTCCATGTGTTAATCACTCTTTGGGTGAAAAAGTACTTCCTTTTATCAGTTCTAACCCGACCACTCAACAATTTCATTGAGTGCCCATGAGTTCCTGTATTGTGAGAAAAGGAGAAAAATACCTCTGTCTCTACCTGTTCTATCCCATGCATAACCTTATAAACCTCAATCATATCACCCCTCAGCCGTTGTTTCTCCAAGCTAAAGAGCCGCAAGTATTTTAAATCTTTCTTCATAGGGAAAGTATTCCAACCCTTTTATCATTCTAGTTGCCCTCTTCTGCACTTTTTCCAAAGCTATAATATCCTTTTTAAGGTGTGGTGACCAGAACTGTACACAGTACTCCAACTGAGGTCACTCAATTGATTTATATAGGGGCATTATGATATTGGCTGATCTGTTCAGTCAACTGTGTGACTGAACAACAAGAATAGAATCAATACTCTGGGACTGGAATGATGGACCCTGGAAGCTGGAAAAGTATTCAGGGACTAGAACGAGGGCCCCCAGAGTGGAATGACAGCCTAGGGTTTTGCCAGGTGCCTTGTTGCTCCAGTGGGGGGATTTGGGGGGCATTTCAGGAATGGGCAGGGATGTCCCCAAGCCCTGCTTCAAGCCCCACCCCAAGAGTGACCATCTACCCAGCCACCCCTTTCCCTCCCCTCCTGCCCAATTTAAAGGGCTTCAGCTGATCAGCAGTGATCACAGGCCCACTGACCAGCTGGAGGGCCCTTTAAATCTAGTACAAGGGAGGGGGTGGTTGCAGGCTGCACACTCAGCTCACAAAAAGACCCCTGTAAACTTTGGTAGCTAGATCTCCGCTATTACCCCACCTCTTGCTGAGGCCTATTATTTGACTAATTCCCCCCAGAACTAAAGTCAGTTATTTCAGCTTTTTAAATCAAAGCTGGCAGGGGTAACACTTTTCCCACCAGCCAGTTGGCTGGGGGCAGATTGAAGCTCCTGGAAGTGGGGGAACCCCTACCCAGACCTGGAGGCTGGCAACCCTATGACAGCCCCTAGGAGTAAGGAGAGGTGTTCTGGAACTAGAATGACAGGCTCCAGAGTGGCATGACAGCCCCTGGGAGTAGGAGTAGTATATTGGGCCTGGAATGAGAGCCCCAGAGTGGAATGACAGGCCCTGGGTGTAGCAGAAGGGCTCTAGGTCTGAAATGACAACCCTCAGAGTGGAATGACGGCCCCCAAAGCTAGCTGACATGTCCTGGGTCTGGAATGACAGTCTTTGGAGTAGAATGACAGCCCCTGTGATTGAAATCACTGTAAAGTATTTCATTCCACTCTAAAGTTTGTGATCCCAGGTGCAGAGCACTACTTTCACATGAGCCATCATTTCACCTTCAGACCTGTCACTCCAATCCCAGAATACTTCTGCTACTCCCAGGGACTATCGTTCTACTTGGCAGACTGTCATTCCAGTGCCAGAACATTTCTGCTATTCCCAGAGGGAAAGAGGACCTGGTTATATTCTCTAACCCTGGGCCTACAAAAACCTGGAACTGACCCTGAATGGAGACACATTTCAGCTGAGAAAATGAAGAAAACTGTGCTCCTCAAATGGGTTTTGAATGACATTTGGATCAAGTTGGACTTCATTTTCTCAGTTAAATAAATGGCGGCCACCTTTTGGGACGCTCCCGGAGGTGGTTAGCCCACGCACAGTTTGGGGGGGGTCTTCGCTTATGCGAAAGACCCTAGTGAGCCTTAGGTAAAGGCTCCAAACCGGGGGCGCTTGGGGAGTAGCCTCTTTACCGGCAAACAGCCGGGAAATTGAGGCTTTCCCCCTGCCCCAATCGGCCCCGCTGCGTCGTGCCCGTAATGGGACTTAGCAACGCCACCGATTTTCAGGAGTGAACAAAGCGATTGAGTTGAAGTTAAATGGAAAGACTTGGCATCGAGTTGGAGATCTATTTTGAAGCGAAAAGTTGAAACCCCCGCAAGCGTATAAACGGATGGGAGGAGGGAGGAATCCCCACCCCCTTGAGAAACGGGACTTATAAAAGAAAAGCGGAGGGGGGTGAAGGGGAAAAAGAGTTGATGAAGATACCTTTGGGGAAATACTGAAGATTAAGAGTTGGTTAGTCTCCGGAGTGGCGCGGCATGAACTTTGTTAAAGTAAACAATTAAAAAGATGTCCTCATTGAAAAAGGTCCCGCAGAAGCCGGAAAAGAAGGGGGGAGGAACTTCCGGTCTGAGCACCCCCCCACCGGAGCTAGCTGTCAATCAACAGAAAAGCGAGTCACTGCGCCCTCTGCTGGATCAAATGCAGAAAATCAGCGAAACTCTGTGTAACATGGAAAGTGTTCTCAACAGCCAACAAAAACAATTAACAGAAACATCAAAGAAGATGGAGGAGATCGCACAGAAGTGTTTGGTCTCAACGGAAGACACCAAGAAAATAAAGAAAAAGGTCAATAAATAAGAAAAGCATCAGGACATGCAAGAAAAAAGAATTTTAATGTTACAGATGGAAAAATCAAATCGGACTCTCCGCTTTCAAGGCATCAAAGAAGAGGAAAAAGAGGATCTCAGAACTACATTGGCGAATGCCTTGGCACCTCTAACTGGCAGAGAAGCGTTGGAACTGAAAGAAGAGATGGATATGGCTTACAGAGCCTATTCAACCTTTACAAAGAAAAATAATCTGCCAGCAGAAGTGGTTGTCAAGTTCACAAAGCAACGTACCAGAGATCAAATTCTGCGTTCAGTTTCAGCGGTGCCCTTGAAAATTGGGGAGCAGACCATTAGAACTTTGAAAGATGTTCCCTATGAGATCCGCATGAAAAGAAAAGCATATAAAGGATTGACCATGTTCTTACAAAGACATCAGATAATTTACAGATGGTGTATTCCCGAAGGACTAATTTTTAAATATAACGACAAAAGAGAGAAGATTGACTCCGTCTTCAAAGCACAAGATTTCCTGAAGAGACACGCCAGTACAGAGGAAGATGCAGCACTCGCAATTTGGACAGATTCAAGCAGCGAGGAAGACAGCAACCCGGATGAGGGAGGTGCTGGAGCGGGAGACAAGAAGCCTAAAGAGGGCCCATCGTACAATTTGAGAGATGTAAAAGGAAGATATCCAAAGAAGTAGTTCGTGGACCGTCAGAAAGGAGCTGATTAATAATTAACCCCAATGGACTTTACTAACTTTACTAACAAAGTGTTTTCTGGACTTTTGTAGGTGAAAAGAAGATCTTCCAACCGTGGTGGTTGCCAAAATTTGTAATTACACTAACTAAAACTAATTTTTTAACAGGAAAAATTCACTCCAATCTTTCTCTTAATCCCTCTATATACCTTCCCCTTTTCTTTTTATAAAAAGTAATAAAATTCTCTCCTCTTTAGGAGAGTTTATTCAAAAAAATAAATAAATAAATTAGTGTGCCTGTCAGCATCCAGCATCACTAGATTTGGTCTCTCTGTGTGTGTGTGTGTATATCTGCTATTAAGTTACTTCTGACTTCTGACATCCCTATAGCTAATCCAAAATATTGTATAATTAACAAATGCAGATTGGGATCATGTCTTGCCAACTGAAGGCAATGGCCCAGTCTGCATTTGCTATGTAAAGCTGTTTCATTCTGCTGTGGCAACAGCTTCCTTTGCCTTCCATTTGGCTCAGTATCTGTATCAGGACACCATCTGTATCAGGACAGAGGGAGAGTGCACGAGAGAGGGGAGAGAAGCAGCCTCCTGGGGGTGCCAGCAGGGCACTGCACTGCAGGGAGGAAATGGCACCTCTGACCCCCCCCCAAAATAAAGGGGTGACCTGGAAGAGGGGGAGGGGGTGCAGGAAAGACAGAATGAGCTGGGTAAAAAACACAAAACACCTGGCGGTTGCCAGGAAAGGCATTCTGGGGACTGCCTCAAGAAATAACAAATGGTTCAGGGGTGGGTGTGCTTCCAATCCCCCCCCCCCAAAAAAAAAAAACGATTGCAGAGAAATGTTCCCTGGCTGCTTTTAAACGCAGATGACTGGATTCTCAGCTAGCTAGTTTCCTTTGTGACAATTTGTGTATCTCCTTAGAAAAGATGGGGGGAGAATTTGGCTCCAGTTGTCTGCTTATCACTCACAGTGGCTTGAGGGCAGGGAGGAGCAATTAAACCACCTTAAAACCAAATCTAAATAACAGGCTGAGGACAGACTGGCAATTTGCCCCGGGAAGGGCCCCGGGCCGACAACGATTCAATACCGGAGTAAATGGAATGTTCACACAGGCACATCTGCCTGGCGTCCCCCACCTGTAGCCTACCGGTGCTCTTGCGCTTCACTGCCGGATTTAAAAACACCTGATAAAAGCCGTCGCAAATCCGAAAGCCCGCGTTCATCGCGCGTTTCTCCGCTTCCGGGGAGTCTGAACATGCAGGCAAAAAGCCGGGAGCAACCCAAGTTGGGCACGAGGCAGCAGCGGTGTGATTGGCTGTGCTCCGCTCCACTGCCCAATGCGGTGCCGGCACTGCAGGGCAAAAAAAAATCGGCAAAATGCGCTTATGCGCATGAGCGCTCATGCGCACATACACCCATACACCCACAGCCGAATTAATGGTGAAACGGCGAATATAGCATGCCTCCGGCGCGGCAGTCTGAACGCTCCTGCATGCCTCTGTCCCATATCTTCCAGCAGCGGCCCCCGCTGTGTGGACGGGAAAACTCGGTATAGTTTAATCCGGGGTTTTTTTTGCTACGACTGGCTACCGAGGCAAACTGCCAGTCTGTCCTCAGCCACAGAGTGGGACATGGTAGTGACCTTGGAGTCACCACTAAATGGCAATAAAATGATGCAGACAGCTGATGCTGAGATGAAACAGTAGGAGAGTGGATGTGGCATGAAATGCAGACAGAAATTTGTGAGATGATGTGAGACTGTTGGCACAACAGCAGCAGCAGGAAAGACCAATGCAGATTGGACCAATGGCTTTGGAGTCTCTGTTTTTCCTACTTACCTTTTTCATTTTTGTAACATCTGCCTCATGAGAAGGGTTCATATGAATTCAAAAGCTTGTACCATAGTTTGTGTCATTTTATTTTGCTCTAAGTTATTACATGGATTTCTTTCTCACACTTGAAGAAAACCATGCAGCCTTCCATACCCCAGCAGATGCTGACAACAAAGGAAAGCACCTCTTTTGTAAGTCATTTTATTTCAGTGTGGGGTGTTGGATGAATAAAGAGAAGGGGGAGGGCAGCTGTGACAAAGCCTGCATGCAATTTATGATCCAGACCAGAAAATGGAGTGAGCCAGGCAAAATGGGAAAGGCTAGAAGAGTGAGTGTTTCAGAACAGAGAGACAAGCTATAAAGCTTCTCTCCCCACCCTTCAAATTCAGGATTGACTGTCCTCTTTTATTTCATTTTTTTAAACACAACAGTAACAGATGAGGGACATGGAAAACATTTATGATCAGTGTTCCCTCTGCTCTAAGCTGAGTTGGTGTGAGCTAGCTCACAGTTGTTCAGCTTCCGGCTCACACATTTAGCTTCCAGCTCAGGATGGATGGCTCCAGAGCAAGCTAATTTATGCAGTAGCCAAATCGTTCACTCACAACTTTAATGCCAGTAGCTCACAAAGCAGAATTTTTGCTCACAAGACCCCACAGCTTAGAGGGATCATTGTTCATGATCCAATTTCAAATGTTCAAAAACATTTTGAACAAAGATGCTGCTCAGGGTTGAATGTAACTTAAATTCCTTACCAATGCTGACTGTCTTGGAAGACTTGAAAAAGAAGCACAACTTAGCCACTTTCTTCTTACTTTTCTAGAGTTCTGCCCCCCGATGGATCTCCTGATGACACCTGGGTTTTGGCCATTATGTGACGCGAAGTGTTGGACTGGATGGGCCATTGGCCTGATCCAACATGGCTTCTCTTATGTTCTATGTTCTTAACCATCTGTAATTAGCTTACTGTTACCCTTGGTGCTGTTTGTAATTTGTGCAAGATCAAACTGCATTCTGAACAGAGGGGTGATCAAGCATTGTTGGTTAAAATGTCAAAATGTAGGGTGAATAGTTCATTCCAGAAATAAATCTTCACATGGAAAAGCTTAATTATTATTATGGTATGACAGTATACTTTGATTTTCAGTGGTTTCTTCCAGCATGGTAAGCAACAAGCATTCACTGCATGAAACAGATGAAGTAATGTGGTCACTTGTCACATCCAAAAATAATGGGAGAGATTCAGTCCTATGAAGCACTAGAGCTTAGGAGGCTTAGGAGTTCACAACCAACAGAAGAAATTAATGTACTCACATTATTAAAATAGCCAAAACAATGTTAAGTTACTCCTCTGAAAGATCCCTTCCCATCCATACAGCAGAACAATGGGAACAATCAGTAACTGGTTATGCTGAGCAACTTGATGAATATTGGACAGGATCAGTGCCTTATGAAAGCCAAGGAAAGCAAACAACAAGGCAAAATGGTGGTGGCAGGCACATGCCTTTCAGTGCAGGTTGATGCGTGCCTCATCCCTGCAACACTGGGAAGGGTGGAAACACAAGTGGACGGAGGTGAATAAATAGCTAATCCTTCTCCCAGTTGCTATTTCCTTCCTAAGCAAAGGCCTCCCTGGTTGCTTTTAATCTATCAATTTGAGATGAGTTATGAACCTATCTGAAGGGGAGGAAGCCCACCGGAAGTGGGATATGGAGGCAAAAGGCAGGCAAAGGAAGAGTTCACTACTGTCTCAGAATACTTTTCTACTTCAGATCATCTCCCCCACCCAACATTTTCTAGGTTTACAAGGATTACATTTGAAAACATGCCTGGCATTGTCACATGCTGTTCTGCCCACAGGTCAAGCCCAGGTATAGAGGCAAATTTTCTGGATTGTTTAAAATGAGCTGGATCCAACAGATCTGTTCTGCTAATAGTGATTCTTTCTGCCAGTGCAGGGAATCTTCCATTGAGGCAAAAGGTTCTTCAACTGATGGCAGAACCTCTTCCATCATTTCTTCATTCAGGGGAAAGTGTCACCATTAATTGGCATCCGACCCAAGGATTCTGATTGCTTCTCTTTTCCAGTGTTAGGAAGCTCTTTACCAAGGCCTCCCATTTCCATCCTTCTCTTTTGAAGCTTGTTCCAAGTAAATCATGCTTTTAAACAATTGTTTCTTTGCTACAGATATGTGCATGGAAATCAAGTATTATTTTCATATAAATTCACATGAAATCACTTGGGGGAATTAAAAAAAAATAGCATTTCCCCATAAAAATTATATTCTAGAAGAAAAATCACAACCATGTTTATGTATTTGTTTTCTGTTGTTGTTGCTGTTGACAAGCATATTTCCTTGCAAAATGTTCAGACAGTTCTTTGAAATGTTGCCTAACTAATTACATGTGACACAAAAACCCTTGTCTCTTTTCTGTGAGATTTTTTAAAAAGAAAGCCAGCCTTAGAGGCCATGATCAAGGAGAAAAGCAGAAAATAATAAGGCTACTTAACCATTTCAAGCCCAGTCATTTAACAAATCTTCAATTCATCTGGAATAGATTAACAGTGGTTGGGTTCAGACTGGCAATTAGCCCTGCTAGAGCCACATTCCAGCCCCGTTTCCCAAGCAGATTAAAGGGGGTGTTCACACAGGCACATCTGCCTGGTGTTCCCCACCTGTAGGCAGCCTGCACCATTCCGCTTATCTCCCACATTAAAAAGATACCTCTGTAAAGTGGTAGCAAATCCTGGAGAGCACCTTTAACCCACGTCAGTCATCTTCCCAGAAGTGTGACCGCTCAGCCGATAAGTCTGGAGCAATCTGGAACAGCAGCAGCAGTTTGATTGTCCATGCTCCGCTCTACCACCCCATGCAGTTCTGGGATCCTCCCCCAATTGGTAATCTGCTCATGGGAAAAGCTACTGACAGCAGCACCTCCAGGCCAGCGGTCTGAACGCTCCGGTGTGCCTCCTCCCGGTATGCTCCCACATCAGATGGCCCTGTGTGACCGGGAAACCCCGGAACAGTTTGTTCCGGGCTTTTTTGCAACAACTGGTTCCCGCTGCAAAATACCAGTCTGAACTCAGCCAGTATTTCTTAGAGAACAATGGGTTTTACAAGCAATAGAACTTCTTTGCTCAAATGAGGAAGAAATGGATTCACTGGATGTTTGACATGAATTGTTACAGAAGGATGGTCCAATAGTGCTTTGTTCAGCACTTGGTGATACTGATGTTATTGTTCTTCTATTAGCAAATTTCCCTGACATCAAGCAATATCAACCAGGCACTGATTCATCCTTGACAAAGAGATTGAAAAAGACAGGATACAGTTTCTTGAAACAATTATCTCTACCCTTTATTGGAGTTTAGGAAATATGGTTTAATGTCATGAACAAATATAAGGAACTGAAACACATATTCACTTGACTGACATTGGCTGCAGAGATTAAAAGATAAAAGCGGAATCCTAATCAGAGTTACAATTTTTTAAATCCATTGAACCAATAGGCTTAGAAGGGTGTAACTCTGTTTAGGAACGTACTGTTTGTGAAGCCCTGGAAAGGTCTGTCTGAAAAGCCTATGGACAGAAGTATGTCATTAGTGTTTGACAGAATTTAGAAGCAACAAAAAGAATCATGGATCTTTCTGCTCTTTCTTTGTGTTATCTCTAACATCTATCAACCGCAGAAAAGTTAAATATTCTTATAGGTGGAACTAGTATAACAATAGGGACCATTCACTCATCCCTGTTTAGAACACCTGCAGTATTTTTCCTTTTGTCCCCAAACAGCCATCGGTGCAGAGGTACCTATCAGGCTACATGTGATCCCATGGTGTAGCTTGTTCTAGTTACAGCTTAATATTTCTTAAAAGGCAGAGAGTGCCAATCTAGCTGTAAAGGAGAACAGAGAACATTGGTGGACATCTTGATGTAGCATTTTCCATGGACCAAAGTCCAAAGGTTTTATGACCAGGGATCTGGAATGACATCTGAATTTGGGCAGATCCCTCTCACCTTAAAAAGAGGCCTGCTAGATCAGACCAGTGGTCATCAAGTTCAGCATCTTCTTTCACACAGTGGCCAACCAGTTGCTGTAGAGGGCCAACAACAGGACATAGATGCAAAGACCTTCCCCTAATGTAGCCACCTGGAACTGGGATTCAGAGGCTGACTGCCTCTGAATGTGAAGGTTCCCCTCAGTCACCATGGCTAGTAGCCACTGGTAGACCTCTCCTCCATGAATCTATTTAATCCCCTTTTAAAGCTGTCTCTTCTCGTGACTATCACTACATTGTCTGACAATGAATTCCACATTTTAATCACTCTCTGTGTAAAGTAGTATTTCCTTTTGTCCATTCTGAATCTACTGCCCATCAGCTTCATTTGATGCCCTCAGGTTCTAGTATTTTGGGAGATGGAGAAAAATTTCTCATTGTCAACTCTTTCTGCCCCATACAGAATTTTATAAATCTCTACCACGTCCCCCATTAGTTGTCTCTTTTCTAAACTGAAAAGTCCCAGACTTTTCCAACTTTTTTTATAGGGATGGTGCTCCAACACCCTAATCACCTTGGTCACCCTCTTCTGTATTTTTTCCAGCTCTACAATGTCCTTTTTGAGATATGGTGACCAGAACTATACACAGTATTCCTGATGAGGCTGCACTGTCAATCTATACTGGGGCATTATAACATCAGCCATTTTATGTTCAATCCCTTTCCTAATAACCCCTAACACAGAGTTTGCTTTTTTCACTGCTGCAGCACATTGGGTTGACACTTTCATTGAGCTATCTACTACAAGCCCAAGATCTTTTTCCCCTCTCAGTCTCAGCAAGTTCAGACCCCATTAGCCTATACTTGAAGTTGGGGTTTCTGTCCCACTGTCTATCACCTTACACTTAACAATTTTGAACTTCATTTGCTGCACTATTGCCCACGCACCAAATTTGAGGAGACCCTTTTGAAGCTCTTCACCATCAGCCTTGGTTTTCACCATTCTGTATAGTTTTGTGTCATCTGCAGAATTAGCCACACTATTCACCCCTAGTTCCAGAACATTTTTGAACAAATTAAATAGCACCAAAGCTTAGCTATTCAGGATAGTTGATTGGGAGAGTCTGCCTCTAACATATCTCAAATGTGAAGGTTTTGATGAGTCATGTACAATATTCCAGTATGTGAGCTAAGGTGGAGTCACCCAGATATAAGAGGTGGGCAGCGCAGGTGCCTGCACTGGAGGGGGTAGAGTTTAGTGCTGCAGTCAAATGTCGATTACCTTCAGTAGAGCTTGTTATGTTAATAAAGTCATCGCTGTTTACCTAGTTGAAGTTGTCCATTTTTTCCTTGTGTCCACATGAAACAAATGTACTCTTATGAATATGATTTCTGACAAATTAATCCAGAAGTGTTGATGTTTTGAATTCCATAATGATAATGTCTATATTATTTGGGTCACATCAAGTGTACTCCAGAACACCACTGAAATAACCCATGTAGTTCAAGTTAATTAGGTGAAAGAGCAGCTTGCTGGGCTTTTTATTTACCTCCACAGAGCTACAAAAGTTGGTCTTATTAATACTATAAATTGGAACCTCATTAAGGTTTGATGTGGGTAAGGTAAGGTGAGTGAAGGAGGAGTTAAAAACAAAGCAGCACTCCTTGCAGGAGATAACAAGGTAACAGAGTGTTTCAAAACATAGCAGGATTTCTTCTAACTCATCCGCAATTGAAATATTTTAAGCAGAGACATTATTTCTTTTCCTTTTTTTAAAAAAAAAGATGTGCCAATTAATATCTTTTCAAATTGTAAACCAAATCAGGATCTTTGTGGTTCCTTTAATCTGTCAGTTCACCTTCAATAATGTAATGAACTTGCTGAGGTTAAAAATGTTTTATTCAAGACAAACACTGATGTTATCATTTAAGATGTAAATCCTAAACTAATAGAAGCTGGGCTGAAGTAAAGAAGCAATTAATCCACACAGAGAGTAACCAAAATTAACAAACTGCTCTTCAAATATTTATATCGAGACAGATCTGTTCCACATTCATCACTGTGATTTTGGTAGGGAAGGAAATTTCATTCTTTATTCTAATGATTGTTCCCCACCCTCTGGGATGGGGGGGGGGTATGCTTTTGTGAATGGAATTTTGGTAAGTTAGCCAGTCAGCAGCGGAGGCCTGGAGATCTCCCAGAATCACATCTCCAGACTACAGGGATCAATTCCTAGGCTTGCCAGGTTCCCTCTGGTGGTGGGGTCTCCCTTGGCACCAGTGAGTGCTTCCTGCCACTGCTCAGCTGGGCAGTGGGAGAGAAACACATGGGAAAATGAAGGCTGATGGGCAGCATCCCAACATACTAATATCACTCCCCATGTGCCTGGAAGTGACATCAATACATCACAGGGGATTCTGCCACATTTGAGCAAAACTCTATAGCTGAAGCACTTCCTGGTACATGGGGAGTGATGCCAGCATGTTGCCAGTGATGTCATTATGTCATCGGGGAGGCCCCCTACCTGGTAAGTCTCCTGCCAGTTGCCAGCCTTGTGCTGGCAACCCTATTAGTTATCCTGAAGAAAATAGTTGCTGTGGAGGGTAGACTGTATACCCCACTGAGGTTCCTACCCTCCCCAAACCCCATCCTGCCCAGGCTCCACCCCCAAATCTCCAGGAATTTCCGAACTCAAAGTTGGCAACCCTAAGCTTGAGGGCCCAGCACTGTATTGTTTCCCTGCCAAAGATCCATCTAAGCTGTGCTAGGGGGTGCTGGCACACAAAATTTAAGCTGGCAGCTCAGAGATTTTTGCATCAGCTCACAAGTGAACTGAGAACACATTTTCCCTCCATTGGAAACAATGGAGGATGGGGGCATCTCCTTCTGGGACCTGGTTGTCATATTTCAGTAAAAAAAAACCCAAAGCAGACTGCAAAAGTTCCCCCCTATGTGCTGGTACATTTTCTAAGGCTCAGCATAAGGTCCAGTATAGTGGAAGGTGCCTGGTAAACCTGTTCTCTGGAGGCCAGATCTACCAATACAGTGGCAATGGGTGGGTAGACCTGTT
Source organism: Gekko gecko (assembly GCA_029375565.1). Classification (NCBI taxonomy): domain Eukaryota; kingdom Metazoa; phylum Chordata; class Lepidosauria; order Squamata; family Gekkonidae; genus Gekko; species Gekko gecko. The sequence continues at coordinate 142,631,348 of JAPDNY010000006.1, forward strand.
CTCTGGAGGCCAGGTCTGCCAATATTGTGGACTGGCATGGGTACACCAGTTCTCTAGAGGCAGAGGCCAGGTCTACCAATATAGTGGAAAGGGTGAATGAAATTTAACTTGATTCTATTTTCTTTTATAATGTTTAAATTATTCTTAAAATATAGTTTAAATATAATTTAAAATAATTTATTCTCTGATTTTTACAAGGTTATGGAAGTAATCTTTTAAAAAAACATTTATGCAATAGTCAAATGTAGGATCCCTCACAACTTTAATGCTACTAGCTTTTTTCGCTCATGAGGTAGAATTTCTGCTCACAAGAATGTGGAGCTTAGAGGGAACATTGAATAATGCTTAGCACCTCTCACAGGATGCCAGGCCTCCTGCTTCAGTGCCCCCCCCCCCAGTAGCCATTCCCACTACTTCTCAGTTGGGTGGCAGGAGAGAATGGGGAGGAAATGTGGGGCAATTGCCATTGCTGCTGACACAATCATGTCACATCTCGCACCACAAGAATTAACATCAAGTGACCAGTAAAATCAATATGTTGCCAACAAGGAGGGACCACCCACTGGAATCTCCAACTAGTTGCCAGTTGGAGTTTGTAAATTCCTTCCCTCCCCCATGCCATTTCCATATCAGGCTACTGCACTGTTGGGAGATGCAACATGCAGAGCAGGCCTTATGACCCAAGGCAAAACCTTCTCTACTTATCCAAGGAACAGCCAATACCTCTTTTCTTCCTAGAGCCTGTTTTTCTCTCCCAAATATCTTTTATACTAGTGCCCTGGGGAAACGTTTATGGGGTTTTAGAAGAAACAGCACAGTAGTTGCTAATCAGGCTTTCTAACCAAGTACTTGGTTGGTCTTACTGGAAGTGCTACTGGTGTGTGCAACGACCAAGGATTTAAGGTGTCACCCAGTTTGGATGGCACTGCATTCTCCTGAAAGAACAGGTCTATAGTTTGGAGTTGGTCTTGGGCCCAGGCCTATGATTGGAATAAACAGCTGTGGCCAGGAGTGCCTCTTACCAGCTTCTACTATACTGGCTCCCAATTTCTGGGCACAACTGAAGGTGCTGTTGTTGACCTTAAAAGCAATATATATTTTTAGACCAACATACCTGAGGGACCGCCTTCTCCCTTATAAACCTAACCAATCACTATAGTTGTCTTAAAAGGGCCTGCTTCTGGTCCCCCCACCTTCTGAGATAAGATGGGAATATTCCCAGAAGAGGGCCTTCTCAGTTATGGCACCAAAACTCTAGAACTCTCTCCCACAAAGACTTATCTGTCACCTTCTATTACCATCTTCTGTCAGCAAGCAGAATTTTTTTTAGTTTCAGTTGACATTCTCTCAGTGATCTCTCCTTCCAGCCCAATGTTTTAATTGCTGTTTTTTATGTGTATTTTTATTTACATTATTTTTAACCTCACCTGGATAGCCCAGGCTAACCCACTCTCATAAGATCTTGGAAGCTAAGCAGGGTTGGCCCTGGCTAGTATATCGATGGGAGACCACCAAGGAATACAAGAACTGTGACATGAAAGCAAACAATGGCAAACCACTTCTGAATGTCTCTTGCCTGGGAAACCCTATAGGGCCACCATAAATCAGCTGTGGTTTGATGGCAAAAAACAACATCAACGTGTATATTTTAGCTTTGGTTATAATTGTTTTAATGATGTGCTTTGATTGCTTTTAATGGTTTTCGAGATGTGATTTTATTATGCATGTTTTAATTGGTTAGCCATGTTGGTGGCCTTTATAAAGGCAGAAAGGCAGGGCACACATTTTGTGAAATTAAATGAATAAACAAACCCCTACTTTTAAAGCAGAACCACATCAAGCAGCATCAGACTGCAAATTGGGCTTCCATTCTTTATCATTCTCCTCTCATTCCTTTGGCATCCCCTGCATGTTCCTAACCAGGAAACTGCCATCACTCATATCCTTTTTCCCCTGTCTTTGTAGTTTGAATCATAGCTATGCACACTTGGAGGCCACTTTCCATAATGCATTTATTTTCCTCTTCCCATACCAGTTCTTCCAAGTTCCAGCCTTAGTAAAAATTAAAGCTGGCATTTCTCTCTGCAGGCAGATCTGTTTCATAATGCATGTACAGAGTATATTTTATTAATTCTGTTTTTTTGTAGATCCCTGTTTGCATACACTTAATTCTTCCTTCTAACTGCTTTGCTGGGAAATGTGGTTGTGAGCCAGAAGAGGGGAAAGAAGCATTGCTTGCGACAATGTTGGGATACAAGGCATGAAAAGCAGAAATGATAAGCAATCTTCTGTCTTAAGCAGCTGCTTTAAAATATTCAAGAACTTTAGTGTGAAGATTAGCCAAAAAGCCACTGATGCTAGGCAATTAACTATCCCTTGACAGTTGCTTTGGAAAAGCACAGACACTGTTTCATAAACATTGGGTTCCCCCCCCCCCCTTCCTTATGGACTGGCCAAATCTGGGAAATGCAGTCCACAAGATAGTTTCATGACAAATATTTCTACTGCAAGTTGCATTTCCTAACTTTGTCCAAAATTCAGATTGATTGCCTCTTTCCCCCTAGGGAGCAAATAGCAGCTGAGGGGGAGAGGATTGGGGAAGGGTTTACATGTTCCTCCGCTCTGTGTCTCCAGTCTGAATCCCCTCCCCTGTGGCTGCAAATTACCCTTAAAGCCCATTAATGGCTATACCATCATGATATTGTTGGACCCTCTGAGCGCTGTTTCAGGCACGTGATCTCTGCCTTGTATTAATTTATCTGCGCACTTTCTCTTTAAATAATATGACCTTGTCTGCTAGTCCATTTCTTTCTCTCATCCCTAGGCTCACACAAGTTGCAGCCAACTTCAGGAAGCATCCTGTCCTATTATATAAAAGGGTAGTGGTCTGGCAAGGTTCTATGTTTGGCAAAATCAGTTCGCTCCCTGATATGTCACTCAGAAGCTGTCCCTATCCACTACTGCATTGCTTGAGTTCTCTCCCACCCACTGCAGCCTAGGCCACAGTTCTCTGATTGGGCCAGAATTTCAAGTTCATTTGCATATGGAAGCTGATTGGACTTCACTCCATTCCGCACCTCAAATCCCCCCACAAGACAGTTGGAATTGTCAGTTGCTTATGCAACCTGTTGTATTCTGAGGTAAAATATGTCCTCTCTCACAACACTTCCTCTTCAAAAGAAACAAACCCAATAACACAACCATGCCACACCACAAAAAAGACAGAGCACACCACAAGCAGAATACCACAAGGCAAAAAAAGCTCTGGTACCAATTCAAAGTGCTGGGGATGAGTTGTTTTCTGGCAGGGAATGCTGTGAGTGTAGAAAATGATTTGTCGACACAGTAGTGTTTTGGAAAATCTTTAGGAATTGTTTCGTGCAGCCTCTGGCATGTTCTCACTCTGCTGGCATCAAAACCAATTTAAGGCAAAATAGAGATATGGAAACTTTTCCATTCTCCTTTGCATCAATTTGTCTTTGTTGGCAATGGCAACCCTAGGCCTGCCAGCACTCTCAGAGTGACTTCATGCCTCCTGACTGGCATGGCATCACTAGCCCTGGCTGCTTGCTCCTGTTCAGACCAGCCACAGACTTTCTGCCTAACCTACCTTACAGGGTTGCTGTACAGACCACAAAGCCGAAAAGAATGAAGTAAACTGCTTTGCTCCCCGCTAATGAGAAAGACAGAATTTTGCCTAGGAAGAGGCTGCTGAGGGGGGATGAGATAAAGTTGCCAACTTTAGGTATGGAAATTCCTGGAGATTTGAGGGGTGGAGCCCAGAGAGGGTGAGGTTTGAGGAGGGGTGGACCTCAGACAGGTACAGTGCCATAGACTTCACCCTCCAAACCAGCCATTTTCTCCTGGGGAACTATTGTTGCCAATCTTGGCCCAGTGGCCATCAAACCATTCTCTTCAACCCCCTGCTGTGCAACTGACTTTCCCCTAGGGTTGCCAATCTCCAGGTGGGACCTGGAGATATCCCACAGTTACAATTGATCTCCAGATGACAAAGATCAGTTCCCCTGGAGAAAATGGCTGCTTTGGGGGGTAGACCCTCCTGCTCTGGAGGGTAGCCTAGAGAGGGTGGGGTTTGAGGAGGGGTTGGACCTCAGGCAGATAGAATGCCATAGACTCCACCCTCCAAAACAGCCATTTCCTCCTGGGTAACAATTGTTGCCAATCTCCAGGTGAGGGCTGGAGATCACTCAAAACGACGACTGCTCCTCAGGTAGCAGAGATCAGTTCCTCCAGAGAAAATGGTGGACTCTGTCATTATACCCTGCTGAGGTTGCCACAACAAAGTCACACTGTGTGCCCAAAGCTGGGGCACTCTCCCAGAGCCTCTTTCTAGAGCTCGTTGTATTTATTTCCACAACGGGCCTTATTCCAATAGAATAATATAACCTGTATTGATTTTTTTGTTGTTGACACTATTTGCATGACACTTTTACACAATCTTCATGCTATATGCCACTTTTGAACCCTCTGTACATTATACACAGGCTATAGTAGGGCATTTTGGGGCCTGCTGCCCTGACTTCCTGCCAAGGCCTCCATCCAGCCTTCCATCCAGCCCTCAGGCCCCCCTGGTGCCCAGGTTGCCATGGCAGACCACATGATGATGTCAATGAGCCATGGTGTAAATGGGCTGTAGGGCTACCAGATGGGGGTGAATGGGGTGAATACCTGCCTACTCCAACTGACGAGCGTGAATTTTTAAAATTTTATTTTAATTTTTATTTTGTGATGTCAGTGCCCCCAACTTATTTAAAGGCCCCCTGAATTACAAAACCCTGGTTACGGACCTGATTATACACCATTTGTATGCTATTATGTTTGTTTATTTATTTGTTTACATTATTCATAGTCTGCTTTTTACTGGGACTGAAGGCAGATTACACACAGTATGTCAGTACAATTAACAGAGTGGGACATGCAATAAACAATTTAATAGGATTATGGTTGTAGAAACTAACCAGAAATCTAGACAGAGCTGTACCAAAATGTAAGGATTAACAAGATGTGTTAAATGATGCAACAATTACATGGAAGGGTCTTGCTTACTGCAAAAGGTAGTACAAATTACACAGCAGTATATACCACTCTTAAAATTACTAAAGATACAGGAGAAGCAAAAGTAAGAAAGTGACAGAATCAGAAGTCTAAATAAAGTATTCCAGCAAATTGCATGTAAAGACAAAAAGAACTGTTATAATAACGAGTATAAATACTAAAAGAGAGAAACAAAAAAAGGAAGAACAAGAGATCTGTTCCACAAGATCTAAGAAATCAAGGGGAAATTTTACTATGGTTATGGATGCTGAAAGATCAGCACAGAAATACATTAACTGAACAGGACAAAATAAATAAAAGATGGGAACAATACACTGAAGAGATAAAAGGATGACAGATTTCTTCAGAGAAGAATCTTTTGAATAAAACCCTGCAATTTTAGAAAGTGTAGTGAAAGCTGCACTCAAAGCAACTGGGAGAAACAAATCACAGGAGTAGATGAGATATCAACAGAGTTATTTCAAGCCACAGAAACAGAGTCCCCTCAAAATCTTAACAAGAATATGCCAACAGGTATGGAAAACAAAACAATAGCCCATAGACCAGTAATTTTCAATTTACATTCCCATTCCCCGAAAAAGGAGACACCAAAGACTGCAGCAACTATCAGACCATTGCATTAATTTATCATGAAAGTAAAGTGATGCTCAAAATCTTACAACAAAGACTGTTATTGTATACAGAACAAGAAAAGCCAGATGTTCAAGTTAGATTCAGAAAAAGGAAGCAGCAATAGAGATCATGTTGCAAATTGACATTAGTTACTGGAGCATATAAGAGAATTTTAGAAGAAAATAAGTTTGTGTTTAATAGATTACAGCAAAGTTTTTGATTGTGAGGATCATGAAAATGGGTGTGCCATTGTTTTGATGTGCAATCTATAGTTTGGACAAGAGGCTACTGTTAGCACAGAATATGGAGAAACAGAATGGTTTCCAATTGGCAAAGGTATCAGATAAGGATGTATTGTTGTTTTGTATGTGGAATTTTCATTTCAGGATATGAGGGCAACTGCAGTTTCATCGTGAGTGTGGAGGAACCATAAAATAACCTTAGACTTTTGAATAGAACCCAAGTTGTCATGATATTCTTTAACGTCCATGGACTTCAGGCCATGTGGCACTGCCAAGGAGGTGGCAACATCTGTTGAATGAACTGCTTCAATTTATCCTGATCACTTATAGTTCTATTCTGTAAAGTGTTCAGCAGGCAATACGATCTCCACTGTACACAGGAGTAGGCTACCATAATGGATTACATAACAGAAGAGACCACTGAAGACATTTTAACACTCACAGGGCAAGATCCAACCAAGCTTCAATTCTATTTAGGTCAGTAGAAGAAGCAAGCTTATCCTTAATTCACTCCCATTGAAATCAGTGTGTCAGAGAAGTGTTTAGGTTGGATCCCATCCATTGCAAGAATCCTAACAGCAACCCTATTCACAAGTTACAGTGACTGCACATACTATCTATGTAGTGTATAGTTCAGTTTCCTTTATATGTGTGTTGTTTAATTCTCATGTTATATTTAACACATGAACACATGAACATGTCACTGAAACCGCACATCTTTCCAGGTATTGGTCTCCAGTTTCATTTGTAAAGGGAACACATGATGGCTCTTTTTTACATATGTGTGTACACGCAAGATGTATGTGTGCTCATTCTAACATGAGAACAGGTGTGTGTGTGAAGAAAATGTTTTCAGACCACATAGGAATGGGCATGAACCAGCACGTGAACTAAAGTTCATCATGAATTTTGGCAATTTTGTAGTTTGCAAAGTGATGTTCATGCAAGGATGACTGGCATGAACAATTCACATTCAAGTTCCTGACAGTTCGTGATTGGATACATTTCCAGACAGACTGTCTCTGCTCAATTTAACTGTTTACAAAATGTCAGACTCTGCATCCAGCCTGGGGGGGGGGCTTGGCTAGGACCCTGACAGCCAAAGGAATGTCCAGAGAGGTATAGCCAGGAACCTCAGATATAGGAGAGGGCTCAGGGTTGCGTCAGCACTGGCTGCCTACTCTCCACCAGGAGCACACACACTGGGAGGTCCCCAAGTTTCTCTTAGCTGGCAGGCAACTCCCTCCAGTCTCCTTTTGTCTCCTCCCCGGTTCGGGCTTCTAACCCTCTTTTATTTCCATCCACCAAAACCTGGCCCATCCCTCCAACCCTTTTCTGATCCCCATAGGCTCCCTTGGCTGCTTGTCTCCCAGGGCTCTGTGCTCCATTGGCTGGGGTTCCTTCCTTTAAGCTCAGGTTGGAAGCTCTGCCTCCCCTGGCACTCAGGAGCTGGTGTTGGCATCTTTGTGGGGCTTGTAGGGCTCGGTTCCTGTCTCCCCTTCTGTCGCTCTTCAATCCTCCTGGAGTGAGGTAAGCTGGGTTCTCGCACTGGGGACTGTTGGGGCCTGGGACGTTTTCCTAGGGGGTGCCTTCCTCAGCCCACACACTCCCAAGTGCCACAGGATAGGTATGGGCTGCCCCTGCATCTCCGCCACCCCTGGCACTTCCCTCCAGCCCTGCGGCCACCAGTCTCGTTCCCACCTCTGAGCCTCTGGCACCGGGGCCATTGGAGGTGGGCTGTTCCTTGATGGTGGGGTGGATGGGGAGAACCGGCCCACCACTTCCCATGGCTTCCCACTTCCCTGGGCTCTCAAAATCATCACGACACCCCCGGGACTGTCCGCAGAACCAGCTAATACTGTACACTGCCAAGCAGCATACCAAAGCACAAGAACGGTGCCGAATATCTGGCAAACCCCTCCTTTGGACGGCACTGCAGAAGTCACAAGAGCGCAGAGTCTGGGAGGAGTTGGCACTCCACACGGCTCTCTGCAAGGCCTCGTGGGAGAGGAGGCGGCTCCCCGCACTGTTTACAGCACTCTGCCTTCTAAGCCAACATGTGGGCCTTCCCTGCTTTCCTCTTGTGTGTTCAGCAGACAATCGGAAGCCAACGCTAGTTTGCCTACCTACTTGCTTTTCTTGTCAGGTGCAAAATGGTACTGAGGTGGGCTTGGGGCTGAACTGGGTGGGTGGCCATTGGGGCCATGAGGCCCTGGGTGCATGGGGCCGGGGCCGCTGGGGCTGTTGGTCTCGTCCCATCGGTCAGGGCCTGGGGACAGCCCACGACAGAGCCGTGGCAGCTCATGGTGGGACACAAAACTTCAATGCAATGGGGGGGCAGAATTCTCCAGCTTTGGAAACACCAATAGGAGCCCTTCAAAGCTTAACAGGTACTGCTGGCTGCCAATAACAAAGTTCCCATTCTGCTCTATGGGATTAGAGTGCTGTACATCAGCTCACCTCTGCAGCCTCTCCATTGTTGGCAGTTAGACAGAGAGACAGGGAACTTGTTAAAAGCAGAGCATATTAATTCCTGATTGTGAACACCTCTCCCCTGCTGGTGTTTGGGTGTTAGGTGGACTCAGGGCTCTGAGCCACCCTGTCTTTCAGCTAATGTTCATGTCAGTACTTCCCAACACGATGGAAAATGATTTCCAAATAAATAGCTATGCAAATTGCCCCATCCATATGGATGTGGGCTTTCATACATTATGGACATTCTGTGGGATGAACTCAGAAAAGCAACTCCCATAGTGAGGATATGACATACTAAGGAGACTTTTTTAAAAATAAAAAAGCCAGAGTGAAACCAAATATAAAATAATAGCACAGGTTGCCTGCATACCAATGGCATGCTTTGTTTTCCCCACTATAACCTTGTCTTCTGTCTGTAGATTATGTTTAAAAGTACAATTTCCAAACTCTGGCACAGAATGGAGCATCAGTTAATAACTAATAGGCCATTTGGAAACAAATGTAAAATGAGACTATCCATTAATGCAGGCCTCCTGGGAACAGAATTTATTTTAGCTCACTGTTGTGGTGCCAAACTTCCCTGTACATTTGAGGCTAGATGGGAGTATAATAAAACTGGCTATTTTGGGAACAGTGCAATTCTTTAGGCTAAAATCCTCTCAGTGTCTTTGAACTGTATTTGCAAGGGCATAGGATGAATGGACCAGGCTTTGGTACGTTTTCTCACTTGTGACATCCCATCTATTCATAAGGTCAGAATGGACAGTGGGTACACCAGTCTAAATGACCTAAACAAAAGCTATCAGAGAGTGAATAAGAGAATTACATCAATTACACTCAGAAAAGAGACTGCAAATATAGTTGAAATGGAGTATTAGTGGGAACAGAAAATATACGAGTAGGTCAAAGTTTCACAAGTTGCAAGTGATACAATCCAGTTCACTGTTTCAATGATTACTAACAACCAGCACATTTTATTGCAATATATTATAGTACCAGTAGCAGTTCTAATTTAATATTTTTGAGGTTTTGTTTTTTAAATGTCATGCTCCCCTCCCCCAACATTGTCAGACTGTTGTCTGCTGAATCTTGCATTGTGTGTGTGACATTTTTGGGAAAGCTAAAATAAAGGAATAATGAAACACTCTGGAAAATCAGCAACTGAAAAAGTTGAAGATTCATGCCACATTTTATGAAATACATTCACATACATGTACACACAAATAGTAGCACACACAACATATGAAACAGACAAATTTGGGGGAGCTAGAATGAAAATGTTTCAGTCTGGTCCTTGAGCTCTTGAGCTGCAGTTCTTCAGAAGCTGATATCTGTTTAGTGGTAATGCTGCAACTAAGGAACATCTCAAGAATATATAGCACTGGTAGTAATAGGGCGCCTGACCTGGATGGCCAGGCAAGCCGAATCTTGTCAGATCTCAGAATCTAAGCAGGGTCAGCCCTGGTTAGTATTTGGATAGGAGACCACCAAGAAAGTCCAAGGGCCACAACACAGAGGCAGGCAATGGCAAATTGAAAGTCTTGTACTTTGAAAACTCTACATAAGTCAGCTGCAACTTGACACTTTCCACCACCAGTAATATGGCAGCATCAGAATTAGCACTGTAATGCTGGAGCTGACTCCTGCTTCCAACAGACTAGAACAAATTACTATGCATGACATCCCAACAACAGGAATTTGAGTAATTTCTCTTACTATTGCAGAATGCCAAACCACAAATTATACTTTAGACCCAATATGGCCACCCCAAATGGCCTCCTTCTGTTAGAATCTCCCCTCTCTACCCATAATGCAGTTTCACAGGTATACAGATGACTGTTACATTTTTCATGGAACAGTTAAGAAGAATGAATTTAACATAGTGAACTAAAATGCAAGACCTTTCATTGTCCCTCTTAAGTATACTATAATATGCCACCCAGATAACCCTGTTCTAGTAATACAAACCATCTCCCACTGGATGTATATTACATGGGTGCATACTGCAGACACCTGTATGCTGCCTCGTTGAGGTTCCAGTACCTGATTTATGAGTGAGTGGGTGGGTTATTTTTTGTTTGTTCAGTTGAATTTAATAGATTTGCAAGGAGGTGCCAACCTAAGTTGCCAAATAGTGTTAGAGGCCCTGCTCTATCCTGATCTCTTTCTTTGGGCTCAAACAGGAATTTCTCCATTCAAGATAAAAGATTGAAAACAAGGATGAGGGGGAGAGAGAATGACAGAGAGGGAGAATGAGAGCAACTATGCAATTGGTTCCAAAAGTTGGGATATAAAATGTTGCTCCTGCTGGCCAACAGTAAAAGCTTAGTTGACTTTATTTATTTATTTATTTGATTTATACCCTGCCCTCCCCGCTGAAGCAGGCTCAGGGCAGCTTACAAGAATACATAAAAACAATTATGACATAGATAAAACCATCTTAAAACAATTCAAAACATAAAGTGCTAGCTAGTTGTAAACTAATACATTAGGGATGGTGGCAGCTGTTACTTTTTTCATCATTTCTTGATCTTTATCATATATATATACAACTGGCACAGACTATAGTGGTAGAGTTGGGCACCTCTTTAATGATAATGTTGTTGGTGGTGATGGCTCCTTAGTTGAAGGCCTGGTGGAAGAGCTCCATCTTGCAGGCCCTGCAGAACTGTAAGGGTCCTGCAGGGCCCTGATCTCTTCTGGGAACTCATTCCGCCAGTATGGAGCCACCACCAAGAATGCCCTGGCCCTGCTTGTTGCCAGTCCGATGTCTTTAGGGCCTGGGAGGGTCAATCAATTTTGAGACCCTGGACGTGGTGCTTGCTGGGGTACATATGGGGAAAGGCGGTCCCTCAGGTCAGCCCCTGATCATATAGGGCTTTAAAGGTAAGAACCAGTACCTTGAAGCGAACTCAGAATGCTATTAGTAGCCAGTGTAATGCCTTTAGGACAGGCTGGATGTGCTCCCACATAGGAAGGCCCATCAGAAGCCTAGACACTGCATTTGCACTAGCTGCAGCTTCCAAATTTGTGACAAGGGCAGCCCCATGTAAAGAGTGTTATCATAGTCCAGTCTTGAGGTGACCATTGCGTGGATCACTGTTGCCAAGTCATTGCAGTCAAGGAAGGGAACCAACTGCATAATCAGTCAGAGATGGTAGAAAACTGACTTGGCAGTGACTGCTACTTGGGCCTCCATTGTTAAGGAGGCATCCAAGAGCACTCCCAAACTCCTAACCTCTGGCGCTGGCACCAATGGCACTCCATCGAAGGATTCCCTACCCTTGGACTGTCCCGGCTCAGGCACAGGACCTCTGTCTTCATCGGATTTAGTTTCAGCCAGCTCAGTCTAAGCCAACCAGCCATGGCTTGTAACATCCGGTCTAGATCTTCCAGTTTAGAGTCAGACTGGCCACCCAACAACAGATAGAGCTGGGTGTCATCCGCATATTGGTGATAACCCAGCCCATGCCTTTGGGCAAGGGGGCACATATAGATGTTGAAAAGCACTGGTGAGAGTACTCTCCCTTGAGGCACTCCACAATTCAGTAGGAGCCTTTGGGGCATCTGCTCCCCTAGTGCCACACTTTGTCCCTGACCTCGGAGAAAGGAGGCAAGCCATTGTAAAGCAGACCCCTGAACTCCTGTGTTGGCGAGGTGGTGGATCAGTAACTGATGGCTGACCATGTCAAACGCTGCCGACAGGTCCAACAGCAACAGTACTGCCAAACCACCCCAATCCAGATGCCTCTGGAGGTTGCCCATGAGGGCGACCAGTGCTGTCTCTGTCCCATAGCCTGGGCGAAAGCCAGACTGGAAGGGATCTAAAATGGAAGCATCACCCAGAAAGCCCTGAAACTGAATTGCCACAGATCTCTCTATTATTTTGCCCAGATAGGGTAAATTGGAGACCGGCCAGTAATTTGCCAAATCAGCCGGGTCCAGTGATGGTTTTTTCAAGAGTGGGTGGACCACTGCCTCTTTAAATGCCCTAGGGAACAGTCCTTCAATGAGGGACTTGATGATGATCTCACTTAGAGCACCTTGAAACTCATCACCGCCAGCTTTAATTAGCCACAATGGGCATGGGTCAAGACAGCATGTGGTTGGGTGTACAATCAGGAGCAGTTCGTCAACTTCCTCTAGGCTAACTATTGTGCTGTTGGCTGGTCAGAGGAAATTCAAGAGTGTGCAGGCTGATATAAAGATTATATCAATAAACTGAATGCTGTGGCTGTATCACCCTGTAAACAATGGTACCCTGAGTGCTTTCAATTACTCTTGAACAGCACTTCATCTAGTCCACTGTTCTGAGTAGGGAGCACAGGCCTTTTCAGCTGAGTCATTTCTGTAACACTTATTGCTTCTATTAATGTCTAGTCAGCGTCATGCTTAATTTGGCATTACTTAAAACAACTGTAACAGAAAATAAAATGCTCAGATCATGCCACAGGTTTTCCTATGCTATTACCTTTCTTGACTTTGACTACAGCCACCAAAGAATCACTCTAATAGACAGGTATTTATTATTTCAAAGCATCTTCAGCATTTTCTTTCATTTTTGTTCTTTCATTTTCTATGCCTAAACAATGATAAGAACGAAGAGCAACACACCTCAAGGATATGGGAATGCCCTTTAGGTTCATGTATCTTTCTTCTTTTTATTCATTTGGTCTGTTGAAATTTGTTTACTTGTTAATGATGTTCAGTTCAGGGCTAGAGTGTTGAAAGCGATGCACATTCAAAGAGAAGGAGTGTGTACATTATAGACAATGAGGCTTTTATCTGACACAAGTTAAGAATGTGGTAACAGGAAGTGGTGGCAGCTACAAGCACAGACTGCTTCAAGAGGGGATTAGATAAATATATGGAGTAGAGGTCCATTAGTGGCTATTACTTCACTTCATGAATCATGAACAGGTCAAAATTCATCCCAAACTTTAGTTTGTGAGCTGGTTCATGCCAATCCCTAGAGTCAGTTCATGTCCATCCCTGTTAAATGAATGCCAGTAAATACTACAGCCAGGTCCTGTATGTACAGTGATCACAACTCTATATGTAAACCAGTCTGTAAGTGCAAAATGTATGATGCTCATGCAGCTAGCTGGGAATTTGCAGCACACAGTTCACTCACGCAACTGCAGCAATCTATCATGCAAAGCAGATGTACAATTTCCTGGCCTCCTCATATGGAAGTTGGGTTTTCACCTGGTTGCCTTGATTGTCAGGTATATATACAGCAAAGAACTTTCCCTTTATGCAGAGATACTGTGTGCATTAACACTCGGTTTCTTGCAGAGGTCTTTGAACATGACAGTTGTCTTACAAAAAGAACAGTAACACTGTATTTGACATTTTCACAAAAACGCACTGGCATGTGATATAAAATTCTAACTTTCAGTGTCCCAAGCCCTATTCAGACACAAGCATCTTTCATGGAAGTGTTGGTGACTAACAAACGAACATCTGTATTTGTGGACTACAGTACACAGGTTCTCTCTTCAGAAGTGTAACTGCGGTGAATATCCTTCCTTAAGAAGCTTGCTTAGATCATATATCCTGTGGATAAAATGCTGAAGCAACTTCAGTTGTATTGCAAAAACAAAAAGAAAGCATCCCTTCTCTTCTATCTTTTGAAAATGACAAAATAAATGGATTTTATTACTGACTCATCTTTAACAAGAAACACAGGACTGGTTCTCAGTAAGATGAGACAAGATGTCATGAGACAAGATTCTAGGCTAGGCTAGATATGCTAGTTTTCTGTGTGCAATCTAAAGTGATACAGCTGAAACAGAAATTACTACCTCAGTGTGAACTAAGGTATATAGAAGCAGGGGACCCACAAGGATTTTAGGGGGTATCTCATTTCCCCCACCTGCTCTATTTTCTCTTTCCCTCCCCTGAAAGCCCCAAGAGCCTCTACCCTGGAAAGAAGAGAAGGAAGCAGGAAAAGGGTATAAGGGACTCTAGTGAACTCTGTATCACAGTAAAAGCAGTGAAACACCTCTAACAGTATGAAGCCAAAATAAACCAGGGAAAATAACTCACTGAACATCTAGTGTTGTATAAAAGAAGTTTTGGATATATATTTGAACATTTCTTTACCAAACCTACCCAAAGCTCACTTGTAAATATAATTTTCTAACCCCTGCCTGTTTATTCTAATAAATTTGATTTCTGTTTCAACTTTCAGTGTGCCTAGGTGCCTATTTCTGAGGGAGAATTTATAGAGGTACAGATCCTCCTCAGTCACAGTTTCTTATTTGGGGTGTAAGCCAACCAATTACCAAGCAGTAATAAGGTGGGACAATAGCATTATAATAAAAGCTTATTGACAACATAAGAAGAGTGATATGCTGCCTAAAGGCTACACAGTTATTAGATGGGGAACTGAAAATTCATAGGGAAGTGGAGGGAAAATCTGAGACCTTATAAGAGCGATTATTTGACTGGAGTGAACTGCAGACTGGAAGGTTGGTAGTTCAGCAGTTTGAGACCTGAGTGCTGCATGATGGAGTGAGCTCCCATCTCTGGTCCCAGCTCCTGCCAACCTAGCAGTTCAAAAGCAAGAAATTGCAAGTAGAGAAATAGGTACCACTTTGGTGGGAAGGCAACAGCGTTCTGTGCAGCTTGGCGTCTAGTCATGTCGGCCACATGACCACGGAAATATCTTTGGACAGCGCTGGCTTTTCGGCTTGGAAACGGAGATGAGCACCGCATCCCTAGAGTCAGATTCAATTGGCTTTCGAGCAAGGGAAACCTTTACTGTTACCTTTACTACCCATCTAATATGGATGCCCTCAAGTCCTAGTATTTTGAAAAGGGAGAAAAATGTCTGTTTGTCAACACTCTCCATCCCAGGCATGATTTTATAAAACTTTATCATGTGCTCCTTTAGTAATCTCTTTTCTAAACTAAAAAGTCCCAGACTCTTTAGAATTGGATGTTCCAACCCCATGAATCATCTCGGTTGCCCTCCTCTGAACTTTTCCCTGCTCTGCAATATCCTTTTTGATACGGTATTTCAAATGAGGTTGCACCATATATCCATATTGGCCATTTTATTTTCAATCCCTTTCTCAATAATCCCTAAATAGGCATTCCCTTTTCTCAACACTGCAGTGGAGTGAGTTAACACTTCCATTAAGCTATCTATTACGTCCCCAAGATCTTTTCCCTTCTTAGTCTCAGCAAGTTCAGAACACATTAGTTTTTACTTAAAGGTGGGATTTTTTTTGTTTCAGTGTGCAACACCTTACACTTAGCAAGACTGAACTTCATTTGCCACATTGTTGCCCACTCACCCAGTTTGTGGAGATCTCCTGGAGTTTTTCACAGTCATCCTTGGTTGTCACCATCCTGAATATTTTTTGTGTCATCTGCGCACTTGGCCACTACACGACTAATCTCCAGTTCCAGATTATTTATGAACAAATTAAATAGTACCAGTGCCAATACCGACCTCTTGGGACTCCACTGCTTACTTCCCTCCATTGTGAGAACTGCCCATTTATTCCTACTCCTTACTTCCTGCCATTTAACCAATTTTTAACCCCTAAGAGAAGCCATCCTTTTATCCCATGACTGTTAAATTAACTCAGGAGTCTTTGGTGAGGTACCTTATCAAAAGCCTTTTGAATGTCCAAGTATATAATGTCTACTGGGTCACCATTATCTACATCCTTGTTTGCTTTGTCAAAGAAATCCAAAAAGACTTCCCTTGGCAGAAGGCATGCAGCTTTTTCCTGAGCAGGCTTGGTTCCTCTATATTCCTAATAATTCTATCTTTGATTAAGTTTCTGCTAATTTGCCTGGGACAGGCATTATGCTAACTGACCAATATTTCGTGGTTCCCCTCTGAACCCCTTTTTAAAATTGGTATAACATTTGCTACTCTCCAGTCTTCTGGTACAGTGACTGAATTAGTACTGGATTAGTACACACACACACACACACATACAGGTCACCCAGTGGTTGCTGCTATGCCTTGCTCTGATGAGATCTCCCTAAAAGTCCAGAACCGGCCTGGAAAGGACCCTTCCCCACCTTTTTACTCACAGAAACCAAGTCTGGAATGCTGTGGTTTCCAAGAACAAAACCACAGGCACTCCTTTTATATTGGGTTTTTTTTAACCCTTAATATTTTTTTGGTTTGTTTTTTTATATTTCAGATCTTTCTACAAACCTGGGGAATTTCCAGGCTTATAAAAATATCTGTCTTGTCCATTCATGGTTCCAATCACCAGATTTTAAGTATCCTTAGATTTGGCTGAATATATGATGCCAAAAGGCGGGGAGGGCAGGATATAAATGTAAATATAAATAAATAAATAAATAAAAATCTGCAATGATCATCATTACATCTAATTCTGAACAGGGCCAAAAATGTGAATTTTACTCACACAAACCAAGAATAGAATGCTGTGGTTCCCAAGAACAAAACCATAGGCACTCCTTTTATCATTTTTTTTTTAAAAACTTAATTTTTTTTGTTTGTTTTTTTATATTTCAGTTCTTTCTGCAAACCTGGGGAATTTCCAGACTTATAAAAATATCTGTCTTGTCCATTCATGGTTCCAATCACCAGATTTTAAGTATCCTTAGATTTGGCTGAATATATGATGCCAAAAGGCAGGGAGGGCAGGATATAAATGTAAGTATAAATAAATAAATAAAAATCTGCAATGATCATCATTACATCTAATTCTGAATAGGGCCAAAAATGTGAATTGAAAAATCCACAAAATAAGGCTATATACAGGTACGGGCACTATTCTGCAGAAAAATACAAAAATATTTTAAAAGAGGAAAGAGAGAGGGGTAAAATTTCCCCAAAATGAAGATGATTGAGAACACAGCCAGCACTATGAAGTTGCCTAGCAACCAAGGCAGTATGGTCTGATTCTAGGCAAATCCTGCCTGCCTGGATCTAGCAAGAAAGCAGTAGAGAACATGGTGAGGGGGCTGGGTGAATGGAAAATAGTCGAGGAGCACATATTATAGCCACCAAGTTGAGCAGGACTTGTAGTGCCTGTTGGGAGACTTCTTAGGACCCCCACCACCAACATTCTTGAATTCAGTGACAGTAGGCCAGTGAGATAAATGCAATAAAATAAATAATCCTGAATAAAAAAATAATTATCTTTTTTGCTTTCATTCCTTTAAATTTACAATTGAAAAAAGGCACAACCCAGACAGGGAAAGCCAGAATACCAAACAGATGCCCATCCAACACAAGTGTTATCATTTATGGTTCCTAAAACTCTGCTGTATATAAATTTTGCTTATATTCCCTAAGGAAAACATCTTGTGCATTTTATTGATGTCTGTAACAGTTATAAACCTTTAACACATTCCTGAAATGTGATAATAAAATAAACATATTTGCCCAAAGATTGTTTTAGTCTCAAGAAAGGCAAAGAAAAAAGGCTGAAATAGGAAAGGCATTCAAGATCTTCTTGTCTCTCTTCTTTTCAATACAGGCTTGCTTCACATAATTTGCTGTTTGATACCATTATTCATCTTTTTTTTGAATTTTTTATTGCTTTTCTCACTTCATACACACTACAACCTGAAAATACAGAGTAGGCAAGGATCATTAATGGTCCACTTTCGATTTTGATATTTCCATAATACTTATAATTACAGAGAAAAAGACTTGTAGAGAAAAAATATAGAGAGTAAATAAAGATTAGATAGCATAACAAAAATATGCATTATTACGCATGAAATACAAAGAATATTCTCAGATCTTCATTTAGTTGCTTTCTTTCCTTTACATTTCTTCTTCTTCTCCCAGGGTAATTTAACCTTAAGTGGTTTAGGGACAGCTGTCCCCAATTCAGATTCAGATTCAGAGTCAAAAATCTCGCCAGTAGATGAAGATGTGGAAGAGGAGCTGTCACTGCTTATCTCAGCTTGCTTGCTTTTATCTCCTACGGAATTGTTGTCCTCTGCTTTTCCTTTTTCCTTCACTAGTCTTTGGTGCTGCTTCAGAAATAGCTCAGCCTTAGTAAGACAGTCAATCTTTTCTTTTTTCCCATTGAAATTGAAAATAAATCCTTCTGGAATAATCCATTGGTAAGGAGCTGAATTTCCTTGCAGAAATAGTGTAAGGTTTCTATATTGCTTCCTCTTCTTTCGTATCTCAGATGGAACATCTTTTAACATTTTTATTTCTTCTCCTTGGATTTTTAAAGTTATCCTAGAGCAGGGGGTCAAACATAAGGCCTGAAGACCAGAACTGGCCCATCCAGGGCTCTTATCCAGCCTGCCAGTAACTGGTGTGATGGAGGCAATAGGAGGCTGCTTGGGGAGGAGAGTGGGTGGATCCACTCAGATTGTGGTTTCAGTGTGGCAGAACAACCTCATCTGCAGCAGTTAAGCAAATCCCTTAGCTTCAGTGGCAACCTCATTGGTGAGCTGGGCACAGCCACATTCATGCTGGCTCAAGGTTCCAAGGCAAGGTCACATGCTTCTCTGCTCAATCTGCAGCTCTGAGGATGCTGTCTCGGATGGCTGTGGAGATGGTAGTTTGCATGTGGGGGACACAGACAATCCTATGCTGGGGCCTGCTTGCAACCAGTGCTGCTGCCATATTCCCATGCAGCAGCTGATTAACTCATTTCTTCCACACATTGGGGGCCTAGTCCTGCCACTGAGCACACGACTCAGTGGCAGTGTTCCCTCTAAGCTGAGTTAGTGTGAGCTAGCTCACAGGTTTTTAGCCTCCAGCTCACAGATTTTTGTCTTCGCTCAGGAAGGATGGCTCCAGAACAAACTAATTTATGCAGCTTGCTCACAACTTTAATGCCAGCAGCTCACAAAGTAGAATTTTTTCTCACAAGACTCCACAGCTTAGAGGGAGCATTGCTCAGTGGTTGGGCCTCCCTCCTCCATGGAACATCTGGTGGCCTTCAGTGGTAGGCAGCTGCCACCTCATGGGGGGGTGCTGGCAATGCCTGGGTATATCAGTCACTGGGTGGCCTGAGGCCTCTGCCACATGGGAGGTCTTGTGTGCATTGTCCCCCCCCCGTCAGATGATCCAGAAGCCTTCAGCCTGGAGCGGCTGCTGCCACATAAAGAATGTATGGCTTGCCAATGATCTCTGGCTTGAACCTACAACACTGCCCCACCGTGGATTGCCTGACAACCTTGGCTGGAATTGGCTGCTTCTACACAGGCATCTCCAGCTTATCAGGTTTTGCTTGGCCTGAGTTCTGCTGTGCACATGGCCTCACACCTGGGCCACTGACATCCCCATCTCCACAGGTGGGAGGTTAGTTCAACTTGTCTTCCCAGTCCCCTTCCATGATGACTCAGGGGCAGCGGGGAGCTTGCAATACACAGCCACTTCATATTTTTACTTTGGGGCCCAGGTTCACAGCATTGGTGGCAGGAACAGACTGGAGAAGGGGTTCCCCCCTCAAGACATTGTGGGGGCATCTGCCTAGCACTGCACCACTGGCTCTCCAGTTGATCCATATGGGTTTGTCTCTCATCCCTCTCTCTAGCCCATGGGGCCTCACGGTGAGGGCACATCAACTTGGTGAGGGCATGTCGGAGCCTACCAGTTGTTGTCCTTTGTAAAATTTGTATCTTTGATACCTGATATTACATTTTATGACACACATGGCCTGGCCTGATGAAGTGACATTTATGTCAGATCTAGCCCTCATAACAAAAGAGTTCAGCACCTCTGAATCTTTAGGATGATTCAGGTGCCAGCGTTAAGTAAAGATAAGACATCCCCAGAGGCGCAATCTCTTGCCCTGTGACTCTTAGCTTGTGGGTCATAGCCTGTGGGTCTTGCTTGGAGGCCTTGTAAGAATCTGAGGGCTGCTATTGAGTTCTGGAGAGAGAACTGCTAGCTAGGTAGCCATTTGGTCAGTCTCAAAGTTTTCAGGGTACATCACCACAACAAGAGTTTATGTCGGACTTTGAGGGAAGTTCCTGAGGCTGTAGAAGATAGCATTGCTCCTAGGGAGATGGATAATGAAGGATCTATTCCAGTGACATGCCAGGGTTGTACCATGATCATTTTTCTGCCTTGCCGAGAAATGCATTATACATGCTGCAAGTGCAAGCTTATAAGAATGTTTGAGGAGAAGGTGGGAGAACTCGAGGCACAAATCTGTACACTGGGGAACATCAGAGAGGGAGAGAGGTTTTTAGACATGAAGGAAGAGGGGCTTCTGAGAGAACAGCAAGAGCTAGCAAATCCTGAGCAAGAGGAAGGAAATACCAAGGAACAGGTGGGTGAGTGGAAGAATGTGACCTTGAGGAGTAAGATAATCAGGAAACAATCACAGCCAGTGGAGCTGCAAAATCACTACCAGCCACTGCTGATGGTGGAAGGTCAGAATAGCACACTCCGAGATCAAAAGGATGTGACTGACACACAAAAACATAGGCAGAGAAGGAACCAAGCTATCCCACGGAGAAAGAGACAAGTAGTGGTGGTTGGTGACTCCCTACTGAGAAGGACAGAAGGAATTGTGTGCAGACCAAAGAATCTCGAGAGGTTTGTTGTCTTCCTGGAGCGTGTATCCGAGATGTGATAGAGAGAATTCCAAGACTGGCCAAAACCTCTGATCACTACCTGCTCCTGCCGATCCTTGTGGGAACAAACAATACGGCCCGAAGAAACCTTGAATGGATCTCCAAAGACTACGAGGCTCTGGGCAAGAAGGTGAAAGATCTGGGGGCACAGGTGGTGTTCTCCTCCATTTTACCTGCTGAGGGCCATGGAGCTGGAAGGGAGAACAGGAAACTAGAGGTGAATGGCTGGTTATGTAGATGGTGCCGTCGAGAGGGATTTGACTTTGTGGACCATGGTATGTACCTCCAACATGAAGGAGATGTGACAGAGAGAATTCCAAAACTGATCAAAACCTCTGATCACTACCTGTTCCTGCTGATCCATGTGGGAACAAATGATACGGTCTGAAGAAACCTTGAATGGATCTCCAAAGACTACAAGGCTCTGAGCAAGAAGGTGAAAGATCTGGGGGCACAGGCACTGTTCTCCTCCATTTTACCTGTTGAGGGCCATGGAGCTGGAAGGGAGAACAGGATACTGGAGGTGAATGGCTGGTTACGTAGATGGTGCCGTCAAGAGGGATTTGGCTTCCTGGACCATGATATGTACCTCCAACATGAAGGACTGTTGGCAATGGATGGGGTGCACCTTACAAAGAATGAGAGGAATGTCTTTGCTGGAAGAGTTGCAAACCTGATCAAGAGGGCTTTAAACTGAAGCCATTGGGCGTGGGAAGAAAAAGCCTGATGTTGTGCGGCATCCCCAACACTAAGTTCAAGAAAGGGAGTGACCAGAGAATAAATGAGCAGGAGAGAGGTGAGTTCAGTAATTTTCAGGTAAATTTGAAGGGACCTTTAGTAGGAAAGGATGTCTGTAATCTGAGATGTCTTTATACTAATGCACAGGGTATGGGAAATAAACAGGAGGAACTTGAACCTCAAATATTGGAAAGTAAGTATGACCTGATAGGTACCACTGATGGGATGAGTCTCATATATGGAGCACAGTGATTGAAGGATATACCTTGTTCAAACAGATCAGAATAAACAAGAAAGAAGGCAGGGTGACACTATATGTTAAGAATGAATACACTTGCACTGAAATTCAGGATTTCGAGAGTTGCCCTGTTGAAAGTGTGTGGGTAAGGGGGAAAAGCGGGGGGGGGAAGAAGAGAATATTGTTGTGGGGGTATACTACAGACCTCCGAACTAACCAGAAGAACTGGATGACACATTAGTACAACAGCTTGCTAAACTTCCACAGAGACAGGATGTTGTGGTTATGGGAGATTTCGACTATCCAGATATTTGCTGGAAATCTAACTCTGCTAGACATGGGGCATCCCGCAGATTCTTGAATAGTCTTGTGGACAACTTCATCTCTCAGAAGGTGGAGGTGGGAACCAGAGGATCTGACCAGAGGATCTGCTATCCTAGATTTAATCCTGACTAACAGGGAAGAACTGGTTGATGAAGTGAACATTGTGGGATCCTTAGGGAATAGTGACCATGTCAGCTTGGAATTTGACATAGAGAAGGATGTGAAACCAGGACATAGTAGGACTTGTATCCTGGACTTCAGGAAAGCTGATTTCAAAAAACTCAGAGAAATATTAGGTAGGATCCCATGGCTGGAAATGCTGAGGAGGAAATCTGCACAGGAAGGATGGGTGATGCTGGAAAATGAAGTGCTTATGGCACAATCACAAACTGTTTTGGTAAGAAATAAAGGTGGGAGATGGGTAATGAAGCCAAGGTGGCTGAACAAGGAACTCTCTAAAGAGCTGAGACTAAAAAGGGAAATGTATAGGAAATGGAAGGAGGGCCAAATTACTGAGGGTGAGTACAAGAAGCAGGCTCGAATCTGTAGAGATGGTGTCAGAAAGGCTAAAGCGCAGATGGAGCTGAGGCTTGCAAGGGATGCTAAAGATAACAAGAAAGGTTTCTATGCCTATGTTCGGAACAAAAAGAAGAATAGGGATGGGGTAAGCTCATTGCTAGGGAAAGATGGTCAAGCCTTAACAAGGGATGAAGACAAAGTGGAATTACTCAACTCTCACTTTGCATTGATCTTTGACTGTAAGGCAAACTGTATACAAACTGAAGAATGCAGGGCATATGAAGGAAGGAGGAACTGCCACTCCAGAGTAAGTAAGGAAATGGTTAGAGAGCATCTAGCTGCCTTAAATACTTTAAGATCCCCAGGGTCAGATGGCTTGCATCCCAGCGTGTTAAAAGAAATTGTAGATGTTATTTTAGAGCCTCTGGCTAATCTTTGAGATGTTCTGGAGTACTGGTTTTGTGCTGGAAGACTGGAGAAGAGCGAATGTTGTCCCGTTCTTCAAGAAGGGCCCAGAAAATTACAGGCCTGTCAGTTTGACATCAATACCTGGAAAAATTCTAGAACAGATTATTAAGCGCTCTGTCTGTGAGCACCTTGAACAGAATGAGTTAATTGGTAGTAGCCAGCCTGGGTTTATCAAGAATAAGTCATGCCAGACCAACCTTATCTCCTTTTCTGACAGAGTTACTAAATTGTTTGACTCTGGCAATGCTGTAGATATAGTGTATAGAGTTTTCAGTAAAGCATTTGACAAAGTTTCTCATGATATCCTTGAGGATAAGCTGGTTAAATGTGGGCTGGATGGTGCAACCTTTGGATAGATCCATGGTTGATATGAAAAATCATACCCAATGAGTGCTTGTAACTGGCTCTGCATCTACATGGAGGGAAGTCTCAAGTGGAGTGCCACAGGGCTTGGTCCTAGGCCTGGTGTTGTTCAATGTTTTTGTAAATGACCTGGAGGAAGACGTAGAGGGGATACTTATCAAATTTGCAGATGACATGAAGCTGGGTGGGGTTGCTAATTTTGAAGACGACAGAGTCAGGATTCAAAATGATCTAGATAGGCTGGAACAGTGGGCTGAGACAAATAAAATGAATTTCAATAGAGATAAGTGCAAAGTCTTACACTTAGGTGCAAAAAATCATAGCCACAGATATAGAATGGGAGGGACTTGGCTTGACAGCAGCATATGTGAAAGGGATCTAGGTGTTCTGGTTGATCACAAGCCCAACATGAGCCTGCAGTGTGATGTGACTGCGAAGAAAGCTGATGCAATCTTAGGATGCATTAACAGAAGCATTGTGTCCAGATCACGGGAGGTGGTAGTTCCACTCTATTCTGCTATGGTCAGGCCTCACCTGGAGTACTGTGTCCAGTTTTGGACACCACATTTTAGGAAGGATATTGACAAGCTCGAGCGTGTCCAGAAGAGGGCAACCAGGATGGTGAGAGGGTTGGAATCCAAGTCTTACGAGGAAAGGCTGAAAGAGTTGGGTATGTTTAGCCTGGGAAACAGAAGGCTTAGAGGGGACATGATTGCAGTCTTCAAGTATTTGAAGGGCTGTCATGTAGAAGATGGAGCAGATCTATTCTCTCTTGCTCCGGATTGCAAGACTAGATCGAATGGGTGGAAATTACAAGGGAGTCATTACCAGCTAAATATCAGGAGAAACTTCCTAACTGTAAGAGTGGTTGATCAGTGGAACAGACTGCATTGAGAGGTGGTAGATGCTCCTTCGCTGGACGTGTTCAAGCGGACGCTGAACAACCATCTTTTGGGTATGTTTTAGGGCTATCTTTTGGCTATGCTCCTGCAGAGTGCAGGGGGTTGGAATAGAGGACCTGCAAGGACCCTTCCAACTCTAACATTCTATGATTCTACGATGAAGAGTTCCCAGCTTTATGCAGACAATTTTATCTACCTGAGCTATATGCACGTGCACTTCATGCAAATGTTCAGTTGAACACATCTATCTGGGAACAGTGTTGAAATGACAGTCCTGTTTCTATACACACACACTAATATGGGATACATGATTTCAACAAGGTCAAATATTGTTGTGACTGTAGATTGTATACATCTCTAAGCAGCAGCCCATTGTCTTGAAACTACTTCATGCTTTACATTTATAGAACGCTGCACTGCATAAATAGAAAATGAACAAAGCATCAACGTAATCATACCTTTTTAACTAGAAAAAGGTATAGTTCGTAGTTACAAAGACATATTTTGGAAAAAAAATCTTTCTTCCTCTCTTTCCACATAGTGTTATGAACAAAAAAGCTTTCAAGAGGGGGAAAGCCCCATAAATCGGGGGGGGGCACAAAGGCAGCATGAGCATATCTGAACATTCCACAGGTTTTCCAAGAGCCTTGCTCAAAATATGATAAGCTTTTATCCCCAAAACAATTTTCTATCAGACACTTCTAAAATCTGAGAGATACCTTCAGAGTTCATACCACATGCCATGACAAAAATTCAACAAACACTGGTATGAAGATGAAGCACTTTTGGAAAACTGCCCAATATTTCTAACCTGCATTCGAGTGGTTGAGGAATGTACTATGAATGCAATTACCAAGAAGTTAAAGACCCATTACATTCTTTTTAAAAATGTCCAATCATATTTACAGCACTACAATTAATAAGAAACAAAGAAACAAGGCCAAATTTTAAGTGTATGGTAAAAAACATAAAAAGAAACGCACCTGCTATTGTAGTGTGCAGCTGGTGAAATTGGAGATAAAGATTGCCATTTTAAATATGTGTATCCTGACATAGCAATTGACTGGGGAAACATCGTATAATTTAGTTCCAAAGAGAGTGAGACATAAAAAATTAGGGTGACATTTCAAAAGATATAATTTTTTATGTGCAGTCAGCCAGCTGGGCGCAAAATCCTTTGCAAACAAGTATCTTAGCTGTGGACTTAGGGTTGTGCAGGCAGTTTGGAAGATTATGCTCAAGAGACAAAAAATCTGATCCAGAGGTCTTTGTGAGCAGTAGCTGGTAGGAATGAGGGAGTTCCTGTGTTCTGTGCTTGTTTATATGATTATTTACACAGAAGCTTTCTGTTCCTCCAGCCTTCTTTCTTTAAAGTATACCCCCCTGGGCTCCTGTCATTTCATGCCAAAATGTTTAGAATATGTATCTGAATACATATTTTACTTTTGCTGTTCAATATAACATTTCACATCCATTTGGTTGAATGAATGCTACCATTATTCACTCTTCCCTAAAGACTGCAGATGCACACGGGGCTAGTTTGTGGAGGTGGGCTTGGGAGGCACAAAACACTACCTTCTTACATCTGTTGGTCCCATTACATTCTGCTCTGCTTCCTTCTCTTCTCACTCTTTCCTCCAATCATCCACCTCCCCGGTCTTTTTAAGTTCTCAGTTTTAAAAAACAAACTTTTCAAATTCACATTCATATATGCCTGGGTGTTTCCATTATGCAGATTTTTACCTTCATGGGGGCTGAAGACAATCAAAATAATATCTGTTAAATGCTGGTTAAGTGGACAGATAATTCAGTGATAGACAACATAATGAGAATCCCAGGTAGATGCTACCTTTAAGATCCTGCCTACATGTTGTACATTACAGGAAGAGTAACTAATTTAAGCCCTGCTTTGACTACTAAGAATTCCGATGGCTCTCCCAGGTAAAACAAAGAAAGCTAGAGGGGGGAAGATGACCAACTTTATTTTTTTTAAAAAAATGTTATTGAGAATTATTTAGAACCAAAAGATAAAAACTAACAAAAAGTCTTTTAAAAAGAAAAGGAGATAGAAATACAAAGCTGAAAAGGGAAAAAAGCAGTAAAAAGATAGGTAATTGTTTCTTTTCCTCTGGACTCCTGGGGATATAGCTAGGATCTATCTGCCTTCCAGGTAAAGCAGAAGGCTAGCACTGTCAGATCATCTGTTGGGGGACAGAGTGCCCCTAGAATTAGTCCTCTGAATCAGTTGATTAGCACTGTCTAATGTAACAGTCACCTATTTGCCAGCATACCTAGGTTGCATGAGAAGTCAACCCATGGTGCTAGATTTGAAACATTTTCCTCTGTATAAAGCCCTTGAAATACATAGGACTACATCAAGAAAGCCATTTCCAAATGGCCAATCATTCTTGGTCTTTCATGGAGACTTCACACACCTGGAAGCACATACACAGGGCTATTTTTTGGGCAGAAACACACAGGAATGGAGTTCCGGCTGACTGTAGAGTTGGCCATGCCCACTACAGCCAAAACCTCTGCGTGCGTGGCTACAGATGAAAGGCCTGGAGAGTGACCCCCCCAGTGACTCTGGGGTGGGCAGGCTGGGGGGGGGCTGGAAGGATCGGGGAGGCATTTAAATGCCCCCCCCATGCCTTCCCCAGCCTGTCCAAGGGCCAGCTTGCCCGGGCTCCCTGCAGCTGTGGGGTGCCCGGGCAAACCAAGGGAAGGCATGGGTTTAATATGCTAATAAACTGTGCTGTCAGAGGTGTGGCCTGATATGCTAATGAGTTTCTGCTGTTGGGTGTGGCCTATTATGCTAATGAGTTCCTGCTGGGCTTTTTCTACAAAAAAAGCCCTGCACATACACATGAACATATGTCTATACTTAGCCAGATTATAGGTTTGTTAAGGTTGGTGCAGTTTGGCAAAAGCTTTCCAGGATTTCAGGAGAAGGTCACCTGCTTCCTGATTTTTTTTAACTGGAGATGTCAGGGATCAAATCTGGGAATTTCTGTATGCAAAACAGATGCTCTACTACTAAGCAATAGTTCCTGTCCTATCAGTTGAGATCATCTTGCTTGTTATGAAAAGCATCTGGTTAAACATACTACTTTACAATACTGTAGACATTTCAAATCTCATTAGCTCATTCACATAGAAATACTTAATTTCCAATTCAAGTTGAGTAAACATTTCATAACCATTGTCCTATTCCAGTTTTAGAGAGATGAGCAGACAACAAAGACATGTTTTAATACAGCTCAGTGAAACAAGCAAACTTATAATAAATAATAAGTAGGTACTTATTACAACTCAACTGCTATCGCCTATACAATATTATTATGACACTTTTTAAAGGTTTTACATATGAACACAAGATTACTTACAACAAGGAAGGTCAGTTATAGAAATAGATAGGTAAATCGAATGTCTGTTTACAAAAAGTCAAAATAGTTGCCAATACTTACAAAACAGTTTTTGTTTTGCTTTGTTTTCTATCTTACATCTCTTAAATTTACAAACTCTCTTAATCTGGATAGCAAATTAGTGGTTATTAATAGATCTTGGATCATATTTCTGTTTGTATTCTGTACCTAATTTCCCATTAGACCCAACTGAAAAACTTTACGTACCAGAAGTATTTCTCAGAATTATATTGTCTTTCAAGAAAACTCTGGAAATACCCCAATACCTCTATATTTTGAACCATTCAAAACATGTTCTTAAGGGGCTGTGGCTGCGGGGAGGGGCTGTAGCTCAGTGGAAAAGCCTCTGCTTTACATGCAGAAGGTCCCAGATTAAATATTTGGCATATTCAGTTAAAAGAATCAACAGTGGGCAATGTGAAACACCTCTCCCAAAGACCCTGGAGAGCCACTACCAGTCTGAATAGACAATATTAACCTTGATGGGTCAAGGTTCTGACTGAGCATAAAGCATGATAGTTTGGGGTGTGTGTGTGGGGGGGCTGTTTTTCTCCTGAGGGGAGGTGGAATGGTATAGTATAGCCCAATTTTGTTAGATCTTGGAAGATATGTGGGTCCTTCTTCAGAGGAAGGCAACAGCAAACCACCTCTGCTTCTCACTTGCCTTGAAACCCCCTTGCTGGGGTTCCTGTAAGTTAATTGCGACTTGATGGCACACATGTATGTACGTTTTCTCCTCCATTTTCCCCGTATTATTAATCATTCTTATAGCCTTTTGAAAATACCTCTTGCAAGATCAAACTCATTAATGAATCATACTTATAAAGAAACACAAAGTTTTTAATGCTGTTGGATTAGTTTATGCCAAGAACTAACAGATAATGGAACATCAGTGGTATCATTTTACAGATGGAGAAATGAGGTTGAAGGGAAATGAGTTACACAAGATTACCCAAAAGGTTCCTGACTAAACTACAACTGGATCTCATGTGCTATGAATTGTTTCACAGTGGCTTTATGGAGACAATGCAGGATGTTTAATCTAGAATCTAATTTTTAAATGTAAATTCATTAACAGTCATATAGTTCTGAGGAACCAGCCCAGATGCTCAGATGTATTATTATGCCAAGTCTCAAACTCAAACATTGAGAAATATACTGAGAAAACTGAGAGATTAACAAGAAAACAAGAAATGTCACTGATGAAGTGATGCATTTGTGAGTCTGGCACATCTCGGTGTGAACATCTGGGCCCACTTTTAGAACAGGCGCCTTGTCCACTTAGTTAAGACTGTGTCTCTTTTATAGCAGCAGTTGTAATGCTTCCTGGAACAAAACCAGGTTTCTTCTGGATTCAGCAATTCCTAATGTTGTGCAGAGCACATGCCATTCCTCAAGGTCCCCATTGAGAGAGCTAAATTGCAAGAAACAGCCTTGGCTTTGGTCTCAGACCTTTCTCTTGGCTTTATGGCTGCAGACAATGGTTAACAGAAATGGAATGTTGTCAGGGGACCTTTTGTGCACATCTGCCATGGTGCCCACTTGCTGAACTCGGCACTGAGCAGTTTAAGAAAAAGAGAAAGAAGGGAATAAAAATATCTCCCTTAAGGCCCTGAAGGAATAAATCTTTTCTTATAGTTGCCCAGCAACATTTAGCATTTTTCTTTAAAGATTTTCAGGAAATGGCACTGTGGCATTTATATGTTGGATTTGAAGACCTTTATGGCTCTTCAGCTGCAAGAGGCTGAGGCCTCACTGCCTCAGTCAGGTGGTAGACCTGTAGCTGGGCTGTTCCAGTTCTGACTGCAAGAGGGGGTTCAAAAACTTAACGTTCTACCATATTTTAAGTCTCTGTATATAGAAACAAAACATGCCAGACAGAAGGCTACACTAGATTATTTCTTAGTGACAAGAGGCTCCATCTACAGAACCAATATTATGAAAAGCAAAAACTAACAACTCTGTCAAGAAGTGTTAACAACTCTGGCTTTGGAAATTCTAGAAGATTTAGGGGCGGTGCCTGTGAAGGGTGTTGATGGGAAAGAGAGAGAGCTCAGCATAAATCTGATGCATAGCATATGCCCTCTGAAGCTGCCATTTCCTCTATGGGAACTGATTTCTGTAGTCTACAAATCAGTTGTAATTCCTATAGAACTCTAGGACCCATTGAAGGCTGGTTACAAAGGTTTATAGTTACCCGCTGTTAGTGGGACACCTTCTACCCCCAGCCACACTGACAGCTGGTGGGAGAAAAATAAAGTAAAAAAAAAAAAATCACCATAGGTGCAATGACATTACAGCACTTCTGGGGAAAACCCAGAAGTGATACCATGTCTTTCTGAGAACCATCTGATTCTGGTGTTTCTGGTAATTCCTAGAGAGAAATGAAGTCAATGCTGTGTTTTCCCCAGAAAGGATATAACACTGTTGAGCTGATGAGCCCTATATCTCTGCCCCTCCAGACTCCCATATATTCTCCACCCTACTATAAAATGACAATTCATGTGGCACTGCTGCTATGCATATCTTAACTAACTTATAACATCATAAAGTGATAGCTTGTGCTTCTTTAGTTAAAAAGAATTCCACCTAAGGAGCCTTCCTCCATTGGAGGAAGAGCCACTTAAACTGAAGGAAGCCATCTTTGACTAGAGGTGGACTTCAAACTTAGTTTAATGGAGTGGCAGTTTACGAGGCAGTTATTCCCAAAATGTTGTGACTTGGAAAATGTATATTTATATACTTATATCCAACTTTTTTCTCCACTCGGGATCCAAAGTGGCTTACAACATTATTTCTCTTCCTCCATTTTATATTCACAACGACAGCTTTGTGAGATAGGTTAGGCTAAGAGAATCACTGGTCCAATGCCACACAGCAATATTTGCTTAGTAACTTCTTCATTAAATTTGAAGTGGCTAACAACAGCATTAGAACACAATGCAGTATGAAATATTCAAGCACTCCAATGCAGTCACCAAAGTTCAGTTTCAGTACTGCCTTTTTACCCAGCCCAAAACAATCAGAGCCAACAGTGACAAAACTCAGAAAGCCCTCATCCATCTTAAAAACCCTGTGGAATAGAACTGCCTTAAATTCCAAAACAAGGGAAGTGAAGGGGTTTTCCATGAAGGCTATTCCAAAGCACCAATGTAGCAACAGACTAGGAGTGGGATCTCACCAAGGAGGATTCAGCTTGATGGTGTGATGGAACTACCAGAATCATTTGTTCAGAGGATATACAGAAAAGCATGTAGTTGTGTGACGGTTAGGGATGGGCACAAACTGGCTGATAAACTAAAGTTCATCACAAATTTTGACCAGCTCATGAAGAACTGCCATGAACTTCCATGAATTTTGGTACAGTTTGTGGCAGTTCATGAAGAGCAGAAAGCAGGGGTTTGGTATAAATGGCTCTGAGCTTTCTGCTTCCCATAAAAAGCCACAGGGAGCAGAAAGCAGGGGTTTCCAAACGTCTGAGTGGCGGGGACTATCGCTCAGCTGTTTGGTATAAATGGCTCAGAACCATTTAAAACATACAACTATTTAAACCAAACAGCTTGGTGGTGGTACCCACCAGTCAGCTGTTTGGAACCCCCTGCTTTCTGGTCCCCACAAAAAGCCACAGGGAGCAGAAAGCAGGGTTTAAACTTTAAATGGCTCACAAACCAATATGAACTGGGTCTGTTCATGAACCAACCTGTTGGTTTGTATGGGTTCGTAGGTGAGCCACAAATTGAACTGCAAAAATGTGGTTCATGCCCATCCTTAGTGATGGTGCTATCCTAAGCAGAGTTACACCCTTTTAAGACTACTGATTTCAATTTATTTATTTATTTATTTATTTATTCAGCTTATATACTGCTCAAGCCCCGAGGGGTCTCAGAGCGGTTTACACGGTATATATAATCCTTCCCTAACGAGGGCCACAATCGATGGGGGAGGGACATCCTACCGGCACCCTGAGCAGGGCTTCCCATTCTCTTCCGACAGGGCTCCAGGCATCCGCCTTGCAGCCTCGATGTACTCAGTCCCTTGGCGAAGATCTTCCTGGCCAGGAGACTTCCGCGGCAGGCCTCTTCCTGACACGCAGGCCCGCGTCGGCCTCGGCTTCCGGTCTATGTCCATCAGGCTCCACCGTGCCGCGCCATCGAGCCGCCAGCACATCACAGCTCTGCCTACGGCTCCGCCCACCGCCAGGTTCGGCCGTCTGCTTCGCCTGCCGCTGCTGCTGCCATCGCCGCCTCCGCCGCCGCTGCTGATGTCCACTTTGAATGAACTTTGAAGCATTTAACTGCATAGGATTGTACTGTCAGCCCTTGTTGGTTTGGAAGAAATAGCAGCACTTTTAATCGAGTAAACAAAGTTATGAGCCAATGAAACCAAGCCAGTTACCTTTCTCTAATGGCCAGCTTTTGCCCCAGGTATTGTTGATCTTTTTCTTATCAAGGACTTGTGAAGGGCTTGGCACAAGATTATGAGCAGAGAACCATTTTGTTGTTTTTGATTACACTGGATGAAATTTGCTACAGGACCATGATGGATATTGGCCAGGAGACCACACTGAAAATATCTGCTCTCCCCAGCTATGTGTTTGCTTTAAAATGTGGATTATATACTCATAGTGTAAAGATGTTACAAGGCTCAGCCAGTTAATATTCTAGATGCTTTTATAGCAATGAGATCTAATTTCCTGGCCCCACGGCAGGCTTACAGCATGCCAAGGCAGTTCTCATTTATTCCAGCTGAACTAAATATGATCCTCAAGGGATTGTACACCAATGGAGGATTGGCAGAGTGTAATGTAATACTGTTTGCACCTTCTTTGCAATCTCTAACATGTTATGTATGCCGCGTTTGGGGAATTGATAGTATACTAGTAGGCTCACTGTGTTTGTTAAGGAAACTGAAACATGGAAGGGCTTTTTTAAAACAAGAGAAGAAAAGATCAAAATTCACAATAAGAAGCTAGCACACTGAAATCCATAGAAAATTATGGAACATACTTTGAGAGGGAAGAGGAGGTGAAGGAAGGTGACTCTGCCAAAGAGTCAGAGCCTGCACCACAACTTCTGACAGCTTTCAGGGAAGGATTCTCATAGCCATCTATAAGGCCATCCAGGAAACTTAGCATCCAGCAGCTTTCTAGATTACTCCATTCCACACATAGGGGATGGCCAGGCTTTAAGTAGCTTAATGGGGTCAATTGGCTCTAATAAGCAGCTGATTAGCAGGGTGTGTTGCTTGTCCCTTTTTATTGTGCCTGCCAAGGCTATGAAGTAGATGCATGATTTATCACTTTAGCTATATGAACACAGTGGAGAACAATGAGCAGAAGTATCATTACTGAGATGAGTCATCACCTCCACAGAAAAGGGAGTTGAATCACACTTAGTGATGGGCATGAATCAGCCCATGAACTTAAGTTCATCATGAATTTTGGCCGTTAGTATTTGGATGGGAGACCTCCAAAGAACACCAGGGCTGAGAGGCAAAGGCCGGGTATCAAGCCACTTCTCTGAATGTCCTCCATGCTCCAGTAGGAGTTGCCAGAGGTCACTATGACTTCCAGACATGGGCGTGTGCACACGCACACATACAAAAATAAAAAAAATGAATTTGGGCCATTTCATGGTTCACAAAGCCATGTTCGCGAACTAAAACTTCCATGAATTTTGATGCAGTTCACAGTGGTTCAGCTGAGTGGCAGAGAACTCCGCCACTCACCTGTTTGGTTTAAGCCACTTAGAGACCTTAGAGCTTTATGACAGGGTGGGACAACAGACAGACTTTTAAAACCATAACTAAATCCCTGCTACTTGGGGCTGCTCAGTCACAGTTGGGAACAATTTTTTTGGCAAGAAAACCTGCCTGATAGTGGGGAAGTGCCAGGGGTTCATCATAGCAGTGACAAGCAACCTGAATCTGATTGATATTCTCTTTGAACCCACTTCCTCCCCAGTACCATTGACATGTTAAGTGATATGTAAAATGTAACTATCTTAAGTCTTCAATGTGCTCAACTCACATCATACATGCTGAAATATTCTTTGTCACTGCCTCATTTCTCCTGCATTTCTCTGATACTTAAGTCATTGGGATAGTCCAAATGTGTTATTTTTAATACCGTACCATCTTCCAAAGTGCATATTTTGTTCAGGATATTGACAGGGGATGGCATACACAGCACTTGACAGTTGTCAGAGAAGCTCTGAAAATGTTCCAGTCATCTCTGCCTCTGTAGAGGAGAAGAGAGAACTGGTGCTTTGTGCTAGTAGAACGTTAATTTTGCTGACAGGTCAATAAAAAGGTGAGTAAATCAACCTTTGGAGACCTTACATTGCATATACTATGAAAATTACATGACATATTTTTACAAATTGCACCACTGAGAAATGACTAATCAAATATTTACACATGTAACCTGTAACAGACTACAGTCCGTTTGAGATTTTGCAACCAACAAATGACTTGTGGTTTTCTAATCAATCTACCTAGTACATATTATCCTACTCTTCCTCAAGAGAACTGCTCATGAACCTAGTGTATCCTCACAATAACTCTATGAGGGAGATTATGCAGTGAGCTTTATGGTCACTACATTCCACTGAAAATAAAATTGAGGGATCACCAAGAAAAGGGCAGGTTATTTTTAAGAAAAACAGAAGACACCAACCAAATTTTCATTTAAAAAGCCAGCAGGACTAGAGTTGACCCCATGCTACATGCTTTGTGTGTTGTTTAATTAGTCTTGTAAGGTGACTTCTGTTTCGAACATTTTTACATTAATTGTGAATTTATTTATACCATTGGTCTTCAACTTCATTGAAACTGTGAGTACTAGGCTTCCTAACTGCCTGGGCCTAATGAAGAATTCCTCACCTCAGATCCAATCTCCCTCCCTCAATAAACTGAGGGGGAAATGGCCTTCATAGCAATAATCTAAGAATTTTCCATAGGGATTAGGATAGATTCCTAGATTGTCACCCACATCTTCCCCAAACTTCACCAAACCCAGGCACTCTCCCAAATCTTCTGACATTTGTCTAGGCAGTGTTAGGAACCACAAAGGGCACTTTTGAAAATTTAAGAACCGGAAATGGGCTACACTATAAATTGGCTGCCATGGGAGAGCAGCCAAGCACAAAATGTTTTGTGATTCCAAGCCAAACAACCTTCAATAGATTCTCCCTGCAGAAACAAAGGTAATGGATGACGCTTCCATCCTAGATCCCTTCCAGTCCAGCTTTCGCCTGGGTCGTGGGATGGGGACAGCACTGGTCACCCTCACAGATGATCTCTGGAGGCATCTGGATCGAGGTGGAGTGGCGATACTGTTGTTGTTGTACCTGTCGGCTGTGTTTGACACGGTCGACCATCAGCTACTGGCCCACCGCCTCACTGGCATTGGGATTCAGGGGCCTGCCTTGCAATGGCTCATCTCCTTTCTCCAAGGCCAGGGACAAAGGGTGGCTCTGGGGAAACAGCTTTCCCAACGGCACCCACTTGATTGTGGAGTGCTTCAGGGGCAGTGCTGTCCCCAATGTTATTCAACATCTACATGCGCCCCCTTTCCCAGATTGCATGGAGACATGGGTTGGGGTGTCACCAGTACGCTGATGACACCCAGCTCTATCTGTTGTTGAGCAGCTGGTCTGACTCCAAACCAGAAGATCTTGACCACGTGTTACAAGACTTGGCTGGTTGGCGTAGTCTAAGCTGGTTGAAACTGAACCTGACGAAGACGGAGGTCCTATGCCTCAACTGAGGTGGACCAAGGGTAGGGATCCCACTCCTGACCTTCGATGGGGCTCCATTAATGCCAGCGCCAGAGGTTAGGAGTTTGGGAGTGCTCCTGGATGCCTCCTTAACAATGGAGTCTTAGGTGGCAGCCGCTGCCAAGTTGGCCTTTTATCATCTTTGGCTGATTAGGCAGCTGGTTCCCTTCCTTGAATGCAATGACTTGGCAATGGTGATCCATGCAATGGTCACCTTGAGGTTGGACTACTGTAATGCTCTCTACATGGGGCTGCCCTTATCGCAAATTCAGAAGCTACAGCTGGTACAAAATGCTGCAGCCAGGCTGTTGATGGGCCTCCCAATATGGGAGCACATTCAGCCTGTGCTGAAGGCATTGCACTGGCTACTGATAGCACACTGAATTCGCTTTAAGGTGCTATTCTTACCTTTAAAGCCCTTTATGGTCAGGGACCTACATACCTGGGGGACCTCCTTTCCACACATGTTCCCCAGAGACCACTGCGATCAGGGTCTCAACACCAACTCACCCTCCCCAGACCAAAGGATGCCAGGCTAGCTACAACCAGGTCCAGGGCTTTCTCGGTGGTGGCTCCTTACTGGTGGAAGGAGCTCCCAAAGGAGATCAGGGAGCTGTTCCACCAGGTGTTCAATTAGGAGCCACCCTGGGGGAGAACACCCTGTCCCCTGAAATTTTTAAGCAGCCTGAGCCACCCGCACAATATTAGATCGGGATCGAACATTAGGACAGAACGGAAGTCTGAGCACTATCCTAAATGTAATGTTATGTGTTTACTGATAATTGGATTATTATTGTAAGCACCTTTTAATGTTGTAATTGTTTATGGTTTTATGATTATTATACTATTTAATGTTGTTTTATCCTGTTGTGAGCTGCCCTGAGCCGGCCATGGCTGGGAGGGTGGGGTATAAATGTAATAAATAAAAAAATAAATGACTCCTCGCCTCTTTTGAAGCAACTATTGCTGCAATGAAGTCGAAGAAAATTAGGGCAGGCTCTCCAATTTGGGAAAGTGATGTTTTGGAGAAAAAGACAAGTAGAAACAAACTGGGGACTGCCACTGGGGATTGCTTATCCACACTATGGGTTAGTTTGATTGCTGGGGCAACCCATCTGATTTTGCTGATGCAAATAAGTCTCAGGGGATAAATGGCTAAGAAGAAGGGAAAATGGAATCAAGAAGAACAAAAGCATTGAAACAACCTGAATGTTTGGATTTTTTAAAAAAGTATTTTCTGTTGGTAATTCAGCAACATCAAATGTATTCAATTCAAGGCAAATGTCAAAATTAGAGAATCTTGGCACAACTCAGACCAGTACATTTAATTAGCAAGTGAGATGGGCAAACAAACGGTTTCAAATCAAACAGTCAATGACAGCAGGGAGATATTCTTTATTACTAGAGACTAGTGTGGGAGATATCATAGTGTAAGTCTGGGCTCTCAGGTAAACAGCCTGAGGTTGCCTCTGCACCTCACAGTGAAGACATGAGATACAAGAATATGGATTCAACTGGGTCCATTAAAGGTTGATCTGTACCATAAAATTATTCTGCATTTCAGTGCAAGTCACTTCAAAAAGGCAGTATACTCTACTAGCATTTGGGGGCAATTCCAACCTAGCTCTGAACACAGCCAACTCTAAAACCGTGCAAAGAGATTAAACTTTACCCCTTCACCCAATATGTTGTTCAAGCCCCTCAACAGCAAGGAAGTTCCTGTCCCCCAGCACCCCATGGAGGGCATGGGAAAATTCCCTTCATCATTAGATGCCACAGGATTCGACCAATTAGCTGCATCTGTATACACCACAATAGTCCTGCTAGCCCTACTTAAAAATATTTATTTAAACCATGCTTTTTTCTCCAGTGGGGAATAGGTTTATCAGGTCTCTTGCTTTATCAAGACACCTGGAAGGCAGCAGGAAAAAAATATGGGAGGGAACGATCATTGTGCCAATGGCAGAATTTTGGGGAGATCCTAGAATGTCACACCAATATGGTGATATCACTTCTGGTTTTCATTAGAAATGATGTTATGCTGTTGGCATAATGATTCTTTTCCCCATTTTATCTCTGCCACCCTGATGAGCAGGGGGGAAAACTGGAGGGAAAGAGTTCTGGGGGGGAATCCTAGAATATAGTGATGTCATTTCCAGGTTTTCACCTGGAGGCTCCGTTTATTATTAACACATTCCCTCCCTAGAGTCTCTTAACTTGTAATTATTGCAAAGTCACCAAATCATTAACATTTCCTAACATAGGTTAGGAAAAAGGCTACATGATCCCCAAACCCTGAAGAACAAGCATCAGTACTGAGGCCTGATCTATTGAAGTTCATTTTTAAGTCACACATGTATAGTAGGCAGAATTTTATTCCTCATCTTCAAGAAACTGAATCCAGATACCAAAAGTAAAGTCTAACCAGTGAATGCTCAAAAATTATTTTAAATCCCTACAGACTATATAATTCTTCATTACACTTACTTCTGTGTCAGGACAAGCATCATTAAGATGCACATTGCAGCTTTTAAAAATGCATGTTTAATTTTAAGTCACCTAGGATAACATTAGGACTTTTTTCTGGGAAAAAGCAGTGCCATCCTAAACAACTTTACATTATTCTAATCCTACTAAATTCAATGGATTTAGAAAAGCATAACTCTGCTTGGAATTGTACTGCAAGTTTCATAAAGCCAAACTGCCACAAATGGTTAATACTCCAAGCATCCCACAATAATTCCTTATCTTCACCTTTTCTTTTGCTTGCTTGCTCTTTGGGATTGGGGGGTGGGGTGAAAAATCTGGGCCAAGCTCCCTGTAACACTGAAGTTCTTTTATTAGAGCTTCATATATGTTATTTGGCATAAAAACACATTTCAGATATGTTAAAAGGAGAGGTGGAGAGGAACAATGTGACTCAGATCTACAGCACTGAGGTAGAGGGAGCTCTTGAACACAGGTGAACACATAAAGCTGCCTTAGTCTAGCAATCTCTCTCCAGGGTCTCAGGAAGAAGCCTTCCACATCATCCATATCCTTTTAACTGGAGATGTCGGAGACTGAACGTGGGACTGCTTGCATGCCAAACAGGGTACTCTCTACTACCGAGCCACAGCTGCTCCTCCCATTCCAATTGTTTGAAGCTCAATAAGAAAAGAAAAACAGGTACAGGTACAGTCCCGGATAGGGGGAAAGGTACCAGCCTTGTCCCCATCTGGGGCTTAAAGCAGCTGAGGATGGATTTTGATCAGGTAAATGACATAGAAGAATTAAATCCTTCCTTTCCTAGTATTATGGATCCAATCCATGTTGCCTCACGACTGCTTTTTACAGTGAAATACTCAATTTGGAGTTCCATTCATGAAACTCAACAGTCCCGCATGCAATTTGGCCCTGAGAGCTCAAGGGAAGACTACTTCCCCTCATTTTATTTTGTGTTTCAGAACTTGGAAGATTTCTGACTTGTTGATGAATTCTATTTTTATATAGTAAAATAACAAGCAGGGAAAGGAAAAGAAAACTTTAGAAAGAAGCGAGGATTTCATGGGCTCTCTCAGGATAACTCTCTCCATTTTCTGCTTCCCCTGGGTTTCCACACCAGTGGCTAAGATGTTGTTATGTGGCTGTAAACTGCATGAAGCCACAGAATAATTGTGGTGTTTGTTCTTCCTCCTGACTTAATCCTCTCATCAGAGAAAGCTTTAAGGCTATCGAGTCATTGATATAACTGCCAACCTAATTTTGTGTGTATTTTAACCACAGAACACTTGCTTTCCTCAGAGAACTCTGACTACTTAAGAAACCCTCTTGAGGTTCTTCACCATTTCCTGCTTGCATTAACCATATGGCTCCAGGGCCTGCTTCTAATGGATTCTTCTGGAACTTTTGCTTAAACAATCAGCACTTAATAATTGACTATGCATACATTTTCTAAATACTGGGCAGTATTATACTGTCTGGGGGCAAGAGCCTCAACCCTGAACTTACCTGGGCTGGTGGAGGGTCACAGGTGGGTGGCAGCTAGAGCAACTACAGTGAACCCTCAGTGGAGAGCAGGTGAAGAAGGGCAGGGTGGGCACAGCACAGAGAAGAGGCAGGACTCTGCCACTGATCTGTGCCTGCAGGCAATCCCAACAGCATCCCAACCCTTCTCAGTCTGGCACAGGCCAAAGGAGTGGCCCTCTAAGGTAACAGAGGGGTGCAGGAAGGGAATGCCTAGGCAGGAATCCAATCACTTCTCTTATTCTCACCCAGCAAGACCACCCCCCTCTTTATGGGGCTTTAAATGAGCCCAGGGCTGCCCCCAGCACAGGACAGCCTTTAAAAGGCAGGAAGCAGGGTAGCCATGGAGGATGCACCAGACTTATGCCTTTCAGTCAGAGGAGGAGAGGGGAGGAGAGGCGAAATAGAATCCCCCCTCTTCCCACAACAACTGAGGCTGTCTGCAGCCCACTGAGAAGAGGTGCTGGAGGGCACAGTAGACCAGGGCTCCATCCCTTAAGAGTTAGAGCCTGATACCTGCTATCCTTGTATGGAATCTGCACAGAATTCTTGCTTTTCTCCATTGTTGCTGATTTTTAGGACCCCTGGAAAGATCATTCCTGGAATTGCAGGATCCATGCAGATGACCAGCCATGAGAATCAGAGGTCTGAGTGGTCAAGAGGATGAAATTGTCTCCATGGAATCGCACTTGCAGAAGAGGATGAAGGAGCTATTTCAACTCTGTGTCCTTTCCTCACTCCAGCTTCCCAACCAATGAGACTGTTCTTCTGCATAGATCCTACGTCCCCTGGAATGATATTCCTGCAGGCAGAAAAAAACTGCAACAATAGAAAGGGACACAGAAAAGCTGCACCTTCCACACATTGTTCATTGTCTCACTGATATCCCAAACTTTTCTGTTTTGTCTGCCTGAATGCCAAGGGTAACTATATATCTATTCCTCAAGTGTGGGCAGGTCTGCAGATATCTAAATCCATGGACTGGGCCTGCACTGACAGAAAGGAGATCTTTTCCAAAACTTGGAGGACTCCCCAAGTTTGCAGAAAAATCTAAAAACATAAAAAGTATAGGGGGCTTAACCTCCCCCCAAAACAGAAATGTTCTCTGCATTTGTTATTGTATACTTTTTTACTGTTGTAAAGTCGCAGCTGACCTGTGGTGACTCCATTGGGTTTTCAAGGCAAGAGATGTTCAGGGGTGGTTTGCCATTGCTTGTGTGGCAACCCAAGACTTCCTTGGTGGTCTCCCATGCAAGTAGAAACCAGGACTAACCCTGCTTAGTTTCCAAGCTGATGAGATTGGTTTATCCTGGCCTGTCCCGGTCAGGGCCCTTAGTTTTATGGGGGGGGGGGTTGATAACCTTGCATACTCAGGGATTACACACTTTTAATATTTTTCTTAATAACCCGACACCTCAGGAAAATTCATAGGAAGAGGAAAATGGAGACTGTACTTTTGAAACATATTACTAGTGATCACTAACAGACTGCCCTCTCTATGCTTATCTAATCTCTCCTTATTATAAAGCGCTGTTCATGTCCATGTGCCCCCACAGCCTTTGGCCCCCCCAACTGCCAGTCAGAACGGGGTCCCTAGCCACTAGCTGCATGGCCTTTGTCCTGCCCCTCCTCCTGCCCACAGACGACCCGGCCAGTGTCACGGCCACAGTGAGTTGACAGCTGCTGGATGGGCAGGATGCTCCGGCGGCTGGAGCATCTGGAGGCCAAGCCTGAGGGGAGCCAGCACCGGATTCCTCACACTGCAGCCCCCACAAGGAGTCCTTCGCTCACTGCCACTCCACCATGATGTAGGGCAGTTGGTGGTCAGGGGTGGCTACCGGCAGTGCCCAGGAGGCCCCAGCGGCACCATGCCCTTGCTTGCCTTGCGAGCCCCACATGGCATCATGCTGGCACCGCGCACAACAGGGGCCCGCTCCACCGCCCTTGCCCCACAAGTCCAGGTACGATCATCGCAGCCAGGCAGGCAGCTCCAACACAGCGCGCTGCCTCCATGACGCATGGCTGCTGCAGCGCTAACTGCCTCCTCCTCCCTGACCCCAGTGGCAGGAGCCACAACAGCAGCAGGAGCAAGGACGGCATTGCCCCTTCTTCTCATGGCCGGGGGGGGGGCTGGAGAGGTGGCAGCCTGGCTAGGGGCTGTTGCATTGATCTCTGCAACTGGCCTTATCACTAGTCCTTTATATAAGCCATTTATTTATTTACTTCATTTGTACTGTGCCTTTCTCCCCTGTGGGTACGCAAAGCAGCTTATATTATTCTCCTCTTTCTCCATTTTATCCTCACAACCCTCATAACCCTGTGAGGTAGGTTAGGCTGGTTCAAAGTCATTCAAAAAGCTTCCATCACAGAAGGGGGATTTGAACCCAGATCTCCTAGATCCCAGCCCAACACTCTAACTGCTACACTATGTAGATTCTCTTAGTATCTTAGTAAATATCTTGCGGCAATGAGCTTAATAAACTAAAGATGACTAGTAAAAAATAACTGTTTCTTTTGGCTTACTTAAATGTAATCTCACTGTAACAGTTAATTTTCACTGGGCAAATATCATATGAGCATGAGGTTATATCCCCACAGGTTCCTGTTCTACCTCCTCCTCACATTCAAGAGGAAGCACTGATGCACAGCCTTACCATCAGTCTTCTTTTGGCCATCGTTTAAGCAGATCTGCAACTCCTCTTATCCAGTTATCCAGAGCATTACCAGTCCAGTAACCTCTGTGACTGTCTCATAATGGTTTCCCCCTTGATATCTGACAGTGCAAATGGAAAATTATAGACTGAAGTTATATTGGGCAACACACAAAGTCCTTTTCATTGTCACAGATTTTCAGAGCACTGTTTAGTCAGGCACCATGACACCCAGAGAGATGCTCTTTCTTTTCAGCCTTTCCATCTTAACAGCAGGAGTGTAACAACTGTATCTAAAGAGT
Source organism: Gekko gecko (assembly GCA_029375565.1). Taxonomy (NCBI): domain Eukaryota; kingdom Metazoa; phylum Chordata; class Lepidosauria; order Squamata; family Gekkonidae; genus Gekko; species Gekko gecko. The sequence continues at coordinate 142,674,030 of JAPDNY010000006.1, forward strand.
GGCCTGACCCAGTGAGATGCACTTTGGGAAGCAGGTGGTGTGTTAAGTTGCTTAAAGAGCCTCGGCATATCACCTGCCATGATCTGGAGCTGATGGGGGGGGGGGACTACACTCTCTTTTTCTTTCAGGGTCTCTTCTGGCTGATGTCTGTAGCATTTGGATTCAATACCAGAAACATTCAGAACAACAGATGTTGACCTCTTACAGCCATATAAACATCAGTTTCCTTTGTTAATGTATCTTTTTATTTATGTTTTAGAATATTTATACCCCACCTTTTCTCTTGGCTCAAGGATTACAGATTAAACCAAATACTCCCCCTCCCAATGCTTCCCTCTTCCTCTTAAAAGAAGCCTGCTATCCATAGGCTATAAAAAGCCCTGGCAAATAAGTAAGGCTTGCAGCACCTCCTAAAAAATATCAAAGTGGGACACTCCTCTCACCTCTTCAAAGAGCCCATTCTGCAATGTGAGGTCTACAGTGGAAAAGTGCTGGACTCTGTTAGATACGAAGCAGGCCACCTTCAGTGGGAGAACAACCAACAGATCACAGCCTGAAGGCCATATGGGAAGAGACATTACTTCAAATATGTAAGCCCCAGAATTTACCTAAAAGAATTCCTTTAAAATGTAACAAGTATGAGGTTACTGTGAGGGCAGAAAGAGTGTCAGTATCCATGGAAGCTGTCGTGCAGAGTTACAGGTCAGTTTTTCACCATTGACAGTTGTCTAGCAACAGTCTACATGCATGCCCTGTTTCAACTAGCAGGAGGAGGAGGAGGAGATTGGATTTATACCCCGCCCTTCACTACCCAAAGGAGTCTCAGAGCGGCTTACAAACTCCTTTCCTTTCCCCTCTCCACAACAGACACCCTGTGAGGTAGGTGGGGCTGAGAGAGCTCTGACAGAAACTGCTCTTTTTCAAGAACAGCTGTGCCAGAACTATGGGTTGCCCAAGGTCATCCAGCAGGTGCAAGTGGAGGAGTGGGGAATCAAACCTAGTTCTCCCAGTATCTGTCCACATACTTAACCACCCTATTGAAGAAATTGAGAGATAAAAGACTTGCAGTGCAGAGAAGAGGATGGAAATATGGCTCTGAGCTCTTCTCTGGCAGCCCAAGTTAGATGACTCCTCTTGACAATTGTAATGTGTGTTAGGGCCAGTGTCCATATGGGGGACATGGGGACTGTCATCGGATATCATCTGAGAATTCCATGCTGTGAACTTATTTCTGAGGCATTTGTTGTTGTTCAGTCGCACAGTCGAGTCTGACTCTTTGTGACTCCATGGACCATATCACACCATATCACATTGTCTTCTGCCATCATCTGGAGTTTGCTCAATTTCATATTTGTTACGTCAGTAACACTGTCTAACCATCTCATCCTTTGCTGTCCCCTTCTTCTGTTACCTTCAATATTTCCCAGCATCAAGGTCTTCTCCAGTGAGTGCTCCCTTCTCATTTGGTGGCCAAAGTATTTGAGCTTTGGTTTCAGTATCTGTCCTTCCAGGGAACAGTCAGGTTTGATTTCCTTTAGGACTGACTGATTTGATCTCCTTGCAGTCCAAGGGATGGATAGGCCCAATTCAAATGAGGACCATGTGATAACAGGGGAAGTGAGGGTTTAAGCTTTCCTCACTACACTATTTTCCCTTTCTGATATGGCGCTGGGAAACTGTCATTTGCCAACTGGTGAAAATTATGTATACTACTGGCTATGCATAAGTTTCCCAAAAGGGGCAAATAAGGTTGGTTGGTGCCCCTCCACCTCTGGCACTATTGACTAGGACAGCCTAGTGGATGGGCTGGCCTGGCCCTGTTTTAGATTTAGAGCCTTGACATTTGATGTGTTAGCCTCCCCCGTGCAGATAACACTATGCTTAGTTTGTATATTCCTTCTCTTTCAGAACAAGGGGACAGGAGCTCACATAAATCAGGCGACCATTTGCATAGGCATGCGATGTTATGATAGCAGGGAGGGATTCATGATGCTCCTAAACTAGGGAATAGCACATTTCACTGATTGTATAGTCCTATATTTCCATGAGATTGTAGGCTTGCTCTTCTCAGAGTTCTGCTCCCCCTTTCTCCTGCTTCCTCATACAATTGGTTTTTTAAAAAAATTTCTAGATGGACACATACCAAAGTTTTTATTTCCTTCCTTCCATTTGTTCTTATCTTGGTTTCCGTTTAACCAGGATGAAAAATCATGCTGAAAATGATGAACTGTTACAAAGTACCACCTGAAAAGATTTACAAAAATAGAAATTATGGAATCAGAATGGAAAAACAGGAAATGGTAGCAGTTGACGACTAGGGCCCAAGCCTCACATCTTAGGACCCCTCCTCCACAAATATAAACAAAAGCAACCCAGGATCCCATCCCATGTGTATATCTCTAAATCATTTCTAAAATGTCATAAGGAGAGAATCCCATGTTTAAAGGGTTTATAGCCAAAGCCTCCCCCCCACACCACATTTAGGGTTGCCAGCTCTGGGTTGGGAAACACCTGGACATTTGGGGGGAGGAGGTTAAGGAGGACAGGGTTTGGGGAGGGGAAGACCTCAGCAGGGTCCAGTCCCATAGTCCACTCTCCAAAGTAGCTGTTTTCTCTGGGGGAACTGATCTCTATTGTCTGGAGATGAGTTGTAATAGCGGGAGATCTCCAAGTCCCACCTGGAAGATAGAGTATTTATTTGTGTCCAGCTTTCCAGGTTGGGTCCTGCTGAAGATACATCATGTAGAACAGCCCAAGATCTTTCAGTGTAATCTGGCAAGAAAGAGGAAGATGGGGATGTTTATGGAAACTGAGAAGGGCATCAACATTGAAGGATGGGGATAAAGGAAATGGCATTAAAGACAGTTCTGCAGAAGGCAGTCTTGAACAAGAAACCAACTTCATAAAAATAAGGATGTCACCAAAAATATTGTTTTCCCTGAAAACTTATATTTTAAAATATAAAATGTGATCCCAGCCCTACTTGAAAACCTTTCTAGATGGCTCAGCTTCATGGGGCAATTTAAAGGTCTCCGTTTTTTGGCTAAACTTTAGGAAGAACTTCCTGACAGTTAGAGCGGTTCCTCAGTGGAACAGGCTTCCTCAGGAGGTGGTGGGCTCTCCTTCTTCAGAGATTTTCAAACAGAGGCCAGATGGCCATCTGACAGCAATGCTGATTCTGTGAACTTAGGCAGATCATGAGAGGGAGGGCATGAAGGGGTTACATCAGTGCTTAGTTCTTGTGGTCCTTTCTTACACGGCCACAGAAATGCTGATTGCCACTTTGGTGTCAGGAAGCAGGTTTTTCTCCAGGCCATTTTGGCTGGGGATCCTGGAGGCTTTGTTGCCATCCTCAGGGCATGGAACAGGGGTCATTGGGGGTATGGAGGGGGAAGTACTTGTGAATTTCCTGCATTGTGCAAGAGATTGGACTAGATGACCCTGGAGGTCCCTTCAAATCTATGATTCTATGATTCAATTAACATAAAATTATAGAATATATTGCATTCTGAGTCTCTTTTTTTCTCATCTACCTTTGGGAAGAGGAAAGTGAGATGGCTCCTGAAGTCCCCCCCCCCAAGTCTCCCTCCCTGTTTCTTTCTCCCAATTACACAGCCTGTTTTTCATAAGCTGGTTCCACACAATGCAGTTCTGGCTATGGAGACAAGAAGTTCACCATGTACACATTTAAAACAAACTCAAGGCAGCTGTGACTCAGAATGGGTACCTCCTGGCTTAGTACCAGCTTGTGACTTTCAGACTGCATATTGAAGTCCTCTTTGTCATCTGCTTGCCTTGTGTCATCATGTTTCTCACACTTCTTCCCCCTCTACTCCGGTGCTCACTGATATCAACGTGACTGGGATTCTGTTTCCATCAATGCAGAAGAGGACTGGGTTCTGCTATGCCACACAGGTGTCAAGTTGCAAGCATACACTAGCACCTCAGCTGTCAACAGGTTAAAAAAAGCCAGCCAGCAATATCTGAATGCCCAGCATTGCTCGTCTTTTTGGCATCTTGGGAGGACGTTGAAAGAAGAAAGAGTCCCATGAGGTTTCAGTTCTATTCTCAGCTGAACACTGGGAAAGAGCTAAACTTAGACCTCATTTATCATGGTTTTTATGATAGTCTTAAAACTGCATGAAAGAAGATATAGTTTCCACAGTCAAGGTGATGCATTTTATTCTTCTCATCCAAGAGTATAACCTTTGTTTAACTCCACGTCAACTGGGTTGCTGAGACAGAATAAAAAATGGTTAGGGACCAAAAACTATATTCCTTTCAAGTAATTTTAGACAATTAACAATTGTACAAACTGGTTTGTATTTGACCTCACAAAGAACACGGGTTGAAGAATCCAAAATCATGAGCATCTGTGAGATCGATGAGTTATAGAGATCTGTTAGATTCTAGTACTTTGGATACATTTGTGCTTTACCTCTCTTAAAACTGAGTCCACAGGTAATAATTGGGCATGAGATGTAGAGTATACCAAGCTGGTCAACCATTTTTAAAGTCAGAAACAGGCAACAACATTTCCTTTGGTAGTTAGTTACTAATTAAGTAAAATATTTCTGTTTTGACAAACTATTACTCTACAAAAAGTAAGGAACTAGATCAGTAGAAAGGTATGTCTGCACCAATGCTTTGTGTTGCATTTGATTACATTTCATTTGGCCATGGCGGATGCATTTTTTTTTTTCATTTTTCCTGTGCACATGCCTTTGTAATTGCATTCTCATTCTTTTATGCTGAATTTTCATAAATTGGCAAACTGTAAATGACAACTTTTCCACAAAAAACTTTGATGCAGAAAATGGGGGGTAGATGGGGGGAATCATGAAAGTCCCAGAGTTGTGCAAGATCAAAAACAAGCACCTCCTTTCCTAAAGGAATGCATTGGGGGAATAAGCAAACATAAATGGCGAATGGGGGGATTAGGTGAATTGCAAAATCCACTGCATTTTTTTTTAAAAAAGCAGGCCTCAGCATTACAATGAACATAAGAAGAGCCCTGCTAGATGAGACCAGTGGTCCATCTAGTCCAGCACCCTATCACACACTGTGGAGGAACTAGTCGGCCAAAAAAGGGCCTAAAGGCTGAGACTTTCCCTTGATGTTGCCTCCTGGCTCTAGATTTGAAGGGTTTAGTGCCTCTGAATGTGGAGGGTCCCCTCAGTCACCATGGCTAGTAGACATGGATAGACCTATCTTTCATGAATCTGTCTAATCTACTTTTTAAGCTTTTTATTCCGGTGGCCATCACTACATCCTGTGGCAGAGAATTCCACATTTTAATCACTCTTTGTGTAAAGAAGTATTTCCATTTGTCCATTCTTAATCTACTGCCTGTCAGCTTCATTGGATGCTCTTGAAATTCTAGTATTTTGGGAGAGGGAGAAAAAACTTCTGTTTGTCAACATTCTCCACCCCATGAATAATTTTATAAACCTCTATCATGGACCCCTTTAGTCATCTCTTTTCTAAACTGTCATATAGAGGATGGTATAGAGTTGTTTCCTGTTGCCCCAGAAGGTCGGACTAGAACCGTCTTCTGGGCATGGAGAAGGGACATGGAGCAGGGGGTCACTGGGGAGTGCGGGAAGAGGTATTTGTTTATTTCCTGCATTGTGCAGGAGATTGGACTAGATGATCCTGGAGGTCCCTTCCAACTCTATGATTTTACGTTTCTAAGTCCCAGACTCTTCAGTCTTTCCTCATAGGGAAGGTGCTTCCATCCTCAATCATCTTGGTCACCCTACTCTGTAGTTTTTTTTCCAGCTCTGCAATAGTAGAAAAGAGTAGCACCTTAAAGACTAACAAAATTTGTGGCAGGGTATGAGCTTTTCTGAGTCACTGCTCACTAAACTCTTACTCTTTTCTACTGCTACAAACAGAGTAACATGGCAACCCATCTTGATCTAGCTCTTTTCAGTGTCTTTTTTGAGACACAGTGACCAGAAAGAATGGAGTGAGACATGGCCAGGGCGAAGGACATCTCCAGAGAATTGGATGACTAAACTACAGAAAACTTTGTACTTTGTTAATGAGAAACAAGTATCTTCAGTAGAAGCATTAGTCAAGGATAATCTCAACAGGAAATTAAATAAGACAGAGACTGTGTCAGCTCTTCAGGTTATTCAGGGACCAAACTGAACCAACTGCTGATATATTCTCACATTGTTAACAAATGGTTGCAGTGGGATGCATCTCCTGAAAGAACAGCCAGTCTGAACTCTTTCCTCCCATGTCCAGTGCTCAAATTAGGCAGAGATGTGATCACAGGCTTATAAATCTATGTCACCTTTCCCTTCCTCTCCCCATAATGTGTATTTCACATGGGTGCTCAGTTGTGGGTGTGTCTGATGGTGAAAGGAAAGTCTGATGCTGCAAAGAACAATACTGCATAGGAACCTGGAATGTAAGCTCTATGAATCAAGGTAAGCTTGATGTGGTCAAAAATGAGATGGCAAGACTGAACATCGACTTCTTGGGAATCAGTGAACTAAAGTGGACAGGAATGGGTGAATTTAACTTAGAAGACCATTATATCTACTACTGTGGCCAAGAATCCCCCCCAAAAAATGGTGTGGCCTTTATAGTCAACAAGAGAGTGCGAAAGGCAGTAAGGGTGTTAAGTATGACACTTAACTCGATTTCAGCAAAGTGATTCAGCTTGATTCAGCAACAGCTCAAGTCAACCAGAACAGCAAACAGCAGATCAACAGATGACAAAGAACAGTGGAGCTTTGCTCCCTTTTAAACGTTCCCAGCTAATATAGCCACGTCTATTTACATACAAGTAACCAATAAGATTACAGAGATAAGAACCAATAGGGTTCGTTCCCCCCAAGAGTTTGAGGTTCATCCTGATAGGACAGCACTTAAACAACCAATCAGATGTTGAGGATTAGGATCCTTGTCTAGGCACGAAGCTTAGCATGTGCTTTCAATGGGCAGATTACACTTTGCTGAATACATTACAAAGGGGGTACAATTTCAAAAACGACAGAATGATCTCAGTCTGAATCCAAGGCAAACCATTCAGCACCACAGTAATCCAAGTCTATGTCCCAACCACTGATGCAGAAGAGGCTGAAGAGGACCGGTTCTATGAACACCTCATAGAACCAACACCAAAAAAAGATCATCATAGGTGACTGGAATGCTAAAGCAGGAAGGTAACCAGAATAACAGACAAGTTTGGCCTTAGAGAACAAAATGAAACAGGGCAACAGCTAACAGAGTTTTGTCAAGAGAACACACTGGTCATAGCAAACACCCTCATCCAACATGGACATCATCAGATGGGCAACACTGAAATCAGATTGATTATGTCATTTGCAGTCAAAGATGGAGAAGCTCTATACAGTCAGTAAAGACAAGACCTGGAACTGACTTTGGCTCAGATCATTGCAAAATTCAGACTTAAACTGAAGAAAGTTGGGAAAACCAGTAGGCCATTCAGGTTTGACCTAGATCACATCCCTTATGAATATACATTGGAGGTGAAGAATAGGTTTAAGGGACTAGATTTGATAGACAGAGTGCCTGAAGAACTCTGTGACATTGTACAGGAGGCAGCAATCACCAAAGAAAAAGAAATGCAAGAAAGCAAAGTGGCTGTCTGATGAGGCTTTACAAATAGCAGAGGAAAGAAGGAAAGTGAAAGGCAAAGGTGAAAAGGAAAGATTTACCCAACTGAATACAGATTTCCGGAGAACAGCAAAGAGAGATAAGGAGGCTTTCCTGAATGAACAATGCAAAGTAATAGAGGAAAACAATAGAATGGGAAGGACTAGAGATCTCTTCAAGAAAACTGGAGAAATCAAGGGAATGTTCCATGAAAAGCTGGCCATGATAAAGGACAAAAACAGTAGGGCCCTAACAGAAGCAGAAGAGATTAGGAAAAGATGGCAAGAATACACAGAAGAACTATACAAGAAGGACCTCAATGTCCTTGACAACCATGATGGTGTAATCACTGACCTCGAGCCAGACATCCTGGAATGTGAAGTCAAATGGGCCTTAGAAGGCATTAGTAACAACAAAGCTAGTGGAGGTGATGGTATCCCAGCTGAGCTATTAAAAGTTTTAAAAGATGATGCTGTTAAAGTGCTGCACTCAATTTGCCAGCAAATTTGGAAAATGCAACAGGGGCCATAGGAATGGAAAAGGTCAGTTTACATTCCAATCCCAAAGAAGGGCAATGTCAAGGAATGTTCAAAGTATCACACAATTGCACTCATTTCACATGCTAGCAAGGATCCTATAAGCTAGGCTTCAGCAGTACGTGGATAGAGAACTGCCAGAAGTACAAACAGGGTTTCAGAGAGGTAGAGGAACTAGAGATCAAATTGCCAACATTCACTGGATTATGGAGAAAGCAAGAGAGTACCAGAAAAACGTCTACTTCTGCTTCATTGACTATGCCAAAGCTTTTAATTGTGTGGATAACAACAAACTATGTCAAGTTCTTAAAGAGATGGGAGTACCAGACCACCTCACATGTCTCTTGAGAAACCTGTATAATGGTCAAGAAGCAATAGTTAGAACTGGATATGGAACAACTGATTGGTTTAGCATCAGAAAAGGAGTACAACAAGGATGTATATTGTCACCTTGCTTATTTAATTTATATGCAGAGTACATTATGTGAAATGCTGGCCTGGATGAATCACAAGCTGGAATTAAGATAGCTGGGAAGAACATCAACAACCTCAGATATGCAGATGATACTACTCTAATGGCAGAAAGTGAAGAGGACCTCAAGAGTCTCTTGCTCAGGATGAAAGAGGAGAGCGCAAAAGTTGGCTTGAATCTCGACATAAAAAAAAATGAAGATCATGGCATCCAGCCCCATCACTCCTTGGCAAATAGAAGGGGAAGTAGTGGAAGCAGTGACAGACTTCACGTTCCTTGGATCTAAGATCACTGCAGATGATGACTGCAGTCATGAAATTAAAAGACACTTGCTCCTTGGGAGGAAGGCGATGGCAAACCTAGACAGGATAATAAAAAGCAGAGACATCACCCTGCCAACAAAAGTCTGTATAGTCAAAGCAATGGTATTCCCAGTAGAAATGTATGGCTGTGAGAGTTGGACTATAAGGAAGGCCGAGCACTGAAGAATAGATTCTTTCGAATTATGGTGCTGAAAAAGACTCTTGAGAGTCCCTTGGACTGCAAGGAGATCAAATCAGTCAATTCTAAAAGAAATTAACCCTAACTTTTCCCTAGAAGGCCAGATACTGAAGTTGAAGCTCAAATACTTTGGCCACCAAATGAGAAGGGAGCATTCATTGGAGAAGACTCTGATGCTGGGAAAGATTGAAGGTAAAAGAAGAAGGGGATGGCAAAGGATGAGATGGTTGGACAGTGTTATCAATGCAATGAACATGAAATTAAGCAAACTCCAGAGCATGACAGAAGACAAGAGGGCCGAGAGACTTCTGGGCTGCGGCACAGCAATGTGGCGAGTGCTCAGACTTGCTCCTTAGTGCCCCCAACTCTTTGTCTCTTTCCATGGAACTCTGGGGCCTCTGGGTTTTACCTGACCTCCCGGAGAGAGGTCGGGAGCAGGGGACGCGATCCGAGCACCCCACGAATGGTAGCGAGCGAGTTCAAGCTCAGGATTGTCCCGAAGTGGAAGAATGGAGCTGGGCAGACATGGTCCACCATGTCTGCATAAGCTGTGGACACCCAACAAAGAGAGTCCAAAGCTTCATCTCCTCCATCGATGAAGAAATTGTGAGTACAGGTAAAAAGCAACATTAAAGAATCCAGAGACCCTTTAACTAAGCCCCCTTTGAGCATCTATAAAGAAGAGGAAAGGAGGAGCAGTTACCCTCCCCTCCTTGGCGTAAACAGCTAGCAAAAAAACCAAACACACATTTAAAGAACCAGAAGGGGCAAAAAAAAGGATACAACCATTGTTATCTGAGCATTCTATCACTTGCGATGGGAAATATAAACTGCATAAGATAGAAGAAAAGAGAAGAAAAAACAGGGACATTTAAACGGAGCTTCCTTATATGGAATTGACTTCCTGTAACATCATCTTTGTTTTTTAAGTCTTCTGGGCTCAGGAGACATTGGATAATAACAATCACCTGACTTTGGTGGAAAGAATCTTGGTTGTTGTTATGTCTATTACAGCTATCTATTTTGCAATGTGGTTTGGCTCCTAGACTGTTGATAGAGCAAGGCACTTTGATTTTGGCTGCACTGGGACTATAGAGACTGTGTAAAAAATGGATCCTCAAGCGAATAATGGGCTAAATGTTATAAGTTCAGACAACTTGGCTGATATTAAGCTGACCCAGCTCCCATGGGATGAACTGAAATGCATGATTGTGGATTTCATTAAGTTAGCAATCAAAGAAACTTGTGCTGAACTATATAATAAAAACTTAACTACTTCAATGGAATTTACAAACAACACAGATAAATTTTTGCACCAAACTTTCACAGACACAGAAAAAAAAACTGCAAGCAAGAGCATTTTTCCTCAATCCAGAGGAAGATGCTGTATAAAAACACAAACCCAGTAAGAAAGGAAGCCAAACCACTTATGGAAGTGGGTGTTACAGAACCAAAGAGAATGATAATCATAGAAACAACCAAATTTTGGAAGCAAAAGCCACCTCAGAGAAGAGAGAAGATAGAACACAAGTATGCAAATACCAACTTAAGCTACATACTGTTAACTTCAAAACTAATCTATGCAGTCTTCAAAGGAAAAAGACACAGAGAGAAGATTTTATTGAGAAGAAGATATCAGACAAAGAGAAAGAAAAATAAACTTTTCGTATAAAATGTGTTTAAGAAACCTATCTCTCTATAAGATTGGGTCAGGGAATGTTTACTAAAATGTAACCAAATAGAATGTTTTGTATTCTAAAGAAACTAAGCAGTGACAGATGATAGTGGAAAAAATGGGCATTGATATGTATTTTGTATTAAAACTAAATGAGCAAGAATGATTATAAAGCAATGGGCTTTGCTAAAGAGAAGATGCTGAGAAAATATGAAAATTTACTGTAAGAGGTCCTGAGTATATGTAATCATATGAAATCAATAGTAGATTGCTTAGATAATCTTTAAGTGAAAAGAGATAATATTGTTTAACTCATATAGTTGCAAAATTACTAGTTGACTAGATTAATTCATTGTTCTTAGTCATAAGGGAGAGATTCAAACTGAATGAAAGACAAGTCATTACTCTCCTTTTAGTTTGCAATTTTGTTTGTGGAAAACTAATAAAAATTATTTTTTAAAAAAGAAGAAGACAGGAGGACTGGCGTGATGTGGTCCATGGGGTCATGAAGAGTTGGACTCAACTGTGCGACTCAACAACAACAAGAAGATGCTTGGAAATGTGTGTTACCTTGTATATACCTCACTCACATATTTTAAAATCTGCTCATGAGGTTGTGCTGTTTTGGGGATACAAAACTGGTACTCAACAGGAGCAGGACCTTTTCAGAAGCTACTCCAATATTGTCCAGTATCTTCTACTGGATATTTGATTGGTCCCTTCATTCTCCTCCTTCTAGAGACTGACAAATTATGCCTCCCGTGTGATATGCTTGTACTAAGAAATGTTTGTCTTTCTATGCCTTTGAACACAAGGCCCTCTGTTCAAGGAAACTGATTTGTATTCAGAACTGGCCACTGCTTATCTGTTGATGGTTTTACTATGGATTTTTTCTGTTTTTGTGTTATAAACCACTTTGTAAATTGGATCACTGAACAATGGCATAAAAATAATATACATAAATGAGAAGTATAAAGAAGTATATATGTGGACTACCCATTTCCACTTTTTCAGCCAAATACTGTTTATGTAATTGGACACTTCGGGGAGGGGGGAGCTTCTGCAGAGATTGCCTTCCTTTTAGGGTATGTGTGCATAATAACAGAAGTGAAGCTTATTCCTATTGATGCCAGTGCTACCACCACCCCCTGCCAGAACCTCTAACGCTCATATCTGCTGCCTTCTCTGTACTGCTGTGAGCACAAAGCTGCTCTTCTCACTAAACAAGCTGGGATTACCAGGAATGTTTTAAACATACCATATGGGGACGGCATAATTAGGTTAGATCCATTCAAGTGAAAGTGGAATCCTGCTCAGACATGCAAGGGCACTCTCCATCTAGAGCCTATGTACATGACATGACACAGCCCGAAGGCAAGGAATCCAAAATGAGCCAATGCTGGCTTTACGGAGAGCACAGGCAAGCAAACATTAAAACCGTCCTTTTTCTCTGGCAGTCTGCCTTGGCCTTTTGGGTCTTGCCTCTCCTGAAAAGAACCCCCAACCATCATTCCAAGCCCCTTCATCTTCCCAGTAGCCACACTGTGCTCCAAACTTCCTCCTTCTAGCAATGGCTACAGTACAGACACTGACATTTTGCAGATAAACATGGGACTAGTCTGATGCAAGCAGTAGGTGAGGCTAGCAGTGAGGTTTGGTAGCATCCTGGGTTGAGCATTCCATGGTCAAAAAGCATGAACTCAAACAAAAGCAGCAAGACAAATCAAATATGTGGAAGAAATTGCACTGTTTTGAGTGCATTTGGAAACTACTGGACCCATTTTATGGCTGAGGAACTCTGGGGCACAGCAATACGTGACTAGTCTGAGATCCATCACTGGATTCTTAAGCACCAATAACAAGTAATAACTGAGTACCTCCAAATGTGAGTAGACTGAGCTTTTCCTGGGCCACAGCAGCCTATGTGTCTGCCATGTTCCAAGAAATAGAACTTGGAAATCTTTCACACAGATAGAAGCCTCAGCAGTTGTCTAAACACTGGCCACTCCTTCATGGCCAGCAAACTATAAAAGCAGAACTCATTTGCTGAATTAGTTCTCTTTGCTGGCTGTGAAGGAGTGGCCAGTGTTTAAACAACTACAGAGTTCTCTTCTAAACAACAAGTCAATCACTCCTTACTTTTCCCTAGAACTTTTCCCAAGAACAGATCACATCTCCCTCCCACCCTTTCTTGTTCTCAGTCCATTCTGTTTACTGCTTATGCCAAGATTTCACCAGGGCTTAGCCAAAGACAGGTGTGTGTGTGTGTGTGTGTGTGTGTGTGTGTTTAAGTACCAGGGCTAACTTATGAAACACAGGAAGAAAAGTAACTCTGAGGATGTACAGGGTCTTTTCTCCTTGCTTCAGAATAACTGCATCTTCCTGCCACCTCAGACATTTACAATTTAAAAATAGGCTGTTTTCAGCTCTAGATTTAGGCATTATTTTCAGGCATAAAGACTCATAATTTCTATATTCCACAAACACACAAATTACTCCTTGTTCCTTTACCATCTCCTTCGAGTCCCAAAGGTGTCATCTTCAAAAACAACTCACCTGCACATTGAAGACACTGATCATTTTTTGAAATCTTGTCGTTTTATCAGGGAATTAAGATGCCTCTGTGTGTGTGTGTGTGTGTGTGTGTGTGTGTGCATTTGTCTAACAAAGCTGTTCAAACTTCGATCACAGCTCTCTCTGCTTCCCTTAATTTGAATGGGCTGGCAGAAGAAAATAACCAACAGGAAATAGGAAAATAACTAATAGAAAAAAATCTGATTTGCACTTGGACAGTGTTTAGACCAACTTAACCCTTCCCTGGCACTGCCTCCCTAATTTCCAGGAATTTCCCAAGCCAGAGTTAGCAACCCTGCCAGATTCCACCCTCCCAAAGTTATTCTTCATTAGGAAAAGCAGTCATAAGACTTTAGTTATACGTTTTGTAATGTGAAATCTCATCCTCTGCATCAAGCCCTGATTAGTCAAGTGCCTGTTAGTTCTACAGGCAGGGAGAGTGTAGGTGTACCTTTTCAATGAATTCTTGCTATTTATTTCCTCCAGGTTTGTTTGCCAGTATGCATTCCCAGTTGACTGTAGATAAAATCCGACACGCACAACTCCTCCTCCTGCTAATAACCAGATTAGTTGAACTACTTCCACACACTGTGATTCTGTTTGTAAGCATATCATTTGGGCTGTAACCATTCTTTAGTTTTTCCCACACTGAGCTGTCTTCCAATTTTTAAAAAGTGCTTCCTGCCTTCTTCCTCCCTTTCTGTCTTTGGCTCCCTCGGCAAAGCAGGAGTTCCCCCAGAATTCTCATGTCTAAAAATGGATCCAGTCTTTGAAAAAACATACAGGGTGTTGTGCATGGAAATACTATCAGTATGAGCTTAGGCTAGTGAGAGATGCTAGAAACAACAAAAAAGGGTTCTTTTCTATGTTCAAAGTAAGAAAAAGAGCAAGGGCATGGTAGGCTCATTGCGGGGACAGGAAAGTGAAATTGTAACAGGTGATGAAGAAAAGGCAGAACTGCTCAATTCCTACTTTTCCTCACTCTTCTCTTGTGAGGGAAACTGTGCTCTACATGGCAAAAACAGAACACATGATGAGGGAAGGGAGTTGCAGCCTAGGATTGGTATGGGGTAGTACATACACATCTAATTTCTTTAAATGAAACTAAGTCCTTGGGGCCAGATGAACTGCATCCAAGGGTACTAAACAAACTTGTGGATGTAATTTCTGAGCCTCTGTCCATTATTTTTGAGAATTCTTGGAGAACAGGTGAGGTGCTAGAAGACTGAAGGCGGGCAAATGTTGTCCTCATCTTCAAGAAGGGGGAAAAGGAGGATACCAACCCATCAGCTTGACGTCTATACCTGGGAAAGTTTTAGAACAAATCATCAATTAGACAGTCCTTGAGCATTTAGAAAGGATGGCTGTGATTACTAAGAGCCAGCATAGGTTTCTCAAGAACAAGTCATGTCAGACTAAACTGTTTTTTTGGGGGGTTTTTTTGAGAAATTTGCTGCCTTGCTGGATCAGGGGAATGCTGTAGACATAGTTTATCTTGATTTTAGTAAGGCTTTTGATAAGGTTCTACATAATACACTTGTTGACAAATTGGAAAAATGTGGTTTGGATCCTATGACTGTTAGGTGGATCTGTAACTGGTTGACAGATCGCACCCAAAGAGTGCTTGTGAATGGTTCCTCATCTTCTTGCAGAGGAGTGACAAGTGGAGTGCCTCAAGGATCTGTCCTGGGTCCTATTTTGTTCAACATCTTTATCAGTGATCTGGATGAAGGGAGAGAGGGAATGCTTATTAAATTTGCAGATGATACTAAATTGGGAGGGGCAGCAAATACGGTAGAAGACAGAATTAGGATACAGGATTATCTTGACAGGCTGGAAAACTGGGCTAAAACAAACAAAATGAATTTCAGTGGGGATAAATGTTAAGTTCTGCATTTAGGTAGGAAAAATCAAATGCATAATTATAGGTTGGGGGAGACTTGTCTTGGCAGTAGGATGTGTGAAAAGGTTCTGGGTTCTTAGTAGACCATACATTAAACATGAGTTAGTAGTGTGATGCAGTAGCTAAAAAGGCAAATGCGATTTTGGGCTGTGTTAACAGAAGTATAGTGTCCAGATCACATGAAGTGATGGTCTTGCTTTACTCTGCCGTGGTTAGACCTCACCTAGAGTATTGTGTTCAGTTTTGTGCACCACAATTTAAGAAGGATATAGACAAGCTGGAATGTGTCCAGAGGAGAACAACAAAGTTGGTGAGTGGTCTGGAGACCAAGTCCTATGAGAAAAGGTTGAAGAAGTTGGTTTTATACCCCGCTCTTCACTATCTGAAGGAGTCTTGGAGTGGCTTAGAAGAAGAAGAAGAAGAAGAAGAAGAAGAAGAAGAAGAAGAAGAAGAAGAAGAAGAAGAAGAAGAAGAAGAAGAAGAAGAAGAAGAAGAAGAAGAAGAAGAAGAAGAAGAGATTGTATTTATACCCCACTCTTCACTTGGAGTCTCAGAGTGGCTTACAGACTCCTTTCCCTTCCCCTCCCCACAACAGACACCCTGTGAGGTAGGTGGGGCTGAGAGAGCTCTTTCAAGAACTGCTCTTTCAAGAGCAGCTGTGCCAGAACTATGGTTTGCCCAAGGTCATCCAGTAGGTGCAAGTGGAGGAGTGGGGAATCAAACCCAGTTCTCTCAGATTAGAGTCCACGCACTTAACCACTACACCAACTGGCTCTCAAACTGGCTTACAATCACCTTTCTTTCCTCTCCCCACAACAGATACCCTGTGAGGCAGGTGGGGCTGAGAGAGTTCTGAGAGAACTGTGACTGACCCAAGGTCACCCAGCTAGCTGCATGTGGAGGAGTGGGGAATCAAACCCAGTTCTCCAGATTAGAGTCTGCCACTCTTAACCAAGCTGGCTAGGATAATAATATTACCTTATTTTACATAACTGCTCTAAGGCCTATGACCAGATAATTTATGTGAAACCATCTCCCTACTTGAAAGCCGTATGTAAATGCTAAACATTTTTATAGTATTATTAAACCCAGTACTGAGCAGTTTCTGTCAGAGCTCTCTCAGCCCCACCTACCTCACAGGGTGTCAGTTGTGGGGAGGGGAAGGGAAAGGAGGGGAGGGGAAGGGAAGGGAAAGTACAGCTCCTCTAACAAAAAAAGGAAGGAGAAGCAATTTCACCCCTTTCTGTCTCCTTGTCACAGCCCCCCATAGCCCACCTGGTTTTCATACATTACTGTTTTACCAAAAAATCATCTTTCCAGGGTCCTATAGACTTATAGGAGGAAGGGGATGCAGAGAAAACCTGCATCTGCCAACACCTGCCAGTGATGATGGACTGGTTCCAAGCTATATCCGCCTTCTCCCTCAGACTAGCAGCTGTCCTTTGAGAACATCTCTGGACTCAATTCTGGTTGAAGGAGACTTTGTTTTCCAGAGAGCAATTATCATTCAAAAGATAACTAACTCAGTAGAGATTGAAACAGAACAATAAAGTCTGTCTATGTAGGCCAAGAAAAAGAGGGAGCAGCGTTGAGGCTGGCTGGGTGACTGATTTCCATTAAAATGGCTCCAAGAATGCCATTCATTGCAAAATGTATCTGAGCTACTTTTATGCTCCATCAGCAGGGCGATTTATCTACTTGCCTTGATGTAGACCCACATAATACCTCTTCTACCTGACTCTGACAACCAGCACAGTGATGCTCAAAAAATATCTTTAGAAGGGGCTCCAAATTCTGGGGAGAATGTCTTGAATATGAAAACATTACTAGAGATAAGAAATGAAAATCCTGGTTGTACATATTCTATTCTAGATCTGGTTTTAGCCAGTTGCAGGGGGTCACAGAGAAATAGAACTACAGTAAAACAATATGCATTGAGTATACACAATAACAATGAAGGACTTCTGATTCTGTTGTTACAAAGCCTCAATAATTGTTCCCATAGTAGCAGCCAAACATTGGACCATTTGTTATAATTTATTGTTATTGTTATTGTTATTATCTGAACTACTATTTTGGAATGTTCACTGCTACAGTGACTAATCCTGAAGTATATTTAACAAGGGTCAACTATCAGATTATGGCATTTTCACCAAGGTCTCTTTCAATTTAATTTATCTAAAGAAGAGTACAAAAATGTGTGAAATCTCATACCATGGATATTTGAGAACTGTACAGGAATAGCAACTAATCCCAGTCAACAGATTAGTCACCACCTTCTGTACCTACTGAAATTTTCTTCATTATCTTTCAAATTGTCTTCAAGAGTGGCACCTCAAAGAGCATGTTATAGTAATTTAGTAGACTTGTGCATTTCTTTTGTTATTAATTACAATTACAAAAATGGGATGGTTATGAAAACAAAACAAATTCACCATCTAAACAGCTTCTAAGGGGGGGGAAACACATGATTTTTTTTTTTTTTTAGTTCTCCATCTCTCTGACTGACCTGGTTTCACTTTTCAAGGCAGTAATACAGGCATAAACTGTGTTCCTTAAGGGGAGGAGAGAGAAAGCCTTGGGCTTTCTTGAGTGACCTCAGTCGGTAGCCACTAAGGCCGAGTTCAGACTGGCAGTTTGAAGTGGGAGCAAGTCATGGCAAACATGTCCCGGAACAAAGTGTTCTGGGTTTTCCTGGTCACACTGTGCCGACTGATGCAGGAGCATCCCAGGGAGGAGGCGTGAGGGAGCGTTCACAGTGTCGGCCCAAAGGCTCGGCTATAAGGCATGACTTTCTGTTTCGCTAATCTGGAGATATGCACTTATGCACACATGCACGCAAGCAAAAACCGTGGATTTTAGCATTCATACTGTGTTGGTGCGGGATATACACAGGATAGACATGCTTTCCGGGGTTTGATACCACTTTTAACAGGTATCTTTTTAACTCAGGAATGAAGCATTACAATATGGGTTGAGTACGGCTGGGGAACACAGGACCGATGTGCCTGTGTGAACGCCCCCTTTAATCCGCTTGTGAAATGTTGTTGAAATGTGCCTCTCTCGGGGCAAACTGTCAGTCTGAACTCGGCTTAAGATTACATAAATGTGTGATGTGTTCCCATCCTGAAGTATGTGGAGTTGGATTTTGCCTTCCTCTCTCCTTCCAATGCCTGCCCTACTGCCAAATTCCCTCATGCAAGCTGCTCACCCCTGCTGGTCTCCAAGCCTTATCCTCCACCCAAACAAACCTGCCTCAAAGTCCTCCTGGTGCTGCCTGCCTGTCCAGATGCCTTAACCTCCTTGTGCTACCCAGCAGCAGCAGCAACTGCTGGACCTCCTGATGGCACCTGGTATTTTTGGCCACTGTGTGACAGAGTGTTGGACTAGATGGGCCATTGGCCTGATTCAACATTGGCTTCTCTTATGTTCTTATGTTCTTACCCAATGCCCTTGCCTTGTTAGTCGGCCTCTTCTTTCTATTACTGTACAGCTACTGACTGCAGTGCCAAATTTACCTCATTGCACACAGTACACTTTGTGTCACTGCGTGTTGGGAATCTTTCCTATCAAAACCCATTGACTTTAATGTTAAGTATGGGTGCCTTTCATTGCCTCAAAAAGGGGCATTCTTTATTCTATAATCTGAAATTTGGTAATGTGGATGCCGTAAGAGAGTACTGTCCAATTTGGATGGAAAACTCTTGAAGGTACAGTCTTAAAGCCGAGGTGAGGGTCTTCCATTGGAACAAGCAGGTAAAACCAAAACAGAATTGTGCAACCAAAGCAACAATAGCTAAAGAAACATTTGTTTCTTTAGAAAGCCAAATGAAACAACCCAGTAAAGTTACAATTCCTTTTGGAATTATTGGCAAAAATGAAAGAAACAAAACAAACTTCCATGCACAGGTCTATAATGTAGTCTATCGGTTGCAGAAGCATGGATAAGCAAGGCAAGAGTCTTGCAGGAAAGACAATTTATGTGTAAGTTGAAGATAAAAGAAGATGCTCATAGAAACTAGGGATGGTCAAACACCAGACATTTCAATTCACATCCAGTTTGTCACTCACAAACATATGAAATTTGCTGCATCCCTAATAGAAACAGCTCCAACCATCTTTTCTATCAAATAAGCTTGGTAAAAGCTGACCCCTAGACTCCTCACCTGTTCAGCCAGACCCCCATATAAGGCTGGCAGGTCAATCTATTTTATTAAAGTATTTATAGAGGGCTTTTTTCGTGCCTTGCCCTGCACAACATGGCCTAATGCCATGTAAAACTCCAGCTTTCAAAAGCTGTGTAATTTCCATCTTGCATGGATTGTTTCAGCATGTTCACATTTATCTGACCATGGCATTCAGACATTGGACAATCTAGCTGATTTTGGAGACTTTGTGAACAAGAGATACAGCTGGGAGTCACCAACTAATTGGTGACATCCAATTCCAAAGCAGATGGATCTCATTCAGCAGCTAACTATAGATGTTAATAAAGAGGATGGAGAGAGGACAGTCCTGAGAAACAATATATCTCAAGTCTTGTACTGTCTGTCACATGTATCTTCCCCTCACTCTCCTTTTAAGGACAGTTACCTTCCCAACAACCCTGTGAAGTAGGTTAGGTTGAGAGAGAGAGAGAATAACTGGCCCAAGGTCACCCAATGAGTTCCATGGCTCAGCAGATATTTGAGCCAGGGTCTCTCCAGTTCCAGTTCAACTACACCATGCTGGCTCTCTAATCATATTGATGACAGCCTCTCTGATGGAAATGTTTTGTGAATCTGTGTAGTAAAACTACAAGAGAGTAGTCCCTGTAATCCCCACTTCCCTTCCCAGATGTGCCAATAATATTCGATAGCCCATAGTATATAATGCAGCTGACAAATCCAACAAAATTTCAAAGAGATACTACCTCTATCTATGTGCAGACAGAGATTACCCACCAAAATAACCAAAGTTGTCTTGGTTCCAAATCCAGACTTGAAGCAAGACAAATTAATCATGGGCAAACAAATCATCCAGGAATTTCTGAGACTGATCTGATGGACTATTTTGTCCAAGAATGGAAGATCTGAAACAGATTTATCATTGGCTACCTCTTCCTTAGCCAGAGCTGTTTTTCCTCAACAAAGACTTTGTGACAGCATCTTTAAATGTCCTCAGGAAATTCCCATGAACCAGAGAAGAATTTATAATTCTGGTGAGGTTTAATAAACTAGGATGGGCAAGGGGCTAATTTGCAACAGTTGCCTTCACAGTTTCAAGGATCCTGTCTGCCTCAGTCAGTGAGATCAATTTGAAGCTATCCAGACAAATTTGACAAACAGGAGATTTTGACACCTCCAACACCTGATTTGTGGGCAAACTGGCATCTAAGTTGGAGAGAGATAATTTGTTAGCAAGAAATCTAGCAAATGTGACACAATGACAAACTGAATTATCTTCTATAAAGGGACTGGATAAGGTATTAACAGAGAATAACCCACCTTGGGAAAATTGAGTTCTATGTGATTCAGCTGAAGCAATTATAGTGGACCCCCACCCCCCAAAAAAAACATCTTCAATGACATCACTGCCATTTCTTAAGTCTGCAAGTTGACTCTGTGGCATATTTTATCAGATTCAGTGCAAGTTTCTGCCAAGGGAAGTAGCAGGAGTTTGGACTGGGCTTTTGCTCTTATTTGGCAATGTTGTTCCTCTGAGCTCTGCATGTTCAGCTCTACTTTTTTTCTGATTGTTGCTTCTTCCTCCTTCCTGGTTTAGTTATATATTCAATCATATCCAGTCAGAGTTCCACAGAGGGAATGCAAAGACATCACAGCATTATGTCCTCCATCACATTTGGCGACTTGACAGTGGGTTAGATCAAGCAAGCACTCAGTGAAAGATCTTCTAATTTTCTAGTATTTCCAGTCACCTAAATAATGCCATCTGACCCGGGAAAGATTATTTCTGAAGTCAAGGGATACATATAGACTGATAGAAATAGGGGTTTCAGGGCTGCAGCATAGAAGGGGAAGGGGACAAAGCCACCTTTCCTACCTCTTCCATCACCAGAGCTGGTGCTGATGGAAGATGGAAAAGAGGGAAATTTTGTCCCACTTACTCTTCTCAGCACAACCCCTCAGTATATGTGCAACCCCAGGAATCAACATTCCTGGTTTTGGAAAGGACTTCTGGGGGATGGGGAGGGAACATAAGAAAGTTTCATAATCCTTGTGCCAGTGGATCGCTGACTCTAGTCAATGAATACAGATATCAACACAATCTGTGAAAAAACCTATAGCCGACATAAGATCAGTCCTTGTTCTGAATCAGATTTAAAATGCCAGAAGGTTCATATAATATTTCAATATATCAATAGTGAAATATTAAAGTCTCTCTCTCTCAAAAAAAAACCCCATTCTCAAAATCTTCATAGAGAAATTCCTTCAACATAGATGCTTTTGAGAGATTTAAAGTGATGAGAACCTTGTTTCTTCCTTTCTGATAACAGAACAAAGAATACTTCCACAACCACCTCCACTACAGCCAACAGGTCCTCTGCAAACCTTCTTCCAGGACTCCACAGAATACATAAGTCTTCTCAAACTCTTCTCAGAACTCAGTTTTTTCACACGTGGCTCTGAAGGACTAACTTTGTCAGTGTGCTGATAGGAAAGTTCATTTGAAATAGCACTTGGTTCTACTATTGAGATAGAATGTATGCCAGAGGGAGAAAACAGCCAGGCAGCCTTCCATCATGCCTGCATCCTGCTTCATCTGAGAGCAGCCCACTGTCCAGCCCTTAATTGTCAGTCATGACTGAGGCCTGAGGAAGAAGAAAAAGCATCCACTGTGCTTAGATCCAGACACCACTGAGGAGGGCCCCCTCTACATACATTTTTATTGTTTGTATGCTTCTAAATTGCTGCAAGCCTTTACAGGAGCCATTTCTTGGCTGAAAAGTGAGGTACAGTACAATAAATAAATGATATATTATATACAAAACATAATGTGCCAAGATACAATGTATACTGTAAAATAAGAAATCTGATTTCATAGCATACACAGTGATTTTGGGCCCTCTGAAGAGAGAGGAAGTGGTGAACTGTGCACAAGGAAAATTAAAGGAGCCACAGTCATCTGTCACATAGTGTAATACACAGCAAAGATGATACCAAGAGCACAGTTGCCAGGATTATTTCAGTGCCCACCATAGCTTTTTGCATGTTTAGGTGAAAATTACTTAGAACAGCCACTTTGGTCCCCACAAACCATTTCTCTTTGGCTGTTTCTATGTATCAATGGGTATTGTGCTATCATTTATTTTGGATTGGAATCTGCATAGAAAAGATTTTGAAAAATATTATCCCAGGTTGGACTAGGAGTTCTAGAACAACCACTGGATCAGCTCAGTTCCTGCCCACTGGTCATAAGCTGGGAGCTGACCTCTCAGTGGGTCCCTCAGCTGACTGTGAAGGGCATGACATTGTGTTGCAAGGTACAGCACAATGCAATTGCTGCACACCATGCCATACTATACTCAAGGAGCCCAAAAATGTCTTCAGGGGCACTGTAACTCTTAATCAGCTGCCCAAGGACAACCATGGTGAGGCAGGGAGATGCAAGGTTCAACTTGCAGGTGGTCTCAGTAACTGAGCAGGGCATACCGGCCTGCCAACCTGCCCATGGCAAGATTCACAACCATCCTAGGTTGGATCTGTTGCCTGTCTGAAGTAGTGCAATCTCTTCTACCACTTTGGACCTTTGCTATTCCTTCCTCACTTTTCTGCATTTGTAAACTGCACTGAAGAACAAAACATTGAGTTAGGAGGCATTGGTGGCAATCCTCTTGAATAGGGGCGAGCACTTCAAAAATTATCATTTTAATTCTGTATCAGAAAGTCAGATAGGGAATGATTGTAGTTTTAATTAAATAGCAGGAGTACTGATATTGTATTGGACAGTTGTGTCAGGAAATATTTCCTTTTAAATTAATATTGGAAAAATATCAACACTCCCCAAATTGAGTGAAATGGTAACAATGCCCTTTCCAAAATTGCAAAATGAAATGCAAACATAATTTTTTGAAGTGCCTGCAGGCAGCAGGAGTAGAGAAGGAGAAAAAACATGACCCAGCTGATCTATGTTGTGTTGGCCCTTTAAACTTTAAAGGGACACTGTTTCATTGGGTGGTAGAACTGACCTCCAAAGTTCAAAGACCAGATCTACCAGCCATTATTTCTCAATGTGTGGTAGAATATTGGGCATTTGATCTAGTTGGCAATATCTGACTGCACACCCCTAATTGTAAGAAGAACACACAACCCAACTATTTTTGTTCAGGGAAAATGAAGTAGTTACATTCTACCCAAGAACCATCTTCACAGCGTTGTTCAAGTGTCCCAGATATCAATGAATTAGATCTGGATCTTCTGGCAGTACTTTAAAACCAACTTACAGCTGATCAAGATTGAACTGTACAGTTGGAAAACCATATCCAGCAGTAGTTTTAGCCTCAAGCAGGTTCTCTGGAGAGGCGGCATAGAACTCTTCTAATTAAATAAATAAGTCAGCGGTAAATTCCACATCAAATGAACTCTTTAGAATAGCAGCTATATACAAAAATAACAAGCGTTTTTATTGTCATTCCCTTGAGTTTCCAAAGCAAGCTATCATGCAGATCCAGTCATGCAGTTCCCTGGATCGCATCTGAGAACTGCTCTGCGAGTGGTATAAATAATAAAATAATACATGGGGAGAGTTTCAGGCACACAAGATGCCAGACTAGAAGATGCTCAATGAACTAGAAACAAGTAAGTCTAGGATATTTAGCTAGTGTCATAACACCTACACATCGGCATCTTGGTTTTCCCAAATAGCTATGCACGATATCTTTATCGAGTACTCCCTCTCCCAACAGATCAATCTGCTGAATATGTGAGTTAGTAAAAGCCAACTGCAGTGACAACAGTTATCTAGACTGTGACCAACATTAGATTAACTTGTCATTTGCTTGAAAGAGCAGGATTTGGGTATATCAGCTTCTTTGTCAACTGGGCAAATCAAACTGTACTTGTATTTGAAGGTTTTGTCACATTTTGTCATTCTGTGAACTTTCGAAGCAAGATGCACTTACAGGGGCTGATGGAGGCAAGGGAAATAAGACAGCAGAAAATAGCAGGGAAATGCTAGGTTTTAACTGGTAGCTTGTCTTGGAATAACTGGAGCCAACATGAAGCCCAAAGTAACACATCTATGTGACAGAACTGACTTAAAGTAGCCGTACATAATACAGACAGCCATTTTATTTATACAAAAATCCCAATTCCATAGTCACAGAGCACAATGAGATTAGGACTGAGTTTGGATAGCAAGGCTGTATTAATTTACACAGGGCTATTTTGGGGCAGGAACACACAGGAACGGAGTTCCGGCTGGCTTCAAAGTTGGCCATGCCCACTACAGCCAAAACCTCTATGTGCGTGGCTACAGAGGGAAGGCCTGGAAAACGACACACACACCCCAGCGACTCTGAGGTGGGCGGGCCAGGCAGGCATGCCATTTAAATGCCTCCCTGTGCCTTCCCTGGCCTGTCCAATGGCCAGGTTGCCCGGGCTCCCCACAGCTGCGGGGCACCCAGGCAAGCCAAGGGAAGGCATGGGGGTGTGGCCTAATATGCTAATGAGCAGTGTTGTCATGGGTGTGGCCTAATATGCTAATGAGTTCCTGCTGGGCTTTTTCTACAAAAATCCCCTGAATTTACATAATGACTGAGCACAGAGCACTTTAACATTCTAATAGGCATTACCTGTAGTTGACAAAGCCACAACAAAATCACTTTACACTTGCAAATTCAATTTCCTTTGAAGTTTTGAAATGTAATTGTGGGTGGGTAGGTAACTGTGGTCTGTTTGATCAACTGCTTGATCATTTGATCAACTATTGGTGGTTGGATTTTCAACCAGATGGTTTTCATGTTTTCCTTCTTCCCAGTATGCCAGGGTTGCAATGTGACACCACAGTGCCACATCCTGGGCCCACTGAGGTCAGCTAAGTGTCTTTCAAACATCCTACAGGATACAACCAAAGAGTCCATCTTGCCAACCTGATGAAGAGCTCAGGAGAATTCCAAACTTGCACCATGTGCTGTGTTATTTTGGTTTGTCTTAAACAGTGTTACATTTTTAATTGTGTTCTGTCACAGTAATAATCATATTTCCTGCCCCTTTTCTGAGGCTTCATCTGAAAACTCTCATTGTTAGTCACACTGAGATCCAAACTAGACATTAGATGTGACATGGCCATACCATTTCCTCTTCGTTTCAAAGAATGCATACAGAAAGTGGCACTCACAGCTGGCTGTATATAGCATACATTTTGGTTTGTTTTTTTTTGCAAAAACCCTCCTAAAAAGGAGAGAAATTTATTCTTTTTATATATAGAAAAAGGTAGGGTATATAGAGGGACTAAGAAAAGGGCAGAGTGAGTATCCTGTTAATGGGGGTTAGATTAAGTTAGTATAAATACATTTTTTGACGGTCACCGTGGTCGAAGAGTCTTCTTTTTAGATTAACAAAAATCCAAAATAGCTCTGTTAATCAGGTTAGTAGTGTCCTTTGGTGTTAGTTATTAATCAACTCCTTTCAGACGTCTCATGAACAATCATTTCTTTGGTTGTCTTCCTTTAGTGTCTCTCAGGTTATACGATGGGCCCTCTTTAGCTTTCCCACCTCCCGCACCGGCACCTCCCTCCTCTGGACCGCTGTCATCTTCGCTACTTGTCCAAGTTGCGAGAGCTGCATCTTCCTCTGAGCTGGCGTGCCTCTTCAGGAACTCTTGTGCTTTGAAGATAGAGTCAATCTTTTCTCTTTTATCCTTGTACTTGAACACTAGGCCTTCCGGGAACGACCATCTGTACGTGATCTGGTGCTTTTGTAGAAAGTTGGTCAATCCTTTATACGCTTTCCTCTTCATCCGAATTTCATATGGCACATCTTTCAGAGTTCTGATAATCTGTTCTCCAATTTTCAAGGGCACCGCTGAGACTGCACGCAAGATTTGATCTCTAGTATTCTGTTTAACAAACTTGACCACCACTTCTGCTGGCAGGTTATTTTTCTTTGTAAAGGTGGAATAGGCCCTATAGACCTTATCCATCTCTTCTTTTATTTCACGCTGATCCCTGCCAGTTACTGGTGCCAAGGCATTTGCTAGTATAGATCTGAGATCTTCATTATCTTCTTCTTTAATGCCCTGAAAACGAAGCATCAGATTCGATTTCTCCATTTGAAGCATCAAAATCCTTTTTTCTTGCTCATCTTGATGTTTTTCTAGTTTGTTGACCTTTTTCTTAACTTTTCCGATGTCTTCCGTCGAGACCAAGCATTTTTGCGCAATATCCTCCATCTTCTTAGACGTTTCTGTCAGTTGCTTTTGTTGACTGCTGAGGACACCTTCCATGCTAGTTAAAGTTTCGCTGATTTTCTGTATTTGAACCAGCAGAGGGTGCAGTAGCTCGCTTGTCTGTTGACTGACAGCAGGCTCTGGGGGGGTTACCCGGGCCGGAAGTCCCGCCTCCCTTCTTTTCCGGTTTAAAAGGGACCTTCTTCATGGCCGACATCTGTTTTATTTGTTTACTTTTTAAAAGTTCGTGACACGTCCCTCAGGAGACCCGCTTACACTCAGGCTTCAGTAGCACCCCAAAGGTATTTTCATCAACCCTTCTTTCCTTATAACCCCCTTCGCTTTCTTTTAAAAGTCCCGCTTCTCACTGGGGGGGATTCCCCTCCTCCCAAACGCTCATTCGCTCGAGGGGAAAGGATTCGGGTTTTCGCTTCGAAATAAGACCTTCGACTCACGGTTCACCGCCGCTTCTCCTTTTGCTTTAGTTCATATCGCTGTTCCTCACTCCTGGAAGTCAGTGGCGCTGCTAAGTCCCATTACGGGCACAACGCAGCGGGGCCGATTGGGGCGGGGAGAAAGCCTCAATTTCCCGGCTGTCTGCCGGCAAAGAGGCTACTCCCCAGTGCGCCCCTGGTTCGGAGCCTTATCCTAAGGCTCACTAGGGTCTTTCGCATAAGCGAAGACCCCCCCTGACTGTGTGTGGGCTAGCCGCCTCCGGGATCGTCCCGAGACGCGGCCGCCATTCACAACGCCAGAAACCGAAACCTATAGCATACATTTTGTTACAGATTTTGATAAATTGTTCACATGTATCACACCAACATCACACCTGCAAGACTGTGATAGAGAGATTTATCACAGAATTATTACTTCTGAGACACCCTGATTGATGAAATCTGGTGAAATCTGGGCATCTCCCTGATTATTGCCCAACCCTCTGACTCAACACCACACTCACTCCACCATAAATCTAAGGACTATATCCCTGACCTGGATAGCCGAGGCTGGCCCAGTCTCATCAGATCTGGGAAGCTAAGCAGGGTTGGCCCTAATTAATACTGGGCTGGGAGACCACCCGGGAATGCTATCCAGAGGCGGGCATTGGCAAACTACCTCTAAACATCTCCTGCCTTGAAAACCCTATGACTTGACAGCAAAAATAAAAAAAAAGATTGTCATGAAACAAAATGTGTATCAAAATACTCACTGCAGTAGGTGTGCAATCATGCAGTTGGGAGCAGCATCCAACTCTCTTTATGCTGGAACTTTCTACAATGAATATAACTACTGGATGTACAGCAGTTATCTAGAATGAACCCACAGGGAAAGGACAATTTTACCTCTTCTTTCTTGGATTTCTGATTGGGTTCATATCAGTGTTCCCTCTAAGCTATGCACGTGAGCAGCAGCTCATTAACGCAGGAAGCCCTGCTCAGCAGCAATCTGGAGCCATGCAGGGTCTTGCACTGCCCATTGCCCATTTTAAGATTACAGCAGCTATGTTCTGCTCAGGATGTGAACTGCTCTGCTTGGGGGTGGGAAAAGAGGAAACATTGATTCAGATGTGTGTAAATGTCTCCTCCCCATACGTGCAGATACTTGAGAAGACTATCTTATTAAATGGTTGCATGCCAACCATCGGCAGCCTTCATTAAACAAGTGGGCTGAACTGCAAACTGAAGTTAACATCTGTCTGTTACATTTTTATCCTGCTTTTCTCTTGAGAGCACAGTTTGGCATACATGGCTCATCTGTCCTCTATTGCCCCTATACCAACCCTGTGTAGTAAGTTTTATGCTGCCTCTCCAGGAACCTGCCCTGGGTGGCTTACAAAATAAAAATAATAACAAAATATCAAAAGATACTAATCAACGCCCAACTTTAAAAACTGTGCACCACTTTGGGAGGGAGAATCTGTGATAATCACTCCCCCCAAAACAATCTACCAGTAGAGAACAACCCTTGGGTGCCACCCACTCTGTTTGTTTTTAAAGAATGTGCTCAGAGATGTGTACCTAAAAATGTGAAGCATAATGCAACGAACGTGTTTCTAATAGGCATAGTTTACTGGTACACATGCCAGGGGTGTGTGATTGACTGCGGCTTCCAGTTGACAAAAGCAGACAGTAATTCCTGCCGGCATTGCTTATCTCGTTATTATTTCTGATGACATTAGTCCTCAGGATTAAGGGAATGCAAACTTGTTTGTGACTCAGTTGGTGGCAGGAAACGTGAAGGGGGAAAACTCCTTGAACATTTCTAAGGTAGAACCTGCCCCTCAGATAGTATAATTCTTTACAAGGCCTCCTGTCTTTCATGCTTAATGCTTTGCAGGACGACTGACAGGTTGAGAACAAGGTCGGCTGATGTGATTGCTGCGTACACAGAGCCAGTGCCACTCATCTTGGGATTTTTCCCTCCCCAGCAGATGAAAACTTTCTAGTCTGAATAACATGTTTGTATCACAGTCATTGATCTTTCTCTATTTTCATTCCTACACTTTCTTTGTTTTCAGAACAGAAGTAGCGTCAATCACAAACAACTGTGCAATGGGACTTCAGGCCTAAACGTGGTCTGAATGATGTATTGACAACCCTTAGAACACACACGGGATCAGGAGGAAAGAAGATGTTCTCTGCTTGCGCCCTTCTGCAGTTCCCGTGTTGCAAAGGACATGATTTCCATAACTTTAGGGTTGCACCCAGTGTTTTCAGGCATTCCGAACTATAAATACACGCTGATGGGGTCCGAACTGGCAGAGACTGACCAAGAGAGAGATCTTGGAGTCGTAGTAGATAACTCAATGAAAATGTCGAGACAGTGTATGACTGCAATAAAAAAGGCCAACACTATGCTGAGGATTATTAGGAAGGGAATTGAAAACCAATCAGCCAGTATCATAATGTCCCTGTATAAATCAATAGTGCGATCTCATTAGGAGTACTGTGTACAGTTCTGGTTACCACACCTCAAAAAAGATATTATGGCATTGGAAAAAGTGCAGAAAAGGTCAACTAGAATGATAAAGGGGTTGGAACACTTTCCCTCTGAAAAAAGGTTAAAGCACTTGGGGCTCTTTAACTTGGAGAAATGAAGACTGAGGGGTGACATGATCAAGGTTTATAAGATTATGCATGGGATAGAGCAGGTAGAGAAAGAAGTACTTTTCTCCCTTTCTCACAATACAAGACCTCGTGGGCACTCAATGAAATTGCTGAGCAGTCGAGTTAGAACGGATAAAAGGAAGTATTTCTTCACCCAAAGTGTGATTAACACATGGAATTCACTGTCACAGGAGGTGGTAACAGCTACAAGCATGGATGGCTTCAAGTGGGAATTAGATAAACATATGGAGCAGAGATCCATCAGTGGCTATTAGCCACAAGGTATAGATAGGAACTCTGGGGCAAGTGATGCTCTGTATTCTTGGTGCTTGGGGGGGCAACACTGGGAGGGCTTCTCATGTCCTGGCCCCACTGATGGACCTCCTGAGGGCACCTAGTATTTTTGGCCACTGTGTGACAGAGTGTTAGACTAGATGGGCCATTGGCCTGGTCCAACATTGTTCTTATATCTTTGGCATGGGGGAGGGAGCTTCTAGGACCCTGAAATGTTTCCCTGTTGATTCTGGCATATTTCCCCCCCATTCATCTGAGCCAAAGTGAAAGCAGAAAATGCCCCTTCTGATTTGCATAAAGGATGTCATCACATAGCCAAATTTGATTGGCTAGATGGTATTGTCACAAACACAGATCAAAATGAAGGCTATGCTCCCTGCCCTCAGTCTAGCTGAATAAATGTTGCTGAACATCAGTGAGAGAACATGAGAACAGTGGACGAAGATGATCAGTGCTATCAGAACTGCTATCGCAGGCAAGATTGGCAAACATTTTGCCATTATTTGTAGCCCTGTTCACAAAGAATTGGCAAAAGCTACATGCACAAATTTCTTTATGTTCAGTGCTAGTTTATGATCGAGGAAGCCCCTTTTACGTTTGTGCTTCTGTTTTTAAACATGAAAGTGTCTTGCAGACTCAGTACCCTGGTTTACTTGAGAAAGAGCATCACTAACTTCTTCTGTTCCTTCATAAGCCCTGGGTCAAGAACTTTGTTTTGATTTTGGGGTGTTCATCAAGATGCAGTCAGAAAAGCTCTAGGGGGTGAGCCTGAATTCCTTCCCCTGCAAACAAGCGCTTCAAATTGTCTCCTAAACACATGGACATGTTCCGCATTTGTTCCACAGCTTGCCAGCATGTGCAGAAGGTCTGTGCTGAATGAATGGCGGTGCTTCAAAGTGTGATCTTTGGAAGTGCAAGAATTCTGCCTGTAGCTGCAGGTCAGCATGTCGTGTTCCTCATTAAGTTATAAATGGGGAAGAGGGTGAAGGGTGAGATGATGGAAATGTCAAGGCACGTTGCATCTCCCCCCCCTTGGTATGAAAGAGGGAGTTAAAGTTTTAAAAGAAGAAAAGCTAGATAACTCTGCGGGCTTTTGCCAACCTCTGGTCTACATATTATTAGAATGTGCATAAGAAAAAGGCCAGGTCATCATAGGGCACTGTTAGCACTAGCCCTTGATAGACTATTATCACAAAGAAAGAAACCCTCCGTGGATTCCACCCACAAGGTCAAGGCTAGGGTTGCAGCCCTGTTTCCTGACAGAGCTGCGTGATGACATTGCATGATTGAACAGGTGCAAAGTTCCCCAAAATGGAGCTGCATTGATTTACAGCAGAAGCTACCTCTGCTGATCTGCCACGTCTTATACAATAGTTCTCCATCTGGAAAGCTGCCATAGTAGACTGGTTAGTGCGCCAGTCTAGGATTGCAGAAACCTGGGTTCAAATCCCCATGGACTCTCTCTAGGTGACTTGAGCCAGTCACTCTGTCCAAGATACCTCGTGGCATAATTTACAGTGCAATCCTAATATTTCCTTGGGAGTCAATCCCATTGAATACATTTTAGTATGACTCTGAGTAAACTTGCTTAGGATTGCTCTATTAATTACTCTACAGGTAACTAAGATATGAAATTCACTGCCAGTGGATGTATTGTTGGTCATGAGTATAGAGAGTTTTAAATGTGGAATGTACAGATTGATGGAGGATAGGTTCATCAATGGCCACTCGCTATGATGACTTAAGAGAACCTCCACATCCAGAGGCAGTAAACCTCTGAAACCCAGAGCTAGGAAGCAGCATCAGGGGCCTCTATTCCGTGTTTGTTGGACTCCCAGATAAATTTGTTGGCCACTGTGTGAAACAGAATGTTGGGCTATATGGACTAGTACTCTAGCCCAGCAAGAAAACATAAGAAAAACCATGCTGGATTAGATTAGTGGTTCATCTATTATGGCATCCTGTTTCACACAGTAGCCAAGTGGTTTCTGTTACCACCAACCAATACATATGGAAGGCAAGCAAATCTCTTCAGTATACAGTAGAATCCTGTGCAATTTCCCATGAGCACCTGGACATTATGCTGCCTTATACTTAGTCTGACCGCTGTTCTATCAAGGTCAGTATTGTCTATTCTCTAGCATGGCTCTCCAGAGTCTCAGCCATTGATTCTTTCACACGTAAATTGCTCATGGATTGGGGCAAAGAGGTCTTATCAAGATGAATATGTTGAGATCTATATGTAGTGAGCGGATTTATATGTTTCTCTAACAGCTTTCCCTCACCACATAGGAAATTGTTTTCAAAAGTCAAAGAAGAATGTGTCAGAATAAGTCAGGGAAAAAACAGCTTTCCCCCCAAAGGAATACAAAGTTCCACACCAACATTTTCCAGTGCTCATGGGATTGGGGTTAATATTTCAGATACCAAAAACACTTTTATACATTTTCACCAGCAGCTGCGGGGGGGTCGGTCTGTGTTGCTATATTGACATATTATGAAGCAGCATTTCAGCACAAGCAGAGTTACATCAGAGGAAGGCAACTTCGCTGCCTGCCCCCATTCACTGCAGGCTTCTCTGCCCCCCCCCCCCAGCATACTCCTCTGGATCAATGGACCTGGAGAAACAGTAAAGGGGCAAACTTAGAGTCTGCAGCAAGAAGTGGGAATCAGCAAAAAACACTCTCCCCTCCTCCTCCTCCATAAATGGGAAAGCCAT
The DNA here is from genome assembly GCA_029375565.1 of Gekko gecko. Classification (NCBI taxonomy): domain Eukaryota; kingdom Metazoa; phylum Chordata; class Lepidosauria; order Squamata; family Gekkonidae; genus Gekko; species Gekko gecko. The sequence goes on from JAPDNY010000006.1 coordinate 142,706,831, forward strand.
TCCATCAGAGGAGCTGCTGCTATTCCAAAGTATTGACCCCACAGAATCCAAGCCACAGCCTACAAAATGGAGGTATTCAGACCATCCCACCTGCCCACCTCAGATCTATTTCAAACCTCTGTTAAAATGAGAATTAATCAGCTTTACTTTCAAATTCAGTTTCCAAGTGTGTTGACTGGAGCTAAAGGTTGACAAGAAAGAGCTTCAAGTTCAGCTTCTATCTGGAGAATAAGAAAGAATGAAAACAGCACAGACAAACATGCATTATTAAACAGGACGTTATGTAAGGCATATTTCAGAAGAGTATCTTGGGTCTGCTGCTGGCCTCAAATATTAGTATCAGCTAAATGGTTGTTTCAGCCATCATGCCAATAAAGACAAGAAGTACGGAGGCCCAGCGGAAGACTGCAGCACTTTTTGGGATACTGGAGGTGTTGGCAGAGTTCTGGAAATAATCTGATCCACAGCTTGGAATTTGCTTTTAAAGAATTTACTGCAACAGGGTTTTGAAGAAAGACAATAACTCACTGCAGGCCACTAATGCAACAGAAAGGCCTTCAGAGCACGAGCACTAACACATACTAACACACAGCAGAGAGAGAAACAACAAGAGGTAGGATGAACTGCAAGAGAAAAACATTCAATAAACCCAAAACACTAGAGAATGCTCCACAGCTCCCCCTAGGGTACAAGTGGACTAAACCACTCTTTCAGCAATGTTTACGGTACCTAGACTTTTAGCTGGCTGCTGTTTCTCCAACAGTAGGTACCTGTGCAAAGCAACAGGACAAACATAGTCCTCTTGAAAGGCCTAGGTCCAGTTCCCATATCAATCTTTTTGATGCAATACAATTAGTACACATGAACTCATGAAGCTGCCTTCTACTGAATCAGACCATTGGTCCATCAAGTTCAGTCTTGCCTACTCAGACTGATAGCAGCTCTCCAGGGATGAGGTCTTTCACATAATCTACTACCTAATTGGTGGTTAACTGAAAATAATTGGGGATTGAAGCTGGGATCCTTTGCTTGCCAAGCAGTTGCTCTACAGTTTAGCCACAGCCCCCTTCCCATTATGTTTTTTAGAGTGAAGCTTCTAATTTTTAACACGCAGCAGAGAGAGAAACAAGAGCAGGGCCAGCCCCAGGTGTCTGGGCGCCCTAGGCAGGACAGCCTGGGGCGCCCACCCCACCGGGGATGCCAACCTCCCGGTGGGGCCTGGAGATGGCCCAGCGCCAGGAGAGTCGGGGAAGGGGCGGGCTTAGAATGCCCACCCCTTTCCTCCCAGCGGCGGCAGCATGGCTCTCCCGGGTGCCTCATAGCTGCGAGGTGCCCGGGAGAGCCGGGGAAGGGGCGGGCTTAGAACGCCCACCCCTTCCCTCCCAGTGGCGGCGCCGGCTTTTCTGGGTGCCTCGCAGCTGTGAGACACCCAGGAAAGCCAGGGCTGCTGGTGCTGGGCAGCCTGGGGGGCTTTTCACAGGGGGGGGGGACATTTTGGCGCCCCTGCAGGGCCAGTGCCCTAGGCGAGCGCCTAGCTCGCCTAGTGGGCGAGCCGGCCCTGAACAAGAGGTAGGATGAACTGCAAGAGAAAAAACATTAATAAAGTGAACTGGGGTGTTAGAATGGCCTGAAATCATAAAAACCAGTGGGCTCCTGTGCCCACTGGAAAGTAAAGCTTGACATAATGCTAGGGACTGGACCTGTTCTCTCTAAACCTAAGGGCTCAAATAAATACTCAGACGTGGTAAAAAAAAAAAAAAAAAAGGATATGCCCATGACACTTCGCAGCTCTTTTGAAATTTTCAAAGGAAATTTCCTATGTTGTGGGGGGGTAGGAGCTGCTGTTCCAGGACATAGGAGCCCAAAGTCCCTGCGTACACCAAACTAGTTGCCTAATTATTTGCACCTGGCTTCTGTCAAGGAATTCCGACGAGAAATAAAATCCTGGCGCAGGCAAGCAAAATATAACATTTGATTTCTATTGCACACACTGGCCAAGTATTGTATTACAATGTAAAAAAAGCACAAATAGGATCTGAAAAACTATCCTGCATATAACACTTGCAGTGGCAATCTTTTATTATAGATAAACTCCTCTTTAATAAAGTAAGTATCAGATTGGATGGTTTTGAATAATTACATTTTGGTCATTTGTGTGATCAAATAAAACAATTTCTATTATCTGTAAGATATTAATTTCTCAGGCACTCCTAAAACAAGATAACATATATGAAGTCTTGAAATACAGATTGATGCAAATAGGGGACTTTTAGACAAGATCTGATTTATTAACAACTAATAGTTGGATTATAATATTATGAGTTGGCAGTATTTCACTCCCAAGAAACAAAAACATATGAAAAGAATCTTGTCAGAGAGATTGTGCTCTGATGGCTAGAAATATCTGGCAGTCCTGTCCTAAAACACAAAGCTTCTTGATTATTATATGCAAGAAAACTGCAGAAAGGACACACAAATTTCATCTAGCCCCTTTTTAATACTCATAACTGTAAATGATATCCAATATCCACCCTGGAAATGTGATAAATTCAGAGTTCATCTTCTCATGGCAGCAGAGCCACTATGAACAATGGAGGGGGGAAACCCACTCAAACACCAACTGACTATCAGTGAGTTTTAACAACAACGAACATTTTCTGTTTCTGGGAAATGTATTTATGAAGGTGCAGCACATCTTACCTTTTTTATTTACCTGCATGCCATATGCTAAAGAAAGTCTAGAGCATAATTAATGGATAGGTCAACAAGCATCTTTGGGTTTAAACAAACAGGGGTAGTCTAAGTGGAACAGTGGTTGAAAAGGGAATAGTGAAGGAAAGAGATTTGGTCTGCATGATTCACAGTTATTCTAAACAATTGGTGAACATAATATATATTACACATGCAACTGTTTTTTTGGGGGGGTTGTATTTTTTATATGTGCATGTTTGTGTGTGAAAGAGAGAGTGTGCACCAGTGTTCCCTCTAAGCTGAGTTAGTGTGACCTAGCTCACAGTTTCTTAGCCTCTGGCTCACACATTTTTGTCTTAGCTCAGGAAGAATGGCTCCAAAGCAAACTAATCTATGCAGTAGCCAAATCACTTGCTCACAACTTTAATGCCAGTAGCTCACAAAGTAGAATTTTTGCTCATAAGACTCCACAGCTTAGAGGGAGCATTGGTGTGCACCAGGAAGTCATGGTAACCTCTGGTGACTGACCCCTACTGGGGGCCTCAAGGATATTCAGAGAGGTGACTGAATAAAGCCTATCCCCACCTTCTGCTTCTGGTATTTCAAGGACGTCTCCCATACGGAGAGGAGCCCCAAAGATCTCAGATCAAAGGTGTTATGTCTCCATAGAAAAGCAATGTTAAGCTTGAGCCAAGGCAAGGACTGTAAATCCTGAAATCTTGTTGGTTGCCTTTGAACTACAGGCCAATCAGGACTTAGTGTAATGCTGTGGAGGGAACAAACCTCATTGGATGTTATCTTTGTAATCTCACTGGTTACTTATTATAAAATAGGCGTGGCTATATTAGCCCAGACTGTTTAAAAGGAGCTGTGCTCCACTGTTTAAGTTGTTCGCTGTTCTGGTTATTGTTGAGCTGTTATCACTTAGAAATAAAGCTGAAATCACTTGTTGCTGAAATCAAGTTAAGTCTCATACTTAACAAAAAGTAAGCAGGGGAGGAATTTACATCACTGTCCGGTCCCCAGCTAATTCACTCTCCACACACACTATTGGCAATGTAATGATTTATTAGAGATATGGTGCTGTGGGTTCAAGAGCTTTTGTTAGGACTGAAGAAATTCACCCAAAATTACAAGATATAGGTAAAAGCATAAAATTCCACATTCATTCACATCACACCTATCCCTGGTATTACTATGGCAACACAGACAGATATATGGTCTGTCAGGGGATAATCCTCTTTGACCATCTGGTTTTGCTCCTTATATTCCCCTTCCTGCTCCCAGCTCCACTCCCTGGAGTGGCCCACAGCCCATTCCCCCCATAGCCCCACCCCTCTTTTTAGGTTCAGATGCCGAGCAAGGCTGTTGGGCTTGGGTGTCTCAGTGGGGGACTGCAGGCCCTGGAGGTCTGGTGGTGCCTCCTCTTCTTGGCCCATGGCTTCCCTTGCTTCCTGGACTATGGGGCTGGCCAGGCTTGGGTGGCTGGCTCTTGGACCAGGTCAAGCATGAGCCACCCTGCTGGCGTTAGGCTGTGCAGAGGTTGTTGTGCCACCCTGGCCTCCACTGCCAAGCTCCCACTTTGCCCAACCTTGTGACTGCTAGGGTCCTGGCCCCATCGGCCAACTGCCCTGACTTTCCTTGGGCTCAGGTGAGTGTGGGGGCCTGGGGCCCTGTGCCACCACTGGCATTCTCCATGGGGTCAAGAGCCCTGGGAACTGTTGGGGTGCAGACTGGCAGAGCAGAGCTAGGACACCTTACAAAGTGCACCTTATAAAGAATGGGAGAAATGTCTTTGCTGGAAGACTTGCGAACCTGATCAGGAGGGCTTTAAACTGAAGCCATCGGTTGTGGGAAGAAAAAACCTGATGTTGCACGGCATCCCCAACACTAAGTTCAAGAAAGGGAGTGACCAGAGAATAAATGAGCGGGACAGAGGTGAGTTCAGTAATTTTCAGGTAAATTTGAAGGGGCCTTTAGTAGCAAAGAATCTCTGTAATCTGAGATGTCTTTATACTAATGCACAGGAGGGAACTTGCCCTTCAAATATTGGAAAGTAAGTATGATGTGATAGGTATCACTGAGACTTGGTGGGATGAGTCTCATATATGGAGCACAGCGATTGAAGGATATACCTTGTTCAAATGGAACAGAATAAACAAAAAAGGAGGCGAGATGGCACTATATGTCAAGAATGAATTCACTTGCACTGAAATTCAGGATTTTCAGAGTTGCCCTGTTGAAAGTGTGTGGGTAAGGTTAGAGCGAGGGAAAAAGGAAGGGGAAATTGTTGTGGGGGTATATTACAGACCTCCAAACCAACCAGAGGAAATGGATGATGCATTTGAACAACAGCTTGCTAAACTTTCACAGAGACAGGATGTTGTGGTTATGGGAGATTTTGACTATCCAGATATTTGCTGAAAATCTAACTCTGATAGACATGGGGCATCCCACAGATTCTTGAATAGTCTTGCAGACAACTTCATCTCTCAGAAGGTGGGGGTGGGAACCAGAGGATCTGCTATCCTAGATTTAATCCTGACTAACAGGGAAGAACTGGTTGATGAAGCAGGCTCAAATCTGTAGGGATGGTGTCAGAAAGGCTAAAGTGCAAATGGAGCTGAGGCTTGCGAGGGATGCTAAAGATAACAAGAAAGGTTTCTATGCCTGTGTTCGGAGCAAAAAGAAGAACAGGGATGGGGTAAGCTCATTGCTAGGGGAAGATGGCTTGCATCCCAGGGTGCTAAAAGAAACTGCAGATGTTATTTTAGGGCCTCTGGCTCTAATCTTTGAGATGTCCTGGAGTACTGGTGTTATGCCAGAAGACTGGAGAAGAGCGAATGTTGTCCCAATCTTCAAGAAGGGAAAAAAAGATTGACCCGGGAAATTACAGGCAAAGTTTCTCATGATATCCTTGAGGATAAGCCGGTTAAGTGTGGGCTGGATGGTGCAACCGTTGGATGGATCCATGGTAGGTTGAAAAATTGTACCCAATGAGTGCTCGTAAATGGCTCTGCATCTATGTTAAGGGAAGCCTCGAGTGTGTAGCTGTTTTTATAAATGACCTGGAGGAAGACATAGAGGGGATGCTTATCAAATTTGCAGATGACACAAAGCGGGATGGGATTGCTAATTCTGAAGAAGACAAGAGTCAGGATTCAAAATGATCTAGATAGGCTGGAACAGTGGGCTGAGACAAATAAAATGAATTTCAGTAGGGATAAGTGTACGATCTCCCTTTCTCTCCCCACTATAGACACCCTGTGAGGTAGGTGGGGCTGAGAGAGCTCTGAGAGAACTGTTCTTGAGAGAACTGTGACTGACCCAAGGTCACCCAGCTGGCTGCATGTGAAGGAGTGGGGAATCAAATCCAGTTCTCCAGGTTAGAGTCCACTGCTCTTAAGAAGTACAACAAACTGTAGCTTATTATATCCATCTTGCTGGAACTGTAAAAGTTGAAAGTGGCAGAAATGTGGTGGGAAGCCTCCTGACTTGTAAAGAAATACTATGCCTTGCCTTTTTCTTCCAGAAGAAAGTTTCATCATGCACAGAGAGAGAGAAGAAATGTCAGGGAAACATCACCTTAAACATTAACATGAAAGACACAGAGCATCCTCTTTGGACCTTAAGTAGTGTACAAAACAATAACAACAGACATGTGGCAAAGAGTATGAGAAAACTCCAAGCGATATTCACAGGTCTTGAATTTCGCAACCCTCCAGATAAAATAGACACTGTGAGCCCAGAGACTAGAAACCCCGTCAGTGTGGGAAAGCATCTTTTTCATTAAAGTTATCTCTTCTTCCTTGGATGTCAGCTCTAAAAGGGAGAAAGGGTTTTTCTCTCCCTGAATTGTATACATGCCCCTTGATTTATATGCTTTACGGCAGTTTTATGAGCTTCTTTAGCACATCATACAGCATAATAACAGCACGGTAATTGTGTTGGCTGCATGTCCTGGCACTTAATTATAATCCTGTCACTGGCATTTGCCAGCTTGTCTAACAGAATAACCTTGCCATGTGGCTGACATCCAACTTTAAGAAACAGAGTTGAAGAATAAAGGGAGGGAGGGGTAATACATGTGGTACTGACAAATAAACCACATGTGCTTGAAGTCTGTGAAGACACTCCGGGAGGATGCAGTCATCTGCGGGCTGTTTATGCTTTTGTTATGCAGGTTGTTTGCATGACAGCAAGGCCCACTTCCACAGGTCCTTCTGGGAGCCAAAACATCTTAAGTAGTCAATTGTTTCTAAGCTTCATTTCATCTGGAGGAGGAAAAAACCTTATTAGACCCACAAATATTCAGGCCTGGAGCAAGGAAACATTTCAAGGTAAGTAAACCGTAACTGTTGCCTTCATGATTTACTTCAAAAAATGGAATAATTTTCCCCTTTTGCTTTACAGATAGACAGTATTTGGTCATCTGATAGGCACTTGTGGTCAGTGAAATAGAGCATTACCATACAGCTGGAAGAACTACTTTAAGAGCTGATCTTGGACTGTTTATAAACTGATGCTTTTATCTTCCCCCTCTTTCTGGTATTATTTATAGTGATTGTGAAGGCCTGCAAACTTTCCCCCCAAGTCACAATGACGGCAAGCTTGTTTGCAATGGGTCACTCAAACAACACAATTTATAGATAAGGGCAGAATGCGAGATGGCATTAAGGGTATTAAGCCACTGCAAACAGCGGGCTAAAAATGCATTCAGTCTCTGCCGAGATGAGGCTAGAAGAGCAGTACACAAAAACATTTCTCTTCATGATCCCCCCCTTTTTTTAAAAAAAAAGTTGTTTGTTTCATTAAATTGCTAATTAAAGTTATTTGTTTTAGTCAGTTCTGTTTCCTTTTACTTTGGCTTAAATGGGAAGCACCTTTTCCAGATGTGATTTCACCCCCATCCAAAAAGAATGCAGTTCTCAGAGGGTGCATCCCTGCCCCAAGAGATTATCCCTCCCAAATATCAGCAGCTAATAGGCAATGAAAATTCTTTGCTTGTCGAACTGGCACAGGGAAGCATTTGGCAGCCTTGGAAAGCAAATAGTGGGCACAGATCGTACATATCCAATAAATACAAGAATCCTTGTCGGCCAGTTCATGTGTAAAGAAAGTCAGAGCTGGAGATAAGATTTTAAACTAAATCATAAAACATCTCTACTCAAAAGTAGATCCCATTTAGTTCAGTGGGGCAGAAAAGTACTTTTAGGATTATAACTGCTGAGACCTGACTGCTCTTTTGAATATTAACAAATGGCTCTTCCCAAGGGTCTTTTTGTAGAAAAAGAGGTGCAGGAACTCATTAGCATAACTTATTAGCATATGCCACACCCCCTGACATCACCGGAAGTGTGTCAGAAGGCCACACCCCCTGAGATCACCGGAAGTGTGTCAGAAGGCAGCAACCACCGCTCTAGCTCTACTGGACTGCTTTGGGTTGCTAGATATGAGGGGGGGGGGAATCTTCCCTCACAGAGAAGCCAGAGCTGGTTCCTGAATAAAACTTGGTCTTAAAGGTGCCACTGGATTGTTTTGCTTTACTGGCTATGGAGGGGGAGGGGGAATGACAGATTTGCCCTCTGAGAGAAACCCACCACCCTGCCCAAGAAAAAGCCACCGCCACCCCCACCGTGGCGCCAGAGCGCCTGGGGCCCACCCACCCTACCCCAGAGAAAGGATGGGGAGTGAGGCGCCAGGGGGCGGGCACATGACTAAACCCTGCCCCCTGCTTCCAGCCACCCTCATTTGGGCCGGGAGGAGGCAGAAGAAGGAAGGTAAGTTGGCTGGTGGTTTTTTTTGGGGGGTAGGTTGCAGGTGCTCCAGGCGCCGGCGGGGGTGGCAGCTGGGGCTTTCTCTGGGGCGGGGAGTGGGCCGCGGGCACTTTGGGCACCCAGCCACCCCCACTACCCCCACTGCGGTGCCCAAAGTGCCCACGGCCCACTCCCCCGCCCCAGAGAAAGCCCCAGCCGCCACCCCCGCCGGCGCCTGGAGCACCTGCAACCTACCCCCCAAAAACCCACCAGCCAACTTACCTTCCTTCTTCTGCCTCCTCCTGGCCCAAATGAGGGTGGCTGGAAGCAGGGGGCAGGGTTTTGTCATGTGCCCGCCCCCTGGCGCCTCACTCCCCATCCGAGGCCCCATCTGAGGCCTGGCTCTTCCACATGCCTGGCTCGTGTGTCTCCATTGCTTGATTCTTGTTTTCCCCCTTGTCTGCATGTGTTTTCCTCCCTCTAGTGGTCAATTTGATATTACATCTTATGTCCTGTGGTTTTTATACTGGACAGATGTAATATCAAATCAACCACTAAAGGGAACAAAACATGTGCAAAAAATAAAAAAAAACCAGAAGCAAGGAAAATGAGAATGCAGAAGACCCCAAAGCTGGAAATCTGACTGGAGCTTTCATTAGATGACACATTCAGGGTGACTGAACGTGTGAGGGGATCTATAGACATTGAGCTAAACATGAACATACACATGAAGCTGCCATATATTGAATTAGACTATCAATCCATCAAGGTCAGTATCGTCTACACAGACCGGCAGAGGCTCTCCAGGGTCTCAGGCTGAGGTCTTTCACACCACCTACTGCCTGGAGCTTTTAACTGAACATGCTGGGGACTGAACCTAGGATCTTCTACATGCAAAGCAGACACTCTTCTACTGAGTCACAGCCCCTCCCTAAATAAGCATTTGGAACCTGCAGTTGTATGTGTGAAGCTCTCTGCACCCCTGTGCACATTACAGGCAACATATATACATCCTGACATATGTATATCTGTTTGTAAGAAAGAGCCACTGTACAAATGAAACCAGGGACCAGTACCTGGATAAATGTGCAGTCTCCATCACATGTGCATCAGTACATGTGCTGAATGTAACATGACAATTACACAAAGTACACGTAAAGAAAATCAAATATACACTGTACACGTATTATATGTGTGTTCACTGTAACATGTGAACAGGGCTACAGAGAACATCTACATGTGTGAGCTCCAGGCAGAAGTTCAAGTAAATATGCAAAGGCTGGGGGCATGGCATCCCCTCCCTCTGCAGGTACCTGCCTTCTAGCTGGGTTACCGGAACAGGGATTATGCCTTAAAACACATGCAGAAAGAGTATGCAAAACATATAGTGCTGGTAGGTATGAGATCCTGTGCAGGACAATCCTTTCCTTTATACTTAGATGTAAGCCTCACAGAGTCTAATATGACTTACTCTCAAGTAGGAAATACACTGTATTTCTAAAGCTGGCTGGCTCGATTTGAATATTTCAATCTCCATTTTATTTCTAACTTGTGAGAAATGAATTCACAAGTCTTTTATTTTTCTCAGAAGTACCTTTTGGTACCAGCAAAACCTCCCACCTGAAAACCAATATATGTGGGTTAAACTAGAATTCATTAATTAAATGGCTGATCTGCACCATCCAGTTATGCATCTTATCTTCTATGAGTGTGTTGCACATAAATAGCCAACAGGCTACCCTAATTTGCACAACTCTCTGGCTCCAAACTTGGTCACCGTTAATGCCAGCTTTGTTGATCCAAGCCTGCAATTCATAAGAACATAAGAGAAGCCAATGGCCCATCCAGTCCAACACTCTATTGCACAGTGGCCAAAAATACCAGGTTCCATCAGGATGTCCAGCAGTGGGGCCAGGACACTAGAAGCCCTCCCACTGTTGCCTGCCCAAGCACCAAGAATACAGAGCATCACTTGCCCCAGACCGACAGTTCCTATCTATACCTTGTGGCTAATAGCCACCAATGGATCTCTGCTCCATATGTTTATCCAGTTCCCTCTTGAAGCCATCCATGCTTGTAGCCACCACCACCATGTGGTGAATTCCATGTGTTAATCACTCTTTGGGTGAAGAAGTACTTCCTTGTATCCATTCTAGCCCAACTGCTCAGCAATTTCATTGAGTGCCCATGAGTTCTTGTACTGTGAGAAAGGGAGAAAAGTACTTCTTTCTCTACCTGCTCTATCCCATGCATAATCTCGTAAACCTCTATCATGTCATCCCTCAGTCATCGTTTTTCCAGGCTAAAGAGCCCTAAGTGCTTTAACCGAATGTGTTCAAAATGAGGTCACGCCATTTATTTATACAGGGGCATTATGATACTGGCTGATTTGTTTTCAATTCCTTCCTAATAATGCCCAGCATAGTGTTGACCTTTTTTATTGCAGTCATACACTGTCTTGACATTTTCTGTGAGTTATCTACTATGACTCCAAGATCTCTCTCTTGGACAGTCTCTGCCAGTTTGGACCCCATCAACATATATTTATAGTGAGGATTTTTGGCCCCAGTGTGCATCACTTTGCACTTGGCCACATTGAACCCCATTTACCATGTTGATGCCCACTTGCCCATCCTCAACAGATCCCTTTGGAGTGCCTCACAAACCTCCCTGGTTCTTACCACCCTGAACAATTTTGTGTCATCTGCAAATTTAGCCACTTCACAGCTTCCTCTCAACTCCAAATCATTAATGAATAAGTTAAAATGCATTGGACCCAGTACTGAGCCCTGTGGCACCCCACTGCTTACCACCCTCCACTGTGAAAATTGCCGAGTTATACTCACTCTTTGTTTCCTATTAATTAGCCAGTTTTTGATCCACAAGAGGACTTATCCTTTTATCCCATGACTATTGAGCTTACTTAGGAGTCTTTGATGAGGAACTTTATCAAAAGCTTTCTGGAAGTCAAGGTAAAACAACATCTATTTGGTCTGCCTTGTCCATATGTTTGTTCACCCCCTCAAAGAACACTAACAGGTTAGTGAAACGAGATCTTTTCTTACAGAACTCATGCTGAGTATGCCTCAATAGTTTTTGTTCATCAATGTGCCTAATAATTCTCTCCTTAATAATGGTTTCCACCAATTTACCCGGTATTGATGTCAGACTGACTGGCCTGTAATTTCCCGGATCTCCTCTGGAATCCTTTTTAAAGATGGGGTTGACATTAGCTACCTTCCAGTCCTCAGGACTGGAAGCAGATTTTAATGAAAGATTACATATTTTTGCCAGGAGATCCACTTCACATTTGAGTTCTTTCAGAAGTTTCGGATGTATGCCATCCAGGCCTGGTGATTTATCAGTTTTTAAGTTGTCTATCAGTAGTAGGACCTCTTCTCTCATCACCTCAATCTGACTCAGGTCTTTCAACCCCCCTCCTGAAATCAGCAGTTTTGGAGTGGGCAAGCATTTCTCATCTTCCACAGTAATCCTTCAGTATCGTTCTTCAGTAATCCTTTTACCCTTTGGTCATCCAAGGGCCCCATTGCTTCTCTGGCTGGTTTCCTACTTCTAATGTATTTGAATAAAATTTTATTGTAGGTCTTTATGTTTTTTGCAATATGCTCCTCCTATTCCCTTTTTTTCCTGCCTGATCACAGACTTGAATTTTATTTGCCACAGCTTGTGTTCCCTTTTATCAACCTCACTGTGCTGGACAGGTGCCAAGCCTCATTCCCAGAAGCAAATTGGCCATTAAGGCCACCAGAAAAAGTCCTGCAGGGCCAATGGCTTGAGTGACCATGTAACAATTTGAACGGACCCACAAGTTGCTGCTCAGCTCCTAAGTGATCAGCTAGTCCCAGGTTGACCCTGATGAGTGGGTAGTCATCAGTATGCAACAAATGCCTGCCCATGGAAGGCTCAGCTTGTTTTTAAGCTTCTTATTCTAGCCATCCAAATGGCTGTGCTTCAGCCTAGGGTGCAATCAGCCTAGGGTGCGATCAGATGAGCTGTTTAATCCAATGTTGTCACTTCTCCCTACTGGATTTAACATGCGTGTCCAGATAGTGACATCTGTCTTCCATTCCCCAGTCATCCCTCCTCTGGTCCTTACCCTGACTTTCCTGACATTGGAGAAAGTCTGGTATTTATGGACTGAGTTGTTTGGTGAACAAAGTAGACGTTTTTTTAAAAAACAGCTGCCTGCCTGCCTGCCCACCCACTCAGTGGAGACTATGCAGCTGTAGTCTGATCGGTCGACCACAGGGTGAGGCAGCATTAGGGTGGCATGTCTGGTCAAAATTCTCTGGAACAAATAGTTCTGAGGAAATCAGAGGCACGGCCAGACCTCACCGAGCCTGCCATGTTTCAAAGATCATTCATTCATTCATTCATTCATTCATTCATTCATTTGATTTATACCCCGCCCTTCCCGCAAGCAGGCTTGGGGTGGCTTACACTGGTCAAGACAAAACAACAATTAAAATCACATAAAATCATCTGAAAATGGTTCAGTTATAAATAAATCATGATTCATAAAGTGCTGGCAATGGTTAATTAGTTATTTAAGATGGCTTACTTAAGAGTGTACACAAAGGTCTCACAGTCATTCTGATCATGATCTTCCTCATACAAGGGCAGCGCAGGCTAGGTGTCAAGGCCAAGGGCCATGGCTCTCTAATTAAAGTTGTTGATGTGGTGACGGCTCCTTAATTAAAGGCCTGGTGAAAGGGCTGGCACAGCGGGATCTTTTCCTATTAAAATCCACACATTCTTCCACATTACGAGTGCATGTGTACTGATTGCCCATAAGGAGTGTTCCACGTGGAAGCAAGAAAAACCACCCCCATTGTAGACGCAGGAACAATCAGGGTGGAGGTATGCTGGGATGACCTCTGCACACCAGCCCCCATAGGCCTCACTGCTGTCACAACCCTACCCCATCCCTGTCCTCTTTTCACTCCCCTCCCACAGAGTGCCCACGGCCATCCTGCCACTTCTGCTTTGAGCCAGAGCAAAGAGGATGCTCTGGCTTAAAGAGGAATGCCCTGGGAACTGCATATATCAACCTTGGGGTGAGCATTATGCCATGTGGAAACAAGCCAAAAAACCTCACTGCAGTTGGGGAGCAAATGCTTTGTGCAGAAGGGGTCTAAATGGCACAACAAATGATGCTAAAATGGTGTCAAAGAAATAAAAGATGTGTGGAGGACAGAAACAAAAGAGGAGAAAATGGGAACTGCTGACAGTCTTTTATTTACCCCATTTGGCCCGCTCCGTAGACCAGAGATTTGAACAGAGTTCTACTCATCATACCATTGGTGTCAATGATAGCCATTCCACTGCTGTTTAAAGTGGTCTTGTAGAAAAATCCTTGGGTAACCAATGGAAAGGTATGAACATGTTGCCTGTCACTTTCCTCGATACAGATGTTGTTTCTGATTTTTTAAAAAGAAAAGCAAGAAACTTTTGTTTCTTCTCCCCCCCCCAAGTAGCTAAAATACTTGATGCAAGCTGCTGATTGGCTGGGCTGCATAGACAGCAAAGAGGAGAAGCCCCTGTGGTGATGTGATAAGACCCCCATCAACTCTCTTGAGTACAACAGAAAGACTAAGGGTTTGTTTTTCCTCTCTCTGTGTTTGGAGAGGGGGGAAAATATCAAGGAAGAAAATCACTTTGTAAAAAAAAAATCAAACTTCATACGCTAGAGATCTAAGGAGAAAGTGCAGATAGAGAAAAGGGCAGGTTGCATCATTTGGCTGGCTCAGTCTATTGACAGTCTGCGCCATTCACATATTGGAGGACTGGGAAGCAATGCCATCTTGGGCTTTCTTTGTAGTTCTTGTGCATTTAAAAAGATCAAAGGAGTTCAGGTGAAGGTTCGTCCCATTCTAACCAGGTCACGTGCAATGCTGCTTTGTGTAAGCAGTTTGTTTAACATTTTCTGCCTGAGGTGCTCAGTTTATACCAATCCAGGCCAACTTGAAAGAATAATTAAAAATATCATTAAAGCATATAAAGTATTGCAAGCCTAGACTATACCGGCAGCAGAATGAAGTGGCAGAGTGAGCCTCACCATTTCAGATAGCCAGGGCTTTTTTTGTAGAAAAAGCTGAGCAGGAACTCATTAGCATAATAGGCCACATCCAACAGCAGAAACTCATTAGCATATTAGGCCATACCCCTGACAGCACAGTTAATTAGCATATCAGGCAACACCCCCATGTTACCAGATGTGTGGTCATCCAGCCACACCCACCTTTTGCATCTTATTTTGTTTACCTTGTTTGTTGTCAAAACCCAGGGCTTTTTTGTGTAGCAGGAACTCCTTTGCATGTTAGGCCACAGTCCTAATGTAGCCAGTCCTAATGAGTTTCAGCTGTTGGGTGTGGCCTATTATGCTAATGAGTTCCTGCTGGGCATGGCCAACTCAGGAACCAGCTGGAACTCTGTTCCTGTGCGTTCCTGCCCAAAAATAGCCCTGCAGATAGCAGATGTGGGGGGGGATCACAATTTGGAATGCTGGCCCATATAGGTAGGTCACTGTTGCAAATCATGAGGAAGGGAGCTGAGGCTAAGAAGAGGGACAGCTTGTGATTTCCTGGCTAAAGTACCATTTGAACCAGGGATTCTCCAAGACTCAGTTCACACTCTTAGCTCTTTGTGTGTGACTGAATACTACATACCACCCTCAAATAAAAGTGTGTTCTTCTGCTTCTCTGACAGTGTAATTCTATGCAGAGTTAGTCCATCAATGGGTCTAGCTGGAGTAACTCTGCATAGGATTGTACAGTGAATGTGCACATTACTCTAAAGTAGTGATATGATTTTTGCAAAGAGTATGTCTGAAAATCAGACTTCGCTTGCTCATGGTATTCATCCAGTTTCAAGTTAAGTACCGTATATGCTTGCACCAGTGATTGTTCACAGATTAAAAAAAACGAGCAGTATATCAAGGTCTTTTCCATGTGCAGTTGACTGCATTCAACACAGTGACCAGCCAAGTAGCTGCTGTTCATGTATGCTGTTAAGGTAAGGCTTGCTGGGATGCTGTTTGGCCAGGGTCATCATGGGCAGGCCATGTGTCATCGAAATCCAGCTACATTTCAAAAGTATGCACTATTTTTATACCTCTGTGGTCAATGGTACCAATCATTTGGCATCCTCCATGTTGGCACAAGCTCAGAACATACTGGAATGAATGGCTATTCCTAAGCAGAGTATGTGGATATTCAATATATTTGTGATCCAATCTAGAACAGTTGAGGCTCACACTCAGTTTTGGGAGGCATGCAAATAAACTGGGCACAGGTGAGAAATGAGAGAGAAAACCAACCTTCCTCACCCCACCCCAGCAGAATCAAGGCAATCAATGACAACCCCTTTTTGTAAGTCAGTATATGTGTTTCTGTTGGGTTAATTGGGCAGGCAGCAGACAGCAAGGCAGAATGGAGCAGCTGCAGGAAATCAGCATGAGAAGGAATGCAAAACAGTTGTTATATGATCTACTACAATTTGAACTTCAAAAAGGATGTGGACAAAATTGAGAGGGTGCAGAAGAGAGCAATGGGGATGATCAGGGGTCTGGAGACTGAGCCCTATGAGGAAAAGCTAATGGCCTTGGGAATGTTTCGTTTGGAGAAAAGGAGATTGAGGGGGTCATGATTGCTCTCTTTAAATATTTGAAAGACTGTCATTTGGAGGAGGGCAAAGAGCTGTTCCAGTTGGCAGCAGAGGATAGGACTCGAAGCAATGGGTTTAAATTACATGCATAAAGGTATTGGCTGGATATTAGGAAAAACTTTTTCATGGTCAGAGTGGTTCAAAGGTGGAATCAGCTGCCTAGGGAGGTGGTTAGCTCCCCTTCACTGTCAGCTTTCAAGAAGAGGCTGGACGAATATTTGTCAGAGATGCTTTAGGCTGGTCCTGCATTGAGCAGGGGTTGGACTAGATGGTCTGTATGGCCCCTTCCAACTCTATGATTCTATGAACACTTTGGTGAGGTTAACAATTTGAGTGGAAGACTATTTGTACATCCCTACTCACTACTCTAAAACAATCTACACGCACATTCCAGTTCCTTATGAGAGACAGAGACTGCACCATCAACTCACTGTTGCAAAGTGGATTGTTCTCAAGCACAGAAAGAAGGCAGTCCTGGGGAAATGCAATGGCCCAGCCAGTTATACTGAACTAAAAGAAGCATCAGTCAGCAGTGGTGTCAGCACGAGCTTTAAACTCTCATGAAAAAATGAAATCCACTGAAGTCTTTGTGGGTCACTTTACACATTGTTTTAATATTGGCTCTCCTCCAGGGGTTAGGTATTGATGCATTATTAAGAACAAATATATTGCAAGTATGTTACAAGTGTGCAGAAAGGAGGAAATCCATCTGAGCAAGGAAACAAGATTAACTGTGTGCATCCTTGGGGAATTCACTTTGCCTTTCCACGCCTGATCGGCCTCCTCAATCACTGAAGATACCGATACAGGCTGGAGTGTGATAAAAAAAAAAACAAGGTAAAATCATCAGGAAAGCAGCGTGATCTTTTCCTACCTTGGAGGGGCATCCTGGAGAAAGTGACTGATTCTGGACAAAATAGAACAACGTGTGGTCCCAAAACACCACCAGAGTGGTAGGGAAAGAACCTATAGGCTTGGATCCCACAAATGAGTTCCATGAGTGCTAGATAGTTTTTGCCATGGAGTGCACTTCTCTTCCTCTCAAACTTTCATTTGCACAAAATCAGTGCTTTTTAATGGACCCTTGTATAAAGGGAAGTTTTAGAGGACAAGGATTCTCACTCCATGGTAGATACTATTTAGTGAGCACAGAACTCTCATTCATAAGATTCAAGCCATGGAATCTGTTTATGAGCAAAAGGGTCCAGATTGGAATATGTTTGTCCTCATTATGAAGTCTGAGCCTTTCAATAAACACAGCTTTAAAAGGAACCCCTTTTCAAATACAACTTCTGAATTTGGCTTGTCTACAGTTCTGTATAAACCACAGCCTTTGAGTTCACTGTCTGACCTTTGGCTAATGGCTGTCTCTCAGCCTGTCTTGCAGGGCTGTGGATAAATTGGAACTAAAGATGGGCATGAACTGGCTCATGAATGAAAGTTCATAACAAATGTTGATTATTTTGTAGTTTGCAGTGAAATTCCCACTTTCTGCTCTGAGCCATTTAACCCCCTGCTTTCTGCTCCCCGCCAAAAGCAGTGGGTAGCAGAAAGCAGGGGTCACAAACCAACACTAACTGGTTCAGTACTAACCTCCCAGTTCATGGTTTTGTTCATGGTTTGGCCACAAACCACGAACCAAAATAAACTGCAACAATGCAGTTTGTGCTCATCCCTAATTGGGACATTCCCATTTTATTTGGTGCTCAGCTTCTTTCTTTTTTTTTGGCCCCCCCGAAGGGGATTTTTTTATTGCTTTTTCTAAATCTACATACAGAAAAAAGAAAGAAACTACAATACACAGAAAAATAGGGGTGGGGAAACTACACTCTACAGGTGAGAGAAAAGAAAAACCTCTAAAAACCCAAGAATCGGTGATCATACAAAGCTTTTAAAATAATACCCTGCCTCTTGAATGCAAATTGACTTTCACCAAAAATGATCATCTAGCTAATAAAACATTTCAATATTTCCCCAGCAATCCCAGTTTCTTAAAGAGCTGTGTCCTGCAATAAACATAATTAAGTACTCCAGAGAACAGTAACAGTCTACTTTTTCCCTCTTTCCCCTCTTAGATGATAGCCTGTTTTGGGGGCTGCTGCCCCCAACTTAGAGTCCGAGTCCTCATCAGAAGATCCAGTCTCTCCTTCTTCTTCGTTCTCCTTGGTGCCACCAGGGGCTCCTTCTCCCTCTCCTGATGGCCGACCGTGCTGACGCAAGAAGTCACAAGCCTTTTCAACAGAGTCT
Organism: Gekko gecko; assembly: GCA_029375565.1. Lineage (NCBI taxonomy): Eukaryota > Metazoa > Chordata > Lepidosauria > Squamata > Gekkonidae > Gekko > Gekko gecko. The sequence goes on from JAPDNY010000006.1 coordinate 142,725,211, forward strand.
ATCCTTTCTTTGCCATTTGCATATCTGAAGATTAGTCCCTTGGGTACCAACCATCTGTAGGCAACTTTGTGGCTTTGTAAAAATAACACCAAGTTTCTGTATTTCCTTCTCTTCCTTCTTATCTCAAATGGAACGTCCTTCAATACTTTAATCTCCTTGTCTTTCAACTTCAAGGTAACTCCGTTGGTCGCTTTCAGTAGTTGATCTCTCACTTTTCTTTGGGAGAATCTTACTGTAACTTCCCCTGACAGATTATTCTTTCTGATAAATTCAGAGTACAATCTAAAGACTGTATCTTTTTCGCTTTGAAGTTGATCCGATGTCGCCTCTGCCAAGGGAGCCAACAAGTCACCCACAATCTGTCTCAGATTCTCCCCTCTCTCCTCCTTGATCCCTTGAAGTCTCAAGACATAGTTCATCCTTTCCATTTGCAGCTGTAACACATGAGACTCTTCAATTTGGCACTTCTTTTCAAGTGCTTGCAGCTTTTTATTCACCTTTTTCAAGCTGAAACCAATCTCCTTAAGCTCCTGCTCTGCTTTTTTGATTTTCTATTTGTTTAACACTGTTTGCGCTTGCTGTGCGTCCAGCTTATTATCAATAGCTGTAATTTTCTCCAGCAGAGGGTGCAGAGCCTCCAACAGCAACCTTTGGAGTTCTGCAGTTGAGTCCTGTCTAGGCACAGAACTTGAAGGGCTGGAACTTCCTAAAGAAGGCTTAACTTTCGCTAGTTTATCCTTAGAGTCTTTTGGCGGTGCCATGTTTGAGGACTGTTTACTTTTTGTAAAAGTTTGTCAAAGCCTCTGGAGGTCCTTAATCAAAACAGTAAGCTCTCACAGTCTCTTTATTTCCATTCATCCACTTTTTACGGCCGACCCCCCCCTTTTCTGACTTTAAAATTGCTTACAAGCAGTCCTTTGCGGGGGGAAGTCCCCTCCTCCCCTCATTTCCTTTTAGGGGAGCACAGTATTTGTGGGTGGTTCTTGCTTATACTCCGACTCACATTTTTAGTGATTGTCTCGCTGCGTTCATAATCGCTTGATCACTGTACGCTTGCTTCAGTGTGCTGATCTTGTTCCCATTTGGGACGCTCTACGTGGGCCCGTCGGGGCTTGGAGGAGCTCCCCTTCTCCAGCTTGACTCATTGAGGGGGGGGGGTTCTCTAGTACCCCATGGCTAGGAGTCCAACCCAAGGACACCTGGGGTGGCGTGAACAATCATGCCCCTACCCAGCCGCAGGCACTGGCAGGCTTCTCCTGGAGCCCTGGGAGAAGACAACTGCCATGGCGATCGCCAAGACCAGAACTGGCGCTCAGCTTCTTGAAGAATGATACATTGTTGTTGGTAAGGGATGAAACTGAGTTTCAGGAGTTGTCTAGCTTGACTGAAACATCCTCATTTTTATTTCATTTCTCCCTTGTTTCGGTTTCCCAGTTTCTCCCAGTTTCAGTTTACTCATGCTGAGTTTTTCCAGATAAAATTATTGTATTTCGCAATACTATGTTTATATCAATAGCATATAACTGGGGTAAAAGCAACAAAAGAATTATCAATGGTGCAGTGAACTGAAACTGATGCCATGCACTTCAGAGCAAAAATGTTCAGCAAACATACCATGTTCAGCTCCTGTGCCCTCTAATGAGTTAAGCCTAGGATCTCCTTGCCTCACCACTGCCCTAATCCAAAGATCTGCCAAACAGCTTTATAGCTGTGCAGTAGGTCTGTTGGTATAGCTTCATTTCCTTCTGCCTTGAGGACATGTTTCAATCTGTGTAAAAGGCATAATCACTTTTTCTCCTAGGGTTATGGATGGCTAAGGCAGGTAATTAAATGACACGGGGGGGGGGGACTACGACTCCCAAAAGGCTGTGCAAAAATGAACATGAGAGAAACAACATCAAGAGACTGGAATACCAAAGAGTACCACTTTAAAATAACCAAGTGCTTATTCATAATCACTGGATGATTGCTTGATTTAGTCATTTTATTTATGTGAATAGCAGCACTCAGCCTCACAGGTCTATGAGGGAGGAGCAAAAGCAGGCATCCTCCAGACTGTGTGAGAACATACATGCACGAGTACTGCCAATTGCACCATACTGTAATGTCTGAATGAATGAAAAGTAAACTGACAAACAGCTTGGAACAGCTTGGAAACACCTGAACAGCTTGATGAAAGATTTGCTCCCTACCCATGATGGGCAAACAGACTATGGTCCAAACCGGTGAGAGCTTGAGCATCCCTCCTTATAAATACTTATCTTTAGGTTTCATAAGATTCCATGCGCTCCCATTGGCTGTAAAATGCCCTCCCTCAGCCATTGGCCCATCAGCCGCCACTCAAGTACTCGCGTGCCATTGGCCGGGTGCTGGGTCTGCTCCTTTCCCCACCCACTCCCCCTTCAGACAGATTTGCTGGCAGACCAGCTCTCTTTCCTGAGGAAGACAGTTCTCTTGACTCCTGCGAGGAAACTGTCCCCTCAGTGGCTGTTGGTAGGCAGCCAAGCTTGGTTCTGTGAGTGAAAAAACAAAGGACTTTCAGCATAACCCGCTCCCCCGCCCATAACCCCCTCACCAATGGCCACTTTCCTGTCAGAGTAAATGGAAAAAGGCTCTCTCTCCTGCTTAGCTTCATCATGGCTGGCTGGCTGGCTGGCTAACGAGGTGGGCCAGCAACCATCAAACCATTTTCTTCAACTCCCCGCTGTGTGGCTGACTTTCCCCTAGGGCTGCCAATCTCCAGGTGGGACCTGGAGATCTCCCACTGTTACAATTGACCTCCAGATGACAGAGATCAGTTCCCCGGGAAAAAATGGTTGCTTTGGAGGGTAGACTATGGCATTATACCCTGCTGAGTCCTTCCACAACCCCCCCCCCCAAATGCTGCCCTCCACAGGATCCACCCCCCAAATCTCCAGGTATTTCCCTAATCACAGTTGGCACCTGTACTTTCTCCTCTGTAAGTAAAAGGCCCTTTCCACACCTATGTTGGCCTTTGGGAGAAAACTCATTGGACCCAGTCCTGATCATTTTGCCAACTCCAGGTGGGCAATTCCTGGAGATTTGAGGGATGGAGCCGGGAGAGGGTGAGGTTTGAAGAGGGGTGGCACCTCAGACAGGTACGATGCCATAGACTCCACCCTCCAATCCAGCCATTCCCTGATGGGGAACCATTGTTGCCAATCTCCAGGTGGGGGCTGGAGATCACTCAAAATTACAACTGCTCTCTAGGAGGGAGGGGGAGGAGATGGAAAACTAAAGGTAGGTTGATGGTTGGCTGGGAGGGAGATAGGGTTATCAACTCCAGGTTGGGAAATTCCTGGAGATTTGAGTGGTCAAACCTGGAGAGAGTGAGTGTTGAGGAGGGGTGGGACCTCAGACAGGTACAATGCCATAGACTCCACCCTCCAAACCAGCCACTCCCTCCTGGGGAACCACTGTTACCAATCTTGGGGGTGGGCTGGAGATCACTCAAAATTGCTACTGCTCTTCAGGTAGCAAAGATCAGTTCCTCTGGAGAAAATGGTGGGCTCTGTCATTAAACCCTGCTGAGATTGCCACAGCAAATTGTCCCTGAGTGCCCAAAGCCGGGGCACTCTCCCAGAGCCTCTTTCTAGAGCCCGTTATATTTATTTCCACAACGGGCCTTATTCCTAGTCCAGAAATAAAACAAAAATTAAAAACATCATCCATCATCATCACCGGTGCTAGAAGTTATATAGTGCTTTCTGAATGTAAAGCACTTCATGACATAACCCTTATGTCTGTTTCTAGGGGATCAGGGGCAGCCTAAATCCTGCAGCCTAAATATGCTGCAATCTAAAAGTTGTTTTTAAAAAATTATTTTGGTGGATGCATGAAAAGCTGCGGGAGCAGTGGGAAGAAAATTATAGGCTTTCCTATTCCCCACTGGAAAAAAAGAGACTCACTTCTCCTTCACTCTTTACTGCTGTGCTCTATCATACACCATGCCCCACCCGGCATCACAGGGGAACAGCTGAGCGTGTCAGTTTTATTCACGCAACACACTCCTCTGTGGCCCCGGAGGAAGCTACAGGCAGGTCATTAAAGTTGACTCAAGAGCTCCTTTTCAACCCTGATATCTCCTTTAAAAATCTGTTTCATTGAGAGGCACGAACAGTCTCCTAAGCTCTGGCTCGTCTGCCTGGCTTGTGAAGGCGTAACGTGAATACACCTTGGAAATGGAGTAACGGCCTCTGCAGTGATTGCTGATGTGTGATAACTGCCCATTGAATCATTCATGAGGGATCTGTACCGGTTTGTGCATTCTAAATATACCATCAGGTCTACAGAACTCATTGGCCAGTGACCCAGAATACAGTAACTCCAAAAATGTATGATATGGTTCAGAGCATAGCAGGAAATGTGTGTCTGGCTAAGGACTGGATAGTCATTATCCAGGGTCCTTGGAGTCATCTTAACTTGGTACATGTCATGAATAAAATACTCGCTAAGAAAAGCAGGTTTTAAGAAAGATGTCTTTAAGCTGAAAGCTGCTTTTGGGGGGTAAAGTTATCATCTGAAAGTATTTTTAAAATATAATTCCATAGAATTTATTGATCATGGGTACTTTTCTAACCTTTCAGATCAAATGCATAACAACTTTTCAGATCAGAAGCATAACAACTATGGGTACTTTTCTAAACTTTTGGATCAGATGCATAACAACTACAACAATGGGAAGTAACACAGGATAGGGAAACAATACCCAGATGTTGCCAAAGGATTTGGCAATCATACATGCTGTTAGATTTGAATACAGTAGCACCTTAAATACTAACGTGAAAGCACGATGCAATGCAGAGGGTGGTTAACAGCTCTGGAAGAGCAGGTAGCTGTCGAATGAATCCATCGGAGAATAAAAGAATATGCAGATGGCAGACAAGAAAATCCAAAGTGAAGCTTAAGGGAAAGCTTAACAGCTTGACTGCTTGGATTCTCTACAGTAAACTGCAGTAAGCTGTGTATGCCAAAAGGGCCAATGTTGCTGGGTCCATTGTAAAAAGTCTGGGTCCACTGTAAGTCTCTTCTCCAGGGCCCACAAAAGCCTGCATAGATCATATGTTGATAAAAAGTAACTAAAATTTTCAAAGCACCCTGACCTCATCCTCTTCATCATCTTCTTCATCATCCTCATCCTTATTTCCCCCAGTAAGATATAGATGCACTTCTTTATTTCAGCATTACATTATGCTGTAAGGATTGTTTTCAGAAAAAATGGTCAAAGATTGTAACTTACTGGAATAACAGTTATTAGCAACAACAATAATGCTGCTTGCAGACAAATATTGAGATGACATGTGGCATCAGCGTGATCATGCTGAGCAGTACAACAGGAAGCAGACTGGGCATGACAGCTCACGTAGCTGCAACAAAATTCACTGGGTTGAGGTCAGAACAAATATCAACATTGCCCTTCCGATCTGTGGTCTCATCTTGTCATATTTTTCCCACGGGAGACACCAATGTGTCATCTTATAGTATGCAATTTTCAGGCATTTTACAGTTTATCTGTTTTCAACAGAAGATGCTTGGGTGTGACCTTAAACTGTATTGCAGAAAATTTGTGTCTCCCCCCCATATTCTTGGGTTTTTTCTCTTTCAAATAGGGGAAAGGGTCAATATGAATTTTGTAAGCTGCAAGATATTTTACATGGCCAGGTACTCCATTCAGAATAAAAACCCAAAGTGATTTATCTAATATTGTCAGACCAATAACTAGAAGTTTACATTTTGTGTTTGATAATCACCCTCCTGTTTTCGTTTTCAGACAAGAGTGTATCTTTCAATTTTATATAGTGAGGTATGATACAATATGATACGTGATACTTTTATTTGTCTCGTACCCCTTCATAGACAGACTGTGATAACTGCAGATATCAAAGAATTTGTAAAAGATGGAACAAAGTTCTGCTGTGGGTTCTTCAGCTTGAAATTCAGTTGGTTGGATCCTACAATTTGGTTACATTGGTGTTTGTACAATCCTCCAGCATAAGGTGGGGCAGTCTTAGCCAATGGCTAAGAACATCAGTGACAGCTGTCCTGTGCCCCATGCTTGGGGGAGGGCTCAATCATCCATGCCCCACCTACACCTAAAAGGAGGGCAGAAAGAAGTAGAGCAGGCTCCTGCTGTCACTTACATCTGCCTCTTCTGGGGCTCAGGCAGTTGGCTTATGGTGACAATGGTGGCTCCTGTCCACTTCATATGGGATGAGGGCCTCCCGTTGCTTGGTCCCAGCAGGGGAGCTCCAGGAGGGTGGCAATGATTCTGGGGCCGCATCCTAGAGTTTTTCCCAGGGACCCAGAATCATTAAGACAGCTCCTGGAGGACCCTTCCTCTGATGTAAATAGCAGAGCATTTAATTTCAGCAGAAAAGCCCTTGAGCCAGAGGAGTTTGGGAATATTGATTGGAATTCAGTAGTCGAATCCAAGCCAGGATATTAAAAATCATGTTTAAATACATAAATGCATAGATGAGCATTTCAAATGCTCATGGCAAAATTAACACAAAATTTGGGTATCTCATTTCCAGTCCTTCTTTATTTGTAAGTAATGGGTCATCTTTCTTTATGAAACCCAATGACCACTAGTTAATAATATATTGCTGTGGCAGGAGACACCATTTTGCCTGCCAAACTGTTGAATGCAGCATGATGTGCCCAGTGGGTGATGGGCTAGGGTTGCCGACTCCCTGGAGTTATCCTGGAATTACAACTGATCGCCAGACTAAAAAAATCTGTTCTTGTGGAGGAAATATCAGTCTTGGAGGTTTCTGTGGTACTGCATCCCCCTCAAGCTCCCTCCATTCCCCAAACTCCACCCAAATCTCCAGGAAGTTCTCAGACCAAAGTTGGTAACCCTAGCTGTGGCTGTTTAAGCATTGAGTGAGGAATTTTATGAGGGTATTTATTAGTAATGGTGCCCCACCAGAGCAGGAACTCCCCACAAACTGTCCCCACATCCATTTTAAATAGTGGTGGATTAGTTGGCTGCTTAGTTGGGGCCAGACAGGAGGGGGCTCCCTGCAAATTCGCCAGGAACCGAACAATGCTCCACATTGTTCATTGGGTTTGGGTGGGTTATAATAAGGTGTGGTCTTTGGTTAAGCCATAACTAAGCTGGCAGTGATTCCGCCTACTGAACCATAGATAGGTTTGTCTGATAAGCACCATGAGGCATCTATAGGTAAAGGGCTATTCCCAAACATGTTACCATTGGTTTGTTCACCTGGGTGGACAACTCTTGGGGATGCTCTTGGTGTAGAGCATCACCCACCAAGTCTTTATTTGCTTGAGCAACATGTGGAAATGAAAGATGAGGTTCAACAGATCTTGGCACAATTTGGATCTGCAGGCTGGAATAAATGAAGTTTCTGAAATAAACAAAGCTATTGTGGGCATGGGCTAAGTTTGGAGCCAGAGTAGAGTTGTCTCCCAAATGGGTACCCTTTAAAAGCTACATGCTAGCCTCAGTCTGCACTTAAAAGTAGATGATACTTTATTGATGCTTTAACTCCTGCTCCAAGCAGCTGCCAATGAGGGGTGAGAAAATTACTGTTTCCAGATAGCAGGCCACCTCACAGCCCAGTTTATAATCAGGTAATCCAGTTTTATAATCAGGCAACCACTTTATAATCAGGTAATCCAGCACTGACTTTCGGTCCACTCCACTTACACTGTTTTCCTCAGGCCTCTTTGGTTTTTACAACAGAGTCCCTTATCCTGCCTGAACTGGCATCTTCCTAAGGGTTTGCTTCTACCACTGAGTTCATGGCAGTTCTCAGCAGTATTATCGTTATGTTCTCTCTGACGTCTTTGATTTTGCATTTCACTTTTGCTGGTATTTTATGTGCAGGGGTGTTTGTAAACATTTATTATATGGGATGATGGCAGGGAAGTGTTTTCGCTGTGATGTGACATTTATGCCTACTTAGAAGTTGTTAGATATCTTCATAAAAGTGATGATAAATGTCATCCCCTGACATCTTGTATTTTGCATCTCATTTCTACCTTCCTTTCTGTTGCAACCTAACACATTACTGTTCTCATGTCTATTTAGAGGTGAAGGGGAGGGGAAAGCTAGATCTCTGGTTAAAATGATAATAATGCCCACATCTTGCATCTCTAGCTGCTGAGCACAGTATGATGCTCATTCCTGAGCTATCGTCTTCCTCTCAAAGCAAATAGTTATTTATGCAGAATAGCCCATGTGACTTCCATAGGGCTACTTGGGAGACCAAATGCTATAAAGAGATGCAGAATGGGACCCACTACTTGCAGAATGCGGAAATTATGTGTAAAAATACCACACAAAATCCACACTGAATATAGAAAATAGCTTCCTCGCTGGATAAAATATTGTCCTCATCTCTACACTCGGAAGCCGTTATTAAACATTACAGGCACTCTCCAGTTATCTGCAGCGCAGTCTATGCTGCAAGTATGTTCCTATTAAACAGGAAATAGAAAACCAAGGCACCTTAATAACCACAAAGAGTACATTGTTCACTGCTGAATTAATCCAGGGTGTAAATCACAGAAGCCTTCTTTTCAAGAACTGATTCTGTTCATACAATTGTCTTAAGATAACAAGAAAAATATGTTGGTTCTTGTCTTTTTGCACACGTGATTCACCTCTGTGTTCAATATGGTACTGAACTAGTTTGGGCAGTGATTAGAATGTAAGGTTTGGGAAACCCTACTTCCAATCCACTCAGACACAGAAAACCACCTACACCACTTGGGGCAGCCAATGAGCTTGTTCTCAGGCTTAATAGGCCTGCTGTTGGGACATAGCTTTTTATCAGCCTTCAGTTTTAAATGATGCATGAGAACTACGTTGATTCTGTTTGGACCCTTTTTTTGCCTTATGCAGGTCAGCCAATGGTAGGGAAAAGTGCGGCCACAAAGGGAAAGTGGCCCACAAAGGATATTCCAAACCCCAAAGCTGGCATTGATCTTCTCTCTACCACTATCACCACTGTTGTGTCCTGGGATCAGAAGGCAGAGCTGGCAAAATACAGCCAAGCTTCGCTCTCTGAGAACAATAGGGACTAGGTTCCTGAGCTCGCCAGTAGTGAACCAATGGCAGCATTGGCGGGCGATTCAAACCCGCCAATAGGAATATGGGGCCGTCCCCCCCTAACTGTATATAGTTGGCCTCCGGCCGTTACTGTTTGTTCTTGTCTTGTGTGAAGTACGAATAAACGCGTCTTCTCTTATGTCGTCATGAGGCCCCAAACCCAGTACTTTACAACCACCATTTTCCTTTCTGAGCTAGATAGGGTTGCCAGCCTCCAGGTGGGGCTTGGAGATCCCCCAGTTTTACAACTGATCTCCAGCTGACAGAGATCAACTCCCCTGGAGAAAAAGGCTACTTTGAAGGGTGAACTCTATGGCATTGTGCCATGCTGAGGCCTCTCCCCTCCCCTCCCCAAACCCCACCCTCTCCTGGATCCACCCCCAAAGTCTCCAGGTATTTTCCAACCTAGACCTGGCAACCCAAAAGCTAAAGTTTTCTACTTTTAGAAGCCTTTCCATCTGCAGAGGTATTTTGAATAATGATGGTGACATTCATAAATTTCATGTTTGGGGGTTTGGAATGGTGACCTGAGAAATTCTTCACCCCTCCCCCACAACACGTTATGAGCCAAACACAACCATCCACTGAAGTTCTGACATGATTTGTAATGGGTTTAACTCAATACAATATTTCTCAGGAGAGCTCACAAGTGTTGGATTTCACACTCCAAAACAAACTGTTGCCTGGGAAGGGACATTTTTGTAGAAACTTCATGGGAGTGGAAGCGTCATTTGAAAAGCATTTAGTAAACATTGACTTACTAAAATTCCCAGAGATCTTTGCACTAGGAAGTTCTTGCCAGGAAGAATTTTAGGGCCTAACCAAAGCCAGAAGAATATCACTGCTCACCATCACTGCTAACAGAAGATATATTTTGGAGAAACGGTTGGGAATTCACGAAGGGGGTTGGGGGATCCTCCCCTGATCATTGGTTTTCCTTCTTCCTTTTTGAGAGGAAAATAACTGTAGGAAAGTCTGGGGGAAGCTCCCCCAGAAAAAAAGTGTTCTTTTGGAGCTTTCAGATCATTTTCAGAATAAAGCCTGAGTTTTCCCCATGAATCCTCAGAAAAAGCAGAGAAGGAGCCCATTCTGATTTGAGGCAGGTATGTTTTACTCATTTCTGACACCATTTCCAAAAATGAAAACATTCTAATGTCCCTTTGAGTGCAACACACAGTACTGTTTGGGCTCCCCACTCGCAATCCACACTGATACTGGAAATGATACAGAACGAGCAGAAGAAATGATTAGAGGATGTCAGAGTATGTGGAGAGACATAAAAAAAACTAGGACTCTTGAGCTTACAAAGGAGAGATGAATGGGGTGGGGGAGTGGATAATGAATGTCACAGAAATATATAAGATGCTGTAGTGAAATCTTCTCGAAATGTACTCTGGAATCTTTCATGTTCTCACAAAGCAGACAGAGCCTCATTTTTTATATATAGAATTGACAGGAAATTCAGGGCAATGCGTCCCTTTGCATAAGTTGAGCCAGCAACTTCAAGGTGGATAGTTATGTTGAGGTGCACATAGTGTGCCCCATTTCATTCAAAAGGAGAAAAAACTCAAGTTCAGGGTACACTTCAGCACAAAGCAGGGACAGTGGGTGCATAAGCAACTGATGTTATCAACTCTGCCCACTGAATAAACACTTGCTTTACCCACCCTGGGCTACCCAAAAAGACATCCAGTTTTGATGAGAAGTAGTAAGGGAGGGAAATGCCTGCTACCTGAACTTCTATTTCCTTCCTGTGGAAGGTTCTCAGTCCTTGGTCTGTGGCCTTGATGAACTGCTCTTCTAGAGTCCCAAAGTGGGCCACAATGTTTATTGTCCCTTTTGAATATGTATACTTTTTTGTTGCCTGAAAAAGACCTAAGGCAAGGAAGAATGTTATAGGAGTGAGGAAGCAGCAAAAGCAGGAGCACGATGTGGAAACAATCAAGAAGGAAAGGCAGTGCCAATGCTAGAGAGGAAAAAAAATCCCTTACCTATGTACCTGCCTTAGGGTTGCCAACCCCCCCAGTTTGGCAGGGGTCCCTTGCTTTTGGGGGGTTCTATCCACCGCTGGCCAACTGGCTGACAGGGAAAGCCCTGCCCCCAAGCACCAACACCTGCAGCCACCCCTTCCCTTCTCCCTGCACTTAAAGGGGCTCTCTTTAAGTGCAGGGAGCTGGCATTTCCTGCACATCCAAGCGGAGATTCGGTATGTGAAGCCTTCCAGCTCCCTGCACTTAAAGGGGCCACTTTAAGTGCAGGGAGCTGGCGTTTCCCATGCACCCAATCTTCAAGAGGAGATTGGGCGTGTGAAGCCTTCCAGCTTCCTGCATTTAAAGGGGCCTTTTAAGTGCAGGGGCTGGCGTTTCCCCGCACACCCATCAGGCGAGGGGTGGCAGACATCCCCAACATGACATCATCATGTCGGGGATGCTCCGCCCCCCAAAGTCCCCCACTGGGGGCTAGAATGGACTTGGCAACCCTAACCTGCCTGCTCATTCATGCTGAGATAACAAACACATGCCAGCTTGGTATAATGGTTAGGAGCACGGACTCTTATCTGGAGAACTGGGTTGGATTCCCCACTCATCCACATACAGCCAGCTGGGTGACCTTGGGCAAGCCACGGTTCTCTCAGAGCTATTCTCTCAGAGCTTTCTCAGCCCCACCTACCTCACAGGGTGCCTCCTGTGGGGAGAGGAAGGGAAAAGAGATTGTAAACTGCTCTGAGACTCTAAGTGAAGTTGTTTTTGTTGTTCAGTTGCACAGTCAAGTCCGACTCTTTGTGACCCCATGGACCACATCACGCCAGGCCCTCCTGTCTTCCATCATGCTCCAGAGTTTGCTTAATTTCATGTTCGTTGCCTTGATAAAACTGTCTAACCACCTCATCCTTTGCTGACCCCTTCTTCTTTTACCTTCAATCTTGCCCAGCATCAGGGTCTTCTCCAGTTAGTGCTCCCTTCTCATTTGGTGGCCAAAGTATTTGAGCTTCAGCTTCAGTATCTGGCCTTCCAGGGAACAGTCAGGGTTGATTTCTTTTAGGATTGACTGATTTGATCTCCTTGCAGTCCAGGGGACTCTCAAGAGTCTTCTCCAGCACTATAACTCAAAAGAATCTATTATTCAGTGCTCGGCCTTCCTTATAGACCAACTATTGCAGCCTCAGGGTCCGGTCACACTGCCGTTTTGATCGGGATTTGCTGCTGTTTACTTGCGCATGTCAGTTTCACATTCACATGCACCAATCCACCTCCTGCCGCGAAGCGGGCTTACTCGTGCAATGCTTCCGGGTTTTCCTGACCCCTGGAAAAACTAGTGCTTTCCTGGCACTTCTGCTTTGACTGCGCGATTTTGCCTATGTGGACAGCCCCTCTCTCGCAAGGATTGCGATTAGGGCCGTCTGAACGTTCTTGGGGTTTTTTTGTTTTTTGTTTTAAAAAAAGCTTCCGGTTTGAGCGCTTGAGCAAACATGCGCTTAATAAATCCATTTAAAGTTTAATAATGGATTTATTAAGCGCATGTTTAGTCAAGCGCTCAAACCAGAAGCTTTAAAAAAAAACGCACAAAGACGGCCCTGGAGGTGGGAACGAGAGGTGGGGGCTACGGCAGCCTGGATGGGGCTGGCAAAGAGGATGGTGGAGACGGCAGAGCCTATTTTTGTGGGTCAATGGTGGCAGCGGCGGTGGCAGCACCCCCCCCCCAAAGTGTCAGCAGGAGCAGCAGCCGCCCAAGCCTCCCTGTGGCCGGCAGGATCGCCTGGAAGGACAGCACAGCAGCAGGCAAGCGGGTGCTGGGAAAGAGGGGCTGGCTGCATGTAGACAGCCCAATGTGAATAAAAATGTTCCCGATTTAAATAAACCAGGAACAAAGTGCATGTCAGTTGCAGTGTGACCAGAGCCATACAGTACTACTGAGAATACCATTGCTTTGACTATACGGACTTTTGTTGGCAGGGTGATGTCTCTACTTTCTAATATGCTGTCTAGGTTTGCCATTGCTTTCCTCCCAAGGAGCAGGTGTCTTTTAATTTCATGGCTGCAGTCACCATCTGCAGTGATCTTGGATCCCAGGAATGTGAAGTCTGTCACTGCTTCCATGACTTCACCTTCTATTTGCCAAGGAGTGATGGGGCTGGATGCCATGATCTTCGTTTTTTTGATGTTGAGTTTCAAGCCAACCTTTGCTCTCTCTTCTTTTACCCTGAGCAAGAGGCTCTTGAGATCCTCTTCACTTTCTGCCATTAGAGTGGTATCATCTGCATATCTGAGGTTGTCGATCTGTTCCCCAGCAATCTTAATTCCAGCTTCTGAATCATTCAGGCGGGCATTTTGCATGATGTACTTATTACATTATTGCATGATGTATAAATTAAATAAGCAAAGGGACAATATACATCCTTGTCATACTCCTTTTCTGATGCTAAACCAATCAGTTGTTCCATATCCTGTTCTAACTGTCGCTTCTTGACCCTTATACAGGTTTCTCAAAAGATGTGTGAGGTGGTCTGGTACTCCCATCTTTTTAAGGACTTGCCATAGTTTGTTGTGATCCACACAATCAAAGGCTTTACCATAGTCAATGAAGCAAAAGTAGATGTTTTTCTGGTACTCTCTTGCTTTCTCCATAATCCAGCAAATGTTGGCAATTTGATCTCAAGTTCCTCTACCTCTTCGAAACCCACCTTATCCTTCTGGCAGTTCTCTGTCCACATGCTGCTGAAACCTAGCTTGTAGGATCTTTAGCATGACCTCGCTAGCATGTGAAATGAGTGCAATTGTGCAATAGTTTGAGCATTCCTTGGCATTGCCCTTCTTGGACTGTATACTGATCTTTTCCAATCCTGTGGCCACTGTTGTGAACATAAGAACATAAGAGAAGCCAATGTTGAATCAGGCCAATGGCCCATCTAGTCCAACACTCTGTCACACAGCGGCCAAAATATACCAGGTGCCATCAGGAGGTCCAGCAGTGGGGCCAGGACACTAGAAGCCCTCCCACTGCTGCCCCCTCCAGCACCAAGAATAGAGTGCATCACCTGCCCCAGACTGAGAATTCCCATCTATACCCTGTGGCTAATAGCCACTGATGGACTTCTGCTCCATATGTTTATCTAATTCCCTCTTGAAACTGTCCATGCTTGTAGCTGCCACCACCTCCTGTGGCAGTGAATTCCATATGTTAATCATTCTTTGGGTGAAGAAGTATTTCCTTTTATCTGTTCTAAATCTCTGGGCCACCTGGAGGACTCCCTACTGCTGTCCCTTCCCCAAGCACAGCTTGCTTCCCTGCGTAGGCAAGCAGACTGTGAATACTGCAAAAATGAGTTTTTAATATTTTATTTTATTTTTTATTTTGTGATGTCAGTGCCCCCCGACTTATTTAAAGGCCCCCTGAATTATAAAATCCTGGCTACGGCCCTGTTGTGTTTCTTTTTCTTTGGGATGGTGGTGATTGCTGCCTCCTGTATGATGTCATGAACCTCTGTCCATAGTTCTTCAGACACTCTATCAAGACTAGTCCCTTAAACCTATTCTTCACCTCCACTGTATATTCATCAGGGATGTGATCGAGGTCAAATCTGAATGGGCTAGTGGTTTTCCCAACTTTCTTCAGTTTAAGTCTGAATTTTGCAATGAGTAGCTCATGATCTGAGCCACAGTCAGTTCCAGGTCTTGTTTTTACTGATTGGATAGAGCTTCTCCATCTTTGACTGCAAATTATATAATCAATCTGATTTCGGTGTTGCCCATCTGGTGATGTCCATGTGTAGTGTCCCCTCTTAGGTTGTTGGAAGAAAGTGTTCACTACAACCAGCATGTTCTCTTGACAAAACTCTGTTTGCCTTTGCCTGGCTTCATTTTGTTCTCCAAGGCCAAACTTGTCTGTTATTCCAGGTACCTTTTGACTTCCTGCTTTAGCATTCCAGTCCCCTATTGTGATGAGGAGGACATCTTTTTTGGTGCTAGTTCTAGGAGGTGTTGTAGGTCTTCATAGAAACGGTCCACTTCAGCCTCTTCTGCATCAGTGGTTGGGGCATAGACTCACAGAAATCTTTATTACGGTTAGCATACATACATACATCCCAAAATAATTCAAAATCATTTTCAAGATAATATACTGCATTAGCCTAAGAGTCTTTAAGTTATGCTTTTAAGAGATCTTTCCTAATTGTGTAGGCTGCTGCCAAAGATTTGGCACATGCTAATGTCACCTGTGGATTGGCATCTATCATAAGCAAAGTACTAATATCAGAATCCAAAGGGCCTGAAAGCCTTTCCCGTTTGGGTTGGATAAATGTAGCTCGTATATTTTGATAGAACCCACATGCAAGCAAAATATGATTGATAGTATCAGCCTCACCAATACCACAAGGACAGATATGCTCAGCCAGAGGTATCTTCTTGCAACGACCTATTATAACCTCAGAAGGAAAAATATTACAACAAGCCAAAGAGAACGCCCTTCGATGAGATGGAATTACCAAATTCGTCAAATATGGAGCTGGAGAGACTACATATCTTATTTGAGAGGGAGCCAAAACACTAGGGGCTCTAGCAATATCATTTGTCTCTCTACATCAAATAGTCACTGCTTTACCATGGCTCTTGCTTGATTTAAGGCCATCATTTGTAGAGATTTGGGTGAAAAGCCTAGCAAAGCCAACTTCTGATGTTCATAGACTTGAATTACTGTGATGTTGAATGGTTTGCCTTGGATTCAGATTGAGATCATTCTGTCGTTTTTGAGATTGTATCCCATTACTGCCTTTCTCACTCTCTTGTTGACTATAAAGGCCACACCATTTTTTTATATGGGATTCTTGGCCACAGTAGTAGATATAATGGTCTTCTGAGTTAAATTCACCCATTCCTGTCCACTTTAGTTCACTGATTCCCAAGATGTCGATGTTCAGTCTTGCCATCTCATTTTTGACCACATCAAGCTTACCTTGATTCATAGAGCTTACATTCCAGGTTCCTATGCAGTATTGTTCTTTGCAGCATCGGACTTTCCTTTCACCATCAGACACATCCACAACTGCGGAAGAAGAAGAAGAAGAAGAGATTGGATTTATACCCCGCCCTTCACTTGGAGTCTCAGACAGGGCCGGATCGCCCATTGGGCGAACTAGGCGCTTGCCTAGGGCGCCCCTGGCCTCAGGGGCGCCAAATGGCGCCCCACTCCCCCCAAAAGCACCCCCCCCGCCGCCCTAACCGGGTGCCCGCTGTTGCCACCGCCGCTAGACCCCCGCCCCCTTCCCAGCTTTCCCAGCAGCCGCGGAGGCCCTGGGAAAGCTGGCTCTGGGAGGGAGGGGGGGTGGCGGCGGCTAGACCCCCCCCGACCCTTCCCGCTTTCCCGGGGACCTCGCAGCCGCGGAGGCCCCAGGAAAGCCGGCTCAGGGAGGGAGGGGCGGCGGCAGCGGCTAGACCCCCCACCCCTTCCCGCTTTCCCGGGGACCCCGCAGCCGCGGAGGCCCCGGGAAAGCCGGCTGAGGTACCCAGCGCTCCCCTTGACGGCTATGGACACAACCCCCCCAGAAGACGAAGCCGGGGGAGGACGCCGCCATCCGGAGGGCAGGAGGGGGGAGCCATCGGGCCAACCAGCCCTCTTCCTTGCCCCCCTCCTCCCGGTTCCTGCCGGGGCCCCATCTTCTTTGATGGTGGGGCGGGGGCGGGCGGCAGCTCCTCGGCGCGCCTCGCCTGAAAAAGCAGACAAACCCAAGGGCAGCCAGCCGGGTCGCGCGGGTGCTCTTCTTCCCTCGCAAGCGGAGAGCCCAACCCCCTCCCCTCCCCTTCCCACGGGGGGACAGGCGGACACCCCATCGCTGCGAGCCCAGGCCTGCCCCCCTCCCCAGACCTGCCCGAGGCGAGAAGAGCACGGCGTCGCACCGGCCGCCTGTCCCGAGGGGGCCAAGTTAGGGGAAAGAAGAGCCGGGCGCAAGGGGGGGCAGACGGAGGCCCCCAAGAAGAGCCCAGCGGTCAAGAGGACACCGCGGCGGCCCGGCTCTGTGAGGGAGGGGGCAGCGGCGGCTAGACCCCCCGCCCCTTCCCGCTTTCCCAGGGACCCCGCAGCCGCGGAGGCCCCAGGAAAGCCGGCTCTGGGAGGGAGGGGGCGGCAGCGGCTAGACCCTCCCCTTCCCGCTTTCCCGGGGACCCCGCAGCCACGGAGGCCTCGAGAAAACCAGCGCTTCGCCCCCGGTCTCCAGGTCCCACCGAGAGGTTGGCATCCCCAGTGGGGGGCGCCCCAGGCTGTCCTGCCTAGGGCGCCCAGACACCTGGAGCCGGACCTGGTCTCAGAGCGGCTTACAAACTCCTTTCCCTTCCCCTCCCCACAACAGACACCCTGTGAAATAGGTGGGGCTAAGAGAACTCTAACACAAACTGCTATTTCAGGAACAGTTGTGCCAGAGTTCATGACTGACCCAAGGTCACATCAGCAGGTGCAAGTGGAGGAGTGGGGAATCAAATCTGGTTCTCCCAGATTAGAGTCTGCACACTTAACCACTACGCCAAACTGGTTCCCACACCAAACTGGCAAATTGAGTGCAGCAACTGAGCATCCTTTTTGCTTTGGCCCAGCCACTTCACTCTTTCTGGGATTACTTGTACTTGCCCTCTGCTCTTCCTCAGTAGCATATTGGACACCTTCCAACCTGAGGGGCTCATCTTCCGGCATCATATCTTGTAGCCTTTTGTTATTGTCCATGGGGTTTTCTTGGCAAAGATACTGGAGTGAGTTGCCATTTCCTTCTCCAGTGGACCACACTTGGTCTCGGTGGGGTATAAATCCAATCTCCTCCTCCTCCTCGCAAGAGGGAAGGTGGGGCAGGGAGACAAGAGAATAGGAATTCCATATGCACAAGCACATGGAAACCCCACTTTCCATGAGCCAGGATGAAAGAAGGGGCAAACAAGTCTGACAGGTAGCAATGACTACCTAAGGTATAGAAGGGGCCACAGGGATTGCCTGCAAGGGAGTTCAGGCACTATCAAATGGTTATACAACACTATAGTCTATTACTGTCTTGACATGTGGTATACTAGAGTGCTGAGCTAGAATCTGAAGGACACAGGTTCAAATAATCACTCTGCCATAGAAACTCACTTGGTGACTCTGGGCCAGTCACATATTCTCCACCTAATCTCTACCTACTCTACCTAACAGAACTGTTGTGAGGACAAAATGGAGGAGGGAGAGGGAGGGGGAATGATGTAAGCTGTTTAGGGTCCTCACTGGGAGCCCAATTTGCAGAGGCTGCTATAACAATATGAACAGTGGCCTGCAATTTTACTAGTCAGGGATAATTCTGATTTTCATGCCTTCTGTTGTAAACTACCAAGATAAAGCTAAGAATTATCTATTAAATTTATTTAAGATGAATGTAACAGTGCATTCTTCTAATAAAGGTAAAGGTTCCCTTGCTCGAAAGCCAGTCGAATCCGACTCTAGGGTTGCGGTGCTCATCTCCGTTTCAAAGCCGAAGAGCCAGCGCTGCCCGAAGACATTTCCGTGGTCATGTGGCCAGCATGACTAAACACCAAGGTGCACGGAACACTGTTACCTTCCCACCGAAGTGGTACCTATTTATCTACTTGCAATTTCTTGCTTTCGAACTGCTAGGTTGGCAGGAGCTGGAACTAGAGACAGGAGCTCACCCTGTCATGCGGCACCCGGGTCTCGAACTGCTGAACTACTGACCTTCCACAGCCTGCAGTTCAGTGTCTTAACCACTTGAGCCACCGCAGCTCCTCTATTCTTCTAATAGAGGGGTAAAATAATTTTTGAGGAATGCAGAGACAGCATGTAAAAGTTGGATTTTGCTGCAAGGGAAGCTGAGGATCAAATTTTTGTTCATCTATTAAGATCATTCTACTCATGGACAATCCACTATGTCACAGGCTAACTTAGGTCAAAGGAGTCTAATGAGGAAAAATAGAATCTATTTTAGCCATTTTGTTCACTTAAAATACTGAAGGACTCAGTGAGTTCTGTGTGTTCATACATCCCTGCTTTTGGTTGATGTGGGCAGTAGCAATACCTCCAGAGGGCTGAGAGGGAAGGGAAGGTTACAGGCATGCACCAGGAGAAAGCCAATCTAAGGTCCCGGTCACACGTGGTGGAAAACGCAGGGGGGAGGCATGGCTATTTGTGCCGCTGCAATCTAATCTGCCCTTACCTGATCCAACGGCAGCAGTGGCGGACTGGGGTTGTTTCCAGCGGCACATGTTCCTGGGGTGCATCAACACGGCAAGAGGAATGTGCTGGAAGCGATCAGATGGAGGATGTCCGTCTGTGGCCCGCTGCAAGCGTTTGCTACTGGACTTTCCGAGGTAGTTTTTTACTCCGCAGCTTTGGCCAGGCTGTACAGGTTGGGGGCGGGTGCATGACGCTTGCCAGATGTGTCCATGTGATCGTGCCCATTAAATCCACCTGGCATTCATCCCTCTTGTGTGGCTAATTGTGCATGTGATCGGAGCCCAAAAGTTTCTTCTGCTCTACTAGGAACAGCAGCAGGGAAGAATGAAGCCATGCAGATGAAATAAGTAGCCTTGAATTCCTGTGTGACATCAGTACCCAATAGATCCACCCCATCCCTTCAATGAAAAATATTTATGGAATATCAAAATCCCTGTCAATAGCTAAGTAAACTAGATGGGAGGATAGCAAAAAGTCAGACACATAATTTTTATTTATTTATTTATTTTATATCCCACCCTCCCCGCCAAGGCAGGCTCAGGGTGTGTTACACAAAGGTATAAAACAATTAAAACAAGAATTAAATAAAATCAGAATAATGCAATTATAAATATTATAAAATATAAAGTGCTAGTTTGTATCAGATGGCGGGCATAGCCGCATCCTCAGGTGACAACTGGCTGACATCGTAGTGTGGGTTGATTGGCTATCGAAAATGATGTTAGCATTAGGGCCAGGGCCACAGATTCTTGGGTGCGGCTCCCTAATCAAAAGCCTGGTGGAAAAGCTCCATCTTGCAGGCCCTGCAGCACTGTAAAATGTCCTGCAGGGCCCTGATGTCCTCTGGGAGCTCGTTCCACCAGTACAGAGCCGCCACTGAAAAGGCCCTGGCCTTCATCACAGCCAGCCTGACTTCTCTGGGGCCCAGTAGGGCCAAGCGGTTTGGGGACCCTGATCGTAGTGCTTTCTGAGGAACATGTGGGAAAGGGCAGTCCCTTAGGTATATAGGGCCCTGAACTTTGGTGGGCCTGTTTTGTCTCATTGGTTTGGCTGGTTGCCCTGAGTTTTTCTGGGGAATGGGGAGAAGAAAGGTAAAATATAAATAAAAGACACCGATCATGAAATGCCTATGAAAGTGTAGTCTATTAAATAATAAGTCTTGTGGGTGAATTTGCCCCTTTTTGACCAAGCTTTCTCAACATTATTTTCCCTAGTTCTATTGTGGGAGTCATTTGAATTTTTTCCCCCTTTTAACTTAAAATAATTGTTGGGTACCTATTAGGCTAGCAGGGCAAATTGTAAATCAGTCTGACAGTATTACGCATATTACCTCTCAGTTTGGCACAGAAATAACTTTACGACACTGACAGCTGAAGCAAAATATGTCAGTCAGAGGCAGAAACCGCTTTACTTTCAAACTGCTACAGCAGTTCCTGGTGTGAGATCCAACAACAGAAGCTAACATAGGCTCATAGCCTATGGCTGGGAAGGGACTGGCATTGACCTTTTAGCAGCCACAGATGTACTACTACCAAGCTCTGCATTTACATAATATAATATAAAATATTGTATTTTATTTTTATTTTACAGCATTTATAGTCTGCCTTTTTCATTGGGATTCTGGGTAAATTACACAGAGCCAGTCAATACAATCAATAGAATGGGACATCCAGTAAGCAATGGGATAGGGTACTACACCGCTGAAGGGAGGCAAATTAGAGCTGGAGCAAAAAGATGTGCAGTAGCCGAGATGCTGCGCAGACGCCGATAGCCAGCGATCACACGGTGATGTTGAAGCACATCAAAGGGTTTTGTTTTCACATTCTTGCGCATGCACAATCTTATGTTTCTTCACGTACTGTGGAGGCTTGGAAAAAACACATCCGGTGTGACGGGACACATGCGCATGCTGGATGCGCTGGATTAACTCTGCTTCCACGATCCGATGCTCACCTGCGACCCATGTTTTCCGATTGCTACTACCCTTTTGCTGGTACTTTTTAAATCTGCTTCTTCGGGCCAACGGTACAGATTGGTGACAGGTGCGCTACACTTTCCAGATATTGCCGTATGATTGCGCCTGTTTGATGCACCCTCAACCTGTCCATTTCGCGGGGCAAATCCTCCCATGTAACTGGGGCCTATAAACATTAAATGATGCAAGAATTACATAGTAGGATCTTCCTTACAATAAGAAATTACAAGCTATGCACAGGAGTATCAACTACAGTCCCTATACCTGTACACTTTTTGAAACCACACTTCTGAAACCACACTGTACCATACAACCCTATTACCTGTATAGAAAGGCCTTCTTGAATAATTCAATTTTGCATAGTTTGCAGAAAACCAGGAAAGCGTACCACTCTGTTACTTCCATCTTGGTGATCTTCTATTAAACTGGGACATAAGAGTCCAAGCACTAGCCCTAGCACCAAAGCACCACCCCCTCACCCATACAAGCCAAAACCCCAGATCCAGATCACAAATATATGTGTTTTATATTGACAGATATATGCCTTGCAGCATATTTTATTCTTGTTCTCTAAAGTCATAATGATAGTGACAACAGCTATAGAAATGCATAATGTGCCTTATTCATATTTGTATAACATCTCTGTACAATAAACAGCAGCAAAATGTCTAAAGAATATCACAACATTCTTGAAAGTTGTAGCTTTGAAATTAACACAAGGTTCACAGAAAGAATTCTTTTGGTGACAGAAGGACTTCTTCCATGAGCAGGAGTTACATATACAAAACAATTCCACTATTACCAGCCTGACAACTACAAAGTGTATCAGGAAAAGACTTTGACCTTTTCTGTAGAGCATACCCACTATACGAGAAAAATTGAATTGTGTCTTTGCTTAACCTTTTATGTAACAAGAGAAGCATATATGAGTATATCCTTAATAGGCTCCTAAGAGAGATCTTGAAACAAGAGCAAGACTTTGCAGGAAGCAGCAAATGGTAACAATCCCTGTAGGAAAGAATGTCATGTAATTTTAAACCAATCTCATAATCTGGAGGAGGGTAGATTCCTATTGTTTCTCTCTAAACCTATGGCGAGACTGCTTCTTAAAAAATCAAACAAAGAACCACCTCAGCAGAATCTCCTCAACCTTGTGAAGAAATGTCAAGGCAACAAGGATCACTAAATGATCTCAACCAAGGTTGACTGCAACCTCCCAACATGATTGGTAGTACATATGATATCTTGGTCTCCGCTGTGATCATGATTTTACATTCCAGTTTCCAACAGTAGTGAGAAAACAAGTATATGTGAATTATTAGTTTCCCTTGGCAGACTAGTATCCAAAGAATGGCTTTATGTGCACCTTAATTGCTTACTTGCTTTCTTTGATTTCCCACTTATCTTCTAAACGAGGTGGTTTTTCCCTTATTTACCATGTTACAGGGTTGTTGATAGCACAACTGAGACCTACTGTTACACTTAAATCCTTAGAGAATTAGTAATGTTCGACCTTGCCAAAAATTTGGTGTGGAGTGCAGGGAACCCAATGAGGCCATGCTGTGGGCTCTCAGGAAAGAGTTCAACTAAGCAGCCAAATCCCACAACAAAGCAGTCAAAGTAGGGATGGATTGGATCAAAAAGAGACACAAAAGCTGTCTGATTCCCCTACCAAAGTGAATTGTCTCCTTCATCCCCAGCCCAATGGCAGTTATTGATATAAGGTAACACCTTCAGAAACACCAACTGTTTCACTTCCAGGAAAGGCCTAAAGGCCGTTTCACACATGGTGTGGTCTTGGTGCACACCTAAAGAGTTTTAAGGGAAGCTCTTAAGTAAGATTGCCAGGTGTCTGGTATTGACCTGGAGAGTCTAGTGTTTTCACTGACTGGGGGGAAAAAACAGAAAAATTAAGGTTTAGTACTAGATGTATACTCATCAAGAACCCAACTCAATATCCAAATTTAATACTAGATGTAGATCAAGAGTATGTTAGCAGTGCAATTCTAAGCAAAGTTATACCCTTCTAAGATTTTAATAGGCTTTGAGCACTGTAACTATCCTTGCAGTTGCGCTCTTACTATCAAGCTCCACAGAATGTGTTCTGTGGCTCTATGGGTCATTTTATTCATTACAGCCGTGGAAGGTGGCCCACACACTGAAGTGCACCATTTTACATACAGTGACTTACAAATTAGTCTGCCTTTTGGATTGTCTCCATACCCCATCATTAATATTTTCAGCTCCAGATTGGGAAATACCAGGAGATTTTGATGGTGGAGCCTGAGGAGGGAGCAGTCTGGGGATGGGAGGGAGTTCAATGGGGTATGTGCCACAGAATCCACTTTCCAAACTGGCCATTTTCTCTGTCACTTGGAGATCCGTTGTTATCCCAGAAGATTTCCAGCCACCAAATGGAGGCTGGCAACCCTTCCCATCAAGCATTCATAACAGCATCTTGATCTGAAAGGGAAGCCTGCAATGGTTCATTGACTGAAGCTGTTGCCATGCAGGAGCAATTTTAGCAGCTTCTGTGAGGCAGCTAGTTTATGTGAAATACTCCACTCCCTACCCTTTTGAAATCTCATCTAGTAGCTTTGGTCTTCTTCTTTTCAAGTCTCTTTTCAAATTACTAAGGCACACTAAACAAAGCATAAGAGGAAACCTTGCAAGAGCTGAGCTTGCAAGTTCAAACTATATTGTAGAACCTCAGCTGCTCTGCAAGTTAATTAAAATGAAAATGCAAAAGCTGCCAAGCAGACTGCTTTTCTTGACCCTAACTCCTCTGGTAGCAGACTAAGCAAAACATGCCTGCTTTAAAAGTTATAAATACAGCCGGATAACAATGACTTACAATCTGCACTGCAGCCTTAAAGCATAGCGGTATGATACATCCTCATTTTTTTAGCACACATTTAGGAGTATGATTCCAAACCACAGTTAGAGTTAAAAGATATGCCCTACTTTTGTCAGCTTTATCTGTACAATTGTCGGGCAATGGAAACAGCCAGTCTGAAAATCATAAAATTTCATCCTTGTGATGCTAAGATTGCTTGTGTGACAGAGAGTGCTGCTTAACATGCTGACATGGAGATGCTCCATGGGTTGTATTTATACCAGTGTAGGTCATTCATACAGGTAATATTTATTCATATCCCACTTTTCTTCCCAATGGGAACTCAAAGCTGCTTACAACATCACCCCCCCCTTTCATCCTGTCAGCAACCTTGTGAGGTAGGGTAGACCGAGAAAGAGTAACTGGCCCAAGATCACTCAGCAAGCTTCTATGACAGAGTGGGGATTCGAACCTGGGTCTTCCTTATCATAGCTCAGCACTCTCACTGTTATGTCACAATGGCTTTATACAGATAATATATATTTTATAGGGAAAAATCAAGCTAAAATCTTGATTCACACAAGGGAGATGCAACATTTAAACAGATTTTTGTGGGTATAAAGCAGCAAGGATGTGAAACTCAAAATCATTCCCACAGCAATAAGTATTACAGCCAGCATTTTTCTGCACATGGAGATGACAGCCTGTAGTTCAACCTAAACTCCTCCGTTTTGCACTTTTTAAAAAATGTTATATGTTATTCCAGTCACAACAATTCACTATGAACCCATGCAAGGAGAACTCCTATTCCCATAATTATTTCTTGTGCAGAGACATTGAATTCTACCTAGCAATTCTGATTACAAAAAAGATGCTCAGTCACCCAAATGGTTTGGTTCACGGGTTATTCACAAGTCATGGTCAGCACAACTGAACATTCAACAAACTGTTAGTTTGCATTATATGTATGTGTTCCTTGACTGTTTAAAAAAGCCGATTGAACCTGTATGTTCTCATTCTGCTTTCCTGCAGCTTCCCCCACAGCTTCTGTTTCCTTTCCTATCTGCTGTTCATCACATTATTTACTACACAAAAATTATGTTTCACAGTGAGAAACTTAAAAGTGCCGTCCTACGCAGATTAACTCCAGTCTGAGCCCATTTCAGCGGGCCCATTCAGCAGTAACTTTGTATAGGATTGTAATGTTTTACATGTCAGATGGCTCACTCTGTCCCTTATATCAAGATGGGCAGCTGTGTTAGTCTGTCTGTAGAAAAGAGTAAGAGTCCAGGAGCACCTTAAAGACTAACAAAATTTGTGGCAGGGTAGGAGCTTTCCTGAGTAACTGAAGAAGTAAACAGTGACTCAGGAAAGCTCATACCCTACCACAAGCATTCTTAAAGGTGCTACTGGACTCTTTTCTGTCCCTTATAGCTGTCTGACCCAATGTTTGATAAAACAGGAAAACTATCTAAACTGGGAATGATTTGGGCAGGAGCACAAACACATACACAGATAAGTGTGCACACACACACACATTTCATTTGATTTCTCCCCCCCCTTCTGTTTTCCAAACTGTAAATCTGGTTGTTGAACACTGAATTTATTTACTTTATTGGGGTCTCCAGTGGGGACCCATAGCAACTTATATTGCTCTCTTTTTCTCCATTTTATCCTCACAACAGCCCTGTGAGGTAGGTTAGGCTGACAAGTGTGTGACCTGCCTAGGATCACCCAGAAAGCTTCCATGGCAGAGGTGACATCAGAGGTGAAATCAGCTTCCATGGCAGTAGGTGAAATCAAACTGGGGTCTCACAGATCCTAGTCCAATACGCTAACCACTACACCACCCTGAAGAACGATAACTATAATCTGGATCCTACATAGAGATGCCACAGACCTTGCAGTGAACAAACTGTGTTCAATAGTCTTGATCACTCATGAGCTAAACGTCAGATTTGTTCATCTCACTAGTGTCTCAAGCACCTGCCTAACAGTTTTGCAGTTGTGCAGTAGCTGTGGTGCTTCAGTTCTGTTTCCTTCTGCTTTGCAAGCTGCTTTTGCATCCGTGCACTAGATGAAATCAGTTCTCCACAGGACTTGTACGATTGTGTTGGATAGTTAAATGATGGAGAGTACTACACATGAATACACTCAAAGCTGCCTTTCACTGAATCAGACCCTTGGTCCATCTCAGGCAATAACTATCTACTCCACTGAGACAGAGATCTGCTCCCCAGGGTTTCAGGCAGAGGTCTTTCACAACACCTGCTGCCAGCTTCCTTAATTGTAGATGCCAGAGATTGAACCTGGGACCTCCTACATGCCAAGCACAGGCTCCTCCACCAAGCCACAGCCCCTCCCCCTTACTACAATACCAGTCAGGCAGAGTGAAACTGTGTCTGCATAAAATATCCTTGACGGTAATTAGAATGATAGTACAAAGACCAAGTAGCAATACTTTAAAGAAAGTGTTTACTTATAATCACTGGCTAACAAATTAATTTTCTCAATGTTTATTTATATGATCAGCTATCAAGCAACAAGCAGCTATGTCAGGTCTGTGGGTAAAGGGGAAAACTAGGATTCCCCTTGGCCTGTGTGACAATGCTCATGCATGAAACACTGTGCTGACAGCAATGTACACAGCACTGTTGTTGTTTTTTTGTAGTAAAACTCTCCTAAAAAGGAGAGAATTTTATTCTTTTTATAAGAAAAGGGTAGGGTAGACAGCTGGAGAAAGAAAAAGGATGGAGTGAAATTTTTCTGTTAGTAAAGGTTAGTTTTAATTAGTATTATTTTTAGCATCCATCACGGTTTGAAGATCTTCTTTTTAACCATCCGAAATCCAAAATAACTCTGTTAATGAAGTTAGTAAAGTCCATTGGGGTTAGTTATTGAAAAGCTCCTTCCAAATGTTACACGAACAGTCACTGCTCAAAATGTCTTCTTAAGTCTCATCAACTAAGAGTTGAGTCCTTTTAATCTTAATGACTCTCGTTCCGTCATCCCTTTCCCCTGGGCTGCTGTCTTCTTCGCTACTTGCATTAATCCAGGTCTTGAGAACTGCTTCCTCCATGCTGGCGTGTCTGTTCAGAAGTTTTGTTGCTTTAAGAATGGATTCCATCTTCTCTCGCTTTTCTTTTTCCTTATATTTCCGACCATCAATTTTTACGGGCTCCATACTCCCTACAGATGAAATTAGATCTCTGATGTATTGCCTGCTCGGCTCGGCAACCCCTTCTCCTGGCAGATTATTTTCCTTTATAAAAGCGGAGTAGGCTTTGGGAGCCATTTCCACCTCTTCTTTTAATTCATTCGCTTCACTGCCAGTTAGTGGTGCCAAGTCATTCGTCAAGGTAAAACTGAGATCTTCTTTCTCTTCTTCTTTCTCGCCCAAAAAGATTAGCGTCAGATTAGCCTTCCTTGTTGTTTCCGAGATTTGTTTTTGCCGACTGATGAGAACACTTTCCACTTTAATCAAAGTTTCGTTGATTTTCTGCATTTGCTCCAGCAGGGGCCGCAGTAGCTCATTTTCCTGTTGATTGACAGCAAGCTCTTGGGGGTGGTTACCCGGACCGGAAGTCCCTCCCCTCTTCTCTTCCGGTTTGTGCAGGACCATTTTCAGCGTCGACATTTTCTTTTTTATTTACTTTTTCAAAGTTCGTGCCGCATCCCCCAAGAAGCTAACAATGTCTTAATCGCCTGCAAAGCCCCAACGGTACCTTCACCAACACTTTTTTCTCTTTACCCCCCTCTTCGCGCTCCCTTTATAGATCTCGCTTCTCAAAAGGGGT
The DNA here is from genome assembly GCA_029375565.1 of Gekko gecko. Lineage (NCBI taxonomy): Eukaryota > Metazoa > Chordata > Lepidosauria > Squamata > Gekkonidae > Gekko > Gekko gecko. The sequence goes on from JAPDNY010000006.1 coordinate 142,753,119, forward strand.
GGGGACTCCTCCCTCCTCCCTTACGCTTATACGCTTGCGGGGGGGTTTAAATTCTCGCTTCAAATTAGATCTTCAACTCACGATTCGATGCACTTCTTCTTTTTATTTTAATTCATGCCGCTTTCTTCACTCCTGGTGGAATTCGGAGGCCCATTACGGGCACGATGCAGCGGGGCCGATTGGGGCGGGGAGAAAGCCTCAATTTCCCGGCTGACTGCCGGCAAAGAGGCTACTCCCCAAGTGCCCCCGGTTCGGAGCCTTTGCCTAAGGCTCACTAGGGTCTTGCATGCATGCAAAGACCCCCCCAAACTGCGCGTGGGCTAGCCACCTTCGGGAGCGTCCCGAAAGGTGGCCGCCATTCACAACGCCGAAACCGAAACCCGTACACAGCACTGTTTTAATAGTTGAAAAAATAGCCTATTTAACAGAGTTGAGATGGCTTTTGAACAGCCAAACAGCTGGTCAAAAAATCATCTCTATGCTCACAACCAGCAAGCAGAACATGAACCTAACTGGTCAGTATCTGGGCATCCCTAGTACTGTCTAGACCCAATGGGCCATGCTTACATACAGAAGTATGTGCAGTCAAGCTTCAAACAACTTACGGCAACCCCAGCAAAGGGCTTTTAAGCCAAGTGAGAAGCAGAGGCAGTTTGCTTTTGTCTTCCCCCACAGAGCCTTATTTGAGGTCCCCCATCCAAGTACCACCCCTGCTTAACTTCCAAGATCTGATTATCTTTCCTGGCACCCTTCCTAGAAAGTGGGTGGGGCCATGTGGGTTCTTGCCCAGCAAGGCTTCTGATTTGCCACCGGAGATCTGATTGGCTGTGCAGATTAAAATATCATTGTTTCAGTTGGAGCTACCACCAGTGTTGGTTTTATTCACTTTCACTCCTCTTTCCCAATGTATTTGCACTTGGGCTTCCTGTGTGTGTGTGTGTGTGTGGCTCCACCTTCTACAGCAGCCATTTTGTGGCTGCATCCACCACCCTGTGCTAGAATTCCAAAGGTGCCCAGAGGCTTGAAAAGTTTGGGGACCCCTGGGCTATACCATGCCTCCTTCCCTCCCAGGCCATGCTTAACCAGTAAGAAAACACAGGCTTAATACTTCTGCTGATATGAATTCTACACATTTATAAAAAAACATGATATAGATAATAAATAAATTAAATGACTAAGAAAAGAAAAAAAGTGATATTAAAAATAACATAGTACATGAATATATGGGCAGTGGAAAAACTGCAAGGACGAATAGCACTGTTCTCTACATCCATAATATAGTTCCGTCCCTGCAATCATTTGCCCTCCAGTTCACTTCCAGCCCACCTAGTTCAAAGCTGCATTTCAAAGAAAGTGCAAAGATATGCAGATATGCAGGGTTGTTGTAGAGGCAGAGAAGGCTGTGTTCTACTCTGAACTTTTATACCTTTTCCCTTTATTGGAGAAAACATGGCTCTGGTTTTGTAGACCTTCACCCAGCTTTACCCGTCATTTTCCACATGGGCAACATAGCTAGTTACCAACATGAACAGTCTTCCCAAACCATAATTATTCATATTGTTCATAAATGAGAAACAGGTGTGCGAGGTCATTTCACTCCAGATAATATTTGTTCGGCATTGTCCTTTGCCCCAGCAAACGAACTTTGGTCTACTTTTGTTATGGCTCAATCAGTTGTAGAGGAGAGAGAACCCATTTTCACTCCCCCTTTTCCTGATTAGCTGCATTCCTCTTGGGCTGTTTTTGATAGTGTTCACAGCATCTTTAACCTGGTTTCCAGGATTCTTTTGTAAATAGCTGAACCTGTCACAAACCAAAGCTGTCACAAACCAAATGTAGGTCTCTTTAGGGCAACATAGCAGGGTTTGTTAAAACTGGATTTATACCAAGATGCACAGGCCATAGCTAGAAAAGCCTTGGCCAATTTCATTTCAGGTTCCCTGATTTAGAGCTCCAGATCTGCAAATTAAAGATGAAATTAACCAATGGTTTCAGTGGCTAATAAGGCCTCAGTCAATTTAACCTTCAATACATGGAATATGCACCACAATACCCACTTCTACACTACTACAGTGCAAACATATGTTGCACAAACAAAGCTTTCACAACCTACACAAACCTACCCTTCTAGAATTTGGAAGAGGACACTTCCTAGCCTAGAATCCTGAAATGAAAGTGTGGAACACAGGCAAAAAAGAAGGGGCGTCTCAACTGTTAAAAGGAAGGACAGAAGGGGAGAGTAAGGAAAGCTGCCAGCTCTGCAGGTGTAAAGGTTCCAGATTCCACCTTACTTAGCTGCTTTTGAAATAAACATCTGACGATTATCCAGGACACAGTCCTATCAGCACTTACCCGGCCACCGTGCCAAATACTGCCACTGCACAGATGAAAAACCATTTGCAGGACTGTTTGAAAGCAAATCTTGGAGGCAATCAAAAGAGAGGCTTAATGACAAAAAAGGCATTTCAAACAAAGTAAGTTCAAACATTAAGTGCATTTCCCCCCAAAATTCTTAGCATCCCTAAATAAAACCCTAAGTGCCTCCCCTCTCCTTTACAGCTGAGCTGCTAAGCAAATAGTTTTGTTTAGGCTTGCCCTGAAAGGCTCCAGCAAATCTCATGTGGAGTTTGATCATTTTCCAAAATTCCCTCAGAACCAATACCAGATATTCTGTTTTTTGAAAGGTATGGCCAAAAGAGATGCAGAGTTCCCAAAGCAAGATCACTACAAATGATCTTTGCCCTCCCCTTTCTAACCACATCCCCAGTGCCTCTCTGTGCTGTTGATGGAAACCATCTCTTCCCTGCCAGGTGTGAAAAACAAAGGTGTTCATTTTAAACTGAGGATATCAAACAAAGGCAGCACGAAAGAAGGGGGGATTGAAGAGGAAGACAAGAGTATTGTACAGAAATGCCACTCTGTTTTCTTTTTTGAGATCAGCACTCCTGTGTCTCAACAAATTGCTCTGCCCATGAAAACTCATTTGTAATAATTACTCAATTATAAGGTTAGCTGAGCTACAAGGTCAGTTGCTCTACAAGACTCTCCTTGTAGCACAGGCAGACATTAAAGCGAAGGCAATAATTTCTTACAGCTATAAAAATGGAGTAAGGTAAAATCACTCTCCTTCCATTCTGTAAGAGCTGTTGGAATGTAAAGTAAACAAACTGCTCCCAGCAATACAACTGCTGGAGTTGCCCATATGGGAAAACCATTCAAAATTTCCATAGGTATTGACAGCTGTTGTTACTCTCATCCCAGAGAATGAAAGACAGCAACAAAAGATAATCAAGGGTGCTCACATGTCCTTTCCACGGACACACACCCATTTCTCTTGTTCATTGTTTCCTTTAATTAAACAGAATTTTGTTTTAGTTTTTTTATTATTATTTTTAATTAAACAGGATTTTGAAGCACAAAAAGAACATGGAAAACTTGTGAACAGAAAAGACGACAGGATGTATGAACATACTATGGACAACAATATTTCTCTATCCTACCACCTTTTCCATTCTGAAAATCTATTGTTTCCCTACAAACATAAAGAAAGGTAGTATTGCACTGGATATGTTTATATGTTCAGTCTTTTCCAATTCTCTTCCATACTACAGCCCTCATTCCACATGGCTTTATTCATGCAGGCTCAATGATCTCCAGCAAAGCCTTTATAGATGATCAAAGGGGACCCCTCCTCCCTTTTATCAGCAGAAAAACTGGTTTGATCCAATCCAATATATCCTACCAGATGATCCTGTTGGGTTAAAGATTTTCTATGAGTATACAACTCCCAGGTTAACATAGAGCTTTTTATCAAACAAGATGGAAAGGCAATTTGTGGAAAAGTGTTTTTTCAATGATCGGTCACTCAAGTCACATCATGGTATTATTTTTTTCCAGGATGATTGACATGGTTATTTTCTAATCTGTATCCAAGTTGAATATTTGAATGCCCTTTTGTGATATTACTGTTCTGTGCGACATTCTCATCAACAGACACTCAAAGCAAAACATGCAGAAATGAATAAATGCACTTATGGTGACCATAGATGAGGATGTGTTCCATCAAGGTCTGTTCATAAAAATTGCATTTTCATAGGCATATTCTATCCTTACAAATAAAACTGAGCCAAGAATGTGTTCAAAGCCAAAAACAGATGCAGAGAAAGTGATACAAGGAAGAGGAAAAAATAAATTCTTGACCATAAAAAAGCATAATTTTAAATCTGTTAGGCCAGTGATACTTAATGGGGGCCCATGCAGACCCAAGAGAGATCTACAAATATTGGGGATGCTCTGAACTTCTGGGGGCAAATGTGGGATATTTGGGGTTTTAGACACTTCCAAACTTGCACTGGCCTCCGCTCATCATACCCTGCATATAAAATTCTAGATTATGGATTTCTCTTTACAGGCACTCATATAACATAAAGGAATCAAACTGACATTTAGATAATGACTGGTGGCCATCAGCACAATGGTCTCTGGAATGTATGCCTGAGATCCATGTATCGTACACACATGCCATAAATGGTGTATACAAAGTTGCCTTATCTGTAGTGATGTTTTATGCCCTATTTTTTTATTTGTACAGAGATGATGATGATGATGATGATGATGATGATGATGATGATGATGATGATGATGATGATGATGATGATGATGATGGTGATGGTGATGGTGGTGGTGGTGATGCATATTAAGTGAGTGGAGAGGATGAAAGGTTCAGGAGCACTGTTTTGGACTAGAACACAATTGTATCAGGAGGAAAAAGCTTAATACAAGCCCAGATCAAAGCTGAGGAATCAACCACTTCCCCTGTTTAGGAGCTATAGGTCATAATAGAGGGAAGTGGAACTAAACATTTGTGTCAAAATGTAAAGGTGTTAGGGATTGTTTCATTGAAATGGCCCTACGAACAGTTCAAGCAGGTTCTTTTCTCCTCAGCCCCTACTAAGATCACTAATAGTCTTTGGACACATTTATCCACATACTTCTTAATTCACAAAGCAATTTGGGATTATCACTGTCTGCTTCAAATAGTTTTGATTCCAGGAGGTTCTTTGGACTAATAAACATGGGGCGCTTGTTCTCAAATACACTTAACCTATTCCCCAGGTTAATAGCCCCTAAACTGCTTTAATTTTACTTTTGTTCTTGCAAGCAGAAGCAATAATTAACTAAATTAATCTAAGACAGTTCCGCCTGTTCTATTAAACACAGGAGAACTTTGAGCAGCAATTTATACTCTTTTCATATTTCAAAGCCATGATCCTCAGTCTACAAGGAGGCAGTTATCATGGGAAGCATAAGTAAACACAGAACAAAATAAAGTGGAACCTGTACAACAGAACCAGATACAGATATTTAACATTCTGTTTACATGCATGGGAGTATCTCACAAGAGCATTGCTATTTGTCCTAAAATTGTGGGGGATCCCTATCCAGGATCACTGCAAATGGTGAAATCCACAAATATGGAGAGGAGTCTGCTCCCTCCCAGTAGCAAAGCAACCAAATTAACTGCAAAATGTAATGATGTAATGATGACAGTGGCAGTAAAAACAGGCTGGAGACAACAAGTAATACCAATAAAGGTAACAATCAATTTCTATTCATGATCATCACCATTCCCCCCCTTTCCCCCCTCTTTACCACACTCTGCATCACTCACTTTTCTTTTTGATGCTGTACCTTAAGGGTGTGTACAAAAGCAATATGCAGCATCCATGGATAAGTGAAATCACAGTTCGCAAGTCCACAAATGGCGAGGTTTTGCTGTTCACAAGAGATTTCAAAAGGGCTTCTCAGAGGAGCGGTGGTTCACATGGGAAGTCACATGGCTGGACAACCATCTTTTGGGTATGTTGTAGGTATATAGGGCTATCTTTTGGCTACGCTCCTGCAGAGTGCAGGGGGTTGGACTAGATGACCTGCAAGGTCCTTCCAACTCTAACATTCTATGATTCACAGGGCAGATCCCAACTCCCATTTCTGAGCAGAGCCGAAGAGGGAAGGGGATACGATGCCCTTTCTGGGGAGTATTGGGAGGTTGCAACAGAGGTGACAGGGCCATGAATGCAGCATCATGCAACTGAATGGGTAGCAGGACTTAGTGCCAGCAAATGATGCCATCACATAACCCCAAGGTGAGTTCTGCTAGCTACTCAGGAGCTGCATGATTGCACAATCCTGCAGCCATGGCCCCAGCACCTGTGTTGCCCCCTCCCAGTGCCTTCTGGAAAGGGCACCATTTGCCATTTCCCCTTCTGCAGAGCTCAGTGATGGGAGTTGAGACACTCCCCATAACCCACCATGCAAACCACGACTGGCTTATAAGCAGATATAGTATAAGTCTTTGGTCCCCACTTACACTTGAAACAACTGGGGGAGGTTCAATTTTTATGGTGGAAGAGCTGTGGGGTTTAAACATCCCTTACTCATTGCCTCTGCCCCAATCCATATCCCCCCCCACCCCACAGCTGGCAATGAAGGCCAAAAGACACATTCACAAAATTCCAGTGCTGCATGTAGTCTTTCCTCTAGCCTGCACACTTATGTAGACTTAAGAATAATTCCTTCAGGAGACACTTCAAATGCAGAGGACAATAATCAGGAATTAAATTGACTATCTAAGGTACAAAATGATGCTTGAAATTACTCGCCATCATGATGCACAGCTCAGGATCATTTTTTAAGGGGTGGGGTAGGGGAAGACTCTCGTATTTGAAAGGAAGAGGATTACAATTCTTTAACACAGCAGCTTTAAAAAATAGTTCCTTGTTGGAAACTGCTGGGTGAACTGGATTAATGGGTAAAGTGCAAGGAAGGCTGTCAAGAGACCTTGAAAAATACAGCATATCACAACTGGATCTGTAATCTATCACATAGATATCACCACTCACTGTGCACACTCACTGTGAAACTTTCAATGCAATGTGAGATAGATGCTTTAAGCAATCAATCTAATTTTCATTTGATTCCCCATGAAAAGGCCTAACAGAATGGAAAATAGATGAAAGCCAATGGGTCCTTTGTACGTTACAATACAGTCCAATTTTAATCTAACAGAAAATGAGATTTCACTGCAAATGGCTGAAACAGCCATGGAATAGGAGGGGATCAGTTTTACCCCCATCAAAAGTCATTTTGTAAGCAGTGCAGTTGTTTGTATTCCACAGGGGCACAATATCATTTGCATTAAATTTTCATGGGGAGCTTGTAAACAATGTAAGTACCTCCATTTTTTTATTTCTACACGAGTAGTTTATTTCCGTATACTTTAGGGTACCTGGGAAAATGGACCGATATTTCTGGGGGGAAATAGCTCTGGAGATGGCATGAGAATGCATGACCTGATGAAAGTCCCTTTTACATGATTGGAAACTGCAACATGATGGTATGGAAGGGAAGTATGATCGACCACCTAGGACCCCCACATGCTCTTTAGCTCACTGCAGGCAAACCATGTGCATGTGTGAGAGTATCCTTACTGAACACACAAAAAATCCAATTAGGCATTGCCATGTGTTTAACTGGATGCTTGAAAAATGTACACAGGTATGCACACAGAGGTGTTAGTTCACCCTCTCCCTAGCAGTCTTCACACTGCAACATTTTGCTCCTTTCCTAGGCCACTATAAGCTTGCTTTGTTTTTTGTTCTAAGGAGAGGGGTTAACCTGTCATACCTCATTAAATACAGGATAGGCCTCAACATGTTCTAGCGGTCCTGTATGTTACTTTTTCAAGTATTCTCCAGCAAGACTTTCTATTGAATCAAGTGGAAATTGAATTTTTTTGCAGGTTCCAAATTCCATTGGGAGGCTATATAAACAACAAGTGAACTAGGGCTGCCAGGTCCCTCGGGGCCATTGGCAGGGGGTGGGGTGGGGTGGGGGTAGGATTGCCAGATCCAGGTTGGGAAACTCCTGGAGATTTGGGGATTGAGCCTGGGGAGGACGGGGACCTCAGAGGGGCACAATACCATAGAGTCCACCCTCTAAAGCATCCATTTTCTCCCAGGGAATGGATCTCTGTAGTCTGGAGATAAGGTATAATTCCAGGGGATCCCCAAGTCCCATCTGGAGTCTGGCATCCCTAACAACTCCCATCAGCTCCAGCAATCCAGTATATTCTGGTAGGTGCCAACAGCAGCTATCAGCATGCTGTTTCCATGACAATGAGTGCCACAGAAATGCAGATATACTTGAAATCTTGCCTAGTGTACACTGCAAAGCATTAATGTAGTCATACAGAGGGGCTCAACTTGAGAACATACAGACATGGCAAGCCATCTAAATTCAAGTTTTGAATATGTAATTTGTACATGTGGCAGCATTAGTATAACAGACATTTGGAGAGTAAGAGCAGGGACAGCAGGTGTGATCCCACTCCCTAACATGTATGTTCATGGTATTGGTACATGATTTTCAGCCAGCTGAAAAGGATTGGTTTTGAAAGAAATTCAAAGAAAGAAAGAAATTTCAAATTTCTTAGCTCTATTCACTTTTCTTTGTTCCAAAAGGACAGTTTTCTCCTGCTTATATTTTACACAGATAGCTGATTCATTCCAATGGACTTAGAAAACAAGGAAGATGACCATTCTTCCCATGTAGGTGCTGTTACTGCTGTTGTTTTACCTGTTGCTTAGTTACGCTCTTCACAAAAGCACATAAGATACCAAGCACCAAAAGGAATGCACAATTCTTCCAGAATATTTTAATCAGTGAAGGAAAAACTGGAAATCAAACCCAGATATATCAAGAGAAATTCTGTTTCTTCTAGAGGAGCTATCTAGGATTTTATTACAATACTGGAGCACTGTAAAGGAACAATTGTCAAATACACAATCAACATTTTTAGTCATTTAGAATATTTCTATGCCACCTCTTCAGAGTCCTGCTCAAGGCAGTTTATGACATGGCTTTGTACTGATCAGTCTAGTACTGCCAACTAGGGATGCTGCAGGGATGACTGCTACAGCTGTTTGCAGGCTGAGCTTCAGACCTGCCTGCCTTGGACTTGCCCAACTCTGAGCAGCTGCCAAACAGTATGTAGAAGCAGTAGGTCTGTAGGGAGGGGTAGGTTTGAAGGACATCTTCTGAGCTATGGCAGGGGGTTGATGGGGGAGGTATCAGGGGTTGCAAAGGGACCTGATCCTATTCATGGGGACAGTGCTTGTGTGTAGCATGGTGTGCAGTGTGGGTGGAGAAGAACAGGCAAAAATGAGGGGGTGCCTGGCATTGGTGCCAGGACACAATGTCACTTCTGGCATCAAACTGGAAGTGACATCATCACATCAGGTGACACTCTTGGCTTTACACAAAATTCTACGGTTTAACCCACCCACCCCCTATTGATGGTGGTAGAAGTTTGACCATCCTTGCTGCCTACACAACTAGGAGAGGTCTTTCCAAACACTGCTGCTACTTAAGGTCCTATTAATTGGATGTGTTAGGGTCACCCTGGGACTAGGAATGGTACCAAATTTTGTGGCAAACCTAGCTTAATTTATAAGAAAGATTTTTATGGTTGTCCCCACTTGGGATTAAACTGCAGTCCTCCTTTTTTCCCTAGGTGTACTAGAAATTTCCCAAACAGACATAAAAAACATACATAAAAATGGTGGGAGGAGGAGAAGGAAGCTCAATAGAAACATTGCCGTTAGCATGCCTGTTTTCAAGTGCATATAAATGTCATAAAAAGACATACACTGTGTAAGCGAGTTGAAATGACAACAGATAGTGTAATAATGGCATGTAACAGCAAAATGAGAGAGAGAGAGAATATCCAATTTTAACAATAAATAAGCTGGAAATTGTGTGGCTTGAATCCAGTGGAGGATTTCTGCAAATGTAAGAAGGGGGGCATTTTTTTTCTAAGTGCAAATCTTAACTCCCTGCTCATGCTGTTCCTGGGGGTACGCTATCTCCTAGAAGCAGCATTTCAGTGGGTATTTTGGGCTGCAGCACAAGGGAGGATGTGGGAAAGTCATGCTGCACACCAGGGATTCAAGACAATGTATAAAAATTGAGAGAAACAAAAAGATTTTGTACTTCCCTACCTGGAATCTTCTGCATACAAAGCCTGTGCTCTGTTGGCCTTTTCCCAGCACCAGCAGACAGTAGTGATGTCCTCTTCACTGAACCAAATGTGGTAAATCAACACAACAGAAGTGAGTTAACTTTTGCACTGAGCCTATGCCTTGAGTGCAATACCTGAAAAAACTGCTGCTCTTTTCCCCATCTTACAAGATTTTGTTGGCCCTTTCATACAAAGGGTGTATCTTTACCTGCCTACAGCTGCACCATATCACTGCCCACATTTCTCATGGCTTGTTTGATTGTTACCAACTCTGGCGTGCAGTTATCCTGATGACTGCCTTGCTTCTCAAGATGGTGTGTAAGCATTCTTCACCTGGTGCTTCATAACAACCACGTCGGACAGAACAACTGAAGAAATCAATGGAGTTACAGCTGAGAGGAATTTTACCCGATTCGCTCTGCCACAATGCTTTGATTATAACAAATGCAGCCTAAACAAACATTAAACATTGATGAGTGAACCGAAGTGTGCATGTATTGTTTGTAACAGCTGCTCTGGGGGGGGAATCCTTGGCTCACGATGTCTTAGTGATGTCAATTATTATTATTGCAAAGGATCCAGCAAACATAAGCATTTTTCTTTTTTGGAGCTACTTTCAACACGTGTTGTTCTAGCAGCACATCTGAACTCTGTCCCATGGATCAGAGGAGATCACCTGAATCATTGATTTACTTTAAAAATCTACTGTTTTCAGCTTTGAATGATCATATTTAGCGAGTGCTGCAGGCAAAGAGTTGTGGAAGGATACTTAAGTGAAAGGTGTTCCACTGCTTTGAATGGTAAGGTAAATGAACATTCTATAAATATTATGTGAGCCTTTGTTGTTTTGTTTGGCTTTATCATGGGGCAAGGGATACATGCAGTCACCCCTGTGTCAGCTCCAATAGTCCCAGTGAGGTTAGTGCTGGAAGACACTGGGCAGTATCTTGACATTCTGTGCACAGAACACCTCCGTCCCCCCCCCCCCAATGTTCCTCTCAGTTTTTGCAGCCCTTTCAGCCCCTGGAAAGATCATTTTCAGGGCTGCAGGACTGCAAGGAGGAACACATGTGCAGCTTAGGGTTGGGCATCTGGAGTGGGGAGGATAAGGGGTCAAAACTGCTCGTCCTTTCTCTTCCTCAGATTCACTCAGTAAAGGTCTCAGTTATATCTCCTCATCCCTTCTTACTCCAGCCCCTGGATCCACATGGCTCTATGAACATTCCAGGAGTTAGGAAAGAGCCACAGGTCTAGGGAGTCCTGTGCTGGATCCACTAAAAGTTCATGGACAGTGCTGGTGGAATTGATCTTTCTCCACTGTAATTTGTCATTTGTTTGCCATTTGTCCCAAAACTCCTCTGGGAGGATTGGGAGACACTTGCAAGAAAAATGCACCACAACATGGGGCCCTGTGGGGTTTAGATAAAATCACCTTCCTCTCCCTGTGCCACTGCCACATGCCATGAATAGAAGAGGGGAAAGACTGTGATTTTATTTGAGCCTTCATCATCCCTGCAGCAAACCATCCTATGGGGCATTTTGCTCATGAGGCCGTCCAAGTCCTCATAGAGGAGTTTCGGGACAAATGGCAGGATGCTTGAGGAAACAGAAACATAGGAAAGACCAGCACCCTCCATGAACTCTTTCAGTGGATCCAAACCATTGCTACTTTCTTTCTCTTTCTCTCCACCACCTGCCAAGATATTTTATTTGCATAATGCAAATATCAACTACATATATTAATGTATTGCAGAATTTGTCTCAAGTCTCAACCATTCTTTCCCCATGAATAATTGCAAGGCTTTTTTCCCCACCAGAGGCAGTATGGTACAGAGGCTGGCGGGTCAAACGAGGACTACAGAAACCTGAGTTCAAAACCCCACCCAGTCATGAAACTAACTGGGTGACCTTATACCAGTCACTCACTCTCTCTCAGTCTAACCTAACTTACAGAGTTGACACAAGGATTACTTATTTATTTATTTCTTAAATTTCTATCCCGCCCTCCCCGCAAACGGGCTCATGGCGGCTCACAATTAAGGTCACCATGTGCCAAGATATATAAAACATATAAAAACAAGATAAAACAACCATATCTTACAATTAAAGTGCTCAGTGGTATTGGTCCTTCAGTCAAATTTAAAGATGGAGTGCCATCGATGTAATACAGAGTCCCGCTTCAGCGGTAACTGATCTATCACAATGCTGTGGCTCGATCTTCGTATAGGGCCAGCCCACTACCCTGATGTTACTAGTGATAATAGTTGGTGGTAGTGCTGGGCAGCTCCTAATTGAACGCCTGGCGGAAGAGCTCCATCTTGCAGGCCCTGTGGACCTGTAAGAGGCCCTGCAGGGCCCTGATCTCCTCTGGGAGCTCATTCCACCGAGTAGGAGCTGCCACTGAAAAGGCTCTGGCCCTAGTTGCAGTTAAATGGGTATACTGTCCTGAGCTTCTTGGGGGAAAGGATGGGATAACAACTGGAAAGACTGATTGATTTAAATCTGCTAATATGTACACACAAATATATTGTTTGATGTTTTCTCATGGATCTGAATGCCACTGCAAGATCAGGGTGTTTGCTTCCCTAAACAGATAAAATAGCAGAGTTGTGGCAGTCATCCCGCAAATGTCCTGCCTCTCCTCCAGGGCTCTTGAAGGGATTCCTGTGATTTTGCCCTCATGCAAATCCGAGCGATTTTCACCCAGTCACAGCCCATGGAACTCCTCTGGATGTGAGGGAGGGAGCCAGCCTCAGCTTAAGTAGGCGGGGGGGGGATCCTCAGCTTTGGGTAATAGTGTCAGCTTAGCTAGGTTCTGCATTTGGCTTTTAGTTAGGATTTGGAGTTGATTTAGGGAAGAAAGGGGGCTGCAGTGGCTCAGAGGTTAAGACGCGGAGCTGCAGACCAGAAGGTCTGTAGATCGGCAGTTCGAGACCCAAGTGCTGTGTGACAGAGTGAGCTCCCATCTCTGGCCTCCTTCCAACCTAGCACCTCAAAAGCAAGAAATTGCAAGTAGATAAATAGGTACCACTTCGGTAGGAAGGTAACAGCGTTCCATGTGCCCCAGTGTTCAGTCATGCTGGCCACATGACCACAGAAATGTCCTTGGACAACGCTGGCTCTTTGGCTTGGAAACAGAGATGAGCACCACCCCTAGAGTTGGATTCAACTGGCTTTCAAGCAAGGGAAACCTTTTACCTAGGGAAGAAAGCTAATTTTAGTGAGTTAAAGAAATATTCCATTAAAGGCCTGACATTCCTAACTTACTTGTACAGCTTCTGTGGATAGGAACTCTATGTTAAAAGAGCAAACTTGAACCTGGGAAGAATCCTCTCTTCTGTGGTAATAGCTTCCAGTGAAACCTTGTAAACTGGGTAACCTGTATGAGGAAAGGGTACCCAAATGTCCCCTCAGCATTTATTTGCGTTACTCAAGGCGCAGCTAAAGTAGTAGTCTCATTGGAGAAAGTTTGCAACCTATGAGGGTGAAGTTGAGAGACAGTTTCACTGTATATACCGGGGTGGCCAAACTTTCTTAACATAACAGCCACACAGAGGCCGAGTTCAGACTGGCAGTTTGCCCCGAGATAGGTGTGTTTCAGCAACGTTTCACAAGCAGATTAAAGGGGCCGTTCACACAGGCACATCTGTCCGGTGTTCCCCAGCTGTACTCAGCCCGTCTTGTAATGCTTCCCTCCTGAGTTTAAAAGATACCTGGTAAAAGTGGTATCAAATCCTGGAAAGCATGTCTGTCCCGCGTATATCCCACCCAACACAGTGTGAATGCTAAAATCTGCGATTTTAATTGTGGGCTTATGCGCATAAGCACTTATGCACATAAGCACATTTCCAGATTAGCAAAACAGAAAGCCATGCCTTACAGCCACGCCTTTGAGCCAACAGTGTGCTTAAACAAGTCTTCTTTCAATCTTTTGGATATAAACTGGACAATCACATATCTGGGTAATTTTTTCTTTTATGCAATCGCAGAGTTGACTCTGTATACCAAATCAATGTGTGCCGCCACCTTCTCCTCTTCAAGTTTTAAGAAATCTGCAACAGCATCCACCATGACTGAGTGGATATTCTCATTTTTATTTTCAGGGATTCTCTTAAATCTCAGATGGTTAAGCATTCCATTGTACTCCACCATTACATTAGCTTTTGATGCTTCTTTAGCAACCTCAGTTACACCAGTTTCCACTCCTTTCACTCTCTCCTCCACCTCATCTGTTCTTTTGTTCAGCATCTGTATTTCCTTTGTAATCCCAGCCAAGTCTTTTTTCAAGTCAGCTACTTCATCAGCCACTTTACCTAGAGTTTTTTCCATTTTTTTGTATAGCATCCATCATCCGTTTTTCCATGGCTTCTATCATGCCCTGTAGTTTCTTCTCCTCTTTAGCAGCCATTTTCGGGGAGGACCAAGAGTTCGCCCTCTGTCTTTGCCGGAGATCGTAAGCCGTTGTTTACAGTTATCACAAAACTTACATCAAATTAAAGCTCTTCTTGTGCCCAGCTGAACCGCTCTATTTTCGCTTTTTTCTGTTAAGTCTTTTAGCCAAAATCCGAATAAATCATTTCGACCTTCTCAAAATGGCGGGCACAATTTCTCTATGGTAAATAGCCCTTCCTGTTGTTTACTTCTTGTCCGGCAATCTTAATCGTCCTCCTTGACTTCTGGTTTCCTCCCTTCTTCCGGCCTCCTTGGTCGTCTCTAGGAAGCGCTACTTGTCTGGTCTGAGGTCACTTCCTGTTCTGGTGATTTCTGTCGCAGCTTAAGTAATTTTCCACACTGTTTCTCGCGGGACTTGGTGTTAGTTTCTATTTTAAAGTCAATATCCCGACCGCAGGAATGATCAACAAACCGGCTGTTTGGCCTTTTTTTTGCTGTTTAACCGCGTTTTCTGGAGTTGGTGTTAGTACACAGAATACCGCACGATCATGCGCTTCATCAGGTGTTGTTTATTCTCGGGATCAGCGCGTTTCTGGTGAGCAATTTTAAAAAGTTACCTTCAAAGTCCGTATTTTGTTATAGCAGTGTTTCCTTGGTATCAGTTTCCATAGAATGTCTTGGAGGTCTGGGTCATGCGTTCTTATGTTGAGAATCCAACTCGGTGGGGTCTTTTAGAGAGATTCCGAAGTGCCCTCTTGGGGGGAGGGGATCAAGGCTGGTTGCGGCGCTCTTTAAAGCCCCGCTATCAGCCGATCTCAACTTCCACTTGGACCAATGCTCGTTGCTAGTCACCCCCCTGCCTGGGGAGATCTGCGGCAGGCTGTATAGCCCGCCCTGTCATAAAGACCCTCCGTATGTTCTGGGAGCAGAGCCAGCACACGTCAGGATGCCATGTATCCCAGACCGGAAGCCGGGCCAACAGTGTGAATGCTCCCTCACGCCTCCTCCCCAGTATGCTCCGGTATCAGTCGGCACAGTGTGACCAGGAAAACTTTTTTGCCATGACTTGCTCCTGCTTCAAACTGCCAGTCTGAACTCAGCCAGAATAAATGTCAGATGTCTGAGAACCATAAGACATGAACAAATATTACACACACATTTTTATTGGAAAATATGCAAATTTGCTTTTTATTAACATTAAATTAGACTGTGTGAAAGAGCCACATGCAGCTCCCAAACTGTAGTTTGGCCACCCCGGTATATACGGAAGCATTCCACACAAGACATTTACCGTATTAAATACTTTATTTTCTGTTAGTTGTTCATCTCCATCTGTGTCTTGTCTGCCCAGCCAGACAAGAGTTTTATTCTAGCAGGGTTCCAAATAAGAGACTTTTAGGGAGCATACAACTTATACTTTTGCTGTTGTTGTTTTGCCGTTAAGTCACAGCTGACTAATGGTGACCCCCATAGAGTTTTCAAGGCAAGCGATATTCGTAGATGGTTTGTTGGTCTCCCTTCCAAATACTGTTAAATACTGGGTTCCATGGATCAGCACACCCCACGTCTAGTGATCAGCTCAGCTTTATTAGTGATACAGCAGATATAAGACTGAAACCTCAGGGCAACAGCCCTGTTTAAATAGCATGCAAAACCCACACCCAAACACAACCAACTCCTGACGATAAGGCTATTTACATATCTTTAGTTTCTCATTGGTCACCTCCAGATTCCTGGTGGGCTATTGTTCTAGAGCTCCAAGCTCATCCAGTCTCTGGTACCCAGTCCTGGAATATTCCAGCCCTAATACATAACAATACTGACCAGGGCTGACCTTGCTTAGCTTCTGGGCTAACCTGATCTATCCAGGTCAGGGCCCTTTAAATTATTGTGGGCAGTTCGAGTTTTTAAAAAAGGAGAGGTGGGGTGGGGGGAGGCAGGCCTTCTCCTGTCTGGGGTAAATGAAGGTGAGAGGGAAGCAGCAATTACTGAGTAACCCCAGGCTCTCTCTTTTATACCAAGAGCATTTTCACTGTAAACACAGTAAACACTGACATTTACCTTACGGTTGCTATACCTCTCCTGCTTCTACCATTTTGCTGTGCTATTATACTATCAGTCCTTTACAGCGAATAGGCTTGAGATAGTCAGGCAATGTGCTGCTTATTGTAAGCTATTGCAGAGTCTGTTTCAAGAAAAGAAGTGAAACAGGAAGGGAATGCTTCATAACCACACTCCTGCACTGAATCTTGCTTCAGTTCAGTTTAAATTGTTTTTTCCCTAAAAGGCTCAGAGTGACTTTCAGAATGGCTCTGGCCTCTTCTGGCTATGAAGGCTTTTGCATACTGAAACCCTGATAGTTTCCCATATCATCAGGATGTTGAAAAGTTAATTCTAATAATTTCTACAAGAATGAATCAGTTTACCAAATTCACATGAAAGACAGCTGGCTTATTTATTTATTTATTTACATGGGTAAGTTGCAGTGAGCAAAAGGAGCCAATGTGCCTGTTCCATGTCTTTCAACAGTTTCTTAACATATTTCATTGTTTAGATCAGGGGTGTCAAACATGTGCCCTGGGGGCCAGATCAGGCCACCAGAGGGCTTCTATCAGGCCTACAGTGGAACTGGCTGTCTTCTGCTTCTTCTTCCAGTTCTGCTGCTGCTGTGTCATTGGAGGTTTGCAGCTTACAGATACACACCTGAACAGCATACTGAAGATTGCAACAACACAGACATTTTGATGTAATAATTCAGAGCAAGAGTTCATGGAAGTCAATTGGCTTAAAAAGGGGTTAACTGTGTTTAGGAGTGCGCTGGTAGAGATGAAGCTACAGAAAATCTTTAGAGTTCCCATTTAAGGGCACAACATTTTTGACATGGCACATTCTTAAGGAATGTCACATTGTTGAATGTCAGCACGTAAAATAGAGCAGCATGGACAGATGTATCAATAATTCAATATTCATTTGCATAAAGATGAAGTGCGTATTCCATTGCACAGAAAATGAATCAAATGAGATCGTACAACTTGATGTAGGAGCAATTAAAAATAGGAGATGCTACCAAAAATACAACTGGCTACAAAGCAAGGATACCATTTCAGGTTTTGCAATGAGAGGCAAGATTCCCGGCAGAGGTCAAAGGACTAGCATGTTTGTTTGTATTTATTTATTTATTTGATTTCTACAATGCCCTCCCCCCCCAAAGTAGGCTCAGGGCGGCTTACAAAGGATAAAACATAAGAACAATTATAACATAGGTAAAACCATATAAAGCAATTCGATATCATAAAGTGCTTTGTTGTTGTTGTTCAGTCGCACAGTCAAGTGTGACTCTTCACAACCCCATGGACCACATCATGCCAGGCCCTCCTGTCATCCATTGTACTCCAAAGTTTGCTTAATTTCATATTCGTTGCATCGATAATCATCAGTCTAATCATCTCATCCTTTGTTGTCCCCTTCTTCTTTTACCTTCAATCTTGCCCAGCATCAGGGTCTTCTCCAGCGAGTGCTCCCTTTTCATTTGGTGGCCAAAGTATTTGGGCTTCAGCTTCAGTATCTGGCCTTCCAGGGAACAGTCAGGGTTGATTTCTTTTAGAATTGACTGATTCAATCTCCTTGCAGTCCAAGAGGCTCTCAAGAGTCTTCTCCAGCACCATAATTCAAAAGAATCTAATCTTCGGTGCTCGGCCTTCCTTATAGTCCAACTCTCACAGCCATATATTACTACTGGGAAGACCATTGCTTTGACCATACGGACTTTATGGTAGTGTGATGTCTCTACTTTTTATTATGCTGTCTAGGTTTGCCATCGCTTTCTTTCCAAGGAGCAGGTTTCTTTTAATTTCATGACTGCAGTCACTGTCTGCAGTGATCTTGGATCCCAGGAATGTGAAGTCTGTCACTGCTTCCACAACTTCCCCTTCTATTTGCCAAGGAGTGATGGGGCCAGATGCCATGATCTTAGTTTTTTTGATGTTGAGTTTCAAGCCAACTTTTGCGCTCTCCTCTTTTATTCTTAGCAAGAGGCTCTTGAGGTCCTCTTCACTTTCTGCCATTAGAGTGGTATTGTCTGCATATCTGAGGTTGTTAAGGTTTTTCCCCAGCAATCTTAATTTGGGTTTGTGATTCATCCATGCCAGCATTTTGCATGTACTCTGCATATAAATTAAATAAGCAAGGGGACAATATACATCCTTGCCATTCTCCTTTTCCTATGCTAAACCAATCAGTTGTTCCATATCTGGTTCTAACTGTCGTTTCTTGATCCTTATACTTTCAGCTTTGGCCCAACTACTTCACTCTTTCTGGGGTTACTTGTACTTGCCCTCTGCTCTTCTGCAGTAGCATATTGGACACCTTCTGACCTGAGGGGCTCATCTACTGGCATCATATCTTGTAGCCTTTTGTTACTGTCCATGGAGTTTTCTTGGCAAAGATACTGGAGTGGGTTGCCATTTCCTTCTCTAGTGGATCACATTTTGTCTGAGTTTTCTGCTGTGGCCTGTCCATCCTGGGTGGCCCTCCATGGCATAGCCCATGGCATCATCGAACTTTGCAAGCCCCCTCACCACCTCAAGGCAGTCATCCATGAGAGTGAAAGTGCAAGCTAGTTGTAAACAAATACTTAGGGATGGTGGCAACAGTTATGTTAATATAATCTCTGGTCTGCCTTGCTCATCGGTTTTTCAATCTTTATCATATATATGCAGCAGGCACAGGCTGTAATGATGGAATCAGGGCACGGGCTCTGTCTTTCTCAAGTATCATTAACAATCTTTAATGATAATGTTGGTGGTGGTGGTGGCTCCTTAACCAAATGTCTGGTGGAAGAGCTCTGTCTTGCAGGCCCTGCAGAACTGTAAAAGGTCCCACAGGGCCCTGATCTCTTCTGGGAGCTTGTTCCACCAGTATGGAGCCACCACTGAGAAGGCCCTGGCCCTGGTTGTTGCCAGTCTGACATCTTTGGGGCCCGGGAGGGTCAATCAATTTTGAGACCCTGAACTCAGTGCTCGCTGGGGTACATATGGGGAAAGGTGGTCCCTAAGGTATGTTGGCCCCCGACCATGTAGGGCTTTAAAGGTAAGAAACAGCACCCTGAAGCAAATTTGGAATGCTATCAGCAGCCAGTGTAGTGCCTTTAGCACAGGCTGGATGTGCTCCCACGAAGGGAAACCCATCAAGAGCCTGGCCACTGCATTTTGAACTGGCTGCAGCTTCCAGATTTGTGACAAGGGCAGCCCCATGTAGAGAGCATTACAGTAGTCCAGTCTTGATGTGACCATCGCGTGGATCAGTGCTGCCAAATTGTTGCAGTCGAGGAAGAGAACCAACTGCTTGATGAGCTGAAGATGGTAGAAGGCTGACTTGGCAGTGGCTGCTACCTGGGCCTCCATTGTTAGGGAGGTATCCAAGAGCACTCCCAAACTCCTAACCTCCAGCTCTGGCATCAACGGCACCCCATCAAAGGTCGGGAGTGGGATCCCTACTCTCAGACCACCCTGACTCAGGCACAGGACCTCCGTCTTTGTCGGATTCAGTTTCAGTCAGCTCAGTCTAAGCCATGGTCCAGATCTTCCAGTTTAGAGTCAGACTGGCCGCCCAACAAGAGATAGAGCTGGGTGTTGTCCGCATATTGGTGATAACCCAGCCCATGCCTCTGGGCAATCTGCACAAGGGGGTGCATATAGATGTTAAATAGCATCAGGGGGAGCTGTTCCCCTAGTGCCACCCTTTGTCCCCAACCTTGGAGAAAGGAGGCATTGTAAGGCAGATCTCTGAACTCCTGCATCAGCAAGATGGTGGATCAGTAACTGATGGTTGACTGTGTTGAACGCTGCTGACAGGTCCAACAGCAACAGCACTGCTGAACCACCCCAATCCAGATGCCTCTAGAGGTCATCTGTGAGGGTGACCACTGCTGTCTCCGTCCCATGGCCCAGGTGAAAACCAGACTGGAAGGGATCTAAGATGGAAGTGTCATTCAAAAAGCTCTGTAGCTGAAGAAGAGTACATTTTTAAAAGCAGAATATTTAAACTATTTACCAATTTTTATTCTGCCAAGGAGCTCAGGTTGACATACATGGTTCTCTCCTCTCTTTTGTACCTCACAGCAATACCATAGAATAAATGGTATTCCATAGAATAAATGAGACCAAATGACTTAAAGATATGGAACTGCTAAACGTGTGAGCCCAGGTGTCATGGCTACTATCAGATACCAATGATCATGTCACCTCTCAGTGGCAAAATTCATAGGTTCAATAATCAAATATAAGAGAAATAATACTGAGTAAGATCTTTTAAAATATTTTCTCATTTCTGCTTAAGGTGATAGCCATATGAGCAGTACTAGATAGATAGATAGACAGACAGACAGACAGACAGACAGACAGACTGACCCAAAGTCACCTGGTGAGCTACACCACACTGGGTCTCTATTAAGACTCTGCTGCGGTAATCTTTATATCTCATAATAACCAGACAGGGGAAGGCCTTCCTCCCCCCCATACACACACAATCACAAAATGGTACCCTGGTTATGTTTATTTCTTAAAATTTTCTATATCCTACCTTTTTCACTAACCATGGTGGCTGTAGCTGGCTTACAAAGGCCTGAGCACCAAATAATTAAAGGCCATACAATAAGTAATAATCAATTATTAATCCAATCAAATAAATAGTACAATTAATAATATAACCCCCTGTCTCACCCTCTGTCAACACCATTCACATTAGATATATTCCAAATGGTCACCAAAAGAGGGTAGCCTTCCATTAGTTCCCCCCACTCCAGAAAGAAGCTAATGGGGAAACCTCCATATGTTCTCTGGGAGGGCATTTCATAAACCAAGGTTGTCACCCAGTAGATGAGATTCTGTCAGGTCAGGTAATTAAATGATGTCACAGGGGACTACACCTTTCACACAGAGGGGCAAAAATGGGCTTGGATTGAATGATATTGAAAACACAGATTTAAATGAACACCAAATAGTAAAATACAGTGCTGCTTGCTGACTGATCTCCTCACTGTTTATTTATGTGACTGGGTACTGAGTGGTGTGTTGCGACAACAGGTCTGCAGAAGAAGGGAAATGGGGAAAGTCTGAGAATGTGCATGGTTACATGAAAACTGAAGGATACATAGCCTGTTTTTGTGTCTACACAGTTACTGGCATTGGTCATAAAGTGATTAAAAGAACTGATTGCAAAATTAATCACCCTTGATCAATGTTCTCTCTAAATTCTGGAGTCTTGTGAGCAAAAATTCTATGTTGTGAGCTACTGGTATTAAAGTTGTGAACGAGCGACTTAGCTACTGGATAAATTAGTTCACTCTGGAGCCATCCTTCCTGAGTTAAGACAAAAATCTGAGCTGGAGGCTAAGAAACTGTGAGCTAGCTCACACTAACTCAGCTTAGAGGGAACACTGCCCATGATCCTGGGTGAGACAGTCAGAAGGTACACAGAGGCTGCAGTCAAACACACTAAATAATCCACTTTCAATGCACTTTCCAACTGGATTTTGCCAGTCCACACAGTAAAAATTCAGTTGGAAAGTGCACTGAAAGTGGATTGAAAGTGGATTATTTAGTGTGTGTGACCAAAGCCAGAGACATCAGAGTGAGACAGTCAGAAGGTACACAGTGAGACAGTAAGACAGTCAAAGTGAGAAAGAAGGTACACAGAGACATGAAAGCAGTAAGTCTCAACTCAAAAACTTTACTGTGTTCTTTTAAACTAAATCCTTTTTAACAACTGGAGTCAGTGGGAGACAGACAGATAGTGGGACAGAGAGCGGCAGTGATAAAGCAATCACACAAACAGCCACTTCCTATCTATCATGTGAGAGGAAGCATGCCATAATCACCCTGTCTGTATTCTCACACCACATCTGTTCTGCCTGCTGTCCTGCCAGTAGATACATGTGATATTTTCTTCCAGTTCCTGATAATACAACACCTCAGGCAACCAGAATAGTTATATAGAATCAGAAAGCCTTTCCAAAGCCAGTGAGGTGGTACAGTGTCTAGAAGGTAGAAATGCTAAGAACAAAGATGCCAATGGAATAGTACTATTTCACAGAAAGCTTTTTGGTTGGAGTGCATCCCTCCTGTCACATGCATGCCTGCTGATGTTGATCCGCTCTCTTCCATAATTACTCAGCATCCCCACCTTCTGCTGCTCATGACATGAAAACTAGTCAGCAAGGCACCAAATAAGTATCAGATTGGAAAACTTCTGCCAGCTCCCTAAAAATTGGAAGTAATTTTGTTCTGATTCAGAACATTGCTGCTTTTTTATATCTCCAAATGAGTGTTATTGGATTGTTATTAACAGTAATCCCTGTAGAAGCTAATCCCTATAGAAGTCAGATTTGTGATTCTCCAAGTGGGGCCTATAGTCCTCCTGGAATTACTGATAACCAGGCTACAGAAATCAGATCCCCTGGAGTATCATATCCTTGCTGAACTCCCTCCCAGACCCAAACTATGCCCTCCCTAGTCTCCAACCTCAAATCTCTAGGAATTTCCCAACCCAGAGCTGGTAACCCTTGTAGAAACCCCTATTCTATATAACTAAGCCAGCAACTTTGATGTCTTGTAAAATCGCATCTGCTCCATTTATTGATTTTGTTCCTGTAGGCTGATTTGGGACATTGTGTCTCTGAGTTTAGGCAGAGTGCTTTTCCTCTCATAACTTTATACATTCTCAGCCTACACAGATCCGCAAAAGAAGGCTTCATGTGCATCTTGTATGATCCAGAATCTGTTTGCCAAGGTATTTTTAAGTTAGTAGCTGCTTTTCAGTCTTTAAATGTTATTTTATGTTAGTCACTGCTGCTTAAATTGTTGGTCTTTGCAATAGCTAAGCTTTGACATCTTTATTCTACTGTACTGTGCTTCATATATTCTCCACAGCTCCATATTTCATTACTTTAAATTGGAATTGGATTTTACAGTGTTTTGATTATGTTGTTACATGCCCCAGGAACCATTTCAGGGGCAGGATACAAATGATGTTGAGGATGACAATGGCAAGCTTGTCTTGTAACAATGTTGTCTTGCAAGAATTGTGTGAAGTCGGCCTACAAAAGTAGCAAAGAAGGGTGAAAACCAGAATTCAGAATAAGCTTAATGAGGCAGTTTGTGAAGAGGTCAGGAGATCTATTTGTATCACAAAATAAAAGAAACAACCTCAGTCTTGAGATCACAAGTCTGAAGAGTAGCCAAAAGCTGCCTCTCATAACAAGATGCTACCTAAAGTGCTCATATGGCCAACAAGGCTTGTAAACTTTGCTTATAAAGGGCAAAACTAATCTTTGCCACTTAGGCTGCGGTAACACTGGAGGCTTGCCATAATCTGGGTGCGCTTCTAATTGCACCGGTTTAAAGTGATGTGGGGCAGACCAACCAAAGAACATACCCTGGGGCAATTTCCCCATGCACTCATCTGATGGTCAGGCAGCACCTCAAACACAGAGCATGCTGCCCAGTCATTTTTTATAATGCAGGCAGGTGCATGCACATATGTGCTCATGCAGATATAAGCAGCAACTAAAAAAAACCCCAGTGGTGGAAATGAATCTGCAGGTTCAGGCTTCCCTTCCAGGTTCCTTTCACAACAGGAGAGTTCAGACATCCAGGAAAGCGGAGTGGAAGTGCTGGCATCATTAAAACTGGTATCTGATTACTCCACTTCCAAGACAGGGTAACGCTGAGGCATGGAAGGCAGAGGTTGTTGTCTGATCATGCTCTTTAAATCCGCAAAGGTAATGCTACTATATCGCTGCAAACTGCTCATGTGACCACAGCCTTAATGAATCTAAAAAGGCCAAACTAGATATGCTGCCACCATTTTAAAGAGATTTTAAAAAGCCACAAGGGCACAGTGGGCTGAGTTACTTTTGTCCCCTGTCCACCATTTAAAGTGCTGAAATGGCCTCACACACACACACACACACACTGGCTGGTTCAGCACTTGAAAAAGTGGGGGGGGGGTGCCTCAGCCCTCAGAGCATTTTTAAATCTCTTTAAAAGGTTGGCTCCTTAGCACGAAGGATTTACAACTGAATATTCACAATACCTTTTGACATAGTTTCTCACGAACAAGGCTTTCTTCATGCTACATCCCCTGCATGAGTGGGACCAATATCCTGTAAGGGATAGCTTTGTTGTCTGTTGCTATGGAAATGTACCTCATACTTCATATAACAACTTCAGCACAGTGATGACTTCCCTGCCTGATCAAGAGTCAGCAAAACATATGCTAATATGCTGATGGCTGCATGTTATATGGACTTTTCTTTACAGTCAACAAAGGGAGTAAGAGGACATGCATTATGGACTAAACAAGTGTGAGTGTAAAGAAAGAGCATCCACTAACCCTTCTGTAATAAACCCATTTCTACTGGGCTTCACTCCATGGAAGTCTGCTTAAGATTACAGACAACACAGATTGTACTCTTGCAGTTGTTGCAAACAGGAAGCCATGCTCTTTGTATCACAGACACCAAGCCTCTAACTACTAGGTGCTGGGGATTAATCACAAAGTTAGTAAGGATATTATGACCATTCCATGCTCATGAAACTCCTTGAAACATCTAGAATGCTTTCCTATAGAACCAGAATGTATTTGTTTCTTTACTTTTAAATACAGGAGTGTAGTGTAGTGGTTACAGAACTGCGTTCAACTCCCCATGCAGCCATGAAGATCACTACATAACTTTTGGACAGTCACCATCTCTCAGATTAACTTACTCACTGGGTCATTCTCAGGGTAAAATGGGGAAGGGAGGACCTCTTGACAGAAGGATGGGATTAAAATGTTGTAGATAGATTAGGGATGGACAGAGAAATTTGGGGGGGGCTCAGATTGTTTTATTTATTAATGTTTTGTTCAGATTTTTTTAAAAATATGTCATTGTCATTGATCTATTTGGTAGTTATTATGTTCTATCCCCTCTGTCCCCTCTATGACAAAATTTTCAGGGACTGCAGCCTTCTCCCATCCCACAGGAAGCCTTGTCAGCCAAATCATTATGCACGTGTGGGTTGTGTAACCAGCAAAAGCATCCTCTTGCTAGCATGGAACAAACGCGTGTATTTCAAAGTATTAAATACATATTTGAAATTGTAAATCTATGTATACCAAAATCAAGATACAAACTAGCAGTAAAAAAAAAATGAGAGGGAATAAACTTTAGCTACTTGCCTATGGGGGAGGAGGGCCTTGAGGATTAAGGGGAAAGGAGGGGAAGTCAAAGACATATAAGACTATTCCTGAAGACGAGGAGAAAACTCTGGAAAAGAGAAACTGAACAGCTGGGAGCAAGTGCAGCAGAGCAGGTGAAGAATCAGAGAGGCCAACCAAGGAGCTGGGGTAACTGGATGGATTCCAAACAGGCTACCAAAAACTGGAACTGAAGGGGAGTGTTTTATACACTTTTGCCAGGGATGAGAAGAGGAAGGGGTGTTGGAAACGGGATGTGAGAAGAATAAAAATGCAATCTTTCTGGAGATGGGCCATCAGAAAAGAAATTTTTCTGGCAATGGGCAGTCTGAAAAGAAATTATTTGTTTGCACTGTGGAGGGGAGTTTTCCCCTTTTGCAATAAAAATATCAAAAATGTTCCCTTGGGGAGATTGGAAGCTAGCTCCAGCTGTCAGAAGCTCAGCACCTGCTGGAGGCATCAAGCTGGCCATCTGAAGGGGCAGGATTGGGGCGAATGCATGCCTGAAGATGGAGCTCTATGGTGGCTATGGGGGACCAGCTTGCCCTCTGGGGGATGTCACCTGATGTGCCATATATCAAAGCTTTTACTGTACTTCAGTCCATACATAACTTCACTTAATTCCTTCAATCCCTTGTGGAGTTGGTAGGCTTATTTGGAGAAACTCAAATGGTTCCTAGATAGAGATATAGTTCAAACTTGCCACTCTTCACCCACATGCACCATTTTTGGAAAATGCAACCATCTCCACTGCCATTCTAGATACTGATAAGCAGATACATGCATGTGCATTTTCCAACAAGGAAAAGGGTCTGGTCTTTCTCTTGCCTTTCCATTCCTCTGCATGTGATTTTTTTTTTTTTAAAGAGGAGGAGGAGAACCTGAGAGTCAATATCCTGCAAAGCAGAAAGTTGCCTATCACAAGGGGCAGAGAATGGAGCACAGCAAGACTAGCCTCTGGCTCTCTGATTCTCCAACCCGAGCAGAGAATGCAAAGTTTTGGCTCTTTTCACAAATGCAACTGCCATTTCCTTATTTTCAAATATATATACAGAAATGTCTACCCTTTCTTGCTACCATTTCAGTCTTCAAAGCAGCTTACAAATGTTGGAACCAAGTTGGTTTTCAGTCTTAGCAAAGGCAGGATTCCTCATGTACACATACAGCTGCCTTATATTGAGTCATACTATTGGTCTGTCAAGGTCAGTATTGTCTATTCTGACTGGTAGAGACTCTCCAGGATTTCAGCTAGAGGTCTTTCACATCACCTGCTATTAGGGTTGCCAGGCAACCACCCCCTGGCCATGCCCCACTGCCACTGATCAGCTGGCTGGTGGGAGGATTTAATGGCAGCAATGGAGGCCTAGCCCTGCATTTCAGCCACCTCACTGGCAACAAAAAGAAGCCCTAGGCTGGCAGTGCCAGCGATATGATGACATCATCACATTGCCAACAACATGACAGCAGTCTGGTATTTGAACAAAAACTCTATGTTAAAAATGGCTTCTACCGTAAAGTTTTTGCTCAGATATCAGAGTGTTGTCACATTGCTGGCAATGTGATGATGTCACTTCCAGTACATGCTGGAAGTGCCATTGCCACATCACCAGCAACATAGCTGAAACACTGGAGTAGGTCACCCCCACTGCCAATAAATCTCCCCACTGGTTGTCAAGGGGTACCTGGCAACACTGCGTACTACCTGATCCATTTAAAAGGAGATACTAGGGTTTGAACCTCAGATCTTCTGCATGCAAAGCAGATACTCTGCCAGTGAGCTATGGCTTCATGGTCACGTTTTCTGCAGTGTCAAGTTTCCCTGCATTTGCACTTGCATTCCTTCACTGCTTTCCCTCATTTTTGCAGATGTTTTTGCATTCCCAGATGCAAAAACACAGTTTGTCCCCTGTTGCTCCACAGCATCAGACTTCCCTGTTTCCAGGAATGTCATACCGCAAGAGGGGGCAAACTGCATTTTTGCTCCTGGGAGGGAGAAATCATCTGTGGAAATGAGGGAAAGCCACAGATTAAAAGAGCAAGCAGGGGGAAACTTGACACTAAAGAAAATGTCTCTGTCTTGCATGCTAGAACAGATCTTCCATAGGAGGAGCCTGATGGGACTACTACCTGTGACTGACACCATCAGTGGCAGTTCTTTCTAACATGTGGCAGGCTTTTCAAGGTGCAAATTAGGCTTCAGCCTGTGCCTCTATTCCTCCCTACTCTTTCTGTCACCCTAGTTTGTTCCATGCTGTCATCAACTGCAAGCAAGATTATTTGTCTGTGCATACCATCAGGCTTTTTGTCCAATAATTAAAATGGAATAGGCAAGGTCTGCCTCTTCTTAGACAGAACAAGAGCTCTCCTTACATCACTGCCAGCAAACTTGGGGCAGAACATTTTAAAGTCTGGGAGGCACTGCCAAGAAAGCCTAGCCTGAATATTACCAGTGGCATGTGTAACAGTGGCCTTCTAGCACCGATCACAGCCAGCAGACCAGTCTAAGCTGGTTGAAGCTCTTATCACTTTATGATACTACTTCTCCGGAGCCTGACAGCTGGAATATGGGTCAGCAACCAATTTTTCAGTAGTTACATGTTTTCTTCCTCTGAAAATACTGACATTTTTCATTTGCTAAAAAAAAGTTGCATTTTGAAGGTGCAGAGCAATAATTCTGGTTACACTTCTTATTGCTGCTTGTTGACTGAAGCCACAGAAAAGAGGGGGGAAATGAAATTGGTACATGACAGGCAGCTATTCCCTTCCGTAATGCATTTACGTTCACACTGCATTTTGAACTTTGATGTGAAGGCTTTGGAATTAAAAAACTGCCCCTGGAGAAATGCAGAATGGACTGAAAATATGACATCTTCCTGTCATCACCCCCACTCCCCCAGCCTTGCTAAGTTTAGCTGCTGCACTCCCAACAGGAATTGCTCAGCTGAATCCCAGGGCTCTACTTTGAACATTCCAGGGGATGTGCTGTCTTGCAGTATCAAAGCCTCATCCTTGCTGAATACACCTTTGATCAGAGCAGGGAGAAAGATTTGCAACCATGTGAAACTCAGTTCATTTGGGGTTTCATTACATACTTGAAACTCCAACCATTTTCATCCAAGTCTTTGCTGATGTTCATAAACCATTTCATTGGAACCTTTCATGGTTTCCAGTATGGAAAATTCACTGGTTTGCCAGATCTGACACAAAAGTTCTAAATCATGGTGGCTACATAGTACAGATTTCAAATGACAGAAATGCTTTTGGAAGATGTCTTACTGTGGACCAAGACATGTGGTCTACCTAGCTGACCCAATTTTGTCAATAGCAGTTTTGCAGTCTGTTGTGCTTGAACAGAGTAGAAGATGAACAATGTCACTTGAAAGCTCCTTCCCAAGTACAAATTCTTTCATATCCTGATGAAAACTGATGCCTCAGTTAAAACTGAGAATTCCATTTAGGCTGTGTTGGTCTTGTTGAAGGTAACAATGTTTTATCAGTTGTATCTAGGCTTACAATTGGAATATCTAACTGTTCCGGCTCCAATAGCAAGGAACTGAAGCAGACTCAGTAGCTGGGGGCTGTGTCCAGTCTTACAGGCAAATTTACCATACAAACTGATTGAATCAGCAAGGCTCTCTGCTTAAGTATTCTGGAGGGCAAGAGGCCCCACATGTTCCTGGTTTTCATCTGGCGAAGACTTGATTAACCCCCAGTCATGCAAAGAACTATGTACTTAGGCAGTGATCTGGCTCAGTAGCTGGAATGTGGGCTGCCAGCCAGGTGCTTCTCTGTCACCGAACTGCCTCTTCACTGGCTGCATCTCTTTCAGTGTTGCTGGGAGGAGGAGAAGAATTTGGGGGACTGGTAGTCCTGGCCCTGGCCCTACAAGGAGGAAGACTGGCTGATGTGGATTCCAGCATGTTGGCAGCACTGCCCGGAGCTAGGCCTTCAGGGGTAGGTTCTTCAACCAAGGCCTCAGGATTAGGGGCTCTGGGTCTGGAAAGGGGTCCAGTGGTGTCAGGTGTTCCTTGAGCCTCACAGTCTTCCCTCAGAATGGTCTATGGTTTCTCCTGGTCATCATCTGAGGAATCTGCTCCTGAAACCAGACCAGGGGTGAGGATATGTTCATGACACGAATCCATATTTTTTAAAAGAACCATTCTGACCCACAGAATGATAAATGCAGTTTCACAGTGATAGTTAGGTACAGTAGAAAATGTACAATGTCATATCCTGTCATTGTCATCACTGTTTGTTTGCCTCATTTTCATTACTGTCATTGACAGTTATTTGTTATGCCATTTTAGTCCATTTACATGGTCTATGTCATTTATATGCAAATATAACATTAAAATGTATTAATTGTAATGGGAAGAAGCAGAAGCAGATACAAAGAAAGAGAAGCTGGAACAAAAATAAAGACTCAAGTCTAGACAATTCTATCACCATTACTAATGACATGTACTCAATAGATCTTGGTTTGTATGGTTTGTATCTAAACTAGCATTTCCATGAATACAAAGATTTCCACCCATGGAATATGATTGTTCCTGTTTCCATAGTAGCCCCTAATGTCTCCCCAAACCATCTTCCTGCAAGATCTTAGTCTGAATCCAACTCATTGATTACTAAACTAGTAAGCCCATTGTTGACTAAAGTGTGGTCACCATAGAAATAAATAATAAACTGGTCTTCCCCTAATCTTCCTGCTCCTGCATCCAAATCTCACTAGGAACAATTGTAATCATTTTCAGGAGCCTGACTGCTGGCTAAATATGATTCAGAGACAGGCTGCACTCACTAGCTTCTCCCTTTTCATTCTCTGTAGATTGTCACCTTGCTTATTTAATTTATATGCAGAGTACATCATGCGAAATGCTGGCCTGGATGAATCACAAGCTGGAATCACAAGCTGAATCACGTTCCTAGAATCTCAGATCACTGCAGATGGTGACTGCAGCCATGAAATTAAAAGACGCCTGCTCCTTGGGAGGAAAGCGATGGCAAACCTAAACAGCATGATAAAAAGCAGAGACATCACCTTGCCAACAAAAGTCCGCATGGTCAAAGCAATGGTATTCCACGTAGTAATGTATGGCTGCGAGAGTTGGACTATAAGGAAGGCCGAGCGCCAAAGAATAGATTCTTTTGAACTATGGTGCTGGAGAAGACTCTTGAGAGTCCCTTGGACTGCAAGGAGATCAAATCAGTCAATCCTAAAAGAAATCAACCCTGACTGTTCCCTGGAAGGCCAGATCCTGAAGCTGAAGCTCAAATACTTTGGCCACCAAATGAGAAGGGAGCATTCACTGGAGAAGACCCTGATGCTGGGAAAGATTGAAGGTCAAAGAAGAAGGGGACGGCAAAGGATGAGATGGTTAGACAGTGTCATCGATGCAACAAACATGAAATTGAGCAAACTTCAGCGGACAGCGGAAGACAGGAGGGCCTGGCGTAATCTGGTCCATGGGGTTGCGAAGAGTCGGACTCGACTGTGCGACTGAACAACAACAACAAAAAGATTGGCACTGGCTGGCCACAGTCTTCTGTGATTCGATAAGGGAAATATTGATACTAGGGGTATGCACTTAAGAATTATTTCAATTCCATAACAGAAAGTTGGGAATGACATGATTATTGTTTTCACTGAATATCAGGAGTATTGCTATTGCATCAGGAAAAAAACCTTTAAATAATATTGGGAAAATATCAATACTCAACATTCAATGAAAATGATAATTATGTGCTTTCCAAAATTTCAAAATGAAATGACAACATAATTCTTGAAGTGCCTGCTGGCAGCAGGAGTGGGGAGGGAAAGGAAGTATGTCCCAGGTGGGTCACATCACATCAGCCCTTTAAAAGGCCACTGATTCAATGGATAGTAGACCTGGCCTCCAGAGTCAGTAGCCCTGTAAGGTTTGAAGAGCTGTTGTGTTCCCTGCATAAGAGCAGAAGGTCCTCCCAGCCTGATTCTGGATATTTCTTATATTTATCAGAAGTGCCTTTCATGGTATCAGATATTGCCAGTCTGATCCGATGACAAACATTGGGCATTTCATCAGGTCAGCAATACCTGACTGCACATCCCTAGTTAATACTAGGATTGCCAACAATCAGGGGATATAATTTCCAGCCTGTTTAATAAGTGTTGTTTACTGAGTGAGTCACAAGGCTAAACTTCAGAATTCTTTACCTTTTGCTCTGTTCCCATAAGGATCCTGATATCTTGGGCTGGTCCACTATTCATGCATTCCAAGGAGATGGGAGCCAAGTTGCCAATAATCTCTCCTTATATATAATTGAGTAGTAGGGTGGCACTTTCCAGCTATCCCACTGGCTGTGCAATGCACTCCATCAGTCATTGGCCCATCAGCTGCCACTCAGGAGTACTCGCATGCCATTGGCCGGGTGCTGGATCTGCTCCTCTTCCCTGCCCACTCCCACCTCAGCCACTGTTTCCTGGCAGAATTACTGGCAAACGTCTGTCTCTCCCAATGAAGACACTTCTCCTGCTTGGCTCCTCTGTGGGACTAACTTTTCCCTCAGTGGCTGCTGGAAGAAGGAAACCCTTTCCAGGCCTTCGTGAGGAACTCGTTGGGGCCTGTCCTGACTAGGGTTGCCAGCTTCAGGTTGGGAAATTCCTGGATATTCTGTGTCTAAGGAAGCCAGAGTTTGGGGAGGGGAGAGGATCCAGCTGAACAGAATGTCATAGAGCCCACCAGCCAAAGCAGTTATTTTCTCCGGGGTGGGGGAGATCTGTTGTCTGGAGTTCAGTCTGTTGTCTGTGGTCAGCAATCTTCAGGCTCCACCTGAAGGTTGGCTACCCTAGATATAGCAGTTAGCACTTCAGAGCAGGGTCTGCCAAGCAGAGATCAGTTCCCCTACAGCGTTATACCCAGCTGAGTCCTTCCCCTCCAGAAACGCTGCCCTCCACAGGACCTGCCCCCCAACTCTCTAGGTATTTCCCTACTCAGAGCTGGCAACCCTACTTTCCCCTCAGTGCCTGTTGCTAGGCAACCAAGCTTCATTCTGTCGGTAAAAGGTCCTTTCCACACCTATTTTGGCCTTTGGGAGAAAACTCATTGGGGCCAGTCCTGACTAGGGTTGCCAGCTCCAGGTAGGGAAATTCCTGGAGATTTTATGGTAGAGTCTATGATACCTGATGATCTTCAGGCTTCACCTGGAGGTTGGCTACCCTAGGCAAAGTAGTCAGTGCTTCAGAGCATGGTCTGTTAGACACAGGTTCTTGCTGTGGAAGCTGAATGAGTGATTTTGGACCAGTAACAGACTTTCAGCCTAACCTACCTCACAGGGTTGTTGTACAAGTCAAAAGGGGGAGAAGAGAATGATGTAAGCTGCTTTGGTCCCCATTGCAGAGAAAAACTATACTTTTCCTCCTCAGGAACCATTGTTGCCAATCTCCAGGTGAAGGCCAGAGATTACTCAGAATTACAACTGCTTTTCAGATGGCAGAGATCTGTTCCCCTGAAGAAAATGGTGGACTCTGTGTCCTTATACTCTGTTGAGATGGCCCTCCTATGACAGCCAATGTGATGTAGCAGTCAGGGCTTCAGAGCATGGTAGAGGCTGCAGATGTGTGTGGGGGAGACGGAAAGCTGAAAAGTGAGGGACAAATAATGGCAAGTTGATGCTTGGCTGGGAAGGAGATAGAGTTGCCAACTCCAGGTGGGAAATTCCTGGAGGCTTGAGGGGTGGAGCCTGGAGAGGGTGGGGATTGAGGAGGGGTGGGACCTCAGACAGGTACAATGCCATTGACTCCACCCTCTAAACCAGACTTTCCTCCTGGGGAACCATTGTTGCCAATCTCCAGGTGAGAGCTGGAGATCATTCAAAATTACAACTGCTCTTCAGGTAGCAGTGATCAGTTCCTCTGGAGAAAATGATGGACTCTGTGTCATTATAGCCTGCTGAGGTCACCACAGCAAATTGACCCTGAGTGCCCAAGTCCGGGGCACTCTCCCAGAGCCTCTTTCTAGAGCTTGTTGCATTTATTTCCACAACGGGCCTTATTCCTAGTAGATAAATATTTCACAAAAACAGCTGTATTTACCATTGGTCAAGTGTGGCAATACTACCACTCCCCATACCTGGACTCTTTCCTCTTTATATTGTGGGATAAACCTGCCTCTCCCTTCTACTATTGTGGCAGAATATGACTTGAGTTGGAAAATAGCACATGCCAACTAACAAAATACACATGTGCTCTTGTCGGTCAAGGATGTATGGCCTTCCTCACAACACAGGACACCCCTTCAGGAGGATCTAAGAGAGGAGAACAGCTCATCATTAAGAAATAAATGTTACAATTAGAGCTTAACAAAGCGGCACAACAAATCCAGATTGTTTATGCCCAATCCAATTTAAGTGACTTTATCATTTCACACATGTCACTAGATCCTTTTAATAGAAAACCATACTCTGAAGCATCTGGGACAGAGCTAACATAATAAAATTACTGTACACATTTAAAAGTGGCACGTGCTTTAGTCAATCTAGCTATTATTATTTCAGAGATGTATTTTTAATTCTCATAATAGACTCTTATGAAATAGACACTAATAGAAATAGATGGTTTTCTATAGATGCTGCTCAGCTAAGTGCTCTTCAGAACTAACCATGCCAATGCAAGTTCTTCTTCCCTCTCAGAGCCAAGGTATATTATACAGCAGATCAGGGATTAGATATCTTGGCATTTTTTAATTTTTACATTTTTTTTCTCATTTGAAAGTCTAACAGCATCTTCAGGCTAGGGTGAGAATTTTTCCTTATATATAATTGGGTAGTGGGGTAGCACTTTCTGAACATTCCACACACTCCTAAATCAGTTGGCACCATGATGTGTCACTCAGAAGCTGTTCCTATCCACTGGCTGCATTGCCTGAGTCTTACCCACAGAGTGCTCCATCAACAATTGGCCGATCAGCTGCCACTCAAGAGTACTCGTGTGCCATTGGTTAGGTGCTGGGTCTGCTCCTCTTCCCTGCCCACTCCAGCCACTGTTCCCTGTCAGAATACGCTCTCTCTTCTGAGGAAGACACTTCACCTGCTTGGCTCCTCTGTGGGACTCACTTTTCCCTCATTGGCTGTTGATAGGCAACCAAGCTTGGTTCTGTCAGTAAAAAGACAAAGGAACGAAAGGAAGCCAGAGTCTGGGGAGAGGAGAGGACTCAGCTGAACAGAATGCTATAGAGGCCACCAACCAAAGCAGTTAATTTTCTCGGGGGGGGGGGGAGATTTGTTGTCTGGAGTTCAGTTGTGATACCTGGTGATCTTCAGGTTCCACCTGGAGGTAGGCTACCCTAGGCATAGCAGTCAGCACTTCAGAGCAGTGTCTGCTAGACCCAGGTTTTTGCTGTGGCAGCTGATTGGGTGATTTTGGACCAGTCACAGACTTTCAGCCTAACCTACCTCACGGGGTTGTTGTGCAAATCAAAAGGGTAGAGGAGAATGATGTAAGCTGCTTTGGTCCCCATTACAGAGAAAAACTGTACTTTTCCTCCTCAGAGCCAATTTGGTGTAGTGGTTAAGTGTGCAGACTCTAATCTGGGAGAACCGGGTTTGATTCCCCACTCCTCCACTCGCACTTGGCTGGATGACCTTGGGCAAGCCATAGTTCTGATGAGAGCTCTCTCAGCACCACCTACCTCACAGGGTGTCTGTTGTGGGGAGGGGAAGGGAAAGGAGTTTGTAAGCCACTCTGAGACACCTTAGGGTAGTGAAGGGCGGGGTATAAATCCAATCTCTTTTTCGCTTTTTCTTCTTCCTGTTGCCAATCTCCAGGTGAGGGCTGGAGATCACTCAAAATTACAACTGCTCTTCAGGTAGCAGAGATCAGTTCCTCTGGAGAAAATGGTGGACACTGTGTCATTATACCTTGCTGAGATCACCACAGCAAATTGACCCTGAGTGCCCAAGTCCGGGGCAGTCTCCCTGCGCCTCTTTCTAGAGCTCATTGTATTTATTTCCACAATGGGCCTTATTCCTAGTTTAAGATAAGGAAAACATCCCATCCTTTCCCCAGCTCAGCATCTCCAGTCAAATCTTCCCCCCACGCTTTTAGACATGAAAAAGAGGAATAAATGTGTATTTACGCTTAAAGGCACTATAGCAAGTTCTGGGCATATTAAAGATTAGAAAAATAACATGAGATGAAAAGGTCAAACCCTCCCTCAGCAATGCTGCTATGATAAAATTTGGAAGTTCCCCCACTCACTGATGCTCCAGATCTAAACATTAGGAATGCCCATCATAGATCTGTATTATAATGGGTAGTTTGGCCCTCATGTCAGCTCTTGAGAAAACGATTAAGTATGGTGAAGTGAGAGATGAAAGATCTTCCCAGCACGCTCTTCAGCATGTTATAGCCAGTTGAGATGTTCTGAAGAGACAGATCCTCTCAAAGTCTTGTATTACAGGTCAGTCCAGATACTGTCTTCACTTCAGGGATCAGTATCCCCATAAAGATTTCCCTGCCTCTTATCATAAAGCAAACCTCACCAGAGAAGTCAAGACCACCACACAGTAAGTTTCACAAATGATGTCAAGGAAGGCTTCCTACAAGAGAGGGAAGGAGAAGTTGAGACTGAGATATAAGACAGACTACTTTCCGAGGGCAGCTGTGCTGGTCTGTAGTAGAACAGTTAGATTCCAGCCCAGTAGCACCTTAGAGACCAACAAGATTTTCAGGGAGCTTTGACTCTCAAAAGATTATACCCTGAAAAATCTTGTTAGTTTCTTTTAAAAAAAAATTTAAAAAAAATTATTGTTTAAAAATCTTGTTAGTTTCTAAGGTGCTACTGGACTCAAAAGACAGAGGCAAAAGCATTGTCCCCAATTTATGGATCATATTATGATCACACTTTTGCACCAGTTCTTAAACATGTCACAATTAGGATGCTCCTAAGCATTGCAGCATCCAGAAACATGCAGGCAGAAATACATAGAATACATTTTTGCATGGTGAAATAGAGGAAGAATTACACGTTCAACAGCCACCAGGGTTTACAGATGAAAAGAATAAACATCTAGTATGTCAACTTCAGACAGTGTTTTATGGACTAGCATCTAATGACAAACTGAACAAAATGCTACTCAGTCAGGTCTTCAGACAAGGCAAAAGGAGAGACAAGCCTAAGCAAAAGGCTTATTCCCTATCGTAAACAGCCAGCTCATCTGGGAGCATGTGTGTTCAGGTATGATGGCATGGCTTACAAAGGAGACCTGTAGATGTGTCCTGCTTGTTGTATGTTCATGAGGAGGATCACAAAGGATACAGGAACAAAAAGAGGAATCAGAGAGAAGGCCCCAGTTTAGACAAAATGAGGCATCCCCTTCATTATAAAGGTAACACATACACACATCTGCATCTAGTGCAAAGAGCAAGGTATCACCCCCTAATGTCCAGGCATGCTGAGCTGCCTTTACTCCAACAGCAATGTCCCTATTCATGCAGTGAGTTCTGGTTCATAATATGGCTTGCCATTGTGAGGAGGGAATGATATAGAATGCATTGAGGGCATCATATGTTTGAAAGGATCCCCACATCAAAGTCTCTACATGTATAAATCTAGAGAGAAGACCAGGCTAGGAGTGATCAAGCATGTAGTTCCTCACTTGCTTTCTAAGATCTTGTTGCCACATGAAGAATCCATACTGAGCCCCTTTTCATAATTTGAATCAGCCAGAAGATGTCTGGCCCTTTCCTAAATTAATAAGTAACATTGGCAAACAATAGGCAACCATGTTTGTTCAAAGCAGATTTCATGCATATTTTGGGGAATGTAACAGACTCAACAGTTTCTGGGAATCAGTTTTATCAAATATGGAGCAGATGACTGTAGTTACAGCACCCGCTGAGCCACGTTATGCTTTGCTATGTTACCCAGAATGTTATAGTCAGAAAAGAAGATCTAGACTTCATTCTGCATTTGCAAAGTGCTACTAGAATTGCGACATAATTTTATTAAACTAAAGCCTGTTCTCTGCCCTCAGAAGAATGGTTCTACTGGATCTGAGATGTAGGCATCTAATGAAGATGACTTCTTGTAGATGGTTGCATGAAGGCCACATTTCTGAACATCATCATCATCATCATCATCATCATCATTATTATTATTATTATTATTATTATTATTATTATTATTATTATTATTATTATTATTATTCCACACTAGTCTGTTTATATGGTCATGAGCAGAGGTCATTTCGCAGAAAAAGGAGCGAATTAGCATAACTTATTAACATAATTTATTTGCATATGCCACACCCCCTGACATCACCGGAAATGTGTCAGAAGGCAACACCCACCACTCAGGCTCCACTGGACTGTTTTGGATTGCAAGCTATGGGGGGGGAGTGCGCAGATCTGCCTTCAGAGAGGAGGGAGTGCTTGTACCTGAATAAACCTTAATCTTAAAGGTGCCACTGGACTGTTTTGGATTGCTTGCTATGGGGGGGAACGGGCAGATCTGCCCATACAGAGGAGGGAGAGCTTGTACCTGAATAAACCTTGGTCTTAAAGGTACCACTGGACTCTTTTGGTTGGCCAGCAACTGCAGGAAAGTGCGTGGCTGCTTGTGGGTCGAGGAGGGTGGCGTGGAGGATGTGCATGGTCTCGAGCAGGTAGGAGGCCAGGGCGGTGGCAGGGCAGAGGTACAGGAGGAAGCTGAGTAGGCGCAGGAGGCCGGGGCAGAGCTTCTTGCAGGCCTCGCGGGAGTAGCCAGGGCTCACCTTGCTGCTGGAGCTTTGCTCCTGTGCACTCCTGCAGGAAATGAGCCCTGGTTCTGTGGAAGGCACTTATGGCTGTGGAGCTCTCCAGCATTACCAGGAGGCATTTACAAACCCAGGAAAGTTTATTCCCAGGCATATGGGGGTCAAAAATTTCCCTTTCTGCCTCTTCTGTTGGTGCAGCTCTGCTAATGGAAGAGAGAATAAAGGGTGATTTATCCCTTTTTCCGCTTCTCACTGCAGCCGTCCCAACCATGGGGAGACCCCTGAACCTGAGAATATAATTCTTCATTTCAGAAAGCATTTTTGAGGGGAAGTGAATGCAGAAAAGATTTGTGATCCTTGCATCCAGAGATTTTGGGCTCCAACCCTATGTGTGTCTGTTTAAACTTAAGCTACAACAATTTAATTAAGAAGCTCTAAGATGCTGTTTTGACTCCATCCAAGCCAATGGCTTAATTTCAATTGACTTTGGTGGGAACAAAATTGTATGCTTTGTACGTTCCAGACTTAGCAACTATTCACTAGGGAAAGGCTTGACTACACATCCCTCCAGTGAAGCAGACTGTTCTTTGCCAGGCCTGAACAAAACCATAATTTCTGACTGACACAACAGGCCTGGAAATCTATGCTCAAACAGACCTCTTTTGTATTAAACCAAGCTAGCTATTTACAGGCACAAAAGAAAGAAATGCATCCGAAAATCTGACAACACTTTAATCTACAGGGGGACAGCAACATCTTTCAGGCAGTTCATAGCTTTGTTTAGCTGGACTTCTGAGAAAGGTTTGGAATCTGAAACATGTTTCCACCAGCCAATATCATAAATTTGGCATTTGTCTCCGCTATCTGGTTTGCAGTGATGGCTTGGCAACAGTTGGAAAGATCATAAGCAATTCCCAAACAGTGAGTGACTTCCCATCTTAAGCACATCAAGGCCAGCTACAAAGAAGGTGGGTGGTCAAAATTAGTTCCCATGAACTCTACTCACAGACATGAGACGTGCATATCCTAGTACATGCATGCACACATATACCTTTAATCTCAAAGACAGGAGTGAAACATGACTGCCAATTACTTCAGGCTATGCCACCTAAGCATGGATGGGGTTTGAAGGAAGGAAAGAGAACCAAAACACACTGAGCTCCTTCTATTGAGTACCTCTCCAGTTAGAAATATACTACTTTGGGGATCTCCCAATCCACCTTAATATATTTGTTCACAGATGAGCATGTAGCAAGGATCCTTGCATGCATACTATATGCTATTGCATATCAGCAACTGTGAATGTGGCTACTGATTCCAGCAATGCCATTAGAAGAACAGGGTATCTACAATCATAAAACCATGCACAGGGAAACACCTAAGTAGTAATTCTTTATGAATCCCCCCTTCTTCCCAAATCACATTGGAATGATGAGAATCCCACCACAAATCCATTATGGACCAGGCAGAGTACTATGGCAGGAGGTATTCAGTCTACCCCAGCCTGAATTGGAAGGGGAAGAAGAAGACACAACCTTCAGTTATTCTCCCCTGGTGCTCAATAGGTTGAAAAACACTCAACCTTTTTGGCTAAGACCAAGTATGAAAAACACTGATCTATGGAACATCTAATGCAGAGCTGGGCTTCCCCCCCCCTTTCTCAGATGTGCTGTGTATAATTGAGTTTGCAGAAGTGTGGTTTGGTGAACAGTTCATACAATGAAAAGCCAGATTCCTATGTGAGCTAGTGGCAGACAATGCTGACTGCAAGAATCTATGGAAGAGAATGCACAGTATTCAGTATAAGTGCCTGACTGTAAATATAATGCAGTGGAAGTTCCTGTGATGAGCCAAGTCATGTGACCCTCTATCTAAGGGAAACAATACTGTGCAAAGACTTGAATTCTGATCCTGACTGTGCTAGATCCAAACTACCTAGCCACTGGAAGCCAGCATTTCAAGAGCACAACACATTGCCCATTGTTGGTGGAGCAGGAGATGTGCAGTATTATGGCTTACTTAATAGCTGAAGGTGTGCTATATGTTGATGGACTTCTGTGTTTTATTTTTTTATTGTGACCTTGGCTCCCCTCTCTATTAGCTCTCTTACAGAATGAAGGTAGCAACTTATATTTTGTTCCCCTTGTGTAGTAAAAGGAGCATGGCCTTGTTTAAAAATAAGATGGATGAGGTGTATAAATGGAAGTAATATTCCAACATGAAGCCTTCTATATCTCATTCAGGGAATGTTTCAGAGGGCAATGCTCTGGGTTGGTAAAAGAATTCATTTCACAATGAAATTTCACTAAAATCTTGAAAGGGAAACCCACTTTAGGCCAGGGGTGGAGTGTCTTGATTTAGATAAGACCAAGATCGTTCCAATTTCAGTTGGCTTGGGACTCAGTCTAGCTTTGGAACTGTTCATAAAGCTGGTGTGGATTATTTGATGTGGTCAGCAAAGCAAAACAAACCAAACCAAAACAGCAGCAGGTAGACTATTTGACATAAACTGCCCTGACCTCTTGCCCTGATGTTATCTGCTCTGCTTCCAGACTGGAATGTTCTTCTGATGAGGCCATACTTTTTGTGAAATGATGTTTGCACTGCAGTTGAGAGCAGAAATGAGGTCTTCTGCTGAATGGGCCTTTGTGCTGCATGTTTAGTTGGAGGGTTCAGTGCACCTCAGTCCCAACTGAGTGTGCATTGGACTACAGCCTGTGTCTAAGCTTAAAAGCACCATATTTCCTAACAAGGCACTAAACCTAGCCTCTGATGCATAGTCAATAGATGAATTAAAGATGTAGTTTGCAGCATACGGCCAAACAGCCCCTACTGGCTTTCCCATTATATCTAGGTAAGAAATATATCAGGAAGGTCAAGGTCCCAAGACACAAAAGCTCATACCTTGAATAAAACTTTGTTGGTATTAAAGGTGCCAATGGACTCTAAATTTGTTCTACCAACACAGCTGACCATCTGGAACTATAGTTCCACCCCATCTGCTTTTCCATGAGGGTTATCATTCTCCCAGTGGGGATGGGGGATCCCCTCTTGTTTCTTGCAACAACTCTGAGTAGAGGCAGGAGAAAAAAAAATAAATAACCATTGGATCTGTGACATGCCGTCACTTCCAAGAAAACCTAGATGTGATGCCACATACTCTAGGAATTGCTGGAAACTCTATGGTAAAACCATAGAGGATGGATTTCACTTTTAGTCTCACTTCCAGTTTTTCCCAGAAGTGATATCACACCATCACTGACAGTTGCTCCGCTTCCTGCCTCTGCCCTCTGTCTCCTGCTGGTTGCCGGGATGGGCCTGGCACCCCTATTCCCACTGCTACAATAAGGGTTCACCCATTATCACCTTAGCTTGTTCCCACACCGCTGTTATGCTGATTTTATACTACTGATTGTACTGGTTGCTGTTTTAAAATGCTGATGTTTTAATTTCTAGTTTATTGCCACTGTTAGCATTTGTAATTTTAAGTCTTATGTTTCTTTTATTTTAAATTGTATTTTTAAAAACTTTTTTATGCTGCCTCAGGCACATTCTAGGATACAGTAACTA
This sequence comes from Gekko gecko, assembly GCA_029375565.1. Classification (NCBI taxonomy): domain Eukaryota; kingdom Metazoa; phylum Chordata; class Lepidosauria; order Squamata; family Gekkonidae; genus Gekko; species Gekko gecko. The sequence goes on from JAPDNY010000006.1 coordinate 142,795,135, forward strand.
AATATACCATGACAAGTGTCAGAAAAGTAGCATTTAAATATTTTATATACATAAATAGAGGGAAATCAGACTTGTAAATTAGGTCTCATAGTAACTAAATTGCATGTGTATGTAAACTTTCTAATATAGTCCCACAAACTCTTCCATTGCCCCCAGTTATTCCAGTTTGCTTTCAACATCAGGAAAATTCCCAGGAATCAAGCCTGTATTATGGTTTACAACTCCAGACTGGGTAATTCCTGGAGATTCTGAGGTGGAGTCTGGAAAGGGGAGGACTTCAGCAAGGAGTTCAGCCTCCAAAGCAGCCATTTTCTCCAGGGGAACTCTGTAGTCTGGAGATCTGTTGTAATTCCAGGAGAATTCCAGGCAATCCTAAATGGAAATCCAGAGACACTTTTCTTAAGCTCCTCTTCATTCCCTGTTGAGTATAGATGAAATGGGACAGAAAAACCACAAAACCACACATATTGAATTTTTTAGAAAGCTGTTACTCAGCACATAAAAGTTACTGATTACAAAAGAAGACAAAGTATATTGAACAAGTTAATGGTTATTTATAACTGAGGAAAGGATGAAATAAAAGTAGAAAATTTAAATCCACCCTAAAGGTAAGTTCTAAACTTGAAATTACAAAATTAATTCCTAATTACCTCATGGCTATAAATTGGACAATCTCAGTCATCCATCTATTGGCATCAGCTTGTTTTTTAAAAGTCCACTTCTTGTCCAGCCTCTCCAGTTCCAGTCCTTCCACTCTAGCTGGTGATTTTCCAGATAAGTAAAGCAATTGTTTCTCAGATCTGTTGGGAATATGGAATTACACTCTCTTTCAGGAAGAGCTTTTTTTGTCTTTCCTTCATTAACCATCAACATCTTTCCTACCAGAATCAGATTCCTAGTTGCAGTCCAGTCAGGAAAATCCACATTCATAGCCGCTGTCCTACCTCAAGGAGCAAGGTTTAAGTTCAAATTTAACCTCTGAGTATCAGCAGTGTGTGTTTTTAACATTTTGCCTCTCAAAGCTGAGAATTTTTCATAGAATACCTGTGGAGTGAGGAGTCGTTTTACCACACAAGATAAGCTAAAATTTAATTTAAAAGTAGGCTTGCCAACATCTAGATGGGGCCTGGAGATCTCCCAGAATTACAACTAGTTTTCAGATCACAGAGATCAGTTCCCCTAAAGAAAATGGCTGCTTTAGAAGGTGGAATGTATGACATTATACCCCACTGAGGTCCCTCTATTCCCTAAACCCCAGGTCCCACTCCAGGTGCCACCCCCCAAAATCTCCAGGAATTTCCCATCCTAGAGCTGGCAACCCTACTTAAAAGAGAGATTTAAGAACTTCTGCTTAGTAGAATAACAACATAGTCTGTACAGAGTTATTCCAGTCTAAGCCACGATTTCAGGGGACCAAACCTGAATTACACCATTAAGCTTTTGTTAAAATTACTGAATAAGACTTTGAAGTTCTGGGAATCAAAATGTTATAAAATTCCTACAGGAACCACTCAAGTTAACCAAAATCTGAAATTATTAAAGGGGGGGAGAGCAACCATTCTTCAATTAGGTCTTCATTGCTGAAAAGTGATGTAAGTTATTAAAAAAGCAAACAGCTCATTTAGAAATGTGAAAATGTGCATGTGAAAAGCTTTTAAAAAAGAAAAACCTAATGGAACATAGTATTAAGCACATTACTTGACCTGAAAACTAACTACATGCATATTATCTAAATGAGTTAATTCCTTTAACTTACTTTATGAAGCATTTTTAAACACAGAAGCCGCTGTCAGTATTGCCGATAAATATTGCAATATAATAATAGTGCACTTAACTAGATTTTGTATCCTAATGCTAACTTCCAATTCATTGCCATATAATTAGTCTTAAAGATTAGGAGAGGGAAATAATAATCAAGAATTCATCCATAATAATAACAGGATAGAAACCAGTATGAGTTTCCCATTGCTCCTATTCTTCTATAATTGAAATTGGTGAAGGAGAGTAAAAAAAATTAAGGCATACAAAATGCATTCATACAGCAGCCATAATTTATACAAATATTGTCCCCCCATAAACTAACTTTTTCCATCAGAAGATGTAGGTGGTATTTCTGCATAATAATTTGGATCCAGCACAAGATTTCCATTTGCCCTAGACTTCTTCCACAGGTGGAAATGCAAGAGAAACACTGGAGCAGCTGCTTGTGGTAAGTCAAACTTACTATATCTCTACTTGCATTTCCGCTTGCACAACATCTTGTGCAATCAATTCCTGGCATCATAATATACAGGGAGGAAATTGCTAGGTGTTGCACAAGATTGAGTACAAGCAGAACTGTGCTTGAGAACAAGTAGAACTGTTTTATGTTTCTGCTTACCCAAGACATTCTGTCCAGATGAAGTAGTAATGCCAGATAATTTTAAAAATTAGACTTAAAAGTTGTTTTTTGACCCTGCCAACAGCTGACCAATCAAACATAAGATTGCAGATAGATACTTACAAGTGGGAACCCACATGGACTTACAGGAGGCATCTTACTTCCCTCTCTCCTACTCAGGGCCGGCTCCAGGTGTCTGGGCGCCCTAGGCAGGACAGCCTGGGGCGCCCCCACTGGGGATGCCAACCTCCCGGTGGGGCCTGGAGACCAGGGGGCAGCGGCGGAGCACTGGCTTTCCCGGGGGCCCCCAGGAAAGCCAGGGAAGGGGGCCGGGGGTCTAGCCGCCGCCCCCTCCCTCCCAGCGCCGGCTTTCCTGGGGGCTCCGCGGCTGCGGGACCCCCAGGGAAGCCGGGAAGGGGGTGGGGGGTCTAGCCGCCGCCCCCTCCCCCTCCCTCCCAGCACCGGTTTTCCCAGGGCTCTGCAGCTGCAGGGCCCCCAGGGAAGCCGGGAAGGGGGCGGGGAGTCTAGCGTGGCGGGCGCTCAGGTAGGGCGGCGGGGGAGGGCGCTTTTGGGGGGGAGCGGGTGCCATTTGGCGCCCCTGAGGCCGGCGCGCCCTAGGCGAGTGCCTAGTTCGCCCAATGGGCAATCCGGCCGTGCTCCCACTATTTCCTCTTTCCCTTTCCTGAAAGCTCCCATAGTATCTCTCCCTTTCCTGCTTCCTTCTTTCCTTCTAGGCTTGCCAACCTCTAGGTGGGGGCTGGAGATCTCCTGGAATCACAACAGATCTCCCAGCTACAGAGATTAGTTCCCTTAGGACTGCCAGATGGATGTTGGGAAAGCCCCAGAGACTTGGGGGTGAGCCTTGGGAAGGCAGGGTTTGGGGAGAGAAGCAAATTCAGCAGGGTATAATGCCATAAAGTTCACCCTCCAAAGCACCCATTTTCTCCAGGGAGACTGATCTCTGTCATCTGGAGAGCAGTTGTAACTCCAGGTAATCTCCACCCCCCAACTGGAGGTTAACAACCCCACTCCCCCTGAAGGAAATGGCTGCTTTGAAGAATGGCATCTATGGCATTATACCCCTCTGAGGTCCTTCCCCTCCTCAAACCCCACTCTCGCCAGGCTCCCCCCCCCCCAATTTCCAGGAATTTCCTAACCTCTTTCCCTCCTGTTGGCAATCCCCATACCCGCTCCCTGCCTCATTCTGTCCTTCTCAGCCATTCACCAACCTACCTTTCATCTGCCTCCCATATTCAGCTACATTTATTCTTTATCTACTTCATTTATACTCCACCTTTCTCCACAGTGGGGACCAAAGCAGTTTATATTATTCTCTTCTATTCTTTTTTATCCACACAACAACCCTGTAAGGTAGGTTACACTGAAAGTATGGTCCAGAATAACGCAGTGAGTTTCCACAGCAAGATGGATATTCGAACTTGGTCTCACAGAAACTACTATGATGCTCTAACCACTACACCACACTGGCTTTCATAGGGTGGCTTCTGTTGAACTGTAACAAGCAGCCAGGCCTAGTTCACTTATGCAAGTCAGGTGGTATCAAGTCACCCAGAGGTTGCTTCCAGGCCTAGGATTGCCATCCTCTAGGTGGGACCTGGAGATATCCCAGAATTACAACTGAGTTCCAGACACCAGAGATCTGTTCCCCTGGAGAAAATGGCTGCTTTGGAGGTAGACTCTATGGCATTATATTTGGCCGAGGCCTCTTCCCTCCTCAAACCCTGCTGGTTTGGTGTAGTGGTTAAGTGTGCGGACTCTAACTTGGGAGAACCAGGTTTAATTCCCCACTCCTCCACTTCCAGCTGCTGGATGATCTTGGGCAAACCATAGTTCTGACAAGAGCTGTCCTTGAAAGGGCAGTCCTGGAAAGAGCTCTCTCAGCCCCACCTACCTTTCAGGGTGTCTGTTGTGGAGAGGGGAAGGAAAAGAAGTTTGTAAGCTGCTCTGAGACTCCGGGTGATGGGCAGGGTATAAACCCAATCTCTTCTTCTTCCTCCTCCTCCTCAGATTCTGCTCCAAAAACTCCAGAAATTTTCCAACCTGGAGCTGGCAACCTTAGCCAGCTGGACAGGCCCTAATGAGTCTTTCCTCAAAGGCCAAAATAGGCCTGGAAAGGGCCCTGCATCCTCCCCCTGGCTTTTACTGACAGCCTAGAATACTGTGGTTGCCTAGCAACAGCCACAGGTGCTCCTTGTACCATTTTCTGATTTATTTAAGCTGCCCAGTGGGGTTTTTTGTTTTAGAATTCACATTTTTCTGCAAACCTGGGGTCTTTTTCAGGTTTGTAGAAAGGACTGTTTAGCCCATTCACGGCTCCAGTCACCGAATTTAAGTATCCAAAGATATCCTGTGATAAGTATGAGACAACACACCGGAGGTAAATCCAAAAGTGATTTCAGCTTTTATTTCAGCTCCAAGTTAGACCAGCTAAGGACTAGACCAGCTAGACAAAATACAGTCCTAAAACAGCAGTTTATATACAGTTCTGGCTGAGGTAGCCACGCCCACAGAAACAAAACGCGCCAATAACATTTGAAAGTAATAACCAATCACAGCTCAGGTATACGGGCCAATCATCTTTGTACCTTATGACCAATCACAGTTGTTCCCACCATAAGCCCTCTGATTGGGCAATACTTGTGCAGCATTTCCGATCCGCATAATGAGCACCTGCTCAGTATGCTCACCATTATGTCTCTGAGGACATAACAACTCCTCCCCCCTTAGATGGAACACACTCGTAGTCTGCTAAATGGGGAGGGGCCCTTCGGCTTCGTTGGGACCGCCTCAGTTCTGGGGCTTCAGGGTCTTCACTGGTCTCAGCGCCAGGCATTGCTGGGCTGTCAGGGTCCACAGGGTCCGAGAGTGCAGGGGTCTGCCCTGCCTCAGGTTCTGGACGAGAACCAGCAGCACTCACCTCGTCCGGAGGCAAGTGGGACTGCTCCCTGGGCCTGAAACAATCTCCGGCCTCGATCTCCTGGTCCGCAGGAGACCATCGCTGCCGGAGTTGGTCTATGTGGCGACGTATCTTTCGGCCGTCAGATAGCCTCACCACATACATTCTGGACCCTAGACGGTTGGTGACTTCGGCGGGAAGCCACCGGTGCCCCTCGGAGTAGTTTCGGGCAAAGACCCAGTCCCCGGGCTGGAACTCCCTGGATGGCGTGGGCGATTCGGCCCGTACAGCTCTGCTGCCATCCAGATCCGGGTGCAGGCGGTCGAGGAGGGTTGTCAATTTCCTCCCCATGAGCAGCTCGGCCGGGCTTTTCCCTGTGGCAGAGCTCGGTGTGACATGCTGCCACAGGAGAAAATCGGCCACACGATGGTCCCAGTCCTCGCCAGGCAGTCGGGCGAGGGTCTCTTTCGCCGTCCGAACCATCTGCTCTGCCTGGCCGTTAGAAGCAGGATGGAACGGGGCTGTGGTGATGTGCCGGATTCCGTAGCCCTCTAGGAAGCCGGCGAACTCCCTAGAGGTCAGTTGAGGGCCGTTGTCACTGACCAGTACTTCAGGTAGCCCATGGGTGGCAAAAAGTTGGCGCGAAGCCTTTATTAGGTTTGCCGATGTTGTGGACCTCATGGGAACTACCTCCAGCCACTTCGAATAAGAGTCCACAACCACTAGGAGCATTTGGCCGTTGATTGGCCCGGCAAAGTCAAAGTGCAGCCTTGACCAAGGCTTTTCAGCTCTGTTCATGGGTGCTGGTGGTGTGTGCGGAGGGTCAGGCCGTGACTGCTGGCAGCGCACGCAGCCTCGTACTTTTTCTTCAATGTTTGCATCGAGCCCAGGCCACCATAAATACCCCCTCGCCAGGGCCTTCATGCGAACAATCCCTGGGTGCCCGGCATGCAGGGACTCCAGAACCCTTCCTCTTAGTTTGGGGGGAATCACGACTCTGTTCCCCCAAAGTACACAACCCTTAACAATGGACAGCTCAGACCTTCTGTCCCAGTACGCCTTGAACTCAGGCTCTGAACAGACACTCGGCCACCCCCTCCACACCCAGTTTAAAACACGAGACAGTGTCAAGTCCTTCTGGGTGAACGCGGCAACGTCCTCGGACCGAAGTGGAGACTCCGACAGTTCATCCAAGGCGCAAATGTCCGCTGTAGGAGCCGGATCGACACCAGTCTCAGGCAGAGGACAGCGGCTCAGAGCATCAGCGTGCGCGATACATTTGCCAGGTCTGTGCTCCAAGTCGTATTCGTACGCCGCCAGGAACAGGGCCCACCTCAGCATTCTAGGCGACAGAATGTTGGGCGTGGGGCGGTCAGGGGCAAAGATTCCCAGTAGCGGCTTGTGGTCCGTCACCAGAATGAAATGGCGGCCGTACAAAAAGTCATGGAATTTCTTGACCGCACTTACAAGCGCCAAACCCTCTTTGTCTATTTGCGCGTAGTTTTTTTCTGCACCACTCAATGACCTTGAGTAGTATGCAATCGGCGCTTCAGACCCGTCAGGCATTACATGGCTCAAAACTGCCCCAATACCGTATGGCGACGCATCAGCCGCCAAAACCAACATTTTACTCTCATCAAAATGAGTTAGCACGCTGTCAGAAGTCAGTAATGCTTTAACATTTTCAAATGCCCTCTCTTGTAGCCGTCCCCAAACCCATTTTGCGCCTTTATTCAACAATCGATGCAATGGCTCGGCTACCATAGCTTTGTGGGGCAGAAATGAATGGTAAAAATTGATTAGCCCTAAATAGGCTTGTAACTCCATTTTATTTGTAGGTCTGGGTGCATTGTGTATAGCTGCTACCTTTCCAGGGGTTGGGTGTACACCTTGTTCATCAATCTTGAACCCAAGGAACTCGACACTAGAGACCCCAATCGCACATTTTTCCCATTTTACTCGCAACCCAGCCTTATGGAAACACTTCAGAACACTTCGGACCCTTTCCAGCAACTCTTCATCACTTTTTCCCGCAATAAGCATGTCATCAAAATAGGGAATTACTCCCTTGATACCTCTGAGCAACCCCTCCATTAAACCCTGGAAAATCCCAGGTGCGACGTTAACCCCGAATTGTAGGCGCTTAACTTTAAACGCACCTCTATGCTTGACGATGGTTTGTGCTTCTGCAGCATTGTTATCTACGGGCAACTGTTGATATGCCTGGGCAAGGTCTAGTTTTGCAAACACCTTGCCTCCCCCAAGAGATGCAAGTACATGGCTTATGACCGGTACAGGGTAGGAATGTTGTTGTAGCGCCTTATTGATTGTGCATTTATAATCTGCACATATACGTATGCTACCATCAGGTTTGACAGGAGTAACAATAGGCGTTTCCCATTTGCTGTACGGAACTGGCTCCAAAACCCCTTGCTCTAGGAGCTTGTCAATTTCCATTTCAATCTTGGGTTGCAATGCTAACGGCACCTTCCTATATTTTAGCCTGATAGGCCTAACATTTGGATCCAACTCAAATGAAACCGGGGGACCCGTATAAGTTCCCAGCCCTTTTGCAAAAACCTGAGGAAACTCGTCATACAAACAATTCCATTTATCATGACATACCGTATTAATACCAGAAATAGCTATGCCTAATGGCTCAAACCAATCGAGCCCCAACAGGCTTACCCTGTCCCCTTCGGCAACAATCAGGGACAGAGCCGCCTTACGCTCTTTGAAACGGACGTCAAATTCCGCCTCACCTGCCAATGGAATTCGGTGCCCTTGAAAATCTGCTAGACAGGCATCAGTGGGCAGGAGGCGGCGGCGGCGGCTTCGGCTCGGAAAAAGATGATCCAACGTGCACGTTGAAATGATGGTTCTAGCCGACCCGGAATTGACTTCAAACGGGCAGGGAATTCCGTCGAGGAACAAGGTGACGAAAATCTTCTTCCTTCGGGGTGCTCCCGTGGTGAGGACGGACGATGAAGAGGGGTTGGACGACAGGGTCGGGTTTCGGGACGACAGGGATGAAGAGCAGGTTGTGTTGACCTTGCTTCGGAATTGAGAGCGCTGTGGAGGCGACGTAGGCGGCGATCTCTTCGACTTGCAAACTCTGGCGATGTGCCCACGCTTTCTGCAAGCCCGACAAACCAACCCTTTGGCCCAACAGGTGTCGCGCTCGTGCTTCCCGCCACAACCAAGGCACTGACGTGCTGGTGCAGTCTTCACTTGGGTTCGCGGCTGGCTGCTGAAACAAGGCTCTCGTACGTCATCCACGGCGGCCGCCGGCTCACGGTCCTCGACCTGTTGGTGAATGCTGTATTCAGCTGCCGCAGGCCGCTGTCGCACTTCTCGCGTCGACCTTTCAGCAGCTTCAGCGGCGATGGCTTCCTCGAACGCGACCTTGAATGTCAGCGTCTTTAGGGCGAACAGGCGTTGTTGCAGCTTTGCATCGCGGTGGCCGCAGACCAGCCGGTCTCGCAAAGCTGTCTCGAGATCTGCGAAGTTGCAAGCCCTTGCCAACTTCCTCAATGCCACCACAAACTCGGCTACTGATTCTCTGGAGCCTTGCCGCCTTTCGTAGAACGCGTGCCGAGAAGCGATCTCTGAAGGCTGCGGCGCGAAATGAGCCTTCAACTTCTCCGTCAGGGTGGCGTACGGCACGGTCTTGATGTCATCCGGCGTGACAAGTGAACGAGCAATGTCGAACACCTCTTTGCCACACGAGCTAAGCAGTGCAGCTCGTTTCTTCGCAGCATCCGTCACCCCGGCGTTCTCGAGGTGAAACTCGAACCGGGTGAGGTACGCCTCCCAGTCCTCGGTCGCGGGCTCAAACGGCTCGAACCGGTGCTTGGAGCTCATCGCGGCGCTTCCTGGGGCGGACGGCCCCCTCGGAAACTTGCGGTCGATCGGAACTTCCTCCGTGGTGTCTCAGCGGGGCTGCCTACCCGCTATATCCCATCCTCGTCGCCAGTTGATAAGTATGAGACAACACACCGGAGGTAAATCCAAAAGTGATTTCAGCTTTTATTTCAGCTCCAAGTTAGACCAGCTAAGGACTAGACCAGCTAGACAAAATACAGTCCTAAAACAGCAGTTTATATACAGTTCTGGCTGAGGTAGCCACGCCCACAGAAACAAAACGCGCCAATAACATTTGAAAGTAATAACCAATCACAGCTCAGGTATACGGACCAATCATCTTTGTACCTTATGACCAATCACAGTTGTTCCCACCATAAGCCCTCTGATTGGGCAATACTTGTGCAGCATTTCCGATCCGCATAATGAGCACCTGCTCAGTATGCTCACCATTATGTCTCTGAGGACATAACATCCTGACTTTGCTATTAGAATATAAAACAAGTGTGGGCCCATGATACTAGCGGGGGGGATTCCCGCAACTTCCTTGCCAGGCCCAGGGGCTCCTCTGAACTCAGGGGCTGCGCCAGGTTGTGCTACTGCGGGCGGCACGTCTCACGTGGCTCCCAGGCTGTGCAGCTGCCACACCAGGCCCAGCATGATTCAGGGACTGTGCCACTGCCAGCAGTGGGCCCAGCATGACTCCAGGGTAGCCCACTACTGGCGGCATGCCCTGCACAGCTCCTGGGCTAGGCAGCCGCCACCAGGCTCAGCTAGGCTCCTGGCCTGTGCCATTGCCACCAGGCCCAGTGGGGCTCCAGGCTATGCAACTGCCAGCGGCATGCCCCACCTGAGTCCCAGACTCCACAACCCCTGCAGCTGGACCCAGCAGGGCTCCTCCACTGCAGAACAGCTGCTGCCAGGCCCAGCACAACTCAGGGACTACAGCAGCCCCTGGAGAAATGCAGGCCCATAGCCAGATATTTCTAAGTCAGGGGGCATTAACATTTTTCGGAGGGGCACTTAGCCAATTTAGATAATTTAATTATGTCTCCTGTTCACCCCCCTCCCTCAAGCCCCCTCCCCAGATCTCCAGTGCAGCCAGCATCCCTCAGCATCCTTCTCTCTCTCACACACACACCCTGTCTGTTTCCAGCCATCTGGCCCTCCCTTCCCTCCATAGTTGTCCTTCGTGGACTTCTCCACCCAACTTTCTCTCCAGGGCACCGAATGAGGTCCTGGAGCGGTTCAATCTTTTGGCTCCAGCCCAGCTCTGTCCTTCCCCACGCTGCTTGGGTCTTGCTGCTTGGGTCTTGCTGCCATTGGCCATCACTCACCAGCCATTAGGGGACAGCCTGGGGAGGGAGCATGTGGGGGAGAGTGCTGGAGAGGCCAGCCAGGCCCCAGGGACTGCACCTCCCTCTCCACATGTGTGCTGCTCAGGCATCCGCCAGGTCGCACCACCCTTTTTGCTGTGGAAGAAAGCTGAGGGGGTCTCACTCCATGCCACCCCCCCACAGGTAAGAAGGAAGTACCCAGCTTTTGCTGCTTGTCCTCAGGCAGCAAAAGCAGAGGCTGCCTGAGGCGGGTGTGCATGGCACAACCAAACCCTCCAGAAAATCAGTTGGCCATCGAAGGAATTCCTGAGAAAATCCAACAAGCACCTGGGAAAGTCGGCCCAATGGTAAGTTGCACAGCTGCTGGCAGGTGGGGAAAGGGAAGGGAAGGGGCGGTGGTGAGTGCTCCAGGCAGCCCAGAGGCCAGGCTCCAGGAGGCCCCACTGTAACTACAGGTCTGTAGGAAAGTGTATTCTCTGTGCATGTGCAGAGAATGCTACTTTATTTTTCAGGGGATTTAAACTTCCTGTGTATTTTTTAAATAATTTTCAGATTTTCCAGCAAACCTGGGGAGTACTCCAGATTTGAAGAAAGATCTGTCTAGCCTCTGTGTGGACCCGATCCTCAGATTTAGCTATCTGTAGATGGGAGCCATAGGTGACTAATAGTATATAGACAAGTGGGAGCCTGCGAGACTCGTGGGGGATCCAATCTTCCCCCCACTCTCTCACCAAGCCCAGTGTGGAGCACAAGGCTGCCAAGCAGCTTTCTACAGCTCAGAGCTGCTCTGAACAAGCCCACAGAGACTGCCCCCCACTGCTGTCTGCAGCTTACCTGGAGCAGCTCCAGGCAAACCAGCACAATTTGCCCCTCTCCAGTTCTCTGCAGCTCACTGAAGGGCTGGGGTTTAGAGGTTGTGCTGGCTCACCCAGAGTCGCTCTGAATGAGCCAGCATAGTCTTCTCCCCAGTCACTTTTCACGCCGGGCCCAGGGCAACCCAAGGGCTTCACCACTGCTGGCGGCATAGCTTGCTGGGTTCTTGGACTGCATGGCCACCACCAGGCCCAGGACTCTCAGGCTACACTGACACCACTTGCTCCAGCACAGCTCTCTGGTGGAGCTACTATCACCTCTGAGCCCAGCAGCAGCAGTGCAGCCCGGGAGCCCTACAGGGCTCAGCAGCAGCTGTGCAGCCCAACTCCCAGGTCACACCACTGCCGGCGGCATGCCCTGTGTGGTTTAATGGCTGTGCCACCGCCAGCTCCAGTGGGGTTCCTGGGCTGTGCTGCTGCCATTGGGCCAGCATGGTGCCGTGGCCTATGCTGCTGCTGCTGCTGTACCCAGTGCAGCCGCCAGCCTCCTTCAACTGCTGAATGTAAGTCCATTTTCTGCTCTTGATCAGAGAATGCTTTTTATTCGGGAGGAAATTTAAACCCCCTGTGTATTTTTAAAACATTTCAGATTTTTCTGCACAGCTGGGGAATCCTCTGTAGCTCCCAGGGCTGGGAACAACACCCCCTCACAAATGTTCTGTGCCCTCTCCCAGTCCCCTCTCCCCTGGGAGGCTGGTTCTGGGCATGCTGGTCTCTGTTGCTGCCAGGAGCTGCCCTGAGCCCAGTGGCATAAAGGTGAGCAGGTGGCAGCTCTGGCATGGCTCAGGCAAGGGTGCCGCCCTTCTTCACAGACGGGGAGCACTGAGGTGAGGCGATGTCGCCCTCCCTGTGTCCCTGTTCATTTTTGTAAAAAAATTTCAGTGATGGGTATCTGAAAAAATTCAGAGTAAAAAAAAACAAATCTTTAATTGGGTTTGCTTTTGTCCTTTATAAAGTTTATATCTCCCATACCTGGCCTTACATTTTATAGCACACATGGCCCAGATCGACAAAGTGACATTTATGTCAGATCTGGCCCTCGTAACAAATGGCTTCAACACCTCTGGTCTAATGAATACAGGCTCACCTTTATACTGCATTGTTGGTAGCCACTAGATCTGCAGCTGATGTTGAGTGGGAAGCTATTGGCTGTCCTGCCTAGGAGTTTCTGTATAATGCATCTTTCAAGATGTTTGTATCTTGGTTGTCCTCTTCTATACTTGTTCGAGTTCTGCAATGTCTTTTTTGAGACAGAGTGACTAGAACTGCATGCAGTATTCCAAATAAGGCAGCACCGTAGATCTACACAGGAGTATTATAATAGTGGCTGTTTTATTTTCATTCCCTTTCCTAATAACCCCCAACATAGAGTTTGCCTTTTTCACTGCTGCAGTACACTGAGTTGAGATTTTCATTGAGGTATCGACTATGACACCAAGGTCTCTTCCCCTCTTATTGCATGACTCGTAAACTTACTCAAGAGTCTTTGGTAAGATACCTTGTCAAAAGCCTCTTGGAAGTCAAAGTAAGTAACAACTTGTTAACCTACTCAAAAACCTCCAAATGTTGGTGAGGCATTACTTCTTTTGCAAAAGCCATGCTGATTTTTCCTCAGCAGGCTTTGTTTTTCTGTGTGCTTAATAATTCTATATTTAATAACTTTTTCTACTAATTTAGCTGGAATGGATGTTAGGCTAACTGATTTGCAATTTCCTGGATCCTCTCTAGATCCCTTTTTAAAAAATCAGTGTAACACTTGTTACTCTCCAGTCCTCCAGTGAGGAGGCTGATTTGAGTGTCATGTTACAGATAGGCAGGGTGTGCTGGGTACGGCTGGTCGCCACAGATACCCATCACTGAAAGCTGGATATGCAGTCCAAAAGCAAGCCGAGAAACAGAGCTGAAGGTCAGAAAGCCGGGAAATCAGTCAGAGTTTTCAGGAGCAAGGAGCGGAGGCTGACAGCCGGGACTAGGTCCAAGAATGCACGGATACTTCTGTGTCAAGGCAGGTGAACGGGGTTGTTTATGACCAAGTCCTCCCTTCCCTGGGAGTCAATCTGCAAAGGCCGCCCATGTTGCCTTTGCAACAGCTGCAGTCTGGCACTCTTCCTTCTCTCTTGTACATTCAGACGCTGGCATACCCTGCGTCTGGGACAATCAGGTGAGCTAGGTGGGGATTCTGGCCTTGGGGTGTCTCCAACAGGGGGTTCTGGATCAGTCTCTCCCTCTGGTTGCACCTCAGCCTCTTCACCTTGCTGCCCCTCCTGTGCAGCTGCTCGGGCTTCTTCTCCCTCAGGTGCTGGTAAAGGTTCCTCTTCTGGGCTGACTCCAGAGTAGGCTGGGTTGTTCCATGCGTCTTTCTCGACTGAGGAATAGTCAGCCTCAGCAGAGCCAGGACCCATGACACAGGGCTTTTTTCTGAGGGAATGCGCCGGAATGGAGTTCTGGAACCTCTTCAACAGAATTATTTTTAAAATGTTTAAAAGCTCATGAATTTTCGGTATACAGATTGAAAACTTCATTTCCCTCTTGAGAGTTTTGGCACCTCTTTCTCAAAAAAAAAAGGGGGGAACCTCAAGATAGGGGTTAATAGATCAACAATTTCACATGTGAATTCCTTAAAGCCTGAAAAATCCCTCCAGTGGACAGGCGGGGCATGGCAGTCACAGAGGACTGAGGCAAGGAAAGTAAGAGAAAACTTAACGTGTAGATACTCTGTTGCAGCAACGAAAGCTACATAGAAGAGGGTGCTTTCACACATGCTAAATAACACAGTTTCAATCCACTTCAGCGACTAGAGGAGGAGACTGGACAAGAGGAGACTGGACAACCATCTTTTGGGTATGTTGTAGATATGTAGGGGTTTCGGCTGTGTTCCTGCAGAGTGCAGGGGGTTGGACTAGATGGCCTGCAAGGTCCCTTCCAACTCTAACATTCTATGATTCTATGACTATTTGCAAGTGGATTTTGCCATTTTACAGAGTAAAATCCAGTTGCAAAGTGCATTGAAAGCAGATTGAAAGTGCGTTATTTAATGTGTGTGAAAGTGCGATTCATCTCTCTGTGGAAGCAGCTACTGTTGGAGAACTTTTTGTTGTTCGGGGCTGTTCAGGGCATACCACCCTGAATTCCTTGCAGGAAAGGTGAGATAAAAATGCAAATGATAGATGCATTAATATTATTAATTTGGCCTTCCCCCACATCTTGTTTAGCCAGGTTCTAACAGGTGGTGTTTGGACAGTTTTCATCTCTATGCATAGTCTGTCCTGGCCGTTATGAATATGTTTGCTCTCAGTTCTGTTTCTGTCTTTGGAACTCAGGAAAACACAATAAAATCAGTCAATGAACAAGTGGAATTAATCAGGCACAGAAGTAAGACTGTTGTGTGTGATTGTATCAATGCACAGAAAATTGATGGAAAGATTTTTTTTTCACATGGGATGCGCTGCTTATTATACTCAGCAGGAGCTGCTGTGGAAAACAGCAGTCCCACATCAAGTTCTTTGTACTTTCCCTAAGAGTGTTTAGACATACTTACCTGTCATAGTATCATCCTGCTGTGTGTTTCCCTGCCCCTGCCAACAGCAGCCAATGATACTGCACATGGGTGGGGAAAAGCTCAACAAGAAGATGTCACAATATGAGAAAGAGTGCCTCAATATTATGAGGAGAATTTGAGGTAGGACTGCCATTCCACTGTACTGGCTTCCTGTGTTCTTTCAGTTTCTCCTCTTTGTAGGCTCAGCAAATGCAGATTCCAAATAAGTACCTTGACTTGCAAGACACAGACAAATAAGGACAGGAGAATATTACCCCAGTGATTTTGTAGTGCAAAGTGCAGGGGAGTTTAAATATGAATGTTTGAATATTAGGTTTCTTTGTTTAAGATTACAATCAGAAAAAAAACACACCACACACTTCAGAGCAGTTCTTCAGAATCAGGATATACCTCTTAGCATCAACTGAGAACCCTGCAATTAGGCATAAAAGCAACCCCTGCAATCTCCTGAAAAGGCATTAGAAGACGTTATTATGAAATAATTAGAAAGACTGCAGTTCCTCAGTTGCTCTTTGCACATTCTCCCAAGTGTGTGGGAGTCGCTTAGCGGCGAGCAGCACAAATGTGGCTGGAAGAACATTTGAAATTACACATTCATAAGGGATAGGCCAGAGGTCTTTCCCATAGGAATCAGCATGTTGCACACCTCCTACATGGTTGGGTCATTGAAATGTTCTCTTGGCTTTGTGTGAGCTATTTGCAGATGAGCAGCTTATGTTTAAAGAGCATCTCTATCGAGCTCAATCCAAAGAATCTTGTGCATATGTGATATCCAAGAACTGGAGAACAGGATTGAAAGTTCTCCATTTATGTAAGAGGCCTTGTGTTAAGAAGCAGATGGCTAAATAGTTGCAGCAATGGATTTAGGGACATGCTTTCACACAGATTCCAGGGCTTAAGTCCTACAGCCAGCATGTACAGTGCAGTCGCCATTATCTGACCAGGAGCTCCCTACATACATCCACTTGAATTAGGAGAGAGAGACTAGTAGACACAGATCTTGTCCTTACATCCATGGGTGAGATTGCAGAGAACCTATCCAAAAACAGAAATTCTGAACATGATGCAAAGGCAAAATTCCAAGAGCAAATTGTGCCTGACAGTGTTGTTACTTATTCATCAAGAATCTAAGCAGGAACAATAGCCATGCTGGTTTTACTGTCATCACACTAAAAATTACATGCATATCTTCTGTGGTGGTGATGGAAATATTTCTGGGCTTCTGAATCCCTAACTTCATTCCAGCAATGTATCTATGAAAGTTGCCTTC
Source organism: Gekko gecko (assembly GCA_029375565.1). Classification (NCBI taxonomy): domain Eukaryota; kingdom Metazoa; phylum Chordata; class Lepidosauria; order Squamata; family Gekkonidae; genus Gekko; species Gekko gecko. The sequence goes on from JAPDNY010000006.1 coordinate 142,811,334, forward strand.
CCATTTTGAAGAGTGAGGAATTTTATACAGACCCTCCCAAAACAAAGCAGAGCACTAAATCCCTATAATTTGTGAGTTTCTCACATTTCAGAGTGGGTTTTTCTTCCCCTAGACAGCCTTGTGGAACAAATTCCTGGTTTCTGTCTAGCTCCATCTGGATTAACAGTTGCATCACAAAGTGCCATTAATTGGTTCCCAAGGTGGCAGCAAGCCCAAGAAGTGGAAGAACTCTGGAGAATAAGTTAAATTCCACAACTCAAAAAGGGATTCAGCCACATCAGCTGGAAGATATACCGGCCAGCCCTGTATTCTGAAGAAATAGCCTGTCCTCGCTGAAAAAAAGATCTGGACCCCTATCTATTTTGGAGGCAGGGAGGCATGCAAGAACATTCCCTTCTACTGCCTGCCAATCTATCATTAAACTCTTGTCAGTGGTTTTGTTTTAAATGAAAATGTCAGCTTGACAGATTAATTGAGCTATACACCATGTGTAAAGAAATTTATGAAGAAAACACGAAGAGCCTCCAGTAGGCACTACCACATGCATCTCAAATGCAAAAGGATGGCATTTGTGTGTGCATGAAATGTGATATTTTAATGTAGGGGGGGAAACTATTATTTCAAGCTTGTCCTCCACTGACAGAAGCCACATTTAGGATTCATTTGAAAAGAAGGGGACAATCATGACAAAGTGTTTTTTAGCTTTAGTAACAACACAGAAAACTGGGACTCACAAAATGTCCCCCGACTAATAGCAGACGAAAAGATGGTGGTCTGTGTAATTTAATTTCAATTAGGGCACTGAAACTTCTTCAAGAATGGATGATATATACTTTTACCGTTACTCTCAGACTATTAAGCACAATGCAGAGAAATTATTATGTAAATGAGACTTATCTTATTGGCTTTTGTGTCATTCTCTCCCCTTTTTCTTCCTAGGTAATTGGTTGGGTTGATGTGGGAACCAAACAGATGACAGCAGAGTGAATAATGTAATCTTGGCGGCATTCTCTTCCTTTTGACTGAGCTGTCTGAAATATTTGTGGGAGTCACTTTAATTTAATTTCCTCTTAATTAGTTGAAATAGTACTCTAATGCTATTCCATTTTAATACAAGTCTTTCTGGCACCCAAGTATGATAAACTATGTGTTTGTAAAATATGCCATAAATGCATGTTTAGATAGTAAGATTGACCCTACATGTACTCTTTCTCCAAAAGGGTAGCTCTGTGTATGCCCGTATTTTTGTTTCTCCTTCTCTTTCTTTTCTCTGCCTGTTTCACACACCTTCCTCCAATGCTAAATATATGTAAAAGAAAAACTGCTGTTACATTTTCAAGTCCCAAAATTCTGAAATACAGAAATAATGAGACACATTCTAAATGGAATAAGAAAAGGTCAGGCTAAACCACTAAGGATATGGTTCAGACTTTAGAACTAAGTTTGGCATGAAATTTAAGGGCATTTAATTTTTTAAAAAGCCTATCAAACAATCCCTGTTCATATCTGAGTGGGAATGCAAACTTTCTCCTTTACCTAACCACTCTGGTGTTGAATGAGAGGGACATTTTTAAGGGCTGGCATGGGGACCCAAAGTAGGTTGTATTAAATTTCAGCCTAACTTCCTGATGAGAAATAGTCATGTATCTTGTAATCCCTAACAGAGTTAGATCATTCTAATTCCATATTAATGGATTTAGAATGGTGTAACTCTGCTTAGGAATACAATGTCAGTCATAGTAATTTCTCTCAGGACAGACAAATTCGACCTTCCCCTGAACCAGGCTGTGATCAGGCTATAGCTCATAGCCTGGTCCCCGACTTACCACCCAGGCCTCCTGACTTCCCATCCAGCTGAGAGGGTGCCCCTGACTTATTTAAATGCCCCTCAAAGGCCCTGGGTGATGGTTTGGGTTGGCAGAAGTGGGAGCTAAAATATTTTTGGTGAGAAACCTTCCATGCAGCCCAGTGCCCTTATCCTCATGATAGTAGCGCATTTGATTTTGAGATTACCTGAGGACACTACATACATCTGAACGAGACCAAGTCAGTTTTATTTATTGGCCTGCCAGTGCTTGGCAGTTTTTACTGCCTGCCACCCTGGATGTACATTGTGATTGTATTTCTGGGGTACCTTCTCTGCAGCCTTGATAAACCCCTTAATACCAAAGAGGAGGAAGAGACTGAACGCAACAAGGAAAACACTGATTCACAGCAAGAGTAGAGGAAGTAAATTGGTGATGTTCAGGACTAGCTTTATACCACTGAAGTATTTATAAATATATAAAACTGAAATGTGGAGAGTTACCATATTGGGGACCCTGTTCTAAACCCTGTCTGACTCAAACCTCCCTTAAACAGCTCTTTCCCCCTCTGTTCCTCCTCCTCCCTTCAGTCTACTGAGGGCCCTGATTGGCTGTTTCTGGTTTTCTGTCCAAATGATGAGGGTACAAATTGGATTGGCAGATACGGGAAAAGAGGAGGGATAGACTTGGCCCTGACCACCATATAGCAAATAGAATGGGTTTTTTCATTAATAATTGGGGAGCCTTTCCTCACAACTCAGTAGAAGAACACATGGGTTTGCATTAAGGTCACCAGGCCAGGAATTACCAGAAAATTGTTTGCAGCAATTTCTAGAAGGATGTGATGTCACTTCTGGATTGTCCCTGCAAGTGATGTCACACCATAAACTCAACTGCCATTTTTATTTTTCTCCTGCCACTGCTCAGAGTGGCAGCAAGAAACAGGACTGGGAATGGGCAGCCCCAGTTTGCATGTATGAGGTCTCAAGCTCAGCCAAAAGAAGCTCAGTTATCAGTGTTGGGAAACATCTTAAGTCCTTGAAAAGCCATTGGCAATCAAAATAGACACTATACAGCCTGGAATAGATAGGACCTGTCAGTCCCAGTCAGTATATGCATATCCTTCCTTCAGAGTAGCATTCACAAAGTAACAATGGAGACAAAGATGGTGACAAATGGTTTTGGCATGCTGGAGAGGCACATGAAGAATTTTATTTATGTAAATACTAGATAGGGCATGTTTATTTGTGTAACTACTACATAGGGTATGTTTAGCTCAGAAGCTGTCATGTATAAACTGTTCAGAGCTTGTTAAATGTTCATCTCCTTCCCACACTTGTTGTGCTTCTTCTTGGTCTATAAGTTCTCATATCCTGAACATTGCTCTGTTGTTTGAAGACTGACCATTAGTTGATGATTTTGTAAGGTGTGTTGTTGCAGTGACCTTTATCCAAAGCAACTGCACATGTGTGGAACTGGATTATTTTCACTATTCTGCTAACAATGCTAACAGTGCAAAGAGAGAGAGCACTATGGAATTCTGGTGTTACACAGTATATCCTTAAACATTAATACAAAGCAGAGTTACACATAGAAACAAATATGCCTGTAAATCTAATCTGGCCTTTGTTTACAGATATGCAGGTATAATTCATAGTCAGTAAGAGAAAGAAATATTTCCCTATTTGGAGGAAATGCCAAATTGAAAAGTTTAGAAGAAAGACATGTGGAAAAGCAGAATATATATGTCTGCACTAGCTTTCAGAGCAAACATGAATTTTTTAAAAAGACTAGCTGTTATCTTTTACTTATTTATGTATCATATTTAAACCCTGCTCTTTCACCTAATATACAGGCAGCTAAAAAATAATAATAAAATATAACAATTACTATAATGATGACAAACAGTATACAGGAACCTAAATAGCGCTACTACCATGAAGTGCCCTATTTTTTAATCCCTGTGAATTAGTTTTAGTGAGGGATTTACACCTGGAACTAAGTAAAATGGACTATCTTGGGGGGTGGGGTTGTATAGTCATCTATCAGGGATGCTGCAGTTACAAATTCCTGCACTGAGCAAGGGGTGCAACTAGATCACCCCCATCCCTTCTGATTAGGGATTCCAGACTCCAGGTGGCACCTGGGAATCCCCTGGAATTACAGCTCATTTCCAGACTACAGAAATCAGTTCCCCTGGAGAAAATGCCTGCAAGGATCCTATCCTGAACAGGCCCACATCACAGTGAGCTGAGGCTCTCTTGTTCCTAGTCACTGAACCTTTTCAAGTGCCAAAATGGCTGCACCTCACACACACAACACTCAGCTGTTTTGGCACTTGACAAAGTGTGGGGGAGAACAAGGTCTCCTCAGCATACCAGGCCTCCAGATGACAGAGATAATTCCTCTGGAGAAAATAACTGCTTTGGAGGGTGGACTGTATGGCATTATACCCCACTGAGGTCCTTACCCTCCCCAAACTCTGCCGTTCCCCAACTCCACCCTGAAATCTCCAGGAATTTCCCAACCTAGAGTTGGCAAGCCTACATCTGGCAGAAGGTGGTAACAAAGAAATTCAGCTTAGTTTTCCTTCTTATTGTGATTTCCCTGCTTTGTTTTACAATGTGTGATATGAGACCCTTACGTATCATGTAGCTATTTTAATTGTCATAGCCTGCATTGTCACTCCTCTGTTGATCAAAATTCACTCAACAATGCATTCAACAATGGGTGCCTTGCCAGGGCAGCTGTTCCTAGCAGATGCTCCTTCCAACAGCTATTGTGAAGCAAACAGACCTGAAACATAGGGAATCCCATATACTACTACTGGTAGAAGACTTTATTTTATCCTAACAGTGTCTACCTATTTCCGTATCTTTAAAGCTCTCTAAAGCCTTGTCTGCACTACTATTTCCTCATATTGCTCTCTTCATATTCCTCATATTGCTCTCTTTCCCCCCCTCCAGCTCTGCACCTCTCAGCCAGCTGAAAGGTTCTTGTTTTCTTATATGACTTACATCCATGTGATGCCCTTTATGCCTGGAACTCCCTCCATGAACTTCTGCCTGCCAGGTGTCAAATATAAGATCTCGGAGGTATATGAGGCCCTTCAAGGCACTTATCCAGGCTGCAAGGCAACCATCACTGATTCTCCCATTCCCAGGCAGCCTGACTGCTGGTACCGAACGGATTGCCTGCTTAAGACAAGAAAGCAACAAAGAAGCACGATGCTGTTCTCATCCTGAGCAAGCAATCCCACACAGGCTTCCTTACCCTTCGGTCATCTCTCAGAAGAATGGAGCAGCATGCTGGAGCCGTAGCTTTCTTGTCCTGAGGAAGCAGTTCGTAGGGTAATGGCAGTCAGGCTAGCAAGAATGAGTGAGATGCTCACTGCCTGCATCCCCAGGGCCACAGCTACTGTGGACTGGCTCAGCCACGCAGGAGGAAGTGACTCCCATGCAGTTCCATGTGTATGCCATGTGTGCAGACTTCACTCTGCTGAATGTGCCCCCTGCCCTTTCATACTACCATAATCAGCCACTTTTCTCTAGCTGCTGCAGGCAAAGTCTGGGCCTCACCTGTTCTGCAGGCTAAGGCATAATGGGAGGAGGACCAGTGTCTGTGATTTGGGAAATGGCAGAAAAATGGGGGTGTGAAGGCAGCTGTTCCTCGGAAGCTTCACTGGCCTGTACAAGTTCTGAAGGATAAGTTGTGTGTGTGTTCATTCCTGGATTCTCCCCCAACCCCTGGTGCTTAATTTAAAAAAATTACAATGTAATCCTATTATTTATTTAGATTTGTGAATTGCCCAATCCCTGCACACACAAGGCTCCAGGCAATGTACAACAGTTAAAACAATGTTAAAATTAATAACATCTATAAGTCAATTACATAATCCTAGATGGCATCAATAATTTTCTTTGTATCCACTCTGGACTGCGTTGCCATCTCGTGGGAAGGGCGAGGAGGGGAAATAGAGGAAAAGAAGAAAAGGGTGCCAGCCATGATGGAACCGTTGCTGTCCTCAACCAAAAGCCTGATGGAACTTCTCTGACTTATAGGCCCTGCATTAAGTCCTGCAGGACCCTGTTGGTATTTGGCAGAGAGTTCCACCAGATCGGAACCAGGGCCGAAAAAGCCTCAACTCTGGTCAAGGACAGCTGGATATCTTTGGGGCCAGGGATCATGATGCAAAGACCCACAAATCTAAATATGAAAAGAAGAAAGGACATAGCTAATTAGTTAATTTAATTGATTAAAATGGTTACACTAAATAATTTTAATTAAGCATATTATCATTGATATACTGATTAATATTAAAATTAAATGCTAATCTAATTAATGTATGAGCTATTTAATCAGCCAGTGCTAATTTAATAAAAACAGTGATTTTTGCATTTTGATAATTTATCACACACATGGGCTGACCAAGTTACAGTTATGTCACAGAGTTGCCAACTCTAGGTTGAGAGTTTCCTTGATGTTTGGAAGTGGAGCCTGGGGAGGGTGGGGTTTGTGGAGGGGAAAGTCCTCAGCAGAGCATAATGCAATAGAAGACCCTCCTCAAAGCAGTGATTTTCTCCAGCAGAACTGATCTCTGTAGGCTGGAGATCAGTTGTAATTTCAGGAGATCTCCAGGCCCCACCTGGAGGCTGGCAACTCTAAATATCTGGCCCTCTTAACTAATGAAATCAGACACCTCAACGTGCATGGTTCCACATCTATCTTTCCCCGGAAGTATAAAAAGCAGAGGAGATGTTTATTTATTTATTAAAACATTTACATCCCACCTTTCCTCTTTGTTCAAGTTGATTTACAGCTAGCACCAAAGATAAAATTGAAAGCCTTGTGTTAGCACAGGAGTCAGCCACCTTTCATAACTGAAGAGTCAAATGACATCAAAATTCAAAGAAAGACATCGACAAACAATATGAATTAGGAAGTCTATTTGCATAACAGAAAATATACCACTTAATATTACTGATAATTGACATATTAATAACTCACAAAGTTTCCACAACACAAACTCTGGTTGTTCTAAGTCCTTTAGAGACAGCCTCACAATGTGTAATAAATAAACAGAGGAGTGCTCTGTGAGATTGTTTCAGTTCACTGGCACAAAGTTTGCTCTTGGATTACTGAAAACTGTTCACTTCTATCATTTCCCTTTCTGTAAAACATTTCTAAGAAGCCCTGTAGTCACATAAAAATCTTGTGCCATTCCCTCCGTATAGTTATTGTTATTCTAGCATTCCACCTACCCTTCCCAATAAACATGACTTTACAGATTTCATATTCTTTTTAAAAGAACCATATTTGCCTCTGGATCTGTAGGCTGCAAGCCCCTGTGTTTGCAGATAAAAGATCAGAAAGGAAAGAGTTACAAAGCCCACACATCAGTCTTCTGTTTCAGAAGACTTCAGCCTCCACCACTGCTTTTTGCAAAACAGCAAATACTGGAGACAAACTCTACATGAGTGCACATCATGTGAGGTTCTGTTCTGATGCGAAATCTCCTCCAGCAGATTTTCCTTGCAGAGTTCAAGAAACAAACTCCCCCTACACACACCAGAAGTGGCTAAGCCATTCCTAATTCTGACTTGAGGGTGAAAGAAGCCCTTCTACAAACAAATTCAGGTTGACAAAGACTGTAGCATTTATTTTGAAGAAGGCCCATTTGTATTTTGCAAATAATTCTTTTTTCCTAACACAGATTTGTTCCAATGTGAACTCAAAGATCCATGTCAAGCTTTTAAATATATGGGATATGAAGTTGAAGAACTGCCACTGATTGGAGAGCCAAAGTTATAGAGTGGTTAGAGTGTCACACTAGGAACTGGGAGATTCAGGTTCAAATTGCTGGGTGATCTTGGACCAGTCACATACTCTCAGCCTAACCTACCTCACCGGGTTGTGGTGAGGATAAAAGGGAAGAGAAGAGAATGATATAAGCAGCTTTGGGTCCCCATTGGGTTGAAAGACGGGGTAATGAATGAATGAATGAATGAATGAATGAATGAATGAATGAATGAATGAATGAATGAATGATCCAGAAGTATCGGGTGGCATGGGACCTTCTACACAAGAATACCTTTTAAAATGTTTGCAGAATCTAAAAGATCAGAACTCACTCATACTATCACAGTTGTATAGTTTCCAGGAGCCAAGCATCAAGCATCTTTGGAAAATGCTAACTGTAAAACCACCAGAGAACTAGACCCAGAGCTTCATATGGTTAGGTGTGGCAGAGCAGAGAAGGTTCAGCTACATTCAATATGCACCACTCTGCTTCCTCCGTCAGGCCCAATTTTAGGTGTAACAGGTCTATTTGCTCTCTCTTCCAGAGCAAGCTGACTTCATACATTGGCTACGGAAGGAATACTCTTTCCCCTTGAGCAGTTTTATGCACTTGTGGCTATTTGAAAGGACTTAGCTCTACACTTGCTACATGTTATTTTGAATCCACTGGAAGATCAAGGATGTTATGTGAATCCACAGAGGAAATTAGATTCTGAGTTGCAGGCATCTTCCTTTGTACAAGAATACAGAGCAGCCTCATGTCTTATGAAGTAAAAACATTAATTTTTCTTATCCTTTTTATAAAAAATAAAAATCCACAGCCTTTAGTATTTATAAACTCCATTATTTCAGTGAGACTTGAGCATGCTTAACAATGCTCTTGACAGCAGCAAATGACTTTGTGGAGAATTTGACGGGGGGGGCGCAGATGTATTTAATATATTATTTCACTATAAAGGTTTACACCACATATTTAACTAATTTAACAACCACCCAAAAAAGCTGTCTGAAGGCAGCACTTTTTAAAAGTCAGAAAGAAAGATGTTCTCATAACTTCCTCTGCTAGTCCATCGCAGAGCTTTGGAGCAATGACCAAAAATGCCCACAAATGGGCTGCAGATGAACATAGATAGCATCCGATGGGGTGGTACCACAACCACTGAGTGACAGGAGGGACAAAGCTGGTGCATAGATAAATGCCAGGAAAGATATTCCCTCAGATAGGTGGACCCCAGGTGGTACAGTGCTTTAAAGGTAAAAATCAGCATCTTAAATCCAGAAACAAACAGGGAACCAGAGAAGCTGATCAAACCTTCAGGCTTCACTAAAAGATAAGCCACCACAATTTTGCACTAAGTAAAGCTTCCAAGTTGTTTTGAAGGGTATAGAAAGAAACTAGTTTAACCTCCAATTTACAATAGCATGGATCAGCAAAGCCAGGTCAACTGAGTCTAGGTGAAATCTCTACATCTGATGTAAATAAAAAAAGCAACCTGGGGCGTCAATTTATGCACATAAGAGAATAGGCCTATACAATACTGGCCCCTACAACTGGCAGGCAGTAAAAAGATTCTGGTTTGACCAGGTTTGGTATCACTACTAGAAAACTGATTTTCTCCCCTTGCCTAGTCAACAAAGTACATTCTGTCAGCTTCAGCTCCACAAGTAAATTAGAGGAACCAAAGTGGCCTTCGTGATTCTAGGGTCCTGGGCAAAAGTCCAGGATGGGGCCCCAGAATCCCTGCCAATCCTCCCCAGGATCCCACCATCACCATCATCACCCTGGACAGGGACAAGCAAGGGGCAACCTTCACACCACATAAAGCAGGTGGGAGCCATCACTCGAAGGTAGCTGGCCAAGCTTCAAATGGAGTGGGCACAAGTAGCCAGCTGCCCAAGCCCTGGAAGGTACAAGTGCAAATGGCTGAACCTGCTCTTTTTCTTCTCCCCCCCATCCATTGGGGGCCAGGTCATGGGCAGTTGTTCACCCATCCCCCAGCATGGGGTCCAGAGCAGCTGCCTCTGTTGCTCATTGTCTAAGATGGCCCCTGAAAAGGACTCTGGACTGGACAGCACAAACTCCTGGTCTGGATTCAAGTTTGGCATTAGCTTTTACTAGATATTCCCTTACCCCAGGAACAATCCTACAAGATAACTCAGGCATAGAGCATTAAAAGCAAAGATGAGCAAAGATGAAATTCCCCATGCTCTAAATCCCATCAAGCAAAGTCTGAAGAAAAGAATATACAGATCTCAGCTACAATGAGGCCATGTCTTAAAACTAACTCTGAAATACATATTTCAAACATTAAACTACCAGAAGAAATCAGAATAAGTGGTCCGCACAAGGCCAAGTTAAGTCTGGAGATGGCGACAACAGTATTACATAAATATTGTTCCAGCAAAGGCTATGGGTAAACTGAGGTCTTAGACGCTATGTAGGACCCTCCTCTCCCAGAGCTGGCTGCTGGGACTTGAAGGTGTGGTGCTTGATTACACCAGTACTGCAAGGGGGCTGAGGTAGTTCAGGGTCTGAGCCTGAAGGCAAGGCTGTTTTCCATGGTGAGCAGGATGACAGACTCATGGGTTCCTTCTGCACATCAAAGGGGTGTTCTGGAGGTGTCACAGCTGCCTTACTCTGTGGTGGTATAAAGTGCCCAGTTCCCTCCTCCTCTGAGTCTTCAGCATCTGAGGAGAAGTGCTGGTCCGTGATAATAAGAATAACATGAGTATCCGTCATGCCTACAATTCCATTCGTTGCACTACATCCAAGTCAGCTCTTCTAGGCAGTGATTTGCATTTGCTCAGGCCACCCATTAAACACCACGGCTGAGCACAGAAGTGAACTACACACAAACTGGATTTCTGTGACTAGAAGTTGTGAGTTGTGACCTGGCCTTTAAAAAAACGATGCAGAGGAAAATATGGGTTGGAAGCATGGCATTCAGGAAGAAAGAATAATTCCAGAGCCACTTTTCTCTGAATTCTACCAGAAAAGTACAACTGTGTTTACAGAGTTAAAGCAGCTGGGACAGTCAAGCCCCGCCCTTCTCTAAAACCATTGTCCCCATATGTATCCCCCTTGTTAACTTTAGCAGCCCAATTCCATGTCAGGGGATCCATTCAGAGAACCTTAGCACCACTGAGCTCTCATTCTCTTAAAACGAAAGAATAAAGTCCATTTAGGATTAAATCCCACATGCGTTTGTGCAGTGTGATAATACAACACTGAATAAATTACAGTTCAGCATGTGAACGGCCTCCACAGAAAACAATTTAATGTGAGGATGTATTATAAAAGCTGCCTCCGTAGTGTTTGAGTTGTAGCAGCTCTTCCGCACATGCAAGTCATCACCCAATGTAGTCATCATCACTGACTGATGAACATGAATGTGTGACAGCCCTCTCAATGAGCTTAACCACAGCACAATCCAGAGTTAGAACATTCTAAACCCATTGACTTCAACAGACTCTGAAGGGTGTAACTGTGTGTAGGACTGCACTGATGATGAATTAACACTGGTAACTCTTTGTCTGAATTTGCTATCACTAGTAACCTAAATGCCAAAGAACTGTTTTATTAATTACCTCTCCAAAGCCTTTTGGTGACGTGAGAAAAAACTCTTTTTTCTTTTGAGATGAGCAAAGTAGATAGTCCTGTAGGGTCATGGATAATTAGGGGTTTCAATATACTGACAATGATCAGGCAATTTTTATATCTCATTCTTTTATAGCACGATGGAAGCTAATATACCCTTAATAAAAGAGAGCTCAGAGGAAGGCCATGTCCTAGTCATTTGAACTGCAAGTAATAATATTCATTTCCAAAGCAGACAAAAATGAGGAACCAAACACTTAATCTTTCCCTTTCTTTTCTTTTTCTCCTTCTTCCTACGATGATTTGTCGGGTGGCCAGGATGCCCTTACTGTATGTGTTGCTCTTTCCATTGTTGTAGCTGCTCTTATTTTATACTTTATTATCTCTGTGCTTTCTTTTGGGGGGATGGAAATATTCCAGCTTCCATAAATTACCTGAGGTGTTTCTTATTTTCTCACTGTTCCTTGCAGATTGCCTTCTTGCAGTTTTGCAAAATTCAAAACCACCATTGCAATATGTCGTTCATTAGGAGGAGCCAGAGCGGAGGGGGAAATGCTCTGTGTCTTGTCCTAATGGTCTCCCAGCAGTGGCACCCTGCCTGTGCCCCTCCCCCAAGTGTAGGAACTGAACTGACAAGACAGCAATTTCTGTAGACGTGTTCCCAAGCACCATGTTAATAACATATGCTGATGGGTAAAGCTTGAGAAAGGGAAGCTGTTTCCTTGTGGAGCTGGAGATTTTAATTACTAGCTACTTGGTTCAGACAAGTTACTTTCATTTACCTGGGAGGAGGGGGCAGCATTCAGAACTGCTTACTCATTAGAATCAGTGTCACAGTTCTTCAAAACCCCATGTGTTTCTTCCTTCTAATGTTCTCCTGGTTAAGCAAGTGAGTTTCTAAAGTCAGTTTTAATTAAAGTGCGTAAATCTGGTTGCAGCTGCGCACCTAATGAGATGACTAAAGGGTCACTGACAAATGTTTGCATGAGCTCTCACCCTTGTTTCCCCAAGAAACTGGTGCTCTTCTTTAATCTATCCCACACTTAATGGATGTTGTTCTTTTCAATGCCAGGCAGCCTTTATTTTTTTGTTGTTGTTGCAGTTATAGGGGGGGGGGGGGTGTTATGAAAGCTTATTAAGAAACAAAATTAAAGTATGGCATGGAGGATTACTGTTTGCAGTGAACACAAGCAGTAAAAAAAAGCCCTGTGGTACTTTTGCATCAGCAAAGTAAGCACACTGACTTATCATACATGATTTTCCCACATCAACACTGAATTTCCTGCTCTTTCCAGGTTTGGTTCCTTTTCTTGCTAAGACAAAGCACTGGGGAGAGATTGGAAGATCCAGAATCAGATTACACCAGTTCAAAGTCCCTCACAAGGGAGCATGAGGGAAATTTGTTTCTGTCATGCCATGTAAATTCCATCTTGGTTTATCTATTTAGAATATTCATATGTTGGATTTCTGCCTTCACAGGCTGGTAACAATTCAAAATTTTAAAAATTAAAATATAAGAACTTCAAATTGTTTTATTTTCTATAAACCATTTCTATATGGCTTTTCCAACCAACTTGGGGTTCCCAAAGTGGTGAACATTTCCAATATTAATACAGTGTTTAAAATACAAATATATAGAACATATTTAAAACAATTAAATAAAACATAAACTTCTGAAATATTATTAAACAGCAATATGTATGCCTTTTAGACAATATTTATGCTATTTGTATCCCATTTTATGCTGTTTATATGTTGTACATCATTTATACACATTGAAAAAATGTCAGGAGGAAAGAGGAATACAAAAATAGACTAATTTCTCCAAACAAAATCAAAATTGAGATATTCAAATCAAACTAGATTGCTTTAAAAACTGATCTCATCCTTACTCCTTATGGATTAAAAATGCCAGTACTTTTAAACCCAAGGATTAATGCTTTTCTAGAATATTCTACAACACAAAGTGGTACTCAGACTCTCACCATCAAGCTTCACCTCATATGGGTTCCATTTCTGATCTAAACATCTACTGTGTGTGTGTGTGTGTTTTGAATTCTTTCCAAAAACTGCAACACAGCTTTGGGAGGTCTGCTACCATAGTGCCCTATTGCACAAGTTCTTATCACAGCAGTCTTGCCCCTGAGGATTCCCAGCTAGGTGACAATGTCCTGTTAAAGACTGGCAGAGTTAGCCCTACCCATGTAGGCTTTTAATGGCCTTTAAATGTCAGAGAACTGCTGTGGGATGAAATCATGGCAAAGCAGCCTCCATTGTTAGTCCTTCACATTTGCTGCCAAGAATGTGAAGTAAGGTCGCCAGCTCTCTGGAGTCCGGAACAAGACCATGGTATGTGTAAGCATGGGATCTATTGCTTATTTGCAGATAGCATTAATATATTGTCTGTCATCCTACTTTCACAAAACTTCTGGTCAGATTAATTTTAAAATGGTCTGACAAAAATAAATCATATTAAACTGGGTTACAGGAAAATATACTTTTCTACTTGGCAATGAAAAGTGAAAGTCAGAGCTGAGGGGATGTACACCCCACTTAAATTCACAGGATTGTTTTTAATCTGGGGTTCACAGAGGCTAATAATGTATTGAATACATGATCATATTACAAAATCTGTGGAAAAATTTCGCCACATGGAAAGTGGGTTAATGAACTTTTACATATAGCCAGGGGTCTTTTTGTAGAAAAAGAGCTGCAGGAGCTCATTAGCATATAGTATGCTAATGAGCTACTAGGCTATTAGCATATGCCACGCCCCCTGACATCACCAGAAGTGATGTCAGAAGGGGAAGCAAAAGGGGGGGGCATCTTCGAAAGCCTCCCCTTCCCTTCCCCAGCTGGTCTGGGAGGGGGGGAGCAAACAGAGAACTTTAAACCCCTTCTCACTAGAGTTGGGACACAGGAGGAAAGAGGGAAGGAAAGAGAGAGAGTAGAGGGAAGGAAAGAGGGAAAGAAAGAGAGAGAAGGGAAGAAGGAGGGAAACAGGGAAAGGAGGAAAAAAGAGAAGAGAAGAAGGCGGGAAAGAGGAAAAGGAGAGAAGGAAAGGAGGGAATGAAAGAAATTTGGTGGCAATTTGGCCCTATTATATCCTATGGGCCATTGAAGTCAATGGCAAAAACATAGGGTATATTCTGGGGGCTGGAGAGGAGGGGGTTTGAGGAGGAGGCTCCAAACTCACAGGGTAGCTGTTGGAGCCTCTCCCCAAGATACCCACCAAGTTTCAAAAACATTGGACCAGGGGGTCTAATTCTATGGGCCCCCAAACAGGTTGCCCCCATTCCCTCCATTGTTCTCTATGGTGGGGAAAAAGTTACTTTTTTCCCACGGTGCTGTTAGTAGCTCTCTGGGGGGGAGGGGGTTTGAGGGAGAGGCTCCAAAGTTTCAGGGTAGCTTCGGGAGCCTCTCCCCACATACACCCCCACATCTCAAAGCAATTTGACCAATGGGCATAATTCTATGGACACCCAAACAGGTTACCCCCATTACCTCCATTGTTTCCAATGGGGAAACCCAGCCAGCACCTCTTAAGACAGGCAAGCAGGCAGCCACCCAGCAGTTAGACTCTCCCAGAGAATCTCAGGGAAAGTGAACTGTCTTGAGAGGTGCTTGTTTGCCATGAGAACAAGTGGCACACTCCAGAACAAGTGGCACTGTGGCAGTGCAAGCATGCCACAGTGCCACACAGAAACCCCAAAAGACCAAAAGGAACAACATTTATACATGTATAAATTGATGGTGCGACCTCATTAGACCATTCACATTACACACACCTCAAAAAGAATATTTATAGCACTGGGAAAAATGCAGAAAAAGGAAACTGCTGATGAAAGGAAGTACTTCTTCACCCAAACAGTGATTAATACATGGAATTCACTGCTACAGGAGGAGGTGGTGGTGGCGGCTGGCATGAACAGCTTCCAGATGGAATTTGACAAACGTATGGAGGCTGGAGCAGACAGGAAAAAAACAAACCAACTCCACCACCACCAAGCAACAGCAACCAGCAGAACTTTTTAAAGTTGTAAATCTGTAAGAACCAAAAGATCTTTCATCTGTTCTAACTTCTAACCTGACTGCTCAGCAATTTCATTGAGTGCCCACGAGTTCTTGTTTTGTGAGAAAGGGTGAAAAGTACTTCTTTCTCTAACTGCTCCATCCCATGCAGTCTTGTAAACCTCTTATCATGTCACCCTCAGTCATTGTTTCTCAAAGCTAAGATCCCCAAACATGATAACCTTTCTTCATGGGGAAAGTGTCCTCCTCTTATCATTGCAGTTGCCCTTTTCTGCATTTTTTCCAGTGCTATAAATATTCTTTTTGGTGTGTGTGTGGTGTGAGTGGTCCAATAACCTCCAGATGGAGCCTGAAGTTCACCAGGTATCACAACTGAACTCCAGACAACAGATCCCCCCCCCCGGAGAAAATAACTGCTTTGGAAGGTGGGCTGTATGGCATTCAGTTCAGCTGAGGCCTCTCCCTGTCAGGTAGCCCTGTCATAAGTATGGAATGCAGAGGGAGTACTTTCAGTCTCCCATCCTTTGTACTTTTCCTTATTATCTGTTATCAGGTCTCCAACCTTGTATTCTCCAGCTGCTGGAGTCTTATGCTGGGAACCAATGGTTTCTAGATGTTGCACTTAGCATTGCCCGCTTGCTTGTCCACGCATGTGAAATGTATTCATTGGCTTTAGCTACATGGGGGCGTGTGCTTGAATGTAGTATAACTTAGAAGGCCCTATAGTATGATGGCCATTACTGACACAAGCTAAGCTGTACACGTGTCTTTAGTTCTGATTCACTATTAAACATTGTCTCCTGAAGAAGCCCTGTGTTGTGTGACCTGACTAAGGAGCCTGGCACTCCCCTCCCCAAACCCTGGCTGGCAGCCCTAGACTCAGGAGTTCCTCACAAAGGCCTGCAAAGGGTTTCCTTCCTTTGTATGAACCAAGCTTGGTTGCCTACCTTGGCAAAACGGGCTCCAGTTTACCACTCAGCTGTTTGCCTCCCACCCTCGTCCCGTGTGCATATCTGACTCCTTAAATTCGCTGCCATGACTCACTGAATCATCACTGCCTTTTTAGAAGGGCAGCGAGACCCCTCTGGCCTAATCTCCCTATTTGGAGATGGAATCCCCAATAGTTGGGGGATCCCTGGAAAGTTGGCAGCCCAAGGGTCTGGCCTTTCCTTGCTTCCCTGGGCTACCACCTCCCTTTGATATTGTGCAGAGCAGGGGAGACTATGTGGTCAAAGCACAACATAGATTATTAGCCCAAATTAAAGAATTTATTTAAGTATTTACAGTTATGGAGCACACACACACTGTAGGAGTAAGCACACACTATGAACCAATATGGCATAAATCAACAGGGGTTAAACACAATCCTCTTTCCCTACACACAAAACTCTCTACCTCAGGATAGGATCTCTCCTTGGACCGGCCACTGGCTGTACTTCAGCCTCTCTCTCTTGCCCAAGAGAGCAGGGAAACTTCCATTCATTTCCCTGTCCAGCCGACTGTGGAGTGGCTGAATTTCTGCTGCCTCCCAGGGATGAAGACTGCCTTGGGACAGTCCCTGTTTTCCCGCACTTTTTGGCCTTGGGGATGCTGGGAATTGTAGGCCAGCAGATGAGGAAGCCCCATCCAACCCAGTGAGTAATACCCCTGCAGGCCCCTCTCTGGAACTACAGCCCAATTAAACCTTATGGGGGAAAATTTTAAACAAAGAACCACAGCCATCTTACAAACACAGGTAACTGCCATTTTGTGACACCTACCAACAGCCACTGAGGGGGACACTTAGTCCCACATTGGAAGCAAGCAGGAAAAGTGTCTTCATCAAGAGAGAAAGCCGTTTGTCAGTAAATCTGACAGGGCACAAGGGGCTGAAGGGGGAGTGAGTGGGGAAGAGGAGCATACCCAGCACCCGGCCAATGGCATGTGAGTATTCTTGAGTGGCAACTGATGGGCCAATGGCTGAGGGAGTGCATGGAATGTGGCCACTCCAAAACAGATTATATAGAGAGACTAGGAATAAGGCCCGTTGTGGAAATAAATACAACGGGCTCTAGAAAGAGGCTCCGGGAGAGTGCCCCGGCTTTGGGCACTCAGTGACAATTTGCTGTGGCGATCTCAGCAGGGTATAATGACAGAGTCCACCATTTTCTCCAGAGGAACTGATCTTTGCTACCTGAAGAGCAGTAGTAATTTTGAGTGATCTCCAGCCCACCCCCAAGATTGGTAACAGTGGCTGGTTTAGAGGGCGGAGTCTATGGCATTGTACCTGTCTGAGGTCCCACCCCTCCTCAACACTCACCCTCTCCAGGTTCGACCCCTCAAATCTCCAGGAATTTCCCAACCTGGAGTTGATAACCCTATCTCCCTCCCAGCCAACCATCAACCTACCTTTAGTTTTCTATCTCCTCCCCCCTCCCTCCTAGAGAGCAGTTGTAATTTTGAGTGATCTCCAGCCCCCACCTGGAGATTGGCAACAATGGTTCCCCATCAGGGAATGGCTGGATTGGAGGGTGGAGTCTATGGCATCGTACCTGTCTGAGGTGCCACCCCTCCTCAAACCTCACCCTCTCCAGGCTCCATCCCTCAAATCTCCAGGAATTGCCCACCTGGAGTTGGCAACCTGATCAGGACTGGGCCCAATGAGTTTTCTCCCAAAGGCCAACATAGGTGTGGAAAGGGCCTTTTACAGACAGAGGAGAAAGTACAAGTGCCAACTTTGATTAGGGAAATACCTGGAGATTTGGGGGGGTGGATCCTGTGGAGGGCAGCATTTGGGGTGTGTGTGGAAGGACTCAGCAGGGTATAATGCCATAGAATCTACCCTCCAAAGCAACCATTTTCTCCCGGGGAACTGTCATCTGGAGGTCAATTGTAACAGTGGGGGATCTCCAGGTCCCACCTGGAGATTGGCAACTCTAGGGGAAAGTCAGCCGTGCAGCGGGGAATTGAAGAAAATGGTCTGATGGTCACTGGCCCACCTCGTTAGCCAGCCAGCCATGCTGAAGCTAAGCAGGAGGAAGAGCCTTTTTCCATTTATTCTGACAGGAAAGTGGCCGTTGGGGAGGGGGTTATGGGCAGGGGAGGGGGTTATGCTGAAAGTCCTTTGTTTTTTTACTCACAGAACCAAGCTTGGCTGCCTACCAACAGCCACTGAGGGGACAGTCCCTCACAGAAGTCAAGAGAACTGTCTTCCTCAGGAGAGAGAGCTGTCTGCCAGGGGGAGTGGGTGGGGAAGAGGAGCAGACCCAGCACACAGCCAATGGCACGCGAGTACTCTTGAGTGGCGGCTGATGGGCCAATGGCTGAGGGAGTGCATTTTACAGCCAATGGGAGCGCATGGAATCTTGCGAAACCAAAAGATAAATATTTATAAGGAGAGATATCTAATTCTATATACCAAATCTGTTGCTGTTGTTGTTCAGTCACACATTCAAGTCCAACTCTTCAGAATCCCATGGACCACATCATGCCAGGCCCTCCTGTCTTCTGCCGTCCTCCAGAGTTTACTTAATATGCATTGATAACACTGTCTAACCATCTCATACCTTGGTTCATAGATCTTACATTCCAGGTTCCTATCCGGTATTGTTCTTTGCAGCATCGGACTTTCCTTTCACCGTCAGACACATCCACAGCTGAGTGTCCTTTCGCCTTTGGCGCAGCTGTTTAATTCTTTCTGGGGTTACTTGTATTTGTCCTCTGCTCTTCTCCAGTAGCGTATTGGAGACCTTCCAGCCTGAGGGGCTCATCTTCTAGCATCATATCTTTTAGCCTTTTGTTACTGTCCATGGGGGTTTGTTGGCAAAGATACTGGACTGGGTTGCCATTTCCCTCTCCAGTGGATCACGTTTTGTCTGAGGATACTTAAATCCAGAGACTGGAGCCATTAGCACACACAAGACAGAAAAAAACCTCCCTACTTTTCAGAAAACCTGAAAATACTCTCAGATTTTCATTAAAATCTGAAATCTTAAAAAATAGGGGGTTAAATCCCCCCCCCTAAAAATAGACACATCACCTGTAGCTTTAAGAAACAAGTATCCCCAGTGGCCATTGCTAGTTAAGCACAACTGTATTGCCAACCTTCAAGCCTTGTTTTCTGTCAGTAAAAGGTACAAACTTTTCCAGGGCTGTTTTAGCTTTTGACAGAAGAAAAGGAAGCAGGAGCAGGGGAGATGCTATGGGGCTTTCATGAAAGAAAAACTGGAAATAGTGGGGAAGGGGAAAATAAGATACCTCTACAAGACCTTGCAGACCCTCTCCTTGTCACCAATATATTTAATTCTCAACATGCCAATCCAGAGACATTAAATCCAGAGACTAAAGCCATGAACAGATCATAAGACAAATCTATCTACAAACCCCAAAATGTCCCAGGTTTGCAGAAAAATATGAAGTCTACAAGACAATATATTTGGGGGGTTAAAAAAACCCAAAATAAAAGCAGCATCACTTGTAGCTTTAAGAAATGAATTTCTTCAATGAACTCTGTGAGGCAATACCACAGTATTGCCACCTTCAAACCTTGGTTTTTGTCAGTAAAAAGCAGAGGGAGAGGCAGGGCCCTTTCCAGGAGAGAGGACAGAAGGAATCAGGGAAAAGTAGCATGGAAGAAAATAGCATGGAGAGGGATATAACATAGGAAAGTGAGGTGCAAGTCCTTGTGGTTCCCCATCCCCACTGTATAACTGAACCTGGCCCAGCAGCCACCACCACAAAACTAGGCCACAGTCTTACCAGGTAGAGGGAGGGGGGGGGAGCTGAAGACAAAGGAACAGATAAAGGTAGGTTAGGTGGGAAGCAGAGACGGAACCAGGAAAAGGGGAGAGGTTATGGGAGCTTTCAGGACAGGGAAAGAGGAAACAGTGGGAGAGGTCAAAATAAGGTGAACCTGCAAGAGGTCCCCTGCTTGTATTTTTATATTTCATTCTTGTTTCCTTTTGCCTAAGGGACAGAAGTAGCATGTGCAGGTGTGGGACAGGGTTTATCAAGCCAGGGGGGTTTGTGACCTTTTCATTTTTATACACCACAAAAAAGTTCAATAAACTTTTAACAGCCAAGACCAAAAAAAAAAAAAGATTTTAGTATTGGGCTGTGTGGAATATTGTTATTGGAATAAGTTAGTTTCAAGGTCAATATGTTCTTCTGAGGAAAGGAGCATTGAGTCTTGAAAGCTCATACCCCCCAAATCTTGGTGCCACTGGACTCAAATAGTTTGTTTACCGATGTGTAACCAAAATTAAAACAGAAATACCACTTGGTATAGATCAAGCTTACAACAGCATCTACAGAGCTTAGTGAGAAAGCTCATCATGTGCCTCCTGGGTGGTCCCAATGCACCATTAGAGGAGAAGAATCGGTGCTATACCTGGCAAGTCATCCCTTTCTGCTCTAAGCCTATGTCATCATCTTCTTTTCAGAGTACCCTAAGCTTTTCCGTTCCCTGTTTATTAGAAAAGCCAATTCTGTTGAGCAATCCTTTTTTTAGTCACTCCCTGGAGTGTTTTCACTGTTCAGGAAGTGCAAACAACTGTGATATGTTCTTGGGCTGGAAAAACAAAATTTTCTCTTTATTGGAATTCTTAAGAGTTTATATTTTTTGCTGTGGCATATTTGCCACAATGTAATGTTTGGGAATGAATTCCTCTGTCTTTGATGTTCTTTGCTTCATTGTAATTCTTTTTGTACCTGTGGAAGAAAATAAAAAATTCATTAAAAAGGAAGGAAAAATGGATTGCACAGCTATTGTGCTTCTTTGTTGTGCGGTAGAGGACTATTGGCAAAGAAAGAAAACAGTAAAGTCACAAATATTTTTAGTTTTAAAAATACTTTTTAAATGTTTCTTTTTAAACTTTCCAACCATTCCATAGATAGATAGATGGCCACCTGACAGCAATGCTGTTTCTGTCTACTTAGGCAGATCATGAGAGGGAGAGCAGGAAGGGTTGCCTCAGCGCTTAGTTCTCGTGGCCCTTCCTTATACGCCAGGGGAAATGCTGATCACCACTTTGGAGTCAGGAAGCAATTCTTCTCCAGGGGATCCCTGGAGGTTTTTTGTAATCTTCTGGGCATGGAACAGGGATCATTGGGGGTGTGGGGAGGGAGTATTTGTGAATTTCCTGCATTGTGCAGAGGGTTGGACTAGATGACCTTGGACTGGTCCTTTCCAACTCTATGATTCTATGAGGAAAAGGAAGTATAATAGGTAAAACTAAGGAAATAAGTGTCAATGAAAGGTTTTTGTCCCAGGATTAGGCACACCCTTTAGCATTAGCTGCCTCTTATAAATTGCCATATTCAGAAAATTTACTATGTAAAAAAAAAATAATATATGTAACTGCCACTGAACTTCAGGTGTACAGAGTTCCAACACTTTCTCACCATAGAACTGTAGAAAATTTTACTACAACCAACTCAAAAGCAGAAATTTTGATGAGGTGGCTTTCTCAACAAAAATTAAAAAGAAAGTAACAGATTTCCTTTCAGTTGTAACATATTCAAAACCGAGGATTTGGGGGCCATACTATATATAGTGCTAAAATCTGATTTTTTTTTTCTTTTTGCCATCAAGTTGCAGCTGATGGCGACTCCATGGGGTTTGCAAGGCAAGAGGCTCTGCACAGTAATCCTAGACTTCCAGGACTGACTCTGCTTATCTTGCAAAATCTGATGATATCAGGCTAGCCTGGGCTATCTAGGTCAGATCATTAAAAACTTTGGGCTTCTAAAAATTAATATAACCAGTAATTCTGGAAGCCCAAAACACATATTTTGCCAGGAAGGAATTCAAATTAAAAGGGGGATTGTCAAATAATTACAAGATTTCAACTTTGGGGGATCTTGAGCCAAGGCTTAGAGTGCAGTGGGTAGGAAGTTCTGCTTTGCTGACCAGCCAAAGCTCAAAGTCCAGATCTGGACAATCTAGAGCAGGGGTCTCCAATATGGTGCCCATTAACACCTTTCCTGGTGCCTGCCAAGTGTTTTTAGAAAGTGGGCAGTGCCAAGTGGAGCTTTGGGCTAGCAAAGGTTCTGATTGGCCATTGGAGATTTGATTGGCTGTTCAGATTTTCTAAAATGTTGCTTTGGCAGCAGCTGCTACCACAGCACAAAAGATCCTTACTGCGTGACTGAAGGTAAGATCTGGCAGTTGTTTTGTGTCTGGCTCTACCACCTGTAGTAGCCATTTTGTGGCTGCACCCACCACTCTGTATCATAATTCTTTTCTGCAGGCACTAAAAGGTTGGGGGTTCCTGAGCTAGAGCAGGGATCTGCACCTTTTACAATTACAAAGGTAAGTGACATCAACATTCAGAAGAAGAGACCAAGCAAGAGCCACTATAAGTAATCCTATTTGCATAACTAAAACTATGCTACTTAACATAACTGACATCACTTGACATCTTAATAGCTCATAAAGTTTCTGCAGCCAAAACACTAATTGTTGTTAATGCTTTATTAGGAAGTGGCATGCACAAGGTCTCGACATCTATATATATAAACAAAATCCCCTCACCGTAAAATCAACACCCACACCTAACCACTGGACCTAGAAACATGAAATTTGGAGAGAGCGCTCCTACCATGGTGTAGATGCTCACTAAGAAGGGATTTTTAGAAATTAGACACCTAAGTGGGTCAATAGGGGTAAATGTGCTCCTCCCATTGATTCCCATGCAGCTGCCCGGCTGCTGTCTCCTTGCACCCCTACTCTCTGATTGGTCAGCTGCAGAGCTCAGTGTTCTGAGGAAAAAACAACAGTTACAGGAGACTGCACAGAGCTAATGACAGTTGAGGAAACCAGGAATGGCCAACAAACACCCGTGAGGTGCAGTAATACTGCTGGCCCAGCCTCTCTGATGGCTTCCAACATACTCTCCCCACTTCCTACACCTGTCAGGTCAGCAGTAGTTGCAGGATGCTTAAAGCCACAAGGGAGCCCGCCCCAGCAGTAACGCCTTAGTGATCCTACCAGCCCTGCCTCCACAGTGGCTTCTAACTCTCCCCCCTCCCCCTCCTACATTGGACAGGCAGGTGCCCGTCAGGTGTAGGAAAGGAGGTGGGATGCTTACATCCGCTGGGAAGGTTTGCTCAGCAGGATTGCCTTAGCCCTGCTGCTGTCCCAGCCTCCACAATACCTTTAAACATAATCCCCCCAACACCTGACAGGCCAGTGTCTGTCAGGTGTAGGAGCAGGACCAGGGTACTTTAATACATCAGGGATGCTGCCCCAGCAGGATCACCTTAGTAGTGCTGCTGGCCCAGCTTAGCCACACTCTCAATGGAAATATACTCCAAATTTGTAGAAAACTGGTTTCCTTTATTAGGTTATTTAACTTCTCATGTGGGTTCTAGAAAACTGGTTCATATGAACTTGCTTAATACCTGATTGCTTGGATGGTGTTTTGAATATGTAGTTATGTCCCAGTTCTAAAATGTAACATAAATGAGAAACATTTTTGTAAAAAAAAAAAAAAAAGGGAGAGTATGCCCTCCCCCCAAATACAATGCCCAGGCCAAACCCCTGCACCAAGAAACCCAAAATAAAGGGAGTGCATTCCTACCATGACGTCAACCCCCCCCCCCAAGAGATTTTTGAGAAACATGACCCCTGCTTCTTAAATGATAACTGCCTCTTAAATGGACAGTTCTATGTGGCCTGCTCCAGAGTGAGCTCATCAAGCAGCCTGGTGATCCTAGCACCTGAGGGCAGAGGTCTAGAGAGAGGTCCTTCAGTACAGAAAAAAGGGACGTATGTCTCACTTCATTTCTTACACTACAGTCTTCTCTGTTAGAATTCCTACAACAAATATCACATCTCAAATTTCACATCATCAGTATTATAACTGGATTTATGGAACTTAAATACCATAGCAAAGCACCAGTATCAGGCTAGTGATAAATGTATAAGGTTGCCAGACCCTATCTGGCTGCCAGCAGGGGGACTCCTGATCCTTCCTGGTGTTCTTCTTTTTGGGCCTCAAAACCATACAGTTTTGCCCAAATCCTAAAGTGTTGCCCTGATGTCCGAAATTCAATGACATTACTCCCAGGTGACATCACTGTGCTAGCTGTGTGGGAGGGGGCTTCTCGGGGTGGGGCTCTTCCCTTGCCAGCCAGGTGGACCACTGTGGATTGGGGCCCCTCAAATTGAGGGATCCCCTGGCCACTGGGCTAATAGCAACCCTATAAATATACACTGGAGCACCCTGCTTGATTGTTTTAGTGCACTGGCATAAAGCAATACATGGCTCACACTTGAGTTACTGGCAACTGTATCCTCTGACCTCTGGTGTCTGCGATTAAGTTTACCTAGCCAGTTAGCATACAGGAGACTCTGGCAGTTTCAGCAACATGCTTCTTTATTGCTTCCCACACACTTGGAAGTTGGAACCACAACCGCTACACACACTGAACTGGACAAGTGAAGCCCCTCCCATACAGGCCTTGAGGGGGAAAACAAACTAGTCTGTGAGGGCTCATGTAAAGGCATACACGTATATACATCACAGCAACTGCCCACCTCTATCATGACCCAGTGTAATTCAGCTGCACCGACTATAACTAACAGAATGTCCTGGGAGGCTGCGTGTTCACATGTGGTCTCATCTCATCTGGTCTCTGCAGCCCCTTTCACTCAAGATTCCCTCTGTCTGTGCCTTTCATATCATCAGTCATCATGGGATTATTACTGCCACGGGCAACGCCTAGACGCCCGTGCCAAGCGCTTCCGTGATCCCGAGCTCTCTCCTGCCCATCTGCCTCTTTTTCTCCTAACCAGCTGAGCACCTATAAAATGCCAACACATGTGATCCCAGCGACGGGAACGTCAAAAGAAAGATTCCCTTCTGTTCAGGAATTGCCCCCGTTTGCCGGGACATCAGGGGCTCACGACCTTTTCGTTGCAAGTCAGAAAAAGCTGCGCGCAACGGCCGACCGCAGAGAAGCCCTTCCTGCCACCGAATCCCCTGATTAACCAAGCCCTGGGCCTGCCAAGGATCCACGCACACCAAAGGCAGGAGGACCCGGCAGGAAGTGGAGACGGTGATTACGCAGCTTATTTAAGGAGGATCACATCTGCGAGACACTCAAGCCAGGCTCAGAAATAATCCTCCACCGCCTTCCTTCCCCGCTGTCTCCTCCCAGTCCGCTACCTCCAGGAGCGGACTTTTCCAAAGACGCTGCTGGGAGGGGGAGGCACTTCTCAGAGCCCCAGCTCTTGGTTGTAGCCCAGCAAGGCGCTGCCTGTTCATCTCTTTTTAGTATCTCTAAAGGTGGTTTGGGACTCGCCTCGCCGGTGCAGGGGCCAGGTGGATGCCGAGGTCTGAGCGCTTCTCTTCTCTCCTCCCCCTCCCTCTTCGCAGTGGTGCGTTCTGCTGGAAGGACTCTTCGCGTCTGCCCCGGTCTGTTCAACGTTGCCAGTGTGCTCGCAGCTCGCTAGAGTTGCGGTCTGGCTTCTGGCTCAGGGAGGCAGAGGCTGCGGTGCTATTTAGTTTCTCTCTGTGTGTTTGGTGGCTCTCTCGCTCTTTCCTCCTTCCCTGTCTCTCAGTTCTTTGACATTTTTACTTCTGAAAATTTTCTTGATTGGTGAGTATTTTTTCCCCTTCTTCTTCTTCTTCTGCAACTGCTTTTTCCTCTTTGATCCTTTTCAATTCGCAACAAAAGATTAATTGTGAATTTCTTTTCTTCTTTTTTAAAGAGATTCTTTACCCTTTTTTGTTGTTGTTCATTTGCTCTACTTGCGATGTGAGGTCTAACAACTGATTTTACCTTTTTCGACTCTTACCTCCCCCGCCCGCCAAACTAATTTTTCTTTTGCTTAATCCTCTTCTGTTGTTGTTTTTTCCCCACCTTTCAAACAAATAGCCCTCATCTGCAAGCTTGATTTATGCGCTCCTGTGCTCTGTTTTAGAACATCTTTTTTTCCCTTACAGATGTTTAATTAGTTTGTGTGGCTTTATTCTTTTGTCTTTTAACTTTTAAATGTTTTTCCTCCTTTCTTTGTTGTTAAAGCCTTTAGTTCTTGTGTTTGCGAAGTGATGTAGTACTTTTCTTGGAATACTTTTTTTGTAAAGAAATTGCATTTCTGACAGGCGTGTCCCATCTTTCTTTCCCACCCTTTTCCTTACCCCCCCAAAAAAATATTTCTCAAATGTTTTGTACCATCAATACTTCCCACTGGGTTTAAGTTCCATGGTGAGCCTTGGAAGGGACAAAGAGAGCAGAGGTGCTGTTCCAACAAAGATAGGCAAGCAGATCGAAAAAAAAGTTTTTGAAACTTAAGAGACTCGAGACTGTAAAATAAATCTCTTCCTGTAGCCTACCATAAGGGAAGCAGTAAAGAGAATTTTCAAAACAACTCTCATGTGTCTGTCAGTACTGTGTACACTGCAAGTGTGATTTATGCAATGTATCATTGCCAAAAATTCTATCTCTGATACCCAAAGGGGGTGGGTGGGATTTTTTTAATGGAAGACTACTGTTATAACTTGTGGAATGGCAATACACTGTTTTATTCATATTGTAAAATGTACACTGTTTCATGTGCCTCTGCTATCTGAACAGTCTCTGAATGAGTGAGTCCCTAAGTGTAATATGTAGGCTTAGAGAGAAACTGATGTAGCAAGAGAACTTCAGCAACGCACCTTGCCTTGTAGCTCAGTTTTATTTTGAAAAGAAATGTTTGTGCACACTTGGGAAGGTGCTTCTGGTCAATAAATGCTCCATAGTTCTCCAGTATCCTTGGGGGGAACCTTCAGTTTGCGCTAAAAAGGTGCCTCTGAGAGAAAGTGATTTGCCCAGGGCTGTGCAGTAATTTGAGTAGTAATTTGAACCTTGTACTCTCCCATCTAAGTCAACTAATGTGAGGAGGACTGCATTTACTGGTTCCTCAAACATGG
The DNA here is from genome assembly GCA_029375565.1 of Gekko gecko. Lineage (NCBI taxonomy): Eukaryota > Metazoa > Chordata > Lepidosauria > Squamata > Gekkonidae > Gekko > Gekko gecko. The sequence continues at coordinate 142,838,465 of JAPDNY010000006.1, forward strand.
CTTGAAGATGCTAGCCATAATTTCAATGTCTTATTCCTTTCCTTATATCATCACTTTTTTAAAAAAGAAGAAAAGATGGGAGTAAATCAGTGCATTGAAAAAAATGATTTTACACTGCCCCTTTCAGTACAGAGGAATGCTTGTAAACCTGACCTCTATCAAATGCTCTCTTTAAAGATATCCTTTGCGGAAGGGTGATCTGTCACCCTACCCTTTCTCTGAGGAGTATAGAACTTCTTTTTAGCCTTGCAGCCCACTGGAGAGGGAGGGATTTGCCCCATCTACTGAGGTTCATAACTGAGGGGACATTTCAGTCAGATTTCCCAGTCGAACTGGACACTCCAGTCACTGTACAACACTTACATTCAGTGTTCCCTCAAAGCTGAGTTAGTGTGAGCTAGCTCACAGTTTTTTAGCCTCCGTCTCACACGTTTTTGTCTTAGCTCAAGAAGGATGGCTCCAGAGCACACTTATGTGGTAGCCAAATCGCTTGCTCACAACTGTAATGCCAGTAGCTCACAAAGTAGAATTTTTGCTAACAAGACTCCATAGCTTACAAGGAGCATTGCTTACATTCCATTATTGAATACATTGTGTTTACTTTGAAAGATCTCATCTTCATATACGCAAGTTCTCTATTTTTTCTGGAGTGTTTAAAATAGCATTTTTAAGGTTGTTTCTTTGAAAGTTGCTCTGAGCTCCCAGACCTTCCCAATCTTGGCAAAAGTTTCATTTCTCTCATTTTTTGTACATGGTTCTCTCATTTTTTTTGTACATGGAAGGGTTTTTAAAATTCATATATCCAAAATCCCATAAATGTATCTAGAACCCACTAGGAAAGAGATGATCTGGAACAAAAATGCAGGATATTGTTGGCATGATCTCTTGAGCTAAACTATATAAGAAAGGCAGGTGGGCTCATACCTCCAGTACAAAATGTGTGATATTTGTCAGTCTAATCCAGGTGCATTTCAAATAGAATCATGTTAGCTTTGATCAGTGTTACAGAGACAGCTTGTGAACCAGGTTGATATATTTATGGTCTAATTTGTTAACCTGTTCAGCTGCCTTGCAGGTTGGGCTGTTTAGCAAACACTTTGGGACAGAGAGTTTCTGTTTTTAAGTGTGTCAGTTCCACTGTGGTGTCTGACTTAGCCTTTTCTTTAATTTCCCAGATGAGTTGTGTGACTGCTTTTTAGTCTAGTTTAGTTTTGTTTTTAGAACAGGAGCCATTTTTTCATGCCTTCAGAAAGAGTTTTATGTGCATAGTTTTTAGAATAAGATGTATCTAATATATTTTGGGCATAATTCAGCCAAAATGGAGTCCCATTAATTTCAGTAAGGGAGAGTGATTGCACATGTCCCACTCATTCACTGCAATCAAGAGTGTTTCACAGTTTTGGTTGTAGGACAGTACTTGTAGGATACACAGAACTAAAATCTTATTTTGTGGGGGTTTGGCATTACTACCTTTTTCAAGTCATCTGGGAAGCAGAATCGTTCAGATGGTAAAAGAGTACATGTTGTGTGAGGGGGGAAATCTAGAAAACAACAGAATAATGGAGCTGGAATAGAGCTCTTCAGAGGCTCTTAAAAGCTACCTGTTCTCAGTAGCAGCTTGTCACTGGTATTATTCATATTTATAGATTTTTTTTGTTGAAGAGCAAAGCCAGCCTAGGTTAGAATGTGAGGTGCTTTCTTCAGGAAGCACATACCAGATGAATATTCTTTCCCTTCCCAGAAGAATGTTGATGGACGATGTATGTGGAATTTGTCAAAGTAAAGTTATCAGTGGATTTCAAGGGAATGGTAAAAGAGAGCAAGTCTCCTAAGGACTGCTTCTCTTGAAAATGCATATAACAGGCAGTGATTTGGGAGAAATGTATTATAGGTATGGTTGTGAAATCTTGCCACCAATTCATGTGTCAGGGAGTAGGAGACAGTGTCTGCACGTATGCCAGGGAAGTGGATGGAGAGAGATGGAGCCGGGGGATAGTAGAAAGGAAAAGTGGAACATAGATTTTAGGGGGGGGGTGAGTGACAGAGGAACAAAGGATAGGATGCATTTATTAGCTAAAATACTGCCTACAGACCTCTGCTTTACAGATTGTGAAGGGAAGACTAACATTATTGATAGATTTTATTTTCAAGGAAAAGTTGTGTGACTCAAGCCTTAAAAAAACAACAACACCAACCCTAGCCACCACCAAGTGGATGTTTAGTCCTCTTTTTTCAATAAAAGAACCAAAGCAATTGGGATCTCTGTCTCAAAACTAGTGTACTATGTGGAAATTCTGGTCCTTGAACTCAGTTTAAACAGCAAGTCAAAGGTAATCAGTTCTGGGGGCAAAATCATAGCAGCTCCTTTGATAGCCGGACTCTTCTTAAACTATTGTGCCTCCTAGCATTGAGATCGCAGGATAGAATATTCTAAAAAGTGATGCATACATTCTCTCCATAATTCCCTATAACACCCCTCCTGCTATGAGGGCAGGGAGGGAGGGGTGCAGGGAGGGTCTTCCCAGTGAGAAGCTGTCTCCTTCAAAGGAAGAGTTGTTACCACTTGTTCTGCCACCCTCCCATCCTGTGAATTAGCCTGTTGATGGCAGATTTGTTGTGTGGGTCATGTGTTTAAATACTTCTGGGATTTCTGTTGTGGTTATGCATTTGTCATTGCAAATTGTTATGAGTCCACATTGAGCAGAGAAAATCAAGTTAAAAGCACCAAAACAAATACAGGAATAAAATAGTAGCATGTCTCTGTTTTGCAAATAATGAATGCAGTTGGACACAGGCTGATGGGGGTGGGTGGGCAAAGCAGAAATAAATTGTTCCTTAATTATGTTAAGTGGTGGTTTCAGATCCTGGTGAAGGTGGAACTCTGTGGTTAAAAAGTAGTGTCAACATAACTCTTAGTGGTAATGGTGGAACTTCAGTCAGGCTTAAGGATGATTAAAAAGCAGTTGTCAACATAACCCTTAGTGGGTCGGTGGTTGTTGTTTTTTTGCATAAGTGGGAAGGGGATAGGGAATGGGAACATGCAGTTCTGTGGCTGATCTTTTATTTGTGGTTAAGTGGCAGGTCTTTTTACCTTGGCACTGGTTCCTAGTGAGTTCATGGCCAGAGACTTTTGAACTGCAGATTCACACTCATGTTGTGAGCCACTACATGCTGCCAACTGGAGCAACAGCTCTGGATATGCAGGAGTTTGTTCTACAACTTGGAAGAAATGTGGGCCATACAGCCAGAGTTTGATTTTGAAGGGCATGTATAGGAAGATAAGTGTAAATAGCCTGGCAATAAGCTAGATATGCAAAAGGTGCATTTATCCAGCTTTGCTAGTTATGTAGGAATTGAGAAGGGAGGGCAGGACACTGGCAAAGTCTGAAATAATGAGCTGAATGGCGGTAGCCTTCAGTTATATTGCCACAGCAAATGCTTTCCAAATTCATAAAAATTTGCTAGGCGAAAATGTCTTGGGTTAATAACAAGTGATTTCCTTCAAACCCATAAAGCTGTAATGAGGTAGTTAAAATGTAATCCTAAACCTACACTTTTTGTACCTATATTTATAGGAGTAGGTTAATCTGTAGAATTCCTGCTGATCTGGATAATCTGAATCTAGCTAAATTGTAGGGAGAAGCTTTTAGGAGAATGCTGGGAAGCACAGCTCCCCCTCCCAGATCTAAGTCATGTCACTTTTTTTACAAGGATGCCAGTGGCTATTGCGTTTTAAGAAGACAAAGCTTTTGTTTTCAGGTTGGCCTAGGAAAATGCCAAGGATGAATTCAAAGCAAAGGTTTCCTGAAGTTGTCATCTGTGATTAAGCTGATCTCTCGGTTGCATAAGAACACATGGCCGTTTGGAAGGATGGCTTGTTCTGGCCATTTTCTTCCATCCCAAACATTTAGCAGTCTTACAGGTTCAGGTGAACAATACAATCTTAACTCAGATGTGTCCATTTTAATTAGCAGTTCAGGTTTCCACTTGTTGTGTCTCTTAAGCAAACCTAATTGTACCTACTTTACAACAAACTGGATTAGAGTGACTGCTGTACAAAGATTTGCTCAGAGGAAACATCTTGTCATTCTTGAGCCTTTGCTAAAGACTGTAGGATTACAGAGGACATATTTCATGAGCTGGAAGGTGATACTAAAATATGCCAAGGAGCAGAAAATAACTAGAAGTTATTTAAAAAAATAAACTCTTTTTTTTGTAAACTTAGAATTGCTTATTCCTGTGGTCAGTCTGAAGCCTGCTGAACTGCAGTCATCTTTCTGGTTGTTCATAGTATCATGTGTTAGTTTTAAACCGTGACTTGGATCAGAGGTGATTCACACATGCAGTCACTTGATACTCAGCTTCATGGAGTCTCAACATTTAGTGATTCACACTACAAATGTACAGCTGGTCTCAACTGGAATGTAATGCATTGAAAGTGCGAGGACATGAGAACTCTGCTGATGGCATCTGATCTATGACAGATGTGTCACGTAAGCAAATTATCAATTGATGCCCAAGTCATTCAGTGATGAACATGTAGGAAATTGTGCTGCAAGTTTGCTTGCTGGATGGTAATTTGGTACCTCCCTCAGTGGTAACCAGTCATGGAACTCCTTTTCCCTCTGTAGATAGATCAAAATCCACAAATCTTCTCCAAACAGCTGCAAGATTTGCCAATATGGATTTTCATTCAATAGCCAAGGTTTGGTATGTATGGGAAAGTTAAGTATTTATGACTGTGCATGTATATGCATCCTTTTTTTCTAATTTATTGTAGTATTTCTGTAGTTTATGGTGCTCCTGAGAATTTTTTGAACTTTTTCTTTGCTTGTCTGGACAGCTGGCAGGACGGTTGTGAAATGCTTGGGGAGACCCTGGCACACTACTTTTGCTTCCAGCATATATCTGAATTCAGGAATGAGAACAGAAAAGAATTTGACTTCTGTGCCATGTTGGCTAATGATGGGTTTTATGGATTGTTTGCTTTAATCACTGGAACATATCCTATCAAACAGGATTCTTGATGCTCTAGAACCAGAGCTGAAAGGGAAAGAATTCTGGCTTTAATTAATTAAATAGCATTTAATTTGATTAAAAAGAGATTTATAGCAGAAGCCTGTCCAAACTTTTCTTGAAAGAAAGTTTTAGTTTTGACTCTATTTTGTACTGGCTCTTTGCTTTGAATTATAAAAAATATTTTTGCAAAAAGAAGACTGAATAATATCCAAGGAGCAGTGTATTCATTTTGATGCTGCAGTTATGGCTTAAAATAGTGCTGCTTTGTAGTGTTTATTTTCTTTTCAGCTGAAAACAGGAGAAGCTTTTTCTGCTCCTTGTTTTGATACCCTCTTAAATGTCTGAACGCTCTCAGGGCAGTGCATTCCCTCCCCCACCTTTCCTTTTGATTTGAGACAAGAAGTCAGTTCCTTCAGCTTTTCCTCATATGATTTGTCTGTTTGACTCTGTGTAGCTCTCCACTGAATCCTTCTATGTTTATTAGTATCATTTTTAACCTGTGGTATCCAGAACCAACTCAGTGCTCCACATTCCTAGCCTCTGCTTGCTGTTGGGTCAATCTGCCAGGTATATTTGGAGACATAACGATCTCACCTTATTGCAAGAAGCTTGAGTAAATAATCGTGAGGCTGCTTTCTGGATATAAATGGCTTAGATTCACCAATATTTGGCTCATGATGATCAGCAATACCTTGGTGTGCAACCTAATTTTTATGAAGTCATTACACAGTGTCTGTTTTTCATCAGTTTTGAGAGGCTTGACACCAAGTCAACGGAGCTCAAGAAAAACCATTCTCATCTCTTCAGAGGACTTTTGATTACTTTTACTTGGGAGTGAGGATATAAATCCTCAATCAGAGGGGGAAGAAAGTGAAATTTCTAACAGCTTAGCATGAAGCATGACAACAAGCACTCTGATCCCATGAATGCATGCAATTACATCTTTCGCATACAAAGGCTTCACTGATGCAATTGATCTTGTATTCAAGGCAAGGCCATCCTATAATGCTTCTCAAAATGAAATTCAACTAGAACGTGAGAAGTCCAGCTGGATCCAACTAGGGGAAGGGCTGTGGCTCAGTGGTAGAGCATCTGCTAGGCATACAGAAGGTCCCAAGTTCAATCCCTAGCACCTCTAGTTAAAGAAGAACAGGTAGTAGGCAATGCTCCCTCTAAGCTGTGGAGTCTTGTGAGCAAAAAGTTCTACTTTGTGAGCTGCTAGCATTAAAGTTGTGAGTGAGTGATTTGGCCGCTGCATTAATTAGTTTGCTCTGGAGCCATCCCTTCCTGAGCTAAGACAAAAATGTGTGAGCCAGAGGCTAAAAAACTGTGAGCTAGCTCACACTAACTCAGTGTAGAGGGAACACTGGTAGTAGGTGATGTGAAGGACCTTTGCCTGAGACCCTGGAGAGTCGTTGCCTGTCTGAGTAGACAATACTGACTGATAGTCTGATTCAGTATAAAGCAGCGTTGTGAGTTGTGTTCACATATTCCACATGTATTTCTGTTTTCCACAGTAGGCAATCAGATGAGCTACAAGTATACAAACTTGGAACAGAGGCCAAAGCCTCTCCCTGCCTGACCCCTCATTTACAGCTTCCGAACATGGGCAGCTGCTGCACATATGACCTAAAACATGAGCACTTGACAAAGTACACTGGAGTTAAATTTAGCACATTAACAGTTTATGAGTTTTAGCAATTTTTCCTTTGCAGCCTTGTAGAGTACGATCAGTTGTTTTGTGTCTATAATTATGGGGTGGGGGGTTTAAGACAGGTTTTTTATGATGCAAGAGGTTTTGGAATTCTTTTCAGTGGCAAGTACAGGTACTCATGGCATACTCTGAATGACCTACCTCAAAGGGTTGTTGAGAGGCTAAAATGAAGAATGGGAATGTTGAAACCACTTTGGGCACCCATTCAGGTGAAAATTTGGGTACAAATGAAGTAAATGAATATCTACCAAGAAGGTTAGGCTCCTGTGACACTTTACTTGCTCTTTGCAGTCTGTAGCCAGGTCCAAGCCCCACTGGAGTTAAAACAAGTAGACTGCAACTCCTGTTGTTGCAACGAGGTAAATGCAGGGCAGCTAACATCCATTACGATTTAGCTAGCTTTCCCTATGGTTTAAAGAATGGCCAGCCTTCAAAAATTAGATTTACAATCTCATCTTGTTCACCTTATCTCTGAATCTTCATTTCATTCAATGTAACTTGTTTCAGCTTTCTTAGTTGTGAAACAGAATAAAACTGGAATCCCTAGAGTAACAGTGCAATCCTGTGCGTGCACACTTCAGGTACAATGAGAAGTTTGTGTGCACATGAAAGCTTATATATTGAATAAAACCTTGTTGGGCTTAAAGGTGCCACTGGACTTAAACTTTGTTCTGCTCCTTCAGACCAACATGGCTGCCCACCTGATTCTAAGTGCAATCTTGAACAGAGTTTAGAACGGCGCAACTCTGCTTATGAAGTACCTTTTTATTTCAGAATAGGTTGCTTGCTCCAGTCCCACAAATGCCGCTGAACCCATGGAAATGCAGTTTGATGCCCCTGTTATGCTTAGCTGCTAGGTAGGCTGAATGAGTACACCTGATTCCCCAAGTGGATTTGCCTTGAGTGTTTCTGTGACCTGTAGACTGTAATGACTTTGCAGAGGAGTGCATTCAGTGGTCAGACTCCAGTGCCTAATGGTCACTGCCAGAAGGCAGCAGTGGGATTTTTCTTACTCCGGTCATATGAACTCAACAGTTGGATGAACTTCACAAGTGATGCCAAGGATACCTTTCTCAGCCTGCAGTGGACTCATTAATTTATGCTGAACAGTGTTGCATTCAAATGATAGGTGGGAGAAATAAAAAGAGTAGGCCAATCTAAGCATCACATGTGCAAGAGACCTTGATGTTGCATTGGGTAAAGGTCATTGTAAAACAAATGCTTTGTATGGCTGAGAGCCCTCACTTCATACCAGTGAGCAGATCCAAGGCAACACAGCTGGGGAACACCTCAGCCTTGTAATACAGGTTTATGTGCTTTGGTACTGGTGCTGTCAACAAGAATTAGCTTCACTGGCAAGGCAGAGTGTGGACTAGTATAAGATATCTGCTTATTCTACGCAGGGCTGTTTGCCTGGTAATGGTTATTCCTCCTGAACTCCCCATCTGTAAAAAATGTATCTGGATCTGTAGAATTCTGCAGCACAAGTATCACAAGTCTGCAATACCCGTGATTCGTGACATTTGGAACTGTCAGATCTATTTACCAGCTCTGATTTTACACATAGATGGTTTTTTATGCCTGCGGTACATTTGCCCAACCCCAATCTCTTCTGGATCCCCCCCATACCTTGAGAGGTATCATAGTTGCATTGTATGGTTCTTTTCAAACATCAACCAACAATATACTTAAACTACAGCAAAAGAAGCCATTCTGGCATGAGGAGAAAGAAATGGAAGAGAAGTTAAAAGAATCAGAGGATAGATTTGAAGATCGTATTGAATTTTGCACTGGATTCTAATTGGCATATGCTGCTGTTGCAGGGGATTTAAAACTGCCTAGGTTCTGTTCCTGCTGAAGAATTCCAGCATTGTTTCAGGTGCTCATTGTTGGTGAGAGACAGCAAGGTTCCCCATGTAGCCGGTGTGCATTTGGTTGCTGTTTGTTCTTGGTAGAAGGAATACACTGCAAGTGCATGCAGCGGTTGCCCCAAACGAAACTCATTATTAATATTTTGCCTTCCCTTCTCCAAATATGGGGGATACATTCAGAGTAATCTTTGCACAGTAAGTTTTCTTTGGGAATAAAGCAGCAGACACTTGCATTGCCTTTACAGGCTAGGAAGGAGTAGTGGGCACTCCGCAACCCTGAGCCGGCAATGCTGATCCACACCTTCCTGTGCAAACTGCACAATCCAACAATTTTTGAGCCAGCTATGACAGATTTCTCCCCTCACACACACTGGAATGTAATAAAACTTATATCCTGTCTTGGTGTCCTTTTATCTCTGCCTGCAGCAGCCAGTGATCTGAGGAGTGGGTAGCAAAGGGCACATTATTGCACCAGCCCTGGAAGAAAGTCACACATGTTACAGAGAAGAAAAGGGCAACTTGCTTTGTTAGACCCATGTTTCTTATAAAATATTCTGACTTGAGCTAGAATATAAAGCTGATCTCCTGGGTTCTAGATCAATAGTGCATTCCCTGGATCACACTGCATCTTTTGGACCCTTCCTATTGGTCACCTGCACTTCTGAACTCTTCTTGTAGTATGCAATCTGCAATAGTAAGAAACTGCAATCACGTTACAACCCTATACTGATGCTATTATTCTTCCTTTGATAATACCACAATGAGAGCAAAAAGAACCAGGGAATGGGACGCAGTATGAGCAATGCTTATACATTATGGAATTAAAGGGCTGCTTGGGTTGTATCCATTAGTGCAAGGACACTTCCACTGGCAGATGCAGGGATTTTTGACAATTTCCCCTCCCTCACTATAGCCTCCTAAATCATAGAGCTATGGGGGGGGGTTGAACCCCAATAAATATTTCAGGGGCATTGTAGATTGCACTGGGAAGATGAGGTGGGAAAGGTTTGGTTTGTAGGTGGTCAGATACAACCCAGTGAGATTGGAGATCTAATTTTTCAAGGTTGATCACCAACCAAAGTTACATGGGCGGTCATGGAACCTCCATATACAAAAACCATGTGGGGCAGAGGGCTTTGGTAAGCAGGAGAATTGGCCATTACTGAGTGACAAGGCTGGTGGAATCCAACCCAACATTTCCTAGCATAGCATATGTTCTGAACATGTTAGGAATTTTTGTGTGGCATTTTAAAAAATAGTTATCATTATAGAGATAACTAATTTGGGATTTATACCATCCATTCACCTGAGTGCAGTTTGGTGTAGTGGTTAAGTGTGCAGACTCTAATCTGGGAGAACCAGATTTGATTTCCCCACTCCTCCACTCACAGCTGCTGGATGATCTTGGGCAAGCCATAGTTCTGTCAGAGGTGTTCTTAAAAAGAGCAGTTTCTGTCAGAGCTCTCTCAGCCCCACCTATCTCACAGGGTGTCTGTTGTGGGGAGGGGAGGGGAAGGGAAAGGAGTTTGTAAACTGCTCTGAGACTCCCTTGGGTAGTGAAGGGCGGGGTATAAATCCAATCTCTTCCTGTTCTTCAGTTTGTACCAAAAAAGAGGCTTTTGGTGAAACTGGACGTTAGTGATTTGTACTCAGGTCTCTAGCTTTTACTCTAATAACCTTCATTGTAGGAGAGTATCAAACTGGATCGTGGCTGTCGCACTGAGGGATGGGTTAACCCATTCACACCTGTACTGTTATCCTGTTGTAAATCACCCCCTGAAGTTGTTATTTTTCCCAACAATAAAATCAATCAACAATATGTTTTCTATTGAGCAAATAACACCTTTGGAGGAGATTTAGATTATGAGACTTGAAGGGAAGGGTTAAACCCCTCCTTTCCAAGACACATGACCCTCATCCAATTATCTCTCCTATTCCTTGGGAGATCTACAGTGCAATTCAAAGTAGGGTTATACCCTTCTAAGGCCATTGAAGTCAATGGGCTCAGATCAGTATAATTCTGTTTAGGATGCCACTGCTAATCACCAGTCCCAAGAGTCTCATTCAACTTGATCCTTAAAAACTAGAAAAAGTGAGTAAGGAACAAACACTTCTTAGCTCTGATTTATTTGCTAACCTGCTTGCTAGGGATATACATTCATTTACAAACAAATGAAAAACAAAGATGAAAATCCTGATTCATTATGGTCATTCAGGTAATCAGAATGAATGGGAATGACAAAAAAAAATCAAATTCTAGCCACTAGGAAAGCAAATTAGATGAATGGCAGTCTAATTTTAAGTAGGTATGGTCATTCATTTCCCAACTAATAGAAAAAGAACCCCCCACCAAGGCCCCATTCCATAGGGTGACAAAAACAAATGGGAATAACATAATACCTATGAACCAAGCTTTAGAAATGTCAATGGAACATCAAGTCTGCATCCCTACAGCTTGCATTTCATCTCCACATCACTGTTGTTATCCAGCAGGGGCCTAATGTGTTTTCACCACCACCGTCTCTCCCCCCAAAAATTTCAAATCAGCAAATAAAGGGATCTTGTAGGAGGAATATGTTACCTGAGGCAGTGATTCAATGTCAAGTTAGCTAATTTTGCAGTTTGGGGCGGGGGGAAATGTGGATTTTTGATTAGCACAGTTCAGACCCCATCTCCTGCTAGATGAATTCTCCAGCCCCACCCCCGACACACACACACACACACACACACTGGGTGGTTTGTTTTTTGTTTGTTTGTTCCTTCTTAAATTGTATCTTAAAAGCAGATGCTGCCCGGTTTTGCTGGTAGTGGTGGAGAGTGGGATGTATGTGTATGCGTTGGGGGTGGTGTGTGTACCATTATAGCTGTCATTTCTCAAACTGTAGACATCATTCTCTGCTTGTTTGCGTATGCTTTTGAAAGCAGATAAGTTTTCTAGGAGGATTTATTGTTGCATACATTCCATTAAGAGGTATGAGGCTGTAAGAAGTGGTCTGAAGCCATTCAAATGTGTAAAAGTACTTCTATAATCCATACAGTTATTTTCTCTTAGCTCTCTGTAATAAAGTATCATTATGGTACACTGCATTTGATCAGAGTTTTTTCTTGTCTTGTGGGATTTGGGCCCAAGCACTGCAGACTGACAGAATAATCCTAAACAGAATTACACCCTTCTAAATCCATTGAAGCCCATGCATTTAGAAGGGTGTTAGTTGTGCTACAAATGTCCCTGTTTAGAGATGGGAGGAGGAGGAGGAGATATCTACAAATCTCTTTTGGAATTTAGGCTTTGATAACTTTGGTATTAGATATGAAACACTGAAATCTAGGGATCTTGCAATAGTATCTTTCTGCTATTTTAGATAACGTATGTTTTTATGAAAATATTTTGTGGGAATAGAGGGACAAAAATGAATGTTCTCACAACATCACTAATGGTACCCAAGACTCTGACCTGTGTCTTCCCTGGTCTCACATGACCTGGCTTCTTGACTTGCTGGTTTCAGTGGTTATGGTTTTTATCTGTATGCTTGGAAACCATTTTGAGTGCACAAGAGTCAAAAAGGATAAGTAAAGGGAGAAGCAAAACCAAAATAGCCACCTTACTGGTTGATTTAACAATGGTAGTTTGAAACTATAGTTTGCAAATCCATATGGTTTTGTGCCATGGTGTGCAGCCAGTCCTTAACCCTCTAACTAAGCTCTGAAAAAACTCACATGTTTCATCCTTGGACTAAGACCCATATTATAGCAGAAGAAAGATCCCAAAGTTATCTTTTTAAAAATGATCAAAAAGGCTTTCTGACCAATTTGGGCACAAAGCATTCTACATTCCTTAGCTAATACTCTCTGTAAAAACTGAAAGCAAAGAGTTGTGAAGGAATGTGTTGAATGATAAAAATTCCACTGAAAGGATATTCTGTTGCAAACATCAAACACAGACAAGGAACAATCATTGCTACAGCAGCAACATCAAAAGTTATTTTTTGTTTAATCTTGATTGGGAATGAAGGTTTTCTCACATCCAAGAAGAGGTTGCTCAATCTTTTTAATGTGGTGTAAATAATATTGCCAGGTTGTGCAGTGTACTAATAACCGACGGCCTACAAAAGACCTTCTGTGTGCTGCAAAAGTAGAATAGCTATAGCTTTTAAATTTAAGCAATGAAAGAACTTGGAAAGCATTTCTGAAGGAGCTGGGACCCACAGTTCCATTTAGAAAGGGGAAAGGAGCCATTCCCCCTTTCTTTCAGACCACATGTGAGACTCCTTCAGGAACACACCTCTATCTATGGCTGACTTAGTGAATGAATCTGCACATTGAGGGACAGCTGTTATAAACAGGAACAGGACAAGGGAGGAGGTCTGCAGTGCAGGGGGGAAGCTGATGAAAATCACCCCCCCTCCTTCTGTCCATGGAAATCATCCATTAGATCCAAGCCATAAGCCCTGATCACAAGTTACAGTGAATGCACACGGATCTGGTATGTATGTGTACATCTGTTTGTAAGGAAGAGGCAATGCATATTCACTTAACAAATGAAATTGGGGCCAGTACCTCTATAAATGCATGGTTTCAATCCTGCATTCAGCTGTGCACACATTGAATATAACATGTGAATTACTCAATAAGCATAGAACAGAAAATCTCTATACCGTACACTGATTGTACATGCATTCACTGTAACTTTTAAATAGAGCTATAGTCTGTATCTGAAACCTGCAGAATTGTAGCATCTACTATTACATATATTTGGACATGAGGTTTTGCAAAATTACTTCATTTTCTTGCACAGCAACACTGTAAGGTACGGCATGATTTTACAGCTTGAAGAATGTGAGCTGAATCAAGGCCACTCAATAACCTTATGATTGATAAGAGAATAGAGTTTCAGCAGCCCTGCCACAGAATAACCCTGGTTATTTTATTTGTGGTCATGCATAATGGGGTGCAGCATCTGATCTCATGAGGGAAATCTGACAGTTTGTGCTCATAATGGACCTGACTTAGAGGACTATGAGTGCATAGATCTTTCTCAATTGGTTACAGAAATACTATGATTGGCTAAGGAAAGAGAAAGCTTCCCTAGGTAGGAATGGGCACAAACTGGCTCACAAACTAAAGTTTGTCATGAATTTTGGCCAGTTCATGGGTTGCACTTGGGTGGGAGGATGGCTGCCTCTTCCAAGTGGGGATGGGCTCCCTCACCCAACACCTACCTCATGAAACAACAACATCTACCTTGTAACACAACACCTACCTTATGATCACTTAAAGTAGAAAACTCTGATTTCCACTGCTCTGGGGGCACTGGAGCGCCCTGCCTGCCAATCTGTTGTGGGATAACTTTGGAGAGTCTCTGTTGGAAGTCTCTTGTCATGTCTGCCTTTCTGTTGCTGTATCACCAATCACTTTAAATGGAAAAGTCTGGTTTCCACTGGTCTAGTGAGGCTGGAGTGTCCACCAAGCTGTCATGGAGTAACTTTGAGGAACTCCTGTCGAAACTCTAGGGATGTCTGCCTTTCTGTCCTTCAGAACCTGCCTTGGGGACTTGGGGGGGGGGTGAACATGGAGGGAATGCTTGCCTTGCTTCCAGTGTCTGGTGGGGGGGTGGTCTGCCTGGGTGAAGTTTTCCTGTGAGTTTGGTGTCACTGGCTTGTTCCTGAGCCGTTCCATAGACTCCTGTAACTGAGCCATTCCAGAGAGAGCACTGGAGAGACCTTTGGCAGGGGTCCATAACTGGGACCTCAGGGATGTAATCCACCCCCAACTTGGAGAGATTGTAGAGGAGTGGGTGGCAGGGTGAGGTTTCCTGTGTGTTTGGTGTGTGTAGCTTGCAGGGGGTCCATTCTATACAGTTTTGAGCCTGTGCCTGACATTTCCCCCAAAATCACTTTCCTGGCTTGACCATAGTCCATAGTTACAGTGCCACAGTTTCACTGGTTCTGCTGGGCACGTTGCACTGGTTCTGCTGGGCTTACAAAAATGCCCCCCACTTCCAGTTTCTATTGCTGAGATTTTCCAGTTTTACCTTAGTCCATTGGAAACAATGGAGGATGATGCACCCTCTTTGGGGAGCCCTAACTCAGACCCCAGAAATTTAATCCTCACCAAACTTGGAGGTCAGGTATAGGGGAGTCAGACAGAGATTTGCTGTGAGTTTAGTGTCTCTAGCATTCACAGGATCCATTTTGTACACATATGGACCTCCTGAACCTGTGCCTGTCATTTCCCCAGAAAGCACTTCCCTGGGGTCACCTTCTTTGAGGAGTCATAACTCAAACCCCATAAATCCAATCCTCACCAAGCTTGCACAGCAGGTAGAGGAGAGTCAGCTGGAGACCTCCTATGAGTTTGGTGGCTCTAGCTTGTGTGTGGAGCATTCTACTGCATCATGAATTTCACAAACCAAACCAGTTTGTCTAGCACAAAAAAGTTTGTGACAGTCCATGGTTTGTGAACCGTGCATGCCATGAACCGGACTGTGTTTTTCTGGTTTGTGCCCATAGGCACAAATATTTGTATCTCCACAGCTATCCATAGAAAGGGTCGATAGCCCATGAGCAGAGCATATGTTTTGCATGGACAAGGTCCCATACTCAGTCTCTGGTATCACCAACGCTATCCAAGCTGGGACAGTCCAGCACCTGAGACCCTTGAAAGTCACTGCCAGTTGGACTCAATGGCACAGGCTGGCTTGAAATTTTGTGTCCTTGATGGCTTCTGAAATTCAGACATTTCCCAGAGAGTCTTTATGGGCAGGAGGGTTCCTATATGCCTCCTGCCCACAGGGGATTTCCCTACCACATTCAATGGAAGATACACAAGTAACATGCTCTATGCATAGAGCTGGGATCTGAACTTGGAACTGCTCCACCCACTAGTAATCCCATCAAGGCATGAACGCCATATGTACAATGGAGTACTCATGATGCTTTGGAG
This sequence comes from Gekko gecko, assembly GCA_029375565.1. Classification (NCBI taxonomy): domain Eukaryota; kingdom Metazoa; phylum Chordata; class Lepidosauria; order Squamata; family Gekkonidae; genus Gekko; species Gekko gecko. Next base: position 142,854,011 of record JAPDNY010000006.1, read on the forward strand.
CAAGGATATTATAGCTTACCCCTCCGCTTCTGCACAATTGCTACATAGCTTTGTTAGTGTAATTTACCTTCTACAAGAAGATATAAGCCCTTTCCAGTCATTATGCCATTATTATAATCATTGATTGCCAGTCCAGCAATATAAACACACAAGATGCCTCTGAATAAAAACATGTGGAGCACTTTTTCCAGCTTAGCCACTTGGGGTTGGGGGTATGTGGTTTGTTTGTCAGTCTTCATCCACATTTCTAGGTCCTGGTTGATGTTTATTTTCTGTGTCTTGCCACATCACTTAGAAATCATTGATTACCTCTTGGAATTCTTCCTCTTTGTTCTGTCAGCAGGTGTTCTAAAACATACCTTACATTACTCTGCCTTTCCCAGATTGAACAGCTTCTGGGGCTCACAGAAAGGGCTGTTTTCATTGTAAAGTATCCATCGAGGTGTTCTTTCACTTCTGCTGCTTGCATCAAACCTTTCTCCAGAAGACCTTTGGGGCTTCCTGAGTACTGGAAGAAGATCTCTTCTTCCTCTTTCTCCATCTGTTCCCAACTTCCAACAAAGTGGTCTGCCGTCCCACCCCCAAAAAAGAAAAGAGAGCCCATGAGACAGCAAGCAGATCAAATCAATTTAGTATCAGGAGAATCCACTCAGCATCCAAGTCCCCATGAATGTATGTCTAACTCTCCTCTCCCCTTGATACTGCACAACAAACTCTTTTTTCCTTAACCACATGACAAATGTTGCTTTCCTTTAATTGCAAGACTCAGCATAGTAACATTTCATAGCTGCAGGAAAACATGAGTTGTGTTGGATGAGTAGTAGCAAAAAAAAAATATGCACAGCAGGACTTTTTAAACAGAGTGTGGAAAAGGGAAGGGTGGTTTATACATGTCTGGGAGATTCACCATCCAAGGAAGCTTCAGGTAGTGCTCCAAAAGTCAAAGCGTAACATGGTTTTTATACTAGTGGTTGTCAACATTTTTTATAAGGGTGTCATATGCCAAGTACAGACACTGACATATAGCTTGTATAGTATGTACTGCTACTGCACATATAGAGCTTCTCCCATGCCTTGGTATGATTTTGTTCTACACTGCTGATGAGCTGTGGAATGGGCACAGTACAGAACTGGGTGGGCAGGCTAGAATGTAAGCTATGTCAGATCTTATGTCAGGCCTGTCATTCCTCTGGCTCTGGAGTTCCACAAATTTTCACTGTTCAGAGCTCTGTACAATCTCCTAATGTCCTAATGTCCAAAATCCACCAAGACAAAAGGATATGATGGTAGCCATTTTTAAAGTTTGCAATAACTATCTGCAAACATTTTAGAAGTTCATTTTAACATGAGTTCACTGGTATCCTGTCTAGCACAGGAATCTGTTTCAGAAACTGCTTCTGGGACTTGGCACCCTATAGTATGTTAGATAAGCTGAATTTCCCTTTCTTTGACCACCAGGAGTTACCTGTGAGGATCCAGGATTCAAAGACATGGGTTTCATAAAATTATGTACTTGTATCATCCTTTATTCCTAAATTACAGTTTCTATGGAATCAGAGCTGGATTGGAAGTTCATCCACTCTCACCTTGAGCAGTGACTGAAGTCAAGAGATATAATATTTCTCTAGTATAAGCACAAGCTGCCATGGAGGGGGATTCCACAGGTCACCGGGTAGCTTAGTTCAGTGACCAACTAGGTTTACAGATCTAGTTACATCAGCTGCAACATCTGGAACTACCTGCCATATGAAGAGTTACCATGGCTGTGATCATACTGAAGGGGGAAGAGGCGGGAGGGAAGCGAGGCTGTTTGCCCCAGTTGCTATGACGCGCGTTTGCGTGATCAAACTTCCGGCCGCATGCCCCACAGTTCCCGATAGTACTGGGTTTTAGCCAGTAGCTTTTCCCCACGCTCTTGCAGTGTGCACTGACGCCCCGCTGACGACTCAAGGATGCCAGACAGATGTGTCTGTCTGATCGCGTCCCTTTAATCCGCGGGGGAATCGCATGGCTGCCGCGGCTTCTGGTAACTATGATCGCTCCGCATCTCAAGTTTCACATACATATACCCCCCACATTTTCCAGATGGCTACAGGCACAAGAGGGGCATGATGATCCACAACATCATGGTAGACAATCACATGGTAAGTCGTTTCATTCAAGCATTACAGCTAGGCTGGGAATTACTCTGAGCAGAGAGGAAGTACCTAAGCTACTTTGCCCTTTCATATGATGAATCACAGATCATGAACAGCAAATGAAGAGATGCCTATTCCTCAATTATAATGATTCAGACTGCCTGTGGGGGATCACCAAACTTGATGCTACCACATATATTTTTTAAAATCATTCCAGCCTAGCCTTTCTTCTGACACAATATGGCGGTGGGACAAATGTGAAGGTTTCCAGAGATGTAGTCCCTTTTGTGTTAAAGAAAAGAAATATGCACCATTCTCATCTTAAGAACTCAAGAGTGACCTCAACCTGGAAGTCCCTTCTCTTATTAAATTCTGAAACACTTTAGGAACTGTGAAGGACCAAGATTATGATCACTGTACAGCTCCCACTGCAACCACCTGCAGTGATATTATGTCTGGAAACAGTTTACTGCTACATGCGTGGTTTGTGTAGATCAGACTTCATTCTCACATGGAAATTGGTACTTGAATATCATACTTTACTGGCATAGGTACATTTTTAATTTGCATGAAACATCTCTGCTTGCAAATATCTCTAGCTACATTGGTAAAGAACATTATAGAATACCCAGCTAGCTGAGCTGTTCAGATAGGAAACCTGTAGGAATGGAAGTGTGAAATTTGGGTCAAAAGTAATTTTATTATTCTGATCAAAATAGAGACCAGGATGAACTCAGGCTGGGTCTTATTTGATAGTGTCAGCTATTTCTTTTTTTCAAAATGCTCAGATGATGATTTCAGATAAGGTGTTTTTGACACATTTGAAGTACAAACTTGTCATGAATTAATTGCCCTGATCTAGATGGCCAAGACTAATCTGATTTCATCAGATCTCAAAAGCTAAGTAGGATCAACCCTGGTTAGTATTTGGATGAGAGACCACCAGGGAAATCCACGGCTGCTATGTAGAGACAGACAATAGCAAACCACCTCTGAACATCTCTTGCCTTGAAAATCCTCTGAGTTGCCATAAATTGGCTGTGACTTGATGGTACTTTCCACCGTGACTTAATTTCCACATTTATATGGAGATATGCTATTTCCACCAGAAATGCTATTTCCAAAAACACACACAACCTGACTTTGAGAAGTGTAGCACTTCTAAGGGTCTGTGTGTGTGTGTGTATGTGTGTGTGTGTGTGTGTGTGTGTGTGTGTGAAACTTTGTATATAAATGGTCATGTGACTGAGTGAAAATATTAAACTAATATTGTAACGGCTACATAAGTGAAACTTCCTGCACCACACTTCTTATGATCATTTTGTATGGGTTTTGAAAATCTCCAAGCAATTATTTTGGACATATTAATGGTAGTGGTTAATTTGGAACAAGTAGAGATTGTACCAATTTTGCTGAAATGCAATGTACTTGCTTACAAATATTAGCCATTTTCACACACATTATTTGCCCCAGATTGAATGCTTTGGGGAAGTTGATTTTTCCTACTTCAGCATAGCATTGTGGGGCATTCATGCACTTCTCTGTTTCCCCAAACCTTCCCAAACCTAATTTGCAGTGAAGTTTTCAGAAAGATCACAGCAAAGCCTGAATGGCTACCATGTAGGTGAGGAAGTCTGGATCTCCTGGTCTGCCCACATGGCAACCACCTTCCCCCACACAAGCCATTTCCTCCCCCTGCCTCCAGGGGGCATTTTTGTTTTTTAATTGTCAATTGAATGTTGTTATATCATTATAACTTTATACCACTCTGTGTATCAGGTTTTCTGAGATCCCAGTTTTCATTAAAAACAATTAAGTCTTTAGCCCCTTGTGCTGTGGATAAATAAGGGGAAAGGCATATCTCCACAATAAAAGGGATTTAGTGTTGTGTTTAATTGAAAACTAGTAATTCAGAGAATCCGAGATACATATTGCTATATCATTATAAAGATATGATGATATTCAATTGCTGATTTTTTAAAAAAAACACCTGGTAGCACTGGCATGGGGTGGGTGTGATTGCTGCTTCTGGGGGAATGAAGCAAGAAAACTACAGGGAAACCTGCCATGTGGAAGCCCCCACTGGTGCTGTGCTGTATTGTCCTCATGTGGAAATCTGACTTCTAATTTTGAGAAGTTGTCATTATAATATTTCTGTCATATCAATTGTTCTGAAATGCTTGTTTTCCAGACATTGGTTTGTTCATTTCAGTCAGGAAGTCAAGACAAATAGCCAGCCAGTACACTCAGAAATGCTGGAAGCTTTCCTCCAGCCAAAGGGGCCTTTTTCAAACTGTTCCTCTGGCAGAGAAGCTGCTGAAGCTAAGGAAAGTTCTTTAAGCTAAAGGAAGGCTTCCAACATAGCTGAACAGAGAAGCAGGATACATGCCGAGATCGAGAAGCCAAAATGATCTCTAAAAATTGCTTCATGCTATTTGAAAAGTTAAAAAAAGACTTGCTGCAAAACAGAAGGAACAGAGCACTGCAATGAAGAGCACCTGATTTGCTCTCCAAACTGATCAGCACTTGCTAGTCATCAAGAGCAGATGTCAAAAAAGACTTTCTCAAACATGAAGGCCATCCCTCTCCACCATCTGTTTCAGTGCTTGGAGAACTCTGGCCTGGTGCAAAGCCCAACATAAAGAAGTCTCGTTCAAGTTTTGCGGCAACGGGACTGAATTCATCCCTAAAGTCAAGGCAGTAGTTATTAATAGTTCTGCCTGAGTGAATATGCACTACAGCATTGCTGCTCAAACATTTTGGAAGTATGCTGATTTGGTTTACTGAACAGATCCTGATGTGGGACGCATATCACAAAGTCAGCCCGAAGGGAAGCGCAAGGAGAAGAGAAGCACAGATGTGAGATACAGAGTGGTTCCTTTGGTACAGCTGCTTACTAACTGGCACAACATATTAGGATTTGATGAAAACAAGGTTGAAATGTTAGGTTTTCTTGCAGCAAGTTCCTTAGTGGAACAAAAGGATAATTAATTATTTCTGGCATAAGTTATTCTGGCACAGGGGAAGGCCTTGGGTTCTGCAGCCTGTTTGGTGGCCCTCTAGGGCAACTGTCTGGCTACTGTATAAATAGATTGCTGGTGTGATTGCCAGCCTCCAGGTGGTGACTGAAATTCTTCTGGATTTACAACTGATCTCTATACCACAGAAATCCCCTAGCTTTGGAAGTTGGATAGTATGGAATCAATTCCCTCCAAACTCCATCCTTTGCAAGCTCCATCTCCGACTCTCCAGGAATTTCCCAAGCCAGAGCTGGCAAACTAGTTGCTGGACTAGATGGACTACTGGTCTAATCCAGCAGGACTCTACTTATGTTCTTATGATGCATTGCTCCATGCTACATTGCAGAAATGGACTTGAACCCACACACCAGATGCTGGGAGCTCAGGAGTGTTTAAGCAACAGCAAATTACATGTCCCACCACCCTATGATAATGAATGTACAATACTGAATAAAAAGAATATTGTTTTCATAGGGTAGTTCAGTTGAATGCATTCCACTGATAGCAAATGCCTTGTGATAGCATATCACAAGTGCCATCTATCAGGCTGTCCATGTGTAGGAATAATCACTAGTGAAGAAATAAACGCTTCTTCCACCTCCATCTGCATCAGTGGCGTACCTAGCCTATTTGGCGCTCAGGGCAAAAAAATTTTAACACCCCCTCCTCTTTTTTTGCCATCAAGTCACAGCTGACTTATGGTGACCCCACAGGGTTTTCGAGGCAAGAGGTGTTCAGAGTTGGTTTGCCATGGCCTGCCTCCATGCCAGCCCTGCTTAGCATTAGAGCTCTGACGAGATTAGACTAGGCTGGGGCTGTGCAGGTCAGGGCCCCTCCTCTATATGACAAGATTATTTTCAGTAATAATCATTAAATAAAATAAATAATAATAATGGCCAGAAAATAGATTCAGGTGAGTAGTCATGTTGGTCTGAAGCAGCAGAACAAAGTTTGGTCTTAAAGGTGCCACTGGACCCAAACCTTGTTTCAATTGCCAGAAAAGAAACTCAGCCAGTGAAAAATTTTCTTTTCTTTAACTTTGTGCATATAATCATGCCAGTAAAAAAGGTTCAGATTTCAACACACTAAGAACATAAGAGAAGCCAATGTTGGATCAGGCCAATGGCCCATCTAGTCCAACACTCTGTCACAGAGGGGCCAAAAATACCAGGTGCCATCAGAAGGTCCATCAGTGGGACCAGGACTCTAGAAACCCTCTCACTGTTGCCCCCTCCTAAGGACCAAGAATACAGAGCATCACTTGTCCCAGAGTCCCTATTTATACCTTGTGGCTAATAGCCACTGATGGACCTCTACTCTATATGTTTATCTAATTCCCTCTTGAAGCCGTCCATGCTTGTAGCTGCCACCACTTCCTGTGGCAGTGAATTCCACGTGTTAATCACTCTTTGGGTGAAGAAGTACTTCCTTTTATCCATTCTGACCTGACCGCTCAGCAATTTCATTGAGTGCCCATGAGTTCTTGTATTGTGAGAAAGGGAGAAAAGTACTTCTTTCTCTACCTGCTCTATCCCATGCATAATCTTATAAACCTCGATCATGTCACTCCTCAGCCATCGTTTCTCCAAGCTAAAGAGCCCCAAGCATTTTAACCTTTCTTCATACGGAAAGTGTTCCAACCCTTTTATCTTTCTAGTTGCCCTTTTCTGCACTTTTCCCAAAATAATATAATATCCTTTTTAAAGTGTGATCACCGGAACTGTACACAGTATTCCATCATGAGAACCAGCGTGGTGTAGTGCTCAAAGTGTCAGACTAGGGTCTGAGAAATACAGATTTGAATCCCCACTCATGCCATGGAAGCTTGCTGGGTGACCTTGGGCCAGTCACATTATTCTCAGCCTAGCCCTGGATAGCCCCAGCCTAGCCTGATTTCATCAGATCTCAGAAGCTAAGTATGGCCAATGTGGAGACAGGCAATGGCAAACCGCCTCCAAATGCTTCTTGCCTTGATAACCCTACAGGGTCACCATAAGTCAGCTGTGACTTGCCAGCAAAAAAAAAAAAAATCCATCACACCACTCATGTTCTGAGCAGGCATTTGGGAGGGCTATTGTTCTCTGCCCATCCCAAACATTTACAAGACATTTTTGAGAGCTAGGAGTCTGCCTTTGTACTAATTTTTACTAACTAACACTAACCAAAGCATCACAAAATTGTGATTGCAAGCTTCACCAGATTGGATGTGAAGAAACACACTGCATCCCCAAAGAAGGTGCCCCATCCTCCACTTTTTCCAAAGGACTAAAGTCAAACTGGAGAATCTCTGTAGTAGAAACTGAAGGTGTGTATGTGTGGGGGGCATTTTTGTAAGCCCAGCAGAATACCCAGCAGTGCCAGTATAATTACAGAGTGCCCAGTGGAACCCAGTGCCATTGTGGCAATGCCAGCTGATGTCAAGCACAGAATCACAGTCCAAGCAGGGGGGAGGGGTTGGGTGCCCAGCAGAACCAGTGCAATGTACAATGCCCAACAAACCTAGTGCCATTTTTGCAATGCCAGCAGATGTCAAGCACAGGATTACAGTCCAAGTGGGAGGTGGGGGTGGAAGCCCAGCAGAACCAATGCAACATACAGTGCCCAGCAAACCCAATGCCTTCTGTTCATAATAGTAGCAAAGTTTGCTACTATGCTACTCTTATATATGTTCTGTCACCAAGCAGGATAGGGATGAGAAGGTCTTGAGACCAAGAAGTGAAAATAAGGTTGGGGGGGACATGGAAACATTGGGTGAACGGAGAGAGAAATAAATGAGAAAAGTGGGGAAAAGAGGGAGAGAAATTAATGGAGGGAAAGGTTGATTTGTCTTGCTGCAACACCCAAAATACTGCTTGGCAAGATCTGGCTGGGCTGGGTGCAAGGAAAGGAAGAGAGAAAGGCTAGACTATTGGGGGAAATGACCTGCAGGCTGCCAATTATTGTTGCAGCTATCAGCTATCAGCATGATGACCTGGTTGTACAATCTGTTAAGCAAATTTGCTTCAGTTTTGGAGAAAGGGAAGTCTAGGTGATCCTAGAATGCTTTTTTGCTGTGCTCAGACTACCCCATGCCCATAGTGGCTGCAGCCCAAACTGTATCTTAAAAATAAAGGATGTTTGGCTGGACACAGTGTGATGTTGGCTTCAAGGACCCCCTTCAAGGCCTTCCTCAAGGTGAGCCAGGTGTGGACCATACCCTTGCCCTTGGTATGCCACTGATCTGCATGGAACTGGAATCAGATCAACATGGGGTGGAAACTATACTAGGGCCCCGGACATACAGGCCGGATAACATGGGGGGGAGGTGGGGCTATTTGCAGCACTGCAATTAGAGCTGCCAGAATGTGATTCCATGCATTGGCAGCATGCCATGGTTCCTTCCCTCCATGCCTGCACATCAACGAGGGGCCGGAGGGAAAAGCCACGTGCCAGCGCGATCACACCAAGGGAGTCCAGAGGCGGCCCATGGCAAACCATTTTCTACTACCTTTGAGGAAGTAGTTTTTTATTCTGCATCTTCGGTGGGAAGCCACAGGTTGGCCTTGGGAGTGCTATGCCTCCCAGATGTTGCGGTGTGATCGCACCCGGAAACTCCGCCATTCAATTCAGCATGTGACTGCGGTCTAGACTACTTTTCCACAGGTTCATGATTCTTGTAATGGCCTGAGTCACTATGAATGTAAGAGAATATGTTCTAGATAGAAACTATTCCCATCATAAGAATGAATTGCAATGTGTTTATATCTATGTCAACACCACTAATGAAATTATAGCATATCCTGTACTCATAAAAATTATCAAAAACATGTGTGTCATTCAGCTTCCATTTTGGGCAATACCCATAACAATTTATTCCTAGACCCATCACCTGAGTAGCTAGCTTGGAGAAACTGACACTTTTGGCAAAGAAGGCCAAATGGAGCTGGCCCGGCTGTGCATGGATGACTTGAAAGGAAGCATAACCAGATCTCACACATCTCGTACAGTGTGAGCTATGCTTATGTAATATGACCCTTCACAGCTAAATGAAATTGTCCATAGGGAAGGAAATGTATTTAAACAGGCAATAGCACTGTGTGGAATCGAGTATCGTGCCTGGATGTAAATAATAAATGTTCATGAATGCTGCTTCCTCCTCCCCTCTGTTTTATTCATCCTCAAGGAACAGTGGCTGGGGCAGGTAGTGTTTAATATCTCTGTGCATAAATATATGCAGTGCTGTGAAGGCCCACTCACATCTGTACTTTCTTATTTAGGTCAGATGTGTGTTAGTTTCTTTGTGAAGACTCAAGTTGACAGCCTTTCCTCTGTGTGAGGAAGGCAAGCAAAACCCACCCAATTATCATGCTATCTCCATAAGGAGTATTCACAAAAGCAGCAGCCCTAGAGGGGAGGGGAACACAGGTGAAATGCATTAGTATTGCCATGCACTTCAGGTGGTGACAATGAGCTTTATTGATGAAAGACTGATGGGAACTGTGTAGTCAGGGTTTAAAGCAATGTCACTTTGCATTTGCTTTGCCAAGCAAAAATATTAAATGCTTTTCGTGTCTAGCTGCCAACAGATCCACTCTCTTTTGGTCATGTTATTCTTTTCTTAAAAGTCTGCTACTTAGTCTTCAATGCCTTGATATTTTAAGACTGCCAATGTTAAGCCCATGCCCTCTCTGTATGTGCTTACTAATTCCCGCGGAGCTCATTTAAGCTTTGCAGAGCATGGGAGGCTGGAAAGCTCAGTTAGGATCAACATACTCAATTCTGTGTCCAATGAAATCAGCTAGAAAGAATACAGATTGGAAGGCAGATTTTCCCCCCTGTGCATGCTGATTTTTCTGCTTTCCTCCAGAATGGAAAGCAACAATTGTTGAGAAGGCAGTTGTAATAGCACTATGAAAGGCCTATGCGATGTTAAAAACATAAGGCTGAAGCTAGTTGCAACGGGTTTGGGTAGGAGGAGTTGTTATAGACGTTGTCGGTACTTCCATTGAATCTAGCAGTTCAGTACACTTGGAAATTTATTTAAGTTCCTTGGGTTGGCAGGTTCTTAAGACTTGCTTCCATTTGTACTCATCATCTGTTGTGCAGGCAGTCCTCCACCATGCAGTGCTTTCCCTGTTGCTAGGTGCTTTTCAGCTCATTGGATCTTGCAAGAATGACAGCTCATAGTGCAGAAGAAACATGCTTCATAGAGGAGACCACCCACACTGTGGGAAAGGGTGCAGTGTGAACGAAAGCAAGGCTTAGGATTCAAGCCTTTGTTTGGAACTGGCAAAAGAGAGAACAATTTTCCTTAGGTAAAAATGTCTATAATGAAAGGAAACTGAGGACTAGTTCACACAAGCAAGCCTATCATGTGACAGGAGGAGGAGGAGGAGGAATTGGTTTTTATAACCCACTTTTCACTATCCAAAGGAATCTCAGAGCAGCTTACAAATGCCTTCTCTTCCTCTCCCCACAACAGACACCCTGTGAGGTAGGTGGGGCTGAGAGAGCTCTGAGAGAACTGTGGCTGACCCAAGATCACCCAGCTGGCTGCATGTGGAGGAGTGGGGAGTCAAACCCAGGTCTCCAAATTAGAGTCCACTGCTCTTAACCACCACACTATACTGGCTCTCAATTACCAACCAATCTCTTTGTCCTGTTCTAAACTTGAGACATGGCACTCTTTCTGGAATCTGCCACCTAAGACATAAGGCAGAGTAAACCTGGCTGTACATCTATCCTATGGTAGCTTGGGGAAGGGTCTGCAGTTCATTGTAACAGAGCATGTGTTTTGTGTGCAGAAGGTCCCAGGATCAATCCATGGCATCTCTAATTTTAAAAAGGACAGGTAGCAGGTGATATGAAAAACCTCTACTAGAAACCCCGGAAAGCCCATCAGAGTAGACAATGCTGACCTTGACAATGGTCAATAGTCTTATTCAGTCTTATGAGGCAGCTTTGTGTGTTCATTAAACAGTTGTTATGAATCTGTTATCATGGAAAGCAATTCTCATCAAGGGAAACTACCACCATTGTTGCATACAGGACAGTGTTGAATCTGTGAGAAGGAGGTTCAAATTTTTCTCAGCCATAAATCTTACTAGGTGATCTTGAGAAAGTCAGACACTAGAATGGGTGACTCTGCAGTTACAAAACTTCTTGCCAGATGGCTATTATAGGTAATGATCCTTTGGGCAAAGAGTTGGTAGCCCTTTTTCAAACATCAAATTTAGAACATTAAATCCTGACAAGACTGAGGTAATGCTGGTTAGGAAGGCAGAGATCGTAAAGGACAGTATGCTTCCCACTTTTGATGGTCACCCTTGCTCACTTGATTAAGACCCTAGGGGTTATTCTAGAGCCAATATTACTGCTGGGAAAACTAGCTAATGCAGCTGCACAAAACCTCTTTCTTTGAACTCTAGCCTGGAAAATGAAGCTAGGATGTTGATTGTAATGGGCCGGTCTTGGCACATCTGCCCTGGCTCCCAATCTGTTTCCATACACAGTTCAGAGGGCTGGTACTGACCTTTCAAGACCTACTTGGTTTGAGATCAACATAACTGAAGGATTGCCTGCTGCCTTATGAACCTACCCAACAACTACGGCCATCTTCAGAGGGCCTGCTTCAGGTGGCAAAGTGGGAGAGGGCCTTCTTGGTCACTGCTCTAAAACTCTGGAACTCTCTCCTCAGGGAGACTCATCTGTTACTTTTTGTTGCCATCTTTCACCAGCAGTGACCGTATTATTTTATTTAGCATTCTCTCAGTGACCCCTTCTTTCTGCCCAGTGTTTTAATTGCTGTTTCTATGCTTTCAGCTCTGTTTTTATTGATTTAATGATGTGTTTTTGTTGGCTTTAATAATTTTTAGGATGTAGTTTTATTATGTATGTTTTAGTTTGTTGGCTACCTTGGAATACTTTATGTGCAAAAAGGTGGGGTATAAATTCTGTAAAATGAAACAGAACAAATTAAATAAATAAAAGAAAGGGAATCTACCTTAAGTCCAAGAATCATGTTTTTCTGAAATGTGAAATGTGGAAAGCATAGTAATGCAGCAGAGAACAATAGAATCCCCATAGATTGTGTTATAAACTCTGTTCCTTCCATACTGTTGCCAGGTCACAATACTGCAGTGGCAGGGGAAGGTGAATCCAGAACCATTGTTGTGCAATGGTTAGAGTGTCCAACTAAAATGTGGGAGACTCAGGTTGGAGTCCCTACTCTTTCATGTTATCTCGCTGGATAACCTAGAACCAGTCATACACTGTCAGCCTAACCTATCTCACAGGATTATTGTGAGCAGAGGAGAATGCTGTTAGCTGCTTTAGGTCCCCATGGGAAGTAAATAAAGAAATTAATAAAATAGATTCAGGACCTAGCTATCCTATTTTTCAGTTCAAAAGAGATTTCCCAGTCTTTTGAAGCTCTTTTGATGGCCCATTTTCTTCCTGAAAATAGGTCACAGCCCTTGGTCTACTTTTGTCTAATTCCACCTTTGCCTTGGCTGTTCCTTTCATCTACCCCATGTCTCTACCATCCTTTCTTTCCTTGAGTTCCTCTTTCTGAGCCATTGCCTACTTTGTCTCTTTTCTTTTAGCTGCCTTGGGTAGGATCAAAACATTTTGCTCACAAATAACGGTGCCTTCTGCATAGGAAGGCCAAGGATGTCCTCTTGCGTCTGCACAAGGTTCCTAGTAACCAGCCTATTGCAAATGTATTTATCATGCCTGTCTGAAGAGCTCAGTAGTTTACATATGGTACCTAAGAGATCTCCCACAGAGACAGTTTATAAGGCCTGGCCACTTAAACTTCAGCACTAGAACTGTATCAAAGATATTCAGACCATTCTGTGAACTGACATGTGATTTGATACCCAAACATGAAAAATTTGTTTGAGACTGCTTTGAAACAAACTATCTGCCACCTGCATTATGGTGTGGAATTCCTCTGAGAAGGCAGAGAGCCCATAATCCACCACATTTAATAATATTATATTCCTAGACATCCAAGAAGAAAGCTATCTTAGACAAGGCAGTCAATTTCTGTACTGTCTCTTGGCTAAAATTGGACATCTGTCTTCTTTAGTAGCGGTTATCCTGAATCACAAGGGTGTCTGCTGCCACCAGCATTGCAAATTCAAGCTGTATGTTCTTATTTGGCAATCCATGCATGTCCACTCTCTCAATTGCCATTACTATAAATGAATACTGAACATCAGAGCATTTCTCCTAATGCTATGCAAACCTTGCAATCAGTAAAGCTGCACTCCTGTGCATACTTGGTTGAAAGTTAAAACCTACTGAACTCAGTAGAAGAGACTTCCAAGAAATCATGCACAGAAGTGGGCTAGATACAGGGAGAACCAGGAGTATGTTTTGCTTTCTATGAAGAATGTTAACCAAATACACTGTTGCACAGAAACCAAAGTCTTAAGTAAAGGTAAAGGTTCCCTTGCTCGAAAGCCAGTCGAATCCGACTCTAGGGTTGCGGTGCTCATCTCCGTTTCAAAGCCGAAGAGCCAGCGCAGTCCGAAGACGTTTCCGTGGTCATGTGGCCGGCATGACTAAACACCAAGGTGCACGGAACGCTGTTACCTATTGATCTACTTGCAATTTCTTGCTTTTGAACTGCTAGGTTGGCAGGAGCAAGAACTAGAGACAGGAGCTCACCCCATCATGCGGCACCCGGGTCTCGAACTGCTGAACTACTGATCTTCCACAGCCTGCAGTTCAGCATCTTAACCACTTGAGCCACCGCAGCTCGCATATTTTATCATTCCTGTCTTCATTTCATGTTAGTTCACAAAAACTTCATTCACTTTTGTCTTATTTGTCATTCCTATTATTATTATTATCATTATTATTCCTGTTTCTAGCAGCAGGAAACAGACTTTTAATGCATTGTATTACTGCATTATTACACTATGGTTCCATCAGTGATAAGAACCATAGCCTTAGCTTAAACCTGAACAAGAAAAAAAAAAAACCCTGTTTAAAAATAAGCATACCTTAACTCTACCAAAACTTGTATACTACACAATTTTAAAAAGAGTCCTCCTCAAACTACTGAAAAAATCATGATTGTGAAAAGATGTATTTGCACAGTTCTTTTTTGTTATTAGAGTTGTTTAACTGTGATGATTGGAAAGCAACTGTGCCAGTTTCATGTGCTCTCTCTCCCTCTCTCTCAAATGAATGAAATGAAGGAAATGAATTGTATTTGTTCATTCATTACTATTCAGATTTGTTTCATTATTCTAGCAAATGCAATGTATAGAGGTATTTTTGAAGAAGAAGAAGAAGAGATTGGATTTATACCCTGCCCTTCACTATCTGAAGGAGTCTCAGAGCGGCTTAAAATCTCCTTTCCCTTCCCCTCCCCACAACAGACACCCTGTAAGGTAGGTGGGGCTGAGAGAGCTCTTTTGAGAATTGCTCATGAGAGAACAGCTCTGAGAGAACTGTGATTGACCCAAGGTCACACCAGCAGCTGCATGTGGAGGAATGGGAAATCAAACCTGGTTCTCCAAGATTAGAGTCCACGCTCCTAACCACTACACCAAACTGGAAACAAAAGCATATCTCTATAGAGCACAAACTGTGCATCTGAACTTCTACCATTGGTGCAGCAACATCCCATTGAATTGGTAGAATGGGTCTTGCCCCAATATTTCACAAGAGACTTAGGATTTAGCAATAGTCATAGAATCATAGTGTTGGAAGGGACCTCCAGGGTCAACTAGTCCAACTCCCTGCACAATGCAGGAAATTCACAAATACCTCCCCACACATCCCCATTGAAGAACCTCCAGGATCCCCAGCCAAACTGGCCTAGAGAAAAATTGCTTCCTGACCCCAAAGTGACAATCAGCATTTTCCTGGGCAGGTAAGAAAGGGCCACAAGAACTAAGCACTGAGGCAACCCTTCTTGTCCTCCCTCTCATTTTTGTAATTTTTTTTAAAAATGAGTTTATTATAACATATGTACAAAACAAGAACACATCAGTATCAAAAACCTTGTGATAAGTAATCTGCCTAAGTTCACAGAATCAGCATTGCTGTCAGATGGCCATTTAGCCTCTATTTGAAACCCTCCAAAGAAGGAGAGCCCACCACCTCTTGAGGAAGCCTGTTCCACTAAGGAATCACTCTGTTAGGAAGTTCTTCCTAATGTTTAACCAAAAACTCTTCTGATTTAATTTCAACTCATTGGTTCTGGTCAGACCTTCTGGGGCAACAGAAAACATCTCCACATCATTGTCTATATGACAACCCTTCAAGTACTTGAAGACGGTTATCATATCACCTCTCAGTTGTCTCCTCTCCAGGCTAAACATACACATCTCCTTCTTTTTTTAAAAAAACTATTTATTATTAGATATGTTTCACATATTTAAAATTACATCTTGTAAATATCCCATATCTTTTTCTTTTCTCCCCCCCCCAATACAAGGCTTCCCGCAATGCTCCTACCCCTTATAAACTCTATTATCTAATTACCATTAACAAATTATATCACTTTCATTATCAAATTACGGTAACATTAACAATCATTCCTTTTCTTATTTTCTTCTTAATAACTGTCAAAACAAATCAGTCTGTTTTTAACATCCCAGTTTTTCTCAAGATAGTCTTTGAAATCTTTCCATTCTGCAAAAAATGCTTCATCTTCTTCATTATTAAGCTTTCTTGTCAATTTGTCCATTTCTGCCATGAAAAGCATCTTCTTAATCCATTCCCATGTTTCAGGTATCTTTTCTTGTTTTCCAGAATTGTGCATAAGTCATTCTAGCTGTTGTAACCAATTACCATAACAATGTTCTCTTGGTTACATTTAACTCTTCCAATTTAAGACCTAACAACAAAATTTGTGGATCCTTCTTAAAAGTACATTTCAAAATTTTCTGTATTTCATTATGAATCTCTGACCAATAGCTCATGGCTTTATCACAAGTCCACCACATATGGTAAAATGAGCCTTCTTTCTTTCTACATTTCCAACATTTCCTAGACATACTCTCATTTATATTAGCAATTTTCTTTGGGGTCATATACCATCTATACATCATTTTATAACAATTCTCTTTCACATTAACACAAGTTGAAATTTTCATTGACTTTTTCCACAAACATTCCCATGATGCCATAGTTATTTCACTATTTACATTTACAGCCCATTTTATCATTTGTTCTTTTACAGTTTCATCCTCTGTATACCACTTCAGTAAAACTGTATATATTTTTGAAATCATTTTTTCCCCTTTTCCACCCATATAGTTTCAATTTCATTATTCTTTGCCCTAAAGACATTCTTCCACTGATCCTTACCAGCCACCTCCCAGCTCTATTCCTAAAGCATATCCATATAATTATGGGATCATTGAGAGCAGGCTTTATGGTAGCATGTGCAGAGCAATCAGGAAAGTGTTTAGGAAGGATGTCCTCTTCATTTCAGACTACAAACTGTACCAAGATCAACCTCCATCCACACATGAAGTTTGGTTGTTCATTCTCCAGGTTCACCATAGCATCAAAATGCAGGAGGCTCAGCAAACTGGAACTTCTTTACTCCTCACAAACTGGGATTCTGCACTTTTAGTAATAACATTCTTACGCTTGGTTCTCAGTATGTTTGTAAGAGGTGGGTCCCAGAAAGGGAAATATACGGTGGACAGCACAGGGCAGCTGTGGATGCAATGATATATTCTTATCACCAAGCAAACTCTTCCTAGCTAGGGAAATCTTTGCAGTAGGCTGTAACACAATGACATTCCCCGAGGCCTCTTCTGAGCTGAAATCTATCCACCTGCCACTCCCTGAATTCCATGAAGGAATTTTCAGTAATTCCCCATCCTGGATTTTCACAAAGCAAAAGCCATGGTGCCTTGCCACAGGTGAGTCCTACAAAGCAAGCTTTATGTCCTTCATTTAAAAAAAAATGCACAAGAGTGGAGGGTCTTGTTCATGGAGCCTAAAGGTCCTTTCAAGCATGAGCCAGCTCACTTTGAATGAAGACAGAGGGACCATTCCATGTGCTCTGCACTGATTCCTTTTGGCAATAAATCAGTTTGTTTATAGATTAACTTTATGAATCACTCACCTCCTTTTTCTGCTTGGCTGCTAATCAGGAGAGATATTAGCTTTATAGAATGCATTTGCATCTTAATTTTTATTTTTAATGTTGTATGGGCTTGAATGGCATAAGTGTGGATGTGAGACAGGTAGCTCAGAGACTATGTGGAGACTCGCAAGCTCAGTTTGAGTAAATAGTGGTGGCAGTGGAGGTTTTATTTTGGTTTTAATCCATTTATATCTCACCTTTCCTTTTAAGAAAATCCTATTACTGAAGCATAGAAAATGAGGCCTTATCCAGTTCCGAGAACACCCTTACTGCATTTTAGAACAGGCCTGCAATTCCTGATTCAAAAGCATCCACAATTAAGGAATAAGAGATAAGTGTATGGTAGGCCAAACAAAAGGCTTATTTACAGTGCCATCCCATGTTTAGAATTGTACCGGCCACTATCAAGGAAGTTCACAGAGGCATTAGCAAAGTCTCCAGGTGCTCCTCTCTTCTACATCAGTGGAGGAAACAGTTGCCTAGATCTACCATGGGCTCCCCAAACATAGCTTTTGTTTGGATCCCCCTTCAAAACCATACGAAACCAATTTTTCTGTTTCATGCTTCATATTCACACTCTGCCTTTCCCTTCTCCTCAGTAAAGGAGCAACTGAAGGTATAGCCACACACCAGAGGCCCCATGTGGAGCTCTCTGGGGTGCCAGGGTGACCAGGACCCTCAGAATTTTGTTTTCCTAGTTCTTCATTCTCAGTGAAAGAGTTGAAGGAACGTGGTGTGGAAGTGTTTAGATCTTGCAGATTATCAAAGACAAAGACAAAAATGATAGAAGGATACAAACTCATCTATTATGACCAATGTAGAAGGAGTATTAATAATCTCATGGACTTTCAACAGCAACTAGCCAATCAAGTCAGAAGGGAATGTTTCAAAACCAATATCCTCATTTAGGTTAAGACTTGGTGTCAGGTAGTCCTGCCATGATGGATGGAGTAGGGTGGGAGGATGGGCCTTGTGTTGCATTGTGGTGTGTAGGGTGGGAGGTTGGGATCGTGGGGTGTTGATTTATGCACCTGGAGTGTTCGAATGGAATGCGGAGGCCGAGCTCTGCAGGCTCTATCTCTGGTAGACTTAACACCCTGACCTTGGTGGAGACAGGCTGTGAGCTTCCTATCGCTTTCAAAGCTGCAGCTTGGCTGGGAACAATGGGGGCGGTGGGAACTTCATTAGTATAGTAACTTTCAGTTCTCATTCGCATACTAGACACTCATTGGTGGAAGGGGGGGTCCCCATTCACCCCCTTTCTGGTATAATCGCTTGCTTTGTGTAACCATGTTATTCTGAACAATGTATCTGCTCCAGTAACCTACTATTGCAGCTCTATAATAAAATGCTATTCTTGCTTCAATGAACAAGACCTGGTGTTTGGCTGACTAAGTTAGGGTCTCTGACAGTTTGTTCAGAATCCTTCATTTTTGGGACTGGTCGGAAACCCGCGGCTCCAACATGAGTGGCGGTGAAGAAGACACTCTCCCGATCGAAGACGAAAAGAAGGAGGACAAGAAACCTCCTGTGACAACCGTACACACGGAAGCCCCTGGCACGTATGTACCGGTGACACGGGGCCAGGAGTATGACTTTGGAGGGCCCTACGGGGATCCGTATGGTGCAGCCTACGGTGGGGTAACCACCCGAGTCAAGCAAAGACGAGATTGGGTGAAGCCCCTGGCAGAAACCCATGAGACGTGGTTTGCGACTCCGAGAGCTTCGGTGCGAGTGAGCCACGCCGAGAAGTCGGTCCGCAGACTGATCACGGCTGAAGGGCTGGAAGACACCTGCCGAGACTCCGAGGGCCTGGAAAGCGCCGTGGTGAGACGGAGGTGGAGTGGTGAGCCGAGCCAAGATCGCCTAGTTCGCCTCCTAGATGAATCCCTCGCCCGCATTCCCCAGATGATCGCGGAGGGCATCCGAGAGGAGCGGGAGCAGCAACGGCGGGAGGAACCACCCGACCAACCCCCTCAAGACCAGCGACAGGCACCGGTTCCGGACCAACAGAATGTGCCGGCTCAACCCCCCGCTCAACCTGCGGGGCCGGGTCCGCAAGGACTGCCAGGGCAACCACCACCCCGACCATGGGGGTTCCTGCCACCGAAACCAGCGGAACTCCTTGATGCGGATTTTGATGGAGACCCCGAAAAGTTTCCTTTCTTCCTGGTGAGGGCAGAAAGATTTATCGAGACGTGGGGCCACCTGTTTCAACGGGAAGACCGGATGGTGGATGTCATAGCCTCGCACCTGAAAGAGGCAGCGGCTGACTGGTATGTGGGACTCCACCAGACTGACGGGCGGGAGCTGAGGGAAATCGATACCTTCATGTGGGCCATGAAGGAACAATTCGAAGACGTGAACGCCAATAAGACGGCCAAAGCGGCCATCCGTGCCCTCAAGCAAGGCGCCAAGTCGGTGAGAGACTACACGGCTGAATTTCGCAGGTGTGCGGCCAAAACTCGAGGGCTGCACGATGGGACTCTAGCAGACCACTACAAATTGGGACTCAACGCGAAGATTTGTCGTTCAGTCACCAAGACCCAAGACCCAGACACATTAACAGGCTGGATACAAGCTGCCATCACCATGGAAAACCGCTTGAAAACCATCAAACTGGATGATGCAGCAGCGATGAATAAAGGGGGCCAGTCGGGCCCTACACCGGCTACGCGAGGGAAGAATCCACCACCGAACCCGAAACCCAAGGACGGCACGAGAGAGCTTAGGATGAAGCAAGGTCTCTGCCTGAAATGCGGGGAAGGGGGCCACTTCGCGGCGAGCTGCCCAGGCTCCCCCGCATCGACCGGGGCCACCAAGGGAATCAAGAAGAAGTTTGACACTTCCACCCCAAAGCCTGTGGCGAAACCGAGAGGGGCGAAAGCCTTACAAGCCAAGCCGCTCAGTGAGGCATCGGATTCGTCGGATGGTGAGACCGTGCAGCCGGGAAACGAGACGGACCTGCTGTAAATAGTGCTGAACAGCAGGTCCTGGACTCCCAAGCGCAGATCCCGGTGAGCAGACCCCCTCTCTTTTCTTCCTCACGGTGACTTTGATAGACCCGGGTCTACTGACCCATGTGAGAGTGCGAGCTCTCATTGACTCTGGGTGTGGGAGAGACCTCATTAACCCCACACTGGTGACGGGACTGGGGGTGAAGGTAGTTAAATTGGCCGATCCCCTGATTTTCACGCAAATGGATGGCTCTACAATGAAAGAGCCTTGCAAATACGAGACTGTTCCCTTGCGTGTGGGGATTGGGCATCACTGGGAGGAGAGGCCCTTCATCGTTATCCCTTCTGCCCGGTTTCCCCTAGTGCTCGGAAGCGCGTGGTTCTTCGATCATGACCCCCATGTCCTATGGGGGGAGGGGAAAGTGAATTTCATTGCCAAGAAATGCCAGTCCCACCTATGGAAACCGGAGTGGGGTGTCCCAATGGGGGGGAGTCTTTACTGACGGCGGGGGTAGCGGAGGCAGAATTAGAGATGATTCCATCAGAGTATCGTGATTTGGCTTCCGTCTTTGGGGAAGAGGAAGCCGATGAACTACCCCCCATAGGAACTCTGACTGTGCTATTGAAATTTTGCCGAATCAAAAGTTGCCTAAAGGGAAGTTATATTCCATGAGCCCTTCGGAAAAGGTGGAATTAAGGAAATTTATCGACAAAAACTTAAGCAGGGGGTTTATAAGACCTGCCTCCTCCCCGTTCGCAGCCCCAGTTCTTTTCCGGAAGAAGAAAGACGGGGGGTTGCGGTTGTGCACTGATTATCGAGGCTTGAATGCGGTCTCCAACACAAACGCTTACCCCATGCCCCTGATCAAGGACCTGTTGCCTGCGGTGGCTGGGGGAAAGTATTCTCGAAGCTAGATCTCAGAGATGCCTACTTCAGGGTGCGAATAAGGGAGGGGGATGAGTTCAAAACGGCATTTAACACACCCCTGGGTCAATTTGAATACTTAGTCATGCCGTTCGGTCTTCAGGGGGCGCCGGTGGTCTTCATGAATTTAATCAATGAGGTGCTCCACAAGTACTTATTCAAGGGGGTCCTTGTTTACCTTGATGACATACTTCTGTATTCCCCTGACTTGAAATCCCATGTGAAGCTGGTGCGGGAAGTTTTACAAACGTTGCACAAGCATAAGCTCTTTGCTAAGCTGTCTAAATGTGAATTTCACAAGTCAGAGATCCCTTTCCTGGGCTACCGCATATCGCAAAGGGGAATTGAAATGGACCCTGACAAAATAAAAGATGTGGTGGGATGGGAACCACCCAAGACTCGGAGGCAGCTCCAAGGGTTCCTCGGATTTGCGAACTTTTACAGATCATTTCTCTCGAACTTTGCTCAAGTGGCTCTCCCCTTAACTGATCTGCTTAAAACGAAAGGGAAGTCACCAGACTGCACTCGACCCGGAGCCAAGTTAGACTGGTCTCCGGCATGCCAACGGGCATTTGACCAGTTAAAGGCCCTTTTTACGTCGGAGCCTGTGTTGGCTCACCCAAATGAACTTAAGAAATTCATTGTGCAAGTAGACGCTTCTGACGTTGCCATGGGAGGGGTGATCCTCCAAGAGGGGGATGATGGTAAACTGCACCCCCTTGCCTATGTTTCCAGAAAGTTTAATGATACTGAACGGAATTGGTCAGTGTGGGAGAAAGAAGCGGGATCGATCCGCTTAGCGTTGGCGACCTGGCGCCATTGGCTTGAGGGGGCGCGGGTTCCCTTCAAGGTGTGGACTGATCATAAAAACCTCGAGCTTCTCCGCTCCCCCGTTCCTTGAACGCCAAACAGCTGCGTTGGGCTGATTTCTTCTCCAAATTCAATTTCACTCTACACCACTTCCCTGGGAAATCTAACTCGCTGGCAGACGCACTGTCATGCCTCCCACAGCATGACAGCAAGAGGGAGGAGATTCGTGACTCTGTTTTTACGCCTTCCCAGTTGGGAGGAGCAGTAACCACTCGGACTCAATCCAAATGTCCCCCTCCGTCCCCGACCCCTCCCTCTAATGACTGGGTGGTGAAATTCTCTACAGCTATGTCTGACACTGATAGGGAGGAGGTAAAGGGGGAGGAAGGAGTCACTCGAGATGCGCATGGCTGCTGGAAGAAAAATGGAAAACTGTTTGTTCCCAGCTCCCTTCGGGGGAGGTGATGGGCTGGGCGCACGGCTCGAAACTGGCGGGGCACACAGGGTTTGTGAAATCCCTCCAACTCTTGCAGAGACAGTTCTGGTGGCCTGGGCTATGAAAAGACATTTCGTTATTCACTTCTGCTTGCCAAACGTGCTTGATGAGCAAGCCCAGACCCGGTAAACCCCCAGGAGCTCTACAACCCCTCCCCACGCCGGCTCGTCCATGGGAAGTGATCTCGATGGACTTTATTACTGACTTGCCTCCCAGTGGGGGGAATACTGTCATATGGGTAATAGTGGACCTATTTACTAAGCAAGCCCATTTCGTTCCGTTTGCCTCAATCCCCTCAGCCAAGAAACTAGCCTCGGCGTTCTTGCAACACGTAGTGAGGCTCCACACTTTACCTGCTAAAGTAATCTCGGATAGGGGGTACAATTTGTTTCTCATTTCTGGGGTGAACTGATGTCACTGCTTGGGGTGGAACAGGCGGTCAGCAGTGCGTACCACCCAGAAACTGATGGACGGACTGAACGTGTGAACCAAACCCTTGAGCAGTACTTAAGGTGTTTTACAAACTTTCAGCAGGACAATTGGCACTCCCTTTTGCCTTTGGCTGAGTTCTGTTACAATAATACTCAGCACTCTTCGACCGGTATGTCTCCCTTTAAGGCGGTCCATGGATATGACGCCCCGCCTTTGCCGTTTTTAGATTCTCCCGACCTCCCAGCGGGAGATGCTGGTGACTGGTGCAAACAACTGCAAGCGGTGTGGTCGTCTTTGGCCAAGACCCTGGAGGATGCAAAGGAAGCCTATAAAACCCAGGCTGACAAGAAACGTAACTTATCCTGGGTTCCTAAGTGTGGGGAGTTTGCTTATTTGTCCACACAGAATTTACGTGGTATTCAACCGAGCCGCAAACTCGGGTGGAAATTTGTTGGACCTTTTGAGATTGTGAGAGTGATTAACAATGTAACTGTGGAACTTGCCTTGCCTAAATCTCTAAAGTCTGTTCATCCTGTTTTTCATGTAAGGCTTCTACACCGGGCGCCTGAGGAGAACAAATGGAGACCGCGGCAGCCTACCCCGCCTCCGCTGATGGTGGGGGGAACCTCACTATGAAGTTTCACAAATACTGGACTCTAAAATTTCTCGTAATCGCTTGTTTTATCTGGTTGAATGGATTGATTTCGGGCCTGAACAGAGGGAATGGGTGCGGGCGGAAAATGTTCTGGCCCCCAAGTTGATCAGAACTTTTCATAAGCTGTACCCCCACAAACCAAAGGGGTAGATTTATTTTCGAGAGGGCTGCATGTCAGGTAGTCCTGCCATGATGGATGGAGTAGGGTGGGAGGATGGGCCTTGTGTTGCATTGTGGTGTGTAGGGCGGGAGGTTGGGATCGTGGGTGTTGATTTATGCACCTGGAGTGTTCGAATGGAATGCGGAGGGCGAGCTCTGCAGACTCTATCTCTGGTAGACTTAACACCCTGACCTTGGTGGAGACAGGCTGTGAGCTTCCTATCGCTTTCAAAGCTGCAGCTTGGCTGGGAACAATGGGAGCGGTGGGAACTTCATTAGTATAGTAACTTTCAGTTCTCATTCGCATACTAGACACTCATTGGTGGAAGGGGGGGTCCCCATTCACCCCCTTTCTGGTATAATCGCTTGCTTTGTGTAACCATGTTATTCTGAACAATGTATCTGCTCCAGTAACCTACTATTGCAGCTCTATAATAAAATGCTATTCTTGCTTCAATGAACAAGACCTGGTGTTTGGCTGACTAAGTTAGGGTCTCTGACACTTGGTTAGGATCTTAGGGAACACAGTAGATAAAATTCTTGATATTACCTACATTTAGTATTGTTTTCTATAACCCCACCCCTTTGGTGTCATGGAGACCTTGTCCATTATCTTGCTGCTTTTTGACAGCTGGACACCATTTTCTATTGTACTTTTCCATATCTGATAAAACACTGGATTTCTTTTTCTCAGATGTTTTCTTTCCCAAATAGCTGACATCCAGTCCAACTATCACAAGAAGATTGACGACTGATGATGGAGTAACAAACATACATTATTCCATTTGTCTGTCCTCTGCTTACAGAGCAGCTGTGGCTCAATAGCAGAGCACCTGCTTTGCATTCAGAAAGTCTCAGGTTTAGTCCCTGGCATCTGCAGTTGAAAAGATCAGGTAGCAGGCAATGTGAAATACCTTGATCTGAGACCCAGGAGAACTGCTGCCAATTAGAGAAGACAATACTGACCTTGATAGGCTGATGATCTGATTCAGTATAGGGCAGTTTCATGTATCCATGTTTATGTACCAAAAACTCCTATCAATTTATTTTCCTTCTGTTAATAAGAGCTTCCACTATTGCTTCTGGAGATATGTAGTATCTCTGCCATGTCTGAGTTTTAACTGCTTATATTTGTGGTTCTCTTACGAAGCTGCAGAGACAGACATTAACTCTGAGTGTACTGTTGTCATGCTATAGTTTATGGCTTCAAGTACCATATTTTTGACACTGCAGTCTTAAGGAACATTATGTCAAATCCTGCCTGTATTATAGAAGACAGATTTGGGATTTACAAATTTAAATCCTGACTCTGATGTGTCATATGGGCTTTTGAATAAACACTTACTAAGAAGCTGAGCAATTCATGCCTGCCATTTTCATTTGTTTTGGATGGCCTCAGCTTGTTGCTCTGGTGTGCTGTTGATGAGCACAAAGCTTCCTCAAGATTAGCATGGCATTCAGTGATCCCATTGTGGTGCGTCTGGACAACATGGTGCCCACCAATATTTCTCCTGGCACTAGTGTCCTTCTTCCCCAAAACACAGAGTCAGTCCTGGCTTCCTCTGAATCGTTGGAGCAGGATATGTTTTGGAATAGCTCAGGAGGCATCACCTTGATGTCTGCATGGAGCACCCATTTGAAAACAGCTGCCTCCATATTATGTAGGAACTTGACTTGGAACCTCCTAATGTGCATGACTCGCCCCAGCCTTCATGGCAGCCATTTTGTGGTTGGTCATGCTTCCCCACCTTGGCAACCATTTTATGATAGCTCCCACTACATAGTCTCAAGATTCCAAAAGCAACTGCAAACTCAACAATAGGGATGGACATGGACCAAACCATGAAGCAAAATTCATCGCGAACTGAAGTTCATGATGGGTCTACACAGCCATGAATTTCCACAGACATTTGAAGCACTTCATGGTGGTTCATGGAAGTTCATGGATAGAGCAGAAAGCAAGGGTTTAAAAGAACTCCGAGTCCATTTAAACCTCTGCTTTCTGTTCCCTGCAAAAAGGACAGTACAAGAAAGCCCAAAAAACAGCTGAGCAGCAGGGAGGGACTGCACAGGAAAGTCCAAAACAGCTAAGAAGGCCTGTTTTTCAGGCTTCCTGCAAACCCTGTTTGAAGGGACTGTAGTCCCTTTCAATGTTTTTTTGGGGCCACAAATTGGTTCACAAACTTCCTATTTCAGTTCTCTGTTTCATGCCCATCTCTACTCAACAAAGTTAGGCATTCTGTTATACTGACTGGGTTTTTTCTTTTGCCTCTAAGGTATGAAAAGTCAGGGAGGCTACCACCAGGCATGGAGGCTACCACCAGGCAGGGAAGCTACCTCAGGAAGACCCACATTCTGATCCCCTTGTGTAACAAATGTCTAAGGAGTCTTCATTTATTTGCTAGCTTTGCTGATCTTTGTTATGGAAATGTTGTCTGACTTCTGGAGTGGGAGCTATTAAGAGCAGAGGAAAAGAGGATCTTGCCTCTTCACCTTTATCTTGTGTTAGCTGGATTCAGCATATTAGTTTTTAATTTGGAGAATCTATGCCTTGTTGTGTGTCATTAGTTTTATGTAAAGTTGATAATAAAAACTGAATAAACTATGACTTTATAATTGCACCTTCCCAGAATTAGAAACTATCTCTTGTGTACATATTTATACTGGACCATAACATAATACAGACATCAAGGGAACACAGCAGAGTCTGTGGTCTGGCTAGTTAAGCATTTTATTTTCCTGAAGTAACTGCCAGCACTCAACCAGAAAATAAGAGCAGCCCTGCTAGATCAGACCAATGGTCCATCTCATCCACCATTGTCAAACAAGCAGCTCATAGAGATCAAAGCTTCTCCCTGCTGAAGTTACCCAGCACAGATATTTAGAGGGTTAATGCTTCAGAACACAGAGTGAATTTGTCTAATCTCTTTTTATAGCTAACAAAACTAGTGGCCATCCCTAGATCTATGGTAGTAAATTCCACAGTTTAATTATATGTTTTAATCTATTGCACATCTGCCTGAGAGCTCTAATATTATGGGAGATGAAGTAAAAATTGTATCTACATAATTTTAGAAAGAGATTGGATTTATACCCCACCCTTCACTACCCAAAGGAGTCTCAGAGTGGCTTACGATCTCCTTTCCCTTCCCCTCCCCATAACAGACACCCTGTGAGGTAGGTGGGGTTGAGAGAGCTCTTTTAAGGACTGCTCATGAGAGAACAGCTCTGAAAGACCTTGTAACTGACCCAAGGTCACACCAGCAGCTGCATCAAACTCAGTTCTCCCAGATTAAAGTCCATACTCTTAACCACTACACCAAACTGGCTCTCATGCTCTAATATGCCCCCTTCCTTAGAAGTGATACATTGTGACTTGCTGAGTGTGTTGATGAGTCTATAGCACTGAAGGTATCTTGTCCAAGATGGTAGTACCATAGAATAAGCTGCTGGAGGAAGCATAAAGACAACTGCATACATTTCAATATATTCTTTCCAGGACTTTCAAGTCTTAACCACATTGTGGTGACCTGTGGGGTTTTCAAGGCAAGAGACAAATAGAATTATTTGCAATTGCCTGCCCCTGCATAGCAACCCTAGACTTCTTTGGTGGTCTCCCACCCAAATACTAACCAGGGCTGAGGCTGCTTCCATGATCTGATGAGAGCCAGCTAGCCTGGGCTATCCAGGTCAGGGCCTAGAAAGAATAGGGGACCTTTAACACTCCAAAATAACGCTCCAAAATGTATTATTTATTTATTAAATTACATTTATTAATTGCCTAATCCCCACAAGCATGGGGCTCTAGGCAATGGACAGCATTCTAAAACCATAAAAACATATAAAAGCCATACCCACCATTATACAGTAACTAAAAGCAAGTGGTGAAAATTTTTGCAGTTCCCTCCCATCTGGTCTGTGAGTGCTTCACACGTACGCGGTGTGTGTGTGTAGGCTCCACAGGAACTGGGATCCCAGGCGGGGTGCTAGCCATGATGTCAACAGTCACTCTCCTCAACTGAATGCTTGGCGGAACATCTCTGTCTTGCAGGCCCTGTGGAATTGCATAAGATTCCACAGGGCCCTAATGCTATTTGGCAGAGAGTTCCACCAGGTTGAGGACAGCCAGATATCTCTGGGGCTGGGGACTACCAGCAAGTTCTTCTCTGAGAAGCGTAGTGCTTAGTTTCTTGTGGCAACCAGTTTACAGTATCTCATGTTAAGGCAATCAGGGAAGTAATTTCAATTTATGTACGCACATAGATTTCTTGTTTGAGTTTTTTCTCAGTGTTCTCCAGCTTGTGATTCTTGGTACCTCTGGTATACTTAAATATCAGTTCTGATTACAGTGACTACGTGATGGAGATTAAGACTACAGATACTTTCAGAATTCAGATGTTTAGTGATTTAATAACTGAATATCTCTTTTTTATTTCTGCTGTGCAGCAAAGTGACATACACTTTTACATATTTTTCACCTTTCAGATATTTTCCATCAGTAAATATGTAGGTTCTTTGTATGTATGTACCAAATGTAACACAGAGGCATCTGGGTTTGTTTCTTTGTTTTTTTGTCTTCATACTATAATAAAAAAGGATTAAAAATCCTCAGGAAAATAAGGATATGAGAGAAGGAATTAAACATTTGACTTTTGGGGTGGGGAAACTCCTGGACTGCACCACTTATGATTCCAGAGGCTCCAGAACATTCCTGGACTTTGTCAGTATTCCATGAAGTTTTTAAAATGAACCCTTTGGGATATACTTGTTTAGCTGATACACTTTACACATTTAGGGCTTGTACTAAAAATAGACAGTACATTGCAGTACATTTCTAAGGAGAGTTATGCTCTTCTAAGTCCACTAAAGTCAATGGACTCAGAAGTCTGCTTGGGTTTGTACTATTAAAGTTAACCTGCATATTATGTATATTGAAAGGGTTTTTTTACAGTCTAAACTGTAGCAAACTTCTTCTAAAATGAAAATTTAATGTATAGAATGTGTATAAAATGCATAAATAAAAAATAAGCAAAACAAACCATATTATGAAGGAAACAGAAAGACAAATGAAAATGATGGCAAAGGAACAACTGGTTAAATGGTTAAAATAGTTCACATGTTTTCATCTCTCTGTGTTACATTGTTATGTTGCCCTCGTTTACTTGTTTGTTGATTTTACAAGATTCATACCCCACCTTTTTGCCCTCACAAGAGCCACTACCTAAAGTTTTGGAGTCAGCCTTGCTAAAGTCTGTTCAATCCTAATCCAACACTCTAACCCCTCCACACTAGCCAACAGCCTGTGGTAACTGGTCAATAAAATACAATGCCCTAATGTTATCAGGTGTGTGTGTGTGTGTGTTATGTCCCATCAAGTCACTTCTGACTTATGGCAACCCTATGAATTAATGACTAAATATGTTATCACCTATGATCAAGACAATAAATTGAAACTTGTCATAATTCTGGGTGGAGTTGCAAATGACTTGAAGACTCACTGACTTGAAGACCAACTGGCAGTTCTGCATCCTGTCACTAAGCACAAACATTTATGAGTGTTTTAACCTATACAGAGTGTTAACAACCTCCAAAATGCCCTATCATTAACAGCCTTGCTCAGAAGTTCCAAGCTGAGGGCCCTCGTGACTTCCTTGGCTGAGTCACTCCATCTCATGTGGGGTCTTCCTCTTTTCCTGCTGCCTCCAACTTTTCCTAGCATTATTGTCTTCTCCAGTGACTCTTGTCTTCCTTCTGAGAATGTAACCAAAATACAATAGCCTCAGTTTAGTCATTTTAGCTTCTACAGAACATTTATTTATTTATTTCATTAGATTTATAATCTGCCCTCCCTGTGGATGGGCTCAGGGCAGCTAACAAACTGGGCACATATGCCAATAATTAAAACAATTAAAAACAAAATAAAACAGTCATAAAACATATAACAATACAGTGCTCTTGTTGTCTCAGAAAGGGTCTACAATGACAGGTAGATGTCCTTCGTAGTCCCTTGTCGATGGCATCCATTCCAGGCAGCACTGTCGTTCATTTGTCACCGGATCATCTCACCCCCCAATGTTACCCAACCTAGTTGTTGTTGGTGGTGCAGCGGCGGCGGCTCCTACTCAAAAGCCTGGCAGAAGAGCTCCATCTTACAGGCCCTGCAGAACTGTGCAAGGTCCCGCAGGGCCCGGATCTCCTCCGGGAGCTCAGTCCACCAGTTAGAAGCCGCCACCAAAAAAGCCCTGGCCCTGGTTGCTGCAGGCTTGATTTGAACTAGAACCCCTTACTTGTCTTTTTGGTGTTTCATGGTATCTGCAAACCTCTCCTCCAACACCACATATGAAATCAGCTTTCTTCCTGTCAGCTTTCTTCATTGTACAGCATTCATAACCATACATAGTGATGTGGAATACCATAATATGAATTATCTTGTTATCAATTAGCTAGTTAAATTTAAGACACATGCAACAATGGTTTTCAAGTGGCTGCCAATGACAGTAAAGCCAGGATTTTTGATACATTTTCTCATTAAAAGACAGTCCTCTGCCTCACTGCATTTTCTTTACTTTATTGCTTAATTCATTGTCTCTATTGTCTTGGATGCACTCAAACAGAGCTCATCTGTCACCCCAAGGCCCTAATCAAATGCCCTAAAGCCAGTGGGAAATGTCTCATGGACAATAGTCAGCTTTCACAAATCTATTCCATTTGTTTCCAATTGACAAGCAACACATTCAATCGACAGCCATGAGTAATAATAGTATGTGTTGCATTTATACACAATGGGAAATATGGGCAGAACATGATGAAATGATAGTCCAGGGTCACACAGTAAGCTGTTTGCAGAACAATGATTCAAACATGTCTCCCAAATCAGAGCACATCATCAGAAAGAGGAGTCTACTGCATAGTGAGCATGGATGTTGCACAGTCTCTAGTAAAGTTTTTGAGAATTCCAAAAACACTCAGTTCCTACAGTGGTGTCATTTGGATCCACATGACATTCTCATTTAGAGAATGAGAAAGAAACACATTCCCAAAATAAAAGAATCAGGGCATGTTTGGATTTTTTTATTTTGTAGTACCATAAAAGCCATCATGATTTGGAGACTCAACAAGGTAGGTTGAAGCACTCTGTCTATAATCAGTTTTTGTGCAACACAATACAAAAAGGGAGGGCTCATTCTGATGCTTGTGAAAGTGGAAATCATTCTTCATTACAGAGAAATCTAGAATTTGGAGTAACCTTTGCACACTGTACACATTTACTTTTAATTTGTCTCAATTTGTTCCGGGCAATTAAGAGGTTTCTGACTTCTGCAACATCCTAGATTCATAGCAAGTGAGGGTGCGGTCACACTGACCTTTTGATCGGGGTTTGCCGCTGTTCCCTCGTGCATGTAAATTTCACGTTCACATGTGCCAATCCACCTCCTACACCGAAGCAGGCTCACTCCCGCAATGCTCCCGGGTTTTCCTGCCCCCTGAAGAATCAGGTATTTTCCTGGCACTTGCACTTTGAATGCGCGATTTCGCTCATCTGGACAGCCCATCTTTTGCAATGATTGCAATTAGGGTTGTCTGACTGCTCTTTGTGCAGTTTTTTTTAAAAAAGCTTCCGTCTGAGCGCTTGAGCAAACATGTACTTAATAAATCCATTTAATGTTTAATAATGGATTTATTAAGTGCATGTTTGTTCAAGCGCTCAAACCGGAAGCTTTAAAAAAAATGCACAGAGACGGCCCTGGAGGCGGGGGCTCTGGCAGCCTGGATGGGGGCCGGCAAGGAGGATGGCGGAGATGGCGGAGCCTTTTTTCATGGGGCAATGGCGGCAGCAGCAGCAGCGCCCCCCCACACACACACCCACAGTGACAGCAGGAGCAGCAGCTGCCTGAGCCTCCCCCGTAGCCGGCAGGATTGCCTAGAGGGACAGCGCAGCAGCAGGCGAGTGGGTGCTGGAAGAGAGGGGCCAGCTGCATCTAGTCAGCCCAACGTGAAGAAAAATGTTCCCGATTTAAACAAAGTGGGAACAAAGCGCAATTACCTTGCCGTGTGACCATGGCCTGAGTTTTGATCTCATTGGACACTAGATTCTCTCTCCCATCCATGATTACTGTAACTTTTCTCCCATTAGTCAGCTGTTGAATGTGAGCCTGTGTGGTTTAGTGGTTAGTGTGACTCACTGAAACACAATTTCAAGTGTCTGTCTGGCCATGAAGCTGACTGGATGACCTTGGCCCAGCAACTCTCTCTGAGGCTAAGGTATCTCAAAGGGGTTTTTAATGAAAATAAAATGTTAGAGGGGGTTATGATGTATGCTCCTTGGAGGAAGGGCATGGTACAAAATATTGGTCCTTGCTTAACAATATCAAGAAGCAATTACAATACCAGCAAAACGAGAAACATGGATACATACAAAAAGATGCAGAAAGAAGTATGGCTCCAAGATCTGATTAGCTTCTGGAAGATAATGCACATTGTGCAAGGTGATGCACACTGGAGCCAAAAATCCTAACTATAAATACGTTGATGGGGTCCGAACTGGCAGAGACTGACCAAGAGAGAGATCTTGGAGTCGTAGTAGATAACTCACTGAAGATGTCGAGACAGTGTGCAACTGCAATAAAAAAGGCCAATGCTATGCTGGGGATTATTAGGAAGGGTATTGAAAACAGAGCAGCCAATATCATAATGCCCCTATATAAATCAATTGTGCGACCTCATTTGGAATAATGTGTACAGTTCTGGTCATCACACCTTAAAAAGGATATTATAGCTTTGGAAAAAGTGCAGAAAAGGGCAACTAGAATGATAAAAGGGTTGGAACACTTTCACTATGAAGAAGGGTTGAGGCGCTTGGGGCTCTTTAGCTTGGAGAAATGATGGCTTCGGGGTGACATGATCGAGGTTTATAAGATTATGCATGGGATAGAGCAGGTAGAGAAAGAAGTACTTTTCTCCCTTTCTCACAATACAAGAACTCATGGGTACTCAATGAAATTGCTGAGCAGTCGGGTTAGAATAGATAAAAGGAAGTAATTCTTCACCCAAAGAGTGATTAACACATGGAATTCACTGCCACAGGAGGTGGTGGCGGCTACAAGCATGGATGGCTTCAAGAGGGACTTAGATAAGCATATGGAGCAGAGGTCCACCAGTGGCTATTAGGGACTCTGGGACAGGTGCTGCTCTATATTCTTGGTTCTTGGGGGGGTCAACAGTGGGAGGGCTTCTAGTGTCCTGGCCCCATTGGTGACACCTGGTACTTTTGGCCACTGTGTGACACAGAGTGTTGGACTGGATGGGCCATTGGCCTGATCCAACATTGCCTTCTCTTATGTTTTAAGGTGATATAACTGATCCATTTCTAAATTCTGATAAACAGCGGGGAGGTGGGGGAGAGAAAGGCAATGTTTTCCTGACAAGGTAGAGGTATATCATAGGAAAGAGGGATGAATCGCTAATCCTGTTCCACATCCTCTGTGTGAACAGTATAAACCAGGAGGAAGCAGGTTTAGAACAGACATAACTAAGGGGGACATGATAGAAGTTTATAACATTATGTATAGGGTGGAGACAGTTGAAAACCAGAAATTTTTCTCCCTCCCCCAAAACACTAGAACTCAAGAGCATCCAATGAAATTGTTGGGCACATGTAATTTAGCCATTTTTATTTATCAGTTACAAATTACTTATAAAATACTCTGATGTATGGCTTGTAGGCTGTTAAGTTACAGGGAAAGGAAAGGAAACTGATGGGCAATAGGTTCAGGACAGACAAAAGGAAACACTACTTTACACAGAGATGTGGAATTTGCTGCCAGAGGATGTAGTGATGACCACAGGAGTAAACAGCTTTAAAGGGGGATTAGATAGGTTCACGGAGGATCAATGGCTACTAGCCATGGAGACTGAGGGGAACCTCCACACTCAGAGGCCCAAAACCTCTGAATCACAGAGTCAGGAGGCAACATCAGGGAAAGGCCTCTGTCTCTATGCCTTGTTGTTGGCCATCCAGAACAACTGTTTGGCCCCTGTGTGAGACAGGATGCTGGACTAGATGGACTATTGGTCTGATCCAGCAAGGCTCTTCTTATGTTCTTATGGGAAAGTTTCTGGTCATCACACAGAATAAACGGGATTACATGCTTTGGGGGATTCTGGGATTCTTTATTTACTTACTTACTTCATCTATAGTCCACCTTTCTCACTGAGACTCAAGATAAATTTCACAGTGTAAACCAATGTAATCATAGGGTTGTCAGCTCTGGGATCAGAAATATCTGGAGACTTGAGAGTGAAACCTGGAACTGTGGAGTGCAGAGGGGGAGGCTGGCAAATCTAGTAATCAATAGGATGAGGCATCTAAAAAGCAATGCACTAGGACTAAGATTAGAATAATCTGAAACAAAGCAAAAAGTATTAGGCATGATAAGCAATGCAAAAAATGGTATCACAGAAATAGAAAACAATGCAATAAGAGCAAGATGATCCATGCACCAAACAAACAATACATACTATACACAGGGCAAAGTCTACGGCCCTTTTCCTTTTATAAAAACTTATGCAGATATGCCATCTCTCCCACTTTAGACAGGCTATACCCAGTTATAAGATGGAGGTGAGGTTACAAGTTGAGAAGAATATTCAAAATGCAATAGAACTTGCAATTTCAGTGTGCACATCTTTAGGTTTGAGCCACAGCAATATTCTAGATCTGATACCCAGAAGGAATTTTTTCACAAGGAAGCCTTCTGGATATTCATACTTAAAACCTTAATGCCACAAGGTCTAAATCAGAACATTTCATCGGCATGAAGTGCTCCTGCAGCCAGTTTATAATTATCTGGTATGGACTGGTTTGTAGCTCTGCCAGAGCCAGCAGTGAGTGAGTGATCTCAAACGTTGAGCAGCCGCAGACCATGAAGAAGGTGGTGCACTTCTTCATGCTCTCAGGGATCTCAGCAGACTCAAGGAAGAGCTCAAAGCAAGAAATGTAGGAATCCCAGTCTTTAGCAGTGGTGTTGAATGTGTCAAAGTGTCCGGGAGCGGCAGCCATGGTCCCAGTTGCGGTGTGATGCGTGTGGCACTGGAGCTTGGAGTGTGGTGTGGTGCAGTTGGGCTCTAGGCTCACTCAACAGGATCCCACCTTCGTCACTAGTGTTAAATACTGGGTTCAAGATGCATTGCAATGAAACATCTCTACTTTATTAAGTGATTTCAGGAACAAGATTAAAACCCCAGGGGAACAGTCCTGTTTAAATATCATGCAAAAACCACACCCAAACACACCCCACTCCCAATGATAGTCTATTTACATAGCATTACTTCCTCACTGGTCACCTCCAGAGTCCTGGGGGCTATTGTTCTGGATCTCCAAGTTCAGCCAGTTTCTGGTAGACAGTCCTGGATTGTTCCAGCTCTAATACATGACACTGTTGTATATTTGGCTGGAATAATATTTCAGAACCTTATGTTACCACAATCGGTTATGGGTCTCTTTAAACTGCTGCAATAGGAACCTTGGTGGGAAGTTTAAACCCTCCAATGGGACCTGTGGGTGTTCCACGGGGATTGTATATAGTTGGCCACCTGGCAGGTATTCTTTGTTCTGTCGTGTGTGCTTGTAAACTATGGGACCTGTGGGTGGTCCACAGGGATTATATATATTTGGCCACCTGGCAAGTATTCTTTGTACTGTTGTGTGTGCTAGTAAACTATGGGCTGACAATCATGCTGTGTCCTGGTTCTTCATGCGTCGAACCCACTACACAACACCCACCATTGCTGCCACTGCTGCTGGGCCTGGTGCACTTCCCAGCCTCCATCGTCAGCCCCCCCCCATTGCTTCTTCTGCTCCCACTGTCTCCTTGGCCACAGGCAAGCCCAGAGCAGATCCTGGCCTCAGCTGCTGGGCATGCTGGTGCTTCCTTCCCCTATCTTCACCATTGCCTTGTTTGTGCATGTGCTGACTACACTTTTGTTTTGGGGGTATTTAGCCTCCTGATTTTTTTTTAACATTTTCAGAATTTTCTGCAAACTTGGGGAATCTCCCAGGTTTGCAGAAGTATCTATTTTTAGTCAGGGTGACCCTGATGTGAGGATCTAAGTATCCACAGATTAGGCCACTCTTGACTATTAAAATATATGATTTTGTTATTCAATAACTAACATTTGATATTTTAATATATTGAACAGCTAACATATTTATTATTGCAGCTGGTACACCACTGATAACCGCAGTGGCTTTTAAAAACTGTTTAACCCAAGAAATAGTTTATATAGTAATATCTGCCAAGAAACATCTGCACGTCTGCTGTAGAATGCCTGCTCCTTGTAGAGGATTCTGGGGCATGCTGCAGATGCATGTTCACCTGAGCAGTATTGGGTCTCACCATTGTCCATTGTGAACTGAGAGTGTTTCAAGAACACATAATAGCATTGGGCAAGCTGCCTGTCTTTAGACTGTTGTTCTTACTGAGGCATGCTGAGGATATTCCAAAGAATTTAGGGTTCCCTGGAAGACAGACTGAAAACCACTGTTATGTCATTGTTCAGAAGCTGATGGCTTGGATTCAAAGATATTTAATATCAGGCAGTATTTGTTAGCTGACAACTTTATGAGATTGTATATTAGAAGTCTGACAAAATCAAAGGAAATCAAGCACTCCCAAAAAATTAAAGTGCCTAAATTTTGTCTTTAAAATGTCACATTCATTCACATTTTTGCTTTGAAATGTTTCATTAAAGATGTGGAGAAATATAGGAAATATGATTGTGAAAGAAAGTGCAAAAAAAACCCAATATTTTTTCTTAAATAAAATATGATTATTTCAATATAATGGTGGTTATTTTGTAACAAAGGTTTTCCTCTAATACAAAACCTATTCCAAATAATCACAAAGAAGTAAAGTAACAGTCATCCAAATCATGAGTTTACACAAAGTAAACCAATTACTCGTAAGTATACAGCAACTAAACAATCAAAGGCTGCAGTCACGTGCAGGCTATTCCCTCCAGAGGAATTTGACACACAGTTGCAAGATCACACCTCCCTTTGTAGCTGCGGGTGTAGCCCGTCACTATGTGATCAGACGCAACTGCGGGTGAGTCGGGGCAGTTTTTGGCTGCTTGTTTTCCATGTGCATAAACAAGAAATTGAACCTCCACACTAAGGGCCCCCTATGGAGTATGCAATGATGCACATACTGCAAAGATGGGGGGAGGGACAGCACCGAGTCGGGATGGCCTGATCAGACCATCTCAACAGCTTGAAAGCGTGCTTGAGCGATCACACAGGGGAAAGTCTGCCCATGGGAACCCGTTTACTACCGGACTTTCCCCAGTGCCTTTTAACTCCACTTCTGTGGCAGAGCAGCACAGGTTACCAAAGACTGAGGTACGTTTCTCAGATGTTGCTATCTGATCGCTCCCTTTAGATCCGTCAGTCATTTGTACCTATGTCAGATCTGAAGGTGCATGTGATTGCAGCCAAAATGTTCTAATTCTGCAAGGGTTATGAGATACTCAAATAGATCTGCTCCCAGTCCGGAGTATGACATCCAAAGTATGAATTCCAAGATGAGGTTTCTGCATTTAATTTCACTTGTTTCAAATAAACAAATCTCTTCTTCAGCATTTTTAAGAAGTCTAAAGCAGGAGCAATAGGGTATGATCCCAAGGTGGAGTATTTGTAAAATATTAAAAACTACTACTAGAGTCAGTACCTTATTGTTAACATTCCAATATACAAAAATAGCTAGAAGGGATATTCCAATACAAGTTATAAAACACTCACCAACTCCATTCACAGAAAGACACATTAATACACAATATTAAGGCACTAATCCAATTTCTTACAGAGACAGACAGTTTAAAAGACTTCTAAGGTTGGTAAAACTGTAACTGAGTCAATGGAATATATTGGTTACATTGCAAGGGTTGTCCTAATTTATTTCAGCTGTTGGGATATATACAATCTCCGTGGACCACCCACAGGTCCCATTGGAGGGTTTAAACTTCCCATCAATGTTCCTATTGGTGCTTTCTAGAGGTTTCAGGATCCTAGTCCTTATTGCTCACTGAGAGTCAAGCTCTGGGGGGCTTCCGGTCGGAGGAGGCAGATGAGCGGCTTACAGCTCTGCTCCGATAAGTTATCCAACCTGATTTTATTGCTTATACTTTCTGCAGACCCTTTTAAAGTTTATCTTATGGGAGAGTGAGCTTTTAAGAATTTGTCTGAATCTGTTTGAACACAGAATAACTCCTTCCCTGTTTAATTGGATAATTGGCCGGCGTCTTTGGCATCTTTGCCTTGGAGATTGGATGGTTGCCAAAAGGGATCTTCGACTGTTTTGACCCGGGCAAGGACAGCATTGTTATTATTATTATCCGGCTGCCCTACAAGCCTCTTAATTTCCCAGCTACAGGAGATATGAGACCTTCTAAACGTGGGAGAGACGCAGAGGAAACTTTTCCACCTGTGTCTAAACAATCTAAAATTGGTGACTTTTTTTCACTAACTGAACCAGAGCTACATTCTGCCTCTCCAATTCCTCTATCAAATCGTTATGAATTGTTGGCAGAAATTTCGGCTGAGCCAGCAATTTCGTCTGAGGACACAGTGAAAGACTCACTATGTGAGGTCCTGAATAGCCAAGCAGAGGCTACCCACCCCACCCAGCTAAGGAAGGCTATTAATACTAATGCTGATACCACAGCGAATTTACTTTTTCTTATAGCAGATTCAATGAATCTTATTTGTAAAAGCCTTCATTCTCTACATCTCAAAATTGAGGACAATATCCAACTGTTGACCAAGCTACATAGTAATAAGGGGAATCCTAATGCTCTGTTTAAATCAATTGCCAACAACAAATCTGCTGTAGCCCCATTACTCAACAAGCTCCAACTTTACTCAGCTCTAGCAGGCAGCAGGCATATCAAGGGGAAACCAAGTTAAGTGACTCATGGCAACTAACTTGGCAAGCTCATAAAGTATGTATGACTGTTTGCAGATATAGAGGGGTTTATCATCCTTGGGATAAGAACCATCTGGCCAAAAGACATCTGAGAGAGCTATTTGGCCATCGTATTGGCGTGATGGATTTAAGGGCAGTGGAACGTCTGGAGAGTCATTTGCAAACCCAGAGAGTCGTACTTACGTTTAACTGTGCAAGAATTCCAAAATTTCTGCTGAGTCAAAAATCATTCCTTAAGGGCAAAGGGATATTTCCATCTTGGGTTTTCACCAACTCAGTTCTTGAACCCTTGATTCCCAGTGACATCGGCCACAGAGATCCTCAGAAGAACAGGAGTCCTTCCCAGTCGGCAATTACAATTAATAAGGAAACATCTAAGGAGGGCGTAATCTCGAACACAGAGGTTTTGAACTCTACCATCAATCCTTCCAGTTCTGAACAATTAGTGGCTATAGATAGAATGGATGATGGAAAAACCAGCTTCTGGGGAAACAACTTGGATATGTCCTGTTGTGACTCCTCCCCTCCATTGGTTGATCTAACTGCCACGGCAGATTCCAAGTCTGAGCCCAAGGGACATCCAACATTGCCAGTCCAAGCAGAAATCCATCTGCCACCAACAACAGCTGAGAATCCCCCCCTGTGTAGCAAGGGTGAGATTGCTTGGCCTAGCATGAGTCAACTAATCAAGGATATATCAGGAAGCTTGGCCAATGGGTGTGTATTCCATGACACCAATGGGGCTCTGGATCATCTAACCAAGGGTGATTGACTCTCAGCATCTTCCCCGCTCTCTTCACCCAAGCTCTTAATTGCCTCGGACATCAAAGTCATCTCATGGAATGTGGCGGGATGGCAGAACAAAGTCAAAGACGCTGAGTTTATAAGTTATACTCCTCCAAGAAACTTGGTCATCAAGCCAGATTTTCCTTGAAGGCTACAAATCTTACAACCTACCTGCCTTTAGGACCAACACAAGGGGCCGCTTTCAAGCTGGATTGTCTATACTTGTTTCCTCCCATCTCAATTCAGCTGACATCTTGCTACAAGCAACTAGCTGTATGGACCAGACTATCAAACTCATTTTTGATAATTTCCAACTGATTCTTGTAAATATATATGTTCCTCCTGCCTTGGGACATGTATCTCTTTTGCAGCACTGGGAGCGTTTGGCCACACTTATGGAGGAACTTGAGAGGAACTTTCCAGTCTCTGAAATAATTTTAACAGGAGATTTTAATGCAAGGGTGGGAAAGGATTGCAGTTTGTTTTACAAAGCTATTGGAATTGATCAAGATGTCACCCTGCCTCCTTCCTTATTTTATGCAAGACAATCCAAGGATAAATTTTTAAATTCAGCAGGTATTTGTCTTGCCAAATTCTGCCTGAAATATAACAGAATTTGGTTAAATGGTCTAATTGACTTTCCAAATTCTGGAGAGTTTACTTTTCTCTCAAGGAGGGGCTGTAGTGTGATCGATTATGTCTTAATTTCTCCATCTTTGAAACCCTATGTTAAAGAGTTTTCAATAGGTGACCCTTTCACTAGTGACCATCTCCCTTTAATTTTGACCCTGCAAGTCAGTTTTCACCCTAACCTTTCTTGTAACATGACTCCTCACTTTCCAGAGACTAACTTATTACCCAAAATACTCTGGAATGACTGTACAGAACGGAAAACTCTGCATCTCCTCAAATCTGGCCCGGTTGAGGAACTTAGATTCTCCTTACTAGGTGCTTCGGACCCTACTGCAGCCATGTTGGCCTATGATTCCTTAATATCGCACATCTCTGAATCACTGCATGTAGGCGCAGGGCATTTAGGTGGGGGTTACCAACTCCACAAACTCCCCATGGTTTGATAGAGAATGTAAACAAACAAAAGCATTATTATGCAACGTTTACAGCCTCTACCGTACCTCGCGGGCCTCAACTCTCCCATCAGAATACTTTAATCTTAAGAATCAACTACACCAACTCATTAAAAAAAAAAGATCTGATTACTTTCAAGCCTGGTGGGATGAGTTATATCAGGCCACAACCTTAAATAACTCAAAAAAATTCTGGGCTATAGTATCTGGTGCATTTCGTGCTAATGATCCTTCTATGTCTGTTATTTCCTCTCATGGTTGGTTTCAGTATTTTTCAGACTTGTTTTATCAAGAACCATCCTGTATTGATCCCCTGGCTCCCCTCCCTGCTGATTTACCTGACTGGCCCCCTGTGTCAGCGGCCGAAGTCCAAGAACTTATCGATCAATTAAAATCAGGGAAAGCCCCTGGCCCGGACGCTATCCCTCCAGAAATTTTAAAATTAGACCCGGACTGGTGGGCCTCTCTTCTTGCTTCCTTGTTCACATCAGTAGACAGATCAGGTATAATCCCATCGACATGGCTGAACGCGATAGTGGTTCCGCTATATAAAAAAGGTGAACAAACAAACCCTTCCAATTATAGGCCGATTAGCCTATTATCTATTATAGGCAAACTATACTCTAAACATCTACTGGGTAAGCTTAATCTTTGGATGCTACAAGAAAAAAATTTAGGCCCCGAACAGCTGGGGTTCTGCAAAGGGAAGTCCACCTTAGACCATTGTATTACTCTATCCCATCTTGTAGACATCCACACTGTGAGGAACAACCAGAAAATATTCGCAGCCTTCCTGGACTTGAAAGGCGCATTCGATTCAGTCGATAGGGACCTCCTTTGGATAAAACTAGAGCAGTTAAACATGGACAAGAGACTCCTCCTGCTCATTAAACAACTCTACACTCTTAACACCTGCCAGATCAAATGCTCGCCAGCAGGCAACCTGACACCAAAGATTGCCGCTAATAAGGGAGTTAAACAGGGATGCATCCTAGCCCCTTTTTTATTTAACATCTTTCTTAATGACCTTGCTGCCCAGCTCTCTGATCCAGATTGCCACAGCCCCAAACTGGGGAAAACACATGTCCCTGTATTATTGTATGCTGATGACACTGTGTTGCTGTCTCACTCCAAAGTTGGTCTGAAATGTCTGCTATCTCGTTGTATTGCCTTTTTTACCAACTGCAAACTTCAGCTTAACTATGACAAGTCCAAAATTTTGGTGTTCTCTAAAAAGTGGAGATTATACCAATGGTCCATCAATGATAAAGCGATTGAACAAGTCAAAAACTATAAATATCTAGGCATTCATTCTAGATATAATGCCTCGTGGTCTACCCATCGCCAATATGCGGTGAAGGTCGCTAGTGTTAGCGCGTCAGCTATAGCATGTTTCTTTTATTGCAGGGGCAACCAATTTGTGCCAGCTGCAATAAAAATTTTTAGGGCCAAAATCAGCTCACAGCTAATGTATGGCATCCCAATCTGTATTGGAGCCTTTGACCACGCCACTGAACGAGTCCAATCCAAATTTCTACGGAAAATTATGGCTCTACCAAATTGCATACCGAACGCTGTTATATATTTGGAAACAGGCTCGTCCTTGATGGAGACCTGTGCGTGGCTTATAACATTTAAATACTGGCTCCGCCTGCATTACAAATTCGATCATGGGAGCCTTATCCATCACGTGCTTTCTGAGCTGAACCTTTCTAATTGGTCAGCTTATACAGAGGGGAAAATTAAAGTATTGGGTCTTTCCCTGGAATCTCTCTCCATGTTGCCTTTTGCTGTTGCATTCCAACAGATCAAAACCAGACTGTTAGATGTGGAGCGTCAAAATTTATATAGCCTAGCTAATAAATTCTGTTCTCCTCTGAATTTCGAGATTCCCCTTACAACAGGGACGACAGCTTCATATCTATCCTCTTTGCAGGTCCCCCAACAGCGCAGAGCATTTACTTTGGCCAGATGTAACGCCTTGCCATCTGCTATTCTATCCG
Organism: Gekko gecko; assembly: GCA_029375565.1. NCBI lineage: Eukaryota > Metazoa > Chordata > Lepidosauria > Squamata > Gekkonidae > Gekko > Gekko gecko. The sequence continues at coordinate 142,896,564 of JAPDNY010000006.1, forward strand.
GCAGATTCAATAGGGTTCCCCATTTGGCCAGACTCTGCCCATGCAGAAAGATTTGTGTGGAATCCATCACTCATGTGCTTCTGCACTGTAACCTATATGCGGACCTAAGGATCAGATTCTTATATCCTTTTTTAACCAAAATGGGAGCTTGTTCTGATGCACCCAAGGTGCACAGGCTCTTAAGTGATTCTAGTCCAGATATCACAGAGAAGGTGGCTAAGTTTCTCTGCCTGGCCTCACAGTTGCGTCAAAGGATTGCCTAGAATGTTATATGTATGTTTTAACTGGTTTTTACGGGTGTTTTAACTGGTTTTTAACCCTAGTATTGTATTGATGATTTTATGCCAATAAAGGCTGACTTGACTTGACTTGACTTGAGTCAAGCTCTGCTGTAAGTTGCTGGCACCTAGTGGCGGTCAGCGAACATAACAGTGGGGGGTGTCTGGGAGTCACAGGAGCCCCAGCAACAGCAGTGGTAATGGGAGGGGAGAAGCTGCGGCAGGCCCAGAGGTGGAGGCTGGGAGCCACACTGGGCTCAGCAGCAATGAGGGGGTGTCCAAGAGTCATGGCAGCCCTGGCCATAGCAAGGGTAGGGGGAAGGAAACTAAGAGGAGGAGAGGGATCACAGGTTCCCACTTGTAAAACTTTATTATCAAATAGCAAACATTCAAACATTCATAAACTATCTGAATAATTTGTTTCAAATCTCTTGTTTCTTCATCCAGTCCCTCATACTTTGAAATCTGATCTACTTTTTAATTGTTCTTCCAGACAACTTTTAAACCAGGGGTCACCAATTTTTAAAAATAAGAGTTACTTTTGATCAAAGAAAAATATCTAGAGCTACTCCCCACCCCGACAACATGTTAGCAAGCTTTTTCTGTCCTAGAAACAGAACACGGACTAAGAATAGCACTGAAACGAAACTAAGCAGCACAGAGAAAAATCCTATGAAATAAATCAGACTTTTAAAATGACTGCAGTAGATCATTTTGCAATCTTGTCCTGGGTCATCTAGGGGCTGTACAAGCTACTCTGCAGCCAACAGCGAGCTACCTCTAGTTCATGAGCTGCATGTTGAAAATGTCTCTAAACAATGTTATCAGCAAGTAAACTCTCTAGACGATAACTGAGCTTGCTAGATTAAAGCAAAATGCTCTGCAATCTAGCTCATCTCCTTTGGAAGCAAATGATTGTTTCAGCTAACAAAATTTCTGACCCAGTTTTTTTCTCGTTTCGATTTCTGGTCTAATAAACAGAAAATTAAGTTTCTGCTTTCAAACAAAGGGAAGTCTGTAATGGAAATTAAATTTTAATTTTCTCTTGCTGTAGAAAAAAAAACTGAGACAAATTTATCAGGTTTCCCACAAAGCATAAGGATAATTGGTTGTTTTATTAGTTTATGCTTTGAATGTATATCATTGTGTGTGTGTTATCCAAAGCACCCTGTCATTAACAGCTCTACTCAGGTCTTGAAAACTGAATATATTACTACCTATGATCAATACAATAAATTAAAACTTGCTTAGAGATTCAGGCTGCTTTCTTCACTGGATTCCATATTTCTGGGTGGAGTTGCAAAGAAAATGAGTTCTGGAGGCTCGCTGATTTCTTACTGACTGATACTTCTGCAACCTGTTACTAAGTGCAGATGTTTATGTGTTTGAACCTATAATTGTTAGCATCAGAAGTTTATAAGCGGCCTAAGAGCATTTAATAACTCAGAAACCTATACCTGCTTACAGTAGCAACTTCCTTGAGTAAACAAGAGCTCTCTTAAAGTTATCCCTTCCACCCTTTAAGTAAACAGTCTAGCCATAACAGCTAGAGAGTCATTTCTTTCAGGATCAGGTATTAATCTTGAAAAATCTGCCATGAGTCAGGGAAAGAGTGGCTAAACATAGTTGAATGGGTTGGGTGGTAGAGATGGAAACACTGCCACATTGGGGGAGCACTGGACAGTTTCTCACTCTAGAAACAAGCTGTCATTCTTTAAATGGAAGAAATGTCATGTTACAACCATGACTCCAGTTGCAGATAGGGACAACAGCTTTGTTTTGTTTTAATGTAATAATCAGTGCCCATGATGGGATAGTACACCCACCATGGTTACAACCTTGTAATTTAGCTGAACTGTTTTGCAAAATGCATTACTTTGAGCTAAAACACTTGGTGCATGATCAATGTCTTCTAGAACCTGAGCTGCTAGTGTAGCACAGGATAACGAGGCCTAAGCCCATGCAATATAGAGACCAGTAGACAAGGAGAGGAGAAAAGAGTTTATGACATCAGGTCCAGCTGAGACAAAAGCTCAAAAAATGGCTCACCCCATGTTGCACTAAACAAAGCTTTTTATACAGCAAACAGTAGCAGTTTTAAGTATGTACACATCACAACAGTAGAGTTTGCTTTCAGCTCAGCCCACTTCCTATCTGCTCAGCGAAACTTGCTTTTACCCTTACTTGGGGCTGAAATGTTGCCAGTAGTTACTTTTAACCCTTTGGTTACAATTTTAGCTAAGCCAGAAAATTACCAGATTCACAGTATTGAATGAATGGGGTTTTGCTTCTCTCCTCCCTTTCGGTCCCCTCTCCTTCAGGGAGGGGGTGACTGACCAAAGTCCTGGTTTGGGGGGTTCCTAACCTGGCAAAGTGGCATAACTGCAGTTTGTACTTACTTCTTGACTGGAGGGCTTGACCAGTGTTATGCAGCCTGTTCTTGTTAGCAGTAGCTAGGTACAGCTATAATTAAAATGATAAACCAGAGTCTGCAAAACCTGACCTTCCTGGAAAGTGGAGGTAATGCAAGGAGTACAAGCGGGAAGCATTATAACTGGGATACAAATGATTAAAAATACAAAGGTACAGTTCAGCAGGAAGGTCCTCATCTTGGGCCTATGCGTAGACTAGTCAGCCTCTGGAGTGACTAGAGCAGGGCCAGAAGTTTTGATGTAGATCAGATTTTCACCCGTGCGCAGGGGGACCATTTCCGGTAGGCCTCAGCAGGGATTCTGGAATTAGTGTTCAGTTATGTTCTCCTAGGGTGCAAGCCCAAGAGAAGCAGAGCCAGAAGGACCACCAAGTATTATTTTCTTGAGCTTGACGCAGGTGGGATGGGAGTCCATTATCCTATACACTGGAAAGTGGAGTGATTTCAGATGTTAAACTACATTAGCAGGCAAATGACAATAGAAGGTGTGATTGAATTAGGTGTGATACACAGAGAGGGTATAATAAGCAAAGAGTGATTGCCTCCCATGCAACATGTGGCCTGTCAGGGTGTCCTGAATGGGGTGGACTAGCTGGTGACAGGAGCTGGTGTCTGAGGCTGGGACTCTGTAGAGGATCCTGCCTGATTGGAGAGGGAGGGCTTGTGGGTGGTGGATCCAGGGAGTGTCAGACTGATTGGATCAGGAACAGAGGTCAGGCCAGGTGAGGTCTGGCTGGAGGGTGCATCCAGGATGAGGTTAGATGCTAGACTGGGGGCCAAAGACAAGGGCTGGTTGATAACAGGCAGTGGTAGGAACAGATGCTGGGCTAGAGGCAAAAGAGGACTGAAATAATTTCTTGACTGGAGTGGTGACATTTTTTAAAGTTTCAAGAGAGGGTGTCTGACTGACAAAACTGGGGGCAGAGGTCTGGCTGGTAGAAGTCTGGCAGAGTGTGTCCTGAATGGGGGCAGATGGAGGGCAGCCAGGATGATAAAGCCTGTTGTTGTTCCTCCTGTGGAAAGCTGGTCTGGGTCGAAATGGCTGAGCCTAGATGTTCGGTAAACTCTGGCTGAGTTGAGCCTTCCTTTTCTCCCTCCAATACAATTAAATGGATGAACTGTTTTTCAACACCAGCTACTAAGCCTTCAGAGAGATGCACTTGGACTAGATAAATAAAGATGGTATCCCAATCTCAGTAAAATGTTCACAACATGCAACAAGATAGCAGCCGTTAAACAATGCTGCTTAAAACTTTGGACCAGACTTCCAGTGAACAAACAATATACAGTTCTCAAACAATATAACAAGACCTTCATTCGAGCACTGTATGACCAAATTATCCAAGTCTCGCAATAAACTAACAATTTTAGAGAACAATATTTAAAAAAACATATTAAACGCATAATGGCAAAGTCAGACCTTGATAAAGGAATTCCATTTTCCCAGAAGCAAACCTATTTAGTTTTGATATCTTCTAGAGCTCTGGCAACATCTTTGAGGGACCCAAGGTTATTTCTATCCTTGTAACTTAGCCAGTTTAACATTGAACATAAAAAAGCTGTCTAATTACAAGAAACAATAATAAATCAGAAATTGTGGCTGTGAATGAGCAAAAGACCATTCAGGGATCTTTAGGCTGAGCTTCTCCTATCCACATTAATTGCATTATGCATTGTTGAAAAAGCCACACTTAATTCTTAATACAGCCTTATTAAAAGGCACACAGATACACAGATTTAAAACAGTTCCTATGATATAAAAACAGCAGAAAGCTTTCTTAAATTCAGAATAGATCTCCCCCCAAGAGGAAGACAGAGAGAGAGAAAGGGAGGAGGCTTTGCTCTGCAGTTGCATGCCTGTTTCTCCATCAGATATAGGTCCCTGAATCCTAGCAGTGAGTTCTGCACCCACCCAGAAAAACAGAGCAGAGATAGGGAAGAGGCTTGTAAAACAATACTTTCAGTTCATCTTGCAAATCTTCTGGGACACTGGGCACCCCGATGTCACCTGAAGTTGTTCCTTTGTTTCTTTGACTTGCATTGTGGGCAGCAGTTTGGTGCAGTAGGCCTGACAGCAGTTGTCCCTGGAACAGCTAAACAGGGACTGGCATTCTGAAACTTCTAATAGGGTTAGTTATTTTGCTATTACACTTCTGGAACAAAGAGAAGAAACAGATTAAACTGATAAACATCTGAACATTTTCTTTTAACATTACATTCCTTAACATCTGAACATTTTCTTTTCTTTTCTTTTTAACAATGTATTCTTTATGTTTAGAACTGCACTTTGCTATGCCATTTGGAAAGCCCACTATGCATAAAAATCAAACAAAACATACTAATCTTTTCCCTGGGAAGGTCCTAGTGCATGTAGGTGAGGGACAAATGTTTGTGTGCATGAACAGGTAGATATGGGGTTAAGCTTATCAGATAAAAGTTCTGTATAATAAAATGAATGTGGTTCAGACAATCTTTTCTTTTCCCTGGTTACCTGTACATTTTCTATGTGCTCTGATGCAGATTCCAATAACTTACTTGGGCTTCATTTTTTAAAAAAACTGACCGGGTAGGAGTATAGTGTGGTGATGTACATTCTTTCAGTCTCCTTCCTTTAACCAGGTTTTCAATAACAGGTTTCAGTCCTGAATGACCTTCTGTTGAAAAGGAATACTGATGAATTTGAACATGGGATCTTCTGGGCTTGGAGCTCCCGTTTTACAGACCAGGCTTTGTTTCAGAAAGGCAAGTAGACAGTCAGGGGTTAGCAGAAAAAAATGCTTTAGACTCTGGTCATCTACAGGAACAGTGTATTCTTGAAGGAATCTAAGTTGTCTGAGTAGAAAGAGGCAGATCCGGAGGAGGAGAATTTTCTCCTTTCTAGTGAGAATAAATCCTTGTTCCACAAAAGAAAGCAGTTATTGAATTAACAGAACAATGTCAGGATTGCTTTCAACATTCATTTTCATTAACTCCAAGGCAATTTTGCTCTGTCTCTGAATGTAGACTGAGTGGAGAAAAAAAGAGTTCAATCTTTTAGAGTCCCAACCAATTGCAATAAGGCTATGTAGGAAGTGGGGGAAGGGATCCAGGACAACTTGCCCATCTCCCCACTTGAGAGTTCAAATGTAAACTGAGAAGAACACAAGAACACAAGAGAAGCCAATGCCAGATCAGGCCAATGACCCATCCAGTCCAACACTGCATCACACATCAATCCTTTAGCAGCCATAATTTGAGCTGCCTGTTCCTTTTCATAACTCATCCTATTCAGAACAGCATCCCAGAATCCTTTCCAGCAGCCCTTTCACCATTTCAATTCGGGGGGTTAACTTTCATGTTATTCCCCATTCATTCATGTTCTGAGAGAAAGGGAGACAGCACTGCATTTTCCCTTACCTTTAAACAACTTTGCTCAAACCTTTGAAATCATTACTGTCCATGTTTATTCATAGCAGGAGGAAAGGTATGGTTCCTTTTTCTTTCCATCATCTCTGTAAGGCAGTGATGTATTAAAATCCAGTACAGACCTTGAATGGCACCTTCCGCTCCTACAAACAGATGAAGCTCAAAGAAACCAGTGATGAGGGGAATAAAAATGCAATGAGGCAAAACCAAAAACAGGAAAACCAGTCTGGAAGCAAAATGCATACTTCAGGTTGTCTCCTGGGCCCCCTGGATGTTGGCACCCCATGAAACAGTTCCATCTTGGTTCACATGTGGCTGACATGCCAGCAAAATAAATGCTAAAGGCAAAATATTCCGACTCAGGAGAATAAAGGAAAAAATGTTTAAAGTGTAAAATTGAAGTCAGAGGGGCAGTAGTACAACAGAGAGGGTCTAGGTTCTTCCTCCACCCACCTCCTCCTGTCTAGCTGGAAAGCTAGCTCCCCATAACTTACCCAGAATGTTCTATACATAGCAATGCCTTAACCTCCTGGCCTAGTAAGGGTTTTTCTTGTTCAGATTCTTTTCTGAGGAAGGAAAGAGAGAGAGAGAAAAGAGAAAATCTTTCCTGCAAAGCAGGACCTTTATCATTTATCTCATCTTCACTTTTTAGAAAATAAAACTACAAACTAAAACATGAATACACATACTTTGTATTCTCCCCCCCCTTTTTTTTTTACAAAGACAGTTGAAATTAAAACTCATTTTAAAACCATTTTTCACAATAGGATACCATAATAAAACAAAGTATACAGGGGGCTAAGCAGGCCCGTAGCCAGAATTTTTTAATTCAGGGGGCCTTTAAATAAGTCAGGGGCACCCTGCACACACCCCTAAGGGAGCGGCACAAATAAAATAAAAAATTGGAAGTTGGGGGGCTGGGCTGGATGGGAAGTCAGGGGGCCTCGGCAGTAAGTCAGGGGGCGGGTCCCGAGATGCCCAATGTAGCTACGGGCCTGGGGCTAAGTGGCTGCCCCTCCCTCTTGCTCTGCTTTGTTTGCAGTAAAAGAACAATATGAACGAGGTTGCCTTTAATGCTCAATACAATTTGACTCTAATTTTATTTATATAAAAAAATCTTTTCTCATTATTAAAATAACAGGGAAACAAACCTTACACCCTTTTACACACTGAAAGGGAAGGGTGTGTACTCTCAGATCTACAGTAAGTAGCAATTTTTCAGTAAAACTCATGCATGATCTTGTTCCACTTATTCAAGTCTGACTTATCTGTACTATTGGAGCACCAGAAGCCAACACATGCTGACGTTTTCAAGGTCCAGTTGACAATCTCCTGCCAGGAGACGTTCCATTTCTTTGTTTAAAGAATTTTTACACAGCTTTATACACAAAATAATTAACTCTGCTTAAGCCAGATGGAATATAGACATCAAAACAAACTTTTAACTTTTACTGACTTTATGAATCATTTTTATCCTTTAAAGAAACTTGTACTGTTTAACAAAACATCCAGAAGATTGGTAAAGTAAAAACTTAAATTAACTCAAAAAGTTCTAAAAACCAACAGCCTGAGCTGGCAAACCAAAGGGCTGAGACTCTGGAGATTCAGAGCAGAATTTTCTAACCTTTGCTTATCCTCAGCAGGCAAAACCATGGAGTTTCTCCTTCTTCTCAGACCACTCATTTTCTCTACAGAGGAGGGAACTTTGCAGATTTTTTTTTTTTTGCAACTCCAGAACACCTCCATTTATTTATTACTGACATTTATATAGCAAAATCTCTTACAGTTTTATACATTTGAATAAAATTTCCCTTTTTAGTTGGAGAGTATTCACACCATGTTATTCATAGTGTCTATACTACATATCAGCATGGAAAACCTAATGTTACTCATTACAACATATCTCCTATTCTGTATCAATTCCCTAAATAAACAGATACATAACACTTATGCAAAGGTCCACATCTATTCCAACCTCTTTCTTAATGATGACATAAAACCATAAATCAGGAAAACCCCACAGTCAATTTCTTCTCATGTTCCACACAGCCTCATTTCAATCTTTATCTGCACATATATTTTAGGCCTTAAACAAACAGATACCCAAGACATAAAAACAACAACAACAACAAATTCTGTAATAAAAAATACCCACATAAACACAATATCCAATACAGATCCAAAGAGCCAAACACATGTACATGCGCTTAGACAAACAGAGCAGCAAAACAACTGATTCACACACAGTTCCTTGAATAAACTAAAATTGACAAACTGAAGCACCAGTTTACTGATAACTATGAGGATGCACAGTTCCCAAAACAGACTGAGACAGATACAGACTAATGCAGGTGCAGGTGCTGTTAGCAAACTGAAAAACTAACAAAAACCTGGGTTTCTAAACTTCTAGACTTTCCTGGGGCTGACACCAGTGGCTAGAGCAGGGGTCTGCCCAGACTGTAAGGTCTGTGCTCCAGCAGTCTGTGCAGGGGGTTAGGATGGCTGGTGTCTTGTAGGGCAGGGTCACTCCACTCTCAACACAACTCAGTCACACTCCAGTCACACACCCAAAAACTGTTACCAGATTGCTGGGGAAACCATGGTTTCCCTTTTTACCTGCCTGACAGATAACTGAACCTTTAGGAAGGTGATCAAGCTTCCTCTTTTCCCCACCTGGAGAGGACTGAACTGATAAATACAGACCTGAGCTCCAGAGTTTCCCTGGATGTTTTCTCCTCGCGGCTGCATTCAGGAGAGTGAGCAACTCCAGCGGAAACCGGCTGGAGATGAGCGGATGAGCGGCCTCTCAAAAATGAAAGTGGCACCTGCTGACGAACGATCCCCAACCGGCACAGTTCACCCTGGAGTCATGGCTCAGGGAGGGCTCCAACAGCCCAGCCTCTAGGTGGGTGCTCCCCCCCCCATTCCCGGCCAAATGCACCAGAAATGTAGCACAGGATAATGAGGCCTAAGCCCACACAATATAGAGACCAGCAGACAATGAGAGGAGAAAAGAGTTTATGACATCAGGTCCAGCAGAGACAAAAGCTCAAAAAATGGCTGACCCCGTGTTGCACTAAACAAACCTGTTTATACAGCAAACAGTAGCAGTTTTAGGTATGTCCATGTCACAACAGTAGAGTTTGCCTTCAGCTCAGCCCACTTCCTATCTGCTCAGCGAAACTTGCTTTTACCCTTACTTGGGGCTGAAATGTTGCCAGTAGTTACTTTTAACCCTTTGGTTACAATTTTAGCTAAGCCAGAAAACTACCAGATTCACAGTATTGAATGAATGGGGTTTTGCTTCACTAGGTCCAAACACAAATCTTTGCAAGAATTTAGCTACTTTCAAATCAGATTAATGAAAGATCAACTTTGCTAAGTCTAGACCACTTAATGGGTCAAATCTAAGATATTGTAAGCAAACTTTGGCTTTTGCATCTGTTTAGAAAAGGGGCAGATTACAGATACTTGAATCTCTTCCACTTTGGGGTTTCTTTTATAAGTAGGCAGGCATCTGTAGTTTTTGGTGGTTAAATTATCTTAATATTCTTAGAGGTTATTTTTAGCTATATATAATAATCAGATAGAAAAAATTGCCACTTAATCAAAAATGGTGAAGTATCATTTGAACACACCCTGTATCCAGAGCAGCTATTGAAAAAAGTGAAGCTTTCTTGAGGAAACCGTTTTGTGGGGAAAGCTTGTTTGATATTCTGTTTAATTAGGTTATTCATTTCAGCAGAGATCTGAAAATTCAGAACTGGAGTTGCTACCTGAACTCCATCAAAATAAAAGAATATATTGTGAGATCATAAGAAAATTACATCTTATATCAGAACATTGCCAATTACATCAGAACACTGCCAATATCCCATCCTTGTGGTGTATTAAATGAAAGTTGGCTTTTGTAGTTAGGGTGCATCTCTTCTTTTCCATAAGAATACCAGCAATACATAAATAAGTGACTGTTCATTAAATAAGGAATGGGTGGCAAGTCTAGAAGAAGAGATTAGACTTATACCCCACCTTTCACTATCCAAAGGAGTCCCAGGGCAGCTTACAATCTCTTTTCCCTTCCTTCCCCTCCCCACAACAGACACCCTGTGGGGTAGGTGGGGCTGAGAGAGTTCTTTTGAGGACTGTTCTTGAGAGAACAGCTCTGAGAGAACTTGTGACTAACCCAAGGTCACACTAGCAGCTGCATGTGGAGGAGTGGGAAATCAAACCTGGTTCTCCCAGATTAGAGTCTGCACTCCTAACCACTACACCAAACTGACTCAAGTCTAGTTAGAACAGCAGCCATCAAGTCCAGAATCTATTAAAAATACAGAAAGAGTTGCTTCCATATCCTTTAACTAAGTCCAGGCTGGTGGCTTCATAAGTGCAGTTCATAATGCACAGCCTCTGCTTACATGCCACATAAATATTTTGTCAAAACTCATCACCTGAAGTAGTATCACAATGAGCAGCCTCAGAACAGAGAGTTCAGTTACAGATGATAAAGAATGAGCTACAGTGCAGGGAGGGGAGAATGATATGCAACAGGTCAGCCATTATGGGGTCAGAAGGCTGATCTGATAGGTCAATGACCAATGTCCTTTGATTATTACAGCAGGCTGTGCATTTGTTGGTTGAGCAAAAGCAATTTGATAAAGAGAGAGCATCCACCTTTGGTTCCTCTTTACTCCTTATTTGTCTCCATGGAAGTGCTGCTTTGATGGTCCTCAGCTCCTTAAGTGGAACATGTCAGCCAAAGTATCACTAGTGTTAACCTACTTTTAGTGTTGATCTCTCTTCATATGATGCTCACATGAACTCACTTCTTTCTGTGGTCAGTTTTGAGGTTCTGCTAATTCTGTACTGTTCCCATATAGTGTCATCTGCCTGACAGCAATGATTACCTGAGTAAAGCCAATAAGGCTTAGTAGGTGAGGTTTATATAAATGGTGCTTAGTGAACAAAAGCCTATAGCCTATAGTGCTGAACTCACCTACAGCTGGAGTTTGGCTCATTGCTCTCCTTGAGTCTGAAGATCTCTCACTGAGATGATAGGCCAATCTATCTGCTAAGTGGGCAAAAAAAAGCAAATAGATATACGGGTTTGCCAGGGACATTGGTTGGATCAAATGCAGCATGACAGTCAACAATGTCTGGAGCAATGTGGAGTGTCCTGCAAATTGCGGATTGGAGTTCTAGATCTGGAACCCACTCCATTGTTTTCCAATTACTGCCTTCAGAATACCTTATCATGGGATTCCTTCTGCTTCATTTATTTTAACTCAAGGAATGTTTTTGCCAACACCCCAATGGAGCAAAGAATATACCTGTAGCCGGCCATGGCATAAATCAATGCACTTCTTATCCCACATGGCATCTTTGATTTTTTTCCATAGCAAAGAGGATTTTTCAGCAAAGCTGCTACCTGTTTCCTGAGGATCAGTCAGGGTCTTTAGCATGCAGAAGAGATTAATTAAGTCTGGGCACCTTTACAAGCAAAGTTTGTTTGTATGGCTTTGGTCATAGCCATGTCAGTTGCATTCACCTTAATACATAATGCAGGAAATCCTGATACACACACACCGCTTTCTGCAGACATACAATTAATCAAGAAGAAAGCCTGGGTGCTCTCTCTTTTCTTTTAAAGAAATACATTTAACAGCTGTTTTGCAGGGTGAGGAAATGGGTTATCACAGCTGAATTCTTCCTTGTGTGCTTTTATTCAGTTGCCAATGATTATTTTTAAATTACTCAAGATATTATGGGGTGGGGGGGTGTTTTTCTATAGACTTGTCAAAATGTCAGTTCTAATGAGAACCTCTGCCAACACACTATACCTAAGTGGTTTAAGGCTAGGGGCTAAAGCCAGCTGCATGATAACATTTTGCATGAGTCATAAAGGCTTATGCATCTTTCCCACTGTAGCTCCCGCTCAAATGTTTTTATCAGAATGGTAGCTTCCTTAGCTTACATAAAATTAAGTCTGGCATGACTAGTGTTTTTGATAGCCACCAAGCTTCCTGGAATTCAGAACTCTATGCTGTAGTCCCATTAGTCACAGTAAGAAAAAGGGACTGTACTAAAATATACTAAAAAATGGAGAAATAATAGAAGGCAAAATTAAGGCATAATTAAGAGACTCGCTCTCCCTGCAAACAAAGAGTGATACAAGCTCTGTGAACAATACCCTTCCTCCCCTTCTCTATTCTTTCCAGCTTGCAGATCATTAAAGCTATTATAATTTCACAGAGGTTTGATCTGAAATTGATTTCTTTGTGATAATTCAATTTAGAGGCTTGCTTCCTCCAGGGTAGAAAATGACAAGCGATGAAGTGTATAAATCCTTAGCGCTATCCACAGATCCACTCGAAAGACTGGCAGGTGGCCAGGAAGGATTCTCTCCACAAAATAGTCTTCCGCTGACCTTATAGGTGAAGTGCCAGGAGTTTTAGTGCTTAATTAGAAATTGATCAATACAGGCCTCCCACCCGATGTCTTGGAGCAAGGCCTAAGCAGAGCTCCAAGCTACCCAACAGCTGCTTTCTTTTTTTGTCATCAGTATGCTCAGATACTAAGAGAGGAAAAGATAACGTGCACAGCAATCCTTTGAGAATTCCATTTGCTTAAAAGATGCATGTCATCAAAAGTGCATTCCCTTATTATTTAGTTGCCATTCAAATTAAGCAGAAAATCAGTAACTTAACAAGGCGTGGCAGCTGACGGTAGTGAAAGGGATGTAAGTTGTTCTTCTATATGTGTGTTATGTGCCATCAATTTGCTTCTGACTTAAGGAGACCCTATGAATTAATAACTCAGGTCTTGCAAACTGAAGGCCATGGCTTCTTTTACAGAGTCAATCTATCTCATATTGGGTCTTCCTCTTTACCTACTGCCTTCAACTTTTTCTAGCATTATTGTCTTTTCTAGTCAGTCTTGTCTTCTAATGATGTGACCAAACTATGATAAACTCAGCTTAGCCATTTTAGCTTCTAGGGAGAATTCAGGCTTGATTTGATCTAGAACCCAATTGTTTCTCTTTTTGGCAGTCCATGATGATATCCATAAAACTCTCTTCCAACATCACATTTCAAGTGAATCAATTTTCTTCCTATCATCTTTCTTCACTGCCCAACTTTCATAAGCCATATAGTGGTCATTCTCCAGTGGCACTTCCTTACACTGAGGGATCTTATCTTGTTCCTTCATGGCTGCCCTTCCAGGTCTCAATCCCCTTCTGATTTCTTGCTTGCAGTCTCCCTTTTGGTTAATCATTGAACCAAGGGACAGAAAATCTTTAACAATTTCAAATTCTTTATCATCAGCCTTAAAGTTGTGTAATTCCTCAGTAGCCATTACTTTATCCTTCTTAATATTCACCTGTAACCCTTCTTTGGCACTTGTCCTTTAACCTTTATCAGTAGTAATTTCAAGTCTTTACCAGTCACTTTCAAGTCATCTTTCTGTAGTGGCAAAATTGTGCCACTGGAGACAAGAAAAGTGCTCTGTGGCATTGCCATGACCCCTAGTGGGGGTCATGGCACCTTCAGCTACCACCACTCTGGACTTAGGGTCCCTTGAGAAGGCCTAGAGTACCCTCCCAAGCCCAACCAAAATGCCCTTTTAAGGCAAGAAACATAGGCATGATGACCAGGCAGAGAACATAAAACAAATGATTTATTAATACAGTACTGGGGCAAGGAAAGCAAGACAAGGTGCTTTAAAATATATAACAGTGTCTAAAGGCAAAATAAACAAATCTAACATGACTACCTATTTCTTCTTAACTGGTTACTATTTCAAGGCCCACAGCCTTTTATACCAGGCCTGTGCCTGTACTCACTCTGTCCCAAGTGGGGGATCTTTCTCTCAGACCAGACTGTCCCCTCAGTTTAACTCTGTGAGAGGGAAGACCACAGCAGAGAAAAGAACATAGTTCCACAACCCACAAAGCTTAAGTCCCAGTCACCTCACACAATCCCTGGACACCCATTGGTTACAACCATTGCTAAGCATTATGGGGATTGTAGGCTGTGTTGGCTTTCCACTCCCACACAGGTCTCCTAGGGCCTAGGCCTCTAGGCCTTGTCTCCCAGTCCTACACAGATCATAACAGGCATGGAGTAGCAGACCCAGGAACAATCACTGTTTGTTTGGGATTTTAGGAGTGCAGAACATCTCTTGTAATGTGAGCGTGACATGGGATGGCATGTTTAATGGAATTGTATCAGACAAGGCTGGCTCACTTCTTTCCTTCCAAGCACCTGTTGTTAATCTCTGCCTTCTCCCATCTCCCAAGTCAGATAGACACTGACCAAAAGCATGAAGGCTGTTTTCCTTGCAAGTCTCCAACTTCCTGGAACTGGAAAAGAAAATGGTTTGGGTAGCTATTCAACCCAGTTTGGTACTAGGAATTTTTTTTGAATCAAACCATACCTTTTAGCTAGATTTTGGATTCCAAGTATCTCATGAAGTGCAACACACTGCATGACATGAATGAGTGACATAAGGTGACACTTTCTTAATCTAAGTGATTTTACCTACCATATTGTTTGTTTATTTCCCATTTGGCTAGCTCACCTGTTCTCTTTTGAACACAATTGCTTTCTTCCTTTCTTCTTTCTTCCTTCTTTCTTCCAAGCAGTTTTAATAAAGGCAATCATTTGAGTTCATTTTCATTTCTCCAGCATATTTTCCTCAGTCCTTTCCACATTATCAAGTTTCATTCTATACCTTCTTCTTTGCCCCCAAGTAAAGCACTTCACATCCTCTTATCTTCCATCCCTTTCATGAAGAAGCCTGTAATTGTCCTCATCTCACTTGCTAAATCAAAACCATCCTTGGCCACTTGACTAATTAATTTCACATAAACCTTGCAATCGTTGGGGTGAGATGAGTTGTTAGCATTTGTGTGGCTATAAAAGGATAGAACATTAGGGCAAGCAAGCACACAAACATTAAATGGATTTGCCTTCTGTTTGTAGTGCTGGTAGACGGTCTCCATATCAGTGGCACTCTGAAGTCTGAAACAGGGAGAGGTGGGGTTCAGATGCTTGCTTTTAAAAACTGATAGATTTTGGAGCATTCTCACCCCCAAAAGATCTGTATTGGCACTAATTCAGTTCTTACCTGGCAAATGGACCCCCCCCCATTGTTCCCTCACTCTGCATCCTTTCCCAGAGGTGAGGACTGAAGGCTACCGCAGGGACATGACAAAGCAGTCACTCACCTCATCACTTAGATGATTGCTGTGGATGACCAACCCTTCTCTCTTGTGGAGGAAGTAGCCTTTCGCTGGCTGCTGCAACACCTGACTCCCTGCTAGGAGGAGGAGGAGGAGATTGGATTTATACCCTGTCCTTCACTTGGAGTCTCAGAGCAGCTTACAAACTCTTTTCCCTTCCCCTTCCCACAACAGACACCCTGTGAGGTAGGTGGGGCTGAGAGAGCTCTGAGAGAACTGCTCTTTCAAAGACAGCTCTGACAGAACTATGGCTTGCCCAAGGTCGTCCAGAAGCTCCAAGTGGAGCAGTGGGGAATCATGAAGGACCATGAGCCAATGAGTCTTGCCTGATATGCACCGCTCCCCAGTGGCAATGGTCAAGGGTGAACTCTCCAGAGTGCAAGGCAAAACCGTGCACTTCATATAAGACCTATGGAGTAACCAGCAGCACGACTACCTCTCCCTCACTGCTCACTGGTGGCAACCAAAGGTCCTGTCTGTCTGGATTATCAGGGCATGACCCAGGCCCAGGAGGGGACAGTCCTGCCACTGGGCTACAAAGTAGTTCTGCTGTATGTGCAGGAGTTGGATGCAGATGACATGGCACAAAACATTGCTGCCATGATACAGAATAGCCTGAGGGATGGGGTGGGTGGCAGCAACATTGTCCATGGCTGGCAGTGGTGAAGGCTGTGTGGCTCATGGGCATTGTCTGCTTGCTGCACATGCATCACCCAGTGGTGAAGGATGCTCTGGGGCTGTCAGC
Organism: Gekko gecko; assembly: GCA_029375565.1. Lineage (NCBI taxonomy): Eukaryota > Metazoa > Chordata > Lepidosauria > Squamata > Gekkonidae > Gekko > Gekko gecko. The sequence goes on from JAPDNY010000006.1 coordinate 142,912,664, forward strand.
ACCACCTGGGACACTGCCACCCTTAAGATGTGGGCCTTGCTGGAGACCTGCCAGTGCTTGGCCATCCACTTCCCATGCAGAATTAAGTCTGTCGACCTGCTGCATGAGAGGCAGGAGGAAAAGGATGAGTTTGAACACCAACTCTTCCTGGACTTACCCACCTACTAGAACTCCAGCTATGTCATGATTGCACATTTGGTGGAGCAGAAGAGTGCAGTGCAGGATGTCATCTCCTCCAGGACCATCTTACATGGGGAAGAGGAGCTCAGCATCAGCACTAATGACTGGCTGACCTTCTCCCAAATGGTGCATGTCCTCAAGCCCTTCCTGGACACCACCAATGTGCTCTGTACCCATATTGCCAGCCTGGGACAAGTCACCCCCCCTGATTTGAGGGCTGGACCAGGCTCTGGCCTCCACACTGCATCTGGGCTTGTACAGATACTTGTTCTCATGCAATCCAAGGCCTTGATAGAGAGGCTGCAGGTGGGCATCATCACTACATTGCATCCTCTCTGCCAAGAAGAGGAGTACAGGCTGGCCTGTATGTGTGACTCCCAGATAAAAGGCAGCACTTTCTCTGGAATACAGAGTTCATGCAATGGAAACATGAGCTCTGCAGAGAAATGTGGAGGCTACAGGCTACCAGACATGGTCAGAGAGAACAGTGGGTAAAAGAGGCTGAAGGGGAGGAGGGGGAGGAGGAAGTCTCTTGTCATGTCTGCCTTTCTGTCCTTCAGAACCTGCCTTTGGAGATTTGCAAGCTTTGCTTCCTGTGTCTGGCTGGGGGTGGGGTCTGCCCAGGTGATGTTTCCCTGTGAGTTTGCTGTCAGTGGCTTGTTCCTGAGCTGTTCCATTGACTCCTGTATCTGCAGCTGTCTTTTCCAGAGAGAGCACTGTGGAGATCTTTTTGGGAGGTCCATATCTGGGACCCCAGAAATCTAATCTCCCCCAACCTGAAGAAATTGTAGAGGACCAGGTGACAGGGTGAGGTTCCCTGTGTGTTTGGTGTGTGTAGCTTACAGAGGGTCTGTTCTATACTCTTTTGAATCTGTGCCTGACATTTCCCCAAAAGCACTTCCTTGACTTGATCTTAGTCCTGTTGGGTTTACAGTGCCACAGTTTCACTGGTTCTGCTGGACACATTGAACTGGTTCTAGGCTTGCAAAAATGCTCCCCACTACCTTCAGTTGCAGAGATTCTCAGGGGACATTGATTCTCTTCTGTGAAGCTTCTATTGCCCTTGGGGTTTTTTTTGTTGTTGTCCCCCCCTTTGGAAACAGTGGAGGATTAGGCACCTTCTTTGGGGGGGAGTGTAACTCGGACCCTGTAAGCGCAATCCTCAGCAAACATGGAGGGCAGGTAGAGGAGAATCAGCTGGAAATCTGCTACAAGTTTGGTGTCTCTAACTTGCACAGGAGCAATTCTGTACACTCCTGGACCTCTGGACCCTGCACCTCATTCCCCCAGAGAACACTTTCCTGCAGGCACTTTCTTGGGGGGGGGGCCTTAATTTGCACCCCATAAATCATTAGCAGACTTGGAGAGCTGGTAGAAGAGAGTTAGACGAAGATCCCCTGAGAGTTTGGTGTCTCTAGCGGGGGGGGGGGGAGGCATTCTACTGCATCACAAACCTTATGAACTGAACCAGTTCTTCTAGCATAAACAAGTTTGTAACAATCCATGGTTTGCAAACTGAACATGTCACAAACCATGAACCAAACTGCATTTTCCTGGTTCATGCCCATCCCTATTCAGAATTATCTCTCAGTCCCACCTATCTCACAGGGTGCCTGTTGTGGGGAGAGGAAGGCGATTGTAAGCCGTATTGAGACTTTTTATGGTAGAGAAAAGTGGGGTATAAAAACCTACTCTTCGTCTTTTAGTTAGGTGTAGAACACTGAATCCAAAGGTATCAGCTGACAAAAAGAGCTTGGAAGCTGTCGATGAAATAGGGGCAGGGGGGAGATAAAGCAACTGCACATTGCTGAAGCAATTTTTGCCTTTAGGGGACTCTAAGACAGGTGGGTGATCACAGTCCTTACAGCCATTTATGGAATTTAGTGCAAGAAAGCATGCAAAATTGGTCAATGCAGACATACTCTTACCGGCCATTCCAGCTGAGCATTTCCATGACTGAAATGCATTCAGCAGTAACAAAATGTTCTCCCTTGGCAAAACTTCAGCTAATGGACAGTGAAATAAAACCCAGCAGATTCCTGCCATGACAACAGAGTTAAGCATCCCAGGATGCCAGTAGCATAAAGCCCGTCTGTGCACTTGGGGCAAGACAGTTGGCTGTTTACGGGCCTACAGTAATAAGCTGCTAAGGCCTCTGAAGGCATTTTTGGCACCTGATTCAGTAAGCTGTAATAAAATCCAAGTGATGGAGAAAGAAAGAAAAATAACCCGATGGAACACAATCTGTTAAAAATGGGGAGGAATAAAAAAGAGCACAAAAATGTGGTGAGGCCAACTTGGCAGAGAAAATCAAGGTGCAGCTGAAAAACCATCCTTCCTGAACAGCCACTCTACCTTGTCCCCAATTAAAGAGCATTAACAGCGTGCAGAAAACAGTGTGTCTTCCAAAAACCAGCATGCAAGGCCAGAATGAGTCCCTCTTTAATTTGCTTTAATTCTTCCCTTTATCTCTTTATGAGTGGATATACAAAGGGGCTCCTTTGCTTTGCAGTTCTAACAACTTCTGTAGTTGAATCTTTTCCCTCTTTCCCAGTGTTGGTTGAAAACTCATTTGCTCTATATTTCTGGTCCCTTTCATCTTCCAGTTTAAACAGAATCCATTCAGAAATGGGCAATAGAAATTAAATGACACTAAACAATCACCATCTGTAAAGCTTGCAAGCAAATTAGTTTCTTAAAGGAGTGCTAAGGAGCCGCTTGTGCTGTCTTTACTGAGTAGTATTCAACAATAGAAGGGGAAAGGAAGTGGATTTATTTATTCCTCTAGGCCCACTCAAGGGTTTTATTAGTCCATCGAAAAGCTTCCCACCAACTTCAATAGGGCCTTTCTTGGGAGATCAGAGCTGAAATGAATTGGCCATTTTGAGAATGCTGACTGGTTCTAGGCATTCATGTTCATCATGAACACGGTGAGCAAAAAGTATTGTCCTTTCAAAGTACCATTCTGCCATTTCATTTTTCAGTGCTTTGGGAAAATCTTTACTTTCTTTTCACTGACAGAGACCGTAAAAGGACTTCAGAAAGAATTGCCATATAATGAAGTAAGAAAATATCAAGTTGGGTGGTGGTATGGAAGGAAGAGGGGGAAGGTACCTTTCCTTACTGGGAACTCCTTCAGACCAAGGATTTCCTGGAAAGCACCCTGTCAATGAGCTTCCACCATTCAGGAACCCCCTGAGAACATCTAGACTGACCCATTGAGAAGATATCCCTCTAGCACAGAAGAAACAGCTGGAACTAAGAGCTCGTGGAGACAATGGTGAGATGAAATGGTGTCATCTGAAAGCAGGGATGTGTGCTCAGTATATACCCATTCAAATAAATACCCAAAAAATACCCTATTGGTTTTTGGGGAGTATTTATTCAAGTGCTACCAAAATAGCCACACCTGAACAAAAGCTGATATTATTTGGCTTTTAGCAGCTTTTATTTGGGTGTGGCTAAATGTGTTCAGTTCAGTTCACTGGCTGAGTCATGCCACCAACCAATGAACTGAATATTCAGGAATATTGTGTAATACCGATATTTTTCGGATCCAATAGACAGAAATGAGTAAAAAAAATAATTTTTTGCACTTCTAGCTGAAAGGACTGTGCTGAAAACAAAACCCCATCATTTAATTAATTTAATTAAAACATTTATTAGCTGTCTTTCTTCCTTATGGAGCTCAAGGCAGTTTACAGCATAAATAAAACACATACATTAATATATATATAAACCAAGATTTAAAATCAGATTTCAGGACTGCCAATAAATTTAACCAAATGCATTCCTAAATAAAACCATCTTCAACGGTTTTCTAAAGATCAAAAGTGTGGGGCCTAGGTGCACCTCCCTGAAGAGGTTGTTCCATAACATTGGTACTGCCACTGAGAATGCCCTCTCTCATATACATACCAAACAAGATTCTTTGCTTGATGGGACAGTCAGGAGGGCCTCTCTCTGTAATTTTAATTCCTGGGAAGGAACATATGGGAGAAGATGGTCCTTCAGATTGTTGGAGAAGTGACTGACAGCCTGCTAAGAGTCTAGTTACTGTAAATACTGCTGAAAGAGTGGTTTAGTCCACTTCTACCCTGGGGGGAGCTGTGGTGCATTCTCTATTGTTTAGGGTTTATTGAATGTTTTCTCTTGCAGTTCAGCCTACCTTTTGTTGTTTTCTCTCTCTGCTGTGTCTTAGTATGAGCTCTGAAGGCCTCTCTCTGTAAACCAAAGTGGGATTTATAAAGATTGAAACAGCAGGGATAAGAACTTTGAAATCTTCTCTATTCATCATTATATTTTGTGGAATCAACCTGAAAATATTTTTAGTTTGGGGTAGGGCTGCCAAGTCCCCCGGGGGGGCAGAGGTTTTTCTGCCGAAACAGCCCCCAACCCACCGGTCCGGATCAGGCTGGTGGGGGAAACCCCACCCCCAAAGTGCCTGGTTTGGGTTGACATGCCCAGAGGTGACGTCATCACGTTGGGCACATCACTGGCTGACACTCTAGCAATCAGCCTGAAAACTCTATGGTACCGGGACCGGGTCTCCCCCGGTGTACCAGGTAAGTGACTTGGCAACCCTAGTTTGGGGCCTGTAAGATAAGTGTAACTCACTGCAACATGGCCACCTACGCACTATATTGGAAACTGTGGTTCCCCAAACACCTTCAAATTTGCATATTCCAAAGGTAAAGCAAAGACCCAAGTTCACTAAATCGGAAGAATAAAACCCCAAAATGATCAAGAACTTTTGTTTTGCTTCAAAATATATGGTTGTGGGCATAATTCTGCACAAGTCCTGTTGGAAGTTTGCATGCACAATCAATGGGAGATGCACAAGAGTACAACTGAGCTTCTATTGAGCTCCCATTCGTTTCAATGGAACCTGAGCAGGAGAACAATCCCGGGGATTTTGCCCCATATAAATAACCTAGCCTAGCCTTAGTCTTATAGGTGTTTACATTTCATTGCAAAGCCATGGTGACTTAAAAGAGATAATCAAAATGTACCTAGAATGCCTTAGGGATTTCTTATCCCTATTGCCTTATATTTACCTGACAAATTCCTAATGAATGGAAGCTATTTAAAACCACACTAATTGAATTCTAAATAGAATGCATTCCACAGGTTAGGAAAGGCACTGCCAAGTCTAAAAGAAGGCCTGCATGGTTAACAATGCAAGTCAAGGAAGCTATAAAAATCAAAGAGGCTTCTTTTAAAAAGTGACAGGTCTGCCCAAATGAATTGAACAGGAGGGACTCCAGGCTCTGGCAAAAGAAACGTAAGTCAATCATTAGGCATACAAAAAGAGACTTTGAAAAGTGGGTTGCTAAAAGTGTCAAGACAAACAATAAATATATTTTTAAAAAATATATCCAGAGCCGGAAACCAACCAGAGAATCAGTGTGGCTTTTGGATGGCAAAATGGATTGTTAAAGGAGAAGCTCAATGGCAGAGAAGCTCAATGACTTTTTCGCTTCTGTGTTTACTTTGGAAAGGGTGGGGCATGTGCCCTTGCCACAGCCCCTATTTTCAGGACGAGACTGAGCCAAATTCAGGACGAGACTGACCAGAGATGAAATTCTAGACCTACTGGAGAAATTAAAAACTGATAACTCTCCAGGTCCTGATGGCATACACCCAAGAGTTCTTAAGGAACTCAGATGCAAGATTGTTGGTCTACTAACCTGTACATGTAACCTATCACTAAATTCAGCCACTGTACCAAAAGACTGGAGAGTAGCAAATATGACACCAATTTTTTAAAAGGTTTCCAGAGGGGAACCAGGAAATTACAGGTCAGTCAGCCTAAAATCTGTCCCAGGCAAATTAGTAGAAACTGTAATCACAGAATTGTTAGGCACATAGAGGGACAAAGCCTGCTGAGGGAAAATCAGCATGGCTTCTGCAAAAGGAAGTCCTGCCTCACCAACCTTTTTGAGTTCTTTGAGAAAGTGAACAATGGTGACCTGAGGGACATTAATATCTGGACTTTCAAAAGGCTTCTGCCAAGGTAACTCACCAAAGACTCCTGAGCAAATTTAGCAGTCATGAGAATGGGTTCTTTTATGGATTAAAACTGGCTGAATGACAGGAAGCAAAGAGTAGGAATCAAGGGACAGTTTTCACAATGAAGGGAAATAAGCAGTGGCGTTCCACAAGGATCAGTATTGGGGCTAGTACTATTTAATTTATTCATCAGTGATCTGGAACTAGGGGTGAGTACTGTAGTGGCCAAGTTTGCAGATGACACCAAATTATTCAACAGGGCTCTTCTTATGTTCTTAGTGCAATCTGATAACTACCAGAAGCCACACTTGAAATTAGTTGCTGTAGATTTTTCGGGTTGTGTGGCCGTGGTCTTGGCATTGTAGAGGATGTCAGTCACAGCTACTGGCGAAACGTCAGGTCCTACAATGCCAAGACCACGGCCACACAACCCAGAAAATCTACAGCAACTAATGAACTCCGGCCATGAAAGCCTTCAATACCACACTTGAAAGATACTAATAGTGCCATCCTAAACAGAGCTACAACCTTTTAAACCATGGAAGTCAACAGCCACTCCACACAGTAAATAAAGCAGAAAAGATAGTAACAGTACCCCCTTGATTCTAAGGGTTTACCTCCACACTAGTTTAGAAATGCACATTTGGCATGTAACTAATTAAATACTGACCCAAACATATTATTTGCACTAACTCAGAGGGTGAGTAAATCTGGTAAATAATCTGGTAGATAATCTCAGTAATATTACTTCCAACTTTTAGTGAAAAATCAAAAAGACCATATCCTGATGTTATTTTTGGCAGCACTGCAATGTCTGCTTTCAGTTGTCTACTCCTCTCATTGTCTTTAACTTTTCATTTCCTTGATGCGGGGAAGGGAGGGGCTATAAAGGAAAAGAGTGTTTCAGAAGACAGGTCATTGCAAAGGGCCTTGAGCAACCAGAACAGTTAACCTATGTTCATACCAAATAAGATTTTCCCAAATGGTATTTCTGTGCAAAGCAACTATTTTCCTCAACCATTATACCTACTCAGACCTGGCTTGCTCAGACTAGCCCAATCCCATCAGATCTCGGAAGCTAAGCAGGGTCAGCCTTGGCTAGTATTTGGAAGGGGGACCTCCAAGAAATAACAGGGCTGTGACGCAGAGGCAGGCAATGGCAAACCACATCTGAAGCATCTATTGCCTTAAAAACAAGTCTAGCTTGCCACCTAGTGGTGCATAGCACTAAAAAAAGAGCTAGAACTTCTGCTGCCAGAAAATCTTAGGATTTCCTGGCTAGTCTCCGCACAATGCCATACAATTATTATTATTATTACCGCACTTACTCAGATGCATGGGAGGGCTTTTTTACTGGGGTATATTTGTCTAAGCCGTTCTGTTAACTGGAGCCATGTGCATCCTAGGAAGTCAGGACTAAATTTTATTGAGGAGGATTAAGGCAGAGATTCAAGCTCTAGCACATACTTAAGCAAGTACAGACAAGAAAGACCAGCAGTAATAAAAGATCAGATCGTTTCTTAGAAAATTACTGATTCATGACTAAGAGCTCAGTGTCAGGTATCTTCATAAATAGATGTTGAAACACACAACTGAAGAGGGGCTTGATAAACATGCATCTGTGAAGTGGGGAGGATTATTTATTTTTACAAAAGTGGAGTGCATAGGTGGAGAGGGGGCAGATCTCACCACCTAACTTTAGGATGCTGAGACAACAGCATGAGTTTAACTAGTTTATTTAAATTTATTCAAATTTGCTGATCTATATCATCAATTCTGCTAATATTTAATTGAGGGCAGGCTGCACTAGGTAGCCTGTCCATGGCTCCCTTTGTCCTGTCAAATCCACCCTTCCAACTCATCCAGCAGCTACCACCAGCCTCATTTATCCTCAGATAAACTGCTGAGAGATGCTCAGTGCTCTCCTCCTACTCTGAAGTGCTTTAAAGCCACTACCAGGTTTAGGAAGCTGTTGCTCAGTGTTACCAGAGGCACTGCCTTTTATTCTTGGGTAGACCCAAAACAGGGGTGCCCTACTTTCTAACCTGAAGTCCAAAAAAAAAACAGGCACTCTCAGCTTGACCACAGAGTCGGGCTGCAAGTGATCTGCAAAAAGATTTCATATTCAGGTTTCATAAGGTGACCTCAGAGCAAGCTTCCAGTCTTCCCCCTCCATCCAGCAGAGATTATGTTTATGGAATAACAATGAGTTCCAGAGGTAAGTCTTTAGAAGCCACCTGGCACTCTCCAGCACCTCACCCAGCCTTTTGTGTCCTAAGTGTAAATTCTTTGACTTTCTTGCCTCTGTCCCTCAAGATACCGGGATAAACCAATCAATCATTCAAATGTTTAGCAATCCTTCCTGATGCTAATCAGGGACGTCTCCCACCTTTTGTCCAACCTGGCCAGGACCATTAGTAAATCAGATAATCCATTTAACTAGCTACCCAACACCTGGCTTCTATTGTTAAATCCAGACCCTGCCTCTCTGGAAGCTCATTGGTCATACCTAAGGTCTGCCCCTACTGGCATCACACACCCCTGGGACCCATCATTGGTCCAGGTAATCTATTGTTCTCACCTGAGACCAGCCCCCAAGGCCACCCATTGGCCTGCATTCCTTGCCAGTGCCTATATCCCAGCACACAGTTGGCCTTAGACCGTGTGTTTTCTGCCATGATCCAAAATGGCAGGCCACCCCTGAACTCTCTGAGTTTAGGCCAGAATCCATGGACCTCTGCACATCTGAACAGGTTGTATCACCCCTCTATAACCCATCAATCACCTCTGCTTCCTTAGTGCTATATTGTGTGAATATTGTGTGTATGTTTGAGAATGTTTAGTAAAGAAATCATTATTTTAGCTACCCAATTTCTGTGTCTATTCCTGGGTGCTTGGGAATTCTAACTCTGGTATACAAAGGTCAGGTCCTATAGATAAGCCAATTGCATATTAATAATTATAATTCCCCATCTTTATTAAATAATAGAGCAATTTGGCTAACATCAGGACCAAAGGGGCTCCCTCCTGAGCCCCATCCCACCATCCAGCAAGTGATGGTCTACTCAGGACACACTCTCCATTATGACCAATGGCTCAGAGTGCTCACTGTTTATCCCTACCTAAATGAGGAGTCCACCCTATCCCTGCTGAACTAGTTATGGCCTAAACAGTCAGAGACCAGGCCTAATTAATCCTAAATTTATTTATTTATTTAGTTTTAGCTATTGTTAGCAGTGCTCCCTCTAAGCTGTGGATCTTGTGAGCAGAAATTCTACTTTGTGAGCTCCTGGCATTAAAGTTGTGAGTGTGCGATTTGGCTTCTGCATAAATTGGTTTGCTCTGGAGCCATCCTTCCTGAGCTGAGACAAAAATGTGTGAGCTAGAGGCTAAACTGTGAGCAAGCTCACACTAACTCAGCTTAGAAGGAACACTGATTGTTACCACCAGCCTAGACATCATGAAGCAGGTGAAAAGGTGCCCTGCCCAAGTCTATGCACCTCTCTGTTATTTAGGAATCCCTTGCTCTGCAAGACTTTATCGTAGGCAGAACATTGCTGTTGGCTGCCTTTCATTATGCCAGAAAAAAGCCTGTAGGACACTGTACATGTCCTGCTTATGAAATGCGAGGAATGTCACAAAGCTTGCAGAGCACGTGATGAATCCTGCTCTTGCAGGCTGTTCCCCCACTGTCCGAGTTCCTCTGACTCACATAAGCTGCTTCTGTAGTAAATAAAATGCTGCTGACCTGCTCGGTGAATTTTATTTGAATGCCTCCTCTGCAGCGATGAAATACAACTTTATAAAATCTCAGCCCATAACGGGAGAGAGCTGGTTTTGCATGGGAGGTCTGGGGATGATTGCAAAGCCAATAAGTTTGCCAGATTTGGTACTGCTGAATCATTTATTGCAAAGAATACAATGTTACAGTGGTTGGAAAGATGGGATTGTATTTAATTTATTTATTTATTGCACTTATATCCCACCCTCCCCGCGAGCGGACTCAAGGCGGTTTACAAGCAGGGGCAACATGTACCAAATATAAAACATTAAAACAGCATAAAAACAACCATATTAACAGTAATAAGTGCTCAATGATGTTACGAGTTTAATCTAATCAAGATGGTGACCCATAGATATTACCCAAAAGCCCGCTTCACTGACACACCCATCACAGTACTGTAGCTGGATCTTTGTACTGGGCCATCCCATCGCCCTGTTGTTACCACAAGATAGTTGGTGGTGGTGGTAGTGGCGGCTCCTAACTAAAAGCCTGGTGGAAGAGCTCCATCTTGCAGGCCCTGTGGAACTGTGAAAGGTCCCACTGGGCCCTGATCTCCTCCAGGAGCTCATTCCACCAGGTAGGAGCCACCACTGAAAAGGACTTGGGCCTGGTTGCAACAAGCGTGGCCTCCCTGAGGCCTGGGATCACTAAGCAATGTTGGGCCTCTGACCGTAGTGCTCATCCCACTTCCCTGAGCACCATGAAGTTTCATGGTCCAGTGCTTACCTGGGTTGGTTACCTCGGAGGAGAATGCAATGGAGGCATTTGGTATCTTTATAGAACTTGCTTTCTTTACTAATACACTGCACAGTTATAAAGGCAAAGATGGACTCCTCCAGAGCAGCAGGCCTGCTATTTTTGAAGGAGAGATAATGGCTTAGCATAAACAAATATCACTGCATTGCTTAGAGAGCCAGATAGATACTTTGTATTGGCCCATCTTTCTTTGGTGTAAAAGTATATAAGCTTCATAACTGTATGGATATCTTTATCAGGAAGAATGGGAAAGTAGGTAATGAGTTTTCTGGAAATTAGTTCTGATTATGCATCTACCCTGTCCACAAAACATTTTTGCTGTGCATGGGCTACAGATTGATTTCATGGCTCTGCAGCTGATTCATTGTCATTTACATTACTAATCAATGGGCTAGGCTGCTGTGACCTAGGGGAATGAAACAGCCTTGGTTGGTTCAGTCAGGTGGGATTGAGAAGCAGGCTTCAGAATATACTTTCAGTGCAATCCTAAACAGAATTATACCCTCCTAAACTCATTGACTTGAATGGGCTTAGAAGGGTGTCACTATATTTAGGATTGCACCATTTAGCCTTTCCAATTCTGTTGATCACTGGATCCAGCTTTTTATTCTGAAGAAACTTTTCAAGATAAGACAAGAGGAGTTGTGGTATTCAGGAAAAAAAATAGGAGCCATGACAGATAGAACTAAATTTCAGTTTATCCCAACATTTTGTTTCCCATAGTGGTCAAACAGTTGCTTCACGGAAACCCTTAAACAGCGCATAAAGGCAAACACCCTCCAATGCTTCCATTAACTGCTTTTTAGTAGAACAAGAACTGGACTCATCAGGGAAGAGAAATAGACTGGTTCTTTCTTCTTCTGTTTATTTTTTGCCTCCGTTTCCCTCCCCCAGTGTTCAGCCTCTCAATTGCCCAGCTCCTTCCCCTTGCCAGTCCCCCAGACATCCAGTTGCTTCTTTCCTTCCTAACCTATTCAGTTGCCTGGTTTTATTCCCCCCTCCCCAAACCACTCAACGGGCCATCCAGACAGTATTTCATCCCTCCTGGCTGAACATTTTTTTAACATATTATGCACACCTTCATTTATCATGAAAATGATAGCAGAGGAGCTGGTTGTGCTTGTTACTTTGGGGGGGATTTTGACCCCATTTTTTACAAAAATCACATCTTTCTGTAAAGCTGAGCGTGGTCAAGTTTTCAGAAAAATATAGAATCATAGAATGTTAGAGTTGGAAGGGACCTTGCAGGCCATCTAGTCCAACCCCCTGCACTCTGCAGGAACACAGCCGAAACCCCTACATACCTATAACATACCCAAAAGATGGTTGTCCAGTCTCCTCTTGAAAACGTCCAGCGAAGGAGCATCCACCACCTCCCGAGGCAGTCTGTTCCACTGCTCAACCACTCCTACAGTCAGGAAGTTTCTCCTGATATTAAGCCGGTAACGACTCCCTTGTAATTTCCACCCATTAGATCTAGTCTTGCAATCCGGAGCAAGAGAAAATAGGATCCACTCCATCTTCTACATGACAGCCCTTCAAATACTTGAAGACTGCAATCATGTCCCCTCTAAACCTTCTCTTTCCCAGGCTAAACATACCCAACTCCCTCAGCCTTTCCTCATAAGACTTGGACTCCAACCCTCTCACCATCCTGGTCGCCCTCCTCTGGACCTGCTCGAGTTTGTCAACATCCTTCCGAAAATGTGGTACCCAAAACTGGACACAGTACTCCAGGTGGGGCCTGACCATAGCAGAATACAGCGGAACTACCACCTCCCGTGATCTGGACACAATGCTTCTGCTAATGCATCCTAAGATTGCATTGGCTTTCTTCACAGCCACATCATACTGCAGGCTCATGTTTAGCTTGTGATCAACCATAACACCTAGATCCCTTTCACATGTACTGCTGTCAAGCCAAGTCCCTCCCATTCTATATCTGTGCCTTTGATTTTTTGTACCTAAGTGTAGGACTTTGCACTTATCTCTATTGAAATTCATTTTATTTGTCTCAGCCCACTGTTGCAGCCTATCAAGATCCTTCTGAATCCTGACTCTGTCTTCTTCAGAATTAGCAATCCCATCCAGCTTCGTGTCATCTGCAAATTTGATAAGCATCCCCTCTATGTCTTCATCCAGGTCATTTATAAAAACACTGAATAACACCGGGCCTAGGACCGAGCCCTGTGGTACTCCACTCAAGACTTCCCTCCACGTAGACACAGAGCCATTTACGAGCACTCATTGGGTACGATTTTTCAACCAACCATGAATCCACCCAGCAGTTGCGCCATCCAGCCCACACTTAACCAGCTTATCCTCAAGGATATCATGAGAAACTTTGTCAGATGCTTTACTGAAATCTAGATACACTATATCCACGGCATTGCCAGAGTCAACCATTTTAGTAACTCTGTCAAAAAAGGAGATAAGGTTAGTCTGGCATGACTTATTCTTCATAAACCCATGCTGGCTATTACCAATTAACTCATGGTGCCCTTTCTTTTTGGATATGCACAGGAGGGATACCCATCACTATTAGATATATGACAAGTGAGGGCCTGCAAGAAACTTTCAGGGAGGAGGCATTCCCCCCTTTGTTTCCTTCCCTCTCCACAAAAAACTTCTCCTTCCTCCCATGTTGCTGCTTTCTGTGGCTCACTTGGAGCATCTCTGGGCAAGCCAGCAGACTCTTCGCTTTCCTCCCCCCTTGACGTTCTCTACGGCTCACCTGGAGTAGCTCTGGGCTAGCCAGCAGACTCTTCTCTTTGCCCCATCATTCTCTGTGGCTTGTCCAAAGCTGTTCCAAGTGAGCCAGCAGGTGACCCAGCAGACTCTGCCCCCATCCCTGGCTCACCTGGCATGGCTCCAGACAGGATCCACCAGGACTGGTAAGGTAAATAAGTTGTCTACATATGTACAGACAATGCTTTAAAACAAAAATCAGGGGAGGGTTGAAACTCATAGTGTTTTTTTAATTGTCAGATTGTTCTGCAAACCTAGGGGGTCCCCCAAGTTTGTTTAGGGCAAGTGAGCCCCTATCTGCGGATTTAGATATCCGGAGATGGGGCACACTAGGGAATTAGATATATAGATACTGTCTCTGAGCAAAGATGTTCCATTCAGCCATCATGGATAATAACTATTAGTAGCCATGCATTTTTCTAAATCCTTTTAAAAATTCAACTAAACTAAAAGAAGCCCCAACAATTAATACCTACTGGAGAACTCTCTCAAAGGGAAAAAATGGTATAGAGGGTTCTTCAATATTGCTCAGGATTTCTGAGCCCTTTCCAGTAGAAGAAATCCATCATGGAATTTCCATCTCCACTAGTACTGTGAAGCCAAAGTGGTTGTGAATGGAGAGGGAGTCTGACCTGGGTCCAAATTCCCACTGCATCACAAAACATATTGGGTGACTTTTGGCTGGGATTGTGTTAACCTACAATATCTTGTGTAATTACTGGGACAATAAAATGGGATGGGTAATGTGCTGCCCTGGGTCCCAACAGGGGAAAGGCAAGATTTTCAAATATCTTGATAGGTGCATAGCATTCAAAGGGCTCTACAATATGCCGTGTGGGGGGAACTCCTGTATTGTTTAGGCAAGCTATTATTTCGGAATTGTGAAATGTAACATGTTTGCATCTACTTAGTAAGCCCTTGTGTCCTGGCTTTCATCTTGTCTCTTCATGTTCCTTGTTTACATAATTAGTGTTGCTCCCTTGCATTTAGATGTATATTTATGCAGCCTTTGAAGGTCGGCATGAAAATCAGACTACAGGAGACTGTACTTAGGCTTGTACTTCTATGTTCAATGCAAAGGGCAGGCAGGAGGAAGCGAGAAAGGGAGCAGAACAGTATGTTCAAAAAAGCATCGCTTCTTAGATAATTATATATTGATACAAAGCCCTTCAAAACCAGTGACAGGCACCCAGCATCTATGATCTGTTCACTTAATTTTTGGTGCAAAGGAAGAAAGCTTAGACTGGTCCTCACCTATCCTTATTCTTTTGAATTGAAATAAACAACTCAATGTTTGGTGGCAAGTACAATTATGTTTTCGTGTATAGGCACAAATCTGCCCCTGCCAAAAAAAGTCCATTGGCCATGAAACATCTGTGATTTTATCCATTACCGAATATCTGAAGCAAAGGGGGGGGAAGATTCGTTTTTGTAGATTGGTAAGGAAGATTTTATCTCCCTACTCTAAATTATTGCCCCTGTCAGCTGTTTTGCTAGCTATTCTTTCCTGGCTTGTTCTCTGGAGTATCATGTCTGTTTGTATGAATGTTTCTGGGACAGCATGGGTCAGTTTACAGCACTGACAGCATTCTGATTTTTTAAACATAAGAAACCACGTGCCTTCAAATCCTTTTCACTAACTTCAGGTTTGTACTATCAGACACCACTCTCTCTGACCTTCATATAAATGACTAGCTTGAAACCCATGCTTTGCTACAGTATTTAACTACCATAAATCCAGTTATAATACTTCTGGGGAGAATTTTTTTTGTGGTTTAGGATGGGCTTTTCGGTGTTTTGAATTGGTCTTGTAATATAATAGCATAGTATCTGAGCTTCACAAAGGTGTTTGAATAATGCAAAGTGTGTTTGATGGAGAAAACTGATGAAGTGAATTTTGAAGTATAATATTTGTCAAAGGAATTACAAAGGAGAAGATTGTAGTATAAAAAATGAAGTGAGAAATATATGCAACTTTTTTTCTCTCTAATGAAGGACCTCTTTGTAGACCACACTCGTGGTTGTGTCCTCAGGTCCTAGGATCACCAGGCTGCTGGGAGAGCTCACTCTGGAGCAGACCACATAGAACCGCCCATGTGAGAAGCAGTCTTCTGTTAAGTCATTTCCTGCCATCTTCAGTGCCTGCCCCTGGGACTCGGTGGTGGTCATAGCAAAGCAGACCTTGAGGGGGAACTGCAGCCTCCTGTACTCAAAGGGGTTATCTGATGGTATGAGTGGTATGTGTGGTATGAACACTGATTCTCCCCAAGCACTGCTGGTGAGCAATGTGGCCTCAATGACATTCCTGTGGAGGACCTTCATTTGGAGTCTGGTGCCACTGCAGAGTTTGGGTGGGTTGAGGTTGTACAGTAGCATAATTGGAGCCCTCACTATGAGGAGAAGCTTGTGGGCTGGGAAGCCAGGAGGGCTGAGGGTGTTGAGGAACTTCATGGGATAGTGGACTGCATCATCTGTTTGCACTACTGAGATCTGTACTCCATTTCTGTCCCTCCAAAACAGTTAAATAGAGTTTCATTAATGACAGCTGCCTTGTCATTCTTGTAGGTCAAAATGGCACGTTTGCACAGGTAGTCCATGGAAGGTGGGTATGAAGCCATCTCATAGAATCTGCTTGGCCCCAAATGATGTCATGTTGAAGCATCTGTTTTATTTATATTTATTTATTGAATTTCTACCCCACCTCCCAGCCATGAACACAGTCCATGAAATGGATATGCTCAGATTGGCTACCCAGTAGCAGGCTGTAAAGAGGCTCGGGGAGAGGTTCAAAAGGCGGAGCTGCACCTTACCATTGCTGCAACACATGCTGACACCCTCCTTCTTCCACTTGAGAGCATTACAGTACTGGCATTTGTGCATCATGGTACTGAGAGCTACAGTGCTGTCTGCCTCATGAGCTGCATCAGGATCATATGCCATGCCTGAGTGAGCCTTGACCTTCCATTGAAGTGATCGCCTTTCTACTCGTGTTTCAGTATTGCTTTGCTCATATCAAGACTGTGCCACCCAGTGCTCCTCAGTGAACTTGCTGGTACTTGGCCACCGTTGCTCGGTGCATCACAGGAGTACCATGTGTCGCATCCCTAAACTGCTTCCTCCTTTTAGTGTCAGTGTATTTGGCATGACATTTGCCAGGAGCCTTCTTGTGGACAGTTAGAGGTGAGAGGTGTGAGGTAGAGTTGACTGAGGGAGGAGTGATGTGTTGGACACTTCTTCAGGTTTACAAGGTTGTCACGCATTGAAATGGCTCCTAGAAAGGTCTTGCACCATCTCCCCATGAACAATCACAAACTGTATTGCCATACTGACTTTTTTGAGAAACCCCTGTTCAGGAGTCTTGAATCACTGATGTTACTACACAGAAGACAGAACTTCCCTGAATACCAGCTGTCTTCAACTGTCTGTAGTCTCCTGTAACTTGTTTTTACCTCAGAACACTGAACTCCACGGCTAACCAATCAGAGAGAGGGAGGTGCAAGCAGGCAGCAGCCTGCCAGGCACACAGCAAAGTTTTACCCTTTGGGGAAAACACAATTTACCCCTTTTTACCCCCTTAGGGGTCAATTTTGTAAAAATCCCTTCTTAGTGGGTGATGATGCCATGGAAAGAATACCAACCATCTTCTGCTGTCTGCAGTCTACTGTAACTTGTTTTTACCTCAGAATGCTGAGCTCCACATCCTACTAATCAGAGGGAGGGGGTGCAAGCAGGCAGCAGCCTGCCAGGTAAACAGCAAAGCTTTACTCCTTTGGGAAAACACTTTTTACCCTTTTTCACCCTCTTAGGGGTTGAATTTCTAAAAATCCCTTCTTAGTGAGCACTGACGTCATGGAAGGAATGTACTCCCCAAATTTTGTATTCCTAGGTCCAGGGGTTTGGGTTAGGTGTTGATGAGTCAGTCAGGACACCTGTTTTTATAGAGAGAGAGATGGAAGCAGCCAGGCTGGGCTGCCCACAGGCAAGGACATAAGAAGAGCCCTGCTAGATGAGACCATCAGTCCATCTAGTCCAGCAACCTGTTTCACACAATGGCCAAACAGTTGTGTCTTGTCGCTGCCAATCACTTTCATTGAATGCAACTGACCATGTTAGTGTTACAGCCTTCTAAATTGATTGAAGTTGGTGGGCAAATCCACTGAGGATTGCAATGCGCCTGTTAGAGGGGAAAGGCAAAACAAGGAAAAAATCAGCCAGTTTAAGCCCCCTTAAAGGATCCACACATTGCTAGATTTTGTGATATTGCAATAATTTACCTCCCAAGTGTTCCTCTCCAGACATGAAATATTGTATGGGCTCCCTTTGTGAAAGCTTGTTAAATACTAAAAGGGAGATCTGGAGATGGTGGAACATGGTTGCCAAAAAGTTCTGCCAGTACCACCATGAATCCTTACAGGTCTCCAGGCTGTCCATTGCAATTGCCATTTGTGGCAATGGGATATCCTTGCAAGCTCAAAATATTTGTCTCCTGTCATTTCCATGAGTATAAGCATTATGAGATGTAACTTTTTCCCTTAAATTTATCCTGGTATAGAATGAACTGTAACCTAGAAAGTCCTTAGTTTGTATCCTCCCTCTACCCCAAACTAACTATGTGGTCTTTGAGCAAGCCATTTTTTCTTAGCCCTAATCCTCCATTTCCAATGTGGGGATAATAATATATCTGATACTCATCATAGCCAGATATGAGGATACTTAGATCCAGAGACTGGAGACATGGGTGGACAAGACAATCATTTCAACAAACCTGAAAAAGCCCCAGGTTTGCAGAACCATTTGAAATCTTTAAAAAAGAAAGAAACCATGGAAATCTTTTTAAAAAATCATTGGGGAGTTAACTCTGTCATAAATCCACCCTGGGTTTATGTGCAGTTAAATGTGAGTAGCATGTTCATGTGCATGTAAATAATTTATTTATGTCCCTGTTTTATTTATGTTCCTGTTCATTTATTTATTTGCATTCCTGTTCCACATGCCACCACCCCTTTATGCTAGTAAAGGTTGTCTCTGAGCAAGTACAAAGGGCAGAGTTTCCCAGTTACTTCATCCCTCCCCCAGTGTACACATATTTGAGTGTGAGCAAGTATGCAAGGAGGAGACTGAACCATTTAAACCAAAAAAGTTTATTACTACAAATTAAGCTACAGCACAAAACAGGGAAAATATCACACTTTTACTGGTTTATAGATCTAAGGAAAATAACAGGAAAATATAGCACTAAGGTAAATTTAACCATATGGAAGATTTACCTCTGACATCCCCATTGGATGTCCATGGAACAAATGCACATCCTGACCCCCACCCACTCCATGCATGACAATCTGACTCCCAGTATCTCAACAAAGACTAATGGATATGTCTAACTTTTTAACTCTTCCTGCTTTTGCTGCATGGAAGGCTTATATCCAGTCCAGACAGGACCAGATTTAGGGAACTCACTCCATGTTGGAAGGTGAACACCAATCTTCCAATCAATTCAGGGTTCATGTCCCACACAACTCAGTATCCAGGTCATATTTTACATAGTTTACATGGTGGCTTGCACCACACCTGGGCCAGACCAGTGGCCAGCACCGTGCAACTGATTTTTCCCAGGTAGAGGTTGTTGAGGGAGGGCAGGAATGAAAGCTGAAGAGATGGTAGAAGAAAAGGTAGGTTGGCTGTTGGGTGGAAAGGAGAGAAGGAAGCAGCAAAAGGGGAGAGGCTATAGAGAAAGGATGGGAAATTCCAGGAAATTTGGGATTAGAGTCTCAAAGAATGAGATTTGGGGCAGAAGGGACCTTCATGGAGATTAATGCTATAGAGTCTACCCTCCAAAGCAACCATAGTGGCTTTCAGGGAAGTCCTTGTGGGTCCCCCGGGTGTACTGATCAATTCACTGGATTGTTGTAGGGATTACAAGATGATGCATGAAAAACACTATGAACTCTGAAAGCACTACATAAGTAGTGGCATGTATCCAACCATCTGCAGATCTTGCAGAGTGGGACTTTCCTGCTTCTGCTCCTCTGCTCCCCTGAAATTTTGTTCTTCAGAGATCAATGGACCAGCAGGAGCAAGATAAGAGGCAAAGTGAGGATCTGCAGAAGGAGGGGGGAAGTGGCAGAAACAGCACGCAGCCCTCTTTTCCTCAAATGGAAATGTTCCATCAGAAAATACATTCCATTAAGTAGTACGAGGAGAAGAGCCCATCTCATGCAAACTGAAACATGAGTTTTGCTTTGTGTGTTTTTTTCTCCCTGCTGTTAGATAACCCTTTAGTAAAGAGCAAAAGCTGTCAAGCTTCATACCACTTGTGCCATATATGTTATACATTGGGATCTGTTCTGCATTAGGTAGTCTAAACAGCTGCCTTTGGATGGGAAACCTTTTGGTTCAGGCCCCAGCAGGGACAAGTTCCTTCTTCTTGTAGAGAATGGAGCTATAACTTGGCTGTCAAATTCTATATAGGCCCCTGAGTGACATTTTTGGCAGCTTCTTGCTGTGTTATGAAACTGGTACAGATTCTCTCAGATTTTCTTTTTCCAAAACATACACTGAGTGAATTGCAGTTGTCTGTGCTAGAGGTGATGAATGCATGGAATGATAGCTAAGAGTGGTTTCTGTCTTCTTGGGGGGGGGGCAATTCATACTACTGTTTTTGAGGAGTCACAGCAAAGTGGCATTTACTTTCTGCTGTTTTTTTAAAAAAAATAATAATCTGCATTTTTACATATATAAATTTATCAAAGTAACACACACAGGCATAATTAGAACAAAAAGTTAATACACAGCTAAAATACAGAAACTGTTCAAGTATCTTATACCTCATGTTGGCCTTTTTATAATGACCACTTTACTGCTTGGAAACTGAGAGGTGAAAATCATTTTCTTTTGGCTCTTTCCCTTCAGAAATTATTATGGCAATTCAGCTATACTAAGGAAGTGAATAGGAGACCTTTTGGTTCAGTGTGAATACCAGTAAGCTGAGTTGTTTATGCTTTGGGCGGGGGGGGGGAGTTAGAAAGATAATACTGTTCACACCTAGTGTCAAGAATGCATTTTTAGCTTGAACCATACCCAGTACTCTACCCACATCAAGGCTTAGCCATATGCCTCTGATATGTAGGGAAGGAGATTGTTGAGTTCTCCAAGCATCTGCTCATCAGAGTAACAATTCCCACTGGAATAGGGAAGTTCTAGTTTTAGCTATACCATTAGCCACTAATTAGACCTATTCTCCCTGAATACCTCTAACTCTTGTGGAAATGAATTCCTTTTAAAATTATATGTTTTTGAACAGATGCCTCATTTGGTTTATTCAGTACAGAGATAATTCCAATGAACCTAGAGTTCTAACATCTTGAAAGGGAATAATTTCTCGTTCATAATTTTTAAACATTTTTCTGTTGCTGTTTTAGGGGTTTCCTGCACCAATCTTTGAGTATGGTCCTCAATAACAGGAACATTGTGGAATCATAGTACTGGAAGGGAATAAAAATCTATCTAATCCAAATCCTTGCTCAGAATACCGTTTCTACCCATTATACCCCGGTATCAAGCCACGCACTACGGACCACAATTTGCAACCCTGCTGCAGGATTACTGAAGGACAAAAAGCTCCAGACAACACTAGGCAAGCAATCCCTGCTAGGAAAAGTGAAAGTCTATCCTGATTTGGTTACTGATTCCTTTCCTCTGATAATGGCAGCTAGTCAGACTATGATCATCAGAAAAATCCATCTGCTGTGCCTACCTAAAGACTCATCATCATTTTAAACTGTTACTCCAAAAAAAAATCAGGGTGTCTTTATTCCTTGGAACCGGGTTGCTGTCCCTTTACCATGGTTGATATTACACAGAAAAGATCCATTACTGGAGTACACCAAGCTATGCAGACGGGGTTATGATCTGAAAATAATTAATAAGTACAATAAATTAATAGTGATTACAGCTGCGACCCAAGAATAGTTCATGCCACTCTGAGGAGCAGTCATTCTCTATTTTGTTTCCAATCGCTTGGCTAAGTTTTAATCCATGCCAGTGGTTTCTTATACATGAGCTAATCATTCATTTCCAAGGCTCCAGGACACGGCCTTCTAGTAATGATACCACTATGTTCTTTTAATGGCCTAAATGGCGTGTGAAGGGCATGTGAAAGGTTCCGCAAGCTCTTGACCACCTTAGTTAGCATCAGACCATTGCCTTACAAAGCCTGGTCCAGATCTGATGATAATTTACAGTAAAGCACTGCTGATCTACCAGAAGGTCATTTATGGACTTAATTTGGCATAGTGCTGAGCTCCTTTTAAAAATCCTTCAACCTCCAAAGAGATAAAATGTGTCACAGACTTCAGTGTCTGTTTTCAGAATTATCAAGCTACAAAGAAGGATTTTAGAAACAGATGAAGAGTCACTGATGATCTCACAATCCATCAGCAGAAGACAGTGATGGTTGTGGATCTTGCCTATGTTCTTCCCCACCCCAGCTGTCCTTTCTGACTACTCAAGTTCATTCAAGAGAGCCAGTTTGGTGTAGTGGTTAAGTGTGTGGACTCTTATCTGGGAGAACTGGGTTTGATTCCCCACTCCTCCACTTGCACCTGCTGATGTGACCTTGGGTCAGTCACAAGCTCTGGCACAGCTGTTCTCTCAAGGACAGTTTGTGTTAGAGTTCTCTCAGCCCCACCTACCTCACAGGGTGTCTGTTGTGGGGAGGGGAAAGGAAAGGAGTTTGTAAGCTGCTCTGAGACACCTTTGGGCAGTGAAGGGCAGGGTATAAATCCAATCTCTTCTTCCTCTTCTTCTTCTTCAAGGGGTCACAGGACATGGGCAGATGGTCTAATAGCCATGGGGGTAGAAGGGTGCAGTAAGGAAGGGAAAGGGGACAAAATGTCTTTTTCCTGTTTCTTCTGTCAGCACAGCTCCACTGATAGAAGAGTGGGGAGTGGGTGATTTCATTCCCCTCCCCTTCCCTATAGCAACCTCCTGAACTGCATGGCTGCTGGACCACGTGGATTCTGCAACTGCAAAAATAAACTTTCCTGGATTGAAAATGGCCTCTGGGAGACAGGGAACATGGGAAAGATCTTTGATTCTTGCATTCACAGATTGTGGGACCATCCCAGTATCCCTAGATTGTTTGTTGGGGGAAGAAGAAAGAGGATTATTATTTCTGATTGATAATGGTATAATTGATAACATAGACAATTGTCCAATGTGATAAAATTAACAAAAGAGTGGTACAACAGAGGTTCTTAAACATTGTCCTCCTAGCTTCCATATAGAGTCAGGCAGCCCCATTATAAAGTACCACTTAAGCAGCACAGAGGCTATCGTGACTTTCACTGACCTAGCTGAAGTATACTCCTATGAAGCTACTCCTATGAAGCTGGGTCAAGCATGATCAGACAACCTTGACCAGCTCATTTACTCAGTGATAAATGTTTACACTGAACCAAATGAAGATGTAGACCTACAAACATTTTTGTGTAAACCTTTTATTAGAAAGTCTCTGTGTATGGTCATGTCTGGTGTGTATTGTGCCATTAGTCTTCCTCAGGGCCAGTTACTCAGAAGACAACCTTGCACACAAGTTGTTTTAAATATCAAAACTTGTGCACAAGAATATTGGTAGATCCATGTAAATTGAGGCAGTTATCTTTTCTCTAGGCTTCTGTATAGCTTAACTATTAAAGATATTCTGGGTGTTAACGGACAGATGTGGGCTTAACATTGATTGCTATGAATGGTGGATGGTTTGGTTATTAGCTAGTGATGCTTGGGTCAGTTTTGGAGAGGAACAGTTTTGGAAGTAGAACACAGCCAGCAAAAGAGACAGAAGTCTGAAGTTTTGCCATTTGGTTGCCAAAAAGAAGCTTTAGGAGACTTCAAGGTTATGCTGTACTATAACTAGAATGATGGTATTGTGAAATAATAAACAACATCCAGGAGATCCTGAAATAAGGAGCACTCCTTAAAATGAGGAATTGGCATGATGAATTTTGGAAAATTGCATGATTTGCTGCAATTTTTCAGCTCTTGGGTGATTCATTACAAGGAAAAAAGTGTGTGTGGGGGGGGTGGTCTGCTACTTTCTGTTTTTCTATCCACTTGATACCAGAGTGCTGTTGAAATGCAGAGTTTATTTCACTGACATAAAACCATTTATTTCCTTCAGTATAGTTATTTCTATTGGCACATCAAAAGTAGTACAACTCACCACTTGACACTTGAATGGATTAATTGTTCTTCAGTAAATATGCAGGTGAAAATATTTTGGCTTAAGGGAAAGCATCATCTTTATGCACCCTAAGGACAATGAAGGAGCATTCCAAGTGGATTCATCTTTTTACTTTTCTTACCCCTTTTCTAGGGAAATGTTAATAGGACCATGCTCCTTTTCAAACCTGTTGTCAAAGAAACAGATGTAGGCATTAGCTGTTTCACTAACCCCTTTTCTTCACCTCACATCATGTCAAGCCTGTGACATGCAGCCTGTGACATTATCCAGTTTAATCTCATGTTTTTTCTTGGCTTAACTTGAAATTAATATACTCATTTCCATCCAAAGCATATGTTATTAGGGAATCCCATTGCACAAACAAATGATATTATTGTAGGCTAGAAAGAGACAGAGGCGCTTCTATCAGAAAGGTCAGATGAAGGTTAATAAGATTATTCTGTTTGCCATTCGTGGAAGAACAGGATATGCACAGATATAAATGTTTGTCCCTAATCACTATTTCTAACAATGGGTTTCATTCTCTCTGTTCAAAGAGGGTTTGCCAAAACATTGATAAGAACACCTGAACCTTCCACCCAGTTCTCCCCAATCAGAGGACTA
Organism: Gekko gecko; assembly: GCA_029375565.1. NCBI lineage: Eukaryota > Metazoa > Chordata > Lepidosauria > Squamata > Gekkonidae > Gekko > Gekko gecko. Next base: position 142,936,987 of record JAPDNY010000006.1, read on the forward strand.
CCTGAAGTGGCACCTTGGGCATATATTACAAATTGATTCCCTTTTTTAAAAATCTATGTGGTATTTGTATCCTTGGTACTTGGGGGGCAATAGTGGGAGAGCTTCTGGAGTCTGGCCTTGCTGGTGGACCGCCTGATGGCACCTGGTTTTTTGCCACTGTGTGACACAGAGTGTTGATGGGCCATTGGTCTGATCCAACATGGCTATTCTTATGTTCTTATCTGGGATCCAAAGGTGAAATAAAATCAATATCCAATAAGGAACAACTTTAACAGTATAGTGCGAGTAGTTCTGGTTGCTCCCCTTACACAGTGCAGTCCTGAGCAGACTTATACCCTTGATCATTGACTTCAATGGACTTTGAAGGGTTCAGTCTTAAATCTATTCATGATGGTGTTTAGAGTGCATGAGTGGACCCTGGAGGTCCCTTCCAGCTCTATGCCTACACATGCACAAACCATCCCTGTCCTTTTGGTCTGTCTCCGTATTGGACTGGTTGATTGTTATTTGAAGGGTACACAATTCAAATATTATATTATTACAATATAGTATGAATAATTCTATGCATTCAGGTAACTGAGTGGAGTACAAAAGCAGTATCTTAATTAATACTATGGGTGTGTTCAGTTTTGCCATTCTGGATTTGCTGAAATTGTATATTTCTATGGATTTTTTGTTACAGGTAAGACACTACCATGGTTTTCCCCCCACCCCCAGATAAATCTTTATTAGTAATTTTCAGGTAGCGATATCAGTTGAAGCCAACTACCCTTGATTGCCCTGTCACTTGGAAAAGAACCTCACCTTTTTGCTCTATTCCTCTAACTCCTACTTGTACAGCATGGGAACCCATGGGATGCATTTGGCCCACACAGAGGTAAGCTAAGTAGCCCACAGCCCCAACCAGCAATCATAACCTATCACCCTCCCATGAGAGTGGGAGGCTTTAATCTGAGCCTTTAATCCTTCAGCCTGATAGAAATCTTCTCTCAGGTGAGGCCAAAACACTGTGGTCATCATAGCAATTTTGTGGTGAATCCAGATATCTTTCAGAAGTATTCCTCCACTGAGATTTTGAGGATCAAAATCTCCTCCATTGAGATGTTGAGACCACTGGAGCTGGCTTAGATGCTGCAGCTGGAAAGATAATGTCTGTCCCTTGGATTCAGCTAAGACCCCTCCCTTTGGTAGAGATCAGCACCTCCCAGGTGAGGTTGACACATTGCAGCTCCTACAGCAACCACAGCATTTTGGCCAGCTCCAGTGGCACCGTGGATGTCTTGTTAGAGAAGCCCTCCTTCTTCTGTAGCTGGACAGAGCACTGGGGTTGTTATGGCAACCAAAATGCCTCAGGCTCAGCATATATTTTAGCAGTGTTCAGGCTCCTCCTTAGCTTTTCATGGGGGAGACAGGGATGGCTCCATTTTTCTCCTTCTTCCAACATCCTTCACAAGCACTTACCTTTATTCAAGCATTTCCAATAACCTCTGCATGCTTACATGGGGATAAGACCCACTGAATAAATTGTAATTTATTTCTGAGTTAAATTTCCAAGCCAAGGATATGAAAAAATTCCTGGTTCAGATCATTACCATGATTTCTTAGGAATTACAAGCCCCCTTCCCCCCAACAATTGATTTTTTTTTTTCAAGTTTAGGAGCTCACCAGCAATGCAGCATGTGCTTGTGTTTTCCTTTGATTCTATTGATTTCTGAGGCAATAGCATTCTCCCTTCCAGTTGGATCCTTTCAAGGGTGAAGCACAGAGCGCTCCCAGCCAATCATCTTTGGAGACAAGCTGCAGAAAACTGCAGTTCTCCTTTCTTCCCTCCTTTGTTGGGTGAAGCCCCTTTTTCCTTTGCAAGTATGATTACTGGGGGCACCTTGTTTAGGAGCCTGTAGAATTGAATCCCTTAATCCAATTCACTTGACACCATGGAGTTCTTTCATAGACATGCAGCACTAGCCTCACTACAATTGGGTGACATTTGGTTGAAAAACAGGGACTCTGCTCCCTCAAAAGTCCCTCACTTTATGAAAGGAAACAAAAGCGAACCACAACAAGGAACGGTGGCAAATGCAGTTTCAAGAGGAACAATAAAGCAAAAATATTGTTAGTCAGTCATTGTTAGAGTATGAAAATGAAAGTAATGCAGACAAGTGTTTGGGGTTTTGTTTTGTTTTGTTTTAAAGCTGGTGGTGGATGTCATTTTTCTGGGATATGAATCAGTGGAGAGAAATTCACCTGTACCAAGAGGAGGCCACTTAATGAATTCTTTGTTCAATTTGGTTAAAACTTGGGAGTGTTCAGAATATACTATGTGAAAGTTTGGCATCATTATCTTTTAAAACATCTGCCCCAGACCTTCCAATACGTTCCCCATTGAAATTAATGAGCCTCAGACCCAAACGAATCACACAGATTGGAATTCTGAGCTGGCACAAACATGAACAATTATGGTAAACCACCACCATCCTGGAAAACCAGATATGAAGTTATACAGAATTTTTTCTTGGCAAACACCTTTGGTAACATCTTTGGAATCTAGAAATAACCCAGTGTAACTACTGTGCCTAATGAGGGATTGTGGCTTACATGCAACGTGGGAATATTTCCCCCATTTTTCCCTAAAGCAGTCATAAATAGTTGCAATCATAACTGGAAGTTTGTACAGGGACAAGGCTTTGTGATACCACAGGCCCTCCACCCCTGTGGAGTGAAGGATTACCAGCCACTAAGCACCAATTTGTTGCCTCCAAGAACTGAGAAGTGAGAAAAAATGGCCTCCATATAGTGACACTGGGAATTTCCACTAATATCTATGCTAAAGTCAATAGACACTAGGGGAGGCAAGCTAGAGCCTCACTAGAAAGTGACATCTCGGCCTTCCCAGACACCACCTTCCCCAGGCACCACTCCCAAAATCTCTGAACATTTGCTGAGGAAGTGCTGGGTGACTGTCTTCACAAAATTAAAATGTTTATCAAACTTCAAAGCAACAGGGGGGTGGAATTCTCCAGCCTTGGAAACACCAATGGGTCCCTCCAAAGCTTAACAGGCACTGCTGGCTGCCAATAACAGAGTTCCCATGCTGCTCTATGGGATCAGAATTCTATATATACCCTCAGCTGAACTCCTCAGCTTCTCCTCTGTTGGCAGTTAGACAGAGAGGTAGTGCGAATGCCTCTCCTCTGCTGGGCTCTGAGCCACCCCATCTCTCTGCTCATGTCAAGTGGTGGGGGCTTAGCTACTGGGTGCCTCAGCTGAGTGACCACATTTTATACCCTCCTGATTGTGAACACCTATCCCTTGCTGGGGTTTGGGTGTTAGGTAGACTCAGGGGTTTGAGCCACCCTGTCTCTGTGTTCATGGCCATTCAAGAGAGGTCGGGCCAGATAACAACCTTGGGTGAACAGTACTCCAGGGGATCAGCATCAGCAGGCTCAGGAGACTTGGCAAGATACTCCCTCACCATCCCCTTTGCCAAATCTTCCACCACTGCACATGACGCCTGGCATCCCTGCCATTGCTGACTTTCCATTTCACCGTTGAGAACTAGTAGTGGGCCTTCTCCCAGGTTGGGCTCTTGGAAGCACAGCTACTGGGCTGCGGCTCCCCCCCCCCCAGCCTCTTCCACCTACTGTTCCCTCTGGCTACATGTGTTGGCATGTAGCCTCTGCACATCTTTGCAGAGCTCACACTTCCATTGTATGAGTTCTGCATTCAGGAGAGAAATGCTGCCTTTTATTTGGGGGGTCACAGATACAGGCCAGCTTGTACTCCCCTCTCTGCCAAGGCCATGACCCATGGGAAAACAGCCATCTCCTTGGAGGTTGGATCCAGTGCAGAGGCTAGCACCTGGTCCAGCCCTTGAATCAAGGGGTGACTTGCCCCAGGTTGGCTGTATGGGCACAGAGGACATCGGTGGTGTCCTGGAAGAGCTTGAAAGAGCTTGGAAGAGCTCCCACCATGTGGGAGAAGGTCAACCAGTCACTGGAACTGATGCTGTAAATTGAGTGCCTGGGTGAATTTGAATAGCTGCTGCCCCGCCCTCTCCTGGAGGAGGCCTCTATTTAAGAAAGCACCTTGCCAGAGGCACGAGCTAAAGGGTTCTTTACCTGTGGCTCTTAGACTAGGGGCTCTGTAAAAAGCTCAGGAAGAGCCCTATTCTCCTTGTGTCCCCAGTAAGGTAAGTAGACTTCTACAAAGAGAACCACATAAACACAAAGGGTTTTTAAAAGGGTATTTTAAAAGCAATTATGAAGCCAGAATGCCAGCAAGGGGTTGGAGGCTATTCAGTGTTTTGCATGGAAAGTCATATGTATGACTATCTGCCCACTGGACAGAAGTCTTGGGTGTGTGCTTGATGCAATGAGCTCCTGGTTCTCAGGGAATGAGTTTGCTCCCTTGAGGCCAAGGTGGCTGACCTGGAAAAGCAGAAACAGTCAGTTAGGCACACGGGGAAGACTCTCAGGGACTTGTTAAATATGTCCCACTCTGGATCTGGCAGCCCCACCGCTGTCAGGGATCATGAGGGTCAAAGGGAAACAGGGCACCATGCTGAGGATAAGGCGAATGTGCCCTCAGAAGGGACCTCTTTTTCAGCTGGTGAATGGGTACTCTTTCACATCAAGAAACCATCCCTGGGCAGGGAGGGAGGAGGGCTCTTGGTAGTTGGTGATTCGATTCATAAGCAGGTAGACAGCTGGGTAGCAAATCCGCGTACTGACCGTATGGTGACTTACCTACCTGGTACGAAGGTAGCGGACATTACGCATGTTTTAAATAGGCTAGTAGATAGTGCTGGGGAGGAGTCAGTGGTTGTGGTGCATGTCGACACGAATGATGTAGGGAAATGCAGTTGTGAGGTCCTGGAGGAGAAATTTAGGCTGCTGGGCAGGAAACTCAAGGCCAGGACCTCCAAGGTGGCCTTCTCAGAAGTGCTACCTGCTCCACGCGCAGGGCCGGAGAGACAGGCATAGATCAGGAGTCTCAATGCATGGATGAGACGATGGTGTAGAGGGGAAGGGTTCAAGTTTGTTAGGCACTGGGATGATTTTTGGAACAAGAGGGAGCTGCACAAAAGAGATGGTCTCTACTAGTCTCGAGAAGGAACCAGGATACTGGTGCTTAAAATCAAAAAGGTGGCAGAGCAGTTTTTAAAGTGAATATTGGGGGAAAGCCAACAGGAGATGAAAAGTCTCTGGTTCGGGATGGCTCATCTCGGAGAGATGAGGGGGTAGCTGTTACTTTTCTATGGGGAGGTGGATTGGAATTGTCCACTGAGATGGTGGCTAGTGATATGGACTACCTGGCAAGGTCTTGAGGCAACAAGAGGAAGTTTGAGGGCTTAACATGTATGGGAAATTATAGGTGTTTATATACAAATGGTAGAAGTGTCCAAGGTAAAATCGGGGACTTGGAGTGCTTGGTGTGGGGGGGGAAAAATAGATATTGCGGGTATTTCAGAAACCTGGTGGGATGAGGAGAATCAATGAGATACGGTGATTCCCAGTTATATATTATATCGTAAGGATGGGGGGGGGAGGGTTGGAGGTGGGGTGGCTCTGTATGTCTGAGAGGATAAGAAAACTGGATTCACTTCTGGAAATGCTATGGGTTGAAATAGTGGGCCCAAAAAGAAACTTAACACTGGGAGTTTGTTATCAAACCACCAGATCAAAACATAGAGAATTAGAAAATGATGAATGAATTCAAGATAGCGGCTAGACAAAAAAACCTGTGTCATAATAGATAATTTTAACTACCCACACATTGATTGGGTCACTATGTGTTCTAGTTGGGAAAAAGAGATTGAGTTTCTAGATGCTCTCAATGACTGTGCTATGGAGCAGATGGTCACGGAACCTACCAGGGGAGAGGCGATCCTGGATTTGGTCCTAAGCAGGGGTCTTTTGGGCACCGCAGCGCAGCTCCGGGAGCTCAGCAGCCAAGCTCCACCCCAAGCCGGCATCCCGGGAGTCTTTCAGGCAGCCGAATGTCAATTTCAGCTCCATTATATCCTATGGGCCATTGAAGTCAATGGTGAAAACATAGGGCATATTCTGGGGGCTGGAGGGCAGGGGGTTTGAGGGAGAGGCTCCAAACTCACAGGATAGCTGATGGAGCCTCTCCCCAAGATACCCACCAAGTTTCAAGAACACTGGATCAGGGGGTCCAATTCTATGGACCCCTAAACAGGTTGCCCCTATTCCCTCCATTGTTCTCTAGGATATAATGGGGCTGAATTGCCACCAAATTTCTTTCATTCCCTCCTTTCCTTCTCTCTTTTTCCTCTTTCCTCTTCTTTCTTTCTTTCTTTCTTTCTTTCTTTCTTTCTTTCTTTCTTTCTTTCTTTCTTTCTTTCTTTCTTTCTTTCTTTCTTTCTTTCTTTCTTTCTTTCTTTCCCACCTTCTTCTCTTCTCTTTTTCCTCCTTTCCCTGTTTCCCTCCTTCTTCCCTCTCTTTCTTTCCCTCTTTCCTTCCCTCTTTCCTTCTCTCTACTATCTCTCTATCCTTCCCTCTTTCCTCCTTCTGTGGCCCAACTCTCATGAGAAGGAGTTTAAACTTTAAACCCCTTCTCTCTTAGCTCCCCCACCCAGACCAGCTGGGGAAGGGAAGGGGAGGCTTTTGAAGATGCCTCCCCCTTTTGCTTCCCCTTCTGACATCACTTCCGGTGATGTCAGGGGGCGTGGCATATGCTAATATCCAAATAGCTCGTTAGCATACCATATGCTAATGAGCTCCTGCAGCTGTTTTTCTACGAAAAGACCCCTGGTCCTAAGTAATGTCCAAGACCTGGTGAGAGATGTAAAAGTGATTGCAGCACTTGGGAACAGTGACTATAATGTTATTAAGTTCAACATTTGTATAAATAGGGAATTGGCCAAAAAAACTGAAACAACCAGTTTTAACTTTAAAAGTGATAACTTCACTGATATGAGGGGACATGTGAGGAGGAAACTGAAAGGAAAAGTAGAAAGGGTCAAAACCATTGGGGAAGCTTGGGGTCTATTTAAAACTACAATCCTAGAAGCTCAGAAAAAATATATACAACAGGAAAGGCACAAATAGGTATAGAAAAAAGCCTGCAGGGTTAACAAATAAAGTAATGGAAGCTGTAAAAGGTAAAAAAGATTCCTTTAAGCAGTGGAAAGCTAGTCAGTGAGGCTGATAAAAGGGAACACAGGCTGTGACAAATAAAATGCAAGTCTGTGATCAGGCAGACAAAAACGGAATATGAGGAGCATATAGCAAAAAACGTAACGACCAACAATAAAACTTTCTTCAAATACATTAGAAGCAGGAAACCAGCCAGGGAGGCAGTGGGGCCCTTGGATGACCAAGGGGTAAAAGGAGTACTGAAGGATGATAGGGAAATGGCTGAGAAGCTGAATACATTTTTTGCCTCTGTCTTCACTGTGGAAGATGAGAAGTGCTTGCCCACTCCAGGACTGCTGATTTTGGGAGGAGTGTTGAAAGACCTGAGTCAGATTGAGGTGATGAGAGAGGAGATCCTACAATTGATAGACAACTTAAAAACTGATAAATCACCAGGTCCGGATGGCATACATCCGAGACTTCTGAAAGAACTCAAATGTGAACTTGTGGATCTCCTGACAAAAATATGTAATCTTTCATTAAAATCTGCCTCCATTCCTGAGGACTGGAAGGTAGCTAATGTCACTCCCATCTTTAAAAAGGGTTCCAGAGGAGATCTTGTCTCATTAACCTGTTAGTGTTCTTTGAGTGGGTGAACAAACATGTGGACAAGGGGGACCCAATAGATATTATTTACCTTGACTTCCAGAAAGCTTTTGATAAAGTTCCTCATCAAAGGCTCCTAAGTAAGCTCAAAAATCATGGGATAAAAGGACAAATCCTTTTGTGGATCAAAAACTGGCTAATTAATAGGAAACAGGCAATGTGATGCTGTATCACAAATTTAGAAAAGTCCCATCCTTGTAATATTGTAGAACACCTTCTGTAATAAGTTGTGGTAAATGACAAACATCTAGATGTAAGTCTGTTTCATTGCTGATCTTCCCCAGAAGGTATTCTTAGTAGATCTTCCTCAGAAGTTATCTCCCTAGAATTAACCATAATCATTACAACGCAAGAGAGACCATGTAGCTGAATGGAATCTTAGTATTATAAAGGAGCATATGCTGTGTTATTTAGACTTACCTCTTATTACAACTCAGCATTTATATAGGAAGCCAGCCAATCCATTAGCCTTTCCTTAATCAGGTACAAAGCCTGGAGAGCTGAGCTTTGACCATTGTCACTGCAAGTAGAGGAGAGTCAGCCAGAAATCCTCTGCAAATTTGGTGTTTCTAACATGCGGGGGGGGGGTATTATCCTGCATCACAAACCTCACAAACTGAACTGGTTCATTTGGCACCAAAGTGGTTCATTTGGTTTGTGACAGTTTGTGGTTCATGAACTGGGAATGCCATGAACCATGAACCGAACTGCATTTTCCTGGTTCATGCCCATCCCTAAACATCGCATCTGCAATGTTGTTATTCGTGCATGAAACACACTGGGCTGAAAAGGAGTCATTAGAAGAGAGGCAAACTAGGACAAACCTGAGTACTAGACACATGACCCACTCAGAATGTAATGATTATCAGTTGTCAACCCACACCCCCACCTGATTGTCACACCAGAAGCAAACCTTCCTGTTCCTGTTCCCACCAAAAGACTACCAAAAATTCTAAGAAGGGGAAATCCCAAGAGCTGCCAGAGCCAACCCAGTGGGAGGACCAATGTTGAGAGCACCAACAACCCCTGAGGTGCACACCAAACCCAGTGTTCCCCAGTACATTGGAATGGACCTGCATGGAGGATCCCATGTCCCAGGGTGTTTGCCAAATTGCAACCCCACTGAACTCAGGAAAGTGAACCAGACCTTAAGGTCCTCCTTCACGTTCATGCTTATCTTTATGTGATGGTGCAGTGAAGATCCCCCTTGTTTGCCCTGGTGAGATGGGCACAAAAGGCCTGCCCTGGGGATACTACCTTACAGCTGAAGTTCAAGTGCTGGAGAAGGGACAGCAGCTCCTTCAGGGTGCACTTGCCATGGGTGAGGGCCTGGGCAAGGAGCACAAAGCTGACAGTTTGTCATCTGAGAGGCATGAGATTCCACTTACAGAATCCAATTGGATGCCCAGATAGACTAATTGAGTGCTGGGGCTCTCAATCTATCCTGAACTAGCCCCCCCCCCCCCAGTTCCCTGCCTAAGGCCTGGAAGGCAGCTAGCCAGTCATCACATGCAGGGCTACCTTTCTGCCTGGTGAGCAGAAAATCACTAAGAAAGTGTATAAACTGGGGGAATGTGTTTGCACCTTGACTGCCCACCCTAGGAACATACTGAAGATTTTGGAGGCAGCACAAGCTAGTGAGTATCCCATGGGCATGACTTTGTCCACATTTTGGAGGCAGCACAAGCTGCTGAGTATCCCATGGACATGTCTTTGTCCACATACCAAGAACCATCCACCTTAAAGCCCAGCACACAGAAATCAAGGGGATGGGCCAGCAGTAGCCAAAAGGCCAACTGGACATAACCTTTGGCCATAAGGGCTCCAGGGCTGCAGGATTTGACTAAAATGACCTCATGGTCAAATGTTTCAAAAGCCTGCCCAGAAGGTCTAGCATGCCAGGATGCTATGGCAACAAGGAAAGGGAAGAGGCGAATCAACCCTGGTGATCAATGGGGTGACAGATGTTGCAGCCAGATCGCCCTCACAGATATAATAAAGTATCATACTGTAATAGAACATGCAGATGCTCATATCATACAATCGAAACCATTGAACATATGATTATGGAGTGCCCCATATTTGATGAGTTGAGGGCTAATTTAGTCACCCCTTTACTTAAAGATATGGAACTGCTAAATGTGTCATGGCTACTATTGGATACCAACGATTATGTCACCCTCTCAGTGGCAAAATTCATAGGTGCAATAATCAAATATAAGAGAAATAATGCTGAGTAAGGTCTTTTAACCCTATGAGCAGTACTAAGATAGATAGATAGACAGACAGACAGACAGATAGGTAGATAGGGAAGAGGCACCATCAGCCTCACATCCTGCTCCCCGTCCCATGCCACAAAACACCCTCCAGGTTACTGTGGGAGCCTTACTTCCTTCCAGCACACCAGAGGGCACAGTTTACTACATATAATTCTAATGCTGCCTACAATATAGTGACTGTCTCTCTCTTGCAAATAAACCAGCATCTTAATAATGCTTAATCTTAATATATAGTGTAGATAAGAAGTGCCCATCCTTCTTGGCCAAAATGTCATTCCAATTTGCATTGCTGAGATCTATCATAGTGCACTTCGTTCTTCTGTCAACAGTCACTTGGGGATCTTGCAAAGTATTTTCTCTCAGAAGATTATACATAAGAAAATTGTGAATGGTGGAACATTGATTTCAGTTCTGCTTGAAGTTTGTGATTTGTTCTCAAAACCAGAAGCAGTTATATTTTTATCCAAGCCAAAGCACTTTTCTTTCAAACTCTCACTTTGTTCCATGATCTACACCCAAGATTAAAGTGCATTGTGTAAAACTTTGGAGGTCATTTTTTTAGGCTGGTCTGACATCAGACCAAGTGAAAACAGGAAATAACCAACTTAAGCATCATCAGGCCACAGAATGCAAAGTAATACCTGAGGCTATATTCGAGTGCCAGATAGCTTGTCAGTCCTCTGCTAACCAAGCAATGGTCTATTGATTCCGCCTATCAGTGGTGATACAGTACTTGTTTTTATAAGAATGGGAGCTGCAGTCCTACCAAACAGAAACTGTTTGTTACAATGAGACACAAAGTAGAGTCCAGGAAACAGATTCTCAGGCTGGAATGGGAATTGATACAGTAGCATCTCTGAGTGACATTTTCTATTAATAGGAGTGATTTGGGGGGGCAATGCTCTTTACGTTAAAGTTACTCCTGCAGAAACTGAATGACTCCCTCCCCCATAACTGGTCCTTTAGTGATCAGAACTCATATAAACTTAGTTTTATACTAGAAGTGTGCATTTTGCTTGTTTTGCCTTCAGAATCTTGATCCTGCAAGATTCTAAATAAAGAATGGAGTTACAAAACACACTTAGTAGTTAGGAAAAATAACACACTCTTTGCAATGTCTTATCCATACTACAACTTTATGTGTCTGATTTGTATAGCTTTAATTAAAAGTTTTCCTCAAAGAATCTCTGGAATTGTAGCTTGGTAAATTGTTGAAAATGGTCCAAGATCCCTAAGCCCTAGCATTATTACTTTTGGCCTACAAATTCATAACATGCTATTTTATGAGTCAAGATATGACTCATGACATTTCTGAAATGGCATAAATGACTGTATCATCACCTTAATGGGCTAGAAGCCTGGACTCAGCCACCATGGACCCTTGAAAATGTGCCTGTCGTCGTCGTCCCCGTCCCCCCCCCGGCATTTCCTCCTTCATACAATTATAATTCCCAGAATGATTTTGGAACAGGGAACGACTATTAAACCAGTCTAAGACTATCAGCACATGTGATATATCAGCATATTAATGCAGATGATCACTGCCAATACCTGTATCAGTTCAATACCACAAGTCATTGTTATACCTCTAGAAGGGGTATAATGCAGACCATTAGCATGCATTGTCACTTCCAAGAGTTGCATGAGTACTTGAGTACTGTCAAGCTCTTTGTCCTCCATGCCATTCTTTCAGGTAGCATCATGTGGACCCCTCTCCCACTATCTTTTTCAGTAACATGTTTGGAAAGTAACTAGGAAACTGCTATGAACATCCATTGTGGATATTCACAGAAACCTGGAATCAAGCCCAGTATATACAAATCCATAGTCATTTTCTCCCAGTTGAGAGCAGCAGCCACAGGAACAGCTGTATCTGGATGCAGTGCCTGGTTTACCCTTGCTTACTTACTAGGGGCTTGTTCACAGGTTTGGATTGTTTGGCTTAGAGAGGGGAGCAACACTGACAATTGCCACATATGCCATAGACCAGGTACAAGGAAGTTGAGTTTTTTCCTGACATGCTTCAGTCTGGCACAGATTCAAACAGAACAACAATTACAAACATAATATGGATCCAACTGTGTCCCTCCAGAGTGATGTTGCTGTTGATAGTTCCTCTGTCAGTTGATAGTTACTCTGTCAATAGCAGGATAAGTCTGATGTTCCAAAGTTTCTTCAACAGAGCTTTTGGATTAGTGGGCAGTTGACTATCTGTCATAGAAATGTGTTTCCAAAATTACAGTAATGCTTTTAGAATCCTTTTTTGTCTGCTGCAACTTGCTATCCATGGGCAAGGTTTACTGTAGGCTGATATTATACATGACTTGAAACAGAATATCAGTTGCTGTAAGAGAATCCCATGCTCTATAGCACTAGCATTGGCTTGTGAATGGCAAACTGTTAAGGGCATTGTAAATAAGAGTACCTTTTATTTAGCGATCTTACACCCTGGTTGGTAACCCTATGGCAGTGGCAGGCATTGGGATGTCAACCACATCTGGCAGGAGATGGGGCGGGGTCATGGGTGTGCCAGCATTACAAGTGATATGGTGTCACTTCTGAGGAAAAACAGAAGTAATGTCACGGTTCTAGGAACTGCTGGAAAGTCTATAATAAAGCCATAATGTTTCTGGTGACTCCTAGAGCAACATAACATCACTTCCCGGTTTTACATAGAAGTGATGTCATGTTGCCCATGACACCAAGAATTATTTTCTCCTGCTGCCCAAAGGAGCAGTGGTGGGAAAAGTAGGCTGCTGGCAGGTCTCCGACCACAGTGGGAAACCTGACAACCCTGGGAATTATATGAAGGCCATTTCAAAAATCTCTGTGTGATAGGATAACATATTAAGCAGCCTCAAGTCCCTATGGGCATAAAAATTAGGGGGGGGATTGAATTTTTAAAGTTGCCAATATGGTAGCCATCACCAGGCCTTATCATTGAAAACTGAACATATGAAATGGTACAATGACAATGGGCATGAAGGAGTAAATAATCTGTCTATTTTGGATGCTTGTTCCTGGCTGCTGGTAACTGGGAAGAGAATAGGCAGCTGCTGGTGTTGGAATACGAGTCTCTCTCTTTAGACACATGGCTATTTTGTGTGCCTTTTTTTTGTCCCATAACACCTTAGGCAATGTAGCCAGTTTCTCAGTGCAGCTGTTGTTTTTCTGACACCTGCTGGACAATGACCTGTGACATTCAGCCTTGCTAAGTGTAACCAGTACAACCTGGAGGAGGACCAAACTCCATTTGAGGCCACTGGGGTCTCATCTGGAAAGCCTTGCAAATGTTTTATTTGGTTTTGGAATCTATGAGTGGTGCCTGAAGAAAGCATAGGGTTGCCAAGCACATGCCTGCAACTCTTGGGAGCCACTGGGAATGGGGCATGGGGGAAGAAAGACATGTCTGAGTTGGTGTCATTTTTGGCTAAAACCCAAACTGACATCAACAATGCTCTAGCATTTTTCCAGTCTCCTACAGCACCAGTGATGTCACTTCCAGATTTTAGCAGATCTGAGCAGCAGTTGGGGTCAGGAGACAGTGGTGGGAGATCGCCCACCATAGCAGCTGGTTGGCAAGCCTAATAAGGAAATACTAAGATCCCAACTCTGAGTGTGCGGTTTTGAGTCTTTCAGGATATATCATAAGGTTGCAGTCACACATGCCAGAAATAACGGGGGGGAAGCGAGGCTATTTCCTCTGGAGGAATTTGACCTGCAGTTGCATGATCACACGTCCCTTTGAAGCTGCGGGTGCAGTCTGTCAGTGCATGATCAGACACAACTGCGAGTGAGTCTTTTTTGTTGTTGTGCCGTTTTATCCCCATGCACTTAACCAAGGGATCGATGAATCGCACCTCTGCACCGAGGGCTCCCTATGGAGTTTACAATGATGTGCATACTGTGAAGGGGGGGGAACAACAGCATGGAGTCAGGGTGGCCTCATCAGACCATCCTGATGCCATGCGGGCACACTGGAGCAATCAGACATGGGAAAATCCATCCATGGCCCATCGCAACCAATTAACTACCAGATTTTCCCCGGTATGTTTTAACTCCACTTCTGCAGCAGAGCAAAACGGGTCGCCGATGGCTGTGGGGCACTTCCCAGATGTTGCTGTGTGATCGTGCCCTTTAAATCTGCCCGGCATTCGCACCTATGTTGGGTTTAATTGTGTGTATGATCGCAGCCTAAGGAGTACATTTCTCATCAAAAGCTTTCATACGTAAGTTCCTATGATCTTCACTGCCCTGATAGACTCTGATGTGGCTGCATCCCTTTGAACTTTAGAAGAGTACAGGACAGTGCCAGGAAACAAAGCAGTCTGTATTCTAGCACTAGAAAAGAGCAAGAGTCCAGGAACACCTTAAAGACTAACAAAATTTGAGGCAGGGTAGGAACTTTTGTGAGTCACTGCACACTTCTAAAATACCTGTGAATGTTTCTTCACAAGGTTGATGGATTTCCATTCTGTACAGCTATATGTGGTGCCATCCATAGAGACAGATCAAGATGGGTAACCATGTTTGTCTGTAGTAGTAGAAACAAGCAAGAGTCCATTAGCACCTTAAAGACTAACAAAATTTGTGGCGGGGTAGGAGCTTTCATGAGTCACTGCTCACTTCACTAAAAGTTCATACCCTGCAATATGATGGAACAGGCCTGCTTTGACTGGCAAACCCTGCTCTGCCCACCCACTCCTAAGTGTTGCCAACTCCTGGAGGGGTTTACCACTTCCTTCCATTAGGGTACTCACTGCCACCACCTGCTCATTTAATGGATTTCCCATTGGGTTGAACAGAAGTCCCAGTTCCCCTTCTTATTTCTGAGGCCTCACCTCTGTGTCTCCCATTACCCAGAGCCTGATCGCTACGGAGACCAGTTACAGCTTTGGGGCTCCCCTGGAGAAATAGCCACATGCCCACTGACTGCTTTCTTCCCTCCTGGGGCCACTCTTCTACAAGTATGTCCAAGACAGTTGGAGGTCTAAGTGGTACAGAGATCCATTACCATCATCAAACAATTAAAATATTTATTAAAAAGAAAATGTTTACAAGCATACTTTTAGCACCACACCAGATTGAAGCAAGGAAGAACAAAAGAAATTGGTTGGAAACACAATCCTTCTGTCCCTGATTTAAACATAACCTAACTGATGGAAAAATACAGCAAGTACAGATACTCTTTGAAAGTTGCAAGTTTGTCCTCTCATTGTTCCATTACTTGGGAGATCCAAGCAGCCTCCAGGGAGACCGCATGGTCAGCAAAAAATGGCCACCTTGGAGAACAGCCCGGCCAGAGGTCTGCCCTTGTTGAGGATCCAGCACCCAAAGAGACTTCAATCCCACTCCAGAGCCTTTTAAAAACTCTCTCCACCCCAGATCTTGTCACCTTGGGGCCCAGGACACTGTTGGGAAAACTCCCAGAGCATGCCTGGGAACTTCTTCTCTCTTCCTATCTGTCTAGCAAATCAGCCCTTCTCTGTGGCTGCCTGCTGGGAAAAGGTGAGGGTGCTTTCCACTGCAGGGTCCATTTGAATAGGCATGCGGTCAGCTGACCTTTGCCTGGTAATCGTGAGTGGCTCTTCCTCCTCCCGTTCTTAGCCCATGCGGGTGGGGGGGGACACAGTCGCTTTTAAAATGCACATCTAAGAGCCAATGGAAGGGGGTAATTTCTCCATATCCTGCCACAAATTTTGTTAGTCTTTAAGGTGCTAATGGACTCTAGCTCTTTTCTACTGCTGCAGACAGAGTAACACAGCTACCCGTCTTGATTGGTCTGCACTGTGGCAGAAGTAAAGTCAGTGCTGTCTTCTTCATTGTCTCTGCCTTTTTCTACTGATGTAGTTTTTCATGCTCCCACTTCAAAAAGTATTGCCTGGCTGGGTTGCTAATTCCAGCTTGGAAAAAATCCTGGAGATTTAGGGGTGATCCCTGGGGAAGATGGCCCTTAGAAAGGGAAAGGTCTTGGTGAGGATGTGATGCCACAGCATCCTCTCTCCAAAGCTGCCATTTCCATCCAGGGGAACGGATCTCAGTAGTCCAGAAATCATATTGTTCTCACACCAGCCATTTCCCACCACAATTTAGTCTAGAATGGACTTCATTCCCTTCCCCAGTGTTTATGAAGAATCCAAATTACATTGTGGCTAACCCATTGCACTTCAGTGCTGGTTTTCCATCTTTTTTTGGTATCAGTCCCCCACCCCCCAAAAAAAATGCAATTGCAACATCAGCTTGCCATCATAGATTGAAAAAGCACTATTGAGAGTTCCCAAAATAACCGTTTAAATTTTACCCTTTCCCTGTTCTTTTTTTTTTATTTCATTCACAGCACAGTGAGCAAATGTTGGATCCAAACTAAATTTTCCATCAATGAACTGGAACTTTCCTGCTTCTCCCTTCCAAGGCAGCCAACTGGTTTCTACAAAATACTGCTCCTAGGGATTAGCAAACCCTGAGAACAACATGAGGAGAATCTGCAGCGGGAGAAGGGAAATTCCAGTAGAAATTGCGCCTCCGATTCCATTACCAAAAATATTAGTCTGGATCCAGCCCTAAATTGTTGTGTTTTCAGTGTGCAAAGATGGAAGAATATATATATATGTGAACACATGGTAAATATATTCTGTGGCATCTTTGCCAAACTACCAATTAACATTCTTTTGTCTAGCTTTTAAAAAAAAATAAATTCTGAGCACTTGGCATCAAGTAGGCACCCCATTCTAATGCTGGGATATAAATTCATATATTTTTTTCTTTTTTGAAAATGGGTTGAGCAACCATTCCCCTCTGTGTCACTTTCCCATTCATGATATAGGGATGAAATATCACACTACTGGCACCGGATCAGGGCTAGCTAAGTATAGAACTAAGAGTAAAATCTGGAACTTTTCAATTATTTGGAAAGGCCCCAGCATGACGACAGGAAACTCCACAGTTGGGTCTACTCTGTTATGATAGTCTAGGCTCTGGATGACATGGAAATAGCTTGGGTTATTAGATATCCCATCTCCAGAACTCTTGTGTTACAACCAAGTTTAGCTTTATACATATGAAGGAAAGTGTTTGTGGAAAGTCTAGCTGTTACCCTAAGTGAACTGGTCCCCAGGGCTTTATCTGATATTCTAGCGTGATTGCCCACTGCAAGAGAAGACTGGTTGTGGTTGGGTAGCTGTGTTTTTAGGGAAAATGTCCATCATTAGTGATATTCTGACTGAGGAATCTCTAAGTTTTCAAGAAACACCACAGGACCAAGTTTTTTAAAATAATTGTACTAATGGCCATACTCAATGGGATGGTGGTAGCCATGTTTTTTGTTCACATCTGTTGTGTTTGTGCATGAAGAGAGCTGGAGATGAAGGTAATGATAATTTTATCATCAAAAGCAGGGCTCTTTTTGTAGCAGGAACTCCTTTGCATATTAGGTGACACACCGCTGATGTAGCCAATCCTCCAAGGGCTTACAGAGCTCTTCTTACAGGGGCTACTGTAAGCAGACACATGAATCTAAAATGTGGTTGCTGCCCTCACAATGAGTGTGGTTCTAGGTGACCTTTGTTACAGAGTGACATTTTCACATGGCATTACTTTCAGACAAGCAACTTCCCAACAAGATAGTAATGTGATTTCTTCCATATGTTGTGATTTTTTTAATAGCAGAGCAGCCGTTTTGGAGGATTTGGTTAGCTGGCCTATACAAAAAATGTCGAAAAATTGGCTGAGTTTTGATCCCAAGAGTTCTCTTTTAAATTTAACTATAGATATAGTCTACAAGGGTTTAATGTCACAGCTTATTGTGCATCTTATTACAATAGCAAGATTTGCTTTTGGTAGACAGAGGTAACTATAATCCAGTCCATTGTAAACAAGAGAGGCTGCAGAAAGTATTTCAGTTATTCTCTGTGGCAAAGTTGATCATTAAACAGCAATCTAGCAGGAAACTCAGACAACTGATAGAGACATGATTCACCACTATTAATCTATACTTTAAGCTAAGATTCTTGATGTGTGTTTGAACTAATTATTCTTGTCATTAATATAATTCATTTTGATTAAATGCATTGTATATGTTACATTATATTATTAATTATTTGAAATATAAGAGATGAGGATGGTATGCTTTGGCTACATTGATTTAAAGTGTTTTGTATTTATGCTTAATAAAATTGTTAATAAAAATATTGTGTAAACATTGTACCTCTTCAGAAATGAACGTGTCAATCAGGCTTGAAAGAACTGGTGCTAAGGATTCAAAATGTCAACTACCAGGTGATCCTGGAGAGATGACTGGTACCCCTAGCAGGGTAAATCTTTCAACCTGAACAATCCATTTTCTCCCACTTTCACTTTCCCTCTTCCGTGTACATTATTCTACTTTATGCTGGGGCTAAATATAATTAAAAGTCAAAGGCTTTTGGATGAGCCAAGGGGAGGAGGAAGTCTTTCTACTTTTGAAAAGTGAAATGTGACTCCCCTTGGGTGCAATTGGTGAGAATCTATCAGTCATGAAGGCAGCATGTGTGAGAAGCTTTTACTTACACACCCTATAATATCTTCAGCTCAATAAATGGTTCAGTCTCTATTTTCAAGGTGTACATTCTTCTGGCTGGCTTGTGTTTGATGCTTGCCTATGTATTTTTATCTGCCCATCAGTCTGTCTCCAGATTTGCAGGATCTTAAGATCAGCATCTTCCTGACCCTGAACACACATTGACACACAGGGGTATAAACAGGGGTCTTTTTGGGGGGAGCACACCGGAGCGCAGCTCAGGGAGCTCAGGAGCCAAGCCCCGCCCCCAGCCGGCGTCCCCGGGAGTCTTTCAGGCAGCCGAATGTCAATTTCAGCTCCATTATATCCTATGGGCCATTGAAGTCAATGGTGAAAACATAGGGTATATTCTGGGGCTGGAGGGAGGGTTTGAGGGAGAGGCTCCAAACTCACAGGGTAGCTGATGGAGCCTCTCCCCAAGATACCTACCAAGTTTCAAGAACATGAGAACATGGATCAGGGGTCCAATTCTATGGGCCCCTAAACAGGTTGCCCCTATTCCCTCCATTGTTCTCTATGGTGGGAAAAAATAACTTGTTTTCCCACCATAGAGAACAATGGAGGGAATAGGGGCAACCTATTTGGGGGCCCATAGAATTGGACCCCCTGGCCCAATGTTCTTGAAACTTGGTGGGTATCTTGGGGAGAGGCTCCACCAGCTATCCTGTGAGTTTGGAGCCCTCCCTCGAACCCCTCCCCTCCAGCCCCCAGAATATACCCTATGTTTTCACCATTGACTTCAATGGCCCATAGGATATAATGGGGCGAATTGCCGTCCTTTCCTTCTCTCTTTTCCTCTTTCCATCCTTCTTCTCTTCTCTCTTTCTTTCTTTCCCACCTTCTTCTCTTCTCTTTTTCCTTCTTTCCCTGTTTCCCTCCTTCTTCCCTCTCTTTCTTTCCCTCCCCTTTCCTTCTCTTTCTTTCCCTCTTTCCTTCCTTCTTTCCTTCTCTCTACTTTCTCTCTTTCCTCCTTCTGTGGCCCAACTCTCATGAGAAGGAGTTTAAACTTTAAACGCCTTCTCTCTTAGCTCCCCCACCCAGACCAGCTGGAGAAGGGAAGGGGAGGCTTTTGAAGATGCCTCCCCCTTTTTGCTTCCCTTCTGACATCACTTCTGGTGATGTCAGGGGGCGTGGCATATGCTAATAGCCTAATAGCTCATTAGCATACCATATGCTAATGAGCTCCTGCAGCTCTTTTTCTACGAAAAGACCCCTGGGTATAAATTATAACTGTATAACCCCAGATTGCACACAGCATTCTGCAGATATATTGGTCCTTAGATCCCATCCTATCCTCTTCTTTGACGGCCCAAAAAGTTTTAGGATTGAAATGGAAAGTACTACACAAATGTGGGCCCATTTGTTTGTAGACTTTTAAAGGCATTTTCTATAAGATACTAAAAGGCTTTGTATCATGGAGGATTGCTGCAGATGAAAGGATTTCTGTCCTTTGAGTGTGACTTTCTCACATCCTGCAGCAATCCAAAATGCCTCCCAAAATGCTGATAATGAGGACAGGAATTGCCCCCAGGAATAGTCTAAGGAGGGAGTCAGAAATCTGAAATGAGAGATAAGAATCAGAAAATCATGGCCAGAGAAATCCTCTGGTAGATTCAACCCTTTATGTGTTCAGGTGATCACCAAAGGTTTTTTTAAAAAACTTGTGCAGCTAAAAACCTAAAATGTGAAGTGGCAAACAATGCTCAAAAGCACATATACCATGCATATCTCCTCCTCAGAGAACTGGCTGACTGTAGCTCCCTGTCAAGTATACAGCTGGTAGCAAACCTGGGCTTGTTGCTATGAAAAGTGTGAAAGGGAAGGATGTTTAACTCACTCTTGTGTCATGTATGAATGATCATGTATGAATGCAGTTGATGCAGGAAAGAATTCAGAAGATATACATTGAGCCCAAGCAAGTTTTAAATTTAGATGCCATTTAAAACTCATCTGATCTAAACCTCATGTAATAAAACAAATTAATACTTGTGTTTGCATGTGTGCATATTTCCACTTGGCCTGAGTTAGCTTTTTGATCACTGTAGTCACATTCTGTCATTATTTTGCTGCTGAAACTGGCAAGTACCCACAGAAGTCATGCTAGCAGCAAGTACAGCACACATACAAGACTGAAGAAACCTCTGTAGGTAGTGCCTTTTAAAGGATTTGTTCATTCGGAGAAGACATAATCATCAAACTGCCCAATTACATATTTAAATTCTGTCATCATCATTAAAAATTGAAATTTAGAATTAAAATTTGTCTAGGGACATGTAAATGTTTCCTAATTATTTGTGCACACATCTCTACCTTTAAGAAAAGTATCATTTCATGGTTAGGAAATGTGTCTACAAATGGTGTATATGCAATTTTTTTCACAAGGTTTAGGATTTTGCATAGTTATTAATTTCAAATGGAGCAGCCTAAAAATGCACTTAGCTAATATGAAAGCTTTGCAGAGCCAGGCTGCCTCTGAACCTGATCAGATTGGTATATGACCTAAAGCAGCATGTGCAACTGTAAAGGTTCACACAATATTAAGAGTGAGATTGACACACTGGAAAACACTATGCCCAAATGGCACCACAACAAGGCATCTCCGGAACAGGTCTTTGTACATTTTCAACACACATCCGATTCCATGACATCGTGGAGAGCTGAAGAATGAATTCCATCTCTGTTTTTCACATAGAACAGTCCAGCAGTGATTCAAGATTTGTCTCTTCTGCTGCTTGTCTTGCTTTCTGGAAGACTCACCAGTAATTGGTTTGGCCATATCCAGGAAGAACAGGATTTTATGCTTGACAGCATGCCAAAATAACAGTCTGGCAGATCTTGCTGTATGGAGAATGTTATTCCTTGGGAGAATTGAACAATAAATAGCCTGAGTCTTGGTCCAGTTGTAAATTTTTCACCCATAGTCCTGGAGTCCTTTCTGTCACCACAGGATAATTTAGGTATAACATGTCCTTAAGGAATCCTTTAACAAATGTAACCAGATTGGGCCCTTCAGTATCGTCAGGAAGCCTTACTATGTCTATGTTATTCCTTAAAGACTGCCCCTCCAAATCAATGTTGTTTTTTCTCTTTGAAGCCAAATTTTCTGGTATAGCAGGATTTCATGAGAGTCTATTGTAT
The DNA here is from genome assembly GCA_029375565.1 of Gekko gecko. Classification (NCBI taxonomy): domain Eukaryota; kingdom Metazoa; phylum Chordata; class Lepidosauria; order Squamata; family Gekkonidae; genus Gekko; species Gekko gecko. Next base: position 142,958,724 of record JAPDNY010000006.1, read on the forward strand.
TACTGCAATGCACTCTATGTGGGGGCTGCTTTTGAAGACAGTCTAAAAGCTCCAGTTAGTACAGAATGCTGAGCCCAAGGTGCTGACTGGAGTGGGTCACAGAGACCATATCACTCCAGTCTTGTTCCAACTAGACTGGCTTCCAGTTTGCTTCCAGACTCAATTCATGGTGTTGGTATTGACCTTTAAAGCCCTGCACTGCCTGGAATCAACATACCTTAAGGGCCACCTTCTGTCATACAAACTTACTCCTACATTCGGATTATGTTTAGAGGCTCTGCTTCAATGGCCCTCACCACCTGAGGCTAGATAGGTGGCAACCCAAAATGGGCTTTCTCAATTTTTCAGGAGTGGCCTTACTGGTTAAGGGTGTGGGGTTTTTTTCCAGATCCCAGAATTTCAACCCCCCCAAAAAAAAAGTTTCACCCCATTTCCTGTCCAAGAGGCAGCAGGAACTGGGAGGGAAGGAGGGAGAGAACGGATGCTGGCCTCTTCAAGCATCAGTTAGTTGGCATATGTTTTCCTAATGCAGAAAAATCAGAGAAAGAAGGTGAATAGTTAACTCTGCTCTAGAATGTTGAGCTGGAGTGACAGGGTGCTCTTTTTCTCTGATTGGCCAGTGCCAGCTGAGGGAAATATAGGAAGAAGAAGACATTGGATTTATACCCTGCCCTTCACTGCCCAAAGGCGTCTCAGAGCGGTTTACAAACTCCTTTCCCTTCCCCTCCCCACAACAGACACCCTGTGAGGTAGGTGGGACTGAGTGGACTTCTGACAGAAACTACTCTTTTTCAAGGACAGCTGTGCCAGAGCTTGTGACTGACCCAAGGTCACATCAGCAGCTGCAAGTGGAGGAGTGGGAATCAAACCCGGTTCTCCCAGATTAGAGTCTGTGCACTTAACCACTACACCAAACTGTGTGCTGAGGGGAGAGTGAGTTCATTTTGAGTCCAGTGGCAGTTATTGTTCAGTATAGGAAAAGTTCAGCTACAAGATAGGATATCTGAAGAATCTGACTAAAAAGTCTGTCAGACAAGTTCACCTTTTGAATAAAGGGAGAGACTCCTGGTCTTAGCTGTGTTAAACATATCCTGAGAAAGAATTCCATCTAAGAATTCAGAGTCTAGCATCAGCCGCCTTGAGCCAGTCACCGCCTTGAGCCAGTTTACCCTGCAAGGCAGGATACAAATAGAAAGTAATAAATAAATAATAAAAAATAAATAAAGCATGTTTTATATGGATGCCAAGAACTGGGGTTTGAGATTTTGGCAAAGAGTGACTGGGTAGCAGGCTGAATCTCCTAATCAGGCCAAAAGGAATAGGATTATATTTTCAGGGAAGAAATATAAATCCTTCCCAGTTATACAGGAGATTGGCACTGAGGCCGCCCCTGGTCTGTTGTGAAAGGAAACTGTTATAGACTACTCAGAGGAAAAAAGTAACATTGTGATTTCAGAAAAGGGGATAGAATTTGATTCACCAAAAGAGTGACCTTTCCAGAAAACCTGAACAGTTATTAGGAAATGACATGCAGAAACATTGTAACTGAAACTTTAGTACTCAGCCCACCATCTTTCACTGATAAGAACCAAGAATTTGTGAAAATAAACTGCCACTCTTGTCGGTCGACTGAAAAATATGTTTTACCAACAACGGTTACCTCAGCCTACCCATACCATCCCTCCCTATTAAATAAAATCTTCATTATTATTCACTGTATACAGTCTCCAGTGCCATTTCAAGGGATCTACAAAGAGGACTTCTGTTTTCTCCTAAGGAGTTCCTGGGTTGGGCAAAAGCCAAATAAAATTCTGTCTCAGGGCAGGACATTCAGATTTATAAAGCCTCAAATATCATCATGCTACTGGGGGCCAGCTCAGTACCTGAAGGGAACTAAGAATTTTGGTGGGGAAAATATGCCTCACAGTGAAGAAGAAGCAGGGGTCCATCATAGCATCTCTCCTCATTTCTTGGACTCTAAAACTCTCTTTAATCTTGATTATATCTCTTAAATATTACTGAAGAATCTCAGTAAAGGATTTTACACCTCTCAGAACTTTAATTTCATATACGGTTTCACATAAAATGCCCAGAATCCTGGATTCTGCCCTTCCACCATTACTTTATCTGAGTGTCCATGCCAGAATGGTCTTGCTTTGCTTTCATTGTTGCATAAAATGTTCCCAGCAAATAATAAGGATACTGAGTTGGGTACCAAAATCACCATGTGATTGCTCAAATGGATTGCTAATAGGTCAGAATTTGGCAGAAGACATCAGTGTGGGGATTTCAGCTGACATTTCAGATCCCAGCATTGTTATATACTTAGGGAAACGTCTTAAACTTGTCTGCTTAGAAACTAGTCCCATTTTATTCAGTGGGGCTTACTCCCACGAAACTGTCTGTAGGACTCCAACCTTAATGGCTCGGAATCACAGCTTAATTGAACATATTTCCAGAAAGACAGAAAAAAACCTGATTTAATTGTGCATTGTTTCCATTCTGTAAATTAACCTTTAGACTTGCTCTAATTTTTAGCAGCTCTCTACTGCTCAGAGTGCTGGCTATTACAGCTCACCACTATCCCATTCAAAGTTCTGACCAACTTGTTCATCTCCTCCTGCACTCAAAACACTGGCACACAGAGAGGTTTTTCTCTGTATCTGTTACTCTAGTCACACATTTTTGTTTGTTTCCACATGATGTTGTCATGTTTCCTGTACAAATTGTGAACAGCTTTTTTTTTGGGGGGGGGAGGTAAAAACCCTTGGCGGTTTTCAACCTGCAAACCAAAAAAGGAAAAGAGATGCTAGGTGGATTTATTATTATACAAAACCCCTACAAACTCTGTCAGGGAGATCAGAGAGTTCACTTCCTACTGAACCTTTCGACAGCAATTAAGTTCTAAGAACAAACCTGATGATTCCCAGCATAGTATAATTGGGATGATCTTTTTCATGTATCTGGAAAGAAGGTATATCTTGTATTTGAATGACAGTAAACACCCCCTTTCCCCCTTACCTTACCTCTGCATTTTCACAGTGATCTGCCTTGGGGGTCATTGCTGACACCAACAATGTTGAGATTTATTTATTCTTTAATTTGGGGGGTCAGGAGTTTTGGGGGCTTGTCTTACTGTTACTACATTATGACAAAGCATGTGGTACACATATTTTTCTCCACTCTCCAAATCAGCATCTGAAAAGTTCCTGAAGTGCTTTTTCCCCCTCCCCCAAGCAGTAGGGGTCTACTTAGTGTTTGTAGTGTGAATTACCTCAGTAGAACACACAATACCTTCTAGCAAGTTTCATTACCTAAGGCTTCAAGCATTGTGTAATTCTGGAGCAGCACTATGCAAATGCATGGAAGTCAGGCTACTGCTCTACTGATCTGGTGATATCATGTTCTTCCCTACTCATAGTTCAACCTGTTTGAAGCAGGATGCTGTGTGTTATAAAATGAATTTTTATGGATTTTTAGATTTCCCCCATAGATCCATGATAACTCTCAAGAAACATTTTGCTACATTTGGAACAGTTATCTCCAGCTGCAAATATGATACTTTTCCCTCTTGATAATGAGCTAATATGTATTAATTACTTACACAGATTTCAAAACTGTCATTCCTTATTGTCAGCTATTTATGGAGATTATTTCCCACTTAATTTAATGAATGTGAAAATCAGGACAAAAGCAGACTTTACTACATGGAATTAAACGAGAGCTGACAGGTACTTGAATGCTACCCCATAACTTCTTCCAAATGCTGTCCAATACAAATTGAAAAATATCAAAATGTCAGATCAAGATTTGAGGTCATATGTAAAATATAAGCATCCATTATCAAATATCCTTTGGATGTCAAATATTGATTACCAAGTCTAAAACAATTGGTGAATATTTATATCACAATCCATTATTTTTTCTACAGAAGTTTGCCGGAGGGCAAATCGGTCCCAGCTCTGGGAGATGCTGAATGCATGAAAGTTTCTGTTTTCATATTTACAGATGATCCAAGATCCAAAGAACTGGTTCTGTGTGCCCAAAGGGGCTCTGGACTTTTGTTTCTCAAACAAAAGCTTACCAGTCTACATGGCAAACCCAAGTTCATGAGCTCATAAAAGCAGCTCTTTGGATCCTGAGCTACATCTTCTAAACTCTAATAAACTGGTTATGTAGTCTGTCTCAAGTGTAATTGTTTTTTGAGCTCTCTGAATACAAGAAATGTGTGTCTCTGAAAAAAAGCAACCTGGATCTCCTTTCAAAGACATAAATATAAACGTGTTACTGAGTTGCTGGAGGCAAAACAATGAGCATGCATGAGATGTGACCTTTGAGAAGAAGTCCCAGGCGAGATTGCAGTCATACAATTCCACATCAACACACTTCAGCTTAATGCAAGAAATATAATGCTGGGTACTTGGTTTAAAATAGCAAAGTACACAGAACACTTGTACTCTTGGGTGATCATTTTACACCAGCAGGTGCTTCTTATACACCTGGAATACTACCAGGAACAAATAAGTTGATTAGTAGAAAGGAAGTATCTGTAAACATAACGATTCTTATCTTAGCTATACTATAAATTTATTCTTCACATATCTTCCACCTTCATGGCACCATACATAGAGTTCCCATGAGGTCTCCCATGCAGGCACTCACTACATACAGATGGTTTAGTCTAGCAAACTACTTGAGAGCAATGGCTGTTCCTGAAAAATTCAGTGATACCATGCAGACACTTGCAACTATCTTTGTGTCATATCCGTTCCTCCGGGTGTCATTCCCCCACTGCCATCCCATGTGTACTCCCTTCTTGTCAGGGGTTTCATCCAAGGGCCAAGGCACAGTTTAGGAGGCATTCAGAGTGGCAGTTTCCCATGCAATCTTCTCTCAATAATCTTCCAATGAGGTGATGCAGGCCTCAACTACATGCCTATGCATACACAGGAGTCATTCCACTAAATTCAGCAGGGTTTATTCTCAAGGAATTGCAGGCAGCATGAAACCTCTCAGTTAGCAAGGCTTGTTAAATATATTAGGAATCTGTGATGTAGACATGTGTGTATAAGTTCAAGTTAGGGTTGCCAGCCTCCAGGTGGGGCTTGGGAATCTCCCACTTTTACAACTGATCCCCAGTTGACAGAGATCAGTTCCCTTGGAGAAAATGGCTGCTTTGAAGGGTGGACTCTATGGCATTGTACCATACTGAGGCTCCTCCCCTCCCCTCCCCAAACCCAATCCTCTCCTGGATCCACTCCCAAAATCTCCAGGTATTTTCCAACCCAGATCTGGCAGCCCTAGTTCAAGTCAACTTCCAAGAATTAATTTCTGTTTCCAACTTGGCCTGAATATGAGAGACCTCACCTAAATTTTTGTTTTGGTGTTGAGATTGTAGTGTCTCATTTTTTGTGCTTTGGTGTTGAGATTGTAATCTGTCATTGTGTTCCACATTTGTAAGTGTTTTCTCCCAGCTGGAAACAATAAAGAGACTTCTTGTTGAATCTACTGGAGTCTGTTGTTTGTTGGCTGTGGATAGGGTTGTTAATCTCTAGGTGGGGCCTATAGGTCTCCTTGAATTACAACTGATCTCTAGACTACAGGGATCAGTTGCCCTGGTGAAAATGGCTGCTTTGTAGGGTGGGCTCTATGGCATTATACCCTGCTGAAGTTCCTCCCCTCCCATCCCCAGGCACCACACCTAAATCTCCAGGAATTTCTCAACCCAGGGTTGGCCATTCTGGCTATAATACTGAACTGAAGGGTGAACAGGGTAGGTAAATTCACTATGGTGGCCAGATTTCCCACTATAATGGGAGACTTCCTACCCTGAACCCTCCATTCTCTGCCACTACTTAAGCAGGTGATGGGAGATTTGGGAATTATTTGGCATCATGCCAATGTTGCAATGTCACTTCCAGTGCAAACTGGAAATGATATCACCACAGATAATCCTAGGTCACACTGGTTCACACCCAAAGGGATGTTGTGATGTTGTCATGTCACTGATCAGGTACATCCCCACCCCCTGCAATCTGTGAGGTGCCAGTGCTGGGCTGGCAACTTTAAAGGTCACCCTTAAATACAATTCCTTAGAGGATACAACAAGGCCTGCCCTTCTGCCTTGCACAGTCAACAGGGCTGTATTTGTCTCCTGCAGTTCAGGTTACAGCATCTGGCCCTCGGGGGGTCGGGGCTGGAGAGAGCACCTATCTTTCAGGTATAAATACATGTATGGACAGGCTGAGCCCCTAATATCTTCCACAAAGTAGATGGTATAAGAGAAGGAGTGGCAAAAGTCCATACTTTCTTACTCCTCCTCACCCCTGCTTCATGCATCCTTGGAATGAAGTGCTGAGGTACACTAGCTGCTTTCCCATGGCTGCGGCAGTTCCTGTAGCATTACATTTACTGCTCCAGGGAAGAGCCAGTTGCTGCATCTCAATTTACCCTGGTTTGTTATGTCAGTAATCAAGATATATGGTTGGTAGTGCTGCTAGAAACCTGGGGAGGTTTCCTTCACTGGTTGCTAGTACCATTCAACACTATTTCTAATTACTTTATATATTTTTTATAAAAAAAATCTGTGAGGCAAATGCAAGATAAAGCCCTGTTTAATTTTATCCTGTTACTATTAAACATGAAAGAAGCCATCTTGGGCAAACCCCAGTGACAGATCTTAGCCTTCATCCCTGCCGACAACACTGACTTTTTAATTAAAGAAGGATTTTTTTTTCCATGGGCCATCACATGGCCCCTTAATGAGGCAGTGTAGCTAGAATCACACAGGCAATATTAACCAACCTTCCAAAGCAGGCTGAGCTAATAATTTCATATCCTAATACTCATCTGAGCAGCTGAGATGTTTTGCATTTTTTAAAGTCTATCTGCTGAGCCTGAATTAATGGGAGAAAAAGAGGACTCCATATACAGCCGGGGAGTGACTGATTAGTTCTACTGCACAGCAACAGCAGACCCTGTCATGGATGCAACCGCTGACCTTTATTGAAACAGAACTGTATGTAACAGATAAGAATATTTAACAACAATTAATGTCACGTTGGTGTAAGGGAACAAAATGGCTCTGCTGAAAAATTCCACAGCAAATTGCAGGAAGAGAAATGTCAGCCTCTTCCTATCCTGCCCTGCCTGTGACTCTGGAATTAAAAAGGGGGGGGGGCTTTAGGAGAGGAAGGAGAAGGGCTATTTGAAGAGATGCAGTCAACTGATAAAATAATACTAATAGCCAGTTACAGAGCAGACCGGGCCTGGTTCTTTAAAAACCAAACCTTAAATGGAGTTGATAATTAGGCCCACAGATAAATGGAGTAAAGCTAATTACCTCCAAAGTTAAGCTTGAGACAGGTGTACTCCACCCCTCCTTCCTCTGTGGTTCTGGCATAATTAATGGTAGCAGATGGTTTTTTGTATTTAAGGCAGCACTCCCTGGGGTTTGCCTGTGGTGTCTGTTCTTTTGTGGGTTGAAAGGTTCTTTGTCTGAGCTGAGTCTCTTGAACCTGCTGTTATAAAAGCAGGTAGATTTCTCCTTTCCTGGCGTGTGGTTTGGAAGCTGTTCTTACATGCTTTACTTTCTTTTGGTTAGGACAGAAGGAAATTTATGACGAAGACACTGCTATAAAAATTGTGTGGATGGTATCTGTTTTTTACAGCTTTTCCCCACCTATTTATTTGCAAACACAGTGAAGGACAGATGTTGAGGGTTTGGTGGTGGTGGTATAGCCAATATTAATTCCAACATGGAGCTAGCTCTGTTTCTTAATGTGGTCTACTCTGATGGACAGCAGCCTTGGGGGCAGGGGTTGTAGAGTTGCCAGGTCCCTCCAGGCAACCAGCAGGGGATGAGGGAAGTGATGTCTTCACATCAGTGACATCCAGGCAGCTCTCTGGTATTTGGGAAAAACCCTATGGTAAAACCAGCTTCTACCATAGAGTTTTTGCCCAAATATCAGAGAGTTGCCTGGACATTGCTGGTGTGATGATGTCACTTCCTGTGTGGCCCAGCAACAAGGCCTGGGCTTTTCTCTTTCCCCAGGTAAGTCTCCCCACCAGCCAGCTGATCAGTGGCTGGGGGGCAAGGACTGGTGGTGGGGGACCCCCTGCCTCCATTGGGGGGGGCAGTCTGGCAACTCTAGGGGTTTGTGTAAATAAATGCCTTTCTCAAAACCTGCTACCTGAAACTTTTTGCTGGAAGACTTTCTGCATGCAAATCTCATGTCCTATCACTGAGTCATAGATTCTTCTCAAATTTATGCAGCGTACCAACTGTTAGACGAAGCCCTGTTAGAACTATTACCACTGAAGACATCTGAGTAGAAGAAGAATTACTCCTAGTTGCATCTTTGTTTTAGGGCAAATGTTTTAACATTCTCTCTTCAGGTGTTAGAGATTGCTTAAATTTATACTCCAGACTACATGACAGTCTGAAGTCTGCTAATATAATTAAAACACACACAGTTATAGCTAGCACAGATCTCTTTGCAGCTCACCTCAAGTTTCCTCCTGAGCTCTTAAAAGCTGAAATGGAAAATGAGTTAATCACTTTAACACAAAGCAGTTGCTCATATCTTCATTCCATTGTGCAGCTGCCAGCTATTAATACCCAACCAGAGTTAATGGAGACAATGCAATTTCCAGGGTCTATCTAGTATTTGTAACAGATAGACTGCAAATACCTGTCCCAGTTGAGTCTTTTGGTCTGTTCTTCATGATATCTTTGAAATAGCTGGTAGCCTTAAGGTAGTGAAACCTTGCCCAGTTAGTAATATAGCATTTCCAAAGGAATGTTCACATTCAAATATCTTTATACTTCTTGATGCCTCATCTTTATTCTGTAAATAATAAATTCTTTCTTAATTCACTACCACAAGGTATAGTGATTGCTGCTGATTTACATGGTTTAGAAAGGGATTAGAGAAATTCATGGAAGATAGGATCATCAATACTCCCTGCTCAGAGGCAATGTTCCTCTGAATACCAGCAACGGGGAAGCAACCACAGGAGATGTCATTAGTTTCTGTGCTCTGTTTGTAGGCCTTTCTTGTAGAACCAAGATGTTGAACAGAATGCACCGATAGTCTGGTATAGAAAGGGTGCTCTTATGTTCCTAATTTAATTTGAGTAAATAGGTTTCTGGAAAACTGTTTATTAATCAAGATGCAGGGGCTAAAGCTTGAATATATGCACATATACCCACAATCTACCTTCCATATGCAATATATGTAGGCTACTGCCCCAGTTGTGCTTTTTTACAGTCCATGTTGCCATGACTGATCTTAGCTTCCAAGTTAGGAAGTCCAGTCTTATGGCAAAGGGTATCTATGGGAGTAGCTTCAAAAAAATGCTGGACCTTTGACTCTCCCGGTTGTCTTACCTGTGTTCAGAAATCCTTGTCCTCTCATCTTAGATTTGCAGGAGCTGCTATATGGTAGTGTAAGGTCATTCTCTATATGCTTTAGAGGTGTTTTTTTTTTTTTTTCAGGATCCTGAACATGAAAAGGAAAATTCTTTCACAATAAATGAGGACATGGGAGACTCAAATGGCTAGCCCTGCCTGGCATCAGATTATGGAATAGATTCCAGACTCTTGGCACCTCTAATCCCTGACTGAAACTAAGAAAATATATTTGTTTATTGTGATGGCACAGAGTCTCTTCTGGAACTGGAGTTGGTTGCAAATTGCTTACTTATACACATGCCCTAGGAGCAGTTGTGCTTGTGCTCCAAAATGGGGGGAGTAACTATGTTTGGAATAGATTCAAATCCTGCAATACAAGGAAAGTGGCAAGTTCTTTGCTGTTCCCAAATTACATCTAATAAGATCAGGGTTCCAAAGAAGTTTACATAGCATAAAAGGACAATGAGGGATTGTCCTTGGGCCCTCCTGGATGAGAGTGCTCAGTACTTTCAAACAGCTACCTATAGTTTTGCTTTACTGGTGTATCACTGGGTTGTTCCAAGATGGATCAGAGTAACACAAACTGAATATTCCATATCTCCAGATGCTGCAGATTACCTTTTTTGCTATGACTTCCACATCAACATGCCTTCTTCCTAGATGCTATGATTTTGAACTTCAATTTTTATCTTCCTGTGGGGTAGTTTGATGGAAGGGGTAGGCTCTGTTCTTTTTAACAAACCTGGTTCTGATTTTTTGCAGGGTGCACCAGAAATATATTTCATCCCCTCCCCATTGTCTAAGCTGGAGCTACTAGATGAGGGACATTGCCCTCTTCAGGGTATCCATTCAGTACCCCTCCTCAAAATTGTGTTCTGGATTACAGCTTGCTTCCTTTGTCCTATAAAGCTCAGTGGGAGACACAGAGAATCCAGCCATCCCTAACTATCATAGCCCTTCATTGGGTTCTGATTCTTGTTCACATGAGAGAGTGACAGAATGTTGGTAGAGCTGCACAGCATGCTGGGAATAACATTTTGATATATGTAGACAAAAATATTTCCCTACTCTTCCTGGCTCCATTATTATCCTTATCATATGCTTCTGATAACAGCAGCACTTCACTGCCTATCATTAAAAACAATCCAGGGACATAAAAACATAATAAAATATCCATTCAATGGACCTCAGGCCAGAAGGAGACCATAAAACAGCTGAAAAAATTAACCCTGTTGCTTCAAAGCCTGGACAAAAAGAATGTTTTGTTCTCACACCTAAAGGACCAGCACTGTAGGTACCAAGCAAGAGGGAGAGCATTCCAAAGGGCATTTTCAGTGGCAATGCCTCACCTTTGGAATGCCCTCCCCATTGAAACTTGCTGGGGCACGTATCATGCTGTCTGTCTTAGGCGGCAGATCAAAATGTTTCTTTTAACCCAGGTTTTTAATTAAGGGGTTTTATCTTTTCAGGTGTTTTATGGTCTGCTTCTGGTCTAAGGTATATTTCATTAATACCCCTGGCTCCTTTTTAAATAGTTTGTTTTGTTCTTCTGTTGATAATTTATAATGATTTTATAGTATAGTTTTTACTTTGTAAGCCATCTTGAGCAGGACTCTGGAGAGGCAGCATACAACTTCCATAAAGGGATAGATGATATCATCTGTCTGTCTGTCTATCCAGATGGTTTAAATATTATCACCCTCCTTATGAAGTGAATGGCAAGATTCTTGCGTAGTTTCACTGTACATTTTCCAGGGATGCTTCAGTGAAGTACTGAGACTTGTTTTGCTTAGAAATCTGTGAGGGTGGGGAAACCCTGATTATTACCTTTGCTGAGGGCAGGCATAGAACTATTTTTTACAAAGAAAGAAATAGTTACAAAAAACAAATAATTGTAAAGTCTCTGTTTAACAAATGGGATGCAATGAAAAACCTGTTCCTGGATCCTAACATAAACAGAGTTGTGACTCAGAGTGCCAGCCCTTCATTACAGACAACACTGTAGTCTTTTTAACACAGGATGAGAGAACAGGAATCTGTTGGTAGATACCCCCTACAGCTCTGCTTATACCTCCTTGTATGATACAGACTACTCCCTCAAGCACTGACTGACCATACAGGGAGGCAGAGTGGGCATGAGCATTCTTGCGCCATCCATGTATTCATCTGACCATCAGCAGGTTGCAGACAACCAAGCAACTGCATGGGGATGGGGGTGGAGCCAGCTCTCCCTCCCTGCATGATTAGTCAATGCACAGAGGGAGGCCAACTCAAGCCAACATGGCAGGAGAGGGATGCTTAGAAAACATAATTAGAGATGGGTGCAAATTGGCTGATGACCTAAAGTACATCACAAATTTTGAGCAGTTCATGGTTCATAAAGCAATGTTCACGAACTGAAGAACTGCCACAAACTTCCATGACTTTTGATGCAGAAAAATCGCATGCCATTATCTATCATAAATCTATCCAACTCTTCCTCCAGGCAGCTCAGGGCAGTATATGAGATTCCCCCTCTACCTTCTTTTTCCTCACAGCAGACAAGAGAAGGCTGAGAGAAAGTGACTGGCCAAAGATTGTCCAGTGAGTGAGGGTCACTTTGTATCATGGTCTACCAAGCCCTAGTCCAATAATCTAACTACTGTACCATTAGTATAAGGCCGCTTCATGTGTTCATCACAATAAGTCCGTCATGGGGAGAATTCCATCATGCTGATAACACCATTCATTTGGCAATGGGCATTTTACATTTCTTTCCCCTTTTGAAAAAAAAATCCCTTAGGCATCTATATCACAGATGTGACATAATTTATATCAAGAATGCAGGGATTCAGCCTATTTTTCTGTAGTTTGAAGGGTTCCCCCACCTCCACCTGGCTAATGCTAATGTTGGATCAGGGTAGACTGCTGATTCAGCAGGCTGTCATTCCTGAGCTGTAAACATATTCACTAACGCTAAAATATTAAACTTGGTGATTGTCACTGATACAGAAAGCACTGCAAAGATATGTGGGCCTCATTGTTGACTTACCACTTTGCAAGAGAGAAAGATGTCTGTGTTGTTTAACTACCCCTTTCATTTTCCCAGTTTGATTTTGAACCATTTAACCATTTTATCTCCTTTCTGTTTCTTCCATAGCACATTTAACCTCTTCATTATTAATTTTTTTGTTATTTTTTGAAATGCATAAATATCACAGTTCATGTTGCACAGCAGAGTAGAAAAACGATACCCTGGTTTCTCAAACAGCTTCCCATGTTGTATACAGCCTGGAAATCTAGGAAATCTTGAATTGGAATGCAGATTTGAGCCTGTGGACCCTTTCTGCAAAATTAGACAAAGCAAATCCTAACTCTTGTTTTAATATTGTTGTAACATTTCATCTGCATGCAGTGTTGCAAGAACACTTATAGTGCTGTACTGGTTCTTCAAGAAAATGCAAAAAATAGTAGATCTATAACTCAGTGAAGAAGAAGATAATAACAAAGCCTCTGATGGATTAAACTATGACTTTATTTTTCAGCTAGCCATACAATGACAAAGTATGAAGGAGGGGATCCTTGTTGATCTTCAGCATTTATTTATTTTATTTCCTTCACCACAGTTGCACGGAGAAAGAACACAAAGAATCTAAAGAATTTAGGGGCAGAGGTTAAACCATTTTAAAAAATTAACAGTATTGTACAGCACGGGAAGGAACAGAAGAGGTATGTCACCCAGCACTCACTCCATTACTGGACACATGCAGTAAGTCAGTAACCTATGAGAGTTGGGGTTGAATAAAGCAAGATAGTGAAGCCGCCCTGAGCCTGCTATGCAGGGAGGATGGGGTATAAGTCTAATTAATAAATAAATAAATACCTGATCACCAGTCTCCCATCTCTATCAGGTTTGCTAAATGTCAGTGGTTGGGAGATAAGGTCTATATTAAGGAAATAATTGAGTAGGAAGGGTTTATCATCTGCTTCATCTGCTTCATGGACCCATTTCAAATCTTCCCCAATAATCTTGAAGAAAGACTTGCACAATATGTGCAATACCTTAGAAATGAACTAAATGCATATTTATTATGGTCAAAAAATATGATTGTGTAGAAAGACCTGCATGAGTCCAGACCTGCATGATTCCAAAGAGCCAGTTTGCTGTAGTGGTTAAGAGTGGCGGACTCTAATCTGGAAAACCAGATTTGATTCCCTACTCTTCCGCATGAGGCCAGCTGGGTGACCTTGGGTCAGTCACAGTTCTCTCAGAGCTGTTCTCTCAAGAGCATTTCTCTCAGAGCTCTCTCAGCCCCACCTACCTCACAGGGTATCTCTTGTAGGGGGAGGAAGGAAGGAGACTGTAAGCCACTTTGAGACTCCAAGTGAAGGGCAGGGTATAAATCCAACTCCTTCTCCTTCTTCTTCTACTTCTCCTCTCACCCCTTCTCAGTAACTTCTTCCAAATAATCTATATGAGCAATGCAGTATGTCTCATCTCCTCCCAACATTATGGCAAGACTGGACATGGCCGAGAGAAATATTTTGCACTGCAAAATGCACCATAAATGTTACCCCATAGCCAGGCTTGTATATTCTCTGTGCCTAAAGGCTCCTATCAAGAAACACAAATTCTGAATTTCATAAAAGCCTGGCACTCACTAGAGCAACAGCATTATTTAACAGGTGTTAGAAAAAACAGTGTACGAAGTGTTTCATCAGGACCCTTAGGGTGGGAAGAAAAGGCTATGAATAGAGTGGCCAGTTTTTTAACTGAGTCTGTAGGTGTGCCTTTAAGAGCTGATCTGCTGACTTATCTGTTTGTTTGCATCGTGGAAAGCTTCGCAGGCTTTCCCCTCTCATTTCATTTATTTTTCAGATCATCAGCATTTGAGCAGAGTAGGGTTGCCAGTTGGGTGGAGAAAAAAGTCTGGTCCCTTTAGCAGAGGCTTAATGGGATTTTATTTACTGGATGATGTTATTTGCCTCCATGCCATGAAAACTTTCAGCTGCTTATTTGCACACATTAAACCTCTATTAAAGGAACAGTATGATCTTTCTCTAGGCCTGCTGGCAACTCCAAAGCAGGCTAGGCTGCTTGATTTTTCTGGACAGCTGACAATTCTAGCTGAGAAATATGGAAATGCAGGGTCAGTATAGTATTGATAAGAAAAGTCCACCAAACAGCAGTGAATGTGCATGTATATTATTGTATTATGTTTGTAGAGGAGATTCTAGCAAGACTGAATGCATAATCAAGAGGTGATCTCTAATCAACACATTAAACATAAGTGTTCTTCCTGCCTGAGGAAAGGCCTGCTCTTTGTCCCACTGCCATCACTTTTCGATTAAAAAAATATTATTCCCCAGTCTAATGTTCTGAAATGATACAGTGTAGCCAACCAGAGACTTAAGTCTTTAATTACCAGAGGGGCAGGAGGAAGTTCTTGTCTGGCATCTCAGACTGATGAACTGACCTTCCACCTTAACATTTTATCGTAAACAATGTGGGTTTGCCCGCATCCTTTCTGTTGGCATTCAAATTACACAGTGCAAATGCTGAAATTTTTGTAGATGCAGAATATTGGGATAGATATCCAACCAAGGGCCAGCTGAAGGGCTCTCACCCATGCAACTCTTTCATGCCTCCTTCCTTCCTTCCTTCCTTCCTTCCTTCCTTCCTTCCTTCCTTCCTTCCTTCCTTCCTTCCTTCCTCCAGGAACCTCCACAAAGTTGATACTGGAGGTCCCAGGACCCACAGGGACATAAAGGCACATAACCTGGGGGGGGGGATTGTAGTAAGGAGACACAAGTAGAAGTCACCCCTATGTTCTCTTCTGCTTCCACTGGCACAGGAGCAAGGCAAAGGATGGTTCTGTCCAGCTCCCCCTTTTCACACCAGCTGCATGCCTTTTTTGTTCCAGAATGTCCAGCCTCAGCTTTCCAGATATCTCAGTGCTTGCTGCAGAAAGGGGAGGTAGTAATGATCTGTATCAGCAAGCACCTTCCATTATCCCTTTGTTGGATCCAGCCCTTTGTTTCTAGACTCCTCCAAAAAATATATGTCCCAGAAATATTTTTTGTTTAATTATTAATGGGTTTGTAGACTGGAAACGATGACATCCCACAAGTTCTGAGCCTACCATCCATGAGTTCATACATGCCTGTTCATCACTTAATTTCAACAATATTCAATTTCAGATCAAACACCACAGACAGAACCTGGGTACTGACATTGCTTCAGACAATGTATTTTCAAAGGAGTCAGTTCACCTAAGCACTGACATGCATGAATGTGTGGATTGGCTCTGGAAAGACAAGTGGACCACTGTAGTTTTGAAAAACAAGATCAATATTTCGTCTTCCTTTTCTGTGTGGCACATTGTTGTCATTATAGCACATCATTTCACAGGTCAACGAAGTGCAGAAGAATGTGATGCCATTTTGCCGTGGTTTTATTGGTCTTTTTAAAATTAATTTTATTTTATTGAAGGATGTTGTAACTTGTAAGCTGTCTTGAGGGGTTTTAGCCAAAGGGTAGTTTATAAATAAATAAAAGACCAGCCCCAGCATCATCTTCACCTTCATCGGTTAATTGTGCAGCACTATTTGAGACTGAGGCTGCAATCCTAAGCACACTTACTAGGGAATAAACCCTATTCAGGTCAACGGGATTTACCCAATGAGTAATGAGTCCTTTCTCTCTGCCTTTAAAAATAATTTTTTATTAAAATGCAACAATTCATAATCAGAACTAGTATATGGAGCAAACATGTCCAGTTCACAAATGAAAAACAATGGTAAAGAATGTACACAGTTATAGTTACTACTCTCTTATCCATTCATTTCTAAGGGTGGTGTGTTTTTTTTTAATGCAGCTAGTTGCTGCCAGTTTTTGTGAGACATGAAAAGGACCTTGACCTCCTCTCCCTGCCTTTTACTGACAGAAACCAAGGCTTAAAACCTGGCAATACAGTTGTGCAGGGCTTTTTTGTAGAAAAAGCCCAGCAGGGACTTATTAGCATAATAGGCCACACCCAACAGCAGAAACTCATTAGCATGTTAGACCACACCCCTGACAGCACAGCTCCCTCCCAGGATTGGCTTTCCCAGGTGCTCCATGGCTCACAGGGTGCATGGGGAACCCAAGGGAAGGAAGGCAGTTTCTGGATCGGCTTCCCCAGGCACCCCACAGTTGCAGGGCACCTGGGGAACCTGAGGAGGGGAGGCAGTTTAAACTACCTTCCTTCCCTGGATCAGCTTGGCTTCCCCAGGCATGCTGCAGCTTGTGAAGTGCCTGGGGAACCTGGGGGGGGAGGCTATAGACATGGCCAACTCGGAACCCAGATGGAACTCCGTTCCTGAGCGTTCCTGCCCCAAAATAGCCCTGCCAGTTGTGATTGCCTAGCAATGGCCACTGAGGGCATTTGTTTCTTAAATTTGCAGGTACTGCTTTTGCTATTGGGGGTTAAACCCCCACACACATATATTTGGGATTCTGGATTTTTCTGCAGACCTGGGGCATTTTTCAAGTTTTTAGAAAGACCTGTCTTGTCCATTCATGGCTCCAGTTTCCAGATTTAAGTATCCACAGATCTGACCATTCAGAATTAGGTGTATTGATGGTGCCAATGTCCTGTCCAGAGTATTTGCAGACAACTTCAGAACACTTTATATACAATTCCTTTTTAGTGGTGTCAGTCTCCACATTTAGCTCGAATCATCAAGAGTATTATCATTACATGTATGTATGCATGTCGGAATTGATGGCATGCATTGTCAGGGTTGGGGCAGCTGCCAGGGCCCAGGGGTTTTGGTGGGGCCCATTGCCACTGACCTCTTGCCCATGTGCCTGCCCTGCCACCTGTCCATGTGTCCTCCCCCCCAGCAGTTCTCTCAGAGCTCTCTCAGCCCCACCTACCTCACAGGGTTTCTGTTGTGGGGAGAGGAAGGGAAGGAGACTCCAAGTGAAGGGCGGGGTATAAATCCAACTCTTCTTCTGCTGCTGCTGCTGCTGCTGCTGCTGCTGCTGCTGCTGCTGGGCACTCCAGCATCCATACTCCCTGCCATATGCATTGCCCAGCATCACTGGTGCAAATGGTGCAGAGAGATGGAGTTTTTAGCAGCAACAGCAGTGACACTGCCTAGCCACATGCTGCCCAGAGAAAGGTTGTGTGGGAGGGCTTGCAGGAAGAGGAACAACACTTAGGCAGGTGGTTGGTGAAGGGGAGAAGGTCTTGGGGCCCTCTATGCCCAGGGCCCCTGCACACTTGGAACCAGCCCTATGTACTGCATTCACTTCTGTGGCTCAGACCTGTAGTGCAAGGGCACCTGCCTTCTGTTTAATCACAGTGCCATCTTTCTTCCTCGGAAAGACACTCAGGGCAGCTCACAATTTTAAAAACTGCAATAACAATTTTTAAATACAAGAACAATAGCAATAAAATCCCAACTAAAGCCAAAACAGCTATCCAGTTGGTTTATTCCTGAAAATGCATCCCAACACAGGTCAGACATTATCATTACTTATTCATTTTACTGAACACCAAATAGGTCACCATTTGTGCACAGAAAACAACAACTCATTTTATTCTGTCCTGCAACCAGCAACAGTTTCTATATCCTGTTTCTTGCAGGTAACACCAGGACTATAAGGGAATACTCTGACCTCAGTTTAGCCTCCTCATCTAGTGGGCAAGGAGGAACAGCAGACTCACACACCCCACACACCATTACTGGTGAGTAATCTGACACATTTCACTTCAGAGTTCTCTAGAAGTATTTGTATTCCTGCTGTGCTGCTGTTTCTGTGGCAAAGGGAGAGGAGCTGAATTGATTTGTGTGGTCTTCAAGCCGAGACTGTGGATTGCTGAGTGGGAGGGTTGCTTTGTGTTGGTTTCCCTGGCATTCTCTACTCTAGAAAACAAACTCTTGGATTTTTTTTCAAAGCGATTTCCAGAGTCTGGGTCTTGCTGAAGTTCTAATGGATGGGATTCATAAACTGTGAACTAAATGAAGCTCTGTAGAGTTTGATGTTTATAACGGAACAAAATAGTACCCACATTGTTGTTTCTGTCATTACCGAGTGTGGGGGGATTATTCATTATATTTTGAAGGCTCCCCTAGAAATGCTGCAGTCACTCACCTTCTTTTGTTTATGCATTTTATGTCTGATAAACTGAAGGGGATTTATTGTTCACTCCGCACTAGTTTTGCGACACTAGGAACTGCCACCTTGAGATTGCCCTTTCAAGGCTCTCTGTTGTCTGTGAACTCAATTGCAGTGTCTAATCACAAATTAATTCAGATGCTAATATCTTGTCCTGGACATTTAGCACCTGTGGCACTTTCCATCCTCATTGGATTAAAGCTGCATTCCATGCCTTTTAAAGCTGTAACCAGCAGTGACCTCCTTAGCACCTCCTGAGGGTGGAAGAAAAGTGAACTGAATTCCCAAATGACATTTCAAGAGAAGAATAAACAAATAGATTCTAAGACACCTTCCATGATGAACTATAGAAACATGTGAACTATAATTCACATGTTTATGAGAATGGATGTTGCAATTTATTTAGATGAACCTCAAGTAACCATCAATGGCATGGAATGGGACTCACCCTCCAAATGAAGCCCACTGACTCCCGCACAGTTCTGCTTCTGGATGGTGAGGGCCCCCTCACAAATAGCACGGGGAAAGTGGTGAGAGGGGGAACTGGCAAAAATCCCCCCACCTCCACCTATGGAATGGCAGTTTGGTGGGTGGTAACTGACTATAGGATACAAAAGTCCTAAGGAATGAAATGATGAGAAGTTTAAGTAGTGGTCATACTGCCCTTTCATGGATCTTTATAGTCTTCATTATGGAAATAAAACTTTGTGATCTATTTGCGAGAACCACAGTCGTGGAGGGGACAACAACTGGCCTCAGAGAGCACTACCCTGATGGTGTGCCAAGGTCTGTCAAGTAACCCAGCCACACCAGCTCCAACAGGAGACCCTTTGCTGGTCAATTGTTTGTTTGCCTTGTCATTGCCGCATGGAAGGCTAGGGTTAAAGCAATGCCCTGAGAGCATCTGAAGGAGTGAGGACTTCTCACTCAGTTTTCAAGTGCATTCCTGCATAATTCTTGTAGCAATAATCTAGAAATCTCCACATTTGCCCTGTGGTTTGTAGGCCATGCTAGTCACCCTCAGCCATACAGTCATGTGAAAGTAACACTCTTTGCATCATCCCCTTGCAGCTGCTGTTTCACACAGGCACCCTGCACCACCAGAGAGTTCTTTCAGGTTTTAAAAAATCAGTAATTGACATATTTGCTTATATTACTTATATTTTTAAGAAAAGCTCTCCGGAAGCATGCAGGGGGTGGCATTCACAGGGGGTTGCAGAAGAAAGCTTGAGGAAAACTGTTGCGTAGATGCTTCAGCAACAAGAATTCTACAGAGAATTGTCATCCTGTTTAAGCAGCCTAAGACTATCCCATAGCAACTGTGGCAACTGGAGCAGCATTCTTATTGGTAGCGTGAGGGGAAGCCAATTGCTCATTCTCTGACCAATGGCCGCTCTATGGCATCCTTTTTCTCCCTAAAACAGGCTGTAACAGTGGTGCCTGGACTTCTGGGCAGTGGCAGAGGGTAGGAGTACACAAAATTCCCTTTTTTGTTTCTTTTCGTCTTGTATGGCATTGTTGTGAAAGGTTTTGGTCTAGTTATTGTTCTTGTTGGCATTGTTAATTCATTTTGTTTCTTTCGCACTGCTTTAACATGTTACCGAGTATGGTTCATATATCAGGCTGATTTATTAATGCTCAAATAACGTTGAAAAATACTCAGGGGATGGCACCAGCAAAACAGAAAATGGCATGAAAATAAAGACTCTCCCATTTGATTTTCACAAAGGGAGGGGGAGCGAAATTAAAATAGGAAAATTCAAGTCAGACCTTGAAACTTGCAGATGTTGACTGCATCTTTGGCCATGACCGGAGTGTTCTTCTGCAGATGTATTTAGAGCAGGTACAAAAGTGTAGTTTACTCTTGAAGGGCTCTGCTCATATGATAAACCATAAGAGTACGACTGTAGAAACACACCAAGCAGTGATGTGTGAGGCTAATCCTATTGACTCCTAAGTCAAGCACAGCTATTTATAAATGTGTACTCTGTATCTTTGACTTTCAGCCAAGGTTGTTCTCCACATACCCATTGCATTCAAGATGGCTACTGAGTAAGCCTATTAAATTAAAATACAGCTAAAATGTTTTTGGACAAACTCTTCAATATTATTATTTTTAAAGGCAACTACTATTAAATATTTATTTAAGAGCTATAGCTTGCCAGTTGTGTTTCTAGGCTTCCTACTGGCCATCAAACTGTAATGCAATCAGTGTGTCTCATACCAGTTCTCCTTCCATCTTGAATCTTGTATGCTGTAAATGGCCCAAAACTATACTTATAGTAACCCATGGGAGTTGGTCCTAATCCAAATTGGGCCTGTATATGCCTAGAAACTGGGTCCCTAGTATGTTGATCATGAACCCAAGATAGATTGGGTTAGAGAGGGGGGAAAGGCAATAAAGTGAAGGCATACTGGTCATGGCAACAATGCTCAGGAGCATCCAGGCATTAAAAAAAGAAACCTAGCAGGCCCCCATGGATACTAGCTAGCCCTCTTTGTTGTCTGAGCAAGAAGTTTCCTTGGAGAGAAGGAGGAAGGGGACTGGTTGAGAGACTGGCTAGCTGCAAGCCCATCACAAAACTGAGTGACTTGGTTGCCTTGGCTTGGGAAAACCTTTGATTTCATCAGCATGACTGCCTCCCATCCCTATCCAGAATTGTAAATGTGTTACTACAGGCAACTGTGAAGACTGTTACCTTCAAAACCTGCTTGGGCATTTCCTGCTCAGACGTCAAGATCTCTGCTGTATACTAGATGTTCTCTTTGGATCTAACTGCATGTTACATTTTTCTCTGGATCCACAAGATCAGACATTTGCGAGTTCATCCTAGGAACTCAGTTACCCAGCATATGGAGGCCCAATTTGTATCAGGACCATGGTGTATGAAGAGAAGTGGCTTTAGCCTTCCCTCCTGTGCTAGTTTCCAGACCTAATGGCTCACAAAGTAGAATTTTTGCTCACAAGACTTCACAGCTTAGAGGGAGCATTGGTACATAGCTAGAAAATGAGTTCCTAGCACAGAACTCCAGGTACATGCCAGGAACCCCTGGGAGACTTTTGAAGGCAGACGGGGGATGTTGGTGACATGTCAACATCACTTTTAACCAGAACTTGTAAGTGATGTCACCGGAGCTCTCTAGAAGTTTGCCTGACCAGGGTAAAAGCCAGACATCATGAAGATTCCCTGAGTGCCACTGACATCACTTCTGGTTTCCAGCAATGATACTGATACATTGCTGACATCCTTTTTCACTCCTGCCAGTCAGCTGAACACCAGCAATGATGGGAGGAGCATTGGCAGGAAATTGCCATCAGTAGAGGATAGGGTTGCTCGGTCCCCTCATCACTCCAGCAGGGAGATAGGGGGAGTTCAGGGGTGGGTAGGGATGCCCCCAAGCTTCACCCCAAGAGTGACCATCTGCCCAGCCACCCCTCTCCCTCCCCTCCTGCCCAATTTAAAGGGCTTCAGCTGATCAGCAGGGACCACGTGACTCACCAACCAGCTGGAGGGCTCTTTAAATCTAGCAGGAGGGAACAAGAGGAGCAGTCATGGGCCATATGCTCAGCTCACAAAAAGACCCCACCAATCAGCGGAAGCCCTTTAAATCAGGCAGGAGGGGAGGGAGAAGGGTGGCAGGGCAGGTGGTTGCCCTTGGGGGCAAGGCTTGGGGGTGGGGCTTCCCCCACCAGCCAGCTGTCCAGAGGTGAATTGAAGCCCCCAGAAGTGGGGGAACCCCTGCCCAGACCTGGGAGCTGACAACCTTAGTAGAGAGCAAATGGCAAGCCTAATCATATGGATCTAGGAAATACCAAGGGAATCTAGGAAAGACCTCAATCTGGTTCATTGCAGCTTTCCTTACAGTCATATTGTTGAGATCAAAGTGGGACTAAAGATGGAAATTTTCTAGACATTTTGAAACCACAGGGGAAAAACTTTTTCTGCCCCCCCCCAAACCCCAGACATTTAAGGAAAATATGAAAGATATGTAATACTTTGTTATCAAACCTAAACTCCCCCCACCCCGCCCGATTTAACAACATAAAAGACATCATTTATAACTTAGTTAGTAGTGATGGGCAGAAAACGAGAAAACCTGGTTTGGGTTCGGGTTCACGATATGTTCCAAACCTGAACCCAAATCCAGCCACTCTGCCAAACTGAACCAGTTTGGGAAGTTTGAGACGTGGTGGGGTGGCCCCCTGGGGCCCAAGAGACTCCAAAATCACAGGGCATCTCCACCTGATTCTCCTCTACCAGCACACCAAGTTTGTTGAAGATTGGACATGAGGGGGTCCAAGTTACAAACCCCCAAACAAGGTTCCCTCAGGAAAGGGTTTTTCAGGGAAATGAAAGGTACAAGTTCTGGAATGAATAGAATGGATCCAGTGGAAGTTAGAGGCATCAAACTCATGGTGGACCTCCTCTGGATGCTCTACATGCTCTAGAAGTTACATGTGAATTAGACTGGTGGGGTGCCCCAAGGAAATTGCTTTTGGGAGAGATGTCAGGCATTGGTTCTGGAGTGTACAGAATGGACCCTGTGTGAGCTAGAGGCATCAAACTCACAGTGGACCTCCCTGGGATGCCCCTCTACATGCCCTGACTTGGGGGGGTTGAGTTACAGCCCACCAAAGAAGGCACCCCCAGGAAAGTGCTTTCTGGGGAAATGTCAAGTGTGGGTTCTGGGTCATAGAATGGACAATAGAGAGGAGGCATCAAACTTGCAGTGGATCTCTCTGGGATGGACACCCCTCCACATGAGGGAGAGAACTGTTGCCAGCACTGTTGCAGATAAACGTGTCCCTTGTTGGGCCCATCCTATCTCCAGTGGTCAGATGAAGACAAGGCCAAAACTCCCCACCCTAGCCTGCGAGCCACATGCTCAGTAGTTGGCTGTAGTGCATTGCAGGGCAGGGTGGGGCCAAACCTCCCACCCTGCCCAGACCAGGAGCCAGTGGTATAGCAGGTGAATAACTTCCCGGGCCCACCATTCCTTCACAAGTAAGGTGACTGGGGCACCCATGCCCAGGCCTAGGATTCACCTGCATGGTAGAAGGCTTATTCTCCAGGCCCACCCTCCCTCTGTGGACAACAGGACCGCAGGGCAGGACTCACCCCATCCAGGACCCAGGAGCCACCTGCACGGTTGTAGTTGGCTGCATCTTCCTGGGCCCACCTTCCCTCCATGGACAACATGACTGCAGGGAAGGGTCAACCCTCCCACCCTGCTCAGGACCGGGGAGATGCACAGCTGAGACACGTGGCTGAGAAACACAGATCACCTCCCAAGGAGAAGCAGGTCAGTGGGGGGGGTTTCAAATGGAGAGTTGGGAGTAAAGGGAAATCACCCCCGTAACTCTGGCACAAGCCCCCCAAGGCAGGATGGGTGCAGGGAGGCAGGCTGACAATGACAGATCACCCCCCAAGGAGAAGCAGGTCAGTAGGGGGGTTCAAATGGGCAGTGGGGGAGTAAAGAGAAGAGAACTCATCCCCGTAACTCTGGCACAAGTCCCCCAAGGCAGGGTGGGTGCAGGGAGGCAGGCTGATAAACACAGATCCTCCACCCCAAGGAGAAGCAGGTCAGTAGTGGGGTTCAAATGGAGAGCAGTGAGCAATAAAGTCAAGTCAGTGGGCAGTAATGTAAAGACAAACACAGATCACCCCAAAACAAAAAAGCAGCCCAGTGTGTGTGTGGAAGGGATAAAATGGCAGAGAATTAAGTTGAAGCCTCCCCCACCAAAAAAAAGCAGCCCAAAAAGAGCAATCCCTCATCTTACTGCTACCCAAAGGTTGGGAGGTTTGAAATAAAAGGAAAAGAAAAAGGAAGAGAAACCACCAAGGAAGCAGACAGCAGGAAAACCGTGCTAAACAAATATACTAAGTGAAAGAGGAATTCAATCCCAATTTTTTCACCCTTTGCAACAAACAAACAAAACCCAAATCACAACACAGAGGAGCCCAGGGCAAAACAAAGCCCCCTGGCCCCCGACTGAGTAAGCTAACTAAGTAATCCCCCACCATGCCCAGCAGCAAAGCTCTTTTGCAAGTACACCCTCTCTGTCCAAAACCACAACACCAACAAAGGGAATGTGTGCTTGTCCTACACTTACATAGATCTGAGTCCCACTGTTATTGGCACTCAGCGGTGCCTGTCAAGCTTTGGAGGGTCTCTATTTGTGTTTCCAAGGCTGGAAAACACCACCCCCACCATTGTCTAGCATTTTTGCCCCAGAGTTTCTGGGTGGGTTTCGTTTCCTGATCAGCCCAAGCTGTGCCCAAAAGATATTTCTTCGGAGACCACATGCATGCCAAACGTCAGTTTCCAAGCCCCAATTTGGCCAGAATTCAGCACGAAGTTTAGCTCATCGCATGGTTCGTGCCCATCTGCATTAGTTACCATATGCAATTGTACTATTTGGCACACTTATGGCCCGGTCTGGATGGAGGCGGTCTAAACTGGTGGTGAGGTGCTGGCCCATGAGGAACTCGGCTGGAGAACTACCTGTAGTAGTATGAGGGGTTATCCACTGGCCGAACAGGAAAACTGCCAGCTTGTATTCCCAATCCCTGTGATTCATGTGGCAGAGCCCTTCCTTAGTAGTTCTGACTATGCACTCAGCCTGGCCATTAGTGGCAGTGTGAAAAGGGGCCGAGTGTATGTGCCTGATACCATAATATTGTGTGAATTCCTGGAACTCGGAGGATGTAAATGCTGTTCCATTGTCAGTTACCAAGGTGTCAGGTATCCCGTGTGTGCTAAAAATCCACCACATTGTTCGGATGGTGGACTGGAATTATGTGGAGGCTACGGGGGTCACCTCCAGCCACTTGGTGTATGCATTGACTAGAATGAAAAAGGTTTGACCCTGAAACGGCCTACAAAGTCCAGGTGCAGTCTGGCCAAGGGTTTGTGCAAGGATTCCCAGGGCCTGACTGGTGCTTTCGGAGGCTTGGGTTGCAACTCCTGGCATTTCTGGCACCTCTTCACTCAGTCCTCACTTTCACAGTCAAGTCCAGGCCACCATACATAACTCTGGTCTTGTGCTTTCATGTGCACAATCCCGGGGTGGGTTTCATGTAGTGCCTCGAGTACTCATTTATGAAGGGGTGTGGGCACCACCACCCAGTCGCCCCACAGCAAACAGCCTTCGTGTGAAGACAGTTCTCCCTTCCTAGAGGCAAATGCCGTGAATTCGGGTCCTACTGAGCAGGTGGGCCAACCCCTTTCCATCCAGTCCAAAACCCGGGACAAGACGGGGTCCTGGGCAGTGGGCCAGGAGACCTTGGAGACCTGAACTGACTGGTCGGGCAAGTCCTCAATCAGGGTGATGTGGTGGGCTGGGGGTGGGTTGGGGTCGAGGAGGACAGGCGGCTGAGGGCATCGGCATGTCCCATCGCCTTGCCAAGCTGGTGCGTGAGTGCATACTGGTAGCCCGCAAGGAAAATTGACCAACACAGGACACGGGGGGACAGCATTTGGGGGGTCTGCCAATCAAAGGCCAGCAAGCCCAGCAACAGTTTGTGGTCAGTGACGATAGTGAAGGGGTGCCCATACAGGTAGTCATGAAACTTTTTTACCCCCGCCATGATCGCCAGGGCTTCTTTATCAATTTGCACATAGTTGCACTCTGTTGGTGACAGTGTGCGGGAGTAGTATGCAACCAGCACTGCCCGGCTGTTGGCCAGCACGTGTCCTAAACTGCACCCAACCCGTACGGGGAAGCATCACACACTAACACCACCAGCAGGGACTCATCAAAGTGTGTGAGAACCGCATTAGACACCAAGAGTTCCTTTATGGCCCTGAAAGCGGCTGCATGTTTGGTGCCCCAGGACCAAGGGGCATGCTTGTCCAGGATCCTGTGGAGCGGTTCAGTCCCGCTGCTTGTGGGGCAAGAAGGCGTGATAAAAGTTCAAAAGTCCGAGAAATGCCTGCAGCTCTGTTTTGGAAGACAGGGCAGGGGCCTCTACGATAGCTTGGACCTTCTTGGGTGTAGGATGCATGCCCTGAGCATCCACGGCGAACCCCAGGAACTCCACCTGTTGAACCCCCAGCAGACATTTCTCCCACTTCACCTTCAGCCCTGCATCGCTGAAGTGTTTGCACACTGTCCTAAGCCGCTCAGTGAATGAGTCAGAGTCCAGCAATCAAAACATCATCAAAAAATGGTTGGACTCTGGGGATTCCTTTAAGGAGACAGTCCATTAAATTCTGGAAGATCCCTGGAGCCACACTAACCCCAAATTGCAACCAAGTCACCTTAAACATCCCTCTGTGTGTGACTATGGTCTGGGCTTCCGCAGTGGCATCATCCACCAGAAGTTGCTGGTAAGCCTGGGCCAAGTCCAGTTTCCCAAAAACCCAGGCCCCCACCAATTACGCCAGCACCTGCCTGACCACTGGTACTGGATAAGCATGGTCTTGCAATGCCTTGTTGAGCATGCATTTATAATCTGTGCAGATGCGGATGTCCCCGTTCGGTTTGACTGGGGTGGCTATTGGGGTTTCCCAATTGGGCATGGGGCACAGGCTCTAAAACCCCTTGTGCCACCAGGCAATCCAGTTCCTCCTCAATATTTGGCCCTAATGCGAGTAAGGGTCACCTGGCTTTCATGCGGATGGGCCAAATCATGGGGTCTAAGTCAAGGGGGACTGAAGGACCAGTGTAACGCCTGAGCATTTCATTGAAAATCTCCAGGAGTACATTGCACACCCCATTAAAGTCTTGGGACCATACCTGGTTTACCCCTATCACCCCAAACCCCAGGGGCCCAAACCACAAGAGGCCCAGTAGGCTGGTGAGCCTCTCTTCCACCACCAACAGTTCCAAAAGTCCATTAAAACCCTTATATTGCACCCGGAATTTCCCCCACCCCTTGATGGTGACTGGGTTCTTCTGAAAATCCCTTAAGGAGACACCTTGTGGCTTTTCCAAAAGGGGTCCCCCATGGGGGCAGAGCTTCTGCAGCATCTCTGCTGATATTATAGAAAATGACAACCCAATGTACAGTTCCATTCTACAGGGGGACCCCTCAATTAAGACACTCACATGGAGTTTGTTTGGGGCATCAGGGGGCAAATTCAGTACCTGACGTTGGTTGGCACTCAGGGAGTTCAGGTCCAATGAGACAGTGTGCACTGTTTTCCTTTGTTGATGTCCCTTGGAATGGCATATGCATGCAATATGCCTGGCTTTCCCACAGGACTGACAGATTGTATTGTGGAACCGGCAGGAATGGTGCTTGTGCTCCTCTCCACAGCTGGCACATGCAGGCAACATGCTGGTGAGGTGGGGCACTTGAGCGGACAAACACTGTACCGGGGTGCTTGCCTTCAGGTCATCAAGCTGAGCTGGTCGCTGTATCTGGTGGACATCCTTGTTGTCTGAACCATCTGTGTCTGGGGTGGTGATGGCCTGGTGAGCGGTGGTGGCTTGATGATCCCGTTGGGTCTTCTCAAAAGCCGTGGTGGTCTGGAGGGCCTTCTCCAGTTTGCGTTCGTTGAGACCGACCAGCTTCCGCCTGAGTTTCACTTTGCAGATCCCCCACACAAACTGATTCAGCAGGGAGTCTTCCATATTGGGGAACTTGCAATTGATGGCCAGCTGTTGGATGTCAGCTAGGAATTCTGGGGCAGGCTCACCAGATTTCTGGATACGCCCAAAGAAATCCATGCGCATGGCCATGACCGAAGGCTTGGGAGCGTAGTACTTGGTTAGGACCTTGGCAAATTCAGCATATGTGGCGTCTTCCTTCATCTTAGGGGTGATGAGACTTTGGGCCAAGTAGATTGTGGTGACGCCACACATGCTCAGGAGCCATGATTTCTTCAGGTCCTCATCGGTGGTCTGTTGGATTTTGAAGAAATGCTTCAGTTGTTTGACCCAGGATTCCCAGAGCTCAGGATATGCTGGGTCGAAAGTGGAAATCTGTCCCGGAGTGGCAGCCATGATCCTGGAGCATGGTGGTGAGCAATTATCAGGGGAGCAGGGCACATTGCGGTGCTGCGGAGGAGTGATGTGGAGTGCAGTGTCCTCTTGGAGATCGGGGCTCAGCACCGGGCTGGAGTTGGAGTCTGGCTCGCTCATCGGGATCCCACCTTCATTGCCAGTGTAAAGTACGGAGACTGATGCACCGTTGAGTGATTTCAGCTCATACCTTTACTCATTGATTTCAGAAAGTGAGATACAGGGCAAGCCCGAGGGCTGCTTAAATGTACAACAAAAGACTCCACCCAAACACACCCCTACAACTGTGAATGGCTTATTTACATAATTCTACATCTGATAGGGTTCCTCTAGGATCCTGATCAGCCAATAGGCTGCTCCTAGGATCCTCTTTGCCCATTGTTCCTGGGAGTGAAGCTCTGGCTATTTGGATGACCACGTGTGCAGAGCAACCACGTGTGCAGTCTCTGTTAGAACACAACATCTTATATATCTCTCCAATATATATAAGAATTATCACATATTCTAATAGCAAAAGGGTGGCCTATCTGCAGATATCTAAATCCACAGATCAGGAACACAGAGAAAGAAAAAAAGATACTTCTACAAACTTGGAAGACTTCCCCAGGATTGCAGAAAAATCTTAAACTAAAAAAAAGTGGGGATAATCAGCTCTCTTACCTTCTCCAACTCCTCTGTTGGTAGTGGGAGGGGGGGTTGTGAGGTAGAGGAAGCCTAGGCAGGCCCAGGATAGAGGGAGCCTCAGCAGGCTCACCAGGAGTCATGCCAGGCTCACTGCTGAGAGCGCTGATGGTAGAAGGGAAGCTTCAGTGAGCCCACCAGGAGTCGCACTGGGTTAGCCGCTGAGAAGGATTATGAGGGGGAGGGAAGCCTCAGTGAGCCCTCCAGGAGCCATGCCAGGCTTGCTGATGAGAATGGCAATGGTGGGGTGGAGGGAAGCCTTAGTGGGTCCTCCGGGAGCCATGCTGGGCTTGCCATCGAGACTGATGATGGAGGGGAGCCTCAGTGGGCCCACTGGAAGCCATGCCAATTCACCACTGAGAGCAGCGATGGTGGAGGGAACCGTCAGCTGGCAATGAACCATGAGTCTGGCAATGATGAGTGGGTAAAAGAAGGTGCACTGGGCCCTGCAGCAGTGGTGATGTTGTAGGGAGGAGACCAGGAGCTGCAGCAGGCAGTTGCGGGATTACAAGAAGGCAAAAAGGGGAAGGAATTCCCCTATGAGTATTGTGGGTCCCCATTTGTCAATATATCTAGATCTCAACATGGCTAGATCTGTGGATAATTCAGTGACTGGAGCCAGGAACAGACAAGATAGAACTTTCTATAAACCTGAGAAAAACCCCACGTTTTCAGAGAAATCTGAAACAAACAAACAAAAAGGAGAGAGAGAGAGAAAGAGAGAGAGAGTAAACCCTCCCAAAACAATAGATGCAGTGAATTAGAAGCCTCATACAAATGTCTGTAAGCAAGTTGAAAGCAGGGCAACAATACTGTATCTCCTTTTGTACTAACAGGACTACAGCAAGGCAAGGAAGGCTCTGCTCTTTGTTCACATAACTGGATTTTCAAGCACACACAGAACTGGTAAGCTAGTAAAGAGAATTTTGAAGGATGTTAAGAACTTAGGGAACATCTGTACATCGGGGCACCCTTAGGCAGTTCTAGATCCTGTGGGAAGCACAGGTTTACCCCCCACACACTGTAGTTCTTGCAGTCTACTTTCCATGCATATCTCTGTCCTCTGTGATATAGAATCATAGAATCATAACGCTGGAAGGGACCTCCAGGTCATCTAGTCCAAACCCCTGCACAATCCAGGAAATTCACAAATACCTGTCCTGCCCAGTGACCTCTGTTCCATGCCCAGACTGTGCCTGAATGTATCCATTGCTCAGCTTACATGCCCACATGTACAGTTCCAGCTCCCCTCTGAGAAACACCCTCAACAGGTGCAGAATGCTTCCTTATCACAAACCCTATTATTTGCATCCTTTGTTTTCTGTATGGTAAGTAATAACCCAACATTCTGAGCAGTTGGGATCATGCATAGCACTGTACACACAAAGGAAACAGTGTATAGAACCCAGAAATCCTGGGCTTTCTAGCAGCCACAAGGAACTGGTGCATGAAATAAACTCTGCCCCCTTTGTAAAAACAATCATTTAGAAAACAATGACAGATCTGTTTAGGGGACTATGCACAATGAATTGCATATAACAGAAAGTTTTGTTCTACCAGTTTTCAGGTAAAATCTATGCATAATGGTGAGACACAGGCAGAATCTTTTCCAAGTGGTCTCAGGCCAAGGATCACCCACAGTTGTATGAGCTGAAAAGAGATTAACTAACAAAAGACTGCATAAAGCTAACAAAAGGCTGCTTTATTCTTACACAAGGGAGTAAATGATGCTCTCGAACTGTATGTTCATTTGGCAGAGGATTCAACTGAAACAAGTTTCAGGATATATTTTTTTAAAGACTGTGTTCAGATTTTTCTGCAAACATGGGGCATGTTTCAGGTTTGTAGGAAGATCTGTCTTGTCTGTTCACAGTTCCAGTGACTGGATTTAATTATCATCAGATTTGGCCAGTTTGGCTGTTGGTATGTAGAGTGACCCAAAGCTCTGTTCAGAAAATCTTCTGATCCTCTTTAGATGACATATCCAGAGATAAAGCAATGTGCATAGAGTACCTGGGGCTCTGATGGGGCTGTTTTTGAGGTACAGGTACAAAATTTGCAGCATAGCTGCTGGTGCCACTTCTTTAAAAAAATCCCAAGTTTCAAAAATGTTTGGACCAAGGGGTTCAATTCTATGGACCCCCAAAGAAAGTGCCCCCATCCTACATTGTTTCCAATGAAGGGAAAGAAGTCATTTAAAGAGATTGTGGTCCCTTTAAATTCCTTATCCAAGCTAAGAGTTCACTTCAAAAGCATTTAAAGGGACTGAGAGTCCTTTAAATGTCCTTTAACTGAGGCTATCTAGCGGTCCCAGATTTTTTGGGATTTTTGGAGGGTCAGCCATTTTTGGATAGCCGAATAAGTAGCACACCCACTAACTGGCTGAAGAAATATCCAGAAAACACCAATAAGGATTTTTTTGCTGTTTTTTTGTGTCAGTTTATGCCGAATGCACACCACTAGTGATCACCTGAACAAGATCACGGCACCTACACATGTACAAACTGTACACAAGGGCACCATCCATCTGATCAGGAAAAAGAGAAAAAGCAATGTTCTATCCATCATGCTCAAGATCCTACAAGCTAGGCTCCAACAGTACGTGGATAGAGAACTGCCAGAAGTACAAGCTGGGTTTAGAAGAGGTAGAGGAACTAGAGATCAAATTGCCAACATTCGCTGGATTATGGAGAAAGCAAGAGAGTACCAGAAAAACATCTACTTCTGCTTCATTGACTATGCTAAAGCCTTTGATTGTGTGGATCACAATAAACTATGGCAGATTCTTAAAGAGATGGGAGTATCAGACCACCTCACATGTCTCCTGAGAAACCTGTATAAGGGTCAAGAAGCAACAGTTAGAACCGGATATGGAACAACTGATTGGTTTAACATAGGAAAAGGAGTACAACAAGGATGTATATTGTCACCTTGCTTATTTAATTTATATTCCGAGTACATCATGCGAAATGCTGGCCTGGATGAATCACAAGCTGGAGTTAAGATTGCTGGGGAAAAGATCAATAACCTCAGATATGCAGATGATACCACTCTAATGGCAGAAAGTGAAGAGGACCTAAAGAGCCTCTTGTTCAGGGTGAAAGAGGAGGGCGCAAAAGTGGGCTTGAAGCTCAACATCAAAAAAACTAAGATCATGGCATCCGGCCCCATCACTCCTTGGCAAATAGAAGGGGAAGTAGTAGAAGTAGTGACAGACTTCACGTTCCTGGGATCCCAGATCACTGCAGATGGTGACTGCAGCCATGAAATTAAAAGACGCCTGCTCCTTGGGAGGAAAGCAATGGCAAACCTAAACAGCATGATAAAAAGCAGAGACATCACCCTGCCAACAAAAGTCCGCATGGTCAAAGCAATGGTATTCCCCGTAGTAATGTATGGCTGCGAGAGTTGGACTATAAGGAAGGCCGAGCACTGAAGAATAGATGCTTTTGAACTATGGTGCTGGAGAAGACTCTTGAGAGTCCCTTGGACTGCAAGGAGATCAAATCAGTCAATCCTAAAAGACTGTTCCCTGGAAGGCCAGATCCTGAAGTTGAAGCTCAAATACTTTGGTCACCAAATGAGAAGGGAGCATTCACTGGAGAAGACCCTGATGCTGGGAAAGATTGAAGGTCAAAGAAGAAGGGGATGGCAAAGGATGAGATAGTTAGACAGTGTCATCGATGCAACGAACATGAAATTGAGCAAACTTCAGCAGACAGCGGAAGACAGGAGGGCCTGGCGTAATCTGGTCCATGGGGTCGCGGAGAGTCGGACTCGACTGTGCGACTGAACAACAACAACATCTGTGGGTTGGGAACCTATGTATGTGCAGCATGTATATATATAGGCACCATGCTCACATTCCAGAGATAATGCATGTGTGAGGAGGGCAGCACATACTCTTCTCTTCTACATGTGTACTGTTCTTCCTGAAAATTATTTGTTTATTTTTACTTTTTTAAATTTATTTCATTACTGATTTACACTCAGCCTTTCTCTCCAATGGGGACCTAAAGCAGCTCATATCATTCCCCTCTCCTCCATTTTATCCTCACAACCAACCTGTGAGGTAGATTGAGCTGAAATCTCCTGGACGGCCAGGCTGGGGTTCTTCTTGCATGTTAAAGGGGGGTGCTGGAAAGTGGTGTCAGGTATTCAGCCTCCTCCTTGGCTGAGTCTTCAGCATCTTCACTTGGTGAGAAGCAGTCAGCACTCTGGGCTATGACTCTAGGCCCATGGTCACCCAGCGAGCTTTCATGTCAGAGTGGAGATTCGAACCTGGGTCTGACACTCTTAACCACTACTCTGCATTTGCTTTGAACACCACTGTGATGTATACCCAACACATGGGATGGTAATAGGATTGTATCAACTTACTTCGCCCAAGGATTGTCCATTGTCCACATATTGATTGGGTATTTTGGATCCTGTTTTTAAAACCACTGTAGTAGAAGAACTCTGATAAAGAAAGGCATTTTGCATTCCATCCTGCATTGTGCTATGCTTGCTAACCAGGTCCTGCAAAGCAAAGGCATAGGCTCTGTTCCTTTGCCTTCTTTCCATCTTCAGTCTTCCTTGTCCACTAAGGAGACAGTCCTCCATCATGTAGTGCTCATGCTCAGCAGTTTTCAGCTTCTTGAAGGGCACTGGTCTTGTGTGGAAGTAAGTGTCGAGCACCAGAGGATCATGCAGAGGGCCACCCCCTGCAATGGACAAAGAAGATAATGTGGCTGAAGCCTGGTTCACACATGCACATGACCGTGTGGCAGATGTTTCAAAATGCAACTGCGTGTCAATAGTTCCATGTGGCATTTATGCAACGGGTTTCTTCTGTGTGGCTTGGGCAAGTTTCACAATGCCAGACTAGCCCTCATTTCCCATTGTGTCTTTTGGGGATGGCGAACTCAGGAGGCTCTGCTTTGTGTTTAGGGAGCCTCCCAAACTCGGGAGGCTCTGCTTTGTGTCAATGGCCAGCCATTGTGGAACTGCTCCAAGCAGATGGGGCTGAATCTCTTACCACTTCACAGCGTTCATGTGGGAATTGAGCCACAGCTTGATGGCATGCCTTCTAGTGTGCTTAATCATTCATCGGCTTCAGCTCATCTTGGCTGGCATCCTGCCTGCCTGTCTGGGAAAAACCATGGAGAAAACTCCACACACACATACCTCACAAAGCTAGAGATAATAGCCTTGGGAGCAGCTTGCTCATCGTTCGTTAGACATGTAAAAGTTAAAAACAGGCTTTTTAAGGTTTCATTGTGCACAGCCTTCACCTGACTCATCAGAAGACACATGATAGGATGTGACTGATCAGAACCTTGCTGATGGATCAAGTATGACATATGGGTCAGGAGACACAAAGAGAGAACAGGCTTTGTAATGAGCAGGAGAGAAACAGACAGAAAGATAGACAGATGTGTTGGTGGATGCAATCATTTTAAAATGACATTTTGCTCCCTGATAGATCAACAGCTCTTCTGCATTGCTCATTTTGCAAACTTCCCTATTTGCATCTTTTGCTTAATTTTCTGGGCTTTTTTGTCTAAAGCATGAAGGCAGTGTAACATAATATCACAGAAACAGCACATCAAGAAGATGACATTCTGTGTGAAACGAAAGGCTTGTCATTAGCCGTTTCTTTTTCTTGATGCTTTGCAACATTTACAATATGTTAGTTTTCACATAGCATAGGTTCAAGTGTGTGGTGCCATAGGCAGACTTGGAGTAGGCAGATATGTGTCTTAACAGTGCAACCCTAAAAAAAAACACCACTATTCTAAGCCTATTGACTTCAGTGGTCGTAGAATACTGCTTTAGGACTGCACTATATTTTCTGGTTTGGTCATGGACTTTCTTTATTTAGGGTTGCCAGCCTCCAGATGGGGCCTGGAGATCTCTCTCTGTTATAACTGATCTCCAGACAATAGAGATCTGTTCTCTTGGAGAAAATGGGTGCTTTGGAAGGTGGATTATATGGCATTTTATTCTGCTGATGTCCCTCTCCTCCCCAAGTCCCACCCTCTCCAGGTTCCACTCCCAAAATTTCCCAACCCAGAATTTGCACCCTAACTTTATTGGGCAGCTTCAGACAAAGCATTCTTTAGAAGAACAGCAGGATACAGCTGAGCAGGTATTTTTCTTCCACATTGCAAGACAAAACAGAGGAAGAATTACACTGACAGTATCCATTGAAGACAAAAGAAACTAACCCAATAAAGCTAGGTTCAGAAATGATTGGCATGATTATTTTAAAGTGAGGAAGTATGCATGCAAAGTAGGTGTGTGACTCATGTCCACAGACCATAATCTTAAAACTCCAGGCAAGGCCCAATAATTTCATTAGGGATGAAATTATTGGAGTCTTAATGACATAATTATTTTTTTCCCCTCAAGGGCTTCTACATTTCTCCCTTGTTGCCCTTCTTAAGTGGATAAATATTCCACTGGTCCTCATGAAATACTAGCTTTAAGGCATTATTTCCTGTTTACTTACTCATTAGTGTCACTTGAGAACCAAAATCCCATTCTACTGGAGATTGTGATACCTCAGTATGGGGATTAATTTTCAGTCAGAATAGAAAGTGGGAACATAGAAAATCCTTCTGAAGAACATCATTGTCAATTCAATTTAAAATTTTAACATCTGAGGCAAACTTAGCAGCAGGTGTGGTAGAGAAAAGAAATATGTCTCTTTCTTTCTTTCTTTCTTTCTTTCTTTCTTTCTTTCTTTCTTTCTTTCTTTCTTTCTTTCTTTCTTTCTTTCTTTTCTTTCTTTCTTTCTTTGCCATTAGTGCCACTTCCACAAAGAATTTGCATAGGGAAGATGTGCAAGTTATTTCCATACCTTGAGTCTCTGCATCTCCTTTGCACAAGTTCTTTTTCTAATACCCTTGCTGTATAATACTAGGATGCACAACTCTCTCATATTTCTTCTCCTGCTGTATCCAGGGAACATTCCAAGTAGGTATAAGTGATCTTCCTTATTCCATTTCTTTTTATAGTACTGTATATTTTTGCAATGGTTTCTCTACCTTTTGTTGTCCATTTTGTAGAATTATTTGGTTTGTTGTACCATTTTTATACACAATGTATATGGTACTTGTACATATTCTGTATGCCATTTTTATGTACAGTGTATGAAAATGCATAGATTTTTGTCATGGAAATTGCTGTGAAGAAACAGCAAATGTTATTTATGTTTTATTTTACAAAATTTATACTGCCTTTCTACCCTCATAAGTGTCACCAAGACAGCTAACAGATTAAAATAAACATAATAAAATCACATCTTAAAAACTATTACAACCAACAACAAATTGATAACACAGTGAAATAATTATAGGAACTATAGTTCTTTATGGCTCTATTTAGCTTATAGTGTTTTGTCCATACTGAGCATACTGTCCCATAATGAATACCTGTGTCTCAGTCCCCTGCAAGCAATGATGCATTCAGGCTAGAGCAAGGGAATGTGACAAAGAATGGAGCCCATGATTAAAATGGCTGCACTAATCCCATCTTCTGCACAGGAAATTTATCTTCTAGCACTGTAAGTGAAACTTTTAAGATTTGCAATGGTTTATTTTTTAAACATTCTTTCAACTCTTTCAGAGCAACCCTATCAAAGAAAACATGATTATTCCTGTGTTCCAAATTAGGAACATCTGGGATTAGAATTCTCATGGTCTTTCCTCTGAAACAGGTTTGCAGATTGTGATCACTTTATTCATTCATTCATTTATGTATGTATGTATGTATGTATTAGATTCCCCCCCCCCGCAAGCCGGCTCAGGGTGGCTTACACAACCAGTACATAACCCTGTCCAGACTGGAGAATCACAGCTAGAGCTGTTCCCATCACTGTATGACCATGAGATGTACAGTTGTACTTGACAAACAATAGTCTGTCAAGCAGCATGCAAAGATGCAGAATTCAGGCTAGAAAAAAAGTTAACAACCCCACAGCATGGCAGCTTGATGCACAATGGTCATTGCCATTGATGGTCATGTTGTTGGCTCAGCAGGTTGTTGGCTGTGGATGAGTAAATCCTGGCCTCCGTTGCATTGGAAGGTTGCCTGGAAAGAGCCAAAAGAGGCACAGAGACAATAATGTTCAGCAATAGCAAGTTAGCAAGAGGCCTAAGAACTCTACACATGGTACTCTTCCAGGTCCAATATCTCCACCTCCCTCTTGGGGGTTTCTACAAGTGGAATTCAGGGGTTGTGGGGTACAGGATAGACACTGGCCAAATACCTTTTTCTTGTAGGGAGTTGTACTGGAACTCTGCCTGCAATTTTTATTGAGCCTTCTCCACAAAGCTCTGTTCCTGCGAGGCAGAAAGGTATTATGAGGCTGATGGTCACCAAGAAATGTGGTGGTGCATGTGTCTGGGAACTGAGTTCCCAGCAAGGAAGTCACAATGTTTGTGTGACTGAAAGTCACTGCAGTGGACTTATACATTACTTTGTAACATGTAGTTAGGCCCACTGAGTGCAGTGCTAAGGCAGACTTAGAATGGTTTCCCGCACTATTGTGGCTTAGTGTTCTTTTGTGCAATTCCTATTGCTGCATCTCTGAGCACAAGTTCTTTTCGCTTTACAAGAAATTCTGTTTAATTTAATTCTGTCATTTGGGAGACAGACTAATTACATGATCACCTGTTTCTGGCTTGGCATTGAATTCTTCTTGCATTTCTGATTCTCCCCTCTGGGGTATATATCTTCTTGCTAGCATCTGTTTTCCCATACTCTTTTGTGAACACTGAGACAGATGATTAATTTAAGAGGGATTCTGCCATGGTTGATGGGCTTTAAATATGTCCAGTCCTATCTCTCTCCCCTCTTTAGATTACATTTGCAAAGACTGCAATTTTTGTAAGGGCAATTATCCTCCTAAAAATGTGTTTCAGTGACTTTTTGAAGGAATAAATATTAGGGCCCATGGGCAATTTTGCATTTGTAACAAATGACAGCACTGTATCCAACTAAACATGCTTAACTTAGGCCACAATTACCTGTTGCATGCAGATGCAACTTCAGTGGCTACTTTCTCTAGGGAAAGGAAGTTTTGGAAAGGGATGGCTTTCAGCAGAAAAGGTTTGTGGAAAGAGGGCCTCAGTATTATCCAGCCTGCCACTGCAGTTCCCTTCCCCAAGGCTACCAAATGGATGCATATTTGTAAGTAGGGATGGGCATGAACCTAAAAAAGGCAGTTCATTTTGTTTCAGGGTTCAGGCCCAGGAGAAAGGGGTAGGGGATCGCCCTCGAAGGGACTCTCTTCCACCTTGCTCCTGACCATGGCTCACTCTGGCCAGGAGAAAGGGAGAGATGAATTTCCTTGGAAGGGACACCCTTCCACTCTTATCCTGGTTGAGGCTCGCCATGGCCAGGAGAAAGGGGATGGGGATCACCCTGGAAAGGACTTCCCTTCCCACTTTCTTTTGGCATGGCTTGCCCCAGCTGCAAGAACGGGGACAGGGACTGCCCTGGAAGGGACTCCCTTCTACCGTTCCCCTGGCTGTGGCTTGCCCTGGCCAGGAGAAAGGGTAAAGGGAATCACCCTGGAATGGATTCCCTTCCACTTTTCTCCTGGCCGAAGCTCACCCTAGCCAGGACAAAAGGGGAGGCGGATTGCCCTGGAAAGGACTCCCACCTTTCACCTGCCTGAAGCTCACCCTGGCCAGGAGAAATAGAGACAGGATCACCAAAGAAGAGGCTTCCCATCTCCCTCCACAGCCAGGAGAAAGTGGGGTGGGATTGCCTGGGAAGGTGCTTCCCATCTCCCTCTCTCCTGGCTGTGCAGCTCTCCCCAGGAGCTCAGAGGTCTTAGAAACTTCCAAAATATGCTGACTGAGGCTTTGCACCCTCTGCTGGAGAAAATGACATCATTGCACCTGAAATTCGATGCTCAGCAAAGCCAGTTAACTGAAACTACTAAAAAGACTGATAAAATGGAGCAAGAACTTAAAGTAGTAGATGCCGATATACAGAAGCTTAAGAAACAAATGCAGGAGATGGAAAAAAGGAGAGCAGTTAATGATGCCCAATTCTTACAGCTGCAAATGGAAAAGGCAAGTTATGTCTTAAGATTTCAGGGTATTCCTGAGGCAAAAGGAGAAGACCTGAGGTGCATTATGTGTGATGCATTGGGGCCTGTGACAGATTTAAAAACGGATCTTCTACAAAATGAAATAGATGTGATCTATAGGTCATATTCTGACTATATAAGAAAAAATAATCTGCCCAACGAGGTTGTGGTGAGATTCTCCAGAAGACATGTAAGAGATCAAGTACTGAGAGCAACAAGTGGAACTACCCTGAAAATCAGAGACAAAGAAATAAGAGTTTTGAAGGACATTCCATTTGAAATAAAGAAGAAGAGAAAGAAATCTAGAGACTTGGCATTATTTTTACAGAAGAACGTCTCCTACAAATGGATTATCCCAGAAGGCCTAATTTTTAAATTTAAAGACAAGAAAGAATGAATTGACTCTGTTACAAAGGCACATGAATTTCTCTATCAGCACACTGTTCCAGCAGACAAAGAGGATAAAGAAGAAAACTACAGCAATAAGGGAAGTGAAGAAGAAGGAGTACTGGCATCTTCCGATGAGGACTCAGATTCAGAATGGGGGGCGGCTGCCTTAAAAATAAGAGATAGACTGAGGAGTAAAAAGCCAAAAAAATGAGTTGTGATTTTCTCTAGATTCTGTTTAAAATTAATTTAAACCAGTTTTCTTTAAGGCTCTTTATATAGTTATATTTGTTGGTGATTTTAGTGTAAACAGTAACAACTGAATACTCACTTGACATAGCAATTTTTAATAGTAATTAATTATGAGCTAATTTTACAAGCATGACCACCATCTCTTGGGTTTTTAATGGTTTTCTTTACTTTCTCCTGTAGTATGTAGTTACCCTACCCTTTATTATTTGTAGTTTATAGAAAAAGCAATAAAAAATCCCCTATGGGGGGCTAAAAAAAAAAAGAATTCTGGCAGTCTTCTGAGTTGAGCTTGCATACCCTGGGAAGTGGCTGGGAGAGTTGCAAGTATAGGAGACTTCCTGACCTCAGGCAGGCCATTCCACAAAATGACACCTACAACAGAAAATGCACATGTACAAGCAGTTACCAATCTTACCCATTTGCAGAATGGCAAAGGTGATGCTTAGATGAAAGTGCAAAGGTAAACATGATGGTTAGATGAGCAAAGCTGTTGTAGTAGAGCATAACAGGAGAAGTGGTCCTGCAGATATGAGGGTTCAAGGCCACAGAGATTTGTAGGTAATAACCAGTACCTTGAACAGAAGCTGGTTATTGATTCATAACCAATGAAATGACTGCAGAATGGCTATGATGTTGCTCCATGCAGTAACCAAGCTGCAGCAACCTGTACCAGCTGCAGTTTCTGAGCTGACATTAAGGAGCAGACCATTTAGAATACATTACAATAGTCTAGCCTTGAGGTAACCATGGCATGGATCCATGTGACCAGATTAGCCCAGTCAGAGAAGGGGATCATCTTCCAGGTAGGGTTGCCAGGTCCCCCATGGCCACCAGCAGGGGATGGGGGAATAGGGTTGCCAGATCCAGGTTGGGAAACTACTGGAGATTTGGGGGTGGAGCCTGGGGAGAACAGGGACCTCAGTGGGGTGCAATACCATAGAATCCATCCTCCAAAGCAGCCATTTCCTCCTGTGTAGAATGGAGATGTGCTATAATTCTGGGGGATCCCCAGGCCCCACCTGGAGGCTGGCACTCCTACTTCCAGTCTAAATAAAGATGAAGATGGCAGCAGCATTAACTTGTTTCTCCAGCATTAGTGCTGGATCCAGCATAATCTCTCAGCTCCTGAGTCAGCAATTGACAGCTGGACTAGAAGCACAATGTCTTTCAGGACCTCCCATTTCCAACCAGCATCACCTCTGTCTTGTCATCATCTCATCCACAGAAAACCTGGCACATTTCTTTGACTGCATAGTTTGATGTTTCAGTTTTTACCCTTGTGCTGGACATGATGGAATTTATTTTCTTACTAATTATACTGTTATTTTTGTTACATGACAAATATATAGATGTACTTGTTAATTACATCAATAGCAAGTAACTACTAATTCACACATTGAACGCCATGCACATAAATGTAGCTGTGAATGATATCACTTTCATGAGTTCACAGACAATCACAGTAAAACTATTTTTTTTTTTTGTCTCTGCAGCAGGCGGGGGGCATTTTCAGTAGAGATATTCCAGTGTTTACAGTTGTTCAAGGTTAAAAATTGAGTCAGGAGGAATTGTTCTGAATATTCTCTATCTACTAACAGCCCATATTAATTATGATAATCAGGGTAATCAGGCAAATTTGGCATGCAGAACAAGTACTAAATGCATTCTGTCATGCAAACCAATTAATTAAGAATACAGAGAATATATGGAAGTATTAATCCAAATGTCATGTTCTGTATATGGCAGTGATATATATATATATATATATATATATATATATATAATAGAGAAGCACAAACTCTTGCTTTCCTTTGCTTTGACAAATCCATTTTGTGGAGCATAGGATGCCAAAAACACCATCTGCTACCCTTAGGCCAATCATGTAGAGTCGAGGAGGTTTGCCACTTCTCCAGTCCAATGCACAGTGTAATCCTAAACAGTTGCACCCTTCTAAGCCTATTGACTTTAATGGATTAGAAGGCTGTAACTCCATTTAGGATTGCACTGTCATTCATCTTCCAAAAAACAGTGGGTCCAACAACTGTTAATGCCAATCCAGTTATAACAAAAGGTTATTTTTTTTGCATATCTCTTGTAAGGTTTTGTACCCTATCCTAAATTTTGCAGAATGCAAAACCCACATGTTCCTGGGAAATATGTTGTCATTCTTCATAACACAGTGGTGGGGAAAATTTCACACAGTTTTCAATTGGTCAAATAACACCCCTTCTCTTGTAAGGATTCCTAAAAATGGGGCAAAGAGAGAGAATTTGCCATTAGGGTGTCAGCATATGAGAACTAATTCAACTGGGCTGGGAGAAGGAGCTTACGAGAGAGCTGCTGGGAAGGTGAGGAGTTTTTTGGGGGGGTTCCTTTCCTAAACTGCTGAGAAACATTAACTGAGGTTGCTTTGAGAGAGGACAGAGGTTGAGGGTGAGTGGGCGCTTGTAGCCTGCTGGACAGTGCTGTTTTTGTCTGAGTGTGTTTGGGTCTTTTGTCTGGTCTATTGCACATTGAGCAAGGTCTGTTTGCCTGGAGCTGATTGCAGGCTCCACCCTCTGCTGTTCCTGCTGGGAGGTGCGGGCTGTGGGCCTCTGAACTGTAAGGCTGCTCCCTATCAGAGACCCAAGTTTTTGATGCAAGCCAAAGGGCCCTTGGCCTGTGGTTCTTAGCCTGGGAATCGGGCCCAGGGACTCTGCATCACTCTAGATACCTTTAAACCACTAACCAGTTATGAAGGTAGAAAGCCAGCAGGAGAGTGGGAGCTATCCAATATTTTGCAGAGAGTGCCATATGTGTGGTTATCTACCCACTGGCACCTAAAAGTTCATGTCAGGGGCACGCCATGAACCATGAACTGTCACGAAATGCATTTTCCTGGTTCGTGCCCATCCCTAGTCGTATGCAGAGGGAACTGAGTGCAGGGTGCTGATAACATGCTGGAATCTGTTCTCATTTACTTTCAGGATGCCTCTATGAGCATGCAAAAATCAGTTCTGCTCATGCCATCAGCTTTCATGGGACCTCCCATCAGGCCCGTAGCCAGGATTTCTTTTGTCAGGGGGCATTTAAATTTCTCAGGGGGCACGTAAATGATTTCATTAAAGTTAGCTAATTAAGTGCCCCGCCACTTTTCGCCCTGCCGCACACTGATGGCTGCCTCCTCTTCCCAGCCCCCTGCAGAGGGGGCTTCCCTAGGCTGGACCCCTCCCCTCCCCACCCGACTTACTCTCTCTCTGTAGGCAGGGCAGGCAGGTAGGAAGGGAAGGGAAGGAGGTGGAGGAGTGCGCCAGTGCGCTTGCCTGCTTGGGGAATCCCTTGGCAGCCACCCACTGCTTTCCCTTTTACAGGGGCTGGGGGGGGAAGAAAGGTAATCTCCACTCCCCTCCAGCCTCCTCCGTTCACTCCACCCTGGCTCAGCTCGGCTCAGCAGGAGAAGGGGGAGGCCTCCTTAACAGCACCCGCTGCTGCCGCCACCACTGTTTCCTCCGCCAGCTGCCTCCTCCTCCTCCCCCACACCCTACAAGGCAGCTCGGGCCACGTTCGCTCCCTCAGTGCTCCCTCCATTTCCCAAGGCCCCCTCCCTGAGAATGTAAGAGGAGAAGTGAAGCAAGAGGAGGTGGTGGGATCCAGGTGGCAGGATGGCAGGGGGGAGAAAAAGAGAGCCAAAGGCCCAGTTGTAGATGGGACCCAGGAGCTAAAGCTGCTCCTGATTCTGCTGCCAATGCCGCCCTGTGCTGGAGGAGGCCAACAAGGCATATAGAGCTGCTGCTGCTTCTCCTCCTGCAGCAGGGACCACAGCATGGCAAGGCAAACCACCCTCACACCGGTCCAGCTTGCCGCTGCTGCCTGTGCTTCAAGCCAGGATCACCTCCCACCTCCTTTTCTCTGGATTCTCTACCAGGCGGGAGAGGTCAAACACTCCCTAGTCCGGCTGCGGCTGGAGTGGCAGCAGCGGTGGCAAGTCCTCCAAGCACCCTAGAGAGTCGGGGGGGGGCTGCCCTGGCTAGGAAGTCAGGGGGGGCTAGCAGGAAATGGGGGGGCAGGGGGGCCCACCATAGCTATGGGCCTGCCTCCCATGTATCTTGCTGCATCTCAAAGTTAGCACTTTTATTGTTGCAGAACTATCATGAGTGAATTTAGTGGAGGGTAAACTTGACAAGTTGGTTGCATTTTTGATCTTGTTAACGGACTGCTCTATTTTGTGCCCTTGCAGCTTGGTGTTGTATTGTTACGTGCCTTGAGTCTAAAGAGGAGATACGGCAGGATATAAATGTTTAAAATAAATATATAATTAGGCTAG
The DNA here is from genome assembly GCA_029375565.1 of Gekko gecko. Taxonomy (NCBI): domain Eukaryota; kingdom Metazoa; phylum Chordata; class Lepidosauria; order Squamata; family Gekkonidae; genus Gekko; species Gekko gecko. The sequence continues at coordinate 143,002,973 of JAPDNY010000006.1, forward strand.
AAAGGCCAGTTTGTTAGAAGCAACTTTACCTTAGCACACATGGGTATAAAGAAAAGAAGCATAAATGAAAACAAGGTCTAATCCACAGAGTAAACAATTCAGTCCCAGCTGGTGATAAATTGACAAAGCAAGATGAACAGTGTGCATAAAGCTCCCTATGGAGAAGATTTCTGTCAAGAGGTAGCCTCCTCCAGTCCCTACTGAGAACCACTTTACATATCTGCTTATTACCCTGTAGTTATACTTACTGCCCACACGTATCATTGTCCTGTAGATCTTTCCCGAGTGGTTGTTTGGTTAGATGATTCTGTTCTTTCTTCTTTTCCCTGTGGATTGCATTGCTCAGATCCTCCTAATTGCTCTTCTATTACAGTCTGTTTCCAATTCTTCTTTCTCAAGTTTTAACCCTTTCTTTAGTTCTCATGCTCTCTGTTCTTCCCTGCCTTGGTTTGAGGAGCTCTGTTCCCTCTTAAGCCCTGACCTGGATGGCCCAGTTTAGAAGAAGAAGAAGAGATTGGATTTATACCCCGCCCTTCACTTGGAGTTTCAGAGCGGCTTACAAACTCCTTTCCCTACCCCCATAAGGGTTGCCATAAGTCAGCTATGACTTGATGGCACTTTCCACCACTTTCTGTCATGCCATCTTAAACTCAGGGAAGGAGTATTCCCAAATTGTAGCAGATGCTCTGGTAGGTAAATTTAAGTACTTTTAAAAATCACATGGCTCCAATCCCTCTCTCATGCCAAAAAGGGTATCCTGAGGAAGTAACAGAGGTCTGTGGGGATCTCAACTAAAGCTTGGAAACACCAGCCTTTTCATTCAATCTCACCCAACCCCCCTCCTTGTCAAACCTCCATCCCACATGGCTTTGGTCCATGTTAGTATCGTGATATCCAGCATAGCCCTTTTTGGTGGTCAGAGTGGACTCCCTCCTTCCTTTTTTATCAGTGGAAAAGCCCAATGTGTGGGAAAGCAGCTGCACAAATACCTTTGCTTCATGAACATGAGCAGATCCATAGCAGATCCATAGATTAGGCTGAACATGGCTCAAACCTCATAGTGTCAAATCGTCTGCAGTATGTTCAGTAAAGAACATTTTACATAGGATTGTCTAGAAAAAAAAGAAGGAATAAAATACGGGGGAACGATACAACAGATTCAGCTTTCTGCCTGGTTCCACAATATGCATAAAATCCATATTTTATATTCAATAAGAGACCCAAGGTCAAAGCCCATGATGAAAGCAGAAGTGACATGGATCGTTATGTAAAACTGTATGATTTAGCCATGCAGCCCATTGCAGAGCCATAAGTGCCCTCGTACATCAAGAGGCAGGTGGAAGTGAGTACAAGAGGAGAGACTTCCATGTCCAGAAGGCTGTGCTTGCCCACCTTTGACTCCAGTATTCCTGGCTTATTACTGCAGTGCCTCCACCTCTGCCACCAATGTAAGTTCTCCTGCCTCCTCTCATACAGCCTCCTGGCTCTTCCAATTTTCTCTTGCTCTGCGTGTACCAGAAAGCCTGTCTTTATTATTTATCTGAGCCTTGTGTGAAGTTGGAGCCTTTTTATTCTCCACCTTGACTCGTGTTCCCATTCTCATTCCTCTCCTTTCTCTGTACCCTTTAATCTTCCTGCCAGGCCTCCTCTCTTCTTGCATGCTTTACATCTCGGCTCTGCCTCCCTTGTTTTTAATTAGCTTTTCATACTAGTCCCAGTTGCCATGTTTCTTCACGTATTGCTTGCTGGCTATCATAACCTCTGGGCAACCCTCTTAATTTATCTCTCTATGCTTCCCATTACCCCCACTGTGTCATTTGCCCTTTATTGATTTTCCTCCACCTGAGTCCATCCTGTTCTTTCCACATTATCCCCCTCCAATAACTCTAAAATCTATTTCGTCCTATTTTGCTGCCTTGCTAATTAACAGTGTAAAGTAGATTCTTCATGCATCTTGTTACTTCCCCCATTGCCTGCATTTGTTCTCCATCAAATTCTTTATGTGGTTCCAAATTAACTTAGGAATTTGGTTCCTCAGTCAGAAACCCTGTTCTCTTAATAGCCAGGGGTGGCTCTATGGGCAGCCAGGGATGATCTGCTTCTCTCACTGCACAAATACCATTTCCTCTAAACAGGTGACATTAGAAGAAAACTATTATCTTCCTCCATAGTTGTTTTGGCATTAGAAACGAGTATGTAAGAACTGAGCCGCTAGATTGGTTGCCTCCATACCAGCGTTTTAGTCTGGTTTGCCATCCAAATTGGATGAGTCTTTGTTGGTTGGCAGATTTTGGAGTATCTGCATAATATCACAAGAGTACCTCTGCGTTTCCCCCTGCTGGACAAACAGTGCTTTTGGGATGAGAACATGATCTGCACTGGGGACACAGCACAAGAGAAAATAGTCTCTGCACTGCAGCTCCAATCTGACCAGAGCTCTGCAACGGCACTCTTAGTATGAACTGGTTCAGAAACTCCATTCCACCCAGCAGCATCTCTTGCTCATTAGCCCAGGCTTGACCATTTTGCTTTGACAGCCCCAGTGGTGTGGAACTGGCCTTTCTGAATTTGTGAGGAAGGCACCCATATTTAGGAGACTTGGTAAAAAAGAGATTTACGTTGGTATTTGAGGGAGATTAGTGTTAAGCGTATAGCCTGATGAAGACATGAAGCTGCTTTATACTAAATGAGATCCTTGGTCTATCATGCCTACTCAGGCTGGCAGTGGCTCTCTAGGCAGATGCCTTTCAGGCAGATGTCTTTCACATCACCTACTGCCAGCTCTATTACCTGAAGATGCCAAGGATTGAACCATGGACTTTCTGCATGCCAAGCAGATGCTCTACCACTGAGCTATGGCTCCTCTTGACTTGTGTCTTGCTTTTATTAGGTTTCCTGTTTTATCCACCAGTGTTATTAATATATATATTTGTTGTTTCAAACGGTAGTATCATTATTGTCTATTTTAACTTGGGGGAGGGGTAAGCAGCTATGTGTCCCATGTCAGAAAAGGCATTTTTAAAAATTAAATTAGGAAATTGTGTGGATTGGTCTACTCATGGGTCACATGTTTGGCATTCCCTCAGTGATCTCTCCTTCATGACCAATGTTTTAATTGATGTTTTTATGTCTTTTAACTTTTAAAAATTGTTTTAATTATGTATGGTTTGGTGCGGGGTTGGTTTTAAATGTTTTAAAATGTGATTTTATCATGTATGTTTTAAATTATTAGTCACCTTGGTGGCTCTTGTGAGGGCAGAAACATGGGATAGAAGTTTCGTAAAGCAAGTAAATAAATGTTATTCGCCTGGAGTCAGCACAATCAAAACTAGAGGGTCTCTAGAGCCAGTTTGGTGTAGTGCTTAAGTGCATGAACTCTAATCTGGGAGAAGTGGGTTTGATTCCCTGCTCTTCCACTTGCAGCTGCTGGATGACCTTGGGCAAGCCATAGTTCTGTCAGAGCTGTTCTCTCAAGGACAGTTCTGGAAAGAGCTCTTTCAGCCCCACCTACCTCACAGGGTGTCTGTTGTGGGGAGGGTAAGGGAAAGGAGTTTGTAAACTGCTCTGTGAGTGAAAGGTGAGGTATAAATCCAATCTCTTCTTCTTCAGAACAGAACAGAGGAAATATGATACAATTTCTTAGGCTGAGTCATATCTCCACTTACCATATTTGGGTGTATTTGTTCATCATCACCTTTAAGCACATATAGCTAAGCACAGATCTCTGTTGCTTCCTTTTTGGATTTCTATAACTGAATATTAAACTTGGCAGCATTCCAAACCCTGAGACTCATAAGGACCTGATGATGTCATGTTGAATAGCATAACTAATGGTAAGTGCTATTAGCCATGGTGACTAAAGGAACCTTCGTGACCACAGGCAGCAAACCTCTCAATAAGGAATGCTAGGAGGCAGCATCAGGAGAAGGTGTGTGTGCCCTATTTGTTGGCTCTCCAGGGTAATTGGTTTTCCACTGTGTGTGAAACTAGATGCTGGACTTGATGTAACACTAGTCTGAACCAGCAGGGCTCTTCTTATACTTTTAATGTTCCCTGGCACCCACTTGCTTCTTCTCTGCAGTATTTCTCCTCCAAAGCAATGTGCCAGTCTTGGCCTTTCTCCACTTCATTGTAGTACACTATAGTTTATTATTACGGTCTTCAGACCAATGTACAGAGTAAGCATAATATGTGAGGGAGAGAAAAAAAGTCATAATACACAAAAATAGAAATCTGAATTTAAGAACTTTTAAAATGCTATTCCCGCAATCTAAGAATTAATGCACAAAACTCAGCGTCTGAATGTGTAATCTCTGCATTCTTATCTGATAGGAGCCAGTGAAGCCTTGCCTTGTTTGTATTAATGTGCCCAGGTGTCCTATCGACTAATGGGGTGATAATTTTAAGTCCACTTCATTGGAATAGGAGGTTCATCAGAAGAGCATCATTTTCATGTCTACAGGGAGCACCACTTGGAAACAGTAGCTCCATCACAGGCTTGGAACCTCAGGACACTTTTATTTGGTCCCACCCACCTTGGCAGCCATTTAGTTGCGGTACTCACTACCCGTTCTCAGAATTCCAAATGTTAGGGACCGCTGAACTATTTGCTAAATGGGAAATGCAGTTGAACCACTAGGGCTCTATTATCATCTCTCATCTCCAATTTACACATGCAGCTCTTAGTGTAACCAGAATTAAAGGAAAGTCTTAAAAGAAGCCATCACAAAGGCTAGCTGACAGGCCTGAATGACCCCCCTGAGATAAAGCCACCCAAACCTGAGCCTCGGGGCTTGAGACCTGGTAACCCTACCTAAAATAGTAAGATAGTGACTGAGCCCACTGTTTAAAAGCCTGCATCCAGGTAGTACGGGACTCTGCCTACAAGCGGTACAACATATTTAATTGAGGCTGAGAATTTTTCTTTTCTTTTCATGCACTCCTCATACCCAGTAAAGCCTCAAGCCATCCAAGGTCAGCTTTAGAGGAAAGGAGAACAATCAAATGACAAATTGTACCTTGGATCTCATGAAGGTGCAGGATGTGTGACATTCCACATATCAAATATAATTTTTGTTTCTGCTCACATATCAAATATATTTTCTGTTTGAAAATTATGTACTCCAGGTTTTTTATAAAAAGCACTTAAAGAAAAACACTGTCCAATTTGCTCAAAATTTGCTCTCCGAAAAATTACAAGCCGAAGAATACATGACCTTCTCTTCAAACCAGACTTAATGATGGCTCTCTTCCCCCCCACCTTCCCTGTTTAGTCTCTTTTGCTCCAGCAACATACTTGAGAAGTTGTTAACAGCTTTGCATCATTTATCTGCTATTGTGAGTTGCAGTCCTGAAGATCTTTAATGAAATGCATTCCTTCCCTCTCTGTTGTATTGTGAGCTGGATGCCATGCTTGCCATTCCCTATAAATGACTCTTTGCATCTCTGTTCTATATAGGCTTAAATCATCTCAGAAAGGGAGAGAGAGGGGGAAGCAGAGCAATTTTGAAAGCACAGCGCAAGCAAAATATACAGCTGAAGAAGTCACTTGTGCGAGCTGTCGTTCTCTGATGCACTGTAATTTAGACAGCATAAATGAGCAGGGGGGCTTAATGGCAAAGAAAAACCCCACCTGTATCATGGGGAGGGGATATGAATGTTGAGAGCCAGATGCATGACACTGCCCAGCCACTGCACGGAAATAGTATCTGCACAATTTTTAAAAGATTTCCTTCTTTGCTTCTCGTAGAAATACAAGTTGTGAAGGAAGGTATATTCCTGAGATTCCAGAAATGTTGAAGCATATAGCTACCTGTATTTCATATTCATCTATATGAAATATTTGTACCTTATTTTTCCACCTCGGTGTATGCAGGGCAGCTTACAACAATATGAATTCTAAAGATCATAAAAACAACAGCCAATAAAGAAAAGTACAACTTAAAACAGCAACAGATACAAATTTAGCGAGCTCTTAAAAATACTGAAACAGCAAACATAAAGTTAAGGCCTATCAGAAGAACCATGGAATAAAAGCAGGAGAAGCTGATAAGGTGACAAATGGGGAGAGGGATATGACAAGGTCTGGGAGAACATCTTCACTGGGTACCTACAAGTTTGTAAATTTGGCACCTTGGTTCAGCTCCTTCCAGAACATGGGCACCTGGCCAACAGAAGACTTGCCCACCAAGCCTGTGAAAGTGGGGGCACTCAGAACAGGGCCTATGATGAGGATTTTAATTGGAGAGTAGGTTCATATGGGATGGAGCACTCCTTCGCATATCCTGGTCCCTTTAGAGAGGAGGGGTCAGCAACCTCCTCAGACTATACTCCTCAGCACCCTGAGAGGCTCTCTGGGGCTAATAACAAACATGGCTTATGCCTGTCATTCTGCCTCAGACTTTTGCAGCCACCAGTCAAGCCCAAGGTGAACTTCTGAGAGAATGGCAGCATCGTTGGGGGTTGCCAGCCTCCGGGTGGGGCCTAGAGATCTCCCAGAATTACAACCAATCTCCAGATGACAGAGATCAGTTCCCCTGGAGAAAATGGTTGCTTTGGAGGATGAACTCTATGGAAATATATACCAGAGAGGCCATCCCCTACCCAAACCCTGCCCTCCACAGACTCTACCCCCTAAAGCTTCAGGCATTTCCCAGCCTAGAGGGGGCAACCCTACTGTTGGGACTCAGCTTGCTTCTAGTATGTCTGGCCAAGTACAGCCTTCATCTCTTCCCTCCACTTTTTATTTGCTGGCTCATCAGCATATTCACAAGCAGACCTTAGTGTGGTACAGACAATGGCCCACATGTTCACTGAATGTGTCGAGAGGGAGAGCTGACACAAGCATGCTGGCCCCAGCCCCTGCCTCCATGTGATTGCTTGGTCATCCGCAGCAGCAATCGATCACGTGGAGGAAGTGGCTCCCTGTGATCAGGGATGTTCTGAGTCAAGGCATGGGAAGGGGGTCATCTGTACCAAGCTAGAATAGAGGAGAATTGCCGTTCATGCCAAAAGCTGCTTGTCCATAGGATGGAGAGTAGTGGGCAAGAGCCAGCACTCTGAAATGTGCTTGGCAGCCAATTGTTAGCCAGAGTTCAACATTTTAAACTTATAAGATACAGTCTCTGGAATGTATATGTGCTAATGACTATATGTTCCTGTATCGTGCATTATAGACACAGTGGCTTGGATCCTAAGCCATGTGACCAGAGTTGCACTAGAGAAAGGCATCTTCCCCCTTCCACTGCAGTCTTCTTTGCCCCCCCCCCCAGCAATTCTCCTTTGGGTCACTGGACCTGAAAGAATGGGAAGGGCAAATTGGGAGTCTGCAGAAGGAGGGAAGAATGGGCAGAAATCTAATCTCAGGATTCTGGTCCCAAGATTGCAAAATATATACCTCTCTTTTTCTCTTTCTCCCTGTGTGTGTGTGTGCACACACATGCGTGTACATAACATTTTATCCTGCCATTGCTCTGTGGAGCACTGAGCAACATATATAGCTGCCTGCTTCTCCTGTTTATTCTCTCAGCAACCCTGAGAATGTGACTGAAACAAGGTTACCCACCTAGTGAGCTGAATAGGGTGAGGATTTGAATTTGGCTGTCCCTGATCCTAATCTGACTAACTCCAGAATCCGAGTGGGGTGGTTACTGGCATTCAAAGGGTTAAGCGCTCCATTTCCTTGATGCAAATCACCTCCTCCATCCAAGGTTGCTTTGCAACAAAGAAGGGGCCGCTGGGACTTTATTATATCATAACTTACAGTTTGGTTCTTAATTCTGCATGAAAATCACTTTCTGATTGCTAGTTGCGCAGAGCTCCATGGGTGCAATGGAGTTTATCATTTCAAGCCCTTTTGAGAAGTGGGTTTCAAGTTGTGAGCTAGTGGGGATTTCAGGGTAGATGAGCTACATAATGAAGGCTGAATTCTGTAGTGCTGTCCAGGCTAGTGCAAATTTGCGTGGAACAATCCTCCCAGCAGGTTCTGTCTCTTGGCACATTTAGGAAGCCAGTGAGAAGATTTCTTTTTCACCATGTATTTGGGGGTAATTGAACACGCTGCTGTTTTCATGCTGGATGAATATTTTGGCTGCCTTTTTTAAAGATTATGTTTTTGGATTATGGAACACTGTTGGCTTCATCTGGTTCCGGGTTTGATTGTTTTGTTTCCTTCTTACTGTTTTGTGGGTATTCTTCTAGGAAAATTGCACAGTTTGTTTTGAACATCTTATGAGCTCGGTAGTAGAATGGACATTTTCAGTAAATAAGGATGTAGCCCTAGCACATTTGCCTGGCAGTAAGCCCTTAGAAACACAGGGGGCTTGCTTTTGAGTGGGCACACGGAGGGTTGTGCAGCATACAAAACTAGTTTCAGATCAGAGCTTAAATGAAACAAGATGTAAGATATTTAGTGCTTGGACTTCCAATATGGGCCTTTGTGTGTATAGTTAAGCACACCCTAACCTGCTCTGATGCAAACCACTTGCTCCCAAAGTTGCTTTCTAGCTAGGGATGAGCTAATAACAGCCAACCTCATTTTGGCATGTGTGTTGCCATTGTCCTTAATATTACTCTTCCCTGTAAAACACACAAAAAAAGAATTACTTGCTAGTTAAAAGCAATTTCTTATTTAATTGCAGAAAAGTAATTTTGGGAGTTGTTAAGCTACAACCATACTGTATGTGGAACATATCTGTATAGGCATTCTGCTGCAAGCACCTCGCTGCAAAAAACAACACTAGCCAAAGCACATCCTGCATAGTGTATGATAGAGAGAACGCTTTGCTGAACTTTTGCATGTAAATTAAGGGAAATTTTCAGTAGTCAATCTAGTCCCCATAGTGGCCAACCAGCTGTACTGTGAGTCATGCATCATGGACACAGGGCGCCCGAGCACCTCCTTGTTCCTGCTCTCTTAGAACATGAGGTTTCTGTTTCACGATTCTGGCTACTAGTCCCTCATGGACCTATCCTAGTGAGTTTTTCTGTTGCCTTTAAAAGCCATCTGTCCAAGAGGCCCTCTCTACAGCCTGTGGCAGTGAATTCCACAAGCTGGACTACTGTAACTCACTCTACGCTGGCCTGCCCTTGAGACTGACCTGGAGGCTCCAATTAGTCCAGAATGTGGCAGCATGAGTCCTGGCAAGAATGCCATGGATAGCACATATGCAACCCGTGCGGCACCAGCTACACTGGTTATCAGTGGAGTACCGAGTCAGGTTCAAGGTGTTAGTGCTGACTTTCAAGGCCTTGGGCTGTCAGGGACCCACATACCTTCGGGACCATCTCCTCCAATATGCCCCCCAAAGAATGCTCAGATTGGCTAGTAACAACTTGCTGGTGATCCCCAGCCCTAAGGAGGTCCAGCTGTCCTTGACTTGGGTCAGGGCCTTTTCAGTCCTGGCTAGGGTTGCCAGCCTCCAGGTGGGGCCTGGGGATCTCCTGCTTTTACAACTGAACTCCACCTGACAGAGATCAGCTCCCCTGGAGAAAGTGACTGCTTTGAAGGGTGGACTCTATGACATTGTACCATGCTGAGGCCCCTCCCCTCCCCAAACCCTGCCCTCTCCTGGATCCACCCTCAAAGTCTCCTGGCAACCCTAGTCCTGGACCCGACCTGGTGGAACTCTACTGGATAACATCAGGGCCCTGCAGGATCTGATGCAATTCCACAGGACCTGTAAGGCAGAGATGTTCTGCCGGGCTTTTAGTTGAGGACAGCAACAGGAGGTTAAGACTGGCACTCTTCCCTTCCTTTCTTTGGCCCCCATGTACCTTTCCCTGCCCTGCCATGAGGGACAGCAGGGTGGCCAGAGATTATATCTCTCTCTTGGATTGCTTTTAAATTACGGACTACTGTTGGCAAATTTAATTATATATATGTATATATATTGATTGTATTTTAAATGTTTTTATAAGGCTGTAAATTGCCCAGAGCCTTTTAGATAGATGATAGACGGACAAACAGACAGACAGACAACACATTGAGTGAAGAAGTACATTTTTGTCTGTATGGTATCTACAGCCCATCAGCTTTATTGCTCTCTAATTTTGGGAGAAGGAGAAAATGTTTTCTCTGTCTGCTTTCTTCTAACTATGCAGCCTTTTATAAACCTCTATCATGTCTCCTGTAGTATTTTTTGTTCTGAACAAAAAGGTTGCAAATTCTTTAGCATTTCCTCATAGGAAAGATGTGCCAGTGCTCTGATCATTTTCAGCATGCCCACAGTTACTGATGACAGTGTTGGCTTCTTCACACTATATTTACTAACCAGTAAACACAGTAAACACAGCAAATGTGAATGGCAGATGTACATATTCAGTAGATAATACTCCAGAGAGTCATGACTGGTCAAGCTTCTCCAAACAATTAAGAATGTGCCTCTGCCCTTCACAGTTTACCTGTTTATCATGAAAAGCACCGATGTAGCCAACACCCAACATGACTGCCACATAAACTAGCCTTCCTTTAAGGTAATTTTAAACAGCCTCCTTTCTTTCACAAAATGCCATCTTCTGTTTACTTAAGGTGAAAACTGTATGTCTGCCTACTTGTCATCTGCAGATACAAGCATCCATGACGATTGCTGTGATATCATAGAATGTTTTAAAATGTTCTACCTGCTATGAGGAAAGGGCCGGTTATAGAATTTTTTTTGGTATTTTTGCAATTTGGGTGTGTGTACATCCATGTATGTGCCTGTGCCTGGAAGTCATGGTAACCTCTGGTGACACCTACTGGGACATGGAAGTGGCTTGATAGCCTGCCTCTGCCTCCCGGCCCTAGTATTCTTTGTAGGTCTCCCATCCAAGCACTTGCCAGGGTCAGCCCTACGTAGCTTCCAAGATCTGACAAGAACAGGCTTGCCTGGGCTATCCAGGTCATGGCCAGTTATAGAATATTGACTCTCAGAGCAGTTACTGTAAAGGGCATGGAATGCAGATGGATTAGAAGGACAAACCTCTTATAATTTTGTAAGGTGTAGATTGAGGAAGGAAAAATGATGAAGATTGGGGAAATGAGAAGCATAGAGCTGGCCTTGACTGGGGGGGGGGTTGAAAATTGATAAATAAATAAAATAGATCCCACATATACACGGGTTCCTATTCGCTGGCCCACTGGGGTGGCAAAAGATGTAGTAGCATTGTCATGGTGGGCCAGGGGCTGGGTGCGAATGCTGCAGCTCCTCCTCTTCCTCTTCTCTCCCTGGCTTAGCTAATCAGGCAGGGCTTGATGTGGCTGGGGGAGGGGCAGGAAGGGTATATCTAGCCCTGCCTTTCCATCTCAGCCAGTTTTGTTCCATGGCTTCTCCCATCTGCCCTCCCCTTTTTGCATGGTTCTGGTTGGTTGTTTCATTATTTATTTCTTCGTCACAGCTGTGTTGGTGGTGTCAGCATGGAGATGAATCCATTTGAGGGGAAATTCAGCCTGTGTGCCCATTTCCTCCATCTTTGGGGATCCTCTTAAGAGATTGTGGGGTGAGGGGCTTCAAGGGACATGCCCAGCTCAAGGGCTTTCAAGGTGCCCTCACCTTCAAGTCCATGTGGTGTCCCTTAAACTGCCATCCCATGGTATCCCCCAGCAGGCAGGCTAGGGGGCAGTACACTCATTGGCTGGCAGGCAGGTCAGCCAATGCCCTGGATCCATTTCTCTGTGCTGCACCCAAGGCTCTTTCAGCTGTCACCAATGAAGTAGTGGCCAGTTTTAATTCAACAAATGGCTTGTCTGTCTTGTATGTACTTGGGTGTGATTTGCCTTGCTGCCCCCTGCCTCTCCCCTCAAAGCTGGGCCTGCAAACACAGACGTAAGGGGAAATGCACTTGTTTTCTTCTTTTAGCATCCTTTTACTGCACAGTTTTGTTTCCTGGATAAACTGTAAAGAAGCCTAGAGATCAGATACTATATACAGTGTACCCTGTCGAAGCTGGGAATCCTTCACTATTCTTTATCAGTATCTAATTCAATTGCTGTAAAGAACAGAGGCACAATCAGCCATCAGCTCACTGCTGTCTTGTTTATGCATTATTTGCCCTTTCATGGCTGTACCTAATCATGGATTTCAATAGGAACAACAAAGATGCTGGTGTGCAAAAGGACTGTACTAATAGAATAATGTATCTTTGGGCATGGCTGCACTTCCTACTGTTACTTTGGTGCACTGTAGTTCATACTTTTTAACCCATGCAATGTTGCAAATGTTCTCATTTGCTGGCAAGAAAGTGCGAGTTACAGAATTTTGAAATGTAAGCAGGTCCTCTATTGTTATTGCTCCAGCCCATGTTCCAACAATCACCATGTAGTTGTACCAGCCATCAAATCAAGGCCAGTGTCTCTGTCCTCGAATGCAAGTCCCTGCTTGCAGCACAGAATCCTGTGGTCCACTGCAGCTGTGGGCCAATTAAATCCTCACAGTTACACCATCTTGTGTTAGCACAATGGAGCCATAGGCTAGCCCTGCCTGTGTCTCATTTTTTAAAAAAATTTTGCACAACACTTGGTTGTTCTAGGGAACTTTATGAATAATAAATCACACAGTAACGTATCACTCTACCAAGATGTAATTTTCTTCTTCCTTGCCAAGGCCCCCCCTCCAAACTAACTTGCCCATTTAGCCAACATGTTTTATCTTCCCATGTATCTATATTTAGGTATTCTGTTTTGTGGAAAGGCTGGGGATTCTCTTTCTTTTTGTCTCTGGCATGAGAAAGCAAGCTGCTGCAGGTGATGGTCTGCCAATCCATATAATAAGGCTGCATTGTATTAACTCTGTGGCATCAGAATAACATCCCTGGGGATGAAATCATTAGCAAGCTGAATGTGCTTCTTCCACTGTGCAGCTCTAGTTGGGCTTTTGCTTCATGTCTGAACCTGGAAAGGATCTGTCACATCTCTAATGCCCCCTAAGAATTGGTATACATGATGTGCAAAAGAATAACAGCAGAGGTCTAGAAAAGCTGGGCTTCATGGTGGTAAGAGAGGCTGGAGGGAACTGCATTGTATTTTGCTTAAAACTCTTTCTCCATGCATTTTGCTGTGGGATCGTGGAATTATTGTAAATGTGATGCTTCTAGTCACACTGGGAAGGTTTTGTTTTGTTTTTTTCAAAAAGCCCACTTCATAATCAGCATACATTTGGATTCAGGAGCTCAGCAGAAATCCATTATTAGCTTAAGTATACTAAATGTGACTGATGGAAACTATCTACACAATGCTACAGGTCCACAGTGTTTTCTCTTTCCAACAGAAAGTTTGCATACAGTAGACCATTCAGATTCACAACTCATGATTTCATTTATTCACAGTCCACAATTGGATCGCATTAGGCAGCCTGTTTCTATTCCCACTGAGCCATAATCATAGACATTACATCATTAAATCTTTCAGGAAATGTGGTTGTTTTGCTACTGGGAGGCTGAACACCGACTCCTTGCCTCCCAGTATTTGCAGCTTTCACCATTTGAGGTGATCCTGTATATTGCCAGTGCATAAGGGCTCCCTTATGGGCCAGTTTGGTGCAGTGGTTAAGTGCATGGACTCTAACCTGGGAGAACCGGGTTTGATTCCCCACTCCTCCACATGCAGCTGCTGGCATGACTTTGGGTCAGTCACAAGTTCTCTCAGAGTTGTTCTCTCAAGGGTGGGGTATAAATCCAATCTCCTCCTCTTCTTCTTCTTCCCATATCCCAAGTGAAGCACAGAAGATTCATTAAAAGGATCTCTGATATTTCACACTGGTTCTAAGTACCCTAGAAGATCCAAGACAGTGCAAAAAGACTTGAAACACTGCACTCCTCAAAGCCCTCTGCAATGTATGGAGAACTTTGCAGAAATGTGGGGTGGAGAGGGTTGTATTATGAATGCTGCCCACCTACTTGCCCTTCTTGCTTATTGACAGGCTATTGCCTGGGAGAACAGCAGTCTGGGCCTTACTTGTGTACTGTTTGTACAAATAAGCCTATATAACATGTTAATAGTGGACACAGCAGTGCTCTGGAGCTTGGGAATAAGCCTCTTTAAAAGTTAGAATGACAATCACTGGGGCACTGTTTATTCAGTGGGGTGAGACTGGGAGTAATCAGCTAGACTCCCAGCAAAGGATATGTACATGACAAAAAAAAAAATCAGATCTGGATTTGGGGAATGGCATGAATATTGGCATCTGATGGTATTTGGGTTCCCCAATACCATTTTGGGATTTGGGTTTGGGTTTTCCTGGGAGATTCAGGAATTATTTGGGTTCTATTAGTCCCTATGGGGGGCTTTTTAGGGGGTCTGGAGTTGACGCAACAACTGCAGGAGGGCTAGTGCTCTAGTGCTGCCTGTGTACTAAGGACCCCCCCCAAGTTGTTGCTGTTGCTGTTGTTGTTATTTATTAAATTTATTAATCACCCTATCCCAGTTTGCACCAGGATCTGGGTGATGTATATGGGGGCAAAATGCCATATAAACATAAAATATTAAAATTCTACAAACCAGTTTAAAAAACTAAGAACCCAAGTAGAGTCCATAATGATGGCGTCCTGGAAATTTCCACCCCAAGTCTGGACAACCAGGGCAGTTTCTGGGTAGGGGGGAGAGAGAACTCATAGCAGCCATTCAGAAGGGGGCAGGAGGAAAGGGAGGTTGCCAGCCAAGGAAATACCATTGCTGCCCTCAGCCAAAGGCCTAGTGGAACATCTCTGCCTTGCAGGCCCTGCAGAATTGCATAAGATCCTGCCGAGCCCTGATATCATTTGGCAAAGAGTTCCACCAGGTCGGGCCAGTGAATTGGACCACAGAGTCCAAAAACTATGGCCTCCTGACAGGCAATTTGCAAGAATGTGGACTGAGCAGGAAAAGAGCCCTGGATAAGAGCCCCATCCCCACAAAAGAGTAAGGGAAGGAGAAGGAGCCAACTCGATCTGCAGCTCTACCTGGCCCTACACCTGGCTCATGCTGACCAGAAGCCACCTTCCCTGAGCCAAGCAAGACTTCTGCCAAATGGAAGCTGCCTTCCTTGGGCTCAGTGAGACTCACCCCAGCCAGGAGCCACTTTTTGTTGCCGGGGAACCTGTTAAAGGGGGGGAAAACAGGCCTGGAATTCTTAAAATGTCAAATATTCCCAAATATTTCTGGGAGTACACGAGACTTGGATACCTGTATTCTCAAGAATCATGAATACCTCTCCAGATACTCAAATACGCCCCAAAATACCAATAAGGTATTCTTCAAGTATATAACAAACCAATAAGGTATTCTTCAAATACAAATAAGATATTCTTCAAGTATATAACTAACTCTATAACAGCAAATCTAGCACTTATTGTGGCATTATGGAATTGTAACCTGGTTTTAATACTGTTTTAAATGATTTATTGTATTATTTTAAATGTTTTCTACTGATTTTACATAAGCTGCCCTGAGCCGGCCCTGGCTGGGAGGGCGGGGTATAAATTTGAAAATAAGAGATAAATAAATAAGTATTTGTTTGGATCAGATCTCTCTAAGTGCACATCCCTACTCCCAGCCTCAAAGTTTATACAGGCCTGAAAAGGGAAAGAGCAATGGGAAAAATTAATGTTTATGCTGTGGAAAGAGCATGATCATAGATTAAGTCAGCGCCTGGGGCAATGTTAGTTAAACCTCACAAACAGAGGTCTGAGCAACAGAGGTGCATTCATTTGTTCCTCACATTGATATCCCACCCATCCTCAAAGGATCACAGAGGAATGTACATATGTGAGAGCGAAGTGAGTGATTTTTCTTTTTCAGTTTTCCTGGTGAGAAAGTTCCCTATTTTGAGCAAGGTCAGGAGTATCTGGTACGCAAGGCAGCTAACAAGATACAGAACACCCGCCATAAGCCTGCCTATACAATGTAGAGGCCCTCCCAGTTAGATTGCCTTGCCTTAATTAAAATGTAATTTGACTATTGTCCATCCACCTAGAGATGTCCTCCTCCAAAGATTTACATACCCATGTCAATAGGTGGTCATGCAAAAAAAGGCATTAGATATATTCCATGCATGTAAGTTGGGGGATGTAAATGTAAAATAACAGAACAATGTTTATGCCCACACTGTCTTGGAGAACCCACTGTACATCAAATACAATTGAATTTCATCAAGCAACTAGGTGGCATTCAATTAACCACTTCAGTTGCCTTCCCTTTATTGACTTCCAAAATTACCAACTCAAGCTGCGGACAATACAGAAAAAATAAAAGCACAGGGCTCTTTATTGACGTTTTGGAATTAAAATTTTGTTTGCTGCAAGAAATGAGAAATTGTATGTTTAATTGGTTGTAGGTTGCAATTTGTGTGCACTTGGGCAGGAAAAATACGTCTGTCTGGGGGACTGTTAAAGATCACTTTCCTTTGAGTCAGCAAAGTTCATGGCTGTGAGGGAAACAGATCTATACTCTATAAAACCTCAAACTAACAAGTAGTTCAGTCTGAGGCAACACTCGCCATGCAGACTTAATTTATTGCATGGAGCTGAATAGCAGTGAAATTGACATAGCGGGAATCAATGGGAGGGCAGGGCTTGAGACTGGGAGGCAGGGACACAAACAGAGGCTCCTCCATAAGAAAAGAAAGGCTTCATTAAGGGGAGGACAACCGGCTGAGTAGTCAGGGCCATGCTGGAAATCGTTTGTGAAAAGTTGTAAAGCTGTATCCAATTCATTTATTTTGAATCCATGCAATTATTATCTAGGCCAGGATCCTCAGCGCTACTTGGGAGCGTTCAAGGTCTGGCATATAACTACTGAGATTTTTTTTAAAAACTTCGATAGGCAGTTTTCTGTGTTGTATCATGAACTACTTTTTGACTCTTTCAAAAACACTTTGCTGTGTTGACATAGCAGACTAGTGAGAAGTCCAAAGTGCATGGAAGCATTTGCTCACTTGGGCACCTCTGATCCTGACCATCATATATAATACCATAGTTTTCATATCACTTCTATGAATGCAGCAGATACTGAACAATCCTTAGCGAACACTGCTGCACATTTTGGAATTCTGAAAGTGTAATTTGAGTCTTAATGGTGAAGAGACAGACTTCTAGTTCTTAAGTAGACAACTGCATATCCAAAACTGTTTCTAACAAATCAACCTCCACTACAAAAATCTAATTAGACTACTTAACAGGGAAGCTTGAAAGAAGCTTTCCTCCCACTGCAGTTCTTATTTCCTTTTCTGAGAGAGTTACTACCATGGTGGACCTGGGGAATTTTGTAGAAACAATTTATCTTGATTTTAGTAAGGCTTTTGATAAGGTTCCACACAATATTCTTGTTGACAAGTTGGTAAAATGTGGTTTGGATCCTATTGCTGTTAGGTGGGTTTGTAAACTGGTTGACAGATCACACCCAAAGAGTGCTAGTTAATGGTTCCTCATCCTCTTGGAGAGGAATGACAAGTGGAGTGCCTCAGGGATCTGTCCTGGACCCTGTGTTGTTCAGCATCTTTATAAATGACTTCAATGAACAAATAGGGGGGTTGCTCATTAAAATTGCAGATGATACTAAATTGGGAGGAGTAGCAAGAACAACAGGATGATCTTGACAGGCTGGAAAACCAGGGCTAAAATGAACAAAATGAATTTCAACAGAGATAAATGTAACTTTTTGTATTTAGGTAGTAAAAATTAAATATATAATTATAGGATGGGGGAGACTTGTCTTGGCAGTAGTACATGTGAAAAGAATCTAGGGGTCTTAGTAGACGATACACTGAACATGAGTCAGCAGTGTGCTGCAGTAGTTAAAAGACAAAATTGATTTTTGGCTGTGTGAACAGGAGTATAGTGTCCAGATAATGTGAAGTGATGGTATCACTTTACTCTGCTCTAGTTAGACTTCACTTGGAGTATTGTGTCCTCAGTGGAACAGGCTTCCTCAGGAGATGGTGGGCTCTCCTTCTCTGGAGGTTTTTAAGCAGAGGCTAGATTGCCATCTGACAGCAATGCTGATTCTGTGAACTTGGGCAGATAATGAGTGGGAGGGCAGGAAGGGATGAGTTAGTGCTCAGTTCTCTTGGCCAGTTTGGTGTAGTGGTGAAGTGCGCAGACTCTAATCTGGGAGAACCGGGTGTGATTCCCCACTCCTCCACTTGCACCTGCTAATGTGACCTTGGGTCAGTCACAAGCTCTGGCACAGCTGTTCCTGAAAGAGCAGTTTGTGTTAGAGTTCTCTTGGTCCACCTACCTCACAGGGTGTCTGTTGTGGGGAGGGGAAGGGAAAGGAGTTTGTAAGCCACTCTGAGACTCCAAGTGAAGGGCAGGGTATAAATCCAATCTCTTCTACTTCTTCTTTCTTACATGCCCAGGGTAATGCCAATCATCACTTTGGGGTCAGGAAGGAATTTTCCTCTGGGCCAGATTGGCCAGGAATCCTGGAAGTTTTCTGCCTTTCTCTGGGCATAGAGCAGTGGTCACTGAGAGAGTGGAGGCGTAGTTGTGAATTTCCTGCATTGTGCAGAGGGTTGGACAGATGACCCTTGAGGTACCTTTCAGCTCTATGTTTCTATGTTTCCTAGTATCCTTTGTTGAAGGAGATCACAGCAAAAAAATGCACCATTTGGTACTTTTTGTTAAGGCTGATACCCCCATACTTCTGTCATTTTCAAATGCAATAAGCTTAAATATTTAGTTATCAGGAAAATTTGAAAATGATTACCTTGGGCTGTATTGTTTTTCCTACTAGGCTGCAATAGTTTCTTGTCCATTTTCAGATGTGTGTCTCTAAAACTAATAAGGAAATCAAGATTTACACTGTTTTCTCAGGTGAGGTTCAAGCCAGCTTTGTTTTTTACTGACTCAGCTTTGAAAAGTATTGTAAAAATTGCATTGGCTGGGTTCGATGATTTGCCTTAACTAGAGGGCAAGAAATATTTCATAGGCCATGGCTCAGAGGCAGAGCACCTGATTTGCATGCAAAAAGTCCCAGGTTCAATCTTCAGTATCTCCAGTTTTTAAAAAGGATCAAGTAGTAGGTGAGATGAAAGACCTGATGTCCTAGAGAATCACTACCAATCAGTGCAGATACTAATGTCCTTGATAATACCAGTTATCTGATTTAGAATAAAGTAGCTTCATGTATTTTCATGTGATCCATGTGCTTGGCATATTGATCACATATAACAAAAGTGGCTTCATATACTTGGTCCACATCTCTCTAAATGTCAGTATTTTTATTGCCAAGCTCCTTAGAGGTATCTGAGCAAGAGATACCATTGAATAAAAGTGAATTAACCCTTTACAGTCCATTATCTGTTTATGCAGCCCTTTGAGAGTTTAAAGTGCAGTCCATCACACATATGTTCATTATTTTGCTATGAAGCCTTCCTAAGTCAAAATGAAATAATACAACTATGCCTCAAGAATGAATGGGCAGGCAGAGACATATCTGCTTTGGGCCCTGTTTGCCTTCAGAGATTTGATGGATGAGTATGCAGAACAAGGCTGTATCAGTGATGGCACCAAAACTTTGGAATATGCTCTTCTGATATGTATATTTGGCCCTTTCCTTTCTCAGTTTTAGAACACTAATGCAAACTACTTGGGAATCTGGGACAGATTGGTTTTATTTAATCTTTGGTATAGTGTTTTCATTTTAATTCTGGATTCCAGTGATACTATTATTTTAATGTTTTAGGGTTACTACTGTTTGTTTTGCATTTCATGGTCATAATGGACCCCGTGATATACTGTTATACTGTAAGCTGCCTTGATAGCATTTTCTGAAAAGGGGGTGAGGAATACGACTCTGTAGAATAGTAAATATGCCCCGATAGAATTTACATATGAGGCTGCTACCAAACTTCCTTGATTCTTCCAGTTTGGGTACTCGAGGCATAAACCCCTGCCATGTTAGTTGTGTTTTTCCTACCAAGAGATTATCATTGCATAGTTCAAATGTAATAGCCAAAGTGGTGCTGAGCAAACTATTACATTTGCCAAGCATGTGAGTCGCTTGCTTTCCTGTAGCCTGTTTTTCATTCCGTACTCCCTTATCGTCAGTGCTGAAACCCACTTTCAAACACAGCAAGAGCGGTGCTAGCTGTATAAGATAACAGTGATGAATCATCATGCTGGGAATAGACTTTGGTCCTTGAACTTTTTCCCTTCACCGTTCACAGATCAAACGTACACATGCAGGTGCCAGAGATTCGCAGATCTCAGCTTGTTAAATGCTTGGTAGTGTCTTTCTTGAAGACATTTGCCTTGTTTCCATAGTGATGCTGTGATACAATTCATCCCAGTGGCCAAAAGCATGCCCATGTCGGCTTCTTTTGTTCAGATTGTTTCAAGGTGCTGACCCATTCGTTTTTCCCCACCACTGTCCTCTCCCTCCTCTGCCCATAATTGTTAGCAACATCTCCTTCATTTTTCTTGATCCAACCAGAGACTAACTCATAAAATCTGGCTCATGACAGAATGAAAAGATGTTCCTCTCTCTTCTTTTCATCTCATAATATGCTTTTTAGGACTAGGCTTGGAAGCAGAATACTTGAACTACCACCAGCATCCATATGAATTTTATGTACCTGCCTTTGACTCAAGATCACTGTCCTGCTCTTCAAGCTGATGCTAACTGAGGAGATACTGGTAAATATGCTGGACAGGACAGCCTTGGAATTCCCTGCCACTGGAAGCCTCTCTTGCCTGTTCACTCAGCCTGTGCCACATCATGATATCGCATTATGAATTTTCCCACCATCACTCAACAACTGCTGGCAGAGGTGGTGCTTCTGGTAGAGAAATGACCAGTACAATAACATCAGGACGTGGGGCAAGATTTACTACACATTCTGGGAAAAATTGGACACAAGGGGCTTCTCTATTCTGTGACATCTTCACCTATAAATCACCTTGGCCACACTATTGGGGAAAGAAATATAGTCCAAATGTTTACATGCCCTGACCATCTTAAAGTGCTTTTAAGCCATTCTTTTCGAGGGGAAGGGAGACTGGGAAGCTCAAATGACCCAGAAGCTGGCCAAGCTGAAGAGAACCCCCTCTTCTGTGAACCAGCACTGCAGGAGCCACACAGCTCAGGCCCAGCGTTCTGCACCAGCAATGAGTGAGGCTCACCTATTGCCTCCTTCCCCAGCTGTGGGGCAAACCGCTGCATGGGACTGCTTTAAACTTTAGAGGAACTGCAGAAGACAGCCCAAAACAATTGCACAGCAGAGAGCACATCCCCCTGTGCAGTTTTTTTTGTGCTGGTTTGCTTTCCCTTTAAACTTTAAAGGGACTGCAGAAGACAGTCCAAAACAGTTGCATGGCAGGGAGTGCCTCCCCCATGCAGCTGTTTTTGCATGGTTTTACAGTCCTTTTAAATTTTAAAGGGACTGCACAAGACAGCCCAAAACAGCTACACAGTGGGAAGCACCTCCCTGCCTGCAAAACTGTTTTTCAGGCTGCCTTCTGCAGTCCCTTTATAGTTTAAAGGGATTGCAAAAGTCAGCCCAAAACAGCTGAGTGGCTCAGCTGTTTTTTTGGGCTTTCCACAAACCCCATTGAAAGGGACTGTGATCCCTTTCAATGAGTTTTGCAGGGCCATGAACCACAAACTAGTTCACTTTGTGAACAAGCCTGCTGGTTCAGTTCAGTTTGTGGTTTGGTTCATGGTTCAGCCACGAACCATGAACTGCATTTTTTCCAGTTCATGCCCATCCCTCTTGGTGAGGTATACAGGTCTGCAGAGAGCTAACAGATTTCTTAGGCAAAGATTCTCTCTGAGTCGTCGTCAAATTACTGAGATCTCACTCAAACATCACATGAAAATAAATCACTTGGTTGATCTGGCAGGCAGAGATCCTGGAATTCTGTCCCCAGAACCCCACCCCGCTATACCCTCAGCATTTCTGTGCATATGTGAAAAACAAAGCTTGCAACAAATGTGATTGCAGCTGGCTTTCAGAATTGAAGGATGGCCTTGCTTTGCAGGCAAGCTGATTTACACTTGCATTTCAAGCTTCCAGTGCTTTTACAATGCACATGTGATTTTGGTCATAAAGACATACCCTCCAGAGAGACTCACCTGATAAAAGAAATTCTTGATGGGGCTTCTTCCTCCAAGCTGTGTAGTTTAGGATTCACTACTGGGACTCAGGAGTGAGAGCAGTGTATTGATTCTTCCTCAGATAATGCTGTTCGCGGTTAGTGAGACTGTCAGCAATATTGTGTGTAAATATTTGCCCTGTCAAATACCATTCAGCAGACAGTGCATAAATATTATTAGAGCTATAAATGCCACTGACTTCATTAATATGTACTACCTTGCCCTTTAGCTGTGCAAATTCTGAGCCAGACCCTCACCTGACATAATGGAACAAAGGATATGCAGTGAGGAATCTGGCAAATTATTAAAAAACAAAGAACATAGCTACAGGGGCAGCTGTTTTGGGTACATGATTTCACTCCTTTTGACAATAGAATGAGGGCTTTTCCCCCCTTCCCTCGACTGCTAACGAGAAAGCTGCAGGTTTTTGTTTTAAAACAGAAGGATCACAATGATATTTTAAATACCATATACCATCATGTCACTTCTACAACAAATTGCGGCTGGCTGTCTGAGGATATTATCTCAATTCTGTCTCTATATTGGAAGTAGAAGGGGGCCTAAATCTCTCTGCTCCGATATAGTCCAATTTGAACAGAATTTATCATGGCCATATTTAAGATTTCCAGAGAGTATCTGTAACGCAAGTTGTGGTCCTATGAACACTTTTCTGGGAGTAAGCCCCATAGAGTAAATTGGAGCTTTCTTCTAAGTAGACCTGCTTAAGATTGCTCCCTAGAGTGGAATTCTTCTCAAGAGGAAGAAAATTACCTGGTTATATGTAGGGCTGCAAACCCTTCAACTGGTCCTTCTAGCTTTCCCTTTCTGTAGAAATTATCAGGGGATGTTACTTAGCTCTGTGTCTTCAAAAACTTCAACTGCAGATTTCTGCAGATTAAGCCTCTATTAAAGGGACAGGACCATTTTTCCTGGTCAGTTGGACAACCTTTCTTATATGATGTATTGGATAGTTCAGCTCTAACCCCTGATGGGGCTCCACAGGCCAGCAGCTGCTCATATGTGAGTTTTCTGGAATACTAAAAGTTCCCACACTGCATACTACTGAATGGGTGTGGGGATCTGGGGCCCTTATGTGTGGGTGTCATGAGGCAGCAGTGGAAGCATCAAAACAGCTGGATGGATACCAGATCCTACTGCAAGCAAAGAAAGTCTGGACTTGCAGACATGCTGAGCAGTGATATACACAAAACAGCAGTCTATCTGCATGGTGCTGAGGCTGCAGTGTTTCTGCCATCATCTCCTACTGCCCTCCAGTAAGAGCAATAGATTCTCTACCCCATTCTCCGCCACAGTCCTACAGCAAACAGCTACATGAGCCACCTCTGCCTTAAGCAATACCACAATTGAAGTAATAAATAATAATAGGCTAATAATCAGCTAACTATATATATAGCATCAGCTAACCCAAGGGCAAACCACATTGCAAGACCTGAAAAACAAATATAAAATACTGGAATTTGATTGACTGAGAGGGAGGGAGGGGACTCTCGAACAAGCAATGACCATTGCACATATTCCCTACTAATTTAATCACAGTGGAATAAACTGGGATTTCAGTGATAGGGTAAGAAATGCCCCTGTAATCCCCAGATCAATAGTCACCTACACAGAAGCAGCTTGAAGTTCTAAAGACTAGTGCACACCATCAAAGCTCCATCATCTATGGATTATTGACATTGTAGACTAATAAACTCTCCATGCATTTAAGAATATCTTTTTCAAATAAGCATGTGGTATCATTTGGCTGATTGCTTACACATTTGGCTGATGGTTTGCACATATTTTCAGACAATGCTGAAAATACTAGGGTTATTTGGTAGAAGTGTGTTGTTTTTCACAAGAGTACACACTCACAGTGTCCCACAGTTTATGGATTATAACACAGAAAAGTATTATACACGCACTTATCCAGACAATGCAATAATAACTGAGTGCTGTCAAGTTACAACCTACTCATTGTGACCCCATGACTGGAGTTTTCAAAGCAAGAGATGAACAGAGGTGGCTTCCCATTGCCTTCCTCTGCATAGCAACCCCATCCAATACTAACTGTGGCTTATCCTGATTAGCTTCCAAGATCTGATGAAATCAGGATAGGTTGTACTATCAGGCTGCTAGTCAAGACAGTATAGGCGGACTTAATGAAAAATCTGTTCTCTATGCAGATCATTATTTTTGTCTGTTGTTCAGTTAACCCATTCTGGCAACCCTCCTCTCTAACAGATTACTTCCAACTGTTAGAGCCCCAGTTGTAAAATTTTAACTCCTTCTCTGCTTCCCAGCACTCATCTTCTATTGGCTGATAGAATTTCACTCTTATTAGCCCCTGCATTACTCCTTCATCTGTCATACTCCCATTTTCAGAATAATTCTGAGATGGGTCTATTTCAGTTAAGCAACTGCTGGAATGGCTCCCAAAGAAAAGATGTGCTTGCATAGTCTTTCCCTCTTTATCACTGTCCCATGATTTCAAAAAGCTTGCTGAGAGCTCAAGTGCATCAAGATGAGTGCCTTATTAAATTTCTGAACTAGATCTCTAAAGCTTTGCTAATTAGTCATTCAATGCAGAGCCTTAATGAGAACATTCAGCTATTGACTGGCATACCAAGGTTATGTTTTTAGTGCACCTGAGACATGTCTAGGAACTTGTCTTTTACTGCTTCACCTTTGCCATATTCAAGTGATGCAAGCCTCTACAAATATTTAAAGTGTGTGCCATAGATGATGGGTGATGGTTTATGCATTTGTCTTTTCCTCTTCCAGATGTCTCTGTGTGCATGCTCATGCTCATGCCCATGCCCATGAAAGAGGGGGATGCTCAGTGAGATGGCCACTGGAGGCATATTTCCCAGGGGTCCCAGAACCTGGAGCTAGCCCCAGCAGGTTTATTGATGGCAGCATCAGGGTACATATTGACAGTTGTGAGGATATTTAGTGAAGATGGTTGTGTCAACCAGTAGTCTTGCAACTACTGGAGCTGGTGGGTACTTAATTCTGTTATCTACTCTATCCTCAGTTGTAGGACAGTAAATTACTAAATCAAACATTATGCCCATTTTTAAATGATCTGATTGTCCATTTGCAAAAGACTATATAACATGCTCTATCAAAAATGATGGAGAACTTCCAGGTACAGGGATTGTATCAAACTCAGGACTACAGTAAAAGTGTATCCACTATAAAATGTTATTTGGTAACATAAACAACTTATAAAGTCTTTTATAATATAACAAGCAAACTAAGCAGGGTAATGATGTTGGAAACTGCAGCCCTTCTATACCAAACTCTACCTGAGCTTTTTTTGTATTAAGCCTGAGGTTATTAAATTTATAATCTGTAATTTATGATTTAGTGCCCTGATGCTTTTTCACCCAGTTCTGATCTGGCAGATACTATCTCCTTAAAACCACCTATTAATCTCTTCCAGCCTTTCCTCAGCCTGTTTCACGCGCACAACATCCTTTAGGCAGCTTATTTCCTCCAGGCTTCCTTTGCCTCTTCTTGCCTCTTCTTTTCCCCCCAAACCAATTTTCCCTGCCTCAGCTGGCCGTAGAATCCAACCAAGCTCCAGAAAAGACAAGAAACCATCAACCACACCAAAAATCTAGTTGTCCCATAATCAACAGAAGATGCATGTTTTCACCTCCCTGGAATGTAATACCCACTGCAATTTGTATTTCTACTTCTCTATACTTGGCATTTCTCCTTGCCTTTTGACTCCTATATAATCCTCAACGTCTTTTGACAAGTGTCTTTTATTTTTGCACTTTTTCCCCCTCCAACCCTTCATTCTGGGAGCTCAGGGTGACATACACTGTTCTCCTCTTTTTCCATTTTACGTTCACAACAACCTTGTGAGGTAGGCTAGGCTGAGAAAGAGAGAAAGGCCACACTGGTTTTTTTCTTAGCTAGTTTCCACTGAAGCTTTTCCACTGTTCTTCTACTTGTGGATATGCTTGGTAACAGCACATATCTGGCACAAATCTGAGACAATGCATTGCCTTTTATCAGCTTTGGCCTGATATGCCAAGTATGGTCATTCCTCAAAAGGCATGGTCTGACTGCAGTGATCCATGCTCTGTTCCCATCCAAGTTATATTACTGTAATGTAGTCTAGGTGGGACTACCTTTGAACACTGTCCAGAAACTTTAGCTGGTCCTAAAGGTGGCAGCCAGGCTCCTGTCAGGGGCGTAATATAATGATTGTTATCACCCATGTTTTTAAACATAAGAACATAAGAGAAGCCAATGTTGAATCAGGCCAATGGCCCATCTAGTCCAACACTCTGTCACACAGCGGCCAAAATATACCAGGTGCCATCAGGAGGTCCAGCAGTGGGGCCAGGGCACCAGAAGCCCTCCCACTGCTGCCCCCTCCAGCACCAAGAATAGAGTGCATCACCTGCCCCAGACTGAGAGTTCCCATCTATACCCTGTGGCTAATAGCCACTGATGGACTTCTGCTCCATATGTTTATCTAATTCCCTCTTGAAACTGTCCATGCTTGTAGCTGCCACAACCTCCTGTGGCAGTGAATTCCATGTGTTAATCACTCTTTGGGTGAAGAAGTACTTCCTTTTATCTGTTCTAACCTGACTGCTCAGCAATTTCATGGAGTGCCCATGAGTTCTTGTATTGTGAGAAAGGGAGAAAAGTATTTCTTTCTCAACCTGCTCAGTCCCATTCATAATCTTATAAACCTCGATCATGTCACCCCTCAGCCATCGTTTCTCCAAGCTAAAGAACCCCAAGCGTTTTAACCTTTCTTCATAGGGAAGAAAGATCTTCACTGGCTGCCCTTCTGTTTCTTTTCTTTTTTATATAGACAATTTTATTAATTTCAGAAATAAAGAAAACAAAAAAGAACAAAGAAAACACAAAACAATGAATAACACACAACAATAAACAAACATTGGAGCTTATACTCTAATCTCTGGTTAAATTTCGCATGGTATCCTAGAATCTTGTTCTTGTGCACCTAAATTAGCTTATGCATTTATTTTCAGAGAGTTATTGTGCCAATCTTCCAAGATAATTTTCTATCCATTTATATAATCTCAACCAGTTTTTCTCAAAGGTTTCTTCTTTTTTATCTTGTAGTTGCAAAGTTAGATTATCCATTTCTGCTGTTTCTAAAAGTTTATAAATAATTTCTTGTTTTGGGAGGCTTCCTTCTTTTTTCCAATTCTTAGCATACAATATCCTAGCTATTGTTACAACATGTATAATGTGTATATATATATATATATATATATATATATATATATATATATATGCTTTCTTGTAGCTTTGTGGTACAATATTTAATAAGGACAACTCTGGTACAAATGGTATATTTGTGTCTAACATTTTTTGCAATATCTCATGTATCCATACCCCTCCGTTTCTAAACACTAGTCAGTATCTTGGTCCTTTTAAGGCCTTAAACTCCCTGGGGAGAGAGTACTTCAGTGGTGCAACCTCATTTGGAATACTGTGTACAGATAAATGGTGCAAACTCATTTGGAATACTGTGTACAGTTCTGGTCACCACACCTCAAAAAGGATATTATAGCTTTGGAAAAAGTACAGAAAAGGGCAACTAGAATGATAAAAGGGTTGGAACACTTTCCCTATGAAGAAAGCTTGAAGCACTTGGGACTCTTTAGCTTGAAGAAATGATGGCTGAGGGGTGACATGATCGAGGTTTATAAGATTATGCATGGGATAGAGCAGGTAGAGAAAGAAGTACTTTTCTCCCTTTCTCACAAGACAAGAACTTGTGAGCACTCAATGAAATTGCTGAGCAGTTGGGTAAGAACAGATAAAAGGAAGTACTTCTTCATCCACAGAGTGATTAACACATGGAATTCACTGTCACAGGAGGTGGTGGTGGCCACAAGCATGGACGGCTTCAAGAGGGAATTAGATAAACATATGGAGCAGAGGTCCATCAGTGGCTATGAGCCACAACGTATAGATAAGAACTCTGGGGCAAGTGATGCTCTATATTCTTGGTGCTTGGAGGGTCAACAGTGGGAGGGCTTCTAGTGTCCTGGCCCCACTGGTGGACCTCCTGATGGCACCTGGTATTTTTGGCCACTGTGTGACAGAGTGTTGGACTGGACATATCATTGGCTTGATCCAACATTGGCTTCTCTTATGTTCTTATGTAATGACCACCTCCTTCAGTCCAGTATGGAATTTTAATTATAGCTGCTTTTACTGTTTTCTTTTAGACTGGAAATTGTTTTTAAGATTTGTTTCATACTGTGATGCTGTTTTTATCCTCTTGGGCTGAGTTCAGACTGGCAATTTGCCAAACTATAGCCACGTTTCAGCCACATTTCCCAAGCGGATTAAAGGGGGCATTCACACAGGCACGTCTGCCTGGCGTCCCCCACCTGTAGGCAACCCGTGCTGTTCCGTTTTGCTCCCAGGATTAAAAGATACCTGTTGAAAGTGGTAGCAAATCCCAGAGAGTGCCTTTATCCTGCTGCATTCCACTTCCCAGAAGTGTGAACGCTCAGCCGAAAAGCCGGGAGCAACCCACATTGTGCATAAGGCAGCAGCGATAGGATTGGCTGTGCTCCGCTCTACCACCCAATGCACCACAATGCGATCCTCCCCAAATTGGCTGGATGCCTATATGTGTATGAGTGCACGAGCACATATGCACTCATGCACTCATACACACATAGGCATCCAGCTGATTTACCAGGAAAAAGCTGTTTACAGCCGCGCCTCCGGGCCAGCAGTCTGAACACTCCTGCACGCCTCTTCCAGGTATGCTCCCACATCAGTCGGCCCTGTGTGACCGGGAAAACCGAGAAAAGTTTGTTCCAGGGCTTTTTTGCCATGACTGGCTCCCACTTCAAACTGCCAGTCTGAACTCAGCCTTGATATTGTTTTAATTCTGGGTTTTATTAGTTGTTAGTTTGTAATGACTTTATGCCATTTTATGTTTTTATCAGAAAAGTAAAATTAGGGTTGCCAACAGTGTTCCCTCTAAGCTGTGCACATGAGCAGCCGTTCATTAACACAGGAGGCCCTGCTCAGCAACAGTCCAGAGCTGTGCAGGGTCTTGCACTGCCCATTGCCCATTTTAAGATTACAGCACCTATATTCTGCTCAGGATGTGAACTGCTCTGCTCAGTGGGGAGAAAAAAATCCACAGAACATTGGTTCTGGGTTGGGACATACCTGGAGATTTTGGGGGTGAAGCCTGGGGCGGGCAGGGTTTGGGGAAAGGAGATACCTTAGCAGGGTATAATACCATAGAGTCCACCCTCCAAAGCAGCCATTTTTTTCCAGGGGAATTGATCTTAGTCATCTGGAGATCAACTGTAATAGTGGGAGATCTCCAGGTGCCAGCTGGAAGTTGGCAACCTTAAGTAAAATGCATTTTGTGTTGAACATTCTTGCTGTTGTTGAGCTACAGTCATAGTACAGACTACAAAGCTGTAGTCATAACTACAGTTGCCGAGGCTGGCAACTGGTGGAAGGCTCAATATTTATGGTTTAACCATAGAGTTTGGGGCAAAAGCTAGACCGTCATCTGACACAATTATGTCACTTCTGGGTTGGGTTGCACCAGAAGTGATGTAGTAGTGTTGGAACAACACTGATTGACACCTACCCCCCATTTTCCCCTGCCACCCAGCCAAGCAGTGGCAGAAATGGCCAGTGGGGTGAGGTTTCCCTCTGAAGAGGGAGACAGAGAGAGTCTAATCCAGCTAGTTCAGTAAAACTCAGATGAGCAGCTTGATGCAGATGTGGATCTGCACTTTTAAGGCACAAAGGGCTTAAATTCTTCTTGCTTTATCAGGGCCTAGGGATCCCATTCCCCCAACAGGGGCAGGGGGTTGCCCACTTTCGCAGTCCCCAATCCACCAGCCCTGATTTGGCCAGTGGGGGGAACCCCACCCCCAAAGCATCTTGTTTGTGCCAACATACCCAGTGCAATGACATTCACCTGGAGGTGACGTCATTGTGCCAGGCACGTTGCAAGGAGGGATGCTTAATCGTTTAAGGAAAACCATAGAGTTTTTCCTTGAATAATAGAGCGTCCCCTGCAACATGCCCTGCACGATGACGTCACTTCTGGGTGACATCATCATGGTGCTAAGAGGTCCCAGAGAAGGACCAGGACACCCCCCCCACCTGCAACCAGGTAAAACCTGGCAACACTATCAGAGTCCCTGACTATTTTTCAAGTAAGGCCATGCAAGTTCCCTTGCAAAGAAGCTTATACAGTTGGAGGAGCAATCCTATTAACTTGAGAGAAACCAAACTCCAGAATATGCCCCACAGAAGAATGCCATCCTAAAGCTTACTCCATCACTCACTATACTTTGCTGCTTTGCAGGTTACCCACTATGGCTGAGTATGTGTATTCCCCACACCTATTTCTGTCAAATAAGTGCAGTACATATTTCCTTTGTATCTCTGCAATCCTATGAGATGACTCTAGTCTGCACCCATTGATTTCAATGGGTTTAGTTCAGAGTAACTCTGAACAAGATTTTACGATACATATGCAGGTTCCTGATTATTAGGGTTGTCAACCTCCTGGTGGTAGTTGGAGATTTTCAAGGATTACAGTTGATCTTCAGATGATAGAGATCAGTTTCCCTGGAGAAACTGGTTGCTTTGGATGGTGGACTCTATGACATTATATCCTGCTGAGCTTCGTCCCCTCCCCAAACCCTGCCCTCCTCAGGTTCCACCCCCAAAATCTCCAGGTATTTTACAACCTGGAGCTGCAAACACCTCTGATGATACCAGAGTTGTAGCTACTATTAGATGACTAATAAAAATTCTTGGAATGAGGTGAATCAGCAACCGGAGACAATGGAAGTGATTTCCTCACAATGCCTGCGTGCCCTCCAGACCTGATAAACTATTGTCTCATCAAATATACATGTGAGCTTGCAAATTATTTATTTCTATCATTTTATACCACGGGTGCCCAAACTTGCTTAACGTAACAGCCACACAGAATAAACGTCAGATATTTGAGAGCCGCAAGATGTGAACAAGTATCACACACATGTTTTTATTGAAAAATATGGAAATTTGCTTTTTATTAACATTAAATTAGACTGCGTGAAAGAGCTGCACGTGGCTCCCAAGCAACGGTTTGGCCACCCCTGTTTTATACCCTACAATTCAGCAAGAGGGTAACTTACAATAATGCTTCTGGTCTAAAAAAAACCCACTCTGAGGCTGCGGTCACACCGGAGGTTTGGCACAATCTGGCTGCACCTCTATTTGCGGTGGTTTAAATAGCTGTGGGAAGTTTTGATCAGACATCCCACCCTGAACTGGCTTCACTGCATGTTCACACCATGGTCCAGCATTCAGATTGTTGCAGCATTCTTTTCTTTTTGTCTTTCACCCATGCACATAAGTGTGTATCCAAAGCTCTGGCTCCTTTTTGACAGCTCCACAATCTCTCTGCCAAGTACTCTGGCCCCTCTCAGCCTCCTTCCCTTTGTCTCTCTTCTGTGGAATACATGGGGGGGGTAAAGTGCAGATTTACATGAGAGTAGTCCAGTTGACGTCAGTGCATTTACCCTTGTGTCAATCATGGGATGCTCTCAGACTCTGATGCAGAAACAGGAAACAGGAGTGCAGGGGGGATTTGTCACTTGAAAACAACTCCCCCAGGAACTCCCGATCCAGAATGACTACTTGGCCCAGGTGATTGACAACATCAGGGGAAATTGTGTGCTTATGCAAACATTGCTACCTGATCCCCCCCCCCCCAAAAAAAAAAAAAAAACCCGAAGGTGGAAATGGAAGGGAAGGTTCAGACTTCCCAAACAGCTTGACTTCACAAGAGGGGAGTTCAGACAGCCAGAAATGTGGAGTGGAAGTGCTGGCATCCCTAAATATTGGACTTTCCCCGGTGTCTGATTACTCCACTTCCAAAGTGAGGCAAACCGGGGTGTCGACGACTGGGGCATGGAAGGCAGATGTTGTTGTCTGATGTGCTCTTTAAATCCACAAAGGTAACACAACTATATTGGTGTGAACTTCTGGAGTGACCACAGCCTGAGATACTTAACATTACATCAAAACAAAGATAAAACTAATTAATTAGTGCAATCAAGAAAAAACAATTTAAAAGCAAGAAAATAACGGCAACATTTGGGAAACAGCCAACCCCACCCCAACAAAACCTTAAAAGCAGCAACACTGCCCAAGATCTCCTGAAATAAAACAGCAAAGATCTCAGCATAAAATCTAGCTTGAAAATAGGTCAGCACAGGGTGCCTCTCACCTGTCATGGCTGGTTAACATAAGAACATAAGAAAAGCCAATGTTGGATCAGGCCAATGACCCATCCAGTCCAACACTCTGTCACACAGTGGCCAAAAATACCAGGTGCTATCAAGCGGTCCAGCAGTGGGGCCAGGACACTACAAGACACTTCTTGGTTACAAGAAATGGGGCCAACTTGGTGATGCCGCTTCAGTGTAGAGCTCATTCACCAAGGAAGGTTGCTAGGCTAATGCCTCATAAGGAAGAATTCTGTTGGGAAATTGTGCTGCTGAGATTGTTTAGACTGATACTACTTACCTGTTAGATTGGGTTGCTGTTCACAGTTCTCTTATTGTCTTTATTGTGGATTTCACTGTGGTTTTTGTTTAGTAAACAAATTTGGGAACCTTTTGTCTGTAACAGGGAGAAGAAAATTAAAAGCATAGGAGTAATTTCTACCTTAGATTTGTTGGCAGATGTGGACCGGGCCGTTTAGAAACTAGGTGGTTTGTTTCACATAGCAGACTCGTGAGATTAGGTTTTCTTTAGGACCTTCTTTCTCTACGTAATCAGCTGGGTTATAGCTGGTTTGGTGTGTAAATCCCCTCATCGAATATATGCAAGTGACTTACAAATTTGCTTCTTCACTTCAGCAGTGGGTTCACATACATACTTTCCAAGCAAACAGATTATTTGGCTAGTATTTTCCAGCAAGCAGCCAGGAGATGTTTTCAAACAGAATCTAGAAGAGAGAATATTCCTTTGAGTTTGAATCTCTTGCCTGGCTGATCCAGCATTCTCCAGGCTCACAACGTTCATTGTACATCTCAAGGGGTTAAAATGTTCAGCACTTAACAGAAAGTGGATATTAAATTCACAGTAGAATTACAGGTGCAGATTCAGAATGCTTAAATGCAACAAGAGAGAATGATGCTAGAGTTATGCCTAGGCTGTTGCTACTACATAGTCAGACTTGCATCTAAGAAGAAATCATAAAATGAACAGACCACAGAAGAATCACTCCTTCCCTGAATCATTGCCTTGACAAAGCAAACTGGCATAGGCTGGGGTTGCTGTTATCAGGATTTGACATCATCTGTGGGGTGCTAGCCTGTCTGTGCTAGCCACAGGAAGACCTGAAAATGGGAGGAGGGTCCAAGAGTAAACAAATTTATGGCACCCTCCCATACAGCTACTACAAGATCATAGGATTTTTCGTGGGGGCCCTGTCCTTTAGAATAGCCTGTTAGGATAGGTGAGGTGCCTCATTTAGGAAGGCATGTAAGGCAGTTCTATTCAAGAGAGCATTTGGTGGAGAGTGAATAGTTGAGCAGATCTGGTAGTGAGTTTGTTGAACCTGTGTGTTTTAATTCTTGTCTGTTTTAGCCAGCGTGGGGTAGTGGTTAAGAGTGGCAGACTCTGGAGAACAGGGTTTGATTCCCCACTCCTCCACATGAAGCCTGCTGGGTGACCTTGGGCCAGTCACAGTTCTCTCAGAACTCTCTCGGCCTCACCTACCTCACAAGGTGACTGTTGTGGGGAGAGGAAGGGAAGGCAATTGTAAGCCACTTTGAGACTCCTTAAGATAGAGAAAAGCAGGATATAAAAAACAGCTCTTCTTAAATTTGAATGATTTTAAATGTATAATTTGTGTATTTTATTCTGTTTTAATTTTGTTGATGCAGTGGGTGCTACAGTGATGGCCACCTTAAATCTGAGGAGGTAAGGTCAGATTTGTTGTTGTTGTTCAGTCGCACAGTCGAGTCCGACTCTTCGCGACCCCATGGACCAGATTACGCCAGGCCCTCCTGTCTTCCGCTGTCCGCTGAAGTTTGCTCAATTTCATGTTCGTTGCATCGATGACACTGTCTAACCATCTCATCCTTTGACCTTCAATCTTTCCCAGCATCAGGGTCTTCTCCAGTGAATGCTCCCTTCTCATTTGGTGGTCAAAGTATTTGAGCTTCAACTTCAGGATCTGGCCTTCCAGGGAACAGTCAGGGTTGATTTCTTTTAGGATTGAATGATTTGATCTCCTTGCAGTCCAAGAGACTCTCAAGAGTCTTCTCCAGCACCCATGGAGAAGGAAATGGCAACCCACTTCAGTATCTTTGCCAAGAAAACCCCATGGACAGTAACAAAAGGTCAGATAGAAATGTGTTAAATGAATAATTAATATAAAGGCAATCAGGGGCATCCAGAACAAGGATGGGAAAAAGAAAGGAATGGCCTGGATCTGAAGTGCGAGAGATAAAAGAGGAATAAAGACACATCATAGAAAGGGGGAATAAGAGGACAGAGAAACCCAGAGAAACTATCTCTCAAGAAGGAGCCCACTAGGGAGATCTAGAGCCCAGTTACCTCCATTCTCGGGTCATACAGGTACCCAGATATGAGTGGCAAAAATGGGGTGTGGGGAAAGACTTCTGCCTGTTAGAGGTGCAAGGATATAGGTAAGTCCCAGGCCATGCAAGGTTGAACCCAGAGTCATATGACTAACCAATGTTGCTGACATGGTACCACCTCTGAGCTCTAGTTAGAAAATGAGCAGCTAATTTTGTACCAACTAAAGCTTCCAGATTATCTTCTGTATGCTCCATTTACAGCATATTGCAGTATTCAACCCTTGGAGTTACAGAAGCATGGATCAGTATGGCTATATCAGCAGTCCAAGATGGAAGCCAGTTTCCACACAAGATGCAGTTGGAAGAAACCCTTCCTCACAACTGCACAAAGTTAGTCAAATTCCATCTCACCACTCTGTCTGAAGTAGCCAAAGTAATCCTCAGTAGAACTTCTTCTCAACCAGAATTACTTCCATGTTGTCTAGATTTAGGTTTAGTTTGTTATCCCTCAGAACCTTCACTGTGTCAGATTACAGAATGTTGTTAGTGATCTGATTATGTATATTAAAGGATAGAGGGAAGGGAATACAGTTTGGATTATAATTAGCTAACATCTGAATGTGCATATCCCTACTCACTCAGTTGATGCTTTCGTTGTATGCCACCCAAACCAAATTCAAAAGCAATTCATTCAAGACTAAAGGATTATCTTAAGGTCTATTGTGAACTTCTGTCTCTCCGTGACCAAACCTATGACCTTCAAAGACTTTTGTTTTTATTTTGTGATGGAGGAGGAAGTCAATGGAGTGGTAATAAATGTTTTCTGACTTCTTGCTAGTCACAGATTAGCATGAATGCCCAAGCATGGTAGCAAAAAGTATGTGCGTGGCTCCTACATTCTGGAAATGAATTAGTATCATGCTCTCTTTGGCTGGCAGCATGGGTGCCCAGAGACCAGAGTAGGTGGGACTAGTACATGCGTGGGACATTTATCTTTTCTTCAAGTGATCACTCCAAAGTATTTATTATGAGCCAGAAAGAGCAGTAAGCTCCCCAGAGCTATTTTGCCAGGGGTTTCTGCCTCTTATCTGAGTAAGCAGAATCACTGTTAACCAAACAAATGCAAGGTCAGGTAGGAAGTGTGCTTACCAGCCTGGGAGTGCTGGAACAAAAGGCTCTTCTTTGCACTCCCAATAAATTGGTCCCTCCAGAGTTCTCCTTTGAAATTCTAATTAACACAGGGAAGAAAAAGATTCATTAGGCTTTGGGCTCATTAAAATACTCTTGTCATTCACCTGCAGTTTATTCCTGGCACTTAATCAAAAGAAATTAAATTATCTTTCTAACTAACTTAATTTAACAGGGTCTGTGATGTATAGACTGGAAGGTATAAAGTATCGAGTGTGCAAATGGGTGGTATTCTTTTCCTAATATTTCTATAAGTCTTATCTAGGTAACAAAACACCTTTCATGAATTTAGAAGCATGCCATGCTCTAGAGTAATTATGCTAATTCTATTTATGTTTGTTTGTTTATCTTATTTAGATTTTTTTTTCAACTAGAGTTTTGTGCAGCAAAGAAAGAAAATGAATCTTCTGATGAGAAAAATTCAGAAGCCAGTGTTTTCTCCGGGTTTAAAGAAAATCACACCTTTGGAGGGAGAATGGTATTTGATTACACATCAGGAATCTTTAGAAAGAGGAAACTTGAAAATCCTCATTATTATTTTTTTGCTACCATGGAGAGTGAATTATGTCCAAATCTAGCTTTATTTATTTTTATTTTATTTATTTACATTATTTATAGTCCACCTTTCTCACTGGGACTCAAGGCAAATTACACAGAGCGAGAAAATACAATCAACAGGATGGGACATTCATTAAATAATTAAATCAGATCTGGGTTGTAGAGCCAACCAGAAATCTAAAAAACAGAACTAAAGCAAAGCATAATAACCCATTAAATGATGCAAGTTTACATAACAGTTTCCAATTTACAACAAGCTATACACAATAGTACAGACCACCCTCCCTAATAATTTATCCAAGCAACTTTGTGAATAAATTTATATTGTGCTACTCTACTGCCTGCATAGAAAAGACCTCTTAAATAGTTTTGCATAGTTTGCAGAAAGCCAGGACAGTGGGAGCCTTCCTGACCTCATCAGGGAGACCATTCCACAAGTACAAGTAGGAAAGTACTTAAGATGGGATGTGTGCCCTTGCAGCCAATGGAAGTGAACATGTTCAGAGTTAAGATATTCCTTGGTCTTAATCAAGGCCTGCATGTTATGGTAGGAAGATGTAAATATCTTAGTCACATGTTTCAGAACCTATGATCAATATGCATGAAAATGGATGCATGATTGTGTGTTTAAGTATGGGAACAATACAGTAGAATGCTCTCCGTAATAAGGTTTGTCCAGAAAAGCTCCTTTTCATTTCAAAATAGGGTTGTGAGACTTTCTTTCAGCATAAGGTGTGTTCCCCACACAGGACTTCTATTGGAATGGATCCACATTATATAGCCTTGGGGTTTTCAGACTCCGTTAGTAGCAGGGGTGAGAATTTTGGTGGCTTCTCTTACAAAATGCAAACGAGAGAAATGTGGGGTGAGGAACAAGTGTAGCTAAATGCATGTCAGTGGTCTATACAGAAATGATATATTCATTCTAAGTGTTCTCATGTGAATCATGTGAAGAGTAAAACCAGTCTCTAAGATCACATTCCATTATTTATCTTCATTCAGTCATGCTCAATACCTGTGCAATCCATGTTAATTTGTCCGAATTAACTACCACTCCGTTAGATTTTTTATTCATAGTCAAATGGAGGAAGGGAGCTCTTTGGGGGGTCTGCTTGGTTTTAATCTGTGATTCATAACCAAACAGAGGCCATGACTCAGTGGCAGAGCTTCTGCTTGGCATGCAGAAGATCCCAGGTTCAATCCCTGGTATCTCCAGTTAAAAGGGTCAGGTAGCAGGTGATATGAGAGACCACTGTCTGAGAATCTTGGAGATCTGCTGATAGAACAAGGGTCTAATTCAGTATAAGGTAGCTTCATGGGCAAAAGTGCATGTAAGCCACCTTCAGCTAAGAAGAAAGGTAGGCTATAAATATATTAATAAATAAAATAAATTAGAATCCTGTGAATTAAAAAGATGGTGGAAAGTTACCATTTTCCTTTCAGTAAACACCCCCACTTGGGGCACAACAAAATGGTAAAGAGTATGCAGGGGTAAGTAGTCCTGTTTCAGTCAACCATGAGTTTTTATCTTTAGTAGCTAAGCACTGATAATAATCATCACAGCTTTAGATGTGCCGTGAAGCTTTGATTTAAAAGTCTCCTATATAGAGTCATATTCTGCAGTACACTTCTGCATTTCTCAGAACACCTGGAGAATTAAGAGAATCTTGCAGCACAGGGATACAATGACTAGTCTCTCCATGCAAATCCCATAGTGAAGAAAATTCAATCATGTGAACTGAATCAATGTTAAGCTTATCCATTTAAGCATATCAATGAGTTAGAGTCCTATTGGGGGAAGAAAACAAACAAAATCAAGTTTGGTAGTAAAACAATGTGGGCATATAAATATGCAAACATATTTGCACACATAATTCTAGACTATAATAATAGTCAAACTTTAATTCAAAATGAAACAAGTAGACACAAGTGGGTGTACTTAAATAGCCCCAAGGAGCCATTGTGGGATGTGGCTTGAGATTGTTTTTTAACCAAAATGGAATTGATGGACTGCCTTGGCTGTTCTGTAAATTGGTAATCCTAGGAGTAAATAAAGAATAAATTGAAACTAGCCAGAGATCCTAGGGCAAGTGCTGCTTCTAACCAAATGAAGAACTGCTGCCATGAAAGAAGTCTACATCCTCTGTTGATCTCAGTGAAAGTGTTTGAATCTGACATCCACTTCTACCTGTCAACTCCAGTTTTTAATTCCCCTCTCAACAGTGTTTGATCTGTACTTTTTTGCCCTCCATAAGAATGACATGCTCAGTAAATATGAATAACACCACAAAACAGGTGGTTTAGCACAAATGTGGAACATCCAGTTCAATATCTGTTATTTTTCCTCATTTTTTATTTTCCTGTCTTTCATTTCAGTGTCACATGTGCTTCCTTCCACTCTCAAAGTTACATACTGAGTCCTGTTTCCAGGTATAAAGTTGAAATAATTTAATAGTATAATGACCTTGGCAATGGATAGAATACATTCTTCATGAATAAATGCTTGACAGTATATGTTGTATAATCCTTGTATAATTGTGCACAAACATACGCCATGGCAATAAGTGTGTGTGAGAGGGGGAGGGAGGGGAAGAATACAATTTGGCCCCTTCCAAAGATTTCTTGAAAAAATCTATGGTAGGTGGGGATGTTTCATGGTAGTATTTTTTTTTATATATAGATTGAACTCCTTGGGGAAAAGGTAAAATGAAAATGTGTGAGAGACTGACAAAGGGGAGAAACAAGAATGCATTGGATTTCCCATTTTATTTTTGGCTAGTTATGACATCCTTTTTTAGCATACAAAGGGAGTCTCCTGAGTATGCAGAACCTCCTGCCTTGCCTGTGGCTAGCCCACTTTCATTGCTTTCATGAACATAAAGGAGCAGCAGCCATTTTGTTATGAAAAGGAGCAATGAGACAAAAAATAGGGATGATGACTATGGCAGTCATTATAGCTCTAAGCTTGTGACTGGCTGTGGTTGGAAAAGCAATGATGGACCTTCGCTTGATTCCACAGGGCAGTTCTGAAGGTCTTATCAGACTTTCTGTTCCTGTTTGTTGACATTGCTTAAAGTGCCATCCCAAGCAGAGTTGCACCCTTCGCAGCCCATTGACTTCAATCAATTTAGACAGGTGTAACTCTTTGTAAGATTGCATCATGAGTTGTCTGACATTTCTGCAACAGAGAATTTGCATCCTCTCTGTTTGTGCATGTGCACTCCTGAAAGGTCAAGTGCAAGGAGTCATAATTTGCTGAGTGGCAATGCAAATAGGTCAGCATATTGCCAAGGGAACCATGGGAAAGGCCTTCCATGCAAAGGGATGGCAAATATGTTATTTTGCTTTCTAACACCTACTGAAGAAAAACACATCATCATGTTTTTTAAAGTTAATCCCAGAACTGTATGCGAAAGTGAAAATTGGGTCAATAAATAGGAAGTTATACTTTTGAGATGAAAATATATAACTCTTGTGTAACACAACATTCTCTCCCCAAAGCTGGCTACTGCTGCAGAGGTGGAAGGCTCCACTCAGCTCCATCAGTGCCTCTGATCAGGCTGGAAATCTCAAAATTACAAGAGGGAACATGAGCTACTGATCACATATCATTGATGCATTCTGATGGGGGGGTGGGGAGAGACAAATGTCCTTGTGTTTATCCCAGCAAACCTGGAGGAAATAGGATAGATGGGCTAAATTGCTTCTCAGTGGCTCCCGACTATGAGGGAGCCAAAGGTCAAATAATTAGCCTCGTTCTAATAGCCTAGTAGCTGGTAAATTGTCAGAATCCTAATACCACCTGCACACCAGCAAAGGTTTAGTGGCTGTTAAGTGGATGAAATAAAGGGAGCAAAATTAAACCTGTCAGGACCTTTCCTTGCCAGAGACACTGACTGCTATGGCAGTCAAATGACTAAAAGGTTTTTTTAGTTCATTAACTTCCTTGCTGCTGACTGGTTAATTGATTAATTACCTGATTAGTATAAATATTGTGGTATTGAATTGTGCGTGAATGATATTCGTTAATGAAAGCAACTGTTCCAACTAAACAACAGAGACAAATGGCTTCACATATGCAATTCAGAGGGGAGAAGGGTGTGATGGAACAAACATCAAACTTGTAGCTGCCGTTCTGCAACCCACCCACCCTTTCATCTCTCTCCCAACGCAACCCTCCTGACCGTTGTGGGTTGAATGAACAACTCGTTCATGGGAATGTGCTGATTTTCCCCATTTCCTTTCAAATATCTCTTAAAAAACATGGCTATTGGAGCATCTTGTTCTATTTTGTTGAGTCCAGATTATGAGTGGACGGAATGGAGCTTTACTGTTCTTTGTGTAGCTATTGGCTGGGAAAGTTTTACTAACGGTGATGTCAGTTTCCTCACTTTGTCAATCAGAGGGGGCAGTAACTCGATCTTCTCTCCAAAATGCCAATGGGAACTTGGTCGAACACACCACAAGCATCCCTGCCTGAGGGGTGTTGGTCGGTCAGTCCCTCCATCAAAAGGTCTGCCTCCTGCTGCTGAGGTTTGCTGGTATCAACACAACTGATAGGGGAAGCTGGGGTGGAAGGTGCTGATTGATGAATGGCACACAGGGTCAGTTCAGAAAAAAAAAACCCTGCAAGCCCATTTTCATGGCAGAAGTGTTTGAGAAAGGAAAAAACAAACATGCCACATGCTGACGGCCAGAAAGTCTTCTTCTTCCGCTCTCCAACTGCAACTGGATCCATCTACCACAAAGGGATGGGCACCCAGTCAGGGCCACGGGCTCAGCCCCTCTGCCTCCGATCTGGGGACAGTCAATCACTCTTACTGTCCTTGCTGTCCAAGTAGGCTCCCAGGAGGCTTAGCGAAGAAGAGCCCAGTGTTCTTGACCCCGAAGCATTGCTGGCCTCTGTACTCTGACTCCCAGTGGCTGAGCCCACCAGCCCATTCTGAGCCTTGGTTCTGTTGGTGCTGCTGTGTTCCAGCTTCCGCTTGGTCGCCACCAGTCCCGAGAGTG
Source organism: Gekko gecko (assembly GCA_029375565.1). Lineage (NCBI taxonomy): Eukaryota > Metazoa > Chordata > Lepidosauria > Squamata > Gekkonidae > Gekko > Gekko gecko. The sequence goes on from JAPDNY010000006.1 coordinate 143,044,391, forward strand.
TGTCCTTGCTGGACAGCTTGCCAATGCTCCTCTCCCAGCATTCCACCTTCAGCTTTTTGGCCTGGGGCTCTGGATCCTCCTGCAAGATGTCTGTAGGTTTTGCTTTCGTTAACGTCTTGGCAAGGGCCTGAACGGGGTCTTCGTCAGAATCAGAGTCTTCCAGCAGCCGCCGGGCCTGGGCTTGCTCCAGCATGGCTCTCATCTCCCTCTCGTCCTCCTCCACTGCCAGCCGTTTCTGCTCCTCCTCGTAATCCTTGTACTGCTGCAGCATGGATTCAAAGTCCACGTGGGCCTGGCGCTGGTTCAGCTCCTTCAGCTCCTGCAGGTTCTCCAGAACCTCCATCTCCAGCTTGGAGTCTTTGGTTCTGTTCTCCAAAACCTTCATGGGGTTGTTGAGCTCTTCATCTTCTCTTTCCTTCTGCAACCGCTTCTCCTCCTCCTCTAGCAGCTTCTCCGCTTGGAAGTTCCGTGTGGCCCCGTGCTCCATGGCATAGTCAGTGTTCTCAGGGTCTGTCTTGAATGTGATTTCCGCAAGGCAGCGGGTGCATTTGATATAAAAACGGAAGATGGGAAGCCCCAGGTAGGATTCATTTTGGACTGTCTCCTTTCGGGCATTGAACTTCTTGCCCTTGTAGATGTATTCTCCACACGTCTTGCACCGCATGTTAAAGGGAGCCATCAGCCGCACCACATAGTGCCGGTCCTTTGGAAGTTTAAGCTTGGGGATTTTTGACGGATCAAAGTCCGGTGGGTAGTATTTATTTAATACTTTCCTTTCCGACATCTTGTCCCTTCAAGGCAGTTCGGACTCTCTCCTCCGCAGCCACTCAGAACTTCCGGGATTCCCACCAGTTCCCGCCTCTCCCGTTCCTATTGGCTGCCGCGTCGTAAAATCTGCAGCTCTGTTGGCTTCTGAGGCCGTCTGTGCAGCCGGGACGTGCGTGCATCCTCTACTAAAAGTGGTCCGGTAGTGCAACAAGCCTCAATGACCTTAAAATGTTTGCACTGCCGGCTCGCCCACTAGGCGAGCTAGGCGCTCGCCTAGGGCGCTGGGGCCCACAGGGGCGCCAAAGCGCCCCCCGCCCCGCTCCCCGTGAAGCCGGCGCTAGGAGGGAAGGGGTGGCCGTTCAAATGGGCGCCCCTTCCCTGGCTTTCCTGAGCACGCTGCTACTGCGGCATGCTCAGGAAAGCCGGCGCTCCCCCGTCTCCAGCCGGTGCTGGGGCCAGGGAAGGGGCGCCCGTTTGAACGGGTGCCCCTTCCCTGGCCCCAGCACCGGCTGGAGATGGGGGAGCGCCGGCTTGCGCCCCTTCTCTCCCAGCCCCAGCGCCGGCTGGAGACGGGGAGGGGGAGCACCGGCTTGCGCCCCTTCCCTCCCAGCCCCTGCGCCAGCTGGAGACGGGGGGGGAGTGCTGGCTTGCACTCCTTCTCTCCCAGCCCCAGTTTACCTACAGCCTCTAGTCGCGCAGCGGCCCCCCCACCGCCCCGATTGCGGCTGGTCTCCAGCCTCTAGTCGCACAGCGCCCCCCATCTCCAGGCCCCACCGGGAGGTTGGCATCCCCGTGGGGTGGGCGCCCCAGGCTGTCTTGCCTAGGGCGCCCAGACACCTCGGGCCTCCCTGTTGAGGAGGAGCATCCTCTGCTAAAAGTGGTCAGGTAGTGCAACAAGCCTCAATGACCTTAAAATGTTTGCCCAGGCAATATTCATCCCTGTTGAGGAGGAGCATCCTGAACAGAGACACCATGTGGAAGCTGATATGCAAACATTATGCATTATGTAGCTTTATGCATAACAGCAGGCATGGTGGTCTGGATAAGGAAGGTGGGGGTGCATTTATTGCCCTTTCTGGAATCCAGGTTCAGAGACAGTTAAAGTGAAATAACAATCATTCAGGTCCTGGATTAACTTGTCCACACAGGAAAATCCAGGTTCAGGTAATTGCTGTAGCACACTGATAGTGCAACATTTAATCATACATAGATAGTGTCCTGCTTAGCTTCAGCATGGCTACCTAATAATTTACAGACCATACCCTGGGAATAGGGGTATATGCCAAGAAAAAAAATGTTATATTTTCAAACCCTGAATTTGGGAAGGAAACCTTTACCATTATTGGTCATTTTCAGGGAAGACAATATCAGTTCAGGTTTCAAATATGTGATTTGGGTGGGATTCTGGATTTTCTGGACCATTATTTTCAATGGGGAACCAATTCAAGGGTCTGGTGAAGCTCAGTATGGATTGCCTTCCTCTTCCCCAACATATCTTAAAAGCTGCAGTTCTGTCTGGGTGTCTAAGTTGTTTGCTGTGATATCATTGGCAAGAATATCCTTTCATACATATGTTAATATCTCTCATTAATGAAATAATTAAATTAATATATTACACCCATCATTATTTGCGTCAGCTTTAAGCATCATAATAGTCAGAAGTTGATCAGTGTGGCTCATGGACAAGTCCAAAAGCTGGTTAAACCCTCAGTAATTAGAAGCTTTTCATATTACCACTTGCTTTTGTTTAATTGGAGAGTAAGTTTTTAACTAAGGCCAGGTGTTTTTTTTTTGGGGGGGGACATGCTTTAACAGAGTTCTGGAACCAACATTATTCTTCTATTCAGACTGAAAACTCCATTTCCCTCTTGAGAGTTCCAGTTCCCTGACTAAGACAGTTTTAATTCAAGGTTACTTCACATTTTTCACATTTCCTTATTGAGATGTTTTACCATGAAGGAAAAGCATGCATCGTATATTACGGCATGTATAACTTTTGCATACATGCCTGTTATGTTGCATGAACAGATGCTGAGAATCTGTGATTGAAATAAATACCTGTGCAGTCATCACATATAATGCACTCTACACTGAAGTATTTTCCATGCAGTAGATGTCTAACATTTGGAGTGACCCTATGGAGAAAGACTCATTAAATAATACTGCAGACATTATCCTGGCTGTATAGAAACGGGCAGTGTTCAGATTTCACCATTAGCACATAGTAAGCTGACAGGGAGAAAAGATATTGTATCATAGCATCCTGATTGATGAAATGCATTGGATCTAGGACTGCTAGGTAAGAAAAATCCCATTAGATGTGACTTTGGTGAAGGGAAATGGTGTAGGCCCATTCTTTTTCAAGCATAGTAACACTAACTGTTATTATCTGATCTGTAAAATCCTACCAGATATACATCTCCAGCAGTCTGGGCATAGCTGTATAACTATTTACCCCAAAAGAGGAATGCGGTCCTCAGTACCTGCAAACTCCACTGGCAGCCCTTGAGATGGGTTTTTTGAGAACTGATTAGCAAATAAACACCCTACACAGTGGGAACACAGAGCTGAGAACAATTAAATGAGTTTCTAATGTGGTGAACAGCAGAAAACATTTTGGCACCCAAGCTGTGCTTTCCAATCTGGAGATAGTGATGGATGAAACAGAGATTATTGTCTTCTCATCACAGTGATTGGAAGGTAGTTTTTCCCTGGGCTTAAATGTTCACATCAGGTTTGTGTGAGGAATGATCAGTGAAGAGTCATTTATATTTGGACTGTGTTAACTGGTGTATTGTTTAGTTTTTATTTCTTTTATGGATGCTTCTCCCTGGCTACATTTTTCTCCGTAAAGAAGGAGCAATGCAGAAAATAATTTGCTGTATTTGCAGCTCAAGGATAGCCCAACTAGATAGCCATCACCTTTAGTTTCCATGTTGCTGGTTGTCTTCTGAAGGTTTGCTTTGAGGCTGACTTGCACAAACAAGGAGAGGGGTCTTGGCCACTCTGAATGCAACAGTGGGAAACTGCTCCTTGTGGCAAGCCATACATATACAATGGGAAGCCACATGAATTCAGCCATTCTACCCCCCTCCAGGCCACCACAAACTGTTCTAGCTGCTTGTTTGTTTATGTGGCATATTTATTGCTACCCCCTCAACCAAAGGGAAGGAGGCATGCTATAGCCTAATCTCGTCAGATCTCAGAAGCTAAGCAGGGTCAGTACTTGGAAGGGAGACCACCAAGGAAGCTCTGCAGAAGAAGGCAATGGCAAACCACCTCTGCTTCTCACTTGCCTTGCTTCTCACTACTGACCCATCAGCTTGACATCTATATCTGGGAAAGTTTTAGAAAAAATAATCAAACAGACAGTCCTTGAGCATTTAGAAAGGACAGCTGTAATTACTAAGAGCCAGCATGGGTTTCTCAAGAACAAGTCATGTCAGACTAACCTTATCTCTTTTTTTAAGAAAGTTACTACCTTGCTGGATCAGAGCAATGCTGTAGACATAGTTTATCTTGATTTTAGTAAGGCTTTTGATAAGGTTCCACATAATACACTTGTTAACAAATTGGAAAAATGTGGTTTGGATCCTATGACTGTTAGGTGGATCTGTAACTGGTTGACAAATTGCACCCAAAGAGTGCTTGTGAATGGTTCCTCATCTTCTTGCAGAGGAGTGACAAGTGGAGTGCCTCAAGGATCTGTCCTGGGACCTGTTTGGTCCAACATCTTTATCAATGATCTGGATGAAGGGATAGAGGGAATGCTAATTAAATTTGCAGATGATACTAAATTGGGAAGGGTAGCAAATATGGTAGAAGACAGAGTCAGGATACAGGATGATCCTGACAGGCTGGAAAAATGGGCTAAAAATAAATTTCAATGGGGATAAATGTAAAGTTCTGCATTTAGGTTGGAAAAATCAAATGCATAATTATAGGTTGGGGGAGACTTGTCTTGGCAGTAGTATGTGCAAAAAGGATTTAGGGGTCTTAGTAGACCATACACAGAACATGAGTCAGCACTGTGATGCGGTAGCTAAAAAGGCAAATGTGATTTTGGGCTGTATCAACAGAAGTATAGTATCCAGATCACAAGATGTGATGGTACCACTTTACTCTGCTCTGGTTTGACCTCACCTAGGTGTTCCGTTTTGGGCACCACAATTAAAGAAGGATATAGACAAACTAGAATGTGTCCAGAGGAGAGCAACAAAGATGGTGAGGGGTCTGGAGACCAAGTCCTATGAGAAAAAGTTGAAGGAGCTGGGTATATTTAGCCTGGAGAGGAGATGACTGAGAGATGATATGATCACCATCTTCAAGTACTTGAAGGGCTGTCATCTAAAGGATGGTGTGGAGTTATTTTCTGTTGCCCCAGAAGGTCAAACCAGAACCAATGGCTGAACATTAGGAAGAACTTCCTGACAGTTAGAGCAGTTCCTCAGTGTAACAGGCTTCCTTGGAAAGTGGTGGGCTCTCCTTCTTTGGAGGTTTTCAAACAGAGGCTAGATGGCCATCTGACAGCAATGCAGATTCTGTGAACTTAGGCAGATAATGAGAGGGAGGGCAGGATGGGTTGCCTCAGTGCATAGTTCTTGTGGCCCTTTTTTACATGCCCAGGAAAATGCTAATTGCCACTTTGGAGTCAGGAAGCAATCCTAGAGGGTTTTTTGCCATCTTCTGGGTGTGATGTGGAACAGTGGTCACTGTGGGTGTGGAGGGGGGTGTATTTGTGAATGTCCTGCATTGTGTAGAGGGTTGGACTAGATGACCCTGGAGGTCCCTTCCAACTCTATGATTATATGATTCTAAGTCTGTCCAGTTATACAGGGATTTGGCACTGAGGCAGTCCCTGGTCTGTTGTGAAAGGAAACAGTTATAGACTACTCAGGGGAAAGAAGACACATTGTGATTTCAGTAAAGGGGAAAGAATTTGATACACTAAAAGAGTGACCTTTCCAGAAAACTTGAACAGTTATTAGGAAATGATATGCAGAAATGTTGTAACTGACACAATACTCCATCAACCATCTCTCACTGATAAGAACCAAGGATTTGTGAAAATAAGCTGCTTCTTCTTGTCTGTCAAATGAAATATTTACTGTTTTACCAACCACGTTTACCTCAGACTTTCCAATTCCTGACTACTTATACCATCCCTGCCTATTAAATAAAATCTTCAGTATTGTTCACTGTTACACAGTTTCCAGTGCCATTTTAAGGGATCTAAAAAGAAGGCTCCTGTTTTCTCCTGACAAGTTCCTGGGCTGGGCAAAAGCCAAATCAGATTCTGTCTAAGGGTGGAACATTCAGCTTTATAAAGCCACAAATATTATCATGGTACTGGGGGCCAGCTTGGTACCTGAACAAAGAATTTTGGCGGGAAAATCTGCCTCAAAGTGGCAGGGGGTCTGTCGTAATCAAACTAGAATATGGAAGGCCCAGGTTCAAATCTCCAATCTGTCATGACCTCTCATGGAGTGACCATGGGTCAGACACACTGTCTCAGTCTAACCCCATAGGATTGATTTGATGGATGAAATGAGAAGGGAGAGCCTTGTATACCATCTGAGCTCCTTGAAGGACAGATGGAATTCTGCCCCACTGGTGGACCTCCCGATGGCATCTGGTATTTTTGGCCACTGTGTGACAGAGTGTTGGACTGGATGGGCCATTGGCCTGATCCAGCATTGGCTTCTCTTATATTCTTATGATAGAAGCAAGAAACAACTAAATACTGCAAAAAATATCCTTGAGCAGATAAATGTGTTGTCCTATGCTATCGCTAAAGCTTTTCCATTCAAATAAAATGCCATTATTTGAAGGACAATAACAGGAAGAGAGAAATCCCAATTAAATTTTACTCTTTAGATTTTACAATGGATATGGGGATTCCATTCAATTGTCTTTTAGAGAATGACATGGGCCACCTCAGTTAGACAGTTGGACTTGGACCAGGGACAACTGAGTTTGAGTCCTAACTTGGGCACAGAGCTCACTGGATGACTTTGGGCATTCACTCTATCACTCAAAAAGTTGTGGTGAGGTGAACAAATGAAACAATTCCATCTATGTGTGATGCTTAGCTCCTTGGAAGAATAGCGGGGTATTAATGGAATGCATGAGCTCTGTGGCATGCATGATCAACAGCACATCTTTCTCCTCACACACAGCCACATGTTGAACTGTTCTACTCATGGAGGTAATGCATTTTTGTTCTGCTGAGCAGGGACTTGAATCTGGGAATCCTGACCTGTGGTTTGACATCTTGCCCACTATACTGTGCGAATGCACAACTGCAAAGCTTTGTATGTTCAAAACAAATAGGATGATTCTTTAAACTTCCTTGTACCTTCCTTTTACCTTCTGTCTTACAGCATACTCCTTTATGTTGCCATGGTTGCTGCAATAGACAATCACAGTGTAGGAAGAACAGGAGTTACACAGGGGGGAAATGGAATAAATTTGGAGGACATTTTATGTAATTAATAAAAGCAGCTGAGATTAAGAGATGAATGTCCTGCAGATGTTCTATGTAAATACAGTAAAAGCAGCCCTACTGAAAAACATGCAATGCCTTCATTATATCAGGCATCACCATCCATGCAATCAATATTTCCCTGTAACGTTCAGGTGCCTTGCCAGCTCCTTGAGACTAGCAGCTGTAAAAAAATTAAAGGTAGCCTTCAGACATTTCTGCTTGTAAGTGAGCAAATGATGCATGTCAGATGCTTGAGGATGCTGTTCTGTTTCCTAGATCAGATTGGTGCTGTCCTTGGTCCTGAAAGAGTACAGTATGCTGCTTCTGCGTCAAAATTCCCAAGTGTGTGGTCTCATTGTTCTCTCTTCGGTAAGAGCAGTAACTTTAGCAAATGTCATAGGTGGAAAACTGTTTCTTATTTTAAATGTCCACAGGAAGCTGGTTGTGATAAATATGGCTAAACCTAAACTGGCTGGTAGCCCATACCAATAACAAAAGCAACAAAGGCAGGCTCTCCAGAGACAAGGTTGGGGTTTCTACATGTTCAGGGGACTCCCCAGGTATGCTGGGGGAGTATGACTTTGTAAAGTACCCAAGGAACTCACCCAAAAATGGATGTATGAGAACTGGATATGCTGCAGGAAGCCCACAGTGCTGAGAACAGTTGAGAGGGGGAATGGGGGTGGGGTCAGCTTGGTGAAACACTTGACAGTTTATTAAATCCTACAGGGGGTTGGGGTAGAGGTGAGATTTCCAAATTATTTCCCTACCCACAATTCCTCATGAACCTGTGTAGTGTATTCCTGATGTATTTGGACCAAAAATTTATAAACTATCTATAAGATCTATCAAGGTTTCATCTCGTCCCTCCAAGGGGCCTGGGACAGTATTCATGGTTCTCTCCTATCTCTATTTTAACTTCAAAAATGCCTGTGAAGTAGGTTATGTTGAGAGACAGGACTACTAGTACCCAGTGTGCTTCTTGACAGAGTTATGGTGTAGACCCAGGTCTCTTCAGTCTTGGTCCAGCAACAGCTACATCATCCTGTTCTCTATTGGTATACTGTAACTATTGCTCTCTGAGAGCAAGTCACCATGATATGCCTTCTTGAATATCCCCCCTGACATACTTCAGAATATAAAAGCAGCTTTATAGTAAACCTGGTGTATTTTTGCTGGGGGGAGTTAACAAACCAGTAACAAAAAACAAAGAAAGAAGCCTGTTTATTTCCCTCAAATCAACACTGAAAAAGATGGCAGGTAGGGTTGTCCCTTACAAGTCCATCTTGGTATTTTTAGGAAGGAGAATGAAAGTTGTAATGAGGGACCTATTGATTTCCCATAAAAGGGGTTTAATCAAACACCCAGGCACCCAAGGGGGACAAAACTCTGCTACAACACTAAATTGAAGTTCATACACTATCTATTTTTCAAACTGTGTATAAATGAGCCTGCCCACTGGATATATGAGCATTCCCAAGCATCATACATCACTAGAAATAAGAAAATGGCGGTGTCTCTCTGGGAAAAGGAGTAAACCAACTGCTCAACTAAGTGTGTGGAGTTGGACCAGCAGGGAAGAGAAGCTGAGCCAAGGGGAGAGGCCCCTCAATTTGGCAAGAGTTGAAATCCAAGTAAAACCTCATCACAGCTACTCTTCTTGCTGGCTCTCTCATAGGTTTCTTGGATATTTTTAGCATTTTTAAAGGGATGCTGTTTCTCTTTCTCTCATACATACACACACATACACTGTAACTACAATCATTGCTAGTTAAGAGAGGATGAGAGTTGAAGGGTCTTCTCAAGAGCAAAACTGAAAGATAACTGAGATAAAAGTGCTGCCTTGTGTTAAATTTTCTTCTTCATTTCTGCTGCACTGTAATGTCTCAAGGCTGGGACTGAGATCCTTTACATGTATCTTTGATCCTGAAACATCTTGGCTCCCTGCACATATCCTTAACTGTGAAATTATATCAGTTCTTATACATGCATTTAATATTATGTAAGATATCCTCATTGAAACTTACTGGCATAGATTTGTGTGTGTGCGTGTGTGTGTAATGAGGTGACATTATTCAGGAAAAGGAGGAAGACGTGTGATATCTGCAGTGGAGTTGAAAAGATCCAGTAGCTAAATATGAATAAAGAGAAGGGGCATAGAGTGAAAGAGCATAAAAGGCAAATGTTTCTGTCTGTATTAGCACAGAACATTACAGTATGCAGAAAGTTTATTGCTATGTTGAGTTTTATTCTCAGTCATCTGGCTGTCTATATAATCTTGCTGTCTCTACCTGACATCAGAATTTAATATAACATTGTGTTAAGAGTTTATCGTTTGAAAATGTTTTTTAAAAAATCCTGTTGGACTCTCCTGAAAAATAAAGTATTCACTCAGCAAATGGGACCCTCCCATGTTACTGGGGTGTGGACCTTAAAGTAGGATTCGGGGGCGGGGGGTTGGTTATTTGAGCTGAGCCAGCAAGCATTCCTTGCTGCTGTTGGCAGGAGTGATAGCTCCATTGCCAGTTTGGTGTAGTGGTTAAGTGCACGGACTCTAATCTGGGAGAAACGGGTTTGATTCCCCACTCCTCCACTTGCAGCTGCTGGATGACCTTGGGCAAGCCATAGTTCTGTCAGAGCTGATCTCTCAAGGACAGTTCTGGAAAGAGCTCTCTCAGCCCCATCTACCTCTCAGGGTGTCTGTTGTGGGGAGAGGAAGGGAAAGGAGTTTGTAAACTGCTCTGAGACTCTGTAAGCTGCTCTGAGACTCTGCAGGGTATAAATCCAATCTCCTCTTCTTCTTCTTCTTCTTCTTCTTCTTCTTCTTCTTCTACTACTACTTCTTCTCCTCTTCCTCCTCCTCCTCCTCCTCCTCCAGCCAAAGTATGGGTAAACCTGGGGATGTGAGGGAGAGGAGGAAGAAAAGAGTTAATGGGGTATATGCAGGTCAAACATAGCATCTCCTTTCTCTAGTTGCCAGCCCAGTAAATGGAGTAAGGAACAAACTCAAAGTACTAAAATTAATCCTGTTCTAGGAGTTACATGTTCATGGATCAGTTTTACTGCTATGAAAGAAAAGGATCTGATCTTTTAAAACTGAAGCATTGCCAATTTTCCTCATTGCCCTTTGACAAACTGACCTCAAAAACCAGGATGCTTAGTGCATCAAACTCAGAAAGCTGGGAGATTAGGGGTTAATGCCTCACTGAAAAGGAGTTTGAATGACAGGCTGCTGCCTGCTTGCACACACACATGCACACACACCCTGCATTGGTCAACACCAGCTGAAGAGAATTTTATAAAATCTTGTGAGTCTTGTCAGAGAAGTCGGTTAGTCATCGCTTGGATTTTGACTTGACAATTGCCAGTCAGGAAGAGTGTGTGTGTGTGTGTGTGTGTGTGTGTGTGTGTGTGTGTGTGTGTCTGTCTGTCTGTCTGTCTGTCTGTCTGTCTGTCTGTCTGTCTGTCTGTCTGTCTGTCTGAGGAAAACAGACAAGTCACTTGAGAAGTGAAAGGAAACAACTCCTAGCCTTTACTGTACATCAATATATTTGGGGGAAAGTTCAGAAAGAACTTAACATCTAAGTGTCAGCATTAGCTGAATTCTCTGTTTATTCACTGTCTCCAGAACTGGGGTTTAGGTTTGCCTGAAGAGGTTGGGTAGTTAGTGGAAAACTGCCAGCCTAGCCAAACAGAAAAGGGTTATTGCTCTTAGGAAAAGGAGGATATTCCTTACCCAGTTAGTCAGAGGGTTCAATGCAGAAGGAACCTCTGGTTCAAGAAGTGAAAAGGAAAATGGTCTTAGACTCCTCAAGAGTATAGAAAGTGAAGATTATAATTCCAAAAGGGAAATACTGATACGGAGGAAGAAAGTTCTAACTTCCAGAAAACTGAGATATTGTTATGAAACTTTTTGCTGTAAGAAATCTCCAAGACAAATGAATCTCTCACAGTAAAGAACTAAGTCTCTTAGAATTCAAGCTTCAAGTATACTCTGTTGCCTGTTCAAGATATACTAATTTTCTTATAAAGAACTACAGTTTACAATTGTGCGTGTTCAATAAAACCTGTCACAAGCATTGGCACAGTCTCTTCCCTAAACTATTTTTTGTGTTTATATGCTATTGGAATTGCAGTTGGGCAACAGAGGCTAATGCATATTCTTGGTCCTGTAAGAACCTGTGTCAGAACAGCAGCTAATAACATCATGCTATTAAACCACTATTATGTTTTTTAAAGCATTGTATAAAACAATCTGGATTCATAGAGGAACTTTTCCATTGGGTAAGTCATATGAATTCCATTTCAAGGTCTCCATACGCATCTGAAGTCAAGTTTTACCTTCAGTGCCCTGTGCAAATTAAATATCATAACAATGCATATTTACCAGAGCAAGAACAAATAAATTTTACTTCTTCTCATTTGCAAATCAAACTTGTTTGTTTTCATTAATAAATGCTCAAAATCAAATGTGTACCCTTGAGAATATTTACACAAAAGTTCACTTGGATTAATTGTTGACTTCAAATTTGATTAGTGTGTTTAAATGGAACAAATCAAATTAGTCCAAATAAGTTTGATTTGTTTCCATAAAATCAAATTGAAGTAAGTAGAGGTGAATAGTTTGCCTCTTGTCATATGTGGATAAAACCTTGGATCCATGAAAGTCAATTAGAATTTTCCATTGATTCCAGTAGATTTTGGGCTGCTTAATATGCATTTGAATTTTTGAAATCTATTCAAGTTAGCGGGAGTTTGCATTGATTTTGATGGATCTCGAAACTGGTATGGAGTATAAAGGTAAAAGTTTGAGTAATGTAAGTAAATGCCATCTTTTTCTTTGATTTAAATGGTGTCTGAGATCCACTGTTTCTTTATGCTCATTCAAGTACCATGAAGATGCGACAGTTTCAGTGGCTCTTGAATTGTATATTTTGCTTTCAGAAGCCATTGCAGGATGTCATAAGGAAATGCAGAGGGCACTTGTAAGCTTCTAGTCCAAGGTATTTACTCCTACCATGCAATCACTGTATGATCATTCAACAGCAGATATAAATAGAATGGGCAGATGGTCAACATGGGAATCCACCAGAATTCATTTCAAGAGAGAGGCAGAAGGAAAATCATAACTTAATTGTAGGCAGCAAATGTTTTTTGTTTTTTTTAATTAAAAGGACTTTAGCAACTTCTGAACAGATGGTAGATCTTCCTTGTTATCTAAACTAAAAACCTGAGTTTATTTAAAATCTGGTGAAGTGTTTTTTTTTTCCTCTGAGCATTTGGTTAGAGGAGGAGTGCAGAAAATAAAAACACTTTGCTCTTTACAGCAGAATCCATTACTGGTTTGAACTGATCTAGCTTTCGGTGGAACTTTATAAGCCATATCTGATACTGTTCTACATAAAGCTAAACTTAAATAATTTCCCGAACTGGTACTCAGCCCTGAAATCAACAGTTAATTGTTTTTAAAGGATTTCTGGTTTTTGCTGTTTATATTCAAGTTTTGCCATGTTTATGCATTGGATACTTTTGCCATTTTTATTGAAATCAATTGCTTGCAGCTTTATTGTATGCTTCCATGGGAATGTTCAATTGATAGCATATTTTTAATAAATAAAATGATTAATGAATAAATCAGACCATCCAAGAGCCTCTAATTCTTTTCTTATAATACGTGGGATTTCTGATCACCCTAAGTATAAGTGAAAATCCTCTGAGATATGTCAGGAGTCTGCCCTGAAACTCTTTTGGCTTCCTTTGAAGTCCCTCAGGAGTTTTACAAGAGGCAGGACCTCTGATTTTGTTTTGAATTTTGTTTTAGATGAAACAAGATAAAAGCCTATATAAAAAGATATGAGTTAAAAGATGGAGGTACAATTCAAACACTAAAGGATGGACACACACACAGTTATATGTCAGTGAAACGTGCAACAGGTGTATGCTATTTCAAAGAATATGAAAATACAAAATACAGATGTGATGCATATATAAGCCAGCCAGTGTCCTTTCTAATTGTCTTCTATGGGATACAAAAAATGAGATATGAAATCAATGAGTATAATTCATGTGAAGAAATATCTTGCATCACAATACTGCACATTGATTGCATATCAAGCAAAACAGTACAATGAAATTCTTGAATTGTGTTAAAAACACACATACAAAATACTATAAGGAAATAATGATACTATGAAAAAGTTAAAATATTTACCTTCTAATACATGTCTTTATACAAAGGCTTGCTAGTACTTTGCAAGGGTTTGCCCAGTTTTTTTCCTTGCCTGTATCTTTTTTTTCTTGGTTTGAGATTGGGTGGAGACCTGGAGATGAGCTCCATATCCCATCTGTCACATCCAGTGGTATTTTGAAAGAAACTCTTTAAATGTCCTTCAGAATCTCTCAGCAGTTTGCACTTGTCTTCCTTGCCTCTACAGGGATGTGGTTCAACAAGATAGATGCAGCTACCGGGGACATTCCATCATTCACCATCACAGATTTAATTTGATGGTGAAAGAGAACCATCAACCATTTTGGTTTGGTGGTATTACAGTTTTTATATGGTGGCATCACATGTGAGGCCCAGCCATGTTCTGCCCTGTCTAAAGCTTGTGGAGTGTTATCAAGTGCAGCCCCACAAAGAATGCACTGCTATAGTCAGTTCGGGAGAATTTAGTTCCAAATGCTTCGCTAAAGCAGTGTTGATAGATTGTCACTGCAATTACACTAGTTTACATATCTGTGATTAGAATTAAAATATAGCCTGTGTTGTAGTATGTCATCAGATGGGATAAAGCAACCAAAGAACAATGCAATAGGAGTAAAATTAGGGAATGAGAACAACAGAATATATAAGGCATCAAGGTATACTATAAACAATACACAAAGCTGAATCACAAGGTAAAGAAGTGTAGTAATCATGGCTCTTTTTATAGCAGGAACTCCTTTACATATTAGGTGACACACACCCAATGTAGCCAATCCTCCAAAAGCTTACAGAGCTTTTCTTACAAGGGCTACTGTAAGCTTTTGGAGGATTGACTACATTAGGGGTGTGTCGTCTAATATGCAAAGGAGCTCCTGCTACAAAAAAAGTCACTAATAATGCCTGCCTTTCTTAATGGCATTCAAGACAGATTATGTGATGTAAAACAATGTAGTCCCATAGCATGAGACATACAATAAGCAATTAAATAGGACTAGGATTACAAACAATGCAAAAATTATCAGCTATCATATGTCAAAAAATGCAAAAAAAACCCACCAGAATTATATAAGTAGACAACAGTGAAGTAAAAGCAGGATATTACATACTATAATCAGATTATACATACCATACACAATGATGGCATAGACTAAAGTCCTGTACTGTTTATAAAAGCACCTTCCAGAACCATCTTGTTATGCTATAACCCTATTCCCTTTATAAAAATGCTGCCCTGAACAGTTCTGTTTTGCATAGGTTGTGGAATGACAGAAGTATGGGAGCATTCCTGACCTCCTTAGGCAGGCCATTACACAAGGTGGGGGCCACAGCAGAGAAAGTACATGTATGAGCAGCTGTTGGTCTTACCCATTTGCCAGGTGTTATCTTCACAAGGCTTTGCTCGGATGAGCAAAGCTGTCACAGTGGAACATAGCAGGAGGGTTGGTCCTACAGATATGAGGGTCCCAGGCCAAGAAGGGCTTTTTTATATATAATTACCCAGTACCTTGAACTGAACGTTGTGAGTGGTAGATAGCCAATTGAGTGACTGCATAATAGGCTTAATATGCTTACCCTGCCTAGCTCTCAGTGGTAACTGACCTGTGGAGATATTTGTTACAGATGATTCTGGATGCCTCATGTCAACTATTTTGACTTGAAAATCCCCATTTCAGTTCTATAAACTAAGGCCATGATTCTTTACTTCTGTGACATTCCCTATCTCTTCAGCCTAATTTCCCCACACAAATGTACACATGTTTCAATGTTATTTCTGGGTCAATAAATCAATATGATACATTAATACACAGTATGCATATAAATGAAGTATGTTATACATATTACTGTGGATTTCTTTATTAAAATATTTATACCCCACCTTTCTTCTTGGCTGAGGGTGGCCGTTGATCACATGAGTTGGCTCCTGTATACCCATTCCACTGGCTTTCCTTCAAAAGGCACCAAGAAAAGGCTCCTTGGATCACAGGAAAACACCACTGCTAGCATACTTGAACTTCAGGACCCACCCCTGTGCATCCATTCCACTAGCAATGAAACCTTTCTTTTGTGTAAGGAGAGCTTCCTCTGGCAGAAGAGCCATATTATACTGGAGCAGATGACATATTACACTTGTAGCCCCTCCAGGCTCCTTTGTTAGCTGAACATGTTCATAGGATTCAACCTCATTTAAATTGCATACCAAAAAAAAAAGTACAGTCTATATGCAGAAAACAAACACTTTTACAAAACCAGCAGTAAAAAAAGCAAAATAAAATAAAATAAAATGCTTGTCAAAAGTATAAATGAATACAAAAAGACATTAAATAGGGAACATTTACTCATCCTTAATCCTTATTTCTTTGACATTTCCCTTTCATGAGTGCCAGCATAGTCCTTATCACAGCCTAATTAAAATAACGATTCTACAGAATTAGGGGGTGAAGATGTTTTAAAAATAGCTTGGTTATCATAGAAAGGATTGCATTTTTGTATGAATTTTATTTTCTTCACTAATAAAATTACCTCTTCAGAAGGGAGAATATATAACCTTTGTGTTACAAGCTTTGCAGTAGTTCAAAGAGCTCCTTGACAAACTCCAGAGGGAGTACAAAGAAGTGATTTCTTGAAAGTGTTATTGTACTCATTGCTAGATGTTCAATTGGAGAAAAGCAAAAGGCACACCTCCAGTTGGGACTCAGTTGCTAAGTCTGGATACCATCCAATCCAGGTACAGAAAACAGTTTAGAGAAAGCTAGGCACGTGCATTTAAAATGTGTGATTTAGGCTAGAGAAGAATGTATTTCATTTATTCATCTCTTTTGTCCTGGGCCTTTTTCTGGCCAGGTCAAATAGGTATTCCAAGTGTACAGAGCATAGCACAATGGCTCTATCACACCACTCTACCTGGGTGTGGGGGAGGAGGGGAGTTGTATTCCTGTGGATCTAGTTATACCTAGCTCTGTAAACAATTACCACTCACATGTAGTGGAATGGATTTATGGCATCCTGCCTTGTAGAAATATGTTTGTAAAAAGTTCAGTTTGTACACACGATACAAACAAATGTACAAGCTTATAGCAAAAAGGCAAAGAACTGAAACCAACAAAAATATAAATGTACAAAGGAAAAAAAATTATTTAAGAAATGTAGCCGCTTCCTCTCCAGGGATCTGCTGAAGTAAAAATGAATACAATTAAATGATTTTAAAAACAGCAAGAATAAAATTATCAATGTCGAAACAGGCCATGAAAACAGCATTCTCTCTCTCTCTCTCTCTCTCTCTCTCTCTCTCTCTCTCTCTCTCTCTCTCTCTCTCTCTCTCTCTCTCCCTCCCTCCCCCCGTGTGTGTGTGTGTGTGTGTAAGAGAGAGAGAGAGAAGCGCCGTCAAGTTGCAGCTGACTTATGGCAACCCCAGCAAGAGGCTTTCAGGGCAAGTGAGAAGCAGAGGTGGTTTGCTATAGCCTTCCTCTGCAGAGTCTTCCTTGGTAGTCTCCCATTTGAGAAATGACCCTGCTTAGCTTCTGAGTTCTGATGAGACTGGGCTATACCATGCTGCCTTCCCTCCGAAAAACAGCATTACACTGCCTAAAATGGTATCTAAAATTTACTGAATAAGGAACATTTGCTTGTCTTTAATTTTTGTTTTCCTTGACATTCTCCATACCATGAGTGCCACTTTATTCCTTGTTATGCTCTGACTGCAATAGGGATTGTAGAGAGTTGCAGGTAGGAGAAGGTGTTTTAAAAATAACTGTGTACAGAGTTTCTCAAATATTTGGTTTGCAATGGCTATGGGAAAATCGTGTTCATGCCACTGTTTAGCCTTTGCAAGAAAAAAGGAGGACACCATCAACTGCATAAAACAAGAAGGACTAGCTGAAAGAAGTTATAGAAGTGTCCTTATAGAAAGTGACCACTATCTAACATATTTCAAACCTAGAGACTACAGAGAGAAAACCAAAGGTAAGCTGTGAAAACCATGGCTAGGATCTGCCATGGCTTTTCTAAAACAGCCTGGGTGGGTATTCTCTGATCAACAGTACAGCCCCTCCTGGAACTGCGACATGAGATATGCTTTGGATTTTCTCACTCATCCCCATACCCAAGGATTTAATAACTAACCCAAAGCTGACTTTTCCAAACATTTCCCACATTTCCAAACTGTAGAAAGTTCCCTGGTATTCTTATCTGTTTCATCAACTGATAACTATTGGCTAGGCAATGACCACTTGATCTGATTCATCAGCATAACAGAAGAATGATCATCAGCCAGAAAAGGATACAGGTTAGAAACCATTGCTAATTCTCCAGACCCTGATCAACAGACCTCAATACCGATGTTTACTTTAAATGTTGAAGTTGGTTTGTAAATCAAACATGTTCAGCAGCCACAGATGAAAGGAACCCACTCAGGGCCAAAGTAGATGTTTGATTTTTACAGACTTTTACAGCACTCTGGTTCCCAATTCATTGGTGGAGGGAGCTTCAGCCTTCATCCTGAACAATTTTTTGTGAGCCAAAACAGCCACATTTTAAGACTTCACAAGCCTCAATCAGTTCACGTACAGCCCCACATCAAGGCAAATAAAGGCCCTCCTTGGCCATTCAGGATTGGGAAAACAGTGAAGGAGAAAGGCTGAAGCTTCTTCTTTCCTTGTGCTATGCTTCCAAGTTGAATCAGCCTCCAGAGAGTTTGTTAACCCCAAGTGGACTCAGACTTAATTAGTTCGTCCCTCAACTATCACACTTTAAGTTGAATTGATGAATATGAGAAATTCTTTAACACGAATGGCTTAATGAATGGCATTCATTCATACATCCCTCCCATTTCTTTGTTTTTGTTGTTCAGTTGCACAGTCAAGTTCGACTCTTCACAACCCCATTAACCACATCATGCCAGGCCCTCCTGTCTTCCATCGTGCTCTGAAGTTTGCTTAATTTCGAGTCTGTTGCATCAATAACACTGTCTAATTATCTCATCCTTTGCCGTCCCCTTCTTCTTTGACCTTCAATCTTTCCCAGCATCAGGGTCTTCTCCAGTGAGTGCTCCCTTCTCATTTGGTGGTCAAAGTATTTGAGCTTCAGCTTCAGCATCTGGCCTTCCAAGGAACAGTCAGGGTTGATTTCTTTTAGGATTGACTGATTTGATCTCCTTGCAGTCCAAGGGACTCTCAAGAGTCTTCTTCAGCACCATAATTCAAAATAATCTATTCTTTGGCGCTCGGCCTTCCTTATAGTCCAACTCTTGCAGCCATACATTACTATTGGGAATACCATTAAACCAGTTAAACCCATTTCTTTACAGTATCCAAATAAATTAAATTAATAGAGCTTTTTCATTTTTTCATTGATTTGAAAAAAATTGACATCTCTAATGGAAAGGCCATTCCATCCATTGGTAACCAGCATGTTGCCATCAATATTTACCATTGTTATACTATTTCTGTACTGCATGTGTATTAGTGAAAGTTATTGACTTGAGTAGATTAGCACTGATGTCAATAAAATAATCTCAGGCACTGAGCAAGTCCGACTTTGCATTGAGTTAATTAAGTGCCACAGTGCCTAAATCCTGTCAATGCCACAGCTGGCTTGTATTGGTTGCCATGGGGAAAGCTGCATTTATGCACAACTTAAGTCTATAAGTCGTCTGCAAGGTTGGATTTGTACTCAGTCATTTGTAAAGCAAAACAATTTTTTAACATGAGATTTAATGTTCTAGTCAGTGAGTAAACTTTGGCAATGAAACAAATATACAGGAAAGACAAAATATCACCATTGTATTTAAATGTATGTATAGATTTTTAAACAAAACTTATATGCCAAATCAATACTGTTATGACTTCACATGCATAAGTGCACTGTTTGCTTCCCTCTAACTGTTTACCTTGGCTATATTTCTCTAGTGTCCCTGAAAGAGATGTTCTGAGTTAAATCCCATTTTAAAAATGTTCTCTTGCCATGTCCCTATGGTTTCTTGGAATCCTGGAACATGCTACCAGTTCTTAAAGATGCCATGTATGATTACAGTGCCAAGTACTCCAGCAGGCTGGTTTTTTTTCTGGTCTTTGCATTGCATGAGGGATCAGTGGGAGAGAGAACTCAGGTGTTGCAATAAGCTCCTAGGTGGAGGATTCAAGACTGTAGTCAGAAGGTAATGTTGTATCCCAAGTTGACAGTTTGGCTCAGACTCCTTGGGCTCCTCTTGCACATCAAAAAGGGTTCCTGAAGGTATTGCAGCTTCTTCCTGTGGCAGTGTCAGGTGCACAGCCCACTCCTCATGTGAGTCTTTGGTTTTTCCACCTGACAAGGAGGAGCCTGTACTCTAGTCCCTGACAGAAGGTGCTACCCAGCCTGGCCAAGTTGCATGTAAAAAACACTGCCTAGCTGCATCATGGTGCAGTGGGGGTGGCTGGGCAGGCAAGGGGAACACCACTGTACCCAGCTTTGCTGCCAAGGAAAGCAGTGGTGCCTTCTTTCTTCCAGCTGGTTCTTCCTCTCTCCCTCAGTTAGGGGTTCAGGGTTGGGATGGGCCAGGAGCAAATTCCTTTTCCAGAGCAGTTTAGATTTTTGGTCTACCCTTGGCTGGATTTGGTACCCAGCCATTGGCTTGGAATAACAAGATGTTTCTGCAGTCAGAAGGATTTCCATGGAGTGCTACTTTCTCAAGCACACACCTTGCAGCCCAAAATGCTTCTCACAGTATCTCAGAATGGGGGGAGGCATTTAGGGTTGCAGCAGGAGAGGGAGACTAGAAAGCCACATTCTGCATGTGGAAATCCTTCTGCCCATGGTAATGGTCTGTTAGATTGTGGTCATTATTATACTTAGTAATTGCCAACAGCTTGCCTACCTGAGTCCACTGGCAAGTGTTGGGCAAGTGTTATGTTTCTGTCATGCAAAGCTTTGCAGAAAGACAGAAGATGTTTTCCACAGAGGTGTTTGGTCTCTGATTCCTAGCAACAGTCTTCCCTCTCTAAATCAGGGATGAATGAATGTTCTTGTTTTTGTTTTGTTTCATTTTGTATGTGTTCATATTTTTGTCAACAATTTTTGGTCCTCTGCTTTTTGCTGTTGGTTTTATAGATTCATTTGTATTTTGTACCCAAGTTGTATGTTTTTGATATGCAGCGTATATCATGTAGATGTTTAATATACGTAGAAGACATGCATTCATGATTTGTTGATTTACAGATGATACTGAAAAACGTATTTAAATCCTATAAGAAAAATTGTGGGCAAGGAACAACAAATTGACAGAAAAATCTATTACATGAGAGAGAAGCAAAATTGAAATGGGCCTTTTTTGTGATTAAAACTAATGGCATTCCCATTTCAAATAGTCTGTGATGTATGAAGAAGTTTCTGTGTTTATGCTGAGTGCAAGGAGAGGCACCAATGGCTATCCCTTCTACTCTGGGACTTTATATGTGATTCCTGCCTTGGATGTTCAACCATTTCTCCTAGTGCTAAAGCCTCAAGCAATCCTTTCATTCTGCTTCTAGCCTTTTACAAAGATCATTTTAGGGTTCTCAGTGTTTGTTTTATGCTGGGTTTATGTCATGGCTTGCAGCTTGTTTGCTGTATTATTTGAGTTGCAAGTTTCCTCAAGCAGACCTTTGGAAATATGACATGTACATTTTTAAAAAGAATTTCTAGGGAACATACATGAAGAATTTTGGAGCATTCTTGCTCAACAGAATAGACAATATTGTCTAGACTAGAATAGACCTGTTTGGTTTTGTGAATTCCTATGAAAACAGGAACAGTTGCCCCAGAACAATCTCCATCTTGCACAAGGACCCATCGCTGTCCACAGAGTATTACTTAGTTTTATCTTTGATATTGATTTATATATTTGCTGTGTTTATAGTTTGCCTTTCTTGCTGAGACTGAAGGCATATTATAAAATATAAAACGATGCAATCAGACACTATAAAACAATCATTGAACAATGCAATGGGACTAGGATTACAAAACTGGGACACAATGCAAACAAACTGAGGCAAAGTATATGATGAACAATGCAGAAAGTGAAATTGCAGATGGAGAGGACAGCATAGTAAAGAAAGATTGCCCCCTCAGATGGAAGAAAGAGTCAGACAACAAAGGCTGGATGAAACTAAAGCCACTTTATTTAACATATTGAAAGTAACGGCAAGGGCAAACATAAACAGCGGTACGGTCAAGGCCTGGTGTTGCTTTAACACCATCCTTACTATATAACAGGCAAGATAACAAGGCCCCGAGTTGGAGCCAACTGTAAATTGCTTGCAAACCCAGCCGGGCCAATGATTGGGATGCGCCTTGAGGAGCCCTCCAACACCACCGCACAGCCAGCGCAGAGGCTCCGTCGTGGCCATCCCAGAGGCTCATCCCTGGCCGCACAGCTGCGGGGTTGATCCCGCAGACCCCTATACACCCCCACAGGGTTATTGATTGCTGCTTATGTAGCCGCATGAACTTTATCTAAACCTAATTCTGCCCTGATAAAGTGACAATCTAACTCATGGCCCCATCCCAGCCAATTCCTCAATCCACTGACCTCAGTGCAGAGTAGGCAAAAAAGACCTCTTCTCAACAGCCAATCAGAGAAGCAGCAAAAAATTCCTACCCCACCCCCCCTTAAATGGGGCAACCAGCCTGTGCTTACACTACATACAGGACGGGTGGGTGGGCCGAGCATGAGGCGAGCACTGAAGGGGGTAGAGCGGAGCCAGCCATTAAAAGCTGTGCCTTTTGGAGTTGAGGCTGCACCGCAGCCCTTCCTCCTTTCTCCTCATGAGGAGGCAAAGGCAGCCTTCAGGAGGCATGCCGGTGGCTGCCTCCTGTGGGGCTGGATTGCCCCCTCAGATGGAAGAAAGAGTCAGACAACCAAGGTTGGATGAAACTAAGGCCACTTTATTTAACATATTGAAAGTAATGGCAATGGCAAACATAAACAGCAGCAGGGTCAAGGCCTGGTGTCACTTTGACCCCATCCTTACCGTATAACAGGCAAGACTCCAAGGCCCCGGGTTGGAGCCAACTGTAAGTCGCTTGCAAACCCAGCTGAGCCAAAGATTGGGATATGCCTTGAGGAGCCCTCCAACACCACCACACAGCCAGTGCAAAGGCTCCGTCGTGGCCATCCCAGAGGCAGTCTGCAAGTCTCATCCCTGGCCACATGGCTGCAGGGTTAATCCCACAGACCCATATACATCCCCACAGGGTTATTGATTGCTGCTTATGTAGCCGCATGAACTTTATCTAAACCTAATTCTGCCACCGCAAGGGCCAAGCCTCTGCTTAGGCCCCTGCACCCACTCAAATACCTAGAACTAGTCTAAGCCCTTGCTGCAAATCCTGAAGGAAAACGTCATTTCCATTCTCGGAAAGGTGAATGCCATCACCCCTGTACAGGTCCGGGCAATCAAGCCGAATCTGGGGGTGAGGCATATAGTGGCCCGACCCAACCTTTAAAATATTTCAGAGCTCCCCATTGACTTTACACCAAGCTCTCTCAATCCCTTTGGGATCCCAAGTGCTACGCGATACTAGGCGTGGAATCTTGGTCGACCACACAATTACTGTGTCTGGCCATTGACGCTGAATGAACTTCAGGTCATCCCTGGCTTGCAACACTAGGGCCTTCCCCTTCAGAAATCACGAGTCTTTACCTCCCAGGTGAATGACCAAAACATCTGGCGGCAAGGCAAAACTGTCCCCAAACAGAAGAGGGAGGAAGCCCGGCCAGCATAGGACCTGGCGCGCCCCCCACTCCACGGTAGCCCACTGGCTGAGGCCCAGCTGTGAGCCAATGGCCGATCGATTGGCCCGATGAGCCCCCCAAAAGACGTACCTGTGTCCGGAGATGAGAATCCATCTCCTGCCACAAAACACAGCACCTAAGAAGAAACAACAGTGAAATCTGGAACCCAAATTGCAAACAGCATTGCAAACAGCAACTCACAATACAGCAAGAGGGTGCACATAACATTTATAAGCAGCTGATCATCACCTACCCACCCGTTGAATGTCAGCAGTGGGATAGCCTAAAGCTGCCACCGTGGATGCTGCACCTATTCTGAATGAGTGAGTGCCAAACTTCACTCCAGAGAGCCCAACGATCCCAAAGCCTGGGCCATAACCACCCAAAACTGGTGCTTTGTCAGCGGGCTCCTGTCTGCATGGATAAAGAGGTATCGCTCCGCATTGCCCCTTAAAGCCCTGTATTGAGACAAAGCCAATACAGGACATAACTCAGAGTCAGAACAGACACCCAACTTAACCACCAACCCCTTATGTCGCTGGTCAGTTTTGGAGCCCCTAATAGTAATAATATGTGCCTCCTTCCCTGTAAATTGGAGGTCCTGATAGTGCACTGCCCTGCCCGACTGGTCAGTCTTGGACAACGCTACCAATTTTCTTACTCTAAGCGCCCCAAAGAATGCCCGCCATATTATCGCACCAAAAGTGCACCGTGTGATCAGCCAACTCATTCCCCCACAGCCAAACTGCCACAAGAATGGGGAAGAACTCCAAATATGTCAGGTCCCTAGTCCACCCAGCTGAAATCCAATCCTCAGGCCATTCTTCCATGCACCAATGTCTGCAGAAATAAACCCCAAAGCCCAGGGACCCAGTGGCATCTGACATGACCTGCAGCTCCGCCTCCAGCTTTAAGTCCTCCTGCCAAAAAGAGACTCCATTAAAGGAAGTCAGAAAATCCTGCCACACCATGAGGTCAGCCCTCATTGTGCAGTTAATGTGCACTCTGTGGTGCGGCAGGTGAAGCCCTGCCATGGCATCACATAGCCTGCACAAAAAGGCCCTACTGAGGACAACCACTTTGCATGCAAAGTTAAGATGCCCCACCAGCTCCTGGATTTCCCATAAGGTAGCCTTCCTTCATGTCAGAAATGCCCAAATGCAGTCCCGTAGGTCCACAATTTTTCGCTAGGCAGTCAGGATGCCTGAGCCACCGTATCCAGTTCCACTCCCAGAAAAACTAACCTCTGTGCTGGGCCTTCAGTCTTTTCATGGGCCAAAGGAACCCCCAGCTCCATGGCCAAATTCTGAAACCCTCCCAGGAGCTGAGTGCATCTACCTGTTCCTTGAGGACTCACAAAAAGGAAATCATCTAAGTAATGCACAACATCCTGAAGGCCCATCTTAGCACGCAGGGCCCATTCCAGGAATGAACTGAAGTGCTCAAACACAGTGCATGACACAGAATATCCCATGGGCAAAGCCCTATCCATGAAGAACTGGCCATCAAAAGAGAAACCCAGAAGCTCAAAATCATCTGGATGCACAGGGAGGAGGCGAAACGCAGACTTAATATTGCATTTTGCCAACTCCGCCCTCGACCACAGTGCTGTACCACACAAACTGCTTGGTCAAATGAGGTGTACTTCACCGTGCACAGATAATCAGGAATGGCATCATTAACTGATTCACCTCGCAGATACGAAAGTTGATGAATTAAACAAAATTCACCAGCTGCCTTTTTAGGCACGATCCCTAGAGGTGAAACTCTCAAATTAGGAAGCAGTGGCAAAGAAAATGGGCCCAAAACATGGCCCTCCTCCAATTCCTTGTCAATCTTTTTCCTAACCACCAACTCCATGCCCTTAACTGACCTAAGATTAGAGGCCATAAACGGGGCCCTATTTCCTTGAAAAGGTATATGAAAACCAACAGTATAACCCTCTAACAAATAAACTCTATCGTCCTCTTTAGGGTACCTCCGCAGCCTGGCTTCAAGTGCCTTCAGGTTTATTGGGCTGGGGCCCTTTACCAGCAGAGAAGGAGGAACTACCCCCACCTCTCCACTGCTGACTCCTATGGGGCCTTCCTAGAGGACATGTAGAAAATGAGTGGGATCCCCCACATACCAGGCACTCATGCAGAACTGCAAAAGGTCCCACAGGGCCCTGATCTCTTTGGGGAGCTCATTCCACCAGTATGGAGCTGCCACTGAAAAGGCCCTGGCCCTGGTGGCAGCAAGCCTGGTGTCCTTAGGGCCAGGAATGGTTAGTCGATGTTGTGTTCCTGACTGTAGTGCTCTCTGGGGTATGTATGGGGAAAGGCGGTCCCACAGGTATGTCAGACCCTGGCCATATAGGGCTTTGAAGGTCAATACCAGCACCTTGAAGCGAATTCAGTATGCTATTGGCAGCCAGTGCAGTGCCTTCAGCACAGGCTGGATGTGCTCCCATTTAGGGAGGCCCATCACAAGCCTGGCCATGGCATTCTGCACTAGCTGCAGCTTCCGGATTTGCAACAAGGGCAGCCCCATGTAGAGAGCATTACAGTAGTCTAGTCTTGAGGTGACCATTGCATGGGTCACTGTAGCCAGGTTGTCACAGCCGAGGAAGGGAGCCAACTGCTGAATCAGCCGAAGATGGTAAAAGGCCAACTTAGCAGTGGCTACTACCTGGGCCTCCATTGTTAAGGAGGCAACCAGGAGCACTCCCAAAACCCTAACCTCTGGCGCTGGCACCAATGGTGCCCCATCGAAGGTCGGGAGTGGGAACCCCACCCCTGAACCGCCCTGATTCAGGCACAGGACCTCCATCTTCACCAGGTTCAGCTTCAGCCAACTCAGTCTGAGCCAACCAACCATGGCTTGCAAAGCCCAGTCCAGATTTTCTGGTCTGGAGTCCGACTGGCCGCCTAACATCAGATAGAGCTGGGTATCATCAGCATACTGATCACAACCCAGGCCATGCCTCCGGGCAATCTGGGCAAGGGGGCGCATATAGATGTTAAATAACATCAGGGACAGCACTGCCCCGTGAGGCATGCCACATTCCAATGGGTGTCCTCTGGACTGCTGTTCCCCTAGTGCCACCCTTTGTCCCCCACCCTGAAGAAAGGAAGCAAGCCATTGCAAGGCAAGGCCCTGGATCCCCATGTTGGCGAGGTGGTGGGTCAGCAACTGATGGTCTCTGTCCTGTATCCCAGGCAGAAGCTGGACTGGAAGGGATCTAATACAGAAGTGTCATCCATAAAGCCCTGCAACTGTGTCGCCACCACCCTCTCAATTAATTTGCCCAAATAGGGCAAATTGGAAACCAGCTGATAATTGGCCAATTCGGCCAGATCCAAAGATGGTTTTTTTCAGAAGAGGGCGGACCATCACTTCCTTGAGTGCCCCTGGGAACTGCCCCTCAGAGAGGGACTTGATAATTTCCCTGAGGGTACCTCGGAACCCTTCATGGCCAGCTTTAATAAGCCAGGAAGGGCACGGGTCAAGGCTGCACATGGTTGGGTGCACAGCTATGAGCAATCTGTTGACTTCCTTCAGACTGAGTGGGCCAAAATGATCCAAACCCGAAAACAAGGACGTGCAAGGGGCCTTGAGCTTGCTTACTGTTTCAAGTGTGGCGAGGAGATTGTGGCAGAGTGCCAAGACTTTTTCCACAAAGAAGCTCGCAAATACCTCACAGCCAATATCCAATTCCCTAGTGTTTGGTCTGCCCTGTGGCAGAGCTGTTATGGAACAAATCGTTCTAAACAATTGGGCTGGGCGTGAGCTCACAGATGCAATCGTAGTCAAATAGAACTCCCTCTTTGCAGCTTTGACTACCATCTCATAGGATCTCATAAACATCCTATAAGATGCTCTTGTAGCTTCATCTCAAGCACGGCATCACTGTCTCTCTAGCTGTCTCAGCTTCCACTTCATAAGCCTCAACTCCTGGGTAAACCAGGGAGCAAGCCTAGTGCGGGGGTGCAGAGGGCGGCGAGGAGCAATCTCATCGATGGCTGCGGAGAGCTGGCTCTGACAGTCCTCCACAAGCTTATCCAACAAGCCACCAGGGGGCATCAGTTCCCTCAGGGCCATCTGGAGCCACACTGGGTCCATCTGGCTCTGCGGGCAAGCTAAAATTTGCTCACCGCCTAAACAGGGTTAGGGCGGAACATTCAAACAGGCCCTCAGGGCATGGTGGTCTGACCATGGGACTGCCAAAGCAGTAACCCAGTCCACTGTTGCCCACACTGCAAAGATCAAATTGAGCGTGTGCCCAGCTCAGTGAGTGGGGGTCGTTACATATTGGGAGAGTCCCAACATCACCATAGACAACACCAGGTCTGCTGCCTGGGTAGCATCATCAGCATGGACATTGAAATCACCCAAGACTATCAGTCTAGGGTGTTCCAATGCCCAGCCTGATACAGCCTCCATCACGGATGGCAGGCTATCAGCCGGTGCATTAGGCAGTCGGAACACCAGCCAAATTGCCAAACTCTCCCTGACCTCCCATACCAGACCAGCACACTCGATGCCCGTGATCCTTGGCAGCGGGAGCGCTCTGAAGGAGTAAGCCTCCCAAATGAATAGAGTCACTCCTCCCCCCCACCCCCAGTCCACAATTGGTGGAGGACCGAGTATCTGGGTGGAACTGCTTGGGAGAGGGATACTGTTTCTCCTTCAGGCACCCAGGTCTTGGTCACACAAGCCAGGTCTACCTTCTGCTCCAGGAGAATAGAGATATAATAGAGATTTAATAGAGATTTTAATAAAGATATAATAGAGATTTTAATAGAGATATAATGGGATCTTTGCCCTGGCTTGGATACCCCAGGCTAGCCGATTTCATCAGATCTCCGCAGCTAAGCAGGGTTGGCCCCGGCAAGTATTTGGATGGCAGACCTCCAAGGAATACCAGGGTTGTGATGCAGGCGCTGGCAATGGCAAACCAGCTCTGAATGTCTCTTGCCCTGAAAACCCTACAGGGTCACCATAAGTCAGCTGTGACTTGACAGCACCAAAAGTGGGGAGGGGGTGTTATTAACCAGGTGGTGTTATTAACCTTCATTCCATGAAATGCTTCAACTGCCCATTCTCACACAATAAGACTTTCTTAAAGGGACAGAACATCTTTCTCCAGGCCTGTTGGCAATTCTAAGTCCAAGGCCAAAAAGTGAATGTCCTCAGGGACCGTCCTGAATGAACCATCCATCTGGGCATCCAGGTTCTGAATAGTATGACCTGTTGTACCAAATGCTTTCCCTTTTCCTGAAGGAGAAATATAAGGAAATGAGAGATCTCTATGGGCTTGAAGCATGATTATTGCTAACAGCAGCAGTGGAAAGCTGTTCCTCTATGCTTATAAACCAGCTAACTTGGGAAGAGTCTGAAATGTAATGCTCTTGACCCCCAGGGTCATATTTCAGCTGAGCAAAACAAACAGTGAATTGGAGAACCAGGATGAAAGCTCTGCCTTTCCGGAGTGATTTGAAGTATTTCTGAGAATGGGATAGTCTCCCTCTCTTGCATTATTATCTTCTACTTTTATTTCTCCCTTGCCTTTCACTCTAACCCCACTCCTGCCCTCCACCTCCATGCTGCAATGCAATTTTTTTTTCATTCCTTTTTATTTACTGATTTATTTATCTGCTTTTTGACTTAAAGCCCAATTTGCCCCTCCTTGCTAGCACATTTGGAGAAGAATCTTCAGCATATTAGAAGTGGAAATCAGTCACTATTGGTCTCCTGTTCCCCCCTTCGTTTATTCATTTCCCTCCCCCCTTTAGTTTTATTTTTTAAAATTAAGTGGCTTTTATGCCACGCTGTCCTAAATACATCCCCAACTGATGCCACCCTTCGAAGAGACCAAGCACTACCCTGCAGATCCTTTCAGGGATTCCCTGAGCCACTGTTGTTTCGACTGGAACGGTTTGTCCTTTGCTGTCACACATAATTTCTATTAAACTAGCTCATTTTTCTTCGTTGTGAGTGGAATTGCAGGAAGCAGATAAGTTGTCCTGTCCTTTCCCTCTAATGAATCATGCTGCCTTCCTTCCTGCATTATACACGCTGGCCAAGCTCACTCTAAGTTAAGCCTCATGTAAAATGTTTTGCTCAACACAATAACCTACAAACCCAATGCAAAAAAAGAAGAGTATATTTTAAAGGGGCCCTGTCAAATCCGTTTTTCATGTCAGAAACTTTTTGACAAAAGTGGAGGTGCTGATCAGCATAGCCTAACACCTAAACATGACCAATAATGGTGGTTATACTGCTGTTACACGTGGGCCCCTTCCCTGATTAGTGAACACTTCCAGGGGCAATGCTACCTGGCTGTGGTTTCCTTTCGAGGAGAGCACTCTGGCACTAACAGCTCATTTACATATAATGCTTAGATAATTGCCAGGTTTTAAAAAAAATTAGTCTGAGATGAGTAGTCTATTTCTTCAGAGTCACATAATTATGACTGCAGACATTCAGTTACCGGATGATAACAATTTGTTGTGAGGTGTGAAAATGCTTACCATTAGTGCTCTTACCCAGGTGCTGACACACTGGCAAAGACTGGGGGGAGGAGAACAGACAACACTGGCTCTCTTCTCGTAAGTCTGGGATGTTGGGAACCTGGCAACCTTACCTTAAGTTTTAGGATACTATAGCAGAATAAGACTGAACTGAGTTCGATAGAACAATGGTCTGACCAGTACCCATGTTCATATGTTACAGTGAATGCATATACCTCCTACACGTACATGTGTACAGCAGTTTGTAAGAAACAGCAAACATGCATTCACTTTACAAATGACACCAAGGACCAGAACCTGGGGGTTAAACCACATGTTGAACCTTACATGCATCACTGAACATAACATGAGAATTACTCAATGGGCACATAAAGGAAATGTGCATTGTACACAGATTGTATGTGCATTCACTATAACTTATGAACAGGGCTTATATAAGGCAGCTTCACGTGTTCATCGATCAGCTGCATGTTCTTATTGTGTGCTAACCTTTAATACTCTTTCTTGGTCCCAGATCAAGGAAAATTAGTCATGCTCGAGTCTCATTTAAATCAGTGGGGCACATTAGTCATTACTAAGGTAACTGCTGTGAATTTGAAGGACTGTGGGGTATAGTTCAGATGGTTAAAGCTCTAAATACAAAAAAAATTAAAATGCTTTTGTTAGCAATTTGGAAGAAAATCTGTGTGAGGTGCTCAGTAAATTCTAAGAGGCTATAAAGGTGGTGGAGCTGGGGTGCTGACAAGGACATTCTGACCTCTGAAGGGCTGAGGGCTGCATATAATACTTCTGTAGCAAGACAGAAGCCAGACTTTTTTGTAGGAGAATAATTGAATTGTATTTACTAGGCTGACCTTGGGTGCACCATGTACTAAATCTGAGCCTGTATGGTTTACATCCTGAAGTTTTGAGCATGTTTGGGGTCAGGCCATAGCCCAGCTGAATGGCATTTCAAAGACACATGTCTTTATAGTGCTGGCATCCTAAGGTCATGAGCAAGAGCCATCCATTTCTGTGTGCATTAGAGTATCAAATGCTTGCCTTGGAAATCAGTTGGCTTCTGTAAACATACCTTTTTCTCATGCTGTTTATGGAAGTCTGTAATGTAGTCAATGTTCCACTGTAGCTGTCTAATAGTGGGATCATACTACTCTTGGCTCTGTTTAATTGATTCTGCGGTGTCGCTTGTGAACTTTCCCCCATTTCTAAAGTTTTTTAATCAAAGACAGGCAATGTGAAAAAGCAGTCCTTTCAATTGGTTCCTGATAAGCAAAGGTTCTGAGCCAATATGTTCTCCCTAATAATGGAAATCCAGGCTTTTAAAGAACATGAGCATTGCCTGTGTGTGTGTTTCTTGCTTGCTTGCTCCGGTGCCCCTACTTCTGTTTGGTTGTGTTGATAATAAAATTTTAACATTTCCACAATCCACAGGCAGCTGAATATGCAGACACATAGAAGAAGTCACATACGATTCATAAAGCATCACATTTTTACGAAGGCACAGGAGATCTTTATTCTCTGCTGAGCTCTCACCCATCCCTGAAAGCACATTTCTCCATTTCATTTCTGCCTTATCAAAGAAAGCTCGAATACTGAAGTCGTCTCAATTCCTTAGGATAAAAATTACCAGATAAAAATAAGCTGATCCGCCAAACTCCACTACTGTGTAAGTGTTTCCTATCCACAGGGTGCATGGCAGGTTACAGAGGCATGAAGACAGAGCTGATTCTGGGAAGTGGTTATTTACCTGCCTTGCATCTGGGCAACTGTGCTGGATAACCTGGAAGGCATTTGATGTATGTACTTCCTTGGAAGGTAGCATGTAGGTTATGAGACTGCGGAGAAGTAAAAAGCAAGCACAATCAATGGCATAAAGAGAAAAGGGACTCATTTAAACAGCAGGAATCATTCATGCAAAAATGTGGCTCAAACTGTGATTCGAAATGTCTGTAATTAATTAACATTCAGAAGAGATCTCCTGTGTCTCCTCTGTTTTTTTACTCTGAAGAGAAGCGCTCTATATACACAAGGCCCCACCGTGCTCAATTTCTTCCGCAAAGTCTCACTTCCGCCTTTGGCAGAGCATATGACACAGATGGCAATTTGGCAGGTGGTTCGAGCAACAATCTGGATTCCTTATAGCAAACTTTAGCATTTCAGTCGCACCCACTCACTAGATAAGAGCCACCAAGCACTGCTCTGTGAGCCCCTATTCATCAAGTGTGACAATTTCCTCCTGAGATAAGAGGGATCAGATTATTTACTGGCCAGAAATGGGGCTTCAAGTGGTTCAAGCAAAGTACCTTCAGCCTCTTATAGAACCCAGTATTCTGCTTGGAGGAGGGATTTATGGTTTTATATATGTAAGAAGCCTTCTGCTGGTATAATGACTTCCTGGCTCTTATGAAAGATTTACTGTAGTAAACTTTTAACACCCTTGTGCCAGAGAAAAACTTCCTGGGGAATCATGGGAATAATTTCCTTCCTGGCTTCTCCCTCTATTCAGCTCTTTTCCCTATGAAGTCAGTGGGTTAGATCCAGTGGAAGAGTCCATAGAAGAAATTCCTGGAGTGTGTCTTTTCCCACTTTCCTTAAGCAGCCTGAAACTTCCATCTGAGGATCATCAGACAGGCAAAATGCCCAACAGGATGGGGTGCTTCAGCAATGAATAGGAACTGGGTAACATTGCCTTTTGAGGCTTACATTAATGGAGAAGGGAGAAAAGCTGTTTTACCTCATTGTTCTAGTACCCTGTCCTGTGACACATTTTGCTTGTGAGGCTCTCCCAGTCCTCAGAGGAGTTTCAGGACAAATGGCAGAGCCTGTGTGGAAGATAGGGAAAATATTTGCTCAGCCAACTGCTTCCACTGGATCAAACCCAATACTAGCAATGAGATAGCCAAAGAAAGACAGAGTGGGAAGGCCATATGGCAGGTCATTAGAATGCTATATTGTTTGTAATTCCAGTCTAGCACATAAAGCTGGCCCAGATCTAGTGTGTACAGAATCATTCACATAGACCCTTGGCTGAACTTGTGCATTCCTGTGAGGAGAGGGCTGTAGTTCACTGGCAACAAATATGACTGAAAGGCTGCAACCAGGGTTTACGGCAGCCAGATGGTTTCAACAAAAATGTGGGACACACCTGATAAAAAAATTGTTGATGATAGATAGATAGATAGATAGATAGATAGATAGATAGATAGATAGATAGATAGATAGATAGACAGACAGACAGACAGACAGACAGACAGACAGACAGACAGACAGACAGACAGACAATTCTCAAGGACTTGCAGGAGGTACCCCTTCCTGAAAGCTCCCATAGGCTTTCCCCTTTTCTACCTTTCTTCTCTCCTTCTACTTGCCAACCTCCAGGCAGAGCTTGGAGATCTCCTGGAATTACAGCAAATCTCCCAGCTACAGAGATTAGTTCCCCCTTAGGGTTGCCAGCTCCAGGTTGGGAAATTCCTGGAGATTTTGGCATCGAACCTTGGGAGGGCCAGATCTGGGGAGGGAAGTGACCTCAGCAGAATATAACACCATAGAGTTCACCATCCAAAGCAGCCATTTTCTCAAAGGAAACTGATCTCTGTTGTCTGAAGAGCAGTTGTAATTCCAGGTGATCTCCATCCTCCACCTGGAGTTCAGCAACCCTAGTTCCTATGGAGGAAATGGCTGCTTTCCTAACCTGGAGCTGGCAACCCTGTCTCCTTCCCACCCAACAGCAAACCTACCTTTATCTGCCCCTCTGCCTTAAGCTTTCCCTCCCCTCTCAGCAGCCTCTGCTTAGGAAAACTGTGGCTGAATTGTGTGGTGCCACCACAGTTCCCTGCCTCATTCTCTCAAACTCAGTCATTCACCAATCTATATTTTATCTACCTCCCATCTTATTATTTGTTTACTTCATTTATACCCTGCTTTTCTCTACAGTGGGGACCAAAGCAGCATAAGTTATTCTTTTCCCCTCCTTTGTATCCTCACAACAACCCTGTGGGGTAGATTAGGCTGAAAGTATGTGACTGGTCCAAAATCACCTATTGAGCTTCCGCAGCAAGATGAGTATTTGAACTTAGGTCTCCCAGACCCTACTCTGAAGCTCTAATTGCTATAACACATTGGCTTTCATAGGGTAGCTGCTGTTGAGCAGCAGCAAGTAGCCAGGCCTAGTTCAGTCATGCAAGTTGGGGTGGTATCAAGTCACTCAGAGGTTGCTGCCAACCCTAGGATTGCCAGTCTCCAAGTGGGACCTGGAGATCTTCCAGAATTAGAACTAAACTCCAGACAACAGAGATCTGTCCCTCTGGAGAAAATGACTGCTTTGGAGCCTTGAAGGATGGACTCTATGGCATTATATCTGGCTGAGGCCTTTCCCCTCCCCAAACCTTGCCCTCCTCAGACTTCACCATAAAATCTCCTGGAATTTCCCAGCCTAAAGTTGGCAACCCTAGCCTTATTCCTGGCTCCAAGAAGTCCCCCCTCAGAGGTAGGCCTGGAAAGGCCCTGCCCCTTCCCCCTGCTTTTTACTCACTGAGACTCAGCCTGGAATACTGTGGTTGCTTAGCAATGGCCACTGAGGGGATCTGTTGCTTAAAGCTACAGGAGCTCCTTTATCATTTCCAAGTTTTTTAAGCCAGCCAGTGTATTATTTTTGGATTTCACAGTTTTCTGCAAACCTGGGGCCCTTTTCAGATTTCTAGAAAGAACTGTCTTCTCTTGCCCATTCACAGCTCCAGTCACTCTATATAAGTATCCAAAAACTGGCCGACTTCACTATTATTTATTTATACACACACACACACATGTGTCCCTTTAATAGAAGATTATATGTGTAAATGAAGTTTTTAATGGCATGGAAGTAAACAAGAGCCTATTAAGCCTCTGTTAAAGGAGCAAGACATTTTTCATAAGAACATAAGAGAAGCCAATGCTGAATCAGACCAATGGCCCATCTAGTCCAATACTCTGTTGCACAGTAGCCAAAAATACCAGGTGCCATCAGGAGGTAGCTGTCAACCCTAACCTGGATCAACCCAATTCTAGTCTGACATGCTAAGCTATACCACATACTACACCACACTGTCCCCTCATGTAATCCACACAGGGATTTGTGGGTATTTTGTAGCCTTAAAGTACTTAATAGTAATAAAGTGCCTGCACTAATCAAGATTGCACAAAAGGTAAATATGCAGACACACTCCCTGTACACATACCACTTTTTTTCTGCTATGATCTCACCCCCAAGATCTCTTTTTCACTTTTCTCTAGAAGATGAAATACTGCTACCATCTACTCCCCACAGTCAGCTGAAACCAATATGGGAAGCCGATTGGTCAGCTGCAAAAGTCTCTCCCTTTCCCGCCTTCTTCAGTCAAGCCAACAGGATCTTTCCAGGAGTGTCCTGCCTGGCCACTGACAGGGGGATTTGGTTCTTTTCAAACCTTGCTAGCTGTGATGGGGAACAAGCAATCAGCAGTGTCATCACATTATTAAGGCACAGGGCAAAGAAAAAGTGCATGCATGGAGGCTGGTTGCATGATTGCAGGCTTACTTAATTAGAAAATACCAGACATTTATATGGTCCGGTATTTTCTCAGTTTATTTACTGGGCAAAACATGAAAATACTGAACTATTGTTGCCCTACAAGGTGCATGTAACGCCATCTTGGACTTATAATTTCATAAGCAAGAGAAACGTGGACTAAGTAAATGGGGTGTGATAGGGACTGTATTGTATGGTGACCTGAAGTGATGCCAGTTGGAGACATATCCAGCAGAAGAAAGCCTTCCTGAGGTAATGTGCCACGGTTCTTGAGGTTACCTGCTCGCTTACCAATTGTAAGATGGACCAGTTCCCTAGCTGCTTGAAGCTCTGAAAACCAGGCAGATGCCATGTCAAGGCAGAAGAACAAAGACTCAAACTCCATGTGGAGTTTCTTCCTGCACATGTAGGCAACACACTCCCCCTTCCCCCAGAGTGACTCACTCTGCAGCCAGAAGACAATAGAGGACCATCCATGATAATGACTCTGGCCGCATGAGTCATAATCCCATCAGGGGTCACCTTCTTACCCAGAGTTACTAGAGTTCAATATTGCCCACTCCCTTCCCCCCTTGAACTCAGCACCAATCAGCAGGTTTTGGGGACAGACTAGTAGGAGGTGGGCCAAGACATGTGACCAGTTTAGGCCACCCCCAAAAGACATGTGACTAGGACATGTGGCCAGCCTGGTCCAACCCCCCAAGCCCCCCTCATAAAGGGGCAGCCAGCCATGTGGTGTCTGTCTGTCTGTCTGTCTGTCTGTCTGTCTGTCTGTCTGTCTGTCTTCTCTCTCTCTCTCTCTCTCTCTCTCTCTCTCTCTCTCTCTCTCTCTGCAGATCTGGCTGACTCTGGATTAGCTACCCAAGAATCTTTCCATGTGTCTGGGTTGGTTCAAGACATGACCCCATTTCCCCTATAGTCTCCCTCATTCTTCCTAAGAATTGCTCTATCTCACCAGACAGCTAAATTATTGCCCACCAACGATATCCTGCTAATGCGAATGTGCTATCCATCTCTCTCTAACTTTCCTAGCTCTGTACAAGTGTATGTATGTGTGGATATTGTTTGATTGTGAAGAATCTACAGTAAAAGAATCATTTTATATTGGAAACCAGTCTCCTTGTCTATCTCTGGTACTTCTGGAAGAAACGGGACCTCTGTATAAAAAGGTGTTTGCTCCCGTATTGCCTATTGCTATTTTATAATATCACAAATTCCCCATAGTAATTAATAATTCAGAGCAATCAGGCTAACACTGTCCAGTTCAGAACTGGACATTTGGCAAACCTAATCAGGTCTGATGCAGAGGTAGGAAGGCCCTTTGGTTTGGGCCTCAAGCTCAAAGGCAGCCTCAAATTTAGAGGCATGCTGATTTTTAAATATATTTGATAAGTTTCTCAACTTCTTTTTATGTGAGTCTCCATTGGATTCATATGTGAGATACATTGTCATCTTAGAGCAGCAGATCAAAGCAAATGAGGGATGTGATTTGGTAAAATATATTATTTTTGTTAATTAATATATATTTTGTCATATTAAAGAGTTAAAATTGTCATAAAATATTAATACAACTATATTAATTATGGCTAGGTGTCCGGCTCAAGGCTGATATCCAGTCATCGTGATACAAGTCAAGGAAGGAGTCAAGTTACTGGGGCTGGAGCCAACAGCACCAGATCTTAGCTGTTGTTCCAGCAAAAGCTGAGGGTGGACCAAGGTCTTCAATGCTCTTGCAAGGAGGTTGAGATGAAGACCCCGCCTTTTCAGGAGCAAACTGCTAGTTCTCTACTGCTCTGACCGGATAGGGGTGGTTCTTAATTTGTGTGTGTGTGCTTGCATGCCTGCAAGTCATGGTGACTTCTGGTGACCCCTAGTGGGTTTTGGACAATTGCCTCTGATTGCCTACCTCTGCATCCCTAGTATTGCCCTAGTATTCCTTGGAGGTCTCCCTTCTAATTACTTGCCAGGGTTGGCTCTGCTTAGCTTCCGGGTTCTGATGAGATCAGGCTCACCTGGGCTATCTGGGTCAGGGCAGGGTGGTTCTTTACTTTGGGGGGCTTGGCCAGGCCATCAAATTACCCACCCAAGGTGAAAAATTACCTGCCCCCAGTACCAATTCCCCACTCTTGAGGAATGGAGAAACAGGAGAAAAATGGCATCCACACAGTGACACTATAGGAAGTTCCCCTAGTCTCTAGGGATCCAGCATGGTGTAGCGGTTAAGAATGGTGGACAGTTCCCTGGAGAAGCAGGTTTGATTCCCCACGCCTCCACAGGAAGCCTGCTGGGTGACCTTGGGCCAGTCACAATTCTCTCAGAAGTCTCTTAGCTCCACCTACCTCACAAGTTGCCTGTTGTGGGCAGAGAAAGGGAAGGTGGTTGTAAGCTACTTTGAGACTCCTTAGGGTAGAGAAAAGTGAGGTATAAATACCAACTCTTCTTTTTCTGTGGCAAAGACCATAGAGACTAGGTGAAGCAGCCTAAAGCACCACCTATAAGTGATATCATATCCTTTTCAGATCTTTACTAGCCTGGACATTTGCCAAAGAAGTGTTGGGAACCCTAGGCTTGAGTGGTCATTTGGGGAAAGATCTCAGGTGATGCAGCAAGACCTGGAAAGGGAGGTTCAGGGTCTGAGTCTGAGCAGGATGGCAGACCTGTATGCCAGGGTCAGAGAGCTGACCTAATCTGCTGGAGGCTGGGGCTCTTCCTGTATGTTAAAGAAGGGATCCTGGAGGGTGGTGTCAGGTGCTCCTTGTCTGAGTTTTCAGTGTCTTCACTTGGTGAGGAGCAGTCAGCACTATGACACTAGAAGCCTCAAAAGCTGGAAGTAGCCCAGGCTTCTCTGGACTTCTGAGAGGGCCTGGCTGCAATTTATAAGTTTCAAAGAAATGTTCAAGGCCCTTTTTCTTTGATGACTTCTTATACTGCCATCCCAAACAGAGTTATACCCTTTGAAGCCCACTGACTTCAATGAGCCTAGGGGTAAATTGCATGATACCTTTGTTTACAAGTTATCTGCAGGTTCACCACTTTGATCCTGAGCCAGTGGGAACTTTGGAGGTGAGTGCTTGGACTACTTCCCCTGCAGCTACAAAGTGATATGAATAATTTTCCACCTGGGGGGTTCTCTAGTCTTTGGAAAAAGGCTGGGAGAGAGCAGAAGCCCCCTCTTCCACATATGATACCCTTTGTCAGCAGAATCAACTTCTGAGGCTTTTAAAGCAACATTTTTGGAGCTGACCTGTGATGGATCAAAGTGGTGAACCCAGAGACAACCTGTAAACAAACAAGTTGTGTTGTTTTATGCCTAGAAAAGTGTTACTCTGTTTAAAATTACACTGAAAGTCTCTTTTCTGTATCAATGTGCTTATATTTTCAACCTAGACTACATCAGCATGAAACAGCATTTGAAAGGGGATTGATTACTTCCCTGACATTCTGCTTGGTGAAAGTATAAGGGTGAAATTTTGGCTTTTCTGTTGCTAGAAATTGGTGCTATCTATTTCTTGGTAAGACAATGGCTGTAGGGTTTGTGCTGAAATATCCAATTTAACATTAAATGCTAAAGTAAAATGTACTCATGTCAGACTTAATTAATTTGGAGTAATCGCAAGATCATTCATAAAAACCCCTCAGCTGAACCTATGTCTTCTTATGAGAGGATTCCTCAATTCACTGGCAACAAATATATTTTGCATACACAATACCCTAGTTTTAATCCCAGTATGCTCCAATTAAAAGCCTCTCAAGTAGCAATACTAATGAAGACTCTTGATGGAAATTCTGGAGAGCCATTATCCATCTGAATAGCCAATGATGGGCTTCATGGATAGACCAATGGTTTACATATGGCAGCTTCATATAATCAGAATCATATATTAAAAACCAGCTTTCATTATTTATATGATACAGTTCTGATATGCTGTTTTTATTGCTGAGGGATTTTTTTTTGGTTTGTTGTGAAATGATTTCATTCTTTTAACATCTGAAGCACTTTTAGGAGCATGTGTGCTATAGACAAGGCATGTAAGTATTTTAAATAACCATAGTGGGTTGTGTGTAATACTTTAGTGAAAATTAATCAAATCCTTGGCCTTTAAAGCATGGCATCAAGTCAAATTGTGTCTCCTACCAGTGATAAAGCATAATGCTTCTTTCGGGTTGGCTGACCAACCTTTGCAGATCTGGAGACCACTGAAGCTTCATCCCTATGCATCCCAGGGTCAAATGATTGTCATTATTTACATTTATATGCCATCTTTAATACAAGCACTTTGCAAACATTAATTAATCCTCAGAAAAGTCCCGCAAGCCAAGTTAGTGTTATGGGAGAGAAACACGCCTAAGATAGAGCTGTAGATATGGAAGAGCATAGAGAGAGAGTTAATACGGTTGCCCCTGTGCCAAGTAGGAGCAGATGTTCAGGGCTTTGCCAGTTGATTTCCCAGCATGGGTGAAATAAGAATGTATTCCAACTGCAACTTGTTTTAATTTACAATATTTAAAAGAGAGATGGTAACAAGAAGCATATAAAGTGATCCCGTCTTTCCCAAATTATCAGCATCAGTGCCTATGTTCTACCTTGTAAATTATATCTAAACAATCTGTGAAAGAAAAAGTGGGAGTCTGACATGTTCAGGGCTGCTTTGTATAGCTGAAACCACAATGAAGACATGGAGCTCAAGCTATGGTTCTCACCAGGACTCATCATCTCTAGTTCAATTGTAACAATGGAAAGCTACACCATCATCATCACCGCCACTGCTGCTGCCACAGCCTTCCTTGAGAAAGCTCAGGGCTGCTTCCTCTGTCACATATTGTGTCCTCAAATATACACACCTAAGATGACTAAAAATATGATGTGTGAATGTAACAAACATATTTGCAAATATATGTATCTTTAAAGTATACTTTTACATTAGGAAGTTGGGATTAGCTACATTCTCTTATCTAGTGTAGACTCATGGGTTTTCTCCATGCATGACTTATTCCTCCTTTTCTTAGCAGTCCATCTGCTAGAACTGGATTTGTGTTTAGGATGGAGGTTTCACTTGCCTTTCCTCCCTCTGCATTTTTCCAGTTGCCACAGTGATTTATTTTCTTACAGACATGCCTTTTAAGAAATCAAGTTTTTTGAGCAAGGGTGTAGTTGTATTTGGTGGTGTTGTGTAAGGATTAAAGTACAATATAAATGGCACCAGTAGTTTGGTAATGAACTGGACCCCAACTATTTATACAGTCTGATCTATAATAAAAATATTGTGGTGTTTTGGTTTTATTACACAAAAGTCAAAAAAGAGGATTTGTAACCACTGTACAAAAGTCAAAAAAGAGGATTTGTAACCACTGTACTAGCATGCAGATAAGGGTAAAATCACCTTTCAGCACTGTGGGTGGCCTGCATAGAACATTTTACTCATTGCTCTGTCACCGTGGTTCTCTGTGCTTTTAACAATTCTTCATATTGTAAAAGGTGTATATGAGGGTTCAGTATTCATGATGCTAACCCAAGCCCCCAAACCAACTTGAATGGAATCAGAACTCTGGCAGGGAAAATCCTGAAGACAGTATGTGTCCCATAAATATTCCTAGAAATTTTCCTGGAAGAGGAGCTCAGCAGTGATGGGTCGAGCCTGGGTGCAAAAGGTTGAAGCTCCCTTTGGAAACACCATGACCTGATCTCCCAGTCATCCAGGTAGGGCTGGGAATGCATTGTCTAGGTTTTGGATACCCCCTATCTGGACTGCCTAGACATGACCAACAGGAGCCAAAGAGAAGTTTGAGAAGACCTAGAGATGCTATAGGGAAGCAAGAGAAGCCAGAGGAGAGGAACTAGAGAAGGAGGTAGAGGGAGCAAGAAGGAAAGAGAGAAGTGTGAGAAGCAGCAGACCAAGCCCTTGGAGAAAGCCAAGGGGACAGAGATGGGGGTGGGAAGAACTGGAACTGAACTATGAGTGACAAAAATGGACAAGGAGGAGGTCCAGACAGGCACTCAGCTCAGAGACATTAGGGATTCCATGAAATTTGCAGCAGTTGTGTCAACTGTCTAATTTATCATGTTTAACTAACAATCAGACATGAGTGGATCACTAGCTATGTTTGGCTTGGCAACAAACTAAGGTGGGAGGTTTCCTGCTGTAAAGGGAGACCTGGCAACCCTGCACCAGACTACTAAAACGTTTAAGAATATAAGAACATAAGAGAAGCCAACGTTGGATCAGACCAATGGCCCATCTAGTCCAACACTCTGTCACACAGTGGCCAAAAATACCAAGTGCCATCAGGAGGTCCAACAGTGGGGCCAGGACACAAGAAGCCCTCCCACTGTTGTCCCCCCCCCAAGCACCAAGAATACAGTACATCACTTGCCTCAGACTGAGAGTTCCTATCTATACCTTGTGGCTAATAGCCACTGATGGACCTCTGCTCCATATGTTTATCTAATTCCCTCTTGAAGCCATCCACACTTGTAGCTGCCACCACCTCCTGTGGCAGTGAATTCCATATGTTAATCACTCTTTCGGTGAAAAAGTACTTCCTTTTATCTGTTCTAACCCGACTGCTCAGCAGTTTCATTGAGTGCCCACGAGTTCTTGTCTTGTGAGAAAGGGAGAAAAGTACTTCTTTCTAGACCTGCTCTATTCCATGCATAATCTTATAAACCTTGATCATGTCACCCCTCAGCCGTCATTTCTCCAAGCTAAAGAGCCCCAAGCGCTTTAACCTTTCTTCATAGGGAAAGTGTCCCAACCCTTTTATCATTCTAGTTGCCCTTTTCTGTACTTTTTCCAAAGCTATAATATCCTTTTTGAGGTGTGGTGACCAGAACTGTACATAGTACTCCAAATGAGCGCACCATTAATATATACAGGGACGTTATGATACTGGCTACTTTGTTTTCAATTCCCTTCCTAATAATCTCAAACAGGTTTGCATCAGGGGTTTTTTTTCCAAAAGTTCATACGCATGATAATACTGTCCATCCAAATATCAGCAGCCATTAATGTTGCTAAGATCTACTTAGACAAACACTGAACAATAGAGTTTTTTTTAAAAAAAAATAGAATTTATTTAAGACTTGTATGACTTGTGACTGTTTCAATGTCTGCTTAAACAATTGCCTACTGAGTGGAGCAGTGATGCAACAAGGACTGGGGAGAAGAATTCAATCAGGCTGTATAAGAATATGCATGCACAAAAAGCTGACTGGTCTGCACTGTGCTTATACAAAAGGGTACTGTGAAGTAAATAGTTGATTTTTTTTTGTGTGTGATCGAGTTGCAGCCAACTTCTGGCAACCCCACAGGGTTTTCAAGGCAAGAGATGTTCAGAGGTGGTTAGCCATTGCCTGCCTCTGCATAGTGACCCTGAGCTTTCTTGATGGTCTCCCAACCAAAAACTAACTGGGGCTGACCCTCCTTAACTTTGAAGATTTGACAAGGTCAGACTAGCCTGGGCGATCCGAGTCAGAGCTAGAACTGTTGAACAGCCAGGAATAAATAGATGAATGTTCAATCGAAAAATTGACTCCCTGATCATGACTGGTTAACATGATGTGAGCTGAACTGTCAAGTGATCAGGCATCCCTAAAAGACATTGAAAGCATGCCAGTGGAGGTGAGGGTGGGAAAGAGATCTGACCTTTGGAGAAGCCACATGATAGATGTTTTTAAGATATAAATAAAAACCTCTGGCTGCAATGGAAATATGTTTCCTCCATTCTTCAAAGGCAAGCTATGGGCAGGGGGGTAAATATGCCATCTCAACTGTAAGACTTTATAGATGGATTAAGAAATTAATGTTTCCAAGGAAGTAAATTGAATGACATTTATTCCTCAGTACTCAGGGAAGAAAAACAATCAAGCTCCTGAGGGTTTGAAGGCTGGAGGGGGGTGTTGTAACAACGTTTGCAAGATAAAGTTGCTGCTTCTGGAAAATGACCAATGAAACACATTATTTAAGAAGATTTAATGTTTGCATGTAAAATATCCCAAGAGTCTGTTGTAGGTACAGTGTGGAGAAATGGATGAAATCTTGTGATTCATTATTCTTTTGTCTGGTTGATATAAACATGTGTGGTAGGTGGGAATCTTCTTTTGCCCGTATTCACCTGACTGACAGCGCAGATCTAAGCAGAGTTAAAGGTAAAAGTAAAGGTTCCCTTGCTCGAAAGCCAGTCTAATCCGACTCTAGGGTTGCGGTGCTCATCTCCGTTTCAAAGCCGAAGAGCCAGCGCTGTCC
This sequence comes from Gekko gecko, assembly GCA_029375565.1. Lineage (NCBI taxonomy): Eukaryota > Metazoa > Chordata > Lepidosauria > Squamata > Gekkonidae > Gekko > Gekko gecko. The sequence goes on from JAPDNY010000006.1 coordinate 143,087,899, forward strand.
GAAGACATTTCCGTGGTCATGTGGCCAGCATGACTAAACACCAAGGTGCACGGAACGCTGTTACCTTCCCACTGAAGTGGTACCTATTTATCTACTTGCAATTTCTTGCTTTCGAACTGCTAGGTTGGCAGGAGCTGGAACTAGAGACGGGAGCTCACCCCGTCATGTGGCACTCACGGGTCTTGAACTGCTGAACTACTGACCTTTCCACAGCCTGAAGTTCAGCATCTTAACCACTTGAGCCACCCTGTTTTAAGTCCACTGATGTCATTGCACTGGCAAATTTCTGACTTCGTCTCAATGATAGGCTTACCTTGCTGATGCAAAAAGTCTGCCTACTGGCTACTGAATCTTCTGTGGTCAATGGAAGGAGTACATGACTACTCTGCTGCCAAGAACTGTCACAAGCCTCTAGACAAAAATGACTTCAGAGCTCCCTTCCCTCCCGTAGCCTAACATTTGTTGTTGTTCAGTCGCACAGTCGAGTCCGACTCTTCGCGACCCCATGGACCAGATTACTCCAGGTCCTCCTGTCTTCCACTGTCCACTGAAGTTTGCTCCATTTCATGTTCGTTGCATCGATGACACTGTCTAACCATCTCATCCTTTCCCGTCCCCTTCTTCTTTGACCTTCAATCTTTCCCAGCATCAGGGTCTTCTCCAGTGAATGCTCCCTTCTCATTTGGTGGCCAAAGTATTTGAGCTTCAGCTTCAGGATCTGGCCTTCCAGGGAACAATCAGGGTTGATTTCTTTTAGGATTGACTGATTTCAGCCTAACATTATGCTGCCCAAATATTATGGCCCTTTTCAAACAGCCTATTTATTCCATTTTAGTAACTGGTTACTAACAGAATTTTTCTGTCATTTTAGACAGACCTGTTTTAGTAACCAGCCGCTAACGGAATTAATTTACCTGTTCAGACCTGGGTTGCTATGAGAGCATGCACAGACACACGCACAAATGCAAAAGAATCTGAAAATATTGAGATGCAAGATAAGTTTTTATTTAAGTCCATAAAAGGGAAAGATGACAGGTCTGATAACAATCTGGTGTGCTTGGAAGGGGTGCCAGGACTTTCTCAGCTAAAGTGGGGGGTGAGTAAGGTTTGCCAGCTCCAGGCAGGAACACTCCTGGAGATTTGGGGATGGAGCTTGGGGAGGACTGGGACCTCAGTGGGGTACAATGACATACCGTCCACCTTCCAAAGCATTCATTTTCTCCAGGGCAACTGATCTCTGTAGTCTGGTTAACTCCCTCCCCAAACTGAAATTTCCCCCCATGCAAACTGTTAGCAGAAAAGGGGTTTTCTGAGTCAGAGTTGCTGTTTGAGAGCCACCCATGAGTGGCACAAGAGTAAATGTGCTGAAATCAATGACGCTACTCTCATAGAACTATGCATTTAAAGATACTTGCACTTTCCCCATGTACTGAAGGAAGAGAGGCAAAGCAAAGGAGGCTGAGAGTCCAGGCATCTCTATGGTGCTGCTATGACACTGATGTGCTGTATTTGTTTAGCGGTTTAGTGCTCACATAAGAATATTTTTTTATTAAAAACCTCAGAGAAAGATTGTGCACGCGCAGTTCAAAAGGGCGGGAAAAGAAACCAGCACTGCTTGAAATGACCATAGTGCTTCAGAAATGGCTCATTAACAGAAGGACATTCACTGTGCAAAACTGCTATCCTTGCATCGCTTTACTCAGAACTGAGCCAATGACAGATAACATCTGGATTAGAATGGTAATGTGAAAAGGCTCTATATGAATATAAGTCATATGACTTGTCCATCCTCATGAGCCCTCTGAGTGAATAGAGTTACTTCCAAGGCTAACCCTGCTATGGCAGCATATGGTTCTCAAATGTCCTGTGATGTTCAGCACTGGCTTTATGGGAAGTCCTGTTGACTCAAGGGGATGGATGGAGAGAGCCATTCCACTGAACTCCCTCCATCTGAGGAAAATTGGGACCAACCCATTGTCCACCATGAGGCTATACACCTACTGTGGACATAACAGGTAGGATCACAAATGATGAACTCTGACGAATGCATCACTTCCTAGTGTAACCTGCCCTTACTACAGCATAGTTCTGTGCTTATTTAGCAGGGTAAGAAGAAATCAGGTGGTTCGTCTTGGTGCTTGCACTTCTTGATGTTTACTTTCAATGACAGAGGAATATGGAAAGATTTATTTATTTATTTATTTATTATTTAATTTATACCCTACCCTCCCTGCGAACAGGCTCAGGACAGCTTACAACAATGGCTCAATTGCCAATAAAACCGATAAAACAATGTACATGATTTCTTAATAAGTTAAAACATAAAAACATAAGGTGCTATTCAGTTCTACAGTTCGTTGCTTATGATGGTGTATTAAGATGTCTTCGATTACTAGATTCCAGCTTGGTGTTGTTCCAAGTCACTAGATGTAATGGGCCAGATGTTAAAACTGAGGGCTGAGCTCATTGATGGTAATGGTGGGGGCAGCACCTAATTGAAAGTCTAGTGGAAGAGAGGCCCTGTGGAACTGCAGAAGATCCCGCAGGGCCCTGATCTCCTCTGGGAGCTCATTCCACCAGTAAGGAGCCACTACTGAGAAAGCCCTGGCCCTCGTCACAGCGAGCCTGGCCTCTTTGGGGCCCAGCAGGGTCAAAAGATTCTGTGACCCCGACCTTAGTGCTCTCTGGGGTATATGTAGGGAAAGGCAGTCCCTCAGGTATGTCGGACCCTGGCCATATAGGGCTTTTAAAGGTAAGCACCAGCACCTTGAAACGGATTCGGTATGCTATTGGCAGCCAGTGCAGGGCCTTTAACGCAGGCTGGATGTGCTCCCATCTAGGTAAGGCCAACAACAGCCTGGCCGCGGCATTCTGCACTAGCTGCAGCCTCCAAATTTGCAACAAGGGCAGCCCCATGTAGAGAGTGTTGCAGTAGTCTAGTCTCGAGGTGACCGTTGCATGGATCATTGTGGCCAGGTCGTTGCAGTCCAGGAAGGGAACCAACTGCATAATCAGCCAAAGATGGTAAAAGGCCAACTTGGCAGTGGCTGCTACCTGGGCCTCCATTGTTAAGGAGAGGTCCAGGAACACACCCAAACTCCTAACCTCTGACGCTGGCACCAGTGGTGCCCCATCGATGGCCGGGAGTGGGGTCCCCACTCGCACACTGCCCCAGCCCATGCACAGGACCTCCGTCTTCACCGGGTTCAGTTTCAGCCAACTCAGCCTAAGCCAACCAGCTACAGCCTGTAATGCACAGTCCAGATCTCCCAGACTGGAGTTCGACCAGCTGCCCAGCATCATATAGAGCTGGGTGTCATCAGTGTACTGATGGCACCCCAGCCCATAACTCCGGGCTATTTGGGCATGGGGGCACATATAGATGTTAAATAGCATCGGGGAAAGCACTGCCCCTTGAGGCACTCTGCACTCCAGTGGGTGTCTCCTGGACTGTTGCTCCCCAATTGCCACCCTTTGTCCCCGACCTTGGAGAAAGGAAGCAAGCCACTGTAAGGCAAGCCCCTGTAATCCCATGTCAGCGAGGTGGCAGAGCAGCAACTGATGGCTGACCATGCTGAACGCAGCTAACAGGTTCAACAACAACAGCACTGCCACACCACCCCGATCCAGATGCCTCCGGAGATCGTCAGTCAGAGCAACCAGTGCCGTCTCCGTCCTGTGTCCTGGGCAAAAGCCGAACTGGAAGGGGTCGAGCGTGGAAGTGTCCTCCATAAAGCCCTGTAACTGTATCACCACCGCCCTCTCAATTAATTTGCCCAAAGAGGGCAAATTGGAGACTGGCCGGTAATTAGCCAATTCGGCCAGGTCCAGGGATGGTTTCTTTAAGAGTGGGCGGACCATCGCTTCCTTGAGTGCCCCTGGGAACAGTCCCTCTAAGAGGGACTTGTTGATAATTTCCCTCAGGGCACCTCAAAACCCCTCATGGCCTGCTTTAATGAGCCAGGAAGGGCACAGATCAAGGCTGCATGTGGTTGGGCATACAATCAAGAGCAATCTGTCAACTTCCTCCAGGCTGAGTGGGCTGAAATGATCTAATATCGAAGCTGAAGATGTGCTTAGGGCCTCAAGCTTGCTTACTGTTTCAACTGTGGCGAGGAGGTCACTGTGGAGTGGCAATACTTTATCTATGAAATAGCTCACAAATGCCTCACAGCCAATATCCAATTCCCTAGCATTTAGTCTGCCCTGCAGCAGAGTTGTTATAGACCGAATCGTTCTAAACAATTGGGCTGGGCGTGAGCTCATGGATGCAATTGCCACTGTGCAGAAATCTCTCTTCACTGCTTTGACTGCCATCTTGTAGGATCTCATAAACGTCCTATAAGATGCTCTTGTAGCTTCACCATGGGCGCGATGCCACCGTCTCTCTAGCCGTCTCAGCTCTCACTTCATAAGCTGCAACTCCTGGGTAAACCAAGGAGTGAGCTTGGAGCGAGGGCACAGAGGGCACCGGGGAGCAATCTCATCGATGGCTGCAGAGAGCCGGCTATGCCAGTCCTCCACAAGCTCATCCAACGAGCCGCCAGAGGGCATCGGATCCCATAGAACCGTCTGAAGCTGCATTGGGTCCATCTGGCTACGCGGGCAAGCAAAAATGTGCTCGCCGCCTAAACAGGGTCAAGGCGGCACATTCAGGTGGGCCCTCAGAGCATGGTGGTCCAACCATGGGACTGCCGGAGCAGTAACTCGGTCCACTGTTACCCCCGCCGCAAAGATCAAATCAAGCGTGTGCCCTGCCCGGTGAGTGGGGGTCGTTCATGAATCTTCTGTCATCCAACTGCTGCTGGTCTTTGAGGTTGACTCAGATCAGCAAGTTTTTGAAAAGAAGAGGAAGTCATGTTCTTGGCAGATTTCTTACCTTGTCTTCCATGTGGTGATTACTTGTAATTCTACAGAACACTTACAGTGCAATATTAAGCAGACTTATAGCCTTCTGCACCCCTTGACTTCAATAGACTTAGAAGGATGCAATTCTGTGTATGAGTGCATTGATAGACACTTAGTGAATACTTGGGTAACATATTTTAGGCTGCAGTTAGTTTTGAAGTTGAGTTTGTAGAGTGTGGAGTTGGGGAGACAGAGGAGGAATGAGCCCACCCTGGGATCGTGAGGGAGAGAGTACTGTCCAGAAACTTCTTGCAGAACCTTCCACTGTGAAAGAAAAGCACAAAACAGGGCAGCTATCCCACTGCTCTTTCCTTGCCTCTCTGCCAATTGGCATCGATTGTCAGTTATTGCCATTCATCTACCTCCATATGCTGAGCTCAACCTGTGCATTCCTTCCATGCAGAGCTCTTCCCTGCTGCTCGCAATGGGGACTCGATATACTGGATGGCTGCAAAATTTAATGTTTTTTCTATATTATGTTCATTCTGAAGAACTTAAGGTATGAATGAGCAGAATTTAAAAACAATTTTTAAGAAGCTCTCAAAAGGTTAACAAAGCCCACAGACAAAATGAAGATTTAAGGGTGAAAAATAGGGATCTGGCCTTGACCATCTTATTTTCTTCCCCACCCATCCTTAGTTCTGGTCAATGGGGAAATTTAAACATGCCATCAAATGCACATGGCATGAAAAGAGGACCCAGGCTGTTATGGGCATTTCTAAGATAATATATATATTACTTCCTGTTTATGGAGGAAATCCTGCATTCTCTTTGGGACAGGGATGCCCTGTTTGGATTGTAAGTTGTTTGCAAATTTCGAGCAGGCCCCTCAAATCTCAAAAAAGGCATTCATAATTAGGTTAAAAATGTTCTTCCATTTTCATTGTTATAGCTCGTTTTTGAAAGGGGTGTTTTAGCACTGCTTGGGGTGAAAATACCTCCATGGCTTGTCTCTCTTTTCTAGCCTTGCCCGTTTTAGCAGACTGACTCATGGTTCACTGGGCTTGGATCATAAATTTTTTGCTTTTACTGCACCCAGCTGTGCACCTGATGCAACCAACAGGGGGAAAAGGCTCATCTTATAAAAGAGGTGGTTTCCTTGGTTTTCTTGATCCTGTTGAGGTGGATAGCTTGTTATTGCTGTAGTTCTGGTCTTATCCATTTTGCATCTTCTCTTGGATTTCAAAGCATCATCGTATTTGTTAGTGTCAGATGGATTTATGCTTTCTTGCATTGCCCTCTGGGATCCATGGTTCTACCTGGTCCGTTCCAAGCAGGTGCTAGCTCAACAAATGCTGCTGACTGATTAATGCTGCTGACTGTGAAAGTGCAAAAGCAGTGCATACCATCAAAATGGAGATGGGATTAAATTATGCATGACCTGACCATAATGACCGTGGGGGCAGACATAAACGCATGCAAGCCAGTGAAATTGTGATTAGATATCACTGAACAAATGCAAAAACTACTTGAATTGGGAGCAAGTAACTGAAGGGATCACATGAGGGGACATTGTACAGCTTGACACATGATGAGTACTGCAAAGAAGGTACATTCCAATAGCAGCATCCCTTCTTCCGACTGAGAAAAACCTTGGCCTCCATCCCAAAGCACTGACTGTTCAGAGGGACTCTGCCTCCTTTCTCACTCAAAAGAGCTTGATTTAAATGTTATACTGCAGCTAAACCTGTGGGATTTTGAATTCACCCACATTTTGCTTCTATTGGGCTGCAACGTGTGCAAAGAAGTGCAGGGTGCCACAATGGAACTGCTCCTGCAGAAACTGGATTGGGTCTAGGGTTGCCAATTCCAGGCTGGGAAATTCCTGGAGATTTGTGGGTGGATTCTGGGGAGGGGAGGGGCCTTATCAGAGATGTGATGCCATAGATTCTGCCCTCCAGAGCAGCCATTTTCTCCAGGGGAACTGATCTGTTGTCTGGAGATCAGTTGTAATCCCAGGTGGTCTCCAGACCCCACTTCAAGGTTGGCAACCCTAACTGGGTCTCACTAGAAGTGACATCATCAGTAGGTATTGGGTGCCTATATAATGCTTATAGGTGCCTATATAGCTCTATCTTCAGAGATAGAGACCGTCACCCTAAAAAACTGACCACCCCCCTGGTTTCTCAATCCTATATCAGTCCTGGACAAAGGGTCAGGGTGGCAATGCTCATCTGGGAGTCTTTCACCTTCAGGACACTCCCCACCCCAATGATCTCCAGAATTCTGTTGGCCTAGCCTGGGACTTTGGAGAGTTTGGCTGTCTGGCTGGTGTATCATTCGCCTAGTGCACCAGCAGACAGCCTGTCTGCCTCGCTGGAGGCGATGTCAGCCTGGGCCTTGGAGTTCCCTAGACTTATAGTCTTGGGAGACTTCAACCTCCATGTAGATGACACCACCTCCATGCAGGCCAAGGACCTAGTGTCCTTCTGTGGCAGCACTGGGACTCTCCCAGATTCTGTCAGGTCCCACGCATTAAGCAGGCCACACACTGTATTTGATCTTCGGCGTGGAGATTGATATGGATCTGATTGCAAATGAGGGAGTGCCATGGTCAGATCACTTTGTCCTGAAAGCCAGTCTGGGCATCCCAACCCCTCCCTGCATAGGCAATTTATGCTTGCCCACAGAGACTTATGGACCCAATTGGCTTCCAGAATGCTCTGCAGGATCCATTGTTCCCCAGAGACTCATTAGATGAGCTGATAGAGGATTGGAATCTCCAGCTCAGGCAACCCTACTTAGCCCTCTCTGTCCTGAGGCAGCTATTTAGGGGGCAATTAGGGGTCAGAAACAGCATGCCAGATGGTGAGTTCCCATCCCCAACCAGGGTCAATGCCTGTGTGCTGCCTTCTGCTGCTAGAGATATCCTGCCTCATGCTAGGGCCAACCTGGGGAGAGAGATGTGTGATTCCTCCCAAAGGGAGGATTTTTCTGCGTCTCTTGACAGTTTCACACATATAGCAACCCCCTCTGGCCCATTCAATAACCCACTATGTCCACACATTGAGGATCTATTTTAAAATAGATGGAAGGATTACAAAAAAAGGAAGGGGTGTAGCTCATTGATAGAACATCGGCTTTGCGTGCAGAAAGATCTAGGTTCAGTCCCCAGTATCTCTAGTTAAAAGAATCAGGTAAAACAATGTGAAAGACCTCTGTCTGAACCCCTGGAGAGCTGCTGCCACCACTTAGAGTCAACTAGGACTTCCAGGTCCTCCCTGGCCATCATCAGGGGATGGGGGGTAGGGCTGCCAGATCCAGGCTGGGAAACTCCTGGAGATTTAGAGGTGGAGCCTGGGGAGGACAATGAGGAGGAGCACAATGCCCTAGAGTCAACCCTCCAAAGCATCCATTTTCTCCAGGACAACTGATCTCTGTAGTCTGGAGAGGAGCTATAATTCTGGGGGATCCTCTCACCTGGTGGCTGACATCCCTAGCATCAACTACACTGACTTTGATCGACCATTTCACTGCAAGGTGCCTTCCTGTGTTCAATGCTCAAAAAATATTTCACTGTAACTGCTGATTTAAGAATGTCAGCCATTTGCTAAGCAATATGGAGCAATCAGGGAACCATGCCAGCAATTGCTGCAGTACAACTGCTCATGTCCCCCAGTTTCCCTTCACTATCTCCATTCAGTGGGGACTAAAGAAACACTAGAGCTTCCCGTTGACTCCTGGGCTGTAGTGCTACTTCTGCAGCAATTGTACAAATCATTTCCCAGAGAAACAAGTGAGAAGTATATTGCTGGCTTTCCCTTTTAGTGTTGCTAGGTGCTTATTTTAAGGGACAGGCCCCCTACAACCCATCTTGAGACCATGCAAGAAATATCTGCAGCCCTGAGTGAAGGACTGAATCTGTGCCAAGCTGCACAGTAAGAGAGTCATAAAAGCATTTCTCTCTTTTCTTCTATCTTAGCTGGGCAGGATTTAGGGTGGGGGCAAGGGATCCCCTGCTTTTGTGGATTCATGCCCCCCACCCCTGACACCGTGCGCAAGTCACTGACATCTCCCAGAAGTAACATCAACACGTTGGTGACATCAGGGGCAACACTCTGCTTTTTGGGCAAAATTCTATGGTTTGAGGCTGTTTTTACCATAGAGTTTGCCCAAAAAGCAAAGCGTTATTCCCAATGTCACTGAAGCACTGACATCACTTCTAGAATGTGTCCCAAATCCCTCCCACCAGCATGACGAAGGGACCTGGCAACCCTAGCAGGATTCAGTATCAAGCATGGTTCATCACACAGTAAGAACTTGGTGTCTTTATCAATTACTATCAAAATTAATATTTATTATATGGTATACACAATAATAAAATGAAGGAAAAGGAGGAAGAGGAGGAGGAGATTGGATTTATACCTGACCCTTCACTACCTGACGGAGTCTCAGAACAATTTACAATCTCCTTTCCTTTCCCCATAACAGACACTCTGTGAGGTAGATGGGGTTGAGAGAGGACAGCTCTGAAATAACTTGTAATGGACCCAAGGTCACACCAGCAGCTGCATGTGAAGGAGTAGGGAGTCAAGCCTGGTTCTCCCAGATTATAGTCCACGCTCCTATCCACTACACCAAACTGAAGAAGCATTATCAGTATATTTTGGGTTGAATTTATTTTCCCCCTTTTCTTCATCTTTATCCATTACTCAGTGACTGGTGGTTGGACTAGGGCTGCCTAGCCATGACAGATGAACAATTGTCCCCATCTTCCATTGCCCATGCTCAATTGAGCAGTGAGACAAGAACTGGTGGGCATCACTGTGATATCATGGGCACTGTGACATCACTGGCACTGTAACATCACTTCTCACCCAGAACTGACCTCACAACCCACCATGCCGTAGGAACTGACCCAATTTCTATTGTATTTACCACAGAGATTAGAGGTATTCTTAAAGCATTGCAGGGGGGGCAGTGATATCACTTCCAGGCGATCACCCAGAAGTGATGTCACAGCATCAACAATGCTGTGCACGCCCCAACAATAGCTCCTGGGGGGTCACAATTGCAGGGTTGGCAACCCTAGGTGTGTCAGGAGCTGTGACTGTATGTTACCTACCAGAGTAACAGCGATACCTGCTTCCCCATCATTACATTTATATTATGGCAGTGGGGATGAAAGTGTGCAAATACAAGTCAACTGCAGCTTTCACCCACTGACATTTTGGCCATGTGCTGATTGCACAAAGGCTGTCTCCTTAGCAGATACGGTAACTTAGCTGCCCTTTGGAAATGTGATCAGTTCAATCATGTAAAGGAAAATACCAAAAGCACAGTGCTTCTTGCCCAAAGAGGGCAGAGGAAACTCAAGGTTAGAAAACTGAAATCATTCTTCTTTTGCTTTCCCCAAGAACTGTTACTGTTAGAGTGAATAATTGCAAAGTGGCTATGTCAAGACAGGCCTAGTTCTGCTTGCAGTTCTTTGACAGTCATAAAATGTGTAGTCTACACCATGAAAATAAAACAAGAACAAAGTACCCTAGTAAGCTACGGAGTCTTCAGAAACGCGAATGCCATGGAATATAATATGACACCTGCAAAACACTCTTGCAGTTGAGTCCTGCTGTAAGGAAGCATGGCGTGGGAGAGTGAATCAGCCTATTCCCAGCATTGCAGAGATTGCATCCAGACCTGCACTCTTTGGCAGCTTATTATATCTTTGTTTCTCATTGTTTTGGTATGTACTGTACAACACCAGAGTTACATACATGAAACATGTTCAGATAGGATCCTGGCAGTTTTTCCACTAGTAAAAAACAGAAGAGGGTTCCCCTTTTCAAGTAACAAAAGGACTATGTTAGGGATTAGGGGACCCACATGGACAAGAGCCCAAAGGTATGAGAACTTCAGAGGGAGGGGAACTGGATAGGACCAAGAAGAAATTTCACAGGATCCAACTCCTCATCTGGAAGCACCCATGGAATGTGTGGATCCTGAGTCACATGAGATCAGTAATCCTCATGACAAAGGAAGTTCTTGAATCCATCCCTCCTGGGGTCAGTGGACCCCCAGGAACAGCTCAGGGACAAAGCAGGGGTCTCTCCCATGGGCCGTTTAAGCTATTATCACTGTTACATTTTATCCTGCCCTTCATCTGGGCCATCTGAAAATGCAAATGAGATTAGGATCTAAACCGTTTTGACCGTGATAACTATTACATTTTATCCTGCCCTTAATCTGATGATCTCGAGACAGTGTGCATAGTTCTCCTCCCTTTTTTTTATCCTCACAGCAACCCTGTGTGGTAGGTTAGGCTGAGACACAAAAATTGGCCCAAGTTGGCTTCATGGTTGACTGAGACTTGGGATGGGAGGGGATGTGATGTGACTGAATGACAGATGATTTTATCTCTCATCTCTACCATTTTGATGCCCAGATGATCCCTTGAATTTAATTTGTCCACGCATCAACAAAATCCATGATTTTTAAAACATTTTGTGCCATTTCTATTTCTATGTGTTTACTTTTTTCAATAAAATTGGTTAGCATCAATTGGTTAGCATAATACATATCTTATGTATATCAAGGGCAGACACTGAGCACGTAGATACATCATAAATTGCATATAAAAATGTAGAACATACGTATACAATACAAATAAAGCTGCAAAAACCGCCAACAGAAAGCGGAGATCCCAAACCACCAATATTAATAATTAAATGAATATCAAAAGAAATTAAATAGGGCACAATCACTCAGATGAAGACTGAATGTTCCTTGAATACTTAATACAAAGAAATTCCCTCCAACTGGCACATGTGCTAGTTAGGAAAGATTAAGCTAGAGCTCTTCTCCCTGACGTCCTAGTTTACAATGTGCAAGGAATTTTAGATGCAGAGAAGCATTCGGTTATGTGAGCCACCACCTACAGCTTGACATACAGACAATGAATGAACAACTCCAGTAGAATCTGGCCAGACCAGCAGGTGGCGAAGCATACTGCTGGGGGCAGCCTTTGCCTTCATTGAAGGAGGAACGGGTCTGCACGTAGGCTTAGCTGGCTACGTGACCTACAAGGGGGCGGAGCCTGCAGTTAATTGCCGGCTTTGCACCAATTAATTACTGCATGCGATAGGAGTTTGGCCAACTTTGCCTTTGGGTTGGGCGACCCGGGGAAAAGGATGGTGAACTGCCTGGGGACTGCATGGATTGATCAGCCGCTTAAGTTCCGCGACTTGGGGCTGGATCTCCAGGGCATGTCTTGCATGGTGACCGCCAGCGGAGAGCCACATAGGTTGGCCCAAGCTGGGGTGGGTGGCTCCGCGTCCTACGACTGGGGAAGGGTCAACGTGACCCTTGGCCCGGATCGTGCCGCTTAATATTTTGCCCTTGCCGTTATTTCAACTGTGAATTTAATAAAGTGGCCCATAGTTCATCCCACTGTTTTGTGTCTGACTCTTTATTCCGAATATGGGGGCAAACAGATATCCACAAAGGACCTGAAAGGAAATACAGCTCCCTAAATGTACCATCCCTGCCTGCCTCCACAGAAGTGAACAGGCCATCTCCTTTTGCTCTTGTGAACTGCAGCTGCAGCTTTTGACATTTTGAGCAATCAGTCAGCTAAAAAAAAATCTGATTTTTTTTAACCTGACTATAAATGTCTTGTGAGTTTCCAAATAAAGCCATGTTAATAAGATTCTCATATCATGAGCCACAGCTCTTAGTTCTGTTTGTGCATAAGAGTAACGCCGGAAAGGATGCGTCAAACGTGCCAGATCTTTTATGTGGTTTCTTCTGTGTTCTGTTACTCTTGAAAGGACACAGAGAGAGCCTCTTTGAAGGTGCCTGTCAGGCCGTTCTCACTGTTCCAGGAGATGTTATTTCAAAGTGGTGAATTGACCTGATGTCACACATGCACACATTTTGTACAATAGCCAAGGGGAAAGCAGGTTTCCCCCTGCAGCTTGTTTTGTACCACCTACAGTCCTGCTCCACTGCCATGTCTCATCAGATCATAGGAGAAACATGCCTCTTTGAGGAGATTTTTAGACATTCTCCCAGCAGCAAGGGAGCTGCTTACTTTTGAGTGGGTTCTGTGCAGCTGGGAGAATGTTTAAGTGACCCAAACATTGGGTCTGCTCACCTGGATCTTTGCAGTCAGCACTCCTTCTTGACCTGGGGCCAGTTCCATGGGGAAGACACAAGATTCAATGTAAATAGAAGCAAGTCACAGGATCCATCCCAGTAATGGCTTCTGGTTAATCTGTGTCCCTGTTATCTTGACTGTGATGCCTTTGGATCAACTGGAGTGGAGCCACAGATACCACATCTTACCCTCTGGCACTGTGTGAGTGATGTTGCCAGATCTAGCAGCACTTCTCATGACTCATCTCCTGTTTTAAGTGTTGACGGGGGGGGTTGCATATTTTGGTTTGTATTGTGTGTGTGTATATATACATATATATCTCTAGATATATAGAGAGAAATATAGATAGATATATGTATGTGTGTGTGTGTGTATATATACATAAAAAGATTATTTAAAAGTTCATAAATAGGTTACAAAAATATATAGCTCTCTGATGTTTGATGTGCTGGTCTGATCCTGCATGAATAAGGCATGTGTCCAAGCAGTATAGAACAGAGAAAATGAAGTGGCTTAACTTAAAAAACTTTAAACTGGAAGAGGAACTGAGTTTATTCTTTGCACTTGGCTTCAATTAATCTCAGGGCCTAACTACACAATACTTTTTAAAATAAGTACATACATCTCTAAAGAGGAACTCAAAAAAATTGCACAGAGAAGGGCAGGAGCCCCTTCTTGCCCTGTACCACAGTCCCAAGCCCAAGTGGTCCCCTGCTGAGTTTCAAATTGGCATCTTTCCAAAACTTTTGTGTGGCTGCAGAGAAAGTGAGTTGGGTCCAGGGAACCCATACCTATCTCATTAAAAATGCCTCACATAGTTCGATTCCCACAGATGGGCAATGTACTACTCAAATGGATGGTGCACTCCTTTTACCAAACAGTCCTCAAGGCAGACACTACACATCAACGAAACCCACAAGCGCTGATTAATTCTCAGGGCAATCATGAAGGATATTTGAGTTGCGTTTCATTTATAGACTGTGTAGGTCTCCAGTAATTGGAACACTGCAACTTTTAACACATAACAGATGATACAGCGATGGGGGGAATTTGTCACTGTTCTGCTTTACTGCAGCAAGAAAGGCTCATAAGTCACACCTGACAAATCTTTTAATGACTTCTAAACTTCATTCACTGAAAAGAATGATCATAATCTCCAAACAATGATAGGTTACAAATCTTTCCATACTCTTAAGAATGGGTTGAAGGGCAGCATGTGGCTTTTAACCCCTTTGAGCAGAAATCTAATGCTTAAAGTTTATTGCACTGGGAATATTCAATGAGGCCAAGTGGATGAAGAACAATGGATATGACAAGCAATGCTCACAAAGTAAAGTCTAAGTGCTAAAAAGAACCTGTGTTATCCTACACTACTTCCAACCATTGGTGCTGAATTTTTAAAAAGTGTTTTGACAAAGTGCTTTACAATCTGAATTATATGTGTTTTCCTAGCAAGCCTATGACATAGGTCACAATGGGGGGATTAAGTTTAAGAATGATTGCCATGAGTCAAGGGAAGGGGTTGGGTATGAAGGTTGGTCTTCCAGATTCTTTTTAGCCAATGGATCCCACTAAAAGCATAACCTAATGTTGCCTATTTTTTATATCACCCATGGAACTCTATGTGGCATATATAATATTCCCTGGAGGTCTACCAGTCCAGATCCTCTTAGCATCAGCAAAGTTGCTGGATATTTCTTAGACTATGCCCTTGGGATCCCATGGCATACAAATTGATAGTGATGCTGTCCTGCACTCTGCAGGCAGGCCTAGTGAAGTCTTCTCTGGAACAGTGCCCTCATGTCTAGATAGTGAGGCTTGGGAGCATTGACAGGTCCTGGCAGCCAGGAGCCAGAAATGAAGTCAAGGGACTGACACTCAGGTTTGTGCCTAGTGGACCAGCTGATCCAGCAAGGCAGCCTTCCCAAGCCTCGGCCTAATAGGCTGAGAAGTAATTAGGTTCAGTTGCCCTGCAGGCAGGAGTTGAGATCCTGTGGCTGCACTGTGCCTCGGCCAGGATCCTATGAAGAATTATTGTTCTCCGTGCCTGACTCTGGGATGGGGTTGAGTGCTGCCAGTCAAGTATTTCACCTCCTTTGGGCCACTTTGGACTGGGCCAAATGCCATCACCGTTCCTCTGGGGAAGTCTGTGGAGTCAGGTCCTGCCCAGTTGAGCACCAGTGACTCTTTCAGGGTATGGTGGAGAAGCCTCCATTGCAGGCTCAGACAGGATGGCTTCTGGTGCTGCTGGACCCATGTCAGCAGCCACACAGCCATGTTAGGGTCTCCTTGGTCCTACTGGTTCTCCTCAGCTGGTAGCCTTGGCTCCTCGGCCTCTTCCTCTGAGTCTAATATGCTGAGCTGGTTGGAGGGGGTCATGGCACTAGTAGTGGACAAGCACTCCTCTGCTTGAATCATAAGCTGAATGCCATTGCAAGTGACCTCAAATATTCTACATTGAATATTTTAAGTTATTCTGAATTGGATTGTCAGTATTTTGCTTGTACGCATTCTTGCACTGCTGCTTTCAAAGTGTGGTTTGAGGGGGTAAGGCACCATTCCAGAATGCATCCATGTGGCCTGTCCCCTGCCCACCCAATCAACCCAGAAAAACCTTGAGAAATATTCCCAAAACAGGTGCTTTGCTACTTTTACTGTGGGTGCTTGCTTGGTATTTCCATTTTGCCTGCCTGATTCTCAGTTCTGCTGAAGCAGAGGGATAATGATTTATCTGCCTACTCTTCATTTTGACCATTGCAGTTCTGATCTTGGATGGAAGGAGGAGCTGAGTGGTTTTAACTGAGTTGCAAATGCTTCGGGATGTGTGCATTCTTATGCTGCCATTAGGTTGTTTGTGTGCAGGGGAAGGTATTGCATTGCCTAAGCAGTCTTGCGTTGTTCTCTGTCTTTCATATTATATATGTGTGTATATATATAAATCATGTGCCACAGTGTCTTCTTGTCCCATGATTCTGAGAATGTGCCAACAGTAGCTGAGAGCTGGCTGCCTAGTATGATGAAGACTGATGGATGCCACTGATTGTATAGGCCCCAAAGCAGCACATCAGCTCCTAATGCTCATTGTTTTTAAATGATGCATGCCCTGCTCCTGACCCTGGGGTATACATGACTTGGCCAGCAACCCAATACATTCTGAGCATGTGCCAACAGTGACTACCAGTCAGCTGTCTAGTGCGATGACAAATGCCATCAACTGTGCAGATGCTAAAGCCAGACATCAACTTTAAAACTGTCTTCTTTTTAAAATGAGAGCATAACAGCAGCTGGAGAGTACAGACGAGTGTGATTTTTCAAACGTCTTGTTCGCAAGGATCTCACAATGCCACTGGAAATTGCATGAGCTTGCTGCTCAGAAAGTCAAGTAGCAAATTCAATACGTGTGCCTCCTAATCCAGAGCTGCTCAATATCAGTGATGGAACAGCAGTTGAAGATGATCAGATATTAAGATGGATTGACATATCGATGGATAGATACAGATATATAGATATATGCCATAGTTGAAATGGTGGGGGGAAATGGCAACAGTTGCTATTGTGCAACTTCCACTGTTTGAGCTCTGTGGCACTTTTGAGGTAATTTGGCAGTTTGCAAGTAGTGGAAAGGAGGAGAAACAGAAGCACTTTCATTGCTGTGCAGTCCGGCTATTCAAACATGCAGAGTGAGCATTTGTTGAAGAATAGGCAATGTGAATTGGAGCTGACATTCCTTTCCTGGACTGCCATTTAGAACCACTTTCCATTACAACAGTGTTGTTTTTGATAAAACAAAAATGGCCAATTGCAAGAAAACCAGCTGTTGCAGGGCTCAGTTTGGTAAGGAAGATTGACCTTAACCCCATAAAAACGTATTATTACTGGTCGCTGAGAGCAGCAGAAGCTGTTGCTTGGGAAATGAATTTCACACAGATCTCCATTTGGCCAGCACTTTAGAATTCTGATTAATATCTGAAGTGCCCTGCAAATTTGCTACTGTGTTTGGTGTATGAGGATGAGAAGGCAAGTATTTAGCACTTCTGTTGCCCTTGTCAGTAAGGATGATTTCAAATTTCTCATTTGTACTATTTTACAGAGAAATGCTAAACAGAGTTATATTGTTTTGAGGCCACTGAGCTCAGTGAGTTTAGGGAAGGTGCAGCTCAACTTTAGTTCCCCGAAATCTGCTTTAAATGCCATGTCACAGCTGATTTATAGCAACCCCATGAGGGTTTTTAAGGCAAAAGACATTCAGAGGTGGTTTGCCATTGCCTGCCTCTGCATAGTGACCCTGGACTCCCTTGGTGGCCTCCCATCCAAATACTCACTCGGGCTGACCCTGCTTAGGTTCTGCGATATGATGAGATCAGACTAGCCTGGGCCATCCATGTTAAGGATTTTTTTATATATATCTGAAATGTATAAATGGTATGTGCAAATTGTACAATGTGTATACACAACCCAAACCCACAGAAAAAACAGCAAGAAGCATACAGAAATATGAATGAACTAGGAATAGGACCCGTTGTGGAAATAAATACAACGGGCTCTAGAAAGAGGCTCTGGGAGAGTGCCCCGGCTTTGGGCACTCAGTGACAATTTGCTGTGGCAATCTCAGCAGGGTATAATGACAGAGTCCACCATTTTCTCCAGAGGAACTGATCTTTGCTACCTGAAGAGCAGTAGTAATTTTGAGTGATCTCCAGCCCACCCCCAAGATTGGTAACAGTGGTTCCCCAGTCCCATTTTTCCGGTATTTTCTCTTGTTTCCAAAATTGAGCAAATGTCATTCTTGCAGTTGTAATCAAATACCATAACAATGTTCTCTTTGTCACATTGACTTCCTCCATTTTAAGACCTAAAAGTAACATTTCAGGTTCCTTTTTCAAGGTGCACTTCAGGATCTTCTGAATTTCTTTATGGACCTCATAGGAGCAGGAGCAGGAGACATTTTAGTGCATCCCATTTGATTGCTGAATATTTCTGCACAGTTTATCCCCCAATCTCCCCTGGCAGCAGGGCTTCCACGTGGTGGGTGAACCCACCCTTTCAAAGTCCCAGGCTCCCACAGCAGCCATTCCCCCTCTATGTCATTTGGGCCTTTTTCAAGGTTTTTTCTAATCATTAATTGACATACTGATATACCCTTATATTGATATGTCAGTTACCAGTTTAAAAACCCTCTCAGTGCTGGGGGTGAGGAATAATTGTTGTAGAAAAAATGAGATCAAAGTAGGAGGTTCGCAGATGATCCAGACTTTCCATTCCACATGGGTGCCACCTTGGCTTTGCTGTGATCTTTCAAATAAAAATCATAGCAAAGCGGGTTTTAGAATAAATGTACAACAGCTGGGGGAAACCTTGGAGCTGCACAAAAGGAACATGATAGTGTGGGGAAGTAGGAAAAAGCCCTGTGTCTCAATGACATCCAAGCTGCGGCAAACAACCTGAGTATAAGGCCATGAAGTCTAGCCCTGAGAATGCGTTTAAATTGGAATGTCCTTTCCATATGCAGTTACCATCTGGACCCCCAAAAAGGATGTGTCAGAAACTGGAGGACATCTCCAGAGTTGACAGCCCCAGTATTCATCAGTGGCTAAATGGTGTGCATGATGTTTACCTTGCAATGGTTCCTGTGACCACATGGGAAACCTAACATCTGTTCAAGATGGGTAATGTTTAAATGCAGGCAACCTTTCTGCAGCAGACTGAAGCTTCAGTTAGTGTCTGCAGATGCTGAGAGAGTCTTTTAGGCAAGTGGCCTAGTAAGGATACTCTTCAGGGAAACCTCCTTTCTTCTTCCTTAGTGCTTCGCAGCTCATTGCTGGATAATTTAATCACCTGTCTTTGCCATGGAGTTCCTGATGAGAAACTGCCGGGATTGTGCTGATATAATTGCTGTTATTCATGCCTGTTGTTATTCCTCCACAAAAGCACCTCTTTCAAGTGTTGCAGATTCTTTAATATGCAAATATCGCCTGCTGTTAACTGATCAATTGGTCTGTCTCATGCTCTTGGTTTGTATAAGTGCGTCATCATAGTCCCTGTGGCTCAGAGATGTCATTATTATCCTTATCCCCTCGCCTCCATTTGGCTGTCATTGTTTCTCAGCTCTTCTAGCCATGCTGAGCTGAAAAGGGAATTTTGCACATGGCCAATTTTCAGCCCGGGAGAAGAGTTTGGTGCACCGCTTAAGGCTTGTATATATGACAAACTGTCTTATCATGGGTACATTTTTTGCATTGCCACAAACTATATCGCTCATAGTGCCTGTACGGCATACACATTTCACAGGTGTGACTGCTCTCTTGTCACTCATTTGGTAGAGCGTGGCAGGAGGGAGGAAAGAGAGGAGCCATTTTCCGATGTGCGTTTCAGCAGCACCAATTCTACTGCATGCTGGAGGCACAGCGCTCTGTTATGCTATGCAGTCTGAGGTAACTGCAGCTCATAATGGTCCATAAGAGGCAGTTGCTTTGAAAGCTACCATGGTCTAGTAATTGGAGCTCTGGACTTTGGCTGGGAAAATTTGGATTCAAATTCTCCAGCTGCAATGAAGCTCAGCATAACTGTGGGCATGTCACTCTTTCTCTCTCAGCCTCATCTACCTCACAGAGTTTGTTGTGAGGATAAATGGGAATGAGGAATCATTCATTCTCTTTGGAAGGAGGAGGAGGGTAGTGGGTAAGGGAGTTAAAGCTGGTGTGATGGAGTTGCAGATTCCTATAGCAAACACACTGATTTCTTTCCTTCTTTTGCTCTCTGGGCCTACACAACTGGTCTATCCAGTAGTCACAGGATTCACATGTTTCTCACATCTCACATGCAGCAAAGGGAAATTGTTCTCACACCTTTGGGATGTCTGTGAACAACAGGTGACTCTTTTACAAAGTGCTAACTTTTGTGTCTGTTAAGTGCCATCAAGTCGCTTTGGACTTATGGTGACCCTATGAATTCATGACCTCCAAACCATCCTATCATTAACAGCCTTGCTCAGGTCTTGGAAACTGAGAGACATGGCTTCCTGTATAGAGTCAATCCATCTCATGTTGGGTCTACCTTTTCCTGCCACCTTCAACTCTTCCTAGCATTATTGTCTTTTCCAGTGAGTCCGGTCTTCTCATGATGTGACCAAAGTATGAGAGTCTCAGTTTAGTCATTTTAGCTTCCAGGGAGAGTTCAGGCTTGATTCAGTCTAGAACCCACTTATTTGTCTTTTTGGCAGTCCATAGTATCCATAAAACTCTCCTCCAACACCACATTTCAAATGAATCAACTTTCTTCCTGTCAGCTAACTTTCCACCATCATAATAGAACCATGTGGGCAACCTATAGTCCTTAGTATTTAGCATGTAATAAAAAGAATGTTACCACTCAGCCACACCCAATCAGAAACAAGCAATGGCAGAATCTTCCTTGTCACACGTCATCACTGGTGTCCAGCTCTCCCTGGACCACCACAATACATGTTTGTCTGTATTCACCGAGTGAGTCAGGGGCACCATATCCAGAGCAGAGGAAAGCAAAGTATGCTTTGAAATAACCTCATCAAGTGATAGCAAACTTCTGATCCTCGCCTGTTCTCTGAAGCACTAGCTGCCTCCTGTGTCAACATGTGCCACACAACACATTATCAGAGTGACAGGGAGAGACAAACACAGCAAAGAGTGCCTCACTAATCACATCCCTTGTGCTCGAACAGCAACTCTTGTCAGTGTCACATCGCTTCAGCCCGGCCTCTTGGGAAAACGCTTCTTCATGAACTTCTAACTCGGAGTGGATTCTCTGGCCTCAGTAGCTCTAACAGTTTTTAAAAGAGCTAAAGACCAACTTTTAGAAGTGGAAAGCCAAGGTGAGGGACCTTTTCTAGTTAGGTAAATACTGAAGCAATTTCTAGGGTGTTTTTTTCCCCCTTGTTGTTGTTAAATGGACATTTAGAAGAGCTTTGTGCTGCTGTTCTTATGAAACAGGATCATGTTCTAAAGCCAGATTTACCAATTAGGAATATAATTCAGGGAATAAAAAGGGATACTAATAAGGCAGTTAGTAAAGGGACTGTTTCCACACCAAGGTTACAGTCCTACATAGAGCTAGGTAGTAGAATTTAAATGGCATATTGCACACAATTTTTCGATGCAAAATATTTCAGCTTCCTATTCTGACTGGTAGCAACTCTCGAGGGGAGTCTCAGGCAAAGAAAGAACTTAAGCCAGAGATATCAAGGACTGAGACCTTCTGCATGAAAAGCATGGGGTATTCTACTGGATAAGGATGCCAGGCTGCTGCCTAGCAGCCCTGGGGTAGTATTATATATTTTTTTTTATTTATAAATTAAATGTATAGACTGTCCTCCCTTAAGTATACAAGGCTCAGGGCAGTGAACAGCAGTAAAAAAAACTATCATAAGATAAAACAAGGCAAACAATTTAAATAGTGCAGAATTTTCAAGTGGCACTAAAAATTAAAGGTTCCAGATGGTGCCACTATCTTGTAGATGAGGTAGAGAAGAAGCAGGGGGAGGGGGAGTGCCAGATAGGATGTACCCATCTCTGTCCTCAACCAAAAACCTGGCAGAACTTCTCTGCTTTGCAGGCCCTGCAGAACTGCATTAGGTCCCACAGGACATGGATATTAATTGACAGAGAGTTCCACGAGGCCTGAAGAAGCCCTGACTCTAACTGAAGACAGCCAGATGTTTGGGGGCTGGGGTTCACCAGTAGCGCTCTTTGGGGGACATACCAGAGAAAGTAGTCCTGGAGATACATGGGTCCCTGACCACTTAGGGCCTTGCAGATTAATACCAAAACCTTGGACCTGATTTGGTACTCCACCGGGAGCCAGTGCAACTGACACAGCACTGGTTGAATATGTGCTGTCCGTGATGTTCCAGGCAGGACCTGTGCTGCCACATTCTGGACCAGATTGAGGGGTAGTGGGGACAGGTGTGCAGGTATCTGCACAGACTGTGGAATTATGCTTATGTCAGCCTCAATGTCAATTCTGAATCTTACTGGGAGGCCATTAATCTGCAGTGAAACTTTGCATGGGTCAGTAGAATTGTCAGAACATCTAACAGGTCCCAGGAAGACTGGTCATTGGCATTCTCTTGTTTTATCGCCTCTCTAAGCCCTCGAGTGCATCAGACAGTTGCAAAGTGTCCTATCTTCTTGCATTTGTGGGCATTCTGTGGTGCTGATGTGCTCATTCATCTGAAGGACATCACATCATTCCATTTTGCTGGACCTAAAAGCTGCTTCACTACTGATGCTTTTGAATTTTTTTAAAAAAATGTAGAGCCATGGATGCCTGCATCTCTTGAAGAACGCTGTTGGTCCTTTTTAAAAAACAAAAAAGTTGCAGTATTTCCATGTAAGTTCACTTGCCTGCTTCCCTCTTGAATAAATCACTCAGTTAAAATGACATTAGAGCTCTCAGAGCCTTAGTTCATTAACTAAAATCAAGTCAATACGCTGCTGAGGGGAAGCAATCGCACGGAGGTGCCTGTGAGCACAAGATGGGCTTGCAGATGGGGAGACAGCTTCGTGTTTGCCTATTAGGATGTGCCTGATAAAGAATTATAGAGCCATTCCTGAGAAATTAGTCATGGCCAGCCATTAGTGATAGTCCTCCTAGGCCACTAATGAGCTGGATCCAAATCATTGCACCAAAGGTTTTTTTAATGAGATTAATGCATGTAGCATTGTCCATTGCCAAGTATGTAATCATTTGCACCAGTGGGACCGTATATGACATTCTCTTTAATTGTTCACTCTTTTTTGAACATTCCTTTTGAGATTCTTTTGCCTCCAAAGAATTTACCCACCTCAGCTCCCCCCCCTTGCTAGCATAAGCTAAATGTTAGCCATAAAATTCCGAGTATGCGAGTGCTGCCAAAAGTGGCTTATCTGATTCATTTGACCTTTAAAATTTATTTTGCTTCTGTCAAAAAGCATGTTAGCCTACACAGGAGAGATTTCCAAGGCTATTAGAAGCAGAAACTATAGAAAAGACTACTTGTTGCATTTATCTGTAGAGCATAGTGCTCTTTCTCTTCTTGTTGAAAGAAAGAGAAATAAATGAAAAGGATTTGAATAAGGAGCTCAGGGGCTCTGTGTTCGAGAAGATACAGAAGATTCACGTGGCTCAATTGTCAAACATTAATATTCTGTCAGAGGGGCTGCAGTTTGCATGAGAAATGTCCCAGGTTCAATTCCCAGCCTCTCCAGTTAACAGCAGATTAGGTAATTGGCGATGTGAAAGATTCCCCCAGCTGCGGCTCCAGCGGTTGGGGAGTTGGTACATTCTTGGTGTTGGTGGTCTTCCCCAAACTGGTGACTGAGGAAGTCTGTTTCCATTTCTCTTGTGAGCTCTTAAAGTATGCCCTGTACCAGAGGCAGCAACTGCCTTGCCTTGTGAGCGCCTCCCAGAGGAAGTTCCTCAAGCTCCCATGCCAGGTTGAAGATGTAGGCAGAACAGACTCATCCTAGAGATCCAGACAACAATAAGAAGCGTTGGCAAGTGGTTTGTGAACTGGAGAAGTTGTTCCAGCACTTGGAAATCATGTTCAATCTGACTTCTACTTGAGGGCACTACTGTCAGCCCTAAACCACTGTATGAGATCAACCTGCAGGACATCTCGGTATGTGGCACCAAGGAGAGCTCGCAGATGGTGGCCTGTGTGTGCAAACTTTTCCATTCACTCTTCCTGGCAGATATCTTCAATGAGATTCAAGATGTCTCCACAATTGTTATGGTCCAAGGGCACAGCAGCTGTGGTATTCACTGTTTCAGAACTAAACCACAAACTACCGACTCATGGGAGGAAGCCGACTGTCAACTTATCATGTAGTGACTATAATGACACAACCCTTTCTTCTTATCTGTATGTCCCCAGTTCAATTCTGAGAGCAAAACATGGCAGATGCAATGCAGACTGCCTCTCCTTTGGTGAATGCCAGTAGAATCTTCAGAGCAGTGTTGGTGTGGGTGTATGACTAGTGCAGATCCAAAATAAAAACTGGGTATTACATATTATATAGGCGGCAATCCTAAGAATACTTTGCTGGGCATAATAAAATGGCACTGGGACTGAGAAATAATGACTCCCCAATGGGAGTTCTTCTGTTAAAACTGTTAGAACTGTAGAATATCACGTCTTCACAGGATCTTACCTCAGCAAACCACTGAACTCCTGTAAAAACTCCTGGGGAAAAAACCCCTGCCCCCTAATATCATGTAATTTTTGCCATGGAATAATGTGGGTTCTACAGTTCATGCTAAATGAAGGTAATGGATACACGAAGCAGCATAAACAAAATCAATCACTTCAAAAGCTGAGCTCTTTGTTGTCACGTCTGATAACTGCTTTTGAAGAGCATTATGTCGTTTGCTTAATTTCCCCCAAATGGATCCTGTAGCAGACCTCAACTTTGTTTTGGTAGCATCAGCTGATGACTTTTCTGAGCAGTCAAGACCAACCTATTGCTAGGAGAAATGAGCCATTAGCCCTGAGTGGCAACGCTGTCACTGCTTCCTCCTCTGACTAGATAGTCATTTTGCAGGGGGCATGAAAGATGGAAGTATAGTCACAGTTGCAGGGCAGTATTTGAAAGTGCCTTGCAGCATGTGTCTACCCAATCATGTGCAGCCTCTCCAGAAGAGAGGCAGATGCCATTGGGAAATTCGGCACTGGTGTGAATTTACTGCAATGCACATGGAAAGAAATACCAGGATTGTTTCTATGCAGAAGCACACTTCATTAGACTCCATTACAAGGTTGGAATGTTTAAATAAGCCTCAGCATGGTCCATTCTTGAGTAAACGTACATCACTTTATGATGATACTGGAATGTTGTTTGAGTCCAGCTATTCCATGGGAGCTTGTATTGTTTATCAGCCACTTTGTCCTGCAGTCCTTGAAAAGCTTCCACTTTTGGTACCCCCGTGACAATAGGACAGGTGGCGCCAGAGGCTACAACAAGAAAGTATTAGGAATTGTCTTCCTTACATCTTAGGACTTTTCATCGCCTGCTGCAGACAACAGAAAACCACTTCTATAACCTTGCTCCATTCATGGAAGGACTGGGTCCAAAGCGATTGTGGGAAATTTCCATAGCGCTCATAACTTATTTGCCTTTCTATCTCAGCCTCTGTAATTCACAGGCTGTAGAACAGACTTCAACAACCTGTTGTATATAACCCAGCAGTTCTCAGTGATATAGACCTTCCTCAGAACATGTGAATGGTTGCTAGGGGAGGTAGAAGATGCTCCCTCATCTTTTCTAGATGAATAAGGCTGGAAATCCAGGGCTACACCAAGGGCAGCTTGTGTTGATTCCTGGGCACCAGTGGGGCAAGTGTTCTTAAGTAGGCCTTTTGCCTTTTCAGATCCTTCCCTGGCAATCTTATATTATGCTCTTGGCCTATTTGACCTTTTTCCTTCTCTTTCCTTTTCTTTAGGGAACCAAGCTTTAATTGGTTTCATCAACTGAAGCTTTAGTGGGTTAGGGGGGAATTATAATCAGTGACTACAAATTTTAATTAATTGGGACTGAGAATTAAGGACACACGTGTTTGTTTTCTGAGACTCTTTTGGTTCTGTTATATTGCTTTAAGAGGGAATCAAAAGAAAATATTAAAGACAGCCTTGCTTGCTATCAATGTGGAAGCTTATGTCACTCTTCCTTTTAACAGACACTTGGGTATATTGAGGTTTTAGAAATATGCAGGTTATTTAATCAATAAATTAACCAATCAATTGGTTAAATTGTTAGACAGCCCTACTTTTTCCTGATCTGTACGTCCACAGGGCATGATAGGATGAAGTGATGTAGCTAAGCAGTGTTTTGACTGAGCACATGAACAAGCTGCTATACCAAGTCAGACCTCTGCTTAATGTAGGTCAGCACTGCCTACTTTGACTAGGCCACTAAGGTCTCAGAAGGAAAGAAACAGATATTTCCCAGCATCTGCTACCTGTAATCATTTAACTTGAAAAGCCAGGAATTAAACTTTTTTTTTTTTTTAGTATTAATGATAACCTCTTATTCGTATCATTTCTATTATGGGTATATAGCTAGGAGTGATCCAAAACCACACATGCAAACCAAATGTTTACTTGGATAATAAGTACTGTACAGTTCAATAAGGATATTAAGTACTGTACAGAATATTAAGCACTGTACAGTTCAGTAAGGTCAGTCCAGGATCCCTTGCCATGTAGTATTTAAAGGGAATGTTACATTCCCTTTTTAAAAGTCTCTTGCCCTAGGAAGCAGGGGAGAAGCAAGAGGGACTGTTGTAATGGCCCTCTCACTCCCCCATTTCCCATCACATACCTCACAAACCTCCAACAATTTTGGATGGGCACAAACTTTGGGTTCACGAATCACAAACCAGCTCAGTTCAGCACAAATTTTGGTTCAAGAGCCAGTTCATGCCCATCCCTAATCAGTGATGCTCACAAATGTATCTGCCTAATGCACTAATATCCTTTCCCCCTGTTCTTTAAACTAATTTGTTTGAGTGGACTGCTGTTATTATTATTATTGTTGCTGTTGTAGTTATCATGAAAATATATATGCAAGCTTGCTATAGAAAAGAAGCAGTATTTAGAATAATAAAACAAAACACAGAAAAGCAAGTTATTATTGTTTCATTTTTCTTATTGGAGAACAAGCATGTTAGATTTCTCCTGCTTTATTGTCTGCCTTAGCTGTAAAAATACTCACTGGGTGCGTTTAGACAGCGTGCTGGAGCGGTTTAAACTGCTCCGGCACGATGCGTTTTTTTAAACTGGAGAATCGCGCTCAGACTCACCTCCTCCTTCCGAGCTCCCCGCCGTCCTCCTGCAGGTGGGGGGGTTTCCCCCTCTCCTTTGAGCATGCGCACAGGCAGCCCTCTCCCGAACAGGAAGTTTGGCCGGTGCGAAGAAGAGCGAGCTCAACAGGTCCCTTTAAAGTTTAAATGAAGAGTCCTTTTAAAAATGGCCTCCCCGAGATCCCGGACTCCTCTAAATGCCTAAACTAGGCACCAGTGAACCTTTTCTTTTTTTAACCTAAGTGCGGAGCTCCGCTCAAGCGCACACCGGTAAGGGAAAAAAAAATGGAGGACTAAAACCGGAAGCTGGAGGCAGCTTCCCAGAGGGGAGGGGGGGTTGAAGCACCCGGAAGTGGCTGGATGGAGCGATCAGACAGGGAAAAGTGCGGCTTGAAACGGAGAATCATGGAAAACACCACTTGGGTAAGTGGTGTCAAAATACTCCGTTTCAAAGGGGGTTTGCTCCAGAAAGCGACAGCTGGGGACGGTAGGCAGATGTTGGGTGTGTGAACACGCAGGTAAAAGCCGTTTCTGAGCCGTGCCGAAAACGGCTCAAACGGCGCGTCTGAACGCACCCACTTATAACTGAGGATTTCAGAGTTAATAATTGTGGTTGAAACTGCTAACACTGAAGTCATCTCACTGAAGCCAATGGGGCTTCTCTAAAGCATGTCGTTTCAACATTGCAGCCCAGGTATTTTCACTACTAAGCCTATATTCTAGGGCATTGTATCAGTACAATGTTTCTCTTTTCTTTGATAATGGAGCAGGTTCACACCAGAGATGATGAGCTTTGTTCCCTTCTGCTCTCTGCTTGTAGCACTATAATCTGAACCATATGGGCTAATGCATTCATACTGTGTACTGAACATCCTGCACTGCTATGTGATATTAATGGGATAACTTTCAAGTGTACCTGCAAGGTCTAGTGCCAGTAGCATAGTGACCACTCCATCTGCTCCCACCCATTGCTATTTCTCAAGTTCAAGCACAGTGTTCAAAGAAATGGGCAACTGCTTGAGAAAGGTTAGGGGAAAGGAGGAGCAAAAATGGAGAAGAAATTTTCAGAAGGTAAATGGTACACAGCAGTCACAATATCATCCCCATACCTTTCCAATGATTGTCCCCTCTACGGACAGCCAGCACTCCAAGACCTGACATTGTCGCTTAGATCCAGTGATGCACAAGTGGAAACATAAATGAATTTAACCCAGTTTGCCTTCCACAAGCTCTTGTTCAAAAGCTAACACTTTCCTCCTTATGTATTATAGTGCCCAGAAATTGATTGCACAAAATCTTGCACAAATGGAAATGGAAGCAAGAATAAGTTTGGTTTACTGTAATCTGTTACCTCAGTCTTTTTCTTGCATTTCCCCTTGCTCAAGAGGTCTACCACACACAGGAGTTTTATGGTGGATCCAGCCTTCAGTTTGTTCTCTTCAAGGCCATAGCTAAGCTATGAATCTTCATGTTGTTGTGAGTACAGAGCCTGAGGTGCAACATGGAAGTTAAGCAATTTGCCCAGCTTCCCTCATAAAAGGCCTTTGGCAGTTCTTGAATTATGTCAGCTCTTATCTCCAAATCCCATCCTCTGCCAGTGCTGTTTCTTTAATCAGCTGTTTGAAACTAAACACCTTGCAGGCACTATAAGCAAAACGAATTTGAAAATGTAGCATCTGCTCAATAGTGTGCATTGCAAAGCCCATTTATGCACAATCGGCAGACTGATGCCATCGCAGGGGCTGGGGGATTTAGTTGAATGCTTGTTAGAGAAGATTGAGGAAGTGTTTATTTTCCACCTGAGTTGTGAAATGTTGTATGTGGGAGAAATCTCATAAATTATCAAAAGTACCTCTAAGGAAATTATCAGTCTGGGTGGCTAATTTGCATCTCAAAGGCATACAAAGAGAGGGGATGAATAGTCTTCATTGGCTTGGATTCACCAGATATTTTCCATGGACGGGATGGATTTCCATCTGCTGAGCATGACCTTCTTGCTTCCTCAGTCCCACTGCAGCCCCAAATGCTTCCTGAAATGCTGCTCCTGGGACCCTGGGATTGCAAAATAGGAAGGGGGAACTGGTGGAAATCTCTCTCCCTTTGAACCATGGAAGTCCTCTTCTGGATCCTACCCTCTGTCTTCAGTTCATACAATATGTTTTCAGAGGCATAGAGAAGTACACTTGGTGATAGGGAGAAAGAGATAACTCTGTGAGTTTCGAAATTGTAGGTATTATCATTATCAGCCATGAAAACTGTGTGACCCTATACTTCTGGGATGACCTTACCTATCCCAAAATAAATGGGGAAGCCTTGCCAGATAAATAAAATGCATACCTTGCAATCCTTGCACAATTTATTTTGCTTTCATTATTCCCTTTCCCCAAGAATTGATTCAACAAATTTCACTCAGCACATAGATGTCACATGGCTCCCTATTTTGTTTTGCATTTGAGTTAACTTACAAAGCTCTCAGTCATTTAGTCATTCTTTATCTCCTTGATTTCCATTATGTTTTGTTCTGAACTGTACATTTTTTCTGCCTTTATTCTTGTTCTATAAAACATCTTCCTTTTTTTCTTTCTTCTCTGTATAACAGAAATGCCATTTTCATCATATTAATGACTGACTCCTTTTTTTTTTTGAAAACTGAGCTCTTTTGATCTTCTTTTTCCTGCTATTTCTCTTATTTCCCTTGACCTGTTATAGTCTTCTCTCATTATTCTCTCTCCCACTGCATTATTTTAAAAAAGCAAGTAAACACATTTTGTAACTTAAATTGTATTTAATTTACTATTTTAAGTCTGAGCATCTTAATATCTCTTTGTTCCCTATTTCCTTTCCCCCATTCCTTCCTTCCTTCTTTCTTTCTAAGAATTTTTAATTGCTATATCTAATTCTTAACATGACTCTAGACAGATGTGGGATAACCCCAGATTTGCAGGAAAAAAAATTGAAAATGAAAAAAAGAGAATTAAAAAAAAATCCTTACAAGGGGGAAAAGCTAAGATTTACTTCATGAGATCTTGTCTGCCATTTTGGAAAAAAATCCATTTTGAAGGTTGCTTAGCAACCCCTTACACACGCAAAGGCAGCAGGAAGACACTGTGGCTGGGACAGGAGGGAAAGGGGGGGAGGAAGAGGAGAGTAAAAGGAGGGAGGAGGAGACATAAGACTGCAAGGGGAGAACAGTCAGAGAGACAGACAGAAGCTGCAAGAGGAGTTTGAAGGTGGACAATTGATGAGGCATGGGCAGTGTCAGCAGCAGTACAGCTTCTGTTTACTGCCACTGCTGCTTTCTCCTTCATTCCTTCCCACCTCCCTCCCGCCAACACATGCAAGAAGGCAGGCAAGTGGCACTGGGGTTTGTCAAGCAATATAAAAGGATAGGATTTTCCTCTCAGGTCCCATGCTTGTCTCTTAAAAAACAGAACCTAGTGGGTAGTAATAATAAATTATGTTCCATAGTTCTTCAGAAAAGGGTACAGAACATTAACTGTACTTTCATAATCCCAATTTTAGAATGCCAGAGTTAGGGTTGGGTTTGAATTTTTCATCCATGCTGTTTCAACTCAAAAAGCACTGTTTTGGTTTCACTTGTCCCTTCTGTGAATCAAACACATGATTCTTCATTTCTGCATACTTTTTGTTTCTTCACACTAAAGTAAGCACTCTACATATATCTATATTTATATCGATATCTAAGACTCTCCCTAGATAGAAACATAAATAGATATAGATAGATTGAGATGACTGGTAGATAGATAGATAGATAGATAGATAGATAGATAGATAGATAGATAGATAGATAGATAGATAGATAGATAGATAGATAGATAGATAGACAGACAGACAGACAGACAGATAGATAGACAGACAGACAGACAGACAGACAGACAGACAGACAGACAGACAGACAGACAGACAGACAGATGATACATGATGGAGGGGGCTGGATCCAAAGGTTCTGTACTGCTAATGTGGAGTCTTCTGCTAATGCAAAGAGCCTTCCACTGGTGGAATATGTATCTCAAATTACAAGAAGTCTCCATTAGCTGAACAGAACCTTGTGTCTCGTCTTCTGTGTGTGGGTGGGTGTGTACCATATAAATAGTGTATTTCTAGAGGAGCAAAAGACTATTTTGAATAATTCTGCCATTCTGGCTTATGGAAATGATTGGACTACATAAGAGTCAAAAGTTGTCCATCTTCTGCAAGAGATACTAAGATCTTCTGGCATTCCAGAGAGAAACCAGTGGGGACTGAAAGGTTATTAAAAAGATTGCTGTCTTTACTTTACTGTTAAACAAATATTTTTGCAATTGCATTTGCAGTTTGGGAATTTCCTTGTAAATTTCCCTGAACTCTCTTTAGGGCAATAGCTAGAACTAGAGATTTTAATACAATATATTAATATGTATGTGTGATTTTATAATGGTGTGTCAGTCTCTGTATTATTTACGACAAACTTTCTATACTTTTCACACTTCTGTACCCTGTGGGACCTAACACAGTTCTGCAGGGCATGCAAGACAGAGATGTGCCACCAGGCTTATGGTTGAGGACACCAATGGTTACCACCATTATCTGCCCCCACATGGAGGGAAGAAATCTATACTGTTTAATGCCTTCTATAGCTCAGATTGCACTATTTTAATGGTTTTTATCTTGATTGATTGACTTAATTTATAACTGTTTATAAGCTTAGGTATGTAAATTAAATTATGATGTTTTAGAAGTGTATGAGAATGTTGTACACTGTCCTGAGTGCAGTTAAAGAGGGGGGCAGTTTAGGAATCAATCAAATAAGCAAACAAATGCTTGTACATTTACAAATGATTCTGGGACAAGTTACAGGGAACATTTTCAGTCTGCACAAGGCACTTGGGAGGTCTTCTAGGTCTAACCAGACCTCTCATCCTTTGGGGCAGGGAATACACCTTAGAAGTTGAGTATTGCAGTGAAGGAAACAAACTGCCATGGTGCCAGCTACTGCTAGCATCCCGACACTCCAACAGATTATTTCACATGGGCATTATGTGCTACATGCTCCAGCGCTGGCTTCAATAAATTTATCCAAAGCCTAACAATGGCAGAAATGCCATTCTTCCAGCATGAGGAGCTGGTTTCCCTGTGCAAAAAAAAAGGAGGGCTAGACTGAAGAAGCTGCCAGCGTTGCCATACCTAAGCAGGATTCCCAACTTCAAGGTGGGGCCTGGAGTTCTCCTGGAATGTTATCTGAACTACAGAGATCAGTTCCCCTGGACAAAATGGCAGCTTCAGAAATTAATTCTAAGGTATACAGGGCCAGGTTTAGGGTGCCCAGACAGAGAATGCCCAAAGGCCCGTATCTGCCCACCAGACCCTATTCCTACTCACCCACATGCCCCCACTTGCCCGTGTGCCCTTTCTCCACCTTCTTATGATCTTCCCCACCATCCAAAGCAGCCTGCATCACCTGCATTCCCTTTATCCAATAGCACAGGTTGTGCATGAAACTGGGAGTTCTGTCACTGTGATCACCAGGAGCACCACCACTGTGCATTTTATGCACACCCTTTCCTGGAAACACTGCAGCCAGGTGGTGAACAAACAAAGTACGTGGATGGGAGAATCAACCACAGTGGATCTTGCCAGTCTCTCTGGGACCAAGCAGCTTCCCTCCTCAGGGCATGCTAACTCCAGCCCTGATGGTGTACCATAGGGTCTAGAGGAAACAGAAGTCCTGGAGTGGCTACAGAGGACAGATGTGCTAGGACTTTCACTTCTATAATATACCATAGGAACTCTAAGGAATACCATAGGGATTAGGAGAAACTGATTGTAACTTTACACTAAAGGCCTGTGTGCCAGCTGAAGACTGAGAGAGGGATGGCCCTGCCCTTGGGTTGCATCCTTTTACAGGTCTTCACAATGGATTTTTCTCCTTAACACTGAGGAAAAACTGAAGAGGATTTTGAGAGGGGTTTTAGGTTGAACGGAACATAAATGGATAGCAGCCAGGTATACCAGTACTAATATGTAGGATCAAAAAGTTAATATGAAATACCAGAAGCATGCATACTGAAGCCTACAAGTGATCTTGAGCGGGATTAAAAGATGGGGGAAAGTAATATGAGGATGAATATTCACATTTAAAACTTGAATTATGGTGGTAGGAATTGGCTTTATAGGAAGAGAAGGAATAGGAGAAGCTAACCTTTGACCTAGAAGTGCATCCCAGGACGTGATACTATATCCCTGCTGAGCATCATCCCCACCCCAAACTCTACCTTCCCCAGGCACCAAATCTCCAGGAATTTCCCAAACTGGAGTTGGCAGCCCTATGCTTGAAATCAAAGATTAGAAGAAAGCACAACCAGAAACAACAGATTAAGTAGCCCAAAGGCTGAGACAAAGTATAAAAACACACTGGGTAATATACAGTCTTAATAAAATGTCTTCAAAGGAAAAGATGTGGTACAGACCTCCCTGATCAGAAATGGCTGTGAATCACAAATGCAAACTAAGACTTGATATGAACATATTTGACATCTATTATTTAACACCCAGTTGTATCCTACTTCAGCATTTGATAGCTGACAATTGCTATTTGATTATTAACATGAATGGTATTTGACAACATCAGGGTAGATAGAATTGAATCAAGGTAATTTAAATTATGATTAAATTATTTAAATCTATAAAAAACCCCAAATCGTTACATTATTGATTTAAGTTTCCATTGTCTTGGTTCATATGTTTCCTGATGAAGCATGCAATTTCTACTTCTAGACATATGAGGTTTGAGATTATTATGAGACATCCAAGCAGAAATATCAGTCAAAAGGACATGTGGGATTAGATTGAAAGGGAAAGTTTGGGGGGAGAGAGAGCTTGGTGCCATTTGCAAATAGGTATGCTGAAAGCCACTGGCTTCAGGGAGGTCACTGAGGCATAGACTATATAGAAATAGTAGCAAGGACCCAAAAATAGGTTCCTGAGCAAACACAATGGAGATGGGGAAAGGAAAGGAAAGGAAAGGAAAGGAAAGGAAAGGAAAGGAAAGGAAAGGAAAGGAAAGGAAAGGAAAGGAAAGGAAAGGAAAGGAAAGGAAAGGAAAGGAAAGGAAAGGAAAGGAAAGGAAAGGAAAGGAAGGGTTTATCTCTGCAGAGAAGTTGAACAAGTGTTGTGACTAGTCAGGTAGGGAAAGAACCAGCTGAGATCAAGTCTCAGTCTCATACTAGACAATAAGTCGGAGATCCATCACAGATGGATCAAACATTCAAAGCAGTCACAAAGGAAAACAGGAAGGTATGGATGGTGTCACTAGAGGAAAGTATGTCTGTATGACCCTTTTTTTCTTGTGCCATTTTTCCTATATGAATCATCTCTTCTACTTCTGCTGGGTTTTCTTTGAAACACTGTTCTGGATAATTATTTGGAACTCCTGTTAGGGGTGGTAATCTGTGCTTGCATGAGTGTTGCTGCATATTAAAGAAAATAAACCATCCATTGATGGATTGCTATAAATATATATGGGACTTTGTATTAATGTCCAAGTTAACGTATGATGGTAAAATAAGATCCATCCCAGTAGTAATAATAAATGTATTAATAAATAGGCATTATTGGTAATGTGCTGGAATGACAAGTTTAATGGTAAAATTCAACTTTATTATCTTTTTCGTTTGTTATAAATGGAGGAAGGGAGGGGCGGCGGCATGGTGTAGCCTGATCTTGTCAGATCCTGGAAGCTAAACAGGGTCAGTACTTGGAAGGGAGATCACCAAGGAAGACTCTGCAGAGGAAGGCAATGGCAGAGCAGCTCTGCTTCTCACTTGCCTTGAAAGCCCCTTGCTGAGGTCACCATATGTTAGCTGTGACTTGACAGCACACAGGAAACCATCAACTGTTCTATTGTTAAATATCTTATTAACCTAGATATATAAATAATTGTCTCTATCAAAAACATTAGGTGTCATTAGACTCCCGTAGACAATGTTATTTAAGACATAGTTACGTATAATTATGTTAAATGCTAAGATAAGGCATAGGAATCAAAAATGTTTTGGGTGTACTTATTACATGGTTAGATTTTTTATATACAGCTTTTGGGGTTATAAAACAGTTGTGGGGGGAGAATACTATTTTGATTGGTTATATAAATTTATATGAATACCAGTACTATAGGCAGGGGTCTTTTGGGGCCGGAGCAGGCTGGAGTGCTGCTCCAGCAGCCCAGGCACTGACACAAAGAGTGGTGGCAGCAAGCCCCACCT
Organism: Gekko gecko; assembly: GCA_029375565.1. Taxonomy (NCBI): domain Eukaryota; kingdom Metazoa; phylum Chordata; class Lepidosauria; order Squamata; family Gekkonidae; genus Gekko; species Gekko gecko. Next base: position 143,122,975 of record JAPDNY010000006.1, read on the forward strand.
CCAGCTCCCCACCCCCAAGCATTGCGGCCTGGGGGAGGCCCATTGCCAGCCCTGGGGAGGCACAAGGAGGCCCATCGCCGACCTCCTGAGGCCCACGCTGGAGTGCTGTGGCCCTGGAGAGGCACGAGGAGGCCCGTTGCTGGCTTTCTGGGCCTGCGCTGGACTGCTGCAGCCCTAGGGAGGCTTGAGGAGGCTTGTCGCCAGCCTCTCGGGGCCCGTGCTGGAGCACTGAGGCCCTGGGGAGGCAAGATGAGGTCCGTCGCCCTGAGAAGGCCTTGATCACAGTGAGGGATCCACAGGGGTAGGGGTGGTAGTGGTGGGGACTTGATGGGGGGTGGGAGAGCCTTCCTCCCTCTCCCCATCTCTTTGCCCTCTTTCTGTCCCTCTTTTCCTTTTCTTTCTTTCCCTTCTCTTCCTTCTTTCCCTTTTTTCCTTCTCTCCTTTTTCTCTTTCCCTCCTTTTGTTCTCTCCTTTTTCTCTTTCCCTCCTTATTCCTTTCTCTCTCTTTCTTTCCCTCCTTCTTCTCTTCTCTCTTTCCCTCCTTTCATTCTCTCCTTTTCCCCTTTTCCCATTTTCCTTCTTCTTTCCTTCTTTATCTTTTCCTCTTTCCTTCTCTCTTTTATCCCCTTTCCTTCTCTTTCTTTCCCTGCTTTCCTTCTCTCTACTCTCTCTCTCTTTCCCTCTTTCCTACTTCTGCAGCCCAACTCTAGTGAGAAGGGGTTTAAACTAAACCTCTTCTCTCTTCGCTTCCCACCCCCCTGCAGGCTGGCTGGGGAAGGGGAGGGGAGGCTTTTCAAGATGCCTCCCCCCCCTTTTGCTTCCCCTTCTGACATAACTTCTGGTGATGTCAGGGGGTGTGGCATATGCTAATGAGCTATTATGCTAATAGCCTAGTAGCTCATTAGCATACCTTATGCTTATGAGCTCCTGCAGCTCTTTTTCTATGAAATGACCCATGACTATAGGTGTTTTCTTCTTGCTTAAAAAAAAATAAATCACCTCTGCAAAGCTACTATTTACCTTGTGGTAGGAAACATAAAAAGAAAACAATTGGAAAGGAAAGGTTAGCTAGTTTCTGGATGAAGAAGCCTCAATTAAAGATGGAAGAGGTGAAAGAAAGAAGTATGCAGGCAGGAAATTGGGATGCAATTGGAGAAAGCAATGGCAGGTAGGGGTCATGGTGCTGAAGGCCACCACCAGATAGCTGAGAATAAGAGCATATGAGGAGGAGGAGGAGGAGGAGAAATTGGATGTATGCCCCACTCTTCACTCAGAGTCTCAGAGTGATTTACAATCTCCTTTCCATTTCCCTCCCCACAACAGATACCCTGTGAGGTAGATGGGGCTGAGAGAGCTCTTTTGAGGACTGCTCTTGAGAGAATAGCTCTGAGAAAATCTGTGACTGACCCAAGATCCCACCAGCAGCTGCATGTGGAGGAGTGGGGAAATCAAACCTGGTTCTCCCAGATTAGAGTCTGCACTCTTAACCACTGCACCATACTGGCTCTCTAATATGCAGGTATTCCTACTCAGCTATGATCATACATGTCCTTGGGCCATCCACACACTCAGCCTAAGCTGTCTCACAGGATTATTATGAAGATAAAATGGTGGAGGACAGCCATGTATGCCATCCTGAACTCCCTGAAGGAAGGGTGGGATACAAATAGATGGATAGATGGACGGACGGATGGATGGGTGGATGGATGGATGTAATCCCCAAAAGGAGAGGGAAGATGACCTTGCAAGAACAGTGCATGTCTTGCAATACATACAGTTTATATAACAAGTAGCAACTGTTTGTTCTTATATTACAGGAAACAGACTGGGAAGAAGAACTACTGAGTCAGATGGGGCATCATCGGGAGTGACATATGTCTTTCCTCTTAAATCTTTTTTTTTATTACAAAATCACATATCAGAAATAAGGACTAAGGTTTTTATGGTACCCTTCAATGTTACCCGAAATGGTCTAATATTTAATTGATTAATTGGGGGATTTAGCTTAGCAAGAGGGGGTAACTTAGGATCATTGCCTTTGTATGCAAGGGTCCTTCCCTTAGAGAACTCTCAAATAAGCCAAGCCAATGTTCCACTAGTAGTATTTTATTGAAAACTCATAAGGAATAATGTTCATACATAAAAGCACACTCAAACAAACGAGCTGACCAAGAAATAAAAGGAAGTAGCCAGAAGCAGTTTAGGGTGGACTATAATTACCTATCTTGGAGATTCACATCTGTGGGGGGGAGAGAGTAACCAGCGTTTGATGTGTGGTTGATGTCAAGCACACACACACACACACTGCATAGGGGCAGTGTGCCTATATTTATACCCAAAAAATGATACTAAGGATATGCTGATATGCTTGCATCAAAAAAAAAATAGTGCTGATGTGTTTACAGGAAGGTTTCCCAAGAACTTGGACAAATGGTTTATAGTTTGTCCAGAGGGAGATCAAAGTATGGAGTGGCTCTTGATAGCCCTCCTGGAGCTATGATTTGGCTGTTGATCTGTGTGGATGACCCCAAATGCAGGAAGAATGACACTTCCCAGGTTCTATGATGCTTCCTCTAAGCTGTGGAGTCTTGTGAGCAAAAATTCTACTTTGTGAACTACTGCATTAAAGTTGTGAGTGAGTGATTTGGCTACTGCATAAATTAGTTTGCTCTGGAGCCATCCTTCCTGAGCTAAGACAAAAATGTGTGAGCCAGAGGCTAAAAAAACTGTGAGCTAGCTCATACTAACTCAGCTTAGAGGGAACACTGGCGCATATGCTAACAAGGGTGTAAGTGCCAAGAGGGGAAGTCAGTACCAGGAATGAAAGAAATCACTTCAAAGCTGGGTGCTGTTTTCCTGAGAAAGCCATTGTTGTAAAATATGCATTACTTTTAGGATGGGGAAGAACTATTTGCATGCCAGCCTCTCTGGCATCACCTGCCAAATGTTTTCCCAAGGCTCTTGCCTCTTGTTTGACCTTTTCTGCTGACAACCATTTTTGGTCTGATGTTTCAGGCCAAGCAGTGTATGATTTTTGTTTGGAGGTGTATATGTATGAAGGGTATCTGGTCTTTTCTCTCTGGGTGCCAGCTACCCAACTGCATGATAGAACTGACTGCTAACATCAGCAGGTGCTTAAGGCATGTGGCTGTCTGGCTGTATGCTAATGTGGCTTAGTCCAAGCTGATGGCATAACAGGGATGGTAGCATGAGTTAGAGAGCAACAACTTTCGGCAAAAAGCATCGAAAGCCTAGGCAGTTAGAGCGACTTTTGGAGATTCATAAGGACTCAGGAGCCTAGTTGTGTATAAATGAGCTGAACTGGCCTTGCCGCATATCATTCTGGATTTTTAATAAAGATATGTGCCTGAGCTTAATCCTAAAATGACTTGAATATACTTTGTCTAATCTCAGATACACAGAAGTCTGATGTAATTATTCAGTGACAATGAAAAATCATTTTGCATATGCTCAATGACACTTTCCTCTTTATAATCAATCACGTTTCAGTGTTCTAACCTTTACAACAAGTTCCAAGTGGGTATTGGCTAAAATCAACAGGTGAATCTTCACATCTTTGAATGCCAAACTCTACTTTCCAGTTCAGCAATGTAGCTTCTGTTTTGTAGTGGGAGTCACTGAACAGGAAGGGAGAGATTCTGTGTTGTGGCACTTACACGCTGCCAGGATTCTTCTCGGCCAATTAATTATCTGAGTTTTTGGAAACATGTGACTGTGTTCCGCTTAGGCATGAGAAGAAAAATCATGTTCCCCATTTGCAAACAACCGTGATAAGAAAGAAATAACAGCTGGGCCGTGTGTTGTCTTTACACTGGAATAATGAGAACCTTCTGCAAAAAGGGAGAAGTAAACTCTTGCGCCTTCTTCACTGACAGTTCATCACTAAGACGGTGGCCTCTGGGGACAGTGTGACACCTGGCTCTCAATTAAATAGCTAATCTGTGAAGCAAAACACTTACAATCAGGAGGGAAATAGCTTATCAAGTAAACCAGCCCTGGCTTTAGGCCATCAGTGAAGTGAACATCAATAATTTGAAAGGATTTAAACATGGGAACAACAGCAGTGACCACAGCACTGAAAACTGTTGCACCCATTGTGTAGAATGGGGTAGTTGACTTGTCCTATGTCACAATACAGTCAGAGGGGTGTGTGGCAGTTTTGAGCACTTCATATTAATTGTGTATCTAAAACTCCAGTTTACTTCACACAGGGGAATATTGTTTTCAGGGGAGAACATGCAGAAGTATATCTCTCCCTCAGTGCAACTCAGTGTCAGGAATCCATGACTGGATATTCCCAAAAATTTTAAATGACCTATTTAAAGTACCTAGGGCAGATGGGTAAGAGCTTTGTGGGGAACGGAGAAAACTGGCTGCACCTATTGGCATGTGTACAGCCATGCAGCTCATTGCCACTTCCACTGCTCTGTAGCAGATCAAATCAACTATAGGGCAGTGGGAGGGGACCCCCAAGTAGTGCAGGTGGGGCAATGAGCTGGGCAGTATGGGGCAGGCTCTTCTGGCTGCAGGGCAGGGCCAGGGCAGACCAGCAGTTGGGACCCCCAGCATTCCCTACACTGCCAGGCCTGGGGTATCTGCCCCAGTTGCTGCATAGGTAAGACCACCCCTGCTTTCCTGTCTCCACTGTTCTGCTGCAATCCACTGAACCTCTCAAAATTCTGCTCCTGGAGGTTAAAAAACCATCAGAAACGGAGCGAAAGCTAAGATCTGAAGTCAGAGGGTCTGATGGCAAAAATATCCCCTCCTCCACCAACAGAAGTGCCATTCCACTAGCATTAGTTCCATTACATCACCAAAACAGCACCTTTGTTTACTACCCACCATCTGGGAGTAATAGATTTGATGAATGAAACAAACCCCTTCTCCCCTCTCCGTATGGCTTTGATCTGAATTGGTATTCCATGCACCTGAAATTTATCTTTAAAAGATGTGGGGAGATCCATGATTCCTGTCTTGTTTGGTTCGAACTTCATTCCAAATAATGGGAGGGATGCTCTCAGCTTGTTGATGAAGTGTTTATGTTGATGAAGTCATTTCCCCCACTAAATTCAGCAGGCTTCTGAAATCTGCACATCATTGGCCTGAGCATACCATTCTCCCTCCCCTACAGGGTAGAGAATGGGAAATGCTCAGAGTGACTGCTACTCACTGTGGGAGTTTCCCTTAGCTCAGAAAGCAAAAGTCAATGCCAGGGCTTTAGGACCTGTAGGGGATGCAAAGCTAAATTAATCTCATTTTCTGGCTGGTTTAATAGGACATGATGTCTAAGGGGAGTTTCAAGCCAGGGGCTGAGATTATAGTGGAAGGCAAAGGAAATGATACACAAATGTATTAAGGTCTGGACTCTCTTAGCTCCTTCTTTATATGTTTGAGTTAACAGGAAGCCAGTGTTGCTTTGTTGGGGTCTAAGTGCATGAGGTGGCGGCTGGATCTTCCCAGATTGTTTAAAAGCAAGCAACAGTGCTACAGGGCTCTAGTTTGGATTGGAGCTGCTGCAGTGTGGGGGAAGAGGTTAACCCCTCCACCCCCTACATGGTTTTGCGAGACAAAACTGACCTGCTCCCTCAGCATTGCAATTAGCCTTGGAAAGAAAGAAAAAATCAAACAAAAAGAGGATGCTCAAGGTTATTTATTTATTTATAACACTGGTAAGTGTACCTTTCTCCCAGGCAACTGGGACCCAAAGTACATAGCAGATTAAAAACCAGATAAATCACAGAAAGTTAAAACAACAGTTCGTTAAAGCAGCCAGCAGAAACATCATAAATTAAATCCTTAAGAGACCCTTGCCTTATCCCTGACCTGAGGCTAGCCTGACCTCATCAGATCTCAGAAGCAAAACAGAGTTGGCCCTGGTTAGTATTTGAATGAGAGACCACCAAGAAAGTCCAGGGTCACAGTGCAGAGGCAGGCAATGGGAAATCAGCTCTGAACATCTCTGGCCTTGAAAACTCTATGGAGTCACCATAAGTTGGCTGCAACTTGATGACACTTTCCATCACCACCTTAAGACACCTCTGCCCCATGAACCAACCAACTACAGAAGCTGCCTCCTCAGGTTCTCTTTGAAGGTTCCGTTTTACAGTCCTCATGAAAACTGCAAAATGGGGCCTTCCTGACTTCTACAGGGCTGAAGTGGCTACAGAGAAGGCCTGCAAACAGGCAGCAGTGGAGCACACTGCAGCAGGCCCAAAGTGAGCTTCATAGCTCAGTAGGGATTTGAATCCAAGTCTCTCCAATCCTAGGCTTGATTTCACCAGAGCATTTCTACAGATGGAACAATTTCCACTAGTGGAACAAAACTTTCTCACCTCCTCCTACCCACTAGAGCCCCAAATACCCCTCCAAAAATGCTGATCCTGCAGGTCAGAAACCCCCCACAACAGCATTTGGGAGGGCCATCTGGGGACGCAGTGGAAGGGGAGAAACAAGAAAGTCACATTTTGTGGGTTGAAATCCTTCCATCCATGGAAGCACTCCAGTGGATCCAAGCCCTAGTCCAGGACTCTAACAATGATGCCACACTGAATCTCTCACGCACTGTATGGGTGGGGCCCATCTTCACTGGAGCCTACACATCTTGAATGTGATGGTCACCAAGATGGAACAGGAGCAGTTCTGATCCATTCATTGCATCTACAAGTAAACATTTTTGTTTGGACTTCCTATATTCATGACTGAACTGTGACATTCAGATGAAGGGGGAAATGCAGTTTTCTCAGAATAGATGTACGTCAGGCAAAAGTGGTCCATATGGTGTTCAGGAACTGGTTAATTCCTCCCCCACAAAAAAGTTCTTCTTCAAATGCCTTTGGGCACTGGCACAGTGTAGGGTGCCCCCCAATTATTCGCCAGCCCAGCCAGTAATAGGAACAAGACATTAGCCCAATTTCTAACCTGCTGCAATTAATGTGTCACATCCTTCTTTGTGCTTTCCTCCCATAGCGTCTGCAGCATCTGCTTTTTATTATGCTGGTATAAATCCAGAATAAACCTACTGGAGGCTGCTGATTTACACTCAGTTTATCCCAGCATCACTGAGAGTCTAATCTAACCTCATACTGTCTGAGTGACTTACACAACACGTCATTTGTGGTACCTACCGTATTTCACAACACTGGTATCAGTGTTAAGGAATACACTAACCAACCTGTTAACAAGCAGGCAATTAAAAACACATTAAAGATCTTCAGTTCTCCAGGTGGGGATTTTTTTTAAAAAAAAACAACATACCCCCCCTCCTGTTTATTCAAATGACAAAAATATGGCACAGGTGTTCACAACAGAAACTTCTTCCTCATTCAGCAGCATTAATTATACTTACAATTTCCTTAATTACTGTTGGAAATGTTAATATTCCCCTACCTGGAAGGTTTCCCCAGCCAAAGCCATTTTTAATGTGTTGTATTGTTCTGTAGTTTAGGAAGAACAGAGGAAATATACACAGAGAGGTACTGGCTTCTGGCTGTAGATCAAAATGGGCAGCCATGTTAGTCTGTCTGTAGCAGTCGATAAGAGCAAGAGTCCAGTAGCACTTTAAAGTCTAGTAGTGCCTCAGCATGGTACAATGCCATAGAATCCACCTTTCAAAGCAGCCATTTTCTCCAGGGCAGCTGATCTCTGTCAGTTGTAAAAGCAGGAGATCGCCAGGCCCCACCTGGACCCCCATCCAAAAAGATGCTTCAACCACTTCACAGAAGTGCTTGTCTCTTCCATCAGCTATAATGCTGCAATTTGTTTGTTTGTTTGTTTATTGTATTTCTAACCTGTCCTCCTCCCCAAGTGGGTTCAATTCACAGGGACACCCATTAGCTCCTTCCCCCCCCCGCTTGGTGGGAAAATAATCTCTTCCAGCCCTGGTGGCAGGGGGTAGACTGGAGAGAGGGGAAAGGCACTGGAAAAGGGTCCTCCCCCCCCCAAGGATGGAGGGATGGAGACCATGCCTGGCCTGTCATGAGAAAGACATGCATGGCAAAAACACTGGGCCAGCTAGGCATGGTGGCAGGGGGTTTCTGAGCCAGGCACTTCTTTTTCTGCAGCTCTAACTCATTGCAGAAGGGACTTCGCTTGCCCCTCTCTTTCAGCTGGGAAACCTTAAAGACTGCTGCTAGACTCTTGCTCTTTTCTATTGGCTTCTGGCTATACTCACTTAAAAGCTGGGAAGAAGCCATATGTTTTCTAAGGAAGTAGCATAATGCTATTCATAGGTTGCTTGGGGGGGCATAGGGAGATCCTGCCTCGGGGACCCTATCTGGGTACAAAGGTGGCATTGAAATGTTTTAAATAAATAGCAGGCATGCTGCCCACAGCACTGTCTGGTCCTTTCCTGGACTTCGCCATCCTATCACATCACCCATACCTTCAGGGCTGTGTACATGCCACAATTCCAGCGAAGCACTGGTTTTGGATGTAGAATTCAGCATGCTAAGGGACTAGTGACATGTTACACACAAGTTTATCTGTGAGTGCCTAGACATCATCTTCCCCACTCAAAATCACCCTGTCCCAAACACACATTCAAAATTACAAAGGAAGAGCCCCTTACAAAGCAGTTGCCAACAGAGAGAAGGAAAGTGTAAGCATGCCCACTGCTGCTTCTCCACTCCCAAACATCTCTTCCCAAAGGACCTTTACTTTTCAAAGATTGTGTTGGGGCTCTGAAATACATCTAGGTGGTAGGCCCTGAGAATCTCAGCTTCCACTACTAAAAACAACAATGTTCCTGTTTCTTAATTAGGCAAAATAAGTTAATGGAGACACATCTGAGTAGTAATTTATACAGAACTCAGAATTTTCCTTCTCTTGATTTATGTTACTTTGACACAGAAGGCTTTTTCACAGCCAGTCTATATACCTCTGTGTATACATGCTGTACATAATACTGTCCAGCATGAAAGAAGTAGTAAAATTCTAGGATCATTGCATCAAGCCATGGTGCCTTTTGCATCTGGAGAGAAGTACTCTGGTAGAATCTTCGGTGGTCCAGGGTATAGCACTCAGGATGTCCAATGGAACTCTGGCTATAGTTCTTGGTGGCATTGTTAATTGGTATCATAGCGTATCTCTGTGGGTACTCGTACTGATAAATGTACAGATAGGGATTGCTACACAATCTCTGTCCAGCTCGCTGCTCCTAGATTTACAATTAACATATTGCAGATTCTGAGGCAACTGTTAGATCTCAGAACAAAATTTCACCCTTGCAAGGCAGGCTTCTGAAGCTTACCAGTCTTGATGGAAGAGATATACCCCACTGTACATCTTGCAGTTACCACCCTTCACTCATTGTGCTACAGCCTTTGAGTCTCAGTTGGCCATCTTCTAGGCAGCCTGCACAATCTCTATGGCCTGTTTCATGGGTATCACTATCATGTGGTTGTGTCAAATGCTACCCATGCTGAGAACTAGGAGGAAAGCTACTACTAAGGGGGGGGGCATTTCCACCATAGACAGGAATCTGAGAGGGTCTTGGCACCAAGAGACAAGCCTTAAGTCTACTACATGGAAGTAAATCCTACTCAAAGAACTTGCAGAATCTGGGAAACAGACTTATCTTGACTCTGGCAATGCTGTGGATATAGTGTATCTAGATTTCAGTAAAGCATTGACAAAGTTTCTCATGATATCCTTGAGGATAAGTTGGTTAAGTGTGGGTTGGATGGTGCAACCATTGGATGAATTCATGATTGGTTGAAAAATCGTACCCAATGAGTGCTCATAAATGGCTCTGCATCTATGTGGAGGGAAATCTCGAGTGGTGTGCCACAGGGCTCGGTCCTGGGTCCAGTGTTGTTCAATGTTTTTATAAAAGGCATAGAGGGGATGCTTATCAAGTCTGCAGATGACACGAAGCTAGGTGGGATTGCTAATTCTGAAGAAGACAGAGTCAGGATTCAAAATGATCTAGATAGGCTGGAACAGTGGGCTGAGACAAATAAAATGAATTTCAATAAGTGCAAAGATAAGTGCAAAGTCCTACACTTAGGTACAAAAAATCAAAGGCACAGATATAGAATGGGAGGGACTTGGCTTGACAGCAGCACATGTGAAAGGGATCTGAGTGTTCTAGTTGATCACAAGCTAAACATGAGCCTGCAGTGTGATGTGGCTGTGAAGAAAGCTAATGCAATCTTAGGATGCATTAACAGAAGCATTGTGTCCAGATCACGGGAGATGGTAGTTCCACTCGATTCTGCTATGGTCAGGCCTCACCTGGAGAACTGTGTCCAGTTTGGGTCACCACATTTTAGGAAGGATGCTGACAAGTCTGAGCATGTCCAGAAGAGGGCAATCAGGATGGTGAGCGGGTTGGAATCTAAGTCTTATGAGGAAAGGCTGAAAGAGTTGGGTATGTTTAGTATGGGAAAGAGAAGGCTTAGAGGGGACATGATTGCAGTCTTCAAGTATTTGAATGGCTGTCATGTAGCAGCTGGAGCGGATCTATTCTCTCTTGCTCCAGATTGCAAGACTAGATCTAATGGGTGGAAATTACAAGGGAGTCGTTACCGGCTAAATATCAAGAGAAACTGTAAGATTGAGCAGTGGAACAGACTGCCTCAGGTGGTGGTGGATACTCCTTCGCTGGATGTTTTTAAGTGGAGGCTGGACAACTTTCTTTCAGGTATGTTGTAGGGCTATCTTTCGGCTACACTCCTGCAGAGTGCAGAGGGTTGGAGTAGATGACCTGCAAGATCCCTTCTATGACTGGATTCATATGCTGTGGCCTGTCCTTTATGCACACACACATCTAGGACCTCAGGAACAGAACCAGCAATGAGCCTCAATTGAAGCTCAGGCCAAAAGATGCAGCAGTCAACTCAGTCATTTGACAACTCAAGCCATCCCATTTCACCACCTCAATGAGAAGGAGCCTTGTCAGTATCAGGACCCTAACTGTCAGTCAGGAAGAGTGGGGTAGTCAGGCAGAGTAGAAAAAGAATCTCACTAGAAAAAAAAAATGATGCTAGGAAAAGTTGAAGGCAGCAGAAAAAGACCTTCCCCAACAAGATATGGATTAATTCCATCAAGGAAGTGATGCAGAACAGTAGCCAGAAAATTTTTGGTGGGGGGACACTGGAGGATATGATGTCATAAACAAAAGGGCGGCTGTGTCTGTTAAGAAAGCAAGGGAGTTCCTGAAGCAGCAACTGGGAAGGTCTGGAGAAGATGACAAGGAAGAAGACCAGGATAAAGAAAGCGGTGAAGACTCTTCTTCAACTACTGAGGAGGACTCTGATTTGGAATTGGGAGCTGCGGTCCCCAAAAGAGAATATGATTTGAGGAAAAGAAATGTTAAGAAATGAGATGCTGAGGAATTCTGAATTCCACCTTTAAGAAATAGATTTATTGTTGATGCTTTTGTGATTGCCCTAAACAGTAACTTCTATCAGTATTTAGAGGGTAGCGGTTAGATTTAAACATTCAAGCTCATTGTTTTATTACCAGATTAGACTAATGCAAGTGGAGACCCGCAAGAAACTTGCGGGATGGTTATCTCATTCGTCACACCTTTGCTTCCTCTGCTCACCCCCTACTTCTCTCACACCATTTCTCCCCTCTGCCCCCCTTTTCTCCTCCATGCATGTGACTGCCTCTCTCTTTCTGACCTGTCATCTTTCTCTTTGTTTTTCTGCCTCCTCACCCCATCATTCTTTCTTTTTGCCCCCATCATTCTCCCAGCCTCCTACCTGCTTCCTCCCCACAGAGCAGCAGTAGCAGTGGTGGCAGTGATCTCAGCCACCCACCTGATTCCTCTCCCCCTCCACAGCAGCAGTGGCAGCATTCTGGGAATCACAATGGATCTCCCAGCTACAGAGATCAATTCACCTTAGGGCTGCCAGCTCCAGGCTGGGAAATTCCTGGAGATTTGAGGGTGGAGCCTTAGGACAGTGAGGCTTGGGGAGGCAAGCAGCCTCAGCAGGGTATGATGCCATAGACTCAACCCTCCAAAACAGCCATTTTATCCAGGGGAACTGATTTCTGTCTCCTGGACAACAGTTGTAACAAGTGGAGACCCGCAAGAAACTTGCGGGATGGTCATCCCATTCCTCACACCTTTGCTTCCTCCCCTCTACCCTTACCTATCTCACACTCTTTCTCCCTTCTGGGGGTGGAGTCATAGACTCAACCCTCCAAAGCAGCCATTTTATCCAGGGGAACTGATCTCTGTCACCCGGACAACAGTTGTAATTCTGGGTGATCTCCAGCCCTCACCCAGAGGCTGGCAATGGTAGTTCTCATGGAGGAAATGGCTGGTTTGGAGGGTGGAGTCTATGGCATTATACCGGTCTGAATTCCTCCCCTCCTCAAACCCCACCATCCCCAGGATCCACCCCTTAAATGTCCAGGAGATTCCCAATCCAGAGTTGGCAACCCTATTTCCTTCCCACCCAATAGCCAACTTAACCTTTATCTGCCTTTATCTGTCTTCAGCTTTTCGTCTCCACCCCCTCCCCCACAGCTTCTACCAAGGAAAATTATAGTCTTTCTCCACAGTGGGGACTAAAGCAGCTTACATTATTCTCACCTCCTTTTTATCTGCACAACAACCCTGTGAGGTTGGTTAGGCTGAAAGTATGTGACTGGTCCAAAATCACCCAGTCAGCTTCCACCGCAATATGGGGATCTGAACCTGGGTCTTGCAGACCCTACTCTGAGGCTCTAACTGCTGCATCACTGCTGGCTTTCATAGGGTGGCTGCTGAACAGCAGCAAGCAGCCAGGCCAAGTTGAGTCATGCAAATTAGGTGGTATCAAGTCACCCAGAGGGATGCCAGCCTCCAGGTGGGATCTGGGGATCCCCTGGAATTACTGCTCAGCTCCAGACTACTGAGATAACTTCCCCTCGAGAAAATGGATGCTTTGGAGGGTGGACTCTAGGGCATTGTACCTCACTGAGGTCCCTGTCCTCCCCAGGCTCCATCCCCAAATCTCCAGGAGTTTCCAGACCTGGAGCTGGCAACCCCACTACCCCCATCCCCTGCCAGTGCCCATGGGGGGACCTGGCAACCCTAGACTGCTGCCAGGCCTAGGGTTGGCAACCTCCAAGTGGGGCTTGCTGGAGGGTGAACTCCAGAGATCTGTGAACAACAGAGATCTGTCTCCCTGGAGAAAATGGCTGCTTTGGAGGGTGGATTCTGTGGCATGATACCCAGCTAAGGCCTCTCCCTTCCCCAAATCCTGCCCTCCTTGCACTCCACCCCAAAACCTCTAGGAATCCCCCAGCCTGGCCCCAAGGCTCCCTCCCTCCCTCCCCCCTCCCTCCAAGGCCGAAAGAGGCCTGGAAAGAAAGGGCCCTCCCCCCCTTTGACTGACAGAGCCAGTCAGAAGCCTCCTCTCCCCCCCCCCCAACGTTCTAATCTCTCACCGTTGCTGCCTGGAGTCAGGTCCCTGCAGAGGCCATTTCAAAAGGCTTTTTGGGGGGAATTCAACCGTCCCTGAAGGGATTTCCTCACTTTTCGGATTTTTCTACAAACCCAGGAAGTCTACTGACTATGTAGGAAAAGCTGTTGGGGGAGAGTGAGGCCCCTGTTGGAGGGAATAGGTATCCGCACAGGAAAAAAAAGTCTGGGAATTAGAATAAGGATTCTGGGTGATCTCCAGTCCTCACCTAGAGGCTGGCAATGGTGGTTCTCGTGGAGGAAATGGCTGGAGGGTGGAGTCTATGGCATTACACCAGTCCAAAGTTCCTCCCCTCCTCAAATCCCACCCTCTCCAGGCTTCACCCCTCAAATGTCCAGGGATTTCCCAACCTGGAGTTGGCAACCCTATTTCCTTCCCAACCAACAGCCAACCTACCTTTATCTGCCTCTCTGTCTCCTGTTTTCCATCTACACCCCCCAGCCTCTACCTAGGAAAATTACAGTCTTTCTCCACAGTGAGGGCCAAAGCAGCTTTCATTATTCCCTCCTCCTTTTTATCTGCACAACAACCTTGTAAGGTTGGTTAGGCTGAAATATGTGACTGGTCCAAAATCACGCAGTCACCTTCCACTGCAAGATGGGGATCTGAACCTGGGTCTTGCAGATTCTACTTTGAAGCTCTAACTGCTGCACCTCACTGGCTTTCATAGGGTGGCTGCTGATGAATGGTAGCAAGCAGCCAAGGCTAGGTGAGTCATGCAAATGAGGGGGAACCTGGCAACCCTAGACTACTGCCAGGCCTAGAGTGGCCAACCTCCAAATGGGACCTGGAGACCCCCCAGAATTACTACTGGACTCTAGGCAGCAGAGGTCTGTCTCCCTGGAGAAAATGGCTGCTTTGGAGGGTGGACTCTGTGGCATTATACCCAGCTGAGGCCTCTCCCTTCCCAAACCCAGCCCTCCTCCTTAGAGTTCACCACAAAATCTCTAGGAATCCCCCAGCCTGGCCCTGGCAACTTTTGTGAGGCCTGGCCCCAAGGCTCCCTCACTCCCTCCCTCCCTCCCTCCCTCCCTCCCTCCCTCCCTCCCTCCAAGGCTGAAAGAGGCCTGGAAAGGGCCCTCCCCCACTCCTTTCACCGACAGAGCCAGTCAGAAGCCTCTCCCTCCCCCTCCCCACCCAACGTTCTAATCTCTCACCGTTGCTGCCTGGAGTTAGGTCCCTGCAGAGGCCATTTCAAAAGGCTTTTTGGGGAATTCAAGAGTTCCTGAAGGGATTTCTTCACTTTTCGGATTTTTCTACAAACCCAGGAAGCCTACTGACTATGCAGGAAAAGCTGTTGGGGGAGAGTGAGGCCCCTGTTGGTGGGAATAGGTATCCGCACTTTTTGGCTATTAGAATAAGGACAAGTGGAGACCCGCAAGAAACTTGCGGGATGGTCATCCCATTCCTCACACCTTTGCTTCCTCCCCTCTACCCTTACCTATCTCACACTCTTTCTCCCTTCTGGGGGTGGAGCCATAGACTCAACCCTCCAAAGCAGCCATTTTATCCAGGGGAACTGATCTCTGTCATCTGGACAACAGTTGTAATTCTGGGTGATCTCCAGCCCTCACCCAGAGGCTGGCAATGGTAGTTCTCATGGAGGAAATGGCTGGTTTGGAGGGTGGAGTCTATGGCATTATACTGGTCTGAATTCCTCCCCTCCTCAAACCCTACCATCCCCAGGATCCACCCCTTAAATGTCCAGGAGTTTCCCAATCCAGAGTTGGCAACCCTATTTCCTTCCCACCCAACAGCCAACTTAACCTTTATCTGCCTTTATCTGTCTTCAGCTTTTCGTCTCCACCCCCTTCCCCCACAGCTTCTACCAAGGAAAATTATAGTCTTTCTCCACAGTGGGGATCAAAGCAGCTTACATTATTCTCACCTCCTTTTTATCTGCACAACAACCCTGTGAGGTTGGTTAGGCTGAAAGTATGTGACTGGTCCAAAATCACCCAGTCAGCTTCCACCGCAATATGGGGATCTGAACCTGGGTCTTGCAGACCCTACTCTGAGGCTCTAACTGCTGCACCACTGCTGGCTTTCATAGGGTGGCTGCTGAACAGCAGCAAGCAGCCAGGCCAAGTTGAGTCATGCAAATTAGGTGGTATCAAGTCACCCAGAGGGTGCTGCCTAGGGATGCCAGCCTCCAGGTGGGATCTGGGGATCCCCTGGAATTACTGCTCAGCTCCAGACTACTGAGATAACTTCCCCTCGAGAAAATGGATGCTTTGGAGGGTGGACTCTAGGGCATTGTACCCCACTGAGGTCCCTGTCCTCCCCAGGCTCCATCCCCAAATCTCCAGGAGTTTCCAGACCTGGAGCTGGCAACCCCACTACCCCCATCCCCTGCCAGTGCCCGTGGGGGACCTGGCAACCCTAGACTGCTGCCAGGCCTAGGGTTGGCAACCTTCAAGTGGGGCCTGGAGAGTGAACTCCAGAGATCTGTGAACAACAGAGATCTGTCTCCCTGGAGAAAATGGCTGCTTTGGAGGGTGGATTCTGTGGCATGATGCCCAGCTGAGGCCTCTCCCTTCCCCAAATCCTGCCCTCCTTGCACTCCACCCCAAAACCTCTAGGAATCCCCCAGCCTGGCCCCAAGGCTCCCTCCCTCCCTCCCCCTCCCTCCAAGGCCGAAAGAGGCCTGGAAAGAAAGGGCCCTTCTCCCCACCCCTTTGACTGACAGAGCCAGTTAGAAGCCTCCTCCCCCCCCCCCCCAACGTTCTAATCTCTCACCGTTGCTGCCTGGAGTCAGGTCCCTGCAGAGGCCATTTCAAAAGGCTTTTTGGGGGAATTCAACCGTCCCTGAAGGGATTTCCTCACTGTTTGGATTTTTCTACAAACCCAGGAAGTCTACTGACTATGTAGGAAAAGCTGTTGGGGGAGAGTGAGGCCCCTGTTGGAGGGAATAGGTATCCGCACAGAAAAAAAAGTCTGGGAATTAGAATAAGGATTTTACAAGCATATGTAATGATCTTTATTTCTTGGGGTTTTAGTGGTTAACTTTTCTTTCTCCTGTAGATTCCCTACCCCATTTTTCTTTGTAGTTTATAGAAATGCAATAAAAAAAATCCCCTTCAGGGGGCCAAAAAAAAAAAAAAAAGGCGGCAAGAAGAGCCAGAGAAAGGGCCACCTCCCCCCACCAGAAACCTACAGTCTCCTCCATGTGGGCCAAGCAGCCTGCATCACTTACCGTAGTCTGTTGAAGCACAGGGAGGGAAGGATGGAGCACAAAGGGAAGCCTAGCAGATGAGTGAGCAAAGAGGGCCAGGTGACAAGGGAAGCGGGAATTCCTTTTTTTTTTCTTAGCCAGCCACCACCTGCAGCAGCTCTTCCATGTGTGCTGTCGAGTGCAATGCTGTCCCTCGTGAGGCAGCAGCACCCAGCTGAGCCCAGCATGCACTGAAATCAAGGAGGGAGGTCTTTGCGGCCTCTTCCGTCATTCTCCACACTCTTTTAGACTCACATCACATGTGAAGTAACACTCACAGACACACCCCAGTTGTACATGTGAGGTGCCTAAGAAGAAACAGGAATGAAGGAGGGGCTCTGCCAAGGCCGCAGTGGCTGCCAGCTTATCTGGAAGGATGAGGAGCAATGGAGAATGTGGCACAGCTTGAAGTTTTAAAAAAAAGACAGGGAAATTCCTGTCAGGGGAGGCAGCCAGGAAGGGCAAATTCAGGAAGGGGCATTGCCTTAGCCACAGCCATCAGTTTACAAGATCTGAACAATGCCATTAACTATAGGACATTTTAGCGGTTATTAATTCATAGGGTGGCCAGAAGTTGGAAGTGACTTGACAGCACTTAGCACACACAAAGAGAAAAAAAATCAATTGTTGCCTCTAAGTGTACTGCTGGGACCCCCTTATGATGCTCCAGGCCACATGAAATTGCCTAAACAGTTTCTGAACACTCAGCTCTGATTCTTAACTAGATTGCTGGCACTGCAGGACAGTGGTGTAGTGCTCTAGCTGACAGGCCTTGACTGGGCTGGAGTTTACAGCCTGCCTTGCCTACATGACCAGGAAGAGAACAGGTTACTACTTAAGAACATAAGAACATAAGAGAAGCCAATGTTGAATCAGGCCAATGGCCCATCTAGTCCAACACTCTGTCACACAGCGGCCAAAAATACCAGGTGCCATCAGGAGGTCCAGCAGTGGGGCCAGGGCACCAGAAGCCCTCCCACTGCTTCCCCCTCCAGCACCAAGAATAGAGTGTATCACCTGCCCCAGACTGAGAGTTCCCATCTATACCCTGTGGCTAATAGCCACTGATGGACTTCTGCTCCATATGTTTATCTAATTCCCTCTTGAAACTGTCCATGCTTGCAGCTGCCACCACCTCCTGTGGCAGTGAATTCCATATGTTAATCACTCTTTGGGTGAAGAAGTATTTCCTTTTATCTGTTCTAACCCGACTGCTCAGCAATTTCATAGAGTGCCCACGAGTTCTTGTATTGTGAGAAAGGGAGAAAAGTACTTCTTTCTCAACCTGCTCAATCCCATTCATAATCTTATAAACCTCGATCATGTCACCTCTCAGCCGTCGTTTCTCCAAGCTAAAGAGCCCCAAGCGTTTTAACCTTTCTTCATAGGGAAGGTGTCCCAACCCTTTTATCATTCTAGTTGCCCTTCTCTGCACTTTTTCCAATCCTATAATATCCTTTTTGAGATGTGGTGACCAGAACTGTACACAGTATTCTAAATGAGGTTGCACCAATGATTTATACAGGGGCATGATGATACTGGCTGATTTGTTATCAATTCCCTTCCTAATAATCCCCAGCATAGCGTTGGCCTTCTTTATTGCAGCTACACACTGTCTAGACATTTTCAGCGAGTTATCCACTACGACTCCAAGATCTCTCTCTTGGTCCGTCTCTGCCAGTTCAGACCCCATCAACGTGTATTTATATTTAGGATTTTTGGCTCCAATGTGCATCACTTTGCACTTGGCCACATTGAACCCCATTTGCCATGTTGACGCCCACTCACCCATCATCAACAGATCCCTTTGGAGTGCCTCCTCCCTGGTTTTCACCACCCTGAACAACTTTGTGTCATCTGCAGATTTAGCCACATCACTGCTTACTCCCAATTCCAAATCGTTAATAAACAAGTTAAAAAGCATCGGACCGAGTACTGATCCCTGTGGTACCCCACTGCTTACCACCCTCCACTGAGAAAGTTTCCCATTTATACTCACTCTCTGTTTCCTACTTCTTCATGTGGCCCTGTTTCTACAACATACGGTAGCAACATCAAAAATAGGCAGCCACTACTTATTTATTTCATTTTTTTATAACCACTTCTCTTCAGTTAAGAGCTCAAAGCAGTTCACAACAATGTATGCTTGCGTCGATTAAAATAAGTGCGAAAATAGTATAGTAAATAGCCAATAAAATCCTGTGTAACATAAATAATAAAGTATATTAAAGACATCCCCAATGCATGGAAAGCTCACACACCAGTACCACTGTCTCCTGGACTGAGGTGGCACTGGCATACGATTCACCCATTCAGCATTAAAATGACAAGAAGTCTTGAGAGAACACCATTTTTCTTGGTCGGGCTGCAGTATACTAACACGGGAAGGACCCATTGCTGTTTTTCACGGCAGATCTTCTTTTGGATGTGCAGCTGTAGTTGGTAGACAAGGGACCGCACAGCACAATTCCAAGCTATTTGCACGTGTTTCCCTGATGAAAGGAACAATACGCCGGTATGGCTGATAGGATGGTGGAGTTAATCTGTATACAATATGTAATACTCTCATCGCTACAATGTAATTATATGAAGTGTGAAATATTAATACACGATTGGTTTGTGTATTTTTGCTTTACTTGTCACAGTGAAGGGGGTCCTAATTGGTGTGAAATGATTGCTGTCTTATTTTCACAAAAACTCTGTGAAATGTTCTGAAAAGTGAAGGATGAAAACTTATTTGTTTAGTAATAGTGTAATACCTGAGACGTGTTTCCCCCCCCGCCCCCAAATAAAAGACTTTAAAACAGATATATTTGGAAAACCACAGGAAGAATTCTGCCTACATTTTTTTCTTCAGTCTATTAGCCTTCTTGGGATGTGGCATGGCCTGATCTTGTCAGATAGCCTGATCTTGTCAGATCTCAGAAGCTAAACAGTGTTGGTACTTGGATTGGAGACCACCAAGGAAGACTTTGCAGAGGAAGACAATGGCAAACCACCTCTGCTTAATCACTTGCCTTGAAAACCCCATGTAGTTGTCATGAGTCATCTGCAACTTGATGGTACTTTTACACACAAGCACACAAATTTGCCTTCTTAGATTTTAGCCATAGGTCCTGTGTCAGCAATTTCTCAGTTCAATTATAGACATAGGATGCTTCTCTGCATGCATATTTCCCCCATTTTGCACTGCAACACAGTTTTTGTAGTTTTAAGACTGCATAAAGTAACATTCTGAATAATGATGCTGCAAGATTTCAGAATGTTAATTGTCCTGGAGCTAAAAACAATCAAGGATTTTCTTGATGAAAGCACAACATTGTTCAAAGAGACTGTACATTTATCAGCCCATTTAATTCCCTAACTGTTCTGATTCCCTAACTCCTCAAATCACATGTAGAAAACACTAGCTTCAGATTCTGGAGAAGTTCTTATAGTCTGAGACCAGTGTGCATGAATTAATGACGGTAAGGATGAAGGGGGCAGTGGATTTATTGAGCAGAGCATTCCATTTCTAACATGGGATGCCCAGAGGCAAATCTGATGTTTTCCCCAAACCTCCATCAAAAGTCCACTAATGATGGAAACTCCATTAAATTTAACATGGCTATGAAGAAGGTTTCTGATTCTAGTTTTTCTTCCACACACCTTGCTTCCCAAGTGGTAGTAAGTTCCAGGGGTTATTTTTCCGGGACTGATGTCTTGTGACCAGAGAGTGCTGATGAAGCTATTGGGAATTTTTGAAACATGTTTATTTACAAAGGGACAAGTTGACTATGTGGAGGAGGGGAACCTCCAGATAGATCTAACCTGCAAAAGTGAACCACAAACCAGCCTGACTTGAGAGTTCTGCAAACTGCAGAAACCCAGACATTTCCTTTTTTGCTGGCTGCATTCCAGCACCAAAGAGTTTCTCTCCATCCTCCACATAACTGGTGGAATGTTTCCAGGAGCATGTACATGCAAGTCATGTTGACATTAATGATAATTTAAAGAAGAAATATTTTTAGCTCTTGAACAAAACAAAAGCCAAGAGAAAAGGCCAATTTTCTCAGTTTTCACAGTCATAACGGCAGCTATCCATCACAACTCTGGAATGTTTATAATGTTGTGGGATCTCACAGTAGAATTCCACCAAGATTTCTGAGAGTATGAGAGAACTGGCTTAGAAGCTTGTCTTGCTGCTGTCTTGCATTAACTCTAGGATTCTTTTAAGGCCAACAGTATCCTACAATAAGTGCTATAATCATATTTCCAGGCAAGGTGACCAGGCAGGTACAAAGATGTGAGAGGGAAAAGTAAGTGTAAACTAATAAACTAGAAAAGCAATTCCATGTTGTATTGGTATGAGAGTCAGGGGTGCACTACTCAAATCACTTTGAGGGATATATATAGTTTTTTGTTCTCTGCACCACTCAGCAATCTTTCTTCTCTCCCATCCTACCTAGGTCCATATCCCCATCTTTCAATTATCTCACTTTCCTAAGTGTCTACCCCCAAAGGTCTCTGACTTCCAGGTTATACTTTTTTTTTTTCTTTTACCTCTTCATGTGGTCCAATTTTAATCCTGTTTTTAGCCTCTTCTTCTGTCTCATTCAGAGCTACCAGCAGAGGGGGAGTAGGGGAATAAAATTCTGGGAGGCTTAGATCTCGGGATCCCATGAAATTGGGGAAGTCATGTGATTTATTTTATAAGATGCTTGGTGAGGTCTGCATGTTAAGAGTCCAAACAGATTATTTCCCCAGAGGCCTGTGGTAGGTCTTGGAAGTCTTTACTCCATGTGTCTTTTGGCTGCCCAACTTCTTAATGCTACCCCCTTTTCTTCCTTTATTATCTACTCATGGTTGTTGAGTCCAGTGGCAACAGTGCCCAGGGCTTTTGCTTCCAGCAGTTCAGATATGAAGGCATCTCCTCTGCAGAATCTTTGACTGGTTGTTCAATAGGTTAATAGCTTCTGACTGTGAATAATAATAGCCTCTAGGCAAGGCCAGAAGAAGTGGATCCAGGTCATAAATTTTGCATAAATAGATGAGCAGAACTTGATGGCTTAAGGCTGAAGCCTGGAAGGGATTGTCAACTCAGCCCCAATCTAGCATGAAATCCAGCAGATCAGAAGCTGAATAGAATCTGGCAAGGTCATAGCTTATGGGCTGAAGACTGAAAGAGCATAAAATGGCCTGAATTTCTATCCCCCCATAGTAATGGTTACCTTTCAAGACCTGGTTTTAATGGATGGGCCAGTAAAAGACAAGGTGGTTGGCCATCTAAAAGTCATCATTTTCTTGACTGGTTTACACCCTTTGGGATATTTCTGTGTCCAAGGCAGCAACTAGAGATGAGTGAACCCAGCCCTACAGGAATGCCACATAGAAGCTTGCCCAGTTGTCTCAGGACAGCGATTCTATGGGAAATCCAATCCAGTCACTGAGATTAAAGCTCAGCCTTTGTGCCCAGTGCCCACACAGCTCACAGTCGGGGGGGGGATCAGCTTTGAAAACACAGTTCAGTGGCAGCCCTAACAACTGCTTCTTGCAATGCACAGTGGTGCAGTTCCACATGCTTAGAGCTCATCATACCACCAGTGGTGATGTTATTGTTTACAGGAAGAACCATCTCGGTCAGAGCTTTTGTAAATATCATTGTTCAGAGACCATTAGAACTTGAGAACTATTTAGACAAACAGGCGAATGAGGCTTTCTTAAAGCTGGCACTTGAGATACTAGCATTTAATTTCTTTAGAGGCATAGCATAGAGAGTGAAGCTGGACTTATTTCGAGTGGTTCCCCCCCCCATCCACTCTTCTCAGGCTTAATGATAACGATGGGAATCCACATACCTGAATCTGTGAGGATAGCCTAGAGGAGAAAGGATAAGAAGGCATTATCTGAACAGATGGGAAGTTAAAACAAGCTGGCATAAAACTCTAACAAGGATTTAAATAGCATTTTTGAATGTCCTTCGCCCAGAAGTGTCTAGCCAAATGGGTGTTAATAACTGACATTAAACACATACCTGACTGGGTGCCTCTTCCAAGAAATGAGGGCACAATGCAACTCAATGCCATTTCCATACACACTGCAGACTTCACACACATAGCAGGTGGCTCATGCCTACTCACGTTCATTTTGTTGGCAAATCCAGCAGTAGCAAGTTGGATTAATCACAGCCCTATTTTTAATTTGCAATACATTAATCAGCTAATTGTACCAATTCGTTGATGATTTTATCTCTTATAAATAGATATCCATGATATACTCTATAGGCAGGAGAGGGCTCTAGTCAACCATGGTCACAGTGGCTTTTCTGCTGCATATTGTTTGTTTAGGAAGGCTGGGTCTGTGGCAATTTGTTTTGAGAGCATGTTATCTTCAAGCAAGTTCTTAGGCTGCAGTCACACACATTAAATAATCCACTTTCAATCCACTTTCAGTGCACTTTCCAACAAGATTTTACCATGTGAACTGGCAAAATCCAGTTGAACAGTGCATTGAAAGTGGATTATTTAGTGTGTGTGACCACAGCCTTAGAGTCACATAGAGTGGCTCTGCTAATGTTAATTAGAGAAAACTGACCTATGGCATTCTGATGTTACCTTGGGTGGTGGGGGTATGCAACTCATGTTTAATAGTTCAAGGTAGTTAGCCATGTTGGTCTGCAGTAGAAGAACAAGATTCGAGTCCTGTAGTACCTTAAAGACCAACAAGTCTAAACAGAAAGTCAACAGTACATAAACAGCATCTCAGAAGTTCACAATTTCCAGAACACTCCCCAAAGTGCCACCATACACCCTCATAATCACAGATCTGAAGTTCCCCCATATTTTTTCACTCTCTTCACATTGAAAAACAGTATGTCAAGGAAAAGGATAGGATGATCCCCCCCTCCCCCTAGCATGCTAGTTCTGTAATTGCAGAGAGATCTTTCCCCACAGAACACTCAAATTTACTGGCAAGACTAGGGGTGTACACCCAAATATTTAATCAAGATCCAATCCAATCTCCATTTGTAACTTAAACCGACCACATTCTTGTAACATATTTTCCATCTGAGCTGCTAGTTGTAATAGCTCTGATGCTGCAGTTGTGGACACATGTTGGAAGGGACACAGGCCAGCAGCAAGCCTGTAGCCAGGAAATTTTCAGTGGGGGACACCAGGGGAACCAATGGGGCATGACATCACTTCTGACATCACAAAATTGTTTTTTTAATTTTTTTTTGGAGGGGGGAGCAGCAGCAGCACCAAGGCAGCTCCCACCAGCTCTTTAAAAATAATTACCCCTGTGATGTAAACTTGTGAGCTTGGCCAGCAGTCTCTTGGCAGGGTTGGAGTTTCCATTACTTGCCTTGGACACTGAACATTGGCCTTTTAGCCCCTAGTTAAAACAGGGGGGAAGGCAGCCATTGCTTCTCCCACCCAATCCCCCCCACTATTCATGACATTTATAACTCATCTTTCTTCCACCATGCAACTAATGAATAATGGAAAGGGATGATCACAAGGAGAGCTCCCATCCAGGCACTGACGAGACCAACTAGGCACACTTATTTCAAAGTGAGGCTGCGTTCAGACGGCCAGTCAATCGCGCCATGAGCCCTCCTAAAATTTTATCCCGATTTTTTTAATCCAGCCTAGTACGACCAGACGCCCCCCCATGAAATAGCCTCACCGCGCATTGTTCCCACCGTGATTTGTCTACACGGCATCCACCGAGGATTTTTTTTAAAAAAAGTTTTGTACATTCGCATAAGCAAGGCTGCGCCTCCTTGGAGAACTGAGGCGATCGCGGAGGGTTTTCAGCAAAGTCCCGGTCCTCCCCCTTGCCATTGCCATCATGATCAATGGATGGACTATTTTGCAAGTTAGAACAGTCCTTCCCCCCTCCATCTCCCATCGCGGTAACATCTTGTCCCTAAAAGAAATAAGCATGAATATTACATTCCTCGTAGCGCTTATCGCTGAATGCGTTTCCTCGTTAAAGCGCACATGGGGTTTCAATTTTTTAAAAATCGCGCCCCCGTCGGCTCGGTCTGACGTCAGACCGAGCTGACGGGAGCATCGTGCGCTAATGGAGTGACCAGACGGAAGAAAGTCTGCAGTTGTTGCGCGGGTAAGCGAAAACCCTACATTGAAACTGCTACTTTTTAAATCAGGATTGGAGGCGCAGCAGAACGGGATGCCTATGGGACCGGAATATTTCCCAGATGTTTCTTTCTGGTCGTGCATTTTTGATCCGCAAGGGAGTCGTTCCTATGGCAGATCAAAAGATCCGTCTGAACACACCCTAAGTCCTATCAAACTTGATGGAATTTGCTTCCAAGTAGACTTGCTGAGGCTTGCTTCCTCAGACACAGGCCCAGTCATAGGGTTGACAGCAGGCTGATAGAACAGTGCCCTGTCCCTTTAATAGAGGCTTAGAGGGATGTTATTTACCAGATGATGTTATTTACTTCCATGCTATTAAAAGCATCAGCTTCCAATTTGAACACATTAAGCTGAGGCCTTGAGAAAAATGTGATCTCCTTTTAATAGCAGCTTAATAAGTGTTGCCAACTGGCCTGGAGAAAAATTCCCTGGCCTTTTTATAAGAGATTTGGTGGGATGTTATTTACCAGGTGATGTTATTTAATTTCATGCTATGAAAAGCTTCAGCTGGCCATTTCCACAAATTAAGCCTCAATTAAAGGGACAGGACATTTTCCTCCAGGCTTGTAGGCAACCCTAATTAAGCTTCTATTAAAGGGAGAGGACATTTCTTCCTAGGCCTGTTGGCAGCCCTAGAACTTCCCAGCATCTGCAAGGTTGCTGTATTTATAAGGGGTATGATCCTGTCATCCACATCCTTCCCATACATACTGTGCAGTGCTGCTGAAGACCTGCTAGCTACAGAAGGGGAGGCAGGGGGCAGATGACAGGACCAAGAAGGGACCGGGCAGGAAAGAGGAGCCACAGCTGCCTTCTCCCAAGTACAGCTAGAGATTTCAAGGGCCCAGTGAGAGATAAAGAATGAAACCACATTCTCAGTTACTCAGCCAGCAAGTGTCAGTCAGGCTGCATGTTCCCAATATAACAGCAGCCCCTGCTGTGCAAGAAGAAATCCACAGCCCTCCTTGCTGGGCCCTGAACACTGCACCAAACATACAGAAGAGGCTCATTTAAACATTACAGCCTCACGGGGAGTCTATGGGAAACCAGCGCTGCCGGGCATGAGCACCATGTAAAAGGATGTAGCATTTCTAAGTTGTTTACAACACAGATAGGTCAGTTTAGAGGTCAGCTTTTTCTTTCCAGATATCTCTAGGCTAGTTACCCCACACACAGAGATTTGAAAAGCATATAAGTAGGGTTCCCAACTGCCTGGAGGGGGAAATTGTTCTGTCCCTTTCACACAGGCTTAATGAAATGTTATTTACCTCCATGCCATGAAAAGCTTCAGCTGCCCCTTTCCACACACACATTAAGCCTCTATTAAAGGGAGAGGGCCAAAAGGAAGGGGGGTTGCAAAGCAAAGCTCTGCCATTTTGAAGGAGATGATTTCACCCGAATCCCTCTTTCTTGCTACAGCCACTCATGCTGTTGTCCATTTCTTTTCATTATATGCCCCCTCCTTCCCAAGCCTCAGAGTGTTTATTTGGAACAAGTAGGAGGCTACTGAAGGCATGAGGAGGTAGGGGAAAATCCATTCTGTTGACTCCAGGGAACTTTTCCATGGGATCCAGCCCTCTATATCAAAATGTAGGCAGTCACTTGGTTGAATAGATATGTTTCCCAATATAAATACCTCCCCAGCTGCTATATACTGTAGCAGGGGAGAGGCGCAAGTTTCTGTTCTATCCTGTATTTTTCACCAATGGTGCATAGAGCAACTTGGGGTACTAGATGAGAGAAAAGATGTGGGGCAGAAGGGTTAAACACCTCCTCTGCCCATGCTGCTTCCCTGCTCACATTTGCAGCCCAAAGAGAAAGGGCATGAGAGAGCATTTATTTAAAAAAGGCTGAGAGATCAGTTCCCCCCCTCCAGCTCTTGCTACCTAAAATCCTTTAACTGGAGATGCTTATGATTGATCTTTGGGTCTTCTGTATGCAGATCATTAGACGTGTGTTTCTTTTATTACAATAATTATAAAAATCGGATATTTTGTAGTAATCACTCTGATTAATATTAAAGTGAAACAAATTTCCCATCTAAACAGCCGATGAAAAAAACATGATTTTGTTGTTGTTCTGTTTTCCTTCATTATTGCAGTCTCTGTCTTTATTGGTTTCACTTTTTTCTTTATAAGGAAGAGGGCACAGTGTTCCTTAGGATGAGGGGGAGATGTGTTTCTTGACTGACTGCAGGCAGTAGCCACTAGGGTTATGTAAATGTGTGAAGTACTCCAATACGGACGGATATGAGGTACTACTTTGCTTTCCTTCTGATGCCTGTCCTGTCATTCCAGATTTGCCCTTGTAGACACTCCCCCACTTTCCTGCTGCTCTCTAAACCTTACCCCTCATCCAAGCCTGTCTGTCCAGATGCCTTGTGCCACCAAATACCCTGGCCTTGTCTGTCTGCCTCTTCCTTGTACTATTCTTTTTCAAGCTAAGTGACTGTGGTAGTGTCTGTTTTATTATTTGGAATCGTGCCTATCGACTTTCCCATAGACTTTAAAGTTAAGCATGGATACCTTTCTTTGCCTCGGGGCATTGGCTTTATTCTATCTGTGAAATTTGGCAGTGTTGGCAAGAAGGTCACAGAGGCCTCTGTATGTTGTTACTCTCCAGCACTGGTACTTGAAGAGTTTCCACCTCTGACCATGGAGATTCCATTTTGAGATAGCCAGAGATGGACTGCCCTTCCTGAACTTCATCAATCCCTTTTTAAAAACCAGCTGCAATAGTGGCTCTCACAACACCCTACAGCAATGAATTCCACAAGGCAATAATTCTTTGAGTGAAGTACATCCTTCTGTCTGTCCTGAATATTCATTGTGTGCCCATGAGGTCTAGCATTATAAGACGGGGGAAAAAGTTCTCTCTAGCCACTTTCTCCATGACATGCATCCTTATTCTATTTCCCAGACTTTTTTTGTGTGTGCGGATACCTATTCCCACCAACAGGGGCCTCACTCTCCCCCAACAGCTTTTCCTACATAGTCAGTAGATTTCCTGGGTTTGTAGAAAAGTCCAAAAAGTGAGAAAATCCCTTCAGGGACGGTTGAATTCCCCCAAAACCTTTTGAAATGGCCTCTGCAGGGACCTAACTCCAGGCATCAATGGTGAGAGATTAGAACGTTGGGGGTGGGGGGAGGCTTCTAACTGGCTCTGTCAGTAAAGGGTGGGGGAAGGGCCCTTTCTTTTGGCCTTGGAGGGAGGGGGAGGGAGGGAGCCTTGGGGCCAGGCTGGGGGATCCCTAGAAGTTTTGTGGTGGAGTGCAAAGAGGGCAGGATTTGGGGAAGGGAGAGGCCTCAGCTGGGTATCATGCCACAGAATCCACCCTCCAAAGCAGCCATTTTATCCAGGGAGACAGATCTCTGTTGTTCACAGATCTCTGGAGTTCACTCTCCAGGCCCCACTTGGAGGTTGCCAACCCTAGGCCTGGCAGCAGTCTAGGGTTGCCAGGTCCCCCCATGGGCACTGGCAGGGGATGGGCATGGTGGAGTTGTCAGATCCAGGTCTGGAAACTCCTGGAGATTTGGGGATGGAGCCTGGGGAGGACAGGGACTTCAGTGGGATACAATGCCCCTAGAGTCCACCCTCCAAAGCATCCATTTTCTCCAGGGGAAGTTATCTCAGTAGTCTGGAGCTGAGCAGTAATTCCAGGGGATCCCCAGATCCCACCAGGAGGCTGGCATCCCTAGGCAGCACCCTCTGGGTGACTTGATACCACCTAATTTGCATGACTCAACTTGGCCTGGCTGCTTGCTGCTGTTCAGCAGCCACCCTATGAAAGCCAGCAGTGGTGCAGCAGTTATAGCTTCAGAGTAGGGTCTGCAAGACCCAGGTTCAGATCCCCATAGTGCGGTGCAAGCTGACTGGGTGATTTTGGACCAGTCACATACTTTCAGCCTAACCAACCTCACAGGGTTGTTGTGCAGATAAAAAGGAGGTGAGAATAATGTAAGCTGCTTTGGTCCCCCACTGTGGAGAAAGACTTGGTAGAAGCTGTGGGGGAAGGGGGTAGAGACGAAAAACTGAAAACAGATAAAGGCAGATAAAGGTTAAGTTGGCTATTGGGTGGGAAGGAAATAGGGTTGCCAACTCTGGATTGGGAAACTCCTGGACATTTAAGGGGTGGATCCTGGGGATGGTGGGGTTTGAGGAGGGGAGGAACTTCAGACCAGTATAATGCCATAGACTCCACCCTCCAAACCAGCCATTTCCTCCATGAGAACTACCATTGCCAGCCTCTGGATGAGGGCTGGAGATCACCCAGAATTACAACTGTTATCCGGGTGACAGAGATCAGTTCCCCTGGATAAAATGGCTGCTTTGGAGGGTTGAGTCTATGGCTCCACCCCCAGAAGGGAGAAAGAATGTGAGATAGGTAAGGGTAGAGGGGAGGAAGCAAAGGTGTGAGGAATGGGATGACCATCCCACAAGTTTCTTGCAGGTCTCCACTTGTAATTTTTATAAACTTCAGCATTTCCACCTATTGGCTAACAATACAATATGAGTTTTTCCCTGTCATTATGTATGTAGCCAAGAGTACCCACTGCCCCCATGTCTTGGAGAGAAGCAGGCTAATGTTTTTTCTAGTGCGAACTATAATTCATTGGGGTTGGAATGGAAACCAACACATTCACTAGGGGTTTTAACAAGTGACCGGGAGGTTTTTGCAATCAATCAGGTCAAAGCTTGATGAAAACTGGAACTCCTGGAGTGAGAAATAACTCACTCCCTTCCACACTTCTATTTCAGCTTGTCATGAGAATAGGGATGACAAGACAGAATGAAAACATATCAGAGTCTGAAACTCAGTGATAACTCATTGTCCAGGTGGAGACTGGGTAACTAGAATATGGCACCCGATGTAGACCTGCTGTGAAAGGAATTAATGCAGTATCCACTCAGAGCAGAAAAGAGAAGAACATCCATGACTTGCTAGATTGAGTGTGGACTTGTCTCTTTGTCAGAAACTGTGGTTCTTGATTCAGGCAGAGGAAAGTTGGGAATAAACTTTGAACAATAACTATTGGAACAAGGGAGTGAAATATTTAGGAGAATGATGACTTCCCATCATTGGGGAGTGTTTAGAACATTATTACGTGGATGTTTCTTGTAAGATATAATATGGGAGCAAGACTCGATCAAATGCTGCAGCAGCATGGATTTAGGAGATGATAGGTGAACCATGGTTAGGACAACAAAATAACTTTAATTGTCCATAGATGTACAATTAGGCTCTTTTCTGACGTGTTTTGTTTGAATACTTTGCTATTGAATGTTTTCAATGCTAGTATTCTTGATCTGGGGGCCGTGGTAGCTCAGAGGTTAAGGCACTGAGCTGCAGACCGGCAGGTCTGTAGTTCAGCAGTTCAAGACCCCAGTGCCGTGTGATGGAGTGAGCTCCCAACTCTGGCCCCAGCTCCTGCCAACCTAGCAGTTTGAAAGCAAGAAATTGCAAGTAGATAAATAGGTACCACTTCCCTGGGAAGGTAACAGTGTTCCGTGCACCTCAGCATTTAGTCATGCAGGCCACATAACCACAGAAATGTCTTCGGACAGTGCTCGCTCTTCGGCTGGGAAATGAAGATGAGCACCACCCCCTAGTGTTGGATTTGGCTAGCTTTCAAGCAAGGGAAACCTTTACCTTTTATTTCTATCTTATTCCTGATTTATTTTGCCTCCTTTACAATTGTTTCATTTTGGAAGATGCATTCATCTTAACTGATAAATTTCACACAAGGAAACAGAAAATGGCACAAAAATACTTACAAACTTGATTAGCATAAGGGTGAAGTGAAAGCAAAATGGGCCTTTTCCAAGCTGAATTTGCAGACATGAGAAATTTAAGATCTCATTCCCATCTCATTCCTGTGTTCCCATCATCCAATCCTGTCCTGAAATATCAATAACCTCTACTTTGTCCTGCTTGTTGCCATGCTTACTGTCACTCCTTGCTGTGGTCTCAGACCAGGGACTCTTTACACTGCTCTGTGAGGGCTGCCCTCCCAGGATCCTCCCTGGCCACCTGCACTACATCTGTGCCCCTAAATAGCTCATACAATGCTTAGCCCATGCCGACTCCTACACCTCTGTGCCTTCACAGAATGAGAAGTTCCTTCCCCCCATTCCACCCCCTTTCTCTTTGAGTTCCTATAGCCAGTCTTTCCCTAGGTTCTTTGGGTACAGTGTCTGATTGCTGCCTGGCAGCACCTCCTCTGGTTCAGTCTCTCTTCTTCTGGTGACTTCTTCTCTGCCTGGAATTGGCACTGCCAGAGTCTCAGGGTTTCTTGCAGCCTCCTGCCCCCACCCTTGGCTGTTCTCCATCCTCCTCAGCAGTCAGCCTCCTCAGCCTCTCTCTCTGCTGCTCCTCCTCTCCTCTCATTTCCCCAGCCACTGGGCTTTAACTCTCATAGTTGGGTGACCGAACTTCGTTCTCCCTGCAGTGGTGTAGCATCACTTCTGCTGGCTTGCCATCCACACTTATGTATTGAGGCATGAGAATAACTGCTGTGTTCTGAGTTACAAATAATTCTAAAGAATCTGAGGGAGATTTCAGGATTGGTATATGATAGGGTTGCTAGACCCTCTAATGGAGTCAGGAGTCCCTTCTCGCCAGGCCCCACCCCCTGCCGCCAATCAGCTGGCCAGTGGGAGGACTTACCGGGAGAGAGAATGAGGTCCATGCTTCATTACTGGATTGAATCATAGAATCATAGAGTTGGAAGAGACCTCCAGGGTTATCAAGTCCAACTGCCTGCACAATGCAGAAAATTCACAAAAACCTCCCCCCCACACCCCCAGTGACCCCTGTTCCATGCCTAGAACATGGCAAAAAAAACCAACCTCCAGGATCCCTGCCCAAACTGGCCTGGAGAAAATTGCTTCCTAACCCTAAAGTGGTGATCGGCATTTCCCTGGGCATGTAAAAAAGGACCACAAGAACTAAGCACAGATGCAGCCCTTTCTGCTCTCCCTCTCATGATCTGCCTAAGTTCACAGAATCAGTATTGCTGTCAGATGACCATCTAGCCTCTGTTTGAAAACCTCCAAAGAAGGAGAGCCCCCACCTCCCGAGGAAGCCTGTTCCACTGAGGAACCACTCTGTCAGGAAGTTCTTCCTAATGTTCAGCCAAAAACTCTTCTGATTTAATTTCAACCTGTTGGTTCTGGTCCAACCTTCTGGGGCAACAGAAAACAACTCTATACCATCCACTACATAACAGCCCTTCAAATACTTGAAGATGGCTATCATATCACCTCTCAGTCATCTCCTCTCCAGGCTAAAGATACCCAGCTCCTTCAACCTTTCCTCATAGGACTTGGTCTCCAGACCCCTCACCACCTTTATTGCCCTACTCTGAACACATTCCAGCTTGTCTATATCCTTGTGGTGCCCAAACCTGAACACAGTATTCTAGATGAGGTCTAACCAGAGCAGAGTAAAATGATACCATCACTTTGCATGATCTGGACAATATACATGTCAGAAAAAGCCATCTTAGACCTATGCAATTAAATGGCTTGGATCCAAACTGGCAAATTGTTCACATACATACACTGCTGCGGTACCACGAAAATCCTGTTCCCATGGGACAATGGCCTGCTGAGGAGGACTGCATGGGTAATCTCAAGATGCAGCAGGAAGGGGGCAGAAAAATTGTACCCCATGGGTAGATATCCTTGCACTCATGGAAAAGCTAATCTACACTGGAAAATGTCAAGCAAAATATTAAAGCTTGACTAAACATTCTGCCCTGACTCCATATCGCATCTTTCACAGTAGTTTATATCTTCATATACACATTTGGTAACACTAGTCTGCCTCATTGAGCCTAAGAAAGAGTTTAGCCTGGGATAAGCAGAAACTTGGAGAAGGATAATTAACCAAGTGTCTCTTCACAAGGCTGATTTTGAGACCTAAGCCCTCTGACACTGATTGTGTTCACACTGCATTGTGGGAGTGAAAAAGGAAGTTGAAAATCTGACTGTGTGCTCTACTTGGATTGTGGATGCAAAGTACAAATCTATTCAGATTGATCTGGGAGCATTAATAATTCATATGGTATGAGAGCTGCAGGAAAGGTGAATTTTAGACGCCAGTGGTATTCCAAGGCACTCTGCATACTGAGAACAGTTTAAGCCCTCCTCACAGTGGCCGTGTGCAATCAAAGTGGCAGGGAGACAAGGCTGCCTTGACAGCAGAATCTTCCAGTGAATACTCTAAATGCTTTGGAGGTACAGACCAGTGTAAAATGGAAAGCTTCCCAGGTTGATATGTGATAGGTGGACTTGTGTGGTAATCATAGTTATAGTAGTTGGGCTAGGATTTGGGAGACTCACGTTCAAATCACCACACTGCCATTCAGTGGGCAGTCATAAAACAGGCACATTCTAGCAGTCTCATCTGTCTCCAGACGGGGAAGGGGAAGAAGAATGAGGTCAAATTCACTAGATGGGCACATATAATCTATGGGCTGACTCTGGCCAACAGAACCTAGAAGAAAGCTAGGAGGGGAGGGGAACACTTAACTCTAGAAATAGGAAGGTGTTAAACAACATTTCCTTGTCTCCCTGATAGGCTGCAATGATATGCCTCAAGGACCCTGAGCTGTAAGAATGGATGCCTTCCTTTACATTTGTCATCTCCCTACTCCAGCCTTCCAAGAGAAATATCTCACAGGGCAAGGATCCGGAGAGGCAATCTGAAGGACAGTTGAGGGGGCAGTGATAGTCTCTTATCTGGGGTGCTAAAAATGGAGCACACCCTTTTAATGTAACACCAGTACAATTCCTGTCTCATCCGAAGTCCTTCCTTGTTTAGGATTGTTTCTGGAATTCTTCATACTATGGTAACTATCTAGAAACATTCCTGTGATGTCACTGCTCATTATGAAGACTTCTGAAATGTTGGTTCCATGCATATTGGGAAGGATGGGAGAGTAGATTGTTCCTTGGATCACTAGGCTACAACTTGAAGGTTTGCTCTTTACCTGTCCTCTCTATTTATTATTTTTAAACATTAAAAACTTCCTTTATGTTATTAAAAATAACATTCAGAGTGGCTTTTGACACTAAAAATAGAATAAAAATTAACTGATTAAAAACAGCAGAACAAACATTACACTTTTTATAAAAATAGCAGCAGCCAAAACAAAAGCCAACAAGTAAAAGGGCAATTTAAAAAAAAATACCATCTGAGAATATGTGCTTGCACACGAAAGCTTATACAGTGAATAAAACTTTGTTGGTTTTAAAGATGCCACCACTGGACTCAAACATTGTTCAGTTACCAGCACTGATACTGAACCTGCAACCATATTCAAAAATAAAGAGGTCAGGACTCGGAGATAAAGTCATGAACAAAGAAAGTGTCATCTGTCCATTTTCATCCGCTCTTCCAGTTTCTGTAATGTAGAAAAGTCTAAGTATTCTGCACAGCAGGGGAGAAAGCTCAAAATGGCAATGAACAAGAGAGGCCAGAGGTGCTTACAGTGCAATCCTATGCAGAGTTACTCCAGTCTAAGCCAATTGCAATCAGTGGATTGCATGGCCAGTCTCCTGCTTCATCAGCGGATTTAAAGGTAAAGAGAAAAATCTCTAGCTTTCAGCCTATTTAACACCATTTCCTCTTACTCAGCAGAAAGGAAACAAACGAAAGAGGTAGTTAAATCTCTGTGACACTTATTGGACCTCTTTCTAAGTAAACACTCTCCAGAGCTCTAATGCTGTAAACCTCAAGTTAGAGCTGGGTCTTTTCAGAGCCCTGGCAAGGTTTTTTCTCACAATAACTGTGTGATTCTTTAAGATGGCACAAAGCTGTTGGTTTTGAGGTTCTGTTATTTATTGCTGTGTGGAATCTCTCTGGCAAATTGAGTTCATTAATTGTTTTTATGTTTTATGTGTATTTTAGTTTTAATTGTTTTAATGATTTTTTTTTGTTTGTTTTTATGGTTTTTATGATATCAGGGCAGAAAGGCAGGGTATAAATCTTATAAATAAACAAATTCAGCATACCATCTTTATTTTCACCAATCCCAAACCCACTGAATTGTCTGCTGAGTTGGGGTCATCCTTCCCCGTTCCACCTTTTATGGCCCCATCAGGTGGTTGCTGTAGAGTGTTGCTGCCTTGCTGACCCTCCCTGTCTTTGATTCTCAGGTGTCAAGATGTCACTGAAAGTGCAGACAAGTAACATCACGAACAAGAATGACCCCAAGTCCATCAACTCCAGAGTCTTCATTGGAAACCTCAACACAGCAGTGGTCAAAAAGTCAGATGTAGAGACTATCTTCTCCAAGTATGGCAGAGTGGTGGGCTGCTCTGTTCACAAAGGCTATGCATTTGTACAGTACTCAAATGAGAGACACGCACGGGCTGCTGTCTTGGGGGAAAATGGAAGAGTGCTCGCTGGGCAGACACTAGGTAAGTACTTCTTGCATCCTTTTTCAAATATACCTGTAAGAATTTTGCCTGTGCACCTGAAAAAGAAAATATGGTCTTTATGGAATTGTGGGAACAACCTTTCTACAACAGACAGAGCTGACTATCCCTTGGTGGTGCTTTTCTCACTGAAAGCTGTTCTCTTAATAATGTAGAACTTCTAGTAGAAAAAGGAGACACCGTGAACGATGGTTTCAAGCCTGTTTTGAGAGCATCCCAGCCTTGAAGGCATGAAGCTCTCAGGAAAGCTCTAAATGAATGTGCTTGAAAAAACCAACAATCTCAGCTAAAGAGCTCTACAGCCCCAATGAGAGTCCTAAAAGGACAAGCCTGAGGAAGCTCTGCAGCCTCAGCTAAAAAGCTGTGCATTCCCCAGAAAGCCTTAAAAGAACATTATGGAAGACGCTGCCCAGCCTTTTAGGAGTGCAGCAATCTCTGAGACAGCCAATTCACAGTAGTTTGGAGGCTGTGCAGCCCATTTAGTCAAGGCTGTGGAGATTCCCCAAGAATGTTACTTCAGGGCCAGCCTGGAAATCGATGACCCCCAAGGAAATCAATGGACAAAGCTCAGAAGCAAGGCTCATTCTATCTAAAACTGAACAAATGGTTTTGTAGCAGCCTACATCTGTGGAGTTGTTCCGAGTAGGAATGTTTTTGATAGAAAAGAGACCCCTTAGATCTTATACAACTGCAGAATGTTCCCTTTATTGTGTACAGGCATTTGTGCTATGAGCTAAAGTGCCAAAAGCTACCTTGGACCACTAGGAAAGGTGGGGTATAAATGTTTTAATAAATAAATAGAAGTTACAGTTATTGTGAGCAAGGATGCCAAAAGCCCATCTTAAATAGCAATTGCCCTCTTTGGGCTACAAGTAAAGATAGGAAATGAAGGAACAAATATTTTATTAGATAGCCCTCTGCTGAGGTTATTTAAAATATTAATCAGTAACCAACCCCAAATAATCAATTTTTACTTATTACTGGCTCCACCACCCAAAAACACCAGATACCATGCAACTAGGGTTTCTTAAACTTTTAACAGCTGAACAGCAACTAATTTACTTATTCTCATCTCTTTAGTGTGAGTTTTCTAAGAGGGTACCAAATAGTTGCCAGCATTTGGGCAAGATCACCCCAGATTCAAGGCTGGACCAATAAATTAGCCACTCCCCACTTATCATAGCCTTCACATCCAAACATGCCAAGGTGTGCTGAAAACTTCCCCCTATGGTGATCAGCATGTAATCTCCAGCATGGATGGCCAGCACTGAGAGAGTTCCATCCCTAGGCCTGGGACTAGCCATGCCTCAGTATCTGGTTTGGTTCCCACTCCCCCCTGCAAAGATACCTCAGGATGCTTGCCAATATAATACACCTCAATCATTCAACCTGCACTAATCCTGCTACCTCTCCTGGCAGAGTGTAAACATGCAGAGGAATGGAGCACCAACTGTTCAAAGAAAATAACTTGGTTTATTAAAGAAGAAATAAACTCTGATAGAACAGAGGAGAGGGAGAGAGGCTTAATTAACTGACTAACTGTTGTGAGAGACAGGAACAAAGAGGGAGGGCTCAGTTGGAGCAGGAAGTCTCCAAAGAGCCAATCAGGAGACAGGAAGGAAAAATTTTGAACTGGTGGGAAGTCTAGCTATGCTAACTAGCAGTCCTTCAGCTGTCCCCTATAGGCTGCTTTTCTGATCTTCTTCAGGTAGGTGCGCTATAAACCTTGTATATTCCAACAGTCTCTAGCCAGGACCCCTTTTTCCTGCTAACACATGAGGGAAAGTGGGATGGTGAGTAGGGTTGCCAGCTCCAGGCAGGGAAAATCCTGGAGATTTGGGGATGGAGCCTGGGAAGGACAGGAACGTCAGTCGGGTACAATGCCATACAGTCCATCTTCCAAAGCATTCATTTTCTCCAGAGAAACTGATCTCTGCAGTCTGATTAACATCCACCTACACACACACTTTAGCCAAAGTCTATGCCCGAAAGCTTTGCACACACTTTTGGGGCAGATATTCAGTTTGCTCAGAAGCAAGGATGCCTGGTTTCTTTTAATTTTTCCAGCTTTACAGTCTCCCTGAATTAGGGATACCAGCCTCCCCAGGTTCCCTGAATTAGGGATGCCAGTATAGGAGCCTAACTAGGGACTATTTTCACAGCTTTCCAGTCCCAAGAAACCCCAAGAGAGGGGTTTTGGAGGGAATTTGTTGCTCAAAAACAATTCCCTGGGGCGCTCCCAATCCTGACAGAATGTTTGGATACAAAAATGCGCAAGCGGTAATTTCCAACCCTGGAGCAAAGATCCACTTTTGTGCACATCGCTAACTGAATTTTAAACAACTTGCAAAGACAGAAGTACGCAATCAGACTTTCCAAATTGCTTGAGAGCACAGTGGATTGATCAGACATCCGGAAATGCGGGGTGAAATCACTGACATCTGTAAAGATGGGACTTTTTCTGGTGTCAAATAACTCGGACTCCAAGATGGGTGAGAACGGTGTGCTGATCACTGGGGAATGGGAGACAGATGTTGCTGTCCGAACCTGCATTTTAAATCCACATGGCAACAGCAACAACATCAGATCAAAGAGCTCATCTGTTCACAGACCTTGTCTGCTTTAATTTGTACCCTGCATAAGGTCATGTATTATTTGGCTCAATGTGGATGCCATTGGGAAGCTAGTGTTTCACCCCACACACCCAGTTCCTCACAGCATCATGAAAGCTTGTATAGTGTAGTGGTTAGAGTGTTAGGCTAGGTTCTGGGAGACCCCAGTTCAAATCCCCACTCATCCATGGAAACTTGCTGGGTGACCTTGGGCCAGTCATACACTCTCAGTATAACCTACCTCACAGGGATACGGGGAGGCTAAAATGAAGTAGAGGAGAGCAGTGTCAGCTGACTGGGTCCCCATTGGAGATGAAGGCAGGATATAAATGAAGTAAATAAATAAAATGAATCATGGTGCTTCCATGTATCACCTGGGTTTCCCTTATCTTTTCTACAGTCTTTCCCAAGGCTGCTTTGCTGCAATGTTTTGGGAAAGATCTCAGTAAAGATCTTGAAATGACTGCTGGCCCTGGCCCTAGTTGCCACCAGTCTGGCCTCCTTGAAACTCGGGAGAGCCAGCCGATTCTGGGTCCCAGATCGCAGTGTCCCCTGGGGGTTCATATGGGGAAAGGCAGTCCCTCAGGTATGCAGGTCCCTGGCCATAAAGGGCTTTAAAGGTGAGAACCAGCACCTTGAAGCTAACCCGGTATGCTATAGGCACCCAGTGTAACGTCTTTAGCACAGGTTGGATGTGCTCCCAAATCGGGATTCTCATCAGCAACCTGGCCTCAGCATTTTGCACCAGCTGCAGCTTCCAGATTTGCGACAAGGGCAGCCCCATGTGGAGGGCATTACAGTAATCCAGTCTCGAGGTGACCATCTCATGGATCACTGTTGCCAGGTCATTGCATTCAAGGAAGGGAACCAACTGCCTGATCAGCCAAAGATGATAAAAGGCCAACTTGGCAGTGGCTGCTACCTGTTAAGGAGGCATCCAGGAGCACTCCCAAACTCCTAACCTCTGGTGCTGGCATGAGTAGTGCCCTATCGAAGGTCAGAAGTAGGATCCCTACCCTCGGACCACTCTTACTCAGGCACAGGACCTCCATCTTCATCAGATTCAATTTGAAGAGGCTCAGCCTAAGCCAACCAGCCACAGTTTGTAACGCCTGGTCTAGGTCTTCCAGTTTGGTGTCAGACTGGCCATCCAACAACAGATTAAGCTGGATGTCATCCACATACTGGTGACAACTCAGTCCATGCCTCCGGGCAATCTGGGCAAGAGGGTGCATATAGATGTTAAAAAGCATTGGAGACAGCACCATCCCTTGAGGCACTCCACATTCCAGTGGGTGCCTTCAGGACAGCTGATCCCCCAGCGCCACTCTTTGTCCTCAGTGTTGCAGAAGGGAAGCAAGCCACAGCAAGGCTTGTCCCTGGACTTCAATATCAGCAAGGCAGTGGATCAGTAGCTGATGGTCGACTGTGTCAAACGCGGCCGACAGGTCTAACAACAACAGCACTGCCCATCCTCCCCGACCCAGATGCTTCTGGAGGTCGTCTGTGAAGGTGACCAGTGCCGTCTCCGTCCCATGACCTGGGCGAAAACCAGATTGGAAGGGATCTAAAATGGAAGCGCCATCCAGAAAGCCCTGTAACTGCATTGCCACTGCTCTCTCTATTATCTTGCCCAAATAGGGCAAGTTGGAAACCAGCCAATAAATAATTTTGAATGTGTTTTTTATAATAGTAATTGGCATGTTGCTCTAAAGGTATGGAGGACTCTTCAGAGTCTTTTTAATGGTTATTGATATATTGATATAGATCAAGATGGGTAGCCATGTTTGTCTGTCTGTAGCAAAAGCTACATACCCTACCACAAATTTTGTTAGTCTTTAAGGTACTACTGGACTCTTGCACTTTTCTACTGACATATTGATATGTATGACAAGCAGTGGGTTAAAAAAGCCCAGGGGAAAAGGGCCCATCCCACTAGCATAGAGGGTTGACCACCATGGGAACTGGGAAGATGTAGGAGAACCTTGCCAACTGGAAACCCCATTGCTACTGTGCTGCATTATCAACCACTGCAACAGCAGTGCTTCCAAAGGAAAACACTGGCGTGTGGAAAAGGACAGCATTAAAGTATTCCCATTGTACAGCTTTTCATGCAAATATATGCAAAAAAAAGGAACACCATGAGTGTTCTAAGTACAGCTATCAAGTGAGACCTTAAGTAGAGCTATCAACATTTAAAGCTATCTGCCTTTTAACCTATTTGTCAATTAATTGGTTGATTAAATTTAAATACATATACATATTAACAAAACCTTAGAATCTCCAAATGGGATGTGTACTGAAAGCAGTGCAAGATAACTTACAATATAATAAACTAGTTACTGTTCATGTTGTGGAATCTTGTGAGCAAAAATTCTACTTTGTGAACTACTGGCATTAAAGTTGTGAACAAGCAATTTGGCTACTGCATAAATTAGTTTGCTCTGGAGCCATCCTTCCTGAGCTAAGACAAAAATGTGTGAGCCGGAGGCTAAAAAACTGTGAGCTAGCTCACACTAACTCAGCTCAGAGGGAACACTGGTTGTAAAACCATCTTTTTATTCCTATTACAGAAACACTCCAAAATCTTCAAAGGACCTTTAAAAAATTGTCAAGTAGCTATCCAAATCACCAATCAAAATTTTTCGTCCCTGATTAAAGCTTTTGCCAATTAATCCATTAACTGGAGTTGATTTCAGTTTGCAGTACAGTTGGCAACTCCAGCTTGGAAAATTCCTGGAGATTAAGGAGCAGCACCTGGGGAGAGTGGAGTTAGGGGGGAGTAAGGATGCTCAGCAGGGACGTGATGCCAGAGTCCACCCTCCAAAGCTGCCATTTCCTTGAAGGCAACTGATTTCTGTAGTCCAGAGATCAGTTGTAATTCTGGGAGAACTCCAGACCCCACCTTGAGGCTGGTGACTCTAGTTTGCTGAGCTGAATTAAAGCTACTTAACAGAGCTAGATGAAGCAGGGTTGGGTCTGCTTACCTATCCACAGTCTTCCTGTGCAATTCTTTGCAAATAATATAGCGTGTTTGATGTAGATCTCCTAGAGGTTTTCCTGGAAGAAAAACAGATGTTCTACAACCAGGTGTCTGGGTGTTTTTGTTTAGTATTTTATTTTCTGCAGTGAAGCCTCTTGCTGCTGAACATAAAGCCCTGGAAGTGATGATGATGTTTGCTGTAATGTACACTACAGCAGCACTGAGGTCCCAAATCAAATTAGGCACCTAATGCGGTGAGCTCTTTGCAAAACACAAAAGACTTATTCACGGGGCTTTGCTTCCATGATATGTAACCACATCCAAACATGTTCACCTATTAACAAAAGCAGCCCATCCATTGCATTGCCACGAATGATCACGCAGACCAGTGAGGGGTTTTTAATCACAAGCTACTCAGCTTGCAATGTGAGAACACGGTAGAAAATCTACACGATTTCCTGGAGGATAATCCTGATTACCTCTAGTGCAAACATAATGTGTGAACAAGCTCATGGTGCAATACTTTTCCTGCTTGATCTTCTTCTTTCCTTTTAGCTTTATTATCATGTAAATGAAAGAGAATTGTGGACCCAACAGTTTTACACTGTTTGTGAGCTCATCTTTAATATATTGGTTGATATTGAATTATGTTGTAACACTTGCTGCTGTTTGAATCAATGAATAAATGGAAACCTCTAACCCAGATCACTTCTATCTTTGGAAAAGCATTATAGTTCAGTAATAAATCAAATGCCTACATGTGTAAAGTCTCAGATTAATCCTCTGGATTAAATATCTCAACTTTATTTATTTTACAAAAATTTATACCCTGCCTTTCTGCCCTGATAAGAGCCACCAAGGCAGCTAAGAAGTTAAAAAAAACATAATAAAATTGCATCTTAAAAGCATTCAAACCAACAAAAACATATATAGAAAACCAGAACTAAAATGCAAATAGAAAAACATAAAAAACAAAATTAAAACATTGGACAAGAAGAAGCAATCCCTGAGGGAATGCCAAATGAAACAAACAAACAAAGATCTTCACCCACTGGCATAAGATAGCAACAGATAGAAGAAGAAGAGGAGGAGGAGGAGGAGATTGGATTTACACCCCGCCCTTCACTACCCAGAGGTGTCTCAGAGTGGCTTACAAACTCCTTTCCCTTCCCTTCCCCACAACAGATACCCTGTGAGGCAGGTAGGGCTAAGAGAGCTCTTGACAGAAACTGCTCTTTTTCAAGAACAGCTCTTATCAGAACTACGGCTTGCCCAAGGTCATCCAGCCAGGTGCAAGTGGAGGAGTGGGGAATCAAACCCGGTTCTCCCAGATTAGAGTCCGCGCACTTAACCACTACACCAAACAGGAGGAGGAAGAGATTGGATTTATACCTCACCCTTCACATGGAGTCTCAGAGCGGCTTACAAACTCCTTCCCCTTCCCCTCCCCACAACAGACATCCTATGAGGTCGGTGGCACTGAGAGAGCTCTTTCAAGAACTGCTCTTTCCAGAACAGCTCTGACAGAACTACAGCTTGGCCAAGGTCATCCAGCAGCTGCAAGTGGAGGAGTGGAGAAGCAAATCCGGTTCTCCTAGATTAGAGGGATGTGCAAGAAAAAAATGGTATTTTTTTATTGGGGGGGTTGGACCCTTAAAAATTTGGTATTGCCTTTAAAATCTGAATTCCAGTATCGGTATTATATTGGAATTTGGATAAAATTCAGGAATCCTAATTTTTTCTGCTCCGTTATACTCTATGGGGCCATTATAGTCAATGGCAAATCTCCTAAAGTATGGGCTGGAGGGGGAGGTGGTTTGAGGCAGAGGCACCAAATTTGCAGTGGAGTTGCTGAAGCCTCTCCCCAAAAGAACCCCCAAGTGTCAACAAGATTGGGCCAGGGGGTCCAATTCTTTGGACACACAAGGAGGATGCCCCATCCTCCATTGTTTCCAATGGTAGGGGGAAAGCAAGGCAGGCATACAAGAAATCCAGGAGATTCTCCCAGAGTCTCTGCAGTAGAAAGTGAGGTGTAGGTAGGGGCATGTTTGCAAGGCTATCAGCAGAACCAGTACAATGTGCCCAGAAGAACCAGTGCCACCGTGGAAATGCCAAAACCCAACAGGACTAAGCTCAGATCTGAGAATCTACAAAGTAAGGGGGGCATTTCTGCAAGGAGAGCAGAACCAGTGCAGTGTACTAGTGCCCAGCAGCAGAACCCAATGCCAACCTTGAGCTGGCATTTGCCACAATGCCACAAGGTGCTGCTGCTGGGCACTAGTAGTTTGGCACTAGGTTCTGCTGCTGGGCAGCCACTACTACACTGGTTCTGCTGTCCTGCAACACACACACATCCCAGCTTGGATTCTGTGCTTATAACAAATAGCAACCACACTGTATATAATTACAATGAAAAACAAAAATAAATTTTCCATGTGTATTTATTATTACAATCATAAGTTGCTTATTACAAAATGAGAAAAAATTAAAGTTGATACAGGTAGGAACCTCTGAAGACCAGAATAGAAAAGCCAAAATGCATAACAGGATGCTGGATATATTAAGACAGTCTCCATAACCACTGTATGTCGACTTCACAAATGAGCCAGTATCCTAGAAAAGACTGGTCCCCACCTCCCACTTCTCACGCAGCATCAAGTCTGCCTGTCTGCTGTGCAAAAGGCAGGGGAAGGGAAATGAGCCTGAACACCAGCTCATCCTGGACTTAGCCACCTGCTGGAACTCCACCTATGCCATGATTGTGCATTTGGTGGAGACAAAGAGTGCAGTGCTGGATGTCATCTCCTCCATCACCATCTTGCATGGAGAAGACGAATTCAGGATCAGTTCCAACAACTGACTGACCCTCTTTCAAATGGAGCATGTCCTCAAGCCCT
Source organism: Gekko gecko (assembly GCA_029375565.1). Classification (NCBI taxonomy): domain Eukaryota; kingdom Metazoa; phylum Chordata; class Lepidosauria; order Squamata; family Gekkonidae; genus Gekko; species Gekko gecko. The sequence goes on from JAPDNY010000006.1 coordinate 143,166,713, forward strand.
TCCAGGACACCACCAGTGTGGTCTGCACCCATATGGCCACCTGGGACAAGTCATCCCCCTGCTTCGAGTGCTAGACCAGGTGCTGGCCCCCACACTGGAGCTGGGCCCCAAGGGGACACCACTTCTCCCAGAGGAGAGCAGAGGTTTCAGGTAGCCATCACCACCACGTTGCATTCTCTCTGCAAGGAAGGAGAGTATAAACTAGCTTGTATCTGTGACCCTTGGATAAAAGGCAGCATTGCTGTCTGGACTGCAGATCTTGTGCAATGGAAGCATGAGCTCTCCAAAGAAGGACGGAGGCTACAGGCCAGCAGACATGGCCAGGGGAAACAGTGGGTGGAAGAGGCTGGGGGGAGGAGGAGGAGAGCCACAGCCCAGCACCTCTGCCTCAAAGAGCCCAACCAGAGAGAAGTCTCTCTACTGGTTGTCAATGGTGAACTGGGAGGTCAACAGTGGCAGAGATGCCAAGCGTGCAATGGTGAAGGATTTAGCAGAGGTGATGGTGAGGGAGCCCGCATCCACCAGTCCCCTGGAGTACATGTCATGCAAGGCTGCCATCCGGCCTGACCTCTCTTGAGTGGCCATGAGACTCCTCTTCTGCCCTCCCACCAGTGTCCACCTGGGAGACATTCTCAGCCCCCCCACACACATGGACCCAGCCCAGGTGGATGTTGGCCTTCCTCAAGGTCAACCTTCCCCTGCTGGTCTACCTTTCTATCTCTGGACCTCACAGTGTAGGATCCCATTCTCCTGTTATCCCCTTGTGAGTCCCCCCATTCCTGAGGGGGCCTGGGAGTGGTGGGCATGCCTCGCTAGGTTCTAGTGTTTGCCAGGGGTGCCTGCCAAGCTATCATGCGATTAGTTTATCATGGGGTTAATAATACTTTGGGGAGCCCCTGTTGGAAGTCTTGTCATGTCTCTTTCTATCATTCTGAACCTTCCTTTGGAGACTTTGGGGGTAGCCTGGCTGGCTTGAAAGGTGTTTCCATTCCTCTGCACAGTAGAAGAATTCACCATGGTTGATGGGTGTGCTCTGGACCTGTGTGTTTCAGCTGGGGGGGGGCTGTGAGAGTTGTGAGCATGGTTCCCTTGCTTGTCTGGTGTGACTAGGGTGCCCATCAAGTTGTTGTGGGGTTCCTTTGGGAAGCCCCTGATGAAAGTCTTGTCATGTCTGCTTTTCTGTCATTCCAGATCTGCCTTTGAAGGGGGCTGCAAGCATAGGGGGTATGCTTGCCTTGCTTCCAGTGTCTGGCTGGGGGTGGTCTGCCCAGGTGAAGTTTCCCCATGAGTTTGGTATCAGTGGCCTGTTCTTGAGCCATTCCAGAGATTCCTGTAACTGCACCTGTCTTTTTCAGAGAGAGCACTGGGGAAACCTTCAGAGGAGTCCATATCTGGAACTCTGGAAATGTAATCCAACAACAACTTGGAGAGCTTGGAGAGAAGCAGGTGGCAGGGTGAGGTTCCCCATGTGTTTAGTGTGTTAGCTTGCAAGGAGTCCATTTTATACACTTTTGAACCTGTGCCTGACATTTCTGCCAAAAGCACTTTCCTAGCATTACCTCAGAGGTTAAGAGGCTGAGCTGAAGACTGGAAAGTCTGTAGTTCGGCAGTTCGAGACCCTAGTGCTGCGTGATGGAGTGAGCTCCCATTTCTGGCCCAGCTCCTGCCAACCTAGCAGTTTGAAAGCAAGAAATTGCAAGTAGATAAATAGGTACCACTTCAGTGGGAAGGTAACAGCATTCCATGTGCTTCAGCATTTAGTCATGCTGGCCACATGACCATGGAGAAGTCTTCCGATAGCTCTGGCTCTTTGGCTTGGAAATGGAGATGAGCAGTACCCCCTAGAGTCAGATTCAACTAGCTTTTGAGAAAGGGAAATCTTGGCTTCTGGTCTATGGCGACTCGCTAGCAGACATCCCTCCCAGTCGATCCAGGGGCATGATCTGCACGCTGGCGGTTTGGAGGGGGGGGCAATCATTTGCTCCCCCCAAGAATCATTTGGGAATGGCTCCTAGTCAGGGGGCTTTTGAGGGGTGGCTTCTTTGCCAGCGCAATGCTGGGGAATTGAGGTGCTCCTCTGCCCTGACGGTCCTGCCGCTATGCGACCGTTTGGTACCAGAGCTGCTGACTGGGACAAGTGTTTGAACGTTCAGCGATTTTCTCTGCTTGGTGTGATCCCAGGGGCCGTTCCAGGACCTGCACGATTGATTTAAGGACTGATGAGTGAGTTTGCGTTGAAACGAGACACCAAAGCCTAGATGTGAAGTCCCCCTACTACAAGCGGGGGGGGGCCTCTCTCCCAATGCTCAAGCAAATGCGAAAGCATGATTCGAGGGACTGATCAAATTGTAGTGATGGACTGTAATGGAGAGTCTTTCCGAAAGAGAATTGAGCATATAAGCAGACCTTAGAGAATTTGGCATTCTTCCTCGGCTAATGTAAACATCCCCAAAAGATGGCGACGAGAGGCGAAGAGGGAGGCAGGACCAGTGTTTTCTTCAGGAAGGAGAATAGTGGAAAGTGAGGTCATGTGACCTAACCATAGACTCTGTCTTTAAAGTAAATCGTGGGTCCCCTGGTGGCTAAAGTGGAATAGCGATCTGGATCTGTACTAAAAGCAGCTATACTTTTAAAAGGACAGTGTTTGGCGTGCATCTTTGATCATAGAGACTTATGAACGGTGTGGAGATTCTAAAGTTTAGTTTTTCTTGTGATTGGACTGGCAAGTGGATCGAAAAGCAGTCTATTGGTTAGGAGTAAAGGGTTTGCTACCCCAGCTCCATAAGGTCTGCTTGCCAAGAGAAAGGCTGGACTCTCCAACAAGCATGCTTTTAATGCAACAAAAGGAAGATCTCTTATGATTCAAGACGTTTAAGGAAGCAAAGATGTCCCTGGAAAAAGGATCCTGGTTTACATCATGAATGGACAGATTTGGATTTATAAAAGCTAATGGAAAAAGAAGATACATCAAAAACAGAAGAAGATAGATTGTTGTAATATTCTTGCTGAGGGAACACTGATTTTAAATATTCTGTCGGGGGGGGGGCAAAGCATAAAAGGAGAAGCCAAATTGTCTTAAGAGCTGTGATTATGTGTATTTTAACTTTGGAATTACTTTCTGTTTAGTCTGATAAATTGATGTTGTCAACAGAAGCTATGATTGGTGGGCACTCTTCATGTTTCAAAGTAACTGAATAAAAGTAACAACTATTTTATAAGCATTGTATAACCTGCACACTTGGGTTTTTAGTTAGGTTCTTTTTACTTTCTCCTTTAGATTGTAGATTCTCCCCTCCCTATTTTCTGTTGAAGTTTTATAGAAATGCAAATAAAAAATTCCCCTTTGGGTGGCCAAAAAAAAAAAGAGAGAGAAAGGGAAAGCTTTAGCTTTAGCTTTAGCTTTAGCTTAGTTCTTTTGGGTTTGACACAGTGGCACTGGTTCTGCTGAGCACATTGCTCTGCTTCTAATGGGCTTGCAAAAATGCCCCTCACCTTCACTTTTTACTGCATAGATTCTCTGGGACTTTGATTCTGTTCTGCTGGGCTTCCTATTGCCCTTCTTTTTTTTTCTTTTTTCTTTTTTTGCTGCTTTTTTTCTCCATTGAGAAGCCATGCAGGATAGGGGCATCTTCTCTGGGGAGGCTTAACTGGGCCCCATAAATCCAGTCATCACCAAACTTGGAGGGCAGGTAGACTTGGAGTCAGCCAGAGATCCCCTGAAAGTTTGGTGTCTCTAGTTTGCACAGGATCCATTCTATATACTCTTGAATCTGCACCTGCCATTTCTCCAGAAAGCACTTTCCAAGGGGCACCTTCTTTGGGGGGCTCTAACTTGGACTCCGTAAATCCAGTTGTCACCAAACTTGGACAATCCCCTATGATTCTCTGTGAGTTTGGTGTCTCTAGCACGCTGGGGGGCCATTCTACTGTGTCATGAAGTTCACAAACTGAACCAGTTCATTTAACACCCAAAAGTTCCTGACCATCCATGGTTTGTGAACTGGGCACACCACAAACTACAAACCAAACCACATTTTCCTGGTTCATGCCCATCCTTACCAGCAACCACTCATTCAATCACTGTGTTCACTGTGAGACTGGTTGATAGTTGTTGAGATCTCCTGGTAGATTTCTAAGTGGATGCACTGCAGCCTGTTTAAAGGCTGGGGTAACCACCTCCTCTCTGGGCTCTAACACTTGAAAGAGGGTATCAGGAGCAATTGTGTCAACCACCCAGGTCATTTCCCCAACTATAGCAACAGGAAAATCCCCTAGATCCATCAATAAGCCATTTAGATGCATCTGGCTCTAGAAGTGGATCATTTTAATAGATCCTTCACCCTTGAAGAGTCTTGGGTACCCCTGTATGTCTAAACCCAAGCAAATAATGTCATCAGATCCTCCATCCTCGGATCGCATTCATCCCACCCAGAACAAAATACCAGATCAAAAGTATGACCTACACAATGTATACAACTGGTACCTAATACAGGCCTTTGGTCGTCATGAAGGCCATGAAATCTCAAGCAACTCCTGACAAGATAGCCTTGGCATGAATGCTGAAGTTCCCCAGGACAACCAGCCTAGGCAGCCCAAGATCTCTTCTGTCAGCTAAGGCAGTGAGACTGTAGGTGGGTAGGTAGTACACCAACAGAATCCCATTCCTATCTCTCAGTTCCAACATTAATTACAAATTCTCAAAATTGGAAATGTCCTGGATGGGGCACCATGCTAGGGGATAGGGTCCTTATAGACTACAGAGACACCACCTCCCCACCCACCAGACTTTTGCTGATATATCACCAAATACCCCAGGGGACATGGGAGAGGTTAACCCCTCCTCTAGCCAAGTCTCAGTGATAAATGCCAGGTCAGCCCTCTCATCCAGGAGTAAATCCCAGATGGCTGTTGTTTTTTCCTCTGACTGACTGACTTGGCATGCAGCATCAAGATTTTATAGCCTGGTGGGTTTTTGATATGATCACCAAGATTTCTTGGGCTTCAAGAAGAGCCAGAAAGGGCAACAGGATGCAGATGTCTGTTGTTCAGCATAGAAAGCCCTTTGATTAGGAAATCTGAGGAGAGCCCATAGTTTAAAAGCAGCACACAGACTTTGCATGTACAAAGCCCTAGGCTGAATCTTGGGCACCTCCAGTGAGAGGATCTGCAAAAAGCCATGCCGGAGAGCTAATACAGCTGTTTGCAAGTTACAGTCTAGGGACAGCAAACACAAGTGAAAGGAAGCAGGATCATACCTGCTGTTCCATCTCCCACATGCATTCACTCTAAAATGTAAGTGCTTGTCATGTATGCTTGTATCCATGATTGTGGGACCCGGTATTTGCCAGGATTTTGGAAGATACAGATAAGGCTATATGTATGCATACAGGTTCTCCTTTACAAAGCATATATAGTAAATATATATGAAGGTGGAAGGTGGAGACATGATCACACTTCCTACTATGCGGATTTGCTCTCCCTTAGCTAAAATACTAGATAAACCTACAAGTTAAAATCAAAGTCTTAGCAGATATAACAACTCTTACTGGTATTTCATAGGGAAGACAAAGGACTAGTTAGCACAGCCACTTCCTGTTCTGAAGCAGGATTGCAGGGAGCACACTCAGTCAAGATGGGAATCTTCCCTCCCCCAAGAATGTCTGGTGCTGCCAGTCATACAGACTGCATTATCTTATGATGATCCTGCAATGATAACTCTCAGGTAGCTGAAGCACTTTTCTGATGTCCTATATATTTCAGGGACTGGATGTAACCCTAATGTGCCCAAAGGAAACAACTAGGTAATCTATTTCTGCACCATTCCCTTGCCATTATGCAATAATAATATCTGTCCACTTTGGTATACAGCTCTGAGTAGCTTGCAGTCTGGAAGTCATAATGTTCATATTGGCCTTGGGTATAAAATAATGTGGCTGTCGGTCGCCCATTAGTAGAGCATCCACTTTGCATGCAGAAGATCCCTAGTTCAATTTCTGGTATCTCCAGTTGAAACGATCAGGTAGTAGGTGATGCAAAAGACCTTGACCTGAGACCCTGGAAAGCGGCTGCCAGTCAGAGTAGAGAATACTGACATTGCTAGACCAGTGATCTGACTCAGTAGAAGGCAGCTTCATGCATTCAATGCATTTCACTAACTTTACACACGTGTTGCAGTCTGCAGCTGCTGACATATTGTAGCATTTAAGGCAGCTGTGTAGAAGAGTGACAGAGCTTATGCCAATATTACCTGTTTGCCTGAAATGAACTGTTTCTAGCTGCAACCTTTTTGTGCAATGCTTTGAAATGTCACCTGCTGAGAAGCTCTTGTTGCCAGGTATAAACTGAGAATTGTTGTTGAAGATAGCGTTTTCAATCAGAAATTGGCATTTTTGATCTCCCAGTAGGTGGTGGCAATATGGAAGCCAACAGGAGTGCTAGACACACCTGTGCAGAGGCACAAAACCTATTTCCATCCTGTGCAAATCTGGTGTAACAACCTGAAATTAGAATGTGAACATTTTGACAACTTTTTTTTAAAAAAAGGGAGATGTTGTTATTTACTTAGCGGCAATCTATTCTCAGGTTCTTCAAAACAACCTGTGCTGTTTTCTAGTTGTCACCTTCTTCTGCAAAGCTGGAGAACTGAAATGTAGCTCCCTCTGCCACTTCTGGACTAGGTGGCATGGGCACACATGTCATTTGTTTCCTCTGTAGTTGATCACTGGTTATTGGCAGCTGATGGGATTGAAAAGCAAAGGCTTGGATTCTTCAATTGTTTCCCACAATAAAAGGGCACTTCCCTTGGAAGAAACTTAGCAGCTTTTGCCAATGCTTCCTCCTACTGCAGACCCCTACTTTGCCCTCTGAGGGTCCCTGACCCCCATCCCCAGAACAAAATTCTGTAGGGATCAGTGGGCTGCATCAGGAAGGGAAGGCAGGAAAGTACTGATCCATGACCTCTTCCGCTGGTGGATTCAGACCATTATGTTTGAGATGATACAACAATTCTAGGCAATGTTTCTATGGACCATTCATCAGACATGCCCTCAGAATTCATATTCTCCCCATGCTTAGGATATGAGCATCAGCACACTGGAATGCTTACCTTTATCATGGTGGGGATAGCCATAGCCTTTGTGCTACTGTGCCCCCTATCATTTTCCCTGAAAGGCTGGCTGGCGCTGCTTATTGCATGTGAAAGTAGGGGACCATAGTATCTGCCTTTTTACTCCCCAGGTCTACTCTGTTTCACAGTATCTGCAAGTAAAGCATTACCCTTGCCTCCCTAGCCTAGTATGCACAGAGCCTCAGACCACTGAGTAGCTCAGGCAGCCAGGACCCACGCAGTTCTGTTATATTGGAAAGCCTTCTGAATACCATTCAAATGGTGTAGCGATTGGCAGAAATTAGAAACATTAAACACAAAAAAATCCAGTCATGATTATCCTGTTCCCAGCACCAGGATCACACACATGTCTGCTAATGCTGTGTCACTCTTTCTGCCTCAGTCCATCCCACATCCCGCTCCTTGGGAAACTGAAACCAAACAACAAGGCACCAGAAGAACTCTCGGACTGGAAGCCCTGGATGTCAGAAATAATTTCTGAACAGTTCTGCTATTTATGAATAGATGTTGTTTAGATCATATGTAAATTTTCAGTTGGGCATCCCTACTCGCTAATAGTGACTGAAAACCCTATGCAGTAATACTAGGCCTTTCTGAACTGTGGGGACTGTAATTTGAGAGCCTTCTTCAGGACATGCAGCCTCCTTTAGGACATTTATGTTTCTTGTTGCAATAATGCCAGGGACTACAAAATAGTTACCCCAGTCCAGTTGTGACATAAAAATTCAATCTGCAGTCATTCTCAAGGAATAAATGATGATTTGTGGTAGTCATTTTCTCATGCAAACCAGAACAAATGGGGGGAAAGTGGTAGCTCATATATTTAGTTTGTGTCCCAAGGCCAAGGTTGGCTCTTAAATGTTCAGAAGACAAATAATATGCGACTCTTTTTCTCATTCTGTCATCAAATGGAGAAGAACTCAGGCCCCTGTGCTGATTGGCTGCTAAAGTTTGAAACTATTGAGGGAGTGGTTGAAAGAGAGCTGCTCAGCATTCTGTGATTAGAGGTAACTGAAAACAAATCCCTTCACTGGCCTTCCCTTCCCTCAAGCCCCCATTCCGAAAAATAAAAGCTTCAGAAATCTGCAAGGTTTCATTCTTAAGTAAATGATGGGAAACATAGCTATGTGAGGCACTTCAGCCCACACTGGTATCTGCTTTCTGGTCTGCACAGTCAAAGACATCCATGTTAATTTATTACATATATAATCCCAAATTCTGTGACAGCTAATTTCAAAAGAAATTTGCTTTATGGCTTCTCCGCACTCAGGACAAAACAGCTGGCCTGCTTTTCCTTGCCCATATTAATGAAGTTCTGTAAAAATGTTATTGGTTTTGCATCAGTTGCATGTAAATGGTGTCTGTTCCTCATAGGACATAAAAGGCATAAAATAAAGCCATATAAGGACACAAAAAGTGGGAAATTGCCAATGAAAACAGACAAGTTGAAAATGTTTTTCAGAACAATTCCCCCAAATTAAGACAACCAAAATTACACATGGGTACATTTCTCCTTATTTCCCATGCTCACCCATGGATATATCAATGTATGTGGAACTCAATAACTGAACTAGGAAAGCAGATAGGGAATAACTGAGGGACACAGGAAGATAGAGAATAAAGAAACAACTACAGGAGATGCACAGGAAAAAAAGAGAGAGAGAGAGATGCAGATTTATTTAATGAAAGACTTCTCTGTATCACTATGGCCTGTTGCTCAGCTTATTGGAGACCCCAAATGAAACAATGGAAGTACTTCTGAGATAGAACAGCCTGCCTTTTCTACACAAGTTCTAGTTGCACAGCTGAGAGAGTCATTGCTGAGAGAGTTCTTGAACTATCTTGACCTGAACAGAGAAAGTTCCTTCCAAAGAATTGCCAAAGTTACCATTCTAGTGTGCGTTATAGCATGTATTGAAATAGTATTGCCTTGTGGGCTGAGGAGCAGGTGGATTTCTACACCATAGGGCCAACTCCATGACACACACACAAAAAGAGAGTACTAAGAATGATTATAGAACGTATAAAAAGGAATAATGATGGTGCGTATATGATTCAAAATTTGCAAAAACATGAATAAGGTGATTGTAATTACAAAATTCAAAAAGACAATAGTAATGATTAAGAACACTATCAAGGAGCATTTTTTTACAATATTAACAATAACATTTATGTTAAATACAACTACAATGACATATCCAAAAAAAGTTGGCAGTGGAAAAAATACTGGAAGAAGAAGAAGAGAAGAGATGGGATTTATGCTCCACCCTTCACTCGGAGTCTCAGAGTGGCTGACAAACTCCTTTCCCTTCCCCTCCCCACAACAGACACCCTGTGAGGTACGTGGGGCTGAGAAAACTCTTTCCAGAACTGTCCTTGAGAGAACAGCTCTGACAGAACTATGGCTTGCCCAAAGTCATCCAGCAGCTGGAAGTGGAAGAGTGGGGAGTCAAACCCGGTGTAACAGGCCGGATTCACCCCCTGGTGAATAACCCGGAGTAACCCCTGGTGAATAACCCCTGCCGGGCCAGGCCAGAGTAACCCCGGGGGTTAATCCAGACTAACCCCTGCCAGACAAACCTCTGCCAGGCCATGCCAGAGTTACCCCAACTGCACAACACAACAACCTGTAACCCCGGGCCAAAGTAACACCTCGGGTGTAAAGTTGCCTATGCCAAACTATCTGAACCTGGGTCTCACAGTCCCCAATATAGAGTTAAATGTCATTGTAACCAGCACAGTATCAGCTTATGAGGGTTTGAGGTCCATAAGAAATTTGTCAGCCAATCTGAGATTCCTCTGGGTAGTGAAGAACGGGGAACGAATCCAATCTCATTAGTCAACAGAGCCCAGCAGAGGTTTGTCTGGCAGGGGTTAGTCTGGATTAACCCCTGGGGTTACTCTGGCCTGGCCTGGCAGGGCTTATTCTAGGCTAGGCCAGAGTAACCCCAGGGTTATTCTGGCCGGGGGGTGAATCCGGCCTGTTACACCGGTTCTCCCAGATTAAAGTCCATGCACTTAACCACTACACCAAACTGGCTAGACATATGCTATCAGGAAATAATGAGCTTCAAAAGACACACAGCAAAGACAGGAAGCCAGCTATATTCCTGTTTCAACACACAAATCTTCATCAGTTATGAGCAATGTGCAGGTTGATTTTGAAGACAGAAATTCAAAAGTTAATTGGTGGTGTGAAGTACGAAGTAACTTCAAAGAACAATTACCATAGCTTCAATCTTCATCAGTCATGAACAACCTTGCAATAGTAAATTTGGTAGCCAGAGACTCAAAAAAACAACTTGAAATGCATGGTGCTGTGTAGGTTCAAAGACAAGCAATGTAGCTCATATCCAAAGGACTACTCTTGTAAGTGTTGTATGTGCATTGTGAAACTCCATGACACAGCGAGGCCCACAGAACTTCCTGTCCCTCTCCAGGAGCCTGACAAGCCCCAGCTGGTCGTTCCAGTTACAGAATCTGTGCTACAAGATGGTCAGCCACAAGTGAGATATGTACCCTGGGATCTTTCCTCTCTGTGATTCCATCTTTGTAGTGCTTCACCTAAAATGGGTCTTTTCAAGCTTCTCTAAACCTGGCAGTTCCCCCCCTTCCCGTTGTGGCACTGGTATCTCCAATCCAATGTGTCTGTCTTGGCTTTGAAAGAAAGGACATCTGTCATTTTTGATGCTATATCTTTGTGCTGGCAATGTCCCAAAGTGTTCAAGGGAGCAGTAAGGACCATGTGGAGTGCTTTGTCAGGCATACGAACATTTTTCCTGCCTCCAGCTAGAAAAATCGGGACAGGAGGGTTCTTCACCTTTCCTTATGCTCCGTTTCTATCTAGCGGTGTCTTTGTAGTTGTAGTTACTTTGTTCTGTTTTCATGCAGACAGTGAAAATTGGTCACGCTGCTCTGTCCTCACGCTTCATATACTCCCTTCCATATGAAGGCTTAGGGCACAGATTTTCTCAGCAGATCAGAAAAATCTCATTCTTCTCCATCACTGGAATTGAAAACTGTCCATGAGATCACATCAGGTGACTTCAGACATGCTTTTGCATCCAGCACATCTTTTAACAGGATAGAAGATGGCGCCAAGGAACATGACAAGCCTATGTGCCCAGTTTTGGGTGTTTGTTTTCTGCTAGGAAGAAAGCAACTTGTAATTATAAACTAGAGGTATAGTTTTGTGAAATGCTAAATTCTTCTTGAACAAGTCTTATGAAGGGATGTGCTGACCCGGTTTTAAGCATTTTGTGTGTGAGAGTGTGAGTGTGTGTGTGTGTGTGAGTGTGTGTGTGTGTGTGAGTGTGAGTGTGTGTGTGAGTGTGTGTGTGTGTGTGTACAATAGAATTTCCAAATGAGATGCTAATGGTTTCTTACTTGCAATGATGACTGCAGAGGGGCCATGGCTAAGTGGTGAAGCTGGTTGAATTCCCCAGCATCTCCAATTAAGAGAAGGTAGTAGGTGATATAAAACACCTTTTCCTGAGGCCCTGGAGAGCCATTTCCTGTCAGAGTAAACCCTACTGACCTTGACAGACCTATGAACTGACTCAGTACAAGGCAGTATTAGGTGTGTTCATGATGAAATAGGACTATTGCCATACAGCAGTGGCATTCTAGCAAACAGGTTCAAGGACTTAATTGGGTATTGAAAGCAGAAGATAATTTGACAGTATTAAAATAAATCAGAGGGTCTCAACACTGCAGTAAAGAGTGTAATTCCATGGGTAACACCTTCCTGTATTCAAATTAAGGCTGCAAGCTTTAATCGTGAGGTTAATCAGCTAAAATTATACATGATTAATCAGCGGTCATCCATTTAAATTGTTGGGTGCAAATTTTAACCAGTGGAACTTTCTATTTTTTTAAAGACTCTTTTGTTTAGAGTATGCTACTGTAACAAAGAACAAAAAAGAAAATGTTAAGGGTAATTTTTCCTCCTAAGAGTGAGGGCTGTACAGCTCTAATATTGACCAACAGTAGAGAACAGGACAGACCTCTGAGCATTCATATTCTTTTCCCTCTTTCATACCATTCATCTTCATTTTCCTTTGTGAAAAGATTAGTATTATGCCTACATTCACGCTAACCCTGATTACAAGAAGTAAAACCACATAAGCCAGTGAGGCATTTCCAGCCCCTTAACCAGGAGTTTTCTTATGCTTCAGAATCTCGTACGGGTAATGGTACAAAGTATTTTATATCACTGATTAATTTTGATTAAAGGACATGATGAATCCACTGACAGACCTAGCTGAACCCTGCATAAAACAAGCTCGCTAAATAGACCTTTATATCGCCTAGTGTTCAATGGATATCAAAAAGGCTACATTTAATTTTTAAAACCTCTAGTGCCCAGAACAACTAAATATTGTCCATAACAATCGGCATCAGGGACAGAAAGTGAATACAACAGTACTGATGCCTAACTGCTGTTTGTTGCAGATATTAACATGGCTGGAGAACCAAAACCCAACAGACCCAAAGGGCTGAAGAGAACAGCATCTGCCTTGTACAGGTAGGTTCAGTTGTTGAGACTTCTGCTTCTTGAAGTGAATTATTAGCCCTGTTTGTATATTGGGGGGGAGAGATTTCAAGGAAACACTCGTCTCAGGGTGAGGCTCCTTGCTTGAGGTTTTCTCAGACACCTAGTACTTGAGGTGTGGTTACATAAATGGTTCTAGCCAGCACAGAACAATGAACAGGCCACCTCATGCCCTCACAGAAATCTGATACCTAGGAGGTGATAGATATTGGGGATAGAGATTGGGGATGCCAAATTCTAGATAGTATCTCTTCCTGGGCCATCCACAGAGGGTGGGCAGACAAGGAACTAAATTCTCTTGACACAAAGGGAACAAGGGTATTTTTACTGATTTTATCTGTTGGAAGGAGCTCTTACATCTGGGCTCCATCTTGATGGCTGTCATTACCATGAGGAGCTAACGAAGGACAGGCAGCCCAGACCAAACTTCACAGTAATGGGAAGCTTTTAGAGTGGTGTAAAGTTTAAAGAGCCTGCCTTATAATAAGACCAGCTAGGGCTTCTGTCAGGCCCACAATGGAAGTCTTCTGCTTCTTCTTCCAGTTGTTCTGCTGCTGCTGCATCATCGTAGGTTTGCATCTTACAGATACACACTTGAACAGCATACTCAAGATTGCAACAGCACAGACATTTGCAATAATTCAGAGCAAGAGCTGTCAGTTATCAGACACTGTTAAATAAAATATTGCGAGAGTGCTAATGTTTTAAGCATGTTTTTATTTTAAGTAAAAAAAACACCTTTGTGTTTGTGTCCTTTATAAAGTTTATATCTCCTCTACCTGGCATTACATTTTGTGACAGACACGGCCCGGCCCAACAAGGTCTCATTTATGTCAAATCCGGCCCTCATAACAAATGAGTTTGATACCCTTGAGCTAGAGTATATGCAGGGCTGAGGAACAGAAGACTGCATCTTTGTACCTTTTCTCTTTGTTCCTTGCTTGATCTGTTGCTGTGCAAAGTATACATGTGGCATTTTCTTTTTCAATACATCATTTTCAGTTTTAAATGCTGCTAGTTGTTTTCCAAATTCACATAGACCTCTAGCATTCTAGTATGTCACCTAAAACAGAGGCTGGGAGCAGGAAGGTGGTTGGTTGCTAGGTCACTATTTCCTTGGGAGTGCACACCTGTAGGAAGACATCTCCAAGGTAATTGATAGTATTATTCATATTTGAAGTTTGGAAATGGGTTGCATATCAGTATTCCAGAGTATTTCATTCCCCCACTCCATATCATTTTGGAATTCTGAAAATATCCAGGGCTGGCTTGGTGCAGAAGAAGAAGAGTTTGGATTTATACCCCGCCCTTCACTGCCCAAAGGTGTCTCAGAGCGGCTTACAAACTCCTTTCCCTTCCTCTCCCCACAACAGACACCCTGTGAGGTAGGTGGGGCTAAGAGAACTCTAACACAAACTGTCCTTGAGAGAACAGCTGTGCCAGAGCTTGTGACTGACCCAAGGTCACATCAGCAGGTGCAAGTGGAGGAGTGGGGAATCAAACCCGGTTCTCCCAGATAAGAGTCCGCGCACTTAACCACTACACCAAACTGGCTCAGCAATGCCAGGGCAGCAGATTCCGGTGCTCTTTGGAAGGAGAAAGTATAGCGGTGAGTCCAGGCAGTGTGTTAAAGGAAGGGTGCTGAGAAACAAAAGGGCTTAGCACCCTTCCAACCTGTGACTCATCCCAAAGGATGTCAGCAGTGGGGCTAGGATTAGTAACCCCCTTCCGTTATTGGCGCCCTTCCAGCCTGTGACTCATCCCAAAGGATGTCAGCAGTGGGGCTAGGATAAGTAACCCCCCTCTGTCATTGGTGTTCTGGTCTATTAATAACAAGACTATAGTCCTGCGGGAATTTGTCATCGAGCAACAGGTAGACCTGGCGTGCGTGACCGAGACATGGGTGTGGGATGGGGAGACTGTAGCTCTCTCCCAACTTGCCCCACCTGGGTTCTCGGTCCTTCACCAATCACAGACTAGGGGGTGGGGGGAGTGGAAATATTTGTGTGGGAGGCTTACTCCTTCAGGGCACTCCCCTCACTGGAGATTGTGGGCATAGAGTGTGTTGGTCTGGTGCTGGAGGCTGAGGAGAGTTTGGCAATCTGGCTAGTGTACTGACTGCCTAATGCACCGGCCAGTAGCCTGCCATCCCTGCTGGAGGCCATATCAGGCTGGGCACTGGAGCACCTTAGGCTTTTGGTCTTGGGTGACTTCAATGTCCATGCCGATGATGCAGCCTCTAGTCAGGCAACAGACCTAGTGACATTCATGGCGTCGCTAGGACTCTCCCAATATGTGTCGAACCTCACGCATCAGGCCGGGCACATGCTAGACTTGATCTTCGTGACAGGGATTACAGTGGACCGGATTACTGCAGTAGCAGTACCATGGTTGGACCACTATGTCCTGAAGGCCCGTGTGAATGTCCCACCCCGACTCTGTATAGGTGGCAAGCAGATTTTGGCTTGCCCACGGAGCCAAATGGACCCTGTGTGGCTTCAAATGGCCCTATGGGATCCAATGCCCCCTGGCAGCTCATTGGATGAATTTGTGGAAGACTGGCATAGCCGACTTTCCATGGCCATCAACAAGATTGCTCCCAGGCGCCCTCTACACGCTCATTGTAGGCTAGCCCCTTGGTATTCCCAGGGATTGCAGCTTATGAAGCAATAGCTTAGACAGCTAGAGAGATGGTGGCACCATGCCCACGACAAGGCAACAAGAGCATCTTATAGGACGTTTATGAGATCCTATGAGATGGCAGTCAAGGCCACAAAGAGATAATTCTACGCAGCTACGATTGCGTCTGCGAGCTCACGCCCAGCCCAATTGTTTAGAACGATTCGGCCCTTGACAGCTCTGCCACAGGGCAAACAAAATAGTAGGGAATTGGATATCAGCTGTAAGGCATTTACGAGCTATTTCACGGATAAAGTCTTGGCGCTCCACCATGACCTCCCCGCCACAGTTGAAACAGTTAGTGAACTCGAGGTCCTTTGCGCGTCTTCAATTTCAGGTTTAGAGTGTTTTGACCAGCTCAGCCTGGAGGAAGTCGATAGATTGCTTGTATCTGTGCGCCCAATCACATGCAGCCTTTATCTGTGCCCCTCCTGGCTCATCAAAGCGGGCCATGAGGGGTTTCGAGGTGCCTTGAGGGAGATTGTCAACAAGTCCCTCTTGGAAGGGCGGTTCCCTGAGGCACTCAAGGAAGCGATGGTCTGCCCTCTCCTGAAAAAACCAACTTTGGACCCAGCTGAACTGGCCAGCTATTGGCTGGTGTCCAATTTGTCCTATTTGGGCAAATTGATTGAGAGGGCGGTGGCGACTCAGCTACAGGGCTTTCTGGATGATGCTTCTATCCTTGATCCATTTCAGTCTGGCTTCTGCCTGGGGCATGGGATGGAGACAGTGCTGGTCACCCTTACTGACAACCTCCGGAGGCATCTGGATCAAGGCAGTGTGGCGGCTCTGCTGTTGTTAGATCTGTTGGCCACATCTGATATGATCGACCATCAGTTGTTGACCCACCGCCTTGCTGACACGGGGATTCAGGGGCTTGCCCTTCAATGGCTTGCCTCTTTTCTCCAAGGTCAGGGACAGAGGGTGGTACTAGTGGAACAGCAGTCCTGGAGGCACTCGCTCGAATGCGGTGTGCCTCAGGGGGCGGTGCTTTCCCCGATGCTGTTTAACATCTATATGTGCCCCCTCACCCAGATTGCCCGGAAGTATGGGCTGGGGTGTCATCAATATGCAGATGACACTCAGCTCTATCTGATGTTGGGCAGCCGGTTGGACTCTGACCCAGACGATCTCCACCAGGCCTTGCAGGCTGTGGCTGGGTGGCTCAAGCTGAGCCAGCTGAAACTAAACCTGGCGAAGACAGAGGTCCTGTGCTTGGGTCGGGGTTGGGGCTCCCACTTTCAACCTTCGATGGGGCACCATTGGTGCCAGCGCCGGAGGTTAGGAGTTTGCGAGTACTCCTGGATCCTGCCTTAACTATGGAGGCCCAGGTGGCAGCCACTGCCAGATTGGCCTTTTTCCACATCCGGCTGATTCGGCAGTTGGTTCCTTTCCTCAACTGCAATGACTTGGCTACAGTGATCCATGCAATGGTCACCTCGAGGCTAGACTACTGTAACGCTCTCTACATGGAGCTGCCTTTGTCGCAAATCCGAAGGCTGCAGCTAGTGCAGAATGCTGTGGCCAGGCTGTTGGGGGCATCCCTAGGTGGGAGTACATCCAGCCTGTGCTGAAAGCACTGCAATAGCTGCCTATAGCATACCGGATTAACTTCAAAGTGCTGGTGCTTACCTTTAAAGCCCTATATGGCCAGGGTCTGACATACCTGAGGGACCGCCTTTCCCCACATATGCCCCAAAGAGCACTTTGGTTGGGGACACAACATTGCCTGGTAACCCCAGGCCCCAGGGAGGCCAGGCTTACTGCAACTAGGGTCAGGTCCTTTTCAGTGGCGGCTCCTACCTGGTGGAATGAGCTCATGGAGGAGATCAGGGCCCTGCAGGACCTTTTACAGTTCCGCAGGGCCTGCAAGATGGAGCTCTTCCTCCAGGCTTTCGAGTAGGAGCCGCCACTACCACTACCACTACCACCTTCAGTAGACCTAAGGGGTGGCCCTATGAAGATCAACCACGACTTCACTGTGATCAGTACCGCTGGATCATACTGAGTAACATCGAGTAGCATCCTTTTTGCTATGTAAGATACTGGGGAGTCCATCTGTAAATCTGATCCCATCTTGTTAAATTTTGATTGTAAATATTGAGCACTTTAACGTTGATAGTTTTATCCTGTTTTTATGTTGTTTTATGCTTTGGCACATGGTGCCATATTGTAAGCCGCCCTGAGCCCATTCATGGGGACAGCAGGGTAAAAATGTAATAAATAATAATGAATAATAATAATGATGATGACAGGCCCATCCCAGTCTTGTACCACCCAGTGAGGGATGCACCCAGCCAGTCTGGTGTAGTGGTTAGGAGTGCAGACTCTAATTTGGGAGAACTGGGTTTGATTCCCCACTCCTCCACATGCAGCTGTTGGCATGACCTTGGGTCAGTCACACGTTCTCTCAGAGCTGTTCTCTTAAGAGCAGTCCTTGAAAGAGCTCTCTCAGCCCCACCTGCCTCACAGGGTGTCTGTCATTGGGGAGGAGAGGAAAAAGGAGATTGTAAACTGCTCTGAAACCCACCAAGTGAAGGGTGGGTTATAAATCCAGTCTCTTCTCCTCTTTGTCAAGTAGGCTCACTCACCCACCATGGCAAAAGATGTGCCTGGCTCAAGTTTGCTCACCTGCTATGGCAAGGGACGCAGCCAGCAAGGGATGTGCCCAGAGTGGGCTCACTGACCCACCATGTTGCAGGATAGGCTCAGCCCAGCCAGGCTACACTTGCCTGATGTACTCAGTCTTGCTCCCACAGCACAGTGGCTGACATGCTCAGTCAAGCCTCACAGCAGCCTCGTTCTCCCTTCCTCCCTGCTTGGGGGGGGGGACATTCAGGGCCATTTTTTCCTCCCAGTCTACACCTGCTCCGACTGCTAATGATAGTCCACATGAGTGCACGTTTCTGCATGCAAATCACTCCTCTGATATTAAAAACCCCAGGCACTAAAGAGAAATATTCAGTACTGATATGCTAGTCTTCTAATAATCAGGGGTGTTTTTTAAAAACAGAGTATTCAATCAAATGAGATCACACTTGCAGTCTGAAGTTGTACAGCCCAGATGCAGGTTAATTATTTCCATGGTAACTAGACCACAATCATTGCTTGATGTTGTACTTTGGAAATGATGAACATGTGTGTGTGACTTTACCATAAAAATACAAGGTTCTGGTTCTCAAGACAGCAGAAATAACATTTAGAAATGAAGAGGCAGTCTCTGGGTCAAAAACAGAAAGGTGCTTCAAACAAGACTTCTGGCTTTCCTAGAGGACATTTTTAATGATAACTTCTGAGCAATATTAATTTCATTTCTCTCTGTAATGCAACCCTTGTTCAGCAGTTTAGGCAAAGCAAAAAAAAAGGAAGGGAGTATTTTGGCACACCTATAAGACAAATTTATATACACCACATCAAGTACTTTTCAGCCCCTGTCCCACTGTTGTTGTGAATGTGTGAAAAACAGAAGGGCAGGGTTAAATGTGCTTCTGAATTGATTGCTTGCCATGTGAGAAGCATGATTTACAACCACATTTCAATCTTCTTGAACTTCACAATGCATATGTGACTTCAGTCTAACAGATTTATTATCGCATAAGCTTTTATAGAGTGGAATACGTTCTTCTGACTCAATTCCAGGTTCTTAGGTGCATCTGAGAGTGGATTCAGATGACTGTTTACTGCGTGCTAGCTGCTTATAAATGGACTAGGGAGAAATGGCATTCATTTAGAAATCTGGGAGAAGCAGGCCATGTTGTGAGGGAAATGTTGTCAAGGGTCATATGGAGGGTAGTAAAATTTGCCTGTGTTCAAGCCAGATGCTTTTGATGACTAGATCCATTGTGACTGCAGTCACTCTGTAGCCATCTTCTGTCATGACAAATTTGTGCTCAGACCACACATAAGTGGAGATTGTGCTACCCATAATCCTCCTGGTGTGCACAGTTGTCATTTTGTGTGAACAAGACAATGTGCATATTTTCTACCTTTGGTACATGCAAATACATATTCTCAATAAATCTGGTTTTCTGATTGTATGCACAAGAAGGTGGAAAATGCACGTATTGCCCTAGTCACACAAAATAGCAACTGTACATATCAGGAGGGTCAATAGTAGCATGATTTTCCCTTCTGTGTGATTTGAGCGCCAAAATTGTAATGACTGAAAGGGGCTAGTGTTGCTTTTATAAGCAGCTGCTCTCTGGCAGACAGCCCAGCCATAGACTTTCCATCCTTGAAACACCTGGGGAATTTACCAAATTTGTGACATCACTGGTTTGACTGCAGTCATCTTTTTCCTCAGCCATGCTAACAAAATTGGATAGAAATATGACAGCTAAAATGGATGTCTTTTATGTCAAATGTATAAAAATGGCACAGAATGTATAATTAACCATCCAATAAAGAGAATGAATGAAGAAGGAAAATTAACAAAGGAAGTAAGCAGGATAAAAAATGCTGATAGGAAAAATGACATTCCAGCACATCTCTTCTCCAATTTTCATTGATAGATAAGATGGATAGTAAAGTAGAAAAGAGTAGTTGGTAACATTATTAGGCTAGTTTTGCAAACTAATCTAGGGTAAGAAGTGGTAACTTTTTATGGGTTTTTATTTGATGCTGCATAACCATGATTGGGTGAAATGGGGGGGATGGGACAATGGTGTTTTTTTTTAAGCTTTGAGAATGGTTCAATTTTGAGAAATCTGTTGGGGAGTTCTATAGGGTTTTCACCCTCTGTCCGTTTCCACTAATCAGTAACACTCTTGTCAACAATTTCTTCCACTCTGCCTCTTTCATCGCACCTTTACTTTAGGCAAATCTTGGCAGCCCTGTTCACCCAACTTGTGCAACTCTGCAAAAGCTCATCTGAAGATGAAAGAGTAGCTGTTTCCCCATGTTTTGGCACCTCATCTTGGTTATGCTACCTTCAGTCACCATAGATACATCAAACACTCGGATGCATCACTTGTATTTCTAAGAGATGAAAAACAGGGTAATCATCTCTAATATAAAATAAGATGTCAAAATTGGGGGCCTTCAGAGGTACAAAGGGACTTTCTAGTAGAATTCACTGAGATGTTAACACAACACAATGCATTACATAAACCATAAAAAGCCAATGAAGTAGAATTTGATGGTCCACTGATGGACAGAGAGAACTGTGTGTGCTTTATATGAACTTATTTGATATTATGTAGCTGATCTAGTTTCCTCAACTTCTTGACTTCCGTTAAAAATGCATTTCGTTCAAGACCTAAATAGTTTGGTCCTTGCATAGATTAAAGAATACAAGTTATATTTAATTTTGCACATTTTCTTTGAAAACCTAGAATGTGTGTGTGTGTGTGTGTGCCAATACATATATTGTGTGCAAGAGTGGCTATTGGTCTTCAGAGTTCAGAGCTAATAGTCTAATAACAAGCAAAATCATGCAGGAAATATTCCTTGCCTTTCTTTTTCTCCTACTGGATCCTCACTATGATGAATGGCTTGCTGACTGCTGCTTTCTGATGTGAAAGCTGAACTGCTCTTTATGTCGCCTTGGCTGGCATGTGGTAGATCAGATGTTATTATTCCCACTTCCGTCTCTTCTCTCATGGAATTCCTCTTAATTTCATTCTGAAAATTATTTACCAGTAATTATTTACCTGATGCAATCTAACTCCAAAAGAAGGAGATGTATGCATCTCTGCTTAATTTGCTAGATTTACAGTGCAATCCTATGCTGAGTAGCTCTTCATAGGATTGCACTGTTTTTCACCCAGCAGAATCAGTGTGCTTGACACTGACTTTGGATCACTTTGGTGCTGATTTATGTGTTTGTTTTGTCTTCCACAGAGCTCTGAGTACTTGCCCCCACACTTCTTATTGCTTGTATATACAACCAAGATTGTTATCTCAGGGTTATCCTGAGACAACATCCTTTTCTCTGCGGGAACAGCAAATTCAAGAGTGTTCCAGCCACATGTTCTTGTTTTCTGGGCAATTTACAGATCACTAGATATCTCTAGTGTAACCCTCCTACCATTGCATATGTTTGAAAACAAGAATGAAAATATAGCCACATTAACATATGGTCATTAATATATAACCTCAAAATGTTGTGTTGGACACAGTGGAAATTGGGTCCAACAGAAGACGCTGGTGGAGAAAAGCTTTCCTCACCTTCCCCTCCCCCCTAGTAGCCTCCTGCTTGTCTTGACTTTCTTCCAGAGATTGGAGGGCTCTCAAACAAAGTACAGCACAAGTGGCTGCAGAGAAGAATGAGGAGAGATCACCTTCTGCTCTGAGTGGCAGCTTGTGCTGTACGGGGCTTAATTCCCCCCAATTCCCCTTCTTCATTGCAGCTTCTTGTACTATGGTACATGTTGTCCCTGAGCATCCCCTGACCCTCATCAGCCAATCTATTAAATACATTTTGTGGCAGTTTGCCATATTTGTTTTTGCAATCTTATTAGTTTAGATCAATATTCAGGAAAAAAAGTATGATAAATTATATCCCCCCCAAAAAAATGATCTCAAGCTGACTTAATATGAATCAACTTCTGAATTTCCACTACACTGTATTTTTAGCAAATATTCCTTCTGTTGTGATACAGCCCCCAATTTCCTTTGCTGAGAGCTGTCATTTTCATGGCTGTTAATAAGTTTGTCATAAATGACCTTTCATTCTAATTTGCTTATAATAAAGCTTGTTTCTGGCCTTCCCTAGCCAGTCATTACATTAATAACCTTTAAAATCATATCTTAAAAGCAAGACTGCTACATGTGTTCAAAATCATGATCGTTCACATCATGTTTCCAACATATGAAAGTATTTCTTTTATCAGCCCAACCCAGCCTCCAGTGTATGAGATATCATCGGTGTAAAATCGTTATCCAAACTTGCCCCAATGGGGATAGGGAGAAAAGTCACACTGTTTCAAAAATCTTGTTTCATTCGTCTATTAACACTTCACGCAATGCCATTGTTGTTGGAAATGATTGGGGAGGGATTTTGGACTAAAAGGGAAGGAGACCCTAGCAAGGCAAGGGATACAGTGGCAAGTGGTTGGTTGGCAGTGGGGCAGTTCAGCCAGGAACAGAAGATAGAAGAGCTAAGGAATGATGAATGGGTAGAAAGATGTAAAGGGTTAAATTTGGGGGCAGAATGGGGGCAAATATTATGCTTGCATTGAATAGGAGGGGTATGGTGGATTTGTTCTCATGGTGCTGGATTGCCAGGTCCCCTCTGGCCACCAGTGGGGGATGGGGGGATAGGGTTGCTGGATCCAGGTTGGGAAGCTCCTGGAGATTTGGGGATGAAGCCTCGGGAGGACAGGGACCTCGGTGGGGTACAATGCCATGGAGTCCATCCTCCAAACCATTCATTTTCTCCAGGGGAACTGAGTTCTGTAGTCTGGAGATGAGCTGTAATTCCCTATGCTGGAAGACGGTTCTGGAGGGGAGCCAGCTGCAAAGGTGGAGGGCATGAAATGTCCTTCTTACGTGCTTGAATTTATCTGGGTTTCAATGGGGAAGCCTTGCTGTTGGCCAAGTTTAGTGCAGGGTTAGGATCTGTCAGAGTACTGGACCAAAAATGCAGGATCCTGTTTTCTATCGGTGGATTTGAATATTTGGTAAGCAGAGAATGACATGTAACCAGAGGAAGCTGAAGTCCAAATAAAGTCCTAAGCCAGAGGAGGAGGATGCGTACCAAGTTAAACAATGGGAAGAATAGGATGATCTGGGTGGGGTGATTGAATTACCTAGTGGCAGACCGACTATGGCTTCTTTGTCAAAGGCCAGGAAGTGGCTTGAAGAATTACCCAGAACACCTATGAGGGAGAATCTGTGATGTTTGGTTATTGTCCCACAAACATGGGTCATTGCTTACAGCCCTGGGTGTGAGGAGCTCTGGAAGCCAAAGGAGCTCTTGGCTCACTCAAGCAATCAGGCTACTCCTTTTGAGAGCACCTTAGGGGGACTTAAAGCTTTGATCAACTCACTCTGTTTTAATATCAGACTGGATGGATTTTGTGTTCCTCTGGCATCTGAAAGCCAAAGGTTCTTGGATTGCAAAAGACGCAGCTCTTGGGGGTCTTTCCTGAAACAGTCAGATGGTGGGATTTATGGATTAAGAGTCTTTCCACATTTTCACATATTATATCCTGACTGAGGATTTAGTATAAGATTGTACAACACATTTGCTTTAATTTCCACTCAGTTAAAATATTAGCCTAATCATCATACAGAGTTTACATAAATTTGCAAAAACCATTATGAAGCAAACAGCATATCTTGTTTTTAGAACATGCACATATGTTGTCACTAGCGCCAGTTTCAGAGAGGCATCCTTTCCAGTGGGAGATGAACCTGCCACCTGGAGCTGGTATTAAAAATAATTAGAATTACCTTTAAACCCTGCTTCCCAGTTAATCTGGGCAACCGTTTTTAGTTGATCAAGAGTTTTTTGAATCAATTAATCTCACCAATTAATAGACTAAATAGTGCAGGCCTTGTTACTGAATCAGACTTTCTGTCATAGCTGATCAGCAGGGGCTGCCAAATTTAATATACAGCAGCATACTTCGGAGAGCAATTCATAAAAGCTTTCTTCAGCAGTTTGGTATGACATCACGGCTGAGTCAGGTGATCTGTGCTGCTGAAAGCACCCATAAAAGCTGACCTAGCATATCTGCAGCTGACAATTTCCTATATAACCAGATGGCCATTAACACAGATGGCTCTAAAGTAGGGCCAGATAAATTCATGGAGGACAAGTCCATTAATGGCTAGTAGCTATGATTGCTAAAAGAAACCTCCATGGTTAGAGGCAATAGTAAGTCTTGGCCTCGGTGCCTGGTTTGTGAGCCTTCCAGACTTCTGGTTGGCCACTCTTGGGAATGGGATGCTGGAAGTGTGACGGAACCATAAATCTAAGCAGCAGGGCTGATCTTTACTGGCTGGAGGAACTGATTGGGTTGTAGTACAGTATGATCGTCAGTGCTGGGGACCATGTTCTCATCTGGTCTGTCTGGATGAACGTGGCTCACACAGTGTCAGGCCAACGGGCTGAAGGGACATATGTAATGGTTCCCTCAGTGCCCAAGGAATCATATTAAATGCCTCATTTGTACGTATATTTACTTGGCAGGGAGCAGTGTTTATTTCAGTCAAACTAACTTCCAAGGAAGTTTGCTTAGGATTGCTGCCTTAGCACTCTGGCTGCTTGAGCCAGGGACCTTATATGGAAACGCTTTTGTGGTCTCAGGAACAGGGGTTGCCATTGGATAGTGGTTCTGTAGCAGTCGTACCAGTCAGGGAACACTGTCTTTTTGGAGATTGCTTTTTTCCCCCTCCACTGCTTGTGCTGTTGTATTTGTTGCTACATGTAATTGCATGAGACACTGGACAAGAATGGATTTCTCCTTAGCATCCTCTTCTTTTCCGATACAGTCCCAAATTAGGAGCATTCGGAACTAATTATCAGGACTAACGGTAAGAGAGACTCTGTGAGTGAGTGAAAAAGGTGAGCGCAATCACATCTGGTCTGTCAAGTGCCATCTAACAAGGGGGGGGGAACCTGGTTCCCCACCCACAAAGAGTCTAGCAATTCACCAGCTGTCACATTCAGATCCCAGGTGGGGGAAAGAGAAAGCAAGGAGCTATTTCTCACATGGGCATGCTTGGTATTTCAGTCAATTAGACTATTAGCTGTGGAGCATCTAGGTAAATAGCAGCTGTTACTGGTGCTCATCCAAGCATGCATGCACCCCGCTCTCCTTTACTAATACCCTCACTCCAGGAAAATCAAAAAGCGACCAAGTAGACACTGGCTGAGGCAGGGGCATGCCTCTCTGCACTCAGACATCAGGCACAAGCTGAGTCCTTCCGTTCTAAAACAGAAACTTAGATTTGGAAGAAATCAAAAGCCATATAATCCCACTTCCCTGCTATGAGGCAGACAGCAGGTGCATTGGAGAGAAGTGCTTTTAATCATGCAAGCAAGCCTAGCCAGCGGCTGCAAGGAAAGGCAAAAAGAAACCCCCATTGCTGGACTGGGATTGCCGTGGCTGTGTGCTACAAACCATTGGTTTCAAAAAAAGACTGGTGCAAGTCTGTCAGCATAATGTTCAGGTTCTGCTCTGGCCCAGTGTCTGTGGAAGCACAGGGTACTTTTAGCCACCTGCAGCTGTAAGTGGGGCTACTAAAGCTACCTGGACTGTTAGGGGTGAATGAAAGATGGTGAGGAAGAGCCAGGTCCTGGAAAAGTTCCCCATCAACATTTAGCACCTGAGAAGCAGGCAGAGCTAGAACTATGGTGAGTGTTATTTTTATTTAAATTATAGCAATTTTCTAGCAGTCCCATGGTATCTGTAATACCAACACACATTTCAAATGAATCAACTTCCTTTCTTGTCAGCTTTCTTCATTGTCCAACTTTCACACCGATACATAGTAATAGGGAATACTGTGGCATGGATTATCTTGATCTTGGTTGCCAGTGACACAACCTTACTCTTAAGGATCTTTTCTAGCTTCTTCATGGCTGCACTCCCCAGTCTCAATCTGATTTCTTGGTTGTAGTTCCCCTGTTGATTGATGATGGAGCCAAGGAATAGGAAATCTTGAACAACTTTCTTCAGTGTCAGCCTTAAAGTTGTGTAATTCCCCAGTAGTTTTTACTTTTGTCTTATTATTATTTAGTATTTATTGATGTTCGTCTGTAATCCATTCTGCTTTGGCACTTTCTGATTTACCCTTCTTCTATAGTCGTTTCAGGTCTTCACTATTTTCTGCCAGTAATGTGGTGTCATCTGCATATCTCAAATTGTTAGTGTTCCTTCCACCAATTTTTACTCCACCTTCATCTAAAACTAACCCAGCTTTCCTTATGATGTGTTCTGCATATATATTGTGGAGAGATAAAATATATCCTTGGCTGACACCTTTGCCAACTGGAAACCATTCTGTTTCTCCATATTCTGTCCTAACAGTAGCCTCTTGGTCAGAGTACAGGTTGCATATCAAAACAATCAGATGCTGTGGCACACCATTTCTGTTAGACCCAACCATATATACAGGGGTGTAAATAAAATAAACTGTGTAAAATAGCCAAATTGTTCTAACCACAGTGCAGTCAAATTTTCATCTATCAAATTTTTGAGAATTGTTATCTTAAAAAAATCTAACAAGCATTCAAAGTACGCAGCTAGCCACTTTTCCCTTTCTCATTTCCTTTTACCAGAACCACAATCGGTCTCTCTGAGACAGGCAGACTGTTGCAGTTTCAGGTGAGATAGAGGCAAATGCTTCTCCTTCCCCGCCGCCACCCCTCCAGGAAAAGCAGTATTATCTCTCTTGCAAACATATACACAATCAAGAGGGGGTGAAACCAGAGGTCAATAGC
Source organism: Gekko gecko (assembly GCA_029375565.1). Lineage (NCBI taxonomy): Eukaryota > Metazoa > Chordata > Lepidosauria > Squamata > Gekkonidae > Gekko > Gekko gecko. Next base: position 143,193,467 of record JAPDNY010000006.1, read on the forward strand.
AAGGATTAAATTTGTAACATTTTGTCAAGCTTATATCCCACTATTCTACCCCCTCCCATGCTCAAAAAATAGGGCTGTCAAGGTGTTGATGAAGTATAAGAGCCCTGCTGGGTCACACCAATGGTCCATCTAGACCAGCATCCCATGGATAACCAGATGCCCTTTGAAGACTACAAGCAGGGACAAAAAAGTCACAGCTTCCCTCTGTTGTTGCCCACCTGCCCAGCAAGTGATATTCAGAAGTACTCTGTCTTTGAACATGGAGGCCCCATTTAACTATCATGGCTGATAGACACTACTGGACCCTCCTCCCTCCCTAAAGCTGTCTAATCCTTTTAAAAAAAAATCTAAGCTAGTGGCCATGGCCATCACTACATCCTGTGGCACTGAATCACACATTATTTGAAATACTGTCTTGTGCCTGTTCTGGATCTACTGCTCATCCACTTCACTTAGTGGCCCTGGGGTCTTCTTCTTTTTTCTTTTAGAAAACGACAAGAAGCGGGACCCATGATACTCACGGGGGGGGGGTATTCCCCGTGGCTCCCAGGTGGCTGGCCTGCTGAAGCAGCAGGAGCTCCACACAGAGGAGGAGGCGGCAGCGGCCACAGGAGAGCCCAGCAGGTGGTCTGGGCTCGTCGGGCTTTCCCCCCCACCCGACAGCGGCCATGGCTCTAGCCACTGGCCTTCCAAGGTTTCTCCCCCCCCGCCACTACGGCCGCCAGCAGCAATGGCTATGCTCTTAGCCACCGGGCCACCAGGCTTCTCCCCTCCACACACTGACAGCAAAAATGTCCATGGCTCCCAGCACCAGCTCTCCAAGGCTTCTCCCTCCCCCACTGCTGCCAGCAGCAATGGTGGCAAGCCCTGCGCAGCCAGGCTTCCCCCCCAGCAGCAATGACCATGGCTCCCAGCCACCGGCCCACCAAGGCTTCTTCCCCCACACCGCCTCCAACAGCAGCAACAGCGGCAAGCCCTGCATGGCTCTGCCACAGTTCCTAGTGGTAAGTGCATTCTCTGCGCATGCGCAGGAAATGCCCCTTTACTTTTGGGGGGATTTAAGTATCCCACCTATAGTTTTTTATAGATTTCAGATTTTTCTGCACAGCTGGGGATTGCCCCAAATGTGCAGGGAAATCTCTTTGCCCCCTAGGTGTCCTCGATGTGCGGATTTAGATATCTGCATGCAGGGGGCGCCTTGACTATTAGATATATAGGTAGAAATAAAACCTCAAAATATTTTAATATGTTATTTACAATTACAATAGCATAGATTACAGTGCTTAACTATTAATTTACTTGATCAGTTCTCTCTCAATATAGGATAACAAGATCAGTCAACACTGTTTCCAGTGTTTTACCTCTATTCAGTTATATCTCAGTATTCTTTTTTATTTGGTAACAAAGACTTCCAAAATTGTGCAACACCTTGCCACTGTTATTAGTTAATGCCATGTCTTGATGGGAAAAACATCTACCATTTTAGTATAGCTCAGAAGGAAAACTTCAGCTTCCTTAATCATTCTCCAAAAAGATTGTGCCCTATCAAAAAACCACCACATATGGTGGTGATCTGCCTTTTCATTTGGGTAATACCAACTCTTATCTGCCATTTTATGGTAAATTTTAGTTATTTTCCATGGAGTGAAATGCCACTGCTGTAACATTTTAAAACAGTCTTCTTGCTTCTGAAGAGTAACAAGGAAGAAAAGACCCACTTGTACACATATAATTCCAAGCATTAGCGTTTAATCGGTAGCTCAGCATTTATACCACCTTTTCACATGGCATTTCATGTTGTCCAATTCTAATACGACAGGAGTCCCTGAGTAGTGCTGACTGCTAGTTTCTCGAGATCTGTTAGTTTCCTCAGAGTTCTCATTTTCCTTTAAAAGGATGTCAAAAACTCTTTACCTGTAAATATGAAAGAGTGATATATCATTCTCAGTACCATAGCATACTGCTTCCAAAGGGATGGTCTTATTATCCTAAATGAGATCTCTATAATGGGCTAAGCCAAATTTTTCCCACATATTGTTGCAGCTCATACTTCAATTCAGTTTGTTGTTCTTATTCCTTACTGCAAATGCAAGGCAGGAAGTGGCAGGAGCTAATTTGCTGTTATATTTTGGGCATATTCTAAAATGGTAATTAACATTATTTTCACCATTATAAAACTGTTTCTTCTCTACATTTTTAAACTGGATGCACACCTTTAATGGAGCTGCAATCAAATCTCTCTCTACTGCTAATAATGAAGTATCATCTTGATTTTTCCATAAATATATCCATATAATTCTGGCAGCATAATAATATTTTTCTCTAAGTTTGGCACACCACAATCACCATTCTGCTAATTACCAGGCACTTTAATTTTAACTCCAGGTTTTTTTTACAATCCCAGAAAAAGAAATGAATTATTTTTGGTGCTCTTTCAAGCAAAAGTCAGACCTATTGCAGGGATATTGGCAAACAGAAACATCAGTTTTGATAACACTATTGTGTGTACAGTGTTTATTGTTCCACAGACTGATTTAATCTCTTCCATAATGTAGATATAAAGTTTTGGGAATGAAATTTGACTAATTCTTTATAGGCCCTTTTCACATTACTGTTCTAAACCGGATGTTATCTGTCATTGGCCCAGTTCTGAGTAAAGCGATACAGGGATTGGGGGTTCACACAGCAAATGTCCTTCTGTTAATGAACCATCTGTGAAACACTCTGGCCTCTTCAAACAGTGCCACTCTCCCCCACCACCGCCGCCCTTTTTCACTGAGGCACAATAAAGGGGTTGAAAATGGAAGAAAGCAGTTTACATCAACAGTGGCTCAGGCACACTTTGACCACGGGTAGCAAGCAGGTTTGTATGAACAGTTAAATAAATTCTGCTAGCAGCTGGTTACTAAAATGGGTCTGTCTGAAGTGGAAGGAAAAATCCATTAGCAGCCAGTTACTAAAATGGAATAGATAGGCAGTCTGAAAAGGGCCTGTAATCTTTGGAGACTTTTACCCCAAGTTACTTAATTGCTCTTGTATTTGTTTTAATAATCTTTAGTGCAAATTGTGATTAATTAATTAATCTTGATTCATTAGGATCTTATTGCTACAAGTGTTATTATGAATTCATTGAGATTAATTGATACTTTTCGGTCTGGTGTTATAGCTTGTATATCACATCAGCACTTCTTGAGTGGATATTATTGACAGTAACCCATTGAAATCTAATTGTATTAAAGTTAGACTTGAGTATTATGTAGTGATCTCGTATATAGGAATATTGCATAAGCTTTTTATTTTTAGGATTATAGCCACTTATCATTTGGTGTTGAAGATTATTGAAGAAGTATCAATTTTGTTTTATTTTCCATTTGATTAGAAGTAGTTGTATATGCTCTTCTAGTGTAGGAATTGTTCTGGGCCCTAATTAATTAACTAATTCTCTTGCATTAGCATGGAGTGAAAACTTTATAAGGGTCTGAGGTAGTGAAACTGGGATATGTAAAATGTTATAATAACAGTTGAATTTTCTTAGAGTAGAAATTCCCATCCTTCCTTATATATAAAAGGATTTTCGTCATACCTTATATGGTGAAAATGCGCGCCGGAATCAGTTGGCTGAGGGACCTGTCAGTCAGAGACAGGGTCCCTTGCCACTGGCTGCCTTGCTTGCCTGCGTTGCTGCCATTGGCCCGCCAGCTGCCGCTCAAGACTGCTGGTGTGCCATTGGCTGGGAGGCGGGAGGCGAACGCTGCGAGCGAACACCGCCACCAGGAGCCAGGGAAGGGAGGCTGCGATGCCAGCCGACGGTGCTGGCCGGGGAGCGAGGCAGGGCCAGTGCCAGGGGGACGTTGCAGCCCCGGAGAGACGGAGTCTCAGCGAGAGGGACAGCGGAGGCTGGGGACGGCGGGTGAGCTCCTTCCCCAATGGCCGCCAGATACGCCTGCCTCCAGCACCTTCTTCGCGGGAAGGGGGCCTGTCTAGCGCCCGTTGTCTCGGTTCCACAACGGGCTTCCCTTCCTAGTCTTGTTATATTGTTATTTATTAGTGGAAGTACTTTGCAAAAGGGGAAATAATATGAGAACAGACAGAAAGAATCAAATGGGAGCAGAACATATAGAAATGGATTTACTTGCATTAAAACAAAAATCGGATGAAACGTGACAGAATTTTCAAGAATTTAAATATATTAAATTTGCATAAGAAATAATAGAGAAAAGGTTAGATTCTGTTGAAAAACGTAAAACAAATGAGGTAATAACTTGACTGATCCAATTAATGCAAGAGAAGCATTATCAACTGTATTCTACTAATAAAGCAGCACATGATGTGAGCCCAATGAAACTCACAGGATGAAATTCCCTACCCCCACTTTCTTTCCATGTCCAAGGTGAATCCTGGGCTGTGCCACTGCTGGCATGCCCAACACAGCTCCCAGGCAATGTGGCCCCCATTGCCAGGCCCAGCTTGGCTCCTGGGCTGCACCATCAGGGCCAGTGTGGCTCCCAGGCTGAGTGGCTGCTGCTGGTGATCTCAGCATGGCTTCTGGGTTGTGCAGCCACTGCCAGGTCCAGGGCAGCTCCTGGGCTGTGCAGCCACTGCTGGTGGGCCCAACACAACTCCTGGGCTGCACCACTGCTGGCAGACTCACCATGGCTCCTGGGCTGCACCGCCACTATTGGACCCAGTGCAGCTTCTGTATGCTGAACTCCTCTAACAACTGCCATGGTAAGTGCATTCTCTGCCCTTGCACAGAGAGTGCTATTTTGCTTTTTGGAGAATTAACACACACTCCGTATATTTTTCTGTAGATTTCAGATTTTTCTGTAAACATGAGGACTCACTCAAGTTTGAAGAAAAATCTGTTTGGGGTACAGTCCTGATCCTTGGATTCAGGTATCTGCAAATGGGGCCATGCTTGGGAGATATCAGATTGCCCTTTTGGCATAACCATTATGGCATCACCTGCAGCACATGACTGCAACACTGCCCACCAGAGGGCTAAATGGGTACTTCCTGGAAGGGTACATCACCAGCAGGCACCTGTACTGAACCTGCAGCTTCTGACTAAACAATCCCCAGTGAAAAGGAAGGGGGATGCATTACCATGGTATGGGAAACTTTTGGGAGGGGGAGATAAATTTCTCTCTGCTCACTGTCTCTACTCTGTCTGTAGGCAACATGCAACATAATAGTAACCCTGCTGAATCTGACCAATGATCCATTTGGTTTCACACACTGGTCAGCCAAATGCCTCTGAGGAAGCCTTCAGGCAACCAAGAAGTCAAGAGTATTGCAGTCATCATCTGTGGTTAACATGGTCTTCCTTATACATCTGTCTTCATCTTCAATAAGAACAGGTTGGGAGACCATGTATACTACTGTTTCATTGATCAGAAATAATTATCCAGATGAACATAAACATTGATCTTCCTTCTTTCTGCTTTTGAGAGGGTAGGAGAGTTGCTTAATTTTTAGTATCAAAAATAGGCAGTTTTATTTAAAAAAGAAGAATAGTTATGATTTAAGCTGTATGCACCCCTGTAATTTTTCAGAACGTGGCTCAGTTTCCAGATCTCTCAGTACAGTTAAAAGTTAACATAATGGCTGTGGCATCACTTGAACATCTCTTTTGTTAGTTTTGTTTCCAAAGATAGCTAGGGAGAATATATGGTTTAAATATTTTAGAAGCATGTTTATAAAAAGAATGTTTATAAACATGCTTCCAAAATATTTATAAAATGTTTATAAAAAGAATGTTTATAAACAGAATATTGGTGCCTGTCTTATTCTTCTTGGGAATTAGAACGTAAACAAAAGAGGAGCTATAATGGATCACACCAGTGGTTCATTTTGTCCACAATCCTATTCCCACAGTGGCCAACAAAATACCTCCAGAAGGCCTACAAGAAGGCCATGGACTGGAGAACAATGCCTCCCCCTGCTGCTGTTTTCTGGCAATGATACTCAGAGTTACAGCCTCTGAATATGGAGGTTCCATTGATTTAATTATTTATTAAAACATTGATTGGGGATTTCAGAAGGAATGTCTGAAATTGCAAAGTGATGTGTGAATGGCATTTGCATGTGTAGGACACCCCATTTAATTTGTCATTCCATGCACGTGTCATTCCATGGCATTTAGAGTACAATCTCAAGAATACTTTCCTGGGAGCAAGCCTCACTAAATAAATTTCAGTTCAGAGCAGACCTGCTTAGGATTGGACTGGTAGAAGCCCACAGATAGTGGAGGAAAACTGAGAATGTCACATCGAACATTTGCTAGCATTACCATCCTTCTCATAATGCTTATGGCTTCACCAGACTTGTTAGGAAAGGGAATACAAGAACATAAGAGGTGCCTTAGCACTAGTACTCAGAGATTTGCCTATGATTTCCTTCAGCTTTGAAAAACAGGTGACTCCTGTGGACAGTGGCAGTGGAGTCTGGAGGGCATGTCTTTGGTAGGGGGGAGGAGAAATCAGTATTGTGTTCTAGAGAAACCTGGACTGCTCCTTTTATTTTTCACACGGCAGTCAGTCATTTTTTTTTACATTAGCTAATATTACACAAGCCCTGACCTGGATACCCCAGGCTAGCCTGATCTTGCCAGATCTCAAAAGCTAAGCAGGGTTGGCCCTGGCTAGTATTTGGACGGGAGACACCTCCAGAGAGTGACGCAGAAGCAGGCAATGGGCAAACCACCTCTGAATGTCTCGCGCCTTAAAAACCGTTTGGGGTCACTATAAGTCAGCTGTGACGATGGCCAAAAATATATAAATGACTAGCAGCCAGGCCCGTTGCGGCCCCAGATGCAACGGGCGCTAGCTGGGTCCCTTTCCAAGGCCCTGTCAGGGTGAGGTCACCGCCACAAGCCCCCCCCCCGCTCTGCCCCCTCCCCAGCTCTGTCCCTTGGCGCCCCAACAGTGGGCAGTCACGGCGGCCCCATACACGCCCGGCAAGGCGACACGCCCAAGGTCCCATCCCCCCGTGGCCAGCTGGCAACACAAAGCTCCCACCATCCCCGTCGGCTCCCTCCCTTGCCGGGCTGCCTCTGGGCAGTGGCAGCAGGCTCAGCCACCGCCCCAAAGATCCTTGGCGGCCTCACGTTGTCCAGGGTGGCCAGCATCAGACTGAGCGCGGGAGGCTGCCTGCTGGTTGCGTGGGCGGTGTTGAGCCCACGCAGCCAGGCACGGCAGCCAATGGCCAGGGCTCCATGTGTGAGTGGCAGCCCCCACAGCCAGTTGATTCTGCCGCGCATTTTTGCCTTATATGGTCAAGCCTTATATGGTCAAGCTGGCTGACCACTACTCTTTTATATAATAAGGAAGGATACAACTTTTGGAACTATGCATTTTGTGTCTGGCTAAACCTTTTAAAAAGCCCTGTGATGGGTGGACCTGTTATTTGTGTATCTGTCTAATCCCCTTTGAAATGCAGCTAAAGTAGCAGCTATTATAACATGCTGAAGCAGTAAATTCCACAGATGAGAAAGACAATTTCTGTGGGGGGAAATGGTACGGAATAAAAGATGAAAAAGTTTTGCTACAGACTACAGTTCCAAACTATGCCGTTTTCCACACAGAGACAGGCATGTGTAGTTTCCCCATTATTGTTGTGGCTGGCCATACCACACAACAGCAATGATACTTGCACATAGCAGTTTTCCCCATAGTTTCCCTGCCCCAGATACAGAGCAGTAGCCAGGCTCCACCACCATCAGGGCTTTTTTCTCAGGTTTTTAAAAGTCTCTAGACCCCTTCATTGTGGAGATATCCCTTTCCTTTCATATCTCCTCAATGAAAAAGGCCAAAGATTTACTTTTCAAAACAATGAAACCTGGGAATGCAGAGAAACTAGTATACCATGAGGAAAAGCAGGTTATAAGTGTTTTAATTAATTTTTTTGATAAAATACATATTATTTTAATGTTATATCATAATAAATAATATTCAGTTTCCCATTTTAAAAAAGTGGTAGGAGGAAAATGGTTGCTGTGTGGGTGGAACTGGGAAAATCTGAATTTTCTCACCCACACGGCAGCCATCCAGGCTTTGCTGTGATCTTTCCCAAAACCTCCATGCAAAGCAGGTTTGGAAAAGTTTGGGGGAAAGCTGGGGAAGCCCTGAGATGTAGACCCTAATGCTGTGGGGAAGCAGGAAAAAAACCCACTTCCCAATAGCAGCATACCTAGGGGAAATGACCTGTGTAGAAATGGCCCTGTTTACTTTTTTAATATTTGGGTAAAAAATCTGTCTGGAGGACCTATAATGCTCCTGCCATGCCACGTGCAATTCCATCCTAAGTTTATCAGTCCTTAAGGGAGGTACACTTACATGGCTGATCACTGAAATTAAGTTTCCCGCATGGAAAATACTGGATTTTGCGTCTGTGGAGCACACGAGGGCTGAGCTTTAGATCTCAGGTGGTTTTGTTATTGTTCTGAAATGTCGCTTCAATGTCATCGTGAAGTCAAAAATGTCAAGTCAAAATTAAAATTTTCACACCAAGCCGACCTTTCAAATGGGTGTGTTGCTATGCCTCCTTTTCAATAGGAAATGTCAAAGCCTTCCCTTTCTATTATTTGCCAGCTGGAATCTTCCTGAAATTCTCTTCTGGGAAGAAGATTTTCTCTATTATACTTTCATTACAGTGTATCAAATATCATCCTCAGAGGAGAAAGGGGAACAGGGAGCTATCAACCCAGTTACTGTCGCTGTGGTCACAGCAATATCATCCCTGAGCCAGTCCGGTGTGTCCGAACTCCTCTGTTCCCTCCCTCCTGATTTAGCTAAAAACATTTTCCAGCATGCCTCACAAATGGCATCTGTTGGCCTGTTGATTTTTTGGCAATTCGGCACACAATAATTGCTAGTACAGGCTCTTTCTCTGTCACTGTTGTGTGGACATGAAGCAGTGGGGAAAACCTGCAAGTCCATGGCAAGGAAACAGTTAATATGCTTCAGAGCTGGCTGCTGACTTCATTTCCTTTCCAGGCACTGTTGTCTCCTGATACACTGGGGTTGTGAAACAACAGCAGAATTCAGACCCTGGGACAAAATGTTGCCACTACTCAAAATCACTTCATCCAGTACAGTGTAGGGATTTAAAGGCTGGATCCCTGCTCAACTCCTAGGGTGACTTTCAGCCAATCACTCTCTGTCAACCTCAAAAACATTACGGGGTTATTATAGGGTTACAGTGAGAACAAAAACGAAGCAAGTGCCACCCTTGCAGGGATGACAAAATAGAAAATATGAGTGATGGAATCCCACCCCCGAAAAAAAACATACACACACGCACAAATCTACAGGACTGAGTTCTGTTATCTAACAAGACCACCACAAACAGATTGCTGGAGAAGTTATTGTAGTCCTAATCAGCTTCCTCTGTTTGGTTTACAGTGGCTACGACTTTGATTATGACTACTACAGAGATGATTTCTATGACAGGTGAGTGGATGAGATGAACAAATGCCGGGTCCATGCCTGCATCTTCAGAAATAACAGTACTTCATATTGCCTCTGAAAAGCGGCACCAGGAGAGATGAAATAATCACCAGAAACAATTCTTGCTTACTGTATTAAGAAGCAGTAACAGCTAAATGTTAATGGCCATTCCCTATATTGATCTTCTTTTAGAATATGCTGAAACAAAAGACTGCAGAAATTTGACCACTTTTTTAAAAAAATAAAATTTGCATTTCAAAAATTTCAGTACATGACACCAAGATTTTACATTTTAAGACGCTGAGTGGAAAGGTATACTTTCTCACTGTGGTCTCCAACCGGTCTCAAAAATATAAATAGTAGTGATAAAACAAATTCAAGATATGCTTAAAATACAACCTTACAAAGTTGCCGGAAGACCTACAGGGGGAAGGGGGGATATCCAGGTACAATTAGTGATGCCTTTTGGGAAAATGCTGACAGAGAGAAATGACTAAATATATTTCTGATGGAAGCATATTCCAAAGAGTGGGTGCCACCACAGAAAAGGTCCTCACTTCTCTAAAGGTAAAGGTAAAGGTTCCCTTGCTCGAAAGCCAGTCGAATCCGACTCTAGGTTGCAGTGCTCATCTCTGTTTCAAAGCCGAAGAGAGCCAGCGCTGTCCGAAGACGTTTCCGTGGTCATGTGGCCGGCATGACTAAACACCAAGGTGCACGGAACGCTGTTACCTTCCCACTGAAGTGGTACCTATTTATCTACTTGCAATTTCTTGCTTTTGAACTGCTAGGTTGGCAGGAGCTGGAACTAGAGACGGGAGCTCACCCCGTCATGCGGCACCCAGGTCTCAAACTGCTGAACTACTGACCTTCCACAGCCTGCAGTTCAGCATCTTAACCACTTGAGCCACCACAGCTCCCACTTCTCTAAAGGTGTTCTTTAAAAAAAAAACACCAAAGGGCACCTTCTTGCAGGTGTAAGGTAGCAGGGAAGAAGGTACAAAAGGAAGAGCTTATGAAATCCTTCAAAATCCTTTCAAAATAAGACATCCACAATTTGAATTAGGCCAGGAAGCATGTTAGCAGCCTGCACACTTGGGCCATTGTCAGAGTGATGGGTTCCTGCAGCCCACCCAGTTCTGGAGGCCACAGCATTCAGCAGCCACTGCGATATCTCCATATATCACATCACCAAAGCAGAGATGACTGAGGGCGGGTCCTTGCAGAGAAAAGACAGTGCAGCCAGCCCAGAGCAGTCCAAGATATTTTGTTGGCCCAAACAAGGTACACTCATTGCCTCTTCCTGTGCCAATCTGTGTTGGAACTGGGTTTTTAATACAGTTTTAATATATTTTATATCTATTGTTTTGATTTGTTTATTCAATTGCATATATATATATATATATATTGATTTGTTTATCCAATTGCATATATATATATATATATATTGTTGCTACCCACTTTGGGTCCTGAGATGCTTTGGACAAAAGTAGACATATAAATATTTTTAAAAATGCAAATTCAGTCCTGATTTAAGATTATAGTTCTTTCCACACCGGCTGTTTCCTTTTTTGTTTCTCTTTTGCCATCCTCCTTTGTCTCTTTTTTCAGAAGGGTATTCCCACTCTCCCACAGTTTTCAAGTAGATCTCTGTGGACTCCTGTCATTCAGACCTCCTTAGCTTTGCTAAAGTTGGTGGTCATTAGTGCTGAAAAGGTTCCCCTTGGCTACAGGGGAAGAGAGATTGAGCAATTGCTTTCCCTTGCCTGAACGTAACTGTGTAAATACCTGTGTGCCTTACTCTGCATCTCAAAGCCACATGATTTATCTTGCTGGATCCCCCCCACAGCACAAGGTAGGCATTTCAGAATATTAATAGACTTCAAATGGAGATAAGGAACACAGGACTTTGAAGGGGCAATAGAGTAGAAAACTAAAAGAATTCCACTTGTATATCGGCCTTGGCATCTTCAGAGCTTCCTCAGATAATTCTAAGAGCGGAAACATTAAGGTGAGTGTTTTAAAAATGTATTAAAAGTCACAGCCTTACAGGCTGTAGAGAATGATTTGCTAAGTAAAAGTCCTCTGCGTGAGTGTAACAGCATTAGCTCACAGAGTAATGTTTTGGTAACTGTGGCTTCCGAAATTTTCATGATCAAATATCACCCCCAGTTGGCTTTTACTGTTGGAGCCAGTAAGTGTTATTAGGTATGCATGGAACTCTAGCTCCCCCTAGAGGTCATTTGTGAATTTGTCTAAATTCTTCTAAGGTGGGTCTTCCTTCTATTTTAAATCTGTTTTGACGTGCAGACTCTTTGAATATCGAGGACGGGTCTCTCCTGTTCCTAGAGTGGTTCCTGTAAAGCGTCCACGGGTGACAATTCCTTTAGTAAGACGTGTAAAAGCAACCATCCCAGTCAAGCTCTTTTCTCGATCTGCTGCCATCGCAAACAGTTCAGCCAAATTAAAATGTAAGTGCCTATGTTTGTTTATGTAAAACATTTTAATGCCACCTTTACACCCAACTTAGGGTCCACATTAAAACACAGAGAGAGAGAGAGGGAGAGGGAGGGAGAGAATAATTAAACATAAAACAGACACAAGAAGTGGGTGGTAAATGCAAATTAGTGAGAGAATGCCACACAAAGCAGAAAATTTTTTAACTGCTGGCAGAAGAATAGAAGGGAACAGACAAATCTCCCTGGGACAGAAATTCCATAATTATGACACAGAGACCATGATTCACAGATTTCAGAATGCAAGCGTACCTTCAGGTTGCTGAATGTACCATATACTAAGAGTGCGTTCAGACGCGCTGTTTGATCTGTTGTCGTGACTGTTCAACAACAGGTTTTATATGCACAATCACACAGTCAACATCTGCCTCCCATCCCGATCCTGCTCAAAACCCCTTTAACCCAGAGTATTTTGTTACCGGGTCCCAAGTGGTGTTTTCTCAGTTCTCCTGTTTAAAGCCACATTTTTCCCGTGTGATTGCTCCTCTGGTTGCAAGCCATTTCCAGTGGATTAAACTGCCTCCCTGCTTGAAAGATGCTACGGAAACCCGAAGATTCCACTTTCTGCCCGCCATTTTTTTAATGCGTCAGCAGTATGCACATAAGTGGAGGTCCGCTTCCGTGTTTAGAAAACCAACATTTAATTGTTCATTCGTTTTAGCATTTAGATGAGTTTGGGATCTCACAGAGGCCATTTTCAGGTCAAAAGTTTAAAGGGAAGTGTTTTGTTAGAGGGGTTAGATTGAAGTGAAAATAGTACCTAGGTAGCACAGGTATCTGTCTTGCGCCGGAACTCATTTCATATATTTACCTCAGGGCATGCTTTTAGGGGGAAAGTGACACTCTGCCATAATGTCTGGCATTAGAGGGATCTCTTGGCGCCGTGAGGAGACTTTGGAGCTATTAGCTCCCTGGGGGGACAGTAAAGTGCAGGAAGCCATGGAAAAACCAGGAGGACAGGGAAATCTCCAAGGAGTTGGCTGCCAAGGGTTATAAGCAGAGTGTGGAGGAATGCTGCACCAAAACTATGCCACACTATTCTGCAGATGAGCGCCTATGCACATGCGCAAACTGAGAAACAATAAAAAACCTGCCAACACATGCTCCCATGCGTCGGTAGTGTAGATGCCAGGAAGCGATGTGACTGCTCAGTGAGGGAGGTAAGTGTGATCACTGTTATCACGTCAGAACCGGACCGGTTTAAACCGCCCTCAGCACGCTGCCTGAACGCACCCTAAGAGTGGCAAACACTCTTAGCATTACTCTAGGTGTTTGCTGTGAAAAATACTGAAGTGCAAACAACATGTACATATATGTGCTTAGCTTTAAATGCCCATGTAAGCACATTTGGGGACCAAGATCTATCAGAACAATCACTGGACCTAACAGCATCAACTACACCATCTCAGGCTCATTCACTTGCTCATCTTCTAACACTGTATATGCCATTAAATGCCAACAGTGGCCTTTGGCTCTCTACTTAGGGCAAACAAATCAAACCTTATGCCAAAGGATAAATGGACACAAATTTGACATCAAGAATCACGTAAAGACTAACAAAATTTGTGGGAGGGTATGAGCCTTCGTGAGTCACTGCTCACCAGTGTTCCTTCTGAGTTAGTGTGAGCTCACAGTTTTTTAGCCTCCGCTCATACATGTTTGCCTTAGCTCAGGAAGGATGGCTCCAGAGCAAACCAATTTATGCAGTAGCCAAATTCCTCACTCACAACTTTAATACCAGTAGTTCACAAAGTAGAATTTTTGCTCACAAGACTCCACAGCTTAGAGGGAGCATTGCTGCTCACTTCTTCAAAAAGTGAGCAGTGACTCACAAAAGCTCTTACCCTGCCACAAATTTTGTTAGTCTTTATAGTGCTACTGGACTCTTGCTCTTTTCTGCTGCTACAGACACACTAACATGGCTACCCATCTTGATCTGTCAAGAATCACAACACTGAGAAACATGTAGGAGAACATTTCAACCTCCCAGGGCACTCAGTGGGGGACTTCAAAGTAGCTGTTTTATTGTGAAGGAATTTTGGAAACAGACTGGAACGGGAGATTGCTGAATTACAAGTAATTACAACACTCAGAACGATGGAACCCCCAGGGCTTAACAGAGATATCGGGTTCTTATCTCACTACACATGCTAAGTTGCTCAGTTCTCCCTTATACCCAGACTTTGTTGGTCTTAAAGGTTTCACTGGACTCAAACTTAGTTCTCACATCTGTTAACTCTTTTATTATCTTTATGCAAATTTGCTGCTATTTACAGGTCTTACCAACTGCTTTAATCAAATCTCAGCTATACGTATTGCTCAGTTACTTATGCATCTTCACTCTAATTAGCCCTTCCTGGCAACTAACCACCCCACCCTCTCTATATGTAATGGTTATTTCAATGTGTCTGAAGAACTGTGTGTGGACACGATAGCTTACACCCAGAATTAAACTTGGTTGGTCTTAAAGGAGTCACTGGACTCAGATTTTGTTCTGTGGAGATACTGGTGTACTGACAAATGGGGAGAGGGAAAAGAAAGGAGGGGTGTGTTCAGACATGCTTGAAGGAAGGCAAGTCCCAGTTGTGCTGCCGGTATCTCAGAGATTCCCCTTGGATTCATCTGAAGGCTGTGCAGGTCAGGGAGGTGATAAGGGACAGAAGCCATGCTTGTTGCCTTCCCCTGAATCACTGGTCCTAGCACTAAATTTGGTTCCTACCAGAAGGCTGTATCTGGTTCTCTGCTCCAAATGCTCCTTGCAAGTAAGGCCCAGGTTACAATAATTGTGTGAAGAATCTTTTGATCATACTAGAAACTATTGCCAAAAGGTCAGGGCAGAGACAGGGCTGGAAAATCCTCTGGCTGAAAAAGAAAAATATTTTGTTCCAAGTTGCAGATGCTTGTTGACTAAGGTATTTTCCTAGGTGATCTCATCAGAATCACCATAGTACAAGCTGTTTGTTTGTTTGTTTGTTTGTTTGTTTGTTTGTTTGTTTTGCCATTAAGTCACAGCTGACTTCTGGCAACCCCATGGGATTTTCAAGGTAAGAGACTTCCTTGGTGGTCTCCCATCCAAATACTAACTAGGGCTGATCCTGCTTAGCTTTCAAGATCTGATAAGATTGGTCTAGCCTGGGCTACCCAGGTCAGAACTAGTATGTGCGTGCATGCCTCAAATGAGCTGATTAGGGCTGCGATCACACTGGTGGTTTGGTGCGGTATGGTGGTGCCTCAAATTGTACCAGTCCAAAGTGTGGCAGAGCAATTTCATCCAGACGGCACACCCTGTGACAGGTTACCCATGCGACTGTCCCATGGAGGAGCATCCATATTAGTGTTGCATTTCAACCACGGGACAAGCTGCAAGGTTGGGTTTTATTTAAATGCAGGCAGATGGATGTGCATATGGGCAGCAACTAAAAAAAAGTGGCGGAAACAGGTCTGCAAGCTCAGACATCCCTTCCAGGTTCCTTTCACTGCAGGAGAGGGAACCATGTACAATCCGTTCATACTGGACTTTCCCCGGTATCTGTTTATTCCACTTCCATTATGGAACAGCATGGGCTGCTGACAACTTGCCATGGGAAGCAGATATCCTCGTCTGGAGGGGCACATTTATTCCGCTCAGGTAATGCTACTATAGCACCGCAAACTGCATGTGTGACCACAGCCTAAGAGAAATTGGGCATTTGCATCTATGGTTAAGGTGATGGGAGGAACTCTACCTGCCAAAAAACATTTTCATGTCTGTGAAAGGCAGAGGAGTTCTATAATGATTCCAAGAACCTTAGACAGTGATGGCTCCAAGAAGGATCTCCTACTAACAGGCATGCAAAGAATGTGACTTGACAGTGAAATCCTATGCAAGGTTACTTTATACTGGAGTAACTCCGCATGAGATTGCACTGTAAATCTCTGGTCAAGAAAAATCACAAATTTGCAAACCAGTAAAGAAGAGTAAGGCTTACTTCCAACTTCTTTCTCTTCCAAGTGAAATGCAATGAACTGCAGACAATCAAAACAGAGCTGACACAGATCAAATCTAACATTGATGCTCTCCTGGGAAGATTGGAGCAGATTGCTGAACAACAGAAGGCATCTACAGGTCAGTTGGAAATGGATGGCCCTGCTTTGGAACCTGTACTTCCGAAAGACTCCAAGCTTTCTATTATTATTTTTTTAAAAAAAGGCAAAGACATGCTGATGGTACCATACTGTTTTTTTAGGTTGTCCTTGGCAGTACACCTGCATGGGGCAAGATTTGCCAGATGCCACTCATTGGAATCTCTGGCTCAGGCACCCGAGTGGCAGATAAGCCATTTTTGATGGTAGCTTGCCTCTAATTGAGCAGCAGAATGGAATAAAATATCCAATGAAAATGTGCTGAAACCTCTCACTTTTCCTGACCTAATCTTTATATCCAAGACTTAAAACAATTCTGGAAGGTGTGTAGGCTCGACCTTGCTGATCAGTGGTGGTTGTTCCCATCCTCTTCCCCCCCCCTAAAATAACATGGAACAGGGGGCCCCCCCATATCCATCTCTCATTGTCTTCCACCAGAAACGATATAGAGGATCTAAGCCTCCCAACTCCCAGATCTGAATAGACCATCTCCCATACTCTCCCCAGTAAGGAAAAGTATTTATTTTTATATTGGGGGGGAAGGGTGTCAACAAATTCTCTGCTTTGAGCTGTTGGGTTTGTAGCTTCAGTTGTATTGTGTGTGTTTGTTGTACAGGTTTCTGTATGACATTTAGATGCATAATGCTGATTTACTGACACAGATAACACTGAGAAATGTTTACATTTTCTAATGAAAAATTCAATACAAGGAAACAGAAAATGGGCTAAAACAAAGCATCGCACATTTGATTTGTACAAGGGAGAAGCAAAAGGAAGAGTCAGACCATCTCCATTCCACACCTGCTTCTACTTCACCTAGGAGAAGGGGAAAGGACTCTCATGCAGGGGAGAGTCAGATCACTGAAAAGACTAGGAAAGGATGAGGGTAGCAGATGGGAATCTGTCTTCTCTATACACTCTACATCTTCTCCTGCAGAGGTAAGAAAGAAAGCTGACGGAAACAAAAGTGAGATCTCCCAAGAAGACACAGCATCAGAGGCAGAGATTAACACGGAGGAGCCGCTAAACGGGGAGGAGGGCGAGGAGGAAGGCCTGGTGCAGGACGACTGCGAAGACGAATTGGTGAGAGGCCCCAGATGGGCACCCCTCTCCCAACAATGCAGACAAAACAGTCTAGTTCCATTCTAACAGTGCTCCAAACTTCTAGAGAAAGCGGGGGGGGGGGTTTCTCCAGATGCACTGAAGTTGTAAGAGGGTAGGTCTCAGCTGACTACTGCAAGAGACTTCCTCATAGTTACAGTGGTTTGACAATGGAACCAACTATGGGTGTGGGGTGTGGGAGGGGGTCTCCCTTACTGGAAAATGCCTGTCAAGGAAGCTGATAGTTTTGGACTTCCTGCATGGAACAGGAGGTTGGACCAGATGGTTTATGGACAGGTCGACAAACTCATTTGTTATGAGGGCCGGATCTGACATAAAGGAGACCTTGTCAGGCCAGGGCACGTGTGTCATAAAAAGTAATGCCAGTTAAAATTGGGGGGGGAAGTAATGCCAGGTAGCAGAGATATAAACTTTATAAAAGATGCAAACACAATTAAATATTTGTTTACTTAAAATAAAAACATGCTTAATACATTAGCACTATTGCAATATTTTGTTTATTTAACATTCTCTGGTAACTGACACCTCTTACTCTGAATTATTGCATCAAAATGTCTGTGCTGTAGCTATCTTGAGTATGCTATTCAGGTATCTGTAAGCTGCAAACCTACTTTTGATTTATTGACATTCATTACAGAAATCTCATGGACTCAGGGGGAAACATGAAATGGCTGGGCATTGCGAGCTTTTGTACATAAATTTCTTCATATGCTGGTCTAGAACATGTGAAGGCATCATGACACAGAGGCTAGGTGTTTGTCTACAAAACTATAGTCTTTCCAGAAAAATAACTGCAACTCCTATGAGGCACTGCAAGAACAGAGAGATGGCCATGTATAGTGGTATAGCATAATGAGCCCAACAAAATGCACACACACTGTAGCAAGGCACACAAAAGCTCATACCCTGAATAAAACTTAGTTGGTTTTAAAGAGTTTGGCAAAGCAATCTGCAATGCAGCAGTAGCAGAACTGGAGAAGGAAGCAGGAAAGAGCCAGTTGCTCAAGGGCCAGATAGGAGCCCTGCAGGAACCAGATCCCGTTCACAGGCTGCATGTTTGACACCCCTGGTCTATACGCCTTTTCCAATTCTTTGGTCCTATAATCTTTGGTGCTGTGATTGTTCATGGCTTTGTCAGCCCCCCTTTAAACCCATGCTTAGATGGAAATGGCCTTGCAGGAAAGGCATGGTAGGCCTGGTTCCATACAGACATACCTCCATGCAGGAGTGGGTGCATGCTTTCCTGCGGCAAGGCAAACTAGTATACCAGCCATTAAAGCACTTGGCACGTTGGACCTACAGCCACACTTATCATTAAGCTTTTATCGCACTGACCTGATAAACCAGAGAAAAGAGTTCAGACTTGATTTAAACCTAGTTCTGGCTGAGGCACTTTCCTACGGGGCTTTATATTTGCCCAGTATCTTGTTTAAATTCAGATGCAACCCCCGTAAGGCAGCTAAGGGCAATCAGCAAGGGCAAACAGGCTTTACACTGCAAGAACAGATAATGTCCTGCAAGAAAAGGTACCTGCTTCCTCTTCCTCCCATGACACTTCCTGTGCTACTGGTCAGGGTTAGGGCTAGAATCAAGTCAATGGGGACCTTCTATACAGATGAATGCATTGGATTGGATACCATGGTTTCACAAGCCAGAGGTGTTGATGGTTGCACAAGTGGAAGGCACTTGCTCATCTTTTCCCATCTTCCTCATCCCACACATAGGGTTGTCAACTCTGGTTTGCAAAATTCCTGGAGATTTGGGGGCAGAGTTTGGGGAAAGGAGGGAGCTCAGCTGGGATGTGATGGCATACAGCTCAACGTCTGTAGCTGCCATTTCCTCCAGAGGAATGAATCTCAATAGTTTGGAGATCAGTTGTAATTCTGGGAATACTCCAGGCCCCACCTGGAATATGGCAACCATATCCTGCTGTTGTCTCTCTGACACCCAAAAGGGACTGTCAGGAGTCAAGGTTTTGAGGAGGGGGGAAGTCAAGCAAAATCATCTTCACCTTGATGCCGTGACAGTGGAATTGGCCTAAGAGTCAGATTTGCCTGATTCCCCCTCCTGATAACGCAGGTGGACAGGGATCTTAGAACAACCCTAGAGCAAGCTGAACCAAACAGCCAGCCCGTGTGGTGCGGGCCATTGGGTTCATAGCCAGGCCGCATCCATTGTCATTGTCATCATGGCCAGGTCCAAGCCAGGGTGGTCCTGCAGTGCAGACAGCATCTCAGGAGCCCCTTGGCCACCTGATGCCCTCCAGGGTTGTGGCCCACTGGGAACTTCCTTCCCAGTAAATTAAAGGATCCGTCATCTTCTGCCTTCAGCCTCTCCCAATACTGTAGGAGCTCATGGGGAAAAGGGAAGGAGGGAAAAGATCTAGCACCTTTCACTCACACAGCCATACAGTCCAACCCTCAGACTTTTCTTCCATTAGGTATCTGATATTTTTACTCTCTTTCAAGCAAAGATTTGCAAAAAGAGCCAGATAATCTTCTTTCTCCATTCTCCTCTCTCACTTCAGGAGAATAGCCATTATACAGATGTGGAGGACTCCAGCCTACAGTAACCAGGTACAGTCACGAGGCCACATTTTATTATCCAAATGAGTTCTTGAACCTTGCACATGTTTAGATAATGTTGCATGTTTAGTTTTTGCTGGTACAATTTAACTCCCCCTGCTTCACCCATTTCCTGTTCTTTTTGGGAAAATGTGACCAGATTTTAATGTTTTGGTAGCCAAAGGTGGATTACAACATTAGGAGCAATAGGCAAGCATTGGGATGCACATTAAGGGAGTATAAGGACCTGTACTCTGGCACTTCCAATTCTTTTGTGCTTCTTGATTGCTGGAAGACCTCGAGTACATGGTTTTCTAACCATTGGGTTGGAGCCTATTGGAAGGCACTGATGGTCTTGAAGCCTCCTGGCTTTCCCTTTCCGCCAGCAGCCATTTCTGACCCTAAGGTTGCAGGACCATGCAGAGGAGTAGTCACATCACATGGGTCAAGAAATGACAGTGGGGAGAGTTGAAATTACTCCCTCCTGCCTCTGACAGCAGAGGAAGAAGGGAGGGATTTGACCCCTTCCCTCTACAGAATTTTGGATGGGGATTACTCCACATGGATCTCACCACCTCAAGAATATACTTTCCTGAAGTAAGAAATGGCTGCTGTGGGTGGAAGCTCCTTCTGCAGACCTTCACATGGATTTTGGGTGGGACTAAACCCGCTGTGACTGCAAGTGTGTGTCCAAGCTATTCAGGTGATGTCCATTTACTCTCTCCTCCCCCCTCCCCCATCATCTTAGCATGTGATTCAGCACAGCAGCCATGGAAAAACCAGGAGGACAGCAAGAGATTTAAGCCCTGCCTTGGCATGTTGATCCAGACACACAAAACATGCCGGACTGTCATCTACTCTGCCTGGCATCCAAAAGGAGAAATATGGACCCCTGTCTTCGAGCCGTTTTCTAGTACACAGCAACTAGTCATCCCAGTGGAACCCCTTCATCAGTCCCACCCCACCCTTGTTCTACAGACTCAGAGCCCCACAGCCCATAAGCACCACTTGTTCCATGACCTTCACTGGCCAGATACTGGAACTGGTTTTATATTGGCAGATGAAGACCTTCGATCTCCCCACCCCAGCATCAAGTGAAGAAAGGTACACAGCCTATCTAAATAGTCTTCTTCCCAAGACAGATGGGATATGGTGCTTCATAGCACAAGGGGAGGAAAGTCACTACAGACCATTTATGGTTTTGCATTTGAGTTAATAAATGCCACCAGGGGTGCCACCTCCTGAGCAGCTTTGGACTTGCATCATCATTGGAAGGTATACAGGCATTTGGAGCATGCTGGTTGCTGTATGATGTCATGGACAGAAAACATGGCTATTGGTTGGGTTCTGCCTGGATGTTTACAAACCCTCTTTATCCATTCAGTTTCCTACACATCAGCAAAGGTAAAGCAAGTGGTAGGTCTATGCATAGCAGCAAGGGTGAGCACTAAATATAGTTAGGATGCAACAGGGGACACATTAAATCGAGCTTTGCAGAATAAGGAATGAGATAGTAGCATTCACTTCACAACCCAGCACCCCATACTCCACAAGGCATTGACTGGCTCTTCATAAACATATATGGTCATCCAAAACAGATAAGGAAGAATAAGACAGTCACATGGAGAGATTCAAGATACTCGCATGGTAAGTCAAAGCCAGCAATGGCACGCTGGGTTGGTCACCTGTTTGTCATACCAGTAGCCTAGGAAAAGTGAAAAATAAGGTTCTAGCACTCCTTGTTTAGATGGATAGGCTTGAAGTAATCAGATTCCTTTCTTCTCTGCTGACCCTGCTGATTCTTCAGCTGCTTTTAGCCCACTCACCCTCCACTTAAAAAAAAATTAAAACAGATGTTGTGCAACTCATTCATCTGCAACACGCAGCAAAACTGGAGTATGCCAACTTTTGGCAATGCCCCCCGTCTTCTCTTCCATCTATAACCCCTCTCTCTGGTAGCTTACTCCATGACAGAGGTTATCGGGGTGAAGTTTGCTTAGCCCTATGATTCAACCCCTGTGGACGCCAGCAGCCCTATAGTGACCGACTGCTCATCAAGAGAAGGCGAGAACCGCAGAATCACATTGGTCTGTTCTGAAGGGGACTGACACCAGACCTAAAGGATTTCTCTTGGAAACCAAATCCCAACAAAGAAAGTTCCCTTTCTCCGGACATTATCATCAGGAAAGGATCATGGCTCTCAAAGCACAACATTTTACCTGTACTAGGTGGTTGTTTTACTGGGGAGTGAGAGAAAAGGGCCAAGTGTTTTTTCTCCTTCCTCCCCTCTTACCTTTTCTATTCTGGCTCCTCCTGTACAGTTTGCCTGCTGTATTGTACTAAGCTATTTTACAGCTGCTTGCTGGGCTTTCGGAGAGAAGCTGCAATGTTTTACTATGACCTGACTGTAAGACTGAGGTAGGGAAGGAAATGGGGGCAGGGGGACTTTGTATATATAATCCTGTATAATAAAAGAAACTTAATTCAGCATGCCACCTCTCTTTTTTGGTAAGTTGCTACCATCTGATTTTGGTCTACAGTCGCACACATCGGCGGTCTTGGGAGTTTTATTGCTCTTTGCACTTTTTCTTTTGTTCCACTGTCCCCACTTCTAATGTTTATCACAATGCTGCCCATTTAAAACTAGTTTATAGAGAACAACCATTCCACCCTGCAAAAAAGGAATTGCAAACAGATACTTGTACAAGACATTTCCCATATGATTCTTTGCCTCTTTCAAGAGCTTCCAAGGTGTAGAACTGGACAAGTTATGTCCCCCAACCTGCCACCCTCCAGCCTGCTCAAGCTGCAGACCTGAGACTGCAGGATACCACCATTGTTCCGTATGCCAGTCATGGAACAAGGGAGGCTGAACATCAACATGCATAGGGTTACTCAAAAACAACTGAGTGGAGCAGAGATAAGAGAATCCAGTCCCATTATGTGTTGGGAGTGTAAACATAGGGCTGGATTCCATAATCCCCATACACAAAGACTGCAACTCATGTTTCGTACACCTGCAGTCTTTTCTGACCGCAGGTTTATCCCCAGGGTCACAGGACACACCTAAACTAGTAGCTATGTAGATTGTAAGGGGAGCAAAATTGCCCTCCTTTTTCTATCGTGATTTGCAAAGAAAGGGGAATTTCATCCACTTTGCAGTTGCAGCTTCCTGATCCATGTAGCTATTAATCCATCCTGTAGCCCCACACACAAACTCTTCTGGGATCAGAATTTGAACTCCAAACAGTTAAACAATTATTTGCCACAGGCTGCTTTTGTATTTAAGCCCAGCAACCTGATAATTACAGCTTTTGGCAATCAGGCAAAGGCAATATGAAAACTGGAAGGGTGAAGTGAAAACATGTAGGTAGCACAAAAACCTCAAGCATGCTTTCAGACAGCTGGTATCAGAGCCTATCAGCTAATTCTTTTGAGTACTCTGGCATCAGCACCAGTGCACACTGGAGGAGGCCACTGAATTCCTGATTTTCCCTTGCTGTGTGCTATAAGGCTGACTTGATAACAGACAGAAGGATGACACATTCCATAGAAAACAGCTGAGCATTATCAGTGGCTTCTGGCTGAGCCAAAAGCTGGAACCATGCATGTTTTGTGCATGCATACTAAAGGTTTAAAAAGGAGACTGAAGGTTCCATTATGAAAACAAAAGCAGCTCTGAGAGAGTTTGCACATTTGTAACCATTAGGGCAGGAAGAACACTACTGCCAGCACTAAAGCCAATTTTTATGTCATGCAGAATAAGGAGACATGGAAATTAGGGTCCACCACAAAGTGGGTACTTGGAACACTTCATTTAAGGATAAGCAAAATTAACACATATCAAACCAACTTGCCTCAAAATTGTGCTTGCTTGAACAGACTTTTAAAGCCCACAAAACACGGAGGCACTAGAAAGTGGCAGCTCCTAGGCCTTGTAAATTAATCAACTATATCAAAATATTATGGTAAACAGAGCCTTAATCATGTCTCCTGCCTCACACTTAAGCAAAACATTCAAGGCAAAAGTTGTGAAGTTTAGGTGCTCACAAACAGTAACAGAACTCTCATCTCCCAAAAAAAATTGGCCAATGTAAACAGCTCTTACTACTTCCATCGATGGTCTTACCTAAGTGGCCCAGGCCAGCCCGATCTCATCAGCTCTCAAAAGCTAAGCAGGGTCAGCCCTGGTTAGTACTTGGATGGGAGAACATCAAGGAAGTCCAGGGTTGCCACACAGAGGCAAACAATAGCAAACCAACGCCATTCATCTCTTGCCTTGAAAACCCTCTAGGTGGCCACTGAGTCAGCTGTGACTTGACTGCACTTTCCACCCCCACTCGATGCACAAAACACGTGTTAGAACACTACGGGGCAATTAAATGCTACATTTACATTGCAAAAAGAGAGGGACAGATTTATAGTGGCTGACTGAACTGTGCTCATGCAGAAATGACCCTCAGGGGAATCAAAGCCAGGAATACAAAGCGCTTCACAACTGCCCTTGCTTGTAGTAGCTCCTGGATCAGTTGAAAGCCCCTTCCAAAATTCCACACACACCCCTCCTTAGTAGCACATGGTAAGCCATGTGTCCTATAAAACTTGGTACATTGGGGGGTGGAGGAGGAAAAGGATATTTTATGGTTTGACTAATGTTCTTGGGGCTATAAAAACGTCCTGTGAAGACCACAATGCCATAGTAACACTACACAAGAGGCACTGATCCTGTCTTTATTTGGTTAAAAATATACATCCAATATTCATTACAACTCAAAATGCTATTAAAAACCATTCAGAAAACCATGAGGCTTTACTGTTCAGTCAATAGTCTTCAGAGAGAAAATAAGAGGGGGGGGGAACCTGCTGGCATGGCTGAGTTATTAGTACACATATGGAATTTAAAAAATCAGAACAGAAATTTGTATGTCAAATGCAAGAGGAGCCCGCACTGACAGACAACCCCAATTTATTGAGGCTGCACAAGTAGTGTGGTTAATTTTAAAACTGTACCATGGTTAACTGTGAATTGTAACTACGGTGAACTTTAATACTTTGCAGCCATATCCAAGGACCAGACATATCAAATCAACTATCAGTCATCTTGCTCATTAATAAAATGTTAATTGTAAACAGAAATCCTAATACAATGAAAGGCACTCTTACTTAATTCCCAGTGATTGTTTCAATCATTTTATACCTGATTTGTAAGGTATGACAACTAAAAAACCCTCAGGAGGCAGCATGTTCAAGTCAGGATATAGATGGATCCATAAAAAATATCTTCAGCCCATTTGGGCAATCTGGTTTTTATGCCAGGGTTATATTATTGGTTGGATTAGCCCACTGAGAACCCGTGTGGTGCAGTGGTGTCAGACTAGGTCTGGGAGATCCAGGCCTGAATCCTCATACAGTTCACTAGGTGACCTCAGGCCAGTCACACATTCCCAGCCTAACCTCACTCGCAGGGCTGTTGTGAGGATAAAATGAACAGCAGAAGAATGTGAGCTGCTTTGGATTGCCCTTGGGGAGAAAGACAGGGGCGTAAATGAAGTAAATACATGATACAGGAAGGGAAGAGAAGCACAAGAGTCACACCATGGATCCAGCAAAAGCAGAAGGGTGAGACTGATGAGGGAGGGGAAAGCCATGGGCTCAGACAAGTGCTCACATGTGCTAACATTCTTGTAACAGGATGCTTTGATTTGTGTGGAACACACCTTTGCATATCCTTGGAATTTAATCTGAAAAGTTTGCTGTGCAAGCACACAACTGAAAGACAGAATCACAGAACTTTACAAAGTGAGAGCAGATGCTTACTGCATCATTTCCCCAAAAAAGATATGCAGAAACATTAAGAGTGTATTCTGAACCCATCTAACAAATGCCAATTGGTATGTTTTATTTAATGAACTGTACTGGAGAGTCCCAGAGTACAGATGACAATGTTGTTACAAACAGCACACCAAGGAAAGCTGTCTTAGGGCAGCAAATCTAATTCTAATGAAAGAGACATCAAAATTAATATTGGTGGGATTAGCGCACATAGTTTTTACATGCATGGAGTCATTCAACTGAAAGGAGCCATTAACAAGATTTTTTTAAAGTATTCTATTCCATCTCATCAGCTCTTACAATATACTTATTCAAGATAAACTGTTCTTTAGAACACGCACCCCATTCTTTGACTCTGATACAATGCCTACATGTTACCATAATAATCATTTAATAGAGAAACAGAAGGAAAGATTCAAATGAAAGACAGTCACTGTTATAATAACTTTAATTTTCCTTGCATTTTACAGAATTCTATGAACAGATTAAAAAGCACCTCCTTTTTCATCCCACTTCTGACAGTTGGTAAAATATTCAGTCAGCAAAAGTGCCAACAGTTTGAGGATCTGTATCTTGCAAGAATTTCACAGACCAACCCAAAGCCAAGCAGCTTTTACAATCTTGGGTTTTTTTTAATACATTGGAAATCCACTCAGGTTGTAAGCCTGTCCAGCCATTTGCACCCAGATCACTTTGCAAAATCCAGTGTCGACCAACCAACTAGTTAGCTTTGGCACGGAGCTGCGCTCTCTTGCCCGTGACAGCCTGGAAACCAGTTTTGATGCTGGCAACAGAGCAGCGCGAATGGCAAGATTCGCACTGCAAAAAATATAATCTGGTGTCCTTCTGTAAGATTGTGTCTGGTGACCGACACGTGTGACAGGTGACATATTCCTCTGGGGAAACAAAACATATGTGATGTTAGCTACAACATTACTGCGGACAGCTGCCCAAAATTTCATGTATTCAACCATGTAGAATTATTAGCATTTTTAAAAAGAGCAGTTTCTTGTGTGAGGGAACCTTTATTTCTACAGCCAGCTGCAAACCCACCTGGACTAGGTTCAGGGTCAAAAGCACAGAACTTTCCCTTCAGCGCTGACAACATTGATACAAGAAGTAAACAAGGTGTTTTGTCAAGGTAACATCACCATAATAAAGTTAATAGCAGCTCTCCATATGCCCCATAAATGTATTTCAAACTATAATTTAGTAGCTTACGTGAACACTTTCCTGCAGCAAACACAACTAGCACTCTACCAAAACAAAGATTAGCACATTCAGTGAACTGATGAGTGTGAACATGTCATTACAAGGTAGCTTGAGCAGCAGGTGAACGTGCAAGTTACAGGAGGAGAAAGTGATTTGGGCCTGGACAGATTTGTAAGTTACAGTTCCACTATTAGGTACTGGGATGTGCCCTCTTCACTCAAGACTAGATACCTGCTGCCAAGGTAGATGATGCACAGCAAGATCGATTAATAGTGTGAATCTGCAGAAGGACTCTTCATGCTTGATAATGGGCTGCAATGCAACAAGTGCATTCTACCAGGACATGATGGTGTGCAGGTATCAGCATTGGTTTTTACTGGTCTTGGACCCTGATAACATCGTTCTGACTTCTTGAAAGGCATTTTGAGTTGTATTTCAGTTCCAAAATCAGAACTCATTCCCTCAGTTTGTCACCGATAATCTTTTGACACTACTATAGACTAGCAAAAAGAGCTAAACATCCTTTCTTATGGATAATTTGTAAAATACATTTATAAGAAGGGCAATATGGATTATTCTGCATTTTTTCCAAACCATGGATTTTACATAGACTATGTGGATTACAGACCATTACCAGTAAAATATCAATTCATGCTACAAGTATGTAAGAGTTCACAAGCCAGAGACATCTGTTCTAAACTCTACAGAAACACAGCCAAAGCATTTACAGAAAATGAAATTTGCAACTGTGGAACATACTTACTGATATATCTTCTCAAGACATTTTCTATCTGTTTTTGCTGGAATCTTCCTTTGATTACAAGCTGGTTATTACCATCTATAGAGCCACTAATTTGAAAGAAGAATTGGGCAATTCAGAATGGAACAACACACAAGAGTACAGCACATAAAGTAGAGCCCGCAAAGAACATCCATGCTCAAAGAACATCCTATGGTTGCATAAGATACCCAGTGACAACTCTTTCCTGGCTTTGCCCTCACAAAACAACCCTCTGCAACCTGGGAAAGGCCCCTGTCAGAGACTGGGACAGGCGATTCTGTAACTCCCCCCCTCTTCACTGCAATCTCCCATGTCTGGTGACATGATCTGTCCACAGCAGTTCTACAATCCCTAGCAGTGCTCTTTTGAAGGTTCAAGAGGACTGAAGTGAGAAGGGAGTTGAAAGGGTTTCCAACAGTATATGCCAAAAATATGAAATACTTCATCCAGCTTTTAGACACTATTTTTAACCTAAAGAGTGGATTTGCTGAAATTTCATTTTGTGAAAGCTATCACATCCAATACCTGTATGCATGAGAACAGGAAGTAACTGTGTTTCAAAAATCTATGTACTTACCTTGTACCCAATTCTGCAAGCAAAAAAGCCAGGAGATGCTTTGGCTGACGATGTAATCTAAAAATGTAAAAAGGAGAGGTTTACACAGACACCATCACAAAAAAAAAGACTAAATGATACCTGGAGAAAGACACGTGCTCAACAAAATAACATCACAAAGCAATTAAATGCTCAGACTTATTTGTTAGCACACCATCTAACCTAGGACAAATGATTTCTCAGATCTGACAGCTGAGAGAATATGATAAGTGACACATCCATGTGAAGTTCTAAACAAAATATTTTTAAGGCTATCTGAAAAAGACAGAACATCCTAGTACAGGAAAAGGAATTTAAAAAGGAGCTTCTGGTAGACCAGAAATAGGACAGTGATGAATGCAAAAGAATCAATGTAAATATCAAATCAACCATTCTGCAAAAAGGTTTTGACAACTTTATGGAAAAACCATGCAGTATCAACCTCAGGCATTTTACCCAAGAAAAATTTTTATACACACTGTTGCCCAGTCTTCTAGAGGTTTCAGTGAAGTGAGACAAGCTCCTTTCAGTAACACTACACAAGACAGCCTGGCACTCAAAACTGATGGTAACAGTCTGCACAACTAACTGTATGAAACATCTGGTTTGCATCTTAAGAAATCAGCTGTACTAACTAAAACAAACATAGTGGGTTGGACCCTAAGCCTTGCACTCCCCTTCCTCACAGCACACCTTTTGCAGCCTCCCCCATGCCATTCTCAAGAGTCCCAAGGAGCAAAATTTCAGAGAGCACAGCAGGCTACAGTGATTAGAATGCGGTGGGAAGGTTCTTTTTGTGAGCACATCTGCAATCCTGGGGCATAGGAGCCCATCGATTCTGCTTCTTTTGCCTTGCCCCAAATGCTTCCCCCCTCAACATGAGTACACATTTTTGCCTTTATGCATTCTGTTGGGTTCTATTTAAAAAATCACAGTAATTCCACAAACAGAGCATCACGCAACTGAACATAACTGGGTGCACCAATGTCAGTCTACTGCAAGCATCAGATTTTTAAAAATGTGATGAAGAAAGGTAGGCTGAAATCAAATGAAATGGCAGACCAAAAACAAAATAAGCAACCTCAGCAGAAGCAGGCTTCTATTTGCCACTTCCAGAGCCACCAGAGACTAATGGCACCTCCTCAATGTCAAGGTAAGTCTCTGCACCAGTAATCAGCAGGAACCAACATCTTCAGATCACATCTGGGTGCTCTTTGAGACTCTACAAATACAGGATGCTAGATATTTCTTTAAAAAAAATGAACCATTGTGCCCAGCTCTTGTATAACACATCCACTCTGATGGTGATGAAATCAGAGACGTTCCCCCATAAACATCCTGCACTTGAGCCATTCCTCCCGAAGCCCACTGGCAAACACTTTATACCTGTTGGGCAGTTTTTGCCTCTCAAGTCCATGAAGTTAAATACTGTCTGCGCACCATTCTCACTATGTCCCTTTCACCTTCTGGCCATCATGACTCCCACCCCAAAAAAGTCACAAAATGACCAGACTTACAGCTTACAGATATCTGTGAAGTTGACAAAAGATGTTTTCTTGGTTCCTACTCTTACAACCTGGGGAGGCTTCATGACAAATTTTCTTTTTTCACCAGCTACCATATCTGGATTTTTTTCCCGCATAATGTTAAATACACGATTCAGCAACTGCAAACACATGAGGAAAGATTTTAACATCAGCCATGTACCATAAATCACCACTGCTGCCCTTTTGTACTGTGTATTTAGGGGAAGCTTTTCCACAAGCAGGCATTTCCAGCAAAGCAAAATCAAGAGAGCATACTGAAGAGGAAGACAGGGCTGGATTCAGTCAGCTTTTCCACTAGTTTAAAAAAGGGGGCAGTGTCAAAGGGAGAGGTCCCTTTTGACCACACAAAAGGGTTATGCTTGAGATCATGAGACCACCATGAACAAAACCCATGCAGGATGGGGGATGTAGTAATAAAAGGGCACTGGGTGAAAAAGCTTGCTGGATCCAACCCAGTGACATTTTCCTTTTTTCTAAAGTGCTTTAGTTCTGTTTGAACAGCGACCAGCATACCTACGGGACTATTTCCTCAGTTATGTCCCTGGGAGAGCGTTACACTCTTCAGATAACAATTTGCTGGTGGTCCCTACAGAAAGACATCCGGCTGTCCTCGACCAGGGCCAGGGCCTTTTCGGTCCTGGCCCCCACCTGGTGGAGCTCTCTCTGCCAGATACCATCAGGGCCCTATGGGACTTCATGCAATTCCACAGGGCCTGTAAGGCAGAGATGTTATGCCAGGCTTTTGGACAGTGACGGTTTCCTTCTTGGCTGGCACCATTTCACATTCCTTTATTTTGCCCTCTTCCCCTGCCCGTGAAGTAGCCAGCAGTCTGAAATCAGATCAATTAGTATTCACCAGCTCTTTTCTTTGGACATGTGTTATTAATATTTAATGGTTTTATCTGATTGTGTTTTATCAACAGTGTACACTGCCCAGAGCCAGGCAATAGCAGGGATTAGGCAATTAATAAATCCAATAAATAAATACTGAACCTTGACTTTATAACACATGCACTTGCACTCTGACAGGTCCTAAATTCTATCTGTAACCAGATGGTTATTTTCCTTCCATTCCTTCTATTTTCCTTCCATTCCCTAGCAAACCGGTCTTCAGCCCATGGGTCAGAATGTTCAGATGGACACAGAAGCCCACATGATCAGGTGTAAGCCACCACCCCTTGCTGCCTTCTGGAAGGATTTGTTAGTAGTGAGAATGTACAGAGACAGCAAGGATGCCAAGCCTCCTGCCTCTGTTGGCGCTCACTTAAGAGCAGCAGCAGCACCATGAGCATAGAGCACCATGAGCAGAGACTAGACACATGAAGCTGCCTTATGCTGACACAGACCACTGGTCCATCTAGGTCAGTACTGTCTACACAGACTAGCAGCAGTTCTCCAGAGACAGAGGTCTTTTACACCACCCAATAGCTGACTCTCCCCCCAACTAGAAACTCCAGAGAATTAACCTGGAACCTTCTGCATGCTAAGCAGATGCTCTAACATTAAGCCACGGCCCCTCTCTCAGCTCTGTTTCTTATTATCATACACTGCCAAGTGGCTGGCATGTACTTCTTGTCCCCAGCTCTCTCGATCTGCTGCCCACAGCTCTCCTGATCAACAGCCTTGATGCTGCTGCAGACTACTTGCAATACAGAACAGTACTAGATACTTATAACTAAGAAGTATGGGAATACTATTATGACTTTCTGAATAACCCCAACAGAAAACAGAGTTTTCGCCACCTTGCGCTTAAGCAGGAAAAGACTGACAAAAATGTTTTAAATAAAAAATTTCCCCTTGTCTTTGCGAGTGTATCCCAAATTAAACAGCAAGCCACAGAATTTGTGTGAATCTACAGCAATTTTGAGGCTCACTGTATTGTTTGATTATGCACCCATAAAAATGGAAGTCACTTTTAATCAAAAAACTATAAATAAAACAGAAACATTTACCTCATCGTAAGTGTAATCTCTCTCCGAGCCTGCCCATGCAGGTCCTGACTGAGAGCTAAAAGAGATTCCATCATCTTTTTTGCTGTCTTCATCCTCCAATGCTGTAAGGATAACAAATGCTTGAGAATCGCCAGGAAGCTGCTTTCCAAACTGTCCATGATGCAAGTACGATTATGAGATGCCAAGAAAACTTTCAACCAGCAGTGCTATAGAAGCTGCTCACTGCATGCACAGGATCTTTCCTGCTCCCCCCAACAAACTTCCAAGACCTCTCACTGCAGGGATAAAAAAGCCATGCCATCCAGGGGATTGTACTGGGGAGGGAGTAGCCAAACAAAATAATCCCCACCTTGCTCTGAAGTGTAACAAAGCCTCTTGCACCGACAGAATAGGACAATGGGCATCCTTGTGATTATTCATTCAAGAGACTGAGAATACTCCCCTTTTTCAACCGTTCAACTTGCCCCCATTTTGATATTGCCTACAGGCAGCCTCAAGACAGACCACCGCCTTGCCCTACAGCTTGCCTCTTTCTCACTGGACTTCTGAGCAAGCAAGCATGGAAATAGATCTGGGCGCACAACAGAGAACTGACTGCTGCTAGTAAAACGCCAAGACAGGAACTAGTTGTCCCACTAGACAGTGAACACTGAAACAGCTGAAGTAACTGAGCTTCGAGATTGTTGCGGCAGCCCTCATTTACAAGAGCAGCACCTTTTCTTCTGCACTCCAAATATGAGCTGGAAGTCCTCATTATGAACAAAGCCTTAACAGTTTTAACTCTCACCCACAGCAAAAAAAAAATAAAATAAAAATCTCTGGTATACCTTCATCCTTATCCAATACTTCATCCCCATCTGGAAACTTCACAGTCCTCTTTTTCTTCTTCCTTCCAAGCATGATATCAAGGTCATCTTCTGGTTCTACCTGCTCTTGTACATCACCCTCAAGTTTCAGCTCCTTTAAAAAAAAGTGTGGTGGAAGACATACAATGTTTGCATATACAAAAAAGTGACATTAAAATATAAACCCACTGTACATCCATTTCAGGATATGCAATAACCTGCTGGTCAAGAGAAACACAACATCCTCGTGAAAGCAAATTCTATAACCAGACTGTTGGGGGGGGGGGTCCTAGATGTCACTTAGCCTCAACCAGAGCCAGAGCCTGGTGGAACACTCTCCCAAGTGAGATCAGGGCCCTGTGGGACTTAGTACAGGTCCACAGGGCCCGTAAAACAGAGATGTTCCACCAGGCATATGGTTGAAGTGGTGGATGTCTAATTACATCAGCCTCCCCTACTTTGCTTGTGCTTACTTGCCCAGTATTTATCATCATCTACGGGCACACATACAGAGACCTTTTATAGGGAGCACTTGTCTACTTGTGCCAGATCTCCATCTTGGCAATTGTATTAGCTGATGTTCTATATAGGTTTTAACCTTGTGTAATTATGTTTCAATTACCCTAAGTTTATTGTTTATATTTATTGCTGTAACCCGTCCTGACCCCTCCTGTGCAGGGAAGGGAGGACTCGAAATCTAAATAAATAAATAAATTTGGGTAAACGCACAAACACATTTTGTAATTTGTCACTCAAGAACATTAATGCAAGAAAGACTGAATCTTTTCTTAAAAGCCCTCTGCATGCACATACCATACCAAGTACAACAGTGCAATCCTATTCAGTTCTCCTTGTCTGAAACCACTGATTTCAATGAGCTGAGACTGTAACAGAATACAACTGTACTGCAAACCTCCTGATATACAGCTATCCAGAGCTTACAAGACCAAGGGAAGATGGCTGTCAACCCAAAAGACCAGGCTGGTAGGATGCATCTGATCATAAGTTACACAAGCTCCACAGAGCCTTTCCAACAAATCTAAAGAAATACAAATGATTTAAGCATGACTTTTGAAACTGGCCTAACTTTGCAACCAAACAAGTTGAGAAGGTACAGTAACCTACTCAAAGGTTTCCTATAACAACTATGCATCTTTCATAGTACATTCTGTTCTCCTTATCTCACTCATTACCACCACCACAGATTGCACTACAAGATGCTACGTAATTCAACATTATGCATTTACTGTATGGCTTCCCCCACTGTTGTTGCTAATTTGTGCTGGCAGTATATGCTTAGTCCATAAACACGAAGCTGTGTGGAATCAGCTAGTCAAACAGCACATATTACAGGATAGCCCCACCTTGCATTGTACTTGGGAATGACAGAAGCAGAAAAAGGAAAATCATTTTAAATAATACAGCCTTAGCTTGTGTGAAGAAAGTGATAGTAAGATACCGATGAGATATTTTAGTGAATGGGACTGAGAGTGACGGGTAGGCATGTATTGTCAGATGCCATCTTGGGTTCTGTCTGCAGAGCAATGGTAAATGAAAAATATAAAACAGTTTCTAACAACAAATGGGGTATGTGTGCATCTTAAGTGCTGTCAAGCTGCTTCCAACTTACGGCGACCCTAACAATGAATGGTATAGTTGGTTTAATTCAATAAGTTCTCACATTTCCACCAATATCCTCAAAATGGCATGTTGCAATTTTGGTGGAACCGCTAGGGTCAAGTCCAGTAGCACCTTAGCCACAACAAGATTTTCGAGGTATGAGCTTTCAAGAGTCAAAGCTCCCTTTGTCAGGTCCCATGATGAAGGGATACTGGATGAAGGGAACTTTGTCTCTCAAAAGCTCGTACCCCAAAAATCTTGCTGGTTGCTAAGATGCTACTAGACTCGAACCTAGATGTTGTTCTGCAGACCAACAGAGCTACCCTCTGAAATGATTTTGGTAATTGCAAACTAAGAACTCTTTAGTTGGAGACAGTCCTACAACACACAATTTTAATACTGGCCCTCTCTATACAGCTGGTAAAGCAAGACAGTTCAAATGCCAAGACACTCTCCGAGTTTTCATCTCAAGAGCGCACAAAGCACCACTTGACAGATATTGTGTGGGCACAGGAAAATCTGTCCTTGCAATGTTGACAAGACTCAGAGACACAGCACTGCTAAACTGTATGCTAACTAACCTTTACAGCCTCTTCTGCTTCATCTATATCAAATATCTTTTTTGTTTTCTTCTTCTTTTTCTTTTGATTGAAGAAGGTTAGGTCATCTAGGTCATTTGACGCATCTAAAAATAGAAACTACATATTATAAACAGTCTGGATATAAATAGTTATGAAAATGAAAGAACAGATCTGCAATAAACTTAAGCAACTCAAATGTACTCAGGACCCAGAAGATGCATTTTTAATTAATGCTTACTGACTAGGAAGCGGTGCCATGTTTGAGTTAGGTGCTTGAAAACTAAGACACAAGCAGAAGTTAGTGCTGAACAGTTTTCCAAGCATCTTCAGAAGCAAACAAGAAAGGACACTGCATACTCTTCTGAAAATGGCATCATGTGAATGGCATAGCATGCAGCACCTCAACTAAAAGACAGGATGTGCCAAATTAAGAGTGGTGGTTAAAAGAAGGAAAGAACCAGCTGTCAGTTGCATCACAAGCAGCAGCCTGTGTGCCTCAAGCTCAACATGACACAGAACACAGATTTATAAATCACATTTTCCCATCACTCAAATGCTTAGCAACTGGGGACAGGCAAGCAAATGCAAGATCTGTACAAAAAGACACCAGTCTATAAAATGAAAACAGCACCACACAAATTGTCCAAACAGGCTTATCATGAAATGCAGAAGGCAATGAATGGGAAAAGAAAATTCATACCAGTTTAAATATTGTAAATATACATATACACACCAGTTTAAGGCTGCAAACTTATACAGGTTTAGTTATATTTCAGCATACATGGCAGTATAAACCAGGTTATCTTATTTTCATGACAATCCGGCAAAAGTACAACCTGTCCAAGGCTACTCTTCCACATTCATGGCTGAGCTGGGTTCTGAACCATGGTCCCCCTGAAGTCTACTACTTCTTCAACTCCATAATGTAACAGCTTTTTAAAAAAGCTTTCAAGAGCACAGTGTATTATATTATTATATGTAATTGCTTGCAGAGGAAGTGGGAAAAATAACCTTCACCAGGGTACCCTCTTCCATTGTGGAAAGTAATATTTTCATACTAAACAACATGTGCCCTACCTTTTTTCCTGAAGTCTTCTTCATCAGCTTCTGTATCCTTGTCCTCTGCGGGCTCTGGTTCGATTTCTTTTGTTTCTGATAACTGTGTTTCCTCTGTTTGTGTGTCACCTCCTTCTTCATCAAGCATAAAAGGCTTCTTTTTCTTCTTCTTTTTCTTGCTCATAGTGGGGTCAAAAATCATCTGCAAACAATTGTAGTTCATTAGGGAACTTCAGAATGCTTTTTTAAAAATTAGCCATTTCTCTAGATTTTAAGGCTAAGAAGGACCATTATATGTGTCTAGGCAACAAACAAAATACTACTAGAATTAGGATTTCAGTTGTGTACTAAAGGGTAATTTCAAAATGATACAAGAAATTGTATAGGTTTGGAATCCTCCACAATTACTCCCCTAACAGAAGAGATTCCTATCAAAGGACCAACCTCCCCCATCATCTGGTAGCCCAAAAGACCCCCAGAATGCTGCTATGAGGGGACAGGGGACTCCAAGGAACAGCATGAGAGAGGAGTTGGAGGACTGATGTGGAAAGAAGGAAACTGGTCAAAAGAAAAAAAGTCCTATGCATTATTATTTGGGAATAAGAAGTGCTGAAATCAACAGACTTCTCAGTAAACATGCCTTTTGTTAGAGTGTCCTCAAGCACTTCTGAGTTTCCTCTTTACATACTGATAAATGTCTAGATTGCACATCAGTAGAAAAAGTCTGGGGAGTTCTGAAAGATAATACCTAAAAAAGTTCTTCACTCACACCATGGCTCAAAAGCTTAAGTACTACTCTGAACACCTGAAATGAAAATTCCTCTTACTACTAATGTCAAGTAGTTAAACAGGACTTGGTAGTAATCAAAATACACCAGGTATTACTTCCTGAAGCACCAGGCAACACACAAACACAATGATTTGCACTTAAAGGCAATAATTGGTTTGGTAAATAAAACCAGCCTGCAAATGTAGTTAATTCAACCTATAATTAAACTATTCTTAATGGACTGGATCCCATACTACAACAAACCATGTTTATTATAAGAGTTTTTGTTATTGCAGTCCCTAAAAGTCCCAAAAAAGGACACTCATAAGGGTTAGGAGATCCTGAGGGACAACACAGGTTGCAGCAGGAGAGAGAAATGCCGGGTAACTTTAGCTTGTTATCTAGCTTTGTCTTTGCACATCTTCATCATGTTACATGTTAATTTGCTGCTCAGCCCGTGTCTTTAAGTCTGAACCTTACCTACCATTCCAATGTATTTGAAAAAGTGTGCATGCACACGAAAGCTGATACCTTGAATAAAACTTTGTTAGTCTTAAATGTGCCACTGAACTCTAAATTTGTTTTACACATTCCTCCTGTATGACTTCATGGCATGGAGAGGGGGGTGTCTGTCAGTTTCCTTTCTGATTACAGCTATGGCACACCATCCTATGGTATCTCCAGGGGTGTCCCCAACCTCCAGGAACAGTTTTTCAGGCCTGTAGCAGGATATGGAGTTGACAAAAAAAAAACCCTTCTAGGAACCTGCTCCATTTGCAATAACACAGGACTCAATCCTATAGCAGCACTACATATGTTTGCACTGCTGAGCTAGAAAAGTGAACTAAAATCTAAGTACTCTCTCCATGCCATGCATACTTCCTAATTCCACTAGGAAAAACACAAACATCATAAAAGTAGCTCAACCTGACCACTAGCCATGAAAATGTTTTTATCACGTTCTCAGTTGAATAAGTAGATTTCTTATGAACTTCTGGCTCATCCTACATGCTTAAAGATTAAGATAGCTTGTACAACACACCCATGGAAGACTAGTGCAAGGAATCTGGAAGTGGTATGGGCCACCATGGTGTGGTGAGTTCTGCTTATCATTTAGAAGTATGAATGTTTAAAAACATTAAAGTTAACAAGGTCTTCTCAGGTTCTCTTCACACCAGAAGCTTACTTGTCCCTGCAATGCTGGAGACAGCCTATATAATTTGAAATGTGACTAAGGATGCAAGGCTTCCTAAGGAAGCACTGCTTGTTTGCAAGTACAGGCACTCCTCCTAACTCATTCCAACAAACACACCTTAATATGAAACAGGGATTTTTATTCCACTTTTCACTGAAGGAATAAAGGACAGCAATAGTTGGTTCTCTCCCCCTCTCTTATATTACAATATCTCCATACGATAAATTAGACTGGCCCACAAAGCAAGCTTCATGGAAGAACAGGGGACTTGAATGCTTGCTCCATCCCACTACACAGGTTTGATAAAAGACAAGGATGCCTGGATATCTCCCATCCCTTAACAGTAGCGTCACTGCTATAAGCCAGCTATTACTGAGAAAACTGCTCAGCCATGAAGCCACTCCGTCAACCCAACTCAGACACAAGTCACGCAGAGCTTTAACGACCCACATGAGCCTGACTAACTAAAAACGAATCAGGCCTGCCTCGATTATACCCTGAACATCAAGAACTATTTCAGCTCAGAAGCAGTACATTAAAAACACTTGAGGGACCAGTTTCACCCGACCTGTCCTGAACCACAACTCATCCCAAAAGCAACACGACATATTCAAGCCACAAAAGAAATTTAATATATATATATAACATAGGACTAGTTTGAAGAACCACAATGCCCTCAACTGGGAGGGGGGGACTAAACCCCTCACTGAGCGAAGCGTCGCTACCTAACACCGCCCCCTGTTTCGCGATCAGGGCGTACAAACGAGCAGGCGAGGGGGCAGGAAGGGATCTCCCCGGGGCCCCTCCAGCGCCTTTCCTTTAAGAGGGGGAGCGCGAGGAGCCTCTGCCCAGGCCTGGAGCCCAGCGCGGGGCGCAGAGAGGCCTGGGGCCCGGCTCCTCACATGGCGGCGGCCACAGCCCCGGCCTGGCGCCACGCGAGGCCAAGCCGCGCCCTCACCTCGTCTCCCGACATGGCTCCGACTCGACCCGGCCGTCAAGAAAGAAGGCGAAGGGAGGGGGACCCGTCTGAGAAAGAACGGAGGACTCCAGAGGAGGGGGCGACGCTGCCCGCGAAGGAACTCAGTCGGCTGGGGGTGGGGGGGTCAGTCAGCAACTCCCTCGTTCTCGCTCTCTTCCTCGCCGCCGCGCTCAGCTCTTGCATCAGCAGCAGCAGCAGCGGGGGAGGAGCAAATAAGCGGCCACGCCTCTCCCCGCTACCCCGGATAAACGCATGCGCCGGCGCTCTCCCCTCTAGGCTTTCGGGACCTGTGGTCCAAGGAGTGCGCAAGCGCGTGGCAAGGAACATCCGGACTACAACACGTGTTGCCTTAGGGAAATGAAAAGCGGAAGAGCGGTGAGGCAGTGTAAAGGCCGTGCAGGAAGGCGTGTGTCGTTAGAGAGAAGTAGGAGTTGTGTCTTGCGTACGTCTGAAATGAGGGAGTCGGTTTGTATGAAGAAAAGATAGCTTCGGTGATAGGTTGAGAAAGGGCGTGCAGGAAATCTCTAGGTAGGGATGGGATAGCCAGGGCTGAAAACAGAAGTCCCTGCACCCTGAAAAGGAGTTGTGTTAGTTTGTAGCATTAAATTTATAAGTGGCTAATCTGCGGTGCCTTAGAACTACAGTTTTATAATTTTTATAATTTTTGTCTTACGTATTTTATAAGTTTTATGTAAGCTGCCCTAAACTTGCTTTGGCGGGGAGGGTGGGGTATAAATTGATCTAATAAATAAAATAATAGTGCTTTATTCCAGCATCAGTGTTAGTGGGCTAGATGCTGCTTCTTTAGAGTGGCTATGAGTGGCTCCTTACTATGAGGCCCTTTTGTGTAAGAAGGTTGAAAAAACAAGCATCATGGTCAAGGAGCTGTACAATGCAGGAAATGTAATGATGTACAGTAAAATCGTAATCTAATTCTCTAGTCAACTGCATAGTGAAGATGGCATCTGAATAAGTGGACTCTAGTTAGGGCTGCCAACCTCCAGGAGTTCTGGAGTGACATCTCTAAATGACAAATCAGTTCCCCTGGAGGAAAAAGGCAACTTCAGAGGACAAACTTTTTTCCTTTTGTTCATGGGAACAAACCTGTCCATAAGACCCATTTAATAAACAAGCTTTGCAAAAAAGATCTATGGAAGCCTTTTCCCCTGGTGTGAACCAGAATAAGGTTCTGCTAGAGTTTCCACTTTGGAGGTGTCTCAGCTACTCATTCATATTTGAATGTCTGAGCTTTGACCTGCACATGTATGTGAACAGAGCATATGGAGCCACTGTGGCTGCTCACTGTGCAGAGAAGGTGTTAAAGAGCATTTTGAGTTTCTGCTAGATCGATAGTGGACAACATGCTTGGAATGTGATCCATGGCTATTTTGGGGGCCAGGATTTGGCTTCCTCTTTCCTCTTTCTTGTCTGGGGGACAGAGGGCTCCTTGACACTACTCAAGTTTGATCCATTAACGTGCTCTCACTTCAATTTGGACATATTTATTAGGAAATCACCATTTCCCTTTGTGAGCAAGCACTAAATTGGCTTATGTGTTACATACGAAGTTTTGATTGGGCTGAGTCAAGGAAAAAACAATTTGTCTTACACACATGAACATGCGGAGTCATAAAAGTTAGAAGTGGCCATGCAGGCCATCTAGCCAACTCCCTGCTCAGTGCGGGGTCAGCCTCAAGCATCCCTGACAAGTGTTTGTCCAGCTGATCCTTGAAGACTTCCAATGAGATGAGGCTGAAGTTGGTTCCTTGGTCCCAGTTCCTTATTTGCGTCTTATTCATGAATTCATCCAAAAACACTGAGGAGAGTTTGAAAGCTCTGAACCCCAGAATAAGATTTGGACCCCCAAATGTAATACACCCCCATGTTTGGCGAACTGTTCCCTTCGAGGGTGCATCTGGAGACCACCAAATGACATATCACCATGCTCTGGAGACTATCTCATGCAAGATGAGATGCAGTGGAGCCCGGTCCAAATACTGCTTCTGGAGCTATATGCTTCTATTTCGGTTGCCCCCAAGAAACCTGTGTTTCAAAAAAAAGATTCAAATAAGGAACTGGTTTGACTGTTTGCCCACTACATCTTGGAATAAGGTTTGTACTGCCACATGTCATACACCTCCATGTTCAGTGAACTCTCTCCTTCGAGGAGATAGCTTCCCCTGCAAGTCCAAACACTGGTTCTGGTGCCATGAGCTTCTATTCGGAGTGTCTCCCAGGGGCCTGTATTTCTGCACCCAAAATGAGGTTTGGACTCCCACACTTCATACACCCTCACATTCAGTGGCTCTCCCCTTTCCAGGGAACATATGCCATGTCCTGGTCCAAAGCGCAGCTCTTGTGCCAGCTGTTCCAAACTGCAGTGTCC
Source organism: Gekko gecko (assembly GCA_029375565.1). Lineage (NCBI taxonomy): Eukaryota > Metazoa > Chordata > Lepidosauria > Squamata > Gekkonidae > Gekko > Gekko gecko. The sequence continues at coordinate 143,234,587 of JAPDNY010000006.1, forward strand.
CCAGGACAATCACTGAGGCAGACGCTGGGGCCAGGCTGCACCCCAAAACAATCTTTGGACCACACCACCTGACATATCACCACACTCTGGAGACTGTCCCTTGCGAGACGACATACAGTGATGCCTGGTCCAAACACTGGATCTGATGCCACAAGCTTCTGTTCAGAGGCCGGTATTTCAAACCCCCAGGACACTCCACGGGGGAACAGCTACTCTGTTTCATGCCAAAGGAATTTCAGAAGCAGACTGGAATGGGAGACTGCATAATGGAAAGTTATTGCAGCACTCAGGACAATGAAACCCCCAGGGTTTGACAGAGATATTGGCTGCTTATCACACCACACAAGCCAATTCATTTGAGGCAAATGTAAAGGTTAGGGTTAGGTTTAGGTTTATTAGGATTAGGATTATTAGGGCTAGGGATTAGGGTTAGGGTAAGGTTTATTAGGGTTAGGATTCCTAGGGTTAGAGTTAGTGTTAGCTTTATTAGGGTGATTCGGGTTAGGGATAGTGTTATTACAATTAGGATTACTAGGGTTAGTGTTAGCGTTATTAGGGTTAGGATTATTAGGGTTAGGGATTAAATTTAGGGTTATTTGGGTTAGGGTTAGAGTTATTGGGGTTTGGGTTAGGGTTATTCAGGTTAGGGTTATTCGGGTTAGGGTTAGGATTATTAGAGGTAGGCCTTGGGATTAGAGTTAGGGATTAAAGTTAGGGTTAGGGTTATTTAGGCTAGGGTTATGGTTATTCAGGTTAGGGTTAGGTATTAGGGTTAGGGTTACGGTTGGTATAAAGGTTAGGGATAACAGGGCTAAGGTTATTTAGGTTAGGGTTAGGTTTATTAGGGTTCGGGTTAGTATTAGGGTTATAAGGGTTATGGATAAAAAGTTAGGGATGGGTTTAGGGTTCTGGTTATTAGGACTAGGGTTACAGGTTAGGGTTAGGGTTTTAGGGTTAGAGTTATTAGGGTTCTGGTTGGGGTTATTAAAGTTAGGATTAGCGTGATTAGGGTTACTAGAGTTAGCTTTAGGGTTATTAGGGTTAGGGTTATTAGGGTTAGGGTTGTTAGGGTTATTATGGCTAGGATTAGGGATTAAAATTAGGGTGAGGGTTATTTGGGTTAGGGCGAGGGTTATTAGGGTTTGGGTTAGGGCTAGGGTTAGGGTTAGGATTATTAGGCTTAGAGATTGGTAAGTGTTGGGGTTAGGGATTAAAATTAGGGTTAGGGTTATTGGGTTAGGGTTAGGATTATTAGAGTTAGTGTAAGGGTTAGGGATTAGGGTAATGGTTATTAGGGTTAGGGTGGATAGATTTAGGGTGGTTAGGGTTAGTATTGGAGTTCTTCGGGTTAGTGTTATTATGGTTAGAGTTGTTATTAGGGCTAGGGTTAGCGTTATTATGGTTAGGGTTATTAGGGTTAGGGTTTTTAGTGTTAGGGTTATTAGGGTGAGGGTTAGGGTTATTAGGGCAAGGGTTAGGATTATGAGAGTTAATGTTAGGTTTAGGGATTAAAGTTAGGGTTAGGATTATTAGGGTTAGGGTTGGGGTTATTAGTGTTAGGGTTAGGATTATTAGAGTTAGTGGTAGGTTTAGGGATTAAAGTTAGGGTTAGGGTTATTTGGGTTAGGGTTATTAGAGTTAGGATTGTTAGGGTTGGGGTTATCAGGGTTAGGGTTGCTAGGGTTAGGGTTATTAGGTTTAGGGTTAGGGATAAAGGGTTAGAGATATAGTTAGGGTTATTACGGTTAGAATTGGCTTTATTAAGGTTAGGGTTAGAGTTACGGTTAGGTTTATCAGGGTTAGGGATTAGGGTTATGGTTATTAAAGTTAGGATTAGGGTTACTAGGGTTAGGGCTAGGATTATTAGGTTCAGGATTAGGGTTAGGGTTATTTAGGTTAGGGCTAGGGTTATTAGGGTGATGGTTAGGATTATTAGGGTTAGGGATTAGGTTTAGGGCTGTGGTTAGAGTTAGGGATTTAAATTAGGATTGGGGTTATTTGGATTAGGGTTAGGATTAGGGGTTGGCGGGAAGCCCAGGGAAGGGTTAGAGTTAGGCAGGTGGGCTGGGTTAGGCACGAGGAGCCATCTAAATGTCTTCCTGCACCATACAGGGCCTTCCCCGGCTTGCCCACCTCAGTGGGTGGGCCAGGGAAGGCGGGGGGCTCTCCAGTCCTTCCCCGTCTTGCCTGCTTTGGCAGGCAGGTCGGGGAAGGTACGAGGAGGCATTTATATGCCCCTCTCTCTGTACAGGGCCTTCCCTGGTTCACCCATCTTGGCAGGCAGGCTGGGGGCAGGGCTTTCTGCATTTGCCTGCTGCTCGGGCTCGTTACTGCTGGAACGCAGTCCCGGGGCGTTCTGGTTGGAAATTACCTCTCCGTATGTCACCTCGAAAGGGAGAGTCCGCTGAACATGAGAGTGTATGACATGTGGGGGTCCAATTTTTATTTTGGGTGCAGGGGGCACTTCCTTATTCAAATCTTCTTTGTAATACAGGCCTCTGTGAGGCACTCCAAATAGAAAGTCATTGTGCCAGAACCAGTATTTGGACCAGCCATCACCATATGTCTTTTTGTAGGGGACAGTTTCCAGAGCATGTTGATGAGTCCTTTGGGGTGGTCCAGAGATTTTTGGAGGGTACAGCTTGGCCCCAGTGTCTGCCTGTGTGATTGTCCAGGGGCACCAAACTTTGGAGCAGCTGGCACAAGAACCACACTTGAATATGGGGGTGTATGAAGTTTGGGCGTCCAAACCACATTTTCGGTACAGAGGGCCTTTTTCAAATATTCTTTGAAACACAGGCCTCTGGGAGGCCCTACAAATAGAAGGTCATGGCACGGGAACCAGTGTTAGGACCAGGCATCACTGTATGTCATCTTGCAGTGGACAGTCTCCAGAGTGTGAGGATGTATCAGTTGGGGTGGTCCAAAGATTGTTTTGGGATGCAGCCTGGCCTTAACATCTGCCTGTGTGATTGTCCTGGGGGCACCTCACTTTGGAGCAGCTGGCACAAGAACCCCATTTTGGACCAGTACACGGCATATGTTGACTCAAAAGAGAGAGTCCGCTGAACATGGGAGTGGATGACGTGGGGGTCCAAACTTTATTTTGGGTGCAGGGTTCATGTCCTTACTCAAATCTTCTTTGAAATACAGGCCTTTGGGAGGGGCTCTGCATAGAAGGTTATGGCACTAAAGCCAGTGTTTGGACTGGGCATCACTGTGTGTCAGCTTGCAGGGGACAGTCTGCAGAGGATGGGGATGTTTCAGTTGGGGTGGTCCAAAGATCATTTTGGGATGCAGCCTAGACCCAGTGTCTGCCTGTGCGATTTTCCTGGGGCACTGCACTTTGGAGCAGCTGGCACAAGAACTGCACTTTGGACCAGGACACAGCATATGTTCCCTCAAAGGAGAGAGTCTGCTGAATGTGGGGGGAGGGGGTGAAGTGTGTAGGTCTAAACCTCATTTTGGGTACAGAGGGCACTTCCTTATTCAAATCTTCTTTGAAATACAGGCCTTTGGGAGGCACTCCGAATAGAAGCTCCTGGCTCCAGAACCAGTGTTTGGACCGAGCATCACTGTATGTCAGCTTGCAGGGGACAGTGTCCAGGGCATGAGAATGTTTCAGTTGTGGTGGTCCAAAGATTGTTTTGAGGTGCAGCCAGGCCCCACTATCTGTCTGTGTGACTTCCCTGTGGGCACCTGACTTTGGAGCAGCTGGCACAAGAACCGCCCTTTGGACCAGGACACAGTATATATCCCCTCGAAGGGGAGCATCTGCTGAACCTGGAGATGTATGAAATTTGGGGGTCCAAATCTTATTTTGGGGTTCAGAGCTTTCAAACTCTCCTCAATGTTTTTGGATGAATTCATGAATAAGACATGAATAAGGAATGAATAAGGAATTGGGAATAAGGAACCAACTTCAGCCTCGTGCCAGTGAGTGGGAGCTCGCCACCTCCCCAGGCAACTGATTCCAGTGCTGAACTACTCTTATTGTAAATAATAATAACAATAATTTCCTAATATCCAGCCAGTATCTTTCTGTCTGTAATATAAACCGATTATTGTGGGTCCTATCCTCTACTTGAAACAGGGACAGCTCCCTGCCCTCTTCTAATAACAGCCTTTCAGATCTTTAAAGAGAATGACCATGTCCCCCTCAACCTCCTCTTCTCCAGACTGAATATTCCCAAGTCCCTCATGAAGCTGCCTTTATCCTGAATCAGGCTCTTGGTCCGTCACATTTAGTGTTGCTGACTCTGACTGACAAAAGCTCTCTATGGTGTAAAGTAGGGAGGTATTTCCCATCATCACTCACGGTCTGATTCTTTGAATTAGAGATGCTGGGTGTTGAAACTGGGACCTCTGCATACAAACCAGATGCTCCATCAAGTCTCGTGTACATAGAAACCAGTCTATGGAATGAAAGCAGCACAATGCAAACAGTCTAAACAGGCTTCTCATGAAAGTCATGGCCCCTGTTGTTAAAACCAGCAGTGTTATTTTAGTAGTATATACTCCCATTATCTCTCTGAGCTGCTGTCACTAAAAAAAAAGCCGAGAGTTGAGTTCTGTTTGACATCATGATTTATTTATTTTCTGTTTATTTATTCAATACATCTATTAGTCACCTTTCTACCTTATAGGAACTCAAGGCGGCTTATGGTGTAAATAATAAAATACGTAAAAAACACAAATGCTGTCACAAGTAAAGCTGTCTTTAGCTTTCTCCTAACGACTGAGAGTGAGGGAGCCAGGCACACCTTCATGGAGAGGTTGTGCCAAAACCATGTTGCCGGTGAAAAGGCCTCTCTTGTGATCTGTCTTGGAGAATATTGAAATATGGGATAAGAATCTTAAAAATACCCAAGGATTACAGCCAGTCCCGAACTGGGGGTGGGTGGGGGTGGTATTGGTTTCCTGCTTTAAAAGTGCTTTCCCTTCATTTGCCATTAGAGGGCACTCTTACAAAGATTTTCACACATTTCGAAATACTTCGGTGGTTAATATAATACAGCGTAGAGACCAAACAGGCCTATTCTCTTAAATGATTTGAGAAGCATTGATAAATTAGTAATCTGTTAAGCCCCCCTAACGTAATCCAAGTCTGAGCTCATCTCAACTGTGTTCTTTACAGATATGTTTAGTATCTGAGGCTTTGTCTAATCTTGAACGGGCAGCCATTGAAGATTAGAGAGATAAATTACAATAGCCCAGGCTAGGGTTTTATAACTCTTTGAATCAACCACAAGCTTCAGTAGGATTTAGCAGCTGCATAGCACTTCCTGTGCATTCATTGTGCTTCCTCATATATCTCAGCAGTTCCTATAAAAGTCCTGTAAAATAAGACAGGATTTTTAAATCTTGTATTACAGATTTGCATCTGGGGACATCCCTGGGTCAACTCAAGAACTACTGTTCACCCTGGTAGGAAAACATAATGTATACTGTGAGGGCAATCATCAGCTCCCCGGGGCTGTTTTGGGTTGGGAAAGTGATGTGAGGGTAGGGGGTCTTTAGCCCCCTCTCCCTGCATGCCTTAATCCCAATCAAAATCAGATGTCAGACTCCTGGATAAAGCGGTTCCCAACAACATTTACTCTGGAGAATGATGAGTTTATTGAGACATTGCTAGGATCCAGCCTGTACATTGGCTGTGTTAGAGCTAAGGTTAAAGGCGTGAAAGCAGTAGATATACAGGGTTCAAGCAAGGGTCCTAAAAGGTTCAGAACCAATCACCCCCTGCGATTTTACCCACCAAACAACAAGAGGCAGTGATTTCGTCAAAGTGCTTCAGCTTTATTTGTAACAGCAACTAGACAATCAGACAACAACGACATTACACAACAACAAGTGGAGCACAGCTTTACTCTTAAACCTTAAACCTGCTTCTCTGAAACAACCCAATACTGCTCAAAGTCAAGCCATTAACTCACTCTCATTTTCACCAGCAGTTAATACATCGTCAAAGTATGGTACGACCCCTGGTAGTCCCCTCAGGAGCCCTTTCATTAGATCCTGGAAGATACCCGGAGCTACATTAACCCCAAATTGTAAACGCTTTACTCGGAACGCACCCTTGTGAGTTACAATGGTCTGTACCTCAGCAGCTGCGTCATCCACTGGGAGCTGCTGATACGCTTGCACAAGGTCGAGTTTCGCAAAGACCTTGCCCCCACCTAGAGATAAAAGCACCATGGGCAACTTGAGCCAAACTCTGATCTCTTTTCCACCAGCTGTGTAGCCCCATCCCATATCCTGGAGGTTTTCTAACCTTGTTCACATCTTCAAATCCAATCCAGTGAAGATGGATCAGGAGATCAGAGTCATCCTCCCTCTCCTCCTGGCCCTGTGCATGTCCAGCTGAAATCTGCACAGAGCCCTTTTCTCTAGAACAGGGATGTCAAACATGCGGGCCACGGGCTGAATCCAGCCCCTGCAGGGCCCACAAACACCTGTCTCTCTCCTGCTTCCTTCTCCTGGCCGCTACTGCTGCTGCATTGCAAAGCCTCTCTTCCTCCTTTACAGAAGAAGGAAGTGAGGGGGAAGGAAAAAGTGAGTGCACATGCAGGCACCAGAGAAAAGCTTCCTCAATGCTCCCTCCTGTTTCCTCCTCCAGGGCTGCTGCTGCATTGCCAAGCCTCTCTTCACCTGTTTGGAGAGGGAGAGAGGTGGAAGAAAAGAGAGTACATGAGAGGGAGTCCCATGGCACCTTTAAGACCAACAAAATTTTATTCCAGGTATAAGCTTTCCTGTGCATGCACACTTCTTTAGAGAGAGGGAGGGAGGCAGGGCAATTCTTCTGAAAAGCCCTCTTCTGCTCTTTACTTTGAGACCTGAACACACACACACACGTTAAAAAAGGAAGGGGAGCAGGAAAGAGATGCATCTGGGATAAAGGGAATTAAAGGGAAATCATTTTGGCTTATTCTGAAAAGGTTTTTTAAAAAGATTAGATTTCTCTGTGCCTATCTGGGGACTTTATTTTCTTTCAAAAAGACCCTGATTAGGAATTATAACACTTGGACTGGATTCCATGGTTTAGTGACTGGAAGTAGATGGCTAAGTATTTAAAAATACATTTATGGTTCTATACATTCAACACATGGTCTCCCTCTCTCCCCTCCCACCTCACTGGCTGCCTTTCTTCACATTAACCCCCCCCCCATTTCTTTTTAAACTTTTTATTATCACTAGCGGTGAATGGATTTTGTCCAGTCTGAAAGCAACACATTAAATCACTTGGAGAGATCCCCCTTTCCAATCTAACAGATGCAAAAAGTAAAAGAAACCTAACAGCACAGCTTGCAATCTTTATTAGTGGAAGAGAGCAAGAGTCCAGTAGCACCTTAATGACTAACAAAATTTGTGGCAGGGCATGAGCTTTCATGAGTCACTGCTCACTTCTTCAGATACAGCTAGAATGCAAGTTCTTCTGCCCTTATATCATGGAGAGTGAAGAGATTTCAGATGCCAAATAACAATAGCAGCCATTGGTAATGAGAGAAGAAACCTAGGTCTCAATTCAGCCCAGGAAGATGCTGTGGGCTTCATTATCAGTTGCGTTTCAGGAGACTCTCTAATCTCCCTTTGAAATTCCTTTGTAGGAGAACTGCTGCTCTTAGGTCAGCAACTGAATGTCCTGGAAAGTTAAAATGTCTCCCCACTGGTTTTTGAATGTTGTGGTTTCTTATAGCTGTAGAAAGAGTAAGAGTCCAGGAGCACCTTGAAGACTAACAAAATTTGTGGCAGGGTATCAGCTTTAGTGAATCACTGCTCACTTCTTCAGACTTACGTCTATTTATTCTTTGCTCCTGGACTGAATACTTGCTGAATACCTAGGTTTCTCGTCTCATTACCAATGATGATATCTCCATGTCTACTACCCCTCTGCATATCACACCTAATCCAATCAAGCCTATTACCATTTGACATCTGAAATCATCTTTATAAAATTTATATCTCCAGTACGTTGTGTTACATTTTATGGAACACATGGTCCGGCCCGACAAAGTGACATTTATGTCAGATCTGGCCCTGATAACAAATGAGTTCAACATCTCTGCTCTAGAAATTTACATGGAGGACCGTGTGCATGTCCCTCTCTAGTATTATGGAAGTGGGAGAAAAATGTTCTCCTTATGCACTTTCTCCACTCCATGCATAATTTTATAAACTACTTACCATTTTCTGCCTCAGTCATCCTCTCTAGTTGTCATAATTTATTAAAGCATAATGACTGACATGCACTTCCTTACTCTCCGCACCAGATGCATCAGTGCAGAAGGGGAGGCTGTTCATGTGCAAATGGAAATGGTCAGGGGTAAGATAATACCTGAGATGGACAGACTGTGCCAAGATGTTGAGGAACAGTCAAGGAGAGTGTCACAGGAGGATCCATCCCTGTGTTGAGCCTAAGCAAGGTGGGATGCTATTAATTTATTTACAACATTTATACCCTGCATTTTCTGCCCTCATCAGGGCCACCAAATCAGCTATTTCAGAGACTTATGTCCTGATGAAAAGGACAGCTTTTACTAAGCAAAACAGCAGTCTGTATTAATGTTTAACAGTTCAGTTTGTTTCTTATGTGTAACATTTGTACAGCAATGTACCAATCAGGCATTTGTGGTTTAAAAGCAACATTTTGGTAGACACTGCGTGCAGTAATGGCTAGGCAATTTTAAAATGTATACCAAAAATGGCAGGGCTTTTCTTCCTGATTCTTGAGATGTACTTTCTCCTATTTTATTGCTCTGTTTCCAGGTGTTCAGTTTTTGTATGGTATTGTCGTCCACAGTTCTTCATGGGATATTGCAATCAGCGCTGAATCCTTTAAAGAAAGGTGGAAGTTTAAGTGCTGTAAAATAAGTAAATAGAACAACAGTAGGTGCACTCAGATGGAATACCTTACAGTGTAATGTGCATGTTTCCCTTCGAATACCCTGAAAAATAACAGTGGTGTAGTTCCTATAAACTTTTTACACACAAAAAAAATCACATTTTTTAAAACCTTCCCTCGTTTCACTTTCTGATACGCTGAATATATAAAAGTGCAAACATAATTTTGAACAGATTGCTACATTCATCTCTATTGAAAATATGAGTCCACCCCAGGTGCAAGAGGGGGAATCAAATGAGCCATGTGCCACAGATGGTCTCTCTGGCTAAAGGCCTCTCCTGGATATTCATCGCAGGCCTATTTTTATTAGCTACTAACTTGCCTGTGCAGGAATCTTGTGGTAAGCACAGGGTTTCCCTTGGTATCCTGCCCATCTCTTGGCATGTGGTGTTCAGGGCCAACCCCCAGTCCCTAGCCAGCAGTAACTGTACAAATAAAATGGTATAAATTAAAAGAAGGCTGCTATGCAGGCCTGTAGCTATGGTGGGCCATCTCAGGGCCCAGCCACCTGACTTACTGCCAAGGCCCCCTGACTTCTCATCCAGCCCAGGCCTCCCAACTTCCAATTTATTTGTGGTGCTCCTTTGAGGGAGGTGTCTGTGTGGGGTGCCCCCGACTTATTTAAAGGCCCCCTGAATTTAAAAGTCCTGGCTACGGGCCTGCTGCTGCATTGACTCTGGTAACACAACTAAGCCACAAAGGATTTAAGGATAAAAGGGTTGGAACACTTTCCCTATGAAGAAATGTTAAAACGCTTGGGGCTCTTTAGCTTGGAGAAACGACGGCTGAGGGGTGACATGATCAAGGTTTATAAGATTATGCATGGGATAGAGCAGGTCGAGAAAGAAGTACTTTTCTCCCTTTCTCACAATACAAGAACTCGTGGGCACTCCATGAAATTGCTGAGCAGTCGGGTTAGAACAGATAGAAGGAAGTACTTCTTCACCCAAAGAGTGATTAACACATGGAATTCACTGCCACAGGAGGTGGTGGCAGCTACAAGCATGGGCAGTTTCAAGAGGGAATTAGATAAACATATGGAACAGAAGTCCATCAGTGGCTATTAGCCACAAGGTATAGATAGGAACTCTCAGTCTGGGGCAGGTGATGCACTCTATTCTTGGCGCTGGAGGGGGCAGCAGTGGGAGGGCTTCTCGTGTCCTGGCCCCACTGCTGGACCTCCTGATGGCACCTGGTATTTTTGGTCGCTGTGTGACAGAGTGTTGGACTGGATGGGCCATTGGCCTGGTTCAGCATTGGCTTCTTTTATGTTCTTATGGCTTTATTTGGAAAAACTAAGAAATAAATGAGCAGATGACTTTCATGCTTGGAGGTCTTCCAGGGTCTGCAGAGAAAGGATCCTCATGACCCTAAACACCCTTTCTAATGACAAGACCTTCATTTTTTTCTCCTTAGAGGTATTTGAAGTTCTTGTTATGCAAGTAATGTTTCATCTTAAAGAGGGGGGGAACAGCTCCCACTGTTCAAAGTGCTGTCATATACAGATCACATTGGCAAGATAAACTTGGTCAAAAAACTTAAAAAAAATAAGTTCTATAGCGTTTGTCTGAATCCACACAAAAATGAAACTAAATTTCTAAGTGGATGCTGGATTATGCAAATCCCATTTCATTTGCGAAAGCAAGGATGATCTTGGAAGTATTTAGGGATCGGATTCAAAATGGATGCAAAGCTCTTTTGTTGACACACGTTGTGTTTTTGTTTTATAGCCGTGAGGATTTTCTACAGGAATCTTGGGGGGTTACATGTCACAGCAATGGAAGAGCAAAATCTGCCTGCAACTTTATGGCAATTTACTTACACTCACTATATGTATGTGCTTTTAAGGGATGGGTTGAAGCTTTAATGTTCCATCTGTTAAGCAGAAATGGATAAGCAATGTATTCCACTTTTGGCTAACAGATGGGGTATTTGCTTCATATATATAGCATTTAATTAATTATTTTTTCCTGGGCTGGGGGACTTGGTTATGAGGAGTGGGCTGGAGTAAGTCCAATCCTATTGCTGTTAAAAATAGACTTTAAAACAAAAATTTGCACAATGCTTATAAATCATTGACTAGTGGACTGATTCCCACCCCCACACACTATTTACTCAACTGGTGACTGATTGGGGGGAATTGCAATTTCCCTAAGTCCGAACAAAAATGTATGAAATGCTGCCAAGCAAAATAGATTTTAAATCTGGCTGCCATCTGGGTGTGCAAAAATGCACGTGCATGAAATGATGCTGATTGAATATATTATGCTGTTGAATATGTGGAAAGTAACCTGCTGAACAGGCTTGAGCTGTGTATGAACAGCCTGATGAAAAATCAGCTTCCTGGTTATGACCGGAGAATAAAACTTGAACTGAACTAACATCCCTAACTTTTATTTCTGATGTATGATGTTCTGTTTTAGGTTTAACTTGAAAATCATTATTCTGAAGTGTTATGATGTTCTTTTATGATGACTTGGGTATTTATATGGAAAAACTACTAAATAACAAATATGTAGAGTCCTGTAAAGATTGACTGTCAGATAAGAGCTAAAGCATGGGTGTCGAAGTCATTTGTTATTAGGGCCAGATTTGACATAAATGAGACCTTGTTGGGCCGGACCATGTGTATCATAAAATGTAATGCCAGTTAGCAGAGATACAAACTTTATAAAGGACACAAAGACAAAGGGTTTTTTACTTAAAATAAAAACATGCCTAAAACATTAGCACTCTTGCAATATTTTGTTTATTTAACAGTGTCTGATAACTGACACCTCTTGCTCTGAATTATTGCACCCAAATGTCTGTGCTGTTGCAATCTTGAGTATGCTGTTCAGGTGTGTATCTGTAAACTGCAAACCTATGATGACGCAGCAGCAGCAGAACTGGAAGAAGAAGCAGAAGACAGCCAGTTCCACTGCTGGCCTGAAAGAAGCCCGCCAGGGGCCTGATCCAGCCCCTGGGCTGCATGTTTGACACCCCTGGGCTAAAGTGTACATAATACAGAGATTCCATGGTTGGATCCCCAGGTGCAGGGCTATTTTTGGGCAGGAACGCATAGGAAAGGAGTTCTGGCTGGCTCCCGAGCTGGCCACTCCCAGCAGGAACTCATTAGCATAATAGGCCACACCCAATAGCAGAAACTCATTAGGATTGGCTACATTAGGGGTGTGTGGTCTAACATGCAAAGGAGTTCCTGTTACAAAGAAAGCCCTGGGTTTTGACAGTAAAGGTAAAGGTTTCCCTTGCTCGAAAAGCCAGTCGAATCTGACTCTAGGGTTGCGGAGCTCATCTCCATTTCCAACAAACAAGGTAAACAGAATAAGAAGCAAAAGGTGAGTGTGGCTGAATGGCCACACTTCTGGTAACATGGGGTGTGGCCTAATATGCTAATGAGCTGTGCTGTCAGGGGTGTGGCCTAATATGCTAATGAGTTCCTGCTGGGCTTTTTCTACCAAAAAGCTCTGCCCAGATGTATAGCTGGGATGTGAAAAACGGCCGTGGAAGAGAGCAATGTGAATTGGGACAGCAGTGTGGGAGAAGAGCTTGGGGGGGGGAGGCATGGACAAAGTATTTGTGAATTCCTACCAGTATAAATCCTATTCCAAGTTTCCTCCAAATGCCTGTTTGTCTGGGGTTCCCTGAATTGTTATAAAGTTAAACTATTTAAAATATATGCATATTTTTCATGCCAAATGAAAAACAGAACCTATTGTTTATACTACTACCCCACTAATCTCCATACTGTGTAAACCTGAGTTAAAAATCTAAAGGAAAAATTGATTCATTTCAATAAAATAACTTTAAATAAAATACTTGGGAAATATTCTTACTATGGTGAGGGACAAATCCTTAATTTACACTCATTCACTATTTCACTAAATATAGAAGAAGAAATATAATTAGCCTAGCCATTATAGCTTGTTATCACAGGCCGTGTATAGGGTCCAAAAAAACAGAGAAAATATTTTATTATCTTCAAGGCAAATGCTGAACTTTCTTAATAACAATGGCAAATCATTATTGATGTTCAGTGGGTTTGCATTATAGAGGAATTGACTTCATTAGATGAAAATGGATTTGATTTACCATATGGTTTTTGAAATCACCAGTCCATTCATTAGAGGCCAGTAACCACTGACTGATCAGGACTGGCTGCTGTAACTTTATTTTATACAGAACAGAGAATAAGATGAGAGACAGCTCTATGCAGACCTGTTAGCTGAACATTCATAAAGGTGTTAATATATCATTTCCTGTGGTTCTGACATCTAAGCACTTTCATTTTATAAGCAGAACATCTGCAGTTTACAACCAGAATATATTTTGCTGCCAAGTCATCCACCATGTTTCCCAATGACTGCTTTTTTCTCTGTTGGAGATTTCATCCCTCTAGATTCTTCTTATAGATTTGTGTTGCAGTTACAGAGCTCTAACTGCTGGCGAAGATGCCCAGTTTTGACAAGTATAAACCCTTTATTCCTAGCTGTTCAGCCTATGAATCCAAGGCAAAAAGGCTCTGAGCCACTCCCGAATTTCTAAGGAACAATGATTGGAAGTAGCCTTGGTCTCCCTCATTCTCTGGCTTACGCCTTGATGGCTCTCTAAACCATATCTCATCTTCTTGTCTTACAGCGTAAATATGATGGTGCACATAGTTTGCACATGGGGGCACAAAAACATGCTCAGAGCTCAGCAGCAGCAATTAGTGTGAGAATGGTGCCCACCCACCTCCATTCCCTCATGCCTACTGCCCCCACTCCCCCCCCCACATGTTCTCCCCATCTGTGTGAAGAAAGTTCCAGGAATGAGTGGTTGCTCTGAGAGCCAGTTTGATGTAGTGGTTAAGAGTGTGGATTCTAATCTGAGGGAACTGGGTTTGATTCCCCACTCCTCCACATGCAGCTGCTGGTGTGACCTTGGGTCAGTCACAAGTTCTCTCAGAGCTGTTCTTTCAAGGGCAGTTCTTGAGAGAGCTCTCTCAGTCCCACCTACCTCACAGGGTGTCTGTTCTGAGGAGGGCAAGAGAAAGAGATTGTAAGCCATTCTGAGGCTCCTGTTTGGTGTAGTGGTTAAGTGCACAGACTCTAATCTGGGAGAACTGGGTTTGAGTCCCCACTCCTCCACTTGCAGCTGCTGGATGACCTTGGACAAACCATAGTTCTGTCAGAGCTGTTCTTGAAAAGGCAGTTCTGGAAAGAGCTCTCTCAGCTCCACCTACCTCACAGGGTGTTTGTTGTGGGGAGGGGAAGGGAAAGGAGTTTGTAAGGCACTCTGAGACTCCAAGTGAAGGGCAGGGTAGAAATCCTATCTCCTCTCCTCCTTCTTTGAGTAATGAAGGGTTGGGTATAAATCCAATCTCTTCTTCTCTGGAGAAAGTCATCTGTCCTTGCACCACCCCAATTCTGTGGGGGCTCACAAAGAAAGATCTCTGCAGATGACCTTGGCCAGTTTATGGGAATAAGCATCCTTCAAGTACCATGGCTCCAAGACATGTACAGCACTGACAGTAATCAACAGCACCTGTGAGTTCTGCTCTGAAGTGAATAGGCAGGAAATGTGATCCTTTATTACCAGTGAAATGTGTTCTCAATAACTAATGCCAGTAATTAATCGTGCTTCTGCATTTTGCACAAGTTGAAGTTTCCAAACAGTCTTCAAAGGCAGCTCCATGTAAAGTAAGAAATAATCCAAGCTGGTTCCAATCATGGTATTGGTAACTGTGGACAGATTGTTCTTGTCAAGCAGGGCAAAAAGCTTTGGTGGCTGCCACAGAAGGGAAAGAGGAAATAATGGGGGAGGCAAAAGTGAGATATCTGTCTTCAAGTCCTTGCAGGTCTCCCACTTGTCCTCTCTTTTGAGTGCATGTGCAACCTTCACATTCAAGGTAGAAGACATCTGAATACCAGTTGTATAAAGTAACACTGGGGAAGGCGTTGGCCTTTGTGCCTGTTTGTTGGCCTTCCAGGGCAACCAGTTGGCAATGGTGTGAAATAGCTTGCTGGACAAGAGGGACCACTGGTCTCACCCAGCAGTGTGCTTTTTATGTTCCCGTGTACAGTTTTGGCATTGGGTATTTAAATCTAAACTGTTCACATCTGGCATATTTTACTTACTACATGAAGAACTCCAGCACCATAGCACTGAATTTATATTCCACAAAGTGAGCACATTCTTATTATGATGGTTTCTTTGTTTGGTTTCCCTCTTCCTATCCTTTCTCTGTGCCCCCTGAGATGAGCAACATTGGCCAATTCTGCATCTAGCATTCATTCCGTTATTTTACCAAACCCACACAGGAACAGGAAAAGATGCGGCTCAAAACTGCATTCAAATATCCCAGGCCAACCCATACTGACTGCAGAGTCACCCCTGAACAGCCATAAAACAGCCATAAATCTATGCAGATGTTACCATAAAACTGAGAAATCAAAGGAAGTGAAACTGGCATGCAGTGTGGAAGCTACCATAAAATCCAACAATCAAAGAAAGTAAAAGTGGCATGCAATGTAGAGGGGAATTTCTGTTCCAACAGGGTTTTGTAAAACAGCGGAGCGAATGCTAGATGCAGAATGGGCCATTGAGAGCTAAAAAAAATGATAAATAGGATGTCCTTACTGAAAACCACGTCTGGCTATTGTGAAGCCCAGAGAAAAGTTTGTTGCTCTGCTTCCTGAGAAATGACCCAAATGGTTCCAAACCAACATACACATACAAAACCACCTCTTTAGTACTGCCAGATGCCCAGAACGTATGACAAAACTGGAACTTTTAGTACAATTTTCAAAAACCTAATCACCTTTTGGACAGAGAATAAACATCAGAATATTTTCCAGCCAATAGCTCTTCCTTTTGATATCTAAAAAACTGGCTTCTATACAAGGTGGCTCTCTAGATGAACTGGTAATTGACCTGCCTCGTAGGTGCTGAATTAACAAGAGGCAAGCTTCCAGGGTGCCTTCAGCTTCGCAGAAAACAGCATGAGAACATTTGTTTGGAAAAGCAAAACAAAATGTTTGAAGTTGCCAGCGCAGAGGAGTTTGCAGCTTCTTTCATAATCTAGCTGTTATTTATTTCAGTCTTGTCTGGATTTGGCTTTACTCTGCTCATCTGCATCCAGTTCCACACCACAGCTGGACACCAAATAGCAAGACCTGTATCAGGTGTAAAGATGGGCTTGGGTTGCATCAGCATAATGGTATCAGTGTGGTTTCGGATCAGAATCCTTCGCAAGTGTGGAACTAGATACAATCAGAAATACGGGGGAACCATTGCTAAATTTGACCCCCCCGAAATCATAGAAAATGTATCTCTGCACAAAAACAAAGCTAGCCTGGCCTCCCAGCTAAAGATGCCAATAAGGGAGTTCAGAGACCCAGAACAGAATAGCCTTGGACAGGGACAAGAAACAAAGTAATAAGACAAAGCAGTAACTACACTGTAGATTAGAAGCCATCTAACCATTATTAATAGATATTATTTATTGAGACCAAGGTGCAGAGAGCGTCTAAGAATGGCAAGAATGTCCATCTTCACAGAAGTGGAGGTATGATTTAAAGATGGATGCATTAGTTGAGGGCCAAAAGATACGTGTATGAAAAACTTGAGCTCACTATTTTTAAACAGACAATGTTAAAATAAAAAGTATCAAGAATGAGCTAACAGTTTTTACATATTTTAAGAAGATATTTCAAGAATATATAAGTTTGCATGATACTTGAAGTTACAAGAGAATTAGTTAGCCAACAGTGTGTGCCCTTAACAAGTGGGACAATTAGATATTGTTAGGAGATTATGTTAAAAACCTATAAATATGAGAAATTAAATTGATTGAGAACTTCTCATAAGGGGTTCCAAACCTATGACCTGCTTATCTCCAGGGAAAGATTCTAATGTAATTGCTCTCCTATAATTATCTGTGAAACAATCATGGAAGGTATAATTTTTTGTTGAGTTAGTCGATGCAATAGTTAGGTTTAATAAAAGCTTAAAATGGAAGCAGAGATTCTATTACTTCCAAAATATATCCATAATGAAGCTGAAACATTACTGAGATGTACCTCTAGCTAGAAGTTGAATGGTCTGATATGGGAAAGCTAACTGGATGTCTGGGACTTCTGAAGTGCATGCTTAGATCTGAATCAAGCTGGACTAAAGTCATCCAAAACATAATGTATTGAGTGGAATTATTTTTCCCCCTGAATGTGCATATACATTTTCTTAACTTATTTTCATGGGTCAAATACATTTGCATTCAGAGGACTAGTTTTTTACATCCATATTGGTGGGTAAAGTGTCTTACTACATATTTCAGCAGTGTGTTTTATGGCTTAAGGGTAGTTTTGCAGCCCTGTAATTTACTGCTTGCAGCCAGTCACCAGTGGTGACCACAAGAGGAGCTAGACCCCAGAGACAAACTGGAATGCTGTTTGATAGTACCAAATTAATTTTTGCTATGGATCTTCCAAATTGCTTTTGTAAATAAGTGATTCCTAGTTAAGCGCAGAAGTGTATCTATCAGTCTGTGCTGTTGTACAACACCATATGTACCAAATAGAGCTGGGAAATATGCTATGTTAAGAGTCTGTGTTAGTGGGTGGGGGTGGGTGGGATGCAGCCATATATGAGGGGAAACCTTTCATGTACCTTACGTCCTACACATCAGAGAGCCCCAATGTGCAATTATGTTGATTCTGATTCATATACTACCTTTTTCAGAGTTCCATCCCTTTCATCAAGTTATACCTACTATGCTTTTTCCTAGGCAGGAAATGAATACTCAGGCTATAGAAGCCAGATTCTTTCTAGACAGATACCTACTGGAAAACATGTATATTGGTTGCTGCTTTCCCTTCATCTAATGTTATTCTAAAATGAACAACTAATTGACCTTTATTTCCATGCAGGAATTGGGGAAATTAATTGTGGTTGACACCCACACCCCAAATACATGGGCTGTATGATGTCACCTTCCTCCAATGGCCAGTAGAGTTTTAAGCAGCAAAAGGGGGAAAACAAACTCAACCGGAAATGTACTGAGAATGTCTCAAAGGTTGAGCTACAGCAAATAAAGTTTGTAGCAAAAGAAACACATTTATTACATAGTGTACACAATAACGTAATTATAAACATAAGTATTTCCAGATGTGTGTCATCAACTAGCCAATGCCACCGTATTTTATTGCTAGTTGATGATATACACATCCTGAAATACTTAATTCTGTACCAGATTATAGTATCAATGGACAATTTAAGAGTGAGCATAGTTGCCATGTGACAGGTCCCATGGTTTGCTTTATAAGCTAGCATCAAACCACAGAATATATGAGATAACATCAACTGGTCAGGGTTGATACACATCTTGTTTATTTTCCAGATGCGTGTCTAAACATTATGTTATGTACTATTGACCACTGAAGAGGCTGAAAGACAAATGGTCTTGTATTGGTCATTTGGTATTTATCACCAGCTTTGTATGAGGGATTTATACTAGCTTATGTAAAACTGATTCTCGGTGACTTTTATTGCAGCCTGATATTCAGGCCCTATGTTTTTAATTGCATTATTATGTACACTATATAATAAATATATTTCTTTTGCTACAAATTTGATACAAAGCTCAACCTATGAAGCATTTTCAGTAGAGTTTTAAACCATAAAATTGGTTTCATTGCTCTGAGATTGCCTGTTCAAGGAACTCCCTGAATATCTAGCTGCATTCCCACTGGGTACACAATGGAAACTCTGAATTAGGTAACTGTGTTTTAGAAAACAAAGTTATTCTCTGTTCTGCACATGGTCACCAAAACTGAGGAAATGTCCTTGTTTCTTTGCCAGTGTAAGTGCAATGAAATCAAATTTAAAAACTATTTCGCCCTTCTATTGTTACACAGTTGATGTTTATGGTTTGCATTAATTCCCTTAAATGAATGTCTTGTACATCTTTAGATGAATATGAAAGCTCTATGGGGCTCCTTTTGACACCCACAGGACTGTATAAGAGCTGGGGAAAGCTTGATGGATCTCTGTTCAATAGAACTGGTTAATGGGATTTTTCATCTAGATCTGAATACCTGTGTTTTGCATGTTGAGGTACTTATTTGTTTGGTGTTAAATTAAGTGGTGGATGCTAGCAGAATTTACTCATGGAGCCAAGTGTTAACCTAATATATTTCAAATCATCTCAAAGCTGTCTGAAAAAAGTCAGAGCTTGCAAGGGCTGCTGTGATCTAAACAACCAAGGTAAAACTAATTCCCCATCACTTGAAACACCACTTGGAGCAAACTATGAGTAATTGTGGCCACAATCCTATGCACACTTATCTTTGTGTAAATCCTAGTGAACTCAATGAGATTCACTTCTGAGTAGATCTGCCTAGGTTTGTTTCTTAGCAGGGCAAGCCTAAACAGAATTAAACCCTCCTAAAGCCACTGGAGTAAATGGGCTTCAAAGGGTGTAACTTGTGTTTAGGCTGTGCCAAATTGGTGGGGTGGGGGGTATAAATTTAGTGAGAAATTCAATATAGTTTTCATTTGCCTATTAAATATAATAAACAGCTCCAGCTGTTGTTGATGACGTCTGTTCAGAGACCCGAGGTTTCCAGGAATAATTCTGGGATAGATTCCAGAACCTTAACAAAACAAAACAAAAAAGCAAACAAAATTTACCAGGACAATTTGTGGCAAAGGTTGGAATATGATGCCACAATGATATAACAGTTGTTTTTACTGATGTTTCTGTAGCACCATAAAAAGGTTCTACAATGTAATATTCTGTAAAATCATTTGGTACATCATAAGAGAATCTAAGAGGTGCCCTGCACACTTCTTCAGATACACTGAATGAGAAGTCACCAACCATCTCTCCTTATATATAATTCTGTTTTGCGGTGAATCTTTCCTGAACGTTCCACATGCTCCCAAATCAATTGGCTTCCTGATGTGTCTTTCATGTGTCATTGGTGGCTGTGTTACCTGAGTCCCACCCACAGAAGCCACATGTGCCAAAAATCAACTCACAACAGAACTTTGCCTCAGGAGAGAGGACAACTCGCTCTGCCGGGGCCCTGGCTTCTAGCCTCCTTCTCCCCCAGCCTGGCGGCTCTTCATGGCTCTGTGCCGCTTGGGCCCACCTTGACTGGCTGATTCTCCCACCCCCAGAGTCTCCGGCGCTCCTGGGGGCAACCCTGTCCCTGGCTGCCGTCTTCCCGCTACTTGTCATGGGCTGGAGTGCGGGTGGAGTGAGAGAGGGATAGTCCAGGTCCGGTCCAAGGTCAAAAACCAGGAGGCAGGAAAACAGGAGCCAAGTAACAAAGTCCAAGGTACAAACTGAAACCTTAGTCATTCAGAGCCAGAGTCGAGGGAAGCAGGAGCCAAGTAACAGAGTCCAGAGCACAAACTGAAAGCATAGTTGTCAAAGCCAGAGTTGAGGAGCCGAGAGGTCAGAGCAGGAACCGGGAACACGGGCGAGGTGGGTGCAGAGTGTCATCAAGCTGACTAGTTGCTGGCACGAGGAACTGACAAGGAGAGAGGAGCTAAGTATCCCTCCGGGGCTGTTGTCAATTGGCGGCCAGCACATGTGTCCCGACTCTTGTTAGAATTCAGGGCTGAGGGACCACCTGTTGCGCAGGCGTGCCTCTCACCGCCAGGATGCCAAGTCCCACTGGCACCGGTCTTGGAAACGGGCCACCAGTAGGGGTGAATCAAGGGGGCTGTCCAACATGCATTGTTCCACCCTAGCTGTTGCTGGAGTGGGCTCCGCGGCTTCACTGGGGTCAGGTATAGATTCTGCTGGAGCTGGGAGCTCATCTTCAGCAGTACTCAGGACTTCTGCTGGGGCTGGGAGCTCATCCTCGGCATCACTGCTCCATCGCTGTATGATGGCATTGCGGGCTCCGCTCAGCTTCTTCACCTGGCACTTCCCCCACTGTCCTGCTGGTGGCCTCTCTGCTGCTTCGCCTGGCCTCGCGCTCCTCCGCGCCTCTGCAGTTCCCAGTGGGTGAGGGGCCACGGGGCACTTCTGGCAATGGTGGGGGGTGTGAGTGCCCTTCTGTCCCACCGCTGACTCTCTGTGAGTACCAGCAGGGACTGGGACACAGGCAGGTTGCTATGAGTGACTCCCCCCCCCAAGTCTTTCCCACTTGCGGGTGGCAGGCAGAGCAAATGAGGGCCGCCACCAGAGAGGACAAGCCAACCAAGGAGGAGAACGAGGCTGACATGTGCAAGCAGCATGGGCCCGAGCACTGCAAAGGGGGGAAAAGGCGGATTGCCACCGGGGGCCTCTGTGCAGGCAGACAGATAGAAAGACGATGTATGAGAAAACGCTGAGGGGCTGTGTACAGCCGCCTTCACACGTATGGAAATGCATGGAACAGAGCCAGGCCTGTAAAGTGCCTCTCACATCTTTCTAGATCCCGTTGTATTGCTTCTACAACAGGCTTTGCTACTAGTTACATATAAGTAGGTGAGGAGGGTGTTCCCAGGAAGGGCTAATCAAAGTCAACATGACCCTGACCTGGATAGCCTAGGCAAGCCCGATCTCATCGGATCTCAGAAGCTAAGCAGGGTCAACTCTGGCAAGTACCTGGATGGGAGACCTTGAAATACCGGAGGCAGGAGGCGGGGGCAGGCTTTATTCAGCCATCTCTCTGAATATCCTCCAGGGCCCCAGTAGGGGTCAGTTACCAGAGGTCACCATGACTTCCAGGTGCACACACAGTCAGTCACCAGAGGTCAACATGGCTTCCAGGTGTACACACATACATGGACATATTTTTAAAAAAATAACCCAAGATGCATAAGTAACGGAGCAATAAATATAGCTAAGATTGGATGAAGGCAATTGGTAAGACCCGTGAACAGCAGCAAATTAGTATACAGCATAATAAAAGACTTTACAAACAGATGTGAGAACTGAATGATGTTTGCATGTGTACTGAGATAAAAAACCAATATTTCTGTTAAACCCTGGGAGTTCCATTGTCCTGAATGTTGTAATAACTTGTAACTCAGCAATCTCCTGTTCTATATTTCTGAAATACCTTTGCAATAAACAGCTACTCTGAGGTCCTCCATTGAATGTCCTGGAAGACTGACGTGTTCTGCAGGTTTCTCAGTTTTGTGATTCTTGATGTCAGATTTGTGTCTGACATCTGGCAGGTGAGACAGATGTGGCCCTTCCTGGGCAAGAAAGTTCTTGTCACTGTAGTGCATGGCCTGGTAACATCTAGTTTAGATTACAGCAATATGCACTGCGGAGTTGCCTTTGCAGATTGTCCAGAAGTTACTGTTGGTACAGAATGCTGCAGCTCTAACATTGACTGTAGTGTGTCATAGGGACCACATCACAGCAGTCTTGTTCCATCTACATTGGCTTCCAGTTCTTCTGGGAAGAATTCAAGGTGCTGGTATTGATCTTTAAAGCCCTATATGGCTTGAGGCCAGCAAACCTTAAGGACTGCCTTCTCCAGTTTGGTGTACTAGTTAAGAGCACGGACTGTAATCTGGGAGAACTGGGTTTGACTCCCCACTCCTTCCCATGCAGCTGCTGGCATGACCTTGGGTCAGTCACAGTTCTCTCAGAGCTGTTCCGGAAAGAGCAGTTCTTGAAAGAGCTCTCTCAGCCCCACCTACCTCACATTGTCTGTGTGGGAAGGATGTCTGTTGTGGGGAGGGGAAGAGAAAGGAGATTGTAAGCCACTCTGGGACTGCAAGTGAAGGGTGGGGTATAAAATCAATCTCCTTCTCCTCCTATATGAACCTACCTGATCACTGCAGAAGTGGTGCTCCAGGTGCCCCTGACATCTGAGGCAAGATGGGTGGCAACCTAAGAAAGGGCCTTAATCTGTCTCTCTCTATCATTGCCTTCCCCTAGTGGGTGAAGACTTTTTTGTTGCATTTAGTATCAACAAATAACAGTTAATGGCCCTCCTCCCAAGTTTTGGTGTTGTGTGTTGCTCAGATCTTGCAAACTGGGGGCCATGGCTTCCTTTACAGAGTCAATCCATCTCATGTTATGTCTTCCTCTTCTCCTGCTGCATTCAACTTTCCCAGCGTTATTGTCTCCTGCCTTCTCATAATGTGACTTCCATGAGCAAAGTACAATAGCCTCAGTTTAGTAATTTTAGCTTCTAGGGAGAGTTCAGGCATGATCTACAACCCACTTATTTGTCTTTTTGGTGGTCCACAGCATTGTAAAACATTTCAAAGGAATCAATTTTCTTCCTGTCAGCTTTGTTCAATGTCCAACTTATACACCCCTACATAATAATGGGGAATAAAGTGCAGAGAGGCTAAGGGCCAACAGATGTGGCCAGAGGCAACAGTGGGTAGAAGAGGCTGAGGAGGAGGAACTGCAGCCCAGCACCTATGCTTCAAATAGCTCAGCCAGGGAGAAGCCCCACTATTGGTTGTCAGTAGTGAGCCGGACGGTCAGCAGTGACAGGGATGCCAGGCGTGCAATGGCAGAGGATTTGGCAGAGGTGATGGTGGGGAAGTACCTCTCCAAGTCCCCTGAGATTGCCAATGCAGATCCCTTGGAATACTGGTCATGCAAGGCTGTCATTCGGCCTGACCTCTCTTACATGTCCATGAGCCCTGAGTCCACCTAACACCCAAATCCCAGCAGAGAGAGAAGTTTGCAATCAGGAGGATATAAAATGTGGGTCCTCACTCAGCCAAGGCACCCAGTAGCTAAGCCCCATGTCTCAACATGAGCAGAGAGATGGGATGACTCAGAGCCCTGAGTCCACCTAATACCCAAACCCCAGCAGGGGAGAGGAGTTTACAATCTGGAAGGAATAAATGAATATGCTCTGCTTGTCTGCTTTTAACAAGTTCCCTGCCTCTTTGTGTAACTATGAATAGCCAACAGATGAGAGCGTGTGGAGCTGAGCTGAGCATGTATATAGCTTTCTGATCTTATACAGCAAAATGGGAACTGTTGTTATTGACAGCTTGCCAGTACCTGTTAAGTTTTGGAGGGCTCCTACTGGTGTTTCCAAGACTGAGGAATTCTGCTCCTCCTGTTGTCTTGGAATTTTGCAAACTGTTTACGTGAGCAGGCACATCTGGAAATGTATCCATCCATGAACCACCACAAACAGCATCAAAGCTTGTGGAATGTTTGCGCTGAGCGCCCTTCCACAGACATCACTTCACGAACCGGCCAAAATTTGTGACGAACTTTAGTTCATGAACCGGTTCGTGGATATCCCTAAACGCCTATTTTCTTCCACTTGCACTCTGCTTGTGTATTTCTAAATAAACTTGTTACAAAGACTCCATAAGATGCTGGCATTCTCTCATCCAAAAGGAATTATACTCAGTAGCATGCCTCTGGGACTCCTCACCTCTTGGGGAAGTGGGAAGCTTGTAGCTATCACTCTAAGCTAAATATATGCAGTCCCTTTAACTTCTCCTATAACTTTTTTTCTAGAATCTTATTATATTTGTAATTCTACTGAATTCTATTCAGGTTGTCAGCACCCTTCTTGGTCCTTCAAAGCTGAACAAATATTCCAGATGTGGTCTTACCTATTCAGAGAACATCTATTGTGATATATTGGGGGAGGGTGGCTTTGGAAATCACATTCTTCGGATATCTGGCCAGTAGTTTCTAAACTGTGTCTTTTAATGGGTTTTATAATTGTTGTTTAATTGTGTTTTTTAGCTATATTGCAAGCTGCCTTGAGCCCTGCAGGGGAGAAAGGCAGCTAATACATAGTTTAAATAAATAAATAAAATATGCAGTTCTCAAATCTATGTTTATGTTTAGAGTTCTAAACTTTGCCAGCCTAAGCAGAGGTATACCCATCTGAGCCCTTTGACTTTAGTGGACATAAAAGGGTATAACTCAGTTTTGGTTTGCACTGTAAATCTTTCATAGAGAACTTCACAACTAATTCTTGGAACCTGTCATACCATACTGCCCTAAGAACTGTTTCCTATGGATTTATTTTTTTTTGCTAGGTGAGGGGGAACCCTCTGTTTTCAGTTTAAAGGGTTTCCTGGGCATTAAATGGATAAAAACGCCACAAGCTAGCCTGATAATATTCAGGCTCTGCACGAGCTTTCCAAGTTCACAAGATGACAGTACCTGGGTATGTCATAGTACCCATAGTACCATAGTACTATCTGTGCTATGGGAATCTATTTTATAAGCAGGGACCTACAAGGTACCTGCAGGGGCAGCCTTCCCATTCCCTCCACCATTGCTTCCCCTTCACTACCGTCATTCCTTCTGTGTGTATGTCTGTCTGTTTTCCACCCACGTTATCAATTCCTTCTCCTCCCCCTGAATTCCTTCTCTCTGTGCATCTCTTTTTTCCCATGCTGTCATTCTCTCCTTCCAGAGTTCATGGGTGGGGGGGTGGCCCCTCATCTAATTGCCTCCCCAGCCCCCTCCCCACCAGTACCTGTGGCTTTCTGGAGGCTGACAGCCTTCCTGGGCTTTCCTTCCCCTGCACCTAAAGGCCGCTGCCCTGCAGCCACTTTGGCTCTCATCACAGCTAGTGAGCCCTCCCCCAATCTCACCTTCACTGCCTCCCCTTCACCAGGGCCACCTCCTCCTGGCCTGCACTTCATCCCTGCCACCTCCTCCATTGCCAGCTGCCTCTCATCCAGTCTGCAGCTGCCTTTTGATAGCCTGGGCAGCAGAAGCAGGTTCCTTCCAGCCCAGCCACGTTTTCCTCCAGCTGGACTGTCAGGAGCACTCTAGCACTGTCTGGCCCTGTGGGGACACTTGGTCTGTCGCAGCAATGGTGACAATAGCAGTGGCAGCAACGACATTGGTTCCTCCCCTCCCCTCACCACTGAAGAAGCAGCAGAAGGAGGCCTGTCAGTGTCGGCAACAATCATTCCTTCCTCCCCCCACCCTCAGCAGTGTCACCTGAGTTGTGTGAGTGGCATTTCTGTGCAAGTGCGGACAAAAGTTCTGAGGGGGGGGTGTCGTTCACTGATATTAAGTTACACAGGAATCACTAAATGTATGGGGGGGGAATGCCATGCTCAAATTTAACAGAATGTCCTCCATAGCTTGATCCTTATTTTACTCATTAACCCAGGTGCTGCATATTCTATGTGTGGACTCTCAGACCGTCACAGCAGCTGTGCTATGAATAAGTTGTCCTTTTATGTGCATAGATGTGGTTTTTCTCCCCTTCTCTCTTTTTCATGGGATGCATGCTAGAGTTATGCTGTACACACATTTCTGTGCACCTCTACAGGTCTGCCTAAGAAGCCGATCTTATTTTTGAAATAGATCCCACAGTGTTTGAATTCCTACACAAGCCAACACAGATGTTGCTGTTGATTTTAATAACTTTCACCTGGATTCTCTTGTCTCTTTCTCTACATCTCTGAAAGGAGGAGGGGGCTGGCTCTCATGATTAATCATTATCATGGGAGATTTCAAGGCACTGAACACATACCATCACAGAATTTTGGGCAAATTAAGGGAGGCTTTACACCAGTTTCCCAGAGAGACTCCAGACTTGCCATGTCAGCACTTAATGGTGGGAAAACATCAGCATCCTAAGTAGTGGAGTCAGAACTTCATAATAATGGAGACTATCATACCATCCTGAAGATCGCTGCAATCCTGATGATTGCTAGGTCAATGATTCCCACATGGTAAGTTAATATATGCCAAAGGGTTACCAACGCTCATTAGAAAGGCTCTCAGTCTGACTGCTGGCAGCATGAGAAATTACAGGAATGTGACTTGGGGCAAATGATGAAACCAAGTGTGGGTCATGAGAAAAGAGGAAATTCTCTCGGTAGAATGGGGGGGGGATTACGTGGACCTATCAGGACAGAACAAGGACATTTGCTATTCCCAAATGGAGACAGCAAGCATCTCCCTGAGAAGATCCGGGAGTCCTGGTACTGGATTTCATTTTCTTCCAGTCTGTGGGTACTAGATACATAAGACGATCTAGGGGTATCTGCTTTATTTACAAATATGGAAGCAAGTGGACTCTTAAAACAGGAAGCAAACCAACTAGTCTTGCATCAGTCTCCCAGAAAACCACTGTTTCAAAGCACCCCATACCAAGGTTTGTCCAGAGTATCAACTAATCCCAGCTCCTTAATCTCTGCCTGCCCCTCTCTCAATATAAATAGCAAAACCATCTTCAGATTGATCCTTGGCTTCTTCCCACTACCTTGAAGGTGCTGCATTCCCAGAATTGGGTATTATTATATTCCAAGAGCTTAAGAGAGATTCCCATATATCAAGAATATTAAGTCCAGTTGTCTGAGGGCAATAGTCAAAACACTCTCTCCTAGGGTGCCAACAACCTGTAGAGAAAAAAGAACACCAGCTCCTGCATTAAATAGAAGTTCAGTGTATGGAAATGGATAGGTGAGACTTTCCATGGCATGAAGGTAGACATCACCAGGTAAATAATATCCTATTAAGGTGGCAAGACACTTTTTTCTACAGGTTGTTGGCAACCCTACTATGAAGAAATGTTCTTTCTTTCTTTCTTTCTTTCTTTCTTTCTTTCTTTCTTTCTTTCTTTCTTTCTTTCTTTCTTTCTTTCTTTCTCTCTCTCTCTTCTCTCTTTCTCTCTTTCTCTCTCTCTCTCTCTCTCTCTCTCTCTCTCTCTCTCTCTCTCTCTCTCTCTCTCTCTTTCTTTCTTTCTTTCTTTCTTTCTTTCTTTCTTTCTTTCTTTCTTTCTTTCTTTCTTTCTTTCTTTCTTTCTTTTTGGTAGAGGTCTGACCTGGGTAAAACCTTTACCAGAAGGTTTTAAAAGGCTTTCTCTCTGGGCAAAGAACAGGCATGGCAGGGGAAGTAAGTTCAATTGTTTTCCAGAGTTTCCTCAGACCACTTTCATACAAATGCTAATAGATCTAGCCAATGGGATGGTCAAGCTCCCCTCCCCCCAAAAAAAAGCAGGGAACAGAGATTTGGAGGTATTAAAGACTAGAAAGACTTCAGGAAGAGACTTCAGAAAAAGCTTCTTTGATCCAGCCTGACCTGGTCAGTGGGTGGGGAAAAGAGAGATGATAAAACTCCTGGAAGAAAGGAGGAGAGGTCTCTTTTGGTGCTGATTTTATTGAAGCAGACAGAGCTCTTAACTGCAGTCTGGACGAGATGGCCATTGCCATGTGCTGGCCTAAAGGAGGCTTGACGGTAATGGAACTCCCATAAACATCTGCTAACTTTCTAAGCTAAGGAGCCTGCCTTACATTTAACAGATGGGGCATGTATAGAGGCAGGGACAGAGGAATTGCATTTTACCCTTTTGTTTTGAATCCCTTGCTCAGTCTGGTGCTCTGCTAAAAGTATGCTTGTGAATATTTTCTTTTTAACAAATGCTTTATAACTTTTGATCCTGGTAGTGGTTCTTTGTGCCACATAGACCTGCACCATCTTGGACACGCTATCTTAACAGGAGTGCCAGGAAGAAGAGGACAGTCAGTTGGCAAGAGACTACTCCCCTAGTGGTGCACAAGGCAGCAAGCTGTCCCACGGAGCCAGACTCTGGATAGTGGGAGACACAGAGGCAAGGCCTCAGAACATGGAAGGGAAGCTGGGAGTCCTAACCCTCCCAGTGGGCAATCCCTACAAAGGTCAGGTGATGGCAGTGGTTGAACTGGAAGGGAAAAAAGCCCCTCCAGTGTTGGGAAGACCCAGGAGGGCAGGGTGAAACAGGGCCTGCAGGCCAGAGCAGGACTGTTCCACCACACCTACAATCACTTCCCAGAGTTCTGGTTCCCAAATACTTTTAAGCAGCCTGAAGGCCTGATCTGCATCTAGCATTTGCTCCGCTGTCTTACCAAACCCACACTGGAACAGAAATTCCCATCTACATTGCATAACACTTTCACTTTGATTGTGTGTCGCATTTTATGGCAGTGTCCAGACTGCATGCTGCTTTGTTTGATCTCTGGTTTCATGGTGGCTGTCTGCATAGATTTATGGCTGTTTGATGGCCATTTGGGGGGGGACTCTGCAGTCAGTACAGTGTTGGCCCGGAATAGTTCAATGTGGTTTTGAACTGCATCTTTTTTCTGTTCCAGTGTGGATTTGGTAAAACAGCTGAACAAATGCTAAATGCAGATTGGCCCAGAAGCTCTTCCTGGAAGAGAAGATTTAAATCAACAGGTTAACAGGGGGGATGGGACTTTTTTGCATGGTGATTCATAATGTCTGTTTTAAAAGAAATAACTGTTTACCCTGAATAAGAAAACAGTATTCCCAACAGCAATAAGTCTTTTTTCCCCATCTAGACAAAACTAGCCTATCAACAGTTTCCACTCAGAAAATTACAGGCAGGAGTAATCTAAACAGAGCAAGAATATAATGCTTATCCCCTAACATAAAGTTAATCTGCAGCAGAATCTAAAATAAATTAAACTATCCACATGAATGGCAGCAGCTGGGCTATCCAACCCTATCAATTACCCCTCCCCACTCCAAAACTCTTTCACTTCCTCAGTAATAATAGTACAAACATTTAGAAGGCTTGTGCTTAAGTCCTAAACATTCGTCTGTTAGGTATTACAACCTTGCAGCATGTTTTCAATTCAGTTCTTAAGCTACTTTTCTTTTCCTAGCAGGTTTCCAAATTCTCGGACTGCTGAGACCTAGATAAACAGAACTCTCGTGAGTCTCGGCTACTGCCGTAAATACCCTGTGGTTCAAACTCATCAGATGCTCATTCACCTTATGGATCTTTTCAGCTGGCCTGATTAACATCCATGACCTCCTATTTATTTATTTATTTCATTTGTATCCTGCCATTCTCCCCAAAGGGGACCTAAAGCAGCTTACTTATTTATTTTATTGCATTTCTATCCTGCTCTCCCTGCAAATGGGCTCAGGGCGGCTCACATTCAGTTGCAACATATGACCAGGCATATAAAACATATAAAAACAAGATAAAACAATCCATTTTACAATTAAAGGGCTTGGAATAATGTCGGTCCTTCAGTCAAATAAAGATGGCATACTATAGATGTAATACTAAGTCCAGATTCAGCGGTATCCCACGCTACTATGGCTTCCACACTGCTATGGCTCGGTCTCCATACAGGGCCACCTACTAACCCGATGTTACTAATGATGATAGTTGGTAGTAGTGGTGGTAGTGGTGGGCGGCTCCTAATTAAAAGCCTGGCAGAAGAGCTCTGTCTTGCAGGCCCTGCAGAATTATATAAGGTCCCGCAGGGCCCTGATCTCCTCCGAGAGCTTGTTCCACCAGGTAGGAGCCGCCATCGAAAAGGCCCTGGCCCTGGTTGCGGCAAGCCTGGCCTCCTTGGGGCCTGGAATCACTAGATGATGTTGTGACCCCAACTGAAGTGGTCTCTGGAGTATGTGTGCGGAAAGGTGGTCCCTCAGGTATGTTGGACCCTAGCCATATGGGGCTTTAAAGGTAAGTACCAGCACCTTGAACAAATTCGGTATGCTATTGGCAGCCAATGCAGCACTTTCAGCACAGGCCAGATGTGTTCCCATCTCGGGAGACCCATCAAAAGCCTGGCTGCAGCATTCTGCACTAGCTGCAGCTTCCAGATCTGCAACAAGGGAAGCCCCATGTAAAGAGCATTACAGTAGTCTAATCTCGAGGTGACCATCACGTGGATCACTGTAGCCAGCTCATCGCAGCCAAGGAAGGGAACCAACTGTTGAATCAGCTGAAGATAGTAAAAGGCTGACTTAGCAGTGGCTGCCACCTGGACCTCTATAGTTAAGGAAGGATCCAGAAGCACTCCCAAACTCCTCACCTCCAGCACTGGCACCAGTGGAGCCCCATCAAAGGTCGGGAGATGGATCCCCATCCCCAGACCACCCCGACCCAGGCACAGGTCCTCCATCTTCACCGGGTTTAGCTTCAGCCAGCTCAGTCTAAGCCAACCAGCCACAGCTTGCAATGCCTGGTTCAGATCTTCTGGGTTGGAGTCCGAGCGGCCGCCCAACATCAGATAGAGCTGGGTGTCATCGGCATACTAGGATCCGGCTTACATCATTCTCCTCTCCTTCATTTTATCCTCACAACAACATTGTGAGGCAGGTTAGACTGAGACATAAGAACATAAGAGAAGCCAATGTTGGATCAGGCCAATGGCCCATCTGGTCCAACACTCTGTCACACAGTGGTCAAAAATACCAGGTGCCATCAGGAGGTCCAGCCGTGGGGCCAGGACACTAGAAGCCCTCCCACTGTTCCCCCTCCCCCACAAGCACCAAGAATACAGAGCATCACTTGCCCCAGACCAAGAGAGTTCCTATCTATTTTGTTGTTGTTCAGTCACACAATTGACTCCGACTCTTCGCGACCCCATGGACCAGATTATGCCAGGCCCTCCTGTCTTCCGCTGTCCGCTGAAGTTTGCTCAATTTCATGTTTGTTGCATCGATGACACTGTCTAACCATCTCATCCTTTGCTGTCCCCTTCTTCTTTGACCTTCAATCTTTCCCAGCATCAGGGTCTTCTCCAGTGAATGCTCCCTTCTCATTTGGTGGCCAAAGTATTTGAGCTTCAGCTTCAGGATCTGGCCTTCCAGGGAACAATCAGGGTTGATTTCTTTTAGGATTGACTGATTTGATCTCCTTGCAGTCCAAGGGACTTTCAAGATTCTTCTCCAGCACCATAGTTCAAAAGAATCTATTCTTCGGCGCTCGGCCTTCCTTATAGTCCAACTCTCGCAGCCATACATTACTACAGGGAATACCATTGCTTTGACCATGCGGACTTTTGTTGGCAGGGTGATGTCTCTGCTTTTTATCATGCTGTTTATCTATACCTTGTGGCTAATAGCCAGTAATGGACTTCTGCTCGGTATGCTTATCTAATTCCCTCTTGAAGCTGTCCATGTTTAGCCGCCACCACCTCCTGTGGCAGTGAATTCCATGTGTTAATCACTCTTTGGGTGAAGAGGTACTTCCTTTTATATATATACCGCAGGTTAGGAAAGGTACAAATAGGTATAGAAAAAAGCCTGCATGGTTAACAAATAAAGTAATGGAAGCTGTAAAAGGTAAGAAGGATTCCTTTAAGCGGTGGAAAGCTAGTCTTAGTGAGGTTGATAAAAGGGAACACAGACTATGGCAAATAAAATGCAAGTCTGTGATCAGGCAAGCAAAAGGGAATATGAGGAGCATATCGCAAAAAACATAAAGACCAATAATAAAACTTTCTTCAAATACATTAGAAGTAGGAAGCCAGCCAGGGAGGCAGTGGGGCCCTTGGATGACCAAGGGGTAAAAGGAGTAGTGAAGGATGATAGGGAAATGGCTGAGAAGCTGAATGCATTTTTTGCCTCTGTCTTCACTGTGGAAGAGGAGAAGTGTTTGCCCACTCCAGAAGCACCGATTTCGGGAGGGGTTTGAAAGACCTGAATCAGATTGCGGTGACAAGAGAGGAAGTCCTCCGACTGATGGACAATTTAAAAACTAATAAATCACCAGGCCCGGATGGCATTCATCCGAGAGTTCTGAAAGAACTCAAATGTGAACTTGTGGATCTCCTGACAAAAATATGTAATCTTTCTTTAAAATCTGCCTCCATTCCTGAGGACTGGAAGGTAGCTAATGTCACTCCCATCTTTAAAAAGGGCTCCAGGGGAGATCCAGGAAATTACAGGCCAGTCAGTCTGACATCGATACCGGGTAAGTTGGTGGAAACTGTTATTAAGGAAAGAATTAGTAGGCACATTGATGAACAAAAACTATTGAGGCAGACTCAGCATGGGTTCTGTAAGGGAAGATCTTGTCTCACTAACCTGTTAGTGTTTTTTGAGGAGTGAACAAACATGTGGACAAGGGGGACGCAATAGATATTATTTACCTTGACTTCCGGAAAGCTTTTGATACAGTTCCTCATCAAAGGCTCCTAAGTAAGCTCAATAATCATGGGATAAAAGGACAAGTCCTCTTGTGGATCAAAAACTGGCTTATAAATAGGAAACAGAGAGTGAGTATAAATGGGAAACTTTCTCAGTGGAGGGTGGTAAGCAGTGGGGTACCACAGGGATCAGTACTCGGTCCCATGCTTTTTAACTTGTTTATTAACGATTTGGAATTGGGAGTAAGCAGTGATGTGGCTAATTTGCAGATGACACGAAGTTGTTCAGGGTGGTGAAAACCAGGGAGGATTGTGAGGCACTCCAAAGGGATCTGTTGAGGATGGGTGAGTGGGCGTCAACGTGGCAAATGGGGTTCAATGTGGCCAAGTGCAAAGTGATGCACATTGGAGCCAAAAATCCTAAATATAAATACACGTTGATGGGGTCTGATCTGGCAGAGACTGACCAAGAGAGAGATCTTGGAGTCGTAGTGGATAACTCGCTGAAAATGTCTACACAATGTGTAGCTGCAATAAAGAAGGCCAACGCTATGCTGGGGATTATTAGGAAGGGAATTGATAACAAATCAGCCAGTATCATCATGCCCCTGTATAAATCATTGGTGCGACCTCATTTGGAATACTGTGTACAGTTCTGGTCACCACATCTCAAAAAGGATATTATAGCATTGGAAAAAGTGCAGAGAAGGGCAACTAGAATGATAAAAGGTTTGGAACACCTTCCCTATGAAGAAAAGTTAAAATGCTTGGGGCTCTTTAGCTTGGAGAAACGACGGCTGAGGGGTGACATGATCGAGGTTTATAAGATTATGAATGGGATTGAGCAGGTTGAGAAAGAAGTACTTTTCTCCCTTTCTCACAATACAAGAACTCGTGGGCACTCTATGGAATTGCTGAGCAGTCGGGTTAGAACAGATAAAAGGAAATACTTCTTCACCCAAAGAGTGATTAACATATGGAATTCACTGCCACAGGAGGTCGTGGCAGCTGCAAGCATGGACAGTTTCAAGAGGAAATTAGATAAACATATGGAGCAGAAGTCCACCAGTGGCTATTAGCCACAGGGTATAGAATGAGAACTCTCAGTCTGGGGCAGGTGATGCACTCTATTCTTGGTGCTGGAGGGGGCAGCAGTGGGAGGGCTTCTGGTGCCCTGGCCCCACTGCTGGACCTCCTGATGGCACCTGGTATATTTTGGCCGCTGTGTGACAGAGTGTTGGACTAGATGGGCCATTGGCCTGATTCAACATTGGCTTCTCTTATGTTCTTATGTTCTTATGTTCTTTTATCCATTCTAACCCGACTGCTCAGCAATTTCATTGAGACAATGTGACTGGCCCAAGGTCACCCAGCAACCTTCCATGGCATGCTTAGGGATCCAAACCTGGGTCTTCCAGATACTTGTCCAACATTCTTAACCACTACACCACACTGGATCTCACCTACTGTAGATGCTGATAGCACACTGCCTTTACTGTGGGAATTCAAAGCTCCAGGACTGCCAGCTGAAACAGAGAGAAAATGTCCTGCTCCTTAAACAGAGGCTTAATGGGATGTTGTTCACTGTTGTGCCATGGAAAGCTTCAACTGCCCATTTCTACACATCAAGCATCTATTAAAGGAGGTCCTGGTTCATTATGGCATTACCACAAGAGTCTATATTGTGAGGGAGATCCTGGCCAGGGTCCAACATACCTGAGGGACCACCTTTCCCCATATATGCCCTGGAGACCACTGCGCTCAGGGACCCAGACCCAGAACCGACTGGTTCTCCCAAGTATTAAGGAGGCCAAGTTGGCAACAACTAGGGCCAGGGCTTTTTCAGTGGCGGCTCCACTCTGGTGGAATGAGCTCCCAGAAGAGATCAGGGCCCTGCGGGACCTTTTACAGTTCTGCAGAGCCTGCAAAATGGAGCTCTTCCGCCAAACCTTTGGAGCCGCCGCCACCATCACCACCACCACCACTACTACAATTACAACTATCGGTAGCACTAGTAATAACAACTGACAACCACGGTGGAAGCCCTGAGCTGCTGGTCCCTGTGACTATTGCTTGTCCTAGTCCCCACAAATTGAAGCAGACCAATAGAACTAAAGTAAAAACTGGAATTGCTAGCACTTTAATATTGCTTGATTTTAATATTGTTTTATACTATTGTATTATTTATCAGGAATTGTATTAATGTAATGAATTGTGTTTTATGGATTATGAGAATGTTTATTCCGTTGTAAGCCGCTGTCAGCTAGCTGCCATGAATTGGAATGTGGGGGATGCTTTGCTGTTCTCTCTCTCTCTCTCTCTCTCTCTCTCTCTCTCTCTCTCTCTCTCTCTCTCTCTCTCTCTCTCTCTCTCTCTCTCTCTCTCTCTCTGTTTCTCTGGCTTATTGGCCAGTGACCTTGAAGCTCTGTTCTGCCAGCTCTTGCCTTCCTGCTCATCTCCCCTGGGAATGTGAAACCGTTGTTTTGCCCGCGCACCCAGGTGCCTGCTTATTGGCCTCACTGTATCAGGGAGTCCTGTTTGAAGGGGATATTTCTTTTCTTGCTGTGTCTGAACCTGCCATTCCTGACACGAGAGCTCATGGTGTCTATTACAAATGTCAATAAACTGAACTTCATGAAGAATCATTGTTGAGTGATTTGATTGAGACCCCTGACAGCCGCCCTGAGCCAGCCTAGGCCGGAAGGGTGGGATAAAAATCAATAAAATCAATAAAATAAAAATAGTGTCAGTTATTGTCCTGTGAACTGGGGTCATTACTCACAGCCTGGGTATCAGGAGCTTTGGAGATCCTTGCTTAATGTGGCCCTGGAGTTTTCATAGCAGCCAAAAGGGTGCTGGGAGAAACAGATGTCTTCATCAAGAACCCATCCTTGCTATCAAAAACTGATGGAATCATGTGCGCCTCTGACTTCGGAAGCCCAAAGTACCTCGGGGTACAAAAGACACTGGTCTCGGCAGGGGGACAACTGCTCCACCTCAGTATTTTAAGTCCACAAATAAAGACTAACTGAATGAGAAATGTAATATAAATTTTGAATCGAGTGGCACTTTTAAGATCAACGCAATTTTATTCAAGGTGTGCGCTTTCATGTGCACGTCCACTTCTTCAGATACATTGAAATGGAAGTTGCCAGTCCATACATATAGGTAGAGGGTGAGTAGCAAATGAGCATACAGCATAATAAAGGTGTTTGACAGATGCAAGGACCAAACAGGAATAACAAGCTTAGTTTATATGGTCAGTATTTGTTTGGGTTTAATTCCAGGGGGGTGGGATAGTGAAGGAAATAAATATATCAAAATAGGACATTGATGGGCAGCTGTACCCTTCTAAATTGTGGGATGCTGCGATCCTGAGATCCTGCTATCATGATCCATCCATCTCCTCTCAACCATGGAGGCAACCTTATAGCACCCTCTTCTTTGAGGTGGGGCAATTGGCTGTGTGGTGTATCTCCTCTGTTCCTGGAGCAGAGGAATACATTCCAATCTAATATAAACTATAATTAAAACATCTTACGAAGCAATCTCAAGAAACTTGCTCTAGAACTAATGTCACCTGGTCTTAGAGCAAGTTCACAAATTACCATTCCTTAAAACTACTATATATAAGTGAACGTCTTTACACTGTAGCCCTGACCTGGATAGCCCAGGCTGGCCCTGGTCAGCTCTCAGAAGCTAAGCTGGATCAACCCTAGCTAGTATTTGGATGGGAGACCTCCAATGAATTCCAGGGTTGTGACACAGAGCCAGGCAATGGCAAACCACTTCTGAACATCTCTTGCCTTGAAAACCCTACAAGGTTGCCATAAGCCACTCTCAGCTGTGACTTGAAGACACTTTCTACCCCTAATCTACACTACAAAATTTATCAGCATCTCCTCTCTAAACACACTACTACTGCAGCAGCAACCAGCCAGCCAACAAGGGAGTAGGTGGACAACAGCGCAAAGAGCAGCTGCCACTGCCAGCAGAGTAAGGAAGAGAGGAGGACGAAAGGAGAGGTGGAGTTGAGGGAAGTAAGAGGAGCATGTGGTGAGAGGGGCATGTCTCCCTCTGACCTCCCTGAGCCCTCTAAACCAGGGGTGTCAAACACACGGCCCTGCAGGGCTCAAATCTGGCCCATAAGCAACTGGCTCTCTCCTCCTTCCTTCCCAGGGGCTGCTGCTGCTGCTGCCGCCGCATCACAGCTCATTTTTGCCCAGCTTCCTCAAGACTTGATCTCTCTCCCACACACTCACACAGCTCCCTCAGTCACTCCTTCCTGCTTCCTGTTCACAGGAAAGAGACGAAGCCAACAAGCCTGCCTTCCCTCCATTGGCTGAGCTCTCCTCCTTTGGGAGGAAGGGAGGGGGAAGGAAAGAGCAAGAGAAAGCCAACTCTGAGACCCATGGCTCCTTTAAGACCAGCAAAGTTTTATTTCAGGTATAAGCTTTTGTGTGCACACATACTTCTTCAGAGGGAAGTTTTTTCTGACAAGCACGTGCTCTGTTGTTTTCTTTGAGACTTGTTCTGTTTCTCACTCACTCACACACATGTGTACCTATGTTAAAAGGAAGGGGTGTGTTAGGATAAGTGGAAAGGAAAATTAAAAGGAAATAATTTTGGCTTATTCTGAAAAGTTTTTTAAAGATTAGATTTCTCTGTGCCTATCTGGATTTTATTTTCTTTCAAAATGACCCTGATTAGGAATTACAACACTAGGATTGGATTCCGTTGTATAATGACTGGATGTAGATGGCTAGGTATTTAAAAATACATCTATGGTTCCATATGTTCCAGTTCAACACATCTCCCTTTTCCCCCTCCCACTTCTCTGGCTGCCTTTCTTCACTCCCCATTTGCTTTTTAAACTGTTTCATTATTAGGCCCTGGCATAGGCGGGATATAAATTGAAAGTAATAAATAAATAATCACTAGCACTGAGTGGATTTTGCCCAGTCTGAAATCAACACATTATTTCACTTGAGGAGATCCCCCTCTCTAGTTTGAACAGATGAAGAAGGGAAAAAAATTGAAGAAACCTAACAGCACAGCTTGTAATCTTTATTACTGACAAGGAGCAAGAGTCCAATAGCATCTAACAAAATTTGAGGCAGGGCATGAGTCACTGCTCACTTCTTCAGCTACAGCTAGAATGCAAGTCCATTGGTCCTTATAACTTGAAGACTGGAGTGATTTCAGATGCCAAACGACAAGAGCAGGCATTGGTAATGAGACAGGAAACCTAGGTCTCAATTCAGTCCTGGAGGATGCATTGAGCTTCATTATTGTTGTATAGTGGGTTAGACACATAATGAAACCACGGACAACGATGTAGTGATCAGCATGGTTCGCTATTATACAACACGAGAACAACAACACCTGGCCAGGTGGCCAACTATATACATGCTAAGGGGAACACCCCCTGGTGCCATTGGCGGGTTTGAATTCCCGCCGCCGTTCCCATTGGTTCCCCAAAGCAGGAGCTCGGAGCCCCAATCCCATTGTTCTTCAGGACTCAAGCTCAGGCTCTTTCGCTGACAGCCTGAAGTGGTCAGCGGACACAACACCCCTCCCCCCATAGTCCTGACCCTGTCTAGGTGACATAGTCCTTCAGGTATGCGGGGGCTCTATGTTCCCTAGTGGACCGCCGCGGTGCTGGCATTGGGGCTTCTCCGGTGATAAGTTGTGGATGTGCGGTGGGGCCTGCTGCTTCGCTTCTTCCCTCTGGGGGTGGGTGCTCCGTCAGGCGCTCGGCCATTATGGCCTCTGACGTTGGGAGCTGCCTGTCGCTGGGGCCTGCCTCCCTTAGGTCCCGTTCTGCTTCGGGTTCTCCCTGGGCTTCCCGTAGGGCCCGCTCCACCTCCCCTTGGTCCCCTGGATCTCCTACCTTTGGATGTAGGTGCCGCCTCAGCTGGTCCATGTGGCGCTGCAGAACCTGCCCATCATCTGTTGATACCTTGTAGGAAACGGGGCCTGTGGGGCAGATTACCTTCCCTGCTAGCCATTCTGGGCCCTGTCCATAGTTCCTCGCGAAGACCGGGTCCTCCAGGAAGAAGCCCCTGGATGCCTCCTGGTCCTCGAACATGTTGCACGCCATTGGAGCCCTGTTCGGGTGCAGGGGGTCCAGGAGGATGGCTGGCCTCCAGCCCATGAGGAGCTCCATGGGGCAGTGACCACTGACCAGATTGGGTGTTGTTCGGTTCGCCAGCAGGAACCGGGCTATGCATGACTCCCAGTCACCTTCCGTCAGGTGGCTTAAGACTTCCTTAGCCGTGCGGACCACGCACTCCGCTTGGCCGTTCGTAGCGGGGTGGAAGGGCGCTGATATGTCGGATCAAGTTGTCCCACAGGAACTGCTGGAATTCCTCGGAAGTGAACACCAAGCCATTGTCCAAGACAATAGTGTCCGGCAAGCCATGCATGGCGAAGATCTTGCGGAGGGCTCGGATGGTGGCGCTTGCGGAGGTGGTGGAGACAGGACTCACCTCCAGCCACTTGGAGTATGCGTCCACGGTTACCACGAACGTCAATCCATGGAAGGGCCCGGCGAAGTCGATGTGGAGCTGGGACCACAGGGTCCTTGTTGATTCCCATGACTGCGTGGGCACGCTTGGTGGACTTGGCCGGACCTCTTGGCAGATCTGGCAATGCTTCACCCAGGCCTCTATTTCCCCGTCCATGCCTGGCCACCAGACATAGCTCCAGGCGAGGGCTTTCATCTGCACGATGCCGGGGTGTGCCTCGTGCAGAGCCTGCAGGACCTGGTGCCAGAGCGCGCTGGGGACTACAACCTGGTCCCTGCACAGCAGGCAGCCCTTGTGCCCCGATAATTCCTCACGCCATGTTGTGAACGCGCTGAACTCCAGGCCCGCCGGGGGCGTCGGCCACCCCCTCACCACCCAGCTGAGAACCCGGGAGAGGATGAAGTCACGGGCGGAGTGGCGGGCAACGTCCGCAGCATGGAGGGGGGCGTCCGGAAGACTCTCCACTGGAGGACGTGATGAGCCGGGTCTGGATCCTCCCCCTCATCTGGCAGGGGAAGGCGGCTCAGCACATCCGCGTGGCCCATCGCCTTGCCTGGCTGGTGCTGTAGCGTGTAATTGTAGCCCGCCAGGAAGATGGACCACCACAAGACTCGAGAGGAGAGTACCTGTGGCGTCCGGCGATCCGCCGTGAAGAGGCCCAGCAGCAGGTGGTGGTCTGTGGCGATGGTGAAGGGACAACCATAGACGAAGTCGTGGAACTTCTTCACCCCGGCCACGACTGCCAGACCCTCGCGGTCTATCTGGGTGTAGTTTCGTTCGGCCGCAGATAGGGTCTGCGAGTAGTACGTGACTGGGACCCCCCAGCTGTCCGGGAGACAGTGTGCCAGCACGGCTCCCACCCCATAGGGAGATGCTTCACAAGCCAGGACCATGGGCAGGGACTCGTAGAAGTGGGACAGGACTGAGTTTGAGATGAGGAGGTCCTGGGCCACCAGGCGGTCCAGTTCCACATCAATCTTGGGTTTTAGTGCAAATGGAAGTGTCCTGGCCCGCATGTGGATAGGGGCCACTGTGAGGTCAAGCTGTAGCGAGACCGGGGGGCCTGTGTACTGGCCCAGAGACCCGTCGAAGATGGACGGAAAGTCACAGCACACCTCCTGGAAGTCGCGGGCTGCGCATTGCTGGACCCCCTCGATCGCAATTCCCAGGGGTTCAAACCAGGCCCTTCCCAGGAGGCTGACTAGGTCGCCCTCGACTACTAGCAAATCCAAGTAGACCTTGAAGCCACGGTACTGCACCCAGAAACTCCCGACCTCCTTCACTGGCACATGGTTTCTTTGAAAGTCCATGAGCGTCACAGGTGATGGCCACAAGTGGGGCCCCCCTTAGGGCAAATCTGTTTTAAAGTGGCCTCCGAAATGATGGAGCAGGCGGAGCCCGAATCAAGCTCCATTTGTAAGGGGACCCCCTCTACTTTGACCCGGACATATATTTTAGGGGTAGTGACCTGACTGGGGAGTTTCAGTACCTGTGCCTGAGCTGCCGGGGCATTGGTCAGGAGATAGAGGTGCTCTTCT
Source organism: Gekko gecko (assembly GCA_029375565.1). Taxonomy (NCBI): domain Eukaryota; kingdom Metazoa; phylum Chordata; class Lepidosauria; order Squamata; family Gekkonidae; genus Gekko; species Gekko gecko. Next base: position 143,275,356 of record JAPDNY010000006.1, read on the forward strand.
GGGGCCACACAGTCCTCAAAGTGCGCCGCTGTCCTGCAGCGGGGCGACTTTTGCGCCGTGCAGGATGTCTTGGAGCGGCAGACCCTCATGATGTGGCCCATGCAGCCGCAGTCCCGACACATGGCGTCCCTGAACCAGCACGATTTCCGCTCGTGCTGACCGCTGCAGCTGGCACACTCCTGCGCCGTCAAGCCGGCTTGCTTGCGTGCGGAGCTGGCAAGTGGTGCTGGGCAAGCGTGTACCTCGGGGTCTTCGGAGTCGCTGGTACTGGGGGAGGCCACGCAGTGTGTTGTGGTGGTGGCCGGGTGGGACCTCTCCCACGCTGTGGTGGTGGCTAAGGCTGAGGCGATGGTCACTTTCTCCCCCTCCATTATCCGGTGTCGGAGTTTTTCTTCCTTGAGGCCCACGACGAATTGGTCGCAGAGAGCCATGTCCAGATGCGCCCCAAAGGTGCAGTCGACCGCCAAGCGGCGGAGCTCCGCAAGGAATTCCACAGCTGTCTCCTTGCCCTGCTGGTTCCGATGCTGGAAGACCACATGACAGGTCATCTCTGATGGCTTCAGGGAGAAGTGGTTTTGCACGGCCAGGACAATCTCGTCAACCATGCATTCCTCCACCTTCTTAGGAGAGAGAAGGTACTGGGCTAGTTCTACGATCACGGGACCGCAAGAGCAGAGCAGCAGGCCTCTCTTTCAATCTTCGTCCGTGATCTGGTAGAACACGAAGGCTTGCCGCAGACCCGTAACCCAGGCTCCCCATCGCTGGGGCTGGGAGGCGTCGAACGGCGGCGGCAGCCCGGATCCTGGAGCAATGGCCATTGTGCTAGTCGGCGGCTGTGACACTGCTCTGGATTCACCCTCGGCGGTGCTCGTGGACGAAGTACGTGGAGCAGCGGAGCGAGTTTTCAGTAGCATTGTCCAACAGCCCAGCTGGAGCGCTCAACAGGATCCCATCCTCATTGCCATTGTTGTATAGTGGGTTAGATGCATAATGAAACCACGGACAATGATGTAGTGATCAGCATGGTTCGCTATTATACAACACGAGAACAACAACACCTGGTCAGGTGGCCAACTATATACATGCTAAGGGGAATGCCCCCTGGTGCTATTGGTGGGTTTGAATTCCCGCCGCCGTTCCCATTGGTTCCCCAAAGCAGGAGCTCGGAGCCCCAGTCCCATTGTTCTCCAGGACTCAAGCTCAGGCTCCTTCGCTGACGGCCTGAAGTGGTCAGCGGACACAACAATTATCAGTTGCAATTCAGCAGTCTCTATTTCTAGTCTCCCTTTGAAATTCCTTTGTAAGAGAACTGCTACTCTTAGGTCAGCAGATGAATGTCCTGGAAGGTTAAATGTTCTCCACTGCTTTTTTAATGTTGTAGTTTCTAATGTCAGACTTATGTCCATTTATTCTTTGCATCCTACTGGACTGAATCCTCCAGGAGCTAATTGAGACCTAGGTTTCCTGTCTCATTACCAACGCTGGTATCTCCACGCCTACTACCCCTTTGCATATCACACCTAATCTAGTGAAGCCTGCTATTGTCATTTACCTGCAATTGCCATTTGGCATCTGAAATCACCTTTATAAAGTTTATCTCTGGTACCTCATGTTACATTTTAAGGAATGCATGGCCCAGCCTGACAAAGGGATGTTTATGTCAGATCTGGCCCTCGTAACAAATGAGTTAAACACCTCTGCTCTATACCAAGTTTCAGGGCAACAAATGAATGTATGCCATATGGTTACTCTTTTTTAAAAAAATATATATATCATTTTCACTGTTCAAATGAATGAAATGAATGAGACTTGTTCATGTTAGGGGGTTTCTCCCCTTCATTTGTTTGGAAAAAATGCACATCCCTAATATCAGTTTATTTGATAGGGCTGCCAACTCTGGATTTGGAAATTCCTGGGAAAGGGGAGGAGGCTCGGGAGGGCAGGGTTTGGGAGGGGGACTCTAGTGGGGTAGTCTCCACCCTGCAAAGCTACCATTTTCTTCAAGGGACCTGACCTCTGTAGTCTGGAGATCAGCTGTAATTCTAGGAGATCTCCAGGCCCCATCTGGAGGTTGGCAACCCTAATTTATTGCTCCCTTTAGGTTGTTCTCTGAAGGCCATTTCACAACTGAACATTCCCAAGAGCAGTTTTCTCTAGAAAATCTCTAAAGCAGCAGCTGCAGAGCCTTCTACAGAATTACTCTGTTTATCACTATCTACTGCCTCTTCTGGTGCACAGCTGGTGTTTCCCAAGTCTGTGTTGGAGGCCTCTGAAGTTCAAAGTCAGCCTTGACTTTGAATAAGACTCTGAGCCTTTTATTTAAAAGCATTTTTTCTTTTTGATTCAATAAAAGCAAGGCTGCATAATGAGTGCAATAAGTCCTCCAATGGCTGTGAAGGAGGCAATCAGCCAGCTTGCCTATTATATTTTTCACTGAGCAAACTAGTACAGCACAGAATCAACAATAGTGTGTTTCTTACGTGACAAAATATGGTACTACTTGGAATTCATGTAGTGTTCACTCACTGATTTGACTTGCATGTTCCAGTTACAACCCCCTTGCTTTGTAGAATCTACTCATGTGTTTCAAATACATAAACTAACAATGCAACTCAAGATTTATTTTATTTATTACATTTTTATCTCAGCTAGGGAAACCAAGTTGCTCCCTGTGGCAGGTAAGCTCCTGCTTCCAAGCCCTGGGTTCCCATTACTGCCAAGTGGAACAGCAAAAGCAAATGTGTAATGCCATAATGTCCCATGATGTCACAGGGTCATATGATGTTCTAGGAATCTATGGTAAATTCCACAGATATTTGGGGAATTACTAGAGTATCACACAACACCAGTTTCCTGTGTCTTCACCCCTTGAAGCTCTTGGGTGCTCAGCACTGTGTAACTGGTTTTGAACATGGTTTTACCCAGGGCTTTTTTTGTAGAGAAAGCCCAGCAGGAACTCATTAGCATATTAGGCCACACCCCTGGTAACACAGCTCATTAGCATATTAGGCCACAGCCCCATGTTACTAGAAGTGTGGTCATCCAGCCACACCCACCTTTTGCTTCTTATTCTGTTTATCTTGTTTATTGTCAAAACCCAGGGCTTTTTTTGGAGCAGGAACTCCTTTGCATGTTAGGCCACACACCCCTAGTGTAGCCAATCCTAATGAGTTTCTGCTATTGGGTGTGGCCTATTATGCTAATGGGTTCCTGCTGGGCGTGGCCAACTCGGGAGCCAGCCGGAACTCCGTTCCTGTGTGTTCCTGCCCAAAAATAGCCCTGTCGGTAACCAACATGCTGAAATGGTTAATACACCCACTGATGGTTCTCATAGTTGTATTGAGTTGGACATCAAATTTGTGGACATGGGGGTTGTTGAGCCACACTGAAGCACCATATTCCGCAGTACTGCACACCAACCCCAAAGCTGAGCATCTAAGTGTTGTTGCAGATGCATCCCAAGTTATACCACATAATTTTTGGAGAATGTTGTTTCTCATGCATATTTCCACTGCTACATAATAAGTTCCTGCTTGGTGTGGCCAACTTGGGAGCCAGCTGGAATTCCATTCCTGTTAGTTCCTGCCCCAAAATAGCCCTGGTTTTACCCTATTCTCCCTGACTTTTCTTTATCTTCCTAACAACTCTGTGAGGTAGGCTGACAGAGCACAAGGTCACCCAGTGAATTTCATACCAAACAGAGATACAAAGATCGGTGTCCCAGGCCTAGCCTACTACTACAAACTAAGAGGGTCAAGCTACAAACTAAGTTATACAAAACTACAAAATGTTTATTAGGGTGTACACATAACTAAAACATACTGCAGTTAAAAGAAACAGTCTAAGGCTCAGACTTAAAAGGCTTATACAACCAAGTTAGTTATTATACAAATACAGTTGATGGGTAAAATCTTTTGACCTAAGGACCATATGCGTTTTGGCCCCTTTGGGCCTTCCTCAGTGCTCAATATTCTTTATATTACAATGACACACATCCAGAAATGCACACATAAGAAATATATATGAGACCAGACGTTGTTTTTGCAATTGCTACAAGTTTGTATAGTAGGCCATAAATAGTAGCCATATCAATTCTTCAGATTATTCTGGTGTCAAAGATTCCATTAGTCAGGATGTGTGTCACTTTCATCAAAGGTAGTAGATCCAAATCCCTCCCTCCTTAAAAGGAGCCTGCCATTCAACCCCCCTCAAAAGCCCTGTCAAACAGGCAGACCTTGCAACACATCATGCTGATCTCCAAAGAGGAGGTCCCTCTCACCTCTTTAGGAAGCCCATTCCACAGAGCCAGAGCTATGATGGAACAGGCCCAGGCTCTGGTTAATGCCAGATGTGTGGATGCTCCCAACAAAGGCATGACCTCCATATGGAAGCAACCATCAGGTATCACACAGTACAAAGATTTGTGGCCTCTTTCCTTGGAGATTCTTAGCATATACAATGATTTTGTTTGGACATGATCTGAGATGGCCAACTGAGGACCTTCTGTCTAGAACTGGCACCAGAAGCAATATTAACTTGTCTCAGGCAGATTTCTATTAATGGAACAGAACTTCCTCACATCGCCATTGTTGGTGCAACTCAAAATGATGCCTGAAATTCTGCCCCGAGGAACAGAGGACTCCCTCATGGAGAGTAGCCAGAGGTATGCAGTGGGAGGAGGGTACTGGTGAAAATCACACACACACTTCAGTTAAAATTTTCTGTAGGATCTTGTCCCAGCCTTATGTAGAAAGTTCTGGCTACTACATTCACATTTCTTTCTAATGAACCATTTCACAGCAGCTTTTTAGAGATCTGCCTTCTTGTTCCTTCCTAATCTTACTCTCTGTTCTGGCCAATTAACTTTAGTATGGAGGGTAACATATCATCATGGATGGAGTTTATGTAGCAAAATATTCTTACATCTCCGAGATACTAAAGAAGGCCTGAGAGTTTAGGTCATCCTTGGATTAGATGGTCAAAAGTCACTATAACCTCCCACCCCACCCCCCAAAATCAACTATTCGAAGCATAGTATTCAGTTTCTTCATATTGAAAATTATGGCTCTTTTAAGAGAAGGAAAACACATCCAAGACTGACAGAACCATTTATGTTGTTTACAGTACAAGCTGCCATGTTCTAATGATAAGAACAGCAGAACCACAGGGAATTTTTGATATCATAATCTTTCTAGGAAACATTTATGATATTTATGAATACAGTGTTATACATAAAATACAGAGCCTGGGGTGGAGCTACACCTGGTCATTGCCCCCCCACCCCCAATAATAATACCCTAGAAAAGGGAATGAGAAATGACATGACAATTCAATGCATGACTCTCGAGTGAATAACTGGACTTCAAAAGAAAGTAAAAAACTAGGTGAAAATTCAATCAAAAGAAAATGTAATAACCTTTTATAAATCAGTGGTCCACATTCAGCTAGATGGGCAGCTAGAAATTTACTAACAGCAATTCAGAACCACAGCTAATCTGAAAACTCATTAAAACCAAACCAAACAAAATTATTTCTGTCACTCAGAAGTGGGGGGATGCCTTCCAGTCTGTTATTTTGGTGTCTCATTGACCAGTTTCATTTTCCTGGGCAGCAGGAAGTAGGAGGAGCAACAAGAGGAAACACTTATCAGACATTACAGGGATTTTGTCCAACCAAACAGGATAATCCAAATTGTCATTTTTGTACACAGTTTCCACTTTCTCAATTATCCTTCTTACAAGCTCAAAGAAGGGTTTTTAAAAATTCTATATATGCGTAAGTCCTGTTTATCTATTATTTGGAGCTGCATGAATGATACGAAGACAGGCAGAGAAAAGACTTGTGAAACAGGAAAGGCTAGTGATGGGAGACAGAAGCTATACCTACACATTCCCACTATCTAGGGTTGCCAGTTCCAGGTTAGGAAATATATGGAGGGTAGAGTTTGGCAAGGGACCTCAGTGGGCTATAATGACATAAGAGCAAAGCAGCTATTTTCTCCGAAGTAACTGATCTCAGTTGTAATCCCAGATCTCCAGCCAACACCTGGAGATTGGCAACCATACCACTTCCACAATAATTAGATGGATTAAGCAGCCTACCTGCCCTTCCTGGCAAACAGGCAGACCAAATTGGGGAGGGGGTAGATTCACAAAAGCAATTTCCCCCCTGCAGTGTTTGATTATTTATTTGTTTGTTTGTTTGTATGTTTGTTTCTTCAATTTATACCCTGCCCTCCCCGCCAAAGCAGGTTCTGGGTGGCTTACATACCGATAAAAACATAAATAAACAATTATAACACTCACAAACCCTGCTAAAAACAATCTCATAAAGTGCTAGCAAGACATATAATAAATACTTAAAGATGACGGCGACATTCATATTAAAATGTTCTGTGGTCTGCCTTGCTCATCAGCTCCTGGATCTTTGTCATATATATGCGGCAGCACAGGCTGTAAATGGGGGAGCCAGGGAACAAGGCTCGGTACCTATCAGTTGATGCTGGTGGTGGTGATGGTATTGTTGGTGGTGGCAGCTCCCTAATCAAAAGCCTAGTGGAAGAGCTTCGTCTTGCAGGCCCTGTGGGACTGTAAAAGGTCATTGGTGAGCTGGTGGATCAGTAACTGATGGTTGACCATGTCAAATGCTGCTGACAGGTCCGCCAACAACAGCACTGCTGATCTGTCCCAATCCAGATACCTCCAGAGGTCATCCGTGAGGGCAACCAGTGCTGTCTCCATTCCATGGCCTGGATGAAAACTGGACTGGAAGGGATCTAAAATGGAAGCATCATCCGAAAAGCTCTGTAGCTGAATTGCCATACAGCTGGCAATTTGCCAATTCAGCTGGATCTAAAGATAGTTTTTTCAAGAGTGGATGGACCACTGCCTCTTTAAGTGCCCTAGGGAACAGTCCCTCAACAAGTGACTTCTTTATGATTTCCCTTAGGGTACCTTGAAACCCATTGTGGCAGCTTTAATTAGCCACGACGGGCCTGGATCTAGACAGCACGTGGCGGGGCATACAACCAAAAGCAGTTTGTCAACTTCCTTTAGGCTGAGCAGACTAAAATGATCCATAATCTGACTCAAAGACGTGCATGGAGCCTCGAGTTTCCTTCCATACAACAATCCAAGAGCACAGTATATTTAAAAAATTAATTTGCTCTACACTGCATGGAATTTCTTCTAAGCACTGCATGTTGGAATTTTTTAAGAAAAAAACCTCAGTTTAAAAAACATATTTACTATGAGGTCTAAATAGGGGCAGTGTTTATTTTACAATTTCCCCAGGGAATGGCCCACATTAAGGACAAAAAAGCTGCAGTGCATTTTTATGCCCTTGACTATCCATATGAAACCTGCTCTCCAAAGTACCACCCAGAAGATAATGCCATTCTTTCAAGAGTTCAGATATTTAGGATTTGTTTATATCTATTTGTTCTTCTGAAAGGCTGTTTAGAAAGAAAAGAAGTGGAAAAGATGTGGTTATTTGTATGTGAGACAGAAATGGGAGAGGGGGAGAGAGAATTGTTTCTTTAAAACTAGAACAAGCTGTTTATTTGTGTTTTAAGCATTCAGAGTGCTCCGTCATTAGTGGTTTTGGCTTGAAAGAGGGGAAACAAACTTCTACAGTTCTCACGATGACAGTGGATCCACATTTTCAAAAGTGGAATTAGGAACTAATATAAAACTTACAAGGAAAGTTTCAGCATGTGGAGATGCTTTCTTCGGGCAGTAGAAGCCTTTCCCCATGCTCAAGATACTTTTCTGAATTATTACTTGACAAGCAGGAAATCTTCGAAAAAATACTTGCCATTGGTCTGTCCAGCGCAGGGTCTGACATCATACTGGAAGATCTCTCTCTCTCTCTCTCTCTCTCTCTCTCTCTCTCTCTCTCTCTCTCTCTCTCTCTCTCTCTCTCTGTTCTGTGTGTATTGGAAACAAGAGGCTGTGGTATCCCTGTCCCTGTTTTATCCTTGAAGAAAAGAATATGTTTTTTCTTAGGAATGCTCTGGTTTGCTTGTATGGACTTCTGCAACACTTAGAGTGTTTTTCTCACTTAGCCTCTGTGACATTTAACTTTCTAACATGGATACCAATCCATGAATGTTTACTAGGACATAATGGTTACTAGTAAACATAGGAATGTGAACTTTCTAACATGGACAGCAATCTGTGAATGTTTACTAGGACATTACAATGTTTATTAGGGCATAGGCTGCAGTCCTGTGAACATTTTGTGTGTTGGGGACCTGTGAAGGAGGGAGTGGCAGGAGGGTGTTAATGAAGCAACTAGGACTCGGTGGACACCAAGTGCGGGGGCCTCATCCTGGCAAGACTGCAGCCACAGAAACAAACACAGGTGGGTGGGAGGGTAAGCCAAGGGGCTTTTCCCCAGCCACAGTCACCCAGTGCACAGGCATGATTGGCAGGTCAGCCAACTTACCTTGTGGATGAAGGGAGGAAGCATCCTGAGACAGCAAGGTTCCACGGGGGAAACACCATGGATGGTTGCTTCTGGAGTGGCCCTAGGGGAGGTGGCTTGCCCTGGGTGGCTGGCATGGCCCAACAAGGAGCACTGGACCCCTTGTTGGACCAAAGCCATCGGCATAAAGACCTGCATTTGGTATCTTTTGTTACACATCGACTCTTTCAGTCAGCTTTAAGCTGGTCTTCACTACAGCTTCACTCAAGAAGACACATTCTCAACATCCCAACTCTTCCACTCTCTTAAACTGCTGTTTTCCAACTGTCTTTGGCAGCAAAAATATAGGGGGGGAAGAACAGTTAAGCAAGATTAGAATTTATCTCCTTCTTAACAGCATGCTGGAACATCCACCATCTTGTTGAAGCCCCGGGCCGAGTCCAACTGTCCATCTCACTAACTTTCCATCAGCTCCCATTGGACACTGTTAGAGAGAGGCGAAACCTAACGTATCCATCACAGTGGCTCACATCATTCTCCTCCTCTCCATTTTATCCTCACATCAACTCAGTAAGGTAGGTTAAGCTGACAATTTATGACAGGCCCAGTGACCAGGCAGGCTCCCATAGCTGACTGTTATTCTGCCCCTGCCTTAAATAGACAATTGCCAACTCTAGCTTGATTAATTCCTGGTAACTCCCAGGAGATTTGCCTGGGAGGGTAAAGTTTAGGGAGGGGAGGGAATTCAGTGGGGATGTGATGCTATACAGTCTATCCTCCAAAGTGTCCATTTTCTCCAGGAGAACCCAGCTCTGTCATCTAGAGATCATTTATAATCCCAAAAGAACTCCAAGATCCGCATGAGGGTTGGCAGCCCTAATCAGGGTTGCCAGCCCTAATCAGGGTTGCCAGCTCTGGGTTGGGAAAAACCTGGAGATTTGGTGGGTAGGTTCCAAGGAGGGTGGGGTTTGGGGAGGGGAGGGACTTCAATGGGGTATAATGCCATAGAGTCCACCTTCTAAGGTGGCCATTTTCTTCAGGTGAACTGATCTCCATCGCCTGGAGTTCAGTTGTAATCCCAGGATATCTTCCTGGATGTTGACAACCTTTGCCCTAATTGCTGGGGCAATGCTTATCAAGTCCACTATGAAGAAATAGATATTGTTTTAAATGATAGCAATTAAAGAATATAAAATTTAGGAGATAGAATACTATGAGAAGCAGCCTGTGGTTCATGGTAAAAGCCTAATAGAAATAATATAGTAATTATTAGTTATCTGTTTATTAAATTATGTTTTATTTATCTAGGAGTTTGAGAAGATGATAGAAATTGTTGTACAAGCATTCAGTGGCAGTGAATAAGAAAACAATTTTATTTAGTTATACATATATTAAGCAGACATTGCCAGTGCCACAGAGTACAATTGGGAAAAAAACAGTTTGTATATCATTCCAAAATTGTATGACATCTTTGTTGTAAACATGTTATGTGGAAAATAATAAAATATAAATTAAAGAAATGGTCTACTCAGAAGAAAGCCCCATTTTGTTCAATGGAGTTTATGCCCAGAAAAAGACCAAGACATGGTCACAACAAGATCTGGGTACAAGATATAAGAATGAAATAAGTCCTGATTCTTACAGAGGTCCAAAAAGTTAATCTTTTTTGTACCAAAATTAAATATACCTATAGTACATGCCTAAAGCTGCACTTTCTGTTACTTAAAAGTATAGACACTTCAAAATACCTAAGAAATACTACAACATAAACCTAAGATCCAACTTCTAGAACAGGAGTCCACAAACTTTTTGAGCCTCTGGGCAACTTTGGAATTCCCACACATAGGCCCAGGACAGACTGGCAATTTGCCCCGGTATCGAGTCGCGGCAAAAAACCCCGGAGTAAACGATACCGGGTTTTCCCGTCCACACAGCAGGGGCCTCTGCCGGAAGATACTGGACGGAGGCGCGCGGGAGCTTTCAGACTGCCGCGCCGGAGGCACGCTATATTCGCTGTTTCCCCATTATTTCGGCTGTGGGCGTATGTGCGCATAAGCACATTTTGGCGATTTTTTTTTTTTGCCCTGCAACGCCGGCACCGCATTGGGCAGTGGAGTGGAGCGCAGCCAATCACACCGCTGCTGCCTCATGCCCAACGCGGGTTGCTCCCGGCTTTTCGGCTGCGCGTTCAGACTCCCCGGAAGCGGAGAAACGCGCGACAAACGCAGGCTTTCAAGATTTGCGTCGGCTTTTATCAGGTGTTTTTTTAATCCGGCAGTGAAGCGCGAGAGCACCGGTAGGCTACGGGTGGGGGACGCCAGGCAGATGTGCCTGTGTGAACATCTTCCATTTACCCCGATATTGAGTCGTTGTCAGCCCGGGTTCCATCCCGCGGCAAATTGCCAGTCTGTCCTCGGCCATAGTGTTGAGAACAACCACAAAATGGCTGCTACAGGAGGATCCATCCACAAAATGCCAGCTGCAGAAGGTGGAGCCACGCCCAACTACAGCGAAGAAGAGAGATAATTTTTTTAAAAAATACATGGGAAAGAGGAGTGAGAGAGAGAATAAAACCATTGGCAGCTGCCACTGAAACAATATTTTTAAAAATCTGCACAGCCAAAAAGATGCTCTCCTGGGCAACAGCCCCCACCCACTTTCTAAGAACACATGGTGAGCACCAGGAAAATTGTCAGCAGGTGCCATGGCACCCATTGGTGCCACACTAGGGATTCCTGTGCTAGAACATCGTCAGAATGAAAAACAGAATACTTCATAATGGCAAATATTGACTGAATGTTAAACCCAGAGAAAAAATTCACAATAGAGATCCAGGATTATGTCTCACTCAAGCCCACAGGTGAAAAGGTATTAAAAGAAAAGTGCTATAAAATTTAAGATAGAACCTCTAAGTATTTTGATTTTGTTTGCCAAGTTACTGGTATGCAAGTCTTGCTTGCCAAAAATTTCCATTTGCCAGGGACAAATCATATTTAACAACCAAAGGGACAAAAATGAACTGAAGTGAAACTGCACTTCTTAAGTAAACAGCAAAGTCTATACCTTGATTTCCAATAGGCAGGAAATGAATCAAGAAGGCCTGTGAATTTCACTGCAAATTAGAACCAGGGAAGAGACAGTAAACTATGCTACATTCCTTTATATGGAGTTTGCATCTGGGGAAAGCAGACTTTAAGATGGTCATGCATTGGCACCCCCTCCCCTCCAAGATGAGTTAGATTTCAGAAGGAAAGAGCCTGATGAATTCAAGGTGCAGGCAATATTTTTATTCCTCTCGTTTTATTGTTCTGTGGTTGATTTCCATGTTTCCCCCCTCCTTTCTTCTTCTTTCAGCTTTTTTTAAAATAGAAGTTTGTGCCAGATTTTTTTCTCATGCTGTGAACCTACAACTTCTTAAAGGGGAAGGCTAATACAGATGTCTAGTGAGAATCTTGAGGATTGTGTTTCCCAAGATAAAATAAATAGAGGCACATTCTTTTCAGGTAGGAACTGACCTTGTCATTTCTTTTTCTTACACTGCAAATCAAAATACTAAATGTTTTTCTCCTCTTACCGTTGGCTGATATCTGTGTCCTTTCCTTACCTCCCCCTGAGTTTTCAGCTGTCTTGGTAAATGTTCATATTTCCTTTGCTTGCTGTTTTTATTTTTTATTCACAGTTGCAAATGTACCTTGCTAAAATATTTCAGGAGTCACTAAATGGCAGCTGTAAGTGTGTTATGTGGTGCTGGCTTCGTGTTCTGATCATTTTGCAGATACAATCATTGAAAATATTTGGGAGTAATTGGGATTTTACTATATACGCATACTTTTAATTGCTCTGTTTTTGTGGGAATGGAAAGTCAGTTCTGACATCTAGAATAATCTAGAATATAAAATGTATTTATATTGCTAGGGTATCTAACAGATGATTGCTTTTGGTGTTGAGCAAATTGCAGTTCCAGTTTTGGAGATGGAGGATGTGACAAGTTGATTGAAGCTATGCGCTTTGGGGTTTAGGGGTCTCTGGGGATACCTTGCCCACTCTAGACAGCCTGTTAGCTCTGAATCTGATGTGCTTTTACTCTGGCAAATAAAAGGTATATTACTAAGACATCATACGTCTTCAAAGTTCTTTTATCCAAAGGAAATAATATGCCATAGAAGGGCCCCTGGAATCCCTCACTGCTCAGCGTACAGGAGTGTCTTTTCTTACCTATTTAGAAGTTTTGAACACAAAAATTCTATTTTGCCAAGTTTTTAAAAAGTGTTAATTTTATGTGCTTGTACAGTTTTTAAATTCCACGTCTACACTTAACATATAGATGGTAGAGCTACGTGAACAAGCAGAGTTAGGAATGGAGAAATGGGCCTGCTTTTTATTCACTGAAATAATTTTTACCATTTTCACCAATATGAATGCTGATTTTTTTTAATTAGTTTTCAAATTTGAAAGCTTAACTTCATTTAAAATGCTACTTTTGCAGTCACCCAATGGATATCAAGGCATTTTTCTTAAAGAGATAATAATAAACTGATATTCTTGGCAGCTTAATCTCACAATATTTCTGATTTCAACCAAGTTTACTTACAAGTACATTTTAGGATTAATATCAGAGAAATAAAGCATCAAATTGGGCTACATTTTCAATGTGAAAAATATATATTTTGTTAGTGATTCTTCTGCACCATTGTTTAGGCTTTTGGAAATGGCTAGTTAATGAATGGGCCTGTGCGGAATATGTCCAACATTTTAAATTAGGTGTATGCTAGATTTTTATCAGAAGTTTCAATAACAGATGTTTCCCATTTGGGAAGGGGAAATGTTTTCCACTTTGAACATATTCCAGTCCATCGGATACAGTCACAATGAATCTGTGTTTGTGATGAGAAATATAAATTGCTTGATAAAACTAGAAACAATTTTGATCATTATATTTGCTGTTTAAAAACTGTGTAACATGAATAACACTGATCCAGATATTTTTAAATGCTTCTGGTCTCAGAGAAACTCTGAAGTAAAATCAAAGAGGCAATAGGCCTTGCTAATCCTAGTGATTTCCTATTTTCTAGCTATTGCTAGCAAAATCCCTAATAATAGCTTTCTGTTTACTCATTAAACCTTCATTTTCTACAATAAACGTGATCACTGCAACAAGATTGATCCTAAATCAGTAGTGTAAAACCAGAGGGTTTAAGATGAAGCACATTTCAGATTAATTGAAAGTGTTATAATGACTTCGTTATATTTATATTCTGATAACTATTATTTCTTTAAATTGTAATTGAAATTTGTTTTATGAATAGAAATTAATAAAATATAGAAACATTTAAATTGTTGTTTTGCATGATAGTATTGATTAATCTGATTAATTTTCTGCCTACCAGCAATTTTAATTTTTTATTTTAAATTAGTGGTTTTATGTATTTATTGTGTTTTATTGACATAAATCTCCTTGAGTTCCTATAAGTATACCCCAGCTCTCCACCCAAGGATCCCACAGACTCTAAACCCCTTCCTATTGGTCTAGTGTGATGAGATGAGTTCCTAGAGGTGGATCATATGACCTCTCTTAGGGGCTTCTCAGGAGGGGGTATACTAGTGTGCCTCAACTTTCCTCCCCTGTCTCACACATTCAAAAGCCTTTCCTATTGGTTTGGGGTGATGAGTTCCTAGAAGAATCACATGACACTGTCCCAGGGTGACATAGGTCCAGAATCATTTTCTATCATGTGGAGTAGAACTACCATAGAAAAGGAAGGCATGACTTCAACCTCAGAAAGGGGATGTGGCACCTATCACTTTTTTGTTGTGTAAGGAGGTACACCTCTATTTCTTCTATTATATATAGAATGTAATATACAGTACTAATAAGGGCTACAAACTTGATGGGAAGCATTTAATCAACCATGGCAGTATACAGTAGTTCTAGGTAGAGTTATGTTTTTGGGTTTTTTTAAGTCCATTGAAGTCAGTGGGGATTTGTTTCAAGATCACTTAAGCATAAGCATTTTGTTAAGTGGATATACTGTACCCTTAAATTAACTGTGAGCTTTCAACATAGCAATGAAGTATCATGTATATGTATTCTAATAATAAACTGAAAGCAGCAAAACTGAGCTATGATGTGAGGATTTCTACATATTTGGGTCCTCGGGCATACAGAAAGATATGATTCGTCACTGGCCTGCTAAAGGCCAAACTAGTCAAGATGATTTTTCACCTGTTGAGGGTTTTTTATCTGATTTTGAAACAATCAGCCACACATCACGCTGCCAGGAACTCATTTTTCAAGCACTTGGAGCCCTGACTCAGTACAATGACACAAGAAGAGAGGGGACTTTATCACACACACACACACCATGCTGTTTTCTTTATATAGGCCCCGGTCATACGGGCCAGACAAAGCAGGGGTGGGTGTGTCAGTTCACCCCAGAGCAAAATAAGGTGCAGTAGCCCGATCACATGGGCCACCGGGTTGCCACGCTCCAGCACCAAGCACCAATCACACAGCGCTGCTACAGTGCAGCAAAAAAGCAGCGCAGCAGAGCAGCAAGCTGTGCTGTAGCAAAGGACGCATGTGCCGTTGGGGGGGGGCGCTGTCGGTGTCTTGCATATGTGCATGCCTCATTCAGCATTGGTGTGCATCCCATGGAAACTTGCAACATCCAGAAACCCTGGGACATGGGCCGGTGTCGGAAGCCGCGGGATACTGGCGCTCCTGCAATCAGACGCCGGCCTTTGCCCTGGGTTTCCAGAAACTAGTACTTAGACCCTAGTAGTTCTTTACTCCGCGTTTTCCATGGGAAGCCGCGGGTTGGCCACGGGAGTGCTACGCCTCCCAGATGTGCTGGTATGATTGCGCACGGAAAGTCCGCAGGGCTACCGTGCCTTCAGCGGGGCAAATGCTCTGTGTGAACGGGGCCATAAACCAGCTTCAGGGAATGCTATTAGTTGTACGACACCTTGAACTCCGTAAGGGTGAAAGGCAACTAGTAACTGTTTTAAATGAATAAATATTTGCTCCTGCGTGTGTACTGATGGGTTACACATACAGCCCCTTAATGGGGCAAACAGTGCCCCCAGGGGGATTTCTGGTTGGGAAGACAGCACAGAGGGAAGGCCAAAGCCTCTTCTTCCATTATGCCATCATTCTGATACAAAGCAGAGCCCCAAGTGCTAGGAAACAAGTTCCCACCATCATGATGCATAGTTGATAATCTGAAAGCTGGGCTGCAGAAACAAGACCCTGTAAAGTACTGGGTTTCGGGCCTCATGACTCGGACGACGACATAAGAGAAGACGCGTTTATTCGTACTTCACACAAGACAAAGACAAACAGTAATGGCCGGCGGCCAACTATATACAGTAAGGGGGGGATGCCCCGTTCCTATTGGCGGGTTTGAATTGCCCGCCAATGCTGCCATTGGTTCTTTACTGGCGAGCTCAGGAGCCTAGTCCCTATTGTTCTCAGAGAGCGAGCTTGGCTGCATTTGCCAGCTCATACTCCTGATGTCAGGACACAACACCCCTCCCCCCATAGTTTGTCTCCCATCAGGTGACGTAGTCTTTTAGGTAGGCTGGTGGCCTCCGTTCTCTTAATGATCTTCGGGGGGCCAGTACCGGACTGGCGGGGCCCCCTTCGAGTGGTCCTCCCGCACTAGGAACTTGGATTTCTGGTGGCAGCGACGGCTGCGGTGGTAGCTGCGGCGGCGGTTGCGGCAGCGACGGCAGCGGCTCGACTTGCTCTGGGACCCCCTCCAGGCTCCGCGGTCTTTCGGGCACTTGCTCCGCTGGTGGTGCCAGCAGCCGATCTGGTGCTGGGGCGGCCGCGGTGTATTCCGGTAGCGGGGCCTGGATCCCTGTGCCTGGGTCTTGCCGCCTCCTGAGTTGGTCCACGTGCTTTCGGAGGACCCGGTCCCCGTCTGCCAGAACCTCGTATGACACTGGCCTGGTGGGTTTTAGGATGCGCCCGGCCAGCCACTGAGGCCCCGCCCCGTAATTCTGGAAGTAGACAGGTTCCCCCAGGAGGAAGCTCCTGGGCGCCTCCCGGGTTTTGACCAGCTTTCTCTCTGGGGCTCGGTCCGGGTGGAGCCTGTCTAACAGGGTCGTGGGGTGGCGGCCCATCAATAGTTCTGCGGGGCAATGCCCGGAGATGGGGTTCAGGGTGGTGCGTTGTGTTAGGAGGAAGCGGGCCAGCCGGAACTCCCAATCCCCCTCCGTTATGCGGCTCAGGGCTTCTTTGGCAGTGCGTACCGTCCTCTCCGCCTGTCCATTTGTTGCCGGGTGGAAGGGCGCGGATCGTATGTGCCTGATTAGGTTCCTTGCGAGGAACGCTTGGAACTCAGCAGATGTGAATGCGGCCCCGTTGTCCGACATGATTGTGTCTGGCAACCCGTGCGTCGCGAATATTTTCCGCAGGGCCCTTATTGCCGCTTTAGCCGAGGTGGTAGACACTGGGCTTATTTCTACCCACTTCGAGTAGGAGTCTACCGTCACCATGAACTGGAGCCCCTGAAACGGCCCGGCAAAATCTACGTATAGGCAGGACCACGGCTTGTGGGTGGACTCCCAGCTTTGGGTAGGCACTCTCGGGGGATTGGGACGGACTTCCTGGCACCGTGTGCACCCCCGGACCCAGGTTTCAATTTCTGCGTCTATCCCGGGCCACCACACGTAGCTCCTTGCCAGAGCTTTCATTCGTACAATTCCAGGGTGGGCTTCGTGCAGCGTCTCTAGAACCCCTTGTCTCATGGGCCCCGGGATGACCACTCTGTCCCCCCATAGTAAGCACCCTTTCAAGGCGGATAACTCTTCCCTCCTGGCTTTGTATGCCGCGAACTCTGGCCCTGTCTGTTCCGCTGGCCATCCCCTCACCACCCAGTTTAGGACCCGGGAGAGAATGGGATCTTGGGACGAGCGGGCGGCCACGTCTGCAGCCTGAAGGGGGGGGTTGGGCAGCTCCTCCATCAACAATACTGCTGGAGCCGGGGCCGGATCCTCCCCTGTCTGTGGCAGCGGCAGGCGGCTCAGGGCGTCAGCATGCCTCAGTGCCTTGCCCGGCCATGCTCCAGCCGGTACTGATAGCCCGCTAAAAACAAGGACCAGCGCAACACCCGGGGCGACAGTACCTGCGGCGTTTGTCCGCCGCGAACAGTCCCAGGAGCAGCTTATGATCTGTTACTAGTGTGAAGGGCCGCCCATACACAAAGTTGTGGAATTTCTTAACCCCCGCCACCAGGGCCAAGCCCTCCCGGTCAATTTGCGCATAGTTCCGCTCCGCGGGAGACAGCGTGCGGGAGTAATAAGCCACTGGGACTTCCTTCCCGTCTGGTAGCTGGTGGCCCAAGACCGCCCCGACCCCATATGGCGACGCGTCGCATGCCAGGATTACCGGGAGCTTTTCATCGAAGTGGGCGAGTACAGCATTCGAAATCAATAGTACCTTAACCCCCGAAACACCGCCTCCTCCCGCGCTCCCCATGCCCAAGGTGTCACTTTATCCAGCAGCCTGTGCAGGGGTTCTGCCACGGCGGCTTTGTGTGGGAGAAAGGCGTGGTAAAAGTTCAGGAGGCCTAAGAACGCCTGGAGCTCTGCCTTGGACTTCGGGGCGGGGGCCTCCACGATGGCCTTAACCTTGTCCCTCGCTGGATGCAGGCCCGTTGCATCAACCCGGTACCCCAAGAACTCCACCTCTGGCACCCCGAGGAGGCACTTTTCCCGCTTCACCTTCAGCCCTGTGGCTTGGAAGCGTCCCAGAACAGTTCGTAGGCGGGCGGCGAAGCTCTCTGGGGTGGCCGCGGCAATGAGGACGTCGTCGAAGAACGGCGTCACGCCAGGGATCCCTTTTAACAAATCGTCCATTAGATTTTGGAAGATCCCTGGGGCCACACTGACCCCGAACTGCAGCCGCTTCACCCTCAAGGCCCCCCGGTGGGTTACTATGGTTTGGGCCTTGGCCGTGGCCTCATCCACCGGGAGTTGCTGGTACGCCTGCGCGAGATCCAGCTTACCAAATATGCGCGCCCCTGCCAATGTGGCCAATACGTGGCTGACTACAGGTGCGGGGTATGCGTGTGCCTGAAGTGCCTGGTTAATAGTGCACTTGTAATCCACGCAGATGCGGATTTCCCCGTTCGGCTTCACGGGTGTCACAATCGGGGTCTCCCATCGTGCGTTGGGGACGGGCTCTAGGACCCCCTGGGCCACCAACCGGTCCAGTTCTGCCTCTATTTTGGGGCGGAGGGCCAGGGGCACGGTGCGGAAGCCCCGCCGGATGGGCGTCACCGTTGGGTCTAAGTGGAGCGACACCGGGGCCCCTTTATAACACCCCAGTTTCCCATCAAAGACCTCGGGGAATTCCTTGCACACCGCCCTCCAGTCCCGCATCCCGCACTTATTCACGCCCCCGATCGTAATGCCTAGGGCCTCGAACCACGCTCGCCCCAGGAGACTCACAAGGTTTCCCTCCACCACCACCAAGTCCAAGTTCCCCTCAAAGTCTCGGTACTGCACTCGGAAAGTGCCGACTCCCCGGATGGGGACAGGGTTCTTTTGAAAGTCCACCAAGCTTAGTGGCGATGGACGTAGAGGGGGTCCCCCTGCCGGGCAAAGTTTTTGTAAAGTGTCCATGGAAATGATGGACGCTGCCGATCCCGAGTCCACCTCCATGCAACAGGGGGACCCCTCGATCCGCACGGTTACTTGGATCTTAGGGGTGGAGGCGAGATTGGGGTTGGGGAGGCGAAGTACCTGCAGCGGTTGATCGGTGAGATGGTACAGCTCAGCGACCTCTTCCGTCGTCTCGTAGGCGGTGGACGGTACGCGGTGCGGTGGGGCCGACGATCTCGAGTTCCGGGGGCCCCTGGACCGGCAGACCCGTGCGAGGTGTCCCTGCTTTCCACACCCGTGACAGACAGCATCCCGGAACTTGCAGATCTTCCTCCCGTGGCCTTCCCCGCAGCTGGCGCACACGGTCCGGTTGCCGGAAGGCTTGGCTGGCTCCCTGTTGGCCTGCTGGGTCTGCGCCAGCCGGCGGTGTTGGGGTCTGAGGGCGTAGACCTCTTCGGTGTCTGAGTTCCCGGGGCTGGGACCCCTTCCGACCGTATGGGCAGCCGCGGCCGGGCGTTCCCCTTCGGCGGCCTCGTGTGCGGTTGCAGCGTCGATGGCCTCGTCCAGGGAGAGCCTCCGGTAGCCAATCAACTTGCGCCGCAGCTTGGAGTCCGCCAGGCCCCACACAAACTGCGTCAGCAAGTTGTCTTCCACCCTCGGGAACCCGCAGTCCACCGCGAGCGCCCTCAGCGCGGCCAGGAAAGCGGCAGCGGATTCCCCTTGGGCCTGGACTCGCCTCTGGAAGTCCATCATCTTGGCCAAGAAGGTAGGCCGGGGGCTGAAATACCCGTTGAGGACGTCCAGGATCTCCCCAAAGGAGCTTTCCAAGGCCGTGCGGGGCACCAAGAGTCTCTTGGCGAGGCGGACTGTTTTTTCTCCGGGTCGCGAATCTCGTTGAATTCCATATAGCTGATGAGCTGGTCGACCCATGCGTCCCAGGTTTCTGGCTGAGACGGATCGAAGCGCTCCATCATTACATGAGTGGCGGCCATGGCTCTGTCTGGGAAGGCGTGCACCGGGGCGAGCGGTGCGGTGCTGCTCTCGGGGTCAGCGATGCGATGCTTGGCGAGCGGTGCGGTGCTGCTCTCGGGGTCAGCGATGCGATGCTCGGCGGGTGGCCTGGTCGTCCTTTTCGTCGCTCATGGAGTCAAGGGAGGCGTTGAAATCCCATCCTCATCGCCACTGTAAAGTACTGGGTTTCGGGCCTCATGACTCAGACGACGACATAAGAGAAGACGCGTTTATTCGTACTTCACACAAGACAAAGACAAACAGTAATGGCCGGCGGCCAACTATATACAGTAAGGGGGGGACGCCCCGTTCCTATTGGCAGGTTTGAATTGCCCGCCAATGCTGCCATTGGTTCTTTACTGGTGAGCTCAGGAGCCTAGTCCCTATTGTTCTCAGAGAGCGAGCTTGGCTGCATTCGCCAGCTCATACTCCTGATGTCAGGACACAACAGACCCAACCTGTGAAAAATAACTTATTTAGTTTGATACTAAAACTATGTGTGTTGGTGAGATGATCCAGTTTAAAGGAGCTCCAGGCACATGGGATCAAGGAAATTTGTGTCATAGAATCACAGAGGTGGAAGAGGCCATACAGGCCATCTAGTTCAACCTCTGCTCAATGCAGGATAGTCCCACTACATACTCCTGTTCTAGCATCCCTCCCTCAACTTTCCCTCTTTCCCCAGCCCCCATTCACTTCTTGCTCTCCACTGTGGTTGTTTACATTACAAAAAGCACCACTAGGTTTCTACAAGAAATAATGTGTTATCTTTTAGAGGAGCAAGCTGACCTCAATGCACATAAGAACATAAGAGAAGCCAATGTTGAATCAGGCCAATGGCCCATCTAGTCCAACACTCTGTCACACAGCGGCCAAAATATACCAGGTGCCATCAGGAGGTCCAGCAGTGGGGCCAGGACACTAGAAGCCCTCCCACTGCTGCCCCCTCCAGCAACAAGAATAGAGTGCATCACCTGCCCCAGATTGAGAGTTCCCATCTATACCCTGTGGCTAATAGCCACTGATGGACTTCTGCTCCATATGTTTATCTAATTCCCTCTTGAAACTGTCCATGCTTGCAGCTGCCACCACCTCCTGTGGCTGTGAATTCCATATGTTAATCACTCTTTGGGTGAAGAAGTATTTCCTTTTATCTGTTCTAACCCGACTGCTCAGCAATTTCATGGAGTGCCCACGAGTTCTTGTATTGTGAGAAAGGGAGAAAAGTACTTCTTTCTCAACCTGCTCAGTCCCATTCATAATCTTATAAATCTCAATCATGTCACCCCTCAGCCGTCGTTTCTCCAAACTGAAGAGCCCCAAGCGCTTTAACCTTTCTTCATAGGGAAGGTGTTCCAACCCTTTTATCATTCTAGTTGCCCTTCTCTGCACTTTTTCCAATGCTATAATATCCTTTTTGAGATGTGGTGACCAGAACTGTACACAGTTGAGATGTGGTGACCAGAACTGTACACAGTAGTGACCAGAACTGTACACATCTCTCAGACATACTCTGCTTTCCTAGTGGGAGCTACTGCATTAGGTATTGTCCCCCAGTATCCCTTCATGCCAGCCATTTCCACACCACCACCAGAGTGCCTTTAGACTGCTTTAAAAAAAATGCCAGTAGCTATATCATTATAATATAACAATGCTATGTTGGTATATCTACTATACTATGGCCCCGGTCACATGGGAGGATTTGCCCCGCGGGAAGGATGGATTGGGGGCTCATCAAGTGGGCGCGATCATACTGTAACATCTGGGAAGCGGCGCGCACCCGTCCCCGATCCGTCCCTTCCAGCCGAAAACCTGCCGCAAAAAGGTAGCACCAAAAGAATACTACCTAACAGTTGATGCACAGCACGGGCCAGCATCTGATCGCCAATGCGCCCATCTCCCTGCAGCATACGGAGGCCCTATAGAACTGCACATGTGCGCAGCCGGCTCGCCTCGCACACTGATCTGTAGCTTCCCCCCGGCATCTGATCATGCCAGGGAGCAACTGCGCAGCAGCTTGGGGGATCTGTCTGATCCTGCCACTGTGCTTCTCTTTTAATGTGGCTCAAAAAAGCCACACTTCAGCCACACCTTTTCCCTCAGTGTTACCGGGGCCTATATCTACTATTAATTTAAATAGCTAGCAAAAGGGTGTATGAGAAGAAGCAAGCTTGATGATGTACACCCCAAAGCCCAATTTTGTCTCACACTTTTAGGTTTGCTCGTATTGTCACAGCTCCATACTAGTATTGGCATGCAGTCTCCAGGTTGTTTGGGGTGGGTTTCGTTTTTTTGTTTTTTTCTGATGTAATTTATTGTTTTAATAAAAACAAGAACAAAAGCATACTTAACAGAACAAAACTGAATGAAATATTGTGACAGAACAAAGCTGAATGAAATATTGTAATACAAACCGGGATGTTAATTTTCAATAATGGGGTGGGTTTTGTTGCGTTAATTATAGGGATGCCATCCTCCAAGTGCAAGCTGGGGATCTGCTGGAATTACAACTCATCTCCAGACTACAGAGAACAGTTCTGGAGAAAATGGATGCTTTCGAGGCTGGACTCTGTGGCATTGTACCCTGCTGAGGTCCCGTCCCCCGTCCCCCCACTCCATCCCCAAATCTCCAAGAGTTTCCCAACCTGGATCTGGCAACCTTAACCCCTCAGCTGCTGCCAGTGACCATGGGGACCTGAAAACCCTAGTTAATGATAAGAGTTGCCTTGTATCCTTAAGAGTTCCTGATATCAGGAAAAGCTTAACCTCTTTTTAGCCAACACCAGGTACCCTTTGAATCTCCCCACTGCTATTTTGCAAAATTTCAAAGGCAGGAGATCCTATCCTGGTTCTCCAGTCTCTCACCTACTTTGGCTCTCAAAGCAGGGAAAACCTAAACTGTGAATGAAAGTAATATCCATTAATTGAAACAAGCAAAGCTTCTTAAATGATCAGTAATGTAACTGAAAATGCAAGCATAATTTTAGCAATAGTTAGCCTCTGAGGCTTTCACTCTGACTCCATTGTAACTCAGACACCAATTCATTAGTGTGCCCTTCTCTCTGTATGGACCCTTTTTAAAACGTATGCTTGAGATTAGTCCATATTATCAGTCTTTAACAAAGGCCCTCAGTCAAAGGCCCATATCACACCTTCACTAATTTAGCGATCCACTGATTAGTCACACATGGCCTTTTACATGGAGATGATGGAGGGATTATTTTATGATGAGGAAAATATATCTCTGATCATACTTCGGGCATTTGCACTGCTGAGACAAAACTCTTCTGCTTCATCTATTCTCCGGTTGGCGCAATGAGAAGTACTGCCCAGTTCTATGTAGAAGTTCCATTAATTTCAGCAGCACTTGCTCCCAACCATATTGGTGAACTAGGCAGACTCCTAGTTCTACAGGTATGAGTTCCTCTGGAGAAAAGGGCTGTTTTAGAGGATGGACTCTATGGCATTATACCCTGATGAAGTCCCTCCCCAAACCCCAGCCCAAATCTCCAGGAATTTCCCTGCCTGGAGTTGGGAGCCATAATTATGGCAATTATTCCACTTACACAAATGGAAGTTGTCTTCCCATGGCAAGAGTGCCCTTTCCTCTTTTGCATTAACTGCTACTCTGAATGCAGAGCCATGCACATTGGTAGTGACAGAAGTTTTCTACACAGAAGACAGAAGCCACATTGAGGAAACAGCCTTAACACATCATCCTGGGTTTCAAGTGGCATAGGCATGTCAGCGTGAAGCTCAAAATACTAGGTAGGGACTGGCAGGAAGGTCCCTTGAATGTTTTTGCAGCTATTATAGTGTAAGTAGCCAGAAAGTTAAAGCCTGTTTAATGAGGTTGAGGTACCTTTAATGAGGTTGAAGCCAGAATGCCAGCAGGGGGTTGGGGGCTATCCAGTGTTTTGCATTGAGTGTCACATGTATGACTATCTGCCCACTGGTCAGAAGTCTTGGGTGGGTGCTCGGTGCAAGGAGCTCCTGGTTCTCAGGGAGCGAGTTTGCTCCCTTGAGGCCAAGGTGGCTGACCTGGAGAAGCAGAGACAGTCAGTTAGGTGCACGGAGAAGACTCTCGGGGACTTGTTAGATATGTCCCACTCTGGATCTGGCAGCCCAGCTGCTGCCAGGGAGCATGAGGGTCAATGGGAAACGGGGCACCATGCTGAGGATAAGGGGAATGTGCCCTCAGAAGGGACCTCTTCTTCAGCTGGTGAACGGGTATCCTTTCGTACCAAGGAACCGTCCCTGGGAAGGGTGGGAGGGGGCTCTTGGTAGTCGGTGATTCGATCCTTAGGCAGGTAGACAGCTGGGTGGCGAACCCACGTACTGACCGTATGGTGACTTGCCTGCCTGGTGCGAAGGTAGCGGACATTACGCATGTTTTAGATAGGCTGGTAGATAGTGCTGGGGAGGAGCCAGTGGTCGTGGTGCACGTCGGCACCAACGATGTGGGGAAATGCTGTCGTGAGGTCCTGGAGGAGAAATTTAGGCTGCTGGGCAGGAAACTCAAGGCCAGGACCTCCAAGGTAGCCTTCTCAGAAGTGCTACCTGTTCCACGCGCAGGGCCGGAGAGACAGGCACAGATCAGGAGTCTCAATGCGTGGATGAGACGGTGGTGTAGGGGGAAGGGTTCAAGTTTGTTAGGCACTGGGATGCTTTTTGGGACAAGAGGGAGCTGTACAAAAGGGACGGTCTCCACTTGTCCCGAGAAGGAACCAGGCTGCTGGCGCTCAAAATCAAAAAGGTGGCAGAGCAGTTTTTAAACTGAATAATGGGGGAAAGCCGACAGGAGATGAAAAGTCTCTGGTTCGGGATGGCTCATCTCAAAGAGATGAAGGGGTAGCTATTACTTTTGTACAAAGAAATGGATTACAATTGTCCACTGAGACTGTGGCTAATGATAGGAACTGCCTGGCAAGGTCTCAAGGCAGCAAGAGGAAGGCTGTGGGCTTAACAAACATGGGAACCTATAAGTGTTTATACACAAATGCTAGAAGTCTCTGAGGTAAAATCGGGGAGTTGGAATGCTTGGTGTTGGGGGGAAATAGACATTGTGGGTATTTCAGAAACTTGGTGGGATGAGGAAAATCAGTGGGATATGGTGATTCCTGGTTATAAATTATATCAGAAGGATAGGGGGGAAGGGTTGGAGGTGGGGTGGCTCTGTATGTCAGAGAGGGTATACCGTCCAGTAAGATTGAGAGGGTAAGAGAATTGGATTCGCTTCTGGAAATGCTATGGGTTGAAATAGTGGGTCCAAAAGGAAGCTTAACAGTGGGAGTTTGTTATCGCCCACCAGATCAAAAGATAGAGGAGGATTATAAAATGATGAATGAATTAAAGATAGCGGGTAGACGAAATAACTGTGTTGTAATAGGCGACTTTAACTACCCACACATTGATTGGGGCAATATGAATTCTAGTCGGGAAAAAGAGATTGAGTTTTTAGACACTCTCAATGACTGTGCTATGGAACAGATGGTCACAGATCCTACCAGGGGAGAGGCGATCCTGGATTTGGTCCTAAGTAACACCCAAGACCTGGTGAGAGATGTAAAAGTGATTGCACCGCTTGGGAACAGTGACCATAATGTCATTGAGTTTAACATTTGTACAGATAGGGAGTTGCCCAAAAATACTGACGTAACCACTTTTAACTTTAAAAGGGGTAACTTCTCTGGTATGAGGGGACATGTGAGGAAGAAATTGAAAGGAAGAGTGGAGAAGGTCAAAACCATTGGGGAAGCTTGGAGACTATTTAAAAAGACAATCCTAGAAGCTCAGAAAAAATATATACCGCAGGTTAGGAAAGGTACAAATAGGTATAGAAAAAAGCCTGCATGGTTAACAAATAAAGTAATGGAAGCTGTAAAAGGTAAGAAGGATTCCTTTAAGCGGTGGAAAGCTAGTCTTAGTGCAGTTGATAAAGGGAACACAGACTATGGCAAATAAAATGCAAGTCTGTGATCAGGCAAGCAAAAAGGGAATATGAGGAGCATATCACAAAAAACATAAAGACCAACAATAAAACTTTCTTCAAATACATTAGAAGTAGGAAGCCAGCCAGGGAGGCAGTGGGGCCCTTGGATGACCAAGGGGTAAAAGGAGTAGTGAAGGATGATAGGGAAATGGCTGAGAAGCTGAATGCATTTTTTGCCTCTGTCTTCACTGTGGAAGAGGAGAAGTGTTTGCCCACTCCAGAAGCACCGATTTCGGGAGGGGGTTTGAAAGACCTGAATCAGATTGCGGTGACAAGAGACGAAGTCCTCCGACTGATGGACAATTTAAAAACTAATAAATCCCCAGGCCCGGATGGCATTCATCCGAGAGTTCTGAAAGAACTCAAATGTGAACTTGTGGATCTCCTGACAAAAATATGTAATCTTTCTTTAAAATCTGCCTCCATTCCTGAGGACTGGAAGGTAGCTAATGTCACTCCCATCTTTAAAAAGGGCTCCAGGGGAGATCCGGGAAATTACAGGCCAGTCAGTCTGACATCGATACCGGGTAAGTTGGTGGAAACTGTTATTAAGGAAAGAATTAGTAGGCACATTGATGAACAAAAACTATTGAGGCAGACTCAGCATGGGTTCTGTAAGGGAAGATCTTGTCTCACTAACCTGTTAGTGTTTTTTGAGGGAGTGAACAAACATGTGGACAAGGGGGACCCAATAGATATTATTTACCTTGACTTCCGGAAAGCTTTTGATACAGTTCCTCATCAAAGGCTCCTAAGTAAGCTCAATGGTCATGGGATAAAAAGACAAGTCCTCTTGTGGATCAAAAACTGGCTTATAAATAGAAAACAGAGAGTGAGTATAAATGGGAAACTTTCTCAGTGGAGGGTGGTAAGCAGTGGGGTACCACAGGGATCAGTACTCGGTCCGATGCTTTTTAACTTGTTTATTAATGATTTGGAATTGGGAGTAAGCAGTGAAGTGGCTAAATTTGCAGATGACATGAAGTTGTTCAGGATGGTGAAAACCAGGGAGGAGTGTGAGGCACTCCAAAGGGATCTGTTGAGGATGGGTGAGTGGGCGTCAACGTGGCAAATGGGGTTCAATGTGGCCAAGTGCAAAGTGATGCACATTGGAGCCAAAAATCCTAAATATAAATACACGTTGATGGGGTCTGAACTGGCAGAGACGGACCAAGAGAGAGATCTTGGAGTCGTAGTGGATAACTCGATGAAAATGTCTAGACAGTGTGTAGCTGCAATAAAGAAGGCCAATGCTATGCTGGGGATTATTAGGAAGGGAAGTGAAAACAAATCAGCCAGTATCATCATGCCCCTGTATAAATCATTGGTGCAACCTCATTTGGAATACTGTGTACAGTTCTGGTCACCACATCTCAAAAAGGATATTATAGCATTCGAAAAAGTGCAGAGAAGGGCAACTAGAATGATAAAAGGGTTGGAACACCTTCCCTATGAAGAAAGGTTAAAATGCTTGGGCCTCTTTAGCTTGGAGAAACGACGGCTGAGGGGTGACATGATCGAGGTTTATAAGATTATGAATGGGATTGAGCAGGTTGAGAAAGAAGTACTTTTCTCCCTTTCTCACAATACAAGAACTCGTGGGCACTCTATGAAATTGCTGAGCAGTCGGGTTAGAACAGATAAAAGGAAATACTTCTTCACCCAAAGAGTGATTAACATATGGAATTCACTGCCACAGGAGGTCGTGGCAGCTGCAAGCATGGACAGTTTCAAGAGGGAATTAGATAAACATATGGAGCAGAAGTCCATCAGTGGCTATTAGCCACAGGGTATAGATGGGAACTCTCAGTTTGGGGCAGGTGATGCACTCTATCCTTGGTCCTGGAGGGGGCAGCAGTGGGAGGGCTTCTGGTGCCCTGGCCCCACTGCTGGACCTCCTGATGGCACCTGGTATATTTTGGCTGCTGTGTGACAAGAGTGTTGGACTAGATGGCCCATTGGCCTGATTCAACATTGGCTTCTCTTATGTTCTTATGTTCTTACTGACTTTTTAGGGCAAAACCTGGCATTTGAACCTAATTCAGAGGCTTGCCTTGGGGTAACTCACAGACCAGATGAGCCATCTGAGGTTTTTCTAGGGACATATCACATAAAAGAAACTGTGCAGATGTACTTCTACACTGGACCATCATGTGATATAGCAGACCAGGAATATAGAAAGAAAGAGCTTCTTCATAAGGGAAAATTGATTTGAATGCACATAAAATACTATTCAGAGTCACATGGACTCTGATTTGTTATCGCTACAAAGAAAGAATTAAGCCTTGTATTTACTGAGAGGAAGAATGACTAATGAGGAAAAAGAAGACCTTATAAGAAGATATCTAGAGGTGGTTTTATTCAGAAACCTGAAATCTCCTGCAATCTCACAGACAACAAGGCCAGGGAAAGGGTCTGATTTCAGCTGCGAAATGTGTGCAGGTAAGAAATGTGGAATCCTATGCCACCTGCTCCAAGCATTTTTCTTTCAGCTGGGCATGCATCTGATATTAGACTGTTGCGTTAGGAGAAGAGTCACCAGAGGTCAGACTACTACAGGAAGGTAAGTCCTCCTGCACTGCGGAGACTCCTTGGGTTCATGGAAGACACCTAATCTCAGCACACACTCCCTTTGGGGATTCTCCCTATCCCTGCTTTGTAGTAGCAGAAAGTCTGGGCTTGTGCATGAATGTGCTTACTACCCCATTTACTTTGGCCTTAAGATAACTATTTATGGCTATCGAAAAGTAAAGGAACAACTCCAATGAAGTGTAGAATTAATTCTAAAGCTTGAGAGGCTCCAGCCTTGATGTTAACATGTAAAGGCTGTCAGCTCAGGGAGGTACAGCCAGTCTTTAGTCAGAATTCTTGACTTTAAAAAAATCTGGAAATGGTGTTAATGTGCTCTAAATTCTAATGGATGTTTTTATTCCCTAAATAATTACCAAAGCCAAGGCCCTGATTTATCGGAACCCTAGCACTGTTTTGTAAATGATTGTACAGCAACAAAAAAGGTGATAATTTAATTTCTTGATTCCACACTTGTTCAAGAAAGGTAGTTCACTAATAAGACAGAAACCAAGTCACACATAATTCCCACATCAGCATAACGTAGACCTTCCCCAAATACATATCATCAGAACAAGGATACCTTCAACAGGCACCCCATTAAAATATCTTTTACATAAAACTGACGTGCAGAGTTTATGAAGAAAGGGAAGAGAGCGCATGGTGCATGCTTCTGTCAGAAGTTGTTTCCACGATTCAGGCACAACTACCAAAAAGGCTCTGGAATGGGCTGCCATAGACCACAACTTTCTATAGGAAAGAATGGTAAGAAGGAGTTGGTCAAGTAATCATAACTAGAGTTGCTAACTCTAGTATAAGAAGTTCCTGGAGACTTGGGAGTATTGCTGTGGGGGTGGAGTTTAAGGAGGGGAGGGAGCTCAGCAGGAATGTGATGCCCTCAGAGCTGCCATTTCATCCAGGCTAGCTGATCTCTGTAGACTGGATATAAGGTGTAATTCCAGGGGACAGGCCTCACCTGGAAATTAGCAACCCTAATCATAACTGGCATGTGGGCTCATATAAGAAGAAGCACCCAAGAGTAGTCAAAGAACTTTCTAAGAGTTTGTAGAGCCTTTGTCCATCATCTTCCAGACCTTTTGGAGGACAGGAGACATGCTACAAGACTTGAGGAGAGCAGATGTGATCCCAATTTTCAAAAAAGGGAGGAAGGAAGACCCAGGAAACTACAGGCCAGTCAGTCTGACCTCTGTCCCAAGGAAAAACTGGAGCAGATTTTAAAGGGATCTAAAGGACAACTTGGTGATCCTGGGTAGTCAGCATGGATTTGTCCCCAACAGGTCCTGATAGACCAACCTCATTTGCTTCTTTGATCGAGTGAGGAGCTTACTGGATTGAGGGAATGCTGTTGATGTTGTTTACCTGGATTTCAGTAAAGCTTTTAATAGGGTTCCTCATGATGTTCTGATGGGTAAACTAAAGGACTGTGTTAAAACTAAGGACTGTGGAATGGACTCCAGGGTAGCTAGGTGGATGGGGAATTGGTTGGAGAACCGCACTCAGAGAGTAGTTGTCATTGGCATTTCATCGGAATAGAGGGAGGTGTCCAGCAGAGTGCCACAGGGCTCGGTTCTGGACCTGGTACTTTTCAGTATTTTTATAGAAGAGAAGAGATTGGATTTATACCCCGCCCTTCACTACCCAAGGTAGTCTCAGAGCAGCTTACAAACTCCTTTCCCTTCCCCTCCCCACAACAGACACCCTGTGAGGTGGGTGGGGCTGAGAGAGCTTTGACAGAAACTGCTCTTTTTCAAGAACAGCTGTGCCAGAACTACAGATTGCCCAAGGTCATCCAGGAGCTGCAAGTGGAGGAGTGGGGATTCAAACCCAGTTCTCCCAGATTAGAGTCTGTGCACTTAACCACTACGCCAAATGATCTGGATGAGGTTGTGGAGGGGCTACCCGTCAGATTTGCAGATGACATTAAATTGGGAGGAGCAGCAAACACACCAGCAGATAGAGATAGTATTCAACAAGATCTGAACATACTGGAAAAGTGGGTGGATGTGAACAAGATGCAATTTAGCAAGGATAAGTGCCGAGTTCTACATCTGGGGAACAAAGATGAGGAACATGCATACTGGATGTGGGGTACACTTCTAAGTAGCAGTGTGTGTGAACAAGATCTTGTGGTAAGGGTGGACTGAAAGTTAAATATGAGCAGCCAGTGTGATGCAGCGATAAAAAAGGCTAATGTGATCTTGAGCAATGCTCCCTCTAAGCTGTGGAGTCTTGTGAGCAAAAATTCTACTTTGTGAGCTGCTGGCATTAAAGTTGTGAGCGAGCGATTTGGCTACGGCTTATATTAGTTTGCTCTGGAGCCATCCTTCCTGAACTAAGACAAAAATGTGTGAGCCAGAGCTCAAAAACTGTGAGCTAGCTCACACTAATTCATCTTAGAGGGAACACTGATCTTGAGGTGTATCAACAGAGGCTTAACATCCAATTGCAAGATGTTATAGTCCTGCTGTACACTGCATTGGTCAGGCTGCACCTGGAAAATTGTGTGCAGTTCTGGAGGATGTGGACAGAATGGAGCAGGTACAGAAAAGAGTGACAAGGATGATCAGGGTCCTGGAGACCAAGCCCTATGAGGACAGGCTGAGGGACTTGGGAATGTTCAGTCTGGAGAAGAGGAGGCTGAGAAGGGACAGGATTGCTCTCTTTGAGTATTTGAAGGGCTGTCACTTAGAGGAGGGCAGGGAGCTGTTCCTGTTGGCAGCAGAGGATAGGACTCACAATAATGGGTTTAAATTAAGGGCGGCAAGGTACCAGCTGGATATTAGGAAAAACTTTTTTACGGTAAGAATTGTTTAACAGTGAAATCAGCTGCCTAGGGAAGTGGTGAGCTCCCCTTCACTGGCAGTCCTTAAGCAGCGGCTGGACAAACACTTGTCAGGGATGCTCTAGGATGATCCTGCATTGAGCAAGGGCTTGGACTAGACGGCCTGTATGGCCCCTTCCAACTCTGTGATTCTGTGATTCTAAGTAATCCTTCTAGTATGTAGGTCAGGCCATATAGACCTTTAAAGGTTAAAACCACAAGTTTAAACTGAACCCAAAAATGAGTAATACAATTGTTCCCAGGTGAGTTCTCTTAAGTGCTAGAGTCCAGATTGCCCCTTGGTTTACGGAGGGGGCTGCAGAAGATGAAAAAATAAGGGAGACAAATATGAAACAAGGCTAACAAATATGAGACATTGTATAATATAGATATAAAAATAAAAGATAATAAAACTGTACCAGCTTACTAGGTTGTTTGTTCATTTTATAGGCAGACAGCTGGGGGTGGGGCTGGAAAGCTCAGCCTAGATGTCAAGGTCCCCCAGGCAAAAACAGCTTATTGACTGTAGTGGGTCGTAGGGATCATATTGCTCCAGTCTTGGCCCATCTATAGTGGCTCCCAATTTGGTTTTGAGCATAATTCAAGGTGCTGGTCTTGGCCTTCAAAGTCCCATATGGTTTAGGAACAACATACCTGAAGGACTGCCTACAATTTTATGAATCTATGTGACCACTTTGGTCATCTTCAAAGGCCTTGCATTGTTTGCTCCTGCCTTCTGAGATTAGGCAGGTGGCAGGCCAGGAAAGGCCTTCTCAGCCATGGCACCAAAGCTCTGGAACTCTCTTCCCAGGGAGATTTGTCTATCCCCTTCTGTTGCCATCTTACAACAGTGGGTGAAGACTTTTTTCTCTCATTTGGCATTTTCCTCAGTGATCCTTCCTACCTGATCAGTGTTTTAATTGCTGTTTTGATGTCTTTCTACATATTTTAACTCTGTTTTTAATTTATGTTAATTATGTGTGTTTGGGGTAGGATCACCAGGTCTTATCTTGCTGCCAGTGAAGGGATCTTTGCTCCTCTCCTGGAGCACCCAGAAGTGCCGTCATCACTCCACCAACATTGCACAGCGGCGCTCAGGGTTTTGAGCCCAAATTTACCATAGAGTTTCCCCCAAAACCTAGAGCATCACTTCCCAGTGACATCATTGCACTGTTTGGGGGCATTTGTAGATGAGGATTTCCCCCACCGGCCAGCAGCCAGGAGGAACCTACAAAAGCAGGGAAACTCTTGCCCAGACAAGGGGACTGGCCAGCCTAGTTTGTGGAGGGGTTGATTTTAATGGTTTTAAAATGTGATTTTAGCAGGTATGTTTTAAACTGTTTGCTGCCTGTGGTTATCTAAAAGAGTCTCTCAGGACTTCTACATTTGTTGCAAATTCTCACGTTACATTTAAGATTATAATATATTCTAAGCCTTCTGACACCTTCATACATTGATTACGGATTCCACTTCTTGTTATATTTTTGACAGTGGTTTTGGTTCTCGTTTTTTCAGTTGTTTTGTAGATACATTTATATTGCATGCCATATTAAAAAATGGATGGTGAATTTGATAGTGGCTATGTAAGAAATACAAGGAAAGAAACACTCTGTGGAGCAAGGGTGGATGTTGTTCTCATACTGGGAAATGATGTTAAGAGGGATTCTTTTATGTTCCACAATGTACTTAATTGGAGCAATAAGGCAATAAATTCATGGATCACAGATGGGGGAAATGTTGTGTTTAATTCAATTATTCATGTGAATCTTCTTTGTTTAAACAACAATTCTTCATTATTTATAGCTTTTCTATATAACTAAGGTTTTCCACAAAGGCTGTTTTGTGTGTTTCTTCTGTCTGAGGACCAAGTTAGTCATGACAGGAGATGCATGTGTGTGGGCTTTATTATTATTTTACACAAAGGGTTGGTGAGAGGAGCAAAACCAAATCTAACTCGAACTGCTTTAAAACCATTAAAGCATTGGGTGACATAAAAAATACCTCCTACTCTCATATATTGTCTGCCTGTGAACTTGGGTCACCTGTTGAGGCCTTCTGTGTGTGCCTGCATCTTCTGAAGTGAGGTTGATCTTTTCTGTAAAGTTTCCCCATCTTTTGAATACCCTCTGCTAAACTAATGCCTCATTTTAGATTCTGGTGCCAACAATAATAATTTTATTTACCTGAGACATTTGGCTGGTTGTAGAACAGAATATAAATAATAAAAATAAAAGTAAACCTCATCTTCCTTCCCCTTCTTACCTTATCTAACTGAACTCTACTGCTTAAAGATGATGTGGAGAAAGTTCCTCTCACCTGGAGTCTTTATTTCAGATTTTCCCCCCCTCCACTTTACATGTCAGTGGACATATATGTAAGTAATCCATGTAATACTCATGGATTTTCCCAAGTTTGGTTCTGAGGTATGGAAGGCAGTAATATGTGGCAAAGCCTTCTCAAGGGCACCAAGATTGTAGAGCTATTTCCTCAGGATGCCTATGCTTCTCTTTGTCTGCTGGAATGCAAGTGCCAGCTGCCCTTTTCAGAGAGCCACTAAGGTTTAAGTCTCCTAATTTTTTACTGCTCATGTTTTTCTCTTATCATGGCTCTTTTTGTAGCAGGAACTCCATAAGAACATAAGAGAAGCCAACGTTGGATCAGTCCAATGGCCCATCTAGTCCAACACTCTGTCACACAGTGGCTGAAAATACCAGGTGCCATCAGGAGGTGCTTTGTATATTAGGTCAGTGTTTTTCAACCACTGTGCCGTGGCACACTAGTGTGCCATGAGATATTGTCTGGTGTGCCGTGGGAAAAATTCCAATTTCATCCGTAACATATGAACAATTATAAAATAAAGTATTATTATTTCATAATAAAGTAATTATAAAATAATTTCTTTGTGTTTATTTGATTCCTATTCAAGAGAATTACTTTATATATAGTCAATATAGGCACAGAGTTAAATTTTTTTAACATTTTCTAATGGTGGTGTGCCTCGTGATTTTTTTCATGAAAAAAGTGTGCCTTTGCACAAAAAGGTTGAAAAACACTGTATTAGGTGACACACCCCTAATGTAGCCAATCCTCCAAGAGCTTACAGAGCTCTTCTTACAGGGGCTACTATAAACTCTTGGAGGATTGGCTACCTTAGGGGTGTGTCGCCTAATATGCAAAGGAGTTCCTGCTACAAAAAGAGCCCTGCTCTTACTACTTTTAAGTTTTGCCAGTATGTGTTATGTACTTCATTTATAGTCCATTTTTTTCACCAAGATTCAAGACAAACTACACAGTTTAAAAAATGGAGCAGTGTTAGGGTTGCTAGGTCAAACCTGGTAAATCCATAAGATTTCCAGTGATTCCTAGAGCTCCCTTACATCATTTCCAGGGTTTTCTCAGAAATGACACAGCAACACCAGCAACATAACTGCTGCTCTGAGTGGCAGTGGGCAAAGAGGGTTTCTGCCACAGTGGGAGAGACCTGGCAGCACTAAGCAACACACATGCCATCAACAATGCAATAAAATCAGCTTACAAAATTAGAATATGCATTAAGCAGCATACTACATACAATAAAGCACTGCAGTACATAAAACAAACAATGACACATAACTGGATTACAAAATGAGAGAACTCAACACAATAGTATGGTTTCAATAGTGCACAAAGCAGATCAGTCCTGTGGCCTGGAGTTCTTCCCCTCTCCCATGCCTTTTCAAGTGTCAACTAGCTGCAGGAGGGCATGCACCCGACCTCCCCTGCTGTTTTAGAACTTGGTGGTTCTGGCATGCATTACAGGACCATTAATAAAAATGATTCCTTGGCATTCCCTTTAGTACGATGTAAGATTAAAACATTTCTATAAGATTACACTGTGATGACATACTGGGAGCATTTTTAAAACCTCTGCCTTATAGTCCTGCTTGTGTCACTGGGCACTCACTATCAGCCTAACCTACCTCATAGGGGGTGGTTGTGGATAAAATAGAGGTGAAGAGAAAGATGTTGTGAGTCATTTTAGGTCCCACTGGGCACCAAAACAGAGTATAGACATCTAAACAATAAGACACTAAGTCCCCTTTCAGACATCCTTTGTAATCTGTTTTGGTAGCCGGTTGCTAACGGGTTTTTTGTGTCACTTCAGACATAACCGTTTTAGTAACTGGTTGCTAACAGATTTTATTTACCTTTCTGTTAAGTATGCAACTTAACACGATTGATTTCAGCAAAGTGATTCAGCTTTATTATAACAGAAAACTTCAATTCAGGAACACACCACAGAACAGTGGAGTACAGCTTCCCTTTTAAATTGTCCAGGCTGTCAAATCCACATCCATAAATAAGTTAACATCCAATCATAAACTAAGGATAAAGACCAATGAGGTCTGTTCCCTCCAAGATACATATTTACATTGTGATTGGTTATTTACACAGGTTTCACAGAACCCAGCCAATAGTAATGCGACAGATTACAATCCTCTTTATGCCTGAAGCTTAACATGTAAAAGAATAGGATGGATTCAGCTTCAGGACATAACACTTTCCATACAAAGCCGCTTGCATCTTATTAGCAAAGTGTGGTTAAGCCGTTCTTGAGGTAAACGGCTTACTTCCATTTCCACCTCTTCTTTGTGTTTCTGGATCACTATAGTGTGATGTTTAAAATGTCTGTTCCAATAGCATTGTGCTTTTTCACCACATGATCTTCCTCAAACTGAAGTGCTATATTGGTCTAGCACTATAGCACGAATGTTCAAGAAAAAGTTTGAGAAAGATTGTGCGGCAGAAAAGGGTAGGAGGAATGCAAGACTGTCTAAATGGCCAGATCACTTCAGAGATGGCTCATTAATTGAATGAAATTCACTGTATGAAACCTCCATCCCTGTATCACTTTATTTGGAATTGGGTCAACAATGGATAACATCCAGTTTAGAGCAGTAATGTGAAAGGGGCCTAAAAGTGGGATTCTAACCAGAGTTCTTAGCCCATTGAGTTAAATGTTTGGTGTAGTGGTTAAGTATGCGGACTTTAATCTGGGAGAACTGGGTTTGATTCCCCACTTCTCCACTCACAGCTGCTGGGTGACCTTGGGCAAGCCATAGTTCTGTCAGAGGTATTCTTGAAAAGAGCAGTTTCTGTCAGAGCTCTCTCAGCCCCACCTACCTCACAGGGTGTCTGATGTGCGGAAGGGAAGGGAAAGGAAAAGGAGTCTGTAAATTGCTCTGAGACTTCAAGTGAAGGGTGGGGTATAAATCCAATCTCCTCTTCTTCTTCTTTTCTTTTAAATGGGCTTTACACCCTTAGAAGGGTGTAGCCTTGCTTAGTATTGCACTGTGATTTTCCTCTCTGTCATGACATTAGCTTACAGAAACTAAGTTATAACTGATACAGAACTTCTTGAATTTTGCTTACAGATGAGGATACAACATTAGCATTAGGTATATCAAAACCGCTTAAAAGGATCACAGACAAGACAGGGGCCCTGTTCACTTTACCATTCTAAACCAGATTTCGAGTAAAGCAATACAGAGGTTTCATACAGCGAATTTCCTTCTGTTAATGAGCCATCTCTGAAGCACTATGGTCCTTTCAAACAGTGTTGCTTTTCTCCCACCCTTCTTCACCATGCTGTCTTCCTTTGACCTTTTTTAACATTCTAAGTTGAGCGCTATAGCGCTAAACCATTATAGCATTTCAGTGTTATAGCGGCACCACTGAGCCTGCTTGCAGGGAGAGTGGGGTATAAATTGAATAAATAAATAAATAAATAAATAAGTGCTGTATTGATACAGTGAGATTGCAGCTGTTGTTACGTGGAAACAAGAGGAGAGAAGTAGCTCATTGGGCAACGGGTGCTCAGGGCATCAGTGATTGGTGTGAAAAACATTGTTAACCTCAGAAGGTGTAAAAATCCTGATGTTCACCCATCCATACAGCCTATCCATGCCCAGATGCGATTGGCTGGTAAGTGACTTGTTGCCAAGTAGATCGCAGGTGTACATCTCAAGGAGGCAAACTTTGTGTACTTATCTGTGAGCCTAGTCTTGTTGGTCAGCTGTGAGATGGATGAGTGAGGTGAGGAGGGTAGCTTGGAAGCAGCAGGAAACTCTCAGCCTCCTTGCATGGGGTGGGGGGGGAGGATCCAGTAACCCCTGTGATTCTCTCACAGGAATTATAAGTGTTATAAGAGGACTTCAGAGGAGATGTCCAAGTGTGGCTATACATCAGAGAAATGCTGCACAAAAAAACTTTGCAGCTTGAGTATAAGCAAGTGGTAGCTCATAATTCATGGTCTGGTAGTTCACCAGCCATATGTCCCTCTTATAGGGCCTGAAAGGAGATGCTAGCGTGAAGCCCAAGAGATTGGCATGCAGCATCACCTTCAGAGATGATGAGCTAGCTTCTTCTGTTTATCGTGAGGTGTTTTCCCAAGAACTGTTTTGTGATGAGGCGCCAGCAACAGTGAACTTGGAGGACATCTGCCCAAATGTCCCTCGTAAGTCATGCATGCATTTTTCAACTGTGTTAGCATTCTGAAGGGTTGTTTGCCTCTTTATCTTTTCTGACAGATTATTAAACCACAGCTGCTGCATCACTAGCACACTGTCATATGTTGCACAGCATATCGTATCTGGTGTTAGTAGATGTTCCACAGGTTGTCATGATGAAGAGGGGCAGGAATAAAGCAGTTTCTGAAGTTTAATGTGCTATGTGTGGGGTTACATGCATGTGCTATTGCTTCCTGTCTTACTGAGGAGTGCAGTGTAATGGCAGAACTGAAGTGGTGAGATGGCTGCCCTGCTTCCAAGGGCCAACAGGAAGTGTGGGATTGTGGTGGGGGGCATATACTTCCAAAGCTGATGCACAGAGGAATGTAGCATGCATGTTTAAGTCTGCATAATCGTGTATTAGGTGTAGTGCCTACTTTATAGAGTTGGGGTTTTGTTCTTAAACTTTAAACTTACAGTGGTAAAATGCTAGCTTATTTTTGTTCACTGCCTGTCTGTACCACCAAATGAATCTTTATTGTTCTGATTTAGCAATGCAAACAGACACAGCAACAACTGTATTTGGTTGGGTAATATATTGAGACAAGGCAGCAAGTGAGAATCCAGACAGGCAGCATGTCATAGGACTATATAGAACAAAGTCTGAGTCCAGCAGCACCTTTAAGACCAACAAAGTTTAACTCTGGGTATAAGCTTTTGTATGTAGGCACATTTCACACTTATATCCAGAATTAAACTTTGTTGGTCTTAAAGGTGCCTCTGGACTCAGACTTCGTTCTGCTGCTTCAGCAACCCACTTGAATCTATCTTCAAAGGACTATATATTTATTTATGTGCTTCTTTATTTTTATTCATCTATTTTGGCAATCTTAAAAGACAGGAGTTTATCCTCTATGGACAAGGAGAAGAATCTTATAATGCCTTGCATGCTATTTGGGAACTAAACGTTTACCTGTTAAACTACCACTGTTGTATAACTGATGGGTTCAGAATTTACCCAGGTTGTCTAATTGCTTGCATGTTGTGACTTCCATAGATTATCACCAGGAACACTGGGAGGAGGCCGATGACACAGAGGAAACAAGTGGTGGGAGAACACGTTTGTGAGTGTAAGTGTTGTCTTGATTTCATCCTGCAAGTCAAATTTCTCCCACAGTATGGTAACCAGCCTACACAAACAAACAACACAAAAGAAGACTGAAGTGATATTGGTTACTTTGCCTCAGCATCACACACTGCAAGATTTAGTGATAGTACTGTAATTGCTTCTTATATATTAGCTCAGCAAGAAACGTTTTTAAAAATGCTACAGACACCTTCTTAGGTTAGCAACATCTGTCACACCAATCACTGATACCCCGAGTATCCACTGCCCGATGAGCTACTTCTCTCCCCTTGTTTCCAGGTAACAACAGCTGCAATCTTGCTGTATCAATATAGCACTTGAGATGCCCTGACTCCATTGACTCCATTGAGTCAGTGGAGTCAAGGCATCTCAATGGCGCTGCTATAACATTGAAGTGTTATATTGGTTTAGCACTATAGTGCCCAACTTAGCGTATTCGGGGGAAAGTCTGCGAAGGATCACACAGTAAAAAAGGGCAGGGGAAGCAGCATTGTAGGAAGTGCTCTGGACTATTTAAACAGCACACCAAAGTGATTCAGAAGTGCAATGAGGGGGTAGAAAATGGAAGAGAGCGGTTTCCCTCAAAAGCAGCTTAACCACGTTTTGCTAACAAACCAACACAAGTGGGTTTGTATGAACAGGTAAATAAATTCTGCTAGCTGCTGGTTACTAAAATGAGTCTGTCTGAAATGACAGAAAAAATCCATTAGCAACCAGTTACTAAAGCGGAATACAAAGGCAGTTTGAAAAGGGCCAGGCTTTTGAAACTGAGTGTTTTTTAAAGGCAGCCTGTGATTCAAGCATAGTGGGGGGTCACCAATTCAAAGCAAGTCAAAAATCAGGCCAAGCAGGCCTAAAGCAGCTCTTTGAATTATTGCTTAATGCTGCAGTCTTAGTGATCTAAAACAGCCCTGTTTATGTTTGTGTGTAATTTTTCACACTGCTCTGCATGCAGTAAATAGACCTACTCAAGCTGAAGTTAACTCAGCAGGAAAGAAAAAGACAGGTACAACAAGGCATCTGTTTGAGACTGCTAATGAACCTTAAAGAAAAATATCTCATGATGAAATTCTAATTGGAAATTGCATATAGTTTGGCTGCTATACTAGTAAATAGGAAATCTAAAGCAGACATGTCAAATATATGGCCTGTGGGCTGGAACTGGGCTGTCCAGGGCTCTTATTTGGCCTGAGAGTAACTGTGGGGAGACTAGTCTGAATGTGGACTGGAAGGGTCTATATTAGGGTATTTTACCCCCTGCTGAGGTTCCTCCCTTCCCCAAATGGAGGCCCTCCCCAGAGTCTTCCCCCCAGATCTCCAGGGATTGCCCAACCTGGAGTTGGCAACCATAAGGGGCAAGGAGGGCTGGTTTGACCTTGAGGTCTGTGCCTCCAGCCAGGATCCACCATCCGCCACCACTGTCTCTGGCCAGAGCATGTTGGGGGTCCTGCATCTGCTGCCTGGGCTGCTGGAAAGATGGGTGGCTGTTAATGTGCAGCAGGCACAATCTCTTTGGCCCCACCTTCCTGAGCCCAGCCAAGCACCTTCTCACTTGCAGGCAGCCCAGGAAAGTCGCCCACCAGCACAGGTGTCTATTGAAAGCCGCTGGCTGGCTCACCAAATGTCTCCACTTATATAAGCATGTCTGGGCAAGGAGCACGGAGCACAATAGCCTGGGCAAGAGAGAAAAGTCGGCATTTATTTATTTATTTATTTATTTATTTTTGACATTTTTACCCCACCCTCCCCGCAAGTGGGCTCAGGGCAGCTTACAAGGGGCAGATCCCACATAAAACATGATAAAAGCAATAAAACCATTAGCTAACACAGATCAGAGTAAAGTGTGCCATAAAACAGATGGCCCTGAATCACTCTCATGATGGTAACAATCAGTTCTTTGGGGGTGATCTTCTCCTGTAGCTGGTCCCAAGTAAGTCTGGTGGTACCAGTGCCACGTGGTGTTATCGAAGATCTTCCTGGGGTCGTCCCTAGCCCCGTTGTTGTCCACATCATTGGTGATGGTGGCAGTGGCGACCCCTATGCGAAAGCCTGGCGGAAGAGCTTCGTCTTGCAAGTCCTGCGGAACTGCATAAGGTCCCGCAGGGCCCTGATCTCCTCTGGGAGCTCATTCCACCAGGTAGGGACCGCCACCGAAAAGGCTCTGGCCCTGGTCATGGTGAGCCTTGCTTCCCGGGGGCCTGGAACCACCAGGCGATGTTGTGTCCCCAACCGAAGTGCTCTTGGGGATATATATGGGGAAAGGCAGTCCCTCAGCAGGGCTGGCTCCAGGTGTCTGGGAGCCCTAGGCAGGACAGCCTGGGGCGCCCACCCCACCAGGGATGCCAACCTCCCGGTGGGGCCTGGAGATGCCCAGCGCCTGGGAGAGCCGAGGAAGGGGCGGGCTTAGAAGCCCCCCCCTTCCCTCCCAGGGGCGGCGGCACAGCTCTCCCTAGTGCCTCGCAGCTGCGAGGCACCCAGGAGAGCCAGGGAAGGGGCGGACTTAGAAGCCCCCCCTTCCCTCCCAGGGGCAGCGGCGCGGCTCTCCCGGGTGCCTCGCATTCGTGAGGCACCCAGGAAAACCGGGGCTGCCGGTATTGGGCGGCCCGGGGGGCTTTTGACGGGGGGGGACATTTTGGCACCCCTGCATGGCCGGCGCCCTAGGCGAGCGCCTAGCTTGCCTAGTGGGCGAGCCGGCCCTGTCCCTCAGGTAAGTCGGACCCTGGCCATATAGGGCTTTAAAGGCAAATACCAGCACTTTGAAATGGATTCGGTATGCTACTGGCAGCCAGTGCAGCGCTTCCAGCCCAGGCCAGATGTGCTCCCACTTGGGGAGACCCATCATCAGCCTGGCTGCCGCATTCTGCACCAGCTGCAGCCTCCAAATCTGCGCCAAAGGCAGCCCCATGTAGACAGCGTTACAGTAGTCTAACCTCGAGGTGACCGTTGCATGGATCACTGTAGCCAGGTCGTCACGGTTGAGGAAGGGGACCAACTGCTGAACCAGCCTAAGATGATAAAATGCTAATCTGACAGTGGCTGCCACTTGGGCCTCCATAGTTAGGGAGGGATCCAGGCACACTCCCAAACTCCTAGCCTCCAACACTGACACCAGTGGCGCCCCGTTGAAGGTCAGGAGAGGGATCCCCAACCTCAATCCGTTCCGACTCAGACACAGGACCTCCATCTTCGCTGGGTTTAGTTTCAGCCAGCTCAGCCTGAGCCATTCAGCCACTGCCTGTAATGACCAGGTCAGATCTTCTGGGTCAGAGCCCGACTGGCCACCCAACATCAGATAGAGCTGGGTGTCATCAGCATATTGATGGCAATCCAGCCCATACCTCCTGGTAATCTGGGCGAAGGGGCACATGTAGATGTTAAACAACATTGGGGAAAGCACTGCTCCCTGAGGCACCCCGCACTCCGGGACTGCTCCTCCCCTATCGCCACCCTCTGTCCCCGACCTTGGAGAAAAGAGGCAAGCCATTGGAGAGCGAGCCCCTGTATCCCCACATTGGTGAGGCAATGGGTCAGCAACTGGTGGTCGACTGTATCGAATGTGGCCGACAGATCTAACAACAACAGTGCTGCCACACCGCCTCATCCAGATGCTTCCGGAGGTTGTCAGTAAGGGCAACCAGCACCGTCTCTGTCCCATGGCCTGGGCGAAAGCCAGACTGAAATGGATCAAGGACAGATGTAAGGGATGCCACAAATGCGGAGGCTTGGGGGTGGAGAAGGCCCACCTAAACAGGTGAGCCAGAGACTGCTACCCTACAAATGTGTGCAACTCCTCTCCTGCCTCCCTCCCTCAGCAGCACAGGGAGGATTATATAAGAGGTGAAGCCAAAATTCACACATGCTCCCTAGGCTGTAGGCTCCCTGCATGCAAGCAGCATTTTATGTTGCAGTCTGACTGGAAGTGGGGGTTGGGGCAAGGCGAAGGTTAGGGATGAGAACAGGCATTTAGAAAAGCGTGCTAAGTTTGCAAACAGCAGAGGTAGGCACAGAATGTGTGTCTACGCACTTGCACATGGGGAGTAATATTTTGGGTGATTGGATAATGCCATGGAAATAAAAGTCTGCAAAAGGCAATTAAAACGGAGCTGGCATCTTTGGAGAATGGCAGTGCTTGAAAATTGCTTATGGTGCTGCTGAGCATTGTATTCCCTTTGTGGTTCAAGCTTGTTGGTGAAGTTGGGGCTTTGACAGGGGGAGGTGTGGGATTGTGCAACTGCCTCACCCTCCCCTCTCCTCTCCACCCCAAAGCCTGTTGGCCGTAGCCATATCTTTAAGGCAGGGCTTGTTGGGTTCCCTTGGTTGAAGCCACCTGTCTTTGGCTGTAGAATGTAGCATTTCATACTTTAGCTCATCAAAAGCTTGTGAAACGTGTTAGTGTTTAAAGAGCTATGAGAGTCTCTGGGTGATTCTGCACTAGACCTAAATCCTGGTTCAATCCTGTCCCCAACTTACATTCTACACTACACTTGAGTTCACCCTTGTAATTATCTTGGGGTATTTTTTGTTTCCACATTACAGCAAGGTCACCCCAGTTTCGCCCCACACTTGTCCTGGGATAAACGGATGCTGTTATAACCAGGGATAAGTGCAAGGTATTGTGTTGCAAGTTGAACTCTGATAAAACCAGGGATGAGATCCAAGTGCGGAAAGGACCTCTGTTTGTTGCACCTTGATCATCAGGCAATAGCTCTCTGTACATGCTCCAGACAAGCAGTATGCTGTACTTGAAACATATTAGGCATGACAATAATTTGGAACTTCCTGCTTACACATTGAAAGTAAGGGCGATTCTGCATCTAGCATTCGCTCCACATTTTCTCAACTGGGAGGGAAAAGTGCAGCTCAAAACCACATTCAAATACCTCGGGCCAATGCCATACTGACTGCAAAGTCACCCCTGAACGGGCATAAATCTATGCAGAAGGTACCATAAAACCTGAAGATCAAAGAAAGCAAAAGCAGCCGGCAGTGTGGAGGGTACCATAAAATCTGAAGTTCAAAGAAAGTGAAAGCGGCATGCAATGCAGAGGGGAATTTCTGTTCCAATGTGGGCTTCATAAAACAACGGAGGGAAAAGCCAATGCAGAACCACCCTAAGAGTAAGAGGAAGTGTGCCTCCATTTTTTAATTCAGAAACCGAAGTACCTTAGCAGTCAGAAGTTTAGGACACAATAATCTGTGGATCTCTAAGTCACTTGCCCCCCAACAGCAAACAAAAATATACTTCAGGGAGTTGAGCACAAATGTGCCATGTGCCTTGACTGTTTTCTATCTATAGTGTAGCAAGTGGCATTAACCCCATTTATGAGATGTTAAATAGGTTATGAGGTGTTAATTCACCTAATTAAAGAAATCAAAGGCCTGATCTAAGAGTGAGGTAACAGAATGGCCTGTATCTTTTCTGGCTGCCGCTGAGGAGGTGACCATTCAAATGCTTTTCCTCCCCATCCCACTCCCTTTAATAATTAGCTGAAAGTAAA
Source organism: Gekko gecko (assembly GCA_029375565.1). Taxonomy (NCBI): domain Eukaryota; kingdom Metazoa; phylum Chordata; class Lepidosauria; order Squamata; family Gekkonidae; genus Gekko; species Gekko gecko. Next base: position 143,319,940 of record JAPDNY010000006.1, read on the forward strand.
GCCGAGCACATCAGAGAGAAAGAATGCAAGTGGCTAGGCCATAACCTATGCTAGATTTCCACTTACGGGGAATGAGTGCAGGCAAACTTTGAAAAACACTGTCTGAAGGGCTACAGTGCATTCTGCCACCTCAGCACATTTCTACCACATTACTAGGGATGGTTGAACACCAAGTGGTTCGGTTCACATCCTGTTTGCCAGTCAGGAGCTGTATTTTTTGACTCTTTTGTGGCTGTATTTGTTGACTCATTTGTGGCTGTTCAGCAGGCTGCTTCAACTATTCTTTCCAAACTGTGGAGTGCAGCACAGGCTCATTTTTGCCCATGTAATTTCTCACACAGTCCACTGGCAATTCTAGGGTTGGCAATTCTAAGCTAGGAAATTCCTGGAGATTTGAGCAATGGAGCCTGGGGAGAGTAGGTTTTATAGGGGGAGGGACCTCAGCTGCATATAATGCAATCCTCCCAAAGCAGCCTGTACAAAGATCTGTAGTCTGGCAGTTAGTTGTAATTCCAGGAGATCTCCAGGCCTCATTTGGAGGTTGGCAACCCTGCGTGTCTTACTTGCTGTGTTGCTGTTCTGCAGTTTACCGAGTTATATCAGTCACAAATAGGGTTGCCAGGTCTGGGTTAGAAAATACCTGGAGACTTTGGGGATGGATCCTGTAAAGTACTGGGTTTCGGGCCTCATGACTCAGACGATGACATAAGAGAAGATGCGTTTATTCGTACTTCACACAAGACAAAGACATGCAGTAACGGCCGGAGGCCAACTATATACAGTAAGGGGGGGGACGGCCCCACATTCCTATTGGCGGGTTTGAATCGCCCGCCAATGCGGCCATTGGTTCTTTACTGGCGAGCTCAGGAGCCTAGTCCCTATTGTTCTCAGAGAGCGGAGCTTGGCTGCGTTTCGCCAGCTCAGACTCCTGATCTTAGGACACAACACCCCTCCCCCATAGTTTGTCTCCCATCAGGTGACGTAGTCTTTTAGGTAGGCTGGTGGCCTCCGTTCTCTTAATGATCTTCGGGGGCCGGCACCGGACTGGCGGGGCCCCCTTCGGGTGGTCCTCCCGCACTAGGAGCTTGGATCTCCGGCGGCAGTGGCGGCAGCGGCGGCAGTGGCGGCGGTGGCTCGGCTTGCTCTGGGACCCCCTCCGGGCTTCGTGGTCTTTCAGGTGCTTGCTCCGCTGGTGGTGCCTGCAGCCGATCGGATGCTGGGGCGGCCGCGGTGTATTCCGGTAACGGGGCCTGGATCCCTGTGCCGGGGTCTTGCCGCCTCTGGAGCTGGTCCACGTGCTTACGGAGGACCCGGTCCCCGTCTGCCAGGACCTCATATGAAACTGGCCCAGTGGATTTGAGAATATGCCCGGCCAGCCACTGAGGCCCCGCCCCGTAATTCCTAAAGTAGACGGGTTCCCCCAGAAGGAAGCTCCTGGGTGCCTCCCGGGTTTCGACCAGCTTTCTCTCTGGGGCTCAGTCCGGGTGGAGCCTGTCTAACAGGGTCGTGGGGCAGCGGCCCATCAATAGTTCTGCTGGGCAATGCCCGGAGATGGGGTTCGGGGGAGGTGCGCTGTGTGAGGAGGAAGCGGGCCAGCCGGAATTCCCACTCCCCCTCGGTTATGCGGCTCAGGGCTTCTTTGGCGGTGCGGACTGTCCTCTCCGCTTGTCCGTTTGTTGCCGGGTGGAAGGGCGCAGATCGTATATGCCTGATTAAGTTCCTTGCGAGGAACGCTTGGAACTCAGCAGATGTGAACACGGCCCCGTTGTCCGACACGATTGTGTCTGGCAAGCCGTGCGTAGCGAATATTTTGCGCAGGGCCCTTATTGCCACTTTAGCCGAGGTGGTAGACACTGGACTTATTTCTACCCACTTCGAGTATGAGTCTACCGTCACCAAGAACTGGAACCCCTGAAACGGCCCGGCAAAGTCTACGTGTAGGCGTGACCACGGTTTGTGGGTGGACTCCCAGCTTTGGGTTGGCGCTCTTGGGGGATTGGGGCGGACTTCCTGGCACCGTGTGCACCCCCGGACCCAGGTTTCAATTTCTGCGTCTATCCCGGGCCACCACACGTAGCTCCTTGCCAGAGCTTTCATTCGTACAATGCCAGGGTGGGCCTCGTGCAGCGTCCCTAGAACCCCTTGTCTCATGGGCCCCGGGATGACCACCCTGTCCCCCCATAGCAAGCACCCTTTCAAGGCGGATAACTCTTCCCTCCTGGGGAATGCCATGAACTCTGGCCCTGTCTGTTCCGCTGGCCATCCCCTCACCACCCAGTTTAAGACCCGGGAGAGAATGGGATCTCGGGACGAGCGGGCGGCCACGTCTGCAGCCTGAAGGGGGGGTTGGGCAGCTCCTCCATCAACAATACTGCGGGAGCTGGGGCCGGATCCTCCCCCATATGTGGCAGCGGCAGGCGGCTCAGGGCGTCGGCATGACCCAGCGCCTTGCCCAGCCGATGCTCCAACCAGTACTGATAGCCCGCTAAGAACAAGGACAAGCGCAACACCCGGGGCGACAGTACCTGCGGCGTTTGTTTGTCTGCCGCGAACAGTCCCAGGAGCGGCTTGTGATCTGTTACTAGCGTGAAGGGCCGTCCATACACGAAGTTATGGAATTTTTTTACCCCCCGCCACCAGGGCCAAGCCCTCCCGGTCTATTTGTGCATAGTTACGCTCCGCGGGGGACAGCGTGCGGGAGTAGTAAGCCACTGGAACCTCCCTCCCGTCCGGTAGTTTGTGGCCCAAGACCGCCCCGACCCCATACGGCGATGCATCGCATGTGAGGATTACCGGGAGCTTTTCGTCAAAGTGGGCAAGTACAGCATTCGAGATCAATATTGTCTTAACCCCCGGAATGCTGCCTCCTCCCTCGCTCCCCATGCCCAAGGTGTCGCCTTGTCCAGCAGTCTGTGTAGGGGTTCCGCCACGGCGGCTTTGTGTGGGAGAAAGGCATGGTAAAAGTTCAGGAGGCCTAAGAACGCCTGGAGCTCCGCCTTGGACTTTGGGGTGGGGGCCTCCACGATGGCCTTCACCTTGTCCCTCGCCGGGTGCAGGCCCGTTGCGTCGACCCGGTACCCCAAGAATTCCACCTCCGGCACCCCGAGGAGACACTTTTCCCGCTTCACCTTCAGCCCCGCGGCTTGGAAGCGTCCCAGGACAGTGCGGAGGCGGGCGGCGAAGCTCTCCGGGGTGGCCGCAGCGATGAGGACGTCGTCGAAGAACGGCGTCACACCAGGGATCCCTTTTAACAAATCGTCCATTAGATTCTGGAAGATCCCTGGGGCCACACTGACCCCGAACTGCAGCTGCTTCACCCTGAAGGCCCCCCGGTGCGTTACTATCGTTTGTGCCTCGGCGGTGGCCTCGTCCACAGGGAGCTGCTGGTACGCCTGCACGAGATCCAGCTTTCCAAATATACGCGCCCCCGCCAGGGTGGCTAAGACGTGACTGACTACGGGTACGGGGTATGCGTGTGCCTGAAGTGCCTGGTTAATAGTGCACTTGTAATCCGCGCAGATGCGGATTTCCCTGTTCGGCTTCACGGGTGTCACAATCGGGGTCTCCCAACGTGCATTAGGGACGGGCTCTAGGACTCCTTGGGCCACCAACCGGTCCAGTTCTGCCTCTATTTTAGGGCGGAGGGCCAGGGGCACGGTGCGGAAGCGCCGCCGGATGGGCGTCACCGCCGGGTCTAAGTGAAGCGACACAGGGGCCCCTTTGTAACACCCCAGCTCCCCATCAAAGACCTCGGGAAATTCCTTGCATACCGCCCCCCAGTCTCGCGTCCCGCACTTATTCACTCCCCCAATCGTAATTCCTAGGGCCTCGAACCACGCTCGCCCCAGGAGACTCACAAGGTTTCCCTCAACCACCACCAAGTCCAAGTTCCTCTCAAAGTCTCGGTATTGCACTTGGAAAGTGCCGACTCCCCGGATGGGGACAGGGTTCTTTTGAAAGTCCACCAAGCTTAGTGGCGATGGACGTAGAGGGGGTTCCCCTGATGGGCAAAGTTTTTTTAAAGTGTCCATGGAAATGATGGACGCCGCCGATCCCGAGTCCACCTCCATGCAACAGGGGGACCCCTTGATCCGCACGTTTACTTGGATCTTCGGGGTGGAGGAGAGATTGGGGTTGGGGAGGCGAAGTACCTGTAGCGGTTGATCTGTGAGATGGTACAGCTCGGCGACCTCTTCTGTCGTCTCGTAGGCGGTGGACGGTGTGCGGTGCGGTGGGGCCGACGATCTCGAGTTCCGGGGGCCCTTGGACCGGCAGACCCGTGCGAGGTGTCCCTGCTTTCCACACCCGTGACAGACAGCATCCCGGAACTTGCAGGTCTTCCTCCCGTGGCCTTCCCCGCAGCTGGCGCACACGGTCCGGTTGCCGGAAGGCTTGGCTGGCTCCCTGTCGGCCTGCTGGGTCTGCGCCGGCCAGCGGTGTTGGGGTCTGAGGGTGTAGACCTCTTCGGTGTCTGAGTTCCCGGGGCTGGGACCCCTCCCGACCGCATGGGCAGCCGCGACTGGGCGTTCCCCTTCAGCGGCCTCGTGTGCGGTTGCCGCGTCGATGGCCTCGTCCAGGGAGAGCCTCCGGTTGCCAATCAACTTGCGCCGCAGCTTGGAGTCCGCCAGGCCCCACACGAACTGCGTCAGCAAGTTGTCTTCCACCTTCGGGAACCTGCAGTCCACCGCGAGCGCCCTCAGCGCGGCCAGGAAGGCGGCAGCGGATTCCCCTTGGGCCTGGACTTGCCTCTGGAAGTCCATCCTCTTGGCCAAGAAGGTAGGCCGGGGGCTGAAGTACGCGTTGAGGATGTCCAGGATCTCCCCAAAGGAGCTTTCCAAGGCCGTGCGGGGCACCAAGAGGCTCTTGGCGAGGCAGACTGTTTGGGTGCCGCACGCGCTCAGCAGGAGCGACCGTTTTTTCTCAGGGTCGCGAATCTCGTTGAGTTCCATATAGCTTATGAGCTGGTCGACCCATGCATCCCAGGTTTCTGGCTGAGACGGATCGAAGCGCTCGAGTATTACATGAGTGGCGGCCATGGCTCCGTCTGGGAAGGCGTGCGCCGGGGCGAGCAGTGCGGTGCTGCTCTCGGGGTCAGCGATGCGATGCTCGGCAAGCGGTGCGGTGCTGCTCTCGGGGTCAGCGATGCGATGCTCGGCGGGTGGCCTTGTCATCCTTTTCGTCGCTCATGGAGTCAAGGAAGGCGTTGAAATCCCATCCTCGTCGCCACTGTAAAGTACTGGGTTTCGGGCCTCATGACTCGGACGACGACATAAGAGAAGACACGTTTATTCTTACTTCACACAAGACAAAGACATGCAGTAACGGCCGGAGGCCAACTATATACAGTAAGGGGGGGGACGGCCCCACATTCCTATTGGCGGGTTTGAATCGCCCGCCAATGCTGCCATTGGTTCTTTACTGGCGAGCTCAGGAGCCTAGTTCCTATTGTTCTCAGAGAGCGGAGCTTGGCTGCGTTTCGCCAGCTCAGACTCCTGATCTTAGGACACAACAGATCCAGGAGAGGGTGGGGTTTGGGGAGGGGAGGGGAGGGGCCTCAGCATGGTACAATGCCATAGAGTCCATCCTTCAAAGCAGCCATTTTCTCCAGGGGAGCTGATCTATCCCACTTCACTTCAAAATTTTCTAAATTTTGCCAGCTTTTCTGTGATCTTCCTCAAACCTGCTTTACTGAAAGATTGCTGTAAAGCCTTGGTGGCTGCTGTGTAGATAGGGAAAATTGGATTTTCTTGTCCACATGGCAGCCATTTTCTCTCACACTGTCCTCACAGCAACCATTTCCTGCCCCTGCAATCAGGTGGGGGGGGCATTTTATTTTTTAAAATAATCACTAGAGTATCATTATATTGGTATATCGTTGTAACAATGTGTGTAATGGGTTCTCTTTATTCCTAGCTTAAAAAAAAAAAAAAAAAGTAAGGCTTTAGTGGCTACCGGTGTGGAGATCTAAGAGGAAGGCATATCTCTGCAATGGAAGGAACTAGAAATGTACTTTTTCTTTTAATGAAAGCTGAGAATTCAGAGAATCTGTTAAACATCTCGTTTTAATAGTGTACCAATAGAACAATATTCTAGTGCTGTTTTTTTTAAAAAAAATTGCAAAAGCCTTGGTGGCTCAGGGCAGATGGGTAACCACTTGTGTGAGACTGGGGTTGGGAAACTGCAGGAAAACCTACAATGTAGAAGCCCTGTTGCCATTATGCTTTATCTGCAGCAATGCCAGCAACAGGAAACTGCACAAGCCCATCCTCTTATGAAAACCATCCTAGCAACAATCAAACAGAGTTTGTTCAACTCTTGACCATTTTCACCTTAAAATTCACAGAATCTTTACTCTTTACCCCTTCATTCTGCTACCTGCCTAGACCAGGCTTTAGAAGCCAGTTCTATGTATCTTTACCCATTGAACACAGCGGGAGTTACTCCCAAAAATTATGCAAGAGGTTAAAACTTCAATAAAGGTGCAGTATATATAGCTTTACAGAGAGCCAGTTTGGTGTAGTGGTTAAGTGCGCGGACTCTCATCTGGGAGAACTGGGTTTGATTCCGCACTCCTCCACTTGCACCTGGCTGGATGACCTTGGGCAAGCCATAGTTCTGATAAGAGCTGTTCTTGAAAAAGAGCGGTTTTTGTTAAGAGCTCTCTCAGCCCCACCTACCTCACAGGGTGTCTGTTGTGGGGAGGGGAAGGGAAAGGTGTTTGTAGGCCGCTCTGAGACACCTTTGGGTGGGGTATAAATCCATTCTCTTCTTCTTCTTCTTCTTCTTCTTCTTCTTCTTCTTCTTCTTCGGAATGAAAGAATAATTCTGAAACAAAAAGCACTGTCTAATATATGGACATCTCACAGGAGAACAAAGCATTCCCTCAGATGTGAGAGGATATTTTAAGAGTTCGGGGCAATTTCTTTTTCCATGCAATGTATACATTAACAGATTGTAAAAGCACGATGGAGACAACACTACAAATCTAGCTACATTTTTTTTAACTGTCAGCTTCAATGGATGTGTAGTCTAAATACTATTTGAGGATTGTTTTTGCAGTAAGTTTGAAGAACTAGGAGCTAGATGGCAGTGTAATATCACATTCAACCTTCACTGGCAACTGAACCTATTTCCTATGCATTAGCTTACTGTAACTTCTATCCTACTTCACTTCAAAATTTTCTATTTTTTGCAGTATCCAAATGACTTAAACCACTGAGAACACCAAGAAAACTGTGAAACTCTTGAGCAAAGTTTAGCCTTAATTAATTGAGTTAATTCAAATATTCGGACAATAACACTTAAAAACAACCCCCCCACCACCTTTATCAGTTCTTACTACATAATGGTCAACTTTCTTGTGCACCTATATCTATATATCCATTTATATATATATAGATATAGTGCACACACACTTTTATAGTTGCTTGTATCAGAGAGAGTCTTATTTGATATACTATGACATTAACTTATGCATGTATCAGATTCCTGAAGTAGGGCATATCAGTGTTCTGCCATAGAGTCATGATGTTAACCCGTTAGGGTTGTGAGCCCCCTGGTTTCCAACAACTACTGTGGGAGAAAAATGAAATAAAAGGCTGTCAGCTAACAGTGTGATATCAGGCCTCTCTATGAGTTGACCATAGAGTTTCAGTCAATTCCTAGAGAGGCATGACATCACTTCCAGATTTTCCCAGAAAAGATGTTATGCCATTGCCTAACAGGCACCACCACTCCCAGTCTCCCACTGGTTGCCAGGCCAGGCTGGGCCTGATAACCCTATATATTGTTAGTCTTCTTGTAGAAGCTGGAGTGGCACCTTGAAGCAGAAATCTAAGCAATCATATAGCAAGATAATGGGCAAGGCTTTTATGACATGGCTCCAATAACAGTTCGAAAAAAAGTGATGCTGGCAAAGGGCTCAGGGATGTATTGTCTCTGTCCACATAAGACTCTGTTATCTGTTCAGTATCTGGGTTCTTACACAGGGCTGTTCTTGGCTGCCAGTGGGATGTGAATGCTCCTGGCATTGCAACTGATCTCCAATCTACAGATTTCAGTTCTGGGGGTGGGGGGTGGCACCATTGGAGGGTGAGCTATATGGCACCACATCTCTGCTTAGCTCACTGCCCTGCCTAAACTCTGCTCTCTTCAATCACTGCCCCCGAATTTCCAGGACTTTCATGAACTGGAGCTGGCAACTCTAAGCATGGTCTCAAGAGTCCTTGTCACTCTCTTCTAAGGGCACTACTTCCCACTCTCCTTCTGGCAGACCTCTGTGGCTAGAATCCTGTGGGAACAACCATATTTGCTGTGCAAATTGTGTTAGCGTATGTTAATTGCCACTCTTCTCTCTTTTTGACCCCTTATCTGGGAATGGATAATCCTCAGAGGAAGCACACCCAGAATTTGCATAGAAAAACAGGAACTGGGCCCCTCTGAGGGTGGGTGATTGTTTAAAAGTAAAACTTTTCAAGGGTAAAAATAGAGATTTTTCAATTCCTGGTGCATTAGAATTTCACATACTGCAGCACTATGAATTACAAGACTGAAGGTGGGGGAAACAGTTTGTCTTTCAGCAGAAAAAAATATTCTGTTCCTACATACACTCTTACTGGTAATTTTTCATGAAACAAGATTGCATGTACAAGTCCTTTTTCCCCACCCAATTGGCCATATCTATAGAAAGATATGAAGGGTCACAGTGGCTCAGAGGTTAAGACACTGAGCTGTAGACTGGAAGGTCTGTAGCTTGGCAGTTTGAGATCCAAGTGCCGTGTGACAGAGCTCCTGTCTCTGGCCCCAGCTCCTGCCAACCTAGCAGTTCAAAAGCAAGAAATTGCAAGTAGATAAACAGGTACCACTTTGGTGGGAAGGTAACAGCATTCCATGCGCCTTGGCGTTAAGTCACGCCGGCCACATGACCATGGAAAAGTCTTCAGACAGCGCTGACGCTTTGGCTTGGAAACAGAGAGGAGCACCACCCCCTAGAGTCCGATGGGCCGATGGCCCATCCAGTCAAACACTCTTATCACACAGTGGCCAAAAATACCAGGTGCCATCAAGAGGTCCAGCAGTGGGGCCAGGACACTAGAAACTTTCCCACTGTTGCCCCCCACCCCAAACACCAAGAATACAGAGCATCACTTGCCCCAGAGTTCCTATCTATACCTTGTGGCTAATAGCCACTGGTGGACCCTCTTGAAGCCGTCCATGCTTGTAGCCACCACCACCTTCTGTGGCAGTGAATTCCATGCGTCAATCACTCTTTGGGTGATGAAGTACTTCTTTTTATCTGTTTTAACCCAATTGCTCAGCAATTTCATGGAGTGCCCATGAGTTCTTGTATTGTGAGAAAGGAAGAAAAGTACTTCTTTCTCTGCCTACTCTATCCCATGCATAATCTTACAAACTTTGATCATGTCACCCCTCAGCCATCGTTTCTCAAAGCTAAAGAGCCCCAAGCATTTTAACCTTTCTTCATAGGGAAAGTGTTCCGTCTCTTTTATCATTCTAGTTGCCCTTTTCTGCACTTTTTCCAATGCGTTAATATCCTTTTTGAGGTGTGGTGACCAGAATTGTACACAGTACTCCAAATGAGGTCACACCATCGATTTATACAGCGGCATTATGATACTAGCTGATTTGTTTTCAATTCCCTTCCTAATAATCCCCAGCATAGCGTTGGCCATTTTTATTGCAGTGGCACACTATCTCGACATTTTCATTGAGTTATCTACTACAACTCTCTTGGTCAGTCTTTGCCAGTTCGGACCCCATCAACGTGTACTTATAGTTAGGATTTTTGGCTCCACTGTCTCTCTCTCCCTCTCCCTCTCCCTCTCTCTCTCTTTCGTGAGTTTGTTATATAGATGAAATGTGGAATGAAAAAATAAATTTAAAACAGTGTCTAAAACACAATATTTTAACAGATGTGGCTACGCTTGTGTTCAATCTGCTGCACAGTAGTCAAAGAATGAACAACCAAAGCAGAGGTAGGAAAGCAGAGAAGAAGAAAAATTGTTCAAATATAGCCAATCTTCAAGAGGATTTTGTAGAACTTATGTAAACATCCTATTAGGATTGGATACATACATTCACTGGCTTTGAGAGATCTTCAAAATGACTAGCAGTCCTGGACAGAGGTGATGGAGAAGGGGTACTCTTCGAACCAAAAACATTGCACACAGGAGGGCAGTGTTATATTAGCAACCAGAACAAGATGAGCAGTTCTGTGGTGCAGGAACACTGATTGCTGTTGTATTGTACACATTCTAAATCCTAAAGCTATAAAATCATTAACTAATGGTAAAAAATAAGAAGACGTTGAACTATCAATTTTAGTTATATTTAATTATTAGTTCTCTTGGGCAAATTATTTTTGCACATTTTGCAGAATGACAGAAGTGTGTGGAGGTCTTCCTAGCCTCCCCGGCAAGCCAGAGGTATGGAGAACGTAAGAGGGGTTGGGAAATTATAAAAAAGACCATATATTTATGAACTGTTGAAGAAAGGGAAATAAAGGGAACATGAGAAGATAGTTGTGTAGAGGGGAACAACATGTTATGTATAGTTTGCTGGCAATGAAGGGGGGGGTTGTATTTAACTTCTAAGGAGAGGGGAGATGAAACTTTATATTTTAAATGGTCCATCACTCTTCAAGCAGTCAGGAGCTAAGCTGGGTCAGCCCTGGTTAGTACTTGGATGGGAGACCAATGAGGAAATCCAGGGTTGTTACACAAAGGCAAACAATGGCAAACCATACCTCTGTGCCTATTTTGTCTTGAAATCCTATGAAGTTGCCATATGTTGGCTGTGACTTGAGGGCACTTTACAAACATCTTGCTTCATGTACTTCTTCTTCATTATGAGTGTGTAGGGAGGACAAAGCTGCAGATACTCAGCGGTGAGAGGAATATAATGCTATTACTTAGTTATTTCTGCTTAAGAAAGCCGAAGAATTTTTGAAGACTTAGGCAGCCCATGGCTTTATCTCTACAGCCATCATGACCTAGACCTGAGAGGACTTGGCAGGCAAGGGGCCACCACCTCTAGCTGGCTGGTGAGAAGGCAGAGGCCACCTACTGTAACTTCCTTCATCGGGGATTCAGGGGGTCTGGGTGCACAGCAGACTGGGAGCAGGGGAATATAAGTTAGGTGAGTCCATGCTGGCCTTCAATACCACCTAGAGCTGTCATTTGCCATGGCTGGTCCAAGCCTCTTTTGGACCCCTGTCCTGGCGCCCTGGGTAATCGCCTAGCTCTGGTTAATGGGCAGCCCAACTCTGCTGCTTAATAATTCTTTGCCATGGATTCACTGTTCTTTTACTAAACTCAGCATGTCTTTAAATGGCCTTTAAATGCAATGTACTCTATATGTGTGTGTATGTATATGTGAGTGTGTGTATTTGATTTCTCACCTTAAGCCATGCACTTTTGAATTCTAATTTTGTTAGTCCCATTATTCCTGCCAGATCATGCTACTGGGGTGCATGAGAGTTTTTTATTTTCCTCTCTGAAATGTTGGAAAGTATACAAAGGCTTGTAGAGGATGTATTTGATCTAGCCACATAATAGTCAGTTGTTAGGATTGCCACCTGAAAAAAAATAAGGAACATATTGTAAGACGGTAAGAAAATGAAATATTATGTGTGTTAGAATATTACCAGTATTGTATTGGTAATTCATTCAATGAAAATTTCTTCTGTATCTCAGCTTTTCCATGAGTATTTCTGAAATAAATAAGGAACAGTTGTTTGAAATCAAGAGCAGCCTACCTGGTGGTATTCCACATGTTTTATCCAGAGATGGTCCCAATATTGGGAAAGATATTTCTCTATATGAGATGCTGAAGAGCTACTGCTAGTCAGAAAAGGCAATATAGAATGAGATGGCCCAGTGATCAGACTTGGCATAAGTCTGCTTCTTACATGTTGGAAGTGAAGGATTTTGTACTATTTCTTAGCCCTAGATTCGAGAGGGAGTCTGGAGAGAGAGTGAGAGTGATAATAGGTCAGGACCTGTAGATACCTTCCTTTCTACTGCTCTGATGCTATCCCCTTGATGTGTAGATTGCTACTCTTGGGTAATCTTCCCTCCGGCCACCTTTCTCTCTCCATCTTGTTGCCATGACAGCAGGACATGTTTCCAGCATCTCTATCCACCCTATCTAGTTAGACTAGATTAGAATCGTACCTCTACTCTATCCCATCTAGAATGGAGTTCCTTATAATAAAGGACTCTTATTATTTTCTAAGATAAAAGGCTCTTTGTGCAACTTTGTTATCTACAGCAGCACAAACGCACCAGGTAATTCCACTGTGCCATATGCCTTGAGCACTCTGCTGATCTAATATTCCATGTTCAGGTTCATGTATGTTCATATACAGATTCCAAACTGTTTTCAAAAACTGCTTTTGTCCAGCATGGCTCATGTGATGGTTATTAACTGCACCCATGCCAAGTATACACCAGCTGTGTCTTTGTACAGCAGAAGGCTTGGTGTGTCTCTGAGCACTTCCACACAACTGCAAACCTCTGCATCAGCATTATTAAATAATTGAAGTTTGTAAAACTTTCCGCATAACTTTTGGCTTCCCCAGGAGTAGATCCGATTAGTGCCCGATTACCCTGAATCCACTTTTCCCATGATTTTCCCCCCTTCGAACCAGAACTCGCAGTTTTCCAGTGAGGAATTCCTAAATTCAATTTTTGTTTCCCGCCATCCTTTTGTTTCCCACCACCCTCCCACCCCCCAGGTTGTCCCCTGGGCAATCCACTAATATATTTTAAAATGTAAATTTGATTGTATTACAATAGTATTTTTAATAATAATATTGCAACATTGTAACATTGGGAGAAAACGGGCAGCGAGGCTTCTTTCTTTTTTTTTTTAATGTTTTTATTGCTTTTCACTACACCCTAGCAACTGCAAACTACAAACTAAACTCTAAAAAAAACAGAGTAGGCAAGGCTCTTAAAAGGTCTACATTCGAATTTAGGAATTCCCTATTGGTATAATTATGAAATAGTTATAGTAAAATAGTACTAGCTCGAAATACAATTTAAGGTAACATAATAGTGCATTATCTCAAGTAAAGAACAAAGTAGATTCTCAGATCTTCACTTTGACTTTTTCTTCTAGTTATATTTCTTCTTCTTCTCAAAGGGGATTTTGACCTTAAATGATCTAGGAGCAGCTGCCCCTAGTTCAGATTCAGAGTCAGAGTCTATAAAGTCGCCTACAGACACCGATGTAGTTGAGGAACTGCCACTGCTTGACCCATGTTGTTCGCTTGTATCCGTAGCATTATTGTCTTTTACTTCTCGTTTTGGTTTTGCTGGGGTTTGTTGCTGTTCCAGAAATATTTTAGCTTTAGCCAATCTTTTCTTTTTCCCCCTTATAATTGAAAGTCAGTCCTTCCGGCATAAGCCATCGATATGGAGTTGAATTTTCTTGCAGTAGTGTTGTAACATTTTTATATTGCTTTCTCTTTTTCTGTATTTCAAATGGAATGTCTTTCAAAGTCTTTATTTCTTCTCCTTGGATTTTTAAGGTTGTCCCATTAGTTGCTTTCAAAATCAAATCTCTTGTTGATCTTCTTAAAAATTTCACAAAAATTTCCCCTGGAAGATTATTTTTCTTAACAAACTCAGGGTAGATACAATAGACTATGTTTCTGGTTCACAATTTATCAGAGGAGCCAATGCTTCACTTAAGATCTCTCTTCTTCTTTTTGAAATCTTCTTGAAATCTAAGGACGTGTGAGGATCTTTCCACTTGAAGTTGTGATAGTTGTTGTTTTGCTGAGGTTCTTTCCTTTTCCGCCGATTCCACTTCTTGATTCAGAGTTTTTGTGTTTTGTTCAACTTTTTGAAGTTTTTTGGCTGTCTTCTCTGATGTGGGCTTGATTTCCTTAATCTCTTTTTGGAGAGTTTCAAAGTTTTTCTTGAGGTTTGTCATCTGGTCCAGCAGAGGGCGTAATGTTTCAGAAATCATGCTTGCAGTGTCTATGGTCATTTCTGGTCTGTGACTCGGTGATGCTGAACTGGTAGTTCCTGTAGTAAATTTCACTTTGGTCGGCATTTTCCCCACATGCTGAGACATTGTTTACATTAATGGAAAAATTCTTTAAAGTTCTGAAATCTTTCTCTGGAGTGCTAAAAACCATTCTTGGCACTAGTGGGTTCGGATGGATATACACACTTAAAGTCAGTAAAGTCAATAGGCCAGGCAAGGGCTACTCCTCCCCCTCTGGATGGGGTTTCCCCCTTCTTCTTCAGATTTAAGGCTTACATTTAAATCCAATCCCACAATGCTTCTTTTAAGTATTTCGGCACTCATGTTTAATATCAATTGACCGCTGCATGATAGGGTAGATTCTTCTTATGCTTCATTTAGATCCTTTGCACACTCTGGACTCGGTGTGCGCCTCTGAGTGCCATTGCTGGCCCTGGTGTGGTAAAACCTTTGGGGACAAAAGGGATCCTCAATCCCTCAGCCACAGCTGCAGGAATGGCTCACTTCACATCCCAGGTTAGAATCCCCCTACAGGGGCTCTAAGGGAGGCCAAAATCATCCGGTCTCCCTTCTTGCCACTCCGGTAAGGAACGCATCCATCGGAGCTCAATGGGATGCGACCGTCTAGCAAGTTGCCAAAACCGAAACCCAGGTTTCATGTAGCCTTCTCTGTGTGATTGCCCATCCACAAAGTTCCTTTCCTTTCCTTTGCTTTAATGATGTAATTTATATCTTTTGTGTGTAGGTTATGCTGCCTCGCACTTGTGTTATTTCTTCATTTCCCCCCCCCTTCTCATCCCCTATAGCTCCCTGTTGTATTTTGGATCGCGGTTCAGTCATTCATTATTAGACACTAATTGAATTATATAATGCACATAATATATTCTATGATTTGATTTGATTTGATTTGATAATTGTGAAAACTAAACATATGCAGACTTTCCATTTTGTGAGCTCTATGAATGTTAGACAGACATAATAATGTTGTTATGTATTGGTGTATACTGTTCAACAATTGTGGGATACTTTTCTTAGGAATTTTTTGGAATCTTTGACAGCCATTTTGTAAGTATGTAACTAAAAGGGGACTGTCATTTATCATTGAGAAAAGCCAATCCAGCCTATTTAGTATTGCAGGATATGATGTTATTCGCATCGCATATTATCATACCTATGGCATAGTGATGTATGCCCAAAGCAACACTGAAAATGTGAAGCTGGTATTGACCAACATCCAAAATGACATCCACACAATCATAGTAAAACTTGGGGGAATACATGTTGTCAATGTTTACAAACAAAGCCAGCACATGTCCTATCAACCTACCTTCATCCTTCTGTATACCCCAGTCATTTTGACAGCCACTATGGAAATTGGAGATACATGGTTAATGATATGAATGGTGAGGCACTTTTCAACTGGGCTGGCATCTCATTTTTGACACTAAAGACAGAGGCACCTTCAGATCAGCAACATGGAATAGAGAATCCAATCCTGATTTAACATTTGTTTCATCTGACTGAAGAAGTCAGCCCTTGCCTATATCCAGACAGGTTCTTCAGGCTTTCCCACACAGCCAGCATCAACCTCTTCTCCTTGAGGTAGGAACACAAATACCAGCTATAAGGTCTTTTCCAAGACCACAATGGAACTTTAAGAGGGTCAATTGGAAAGGTTTCAGTGAAGATCTGGATAGGTGTCTTGGACTAATGCCGATACATTCAAGCTGTTATATCTATGGTGAAAAGGCACATTCCTTGAGGATATCAGAGAGAATATATTCCAGGCTGGAGTGATGAGAGCGAGAGGCTGTATCAAAATTTCCTTGACAGCAGATAAGTACTACTTCAGCAGATAAACTACTTCATGAACTTGATGCTGCACATAGACAAAAATGAACTGAAACAACTGTGAATCTGGATTTCAGGCATTCCAGTAGGAAGGCCTGGAGCCTGTTGAAAAAACTAGGTGCACTGGTGCTCTGATGAAATCCAGAGGCAACATCAAACCAGGTAGGTGCCTCACTGGTATCCCTGTACAGAGCCCCAAAGGATCAAGATTTTACAATCAGGATAAAAAAAGAACTCCAGATTTTGAAACGCACCTGCCCTGCAGTCTGCGAGCTGTCAGGGGATTTCATTGCTAATAAGATTTCCAAGGCACCGAAGGACATCAAGAACAGAAAGGCTTTGACTGCATTCATAATGAGTTCCTGATCAACAGCAGCACATTCACTAAGAGGTGTCTTGGAAAGTTTCTCACTGACATCATGAGAACAGGAAGACTCCCAGGGGAATTCAAGAAATCAAAGATAGTTGCTATTCTGAAACCTTGAAAACCAAAACATCTGGTGGAAAGTTACAGAGCTATTTCCCTTCTGAGCTCTTGTTATAAACTTGAGATGTTAATCCTGAACAGAATCAGTGACAGAATTAACAAACGTGTCCCTATAGAGCAAGCAGGATTTAGACCCCATCATAGTTGTGAAGATCAGGTTCTCAGCTTAACAACTTTCATTGAGGCAGTGTATCAGAAGTGTCTTAAGACATGAGCAGTTTTCATTGATCTGACTGTCACTTATGACACAGTCTGGATGGTCTGCTGTACAAGTTTTTACAAGTTTTCCCCTGCAGAATGTTATTTTGACTTTCGATTATTATTTTGCCCAGGTCACAAACATTGCCAGACTGGTGTTTTTCAACTACACCAGGTCAGGCAACTAGCCCTGTACCTGTCTCATTCTGACCTAGCCACTGTGTAATCCATGCAATGGCCACCTCTAGGGTGGATTACTGTAACTCACTCTATGTGAGCCTGCCCTTGAGGCTGACCTGGAAACTCCAACTGGTACAGAATGTAGCAGCGCAGGTCCTTATAGGGATACCACACACAGCACATATTCAACCTGTGCTGTGCAAATTGCACTGGCTTCTGGTGGAGTACTGGATCAGATTCAAGGTTCTGGTATTGACCTTCAAGGCCCTAAATGGTCAGGGACCTACATACCTTCGGGAACGCCTCTCCTGGTATACACCCAGAAGAGTGTTACACTCTGCAGATCAAAATCTATTGGTGGTCCCTGGCCTGAGAGACATCCGGCTGTCCTCAACAAGAGGCAGAGCCTCTTCTGCCCTGGCTCCAACCTGGTAGAACTCTCTGCCAAATAATAGCTGTGCCCTGCGAGACTTGTTACAGTTCTGCATGGCCTGTAAGGCAGCAGTGTTCCATCAGGCATTCAGTTGAGGACAGCGATGGTTCCATCCTGGAACTTCCACCCCTCCTCCTCCTGTGAGATAGCAGCATTACTGGCTTTTCTTGCACCATCTTCAGCTACATTTCTCTCTTACTGGTCTTAACTTGTTTTTAGTTGGTGATTTATGACCATATTGTATACTGCTCTAAGCCCAGCTTGCCGAGGAAAGGGTGGTTGAAAAAAAATCATAAAATAAATAACATGCTGAGTGATAGAATGTTCCTAGTAATTACAGATCAGTCAATGAGCAAACAGAAGAATCTGAATAACAGTCTGTCGCAGGGCTTGTTCCTTACTCCAGTTCTTTTCCAACTATACATCTCTGATGTTCCTGAAACAATATCCAGGAAGTTTGCTTATGCTGATGAGATGGTGTTTGCAGTAAGACCCAAATCCATTGAAAGAACTGAAGAAATACTGACTCAGAAATTTGGCTGACATAAATGGCAGTTTATTCCAAGTCCAGGAAGAACAGAATGCTCTTGTTTCCATCTCAATAACTATCTTGCCAACTGTGAACTGAATGTCTACCTTAATGACACCCAACTTACACACAACTGTACACCTAAGTACTTTGGCATTACCCTGGACAGGACCTGGAGCTATAAACACCATCTTGCCAATGTAGCAGTGGAAATATGCATGAGAAACAACATTCTCCAAAAATTATGTGGTATAACTTGGGATGCATCTGCAACAACACTTAGATGCTCAGCTTTGGGGTTGATGTGCAGTACTGCGGAATATGGTGCTTCAGTGTGGCTCAACAACCCCCATGTCCACAAATTTGATGTCCAACTCAATACAACTATGAGAACCATCAGTGGGTGTATTAAACCCATTTCAGCATGTTGGTTACCGACAGGGCTATTTTTGGGCAGGAACACACAGGAACGGAGTTCCGGCTGGCTCCCGAGTTGGCCATGCCCAGCAGGAACCCATTAGCATAATAGGTCACACCCAATAGCAGAAACTCATTAGGATTGGCTACACTAGGGGTGTGTGGCCTAACATGCAAAGGAGTTCCTGCTACAAAAAAAGCCCTGTGTTTTGACAAGGAACAAGGCAAGCAGAATAAGAAGCAAAAGGTGGGTGTGGCTGGATGGCCACACTTCTGGTAACATGGGGGTGTGGCCTAATAGGCTAATGAGTTCCTGCTGTTGAGTGTGGCCTATTATGCTAATGAGTTCCTGCTGTGCTTTTTCTACAAAGAAAGCCCTGGTTACTGAGATTGTGCCACATCACTTCCCCACATCTCCAAAGACAAGATGCTCTTCTTCGTGAATATAGAAAGATCACTGAAAACAGAGAGTTGGCCATCCACAAAGACATAGCTGATGTGGGCCTATCCAGACTAAGATCCTGACACCCAGCAATAAGATCTGCACAAATCCTGCAATCACAAAATTTCAATCTAGGGAATGAATAGTTGTGAACATGTATGCAATCAGTTCTACCCTGTTAAGTATGAGACTTCAGTCAGCTCTTAACAAGTGATTTCAGCTTTATTAGAACTTGACAACCAACAACGACAACCAGGAGCAGGGAGCTCTCTTGTATAACCACTCCCCCTAGTGGTTTAATGACCAAACATAACTCTCGCATAAGGGCCAATAATTGCTGTTCCCTCCACAACCCTCCTAGGCTCCGATTGGTTTACTATGCAAGGTAGCCAACCAGAATGTACATTTTACAATACCAGCCCTCAGGGAGTCTTGGTTGAAACTCAGACATTACTGTATGTATGCACCATATATAACACATCCAATATCCATAACCTGATAAACACCAACAAGAGGCCTTCAGGATTTGACTTGCCATGTAAAATATGGAAGGTGGCAAATAGAATACAAACATGCTTTGGCAGCTGTACAGAGCTGTTGTTTAAATGGGACAAAACATCAGGACCCGAATGTGATTGTGGTGCAGCCTGCCAAACTATTTTCCATCTGTCACAGGAATGTGAGTGTTGTGTTTTCCAGGGAGATGTGACAGAGCTCTTTAAACTCTCCCCAGCTGCGATAGAGTGGATTGAAAAATTAGATATTAGTATTCAGGGGGATTACTCAATCAGTCTGCATACCTGTTGTATCAACTTAATTATATATTTTATATTATTATATGCTTCCTTTGTGTCACTCTGCCATATGATAAATAAATAGCCAATATTCTAAGTTTCAAGGTGTAGGATATTTAGCAGAGTGCATAAAGCACAGTGGAAAAATTCATCTCAGATACTTGTGTATTTCACTTCTAAGAAAAAGTTTACTAAAAGAATTAGGAAAAGGGTTACACGAGGAAAAACAACAACCTAACTCTTATTTCTAGTTCTACATCTTGTTTCTTCTCACTCAAACTGTGTGCGTCTGACTGTGTGCGAAACTGATTGACTGTGTGTCCCGAGAACAAAGGAAAGGAACCTATCCCCCAAAAAACTCCACCCCTTGCGTATGTGCAGAATAGCATGTACAATCTCCAATATATTGATTAGCCAATAGTTGATCTTAAAGTCATCTCATTAAGAATAACACCTCCCCCTTCTTGGAGGAAGATTCTTCTCAACACCTGATTGGTTCTATACTAACTAGTTATCATTAGCTTACAGAAACATCAGCTTAACACTTTCATGAAGGGATAACACTTGCAAAACCCAACACAAGGGCTGTGACTGTTCCTCTGGTCCTTCTCATTCTCAGCCATGGACATCCCCACAGTGCTGAAAAACTAAAAGCTGCTGTTTTTCAGGCTTCTTCAGAGGTTTTTTTCACCAACTGATCACATGGCTTCTGAAAGTCTGAAGGTGACCCTAAAGTAGATACAAAAGAATTATGCATATGAAAGATGGGGGAAAAGAGAAAGTGATGGCTTTCTCAAAAATAAAAAGGCAGCTCTTTTAACTCAGCAAAAGACATTGAAGTCAGAAGCTTTGCATTAATATAATGTATCATTTTTTTTCCTTTTACAAAATTTATATCCTTTCTGTCCTCATCAGGCCACCAAGGCAGCTAACAAAATCACATTTTAAAGGCTTTGAAACCAACTAAAAAGAATAACAACAGTAATAAATCATTAAAGCAATTAAAACTGGATTTAAAAACATACAGGCAATAAAGGTAACAAAAAAGCAATTAAAACTTTGGGCAGGAAGCACTGATCAATGAAGGAACTCCAAGTGAAACAAAAAAGACTTCATCTGCTGGCAGAAGACAATAACGGAAGAGGCAGATGAATCTCCCCAGGGAAAAAGTTCCGGAGTTATTTTGCCATGACCAAGAAGGTCCTCTCCCAGGTTGTCACCCACCTAATCTCAGAAATAAGTGGCACCTGAAGCAGGACTTTGAAGATGACCATAGTAGTCAGTTAGGTTCATATGGGAGTAGTCAGTCCTTCAGGTATTCAGTCCCAACCATATAGGGCTTTAAAGGTCCACACCAGCACCTTGAATTTTGCCCAGAAACAGATTGGAAGCTACTCCATTCAATATAATGTATTCACTAGGGGATTGCCAGAGTCAGGAATTAAGGGACTTTTGCATCTAATGCTTCCATAGTGCATTCCCCTGTGTTCAACTCCTTCTAAAACCTCCTGTATTATTTCTTAATCTGAAATAGTTATATTCTGCTCTCTCTACCACACTAGTTTCCCAGTAGCTTTCAAGAAGAAACAAAGCATAATAATCAACAACAAAAAATAACCCCCCCCTGGAACCGCCAGTGCAACCAGGAAATAAATTATGGCATCTAATTTGCATGCAAAGGGTTTCAGATTCAGTCTTCAGCATCACCAGTTAGAAAGATCAGGTGATACTAAAGACTACCTGGTATCCTGGAGACCTGCTGCTGGCCAGGGTATATAATACTGACCTTGATAGGCCAGTGGTCTGACTTGGTATAATACAGCTTCATGTGCTCAACACAATTAATAAAGGAACAGCGGACCATTATGTACAAGACTTGGTTATGACCAATGGCAGCATAATAGAAGATGCTTTGGGGAGGGATTGATGCAAAGGGTTTCTGGTTTAGAACTAATCTCTCCCTCTCCACCAAGTCTGCCCCATGTCTGGCACCTTTGGGGAAGGAAACAAAGCCCCACTTTATATTTTCTCCATGTCTCCAGGTTAAGTCACAAAGTGAGCTCTGTGTTTCCCATGCACACAGCCACCTGATTCAGATCAGGACCGTGGCATGCAGGGAGAAGGGGCTGATACCCCCCCACACACACACACACACACAAAACATGATCCAGAGAAGCCATATTGGGGCATGTGCAGTGCAGCCCCAACTGGGCAAACAGCATCTCCCTGTAGCCGGTTCAGATCAGGATAAACAGTGCAGGAGGGAAAATCTCGCCACAGTCCTGATCCAAAATGGGCACAGGCTGTTGGACTTCCACCCTTTAACAGTTAAAACAGTGGACACATAAGAGCCACTTAATCTGGAGGCAGTCTTCAAAATTTTGCTAAACAGAGTGGTAGGATTCATGCTACCATCTTTATAATTATCTTAAGATTCTGGAGATGTTTATGCTACTTGTGATGTATTTCTGATTGCCTGAACTTTGAATTTCCCTTTTTAAAAGTATGTTTGCAGTATACAGAAGCTTTTCTGCTAACAACCTAAAGTACTAAATCACATCTACTTACTTGTAACTTACACACCCCACCATAAGTAGAGGTGGTGCACAGTAAATGCAGCCCCAGGGAACATTCCATGTGGAACACTGCTTAGAAGCAGTCATCAGACAGGTAATTACCAAACACTGACAGATAATCCTCATGTAGTTCAGCAGTAGCCATATGCCGATTCAAACCAGTTGAAGAAAAGATTGAACTCAGAACAGAAAAAGCTTGAATTGACCAGAGAATTATGCTCCCTTTATTTCAGAACCCTATAGTCCTTGAGAACAAAATTAAAAAACGTATTTGTAAGAGTCCTTTGATATTGTAAACTTAACAGGATTTTTTGTGTATTTATTGTTAATATTCTTCTTCTAAATTGGAAGCAGCTCGTAGAAAAATGATGTAAAGCAATGAAATCCAAATATGAAACAGTCCATAATCTATGAAAAGAACTAAAATCATAAAACAACTGGAACAATACAAAAGTTATTTGGGCTTGTTCACTTGTGCCGCCCTCACCAGCCAGGTCTTTCCAGGGGAGGTGAGAGAGAAAGAGCGAAGATATGAAAACAGTATTTGCTGAGCCTATGACTGATCGTCTGCAAACTGAAACCTGCTTTCACAGACGAGCCATATTTAAACTAAACTGTGGTTTTCGTATTTCTGAATGGAGCCTTTCTGTACATGCTATATCTTGAAAAGGACCTAGAAAAAGTTTGAGAGAAGCTGACTTGAACCAGTAGCTGTGGCATTTTTCAGACTGCAGCTGCCTTTCACATTTTTGCATGTATTGTGCCGCTTCTGATGATCGGGCTATCAGTGGGATCCATTCAGACTTCCCCTCAAGAGTTCCATCTGGTCTGGGGTGTTTTGGATATTTTTGCAGGTTTTTTTTTCATGTGTGGAAGCATTTGAACATTCCAGCAGCCTCATTCACTTGCCTTCTTTACATGAGAGTAGCCTAATTTACTCTTGTGTAAAGTGCAGTCGCTGAAGGACAAAACGTGATTTATTTGCATCATTGGCTTTGGTATTGAAGAGGGAGACATGATCCCAGCTTTCTCAGAGAGACAGAGAAAGGAGACCAGTCCAGACAGAGAGAGTGGTTTTGTTTTTAGAATCTATAAAAAGCAGTGTAAAGAAAACTTAACCTATTATTAGCTTTATCTATTGAATTTCTAACGGCTGCACAATCATCTAAAACCTAGAGATCCCTGTATGTCTTTGCATGCATTAAATGGGGAGGGAAGTGTGGTGTAGCAGTACTTAACATGTCAGACTAGCCGTGGGTAGATCCTGGTTTACCTTGCCAACTGCCTGGAGAAAAACTACTGGTCCCTTTAATAGAAGCATAATATGACCTTATTTATTGTGTAAAGGATTCATTTCTACACACAAGTCACTATTAAAGGGACAGGGTGTCTTTTCTTTTTTATTGTATATGCACACACATGCATGTAGGTGGGTCAACCAATTTTTATCAAGTGTGCCCAGTATTTGTGTTGAAACCACTGGCAACCCTAGAAGCCCTACAAATTATATAGCTGTTTGCTGTCGGTAGATCGTTTGGCCTAAAGGCAGTTCATTTCCTCCTGGCAACTAGAGTTAGGCTATGAGCCAGTCAAAGTTTAATATACAAGGAACTGCATGGCAGGAGGTGGAAAGTTCTCAACTGGAACTGATTTAAGTACACCAAGAAAGCACTGAGTTATTGAGATCTGTGAACAAAGGCAATATATAGTGTATACATTTTACACATTGCTGAGCTGATATAGTATGATATCTAACCCCTTCCTGTCTCAAGAAGCTGGAGCATTGGCTTTGCTTTCAGAGGATAATCAAGTTGGTCTGCAGTAGAACAGCTAGAGTTGAGCCCAGTGGCACCTTAGAGTCCAACAAGATTTTGAGAGCTTTGACTCTTGAAGCTTATACCCCAGAAATCTTGTTAGGCACTGCTTTGTTTCCTTTTTAAAAAATTCTGTTGCCACTGAAGCAATTTAATGATGGGAGCTAGGTGTACCAAAACAGGATGTGTGTACTGTGCTAGTCAAAGGTCCCAGAATATGCTATTCAGCTTCATCACTACATCTCAAAGCCCAGCACAACTGGCGCTGTTGTCATGCTGCTATCCCCATAGGGATCGTCTTGGTTGACACAAAGGACAATGAAAGAAGACCTCGTCAGTAGGGAACAACATTCATTACTTTGGATGTGTGCCTGTAGTCCATGTGCTCTGTGAAAGGACAGAAATTTCATGCATTATTTGAAATGGCCTTTTTCAGTGAATGGGGGATGGTATGAGTATTGGAACCAAATTCAGAACATCTTTGCCATGGATGTTCCAATGTGTGCTTATCTATGAAACTGAGCTATATGGTCTACAAATGCAGAACATAAGAACATAAGAGAAGCCAATGTTGGATCAGGCCAATGGCCCATCCAATCCAACACTCTGTCACACAGTGGCCAAAAATACCAGGTGCCATCAGGAGGTCCAGCAGTAGGACCAGGACACTAGAAGCCCTCCCATTGTTGCCCCCCCCAAGCACCAAGAATATAGTGCATCACTTGTCCCAGGCTGAGAGTTCCTATCTATACCTTGTGGCTAATAACCACTGATGGACCTCTGCTCCATTATGTTTATCTAATTCCCTCTTGAAGCTGTCCATGCTTGTAGCTGCCACCACTTCCTGTGGCAGTGAATTCCATGTGTTAATCACTCTTTGGGTGAAGAAGTACTTCCTTTTATCTGTTCTAACCCGACTGCTCAGCAGTTTCATTGAGTGCCCATGAGTTCTTGTATTGTGAGAAAGGGAGAAAAGTACTTCTTTCTCTACCTGCTCTATCCCTTGCGTAATCTTATAAACCTTGATCATGTCACCCCTCAGTTGTCGTTTCTCCAAGCTAAAGCGTCCCAATCACTTTAACTTTTCTTCATAGGGAAAGTGTTCAGGTTGTACAGGTTGTAAACTATTCTAGTAATCTCTATATGTAGGAAAATTATGAACATGAATTGTAATTCAGAGGAGAGGCAGTATAAATCTTTTGAGTAGATAAAAGCTGTCCCAACTGGGGCAAAATATATGTCTGATGCAAAGAATCATGAAGAATGTTTCCATTTTCAATAGTGGGGCTTCAGGATGCATTCCCTCATGAGACCAGGGAGGTGTTAACTGAAACCATTTCCTTTCTGGGCAAAGTGCTGCTGCACACCTTCTGGGTTCTCCTCTTGTGTGATGCAGACGAAAGCTTTCTGAAGTTTACCATTACAAAGTTTTCAAAATCTTATGAGGTGAAGACAGCAACTATTTATGCTCAAGCATTTGAGGGGAGGGCGGAGATTGCTCTTTGCCAATGTAGTAACAGGCCATATAACTGGACTGCAAGCATTTTTAATACCTTGATTGACTCTTAGCTGCCGCTCTACCAGAAGAAAAAGGAAACGCAAATCATTAGAAGCCACATAACACCAGACACTACAAAAAGGTATGTGGCAGTTTGTTTAAGGATTTTTGGTTGTTAGTCAACTGTGCTATTTGTGCATTGGAAAGCTATTCTTCCCTTGCAGACATTAGTGGAAAATCAACTCTTTTTATTCTTTTTATTCTAATATCATCACTCTGCAATTTTTGTTCAGATGTTAATTTATTTTATTTTATTAAAGGTGAGGATAAAAAGCTACTCAGACATGAAATATAAACTAACAACAATGATTAATGATAAATGATGGATTCATTTTAAGAGAATTTCCTATGATGATGAATGATATCATCAACACTGTTTTTATGTACTACTTTTAACATATTATTACATTCAAAATTTGGGTTAGATTTTCTGTGCTCAAAATCACTGAAAATAAAATGAACCCATTTGGGCTCACGTTACACAGAAGTATTTCCCTTTGGTTTCAGAAAGATGTACCTGTACTCACTTACAATTGTGGAGTTAACCTAATAATAAAGTATGGCAGACCGGTTAAGTCAGCATTTAAAAACAACAACAATTAGTAAAACTATTTTAACCTTTTTTAAGTAGACAGATAAAACAGACTTATTTTTCATTTATGTTTCCTAATGATAAAATGAACAGGCTGCCACTAAGAATGAAAGAACTAATCTGAATCAAATCTGTTTATTTAGTTCTATGTCATTGAATAACTTTCTTTGCTCTTTCTAATTAGTAGCAGTTTTATTTTTTCCAGTTTCAGCTGCATCTCTCTCTCTCTCTCTCTCTCTCTCTCTCTCTCTCTCTCTCTCTCTCTCTCTCTCTCTCTCTCTCTCTCTCTCTCTCTCTCTCTCTCCCCCCCCGGTCAAATTTAAATGAGAATATTTTAAGGTGAAATTAAATGTTCAATTTAAGTGAAATAAATATTAACATTTAAAAATATTTAATTTGAGAGGAGATCCTCTCGAACAAATAACACAGATAATCATTCTTTTGAAAAATGAAAACAGGGGTGGATCCAGCCAGGTTTTTTTGCTCAATCTCACCCAATCCCCTTTTTTGCTACAGCCATTGTTCCTTTCCGCATTTGCCTGCCACTCTGGATTTTCTCAGTGTTCAAGTTGAGGCAATTTAAGTCCACAGCAAAACAGCATCCAAATAACCCAGGGCAACAACCGGCTGAAACCGAGCTGACTGCTGGGGGGTAGATAATGTAACACAGAATGGGGGGGGACAGAATAAAAAGAAGGTTTAACTCAATTTTAGTGCAGACTGGGGGGAAAAACTGGATTAAAAAGAAGGTCGAATTCGGTTTTAGTGCAGTAAAAGGAGAGTGCAGAAAGGGCCACTGTCTCACACGTGTTTTATCCTTGCAAATCCTATGATCCCCAGCACAGTCTTTTTGGTGATCAAAGGGAACTGTATCCTCCTTTTTTCACCAAGGGAAAATCTGGTTGGATCCAATCGAAGGCACCCCTTCAGATGTGCATGTGTTATTTGCGATACTAGCTTTCCTTATTTTCTTTCTTGATTGACTTGCATAATTAAATTCATTGATTACAATTTAAAATGTGCATTCTAAGTCAAATGCTATCATTTTAGTCTAATTTTTTATAATTAGTGTATTTTGGAATCCGTAAGCAGATTTTTACTCATAGGAAAATTATCTACTAGTTTTTAATATATAACTCTGGAAGAGTTCTGTTGTCCACCTTTTGGAAATAGTCATACATGGGTATAAAGTTCTGCATTCCTCCAAAGTACTATATCAGATTATTCTTAAAATTCAAAATATTAAAACAAGAAGGGGGGACATGGCAGACAGGTTGAGTCTCAGTTCCTGAAGACCTGGTTGGTTTTGAACTGTAAAGTTTTACCACAGATTTATTACATTTGATCCCTACATATCCCATAATAGATAGGAGGCTTCCAAATGCATATCCCTAGTTAATAAGAAAATTGCTTTTGAGAATGTATGCTACATATGTAATTTCCAAGGTTTATGCAGCAGCCATAGCTGTGTATGCCTAACACTGGCATAATTTTGATTTATTTGATAATCAACTGTTCTTGAAGTGTATGCAGCCTGGATTTTGTCCTCTTCTCCCCTGCTTTTCACTTCCTACTAAACTGTTGATAGCCACAACTGCAGTTTTGTTAACTAGGCTATGTGTCCCACCCCTTGTGCTAAGTGTCCATTTAAAAATATTACGCTTATAAAAATAGCTGTGTACTTTTGCAACTGTTCTCTCTCCATTTGCTTCTTATCCCTGTTTCTGGTTGCTTCCAAACAGAGCTCTTGCTCTGTGTCACTCCCCACCCTAACCTGCAGTGTTTTTCCACTGAGCTTCTACACATCATTGTGCAATTGCCCAGCTTCCATGTTTCCAGTAGCTTCACTGTACCGTTTCTGTTATGTGTTTCGGTATGACCTTTCCTGGAAGATCATACTACAAGTAGATCTTGGGTCCACGTGGACAGAAAGGTGTGGATTTTCACATCACTTCTCGCCCCATTACCCACTCACCAGCAAGCTAATTGCCTTTTTTAAAGCAGTATGTTGTTGTAGATTTTCTGGGCTGTATGGCCGTGGTCTTGGCATTGTAGGACCTGACATTTTGCCAGCAGCTGTGACTGGCATCCTCAGAGGTATAACACAGAAAGATGGAGTACTCCTGTGTCAGTTCTTTTTAAAATTTGCAAAAATCCCACTGGTGACAGGAGGGGGGAATGGCAGGCGCAAAGGGAACGCATGGAGAAAATCACTGTGCATAGGGTCCACTGCCACTGCAAACACAATCGTCTCAGACCATTTCCACACAAGAGAAAATCCCTGCATTTGTACACGTAATTTTGTTCAGAAATAACTATATTTGATCAGCTCCCCTTAACTAACTGCATTTCTTTTGTATCTGTCACATACGATAATGTTTGTTTGAGGGATAATGTTTGTTTGTTTGTATTCCAGAAAAAGTCATATTCTAAACCTCTCTGAGATTTCTCTAGGTTGATCACAATGAGTGCATCTTGCTGCAGTAATTTAGAATCCGCAAGATCTGCAGAATCAAAGTTGTTAATGAGCAAAATTTTAATACTGGCCACTTGCTGAGACAGGAATTATTTTCTAACCAGATCAGATTTTTTAGCTCTTGTATTCTGTATGTTTCAGTAGATTCTGTGCAACATTGCATTGTTTCCAACCATTTACTAATATAAAGAATAGTTTCAGAATGATTTCTGTCTTATCATTATGCTTCTTCTAGACTCACTTAAACTTCAGTCACTAGATACTAAAGAAAAATAATGGCCCTGGCACAAAATAATTGTTTTGTTAGGGACAAGAAGTTACCTGGCCAATCTACCGATTCTCAGATTTAGGAAGGCTTTAACTTTGGCCTGATTTAACGTTCTACCCTCTACACACTTGAAGGGAGATATTGTAGTGTAATGTATCAGGAACATAAATGCCCTTGGGCTAGTAGAGAAGTTGAAACTGTTGGGCGACTGTTTGGCATGTCTTTTGGTATTACCCTTTTGATTGTGATGTTAGACATGTTTTTATTACTCCAATTCTCTAAAAAACTTCCAGGTAGATCAGAGGAATTGTACATTTACTTTCTCCTCTTAGACCATGTCCCCTGGATCATGAACAAAGTGGTCAGATTTTATGCAGTTGCTATAGCCTATAACAGATCTGCATTAATTTAATGGATAATATTATGTAATAGCTTTTATGTAATATTTCTGGTAACATATTTACTTTTGAGCTGTAATAAATGTAATAAACAATTCATTATTTCAATATAATAGCTCTGTTTAAGAAGTCATGTGAACCTATAATTTATTTCAATTATGGATAACTTGTGAAATCAGGATTTGGCTAAGAGGCAGTTGTTCAACTCCTAATTTGCCTAAACAGATAATGAATGTATCCCTTTGTTCTTTGCTCTACCTGCCTCACAGAGACTTGTCCCTTGGCTGGTTTCCCAATCCGCATTGCGGCAAGGACAATGCCAAGGAACAAGCAAGGATTAAATCAGGATGTCCAAGTTCATGCATTACATGAAGCCATAGTTAAGACTAACCATAGTTTAAAAATACCAATTTTAAACCATGGTTTTAGACTCTGGTTTAATGTACTCTAACAGAAATGTCTGGATCTAGATAATCCCAATAACCATAGTCAGCTGAATTAAACAAGAGCTTTGCATGATGTGTGAATTGACCTACTGAAGAAAAAGTGGTCTTTGCTTCAAATAGAAATTAACTAACTTTATTTTCATACATTCTTCCTGACGCATGCAAAGAACCTGTTGGCTGTGCAGGTGGGGCCAGTACTTATAGAAGTGCTGAGCTTTAATCTGCTTTGGAGATATGTCCTTGTTCTAAAACCACAGCTTCATAATTGAAATGGATGGGGTTGGACGGTAGGCTCTGTTGTTCCTGGAAATAGGGTCACTTACTCCATACTAGGAGATTATGGGGTGGAGAATGGGGAAGGTAGGGACCTTAATAGCCTATAATGCCATAAGAGTCCACCCTCCAAATGTGCCATTATATCCAAGGGGAATAATCTCTGTAGTTTGGAGATCAGTTGTAATTATGTGAGATCTTTAGGCCCCACTGGGAAGGTGGCAACCGTAGCCGTAGAGGTAAAAAAACACATGCTTGAGAATATTAATTTCTGTATCATGCCTGTGAGCTGATCTCCAGGCACCTCTCATACCCATAAAAGAATCATTGAAACTAGATATGCTGTCCAGAAAGAGAATCAGGCAATGAGATGAAGGGGGGGAAACCGAAAAAAGGAAAAGAGAATGAGGGGGGAAACACTTAAATCTTGCATAAGAATAGAATAGAATACACATTCAGTTACATAAAAGGAAATATATTTTTCTTTTGAAGAAAGAGCACCAAAATTACAACTATTATTTTATTTATTTGAACACTTTTACCCTTTTCTCACTCAATGCAGACTCAAAACAGCTTACATTATCTGAAACAGCCACCAAAAAAATCAAAGTAACTACCAAGTTACTTATCAACAAGTCTTTCCATTATCAACAGACTAATCCATAGAATATGGAGGGTTGCAGTCAGAACAGACAGCAACCGTTTATTTCCAGGCATTTCCTTGCCTTTTTCTTCAGAAATATATTTATGATAGGAATTCTTTCCAGTGCTGCGATCATTTTATCATTTGTCTTTCAGAACGAGGTCCTCTCATATTCATTCCTTGCTGCTAGTGTCTGAAATGGCAACTTTTAAGCTGTTGTTGTTATTCAGTCGCACAGTTGAGTTTGACTCTTTGTGACCCTCAACAAATCCAAGGTGCCAGGTCCCCAAGGAGCTTACAAATTTCATTGTAGCACATAGTATTTTCAGCAAGGTCTTTATTGTCAGTAATCTTCAGCACAAGTACAAAGCCGACATTTCATATCAGAATGTTTCATTGTATGATATAAAAATTCCTGTGTGTGACATTCTTGTTATTTTTTAATATTTTAATGTTATACCATTCAATGATGGTAGAGGAATTTATTTCTTAACCAGATGCTTTCTTTACTGCTCCAATACTCAATTAAATGGAGCATTTAGAAGAAATAATGACATTGTGAGAAATTGCAGAAAAGTTAGGCTAGGGACAGTTTTTTGCTGTGGTGATGACTATCAGTGTTACCCCATATTTATTTATATATTGCAACAATTTTATCATAGTTTTAATAAAATTCTGAAAATCTTTAAAGAGTTTAGGATTAGGAGTTGTGGTAGCAATATCTACAGGTGTGAGGGCATAGGAAATTTTTGGCAAAAAGACACCTTTCAAAAACATTTCTTAAAAATTATAATGGGAAAATAAGGAAGACTGGTGGATTGTTTTATTTTATTAATTTATTTTATCAATATCTATTCCGCTCTCCCCCACTAATGTGTGGATCAGAACAGATCATAACATACAATAGACAGTTAAAATACAATTAAAACATATACATTTAACCAGTTCAAATATTTACAATCAATCAGATGACGCATAATGGAATTATCACTGTCCCAGGTTAAGGGGAATGGGGGGGAAGAGGCAGGCAGAGCTGTATAAAAGAATTCTCTTGACCTCACCCATATGTTTGACAGTACAAGTCCATTTTACAGGCCCTGCAGAAGTGAAGCAGGTCCCACAGGTGTTTTTTTTTTTGGGGGGGGGAAGCCTGTGAAATATTTCCCCTTTGTAGTTAAGTAAAATGCTGTTTATGACAAAGTTTTGCTCACTCAAAACTTAGAGTATGAAAATGTTTATGTAAGGTGATATACAGCAGTAGATAATAACTCCTAAGTTTGCTGTAGACATATACAAGGTATTTTCAATAATATGTTCAGTGCTTAAATATGAATAATTTTGGCAACAATTTAATATGCTATAATGTGTTTAATGTAATAGAGTTCACTGTTTTCAATGTTATAAACACTGACATTCTAATATGCTGGTAACACTACATACTGTGACCAATGCTCCCACCAAGCTGTGGAGTCTTATGAGCAAAAATTCTACTTTATGAGCTACTAGTATTAAAGTTCTGAGCAAGAGATTTGGCTGCTACATAAATTAGTTTGCTCTGGAGCCATCCTTCCTGAGCTAAGACAAAAATGTGTGACCCCGAGGCTAAAAAACTGTGAGCTAGCTCACACTAACTCAGCTTAGAGGAACACTGACTATGACTGTATGAGAATGGTCCTGTCCAAATAATACATTGCCTTTTTTGTTTGCCACAGAATTTTTCTACCTTCAACTTTCATTTTTTCCTGCCTCTCAGATGACAAAAAAATTAAGATACATGTGCTTACATAGCATAGAGTGTAGCAGTTTGGAGGTCTCTCTCAAGTACTGGGTATATTTGCAATTTTGTAGAAAACCACCTGGCACTAATACTCTTAAATTCCATAAATATGCCAAATAGTAGGATTTTATATTCTAAGTTAATATTATGCACTTAAATGATAAAGCAGTAAAATAACTTTAGGTTTGATAAGAAAGTACATACTGCATATATTTCATCTTTTCCCCAAATTTTCATTCAATAATTCAGAATACAATACTTTGAAGGCAAAAAAACTAGTCTGGCTCCTAATTTTTTGGCTGGCTCTCTAGAGTAAAAAAAAATTCTTAAGAAACTGTAAAGGGCACATTTGTTCCAAGGGCTTTTCTTATATCCCTGGCCAAGAGGATATTTGGCTCCAGACTTGTAAGAAACATGTGGTTAGATTTTTATAGTTATAGGAGGCAGTGTTTTTGGTACCACCATTTTTGTCAGATTGGCCATGCTCCTTTATGAAGATCTTAAAGTTAAAATTTTGGGGCAAGACATTTATTGTAAACTTTAAATGCACTAACTAAAGCAAGTCTTGTAATTGGTGAGAAAATTTCTGCCATATTCTGATTTTTCCTTGCAGATGTTTTGCATTTTTAATGCTGAAGTTACATGCCTGGATTTCATCCTTTTGCTTTATTAAGATGTGTGTCTCAGAACTTTTTTAGTAATTCCCAGATGGGCTGGTGTTCTGAGGAGTTAGGAGTGAGATAAAAAATGGAATTTCCAATATAAAGGGCCCAAAGTATATTTTGACAGAACTAAAGGTGTCTCAGGTAGTTCCTCTTTCTCCTGTACCCTTTTCTTTCACAAAAGCTTGATAAACACTTTTGCTTGCTTTTTGGTGGCAAGAATATTTTGATCGATAATAATGGGTCCACTCCAAAGGCTGTTTTCTACTCAGAAAGTCTCTAAAGCTGATCATCAATTTTATTATTTCTTAGGCAAGACCTGTTTAGTACAAAAGACTGGGGGGCTGAGGGCTACTGTAATATAGTTACTAATACTGCTAACCAATTATTTAGCATCATATTGTAGGCTCGGTTCTATATGTACTATTAGATGTATTTGAAGAAGTGTGCATGCTCATGAAAGCTTATACCTTGAATAAAACTTCATTGGTCTTAATGGTGCCTCTGGACTCAAACTTTGTTCTGCTGCTTCAGGCCAACCCGGCGACCCACTTTTATCTATTCGATGTATGGATTTGGCTAAAGAAGTGTGAAAAGAAGAATTTCTATAGGGATAATTATAAATAGGGTTGCCAACCTCAAGGGGGGGCCTGGGGATCTCCTGGAATTACAACTGATCCACACATGATTGGAGACCAGTTCACCTGGAGGAAATGGCAGCTTTGGATGGTAGACTCTGTGAGCATTATACCCTACTGTGCTCCCTCCCTTCCACAAACCCCAACCTCCACAGACTCCGCCACCAAAAACTTCAGAAAGTTCCCAACATGGCGTTGGCAACCCTAACTATTAATGCCTCAATTTGATCACTTTAAATTAATTCCAGGGATCTCTCCTCAGCACTTAGAACTAAACATTTTAAACCTGATCTTGCTTGTTTTAGTTGCTGGGAATGAACTGGTTATACTAGACTTTGGCAAGATAAACAGTAAAATGGTGTCTTATGAAGTAATCTTATAGCTATCCAGAAACACAATTGCAGTGCTTTGATACCTTCAGGAAAAGTTTTTTTGATAGTATACATAGAAAAGGGGGCTGTACTGAGAGAACTGACAGAATTTGAGAAGATAATATCAAAGAAAAATATCTTTTCAAATATATAGCATCTGTTGAGATAGGAAATGGTCATAAAATCCAGGTTGGGCCTGGAGATCTTGCAGTGTTACTGATCTCCAGATTACAGTGATCAGTTCCCCTTGAGAAAATGGCTACTACATTTACTTGAAAGGAATGTAAATGTAAGACAATCCCTAAAGAAGTTATTCATCCCCCACAAAATGAAATGTAAAATAGATCCTGAGGTAAAAGATCAACTTTTTATGAATCTGACAGAAAGACAGAATGTTATCAAAATGGCTGCTCAGGAGCACATATCTCCAAAGACATTAGCAAAAATATATAACTGCAGTAATGTGAAATATTTGCACTGTGGCAATTGCAACCTGGTGTCAGACTGGCCTCTTTCACATTACCGTTCTAAATGGGATGTTACCTACTGTTGGCCGAGTTCTGAGTAAAGTGATACAACGACAGAGGTTTCGTAAAGTGAATTTTATTCTGTTAATGAGTCATTTCTGAAGCAATCTGGCCATTTCAAACAGCACCATGCTTCCCCTCCACACCCTTCTTTGCTGTGCAATTTTTCTTGAACTTTTAAAAATGTTTTAAGTTGAGTGCTATAGCGCTAGACCAATATAGCACTTCTCAGTGTATCTCAATGGTGCCAAGGCATCTCAATGGTGCTGCTTGTAGCACTGAAGTGCTGTATTGGTCTAAAGCAATAGCACTCAACTTAGAACATTAAAAAAAAGTTCTTAAAAATCGCACAGCAGAAAGGGTGGAGAAATGTGGCGCTATTGGAAGTGCTGCAGACATTTTAAACAGCAGACTAAAGTGATTCAGAAGTGCAAAGAAGAGGTGAAAATGGAAGAGAGCAGTTTACCTCAAGAACAGTTCAACCACACTTTGCTAAACAGACGCAAGCAGCTTTGTATGAAAAGGTAAATAAAATCTGTTAGCAGCCAGTTGCTAAAACAGTTGTGTCTGCAATGACACAAAAAATCTATTAGCAACTAGCTACCAAAACGGATTACAAAGGGCTGTCTGAAAGGAGTTACTATCTGTCTTCAGGTATTGGTTTTGATGTTCTATGTTCTCCAGAATTAATATGAGGCTTTTTGCTATGGGTTTTTGCTGAATCCCCTCCCGTACATACTGTATTATTTGCAAGCCACTCACGGCCGGATCGTCCAAATGGCGCCCCACTCCCCCCGCTCCCCGAAAAGCGCCCCCCGCCCACGGTGCCCTAACCTGGCGCCGGCCGCCCCCACTAGACCCCTGCCCCCTTCCCGGCATTCCTGGGGACCCCGCAGCCGCGGAGCCCCCAGGAAAGCCGGTGCTGGGAGGGAGGGGCGGTGGCTAGTCCCCCGCCCCCTTCCCAGCTTTCCTGGGGGTCCCGCGGCTGACATCAGCCGCGAGAGGTATAACTTGCTGCAAGAAGTGGAAGGGCGCCCTCCTGGGGCTCAGGGAGGCCGGGGAAGCTTTCTCCCCACCCACCCCCCGCTGTTGGCCAATGGCCACAAGGCTTCCAGGGGCGCCTTCTCAGGCCGGGGGAGCCAGAATGCGGGAAGGGGGGAGACAATGCTGCTGGAGGTGGTCCTTGTGGGCGAGGCTGGGCGTGGGGAAGTTCCCCTCCTTGATTTCCCTTTTCTTGGGGCCACCCCGCCCCCTCCCAGAACGCCTCCCAGTGGCCCCCGGCTGGGACGAAGGTGGACTTGGCAGCAACCCTTCGCCCAGGCCAAGCCCTTTTGCAGTTGCCCGTTCGTTTCCCCGCCTGGCCGTCGCTGCTCTCCCCCGGTTTAGCCTTCCAGGGCCCTTTGGGGGAGAGATCCACCGCTCTTGATCAGCGAGGGCGCTTCCAGAGGCCGCTGACAGGAGTCTGCGGCCGGTGCCCTTTCCCTGCTGACCAGACAATCCTCCACCCCCTCGAACTTCGGTCTTTTGAACGCTGCGGAGGTTTGTTACCCCGTTGACTGCGCCCTCCCTCGCCCCTTCTCCTCCTCCTCCCGCTTGCCTCCCTCCCTCCCTCTCGTCCTCCTCCAGGCCCCTCTTCTGGCCTCGGTTCCTCCGTCGGAAGGGGGCGGGCTCGGCTGAGCCTGGTTGCGGGTGCGGGAGGGCCCAGGGTCCGAAAGCGCCGACCTCCGCTGCACCGGAATTGGCCAGCCATGCCAAGCGGTCTCCTGCAGAGCCGCTGGCCGGGCTGCCTGTCCCTGGCGCTGGGCCATCTCCAGGCCCCATCGGGAGGTTGGCATCCCGGTGGGGTGGGCGCCCCAGGCTGTCCTGCCTAGGGCGCCCAGACACCTGGGGCCGGCCCTGAAGCCACTGCTCTTCTGGTTGTGTTTTTTCCCAAGTTTTTCATATATTTTCCCCACAAACAATACTACATGTAAGAAAGTACTACATTGCAGTGAGCTAGGTTTCCCATTTGCCTGCTCAGATTGGGAGATCTCCTACCCCCTGCTTCTGTTTCCTGCCAGCACCCCAGTGGCTGGCAGGAAGAGGGAGGGAATTAAAAGTCATAGTTGGATGACAACATTACATCAGTTCTAGGGGAAACTATGAATTGTCAGTGATTCCTAGAGAGGTGTGATGTTTTCCTTGGAAGTGGTGTGAAGGGGCCTGACAGCGCCCTCCATGTTTCCATTCACCCCACTGGCTGGCTGTCGGACAATGAGTCAGTTATCATAAACTGAGCTCTCCTGTTCTTTCTCCTACAAGCATATACCAGCCCACTTCCTCCTAACCCTGTAGTGATAAACAGATTTTTCTTCTTCTTCTTTCTCAGAAGGCATACATTGAATTCTTTTTTATTTTTTATTTATAAGATGGTGGGATTCTATTCCAGTTCTGATATGAATATATTAGTGCATGCAACAACCAGCTGTGGCACATCCACCATACAGATGTCAGTATGGCACTGTGGTAAACAAAACAGGAATCCAATGCTACTTTAAAGGCTAGTAAAATGTAGTTCAGCATGCACATTCATGAGTCAGAGCTCACTTCTCCAGATTCAAGGAGAGAAAAAGAAAACAGATCTTTACCAAAAAAAAAATAATAACTGTTCCTAATCCAGAAACTGGAATTATATGTGTAAACCCAGAGGACTGATGCTGGTAACGAATTGATGTGCATGGCACCATATTGTACCAATGGACCAAGCTCCAAACAGCTGCCCTAACCATACCAAAGGCCTTGGACTTGCCCAATTGATTATTAAAAATATCTTTCAACAGCAAATCTCAGTTCCATATTGTATTTTACTTTCAAAGGTTCTCTCAGTTTCAAAACCAGTTTGATGTTCATTATAGGCTGTTCAAGAAACACAAGCACAAAGCCCACTTAGGAGCACAGAACTAATTTGTGGCTCTTTGATTCATAGTTACCTGCTACCAGGAGGGCCAATGTATGGATTTCACTCACTAAATCAAGGCATGTGTTTCTCAATACTTGATGTTGAGTTAGTAATTTAAACAAACAAGCAAGCTTTGCGAATCCATTATTTATAACTGTTATCAAACTGTATCTTGAAAGCTACAATACAAAAAAAACCTTTTTCTTTCAAAGTTTCTTGATATTCTGGATAGTGCAAGCTTGTGCAATGAGTCTGTGAGCCACATGGTTCAGCATAATAACTTTTAGCATAATAAAAATTATCTGTAAAGGTGAATGGGTCACAGGTGCAAGTCCACGGTAGCTATTGCACAGAATGAGAAACAATCCAGTTCTGTTTTGGGATATGAGTCAAGCAGGTTATGACTTCAGCATTTTTGTATTATGAACTGAGACAACCTGTTTAAACACAAATGGGTTCACAAAGAGGATATCCCAGAAGAGTCTTAATAAAACCTCTCTATAAATAAAACCTCTTTTTTAAAGGGCAATCTTGCTGAAAAAGGAATTGAAGCCTTGTGGAGATCCATTTTAGAACAAGGCAGGGGAGGAAGAGGAAGGTTTAGCTCTTCTCCCATCCAGTTTCATTGAAATTGAAACTCCTCATGCTCAAAGGGGGGCAAGGGGCCATTAACTGAAACCTGGTTTGAAGAAAAAAATAAATGTCATCCTTTGTCTTCTGAACATGATTGTATTTTTACCAATAGTAAAAGGTTGGATCCAAACTAAGAGGAATTTCAGACAGCCTATATATTCCGTTTCTCTGGTTTAGTCCATGATGGTACAATAACGGTTTTAAAAGGGTAATGTGAAATTCCCCTAAATTTGCAATTTCTACTGGTTCTCCCTTCCTACTATAAACTCCTTCCTCCTGTCATTTCTCAGAGTCCCTTATCCTCCCGGAGCAGCAATGGGAGGGAGGTGATAGAAAAATTCTCTTCTGCTGATGGAAAATTTAGCCTGCATCCAACCAAGACTTTGTAGCTTTAGGTACTAATGATGCATTTGAATTTTCCCTTTGGGTTTGATACCTGGAGTGGGCTCTGTTTTCTTTCCAGTCACCATCTCATATTGCCATTAAGCAGAGACTGTGGTCAACCGTAAGCAAAGTATCCTCAGTTACCTGGGAATATGGGGTATGTAAATTTCTCATGGGTATTTCTATACAAAATAGGAAACATGGTCGTGTTAAGGCAATAGGTCCATTGTGAGTCTTGGAGCCTTGGAGCCTTGGCAAGATCCAACATTCCTACCCTCTGAGAGCTGGCACTGCCATTTAGGAAACTGTCCTTATAGTATCCTGGATGTTATTGCACCATAGATTTTCCAACTGTTTATCTCCCTTGTCAAGATTCCTCATGATCCTCCTAACCTATACCTTCTATAATAGAGAATGTGTTGTAGCAGGGGCCCCCAACGTTATTGAGTCTGAGGGAACCTCAAAATTTTGACACAGGGTGGGGGTGCAGCCTCAAAATGGTTGTCACTGGAGGTGGAGCTAAAATGTCAGGGAGTCAGGCCATGCAAAAATCTAATAGTAACTCTACAAAATTTCAGGAAGACACTCGGATTAACATGATGTCTTTCAAAATTAACATGTTGTTTAAAAATAATTTCTTCTGTTCTCCAGTATCAGCATTTTGTGGAGGGGGGGAGTTTCTGGACCCAGCCTTTGTGGGCAATTGTTTTGCATCTTGTAAAAACACAGTTGAGTATTCCCAAATGTCACTCTTCTCTTAGGTGTGCACAACTGCACTTATTGTCAGCCTTTGGGCCTCTTCCACCATCATTTAACATAGCCATGACTGTTTTATATTACAGAGGAGAAACAAGCAGGATCAATTAGGGCAATAATTGAAAAACCTCTAAGTTTTTCCTCATCTGCCTTCTTGCCCCTGTTTCAGAACAGAATCCATCAGACCTTATGAGAGGATACATCAAGCAAGGCTTCCAAGAAATTTCCTCTGCAGAGCTCTCCAGGACTGTTTACTTCAGTCCACTTCGGAAGTCTGGCAGGGCTTGGTGGCATCTGTCCAGAATATTACTTGGGGAAGAAAAGATGCAATAACATGGGCTGAGAATATTTAGGGAAGGATAAAGTTTGTCTTCCCCAGTGCTCTGAATATCCAGAGACTTGAAGCAAAACAATAGTCAGAATTCAAAGACGAAGTGGGATTTTTGGAATTTGTGATATAGCCTGGGGGGGAGGTCTGCTCAACAAAGGCTTTTGACATTCTCTTTATTGAGCTGCAACCATGCAGCATGGTCAAGTGACACAAAGTCACATGCCATTACAGTTATGGTTATGGACATCAGAGACAGGGATATGACCTCACTAGCATCAAGTTCAGGACTGTAGGCAACAGACCAAAAGAGCCAGGGTTAGGAAACACAAGCCAGGAGGTATACCATAATGAGGAACAAGCCACCATGGATGAATTACTGCTGAATGACCTTGTCTTGCCTTCTGTTCCCACTCCCCACATGGGTGCAAAGAGAGGCAGGAGGACATGACATCCCTTCCTTCTATGTTTGCATACTAGCAGCAGGTTCTTCCTGTGGCCATTTGAAAGTCCTGACCCAGACACTGAAGATCCCTGGTTTAAAGTACTGGACAGCAGTTTTAGATTTTTGTTTTTGTTTTTTTGAGAAAAAAAGTTTGGTGGGAAAAAGTAGAAAGAAATGAGTATGAGAAAGGAAATGCAAAGTTGAAGACTACTACATTTCAGCTGGGAAAAGAGGAAGAAGGGTCCACGTTTAACCACTGAAGAGGATGTATCAGTGGTCATCGGACTCTTGCAGACAAAAGCTACATGGAATGCGGGTGACAGTGAGGAGGGAATTTGAGCAAGAGTCACTGGGAAACAGGTAGGATCTAAGACACAGTCTTGACACTAAAATTGGGAGCTGTATCTATGCCTGTAGCATGATCATTTCCCCCCTCTTCTATCCAGAGACAGGTTTAGAAATTATGGACATCACTTCTGACTAGCCACGTTTTGTCAGTGAACATAAGTATTTAATAAAAGGAATGAGTGAACATGATCACCACATAGACATAGGGCAAAGCAACACATTATATGACATTGCAGCAGATTTTTTAGTGGATTTTTTCCAATCATGTAAGCAGCATAATCGGGCATCATTCAGCCTTGCTTCCCTGAGTCAATAAGCATATTTAAAAGGCTGTATCCAGCCACACAGTTCTGAAGAGTACTTTAGTTTTTGGAAGATGGAGCAATTGCAATGAGAGGGAGAAATCAGTAGAAATCACTGCCCCCTCTTCTGACATGTTAAATACTCTGAAGTCTTTGGTGGGATACAGGCTTCTAGTAGTATGATGTAACTATAAATATGCACAGTGGTTAAGAATTTGTGAAATTTACAAGCAGAATCTGGAAATTATAGAAAGGAGATGAGAAAGTGTAATGTATATAACTTCACAACATAGCATTAATTAACCACCAAATCATACCTCATAAAATGCAATGTTTTGTCAACGTTGGGAACAATCAGTTTATTTTCTTTGTGTCTGTGTTTTATAGAAAGCCTTAAAAATAAGTTTTTTAATAGATGTCATGGCTTTTGCAATTTCCACCCTGTTAGCAGCTTAATTTATCACATTCAAAGGCAAACAGCAGGCATTAGAAAATGACTCTGGCTATATATAATCGCTTTGCATTCATTGAGTCCATCTAAAGCCCACGGCGGTTTCCTGTCTAGCCAATGGCAGGACCGGCCCTTAAACAAGGACTTCAGAGCTTGACATTTTACCAACAAACCTTTTCAATTGTTTTTGTAGTAATTATTCTTGTCTGGCTAGCATCTGGTGCTATTCCAATTGAAGTCAATGGAATTTTTCCCTGATTAAAATGACACAAGATCAAGCTCCAGGACAGTATTTTCCTGTTTAGGATTTCTCCCCCCGCCCCCAATTTTTAATTGCTTTAAGAAACAGTGCAAAATGTTAAAAAGAAAGACCTGACCAAAATCATAACATGAAAAAGTGGGGGGGACTGACCATTCCAGGTGTATGCACATAGCTGGCTGAAACA
Organism: Gekko gecko; assembly: GCA_029375565.1. Classification (NCBI taxonomy): domain Eukaryota; kingdom Metazoa; phylum Chordata; class Lepidosauria; order Squamata; family Gekkonidae; genus Gekko; species Gekko gecko. Next base: position 143,361,340 of record JAPDNY010000006.1, read on the forward strand.
GACTCTGCATGGCTTTCTTTACAATGCTGAGAGGCAGGCTTTGCACGGTCCCAAGGGTGGGGAGCAAGAACTCCAGGAGCACTGCCAATGTTCTCTACAGACCAGGAGGAAGAGAAGAGAGAGCGGAAAGCTGAGCACGTTGGCCACTTAGGTAGGATGAAATTAACCAGTACTCTATCGGTCATTGCTTTTCCATATTTATGCATAACTTTGTGTTTTATGCAAAAACGATAACCTCACAAATTTCTGAAGTTTACCTTCTCTATCAAGACCCAAAAATGTTGGGCTTGATTTCTGAATTCACAAAGGTGAGATTAAAAGTTACTCAGATGTTTCACTCTATCTGCTTTTTGAATTTCAAACATATTTTCATTTTTTTTGTTCCAATCATTTTTTAATTTTAGTATTTGACAATTCCATCATTTCTCCTAATATCTATTCAAATCTACTAATGTCTACTAAAAGAAGGTTTCATTGATCGTACCTTTTCTTTGATTTTTCTTAAAAAATATGTGTACTAGTTAAATAGTTTTGGTTTCTGCATTTTTAGGATGGTACATGATCTTTTGCCGAGTTTGAAGATATACATTTTAGCAGAGTTTTAATTTTTTCTGAAGCATTATCTTATGGCAGCATTAAAAGTTTTTAAATTTCCTTTCTATTGTTCTTTTGTTCTCACATTGACTATTAAAAACCTGAAGAGATTATACTTGCATTTAAATTATTTTAGATTCTGTTACACATTTTATATAATTTGCTGCAACAGCAGTAATTAATGCTGACAAATTCCAAACAGTACGAATTTACAATTCTTCAATATTCTTATAAAATAATTCATTTCATATTAACATTCCAAATTTTCATTTCTGATTAAGGGAATTCAGTATTTTCCCTAATTTTTTATGCAACAGTTTTATTATTCCATGAATACATTTATGCCTTTTTTTCTTTTATCAAATTTAACTTTGTTCTGTAGTAAAGGAGATCTGTGACAGTTCTTACTCATTTGCTTTTTCTTTATCAACTTTGCTGATGCTCTTGATGCACTTCTACACATGTTGAAATCAACAAAATAAACTTTATTTTTCCCTGTGTTTAAAAATGCAAGGGAAGAGTTCTTATATCCATGGAGCAGCACTGAAAAATAAAACAATTGTTTCACTAAGAGCAATTTTGTTTTGATGTTTTGGCACCGTGGTTGTTAATTCAGTGAGAAATAGCATCTATCCCAGTGTTTCACAGATGAAAATAAGGAGTGGAATACATCCCCAGTAGCATCCTTGCAACACCTCTTTGTTCTCATACCAAGGATCACTGCCTGCCCTGAGCCCCGTCACTTTCAGTGTTACATAACTGCTATGGCTTTCTCTTAGCAGTAGGCTACATTCACGCTGCAATAGTGTATCCTATCAGTTTCTGGAGTGGGGTATCTTAGTAAACAGACAATAGTGGTTTTGTTTTCCAAAAAATCAACATTTTAAATAGTATATTTGCACTTATTTGCATTTATTGTGCAAAGGAGTCCAGAACAACCTTAGATGAAAATATAATTATTTTAATATAAGTTTTCATGAAGTGAGCTCTGACTTATGAAAGTTTGTACTGGAATAAATTTTGTTAGTCTTTAGACTAACGCCTATTTTATTCTGCTGCTGTAGATGAACATGCCCTGACCTCAATCGTGTCAGATCTCAGAAGTCAGGCAAGGTCATCCCTGTTTAGTACTTGGCTGGGAAACCACTAAGGATGCCCAGGGTTGCTCTATAGAAGCAAGCAATGGCAAACCACCTCTGAATGTCTCTTGCCTTGAAAACCGTACTGGGTTGGCATAAGTTGACTATGACTTCACGGCAAAAGAAAGAAGACTCACATGGCTTCCGCATGTAATATAAAATGCCTGCAACTCAATCACATTCAAGTAACATTAACTATCTACCTAAGCATTTAATAAAAGATCAAGGGGAAGCAACTGAATTCTATGGCATGTATGCATGCAGTGAATGTTTTTAGAAAAGTACCTCCAAAATTTCCCTCATAGGCAAAATTGAGAGGAAAGGAAAGTAACAGAAAACAGAGGCTTTTTCTGATAAATATATACACAATTAGTTTATAAAACGATAGCAATTTAAAATAGCTTTCTCTGCAACTAACCCTTAGCTGATTCAGATGAGACTCTGAAAGATCTGCGATCATCTCTCCAGTGTGAGTCTGTTGTTGTTTGGAGGGAGAGGGTGTAAACTGCAGCTACAGAGGGCCCCAATTCACAGTGGGACTGTGCCACAGGAGGAGAAGGTTTAATTCTCTTCCTCCTGCCTTAGTGTGTGCCATTTTCTTGTATCAAATCCCCAGCTGAAGCCCCCATAATCCAAATTCAGATCAAAGCCTCTTGTGCATACTTGTAAAGATAACAAAAAGCCCACAATGGAGAATCAATCATTAGTCTTCTAGCACTGCATACAGATTGGCCTTAAGAGGGCTTCTTGCTCAAAGTTTAGAACAATAAAATCATATTTGCTACTCTTGTTTCCTCCTGGTTTCAGCCCCTTTCCTCATCTCCCTTCCTGCAAAGAGAAATGAAAGTTTCAGAAATACAGGGGGAAATATGTTCACAAGCTAACCAACCTGGACAATAACAAAGTCAGTTTAATGTTGAATAAAAGACAGTATGAGAAATTATTCCCCTTCCCTGATGGAAAAACAATATTACCAAATGTAGTGGACTGGATCCAAAGAAACATTAGCTGCAGGAAAAGAGCCACTAGCACAGTTTCACAAACACATGCACAAGAGTTTGTGTAGTATTATAATAAATCATTTCTGTGACAGTTCTCTTGCTTGCACACAAGGTTATGCAAGCTCTTGAACAGCTTAAGAATATCTTTAGAACTTTTTTTGCTGGTCACATACACAATACTCTCGCCATGAAACTCCAAGAAGGCCTTCTGCAAGTTAAAGATGCCTTTTGTTTTGGAGCCGACTTGATTTATCTACGACAACAAGTTTAAAAGGATACGTGACAAATCTGGGGAATAACCTGCATATATGCGGTGGAAAAATACGTACAGTGTGAAATATTCTACAAATAAAGTGTATTGACTTCTGTAAATAAAATTTATACAAAGTGACTCCCAGTTATAAGTTTAAGGTTTCCTGTTGGTGGTCACAAGTGCGAGATAACGTGGGGGGGGAGCGAGGCTATTTCCCCCAGAGGAATTTGACCTGCAGTTGTGCAATCACACAGTCCTTTGAAGCTGCAGGGGCAGCCCGCCACTGCGTGATCAGATACAACCACGAGTGAGTTGGGTTTGGTTTTTTTGCTGTTTGTTCCCAATGCACTTAAACCAGTTTGGTATGGAGAGCCAGTTCGGTGTAGTGGTTAAGTGCGCAGACTCTAATCTGGGAGAACCGGGTTTGATTCCCCACTCCTCCACTTGCACCTGCTGATGTGACCTTGGGTCAGTCACAAGCTCTGGCACAACTGTTCTTGAAAAAGAGCAGTTTCTGTCAGAAGTTCTCTCAGCCCCACCTACCTCACAGGGTGTCTGTTGTGGGGAGGGGAAGGGAAAGGAGTTTGTAAGCCGCTCTGAGACGCCTTTGGGCAGTGAAGGGTGGGGTTTAAATCCAATCTCTTCTTCTCCTTCTTCTTCTTCTTCTTCTTCTTCTTCTTCTAAATGGGAAATCAATGAATCGCATCTCAGCACGAGGGCTCCCTATGGAGTGTGCGATGATGTGCATACTGAGAAGGGGGGAAACAATGGCACAGAGTCAGGATGGCCTGATTAGACCATCCCGGTGCCATGAGAGCGTGCTGCAGCAATCAGACAAGGGAAAGTCTGTCCGTGGCCTGTAGCAACCCGTTTGTTACTGGATTTTCTCCGGTGTCTTTTTACTCTGCTTCTGCGACAGAGCAAAACAGGTTGCCGATGGGTGCAGGCAGGGGTCTTTTCATAGAAAAAGAGCTGCAGGAGCTCATTAGCATATGGTATGCTAATGAGCTATTAGGCTATTAGCATATGCCACGCCCCCTGACATCACCGGAAGTGATGTCAGAAGGGGACGCAAAAGGGGGAGGCATCTTCAAAAGCCTCCCCTTCCCTTCCCCAGCTGGCCTGGGTGGGGGAGTGAAGAGAGAAGAAGTTTAAAGTTTAAACCCCTTCTCACTAGAGTTGGATCACAGAAGGAGGAAAGAGGGAAGGAAAGAGAGACAGTAGAGAGAAGGAAAGAAGGAAGGAAAGAGGGAAAGAAAGAGAAGGAAAGAAGGAGGGAAAGAAACAGAGGAAAGAAGGAGGGAAACAGGGAAAGGAGGAAAAAAGAGAAGAGAAGAAGGTGGGAAAGAAAGAGAGAAGAGAAGAAGGAGGGAAAGAAGAAAAGGAGAGAAGGAAAGGAGGGAATGAAAGAAATTCAGCGGCAATGGAGAACAATGGAGGGAATGGGAGCAACCTGTTTGGGGGCCCATAGAATTGGACCCCCTGGTCCAATGTTCTTAAAACTTGGTGGGTATCTTGGGGAGAGGCTCCAACAGCTACTCTGTGAGTTTGGAGCCTCTCCCTCAAGCCCCCTCCCCTCCAGCCTCCAGAATACACCCTATGTTTTCACCATTGACTTCAATAGCCCATAGGATATAATGGAGCTGAAATTGACATTCGGCTGACATTTGGCTGAACATGGTTTGTTAGACACCTTAAATTGGTGTCTAACAAATTGGGATACCCACAGATCGACTTGGACGAAAGCCCTGGATGAGAAATGGATGATAGTTGGAATGTTGATGGATGATATTTTTGAGATGGGCAAATCCAAAGCATTTTCTCTGATCAAAACCATGTCCTAGAAATAGACCATAGAAGCTTGATTCTGAGAGCCCGCAGAATTTGCTCACCCCTATCTTTTGGTCTTTCTTTCCCCAAATCAATACCCCCCTATATGTACTATCTTACCCCCCCCCCATGATATTGCAGAACTTTCTTGTTTGCAAGATTGAATATTATACCCACAGTGGTTTTACAGGGGAGATTTTTGAATAGGCCCTATTCTGACAGAATCTGCCTTTGTGGCCTTAGTAGGATCAATACATACTTTCATTTTCTTTGAAAATATAAGGGATCATTATATTAAAGCCTTTAATTAACCAACTGGCCCCTTATACTCCAGAAACCCTGGTGCTTTTGATTAGCAATAAGGATCCTAAGTTTACCTTAGCAATTGTGAAATATTTTTTCAATCCTTTTAGCCCTTGTATCCAAAACATATGGTATAAGTATTTTCCGCTGCTGAAGATTTATGAATCAATCAGCTTCTAAGGTAATAAAGGAAAGGGTTGGATCTAACACTTGTTTCCCACCAAGCAGAAAGGTATTTTCTCCAGGAGAAGAAGTGGATCAGTTTTCATTTCACCCACTTCTCCCTCATTCATTCATTCATTCATTCATTCATTCATATCCTGCTTTCTTCCCAAATGAGGATCCAAAGCAGCTCACAACCAAAAATCAAGTAAGGCCCCGGTCACACGGGCCAGAAAACGCGCGGGGGAGGCGTGGCAGTTTGCCCTGGAGCTAAATAAGGCACGGTAGCCCGATCATACGGGCCACCAGGTTGCCACACTCCAGCTCTGCGCCCCGAACACACTGCGCTGCTGCAGCGCAGCAAAAAAGCAGCGCAGTGCGCATGCACCATTGGGGGGGCGGGCCGCTGTCGGTGTCTTGTGTGTGTGCATGCACTGTTCAGCGTTGGTGCGCATCCCATGGAAACTGACAACATCCGGAAACCCCGGGGACATGGGCGGGCATCGGAAGCTGCGGGATACTGGCGCTCCCGCGATCAGACGCCAGCCTTTGCCCCGGGGTTTCCGGAAACTAGTACTTCCAACCTACTAGTTTTTTACCCTGCGTTTTCCAGGGGAAGCCGCGGGTTGGCCACGGGAGCACTACGCCTCCCAGATGTGCTCGTATGATCGAGCACGGAAAGTCCGCAGGGCTCCCGTGCCTTCAGCGGGGCAAATACTCCGTGTGAACAGGGCCTAAGTTAAGTAAGGCCTGAGACCCTAGAGAGCTGCTGCCAGTCTGCATAAACAGCAATAACCTTGATGGGCCTATGGTCTGATTCAGTATGAGGCAGATTCATGTGTTCACATGTAGGCTTCTAAATACAGATCAGATCTCTCTCTTTCTCTCTCTGCTAGAAGAGAAAGAACTCTCAGGCTAAGACCCAAAATCCAAGAGCTCTTTAGCTTGTGCCCCCAGCCATGCACAGACTTTAAACACCAGCACAGAAGAGAAACACTCAGCCTAGGTGTTACATATTCTCAGCCTTCTTCCTACAATTCTCATTCCCTCACAGGAAAGACTGTGCCCAGCACTGTTTCAGGGGTCCCCTGACCCCAGGGAAAATGCTACATGGGCTAAGGGGAGGGGGAGTCTTCAGCAGCAAGAGAAGGCAGGAAAACTCTTCAGGTGAATCCCACCACAGCATATTGCATAGGGCACACTCAAGCAACTGTTGAGTCATACTGGTATTGATTACAAAGCTGAGCACATGCAGAATTGTCTGCCACTGAAATCAATTGAGCTAGAAAGGGCTTGGCTTTGGGTGGGTTATATCTACTGTTCACAGCCTGATGCCATTTTCAAGAGGAGAGACTATCACATGTGCATCTGGTTTTTTTCTTCCCCTGCACTTTTAACTTTGGTGATATGTATATTTGCCAGACAATGAAAACTCTTTTTTAAAGGCTTGCCAAGAGAGGGGAGTTAGGATGTAAAGATTTTTTTTTTAAATGTAGGTGAAAGTACAGAGTATGTTTCTGGCCAAGATCTAGAATCTAGCATATTTGTTGAATTTTCAGTGAAGTCAATTCAAACCCAACATTCAATGAAGTACAATGCTTACATTTACCGAACTTGATCCCACTATTTTTATTTTGTATACTAACAAGTGAGAACATTTCATGCGTCTGACAAAGTAGGCTCTAGTCCATGAAAGCTTGTGTGTGTGAAGAGCTATCAAGTCACAGCCAACTTATAGCAAACCCAGCAAGGGGCTTTCAAGGCAAGTGAGAAGCAGAAGTGGTTTGCCATTGCCTTCCTCTGCAGAGTCTTCGTTTTACGACTCCCTTTCAGCTACTGACCCTGCTTAGCTTCTGAGATATGCCAAGATCGGGCTGTACCATGTCACCTTCCCTCCCCCATGAAGGCTAATGCCATGATAAATCTGTTAGTCTTTATGATGCCATGGAAGAGACTTTTTGCTCTTTTTAGAGGTTGATTTCTTTTGCTGAACAGAAGATCGCTTTTTTTTAAGAATCTGCTGCCCTTTGTCACACAATGTAAATATATATATATCTTTCTGCCTTTCATCTGTTGTCATAGAGCTGTCCAGTCCACTTGTCTTCTCATTCTCACTTGCTTCCTCTTCCTGTGTTGTACTGCTCTGAATCACTGGCATGATTGCTTTGGAATCTGCATTCTCAGGTTGTGTGTCTCATTCTGGTGTTTCATCACTGCACACTGGTTCAAGGTCCAAGAGCTGGTACCGATCATCTGCCTTTTCTTAGTCACATAATGCAGTCCCTTCTCTCCTGGGTCTGCTTTCAACAAAGTGAATCACATGCCTGACACAGACTTCACCTATTTCTGTGTACACTCTATACCCTTTACTTCCAGAATCATATCCCACAAAAACACTACGATGTCATTGGTGACTGTGCCATGGTTCCAGGCTCTCTTCATCTTTCCTTTCATGTGCCAAAACTCAAATCATTTACTTTTCTTTTTTGGTTAGGCATATACAACATTGTCTTTACTAATAGTCTTTACTAATAGTACATTTCTTATTTACAAAACATATGTCAAAGCCTTTGTTGTGTAATGTAGACACACTCAATAAATTACAGCTTGATTCAGACATCTTGTCAGGTTCAACAGCAAGCAAGTCTAGGCACACTTCACTCAGAAAGTTATGCTTTATTGGAATACCAGTCTGTTGTCAAGTAGTATAGGTTCATTGTCAGGAATAACTGGTAGTGCATGCGGGGCTGTGTATATACTCTGATGCTTCAACTAGCCAAGCAAATGAAATCCAAGCACGCACGAGGGAAATTTTCCAGCGGGACATTACATCATGAATGGGAGACCACCACCCCCTGCCATAGGGCCGATATATTCACACCAGCTGGGAACCCAAGCCCTCCCTTCTCTCAAGGTTACACCGATAATGGTGTCTTATTTTAGAGTCCAGAATGTCCGTAATCTCGTAGTGTTCTTCACCATCCACCAAGAGGGGGAGGGACTGCTGCCTCTGGATGCCATCAGTTAAGAGGCTGACTGGGCTTTAACAAGCTGAAATGGAAAATTGGATGGATGTTTTTAAGATTCTTAGGTAATTCCAATTCTACAGTCACATCATTGATTAATCTGTGAGGTTTGTGAGAGTCGTATGTTCTTGGTTGATATATACACAAAATCTCCATGCTGCAGAACCCAACCCTCCACCCTTTTCTTGTCAGCCTGGGCTTTGTACACTGCCTTGGCATCATCTAGAGCCTCACAAATATGTGGCCAAGAGTCTCGCAATTTTGCGCATCAGTCCATCGCCTTGCCTCCCTCTCCTGATTCAGAATTGAGGAACGGTAGTGGGGGGCTGTCATACCCCAAAGTGGCTTTAAAAAGGGAGATCCCTGTCAAGGCGTGATAAGCGTTATTCGGCCAGGGGAAGGAGGTCCACCCAATTGTTTTGTTGGAAATTAGTGAAACAGCACAGGTACTGTTCCAGGGTTTGATTCACTCGTTCTGCCTGCCCATCAGTTTCTGGGTGGTAAGCACTACTTAGGGCACATTCCACCCCCAAGATGCCCATCAGCTCACCCCAGAATTTGGAAATAAATTGAGTCCCCCGGCCTGTGATTATTTTGGCTGGCAGCGTGTGTGAGGGCGCACTACATGTTGCAGGAAGGCTCTCGCCAAGGCATCTGCTGTGGGCAAACTGGGGAAAGGGATTAAATGAGCCTGCTTAGAAAACAAGTCCACAACCACCCAGATTATGGTCATCTGCTTACTGGGGGGCAAGTCTGTAATGAAATCCATTGAAATGACTTCCCACGGTCTACTGGGGGTCAGCAGGGGCTTCAAGAAACCTGGGGGCTTCCCCGCTCGAGGCTTGCACATGATGCAGGTTTGGCAAGAGTGAACATACAGGGATAGATCCTTGCACATGTGCGGCCACCAAAATTGGCGTTGCAAAAGATGTAATGATTTTACAAAGCCTAAATGGCCTGCCAGCTTGGAACCATGGACTGATTGTAATACATCCCCTCGCAACTGTTCTGGGACATATAGTTTGCTCCCCTTGTACCAACAGCCATTTTCTCGGCATTCTACATCCCCCGCCACCCTCAGTTCCTCCTTGTCAGCATCGGATAGGGCCGATGCAAACTTGTCTTCCCAGTGATCAGAGGGGGGCTGCACAGCACATTTCTTTTGCTCCTGGCTGCGTGTTAGCACCGCACCACTCAATTGGGAAGGCGTGAAGAATGAGTCGCAAACCTCCTCCCTTCTATTTTCATGTTGCGGGAGGCGAGATAGAGCATCAGCCAGGGAGTTTGCTTTACCAAGGAAGTGGTGTAGGGTAAAATGAAACTTCGAGAAAAACTCAGCCCATCTGAATTGCTTGGTGTTTAGGTTACGGGGTGTTCAAAGAACCTCGAGGTTTTTATGATCAGTCCAAACCTCAAAAGGAACTCGGGCCCCTTCCAGCCAGTGTCTCCACATGGCCAGTGGCAAGCGGATCACCCCAGCTTCCTTATCCCACACAGGCCAGTTTCTCTCTGTGTTATTGAATTTGTGGGGCACATATGCTAAGGGATGGAGCTGACCATCAGACCCTTCTTGTAAGATCACCCCCCCATGGTGACATCCAATGCATCAACCTGAACCACAAACTTTTTCGTTTCACCTGGGTGCGCCAACACTGGCTTTGTTGTAAACAGAGCTTTTAGTTGATCAAATGCCTCTTGGCACTTAGGGGTCCACTCCACTTTAGTCCCAGGTTTGGCGGCCCCCGGTCCCTTCCCCTTGGTTTTCAGTAAGTCAATTAGGGGCAGACTCACTTGGGCAAAGTGGGGCAGGAAATTTCTGTAAAAATTGGCAAATCCTAAGAAACTCTGGAGCTGTTTACGGGTCTTAGGAGGTTCCCATTCCAACACATCCCAGACTTTGTTTGGGTCCATCTTTAGCCCCTTCTGAGATATATGGTACCCTAGGAAATCGATGCTGGTCTTATGGAACTCACATTTGGACAATTTGGCAAAGAGTTTGTGCTTGAGTAACGTCTGGAGGACCTCTCTCACCAACTGAACATGGGAGGCCGTGTCAGGGGAGTACAATAAAATATCATCCAAGTACACCAACACCCCTTAAACAGATGCTTGTGTAACACTTCATTTTTTAAGTTCATAAAGACTCCTGGAGCCCCCTGGAGGCCAAATGGCATCACGCAGTATTCAAATTGGCCCAGAGGGGTATTGAAGGCAGTCTTATATTCATCTCCCTGTCGGATGCATACACAGAAATAAGCATCCTGTAAATCAAGCTTGGAGAAGAGCTTCCCTTTGGCCACCTCCGTCAAGAGGTCCTTAATCAACGGCATGGGGTAGGCGTTGGTGGATGAAACTGCATTCAGCCCCCGGTAGTCTGTGCAAAGCTGGAGCCCCCTGTCCTTCTTTTTACAGAAGAGAACTGGAGCGGCGAACGGGGAGGCTGCCAGACGAATAAATCCTCTGGCAAGGTTTTTATCAATGAACGTTCGCAACTCCCCTTCTCCATGGGGCTCATGGCATAAATCTTCCCTTTTGGCATTTTATGCACGGGCAACAACTTGATCGCACATTCAGAGTTGCGATGGGGAGGGAGCTCATCCACTTCCTCTTCCTCAAACACCCGTGATAAGTCTCTGTATTCCTTGGGAATTTGGGCCAGTTCATCCGTGGCCAGACAAACCCGGGGAGGCTCACTATCTGGGGCTAATCCCCAGGCAGGGTCCCAGACGTGAGTCTGACACTTTGGGGAGATGAAACAGACTATCCCTTCATCCCACAATATATATGGGTCATGTCCATGGAGCCACGGGCTGCCCAACACCAAAGGAAATTTAGCTCCAGGGGACACCACAAAGGCGTGGTCTTCCCAATGATCTCCAGCCCCCACCCGCAACAGCACAATCTTGAACCTACAGGGTTCTTTCATCTGAGAGCCATGTATTTGGGTAAATATCAGGGGCTCTGCCAAACGGGCCATAGCTGCCTCCAAACCCAATACCAGGGAGGGGTTGATGAGATCCCTCCCGCACCCAGAGTCTATGAGGCCGTGTACCCTAATGTGTGTCTTCACAGCGGGGTTCATAATAGTCACAGTCACAAAAAAGAGGGGTGGGTAGTTGCTCACCACATTAGGCACCTCGGTCGATGGGTCCTGCTATGCTGCGCCACCTGCAATAGGACCTGGCCATTTCCCGCCAGCTCTGCCCCCTCATCATCTCTTGAAGCTGGGTCCAATATCTCCACAGTGGTGTGTAAAGCATGGGGGTTCCTCGGCTTTGCTGTTCCCTTTTTTGATGGAGTCACCTTCTTTTCCCAATGGTTCAGCAATTTCTCCCGAAGGGCAGGTAGCTGCATAGTGGCCCCTTTCTCCACATTTCAGGCATAAGCCTTGCTTCATTCATTGGTCCCGGATGGAGAATTTTGGCTGGAGCAGCTTGGGTTTTGGGTGGGGTGTAGTGGGTGATTTCCCAGCTGCAATCGCACTATCTAGTCTCATAGTGCACAATCTGCTTTCTGCTCTCTCAGCCTCCTCCATTCAGGCGTGCAAGGTTCTCAGCTCTTGGGAACTCATGATATTGTTTCGGATGTTGGTTACTAACCCCAGTCGATACTGTTGGGCTAGGACTGGATCAGTCCAGTCACGGATTTTGACTGCATGCCATTGGAATTCCTCTGAGTACTCCCTCACTGAGAGTTTGCCTTGCTTAAAGGTGCGGAGGAAGGCCTCCTCCTTCTCGGCCGCCGTTCGATCCTCAAACTGAGCTCACAGCGCCCACATGAATGCGTCTACACTCCCCAGTTCCATGGCATCCAAGTTATGCAAAGACACAGCTGGTAGCGGCTCCCCTCAGCTGTGAAGCGATAAAGTCCACCTGTTGCTCCTCATTCTGAAAGAGATGGGCCCAAAGTTGTACAAACTTCATCATTTGCAGGATAAAAAAGGAGAGGTTTTCCATGTCACCATCAAAGATGACGTCCAGTAAATCCTTGGGCCGGGGCATCACTGGCAGGGCACCAGGGCAGGCGGTATGGGGGGGAGGTGGAGGCGGCAGCACCCTGGGCTGCAGAGGCACTGGCACTGGAAGGGGTGGCAGCTGCTGCAGCTGCAGAGCTGGCAGGACGGGAGCAGGCAAGACAGGGGTGGGCGGCAGCAGAACAGGGCCAGGCAGCAGCAAGACGGGGCCAGGCAGCGGCTGGCCAGGACCAGGCGGAGAGGCAGCTGGGACCTCTTGTTGGGCTGTTAGTTGCGTCTGAACCAACTGGGTCATCATTGTCGGTAACGTTTGAAGTAAATGTCCTAAGTCTCACATTATCATGCGGCAATCTGTTTCTAGGCTATCCAGCCGCGCCTCCACATCTCTTCCCGGACTTGGCAAATGCCTCGGGGGAACCTTGAGGGGCTGGCTTGCAGTTACGCCAAAACTCCCTGAACTCATGCAAGGGTCGTACATGCTGTCCCGGCTCTGACTCCCCAGCAATGACCAGCTGGTTTGCGTAGAGTCTCCCAGGTGTTTCGCCCAGTCTCTCTGCTTGGGCCGAAATGTTACCCCTTTGCCCAAGTGCAGAGGGATGTATGACATCATAGGTCTATGGATGGCCCCTCACGGGCTGGTGACTGTCACCGGGATCGTTGACACCGGGACCCCTGTCCCCATAGAGGCTGGAGGGGTAGCCGGCATTGCCATAGTCATTGGTACTGTTGTGGTTGGTACTGTCGTGGGCATGGTTGTGGAGGGGACTGTGGTGGGTACCCCTCCTCCCCCGGGTCCACTCATCTCAGCAGGGAGAGATTCGGCCCAGTGGCGGAAAAAAGATTCCTGACAATTCTTTCAGGTTCAACAGCAAGCAAGTCCAGGCACACTTCACTCAGAAAGGTATGCTTTATTGGAATACCAGTCTGTTGCCAAGTAGTACAGGTTCATTGTCAGGAATAACGGGTAGTGCATGGGGGGCTGTGTATATACTCTGATGCTTCAACTAGCCAAGCAAATGAAATCCAAGTGTGTGCAGGGGAAATCTCCCAGCGGGACATTGCATCATGAATGGGAGACCACCACCCCCGCCATAGGGCCAATATATTCACACCAGCTGGGAACCCAAGCCCTCCCTTCTGTCAAGGTTACACTGATAGTGGTGTCTAGCAAAGGAATGTCTCCCATGGTTGCCTCAGCAAAGCAAAGCTATGTGCATGCAAGTAAGCAAGGAATGAGGGTATACAGAAAACATGGCAGTTATCTGACACATCTCCAACTTCATTTAGAAAAAATTTGTGTGGTGTGCTACAGCATAAAGTGTGAGTACCTATGCCTTGAATGAGCCAGTTTGGTGTAGTGGTTAAATGCGCAGATTCTAATCTGGGAGAACCAGGTTTGGTTCCCCACTCCTCCACTTGCACATGCTCGATGACCTTGGGCAAGCCATAGTTCTGGCACAGCTGTTCTTGAAAAAGAGCAGTTTCTGCCAGAGCTCTCTCAGCCCCACCTACCTCACAGGGTGTCTGTTCTGGGGAAGGGAAAGTAGTTTGTAAGCCGCTCTGAGACTCCTTTGGGTAGTGAAGGGCGGGGTATAAATCCAATAATCTCCTCCTCCTCCTCCTCCTCTTCTTCTTCTTGAATCTGTATGCATTCACCATTAGCAATTCTTATTTCTCCTTTCTCACTTTCATTAAGTTCCTCAAAGAAATCTTTGTAGTGTGTGCTGTAACTAGATGTTCCACTATCTATCAGCCACTTATTCTGTTTTGATTCTGATTTAGCAGCATCATAAATAAGGCTTTTCTGGTCAATTAGTAAAAAAAACCCTTTATTTTTGTATGCTTCATTAGGAGCATCATGCTTTTGATTTTTAAAATTGCCTCTGTGTTTGTTTATAGCATGCATGCTGTTCCTGTGCATTTTAGGAAAACTACTGGTAGCTGGTAGCTCTCTACAGTCCTTTGCAAATTGGCCCTTTGTTTGCAATCAAAGCAGCCCAGCAACTGGTTTCTCTCTCTTTCTCTGGGTGGGACCTGCCCTTCTTGCAATTCTTTTAGTGCCTGATTGAAAGTTTTTGTGTCTTTCTTTCGGCTTTGACTCTGCACACTCACAAACCCCGAAATATCGTCCCCCAAAGTCCCAAGCATAAAATTTGCCTTTTGTTAATCAATTAGATTTAAGCCATGGATTGCTAGATTTTCAAACACCTGCTTCAGTTCAGATATATATTTTTCACAATTTTCTCTGTTACGTAACCTTGTTTTGAAAAGTTTTCTTATCCATACTTCTAGTTATTAATATAATGCTAGTAAACCCAAAAGACTCTTCTAGACACTTAAGCATTTCTTTTGCTGTCTGGGAATTTTCAAACATGGAAGTCTCATTGTCTTCCAATGACCCCATAATAATGTTCTGGGCAATCCCATTTTTGATTACCCAAGAGTCCAATTCCTTGTCTTTCTCTCTCGGTTTTTCTTCCTCTAGGATTCCAGCAGCTCCTTTTGCTTCAAGGAGTATATGAAATCTTTTAAATCAGCTTCTATACTTCTCAGCAGTAAGTTTTAGGATCTCCAAATATCTGATTGATTCTGCCATCCATATCACAGCAACATGGAGAAGAACAATGGAGAATTTTTAAACATTAAAATAATACAAGGAGATCTGCTAATCAAAGACTTTAAGTCCTTTTAAAACATTAAGCTTAATCTAAGTAGGGATGGGCACGAACTGGAAAAATACGGTTCCTGTTGGGTCATGGGTCATGACCAAACCACGAACTGAACCAGGAAGTTCATTCAAAAACTGAATCAGTTTGTGGCCCCACAGACCCCATTGGAAGGGACTATAGTCCCTTAAAATGGGATTTACAGAGAGCGCAAAAAACAGCTGAGTGGTGGGGAGCAGCCTCAGCTGTTCTGGGCTTTCTTATGCAGTCCGTTTAAACTTTAACCTTTAATACCATTTTTGTAATTTTTTTCAGGCACAGTTTTTGGTTCAATAATTTTGCCCCTCAAAAATCATGCCCTTTTTCCAAAACAGAGGAACCCCCCCCGAAGTTAAAGAAGAAACATTTTGGTGCCAACCCCCTCAATAGGCAGCACGAACTGGAAGGGGGAGGGAGAGAGACAAAGAGAGAAGGCGGGAAGAATGCCCTGGCAAACAGCTGTTTGATTCTACATGTGCCATTTACATTTTAAAGGGCCATTGTTTTCCCATAGAAAATGACATCCCTGTAAAATTTAAGGGACATGTGCGCCACCAGACAACTAGGGGTGCTCTGAATCATAGACAATAGACCTGGTCTCCAGAGTCTGGAGCTAGGTCTACCTCCTACTGAAAATAATGACCCATTAAAATTTGAAAGGCACATTCAGCTGTTAGCCTGTTAGCCAGGGGCCCTTTCTCTCTCTCTGTTTCTGTATTTCCCAAAACACAAAATGTTCCTGAAATTCTAGGAGATGAATTATCATTACTCCCAGAATTTGTGGAGTGTTTGGATTGTTTCAGATATCCCTAAGCAGATAGGTAATTTCAGGGTTTTTGACTCAGATATACTCAAATGCAGATACTGATGGCAACAGCCTCCCCCATAATTTGCACTCCAGCAGCTGGTGTTCGACAGATACTGGAAGCAACCCTAAAAAAGTATATTCAAAAGTAAGTCCCCTTTTATTTAATAAGGCTTATGGCAGCAAGTTCTATTGGTTGTGTAAAATGATACTTTCCTGGAGGTGTACTGGGCTCATTTTCTTTACCAGAATTCACATTGTTTGACTTAATTGTTCTGTGTGAGGTCATATAAATTGGCATGATTTGACGTAACTCCATGAATAAATGACTGAAAAAATTCCCTTCAGTGGTTAAAAATTAAGTTTTCAGCTTCCTATTGAAAAACCTAATTCTGCAGGAAAGCAAGTGTTCTATACATGCAAAGACATTCTGAAGGCCAAAAAAATGTTACTGTTTTCATGTTCCCTGCAGGGAATGTTTTAAAAAATAAGAGGAGCATTTGTGCATGTGGAGCAGCAAAATTGGAGAAATAACAGATTTTGCATGGTTTTCACACAGGAAAACAGCTTGGTGGGGGAGGCAGGAACCCCTCCTCTCCACACAGCACCATTCCAATGCCTTGTGGGCTTTCCTTTATTTCTTTTTTCTTTTTAGAAGCCATTCCCTGCAGCTGCTATGTGGGTCCTCCAAACCCAGATCTTTTAAAACAGTAATGTTTCATTTGGCCCTGAGATTATCACATCTCTTCTGTATCCCCCCCAGTCTCTAAGGCATCAGATGCGGTTTCTCTTACCTATATGGCATGAGCCACTAAAAAAGTTATCATCAAAAGGGTCAACAGTTTTAATTCAGCTAATTCACTAATGCACCATCCTGCTAGCAAGCAGTGTGGAAAACATTAATGAATGCAGATAAATCTTATTTATTCAAAAGAAACAAACCATGGCAAACATTCCAACTTTGGCACGCCTGAATAGCTGTTTTCCTATCCTACTCAAACATCTGGAGGAACTGCCTGATCAGCAATCCGCAGGTTCAGAACCCGTGGAGCTGGGAATGGAAAAGAAGTGATGGTTGGCAACAAGTGCTAGGAAGATGCCCAGTGATTTTGTGATGTTCGCACATGTTGTCCAGAATTAGCCTGAACGTCAGTGTACACTTCTGTGTTAGTGTGAAAGGCAATGCTCTTCAAAAGTTGAATCAACTGTATAGGAAAATCATATCCATTTTTGTATAGGCATTTTGTTTCCGTATTTCTTTCATTTTAGATGCATATTGAATTGGAGTACTAGTTACTTGAATAAAATCTATTTGTATATGTAAACTAAATTTGTAGGTGTGAAATAAAGATATTGATTGTGTTAATACATGGTTGCTTGCACAATGTCACTTATTTATCCACCACGTTGTGTCAAAGCATATGAACCATGAGCCAAGACCGAAATACAAAGAACACCTATACGCACATCATGAATTTTACAGTTTCTTCCTTCCCATTGCAGCCCCTCATAGTGTCCAAGAAGGTGTTCCTTAAGGTTAGGGTATCTTCTGAAATGTGAGGTGTGTGAGGATGTAGCTATGGTGTGTGAGGATGTAACCAGGTATCAAAATCACCTAGACCTTTATACACATGCAGGAAAAATTTCTCCTTGTGTATGAGTAAGATGGATTCTGGCAATAGTTAGGAACAGTTTAATCAATGGTTGTTTTGTGGCACTGTGGAATACTTGGGGGGGAGTGCGTTTTGGTCCCTCTTGTAGGTGGTATGGAATTTTGAGCATTTTTGGTCCATTCACAGTATAACTAGCATTATGAGTCCTATGTGGTCAGCAGAATTTGAAAAACCCATTTTGTCCTGCAGAGTAGTTGTTAGACTCTATCTATAGCCTCCTGGTTGACTTCCAAATTCACATTCCCATTTTTGGAAGTGTTCCATACATTCCCTCCAGGTTTTATGAGAATACAGATGTTAATTTTCTGCAAATTTTGAACCCTTGGGGGAGGGGACATTCTTCTTCTGGGCTTTTTGGGGGGCCTGAAAATTCTGGGGTAATTTCTATCAAACCTAAAAATCCTTTACTGAATTAAAATGACTTGTTAACATACAAAGTGTACTATTTAATGGAATCTACCAGTATAAAGTCTTTATTTTCTATCAGAAAAATTACAAGTATAACCAATAACTGAGAGAATTGCTAACTGCTGCATCCTATGCTACCATAGCATATGTATCTTAATTTTTGCCATCCATGAGGTTGTGAACAAATAAATATTAACATTACAAAACAAATTCTGTAGTAAACAAAAGAAAGTGTATCATTTGGACTGAAAAATTCTCATATGGTCACAATAAGTAGTACAGCAGATTTGGGTATTAAGTTATAGTTCATAAAAACACTGAACTATATAATAATGTACTATCATTAAACACATTATAGCATATTAATTATCACTATTATTTATATCTAAACAAAAATATTCTTTCAAATGTTGTATATGTCCACCATATTCAAAGAAATTATTCTCTAATGCTGTAGATTGTCTTACGATAAAAATTCAAATGCTGCACATTTTGAGTTAAACCTCATCCTTCATTTCACTCAATTCCCATGGAGGAAAAATTCATTGGGGCTTTTTTTTTCAGCCTTCCCCAAATTTCCCGATCTTTCTTACCGCAAAAAGTTGAAGACTTTTTCATGCTATATAATTTGAATGAGAAAAATTTTGCCTTAAGAAGCGTTTCACTTATTTTAAAAGAAAAACATTTCAGATTTTTTTTCCCCAGTGCTTCCTGAAATGTCACAATTTTTCACCAGAAAAAATGTAAAAGAGAAAGGTCCTTGGAAAAAGCAAAAAGCACATTTTTGGGTCTGAATTTTCCTCCACTCGCCCCACAAAGTTTTCACATTTCTACACAAGAGAATGGTCATTTTGTTTGTTTTTGCTTGTGAGATTTATTACCCCATGCAATTTCTTTTTCTTTCTCACCCCCATGCCAAAATACATGATATGGCTGACATGTGCCAGGTGACAGTGTGCAGCCCCACTTGCAGTCAGCCATATGGGGGGACTAACCTTAAACAGTGTTCATTTGCTTGGCACTACAACAGGAAGAATAAGCTGTTTCCCACCCACACCATTTTTGTCAGTAGAAACTGTGGTAGGGGCTTTACATTCCTTTTTGAAAAGGGGTAAAAAGTCCTCCTGCTGCCATTTCCACTGGCAAAAGCAGGGTGGGAGGGAAACCAGAAGCTCTTTCATCCCCCCCTGCAGTGCTTCCTTGCAGTGCCAAGCGAAAGAGCACTGTTCAACATGAATATCCTGATGTGTGTCTGACTGCGTCAGGTTGCACACCTTCAACTCAACATTGGGGTATCGCATTTTGGCCTTCTGACACCTCCATCTGGCCTATTCTTACCATGCCAGTAGACAAGCCTTTCTTCCCACATTTTTCCTTAGGCCTTTTGCTGCTCTTGGCCTAGTGCTCAGGTGTTCATTTTCTTTCCTAACTTCTCCTTACTTCAGCTCTTCTGCCTTTAGAACTGGAGGGGCTTGACCACAGGCAGCCAGACACAATTGCCTGCCTTGGTGTGTAAGACAATAAGTTTGGAATTCTTATTTCAAAACTTCAGCATTTTCTGTTACTCCAAGATTCTTAATACCAAGCTAACTTCCTCCTCCTTCCTCACATATACACATTCTACTTCTTCTCAGGAAAGTGCTCAAGTAGGAAACATTGTTCAATCTTCATCTGAAAGTTTTGGGTTCCCCTTTGTAGACCATCTCTCTTTGTCTGAAGATAATTATATTCATAAATCTTAAGAAGCAGGGACAGTCAGACTTTATATCCTTATCAGGACTCCAAATGCAGCTGTGTAAATTCCAGAACTCCAGTTAACTCAGACTTGAAAGGCTGGCTGCAAAATCTTCTGTTTCTGCAGAAAACTTCCAAGGAGCAACCTATAGGGTATGGATGATTGATCTCCCTGATCTCCCTGTGGTCTAGGGAGATTTTGCCGGAAGGAATCTGGTATTTAGCTGAGTTGTCTTCACTTCTCTGTGAAGGCATCAGCCTGTCATTACATCCCCACTGCACTGTAAAAAGAAACTGAAAGCATTTTTTGAAATTAATATGAATAAGAGTACAGATATGAGAGTGGTCTGAAATGCAAGTAAAGCTTTTATCAGAGGGCATTTGATACAATATAACACCCAACTTAAGAGAAAGAAACAAAAGAAGGTACAAAAGATTTTAGATGAGATAAAAAGAAGAGTTAAGAAAAGTATCAGGGAATAAACTTGTTTCTCAACAAATTAAGATGCTACAACAACAATTATCTATGTTGGTAAGAGAAATGGAAATAAAATTGAATTATATGAAACAAAAATATTTTGAATTTGCAAATAAACTAGGGAAATGGTTGGCATATACACTGTGAAAAGAAAGAGAAAAGAAAATGATATTGAAAATACAAGGAGGAGACTATGGTCATATAAAAAGGTTTTTTTCACTATTATTGTCATGATCATTGGAAAAAATAGATAATATATTTAAAAAAACAAAATTTACCTAAAATTACAGAACAACAATAACAGATTATGACTAGACCTATTACAATAAGAGAAATTGTGAAAGCCATAAAAAATTAAATTGGGTAGGGTCCCAGGACCAGATGGCCTTCCAGGTAACTATTGCAACAGTTTTGAGAATTAACTTCTGTAACCTTACAAAAGACAAAAAAGGCTATTTTACAAGAAGGGAGGATGCCGGAGACATGGAAACAGGCTAACATTGCATTGATACCTAAAAAAGAACAGGACTTGTTGTTTTCAAGTAATTATAGACCGATTTCCTTGTTGAATAATGACTATAAGTTGTTTGCAACTCTACTAGCTAAAAGACCTTAAATAATTATTCAGGAATTTATACATGAAGATCAGAGTGGCTTTCTACCCAAGAGACAGTTGAGAGACAATCTCAGGACTGTATTAAATATCTTGGAATATCTGAAAAAACATAATGAAAAACAAGTTGCATTTATTTTTTGTTAGATACAGAGAAGGCTTTTGATCATTTGAACTGGACTTTCTTATTTATTGTTTTGGAAGATATGGATTTTGGAGAAAATTTTACAAAATGGGTTAAGTTGATTTATAAATTGCAAAAATAATTATCAATGGAGATTTGACCAAACCATGCGAGATACAGAGATGAACAAGACAAGGTTTTCCATTGTCACCACTTTTGTTTATTTTGGTTCTCAAAAAGAATTGAAAGTGTAAAGATTAAAGGAGAATCATATAAGTTGAGAGCCTTTGCTGATTACTTGATGTTGTTCTTAGAAAATCCTTTAAAGGGAATTGAAATTTTAATGACTAATTTGGAGTAGGTGCAGGCTTTAAAGTTAATAAACAGAAGACCAAGATGATAACAAAAAAGTGAAAACACAAGATCAAACAAAATTGATAAATAAAACAGGTTTTAAAATAGAAAAGAAGGTAAAATGTTTGAGGTATTACCTTGACAAATATGAATTTTTGTTGTTTTAAATGATTATGTCAAAACTTGGAATGAAATTTAAAAAGGTAGGTTGAGATGGGGTAATATACAACTGCCACTTTTGGGTAGAATATTTGTGATTAAGATGAATGTTTTACCTACAATGTTATTCTTGTTCCAGACAATTCCCATTTTGTCAACAGATGTTTCATTTAAATGATGGCAGAAAGAGATATCTAGATTTGTTCGGCAAGGAAAAAACCAAGAGTTAAATATAAGATATTACAAGATGCAAAAGAAAGAGGTGGCTTGAGTTTGCCGGATTTGAAATTCTATTTTGCTGCCTTCTGCATGGTATGGATGAAAGACTGGATTTTGGTTTAAAAAAAACCCAAAAGATTATTAGAGTTAAAAGGACACGATGTGAGATTTGGATAGCACAGATATCTGATGTATGACAAAGCTAAAGCTAATACAGAATTCAATAATCATTATATTAGATGTGCCATTTTGAAAGTATGGAATAAGTATAAACCTAGGTTCTGCACAAAAATACCATTGTGGTTCTCACCACAAGAAGCACATTTTAGAAAAGAAATGACAGGTTCACAGAAATGATTAATATATCATGACATGTTAGAATTGCGACAAGATTAATACAAATTAAAATCTAGAGAAGACAATAATCAAAGGCCATACTTGTCACTGGTTTACGTATTTACAGATCTTGGAAAGTTTCAAAGCTGATAAAAAGTATCATGGTTTTGAGCAATCGAAGTCTGAATTTGAAATATAATTATATACAAAGGATGACCATGGTATTGCTAAAATGTATAACCTCTAATTGAAATTTGAAACTGAGGAAAAACAAGTTAAATAATGTATAGTAAAATGGGCAAAAAACTTTGGACATAACATATATATTGAACAATGGGAAAGTTATGTGGACAAAGGATTTGAAATTTACCATAAGGTCTAATTTTAAGGAGAACTTTTGTAAGATGATGCATTGTTGGTACATGTCTCCAGAGAAATTGTCTAAAATGTACAAAGGTACTTCTAGAACAAATTTTGAGTCCAGTGGCCTCTTGGTTCTGCTGCTTCAGACCAACTCAGCTGCCCACCTGGATCTCTCTTCATTAAAGGTACTTCCAGTTTATATTGGAAATGTAATCATAATGAAGGGACATTTTATCATATGTGGTGGAGTTGTAAGAAAAGGTCACAGTTGTACACTAAAGCTCAACAACAAATAGATAGACAACCGTGAGAACAGGCTACAAAGAACTTTATATTGATATTGAAACTTGAAACATATATTGGAATGTCAATAAAGTTATCTTTGTTTCACTGGGTTGTTGTTTCTTTCCTTCGATGTTGTAGCTATAATATTATTCCTTTCTTTTGACGTTGTTGCTATAATGTTGTTTGTTGTGACGGTGGTCTTCGAAATGATCTACCGTTTCAATGGTGTTTCTTTTTCCAAACTGAAAAAAATGTAACACTTAGCCAAAGGACCTTGTGAAATAATAATACAAAGATCAATGTTACATTACTGTTGAACATTAACCCTGCACCCCATAACAGGCATACACTAAAATTACATGTTACCTTATACAAACATATCAGGTCAATTTCTCAACAATGATGTATACTGGATGAATCGTAATCACTGGGTCATATCTAAAAAAGCAGTACCAAAAATTACTACCCAACAGCAAAATTTACAACAATTATAACAAAGCTCATATATGTATCAAAGTTTACAAAACTTACCACCCATATTAACAAGACGTCTCTGACAAGCAGGCTATCACTCAGTAACTCTTATTTAGTGCGCAACCCTAGAGCTGTTTAATACAATGCTCAAAGACTAACAGTAAATATCCTGCAAACACTTGTGCAAAGGTAAAAGTTTCCAGAAAAGTTTCTTTTTTTTCCTTTTCTTTTCTTTTATCAATAAAAACTAAAAGAAAAAGAAAAAAAGAAAGTGCCCAAGTAGGGTTGCCATCTCTGGATTGGGGGTGGTGCTGAAGGAAGGCAGCATTTGGAGAAAGACCTCAGTGGGGTATAATGCCACAGAGTCCACCCCCAAAAGCAGCCATTATCTCCAGGAGAGCTGATCTCTGTAGTATGGAGATCAGTTGTAATTTTGGATTATCTCAAAGTCCCATTTGGAGGTTCGCAGCCCTAAGCCCAAGAGCTGTCATTGATCCATTATGCATGCACATCTTACTGCAGATTTTTCAGAGCAGTAAGCTTTTAATCTTGATTTTGGATTCTATGGCCAACTTACGGACCATTCTTTTTCTTCCAGTGTATTTATTCTGTAGCTACAATTTTTAAAATGCACTTTTCTAAATCAGGGCTATGTATGAGGTAATACAAAAGTTAAACCAAAGATGTATATGAAACCCCAGATTGTATGTATTTATGTTTGTTTATCTGTTCATCTATTATAAAATTTAAAAAGAATTGTGAAAAAAAACATTTGTGACATGTGGGGGGCGCTGTCCAAAGGTTTTTTTTAAAAAAATTACTCAACTGCCTTATCACAGCTGCACAGTAGTGTCCAGTGAATGCCTTCCATTTAAATCCTTGTGGTTCAGGTTTTTGCATGCCTTTTAGCATTAGTTTATTGAATGAAAAGAACAGGCAAAGGAGGAAAACCCAACATTGAAATTGACAAGACTTTTTTTGAAACTGACAAGCAGCTGTGAAGCGCCATTTTCCATACTGCCGAGCACTAGGGGATTCTCTGTTGTGTCAACAGCCACTGTGAAAAATGGGAAAGAGTTACACAATTTCATAATATGGGGAAGCACATTGAGTGTACAGAATTCATGTTAAAATCCATTGACACTGGCATTGCAAGTTCTGATCATTGGCAACATGTGTGTGTGTGTGCACCTATGCAAAGTCAGCTGCAACTCCACCATGCTTTGTACAGGACTGCAATTTATATGGTGGATGCCATGGGCCACCCAGAGCTCAGCAGCAGCATGGACTTCTTGGGAGAAGTAGGTCAGCTGGAGCTCAGCAGCAGGGGCCTCCTCGGGAGAAGCAGACTCCTCAGGAGAAGAGGAGCTTCATGTGGCCAGCAGAAGACAAACTGGAAGAGAAGTTGCAGGTTCATCAAGGCTCACAATCAGCAGCTGATTCAGAGCCATCAGCACCCAGTTTTGATGCAGCAGGTGAAACTCAGTTAAGCATTAGCTGTCCACCAGGCTCACCTCCACCCTTTGAGCACTGAAGGCAGTGACTAAGAAAGGAGCTGCAAGAAAGACAACAGAGTGCTTGGCTCCTGGCCCATTGCCAGCTGCTCGCTGATAACATCTTGGAATAGTTGCAGAGTTATGCTTCAGCAGATGGCTGCTAACAAGGCTCATTAGTGGATGCCTATAAAACCAGCTCAGGGAGTCTGCTTGTTTGTGGAAGCAAAAAGTCACTCTGCTAGACTCAGGGACCACAGCTGCTGTGCCTGTATGACCTTGGACTGGCTCTGACCTTTGACTCTGTGAACCCCTTGTTTGAATGTGACCCTTGGACCTTCTGACTATGCTCTCTGGACAACCCCTCTGATAATGGCTCTCTGCCTTGACTTTTGGGACTGGAGTGACTTTTGGAACTGGATTTTGGACTGTGTTGTGCAGTTCTGGATGGATCTAGCTTGCCCACCTGACCTGCCACATGATGCGAGGAGTCCTCTGGTACAAGCTCTGGAGAGCTTTTTTAGTCTTGTGCCACTAAATTTAAAAAGCAATGGGAGGTATTTTTGCTGATGCCCTAGTGCAGTTGCATAATGATGCAGCACTCTCAACACTCTCCACCCCATGGATAATTCTATAAACTGTTTATAAACCCTCAGTTGTCTCCTTTCTAAACTGAAAAGTCCCAGACTCTTCAGCCTTTCCTCATAAGGAAGGTGCTTTGACCCACTAATCATCTTGCTTGCCCTCTTCTTTATTTTTCCCAGCTCTGCAGTTATCACTCACTTCACCAGCAATAAAGTTAAGCTTTGCGCCTGCATACATTTCATAGAGGATACTTGTATGATCAGGTCATAACATCACAGCTGAAAAATCTGCTTCCCACCTCTGTCTTTTTACATTTTGTAACATCCAGCCTGATACAGAGCTTGAAAACATGCACGATGTTTTGTATCAATTTGGGTTGGTCTTAATAAAAGGTAGTACAGGGATTTTGTTTCTGATTCTGATTCTGCCCTTAGGGGGCATCCTTGGGAGTTTTGTGGTGTTTGCAATTTACAGATAGTAAACCACTGAACAGTTGCTGCTGAGGCACAAACATCAAGGCAAAAAGTATCCCATTGTAAAATGGCATAGTGTCAGTCTAAATTAGAATGAGCAAAATGCTGCATGCATTTGTAGAGGGAACACTCAAAGGAAGAGAGATAGACGCAAATGATAGAAAGTTTCATGGGGGTAGCCTTGTAGGAATAAACTCCAGAGACTTGCCACATGATGCAATAACGGTTTATTTATCAACAGGAAAGAGGAGCATTGGCACAACATGCAAGCATCCAGACTTTAAAGGAACTTTAAAGCAATAGCAAGCCCCCTGCTCCCCCCCCCAAAAAAAACAAAAAAAAACAGCACACTCTTAGAAGCTGAACTCCTGAACCATCTGTAGCAACTCAGTGGCTTGGATCCACTGGAGCATTTTCACATATGGAAGGATTTCCATTGACAAAGCATCAGGGCTATTTTGGAGCAGGAACACACAGGAATGGAGTTCTGGCTGGCTCCCAAGTTGGCCAAACCCAGTAGGAACTCATTAGCATAATAGGCCACACCCAACAGCAGAAACTCATTATGGTTGGCTACATTAGGGGTATGTGGCCTAACTTGCAAAGGAGCTCAACAAAGTAATTGTGATGGGGCAGGCTGGAGAGGAAACCCTGTTAAGTGAGGCCAGAAGGAAGTGAAAGCATGCACAAACAGCTCTGAGAAGCCTGGTCATGAAATGAAAAGAAAAGAAAGGAAAGGCAAGCCTCAAGTGAGGACTAACAACCCTGGAGACAGGCCAAGCCAGCAGCAGTTAGCAGCATCTGGAGTGGGTGGGGCAGCAGGCCAGCCAACCTCACCTGCTCCTTAAGGCTAGGCTTAAAAGCAGCAGTCAGATGCTATGGGGAGGCTCATGGAGTAGCCATGGAGGAACAGACAGGACTCTCTAGATCCTTGTGTAGCTGGCTATGGGATACAGCACTACAAGCTGCCTGGGAGATGGCCAATCCTGCCACTGTAATATATTATCTACCTTGTCTTTGCTGGAATGTTAAGGTGGGAAAAATTGATTACAATGTGACCGGATAACTTTTAAACTAAGAAAAGATTAAATGCGGGGGGGGGGGGTGCATGCAACTATTTAAACGTAACTATTAAAGTTTACTAAGTGTGTGTGATATTATATTGTAATTCATTCATCAGTTAAGGATTCTTCAATTTGTGTAATTAAAATAGGACAAATAACAGTTCATATTCAGCAGCAGCAGTGCAATACAGACTTCAACTTATTTGCATCTAGGGAGAAAACACACTGGCCGAGTTCAGACTGGCAGTTTGGCCAGATATAGGCATGTCTCAGGAACATTTCATAAACGGATTAAACGGATTAAATTGTTCACACAGGCACAGCTGTCAGGCGTTCCCCAGCCGTACTCAACCCGTTTTGTAGCACTTCCCTACCCAGTTTAAAAAGTACTTGGTGAAAGTGGTAGCAAACCCTGGAGAGCGCATTCATCCTGCTTCCCGGAAGTGTGAACGCTAAATGCTAAAAGCTGGGAATAACCCGCATTGATAATGTGTTCTGGCTGTTCCCACAGGGATGCGTATAAGTGCCCATGCTCACAACTGCGCCCACGGGATGCTTCTGCCTTGCAGAGTTAAAGCTCTGGCCAGGCAGCCTCCTGGGAGATGGGATCCTGCCCTATTTGCTGCTGCGCCTATGCGCCCCTGCACCCATGCACATAGGCGCCTGCCGCAGAGCCAGGAAAAAGCTGCTTACAGCTGCACCTCCACCAGGCGCAAGCCAACAATGCGAACGCTCCCTTGCACCTCCTCCCCGGTATGCTCCCACATCAGTTGGTGCAGTGAGACCGGGGAATACCCGGAACAGTTTGTTCCAGGTCTTTTTGCCACAACTCCCTCATGCTTCAAACTGCCAGACTGAACTCAGCCACTGTGTTTCCTCAGCGGAGCAAATAGCTCCTTGGGGGCATTTCACATTGGAAAAATGGTGCTGGGGAAAAGTTTTAAGCTGCTTCCTCCCCCATGCTATGGTCCTGATCTTAGTTGGGCCTTTGGACATCTGGTAAGTGCAGGACTTGGCATGGGAAATATTTTAGGAATTCTCCATATGTTTTAGCTCTAGTGATGATATTCTGGCTGCCTTTCTAGGAATACTGCACTGCTGAAACCAATAAAGGAAAGTGAGAGGAGCACCCTGCAATTGTAGCATTGTTGGAACATCTCTTTCAAGCAATAGCCTTTGCTTCCTTTGACGCCACATTGCTGCGAGTGGCTGGGTTTATTCCATATTGGACAGTGTAAGAAAAGGTAAGGCTCTTTTTATATGCTCTGATTTTGTGCTAACTGACCCATTTGAAAATGAAACTACAGACACTGCAGGGGTTTTGTGAACAATACATCACCTCTGCACCCCAACCTGGATGGCCCAGGCAAGCCTGGCCTTGTCAAATCTCCACTTGCACTTGCTCGATGACCTTGGGCAAGCCATAGTTCTGGCACAGCTTGAAAAAGAGCAGTTTGTGTCGGAGTTCTCTCAGCCCCACCTCCCTCACAGGGTGTCTGTTGTGGGAAGGGGAAGGGGAAGGAGTTTGTAAGCCGCTCTGAGACTCCTTCGGGTAGTGAAGGGCGGGGTATAAATCCAATCTCCTCCTCCTCCTCCTCCTCCTCCTCCTTCTTCGTAGGGTCAGCCCCTGTTAGTACATGGATTGGAGACCACCAAGGAAGTCCAGGGTTGTTATGCAAAGGCAGGCAAGTGCAACCTACCTCCATTCATCTCTTGCCTTGAAGCCCCGACAGGATCACCATAAGCCAGCTGCAACTTGATGACACTTTTCACCACCACACATCTCCTCTGCAGTTATCACTTCTAGCTAGGAAAACCAGTAGCATTCAGGCAGAAGAAGACAAGGCTTTTTATTGTTATTTAGAATGCAAAAATTAAAGGGGAGGAGAGCCGTACTTCTTTGTTGCATCTGGACACCCTGACTGCAGGAGGTGAATGTCACCAAGGACCAACTCTGAAGGCCATTTTGACATGCAGGAATTTGGGGACAAGACCCCATCAGGGTCAATTTTGACATATGGTCAGTTAACAATAGGACTGGTTCAATACTAGTATCACATTGTCTGACAGCTGTGAAAGGGATGGACAGGGGTGGTCTTAGCCAGTGGGAAACAGAGGCAGCTTGGGGGGGATGATCAGTCATGGCCCTGCACCCTGAAGGAAAGAGAAGAGCAGCTCCTGCTGCTGCTTCTACCCACCCCATCTTGAGCTTTATTTATTTATTCAGTTTTTATCCTGCTCCTTTCCCCACCAAGCACGGCTCAGGGCAGCTTCAGCATCTGGCTTCAGGCAGCAGGAGTTGCTCCTACCTGTGTTGCACAGGATGAGCCTTGCTTGGCTCCAGTGGGGGGGCAGTTATTCTGGGGTCTCATTCCAGAGGTTTGCCCAAGGCCTTAGAATCCCTTGCTACTACAACTACTACCTCAGCTGCTGCAACTATTATTTTCTGTACCAAAGGAACACCAAAGGGAAACAGCATAATGGGCAGACAAGTTAACAATAACAATAAAGAACAAGATAAAGGGAAGAATTATATCAAGGGTTGTCACACCAATGAAGCAGGGAGGGCAGCATGAGCTTGTGAACTTTTCTGCCTGTATATGTACGTGTGCCTATCTGGTGGGGGAGGTGTAGGGAATGTGGAACTGGGGGCCAGGCTCTCCTCCCATCCAACAGGGCACAAGGTGGATGGGCAAAGCAATGCCAGTCATACACAATGCCCTGTTAGCTTTTAGTGTTTTCAATAACATACGGTACCATTCTGCTTCCAATTATTTTTATTTTTCTTCACTATGAATCATTGAGCACTGTGGCCAGCTCCTCTTAAGTTCCTTTCAATGCTAATTCTTTTTCAACAAGCCTTTAAAAATATGTAACACAAAATCCCCTGCAAGCCTAATAATATAAATACAAAGCTATCCTTGATAGCTGACACAAGCAGAATATTCTAACTGTATCCTGATGATCTTACTACATAGATTCTCATTTAGTCAGTGGCTTAATATCAGGAGGCCTCCCTCTATTGATCTTGCCATCTGTAATGAATAAACCTGAAATATTATATATAGCCATTCCTTCCATCTATATACAGCTATGCCAAGGTTAATCCTTGTTTGAACTGAGTTTCAGGCAATAAACCCCCCTTAAAGTTCTAAATCTCATTTTGTATTGCATCCTAAAATTACATCCTGCCTCCAAACAAAATTTATACAGTCATTAGTAATATAGCTCTAGACAGAGCTGACTTCAATGGAGCAGGCCCATCTTCCTAGGACTCTCCTGATGCAGTCAATATAAACTCTATACCTTGAGTTTCAGTGGGATAACAGAACTCCAAATTCATTGTATCAACTTCTACAATCTCTGCTGATGCCCTTCCAGCTCTCACAGGCCTGTTCCTGACTGCATTCCTCTCTCAGACCTCCTCTTCCTCTTTTTCCTTTCTTACTGTCTCCTTTCCCTCAGTCCCCTCTGGAAAAAGACTGCTGTTCCATAGATCAGAGGCAGAGGTTGTTGGGAGATGTAGTCCTTGAGATGTAAATTTATAATTCTGTAGTCTCAGAATTCCCATTACAATAGTCTGGAGCCTGGGGAGAGCAAGGTTGGGGAGGGGAGAGGCCTCAGCTGGACATAATTGCCATGCAATTCACCCTCCAAAGCAGCCATGTTCCCCAGGCCGGGGGGAGGGGCAGATCTCTGTTCTCTGAAGATCAGTTGCAATAATGGGAGATTTTCAGGTCCCACCTGAAGGTTGATAACCCCAACCAAAAAAGAGGAGATAGTTTTGTGAGTTCTGACACAGCAGAAAGACTGAGTGTTGACTGCCAATCCACCTACCCTTACTGTTCTTCATTACACCGGGGGAGTGAAGAATTTTTCACCCTTGACTTAGGGAGGCATGGTACAGATACTTTGATGGATATCTGCAAAGACCAGCGAAATGTCTAGAGAGACGTTTTTACCAACTAATAATTCTGTGAAAGCTTCAAGCTGAAGACTTCCTTTCTTTAGGTAATTTTACTACCTGTGACTGATAGAAATTATTTCTTTTTTCCCCACCACCACTAGAATGGAATATAAGAACCTTCTCTTTGGCATCCTTCTTTGCTGCACTTTGCTTACAGCTAGCTGTTCTTACATGATATTTGAGGAAAAGCGGAACACAGAAACTAGTGTGGCGAACAACAAAATGAAGCTCCCAGACCTTCCACCTGTCTCTATAGTAGGTCAGTAAAATCTGCTTTTGGTAGATTAAAGAGGATGTTACGGCTTCTGTTAAAAGCAGCAGTCCCACACTTCTCTCTCTTGGTTCTGAGAAATGAAAACAAGCAGCATAATGTCCTCGAGTTCTGAATATTCTGGTCACTACAACTGGTAACCAAAAAGGTACACTTTCACTCACAAAATCATTCCTTCTGTGGATGGAGGGACACTCCATGATTTGGAACAAATCTTAGTCTGACCAGAAATAATGTTTTAATACTGCTTAATATCATAAAGTATTATATGGTCTTTTCCAGTAAAAATACAAAACTAGGAATATTTCTGCCATGCACGTCTATATAAAAACACTGAGCCTTTAAGAGAGACTATATATTGAGGCCCACTTACAGTGACTATGGGCCTCATATATATTTGCTATTTTAGGAGTTGGGTCCAGGTTCCCCACAGTCAGCTCAGGTTATTTGCAGCCAGACAGCAGCTGCATGGAATACCTATTAAAGGGGGGGGCATTTGAGCTGTGAACACTGTCATGGGGGAAGGAAGAGCGGTGGTGGGAGAATTATTTCCCTGTTTTTGCTGCTTCACATGGAGTATTCTGTGTACGTGGAGCAGCAAAAACAGGAAATAATTCCCCCCAGCCAGTGTTCCCTCTAAGCCAGGGGTATCAAACATACAGCCTGCAGGCTGGAACCGGCCAGTCCAGGGCTCTTATCTGGCCCACGAGCAACTGGTATGAGGGAGATAACAGGAGGCTGCTTGGTGGGGTGAGCGGTTGGAGCTACTCTGATCTTAACTTCAGGACAACAGAACAACCTCAGCAGCAGCAATCAAGCAGAATCCCTTCACCTCAGTGGCAGCCTCACTGGTAAGTCAGAGGCTGCTGCAGCCACATTCATGCCAGCTCAGGGTTCCAAGGCACAGTCACACGCCTCTCCACTCAGCCTGCAGTTCTGGGGATGCTGTCCCAGGTGGCTGCAGGGATCAGCATTTGCACATGGGAAGGCACAGATGATCCTTTGCCAGGGCCTGCTGGCTCAGCAATGCCACCATATTTACACTCCCCACACATATCGCAGCATTTTGGTCTATGGAGGGGCATTCTTCCGCAGTTTCTTTCACACATTGAAGATGTAGTCCTGACTCTGAGTACGTAACTTGGCAGCTGGGCCTCCCTCCACCATGGAGCACCTGGTGGCCTTCAGCCATAGGCAGCTGTCCCCTCGGAGGGAAAGTGTCAACAATCTCTGATTATAGTGGTTTCTGGGGGGGCTGGGGGCTCTGCCACATGTGCAGCCTTGTACCTGTCCCCCATTGGATGATCCAGTGGCCTTTGGCCCGGGATGCTGCCATGGCACAAAGGTGGCACAGCTTTCCAGCAATCTCTGGCTTGAACCCCAGGCATCGCCCCCTCCGGATCACTCAGTGGCCTTGGCAGCAAGTGGCCACCACCACATGGGACTCTCCAGCTTATTGTGCTTTGCTCAACCTGGATCCTGGCATGCATGCAGTCTCATGCTTGGACCACTGGCAGCCCACTTCATCTTCCCAGTCCCCTTCTGCAGTGGCTTTGGAGTGGTGCCCAGTCACTTCAGGTTTTTCCCGCGGGGGCCCAGGCTCATAGCATTGGTGCCAGTAGTGTGCTGGGGAAGGGGTTTGTCCCCCTCCCCAGGCAGTACAGAGGTATCCACTCAGCACTGCTGGATCTCCAGTCTGCCCATGCAGGTTTTCCTCTGCACACACACACACCCCAGCCTATGGGGCCTTGCTGTGAGGACACACCAACTCAGAGCTTACCAGCTGCTATCCTTTATAAAGTTTATATCTTTGATACCTGGCATTACATTTTATGGCATGTACAGCCTGGCCAGACAAAGGGACATTTATGTTGGATCCAGCCCTTGTAACAAATGAACCTGTGCTGTAAACCGTACATGTGCACAGCTGTTCATTAGCACAGGAAGCCCCTCTTGGCAGCAATCTGGAGCTGCCCAGGGTCTTGCACTGCCCATTGCCCATTTTAAGATTGCAGCAACTATATTCTGCTCAGGATGTGAACTCCTCTATTCAGTGTTGGGGGGGGGAATTAGAGGGAACATTGCCCCCAAACAGCTGTACGGGGGAGGCAGAAGCCTTACCTGCACTCTTGCTGAGACTGACTTGCAAAGACTAGATGCAGAGCAAATGGATCAATGAAAATTCCATATCTAGCTTTGTGCTTACAGACCCAATCTTCACAATCCAACATGTGTCTCCTATAATTTTTTTTTTTAAATGAAGGTATGGGATAATTTTCCTGGACTGTTCCAACTGAACCCATATGAGTCTGAATATGCCATAGATACAAGCTGAGGCAACAGAAACATCAAGGCTAATTTTATAAAGGTATTTCACATTTGCCACTAGCCATCTGTTCACAAATAACTAATTGGATCAAATTAAGAGTGAAGTAATTAGATCTTGTGAAAGCTCAACAACATCCAAGCACAATATGGTTTTCATAAGTGACCAGAAGCTGATATTATTTCAGAATTTAGCCTTGCCAAATTAAGAAGAGGTAGAGCTGCATCTCAGCCATAGAACATCCGCTTTTCAG
Organism: Gekko gecko; assembly: GCA_029375565.1. Lineage (NCBI taxonomy): Eukaryota > Metazoa > Chordata > Lepidosauria > Squamata > Gekkonidae > Gekko > Gekko gecko. The sequence goes on from JAPDNY010000006.1 coordinate 143,394,783, forward strand.
GCAGAAAGTCCCAAGTTCAATCCCCAATATCGCCAGTTAAAAAAATCAAGTAGCACATGAAACCCAGGAGAGCTGCTACCAGTGAGAGTGGATAATACTGACCCTGAAAGAATAATGGTCTGATTAACTATAAGGCAGTTTCCTGTGCCTTCCTGTGCCTTCTGTCAGCTGAGGTTTGTTCTCCAGCTCTGGCCTTTCTTAAACTCAGCCAAACTGGCTACACTTATCCAAACTTGTGGCTGGACTACTGTAGCATGCCATCTGTTGATCTGTCCTTGAAGACAACACAAACTAGATCAGAACATAGGGTTGCCAGCCCCCCCAATCTGGCCAGGGGATCCCCTGTTCTTTGGGGCTCCAATCCGCTGCTGTCCAGTGGTGGAAGCCCCACCCCAAAGAGGCCTAATGTATGTTGATGTGTTTGGGATGATGATGTCACACTCCCGGATGGCTCCCTCCCACCCCCACCACCAGGAAAATCAGACCTGGTAACCGTATCAGAACATGGCAACCCAACTGTTGTCAGGAGCTAGCCAACAGGAACACATCTCACTTATTTTAAAAGAATATTGGCTGCCAGTTTGTTTCCAAGGTGGCTATTACCTTCAAAGCCCTTCATGGCCTAGGACTCACATACCTGAAGGACCATATCTCCCTGTAAAGGGACATACAGGGCATAGCAGCTGTGGCCTTCTGGTGGCCATCTTCTAGTTGCTCTCCCACTTAAGCTGGCCTAATTGGCAACTATTAGATCCGTTCTCCATAATGGCTCCTGTGTTGTAGAACAGGAGGATGTGAGGGGGGCACTATCTGAGTTTTTAGGAGACATGTAAGGCCATTTTGTTTGTGAGGAAGATTGACTCCATACTCAAAGCAAGAGAATTTCTGAAATGCCACTTGGGAGCTGAGGAACTTTAATCCACCCTTTATCTATAAGGGAAAGTCAGGATGTAAATATTTTAACAAACAAGTATCTATGAATGTTCATGAATAATCAGGCCTTATAAACACTTGGGAATAAACCACAAGGTAACATAAAAGGCAGTTCCGGTGGCTTTCATGGCAAATGCCTTTGTTCTGGACCACTCTTGGCCCAAAATGTAACGTCTCAGTAGTCGTAGGTTCTTTTAAGACCAAAATGGGTGGGACTGTATTCTGCATCCTTCAGGATATCAGAGATGCTCACAAGAGCTGAGAAAGCAGACAAAGTCAAGAAGTGCTCCGTTGTTCAGCATTTGACAAATGGTATTTGCTATCATTCTTCTTCTGTAACTGATCCTGTATTGGTCTAGAAATTAAAATCAGTTTGGAAAAACAACACGTAAACTCTGGAAGCCATCTCATGTTGAATCATGTCATTGGTCTGTTAAGGCTCACATTGTTTACTAAAACCAGCAGTGACTCTCCAGGGTCTCAGGTGAAGGTCTTTCACATCACCTACCACCTGATCTTCAACTACAAATGCTGGGGATTGAACCTGGGATCCTTGGTATGCAAAACAGGCACTCTGCCACTGAGCTGTGATCCTCCCCTTTGCAGTTAAAAATGCAGATCTCCTGGAAAATATTTATTTTCTGTGAATTTTGAGGATGTAGCAAAATTCTTACAAAATGAGGATTCTAGAAAGGCAAAAGAGAAATAAAACAGTTGTGCGATCCAGGTACACTTCCTAGCTTTAGCCTGTCAATTCCTCTTGGGGGCAAGGGACCTATTTTTGTTCTGTGGATGGGGAGTTGCATAGGTGGCATTATGTGAATGTGTTAAGTCAATACCTTGACAGGGCAGGAAAGTGTCTTAAGAAATGCAAGTGAGCTTCCTGTATCAGCAGAAAAGCTATACAGCAGAAGAATGGGTGATGAATGATTAAAGATTGACAGGATTACACGGGAAAAGTTTATTCCTCTTTTGAGTAATCCTCACGTATAATGAGCATGTGAAGTAAATCAGGATACAGACCTACAAGAAAAAGAAGCTGGAGGCACAGTTATGAAGATGAAAAGGTGTCACGCAAGAACAAAAATCAATGGAAGTGCTGAAACCAGTGCTGATAGAAAGTATGAAGTATTCTTACAGGCCTTTTCAATTATGTTGTCCAGTCTGAAAAAGATAAACCAACATCACAAAACCCTGCTGTCTGTGTCTTTAAATGCTGATGTGTGATTACAATTCCCCAGGAGAAGATCACTGAGAACAAAATTAGATCCACAGTTTGACAAAGGTTGTCCTGAATTTCTATAAAGTGGGGTTGGGAGTGAGATAGCAGTTTAAGGTACAGCATGACTGGGGAAGAAGGAAGGGTGGGTTCTTTTCTTACCTTTTCTTCACCAGTTTCTTCCTGCCAAGCATTAACATTCTGAGTACAGCAAAAATGGCTGGGAAGAAGTACTTCAGTGGAAGAAAGTGCCAGAAGTGGCACAGATCTAGCAGCCCCTTCCATCTGCCCCTAAGGCCCCTTAAATTCCTCACTGCTGTCTTTTAACCAGGGTTTTTAATTTGACATTGGTTTCAAACTACAATCACAGATTTGCTTGCCTGAAATGACTGAAATTGGTGTGTGTGGGGGGGTGTCAGTCCTGAAGTCTTCATACCTGATGGAGTGTAAATATGAGTAGCTGGTTTTTAGAACTCACATTGGTCATAGGGAGTAACAGGCATGTCTGCATTTTCTTCCCTGCCTATCCCAAAAGATTTAACCAAAACATCCAAGAAGATAAGCAGGAAAGAGGCTGAAAAGAAGAAATCTATGAAGGTGAGTGAGTGATCTCCAAATGCCAGCAAGGCCAAGATAATTAAGGTCTTTGAGAAGGAATTATAGGACCTCTCCTTATCTTTTAGGTTTCTGTCATTAATATTCAAATCTATACTACCATTTGGTATCTGGTTTATATCAGGATTCTAAAGGAACTCAGAGCTATTATTTTGTGAAGGAGCTGAGAATTTTTTTAGAATATACCTAGGTAAAAGTAAAGGTTCCCTTGCTCGAAAGCCAGTCGAATCCAACTCTAGGGTTGCGGTGCTCATCTCCGTTTCAAAGCCGAAGAGCCAGCGCTGTCCGAAGACGTTTCCGTGGTCATGTGGCCGGCATGACTAAACACCAAGGTGCACGGAACGCTGTTACCTTCCCACCAAAGTGGTACCTATTTATCTGCTTGCAATTTCTTGCTTTCGAACTGCTAGGTTGGCAGGAGCTGGAACTAGAGACAGGAGCTCACCCTGTCATGCGGCACCCGGGTCTCAAACTGCTGAACTACTGACCTTCCACAGCCTGCAGTTTAGCATCTTAACCACTTGAGCCACCGCAGCTCCTAGAATATAACTAGTCCCAGTAATTTGAGGTAATAAGAATCCAAACAAGCCTAAGGTGCTGCTGGTCAATGACGAACTGCTTGAGGAATCAGGCTTTCCTAGAGGGTGTTCATGCTCCCCGAAGGAACCGAGTCATCACTTGGGGGAACTGTTGGATCCTGGCCTACACTTGGAGGCCCAGATCTCCTCTGAGGCATGTAGTGCCGTTTAGCAGCTTCATCTGATATGACACCTACAGTGGTTCCCCTGATCTGGCCACAGTGATCCATGCGCTGAGTACATCCAAGTTAGGGTACTGTAATGAGCTTTACAGGGGGCTGCCTTTCAAAACAGTCCAGAAAGTTCACCTCATCCAAAATGTAGCAGCCTGTTCTCTGTTGTCAGTTGTCCAGCTCTATTAGCATCTTGTTTTGCACAGCAGCCAACTAGTTGCCCCAGAAAGTCAACAAACAAGACACAAGAGGTCAATCCCTTCCCCTGGTTGCCTCCTGGAACTGGTATTCAGAAATTTGCGGCCTCTGGATATGGAGGTTCTCCACCATGAGTAATATCCATTGATGGATGTATCATTCTTGAATCTGTCTAATCTTCTTTTAAAGCCATCCATGCCTGTGGTTATCATTATATCGGTTGGCAGTGAATTCCACAATTTAATTACTCAAGTGAGTAAAGACGTATTTCCTTTGTCTATTCTGAATCTATTCTACATCATTAGGTGGCCCAATTTTCTAGTATTACAGGAAGCAGAGAAAAATCTCTATCCATTTTCTCCACCCCATGCATAAATTTATAAACCTCTACTGTGTTCCCCCTTAGTTCTCCTTTTTCTAAACTGAAAAATCGCAGGTTCTTTACCCTTTTCTTATATGAAAGGGGCTCCATTAATCATGATTGCCCTCTTGGTTATTTTTACCAGTTCCTCAATATGACAACCAGAACTGTGCACACTGTTCCTAATGAGGCCACATAGAGCTCTAAATTATAATATTGGCCATTTATTCTCAATACCTTTCCTAATAATCACAGCATGGAGTTTGTCACTTTTTCACAAGATAGAGCCACTGATCTGTTTCCTTCCTTTTTGGAGTTGGTAGGTAGCAGGAAGCCTTTTCAACAGCAGCTTTTGAATGCCTTTTCCATAAATGCTCACCTAGCATCATATTTGTTGACTTTCCAGCAATAGGGGAACACCTATTTAGCCTTCTAGATGAGATTGTTTGGTTCGGTTCCCATTCACCTGGCGTTGGAATATTTATTGGATTTTAATTCTGCCTGGGTTGGGAGGGGGATGACGGGGATGACAGGAGGTGTAGTTTTATTGCTTGTTTTAATATTTTCTTTGCACATGGATTATAATTTTTGCTGCTGTTTTGTATCAGTTCATAGTTTATCATGATTGTTTTGTGATAACTGTGTTACCTGGTAACAAATGTTCTGGTTAAGGGACAGGAAATATCACGATCCCCCAAGAGCTTCAGAAGGTCAAGGGATTCTCGGGAATGGAGAGTGATGTGATGCAATGGACTGTGGGGGAGGGGAGGAATCTGAAAAAAAAACCCTCCCCCTATACAAGTGCTTCCTCCTTTTACAGAAAAGGGGGGTGATTTTTGCCAATTTCTCTTCAACCTGTAGCTTACTGCACCGCATCTCTGTTCGTAGAAGTCCTACATTTTTAAAATTTTATTTTTAACTTTTTATAGAAATACAGAATAAAGAAAGGGAATAAGGGAAAAAGAGAAGGAAATAAAATTATAAAAACACAATACAGAGGGCAATTTTTACAGATATTAAGGGCAATATTGATTAGAACATACATAAAAAGATGTATAACGTGGTGGCTTAGTACATCGTGATAACAACCTACCCAAAATAGTCTACTGTTTTCTCATAATGTGTTTCCATTTTTGTCCTATCTTATCAATTATAAAATAAAACACAGGTAAATTCTCATTAACTTTCTATATAATTCTAACATAACAGTTTGTTGTAATAAAAATCGTGCAAATGAGAATGTTCTTAACATTTCATATAAAAGTTGTCATTTATAAAATAAACCATTCAAAGATATAACTACAAAGATTTATTATAGTAAGCATTAAAAGCTCACCAATTGTTTTCAAATTCATATTTCAGTCTCTGATTAATGTAATTTGTCGGTTTTGTCATAACTGCATATTCTTGCATTTTGTCGATCCAATTATCAAGAGCTGGACAACCCTCAATCTTCCGCTTTGCTGCAAATACTACTCTTGCTGCACTTAACATGTATCTAAGCAAATCATGCATTGTTCTATATGCATTCACTGGTAAAATTCCTAGTAACATGGTCTCTGGTAACATAGCATATCTTGTATTCAATTTTTTTTTGAATTTCAGTATGTATTTCTTTCCAATATTTGCTAGTTTTTTTACAAGACCACCACATATGGTAAAAAGTACCATCTATCTCCTTACATTTCCAACACAATCCTTTATAATTTTTATCTACCTTCTCAATGTCTTTTGAGGTAATATACCAGCGCTAAAACAATTTGCACCAATTTTCTCTGACTCGCTGTGAACTTTGTATCTTTCATCCATAGGTTTTCCCATTGCTGAAATAGAATCTCCTTCCTGAAATGTTGTGACCATTTCACCATGCATGTCTCATCTTGTTCTGTTTCTGTGTCATATTGTAATAAAAGTTTGTAAACGTGTCCCAAAAGATGTTCAATATTATCTTTTCAAATTCAGTCAAGTTTCTTAGTCTGTCTCCTGCATCGATGAAAGCTGAAGATGTTAGCCATTGTATCTTTTCCCCTTCTTCATTAATATCTTGCCAAGATTTAATTTTCCCTTGCTTATGATCATATCTTGATATGTTATAAAATCATTATTTTTTCTCTCATATTTGCTGTAATAAGCATCTAGTGGTGACCTTATAGGTGATATTGGGGGATGTATTCTTATATTAAGTGACTACCAATTTTTCAATAAACTGTCTCTGATAAGGTGTCCATTACATTTCATTGGGGTTTTTTAGTGTTTTTCCAGCTTTTTAAATCCAAAAATGACTATGTAGACCTTCAGACAAATCTGCTGCTTCAAGTTTCATCAGTCTTTCATTCAGGTTTTTGATACAGTTAGAGATTCAATCCAAGCCAGCTGCTTGATAATACTACTTGATACTAGGAACCACTAACCTCTTTTTTCCCCCATCTTGTAAAACTTTAAATCTAACCCTTGGTTTCTTGCCATTTTATATAAATGTATTTATCTGCCAGTCTTTCAATATCTTGTAATGGATCTCAATTGGGAGCATCTGGAATAGAAATTTTTGGTAGAATGTTCATTTTTATTGCAGAATTTTTTCCAAGTCATGACAAATTTTACTTAGACCATTTTTAAAAATCCTTTTGAATTTTCTTCCAAATTGTTTTGTAATTATCTTAAGGAGTGCTTTTCCCCCCAGACACAATCATTCCCAAATATTTGATTGAATTGGTGACCAAATCACAGCCTGTAATTAATTTAATATTATCCTCTTCCTGTTTTGTTAGGAATTTTGAAATCACTTTAGTTTTTTTCTTATTAACTTTAAATCCAGAAAAGGAACCAGACTTTTTATGTGTTCCATAACAAATCATATTGTATTTTGTGGGTCTAAAATTGTCAAAACTACACCATCTATATAGCTCTTTAATTTAAATTCCACTCCATCAACTCTCAGTCCCTTAATGTTTTGGTCTTGTCTAATTCTAGAACCAAAAGTTTCCATGAAATTGCTGAGCAGTCGGGTTAGAACAGATAGAAGGAAGTACTTCTTCACCCAAAGAGTGATTAACACATGGAATTCACTGCTTCAAGAGGGAACTAGATAAATATATGGAGCAGAGGTCCATCAGTGGCTATTAGCCACAAAGTATAGATAGGAACTCTCAGGCTGGGGCAAGTGATGCACTGTATTCTTGGTGCTTCGGGGGGGGGGCAACAGTGGGAGGGCTTCTAGTGTCCTGGCCCCACCAATAGACCTCCTGATGGTACCTGGTATATTTTTGGCCACTGTGTGACAGAGTGTTGGGCTGGATGGGCTTCTCTTATGTTCTTACGTTATGTTCTTATGTTCATTGCAAGGATAAATAAGAATAGTGATAAGGGGCATCCTTGTCTCGTCCCCTTTCTTATCTGGAATCGGTCTGTTAATACCTAGGAATCCCCTGTGACCCTCAGGAACAGTTGGGGGAATGCAGGAGGAAGGAAGGAGAAGGAATAATCCATTCTGTAAAATCTTTCAAGTTACTGTTTGTAGGGTCCAGCCCTACATGTTTATAACAGAACAAATAGTAAACTATTTTTGCCTCAGAAGAACTACCCACAGAAAAAAGTAATGTACTTAGCCATATCTCATGCAAAACATTTAATGGGTCAAGAGGTCTAAACTACCATCTTACCTTTCAAAAATGCTGAAGTACATACTTCTGGGATTCACTGGGATTTACTGAGAGCCAGTTTGGTGTCGTGGTTAAGTGCGCAGACTAATCTGGGAGAACCGGGTTTGATTCCCCACTCCTCCACTTGCACCTGCTGGATGACCTTGGGCAAGCCATAGTCCTGTCAGAGCTGTTCTTGAAAAAGAGCAGTTTCTGTCAGAGCTCTCTCAGCCCCACCTACCTCACAGGGTGTCTGTTGTGGGGAGGGGAAGGAGTTTGTAAGCTGCTCTGAGACTCCTTTGGGTAGTGAAGGGCAGGGTATAAATCCAATTTCTTCTTCTTCTTCTTCTTCTTCTTCTTCTAGTCTGACAAAGGAAGTAGGTAAAGATAACTATTCAAATTTCATTCTTCAGATTAATCCAAACAGGTGCAGAAATCTGCCCCCCATCATGGCAGCAGCAGCTGCAAACAGTGTGGGAATGGTCAGGGACAGCATTCATATGCCTCTGTCCCCATGCCCCTTCTGCCACTGCACCCACCCCACTCTTCACTTGGTTGGACCTGTGCAAAAGATGTCCCCTGTCACCTATAAACACCCCCTTACCCCCTCACTTTTCTTTCCCTACCAAGCTGTGCTGTAACACTAAGACACAGCTCAGATAAATTGAAAAGGGCCCTTTAAAGGGTTAAAGAGTGGGGATGGCACACAGCAGTGAGCTGTTCAATGCCATTTTAAATACAAAGCTCAGTTCTATTCCCCCTCAGACAGATGCTCCACCCTCAGCTACCCTGCAGTTCCCCCTTTAAACCAGAGAAAAAGAGAGATTCAGGAGTGTTCTGTGATCTATGCAGGTGGGTAAAATCCCCATACAGAGGAAATCTGAGTATGCTTATGCAGTACCAGGATTATTATTGGGTTTATTAACCTTTCTTCTCTTTTTGTCTTCCTCAGAAAAAATCCCAACAAAAAAAACATCCCCGTCCAAGACCATCACCCCCTCCTAACTGTGTGGCTACCTGGGCAAGTTGCAAACCTCCCTCTCAGCCATGCTGTGACTTCTGTGCCTTCTGCCATTGTCGGCTATTTCAAACAGTCTGCTACTGCCGAGTGGGAAACCCAAACTGTTAAACTAAAAACAGAAATGCCTTTGGGACTCTGGCTCTCATTAGACCCACTGGTGCATCTTCTAACCCTATTGGTCTCGTGCGTATTGCAAAGGATGCCAAGCCTTTGAAGCTGGCTGGCTTTGGCTCCTTCCACAGCCAAATGAATTATGGGATATATTATATAGGGTTAATGCTGTCATAAACAAGGCCATCCACAGCCATACGAAGTTTGACAAGGAGTGGGAAGGAGCGAGCTAGAGGCTGACAGCCAAAAGAGTATTTACAAGAGAGGTGAAGGTTGCATATGGCAAAGGAATTATGCCTCCCTCCCTTCAGAAAGACATTTTACCGCACGTTACAGATTTGAACAAGAAGGTGGACACATGGGCCACTACATAGCTTCAAACAGGCACATTCTTGCAGAGTGGTCATTGTTGGTCCATAGCAGTAAAAAGGTAAACAATTATATAGATAGAAGCAGACAATGCATAGCTGCTCTAGCCGGAGTAGAGGCTAAAGCCTATTACAATTAGCAACCCAGTAGTCTCAAAAATTAACAGTTTCCTGGCCCCGATAATCATGACCATCATACTTCTCTTGGTGCAGTGGATGTGCGTGCCAAAAATAACTATTGGACAGTGCCACAGCTTTCAGTGTTCCCTCTGAGTTAGTGTGAGCTAGCTCACAGTTTTTTAGCCTCCAGCTCACACATTTTTGTCTTAGCTCAGTGAGGATGTCTTCAGAGCAAACTAATTTATGCCGTAGCCAAATCACTCACTCACAACTTTAATGCCAGTAGCTCACAAAGAAGAATTTTTGCTCACAAGACTCCACAGCTTATAGGGAGCATTCACTGTTCTGAATTACATTCTCCTTCAAAGGTATATTTTTTCCTTATTTTAGCTTTTAATGAGAGGCTGTGCGCTTACTTTCTGCAGTGGAATGTGTGCAGTCCTTAATTTCTTAAGTAAAAGAGAGAGCTATCCATCCATCTCCATCTTTCTGTAGTATGAAAGCTGGGCAAATGCACCTAGTGGCCAGTTCTGAAAGAAGCTGTGCAGGGGGCCGGGGTGTTGCCACTTGGTCAGTGCAAGACAGGACCTTCAGCTTAATGTAATATGTTTTAGTCCAGTTTTATAGTGCCTGTGGTCCACCAGGAATCCATGTAACTTTGTCCTCTTAAAGTATATCAGTCAATATGTAATTATAAGTTCCTTTCTCAGCTATCATTATCATTACATGTAAGTTTCTCTCCAGAGCAATTAGCAACTCCACAGGATCATTTTAGAACACGAAAACTGGGATGGTTGGAGCCAAAAAAACCCTCATGCATCTGGGAGGCACAAAACTCCCATGGCATGTCTGATACAATGCCCTAACAAATGCAGACACTTGCAGATTTTGTATCATGCAATCCAGATCTCAGTTCTCAGGCACATAGGAGGCCAATTCAAATTGAGACCATGGCATATGGGGAGTGCTTAAGCCTTCTCCTCCACACCATTTCCTAAACCTAATAGCAGCTCCACAGAGCCATATCAGGTCAGGGAAATGGCATCAGGGAAAGGCTTAAACCCCTTTCCCCGTGGACAATCATCCTGCTCTAAATAGGTCTCCTATGCACTTGAGAATGACATTGCAAAAATTGCCTGGCATCCCAAACATGGAACTCCCAGCATATGTCTGGTTTGACAGGAGATGGTATAGATCCAGAAACAGTATAATGTGTAGTTAGACCCCGTGTATACAGTGTCAAGGTGCTGATTCTGTAGGTAGGCCGTATTATCAGCTCCTCCCATATAATTCAGACTGAGCCTCATGGAAGCACACGAATGATTCAGGTAAAACCCTGGCAGAAACCCTAATAATTACACAGGCATCCGTAGGGAGAGTGGTCATCATACTGGGGGGGGGGGGGATTTTCTGAAAATGGGCCTGAAAGTTTTTGTGTTTTGCTTTTGATTTCTTTTTCTCTCCAAGGGCAGTGTTGAAGATGAAGGCCAGATGTTACCAAGGGAATGAACAACAGATCTGTCAGTCCATCCTTGTGTGATGTTAGAAGAGAGACAGAGCCCAGAAGAAAGTTTTAAGCATTGACAGACAAAACCCAAAGCACATTCCACCCTCTCAACATTGACTGTCATAAATCTTACAAGGTTGGATTCTATTAAAATGCTCTGTTATTTTTTATCAGGCCTACAGAGTGGAAAATCTGTAAATAATTTACTTAGGAAGAAAGAAACAAAGAGATGAGGGGGGGAGGTTAACATGATAAAGAAGGCCACATTCAGCCAATGCCACACAGTTCCCCCAGTAGTTAGGATTTTTACTTTTGCAATAGCACATTCCAATTATAGAATTTAGATTTTTGATTTTTAATGCAGAATGTTCTGTAGTCCTTCAGGTATGTGCCAACAGCAGAAACTAACCACTCTGGCCCCAGTTCAGTGAGCCTGCTCATGCACATATGTGGAGGAACTTCTGTGTAATTTTGACAAGCAACAGGAATGTGACACACCATTACAATCTGCTTTTTAAATTGGTAGGAATTTAAAATAGCAAGGAACATTGCAGCATGGACCATTCAACAAGCTAAATGAAAGCCCAGCTGAGAGAGTTTTTTCTGCTTGTGCTTTTCTGAAGAGGACAGGGATTCTGGGATGGATCCAAACTAAATTTTCCATTAGTGGAAGTACACTCTTGTCAGTGGAATAGAACCCTCCTGCCTCCCCTGTTCCCACTGCAACGCATTGATCTCCCCGAAATGCTATTTCTGGGACCCACAGGAATAACATGAAAGGAAAACCAGGAGTCTGCAGCAAGAAGGGGAAATTGGCAGAAATTATACGTTCCCCTTCCATTAGTGGAAAAAGTAGTCTGGTTTCCAGCCCAATAATATTATGCTATACTGAGAAAGCAAAGGGGGGAACAATGAGTTGGAGTTAAACCTGTATAAACTATGGATATGATCCAGTCACTGTTAAGCACTTGCGGCTGCAACCACTAAGCCTGCTTATGAAGAAGCAGAGATCCAATGGACACGACAATATTTACTTCCATAGGCTTGAGGTCACCTACTCATTTCAATGGGCCATTTTTTAGAATGTGATTAATTCTCCCATTGAAGCCAGTGAGATTAAAATATGCCTCTAAATCAGTTTATCACCCTATGGCCAGAGAGACACCACTTCATTTGACAATACAAATGGAAATGTACGAACCTCAACATAGGAATCTGTAATTCCGACATGTATCCTACCCTTACTTCACACCAGGAGCCTTTCCTCAATTCAGGTGGCTCTTCTAGTAGAACGGCCACTGAAATTGGAATGAAACTCCTTAGATGGCAGAAAGTCAACCTCTGTTGAGCAGAATGTTACGATATGTGTGTTCATCATAGGACAGAATTACAAAGAGAAACATGAGATTCCCAACTTCATGTTTTCTTTATAAGGCAAATGCAAGGGAACACTTGCAGGACCAAATTGGTCAGTGGAAAAAGATGCTCAAGGCTGGTTCATAATAGTTTGTCACCCCAAGCAAAGTCCAGGAGGCAACACCCATTGCCTGTTGTGCTGCTGATGGCCAGGTGTGAACAAAGCTGCAGCAATGCATTGTTTACCCTCCTATTACCTCCCAAGCAAGTGCTTAGGCTGCCTATCAGAAGGTGCTCAGACTTTCTACCCAGCCAGTGATTCTCCTTTGCCAATGCCCTCCTTGTTCATCTGTAATTGTTTTAATTCCCCAACCAGGCTCCAAAATTGAAAATAAGCTCAACTGAGATAAATACGAACAAAGGAGCATTGGTAAAGTAGTAAACATATGAAGGTTAAGTACCCACAAACTGAATCTCTTCTACAAGTGGCCCTCAATCTCCCACACTAATGTCACCTCAACAAGCACAGGATCCTGCTTGCCAATTTAACATGTAGCTCCACTGTTCTTGTTCTTCTGAAATGAACTGGCCAATGTTTCATGACCTCATGATAGTCCTGTTATCCAACCCCAGTTATACCTGAAGCATAGCAAAATGTTTTTTTTAAGAGGATATAGCAGAAAACAAAGCTGCAGTCCTCTGCACTCCAGGAAATAAATCCTCATGGACTCAATGGTGCTGACTCCCCATTAAACATGAACAGGATTAGGCTCTGTGTGCCCTTTTGGTTTTGGGAAGTCTGTGACAGGATCATCCATCATCCTGATCATCTAATTTTAAACATGGTGGCCCTGATCCAATAGTCTCAGCGAGTACCTAGTTGCACATTAACTGCTGGCATCAGATATTCCTTTGCGTATCATAAAATGCAACTGCCCAATCCTATAGGACTCAGATTAGCATAGAAATGCTGATGTAGATGCCCACCTGCAAAGTTAATGTGTACAGAAAGATACTGATGGATGTGGCTCTTTCTTGCTGAATCTTTCTTGTATTCATCTTGAGATGATTTCCTTCATAGTAAATATGTTTGGCATCAGCTAGTGTTATAAACCAGAAATGAATATGCAACCACTAATGCAGGAAAAACCCTCTTGTGTGTGTGTGTGTGTGTGTGTGTGTGTGTGTGTGTGTGTGTGTGCGCGCGTGAGAGAGAGAGTACACAAGTGCATATATGGGTGTAAGTATACACAAGTTTACTATGGGTTGGACCCAATGATCCCACAATCAGAGAAAAATGACCTTCCACCAGTGGAAGTGTCCTTCTTCTGGCAGATAATGACCGTTGGATCCAAACCATTGGGCCTTAATATAGAAAAACATGTACTGGATGCATTATGAGAGTTCTAAGTTAATAATTCAGTACTTTCTTTGTAATTAGAATTACTCAGGAAATATTATGCTTTTTCCTAATTTTTTCATAATGATTTGCTGTTACTGCTACTATTTTTACAGTTGCATAGAGACAATAGCATGCAAGATGCTATCTCATTAGGAAACCTGTTAGTGTATTTTCTATTACCATGAATTATATCAGAAATTAATGGCACAAAGATATTGCATAACCAGCACTGTGAAGCCACCATATGCCTTAATGAATTTTTCAGCAATGGCTTACGTTGCATGATCATTTATGAAGGATGGAAATCAATAAAGTATTTATCCAGAAATGTTGCCTTATGTTTTAAATGTTCCTCTTGAACAAGGAAGTTTAACCTTCATTAAGGTGGAAAAAGTACTATTCAACATACAAAATTAATGCAGAAATTTGAAGGTGGATTGTAGGATGAAAAGATTATGGCTTGAGTCCAGTGAGTGAGTTCCGTGCAGTAGGTACCTTCTGTTGCAGAGTGCACGTCCTCTTGCACTAGGACTTTCTTTTGCACAAAGCTCATTAAAAACCACTGATTGTGCCTAAACAGAAGAGGGTGCACACTGCAGCAGACTAGTGTGTGTGGCACTTGTTCATAGGATGTAGGCTTAAGAGCCACCTGTGAGTTACACTGATCATCAACCAGTGTAACTTATGGCTGGCCCATGTAATATTGTAGTATGGTCACAGTTTCATAACAAAATTATTATCTGTAACTGATGATAACATGATGTTTAACTGGATTGAAACTGTTTTAAGGCTTTTACAAAGAACAGCAACCTTTAACTCTGATGTCACCCAGAGCACCCTGAAATCTTCCCGTATTCTTGCCCAGTGATGTCTTTCCCAACCATGTCTTTGTAAAAACAAGCATCACCCATACATATGAACAGTGAGATTCAACATACAGCTGGCCATGTGCTCTATGTGCATGGAAATTGCTCCATCAAAGGCAAATATTAGAAGCCACAAGGTCCTCCATCAAAGGCAAATATTAGAAGCCACAAGGTCAAATTTTGGTCTCGCACATTCTTCAAGTATGGCTCTTTGAGGAGCACCTTTACTATTTGCTGCTGCTAATTTTGTAGAGTGAATGATGCCACAGCTAATTGAACTGCAGATGAACAAGCTTTACTAATACCATGCAACTGATGCAAGGACTGCATTCAAATAGCTGCAGCCCCCAATTTCATTTCTTTGCCAGGAGAAGGAACCACTTCCTTCTGTTCACCAGTTCATGGAGCGCATTGATTCCTACTTTCATTAAAGCATCCTTTCCAGTAATGATGACATATATTCATAGTACCATAACCACAAACTTAAAACAGGGAGTCACTCCAGATTGTTCTGCTCTACAAACAAATTAATAGCTTTTTAAGCTTACTCTTGTTCACAATCATGTATCAAAAACTCTTTTTGAAATGGCATTACCCTTGTAAGGAACCCAGCTCTTTTGAATTAACTTTGATCCAAATCCTTCTTTCTGACTGCATGTTGACTTCACCCTCAGAAGGGTCCTGAATCCTAATTCTACTTGATTAATTTGACACAGATCTCTCCATGAAGATAAATCCCTCTCTCCCATTGCTGATAAGCTGAAAAATATACCAGGCACACATGAAAAGCAATTCTGAAATCAGAGTGCAATGTGATGTATTTCAAGCCGTCTGACTGAACAATCCCAGAGGAGCCCATTACACTCTTTTTTAAAAAATGAACTTGTGGGTTTAAAAAGTTAAAAGGTACCTTAGCAATTAAATTCTATAAGCTCACAAGAATCCAGGTGCCACTGAGGCTATTCTATGGATCAGAACTTGGTATGAATGGAAATAATTAAGCCTCTAATAAGGGGGGGAAGAGAATGGATCGCCTGGCCCCCCCTGGGTCTAGGGACGCCAGGTTGGCATCGAATAGACCCAGGGCGTTCTGCCTGGTGGCGCCGACACTCTGGAATGAGCTCCCCAGCGAGATCAGGGCCCTATGAGACCTCCAGCAATTCCACAGGGTCGTGAAAACAGCTTTTTCACCGGGCATTTCAGTAGGAATGATACTATATCAACTGAGCTGCACTTGCACTTTACTAATTATATGACACCGCCACATTTAAATGGTTTTAAGTGTATTTATTATGGAATTGAGTTTAGTCATTTTATGTATGTATCTATGTTGGTTTTATGGTTGTATGTAAGCCGCTCTGAGCTGCGTCGGTGGGAGGGCGGGATAGAAGTCAAATAAATAAATAAATAAATCTAATAAAGGGGAATGGAACATATCAGACCACTTTCTTCCATAGGAACCTGCCAGTCTCTAGGAATGCATTGGGCCCTTCTTTGGGCCATCATTCTGAGATCAGATGGGTAGTGACAAGAAAGCTTCTCCTTCTGATTTCAAGCACAATTTGGTGCTAATGTGATGTGATTTATTGTGATGTCACAGTCTTTACTGTTATGGGCTCAGTATTTTTTTATACAGCTGTAGTTTTCTGCAAACATGGGTTTTCTCTCAGATTTCTAGAAATCTCTACCTTAGCCTTGTTTAACAACCTAGTTGATTTTTTTTAACCCACACACAGAGGCCATACCTCTGTGTGTGGGTTAAAAAAAAAGAAGATAGAAGAAGAAGAAGAAGAAGAAGAAGAAGAAGAAGAAGAAGAAGAAGAAGAAGAAGAAGAAGAAGAAGAAGTAGAAGAAGAAGAAGAAGAAGAAGAAGAAGAAGAAGAAGAAGAAGAGGAGGAGGAGGAGGAGGAGGAGGAGGAGGAGGAGGAGGAGGTTGGATTTATACTTTGCCCTTCTCTCAGAGCTGCTTACAAACTCCTTCCCCTTCCCCTTCCCCTTCCCACAACAGACATCCTGTGAGGTAGGTGGGGCTGAGAGAGCTCTTTTGAGAACTGCTCTGTCAACAACAGCTCTGACAGAACTATGGCTTGCTCAAGGTCATCCAGCAGCTGTAAGTGGAGGAGTGGGGAATCAAACCTGGTCCTCCCAGACTAGAGTCCACACACTTAACCACTACACCAAACTGGCAGTAGGTAGGTAGGTAGGAATGAAGGAACGAACGAACGAACGAACGAACGAATGAACGAATAATAGACAGAGTTGGAAGGGACCTTGCAGGTCATCTAGTCCAACCCCCTGCACTCTGCAGGAGCATAGCCAAAAGATAGCCCTACATATCTACTACATACCCAAAAGATGGTTGTCCAGCCTCCACTTGAAAACATCCAGCGAAGGAGCATCCACCACCACCCGAGGCAGTCTGTTCCACTGCTCAACCACTCTTACAGTTAGGAAGTTTCTCCTGATATCTAGCTGGTAACAACTCCCTTGTGATTTCCACCCATTAGATCTAGTCTTGCAATCCAGAGCAAGAGAGGATAGATCTGCTCCATCTTTTACATGGCAGCCCTTCAAATACTTGAAGACTACAATCATGTCCCCTCTAAGCCTTCTCTTTCCCAGACTAAACATACCCAACTCTTTCAGCCTTTCCTCATAAGACTTGGTTTCCAACCCTCTCACCATCCTGGTTGCCCTCTTCTGGACACGCTCAAGCTTGTCAACATCCTTCCCAAAGTCTGGTGCCCAAAACTGGACACAGTACTCCAGGTGAGGCCTAACCATAGCAGAATAGAGCAGAACTACCACCTCCCGTGATCTGGACACAATGCTTCCGTTAATGCATCCTAAGACTGCATTAGCTTTCTTCACAGCCACATCGCACTGCAGGCTCATGTTGAGCTTGTGATCAACCAGAACACCTAGATCCCTTTCACCTGTGCTGCTGTCAAGCCAAGTCCCTCCCATTCTATATCTGTGCCTTTGATTTTTTGTGGCTAGGTGTAGGACTTTGCACTTATCTCTATTGAATTTCATTTTATTTGCCTCAGCCCACTGTTCCAGCCTATCTAGATCATTTTGAATCCTGACTCTATCTTCTTCAGAATTAGCAATCTCACCCAGGAAGGAAGGATGGAAGGAAGGAAATAAAATTTTCCTTGGTGAGATGATATTAAAAATACATTTATAAAGGCCTGACTAAGTCATTTCTGAATTTGGTGTTTGTACATGAAGAACTGAGAATTACATGCTGGGTCAGATATACATAGTATACAGAAAAGATGGCTGAATAGAATTCGCACTTAATCCCATTCCCTCACTGAGCCCATGTAAAGGTAAACCACATGGATCTGTTTCAAGACATTTTTCAAAGGGTGTTTATTTACTGAAATGCATTCGTATCCAGCTAGGTCACAAATCTCTCCAATTCATACAAAACCAAAGAAACAGAAAGGTTGCATTCACTATACAACAAAAAATCTTTTGATGTTAAATTCCTTTTTATCTTGAGGAAAAACCCTGGTCTGTTCTCCAATTATCCTGCAGATGGAAACTATTTGTAAAATGTATACGATCCTTAGGAACAGAAGCCAGTTTGAATAATTTTTGTTTTGCTTCTTGTGTGTGTGTGTGTGTGTTCCAGTTTATGGTGACCCTATGAATGAATGTCCTCCAAAACGTCCTGTCATGAACACCCTTGCTCAAGTCTTACAATCCATCTTATTTTGCTATCTTCAGCTTTTCCTAGCATTGTTGCCTTTTCCAGTAACTGTTCTCACAATATGACCAGAGTATGATAGCCTCAATTTAGTCATTTTAGCTTCTTGGGAGAGTTCAGGCCTGATTTGATGTAAAACCCACTTATTTGTCTCTTTGGCAGTCCATGGTACCGATAAAACGCTCCTCCAACACAACATTTCAAATAAATGAACTTTCTCCCTGTCCACTTTCTTCCTTGTCTGTTGCTTCTTACCTAGCTTCTATTGACACAGTAGCCAAGTGCCATGTGATGTTATGCCAAGAATTACAAAAACAGCATGCTCAACAATGTACCACTCCTTCCATTTTCCTTAGGGTAGCAATAATGTCATGTTGACCTCACCTTTCCTCCAAGGAGCTCAGACCATTTTAACCGCACAACAACCAGGTGAGATAGGTTAGGTTGAGAGATCATGGCATAAGGAAACACAGTAAACGTCACTGGCTTCCTGGTTTAGTTTTGTTCCCCACTAACATGAATTGCTATTTACAATGTCTTGAGGATAAAAATCTTCACTTATAATCATATTTTTGTCAATTGTAGGTTCAGTAATGTAAACACAGAAGACACAGCCATATGACCAGAATGACTGTATCAGAACAAAATTCACAAATCTATGGGTGCATCACATAAAAACCCTCCACCAAAAACTTTAGCATTACCGTACTTTATAATGATCTACAGAACATTCACAGATTAAATCCTGAATAGTTTCTTGTCATCAGTAAGGATTACATCTGAATAAATAGAACAACATGAGGACATACAAAACACAGAGAGAAGGACTTTCCAGATGTTCTAATGTTAATAATTGCATAGTTACTTATATTTGCTGGACAGCTAGACAGTATACTTTAAAGTGGTGCTTCTGCAGCAACACCCCAGATCAGGATATTGTTGCTGTCAAATTGCAAGTCTTCCTCACACCAACATAGATATAGAATGTGACCATCAGAACTGAATGGCATGTGATTGTACAAGTGTCACAAGCACCTGTTAGGGCAAGTTTATACACCACAGTAGGATCACAAGAAAATGCTTTTCCTGGACTGTACCATGAGGCTGCACGAGGAGAATATGTTTGAGTGCCCCTCCATCTAAAACTAGCACGTTAGCAAGAAAGCTGTTTTTCTATGTGCAAGAAGCTTTCGTATGTGTGTACTGGAGGGGGGTGGGTCATAATTCAAACAAGCAGGGCTCTTTTTGTCACAGGAACTCATTTGCATATTAGGCGACACACCCCTAATGTAGCCAATCCTCCAAGAGCTTACAGTAGCCCCTGTAAGAAGAGCTCTGAAAGCTCTTGGAGGATTGGCTATATTAGGGATGTGTTGCCTAATATGCAAAGGAGTTCCTGCTACAAAAATAGCCCTGCAAACAAGCAATTTTTCACCTGTAACTTCAAGCGGTATAATCCAGGAGAGGCTTTGCCACTGGATTAAGAGCATCCCTAAAGGTCTATTGAAGATTAAGTTTAAATTATTGTTTAGGATGTTTTGACACAGAAGACCTGAGAATTTGCTTTTAGATTCTTGTATAAATCTGGAAATATGCATTTTTCACTGTTAGAGCTAACTTACTTTATAACCTTGAGAAGGATAATTTATGTATCAATGGCTTTATGCCCAAAATAAACCCCCAGAATAAATGGAACAGAGTGTGCAACAACTGTTCTTTCAGATGCTCAGATAGGGTTGCCAGCCTCCTGACTACAGACATCAGTTTCCCTGAAGCAAATGGCAGCTTCAGATAGTGGACACTATGGCATCTCATCCCTGCTGAACTTCCTCCTCTCCCCAAAGTACACCCTCCTCTGGCTCTGCCCCTAAATCTCAGGAAGGTGGGGTAGGGCTGTGTCATTATCTTGTAGGAGTTCCCCAGGCTGTGACATGCTAATGAAGGAGCTTTCCTGAGGAGGTTCTTTTGCATATGGATTGGCTGTTGAAATTCTAATCTTATCTGTAGTGTTATTATAATATGTAGAACATTTTGTATGTTTCTGGACAGGAAACCATGCCCTATTTATTTTTTAACTCTTTTCTTTCCTGTTGAAATTGTATTTAGGTTTATGAATTTCAGTGGCTTCCCTGTGTAATCTGACATGGTAATTGGATGTGTTGTCCAGCCTTTCAGTATCTTGGAATAAGATACTGTCCTGTTTGAGTTAGGCTATGTTCTCCATTAGCATGTCACAGCCTGGGGAACTCCTACGAGATAATGACTCAGCCTTATCCCACCTTCCTGAGTAGATATAAATTACCTGCCTACCATTTTTCGTCTCACCTTGACATAGAGAGTACTCCATCTTTCTGTGTTATACCTCTGAGGATGCCAGTCACTGCCACTGGTGAAACGTCAGGTCCTACAATGCCAAGACCACAGCCATACAGCCTGGAAAATCTACAACAGCTAATGAACTCCAGCCGTGAAAGCCTTCAATAACATATCAAAGTGGTCCCTTTGTTCTAGGCTAGTGATTATCTTGTTCATAACTAATGGAAGATCTGAAGGAAAACTAGGGTAAGAGATACACAGAAATGAGAGTCTTTCATCTACTAACTTTGTCCAGGAAGACACAAAAGGATCAATTCCAATACATTTTAGAAGGTCAGGAAGAAAATCCAGGTCTAGCAAATAGTACCTAAATTTCACCACAGCCTTCCATATCATCAAAGAGATAGAAGTAAGGCCATCTTCTGAATACAAGTTGGAGTTTGAAATGAAATTAGGCATTTGAAAGATGGCGTGAAGAAATTTTGACTGTAAAGATTCAATTTTGGAAGTAAGAGCTGGAAACCAGAGTAAAGCCCTGTAGAGCAGAAAAGATCTAATTTTTGTTTAGTAGACTTCCAGAGCAAAAGATACAAATTGCCCTCTGGAATGATTAAAAAGAACTCACAGTTGCTGGTAAATGTACTTTGGTGGACTCGAGAAGACAAGAATAATGAAATTCCAGTTATTAGATGAAGCAAAGTGAAGGCCTAAATACTTGAAATTAGACACTTGCTCAATCAAATGACCATCCGAGAGCCATGAGTCTGCTTTTTCCATGATGGGTATTTCTGAAAAGACATTATTTTGAATTTGGTGTACTTAATGGGAACCAGATTTTTGTGGCAATAAGAAATAAACACTTGGAGAAGACATCTTAATCCCACCCTAAGAGCTACATCATCTGTATAAAGTAAAAGTAGAATAGGATGTGTAGCCAAACTAGAAGCATGAAATTGATTAGTTTGTAATTTATTTGGGAGGTCATATAAATAAGATTAAATAAATCTGGTGCTAAAGTACAACCCTGTCTAACATCTTTAGTGACAGGGACTGGGTTTGAGAGGCAACCAGTTGTTGGATATCTTATTATTATGGTAGCTAAAATATGCAAAGAGACAAGCAGATGTAATAATATTTCAGGAATTCCCAACTGGTTTGATTTGATTCAAAGTCTTGTGCATGAGATGTTGTTGAAGGCTACCCTGAGGTCTATAAAAGTGGTAAACAAATTCTCCTTGGGATATGATGTATATAGATCAGCTAGAAAGGAGAGCACATGTGTATGATGTAATGTCAATGAATCCTTTTTAAAACCTATTTGTTCAGAGCCTGGAATTGATAAATTGTAGGACCAGTTCCAGAGCTTTAGTTGGAGGAGGGCAGCAAACAGCTTTCCTGGTATGGACAACAGGCTAATTGGTCTGTAACTGGCTGGGGAGTGCTGTGAGCCTTTCTTTTATATAGGAACAACAATAGCTTCTCACCATTGTCTGGAGAGTGCTGTGAGCCTTTCTTATGGAACAACAATAGCTTCTCACCATTTGTCAGGGACTTGGTCAGTTGAATCTATCAGGGTGAATAAGCATTGTAAAATTGGCACCGTTTTTTTCTTTGGTATCTTAGTTGTACAAAAGGTATCTAAAAAAGATGTAAGTAGTTCATAAGACTGAATGATCTTCTCTGGAGGGCCCTTTATAACTGTTTCGCTTAAGTCTCCTAAAATTGGGGACTACAAAACTATGTTGATGTGCTGTGCCACCCTTGGGGACCATTTCCTGGCTCTATAGGAGTAATATTAGAACTCAGATTGTTGTTTCTCTCATGGTTGCTCCCAGAGGATGGATTTGGATTCCCTATCCTTAATTCTAGGAGCAAAGGGGCATGATTGCTATCATAGAGGTAGCCAGGAGAAAATGTAGAAATCAAATCTGTAATATTAGAGGAAACCAAAATATAATCAATAATGCTACAACCTCTTTCTGAGTTGTAGGTGAAACCTCCTTTGCTATTGGAATTTTGGTTCCAATTAATGATTATTAGTCTGAACTGGATGGCAAAGTTTATCAAACATTAGCCACCATAATTAATTTGTTCATTTTTGGCTTTCCATTAACCAAGTATTACAGTACTTATTGATGAATCCCATCTCCAAAAAGGAGATCTTGTTAAATATTCTGTGGAGTTGCCAAGGCGGGCATTCAAATCTCCACAGACAATCCAGGGAGTATCTAGGTAAATGGATTATTGGTAAACACTTCTCAGTCAGTTTCTGCTATTGTGCTCCGGTTTCTAGCTTAGAGGGCTGGGGACGTAAACAGACATTAACTGCAGTTACACACACTAAATAATCCACTTTCAATTCACTTTCAGTGCACTTTCCAACTGGATTTTAGTGTGTGAACTGGAAAAATCTAGTTGGAAAGTGAGTTGAAAGTGGATTGAGGGTGGATTATTTAGTGTGTGTGACCACAGCCATTTACAATTATTAATTTTAATGAACTTACTGAAAGAAAACTTGCTTGAGGCACTGTAGCATCTGTGAAGATTGGGCTAACCATCAGTTGAGTGTTTTCAATGAACAGACTAGTTAGCCCTCTACTAGGCCTACTCTTAGAACTTGTTTACTTGATGCCTATTGAATAAGAGTAACAGTTTAATGGGATATCAGGGCCCAGGTTTCTTGAACTAAAATAATATCAAAACTATTCAATAAAAAGTATCCTGAAGAATCAGATTGTCTCCCAGCCCATCCAGCTATATTCCAGGAAAGTAGACAAAGACTGTGTCTCAGTCCTGAGTTTCTAAGAAACTGAGAACATTACAATGCGAGAAGGCTCATCTTGAATGCCATTTGTTGGAACAGATAGCAGGAGTATTTTAATAGATTCCATGGAGTTATTTTGAATTGTGAAATCCACTAGGGGAAGACTGGTTGAATTCATGGAGCCTATTGGATTCAGATTTTCTAAGTTAATCAGCTGAGCTTCCCCTTTGCAAGGTCTTATTGCTGGGAATAGTTAGCTGATTATTTGGAGGGTGAAGCTGGGCTAACAAATGATCATACTCAATTCAAGAGAGGTTCCTAACTGACCCAAGGATCTCTTCATCAAAAGAATCATTTCCTTGAGGGCCTGAGAATTTACTCTAGGAATTACATTAACCAAGATTTTTAATTTATGGTTTACCATTTTCCTTACATGAAAAGATTAGGATATTTAGATAAGGGGGTTACCCAACTAACTAATGGGTTAACATTTGAGTCATCAAACACCCTCTGTATAAAAATATTATGTAGTTTAAAATTCCTCCTTTTTGCCCATATTATGGAGGGGATTTTCTTGAATAAAAAGTTAACAACACCTTGGTGTGAGTATGGATTTCTCTTCAGTGGGCATATATTATCTTTTGGTGAGAATATTTAATCTTTTCTTAAAAGGAGTTTAAGAGTTTTAGAAATCATATTATATCTTTAAATGTAGGCTAAGTGGATGAAGGGATGACGTGATTTTTTAATTTATAATCTCATTTACATATACTACTGTTTTCTGTATAATTGTGGCTCTTATTTACTCTGCTCAAGAATAACTAGAGTGATTTTAAATAATGCTCTTAAAAGATAACATTGCGTGATCGTTGGCTGGGATATATGGTTTTCCTCAACACCTGGAATAAATAAACTTCTGACCGCATTTCAGTCAGAAGACTGGTACCTATCTTCTGAAGAGACTGATCATACAGCCTTGCGATTTAGTGATTAATGAGCTGGCGGTCAAAGATGCTTTTGGTTTCCCTGTGCCTGTTTTAAGTAAAGCCCTCCATGGGTGGGAGTAACACTGTAACAGTTCCATCCAATCCACCATCCTTCCAACAGCGACCATTCAGATTATCCAGGAAGACTCCCAGCAGGACCTGAAAACAAGAGCCTTCCTCTGGTATTCTGCGATATATTGCCAATGAACATACTTCTGTTTTAACCATCATAGCTAATAACCATTAAACATGAATAAATATCTACAATTAATTTATTAAACTGTTTACAAAAGACCTCTAAGCTAATGGGAATCATTATATCCTATAGCAGTTTAGTGTAATACAGTGGGGTCTTTTTTAAAAAAAAAAAAAATCAAACCTATTGTCAAATCATCTTTATTTAGAGCTAGGGCTCTTTTTGTAGCAGGAACTCCTTTGCATATTAGGCGACACACCCCTAATGTAGCCAATCCTCCAAGTGCTTACAGAGCTCTTCTTAAAGGACTTCCTGCTACAAAAAGAGCCCTGAATCCTTTGATTTTATGAGAAATGAAATAAAAATTCCCTATCCACCAACCATATAACACATGGTTTTATAAATCTCTGTCATGTCCTACTTCTTTGTTATAACTGAGCTAGTCTTCATAAGGAAGGCACTCTAGCCCCCTAATGTATTAATGTATTTTCCTTCCACCCTTCCTCCAAGGGGCTGAGGATGGCATATTTGGTTCTCCCCTCCTTCATTTGATCCACATTTCCAACCTTCAGATAGGGCCTGGAGTTCTTCCAGAATTATGACTGGTGCCAGACTATAAAGATCTGTTTCCCTGGAGAAAATGGCCACTTCAGAGTATGAACTCTATGGCAACACATCCCTGCTCAGCTCCCTTTCCTCCCCAAACTCCACCCCCAAATCTCCAGGAATATTTCAGCCCATAATTGGCAATCCTAAATTTTATGTCAAGTGAAGATATGAAACTGGACCTAGTCTGATATTGTACCGCTGTACAGTATTCACAGCATTGGTTGTGATCGTTGTAGTTGTTCGTTTCAGCAGCTTTCCAGTTTCTATGCCACTTTTCTGCCCAAAGGAAGCCCCATAATGGCTTAGAGAAATATCCAAAACAATTTAAATAAACAAACACATCCTGAAGGGTAGGGTCTTCATTTACTGGACCAGCTATTGTAGGCCCCAGGATGTGGACTATGTGCTAAGCACCTTGTTTCCAGACTACAGAGATCAGTTCTCCTGGAGAAAATGGCTGCTTTGGTGGGTGGACTCTTTGGCATTACCTACCCCACTGAGGTCCCTCCCTGTGGCATTATACTCCTCTTGCCCTCCCCAAACTCTATCCCTGAAATCTCCAGGAATTTCCCAGCCCGGAGTTGGCAATTCTACCTGCTTCCAGTATAAGTCCTTGGGGACCACCACTGCTGGTTAAGAGTGGTGGATGCTAATCTGGAGAAACAGGCAGCTGGGTGATCTTGGGTCAGTCACAGTTCTCTCAGAGCTCTCTCAGACCCATCTACCTCACAGATAGGGGAGAGGAAGGGAAGGGGACTGTAAGCCACTCTGAGACTCCAAGTGAAGGGCAGGGTATCAATCCGAGTTCTTCTTCTTCTTCCTTCCCTCCACTTAGAAAAGTGTCCACTGATTCCTACCTACTGGTCGAATATGATCTTAGTAACTAGCAATAGTGAGCAACCTTGCTGCTGTATTTTGAATCTGTGAAAGCAGTTGACCCTCTTAAACTTGTCATTTGTCAATCATCCTCTTTGGAAACGTGTGTGAACTGCTCACTCTCATGATTTCACTGTGGTGGCCTCTGTGCTGTGGAACAGTCTTCCTGAGAACATCAAGGAAGACATGAACCCTCATGTTCTACAGGAGCCTGCATGGGAATGTGTTGATCAGGAGAGTATATTGGCTTTGGCTTCTGATCAGTGGATCTCAGTGTGTTTTACATGATGAAAGGCTTTTGTCTTTTTTTAAGATGAAAGTTTTTTTGTTTCTTTGCATTCCCTCAGTGATCCTTCTTTCCTGCCCAATGTTTTAATTGCTGTTTTTATGTCAATGTGTATTTTAGCTCCATTTTAATTGTTTTAATGATGCATTTATTTGGGGTTTGGTTTAAATGTTTTAATGTGATTTTATTATGTATGTTTTAATTTGTCGGCTGCCTTGGTGGCCCTTGTGAGGGCAATAAGGCAGGATAACAATGTTGTAAATAATTAATAAATAAAAGTAAACAACTGCAGATATCCACTTGCTAGTTTGTACAACTGCCCATTAGGGAATGGAAGAAGCAGATGTGTGTGAACAAAAACTACAACATGGATTTTGGAAAGAACAGAGGAAGGAACAAACAGACGCTGCTGTGAATAGACTGAAGCATCTTGGTGCAAGCTCTCTCTCTCTCTCTCTCTCTCTCTCTCTCTCTCTCTCTCTCTCTCTCTCTCTCTCTCTCTCTCTCTCTCTCTCTCTCTCTCTCTCTCTCTGAATCAGCTGTGGAGCAGTGGATCTGCTGCCCTGCAGGACACTAATTTATTTGCTGGTAAATGGCCAAAGCTATGCTGCAAGTGGAAGCCTATAGGCCCTTACTTCTTTGGTATCTCTTTATATATTGTTTTTGTGCTTAATTCTTGCTATAATACCTTTCAACTATTTGATTGGCTCTGTATGCTGATGATCAGCTTGTATTATACCTGCAGTTGTAAAGCATAGAACATTCAGCATTACACTAAGGGGATGAACTATCTTGAACTAGATGTCTCTCAGATTTCACCACAAGTCAGTTTAGGAACAGACCCTATATCAAGGTCCTGAGCCTTTCCCCACAATGCTTCACACTGCTGCCATTTTATGAACTTTATTTCCATTTCACTTTGTTTATGTCTTTCAGCTCAATTTCAAATCAAGCACCACTCTCTCTTCTTTTAAAGGTCACACACAAAGGTTTATGTAAGCAAATACTCTTTGCAGTTGGGTTTGAGTCCTCAGCCTCACTTATTTGAGATCTAATAAAATATCTTTCATTTTGCCCTTAACAGATTGTTGAAGGACAATTTAAAAAAAATGAACCTATCTTCTTCCATTGCCAACTACAGCTGGCGTGCTGGAGAGAATGCCACAGGGATGCTTTGGAACTGACCTTCCCATTACCTACCACTTCATCACTGGTGCAGTTGTGGGAAAACCCCACTGTTTGATCTGAAAATTGAACACAGTCCATTCATTTTAACTAAGATTAAGCCATTATTCACAAACCACAGAGACTGCCATCTTCTGCTGAAGGCCCTTGGCCAATGCACATGCTTTTCATCAGAACTTTGCCTTGTCATTCTTTCCTCCCCCTTCCCTCTCATAGCAGTTCATTTCTTACAAGCTCAAGCTGATATCTATTGCCCAGCCCAGGGAATTCCAGCATCCCTCATTCTTCAATGGAAAACAGAATCCCAGCACACCTGTCAATTACTCTCACACAGCAAGGTCATGAAGTGCAGCCATATGACTAATTTTAAATATATGCTACCATCGTTCACACTTCTCAGGAGCTCCCATTCAACTGCTGCTTGTTTTCATGGCTGCTGTATATTTTCTGGTATCATAGCAATATTTGTTTTGGCCTCCCAAACCCTATCAATGGCAGGTAAGGAGGGGAAAGGCCAATTTGCCCAATGGCAGATGTGGTCGGGAACAAAAATGAAGCCTGAACTATCATTGTCTTTGTGTCCCCTTCCTCCCCCCATATCCATCCTGGCCCTATTGACTAGTCTTGAACAGGAAGTTCTGTGATCAGAACTGACTCCCCAGCCATGCAAGCAGGGGCCCAATTCAGACTGGGACCATGGTGTGCAGAGAGATAGGGTGGCCAGGTAGCTGAATACCCCATTCCCAGCTGATGCTTCATAGACTGGAAGGGGGGAATCGAGGGCTACCAACATGCAGTATCACTTCTGGCACAGGAAGATTAGGGGCAAAATTGGGAGACCCATCCATTGACAGAAGATTGTTATAGCTGATGATTAAGCTTCATGAGAATAATGAACTTCAGATAAGGTACACTTGAGACGGTAAACTGTCCAAGAAAATCTCAGTTCAGAAGGGCATTAGACAAGGCTGCTTATTAGCACCCTTCTTATTTAATATCTATGTAAACACGTTGATTCAATGTGCACATAAGATGGATGCCCATGCCCCGAGTCTTGCAGGAAGAAAGGTACCAATTGCCATGTATGCAGATGACGTGGTTCTCCTGTGACAAATGAAAATTAGTCTAAAGCGTGCCATAAAAAAATTTAGTGATCAATGTGATGCAGAGCTTTTGGCAATTAATTATTTGAAATCTAAAATTATACATTTTAGTAGATGCTTGGGAAAAAACTAACTGGGAAATAAATGGGAACACAATAGATCAAGTTAAAATTTTTCAGTATTTGGGAATCATCTTTACATTCAATGCTACCTTCAAAGCCCATACAATTGCATCAGCAAATGCTGCAGAAAAGGGTGCAAATGCCATCCTTAGATTCTTCAGAAGAGAAGGTGCAGGCTTTATACCTGCAGCCCTGAAAATATTTCAGACAAAATCATTAGCTCAGCTCTTATATGGATCACAAATGGGACTAACTGCTAATGTTACGACCCTAGAAAAAGTCCAATCAAAATTTCTTAAATCTCTATTTAATGCACCCAAATGTATTTCTAATGTCATTCTTAGGCTGGAAGCTGGTTTACCCAGGGTCAGATTAAAAATCTGGGAACATGTCATCTATTACTGGTTAAAAATTCATCCTGAACCAAAGGGCTTAATCCCCCTGTTATCCAACATGGTGCTCAGAGACAGCTGATAAAATTAAGCTGACTGGTTTGAAACCAGCAGGCCTGTTTGATATGGGACTCAACAACGCAAAAGCTTTAATCACCCAAAGATTAACTGATATAGAGACCCAAAATGATGAAGCAATACTTCCTTTAAACTATAAGAGCCTAAGAAGAGGACTGAGCTACATGATATCCCCATATCTTTCGGATATTACAAACGAAAGATGTAGATAGGCATTCTTTAGAGCACGGTTTGATGCATTTCCTTCTGCAGTTTTGTATGGGAGATTCTCCCACCTGTCCTTGCAGCAGCGTTGCTGTCCCTGTTCAAATAAAGTGGTTAAATCTATCACACATATAC
Organism: Gekko gecko; assembly: GCA_029375565.1. Classification (NCBI taxonomy): domain Eukaryota; kingdom Metazoa; phylum Chordata; class Lepidosauria; order Squamata; family Gekkonidae; genus Gekko; species Gekko gecko. Next base: position 143,424,219 of record JAPDNY010000006.1, read on the forward strand.
TTTTGCACTGCAAATTTTATCAAGAAGAAAGGCTACAACTAATTATTCCGTTACTCTGTAGATTTAAACCACTACAGTAGTGGTTTAAATCTACAGAGTAGATTTCAGAGTAGATTTCAGTAGTCCTGAAATCCTTCAGGTATACCTGTTAGATGATACCCAGAGAACTATATCATACGCAGTAGCAAAATTCTGTGTAATAGCACTCAGAAAGCAGAATCACTTGACTTTGACTTTGACTTCTGGCACAAAACTCCTAGAGCACTGTCCCTATGTAATGATAGCACTTCTGGGTTTTGCCCTGGAAGCAACACTGCATGGTGGTACAATGCCAGCACACCTGTCCCCATCCCAGTTCCTCTCAGCAAGTTGCCTGCTGCAGCTAACAAACCTTCAGGGAGTGGATGCTTGAGATCTCCTCCATGCTGTTTTTCCAATGTAAAAAATCCCCTAAGAAGAGGCTGTGGTTCAGTGGGTTGAACAGTTGCTTGGCATGCAGAAGGTCCTAGGTTCAGTCCCCGGCATCTTCAGTTAAAAGGATCAGGTGGTAAATGATGCAAAAGACCTCTGCCTGAGATCCTGGAAAGCCACTGCTGGTCTGAGTAGACAATACCGACTTTGATGGACCAGTGGTCTGATTCAATATAAGGCAGCTACATGTGTTCAACAATTTGTTCTGTAGGGGAAATTTACATGTAACTCCTTACCATTTCCCCTGTGAGTCACGTAGCAGCTCCCCCTGGGCCAACTCATATTAGGAAAACAGCAGGAGGAAGGTGTAACCCTCTCCCTGCACACCACAGTCCAACTCCAAATCAGGCCTCCACTCCTTTGGGAATTTAATTCCAAAGCACGTCCAGTTGGCAAGACCCAGGGCTTACTTGGGGTGGGGGGACAAGGGCATTTATTGCCATGGTCCCCAGATTTGTTAAACCTGGGTTTATTAGAATCATGGAATCATAGAGTTGGAAGGGACCTCCAGGATCATCTAGTCCAACCCCCTGCACAATGCAGGAAATTTACAAATACCTCCCCCAAACACACACCCCCAGTGACTGCTGTTCCACAACCAGGAGATAACAAAACACCTCCAGGATCTCCAGCCAAACTGGCCTGGAGAAAAAATGCTTCCTGACCCCAAAGTGGTGATCAGCATTTCCCTGGATATGTAAGAAAGGGCCACAAGAACTAAGCACTGATGCAACCCTTCCTGCCTTCCATCTCATGATCTGCCTAAGTTCACAGAATCAGCATTGCTGTCAGATGGCCATTTAGCCTCTGTTTGAAAACCTCCAAAGAAGGACAGCACACCACCTCCTGGGGAAGCCTGTTCCACTGAGGAACTGCTCTAACTGTCAGGAAGTTCTTCCTAATGTTTAGCTGAAAACTCTTCTGATTTAATTTCAACCCGTTGGTTCTGGTCCAACCTTCTGGGGCAACAGAAAACAACACCATACCATCCTTTATATGACAGCCCTTCAAGTACTTGAAGACGGTTATCATATCACCTCTCAGTTGTCTCCTCTTCAGGCTAAACATACCCACCTCCTTCAACCTTTCCTCGTATGACTTGGTCTCCAGACCCCTCACCATCTTCACTGCCCTCCTCTGGACACATTCCAGCTTGTCTATATCCTTCTTGAATTGTAGTGACCAAAACTGAACACAATACTCTAAGTGAGGTCTATTGGAATTTTGAAAGAAGCTGGTGGGCACCACCACAAAATGGCAGCCATGAGGGCCCAGAGCAATCAGAGAATATTGGGCTGTTCTAAGCCACCTATGATGGAGGTAGCAGTTTCTGCCATTCTGCAAACAGAAAAGTGAAGCAACCCTTCTCCAATGAAGTGGAGGAAAGGCAGGACTGGAACTTTGATTTAGGGATTAGATATTTTGGTTAAGAAGTGGGTACCAGGTGACATATTAGTGGGTATCATGGTGCCCCCGAGCACCACATTGGAGATCACTGATGTAGTGTACTTAGGTCCTGAGCTAGAGGGAGAAAGGGAAAGGAAGGCAACTATGTGGTGAATGGAAATTATGGGACTCCCCTCCTTCACGATATTCTAGCCCTTTACAGTACTTTTTTTTAGACTGAAGGCAGAAAAGATGGGTAAGAGGTAAGATTGCAGCGAGACCTCATCTTCCATGATGTCAAGCAGATGAATCTTGGAAGCATTTTCGGAACAGATGTTATTTGTTTTGTTAAAAGACACATAGAAAGTCATAAAGGAGAAGGGGGGAGAAAACAGATTAGAACTGTCGTAGGAACAAAACCCAGACATTAAATTACTAAGGGTGAAAAAGATGCCTAATTACTATCAAGGAAGTGTTTAGACTGGTCTGTAATATATCTTAAAATCACACAGTGCAGTATGAAAGATGGAGCATCCATATTTTTGAGTCCATTCCATCATCAAAACTGTGTACCTTTCTTTCTTCTTTTCTCCACACTATTTGCTGTGCATCACACACACAGAACTGCTTGTGACAGCAAAAGGGGAGGTTTATTGACAGGACTACAGTAGGGAATGTACAGAAGAGCGCCATCAATGCTTGGTCTAGTGCTGTGTCAGGGAAAAGAAAGGTATAGGTGTTGCAAATTGGAAACCCTTTTGGGGGTAAGACCATTATCAAGTTCCCCCTGGCAAGAGGTCTGCCAGGTTCCATCTCTTTTTAATTTTAGGAAGGCTATAAAGAATTGCACCCAGTCAGCTTTTTCACTAAATCCCTACTTACTACAGCCCCCCATCCCACATGTTTTTTTCTCATGCTTTTCTCATGACTCCCAGCATAGCCTTTTAAATGGTCTCTTCCTTTTTTCACCAAAGGAAAACCTTGTTGGATCCAACACAAAATATGCATATATTGTTCCTTCCCAGAAGACTCCATGAGGATTTGACTGACTTTTTTAGTCACTAAACTGCTGTTGCAAGATGAAGAAGATGAAGAATTGGTTTTATACCCCACATCCTTCACTACCTGAAGGAGTCTCAGAGCGGCTTATAATCACCTTCCCGTCCTCTCCCTACAACCAGACACCTTGTGGGGTGGGTGAGCTGAGAGAGCTCTGCGAGACCTGTGGTTGACACAAAGTCACCCAGCTAGCTTCATGTGGAGGAGTGGGGAATCAAACCCGGTGTAACAGGCCAGATTCACCCCCCAGCCAGAGTAACCCCTGCCGGAGTAACCCCTGCCAGACAAACCTTTGCTGGGCCACGCCAGAGTTACCCCAACTGCACAACACAACAACCTGTAACCCCGGGCCAAAGTAATCCCTCGGGAGTAAAGTTGCCTATGCCAAACTATCTGAACCTGGGTCTCACAGTCCCCAATATAGAGTGGTAAGTTAAATGTCATTGTAACCAGCACAGTGTCAACTTCTGAGGGTTTGAGGTCCATGAGAAACTTGTCAGCCAATCTGAGATTCCTCTGGGTAGTGAAGAATGGGGTATGAATCCAATCTCATTAGTCAACAGAGCCCGGCAGAGGTTTGTCTGGCAGGGGTTAGTCTGGATTAACCCCCGGGGCTACTCTGGCCCAGCCCGGCAGGGGTTATTCTAGGCTAGGCTAGGGGGTGAATTGGTTTTCTAGAATAGAACCCTGCTGCTCTTAACCACTGCACCAAACTGGTTATGTACAATAACATGTTCCCTGCTTCCCTGAGTAGCAGGAATTTTCTAGGCCTTGTCAGAAGCTTTAGTTTCCTTGTGATAAGAGAGCACTGAAGGCTTATGGTAACTTTGTAATGTTTGCTTTATTTAAAAATATACCATAAGCTCATACAAAAGAGAAGCACATGAAGCAGAGCACCAAATATCGATTTGTGCAGTTTTCCCAAGACAAATGGTCCTCTCTCTGCATTCTTCTCATTCACTCACGCACAGCCCAAGATCCTTTGCAGGTGACTTGACCATCTTTCAGCAGACCTTCAAGAAACAGTAGCATCATCTGATGTGAAAATCCAAATGGTTACAGTCCACTGTGTCAGTCTTTTTGCATAACTTTTACCCAATGTCACTGAAATGTTTATGCTGAACCAGAACACGGTATTATGAGCTTCATCCAAAGTACAGTAACTACTTTAAAAGATGCACCTTATGCTCCTTTAGACTCAGTCCATAACCATTCCTATTTATTTAGAGAACGTATATGCTATCTGTGGTAGAACATGCCCGCTCTGGCCTACAAGCCCCATTCTGCCTTGCCTTCCTTGGGATTGACAACTCCCTGGAGGGGCTTTTCCTGTACATCCTCAATTGCCGCTGCCACCGCCTGATCAATATAGGGAGTTCTCACTGAAGGAATCCAGATCTTGGCAGGGAGAGGGGGATGAGCCTGAAAATCAGCTCATCCTGGACTTACCCACTCACTGGACTCCACCTGCGCCATGATTGTGTGTTTGTTGGAGCAAAAGAGCATGGTTGTTGTTGTTCAGTCGCACAGTCGAGTCCGACTCTTCGCGACCCCATGGACCAGACCACGCCAGGCCCTCCTGTCCTCCGCCGTCCGCTGAAGTTTGCTCAATTTCATGTTCGTTGCATCGATGACACTGTCTAACCATCTCATCCTTTGCCGTCCCCTTCTTCTTTGACCTTCAATCTTTCCCAGCATCAGGGTCTTCTCCAGTGAATGCTCCCTTCTCATTTGGTGGCCAAAGTATTTGAGCTTCAGCTTCAGGATCTGGCCTTCCAGGGAATAGTCAGGGTTGATTTCTTTTAGGATTGACTGATTTGATCTCCTTGCAGTCCAAGGGACTCTCAAGAGTCTTCTCCAGCACCATAGTTCAAAAGAATCGATTCTTCGGCGCTCAGCCTTCCTTATAGTCCAACTCTCGCAGCCATACATTACTACGGGGAATACCATTGCTTTGACCATGCGGACTTTTGTTGGCAAGGTGATGGCTCTGCTTTTTATCATGCTGTTTAGGTATGCCATCGCTTTCCTCCCAAGGAGCAGGCGTCTTTTAATTTCATGGCTGCAGTCACCATCTGCAGTGATCTGGGATCCTAGAAACGTGAAGTCTGTCACTACTTCTACGACTTCCCCTTCTATTTGCCAAGAAGTGATGGGCCCAGATGCCATGATCTTAGTTTTTTTGATGTTGAGCTTCAAGCCCACTTTTGCACTCTCCTCTTTCACCCTGAGCAAAAGGCTCTTTAGGTCCTCTTCACTTTCTGCCATCAGAGTGGTATCGTCTGCATATCTGAGGTTATTGATCTTTTCCCCAGCAATCTTAACTCCAGCTTGTGATTCATCCAGGCCAGCATTTCGCATGATGTACTCTGCATATAAATTAAATAAGCAAGGTGACAATATACATCCTTGTCGTACTCCTTTTCCTATGCTAAACCAATCAGTTGTTCCATATCCGGTTCTAACTGTTGCTTCTTGACCCTTATACAGGTTTCTCAGGAGACAGGTGAGGTGGTCTGGTACTCCCATCTCTTTAAGAACCTGCCATAATTTATTGTGATCCACACAATCAAAGGCTTTAGCATAGTCAATGAAGCAGAAGTAGATGTTTTTCTGGTACTCTCTTGCTTTCTCCATAATCCAGCGAATGTTGGCAATTTGATCTCTAGTTCCTCTACCTCTTCGAAACCCAGCTTGTACTTCTGGCAGTTCTCTATCCACGTACTGTTGGAGCCTAGCTTGTAGGATTTTGAGCATGACCTTGCTAGCGTGTGAAATGAGTGCAATTGTGCGATAGTTTGAACATTCCTTGACGTTGCCCTTCTTTGGGATTGGAATGTAAACTGACCTTTTCCAATCCTGTGGCCACTGTTGTGTTTTCCAAATTTGTTGGCAAATTGAGTGCAGCACTTTAACAGCATCTTCTTTTAAGACTTTGAATAACTCAGCTGGGATACCATCACCTCCACTAGCTTTGTTGTTAGTAATGCTTTCTAAGGCCCATTTAACTTCGCTTTCCAGGATGTCTGGCTCGAGGTCAGTGATTATACCATCGTGGTTGTCAAGGACGTCGAGGTCCTTCTTGTATAGTTCTTCTGTGTATTCTTGCCATCTTTTCCTACATGGTACAGGATGTCATCTCATCCATGACCATCCTGCATGGGGAAGAGGGGCTCAGCATCAGCTTCAATAACTGGCTGCTCCTCTCCCAAATGGTGTGTGTCCTCAAACCCTTCCAGGAGACCACCTATGCTCTGTGCTCATATGGCCAGCCTGGGGCGTCATCCCCCTGATTAGAGGGCTGGACTGGGCTCTGGGCTCCACACTGGAACTGGGCCTCAAGGGGATGGTTGTTCTCCCACAGGTCAGGGCCTTGGTAGAGGTCGCAGGTGGGCATCACCACCAGGTTGTATCCTCTCTGCAAAGAAGGGAAGTACAAGCTGGTCTCTATGTGTGACTCCCAGATAAGAGGCAGCATTGCTTTCCAGAATGCAGTGCTCATGCAATGTAAGTGTGAGCTTTGCAAAGGAGTGCGGAGGCTACAGGTCAACAGACATGGCCAGGCCAGAGGGTACAGTGGGTGGAAGAGGCTGGGGTGGAGGAGGAGGTGCAGCCCAGCACCTCCGCCTCAAACAGCCTAGCCAGGGGGAAGCCCCACTACTGGTTGTCAGTGGTGAACTGGGAGGTCAGCAGCAGTCAAGATGCCAGGTATGCAGTGGTAGAGGATTTGGCAAATGTGATGGTGAGGGAGTACCTTGTCAAGTTCCCTGAGCCTGCCAATGCTGTTCCCCTGGAGTACTGGTCATGTAAGGCCATTATCTGGGCTGACCTCTCTTGCATGGCCATGAGTCACCTCTCCTGCCCTCCCACTAGTGTCCAGAGTGAGCAGGTGTTCTCCCACCTGGGAGACATTCTGAGCCCCCACCAATCCCACCTGGACCCAGCCAGGGTAGACAAGTGGGCCTTCCTCAAGTTTAACCTCCTGCTGCTGGGCTATCCCTCTCTGGACCTCACAGAGTATGAGCCAGGCCTCCTGTTGTCTCCCTGCATGTCCCCCTGAGAAGGGGGCTTCCATTCCTTCCCTCAGGTTTCTGGGCTGAGCAAACAGCCAAAATATCACACTGTGACAGGGTGGGACAGCCAGAATTCTTCTGGAAAGAAGTAAACAGACAACTAGGGCAGCTCAATCACAAAATGGAAAGAGAAACAGAGGGAAAAACTTGCCTCTGAGGGAGGGGAAAGGATGGAGGCATCATATCCCCTCATTCCTCCTTCTCTCTGGCATGCGGGTTGTGTCCTTGGTACTTGGATGTGAGGATGGCCACCTCTGCTGAGTGGGGGTGGACTGGCCCCACACCCAACCCTTGCTCACTGAAATTCCCCCACTGAGAAAACCCCTGGATACCCCCTTTCACGCTCCAAAGAAAATCTCCCTCACCCAACACCTACCTCATAAAACAACATCTGCCTCATAACACAACACCTACCTCATGGAACAACATCCACCTCAGCAAATATCTACCTCATCAAACATCTGCTGGTACAAGCAACCCCTATTTGACTACCCCTTTTCATTGCATTTGTACAATTCACAATAGGTTACCTCCTATCTGTACAATGTGTTCTGCTAATAGTGAATCAGAAATTTCACCTAAGGGTGGGCAGTGACCAGAGGATCTATGTGTTTTGGCCTGAGGGGGCCTGGGAACGTCGTGGTCACACCTTCCTGGGTTACAGTGGTTGCCAGGGGTCTCTGCCAAGCTGCTGTTGTTAGCAGTCAGACTCCTCCTCTTGTAGAGGGGCAGCTTATAGTTCATAGAGTAAGGTTTCACTTTAAGGAGAAGGGATACGGTTTCACTTTAGCCAGGAGGGAACAGTGAACACAAAACAGTATTTAGCAAAGATTTATCACTGAGCAGAAGCACCAGATGACTAACAAAGCACTGATGATGACGGATGTACTCTTGCCAGTTAAACACAGGTCATGTGGCAAGAATCTCTCACTTTCCCTTTACTACAAGTTAAAAGGAAAGTCATGAGATCAGCAAAAAATCAAGACAGAGTCAATAAGATTTATTTCCACAGATGGATGTGGGGCACCATTGGCTGTGTTTCAGAAGTCCTGTTCATCTTCTCTTGCCCAAAGGCTTATGTTTCTATCAGTGGGCCAGATAACAGTGCAATGAACCTTACCTCCATATTGTTGGTTTAAGGATATTATGCACACATCATTCTTCTTCTAAATCACAGCTGGGCCTCATTTGAAGGAGTAAATTGAGAAATTATACACTTGGAACAGGAGAAATTAACCCACTTCTAGCCCAGCAGAATCACTTGTAATTTACTTTCTGTATTACATCTTTAATTTACTCAATCTGCATTACTTTCTATGTTATACTTTTAACATACACAGTGAGGTGGAGAATTACCAGAGTGTGATGCAGTTGAATGTAACTCAGTAGAAAATGAAGCTAGGAGTCTCAAACTTGACCACCAGCTTGAAGAGTTGCAGAAAATGAAGGGAACTGGAACGTCCTAGCCCAGATGATCTTTCACCTGGGTAACCTTAGCTCAGTCACACACTCAACCTAACCTGCCTCAGTGGGTTATTGTGAAGATAAAATGTGGGAGAGAAGAATTATGTGAGACACTTTAGGCCTACATTGGAGAGAAAGGTGGGGTATAAATTAATTAAATCTAAATCTAAGATGATTTAAGCATGTATTTCAAAGCATTTTTGTCAGTGTCATAACTCTTGTGCAAGAGCTTGGCTTGGGCCAGTGTACTGTGCAACGTGTGAAATGGCCATTTGAAGCAAGTATAATCCAGATAAATGGAACTCTGATCAGTTTTTCTGCCCTGCACAGGCCCTCAGCTGCAACCAGTATAGGGTAAACATGCTATAAAAATACAGAGCCACAGATTTATTGGGTGCCTACACTATACTGGGTATCACACTGCACAAATGACAGCTGGGTGAGTAATTTTAGGCCAAATTGGGTTTAGGACATTGTCAAAGGGCTGCTAGCTGAACTGAGCTGATGTTCAGAAGAGGAAGATACTTACCAAGGCCTGTGCTGATGGCAGGCCTCTGAAAAAAGATTTTAAAATCTCTTTGCTGCAGCTCCCATGGGATCTAAGTGCTCAAAACCAGTGCTATTCAGACCTTGCTATTTTGGGGGAGGGTATTTTTCATATGCATGTCTGCACTTGGAAGTCATGTTGACCTCTGGTGACTGACCCCTACTGGGGGCCTGGAGGATTTTCACAGAGATGGCTGAATAAAGCCTGCCTCTGTCTTCCCAACTTGGTATTCCAAGGAAGTTTCCCATCCAAATACTAATCACAGTCAACCCTGCTTAGCTTCTGAGATTTTACAAGATTGGGCTTGCCTGGGCAACCCAGGTCAGGGCAGACCTAGCTCCTTTAACAGATGACCTAACTAAAACTTTCTATTTCAGAGACTGTCCATGAGGTAATTCCTGGGGAAATGAATTCTCATGTATCCAGAGAGAGGATAGCAAGCTTCTGTATCCCATTTGATGGTTTCCTTACCTCCTTGTTCAAAACCAGACTGCAAGACAGCATCAAGCCATACATAAATGATTTAATATACTACCCCTTTGACTAATTCATTGAATTGGGGTTTAATTATTATTATTTTTAGAATTCTTCTAAGAGATTTGAAAGTACTCCTGCTGCTTAATCCTCAACAAACTTGCAAGTCTTAGAGAAACATGTGAAGGGAAAGTTAAGATTTTAGCTACACATTCAGAGCTTTTGGAGCTGGCCCATACTTTAATTTGGTAACCATGTTTGTTGCCAGCTACACCAGGGCTATAGCTCTGTTTCCCATAGCAAATAAGTAACCTGTGGATGACAAATAACCATCCTCAAATACCCACATACATGGAACCTGGGAAATTCAGATGAATCAGAACACTCAGGAATGGGAACACATGTCAAGCAACTATTGTTCAAATATTACATGCTACTGCAGAAAACATGGGCATTTCTTAAAAAAAGCTCATCACTGATGCTGAGTTATTTAGCCTTTACGGTCTTCCAGTTCTGCACTAACTCTCAGCATGAACAAAAATTTGAGCAGGCTAGAAATCCCCACATTACTACGTTTGTATAATATAGCTCATTCCCCCACCCAAAGAGGTTTCACCTGGCTTGTAATATCAGGGCATGCACATTGATAGAGTCATACGCAAGGGACTTATTGATGCCTACAACAGTAGCTTCTACGGCCAACCCCAGTCAGCAGCCACTTGGAAATTCAGCCAACCTTTCCAAGCACACCTGGGAGAAAGAACCTAAGGATCTGGCCAGCAATCCAAGAAAGAAAGAAACCAAACAAAATAACTGGCCTAAAAAGAGGAAGCATTCACCAAACAAAAGGCAGCTTGTCCAGGGAGTCTGAACACAAAGTTCACAGAAGAATGAGAATATCACTGAGAGCAAGAGGCCACCTCAAAAGAAATTAACAAGAATCATCAGCTGTTGCCACTTGTCCACAATTTCATTCTATATTACAAAACAGAGAAATTCTGTGGAGAAAACTGTATCAATTAATAATACATCTGAGATGGACAAATTAGTGTTCTAACACAGGTAGTTACAGATTTCAGGCACACCACCAGTTCTCCCCCCCCCAAGTTTATTTATTAAAACATTTTCCTGCATTTCTCATGTGGCTCAAGGCTATTTAAAATTCCAAAAATAAAAAAACATACAAAACACTGAAAAATCCAATTTATCTCCCTAAGAAAATGCCTACATTTAAAGTCCTCACAAAAGGCCTTACAGTGCCTCCTAAAAATGTCTAAAATGGTGACTTCATCACTTTCTCAGGGGCCTTGTTCCACAAGGTGGGAGCCACTATACAAAAGGAACAGGCTCTAGTGGATGCCAAGGAGGCCACCTTAAACTGGAGAACAACTAGAATGTGGCAATCAGAAGACCATAGGCGGCACACAAGAATATGTCAGGAGACACACTCCTTTAGATATGACAGTTACAAGGAAACCAACATCTTCCAAGTGTGCAGGAAGCAAGTCAAGCCAACCCTCCTCTGGATTCAGAAAAAGCAACCAGCAAATGCCTATCTAAATTATACTGAATAGTACTGATATTCCAAAATTAGTGAGAGTGTTAAAAACAGAATCACCATTATGGAGACGCAATACAAAGGCAAACTTCACACATTGCTGTCATGTATTATATTGACTCTATTGCCCTTGCTAAATTAGCCTTTGAAAGTGTAATGGATCCACTGGAGAACATGGGCTCTGGACAGCCATGTGCTTGGACTGGTTCTAACCGGTCCACCATGTGGCCAGGCGAAGGGCCTGAGCTTCGCCCCAAAGGACAATGGACTAGTGGATCCTGACTCCCCTCCAATGGAGGAGCAGGAGGTAATCCAATCAATGTAAATAGCGAATCACCGTGTGTGTGTGTGTTTGGGGTGTGGTTCACTTGGGGATAAAAGCCGGCCTGCGAGCTGGCTCAGTTGTCTTGTTCTTCATCTAATAAAGTATGTGAGAGCTGAAATCACTAGTAAGTCTCCGTACTTTTCAGAAACTGAATTTTTAACTAAACTAGAGGCCCTTTACTCCCCCCCCTCCCCCCTGGTGAATGTGTGCTTTCAAAAAAGAAATGTACATTTTACCAGGAGTCAAAACACATTTTCTCTCCACCGATTTCATAGCATCCTGATGAGGCGTGGCTTGTGAATTACTACCCTCTTTGAAGATATAAACAGATCTCTCTCTCACTATAACTCCTCAAACTGAGGCTTAATTTCATCCAAGTATTTTAAAATTGCTCCCAGACTTAGATCCTTCATTTCATAAAGGCTTTGAGTTGAGTTTGCTGCACAGAGCAATTTAGCTGTTAATCTGGCTCAAGTAAAACCTGAGCATCCAGCTAGGACAACATTCTGATAAATAGGCAGCAGTTTAGAGCACAAACAATGCAACCACTTCAAGTTTTAGAAATTAATTTTAGCTGTGGTACTGATTGGGTCACATACCCTTCACCCATGCAGACATCACACATGTGAGCAGTTACATGATTCCTAGCCGGGGGTGGGGGTGTGTGTGTTGTAGCCTGGCTGGTCCATGACAGGGGGATTGCAAGTCAGATGCATGTGAACAATCCTCACAGATATCAGATACCTGAAGGCAAATGCCTTCTGCTTCACTACATGAATATCTTTATCTGTAAATACCTAATACCACAATCTATTTTAGTACCCAACCAAGATTTACATTAATGCTACATCAAACATCATCTTCTCAATGTAACAGTCAGGTATTAATCTGGCAACAACTTAACTGGAATTATAGAACTGTTCAACCTGTTTATTGGGAATCCTGTGTAAATCCTGCAGATTTAAGACACATGTGATAGTCTTGTCCATTAACAGAAAGGTTTTGAAAGATAGGTATTTCTGGCAACCAATCATATGAAATATTAAAAGATCCAAAAATACTTCTCCTAGGTCTTCTAGGAAAACCAGTACCATCTGACCATAAAAATGATTCATGATATTTTAATACTGGTGACAATGCTTATTGCTAATAACTGTCCAAGTATGAAGAATCTGTACATCAAATCATGGATTAATAAGGTTAGGCAAATATTTAAACTTTCAAAATTAAAAGAACTTGTACATCTGAGAAAGAGGAGATAACTAAAACCCACCTTTCATAAATGCTGAAATTTTAATTTTACCAGTATTAATTTTACCAGTGTTCTTCCTTTTTAAAGCAAATGTTACCATTAGGTTATATAAAGAGAATATTTTTATTTATATATTTTATATCTTGTATGCAGGGGTCTTTTTGGTGGGGGGGAGCGCACCGGAGCGCAGCTCCAGGAGCTCAGGAGCCAAGCCCCGCCCCCAGCCGGCATCCGGGGGAGTCTTTCAGGCAGCCGAATGTCAATTTCAGCTCCATTGTATCCTATGGGCCATTGAAGTCAATGGTGAAAACATAGGGTATATTCTCGGGGCTGGAGGGGAGGGGTTTGAGGGAGAGGCTCCAAACTCACAGGGTAGCTGATGGAGCCTCTCCCCAAGATACTCACTAAGTTTCAAGAACATTGGATCAGGGGATCCAATTCTATGGGCCCCCAAACAGGGTTGCCCCCATTCCCTCCATTGTTCTCTATGGTGGGAACAAAGTAACTTTTTTTCCTGGCACAGCTGTTCTCTCAAGGACAGTTTCTGTCAGAAGTTCTCTCAGCCCCACCTACCTCACAGGGTGTCTGTTGTGGGGAGGGGAAGGGAAAGGAGTTTGTAAGCCGCTCTGAGACGCCTTTGGGCAGTGAAGGGCGGGGTATAAATCCAAACTCTTCTTCTTCTTCTATGTTTTCACCATTGACTTCAATGGCCCATAGGATATAATGGGGCCAAATAGCCGCCAAATTTCTTTCATTCCCTCCTTTCCTTCTCTCCTTTTCCTCTTTCCTTCCTTCTTCTCTTCTCTCTTTCTTTCTTTCTTTCCCACCTTCTTCTCTTCTCTTTTTTCCTCTTTTCCTTGTTTCCCTCCTTCTTCCCTCTTTTTCTTTCCCTCCTTTCCTTCTCTTTCTTTCCCTCTTTCCTTCCTTCTTTTCTTCTCTCTACTCTCTCTCTTTCCTTCCCTCTTTCCTCCTTCTGTGGCCCAACTCTAGTGAGAAGGGGTTTAAACTTTAAATCCCTTCTCTCTTAGCTCCCCCATCCAGGCCAGCTGGGGAAGGGAAGAGAGGGCTTTAGAAGATGCCTCCCCCCCTTTTGCTTCCCCTTCTGACATCACTTCCGGTGATGTCAGGGGGCATGGCATATGCTAATAGCCTAATAGCTTATCAGCATACCATATGCAAATGAGCTCCTGCAGCTCTTTTTCTACGAAAAGACCCCTGCTTGTATGTGTTTGTGTGTGTGTGTATCTTTAATGTGAATGTTATGGGATTCTATAAACATAAAAGCATGGTGAAAACTCTGTCTTCAGTATTTGTACTTAAAAAAAATAAAATACAAAAAAAGTATAACAAAGTTGCACTTAACTGTAACTGTTGTTAATTGAGTATCTTCTGTGCAGGCACACATGGGATGGCGCATGAGCAGGCCTGCCAGTAGAGAGGTTTTTACCCCTAAAAGCCTCCAGGGGGCACTGCATAACAGAGCCAAAAACTTGTTCCCACCCAGGGATCACGTGCTCCCATACAGCAGCACCCCCATCCTCAGTACCTCTAATTGCCACTGAAGCCAGAGCATGCAGTGGGGCAGGAGGGACAGTATGTATGCCTAGACAAAAGATACTCAATTAACAACAGTTACAGGTAAATGTAACTTTGTTTTCATCATCAATCTTCTATGTAGTCCCACATGGGGATTCTAGCAAGCTATTCAGCAGGCAGTGAGGCATGCTGTCCTTACCTGAACAGCAAGTGTAGTACTGCCTTTCCCACTTGAGCCTCTCGCCTTGCCTGCAGATCCAACGTGTAGTGGTGTATGAACATGTCTGCTAACAACCAAGTAGCAGCCCAGCATATCTGCATCAATGGCACTCCATTGAAAAAGGCTGTAGAAGAAGCTATAGCTCTGGTAGAGTGGGCATGAATGTTCATGGGGCACAGCAACCTAGCTAAACCATAGCATTCTCTAATAGTAGAGACAATCCACAGGGACAAAGTTTGAGGGGAAGCCCTCCTCCCTTTATTAGACTCAGCAAAACATATAAACAGTGCTCTATCCCTGCGGGACTCCAATGTTGTTTTAAGGTAAAATAATAAAGCCCCTTTAACACCTAAGGAGTGCAACAATCACTCATTTTCAGAGCTTGGTGTAGGAAAGAAGACAGTCAAAATAATAGCCTGGGATAAGTGGAATCTGGAGACTACTTTAGGGAGAAACCTAAGACTGGGTCAAAGGATTACCCCATCAGGGAAGACCTTCAAAAATGGGGGTTCCACCTGAAGAGCTGCTAACTTATTTACTCTCCTGTTTGATGTGACAGCCACTAAAAACAGACTTTCATAGAGAGTTCAGCCAAGGAACATGTTGCAAGAGGTTCAAGGGGCTTATGCATCAATTGTGTTAAAACAAGTGAAAGGGACCACTGGGGAACCAATGGGTCCTGAAGTGGGCAAAAATTACATCATCCCTTAAGAAATCTCTTGGACAAGTGATGGGAGAAAACTGACCCCTCTCCACCAACTCCCCTGTGGTAACAACAGATGGCAATCAGGTAGACCTTTAAAGAAAAGGCCAAATCTTTATTTTTCAGGTGCAATAAATATTCAAATATGACTTGCAACAGAGCACTACCCAGAGACATTTCCCTATCACCACACCAGAGAAAAAACGGCCTCCATTTATACAAATAGGACTTTCTAATAATAGGTTTACATGAATTCATGAGTACATCATTAACTTCCTGGGAGAATATTAAGTCTCTGTCCCAAGCCTCCAAGCCATCAAGTTGAAATGATTCAGATTGTGGTGAAACACTTGGTCGATACTGATTGTTTGGGCAAGGAGAGGTACTGTCCCCAGGAAATCTCCATAAGGATTGGGAACCAGATTTGGTGAGGCCAAAATGGAGCCACCAAAATCATATTTGATCTTTGTCTCCTGGCCTTCCCTGTCACCCTGATAAGGAGCAGAAATGTAGGGAATGCATAGAAAAGAACATCCTCCCAATGAATCTGCAACACATTCCATAGGGAAGCTATGCCCCCTCCTGCTAAAGAACAGAATCTTGCAGCCTTTGTGTTTTCTCTCATCACAAAGAGATCGACCTCTGGGACTTTCCAGGGCTGACTTGGATGAAGGTCATGAGGCTAAGGGCTTTCTCCCACAATGCTTCTTTAAGCTTTGACACCCTTCTCCTTTGGCTGCAAAAGAGGAACTGAGGGTGGGGGCACTGCTGCGCAGAAGCACGTGGACCCTGGGCAGGAACAAGTTTCTGGCTCTGGTGCACAGCACCCCCTGGAGGCTTTTAGCTGTAAAAACCTCTCCAATGTCAGGCCTGCTCATGTGCAGTCCCATGTGAGGCTGCACAGATTGATGATGAATTTAAAATGTCTACGGTCTAGTTTATACAAGCTCGTTTGAGTGATAGTGTGACAAACTCCATGTGCAAGTGGTCCATCACAGACATTTCCTCCAGCAGAACTTTTTCCTTTTACTTTGTATCACTTGAGTCTGTGCACACCTTCAGCTGCCAGTGATATACAATAATGCAGAGAATCAATACAACGCAGGTATAAGTCTATTTTTCTACCCATAAAATAGAGCAACACTGTATCTTAATTGGCATAAAATGTAACTCCAGATCTGGCCCGTAGCCTGCGTGGGGCCCTGGGGGCCCGGCTCCCCCACGGGTTTTGCGGGCCCCCTCCCCCGAGCCTCTGCTCCCCCCTACTCCCTCCGGCCCCCTCCCCCCTGGCCCTCACCCCTCTCCCTAGGTCACCAAGGCTGGTCGGGGCCCTCGGAGAGGGGAAGGGAAGGGGAAAGGAGATGGGCCGGGGCAGCTCCCCCTGCGGCTCTGGAGGTGGGGGCGGCGGCACCTTCTCCCCCAATATGGCACGGAGGGTGTGGCAGCTGCGGGGGAGGGGGAGGAGGGCGAGCGCAGCGGGAGGGCAGGAGGGGAAGGTCCCTGTCCGGCGGGAGGGTTGTGCTGCATGGAGTGGAGGCTTCTTCACCCCCCTTTTTCCTGACAGAAAAGTTGTCCTGGAGCTGCATTTCCAGTTCCTTCCGATCAGGGGTCTTTTTGGGGGGGAGTCCACTCCCAGGAGCTCAGGAGCCAAGCCCCGCCCCCAGCCGGCGTCCCAGGGAGTCTTTCAGGCAGCCGCATGTCAATTTCAGCTCCATTATATCCTATGGGCCATTGAAGTCAATAGTGAAAACATAGGGTATATTCTGGGGGCTGGAGGGAGGGTTTGAGGGAGAGGCTCCAAACTCACAGGGTAGCTGATGGAGCCTCTCCCCAAGATACCCACGAAGTTTCAAGAACACTGGACCAGGGGATCCAATTTTATGAGCCCCCAAATAGGTTGCCCCTATTCCCTCCATTGTTCCCTTCTGGTGGGGAAAAAGTTACTTTGTTCCCACCATAGAGAACAATGGAGGGAATAGGGGCAACCTGTTTGGGGGCCCATAGAATTGGACCCCCTGGTCCAATGTTCTTGAAACTTCGTGGGTATCTTGGAGAGAGGCTCTACCAGCTACCCTGTGAGTTTGGAGTGTCTCCCTCAAACCCCCTCCCCTCCAGCCCCCAGAATATACCCTATGTTTTCACCATTGACTTCAATGGCCCATAGGATATAATGGGGCCAAATTGCCACTGAATTTCTTTCATTCCCTCCTTTCCTTCTCTCTTTTTCCTCTTTCCCTCCTTCTTCTCTTCTCTCCTTCTTTCTTTCCCACCTTTTTCTCTTCTCTTTTTCCTCCTTTCCCTGTTTCCCTCCATCTTCCCTCTCTTTCTTTCCCTCCCCTTTCCATCTCTTTCTTTCCCTCTTTCCTTCTTTCTACTCTCTCTCTTTCCTTCCCTCTTTCCTCCTTCTGTGGCCCAACTCTAGTGAGAAGGAGTTTAAACTTTAAACCCCTTCTCTCTTAGCTCCCCCACCCAGGCCAGCTAGGGAAGGGAAGAGAGGCTTTAGAAGATGCCTCCCCCCTTTTGCTTCCCCTTCTGACATCACTTCCGGTGATGTCAGGGGTGTGGCATATGCTAATAGCCTAATAGCTCATTAGCATACCATATTCTAATGAGCTCCTGCAGCTGTTTTTCTACAAAAAGACCCCTGCTTCCGATAAGGTCTTAATTGTGGTTCCCATTGTTAAATGGGAAGGCTTTCAATCAACATTTCTCTTCTTTTTAAGAATGTTCCTATATTTTAAGGGTAGAAATATATATATATGTGTGTGTGTGTGTGTATATATATATATATATATATATACGTAGTGACTAGAGTGGTAAACTCCAATGTGGTGCCCAACAATGTGTTTGCTGGTGGCTACTTGCTTCTTACCCAGCACTTTTTCACCAAAGCAAACAGCCAGTTCTGACTATCTTTCACCTCAGTAAAGCAGGAGGTGTTTTTGAAGACCCCAAGGGAAATCACTTTTGGTCTTACAGAGCGTGCACATTTGGAGACAGTTGTCCTGATCACAGGTGGATGCTCTGCTTGAAACCTCCCAATATTTTAGCAGCCATTTTGTGATTGGTCCTGCTTCCCAAGGTATCAGTTTTGTGATTGTGACCACTGCCCTTTCTTAAAATTCCAAAAAATGCCCACAAGTTCAAATCAAAGTAGCAGCCCCTTGCAGGAAGAAGTTCAGTATTTTTTATTGTAAAATGAAACAGAATTCTAGGGGGGAAGCTATTTCTGGTTTTGGCTTAATAGTCTTCTCTGCTCTCTAATAAAATATTTTTCCTTTTTTCTGTTGCTGCTTTGCATGCCTTTCAGTATCAGGTCTCAATGAAAACTTTTTGAAAACTTAGTTCTGTTACACAAAGATTAATACTGCTGTGATTGTGCTGTCCGGTTTTAAAAACATAAAATCAAATCTCTCTTTCAATTGTACTGAATTTGTCTGACGAGATTGAATTTGGTCTATATTTTTCCCCTTGCAATCATGGTTCCCCAATGGAGGGGGGGGGGCAGTGTTCCCTCTAAGCTGAGTTAGTGTGAGCTAGCTTACACTTTTTTAACTTCCAGCTCACAGATTTTTGTCTTAGCTCAGGAAGGATGGCTCCAGAGCAAACTAATTTATGCGGCAGCCAAATTGCTCTCTCACAACTTTAATGGCAGTAGCTCACAAAGTAGAAGTTTTGCTCACAAAACTCCACAGCTTAGAGGGAACATTGGTGGTGGGCCCCCTGAGAAAAACATGGGCCCCCTGAGCAAAACGTTGTTAGCTACGGGCCTGCTCCAGATATGAAAACCAAGCAAGGCTTTAAGATCAAAACCAGATTCCGTTTTCATCAAAGGGATGTTGCAACATGTCTCTCACGGCACATACTTTTGTCTACTGTCTGTTTGAAGGCTTAATACAACAGAACACTTAATGCAGAGCTCTCAATGTTTTTTTTTTATTTTGAAATAGTAACTGAGTAACTGCATAGGGGTCAAATTACTATCAGGATCAAAGTGTAGAGAGAACAGGTTTTTAGCCCTTCCCCTTGCATCAGTTTCCTAAAGTTCCCAAGAGAGCCACATGGAGCTCTTGCCTACTGGGACAGACCATAAAGACAACATACATTGCATGTATGTTTGCATCCACAGTGAAAATATCAACCCCACCTGTGCATTTGGGGCCAGGAAAGGATGCAAAGAGGGCCATTTGACCCTTCCCATCACCTGGGCACTAGAAAGTAAAAATGCTTGGGATCTACAACCACAGAATTACCAGCATCTTGTCTAGTAAGTTGTTGCTTATGAGAAATTGATGTTCTTCAAATAATCATCTGTATGAACACATATACAAGTACTGAGCCAATGCAGAAAATTTCTGGAGCCAAAGACCTAACCCTGCCTTTTAAAAGAAAGAGATTTCCCTTTTGTGCATGCTTTGAGGGACAAGGTGCGTGTTAGCCCACTCATTTTCTTCCTGGCTGCTGGAAAAACATCCAATACAAGAAAGACAGGAGGGTGGATTATGCAACTGCACAGATGAACGCTTGAAATATAGAGTCCTGATAATCTCAGTCTTTAGAATCATTTGTAGCTGCTGCTGGCACTCAGTTTGGGGAGAAGCCTCACTATGGGTAACAGAGACTGAATACTTTGTGTGAAGTACTAGAATCAGACAAGAGGCCTGCAGAACATGCTCCGAAGGGAAAGCCGCAGGCAGGAGCAGCAGTGCCTGTATGCTTGCTTCGTAAGCTTTCAGCAAGGGGGACCAAGACTCAACCTCCTGTTCTTCTGATAATTGTGTTTGACAGCAGCAGGAGTTCAGATGGGGGCACCTCTTCATTCAATGGAGGGGCAGAATTTCTAAGCTTTAGCTCTAGAATATTGCTCTGTGCAAGTGCCTGGCCAAAGACCACAAAGAAGGTGCACACATGAAGGACACTGCCAGCTTCTTTCAGTTCCCTTCTTTGGGCTTGTGGATGCCTCTAGCAACAAGAATAGTCTTAACACTGAGCAGAGTTAACTTTCTATGGGAATTTGCAGCAAGGATTCCCCATAATATTTGTAGGACTTGGCTGCCATGACGGTAGACATCACAGGAAACCCTTGTATGTATACATGGCTGAATCACACAAAGGTTCTTGCCATATGTGTGGACACGTAAGAACCAGCGGAGAGGCGTGTAAAAGGAATTTTGCACCTGTATTGGAAGGTGCTAAAGCTGCGAGAGAATTTGAGTATGACAATAGCCTGCAATCAGATCCTGGGCATTCGCATCCTTTGGTTCTATTTTACATTTTTTAGTTTGCTTTTCTTCTGTGGAACTGAAGGTGGCATATATAATATTTCCAGACAGTCTTCCATCCAGACACTGATGTGACCAAGACTTCCTTAACTTTAGCAAGGTTACTGTACAATGTGCTGGCATGTTAGTAGGAACTTAACAGTTAAAATTAATGCATAGGTTTGTTGTTCAAATCCATATTTTGTTCTTGTCTACCTGATAGCAAAATAATTTATGGTTACATCTCACAGACGAGAAATAGGTCCACCCTTTCATTTTTCTATTGGATATCACGATATCAGAATTGTATGGATGTAGTACCACTTATTGTTGCCTGAGCTTTACTTATTTCCTTCTGTACACTTATTATACTCTGTTTTGCTAGTTATATATGCTCTACATTGTAAAATTGTATTTCGACGTGAATTATTGTAAGGTTATATTGTTCACTTACATTACTGTTACGTCTTTCTATACTCAATTTTTTTTAAAAAAAAATCCATATTTTGTGGGAGTCAGCACTCTTTCACACGAGAAAAAAATACCCAGCTTCCACAAAATTAGCCAACACCTGGCTTGAGCTATTTACTGTAAGATTTTGAGTTATCTCCATATGGTCATGTTTTAGGATTCATAGCCACATGGTACAATATAAGGCAACAGAACAACTGGCTTCAAAGGAAACTATATATTCATAGAATGCTATGAGTATTAAACATAATCAGAACATATCTACTTGCTAAGGCTGTGGTCAGATGACAGGCTTGGTGTGGTCTGGCTGTGCCTCTATTTTATCTGGCGTTATTTATTCTGGAGAGGTTTGTCCAAACATGTCACCCGTAACCTGCCTCACAGTGCGCTCACTCCATGGTTGACCATTCAGATTATTGCTGCAGGGTAACCACAGAGTGGGTGGTCAGACGGCATAATTTTTAAAATATTGTCTTGCACCCATGTGCAGAAGCGCTCATTTGAATCACCACTCCATTTTGACAGCTCCACAATCCCTCTGCCAAGTACTGCCACGCCTTTCAGCCTCCTTCGCTTTGCCTCTTTTCCTTGGAATACATGGGGGGAAGTGTAACCATCATGCAGAGTTACACTAGAGTAGCCCTATTGACTTCAGTACATTTACTCTTGTGTCAATCTTGGGATGCTCTCAAACAGCTAAATGCACAACCAGTGATTATGCACACATTGCTGACTGAATTTTTAAAATGCACACAGACGGAAGGGCATGGTCTGACTTCACAAATGGCTTGATTTCGCAGCAGGGGAGTTCAGATATCCAGAAATGTGGGGTGACAGCACTGACATCTGTAAAGACCAAACTTTCCCCGGTGTCAAATAACTCCAATTTGAAGATGGGTCAGAACGGGGTGCCAATGATTGGGAAACAGGAGGCAGATGTTACTGTCTGATTGTGCACTTTAAATCCGGACGGAAACAGCAACAACATTGAATCAAACTGCTCAGCCTACGAGTCCTTGAACAGTTGTATGGCAATGAAGACCTGTTATAACAATAGCACCCTTCTTCCCAAGATGGCTCCCATAATAAAGACAAAGTTACCAGTGCAGATTTTTAACAAACTCTGTTTATGACACCAGGACAGGCACAAGATACAAAAGCTAGGCCACAACAGACATGCCCCACTGGTATGTTCAGAGAACTAAGCAGTCCCCCACCCCAACTTGTCCCCTGGCTTTTGGAAGCTCTTCTAGAGAGTATCAGTTCAGATTCTACCGATTTTTTTTACAAGTTTGTGCAACCAAAAATGGAACCATTTTACAATAAAAACTAGACTGCAATGTCTACAATTAGGTAGAAACTGTGATCCAACAAAAGTGATTCTTATGTTAGCTCAACTATAGGATGATTCCAGTTGAGGTGCGGTTCACCTGGCACCATGATGAGGAAAACCAACATTGAGGCCTACAGGAATACACAATCCCTGCCTCCCGCAGGAATGAGAGATAAACCTTTGCCAAAGAGAAACGGCATGAAGTATGTCTACACATGACAAGGGGAGGAGCTGTTCTCTGAATCCCAGCAGGGAAGCAAGCACTTTGGATTTCTATCTCTGCATCTTGAGATCATTGGGCCCCACTAGCTGCTCAGTATCTGTAATGCTCTGGTTTGAAAGGACCATCCTTTGGCAGGCCCAGGTACTTGGCCTGCTTATCGCTCAGCTTTGTCAATTTCACACATAGTTTATCCAGATGAGCAGCAGCTACAGCTTCATCCAACTGAAAGAAAGAATGGGGGAAGAAAAATTAGGACCATTACCTGATAAAGAAATCATAGTACACTAGACCCAGGTGGTGTAACCAACTAAAAACTGATTATATTTTCATACATTAACAATTAAGCCAAAGAGACAACAACACTGGTTTGTAGTGCTCCAATTTATGAACCTGGGCTATATGCATTCTGCAACAGCCCCGCAGAAACTCATAAAACATTGATGCAAAATTCAGTATCCTAAGACTACTGGCTTGCTTTTTTAAAAAAAGAGGTGAATTTTAAATACTATAAACAGTTTTCTGAAATTCTTAAAAGTCCATCATTCTAAAAACTCATCCACATAAGTAATATCTAAGAGAAGTCTCGGAAGGGGAAGATAAGTGGAAGTGTTCAGCAGATGAATGCAGTGGAGATGCTATATCTTCCCACTGCTTCATGGTAACAGTGTACAAAAAGCAGTTTGAAAACTCAGCTCCTGTATCGCACACTGTGGAAAGAGACCTGTGCCTCAACCACATACACACACACACACATCAACTCAACTCAAGCTATGCACACACACACACACACACCAGGGGATGTTACACCAACTCTTTATCAATTCCTGCCATGGACCAGAAATGCTTCAGGCTCTTTTTTAAAAATTAAACAAAAGATGGTCCAAGTGAGTATCTACATCTTACTGATCAGAGGAAAAACTTTTTTCCTATTATCATTTGTGAACCTGGCCAGATTTCAAAGAACAATGACGTTCAGCCTGAGCATCAAACAATTACTATCTTGTTGGATTCATTGGCTGGTTTGGGGAAATTGAGACCAGATGACTTTTTAAAAAAAGATGACCTTTCTCTTCTTACTCTCCATTTCCAGAACAAAGAATTCAATTTTAATTCTCATAATTAAGGAAAATCTCAAGGGAAATAAATGGCAAAAATAAGTCAGATGTAGAGATTTTGCAGATACACAGTAGACACCTGGACAATTAGGACCAGATTGTGACTGGCTTTGCTTAGGTGTTCAAGGACTGGTACAATCCCTCTTAGGTTCTTGTGCTGGGGGCCAGTCTCAGTGAGGCCCCAGAAAAGACTGCTGAAGGAAGGCGCACACTGGAGCCACACCACTCCCCTCTTTCATTGGACTATGCAAGAAAAATGCTCCTGGAAACATATTTTTCAGGGAAGTACAAACCATGGAAGTATTCTGAGTCTCAAGAAAGCATAGTAACTCTAAAGCAAAAAATAAGACTTGTAAGCAACCTGAAGGCTAGAGAGGTCACAATTCATCCATCCGTTGGTCCACATCCACTCAAGCATTAGCTGAACCTTGGGCTAGTTTGCAACAATGTACTCAGTACAAGAGTTGTCCAATAATTCTCTTTTTCTATGTGTACTCTATGCATGAGGGTAGCTCGACAGATGCGTGGCATATCCAGCCTTTCCAGGCAACCCAAAACTTTCTTAGGATCAAATTACACACTATGCTAGGGGATCAATGATCGGATGCCACCATGTGCCATTTAGCCTGAAAAAGGCAAGGGGAGCACATAAGAATCTACACTGTAGCACTGTGAAATGGGAGAAAGATCACTATTTCCTCCTACCCAATTAGAAATGTTAAGTCTCTGAGATACTATGCAGTACTGCGTTTAAAAAAGACACAACATAGGTACCTACTGGTGCTAACATCAGGGGGAAAGGTAATTTTCAAACAAAGAATTGGCATGGGGTGAAGAGTTAATTTTTACTTTATTTTTTACTTTATTTATACCCCGCATTTCTCTCCCATAAGGACTCAAAATGGCTTACACTGTTCTCTCCTCCATTTCATCCTCACAACCACCCTGTGAGATGAGACAGGCTGAGAATGCATGAGTGGTCCAAATCACCCAAGCACATTTCTATGGCATAGTGGGGATTTGAACCTGGGTCTCCCAGACCCTAGTCCAACATTGCAACCACTATACCACACTTGCTCCCCAGACCCTTAGTGCAACTCACCTTCTTTGGCAGGATATGGACTCCTACTGCATATTTGCCAGGATTTGTCCAAAGCTCTATCTGTGCCAGCACTTGGTTGGTAAATGAGTTACTCATGACAAAGCTAGGATGACCCATGGCACACCCCAAGTTCACCAGCCTGCCTTCTGCGAGAAGTATGATGTGGCAGCCATTTTTCAGTGTGTAGCGGTCCACCTGAATGGAAATAAAAATTATAAGACCCTTGTGATTTCTAAATGGAGGGTCAAAACCTGTATAAGAGCAAGCAGGATTACTAGATAGCCAGATGGTGGACATGATCAAGACAGGAGAAATAACTTCTGAGAACAACTGTGAGACTAACAGGCAGAATTCTTTAGTAAAGGTTTTTAAAACTATTGCAGAATTTGAAACATATACCCGGAAAACTTCTTCAAGCACTTCTGTTTACTTAGCACATTTTTATCCTGCCCTTCCTCCAAGGAGGTCTTGATAACAGACAGCATTGTCCTTTCTTAAAATCGTCCTTAAATAAAAAATTGTCCTTAAATAAAATTATCCTTAAATAAAAAAATAAATAAGTGACATCTAGAGCACTTGTATTTTTAATATGAATGATTGTTTTATTGCTTGTTTTATCCTGTTTTTACCTGTTTTAATCTTGGCACATGTACCTCATTTGTTAGCCACCCTGAGCCCATCTGGGGAGGGCGGGGTATAAATTTAGTAATAAATTAAAAAAAAATCTTCAATTTTACTCTCATGACAAAACTGTGAATTAAGTTAAGTCAAGGTCACTCAGAACATAGTCTAACCACTGCGCCATATTGGCGTGCATGCACACAGAAACAGTTTACTGACAGAAACAAGGTTTGAAGGTTGGCAATACTGTTGTGATTGCCTAGCAATTGCCACTGAGATGGCATTTGTTTCTTAAAGTTATGTGCCCTGCTTCTATTATTTTTGCAGGGGTTAACCCCCCATGGGCTTTTGTTTTGTTTTTTAGATTTTTCTTTAAAATCTGGGTTTTTTCCAGGTTTGTAGAAAGACCTGTCTTATCTATTCAGGTCCCCAGTTTTTGAATTGATATCCACAGATAAGGCCATGTTGAGAACTAGATATATTGATGGAAAACCACAGTACAAGACCAAGTAGGAAGCCTGCCATATGGCACCAAAACCCAACTGTGAAGAAAACGCATATAGTACATAGTTCCTCAAGGGTAAGAACAGAATTCTCAATACATCTCAGCTTAAGTCAAGTGCAATTTTAACAGAAGCTTCTTCCTCAAAATTGAGAGACTAGAGCAAAACCAGGTAAGATTTATGATACGAGTCATCACTTGCCAAAAAAAAAAAAGTTCAGCTGCTAAATAGGGATCTCATGAGGCAGAACCTGGAAAATCATTCTAGATGTCACTACCTTTACTTCAGAAGTGTCCCAGAAATTATCTCTGAAGAAGGCAAATGGTACGTAGTTCCAAACTGTGACAGACAGGAGGCTGTCCCGCCCCTGAGGGAATAAAGCTACTCAGCTGTTTCATCGCTGAGGCTATGGGAATGCAGCTCCAGCACCCAAACACCTTTCTGAGGCAGGATGTAATGTTGTAGGGAAGTTACTTCAGATCTGCCTCAAGGAGAGCACACTCATAGTTTGGGACTCCCTCAGCAAAAAAGCAGGCAGACTCTGTGTGGTAGCATGGCAGAGTGGTTCAACAATATCTCTGAGAGAGGACAGAGTACCAGATTGTTAGTCCTATTTCTGGTAACAAGAGACCTTTTACCATTTTGTCTGACAACCGAGGAATGGCAGGCTGGTGTAGGTGGAATCCTGTGTGCGTGAAAGGATCCAGCCTAGTGGCTAGTCAGTAAAAGCCTGTGTGTACCTGCAAGCATTAAAGAGAATTTAAACCACACTCTGAAGCCATAACTATCTTAAATTTATGTGCCTCAGCCAGGTTTTTCCTTTGACTGTCTGAAGACCTGTGCCGGTCTGTTCTTTATAAACAACCTGTAGATAAATAAATCATTTTTGTTATTCACATACTGCTCCTGCCTCAGTGATCTCTGTGTTCTTCTTGCTCACCTCAAAACTTATCACAGCAAGGAATCCAAAGCCTTTACACTTGCTACCCCAATAACATCTTGTAACTGAGAGAAAGGATTACAGTTCTAAACAAACCTGGTCCCCAAAAATCATAAGAAGCTGTGTGAGTCCCCTCGGTTCCAAGAAAGGGCCTGTCACCACTACAACTGACTGAGAAGGCAGAACTCCCCTCAGGATTGGACTAACATAGATGGACAATTTCAAGAGAATATGAAATATGGATGGTTGACATTTCTGCCAGGTCTGAGCAAACAACAGTTGCCCCATGTGGTAATATAAGGGATAAGCTGTCCTGGCTCATAGTTTTTTAAAGTTGTATTTCTTGCCTTGGAAAACCCTACAGGGTCACCATAAGTCACCTGTGACTTGATGGCACTTTCCACCCCCACATTATAAAGATGACACCAAAGTAACCACCCAATACAAATAGCTTGGTAAGCCATGTACATCCCTTTGGAAGTGAGTACAATTGCTGTTACCCTTGTTCATCTATTCATGACAATTTTGCACAAGAAAAAGGGTTTTTTTTTCAAGTACTGGTAAAAGTCCAGACACTCTGATTAAAGATAAACTGAACAACAAATCTGTCCCTAGGGATCTATATAAGCACTAAAGCAGGTGCTGTGGGGAATTCTTTACAGAGTTGCTTGCTCAGCTAGATGTGTTCAGAGATGGAAAAAGTAGATGTAATCTTAGCAGGAGGTTGGAAAGCAGTAATAGATCCCAGCAGACCAGATGAACCACAAAAAGGAAAAAAGACACACAACACAAATGACAAAAGCAAATTAAATCCTTGAAACTGAGCAGACAGTCAGGTTTAGCAGATTAATGGGGAAGATTTGATCCAGAAGAGTTTTACTTTCTATTCAGCCCCTGGAAATAAAAACAGCATTCAAATAATTCATTACACCCCCTTGTATTTACATTGAGGACAGAGTCACAGGGCCCAAGCTATTCACCTGAATCAGCCAATAGAAAAGATGAATAATGGCAATATGCAGCAATGGGATTCGTAGCGCCCCTCCAAGGATATTTGAGGCTATAAATATTATGCATCCACTTTGGCTTTGCAGCTGGATGCCATCTGTGGCCCAAATTATCTTTCATCAATTTTTGTTGGTGCATCATCAGTACTCCCTTTGGGAAAAGCAGACCATGCTGCAATATACCCATTCTTTAGTAATTTTCCAGTTAAATTACTGGGACTATACTTTACAAGGATCTGCCTTTAAATAGTTTTCAGAAATTGTAACCAGTTCAAAAGAGGCCAAACTACTCACTAAGTCATCACCTGACCAGATTACTCCAGTGCTTAGAGATCTGGTTTCCAGACTGAACCTAGCCAAGAAACAGTATGCTGGTGCTGACTTACAGAATCCTTCTCCCACATCATATACATATGTTACAACCACTTATGGATGCCTTGCACAAATTGCCACTGCCATCAAACTGAACACATGGCAATGAAGCATCCACACAAGGGTATTCTCTGTGCTTTCCTCAGTCAACACCCTTGATCTCTCCCATTTCTTCATTCTCCACACTCCCATTTCCCATCCTCCCAGAGGGCTTTACAAAAAAAACACCGGCAGCTGCTATACAGCTATAACATTATAGTGCTGCAGTAACTGCCAATTTTTTAAAAATCTGGGGGGGAACTTTTAGTGATGGCACAGGGAGGGGAATGGAGGGTGCAAGTGGATGACAACAATAAAATGGCATCAGTATGGGCAAGGAGTTTGAACATATACACCTTTCCCATCCACACAGTGTGCAATCCTGCTTTGACTGCAATGTTTCAAGAAAGATTTAAGCAAAACAGGTTTGGGGAAGAATGACGCAAAGCACAGGAAAACCTGAAAGGTGGACAACAACATGTAAACTCTTAGAAAACACTCTAGCTTACATGCCAAACCAGAGCAAAACCCTTGTGAGGAAGCAACCCATGTACTGCAGTTGAAGCAAGTTAAGTGAGAGTAAAGAGGAAGTTTTCCTGGCTAGGATGAATGCTGCTGGAACAGTTAAGTGTTATGCTTCTCTGCTGGTGGCTCGTCTTTTCCAGCTCATCCCATGAATCACTTGTTTTATTAGAGAGGTACTGGGCAGAGAAAGAGAAAGGTGGGGGGGCGCTCCAGAGGACTTTCGCTGCCCGTGCACCCTGGTAGGCGGGCAGAGAAAGGGGGGGGCGCTCCGGAGGCCTTTCCCTGCCCATGTGCCTCGGCGGAGGAGCAGAAGAAGAAGAAGAGTTTGGATTTATACCCCGCCCTTCACTGCCCAAAGGCATCTCAGAGTGGCTTACAAACTCCTTTCCCTTCCCCTCCCCACAACAGACATCCTGTGAGGTAGGTGGGGCTGAGAGAACTTCTGACAGAAACTGGCCTTGAGAGAACAGCTGTGCCAGAGCTTGTGACTGACCCAAGGTCACATCGGCAGGTGCAAGTGGAGGAGTGGGGAATCAAACCCGGTTCTCCCAGATAAGAGTCCATGCACTTAACCACTACACCAAACTGGCAGAGAGTGGGGGGGCACTCCAGAGGAAGCCAGGGATAGGGCAGGAGGCAGGCAATTTACCTTACTTCTTCTGCCTCCTCATGGCCTGAGGGCTGCTGGGAGCAGGGGGTGGGGCTTGGTCATGTGCCTGCCCCCCGGGCTCCTCACTCCCAGAGCGCCGCTCCTGTGCGCTCTGGCCCCAACCAAGACCTGGATATGGAACTGTTACCAGCTAGCAAAGAACAACCTAAGGTCCATCTTACATCCTGGGAGGAACCTTTAAATGGTATCACTGATGGAGTACTGACACTCAAGAGCAGGCAATACTCTAACCAACCAACAGGTGGTAGCAGAAATATCAGAGAGAAGCAGAAAAACCCTTCCAAGAGTTGGGTGGACTCAGGAAAGCAACACATCACTGAGCAGAGACAGTTGCTGAGTGCCTAGATATCTCAGAGAGCCAAAGCAGAATGGAGCTCACAGGTCAGCAAGGCTGTTTTGTGATAGCATAATCCAGTTTTATTGCACTGTCTATACCTGTCTTTATTACATCAATATGCCTAATGCCCAACATGGCTCCATCTGTGGATACATAAATCCAGAGAATGCAGCAATAAACAAACAACACAGATCTATCTATAAATCTGAGAAAAGCCCCAAGATTTGCAGAAAATTCTGCAAGCTCAATCTAAATGAATCTATCTACATAAATAGAGCAAAGGTTAACCTCCCAAATAACAGAAGCAGAGCCTGTACCTTTAAATGCACTCAGATCTCAGTGGCCATATGGTTGTAAGGCAACCAGAACTATCTTGCCATCCTTCAGACCTTGGTTTCTATCAGTAAGAAAGCAAGGGAAGTGGACAGGGCCCTCTTCCAAGACTATTTTGGCCTCCCAGTTCAAATTTGCTTCCCCTCCTTCCTACCCCAGAGAGAGGAACTCATTGGGGCCAGCTCAGCAGCAATCACTGGACAACTTGCTACCGTGAAAAGTAGTTTTAAAGGACATTTTTAAGTGAATATGGGGAAATTCAAAAGCCTGATTCCATCAGAGTATAGTCATTTCTTAGGAATTTTATGGTGCTGGTTCCACTCAGATACT
Source organism: Gekko gecko (assembly GCA_029375565.1). Taxonomy (NCBI): domain Eukaryota; kingdom Metazoa; phylum Chordata; class Lepidosauria; order Squamata; family Gekkonidae; genus Gekko; species Gekko gecko. The sequence goes on from JAPDNY010000006.1 coordinate 143,454,469, forward strand.
GCTACACTGATTACTCTTGATTACTGACGCTGAACATCAGGGTTTTAAAAGTGGCAGGGCAGTTTTTAATATCAGGCTGCATGAAGGGGGTAGAGCTGTTTCTGGCAGGCTTTTATCTTTACCACGGTCCCAGCACCTGGAAAGTTTCAAAACTGGTTAGCACTTTTTGCCTTGGGGGTAAAAAAAACCCCTACACACACATTCCCCTCAACAAACTATGACAGGGTGACTCTGACAGGCTCCAGGCTTGCAGCAGCCACCTACAACCAAATAGAAACCAGTAGCTGTTGCACATCAGGAAGGGACAAGGTGGAAATGCAGGATCACCCCATAAAAACTCCGAGGCTTTTGCCATTACAGGATAGAGCAACCACGACCGTAAATGTGCTAAAAAACAGCAAGACAACCAAGAACAGCTGCAACAAAACATAATTGTTGGGCAGGCTAGTTTCAGACAGACAATAATACAAGCCAGGCGAGCGTTCTCAACAGGCTTCTGTCCCCCATCCCCCAAGTGAATAAGTTAGACCAATGCCTAAACTGCCAAGGGCTGAGATCATTTAACTGAAGGTGTGGGGATTAACACATTTCGCTATGCTGCCACAGGGCTTGATCTGCACTCTTTAGTGCTTTAGTCTGTGCCAGGAGCAATAAATAGAGGCTTTGATGGTTTATATTTCCACCCGCCTGAAAAACCCAACAAGCACGAGCACTTTCTTTCAGTTACAGAAATAGGGGTGGCTCCCATCTGGTCAGACAACTGGTCTTTCCAGCTGGGAATCCAGGTTTCTGACAGCAACACCTCCCCCAAAAAGAAGGGAAGTTGAGACACTTCTGCCAGGAACGAGAACTGCAACAATTTCTAACACAAAATCAGGAAGATAGAATTTCAAGGAAAAAGTCAGTGGTTGCGTTTCTACAGAAACTGCCAGCTGCTAAGTTAGTGGCCCTGTGGAGAAAGGTGGCATGTACGTGCTCAGCTCCTGGAGCTTCAACCACTGAAAAAGGCAGTTGGTGCCTCTTTCAATAGGTCTGCAGGCATGCAGTTGTACAAGAAATGAATGGGAATATCTAAATATATTTCATTCATTTTTCTGTAAAAGAAATTATTGTTTACCCAGGGATCTGCTCATGTGAAATTCTGAAGAGAGTTGTCTCTATTATCACTTACTTCACCAAAGATGAATTAGTTACTGTAACTCCTCTCCAGAATTATAAATACTGTTTTTTACTACTCTACGCATGCTACGTCTCAGTTCTGGCTTATACCCAGAATCGAACTTTGTAATCTTGGAGGTGCCACTGGACTCAAACTTCATCCTCATATCTGTTTGTTAATTCTTGTATTTACTGCCATTCACAGATCTTATCAACCACCTTAATCCAATCTCAGCTACAATCACCCAGTTACTTATGCATCTTGACACTAACTAGCCCTTCTTGGCAACTAACCCCACCACCTCTCTCTCTATACATACATACATACATACATACATATATATATATATATATATATATATAATGGTTGAGAAAATTCTGTTTCACTATATCTGAAGAAGTGTGCTTGAACATGAAAGCTTATACCTTGAATAAAACTTTATTAGTCTTAAAGATGCCACTGCATTCAAATTTTGTTCTGCCGCTTCAGGCCAACACAGCTAACTACCTGAATCTACTCCCTCCTATGGTAGCCACTTTCTGATCTGAAGGAGGAGACTGTAATTGTATGAGCCTGACTTTGTACAGGTGTGCACTGCACTTCTTCTACCATCCAGGGGATCGCTATGGTGAGAAGGGGCCAGTTTGCTATCCTTTATGTGGCCATGCCAGTTCCAAATCACACAGGCTTACACACACCTTTGGATACCCGCAGCCCTTGAAGAGGACACATGGTACCCCACCCTTCTATTTACCCCTTCCCTTCATCCGAGGGGAGAAGGCACAAGACACCTCTCTACAACACCCACAGAAACAGATCGCGTAAAGGTACAGATCTTTCAACTTTGATGGTGGTCTTCTATGACTTGGTCCTCCCAAGAACCAAGATGCTTGATGCTTAGAACAAAAGATCTCGGTTCAACATGACTCACCTGAGGTTTAATGTTCACAGTCTCCACTGCATTCTCATTGAGCCACTTCACATCAATTTCCACATCAAAGTGCCCAATGTTACATACAATGCTATCATCTTTCATCTGCTCAAAATGCCTAGAATGAAATAAAAAGCTTTTTCAGGAACGGTAATTCATTTTATGCTACAGTAAAGGAATTAGAACTGTTTTCCTCAAGAACACCACTGTTCAGGTGGGGAGGGACCCCATAACCCTAACCGTGATTCCTTCCAAACCAGATAGCAGCTTCACTGCAAGCTAGTACCCAGCCTGTTATGAGACTAAAATCTATTGTGCCATGCAGAGTAAAGCCTTAAATAAAGAAGAGTTGGTTTGTATACCCCACTGTTCTCTACATTAAGGAATTGCAAAGTGGTTTATAATCTCCTTCTCTTCCTCTCCTGACAACAGGCACCTTGTAAGGTAAGTGGAACTGACAGAGTTCTGAGAGACTGGCCCAAGGTCACCCAGCAGGGTTCATGTGGAGAAGTAGAATCAAATCTAGCTCTCCAGATTAGGGGCTCTTAACCACTACAACACATCTTTGCCAAAGATCCACATCTGTTGGATCTGCCCCACTGCCTCTCTAAGTTGGGATCAAACCAGGAAAAAATCTCCATGTTGTCCATTATTCCCAATGGAATATGACTCAGAACCCTGTACCTTCATGGAACTAGGAAGATGAAGTTACATTTACCCTCATATTACAACAGTTTCTAACTTCCTGCCATCATTTGTTTAATCAGCCTCTTTATGTTGCCAATGCCTGTCCCCATTTATACACGTAAAGCCATGGGATGAAGCCAGTAAAAGCTCCAGATTCATTCTAGTTCAAGGCTCATCTATACATACATTTGTGCTCAATATATGGTAGACTTGCAATCCTGCTTGGGCCAGATTTGTCCCAAATGTCACCACACACTTATTAGATTAAGAAACATTTGTTCTGCAAGTTTCTGTAGGGGGCTTTCATGAGACTTCCTGCTCAGTCACATGATCATTGCTTTTGTTGTATTAAGGATGTTGTAATTTTAAGGGATTCAAGAAGAGGGGCCAGGCTGCAGCTTCTCATATTGCACTCCAGAATATTATCTGCTAATTAAAGGACTCAGGAAAGATACATGTAAAAAAAAAGTATTAAAGCCAGCTCAGATCTCATTCTTACACACTATGCAATGCATGAAATCTGTTCTTGAAGCCAGCTGTTGGGACTGACAAACATCTAAACTATTTGCAGTGAGACACAACACTGAACGGCCATCAGAAAAGTTATTTCAGTGAACTAACTTCCACAATTCCTCTGCACACCTCTTCTGTGGCACACAAAGGGAGAACAGCACTTCGCTTTAAGCTTATTTTTTTTTAAAGGTATTTAGTACCTTCCCTGCACGATGTCGGTACATCCAGTGGTCGTAACGAAAATGTTGCCTTCTTTGCAAGCCTCTTCCATTGTCGTAACTTCATAACCTGAAGGGGTAAAGGAAATGTGCAACATTCCATGGGTCTCGCTGCACATTTGTGCTTCTGTGGGCATGCCTAAGATAATGCAATATCCATACCAAACTTATATACTAACCAGGGTAATTGGGATCAGTTGACACAATCGGCTCCCCTTGTATAATGTGTGAAGCGGCCCTATGAAACTCCTGCGCTTTTTCTCAAATACACACACATACATACATTCACACAATATATATGATATTGTGTTGTTTACACTGCATCGATTCAGGTTTATCCTATGTTTTGGGCTCATTTATTTAGATACTTATACACAATTGCCTTTCACTATCACTGGGCCTTAAGTAAGGTTCGCACCTTCTCGTCTATCGGCTCTTGAATATACAACACTTTTAACTTCTTTTAACGGCGGTCATGCGATTTTATCTCTACAGCCCTGTAAGGTATGGTAAGCTGAGACAGTGCTGTAGAGAACCTCAGCCTGTGTACTCATAATGCTTTCAAAGGCAACCATGGAACTTCTTCCACACCGGGGATATTCAAAACCAACTTCCTTTCAGCATATGTAGAATGCCTTGCTATCACCACTGAGTTATACCTTCTTCCTATGTACTAAGGACTAAAAACTAGGCTTTCAAGACCTAATATCCTGGTTGTGCCTTTGCTGCAGATTTAGTTTGACCCTCTGCTTTCAACCCAGGTCATAGTACTAGAAGGAAAGCCAGAGGGATGCAGTGCACACTTTCCTGTATCTCCCTTCGACCACCTAAAGCAGTCACTTTAGCAAATGCAGACTTCTGGTTCTCACCTTCCATGGCTGCTTGCAGTGCATTGATGGGATCGATTTCTGTGATGATGACCCTGGCTCCAAAGTTTCTCAGGGCTTGAGCGCAGCCCTTGCCAACGTCGCCATAGCCTGCCACGACAGCCACTTTCCCTGCAATCATGACATCTGTGGCACGCTTTATGCCATCGATAAGGGATTCTCTGCACCCATAAAGATTATCAAACTTACTCTAGGGAGGAAAACAGAATTTTGAGGAAACTGGAGCACTCTCTCTAAATAGTCGATATTATGAGTATTTCCTGAAAGTCAATATCAAAATGCTGCCAAGTAGACTAAGGGTTTGAGCCAACCACTCGTAAGAAAGGAAGGAGGGCTCCCATTTAACATAGAAGCTATGCTTGGGATCACGGACGGGACCTGCCTGGACAAAAGCCATATGGGACAGAGACTGTACAGTAAGGAGGACAATTAAGCGAAATTAATGCAAAAGCTGGCTGGATCTAGCTCTAAATTCCCTATCTGGGTAGTTAAAAGGGTTCTCTAAGTTCTTAACAAAAAAGTAGAGAAGTTATTCAAATCACAGATACCTACTCACAACGACTTATACTTTCCAGAGGAAACTTACAAATGCCTTATAAGAATCTGGTACAATGATATACTCTGACGTTGGCCTGGACCCAAGAAATTGAGGTGTGCAGAGCAAGGAAGGAATGTGGCTTTCTCAATACCAATTTCTAATGTTAAAAGCAGGCAAGCCTTTTTCTGCCCAAAGCATGGAACTTAGTCATATGAAGTAGCTCTAATTTAAATTAACATTCACAAATGTGTTTGACAAACAAGTTGAAAACCAAGACTTGCTCTCTGCAAATAACCACATAAATGTGGCCTCATGTTCAAGTCCACAGGATTGGTGCCAAGCAAGTGGGGGAAGGGAAGAGAAGAAACGATAGCATTCTCATACCACTGCAGTTTCTCTCTCAGACTACAGAGACTACAGGGTACAGAAGGTGAGAAGAAAGAACGCTGAATCTGAATTTGAGGCTACGGCTGCAATATGAACAGACAGTGGTAGCAACAGTAGCGAATAGATCTCTTAAGTCTCCAAAACTACAGTGGATTTTAAAATCTGTATTTTGATACGAGACTCCAGGGATCCTCAACCGTATCTGCTGGTGGGCACTTTTGGAATTTTGAGAACGTCTACCGGGTGCCTCCATGAAATCACTGCTATGGGCAGCAATCACAAAATGTTGGGGACAGCTATATCCAGATGGGTGCTCCCTGCAGAACAGAAGGTGGTGCCTTTTCTGAAGCACCTCCTGCTTCAATGAGGTGGAAGAAAGCCAAGGTTGGCTCTTTGCTTTGGGGAAGAAGCCTGTGGGCACTAGGAAGCACATCAGTGGATAATATGGAATCCACAGGGACAACATAAGAACATAAGAACATAACATAAGAGAAGCCAATGTTGGATCAGGCCAGTGGCCCATCTAGTCCAACACTCTGTCACACAGCGGCCAAAATATACCAGGTGCCATCAGGAGGTCCAGCAGTGGGGGCCAGGGCACCAGAAGCCCTCCCACTGCTGCCCCCTCCAGCACCAAGAATAGAGTGCATCACCTGCGCCAGACTGAGAGTTCCCATCTATACCCTGTGGCTAATAGCCACTGGTGGACTTCTGCTCCATATGTTTATCTAATTTCCTCTTGAAACTGTCCATGCTTGCAGCTGCCACGACCTTCTGTGGCAGTGAATTCCATATGTTAATCACTCTTTGGGTGAAGAAGTATTTCCTTTTATCTGTTCTAATCCGACTGCTCAGCAATTTCATAGAGTGCCCACGAGTTCTTGTATTGTGAGAAAGGGAGAAAAGTACTTCTTTCTCAACCTGTTCAATCCCATTCATAATCTTATAAACCTCGATCATGTCACCTCTCAGCCGTCGTTTCTCCAAGCTAAAGAGCCCCAAGCATTTTAACCTTTCTTCATAGGGAAGGTGTTCCAACCCTTTTATCATTCTAGTTGCCCTTCTCTGCACTTTTTCCAATGCTATAATATCCTTTTTGAGATGTGGTGACCAGAACTGTACACAGTATTCCAAATGAGGTCGCACCAATGATTTATACAGGGGCATGATGATACTGGCTGATTTGTTATCAATTCCCTTCCTAATAATCCCCAGCATAGCGTTGGCCTTCTTTATTGCAGCTACACATTGTGTAGACATTTTCAGCGAGTTATCCACTACGACTCCAAGATCTCTCTCTTGGTCCATCTCTGCCAGATCAGACCCCATCAACGTGTATTTATATTTAGGATTTTTGGCTCCAATGTGCATCACTTTGCACTTGGCCACATTGAACCCCATTTGCCACGTTGACGCCCACTCACCCATCCTCAACAGATCCCTTTGGAGTGCCTCACAATCCTCCCTGGTTTTCACCACCCTGAACAACTTCGTGTCATCTGCAAATTTAGCCACATCACTGCTTACTCCCAATTCCAAATCGTTAATAAACAAGTTAAAAAGCATCGGACCGAGTACTGATCCCTGTGGTACCCCACTGCTTACCACCCTCCACTGAGAAAGTTTCCCATTTATACTCACTCTCTGTTTTCTATTTATAAGCCAGTTTTTGATCCACAAGAGGACTTGTCCTTTTATCCCATGATTATTGAGCTTACTTAGGAGCCTTTGATGAGGAACTGTATCAAAAGCTTTCTGGAAGTCAAGGTAAATAATATCTATTGGGTCCCCCTTGTCCACATGTTTGTGCACTCCCTCAAAAAACACTAACAGGTTAGTGAGACAAGATCTTCCCTTACAGAACCCATGCTGAGTCTGCCTCAATAGTTTTTGTTCATCAATGTGCCTACTAATTCTTTCCTTAATAACAGTTTCCACCAACTTACCCGGTATCGATGTCAGACTGACTGGCCTGTAATTTCCCGGATCTCCCCTGGAGCCCTTTTTAAAGATGGGAGTGACATTAGCTACCTTCCAGTCCTCAGGAATGGAGGCAGATTTTAAAGAAAGATTACATATTTTTGTCAGGAGATCCACAAGTTCACATTTGAGTTCTTTCAGAACTCTCGGATGAATGCCATCTGGGCCTGGTGATTTATTAGTTTTTAAATTGTCCATCAGTCGGAGGACTTCCTCTCTTGTTACCGCAATCTGATTCAGGTCTTTCAAATCCCCTCCCGAAATCGGTGCTTCTGGAGTGGGCAAACACTTCTCCTCTTCCACAGTGAAGACAGAGGCAAAAAATGCATTCAGCTTCTCAGCCATTTCCCTATCATCCTTCACTACTCCTTTTACCCCTTGGTCATCCAAGGGCCCCACTGCCTCCCTGGCTGGCTTCCTACTTCTAATGTATTTGAAGAAAGTTTTATTGTTGGTCTTTATGTTTTTTGCGATATGCTCCTCATATTCCCTTTTTGCTTGCCTGATCACAGACTTGCATTTTATTTGCCATAGTCTGTGTTCCCTTTTATCAACCTCACTAAGACTAGCTTTCCACCGCTTAAAGGAATCACAACATAAGGGTATCACTGCTGCAGACAGTAGTTTTCCATCACAATCTCACATCCTCACAGAAGACAACATTTGTAGGGAGAACAGATCCTGTTATATGGGCAGACAACTAGGCAGAGGGAAAGAATGAAGAATTTAATGCCTTACTTTGGTAACAGAGTCGTTAACATTGATAGCTGGCAACTTCAAAGTCCCATTGGCATGCATTTTATAGAGGTTATGGACCCCAGTAGTAGTCTCCTCAGAGACTCCTCGGATTCCTGCAAGAAAGAATTCAACAGATCATCTAGTGTGACATATCGTAACCATAAACCCCGAAATGTAATGCAAACATTCCTAAGTAAGTTTCTTTAGAAGAATTTCTTAGTGATGTGAAAAGAGTAGTCTGGTCTTGACATCTGATGAAACCTAAAGTACTTCCCTTTGTTTCTGAGTGCTCCTCTCAGGGCAAGCCTTTTAAACAGAGGACTTCAAAGTATAAGGTTCAAGGGCAGAAAAAATCCCCAGGAACTTACAAGGGAGTGGAGTAGCAGAGGAAGCAACCAATACCATTAGCTGAGAACATGAATCACAGATTCCACACCCACACCTTGGTGACTGCCAAACAAAAAGTGCTTAACTACTGGTTGATTGCAAAAGAACAATCAGGATTAGAAACATTAGGGTCATGGAGACAATGCCAGGGGTGTGGAGAATGATTCGTACATATACAGGACCACCAAGAAAAGCAGGAGAAGGTTAGGGGGTCCCATGAGGCCACACATGTCAGGTGATTTGTTTTCACATATGATTGGATTCAGGGGTCTTTTCGTAGAAAAAGAGCTGCAGGAGCTCATTAGCATATGGTATGCTAATGAGCTATTAGGCTATTAGCATATGCCATGCCCCCTGACATCACCGGAAGTGATGTCAGAAGGGGAAGCAAAAGGGGGGGAGGCATCTGTTTGGGTGCCCATAGAATTAGGCCCATTGGTCCAATTGCTTTGAGACATGGGGTTGTATGTGGGGAGAGGCTCCCAAAGCTACCCTGAAAGTTTGGAGCCTCTCCCTCAAACCCCTCCCCCCAGAGCTACTAACAGCACCGTGGGAAAATAGTAACTTTTTCCCACCATACAGAACAATGGAGGGAATGGGGGCAACCTGTTTGGGGGCCTATAGAATTGGACCCCCTGATCCAATGTTCTTGAAACTTGATGGGTATCTTGGGGAGAGGCTCCATCAGCTACCCTGTGAGTTTGGAGCCTCTCCCTCAAACCCCCTCCCCTCCAGCCCACAGAATATACCCTATGTTTTCACCATGGCCCATAGGATATAATGGAGCTGAAATTGACATTCGGCTGCCTGAAAGACTCCCAGGACACCGGCTGGGGGCGGGGCTTGGCTCCTGAGCTGTGCTCCTGTGCGCTCCCCCCAAAAGACCCCTGATTGGGTTACATCTCGATGGTATGAGAAGGACCTACAGAGGAGTTTTTTCCTGCCTGTGGGCCTGTAGGGGCTCTCAGCAGCCCAGCAACTGCATTGCTGAGGTTGTACAGCCTTTGTATAGGGGTTCTAACTATCTTGTAAAGGAAGGCATTAATCTGAAATCAGCTGAAATACCAACACTATGTAGCTTACTGTGGCAAAGACAGAAGACATGGGGGGGGGTTCATATGGAAAAGGAGCACTACCAAAGATCAATGCATGCTACAGTGTATGAAGATGGGAGAGGCATGTATTACTGCCAATTCCACAGACACACTGAAGCACATTTTCAAACTTGTGAAAGAAAATTTATGGGACCCAATTTAATCAAGAAGAGCAGCTTTCCAGACAGACTTCAAGCATGTCCCAAGTTTACAGTTATATTGCTGGAAAATTTTTAGAGACTACTCATCATGCGTCTTCAAATTCACAAAATAAAAGTTTGGAATGTATATTGCCTTCCACATTTACTTTTAGAGCTCTTCTTTCATAAGAGCAATGCTTTTTTCTCTTATGGATCATGATGTCAGATCAACTTTGTGCTTGGAAATTGGGAGAGAGGAAGAAATATTAAGACAGGAATCCCGCAGGGGGAGGTTGAAAGGGGGAGAATGCTTAGCTTGTACCAGCGGTTTCACACTCCCCAGGCATCTGGTTTCCTACCACAGTAAAAATGAAACTTCAAACACAATTACATTTTCACCAGAACTTTTTTGAAAAAAACTGTACATGGAGATTATGAGTTGCACCCAATGAACTGTGAACAAAGTTTACAATAGAGAACTTTTATGTTTCTACTACAGACCATTACACCCTCCTTTCTGAAATGTTGCTCCTGGGGTTCAGAGGACCTTGGGGAACAAAACTGGGAGATACATGGGAGCCTGCGGTGGGAGATGATAAAACAATTATAAAAAAAAAAGTCACACTTCATTTACGGATAAAGAATCCGATGAGTTGGATACAACCCTATGTTTTCATTCCAAGCATTGCCAAATTAAAAAATAAGGGGCTGACAGAAAGTGGAAGCTGTCTTATACAAAGTATTGGTCAACTGCAACCAGACCACACAAACCATGAGTTCCAAAATTGTGCAAACATAGTGCATCAGAGTAAAGGGCCAGTATTCCAGTTGCCAGATCCAGTTACAGAGGGCTTACAGTACAAAAGAGCAAGAGTCCAGTAGCACCTTTAAAGACTAACAGAATATGTGGCAGGGTATAAGCTTTCATGAGCCACTGCTCACTTCTTCAGATACAGCTAGAACGAGAGTCCATCTGCCCTATTTATTGGAAAGTGAAGTGATTGCAGATGCCAAATGACATTAGCAGGCAAATGACAATGGCAGGTGTGATTGGACTTAGATGAGATATGCAGAGGGAGAAATCAGCACTGGTAATGAGACAGGAAACCTAGAGGTCTCAACTCAGTCCAGGTGGACGCATTGTCTTGAGCTTCACAATCAGTTGCAATTCAGCAGTCTCTCTTTCTAATCTCCCTTTGAAATTCCTTTCTAAGAGAACTGCTACTTTTAGGTCAGCAACTGAATGTCCTGGAAGGTTAAAATGTTCCCCCACTGGTTTTTTAATGTTGTGGTTCCTAATGTCAGACTTATGTCCTGTAATTCTTTGTTGAAGGGACTGGCCTGTTTGTCCAATTTAGAGCGTAGAAGGGCACTGTTGACACCTGATGGCGTAAATCACATTATAGGATGAGCAGGAGGGTTTACAGAAGTTTCAGTGGCTGATGCAGCATTCCAGGATAATCAGGAAAACTGGAGGGGAAAGCGATCACCCCATGAGCCAGCCTGTTATAATTCAATTAAAGTCAGCCTTTATTGGCATATATCAGTAAATCAAAATCATTTTGAAAAAAAACCTATACACAAGTAGAGAGACACTGTATTACAAATACATTAAGCAAAAACACGGGTTACAACTGTACTTTTTCCTTGGTGCAGCATCATAGCACATTGAAGGAACTTAGCCACCTTCTCAGTTACTTCAACAGAGGAATCATTCCAAAGTTTGTAAACATTGTGGGAATCTGAAAACCCATCATGTTGGCCAATATAAAGTTTAGCTATTTAGAGCGTATATTTGCATAAAAATGACAGCACAACAAAACATGTAAGATTGTCTCAACACATCTAGATTTACAGGGCCAAATTATATATAACCATATAAATACAAAGGGTTTTAAAAGGGGGGTTATATAAAAGTATTTGTTTAAAAACAATTATGAAGCCAGAATGTCAGCAGGGGGTTGGGGGCTATCCAGTGTTTTGCATGGAAAGTCATATGTATGACTATCTGCCCACTGGTCAGAAGTCTTGGGTGGGTGCTCGATGCAAGGAGCTCCTGGTTCTCAGGGAGCGAGTTTGCTCCCTTGAGGCCAAGGTGGCTGACCTGGAGAAGCAGAGACAGTCAGTTAGGTGCACAGAGAAGACTCTCGGGGACTTGTTCGATATGTCCCACTCTGGATCTGGCAGCCCAGCTGCTGCCAGGGAGCATGAGGGTCAATGGGAAACGGGGCACCATGCTGAGGATAAGGGGAATGTGCCCTCCAAAGGGACCTCTTCTTCAGCTGGTGAACGGGTATTCTTTCGTACCAAGGAACCGTTCCTGGGAAGGGTGGGAGGGGGATCTTGGTAGTTGGGGATTCGATCCTTAGGCAGGTAGACAGCTGGGTGGCGAACCCGCATACTGACCGTATGGTGACTTGCCTGCCTGGTGCGAAGGTAGCAGACATTACGCGTGTTTTAGATAGGCTGGTAGATAGTGCTGGGGAGGAGCCAGTGGTCGTGGTGCACATCGGCACCAACGATGTGGGGAAATGCAGTCGTGAGGTCCTGGAGGAGAAATTTAGGCTGCTGGGCAGGAAACTCAAGGCCAGGACCTCCAAGGTAGCCTTCTCAGAAGTGCTATCTGTTCCACGCGCAGGGCCAGAGAGACAGGCACAGATCAGGAGTCTCAATGCGTGGATGAGACGGTGGTGGGGTGGCTCTGTATGTCAGAGAGGATATACAGTCCAGTAAGATTGAGAGGGTAAGAAAATTGGATTCGCTTCTGGAAATGCTATGGGTTGAAATAGTGGGTCCAAAAGGAGGCTTAACAGTGGGAGTTTGTTATCACCCACCAGATCAAAAGATAGAGAAGGGGGGGTTATCGCCCACCAGATCAAAAGATAGAGAAGGATTATAAAATGAATGAATTAAATAGAGTGGCTAGACGAAATAACTGTGTCGTAATAGGCGACTTTAACTACCCACACATTGATTGGGTCAATATGAGTTCTAATCAGGAAAAAGAGATTGAGTTTTTAGACACTCTCAATGACTGTGCTATGGAACAGATGGTCACAGATCCTACCAGGGGAGAGGCGATCCTGGATTTGGTCCTAAGTAACACCCAAGTCCTGGTGAGAGATGTAAAAGTGATTGCACCGCTTGGGAACACTGACCATAATGTCATTGAGTTTAACATTTGTACAGATAGGGAGTTGCCCAAAAAGACTGACGTAACCACTTTTAACTTTAAAAGGGGTAACTTCTCTGGTATGAGGGGACATATGAGGAAGAAATTGAAAGGAAGAGTGGAGAAGGTCAAAACCACTGGGGAAGCTTGGAGACTATTTAAAAATACAATCCTAGAAGCTCAGAAAAAAATATATACCGCAGGTTAGGAAAGGCACAAATAGGTAGAGAAATAAGCCTGCATGGTTAACAAATAAAGTAATGGAAGCTGTAAAAGGTAAGAAGGATTCCTTTAAGCAGTGGAAAGCTAGTCTTAGCGAGGTTGATAAAAGGGAACACAGACTGTGACAAATAAAATGCAAGTCTGTGATCAGGCAAGCAAAAAGGGAATATGAGGAGCATATCGCAAAAAACATAAAGGCCAACAATAAAACTTTCTTCAAATACATTAGAAGTAGGAAGCCAGCCAGGGAGGCAGTGGGGCCCTTGGATGACCAAGGGGTAAAAGGAGTAGTGAAGGATGATAGGGAAATGGCTGAGAAGCTGAACGCATTTTTTGCCTCTGTCTTCACTGTGGAAAAGGAGAAGTGCTTGCCCACTCCAGAAGCACCAATTTTGGGAGGGGGTTTGAAAGACCTGAATCAGATTGCGGTGACAAGAGAGGAAGTCCTCCAACTGATAAACAATTTAAAACCCAGGCCCGGATGGCATTCATCCGAGAGTTCTGAAAGAACTCAAATGTGAACTTGTGGATCTCCTGACAAAAATATGTAATCTTTCTTTAAAATCTGCCTCCATTCCTGAGGACTGGAAGGTAGCTAATGTCACTCCCATCTTTAAAAAGGGCTCCAGGGGAGATCCGGGAAATTACAGGCTAGTCAGTCTGACATCGATATCGGGTAAGTTGGAGGAAACTGTTATTAAGGAAAGAATTAGTAGGCATATTGATGAACAAAAACAATTGAGGCAGACTCACCATGGGTTCTGTAAGGGAAGAACTTGTCTCACTGACCTGTTAGTGTTTTTTGAGGGAGTGAACAAGCATATGGACAAGGGGGACCCAATAGATATTATCTACCTTGACTTCCAGAAAGCTTTTGATACAGTTCCTCATCAAAGGCTCCTAAGTAAGCTCAATAGTCATGGGATAAAAGGACAAGTCCTCTTGTGGATCAAAAACTGGCTTATAAATAGGAAACAGAGAGTGAGTATAAATGGGAAACTTTCTCAGTGGAGGGTGGTAAGCAGTGGGGTACCACAGGGATCGGTACTCGGTCCGATGCTTTTTAACTTGTTTATTAACTATTTGGAATTGGGAGTAAGCAGTGAAGTGGCTAAACTTGCAGATGACACAAAGTTGTTCAGGGTGGTGAAAACCAGGGGGAATTGTGAGGCACTCCAAAGGGATCTGTTGAGGATGGGTGAGTGGGCGTCAACGTGGCAAATGGGGTTCAATGTGGCCAAGTGCAAAGTGATGCATATTGGAGCCAAAAATCCTAAATATAAATACACATTGATGGGGTCTAAACTGGCAGAGATGGACCAAGAGAGAGATCTTGGAGTCACAGTAGATAACTCAATGAAAATGTCTAGACAGTGTGTAACTGCAACAAAGAAGGCCAACACTATGCTGGAGGTTATTAGGAAGGGAATTGAAAACAAATCAGCCAGTATCATAATGCCCCTGTATAAATCATTGGTGCGACCTCATTTGGAATACTACTGTGTACAGTTCTGGTCGCCACATCTCAAAAAGGATATTATAGCATTCGAAAAAGTGCAGAGAAGGGCAACTAGAATGATCAAAGGGTTGGAACACCTTCCCTGTGAAGAAAGGTTAAAACACTTGGGGCTCTTTAGCTTGGAGAAACAACGGCTGAGGGGTGACATGATCGACGTTTATAAGATTATGAATGGGATTGAGCAGGTTGAGAAAGAAGTACTTTTCTCCCTTTCTCACAATACAAGAACTCGTGGGCACTCCATGAAATTGCTGAGCAGTCAGGTTAGAACAGATAAAAGGAAATACTTCTTCACCCAAAGAGTGATTAACATATGGAATTCACTGCCATAGGAGGTGGCGGCAGCTACAAGCATGAACAGTTTCAAGAGGGAATTAGATAAACATATGGAGCAGAAGTCCACCAGTGGCTATTAGCCACAGGGTATAGATGGGAACTCTCAGTCTGGGGCAGGTGATGCACTCTATTCTCGGTGCTGGAGGGGGCAGCAGTGGGAGGGCTTCTAGTGTCCTGGCCCCACTGCTGGACCTCCTGATGGCACGTGGTATATTTTGGCTGCTGTGTGACAGTGTTGGACTAGATGGGCCATTGGCCTGATTCAACATTGGCTTATCTTATGTTCTTAATGTCTAGCCGCATATGCTGTCTTATTGAATCTACCATAAAGAACGGCAGATGGCACGGTGTTGCATGTTATAATTCAGCCAGCATGTTATAATTGTTTGATCATCGGTGACCTTGGCCAAGGCACACTCTCAACCTAATCTACCTAACAGAGTAATTATGGGGGGGGGAATGTAGGAGAGAATGATGTAACCCACTTATAGTCCCCATTGGAGAGAAGTCTGAGTATAAGCAAAGTAAATTTAATAAATGATGTCAACAATAGTTTGCAATTGAATAAACTGAATAAAATAAATAAATAGAATAAATAAAGCCTGTAAGTTCATGTCCTTGTTCACAGAAAGTGAGCACTGGATGAGACATGCTAAACATCTCATGGGAAGAGAATGGATGAGAACCACCTGCATACTTCCATGAAGTAAAGCAATCCTGTTTATAAGTAAGCTTATAAAGCAGCAGCAAAAAAGAAAAAAGAATAGATGTAAGAATTTCCAGTGAAGAATAACCAAGGAACCCTCCTTTTCAGTGGAGGAGAACCAAGATCTAAGAACTGCAAGTGGTGGAAAGTGTGGTCCAATTGCAGTTGACTCACGGCAACCCTGTAGGGTTTTCAAGGCAAGAGACATTCAGAGGGGGCTTGCCACTGCCTGCCTCCAAGTGGTGACCTTGGTGGTCTCCCACTGAAACACTAACCAGGGCTAACCCTGCTTTAGCTTCCATAGCCTGAGCTATCCAAGTCAGAATAAGAACGGCTAATATAGACATACATATATCAAAATACATAAAATTTATTTTTGTCTGTTGCAAGTAAGGATAACTTCAGCATTTATGATGAAGGCATGCACATGTGCAATGTTGTACATTCAGTTTAGGAGTACCAGCGAGAAATTTGGGACAAAATCTAAGCAGAGCAACATCACAGAGAGATACGACTCAAGGCAGAAAGCTGTGCTTCCCTTTACCAAGAGGGAGCATACCTTGAAGTGCCAGATGTGGGGTCAAGCAATAGAGAAAAACTGTCGCTTATGTGTTCATTTTGAGAGCTTCTCAGAGGTATCCATCTATCCACAGTTAGAAGCCAAATGCCTACTAGATGGATCTATGAACAGATCCAGTTCTTGTGCTGCCCACTTCCACAAAATTAGATCTATAAGCACTGTATGGGAACACTGGGTAACAAATCACAGTATGTGGTATGAATCACATGACATGCAACTATTAGTAGTAGACAAAACGAACTTTTAAAAAGGGTCTGGATGCAGCTTGGTAAGTATGGATTACGGAGTAGAAATTTCTAGCCAAGTTATTCTCCATTCCTCAATCCACTTGCTCCTGTACTGCTGAGACACAGGCTGGATAACATCATCTTTGCAGTTGATTTGGTTTCCTTGCCCTTAAGAAATATACAGTAGAAAGTGCTACGCCCCCCTCTAGTGGGCATTTTGTAAAGTCACTTTTCAACAGAGCTAAATTTCACATGTTCTCTGCATTGATACATTTATCTTAAAAGAGCTCTGTTGCTGTTCATAATTTTGTTTATTGTTATTTTAGCATGGCTTCAGGAATACCAATTGCTGGACCCTGTTCATCATATCCCTCAAACCCCAGTGCATGGACACTTGCAACTGATAACTATATTAAAATTGATAATCATACATCTGCAAAGACTGTGGGGGGCATCTCATTTTCTTCTCCTTCACTATTTCATCTTTGCCTTCCCTGAAAGCCCCCATAGACTTTTTCTCCTTTCCTGCTTCCTTTTCTCCTTTCCACCCATCAGCCTACTTACCTTTATGTGCCCCCCCCATCCAGTTTTCCCTCCTTCCCTACCCCTTGCAGCCTCTCCCTGAGAAAGGTTTGGCTGAGTTGCAGTGCTGGCCCTGGGCCATGCCTAGTTGTGTGGTTTTTAACACCCCCCAGTGTACCTTTTTTTTTTTTTTTTTTAAGGTTTCAGATTTTTCTGCAAACCTGAGGTTTCTCTCAGGCTCATAGAAACATCTGTTTAATCTGATCATTGGTCCATTCTCTGAATTTAAGTATCCATAGATTTGGCCACATTGAGAAATAGATACATTGACAAGTGGGGACTCCATTTAACTCTTACCTCCCCCATCACTGCCACCAGGACAGGCATGTTTCCCAGCCTCTGAGGCTTCTCCGCACCACCACCATCGATGCTGGTGAGACCTGCACAGCTCCCAGGCTCCACCATGGAGCCACTGAGGTTTCCTGCTACCCCACTGGCAGCAGAGTGCGGGAGTTGCACAGGGCCTAGTGGGGCTTCTTCCCCTCCACCATCACTGATGGCAAGCCCCTTTGCAGCTCCCAACCCCTATCACTGGGCCTGCCAAGGCTTCCTGCCTTCATCCATGTGCAGAAAACAATTTTATTTTGGGGGGAGTTAAACCACCAATATATTTTTAAACCTTTTTGAGATTTTTCTGCAAACCTGGGGAGTCCCCCAAGTTTGCCAAACTATCTGTTCTTAATCAGTGCAGGCCCAATCCATGGATTTAAGTATCCACACATCAGCCTATATATGACTATTAGAATACAAGATATGTATGGGATGTCAGCAAGCCTGATGAGGAAAGAATTCAAGTGTTCTGACAGGTGTGTTTGAAAGCTTCTGTTTCTTGATAAACACAAAAGCCATATTGTAAAAATCAGACACGCCTCTTTGACACATAAAACAATTATGCATGTGGTTAAGGGCACCCTGTCCATAAAGTATCCTGCAAATTGCCATCTACCACGGCACAAGTGCAGGAACTAACTGCATATTAGCCTCCTACAAATCGAAGCTTTGTTTTTTAAGGTGGTCTCTAGCTTTTATGACGTGAAGACAGACCTGAAATGTCTAAGCAGTCTTTGGGTGGGGTCCAATCGTATCAGGGCATCAGGGAGAATTTCTAGGCCTTCAGCACTCTGTATAGGTTTTCATTCTTCCAAACATTAGCAAGTTTGGTATAGTGGTTAAGTGTGCGGACTAACAGGAAGTACCTGTAAGTCTTTGGAACTGCAGGCTTGGATACAAGCCAGATGAATTTCCAACAAGATTTTTTTAAACTATGTGAAAATCACAACTGCATGGTTGTTTTTTTTCAAAATCTTGAACACGGAATTGCTCATGGAATAGGTAAGTGGGGAGATCAGAGTTTATAATGCAGTGGCATCACAAATTGAGCCATAGACTGGAGGTGCTATGAGCACCTCCATTTTCATTCATTTCATGCAAAGTCTTTCTTCTTTTGGCAGCAAGATCCCAGAATATCCCCAGGTTCTGCCAACAGATGTATCTTTAAAAGAAAAAACAAAGGCCTCTGAAAATTTCACTAGCCAACATGCATTTGAAGAGCAATTCCATTTCTAAGACATGAAACTGGACATATAACTTTGGCTTGACCCTGTTCCAGGATATCAGAGGTATCTGTTTGCTAACTACCATGTTTATGATTAAGAGCATATTACAGAATAAACAGCACTTTTTTTATTGGATTCATGTTGAACCAATAAAAAAATCCCAAATATAAACTCTGAATTCATGAGTGGAAAGTCTATGTGCCTGTATTTTTTTTTTCACATTATTCAGTAGTGAATTCTAGCAGTGCTTCCCACTTAAGAAAGACACTTCCACCAGCAGAAAATGGGGAAATCTTTGCTGATTCTGCCTCCAATTGCAAAACCCCACTCCTTCTGCCACCATAGTGGTCCCAGGAGCCAACAAACTCCAGGAAGAACAACAGCAGGAAGGGGAGACAGGATGGTTACTTCTAGAAACTCTGGTCTGTTTGCACTAGATGGGATCTACCCCTTATTATTTAGGGAACCATTTGCTCATCTCTGACAATCAAGGGAGGGGGGGTTACACAGTATCCAGTTAACAGCCCTTGCATTCTGCCTAAAGGCTTTAGGATTACACATATTAATTACAAGACAGAAAACCAGCAATGTTTCAACTTGTAACGACAGTCCCAACAGATAAATATTTACCAGGTATCATCACAAAAAAGATTGTTCTTGTTACCATTTTTTAAAAACCTTGCTCCATTCCATGACATAAAAGCCGTATACATACTCCAATTGGACACCAGATGGTGTGATGCCCCAATGAACACAATCATTCCCTCAATTTGAGAAAGAAGAACGATGAACTGGGCAATCTTATATAAGGATTCTGCACAGTATATTGGATCAAGCTTAATGTCAAGGGTGCGTACCTGCTTCAGCACCACCATCACCCAAATGGACTAAACCTTAGATGTGCATGTAAATTAATATCTCCCTGAGGATTTATCAGAATCTCTGGATAACTGGAGGAAATCTCAATTCCCATTTTGCAAACTTAAATGCTTAAGGAAGATGAGACACGGTTACCTTTTAAGAGCTGTGGATGTTTGGTGTGAACCAAGTTGGTGAGGTCGCCACCGTCATCTAGAATCATATTCAAGGGTTGTCCATCCTTAAAATGGAGGGTCTGCTCAATGCACCATATATACTCCTCATCTGTTTCCCCTTTCCATGCATACACTAGAACCAAATCAAGCAGAGAAGTTCATTAAAGTCAAACCTTAGAACAGTTTTAGAGCTAAACAAATGGAGAGGCTATCCTGATAGTTCACAGCAATCTTCCTTCAGGCAACAAGAAGAGACTCATCTCTGCATAATAGCCAAAAACCACAGTAGTTTGGTCATGTCTGAAGAGAAAAGGATAATTTGACTCTGAACGTTAAGACCTTAATCAAAATCCATCAGCTTCTCTTGGGTGCAAACCAAAGTACTAATGAGCATTACCAACATGCACGTATGAATTTAATTTTTTTAAAAAGCTCTTTGCCCCAAGGGACTTAGCATCTGAAATTTGACAAAGGGGAGACAAAGAAGGAAAGGAGGAGGATCTAAAGATAAATAAGAATGTTTGTCTCCAGTTACACATTGTCTGTTTCAGAAGAAGATTTAGGACTGAAGTGTTCGTGCCTGAGGTCTCACAGACAAGGTGGGTTGTGCCCAGAAATGTGAGGGAAGGGTGTGGTGGCACAGCTATGCCACCTTGTTTCTAACTAAAACGGGTCTCACCTTTCTCAAGCAAGTGATTTAAGGAGGTATGGAGAACTCCAGAAGTAACAATGTTGTCTTGTTCTTCACACTTCACAGGCACACTTCACAGGCATTCATCAAACTACAACATGCCTAAACACGCAAGTCCATATTTTGAGAGGCACTACAAGTCTGGGTATCTTTCCTTTTTTACTTGAAGAGCTAACACAGAGGATAATTCTGCCTCCAATTTTTACAGCGGCTTCCCATACTATATCTAATATACATTTATACTCAGATCAACCTTCGATCATTTCAAGAAACTCAGAAACACATTTAACTTCTTTCAGAAGAATACACTACTACTTCAGGTTTGGTTGGTATTATATTGACCCTTAGTTTATGCCAAGATTTGCAAGACAAAATCCTTAATACTTATTCTATACTTATACTTAAGATGGGCTTCGATCTACCAGTACTTTCCAATGTGTGGAAGGGATTTCCATTTGCAGAACACAACTTCCTTGCCTTCCGCTTCCATTGCAGTCCCAAGTGATCCTCACACTGCTGTTCTCAGGCAACAGGAGGGACCCAGAAACAGCATGGGGGGGGGTCATAGGTGTGCTGTGGGGTGGGGGAAAGCAGCAAGACACCTACTTCCATCAGCAGAAATCCTCCATGATATCCCAACCATAATCATTGCATAGCACAAGAAACATAACACAACACATAGACCTTAGTAGTTTGGAATGCAAAAGAACACAACTATTAATCTGATCATAAGCATGTCTCACTCCAGAACCTTAACACCAGCTGGTTATCAATGTCCCAAGAAGTTAGGTGCTTGTCTTGACACACCAGTCTTCCTGTGGGTATACAGTCTATTTATATTCATATGTTCCCATGTAGCTATGCAAAAAATGTTAATACTTTGGC
The DNA here is from genome assembly GCA_029375565.1 of Gekko gecko. Taxonomy (NCBI): domain Eukaryota; kingdom Metazoa; phylum Chordata; class Lepidosauria; order Squamata; family Gekkonidae; genus Gekko; species Gekko gecko. Next base: position 143,475,638 of record JAPDNY010000006.1, read on the forward strand.
AAAGAAAAAATCCCTTTTGTAAAGTAATCATAGATAATTGTTTTGCTTAGTTCGGAATTACAATCCTTAAACTAGTAATATACAGTTTGCCTTTTCTGTCTGAAAAATTCAAATATTCAAGTATTTTCAACTTCTTTGCCCTGTAGGGGCAAATTGTTTTGTGATGTGGGGACTTCTGATTCAACACATGGGTGATCAAGTAAAACTTTATGAAGGCTAAACTAGGTCTATCAACTGTTATTTTTATATTATTGGACATTACTGATCAGACAATCAAATACCATTTTCCTCTTTTAATGAAGGCAGTACCTGTGGACTTTGCTCCTTATCTCTGGTTACACATGTCTCTGACTCAGTTGCAAATACTTTAGAGTTCACAGAAAGAACAGACAACATTGCTGTAACCAAAAGAGCCAGAGAAAAACTTTTTTTTTTTTTATAAAACTCTCCTGAAAAGGAGAGGAATTTATTCTTTTCATATAAAGAAAAGGGAAGGGTATATAGATGGGTTAAGAAAAAGATGTGAGTGAGTGTTCTGTTAAAAAGGGTTAGTTTTAGTTAATATGAATGAATTTTTGACATCCACCGCGGTTGAAGAGTCTTTTTTTTTTCAGTTTAACAAAGTTCAAAGAGAAAAAAAAAAGAAAATCTCTGTTAGTAAGGTTAGTAGTGTCCTTTGGGGTTAATGATTAGTCAGTTCCATTCTGACGCTTCGTGAACAGTTATTTCTTGGGCAGTCTTTTCTTAGTGTCCCTTAAGTTATATGATGGGCCCACTTTAGCTTTCACAGCTCCCGCTCCGGCACCTCCATCCTCAGGGCCGCTGTCTTCGTCGCTACTCGATTCTGTCCAAGTTGCAAGTGCTGCCTCTTCCTCCGTGCTGGCGTGTCTCTTCAGAAATTCTTGTGCTTTGAAGATGGAGTCAATCTTCTCTCTTTTATCCTTATACTTAAACTCCAGTCCTTCAGGGAATCTCCATTTGTAATTCACCTGGTTTCTTTGCAGAAAAGTGGTCAGTCCTTTGTATTCTTTCCTTTTCATACGAATTTCATAAGGCACATCTTTAAGTGTTCTTACAGTCTGCTCCCCAATCTTCAAGGGCGCCGCTGAAACTGCACGCAGAATCTGATCTCTCGTACGCTGCTTAGTGAACTTGACAACAACCTCTGCTGGCAGATTATTTTTCTTTGTAAAGGTGGAATAGGCTCTATAAGCCAAATCCATCTCTTCTTTTAAATCTCGCTCTTCTCTGCCAGTTACGGGTGCCAAGGCATTCACTAGTGTCGATCTGAGATCTTCTTTCTCTTCCTCTTTAATGCCCTGGAAGCGGAGGGTCAGATTCGATTTTTCCATCTGCAACCTTAAGATTCTTTTTTCTTGTTCATCCTGGTACTTTTCTAATTTGTTGACCCTTTTCTTTATTTTTCTGGTATCTTCCGTCAAGACCAGACATTTTTGTGCAATCTCCTCCATCTTCTTAGAAGTTTCTGTTAACTGTTTCTGTTGACTGTTGAGGACACCTTGCATGCTTATTAATGTTTCATTGATTTTCTGCATTTGATCCAGCAGGGGGTGCAGTAGCTCACCTTTCTGTTGATTGACAGCAGGCTCTGAAGGAGGGTTGCCCGGACCGGAAGTCCCTCCTCCCTTCTTTTCCGGCTTGAGTGGGACCTTTTTCATTGCCGACATATTTCCCGTTTGTTTACTTTTTCCAAGTTCACGTCGCGTCCCTCAGGAAACTCGCTGATTTTCAATTTCAATGAAACCCCAACGGTACACTCACTAGCCTTTCTTCCCTTTCGCCCCCTTAACTCTCCTTTTGTAAATCTCGCTTCTCGATGGGGGGGGGGGGAGTCGCCCCTCCTCCCTCCGCTTGTTCGCTTATCGGGGGAATCGGTTTTGCGCTTTAATTCAGACCTCCAACTCACGGTTTGATGTCGGTTCTTCTTTTTATGTTATTTCATGACGCTTTGCCTCACTCCTGGGAATCGGTGGCGTTGCTAAATCCCATGCGGGACACACTACGCAGCGGGGCCAATTGGGGCGGGGAGAAAGCCTCAATTTCCCGGCTGTCTGCCGGCAAAGAGGCTACTCCCCAAAGCGCCCCCGGTTCGGAGCCTTTGACTAAGGCTCACTAGGGTCAATCGCATAAGCGAAGACCCCCCCAACTGCGCGCGGGCTAGCCTCCTTCGGGAGCGTCCCAAAAGGTGGCCGCCATTCGCTCTGCCGAAACCGAAAGTCCGAGCCAGAGAAAAACTTGAGAGGTTAACTGACACTGTGTTTTGAGCAATATTTCATGACATCGTGCTGATGTCAGCTTCCCACCAGTATTTCATAGGTGTGTTATAGAAGAAGCTTCACACACACATTACGTTGTTTCATCTTTCTCTAACTTCCACGCATTCAGCATGGGATGTTTAAACGCAGCCCACAGGCATTTGTTTTATAGAGGGCAGTCTGCAAGCAATGGTTAATACTGGTGGTATATGCAAATAATTCCATCAGATGGGCCACCCAACAGAATAACCAGTGAGCAAGTGAAGTGTTTGATGTTACTGATTTTACATTGCTGCTTTTTAGAAAAGTTACTTGGGGGCTGAAAGCACATGGAATGTAGGTCTGAGGACGCACCTTGCCCCTGCCATTGTAGGTGAACAGTGGCTTCTCTGGGGCAGCAATACACCCCACCCAAGGAACAACTCTGCTAGTACTTTCCAAATCCACAACACTTATCAGGGTCAGAATGAGCATACATCTTCCTGCACTACACAAGGTTATTCATAAGTAACTTCCCTTGTACACTATTTTCATTCTGTAGCTTACTCTTAAGATCTATGTTTTCACTCTAAACTAACCTAAAAAGGCAGCATTGGCCTGTTTAGCCTGGTAACTCCAGCACTTCTCGCTAGGGAGACCGATCTGTGGAATTTTGTCTTGTCAGCACCACATTCAGGCTGAAAACTCTTTCCCCATAGGGAAGCAAAACAACAACATTTCTTCTGCTCTGATGCAAGCAAGACAGCCTGCTCCTTCATGTCATTTGACAGTCAGTGGACCAAGCAAAACAAGTTACCAGGAAATTCGATTATTAATGCAAAATGAAAAAAAATTACCAGGAACTCCAGTTTTGGCAATAGCTGCAGCAGCATGATCTTGAGTAGAGAAAATGTTGCAGCTTGACCACTGCACCTGGAACAAACAAGCACAAGCACATCCATAAACACTAAGCTTTAATGTCCCCCCTGGAGCTAAAACCAAAGGACAAAAATCAGGAAGCCACTCATTATCAAATATCCGATCAGAAAGTTAATGCGCTTTGTGGGAAAGTTCATGGACAGAAATGCAACCCAACAAAGCAAGCAATTGTTAAGAAGCCTGCCTCTACAAGACTTCTAAAATACTTTCTGCACAACCTCGTTTCATTTAAGACAGGTTTCACCTGCTTTTCTACTGAAGTAGCACTCAAAGGGAGCTTCCAGATAAGAATAAAAATTAACATAGAATAAAAAGTGGCAACTTGCAGCAGCACAACCCTCACCATAAAATCAGTACCACAGTAAGCAAATGATCTAAAACAAAGCAAGCAATAAAATTAGTACAAAAACGATAGTAAAAATAAACAGCGGAACTTCAGAGAATCGGTTTACCGAATACCCTCCAGAATATGACAGTTTTTACAGATCATCAGAAGGCCAAGAGCAAGGCAGCGAATTCCAAGTCTAGGGGCCACTGCTGAAAAAGCCCTGTTCTGTGTCCCACCAACCTCAGCTCTGATTATATGAGCACACAGAACACAGCACCAAAGCCCAGCCCCTGACCACAAAGCATCATATACGGGCTGAGTGCTAATCCACTAAGCATCAACTGCAAACCAATTTGGGATGGGGGGAAAACAATTACCATTGTGCCAAATCTATATATCTCTCACCTGTATAATCCCACCATTCCTCCATAGAGCTCAGTGCAGTTTACGTGACTCTCCCTTCACCATTTTACCCCCCAAACCATCCTGAGAGGTAAGCAAGGTTGAGAGACTGACTGTCCCAAGGCCACCCAGCAAGCTTTACACTACAGTGGGGATTTGAACCGGCATCTCGCAGACCACTATACCATGCTGGCTCACAAAACAGCATCTTGATGTGTCTTCCACCTTTGATTATCAAGCACACTTAGAAACTAGTATAAAAGGCTTCCACACACTTGTACTACGAGGACATCTCTTCAGGGGATGGGCCATCGCTCAGTGGTAAAGTATCTGCTTGGCATGCAGAAGGTCCCAGGTTCAGTCTCTAGCATCTGCAGCTGAAAGGACCAGGCACTAGGTGATGTGAAAGATCTCTACCTGAGACCCTGGAGAACCACTGCCAGTCTGAGTAGACAGAAATGATCTTTATGAACCAGTGGTCTAATCCAGTGTATTTTTATTTTATAAGAGGACTCTTTCCTTGGCAGTACTGAGTATGCAGCGTCTGACTCCACCTTGGCTCACAACATTCAAGGGCTTATTACTCACAAATATTATCAACAGAACCTGTAACTTTACCTCAGCACCCAGGGCTACCAGAGTTTCAATCAGAACTGCAGTCTGCACAGTCATGTGTAGGCAACCAGCAATTCGTGCTCCTTTCAGTGGCTTTGATGCAGAATACATCTCCCGCATTTTCATCAACCCTGGCATCTCATTCTCAGCAATCTCAAGGGCCTTACGACCCCAGTCTGCGAGGCTGATGTCAGCTGTAAGTAGAGAGAGAAACAGGTGGTTGGAACACACACACACACACAAAGCTATGGTTCATTCAGGCATCCTTATTAACACTGACAGCACAACTGCTACAAAGCTATAAAGAAACATATCATACAGCAGCTGGAAGAAAGAGGAGAAGGCCTTCTTGATTCCCTCTTAAAGATGACTACACACAACAGATTATGCTTCTATGGTCCTAGACAATGAAGCATTTCTATATTCTGAAAACAGTTTCACAGCCATACCTTTGATGTATAGGTGACCAACACTGCAAACCTCAATAGTTGCACCCTTCCAAATTCACTGACTTCAAAAGATTTCAAAGGGTGTAACTCCGCTTAGGATAGCATCACACATTAAGCGTAGAAGTCCCTAAGCTGTATAAAATGACAGCTTGCACAAAAGAATATTTGTTTTGTTGAGTTTCTACAGAGGTTTATCTTATACATATTATATAGAATTGTCGCATTCCAAAATAAAGAGATACTTCTAAAGATACAGAACACTTGTCATCTCTGCAACATCCAATGGCTGAAATCTTTTTTTACAGTGAATATTCTTAATAAATACAGCTTGTCTTTTTCAGTCCTGTACATTTAAAATCCCCCCTTTCACAATTCTCTGAAGTCTGGAGAAGTATTTCTCCACAAGAGCCAGTGTGGCATAGCAGTTAAGTGTCTCAGACTAGGACCTGGGAAACCCAGGTTCAAACCCCTAGTCCGCTATGGAAGCTCACTGGGTAACCCTGGTCCAGTCACTCTCTAAGCCTAATTTACCTCACAGGGTTATTGCTGTGAGGATAAAATGGAGGAGATGGGAACACCACCAAAGTTACTTTGGGTCCCCATTGGGGAGAAAGTCATGGCAGTAATGAAACAGAAATGATTCATGTCTCTTAAATGAGGTCTCAGGGTTGTTCTTCGCTCCAATTCCTTCCCCTTTCAAAAAAGCTGCTGGAGATATGATAGCACCATTGTTGCTTACGGCATACACACACTTTCCTGTCTCTTTCTGAAGTGCTACAAAAACTTTACCGCTACAAAGATCTTATCTTTATCATTCTTCTGCTGAGAACCTTTGTTCAAGGATCCATTTGGACCTGAGATAACAGAACAGAGTGAGTGGGGGATATACCTGATTCTCACATAGCTATCTCAGGGAGCTCCTGTTCTAAGATCCCGCATTCCTGCATTGTGGCTCTGCCTGGCATCCAGGTTCTAGACTAAAGGTGTCTTCCTTGTGAAATTCCCAGATGCATCTGTCTGGTCATTGCTGGAAACAGAATGGTGAAGTAAACAGCCTTTCGCCTCATCCAGCAAGACTGTTCTTATAGCACTTTTGCAGAATATGTGTTTATTAACTGCACCTCCTTCCTTCAGCTGCTCAAAGACTCCAGCACCTGTCTTATCCAGGCATCTGAGTCTCAAGCAGTTGCAAGAGTCAACCAAAAGTGAAAACCATAATGGGGATGGGGGAGAGAAGGAATAGCATAACTTCATTTTACCTTCCCCCTTTCCTTTGCTCTTCCATCCCTTGGTAAATGAGATTTCAAATGAATTTTCGAAAAACAGTAAGGCACCTCACTGCAGGTTACCAGTGAAACTCACAAGAAGCTATTTCCTTCAGTGGTTTTCAGTAACTGGAACAGAAGATTTGGCTGCCATAAAGTCAGATCTTATGCAGATCCTGATGGCTTTTTTTAACAAAAGAAAAAAGAATATTTTAAGTACTCAAATGTGGAGGACACAAAAGTTTTAGGCACAGGCCCGGGGGGGGGGGGGACATGACCATGCCAGAATCAACCAGAGAGCCAGCATGGTGTAGTGGTTAAGAGCAGCTGACTCTAATCTAGACACCAGGTTTGATTCCCCACTCCTTAACATGAAGCCAGCTGAGTAACCTTTAGCCAATCACAGTTATCTCAGAACTCTCTCAGCCCCACCTCCCTCACAAGGTGCCTGTTTGGGGAGGGGAAGGCAATTGTAAGCTGCTTTGAGACTCCTTAGAGTAGAGGAAAGTGGCTATAAAACCTACTCTAATCACCTCTTCAGGCCATTCTAACCAACATCCTTCATCACTGTATCTCCTCATGCCAACAGACCTTGGTCAGAATTTAATGGTTAATTCCCTTTTGATTCCCTTACAGCTTACACTGGTATTTCATTAACCCAAGTAATTTGTTTCATCAGCAATTTCTGCTGCCCTTTGTGGTTCAGACAGCTCCCTCGGTTGCCATTTCTGCTAGACAGACTCAAAAGCAAAGAAATGCCCAAGGATCTAGGACTGAAGTCCTTCCAAAGTCTTATTTCCCAGATTCATGGGAGAGTTTCCTAGGAATCAACCTAAGAGTGCGCCATCTCTCGTTAATTTTACAGGGTTTTTGAACAGGCACAGAAGTGCTGATGCAAGCTACTTCATAGATAAAAATAAGCCTCAACTAAATCTACAGTAGGTTTTTTTTCCTTTTTTAAAAAAACACCAAACCATCAGAGCCTTTTTAAGATATCAATGAAAAACAGTGGGAAATTTGCAACAGTAATTGGCATATTTTGACGATAGCTGTATAGCTTAAGTGTGCATCAGACTCTTGAGACACACAAGTGATCTTTTAGCAATTCTATACTACAGTGACTAATATACTGGAGAGCAATTAGGCCTGGAAGCTTCTCAAGTTTCACAGCACAACTGTACTTTCACTATCCAGTTCTATTGCCCTTTCAGATACATGACAAGACTCCATGTGCTTAATAGGTCTCCTAGCCAGTGTAAGTGTCAGACTAGAATCCAAGAGAAAACAGTTCAAATCCCCATTGTCAGTGAGTAACTTCAAGCCAGTCATTCCCTGTCAGCATACTACTACACAAGGATGCTGGAGAATAAAGCAGAATAGGGCCAACACACGCACTCCTTTGATAAAATGGCAATGGATCAATACAATAGCCTTCTTCACAAGTTAGAGCAAATGCACGGACAGTCTGTGTACAGTGGACACTTGATTTTTTCTTTATATGTGAGTTCAAACTTGGAAGCTAAGTAGGGTCAGTCCTGGTTAGTACTTCAGTGGAAGACCACCAAGAAAGACCGCGGTTGCTAATGGATGAAGACAATGACAAGCCACCTCTGTTCATTTCTTGCCCTACGGATAGGGTTGCCATGAGTCAGTTGTGAACCGAAGGCACCACTTTCTTCTCAATAATTCTCAAGTTATATTCAACATACATAGAACCGAACGTACAATTTAACACCTATGTTTATTCTGCTTCTGGTCCCTGATTTAATTTGCTAAGTCAAAATGCTTTGGTTATCTTTAACAGATGTGCACACATATGTGCGATCCCTGAAACATGTAAACAGGGGCAAATGTATGTCTCTTTATTAATGGTGGAGGCCCTCTGAAGAAAGTCTAAACTAAACACACTATTTAAGAAGAGGAAAGAATTGGAAAAAACAACTCTAATTGAAACAGAATAAGCCTTTCCAACTGAGAAACAGTCCACTGATAAAGAGCAGTTTTCCTTACAGTCACTGCTCTTCGTTTGAGTGCAAAGGCCAATGCGGTCGTGACTTTGCAAAATACCTGCTTTTACGCAACTGGACAAACTGTGTGCCGTTTTTATTTATTTTTGAAAGGGGCAATTCTCAACTTTGACGCACCTCTTGAAGTTCATTTCAAAATAGCCTAGTTTCTCTGTAACTCAGACTATTGGCAGACATCTCCAGAGTGCTGAGCATAGCAAGGAGCCAGCGGCAGCTTGACAGCATGGTCCCTGAAAGGATCATAGGAAATGTAGTCGCCGCGCCCGCTAGACTACATCACATTTCTTCTAGCTATGAATCCGAGGTACTACAACTCCCAGAAGCTACTGCTCCCGCCAGAGGCCACATGGAGTTTGCTCAGAGGCTTAAACGCCAGCTGGTCACGCTGAAGTCCGTTTTGGATGTTAAAAAAGCAAAAATAACCCCCCTGCGGACCAAAACAGAGCTAGCATGAATAGCCACTCTTAGTGGCCAAGGCCACTGTATAAGAGGAAGGCGGTTCTGCGCGCGCACGTGGCTTCTAAGTGGAACGAATCAACGTAACACCCTTTGGGCATAGAGATGCACGCTTACAGACGTCCGGTTAAATAAAACAATCTGCGGTGGAAGCGAACCATCCACGCCGCCCGAGCCAACCCCACGGGAAACAGAAGACAGGAAAGTGCCACCGCCTGGACGTTTGGGGTTCGCCATGGAGGCTGCAAAGGATCCAGGCTACCTTTACAGGCCTTGCATGATGGCAGCTCACCAGCCCCCAGGAGGAGAGGAAGAAAACTACTTACCAACTTTGTAGGGCAGCTTGTCCGACATAATGGAGCTTTTACAGCCCGAGCACGATAGCGCTTGAGCAAGAGGAGGGGCGAAAGGTGGCGGGAGCCGGCTGGCGGCAAAAGGCTGGCTTTAAATAGACTCGCCCCCTTTCGCAAACGTATGAGGCCGTTTCCACCAATCCCCATGTAGGGCATGAGGTGGGCGTGGCCCTGGGATGCACAAAAGGCTCGCCGGTGCTCACGTTGAGCATCGCGCTTCGGTAGGGGTGTGTGTCACTTACGTCGTGGGCGGTGCCTCGGAAGGTGTCACGCGTCTCGGCTGGTGCCCTTTGGTTCAGCACCTTTCTCGCCTTCGAGCGGTGCTTGTTGTACCCCTCCCCCCCGCGGCCTTTTGCAGCGGCAAGTGCGCCTTCTGAAGGATCAAGGCTTAGCCCTGTAGGAGAGGAAGTCACAGATGGCTTTAAAAGAAAACTAACAGTTCCTGAATGATCAAGGATCTCCAACTTTTAAAAAAGCTGTTTCCAATAAAAGGCAACTGAGATTTTTTTTTTTAAGTATTTGTATATCAAATCAACACTGCCCTTAAATCAAGACCCCTGTGCCATAGGGATGTAAGAAGAGCCCTGCTGGATCAGACTAGTGAATTCCACAATTTAATTGCTTGTTGAGTAAATAAGTATTCCGTTTTGAAAGCTTTTGACAGGGTTCCCCGTGATGTTCGGATGGATAAACTAGAGGACTGTGGACTGGATAAACTAGAGGACTGTGGACTGGACTGTAGGATAGTTAGGTAGATAGGGAACTGGTTGGAGAGCAGTGCCCAAAGAGTACTTGTCAATGGCATTTCATCTGATTGGAGAGAGGTATCCAGTGGTGCTAATGGGCTCTGTTCTGGGCCTGGTACTTTTCAATATTTTTATAAACAGGATGAAAGGGAGGAAGGACTACTCATTAAATTTGCAGATGGCACCAAATTGGGAGGAATAATGAACACACCAGAAGATACAGAATTCAATGAGATCTGAACACATTGGGAAACTGGGCTGATGCGAACAAGATGCAATTCAACAAGGATAAGTGCAGAGTTTTGCATCTGGGTAACAAAAAGGAGAAGCAGACATCCTGGATGATGGACACACTTCTGAATAGCAATGTGTGTACAAGACCTTGGGGTACAGGTGGACTGTAAGCTAAATATGAGCAGTCAGTGTGATGCAGTGGCAAAAAAAGGCTAATGTGGTGTTGGGGTGTATCAACAGAGGCATAATATCCAAGTCACAAGATGTCATTTGAATGTCCCACTGTATACTGCATTAATCAGGCTGCACCTGGAGTACAATGAGCAGTTTTGGATTCCTCAGGTCAAAAAGGATATGGTCAGACTGGAGCAGATGCAGAAGTGACAAGAGTGACAAGGATGATCAGGGCCTGGAGACAAAGCCCTACAAGGAAAGGCTAAGAGATATTTAGTCTGGAAAAGAGGAAGTTTAGGGGGAACATGATTGCTCTCTTTAAGTATTTGAAAGGCTGTCATTTAGAGGAGGGCAGGGAGCTGTTCCTGTTGGCAGCAAAGAATAGGACTCACAATAATGGGTTCGAATTACAGGCAGAAAGATACCAGATGGATATTATGCTTTTTTCTTTTTCTTTCAGTAAGAGTAGATCAGCAGGGGAATCAGCTGCCCAAGGAAGTGGTGAGCTCCCCCTCACTGGCAGTCTTCAAGCAGCGGCTGGACGAACACTTGTCAGGGATGTTCTAGGCTGGTCCTGCATTGAGCAGGGGGTTGGAGTAGATGGCCCATTTGGCCCTTTCCAACTCTATGATTCGATTATTCTTTTATTTTTATTTTTTCTAAACCAAGAAATCTCAGACTCTCCAGGCCTTCCTCATAGGAAAAGTACTCCAATCCCTTATTCATTTGGGTTGCCCTGTTCTCTACTTTTTCCAGCTCTGCAATGCCCTTTTAGAGATATAGGGACCAGAACTACACACAGTATTCCAGATGAGACTGTACCCATACTTGGTTAGGACAGCATGTGCAAACCTTACTGAAAAAAACCCAGAATGTATTCATAGACATTGAAAATAAAAAGAAAACAACTCAGACTCAGAAGTATCAGGAGGAAGACCAAGAATACCGGCAAAGCAAAATGGAGCAAGATTTACCTCTCATCGTTGCAAAGAGGGAAGAGGAGGACGGTAATCAACTGAGTAGTCAGAAGGAACAGCAAGTAAAGCACTGGAAATGGGAAAGGTAAAAGAAAGAGCTCAAAACCTTGCAGTAGAAAAAAAAAGGATTAAACGGACAAAAAGGAGAATATGGTGCCAAATAATGAAAACCTGTAAGGACACTAAAAGCGTGAAGACTGGTATTTTGGAACATAGCTGCGGAAAATTGGGAATTGAGCTCTACTTGTACAAAAACTTGAGACATTTAAGCGTGATTCGGGAAAGGAGAAATATGATTTGTGACTGTAATGTCTACAATAGAAGAAGTAACCACATATTAAGTGTAAAATGATGTTTTTCTGATTTGTTGACGTAATGAAACTTTTTTTAATAAATTTTATTTTCATTTTCTTATAATTACATTCCAACAACATAGTTTATATATAGTTTGGAGTCTTATACAGTTATTGAACTTTCTATCCATTTATACACTCTTACCCATCTTTCATAATGTACCTTTTCATTTTTGTTTTGTAACAGCAAACTTAAATCATCTAATTGTGCTAGCTCTAACACTTTCAATATTAATTCCTCTCTTAAGGGGATTATATCTAGTTTCCAGTTTTTTTACCAATAATAGGCGAGCGGCCGTTACTATATAGGATATTAAGTAAGTTTCCTGTTGGTTGAATCCATTTGGTAATCTATTTAACAAATATGTTTCCGGTCTTAGTACCACATCTTTCTCCAAGACGTAATGAAATTTTGATTACTAAACCTATACTGGAGAAAACATGATTTAATATAAGATGAAAGTTAGGTGGGGGGGAAACTGATGAGGATATAGTAAATGATATTGTTCATGATTTGCTGATTTAATGGATTTAATGAATTTCTGAATTTCAAATTTGTATTGGAGAAAGTATGAGTCAGTTATGAATTGCTACAAACTAGGTAATAATTATTGTTTTTTGGTGTTATAAATTTAATTTCGATTAAGAGACGGTATCTAGGTTTCTGGATAATAATTTTTCTTTTCCATAATTTTAAGTTGGCAGTGTTACTTTTGTTTTTAATATGTGCTAGCTATTAACTATAAAAGTGAAAATATAAGACACAGCTTTAAATGAAAATATATTATGAATAAGTAGGGGACAATAAGCAAAGATGGGCAAAGTGAAATATGATAGAGATGGAGGGCTGTTGTTGATGTAATGGGCTATATCTGTTTCCTGTTTTGGATAGGATTTACTCCAGAGAATAGGTGGGGAAACAGCAACCATTGTAATAAGAGGAAAAATGGTGATTATGTAATTAGGCTGACAGTGATGTCGTTAATACAGATACTGAAGGAATTTATTAGTGGACCGGGACTCTGATGGTGTCAGTTATTAGACTATTCAAATAAATTGTGACTGTTATGTTAAATAGTAGTTTTGGAGATTAGCACGGTAATGGGTTGGGTTATGTTATGTTGTATTAATTTGTTTTAGAATATTTATTTTTGTCTTTTTCATATGTTGGAAAATCAATAAAAATAATTTAAAAAGAGAGAGAGACTGTACCCATATTCAAGGGCACTATAAATATTTGGCTGTTTTACTTTAGATTCCGTTTCTAATAATCCCCAGCACAGAGTTTGCCTTTTTCACTGTGGCTGCACAGTAAGTCAGCATTTTCATGAAGCTATCAACCCCAATATTCCTTTCCCTCTCAGTCAGTTCAGATCCCATCAACGTATATCTAGAGCTGGGTGAAAAAAAATTATTCCAGTGTGCATCACTTTACACTTACCTGCAATGAACTTCATTTGCCATATTTTTGCCTATGCTTCTCTCCAGCACATGGGCTAGCGAAGTGAGGCTAGCAGGGTGAATAGCCATGACTGTGCTCCTCCTTATGGGCTGGCAGGACGAAGCTGGGCACTGCTGGGCATGTGCTTCTTTTTGCCAGCCTGGGCTCAATGGAACTGGTGGGCGGGCAGCCACTTCCATGCTCCTCCTTGCCATTAGCACTGAACCTGTGCCTAAGGTTGCCAGCCTTCAGGTGGGGCCTGCAGAGCTCTTGGAATTACAGCTGGTCTCCATACAGAGATCAGCTCCCCTGGAGAAAATGGCTGCTTTGGAGGGTGGACTCTATGGCATTATACCTCTGAAGTCATTCCCATCCATAAACACTGACCTCCCCAGGCTCCACCCACAAATCTCCAGGAATTTCCCAACCCAGAGTTGGCAACTCCTGTTTCTCTTCACTGGCTGCACTGCAGGTGTGGAGGTGGGGCTCAGAGCAGCAGCACATGGGGACTTTTCCTATTAAAGTAATGGCCCATCTGTCCCAGGTTCTGTTAATAGTAAAATACATTTTTTCCTCTTTTCAACCTTTCATCTGTCATACTCATATTTCCCTTGAATTATCCAGATATAAAGAACCCAGGCATGGATACAAAATATGCCTTTTTATATTTGAGAATTTTACTATGCCTGGAAGAAGCTGTATTTGGTGAACTATGCACTTATGCAGCTCATTGCTATACATGTTTACTTGGAAGTAAATCCCAGAGATTTTACAAGTAAATGGGCAGAGAGCTGCAGCCTTAAAGGAGCAGGCTCTCTCTCAGATCAGGCAACAGCACCAAGTGTGCCAGTTATAAAGTTATACAGAGGATGGTTCCTGGTTAAAACAGAAGAAATATATGGGCACTAATAAAGAATCATACAGTCTAAGCAACCATTTTGGCCCAAGAGCTGAAAAAAATGAAATGTCTACTTGTGCTGACCTGGATGGCCCAAGCTAGTCCAGTCTTGTCAGATCTCGGGAGCTAAGCAGGATCAGCCACAGTTAGTGCTTGGATGGGAGACCACCAAGGAAGTCCAGGGTCACTACACAGAAGCAGGCAATGGCAAACCCCTCTGTTCATCTCTCGCCTTGAAAACTGTATGGGGTTGGCTGTGACTTGACAGCACTTTCCACCACCACCTGTGAAGATGCTGGTGTGCTAGCAAACAAAGGGGAGGAACAAGGGGTGTATTTGGCCAGACACACTTGGAGCAAGCCAAACTCCAGCACTGCAAGCACTCACCATGGATTCAACTAGGAGTTTTGCAGGTTTGGGAGGCGGTGAAAGGACTAAGCCAAGCCTGTTGCCTTCCTCTGGCCCCAGAAGTGCTGCCACTCCCTCAGCTGCTTGAGAGCCAAACAAAATGGTTTGGTGTGCCACTACTGACATATGTGCCAGGGTTGCCTAACTGAATCTAGGAAATACATCCCAAAATATGTAAACATATCACATACTGTGCAATATCCAAGAGTTGCATTCTGTGCGATACTTCATAAGTTTCCGGGAGATCTGTCAGATAATACATTACAGCCAGTTGGAGAAACATAAGAACATAAGAACATAAGAGAAGCCAATGTTGAATCAGGCCAATGGCCCATCTAGTCCAACACTCTGTCACACAGCGGCCAAAATATACCAGGTGCCATCAGGAGGTCCAGCAGTGGGGCCAGGGCACCAGAAGCCCTCCCACTGCTGCCCCCTCCAGCACCAAGAATAGAGTGCATCACCTGCCCCAGACTGAGAGTTCTCATTCTATACCCTGTGGCTAATAGCCACTGGTGGACTTCTGCTCCATATGTTTATCTAATTTCCTCTTGAAACTGTCCATGCTTGCAGCTGCCACGACCTCCTGTGGCAGTAAATTCCATATGTTAATCACTCTTTGGGTGAAACATAGTTGCTTGGGTTGCTTTATTCATACAGTAGTTGAATCAAGACCACTAGATGCCTTGAGGAAAGAGCATGCAAAGTACTAGAACATGAAACATCTCTTTTTCAATCCTCTTTGCTCCCTCTATCAGCCCAGCTGACACTGGAAACAGCTGCTGCTGCTGCTTTCAGCTTATGCTGCCAGCAGGAATCCTACCTGCATCTCTTTTTCATGGTATTTCCAATCTACTGTCATATAGTGGGTCTGGGAACATGACAGGAGATCATACAGAGCAATGGTCTTCGATTATTCCAGAGCAGAGACAGTTGTTTTTTCCCCACGGTTGGTTTTTTCAAGAGAGGGCAGACCATCACTTCCTTGAGTGCACCAGGGTTGCTGTATATTTTCTGTGCTGTATGGCCGTGGTCTTGGCATTGTAGGACCTGACGTTTCGCCAGCAGCTGTGACTGGCATCCTCAGAGGTATAACATAGAAAGATGGAGTACTCTCTGTGTCAAGGTGAGAAGAAAAATATTCTCACCTTGACACAGAGAGTACTCCATCTTTCTGTGTTATACCTCTGAGGATGCCAGTCACAGCTGCTGGCGAAACATCAGGTTCTACAATGCCAAGACCATAGCCATACAGCCTGGAAAATCTACAGCTAATGAACTCCAGACCTGAAAGCCTTTGACAACATATTGAATGTCTTTTATTGTAGGTTTAATCGGTTGCTATTTATCTCCATGCCATGAGATTTAGCTGCTCACTTCCATACATTAAAGCCTTTATTAAAGGAACTGGACATTTTTCTTCAGGCCAGCTGCCAATCTGAACCCTACATCTGCCTTTACAGTGCAACAAATGTGCAGTAGCTCAATTTGCCATATGGCCAGTTTGTACTGAATGCTATTCTTTGGGGAAGGCTCCCTCTTTTTTTTCTTTTCTGTTTTGCCATGGGTGGACCAAGCTAGCTAGATCTCATCAGATCTGAGAAGCTAAGCAGGGTTGGCCTGGTTACGATTTGGATGGGAGATCACCAAGGCCAAAGTTGCTATGCAGAGGCAGGCCATGGCAAGCCACCTCTGAACATCTCTTGCCTTGAAACCCTATGGGGTTGTCTTAAGTCAACCGCAACTTGATGGCACTTTCCACTACCACCCTGGAGATGCTGTATTTTTCCAGCTGACTTCCCAGCTGAGTGCTCAGAGTGCCCCTCTGACTAATGGGGCTATATTGCAGCTTGAACTGTGACTGATGCAAGCTTCTTGGATGGCTGGTGACTGATCTGTACTTTGACCTTCAGATGTGGCACTGCAATTGGTTGTTTTTCTTTTGCTGAATCCAGCTTCTCTTCTTGTCCTTCCCTACTAATGAAAATAATCTGGGTTACCACCTTGATGGACGGATATTAGTTTCTGACTCTTCTGGGGGCATCAAAGGTTTAAAAGACGGTGCTATAACAGCATTGCCTGCAGACTTCAGAATCCCTCTGGCACAGCAGAGCACTCATCTGTTTTGAGAAGGATGCCAAGTTGCATCCTGGAGTTCTTTAAATGCTCCAGTGCAGTATAAAGCTACTGCCTCCTTTTTCAGCACTGCTTCCCTTGCCTATCCTCCTCCACACCTGCTTTGCAGTAAATGTATGACAAAACAGATTTTGGGGGGAATTAGGGGGAGATTCAGAGAGACTTCATCTTCAGTATTTCCTTCCAGATTACCAGTTTCTCAGAGCTATGTGTGTTAGTTTAGTCCCATTAACTGTCACTCCAGCAGAGGGCAGAGGTGGTTTGTTCTGTAGGAAACTAGATTGGATTTCTAATTAATATAATACTAGATGGGTAGCCTTGTTGGTTTGTAGCACCAAAATAAAACAAGTTCAGTGGCACTTAACAGACTATTTATTCCAGTTTAAGCTTTCATGAAACCAAGCTCTGAGTCACAAAACCTTATGTTGGAATAAATTTTGTTAGTTTCAAAGTGCCCATTTTAATTAGGTAACAGCAGCTCTGTTGTTTTGTAGAGCAGTACTGGAAAGATACAACTATCTCAGCTAATTTTCTTACTTTAATAGATCAAACTGTTTAGAAATGTTGCAATGTTCAAATGTTAACAATTGATGATCCCCAAATGCGAACATGTGGCACAAGCAAACTGGGGCGCCTCAAAATGAAACCTTCAGACAAAGGGGCTAATGTTTAAACAGCAACAGCAGCAACCTTAATGACTAACTAAAGAATTTGTGACCTGGCTCAGATCCCATAGAATTGCTGAGATTTATTATTTCAGCTTGTTTTGTAAACAGCCCTGTTATTTTTATATGATACTTGTGAAAGACAGAGGCGTAAATGCAGTCATGCTGCTCCAGGAAAATCAGGAGATGTCAACTGCACTTAGTTCAGCATTCTCACACACTTGCCTGCATTAATCAAGAGGCTCATGTTTTTAAACCTGGTTCTGCCAAATATTCCAAAGCTAAGCCCCAAGTAGCAGTGCCTCCATTCATTATCCTATACTTGCTCAGCAAAAGGGAAGTATTTATTCAAAAGATCCAACTCCAAAGTGCAAAGGGCATAGGAATTGCACTGGAGTCCATAGCAACCCTGCTGCAATCCAACTATCATGAAGCAGTGTATAGTGGCACCCCTGTGATAGCCATAGATGGAACTAGCTAACCAATACACTGATGCCTCCCTGATGTCAACTTACCCACTACCCACACACTCATTACAACAAGGGAGGGAACAAAAAAAACAGCACCCCCAACCTCCAGCTATTGGGTAGACGATAGCATGACCAGCAGGAACCTTGGAATGAACATGGTCCAGGCAGCTCTGCAGATGCAGGTTCCATTCCCCTCCCGTATCCGTGTTCCCTTTTGCCAGGCAGACAAACAGAAGCCCACTCTGACCACCAGTTCTTCTACACAGATGCTTCCACATGAAAGCATTCAAACTGGAGGGGTTGTTTTCAGAGCATCCACTAATTGTCCATTTTCCAGGTTCACCCGTTTTGCTGCAATCTTCCCCAAATCCAGTTTTAATATGATTGTTTTGGAAAGGTCCTAGTCAAAGGGTCTTTACATGGATTGGAAGCTGTGCATTTTTAAGGTCTGCTACATTCTTGACTCAGCCACTGAGGCTGCCATTTCCTCCAGTGCTACTGGAGGATGTTATTTTAAACTGTCTTTTGCTATAGTGTAGTGAGTGTGCCATTATAACGATCTATTGTAGTAATTGACTAGTTCCAAGTAAGTAATTGACTAGTTCCCCACCTGCCACTCCTCAGATCTCTGGCTCAGGATCCGATACATACTTCGATTCCTTAGGAATTCAAACATTTTGAAATTGTTTTCTATTTTTTTTCTTTTTAATGAATAAGACTTTTTTTAAAAAAAATGTTTCTTCTGTTTTTGTTCCTTATTTACATGTTTTTGCCTGTTAGTTCATCTCAGTTCTCTTTTCTGCTTCCTTTCTTATATTCTTCCTTAAATGAACACATAAACTTACTTTGACTTTGGAAAGTTTCCTTGTGTCTGCGTTTTTAATGGTATTTTGGCTCACAATTCAACATATGTACTCTTCAACAATGATTTCTAAAGTTATTGGACTGCTGGACCAGTACGGTCTAAAATATGAAGGATACATTATGGGCTATGGAAATATAAATTTCAAATATTGTTACCTCCTATGGGATCTGATATTTGCACAACTGAAGTGAAAACAAAATTATCTGTTCAGTTCATACTGTGACCTAGGCAGGAGTGATGCTAAATGTCAACAGAGCAAGAGGTACCTGTGAGTGGTCCAATGAAGACCAATCAGCACTGAGTCTATTGGTGTAAAGAGCTGAGAGTAAGAAGGATCTTAGATGGCAAAAGAGCTGTAATTAAAAAGGATCTTAGATGAGCTTGATAGGTTTTGGGGAGTCAAGATAGAAATAAGTGGGAATTCAGCAGAACAGTTCCAAGTCAGGTTCTCATGACAGATTGCTAGTAGATCTACTCACACCTACTAGTGGCAGTGTGGGTGCTGCTTTCATCATAGCTTCTTTCCACAGGGTTGTAATAATATGTTTGTTGGCCCTCTCCATGGCAACTGGTTGGCTCCTGTGTAAAAATATGTTGAGCTAGATTGACCACTGATCTGATCCATCAGGGTTTATGTTATATTCTTATATTCTCAGACTGCACTGGTTTTGGTACTTGTGGGACTCAGATAACATCATAAATGTTTGCCAGACCTAATCTGTAGCCAACAAAGAGAGTTGCGGAGGTAGAAATATAGCTAACTGAGCACAGGATTTCCCCCCCTGCCTGGTTAAACTGAGGAAGCAGCAGGGAACCAGTTTCTGCTTACCTGAACTGCTAATAACTTTTTTCCTTATTAATAAAATGTACAGAATGATAATGAAGTAAATTGTCCAGAAATGGATTTGAAAAATTAAAAGCCATTAAGAGAGCTTTGGATTTACTTGTGGCCAGCAGGCTACTTCCATACAAGTTTAAGATTGTTAGAGATGTCTGAGTGCAGATCTCCTATTTCAAAAGATTCACCCTCTGATTACTTTAAAATACTTGGTGCTGCTTTTCCATACCTTAAGATGAGTGCCCCCCCCCAAAAAAAAGAACAACAAAATTGAACAATCCCATCTGAAATAGCGACATTCAGAACAACAGACATTATACAAACAATAAACAATAAAGTAACTACTCAGCAGATCTCAACAGCCAAATGCCCTCTGGAATAGGAAAAACACCAACCCTCCTTTCCAGATGGAGATGAGAGTGGAGCAGCTCTGCACCTCCTCTGAGAACACATTAGACACTGCTGTTTACTGCCCACATTCTTATTTCTATTAACAAAGGCATTTAGAGAAGAGCCTGACTTGCTAAATGACATCTGCAGCTGCTGTGAGGGCTCATCCAGGGAGAGGCAGTCTCCCAATCAGATCAATTCAATAATCACACATTACCGAGCCCTTTGTGTTTCCCAGGAGTCTGCCCCGTCCTGTCAACAGACAGGTTCTGGGAATCCAGCTCCATGCTTGGAACTTAACTCCCAGTTGGGGGGGGGTGGGCCTTAAGCCTCCCTCAATGCTTTCCCCCCAAAGAAAATGACTCCAGGGGGCTGCAGTTTGCCTCACTGGGGAAACTTACATGCAGATCCTCACTATGCAGGAGCTTCCCCAACAGGACAAACAGCAGCTCACTGGGGCTGTTTTAGGTCAGGAAAACAGCGGCGGGGGGGGGGGACAGTTCAGTCCCCTCTCAAGCACCAAGGTCCCAATTCAAATCGAGTCCTCTGTACCTGGAGATTAAGTTCCAGGCACAGAACTCAGAGCATGTCTGTTGACAGGATGGGCAAACACGTAGGGGATACAAGGACTTTGTAATGTGGGATTAATGTGTGAGGCTTCATGAGAGCTAGTGTGATGCAGTGGTTAAGGGAGTTGGACTAGTATTTGGAAGACCCAGGTCCCATGCTGTGGAAGCTTGCTGGGTGACCTTGGGTCAGTCACACTCTTCTCAGCCTAACCTATCTCACAGGGCTGTTGTGAGGACAAAATGAAGAAGAGAATGATGTGAGCTGCTTTGAGTTGCCACTGGGGAGATAGGAGAAATATAAATAAATAAATAAATAAATTTTAAAAATGAAATGCCAGGAGCCAGAAGAAAGCTGAGTATGGAGGTCAATTGTCCCAGTAGGGGACTTGTCCTGCAGAATTCTGAGGAGGACATGAAATAGCATGAGGTTACTATACAAACTAAGGTCTTACACAATCCTAATCTTTTGAAACTTTGCCCCTGAAATTTAAAAAAAAAAAAACTATTGCTGAACAGAAGGTCCCGTAAGTACCACAGTGCTTGCACTGGCTCCAAGAAAATTGGGAAGGAGAAACCTGTTTGTATTTCCCCATCCACTTCCTTACTTTTACATATGCATCCACTCCATTCCCTATAATAGTGCCCAAGAGGAACTTGTCTGACTGTTCTTGAGGCTTACATCAGTGCAAAGCTCTGCTTTGGAATCTCAAGTGATTGCTGGGTGTTTCCTTCCTCCCACGAGTTTCCTTTCATATACACTTCCCAGAAGGGAGGGCAATAAACAGCTTCACAGCCTGCTCCTGTTTGCTAACAAAGGTTGAATGGTGTATTGGGTCTGGCATGGTAATCACTTGTCTAAACCAAGTATCTTCTCGGCTGAATAGTGATTCCTTACTATTGGAAATAGATGGTATGATTCACAGGCATATATAAAATGCATACACTCTGGATGAAGATTCCAGGTGACTATGCTGGTTGAAAGCATAATCCAGCAACAAATGCCATGTAATAATGACCAACAAAACATCAACCAGCCGACGAAAAGCAGCAACCCAGCACCAGCTGATCTGTTCAAATTTGTCTGGCATTCTACACAAGACATATAAAAAACAGGTTTCATAATCAGGGGCGACAACATGTTTGTTTCTTCCTCTTCTCTTTCTTTCCTTTTTAAAGCAACCAGCCTGATGAAGAGTTCTGAAGAACATGAAAGCTTGCAGTTCAGTGTCATTTGTTTTGGTCCAATTTACTTGGTTACAGGCTTTGGATTTGACTTTCAAGATAGTAGGCTGGATTCAGTGCAGCATTCAGCAGGTACAAGGACTTCCACCTATGGAGTACAACTTGGTCAGATCCTAAAATTGGGCATTTCACACTGCTAGAAAAGTGGGGAACCAAGAAAGTTATAGTTGACAGGCAAAAGTCCTTGTGCCCATGGAAACACTGTGCTGGATCCAACTGTTTTCACTTCCAAGGCAACTGGAAATTCCCTTGCCCACTTTCCAATTGTGCATTAAAGAGCTGGTACTATTCTGCATTTTCACCACACTTGTTCTTCAGGAAGTGATAATAGATGTCTTACACAGGATAATAGGAAGTCTTACACAGAAGACTTTGCTGATATTGTATCTCAGGAAGTCTATTATTTTCCCCTGTTGACTCTTCCAGCAGTGGGTAGGAGTAGCTGAAGTGGAATTTAAAATATGAATACTAATTAGCATCTGCCCACTCTTTTGGGTGACAGCATATTCTCAGTGTCAGGAATGAGCCATGCATGTTTGGGCTAAGTTGGAGAAGAAGGAACAAAAGCAAGCCTCATTGCAAACGCAGACTCTACTACTGAACAATTATGCTAGATTTTAATGTAGAAAGTGATTGTAGCCACAACCTCATTTGCCCTTCTACTACTTTATGAGTTAGATAATTTTTGAATGGTAAATGGAAACTATGAAATAAGACTCCTGCCTTAATGTAGTGTCCAAGTCAGAACGGTAATCCAAGGGCCAAGATGCTCAATATGGTGCCTAACTTGTAAGCAAACAGCCCACCCTCCAATCTCTGGTCGCAAAAAAATGGCACTGGAGGGAAGCCTGAAGCCCCTCCTCCCCCTTGCAGCATTCCTGAACCAAAGGAAGCAACAGAACACTTCGAAGGTGAGTTCTTCCAGTTGCAATGACCCCCTCGCTGACCAGCTCAGTGAGTCCTCCTCAGCCCGAGAAACCAAAGTCAGTGGCTGTGGAGAGTCAGAGGGACCAGGGAGGGACCAGCACTACAGAGGCCTCCACTTATGAACTGCCAGCATTAGAAGACAGCTAGAACAGTGCCCACTGCCCAGGTGCTGGTAGTTCCTTGCATGATCCTCCTGGCCAGAGCACAGTGCAGCCTCAGGAACTCCAGCACCTGCCTTCAGTGCAGCTGGGCCAAATCTCCTCTCAGCCTATTTAGGCTCAGGCCTGGGAGGACTGTCTTGCTGGATCAACCAGTTCACAAGGCTGCACCCCTTGGGTGCTAGGTCCAGTTCCAGATCCAGTGTTCCCTCTAAGTTGAGTTAGTGTGAGCTAGCTCACAGTTTTTTAGCCTCTGACTCACACATTTTTGTCTTAGCTCAGGAAGGCTGGTTTCAGAGCAAACTAATTTATTTCAGTAGCAAAATAGCTCGCTCACAGCTTTAATGCCAGTAGCTCACAAAGTAGAATTTTTGCTCACAAGACTTCACAGCTTAGAGGGAATAATGGACACAAGTAATAATCTATAGGATAAGTCCTGGTTCTCAAGGAGACCAGCAGACCCTGAAGCCAGAACACTGACCTTTTGGCTACAAGTTGGGTTGGGTACCCATGATCTGACTTATGTAATAAGGTTGTGGTTTTTTGGTCCTTGAGTATCTTGGCTTCAGGGTCAGTGATCTGCTGCTGGCTTCAGTTAAGTTTTTGGTTCTTCAGGAAGTGGTTTAGATATTAAACTTGCAACCGTGCAAACTTAAAGACCAAACAATTTTACAAGGACACTTGGCAATTTCAAACACAGTTGGAAGCACAGGTACAGTCACACAGATCAAAACTGGGGTGCAATTATGTAGTTGCCCACTTCCACCCATACTACATCTGATAAGCAACTCAGTGACTGCGGTCTTCATGATGATTGCTACAGTGCCATTCACATGGACGAATCCCATAGAAGTGCAACACTAAAGGGTAACAGTGTCACATTGCATGCTAACTGCATCCCTGCTGAAGATGCTAGTCATGCCCTCTGCTCCATGAATTAGAAAAACGAAAATCTCTGGCTTAGGGTTACCAGCCTCAAGGTGAGGCCTGTACTTTTTCTGGAATCACAACTGATCTCCAGTCTATGGAGACCAGTTTCCTCACGAGGAAATAGCAGCTTTGGGAGGTGGACTGTATGGCATCACATCCCCCCTGAGTACTGTTCCCTCCCCAAACTCTGCCATCCTGAGGCACCTGCCTCAAATCTCCAGGAATGTTGCAAGCCAGAGGTGGCAACTTTACCTTTCATACTGATTACTACTTTAAAACACTCAGTTTAAAAAAAAGGCAGCACATTTAAGATGCAAAATCTGATTTGTATGTGACATTTATGGTATGGTAACTGGAAGAATGTGGTACAGTGTGGGTTCTCATTTGTGTGGAAACTCTGCATAGTGGTCTCCATGTGGTTGGGACGATTTTAGCACAACCTTTCAAAGTAGGGGTTGGGGTCAGGGGCTGCACACCACAACTTTGTGGGAAGTTGTTTTCGTACCAACAGTTTATTTCATGGAATGGTGCCCAAGAATAAACCAGTAATTGGTCTCTGACTTTCATGGGTACCAGCTGCTCACGAGCTCCTCTGTTGGTGATGTTTTGTGTATTATACTGTAAATTATTTAAATGAGTCACAACATTGTAAGAAAAAATTGGAATGTATAAAGGAACCAAATAAATAGAGAATCCACGCAGGGAATGCAAAAGCATGAGAAACTATATGATAAACCTTCCAAGTCAGGAGGACTCTTATTTGAGAACAAGCTTCCATTCCTTCTTTCCATCAATTTTTAAAAATCAGGACTTAATTTTTTAAAAAAATCTGTTTCTCACCACTCCACTGCTACAGCATCCAGCTCATCCGGAGCAATCTTACTCGACACACATGACCCACCTTGCAAAACTGGCTGCCATGACAAAATGTTGAGATGTTGCAAGCCAAGAATGTCTTACAGTGGGGGCAGCTGTTTCTTAATGGGTGCTGCAAAGTCAAAGGCCTCCAGGGTTCTTCTGAAGCATCTCCTAATCCAATGAAGCAGAAGAAAGCCAGGACTCCATCTCTGCTTTGGTGAAGAGATGTTTGGCAAAGGAAGCAAATGAGGAACCTGGAAACCGACTGATGTGCACTATGGTACCCTTAGATGCCACAGCGGGGTACACTGATCTAAAGCCTGGTTTGAGTCCAGTCTCCCCAGGGTTATCCATGGAATCTGCTATCAGAGTCACAGTTCAGTCCTGGACCATAAAAACGTAATAAACAGTGAATTGATTAAACACATAAAACATTCCACATACATCATGGAACATAGATCGTGCATTGTACTTATTTCAAGCGCAACACGGTTTACACAGTTTTAATCAAATCCTAATCATGCATAAGAATATAATTTATGCATGGGTACGTTCCTATGCTATTGTGCAGCTACAACCAGTTCCTAGCTACTTGAAATGTAGAGATAAGTGATCCCATTAAGCTTCATATCCCTGTTATAGATTTCTGCTGAAAATTTAGGATGCCATTCTAAGCCATGAGGATGAGCCTATAGGCCAGGGGTCCTCTCAACCTTTTTGAACCTGCAAGCACCTTTAGCATTCTGACACAGGGCGGTGGGTGCAACCACAAAAATGGCTGCCACAGGTTATGCATAGTAACTTTTCAACATTTTGGTCAGATGCTCTGTGTAACAGGATGCTTTTTTTAAATGAACACATTTGTGTCAGGGAAGAGCTACACGTGAGTCTGGCACTGCTACCAGCCCGCTGAGGGAGGGGCAGGGCTTCAATGGATGGGGCAGCTTCCTCCTCCCAAGGCTAGATGCAGATAAACAAGCAGGCTTGACCAAGAGATGAAGGAAAGGATTGCAAGGAAAGGAGGCTGTCAAGGGAGCTTGTCCAAGGGACAGGTAGAGACAACTGTCATGGAGAGTGTAGGCCCTGGGAGTAGAGACCAAGAGGACCAGGCAGTAGAGAGCCACAGGCAGAGCTGTGCTCCCTGGGTGAGGCAAGGCCAGCAGACAGGCTCCAAACCTAGGAAAGCAGCTGCAGACCCAGACTAAAGGGACAACACTCTGTAGCTATATGTGCAAACAAGAGTAAATAAAGGGCTCATGGCAGTTTGAGTGGCCAGCTCTGGGTTGAGAAATACCTGGAGTTTTTTTGGGGGGAGGGGAGCCTGGGGAGGGCCCTCAGCAAGGTATGATGCCATAGAATCCATCCTCCAAAGCAGCCATATTCTCCAGGGGAACAAATCTTGGTTGTCTGGAGATCAATTATAATAGTGGAAGATCTCCAGGTGCCACCTGGAGGTTGGCAAGCCTAATGACAGCTGATGGAGGAAGACAAAGAAGGTGGACAAAAAGGGAAATATACTGTGTAATGGATGCCCATGTGCTCTGAGGTGATGCTGAGCACCATTGTGACCTATTGGTAAAAATGTTTTCTTGCATACACAGCTTACTTTCAGTAATACAGGGAAGATCTTTGTCTGGGGGGGCAACTGCTACTGAAGCAACTTTTAAAAAGATCTGCACACCCAATCAAATTTCCAGTGGCACTGGAGAAGTTCTGCAGGGCAAAAGCCCCATCTGGCCCAGGAAAGAGGGTCTGCAGGTTCCGTAGTGTCCAGGGGCATCATGTTGGAGACCCCTGCTACAGGCATACTTGAAAGACAATATGGGAATAAATGTATTCAAGACTGAGCTGTTAGATGAATGAGTGGCTGTGATCACACCCACTAAATCCACTTTCAATGCACTTTCCAACTGGATCTTACTGGCAAAATCCAATTTGAAAGTGCATCAAAAGTGGATTGAAAGTGGATTATTTAGTGAATGTGATTGCAGCCTATGTTTCAAAATCAACTCAATTAGATTATCATGTTTAAAAACTAATGTTCTTTCTTTTTTTTAAAGCATCCACTGAAAAACCAGGAAAGAAAAGCAGTGGATTAGAATAGGAGTGCTACCAGGAAGTTTAAAACATCCATTGCTGAAATGAAGTTACAGACATAAATACATAGAGGTGAAGTTCAAAGTCTGGTCTAGTAGTATGTTTACATGAATCTTACTAAATGATTACAAAATGTACAGCATGAATTAAACTTACTACTAAGGCAATACATTTTAAGAAAGGAGGAGAATAACAACAGCAGGACCAGATCGGGCTAGGCATAACTGCTGTTGCTTTGCAGTATGGTATTTGTTAGTCTTGCCTCTGCTGCCAATTCATCAAGACTGCAGAATTGTTTTTCAGCTTCTATTACAACAGTGCTTCTGAGCCTGGAAGGCACGATTATCTTTCAGAACCAAATTCTGCTGTAAAGGTTACACAATGCAAGCTTTATTTCTCCAAAGAGAATGGATCTTTTCCTTTGGATTACTACCATTGTGTCAGTAGTTTTGTTCATTTATTTAGAACATTTTATGCTACCTTTCCAGGAACCTTTCCTGAGGCAACTCAGAACCTAAAAATAATAAAAATACATATAAACATATTAATTAAAATCCAGTATTTTAAAAGCCCCAACCCAGCATAAAAATATAGAAAATAAAAACAGATCACAGATAGCTAAAACAACAATTACTGGGCTAAAAAAGTGTTTAAAAATCAGCCCCTTAATTAAAAGTCTAGGTGAGTAGAAATGTTTTGGGCTGGTGGCTAAAAGAAAACAACATAGCCAGTGGAGATCTTTCAGTACTGAGGTGATATGATCCCTGTATCCTTCCCCTGACAACAGACTGGCTGCCTCATAGCTGAAGTTTCCAGACTGTTTTGAAAGGCAGCCCCACGTAAAGTGCATTACACTAACACAACCTGGATGTAACCACGGTGTGGACCACTGTGGCTGGATCACACAGTTGGTACATCAGCCAAAGCTGATAGAAGGTACTACCTGCCACAGAGGAGATCTGAGCCTCCAGCTGTCGGCCAGGATCCAGCAATACTCCGAAGCTACAAACCATTTTCTTCAGGGGGAGTGCAATCCCCTCAAGAACAGGTTGACTCCTCCGTCCCCAAGCAGCTTTGTCATTGACCAGCAGCACCTCAGTCTTCTCTGGACTGAGCTTCAGTTTATTCCATCTCATTCATCCCATCACTATTCAGGACTTCCACAGACCCACCTGACCCAGCTGTTGAGGAGAAGTAGAGCTGGGTGTCATCTGCATATTGATGGCACCTTACTCCAAATCCCCTGATGACCTCTCCCACCAGTTTAATGTAGATGTTACACAGTGTGGGGGGACAAATGTCATAGGGCCAACTGCACCACCTTATAGAATAAGCCAGCCAAGTAAAAGTGGAAGCGCCGAAGCGCAGTATCCCTCAGTCCCAACTCAACCAGCCCCTCCAGAAGGATACCATGGTCAATGGTACTGAACACCAGAGAGCTCCAGGAGAAGCAACAGGAAACACAGTCTTCTGTCACTCTTCTGGCAGAGACCATCCATCAAGGCAACCAAGACTGTCTCCATTCCAAACCCAGGCCTGAATACAGATTGAAATGGGTCTGTGGCTAAGGTGTACCAGAAGCGAGCCCAGGCTGATGGTGGGAAGAAGGGACACCACAGGATGCAGAGCCATGGAAACCTGGCAGGCCAACAAACAAGGCTAGAGACAAGAACATAGCCCAAGACCAGGATGGGACAGATTTCCATTAATAGGGAAAGTCCAGCTCAATATCCATTCTGTGGGACAAGTCCAGCTGGCAGCATCCACAACTGTTGGAAGAGAGAGCATGCCCTTAGGAATGAGAGGCTAGAAAGGTCAAGGGGGGGCCTCAGGAGTGGGTCTTGATGTTAGAGTGAACATTACAGGAGGTGGTCAAATGCAGCCTGGGGTGGACGAAGGAGAAGGAGGGAGAGGGACATCCCCTGGAGGGTGTGGAGATTCAGAGTGGGCTGCAAACTCACGAATAAAGTTCAGGTTGAACTGTTTCTTGGTGTTTTGGAGTTTGTTTGATGGTGGGGTGCAAGGTGGAGAGGCCCTGCTCTTGCCTAGCTTGTTATGGGCCCCAATCCTGTACCCTGTGAGGCCACAGTGACCATGCTGGCCTCCACCAGAGTCTAGGTAACCTGTCTCCTCCAAGACTACCTGAAGCTGCATGACTAACACCTGCTCAAGCGCTTTGTCAAAAAATGGAATTTTGGCCACTGGGCAATAGTTGTTCAGGTCAGTGGAGCCAAGGACGCCTTCTTCAGGAGGTGATCACATGAGGACTACACCCTCCCACAGAGAGGCATTTATTACCTCCCAGACCCACTGGATCAACCCAACTCAGCTCAATACCAATGTGTGAGCGAGTGTGGTGTAGTGGCTAAGGGTGGCAGATTTTAATTAGGAGAACCAGGTTTGATTCCCCACTCCTCTACATGAAGCCTGCTGTGTGACCTTGGGCCAGTCACAGGTCTCTCAGGATGCTCTCAACCCCACCTACCTCACAAGGTGCCTGTTGTTGGGAAGGGGAAGGGAAGGTGATTGTAAACCACTTTGAGACTCCTTAGGGTAGAGAAAAATGGGGTATAAAAACCAACTCTTCTTCAACATCCACAAAGGGCAAAAGTCAAGTCTAGACATGGCTGTCATCTTTATCCTGGGAAGATGAAAAAATCGTCATCAGGCCAACAGCGTGATGTCATTTCCAGGGACATCACTTCTGGGTTCTCCCCAGAACTGATATTGCATCTCTGCTGATGGCAGCCCTATGTCTCCACCGGTTGCTGGGCCAGACTGGCAACCCTTAGTCTAGACGTGGAGGCTCTACACTTCTGAGCAGCTTGTTCACATCATCAGGCCTCACCAACTGGAAGTCATCCATACAACTCGGACCAGACAGCACTTCAATGGCTCCCTGAAATTGAAGTGTTCCAAACATAGAATCTAAGTTATAGAGGACGTGAAGAATTTTATCTGCAAAACACATCACAAAAGCATGTATGTTATCTGGCTCTACATTTTCAAGATCCTGGGATAAAAGTCCCTTTGCAAAAATAAACTACACTTTGTGGCATTGTACAGACACAATGGTGAAAGGCTAGTGAGCTTACTTTGCTACCACCACCACAGAGTAGGTGCAATATGCTCTCACCTGTGCTCTGCCAACGGTCTGCCCACCATTCCAATGTATTTGAAAAAGTGTGCATGAACATGAAAGATCATACCTTGAATAAACCTTTGTTGGTCTTAAAGGTGCCACTGGACTCTGTTTTTGTTCTACTTACTATTTCATTGTGGTTAGTTCAGCCAATGTTTTCTGCCTCACCCTTTTGAAGCCGACATATCTAATGTTGGTGATTTTTTAAAACTCCAGATAGGGATGGCACAGGATTTCCCAACATGCAGGTACATTTACAGGAAAGCGTTACATTAGAGTTCTTCCAGGAAAATGTGGCAATTGGGAATATGGAGTGCAACTACTGCTTTAGTTTTTCTCTTGTGCATTTTTTGGAAGGACATGAGGACCCAATGATAGCTGTTGTGCTGAGTGTTCCTAGAATTTAGTAATTAAAATGTACTACAGTCTCCACCGTGGTTTCAAAATTCCATTTAGATATCATGCTTAATCAACTCTTTCCATGAATTTATCTAACCCTTTTTTATAAGTAGAAAGAATGAAGAGGGTAGCCTTGGGAAGATTTTGAGAAATAAAAACTAAGGAAGAGCCCTGCTGAATTAGATCAGTAGTCCATTTAGTCCAGCATCCTGTCTCACACAGTGACTAACCAGTTGCCTTGGCAGGGCAACAAACTGGACACAGAGGCTAAGGGTGTCCTCTGACATTGCCTCCTGGCATTGGTATTTGGAGGTTTGCTTTGTCTTACTATGGAATTCCCCTTTAGTTTCTGCAGCTAGCACCTACCTCCATGAATCTTTCTAACCCCCTTTTAAAGCCATCTGTGCTTCTTGCCATCACTATGTCCATTGGCAATGAATTCTGCACTTTAATTACTAAATTGCTAAAGAGCTGTTTTCCATCCTATTGCCCATCAACTACACTGGGTGCCCTCTCCAAAGCCTTGTGCTAACATAAGGGCTAATGGATTTGCAGTGCCATCCGATGCACAGTTACACCCTTCTAAGCCCACTGACTCTAATAAGTCTGCTTAGGATGGCACTGCAATCACGGGAGAAGCTTTTGTGAACTAAGCCTGCTTCATCAAAATGCAGGAAGTGTGTTCTCACCTGGAAAACAGTGGGGTCCAAACACAATGAAAAAGCAATTGTCTGTGACATTTCTATGTAAAACTCAGTTGTTTTTACGATAAGAACCATGATGATTCACAACAGCAATAATAACAGATAAGAAAATCTTCCTGGATATGGTGTGATAGGAATCCATTATGTTTACTGCGGCCTTAATTAGATAGCTTCAAGTTTCCTGATAAATTCTGATTTAGCATATTCATGCTGGAATCTCCTTTTGGAGTTCTTTTGTAAAAAAATGGTAACTTAATAGGTCAGTAGTACTGTACCCTAGAAGAATGAAAAAGTCTCCCATTAATATCTAAATATCAGATTTGGGTCTTTGTTGACTGATTTGTCCTAGGGAGACAGCAAAAGCAGAGTTCCTGACCCTTCTGGTTTGTTGGGGAGTCAGTCAGAATCAGCATTGAGTATTGAAAGCAATTTTAAAGTAAACCCACCTAAAGACATTTTAAGATATTTTGGTTGGTCCTCGAAAAGATATCATACACCTTTTGTTGTTGTTAAATTTTCTTTTAAAATTATAAATTATTTAAAGTGTATGCTCAAGTTCCAAGAAGATCAGACAAAAATAGTGCTGCTATGATAGTCATTTTTTTATATAATATTGCCAGGATGCTATATACCAGTGCCACTTTCCTTGTTTAGAAGGTTTATAACCTTCACTAAATGAACAACAGAGGGGAAAATCTATTCATCTATGCCATTTTGTTGTCGAAGGCTTTTACAGCCAGAGTTCAATAGTTGTAGATTTTCTGGGTTGTGTGGCCGTGGTCTTGGCATTGTAGGACCTGATGTTTCACCAGTAGCTGTGACTGGCATCCTCAGAGTACTCCATCTTTCTGTGTTATACCTCTGAGGATGCCAGTCACAGCTACTGGCAAAACGTCAGGTCCTACAATGCCAAGACCACGGCCACACAACCCGGAAAATCTACAGCAATTTATGCCATTTTAATCCCACCATTCCTCAAAGGAGATCAGAACAGCTCTTGTCTTTTATTCTCAAACCAACCAGGTGTGGTGAGTGAGGTTCAGTGATGAGCTCAGGATTACCCAGTGGGATTCATGTCAGCCTAGGGTTATTAATCTCCAGGTGGGGCCTGGAGATCTCCTAGAATTAAACATGATCTGCAAACAGAGTTACCAGCTCTGGGTTGATAAACTCCTGGAGATTTGGGAGCCTGGGGAGGGTGGGGTTTGGGTAAGGAAGGGGCCTCAGCAGGGTGTGATGCCATAGAGTCCACCCTCCAAAGGAGCTGTTTCCTCAAGAGGGACTGATCTCTGTAGTCAGGAGATCAGTTGGAATTATGGACAGGAGATCTCCAGTCCTCATCTGCAGGCTGGCAACCCCATCTGCAAACTATGGCAATCAGTTCCCCTGGAAGAAATGACAGTTTTGGAGAGTCAGCTCTATGGGGCATAACAGCACTGCTGAGCCCCTCCCCAGACACTGGCCCCAAACCTCCAGGAATTTCCCAAACCAGAGTCCTAACCCTATCTCTGTACAATAAATTTAGAGTCCAGTGGCACCTTTAAGACCAACAAGGGTTTATTCAAGGTATGAACTTCCATGAACATAAGAGAAGCCAATGTTGGATCAGACTAAAGGCCCATCCAGTCCAACACTCTGTCACACAGTGGCCAAAAATACCAGGTGCCATCAGGAGGTCCAGCAGTGGGGCCAGTACACTAGAAGCCCTCCCACTGTTGCCCCCCCCAAGCACCAAGAATACAGAGCATCACTAGCCCCAGACTGAGAGTTCCCATCTATACCTTGTGGCTATAGCCACTGATGGACCTCTGCTCCATATGTTTATCTAATTCTCTCTTGAAGCTGTCCATGCTTGTAGCCACCACCACCTCCTGTGGCAGTGAATTCCATGTGTTAATTACTCTTTGGGTGAAGAAGTACTTCCTTTTATGTGTTCTAGCCCGACTGCTCAGCAATTTTATTGAGTGCCCACAAGTTCTTGTATTGTGAGAAAGGGAGAAAAGTACTTCTTTCTCCAGCTGCTCTATTCCATCTACTAGCCAAGTTGCCCCACTCTGTGCGGATATCTAAATCTGCACATCAGGGCACTTGGGGGGCAGAGAGATTTTCCTGCACACTTGGGGCAGTCCCCAAGTGTGCAGAAAAATCTGAAAAGTTTTAAAAACTATACAGGGGATACTTAACTCCCCCCAAAAGTAAAAGAGCGTTTCCTGTGCATGCACAGAGAACTCTCTGGCCATGGGGGGTGGCTCTGCAGCCCGGTGGTTGGGAGCTGCTCAGGGCTCGCTGCCAGTGGGGGTGGGGTGGGGTGGGAGAAGGCTTGGGGTGTCTGGCAGCTGGGAGCTGCTCAGGCCTCGTCGCCAGTGCCCGGGGGGCGGGGGAGAAGGATTGGTGGGCCTGGCGGCTGGGAGCTGTGTGGGCCTCGCCAGGGGGGGTCTTGGGGGGAGAATTGGTGGGCCCGGGCCTCGCCATCGGGGTGGGGGAGAAGGGGAAAAGGCTCACCTGCGGCTGCTTCCTCCTCCACGTGGAGCTTCTTCTCCCCCCTGCGAGTATCATGGGTCCCTGCTTCTTGTAATCTTACAAACCTCGATCATGTCACCCCTCAGCCATCATTTCTCCAACCTAAAGAGCCCCAAGAGCTTTAACCTTTCTTCATAGGGAAAGTGTTCCAACCCTTTTATCATTCTAGTTGCCCTCTTCTGCACTTTTTCCAGTGCTATAATATCCTTTTTGAGGTGTGGTGACCAGAACTGTACACAGTACTCCAAATGAGGCCACGCCATTGATTTATACAGGGGCATTATGATACTGGCTGATTTGTTTTCAGTTCCCTTCCTAATATTCCCCAGCATAGCGTTGGCCTTTTTTATTGCAGTTGCACACTGTCTCCACATTTTCATTGAATTATCTACTATGACTCCAAAATCTCTCTCTTGGTCAGTCTTTGCCCGTTCGGAACCCATCAATGTGTATTTATAGTTAGGATTTTTGGCTCCAATGTGCATCACTTTGTGCTTGGCCACACTGAACCCCATTTGCCACAGCAATGCCTACTCACCAATCCTCAACAGATCCCCAACAGATCTCACAATCCTACCTGGTTCTCACCACCCTGAACAACTTCATGTCATCTGTAAATTTAGCCACTTCACTGCTTACTCCTATGCATGCACACTTTTTCAAATACAGTGGAATGGGAGGTAAGGTTCAAACGTATAGACGGGCTGAACAGCAAATTAACATGTAACATGAAGATGACATGAACAGCAAATTAACATGTAATGTGAAGATTCTTGTCACGTTTGCCCCATCCCTAACTGACATCTCCATTTGATTCTATAGGCAGTAGAAAGGTGTCTTCTCTTTTCTCTGGGCTGTTAGCCAATGCTCTTGGTTATTCTATGTGGGTCTTGGCTTGCAGACAGAATATATTCCAAATGTATTAAGTGCACTAAATCTTAGGTATGGGAACTTTTTCTATATCATATGCTATGCATTTAGGGTTGTTTTCTGCAAGTTTCTAAGTTTCAATAGTTTTATCTTGATCCAACTGTCTCTCATTCTCTGGAAAAGCCTTCGATCCCTAGCTGGTCTCTCTCCAGCCCAGTGACCTGAGTTTCCAGGAACACTCCTGGGTTTAGGAATATCCTTAATAGTTAAAAAAGCCCCTTTATGGGTAACGATTGTTTGGGCTTCAGCAGTTGAGTCGTCCAACGGCAACTGCTGGTAAGCTTGAGCCAGGTCAAGCTTGGCAAAAACTTTTCCCCCTCCCAGTGACGCCAGTACATGGCTGATTACTGGCACCGGATAGGAATGCTGCTGCAGAGCTTTGTTAACTGTACATTTGTAGTCTGCGCATATTCGTATAGACCCGTCGGCCTTGACAGGCATCACAATTGGAGTCTCCCACTTTCCATAGGGTACCGGTTCAAGAACCCCCTGACTGACCAATTTATCTAACTCTGACTCAATTTTTGCTTTGAGCGCGAACGGGACCTTCCTATACTTCAGTCGTATCGGACGAACTGAAGGGTCCAAATCAAAAGAAACCGGGGGGGCGGTGTACGTGCTGAGCCCCTCACCAAACACTTCAGAAAACTCGCTATACAATCATAGAATCATCGAATCATAGAATGTTAGAGTTGGAAGGGACCTTCCAGGCCAT
Source organism: Gekko gecko (assembly GCA_029375565.1). Classification (NCBI taxonomy): domain Eukaryota; kingdom Metazoa; phylum Chordata; class Lepidosauria; order Squamata; family Gekkonidae; genus Gekko; species Gekko gecko. The sequence continues at coordinate 143,510,513 of JAPDNY010000006.1, forward strand.
CTAGTCCAACCCCCTGCACTCTGCAGGAGCACAGCCAAAAGAGAGCCCTACATACCTACAACATACCCAAAAGATGGTTGTCCAATCTCCTCTTGAAAACGTCCAGCGAAGGAGCATCCACCACCTCCCGAGGCAGTCTATTCCACTGCTCAACCACTCTTACTGTCAGGAAGTTTCTCCTGATATTAAGCCGGTAACGACCCCCTTGTAATTTCCACCCATTAGATCTAGTCTTGCAATCCGGAGCAAGAGAGAATAGATCCACTCCATCTTGTACATGACAGCCCTTCAAATACTTGAAGACTGCAATCATGTCCCATCTAAACCTTCTCTTTCCCAGGCTAATCATACCCAACTCCCTCAGCCTTTCCTCGTAAGACTTGGACTCCAACCCTCTCACCATCCTGGTCGCCCTCCTCTGGACCCGCTCGAGTTTGTCAACATCCTTCCGAAAATGTGGTGCCCAAAACTGGACACAGTACTCCAGGTGGGGCCTGACCATAGCAGAATACAGCGGAACTACCACCTCCTGTGATCTGGACACCATGCTTCTGCTAATGCATCCTAAGATTGCATTAGCTTTCTTCACAGCCGCATCACACTGCAGGCTCATGTTTAGCTTGTGATCAACCAGAACACCTAGATCCCTTTCACATGTGCTGCTGTCAAGCCAAGTCCCTCCCATTCTATATCTGTGCCTTTGATTTTTTGTACCTAAGTGTAGGACGTTGCACTTATCTCTATTGAAATTCATTTTAGTTGTCTCAGACCACTGTTCCAGCCTATCAAGATCCTTCTGAATCCTGACTCTGTCTTTTTCAGAATTAGCAATCCCACCCAGCTTCGTGTCATCTGCAAATTTGATAAGCATCCCCTCTATGTCTTCATCCAGGTCATTTATAAAAACATTGAATAACACCGGGCCCAGGACCGAGCCCTGTGCTACTCCACTCGAGACTTCCCTCCACGTAGACGCAGAGCCATTTACGAGCACTAGTTGGGTATGATTTTTCAACCAACCATGAATCCACCCAACGGTTGCGCCATCCAGCCCACACTTAACTAGCTTATCCTCAAGGATATCATGAGAAACTTTGTCAAATGCTTTACTGAAATCTAGATACACTATATCCACGGCATTGCCAGAGTCAACCATTTTAGTAACTCTGTCAAAAAAGGAGATAAGGTTAGTCTGGCATGACTTATTCTTCATAAACCCATGCTGGCTATTACCAATTAACTCATTTTGTTCAAGGTGTTCACAGACAGAGCGTTTTATTAATCTGCTCCAGAATTTTCCCAGATATTGATGTCAAACGGACAGGCCTATAATTTCCCGGGTCCGTCTTTTTCCCCTTCTTGAAGATTGGAACAACATTCGCTCTTCTCCAGTCTTCCGGCACAACACCCGTACTCCAGGACCTCTCAAAGATTATAGCCAGAGGCTCTGAAATAACATCTGCAATTTCTTTTAGCACCCTCGGATGCAAGCCATCCGGCCCTGGAGATTTGAAAGTTTTTAAGGCAGCTAGATGTTCTCTAACCATTTCCTTACTTATTCTGAACTGGCAGTTCCCCTTTCCTTCATATGCCCTGCATTCTCCAGTTTGTATACAGCTCACTTTACGGTTAAAGACCGACGCAAAGTGAGAGTTGAGTAATTCCGCTTTGTCTTCATCCCTTGTTAAGGCTTGACCATCTTCCCCTAGCAATGAGCTTACTCCATCCCTGTTCCTCTTTTTGCTCCAAACATAGGCATAGAAATTTTTCTTGTTATTTTTTGCATCCCTTGCAAGCCTCAGCTCCATCTGTGCCTTAGCCTTTCTGACACCATTCCTACAGATTTGTGCTCATGTCTTGTATTCACCCTCAGTAATCTGACCCTCCTTCCATTTCCTGTACATTTCCCTTTTTAGTTTCAGCTCCTCAGAGAGTCCCTTGTTCAGCCACCTTGGCTTCATTACCCGTCTTCCACCTTTCTTTCTTACCGTAACAGTTTGAGATTGTGCCTTAAGCACTTCATTTTTCAGCATCACCCATCCTTCCTGTGCAGATTTTCCCTTCAGCATTTCCAGCCATGGGATCCTTCCTATTAGATCTCTGAGTTTATTGAAATCAGCTTTCCTGAAGTCCAGGATATGAGTTCTGCAACGTCCTGGTTTCACAGTCTTCTCTATGTCAAATTCCAAGCTGACACGGTCACTATTCCCCAAGGAACCCACCACCTTCACTTCATCAACCAGTTCTTCCCTGTTAGTCAGAATTAAATCTAGGATAGCAGATCCTCTGGTTCCCACCTTCACCTTCTGAGAGATGAAGTTGTCCTCAAGGCTATTCAAGAATCTGCGGGATGTCCCATGTCTAGCAGAGTTAGATTCCCAGCAAATATCTGGATAGTTAAAATCTCCCATAACCACTACATCCTGTCTCTGTGAAAGTTTAGCAAGCTGCTGTACAAATGCATTATCCTGTTCCTCCGGTTGATTTGGAGGTCTGTAGTATACTCCCACAACAATATCCCCTTCTTTCCCCCCTCTATCCTTACCCACACACTTTCAACAGGGCAACTCTCAAAATCCTGAATTTCAGTGCAAGCATATTCATTCTTTGACATGTTTTGTGATTTGATGGTGTGTTTGGGGCGTCCTAATGCAAAAACCCCGAGGATCCCTGAGGATCCATGCTCTAGAACCGTGTTCTTGAACAATGGTGTTTCCACGTAGCCGTGGATCCATGATTTTTGTAGTATAGGCTGTTGCCATGGACATGTTTTGTGATTTGATGGTGTGTTTGGGGTGTCCTAATGCAAAATCCCTGAGGATCCGTGAGGATCCGTGCTCTCGAACAGTGTTTTTTTTTATGGTGTTGCCACGAAGCCGTGGATCCATGATTTTTGTAGTACAGGCTGTTGCCTTTGACATGTTTTGTGATTTGATGGTGTGTTTGGGGCGTCCTAATGCAAGAACCCCGAGGATCCATGAGGATCCATGCTCTAGAACCGTGTTCTTGAACAATGGTGTTTCCACGTAGCCATGGATCCATTATTTTTGTAGTATAGGCTGTTGCCATGGACATGTTTTGTGATTTGATGGTGTGTTTGGGGTGTCCTAATGCAAAATCCCTGAGGATCCGTGAGGATCCGTGCTCTCGAACAGTGTTTTTTTTTATGGTGTTGCCACGAAGCCGTGGATCCATGATTTTTGTAGTACAGGCTGTTGCCTTTGACATGTTTTGTGATTTGATGGTGTGTTTGGGGCGTCCTAATGCAAAAACCTCGAGGATCCGTGAGGATCCGTGCTTCAGAACGACGTTTTTGCAGAATGGTGTTGCCACGAAGCCGTGGATCCATGATTTTTGTAGTACATGCTGTTGCCATGGACATGTCATGTGACTTGATGTTGTGTTTGGGGTGACCCATTGCAAAAACCCCAAGGATCCATGAGGATCTGTGCTCTAGAACCTTGTTTTTGCAGAATGGTGTTGCCACGAAGCTGTGGATCGATGATTTTTGTAGTACAGGCTGTTGCCTTTGACATGTTTTGTGATTTGATGGTGTGTTTGGGGCGTCCTAATGCAAGAACCCCGAGGATCCATGAGGATCCATGCTCTAGAACAGTGTTCTTGAACAATGGTGTTTCCACGTAGCCGTGGATCCATTATTTTTGTAGTATAGGCTGTTGCCATGGACATGTTTTGTGATTTGATGGTGTGTTTGGGGTGTCCTAATGCAAAATCCCTGAGGATCCGTGAGGATCCGTGCTCTCGAACAGTGGTTTTTTTTATGGTGTTGTCACGAAGCCGTGGATCCATGATTTTTGTAGTACAGGCTGTTGCCTTTGACATGTTTTGTGATTTGATGGTGTGTTTGGGGCGTCCTAATGCAAGAACCCCGAGGATCCATGAGGATCCATGCTCTAGAACAGTGTTCTTGAACAATGGTGTTTCCACGTAGCCGTGGATCCATTATTTTTGTAGTATAGGCTGTTGCCATGGACATGTTTTGTGATTTGATGGTGTGTTTGGGGTGTCCTAATGCAAAATCCCTGAGGATCCGTGAGGATCCATGCTCTAGAACAGTGTTCTTGAACAATGGTGTTTCCACGTAGCCGTGGATCCATGATTTTTGTAGTACAGGCTGTTGCCGTGGACATGTTTTGTGATTTGATGGTGTGTTTGGGGCGTCCTAATGCAAAAACCTCGAGGATCCGTGAGGATCCGTGCTTCAGAACGACGTTTTTGCAGAATGGTGTTGCCACGAAGCCGTGGATCCATGATTTTTGTGGTACACGCTGTTGCTATGGACATGTTATGTGATTTGATGGTGTGTTTGGGGTGTCCTAATGCAAAAACCCTGAGGATCCGTGAGGATCCGTGCTCTAGAAGCGTGTTTTTGCAGAATGGTGTTGCCACGAAGCTGTGGGTCCATGGTTTTTGTGGTGCAAGCTGTTGCCATGGACATGTTTTGTGATTTGATGGTGTGTTTGGGGCATCCTAATGCAAAATCCCTGAGGATCCGTGAGGATCCGTGAGGATCCGTGCTCTCGAACAGTGTTTTTTTTTATGGTGTTGCCACGTAGCCATGGATCCATGATTTTTGTATTACAGGCTGTTGCCATGGACATGTTTTGTGATTTGATGGTGTGTTTGGGGTGTCCTAATGCAAAATCCCTGAGGATCTGTGAGGATCCGTGAGGATCCGTGCTCTCGAACAGTGTTTTTTTTTATGGTGTTGCCACGTAGCCGTGGATCCATGATTTTTGTTGTACAGGCTGTTGCCATGGACATGTTTTGTGATTTGATGGTGTGTTTGGGGTGTTCTAATGCAAAATCCCTGAGGATCCGTGAGGATCCGTGAGGATCCATGCTCTCGAACAGTGTTTTTTTAATGGTGTTGCCACGAAGCCGTGGATCCATGATTTTTGTAGTACAGGCTGTTGCCATGGACATGTTTTGTGATTTGATGGTGTGTTTGGGGCGTCCTAATGCAAAATCCCCGAGGATCCGTGAGGATCCGTGCTGTAGAACCGTGTTTTTGCAGAATGGTGTTGCCACGAAGCTGTGGATCCAGGACTTTTGTGGTACAAGTTGTTGCCATGGAAATGTTTTGTGATCTGATGGTGTGTTTGGGGCGTCCTAATGCAAAAACCTCGAGGATCCGTGAGGATCCATGCTTCAAAACGATGTTTTTGCAGAATGGTGTTGCCACGTAGCCGTGGATGCATGATTTTTGTAGTACAGGCTGTTGCCATGGACATGTTTTGAGATTTGATGGTGTGTTTGGGGCGTCCTAATGCAAAAAACTCGAGGATCCATGAGGATCCGTGCTTTGGAACCATGTTTTTGCAGTTTTGTGGTTTTGTGGTGCCACGAATTCGTGGGGGCATGATTTTTGGAGCGCTGCCTATAGTCTAAGACATGGTCTACAGTATGATGTTGGTTTTATTTCATTTCAGCGTAAAAATCATATGAATTCATGAGGATCCGTGCTTTGGAATCATGTTTTTGCACCGCTGTAGCGCCACGAATCCGTGGGTGCGTGATTTTTGTGGTCCCGCCTGTAGACTAACACATGGCCTACAATATGATGGTGGTTTCATTTCATTTCTATGAAAAAATCATATGAATTCATGAGGATCCATGTAGATCCGACTTTTACCTTTTTCCTATATGAACTGATGAAGTGAGTGTTGACTCTCCATCTACTTCGAATACATTTAATTTGTGATATAAATGAAAGCTCCTATGTCGAGAAAAGACATGTTTTAAAAACTTTACCCACTGATTTTGTGCCACTTGTGCCTGGCAGCATTAAACGAGCCCTGGAGGGTACGGGGATCTGGGACAACCATATCTTCCACACAATGCTGTGTATACGAAGATGCGCTGCAGAATGATCACAAAGCTGTGCTTTGTAGAATGGTCTTTGAGCACTTGTCTACCATATTTCCAGGAGGTTTAGCCATGTCAAGCTTTTGCAGCAAAAATAAAACAGGAGTCTCGTGGCCCCTTAATGACTAACTCTTGCGTACTTGTACGATCCAGCCGACCACCTTACGCAGTTCGTTGGACTCGCGGGACGAAAGGCATCTTTAGCGACGAAAACTTCCCGACAAGATAATAGCAACAATGTCAGACCCAATCAGAGAACGAGGGCATTTCGGAGCGAACACGGAGGAACCAATCAGAATGCGACTGAGCTTTTTCCAGTGGCGTGCTGGGAGTCGTAGTCCCACCCGTCTCCCCCGCCCCCTCCGGGCTTTCTTTAGCGCATGCGTCTTCTGTATACGACTTTGGTTTGTCGTTGCTTCAGGTTGGACTCGGACCGGGTGCCATCTTAGGCGAGGAGTTGTCGCCTTTCTGGCTGGTAAGAAGTGTGCTGAGCTGCCTTCTGTGGTCCGGCGAGGTGGTGGGTGGGCCTTGGGAGATGACGGCTATTTTCGTTCCCTTGTGAGGTGTTTCCTTTGGGCATTGGGCGGAGGGGCTGAGTTAGGCCTGGCTGCGGGGGGAGGGGGTGGACGGAGAGGAGAGATCGCAGCAGGTGCCGTAACCGTCGCGGGGAAGACAGTGAGGAAGAGTAGATAATAGAAGGGAAGCGGAGGAAGGCAGCCTAGGTAGGGGAAGGGTCGCTTGCTGGCCTCCCAGATCCTGCTAGCCTCCTTCCAACTTGCCTTACGGCTCCTTGACTTTTCGCTGACGGACTGAGCCGGGGAGGGGGAGTGTTTCCCCGCTTCTCCTGCTCCCTTCTTTTGCCCTCTTTACCTCACCCCGCGGTAGTGCTAGGTAGGTTGTTTCTTCAGCACCTTAAGGCTTTTTTTTCCTCCTGCTGTTGTCCAGAGACACAGACACTGAAAGATCACGTAAAGTGGGTTTGGCAATGGCGTAGAATAGGATTCTCCCAGGTAACCCACAACCAGGATATTAAAGGTTGGATCCAGACAGGTGTCCTAACCCTTATCAGTCGTCCTGCGACGTTTGATGGTTCTTTAACGCATAGTAAAAAGGGTGTGTGGCCCTGAGATTTTCACCAACTTGACATTTAAGTAGTGTTTAGGTTCCATTCTTTTAAGATGTTGTAGTTTATTGAGGTCTTAATAGATCTGATGTTGTCAGAGTTTCAAGATGTATTTTATCTAGCTGAATATCATTCCTGAGTTGTATTGTTCTTATTTGTATTGGTTTGTGTGATTTAGTAATTGATAACTACTTTTGTTTGTTACTGGGAACCCCCTTTCCTTTGTTTGGAAAGGGGCTAGTTAGGTATGGTGACTGGATGTGGGAAGCTCCAGCTGAAGGCTTCACTTAACTATGAAACTATGTATTTGCAGATATGAAGTGGACTCTGTCCAACTGTCACTCGTTCGCCTGTGGCCCTGTGTATTTACAAACACTTCATTTTTTTTGGCCTTCACTGTTGTAAACCTCAGGGTACATGCAGCTGATGTGAGAGTGTGAAGTTGTTGCTGGGTTAATTTCTCTCTCTAGATTGTTTGACACTGGGATGCTGTTTTGAAGTTTTAAGAAAGGTATTTTGAAGTTATGTCTCCTTTTGAGTTTTCTTGTTTTGAAAATTCCCACTGAAGAGAGCTGCTTTTAGTTCAGGGTCAGTCCTTGTTCCAAAACACTGAATTGCATAGTTCCCTTCTTTTGAGACTTAGGAAAGGGCAAAGGGAAAGCATCAGTACTTTGTAAAATGATTTTAAATGCCTAAGTCTTGAAAGTTATGTACTAATAGCAATTTTATTGGAGAGCATTGTATTGAAGAAAAGCAGCCCTCTGTGAGGGAATGATATTCTGCTCTGGTATTATATATTTTATGGTCCATGGTTGCAATAGCAGAAAAATGTTAATACCGTTGATTTCAGTAAAGCCTGCTTTAGGTTACCATTTACCCCTGAGTTAAGGGTACCTAAACCCTATAAAATCACTGTTCTTACATCTCCTAATTCTGCATTGTATTGGCTGTTAGGCTGTGGGTCCGTGTACTGTTATTTGGAAGAAAGACCCCAACACAGTGGGATTTAATTTCCAAGGAAGTATGTGTTCGAATAGACTGCTTGAAATATTCTCTTACAATTTGTTCTGTTCTTTTCCCATTCCTTTTGATTTGATTAGTATGTAATTGAGCTTCTGGAGTTTTTTACAGTGCCAGTGTGGTGTAGTGGTGATATGATCTGTGTGGTGTAGTGGTTATATGATCTGGAAGAGCTGGGTTCAGATCTCAACTTTGCCATGAGACTTGCTGGGTGAACTCTCAGGGTTGTTGTGAACATTGCTGCCATAGTCTGCTAGGACCCCATAAACTGCAAAAGATGTTAGAAAAACACATTATTGCAATTAGGTGTATGAAATATCCTGAGCTGATAAAATACAGTTACATCCATAAGTGTATGGAAAATAATGTTGTGTGCTGGCACATCTCAGAAGTACGAATGTTATGAAGGTGTGAGAAGACCTTTGGAGCTTCTCTCTTTTTTTCTTGGAGAAGAGTTTGTACCTGAACAGCATAGGCTAAAAACAAAACTGAAGTGTTGGTGGCTGTTTGTACAAGCTGCAAGAAAGCAACCTGAAACAAGTTCTGTTCCATAACACAATGATGCCCTGGACAAAAATACCACATCCTAATGATGTTGACTAGTAGGAACTTGAATTGTATTTCAAAGTGGCTTGTTACTTAGAATTTCTGTTTGAAAATGTGAACAAATGGGAGGAGATACAGTGGAAAACAACAAAGACAGGTATTTCTGAAACATGCTGAGATTAGACAGCACACTTCTTAAATGCAGAGAAGATTATACGAGTTATTTTACAAGATATTTTGCCACAAGTTAATTTGTTAAGCCATAAGAATACAATCCTAAACACAGGTACACTCATCTTAAGTCCATTAATGTTAACTTTGCTTATGATTGCAGTGAAAGCCCTTCTTTTTGTTACTTGTTTCCAGTTACATAAAAATTAAAGTCTCATTTGTGTAGAAATAAGTGGGTTCTCAAGAGACTTCCATTTTGTTCTTCAATTATTTAGAAGAAGAGTTGGTTCTATACCCCGCCCTTCAATACCCGAAGGAGTCTTGGAGCGACTTACAATCACCTTCTCTTACTCTCCCCACAACAGACACCCTGTGAGGTAGGTGGGGCTGAGAAAACTCTGAGAGAACTGTGACTGACCCAAGATCACCTACCTGGCCACATCCGGAGGAGTGGCGAAGCAAACCCGGTTCTTCAGATTAGAGTCTGCTGTTCTAGGTTTATGCTACAATTCTAGGTTTACGGTATGATTCTAATCATTTTCCTGTTTTTGTCAGAGGAATACTTCAGCTAAAAGAAATATTTTTACAGCTAAAAGCAATATTTCTTACAGACATGTCAGCCACGAGCAGTGATGCTCATGCCAAAAGAAAGACATTAGTAAAAGACTACTGAAACTGTTCACCAGAATTATCCTGCAGTGCAGTACACAAATAAAATTTAAAAACTAAACTTCAAAATAAGACAAAAAAAACAGCTTGTAAAACAGAAAATAAGACTTCAAGGGGGACATAATTGATCTCAGTAGTATGATGTGCTGTTGGTGATGACCATCTAGTAGTGTAATTGTCTGTCAAAATTTTGTCTTGTCCATATTCTGTACCAGTTAGAAAATATTTTAAAAACAATTCTGATGCTGTATACCTGGCTTTCTTTCTTTCACAAATAAAATAAGCAGAGATACACTGGACTCTGTGTTTGCTAATGAATATAAGATTGTTTTCAAGGTTTCAGTATATACTTGGTATAATTCTCTGGCTGGAAAAGATGTGACCTCTGAGGCCTCTTTGTACTTCAGTTTAGGGAATGAAGGCTTGGTCTGGATCTTATGACTTGTGCATAGTAGGCCCTCATTCTGTGGAAGTTCCTGACACTTGAGGAGATCCTGCAGCAGAGCACAGTTGTTGGCATGCCAAAGGGCCATCTAATCTAGCATCCTCTTTCCAACGGTGACCAGAAAGAGATGATTCAAGGAAGACCACAAGGAGGACATAAAGGCAGTACCTTTCCCTGCTGCTACATAAGAACATAAGAGAAGCCAATGTTGAATCAGGCCAATGGCCCATCCAGTCCAACACTCTGTCACACGGTGGCCAAAAATACCAGGTGCCATCAGGAGGTCCAGCAGTGGGGCCAGGACACTAGAAGCCCTCCCCCTGCTGCCCCCTCCAGCACCAAGAACAGAGTGCATCACCTGCCCCAGACTGAGAGTTCCCATCTATACCCTGTGGCTAATAGCCACTGATGGACTTCTGCTCCATATGCTTCCTTCCATTTACTTGTATTTTGAGGAATGTTGCCTGGAAACTTGGAGGTTCCAGCTGCCCTGAGCCTGCTCTGATGGGGAGGACGGGGTACAAATCAAATCAAACAGATAAAAAATAAATAAATTTAGTGATCATTGCTAATAAATGACTAGTTAAGCCTGTCATCTATGAATAAAGCTACCTGGGCCAGTGACCATCACTAGATTTTGTGGTAATGAATTTGATAATTTAAGGATTGTATGAAAAAATATTTTCTTTTGCCTGTTGTGAACCATCTGTCCACCTGTTTTGAAGAAGTGTGGGGACTTTTTTAAAAAAAACAACCTGAGAACTTACAAATTTCACAACTGGTAATTCCCCAAGATTCACTCCAAACAGAAATAATGCATATAGTGATGTCTTAGTACTTGTTTCTGTTTCTGTTACAAGTACTACATAATCTCCCCCAAACACATTTAAGATTGCATTAAACTCCTAAGCACTGAAATTCTGCAGTTAATGGAGTACAGTAGTTCACTGTACGCATGGAGGGAGATCGCTATCAGATTATTTAGCAAGAACATAGTGAAGCAGTTCCCAGTATTTCTGTTCAATTGTTGGATCAGAGGGAAGAGAGAGCTCTGGCTCAGAGCTGACTTGTAGCAAATTGATACAGACTACTGTATGCTATATTGCTGTACCCCACATGAGCAGCAGCAGTTCATTAGGGGGAAAGTAGCAGAGGTGGATATTAGTGAAACGCTACTTTCGGGATAGTTGACTGAATAGCCTGAGGAAGTACAGGTTTACAAAACACTGTGCAGAGTGCAGCATACATTCAAGTTAGCCAGACATAACACATGGTATAGTTTGTAAAAGTTGCATGTTGTCTGACAAGTAGAGACTATACATACCTGTTTACCACTTTCATTACTATAATGATTACTCCCTCTAACATGCAAGGGCTCAGGTCACTAAAATATTACTACATAACGTGATCACATTATGAAAAGCTTTGACATGAATTTGGGAGTTGTCTGTGTTGCCTTGATTCCGAACCTCTAGCAAGAATTCCTCCACGCGTGAAGGGTATTTTTATGAATCCCTTAGATTTATTAAGTAGGACTCTGCAAAATATGTATGTGAATGAGTGGGAATAGGAGGGCCTTTCTCCACTTGTAGTTGTCTCTGCATTTACTTTCAGGGAGCCTTTCTAAAATGTTCTTAAATGAAGTGTGCTGAAAAGCAAGCCCCCCACCAAATTGCTTCAGTTGTATGTAGCCTAGTTGCCGGCTCCAGCAGAGGAGTTGGTAATGCCTGGGTGTTTTCCTTTATTAAATATATATCCTGCAGCAGTAGGAGGGAAGCTCACAATCCTTGCCCATTCTGATTTTGAGGACATGGTTGTCCCTTCCCCCATTTGTTTTTATGTAACTGTATCTCTTGTACACATGTAAATGCTAATGCTCAGTAGATATACTGATATTTTGGAGAAGATTATTTCCAGCTGTATTAAAGGGAGGGGGAAGCCTCCTTTAACTGTAATGGCAGTTTTTAATCATTCACTTTCAAAAGTTTTTTCTTTCAGCTTTTTCAAGTTGTATCACGCTTCAGTTCATAACTCATTTCCAAAGACTTCTGTCAAGTTTTCAAAATTTTTGTGTGTGAAGCTTTTCAAGAGAGCACAATTTGGGAGTGGAGGCAGCAACTGTTAGGGTTTGGCAGATTTCACAGCGCAACACAGGAAAGCAAACAGTGTGATATAGTGATTTAATTTTGCAGCTTCTTGTTAGAGGAAAGAACTTCCACAATATGCTAATGTATTACTGTATATAGTATATTCAGACTAAGGAGACAGCTTGCTAGTCTTTTTATAACAGTGTAGATATATGTTGTCGAAGGCTTTCACGGCCAGAGTTCATTAGTTGCTGTAGATTTTCTGGGTTGTGTGGCCGTGATCTTGGTATTGTAGGACCTGACGTTTCGCCAGTAGCTGTGACTGGCATCCTCAGAGATATAACACAGAAAGATGGAGTACTCTCTTTCTGTGTTATACCTCTGAGGATGCCAGTCACAGTTACTGGCGAAACATCAGGTCCTACAATGCCAAGACCACGGCCACACAACCCGGAAAATCTACAGCAACTAAGTGTAGATCTATATTGATTACTATTAATTTTTTTGATTAAGTATGAACAACATTGTATGGGTCTTGTTGAACAGCTGTTTGTTCTACATAATTATGTTCATATTCTGAGGTACTGGATGCTGAAACATAGTTTGAAGTACAAGCAGCTATTATTTGATCTAGATTCAGAGTGTATAGATATGTTAATTTCTTGTGCATATTCAATAGTAGCAATCCAGGGCATGACATAATATATACGCAGTTGTAGAACAAAATTTTGAAGGTACAGCTTTGACCCATATGCACTTTCTAGATGATAGCAACTTTGAAATTTTTGTTTAATGGTAAAAATGGAAGAGTCTTTTCTAGTCTGCAAAATGTAACTAAGGATTTTAGGATTTTACAGTTGTGTGGATGCTTATTAGTTGAGAGACTTCAAACTCACTTTTAAAGATAAGCCACTAGCTCTTGCTTGATATATGTTTCAGCTGGCTTCCATGTGCCATTCTGTGAATGGAAAAACCTTTTATCAGCACAAGGAACTCCTTTTGCTAGTGCAACAGAATACAGCTTAAAAATGTTAGTGCCCTGACCTGCAGGCTTGCATGTACATCGCTTTTACTTTAAAAGCTTACAAGTGAAATAGATAAGTGCCTAATTAACATAATTTTACCCCTTAATACCTTTAATCCCTTGAAGTATTTCTGAGAGAGGGTAGAAGAATGGGTTTTCTTCATTCTTACAGTGTATGCTTATGCATAAAGTAGCAATTCTAACAGGAATTAGTGGTCTGGATTAAATAACAGTAAAAAGTTATATATGTGATATAAAACAGTGAGTATATAGTTAGGAAACTGAAGAACTGAAATCTTTCTTTTATTCAGTAACTCAGGTTTAAATAATTCACAACTGATTTTCTTAGAGGAGAGACCTCTTAGATATTTTAAATACAGTAAACATTTATTTAAATTTTTTCTGTTCTGCCTTTCCACCCAGGTAAGGCCTCTGCAAGAATACTTTGGCGAGTGGAACAGGCAGTGCCTCCATCCCCAATAATCAGTGTTCCCCTGAGCTGAGTTAGTGTGAGGTAGCATTGTCCATAAGTACTAGTAGAGCTGTACTAGATGCATAGTTATGTTTGAGATGACCATGGTGATCAGAAACATGTTTCTTGTCAGCAATGGAAAGTGAGCTATCCATTAGGTCGAGTAAGATTTTACAATTTGTGTGTGGCTGAAATCTTACCTTTTGAGATAAACATTTTGAGTTTTGGTTGCATTTATCAATAAGATATGCAGGATAGGGAAAGTGACTGCTTTTATTGAATCAACCTATACTGGATTAGGAGTCAGCAAGTTCTTTGGACTTTCTCAAAGGGTAGAGCATGTGTTGCAGGGTGCTGCCATATATCAAGAGTATTAAGTCTGCTGTCTGTAGCTGTATATCTTAGTGGTTATAATCACAACAGGTTGCTTAGAGACCAGAATGTTTCAAGTAAATTAATGGAAATTAGAACAGCTTTGGAGAATTAGCTTCCAAGTTAAGGATTTTCATTCTTCTGTTGCGGTACCATGAATTGCAAACTGATCTTCCAATTTAAATGTTGTAATTGCAAGCTCATTTGTATATTTAAAATGGATCCTTGAGGGCAAGGAGCATTCTGAAAAACTGTAGTGAAAAGCTTATATGCCATAAAATGTTCTAGAGTATATTTGTTGAGACTCATCTAAAGTAGTTCTTTGGTAAGGTATGTTTGTAAGGTGTCTCTTTTGAAACATGAGAGTTTGGCTTTACTTTTAGGTAAAACCTTGTGAAACTTTGTTTAATGTCTTCTAAGATTGTGGATGTTTTTAGTTAGTGAAGTATTTAGCCCTGCTCCAGAAACTGCCAGGAGATGCCAGTTATGATAATAGGTTTTGTCACTAGGAACTTGTCCAGAACAATCAAATCATTGCCAAGTTTATATTCTCATGCTCATTATAGACCCACAGAATGTACAAAGGACTTGTAATTACATGCTATCCTAAGTAGAGCACCTGTTTGTTCTTACATAAAATATGGAAAGCATTTTTCTAAATGAATATGGGACAGGTGCTTGAATGTCTCTGTTACTCTTCTTGCAATATCAGTGCTGCTTTAGATAAAATGATAGTTCTCCAGAACTGTTAATATTGCTGTTGGGACACAGGCTTGATCTAGAGGATCTTCAGGTCTGTTTTATCCTTGGGATTATGCTAATCAGAGAAAAGACTTTGAAGGCCAGGTATTTTCTGGCTCTCCGTTGTGTTCGGTATTTCTTTATTTATTAGTTATATTTATACCCTGCCCTCCTCGCAAGTGGGCTCAGGGCTAGGCTATAGGACAGTATTTTTCAAATTTCTACTGATCAAGGCACACATGATTTAAAACTAAAACCAGTGATATGGAGATGTGGTTTACTTTTATACCCCAAAAGCTTTTCTTTTAGATACATCAAGAGCAATATGACTCTTCTTATGTATCTGGCATGCCCAGAGCAGTGACTCATGCAGCCCTGCAATATGCAACCTCCACTGAAGGTAGATGATCATACTATGTTGAGAATGATACCTAATTACAACTAGTGCAGAGACCTGGCAGAATTACTCTTCTCCTGCTGAAGCTGATCATTTTATTTATAATAGTAATAATAATCTTTCGATTTATGAATCACTCACCCCCGTGCTTTGCAGACTCTGAGCGATGTACAGTTACTCTTGAGACAAGGAACTAACAATGATATATAAGGGGTAGGGAGGACAAGATGTAAATCCTTTAATTCCACACACTCTTGCAGCTGATGGAGGATTAGTCTCTGCCTTCAGACTAGCCATGTTCCGATCTGCGTTTTTTCAGTCAGTCAGCTTTGGTGACATCAGGCTGTCAGGACTCTTCGTGTCACAGCGCCATACTGCCATTGCCTGGCCAAATCAGCCCACTGCAGGGCTTCTTAATGCCGAGAGATTCTTTCTGGCTTCCGGTCTTTGTAGCAGGATGATCCGGCATTAGCTAACACCTCCCCCGTGGAGGGGGGGGGGGCGTTTGGTGTGCCCACCTTCTCTAAGGAGTGGTACCCATTTTATCTACTTGCTGAAGCTTTTGAATCGCTGGGTAGACAATGAGCTAGGGACGCAGGCTGGCAGCTCACACCAGTGCGGGGCTCGAACTGACAACAGTTCAGATGTTGCTTATTAAGCAGTGGGATAAATCCTCTGTGCCACCACTCCCGTTTATTTAATGCATTTATACATACTGCCTCTCTGCCATGACATCCAAAGTGGTTTAGAATTTGCAACAACTGGGCGTAGTATAGTGAGCAAAACAAACAGGAAAGGGGGATGTGATGGACTGCACTTTTTAAGAGGCTTAGAAATACTGTACCAACAGCTAAAGGATTATGAAGGGTTAGTTCTTCACAGAGCCAGAGAGCTTTGAGTGACAGGCTGTTCTAAGCAATCTGATTGGTTGGCATCAGCTGAGCAGAAAAAGTTTTTTGAGAGCTGGATGCTGAGAGAAGTCAAACTGTGGAGAGATGTGTACTGCCTTAACTATGGAGAGATGTGTACTGAGACCATCTGCGAATAGCTCTGTCAGAAAATCTGACAGAGTCAGATTCCTATGTTGACTGAATGCACTCTGAATTCAGCAGTAGCTGAGGCAGTTTGAACACAAACAGGAGTACTGGGGGTAATTTGGCAAGGAAGTGGGTGGTTGAGAAGACTCCCATTCAGGCCAAAGGAAAGGGATAAATCTTCTAGAGAGAAATAGAAGATTCCCTGTCCAGTCAAACAGGGAGAGTTATCTCTGTGAAGTACAAAGATCCCTGGCTTGGTGTGATTAGGAACTGCCAGAGACCTTAAAAGTCAGTCAAACACTCAAGAAGAAAACAGGTGTTCCAAAGAGATGGGGTTCGGGTACTGGGAAGAGGGTACCATCCGGGCACCAAAGAGTTAGCGATCATACAAATAAAGCATATTTGAGTGTTTGGGATTCTGGGAAACACTGGAACAAAAGCCTCTCTTAATATAAAGATCTAAGTAACTGAGAATAAATTAAGAACCTCTCCTTAGTCTGGGTTTGTAATAATTTTACCTCAGTAATTTCAACCCCTGATTTCACCTGACCTTTCCCTTTGATGTTAAATAAAACCTTTCGTCATTTTTGAATTTTAAAAGTGTCTCAAGTGTCTTTTTCAAGGGTTTAAAATTAAAGGGCAATCCTATCCCTTCCCTCAAGTACCTGGGCTGAGCAAATAGCCAAAATATACCTTCCTAACAGGGTGGGACAGACAAAGTTTCTTCAAGGGAAGAATAAACACATTACCAGGGCTGTTCAGTCAGTAAAGGGAAATAGAAACTGAGGGAAAATCCTGCCTCTGAGGGAAGGAAGTGGAAGGGGTCTATCATAGGGGATGAGAAGAGAATATGCAAAGAAGCAAACTCAGGTATAAGCTCTTAGATAACTTATAAAACTGTTCCATGATTATTATGCAGAATGTCCATGAGAAGGAAGGAGCCAAATGGCAGTTGGTCCCAGTAAGGCCAGTACAGAGGGCCTCTCTGTTTCACCTATCTCTTAAAGGAGGTAAGGCCAGCACATTGAATCATGCAGAGATGCAGTGGTTTACTGCCTCTGGTTGGATATTACAGAAACATTTAATTAATTATTTGTGGTGCATTAAAGTGCTATTGCAGCTGTCTTATGACAACCCCAGCAAGGGGTTTTCAGGGCAAGTGAAAAGCAAAGGTAGTGTGTTTTCCTTTGTAGAGTCTTCCTTGGTGATCTCCCTTCCAAGTACTGACCCTGCTTAGCTTTTGAGATCTAACCCAATCAGGCTGTACCATGCCACCTTCCCTTTATGGTGCATTAATAGGACCCTGGAATATAGTTTGGGAGTTTGTGTATGGTATGCTCTTGGTCTTTGATGCATGGATAAGGGTTATAGCATTACAGATATAAGGGATATTTAAGAAGCTCACAGTAAAATATTCTTGCATCCCTTCTAAGAGAAGAGATCATGTTAATGAAATAGATTGATTGTAAATTTAGTGCACTGGAATTCTGAGCATTTTATCAAGGTTGAGGGAAATGTTCCTGCTCCCCCATCAGCTGTTCAAAGTTCAATTGTTTCCATTTCCAGAGGGAAGAGTTTTAAATGAATAAAAACTTTATGCCCCAGGACAATTGGGTATTTTGGATTATCTGCATCCTGTGCCTTAATAGGGCTAGGCACAGAGTTAAGAAGACCCTTAAGATTATTAATGGATCATTTGTTTTGGTCATCTTTTGTACTGGTCTGATTCAAGCAGAAATGTTGGGGGAAAGGCAGTGCAAGTAGTAGGCTTGATAAAGTTGTATTCATTAACATGGTTGTCCTGTAGATACCAGGTGAAAAATTAAACTCCTTTTTAAAAAATTTACTGTGAAGCTTACTTATAAAGGTATCAGTGACTGGGTAATATAGGTTTGTGAACTCAGAATCTGTGTCATAATAAACAATGCAGCTTTTTAAAATGTGGATCTTTTTCTATTTGTATGTTTAAAAAAATGCTAAATGCAATTCAGGCTGCCAAAGAGCAGTGATTTTTGGACTACTGTCTAGTGCATGTCATAATCAAAATAGTTTCTTGGCTTTCAGTTATACAATAAGATGGCTTGTAAGAGAAAAGACTGTGTCCATGCTGAGTACCATTAAAATCTCAAGCATTGCATGAGAATTCACCTAGGGCCATTAGATTGCAGAATTGTCTTTTGATGAAGAACTCAGTCTGCATTTGGCTACAAATTGTATGTTTCTGGGAGGATTGGACTGTAAATAAAATGAATTGGGAGTATCTTTTGATAAAAAAGTCCATCTGCATTTGGCTACAAATTACATGTCTCTTGGAGGATTGGGTTGTAAATAAAATGAATTGGGAATAATTATCATGTTTCTTTAATTCTCAGTTGTAAATAAGTGATAGCATCTCAAATACAAAGGATACTTACGAACAATAAAAGTTTGTTTTCCCCCAGGCTCGGATGCAAAGTGAACTTCTAGAGCAAGATTACATAATTCTTACTGTGATAGTGGGGAAAAATGCAGTTGTACCTGTATGTATAGACTTTCCAGTTATGTTCAGTGTGTACTTGATAAAGGTTATCTACATTTTAGATTGTCTCTATGTTTAGAAAAACAAAACCATTACAGTGTAATTATAGTGCCCCATGGTCATATAGTATATTATTTGTTACAGTTGTACCCCATTCTTCTTGCTAGTATCTCCGAGCAGTTTACATGTGTTCTGAGATGATACAGTGCTTGGCTTCCACAGTATAACTGAACACCTGTTCAGACCACGGCAATAAGTTATAGGCATTCTTAAGCTTTATAGATTTATTTGTTTCATGTTTTTTCCATTAACATAGATATGCACCATGCTTACTCAATGGAACGTGTGAGTTTTGTTGATGGATAACTTCTTGTCCTTAGTGTTCTAGCATTAGGGTTAACTTCCTTATCTCTTCTTTACAAAATGAGATAGTTGTGCCTTTTGCATTACTTCCATTGCATGGCTAAAATGCTTTCTATCCTCTGAGCACATGGGATGTTTTCTAGGTACAGCTAAAAATGGTAAATGGAAAATCTGATATATTCAAATGAAATATTCAAATGAAATTGCTACATATTTTAACTGGCTTAATCTAAACATAGGTTCCATGCCAGTAATGGATATGTGCATGTTTGACACAGTGGCGTGGATCTTAAGTCCCTCTTCTACCACACCACTAAGCAAAGTGAATGAATGAATGAATGAATGAATGAATGAATGAATGAATGAATGAATGAATGAATTTTTTTATATCCCACTTTTTCTTTTGGCTCAGATTTGAAGCCTTCCTGCAACATAAGTGACTCTCCCATTGGAGAAAGGCTCCTTAGGCTCAAGGAAGGCTACTTGGAGAATGGCTGGAGCCATCCCACTATTATAAACAGCACTCTGCTTTTCCTCTAGTTAGGCAGTAAAAAGCATAATAAACCTCCCCAAGGAAGCAAAATGAATTGGAAATCTGGCCCTTCATGACTGTGCTTTCCATGGGCTCTTGTGACTGACAGTGTCTTAGCAATTTACAGTGTTAGCAGACACTCCTTAACATCACAGCAGCTCAGGCAATGGTTACAATGAAATCATTTCAACGTGTTGAAGTCCAGGCTGTTTCCTATAAGCTTCTGTGATGTCACAGAAACTTAGCCAGTAATGACAAGCATTTGCAGATTAATAGGTAACTGTCAGCTGCTGTGCATCTTAAACTGTCACCTACTCTGTGCCTTTAACTCTCCTGTACAACCATGTAGCATTTGTACTGACACCTTGAGTTAAAAAAATTAGGTATAATTTTCCCTAGAGCATATGATTATGTTCATTAAAGCCTTGTGCATATTTCCATGTGTTCTCGACAGAAAGCTGGCCTAAATTATCAAAGACTGATGATAAAACTGACTTGAAGAGAAAGAGGTAACGTCCAAACATACCGAGCGTGGCTTATGGAGACCATGAGGTGCAAAATGGCCAGGCAGGCAATTCCAGTGCTCCTGGGGAGGGGGAGGTATAGCGGTGGGACCAGGCAGAGATGGAAGGGAAGAGGGCAGAGATATGGAGAAGCTCGGCCACCTTTCAGCCTGTGTCCCATCCCAAAGGTAGCAGGTAGTGGGGCAAGGACTAAGAACTCTACTCCGATATTGGTGATGTGCAACGCCAGGTCCATAAATAATAAGACCTCAGTCCTCCAGGACTTCTTGCTGGAGCAGGATGTGGACCTGGCGTGCATTACCGAGGCCTGGGTGCATGACGGGGAGACAGTTGTGCTCTCCCAGTTGGCGCCTCCTGGGTTCTTGGTCCTTCACCAATCTCGGACAACGGGGTGGGGGGAGGAGTGGCTCTGTTCATCCGGGAGGCTTACTCCTTCAGGGCGCTCCTGGCGACGAGACTCACGGGCATGGAGAGTGCCAGCTTTGTTTGGGAGGCCAGGGAGAGTTTGGCTGTTTGGCTAGTGTACCAACCGCCCAATGCACCGGCCAATAGCCTGCCATCCCTGGTGGAGGCCGTGTTAGGCTGGGCGTTGGAGCACCCAAGGCTGATAGTCCTGGGTGACTTCAATGTCCATGCTGATGACGCGGCTTCCTCTTGGGCGGTGGACCTGGCATCGTCCATGGCAGCGCTAGGACTCTCCCAATATGTAACGGCCCCCACTCCCCGAGCCGGTCACGTGCTCGATCTGATCTTCGCGGCGGGGGTTACAGTGGACTGGATTACTGCTATGGCAGTTCCATGGTCAGACCGCCATGCCCTAAGGGCCCGGGTGAATGTGTCTCCCCAACCCTGTTTGGGCAGCGAGCATATTTTAGCTCGCCCGTGGAGCCAAATGGACCATCTGTGGCTTCAGCTGGCTCTTTGGGATCCGTTGCCCCCCGGCGGCTCATTGGATGAATTGGTCGAGGGCTTTTGCAGGGCTTTTGCGAGCTATTTTGCAGACAAAGTCCTGTCACTCTGCCACGATCTGCCAGCCACACTTGAGACAGTGAGTGAACTCGGCTCCATGCTCATCTTCTGGTCCCATTCTGGATTATTTTGATCGACTCAGCCTTGAGGAAGTCAACATATTTTTTTTAATAGGTTTATTTTTTTGAATTTTCTATATATTACACAATATCTTTTGTCTCCTTACTTTACTTAACTCAATAAGTTCCCCCTCCCTCCCTCTACCCCTTGTTTGTTGATCTTTTATTCACAGCCACGGGCACAAAGTCTGAATCTTCCACCGAATGTCCTGTCTTCCTTCCACTGTTATCCACTTTAGATAGGTCTTCCATCTCGCTTTAATTTCTTCGGCTTTATCCTCCCATGTGATCTTCTGGCGCAATTTCTCAATGATGTCCGACTGCACAAAATCAAGCAAATAAGTGTGCCAGGATCTATTGTCCATTTGCTCTTATCTTTCCAGCCCAGAGCTATCACTGCCTTGCCTGCTAACACCATAGCTTTGAGTATAGCCTGGGTTTCCTTATTGACTGCCTTATTTCCTAATATACCCATTAACATTAGTTTAAAGTCTACATTCAATGAAATTCTACATATTTTCTTTATAATTTGTATTATTTTTGACCAAAAGACTCTCACCTCTGGACATTTCCACCACATATGAGAGAACCAACCCTTAAATTGTTTACAGTGCCAACACATAGAACTCGATCCCGGAAACATGTTTGCTATCTGCGCTGGTGTTTTATACCACTTTGTGAAAAATTTATGTTCCAGTTCATTAAATTTAATAATTTTGGTTTCTTCTATTCCCTTCATTATTCTATTTGCATCGTTTTCCGATATCTGGCCTTCCTTACACCATGTTTTCTGTAAATAAAGTATTGCCTTATCTTTATTGGATAACATTTTCTTGTAAATATATCCCGCTAATCCTTGTTTAAATTTTTGCATCCTATTATGTATTTCTTCAATTGGTTCTTCTGTCCAAATATTTCCTTTTTCATTAACTTCCTTAATCATTCTATAAAGGCCTGTAATTTTTAACCAATATTGCTTGCCTATCTCCTCGATTAATTCCTGTGCTGGTTTTAGAGTGCCTCCTCTAAATAAGTCTCTTAGCCTATAATATCCATTTGATCTCAGGAGTTCGCACCATTTATTTTCTTCTGTTTCGTTATAGAGGGACTTTAGTGGTGCCCATTTTGAGGTTCTTTTAAGCCATGAGGGCTGCCACTTGTTCCACACTGTTAGTGTTGAATACCTAGGTCCCTTAACTTGTATAAGATCTTTATTTGTCATTTTGGAGAATACCCCAAAACTCCCTATGTTATTATTGATTTCGTTCTCAAAACTCACCCATTTTAGTCCCTCTCCATCGCCTATCTCCGGTATCGATTTTATTTGGAAGGCTTCGTAATAGCTAATCAGGTCAGGGACTCCCCATCCCAACTCTGATCTGTGGCTATAAATTATCTTTCTCTGTATTCTGCATTCTTTACTACCGAAAATCCATTCCTTAATCACTCTGTTCCATTGGTCTAGTTTTTTGGTATACATTCCTAGAGGTATTGTCTGAAAGAGGTATATTAATCTTGGCAGCCAAAACATTTTAACACTTTTTATTCTAGTAGATATATTCATTATTTTATTTTTCCACTTTTTCATATCTTTTTCTATTTTCTTCCAGACCTTGTTATAATTGTTCTCTGCTATTTTATCGATATTCTTCTGTAGTACAATGCCTAAATATCTGAATTTTTGGTGCCCATTCCAATATTAGTAATCCCATGTATTTGTTCCCTTTCCTCTTTAGTCACATTAAGGTACATAATTTCTGATTTAGCCATGTTCACCTTCAGTCCTGAACATTTTTCGAAGTCCTCTAATATAACTTTTATTTCTTTTACTGCCTCTTTGGGGTTTGTCATAGCGATTATAATGTCGTCAGCAAATAAATTGATTTTCATTTCTTCCTTCTTTACCCTGTATCCTTCCACCCTTGCAGAATTTCTTATTCTTTCAGCTAGCTGTTCTATTGCTAGTATAAATAGGAGGGGTGAGAGCGGGCATCCTTGCCGGACTCCTCTTTGAATCTTGAGGGGTTGTGAGTGTTCTTCATTAACTCTCACCACTGCTGTCCCTTCTCTGTACATTTCTTGGATCGCTTTTATATATGGCTCCCCCATCTCGTATTTAGTCATTACCTGCCACAGAAAATCCTGGGAGAGTGTATCGAATGCTTTGTAGACATCTAATTTCAAGAGGCCTAGCTTTTTTTTGTGGCCATGTTGTAATACATTTATAATATTCCTTATGGGGTGGGTTATATTCCTGTCTTTTACAAATCCATATTGGTCCTCCTTTATTATGCTAGGTATGATCTTCTTTAATCTATTTGCCAATATTTTTGCAAAGATTTTATAATCCTGATTTAGTAAACTAATAGGTCTATATGAGCCCACTTCCTCTGGGTCTTTATGTGGTTTAGGGATTACCACTATTTCTGATTGCCTCCACGAATCTGGGGCTTTTTTCCCTTTCAATATTCCATTAAATACCTCTTGGAGCTCTGGGGCCAATATGTCTACCATCTCCTTATAGAATTCACTTGTGAAACAGTCTAGGCCTGGGGATTTGCCCTTTTTCAATTCTTTAATTACCACCTTTATCTCCTGTAGTGTTATTTCCTCCCTTAACATAATTTTATCATTTTCTTTGAGTGTTGTTCTTATATCTTCCTCATATATGACTATGTCCTTTTTTTTATACAGCTCTTTATAAAAGGTCTCAAAGGCTTTTACTATATCTTTTGAGTTGCCAGTTCTTTGGCCATTCACTTTTATATTTTCTATCTTTTGCCTTACCTTCCTGTTTTTCAAATAGTTAGCTAACCTTCTGGCCGAATTAATACTATTTCTATGGAAGTCATTTCTTACCATTGCTTCTCTCTTCCATAATGTAACTGAGTCCAACTCATCTAATTGTTTTTTAATTGTTGTTATCTGACTCTGTACTTTTAATTCATGATTGTTGATTTGTTCCTTTTGCAACCTCTCCAGTTCCTGAATTTTAGATTGTCTTTTTAGATAGCGTTCTCTTTTGATGTACTTTTCCTTATTTATGCAGTGTCCCCTTATCACCGCCTTCGCGGCATCCCACAGGGTATTAGTTGGGACAGTCCCTCTATTCTCCTCGAAATATAATCTTATCTGCTCCATCATATAGCTCCTATGTTCCTCTTTAGCCATTATTAAATTATTGTACCTCCAAGTTCTATTTTTTGGTTTTTGATTGCCTTCTATTTCTATAGTGATTGGTGCATAATCCGATATCCAGATTGGGTGCGTTGTAATTTTTTTTATAGTCAGGTTGCTGCTTTTTTCTGCAATTATGTAATCTATGCATGATGGGGTTTTGTGCCGGCTGGATACATGGGTGGGTTTTGGCTGCTGTCCTATCAATTCATGTGCTTCCCTCAAGCCCCAATCTCCTATTTTAATTGCCTTATTTTTAGTCAGATCCATGTTCAAATCTCCTGTCATAATTAATTCTCCCTCTGCGAATTGCTTAGTTTTTTTAACTAGCCTGGCTAAAAATTTCTTTTGTCCTTTATTGGGTGCATATATATTTACCAATGTAAATTTCTTCCCCTCTAATCTGAATTTAGCCATCACATATCTCCCTTCCCTGTCTGTCTTTCTTTCTAGTACCTCTACTCTAAGTTTCTTATGAGTCATTATTGCCACTCCTCTGGCCTTGGTGTGGCTCCTAGCTTCCGCTAACATCATCCAGGTCGAGTCTTTTAGCAAAGGCTTGTTGTCATTTCTTTTCTTATGTGTTTCCTGTAAACACAGAACATCAGTTTTTTGCTCTCTTGCCAACTTGGCTATCCTATATCGTTTAATTTCTGATGTTAAACCATTGACATTCAGTGATAAAATTTTTATTGTTTTATCCATATCCCACATCAATTAAGGCTTTGACATCTCGTGGCTGTGAAAAATTTGAATAGTTAGTTAGTTTACCCTTCCCCTTCCCTTCCCCCCCCGTGGTTGAGAGTAAAGGTAGAAAGAAAATCTCTTCCCCTCTCTCCACTGCATGGGGTGCACGCATCCCCCTCCTCCTCCTTCTTGATACTGTAAAAAATGATAATACTATTAATAGTCATTAGCTCAATCAATAAAGGTATACTTCCCTTAATTGGTTATCGGGAGCTGGTCCTGAGGTGTTTCCCTCCTCTCTCTGAAGTTCCTTCGTCGCCATCTTCAGGAACCCCCGATTCCTCTTCCATTTCTTGCTCTCCCATATCGTCTGTGTTGATACCTAATTGTTTAAGTAGTTCCTTTGCCTCTGTAGTGTTCCTTGCCATCAGTCGCTTTCCTTCCTGAAATATAATTATCGAGGATGGATAGCCCCATGAAAATTTCACGTTATTTGCATAAAGCTTTTGGGCAAAGGGGCGCATGAGGTTTTTTTTCCTTAAGATCTCTTGACAAAAGTCTTGTCTCACCCAGACTTTTCTTCCTCTAAAAGTCAGGTCTTTCCTCTTCTTTAGTGCTGTATATATTTGCTGTTGAATTTTCTCTCTGGCAAATTTAATTATTACATCTCTAGGGGCCCCGCCCCTCCCATTCCTTTGTAGTCGATGCACTCTCTCAACATCCTCTGTTTTTATTTCTACTTCGTTTGTCTGCATCCACTGTATCAGCGATTCCTCCAATTTATTTACGGAAATTTCTTCAGATATCCCTGATAAAATAAGGTTAGCTCTCCTGTTTCTGTCTGACAAATCATTTATTTGGCGGTTCAGAGCGGTTATTTTTTGCTCATTAGCTTCAGCAAGCTCTTTGGCTGTTGTAGCTGTCTGCTTTATAAAAGCTATTTCTGTGCCTATTTTGCTAATTTCTCCACGTAGTGAGATTAACTCACTACTGATTTTTTCTTGAAAGGCAAGGACTGTATTTTGGAGTCCTGAAATTTGTTCAGATAGGTCCTTAATTGTCTTCGCCATATCTGGTTCAAAGCTTTGGGAGCGGCCTTAAGAATCTCAAGGCTTTCCTTTCTAGCACAGCAGTAAATTAGTTTCTTACCACTCTGAAGTTGTTCTAGCCAGCTGCTTCCTGGTTATCAGCCTCTTATCTGGGTTTGCGTAGTATTTACAAACTTTGAGCTATAAATTCTTTAGTTCGAAGGAGGAGCTCGGAGGAAACACAGCCGGCTTGGTTTAACGCATGCGTGCAACCCGAGGAAGTCAACATATTGATCTCAACGGTACATTGCAGCCTTGACCCATGCCCCTCGTGGCTAATTAAAGCTGGCCACGAGGGGTTTCGAGGACCCCTCAGGGATATTATCAACAAGTCCCTATTGAAGGGGCTGTTCCTGGGGGCTCTCAAGGAAGCGATGGTCCACCCTCTCTTGAAAAAAGCATCTCTGGATCTGGCCGAATTGGTCAGCTATCGGCCAGTTTCAAATTTGCCCTATTTGGGCAAATTAATAGAGAGGGCAGTGGCGATACAGTTGCAGAGCTTTCTGGATGACACTTCCACGCTTGATCCCTACCAGTCCGGCTTCCGCCCGGGTCACAGGATGGAGACAACACTGGTCGCCCTCACGGATGACCTCCAGAGGCATCTGGATCGGGGTGGGACAGCGGTGCTGCTGTTGCTAGACCTGTTGGCAGCATTCGACACGGTCAATTATCAGCTGTTCCCCCACCCCCTTGCCGACATGGGGATTCAGGGGCTTGCCTTACAATGGCTTGTTTCCTTTCTCCAGGGTCGGGACATAGGGTGGCGCTTGGGGAGCAGCTGTCCCGATGGCACCTACTGACCTGTGGGATGCCTCAAGGGGCAGTACTCTCCCCAATGTTATTTAACATCTTCATGTGCCCCCTTGCCCAGATTGCCCAGAGGCATGGGCTCGGTTGTCACCAATATGTGGATGACACCCAGCTCTATCTGTTGTTGGGCAGTCAGTCGGGCTCTACTCCGGAAGTCCTGGACCGGGCACTTCAGGACGTGATGGGATGGCTGAGACTGAGTCGATTGAAACTGAATCCGATGAAGATGGGGGTCCTGTGCCTGAATCGGAGTGGCTCAGGGTTAGGGATCTCATTACTGGCCTTCGATGGGGCGCCGTTGATGCCAGCGCTGAAGGTCCAGAGCTTGGGAGTGCTCCTGGAGGCCCAGGTAGCAGCTGCTGCCAAGGCAGCCTTTTACCATCTTCAACTGATTAGGCAGTTGGTTCCCTTCCTCGAACGCAAAGATCTGGCATCAGTGATCCACGCAATGGTCACCTTGAGGTTGGACTACTGTAATGCTCTCTGCATGGGGCTGCCCTTGGGGCAATTCTGGAAGCTGCAGCTTGTGCAAAATGTGGTGGCCAGGCTGTTGATGAGTCTCCCTATGCGGGAGCACATTCAGCCTGTGCTCAAGTCACTACACTGGCTACCAATAGCATTCCGGATTCGCTTCAAGGTGCTGGTTTTGACCTTTAAAGCCCTATATGGTCAGGGACCTGCCTACCTGAGGGACCGCCTTTCCCTGTATGTTCCCCAGAGAGCACTGCGATCTGGGACACAACACCGCCTGACCCTTCCTGGCCCTAAAGAGGCCAGGCTGATAACAACTAGGTCTAGGGCATTCTCCTTGGCTGTACCAGTATATTGGAATGAGCTCCCTAGTGAGATCCAGGCCCTGCGAGATCTCCAGCAATTTCTCAGGGCGGTGAAGACGGAGCTTTTCCATAGGGCATACCAGTGAGTTTGATTTCATGCCAGTTGAGCCACGCCAACCCGCTAAGTGATTACATCATGGCAGAAACATAGATAATATATGTCGAGCCGCTTATCTATCCTGTTGTATTTTACTGTACTTTAGTTAAACTGTTTTTATATGAATTGCTTGTGGTTTTATGCATACTGGTTTTATTGATGATGTAAGCTGCCCTGAGCCGCTTAGGCGGGAGGGCGGGATAAAAATCGAACAAACAAATAAATAAAAAACAGCAAAACAGTATTTTTTTCTGTAAAGGTTATAAAAAAGGCCAAAGCACACAATGAGCTAAAGATGACCAGGGAGGCTCACTACAACAAGAAAATCTTCTTCGGTATGTGAGCAACAAACGCAAGATTAAGAGGCAATGGGTCCACTGTTGAGTGAAAATGGAGAAACTCTGACAGAGGACAGAGAGAAAGCAAAAAGGCTCAATGCCTATTTTGCCTCAGTTTTTTTTCCTAAATAAGAGAACAGGCTCATCTAGAGATGGTAGTAGGCAACGCGCAGCATCTGTCTGGGGTGCTGGTTGACATGGAGAGAGAAGTAGTTGAGAAGCACCTGACTGCATTGAATGAGTACAAATCCCCCAGGCCAGATGGTATGCACCCAAGAGTGTTCAAAGAACTTTCTAGAGAGCTTGTATAGCTTTTGTCCATCAGTTTCCAAACCTCTTGGAGAATGGGAGATGTGCCACAAGACTTGAAAAGGGCAGATGTTATCTCAATTTTCAAAAAAGGGAGGAGGGATGACACAGGAGAGTACAGGCCAGTCAGTTTGACCTCTGTCCCAAGGAAGATACTGGAGCAGGTTTAAAAGGGATCAATCTGCGAGCATCTAAAGGATGACTTGGTGATCCAGGGAAGTCAGCACAGATTTGTCTTACCAGACCAACCTCATTTCCTTCTTTGATCGAGTGATGAGCTTACGGGATTGAGGGAATACTGTTGATGTTGTTTACCTGGATTTCAGAAGCTTTTGACAGGGTTTCCCATGATTTTTTGATGGGTAAACTAGAGGACTGGACTCTAGGATAGTTAGGTGAATTGGAGAACTGGTTGGAGAACCGCACTCAAAGAGTAGTTGTCAATGGCATTTCATTGGAATGGAGGGAAGTGTCCAGTGGGGTGCCACAGGGCTCGGTTCTGGGCCCGGTACATTTTAATATTTTTATAAATGATCTGGATGAGAGTGTGGAGGGGCTTACTCATTAAGTTTGCAGATGATACCAAATTGGGAGAAACAACAAACACACCAGAAGATAGAGAGAGAATTCAACAAGATCTGAACACACTGGGCGGATGTGAACAAGATGCAATTTAACAAGGATAAGTGCCGAGTTCTACATCTGGGGAACAAAAATGAGGAACATGCATACTAGATGGGGGATACATTTTTGGGTAGCAGTGTGTGTGAACAAGATCTTGAGGTATGAGTGGACTGTAACTTAAATATGAGCAGCCAGTGTGATGCAGCAACAAACAAGGCTAATATGATCTTGAGGTGTTTCAACAGAGGCATAACTTCCAAATTGCAAGATGTCATAGTCCTGCTGTACACTGCATTGGTCAGGCAACACCTGGAGTAGTGTGTGCAGTTTTGGAGGGCTCATTTCAGAAAGGATATGGCCAGAATGGAATGGGTGCAGAGGAGAGCGACGAGGATGGTCGGGGTCCTGGAGACCAAGCCCTATGAGGAAAGGCTTGAGGGACTTGGGAATGTTTAGTCTGGAGAAGAGGAGGCTGAGAGGGGACATGATTGTTCTCTTTAAGTATTTTAAGGGCTGTTACTTAGAGGAGAGCAGAGAGCTGTTCCTGTTGGCAGCAGAGGATAGGACTCACGGTAATGGATTTAAATGAAGGGCAGAAAGGTACTGGCCAGATATTAGGAAAAACTTTTTTACGGTGAGAATTGTTCAACAGTGGAATCAGCTGCCTAGGTAGGTGGTAAGCTCCCCCTCACTGGCAGTCCTTAAGCAGTGGCTGGACAAACACTTGTCAGGGATGCTCTAGGCTGATCTTGCATTGAGCAAGGGGTTGGACTAGATGGCCTGTATGTCCCCTTCCAACTCTGTGATTCTATGATTCTATTATTAAAGGGTTAAGAATTGGCAATATTAAAACTGCAGTTTAAATTGACTAGAGCAATTAACTATTCAAGATTCTATTTTATGTTCTGTTATGTGGATATATTTTACATCTTGGCACATCTAGGTTTTCAACATAAGAGCTTATTCAGTTTGGATATTGATCCAAAAAAGCAATGAGTGTGGGAGGGAGAACTATAAGTGCTGCAAGAGCTTGCTTTGATACTGGCAGTGCTGCCACTCCCAGTTCAGAAGAGGCTAGCTGTTTGTTGCTTTTGACAGTGAAGGTTGTTATGGTGTATCAAAACTCCAGTTGTGTGCACAGCTCTTTTCTCTTCCTCCTGTTCCCCCCCACACACACATATTGTTTCTTTTGTACAGAGTTAGACCATAATTCCAAGAGCCCATGTGGGCACACAGGGTCTGTGAACATTCCTCCTTGCTGGATCAGATGCTGATCTGGACACTATTGAGACCTTTAGGAGTGGATTTGGGGGGCAGAGGGGCTTCTGGAACATGTGCAAAAACTTATGCATGGCCTTTTAATACAGTTTTGGTCTTAACACAGCAAATGGATGTTCCTTAGTATTTCCTACTTGAGAACTCTGCAATAAGTTATGAAAGAAGCAGAATGTCCTTCACTTGGTTCCTCAGCCTCTGGTATTTAATATAAAAATAAAACCTTGGATATTGTGTTTTAAAGAAACATTAAAATACAAGGGGATCTCTTTTTCTGCCTGTAAAGTAGATGCTCAGTGCATATTCTGGATTGTTTAGAATTTTTCAAAATAGATTGACTAGTTTTCTTTGGCTATAGGAGCCAGCACCAAAATTTAGGAGCCAGACATTTTCCAGCCTTCATGCTTTTGCATTTTAATGACATATTTTCTAATTATTGCTGTCTCAAAACCTAATCTCGGCCTCTTTAATTTCCTGTGATTTTATTAAAGCTATGACAAATCTTTTGTTGTATATAAAGAAACATGGGATAACCCTGGATGTTATCACCACAAGAGAAACTAACTGCTAACCATAGCCTAACTTCTCCCCAACGTCTTTGCATTCCATTATTGGTTTAAAAAGCCCCATCTCGTTGAATATTAGTCGGTAGAGAAAGCAACTGACTAAGGTATGAATTCATCCACCACTATTGAATGCTATAATATTAAGTTTGCATGTAAGCAAACAATGACAAGAACTTCATGAACCTTTTTAAAAATATCTTAAAACATTCTGATGCAAAATGATAAGTATTTAGGTTGGATCCTGTCAGCTACTTTGCTTAGTCTTGGCCAGTTCCTCTCTTTATTACAGCCCTGTTCATGGCTTTTGTCCATGAAGGTCCCATGATTCCAAATGGATCCTTTTTTGTTGGTATTCTCCCTTTTTCACCAGTGGAGAAAGTGGCTGCATCAACCTTTGTATTTCCACAGAGAACAGTAGAGGTGCTACAATAAAATCATTGCTGAAAATACTGAAATTTGTAGGCATCAGTATTCTTTGTAATGATCTCAGAATGAAGAGCCTGCAACACTGTTTCGGTTACTAGAACTTGAACAATTCTCACTGGAAATACTGTTGCCTATTCAGATACCCCTTCTCACTTTCATAGACTCCCCTGGAGCTTGGGAACTTACCTTAAATTTAATGTCTGGGCTCAAGGTAGTTTTAAACCTTAAACCTATCTATTGTATTTGTGAAACTTGTTCAATGCTTTTTAAATTTATAGTTTTAATTATACTACTTGCTTAGTACTACAGAATAATATACTTGAGAGTTCCAACCATCTTCTAATCAAATAATGCTATTAGAACAAGTGGTATAGTGACAAACTTCGTATAATTCCATGGGAAACTAGGTCATAAGTAGCTGAATATGTGAGGTCCTTGCTCTTGAGGAAGCAATTGTTTAAAAACATAAATTCAAAATTATATCTTTGGCCTGGTTCAGGCAACCCAATTGCTACAGAGTTAATGTTATTTGGAAAATCTAAAATCTTGTAAAGGTTGTACATAATAAAGATGGACATCTGAAATTGTCACTAATTTGATACCAAACAATAAGTTTGATTCTTGCAGATTTCAGATGGCTCCCTAACATAAGCAGAATATTTCTCCTGGATCCAACTCAATCTTTCCAGTGTCATATGAGCAAGTGCTCTGTCTTTGCTTAGCAGTAGTTATTTAATGCAACTGAATTATGCCTCTACCATAGCTAAATAAAGTCTTATCAGAATATTTTTCATCCATCACAGAGCTTTTTTGAAGCAGGCTATTTAAAGCTGTGCACCTGGAAGTTATAGAAACACGTTTATATTTGTTGTGCTATTTCCAGCCCTCTTTCTGCTCGTCTTGTGATATGAGATGAAGTCCAACTGCTCATAAAAGAAATCCATTCTTGCCCTGACCTGGATAGCCCAGGCATGCCCGATCTCATCAGATCTCGAAAGCTAAGCAGGGCTGACCCTGGCAAGTATTTGGATGGGAGACCTCCAAAGAATACCAGGGCCGGGAGGCAGAGGCAGGCTATCAAGCCACTTCTCTGAACATCCTCCGTGCCCCAATAGGAGTTGCCAGAGGTCGCCTTGACTTCCAGACATGAGACACACATGCGTGCGCGCACACACACACACAAAATGCAAAATGCAAAAGTACTAAAAAAGAGAGAAAGAAATCCCTTCTCTCCTCGACTACTGCACATCCAGTATGTTCAAACAGTGAAACCAAACTTTTGCAGTAGAAGTTTCTTCATTTCATTTAGTTAATATTTATGCTGACTTTCTGCCTCTTGGGCACCCAGGACACCTAGATGATCAATGAAAACATAAAAGTACAATAAGTTTTAAGACTGAAATAGCACACACGAGTAATGCTGTTAAAAGGTAAAACAGCTGCTTCAGCACACTTCAGTCAAAGGGACTCCAGCATTTTTTTTTTAAACTTGCACCTATAACCATGGTGCCAGTCTCACTGTCTAGGAGAGGGAATTCTGTGGCTTAGTAGTGCTTAAAAGTCTTTCCAAGTAAAAAGAAGGAAGAATATACTTGGAAGGGAACTGTCAAGCAAAATAATTTTTATATAATAGAGTGCTTGAAGTGCTTCATAGACCATTACTATCTTGTAATCTTCACACCAACCCTGTTGTATGGGGATGAGGGTGGGTTTATAGTTGGGGAGGGAAAAGGTTTTCCTGAAGCCATCTAACAAGTTCCTTATAGAAACAATATTTGTTCCTTATAGAAACAATATTTGTTCCTTATAGAAACAATATTTGTTCCTGATTTGCTACTCGGCCTCTATATTACACTAGTGGGTAAGACAGGCTATGAGTCAGCAGCTGACAAACTATTAGTTTCTTGTAATCTCCATGTTGCCATGAAACTTTCTGCATGACTTGAGGCCATTCATGTTCTCTCATCAACAGGGTTGTTGTGAAGATAAAATGGAGGAGAGGAGAGTTGTGTACACTGCCATAAGCTCCTTGGAGGAAAGAGGTTCCATGGACAAGGTTAGTTTCTGGGTTGGGGTGGAGGTAGAAAGAGCTGTTTTTCTGCTAGAGTGGGGAACAGTGTTCCCTCTAAGCTGAGTTGGTTTGAGCTACCTCATAGTTTAAAGAACTATGAAGTAATTCAGACCAACTCAGTCTCTAGCTCACAGGTTTTTGTCTTAGCCCAGGAAGGGTGGCTCCAGAGCAAAATAATTTATGCAGTAGCCAAATCGCTCACTCACAACTTTAATGCCAGTAGCTCACAAAGTAGAATTCTTGCTCACAAGACACCATAGCTTAGAGGGAGCACTGGTGGGGAAGTCTCTTTATTTATTATAATATTTTAATTTATCGTCCACCTTTCTTACTTGGTCCTCTGCTGCTGTGGGGAGGGGCCATGGCTCAGTGGTAGAGCATCTGCTTTGCATGCAGACGGTCCCAAGTTCAATCCTTGGCATCTCCAGTTGAAAGGGTCAAGTAGTAGGTGATGTGAAAGAGCTCAGACTGATATCCCAGAGAGGTGCTGTCAGTCTGACTAGACAGTACTGACCTTGATGGGCAAAGGGGCTAATTCAGTGTAAGGGCAGCTTCACGTGTTCAGTCATTCCCCCTCTGTTTAAACCCACGGATATATGTAGTGCCACTTCTGTAATATAGGTAACTAGGGAGCAAAGCCCGTTGTGGAGGAAGACAACGGGCCCTAGAAAGGAAGGGAGGAAGGAAGGAAGGAAGAGGGGGGAGAGTGAAAGAAAGAAGGAGAGAGGAAGAAAGGAAAGGGGGGAAAGGAAGGGAAGAGCGGCGGAATGGGCTTCTCTGGGCCTACTGGGCCCATAGAAAGCCCAGAGGATGGGGGGAAGGGCTTCTCTGGCCTACTGGGCCCATAGAAGGCCCAGAGGATGGTGTGTGGGAGGGACGGAAGGGGCTTTTCTGGCTGACTGGGCCCATAGAAGGCCCAGGGGATGGTGTGGGGGGCGGAAGGGGCTTCTCTGGCCGACTGGCCCATAGAAGGCCCAGGGGATGGTGTGGGGGGGCGGAAGGGGCTTCTCTGGCTGACTGGGCCCATAGAAGGCCCAGGGGGTGGTGTGGGGGGCGGCGGAAGGGGCTTCTCTGGCTGACTGGGCCCATAGAAGGCCCAGGGGATGGTGGGGGGGGGGCGGAAGGGGCTTCTCTGGCCGACTGGGCCCATAGAAGGCCCAGGGGATGGGGGGGCAGAAGGGGCTTCTCTCACCTGCCTCGGCCTTGAAGGCCTGCCCCTGCACTCTCTCTGCAAATGGTCCTCTCCTGTCAGAGGACCGGAGCAGACTGAGCCAAAGATACTTGCCGGGGCTGACATGGGCGGGACTCCGCCAAGCAGCCAGTCAGCCCCAGCTAGCATCTTCTGACTGCCAGTTCTTGTGCCGAATCAATTGTGGCAATCATAGAATGTTGTGGAACCAATATATATAAGGACAGATGATACCGGTTTCTCATGCAGACGATTCACAGAATTACATGTTACTCAATGTCTTTTTCTCCTGTATGTAGTATAGATTGGATTTGTGATTCTTTACTGACAGAAATTTTGTTGCTTTAATACCTAATAATGATAGAAATTACAGGTATTGTAATCTCCAGCCATATGGGCAAGAAACTTCAATCTACTGGCTACAAAATATTAAAATGCATGGAACATCTGTTGAAACAACAGTTTCTCTATGTGTATGAGCTCATTTTACGTTTAGGCGCTAAAGTGAAGAAGAAAATTAGTGAATTTGAGACAACTGAGCTTCCTGTCCTCCCTTTCCACATGATTTATAATTTTCATAATTCAAGCAGTAAGCATTACCCCTTCCAGTGAGGTTCTTGGTCATAAAGCATACTTCCCAAAGTTAAAGATTTCCAGGAGGGATAAAACCACTGCTGACATCACCCAGGCAAATGTTTGAATTATTAATTCTTGTCTGCCTGAAAGTGCTAGCTGCTTATTGATCCCACTGTGATCATTTTAAAATCAGAAAGTCTATTACAAGCCCTGTTTTCACATTGTAAGAAATGCATGTGAGTTAACTTGAACTACAAAGAATTCTTCTTTGCCTCCTTGAACTCTATGAACTTTTGTTCAAAAGAAGTACTTATTTAGAGCATTTCTCAGCTGCCTCTCCAAGTAACCTGCTTCAGGCACCCAGGGCTCCCAGTAGTCTTCCATCCAGATTTCTGATAGTGCAATGTCAGGTGTTCCAGACTAATTGTTTGTGAACAGTAATGGCTATTTAGGGTGTGTTCAACATTTTGGTTTAATGTGCTGACTGTGTGGTTTGCAAGAATTCATGCTTCTCACATTGTATCTTGTTGGAAAAACCCTGTCAAACGCTATCAAGCGTCAATTTGTGCATTATGAAATGTTTCTATCACTGGGCTCTTTTTTCAAGCATCCTTTTGTCTCACGACTATAGTATGTATTCTGACTGTATTTAATTAATTCAGTTTCTGTTTTATTTACTCTCTCAAAACTTGAGGAATATCCAAAATGCAGAGCAAGTTGGGGTTTTGTTTCTTTTCCCTTTAAAATCTTAAAATTGGAAAAAGAACTTGGAGAGTGGGCAAAAAGAACTTGGTATCAAATCCATAATGCTGGCTGTAGCAAATTTTTGGGGTGCAATGGCTTCAGAGTGGAATTAGAGGGCAGTATTAGTGTGTTTTATGTTGTCTAAGACCATTGGATCATCGGATTATTTGAAATTAAGAAAGCATGCATCTGGTATCAAATTCACTAAATGTTATATTATCTGTTAATAGCTTTTCAGGTAGGGATTAGGTATGTGAAGGTCCAGAAATATTTGGGGGGGAAATAGTGAACATAAGAACATAAGAGAAGCCAATGTTGGATCAGGCCAGTGGCCCATCTAGTCCAACACTCTGTCACACAGCAGCCAAAAATACCAGGTGCCACCAGGAGGTCCAGCAGTGGGGCCAGGACACTGGAAGCTCTCCCACTGCTCCCCCCAGCACGAAGAATAGTGTGCATCACCTGCCCCAGACTGAGAGTTCCTATCTATACCTTGTGTCTAATAGCCACTGATGGACTTCTGCTCCATATGTTTATCTAATTCCCTCTTGAAACTGTCTATGCTTGTAGCTGCCACCACCTCCTGTGGCAGTGAATTCCACAGGAGTTAATCACTCTTTGGATGAAGAAGTACTTCCTTTTATCTGTTCTAACCCGACTGCTCAGCAATTTCATGGAGTGCCCACGAGTTCTTGTATGTGAGAAAGGGGGAAAAGTACTTCTTTCTCAACCTGCTCAATCCCATTCATAATCTTATGAACCTCGATCATGTCACCCCTCAGCCGTCGTTTTTCCAAGCTAAAGAGCCCCTGGCGTTTTAACCTTTCTTCATAGGGAAGGTGTTCCAACCCTTTTATCATTCTAGTTGCCCTTCTCTGCACTTTTTCTAATGCTACAATATCCTTTTTGAGATGTGGTGACCAGAACTGTACATAGTATTCCAAATGAGGTCGCACCAATGATTTATACAGGGGCATTATAATACTGGCTGATTTGTTTTCAGTTCCCTTCCTAATAATCCCCAGCATAGCGTTGGCCTTCTTTATTGCAGTTACACACTGTCTAGACATTTTCATTGAGTTATCCACTACGACTCCGAGATCTCTCTCTTGGTCAGTCTCTGCCTGTTAAGATCCCATCAATGTGTATTTATATTTAGGATTTTTGGCTCCAATGTGTATCACTTTGCACTTGGCCACATTGAACCCCATTTGCCATGTTGACGCCCACTCACCCATCCTCGACAGATCCCTTTGGAGTGCCTCACAATCCTCCCTGGTTCTCACCACCCTGAACAACTTCGTTTCATCTGCAAATTTAGCCACTTCACTGCTTACTCCCAATTCCAAATCATTAATAAACAAGTTAAAAAGCATCGGACTGAGTACTGATCCCTGTGGTACCCCACTGCTTACCACCCTCCACTGAGAAAGTTTCCCATTCATATTCACTCACTGTTTCCTATTTATAAGCCAGTTTTTGATCCACAAGAGGACTTGTGTGAGGACTTCTTTCAGTTTTTCCAATGTGGAAAACTAGGCATGCATTGAACAAAGAACCTCTTTTGATATGGGTAAAATGCTTTAAGAGACAAGGTTTTATTCCAAATGTATAATGTGAAAAAGTCCGAGAACTCTGATCAATTTTTCAAATGGAAAAATTGAGAAATTTGGAGAAGCATTGAAAAATAATGCTCTGAATTTTTTCCACGTTGGAATGAGTTAAAATTTTTTAAACTCAAGGTTTAACTTGAATGTGTAGCATGAACATTTTTATACAAAACATGTCTGTAGCATTAGATAATGGCAATTCCTTTGTTTACTGTAGATATACACAGAATATTTTCAAGAATGTTTATTGCTTAAATATGAATATTTTGACAACAATGAATATGCTATAATGTGTTTAATGATGATATATTATTAAAGAATGCAGTGTTTTTGGTAGAATGAAATTTGACTCTATTAGCGCCTTAGTCCAGTAGTGTTATGTGTTATGTTTATAACTTGATATCCAAATATGCTGGTAGTCCTCCTTATTGTGCACCTGCATGACAGTGTTTCTGTCCAAATTACTTCTTGGTTATTGTTTTCACAACCAGAGTCATAAACAGCAGACCCTCACCCCACAAAATGAAAGCCTAAAAATTACTACAGAAGTTATCATGTAACTTAACAACAGCAGCCTGAAATTTTGCCACACATAAAGTGGTTTGTTTATCTTGATTCTGAATAGTCAAGATGATTTAGCTTCTGAAGAGGTATGGTCCTGATTAACTAATGGAGAGATCAATTCAGCTCTTTGATCTGAAAATTTGGGACAGTGAAAAAGAATATGATCCACAGAATCAATTCTGTTGTTGTCACAATTGAAGAGTCTATCTGAATATGGGGTTTCATTGACTCTTCCTAACATTACCGCTGAAGGTAGGACATTCAGGCACGCAAGCATGAATGCCTTTCTATACTGTGGCAGTATACTCCTATACTGTTCGCTCAGGTAGATACTTTGGTATTTTTATTGGAGGGAGTTTCTGTCCAAATACACTTTTCTTTACTGGCAGAATTCATTTTTTTTTATCTCTCAGATGGCAAAAATTAAGATACATGGGCTAAACTAACATAGAAAGCAGCAGTTTGCAACATTCATATTGGGTATCTGCAGTTTTTCTTAGTAAAGGTAAAGGTTTCCCTTGCTCGAAAGCCAGTCAGAAGACTAAAACATTTATACTTTTATATTCCATAAATATGCCAAATAGTGCAATTTTATATGCTAAGTATAAATGATGTGTTTTATGTTGTTAAAATAAGTAAAATAAGTTTAGGTTTGGTAGGAAAGTAAGTGTTGCATATATTTCAATTTCATGCCAAATGTCCAATATATATATATTTTTTTAAAAAATAAGGGGGTGGAGGTTCTGTGGTTTCAAAATACCTGCCAGGGGAATAAAGCTGTCTTTTCTTGCCAGTGGTTGGCTGGTCTTCTGCTGGTGTGGACCCTCCTGGGATTGAGAGCAAAGGTACCATGATGAGTTTCTCCTCCAGGATTCCTTGTGGAACCATTCCAACCCAACATAATGACTGGAATTTGGCTGCTCTATGTCTGGGTTTATATGTTTACGTATCCCTTACTGAGATAAGTTAGTCCTGATTCTTAGAAGGCCTGACATGTAAATAGGTAGCGGAGAATGATGTGTGCCAGCTGAGCTCCTTGAAGAAAGGACAGAGTGTATAGATAATTGTTCAATACACTGTTTGGATGTCCTGTAGAGTGATGTTCTGATATTTTAAGGTATGCAGTCACTGTTCTTAATTTTACTCTCTGCAGCAAGAATGACATTCTTATTTCTTCTTTCAGGTTCATGAACCTTCCTGTGGTATGGCTGGTAATGGGTCAAGATCAGAGTCTGTCAGTGGACTAACTATGAAATCACAACTTCAAGTCACTGGTAAGTGCATAGAATAGTATAATGTAAGGCCCACAGGACAACTAAAAAATTTTGGTCCATGGGGGAATTGCACGTGTGTGTGTATCTCAGGTACCAGAAATATTTCTTCAAAATATTTCTTCAGAAATAGAAGAGTTTGCTTTGAGATCTTCATTGTTAGCATTCACCAGGATTGCTGCTAAACCATTGTAAACACATTAAATCATGGTTTCAAATCAATGTTTTGAGGAAATTTCTGGCTAGTTTGCCTGACTTGGAAGTCATGGCAAAATGTGGTTAGGAAAAACCAGGAAATGGAGGGGGGAATCTATGCATAGGACCATGTAAATCCTGGTCTGTGTTGGAAGGAATGATACAGCTTTGGATAGGACTGGGTGATAGCTGGACGTGAAAGTATATTGTTAGGAAAAGTATTGTTTCTTCCAGGCAAGAGCATAAAGTTGAAAACAGTGCATACTTGAAATATATGACAAAGAAGCTTACTGAAATTCTCAAGATCATTTTTTGTAATGTCTGCCACTGAAGAAGAAATGAGTTGCCAAAGATCAGCATTATTTAGTATTTTATATGTTCAAAAAAAGGTAGCTGTTATAAAATGTAGCATTTCTGTTTGTAGCTTACTGATCTTACATTCAGGATCAAAACATATCAGAGAAGAACAGGAAACAGCAAAGTGTTTTAATCCTTGATGTATTTCTTGAGTGTTCTTTCAGGATACATCTTCTGCAAACCACTGGTTAATGTTCATAAGTCTGCATTGGTTAATATCATTTTTACTTTCTAGTTGAAAGCTTTAACAGTGAGTTTTAAAAAAGCAATCCACAGCAGTTTTCCTTTACCTGTCAGGTATGGCTTTGAGAGCAGGAAAAATAACCAGAGATTTACACAATTTGTTGTTTCTTTATGTACCTCGGTACCTCCCCTTCCTGCAACACTAGTAAAAGAGTGCTCTTTGAACACTTGAGGGATTAGTGCTGTCAGCCATGCCACCAAATAATGGCTCATTAAGGACTGGATATAGTTATTATGACTTTTGTTTTGCTATGTGGAAGATCATGTTAGCGATTAAAGCAAAGACTGGGATCTGGTGTAGTTTGAGCAGGGAGGCATAATGAGAGGAAGAATTTATAACTTAATTTTTGAAGCTAGCTGCCAGTGTTATAAGCTGGGGGGAATAGCAAATATAAAACTCTTCTTAGCTTAGTATCGTAAATATAAAGACACTTGTGTATATTTTGGAGACCTGAATGGAGTTTTAGTTTGGCCTATATTTAAAACATTAGCCACCTTTCTACCTGCATTTAAAAGGTCAAGTTGTTTGCAGGCATAAGTAATAAGGGGTTCTAAAAGATGAAAAAATGAAATCATATAAATAAATAGAAATTTTTAAAATAGTGAACGGAATCCCATTTCTTTCAAAGCTTGCTGACTTGCTTCAAAAGAAATTGTTCCATTAGGCACTGCCATGTTTTAATAGTTAATAAATAAATTGGAGCCTACTTCCTATCATTCATTTTAGACTTTAGCCTTACTATGATGTACGTGAGTGTTAGTCCAGAACAAAGGTCCCTAGAGATGGCTCACTAGGTTGAGATAAAACTGTAACCCTCCCTGGAAGAAAGTAAAATTGGATGACTAAGCTAAGCAAATGCTTTCACTCATCATACATACAGAAGGTGGCAGGCAGATCTAATGAAAAACTGACGAAGTGTACTGTGTCATTTTGAGCAGGAGGAGCTACTAAGACCAATTGGCTAAGGAAAGGGATGTGGATGAAACAGGGAGGGATAACAATCCCCCTAACTGCATTCAGTATACTATTTCCACTATAAGAGACATAGACATAGGGTTCCAAAAGCATAAGCTTGCCTTTGGCCTACTTGGGTACCTACACCTTCCTGCCTTTCTGGGTTTGATGCTATGCACATTATCAGGAATGTCTTCATCTGGGAAACCCTCCCCCCCAAATCTAGTTGTACTTAACTGTTTTATTATAAAACTGTTTTATTGTAACTGTTTTATTATAAAACTTAACTGTTTTATTATAAGTTTTCCTGATTTTTGTGTCTCCACTGCATGAAGTGTATGTGTGAAGACATGGCTCATGTGTCTGATTAATTGGAGTCTGGTCTGTAAAAGCTTATGGCACAGTAAATCTGCATTCAGACATAAGCAAAATGTAATTTGTTCATGACCTGAAAACCTGAGAGTTGTACACTAGCTCTCTCCTCCACCCTTCCTTCTCATGCAGAGCCAGAAATGAAGAATTCCTGGTTTAGGAAGTCTTCAGTTTAACATTTGTTGTGACATTTGAAGTTGGGCACCTTAAAAATGCAGATTCCGCTCCCTATGCCTGGATAACTGATATTTTAAAGCAGGGTTAAACTGCTTTGGAACTCCTGGGTACTCTGAATAAGGCACCCAAATTAAGACGTCACATCAGATTGGAGTTAGAGCTAATGCTTTAAGTCAGGAAATCTTCAGTTGAAGAGTATCATGAACATGATATCTGAATACAGCCTTAGTTTTTAAGGTGCTGCTGGCTTTTCTCTGTGTGCTGTAATTAACTAAATGTGATTGACTGAACACTTGGGTTGAATCCTAGATTTTCCCCACTTCCTGTTTTCCTGTTGCAGAATTCTAATTCTAATTCTGCTGGGGGGTGGAGTGCAGTATCCTTGGGAATGTCAAGTGATGTGACATGTTGGGGCCATAGTGTAAAGAGGCAACTATAGAAATAGTGGGTTCTCCACCACCTTTGCCTGAGCAGAAGATGTTTCTGGTGTGTGAATGGGGAGATTTGCTGTCTCCATTGGGCCCACCAACAAGTGGCAGGGCATATTACCAACCATTTCTTGGCCTTTTCCACATATGTGCAGATTAATAGGGGAATTAGAGGAGATTCGATCTTCGCCAATAGACTTGCAGTACTTTGTACCCCAGTTGAGTGGTGAAGTCTTGTAAAACTGTGATAATTTGAAAAGAGAAATTAAATGATATGGATTGCTTCACTTGTGGAATCAGGTGTATTTTCCTTGTACCATAAACTGTAAGCAGGGGCCCACACTTCATGATTCTAAATCAGACATGGGTAGTAGAAATTCATTTTCTCAAACACTTTTGTAACTGAAGTGAGAGACTCAGCACTTCCTTTGGCACTACCTTGTGCTTGTGTAACTATATTAGTAAAACAGACATGCAGTGTTAGCTTTATTGATCTAATGCTGTATGAGTGCTGCTGCAGAGGTCATTGTTAGGAAGGATGGTGGGGTGGATGGTATGGTGTAGTGGGATGTGTATGTTTGTGGAAAGGCACTACACAGTTAAGATAGGCAGAACTGTTCAGAGAAATGCAGATGTACTGTGTCAATGCATAGAGCTTTATGCAGATCACAGCTGAGTTGGTATATTGGATAGTATCCATGCTGCAAATGAACAACCAACTTTGACTTCCCCCCCCTTGGATTTACTCTTCGGAGTACTGCAGCTAAAATCTAGCTTCTTCAAAGTAACTTGAAAACTTCAGAAGCTGAAAGCTTGTTGTTTCCCTGAGAATAATGGTGTGGAAAAATAATAGCAAAATGTTTATTTAGAACTCTTCTCCAGAATGAGACTGCTGGTATGCAATCTAACTGTACAATCTATGATCAGAAAATGAAATATTTTGGTACACTGATTATTTCCAAACAGCGCATCTATTTCTGTTAAATGGGGCAGAAGGGAGGAGGGGTAATCTCTCCCAGTTACTTCTCACTACAGCCTTCATTACATGGCTTTTTGTCCACATGGGTCCCACAATCCCTGGTATATCTTTTTGGGGTCAAAATGGGCCCCTTCTTTCTTTTATGCTCATTGAAAAGCTGGTAGGGGATCTCAGCCAACCTAGCAATCCAGGGGATTGAATGAAAATATAAATCTTTTGTACAATGTCATTGCTGCCTCTGGAGACAAATTTTGCATCATAGTGTTTTTCTTTAAATATGTATAAGATACATTTTGCCTAAAACTCCAAGTTCTGCTACTCTAGGTAAATGTGCTGACTGTTGGAGAAAATAAAACATTGATTCATTCTCTTTTTTCTTTAATAGTTATTTCTGCAAAGTTGAAAGAGAACAAAAACAAATGGTTTGGACCTAGTCCTTATGTGGAAGTATCAGTAGATGGACAGTCAAAGAAGACAGAAAAATGCAACAATACAAATAGTCCAAAATGGAAACAACATCTTACAGTGTAGGTTTGGAAACATATTTCACTTTCTTCTTCTTCTGTTATTAATAACA
The DNA here is from genome assembly GCA_029375565.1 of Gekko gecko. NCBI lineage: Eukaryota > Metazoa > Chordata > Lepidosauria > Squamata > Gekkonidae > Gekko > Gekko gecko. The sequence goes on from JAPDNY010000006.1 coordinate 143,554,075, forward strand.
ATAGCCATGCAATTCAGATTGAGATGAACTGATGCTTTAGAAATTTATTTAATTTATACCATGCCCTATCCCAACGGTGGGCTCGTGTGAGGGCCCTGAAGAAAAACAGAAGATTTTTTTGGGGTAGGGTGTTTTCCTCAAGCCTCTTCCCCTCTCCCTATTTTTCAGACTGAAAAACTGGAAAATTTGAGAGAACACTGTGAAATATTTTATCTTTTAGAATAGGTAAAATGCTTCTTAGAGCATGAAAAAGCTGGAGGGCTTTCAGTTTTTCCAGTGGAAGAATCGTGACATTTTGGAGAGCATTGGGAAAAAAACCTTACAGTATAACCATACAGATTTTTTTCAGTTTAAATTTAAATAACTTTGGCAACAGTTAATGCTGTAATGTGTTCAACAACAATACAGTACAAACGAATTCAAAGTTCTCAAAGTCATAAAATTTCGCTTACTATCCAGACATGCTGGTAGTCCTCCCTATTGTGACTCTATGAGAGCGTTTCTGTCCCAATAACATACTTTCTTCTGTTTACTATAGAATTTGTTTTACACCTTCAACTTTTATTCTTCCTACATCTCAGATGGCAAAAACTAACAATAACATGTGCTATGTAGCATAGGCAGCAGCCATTTGCAACTCTTAAGTACAGGATGTATTTGCAATTTTTCTTACAGAAAATTAGACTTTAAAATTGTATATGCTGTCTTATAAACAATGCATTTCATAATGTTAAATTAGTAAAAGAAGCTTCAGTTTGATAGGAAAATAAGTCTTGCATCTATTTCAGTAGAAAAGAGCAAACATCCAGTAGCACCTTAAAGACCAAGACCAATTCTGCACTGACATTTTTGCTACGCATTTTTCCCTATTGTTTTGGGTCCCATCCCCCCCCTTTTCCACAAGTGTTTTGCTCCCTCTGGGACTACTAGAGAGAGCAAAAGACTTTGGGGGGGAGGAGACTCTGAAGCAATAAGGACAAACGAGTGACAAAAACATCAGTGCAGATTTGGTCCAACAAAATTTGTGGTGGGGTATAAGCTTTTTTTTTAATCATAGCTCACTTCTTCAGTTCTTGCTTTGAGGAAGAGGGCTTCTTGATATAGGTGATTCCCACCAATTGCTCGGGGAGACAGGACTAAACTCTTCAACTCCTTTTCCTTGGTGGGTGTCACCCGGCTCAGTTTGTTTCCCATCTCATTAGGGAGAGCGGCTTTGGAGCAAAGCTACTTGCTCTTTGCTTTTTTTCCTCTCCCTTTCTCCTAGAGCGATTTCAGAACTGAGGGAGAGTTTCCTAACTCCAGCCTGTCCCTCTTTATCACACCTCCTCTGGCTCTGCTGCTTCCTTTATCTTCCAGATTTTTTTCTCTGCTACCCCCTCCTCCCTCTTTCTTCCTCTTAATGGCCCTGCAAAAGGACCTGGAGACTTTGGAGGAATGTGTAAGGAACAGGTTTCTTTCTGAGAACAATGCAGACCCTCTTCTTCTGCCATCTGTTTCTCATGGAAACAGCTTGCTGGACAGACTAGCCCAAAGCCAACCAGGAAAGCCCTGTGTATAATGCAAAAGCACTTAAAAACGCACCATAAAAAGGCGGGAAAATGACTCCACAGGCGCAAATGGCTTTCCTGGCAGTCAGTTTGGGCCCTGAGGGCTATGATGGTACTCTAGGCTCCTCCGTTGGAACACCGATGACCCAGATAGGCTCCTTGGCTATCAAAGCAGATCTTCAAGGGGGCAATGTACAGTCCCTCCTGCTCTTTCTGAGGTAGTAGGTAGGTGGAATCCTTGAGTGGCTGAGCTTATGGAATTTCTAAGGAGAGCCTTGAGGGAGGAGCTGCAAGGGATGCAAGAGTGCTTCTCCTCACCCCATTTCGGGGTTCCAAATACTCCAACCTGAAATCACCCTCTCCTGTCCCCAAAGAAAGGTCCAGGCGCACAGAAGGGCATGCCTCATCCTATTGGAATCCTGGCTCTCAGTGGCCCACCAAGACAGATTGCAAAGCTACCTCCTCCACTGCCACCCCTGCCAGGGTTCAGGGTAGCCACTCAGAGATGAAAAGCCTGTCATCCGAGTCAGAATCTGAGAGGGAGAGTTCTCCTCAGAGAAGGAGCCAATAGTTGGTGAACAACCCACACGTCTGATCAATGCAGATAACTACCAGTCCTTCTTACCACAGCCATCCTGGCCTTAGACCTTGCAGAAATCCCTAACTCCAGGGAGGAACCCTTAGAATAAAACCAGGCCTCAGGGATTTTTTTTTTCTAGGGCTCCCTCCTCAAAAAGGTCAGTTCTCTTCTCCAATTTCTTCAGAAGGCTGATGAAGGGATGATGGTCTAAGCCTGTATATTAGGTCCATTCTGCATCTAGCATTTGCTCCGTTGTTTTACCGAACCCACACTGGAACAGAAAAAGATGCGGCTCAAAACCACATTCAAATACCCCGGCCAACACTGTACTGACTGCAGAGTCATCCCTGAATGGCCATAAAATGGCCATAAATCTGTGTAGACAGTTACCATAAAACCGAGAGATCAAAGGAAGTGAAACTGGCATGCAGTCTGGACACTGCCATAAAATCCGACAGTCAATCAAAAGAGAAACCGGCATGCAATGTCAAGGGGAATTTCTGTTCCAAGGTAGTTTTGGTAAAACAACGGAGCAAATGCTAGGTGCAGAATGGCTCTAACAGGCAATTCCCAAACATTACCAAAAAGCTTTATTCCTTGGCCTTCATGCTATGGTATTGTTGCAGGTTCACTTAGTGGATGCTCTGGTTGCAACATTACTTTCCACAGGTCTGCTCAGAGGATGATGTCAGAGTCATAAAGAACAGATTAGACAGAAAAGCAGACTATGTTCTGCGGAGATCCCATGAGGCCATGGCAACATCTCTCAGGGCAGCAGCTACCTCAGCTTTAATCTTTAGAGCAGCCATTGTGTTGTCCTGGAAGCTGGTCCAACTCATTCCTAGAGACAACAGGAGGGCAATAGAGGGCACCAACTGCATTCTCAGGGCAGTCACCTTCCTGGCAGATGACTCCCTCGATGCAGTGACTTTTGCATCGCACTCTATGGTGGTTGCTTCTATAACCAGGTGTGCCTTATGGCTTCGTGCATGGCAAGCAGATCTACATTCTAAGTCCATAGTAATGGTGTACCCATTCCAGCATGGAAGGCTGTTTGGGGACCATCTTGACAAGATCCTTGTGGAGACTAGAGATAAACAGAAGGCCATGCCCAGGCGTCTTCATAGGAACATCAGGAGAACCTTCCCCTCTCATTCTTTTCATCCCCACCACACCTTATCCAGGACCAGACCAGATCAAAGGAGGTTCCAGTGGTCTGGTAAATATTAATTAAGCAGAAGAGTCACTTAGTAAGAGCATGAGATGGCATTTTGGCTGCAGCCACTTGCACTCTGTCAGAGGGGACTTTTGGGTGCCATGTGCTTCATGAATGATGTTTTTGGGGCCATGAAGGGCTGCTGTTGGAAGGGGATCCCAGAACATCCTGATGTCCACTTGGAAACACTCTTAACCTGTATCCCAGCTATGAATTGCAAGCCATAGGGCTCCCTCCTCAAAAAGGTCAGTTCTCTTCTCCAATTTCTTCAGAAGGCTGAACAAGGAATCTTTCTTATGGGTACCTCCCCAGTTGTCCAGTGAAGAGAGTTACCTTTCACTGTCTGTCCAAGAGGTAGTACAAGGAAGTGCATGTCATTTTAAGCCTTCAGAGCCATGCATGTGAATTTGGTTGTGGACTGAAATATCTCTCAAGCAGTGTTCCCTCTAAGCTGAGTTAGTGTGAGCTAGCTCACAGTTTTTTAGCCTCCAGCTCACACATTTCTGCCTTAGCTCAGGATGGATGGCCCCAGAGCAAACTAATCTATGCAGCAGCCAAACCGCTCGCTCACAACTTGAATGCCAGTAGCTCACAAAGTAGAATTTTTGCTCACAGGACCCCACAGCTTAGAGGGAGCATTGCTCTCAAGTACTGTTTTATTACTTTTTAATTAAGAATTTATAGTTCTCACATTAAAAAGTTAACATAGAAAACAAGCTCCATATAGCCCACCCCCTCCCTCTTCAATAATGTGTCCTATTAGCAGAGAAGGAAAGGGGGAGGTGAAGGCTAGGGCAAGAGTGTAGTTTAGGGAATAAGGTGCAACATTATGGATTCAACTAAACAGGGAGTAAAGGTGAGGAGATTAGGTACACAGGAATTTATGCCAAACGGAGGTGAAGGTTCTGGGAGCTTCTCACCTATTATATGCTATTCTCTCTTTTGTACAAAGATCTAGCATGTCATTGACCCAGACATATACAGAGGGGGATACGTGAGATTTCAAGTGCTGTAAAATAATTTGCTTAGCAGCTAAAGTTGCCCTTTGGATCCAAAATATGTGGTATTTCAAGAGTATCCATAGAGTTGGTGTATATTCTAGGATTAAATTATTGACTGTGGAATCTAAAGTAGCAGCTAATGTGAGATTGATCCTGGATATAACCTCTTGCCAGAAAGGTGTGATTTTAGGGCAATTCTAAAACATGTGAATGAGGTTAGTTCCAGGCCTTAGTCATAAATCCTCAGAGATGGAGTTTGCAGTTTGCCATTGAATCGGTTGAATTGGAGAGTTCTAGATTCCACTGGGAGCAGATATAATTCAAATTAAATTTGCTTTGGTGTCTTAGAAAATTTTATATAAGGATAGGTTGCCTAGGAAGGGTTTCTAAGGATGGAAGTAGACGAAACTGTGTGTGTTGGGGGGGTTCCAAGGCTGCAAAAGCTTCTGGTCCCAGAACAGCAGGTAGATAATGTTTTAGTTGTTTATATTGCCAACTGGCCACAGATGGGAGATTAAATTTGGTGGACAAAATGTCAAATGGTTTAAAGTCATCCCTGAACTGGCTGAACTTAACTGAAATAAGTGTACTAAACTGCCAAAGATCCATTGCCTCAAAAAAAAAAAAAACACCTTTATTCCCTATCGTGATCCTAGGGTTTACAGTTTTATTCTGTAGTTCTGCACACAGCTACTCATGTGGTAGTGAGAGAAATTAGTTAGATGTATTTACTGTGTGTAGGATTAGACTCTGATTATCATGAAGTCTCATTGTTTATTATGAATTACTGCAATACAGAATGTGATGCTTTCCATAAAATTCTCTTAGAGCTTCATCTCATGTCTATTATAATATTTTCCTTTTAAAGACCTGCATTTCACACCATTTGAGCAATAAAATATAAGCAGTGAGCAACCCTGAGAGACTTAATTTTTTCAGAAGTAATAAAAGATTTTTTTCTGATCACAGATGGATATTTTATGATGCCATTTGTCAGTTTTATTTTTTTCAAGTTGGCACTGCAACACTATCAATCACTTATTTCAAATAGTTTCAAGTGAGGGGTTACTAACAGTAGTCCTGATGCAGCATAAGTTTAAGAGAACAGTTCAGTCTTGTAGTAATAACAGTGGGACTTCCAGTGCTTCTTTCAAAGTGTGCATTACGTTTTGTTTTTCTAGAATTGTCACTCCATTCAGCAAACTAAATTTTCGTGTATGGAGTCACCAGACGTTGAAGTCTGATGTCTTATTGGGAAGTGCCACTCTGGATGTTCATGAGACTCTCAAAGCAAACAATATGAAGCGTAAGTGTATAATAACACATACCTGATAATTTTGTGTACATATGCAATTCGTTTTAAAGAATAGTTTAATTGAACAAATTGTAATTTGATAATGTAGTTTTTTCACAATAAGGCTGCTTCTTGTAATATCTTACAGTGTAACTAATTGTATTCAAACGTCACAAACTCAGACGTGCATGGTTTATCCTGTTTCTTTTCTCATGCATGAAACTGAGACTGGGGATTTCCTGGTTTGAAAGATGGTACCCAGAACAAGCTATAGATTTTTTTCCAGTTCCAGTGCAAAAAGAGTGCCTGTATGCAAATAAACATTTATTATACCTCTGGACGAATTTTCAAGTCAGCAGTTAAATAACGAGCTATGGATAGGGTAACAGCCTTATCTTCAATAGATTCTTTCAAACCAGGACATTTTCAATCTTGGCTTAGTATAGAGGAGACTGTGCAATACTGTACAATGACTGCTCTGTCCGGAATGTGATGCATCTTTTATTGTACCAAAATAAAAGTTGTGTAATACATTTTAATAGAACCAACCAAGTAGAAAGAAATAGTATTCAATACTATATAATTTCCTTGATCCTAGTAAACAATATTGCATACATTTGGAAATTATTTTGTGGAACAAAATGGCTACCACAGTATTTTATGGTGGCAATCCAAATTTGCTGTTGTAAGTGCTATATTGCAGCAAAGATAGGAGAGATCCAGTAGCTTTGAAAATGTGTATTGTGAAAGTGAGCAGCTTTTCCCCAATGCATTTCATACAGCTTAGGGTTGTGATTTTGAATATTGGGTCCTAATGCTGCTGGTTGAATACATAAGTGTACATATAAACTGCTGTATGGTGAAAAATGTTTTTGTTGCATAATATAATTATGCATGGTCAAAGCAATGGTATTCCCCGTAGCAATGTATGGCTGCGAGAGTTGGACTATAAGGAAGGCCGAGCGCCGAAGAATAGATTCTTTTGAACTATGGTGCTGGAGAAGACTCTTGAGAGTCCCTTGGACTGCAAGGAGATCAAATCATTCAATCCTAAAAGAAATCAACCCAGACTGTTCCCTGGAAGGCCAGATCCTGAAGCTGAAGCTCAAATACTTTGGCCACCAAATGAGAAGGGAGCACTCACTGGAGAAGACCCTGATGCTGGGAAAGATTGAAGGTCAAAGAAGAAGGGGACGGCAGAGATGGTTAGACAGTGTCATCGATGCAATGAACATGAAATTGAGCAAACTTCAGCGGACAGCGGAAGACAGGAGGGCCTGGCGTAATCTGGTCCATGGGGTCGCGAAGAGTCGGACTCGACTGTGCGATTGAACAACAAAAATGTGCTTGCTTGTGGGGAAGAGAAGTCCATACTGAAGATCATTTTTATGTTGCTTGTCATATCCAGATAGGCTTGCCAGTTCCCAGGTTGGGGCGTGGGTTCCCCTGGTTTGGGGGGCTTCTCCAAGCCACCAACCAGCTGGCCGGTGGGGGAAGCCCTGCCATCAAGCAGCCATGTCCCATATGACTTCCCTGATGTGATGATGTCACCCAGAAGTGACATCATTACACCAGGGGCACTCTGGTTTAAGGGCAAAACTCTATGGTTTTAAGCCAGTTTACCATAGAGTTTTGCCCTTAAACCAGAGTGTCCCCACGCAATGTTGCTGGCGTAATGATGTTACTTCTGGATGATATCATCACATCAGGGATGTCCCGGAATGCCCCCTAGATCTCCCTGCGGGATTGATGAGGGGGCCTGGCAAACCCTGTATCCAGAGTGAGACAAGAGTCATCAGTTCTTTAAATATCCTGGAAGTGGCATCTATTAATTGAGTCTTCAGCCATTTGCTGCAGTCTTTGAGGTGCTGAATAATTACTTTCCGAGATGCTGCTACTTCCTAATTTCCTTTAGAGTAGTTCATTTTATTTTTTTTATTAGTTTTGGAATAGGTTTTCATATTGCACAGAAATAACTTCAGCACTTCCGTTATGCCGATCCCCACCCCTTGAAATCAGAATAATTTTCAGATATTTAATTTAATCTGGGGTTTTTCGGGTGGAGGGGGGCTTCATACAACAAATGTTTGGGTAAATGTAAATGTTTTGGAGATAGTCTGTAAGAACACCGGACAATATATGTATGGAAATATTTATTCTCCATACTGATTTATAAGAGGCATACTTAATTGTACGTTGTCCTCTTCATGCAGTACTGTATGAGGCTTTTATTTCTCATTCATTTTTCTAATATTCCATATGTTCTTGGTGGCCTTTAAAATGTATGCACTATGTGAAAATCAAGGTATTCAAGTCCATTTCTGTTGAGCAAAGGGTAATGAGCAGTTTGGCTTGTGCCTCTGGCTGCACTCAAGCTTTATACGACAGGAAGAGAAAAGAAAGCAAAAGCTCCGTTACTACCCGGCAGAGATGTTCCTCCCAGACTCCCCATCCCTGTAAGATAGGGCTTTTAAGGTTTTTTAGGGCATTGGACTTCGAATAAAAAGACTGAATAATTATGTAATTGTATTTCAATACACCGAAAGTAACGAAACTTATTACTCCACATGCAGTATCATCATCATCCTATGCTGTTTGCATTGTGTCTACAATAAACATCTAGTCACTATTTGGGAGTTGCTTTTTTGTTGTGTCATTCTATTTGATTATGTTTTTAAAGTTCAGGTTATTTACAGTGTCTCCATTTTATATCTTAATGGTGGATAGGAATGTGGGAAAGGGTTTTTGAAGTTTGTAGATGGCAGTGGAGACAATTGAATGACTTGACTAAGAGTCCTGTTGTGTGGTTTAAGAGGAAAAAAGAACTGTGTAAAAATTAAAACAAATCCATGCATTCTCAGTCCTGGCTGTTGAATGCCAGCCCAAACAGGAAAATGTAATAGTAGTTTCAGAAGTTGTTTAGGCTTTGACTCTGGTGCTTTGGAAAGAGGCTGTGCAGCAGCCTCTGACTGTTCCTAGATTCAAACTTGGTTCATGGGGGTGGGTACACTTAAGGTTCTTTCAGTAGATGTCGAAGCTACTTATGGACAGGGTTTTCTTCCACTGAGCGGTGACAGAGAAATGATATAGCCTGCAGTTGTTATGAAGATAAATAAGAACCGTAAAAAGAGTGTTTGCACTACAGAAATGTGCTGTAGAAATAAGAAGGATGAAGTTAGCATGTCATTTAATATTTTTCATTGCTTAAAGCTTGAGAATAAGAACATAAGAACATAAGAGAAGCCAGTGTTAGATCAGTCCAATGGCCCATCTAGTCCAACACTGTCACACAGTGGCCAAAAATATCAGGGGCCATCAGGGGGGCCAGGGCACTAGAAACCCTCCCACTGTTGCTCCCCCAAGCACCAAGAATACAGAACATCACTTGATCCAGACCAACAGTTCCTATCTATACCATGTGAATAACAGCCACTGATGGACCTCTGCTCTATATGTTTATCCAATTCCCTCTTGAAGCCATCCATGCTTGTGTGATGATTTGGAGCTTAACCTCTAAGGAAAAGTACAGTGTTCTAGCACAGTATTCCTATTTTCCAAGTACCTCTCATGAATGTGTATATAAGACACCTTGGCCTATTATATAGGAAAAGCAGTCAAACATAGAAAATGAATGATCTTGGTTGGCATAGCTGAGTGTGATCTTCAGTGTACAACTTGAAAGCTAGAGCTCTGGAATACTGTTCTCAAGAAGGGAATCATGGCTGTTTAATGAGGTGATTTGTAAAAAGAAGTCATTGAATTGCAATATTGTCTTACTGAGCTGTATTTTTATGTAAGATCTTTTCTGCAGAGTGATTTTTAACTAACTGTAGCTAATTGTACTCAGTTATATTAAGCACTAAGAATGTAAATCTTTTTGTATTCTCAATAGTTGAAGAAGTGATCGTGAACTTGCTTCTTGTTGGTGACAGAGAACCAGTTGAAGTGATTGGAGACTTGTCTGTTTGTTTAGATGGCATGCAAGTAGATCCTGAGCTGCTAACTAATGGGGATGCTCCAAGTGTAAGAAGTGAGTAATACTTGGATATCATATGTGTTTACTGTGGCTACATTGTATAAAGTCATTGTTCACTTCTTATATCTCTTTCTCAAGGACTTAGGGCTGAAAGTCTATATGTTATAAAGAAAGCACCTCTTGAGTTATTTTCCTCAATCTTCATCAGCTTTGAGAAAAGTAAGAAAGCATCCCTTCAGGTGAAAGGGCAGCAAGGGTGAAAGTAAATTTTTTGCTGGTACTGTCTCTCAGGGTGGGGTGGGGCTCAGAGCAGAAGATGGGAAGTCCCATTTTGACTTCTTTCTGAGGTGTACTCAGTAGCAGCTTACATTCACCACCTGATAAGGGAACCTTTTGTAAATTAGAGTTGTTTTCCCCTTTCTTGTAAACTCTCAATGTGCAACATGTGCTAGTGTAGGTGTGCGTGTGCAAGTGGGAATACTAACTTTGTAGACTTGTCCACAAGACTGCCTTACTTCAGATAATGGAGCTGAAAAGATCTCACGGATCATCAGATGATCCCTTCCCAAAAGGAGGAATCCTACCTAAACTATCTTTGTCACATGGCAGTGAATCTTCATCTCTAGAAATGGGACTGCAGGTTTCAAAAGGTCATGCGGTCAGTCTCCCTACAGCGTGGTTTGATTCCATGTAAACCAATCAACCTAATGCTTGTCTAGTCTTCTTTGTAGTTTTCTGTGAGATAGGATCCATTTTGCCTCTTTTATTGCTGGACAACTGCTTTACAGAACAATCCTAAGCAGGTCTTCTTTGACGCCTACGCCATGCACTTCACTCCCTGGAAAGTGTGCATAGGGTTGCATTGTTAAAGGCCAAGCATAAAATGTACATTGCAGTTTGAGCCCATTTTTTAATTTTTATCTTATTGAATTTATATCCTGCGTTTCTATCCTCACAAGAGCCCATAGAGGCAGATAACAATTTTTTTTTTTTTTGGGGGGGGGGGTGAGTATTTTGTGTGTGTGTGTCTGGAAGACATGGTTTATTTCTAGTGACCCCTAGTGGGGTTTGGACATTTCAAAGAGGTGGCTTACTGTTGTCTGCCTCGGCATCCTGGCCCTGGTATTCCTTGGAGGTCCTTCAAAGTACTTGTCAGGGTCGGCCCTGCTTAGCTTCTGATATCTGATGAGATCAGGCTTGCTTGGGCTATCCAGGCCAGGGCAAAATATACATGTCTTATGCATGAGGAAAACTGAGCTGTTGTCTGTAGTACAGCTTTTCATATTTTTATCTTTCAATGCTACTTTCTGCAACATATTTTGTCCCTTTGTACTCGAGAGCTTTATCAAACATGTAGTGTGTCTGTGTATATTTCTTTCCCTGTTCCTCATAAAAATGCCTGATTGCAGTGCACTTTAATGGGAAAAAGGATGATAATAATATACTTCATGTTTGGCAAGGGTTCTGTACTTTTATATTAATTCAGTTATTTGTACCGGAGCACAAAGTAGCTCCAGATCTTTTCCTCATTTCTCTCATTCTGCAGACCTCCAATATCATTGGCACTTTAGATTCTCCTTAACTTTTTCCATTTTCATCTTGCTGTGGAATGACCAGAACTTAATTTTATTGGAATACTGTATTGTCTAAAATGCATAATAGACTGTGCCAAATACCCTCTGTATAAGCTAATATGATGTTCACTTACTTTGCAATGACACTACATTGCTGATTCAAATTCGGCTTGTCAGTTATGACCCTGGGCCTTTCCCCCCACACTGCTGTTTGTTAGACATTCCCATGATATGTACTATGCCTCTGGGTGTTCTTAGCACAATGTAGCTTTGTTCTAGATTTCATCCATTTCTTTTTGCCCAGCCTTTACAACTTGCCCATCACTTTGAATTACGATCTTGAAGTCTATTTTTTATTGTCTCCTTGGTCTTTTAATATTCTAAGTATGGAACACGGGACAGAACCTTTTGGAGTGCCAGTCATTAAAATCCTCCAAGTACCTGCTGAACTGTTTACAACCACTCTTCATACACAGTTTCTCAGTTATTCATTTATCTTACAGCCACACTGTCTACCATACACACTGTCAACCATACATTGTACCAGGAGCAAGGCCAGTCTTTGTAGAGCTGCATATCACCTCCCCCTCTATTTTGTTAACACTTTGTCTGTTCATGGAAGGAGACTCAATCTGACACAATCGCTTTTGACAACTCCCAAGGTGGCCCTGCCATGAGGTAAAGAGAGGTTGACTGCCTCATGCATCAGGTCATGGGTTCCCTTAAGGGCAGTAGAACAGAGACAGTAGCCTTGTTGAAATAAATGAGGAGCAGCTCAGAAGCTCTTGTTTTCTTCCTCCGCTCCTGTTCATTAGTTTTTTGTGGAGAATTTCTTGGTAGTTTAACCCAGATTCGTTTGGGAGTTGGGATGACATATGAAATTTCCACCTCCGGGCACCGAAATGTTCTTTTTCAAATTGTGGTTAACTATCACTGTGTATATTTTGTTCATGTAAGCCAACTGAAAATGCAGGTGAGAGAGTAGGATATAAATTTTTAGTTTAAAACACAAATATCCTGGATTTTCCTGGGAGATATCCTTGCTAAATTTTCAACAGAATCTTGCTCCTTCCTACAGACATTTTGTTTTGTATCAGTACCTTCTGTTATTAAAGGGAGGCTGTTAGCTGAAGTTCACTACAGCATGCTTATCCACCTTTTAAAAACAAGCACCACGTTTGTCCCCCACCCCCTTGTCTCATGGGCTTTTCATAGTTTTCATGATTTAGCGAATTACCAGTAGTCTATTGATGATTACATATAGTTGTTCAAGCATGCTGTGTATTCTTTGGACCATTAACTTTTGAAGCTGTAGAGTTCGTCTGAGAATAAATTATCTACCTCATCATTTTTGTCAAGTGTATTAGCTGTACAGATATATTATACTTGGGTTGGACCCTAAAGAACTGCAAATGGATGGAGCTCATAGTGAGGATTTTTGCCAGTTTCTCCTATCTGCTGCAGCTTCCAGTGCCCTTTGAAGAGCTGCTCTAGACAGCTTTCTGGAATGGTATGGGATGAAGAATGGGGAGGGAGGATGTTTGCAGTCAGAAGGGGAATTGACAGAAATTGCCGCCCTTTTATGAACTCTCTATGACTAGCACCAAAAGTTGGGAGAGTTACTAAAAAGGGGGTAATCAGCAAAGGTAAGGGTAATCAGCAGAAAAGATGATCAGCAGAAATCCTTTCTGTGAATTTACTCTGTTCAAAGTTTAAAGGGTCCAAACCTTTGTGTGAAATTGAGATGAAAAAGGCTTTTCATGCCTCTGCTGTTTTCTTCATCATTTGGCCACTCTCTTGTATCTGCCTTTGTTTCTCTTTTATTTTTTGTTGCTTGTTCCTTAGTGGGTCTTTTGTCTTCCCAGTTTTCATCTCTGCATCTCTGTGCTGCCATTTTAGGCTTTGTTTTTAATCCCTTCACCAAGCTTTGTTTTTGGTAAACTGCCTCTTTGGGTCACCAAATATTTCTTGACTGGATCAATTTGTTCTCGTTTTAGGCATCTTTTCAAGTTGCCATGGTATCTTTTTACTTTGTGCATCAGGTAACACTTTTGAGGAGACTATCCTGACCTCTTTTTGTTTTCTTCTTCTTCACATTAGACTTTCTACAACAATTCCCAGACTTCATTAGAATCTTTTTAAACATTGTGTTGTTTTTCATAGTATCACCAATTCAAATATCAACACTTCTTCTTGTACTAGGTATTACTTTTGTGCTATTAATTCTTTCCAGTCTTTGAGAATTGAGTTTGCATAGAACATTACCTTCTGCAATGTTCATTCTTCTGCAGTCCTTTAGTTAACGTATTAATTTCAGACATCATCCATCTATTAGAAATTGTGTTACATTGCAGCTCCTAACTATGACTTTAATATTATTGTCATAGGTGGGTTTATGTCACTTCTGTAGCTTGTGCTACTGGTCACTTTTAAGAACACTGTACTGAAAAGTACCGTTTTCCTTTCATTGCTCTTAGGAGTAGTAATGCTTGGCTATTGTTTGGAAAGGTATTGACATCAATATTATGAAAGAATACTAAGCCTGATTTAGGATCCTTAAAATAACAAATTACATACTTGACAATAAACTGTATTGAAGTCAGTGAAATTTTCTTCCAAGTAAATCTGTCTAGGCTTTGAGACACTAGGCTTCGGGCTTTTCAAAACTGACAAATGCTGTCATTACTGGGATTTATTTAACAGGATACTTTCTAGAAAAAATTCGTGTGTAATGCTATTTATAATATTTAAAACATGAATTATGTAGGGGAGATCTTCTTGTACAGACAATTATTGGAAGAGACAGGTTTCGTCAGCTTGCATCTTTTTTAGGAGTTTATATAACTTTTAAATAACTTGTCACATTTTCTTAATATTAAAGGTCCCTCACAGAATGATGGCTCCAAAGCAAAAAATGAAACAAGGTAAGCATTTGAGCCGTAGATAGTTCTTTTTGAAGTTACAGTTAATGGGTTTTACAGAGGTTGGTCATTTTGAGGGATAATCCATTACACTAGAAAATGTCTGGATGTGTTCTTTGGGATAAAAAAATCATGTTATAGAAAACATCTTCAGTAGCTTGAATCATAGAGTTTCTAGCTCTTTAAAGCACTTTAGGTTGTGAGCCAATTTTTCTAAAGGAAAGTTGAGAATTTATTTAGAGCTTCACTAAAGATAAGGAGTGTTGAATGCATAAAATAGGTATATGCCTAACATAATTTATAGCAGTTGTCTAATAAACACTTCTCCATCACCTCTTGATTTTCTGTGTCTTGTAAAATCTGTGTTGTATCCTGACTTCTAATTATCTAATCCTCAGGATATTATTTCTGTACCACTCTTCTGTGTTCAAAAAGCTTTAAAATCCTTTCCTCATTTACACACCTGGAGTGCTATATCAGGATGAGAGAATATGACTACTCAAATAGCCTCTTTGGCACAGACATGTATTTTTATTGTTCCCATACAACAGTGAATCAGACAATTACAGTTTTAGCTAAAGCCTAAATTTTACTGAAAGGAACTGCAGTGTAAATTAAAAGTCTAAACTCAAACCCTAAAACTTCTGCTTTAAAATCAGTGCTTTTGCGACGTTTTTTCAGATCTTACCAAGCCCATCATCCTGTTTACTGCAGTACACTAGCCTGACTCTGCTCACTTCCATTGTTTTTTTCAGATGTGACTGTTTTAGCTAACTCTAAACTTTGTATTTACCAGTCTTAGATTACCAGTTTCTCTGGTTTGTATTGCTTCATTGCATTGCAAACTGATTTCTAATCCCTGAAGCTGTTCTCCAGCCTAGAATGTGGATTGTCTCTGATAATGTGCAGTAGGCATGGAGCCCTTGGACATGTAATTTTTCGGAGTGCCTGAATAACTCAGGATGTCAGATGCCCTGGAAAAATGTGTCTTCGGGCTCCTTGCACTTGGAGAGTTGGCTGGTATCATTCTATTCCATTCACCAGAAGTGTAAAGCCTTCTTCCAGCCTAAGGATCCTTCCTCCAATGTAAGTGGCTCTTCTGCCAGATGAAGATGTCATGAGCATGCTCAGGTACCAAGAGCCCTGGAACATGTTTCAGCATTCCAAGTGCTTGAGAGAAAGAAATGTTTGCAGAGAGGCCTTATGGTTGAAACCTCCATAACAAACTTTGTGTAGAGAGAAGGGAAGGGAGTGATGGTACTGAGCATAGGGTCTTCTGGCAGAGGTGAGGCATTTGGGCAGAGTTCCCAGATTTCAGAAATGGCTTGAGAAAATTTTGGGGAGGAAATACTAGCAACATCTAATTCCAAATCAAGTTTATCTTGGTTTAATGTAAGTTTCTCTTATCAAGTGTAGTAGTACTCACTGTAATAGTATAAGTGCCCTTTTTAATTTTAGTGCAAAGTTATGTGAGAACATGTGGAAGTATATTGCAAAATTCTCAGAATAGCATAATTAAGTAGCAGCCCTGTTTGTATAGGCATTAGGCAATATATATTGGTTCCCTTGCATGTTTCTAGAACCATGGTTACTAATACTGCTGATATTCATCCAAACATTACGCAAAAGCTAGTACCATCTTAATGAGGTGTTCCAGTGCTGGAGCTGTAATCATGGAAACTACTTGGGATGGGAGCAAGTTGCACCAGCTCTTTCTACTAGGTCTGGTCATATCCCTGGAAAGAAGAAGCTGGTGCAGGTTTCTCTTTTTTTTGTTATGAGAAAAGAATGGAATGGCCTGACCCTGTGTAGCTGATTAAGTTAATGTTCTGCCTCTGTTCTGTACTGTAGAATAGCACAAATAGAGGACATGTGAGGACTCACGACGGGGGTGTATCTCATCCCCATCCCACTGGACCTCTTCCCACACTACCTCAGCTTTCCCTCCTTTCCTTACCATCACAGTCCCTACAGCTTCACTTTCCCTGCTTCCTTCCCTTCTCTCTTGCCTCTGCTGCTTTCCCTCCCATGCTTCCTTCCCTCCTTCTAGCTACCATCCCCCTTTCCACTTCAGTTTCATCCCCACCCCATTCTTCCTTCTTGTCCTGGCCAGTGCTTCCCCCTTTCAAAATGAAATTGTGGTAGTCATTTTGGACTGACTAGGCCACTGCAGACAACATCACAGGTATCTGTTATTGCCTAGGCAATTCAAAAAAGCTGCTGAAGTCTCATGAGGTAATTTCATGAAATAGTAGCATTTTAAACTCCTCATCAGAATCCTCTTTAAAACTTTATTCCCTCTTTAAAATTTAAGATTTTTCTGCGAACTGAGATGTTGCCCCAAGTTCTAGAAACATCTCCCCTTGTTGTGTATCCAGTGACCCTCCCACCCGACCTTTGGGGCTGCATTCTGGGGCTAAGTTCAGAGTTAGATATGTAATAAACTACTGAGCCATTGTATGTTCCTCTGTATAATTCTTTCCCATGTAAGTAATTTTTGAATTGTGCCTTAGCTTTTGTAAGAACATATTTAGTGACATCTATAAGGTGGTGCAAATTTGTATGGGAATATTTGCCTGTGCGTTGAGGCATGGTAGAAAATAAAGGATGACCAGGATTCCACGTAAAGATTTCAGATATACTTTTTGCATATTGTGATATCATTAGTACAAAACATGAAATGATTTCATAATCTGAGTATCTAGTGGTAGACCAATTAATATTTAGTTTAGCAGGAAACAAAGACTTAGCTTTAATTGCACCTTCATTGTATGCCTAGGATAGTGATATGTACACTTCATATGTCTACTTAGACTATCTCGATTATATGCAGGAGAACACCACTTGCTCATTTGCATCCCATCTGCAAACATCCTGCTTCTCAGGACGGATCAAAGCAAGTCTTGATTCCAACTACATTGCAAATCCCTGAACATTAATTGCTGTGGGCTGGATCCTACAAGCTGCAAGAGGAAGGCAGTCTCAGTAGCAGAGATTTCCCTGCTTTCCCCTCAACTGCCCTCTTAGTTATCAAAACAGGTGGTCAGGGGAGCCTTGTGAACAAAATGCTAGAGGCATGGAGGGCTGCAGTGAGGAAGGGGAAATGTTAAATCTTCCTCTTTACTGTTGCACCAGTGGAAAGCTTGCACCACCCTGTTTCTTCCATCACTGGAAGGAGGAAGTGGGTGATTTCATGCAACTCTTTGTCTTCATTGAGGGTGCCTCATGGCATTTGCTTGTGAGGCTGCCTGGACCCCCCAGCATTGGCTTTTTAGTGCCTTTGTGGATTTACTGATGGAAGGTGGGGGAGGCAAAGGGAAGAGATCAGCTTCTGTGAGCATGCAACACTTGCAGATCATAGGAGTTTAATGGCTTCTGAAATGAAGTCTGATTATGCTCCACATTTGGCACTAGGAAGAAGGGATTATTATTATTATTTATTTTATCTATAGACTGCCCTCCTCCAAAGGGCTTGGGGCAGTACACAACATCCAACAAGTACACATCTATCAATAATTAAATTTAGTTTAAACAATTTAACAATTAACACAATACACGCAATAAAACTAATCTAAGTGGCGTTTGATGTCAATTTATACCCTTCCCCATGGGGGAAGGGGGAAAGGGGGGAGAGTGATGGAGGCCATTGCTGTCATCAGCCATAGGTCTGGCAGAACAGGCCTGGCAGAGTATATAAGCATGGCAACAAGCTGGGGTTGTGCAGATCAAACAGGGTTTTTGTGATGTGTGAATGCTGCTAATACCTTAACATTTAGCTGTTGCCTTCATTTTATTTAAAACATTTATTAACCAGCATTCTCCCTTCCAGAACTTAAGGTGGCTTACAATATAAATAAAATGATGATAAACACAATAAAGATAATATGAATAAAACAACATAACAGGTCACAATTTAAAAACTCCAATTAGTGCTGCCAATAAAGAAAAACTAAAAACTAAATTGGTCAAATGCAGTCCTAAATAAAACTGTCCTCAGCAGCCTCCTGAAGATTGACAGTAAGGGAGCCCAAGCAGACCTCCCTGGGGAGATTGTTCCTTAGTCATGGCACTGCCACCAAAAGGCCCTCTCTTATCTGCCCACCACATGAGCTTCTTTGATTGGTGGGACAGTCATGAGGGCCTCTCACTGTAATCATAATTCTTATGCAGGAAAGTATGGGAAAAGATGGTCCTTAAAATACCCTGGTTTCAAGCCATGTAGGGATTTAAAGGACAAAACCAACACCTTGAATTGGATTTGGGAGTGGATTGGTGGCCAGTGTAATTACTGTAGTATTGAGGTCATATGCTCCCAGTAGCTGGCTCCAACCTGCAGTCTAGCTGCAGTATTCTGCACTAGCTGCAGCTTCCAAACACTTTTCAAGGGTAGCCACGAGTTAAGCATGTTGCAGTAGACCAGGCATGGATCACAGTGGCTAGATCAGACTGAGCCAGGAATGTGCACACCAGCCAAGGGTGGGCAAAAGCACTATGAACCACCACAGCCTTTGGGTCTCCATAATGCTTTTTGCTTTGTTTGTTCTCTAGGAGTAACGCACACAGTTCTGAAAACACTGAGGCTTCTGCATCTAAAGAAAGCAGGGTAGCTAATGGCAGTGATGGTCCATTAATTGCAAATGGAGGTTTTAAGCCTGCTAGACCACCCAGACCTTCTCGACCACCTCCACCCACTCCACGAAGGCCCTCTGCTCCATCTGGTATGTATACCAATGTGAAGCATGATTTTTTTAGAGCTGTTACCTGTAAAGTTAAATCAAGTTTAGAGTTATGTTACCTGCCCACTTTATTGTTATGTTAATGTATCAAATATAATGGAAGATATACCACTTAGGTTGAAGAACTTGATCCATTTCCAGGGATTATTTTAAGAAACCAATTTCTTGAATATTGGTTTATCTGTACTGCTGAGGCTTAAATCATAACAGGTATGCTTTAGCATTGATGAAGCCTAATATTTCTGTCTGCCATTCTGTAAAAGACTTCTGGTGAAAGGAAAGGCTTAGAAGTGTCTCTGAGAACACTCACTGACTCATGCTTAATTTATGGAAATTTTTCACCACAGAAAATGAAGAACTAGCCTTTTGTGTACTCACACTGATTTCCAGGCCTTCTGTGGTCAAGAGGAGGGGCAGGAAGTTGCTGTAAAAGAAATCTCTTTCATGTTTTTACTAATTGGGGATGCAGATTCCCTGGAATGGAAGCTGTAGAACTGAACCGAACCATGTGTTTATCTGAAAAGTCAGGAATTTAAATGGTAGTAGTGTTGACTTCCTACTTAGTGCTTAATGTGAATTTGGAAGTTTGTATAGATATTACCCAGACAACATTTCGCCTCAGGTGTTAAAAGCTTTGCGTAAAAATCTCACTAGTTCAATTTTTTGTTCCAATTAGATATTTGAAAGCTTCTCTATTTGTGTTTTGTACTACTGCAACTAGAACAATACGAAACATAACCCCCTCCTCCCAATTGTGTTGTTTTGCAGCATGTACCAATGGGCCATCATCTGCATCCACAGAACCAGAAGGGGCTGGTATAGGATTGGTGCCAACCTCAACTGCAAATGTTGGGGCAGAACAAAACTTTGAAGTGGTAACATCAGGACCAACTATACCTGCATCAGCTGCTTTGACCACACCGCCAATATCCAGACAAGTTCAGCCAGTAACTCCTGTATCACAGCCACATCATACAGTCAGTCAAGGTCCTCTTCCACCTGGGTAAGAGTTCAGTGCTCCTTATAACTTATAATATATGCTTCATTCTAATCAGACCTTATTGCCTAATGCAAAATCTCTTACAGTGTTTCTCAGTGGCTTGATTATTAAGACAAACAATTTGTTGATATTGCTGTTTTTTTCTCCCAAGGCAACTATCTGGATAAAGTGTTCTGTTTGTTTGGCTACTCATCCTGTAGCCATCAAGTACAGCGCTTGATGCATGAAAATAGGTGCATTTGTTCATACTGTGGAAAAATACCACACAGTGCATAGGTAATAGGTAATCAGCATGAGCAGGATGTTTCTAGAGGATCTTATATGCAACACAGTGTAATAATAGCTTTGGAGACTTCGCCTTCATTTGCTTACACCACCCAAAACTTTTGTATGTTGTTGAATATGCTAACATTCAGAGCTTCAGAATTGACTTCTGTAGTAACAAAAGTGTCAAGACAAGGCAGCTGGTATAGTTCCTACTAACCAAATACAGTTGGATGGAGTGCTTCAGTACTGCTTGAATCTGCATAGAAAGGAAAACGGGTATTGCAGTAAAAAGGTACAAATGGGAAGATATGCTACTTCTAAACAGTGGGATGAATATTCTAGTGAGCCAACATGGCTGTTACTGTCTGATGTGTAATTAATGGAGTCTTGATCCTGAAATTCTTAGTCTTAAACCAATATGGTATAGTGCAGTGTTGGGCAGAATTCCAGTTTGTGTGGCTTAAGAAGGTCTGTACCAGCCGGAAAGCATATTCAAAACAGGCATTTGGTAGGCAGTGGTGTACCCTCTGCTGGAATACATAGACCCCAGAGATTGTCTTCAAATCCTCAGTGAACCATAGAACTCACAGGGTGATTATGAACCAGGCATTATGTCTTCACCTAACTTAATATAAGGTAGGGTTTGAGGGTAAAAGTATGCTGATCTTCCATGAATGCCACTCTGAACTGCTTGAAGAAAAGGCAGTATGTAAACTGTGTTAGATAAGTGACCACTCCATTAAAATGTGTTACTATGCAAGCATACATTCTACATTTATGAAATTTGCCTCATGGCTTCTCCAGTATTAATGTTAGAATGACTTCCATGAAATGATGATCAGCCCTCTGACTTGTGTGATATCTAGATATGTATTAGGCAATGTCTTTCTGTTAAATATAGATAGTGATGTCTCAGTATTAGATATAGTGTAGGAACCAGCTGCAAATCTGTGTGATAGCAAGGATGCAGGGCTGAATAGTTTCGAACAATGTTATATATGAACTCTTTGTCTATTTCTAGTTGGGAGCAAAGAGTGGACCAACATGGTCGAGTGTATTATGTAGATCATGTTGAAAAAAGAACTACGTGGGACAGGCCAGAGCCTCTTCCTCCAGGGTGAGTCACTCAGTGAGCTGAGAAACTCTAACATGCTAGTGAATTTGGACAGTAGTCCAAACTTTCTATTTTTATGTGGCTTATGCCACTGTTTGGTGATGGGGAGCATGACTTCTGAATTTGGCCCTTTTGAATGGTGAACCTTAAGTCTAGCTATAAAAAAATTCATAAATGGATGGACAATTGCTGCATAGCAGCAGAGGCTTATGATGTTCCCAAGCAGATGAAGGAGGACTCATGGGAATGGATCAAGTATAGGCAGGCCCGCTGAACTGCTTACTGCTGCCTGTCTCAAAAACCTAGAACCAAAATCACCCCAAGGCATGGGGGGTGGGGTCTTGTGGATATATGTTAATGCATACTGCAGCTAGAGGTGGTTTATGTTTTATTTATAATGATTTTGTGCTGCTTTATAATTTTAGTGTGTTTTACTTTGTGAGCTGCCTCCAGTAGGTCTCTATTGAGTTGGGAAGTAAGTTGTCTAAAAATAGATGTCACTTCCAAAGTGCGAGAAAATACTTATCTTGCCAAAAAGATGGGCTGCTATGTTAGGCACTTCCCAAGAATTCCTAAAAAAGGATGGTAAAAAAATAATTTTATTGACGAATTAAAATACTTATGTCACCTTTCTTCAACACAGCAAAATAAGTTTTCTGCGTGCAGATATTAATGACTTGTTCAGAACTTAGTTGCTGAAGATTAATTTAAAATTAAAATAATCAGCTTATGAAAACTGCAGAAATTGGGTAACAGGATGACTTAGAGATGGTGCTTAAAAGTGAACCACTTTCCCCTCACTCTTCTAGCACGAGGACTGTAGCACTATTGTGCCGACCTACTTTCTCTTTTACATAGAACAAGCTTTCCTATTGTAGTGTATTGGTAAGGTATTATGAGGTCATTGTATGCATTTGAATATCTCATCTGTGTTTGTTAGTTGGGAACGCAGAGTTGACAACATGGGAAGGATTTATTACGTTGACCACTTTACCAGAACGACAACCTGGCAGCGGCCAACTTTGGAATCTGTCCGGAATTATGAACAATGGCAGCTTCAACGCAGCCAGCTTCAAGGAGCTATGCAACAGTTTAATCAGAGATTCATATATGGGGTGAGAACACTGATGATTGGGTTGAAAATTATGTCCATGTTTCCATGTGAGGGGTAGGAGTGGTTGAGGAATTTGATATTTCAGTTCAACAATGTTCTCTTTGCTCTTGGCCTAAAAAGTCTAAGCAGGAACCTACTAAGATCCTTGAACCAAAAAGAAGTGGAGTAAAATCTAAATGCAGCAATTCTGATTCTTTGCCACACATGAGAAGTTTTAACTAAAATACCTTTATACAAAATAAAAATGTTAATCAATATTACTTATATCTTAAACTTTGTCAAAGTATCTTCACATCTTGAACCTAGAAATATTTCTATGTCTGGCTTCTTACTGTAAGTCACAAATAAATATTACTGGTGGTGTTGGATCAAAGCAGGCCAAATTTAGATAAGCACTAAGGCTATTAGCAAGATCTGTTTTGAAAATAGTTTCCCATAGTCAAAGTTTAATAATAATTTGAGATTAAGTTCTGTTATAGGAACCTTGTTCTCAGACTAAATTGGCTCTGGAGCAAGTTAAGCATCTATTAGTGCTCTCTAGCAGCATATTTCAATGACTTTCCTAACACATTGTGTGGTCCCTAGATAGTATAATGCCTGTGAGGGGGGCCTCACCCACAAGGGACATGACTCATCAGCTTGATCAGAGCTAAGTTATTTTCACAACTTTAAACCACAGAAAAACCATAACATGCTCACTCTTCTTTGTTAAAACTTAAAAACCCTGATCTCTCTTCTAATGTAGCTGGCTTGGGCAGAAGAGTTCCTTCAGTCAAGGGGAGGGATTCTTTCACTGGAGGCAGGTGCCACCATTATCAGGGGGAGGGATTCTTTCATTGGAGGCAGGTGCCACCATTATCAGAATGGATCTGTTGGATCCTGCCTCTTGTTCTAGCTGAATAGTTCTGTTCTTTGATCAGTGCACATATTAAAACAAATGATGACACCCCTATGATCTAAATGAGTAATCTGAGGAAATGCGCTCTTCTTGAGTTTTCTAATGTTGATTTGGTATCTTAGATTTTCCAGTCAATGGCTGTTATAACCGATCATCTTGTGATTGTAGAATCAAGACTTCACACAGAACAAAGAATTTGATCCTCTTGGTCCGCTGCCACACGGATGGGGTAAGGGCTTTATTTATGAATGCTGGTCCTCAAGGATACTTAATTAAAATAAATTTCCTTTAAAAAACAAAAGCAAAATGGAGATTTGGATTAATTTTTCAAATTAGTTGATTAAGTCCCAACCAAGAGTACACGTAGTATGAAACAAGATTCCTTAAAAACAAGTTATGAAATATCTAAATAATGAATGTTTAAGCCCGTGACCTAGAGATAGCATAAATACCCAGTATTCTATTTTTTCTTGAGCCAAGAGGAAAGACAGGGTATAAATATTTCAGTTTTTTTAAAAAATTAATGTGTTTGTTAAGTTAGTTTGAGATAAGATTTTTATAGTCTGAAACAAACTTGTATTTTAATGAGTTGGAGAGCTATCGACATCACATTAACTACTCTTGTGAGGTACACATATGGGCCAAATCAATATGGTTTCAACAGAATTATAAGATAATTTGAATCAGAAGGGAAACACAGGGTATAAATACATTAATAAAGACTCAATAAAACTGTTCACCTGACTACTTGTCCTGGCCACCAGGTGGGAGGAAAGTCCCAGTAAGCACAGTGTCGGTCAGAAGGGGTTCTCAGGTCACAGTCCAAGGTCTGATGGCAAAATCCAGAGGCAAAGTCCAAAGACAATCCAAGGTCTCAGTTGAGGGCCAGGTCATATATTCCAAAGACAGAGTCCAAAAGCAGTCCAAGGGTCAAGTAACAAGAATAGGTACAAGGCAGGTAAGTCAACTGGTGAGGTAGTCAGCAAGGCTGCAGACAAGTTGATCCAACATTGACTGCAGCCTCTCAGCAGCTTTATATAGGGAGTTTCCCTACAGGCATTGCTAAGTCCCATGTTAGGCTCTTCCCCACAAGCTGAGTCAGCATCTCATGAGGAGTATGGACCCATGTGGAGACTTATGTTCTCCTAGCATTTCCATGAGGGGGAGGCCTTAGGCTGCCAGGTGCACACTCCTGTGCTTGGTCCATGCCTTAGCCCTAGCCATTTGCCTCCTCCAGTTCCTGGGGTAGCTTTGGGAGATCTTGGAGGGTCTGGTTGTGGGTGAGTCCATGCTGACTCAGGGGGCTGTTCCAGTGCTTTGGACAGGCCCTGAGACACTGGTCTCACAGGAAGGGTTTGCCAAGATGGGGCTTGGGGGTGAGTTCTTCTCCTCTGATGAGGACTCATTCTCCCATTCTACACTGGGGCAGTCCATGACACCATCAGACTTGTTCTTTATACTTGGGTGACTCTGGACATCTGATAAAATGAATTAGAGTTTACCTGAGCCAACCTGAGCCTATGTACAATCCAGTATAGTTTCCAGTTCAGAGCTTTTTTGCATATTCATCTGACAAGCTCTGTGCATAGATCAAATGACTCTTTAGCTAAGGCAAAAACAAGTGTGATATTTAGCATAGAAACTCAAAAACACGTAAAGATATGTATTTTTTTCTGTTACAGAGCCAGTTTATAAGACCAGGGTGCATTTATTACTTTAGTTGCAGAACAGCAGAAGTTCAGTTTCCCATCTAGACCAAAACAGTAAGACAGCTTCTTCTGCACCTATGCTGGGTCCTCCTTGAAGTACTTGTTCTCGGCTGGAATCCAGAATATTTTCTTCATTCTCCTGAAGGAGTCTGATACAGGAGATAATTGATGTCAAACAACTTTTTCTTGCCAATTTTGCAGATCAGGGTTATGGAATACTGGATATTCATGGAAATGCCTTGCCAAACATAATTAAATGCAGTAGGTTGAATCCAAAGGTGCCCTTCTACAAGTGGAAGGTACCACCACATATGCAAGAAAGGACTTGCTATTTTCAAGTTCTCCACTCAGGCTGCAGCCCATGTGTTTTTTCAAGGATCACTTGACCTTCAAGAGTAGCTTTTTTGGTAGTACAGATGTTGCTAAAGATAAGAAGAAAATACCCATTCTGCCAGGGGACTCCAGTCAGGTCCGGCCCGCTCACTAGGCGAACTAGACTTTTGCCTAGAGCAGGCCAATCATGAGGGCGCCGAACAGCACCCCCCACACACCACCAAAAGCCCCCGTCACTCCCTGACCCCAGCCGCTGCCGCCTCTTTCTCCCCCTTTGCCGTCTTTCTTTCTCCCTCTTCCTTTTCTTTTCGCTCTCTTTTAATGAGCAGGAGGCTGGGAAGGCGGCGGGCCAATCCCTGGCCTGGGCTGATGGGCAGAGCGCCTCAGAGCCTGGCTCGAGACAGGGCGGCCACAGCAGCTGGGCTCCGCAGCTGGTTGCCGGTGGGGCGGGTGGCTGGTCTGGATGGCCCTTCTGCCCACTGGGCCTGTGGGTGCGGGGGGTGAGGGGGTCTGCCGTTGTCCCAAGGAGGGCCAGGAGAAGCCCTGACTTGGGGGGGGGGGCAGCCCTTGGGGAACAGAGGCACCCAGAGAGTAGACGCGTGGAACCTCCTGAAGGACCATGACACCAGCCATGAACTCTCCACACGAGGACTCACCCAGCAGGCGGTGAGTGTGGCCTCCTGACAGGGCACAGGGTGTGAAGAAGCCTTCCGAGGGAGGGCGGCCCACTCACCCAAGGGAAGCAGCCGGGAGGTCACTGCTCCGGACTGGTCTTTCCCTGCCAGGAGGCAGGTTCCACCGCCACGCAGAACGGAATGCCCGCCCCTCCAGCGCCCAGCGCCCCAAAGGCGGGTGTCAGCCAGGCTGATCCCTCAAGCAGTTAGGGGCGTGGGGCCCTTGGCCTTGCCGGCCACCACCCCAGGGAAGGCTGTGGAGGCTCCCATGGGGGCTGAAAGTGGAGGAGGCTGGATCCCCCCTACCCGCGCAGCTTCACTGGTGATCAGTTTCAGGCCCTTTCACCCCAGAAGACGTCGGGGAGGTCTTCTGGCTGGACCCTTCCTCCGATCATCGAGTTGTGCGTTGGCAGCACAGCCAGCCCAGTGCTAAGGGCCCCAAGGGCCAGCCGATCCCCCAGCAGCTGGCGAGAAGCAGCCGACCCTCCCCAATGCCCAATGCCTCTCCCAGCTGGCAAGAGCCTTGGATGCTTCCCGGGACCCGCCCGCCTTCCTTCCTGTCTTCCTCTTCCTCTCTCTCCCTCTCTTGCGGGGAGGGGTGCGCCAGAAGGTAGCCTCACCTAGTGTGCAAAAAACCCTGGACCTGGCCCTGACTTCAGTCCAGACAGGACATAGTCTATCCCTGCAGTCATCCTTTTGTAGAAGGACTGGTATACAGCTCTGTTCTCTCTCCTTCTGATATGCACAGTAGTATACTGAGCATTACTCAGAAATTGAGTCCTCTGTGTGACTCCCGTATCTTCCTCCTCCTTGCTGTCTTGTGCCTATAGTGGGGACAGATTGGATCATGACTGGATGACAACACAAGAGTTGCATGTGTCTCATTATTAATAATGGTTGGGCATGCTGAAGTATATGCAGTCTGATGGGAGGAGATAAGCACTCGGGGGAGTTCTGTGCCAGTCCCTCCACACATGTGAATGTTTCCCAAGACCCGTTTTAAAGTATATGCAGTTTATAGATAAATCACACTGTAAATTCTGACATAATCTGAGCAGCGTCTTTGAACTTTTAATAAGATTTCCTCAATTTAAATAGAAATTGGGACAACTGTCTCATAAATGGGTTACAGGAAGATTGCTAAGATTAATAATCAGATCTGTTTTTTAAAATGAATTTTGACTTACTGAGTCAACAAGGGATGGTGATTTTTATCTGAAGGAATTTCGAGTCTGGGCTTTCTTTGGGGTACTAGAAGACAACTGATTTAAATTGCAATGTGCCTTTCCATTAACACAATCAGACTCTGCTGATACAGTCAATTGTGGCTTAACTACTGGTATCTGAACTTAGGTGATGCCCCTCCTTCCCTCCCTCCTCCCTCATTTTCAGCAAACCTTATGTTTCCTTTATATACAAACTGGGCAAACTGCAGTTTGAATAAAACATAGCTTGCCTAGAGGGGAGGGGCTGTAGTTCCATGGTAGAATATCTGCTTTGAACTTGGGGCTTTCTGCATGCAGCCTTCATCTAGAAAGTTAAGATCTCAGGTGATGCCACTGCCTTGAGATCCCGGAGAGCTGCTGCCTGTCCTAGTAAAGAGTTCCTTAGCTTGATAGGCCTGACCTTGTATGTGTATGTAAGCTAGAATTGTGAACAGTGGTTTGATCACCATTTGCTATTTGAGTTTCCAGGCAAGCTATGTTTTGCTCAAACCACAGCTTGCCCTGGGTATGTGTAATGGCTTGCTGGGAAGGAATCATAGTGGATGAAGAGAAAACAGTAAGGAGTGTACAAGCCTGACATACACACTCCTGATCTTCCAAACCATGGCCAGGAGGATTGGAAGCATTATTTTTCTGAATCTCTATACTGAGGAGATGGCACATGTAGATTGTTACTGATTGACTTGTACTGGATTTACATTTAGACACTAAAGAGTCCAACTTGTGCACTTGAATTGACTTTTTCAGTTTATAAGAACTTGGAGTACTAACATTACTTTATTTTCTTTCAGAAAAGAGAACAGACAGCAATGGCAGGGTATATTTTGTAAACCATAATACTCGTATCACACAGTGGGAAGATCCTAGAAATCAAGGGTAAGATTTTTCTCTTAATGTTTAAACCTCTTAATTTTTCCCAGGAGAAAAGGAAAACCAAGTCAACATTGTTTACTGAAGTAGAATTTGTGTGTGTACAAAGTAGTAGTAGCAAACAAGAGTGACTACTTTTACAATTGGTGCGTGTGTGTGAGGGGGAGAGAGAGCGAGAGAAGTGACTTCCCATAAGAACATAAGAGAAGCCAACATTGGATCAGGACATTGGCCCATCCAGTCTAACTCTCTGTCACGCAGTGGCCAAAAATACCAGGTGCCATCAGGAGGTCCACCAGTGGGGCCAGGACACTAGAAGCCCTCCCACTGTTGCCCCCCCCCAAGCACCAAAAATACAGAAGATCACTTGCCCCAGACCAAGAGTTCCTATTTATACCTTGTGGCTAATAGCCACTGATGGACCTCTGCTCCATATGTTTATTTAATTCCCTCTTGAAGCCATCCATGCTTGTAGCCACCATCACCTCCTGTGGCAGTGAATTCCATGTGTTAATCACTCTTTGAAGAAATACTTCCTTTTATCTGTTCTAACCTGACTGCTCAACAATTTCATTGAGTGCCCATGAGTTCTTGTATTGTGAGAAAGGGAGAAAAGTACTTCTTTCTCTACCTGCTCTATCCCATGCATAATCTTATAAACCTCAATCATGTCACCCCTCAGCCGTCATTTCTCCAAGCTAAAGAGTCCCGAACGCTTTAACCTTTCTTCATAGGGAAAGTGTTCCAACCCTTTTATCATCCTAGTTTCCCTTTTCTGCACTTTTTCCAATGCTATAATATCCTTTTTGAGGTGTGATGACCAGAACTGTACACAGTATTCCAAATGAGGTCACACCATTGATTTATACAGGGGTATGATGATACTGGCTGATTTGTTTTCAGTTCCCTTCCTAATAATCCCCAGCACAGCTTTGGCCTTTTTTTATTGCAGTCGCACACTATCTTGACATTTTCAGTGAGTTATCTACTGTGACTCCCAAGATCTCTCTCTTGGTTAGTTTCTGCCAGTTCGGACCCCATCAACATGTATTTATAGTGAGGATCTTTGGCCCCAATGTGCATCACTTTGCACTTGGCCACACTGAACCCCATTTGCCATGTTGACACCCACTTGCCCATCCTCAACAGATGCCTTCAGAGTGCCTCACAATCCTCCCTGGTTTTCACCACCCTGAACAATTTTGTGTCACCCGCAAAGTCAGTCACTTCACTGCTTACTCTCAACTCCAAATCATTAACGAACAAGTTAAAAGGCATAGGACCCAGTACTGATCCCTGCGGTACCCCACTGCTTAATGAAAGATTGCATGTTTTTGTCAGGAGATCCACAAGTTCACATTTGAGTTTTTTCAGAACTCTCAGATGTGTGTCATCCAGACCTGGTGATTTATTAGTTTTTAAGTTATCTATCCATCGTAGGACCTCCTCTCTCGTCACCTCAATCTGACTCAGGTCCTTCAACATCCCTCCTGAAATCAGCAGTTCTGGAGTGGGCAAGCACTTCTCATCTTCCACAGTGAAGACAGAGGGGAAAAAAATGCATTCAGCTTCTCAGCCATTTCCCTATCATCCTTCAGTACTCCTTTTACCCCTTGGTCATCCAAGGGCCCCACTGCCTCGCTGGCTGGTTTCCTGCTTCTAGTATTTGAAGAAAGTTTTATTATTGGTCTTTATGTTTTTTTCAATATGCTCCTCATATTCCCTTTTTGCCTGCCTGATCACAGACTTGTATTTTATTTTCCACAGTCTGTGTTCCCTTTTATCAGCCTCACTGAGACTAGCTTTCCACTGCCTAAAGGAATCCTTCTTACCTTTTACAGCTTCCATGACTTTGTTAACCGTGCAGGCCTTTTTCTGTACCTATTTGTGCCTTTCCTAACCTGCAGTATATATTGTTTCTGAGCTTCTAGGATTGTAGTTTTAAATCATCTCCAAGTGTCCCCAATGGTTTTAACCCTTTCTTCTTTTCCTTTCAGTTTCCTCCTCACATGTCCCCTCATTTCAGAGAAGTTACCCCTTTTAAAGTTAAAAGTGGTTTTGTTGGTCTTTCTGGCAAACTCGCTATTTATACAAATGTAGAACTCAATAACATGGTCACTATTCCCAAGCGGTGCAATCACTTTTACACCTCTCACCAGGTCTTGGGTGTTACTTAGGACCAAATCCAGGATCGCCTCTCCCCTGGTAGGTTCTGGAACCATCTGTTCCATAGCACAGTCCTTGAGAATGTGTAGAAACTGTCTCTTTCCCCCTATTTGGACACATATTAACTCAATCATTGTGTGGGTAGTTCAAATCACCTATTACGGCACAGTTGTTCATCTAGCTGCTATCTTTAATTCATTCATCATTTTATAATCCTCCTTTTGATCTGGCGGGCGATAACAAATTCCCAGTGTTAAGCTTCCTTTTGGGCCCACTATTTCAACCCATAGCATTTCCAGAAATGAACCCAATTTTCTTACCCTCTCACTCTTACTGGACTGTATACCCTTTCTGACATACAGAGCCATCCCACCTCAAACCCTTCCCCCCCATCCTTCCAATATAATTTGTAACCAGGAATCACCGTATCCCAATGATTTTCCTTATTCCACCAAGTTTCTGAACCCACGATGTCTATTTTTAGCCCCAACACCAAGCATTCCAATTCCCCAATTTTACCTTGGAGACTTCTAGCATTTGTATATAAACATCTATAATTTCCCATGCGTGTTAAGCCCGCAGCCTTCCTCTTGCTGCCTCGAGACCTTGCCAGGCAGTCCATATCGTTAGCCACAGTCTCAGTGGACAGTTCTAACCCATTTCCTTGTAGAGAAGTAACAGCTACCCCTTTCTCTCTTTGAGATGAACCATCCTGAACCAGAGACGTTTCATCTCCTGTCAGCTTTCCCCCAATATTCAGTTTAAAAACTGCTCTGCCATCTTTTTGATTTTAAGCACCAGCAGTCTGGTTCCTTCCTGGGACAAGTGGAGACTGTCTCTTTTGTACTGCTCCCTCTTGTTCCAAAAAGCATCCCAGTGCCTAACAAACTTGAACCCTTCCTCCCTGCACCACCATCTCATTTACGCATTGAGACTCCTGATCTGTGCCTGTCTTTCCGACCCTGCGCTTGGAACAGGTAGCACTTCTGAGAAGGCTACCTTCGAGGTCCTGGTCTTGAGTCTCCTGCCTAGCAGCCTAAATTCTTTCTCCAGGACCTCTCAACTGCATTTCCCCACATTATTGGTGCCAACATGTACCACGACCACTGGCTCCTGCCTAGCACTATATACCAGCCTATCTAGAACACACATAATGTCCGCTACCTTTGCACCAGGCAGGCAAGCCACCATACAGTCGGTACGTGGGTTTGCCACCCAGCTGTCTACCTGCCTAAGGATCGAATCACCAGCTACCAAGAGCCCCCCTCCCTCCCTGTCCAGGGATGGTTCCTTGGTGTAAAGGATACCTTCACCAGCTGAAGAAGAGGTCCCTTCTGAGGGCACATTCCCCTTATCCTCAGTATGATGCCTCGTTTTCTCTTTACCCTCATGCTCCCTGAAAGTGGTGGGGATGCCATTTTTATAGTGGGACATATCTAACAAGTCCCCGAGAGTCTTCTCCATGTGCCTAATTCACTGTCTCTGCTTCTCCAGGTCAGCCACCTTGGCCACAAGGATGCAAACTCATTCCCTGAGAACTAGGAGCTCCTTGCACCGAGAACACACCCAGTGGGCAGATAGTCGTACATGTGACACTTCATGCAAAACACTGGATAGCCCCCAACCCTCTGCTGGCATTCTGCCTTCATAATTGCTTTTTAAAAAATAATTATATATAATCTCAATTTTAAAACCCTTTGTATTTATGTGGTTCTCCTTGTAGAGGTCTACACAAGGAGACTAAGGCCCTGGCTTTCTGGCCCTTCCTGGGCTTCTTACAGAGCCCTTGGGCCAAGAATCCTTTGGCTCTCGCCAGAGGCTCATGCCTCTGGTGAGGTGCAGTCTTAAATAGAAGCCTCACCCAGCAGAGGGTGGGGCCAGTAGCTATTCAAATTACACCCAGGCAATCCAATTACAGTCAAACAATCACCCTTTCTCAAGCAGCCAGAACTCTACAATAACTTAAAACTCACCCGCACACTCCCAGACACAGTCCTCCCACACAGTGCCCTCAGCTAAATCACCTCAGCTGAAAGCAAATAAAAAATACTCACCCCTCTAGCAGCTCTGTCTCCTGCTGCTTCTCAGAGCTCAGCTGGGTCAGCTCATCTGAAACATCCTATTGTTAACAGCCTTATTAAGATTTTGCAAACTTCTTGCTAAAACCAAAAATGCGTACAGAGATAATAAAATCTATAAAGAAAATCTGCATATTTGCATCTTATCATGGAAAAGTCATACAGAAGGAAGGAAAGGAATGAAGGCTGGTCATGAAAGGAGGAGAGCAAAATGAAGGAGAAGAAAAGTGTGAAAAAGAGGAAGGATTGTTTTATTGTCTACAGCACATACCACTATCCTTTACAAGGTGTGACTGAGCAGACAAAACTATGGAGCTGGGTGGAGGGAAAGGAAGAGGGAAACAGTCTGCTGGAAACAACAACATTGTTAAGAGGCTGCAGCCTGACAATAATGGTAGCAGCCATGAGCTGTGCTGACTGTGGTCTTGTCTTGCCAAAATACTGCTTTGGTTGATGGGTATCAGGATATTAGGTGTTTTCCTCCTTGTTGTAGACTTTGCAGAAAAGTAAGACCAGCAGATAGTCAGAGCTACTGCTGTTTACTGTGCTCTGCCTTTCCTAATCCCCAGGGACTGCAGTACAGAACTGCATTAGAAGTAAAATAAATTGAGATGCTTTGGCTAAATGCAGCCTTGCACTGAGTTCTAGAGCCCTCCAGATGACTTGGGCCTCAGCAATTTTGTCCCATCCCGTCACCCCATCCCCCCCAGCAACCCTGCCTGTATTGCAGAACTTGCCCATGGATTTTTTTGGATGCAGTTCAGGATCATAGGGACAGTACTCCATGAACTTTACCAAAGCACCCCATTTTCTGCCAAATAGGTACCAGAGATGGAGGGTGGGAAATGGTTTCTTGGGTGCAGAATTCTGCAGTTTCTCACAGGAAATGTTAGTAAACTAATTGTAACTTTTTATCCATAAACTGACAAACATGGTACTTTGCATCCACCTATCTCTGCTCTCCCAAATCCATGACCCTAAGATCATGAGGACATAATTCCAGTAACTTTGGTAAGACTTTCTGAGTTTTCCTCCTCTGTGATCTGGGAAACATTCACTTTTTCATCTACAGGACAATCCCCTCCCCTCCAAGTATCTGTGGCCATCAAAGAGACAAAGACTGTAGTACAAAGTATTGAACAAAGTTGATGGAAGATTATCATAGTGGAACCTGCCGAATAACCATGTTATTTTGACTAGGCTGTCAATCACAAGTGATTAAATAATTATATTAACATTTTGGGGATGAGGAAGAGGGGGGAAATCATAAGCTGGCAGTTTTCTAGTTTGTGGTGTTGGTTTTACCTTCTTTGCCTCTTGATATAACTAATCTTTCAATCAGAAGTGGCACTCTACTAAAATAGTGTGAATAAAAGCAGCAACAATTAGCTTGTTGTACTATTTGCCAACAATATGTATAATGTGGATTCATATCTTTATATTTGTTTCTGCAGTCAGTTGAATGAAAAACCTTTACCAGAGGGCTGGGAGATGAGATTCACTGTGGACGGAATTCCATATTTTGTTGATCACAATAGAAGAACAACAACATATATAGATCCTCGTACTGGAAAGTCTGCTCTGTAAGCTTCTTTTTTTTTCAGTAAAACAAGCTACTGTTGGGGTCTGTTGTATTCACTCTGGGATTCTAGTATGATTTATAGTAGATACTTTAATTTTGTTACTTTCAGCAGCAGTGTTTCATACCTGTCAACTTGTGCATAATTTTAAAGTGGCAATTACATTAGGCAATATGTTTGACAAGTTATCTTCAAGACAGTTGTGTTGATTTGATTTTAAACACAGATGGATAAACTAACCTAAGTGAACATTAACAAATACTTAGGTAGCTACCAGCTCAACCATGTTATGAATGGGTTTTGACTTTATACATAAACTGTAATACTGGTTAGTCTAAGAGTTGAGGAAAGTGAAGTATTCATTTTCTTGGAAATGCTGTTTTTCAAAATGAGTTTAACCCTGCTTACTCAGGGTCT
Organism: Gekko gecko; assembly: GCA_029375565.1. NCBI lineage: Eukaryota > Metazoa > Chordata > Lepidosauria > Squamata > Gekkonidae > Gekko > Gekko gecko. The sequence goes on from JAPDNY010000006.1 coordinate 143,588,366, forward strand.
GTTTCCCTTCTGTGCATTGTGTTATATCCTGCATCTGTAAATCAAAATAGGCAATCAAATCAAACATAAATGAAAACAAATTCAATCTGAAGAACTGTAAGCATAGTGCAGCTTGCAGAATTAATCTTTCCTGTTTTCTACTATACCCCAGGCCACCCAAAAAGCAGTTCTTGTTATGCAGAGGACCCTAGGGAACAAGATGGGGTGCAGTGGAAGTTGTAGCTCTAGTGGAAGATTTTGGGCTTCCCTTGCTCATGGACATTTGGGCTCTCTGTTGGTGAGCATGTAGCCTACCACTTCTCTGCTCATCCAGATTTGGAGCTTTTCTCCAGCCCTAGGAGCTTGCCCTTCAGCTTAGGTGTCTTTTTCTCCACTTAAATTAGTGGAAGTCTTCAAATTTCTGCTGAGGACAGTGGTAGGATGTGTGCCTGTGGGTTGGATCCCATGGAAGATTTCCTCGTGTGCTAAAATTAAGCACTAAAATTATCCCTCACTGTCTGCTTGTGCCAAGTGAAAGCAATTGCGCCACCACTGTCTTTTCTACATGCACAAGGTGTTGCTTCTGATACAATTAAAAAAACACACACCAAAATGATGCAACCTGTTTCTGCATTCCATTGATACATATGCACATTATTTAGTTAAATTTAAATGCTAAATGTTGTGGCACCTTCTTTTCCACTCTCTCACACTGTTGAATTGAAGCTACTGTCTAAAAGGCACCCTTTCCCCACACTGGTGGTTAGTCCCATATTGAAGGAATAAATAGAAGTAGAAACCGTTAATGGGAATATTTATTGACTGCAAGGAAGAATGGGAAACTAAGGACTGTGTTTAGTGTATGGGAAGATCCATATTTTCTTCACATGTTTCTCAAAACTGAGTATCTGCCCAGATGCAGACTAAATGAGCTATTTTGTAACTTTTAAAATGTTTCAAGATGTAATTATGTTCTTCCTACAATGATGCTTTCCAATTTTAAAACTTCTAGCTAGTTAGTTAACTTAAGCAAGGCACTCAGGTATATGGTGAAGCTCATGCATGTGGTATAATTGTGTTCCACAGATGTAATTTTGCTTTTTATTTCCAGAGACAATGGACCTCAGATAGCCTATGTTCGTGATTTCAAAGCAAAAGTCCAGTATTTCCGGTTTTGGTGTCAGGTAACTTTTATTTTGGAAGTACAGCTTCTTAATAGCATCCAAACAAGCATTTTAACTGTAATTTCAGGGTAAGGGTTATGAGAAATACATGTTATAAAACTTAACACACATGATTGCTGATCCTGGGACAGAGTGGTTTTTGTAATAGCGGCAACTCACAGATAGATCACCAGTAAATGCAAGGGCATTAAGAAAACATAGCCTCCTCCCTTCTTGTTCCCTCTATCACCAGTTATCACGAGTATCATATTTTAGATCAATTTGCTGTCAAAGAAAATAATCTTTTACTTTAAAGTGTATCTTATATGCAAATCCTGAAAAGTATTTTGATGGCTGAAAGGCATTAATGACATCAGCAGAACAGACAGTTTACTGGATGACTATATAAACAAGTAAAGTTATCTCTTTATCCTTTCAACAGAAGTCTACGACTATGAAAAACAAGCCCTGCAGCACTTTGTGTTGCAAGATAAAATTTGTTAGACTTCTGCTTGAATCCCACGTTTTTCATCCTCGATACTCTATTCCCTACCCATTTGACTAGGAACAAATTGCGAACAAGCTTTTTTAAAATTCCAATTTATTTTTCTGTTAACGAGCAAGGGTAAAAATATTCAGTACAGAAGGTATTCTTCATGTTCAGCTGATGGTGTAAAATTAATTCTGATATAAGAAGAGCCAGGTTGAATCAGACTGATGGTTCGTCTGGTCCAGCAGCTTGTTGCACACGGTAGCAAGCCAGTTGCTGTAGAGGGTCAGCAAGCAAGGCACAAAGGCCTGGGCTTTCCCCTGATGTTGCTTTCTAGGACTTGCAGTTTTCTATAAGAGTTCAAAACAGTCATAGCTTGAGATATTATGGAACAGTGAAATCTACCTCGTTTTTACACTGAACCCTTTTTATGAGAAGAAAAGTTGCCTTTTTCCATGTATGTGTGTTGGGGGGGACACACAGAAAGCTCAGTTGGCCATGGGACCCCCCCCATGGAAGGGTACATACAGTACCAAAAGTGCATGATCTTTTGAATACTTAGGTTTCCTGTACATGCAGGGTAGGATCACTAATCTTAAAGGATGAGTTATATATGTGAAGCAGCTTTGAGATGCCTCCATATAAATAAAATAAAATTAAAAACTGGTGGAGACTCAGGGACCAGATTTTAGGAAAGAAGAGCAGAATCCTGATTTATAGGCTCAGCAGGAAGGGCTTCAAATATAGGCTGTAGTTGGCAAACCCCATTAAGCACAGTAGGACTTGCTTCTGCATGTCTCTCTATGAAGAGGAGAGGTTGAGATAAGATTTTTGAATTCTATTGTGTGCTTTGTGTTTGCATATGTGATACCATCTAAAGGGGGATGTACAACTGTTTCACAGTCCAAAATTACCCGATGGTACCTTTGTTAAAAAGCAGATTATGCTTCATAAATCAACTGTTGCTTCTATTTGTGGTATGCTGTTCCCATAATTCCTACAGTGTGTGCTTGAATGTCTTGTGTGTGTGTTTAAACCTGTTTCTTGCATTTCAGCAACTGGCTATGCCCCAGCACATAAAAATCACAGTGAGCAGAAAGACATTGTTTGAAGACTCCTTTCAACAGGTAATGAACTATGCTTGAGTACTTACTGTGAAACTGTGCAGGGAAGTTATTTGCAGTTAACTTTGTTTGACCCTCAGCTCAGTCTAAAATGTACCTGATCTCTAGTTCTTTGCTTCTACTTCCAGTCCACTCCTATAAATGGCTTGGTCAAATTGTTCAAAGAGCTAATGGCAAGGAGCAAGTTCATAATCTCCTCCTCAATTATATTGAAAATCATGTTCCAGAAAACAAAAATATCAGAACAGCTATTTTCATATTATTAACTTATATAATTGGGAATGTTAGGAATTGCAGGGTGGCACAATAATTAAATTCCTTTCAGTCTGACAGTCTGTGAAAATATTAATTACCTAACTTTCTCCCCACTAAGATAATGAGCCTCAGCCCTCAGGATTTACGAAGACGCTTGTGGGTTATCTTCCCTGGAGAAGAAGGATTAGATTATGGTGGTGTTGCACGGTAAGGATGTCTTCCTTCATAAAACAAACACGCCCAGCAGCACCTGAACCAACAAGGTTTTTGGGGTATAAGCTTTCGAAAGTCAAAGCTCCCTTCATCACATACCCCAAAAATCTTGCTGGTCTCCATGGTGCTACTGGACTGAAATCTAGCTCTTCTTCTTATGGCTATTCTCTAAAACCCCAAAATACTAGGTAGGAAGGCTTTTTAGAAAACATGTCAGGTTGCACCTTTCAAACTTTGACCCCTCCCCACATGCACTTTATTAGAAAAACCATTTTAAAATAAAAAAGATTCTCTATAATTTTGTTCCTGACTGGCCAATAGGTAACAAAAGAAAAAGTTCTGAATGTAGAGCTGTAGGGTGCCGTATGTACATGACTTTTCAGGCATCCTAGACGTAAATAGCCAGTATGATCTCTTATTCCATATTTGATAGCCAAATGGGGTTAAATTGTAAGGCACAAATATGTGATTCTTCAGCTAAGGTAGCAAAAAGGAACTTTAATAATCTCTAATACCGGTTCTCAACTGTAGTACTTAATAGTATCTCAAACAAGCATAGTTTTTTGTGCCATCCTTGATATTACAAATATAGAACTTTTAAAATGCTGTTGTCTGCTCTGGCCATCTCATTTGTAAAGTCTCTAAATCTAAATGCCATCAATCAGTATGCTCTTCAGTTTTAAAGCTAAAACACTGGATTTTCAGCATCACATATGCAATACTTATAAACTAAAAGTCTAATGGGGTGTCAGTACAGTGGAATAGTTAATCAAAAGTGTTGGCAAAGTGGCTCTTTCCCCACCTTTACCAAACAGCAGTTTGTCCTGCAACTCCTCTCTGAGGATTCGGGGTGGGGGGGAGCCTTGCAAACAAAATGTGCTACAGGACATGGCTCTGCACCATTCAAGAGGGAAGTTTTTCTGCTTCTGCTGACGGAAGCCATGGGTTGTAAAAGGCAATGTTTACCTAATCCTTCCTTGATGTTGCAGTGCCCCTTCCTATGGTGCTCTTTGCTTGTGAGGTACTCCTAATTCTCAGGAGGTTCAGGACAAGTGGCTGGCTTTCTCGGGGAAGGCAGAGTAAGATCCACTGTATCCATCACCTTTTGTGAAGTCTTGTGCTGGATCCAACCCATATAACCTAAATTTAGGAATTTTGCTCAATGGTGGGTTAGCAACAACTATGAGATGTACATGGGATGAAAGAATTAGTTTTATCAAGGAAAGAGCAATAACACATTCCAGAGCTTAAACCAGTCATAAGCAAATAAGTAGTCAACCATAACTGAAGCCCAGGGTAATCCCGCTATCATCAGAGATTGCAGAAGTTCTGTAAAAAACAAAGTTGTTTTGTGCCCTCTGAGCAGTGTCTAAACTTGTTTGTTTTTTGTGGTGTTGACCGTGAGTTCTTTGTGTGGTTCCAGGGAATGGTTCTTTCTGTTGTCGCATGAAGTGCTGAATCCAATGTATTGCCTGTTTGAATATGCAGGGAAGGATAACTACTGCCTACAGATAAACCCCGCATCTTACATCAATCCGGACCACCTGAAATACTTCCGCTTTATTGGCAGATTTATTGCCATGGTGAGTTCAGAGCTGGTTGGGAGTTTTGTGAGGGGGATGGTACTAGGGACAAGTTGAGAATCATGGCTGAGGAGCTTGAGGAACTGCCGAGTGGTTCGAATCATTCTCTGATTTCTAATCCTGAGGCAGAAGCTCTTCATATCTATATGGGAGATTGTAAGTCCTCTTCTTGCACATCTGTGCAAGTCCATTACAACCATTAGCAAGCTTTTAATTCTGCTCCTTCCCACTTTTAAATGTGACAATTACACACATTTTGGGAATATATTTTCTACATCTGAAATTGCTGTGCACCACCTTCAGTTTCAGACTGATGGGGTATAAACTACATAAATTAAATAATATCCTTAATGTTTATCCAATATGTATGTAGAAGCAGAGGTTCTTAAATAGACCTTCATTGTATGAAGCCAGTATGGATTCAAATTGTAGCTTAGCCAAGGACTTCACTAGGATTGGGTCTTTGTCATCTCCTATTTACAATCTGTGCAGCTGAAATTTCTAACCTGCCCCTCATGGGCTGAGGGTAGAATTATTCCACCATACTTTTCCATGTTGCTTCTTTCTCATCTCCTTACCTCCAGTAGCTGTAGTGGCTTTGGGGAGATTTTTTTCAATGCAGAGCTAGCGGCTTTAGGGAGATTTTTAAGAAATGCATTAAGATGCATATTGTCTCATTGCTCAGCATTTTCTAGTTGTGGGATTGAATGGACAAGGACTTGTGTACAGTGAGACTGCTATATAAAATATGATACTAGTTTCCATCTTTTGCAGGCATTGTTCCATGGGAAATTTATAGACACAGGTTTTTCTCTACCATTCTACAAACGTATCCTCAACAAGCCAGTGGGACTAAAAGATTTAGAATCCATAGATCCAGAGTTTTACAACTCACTCATCTGGGTAAAGTGAGTTTCTGACTAACTTCTTCATCCTTGAAACTATCCAGAAATTTATCAGTGTATGTATGCTCAAGTGATATAAGTACTGTGTGGCTCGTGGATTGGAGACAGAACTAATATCTGACATTTATCAACACTTCTAATTGTGCTCTTAACATTTGAATTTGCATTTTCATAAGCAACTTTGTCTTTAAATCTGGGTGCTGTAAGCACCTTTTTAATTTTGTGCTGCATCAAATACAAACCGCTAACACCAAATGCAATTACATGCCAGTTATAACTATCATTAGATAGTTTGTTGAAGGCTTTCACAGCCAGAGTTCATTAGTTGCTGTAGATTTTCCGGGTTGTGTGGCCATGGTCTTGGCATTGTAGGACTTGACGTTTCGCCAGTAGCTGTGACTGGCATCCTCAGAGGTATAACACAGAAAGATGGAGAACTCTCTGTGTCAAGGTGAGCAGAAAAATGGTAGGCAGGTAATTTATATCTACCCTGGAAGGTGGCGTAGGGCTGAGTCAATTTTGTGTTTTTCTGGACAGGAAACCATGCCCTATTTATTGTTAAGCTCTCTTCTTTCCTGTTGAAATTGTGTTTATAAATTCCCTATGTAATCTGACATGGTAATTGGAAGTGTTGTCCAGTCTTTCAGTGTTTTGGAACCAAATGCTGTGTCCTGTTTGGGTTAGCCTATGTTCAGCCACTGCTGATTTTTCAGGTTGGCCAAGTCTGCAGTGTCTTTCATGTTCTTTTATTCTTGTCTGAATGCTATGTTGTGTGGTCCCGATGTAAACTTGTCCACAACTGCATGGTATGTGGTATACTCCTGCAGAAGTGAGGGGGTCTCTTCTGTCTTTTGCCGATCGTAGCATCTGTTGTATTTTTCTGGTGGGTCTGAATACTGTTTGTAGGTTGTGTTTTTTCATAAGTTTTCCCATCTGATCAGTGATTCCTTTGATATATGGCAAAAACACTTTTCCTGTGGGAGACTGTTTTTCCTTAGTTGTTTGTTTTACCTTTGGTTTAATTGCTCTTCTGATTTCATTCTTAGAGTAGCCATTTGCTTGAAGTGCGTAGTTAAGATGATTTAGTTCATCATTGAGAAAGTGTGGTTCACATATCCATCTTGCACGGTCAGATTTTAAAAATAAATAGGGCATGGTTTCTTGTCCTGAAAATGCTCTACAGCTGACAATAGCAATAAGATTAGAGTTTCAGTAGCCATTCCACACACAAAAGAACCTCCTCAGGACACAGGAAACCTCCTCAGGAAACAATCCATAGACAAAAGAAACTCATCAGGAAAGCTCCTCCATTAGCATGTTCATAGCCTGGAAAACTACTACAAGATAATGACTCAGCCCTAACCCACCTTCCAGGGTAGATATAAATTACCTGCCTACCATCTTTCTGTGTTATACCTCTGAGAATGCCAGTCACAGCTACCAGCGAAACATCAGGTCCTACAATGCCAAGACCACGGCCACACAAGCCAGAAAATCTACAGCAACTAATATCATTAGATAGCTTTGTTGATATTTAACAAACAGTTAAATCACCTGTTTCTTAGGCATGCATTATATATCGTTTTTCCTTCTCTCATGTGCCATGCCTTGACCAATAGTTCCTTCAGCTATAATGTGAGTTTAATATCCACAGTCTGGTACAGAGAAGAATTTTCAGGAAAAAATTAGTTTCAGCTGTATCGTGCTGCAAAAATTTAGATCCAAGGAACTTCCACAGTAGAAAGGCTCCTCATTTAGCCAAAGGGAGTCTATGGATCCAGTGCCCTGTATTCTGTTTCTGCCAAGGTATATTATCTCATTTGTGTGGACCCTTCATAATTTGAACCAATCCAAATTGGTTTTTATGTGCTTTAACTTTATAAAAATAGTTTCTACAAATCTTGTATGATAACTGAAGTAAAACTGTCCTACATACAGATTGGCACATAGGGAACACATGGACCCTGTTTTGTAATTCAAATGCATCACAGAGGGGTCTGATACATTAAAATTTGAAGTATCATTTCAAACAAATGAAGGAACTGCTTCATTTAACTGTGCAGAAAGAATGGAAGAAAAAGTATGAATGATTTATGCAGTATCAAAGCATGGTACACTGCACTATTCAGTTGTTAGTTTGAATGCTGGATCACATTTCTTTTTTATTTGAAACAAACTCCTGTATGCCTCATGCAAGGATTTTAGCTTTACTTGTTTGAAAGACAAATTCTGCAAATCTACTCTACACAGAGTAGAGAATATTGCTGGGCAAGAGAGAGAGTGGAATAGTTCCACAGCATTAAGAAAACAAAGTAAAAGACTGAAAGTCTCTTCTGGTGCATTTTTGACACACCCTGTGATCAGGCACACTCTCATAGTGAAACAGAAGTATGAGTCATACTTCAGATTGCCTATACCATGTGGATTAATACCCCCAAACAGCCAACAATTCCTTTGATTACAGCTGATGAAAGAAATCTTGTTGTAATTTGGGGAAATGCCACTAGCAGTATCGGCATACCTCTCTGCGCTGCAGACCTGCATATTGAGGAAAATGACTCCAAAGTAATCACATGAACCATGACTCACTTCAGCAATGTGATATGTGTTATGATGCAAATTTTGCGCAAATTGACTTAAAAATTGGGAAATTTCACAGTAGAATCCTCCTCTAGCTGCCCATGTTGATGAAGAAACAAATTTAAGTAATTTTTAATCTAATGTGAAACATCTAGTCCTCTAATTGAAAAACAATGGCTTCTGTCCTGATGATAAAATTAATGAGGCTTATTTCCAAGTGCACATGGTTACAGAAAAGATATTTCTGTTGTTAACAACTTATAGCCTTTATTTCTTGAAGGGAAAACAATATTGAGGAATGCGGCCTGGAAATGTATTTCTCAGTGGATAAAGAAATTCTAGGTGAAATTAAGAGCCATGATTTGAAGCCCGATGGCAGTAATGTCTTGGTTACTGAGGAAAACAAGGAAGAATATATCAGGTAAGTGCAAAGGTGGTTTTCAGGTACAGTTTTTAGCTTAAGTCTTAAATTTTTATTAAATCTTACTTACATATTTCAAGCCTGATTTTCTTCCTGAAGGGACTCAAAGCAGCTCACAACCACAAAAAGAAAAATGCAATACAAATAAACAAAAACTGGTGCAGCAAAGGGCTCTTGCTTTAAAATGTAAAACCTTTTGTTTAAGGTGTGATCCTGAATACTTGTGCTAAGTGTTGGGATGTCACTTAAATACAGTGAACAGTTGATTTCTAGGCTGCAGATTCTAAAATAGAACAGTTCCAAGCAGGCTTGGGGTGAAGTTGCATGACTGACTATACACATGTGGCCTGTAGATCACTTTGCTTCAGCCCTTTGCTGGAAAAGTCTATGATGTACCAGAATTTAGTTCACATTTGGTGTAGAACAAATATTCCAATAACTCATGCTATTCTTCCATCCTTAAAAACTTGAATGTGTATTTCCGCCTTCCTTGCTGTTATTGAAGATAGTTGTATCATAAGAACATAAGAGAAGTCAACGTTGGATCAGGCCAATGGCCCATCCAGTCCAACACTCTGTCACACAGTGGCCAAGAATACCAGGTGCCATCAGGAGGTCCACCAGTGGAGCCAGGACACTAGAAGCCCTCCCACTGTTGACCCTCCCAAGCACCAAGAATATAGAGCATCACTTGCCCCAGAGTCCCTATCTATACCTTGTGGCTAATAGCCACTGATGGACCTATGCTCCATATGTTTATCTAATTCCCTCTTGAAGCTGTCCATACTTGTAGCCGCCACAACCTCCTGTGGCAGTGAATTCCATGTGTTAATCACTCTTTGGGTGAAGAAGTACTTCCTTTTATCCATTCTAACCCAACTGCTCAGCAATTTCATGGAATGCCCATGAGTTCTTGTATTGTGAGAAAGGGAGAAAAGTACCTCTTTCTCTACCTGCTCTATCCCATACATAATCTTATAAACCTTGGTCATGTCACCTCTCAGTCCTTTGACTGCTGTACCAATAGCACTTGTTTCCCTGTATATGAGCACTTTGGAAAGTTCCATCTTGTTTGTATGCATGATTGCATGGGATTGCAGTGTAAAGTTAGCACCAGAAGAATTCCATAAGAGTGACTGCTGAAGCCTTATTCCCCATTTAACCTTCCTCAAAATGCATTAAGATGCTATTGTAGTATGCAGCCTAGGAGGCTGAGCTTACTGACAAAGGCCACTAACTTCTAACAGATGGCTTTGCCTGTATTGTATAATACAACCACGTTGTGCTACTATACAGGTAAGGCTACTGCTGGGGCACTCTAGCCTATATATGTTCCTCATTTCACATGCACATCATTCCCAAAATGCCTTTCTCCTCAAAGTAGAGAGATTATCCAGAGGTTATCCAAGTGTTACAGTGGAGAGAGCCACAAATGTTTCAAAACAGAGCAATGAATGAAAGTGTCAGGAGGCCATTGATACCAGATGTCTTTCCAAAGGACCATTCATCATAGACCCCTGCGCAGAGCAGTGTGAATAATTACCTTTTTGATATCTTAAGAGTTACCTGTCCAGAGCTCTTTGTGCCACTGGTGTTGCCATTAGTGGATTTGTTCTGCCAGCAGTGATGCTTTCCTCTGATGCAAAGAGCCTTTCCTGATGCAAGGTGCTCTTCTGCTGACTGAAGATCTTCTTTCATCAGGAGAAGGCTCCTTGTGCCAAAGGAAAGCACTGCAGAGGGATCCAATCCTATTTTAATGGATTACAGTATTCATTACATAAAGTTGGCAGGGTAAATGAATGGAACAGTTTTTGAGTGAATAACTACATCTTTTGTTGCTGTAGGCTAGTAGCAGAATGGCGACTTTCCCGCGGTGTTGAAGAACAGACCCAAGCTTTCTTTGAAGGCTTCAATGAGATTTTACCACAGACATACTTGCAGTACTTTGATGCCAAGGAACTAGAGGTAAGATTGTCTTTAGGTTGTAAGATTTAACTAAGAAATTAGTCACCTATTTGCAGGGGCAGGCACATAAAGAAATGGCATCTACCTGACATAAATCCCCTGGGAAGATAAAAATTAAAGAAGGCAGTTGCAGCTGGGTTGCCCAGCTGCCTCAACGAAGCGTGCATTAAGTTAAGAAGTCTGTTATTGTGGTATGTATAAACTCATCCAAACTAGGATACTATCATTAATACTGTTTGTACTTGGGTGATCAAATTAGCTTTACTTAAACAAGAACAAATAAATCCTAAATGCATTATCTCTTCTGAAAAATAATCCTGAAAGGTATTGTGTCATCATTTCTTAACCACTACTCCTAACTGATGTCTGCCTTTCTGTTTACAAAGGTGCTTTTGTGTGGTATGCAGGAGATTGACCTAACTGACTGGCAAAGGCATACTATCTACCGGCATTACACCAGAACAAGCAAACAAATTGTGTGGTTTTGGCAGGTTTGTATTGCTTTAACATGGAAGATTTATATACAAGTTTTGTTAGCACCCAAACTTTAATACTGAGTCATCTCTGAAGAACTATTAATCCCTTTCCCCCTGGTTCCTGTTTGAAAAAAAATTGCTTGAATGTTATTCCTTCTAAATTTAGATTACAGGTGATCATCAGACTGTACTACATGCTGTTCAGTTAGCGTCACAGCAGTATGACCTGTTGTTGTTGGGTGTTGGCCCTAGGCGAGTTCATTCCTTTTCCAGCTATACACCTGCCTGGGTGACCTTGTGTGTGTCATAATCTTTCGGTCTCTACTGCCAGTCGGTAAAATGAGAACAGTAGTGGCTTCCACATCAGAATGATGTGACAGTTCAAGTATTTCTGCAGTTTAATTGGGGGGAGGGGTCATTCTTTGTGAAGGGTAAGTGTTTATGATCCAGCCAAATCCAGGCAAGCAAGCTGATCAGATTAAAAATTATCATAATAATGGTTAACAGGTAATCATAGGCTTGTCGGCGCCTAGATCTGGGCGGATGAAAAAACCAGAGTTTTGCCCAAATACCAGAGCGTCCCTGCATGACATCCCCTCCCCCCAGAATGCCCCCATATCCAGAGTGACAAGGGGACCTGGCAACCCTAGATAATCACCAAAGCAAAATATCCTTTGGGGAAAAAAATGTTTTGAAGTACTGTTAACATGGCTGCTGCTTTGTAGTTACTGGACTACTACTTATGGATTAAGGTACAAAGGAATCTGAAATTATACTCTGTAGCCAGTATTGCAGTGAGAAACAAAGAGATACAGAACTTGGTACATAGTTAGACGTAGCCAGTCTTGGAAAAATGCTTCCTACCTATGCAGGATTTCTTAATTGTTTTCACTTTCACCTCTTTGGGGCACATTGTAGTGAGATACATCAGATTTCACTGCTGTTGTGTTAGTTCAAAAACTTATCCAGACAATGATTTCAAAGAGACTTCCTTACATAAGAACATAAGAGAAGCCAATGTTGAATCAGGCCAATGGCCCATCTAGTCCAACACTCTGTCACACAGCGGCCAAAATATACCAGGTGCCATCAGGAGGTCCAGCAGCAGGGCCAGGACACTAGAAACCCTCCCACTGCTGCCCCTTCCAGCACCAAGAATAGAGTGCATCACCTGCCCCAGACTGAGAGTTCCCATCTATACCCTGTGGCTAATAGCCACTGATGGACTTCTGCTCCATATGTTTATCTAATTCCCTCTTGAAACTGTCCATGCTTGTAGCTGCCACCACCTCCTGTGGCAGTGAATTCCATGTGTTAATCACTCTTTGGGTGAAGAAGTACTTCTTTTTATCTGTTCTAACCCAACTGCTCAGCAATTTCATGGAGTGCCCACGAGTTCTTGTATTGTGAGAAAGGGAGAAAAGTACTTTTTTCAGCCTGCTCAATCCCATTCATAATCTTAGAAACCTCGATCATGTCACCCCTCAGCCATCGTTTCTCCAAGCTAAAGAGCCTCAAGCGTTTTAACCTTTCTCCATAGGGAAGGTGTTCCAACCCTTTTATCATTCTAGTTGCCCTTCTCTGCACTTTTTCCAATGCTTTAATATCCTTTTTGAGATGATTCCTCCAGTTCTTTCCAGTTGCCCTTTCTGCCCCATGCCCCTGTCTCTGCACTTTTCACTGCCCATTTGAAACTACAACCAAAGCTCAGTGTGGCAAGAACGAGTTATATACATTTTAACAACTTGTCCATTTTTAAGACTAAAGTTAATTTAGCAGAAGGTTGATAGTTCTGACCCACTATCATATCGTGCTTCAACTCATAGACATAATCTTCTGTACTCATCTTTAGAATTTTTAAAATTAGCATGGGTAAACTAAGTGGCTGTATCTCTCTCTTTTTTAAGAAGCCTGCAATAATGCAGTTGTAAACAAGTAATCCCTGATTGAGCTTCTTTCATAGCATTTGCTTGCATGGGCCCATTCAGGGGCACTAGGGATAAAATGTGTTTGTGTACAGCTTTTTAAAATGCATTCTCTTTCAGTTTGTGAAGGAAATAGATAATGAGAAGAGAATGAGACTGCTACAGTTTGTTACCGGAACATGTCGATTGCCAGTTGGAGGATTTGCTGATCTCATGGGTATGCAAAATTGTTTGTACGAAATGCTTGAGAGTGAGTGTACCTGTTGTCTTTGGGATTTGGGTTCAAAACCCCATAATTCGGAGATGGTGGGATACCTTGGCATATGTCTGCCTGCTTCTGTCTCTGGCCATTGAATGAGATTAAGAGTTTTAAGGCTTTTGTCACCAGGAGTAAGCAAAAGCATTTGGCAAGTTAGATGTACTCTGTATTTATCATGGATGACAGTTTCACAGTTTTGAGAAACCACAGCCTGCATGTTTCTGCTGATCTGTTGATGGTTGAGCTGGCTTCAGAACTTGCTTCAGAATTGCTTCAGAGCCAGTTTGGTGTAGTGCTTAAGTGCGCAGACTCTAATCTGGGAGAACCCAGTTTGATTCCCCACTCCTCTACTTGCAGCTGCTGGATGACCTTGGGCAAGCCATAGTTCTGACAAGAGCTGTCCTTGAAAGGGCAGTTCTGGAAAGAGCTCTCTCAGCCCCACCTACCTCACAGGGTGTCTGTTGTGGGGAGGGGAAGGGAAAGGAGTTTGTAAGCTGCTCTGAGACTCTGAGTGAAGGTCAGGGTATAAATCCAATCTCTTCTTGTTGTTCCTTTTGTACTTTGGAGGGGGCACATGCTTCCAAAGGTTGTTTTACTGTCCTTTGTCACATAAAGTGGATCAAAGCTGAGGTGCCAGAAAACAATCAGAACTAGTCCGTATTTTTTGCCCTGTTTGACTGCTTCAATATCCTGGGACTGAATATAGCAGACCTCCAGAGGCTTTAGTGTGTCTGCTTCCATCAAAACTTATCCAATGGATGCTGCTGATCAGACTTTCAGCAGGATGCCTGCTTTTGATCAGCACTGAAAATGTATCCCCTCTACTAATGCCTTTTAAATTCTGGAAGTGACCACTTGTTGTTTCTCCTCTTAAACTCTAGAAAGGCCTACATGTGAATCATCACCAACATAGAGCGAAGTTGCTTTGCAGCACAGCAATTTCATGTATTTTGCTAATTCACCAAGTCTGTCCTCCCATGCTGTCTGTTGCATTCCTGTTATAAAAGGCTGCTGCCCAATAACGAGGCGTCTGTTGGCACGTTAAATGATGTGATAAAATCTTCAGTAGTCTTTAAGGTGCCACTCCTGCTTGTTTTTTCTGCAGCAGACTAATATGGCTACCTTTTTGGAATTGTGCCCATTGTGGAGTACATAATGCCAGTGTAACTGTAATTATGTTGAGTGCCTTCAGGATGATACATTAGTCATCCCCTGTGTTGTCCTTGCTATGATAACTATTTTGCCACATGTCTATGATTGCAATACCAACACCTTTCTGGAAAGGACTTGGTGGCTTAAATAGTACAACAAATTTAGAGTCCAGTGACACCTTTAAGTCCAACAAAGGTTTATTCAAGGTCTTAAAGGTGCACTGGACTCTAAATTTGTTCTCCTGCTCCAGACCAACACAGCTGACCACCTGGATCTATTTTAAATAGTACAGTCAGTACCCTCTAGTGCCATAAATGTCATCTGCACCTGACATTCTAACTGAAATCAACTGCATATATGGATGCAGTTTATGAGATCTGAATATTCATCCTCAGGTGCTGTGTTTACAATGTGAATCATACTGTGGGAAACCAGATACAGTTTTCATTATGGTATAATATCTTAAATTTGAAATGTTTTTTTTTAATTATAGGGAGTAATGGACCCCAAAAGTTTTGTATTGAAAAAGTTGGTAAAGAAAACTGGTTACCTAGAAGCCATACCTGGTGAGTAAACTATTAGATGAGAAAATGGTGGTTTTGATCAGTTTTTTCTATTGTTCTAACAAGGGATTGTGGGGCACTTCATGCAAAACATTTTTGCTGTACTCTGAAGAATGTGGCAGATATATATGAATGTGCCACAAGTTTATCAACACATCATGGATGTTCATTACAGAGCCATGACTTACTCCAACTTCTTGTTGAGGGCATACTTCTTGGCAAATGTGGGTTTGCCTCTGTTGTAATGTATGAAATGATCAATGGTTCAGATTTAGAATCACATTAATACTTGATAATGAGAATATAACTAAGCTCCTTGTCCTTAATACAGACAGCAAAGGATCCTATATTTCCTTTAGCAAATGGTTTAAATTCATTTCCTTACTATTTTTCTAAATATTTCCTCTAATACAGACTAAAATTACAATAAATACAGCGTACAGTTGTAAGCCAACACCGAAAGATCTAAAAAATAAAAATAGAAACAGGCAATGCACTAGTACAGGAAACAACCAAACACTTGACAAAATAAGTCTTGGCATCAATGATGATGATGCTTAGCAAACCCTCTATAAAAATACTCCAGAACTATAGTGTCACATGATAATTAAACTTGGTAAGATGACAATTTTCCAAAAAGCAAGACTATAAGTTTGCATCCTCTCAGAATTAATTATTGCTTATAGATAAGAGTTATAAAGGCAGGGCTATTTTTGGTCCGGAACGCCCCGGAACAGTGTTCCAGCTGGCTTCCAAGCCCGCCACTCCCTTCTCCACCCCTCCCCTCCTTCGGTGGAAAAAAGAAGCGGCAAAAATTGCTTTCCAGTCCTGGGTGGTCATCAAGTTCCGCCCCACTCTTCCATGGCTCCGTCGGGCCATCAGCATGCCCTTGCCGGCTCCAGGCCGCCTTGCTCCCCATGGCACTGCACAGCCCGGCAAGTGGAGTGCGCTGGGTCGGTCTCTCTGCCACCGGCCGCTACAAGATGGCTCTGTGGCGGAGAGCTGTGCCGCGTGCCTTTTCCCGTTGAGCAGGGGACTGAGGCAGACCAGGTGTAGGCAGGGCTCCAGCGGCCTTGGCCTACCCCGCACCCTGGCTGTTCCTGCCACAAACCAGGCCTCGGGCGGGCAGCCCGGGCAGGTAGGTGCAGTGCAGCCCGACCTGGCACTCATCATCACCCTGCTTCTGAGGCTGCTTTGGCGTGTCGAGGGACTGGCGGGGGGAGAAGCCGGTCGGGAGGTGAGCTGTGTGAACCTGACCTTCAAAATGTAGCTGCTCAGGAGGACCGCATCCTCCAACCACTCCCTCATCACTTTCCTTTACTTGACTTGAATTTTTGCACAGGTAAAAAAGACCATCCACTCTCAGGAAGCCCCCATCGAGGGTCTGTCCTATGCATTGTCTGCCGCCTCACCAAAAGCCCTGCAGGCTGAGGCTGCTGCTCCACTTGTCCGGCTGTGCCAGTGCTCCTCCTCACAAGACCAGCCACTCCAGCGGAGCAGAGGAGCACAGGCACAGCTGGGCGAGCAGAGCAGTTACATGGCTACATGATGACTTCCCTAGCCACTGAATCCAGAAGGGTGATTTTGATAGTGCAACATATCCCGAAGGAAGGAAGATAATTGATTTGCCTAGAAGGAATAAGTTTTGATGCCTGAGAAATGGAGAATTGGGGGAGGGTTGGATTCTAACAGATTCTTTGTTTTAGGAATTTGATAACCAAATAAAGCTCCCCTAATCTGTTTTTTTTTTTTGCCCTCACTTGGATGGCCCAGGCTAGCTAGCCTGTCTCGTCAGAACTCGGAAGCTAAGTAGGGTTGGAGACCACCAAGGAAGTCCAGGCAGGGGCAGGCAATGGCATCTGTTGCCTTGAAAGCCCTATGGGGGTTGCCATATGCCAGCTGTGACTTGACAGCACTTTCCTCCACCACCACCACCAATCTGTTTTATGAACTCATTTTGGTTTTATTTTGTCAATAGGAACCTTTAGGAATTGATTCCAATACAGTGTGGGAATAATTGTCGGACATAAAATATTGGTTCAGGCAAGATTTTGTATAGATGGGACAGAATATTTGAAATAAACAAGTTATTCATCCTCTCATCCCCATTCCACAATGCACCACCTTGTTCCATCCTTTTCCTCCTCTATGTCTGGATGCTGGGATGTGGAATGGTATGGTCTAGCCCAATCTTATAATCTCTCAGAAGTTTATCAGGGTCAGTACTGGGATCAGTGATCTCCAACAAAGACCTAGTCTGAAATCACCATTTCAGTATAGTTTTCTAAGTTCCAGAGTGTTTATTGAGATGTTTGCTTATGTTACTGTTAATGTTACTTTTAAAATAAATATAATACTAATTATTAAAAGTATGGAATTGGAAACTTTTTTTAAAAAAATAATGTTTTTATTGGTTTTGTCAAAACCATTTTGACAACAAACAAGGTAAACAGAATAAGAAGCAAAAGGTGGGTGTGGCTGGATGACCACACTTCTGGTAACATGGGGGTGTGGCCTAATATGCTAATGAGCTGTGCTGTCAGGATGTGGCCTAATATGCTAATGAGTTTCTGCTGTTGGGTGTGGCCTATTATGCTAATAAGTTCCTGCTGGTTTTTTTCTACAAAAAGAGCCCTGTATAAAGGTACTGGGTTTCATTGTAGCAACAGCACAGAAGATGGTATAATCGTGTGCTGTAGTGCTGGAGCCTAGAAAGACCATAGTATTAGCAGTACAAATGATGTTTCTGTTTAGTCATGGAACTCTCAGGATGATCTTGTGAGGCTTAAGTGGGTGAAGGAAGCAGCTGTGTGTATGTTAGCAGTCAGACCTGTCCTCTCACAGAGGGGCAGTTTATAGCTTATAGAGGCAGAAACACCTCTCCATACATTATCCCAGTATCTTAGAGCAGGGCACTGCTTGGGCCAAGATGGATGCCAGCCAGGAATGAGCCTGGGAAAATAATTTCAAAACACAAGTCAGAGCGGCTGGCCAACTGCTGCCCCCTTCTTGCCTTGGTGAGATGCATGACTTTAGAACAATAGATTGCCCCAGGCCTATTGATTCACTCAACATAATCCCATCATCACCCCAGCCTCACTTCCTCTCACCCATTGCCCCTTGATTAAGTGGAAGTTAACCAACACTTAATTAATATTATTTATTGAATTTCTGAATTGCCCCATTCCTGAGTACACAGGGCTCTGGGAGATTTACAACAAATTAAAACAAAAAAATACAAATTAAAATCAACAATCAATTAGTCCTAATTTCAGATGGCTTCTATAATTTAATCTAAAACCTGCTCTGGACTGCTGTTCCATCTCATGGGCAGGTTAAGGAGGAGGCCGAAGTGGGCAAGGTGGAAGAAAAGAAGAGGGTGCCAGCTATGATGGAAAACTGTTGTTGTCGTCAATCAAAAGCCTGGTGGAACATCCCTGCCTTTACAGGTCTTTGGAAATGCAGTAAATCCCACAGGGCCCTGATGGAAGTTGGCAGAGAGTTCCACCTGGTTGGAGCAAAGGCCAAAAAAATCCTGGCTCTGGGTCGATATCTTTGAGACCAGGGATCACCAGCAGATTGTTCTCAGCAGAGCATAATGGGGACATACCAAAGGAGACAGTTCCAAAGATATCTATTGACCTTCCTGATTGCCCTTCCCATCCAGTACTTGTGGAGCCATCAAGCCTCTCACACCTTTTTGTCTACCTTCAGTAAAATCATTAAGTTTTTGTTTTCTGGCAAGCACTTCATCTCCACCTAAGGGAACATTTTACCCTTTAAATATGGCACCCTGCTACCCTGCCTGGATCCCTCCTCACACCCTTATTTGCTTGCGGATGTACTATTTCATTTCCCAAAACACTGGCCATTTTTCCTCTTTGACTGTTTCCGTAGTCCTCTTCAAGATAGGTAATTCTCACCCTTCCCTAAAAATCTCTCCCCTTCCTCCTTGTTTTTCTTATTTCTTACGTATATGTGCGTTTTTGTTTATTTTCATTTTCTTTTTAATAAAAATCCTTTCTACTTGAACATCTGCCTGGTTTATTTCGCAAGTTCTCTTATAGGGAAAAATCTTGGTATACCTAGGTGGAGATTCCAGTTACCTACCTCTCACTCTGTCTTTGCTAATTCCCCCAGTTAATTAGGAGACTACCTGTTTGGGTAACATGTACACCATCTTGACCTTGCAGGAATAGGATAAAAATGTGATAAAACATATAAACATTAATAAATAATATATTCCTAAAATTAGAGGAAAAAATGAAACAGATTATTATAGAAGGTAGGCATAAGTATAGTATCTTCCCTCTAACCAAGCTGCAGCTGCGAGACAAAACGGAGGCATCATAAAGCTAGGGAAATGTGCCTCCCATTCTTTAATCCATTAATGATATTTTTAGGAATGCAAGTCACTGTGTGATTGGATGTGTGTGTGCTAAGAATTCAAAATTTTTATTGCACTGCATTTATGCATTGTTGTTTTATTGTATTTTAACGTTGTATGCGGCCTTGAGCCTGCTTATGCAGGCAAAGCAGGATATAAATCAAAAATAATAAATAATAAGTAAACAGAAACTCTTGCTTATTTTCAGTTTCAATCGCTTGGACTTGCCACCATACAAGAGTTATGAACAATTGAAGGAGAAGCTTTTGTTTGCCATAGAAGAGACAGAAGGATTTGGGCAAGAGTAACCATTGATGGAGTTTGCACCCAAAGAACGTGAATTCATATATGGTGTGCATTCTTCTCTGACTCTGCTTGTTGCACATCTTACATTAAAGAAGACTTGACCTTGATTTTATTTAATAATTGCTAGTGTATAAGTAAATGGATGTTACCCTGCAATGTTATGCATACTAATTAATGATTTCTCCTTAGTCATTTGAGAAATCCAAAATGATACATCTGTTTTTATTTAAAAAAAACCCTAACAAGGAGGCTTACTATGTTTCTCGATCTTGATCTTGGGTTGTGTTCATTAACTGGAATTATTATTTTTTAAAGAAAACCTACTCCTTTTGTCTTTCCATTTTAGTAGCATCTCTTTGCTGCTGATGCACTGGAAAGTCCACTGGTAGCTGCAGTGCTGCAGCATCCTTATTTCCAATAGCACTTGCTTGCAATCAGCCTGGGATACTGCAAGCAGATCCCTTGCTTTGTGTTAACGGATTCTTACCCAAGTGTGGCTTGACTGTTTCTTCTCTCCCAAAGCTTATTCCTGTATCACCTCAGCTAGCTCTGTAGGGAGGCATGTGGATGAAATGCACACATCCAAGACTCAGCACTGTTGTTAATTTTAGCAGTAGGACCCCATTCCTCAAGTTTTTCTACATTTGAGTTTGTTCCCACCCAATCTGTGCATTTTAACTTCAGTCTGTTTACGGTACACCAGGATGAGCAAAACATTGGGCCTCTTCAGTGAATTCATTTGTAGATCAATGGCTAACATACAGAAATGGCCACTGGACCAGACACTGCTGGAAGAAGAGATATGGCATTCTAGTTCCCAGTAAAAATAAACTAGAGTCTTGTGGCCTTTTAATGACTAACATGTTTTTATGCCAGTGTAAGCTTTCATGGGACAGCTCTCATTGGAGAAAAAAATGTTTAAGTAGCAGAAATCAAGGGCAAGAAATCTTGGGAGCACTATGATATAATTATGTAAAAGTCAGATGTAATCAAGGAAAGTATAAAAATTATAAGAGCAGTAATTGGTGATAATGCAGTCTCCCTAGTTCTGCTAAACTTTTAAAAATGTGTCATGGTTTAGGAAGACCAGGTTATTTCTAAATCTTAGGAGACAGTGTCTAACTTCTTAAGGAATCCTGATCTTATAGCCTTTTTGAATGGACTGTTCACTAGGGGTGTGTAGTTTTTTTCCAACTGGTATTTTTCAGTTTGGGTCTGTTGGACCCAAAAGGTTTTGGGGATTTCTGAAAAATCCCCCATCCCAATATTGGTATGGTATTCGGATCCAGGATTTTTTGGAAATCCTGGATTTTTTTAGGTCCAGTAGACCTGAGAAGAAAAATACTGTTATTGGTTTTTTTTTAAAAAAAAAGCCCGATCCTGGGGCTGGCTTGGCTTCTCCTGCAGCCTGGTTTAAATGGAGCTGCGGGAGAAGTCAGCGCAATGCCCAGCCAGCAGGGAGCAATCTACTCCCTGTGGACAAAGCTGATTCTGGTTGAGCTGGCTTTTCCTGTACCCTGGTTTAAACCAGGCTGCGCAAGAAGCCAGTCTGAAGCCAAGCTGGCGGGAATAGTCTGCTCCCTACTGGCACAGCTGATCCTCAGGCTGTCTTCTGCAATCCCTTTAAGCTTTAAAGGGACTGCAGTAGGAGCCTGGCGAACACATACCCAGTAATTTCCAAATATATCTGGGATTTTTTTCAGTTTTCTTGAGAAACCCTGAATAGATTTTGGAAGCTAAAATATACATGAAAAATACCTTATTGGTACTTTTCAGGTATGTTTTCAGCTCGGGTGGATCTGAATGCACACCCCTAGTTTTCACAGCTTTTGTCTTGACATCTGCCTTATGGGGATCTACCACACACAACTGACAAAGTGGGCTCTGGTGCACTAAAATTTTGTCAGAAATAAAAACTTGTGTAGTCTTGAAGTGCCACAAGATTTCTGTTCATTGCTGCTACTGAATGAACCGTCCCTCTGGAATTTGCTCCCATTGTGTCTTAAACATTGCTACAAAGGTGTCACTTGAACTTTTCTGACAAACTGAGGTACAATAATTCAGAGGCCTAGTCCTTGCAAAGACAGTTCCTGAAGACTTCCAAGTGTTACTTGAGAATATTGAGTAACTCACCAGAAAGCAGAAGTGCATTCTTAAAACTTGCTCTCTAGAGCTGCTTCTTTTTGGCACTTGTGCACATTTTGGTTTTAAATCTCATTCTACAGTCCCTTATTTATATCACAATCTCCTTTCTTCCATTGCCACTTACAACAGTATTTTAAGTACACTCCTGTTTTGAAACGAAAGCACTTTGTTCTTGTCCCCAGCTTACTGCCTTGTATCCATTCCTCCAGGTTGTTGTATTTCAGAGGTGTGCATGCTGCTCTGTACCTCTATAGGAGAAATGGTGACATTTGAAACAGCAATAGTGCATGCTTTTGTACTGGCATTGCTCTATTGTGTGAGGGGAGCAAAATTCTTTGAAAGCAGGCCAAGATGATTAAAGACTGACATAGTGGACTCTTGCTTTGGAGAGCAAATATCATCTACCAAACCAGACTTGTGGGGGAAGGCAGGGTCGGATTTCAGGCTATTGAAAGCCATTTGTGTAACTGACTGAATGATCTTGAGGGCTTTTCTGTGAGGTAATGTATGTTGTCCATTTTCCTTCAATTGGTACTTACAAGAAAGGGGGATGACAAGGCCAGTGTTTCCCTGCCTTCCAGAGTGCATTCTAAGGAATACACGTAAAAGTTGTTCTCTTCCAATAATGACCCACTTTTCCCATTAGTAGAGGACGTTACGGGGCACATGTGTGAATTCTAGGGCTATGTCTGCTTATGG
Source organism: Gekko gecko (assembly GCA_029375565.1). NCBI lineage: Eukaryota > Metazoa > Chordata > Lepidosauria > Squamata > Gekkonidae > Gekko > Gekko gecko. The sequence continues at coordinate 143,610,956 of JAPDNY010000006.1, forward strand.
CACCCGCTGGAGCACTTGATAGGTGCAGTAGAAATATAGCTGATGGGGGAAGAAAAAGCCTTAGAAATACTTTGTGTATTGATTTTAATAAATCTTAGCTATCTAACATTTATAAGACAGAAATGGAACTAAATTAAGTGAGGTAATGAGTAACTATGGCAAATAGTTCATGTTCTGCATAATGTTTCATGATTTGTATAGGGACCTAGAATAATGTTAATGTATAAATATCACTCAAAAGGCTTTCTGCCCTATATTTTTAAATACAGGATAGTGCTAATTGAAACTGCTGAAGCCCTAGTTCTATAGGGCATGGCTGTTTAATATTTTTATGGTTCAAATGTTTAGTTCAAAAACAGGTAAATGCTTGTATATATTTTTGCAGTCTGGGGTCTAGCTTGTTCAATTTCTTTTAATTTAAATGGCAAACTTGTTTGTCTTGACTGCTGTATTCCAGGGGAAATGGGGGCTGGATATCCCAAGCACAGGAAAGTATTTTAAGCACTCAAAACAGAGGATATTTAGCAAATGAAATCTTGACCATGAAGTGTTGTTTCAAATAGATATATTGTAAGCATTATGCTAGCAATATCTCTAAAATCAGAATGAAAGTTTGCTTTTAAAGTCCCCTTTGCCTTGTAAATTCTGTTTATGCCATGTTATGTTGCAATAATAAAAGTAATTTGAGCAGTTGGCGCACTCTTCTCATTGTCATAACCTGGGAGACTTGTGGAAATACTGTGCTGTTTGCTGGGTGGCTGGCTTGGTAAATTGGACTGTGAACAACATGTTCCACAAGAAGAGACCTGTCTGCATAAACCAGATTCAACAGTTTATGGACAGCAATAACTGCCACATGCTGTTGTGTGCTTATAAGAATGTCACAGTCTGATTTGACACACTGATTTGAAACTGCCTTATAAAGACCCACTTCAGTATACTGATGTTAATTTTCTCTAAGCCTTATCTTTCTAAAAAGCTCAGGATAGCTTGTATGAAATCTGCATTTCCAATTCAGTGCATAAGAGTTTATAGCCCATTACCACTTTATTGAGGACAAAAATCTTGGTTCATGACCATCGTACATATATGCTGCAATAAGTTTGAAACTGAAGCTGCTTTCAGTGCATTGGTATCTCCAGCCCCTTTTGTGAGGTGGTCTGTTGCATATTTTTTTCCAGAATCATTGTTTATGTATATGTGCCCTAACTAATTAGTACACAAACTGGGATCTGAGGCACTGGACTGTAAAATATTGTACTGGAATCCCATTGTTGAATTTTCCTTGAACTGTAACTTCAAATACTCAGGTAACTGTCAAAAGTCTCGCACCAAGTCAAACTTTTATAAAAGTTCTGAAAAGCTGATATTTGTTGTCATTCCTTGTACTGTGTGAAAAGTTTCTCTTAAGAGCCTTGAACGACACAGCAGACTCTTTGATTCTCATTCACCTCCTCATCCCTTCAATGGAAATGTGTGTTCCACATGGTTTTTATACGAGTTGCTTTTGTCCAAATGCAGTGATAGCAGTGATGACCTGCTGTGAGCAGAGTACGAAAATGTGACCTATTCAGTGGATGCAGCAGGGTCTGGAATTTATTATTGTTTATTATTTTATTTATTATTTATATTTATAGCCCACCCATCCTGCAAGCAGGCTCAGGGTGGGTTACATCATATTAATAACACAATTAATACGATTAATATTTAAAATACGATAATAAACATTAAAACAATCACAGACTGACAGAATAAGCTAGCTGTGAGAGGTTGCCTAGCATATTACTAGGCTTGGTAGGTAGGTGGTAGGTGGGTAACAGCAACCTCAGGAAGGTCATACTCGGATGCCTGCTACCTCAACCAAAGGCCTGGCAGAACAGCTCCATCTTGCAGGCCCTGTGGAATTGAAGAAGATCATGCAGGGCCCTAATCTCAACAGGGAGCATGTTGCACCAGGCAAGGGCCAGGGCAGAAAAAGTCCTGGCTCTAGTCAAGGCAAAGCGGACATTTGCAAAGTGTCTGTGTGAGGAAGAAAAGTTCTGGGTCAATGATTTTTCCTCTTGCTCCATGCTGCCAGCATGTCTCTTATGCATGTGGTTGGGCTTGAACCAAGACACTTTGAAGCTTTCCACAAAGCTGTAATCCTCCTGCATTGTGATGGATCCCTGAAAAACTAGTCTTTATTTGCCTTAATCCAGCAGAGGGTTCATGCCTCCCACCCCTGCTGAGGGGTATACCTTCTCCGGGTTGCCATGTGAGACCTACAGTACATTCAGCTTTTCTCTCATTTTAACAAGTGAAAGGCTAGTTTGGCTATGGGATAGAATAAAGAGTCTTGCTTCAAACCTCAGCTTGACCATAGGATTTTTTTTTTTGAGATCCATATGGCTGTGATTTGGGACTGTGGGGTGTGGTAACCTAAGGGGAATCACCCTTGGTTGGAGAGAGGCAAAGGGTTAGGAGACCCCCAGGCTGGGAGGGAGGGTTTCTACTGCGACCACCAGCAGATTGATTTAAGAGGCTGTTGCCTACCCTTTTTGCTCTCAGCCCTGGGAATCTGACAGGCTGAGGTATTGCAGACAAAGAAAAACACTCAAGATGAAAAGAACAAAGGTTGAGTCCAGTGGCACCTTTAAAATCAACAAATTTTTATTCTGGGCATAAGTTCTCCTCCACACTTAACCGGAGAGTTATGGGTTTGGGTAAAAGGCATAGAAAAATTAAAGCATAAACACATCAGACTAATTAACCACATTTTCTAATGTTTGAAATACCTTGTGGCTGATGGCTTAGATACTTGAGATTCAATCTTCCTCCTTCACCAGCAGGAACAAAACAACGAAGCCAACGGCTAGGTGGCCTGATACAAATTTTAGAGCTCAATTGATCAATGAGCTAAGTTGCAGTGGGCAAATGGGAAAGCGCTCCCTCTTCACTAGCATTAAGTAATTCTCTCTTAAGAGAGAGTGCCCTCTTGTAACTTCAGGCCTTGCAATTTTTATGCTTCTCACCACAGGGTGGTGCTCTAATGGAAGTACTGGGAAGGGGTTATGAAGACATTGCCTGCCAACGGGCATCTACAGAATGAAATCCTAAACTACTGTTGGATTTCAGGAATAAATTGTAAAGAGGAATTAAGAGGATTCCTTTGAACGACCCCACGTTTTGTCAGCTAGTAGGATCTAGAGATGTGATAACACAGGCAAACCGTTTCATTTTCCACACAGAAGGGAATTTAGGGGGATATGATGGGCCCTATTACCACAACAAAACGAGCTTAACTGGTTATTACTGTATTGCCAACTGTGGGTTAGGAAATCCCTGGCCATTGGGGGGGTGGAGCCTAGGCAAAGAGAAGATGGGGAGGGACCTCAGTGGGGTATTATACCACCTCCCAAAGCTGCCATTTTTTCCCCAGGGGAACTGATCTCTGTAGTCTGGAAACCAGTTGTAATTCTGGGAGATTTCCAGCCACCACCTGGCAACCCTAGATTATACAGTTGGTATATTTTGGACTTGAATTATTTGGTTATGAGATAAAAGAACAAAATCTGAGTGCCGTGGCACCTTTAAGACCAACAAAGTTTTATTCAAGGTATATGCTTTAGTGTGCGTGCACACCTTCTTCAGATAGTGAAACAAAACTTCTTCTACCATTACCTATAGGTAGAGATGTTAACCTTTTCACTGATTCGTCTGTAGAATCACCATTATCCATCATTCCAAGGACTCAAAACACACATACCCCATGTTGATGGTTATTTGAGCAAAAAAGAATCGTCATCCTTGGCCAGGGCCCTGTACTATCATGTTCTAGTTTAATGCATTAATCCCCAGCCTTCTTTCTTTCCCTCACGAAGAATAAATGCATGTTAGATTTCCGAAAATATCTCTTACCCCACGGCAAAGAAAAAGAGTTCTACCATTATCTAAGCTTTAAAGTCCACCAAAGAAAAGCGTGCACGACGTCTTACAGCAATATCACAAATCTGCTTGGGTCTTGAAAGAGTGTTTCCCAACAGCTCCCTTTTCCCGCAGATAACTTCCGGTCTCAAGGAGGCGCAGGAAATGATTCGGGCTCCCAAACCTTGAGAACCCGCCTCTCGCGTTTTACGAGTGGTTCAGCTCCCAGCCAGTATTGCAAGGTGGGAGCAGCGCGCGTGCGCGCACGCTCTCAAGCTCTGGGGCTGTGGTGCCAGCTGGGGATCTCGGAGGTGTGAAGATTTGTGTCTCCCCCTTGCAACATGGTGAGTAAAAGCGAGAGGATGAGGAGGGGTGTTCTCTCAGGGTAGCTTCTTCCCTTCTAAATGCTGGTGGAAAGTGGCGGGGGCATTGCTCTTGGCGCTGGTTCGAGCTCCCTTAGGAGTCGAAGGAAGGAAAGGGAACCTCACTAGGTGGGGCTGGGTGACCAAACAAGGCATTCGGGGGGAACTGAGCAGCCCCTGGCCGGGCACAGTTAGCACCCTCGGCTGTGCCACAGCTGTATTTGTGATTACACCCAGCACTTTTGGCAGACATATTGTCTTGTTGGATCTATTCACATTATCATCATTGTTATGGTGTTGTGTTATATTCCCTCATTAGGGTTAGCGTGCTGTTATGTGTCATAGCATCTAGTAAACTGCTTACCCAGTGTAAAAATATACAGTGGTAACATCTCTGACACATGGCCATTCAAACGCTGCTTAAGTACCTCCACTGAAGGAGAATCCATCATCTGCTGAAATACTCTATTCTTTGCTCCTAACTGAAGTCTACTTCCTTTCAACCCTGTTAGTTCTAGTCCTGCCCTCCCAAAACAGAGAGAACAAGTCTGCTCTATCTTCTTTGTGAAGACAGGAATCATATCTCCTCTTATTCCTCTCTTCTGCAGAAACATGTCCAGCTCTTTCATCCTGTCCTCATTGGACGTTTCCAGGTCTCTTGCTCTCATCTGGAAGCAATCTACTGTGGAGTCATAACAGAGTTAACATCCTTCAGAGCCTATTGCTTGTACATTCCTAGAGACTGTAACCACACCTGGGGTCCTCCATACCAAATTTCAGGTTATGAAAAAGTGTTCCCTTTCTAGAAACCATGAAAATTCTCACTTGCATAGTGGACACACAGAGGCACAAACTGGCATGAAACTGAGTGGTTTTCCCCCCTCCTGTCCTGAGATCCTCAAGCAGGATGTAAATGAGAAGGTCTGTTTTTAAACAAAAACAGAAATTCGTGTTGAAGAGAGCTAAATCTTGTTCTCCCCATGTATACTTTTCATCACTGTAGCTGTTCACAAATTACAGTGAATGCATGTACAATCCATGTACAGTATATACTTGATTTTTCTTCATACATGTGTTGAATGTAACATGAGAATTACTCAGCACATTTACAGCTGAAACTCACATTTATCCCAGTACTGTTTTGTGGTTTCATTTGTAAACTGAACACGTGTTGGCTGTTTGTTACAAACAGATGTATGTATGTACATGCAAGATGCACATGCATTCACTGTAACATGTGCTTAAGTTTGACTGAATGCAGTGTTTCAGAATGGCTAACAAAACCATTGAGACAATGCAACGACTGGTAAAAAATAGAAACACTGTGTATAGAAATGCCAACTCTAACAATCCTGTTCAGCAGGAATGTCAGCAAACCATTGTATTCAAACTGAAATTCTCAACTGAAAAAAATACTTTAAAATATTTCAACACACGCAAAACAAAAAAAATCGAGCTGACAACAACATAAAGTTGCTTAATGGGAAAGGGAAACTGGGGAGATGTGAAAAGTAAGTCGTGTCCTCCATGGAGCAAGTTAGCCAAATCCCCCAGATCTTCTCTGAGATTGTCCCCACAGCCACATTTCCTTCCCCTGCCACAGAAGGTTGTAAATTTTTAACTGGCACTAGACTAACATTATATCGTAAAGTTATAGCAAATATGTCTACTGGGCTCTTTGAATTCCTTGTGGAGATATAAAGAAAAAAGCATATGTCTGCAAAGGAAACAGCTAAAGACTTGCTAAAGAAAAAAGAAATATGGGAATTTAGAAAACCTGATACACCCAGACCCCCAGAATACATGGCATTCATGTGCGTATTTGTTTACTTCATTTATACCCCACCTGTCTCCACAATGGGAACCCAGAGTGGCTTACATCATTCTCCTCTCCTTCATTTAATCCTCACAGTGACCCGGTGAGGTAGGTTATGCTGAGAGTGAGTGACTGACACAAGGTCACTCAGCAAGCTTCCATGGCAGAGTGGGGATTCGAACCTGGGTCTTCCAGATCCTGGTCCAGCACTCTAATCACTACAGTACATCTTGGTATACAATAAACAAGAATCTAGTGGCCATTTGAAGACTTAACAAAATGTCATTGCAGTCCAAGTCTCTGTCAACTAAGGCTACGTCTTTAGATGCAATGCAGTAGTTCCTCACTTATATAGGAGGTAGGAAAACAAACTCTATGGTCAAGGGAAATGTAGGAAGTATAGGGTAGAATGTAATTCTGTGAAATGCAAATCTAATCAAGAAAAGTGCAGAGTATCCACTAGTTTGGTTTAGCTAGTTAAAAATAGGTGGGGAGTCCCAGGGTTTTGTTAAGATGGTTTATGCCTGTAGCACATAAGAAGTCTCACATCATGTCATGTACAAAGCAGCCAGAGAGAGAGAGTTGTCCATAAAATGAGTCAGGATTTTACTTCAGTCTTTTTGCCAAAACTCCAGGAGAGCTGTGTGCTGCACCTTGTGTTAAGTTTGAACTTTGTAAGAAAAGCTGTTGGGAAAGATTAAAAAAACAAGTTTCTGGCTTCGAAGGGCTTAGTTTCAGATGCTGGGAGGTATGGCCTTAAGGAGATGCTTAAGCATGGTAATTCTAGAGATGAGTGCACTTTTTGTGCTCAGAGGTGTATATCTTTGAATCCTCTTCTGTGCTGAGTTGTCTAATTGCAGAACATTATCTGAAAATAAACTGCAGCTTCCATGACAAACTAGCATCTTTCCCCCCCCACAGGCTGAGGTGGAAGAAACCCTGAAGCGAATTCAGAGTCAGAAGGGAGTCCAAGGAATCATTATTGTTAATTCAGAAGGTACTGTGCCATTAAAACTGTTTTTGATTGTCCATTCTGGATACACAGAACCCATTATAACTTTCTTTATAAATACCCGCCCCCCAGATTAACAGCCTCTCCTGGGAAAGAGCAGTTTAGATCAGGAAAACAGCACGAATGTAAAGGTTGAAAGTCCCCTGTACCTTTCAACTTTTAAACAATTAAAACAAAAATAATGAGTTGCTGTAGATTTTCCAGGTTGTATGGATGTGGTCTTGGCATTGTAGGACAACATATAAAAACAATGGGATTAAGAATCTATGGTCTCTGGTATCACAGATCGTTTGGGAATCACTTTTTAAAAGGTAAAAGTGAGGAGTCTAGTCTTCATTGCTGAAGCAATAATTTTGAAAGCCAAAGCTTAATTTTTGTGCTATGCTGTACTGCATGTAGTTGGAAAGACACATGTGTATTGGACACAGGTGAATATCTGCACAAATAAGGCTGGCTTTTCAGCCTGGTCCACATTCACTCACAGGAACCCTCAGAAAAAGAGAGAGACGTGTCTTCCACCACCTCTCCTGTTCTCAAAAGGAGCTTCAGGCTTAAGTTTTACATCTTTTTAAATTGTTGTTTTTATGTTTTGTATGCATTTTATTCTGGATTTGATTGTTTTAATGGTGTTTTTGTTTTAATGTGTTTTTAAGATGTGATTTTGTTATGTGTGTTTTTAATTTGTTAGCCACCTTGGTGGCCCTTATTTGGGCAGATAGCTGGGGTATAAATTTTGTAAAATAAATTGAAACTATGCCTGCTATTAATACTTAATAATTATTAAGAGATCCATTTTGACAAAGATTCTCCTAGGCAAGGCGGGGGGGGGAGGACCTATATATATTGAAACAATGTATGGTGGGGAACAAACATTTAAAACAATATCAAGCATGCAAGGTAGTTCCAAATACCAGAAATGCTTAAAATGAAACACACCAAGTTCCCAAATACTCAGACACTTGGTCAGTTTAGGATTTTGTTACAGTTTATCAAGCCAATATGAGTCAGTTTCTGCTCTTGAGCTCCTGTATAAATTGGTTGATGTGGATGAATACGAGAAGCTGAGCTAAAGGGGGTGTTTGTGCGCGCACACACACATGTGTGTCTTCGAAATAACTTAGTAGACAGTAGCCACACCAGAATGCATTGCATTGGGTATTCCATTTAAGTTTCCTGTGCAGTAGCTCCTTTAATCTGCTGCAGCAAAAAATAAACAGTTGTCTGGTGTTTTTGTTGCAGCGTAAGATTTGTGTTTTCAGCTTGCCTACACTGAAGTTTTCGTTAAAAGGAATACAGTTCCTGTTCTTAAAAATAAACAGGAGTAATCAAGCTAGTGTGCTGCAGCCAATACATCATACCCTTTTTTAAGAAGTTTTTGAAATTATTTTAGGATAAACAGCATATATTCAACTACAACATAACATTTTAATATAATATACATAAAGCCAATACACCACACCCTGATACATTTCGTAATTTGTAAGGTACCACTAGACTACTGGTTGCTTAAAAATGAATGGCATTTTAAAAATAGTTTATAAATTTGCATAGCAAAAAAAGAACTTATGTATGCATGACTGACAGCTTGATACTTTTCATGTTTACTCACTAGTAAGCCCCACTGAGTTCACTGGGGCTTACTCCCAAAGTAAGTGTGTATCAGAGTGTAGCTTTACGTATTGTTTTCAGCAAGATTGGCATTCAGCAAGATTCAGGATCTTGGGTAGCTTCTCATACTCTTTGTAATAAGGTTGTTGCAAATACCAGATGAGTTTATAAAACAAGGACAACACTTTCTATTGATTTGGAGGCTGTGCCCTTGTAAGTTTTATGAGAATCACACTTCCTCTTCATGGGTGTCATTCACATGGGAAGAAAGCAGTTCTGATAGCTGTGTCCACACAAGCAGGCTACTGCGTTAAAAGCACAGACGTATGAATTGTGAATTGCTAAAAGCATAGACATGTGGCAGTGAGGGCATTTAACATGCATTGTATTTAATGAGGACCTGTAGTTTGAGTTAGTCCAGCAGTTGCTGGTGGGAAGGGATGTCCTAGCCTAACGTATCCTCAGCATCCTTTTTGAACTCTGCAGGTATTCCCATTAAAAGCACCATGGACAACTCCACCACTGTGCAGTATGCAGGCTTGATGCATAGCTTAATCATGAAGGCCAGGGGCACCGTGCGAGACATTGACCCCCAGAATGACCTCACCTTCTTGCGGATTCGTTCCAAGAAAAATGAAATCATGGTTGCACCAGGTAAAGCAAAAGACAGCTTCTGCTTTAAAATCTTGAGGTGGAATTTCCTTGTATGTTGTATTTCTGTGTCAGTTTTCTTTGTGAGAGCCAGTTTGGTGTAGTGGTTAAGTGTGTGGACTCTAATCTGGGAGAACCAGGTTTGATTCCCCACTCCTCCACTTGCAGCTGCTGGATGACTTTGGGCAAGCTATAGTTCTGTCAGAGCTGCTCTTGAAAGAGCTCTCTCAGCCCCACCTACCTCACAGGGTGTCTGTTGTGGGAAGGGGAAGGGAAATGATTTTGTAAGCCACTCTGAGACTCTGAGTGAAGGGTGGGGTATAAATCCAATCTCCTCTTCTTCCTCTTCTTCTACGGTGTCCGTTCTTCAGGGAGGGAAGATCCAGATACTCACCAGGCCCAAATGTGATGTAGAAACACATTTATAGACTGTTTTCTGGGGGATTTTGTATTCCTAGAGTGCTAAAAATGAGATTTCTGTTGAATTCATTACGGTCTTGAATCCATTCAAATATATTTGTTTGTTTGGGTATTCATACCTGGCTTTTCTCAACAATGGGAACCCAAACTGGCTTACAACATCATTCTCCCCTCCTCCATTTTAACCTCACAACAACCCTGTGAGGTAGGTTAGGCTGACTGGCCCAAGGTCACCCATGGAGCTTCTTTGGCAGAGTGGGGATTCTTATTTGACTCTCCCAGATCCTAGACTGATCCTCTGACCATCACACGACACTGATCCTTTTTAATTTAGAAACTGATATGAATGAAACTCTTTCAGAATTCGCTATATAATACTATTCATCATTTACATCTGTTTTGTCAACTCCTTACATCTGTTTTGTCAACTCTAATATTATCTTGAGTTTCGAACTGTAATTTTTTCACAAAATCTTTTCATTAATACTCCAGATCAACATTAAACATTTATAATATAGAAACAGGAGACAGGCATGTCTCCGTTGCTGAGGCTTTTTGGTTCTTAGGATGGCATCCCTCCCTTTGTTATATAGTTCCCAGGTCACTAGATGATATCACTCCATTAAGGCTAATCCTTCATGTTGTTTCTTAAGGAACACACACTGTTGCAGTTTAGACAGTGCAGAAACGAAAATGCCAGAGCCTCAAGTCCATGGTTAAAGGAATGCTGGTGCTAAAATCACAAATATAAAGATACAGATTGTGACTATTTCCATACATTGCGAGAGGTGATATTGTCCCAAGATATTATGACTGCAGCTTGCTCAAATGTAACATTGAGCCAAAATCAAGAGTTGTAATATTTGACTGTGTTTCTGGTTATTGCTGTGCCCCAAAACAGCTACAGCCTGTTTTTTTTTTTTTGCTATCAAGTCACAGCTGACTTATACTGACCCTGTAGGGTTTTCAAGGCAAGAGACATTCAGAGGTGGTTTGCCATTGCTGGCCTCTGCATAGCCACCCTTCTATTTCTGGGTGGTCTTCCATCCAAAAAATGACCAGGGTCAACCCTGCTTAGCTTCCAGGATTTGTAGGGTTGCCAGCTCTGGGTTGGGAAATACCTGGAGATTTTGGGGAGTGGACTCTGAGGAAGGCAGGGTTTGGGGAGGGGATGGACTTCAATGCGGTATAATGCCATACAGCCCACCTTCCAGAGTGGCCATTCCTCCAGGTGAACTGGTCTCTGTTCCTTGGTGATTAACTGTAATCCCAGGAGATCTCCAGTCACCACCAGGAGGTTGGGCTAGCCTGGGCTTTCCATGGCAGGGCACAGCCATTATATAGTAACTGTTTTATTGCCTAGTCTTGCAGCTTAGACTCGCAGTGATTCTTAACATTTACTACAACAACATGTGCTTTGTGCAAGACAGCCTAGATGGCAACATGCTCTGACAAACAACAAATGTCATACTGTTCTCCACAAAGTGGCAGGAAGTTCCAGGGGCAGCACTGTCCACATTGTTTCCCTTTGAATGACAAGATACTAGAAACTTCATAGCCAGCATGGTGAAGCAGATTATCAGGCTAGGACCTGGGACAATGGGATCTAAGTCCCCACTGTGCCGTAGAAACTCACTGGGTGACCTTGGGCCAATCCCAATCTCTCAGTCTAACCTACCTCACAAGGTTGTTATTGTGAGGACTAAGTAAAGAACATTTATGCTACTTTGGGTGTCTACAAGGGAGAAAAGTGGGATATAAATAAAAAAGTAAAATAAATACCAAGTTTTGGCATTTTTTTGCAATATTTGCTTTAGTTATAAGCAAAGTAAAGAGCCATGGCTCAGTGGCAGAGCATCCGCTTGGCACGCAGAAAGTCCCAGGTGCAGTCCCCAGTGGAAAGGCTCAGGTGGTAGGTAATGTGAAAGACCTCTGCCTAAGACCTGGAGAGCTGTGGAAAGAGGCCATGGCTCATTGGTGGACCTCTGCTTGGCATGGAGAAAGTCCCAGGTGCAGTCCCCAGGCATCTCTACTTATAAGGACCCAGCAGTTAGTAAACTGGATGTGGGATGTGACTCAAAGGTTTTACTTGTGAATATAAACAAATCAACATTGACATCATAAGCAATATACAAGTTTTTTAAAAAATCTTGTGAATTAACAATATAAGGCTTGATAATGATTATTTCTTTCCTGATTATCCTGCAGATAAGGACTATTTCCTGATTGTTGTTCAGAACCCAACTGAGTGAGAGCTTCCTAAGAAGATCTAAAACACCTTATATCCCAAATGCATCTTGTTATTTAATATCCAGAACAGCCATTAGTATTGAACTGCTTCTACCACCTTAATACTGTATCAGAGATCCTTTTTTATTGTAAGCATATTAACATGACTGACATGTCATTCCATGGTGAAGTCTGATGAGAGAATCAGGGTGACTTAAATGTCAAAAATAGATAAGTTTGTTAAGAATGTAACCTAATTAACATTGGTATTGTCTGTATATTTGTAATCCCTTAAATATGTTTTTCTTTTTGTCCCATTTTTATTTTGTCATTTATTTAAATACAGAGGCTTTTTCTTCTGAAATGAATTAAAAATATAATCAAAATTACTTTGGTGTGTGTTGCTTCTTTCGTTTTTACAAATAAAAATAGTTTTGGCTTATTCAAGTTTTGGTAAAAAATGTGGGAAGTTAATTCTCCTTCAGATTGGTCACACTGTCACAGTATTCCTTTCAGAAGTCTTTCAAAGGCTAATCAGTACCTTACATTGCTACCTGCTTACTATTTGCCAAGGCAGTGTCTTTTTTGCCTCATTAGATAGCTCAGTTACAACAACCTATTCATCACTGGCCATAAGAACAGACCTGCTGGATTAGACCAGTAGCCCATCTAGTCCAACATCCTGTTTCCCACAATAGCCAACCAGATGCCGCCAAGAAAGACATAAGGAGAGGCACAGAGACCAAATCATCCCTGTGTTTTTATGCACGCCCACATATACACACTGCCCCTGGACAACTGGTATTGAAGTAATACTGGTAAATGGGTACATCAGAGCAAAGTGAAGAATTTTTTCTGTATGTGCAAAATCTCCCTTTTTTAAAAAAAGTCTGTATAATTGTGCACAAAAATATCATGGTATACTTTAGCAGGAATAGAATAGTCCAGATTTTAAGGATATTATGTTCTGGAAAAATGTCCTTTTCTTTCCTGATTTCTTCCTAGCTAGGACGATGTATTTAGGAAATTGGATTTGCTACAGATGGATATTTTAATCTTCAGAGACTGAGTTATGCTTCTCTGAGTTCTGCTAAATTTTGCAGTTGGACAGATTCCTGGTACACTGCAGTCCATAATGGGTCTAAATTTTACTGTTAATTCCACTTCCGTTCTAACAGTGAACAGACAGGAATCTCCCTTGGTTGCTATCAAGGTGAGAGACACAACAGCAGAACAGCTTTTTGTTTCTCAAAGATGCATGTTATGTATAAAATGTATGTATAAAAATAGCTTTTGCATTCCTTTTTATGACTTAACTAGACATGAATTCATCTGTCAACAAATTCCAATTGAAATCAAGGTATACAGTTAATGAACACAGTCAGCAATATGTTGACCATCATTACTTCTAGAAATAACTAAACTTTTTCACTCAAAATGAATAATACACGTCTCATGACTACTGGCTACTGTGCTTACTGTAACTGTCGGAAGAAAGATGAGACAGATAAGGAGCAATGAGATGAAAAAAAATACAGATTTATAATTATGATGAAAAGACCCCATAAATTTAAGTTTGGATGGTTTTGCCTATCTTTTCTTAATAAGGCCAAACTTGCAAATGAAAGTTACAAACACATTATTGTTGATATATTTGTGTTCGGTTTACTTTTGTTGTTGTTTAGTTGAAAAAACTCATCTTCACTGTCCAGAACATGGTGGAAATGTTCCATGTTGATGTGCTTTTCTTGTTTCTATAACAACTTGAAATATCTAAAAGTAGTTACAAAACATTATTTATATTCTAATAGCAAGTCAGGTTATCTTTGGATACTTAAACTGAGTGAGAAGAGCTGTGAATGGGCAAGACCTATCTTTCTACAAACCTGAAAAGGGCTCAGGTTTGCAAAAGAATGAAATCTAAAAGAAATACACTGGGCAGCTTAAAAAAATCTGAAAATGATAAAAGGCACACCTGTAGTTTTAAGCAACAGAGTCCCTCAGTGGATGGTGTAGAGCCAGTTTGCTGTAGTGGTTAAGTATGCTGACTCTAATCTGGGAGAACCAGGTTTGATTCCCCACTCCACCACTTGCAGCTGCTGGATGACCTTGGGCAAGCCATAGTTCTGACAAGGGCCTGTCCTTGAAAGGGTAGTAATTGAAAGAGCTCTCAGCCCCACCTACCTCACAGGGTGTCTGTTGTGGGGAGGGGAAGGGAAAAGAGTTTGTAAGCCATTCTGAGACTCCCAAGTGAAGGGTGGGGTATAAATCCAATCTCCTCCTCCTTCTGTTGCTAGGTTGTATTCCAGGCTTCAGTTTCTGTGAGTAAAAAGGGACAGGGCCTTTTCCAGGCCTATTTTGGTCTTTGAGAGAGAAGAGAACTCCCTGGGACAAGGCCTGGATAGGGCTGCCAGCTCCAGGGTGGAAAATTCCTGGAGATTTTGGGGTAGAGTCTGAGGACAGCAGGGTTTGGGAAGGGTAGAGGCCTCAGCTGAATATAATGTCATAGAGTCCACTCCACCCTCCAAATAGGGTTGCTCTGGCAGGATGGATTTGGGGGCATTCGGGGGGGATGTTGGGCGGGGGGCACTCTGGCATTTGGGCAAAACACTATGGTTTTTTTCACCATCAAACCACAGAGTTTACCCAAATTCCAGAGCATCCCCACATGACGTCCCTGATGTGATGACATAACTTCTGGGTAATGTCATCAGATCAAGGATGTTGCACAGCAGCATCCTTGTTTAGGGGCAGAGCATCCCCTGGCCAGCTGGTTGGCAGTGGGGAGAAGCCCCTGAAATCAGGGAATCCCCCACCTGGACCTGGAGGCTGGCAAGCCTGCCTCCAAAGCAGGCATTTTCTCCAGAGGGCCAATTGTAATTCTGGGATATTTCCAGGTCCCACCTGGAAGTTGGCAACCCTAGGCCTGGAAGCAACCACTGGGTGACTTGATACCACTCAACTTGCATGACTGAACTAGGCCTGGCTGCTACGGTTCAACAACAGCTACCCTTTGAAAACCAGTGTGGTGAAGTGGTTAGAGCTTCAAAGTAGAGTTTGAAAGACCCAGGTTTGAATTCCCATCTTGCTGTGGAAAATCACTGGGTGATTTTAAACCAGTCACATACTTTCAGCCTAATCTCACAGGGTTGTGTGGATAAAAAGGAGGAGAAAATAATGTAAGTTGCTTTGGTTCCCACTGTGGAGAAAGGTGTGGTATAAATGAAGTGAATAAAGAATAAATATAGCGGAAGATGGTAGGCAGATAAAAGGTAGGTTGGTGAATGGCTGAGATGGAGAGAATGAGGGAGGGAGAGGATATGAGGACTGCCAAGAGGAGGGAAAGAGGTTAGGATCCTGGGGAGAGTGGAGTCTGAGGAGGGGAGGGACCTCAGAGGGATATAATGTCATGGACCTCACCCCCCAAAGCAGTTATTTTATCCATAGGAACTAGGATTGCCAACCTCCAGGTGTGGGCTGGAGATCACCTGGAATTATAACTGCTTTTCAAATGACTGAAGTCAGTTCCCCTGAAGAAAATGGCTGCTTTGGAGGGTGGACTTTATGGCATTATACCCTGCTGAGTTTGCTTCCCTCCCCAAACCTCACCCTCCCAAGGCTCCACCCCCAAATCTCCAGGGATTTCCCAGCCTCACTCTGGCAACCCTAAAGGGAACTGATCTCTGTAGTTGGGAGATCTGTTGTGATTCCGGAAAATCTCCAGCCCCTACCCGAAGGTTGGCAACCCTAGAAGAGAAGGAAGCAGGAACAGGGAATAGACTATGGGGGCTTTCAGGAAAGAGGAAACAGTGGGAGAGGGGAAAGTGAGATGCTTCCCGCAAGTCCTTACAGAGTCCCTCTTGTTCTATTTGGGCAGTCAATCAAAGACTTTGGATCTTGAGAATGTGGCTGTTATGGCAACTGGGCCATGGAATCTGATGAACGGCCTCTGAACTTCACCATCTCTCAGATTCAGTCACCGGTCTGGACAATGGGTAACCTGTCTCCTGGGGTTGCTGGGAGATTGCTGTACTGTGTACAGTTCTGGTCACCACACCTCAAAAACGATATTATAGCATTGGAAAAAGTGCAGAAAAGGGCAACTAGGATGATAAAAGGTTTGGAACACTTTCCCTATGAAGAAAGGTTAAAACGCTTGGGGCTCTTTAGCTTGGAGAAACGACGACTGAGGGGTGACATGATCGATGTTTATAAGATTATGCATGGGATTGAGCAGGTAAAGAAAGAAGTACTTTTCTCCTTTTCTCACAATACAAAAATTCGTGAGCACTCCATGAAATTGCTGAGCAGTCGGGTTAGAATGGATAAAAGGAAGTACTTCTTCACCCAAAGAGTGATTAACACATGGAATTTACTGTCACAGGAGGTGTTGGCGGCTACAAGCATGGACAGCTTCAAGAGGGAATTAGATAAGCATATGAAGCAGAAGTCCATTACTGGCTATTAGCCACAAGGTATAGATAGGAACTCTCAGGCTGGGGCAAGTGATGCTCTGTATTCTTGGTGCTTGAGGGGGGCGCAACAGTGGGAGGGCTTCTAGTTTCCTGGCCCCACTGCTAGACCTCCTGATGGCACCTGGTATTTTTGGCCACTGTGTGACAGTGTTGGACTGGATGGGCCATTGGCCTGATCCAACATTGGTTTCTCTTATGTTCTTATTGAATATAGAGTATAAAACTGTTTGTGGATCATTAATGTAATATATGAATAACTTTGAAAAGTTGATTGTACATTGATAAAATGTACCTTGTTTGGGTAATTTATTCATTGTGCTTAGGGCCATTAAAGGGAAGAAGGAATGAGATGGCACCAGCTCTGATAGAAAGTATTAAGTCACACCTGTGTGCCCATTTAACACATTACTTTGCTTCAAAATCCCAGTTTATTTCCAAGCATACACCACAGGAAGCTGGAGCCTGTGACGGTTTACACTGATGGTTTCCTGCTGAGTGTATTTACCTTACCTGATGCACATGCTTGAAAACAATTAGTCACGTTCCTATTTGGCATGTCTGGGTGTGCACCTAGCTCTGCTTGAGTTCTAAAAAGAGGTGTGTTGGGGTTGAAGCACTCAAGCATTGAGAAATCCTGTAACTGCTCCTAGCTGCTCATTAGTTTAACCTATGTAGGGGTTAGACCTGGTGCTGACAACCAGGTTTAGGATCTGAGCTCTGGCACAAATCCATTTAAAAAAAATTAAGATATTCACAGATATTCAGTACAGCTTTGATAACATTGCTGAGTGTCTAAGTGGATCCCACTGCACACCTCCTGGTCATGTTATACTACAATCCCATATAATAAATAAAATTGCAACAAAGGAGAACAGGAAAAAAGTGGAAAAGGAAATGGCAAATGACAGAAATGCAAGTTTGCCATTGATGTCAGGATTCTCTGTAAGAAGCAAGTGGACAACTGGTGTCAGTTCCATACTAGAAGTCTAACCTGGAAGCAACCTATGTGAGGGCTGAACCGATTTGTGCAGGGCACATATACCAGAGTGGGGGCCATCGGTTCCCACTTGGTTTAGTAGGGAGGAGAGAACCCTCCTCCAGCACATTGTGTCTCATTTGATTGAAGATGAATAGGATTATGGAGACCAAACCTGCACTGTAACATTGCGATGAAGAAAGATTCAGACAGCAACTGGCAATTCTGCCAAAGAGGCGGCCCGCAGAAGAAGAGATTGGCAAACAACGTAAAGCAAAGCTCAGCAGGGGCAACAGGAGTCGTGCGACTTCAGTGGCGAGAGCTAGCACCCCCTGCCGTAAGATAGGTCTTGTGAAAAGAGGAAGTTGCATAAGAGGCTTGGGAGGCCTGTGCTTTTGATCTTGCCATTTGTGCTGGAGGGAGGAAGTTATTCCCGGGGAGAGCTAGGCTCGGGTCCAGGAACTTTGTGCTGCTTCTTAATCACAGAGAGAGCAGGCCCAGGAGTGACTTATCAGTAATAAAAGAAGAATATTCTGTTTATGCTCAGGGGCATTTCTATTTACTTCATAGCTGATTTCGGATCGCGGGCATTCAGATGGTTTTATCGATATGGAATTAGAAGTGGGAAGGGATTTTGAGTTGCTCTGTATGTGATTTGAAGTACCCAACTTTCGGTTTGTATAATTCGGTTCTGGACATTATCTGGAGACCTCACGACCTCAGCGAGGACAATCGGAGCTCAAGCCTATCAGGAAACACCCCCCCCCATCCCTTTTTCTGCAAAGGCATCATTAACCAAGGAGAAGGCGCACTCTGCGTATGCTCAGTGGCACTTTGCCACTGTTCTCTCTCTGCGCTCCGCGACTGCGTTTCCTGCCCAAAGTCCTCGAGGAAGAGGCTGGCAACAGCGCCCCGCGCCCCGGTCCGGCGGTGCGCCCTTGGCAAAGAGGCCGCACTGCAGAAGGGGCGGGGCCACGCACCTCCCCCTTTAAGGAGGCTGCCGATGAAGTCACCGCCGCTCGGCCAGCTTCGGGAATCGTTCTAGCCGACGACGAAGGCAGCATCATTCACCGCAGCGATCGGCTCTCGAGTGCCTCCTTTCTGGCACCTGCTGCCAGACGTCCAGGCGGCGGACGTCCCCAGGCGGCTCCGCGCCCCGAAGTCGGGCTCTTTTTACGGTTCCGAGGAGCTTGGAGTCCCCGCTGACTCGCGGCGCTTTCTCTGCCCGAATCCTCCGGCCGAGATGCCTTCGGACCGGCCTTTCAAACAGCGGCGGAGCTTCTGTAAGTCCCGGAGCTGGGAGGACGGAGGAGCTCACTTTCAGGCCTGGGAGAAAGCAGGGAGGTGGGAAGGTAGCCGACTCTGGGACTGGGGGAGGGGGGCGCCGGGAAGAAGCACTGGGGTCGTCCCACCGTTCGTAAGTTCCCTCCCGCGTAGAAGAAAGAGGCAGACGTGAGAGATCCCCTGGTCTGGCGTAGGTTATTGGCGGGGGGAGGAGTCATCGCTCCCCGCGGAGCCCTTCATGCGCTCCCGGGGGCTGCTTCGCGTCCCTCCAAGTCCTCTCCCTCTTTTCTACGAAGGTGCTTCGTCCCCTGTGCCCCCCCCCGAAGTGCTCCCCTTGCGGGTCAGTCGTGCTACTAGAGGGGGAGCAATGCGAGAAGGAATCCCGAGGGAGGCGTGTTCACCCGTCCAGGTATTAGTACCCCCCCCCGGAGGTCACCAAATATTAATAGCCAGCAAGACCTTCGCTCTGCCAAGCTGCCCTGTCTGTGCCATTCTCGGATAGTGTCGGCACCCTTCCCCTCATCCAGCGTCAAAATCAGATGGCCGAGAGCCTATCTCTGGCCATGCCGTTTTATCAGACGCTGGGAAGGGCGCACCCAGAGCGGGTGGGTGTGTTTGGGGAGAGGGGGTAACTCAGTACGCCCTTTGTCTTACGACGCCAAGGTGCCCAAGAGAAATGGGGGGGGGGGGTTTGCTTTGGTTTGCAGTGTTAACAGTCGCCCCACCCCGTTTTATGGAGGTATTGTCACTCCTCCTCCACCACCACCATCTAAGTGGGGGGAGGAGCAGCCCTTCCCGTGCCAGAAGCTGCTCCGTTATGCCCTGGCCCCCTCCGGTGGCACCTGGGAAGTCTCCGTCCAAATTGGCGCAGCGGCCCCCCCAGCGGCCAAGTGTCTGTCCTCTAGGCCCGAAGATAGACTCGCTTTGAGGGGACTTGTCAGGATGGAGCTCGCCAAGGAAGGGAGTCTCTTTGTGTTGCCTCGGCGCTCCAGTTCCCTGCTGGTGAGCCAGGAAGGGCCAAGCAGGCAGGAAGGAAGCCAAAGGGAATTAGCAGCTGCAGCAGCCTTACCCCGGCGGTGATGTAATGCCTGCAAATGTTGCGCGGGGGGGGGGGATAAGGTGTTCATGTGGTCTAGTCGCTGCAGTGATGGTACTTAGGGAGGCAGAGCTGGGAAGCACCTCCCGCGCCCAGAGACACCCCTGCCTAGAGAAGCCAAACGTTTTGTGCTGGGGGAGGCATTTAAGAAAGGAGCTCTGCTGGAACAGAGCCACTTCCCACCCCTCTGGTGGAAATCTTTCCTGCTTCTGATTGGATCTGAGCTGGTGAGCAGAGTCCCGCCTCCTCTTCTGAAAGCTTTGTTATGCTTGTAAGTCTTCAAATGGGTCATTTTTATATAGTGTGTGTGTATTGGAGGGGAGGATCTCTATGCAGGTCTGATTGACTACCATGTTTATAAGCAACCCTATCTTCTGAATTATTGCTCCACTTTCAAAGAGAATCCAGAAAAAAAGTAATGTAGAACTCCAAGGGAAGGAAGGACTACACTGCAGCTTCTTTGCCCCACAGTTCAGCTGCTTGGATGATGATCCTAGGATAGGTGCCATTTGTTTAAATAGGTAGATTTGTAAAGTCTCATCCCCAGTGTTGTCAGGGGGAGATGACCTTAGGCTGCAATCCTGTGCACCCTTAGCTGAAACTGACAGTGCAATCCTAAGCAGAGTTGGATCCTCTGAACTCATTGACTTCAGTTAATTTAGAGAGGTGTAACACTGCTTAAAATTGCACTCTTCCCATCAAATGCAGTAAGGCTTAATGTAGAGTCAGCATGCAGTGGACCAGAGAACACATGTGAAGGAAATGGTGTGCTCATATAATTGCTGCACTGAAGACACATTCCTGGACATCAGAACTTTACAGAATGTGTGTTCTGAAATGTTTCCCACCACTGTCTTCATCTTACCTTTTCTTTCATCCTTAATTATCTTGAGTAGTGTGTATACTTTATAGAAATAATTCTCCAACAGCGGGTGTGTGTGTTTGTGCATGAATGCACTGTAACTTCCTTTCAGAAAGAAATTGTTTTTATTTAGTCGGCCCAGTTTAAGAGACCTACCTCTTTCTCTGTAATGATCTCTCCTTGTGGTATAGTGAGCCATATTTATTCTTCACTTCTGGATGAGGATTCTTAAATCAATGTGGAATCTGCACAAAATATAGCATCCTGAGAATGTAAATGAGAATCTTTGTTCTTAAAGAAAGTGCAGTTTCTGGTCCTTATGAATGTTTGGGAAGTCAGGTGATAGAAGCCAGAGAGAGTGAGCAGGATGTGAAATTTCTCAGGGGGTGGGATTCCAGGCCATTCACCACAACTTCCTTCTTTCCTTAGGGTTCCACTCCCTAATTTATATAACTCTCTTCATTTAGTTTCAGCTTCCCAGGTCCATGCCAGCACATTCCAATTGGACCACCTGGCAGTGGGAAGCAGAATAAATTATGCAAAACAAGGAAACATGCTTAGCTGCGTGTTCTGAGTGCAAAATCAGGGTATATAGAATATAGTGAGAGCACAGCCCATTGGGAAGTTCCCAGTGAGATGAATCTGAAACAGTCCTCCTGCTTCATCTGTGGCAGTACATCAAGGGCTTTTAGATAAGTGCTTGTTAGTGAAGATCAGTTGAGTGATTTCACACCCTTTTGATGTAAGCAGGCAATTCTTGGTGCTTATGTGTGAGATTCTGTGGAAGAGTGGTTATTGGGCAGGTATTCATTTCATCGAAGAAAATGCCAGGTAATAGCTTTCTTTTATCTTAAATGTTGTGCTTGTTCAGTTTGCATTTTGCATATGTGAGTAAAAGCAGTTGTTCAGACTACAAAGATCAACTGTGTCCCAGTACTGTTGTACTCTGGTCCTCCT
Source organism: Gekko gecko (assembly GCA_029375565.1). Taxonomy (NCBI): domain Eukaryota; kingdom Metazoa; phylum Chordata; class Lepidosauria; order Squamata; family Gekkonidae; genus Gekko; species Gekko gecko. Next base: position 143,632,607 of record JAPDNY010000006.1, read on the forward strand.
TTCAACTCTTTTTTTTTTTTTTAAATAAATAAGGCATACAAAAGGAACTTGCTAAGTGTCAGCTGGTGAACGAACACTTGCCCCCCAAAGTTTGCATTTGTGTATTTGTTTGATTTCAGTCCTTCTAGCCCACCCCTCCCTGCTGTCTTTCAGGAATCTGTTTGCTTTAAACTTTCTTCCAAGTAAAGGGTTTCTGTGGTGTTCAAGCCAAGAGACTTGTATTCTAAAAGAACATCTTTTATTTTAAAGGATTGCTTCTTGGTTGAAAACACTTTTGTTGTGGGAAAGAAACCTCTTATTTCTGAAGCCAGCATATAGTTAGGAGCATGTAGTTAGCCAGGTTTGACTCACAGCCTTATCAGCTCTTTTCCCGTTTAGAGTTATATTTTTAAGGACCTGTGTGGTAGTGGGGTTTTGTATCAGTACAGCTGTCATGTTCTTTCCACCTACCTACCCTTTAGATGGTCTCTTTTGTACCCTTTTGTGGATCTTTGATAAATCTCATCTTGAGAAGGCATTGATGACGAATATGATTTAATTATGAATTCCTTTGGGGAAGTGCAGAATGCTTTAAAACAAACTTTCTAGTCAATCTCTATAGGTTAACTGATCCACAAAAACAATATTGCTGCCTCACCTGCTTGTTTTAGTCATTTGTGGTGTTTTATAATAGTTCAGAAGCTTTCCTTCTTGAGGGCAATCCGTACCTTCCATCTAGGGGAAAGGTCTGACACTTTTTTCAGCTTCACACACTCATTCCTGTTATGAGCATGGAGAATATGAGGCCCAAACAGAATTAATGATTGAACTAAAGGTGTTCAGTGAATTTTAGTTGAAATCGGATTGCTGTTGCACAAGGAAAGGTGGGCTAAAAATTGAATAAATAAAAAAATAAAAAATGCAACCCAGTCTGGGCAGAGAAGCACCTCAGCAATACACTACTCCCCTCTTATCTGAGCATTAGTTATCTTACAGTGCAATGCAGTTACCTGTACAGACTTACTTCAGTCTAAGTCTATTGATTTTAGGCAGTTCAGACAGTAGCAACTCTGTAGAATTGTACCACTAGATGTGTTGCAGTATCCAAATGTTGTGCATTTTGTGTGGACTCCTTCCTGTGTCAATGAAACCATATTAAACTGACATTTCTGAAAGGCTGGGGTGTTTTTCTACTGTACTTCTTGCAAAATATCCTTTGCAAATATCCCATCAAATTCAGACACTGCCAGGGGGCAAAACTATAATGGAGAGACCCTCAGAAACTCTGAATGTTTGTCAGTGCCGTTGTTCTATAGGTAATTGACTGGTAAACCAGTCCACAGAACCAGTCATTCAGGTGCAGGGAGAGCTTGGCACTGTGAGTTTGTCTTGTATTCTAAGTATTGTGCAAGCACATTTGAGAATGCAATCCCCGATCTGAGCCAGTATCATTCAGCAGATTGGCCTGAGTGAAAACCTTAGCTTGACTCTAAGCTACTCACCGTCTCTTTCTCTTGGTTCTGGGAAGGTCACCTTTCCTCAGGCCAGCTCCCTGTGTTTTTTAACAACTGTATGTGAGTCAGAAACTGGACAAGTGCAATGGCCTCCATCACTGTATTAGGAAAATGCTTCACCTGTGGAATTTTTCAAAAAGAGTATGTTTATCAAAGCCTACTAAAAATACAGAACAGTAATCAGGACTCATCTCTAAACTGTTGGTATTTTTAAAAGTAGTGTGAAAGTACCTCTTTTATATAGAAAAGTAAACTTGGCAGTTGTGGGAGCATAAGACCAGCACTTTAAGGGTTGAGGTGTACACTGTACATAGAAGTACAGTCTCAAACAGAGAGAGGTTATCTGAAAGTCAAAAATAAGGGAATGCACTGCCTGTCTTGACACCATTAGGAGGCAACCCTAGAACCAAGGCAGAGAGATACTATTGATTTTATTATATTTTTTTAGTCTACCCTTCAGGGAGTTAAGGGTGATGCTCATGGGTCTGTCCCCTGTCTTACGCTCACAAAGTCCTGTGAGATAGGTTAGGCTGAGAAAAAGCCACCCTCATGGCAGTCATTTGCCAACTTTGCTCTCATATAGATCCTAGCAACACCATCAGTGGACCCATCAACATCAGCCATATCATCTCACGTTCATATTCCTGCTCATCCTCTAATGTGATTTATGCCATCACATGTCAACAATGCCCTTCCACACCCTCTACTTTGGACAAACAGGCCAGTCCCTTCGACAAAGAATTAATGGACACAAATCTGACATTAGGAACCACAACATTCAAAAACCAGTGAGGGAACACTTTAACCTTCCAGGACATTCAGTTGCTGACCTAAAAGGAGCAGATCTCTTACAAAGGAATTTCAAAGGGAGATTAGAGATTGCTGAATTGCAATTGATAGTGAAGCTCAAGACAATGCATCCACCTGGATTGAATTGAGACCTATGCTTCCTGTCTCATTACCAGTGCTAATTTCTCCATGCCTGTTACCCCTCTGCATTTCTCACCTAAATCCAATCACGCCAGCCATTGTGATTCATTTGCTATTATCATTTGCCTGCTAATGTCATTCAGCATCTGAAATCACTCCACTTTCCAATAAAAAGGCAGATGGACTCCCCTTCTCACTGTATCTGAAGAAATGAGCAGTGACTCACGAAAGCTCATACCCTGCCACGTATTTTGTTAGTCTATAAGGTGCTACTGGACTCTTGCTCTTTTCTACTGCTACAGAGAGGCAAACACGGCTACCCATTCTGATCTATCCTCATGGCACTGTGAGGGTTGGAATTCCTGGCAGTGAATCAATCCTAGCATGACACTCTGACCACTGCACTACATTGGTTCTCACTAACCATATGTCAGCAGCTGTAAAAGTAGAATAGTAATAATCTGCCTTATAAAATGACTGTGGGGAGAAGCACAGGAGAGAGATTCTCAAGCCATTCTTTACATATGGGAAAATAATATATAGTCTTGCTTGCTCACTCAGATGATCCTGGGAAGTCCTTCTCCAGGTATCCTCACCAGCAAATTTGAGGAGGATGTGGGGCAACAGGGGACAGGGCCTTTGCCATGATAGTGCCCCAATTGTGGAACAGCCACCCCTGAGAGATTTGCTTGGCACTTTTCTTGCTAGTATTCAGATGCTGAGACTTGATTGATTTTGGGTGGCTACATTGGTAGTATAGCTTATTTGTTCCTTGTTATTGTTTAACCTGATGCTATCCTTTGTTTGTTCTGTTTGCTGCTATGGCTACTTCAGCTACTGCATAACATTGCTTTGTGTTTTTTTCATGACTTGGATTTTTTTCCTTTTATTGTTTTTGTAATTTTTGTCCTCTGCCTTGAACTGAATTGGGATGGTGATACATAAATGGTTCAGAAAAATAATACAAATGGTGCCATGAAATAATTATTTAGTGGATTCCTTCCCTTTCATAGTACAACAGATTGCAGTGCCAGAGTGTTGAAAACAACTGGAATAGCTTGTTGTTATCAAAAAGACTAAAACTCTTTCCCCACACCTAAACAAAGACTGGAAAACAAACACACGATGTGCCTTTGCCTTTTGGGTATGAGATTTCATCTCCACTTTAGTTATATGCCACCTCTCTGAAGGTGAGCATATCCTCCAGGGACACAAGCAAGGCCTGAAGTTTGAGTTCTCCTGCACAGATGTCTCATGTGGGCTTCTCTTGTTAGGACAGCTGCTTCAGATGTGGAGAAGTGGAGGAGGGAAGCTTGCTTGGCCCCTTTTCCCAGGCATCTTGTTTGAAAGCAAGCAGGATTAAAATAGCCTAAGAGTAACAGGGAGCTGGAATGGTGGGGTCAGGCAAGGCAGCTGCACTGGTTACGTATTTCTCCCATCTTATTTTCCACATGCTCTTTTTGCTCCCTCAGCTGACTGCTTTGCTAAATACTTTCTGGGAAGGAGAGGGGCGCCAGCCAACCATCTAGGACCAGAATTGTTGTTGTTGCTTTGCTGGCCAAAGTAAGGATCAGGAAGCAAAACAGGGTGTGGGGAGGTCAGGCATGCTCCTTTCAGGCAGCACAAAGTTTACAGCCCTGGGATAGGCCTGAAAAGCAAGCAAGAGCTGTCAGAGGATTTCTGTTTACAAAACCGTCCTAGCTGCCCTTCTGTCTCTTTGCACGTCACATCATGTGAAGTCCAGCTTTGCCTGTGGTGCTGAGTTCCTAGAGAGAGTATCATGCCCTGTTGCAAAACATCCTAGCCTCACATACTTCTGCCTCCACAGTCTTTTAAAACTTTTTACAGTTCAGATTTATTTTTCCACAGTTTTTTTTTTGTTTCTGTCCATTTATGGCAGGATTTTGGATGTAGCCTATAAACCTTTTGTTTTGTCTGTCTGTTTTTATTTCTGTGTTTTAAAAAAGCCCAACAACTCGACAACCCTTCGTCATGTTTATTTTGTTCCAGCATCAGAGCTGCCAAGGTGGTATTGCATCCTCTGCCTCCCAGGCCTGACTCACTACAGATTGCGCTGTTGTTCTGTTTTGCCTGTTGTCATCCAGAGAGGTGGGGAAGATGCACAGCTGAATCAAACACGAGGAAGGAAGACATCGCAGAGATTAGCAAGGGTGCTATATCTAGGCATGCAGAAAAAAAATTCCACAGGTGCTACAGAAAAATGATTTGACCCAACATATTAAAAACAAAGATCAAGAAAAATCCCTACTGTTATTAATCCGAGTAGGGAAAAACAGCAAGGCATCCTATTGTGCCTGAAGATCAATATTTCTGTAGTGCTTAGTGTCCGACTAGGAGGCCCAGATGTGAAACCCCACTCTGTCGTGGCAGCTTGTTGGGTGATCTTGGGCCAGTCACTCTCAGTTTCTTCTACCTTACAAGGCTGTGAGGGGAGAGCTAGCCTCTTTTTTTTTTTTTTTTGAAGAAGAAGAGGTAGGGGAACTGTCAAGAGGGAAATGAAGTTTTCAATCTGTATACTGAAAACTCACAAACTTTTAAGCATTTTTAAGGAATTTTGTCAAAGAGGTTTCCAGAACTCTGTTCCGGTGCGTCCCCCTAGAAGAAAAGCTCTGGGGAAGAGTAATATAATGGAGAGGGGGAGAGTGGTCTCCAGTGAGGGGAAAAAACAAGATATCTTTTTTTTAAAAAAGTACCTGTCTGTCTTCCCTACCAGAGAGAGGATTTTTACTGAGGGGATGGGTTAACTCTCCCTCTCCTGTACTGCAGGACAAATCCAATCATACATACCCAACACAGCTGCTTTAAATTTAACTTACACTTTAGGAGATCCAATCATTTGTCCTCCATGTGACCTGTGGTTTGACAGACTGTTTTTTTCAAGGCATGGTTTTATAGTAATACATTTATAATATAGATACGTAGGTATTTAATAGCTGCATTAGTTATGATGGCAGCTTGGAATAATGTCCCCCCACACACACCATACAGAAGTGTGTTTATTTTATATTGTTCTTGATAAAGAACGGTATACTCGAAATGCTTGGGGTCTACTTCAGAGAATAAACTTTGTATTGAAAAGAGTAGGAGTGAGTCATAAATGTTTCTTTCATGATATTATGTACAAAACTAAAAGAAACTACTGTGTTCACCCACAACTTCTATTTTCAATCTTCAGCTACTGAATACTCCTCAGTCTCCTTTTTCACAGACCCCTTAAATGGCTCCCCACCCAGGTCTTCACCTCCAATGACAACATCCATGTGTAGGTCTAGATTAGTTCTCATTCCTTGCTTCCATTGCTAAACCATTCTGCTGTTGTCTCTTTGCCCTGTTATACTCTGAGGGTTGACTCTTAAGTCGTCTGTGTGTGTGTGTTCAAGTCATATTTCTGCTCACAATTGGGGAAGGGAGGATTTCCACCAGTTCCTCCTGTTGCAGATGCAGGGATGTGGAGAGGAACTCAAACTGCATACAGGTAGAAGGAGAATTCTGTTTTCATGAGCACTGCTACACTTGTCATGCTTAGAATCCATTGTAAGCTCCTTGAAGGCAGGGGTCTGTCTCCTTGTTTGTTTGTTTTTTGCTGGTGCCGCTGTGTAAAGCAACATATATACTCTGTGCTTGTAAATCAGACCTGGAAAATATAATTCAAGATTGTGATAAGAACATGAAAACTAAGTCAGGATCTTGCAAAACCCGGTCTTTCCACTCACCTTGTTTTGCCCAGCCTGGATGCATGTGACTTGTTCTGATGGTGCCAGGACCAAAGGACACATGATCACAATTCTTGCCCACAGTGCATAATAGCTTGATGTCACGTGAGAAGGGCTTAAATAAATAATAACAAATAGATAGCTTTCTTGTATACCAGTGGTGTCAAACATGTGGCCCAGGGGCTGGATCAGGCCCCTGGAGGGCTTCTATCAGGCCTGCAGTGGAACTGGCTGTCTTCTGCTTCTTCCACTTCTGCTGCTGCCGCATCATCGTAGGTTTGCAGCTTATAGATACACACCTGAACAGCATACTCAAGATTGCAACAGCAAAGACATTTTGATGCAGTAATTCAGAGCAAGAGGTGTCAGTTATCAGACACTGTTAAATAAACAAAATATTGCAAGAGTGCTAATGTTTTAAGCATGTTTTTTATTTTAAGTAAAAAAATAAAAAACACCTTTGTGTTTGTGTCCTTTATAAAGTTTATATCTCCGCTACCTGGCATTACATTTTATGACACACATATCCTGGCCCAACAAGGTCTCATTCATGTCAGATCCGGCCTTGTAACAAATGAGTTCGACACCCCTGATGTGTACAGTACTTTTCCTCATATTTTAGGGGAAGGGGGGCAGAAGAACAAACTCAGCCCAAGACAATGCTAGAAACCAAGAGGGTTGAGCTAATGTAATATTAAACAGTTCAAAATTTAATAAGGTGTACACAAGTTAAAATACATTTAAAATCCACATATAAACAAGACTTTCACACATTTATACACATGATGGGACAATATGTATAATACTAAAGACCAGATGCGTTTCGGCCATGAAAGGCCTTCAGTGGTCACAAATACAATCTTGTCTAGACACACATTCATACAATAATATACAAATTCTTAAAAACCCTTTGTATAAAAACCAGATGTGATGCCTTTTATAGATGTAATTTAGTTAAAGGTATGTAAAATGGGCCATACCAATGCCAATATGTATTCTGGTAGTCAGGATATCTAAGGTATGAATGTGTGTCTCTCCATCCATGCAAGAATACTACCTGCTCACCTAACCACTATATGAGCTCAATCGCAGTGGACTTTAGCAGTCATCAGTATGTAACCTTCAGCAAAGGAATGCCCGGAGATAGTTGTTTTTCATGGAGGGGGAAAGGACTTGAATGAGTTGTATAATTTCTTTTTAAAGAACTCTGATAATATATAATTTTAACCCATTTGTTCATGACATCCTCTTGGAAGTCTGAATGTATTCTTTTTCTTCTCTTGAGTCCCTTTCTCCTGGCCTCCAAAGTAAGAGTTGTGATCTGGCATACAGCTACTTGCATGTAATCTGGTTGCAGTGGGAATTCCATGCAGACAGCTGTGCCCAGGATTTTAGGTCAAATAAATATTTTCATAGAGGAGAAAACATCCAGAGGAATTTGTGAAGGTCTGAGGTACTTGTGAAATGACATCCTAATTGAGCAAAACCATTTGGAAATAGATTCATATTCTTCTTGTAAAATTATTTCATCTCCAAAATAATCATTACTAATATATATTAAATGTTCTAGTCATAACATTCTGAAAATGAGAACACAACTTAAGCCCTGCAGATGAGGGGTTGTCTAGCCCAGCATCCTTTTTTCAAGTAGAGTCCAGTTGCACCTTAGTGACCAAAAAGATTTTTCAGGGATGAGCTTTGAAGAGTCAAAGCTTGCTTTGTCAGATACTTGATGAAGGAGCTTTGAACTCTCAAAACCTCGTACACCCCAGAAACCTTGTTGGTCTCTAAGGTGCTACTGGACTTGGCTGCCCTCTGAAACTTTTTTCAACCGTGTCTTGCCAGATGATTCTGAGCAGAAGCAGGCCTTGGTCTTTGGCCCCTAGCAACAGGTCCTCTGAAAGTGGAGATTCCATTTAGCTGTCATGGCTGGTAGCAGACCACTGTCAGGTTGATAGACTCCGTTTTATATGTCTAATCCTCTTTTGAAGTGTTCTGAGCTAGTCGGTCGTGATGATCATATCTTGTGGAAATAGATTCTCTAAGTTAATTCTAGATAGCAGTAAGAATACTTTCTTTTGTCAGTCCTAAATCTACTGCCAATACATTTAACTGAACCCCCACACCACTTTTAGTGTCATATTTTCTTTATATACTTTCCCCATACCATGAATAACTTTTTAAAATATTTTTGTTCATCACCTTAGTCATCTTTTCCCTTGTTCATCACCTTAGTTGTAGCCAGTTTGGTGTAGTGGTTAAGTTCACGGACTCTAATCTGGGAGAACCGGGTTTGATTCCCCACTCCTCCACTTGCACCTGCTGATGTGACCTTGGGTCAGTCACAAGCTTTGGCACAGCTGTCCTTGAAAAAGAGTAGTTTCTATCAGAGTTCTTTCAGCCGCACCTACCTCACAGGGTGTCTGTTGTGGGGAGGGGAAGGGAAAGGAGTTTGTAAGCCGCTCTGAGACTCCCGAGTGAAGGGTGGGGTGTAAATCTAATCTCTCCTCTTCTCCTCTTCTTCTTTTCCTAAACCAAAAAGTCCCTAATACTTTAGTTTTTCCTCATAGGGAAAGCGTTCTACCTCCTTGATCATTTTGGCTGCCCTTTTGAATATCACTGCCAGCTCCATGCTAATCTGTTTTGAAATAGGGCAGCCATCATTGTACACAGTGGCATGTGTCCAACCATACTGTTCCTCCTTTTGAGAAAGAGTGGTGGGGATTTTCATCAGTTTTCCTCTTCCACAGCTGACCTCTATCCTGTTTCTGAGGGTCCAGTGACCACCTCTCCCAAAACAAAATATTCGGGGACTCACTAGGAGATGTAAATGGGGAAGAGTCTTGCTTCGCAGTGTCTGCTGATATTTGAATACACAGCACTATTCCATAAAGCCATTCTGGAGAGCCAGCTTAGTGTACTGGTTAAGAGCGTCAGACTATGATCTGGCAGACCAGGTTTGAATCCCCATTCTGACGTGAAAGCTGCTGGTTGACCTTGGGCCAGTCACACACTTTCAGCCTAACCTACCTCATAAAGCAGGTGTCTCATACATGCGGCCCGGGGGCTGGATGAGGTCCCTGGACGGCTTCTATCAGGCCCACAGTGGAACTGGCTGTCTTCTGTTTCTTCCAGTTCTGCTGCATCATTGTAGGTTTGCAGCTTACAGATATACACCTGAACAGCATACTCATGATTGCAACAGCACAGACATTGTGATGCAATGATTCAGAGCAAGAGGTGTCAGTTATCGGACACTGTTAAATAAACAAAATATTGCAAGAGGGTTAATATTTTAAGGATGATTTTATTTTAAGTTAAAAAAAACCCCTTTGTGTTTGTGTCCTTTATAAAATTTATATCTCCACTACCTGGCATTACATTTTATGGCACTCATGGCCCAGCCCAACAAGGTCTCATTTATGTCAGATCCGGCCCTCATAACAGCTGAGTTCAACAGCCCTGGACTAGAGCTTTTGTGAGGATAAAATGGAGGTGGGGGAGCAATGTAAGCTACTCTGGGTCCCCACTGGGGAGAAAGGTGGGGAATAAATGAAGTAAAATAAATAAATGATTTATCAGACTGATTTATCTATTAAATTTAACATATCCTGCTTGGCTCAAGGCTGATATTGACGATTCTGTTTTTCAGTGCCTTTCCTATAATGCATAACACAGAATCTGCCTTTATTTTGCTGCCACTGACATTTTTAGCCTTAAGATGGTCACTTCATCTGCAAATCCCATCAGTACATGCAGAGTTATGAATTTTTGCCCTAATGCCTACATTGAATCTCATTGACCGTTTTCATTACCCATTCACCCAGCTTTTTACAATCTGCTTAGGCTTTCACCATCCTGAATAATTTTGTTTCACTTTGATGACAACTGTTGTGAGTCAGGTTTCCCCAGACCTCCAAAGTGATGACCATTCTTGACTTACATCTGTATTCCTTATGTCCTCCTCTACATGAAGCTGCCTTACACTGAGTGAGACTTCTGGTCTGTCAAGGTCAGTATTGTCTACTCTGTCTGACGTTGGCTCTCCAGGGTTTTTCCCATCTGGTACTTGCTCCTGTTGACTAGAGATGCCAGGGACTGCAGCTGAAACTGTTTGCATGCTGAGCAGATGCTCTGCCACTGAGGCATTGCCCCAGCAGTTGGCTTCTCTCCTTGGCTTCTGTCTTGACTTCTGTTCCTGTACAAGCATTCAGAAGTGTACAACTATGTAGAAGAATCATCTGGATTGTGTCTGCTATATGTGACTTCCATGCATTCAGTTCAGTGTCTCATTTGCCCAGAGACCTGTACACCTGTACCTTAACGCATTTAGATTCCTGAAAAGCAATTCATATACTGCAAAATGAAAGATGTGGATCATAAGTTAGGCTCATTGAGGGATATGTGCTGATGGGCCCTTGCGCAAATGAGACACTGAGGTCACAGAGATCAAGTGCACGGCTAGCAGGTGCAGCTATGAATTCTGTTTGTGTATACCCAGCCAACTCCCTCTTTTATTGAACTCTTGGCTTTAGGGATTACACAGTCAAGTTTCCAAGATTAAGAGATTCCAAGGTGCCCCAGCCACATCCTTTGCTTATCTTGGCTTATTTACAGTTCACTGTGTTCCTTGGAGCAAGTCACATCAGATATGGCAACCTGTTTATATTATTTTCATCTTGGAGTGAAAGAAAGGTGAAGTTGAGAGCCCCTGATTTTGTCAAGTTCTGTTTCTCCCATTGACATAACTTGGAGGCCAAAATGCATTTAGGAGGCTGTTGTCCCATGACAAGACATAAAGTATCCAGGTCCATAGCATGTTATTGGTGCTTTTGAGGTGATTTAAGTCATTTCTTCACCAAATATAGAATTACAGTGCATAGTAAGCTGTAGGTGGGGTTTAGTTATGTTAATGGCATGCTTTATGACATGACTGTAAAACAGTGAAGTAAACTTGTTAAAATGTAGCTGGAAGAATTGTCAATGTGCTTACAAGAACAGGCATTTATGTTATTTTTTAAAATTTCCTTTTCAAACTTAATGGAGAACAAGACTCTCCATTGACATGACAGCAGCTACCCTTATTGGGATTATATTGAGGGTGATGTAGTCTAAAACATTTGGCCAATCTGTGGCTGGAAAAAGATGCTTTTTAAATGTTCTGTCCCACCTAACTGCTGTGCCGTGTGTAATCTACTGGGAGAGGAAGAGCTGGCTTTTGTATGAATATTTTCTCTCCTTGAAACTTGAGGTCGTTTGCAGTGATGCATTGTCTCCTATTTAAGAGAAAATAGCCACTCAGTGATGAAACATGTCTGTCACCCAACAGAGGAGGAGGAGATTGAATTTATACCCCACCCATCACTTGGAGTCTCAGAGCGGCTTACGAACCCCTCCCCATAACAGACACAGTTAAAATGCCTTGGGGGGACCCTTCCATGGATTCACAGTGTTGCCTTAGAATCCCAAGAGCCAGGCAGCATTTCTTGTGATGATACCAATTCAGCCTTCATTCTGTGTCTTGCTCTGATTAGGGAGAAACTTTAAAACTTGCATAACCTGATAATGTGTTTGAACTTTCTCTTGTTCATATGTTATAAACCTTTTGTCCATCTAAAAATATTTAGGGAGAAACTGTAAAACCTGCATAACCTGATAATGTCTTTGAACTTTATCCTTGCTCATATGTTATAAACCCTTCCTTCATATAAAAATCTTTAATGAGATTAAGGCAACTGTCAGAAATGTGGGGCTCCACAACACCACTGGCTGCCTTCTAAGCAAGATGGATTACCATATCCTGGTATCCTCCTTAATTGTGTTTTTATAGTGATCTGAAAACAGACAGGATATAATGTTTGTGTTGACAGAATAATTTGGTTAAACCGCAAACAATAGCTCAGTTGCATTTTTTAAATATGTCCTAATTTGTTACAAAATACTGTACAAAAGTTGTGGGATTCTGTTTTGGTACTTTTGCCTCCTGTTACAGCAGCCTGTTGCAGTGATGATGGTCGGTTAACTTGATGCTAAAATACTTTTGGAATAAAGGCATCACCTGGCAACAATCTTTCCTCACTTGCTGCTTCGAAATGGAAGCAACCATCCACCTTGTTTCTCCTGGGAACTTGCTGTTCTTGGCTGAGAACGTGTAGAACCATAACAAATACCAACAAAAGTTAATATGTTATCTCCATTGCTGTCAATACTGAAATCCCATTGCAAACACAATTCTGATCTCTTGGTCTTTTGCTAGCTCTCCCTGCGCTGGTGGTAACTGTTGACAATCTGATGGCTTGTGTGTGCACAGAATGGTTGTGTAGCATTTACTGCAAAGAGGTGTTCTGCTGAATCAGACCAGAATCCCTTTAATCCAAAACCATGCTGCCATCAGTAGCCAGCCAGATGTCACGCTCAAGAAAGAGGCACAAGAAAGATGCACATAGATCACCCGCAATATAAAAGTAAGTTTAGCAGCTGTGTGGAAGTAATTTTTTTTGCTCTTTCATTATATTGGTGAGCATAATATCCCCCTCCCCAATTTGTTTAGAGGTTCTAAGAGAGCAAAACCATTGAGGTCTACCCTTGGCAGAATAACATGCTTCAGTCTGACATGGTTGTCCTTTTCTGTCAAGCACCAAGGAGGAAAAATCCTTCCTTTAAGCAACGAGATAAGCCAAATCAACCCTGCCGACTCCGTGTGTGTGTGTGTGTGTGTGTATGTGTGTGTATGGGGGGGAAATCACATATCTTGTGCCCACATTGCCTCCCCCCCTCACTTCCTCTTATTCCTGTTCAGTACTGCTACTCCTAATTCATGCAGACTGAAACAACATTACCTGTGAAACTTGGATCCATCATGTTCCTGGCTGACATTTCCCTGTTTGACATAAACTCTGGTACTGCCCCGATAAATATAGCTGCTCGCTCTCTCCTTAGTAGAGTTGGAATCTGTTTTGAAGGAGGTCAAAGGTGTTTCAGCCTCAATAAGAATGCTGTGAGGTAGCAAAAAATAAACAGGATTTGTGTGACACCTTAAAGATGAATCCCCAAGTTCTTGGCATCTTAAGCCAAATAGGTTAAGGTGTTAGGCTAGCCCTTTGACTCTTGGTCCAGTCAAAGCACAAATTGTGAGCTGAAGAAGTCCCATCTTTTACCCCTCGGCACTTCCTTTCATCCATAGTAATCATGAACAGTGTGCTTCCTCTTAATTCCCTGGAAACGAAGGAGTATCCAGTAGGAATTAAGTAGACTTTTTCTTCTCCATCCAGTCTCTTTCTCCTCTTTCTTTATTCAGCCTTTCCTTACTACTACTTTGTGGCCAGTACATAAGGCAGAAATGGCAATTGAGTCAATATGTTTTATGATCCAAGATCTGGTTTATCATCTGCTATGTTTTTAATAGGAACCTACACTAATTTTTGCTGATTTAAACATGGTCAAGATTGTTGTGAGTTATATGGGGCTTTGTTCTACTTTTTAAAATGCAGCTTAAGCATTTTAGAATATTTTTTGTGGCTGCTTAGCCCTCTTTGTTTCTCTTCCCAGCTGAAAGCTGCTTAATTCTCAGGGTAACTTTTGTTTTCAGGGGTGTGCAAAATCAGAAGTATTAGCATGTTTCTTCGATGGCCTGGACCCCAAAATGCTTTTTAAGCCTTAGAGTCTTTATTATTTATATCACTACATTGATCCTTTGTTTATAAAATAGTCATGCATATAATTTGGGTAGGGGAATTTCTAGTATGCTTATGGTATGACATGAACAACGGACAAAGTATGTGTTTGCAAAGCACGCATGAGTGACGCATAGATTATACATAATTGAGTGGTTTTGACAGTACAGTGGTGCCAATGTGCATACTTGGATTGGCTCACTACTCACAAATATGCTGTCAGACTAAACCCAGTAAAAGTCTAGTGTTGCTGCAGTATCTGTTGCCATTCTATGCAGAAAAGGCCAGTGAGGAGATGGTTTCTTCATCACTGAGGTCCATATTGGAAATATGTTATGCGCTATAGGGATGCAGCCAATGTGTACTAGCTGATTGATTAAAGAGCACCAGCTATGGACTGGAACTCCACACATGAGGTCACCCGGAGTCTTGGGCATTATATTTTGACTTCATCCCTTCCATCGATAATAATACTGACCTGTCGTATGTGGTTGTTGAACCCTTAAGCACTAATAAATACTAGACATTATTATTAACTACTAGATCATCATCATAAATATGATGAGCCAGCAGGAGACAAGGCTAACCTTCTTCATACCACCTGCACTGCCACCTTGGTGTTCTGCCAGGGGAAAAAATATCAAATGATGCCTAGAGCATCCAGTTGGGCTAGTGTGGTATAGTTGCTAGAATGTTGGACTAGGATCTGGAAGACCCAAATTTGAATCCCTGCTCTGACCACATATTGATTTAGTCTCTTTCTAGCACCAGCAGAAACACAAAGGCACCTTAAAAATCTGAAAGAACAGATTAAAATGTGATGGTAGATACAGGACTGGAAGTTAATTGAGATGATGTATCTGAATAAGTACCTGAATGTATGAAGTGGTCCTGGTTTTTCCTTCTGTTTACAAACAGCTATTCCAGATAGGCAAAGGGATGTTTTCACACCAGAATCCTGGCTTCCATTTTGAATGCTTCCCTGGGAAACTGGTATAGAAGAAGGCTTATAATTATAGCTTTGACAATGCAGATGATGTCTAGTTTAGTTACATATGGGTCAACCACCTCCTTGCCACAGCATTTCTGTACTTTGTGTTATCTACATAGCTAATCTTTTGTGACAGATGTCATAATACATCACCTAGAAACCAGAAGAGTTGTGTTGGTAGGTGGGGAGTGATAGGACTGAAAGTTGAGTGGGAAGAGATGGTCTTAGGAGGTAGGTAAAGGGAGCCCAGAGGCTGGCTGAAGAAAAGTTGCAATATGCAGTTGCCTTCCTGTAGGAAGGGAAGAGGAATTGTGTGGCCCTAAAAATCCATGAAATAATGCTGAAAGAGTATCACCACAGCAGGTTATATTTGGCTAGAATAGAGGCACTTGTTCATATTGTGCTGCAGTGCCAAACACATCAAGAGCATCTAGGCATCATCCCAGAATTGTGCCTGTCTCTGAACGAGGGTGAGATGCTTGTCTGCATCTTCTGATTTTGGGGGTGCTTGTCAGCCTTGTGTGAGGGACGGATTAGGCATGTATTAATGTTGCATCAATAATACTGGACTATTTTACAAGCTTCTTGTAAAGATTTTCGAGATGTATGCAAAGAAATTTGTGCACTTGGGGAATATATGTAGAGAGAGCATGCATTTGTGCTATATAAATACTAAATTACAATCCATGACTTTATTTGTATAATTGCATTCATATTGCTAACTCAGTTTGGCCTGATTTCATACTTCCGTTTGCAAGGGTTTTTTTGTTTTGTTTCTGGATGCAGTTTTTTAAAAAAATAAATGAAATGCACACAAACATCCTATGCATTTTGGAGCTTGTGCTCTGAAAATCTTACATGGGCCAGAAATCCATATTTCTGATTCCTAGATGCCAACCAGGATTAACAAGGTGTGGGGGAACTAGAGGAACAAAATTCCAGGGAACCTTATGGCAAACTGACCTCCAAAAGCAGGATGCTTAGTACATCAAAAGCAGTGGACTGGGAGATCAGGCATTAATGTCTCACTGTGAAGCACAGTTTGAATGACAGGCTGCTGCCTGTGTGCACTCCCTTCTCTCTGATTGGTCTGCAACAGCTGAGGAGAGCTTTAAAAAGTCTTGTCAGTCTTGTCAGAAGAGTCAGTCATCCTTTTGGACTCTGGCTCTGTGGTAGTCAGTGTGTCAGAGGGAAACAGACATGTTCACTTGGGAAGTATCACAACTCCTTGCCCTTACTGTGTACCATCACATTTGAGGAAAAGTTCAGAAATCAAAACTTAAAGTCTAAGTGTCAGCCCTAGCTGAATTCCATTTATTCAGAGTCTCCAGAACTGGGATTTAGGTTTGACAGAAGAGCCTGGACAGTAGGTTGAAAACTGCCAATCTAGCCAAACAGAAAAGGATTATCACTCCTAGAAAGAGGAGGATATTTCTTACCCAGTTATTTAGAGGGTTCAATTCAGAAGGGACCCTGGTTCATGTGAAAAGGGAAATGGTCTTAGACTCCTCAAGAGTCCAAAGGGAAAGTTGTAATCGCACAAGGAACGTATTTAAATACAGGAAGAAAGTATTAACTTCTAGAAAACTCAGTTTATATGAAATTTTATCAAGACACATTGTTGCTAAAAGAAATCTCCAAGACAAACAAACTTCTCACATTTAAGAACTGAGTAAGCTTCAACTATACTCTGTTGCCTGTTCAAAATATTATAATTTGTATAAACAACAAAATTTACCTCAACCTCATCCCCTGCCTATTCCTAACCTGTGCCTGTGGAATAAAATTAACATTTCTGTTTGAACTTTACTTTGTGTCAAGTGCCATTTCCAAAGGGAATTATAAGAGGGCTGCTGTTTAGCTACAATATATCTCTGTCTTGGGCAAAAGCCAAATAACTTCTCTATCACAGGGTGGGATGCACAGGAAATTATAATTCTGTTATTAATATATGCTACTAAGGAGTTGCTCAGTTAGAGTGAGGAACAGTGTTTTGGCGGAAAAATCTGCCTCACAGTGAAGAAGAAGCAGGGGTCCGTCATAATCCTCACCTTTGAAACTCATGGAGCTGATCAACTTTTAAACTTTGCATGCAGTTAACTTTCAGATAGTGTTTGAATTTTAGTCTTGGTAGTAAGGGGGTGGGGGGTCTCAGGGAGAATATTTGTCTGAGGATCTGTGGTGGGTCTTAGTGGCCCCAGCGTCAGCAGTAAATTATTAGGTGCTGTGGCAACTGTTGCTTGGAATTTTTTCAGCCAGCCCAGATAACCTAGGGTAAATTTGGAACTAATGTTGCTCATAATAGTCAAACACTGAGGGGACCATTTCAGGTACTCATGCAATAAGTGTTTACCCTCAGAGGTTGCAAACTTAAGTGTCTTCTTGAAAACTAATCGGCATTCCCCCTCCCCCTTTTCACAGCGGATCGTTGTAAAGAGGTCCAGCAGATCCGGGAGCAGCATCCAAACAAAATTCCAGTGAGTACCATACTTCCTCTATGGGTGTGGGTATGTGCACACGAGTGCCTCTTCTGTGAATTCTAGGACATAATTGCACAGGGTGGACTGTTTGCCATGTTGCTGGCCATGCATGCCCGTTTCCTGAACCTGCTAATTTTTCTCTCATGCATAACTTACTTTTTAAAGAATATATTTATTTAAGAAGACTGTGGGGGTACAGAAAAGAAAAGGGAAAGAAAAAAGGGGTTATACAACATACCTGCATTTGTCAAGGACAATGATGTAAGACAAAATATTTCCCCTTACATCCCCTTTGTTATAATTTAAGGTATACAATAGTTCTTACTTTTATTGGGACACGATTGTATTCATTTTAAGTTTACGTTTCAAACTTCATAATTAATCTATTTTGACTACATCATTAGTTTCATCATTACTATGTATTCATTATATATTTTCACCACTTCTACATATTCATTAGAACCGTTAACAGATAGAAAATATATCAAAGTGCAAAGGAAGGTCTGTTATTTATCTCATATCATGAACCCATTTGTATCCAAGGTGTTATTTTTAAAACAGATTTTAATTCTACTTCTATTTCATTACCATACATTTGTATATAATATTTTAGGCTGCTTCTCATTCTAAGTTTGTCTCCTGCTAGCATAGTACACATAATACACACTACATCTCTCCTCAGATTTTGTGATAGACCTATTTCTCAAGTAGATTATTTATTTAGCCATTACTACATATGCAGCAAGTTTATTTTACCATACTTCTGAACATGGAGAGACCTCTAATTTCCATTTTGCTGCATAAATAGTTCTAGTTGCTGTCAACATGTTTTTGGTAATTTGTTGGATAGAGCACCTAACATACTCTTAGCTTCCATTGGTAATTTAAACTTTAGTACGTTCTGCATTTTTTCATTGTATTTCTTCTCCTGCATAACTTGTTGACGCACTTCACTTCTGTTTGGAATTAAATACCACTTTGGTGGCTGTTATGCAGTCACTAAATAGTAACCTGTAGTACATGTCAAACGGGTTCTCCCAGACAGTTTTCTTCTAAAGGAAACTCTATAAACCAGGAGTGTCGAACTTGTGTGAGGGCCCCATCCGTCAGAAGCATAACTCAGTTGTGCCATGTGTACCATAGATTATTCAAACATAAAAGGTACTTATTTTTATTTAATTAAATCAGTATTAATTAGTATAAATAATTTAATTCAAGTTTAGATTATTGTTTAATGAAGCTACTACTACTAAATAATATCAATAGTAATGTAAATTAGTATTTATTTAGTGTAACCTTTTTATTAACAGAAGTGCTTGCCTGCGCAATAGCTGTGTTCTTCCTTCTTTTCTGAGGGAAGACAGAAGGGAAAGGAAATACAGTCTGTGTAGGATTGCTTTGTTGGGATGAGAGCAGCATGTTGCTATAGTAACTTTCTTGTCCTGAGCCTGTGATCAGTGTGGTGGCAGCAGCTGGGACGGCTGAAATGGTGACTACATCACCAGGGTTGCCTCACAGGCAGTGAGAGTATCTTGGGATGCAGGATGCAGCCGCCAGGGCCTTGACACCTCTGGTATGAATGCCATAAAGATATGTTTGCCACAGTGGAGCAAATTGTTACCTCCTTCCATCCTTGCACTGCTATCTTGATCCAGTGTCTTGAATACCTGGTTTTTAAAAGAGAAAAACTGCTTGTGAGCACACTCACAGAACTGGAACTCCCAACATCATGTCTGGTTTGGCCCTTAGTTCTCCACTCAGTTCTCTTCTTCTGTGTTAGTGAATTTGCTGGCTTCTGTTAAACTTCCAAGGCAGATCCCCAACCAGGATTGGTCCAGGTTTCTGTAAGCCCTTGGGACATTTAAAGGGGGAGGGGGCAAATTGTCTTGGGGTGGGGGAACATGATCAGTGAGAGGGTGTGTGGGAAGGTCAGACCCTGCCTGCTCTCTGACCTTAGTGGCAAGGTCCCTTGCCAACTAAAAGCAAAGAGGAACATGGTGATTCTTGGTTCGGTCCCTTAATGCCCCAAGCTCTGTCAAGTGCTGAGAGCTGTGACCAACCATGATTTCCAACCAAATTGAAGGCATGTAAAAGTTTATTTCTTGTCCTTTGTTAGAAGACTGAGCCTGACCAACCTGGTTTGTAGCTCCCTGCCTGCATCCTATCATACCTGACTTACTTGAGGTTCACCTTTCAAAACAGTTATTTGGGCACAGAGTGCTAATCACAGCATCATAAAAAAACCTTTCTCTCCTCCAGCTTGTTATAACCATGAATAGTTGAAGCCTTTAACCTTGGATGATTCGAGTGGATGATTCGAGTGAATGGTGAAGAAAAATTAGAGTTTTTATGAAGATTTGGTTATCTCTGCTACAAATATTGTTACAGGCCATTTCAGTTATGCCACAGTAAAATTGTGCTTGGTTCTGTAATGTGGCTAAAATCTGCCTCTGCCATAATCCTGTGTGGAAAACAAAGGTTTCTGAATGCCCAGGCTTTCCAGGAAATGACCCAGTGCATTTTTTCCTGAATACTTCCCCCCCCCCCAGTTGATAAAATAATTCAAATGAAGCTACTGTCTGACTTTATAATTCTAGGTATGTCAATCAGATAGCTAAACCACAATCTATGGAAGGAGTGAGATCATGGCACAAACTGAAAGCGACTCAAGAGCTGTAAAGAAGCCTTCACCAAAGAGATAGTGTGGTCTAGTGGTTAGAATGTGGTATAGTGGTTAGAATGTCTAACTAGGATCCAGGAGGCCTGGGTTCAAATCCTTACTCTGCCTTCATGTTCACTGGAGAACCTTGGAGGAAGGATAAGATAATGTACGAGATAAGTAAATAGAAAACATCAGTTTGTCAGTCATACCAGTTTCATCTAGTGATCATGTGACTCTAGAGTTCTTGTTTGCATCTCTTGCATTATCTGATGGAATGGCATGAAAGACCATAATGTTTGAGCCAATCCATGTGGTAAGCGACCTATGATCACTGGAGAATCTCCATAGCAGCTCCAGAGAGGAATATGCCCTGAGCATCACCCACACAAATGTTTTTGATGGCATCCAAACGGTGGAGGCAAGGGGTAGTATCTGCCTTAGATTTTACCACATAGCTACATTTATTTATTTGATTTATATCCCACCTTCCCCCACAAGCAGGCCCAGTGCAGATCACAACATATTACTTCAATACATTGAATAATTAAAAATCTTTAAAAACAATACAATACATGAACAACAATAATAAAATTCTAACCCTATCTAATGATGAGAACTATTTCAGGAGTTCCGGTGCCTCCTGAAGGAAGCTACTCAGATGTTCATACAGAGCGACCTGTTGCCTGACGATGCTTTGTTGTTCTCTAGAGGCAGGGCAGGTTGGAATGGGCATTGTACACTGCAGCAATACAACCATGCAAGCAGTGTAAGCAGAGGAGGCCAAGATAGATTAGACACCTGCCACTTCAGCCAAAGGCCTAAAGGAACAGCTCCATTTTACAGGCCCTGCAGAACTGTAATAAGGTAGAGGTACCACATGATACACTAGATATTACTTTTAAGATTCTCCCTATAGCCATGGGGATTAAGAGTTCATTTTTGCTCTTTTACAAAAGCAATATCTCCTTGATTGCCAAACTCTGACACACAATTCCGGATGTAAATGGTGTGTTCCTGGAATACACATTGTTCTGAGTGGCAGTGTTCTAGCTTTGTCTGTTTGTTTTTGTTATACTGCACTACATTTTTGTGTGTGTGCTTAACGTGGTTATTTGCTGTTACTAGAATACTGTACTTAATCAGATGGTTTGATTGTAATAACTAGTGTATCATGGGGTACTTCTGTGAGTCTGATTAGTAACCAGACTTTCAGCTTCAGCTACAAAGTACTGAATCAGGTTGGATCTTCTTGGAGATGGTGAGGAGGAAGGCAGGTATCCACAGTTACATCTAGTTTTGCCCCTGCTGCATTGGAAAGCATAGCATCTTTCCCCCTTTATCTGAGTTTCCATGGCTGAGTCCCCCCTCCCCCCGATTTCTCTCATTGTCCCTGGTGTGACTGTAACTGATTTGAAACAGCTTCTTGAAGACAGTCTTTTGGGTATGAATTGGCAGTATCTGCTTGAGGCCAGTTCTCACTCACATGAATGGGTGAAGAAAGAGCTTAAGCAATTCTGGATTACTCCCATGTGACTTCTTAGCACATCACCTGTTTCTGTCTTGAGTATGCTGCTTAGCCAGTGTTTATTTACTGAGCAGATCAATATTTCCTTGAATGTCCAGACAATTCCTGTAGAATGATTCCCAAGAATGATCTATGGAGCTCTGATCAGTGTAATCACAAATTGCTTCACACGAAAGCTTATACCCAGAATTAAACTTTGTTGGGCTTAAAGGTGCCACTGGACTCAAACTTCATTCTATTGTTCTAAAATAGTTCCTGTGGTCAGGACACAAGTGTCCTTTTACAGCTGTAAATGTTTCCATGCAGATATAGCCTCTCTCAGGGTCTCCTTGGATTCTTAGCTTTGCAGCTCTTAGGTGTTAGCTCAGATTTTTTTGGGGTGGGGGATCTGTCTCAGTTTTGTGTCACCAAAATTTCACTACAGACTTCTTTAAAGAGAGGCAAACTGTACTGGCTCTGAGTACCAAATTTTAGAAGTCAGGCAAGGTGGGGTTATTCAGTCTGAAGTCAGGGTTCCAGAAATCAGGCTAGGCAAGGTTGTTCAGTCCAAGGTCAGGCTTCCAAGAATTAGGCAAGGCAGAGTTGGTGGCTTAGTGTCTATTGTATATGTTGTGTCCATGCCTGGCAGCCTCTCTTGGCTGGTTTTTATAGCCCCATGCCTAAGGGTCATGCTTGCAGCCAGCTGCTTGGAAGTAATCTACTCATCTTTATCATCAGCAAGCAGCTGGCATCAGACCAGGAGGTGTGCACTCTGCCTTCTTGCCTGTAATTCTGTACTCAGCCTCTGTCTATGACACTCAAAGGGTGTAGGAGATACTGGTGGGCTGGGAACAGCTAACTGAGGTTCACCTACTGAACCAGGGCTGGAGAGTGTGGGTGGCTCAGCACCAGCTGTTGGCTGTGAATCCTGACAAGGCTGCATCTTATTGTCTTGCTGGTCAACATCTGTTAATTCAAGGCTGGCTACACAGGGCTCCTCTTCTCCTGAGAAGCCCTCTTCTCTTGAGGAGTCCTCACTATTGCTGAGCCCTGGCTGACCTGTGACACAAACACAATATAGTACATGAAATATATTAAAACACCAGTACTCTGACAGTGGCTGATCTCCAGCATAACGAACAGCCATTTATTTCATCAACTCATCTTTGTGATTTTCTTTAGTCAGTAGTGCTCTGCTGTATGTAACAAACATATTTACATTTGTAAGAAGGTAACATGTTTTCTGGTCCTCAATCAAATCCAGTAATTTACTAATGAAAGCTTGCAGAATCTGTGTCTGAATTTTTTATACAATGGGAGAGATAATGTTTTGGCTTGATTTTGATGGCATATACAGAAACATTTGTGAGTCATCTTTGTATTTCCTGGCTGAATATGTAAAAAATGTAATTTGGAAAGGAAGTAAAATGTAGAAGATCTACCAGATAGATTAATTGATTCCAGAAAGTACCTTTGCAAGCAGAGACTGATTTTATTATGATAATGGATATCTTCAATTTGACTAGCATACTTAAATACTTTGCCTTTTATCGTAGTTTTTGTCTGCTCCACATCTGGCAGTCTGTTAAATTTTTGTCTGCTCCACATCTGGCCATCTATTGCATTTTTATCCTGCCTTTTCTCAGGATAGCCCATATGGTTCTCCCCTCTTCATTAACAGGCATGTGAGGTAGTATCGTATAGTGGATAAAGTAGTGAACTAGGATCCTGGGTGACCCAAGTTTGAATCCCCATTTCTACCATGGAAGCTCACGGAATGACCTTGGGCTCGTCAGAAACTCTTGGTCTGGCCTACCTCACAGGGCTGTTGTGAGAAAATGGAGGAGAGGAGAACAATGTTCTAAGTTGCGTTGAATCCAACAGTGGGGAGAAAAATGGGATATAAATGCAATAAATAAACACATCATAGTTTAAGATGAAAGAGAGTGACCAGCCTAAGATCATGACTACGTTCTTACACTGTATAGCCCACCTTCTGCTCTACCTAGTTTGAAACAACAACAAAAAACCTACTTGAGAAACTGCTTCTTAAATACCTGCAATGACAGGGCAGAATCATTTTCCTTTCCACAGCTGTCTCTTCCCTCTCTGGCTTCACCAACTTATTCTTGGCTTGTCCCTCACTAGCATTTCCTGTCTATTGTCCCCTGTCCATGCTGGATCTGACCTAATTTTATGAACCCTCGGCATTCACTTGAGAATAATCTGCACTGTCAGCTTCTTGGATGAGCACATTATTTATGGCCTGAAAATGAGGGGATGGGGATGGGGGGAGAACTTAAGCCTCCGTGGCACTGACTATCTGGAGGAGATTCTTACTTCCCACCAGCTCTTTTACAGACTTGGATTAGTCAGTTCCGGCAACTCCATCACCAGGCCCATTCCTTGCTTTACTTCAGCTGTAAATCTACTAGGGCCATAGTTGCATCACCTCTAGGTTATTTACACCTCCAGGAAGCTGCTGGAGTTAAATAACAACTTGCTGTAGTAACAACATCCTATTTGCTTCTCCCAGGCGTTTTTCAATCCTGGGCTGTTGAAACAGAGCCTTGACAGAAATCCCTGAGAAGTCAGGCCTGTCAGTGTCACCTCCAGACACTTGCCAGCTGCTGCCTAACAGTGAGGGGTCCAGTGCAGCATCCTCTCCTTCCAGTACAAATGTTTGCTTCCCGTGGGGTGGGTGGGGACAGATAACTAAAGACATGTCCTCTGCTGTTTCTGTCAGCCATCAGCAAGAGCTACCTGTGAGCTTGACGAACAGAATGAATCCACAGGGGGGAGAGCTCCTGAAGCCAATCAGGCTTTTTGCTGTTCTCTTGTTTGCCTTTCTTTTTTCTGTTAGTGGTGCAGATGGATTTCCTACATCAGAAAGGTCGGCTGTAATACAGCACCAGTTGCATTTCTGAAAGGCACTTGAGCATTATTTGTGGCTGCAAGCTTCTGCCTGCTTTTCTGCTTTTCAGATATAACTGTTACTGTCTTTTAAAAAATGAAATTAAAATTGTCAGGGTTTGAAGGAAGCCTCGTTCTGTCTTCATCTCACTGATTCAGGATCCAGCTCTTTCCCCTTCTCCTACAATTTTTTTCAATGGCAAAGGATGAATGTTTAGGGATGATTTTGATTCCAAAATGCCCACCATCTGGTGCATCTGCCTGAAACTCACTTCCTTTCCCTTTCCTTGCCCACTTTGCTACCACAGGATGGTTGTGTGTTTATTGAGCGAGGGCAAAGAGGGGGATTGGGATCAAAGAATGTATACCTTAGGAGTTCAGGGCACAGGAGTTAACATATTAAAGCAATACAGTGTTAAACTAATCAGATGGCACAAAACCATCATACCTCTCTGGGTGATTACAGTTGTACCATACCAGACTGGTTGCGGGGGGGAGAACTGGGGAAGCCTAATTTAGACAGAGTTTTCCATAGACCTCAGCTGTAAGCTTGGTGGAACAATTCCATTTTGCAGGCCCCACAGAACTGTTCCAGGTCTCTCAGGGCCTGGATCTCAGTTGAAAGGCCGTTCTACCAAGCTGGGGCAATGGCTGAGAAGGCTCTAGATTTAGCTGCAGCCATCTGGATATTCCGTGGGCCTGGGATTGTGTATCAGTATATGATGAGCGCAATGCTCTTTGGGGGGTATGCCAGGAAAGGTGATTCTGTCAGTATGTTGGTCTCAGACTGTACAGGGCTTTAAAGGTTAAAACCAGAACCTTGAACTTGACCTGTTCTTCAATCTGGAGCCAGTGCAGCTGACAGAGCACCAGTTGAATGTGGGTTCTAGCTGGAGTTCCTGTAAGAACACACGTAGCTGCATTCAGGAGCAGTTGAAGTTTCCAGGTCAGTCTCAAGGGCAGCCCTACACAGAGCGAGTTACAGTAGTCATGTCTGGAGGTGACCATAGCATGAATCACTGTGGCTAGGTCAGCGCAAGACAGGAAGGGAGCCAGTTACCTAGCCTGGGCATAAGTAAAAGAATGCCAGCCTAACAACATTTGTGATCTGGGCCTCCATTTATAAGGGAACATCGAAGACCACACCCAGACTTCTCACCATTGGTTTTGGTGTTAGTGGCATGCCAGCAAAAGTTGGGAGTTGTCACCCTAACCCTGAATCTTCTTTCCCCAGCCACAGGACCTCTGTCTTCGATGAATTTAGTTTTAGCTGGCTTTGTTTCAGCCACCCAGTCAGCCTCCAAGTCCTTGGCCAGATGTCCTGGGGTGGCATCCGGTTGGCCATCCATCACCAGATACAGTTGGGTATCATCAGCATAATGGTGAAAACCTAGCCCGAAGCTCCAAGCCAGCTGGGCAAAGGGGCACATATAGATGTTAAATAACATCAGGAAGAGGATAGCTCCCTGAGGGACACCACATACTACTGGATATGTAGGAGAGACCACCTCCCCTAGTGGCACCCTCTGTCCTCAGCCTTGGAGAAAGGAGACCAACCACTTCAAGGCTGTCTCCTGAATCCCCACATCAGCAAGGTCAATTGATCATAATTGACTGTGTCAAATGCTGCTGTCAGTTCTAATAACAGCGGTGCTGACCCCCCCTTGATGCAGGTGCCTACGGAGATCATCCATAAGGGCGACCAGTGCTGTCTCCATCTCAAGGCTAGGGTGGGAGCCAGACTGAAATGGGTCCAGAGCCAGTGTATCATCCAGAAACACTTGGACTGATTTCCCATAAGCACTGCTCCACACTCACACTCCCCTTTGCCCTGTTTTTTGAGGACTGAGTAGACGCGGGGAAAATTGCACGAAGCTGCAGGGTAAAATGCGGCCACGCAGCACTTAGTGTGAAATTGACACGTACCATCGGATAATTCTGTCTTTAATGTCCCTTGCAGATGGATTATAAAAGTTAATACAGTATTCCAGTTGAAACAACAGCATAATCCTGATTTCTTACAGATATCTCCTACTCTAACTTCATTTACCCCTCCCAACCCTCCCCTATAATAATCACACATACCCTATTAATAACACTCAATTTAAATTAATATTAAATATACACATTCTAATAATAAGGACAATTAATTCTACTGCTATATCTAATCCAATCAGTTTCTTTCCCTTTTCCTTGCAGCCCCCATATCCTCCCCTTTTGCTGCTTCCTTCTCTCTTGCTCACCACCAACCTACTTTTTATCTTCCCCAATCTTCAGCTGTATTTAGTATTTACTTCATTTATACTCCACCTTTCTCCACAATAGGGACCCAAAGCAGCTTACAGCATTCTTCTCTCCTCCGTTTTATCCTCATTAACAGCACTGGGAGGTAGGTTAGCATGTGATTGGCCCAGGGTCAGACAGCAAGAGAGAGGTTTTGAAACTGTAGTCTGAAACTCAGATCATTGTACCACACCAGCTTTCTTGGAGTGACTGCTGTTGAACAGTAGCAGTAGCTAGGCCTGGGTGAGTCATTCATATTGGGTGGTTCAAGTTGCCTGGTGGTTGCTGGAGGGTCTGGCTCCAGTGAGTCCTCCTGCAAAGGCCAAAACAGCCCTGCAAAGGGCCCTGCCTCCTCCCCCTGCCTTTTACTGACAGAAATCAATGCTTGAATACTGACAGAAATCAATGCTTGAATCAGTGCTAGAAACTGCCACTGAGGGCATCTGTTTCTTAAAACCATAGGCTCTCCTTCTATCATTTTGGTGGATTTAACTCCCCCTCCTTTTGTAAATTTCAAATTTTCCTGGAAACGTGAGGTTTTTCTCAGGTTTGCAGAATGATCTGCCTTGTCTGTCCATGGCCCTAGTCTCTGGATTTAAGTATGCACAAATGGGGCCATACTGAGGATTTAGATATATGGACAAATGGGGAGCCTGTGAGACTTGTAGGGGGATCCCAGCTTCCCCATCACCGAGCCTGACACAGCTCTGGACCCCACCAACCACCTTTGCACTGGGTCATGGTGGTAGGGGTGCCTCGGAGCTGCTCTAAGCCCAGAGTGGTTCCAGGCATCTGCTCAGCCACTGGGCCCGGAGCAGCTCCCAGAGTGGCTCCCTGTGGCTGCCGCCAGCTGTACAGGTAACTGCCTTGTCTCTGTGTGCACAGACAACACCGTTTTATTTGGAGGGCCATTTAAACCTCCATATGGTATTTTTTCATTTCTGTTTTTTCTGCAAACCTGGGGGGAGGGGTCCCTCAAGTCCGCAAGAAAATCTGTTTCGTGTTGGTGTGGCTCCAATATGTGGATTTAGATATCTGCAGATGAGGGCCGCACATCACTATTAGACACATAGATAAGCTGTGCTTTGCAGTTGATGGTTGTACTTCTTGACCTCTGGGTACATCTCAATTCTGCTGTCCTCTGTGGATTCTGGAAGGATAAGAAAGCACTTCAGGAAGCAGTATGAAAAACAAACAAGCTTGAGAGACTTTATTTCCAAAAATGAGACTGTTCTATGTTTTAAAGAGCCGTTTTCTATATTTCATTGTGCTTATATTTTTATTATATTGCAGCCCCTTTTAAAGGGATTAAAAAGACTCAGAATTTTCTCAGTTCTATTTATGGAGTCCAAGATATTCCTGCTGTGGGCTCGAATGTTCAGCCAGGATGTTCTCCCAGAATGTTCAGTTAATCAGGAAACATAATCATTTCTCAAACGTAATGCAAATAGAAGTTAATCCCAAGAGAATTCTTCAAGAAGTTGATGCTATTGGTGAAGACAAAGCTGAAGTTATTAAAATGAGCTAAGGGTCTTGTTAATAATGACCATCCTGCTCCAGAAGTTACAACTGTGTAGCAGAGCTGCTTGGGGTAGGGAGCAGTAGGAGAGAACCACACTTGTCCATGACAGTCAAAAGGCTCTGCAGAAGTTCCAGATTGTTGACTGACAGAACTTGTCTATGTTTCTTAATAGCTGCTTAGCAAGAAGACTGATAACACAGGTGATTTCGTGCCCAGGATACGTGCTTTTATGCCTCACTTGTAAGCTTTAACAGGCAGTTGGCTGGCTGCATTTGGAAGTGGATGCTGGACTAGATGGAGCTTTATTTGAGATAGTAAAGCACTTCTGCTGGTCTTTTGTTAGTGTATCTTCTCTTCAGTTAAAGCTTGCGTTGGGAAGTCATCTATTTTTTTTAATGAAGAAGAAGAAGAGATTCGATTTATACCCTGCCCTTCACTTGGAGTCTCAGAGTGGCTTACAAACTCCTTTCCCTTCCCCTCCTCACAACAGACACCCTGTGAGGTAGGCGGGGCTGAGAGAACTCTAGCACAAACTGCTCTTTCAAGAACAGCTGTGCCAGAGCTTGTGACTGACCCAAGGTCACATCAGCAGGTGCAAATGGAGGAGTGGGGAATCAAACCCGGTTCTCCCAGATTAGAGTCTGAACACCTAACCCACTACACCAAATACATTCCCCTTCAACAATTCCCTGTCTGCCCATTTGTGGCAAGGGTGGGCTATAAATATGAATAAATTAAAATAAAAAATGGTGCTACAATTGTTACGTCACATGCAAGGTGGCTACATTACCATCAGCAGCACCTATCAAGTAGTGCTTATGATGGAAATATGACCAGTGGTATAAACCTGTGCTCCCTATCCATTGCCCTGTTTTGTGTTTGCTCAGTAGTTATCTCTTGCTTTACCTATTAGGCACACAGAGGCCAAATTTAGTCTTCAAATCAATGACGCAAGTTGTAAATGGTAGTCAAATATGGATGTTACTATGGCATTGTGGTATGATCACCTTTCTCCAGGAATGGGTACAACTGGCAAATGATCCTCAGTTGTTAAAATGCATCCCAGGCAACCTCTGACACTTGTTTATGCAAGGACAGTATGGTCCAACAGTATCCCCAAGCAGCATACTTGATCCTTCAGGGGCAGTACCAACCCATTAACAACTCTGCTTCCCACTCACAGCACTTCTTTCTTTTCTGGATTGGTAATAGGTTGCCCCTCAGGCAGAGTGTGGATTTGAACCTGGTTCTCTTCACTCTTTGGCCATTGTTCTAGCAAATACTCCATATTGTCCTTCACTATCTACACATCTTTTGACAGTGAACTGCATGCACTTTTCAGTCTGCTGCCCATCCAGTTCATGTATTATGGGAGAACTAGAGGAGGCCCTCACGCAGTGAAGTTGATAGTCCTCACTTCATTTCTGGGAGGAGACATTTCATTTGTGTGCTTTCTTTGCATTTAGCAAGAACTGTCCTCTTATAAAGTTGGGGGGGGCATGAATGGTACTTGGTTCTTGAGGGAGAAAAGCATAACCTGGTGTTTGGCAAAGCCTTGTTTAATGCCTCTGATACCACCGTACCATAAATCCCTAAGCCACATACCTACCTCTTGCTTTACAACTCAAGTACAGGACCTTTGTGCTGTGATTTGTCGCCTATGGCAGTTCTTCCCTTCAACGTTTGGTGAATTCTATGTGGGCTGTTTGCTCAATTTGGGGCTCCCAACTGCAGTAGATTATTTCCAGACTTTTAGACAGCATGGTTTCCTGTCTCTTATCTTACTGTGGTTTCTCCATGCTTTTTCAAACCCCCTTTGATCCAGTATTTTCTGCTGGTATGCAGCCAAAGCGTGTTTGCCTTCCATGTGGAAGATATGCTGCACTTCAAAAGGTGCCACCCACTTTTCTCTGCTGCATTCTTACACACAACTTCCATTTCCTCCCCCGTACCATTGGGGGCTTTAAAAAAAAACAGCAACAGCTAAATCAGAATTATAATGATGTATCTATTAGCTATTTTTTATAAAATTAAAGCTGGGAAGTTGGGGGACCTGATAGTAGATGGCTATAATGCTACGGTGCTATTGCTATCTCTTTGTATAATGGAAGAGGACCCTGGTGTGTCAGTGTGGGGGGGGGAGGTGAGGCAGCTGCAGAGGGAATAGCAAAGGAAAAATGGGGGGGAGACACACTCGACTGGGAGCCTTGTTGCTGCTGTGCTGAATTGGCAGCCGCAGTGGCAACAGGAAAGCCACAGGGAATCACTGCCAAGTGGAAGACCCCTTTGTTATTCAGCACTGTATCCTTGTTCTCTTAAGCAGTCATGTAGCATTTGCTTTTTCCCAAAAATACAATAAGGGAAACAGCATTGTGGCTTTCCCCCACCCAGCATCAAGACAATCCCTTGTAATTTGTGATCTGGACATTAGTTTGTAAAGGATTTCTGATACTGGTAAAATATGGCTGGAACACGTAATGGTTGTGCTTTTGGAGAGGCCCTTAAAGTTTCTGTAGTGCTGAAAGGGACTGGATGGGGCCAGTTGTTAACAGCTTCTCACTGTATTAACGTGTTTCCCTCCTTATTGCATGTTAGGTTTTCTGCCAAAGTTACCACTTTTGATTGCTTCTAGGAGCAACCAGAACCTCACTCCCGCAGTGTGAGGTGTTCATGGGATCAATTGTGACATTACCTTGCATTGTGTGAGGCACCAATTCTTTCCCAGCAGGTGTTTAGCAAAAACAAGAGGGTGTCTGAGTAACCACTATAGTAATTGGAGGCTTGTGGGACTTCCTGTCATTGGCCATGGGGTGGAGTAGGGATGCTGGAAAGGAGGCCCTAGAATCATGTTTGCACAGAAAGAGGCTCCCAGACTTATTTCCTAGCTAGTTGGTAGAGGTAGAGCAGAACTGGCTTTGGCCAGCTGGTCACCCCTAACTGAAAGGAGAGCCAGTCTGCTGTAGTGGTTAAGTGTCAGACTCTAATCTGGGAGAACCAGGTTTGATTCCCCACTCCTCCACTTGCAGCTGCTGGATGACCTTGGGCAAGCCATAGTTCTGTCAGAGCTGTTCTTGAAAGAGCTCCCTCAGCCCCACCACCTCACAGGGTGTCTGTTGTGGGGAGGGGAAGGGAAAGGAGTTTGTAAGCCATTCTGAGACTCTGAGTGAAGGGTGGAGTATCAATCTCTTCTTCTCTTCTACTTTCTCCAAGGCAGACAAAGAATGTAGGTAGCCATAATAGTCCATAGCAAAATCCCAGAACAAGAACCATGTAATACATTTTGTATATTGATTGGTCCTAATAAACCACTTTGCAAGTCCTTCAAGTCATGATCTGAGAGGCCAAAGCCTTATGGTCTAATCCAAGATCAATAACCATCCTTAAGTTACAGATTCATGGTGAGTGCTTAGTTAAAAGGGGCTAGATATTTTAATCAAGATCACTCAAGGGTGATTGTGGTGATTACCAAGTACAATTGCATACTCTTAGCATCTTGAATTATTATGAAACAAAAAATATACCAGCCATTTAATTCATAATTAGTTTCTACTACACTTGCATTCCAATGTTAACCTTGCCTTTTTAGTAGGGACATAAGATGTACCCTGCTCCATCAAACCAATAGCCCATCTATTCCTATTTTCTGTATCTAATAGGATTCCTCCGAAGGCTTATAGTAGGGGCACAGAGGTCACCATCTCCTACCTCTGTTCCACTCCAGCATCTGGTATTTAGTGGCAGACTGCCTCCCTCCCTGGCAATCCCGTTCAACTGCTATGTCTACTAGTCACTGGTGGCCTGTTCCCCCATAATTTTTTTCTCATCCCCTTTTAAAGCCATCTTAAGATAATGGCCATCACCAAATGCTATAGCAATGAGTTTCACAAGTGAATTAGACATTGTAAGGGGAAAATGCTTTTTTGAGTGAGGATTCATGCATTATTATATAAACCTTCATGCCCGTAGTAGCCGTCTTCGCCAAACTGAAAAGCCCTTAAACTCTTTAGTCTTTTCTCTTAGGAAAGGTGCTCTGACCCCTTGATCATTTTTGATTGCTCTTTTCTGCACCATTCCCAGCTATACAATTTGAGATGGGGCAAGCAAAATTATACACAGGGGCTTATTTCCTGCCAGTCCACCAGGCAAAGTTTGAAACCTTCCTCCAACTTAAGTGGCCCCTCTTCAGAAGCAGAGCAACTTAAGTTAGAGGAAGGCTCCTTTAGGCTGGAGGAACTTCTTAGAGCTCTAACTCCTGTAGTCAAACGTCTGCAGGGCAGTGAGAAGAAGAAAACAGTTGTTCCCTTCATCCCCTGAGGCTGGAACAATAGATTTAATAGTTCTTGTATTTCCATTTCTGGGAAGCCTCCCATGAATGGAATGTTATCTTTGCTAAGGCTCTAGAAGCCTATGACAACATGAGCAATCTGGCAAGAAGGAGAGAAGTTTTCCCCGCCCCTCCTGACACTCAGTATCACCATTTGGGCACATTCTGGGAAATGGAGTTTCAGTAATTTCTGTGTTGATGACAACAGAAAGTATTCCTTCATGTTCACATGAAAAATTTATTACTACAGGAGCTGGTGAAGGTCTCTCTGGTGGTTTTAAAAAAGCAGTAGGTAGATACATAGGTAAAGTCATAGATAACATCAGTATTCATAGATATACTGCCTCAGACTGTATATTACTAGATGCTATGGGCAAAGGACAGGAAGCTTATCTCTGTTCTGCTGTTCTTGGGAGTGTTTGATACACATCTGTTTGTCACTGCTGAAGAGCTTTAGACTACATGGGTTTGTGGGCTGATCCAGTTTTCGTGTTCACACCTTCAAAAACTATTCTCGTTCCCTATTTTTAAGCAGATTGTAAGTGTTCTTTTAGAACTCTCTTGATAGGAAGCCCTTTGTGATTGATCTCAGGAAGACAGAGTTATGTTTTTGGTAGTTGTGTTTCAGCAGTGAGATGGGCGCGTGTTCAGTGCAACCTCACTGAAGATATCTAGGGTTTATTCAAAGAGCTGAAAATGGGAGGAGGGGGTTTGAGGTACTCTGTGTGCAACACATGTAGTCTTTGAAGTCAACATGGGTCAGGCTGTGAGATCTAGTGCAGTCTGTCAGATCAGGAAAGATGAAGACGATGATGGTGACCACCTGGTTTCCCATGCAAAGGAATCAGCACCTGTCTTTTTCAGTCAAACATATCATACTTATGGCTATATGTGTGATAACAACGAATGTAGGCTGCAGAAAGCTGCCATATGAAAATACCTCTGAATGCATTGGATGTTTTGTCTTATATTAGGGGCACTGGACTAGGAGCTCTATGCAGTCTCTTCCAGCTGCAATTCATGCTAACTATTCCTACTCCTCATGACCCCATGCCTTTCCTGAACCTTTTCCAGCTCCCACTCAGTTCCTATGTATCCCCTGTGTTTATATGCTAGAGTAGTACTACCAAATAGCTAGATGGGGCCCAAGTTACAGATGGAAATGCTGGAACTCAACCAAAAGAGGGGAGAAACCCAGCTGGATGGGAACTGGCACATTGCTTGTGTGTTCAGAACATACTTCAAATCTAATATCTATCAAGATTTTTGTACTGAGAATTTTGCATTCACTGCAAGTTCCTTCCAACTGATAAGCAGTGATCAGGACACATCTGTGTACATTCAAATGCTGTCGGAGTAGTGGCTGGCCAGTAGATTTTCAAGATCAGCATGAGAGCCAGCATAGTGCAGTGGTTAGAGTGTCAGACTAGGATCAGGAGACCCAGGTTTGAATCCCCAGTCCGCCATGGAAGCTCACTGGGTTACCTTGGGGCCAGTCGAACACTCTTAGCCTAAACTATCTCATAAGTTGTTGTGAAGATAAAATGGAGGAGAGAAGAACAATGTAAGCTACTCTGATATATATACTAGGAGTAAGGCCCGTTGTGGAAATAAATACAATGGGCTCTAGAAAGAGGCTCTGGGAGAGTGCCCTGGCTTTAGACACACAGTGTGAATAATGACAGACCACCATTTTCTCCAGAGGAACTGATCTCTGCTACCTGAAGAGCAGTTGTAGTTTTGAGTTATCTCCAGCCCTCACCTGGAGATTGGCAACAATTGTTACCCAGGAGGAAATGGCTGGTTTGAAGGGTGGAGTCTATGGCATTCTACCTGCCTGAGGTCCAACCCCTCCTCAAACCCCACCCTCTCCAGGTTCCACCCCTCAAATCCCCAGGAATTTGCCAACCTGGAGTTGGCAACCCCATCTCCTTCCCAGCTAACCATCAACCTACTGTTATCTGCCCCTCTGACTTCAGCTGACTTCTGCCCCCTCTCCTGCAGAGCAGTTGTAATTCTGAGTGGTCTCCAGCCCTCACCTGGAGATTGGCAACAATGCTTCCCCATGAGGGACTGGCTGGTTTGGAGGGTGGAGTCTATGGCATTGTACCTGTCTGAGACCCCACCCCTCCTCAAACCTCACCATCTCCAGGCTCTATCCTTCAAATCTCCAGAAATTTCCCAACCTGGAGTTGGCAGCCCTATCTCCCTCCCAGCCAATTGTCAACCTACCATTATCTGCCCCCTGACTTCAGCTTTCCATCTCCTCCCCCCTCCCTCCTGGAGAGCAGTTGTAATTCTGATTGCCCTCCAGCCCCCACCTGGAGATTGGCAACAATGGTTCCCCAGGATGGAATGGCTAGTTTGATGGGTGGAGTCTATGGCATTGTACCTGTCTGAGGTCCCACCCCTCCTGAAACCTCATCCGCTTCAGGCTCCATCCCTCAAATCTCCAGGAATTTCCCATCTGGAGTTGGCAACCCTATCAGGACTAGCCCCAATGAGTTTTCTCTCAAAGGCCAAAACAGGTGACAGGACCAAGCTTGGTTGCCTACCAACAGGCACTGAGGGGAAAGTAGGGTTGCCAGCTCTAAGTAGGGAAATACCTGGAGATTTGGGGTGGATCCTGTGGAGGGCAGCATTGGGGAGGGGGAAGGACTCAGCAGGGTATAATGCCATAGGGTCTACCCTCCAAAGCAGCCATTTTCTCCAGGGGAACTGATCTCGGTCATCTGGAGATAAATTGTAACAGCAGGAGATATCCAGGTCCCACCTGGAGATTGGCAACCCTAGGGGAAAGACAGCTGCACAGCAGAGGGTGGAAGAGAATGGTTTGATGGCCCCTGGGTCAAGATTGGCAACAATAGTTCCCCAGGAGAAAATGGCTGGTTTGGAGGGTGGAGTCTATGGCACTGTACCTGTCTGAGGTCCCATCCCTCCTCAAACCTCACTCTCTCTGGGCTCCACCTCTCACATCTCCAGGAATTTCCATACCTATAGTTGGCAACTTTATCTCATCCCCTCTCAAGCAGCCTCTTCCTAGGCAAAATTCTGTCTTTCTCATTAGCGGGGAGCAAAGCAGTTTACTTCATTCTTTTCGGCTTTGTGATCTGTACAGCAACCCTGTAAGGCAGGTTAGGCAGAAAGTCTCCAGCTGGTCCAAAATCACTCAGGCAGTTTCCATAGGGAACAGGAGCAAGCAGCCAGGCCTAGGGTTGCCATTGCCAACAAAGACAAATTGATGCAAAGCAGGATGGAAAAGTCTCCATATCTCTATTTTGCCTTCAATTGGTTTTGATGCCAGCAGAGTGAGAAAATGCCAGAGACTCTGGGTGGGTGCCCTATGGTAAATGCACCAAACAATTCCTAAAGATTTTCCATTGTGTCGATAAATCATTTTCTACACTCACAGTGTCCCCTGCCAGAATTAGTACCAGAGCTTTTTTTGCCTTGTGGTATTCTGCTTGTGGTGTGACCTGTCTTTTTTGTGGTGTGGCATGGTTGTGTTATTGGGTTTGTTTCTTTTGAAAGGGAAGTGTTGTGAGTGAGGACATATTTCACCTCAGAATACAACAGGTTGCATAAACAACCGACAATTCCAACTGTCTTGCGGGGGGGGAGTTTGAGGTGCGAAATGGAGTGAAGTCCAATCAGCTTCCATATGCAAATGAGCTTGAAATGCTGGCCCAATCAGAGAAGAGTGGCCTAGGCTGCAGTGGGTGGGAGAGAACTCAGGCAACGGAGCTAGTGGATAGGGACAGATTCTGAGCGACATACCAGGGAGCTAATTGATTTTTCCAAGCATAGAATCTTGCCAGACCACTACCCTTTTATTTAATAGGACAAATATTCAAATATATTTGAATTTTGGTTCCACAGCATTCTATGCTTGCCATAATTCAGTGTTTTTCAACCTTTTTGTGCAAAGGCACACTTTTTTCATGAAAAAAATCACGAGGCACACCACCATTAGAAAATGTTAAAAAAATTTAACTCTGTGCCTATATTGACTATATATAAAGTAATTCTCTTGAATAGGAATCAAATAAACACAAAGAAATTATTTTATAATTACTTTATTATGAAATAATAATACTTTATTTTATAATTGTTCATATGTTACGGATGAAATTGGAATTTTTCCCACGGCACACCAGACAATATCTCACGGCACACTAGTGTGCCACGGAACAGTGGTTGAAAAACACTGCCATAATTGATTCGGCTCAAGAACTGGCAGTCAGAAGACACTGGCCAGGGCTGACTGTCTGCTTTGAAAAGTCCCACCTACATCAGCCCTGGTCAGTGTTTTCAGCTCATTCTGCTCCAGTCCTCTGACAGGAGAGGACCGTCTGGAGTGTGAGTGCAGGGACGGGCTCTCAAGGCTGAGGCAAGTGAGAGAAGCCCTTTTCCACCCCCACCCCCCACACACCGTCCCCTGGGCCTTCTATGAGGGGACTAGGCCCAGAGAAGCCCTTTTCCACCCCCCACACGCCATCCCCTGGGCTTCTATGGGGGCACTAGACCCGGAGAAGGCCTTTTCCGTCCTCCACACGCCAGCCCCTGGGCCTTCTATGGGGCACTAGGCCGGAGAAGGCCTTTTCCGTCCCCACACGCCATCCCCTGGGCCTTCTATGGGGGCACTAGGCCCAGAGAAGCCCTTTTCCGCCCCCACATGCCATCCCCTGGGCCTTCTATGGGGCACTAGGCCCAGAGAAGGCCTTTTCCGCCCCCCACACGCCATCCCCTGGGCCTTCTATGGGGGCACTAGGCCCAGAGAAGGCCTTTTCCGCCCCCCACACGCCATCCCCTGGGCCTTCTATGGGGGCACTAGGCCCAGAGAAGGCCTTTTCCGCCCCCACACGCCATCCCCTGGGCCTTCTATGGGGGCACTAGGCCCAGAGAAGCCCTTTTCCGCCCCCAAAAGCCATCCCCTGGGCCTTCTATGGGGGCACTAGGCCCAGAGAAGCCCTTTCCTGTCCCCCACACACTGCCTACTGCCCCCAGAAGGCCCAGGGGATGTGTGTGGGGACAGAAAAGGCCTTCTCTGGGCCCAGAGAAGCCCTTTTCTGCCCCTCTTCCCTTCCTTTCCCCCCTTTCCTTTCTTCCTCTCTCCTTTCTTTCACTCTTCCCCCTCTTCCTACCTTCCCTCCTTCCTTCCTTCCTTTCTCCAACCCTCTCTCCCTTCCACCTCCCTCCCTTCCTTTCTAGGGCCCGTTGTATGTATGTATGTGTGTGTGTATATGTGTATGTATATATATATATATATGAAAGCAATATGCTACACTACAATGAAATGAAAGATAAATATACGACAGCATAATCTAACAATTGCCAGTTTAAAGCTATAAAGGCATCTGGTGATGCAGGAAAAATAGCAGCACACAAAGAAAGGTTCTTTGACTAAAGGTTGTACTAAACCAAGGAAAACCCGGAAAGGGGATGATGATGTGTGTGTGTACAAAGAAAAAGCAGTGTAGTCCTTTCTGCACCTCCTAGAGTGGGGTGGGTTGCTTTTTCACTTCTTTGATAAGTTTTTCAGCTATGTTTTTATATCTAGATGTTCTACCCTAAGGGTGGATTGGTACCTCCACTAAGAAAGATATCTGACTTGTGTTGGTTAGACCACTTACTGAGCTCTGTTTGTGACTAGTGCTGTCTGGTCTGTTGATTGGTAATGCAGTGGATCCACTCACAGTGTACATGTAGCCTTTAGCCTGTTCTCTGCCTCTTTCCTGATAACCAGAGGCATGTTTTTTACACATACAGTGACTAAATAATTCATAGTACTGTATCTCCCACGGTGGCTAGGAGGTGTTCACTTTCTGGACAACAATTGATTTTAGCTAGAGATGACCAGATAGTAATTCAGTTCAAGGCAATAGCACTTGGAAGTTGCCCAAAGGCAGAAAAGAGCAAGTGTTTCTGCAGTTAACATGATTCCATGACTACAGCATATTTCGAGGACCATTTTCATAGAAAGCTTTAAAACTTCTTATGTTTACTGAGGAAGATCTATCAGTTGGTTAGTAGCCATGGTAAATAATGGAACCCCCAAAGGCAGTATACTTTTGATCACCAGTAACTGGAAACAACCATCATCAGATAGGTACGTCATTTTGACCTGGTAGTAGAGTTGCCAACGTCCAGGTGGCACCTGGAGATCTCCCTCTATTACAATTGATCTCCAGATGACCGAGATCAAGTCACCTGAAGAAAAAATGGCTTATTTGGAGGTTTGACTTTATGGCATTGTACCTTGCTGAGGTCCCTGTTGTATGTTAATCTCCAGTAGATAGATCATTAGGATCTAAGTTGACAGCTACCTGTCAGCTAGTGTCAATTGATGTATAGAGAGGACAAGTCCCAACTTGTTCTGATCAGCACTGAACGGTGTGCAGTCACAGTGACTCAGCAGTACACTGATTGGTGGAGCTTTGTACATAAGTCTTTGTACATTGCCATATATTTCTTCTTCTGTATATTGGATGTCTGGCGTAGCACTTTGCTTGTGAATACTGTGAATAAAACCCTTGTATATAGTGTACCACTGGACTGCTTTATTGTGGTTACTATAAGGGGCTCCAGTGCTGGATCTACAGTGCAAGCAGGGGAGAGGCTGGAGGCTGGAAAGTCCTAAAGGGGCAGGCTTGGATAGTCAAGACACACTCTGTCCAACAATTTTAGTAGGTCTGCCACCTTCACTGAGGGAAAGAATTGGCACAAGATTCATGGTAACACATTATCTGAAAAGGCAATATTGCCACTCACAGGTGATCCACAAACTGTGTCTACTTCTGAGGAGTCTGAACCTAGCTCATCTTCTCAGTCTACTGTTTCAAGTGATGTAAAGGCTGAAACTAGTACTCCTAGAAGGTCTGAAAGGAGCAACAAGGGTATTCCTCCTTGGAGGTATGGTTTTGAAACACAAGTTGTAAATATGGTCTGTGTAAAAGAGCCTACATGTTATCATGATGATTCTGTTATGCCTGAAGGTGAAAAACAAGCCTGGATGCAGGCAATGCAATCTGAATGACTCATTGTGTTCAAATGATGTGTTTGAACTGGCTGAAGCACCAGAGGGTAGTAGAGTCATAGGATGCAAATGGGTGTATAAATTAAAATCTGTACAAGGTGGTCACTCTCAAAAGAAAGCCAGGTTGGTAGCTCAAGGCTATTCTCAATTTTTTGGTGAGGATTTTGATGAAACTTTTGCTCCAACAATAAAAAGTCACACTCTAAATGTAGCCCTAACTAAAGCAGGTATAGAGGGAATGCACGTTCAGCACTTTGATTTCACAACAGCATATTTGAATGCAGACTTGAAAGAAGTATTGTACATGCAACAAATCCCTGGTTTTGTGAATGAAAATGCAAACTTGGTATTGAAACTAAAGAAAGGTCTTTATGGTTTGCGTCAACCAGGTTATCTCTGGAATCAATGCTTAACAAATACTTTGACTCATATGGGGTTCAAACAGAGTCTTGCTGACCCATGTATGTTCAGTAAAATGATCAATGGGAACAAATGTTATTTGGTACTTTTCGTGGATGATGTGTGTTTTATTTATGGGTATGTAGATCAACTGAAATGGTTTGAATGTACAACAAAACAACATTTCAAAATGAAAAACCTTGGTTCAATCAGTCATTATCTGGGAATGGATATCAGTAGAAACTCTGATGGTTATTTCGAAATATGCCAAGAAAACAAGATTGTAAAATTATTGGAAAGGTATAATATGCTAGATGCTAAACCAGTGTCCACACCAATCTCTACTAGCTATGCTAGAGGACCTGAGGATGAAGTTTTTGATCAGAAGCAATTGTATCAGTCACTGATAGGTTCTTTAAACTATTTGGCTACGTGGTGTCGGCCAGATATTTGTTATGCTGGTCATGCACTTAGCCAAAGAAGTGCCAAACCATGCAAATGGGACTGGAATGCAGCAAAAAGGCTTTTAAGGTACTTAAAGGGAACCATGAAATGTAAACTGGTGTTGGGTTCAAACAATACACAACAGGTTCTGGGTTATAGCGATTCGAATTGGGGCACCAATCATGATGCAAAATCTATAACTGGTTATGTGATCTTTGTGCATGGATCATTGGTAATACGGAAGTCTGTAAAACAGTGTTTTGTTTCGACCAGTATGTGTGAATTAGAATTTGCGGCCTTGAATGAGTGTACTGTACAGATGGAATGGTTACAACAACTGTTAACAGATTTTGATGTAAAATATGATATGCCCATGATTGTCAAATGTGATAAAACTGCAGCGGAAATGTTAGCTGATGCACAAGGTATTAGACCTAAATCTAGGCACATTAACATAAGATACCAAAATGTTAGGGACACAGTCCAAAGGAAAGTAGTCTCATTGCAACATTGCATGTCTAATGAAAACATAGCAGACATGTTTACTAAGGGCTTGAATGAAGCACAATTCTTGAACCTTAGGGGGAGACTCAACATGATCCTACCTACTGAAGCTTAAGGGGGAGTGTTGTGTGTTAATCTCCAGTAGATAGATCATTAGGATCTAAGTTGACAGCTACCTGTCAGCTAGTGTCAATTGATGTATAGAGAGGACAAGTCCCAACTTGTTCTGATCAGCACTGAACGGTGTGCAGTCACAGTGACTCAGCAGTACACTGATTGGTGGAGCGTTGTATATAAGTCTTTGTACATTGCCATATATTTCTTCTTCTGTATATTGGATGTCTGGCATAGCACTTTGCTTGTGAATACTGTGAATAAAACCCTTGTATATAGTGTACCACTGGACTGCTTTATTGTGGTTACTATAAGGGGCTCCAGTGCTGGATCTACAGTGCAAGCAGGTGAGAGGCTGGAGGCTGGGAAGTCCTAAAGGGGCAGGCTTGGATAGTCAAGACACACTCTG
The DNA here is from genome assembly GCA_029375565.1 of Gekko gecko. NCBI lineage: Eukaryota > Metazoa > Chordata > Lepidosauria > Squamata > Gekkonidae > Gekko > Gekko gecko. The sequence goes on from JAPDNY010000006.1 coordinate 143,674,022, forward strand.
TCCAACAGTCCCACTCCCCAAACCTCACCCTTTCCAGGCTCCACCCCAAAAAACTCCAGGTATTTGCCAACCCAGAGCTGGCAACCCTACCTGGTAGTGAGCTTCTAGTGGTATCTGACTAGCTCTGTTGGAAACGGTGTGCTGGGATGGGTGGAACAGTAGTCTGAGCAACCAAAGAAGTTGTCCTGTTCTACTTGTGAGTATGTAATGAGGAGACAGGCGTTTGTTTTGTATTGCTTCAACAAAAGTACAGTACTATGTTTTTGAGCACAAGGCAAGTGTTCATAGGAGTATCCTGAATGGATGGGAAAAGAGCCAGTTGTTTGTGGAAAAAATATGGATTGCTACAATACAAATTGCAGTGGGTTTAACTTAGGGTTCCGCATAACATTATTGTGCTTCTACCAGTCTTCTGAGTTTTCCCAAACCTACTTTTGGGATGCTTTCATAAGAACAGAAGCCAATGTTGGATCAGGCCAATGGCCCATCCAGTCCAACACTCTTTCACACAGTGGCCAAAAATACCAGGTGCCATCAGGAGGTCCAGCAGTGGGGCCAGGACACTAGAAGCCTTCCCCACTGTTGACCCCACTGAAGCACCCAGAATACAGAGCATCACTTCTCCCAGTCTGAGAGTTCCTATCTATACCTTGTGGCTAACAGCCAGTAATGGACCTCTGTTCCATATCTTTATCTATGTTTATCTATATCCTCATATCTTCTGGGAAGATTCCAACTGAAGTGGGTTTGGGAAAGTATGAAAGAGAAGGTGTGCCAAATCAGATGTCATTTCCTTTCCTGCTTGCTATCCTCCCCCCTTCAATCACCAGCAGGATTTTAGTCATAATTTTTAAAAAACACTTTACCTGTATACCGACTACCAATAATGCTTTTTAAAAGTAGCAGAAAAGCATGATGGAGTTATGGGGAGGGGTGTGTGGAGAATAGCAGAATGGAGGGGAAAGCATGGAGTAAATCTCCATGCAAAAGCACCATTGCCACTGGGAATTCCTGTGATACCCTCTGGGGGCAAGGAAACATCATACCTGGGGTCTATAGGATCTTGAAAGCACCAGCCCAGTCACTGCTTCCTTGCGTAGATGGTTTTATTTCCAGTTGATAGCTCCAGTTAACTGAAGGTCTGGTTATCTTCACCTACCTCAGGGTTACAATATATCATGAAGGAGAAGAGCCACAACACTGCAGCTTGCCTCTTTGCCTAGGAACCTCCCTGAGACAATTCTTCTCCCCTTCTGGCTTGTTCTTCTCCCCTTCTTCTCCTCCTGGCCGTTTTGGCTTTCCTTTCTCCTCCTGCACCTTTGTCCCTCCATCCAGCCTCCTTCCATTTCCCTTTCCTTCATTTTCATAACCCCAGCTTCACATCAGGCCTTTGAGCTAAGCTCCACCCTCCCCTTCTCTGTTTCCTTGCTCTCTACAGCCATGCCCTGCTGTAAGTTAGAACACTGGGCCAAGAGAGCTCTTGTTCTCCCATCCAGGCTGCTTCTATGACTTTTGAGTCTCCCTGGGGCAGACTGCCAAAGCTGTCCTGTAGCTGAGGCTACCATGGCTGTACTTTCCTGTCCCAGGTCCCACCCTCTCCACTCAGGTGAGTTTTGCTGCTTGGCCCAGGGGTGTGTCCTACCCCACCAGGCAGGTTGTTGCCATGTAGTCTGCCACAATTCCTTTGCATTTGCAGCCACAGTTGGAGCAGAACAGGGAGCTGGAATTATGTCCGTGTGGAATTGACCAAGGTCTGGCCAGACAGGTTTCTGAAACTTGAATAGGGAAAGGCTTTGTTCTTCTGGATACTTCAGTAGTGGTAACCCTTGGAAGAAAGAAGAATCTGTGGCTCTGGGACCTAACTCGCATCATGTTAATTTTGATTACACAGTTTAATTGTGGGAGCGGTCACACTTCTATATATATATATATGTAGCCTCTTTTGATACCTGTGACTTTCATTCTGGAAGCCATGGGTGGCAAGAAAAAAAGTCAGAAGTTAATGATTCGTAGAGAAGGAAAGATGGTGGTTCAGCAGGCCTGATGTAATCACTGGCTGTGTGTTCCTGTGATTTAGCAAGTGCGGAGGGAGGAATGAGTTATGTTGGAGCCTTAGCTTTCATCTGGCAATCTCAGAGGTCTCCATTTCCTGTTTGTCAGTCAGCACAGTGAAAATGTTGCATCATCTTTGTATTGTCTGTTTATGTTGGCTTAGGTGATCCCCCCGCTCTTCGTAAGGGACTGACCTCCATTTTGTGTTTGTACAACAGCACTTGGGGGATATAGTCATACTGTATTCCGACAGATATTTAGGGTGGGGTTTTTTGCTGTATAGTCTGCATCTCAGCCAAGTCTTTAATGCAGCTTCTGTTATAAAACCAGCAATTAAAAGCAATTGAGTAAATCAGTAAAAAAAAGTACAGCGGCAACAGGAAAAAACATATCAGTCTTTTAAAAATGAACAAACTGTGCATGCTGTCAACCAAAAATAAAAATATCTTACTTACAATGGTTTGACTCATGATGTTGCTGGTTATGGTACGTGGTGTGGGGTCAGTTTGGAACGGGGAGGTAAAGAACAGCATAACCTTTTGTGCCCTCATTTGTATGAAGCAGGACAAAAAACTCACCCAACTCTGTTTTTCTCTCACACCAGGTTATTATTGAAAGATACAAGGGAGAGAAGCAGCTGCCTGTGCTGGATAAGACCAAATTTCTAGTCCCTGACCATGTCAACATGAGTGAACTGGTAAAAATAATTCGGTAAGTGAATATGCCTCTAAGCAAATCCTTAGTGATCTGCCCCAACACTACAAGCTAACCACCATAGGGTTTTGTTTCTGTTCAGCAAGTTTCCTGATAATGCCAGAACTTTATTTTGGTTAGCATGGGAACAGCTTTTCATCCCTTATGGAATGAAAAGAATAGTGGATGAAATACACATGGAAGAGGCCATCATACATCTGGGAGCCCTTACCTATGGAGCTTACTGGGTGACTTTTCAGCCACTCACTCTGTGTCATCAGTCTCACAGAGCTGTTGTCAAGAATGCCACTGGAGGCAAGGTGAGAAAAAAATGCAATAGATAAGGAAGAAGCAGGCTAGAAATCTTGTTGGTTGGCAAAAGTGCATCACAGGACAAGTATAAAGGTTTGATTGAATATATTTATTTAAAACATATACATAGCACTTTCCCTAAATTCAGAGTTAATTAAGATTGTCTCTGTGGTACCCATTACAGTGCATGCAAAGCCCCCTGTGCTTAGGTTGCTTTTGCCTCCGCTCTAGACCAGTGGTCTTTAACATATGGATCAGGATCCTCTGTTGAGTCAAAAAACCTGACTTGCTTCCCTATAGAGACCCACATTTTTCTGCCCTTTGGAGGGATCTGCTACTAGTGTGCACATGTAGACTGTACCTCCTGGTGCTGTTCGAACAGAACACTGAGAAGAGCAGCAGACTGTTGAGGGAAAATCATCCAGAAGTTGGAGAGGATTCCTCTATGGAGTCTTGGCTTGATCCTCATTATGGTACATACCATAATGCCCTTCTTCCTTTCATGTTGCCCCTTACTGCCCCACTTCTTGTCATGTGATTCTGCCTGTTATGTGCTTGCAGCTTAGTAATAGGCCCCAGATCAGGAAAGGCTGAAGACTGTTGAACTGGAAGGACCAGACTATTATCCCTATGTCTATGCCATTGCCAAGACCATCAGCACTCCAAATTCTAACAGAATTTGCTATCTTTGGCCTGTGTGCCACAGGTTGGCTACCGATGCCTTAATTGTTGCTGGAGTGAGTTGTGTATGTGTGCCAGGGCCTGTGTGTTTAGCTCAGCTGCAGTGACATCCTTTGTCCCCTTCTGCCAGGCGCCGGCTGCAGCTGAATCCTACCCAGGCTTTCTTCCTGTTGGTGAACCAGCACAGCATGGTGAGCGTTTCCACCCCCATCTCTGAGATCTACGAGCAAGAGAAGGATGAAGACGGCTTCCTCTACATGGTCTATGCCTCGCAGGAGACCTTTGGCTACTGAGCCCTTAAGCCACCAGAGGACTGACTCCAAACTGTTGCATAAATAATACCCCCAACTCCCCCCACTTCGGCAAACAGTGCCGAGAGAGGCTTGTGGCCCAGGAGCAGCACAAAAGTGGCCTGTGCTCCTCTATCCCTCGCAGTGCAACAGACCAAGATAGTTCGGTGTGTATGTGAACATGTGACCCACGAGTCTCGACTTTTTCCTCGACATTGCTCCGCCCCTTGTGTGTGACACTCATTGCTCTGTTTCACTTTCCGTACTGCGTGCGCTCTCTCTCTCTCTCTCTCTCTCTCTCTCTCTCTGTTGTCATAATGTCCTTTTTCTTATTCCAATGCCAAATCAACATGGCTTCTGGCAGGCAGAGGAAGAAATGAAACGTTTCCTTACCTGCCTGGGGAAGCGGAAGGGCTTGTCTGCTGATCCCTTATTAAAAAGCAGGAAGTCCGCAGAACAGTCGATAAGTATCATTGCTCTTGAGTTTTAATTGATTTTAATGACATGCATATCAATTCTTGGTGCTACAAAGTAGAATTAGGCGTCTCTACAGGACTGTGTATAATGTATATCTCTTAGATTTATTTTATTATTTTTAAGCAGGACGGGGGGGGGAGATATAATTTGCTTGTATTATGTAGGTTTTGAAACAACAGCAACAAAACAACCCAAGCTTCTTTGCACTTTAAAATGTAGTAGAGGTGAGAGTGGAATTAGCGTGTTTTTGGCAGGTCTGCTGAAGCCTGTGCTGCTTCTCTGTCGATATTTGTCCTTTTGTCTTTGGTTAGTTTTGGTATTTTGTTGTGGGGTTGTTGTTTTTTTACAAAAAAATGCCAGCCTCTTTTTCTTTCTTACAATCTTGCATGCAGAAATTTCTATCTTAACCTTTTCTTTTCTTTTGGTTCCCTTGTGGCAAACAGACCATTCACTCAAGGAATGTACTGATTTATATTGCTCCTCCCCACCCCACTTTTTTTAAAAAAATTATACCAAAAAAAAGTGTGTATGACAGGAGAACGAAATACACCCAGTTGAGTCTCTGCAAATATCTATATAAATAAAGATAAATTAAAATTGGGCGCTGTAAGAGCAGTGGATTCCTCTCCTCCAGCCGCAGTCTCTTGTTCATGTGTGTCTGTTTTACCTCTCTGGAAGATTTTACCGCTGCTATAAATAGGACGGATAGTGAAACTATTTAACTCAGTAGCTCACAGTGTTGATTTCTGCGCTAGCAGTGTTGGTCCTACAGACAAATACAGGAAAAGATTGTTGTTTTGGAATGACCTTCAAAACAAGACTTACACATGTTGCTGAAGTTCTGTGATTGGAACTCCAGAGGTGAAACTTGGCCTTAAACAGTAGCCATGATGGAGTTAATGGTGGGAGGATACTGATTGGGCAGATCAATCTATTAAACGGGTCTTATTTGAATATATTGATGGGCAAGCAGCCTAAATAACCCAGATTAGCCTGAGGGTGTCACAGCTTGGAATTTAAGCAAGATTGACCATGGTTAGTACTTGGACAGAAGACCATCAAGGAAGACAAGGGTTACTATGTAGAGAAAGGCAATGGCAAACCACTTAGAGTCATAGACTCAGAGAGTTGGAAGGGGCCATACAGGCCATCTATTCCAACCCCTTGCTCAACACAGGATCAGCCTAGAGCATCCCTGACAAGTGTTTGTCCAGCTGCTGCTTAAAGACTGCCAGTAAAGGGGAGCTTACCATCTCCCTAGGCAGCTGATTCCACTGTTGAACAACTCTTACTGTAAAGGTTTTCCCCCAATATCCAGCTAGTACCTTCCTGCCCTTAATTTAAACCCATTATTGCGAGTCATATCCTCGGCTGCTAATAGGAACAGCTCCCTACACTCCTCTAAGTGACAGCCCTTCAAATACTTAAAGAAAGCAGTCATGTCCCCTCTCAGCCTCCTCTTCTCCAGACTAAACATTCCCAGGTCCCTCAGCCTTTCCTCACAGGGCTTGGTCTCCAGGCCCCTGATCATCCTCGTCCCTCTCCTCTGCACCTGCTCCGTTCTGTCCACATCTCTTGCCTTGAAAACCCCTTGATGGGTTGCATTAAGTCAGTTGTGCCAATGGCATATTGTTGTTATTGATGGTCAAGGTATGAGAGAAGGCAGTCCTTCAGTGACTTTGTGCTGCTAAAATGCTTCCAAGCACTGCTAGTTCTTCTCCTGCACACTCATATGCCAGCATTGCACCATAAACTGTACTGCTTCAGGAAAAGGGATATGATTATCAGCATTCAGTACTCTGAGTAACTGGAACTGGACAGTATTGAGTGTGGGGGGGAGGGGGCAAGGTAGATGTTTGTCCAACATGTTTGTACAGCCCTGAACTGTGTATTGGGCTGATGAAACTATGATTTTGTTTGAGCAATTCAGGGGTAGCATCTGGCGTTGTAACACATTTGGGCCTGTTCACACAGGAAGAAATCGCAAGATGGTAAGGGCCTTCAGCAACAAACGAACACAGCTGTGTTTTGTCTTGTTAAATCAGGAAGATGCTGGGTTCTGAGAAGTGGATCAACTCACTGACAGCTTCCTTTCTATAGTGTATGAGAAGGGCATGTGCCTAACAAAGGCTCATGCAGGGTTTGAGGTTTTTCTTGAGCCAAATAAGCAGAGTGTAAGGCTTAGGCAAATCCTTTAGTGATTACTCCCTGCCCCAGATCCTGTTGGCCCCTATTACTTTTGGCTGCTTGTCATGACCCATCCTGCCCTGCTAGCAGGCGGCCTACTCACAATTTCATCTCCTTCCTTAACCAGAACTTGCTGCTAATGCTCTTTGACCTAGGAGGACTATGGGCCTCCTTCACACTCCTCTTTTTCCTGCAGAAAAGAAGCTTGTGCATTAAGGCAGGAAACAACTTTTCCATTTAGTGCTACTATAAAACCACTGGTCCCTGCGGAGTCAATCCCAGGCAGAACTGAGCCTAGGAAAAACAAAGCTCGGATATAATGTTAACAGCCTGCAGGGTAATCTGGTAAGGAATATCATAAATAAAACATTTTCTCTAAGAGTGGCATACTAATGAGCAGCAGTAGTGAGATGTAAGCATGTGACATTTTGCCCTGTGCGCTAGCATCTCCATGTTTTGAAGTGTCCTAATTACAAGGAATTGTAATGGAAACATACAGTCAATGACTGTCGGGGACAGCAGAATCTCTCTTCTGAACTGTATAAAGCTGCTTGAAGAGCAGCTGCAGATATAGAAACTATGGCCTTTTATTCTCTCTTTCAGGGGTGACATTGCTACTAATTCTTGCAAAAAAGGCTAAATAATCCTCACCCCATAAGCTTCAATATTTTAGAAAACATCTTTAAAAGTGTTAACCATATTGCTCCTCTGCAAATTCCTCAACACTTGATCAAGAGCTATTTCAGTAGCAGCCAATTGCACAGTTAACAGACTCTGCCCATGAGCCAGCTACTCTGCAAACAGTGGGGAAAGGAGGAAGTTAAGATGCTCTGTCGATGTTTGGACTGAATAGGAACAGCCCACTTGTTGTTGACCGTGGATTGTATCTTTGTGAAGCCCTAATAGGTGGGGAGGGGAGAGAAAAATGCAACAGAATAGCATTAGATGTCTCATCTGCTTAAGTAGAAGAAGAAGAAATTAGATTTATACCCCGCCCTTCACTCGGAGTCTCAGAGCGGCTTACAAACTCCTTTCCCTTCCCCTCCCCACAACAGACACCCTGTGAGGTAGGTGGGGCTGAGAAAGCTCTGACAGAAACTGCTCTTTTTCAAGAACAGCTGTGCCAGAACTTGTAACTTGACCCAAGGTCACATCAGCAGCTGCAAGTGGAGGAGTGGGGAACCAAACCCGGTTCTCCCAGATTAGAGTCCGTGCACTTAACCACTACACCAAACAGGAGCTAAGGCAGGCAGCCAACTCTGGTTTGGGAAATTCTTGGAGATTTGGGGGTGGTGCCTGGGGAGGGGAAGGAGCTCAGAGGGGGTGTGTTATTGCTGTTGAGTTCACCCTCCAAAATTGCCACATTCTCCAAGGGAACTGATCTCTGTAGACTAGAGAGATCAGCTGTAAGTAATATGGGATATGAGGCCCCACCTGGTGGTTGGCAAGTCAAGCAAGAGCAAAATGTTCATGAAAAGGTTCCTTTGGAAAAAATGAGGCCTAATTAACAAGTGTAAGCAAAAAGGACAACCAAAATAAGCATAAGATTGGAGTGCTGCCATTCCTATAAAGAAATGCTGAAGTGTTTTGGACCTTTTTTAGTTCAGGAGAAAGACAAAAGAGGAGGACACACATGGTGCAGAAGTCCATCAGTGGCTATTAACCACAAGGTATAGATAGGAACTCTCAGTCTGGGGCAGGTGATGCACTCTATTCTTGGTGCTTGGGGGGGGGGCAGCAGTGGGAGGGCTTCTAGTGTCCTGGCCCCACTGCTGGACCTCCTGACGGCACCTGGTATTTTTGGCCACTGTGTGACAGAGTGTTGGACTAGATGGGCCATTGGCCTGATTCAACATTGGCTTCTCTTATGTTCTTATGAGGAACAGGACCTATATTTATAAAATTATGTATTATATGGCGAGAGTAGATAGAATCTCTCAGATAAGTCTAGAACTCAGGGTCACCCAATGACACTGAGGTGCAGTAGATACATGTTCTTTTGTCTGTTCTGTATCTTCATAAGTGTTCTATTGGATGTGGAATTAACTTCCACAACACATGGCCAGCTGCATGGAAGGTTTTCATGGGGGAATCAAAGGCATGCATGCATGGAGGATAGATAGGTCAGTGGCTGTTAGTAATTATGACTGAATTATGACACTGAGAGGTACTATGCCTCTGAAAACCAAATGTGTGTGTGGGGGGCAGTGGGAGGCAGGATGATTACCTTATTTGTCTTGCTTCTGGGCATCCTAAATGCAGCCGCTATGGGGAAACTGCTGACCTAAATGGATCTTTGATCTCATCCAGCTGGGCTGTTCGTATGTTCTGGCAAATTAGCAAGGCATGTAGTCTTTAATGGGCATCAAATTAGGCAAAAGTGGATTTTTCTCTTGTAAAGAAATATTAAGGATATCATGTATAAAAGAAAGATCATTCCTGGCTTCTTATTTTCCTGTGTATGTGCTGGTATATATGTGGGGGGGCTTGCCACAGTCCTAGTTTGCCTAGTGTGCCAGAAACCAGCCTGTGAATTAGATCTGTGACCTATATTAATAATGCAAAATTGCACTATAAGCTGGCACAATTTATTGTGCTTCAGCTAATTACAAGGATAGGCACCAAACTCTGCAGGTGCACTGGGCTTTGCAAATCCTGCTGGCTTGCCAGCTTTCACCTAATTTGCCTACGTACTTCTTAAAAACCCCATCTGCAATCATAAGGGCTAGAAACTGGCTTATAAAAGAGCTTCATTTCGAAAGATTTGCAGAAGGCACACAAGCCCCAATTAGATCATATCCACAAGGATATGAGCCCATCCTGCTCTTGGACTTCATGGAAACAGCTGGTTTGCCTTGTGTTACAAGCAAACTTTTGTACTCAATGGACCCTTAATCTAATCCAACAGAGCTCTTTTTATATTCTTGTAACACTGAGGGTGTCCTCTGTAGACATATCAACATATACACTGCAGTGCAATGGTGCCAGTTTGGTGTAACGGTTAGCATGCTGGAGACCCGCATTCAAATCCTCACTGTGCTGTCACTGGGTGACCTTGGGCCTGTCACATTCTCTCAGTCTAATTATCTCACAGGATTGTTATGAGGGAAAATGGGGGAGGGGAGAGAGACCAACATACGTCACCCTGAGCTGCTTGAAGGAAGGCATGGATAAAAATATACTAAATAAAATACAGGGGGAGGATGTCAAACGTGAGACTGTGGCGACCTAGGTTCAAATCCCTCCTCAGCTATGAAGACTACTGGAGCCAGTTGTGACTTCCCACCACACCCTATCTCACAGGAGTGAGGAAACAATATATAATTTTATCCTTCTCATAAAAAATAAAAAGATGAAAAAAAACATTGACCTAGAAGAAATACAAAAATTAACTGGAAGGAAATACAGGGCTTGTCAGAAGTGTTTCCAAAACAACTTAAATGTGCTTTACACATATATATAATCTCCCACTTCAAAATGGCCACCAAAGAGAGGCACTTTGCTTTGGGGAAAAAGACAATCCTCTGTTATTGCACAGACAGATGCCCTTCAGACGCATAGGAAAGAAAATGGCTGATGCTATGGCAACTGCTCAGTACCAGGACACTGCAGCTCCAGGCCTTCTGTACGCCAGCTCAGATTAGGATGTAATAGGATAAAAATGAAGGGGGAAAATAATAGGATGAAAATGTAGGGGGCAAAATAATAGAATCAGGACACAGCTGCACTAGTCAGGGAAAAAAGACTGTTATATTAATTACATTTAGTTAAAAGGTTTTATGGCACTTTAGTAAGAATGGAGCAGGACATGCAACTAGCCAATATACACACAACTCAATGCAACCTTCTGATTTTCCCAGTAAATGTACAACAGATATATAGGACATTTGGCATAGCACTCACTCTTCCTGCCTCCTGTCACAGACACATCTACTGTAATTAATGTCTGAGACACATTAATCTTGTCCTGCTTGCAGAGTGCAACCCCACCTCCCACACACAAACAAAAACCCCCAGCATTTTTTGATTCTCAGAGGGAAGAATAATCAGTGACTATTCCATTTGCAGCTCTAACCTGAATGGCCCAAGCCAGCCTGATCTCATCAGATCTTGGAAGCTAAGCAGGCTCAGTCCTGGTCAGTATTTGGATGAGTGACCACCAAGAAAGGCCAGGAGCGATATACAGAGGCAAGCAATGGCAAACCATGTTTGAATGGCATTTGTCTCGACAACCCTATGGGGTCACCATAGGTCAACTGCAACTGGTTTGCACTTTCCATCACCATTCCATTTGTGAAAGAGGGACCTTTTGAGGAGAAAATGAACTTTCTACAAGTCTAGAAGATAGTGTAACCTTTTTGCTACTCAACAAAATGCTGACTTCAGGTGAGGTTGCCATTTTGTCAGACTATGTTATTAGGCAATGCCAAAACCAGGCTTATGCTGCATGGCCCCACGTACACACAGGAACATCTCGCTTCAAATGAAGGACACCTACTGTGTTTTATCAGATTGCCGTATTTAATTGCCACTCTTCACAATAAGAGATATGGTCATTGCCAACGTACTCCTTCACAACTGGGTAGACCTAGATATGCTGGCAGTTAGACTACTGCCAAAAAGAGCAGCCCCACTATCCTCTGTCACTCCCATGAACATCTAGGGATACTTGATGTGTGACCAGGGTGGGCAGATTGCAAGTTTCCTCACCTCTGCTCCAGTTCACATGCTGGTGGTTGTAGGAAAGATGTGGGTCGGGACAGGAAACCCCCAAGGTGGACGTAACATTATGTATTATGTATTCCTTGATGCCATAGGGAAGAGTGAGGTACCCAGGCCACTTTTTTGGAAGGAGATGTAGTTCTGCCAAAGGACAATGGCAATACTATTCCACATGGATCTGTATCCTAGTGGCCTCCTTGTGTAGTTCTTGGAACTGCTGATAGGTTTCTTTTTCATTTGGTGCTAGGAAATCACTGCCTTGTCATGGCGAGGGGGCTTGCGTGGTTCGATGAGGCTGTGGGCTATGCCATGGAGGGCCACCCAGGACGGACAGGCCACAGCAGAGAACTCAGACCAAGCGTGATCCCCTGGAGAAGGAAATGGCAACCCACTCCAGTATCTTTGCCAAGAAAACCCCATGGACAGTAACAAAAGATAAAAGATATGACGCCGGAAGATGAGCCCCTCAGGTCAGAAGGTGTCCAGTATGCTACTGGGGAAGAGCAGAGGGCGAGTACGAGTAACCCCAGAAACATGAAATTGAGCAAACTTCAGCGGACAGCGGAAGACAGGAGGGCCTGGCGTGATCTGGTCCACGGGGTCACGAAGAGTCGGACTCGACTGTGCGACTGAACAACAACAACAAGGAAAATATCTCTTCCCCACCCCAGATATTAAGACTCTACTAAATTACATGAGTGATCTTGAAAGCATTTGCCCTAGAGACACCTTTTGTACAGTTCATGCTCTCTTCTGAATTGCAGAAATGTTATCAGTGTGGGACTGGAAGATGGCAAATTTGCTGGGGGGGGGCACGGGTAGGGGGATGAATGGCCGTCGAGCACCTCCAGTCTCCAAGATTCTTCACAAAACAATAGCCTAATGGCTTACCTTGAGAAGTTTGACATAAATGCCAACTGGGCTTTACAAAATAAGTAAATTCAGGTACTTGGTGATCAAAGCAAAGCGTATCTCTGAATGAAGCTATCATAGAAAAGTAGGATATAAATATTTTAAATAAATAACAAATACATGCTAGCACCTGCAGGCCCCCCCCCCCCCAACAAAAACCATCAGGATAATTACGACAGGTTAAACCTTTGTAGTGTTAACAGGCTCTAGCCCTGAAGTAAATACCACAACTTCAAAGAGGACATAAATTTTAAAAAAAGAATGCATAATTTACTACTCACACAGCAAGGTACCCGCCCACCACCCACCCCATAAACTGAGAAGAAGAGGCCTGACTCTGGCAGCCCTTTAGCCTTGGTCTGGAGACTGGCTTCCTTCCTCCAGTTCCTTGTGGCAGGGCTCTGTGCTACTGGAAGCTCTGCTTACGTAGGAGCTGCCCCCCCACGCCCACCCCCGGACACTGGATTGGAAATCACTAACTGTAGTGCAATAAGGCAAGAATATTTTATTTCTTTCTTTTAAAAAAATCCCTTATAAACAATTCCTTAATAAGAAATCCATTGGAAGAGAAAGGAGATTGTGCCCTGCAGAATGGCTTTGCAAAAATGGCAATGGGGGCAAGGACACACTTTTATTATAAGTATAGCGGGCCTCTGTCCAATCCCTTCAGCTAACAGACAAAAAGGATGATGTGTTTTATAATGCTGAGCCCTGTAAAACCCTTCAGGGCTTTGGGAGTTTGGCTGGATCCCATTCAGCATCCCTGCAAGGGAAACACACGGGTTGGTAAAACAGAAGTTAGAGAAAGAAAGCCAACTGGAACTGTGCTGGGTCAGAACAGTTTAAAAATAGCAGCAATTACCAAACAAACAAAAATAGCCGTGTCTTGGTTACCAAAGGGAGGAGATCTGACTGAATGCACTGCACTGAAAGCAGGTGGGACGGGACAGCCATTTTTGCAGAACCACTTTTCTAATACAATCTTGCTTAAATGAATGCTTATGCTGGGGAGAGAGTAACACTTTAAGTAGGTAGATTCAGGTGGGTGGGCGTGTTGGTCTGAAGCAGCAGAACAAAATCTGAGTCCAGTGGCACCTTGAAGATCAACAAAGTTTTATTCTGGGTATAAGCTTTCGCGTGCATGCACATGTGGTCACACACAGAGACGGAACATACCCAGAATTAAACCCAGAATAAAACTCTGTGGTCTTAAAGGTGCCACTAGACTCAAACTTCGTTTCACTTTGAGTGGATACTTGCAATAGTCTATTGCTGCAAACCCCTTCCAAGCAGCCCATGGAAAGCTGGTGCTCCCCTTTGGAAGGAGGCCAGAACTTCTGTACGGTTTAGCCCCTGTCCCCAAATCCCAGAGATCAGAGAACACAGAATATGCTTCCAAAATAAAAGGACTGGTGGTGGTTGGGAGCGGAGAAGTTTGGAGGAACCTTCCTATGAAACTTGAAAGCTAAAATGTTTATGGAGTCTCTGGTCCACATACGTAATATGGACCCCTTGTATGTTACTCAGATTCCTCTTCACCAAGACCCCACACAAATGACTTTGTAAATGGCGTTATTAAAGAAAACTGAGTAAGCTCCATCTATCTGGAAGCTCCACCCAACTCTCTTCTGTTGACTGCATCTAAGGCTTGGGAGTTGACCCCTCAATGTCTCCAAGGACGGTCCAGTCAACAGCTCCATTCTGAATTACTACCCTGAATCAACCACTTATGAACGGTACAACATCTGAGGCTTCCAGTTTTTCAGTGTGAGCAGAATGTTCCAGTCTATGAAGCCCAATGCCCTTTCTTCAAGTGCCCAAAGAACCCTGTAACATCAGGCAGGTGAGCCTCCAGTCCAAGAAAAGAAAGAAGAGTGGTAGGTGGAACCAAATAATTGCTTATTGAAGCTATTCCTTTCCAGAAAGAGGAAGGGTAATTCCAACAGCATTCCCCAAAATTGTACAAATAATCATCTATGGCCTTGTCTGTCCCTGTGTATAAGATACAGGCTTCGTTGCAGTCCAAATGCTTTTCACCAACTCCTGATGAATCACTCAGAGCTGATGAAAATATGATTAGAAGGAGATGCTTCAAAAGAGACTGTCATCCACAGAAGCAGACTTCTTATCCTGTTATGTTCTTTGCACCAAACTCTTTGTACCAGTGTATAAATTAGGTTATTCCCACACAAACTGCAGCCCTTTCTCCACTTGCAAAAGGTACTTTCCCAACAGTCAGAACCGCCCGCCCACCCCAAGCATGGTCTCCTTCAGTTCTCCAAGTTGTGTTGGATACCAGGATTATTTGAGGACCAGCATAGCCTCTGTCCCGTCTTTTCTTGTTAAGTAGAGTCCATGAGTGAGGTAGTACTCCCTCTGCAGGAAGGCGTAGAAATAGTCCGAGATGAGCAAAATCTGCAGAAGAAACCAAGTGTGAGTCACATCAGTCCTTTCCAAACAAAATGGATACATGTACAGACCATGAACTTTCAAAGACTGCCCACGTGATAACTTTGGCAATGTTTGATATCTTCTGTCCAAAACATATCCAGAGACCAAAGTCTAGGGTTATAATCACAAACACACCCCAAACCCACAAAGGGTTTGTGTTCTCTTTTAAGCCAGGACTCTTACCATAAACACAGTACGGCAAAGCCATTAACCTAATTCCAGAGAACAGCCACTGCTAGTGTGGACCAGCAAAAAGACAAAGAGTGCTGTGTTTATTTTATAGCTACCCCACAATGCTCAGACCACTCAGGAGCCCCCCACAGCCCAGAATAAAATATTTATAATTAGATATAAACTAATTGCGCAGATCTCTGAGGCTCTTGCCTAGGACCCTTGGGGTCACACAGGAGGCTGTTTCATCGGGCTAGCATAATCTAGGACAACCCAGTGATAAACAGACCAAGTAGTAAACCCCCAGTTCAAATTTTACCCCCCACACACAAAGAACTCACTAGGACAGCTTCAGTTACGTATTTACAGTACAAGGGAGGCCCATCTACTGTCTACACCCTGCAACAGCGGGCTGAACACAAAGAGCTCTGGAAGGGCAGGCCTCATGTGTCTGTGTTTATTTGCATGCAGAATGTAGGCACCTTCTCTTTCTCCAGTGGAGCAGCAAATGATTTAATGGTTTCCAGCATGCTGCATTTGAGCTCTGGGGTTTTAGCTCTGCACTTGACCTGGTTTTTCCTCTTACAATTAATATTCAAAAGCCACACCTCTCCTGTGCAAAAGAGGCTGGAAGTAACTACATGATGGCACAAAACTTATGATCTATACAAAAGCAGACCAATGGGCATATGCGTTAACAGTTTTGAAGCTAAGAGTAATGGGGGGGGAGTACACTAGTAGGAGCTGAGAAAGTAACCATAAACACACCATTAAAAATTGTGACTTTTGCTGTTGTTGCAAATAAAAATTGAATAAAGGTTAGATTCATCCCAAAATCTCAAAACCACAAACTCAGACAGCCATGACAACAATAAAAAGGCATAATTTCATTCACTTCTGGAAGAGGAAACAGGTTTCCCAATAACATTTCTTTACAGTAGATTTCATAATAACTACAATTTCCATTTCATTTATATGCATATTTCCAACTGTCTATAATTACTCTTGATCTGCACCAGTATGATCTAGGCAGCCTTTCATCTCAGGAGACGAATGTTTCTCAATCCACCTTTTATCTGTTTTCCTCTCTCATTTTGCATTTCTTTCCCTCCAACGTTTACATTTTCCCTGCTGTCTTTCTGGTTCATTTCTTGGTGCTGTGGTTTGTTCCACCCCCCACCCCCACCTTCTGTTAACAGCGTAGAGATCTAGGTTTGGAATGTGGATCATCCGGGTTTCTAAGCAGACCGTTCTCTGGAGATCTGATTCTGCTTGGCCATCCCCCATCAGCCTGGCAGGCCACAGTGGCCACCGCTGGACTTCTCTCTCCTAAAGCAGATTCCATTAATGGACACTTCACCTCATCATTTCTAAAGTGATCATACCTGCCCTCCAAGCTTCCACTCTTCCTTATTCCCTGTTCTGTAGTTTCTATTAAATTGTCAGCAATTCTGGCAGTGGCCTGCCCATGTTGACTCTTTGTACAGTGTTTAAAAGAATTTTAACTGGTAAACAAACAAGTCCCATTCTGGCCACTTTCCATTTTACATAAAGTGAAATCCTGACCCTGCTCACCTGGGGGTGGTCTACCAACCAAGTTCTGGCTGAAAATTCCTCCTCTGGGCCTTACCATAGGGATGCCAGCCTCCAAGTGGAACCTGAGGATCCCCTGGAGAAAATGGATGCTTTGGAGGATGGACTCTATGGCATTATACCCCACTGAGGTCCCTGTTTGCCCCAGGATCCACCCACAAATCTCCAGGAATTCCCCTTCTCGGAGCTGGCAAGGTCAGGGGGACCTGGCAGCCCTACCCCCCCCCCCAGGCAGAAACTGATTACCTTTGGAGAGCACAAGTCTGAGCCCCCTTCCCACCCAACCTTCCTTCAAATCACTAACTTTACATGAGCATCTAAGCATGTAGGCCCCTAAGCATGCAGAACTATACTGCTATAGATCACTTTAATGAATGGAAACAGAGAGAAATAAAGATTAATGCAAATAAAAAAGAAACCAAGGAATTAAAATAATTCTAACTTCTATTCTGCCTCTACATGGATGGTAGTTTGCTGAGCCACTGCTTTAGAGATACTGCAGGTTTCTAGACTAAGAGTCAATATTCAAATACAATGGGACTAGAACTATGATGGACATTATTTTCTCTAAATGGGTGATTTCTGACACACTTTCACAGAAAAAGACTGCCCTCCACCCGGACAACTATTGAAGGCAGAAGTTGCTTTGGGATTCTCAGACAACAAGGCCCAGGACTTACTGTCATTTGCAAAGCTGGGCACAACCAGTGACAACATTAGCTTTGAAGTTAGCCCTTCCTGATGTCCTGTTAATTATTAAAGGAAATGATGGGGTGGGGGACAGTAAAGGAGTAACTTACCTCAGCTGGGCACTTATCCATTTGGAAAGCATTATATTGTGATTGAATGGGTAATGCAGTGAGACAGTTTGCTGTTGTTTCCTGGAAAGTGACTCACCGTCGTGGGAATCTCTGGATCAGTTTATGATACAAGGCAGCTGGATTTCAAAATGTGGCAACTACCACAGATGACAACTACAAATTACTCCAGCATAAAAAAAGGGTTGTATGAATGCTTACTTTGGAGCTGTAACTCACGTGTCAAACAAGCTTGTGATCAAAGACAGAAAGGTGGCTTCCTGAAAACTGTGCTGCTTTGTGCAAAGTACAATGTGGCTCTCAAAGGGCTGCAGCACTAAGCTCACCCATTAAAAGCCCAGTAAAAGCTCTGAACTCTCTTAATGGCCTCGGATGAACTCGCTCACCCAACTCTTTACCAGCCCACCTTGTAAGG
Organism: Gekko gecko; assembly: GCA_029375565.1. Classification (NCBI taxonomy): domain Eukaryota; kingdom Metazoa; phylum Chordata; class Lepidosauria; order Squamata; family Gekkonidae; genus Gekko; species Gekko gecko. The sequence continues at coordinate 143,691,796 of JAPDNY010000006.1, forward strand.
GCTATCCTGGCATTTGTGAGACTAACAACATACATATCATATTTTCTATTCAGAGGGCATATGCACTCATAAGAACAGGCAAACAAACAAAATCCTCAGCTACCTATTACACTGGGCAGCAGGAAAGCTTAATTTAATAAAGAATACACACTCATAATGTCGTCATATGTACCAGGCCATCAAAGAGATACAGAAGCAACTTCCTCATTTCAAGTTACTTAGTCTGAAGAACAAAGTCTGTTTTCACAAATAGTATGATTTAGAACAAATATATGCACAGGGAGTCAAATTGCTGCTCAGCGAGGGCTCAACGCCCTCCTGATGGCATTCAGGGTGTTATTCAAGGACACTCTGGCCAAGATAGATGGACCAGCCCTGCCAGTTTTGAAAGAGGGACCGGGAAAGTTTGAAAGGTGAGACAGGAGGAAACAGTCCTTGCTGCAACACTAATGGGAAGGAATGTGACATCACCAAAACCATCTGTTTGGTTCCTGGCTTCCTGCTGACCAAGCTGTGTTGACACAAACAACAACAAGGAACTCTGCAAGAAAAACTCTACAGGACTCTTCTGCTGACAATGTAACATAGCACAATAGGTTTTCTACCCAGAGGGCATATCCATTCATAAGAGAAGGTAAACAAGCAAAATACTCAGCAGTTTGTACGTGGCAGCCAGTCTGTGGACTAGCACAGCCACAGTGGGACTCTTTCCTGAGCACTGAAATGTAGGGTGCGGTCACACTGACCTTTTGATTGGGGTTCGCCGCTGTTCCCTCATGCATGTAAATTTCACGTTCACGTGCACCAATCTGCCTCCCGCGCCAAAGCAGGCTCATTCCCACAATGCTCCCGGGTTTTCCTGCCCCCTGGAAAATCAGGTATTTTCCTGGCACTTGCACTTTGAATGCGCGATTTCGCCCATCTGGACAGCCCATCTTTCACAATAATTGCAATTAGGGCCGTCTGACCGCTCTTTGTGCGATTTTTTTTTTTTTAAAAAGCTTCCGGTTTGAGCGCTTGAGCAAACATGCGCTTAATAAATCCATTTAATGTTTAATAATGGATTTATTAAGCACATGTTTGTTCAAGCGTTCAAACCGGAAGCTTTAAAAAAAAAAAAAAAAAGCACAAAGACAGCCTGGAGGCAGGAACGAAAGGTGGGGGGTCTGGCAGCCTGGACGGGGGCTGGCAAGGAAAATGGCAGAGACGGCGGAGCCTTTTTTTGTGGGGCAATGGTGGCAGCAGCGGCGGCAGCCCTCCGCCCCACAGTGGCAGCAGGAGCAGCAGCCACCCAAGCCTCCCCTGTGGCCAGCAGGATCGCCTGGAGGGATGGTGCAGCAGCAGGCGAGCAGTTGCTGGAAGAGAGGGGCCGGCTGCATCTAGTCAGCCCAACGCGAAAAAAATGTTCCCGATTTAAACAAAGCGGGAACAAAGCGCAATTACCTTGCCATGTAACCACGGCCTCAGCTCTGTGTGTGTGTTTGTGTGTGTGTTTTCTCTCACTACATCTGGATATACATGGCATGTATTGTCCCCGATGTGAACTTGGATAGGACGATCCCAATGCCAATCTTCTACTTCCTTTTAAAATACTAGACAAAGCAGATAACTACAACTTGGGCTGACGTCCAATGCAAGGCATTCTGGGAGCATGCTCCACTGAACTTGGTGAGACTTGCTTCTGAGTAAATATGCCAGGGATGAGATGTCTAGTAAAGAAGCAGGACAGAAACAAGGAAAAATGGTGGCTCCTGTCAACATGATTTGGGAACACACAGCTCACAGAACACTTTGCCTCGCTTATGGCTCTAGCTGGTCCTCCAAAGCATTTTTAGTTCCAAAGGGAGGAAGTGTTTGTTTGTTTCTGTAAACCTGCAAACCCTCAGGCCAAACTTAGGTGGTAATATATGGTAACATAAAAGCAAAGACATCTGGAAGCACGTTTAAGAGAAAGAGAGAGGTCAAACAAATTCAAAAATAACCATGATTTTCAAATTCCTATCAATTCTAAGCCTACATCATACTGTTTAATGCTGGGAAACCTGGTCATTTTTGTTTTTAAAAGTTAGTGATGCCAGATTAACAGTGCAGTTTCAAACAGACTTACAACTTTCTAAATCTACTGAAGTCAGTGGTCTTAAAAGGGTGTAACTCTTTAGGATTGCACTATATATCACACAATGAATTCACTCAACTGCTGATAACTGACATCTGCTACGTTCCTTTAAACGACACACAGGTCACCTACATTAAACTAATAAGATTCTGGTTTGTCACAGTTATCTATAAACCTCTGTGCATTACCCTTGCTGCGAATGTCTACAGGAAATAACTGTTTTACTGCAAAATCCATACTTTCCAAGGTGCAATTTGGATATGTGACCTAGAGCTGATCTCCGCTACTAGCTGTGGATGACTGTGTTTACTCTGAGCCATGTTTTTATAACTGTCTTCTCCAGCTTTATGCTGAACATTCACAGCAATTGTTTATTCTGTAAATAGTTTCTTTACACATCGAAATCTTTCTAAATTATCTCAATATGTTCAGTAAATGGTTAACTCCAGCCTCAAAGCATGATGTCCTTTAGGATACAAGGTAAAAATATGCTAATCACATTGCTTACTGTCAAAATAAAAGTAATTGCGTAATCTTTTCACATTAAAAGAAGCATTTGACTATTTTCAGGAGAAAATAAGAACAGACTGTTTTGCAGGAACATATCTTGAAAACAAATTGGAGGTTGGCAACAGAAAGAGAAATAATTGCTGTTGCTTGAAACAGCACAGAAACAGAAGAAAGGATGAAATTTGGAGAGGGGAGTTGCTTCATGGAATTAAAAGCATAATTAGAGCTGACAGATGGGAACGAAAGTGTTGAATTTAAGAAGAACAAACGAAGAGCATCCTAATCCTACATTGCGTTCAGCTTGTTTAGATAGAGCAGGAATCACAACATATGTCAGGACCATGATCACATCTGTAATCCACACTTTCTTATTTCCATAACTGTAATTAGTACTGTTCTGTAATTGTTAGATCTCAGAAGCTTAGCAGGGTTGATACTTGTAAGGGACCACCACCAAGGAAGACTCTGCAGAGGAAGACAATGGCAGACCACCTCTGCTTCTCATTTGCCTTGAAAGCCCCTTGCTAGGGTTGCCATAAGTTGGCCAGAATTTGACAGCACTTTACACACATAAGTGGTTCCCAATAAAAACAGAGCACTTAATTCAAAGGAAATCCTGACCTTCAGATACAACATAATCTGGCACAACAATACTCTATCTTCTAAGCAGACAACAGGCCACAACTGTAAGATGGCTGCTAAGATAGGCTCATTAATGGCTATTGGCTACAATAACTAAATGGTATACATCAAGAAGGGTAGCTGCATTTGTCCGTCTGTAGCAGTAGAAAAGAGCAAGAGTCTAGTAGCACCTCAAAGACTCACAGATATCTAAAGAACTGAGGAGTGACTCATGAAAGCTCATACTCTGCCAAAAGAAAAGACTCTTGCTCTTTTCTAAATGGTTTACAGTAGTGGTATACCTCTGAATAGTGGTTGCTGGGAGGCAACAACAGAGGGAAAGTTTTGGTCTCTGTTACTATTTGTGGGCCCTCGGGGTCATCTGGTTGACTAGTGTGTCATAGTGGTTAGAATGTTGGCCTAGAACATGGTAGACCCAGGTCTGAATCCTCACTCTGCCATGGAAGCTTAGTGGGTGATTTTGGTCCGGTCATACATAGCCTCACCTACCTAACTGAGATGTTGTGAGGATAAAATGGAAGAGAGTAGAGTGGTGTAATAAGCTACTTTGTGCCCCCACTGGGAGGAAAGGCAGAGTATAAATGAGGTAAATAAACACTGTGTGTGACAGAATGCTGGACTAGGTGGACCACTGGTCTGATCCAGCAGGGCCTTTCGTGTGTTCTTTTGTACTGTCACCTCTCTTTCCTGATCATCTGTAATTTAGCCATAGAATTGTATCCTGGGTATGAGCCGGATGACAGCAGGAAGACTCTAGATAGATGGTGAAGCTGACAAGAAAAAACTACTGGTCAGGTGTGGTAAACGTCACCATGTAAGAGAAAGCAACTTCTCTTCTAACTTGCCAGGTTGGAATAACAGGTCCCTGTAATTTATTCTCCCATTATTGAGCTCTGAAAACACTAACAACCCCCCCCAATGTGTGGGCCAAACTGGACCCAAAAATGAGAAACTAAACCGCAATCCAAAATGTACACATGCACAAATTTTTGCCGGCATTCCACAGCCAATATGGACAACAGAAGGGATATAAGCACTAGAAATCAGAACTCTGCCACATTCTTCAGAAACTTCACCAGTCATTATCCTTGCACTTTGTAGCCTCCCCTTGAAGGGGAGCCCCTTAAGGCTCAGGAAGAAAGGTGGACTATAAAGTAAATAAATAAAAATGAATGAATATAAATGAAAGCTAAGGTTCTAATTATATTTATTTCTGTATCAGATACTGAATTCAAAGCTTTTTTCTGTGCTTGCGGGGCATCTTGGGACACATGCAAAGCCCCGTGGTTAGGATGCCAGGAACTCAAGAAGATTTTTTCAAGCCTTATTCCTTGCCTTGTTTTACTAACCTGCCCTACGTTGAATGTCAATGTAATAGCGTAGTAAAAATTTGAGTTGGCACTTCCTGCATAGATCCAGAGATGCCATAAAACAGGAAAGAGCACGGAGCAGACGATGAGTACACAGGAGAGGATGAAGATGTTCCGGAGGACTGCAACAAAAAGCAGAGGCGTCATTAAAATGGGTTAAGTGATATGCAGATGACTCCTTGCCTTTGTACCATACAAGCTATAATGGGGTGGCAGATACTAATTTAAAGGGTGGCTCTAGAGACAGCATCTATAGAAATCCCTCTGGCAAGAACCAATAATTAACGGCAATTCCTGGGTGCGACAAGAGCGTTGACAGGTTTATTCTGCGCCCATTACACAGCCCCCGCTTCCACTTCTTGGATTTAAGCAGGTGCAAAAGACAAAAGCGCAATTCATACCACTGGTGGGTAAGGGTAGGGAGTTGTGGGGGGAACTGAATGGAAAGCTATTTTTGGACTCTGTCCCCCGGCCCCCCCAGTTCTAAACTTCAGCAAAATGTTAGCACTTTTTTCTGTAGTTTATGCAGTGCATTTTCTTTTTTTCTGATCATGCCAAGACAACAATATGTAGTGAATATCTTGCGCTGGTGAAGCATTTTGTTTAAATGTGTGGGTAAAAATCCATTCGGATAAAGTGTTCTGTTGTGAAATATTCTGTTCCAGAATTGGAACATTTATATTCTCAAAACTTCATTCATTCATTGATGTTTCCCTACCTAGCCCCTCCCATAGAATTCTCTGACAATCTCATTCCCCTGAGGTGGTATCCATGTTGACTATGTAATCATCAAAGTGTTGAAGCCCTTCTTTTCTCAAGACTCACTAAAGCTTTTTCCTCTCTAAGGAATGTATTACAGAACCTCTTCCTACCTCAGTCAGGTTGCTGTGATTAATTATGGAAGCGGTTTTTAAATCTCCCTTTGCTTCCAGTGTATTATAGCTTTTGAGATGCAGTTTATATGGTTACTGCTTATCTGTTCATACGTTGTCTTTTCAGGAGAACAAGCCAGCTACCCAAAAAGAGAACATGCCATATTTTAGCATATTTTGCGATGAAACACCACTATTACAAATGTCATAAATATGGCATAAAAGAAAATACAGCATCATGTTGCTCTCTATATATTTCATGCAACTGACCCTATGCCTTTGCATGTCCAGGATGCACTTCAGAATGAACTGAAGTCAGCTACTCCTTTCTGTTAGGGCCAAGCTAAATGATACATTTAGCCATGAGTTGGATCGAGGGAACTCTGATCCAGCATATCTTTCCATGCAGACCCACAGGGAACTTAGTTACCCCAATACTGCAAGACCTGATTTGGATCAGAACCTCAACACTAGGGGAGGAGGGGCCTTCTACCCTTCATTGTTTTCCCAAACCAAAACAAACGGGGGGGGGGGTATGTTTTGCCCTGCTCTGGGCGGGGGGGGGGGAGCATGTGTACTATTCAGAGAACCCTGACTCAATTTGTGGCCAAACATACTGTGCTGTTTGGCCCTTACAAATGGGCGAATGTAATCCAAAATGCAGTCAGGAACAGCTAGCTGGCTTCTGTTACCAAGACTGCCCCCAAGGCAAATCATTCCTGGATGCAAAGCAAAAAGCCTCCTCCAGTTAAATCCTTCTGGATTGCTTGCCTCTGCAAATATCATCACAGTAGGCAGTTAAAGTAATCCAAAAGTATGATTTATTCTCAGTCTGCACACCTAGAAAGGGACGGAACAAGTGCAAATGGCAAAAGTTAAGCTGAATAAGCTGGAGAGATGTTACAGCTTTGGGCTGCAGCAAAACATGCCCCAGTTCAACCTGGAGGGGGAGTGCTTTTTTAGGCTGAAATCCTAAAGATACTTTCCTGGGAATATGCCCCACTAAATAACACAGGACTTACATCAGAGTAGTTGTGCACAGGACTGCTCACTGAAAATGCCAGGGACGAGTTCTCACCTAAGTTACCAGATGCTTGCTAACATCCTGAACTGGCTCATACATTCAAAGAATCAGTAAAAAAAAGAACCTGAGTGGCTGACCATTCTTTTTCAATATCTGTTGTAAAACAACACTCACAGGTTTTCTCTGTGGTAAGGTTGGTGAGCTCCAAAAGGGGCACATGAGCCACCATGAAATAGAGTATATGACCTAGCTCTTAGGAAACAGCTCCCCTTATGACATGTGGGGGGGTGGGATTCTATGACACCAGGCCCTGGGTCCCAATTCGGAAGAACCTGCACCATTATATTTGGGGATGCTAAACCAAACTCTCTCCTCTGAAGCTTTCTTTTAATGCAAAAGCAACTTCACACACACAAGGTTTGGACAGACAAGTGATGGGAAGAGCAAATTACTGCCATACCCTCTTTGTTTTGACACATGGAGAAATTGAAAGGAACACACTGCTGCTGGGAGTGGACTGGACTCTCTCTGTGCTTCGAGAACTCCCAAATAATAACAAACAGTGAGGACTGCCATATGGCTGGAACCCAAACCCAAACATTTCAATGTGCTTAGCATACTGGTTAGTCTGGCATCCCACTGTGAATCCTGCTGCAGCATGCCTACATTGGGAATATGAGCAACCCCCCCCATCCTGGATGTCCAGAAGGGCCTTCTGTCATTAAAACCAGAACACTCATTGGGCCGTGCTTGGCAAGGAAGGGACCGGGAAGTTCTGAATGAAGAGTGACTGAGCTAGGAGCAGCTGGAAGAAGAGAACCATCTTGCAAAGAACTTACATCGATACAGGTGGCTCCAGAGTGGAAGGAAGGCCATGTACAGGGCAATGTCTCCCACAGTTGGGTAGGACTTGAAGATGGAAATGATAGCAAGTTGAACAAACATGAAGAAAACAGGGTGCTCCCTACAAAAGAAACAAAAAGACTGTTGTTAACTGGATGGTATTGATGCTACGGGAATGCCTGAGGCTGCTTGCACGCGTGTATGATAAAGACAAATAACACAACCCTGTTATTCAGTGAAACATAAGCAGGCCACCAACTTCTCCTACTGCCCCTCAAACAGCTAAACAGAAGCCTATGGTGGTGATCATATGTTTGAATACTTCCCAGTGTCAAAATCCATGGCATATGGCCAGCTACCTGGTCAAGGTGCACAACAAGGTGGGCAGCTGCGTTGGTCTGAAGCAGTAATACAAAATTGGAGTCCAGTGGTCATAAAGTTGCCACTGGACTCTAGTAAGGTGCACAATGTGCAAGTTTGCTATGAACAGGGAAGGTTTTTCCCCCGTCCACTAGATGAAATATGTAAAAGCAAGATCCTTCTTCCCCCTCCTCCCAGCATTCAAAAGTAATACAGACCCAAGGGGGCTGGGCCCTCTGTGACAGAGAAGCATGCAGGTCAGCTCTGATGCCCTGCCTCACTGCCATCACACTTTTCTCTGCTGCTTACGCTGCAAGCCCCAACCACCACAGGATTACTGCACAAGGACATGGGCACATGCACAGTATCATCTGAACGCATGGCAGCCAGGGGTGAGGTCCAGATAATCATTTTATTTATTATTTATTTATTCAATTTCTGACTCACTCTCCCCTGCTATTGCAGGCCTCAGGGTGAGTAACAACATATTTATAAAATGATGATAAGTCAATTAAAGCAATTTAAACATCAAGTCAACAACAGTTAGATGGCATAACAATGCAGTATCAATAAGGAGAATTTAACCAGATTGAAAACTAAGGGAAGGCCCACAAAAAGAAGCAGGATGGGGGCCCATCAGATGGAATTTTTCTTCTCCTCAGGCATGAGCCTTGACCATAGGCCTGGTGGAACAGCTCTGTTTTTCAGGCAATGCAGAACAGTAAAAGATCCCGCAGGGCCTGGATCTCAGCTGGAAAAGCATTCCACCAGGCCAGGGCCAAAAAGGCTCTGGCTGAGGCTAATCAGATGTTTCTTGGTCCAGGAACCATTAGGAGATCTTCATCCTGTGAGTACGATGCTCTGAGGGGGGGGTCCTGAGGGTATGTTGGTCCCCTTCACAAGCAATGGGTACCTGCATCTTCAGGGTGGCCTTTGAAAGAGTATGAGGACCTGTCTCACAGTTTAAGGCTAACACAGCAACATATTGTGGTAAGGGACAAACTCCTGGATTATTATTTTCACATAATCAAGCTTACTTGAACAAGGCTCCTCCCTTATATGTGTCAAACTGTCTTTTCTTTTGGAGCACTTACCAAAAAGGAAGACATTTTTGTCAAGCATAGCAAAAGCAACAACACTTCCTGTGTCACCGTACAGATTATCATTTTTAATGGAATAAGCTTTTGTGAGTTAGAGCCTACTTGAGCTGATGAAACAAAGGGCAGTGCCTTTCCATTTTGTTTTATTATAATAAGTCATTATTATTGTTGTTGTTGTTGTTGTTGTTGTTAAGCATTTGGCTCAAGAAACATCTTATGATCCAGAATAAAGGAAAGTCAGATATGTACAAATCTACTAAATCACTTCACAACACCTAGTTTTCAAGAACAGTTCTGGTAGAGATCCCACATTACCTCAGTTAGCATCAATTCTGGTCCACATTATCTCAGTTATAAACGTGGAGAGCTTACAATAGCTGCAGTGGCCACAGTGGCAGTCTTCATATTTCATATACTGCTAAATGGAACAGACTGAAATTTTGCTCCAGCATTGAAGTTACCACACTGTACCACAATGTCTTAAGGTGGGCCGAATGGTCCTGCATTCTCTGGTGATTTTTCAGGGACATCTGTTACATTTGTACCCCTCCCCAACACATACACACACACACTTCTGCTAAGGAGCTCTTAGTGGAATACATAGGTTATCACAATTTATCCTCACAGTACCTCTTCGAGGCAGGCCAGACTGAGAGATAGTAATTTGACCCAAGGTCACCCACTGTGCTTCAGAGCTATGACTTCCCTACTGCAGATTCAACACTCCAGCCACTACCCACCATGCTGGTTGCCCACATTTAAAAACAAGGTTGACTTCTTATCCTGACACAATAAAGATGATATCCTGAAAGTGAACAGCAGTTGTATTCCCCTTCAGCACAGCTTCACGTAAAGCTGTGTCCATCTTAATGAAAAGGAAGAAAGGGCAGAAGACAAAAACAAGCCTGTGAAATATCTCATCGAGGCAGGACGGCTGATGTAAACATGGCCTGAGAGAGACCTAGAATGATACCTTAGTGCTGAGGGATACTAAGGTGTTATCACACTACAGTCACAGGGCAGGGTCACATGAGCCCCTCTCACACTATTCTTAGCTTTCCAAACACATGGAATAGGCAGAGTATGTGGCGCCACTCCAGCTGAGCAGGGGGCCAAAATGGACACCTGTTATCTTCTAAGATTGCAACTGAAAGTGAGGGGAAATGGATGGAAGCTTCTAGGGCACTGTGATATGATGAAGACCTCCTAGCACTTATTACATGAGGCTGAAAGGAGACCCCTCTTTGGGAAGAAAGGAATTAGTGATAAACATTGTTCACAGAGTCCTGCCCAACTCCTCCTGTGGAGACAGATATGAAAAACTAAAGCACCACTGACTGAGACTGTCCAGCCTCACTTTGAAAACTGTCCAAGAAGACAGATACATATTTCTGTGAGCAAACTTCCCTCCTTTAACTCTAAATCTAAAGCCACTTTCCTGTTATTTTAGCCCTCACTCCTTGGCCCTGGGATAGGTATCCTTCTTGATATATTTAAGTGGAAAGCTTCGTAACCGCTGCCTATTGCATAGGCTGCTTAACAATCTAATTATAACCCTTCCTCTTTAGAGATTGGAAATAGAAAAGAAAAGGAAGGGAGAAAGAGAGAGGAAATATGATACAAAAAGAAGAAAAACCAACTGCCTGGATCAACACAAGGAAGAAAAATACAAACAGGACCCAGGAGCTATTGCAAATTTCATCCTTGTTTTGCTGTTTCCTTGGAAGCCCTTTTTATTTAGAGACTCAAGGACTGAATCAAACTTTCAAGCATTAACAAAAGGCCAACAATTACTGGCAACATCAGGTGCTTTAAAATCAGCCCATTTTCACTACAGGACACACAGTGTTGCAACCAAAAGCAAGGACGGTATTTTTATTACATGAAATTTGCAGAGCAATACATGACCTGCAAATGAGATAAACCACAAAGAGGGCATGGCTGGAGCAACATGGAATGAACAAGCTTGTGCAACATGGAATGACATGCTTGTGCCAATGTAGATTGAAGCTAAGGAATGCCTCAAATTTCTCAGCAAACTTGTTCAGCAGACGAACTTACCTTGTTTGACACACTCTGACTGAACCAATGAGTGGTACGTTTGGATTGCAACGAGCAACTTGAACAGCTGCCAGACAAATAAGCAGCTGCCTGCTGGTCAGAAATTGATGCACAGCTAATAATGGGGGTGAGCTGGGAGTTGGGTTATTATCCACCCTACCCCCCATACCAAAATATTTAGGCAGTGAAGCTGCAAAAGGGAGCTCTTCCCTCCCCTCCGAGCTGGGCAGGGACATCTAGAAGGGAAGGCAGAAAGAGCCCTTTTCTCCCCACCACAAGCGGGGCAGGGACTAGGGCTGCCAGGTCTCCTACTCTGGCAGGTCTCCTACACAACTGCCTTCTGCATCTCAGCAAGTCAGGGAGGGGGCAAGGATTCCAGGATGGGAGATCAGAAGAACTCAACTTCCAGCTAATCAGTGTCGAGTTGGCTTCTCCCCCACCTTTCCCCAAAAAGTTGATGGGTAGACAGCAAAGCTTCCCCAGCAAGAGACTAGAAGCTGACTTCCAGATGATCCCTCATCAGGTGGGAGTCAGCTTCTGATGGCTGCAAATACATACAAAGAGGCTGAGAATAACCTGTTGATTAACTGGCTTCCTGATCACCAGTGGCAAATGGAAAGCAAGACAAATAGGCAAGAGATCGAGCATCCCTACTTGGAAGTTGTTACGCTTTGTACAAATGTTCAATTATGAGAGCAGTGATAACGATTTACTTGCACTACTATCACCATATTAGCCAAGCCCTGAAGGATGACAACTGTAAACACGTAACTGAGAGCTGGCAAGGAGAAGACAGTCTTACTGCACCAGGGCTAACACTGATGCAAGAAGAGGCTAACGAAGGCCCATTGCCCATTTAAACAATAATCTCACACAGGACATTTGCAGTCCAGAGTTGAGGGTCAGGAATGAGGATGGGCATGAACTGAACTATGAACCATATGAACCAGGAGTTTGGTTCACGAACTGAACTGGTTCATAGCAGTTCATGACTTTCTGCTCCCCGCCATTTTTCACAGGGAACAGAAAGCAGAGGTTCTCTCTGTGAAGAGCAGTGGGGAGCAGAAAGCAGGGATTTCCCCAAAAAAGTAGTGGGGAGCAAATCAGCTTTCTGCTCCCTGTAAAAAGCAGCTAAATGGCAGGGAGCAGATAGCAGGGGTTTAAATAGCTCTGAACCACCACAAACTGCCTTAAAATTCGTGGACATTCATTGTGGCTCTTCAGTTTGCAAACTGTGGTTTGCAAACCATGAACCAGTCAAAATTCATCACGACCTTACATCTGTGAGCCAGTTCATGTCCATCCCTAGTCAGGAATAAAAGTAATATCCTTCAAAATAAATAAATAATGTTGGATCCAAAGTTGCTTTCCTATTGGCAGAATGGTACTTCTATTAGTGGAATAGCACTTCTGTTGTTGGAGTTGGTTGTCCTGGTCCAGTGGGCCTGGGACGAGGTCCACCCCCCAACTGCATCCCCGCTGGAGCCCAAACCTGCGGAGGAACACAGAGTCGAGGAGCAGCCAAACCAGCCCCCCTTGTCCCAGAGGGAACCCGACGCCCAGCTGGCAGCAGATGCCCCCGCCAGAGTTGCAGGCGGCCCGGGGGAGAAAAAGAAGAGGGGACACGCACGGCCCCATTTCCGCAACCTGTGGGGAGCATCCCGGGGAGGCGAAGGGGCAGGAGCCCCGCCCCTGACGGCCTGGGATGGCGGTGCCAGTGGTGCAGCCCTCAGGCCGGCAAGGCCGCCGCCGGCACAGGAGCAGCCACACCCTAGACGGCAGGTGGGCGTCCTGACTTATCAAGGGCTCGACGAGGGGTGGAGGCGGCGGGGAGCCTGGGCGGTGCTGGGAGCAGGACAGGGGGGATAAAAGGAGGCGGGGACAGAGAGGCCAGGGAGGAAGGACATGCCAGGGATGAGCCGGCTGGGAAAGCCAGAGAGGAACAGAGGGAAGTGCAGCAAGGCGAACTCCAGGGCAGAGGGGCAAGAGGGGTGACATCAACCCCATCCCCTGCCATTCTGAGGTCTCAACGTCCCCGCTACCCTTGGACCGGCCCCAGCTTCCCGCACCGCCCCCCCTGCAGAGGCGCCCAGCGCCATGGCCACAGGCAGGAGATCACTGGGGGAACAGCCTGAGCTTGACAGTGGTGAGGGCTGTTTACATATTTCACTCATCCCACTGAAGATGCACACTTTCCACCTAACCATATTGTTTTGGGCAAGTTCTTCTGACCACCAGGAGCAGAATTGGAGGGGGGGGGCTTGGGGGAGGGAAAGTCCTGTCCTGCATGCTTCAGCCTAGACATGGTACTTCAGATCCAACTCAATATGAAATGACAAGGAATTTCTACAGAGGAGGGGATAGTACGGTCCAGGTTATCCACCTGTATAGTGTTGCTGTTGTTAAGGGTTACAAGGAGGACATTAGTACAGAGAAACATTTATCCCAGGCAGTATTGCAAAAATAAAAAGCAAAACATAGTTAAGAATGCAAATCCTCTACTGTTTTTTTCTGCACTTGTGCACACAGAAAAGTACAGAAATGTAAATTACTGGAACCTTTGAGCAGGAGGTAGTGGTAGGCCACATACTTTCCTCCTAGGTTTGATCCATAGCATATCAGGGAGCAGGGCTAGGAAATTCCTCTGCCCCATCTCCAAGGGCCTCTACTGGTCCAGACATCTGGATTGCCAGTCTCAGAACCCTGAAGCTTCTTCTATCTTTCAGTAGCCACTTTGAGGCACTCTTTCTAACTTAAAGCTTCCAGTAAATAGTGCTGAAATGACAGAGAAATAATGGTGCCACGGATGGAGACAGCCTTGAAACTCAGAGGGCAAAAAGGCTGAATTTGTCAGCTTCCTAGAAGCTAATCTTGTGCCACTTCAGCAGCATGAACTGAGACCAGCACGATTGGCCGTGGGCCATTCTGCCTGGTTGCTTGAAGGTTGGAATGTTCACATTTGAAGGACTACACTACACTTCTTTAAAAAAATTTTTACTGGTTCCCTGGATTTTTTTTTAAACTAAAAAACCCCAATCCTCTGAGAGGGATTTTCAGAATAATACAAGACCCAGAGTCTCTGAGCCAGTCTCCCTATATCCGATATAACAAATTGGCTTTCAGTGCTGACCTGTACTGCTTTAATTTGCTCCCATAAATTGCATTTGCAGGACTATCTAAATGAAATAACATTCATGAAAAATAGTCCTTTTAGTCTGTACATCAAGGCAGACAAAAAAAAAAACCTCCCTCCAAAAAACCCCCAATGTTTTGGTGGCACCTCAGAGACTAACCTCAGGGACTAACTATATTTGGGTTCATATAGTGAAAAAGGCCTAGCATGAGGCTGAGGTGCACTACAGACTAAATTAAAGTAGCCACATGCTAGGTAAAGATGTGATGAGCTCCATAGGAAGGAAATTCACACTACAATCCTAAACAGATTCTAAGCCAATTGACTACAATGGATTTAGAAGGATTTAGGATTGCCCTGTAAATTCTTCTTATACTCCAGGCTCCATATATAAATAGGGCTGCCCAGGGCTCTTTCTGTAGAAAAAGCCCAGCAGGAACTCATTAGCATAATAGGCCACACCCAACTGCACAAACTCATTAGCATATTAGGCCACACCCCTGACAGTGCAGCTCCCTCCCAGGATCGACTTCCTCAGGTGCCCCACAGCTGCAAGGGCGCCTGGGGAACCCGAGGAGGGGAGGCAGTTTAAACCATCTTCCCTTCCTGGATTGGATTAGCTTCCCCAGGCGCTCCACAGCTTGCAAGGTGCCTGGGGAACCCGAGGTGGGGGGGGAGGCTGTAGGCGTGGCCAACTTGAAAGCCAGCCGGAACTCCGTTCCTGTGCATTCCTGCCCAAAAATAGCCCTGGGGCTGCCAGCCTCCAGATGGTGGCTGGAGATCTCCTGGGATTACAACTGAGCTCCAGGCAACAGAGATCAGTTCATCTGGAGAAAATGGCTGCTTTGGAAGCTGGACTCTATATGGCATTATACCCCACTGAAGTTCTTCCCAAACCCGATCCTCCTCAGGCTCCACCCCAAAGTCTCCAGGTATTTCCCAAGCCAGAGCTGGCAACCCTATATCAAAATCAAGTCTTAAGACTTGTTAATTAAGAGAAGGAGAGTGAAGTTAATCAAGGTGTGGCTCACCTAAACTAATGAGAACAATCCAGCTCTCCAGAAAAGAATATTTTTGGAGTTGGTTATGTGACAGCAGCCCATCATGTGAATATATAAGGTTGCTTCCCCAAACAAAGCAAGGGCAAATGGAATCTACTTACTTTAGTTTCACTGCCAAGGGAATGGTGTAGAAGAAGACGTTGATCTGAAAGACGCACACAAAGAAGAGGCTGAAGTGCTCAAACATCTCAGCAAAGAAGTACCAGAAGAGGCCAACATTGGGGGTCAGATCCGGCACAGAAAGGCTGGAATGGATACAGCAATACTGAAATTATTGATTGAGCTATATATATATATATATATATATATATATACACCAAACTGTTCTGTAACAGCAACCCCATAAATAATTGGACTGGAATATGCACACATGTAAACACACACTCACACACCATTAGATAAATCCTGAAACCTGCTTGGTGGCTATTAATGTATCAATGAATTAAAGAAGCTCTTTCTTATAACTATCCCTATGTCACTATGATATTTATAGTGTATTCCTTCCCGCAGCAATACAGTGACACCTACTGGTCATAAGAGCAGATCCAAGGAATAGATTGTCTTATGTTGTAGGAACAAGACAGAAGTGGCTGCCTGGAAAACTATCAAAAAATGATATGATGCTTCATTTGTTTATGTTATTCAGACCCAAAATTTAAAATGTCCTCTGAAAAGGATTCAGCAAGAACACTTTGGCCACTGTGACTTCAGGTACTGGAAGAGAAAGGAAGGGACCAAACTGAATTCAGATCTAATTTAGCGGAGGATAGGCAAGGAAGGACTGTCAACCTCATGACCGTACCCAGCACATTTTTTTGCCCTTCCCTCTCATTTGCAATAGAACTTGCCTTCCCTTGGTGCACATTAGTGTTTTCCCCAAAGGAACAAAGTATCTGTCAATGGGATGCATCCAGAGTGTTTTTGCAACAACAGTTTTGACATTTATATCGGTGAATAAAAACTGTTTGCAGAGTTCTAACAGAACCAACTTCTTGAGTTTCTTGTGGCATTTCCTTTTGTACCACCATTTTGTCATGTTTAACCAGTATGCCATCTAAGGTTGCTTCCAGACATTGGCTTCTCCATGGACCATGGTCACTCATAAACCAAGTTCTAACTATGCCAGGTGCCTGTTTCACGTAACAGTTATATGAAATTCCCAGGGTCAGCAGAAAACTCTTTACTTCCTGTTTTGATACTACTGCTGCTGGAGCAGGCAAATGTCAGGGACCATTCTTGGAGTTTCAAACAAACCAAATGGATCACTAAGTTCAACCCGCTGCCCAAAGCAGGATACCCTAAAGTGCAGGCCCTGACAGATGCCACTCTAATGTTTTTTTTCTGAAAAGCTACCAAAGCTTATGTTTATAATCTTTTATAAGTAGTTTATTCCATTATTGAGTTGCTCATCTGGAGTCACTGAACACAGCTTTTCTCAGCCCACAAAATCTCCATTACACAAAGCTCATTCATCAGAGACTGTTAACCAACATCACTGTATGTTTTGCATGCATGCCAAGAAGTAGAGCAGGTGTTTACATGAACGCTTCAACATCTGCCAAGTCATTCAGGTACAATGAGTTGCACTACATTCACCCATGGAATCACAGCAGTGAATCACTCCTAATTAACGAGGAACTGCACTCAGGCAAGAGATCTGTCGCCCGTAGAAGGCTTGAGTCAGTGTTTGTTTGGGGTTAAAATGACTATCAAAAAGTCATTAGGGAAAGAGACAGTGGTTTTATTTGTAGGCACACCCAGGGCATAAAAACAAGTTCTACTCACATGAAACCATAAACAGATGGAATAAAATCCCAAGAGTTGAGAAGGAAGAAGGAGAGGCAAATAATCACCAACAGGCTTCCCAAATACAGCCCTGCATACTGCACAGTGTAAAACCAGAAGTCTTTGTTTTTCATTTTCACTGGTATGAACTGGCGCTAGGAGGAGGAAAAAAATAAATTAAAAATTCACTGCCAGTTAAAAACCTCCCCACTTTCCATATTGCTCTAAGTGAAGATAAATAATACTGAGCTAACAGTAACAGAAATAATAGCTTTCAGGTACATGATGAAAAGAATGACTTAGACTGAGCCAGATGCCAAGAAATAACCAGTTCAGATCTTGACTCTTGCAATTTATTTGTCAGAGCTAAAGAACAAATAAGGAAAGGTAATGTATGCTTCACAATTAGCAGAAATTGTTGTTTCTGATCATCAAGTATACAGAATATACTTCTCTATGCAAGTTTATGAAAATCCCCCTTTTTAATTAAAACCCTTTAGATGTTAGCAATAGATGTCCATACAATGGCCTCAAAAACACACAGAGTTTGGTGGTAGATAGAGTGTTTCACTAGTACCAGGGAGATCTGACATCAAATCCCAGCTCAGTCATGGACTTCACTGGGTGATCCTGGCTCAGTCTCTCTCTCTTAGTCTGCTTCACAGGGCTATTGTGAGGGTAAAATGGGGGGTAGAGGGAGAGGGGGACTAAGCATCACTATGAGTTTTAACACTTCAATTTTCTGAATCATCTCAAAAATTTGAACAAAAATCTGGCAGGATAAATATGACAAGGCAAGTTGGCACTTTTTAAAAAAAAAATATGTAAGAAACTTCCCCAAATAAATTATGAAACTCCTGTGCAACTAAAAGACACAGAACATCTGCCAGCAGCTTTCAAGCTTTTGAAATGCCTGTTATTAGCCCAAAGATGTTTCACATTATCATGCTGTTACAGAAAAGCCATTTTCAGAACACTTGTGGCTTTAAGTAAAAAGCTTGGTTCAGGCTGTAAGGCCTGCTTCAGTACTTTCCCTAGAGACAAAGATAATGCAGAAGCACTGTGACCTTGATAGAAGTGTTTTCAGCTGGTACGGAGCTTGTTAGTGCCTGGGAAGAAACCAGCCCCAATTAAGCACATTCCTAAGTGACAAAATTATCACCACCTGTGTTGGAGTCAAGCAGACCCTTAACGGATAAGTTTCGATTCCTCTCTAGTGTACCTATTATGGGATGTCATGAAACCTTGGCAACAAAGAAAAGTTGACATAACTTTTCTAGCCTTTGGTTGGTTGAAGGCCTGAACTGACCAACGGCTCCTTTTTTCTATAAAATAAGCTTTCATTCTGAGAGAAGTGTGGATGCCTGGGACTAAGAGGACCTTGCGGGTCATTAGTTTCTGAACAACCTGGGTCTTTGGTATTTCATGCTGTCTGCCTGGACGGGCTTGTTTGTTTGACTTTGTCGTGGTTGGATTACTACCCCATTTGTAACCTGAAGGTAACTTTGCAACTGCCTTGTAAGTTCTTAGCAAAGCTGGTTAAGCTTAGGTCTTTTATTTTGTATCCTCCCTGTTTAATTGTCTTATTTTATAATATGTTTGCACTTTAATAAAGTAATAATCTTTTTTAGCCTGTCATGGTTTGTGCTCTTTGAATCTCAAAAGGCTAATTCCAATTGCCTGGACTCAGGACCACTACTAAAAATACCTTTTTGCATATGAGCTCAGTCTGTAGTTCTCTCTGCAGAGCTGACCTTGTGTTTAAGTCTCATATTCCAGTCTGGAAATTTGGTCTTTTATTCCAGGACTGTGAGGGACTGTCTAAAAGACATGGTGGCGGCCTATTGAATGCTTAAGGGCGTGCTATATTCCCTTGAGTGAATTTGTTAAAGTGCTATGCAGCCTGTTCTTGTAACCCAAATGACCAGCCGGAGGGTTGGGCGTTTGTGACACATGCAGCTGCAGAAACTGTGCTATACCTGCACAGATGTCGGGCTTAAAAATATAAGCCTAAACACAGAGTTGGGAGGGAAGAAAGCAGCAGCTCTCTAAGTGTAACAGCAGAAGCTTAGTTTAGATTTAACAAACAGTTTTAACTATTTGCACGAGCACCCTTACTACACGTATCGAAAGTCAACAATGACATTCCAAAATTATTTCAGGAGAAAAGATACAAACACAGTTTGAACCTGAACTATAACATTTATCCACGCTGTTTGCAGCCTGTAAAGAGTACCACTCCTCAGCAATTTATGAAAGTCCTGCAAATGGGAGAAGTGCTTGCCCCAGTGGCTAGGCTGCCTGATGCTACTGAACATCTTTTTTCTGCCAGGATGCCAGAGGAAGGGAGGAAAGCAGTGCTCTCACTCTGATTTGGCTTTAGGATGACACCACATGAGATGGCATCTGAAGCCAAATCAGAATGAGGGCAAAGCTTTCTGCCGTCATTCTGGTGTCAGTTGAAAGAAAAAAAAGAAAAAAGCTGCAGGGAATGTAGTTACCATTGCTGCCAGGGCTACAGATAGGAAGTCAGAGCAAAACACAGGGCAGGGCTGTGGCTTACTGGTACAGCACCTGCTTTGTATGCAGAAGGTCTCAGGTTCTGTCTCCAGCATCTCCAGTTATAGGAGGTGTGACAGCAGGGTTGCCAGCTTCCACATGGGGGCTGGAGATCTCCCAGAATTACAACTGTTCGCCAAGCTGCACACATCGCTTATTTATTTATTTATTTATTTAAAACATGTATTCCAATTCTCGTGGAAAAAATGGCTGCCTTGGAAAGTAGGCTGCATTGCATTATACCCTACCAAGGTACCTCCCTAGACTCCACTCTCCCAGACGCTACCATGAAATCTCCAGATAGTCCCAAGCCTGGAGTTGGGCACCCTGTGTAAAAGACCTGCAGCTGAGACCCCAGAGAGGCCCTGCCAGCCACAGCAGGCAGTACTGACTTTGGTAGACCAATGGTCTGATTCAGCACAACAGCTTGATATGAAGGGCTTTTGTGAAATCTTTTGCCTGGCACCAAGCCTTCCTTCTGACCTAAAAAAGTTTACTAGAAAGCTTTCTACACTCCTATAGCCATAGTTATTCACAAAACAGATCCTATTGATTTCAACAGCAAAATCTATTCTGACAAAATTATTATTCTGTTAGTAAATTTGATAACAAGCATTATAGGAAACTAACAGTGCAAATATTCAACTCAAAACGCTTGGAGAGAGGCTGTGGCTCAGTGGCACAGCACATGCATGGCATGTAGATAGCCCCAAATTTCATCTCTGGCATCTCCAGTTAAAGGATAATCACAGCTGTGAAATGCTGTCTTCTCATCCCAGCAGAGAATTATTTTATGGGTAAATGTTGTCTCTAATGCTCTGTAGCACTTTCAAGACTGGCTAATCACTTTTCCCCTAAACTCTTTTTGTCAATTTATAGTACAAATCATTGTGTTCCCACTGGAGTGGATACAGTGCATTCATATCAGGGAAAGAGCCATCTTGATTGAAATCCAAGTGAAATGAAAGTTTATCTCATGGCAGTTGCACAGCATAAGAGTGGTCAATAGGGACAATGAAGCACTGAACATACTGCCCAATTGCCCATATACTTATAGAAGTTCAAAATCCCCATTTTATCCTCACAACCTTGTGTAATAGTTGAGGGCTCAGAGACAGTCACTTGACCAAGCCTACATGGTGGAATTCATGGCAGAACATGGATTAGAAACTGGGTTTTCCACACTCTATCTTGCACGGCCTCGAGGCCCAGGTTTCATTAAGATACTATTCATAATTCGACAAGCAGCCTGTAACTGACATATTTTTCAAAAATTGTACACAGTATAGCTACAGCTTTAAAGCCTTTTTGTCTGACCAAGGGATGCTCATGACTAAAGGGCTGATAACCAGAATGGCACGGGCTGCCTGGACTGTTTTAACAAACTGACCATTGCCTCTCCCCACTGCACATCCAAGCACTGTTGCTCCCTCTCCTGACCCCATTTCCTTCAGTCTGTTCCCTCACGAAAGCCTTGCAGTAGCTGGAATAGTGGCACAAGCCCTGCCTTAGCCCTTTCTTTACATGAACCCATGAAAGTGAGTTTGTCTTGATTAGACAGCCAGAAGTGGGGCAAGCTGGGGGAAGATGGTGTAAGTGACATTTTGACAGAGTTATTGAAAGTAACAGATTTGTTTAAAAACTGGGCCATCCAGCAAATGGAAGCTCACGGCTCTCCAGGGCAGGAAACACTCAGAAAGATATAGTCAAGGAAATATCAAGAGCCCTCCATGGGTGCCTTGCTTCTGTAATTTTCAACACAGTGGAACCAAAGTGAAATGACTGTGGATATCTGCTTCTTCTTTGCCATCTGCAAGAACCTAACCATGTCCTCTACCACAGAAGTGGACTGGCTACTTTGTAGGAGCTTCCAGTTAGTACCATTGAAGCCTGTAGGTGAAGTAATATAATGTGTTCTGTATGCATTTCAATATTATTTGCTACTGCTAAGACTAGTGTACTGTTGTCTTTAATAAACCAGTTTGATTCACAAATCTAACCAGTAGTGTGTTTGTGGCTTGTTTTATATCCCACGAGAATCCTAAAAAGAACTCTGTGCACTGTGACCCATTCAGCATAGTGGAGTATAGTGTGTCATAGCTGTCAGTATAAAACCCTGTAAAGCTGGGGTAGTAGGATGCAATGGGATGCTCCAGCATCCTGCAGACTAACAAAAGCATGCACTTTTTAAACTTATCAGTCCTAGGATCTTGGGAAAGTGTCTTGTGCCCTCTGAAGATCTAATTTGCTCAGTCTTTACAGGGCTTTGTGTATACATGAATAATTAAGTATTCCATCAGCATCCTACTCTCTGAAGGACTCTGCTCAACATTCGGAAAGAAAGAGAAACCAGATGCTTTCAGTGACCGCATTTGTCTTTTGCTACAGAAGGAGAAGCCAGAGGAATCATTGCAAACTGCAGTGTTCGGTTGGGGGGGGAGGGTTAGATGACTCAGAGAAAAGTGCTGTCATCAAAAGGCACCTCTCTTGAGCCAGATCAGCACAGACAAAAGTCTAGCGCTCACAATATGCTTGGTGGTTTTGTTTTTGCTGCAAGTGGTTTTGTACTGTGTTTCTGCCAAGCAATTTGCAGGTTGGTTTCCAATTCTAGCCATCTGCCCACCCACAGGCCTTGCAAAACGTTAACAACCCTGCCACCGTGGTATCTATCAAGCTCCTGTTTGTTAGCTTTTCCATTTACTGATAGGAAAGCCACATGAAAAGGTAGTGCTCGCTCCTCTAGAATATTTACCTGCAGTAAATACAGAAGGGCTGGTGCAAACAAGGTGAGAGGATACAGGGACTGGTATGTTGCTAAAGCCAGAAATACAGCACTCAGGAAGGCACTGCCTGCAAAATAAGTGGAGAAAAGGGATAATGTTAACTATTACTGATTCAGAGTTTCAAAACCAAAAACGCTTTTAAAATGGGAGCTTTCAGTTGACATCAACACTATAATCTCAGGGAATTGTTTTGAACACTGAATAGTTAGGATTGACACACATAAATGAAGAACACATTCAGGTAGAGGTTTTCTGTGCACACCTGTACCTCATGTTTTACACGTACTTCCAATCTATTTCCCCAGTCCCCTCCAGTCCCAACATGGGTCACATATCTGGACGAAGCATCACAGATATTGATGAGGTTGGTAAGCAGTGGGGTACCATAGGGATCAGTACTCGGTCCGATGCTTTTTAACTTGTTTATTAATGATTTGGAATTGGGAGTAAGCAGTGAAGTGGCTAAATTTGCAGATGACACGAAGTTGTTCAGGGTGGTGAAAACCAGGGAGGAGTGTGAGGCACTCCAAAGGGATCTGTTGAGGATGGGTGAGTGGGCGTCAACGTGGCAAATGGGGTTCAATGTGGCCAAGTGCAAAGTGATGCACATTGGAACCAAAAATCCTAAATATAAATACATGTTGATGGGGTCTGAACTGGCAGAGACGGACCAAGAGAGAGATCTTGGAGTCATAGTGGATAACTCAATGAAAATGTCTAGACAGTGTGTAGCTGCAATAAAGAAGGCCAACGCTATGCTGGGGATTATTAGGAAGGGAATTGAAAACAAATCAGCCAGTATCATCATGCCCCTGTATAAATCATTGGTGCAACCTCATTTGGAATACTGTGTACAGTTCTGGTCACCACATCTCAAAAAGAATATTATAGCATTGGAAAAAGTGCAGAGAAGGGCAACTAGAATGATAAAAGGGTTGGAACACCTTCCCTATGAAGAAAGGTTAGAATGCTTGGGGCTCTTTAGCTTGGAGAAACGACGGCTGAGGGGTGACATGATCGAGGTTTATAAGATTATGAATGGGATTGAGCAGGTTGAGAAAGAAGTACTTTTCTCCCTTTCTCACAATACAAGAATTCGTGGGCACTCCATGAAATTGCTGAGCAGTCGGGTTAGAACAGATAAAAGGAAATACTTCTTCACCCAAAGAGTGATTAACATATGGAATTCACTGCCACAGGAGGTGGTGGCAACTACAAGCATGGACAGTTTCAAGAGGGAATTAGATAAACATATGGAGCAGAAGTCCATCAGTGGCTATTAGCCACAGGGTATAGATGGGAACTCTCAGTCTGGGGCAGGTGATGCACTCTATTCTTGTTGCTGGAGGGGGCAGCAGCGGGAGGGCTTCTAGTGTCCTGGCCCCACTGCTGGACCTCCTGATGGCACCTGGTATATTTTGGCCGCCCTGTGACAGAGTGTTGGACTAGATGGGCCATTGGCCTGATTCAACATTGGCTTCTCTTATGTTCTTATGAGGTTGTAGCAGCACTATAATAGCTAAAAAAAGGGACACTACCCAAGTTTTTTGAGGTATTTGTTTCACTGTCCTATCGGTTCATTCGAGCTTCAAACTGAGAGCAAAAGGACTCATGTGTCGACTTGGAAACGGATTATAAATGAATACAAAAATTACACAGCAGGGATGGGTGAGCACACACAAAGCAAAAAAAGCCCTCTTCCTGGTCAGGAATAATAAATAATTAAGAAGAAAAGCATCTACTCCAGCACTAGAAAAATTTAGATTTCTAAAAGGCTCTGCTAACCTCTGGGCATATAATATACAACACATCATTAGTCCTCAAACATGGAACTACTTCTAAACAGATCATTACGTCTATGTGCAAACAGAGGCTTGGATCCTGGAGTGCCCAACTGCCAGCCTAACAGCAGTTCCTTCAATGGAATGATAATGCCATTTGTGTCCGTCCCCCCCATACTGTTCCTAGGGACCAGATGACCACCAGAAGCACAATCTCAAGGGGCACAGAAGGCTGCAGAGGGAGTGGGAAAGCAGGCAAATTGCCTTCCTCAAGAGCAAGTGTCATTTCTGTTGCTTAGGATCCAGGGCATTGTGTATACCAGAACAGCATGTGTCTTAAGGCAGATTGGATAACTGTGTTCCCAATGGGGATATTCAAAACTGTTTTCAAGATAGCAGAAAGTCTTTAGGTTCATCTTGTATTTTGAGACCATGAACTTAGAACTGCATCCGCTGTGGTGATCCAATGCAGCCAGATGATGTATTGCTGACCACTGTTTTGGTTTGCTTGTTCTCTGCAGAACACACAGACTTTGTTGTGGCTGAACTCCCGTGGAACTGTAATAAGCATTTCCAACAATGTGGAATAGGGAAGACCTACTAAGTCTAGAAAAATGGCTTCAGTGGATCACACAGTTTTGGCATCCCACTCCTCCCTGACCTGAAATCAAAGCCACAGTCCTGTCCAGTGATGCATCCTTCATGTGTATTAAAAAGCAAAACAGAGATGTATATGTTTTCCCAATAGTGTTACCTTTTATTGTTGCCAAAATGAAGAATGCAATTATAGTGTTGTTGATGGCACAAGTGGACTTTGCAATGCAAGACATCACAGTATACGGATTTAAGAGATAGCTGAAAAAGAAGTAACAGTCAAGCTCGAAGTCCCAGAACACCTCCACGATCCCAACATTCTCTCTTCCATTACATCTCTGTTCATAACCACCTCTTCTATGAAGACTCAGGTCTAATGTCTTAGTTCTTCCCCCACAGCTGAAACAAAGCCTACATATGTGTAACTGTGTTTGCTCATATTCCTGCCACTTACGCTCTTCTCTTCTTCCCTCCCACATTCAAAACTTAGATTACAAGTTCCTTGGGACAGGGGACTGTCTTTTTGTTTCTCTGTGAAGCACATCACCATCCTCCACTTCACCGGATATATTACTGGTACAATTCTGCTGTTTTGCTTTTCAGTTATGGGATGCATATGGCTTCTTTATCGCAGCACTGAAGATCCTGAACTGAAATTAGGAGATGTATCCAACCAGCTTTTCAGCATAATAGCCAGTGTGGTGTAGTGGTTAAGAGCAGCGGACTCTAATCGGGAGACCCGGGTTTGATTCCCCGCTCCTCCACAGGAAGCCTGCTGGGTGGCCTTGGGTCAGTCACAGTTCTCTCAGAACTCTCTCAGCCCCACCTCTTTCACAAAGGTGACTGTTGTGGGGAGAGAAAGGGAAGGTGACTATAAGCCACTTTGAGACTCCTTAAGGTAGAGAAAAGTGAGGTATAAAAACCTACTGTTCTTCTTCTTCTGGTGAAAAAGGGAGAAGGAATCTATTTTACCCACCTCAAAAGACTATGCTGGGGGTGACAAGACCTGCACAGGTAAAAGTCATATGGGACAGTGGCTAGGGTAAGGAGGAAAATTAGGCGAGATTGAGAGCCAAAGCTGCCTGGATCCAGACCTATATTTTTGGTGCTCTGCCCTTGTGAACAAGCCTCTCCTTTTTGCATCACAGCCCAAAATCATTCCAAGAGAGTCTAAACAGAAAAAGGAGATAGCAAAGGAGAAAGGGTACATTTAAAATCCAATCTCATTTCTGAAGGTGACAGTGTACAAAGGGGAAACGTCTTTTTGTAGAATAATGAGTGTTGTGGAATATGGGATTGGGACAGACAGAGAAGTGCTGGTTACAGGGGGGGAAATAAAGGCTGGCAATTGGTGGGAGACAGAAAGACTACACGGAGCAGAGCTGAGGAGGAGGAGGAAGAGGAAGAAGAATTGGTTTTATACCCTGATCTTCACTACCCGAAGGAGTCCCAGAGTGGCTTCCTCCCCCACATCCGACACCCTGTGCCTGAGAGATTTCTGAGAGAACTATGACTAGCCCAAGTTCACCCAGCTGGCTTCCTGTGGAGGAGTGGGGAATCAAACCCGGTTCTCCAGATTCAAGTCCACCACTCTTAACCACTACACCAAACTTGCTCTCAGTTGAGTTGATTCAGTTGATTTATTTTCATATTGATAGATCAGAAATATTAAGCCTTCATCTTAATATTTTTCTCACTAACTAAATGGGAAGTCACAGGGCTAAAGACCTACAAGTTTATTAAAGAACAATTGCTGTTACTTGCCCTTAAACCTTAGCAGATAGGTGAAATATGAATAAGATAATTATGTGGACCAAGAGGACAGATGTGACCATTTTCAGGGGATCAGGACAATTTAAAAAGTGCCCATTTACTTGCAAGCCTGAAGATATTTAAGTTGGAGACACTGAGAATATATATTATAAAGTATGTTTCAAAGGCTCTTTTCTAAGCCGAAGGGTATTTTAAATATTTTAAGACAGCAGCTTCTTAATCACAAGTTTAATTCTGTCACAATCTCCATTCAGGAGGATCTAAGGAACAGCACCACAATTTCTCACCAAGCAAGAGGCTGGATTTATTATTACTATTTTAATAAACTGTTCTCTGGCATCAATAGTCATATCCTGGATCTAGTATGGTCAATCTATGTGGGAAACTCTTTTAAGCATCTGGAAATTCCCCACTGCATAACCTTGGGGAGGATATCCCCTAGAAGTTGGAGCAGGGAGTCAGGTGGGCAGAATCATCTGAACCTAGCAGTCAGGCTAATTTAGGTAGTTTGGGCCCCGATCCAGGCTTCTGCAAACACAGTAAATATAAGCTGCATGCCTATTTCATGAAGCTCTATACCTTTCCTGCTTGTTGGAGGGAGGGGATGCTGAAATTTGGTTAGTGGGGGAAAGGAGCGGGAGGGCAACAAATCTTGGTCCTCCTCTGCAGTCTCTGGACTGAAAGGAATAAGGAACGTCTCCTGCAAAAGGAGACTTCCAAATTTCACCTTGTCTTTGAACTGAGAAGTACCTTATTTAGTTTCCTTAAATTTGGTGGCCAAATCCACTCAACACAACTAGACCGATTTCTTTTTAATGAATATGAAGTTCCAAACACCAATACTCCTTCAATCTCTGATTCTCACTCATGTCAATTCAGCTCTATTTTTAAAGAATTTTAAGGATAAACAAAACTGAAACTTTATCAGAAACCCAAATTTAAAAAGAGACAACAGGACTTTCCTAACTTTTGTTTTTGGGATGTGATATTAAATTTGGAGGTGTTTTCATACAGTGTCACTGCAGGAGTGCATGAGAGGCTTTCCAGTATATAAACAAAAAACAGCAATACTCCTTGACCTTTTTATTCTGGCTCATATTTTAAACCACTTGTTTGTAAAGTCAAGTTTGGATATAAACATAAAATGCCTAAAATGGCATAAGGAGCAAGAAAAATAGAACTAAACATTCTGTGTATCAGAAGAATCGTATTTGCAAAAGCAATACTTACAACAGTGCTACTTTGAGAGGGATATAGTGCATTTCCATGGGCGTTCGAATAAGCTCTGCCACATCTGGGGCATATTTGTCCAGTTCTATGAGAAGTTTCTGTTTTTTGAACTGAACATGAGAGAAAAACACTAGGCATCAGAAAACATTTTGTTTCTGCATATGTCCAGCTATTCTGTCCCACAGTAGGGTGCTGGGGAAAATGCTAATCTGTTCGGCAGTTTATGTATATATATATTTGTTGGGGGGGGGCTGCCACTGTGAGTCATTTTAGTCCCTTCAGGAAGACAAATGGGACATAAATATTGAAATGAACAATACAGTGAACCCCCCATTAACCTTATCCCCTCACCAAAAAGCATGTAGCCTATACTCTGAGGCCACACTATCATTTAGTATAAACTGCCACAATATATTCATGCAATTTTGACAGGAAACATAGACAACACTATAGTCAACCAGTTGCATTTCAGAGTTTTCTGTGTTGTTTTCCCATCTATTTTCAAACCTAATTTGTGGTGGGGTTTTTTTTAAAAATCAAAGCATACTTGCAGCACCATCCATCCACATTTAGACAAAACACTGCTTAGATGTGCCATAGCTACAGTCCCTTAAAAATCCTCTTTGCCTCTCTAGTACTTAAATTACTTCCTATGTTGGCAGTCCGGCCTTTCTCGATGGATCTTTTTCTTGGGAATGGGGGGATTGTAAGCTGTGGCTCACTGGCAGAGCATCTGCTTGGCATGCAGAAGGTTCCAGTTTCAATCCCTGGCATCTCCAGTTAAAAGGATCAGGTAGGAGGTGATGTGAAAGACCTCAGCCTGAGACCATTGCCAGTCTGAGGAGACAATACTGACTCTGATGGACCAAGGGTCTAATTCAGTATAAGGCAGCTTCATGTGTTCGTGTGACTTTCATTACGCCCTGCTCTTTTGCAGCAAAAAGTAATTGCTCATTTTTATTTTCATAAATGGTTGCAATAAAATATTAATGACTATATTTGCAGTCATAGAGAAAAGCAGTAATTAAAGCATCTCCCTCATGCTTTTAAATCCTCCTTGCCTAGGTTGTCTTAAAGCAGCATTTGTAGTAAATGGGAAAAAGTGTACTATTCTGTTATTCGGTAGATTTTCTTAAAAAAAAATGTTCCTACTATGTATCTTGAGTAAAACCTTGTATTTTATTTTATTCATTCCAAAAGGGAGGGACCCTTGGTTTTTTTCAATGTTCTCCCAAATTTCCCCCTTTTTTTCATTGGAAATATTGAAAAAGGTTTGCAGACTTTTAGAAACCTTGCCATAAGAAGTATTTCACTTATTCTAAAGGAACCTTTCATAATTTTTTTCAGTGTTCACCCCAAATTTCCAATATTTCCACTGGAAAATGAGGAAGTACTCATTTTTTTTCATACTATACGTTGGAAATGTTCGAAATGCTATTTATGACAAGGTTTTTCTCACTCAAAAAAAGAACGTATCTCATAAGATTTAATTTTTGTCCACTGGAAAAACTGAACAAATCCTCAGATTTTTATGTGGTATATTTTGAGTGTGGACAACTTTGCCTGAAGAAGCATTTCAATCATTCTAAAAAACATATTTCATAGAATTTTTTCAGTGTTCCCCCAGATTTTTCTACTTTTCCATAAGAAAAACTAAAAAAAGACCTCAGAGGGGGACCCCCCCATTTCCCCATTCTCTGCCCCCCCCCACTCCAGGGACTTCACGTCTCTAGAAGTGACTGGAAAGTAACAAGTTTGCAGGGACAATTTGCTGGGTATCATGGGATCTTTGGTGAAGGGGATCTATTCCCAACTAATCATAAAGGTTCACTCTTGCCCTTGGGATGAGCATTGGCCCATTTTATGAGGAATTCAGTGTAACAAACAAGGGATCCTTGAGACTCACTGGGAGAGGGGAATCCCATCCTCCCCCACCTGTTTGCTAGGCCAGCCTTTCACTGGCTAGCCCACCCACTTGCAGCAGCAGCAGCAGCACCACCTGCCTGTCTCATGTGGCTATGGGGGGGGGCGCTGTGTTTGCTTCCATTCTCAATGGCCTGCCTGTACGCCAACTTACAGCACCACAGCCTCTGCCTGACTGGCACAAGTGATGGTAGCGATTCCACTCCCCAGCCCTCCTTCTTGCCCACCCACCGGCAGCAAAGGGTGGGGCTGGTGGTGGCAAATCCACCCAGCTCAGCTGGTTAAACAGTGATGATGGGGGCGGGGGGGGATGTTGGTTGTGGCACCTTCTCCTCCTCCACCCCTGCCTGCCTGTCTCATGAGGTGGAGGGCAGCTGTTCCTCACTCCTGTAAGATATTCAAACCAAAAAGGGGAGGGGGGCTTCTGCAAACCTGGCTGATGCATGAAACTGACTCCATTCTCTCCATTCTCTGGGTTTTTCTATCCACACAAGGCCCAGGTTCAGAATTAGATATACAATATTAAACACTGTGAGGAACCACTGTTTCAATTCTACTTGCAGCTCAATGCACAAATCCTTCAACAGTACCAAAAAAACCCCAGCAACCCAGTAGTGCAAAATCATCCTATGAAAGACTAACAGTGCAGTCCTAAGCAGAGCTACACCCTTCTTCAACTGACTCAGACTCAGGATGTAGACAGTTTCATGGAGCATAAATCTATCATCAGTGGCCACTAGCCATAGTGACTAAAGGAAACCTCCATGTTCAGGGGCAGTCAACCACTGATTCCCAGTGCCAGGAAGGCTTCAGCCTCTATGCCCTGTTGTTGGCCCTCCAGAGGAACTGGTTAGACACAGTGTTAGACAGGATGCTAGACTAGATGGACCACTGGTCTGATCCAGCAGGGAACTCCTTATGATGGAACCATTAAACAGTAAAATGCAGAGGGGAAGCACACAGGCATGACATGAGCAACTGCAGGAAGGAGCCAACAGAACCTTAAGCATAAAGATGCCAGAGAAAGGAATGGTTTATCAGAGATCAAGACTTGGGGGGGGGGGGACATTGCACAGCAAATGCACCATCAGCAACATGAACAAAATTGTAACCAAAAAGGATGCTTGTTTACTTACCAGAACTTTGTTGTAGTCCTGAACGGCCAAATAGAGGGCTACAGCAGTCAACATATCTGTTATCTAAAGAAGGGATCACCAACAAGTTGATTAAAGAAAAACATTACAAACTTTTTTTAAAAAAACACACATGCAACATGTAGTATCTCCAATGTAAAGGTTACACTTTAAATTGAAATCAGCCCATGGGCCAACGAGCAGCAATTCAGAGTACAAGCATGCTCAGCCAGAAATGTCTTCAGAGAATATTTTTTGAGCTTTGACATTAAAATCATGACATGCGGATTATCAACACTTCATAAAACTCCTGTGAGACCTAGAAGACTGAATGTTTTGAGGCAAAATCTTGAAGATGTATTTCTCCCAGAAGGTCTTAGAAAAAGCTTGATTTTTGCCTAACTGGACTGGTATTTCTGGATTTTACTAATGTTTTACCATTATTATGTTTTAAGTTTTATTTCAAGCTACCTGGGGCATTTGTAGAGGGGGAAAGCTGCATAATAGCTTCCTAAATAGATCTAATAGATAACAAGATTTTACATATACTGTGAAAAACTGATCTTAATCAAGTCACTCCCTACTTCAAGGAGCTGGAAAAACTGTGATCCAGAGCTGATTCATGCTAATTAATAACATGATCAGTGTAGCTGATACTTTAACACTTGGGGAGGGGGGGGGCTATAGGTAGGTCTTCTTAATATACAATATCTGAATTCTTGCCAGGCACATCAATTGAAAATCTTCTTAACATCATAGTAAAACACTACTTCAACTAATAACACTGAACTCCAGTCCTAAAAACACATGGAACAGCAAGCAGCACTTTTCAAGCTTTGGATCATAGTCACACAAACAGAGCTTAAATAAATTATCAAGGGGTCATCCACTGTGCAGATGTCTTGTTGTACACATACTAGAAACAGCTGTGGTAGATGTATTTGCTTTGCAAAAATCCTCCCTGTTTTTTTTTTCCTGGCAAAGCACCCCATGATAGCTGAAAGCAATTCTGTTAAAACAGATGATGTCAACAAATTTAATGTACACCATGATATGATTTATGTAAAGAGAACATCACATAAATAAAGATGGGGGGGCTGTTGTTGCTATAAGACTATAGCACAGTTGTCAAAACAAAAACCCTTGCTAATTACACCACAGCAGCACTGTTTACCAGGGCCCAGGTGTCTTTCTATACTAAGTCCAAACATTCCATTTTCTCCCCATCAAATATTTCTGTATACAAAAACAGTGTGAGCCAAAGTAGTAAATCCTACTAAGTTCAGTGGTACTTACTTGCTAGTAAATGTGCTTAAAACTGCAGCCTCACACAGATTTCTGCGTTTCCTCATGACACAGGGAGCCATTTTTGAGCCAAATGCACACTCAGATGCATTATGAAAATGGTTCACATAAACCATTTGCCACCTGAGAATCACACAAACAGCAGCCATTTTGTATGGCAGAAACAATCACAAGAACTCTGCGCAGCACTTATGAGGTGCCTGAAAATTGCACTATGTAAATCATCCCTGCCAAGACATTGTTCAAGAAACTTTACTGCTCCACACTTCACAAAATCAAGGAATGAACTCTAGAAAAGATGCAATTTTGCGGTAGATGTAAACGAAAGCAACACTTACCATAAATACCAGTTCAGCATAATCAATCAGGAAATGAAAGAGGTATATCACTAGTGGTGTCTAAGAAAAAACAGAGATAAAAGAACAGTTAACCTTGGCAATTTGCTTTCAAATAAAAGCAGTTCATCATTAGATTTGTTTCCAAAATCCTGTTTGCTGGAAATGACAAAAAAAGACTGCACTCATGGCTTTCATAAAGCAATGGATCAACATGTAAGTCCACATCTATTCATTCAGGTATCATTCACAATATTCAGCCAAGACAGTAATGGTAGCTGGGAAAAGGTCTCTGTACACTGAGACCACAAAATGGCTAGCTAGATCAATACAGGAAGTAAAAATAAATAGGAGTCTTGTGGCACCTTAAATACATTATATTCTAGTACAATGGTTCCCATTCTGTGGCCCAGGGACCTCTGAGGTACTGCAGTTATTGCAAAGGGTCCACAAATCCACCCATCGGGGGGGGTTCTGCATTCCCCCACCTGTACCCTCCCTCCATGACAGCCATGTCCCCCCAGCACTGCGCTGGGCTTCATCCACCAGCTGGTCTGCTGCAGTGTGGCCACACCTCTCCAACTGAGTCCAGCTGTTCTGAGACCCCATCTATGCAGGCGGCACTGGGCTATCCTCAGCTGGAGGCCCCCAAGTGTGCACTGGCTCAGTCTGGGCTCCTTGACTACTCACAAGGAGAACCACTCCTCACGAGAGGCTTGGGTGGGACATATTTAGCCTCCCTTTACTCATCCCCTCCCATCTCTGGTGACAGCTGGGTACGCCCACCCTTAAATGGAGGAGCATGCAGCAGCCCTTCGAAGACCTGCTGTTTGGCCAGCAGCTTCCTTGTGGGCCTGTGAGCTGGATTCCCTGGCTCCCTTCCACAACTCTGGTAGCCTGGGAAGGCCCAAAGCTACATCAGGCAGCCATCCGGGGACAGAAGCCCCACCAGGATGCAGCATCTCCCCAGGATAGCCCAGTAAGTACGGGGGAGGGGGTCGCCCCCAGACAGTTCATGCATCTGAAGTGGGCTCTGATTCAAGAAATCTTATGCTGGAACAAATTTTGTTACTCTTTAAGGTGACATTGAACTTCTCATTTATTTTGACACCTAGATTAGTTCTCACTATACTCTCAGTTCTAGAAAAGACCTGCAGTTCAGCACATGCACCCAGAGATCTGACCACACATTCTGAAGATAAGGTCCCCCTTCCTCCAACCCAAAGTGTCATTGCTAAGGCCATGGGGCAGGAGAGCACCCAGGCACCCCTTGATCGTGCCTGGATCCATCGTGACTGAGAATTCTCTCCATAAGGAGCATTTTGCATTGCACTTTAATAATTATTTGTTCTAGATTCTGACGCCTGTGAGCTCCTCTTACCACTGAAAAGCAGGGTTCAAACAAATAAGCATCCACCAATTGCCCTCTCAAGGAATGAAAGCTCACTAGATATCCAAGCAAATTCCCATGAGTACCGAGTACTGCGTTAGCTATACCACTGTAGACAGCTATACCACTAACTCCAAATTGTACAAACACATGAAGCTTTCTTATACTGTGTCAAGTCATTGGTCTATACTATCTACCTTTCAATCAGATGTCCAATGAAAACTTCAAAACAGTACCAGCCGTCTCATTAAAGGACTCTAATAAATAAGCAAACATACCTACTGTAGACCAAATAAATAATCACACATATATATATTACTGTTTTTCCAGTGTACACAAATGCTGTTGTGATTAATAAAATACAAAGTCATTTAAAAGTGTTAGTGAATTTATAGCAGCTTTTTGTCATTATGTATTTTCTCAATCAACAGATACAAATAGTACAACCCCTATCATGGGTGGTTGTGAAAATTTTTGAGATTATAAAGAGGGTCCCCATACGCAAAAAGGCTGGAGCCACTGTTCTAGTACAAGCTTTTATGGGAAATAGCCCACTTTATCAGATGGACAATGCATCTGATGGGGTGGGCTCTACTCCAGAAGAACATACACCACAATAAATCTGGTGGTCTTCAAAGTGTCATAAGATACCTGTTTAGTTTTGCAGCAAGAGACAGTGAATTGCCTGGAATTTGATTTGGAATTTGTCCCTTTACGTATATTATTAATCTTGCTTTGGCAGGTCACCGTCAGTTATAGTGGGCCATTCTCTCTCTGATAGGACTGCTTGTTGTTTTGACTGGATCTTCTTCTTTGTTTGTCCTCTTCAAAGAAATACAACACATCTTTCCCTTGGCTATTTAGGGCATTACTTTCTAACAGCTCCCTCTCCCTCCTGTTTGAACCCATGCACACATTTCTGCCAGCTGATGGTACACTTCATGCATCTGACAAAGTGGATGCTGGTCCACAAGAAATATTTCTCTTTCAGGTGTCACAAGACTCTGTTATTTGGATTGTGATGTACTGTCTTTCTAGTGCTTTATTTCTGGAATTAGTTCACAAAGTGAGCAGAGCATGTGCTACTACAGTACATGAAGACAGGAATGCCTTCCAGACTGCTGGCACACTCAGCTTTGACAATACCCCCCACAAAAGCTTTCAATTTGTATGTTTTCATATGTTTCGTAGGGGAAAATAACTAGCTTCTCTACAACGGAATGATCTAATGCTGTTACAACAGCTTAATAGGAAGAGATATAGCAATACTGGAATCCAAGGCTTGTCCCCCAGGGAATAACCATGTTCTTATGATCATTTTGGCAGTGAACAGGCAGAACAGCCACAGCTGATGAATGGATTCTGGAAGAGAGTTCACCTCCAAAGCCCATCCCGCTTCTTTGCAGGAGATCTTATAGATCATTTGAGGAAACAAGAAATGTAACCCGTGACAGGCTACTACTTTCCCATCCACCACCTGAACTCCAAGCCCTGGCTTGCTGATGGCAGCTAGCCCCTCCATACTGATCTGACAGCACAAGGACAGTACACATGAGCAGCCATTAGCTCTTACCAGTTTTATGGTCAAGAGGACAGTTCTGACTCCTTGCTACATTACAAGACAAATAAGGGGTTACAGCTCTCCTACCTTGCTTTGTCTTTCAACACATGGGATGACTGCATAGGGATCAATGATGGCAAGCAGGACTGACCTTGGCCTCCTTTGTCAAGTATTTATTTATGCCCTGTTTTTCTCCCCAATGGGAAGCAAAAGCAGTTTACAACATCGTTCTTCCCGCCTCCATTTTATCCTCACAACAGCAACCCTGTGAGGTAGGTTAGGCTGAAACACAGTGAGTGGCCTCAGGTTACCCAGCAAGTTTCTATGGCATGAGTGAGGATTCAAACCAAGGTCTTCCAGATTCTAGGCAGACACTCCAGTCACTATACTACACTGGCTCTCACTTTAGCAGCATATGCTGATTTTAATT
Organism: Gekko gecko; assembly: GCA_029375565.1. Taxonomy (NCBI): domain Eukaryota; kingdom Metazoa; phylum Chordata; class Lepidosauria; order Squamata; family Gekkonidae; genus Gekko; species Gekko gecko. The sequence goes on from JAPDNY010000006.1 coordinate 143,727,470, forward strand.
TTCCTCTACAAATCAAAAATCTATTATGTTATTCTTAAAGCTCTGCTCCAACAAATGATAGTTTGTTCACCTACTGCCTTCTTGCAGATAACAGTCCCCCCCAAATCATCAAGGTTTGCACTGTACCAATAGGATGTGTTTAAAAAATACATGCTTAGCAATTATGCTATGAGAACACAAGACTCCCTGGAAAAGGCAATAATGCTAGGAAAAGCTGAAGGCAGTAGGAGGAGAAGAAGACTTAACATGCGATGGATTGACTCAATGAAGGCAGCCATGGCTTTCAGTTTGCAAGACCTGAGTAAGATTGTTAATGAGAGGGTGCTCTGAAGGTCATTAATTCATAGGGATGCCATAAGCAGGAAGCAACTTGATGGCACATAACACACACACAGCATTTATGCACATTGAAAGCAGTCTCTCCAAGATACTAGGTATAGTCCTTCCTTGTTGCATGGCTGTTCAGACAGCAGAGGTTCTATGCACGCCTTTCCTATAATCATTCATCCAACTCTCCCTTGCCATACTGTAGAAATTATATGGTATTCAAAGCTTGAGTAATTGCTCATGGCATGGACACAAAGCAAACATCATGGGAACATGGTAAGTATACATGCACACCTTCCACACCTGAGACTGCTGTGTTATACTGTTTGTTTGTTTGTCTGTTTATTATTTTAATAAATATTTTATTTAATTCATTTGTACCCTGCCTTTCTCCCCAATGGGGACCCAAAGTGCCTTATATCCTTCTCCTCGCCTCCATTTTACCCTCACAACAACCCTGTGAGATAGGTTAGGCTCAGATAGTGTGACTGGCCCAAGTTCACCCAGCAAGCTTCCACGGCACAGTGAGGATTTGAACCTGGGTCTTCTCAATACTAAACTAGCACTCTTAACCAGTACACCACACTGGCTCAGAACTGGACGGGGGAGAAAGAAGGGTCTGTGGGAATTCAGCCACACGTTTCCCCATGCCCTCACATGCAAATAGACTGTCTCCATGGTGATTACAATTTTTATGATAAAAAGGCATTTTGGGGGAATATAATAGCATCACATGTATTTAGTAAAGCAAAACACTGTACACTTACTTCATGAAAGACATCTCCAGAATACGGAGACACACCCAAGTCAAGCAAGGCTAGCCCCTCTACCACTGAAAAAAACAACAACACAAGGTATCCAAAATTAAGACAAGTTACAGTAATGTGCAGGGTTTGATTTCCATAGGCTCTGAACCACACACAATTGCATCTTACTGAACACATCTCTGGTTGCCTGCTGGAAAATCATGGCTATAGAGCCTCATGTACTCAGAATGGCATAAAAGCCTACATTTTAGGAAATGGACTCCCAAAGAAGCCTAAAGATTTATACCTACAACTCCTAACTGTTAACTATTTGAAAGCAAAAGGAATTCCTCTGCCCATATATTCTGCATATCTCACATTTCAAGGATGCAATAAAGCAATTGATAGTCATTAATCCTTATTGTTTTAAAATACAACCCCCCCAAATTAATTTCTTATACATAAATCATAAGCTATCCTGATAAGTTTTACATGCACATATTTCATTTCCAAAGCCTTCAATGACAGCACATAACAGCACCACTCCAGCACTTTATGGTACCACAAAGGAACAAAAAACATACCTAGGACACAAGGGTTCCTAACTGTACATGATTTTGACAAAATCATGATCTAAATTCACCATGTAAGGTGTCAGAATAGCTTTATATATAAATGGAGATTTTACACAACCTAAGCATTTTGGATCCTGCATTATCAGACAGCTTCTGATCCAGAACTATCAAAATATAGTGAGAGAAAATAAATGTGAGCTGGGATGAAGGATGGATTTAAAGGCCTTTCTCTAAAAACAGGAGGGTCGGTGCCATTCTCCATATACGAAGTTTTGTTCCACAAGAATGCCCAGATAAATTGTTCCAGTGATCTTTGAAAATATCTTCAGCAAAGCCAGATGTGTTTGGCAAATTAAAGTCCTATAGACTGTAGATTTGTGCCCTAGTTATGGACTTTTGTATCTCAGTATCAAAAACCCCATGATTGTTTATGATGCTATCAGCACAACCAGATGACAGATACATTCTGGGTTGGACCTAGACCAGAGGTAGGCAAAAGGTATGCTGTAATGAATTTCAAGAGATATATTTCCAATGCCAAACCTCCCAGAAAGTCACTTGATTTCAGCCAAATATTATATGCAAGGGATAATTCCTTAGTAATTATATTTTATGATATGGTTTTCTGGCTATCTTATGCAGCTTTTGTACTATGCTTGATTAATGAATGAGAGAATAAAGGAAATAAGGTAACAAACAATTCAAATCACCTTAACTGTCAGCCCCACACGTTGGTCAACTGGTTACTATCTGTCTCTACTTTCCTGCGTCTCTTCCTTATAGCACTTTTTCTGTAAAGCCCTCTTTCTCCAAATACATCATCAGCCTCATATTGAGCTACCAAGATCAGTGTTATCTTCTGTGACTGACAGTTGCTGTCTAGGGTCTCAGGTCTTTCTTATCACCTATAACCTGATTTCTTTTAAGTGCACATGCCAAAGACTGGACCTTGGACCTTCTGCATGAAAAGCAGATACCACTGACTCACAACCCCTTCCAACACAGCAAATGGAAAGCAACTATCCAGCAAGAAATCAGAGTAGCCAGCATCTTTTTCTGACAAGGCTCTTCTGCCTTGCACGCCTGCGTAGTTGGCAAAGCTCCGACAAAGAAAGCTTTTGCGCTGTTTAGTGTATTTCCATAGGAGGAAAAAGTTTGGACACTCTATTTGTGCAGATAATGCATAAAGGCACAGCAATCCTGTCAGGTAAAAGGCGATATACAGACAGACTAAGATACAAACATGCAAAGCTAAAGAGTAACCCCATCAGGACCAGTGATAGTTCCAGGACTTGCTCCTCTGGGTGGAATGACAGACCCTTTAGAGGCCAGGCGAGAAACCTGCTTCTCTCCAACTCCCACGCCTCGGAGCAAGACCTGCGTTTTTGCAACCAAGAGGATACAGTTCTTCACCTCGCTTCCAAGCATTTAAAGGGGACGACACCTCCACCCTCTCGGAGATGAGGCCGGCCAGGCTGGATCGGTACAGCACGGCCCGAACAGTAACGGCCACCAGTAACAGCAGGACCAAGGGAGCCGCCATTTTAACGGGAGGACACCGGCCTAATGCCAGCAGTAGTTCGCAGGCCGGGCTGCAGAGCTAGGCGTCTGCTGCACGGGACAGGAAGGAAAACTACAACTCCCAGATTGCCCTGCGTTACGGACGACTGTACTTCCAGATGACTACGGCGCAGTGAGTGGGTCAAACTATGGAAAAGCTGACCGTTTTGGAAGGCTGTTCAGTTCAGTAGGTTATCATCTTTCCGTTACGGACGGAAGAGATATAGCATTTTAGCACCAGATCTACACATAGCAGACAATTTGTCAGGTGGCTGTTGTTGTGGTTCTTCTACCCCATCCAGAGCTTGCTTATTATAATCTCCCGTTTTCAGTTGCTTTCCAGAGCTCTGACGAGTTCTGCTTACCTAAATTAAACAGGAGTCCAGCGGCGCCGTAAAGGCTATCAGAACCACTGCCACAGGAAGTGGTGGCGGCTACAAGCATGGAGGGCTTCAAGAGGGAATTAGATAAACATATGGAGCAGAGGTCCATCAGTGGCTACTAGCCACAAGGTATAGATAGGGACTCCGGGGCGAGTGATGCTCTGTATTCTTGGTGATTTGGGAGTCACAGTGAGAGGGCTTCTAGTGTCCTGGCCCCACTGCTGGACCTCCTGATGGCACCTGGTATTTTTGGTCACTGTGTGGTCGAGTGTTGGACTGGATGTGTGGTTGGCCTGATCCAACACTGGCTTCTCTTATGTTCTTAATTTATTATGCCATCAAATTTCCTGAGTCCGAGACTCACAGAAGCTTATCCTGGAATAGGGTAGCAGTTAGTCTGTGAAGTTTTAGGGCATTTTTATTGGATTGTTCATTGTGTATATTATACAGTTTTTAATGTGTTCTCAAATTTTGTAATTTTGCTTTCATTATCTTATACTGTTCTTTTGGTGTGTTCTTTATTTTGCAATCCCTTTTTTTGCATTGTGTAATACTCCTTGAGTTTCAGCAAGAAAGGTGGCCTATAAATGAAGTAAATGAATATTTTTTTAAAATAGCAGCAACATAGAATCATAGAGTGTTAGAGTTGGAAGGGACCTTGCAGGTCATCTAGTCCAACCCCCTGCACTCTGCAGGAGCATACCCAAAAGATAACCCTACAACATACCCAAAAGATGGCTGTCCAGTCTCTGCTTGAAAACGTCCAGCAAAGGAGTATCCACCACCTCCCAAGGCAGTCTGTTCCACTGCTCAACCACTCTTACAGTTAGAAAGTTTCTCTTGATACTTAACCAGGAACGACTCCCTTGTAATTTCCACCCATTAGATCTACTCTTGCAATCCGGAGCAAGAGAGAATAGATCTGCTCCATCTTCTACATGGCAGCCCTTCAAATACTTGAATGTAGGCTTGGGGTTCAAGAACAGAGTTCAAGAACGACACAAGACATGGATCTGCAGAATCTATCTGACCCGAACTGGCTCAGCAGCGTTTTATTAGCTTCTGTTCTTTTCCCTCCCCTCTGCCGCGTATATCAGAAAGTTACAAGCATACTGTGAACTAGAATAACAGAATGTGCTTTGCCAACATCTCCCACCTCCTTATCTTCACCTGACCATAGCCAAGTTTCTGCTCTCGGTGTTCTCAGCAGATATTTACTGAAACCTTTGTGCACTATTCCTTTATTTCCCTGTGCGGACCTCTGGGTACGCCTCCAGAAGTCGCCATCCCCACATTCCACCCCTTTTTATTTTAGTGTGCTGCTAAGAAGGAAGTTTCATCCTCAGACTCATCAGGCCATTCGTCTGGGTTGGCATAAGGCCAGGTCGCAGACATCTGAAGAGGGTAAGCTCAAGTCAGGGGGCGACAAAGAGAGAGAGCTGCCAGCAGGCATTGGATACAGAGACACAGCAAAATCCCTCCCACAAAGAGTGCAAGAACAATGGCAAATAGAGGGCGAAGCCATTGCCAAGGAATCCATTGGAGCAACCAATCTAAGGACCAGGGAGGGGAGGCAGAATCAGCAATATCTTTAAACACCTGAAGATGGCCACGAGGCTGCAAAATACCAGTAGTTATATGATCGGTCTGATTGATATAGTAACAGCAATGTTCATGAATGAGGGCACACGCACCACCCCACTGAGCCATGAGCAAGTCCAGAGCTTGCCAGTTTTGAAGCACTACTTGGGCGAGAGAGGAGAGCTCTTGGTTAAGGGCAGTGAACAGCTGGTTGAGGTTTGCGATGGCTGCCTCAAGGATGATTACACCATAGCCGGGAAAAAGAGTCCTGAGGGCCTAATGCCACCCAGAACTCTGGGTCACTAGGGGATTGGGCACGGCACGGCGCCTGCGGACCCAGGAGCCGAGGTTTAAGGCATCAGTGGCATTAAGATGGGAGCGAATGTGGAAAGGGTGCTGGAGATTGCCAAAGGCACAACGACCCTGAAAGGGATAGGGAACATGTTTATAGGCAAGGGGGGTTCACGACACACAAAGATCCACCCCGGATGAGTGAGGAAGAACCCAGGATTTGAAGCATTGTTAGCTGCATGGGCCCTGCATGTAACGTTAAGCCAGGAATCTGAGGAATAAGAGGATGTATTACATGATAATGCGGCAGGCACTAAGCGAAACAAGCCATCATTAGAATTGTCCCAGGTACCATTGCCAGCAAACCAGGTCTCCCAGATATATTGAGCTGCAACTGCAGGGTAAAATTAAAGGCATCAAGGTCCAGCGAGGGACAGGTTTGATTATCAATAAATTTTGTAGTATTCTGAGTACCTTTGGTTACCTGCCAATTTAAGGAGGTCTGATTAAAATGAATGATGGCATTGCACTGAGCCCAGGGCAGCCAGCCCAGTGGGGTTCCAGTGCCGTTGTGCTCAAAGCAAACATAGAATGGCTGAAGCACCTGACCCGAGAATGTACGGGTAACATAGGTATAATTGTTAGTGAGGCGGACTCACATCCAACGCCCAGGGTCGGTGTGCGGTAGTTGACACCATTCCACTGGGAGACCCCCATAGGTATAGTTGGTGTAATCTCTACCTGCCAGGTTGCCAAAACCCACAGACAGCCCATGATGGACACAAATCCAACAATTGGACTTATTACTAAATTTCTGAAGCATGGTCACAAAGCCCAGATGCGGACTGGGAGGCATCCCCAATCGCGGGAGGTCCAGTAAGGCTAAACCAGGGGCCCAACAAAGCATACACACGATTAACATCCTATGAAGCATGCCAACAAGCATACCAGTTCCACCAGGCCTGTGTACCGTATGGCAGCTCGGTATCATCGGAAAAAGAGCCATTGGACTCAGAGGAGTTGGTGGAGTCGCCATGGAGGGCATGACAGCGCGTGCACCAGAGATCATGCCAAAAGCTGCAGTCAGTTATGGTGGGAGGAGCGTGAGTCTCAGACAGGGCAAATAGGCCTTGAGAGTGTTCCCACACCTGGACTAGGTCCGGAGAGCTTGGCCGTCATTGGAAAAACAGCCGAGGCTTCCACTTATCATGGAAAGCTGGGTCTTGAAACTGAAATTCCACCTTCCCCATCCAAAGAGAGATTCGCTGGGATCAGAATAGAACCAGACTTGAAACAGATAATGAGGGCAAACCGCAGCTGGTCCTGCCACCAGTTCTGGCCCGTAGGGATACTGCAAAGGGTCCAGAAACTGCTAGCCAAAAACTTGAAAACGGTGCTCTGGACTCCAGTCCTCAGAGTCGTCCTGTTGACCATCAAAGTATGGAAAAGCCTGCATTAGCGGGGTGCAAAAAGAGAATTGCAGACTAGGTGCGAGCGAAATTGGCAGTGATAACCGCAAAGATGGCAGTGCACAGGTTCTCGGGTGTCAGTTCCTTGTCCTGCTCCTGGAGCAGCCTCTGCGCATTGCAGGTCACTTGCTTCAGGGCACCCCAAGTCACCAGGGGGGCCTGCATGGTCCTCACCGCGGCTGCTGGGGGGTCTCGGTCAGGCTGACACTCTGGAATTTGGGAACTGGATTCTGCCCCCCATGATACCACGCCATGTGCCGGACGCACACACTTCGCTGGAACCCAGAGAGGACCTGTGGGCGACAGAACAGAAGCATACCCTCTCCTCCAGGTTAACAGGGGGACTGGGCCCAACCACATGCAGTCAGGTAAGGCTCGGTAGAAAACCTGTGGCTGTGGAAGCGCTGGCCGGCTCCGGAAGTGCCAATCGTAGGCTGACGAGGATACAGCTCCAGGGAGCTGAGAAAAATTTAAATGATTATAAGTGAACAAAACTAAATGGACCTGCTGCATAATCCAGGCCTGATTTGGTGGGCAGCTACCTTTCACCCCTTTTAAATGTTTGTCTAAAATAGTTTTAAAGGAACGATTGGCCCGCTCCACAATGGCTTGTATTGTAGAGTTGTAGGGGATCCTGTGAGAGAGAGAGCAACGTCCCAACGGGTACAAAACTGCTGGAAAGTTTGGGAGGTATAGGCAGGGCCATTATCAGTTTTCAGCTTGTCCAGACAGCCTAATGTTGCAAAGGCGGCAAGACAGTGGGAAATGACGTGGCCAGCTGTTTCTCCCCACAGGGAGGTAGCCCAAAGCGCGCCAGAGTAAGTATCAACAGAAACATGCACGTATTTCCAAGGGGCCAAGGCAGGAACATGTGTAACATCCATTTGCCGAAGTTCACAAGGGCCCAGGCTACGAGGATTGATGCCTCCCTCAGGGCAGTGGGAAAAGCCTGCACAATGGGGGCAGGAAGCCACAATGGCCTGGGCCTCCCTCAAGCGAATGCCAAACTGTGCCACCAAGCCAAGGGAGTTTTGGTGAAAGAACTGATGGCTCTCCACAGGCTCGGTGAAGAGGCCATGCACTGCCTGATCAGCTCTAGCATTCCCCTCTATCAAGGGGCCAGGGAGGCCAGAATGACTGCGGGTGTGGGCCACATAATAGGGGTCTTCCTGGGCTTGCAAAAGTTGTTGCAGGGTAAGGAAAAGTGCCATGAGGTTAGCATCCACCCGAGGGGCAACATACGCTCCAGGGAGGCTAGAAATCAGACGGACCACATATTGAGTATCAGTGATTAAATTGAAAGGAGAGGTGGCAAAAACTTGAAAAGCTAAAATAGCAGCAGCTAGCTCGGCCCGTTGTGAGGTTGCCTGGGGGGCAGTATATTGGGTCTGCCACACCACAGCTTGTTGATACACAATAGCGCCGCGCTGCTTCCACCCCGTCAGAAAAGACTGTGGAGACTGTGGGCAGAGGCTGTGAGCGGTCTAAGTGGTGGATAGAGTGTGGAAGGGACTGCAATAAGGAAAAATGGGGGTCCTTAGGAAGGCGACAAGAGAGATGACCCACATAATCAGCACAAGCCAGCTGTAGTGGGAGCAAGGACTCCAGAAGGTGTGGAGCCTCGCGCTGTGGAAAGGGTAGAACAATATTGGTAAGATCACAGCCACCTCGGGAAAGGGCACAGTGCCGATCCAGGCTAATGAGGCCAGCCGTTGCCTCGAGATATGGAAGACCATTTTGATGAGGACTATGAGAGTGGAAAAGCCACTCTGCAATAAAAATTGGTCCAGCTTCTCATTCTTTTACAGCTAAACAGCCAGTAGGCATTTTTGGGGTGGGAAGGATAAGGAGTTGGAGGCCAGTATGGGTAGCTGGAATCCGGTCAAAATAGTGATGGCCCAAAATGAGATTGACTGTCTGTAGGGCTGAGATAGCCTCTGTGGAGGGGATAATGAGATCTGTGGGATGCTTTGCAGAGGTTAATAAAGCAAAAAGAGCACTAAGAAGATCAGTAGATAATGGAAAATAGGGTCGGACCCAATTGAGGGTACCAAGCATTTGTTGGAGAGCGACTAATGTTAACAGCTGCGGAAAAGAGATTTGTGGAAGCACAGGCGATGCAAAGGACTGAAGCAGCTTTTGCCCTAAGTAGACATAAGGTTCGTGTAATTGAATTTTCTCTGGAGCAATTTGAAGACCCCAGCTGGCGAGACTCCCAGCCAGATCTCCCACCCACTCAGGGAGGACTTGGGGTGCTGCCACCAAAATATCATTCATATAATGATACACCAGGGCAGAGGAGTGTCAGTCTCTGAACGGTTGAAGGGCTTGATGCACATAATATTGGCACAATTTGGGGGAGTTTAACATTCCCTGAGGCAGGACCTTCCACTGATAACATTTTGTAGGGTGCTGACAATTCTCTACAAGGACAGTAAAGGCAAACTTTTCTCGATCGGCCGGATAGAGGGGAATTGTAAAGAAGCAATCTTTCAGGTCTACGATAAACAGCTGATAATCATTTGGAATATAATTGGGATTGGGGGTGCCACATTGTAGGGCACCCATAGGCTGAATACAAGAGTTAACAGCTCTTAAATCATGCAGCGTTCGCCACTTGCCACTCTTCTTTTTTATGACAAAAACAGGGGTATTCCATGGACTTGTAGTTTCCTCTATGTGTCCGGCAGCCAGTTGCTCCCCCACCAAGGCGGTGAGCACCTGCAACTTGTCTCTGGGTAATGGCCATTGATCCACCCACATTGGCTCTCCAGGGAGCCAGGTCAGGGGAAGTGCTGCGCACTCATCGGGAGCAGCCATCCTCGGGAATGGTGAAGGAGGCTCCCAGCTTACTCAGCAGATCGTGGCCCCATAGAGTGACATGAACTTTCAGTACATAGGGGCACACTGAGACAACAATGGATGAATCTGGCAATCTAAAGTATAGGAAATGAACACTCTGTTGAGACCCCTGTCGACCCCCACACACTCGGGCAACTTTCTAAAGGCCACTCGGGTGGCCATGCAGAATGACTGATTACGGTCACATCAGCGCCTGTGTCAATGATGCCCGTAAAGGGGTGTCCTTGCACAAGGAACATTTGTTGGGGTTGCTGAGTGGTTACACTAGTAGTTAGTCCTACCAGAGGGTCGGTGGAGCCAAAACTGGCGTCTCCCCGCTCCCTGGCACCCCCTTCTGTAGGGGCGACATAGGGAATGAGGATAAGTTGTGCCGGGGCACTCCCTTCCAGGAGGGTCTGCGGAAGATTAGTCCACAAATGAACTTGAAGAATCCTGGTGTAATCAGAGTCTATGACCCCAGGGACCACAAAAATCCCCTTTTTTCCGCTGGATGAGCAGGGAAGAATAAGTCCCACATACCCAGAAGGGAGGGGACCAGAGAGTTGGGAGGGCACCACCATAACCTGTCCCGGGAATTTGAAATGCACCGGCTGCTTTAAAATCAAATCAATTCTGGTGCTACCTGTAGTGGCGCTGGGAGTAGTTAGAATGGAGCCTCCCCCTGAGGAGGAGGAGGGTTGGTGTCCATGCTCCCTGTTTGTACCGGGGCCAGGGAGAGGCCCTGTTGAGAGTTTCCCAACCACTGGCCCAGTGGTAGCTTTTCTGACACTTCGGACATTTGGTCTTTGGCTTGGTTTGATTTGGATTTGGTGTTTTAGGACGGCCTCCACCTCCCCCGGGAACCCTACATTCAGCCTGAAAATGACCAGGTTTGCCACAGTTGAAGCAATTTCCTTGAGGCTTATTCCCTGTTTGCAAAGCGGCGGCAAGCAAATTTGCCTGATAGGATGGAGTACCAACCTCCTGACATGCTTTCAACATGTCAGCAATAGTGGGCTCTTTCCCTAAACCAGATATAATACAGCAACACTCCTGAGTTGCGTTCTCCTTTGCTAATTTCGCCATGAGTTCTGTTTGAGCTTCTGGATTGTCAATCTGCCGTTTTAAGGCTTCCTGAAGACGGTTAAGGAACTCTATGTAAGGATCTGTAGCCTTTTGCCTAATGCTTGAAAATGACTGTAAGGGTTTTCCAGAAGCAGGAACACGCTAGAAGGCATAAAAGGCGCACTGAGAAGAGACCTCCAGGACTGTAGGGGGCAGCACAATCTGCTGTATTGGCTGAGCAAAATCGCCATAGCCATAAAGCTGTTCCACTGTGTAAGCTCCCCCGGAGGCCTGCCCTCTGACCCGACGCTGTTGTTGGAATTCAGTATCCCAGACTACATACGGTGCAGGGGACAGGAGCATTCGGCATGTAGTCTTCCAATCCTCTGGGACGAGTGTGTGATTTCTCATAACGGCCTCTAACATTCCTTGAACATAAGTACTTTGCAAGCCCATGTCTCTGATTCCCTTCCTCAATTCTGTGAGAACAGGATAAGAAAGGGGTTTGTATTCAATGATCTGGTTGCCCTGATCAACCTGGTCTCCCGTGTAATGTACCGGGCAAATAGAGAGCATGTCAGAAATTTCCTTAAGTTCTTCCATGGACAGTTGTTGGTGTTTCAAATGGTCCATAAGTACACTCTGCAGAGTAGGTCTTGGTGCCTGGCGGACCACCAACCGGAGGTTTCCGCACCGCCGGAGTCAAAGGCTTTGGAGGTGCCAAAGGCACAGGCGGTGGTGGCTTGTGAGGCTTGGGAAGAACCAATTGTGCCCTGCAGACATTGGCGGGAAGCTGCTCTGTCCCATCCTCATATTTAAGAGAAGCCATCAAGGAGACAGGCCCAATGGACTCAACCGCAAAACGACACAAATACCAAGAATGTAACACCTCTACGGGAGCCCGGATCTCCGCATGGAATGTCCTACCAATCTTTTCCCAGTCCCTGAATTTCAGGGATCCCCCCTCAGGGTACCACAGACACTATTTTTGAATTTCCAAAAGAAGCTGGGTAAGGGACGCAGAGGACGCAGACCAGCCGGCCTTCTGGGTAAGGAACTGTAGTTCTTTCAAATGTTTCTGCTGTGGCAGCATTAGTTTTCCACCCATACTCACCAATGAAGGGGTCGCAGAAGTACGACGATGAGTGCACTCAGGGGCCTATGCCAGACGTTGATGAGATTGAGTTCCCCTTGTGGTGTCCCTGTTCGGGTGCCACTTGTAGGCTTGGGGTTCAAGAACAGAGTTCAAGAACGACATGAGACACGGATCTGCAGAATCTGTCTGACCCAAACTGGCTCAGCAGCGTTTTATTAGCTTCTGTTCTTTTCCCTCCCCCCTGCCGCATATATCAGAAAGTTACAAGCATACTGTGAACTAGAATAACAGAATGTGCTTTGCTGACATCTTCCGCCTCCTTATCTTCAATCGACCGTAGCCAAGTTTCTGCTCTCGGTGTTCTCAGCAGATATTTACTGAAACCTTTGTGCACTACTCCTTTATTTCCCTGTGCGGACATTGACCTCCGGGCATGCCTCCAGAAGTCGCCATCCCCACACTTGAAGACTGCAATCATGTCCCCTCTAAGCCTTCTCTTTCCCAGGCTAAACATACCCAACTCTTTCAGCCTTTCCTCATAAGACTTGTATTCCAACCCTCTCACCATCCTGGTCGCCCTCTTCTGGACACACTCGAGCTTGTCAACATCCTTCCTAAAATGTGGTGCCCAAAACTGGACACAGTACCCCAGGTGAGGGCCTGACCATAGCAGAATAGAACTGGAACTACCACCTCCTGTGATCTGGACACAATGCTTCTGTTAATGCATCCTAAGATTGCATTAGCTTTCTTCACAGCCACATCACACTGCAGGCTCATGTGTAGCTTGTGATCAACCATAACACCTAGATCCCTTTCACATGTGCTGCTGTCAAGCCAAGTCTCTCCCATTCTATATCTGTGCCTTTGATTTTTTGTACCTAAGTGTAGGACTTTGCACTTATCTCTATTGAATTCCATTTTATTTGCCTCAGCCCACTGTTCCAGCCTATCTAGATCATTTTGAATCCTGACTCTGTCTTCTTCAGAGTCAGCAATTGTCATCTGCAAATTTGATAAGCATCCCCTCTATGTCTTCCTCCAGGTCATTTATAAAAACATTAAACAACACCGGGCCTAGGACCGAGCCCTGTGGCACTCCACTTGAGACTTCCCTCCATGTAGATACAGAGCCATTTAAGAGCACTCACTGGATACAATTTTTCAACCAACCATGAATCCATCCAATGGTTGCACCATCCAGCTCACACTTAATCAGCTTATCCTCAAGGATATCATGAGAAACTTTGTCAAATGCTTTACTGAAATCTAGATACACTATATCCACAGCATTGCCAGAGTCAACCATATTAGTAACTCTGTCAAAAAAAGGAGATAAGGTTGGCCTGGCATGACTTATTCTTGATAAACCCATGCTGGATACAACCAATTAACTCATTCCGTTCAAGGTGCTCACAGACAGAGCATTTAATAATCTGCTCTAGAATTTTCCCAGGTATTGATGGGAAATAAAAACATGTTGCTCCACTAGAATCAGATACATAACCATAACCACTGGTACACCATTCTGCTTTATTCTGCAGTGAACTCCCTTGTTTCAGGACTGACTCAAGTGTCTTGAAAGGTGTGGACATTTTAACATGCAAGGACATGTCCCAAGTAGGGGGGAAGTATTTCCTTAGGATGCATTCCTGTGTCCAGCAAGCATCACAGGGAGGGGCAAACTAGACATACCTTCCTACTGATCTATCTGCTTATCTATCTATGTATCGATCAGTCTTGAGTTGAGTTTATTTGTTTCATGATGGTACTCACCCTTACTGTACTGAGTAGTGTCACCTTTTCTTGGGCCTCTCCCAAGTCCTAGGGGGAGGAAATGGTGGAAGTCAGCAGGTTTTTGGTTTTTTTTTAACTAACTAAAACTGGTCTTGAGGTACCTTAAAAAGTAATCAATTTATAATGACATAAGCTTTCATGGATTTGTGCCCACTTCATCAGATGCATGAAGTCAATCTTCAGTTGTCATATGTGCATGGTTATATAAAAACAAAACTGAAAACACTACAAATGGCCTAGAAAAACAACTATAGGGTGTGACATTCTTAGGTATATGATGTAGTGGGCTGAACTCCACTGTATGTCACAATAAATCTGTCAGTTTATCAGGTGCCACGAGGTACACACACCCCAGTTGTTCATAGTAATGACCTTTAGCTATTGTCTAAAAAATGAGGGACCAGAGCTGCATGTAATGCTTTTGCTTTGACTGCAGGTGGCATGATCTCTTTGTCCCACAGATCTAGAAGCAGAAGTCGTCAGTCATATAAAAAGTTGGCCATTCTGCCATGATTAATAATATATTTAGTACTTGTTTAGCAATATATATCAAATACCTCCTCATAGACCAAATACTGCACAACCTAACTGACCTGACTATTAAAAAATATTTTCTATATGGTTCTGTCTAGTGATCTAAAGAAACCATTTCTATACAATTTACTGGTCTGGAATAAAAGCTAGTTAGTGCTTCACTATCACTCAGTAGGTAGGATAGTGCAAACCAGGAATTTTCAGATTGTGTGAGCTTATCTGTAATATGAACAAATGTAACCTTCGTGTTATTAAGGCATAAACAAAAATAAAAGGATTTTACTGCCAGCATGCACACTTGTCCCAGTATAAAATCAGGCAGATTAAAGGAGATGAATAATTAAGTATTTATTTACTTAAAACATTTAAAACTACCTTTTCACCCAATTTAGCATTGTCCAGGCAGCAACCAATAAAAACATAAAGACAAGATTAAAAACACATATAAATATATAAAATATATTTTACTGCTGTAGAAAAAATATTCTAGAAAGGCAAAAAGCCCAGTTAAAAAACAGAGATTTCCCTTTTGACTCCTAGAAATGGTATTCAGTACCATTGGTGTAACTTCAGCTAGTGGGGAGACAGGGGCTGGCTGCACACCTTCGCCATTAGACTGTTGCTTGCTTAAAAATTCCACATCCCAACAGTGTTTGACATGTCATTACTATCACTACTGCAGTATTTGTATTTCTTATATGGATTTTCTTTATTTCATAATTGTGTGACTCTAATTATATTCCTGCTCACTCTCTCTGTAATCACACCAGTGGTCAGCCTAATCTGCCTATTTCCTATGTTTGTTTATTAAACAGAGTTCTATGCTTCTGGAGAGGTTCTGGGTTCTGCCCATTTTTATCCTAACTACAGACTCTTGAAATGGGCTGTTGATCTACTGAACACCCTCAAGGGACACCAGTTTTACTCTGGCATCTTAGCAAAGCAACCCATTTCAATTTTGTTATATGCAGATGGCGCTCTTTTGCTTTCTAAAACTAGAGCGGACGTTAGGAACTTAATGAAAACTTTTTTGCTTAATTGTGGTCACCAGTCCTATTATGTATTGATACAGTTTCCTTGCTACACGGGGCTGCCAGTGAAGGGTGAGCTTGGGGAAGAAAACAATTGACCACCTGGATCCTGGCAGCCACCTATTGGGATGCGATGACTGTGTAAATAGCCTATTGTTGGGAGTGGGTGTGTGATGGGTATGTCGTTTCATGGGCTTATAAGCAGGGCTCTGGCCCCGCTTGAGTTGTCCTTAGTTTGAGCTGATTCACGAAGTAAATATGAGCTGATCACTACTCGTGTCGAACCCAGTATATTTCAAGTCCTTAGAGGTAAAAAAGGTAAAGGTTCCCTTGCTCGAAAGCCAGTCGAATCCGACTCTAGGGTTGCGGTGCTCATCTCCGTTTCAAAGCCGAAGAGCCAGCGCTGTCCGAAGACGTTTCCGTGGTCATGTGGCCGGCATGACTAAACACCAAGGCGCACGGAACGCTGTTACCTTCCCACCGAAGTGGTACCTATTTATCTACTTGCAATTTCTTGCTTTCGAACTGCTAGGTTGGCAGGAGCTGGAACTAGAGACAGGAGCTCACCCTGTCATGCGGCACCCGGGTCTTGAACTGCTGAACTACTGACCTTCCACAGCCTGCAGTTCAGCGTCTTAACCACTTGAGCCACCGCAGCTCAATTTACCTTAGAGGTAAATTATTCTAAATCCTAGGTGTTGGTCTTTAGAAAGATTCCATCTAATACCAACACTCCCTGGATACTAAATAATCATAAAATTGATTAGGTAAAAATCTACAAATATCTGGGTGTTTGGTTCCCCTTTAATCTAAATTGGGACAGACATAGGCAAAAAGCCTATTAAAAAGTTTTAGGGGTGATAAAAGTGCTCATTCACTTCTATTATACCGGGGGTGCTCAGTACCTTCAAGCAGTACTCCAGGGTTTTAAAACTTGTGCTCTTGTACAGTTTCTCTATAGTGTTTCATTTAGAATCGTGGTGATTAATGTGTCAAAGAATAATCTTTGTTCCTTTTTTAAATGATGGATATAGTCCATACTCCCCTCATGTATTGCCACCCCGGCAATGAGGCTAGAGCTAGGCATTAAATCAGCTGATGCACTAGCATGGCTCCATGTTTTAAATTTTAGAGCTAAAATTTTGTATGCCATTCCAACAGATGGTCTCCGGTTATCTCTTGAGCCAGGATTCAGTTTACGGTCCCTGGTTCAGGACACTAGATGATAAGTTTTTGCAACTAGGAGTCACTCCTGAAGATATCGCCTCCTCAAATCCCTTAGACCTCAGGAAAAAACTAACACACCTAATAACTGAGCTCATTTTTATTTAAATCTGGAGTAGAGGAAGGAAGGTTTGCTTTCCATTAGCGGTAGAAATTATTCCAACAGGAGAACCCCTATATTATTTATCCACTCCCTCAGAGCATCAAATAGTTATGTTAGCACATTTAAATGCCTTCCCTTCTATGAGTTTCTATGGCAGGTTTTTTGGTATCTCCTTTTCAGACAGATTGTGTCAATATGGTTCTGGCATTACTGATACCAGTATGTCATTATCTTATAGTTTTGGGTTGTTCAAGACATTATGTCCAAGAAAGAAAGAAAGGAAGGAAGGAAGGAAGGAAGGAAGGAAGGAAGGAAGGAAGGAAGGAAGGAAGGAAGGAAGGAAGGAAGGCAGGCAGGCAGGCAGGCAGGCAGGCAGGCAGGCAGGCAGGCTAGGTTGAGGCAAAGTGACTGCCCTATGGGCACCCAGTGAGCTTCATGACTGAACAGGAATTTGAATTCAGATCTCCCTTACCCAAGTAAAAATATTCACAGTGTCATATTGTTGTGGTTTACAGCGGGAGGTTTATACTCCAAAACAAGACATCCAGATGTGCCTGTTTAGTATATGCATGCAAACTAGATAGTAGTGTTGGTCTTAAAGGTGCCACTGGACTCAAACACGGCTACCCCCCTGAATCTAGATCGTAATGGTTAGGGTTACAAGATAGGTCAGCCTTCTCCTAGCAACCTTTCATGATTCCTCATGAACTCAGGCTGTCCAGAGCCCAAGGATTGGGCATGCTCTTTTTGTGTTTCCAGAACAATAATTTGTTGTTCGGCTGCAATAAAGAATTCCTGGAGAGTCCTAATAATCTGATGAGGAAAGCACATATTGTTTCTAAAATGCCATTGTGCTAAAGTTTTCCCAAGTTTATTTTAGTTATTTATTGTCCACCTTTCCCACAGGGACTCATGGCAGAATACACATAGTCAGATCGGATTTTATTTAGGAGCACCTTATCGGTTGCCAAATCAGATTCAAGAATTTGATTTGGCTAAATACTTATTTGAAAAATACCAATAAGGTATTTTTCGGGTATTTATTCCATTCAGCTTTGCCGAATGCACACCCCTAGTCAGACAGAGGTCATCAGCTAAAGCTAGCAGGGCAGTCTCTGTCCCATAGCCTGGCCTTAAGCCAGACTGAAAAAGGTATAGAGCAGATGAGTTATCCAAGAACACTCAAGAGTCATTTCACTACTGCTGTTTCTAACACTTTGTCCAGAAATGGTAGGTTAGAAACCACACAATAACTGGCTACATCATTTTTCTGTAGGGATGGTTTTTTAACCAGGATACAAGTAGTAGTCTTCACAGATCCTTGGATCTTGTCTATATCCATTGTGGAAACTGGGTCATAATGATCCATAAGTAGCCCAGGAGCTGTATTAGGCCTTTCTTCTGGTGTACCTATGCTATAGCTGACATCCAGATATTTTATTAGCAAAAAACTTGGCAAAAGTGTCACAGCTAATTGTCTGTTTCTGGGACATCAGAGGCTCACATTTAAGCAGCAGCAAATGCTGAGCTACCTTGAACAATTGGGGTGAAAGTGAGCTAGCTAATAATTTCTCTTTGTCTCCGTCACCGTTGCTTCATAGGTCTTAGAATAAGCTTTATAATATGATCTGTCAGATTCAATATGAATTCTCCACCAGTGTCATTCTAGATGTCTCCCAATCATTTTTAGACCACCCTAGGACAAGAGAGGTCAGCAAAAGGCAACCTTGTTGATAGCTTCAAGGAGATTCACATTCCTTGTTTGCACTGTGGCCTCAACAGAACACATATCTTGAATCCTAAAAAACCCCAAAGTGTTCCGGAATCCAGTAGGATTCATGAGCCTCCGTGGGTGGGCCATTTTCACTGGGTCTCCTCTCATACAGGATGTTAGGACTGCATTCACCTTGGCTTTAAGTAGGTATTGGTCATGACCTTTAAGTAGGCAATAGTCAGACATTATTTAGTTTGAATCTCCAGCCCTGAAACCTTGGAATCAGTAAAATCTGCCCAAAGAGTAATACATGAGAAGTACAGTTGTTAAAACTACCTAGGGTGAGATTTGCTCAGATTCCTCTTTTATTACTGTGACAACCCAAGTTTTACAACAAAGTAGTTTACAAGCTAAATTCTACTGAATCATTGGCAGCATTGCCAAAGAGCTATGACTCTAAGCCCTGAGCATCTCTCTTGAGTGTCATTTTAAAATAAATATTTACATGGCACATCAACCAGTCTTTCCAAAGCTTCTGAATTGCTTTGGAACAGTTTCTGGACAGCCTTTTAAAAAAAGAGAGATTCTGTCCATGCTTCTGAACTCTTGTATTGGGTATATTGCGCCTCATGTGGGGAGGTCTCCTGATGAAATGCCAATCAAGCAGTGGTATGTAAATTGGTCAGCCTCTGTTGCATTTCATAGATGCAGATTCATGACAGCAGTGTTGGAATTACAGAGCATTTTTTAATATAAGATACTTCCCTATTGAACAAGATCCATCCTTAAAACTCCCCCTTTTAAGAGCACTAGGAGCCTGGTTTTCATCAGCAAAACAAAACGGCTGTTGAAAAGTTAAACCCCTCTCCTCTTTCCTGCCTTGACTCGATCTAAACTGCATCTGCATGAGTACTCAATTTCCTTTTTGTAGACTGATGAAGATCTGCAACCTCAGTCATATCTGTTTTGCTCCTCCTGGTTTTGATCTGTTTTAGTCTTTTTTTTTTTTGGCAAATGAGAATAAATCAGATTGCTTATATAAGGGACAGTATTGTAGCTTATTGCAATATTCATTGTACATATCACCTCCATTGCTACTACAGTGTCTGCTACCTTTGTAAACCCCTTTCTTTATTATGGTGTGTCACGCCTCAGACAGTTTTTATTGCCTTGTTTTCCTGTTCTGTAATCCTAGGCCCACTGCATTGTTTACTGGAGGTCTGTGCTGTTTTGCCTGAATTTGTTTTAAATATTTTGTAATTCATTTTGTGTCTCAGTGAGAAAAGTGGACTATAAATGAATCTAATAATAATAATAACAACTTTGCCTTTTGTCTCATATAACACATGGTACTAATAGGTGCCTATGGAACAGTGTCTCTATGCTACAGGATGTTTACATAGAGAATAGGGTCCAGTTAAAACATACAGAGTAGGAATATGCAATGTTTAGGAATAAAGTAGATTCCTTTGAGACGTGGTGTTTGAGGAGATTTTTACAAATACCATGGACCGCTAAAAAGACAACTAAATGGATTCTGGATAAAATCGAGCTTGAACTCTCCCTAGAAGTTAAAATGATTGAACTGAGGCTGTCATACTTTGGTCTCATTCTGAAAAGACAGGAGTCACTGGAAAATACCATAATGCTGGGGAAAGTTGCCAGCAGCAGGAAAAGAGGAAGACCCAACCTGAGATGGATTGTCTGTTTACAAGACCTGAGAATGGCTAATAACGATAGGACATTTTGGAGAACGTTAATTCATACAGTCTCCATTAGTTGGAAGCAACTTGGCAGCACTTGAGACACACACCTTATCAGAGTATCGAAATTCAGTAGGAAAAAATGATATGAATGTCACATTTAAAATGTAATGGGTGTACAATGAGACCAAGAGCAGACATACACAAATCATTTCAAACATTTAAAATTGCACATTTTGATTATGTAATACAGTCCTCTTCACCAACTTCATATTGCATTGATCTTGGAGTTTCACTACAGGTCAGGCTTTTCTATATCACTTTCAATGGCAATATCTTTGTTCAGAGTTTGAGTGTTTCCAGACAAGGGCATGGAAACATGCAGTAACAGCATGTGCTGTGGGAACTAGTAGGAACAGGCAGGGATGGTGACCCCCTCCCTATTTCCATGCCATGCCCACTACTACTTCCTCCTCTCCTCCCCCTTTTTCCTGTTGCATCTGTGCAAAACTACAGTTGTGCCAGGAATCACTCCATGACCCCCACAGCCTGGAAATACCCCCTGGTCTTATTTCAGAGGCTGAACCAGTGCACTCAGACTTGCAGGTTCCAAGGATAGTCAAGAAGAGGCAAATTGTTTTGTGATAAAGATGGTGTTTATTAAAGATAATAAGTTATGTGCAAGGTAATGGCAATATACAGTATACAAATAATAATCAAAGCAAAGAAAGCTTACAACATCCTTTCAGCTGGCTGGAGACCCCAAACAGCAGCAGATCGACTCCTTCGGGACTGTATAGGTCCAGGACGCATCTCCACAGATCTGTGCCCACCAAAGAGGTCTGAAGGGACTGGAAAGTTGTGCAGAATTTTACAGGTAGAACAAGTTGTATATCACTAAAAGCAAAGCAACCCAAAAGCCCAGCACCTGTCTGTGGAAAACCATTTAGACAGGCAGGGTCTGTGTAGGCAGGGTCTGTGTTTACAGCCAACAGGACTCCTTATCTCAGGAATGCACTTCCTGCTCACTTGGTACCAAGTGCAGAAGCTCCCTCTCTGACTAGCTAGCAACTCACAAATACCAGGCCAAGGCCTATGTGGAGTGAATAAGGTCAACCAAAGGACAAGCATGGCTACCTGTGAACAAGTCACTAGGCGACAGCATGCTTCTGATCTTGTCCCACTTCACCTTCCTTCCCCTACTTTCCCTACCAAACCACAAGATAGTGCTACAGTGTGGCTCAGCGGGGAAAGGGGGAAAGTTCTTTAAAGGGCCAAGGTGGTGGGGGGAGGGGTCAGAGAGCTGCTGTGCGTCATTTTGAAAGCAGAATTCCAGTTCCTCTTGGAGCCAGTGAAAAACAGCTTTCGTCTTTCTCCAGTTTAAAGGGGAAAGTCCGAGAACAGCATGAATAGGAGTTTCCTGCTTTCCTGGGGAAGTGGCCTTTATGCACCCTGGAGACCAGGCAAGCCTGAGTACACAGGCTGGGTCTACGTCTGCTCCCCATCCTGTAGCAGGCCTGTAGCTATAGTGGGGCATTTTGGAGCCTGGCTCCCTGGCGTCCTGCCAAAGCCCCCCAACTCCCATCCAGCCCCCAGGCCCCGTGGCTCCCTGGGCACCTGGAGGACTCCCCACTTTCTTCCCCATGTAGGCAAGCAGAGTGTGAATGCCGCAAAGTGAGTTTTTTAAGTTTTGTTTTTATTTTATTTTTTATCTTGTGGCATCAGTGCCCCCTGACTTATTTAAAAGCCCCCTGAATTACAAAATCCTGGCCACAGGCCTGCCCTGTGACAGCATGAACTGGGGGTTCTCCTCTATTTGTGCAAGATCCCACTACACACGGAGAAGACGCATCAGCCTTCCCCCCATATCTGAACCGGGGGGGGGAGCACTACAGACATTTCCTGAGCATGGGCACTGTAAAAAGTCTGCCTTCCTCACTTGGATTTATGGTGAATTACACAGACTGAGTCAATACAATCAATGGATGGGGCATTCAATAAACAATGCAATAGGATTAGGGTTTTAGAACCAATCAGAAGTCTAAAGGCAGAACTGAAAGAAAGCATAAGTATTAACATGCCATATTAAATGATACAAAATTCCATAGCAGCAGGGCTATTTTTGGGCAGGAACGCACAGGAATGGAGTTTCAGCTGGCTTCAGAGTTGGCCACAGCCACTACAGCCAAAACCTTTGTGTGCGTGGCTACAAAGGGAAGGCCTGGAGAGCGACACCCCACTAGTGACTCCAAGGCAGGTGAGCCAGGAGGCCCCTAGAAGTATTGGGGAGGCATTTAAATGCTTCCCTGTGCCTTCTCTGGCCTGCCCAAGGGCCGGCTTGCCTGGGCCCCCACAGCTAAGCTAAGGGAAGGCAGTTTAAACTGCCATCCCTACCCTCCAAGGGCTGGCTTGCCCAGGTTCCCCGCAGCCGCAGGGCACCCGGGCAAACCAAGGGAAGGCATAGAGGTGTGGCCTAATAGGCTAATGAGCTGCACTGTCAGGGATGCGGCTTAATATGCTAATAGGTTTCTGCTGTTGGGTGTGGCCTATTATGCTAATGAGTTCCTACTGGGTTTTTCTACAAAAAAAGCCCTGCATAGCAGGATCCTAGTCCCAGCAAGCTGCACATAGTATTATAGAGCACAGTCTCTAATAATTTTTCCAAGTAACTTTGTGAACCATTTATTGCCTATGTAGACAAACCCACTTAATAATGAAAAAACAGACTGCCTCGGGAATATTAGCAGGAAAGGCTTTACTGAGAGCTCACAGTAGCTCCACATCAATCGCACCAGTCATCATTTGACACTGGGATTTAGAGACAGGAGGCAAAGCGCTTCTGTAAGCATACTTTTGTAGCATGTAGCAATACAAACATAGCCAACATGGGGTGAAGCTTTTGTTGTATGGAGAATGATTCAGTACACCACAAAATGCACTCTTTCAAAGGTCTTAATGGAACAATAAGGCAAATGTTGAGAGTAAAGACAACTGGACATCATCAGTGGAGAAACTAGTTGTGGAAAGACAGTTGTAAAAACAAAGCTGTAAAAAAAATTGCAAGCCTCTTAAGTACCTATCTTATAGTTTACTGTGCTTTCTGTCAACAAAGAACAGGGATTGTGCTCTGGCAACATTACAGTTTGCAGTGCTATGAGGGTGATATAAGCTGACCATGGGATGGGGGGAAAGAAAAAATGTATATATTTTGGGCCAAGATCTTAAGACCATCTGCATCCCACTTTGCTGAATTCAGAAGGAACAAGGTACTCTGTCTCTTGTCCCTTCACACATTATGAAGTACATGGGCTGCTCACCTTAGGTCTGTAACAGTCACAAGCAGGGCTCTTTTTGTAGAAAAAGCCCAGCAGGAACTCATTAGCATAATAGGTCACACCCAACAGCAGGAACTCATCAGCATATTAGGCCACACCCCTGACAGCACAGCTCATTAGCATATTCGGCCATACACCCCATGTTGCCAGAAGTGTGGTCATCCAGCCACACCCACCTTTTGCTTCTTATTCTGTTTACCTTGTTTCTTGTCAAAACCCAAGGCTTTTTCTGTAGCAGGAATTCCTTTGCATGTTAAGCCACACACCCCTAATGTAGCCAATCCTAATGAGTTTCTGACATTGGGTGTGGCCTGTTATGCTAATGAGTTCCTGCTGGGCATGGCCAACTTGGGAGCCAGCCAGAAATCCGTTTCTGTGCGTTCCTGCCCAAAAATAGCCCTGGTCACAAGTAACTCGCAGGTTCTCTTCAATCCCCATGCATTCAGTACCCAATCTGCATTTCCCGCGTGCCATTGTCCTAAACTGCACTGGTCCTTGGGATATACTATTTGGCCCATTGAGTGAACCCAGGGCTCAGAGATTTCCCCAACATTCAGGTCAAGAAAATGGAGTAGGTACAGGCTGGAGCGGGCTGGAACCCCCTCCCCACACATGACACAGTCACAATCCAAATCAGACCACACACACACAGAGGAATTGAGGAGAACCTGCAAGCTGTGTGAAGAGACACATAGGCCTCCCATCTCCCAGTCTACAATAAGAGGATAATAATGCTGACCTAGTTCTTGTATTTATTTATTTATTTACAAGCAGGGTACCCACAAGTACTCATGGGGGCATCTCATTTTCCTCTTTCCCCCACTATTTCTTCTTTCCTTCTCTGAAAGTCCCTGTAGCCTCTCCTTTTTTCCTGTCTTCTTCCGTCCTTCCCAAAAAACCAGCCTACCTATTTTACCCGCCCCTCTGTGTACAACTTCACTCCTTCCCTCCCCCTTGCAGCCTTTACCTGGGAAAATTATGGGTCACTTGTGCAGTGATGGCCGCCAGGGGGAACTTGCAAGGGCTTGTGGTGGGCACCTCACTTTCTTCTGAATCCCTCCCCACATACTATTTCCTTCCCCCCCTCTTGCCAAACCCCATAGCCTCATTTTTCCCTGCTTCTTTCTTTCCTTCCCATCCACCAACCAACCTACCTTTTTTCTGGCCTCCACTTGGGCCATATTGATATACAGTACACCTCACCCTTCCCCCAAAGAGAACTCAAAAGCTTACATTATTCTCTTCTCCTCCATTTTATTCTTCAACAACCCCATGAGGTATGTTAGGCTGAGGGCCAGGTTGGTGTAGCGGTTAAGTGTGTGGACTCTAATCTGGGAGAACCGGTTTTGATTCCCCACTCCTCCACTTATACCTGCTGATGTGACCTTGGGTTAGTCACAAGTTCTGGTGCAGCTGTTCTTGAAAGAGTAGTTTCTGTCAGAAGTTCTCTCAGCCCCACCTACCTCACAGGGTGTCTGTTGTGGGGAGGGGAAGGGAAAGGAGTTTGTAAGCCTCTTGAGACTCCTTTGGGTAGTGAAGGGCAGGGTATAAGTCCAATCTCCTCCTCCTCCTCCTCCTCCTCTTCTTCTTCTTCTTCTTCTTCTTCTTCTTCTTCTTCTTCTTCTTCTTCTTCTTCTTCTTCTTCTTCTTCTTCTTCTTCTTCTTCTTCTTCTTCTTCTTCTTCTTCTTCTTCTTCTTCTTCTTCTTCTTCTGAAGTTTGGCTGGCCCAAAGTCACCTGGTGATCTTTTGTAGCAGAGTGAGGGAATTCAGTGACAGAAATCAAGGCTTCAGCTGGCAATATTGCTATTCTGAAAGCATAGGCTTGAGTCCTAACATGTAGTTCCAACTGTACAGCAGCAGCAACTCTGACAGAATAACTTTTCCATCTGTGGAGGAGGGGAGGGTGATTTTTGCTGCCCATCCCCACACTGTTCCTCCAAGTGCACTGACTCATAACAGCACAATTTGTAGTACGTAAAAGGGCTGTAGTGATGGAGGAAGGCAGGGAAGTTGTCTTCCTCTCACGTGACTCCATTTACTCTGCTTATGAGCCAAATCATAATTCACACATAATGTATAAAAAGGAAAACTTTCTGGCTTGAGTACTACTTAAGTACACCTTTCAACAATGTGTGTTGTGTGGGAGGGATTGTGCATGATATCCATTTCCCTGAAGGAATTTCCCATTACTTAAAAGCATCTTCTCTTTTTAACGTTTCATGTTTTAAGGATGTGTTCTGCAGGCAGTACTAAAGCACATATCCTATTTCATTCAAAAAGTGAAAGACAATACAGCATAGCTTGCCCTTCTATTACATGTACAGACCAATCACACTGCAGTTAGAGAACCAGGGTTTGCACCATTGTAGGACTGAAGGGAATCACTTGAACCCAGAAGCGAATGGGCAACCAAGGCAACTGTTTTAGCACTTGTTCAGAG
This sequence comes from Gekko gecko, assembly GCA_029375565.1. Lineage (NCBI taxonomy): Eukaryota > Metazoa > Chordata > Lepidosauria > Squamata > Gekkonidae > Gekko > Gekko gecko. The sequence goes on from JAPDNY010000006.1 coordinate 143,753,286, forward strand.
TGACTAGAACCAATCAGCAGTTGAATGGCTGTCTTTGTACCAATGGACATTTACAAGTTGTCTTCAAGGGCTATTAACTAGGGATTAAGCTTTTCAAACTGATTCTTCAGAAGAAATAGGAAAAATAGTTGTTGGTAATCAAGTGTGAATTCCTTCCAAGCCTGTATAAACATCCAAGCACCTATTAATATTACTATGTAGCCCTAATTATTTCACACACAACCCTTCTGAACTGCAAACTGTCAGACCGACAGCACATAGCCCATTTATGTGAAATAGGATTTTTTTTTCTGTTATGAAGGAAAAGCTGTTTATTAATCCTGTGACTGTATTTTTAGAAATAATCCAGGGTTCCTTTTTTCTTGAAATAGGGTTGGAAGGCCAACTCATTGTTGCTTTTATAGAGGATACAAAAAGTATGTCAAAATTGCAGCTTTATTACACTAACAACAAAAGGCAACAGAAGTCAGATGATTCACAGATTCTGAAATTATAGTAATTGTATATGAAGCAAACTGAAAAAGTACCTTTAACTGTTGCAAGTCAGGGCTATTTTTGGGCAGGAACGCACAGGAACGGAGTTCCGGCTGGCTTCTGTGTTGGCTACACCTACAGCCTCCCCCACCTCGGGTTCCCCAGGCGCCTCGCAAGCCGTGGTGCACCTGTGGAAGCCAAGCTGATCCAGGGTTTAAACTGCCTCCCCTCCTCGGGTTCCCCAGGCGCCCCGTGGCTGCAGACGCCTGGGGAAGCCGATCCTGGGAGGGAGCTGCGCTGTCAGGGGTGTGGCCTAATATGCTAATATGTTTCTGCTGTTGGGTGTGGCCTATTATGCTAATGCGTTCCTGCTGGGCTTTTTCTACAAAAAGTCCTGTTGCAAGTGAAATTTGTGTCCAAGAAAATGGTAGCCTGAGAATGAAAAATGTGTTATCCAAGGTGATTTACAACAGCACTGAAATCCTCACAGCTTCATGTAATTACTGAGCTGTATAGTGATGCAATTTATGGGTGGACTGTAAGTTAAATCTGAGCAGCTAACATGATGTAGTGACAAAAAAGGCTAATGAGATCTTGGGGTGTATCAACAGAGGAATAACATCCAGATCGCACATGTCATAGTCCTGCTGTACACTGCATTGTTCAGGCTGCACCTGGAGTATTGTGTGCAGTTCTGGAGGCCTCACTTAGAAAGGATGTGGACAGAATGGAGCAGGTGCAGAGGAGAGCAAAGAGGATGATCAGGGGCCTGGAGCCCATTGAGGAAAGGCTGGCAGACTTGGGAATGTTTAGCCTGGAGAAGAGGAAGTTGAGGGGGGACATGATTGCTCTCTTTAAGTATATGAAGGGCTGGTCACTTAGAGGAGGGCAGGGAGCTGTTCCTGTTGGCAGCAGAGGACAGGGCTTAAATTAAGGGCGGGAAGGTACAGGCTGGATATTAGGAAAAACTTCTTTACAGTAAGACTTGTGTAACAGTGGAATCAGCTGCCTAGGCAGGTGGTGAGCTCCCCCTCACTAGCAGTCTTTAAGCAGTGGCTGGATGTTCTTGTCAGGGATGCTCTAGGCTGATCCTGCATTGAGCAAGGGGTTGGACTAGATGTCCTGTATGGCCCCTTCCAGCTCTGTGATTATATGATTCTGTGATTCTAATAACGGAAAGCAAAAAGTACTTAGTTCATTTTGGCTTGTGCAGGCAGTAATGCAACAGCGACAGTGACACAAAGGGCTTTGCTGGACTGGAATCCTTTTCTCTTCCTCTTCTCTTCTGTTGCTCTTGAACTGTTCCTCTGCCATTGACCCATGGATTGATTCATGTGACCTTTTTAAGAGCTCGCAAGTGCTTGTAATCATCTTGATGAAATGTTAAACAAAACTATCATTTTGCTCCTGCATTAAAACAGAGTTATAGGTAGGCGTTCCAATTATGAATGTTAGACAGGTAGAGAACTCAAACATCTGGACATGACTTTGCTTCCATTTCAACATTGCACAAATCAGCTAATGAAAAAATAATAAACCAGGTTGCCATAGATCCTTCCTGCTTTCCATAAGGAAAGGAACCACTTTGCTATACCCCTGATTGGTTATGTCATATGTGCCACCTTTCATTTCTCTGCAGCTATTATTATGCCAACCAGATTAACAGTATTCTGATAAGTCTGTGCATTTACTGCCACGTAATGCATAGATCTGACCATATTGATTTGACTTTTTACATTCACTTATCCGTAGGCAAATTTATCTGCCCAGGCCCTTGAACATCAATGTCATCTTGATTTAGCCATTAACAAATAGTCAGGTATCCATATGCACAACCTGCTAACATTTAGAATATAGAAAAACACCTCACATTGTCTGGAGATATTAATTCAAAAGACATGGCAAAAATTTACAGCCTGGATCCATACCCTAGTGTGCTTCTACTGGTGGGTCAAAGGGGTCACAGACCTTGTTGCTCTAAGAGCCATTAGACCATTTCTACTTGCTAACCATCACCACAATGGTGTCTTTCACATTGCCTTAAAAATCCACTTGAATTACCTGATGTTATTATGTTTTTTTCTTCTGTTCAGACAACTTTGTAAACATCCCAGCACTCTTTCATATCTTCCCCATCCGCCCCCCATAAAACTGGTTTCTCCTGCAGTTTCGCCCCAAAGCAAAATGTATTCGCAACAAAGCCTCTGCTGTATTATATGAACTAAGGTGTTCACATTGGTGACTTATGGCACAACCCCCACCAGGCCACCAAAATCTACCCAGAAAGTGCAACCTTGTGTGTACAGATCCCACTGATAGCGCGATCATCAGAAGCAGCACAACACATGCGAAAGCACAAAAGGTGTCTGCCATCTGAAAAAATGTTAAAATTGTACTGCCAGATTATAATCTATGTATTTATAATGTCTGTTCACTGCATTTTAGCTACTTGTCATCCTTGAAACAATAAAGTCATCCATCTTAACACACTAAAACAGAAATTGAACAAAGCAAAAACCATTTTGCTTGCAATCTGCTACTAAAAATGCCTCTACCTGAACTCCCAGATTAGTCAATGTGACAAGCTATTAAAAAAATAATAAAAGCATGAGAATATCTATAAAAGTTTTATCCCCCCTCCCTTCCTCCAAAGAACTCAGAATGGTATAAATATTGGGCTCTTTTTCTCATTTGGTCCTTAGACTTTGAAGAATGATTGATAAATTTCTTGTTGGACTACAAGTTTGAACTTTCTCGGCAACAGCTAAAGAAAGAAATGAGCTGCTTGTGCCAGTTTTGGCCAAGTTTTATTTCTCAAGAAGGCATAAAGATGCATTATGCACAGTAAACTGAAGTTACATTCAAATGAAAGGGTGTGCGTGTGTTTTTGCACCACAAATAGACAGTGTTTAACAGTGACTCAGAATCCTTTGATTAATCATGATAATAGCTGAGAAAAGCTGGATTTTACAGCACAAGATACTGTTATCTTTCCCCACTTCCCAGCAGTGAGACGTTCCAGAGACAGAGCTGTCTGGTTTGGTTTCCTTTGGGTGAGAGACTGCTGGAGTCTTATGGTTTCTTATAATAGTTCCCTTATTTACAAACCTACAAGCAAAGCAAACATTTAGACACCTAAAAGACAGCAGGTTTGTTTCTTTCATCAGTTTGAGAGAGAACCCCCCCAGCAGAAAAGAGCAAGAGTCCAGTAGCACGTTAAAGACTAACACCATTTGTGGCAAGGTATGAGCTTTTGTGAGTCACTGTGAGTCTTCAGATACCTAAATAAGTGAGCACTGACTCAGGAAAGCTCCTACCCTGCCACAAATGTTGTTAGTCTTTAAGGTGTTTCTGTACTCTTGCTCTTTTCTACTGCTAAAACAGACTGACATGGTTACCCACCTTGTACACCCCAGTCAAATGTCAGCCTTACAGCTTGCTTCTTGTTTCTTCCAAACTCAAACTGCTGTTTCTTTTCACACAGGTAGGCCTGACCCCCTCCTTCCACTGAAGGGTCATTTTCTCCAAACTCTGAGAGGTAAACAATACACTTTAAGCCAAGCCTGTAAAGTGGAACCATTTACAAATACTTAATGTAAATGCATGTGCATGGAAAGCACATGGCTTACCTCCAGAATGCAGAAGTCGATGTGTATTTTGAACTGTATTACCCTTTTGTCAGACAATTATGGTTTTCTAATATATCATTAACCCATAGAACAAACATTGTCAGTTTTCAAAATCGCTGGTAGAGAAGTGATTGGCAAGTGAAATGAAGCAGTGTCTAACAGCCTGGAGGCTATGAAATTGAAGGCAGGGGATGCTCAATCAAATGATCCTTGGCTTGAGAATAAAGATATTACAGGTGTATTCTTATCATCATCTGCACAATGTTGGAGGAGAGGGCACAACTACAAACAAATGGGTTAGATCCTACAGAACTTTTCTGCTAGTGGCGCCACTTTCCTCCAGCACAAGGGGTTCTTCTTTTGACAGACGGTTCCTTGCATCAGAAGAAAACTCTTTCCATAGGATTGAAACCAGAATATATAAGATTTAAGATGTTTTAGACTTATGCTTAGGAGAAGACGCCACTTCTGGGGTTCCCTGATTGCTCCTCTTCTTAGCTAACCAAGGTTCCTAAATTCTGAAGCAGTCCTCCTTCACATCAGTCATGTCTCAAGTTTAGCTCTGAGACGCCTCCTCACTTACACAGGCATCCTTTGTGATAATCGCAGATGGAATTATCCATGTTCTATGTTAGTCCATAGAAGCAAAATGAAACAGGAGTCCAGTGGCACCTTAAAGACTAACAAAATTTGCTTCAGCATAAACTTTTGTGAGTCAGACCGGTCACTTTGCCTCTAACTCACGAATGCTTATGCTGGAATAAATTTTGTTAACCTTTAAATTAACTGGACTTTTATTTTACAGGCATCCTTTGATTCTTACCTAGGTTTTGAGTCTAGCTCAGTGTTCTAATTTTCTCATTTTCCTCTGGTCCTGAGGAACAGGAATATACATGCCAGGGTAGCTCTGGGCAAGCAGAGGCCCTTAAGCACCTGTCAAGGTTTGCCTGTTGAATGAGTATGGTTAGCCTTGTTTTTTTATGCTACTGGAGAATGGAGTCAATATATTAATAACTAGATGTGAGTGGCTTAGAGACCAGCAAAATTCCCAGGGTATAAGCTTTTGAGAGTTAAAGGTCCCTTGAGCTTCGACTTTTGAATTCTTGTTTGTCTTTAAGGTGCTACTGGACGTGGCTATTCTGCCGGATTGAGTTGTTCTACTGCAGACTATCAGGGCTACCCTCTGAAAATAATATTAATAATTGTTTTAAAATGTTCTAACTTGGTCAGCTTTTGAGTATGATTTATATACCTTTAAGATTATGCTAAAAAGGATATTATAGCATTGGAAAAAGTGCAGAGAAGGGCAACTAGAATGATAAAAGGGTTGGAACACCTTCCCTATGAAGAAAGGTTAAAATGCTTGGGGCTCTTCACTTGGGGAAACGACGGCTGAGGGATGACATGATCGAGGTTTATAAGATTATGCATGGGATAGAGCAGGTTGAGAAAGAAGTACTTTTCTCCCTTTCTCACAATACAAGAACTCATGGGCACTCCATGAAATTGCTGAGCAGTCGGGTTAGAACAGATAAAAGGAAATACTTCTTCACCCAAAGAGTGATTAACATATGGAATTCACTGCCACAGGAGGTGGTGGCAGCTACAAGCATGGGCAGTTTCAGGAGGGAATTAGATAAACATATGGAGCAGAAGTCCATCAGTGGCTATTAGCCACAGGGTATAGATGGGAACTCTCAGTCTAGGGCAGGTGATGCACTCTATTCTTGGTGCTGGAGGGGGCAGCCGTGGGAGGGCTTCTAGTGTCCTGGCCCCACTGCTGGACCTCCTGATGGCACCTGGTATATTTTGGCCGCTGTATGACAGAGTGTTGGACTAGATGGGCCTTTGGCCTGATTCAACATTGGCTTCTCTTATGTTCTTATGTTCTTATGCCATTAAATTTAAAATTTCTCTCTTCCCACAGAGCTCAGTGTAAGTTTCTTCTGGCTGTCAGTTTGGATAACCTTTTAAAAAACATACTTGCTCCTAACCCTTTTCTCGGTAGTCTTTGCATATACTGGAAAACCTCTACACAAGATAAACAGTTTGAATAGTAAATGTTATCCATGGACTATATTTTTATCGTGTTGTACAAATGGGGGGATCAAAGATACCATGGACGTGGCACTTAACCCCTGAGGTCATATCTGCATCCTACCTAAATATAGCCTTTTATTTATTCATTCTGTTAATCTACTAAAACTAGCAGAACAAAACAGAATAAGATTGACCTCATCAAAGCAAACACTACACTCAAAACTGTATACATAGTTGCTGTCCAAGCTCTGATCTGTTATTTTTTTCTTCAGACAGGACAGTTTGTGCATGGCAACTGTACCACATTATTTTCACATGGGGAGTAACAGTGCACTTAGTATACTAGTAGCCACAATGCCCCTCTTTTAACCATATCCATTAACATGAGCCCTTCCCAACTGTGGCCATGTCCTTAAAAAACAAAACAAAAAATGAAGTACTATTATATAATAAAGCATCCTGGAACATATGCAAAGTGTCTTTCCCTTACTGCTGAGCAACTGACCCAGCGTGACATAATCCTTAGAGTGACAGAGTAGCATCTGGGAGTTTCTGGCATGATGCTTGCTGGATGACCTAGGGCCAGTTGTGGTGTCTATCTCTCTCAGCCTAGTTTACTTCAGAGGATTATTGTGAGGATAAAATGGAAGAGAGGAGTGCAACGCATGCCACCCCAAGCTCCTTAGAGGAAAGGTGGGATAAAAATGCATTAAATATATATACAAACTGCAGTCTGTCCCACACTCTTTGAATTAAGGAGCAAGGCAAACCTCCCTTGCATACAATATACTAGATCAGGGGTCACCAAGATTTTTTTAGAAAGTGAGCAGGGATTGGTGGGGCATTTGCTCAGCAAGTCTTCTGATTGGCCACTGGAGATCTGATTGCTTGAGCAGTAGCTGCTACCGCAACACAAGGATCTTCACTGCATGAGTGAAGGTAAGCTGTGTGTAAGCAAGAAAATATTTTAAAACATATTTATTTAAAAAGGCATCCTGTTAAGCAGAGCTTCTGCCTGAAATGCTGAAGACTTACTATTAGAGTTATATGTAAACCCACTCCCTGATAGAGATGGCAGCCTCCAGGTGGGAACCTGGGGATCCCCTGGAATTACAGCTCATCTCCAAATTACAGAGATCAGTTCCCATGGAGAAAATGGATACGCCGGAGGATGGACTCTGTGTTATTGTACCCCACTGAGGTCCCTGTCCTCCCCAGGCTTCATCCCCAAATCTCCAGGAGCTTCCCAACCTGGATCCAACAACCCTACCCCCATCCCCTGCCAGTGGCCAAGGGGGACCTGGCAGCCCTAATCCCTGACATTTTGTGGTTGGCTCCACCTCCTGCAGCAGCCATTTTGTGGTTGCACCCACCACCCCATGTCAGAATTCCAAAGGTATTCAATGGGCTCAAAAAGATTGGAACTTCTGTCTTGGAAGGCTGGATTTTCTGCACTAGATGTTGGTTTGGTATCAGAAAAAAAATGTACATTGTTGGTTTGCCCACTTCAGCCCACATTGGCTTAGACTAGAGTACCCAGAGGATGGTGGAAGACAGTAAGGCCAGGCATGATTTGGTCCATGGGGTCACAAAGAGTTGGACTCAACTGTGTGACTGAACAACAACAACAGAGTACCCCTGTACAGGACTGCACTGTGAGATGTCCAAGGCAAATGCAATTAGGTCTATGAAAGTAACAAAACAGCTTGTTTCTTTCAAATCACTCAGGGATGGTGGTGGGGCTCAATGGTACAGCAGCCACTTTGGGCCTTTCTGCATTCAGTCTTTGCTCCCAATTTCCCCAAAACCTGAGGTGGTATGCCTTTGATTTGAATCATTTCCTTTCATTCTGAATATGTAATTATTCTTCGGCACTTCGTGCGGGAAACTCAAGTCTCTGCAGATTATACTTTCCGCACACTCACAGAAGAAAGTGGTGTTTTGAGCCCCGATTGCTCTTATCCTTTGGAGGAGTAGCAGCCAAGGTGCCAGCATGATATTTCTCCCTTCCCTTCAGTGCTCTGTGTTCTCTCTTCCTTTCCATAGAGCCCTGGCTGGTGGGAGGAATTATTCCAGGAAAATCAGAATGACATTGAGTGGATGAGGCATTTCAGTGTTAACAGGGCAATGTTCACTAACATTATGTAACAGGAATAACCCAGGGATAATATACAATTATCAACGCTTAGTATCAAAATACAAACCATCAATCCATGCATCCATTTTTGTTTTGAGGGAAATGTTTGTTATTGAAGTCTGTATGGCTTAGAAGTGCTTCTTGAAAAACTGTTTTTTCCAGTAGCTCTGCCATCCTCCAAACTGCTGTGGACTCTAAACAAATATAAATGTTCAGCAATTGCCCATAAGCAGGGCTCTTTTTGTAGCACGAACTCCTTTGCATATTAGGTGGCACACCCCTTATGCAGCCAATCCTCTAAAAGCTTACAGTAGCCCCTGTAAGAAGAGCTCTGTAAGCTCTTGGAGGATTGGCTACATTAGGAGTGTGTCACCTAATATGCAAAGGAGTTCCTGCTACAAAAGAGCCCTGCCCACGAGGAAACCTGTTATCATGTAAATAGGCCGCCTAACATAGACCAAAGAGAAAGAGGTTGAAACAAGGGAGGGCAGTGGGCAGCAGTTAATATACACAGAAACAATTCTACTTTAAATAGTAGTATCGATTTCAAAATGGAGCAGAACAAAGGTTCATAGTAAAAGCACTTTTGTGAAGTGCGGGGCAACAGTGTGCTGGAACTTCCTGAACACACAGGAACAGAGTTCCAGCTGGCTTCAGAGTTGGCCATGCCCACTACAGCCAAAACCTCTGCATGTATGGCTACAGAGGGAAGGCCTGGAGAGTGACCCCCTCTGGCAACTCCAAGATGTGTTGGCCAGGGGGGCCCTGGAAGGATTGGGGAGGCTTTTAAATGCCTCCCCATGCATCCCCCGGCCTGTCCAAGGGCCGCCGGGCCCCTGGGCAAGCCAAGGGAAGTAATGGGGGTGTGGCCTAATATACTAATAAGCTGTGCTGTCAGAGGTGTGGCCTAATATGCTGATTAGTTTCTGCTGTTGGGTGTGGCCTATTATGCTAATAAGTTCCTGCTGGGTTTTTTCTACAAAAAAAAGCCTTGAAAGGTGAGCTCAAGTGTTACTTCTTCTCCCTTAACTAATCCAGTTGACAATTATTTATTTGTTTACTTCATTTATACCCTGCCGTTCTCCCTAATGGGCACATGAGGAGACCTACATTGTTCTCCTGTCTTTCATTTCATCCTTGCAACAACCCTGTGGGGTAGGTTAGGCTATGTGACTGGCCCAAGGTCTTTTCATCAAGCTTCAATGACTGAGTCAAAATTCGAACCTGGGACTCCCAGATCCTATGATGACACTCTAACTGCTCTACCATACCTCATAGCACTGACATGTGATGGCATTTTTCAAAGCTTGCATGACTGTTCTTTTAAAATGGCCCTTCAGAACATTGTATTTCTCAGTTTATCAGTGTTGTCCCACTTGAGACATGTACTGCAAATCCAGAAGCTAGGAGACAAAGGGTTTGCAGGCATACAGATCTTAAACTAATGTTATATGGCATGTCGAGGTGGTTAGAGTGCTGTACTGGAATCAGAAACACAGATTTAAGGGCCCACTGTGCTATGAAACTTCCTCGTTTACCTTGGCCAGTAACTCTCCCTCAGCCTAATCCACCTCAGAGGGTTGTTGCTCTGATGATAGAATGGAGGAGGGGAGAAGGATGTTGTAAGCTACTTTAGGTCCCTGCTGGGGGAAATAGCAGGTTACAAATATCTAAACAAATAAATCCTATAGAAACCTATGCTTTTCATATAATAATTATTCAAATGGGGCTGATTTAGCCTTTATAGAAAATAGGTGTAAGAAAGTCTAGCTGCAACTTCAAAAATAGCTACTTGTTTTACTTATGGATTATCAGTGTTCATAGGCCATTATCTACTTCATTCTTTTCATTTTTCAGTACAGTCTTATTCCAAATGCCAGAGGGTCACCATGATAGTCTGCTGCACACGCACATCCCACCAAAGTCTTATGGCACCTTAAAGACAAGCAAAGCTATTGTGTCCTGTTTGTGAGACAAACCCCCAAATGCACTAATAAACAGACTCTTAGTTATCTGACACATAAAGTGAGTGGGAGTTTTATTTGTATATGAAGACGTGTTTCTCAACAGGAAAGATTTACAAGCAGGATGTTAAATTCCTGCTATGATGCATTTTGAAGGATGCTTGCCCAGCTGAGAAATGCTATGTCACGTCACAAAGCCCAAGAAGTAACATACTAAAAGAGAACTTGTTTGTTTAGTGCATTTTTACCCTGCCCTTCCCCCAAGGAGCCCAGCAAGACAGTGTAACTGGACCTCCCCTGAAAAGTACTGAGGCTGACGAGTGATTTCAGCTCTCACATACTTTATTAGATGAAGAACAAGACAACTAAGCCGGCTCGCAGGCCGGCTTTTTATCCCCAGTGAGCCCACACCCCAAACACACACAACACCCGTGATTCGCTATTTACAGTTGATTGGATTACCCTGGGCTCCTCGATTGGAAGAACGCGAGGAGCCTACATTCTATTGTTTCCAGACACAAAGCTCAAGCCTTAGCCTGGCCGCGTGGCTGACCGGTCAGAACCGGTCTGAGCACATGGTAGCCCTTCGCCCATGTTTCCCTGTGAATACACCACATCCCCTTCTCCAGTTTCTCTTTACAACAACTCTGAGGTAAGTTGGCTGAGAAAGCATGTCCACCCAATGTCTCCCGGTAAGTTTTACAACAGGTGAGGATTTGAACCTAGGTTTCCCTGATCCTAGCTGAACACTCAAACCACTACACAACACCCAGCTGTCGAAGATGATGTCGAGGATGATGTCAAAGTCCCATTTGTTACTGACAATGGAAAGGCCAAACTAGACATGACATTTTCCCCATGAGCTGGCTCTGGGTTTCCCTGACCCACTAACTCTCATTCACATCAGTCAGACAGCAGCTGCTAGGATTGATTTCCAAAGCCCTGTAGGAGCCCAATTTGAATTGAACTGAGACCATGATGCAGGCAAGTGTGTGTGTGCTTCAGCCTCCCTATAGCATTTTCCAGACCCCAAACAGCACCAGAGTTGTAATTTTTAGGGTTGCCAGCTCTGGAGATTTGGGGGAATGGAGCTTGAGGAGAGTGGAGTTTCAGGAGGGGATGGACTTCAATGGGGTATAACGCCATAGAGTCCACCTTCCAAAGCAGCAATTTTTATCCAGGGGAGCTCTTGTCATCTAAATACCAGTTGTAATCCCAGGAGATCTCCAGCCACCACCGGGAGTTTGGCAACTCTAGTTTTTTGCCCAATGGAGTGTTGCACATGCAGCCCATCAATGCACGTGTCTGTAACAGCTCAGTAATCATGTATGCCCAGGCAACATTGAGCACTATCATGCAAATCATCATGGGAAAGAGGACCAGTCTTTCCCTGCTTGCTCAATGAACAGGTCAGGATAAACATCAGGAAGTGGTTCAATGCCACGTTTCTTCGAATACACTGTTTATGTGTCTCTGGCCAGCTTTGAAACTTACAGTCGTCATTACAAGGATGTTTCCGTGACAATCAAGTAGTTGTCCCCGCAACAGCAGAAAAGCTTTCATTTAACAGCTATTCAAATGTGGAGGGCTTCTTCCCTTCTCATTTCCTCCTATTATACAAACCTCTCATGCCATTTTTTTTTAAAAAAACATCAATTCATTGTTCACAGCAAATGACAGTTTTGAATATTTTCAGAACAGCAAACATAATTTGAATTATTCACAGTTGAGCCTTCTATTTAAAAATATATAAAATAAAGCTTGATACAAACATCAGCAATAAAAGGGCACTTGCTTGCTGCTAATCAGAGGAGGGTGTAAATCAACAGAACTTTGCGTCAGTGGAGTTGTGCTCGTAGATTGTACACACTGGCCTCCTAGATGGCTAATAGATGTATGCAGAGTTACTCCAGTCTAAGTAAATTGGTTTCAGTGTGATTAGGTGGGACTTACTCTGCACAGGATTGCACTGTAAATCTCCCAGTGTGGACAAATATAAGCATGGGAAAGATGCTTATATGCACCCCAAGGGGTGGGAGGGAGCTCAGTAGGACAGCACACATTATGCCAGGCCTCTGCCTATAGCAGGAGACATAAGAACCTAAGAGCCCTGCTGGATCAGACCAGTGGTCCATCTTGTCCAGCATCCTGTCTCACACAGTGGCTAACCAGTTCCTGTGGAGGGCCAATAACAGAGCATTAGAGGCCAAGGGCTTCAGAAGATGAATAACTCTAACTTGACAGGCATCCTGGTGCTTTGTCTGCTGGTGCCTCATACATATGGTTTAAAATTAGTAAATTGATAAGCACTCATGAATTGATAATTGATAAGCACTCGTTAATAATATAATGAAATTCTTCCGACATAGCAAGACACTTGCTGGATCAGACCAGTGGTCCATTTAGTCCAACATTCTATTACATGCATGAAGGGCCAGCAAACTGGGCATAGAGGCCAAGGCCTTCCCCGATGCTGCCTCTAGCAGTAGCACCCAGAAATCTGCTGCCTCTGTTAGGTTTGCCAACGTCCAGATGGTTGCTGGAGATCTCCCACTATTACAACTGATCTCCAGGAGAGAGAGAAAATGGCCACTCTGGAAGGTGTATTCTATGGCATTAAAGCCCACCAAAGTCCTTCCCTTTCTCAAACCCCACCCTCCCCAGGCTCCACCCCCAAAATCTCCAGGTATTTCCCAACCTGGAGCTGGCAACCCTACTCTGTATACAGAGGTTCCCTTTACTTTAAAGTCATTAATTTCAATCTTTCTGCCTTTCATGATCATTCTTACTGCTTATAATAATTTTCTTGTGTGCAGAATGTGTTAAAAAATATACCACAAAAGTTTAACTAAAACTAAGAAAAAATCTTCCTTTGATATCATTCCCACCCATTCTGTTCTCAGTAAGAAGAAATCACAAACCAGCTGCTGTTATTAGCAAGCCCAAGAAGTGTGGAAAAGTATGTTTAGAGATGAAATTTGCTTTTTGTAGTTTTTGGAGAAATCAGTAGAGTTGTCATCTTCCGGGGGGGGGGGGCTGGAGATCTCCTGACTACAGATCTCCAGACTACAGAATTCAGTTCCCCTGGAGAAAATGGCAGTTTTGAAGGGTGGGTGGATTCTATGGCATTATACCCTGCTGCAGCTCCTCCCCAGGCTCTACCCCTAAAGCTCCAGGAATTTCCCAACCTAGATTTGGCAGCCCTAGAAATCAGCCATCCAGTTATCAAGAAGCTCACTTAATCAGCAGGGCCAACAAAACATGAACAGAGATGTAGGTGACTTGGTTTTAGGATCGATGGAAGATGGCTGGTTGATGGAAGAATGGCTGATCAAATTTATATTCCACCTTTCTCCCCAAATGGGGCACCAAATTAGCTCACAGCAAAAATTAATGTCCAATGATGCAAAAACAAACATGAGAAAATGGGGGGAGGGCTTCCAAATGCTAGGAGATCTTCCCCTTGGCTCTAGGTTATGACCCTCAGGCTAAAGCCCAGAACCCTGTGGTTGTAGGCCTTTGTCTCAGATTGAATGACTTGTACCCACCTGGCCACACCCATGCACCTGTATTGTTAGCTGAGGAATTAAACACCATGGATTGAGAACTTCCATAAACACTTGCCATAAACAGAAAGCAGATTAGAACTTTAGTAAACAGGCCAGTTTAACAAGCTGTACACTCCAGACTTTCTTCCTTGTCTCCGCTGGAAGTCCAGCAGCCATCTTCCCATAATTCCCCCTCTTACTGTGCCTCCAGCCATTCCTAGGCATTAAGTTCCTGCACAGGAGATAAACAAACAGCCCATGATCATGAGAGGGAGGGCAGGAAGGGTTGCCTCAGTGCTTAGTTCTTGTGGCCCTTTCTTACACATCCAGGGAAATGCTGATCGCCACTTTGGGGTCAGGAAGCAATTTTTCTCCAGGCTGGTTTGGCCAGGGATCCTGGAGGTTTTTTGTCATCTTCAGAGCGTGGAACAGTGGTCACTGAGGGTGTGGAGGGGGAGGTATTTGTGAATTTCCTACATTGTGCAGGGGGTTGGACTAGATGACCCTGGGGATCCCTTCCAGTTCTATGATTCTAGCAGCTACAGACTAGCAGATGTCTCTCCCCACAATTCCCTTTTGCATCAGGCAAAAACATTTACAAAATCAAAATGTATGTATTTATCCCATTTTCCCCATCTTGATCTGTCCTATTTTTCTGTTTACTTTCGCATTTTTCTGTTTATCAAAGGACCCAAAGGAGCTTACAGTAAAAGTTAAAACCACATTTTCAGACAATTGCAGAACATTGAAACAACAAACCCAGAAGACCAAACCAAGAAACAAAGCAATCTAACATTCCAAATATTCCCACACCATCTCATACCTGTTTCTAAAATCTACAAGGGAGATTGCCTTCTTTCAGGGCCAACCTCAGGATTTTGGGTGCCCAAACTGCTTTCTCTTGCTGCCATAAGAGAGAGCAGCCACCTTCCTCAGACCTCAGCCTCCTCCTGCTCCACATCAGCAGAAAGGCAGCACCCATCTTCCTCCCCCCCTGAACTGCAGTGCAGCAGGAAGCCACTGCCCACCTCTTTGCCCCCCCTTCCCACTATAGCAAGGTGCGATGGAGAAGGAAGGAAGAAGGGGAGGCAGCAAAGGAAGGAGGAAGAGGGCTGGGCCTGCCTCCAGGTAGCACCAGGAGATCTCCAGCTATTACAGTTTATCTCCAGATGACCAAAATCAGTTCCACTGGAGAAAATGGCTGCTTTGGAGGATTGGCTACATGGTATTATAACCTGCTGAAGTCCCTCCCCTCTCCAAACCCCACCCTCCCCAGGATCCACCCCCCCAAATCTCCAGGTATTTCCCAACCCAGAGGTGGCAACCCTACCCACCCACCCCCGGATGCTGCCTGCTGTCCCTAGGGCTGAGGACATCTCTTGGGTCTACTGCTTGCTGCAGCAGAGTCCAGTGCTGTGGGCAGGTGGTGGGTGGGCTGGTGGGTGGGGACAGCAGGACTGGTTGCTGCCCCTTGACAGGGAAAAATAATTTTGACTGGGTTCTGTTAAAGGGTCCAAATAATTGAGCAACTAACCAGTAGAAGCAAAATATTTATTAATTGATCATGATCTAGGAAAGTATCCCTAAAAGAGTTCAAGACACTAACACTATTACTTTGTGCATCTTTGGTACTTATAGCATAGTTTATATCACAAAAATGCAGTAACATCTAGCCAACCAATGCACACCTACTCAATACTGCACCAAATCTTAGCCAATGAGAAAACAATCTATACTTCCTTCTTAACATACTTTTTAAGAATACTACTACCTTACCTATTTTATGCTACAAGAGTAACAAGAACTGGTGACTAGTATGTTTAAGCAAGAGGATACATAGATTATGGGCTAGTTTCCTTAAAGGAATGCAGTTAATTGCAGAATGCACAGATAACAGTACACAGTCAGCACTTCCAGCATTTCTTCACTTGGCCTTCACAAACATGTCTACACAATGACTTATTCACATTTCACCAATTTCCCCTTCACTTCTGGTGCCCTACGCCCAACATGATGCTTGGGGGTACCATGATACCTGTCAACAACTTTCCTGGTGCCTAGCAAGTGTTTTTTTATAAATTGGGCAGGGACAGGAAGGGCTTTTGCCCAGCATGATTTCTGACTGGCCATTGGAGATTTGATTGGCTATGCAGATTTTTTTTTAATCTTGCTTTGGCAGCAACTGCCACCACAACCCAAGGAATGTATGACTGAAGGTAGGATGAGGCAACCATTTTGTACTGGTTCCAACTCCTGCAGCAGCCATTTTATGGTAGCCATTCTGTGGCTGCTCCAACCATGCTGTGTCAAGCCTGAGGACCGCTGCACTGGGCCGTGGCCTACATGTGGCTAGTAGATGGGCTGTCCCGGCTTCCTGGCAGTTTCTGGAAGGTTGTCCCCTAACATAGGGGCTGTCACGATAAATGTTGGAGGCTGGGCAGTGGCAGTACCAACAGATCTTTAGGTTTATAAGGACTGACAGAAAGCCCTGCTGGGATGGGCAGAACTGCTGCGTGTATTCCTATGAGGACTGTATTCCTATGAGAACTGCTGCGTGTATTCCTATGAGGTCCTTCAGTAATGTGGGTCTCAGATCATGAAGGGTTTTAAAGGTGCAATCCAATCCAGCACCTCTAATTAAACTGAGAAACAAGTAGGCAACCAATGTAAGGATGGAATTTTGATGTGATGTTTATAAACCATCTTGCTACAGTAAGTAATCAGACCTGCATTTGGACAATTAAAGTTTCCAGGTTATTTTCAGACAGCCCAGATTTGAAGTTACCATAAGCTGGATCAATGTAGCTAGACTAGTTAAAGTCTAAAAAATTAAATAAGATCTGTCAGGTATAACTGAAAGAAAGAAACACTTTGGGCCATCATATTAACTTGTGTGTTACTTCTGGAGGGTGTTAGAGATGTAAAACTAAGTGCATCAGTGTTAAAAAGCATAAGGAATAGTTCCAGTTTCCATGAAACCCTGCAGGTCCCATGCAGTAGACTCTGGATGTCCAGTGACCACCTCCTGAAAACTGGCTTGAGAGAAAAGCCACCTAAGGACTATTTGTATGACTGCTGTTCTCCAGATGTTTTAAGACTATGGCACAGTAAACTCTATCAAAGGCATCCAAGAGAATGAGCAAGTTGAAAGGGGAAGTTTTTCCTTCAACAGTCTTTCTACTGAAATCATCCCCCAGGGTGATGAACCCTGTCTCTGTCCCATAAATGGGCCTGACGCCAGACTGAAAGGATTCAAGAGCAGATGAGTCATCCAGAAAGCTCTAAAGTTGCTCTGCCACCACCCACTCAATAACTTTCCCTAGAGAAAACAGACCGGGAACCTGACCAAAGCTCTTTGCCCAAAAAAGGTCTTGGGAAGTTGCCTTCTGACAGGGAAACACAGATGATCTCCCTCACCTTACCTAAAGATTTTAACTGCCAGTCCAAGCATAGTTCACAGAATCCTGTCAATGCAGGGCCGGCTCACCCACTAGGTGAACTAGGCATTCGCCTAGAGCGCAAGCTGGCCCTGGGGCGCCAAACCGCACCCCCTCCCCAAAACCTATGATCTTCTCCCTGGCCGCCTCTGACTGCCTCCGCCTCGCTTTGACTGCCAGCGCCCAGAACCCCCACGCTTCTCCCTGGCCGCCACTGACTGCCTCCACCTTGCTCTGACCACCAGCACTGCCCAGAAACCCCGTGCTTCCCACCTGAGGGAAGCTGAGTTGCGCCCCCCGGAAGCTGAGTTGTGCCCCCCACTGGGATCAAGACCTTAGCTGCAGAACCTTCTCCCCTGGGCAGCCGGCTGCCCAGGCGGCTTGGAGCCCCACCCGCTCGCCCCTGGGAGCACCTTCTTCAGAGGACCGCACTGGCCCGCTGAGCTGGGAAAGGGAGGGCACTGCGCCTTTAAGGTGACCAAGGCTCAGCTCAGTATCCGGTCCCTGCTGGGAAAGGAAGCCGGCGGAAGAACTTTCTGGCTGTCTGGAGACATTTGAAGTACCGGGGGCAGAGGCTGTCCAGCGTCATCAATTCGGGGCTCCCAAGGGGGGAGCAGCGCAAGTCCTGCCCACCTCCGCTCTGTGTAACTCCTTAAGGGCATGGAGGTGACGCCAGAGAGCGCGTGGAAGGCCTGCCCGAATCGCTTCTGGCTGCAGAGAAGGCAGCGGCAGGGGAGACCTGGGAGGCAGGCCAGGGGGGGAGGCAGAGCCACAGGCTGGCTGCCCTGGGGCAGGGGGCAGATCAGGGCCCAAGCTAAGGACCAGGGGACAGAAGATGATCTCCAGCAGCCGGCCCCAAGTTCTTCCGCTGGCTTCCTTTCCCGGCGGGGAGCGACTGCTGAGGTGAGCCTTGGTCATCTTAAAGGTGCAGTGCCCTCCCTTTCCCGACTCAGCATGCCAGTGCGGCCCTCCGAAGAAGGTGCTCCCAGGGGCAAGTGGGTGCTCCGAGCCGCCTGGTCATCCGGCCCACCCAGGGAGAAGGTTCTGCAGCTGGCAGGTCGCTTCTGGATAAGGTAGAGGCTTGAATTTAGCCCCTCCCCCACCTGCCTCCCTGCCTGCCTTCCAGGCACAGGTGGGAAGCAGTCGACGACCCTGCTTTGGCGCAGCCGCCTGGGTGTTAGGAGGGACAGCCCAGGGTTGGCTGGCATGAGGGGATGGAGCCTGGGCAATTTCCTTCTCTCCAGGTCCTGCCTAGAGGTTGGCAACCCTGTTATTGGTGGGCGGGTGTGGGGAGGCCCAGAAGGTAGCCCCGCCTAGGGAGCAAAAAAACCTCGGGCCGGCCCTGCCTGTCAACATTGTTCAGGGACACATAGCTGAAACCATATATAGTGAAATGGCCAGATGGTGCTTTAGACTCTTCTACTTTATCATCTGTTTTATTTATTTTTATTTGTTTCATTTATACCCTTTCTCCCCAATGGGGAACCAAAGCATCTTACAACAACCCTGTGAAGAAGGTTAAGTGTGCATGACTGGTCACCCAGCAAACTTCCATGGTAGAGTGATCTTCCATTTCCTAGTTCAACACTTCTAACCACCAGCTTGGCCCCCAAAGTCTGACTAGATTTGGGAGATATCATCTGCAAAGTGTATGAAAACATTGCAGCAAATGGTCAGATAGTAGCAGTCCTAACAGACCAGACTAGCCAGATCTCATCAGAGCTTAGATGCTAAACAAGGCCAGTGCTTGGATGGGAGACCACCAAGGAAGACTGAGGCTGCTGTATAGAGGGAGGCGATGGCAAACCACTCCTGCTCATCTCTTGCCTTGAAAACCCCATGAGGTGGAACCTTATGAGGTCTCCATGACTTGATTGTAACTTGACAGCATGCTTTACCTTTAATAGTCAAATCACTATCAGTCTGAGACAGAGACTTTGGAGTTGTTAAATATTGAATTTTGCTAAATAACTGTTCTGGGTGCAAAAATAACAGAGGAATAACACTTTGACACTGTCAACTCATATATTACTCAAAGTAGGCAGTCTCCACCTAGTCTAGGGGGAATAAGCTTGGAGACAAAGTGAGAGATGGGTAACTGGCATCTCCACCTATGTATACAGGGATTGCCCCTATGAGAACTCTTGAAAATGACCAGGCCATTATTTATGGGAAAGGTTTTTACTGGAACGAAAAGAAAGCACGATAAACAAGGGAAGAAAGCAGGATACACAAGGGTGCACACAGCAAATGCATGCAAAAGCTAAGAAAGAAGATTAGGGAAGGAAGGGGAAAGCATTCTAGGGATGGGTAATAATTACTGGTCTTGAAAAGATCTGCAGAAGCAGCAAAGTCGAAGAGGAAATGGCCAGCACTTTGAGAAGCCAGAGGGAACCCACATGCAAGTTGGGGTGTGAGGGGGATCCAAGAACACACACACACTCTGCTGGGGCAGCAGGGTGACATATTTATAGGGCAAAATGTATCCAGAGGCTGGTTGACTCACTGCCAGGTGACAAAGAACTGATTGTCCTACTGGAAGTAGTCATAGAGGTAGGAGAGGTTTGATGGCCCTCCAAGCACCAGGAAGGAAGGATACTGGGGAAGGTAAGTAGACTTAAGTGTTGCTGAAGCGATGCTTAATCGATAATGGGTGAAGAGGAAGCTGGGCTTGGGTGCTGAAGGGATTATTCCCAAGTGATCCATTGTTCTGAGCCATGCATATTTCCAGAGCAAGGAGGGGGAAGTAGCTAGCTAGCCTCTTTTCTCATGCCTTGAAACTGATTTCCCAGGCCTCTGCCTGGCTGACATCCATTTTGACCTGCACTTAATGTTTTAGGGCAATGTACGGAGGGGTGCTTCTGCCTTAAGCTGCCCCCCAATAGGGGAAGAGGTCTGACTTCTAACACAAAGGCCTTCCAATGGACTGTATGGTGTTCTCTGTTAGATTCAGTATGAGTTTTCTGCAACTGATTCTACTATTCCTTGGTTTAAGAACACTATAATTTTTTCTAAACTAGAAAAAAAGGGAGTAAGGATACAGAAAAAAGGAAGGGAAAGGGGATTGTTCTTATGAAGAACATTTTAAAACATTCACAGACATCAAAGTTTATTCAGAGATACCAATTATATTTTACATATAAAAGATGGGTAATAATGTAGGTATTTTAGATATAATCAGCGCAGATTTTACTTTCTCATTGGTGGTGGAAAGTGCCATCTGGTCACAGGCAACCATAGCATTTTCAAGGCTTAACTAAAAGCCAGGTATAGAAACTTACATTCAGCTTCACTGCCAGCCCAGGTGCAAAGCTCCTGTTTGGGAATGATTTAAACCCCCAATTTTTAAAAAAATGTTTTCAGATTTTTATGTAAACGGGGGGGGGGGTGTCCCCCAAGTTTACAGAACTATCAGTTTTCTTTCAGCATGGTCCCAGTTTGCAGATTTAAGTATCCACAGACGGGGCTACACTTCACTATTAGAATATACAACAGCATTTGTCCAAATCAGGGCTTTCAAGAGGTACTACAGTCCCATAAAAGATTCCATCTGGGTCTCCCCGGTCACACCTCTGTGATGCAACCCTAACAGTACATGAAAACAAACCACATGGCATCCATGGACCCCCAGGATGACTAGGACCCCTGGAATTTTGCCTCCCTAAATCCCACTTCTCGTTGGCCCTGGTTCATATTCACTGTTTATTCCCCGTTTAAACTCTACTTAAACTAACTCTGTTTAAATTATATTTTTGTACCTTATTTGCCAAAAAAATCACTTTGTGTAGGAGTTCAGTGGAGAATTTGGAATGCAAACTACCCCACATGATGACCTATGCCTGGGAATAAACAACACCCTAAAGTCATATAGATATATGTCTGTAAGATAGCAGCTGAATTATTTCAAGTAATTCCATGTAAACATTGCAAATATCTTACTTACAAAATAACTGGAATTAAATTATTGTTGATTTTCAAGCAAATTCTCTTGCTATGCATCATTAAAGCTTATTTGATGGCATCATGGAGGTTCTATGAGTGAAAGCCAAGGACAAGGGGAGATTGAAATATAGTTAATTAATTAACAAGGCAGATCTCATTAAAACATTTTATTGAAAAATATATGTATTTGCATCAACATTATCACATTAGACATAATTTGCTTATAATCAAAAAGAAAGCATAACATTGTACATATACATTTGAAAATCATATTACCATGTGACCTTTCTTCATATTAGTAGAATGTCATGCAGAATCATAATGGCTCCTAAATACTGCATACAAGTAGTTTAAGCTGCAGGACCAGGACAGAAACCTAGGAACCTAGGACCAGGAGTGATATGGGGTCTCAGAGCAATCAGGGATCAGCAATCAAGAGGTCTGCCCTGCAGATAGAGTTACCAAGTTCCTACCTTTTGTCAGTGGGGGGCTCCAGGCTGCTGGATATTCTTACATGGAAGTGACATCACTGTGCCAGGCACATTGTGGGGGGCACTCTAGCATTTGGCCAAAAACTCTATGGTCACCATAGAGCTATTGGCTGAATGCTAGAGTGTCCCCCACACAACATGCCCAGCGCGATGATGTCACCTCTGGGTGACGTTATTGTGCTGGGCACTTCAGATGCCACAGAGCTCTTTGGGGGTGTGGCTCCCCTGCCAGCCAGTTGGCCAATGGGCGGGTTGGGGAGCCCAAAATCGGGAGAACCCCCCCATCAGGGGCATGGCAACCCTACTTGCAGATAAAGGACAAACATGAGATCCAGAGTAAGCAAAGGTCTACAGCTAGAGAAAGCATTCTGGGCTTGGAAGCATAGTCCAGGGGCAAGGTGGCATCTGTTGCTGAATGGTCAATCTAGCAGCAGAACAGGAAGGAACATGGATTGTGCAGATACAGAAGAAGGGTGGAACAGGTACAGGAGAGCAAAGAAGGGCAGGATGCTAACATAAGTTCAAGAAAAGGCCATGTGCAGAGCTGTGAAGTTCTGTGGGGAAATGGAAAACTTCAGGGGGGGGAACGATTTTCCACATTTCCCCCCCATTTTTCTGAGAGAAAAACTGAAAAATTGGGGGAATACTGAAAAAACTCCTATGAAATATTTTGTATTTTAGAATAAGTGAAATACTTTTAAAGACAAGGTGGCCACGCTGTAGACATATACAGCTCTTAAATACAAGATGCATTTCTGCACGTAGAAGGATACTTGATCTTCATGAGGGCTTCTGTGGCCCTTCTGATATGACCTGATGGGTGACCTTTTCACCTCTCCCTCAAACCACCACTATGACATACATACCCACAGACTGGGTATCAAATAGCTTATTGCCCTACCTTGCTGGAGGGGACAAAAGATCAGAAGGAGGTAGGGCAGAAGGAGCACCAAAGCCTCAGAGGAAAACTCTGAAAGTTTCATTGAGAACTGAGCTCTCTAACCAGTAGCTACAGAAGGAAGAAGACAGTGTCTAGCTGGAACTACATCTAGCTGTGCAGATATTATTATTGACTCTTTGTGTCACCCATTCTTCAGATCAAATAATATATTTTATGTTATTTAACACAAAGCTTGTGTTTTCTGTTTTCTCCTATTTTGTCTACTTTTCAGACAGCAAAAATTAAAATATATGGGGTAAGGTAACATAGGGTGCATCAGCCTGCAGTTTTCTCATAAGCATTGGGTATATTTGCAGTTTTGATTGTAGAAAACTAAGGCATTTGTAACTCTTAAATTCCATAAATATTTCAAGATAAAAAATAAGGATCAAGAAGACGCGGGGGAAATCGGGGGGAGATGTGGGTCAAAATGTGGCCATGCAGCAAATAGTGGGAAATTGAACAGTACAACTGAAGGAAACGGGAGACCAAGGGCAGAACAACTGTGGCATCAGTCCTTCTGTCTCTTGTATTGCCAGAACACCAAGACAGGCAACAACTGAGAGCTGGCGACTGTAACAGTGTCTGAAATAAGCATGAACGATCAAAATCAGACTTGCTTCAAAGCCCAAATTAAAATTAATCAGCCAAGATTAAATGGAATAGCGGTGGGAATGCAGTGTGAACAACCCGATGTTCATTTTCGTTAGGCAATTAATGCCAGTTCATCAGGGACAAAGTGGCAAAAAAATCTGACAGAATGAAATTACGCAAAAGATTGTAGGTGAATTGTGTGGTCAGTTGCCTGGCATTTCATGCTGTTCTTGTTCTATTGGATAATACACAGAGCAGCTCAAGTTTTTATTTATGAAAGATTTGGAGATTGCTAGATGCTTGTTAGATGAACAAGTGCTTGTTAGATGAACAAAATCAACAGATCCTTCATCTTTCGAGAGTCATCATGTGGGCAAAGATGTCTTTTATGGAAGGAGCTTTTGAGAGACTGCTTATGAAGGAGATGTTTGAAGTCCTATAATGAAGGACTGTTTATCAGATACTATTTACGAAGGATTTGGAGTTTATTAACACATTCTTAGTAGATGATCATTTAACAAAGCCTATAGCTAAATGCACTTCTGTTGAGAGACATGTTGTGGACAAGGGCTCACCTTTCACTGAAGAAGCTTCTGCAAGGCAAGTGAGAGATGGGATAAACAGTGGGAATTTTTGGCTTTAGAGTGCAGAGTCTGTAACAATTCAAAGTATTTCTGGCTTGTTTAATCTATGCGTCTGCTAGTCTAATGAAGAAATAATTTAACCATGCAGGGCACTGAATATCTGTCATGGTAGAAGAGATCTGAACTGTTCCATCTTGGTATGGTATTCCCCCAGCAGGCTTTAAGGACCTACATGTTTAGAGTCCCATCAAGAGGCCCCATGAATTTGTTCCCCAAAATTCTCATCAGTGAATTAGTATTATTAACCATCAAGAGAAGACAGGTGCTGTAATTAATCAAGACGTTTGATATAGTTCCTTACCCACAAGTTTAAAATCTGTTGAAACTCGTTAAATACTGACTCAGGCCATTTTGTTGTTCAGTCGCACAGTCGACCTTCGCCCCATGGACCAGATTCGCCAGGCCATTGACATGGTCTATTATAAATCAGCACTGTCTACTCTGATGGGCAGCAGCTTTTCTCGGTCTCAGGTTGCAACCTTTGACATCATGCTCTACCACTGTGCCACAGCCTCTACCCACATGACATATGACAGAAGTAAATTTGGGATAAACGTTTGGCACAAATAAAGTTCCCATGGTTCTCCTTGACAGTCAAAGTTGCAGAGAACAAGTACTAGGATGGATGGACTACTTAACCTAGGGATCCCAGCCTCTAGGTGGGATCTGTGGATCCCCTGGAATTACAGCTCATCTCCAGTCTACAGAGATCAGTTCCCCTGGAGAAAACAGGTGCTTTGGAGGGTGGATTCTATGGAATTGTACCTCACTTAGGTCCCTGTCCTCCCCAGGCTCCATTCCCAAATCTGTAGGAGTTTCCCAGCCTGGCTTTGGCAACCCTATGCCTCCCATCCCCTGCTGGTGGCCAGGAGGGACCTGTCAACCCTAGCTTTTCCTGCAGTCACTTTCCTGTTGTTTTTTCTCTGTTTGACTGGGAAACCATCTTGGAGCCCAGCGAGGGTTGCCAGCTGTGGGCACAGAAATACCTGGAGATTTTGGGGGTGGAGCCTGGGGAGGGAAGGGACCTTCAAAGCTACCATTTCCTCCAGGTGAATGTCTGGAGATCAAATGTAATAGCTGGAGATCTCTATCTCCCACTTGGAGGTTGGCCATTCTATACCCAGCTGAGGGGAAAATATCTAGGGCAAGTTGAGAGACTATAAAGAAAAACCAGCTGGTGAGGAAAGAGTTAAGCACCCCTTTCCTGCCCAGCAGTCTTACTTTGCCCATACCAATTAATCCAGCCAGTGCTATACTTTATCAAGAAATAACAGTGTCTTTCCTCCTGAGAACCTTTAGCCAACTGCATCAGGAGGAAAGACACTGTTATTTCTTGATAAAGCATAGCATTGGCTGGATTAATATGTGCTACTGATTTTGACACACTCTGAAGAAGACAGTCTGCAACAAGGGGGAGGTATTCGTGAATTTCCTGCATTGTGCAGCGGGTTGGACTAAATGACCCCAAAGGTCCTGTCCAACTCTATGATTCTACAAGAAAGAAATTAAGAATTTAATCAGTGGTCTTTTTGACACATTGTTAATCTATGAGTGAAGGTCAACTATTCTGTGACTGTATGCAATGAAATTTTGTGGCAAGGTAATGGTCCTGGATACTTGATTCACTTCTTTGTATGTAGCAACATTGTTACACAGTGGAAGTATCACTGAATGCAGAGTATTTTGCTTGCCGCTTGTGTATTTATGTGTATTTATGGAATATATGTAACAAATGTGGAAGTTGTTGCAAAATTGTGATATCATAATAAGAAATACAATAATACACTTATAATGTAAAAATTGAATTTTACTGTACATTAATTGAGGTGGCTCAGAGGTTAAGATGCTGAACTGCAGACTTGAAGGTTGGTAGCTCGGCAGTTCGAGACCCGAGTGCATGACAGTGAGCTCCGGCCCCAGCTCCTACCAACATAACAGTTCAAAACCAATTATTTATTATTTATTTATTATTTTCCATTTATATCCCGCCTTGCCGAAAATCGGCTCAAGGCAGCTAACAACATTCAGCCAAGAAATTGCAAGTAGATAAATAGGTACTGCTTTGGTGGGAAGGTAACAGTGTTCCGTGCGCCTTGGCGTTTAGTCATGCTGGCCACATGACCACAGAAAAGTCCTTGGACAGTGCTGGCTCTTTGGCTTGTAAACGGAGATGAGCACCGCCCCCTAGAGTCGGATTTGACTGGCTTTCAAGCAAGGGAAACCTTTACCTTAATGTAAAAATCGAATATTATTGTACATTAATTGAGGTGAACAACTTATAGACAGTATTCATCTTGTGGTTTCTACTTTCTATACTGTGTCTCTTTGTTTTTGTTATGTCTGGTTCCCACAGAAGGAAGGGAAATAGTAGACAAGGCACTGAGAGAAAGCACCAGTTAGACAAAACAATAGGAGAGAAATGCTTTTAAACGTGGCAATAGATGAAGCAGCAGCTCTTCATCTCCAAGTGCCACGATGGGAAACAGATGGGCTTGGAGGAATACAAATTTCACACTCCCTCACTGTAACGGCTCCTCAGAGCAGATCTTCTCCACATTGTTGAAAATGGGGCATCAGTGTCAGATCACATAGACTGGAATCGTTTCTGGCAGAATTCAGATATCTGATAATGAGTGTAAAACAGGTTCCTTCACTGCCTCGTACAATTGCTCAGAGGAGCTCAGTTTTTCATAATTATCAATATGGTATCCAAAGGTAGCACTCCATAATGAGCAGCATTGCATCGTTTTGCCAGCAACAGATGGACCATTTTACGAAACTAAGGTGGATTATCTGTGTAATTCTTCTCATGTGAACATTTTCACATGAACACATGCCTTATGCTGAGTAAGATGATTGGTCTATCAAGGTCAGTATTTTTTCAGTGCTGTTTTTTTAATATATGTTAGTAGTTCATTAATTTTGAATGATTTTATTGGTTGGTGTTTTTATTACATTTCACTTGTAAGCCACCACAAACAAGTTTGCTGGAGGGGCGGCATAAAAATGTTCTGAACAGAATAATAAATACTCTGGAGTGGCAGCAACTGTGTGTGTGTAAAAAGCTGCTTTGGGTCCCTGATCAGGGAGAAAAGCAGGAGATGTTTGTGTATACATATGCCCCCCACCCACTTTTCTCCCTGATCAGGGACCCAAAGCAGCTTTTTCATACTGTCCCCCTCTCCTCCACTGAATCTTCACAGCAATAATCTTGTTGAGGGTAGATTAGTCTGAGAGATGGTGACAGACCCACCTGGCAGGCTTCCATGGCTGAACAGGGGATTCGAATCCAGTCATCCTATGTCCTAGCCCTATGCTCTCACCACTATACAACACCAGCCCTTGGGGATCTTTTACCACTTCACTACCTGATCCTTTTAACTGGAGATGGAACCTCAGGCCTTTTGTATGCAAAGCAGATGCTCTCCCACTGAGTTATGATTCCTTTTCCAAATAGTTTCTTTAAATACATTCATAAAATGGACAGTTCTTTTTTTCCATAGTTCAGCTCCTTGGGGGGGGGGGGCCTCCTGACAGACCTTTGCATTTCACAGCATTAAGACACTGGTGTAAAATTCTGCAATTCTGTATTGGGTCAGATCCTGAGAATCTGTTCCACTAGCAACAGAGCCGTCCCCTGGTGCAACAAATATACCTCTTCTGCCAGACCAACGTTCCTTGAACGGATGAAATATTCCCTGTGCCAGACAAAGGCTCTGCCATTTGCAGAACTGATTCACAAGCGCCACCCACAGTGCTAACAATTGTTTTCCCTCTATACTCACATTGAGATATAAACTATTGAGATTGTTTCCTTCATTGCCTGCTCCTCCCCCCCCTTTTCCTTCCCTGCTGTTTTACTTTTGGCTTTAATAGATGCACATAGACTCAACACACAGAGACACAGATACTACGATTGCTTTCCACACACCCTGGACAGCCTCCTCTGCAGATGGTGCTTCTTCTGCCTCTAGTGCAGAAGAAGCGCTAGAGACAGAGACAGAAGAGAAACAGAGAAGTAGAAATTAAGGAGCTAGGAGACGTTTCTTACAAGCTGGGCATACAAATTGTAAGGAAGGAAGATGGATGGTTCATTTCTCCTAAACCAGAGACAGAAAATAATTAAACCCTTAAAAAAATTAGGTCTAGAAAACACCAACACAGTGGCAACACCTATGGAAACTGACTCTCTTAAGAACACCAAAATAAATGAGCTTTACTTAAAGATAATCTGTACAAAACTGCCATAGGAAAACTTTTATACCTAACCACCACTAGCAGACCTGATATTGCAACCAGTGTTGGGATCCTTAGTAGAAAGACAAGTGCACCTAGCAAGAAAGAGTGGGTTGCAGTAAAAATGGTGTCAAGATATCTAGAAGGAACTCTGGATGTGAAACTAAAATTGCCAGTAATCCCGAATTAGTTGGTTACACAGATGCAGTTATGGCAGAAGACAGTTTAGACCAGAGGTGTCAAACTTATTTGTTATGAGGGCTGGATCTGACATAAATGTCACTTTGTCGGGTGTTGGGCGAAATGCTCTCTAGGGGTAGAGCACCTCGCAACAGGTATAATTAATTTCGGGATCTTTTGGTCTATGTCTACGAGGAATGGGCTGCCACGGGAACTTCCCAATGAAGAGACGAGAGACAGGGCTCAGAATAATGTTTCAGTTTACTTAAATACACAATTCTAAGACCAGTTACATTCAACAATAGCAAATCACACACACATACATTCAAGAGCTAGGAAATATAGATAGATATAGCACAGTTGCATGAGCAGGTAAACATTGGTTCGTTGAGGGCGATATTTACCTCCAAGGTGCGGCTCCTAAATCTTCCAGCGAGTGGGGTTAGGTAGGGTAGGAAGGATGGAAGAAGGGGCACGTGGTCTAGACCAGCTAACAACGCACGTGTATAATTCCAGCTGCAGACTGGAATGAAGCGAGGCAAGGGTTCGGGTACAGGATGGGGGCGTAAGAGGGTAAAAGCAGACAGACAGAGGTCGTGGTTTCAGCAGCAGGGGGTCAGAGCGTCAGAGAGAGCGCAGGGGACGGCCTGACCCAGAGATTGCATTTTTATAGCATCTTGGATGCTGGGCGTGAAAGGCCAGGCGGTATACACCTACTGACCCTCCCAGCTGGCTGTGTCAGAGACAATTTCAAATCTTATTGGCTACACTGTCCGTTGGATACCTGGGGGCTGGACAGAGGAAGCTGGCTGGCAGGCAGATGGTTTCTCCAGGTAGCTGATGGCTCTTCTATTGTTCAGGTGTATGGCTTGGGTGGGGAAGGCAATCCCTTCATGCAAACGACTGGCAGAGGAAAAGTCCTTTGTCTGCTGTATGGCCCTTAATCTATGTATGTGACATGCGGCACGTATGCAATGGAGTCCCTCAGAGTAAAAAGACAGCTTTTTCCCTTCTTTATGGACTTCTCCTTTGGCATCCATTTTACAGTCTAGCAAGTACACAGACCATGTGGCAACAGCAAACAGTCCATAGCAAAGCCCCATAATGGCGTCAGGGCTAACACGGGCCAGGCCATGTGTGCCATAAAATATAACACAAGGTACTGGAGATATAAACTTTATAAAGATAATTTCAGATGCCGAATGGCAATAGTGGACATGATTGGATTAGGTGTGATATGCAGATGGGTGGAGATATCAGCATTGGTGTGATATACAGAGTCGTGGAGATATCAGCATTGGTAATGAGACAGGAAACCTAGGTCTATATTTGGTACAGGAGGATTCAGTTCAGGAAGATGCAAAGAATAAATGGAAATAAGTCTGAAGAAGTGGGCAGTGACTCTTTAAAGGTGCTACTGGATTCTTTCTACTACTATTAGAAACCACAACATTAAAAAACCAGTGGGGGAACATTTTAACCTTCCAGGGCATTCAGTTGCTGACCTAAGAGTAGCAGTTCTCTTACAAAGGAATTTCAAAGGGTGATTAGAAAGAGAGACTGCTGAATTGAAACTGATCATGAAGCTCAAGACAATGCAAACTTGTATCGAAACCCGACCACGTGCGAGGCGAGTCCCCACGTGGTCATGCGAAGCCTCTGAGCTTCACTCCGGGAGACAATAGCCCAAACAGATCAGCCCACACCAATCAGAGGGCTAGGTTCCTGGTCGGGACCTATGGAACTCTCGGCCTCTGTATATAGCCTATCACGGAGTGGGGGGATGTTCTGGGAGCGAGTTTCATGGACCATATAAGCCAGCCTGTGAGCCGGGGTTCCCTTGTCTTGTTCTGCACCTAAATAAAGTATGAGAGCTGAAATCACTTGCCAGTCTCAGTACTTTTCAAAACTCCTGGACTGAATTGAGACCTAGGTTTCTTCTCTCATTACCAATTCCTGTTATTGTCATTTGGTGTCTGAAATCACTTCACTCTCCAAGATACAGGGACAGATGGACTCACATTCCAACTGTATCTGAAGAAGTGAGCAGTGATTCATGAAAGCTCATGCCCTGCCACAAATTTTCTTAGTCATTAAGGTGCTGCTGTACTCTTGCTCCCTTTCACTAATACGGAATGCAAGCTGTGCTGTTAGGTTTCTCCCCCCTTCCAATCTGTTAGAAATGGAAAAGAGGATCTCTCCAAGTGCCATGGGACTCCCTCCCCTACCCCGGCGTGCTGTCTGGGTCTTTCCCTCCCCCTCCCTCCCTCCCTCTCTGAAGAAGTGTGCTTGCCCACAAAAACTTATACCTAGAATAAAACATTTTTTGGTTTAAAAACAGGACTGACACTCTCTCTCTCTCTCTCTCTCTCTCTCTCTCTCTCTCTCTCTCTCTCTCTCTCTCTCTCATAACTGGAATAAAACGATTTTGATCTTAAACACAGGACTCTCTGTCTCTCTGGAATAAAACGTTTTGGTCATAAACACAGGTGAGACTCTGGCTGATTTCCCACTACAGCTGCCTCGGGGTTGCACCGCCATTTGCCCCGATACGATTAGTCAATTTCACACCCGAAGCCACGGGGCTGCATTTTGACCCGCGGCTTCGCCCGATTTCCCCGCAGTTTCGTGATCCTGTTTTTGAGGATCACAAAACTGCGGGGAAATCGGGCGAAGCTGTGGGTCAAAATGCAGCCCCGTGGCTTTGGGTGTGAAATTGACGAATAGTATCGGGGCAAATGGCGGCACAACCCCGAGGCAGCTGTAGTGGGAAATCAGCCTCTCTCTTATATCTAGAATAAAATGTTTTTGGTCTTAAACATAGGAGTCTCTCTCATACCTGGAATAAAACGTTTTTGGTGTTAAACACAGGACTGACACTCCCTCTCTCTCTCTCTTTCTCTCATACCTGGAATAAAACATTTTTGATCTTAAACACTGGAGACTCCCTCTCATACCTTGAATAAAATGTTTTTGGTCTTAAACACAGGACTCTCTCTCTCTCTGGCATACTCCCTCTGGCTCTTTCCCTCCCTCTCTCTGAAGAAGAAAAAGTGTGCTTGCACTAGAGCTTATACCTGGAATAACATGTTGCTGGTCTTCTTACAAGTCCCACAAGACACCATCCCTCCCCTCTCTGGCTCTTTCCCTCCCCCTTCCTCCCCAGAGGAGGAGGGGGGAGCCCTCAGCCAATCCAGGGAAGGCTTTCTTTCTCTCCTCTGAAGCAGGAAACAAGAGAGACTGGCCAAATGGAGCTGCAATGTTAGAAACAGGAAGCAGGAAGCAGTGTAGAGTCAGTTGATCTCAGGCCAGATTGGAGGCTTGCAGGGGCTGGATCCAGCCCACAGGTTGTATGTTTGACACCCCTGGCTTAGACTATAAATCCACAAGAGAGTACTTGTTTCTCTGTGGAGGTGGACTAATCTCCTTGGCCAGTAGAAAGCAAACTACAGTAAGTTTGTCTTCCAACAAGTCTGAATATATGGCATCTGTTGAAGCATGCAGAGAACTGTTGTGGCTAGAACAGTTACTGAAGGACTTTGGAGTTGATGAGCAAGAACCAATTCTACTTAAAGAAGACAACCAGAGCTGCATTAAGATTTCTCAATCAGAACAAATGGCTGCAGGCACAAAGTAAATTGGTGTGAAGTTTCACTTAGTGCGTGACCTAACTGAGAAGGGCATAATAGAGATGGAATACTGTCCAGTGTGGTACACTGTTTAAGAGTGGCAGACTGGAGAACCCAGTGATTCCCCATTCCTCCACATGAAGCCTGTGGGGTGACCTTGGCCAGTCAGAGTTCCATCAGGACTCTCTCAGTGAAGTCATCTACTTCACAAAGGTGACTGTTGTGGGGAGAGGAAGAAAAGATGATTGGAAGCCACTTTGAGACCCCTTAAGATGGAGAAAAGCAAGTTATAAAAAACAACTCATCTTCTTCAACAAAAGAAATGGTGCCTGGCATCCTGACCAAGACTTTGTCAAGAGACAGAGTTGAAAAACTAAGAGGTAAGATGAAACTTGAGAACTCTTGCACAGGGCGTTACGAAGGGGTGTTGGATATTGTAACTCTGCATGCAAGAGGATCTAGGAGGCAGAGAATTCTCTGCTTGGGTACACTTGGCAGTTGGCAGTTGGCCCTTTCACCAGATAGATGCTGAGCCTTTTTAGCCCTTGCTTGCCTTCTGTTTCATCTCTTATGTGGACTTGGAACTGTAGCAAGTTACCATTTTGAAGTTAATCTGTTCACAGTATATCTGCGTGAATACCGGCTTCTATTTTTGTAAGTAAAATTTCTTTCTCATGTTACCATTGGAGTGAGATCATCTTTGTAAATTGTTTGAACAGCAATTGTTTGAAAAGCATTAACTGGGAAAGGTGGAGGATTGGGGATACTGAGTAAAGCTTCTGTGCTTCCAAGGCAAATGATTTATTAATTTTTTTACATTTAACCCAATAACATCTTTGATCAAACAATCCCCAATCCAGGCGTGGCCATCGAGTTCCGGCAGGCCGTAGCTAGGCAAGGCGGGAGGGGCGAATCTGCGAAGCCCCGACCCCAGGCCAGCCTCAGGAGAGAGAGAAGCAGCCCGGCATCGGGGGCCCCGACGGCCGTGGGCGACCTCGGCGCTTCTGCTGGCTGCGCTCCTGCTCAGCCCGGCGGTGGCAAAGAGTAGCCAGCCAGAAAGTCGGCCGGCGGGGGAGAAGCCCGAGAAGGACTCGGTGGGACCGGGAGGAGGGAGGCGGTGGCGCTGCTGCTGGGGCGCGCGGCATCCTGGCGGCCCGGGTCCGGAGCTTCTCTGTCAGCTCAGCGCCTGAAAAGTGCGTGGGAAAACTCTTGCCGCGCACCCGCTTTTGGCGCCCCTGATCCAGCCCTTTGGCACGCTGATGGCGACAGAGTGTCTCCCGCCGACCCCCGTCCCTTCCCCTCTTAGTCGAGGCCGAGGAGGAGGGGGCGATCTGCTTAAGCAGCTCTGCTGCGCACCCCTAGCCGCCCGGCTGTCTGGGCAGACGTCTCGAGCAGGTGGGGAGTCCTCAAAAAACAGGATTGAGTAGAAGGGGGAAACCGCGCTAAGCTGCGGAGCAAAATGTAGCCGCAGAGCACTTAGTGTGAAACTGACACGTACCATGGGGCAAAAAGAAGAGCGAGCGCGAAGCAGCGCTTGTGGGAAATCGGCCTCATACCGCATTTCTCAACTGCGCCGGAGGGAGACTTATTACAGGATGCCTTCGCGGCTCCTCCGGGCTCCCCCCGCCTTTAGCAACCGGACTGGGGGGCGTTGCCCGCTGGGAGAGTCCTGGAAGAAGGCATCACTAGGGGAGAGCGCGGAGGTCGCCACGGGCTTGAGGAGAGAAGCTGGAAAGCGGACGGGTGGATTGGTTTGGGCTGGGCTGGGCTGGGCAAACAGCTGGGGACCAGGAGGAGAGCGCGCTGACTTGAGCCAAGCAGCCGGAGGAGGCACGCGGCTGAGTCCCCTTTGCGGTTTCCTTCCCGTTGGACGTGTTTGGCCACTCGGCTGGAAACCAGAGCTTCTGGCTGCGGAAGGCGGTCTCTAGGGCAGGATGCCTCGCCTTCGCCACCCGTCGAGCTCCGCTGCTGCTGTCCGGTTGCAGCAGGGCAGAGCGGCGTTTGCGCCGTAGCCTGGCGAGGGAGAACGAGAGCGATGCCGGGAGACCCCGAGGGTGCAAAGACGCCGCAAAGCTTAAGAGACGGAACGGGGCGCGCAGGGTGACGCTTCTCCCAGCTGGTCTCCGTGCCTCCGAGTCTATGTATTGTGGGGAGGGGGGGGGTTCCTTTGAAACGAAGGCGTATCAGTTTCACAGTGTAACTCAACGAATGTAATAATCGCTCAGGTTTGGAGGCGGCCACCGCTGCATCGAGGCTGCGTCCAGTCTTTCAGACTCACACGTGCGATTTCACCTCCTCCACGCCGCTTGGCCGCTGCAACCGGAGTTCAAGCTGCGGTGACCCACCCCTGAGACACGATCTCTGGGCAAAGGGTAGTGCGGCCTCTCCCATACCAGGTGGCTCCCACCCTGGGACAAAAGCTTCACTTCACCCAGATCAAGGGGAACCCGAAGTATTGGAGATTCCGCTGGTGTCGATTGGTTGGTGAGCATCATTCCCCCAGAGTAGCAAATTCCCCTGCTTGCAAGTGTTTGAGAAAGAGAGTGAGATTGTCTCTCCCCCCCCTTCTATAAAATCCCAGGCTTTGAGATTCTGGTAAAGTACTCTCTGTTTAGCAATAAATGATGTAAAAATATCACAGTATTTGCAACTGTACTGTGTAGAAGTTGGTTATTGTAAGTGGTACCCTCCTGTCACTGCAGTCTGCCTCCCTCTGAGTGTGTGGGTGCTTTGAGAGAGATCTGAGTCCAGTAAGGCCGCATGGGCAGGAGCTTCTTTGAAGCTGCTGTATACTGAATCCCACCCTTGGTCCATCAAAGTCAGTACTGTCTACTCAGACTGGCAGCAGCTCTCCAGCATTTGAGGCAGAGGTCTTTCACATCACCTGCTGCCTGGTCCTTTTAACTGGCGGTGTCGGGGATTGAACCTGGGACCTTCTGCCAACGAGCCCCTACATACACACATGCATGCGCGCGCACACACTTCACATCCTTGCAGGCTACACTGCCATGCCAGCCCAGCCTGACTTAATTCCCCCCTCTTTTTTAAAAAAAACAAGGGGAAACTTAAAATCCAGCAATTAAATAAGATTTTAAAAAATACATAAAGACAAGACAAAA
Organism: Gekko gecko; assembly: GCA_029375565.1. Lineage (NCBI taxonomy): Eukaryota > Metazoa > Chordata > Lepidosauria > Squamata > Gekkonidae > Gekko > Gekko gecko. The sequence continues at coordinate 143,788,290 of JAPDNY010000006.1, forward strand.
ATATAACCATAGTGGTGGCAGATCTACACATAAGTTTCTATAGCCGGTTTCCAAATATCTAAAAACAAGTCCATACACAATTGCCATCTATGTGCCATGCATTCAGATACTGATAGAGTTCTAAGGTCCTCAATCCTTGATTTACCTGAGGTGGGCTTTTATCTTTCCAGTGTTGCAATATGAGTCCTTTAGCTGCAGTAAAGGCATGGAGGGTCCATTTTCATTGACCATCGGTTAGCGTTCAGGAGGTGGCAAAAGAGTATAAAAGCACATAAGAATCCTCAAAGATCATTGAGTATTTCATCACAAAACTGATATAAGTAATAACTTCTTCCCAGAAAAACCAAATGGCTGGACACACCCAAAGCATCTGTTTAAGGGAGGTGTCCTGTGAGTTACAAGTCCAGCAGTTAGACACTTTACTCAGTCCTTTGCTAAAGAGTCACAGTGGTGTCCAGTATATCCTAAACATATTTTGGGGGGTCTTTTGGAGGCCTCTTATCTGGTGCTCCTCTCTAAGTGGAATGCATTAGGGTCAACATGTACTAGAGTGGATTCCATTCCTCCTGCTGTTTCTACAACTAGCGAACAGTGGTGTATAATGGGATGACAACATCAATTTGATCCATTTTAACACGGTAAATTAACATTATCGGCTAATCCAGACCTAAAAATTGGGAAGAAATCTTTTCTATGGAAGGCTTGGACTGATAAGGGGATTTTTACATGAGGCCAATTGGTAGACTGAGGGTGAACTTTTGTCATTTTCTCAGCGGAGGTCTAGATATGATTTGTCATCTTACGTAGAATGGCAATACTTATAGCTGCAACATTTGTTGGTATCTAAATATAGCCCTGCAGCATTAAGTGTCTCAGAGTCCCCTTTGCTCCTGGAAACTCTAACTGAATCAAGGCAGAAAATGAAACCTACAATATTTGTATGTAAATATTTGGTGTCAATTAATGAATATGATATGCAGAATCTCAGGAATGAGTGGAATAAGGAGCTAGATTGCCAAAGCAATGGTATATGGCCTTAAAGTTTATGGCTCTTTAGTTGAGACTTACTCAGCCTGATTTAATTTTGTGACCCATTTGCAGATTAATGATTCACGCAACTGTTTCTTCACCTTCTTGGACCATCAGGTCTGGAGAGTCAGCTGGCATCTGTACAAGGAAACAGCCTGTTGAATGCCTGCCATGGTACTCTAGAAGGGGAGAGCCCATCTTGCAACTCTGCCACGCACCCGATTTGCCTTTGGAAGTGAAGACAACCTGGTCAATGTTGGGAAATAGCAGCAGCAGCAGCAGCAGCCGTCTCAATTGCACGCTCTGCAGCCAGGATTTTGCCAGGGGTGTCTGCAAGATCCTCCTCATGGTCTTCCTGATTGTCGCCATCAGCCTTGGCAATGCGGTGAGCCTCCTGGTTTTCCTTTGTGTCAAGCGGTTTCGAAGCCCCCAAGGCTTCCTGAAAGCCTCTTTAGCCCTGGCTGACTTCATCATAGGAGTCATTGTAGTGCCTTACACTGTATACAGGGAGGCAAACAGGTTGGTTTATGGGGTGGAGCAAGAGCCTGCTGAGTCTGGTGAGCTGACCTGCTACATCATCGGGCCCATCTTTGCAGGCTCCACCTTTGTCTCCATCACCACCATTTTCCTGCTCTCCGTGGAGAGGAGCATAGCGGTGGTGAAACCCTTACACAAGAAAGCGGTGATCACCAAACGCAGGACTGTTTGGCTCATCCTTGTCACCTGGGCCTTGAGCTTCTGCTTGGCAGTGATCCCCATGCTTGCCTCCCCGGATGCTACTCAGCAGTACAACTCCTGCAGCGATCTGTGCATCTATGACTTTCCAACAAACAAGCCACCACAGTCCCATTGGAATATCATGCTGCTATATCCAGTCTTTGATTTCTCCCTCTTGGGCAGCACTTTAATCATCAACGTTGTCACTTTTGCTGCCCTCCACCAGTACTGCAAGATCCGGAAACAGCTAGGGGTGGAGTCACAGAGTGGCAGCCAGCTCTCCTCCTTGGACATCAATGCAGCCAAGACCATTGGCATCTTGACCTTTGCTTTTGCAGCTGCCTTCAGCCCCATTGCTGTATCTGTGGTGGGCTCCGTGGTGGGTTACCAGTGGTGCCATTTCTCCTTCTATGCTTTCTGGATCCTCATATCCAACAGCTGCTGGAATGTGGCCATCTATAGCATCTGGGACCCCAAGTTCCGCCTGGGCGTTAGGGAGGTCTTCGGCAAGAAAGTGCTGAAATCAGTCTCCCAGGGCCCTAGTCACTCCATGGATGTGAACAGTACTTCTATGGCCAGTGTGGTAGTCCTCAAGGACAAGTTCTGCCTGGACAATACTTGACAGCACAACTTTTTTCTGCCACTTGTCAGTGGAGGCTGCTGAGTTATTCCTTTAGGATATTCTGGATGTTTAACCAGACAAATACGTATTAAACTTGTGTCTTGCTCCTACATGGGATTTGCAGTGGTCTCCCATCCAATGGATGAATGAGGTCCACACTACTTAGCTCCATTTGTGCCGAAGCATCAGGTGCTGCTAGATAACTGGCTGCACTCTGATCCTGGTTCTGGTTATTGAACCTGCGCAAAGAGGTTTGCTTCAGAAATGTGTACTTCTCCCAAAGTGCTCAAATAGTCCAGTTTAACTCATCGGAGCTGGGAAGCTAAGAAGCATTGGCCACGGTTAGTACTTGGATGGGAGACCACCAAGGAGGACTAGGGTTGCTGTGTAGAGAAAGGTGATGGCAAACCACTCCTGCTCATCTCTCTCCTGGGACGCCCTGTGGATGGGGTAGTCATGAGTTGGTTGTGACCTGATGGCACTTTCTTCTTCTTCTTAAAATGCTAGACTTGTCCTTGCATAAACTGAATTACAGTTGCTTGAACTTCATAGTCCAAATGCAGCCTAAATGGACTTGTAGAGATGCATCCCGGTGCTGAGTGTGAAAGCATACCACACAGACAAATGCTGATCCTTAAAGGCTTTTAAAAACATGTATTAAGCTTGTATCTTGCTCTTACATGAGACTTGGGGTGGTCTGTCATCCCAAGGACAAATGTGGTCCACACTACTTAGCGCCATCTGTGCCACAGCGTCAGGTATTCCTGGACCACTTGCTGCACTCCGATCCTGGCTGACCAAGGCCTGGTCTCTGCATGCAGCAGAATGCAGTGGTCATGAGGTAGCAGAGGGTTGAGGTAGTAGATTGGGCTGCACCACTGCAGATTGCAGGGAAGAGGTTACATTTTTGACCTGTTTGTATATGAATAAATCCCTATCAATGGAAAATTAGCAACACATGCATGCATAGACTAAAACTTTTCTCTTTGATACGTTCAATTTTTAATGATCAGAGTTTTTGTGTGTGGGAGCATATAACTCCTCACCTACACTCTGAAGTGGTACTGCTTATTCTACAAGCTCAGCATCTGACACCGAAGTTTTCATGTGGACATGAAGCCTTAGTAACAGTGAACTGGACACAGATTACTGCAAGAGAGCCTGCACGGTGAATGGATAGCGTGCCAGACTAGGATCTGGGAGACCCAGGTCTGAATCTCTGCCCCGTCATGGAAGCTTGCTGGGTGACCTCAGGCCAGTCACACACACTCTCAGCCTAATCTACCTCAAGAGTGTTGTTGTAAGGATAAAATGGAGGACAGGAGAATGCTATAAGCAGGTTGAGCCCCCACTGTAAATAAATAAGTGGACTGATGTTTTTGCATTAGGACTTTGCTTCCTCCCCTCTCCCATGTTTAGCATACTGAGCCCTTCCTTGCATGTTTTACTCCTAGGAGGTCAGAGGATTCTCAAAATGTATGGAAGGCAAAGTAAAAGGGATCTGCTGGGAGAAAAGAATTGGCAAAATTGCCCCTTCCTCTGTCAGTGGAAGTGCTGCAAATGCTGTTACAGCAGTGGGAGAGTGCCCTTTGTATCTGACTCATTATTTTCAGTACAAAGCAGCAAAATTAGTCTGTACCAAAATGTTCAGAGACTCAAGTTTCTGTTAATGTATTAAAGGGAAGGGAAGGAAAATAGGCCATGCTTTAAAAAGAAATCCCTCCAATTCTAAATGCAACAAGAATTAAGAGCATTTCTTGGCTATACAAACTTGCAAGGAAACTGTGTATATATATTACATTATTATCTAGCACATAAGATTATATACATCTGGATGTATAGATCCACTTCAGAATATAACAATGTATAATTACTTAAAATATCCCTTGAGAGAGCCAGCGTGGTATATTGGTTAAGAGTGGTGGACTTTAATCTGGAGAGCCAGGTTTGATTCCCCACTCCTCCACAGAAGCCTGCTGGGTGACCTTGGGCCAGTCACAGTTCTCTCAGAACTCTCTCAGCCCCACCTACCTCACAAGGTGACTGTTTACTTCTTTACACAGAGATTGGTTAAAATGTGGGATTCGCTGCCAGAGGATGTAGTGATGGCCACAGGAATAAACAGCTTTAGAAGGGGATTAGATAGATTTATGAAGGATAGGTCTATCATTGGCTGTGGTGACTGAGAGGAACCTCCACGTTCAGAGGCACTAAACCTCTGAATCCCAGAGCTGGGAAGCAACACTGGTGGAAGGTCTTGGCCCTCCAGAGGAACTGGTTAGCCACTGTGTGAGACAGGATACTGGACTAGATAGTCCACTGGTCTGATTCAGCAGGGCTCCTTACGCTATTATGTCCCGTTGTGGGGAGAGGAAGGGAAAGTGATTGTAAGCAATGCTCCCTCTAAGCTGTGGAGTCTTGTGAGCAAAAATTCTACTTTGTGAGCTGCTGACATTAAAGTTGTGAGTGAGTGATTTGGCTACTGCATAACTTGGTTTGTTCTGGAGCCATCCTTCCTGAGCTAAGGTAAAAATGTGTGAGCCGGAGGCTAAAAAACTGTGAGCTAGCTCACACTAACACAGTTTAGAGGGAGCACTGATTGTAAGCCGCTTCAAGACTCCTTAGCATAGTCTAGGGAAAACCAGGGTATAAAACCCATCTTTTCTTCTTTTTCTTCATTATGACATTGTACTATCATGAATAAGGTTAAGATTATAACTTGCTCAAGCCATAAATATGCTTTTAGTAATGGTTAAGGACAGGATCTGGATGCCCATGCTAATCACACTTAAGTCATACACATGTTTTAAAATCAAATGAAAAGGATGTTGCAAGCTATAAAAACAGTCCCTGAATACCTTACGCTTAAAATGCTGCTAGAGGAAGGACCATGGCTTAGTGATAGAGCACTTGCTGCACATGCAGAAGGCCCTGGTCCCTGGCACCTCCGGTTAAAAGGAACGAATAGGAAGTGATGCAACTTCCTGTGTCTCTGAAGAGCCACTGTGAAACAGACAGAGTAGCGAAGCTTGACCTTGAGAGACCAGTGGTCTGACTCTGTAGAAGGCATCTTTGTATGTGCAAAAAATGGGGAAGTCTGAATTTTCAGTATGAGTGGAAACAGCTCTACAACACTCTTGCATGTGAGGGATTATTAGACTAGAATAAATATCATTGTACTATCCTGAATAAATATTCATATTGTCATATAGATACTGATAGGGGCAGAGAAAGAGGAGCGCTCTTTTGCCATGCCTTAATCATCTTGAAGGTGTGCTCAAAAGATTTTTTTCAAGAGGTTCAGGGAGGAGACTTCTTAGGTGATATGCCTGTATATTGGCCAAGCCATCTGTAGCAAGTCTCTGGAGAAGCAGTGTACTAGTTTTCTAAATAAGTAAGGCAGATAAGAAAGGATTGATATGGGAAGCTGTAAAATGTGAAATATCAAGATGTGTATTAAATTCTAGACTGAGCAACTGTTTTGTTGACAGAGCTTTCATTTGTTATGTATTTGCGAAGGCTCTCACTCCATTGGATACTCTCTCATACCTCCTTTTTTCCTCCCTATTTGGTTGGCTTAAAATAGCTGGTGTATTTATTGTATGAGGTAATCTTGATAACAAATACCATTCTGAATGTATTCAATGCAGATAAGCCTTTTCTTGATTAACTAACACCACAAAAATAATAATAATTGTTTAGATAATCATCTTGAACACATTGCCCCAATGAAAACATGCATACAGTTCGTTTTCAACAATGCTGTCAGCAATGAAACCCTTATGCAAGATACAATTTTTTTGTTTTGTTTTGAAGCAATTGTTTTATTGGTTGGGTTGAAATATGGAAATCCAAGCTGGGCAGAAGGAAATCTCTTACATTCTAAACCTCTTGAATTCTGTAGGTTTGGAGTGTACACTGTTTTGTTGAATTGCCTATTTCTTCTCAGTGTCTATTTAGGTAAATAAGCAAGTAAAGGCACCTTAGATCTCTGATGGTCTTTCCTCCAATAGAACTTACTCTGCTTAAGGTGACCTGAATTTTTGCACTGTTTGCAAAAGGAAGGGAGAAAACACTAGATGGGTTAACTTCAAGTCATCTACAAAAAGTTCCATTACATACTAATCAAGAGACATCTGCAACATGGACCCCATTTTGAGTAAACTGTATTGGAAATAAATTTTTCTAGAAAACATTTTCCTGGAATCAGACATTGGATTGTAGACCAAAGAACTGGTAAAAAAAGATTTCCCAGAGTCATGAACCAAAACGGCAACACTGACTTTGCCTGAACACAGAGGTACCGAAGAACTCTAGGACCTGCCAGCATTTTGCATTCAGAATGAAAACAACATACATAGTAATTAGAGAATGAACACCAATTCCAACAATTGTTATTTCCCCTCACCAATTTTTTAAGGTGTGGCATATATATTTATTAAACTAAACTTTCTTTTGTCTACTTTTATTGTAAAAAAAAAAGGAAACAATCAACTATACTTGAAAAACTACTCAAATTTATGAAATTGCTTACTGGTTTTAGCCAGTTAGAGTTCAGGGCTGTGCATGACCCTAAACACAGAGAATCAGTTTTGACTGAGTTCAGGAGATCGTTTCTTTTAATGAAACGTGGCCAGTGCATTCATCAGGCATACCCTTCAAATTTTATACATCCGTCACTGTGCTTTGGAATTCTTCCCTGAGGAAGCTGGGTGTGCATTGCCAGGAAATATATGGCTGAGAAGGGGCTGATACCCTTTGAACCTTTCCTTGAAAACATCCAAAGAAGGTGCTTGCAGACACTCTTTGCTGTTTATTTGATTGCTGAATATGATTAAGCTGGGGAAATGTTCCCTGACATTTGACTTAACCCTGAATTAATACAGATGAAAAAACCCAGGACGGGTTGAAATCTGAAACTGTGTGCAAGGTTCTTTTTATTTTATTTTCAATATTTAATTAATGCAGCTTACAACATCATTCTGCTTTCCTCTATTTTATCCTCATAACAATCCTGTGAGGTAGATTAGGCTGAGAGAGCTTGACTGGCTCTCACCCAGTTTGCTTTTGTGGCAGACAGGGGATTTGAACCTGGGTCTCCCAGATCCTCATCTCACACTCTAGCTGCTATACTGTGCCCAAGGTGAGGCACAACAAAACCATCCCCATCACTAATAAAACCATCATGATACATGCTAAGCAAATTTCTGATTACAGCTGCTAACTTTAATGTAAATTGTTTTTATTGTTCAATTGCTTGTTATCCTTTTGAAATCTAAATTGCTTTGGAGTGTTGTGTAGAAAGACAGGGAAGAAAGCTCTCTAACCAAAATTGTTCAAATAATACTGATCGCATGTTCAGGTGGACTGGATTTGTCCCCTGAGTGAAGGGCGGGGTGGGGGGGAGGAAGAACAGGCTCACTCACAGGGACCCGGTTTTACCCAAATCAGTCCTTGAGTCCAGTCTGTCAGAGTAAGGCAGTCCCTTTTCCCACAACAAAGTTATTTCTCAACATAGAAGATTATGGAATAACTTCTATTTTTTAGTAAGGAAAGAGAAAGAAGCCCTGGAACCTTATAAAACTGTGATACACAAATGAAGATAGCATTGAAGGCCTGAACAGTTCCTCACACTTCAATAAAGAGAGAGCTGTGAAGGAATACCAAGACTCACATTTGGGAAAGGCCATGTGAACACTCAGCATTCTATTCATGGAGCGCAAATATTTGGGTTTGTTCATAGAATGAACTGATAGGCATGACATTGAAAAGCCATTGTAAGCAGGTTAGAAAATCGTAAAAGAACAGGCACCCCTTTAGTGAAGCACTTTGATAATCAAGTCCTCAGACATTTCAGGCTGCACCAAAGAACTGGCAGCAAGTTTTTGCAAAAAAAGAAAAAGAAAAGCTTAGTGGCTTTTAGGACAAGGGGTTAAAGTTCTTGTGCTATGGCACTGTTTATTTTCTCACTATCTTGATGTCCATATATACAGGAACTCAGTAACCATGAGTATTAAAACAAAGTTTGAGTCCAGTGGCACCTTTAAGACCAACAAAGTTGAATTCTGGGTATAAACTTTTGTGTGCACGCATGCTTCATTAGATACATTGAAACAGTTTTCCTCAAGCCTTACATATGGGGGGGTGGTTAGTTGCCAGGAAAGGCTAGTTAGAGTCCAGTACTCTAACCACTACACCAGACTGGTTCTTGTTAAGAGGGAAACACAGAATATTTTAGTAAAGGTTCACACATCAGGACATTCAGAGGAGAAATGCTGGTCTTCTTCTGAGATAGTGTTAGATCCACTTCTTAAATAAGATTCTTTCTTTAAAAAGAATCAATCACCAGTATGACAACAGAATGGTGTGGATTCAGTTTTGGCAAAGGGAAAAGTGGAAACATTCTGAAAATTGTGTGATCAGAGAGCTTACAAATGGCCAGTGGTGTTTCCCGTGTTAACAAGGGAATAGTCATTCTCTCCCAAGGACACATCTGAAGAAAGCTATTTGTTCACTGTATTTCCGAGGAAACTTTCATTTTTCTCTCAAAGAGCGGGGCAAAGTGCAAGAATGCCTTATACTGAGTCAGATCATTATTTTCTCTGACTGGCAGCAGCTCTCCAGGTTCTCTGACAGAGACGAACACATCATCTGCTCCCTGAACCTTTTGAACACAGATGCTGGGGACAGTACCTGGGGCCTTCTGCATGCAAAGTAGATACTTGACCACTGAGTCACAACCCCTCCACTACTAATAAGTGCATGACTGTTCTTCATTTCATACTGTATTGCTTCATGTTTTTTCACTATTGCACACAGATTAAGTGAAGATTGCTTCAGTGAAGAGGATTAGAGGAGCTGGGCTTTCCTGCTTCCACTGCAGTCCACTGAGCCCCCTGAAATTTTGCTCCTGGGGATCAGTAGAGCCTCAAGAATAACTCTGGGGGCAAGGTGGGGTTCTGCACTGGGAGAAAGGAACTGGCAGAAATCACTGCCAGAACCAGGCAAACGGTAAACCTATTGGTAACCCTAGTCTATGGTGGTGCCTGAGCATGCAAATGTAATTCCACTCCTTCAGAAAGTGTGTGTGTGTGTGTGTGTGTGTGATACTGAATGAGTGAGGCCTCTCATGCTCTTTTTGATTTGATTAATTTTGTTCAGCTCCTGTCAAAGGGAGCACCCGGGGAGATTTCAAGGTTCTTTAGAACAGATAAAAGGAAGTACTTCTTCACACAAAGAGTAATTATTATCACATGGAATTCATTACTGCAGGAAGTGGTGGTGGCTACTGTCACGCTCCCCCTGTGAGGATGGGTCGATGCCCCCGGTGGCCGTGGCTCTCTGAAGTCCGTCAGCGGGTTGAGGTCCTGGGAGCGAGAGGATCTCAAAGGAGGAGATGAGAAGGAGGCCTCAGACCGGCAGGGGACGGGGTTTTAAGCACCCCAGATGTCCCTCTGCCTGAGTACAGGGGAATGGGCCTTAACTTGCTCTCTCTGACTTTTCTGCGCAGCAAACCCAGTCACACCAGCACCGTTCTCCTCCCCGGCCCCTCTCCTCTCCCATCCTTTTATCCCCCCTCTCCATCCCAGCACCCCCCAGTGTTTCCCAACCACCCCTCTCCCTGGCCCTGGCCCCGCCTTCCCTCTTAACAGAGGACGCCGAGTGGGGCACGGTGGGCAGAAGTTGCGCTGGCAGCGGTCTGGGCGGCCTCAGGGCTGCGCCGCCGGCGCCGCTCCGCAGCTGAGGGACGTCATCGGAGCTCCCCCGGGACTCGCCTCCGCGCTCCCCTGCCTCCCGGGGGGCTCGGCACCACTCGCGTGCTCTTCTGGCTCCTCCCTCTGTCTGGGGCATGCTGCAGCCTGCGCCAGCCTCTCTGCCGTGCCTGGACCGATCCTCTGCCCCGCCTGCCGTCCGCCGCCGTTCCAGGGGCTCCTCAGGTGTGTGGGGGCTCTGTTGTGGGTGGGGTGGGTTGTCCGTAGGGGGGGCCAGGACACACACCCCCTCTAGCATCTGGTGTCTCGGGGTCGTCCTCGAAGAGCCGGGACAAGTAATCGGCCACGCGGTGGTCAGCTTCGGGCTGGTGGCGAACTGCAAAGCAAAAAGGCAATAAAGAGAGGTACCAGCGGAGGACCCAGGGGTTGGAGTCCTTCATCCTGGCTAACCATAAAAGGGGGGCATGGTCGACAACCAACTGGAAGGGGTTGTTCGCGAGGTAGTATTGTAAGGCTCTTACAGCCCACTTAACCACTAGCGCCTCTTTCTCTACTGTGGAGTATTTCCGCTTGGCCGGTTGTAGCTTGCGGCTGACAAAAAGTATGGGGTGGTCCACGCCTGCTTCCTCCTGTGCCAACATAGCCCCCAGCCCCGTCCCCGAGGCATCGGTATGGAGGATAAAGGGGCGCCGGAAGTTGGGGTTCTGCAAAACGGGGTCCCTGGAGAGGCAGGCCCGGAGGGCCTGGAACACCTCTTCCTCTGCAGGGCCCCAGAGCAGGCGGTTAGGACGGGTCTTCTGTAGGCAATCGGTGAGGGGGGTCGCCACGGAGGCGAAGCTTGGAATGAATCGGCTGTAATAGCCCACAAAACCCAAGAACCGCCGAAGCTGCCGTTTAGTAGTCGGGCGGGGCTGGTTCTCCAAGGTGGTCACCTTATCTGGAAGTGGTCGTATGACGCCGTGACCCACTAGGTAGACCAGATACTTTAATTCTTGGAATCCTAGCCGACTTTTCACGGGGTTGGCCGTCAGCCCCGCTGCCCTGAGGGCTTGGAGGACCAGTCGTAGGTGTCGGAGGTGGGTGTCCCAATCCTCGCTGTAAACAATGATGTCGTCCAGATAGGCTTGAGCAAAGTCCAGGCATTGGGAGAGGGCCCGGTCTACCAACCGTTGGAAGGTGGCTGCCGCCCCGTGCAGCCCGAAGGGCATCTGTTTAAATTGAAACAAGCCTTGGGGGGTTTCGAATTCTGTCTTCTCCCGGTCCGCCGGGTGTACCGGGACCTGCCAGTACCCCTTTGTTAGATCCAGGGCCGACAAGTATTTCGCGGTCCCAAGTTGGTCGATCAATAGATCAGCCCGGGGCATGGGGTAAGCATCGAACTTCGCTATTTTATTGACTTCCCTATAGTCGACGCAAAAGCGGGTGCTTCCATCTGGCTTCAGGACCAACACTATCGGGCTCCGTCAGGCACTTTTCGAGGGTTCGATGACATCCAACCTCAGCATCATGTCTACCTCTCGGTCGATGGCGGCTCTCAACTTCGGGGCTACTGGCCGCCATGGGGCCCGGGCCACCTGCCCGGGGACTGTGGGGATCCGATGGGTCATCAACAGCGTGCACCCGGGTAGGGTAGAGAAAAACCCGGGGCACTCTTGTAGGACTCGGCATAGGTCGCGGCGCTGTGCCTCGGAGAGGGCCCCATCTAGAACGGGCTCGAGGGACGCAACATCCGGAGCTTGCCAAGGGGGTACTCCGTCGGGCAGGTCCACGGGAACTGTAGCTAGGTGGGCTTCTTCACCCAGGGGCTCCCGGTCGCACCACTCCTTCAGGTCATTCACGTGCACCGGCTTGGTTTGACGGGGGCGGGGCCCATACCGCACTTCATAAGTGAGGGGTCCCAGCACTCGAACAATAGTGAAGGGACCCTGCCAGGGGTCACCCTGTGCTGGGGCCATCACCGCTTGGGAGGCCAACACTTTGTCCCCGACCTGAAAGGAGCGCAGCCGTATTGCTTCTTCTGAGCCTCCTGGGCCTGTTCCAAATTGGCCTGTGCTTCATGGCGCACCACGGCCAGTCGCTCCTGTAGCTTACGGACATACTCGCAGGGTGTCTCCTCCTGTCCCTGCACCTCCCCTGGCGGCTGCCCTTCCATGGCCCCCAGTATGCCCCGGGGTTGCTGCCCGAACACGAGTTCGAATGGGGAGAACCCTGTGGAGGACTCTGGGGTTTCCCGTAGTGCAAAGAGTATGGGATCGATGTATAGGTTCCATGCGGTCGGCCGTTCGTAGGCAGTCTTGCAGAGCATGTTCTTCAGCGTCTGATTCATTCGTTCCACCAACCCGTCTGTCTGGGATTGGTGGACTGCGATGAATAGTTGACGTATCTGCAGTGTCCTGCAGATCTCTCCCATGAGCCGTGCAGTAAAGGGGGAACCCGGTCGGTCAAGATTTCCTTGGGGAGCCCTACCATGGCGAAAAACCTCATGAGGGCCCGGGCCACTCCAGCGCTCTTTAGACTAGGAAGAGGGATGGCCTCGAGAAAACGAGTGGCATAGTCCATTATGACTAGTAGATAGCGTGACCCCCTTGGGGTGCAGGGTAGAGGCCCTACAAAGTCCATCGCTATACGTTCAAACGAAGCCCCTATCACAGAGGTGATAGCGGCGCTCGGGCTTCTGCCCTATCCGTCATGTGTTGGCATACAGGGCAAGATCGACAATGTTCCTTGACATTGTGGGCCACAGCTGGCCAAAAGAAATGGGCCAGGACCCGGGTCAAGGTGTTTTTCACTCCTTGATGACCGGCCCAGGGATGGTCATGGGCCGCCCACAAAACCTGAGGGAGGTATGCGTGCGGGACCAGCAACTGCTTGTAAGGGCCGAGCCGCCCCTTCACCTCCCAGAACCACAGCCCGCCCACCTGGATGACCCTAGGTAGCCGCTGGCTCAGCCGCGGGTCGGTTACCTGTCCGTCTCGTATGGCTGTCCGCCGACGTAAGGGTTCTAGGGCCTCGTCCTGCTCCTGCATCAGGTTGAACTGCAGGTCTCGGGCCCAGGCGTCAGCAGCGGTCCCTAGGTTGCTTCCCAGTTCCTCCCGCTCCCAGGCGGGGGCGGCTAGTTCTTCGTCTGGGCCTGCCTCCGCTGCCCTGCTGTCCTCCGGGGGACAGGCCGCGGCCAGGGCGTCGACGAAACAGGGGGCGTCCCGTCCTAGGAGCACGGGGAAGGGTAGTTGGGCTACCCTAGCAAGGGGGACCTCCCACCGCCGGCCGAGGTAGATCAAGGGGGCGACCACCATGGGACATCGCTCCTCGTGGCCATGAAAGCAGACGACGGTGGCTGTGCAGAGAACCGGGAGACCAAGAGGGAGAAGGTGCGAGCGCACCAGCCTCAGGGAACTGCCACTGTCCACGAGGGCCTTGACCTCCTGGTGGCCCAGTGTCACGGGGAGAAGCCATGCTGGAGGGCGGCGTCCCACTGCTGACGTTTGCATCGTCACCTCATGCCCCCAGTCACACTCCATGAGGGGGCAGTCCCTCTTTAGGTGGCCCCACTGTCCGCAGGTGAAACAGGGCCCAGGGCCTCCCCCGGGGTGGCCAGTGAGGGGCGGCGGTAGTCCACCTTCTTCCCACGGGTTGTGAGATCCACGCCCTAGTGGCGGCGGAATCCAAGGGCCGGGATGGCTGCCTCCCTGTGGGGTTGTGGTGCGGGCCCTCCCGGGCTGGCTCCCATTATCTCCTGCCCGCCCCGACTGTGGATGGAAAGGGGCTCCACCTGGGGCAGCTCCGCCTCGCCCTGCCCGACCGGGCTCCCCTTTTGGGCCGGGGTCGCGCCCCTCAGCCGCTTGGAAGTTTTCCCACAGGTCTTGGACCTCGCTCAACTTGGTGGGCCTCCAGCAGGCGATCCAGTGGTGTGTTCGTGGAGGCACCACTTGCAGCAGCTGCTCAATAATCACCAGCTCAACTACTCGTTTGGCTTCTTCCGATGCGGGGCGCAGCCAGCGGGTAGCCGCATCCCTGAGGGCCACAATGACGGCTCTAGGCCGGGCGGCATTCTGCATTTGGTAGGAGCGAAAGCGTTGCCGGTAGGTCTCTGGCGTCACCTCCAGGCGATCAAGGATGGCCGCTTTCACCTTGTCATATTGGCCGGCCTCGCCACGCTCCAAGGCTTTGACTGCGGCTTGGGCTTCTCCCGAAAGGTAGGGGCCCAAGATGTGTGCCCATTGTTCGCGAGGCCACTGCGCCACCTCTGCCAGCCGCTCGAACGCCTTGAGGTAGGCTTCGACGTCATCCTCCTGGTTCAGCTTGGCGAGGGAAGGCCAGGGTCCCTTTGGGGCCGCCCCTGCTGCTCCTGCTCCCCCTGTTGCAGGGCGCGTCTGAAAGGCCTGATGGAGCTCTTGCACCAGGGAGGCTTGTGTCGCTTGTTGCTGTAGGGCCAGGTCCTGTAGTAGCTGGGACTGATGTTCAACCAGCCATTGGCCAAACTGCGTAAAGTCCATGGCTGGGGTCTCGTGCACCTCAGGCTGAGGGCGGGCCTTTATGGACTGTTGGCTGTTCACAGATGAGTCTGACTCATCAGACGACGTGATGCCCGTTACGGACCGAGCCTGCGGGGGGTGCCACCCGAGGGGTGCGGGTATATGGGGGGCAGGCCTACGTAGCAGGGTCGGCGTGCCTGCATTCTCCACCACTTTGTCACGCTCCCCTTGCGAGGATGGGTCGATGCCCCCGGTGGCCATGGCTCTCTGAAGTCCATCAGCGGGTTGAGGTCCTGGGAGCGAGAGGATCTCAAAGGAGGAGATGAGAAGGAGGCCTCAGACCGGCAGGGGACGGGGTTTTAAGCACCCCAGACGTCCCTCTGCCCGAGTACAGGGGAATGGGTCTTGACTTGCTCTCTCTGACTTTTCTGCGCAGCAAACCCAGTCACACCAGCACCGTTCTCCTCCCCGGCCCCTCTCCTCTCCCATCCTTTTATCCCCCCTCTCCATCCCAGCACCCCCCAGTGTTTCCCAACCACCCCTCTCCCCGGCCCTGGCCCCGCCTTCCCTCTTAACGGAGGACACCGAGCGGGGGGCTCGGCACCGCTCGCGTGCTCTTCCGGCTCCTCCCTCTGTCTGGGGCGCGCTGCAGCCTGCGCCAGCCTCTCTGCCATGCCTGGACCGATCCTCTGCCCCGCCTGCCGTCCACCGCCATTCCAGGGGCTCCTCAGGTGCGGGGGGCTCTGTTGTGGCTGGGGTGGGTCATCCGTGGGGGGGTTTCCCAGTCCCGAGCCGGTGGGGCCGGGACAGCTACAAGCATAGACAGCTTCAAGAGGGGACTGGATAAACATATGGAGCAGAGGTCCATCAGTGGCTATTAGCCACAAGGTATAGATGGAACACTGTGTCCAGGGCAGTGATGCTCTGTATGCATGGTGCTTGGGAGGGCACAGTGGGCTTTTGGAATTCTGGCCCCACTGGTGGATCTCCTGATGGTACCTGGTTTTTGGCCACTGTGTGACACAGAGTGTTGGACTGGATGGGCCATTGGCCTGATCCAATATGGTTTCTCTTATGTTCTCCCTCTGTGGCTTCAACATATTTTCAGTTTCAGGCCTGATTTGTGTCTGCTCACATCATCTTACACAGGGACTATCATGTTTGGACAAAGTAAACAATTGGAAGGAAACTGCTGGCTGTTGGGATGGATGGCATTTAGGGATCTGCAGGGAAATGGAGCACCAGATTAGTACTGCTATTAGATCTAGCGATAGCATTATAAAGACAACTATCTGGTTGCACTGGGAGTCAGTAGGTCAGGTTTCTGTCCTGTTCTCCTGCAAACTCACCAGTTGCCTTCCCTTGAGCCCTTTTTTCTTGCCTTTGAAAGAATCATGCTGACAGAGCACCTTCCAAAAGTTAACAGGATCTACTATGGTGTTCACAGCTATTATTAGGAATGTAACAATAAATGCCCAGCAGAATGATTCTTGCCACAAACCAAGTTGGGTCAATCACTTAGTGACAACTTCCTGATCCTTGTTTATCTTTTCTTATTTCATACTTCTCACACCCTCCTCTTCCCATCAGATGCTTGTCAAAAGAAACCAACAAGCCAGAGAGAGCAATTGGACCCAAATTATCCCAGCTGTGCAAACACTGAGCAAAAAAAAAAAAAAGGTTCATGTTGCAAAGAGAGACACAAAGCTAGAATTTGTTAAAATCTATACAAAAGCAATGTGAATTGCACGCTGCACTAGTAAGTGCGGGACTGACATTTTCTTGGCTTAAAGGATCAGAGATCGAAAAACAATAATAGAAAGGAACTTGTTCATTAGCTTTAAAAAACAGACTAGCTAGAAACAGCCTCCATGGGTTCCTCATTCTAAGCATATTACATAAGAACATAAGAACAGGCCAATGGCCCATCTAGTCCAACACTCTGTCACACAGCGGCCAAAATATACCAGGTGCCATCAGGAGGTCCAGCAGTGGGGCCAGGACACTAGAAGCCCTCCCACTGCTGCCCCCTCCAGCACCAAGAATAGAATGCATCATCTGCTCCAGACTGAGAGTTCCCATCTATACCCTGTGCCTAATAGCCACTGATGGACTTCTGCTCCATATGTTTATCTAATTCCCTCTTGAAACTGTCCATGCTTGTAGCTGCCACCACCTCCTGTGGCAGTGAATTCCATATGTTAATCACTCTATGATTAACCTCCTGTGGCAGTTAATCCATATGTTATTCAGGTTTTCACCTGCTGTATTCAGAAACAAACCATAACTTGGGGGGGGGCCCTAGGGAAGCTGATCTTTTCAGCCCATGGAAGCTAAACAGGGTGGTTATGCCTGTGGCAGGCAAGAGGAAGCCACCTCCGTTTGTCTTTTTGCCTTGAAAACCCCACAAGTTGCCTGACCACACTTTCCACCACCATTTATACAAGGAGACTTTGTAGTTTTCATTTCACCGACTCTGCAAAGGCCACCTATAGTTCTCCCTTATCTCCACTGAAGTGGCATCCACTGGATGTTCATGCTACAACTGGGATAAAGCAAAGCCCCGCTGAGATAATGGTACGTGTACTGAAAGTGCCGAGGGTGAGATTTAAAACTGGAAACAACAGTCAGCCTAAACTGGGAAGCTTTAAATCAAATTTGTCCAATGGCATCATCTAGTGTTCATTGGTAGTATTACATTCTTTATTGCAGGAAGAGTCGCACGTTGCTTTTTAATAGATGCATAAAAATTGTACAAACATATAAGGGAAACTAATATTGTTATGGTGGCATACATGCATCCATGGCAAAGAATTGGCATACATTCCAGGCATACATGCCATGCTGAGCCTGTTTTGCTGGTATGCAACATGTGAAGTGGATCCTTATCTGTATAATTTACAAGAGGGTATTCACTACCATGATGGCTATTGATCTGTCCCAGGATCTGTCAAAGCTACCACTTGTGCTCTGGATCCTTGTTCATCCATGTAAGCAGGGCTATTTTTTTGGCAGGAACGCACAGGAATGGAGTTCCGGCTGGCTCCCGAGTTGGCCACTGCCAACAGGAACTCATTAGCATAATAGGCCACACCCAACAGCAGAAACTCATTAGGATTGGCTACATTAGGGGTGTGTGGCCTAAGGAGTTCCTGCTACAAAAACCCCCCTGGGTTTTGACAACAAACAAGGTAAACAGAATAGGAAGCAAAAGGTGGGTGTGGCTGGATGACCACACTTCTGGTAACATGGGGTGTGGCCTAATATGCTAATGAGCCGTTCTGTGTGGGGTGTGGTCCAATATGCTAATGAGTTCCTGCTGGGCTTTTTCTACAAAAAAAGCTCTGAATGTAAGGATGGAAATGAAATCATGTAAGGACCACATAAATGAGTCATTGATAAACCATGGCCCCATTCACAGGGAGCATTTGCCCCCCTGAAGGCACGGGAGCCCTGAGGACTTTCCGTACGCAATCACACCAGCACATCTGGGAGGCATAGCACTCCCATGGCCAACCCATGGCTTCCCGTGGAAAACGCGGAGTAAAAAACTACTAGGGTCGAAGCACTAGTTTCCGGAAACCCTGGGGCAAAGGCCAGTGTCTGATCGCGGGAGCGCCAGTATCCTGCGGCTTTCGATGCCTGCCCATGTCCTGGGGTTTCCGGATGTTGTAAGTTTCCATGGGATGTGCACCAACGCTGAAGGACATATGTGCATACGCAAGACACCGACAGCAGCCCCCCCCCCAACGGCGCATGTGTGCTTTGCAACAGCGCGGCTTGCATGGTCTGCTACGTGGCTTTTTTGCCATGCTGCAGCAGCACGGTGTGATCGGCGCTCGGAACTGGAGTGTGGCAACCCGGTGGCCTCTGTGGTTGGGCTTCCACGCCTTATTTTGCTCAGGGTGAACTGCCATGCCTCCCCCCCGCGTTTTCTGGCCCGTATGACCAGGGCCCATGATACCCTGTTGAAACAACCGGAGGCAGAAGTGGGTATCAGGCATTGTACTTTGGATTGGCTTAAATTGTTCCTTATGGTCAAGACTCAAGCTGTTCAATCTCTATGTAAAGCCCTTAGGAGAAATCATTTGTAGTTTTGGAACTGGATGACATCAGTATGCTGATGACACCCAGCTCTGTGTCTCTATCCAAATCTCCTGGGAATGCAGCAAAGGTCTTGAGCCACTGCCTGACTGCTGTAGTTAAATGGCTGAGAGTGGACAAGTTGGAACTGAAGCCTGAGAAGATGGAGTTCATGTTGGTTGGAATGACTGAGTACATTGTGCCTACCACTTCTGATGGGATTCAGCTGGCCCTTGCTTACTCCATCAGGAACTGTAGGGGTTATATTAAATCCATCATTACTTTTGGAGAAGCAAATTAATGCAGCTGCAAAAAATGCTTCCTTCCAAGATAGTTTAGCCTGGAAGATGACTGCCTACCTTGACGTGACTGATCTGGCCACCTGGATCTATGCCATGGTACAATCAAGACTAAACTACTATATTGCACTCTATATAGGTTCCTCCCCCCCAAAAAAAAAAAATCAACTTGGAAACTCCAGTTAATTCAGAATGCTGCAGCTCAGTTATTGTCAGAAACTGGCTGGTGCATGCATATTAAGCCCACTCTGCAGTTTACTCCACTGGCTGTCCATTAATTACTGGGTTCAATTCAAGCTACTGGCAATCACATAGAATGTCCTTCATGGTCTTGGACCCTCATATCTGCAGGACTGCCTCTCCTCCTATGGCCTGCCATGATGACTTTGCTTATTTGAACTGGGCCTTCTACAGATGCCACTCTGCAAATGGGCAAGATCAACAACTCCACATATGCAAACATTCTCTTTAGTGGCCACCATCCCATTGAAGACATGCAGCCCATCCCACACTTTTGACTTTCTGCAAACTTTTTGAAACAGAACTTCTCAGTAGGGCATTTTTATAAAAGAAATGGGGCTCCATTATAGCAATGATTCAACCAACTGCTAGCATTCTGCCTCAGCAGTGTGCCCCAGAATCCTCCATGAATACCCAGGGGCTCCATACACATAGTAAGGCATTGCTAAGCAGATGTCTGCAGAGGTTTCCAAAGAAACTAGAGATCTAGAGATGCTGCAGATTTCAGGCCAAACCTGTTCCATAGTTGAACACACCTTGTTCGATAGATGTGCAGATGACCAATCTGTTCAACTGTCAGTTTACCACCGTGGATGGCTGTCACACAGCTTTGGTGGAGTTTCATTTCCATGCATCTGTATAGTAGGTGAGATTGATTCTACCTGATGTCATAGTTAGTTAGGTCAGGTCATTATTTGACATGGGGGTGGAATTACAATTTCCAGAAGGCTGTGCAAATAAATGCACATGACAAAAAACACCATGGACTTGAAGTCAAATAATATGACTTTTTTAAAAAAAGTTAATTTATAATGGTTGGCTGACTGATTGATTTTCTTATTAATACCATTAGTTGTGGCAGCAAAAAGGCAGTTGGGAAGGGGGGAAATAGGACTGCCATCAGACTCTATGAGAATCTGCATGCGTGAAACACGGCCTATTGCTCTGTACCGTACTGTATTGTTTGAATGCTTGAAGGCTAAACCAATGAACAGGATTGAACTGTTCTCAGACAGTGAACCAATCAACAGACAATGGGCTCTGTATTCATGGAAGGTAAACAGGTGGCAAGCCAAACTGGCATGTGTTTAAGCATCCCTGAGGGATGCTTTAACACTACACTATAATTAAAATTGGTTGTTTCTGTGACAGTTCGTTTCTATCAACTGAGGAAACCCACACAACTTCCTATGATTTGGGAGGAGCCAGGTTTATTTTAAACTATAAACCTTCCCCTCAGATACTAGGTGTTCTAAAGACAGTGAGTGCCTAGGCTTTGTGTTTGCTGGTGTGAGTTAAGTTTTGTGGTGCACAAGTAGAATATGGAGGTCACTGAGGTGAGAATTATATATTAACAACACAGAAGATTTATTTATTTACAAGTAGATTTCAAGGAACATATTAGTAGCACAGGTCTCCAAATAGACAAAAGAGAAACCTGTCTGAGGCACATTAATTTAGAGAGTAGTTTCAGTTTTCTTCAATACTTTCCAACATTGTGAAGAAATGCATTTTTTAGTAGATGTCTGTCCTGAATAAAACCTTTACCTGGAGGTTTTAAAAGTTTTTTCACCCCTGTCTGTCTGGATAGAGAGCAGCCAGAAAGGGAGAAGTCAGTTCCATTGCTTTCCAGCTTACCTTTATACATATGCTAATAGCTTTAGCAGGAGAGAGAATGGGTGAGTCAAACTCCTCCCCCCTTCTCCAAGCAGGGAACTGAGATTTGGAGGACTTTAGATTAGAAAGGCTCCTGGAAGAATCTCCAGAAATAATCTCCAGGAAAAGCTTCTCTGACCCAGTCTGACCTGGTCAGTGGGTGGGGAAGAGAGAGGTGATAAAACTCAGAGGAGAAAGGAGCAAGGGCTGAGTCCATTAGAGTCCATTGTGCTGAGTCCATTAGAGCATACAGAACTCTTAACTGAGGTCTGCAGGAGGTGGCCATTACCATGTGCTGGCCTGCACACCTGAAGGTGGCTTGAAGGTAATGCAACTCCTATAAAAATCTGTATCTTTCAAAGCTAAGGAGCCTGCCCTATACTTTAGCATATGATAGGACATGTATAGAAAGAGGGACAAAGGAATTGCATTTTAGCTTTTTCTTTTCAATCCTTTGCTCAATCTAGTACTCTGCTAAGAGTATGCTTGTAAACGTTTTCTTTTTAATAAATACTTTATAACTTTTGATTGCGATAGTGGTTCTCTGTACCACATAGACCTCCTGCATCTTGGACACACTATTTTAAAAGGAGCACTGGGGGAAGGCAGGCAGCTGGCAAGTGGTTATTCTTCTAGTGCTGCACAAGGTAGTAAACAGTCCCCATGGTGACCAGGCACTGGGCAGTGGGAGACACAGAAGCAAGGGCCCGATCTGCATCTAGCATTTGCTCTGCTGTCTTACCAAACTCACACTGGAACAGAAATTGCCATCTACATTGCATGTCACTTTCACTTTGATTGAGTGTCGCATTTTATGGCAGTGTCCAGACTGCATGCTGCTTCCACTTCATTTGATCTCCGGTTTTATAGTGACTGTCTGCATAGATTTATGGTCGTTTTATGGCCATTCGGGGGTGGCTCTGCAGTCACTACAGTGTTGGCCCGGGATAGTTGAATGTGGTTTTGAACTGCATCTTTTTCTGTTCCAGTGTGGGTTTGGTAAAACAACGGAGCGAATGCTAAATGCAGATTGGCCCAAGGCCTCAGAATTTGGAAGGGAAGCTGAGAGTCCTGTCCCTCCCAGTGGGCAATTCCTTACAAAGGTCAGGTGGTGGCAGTGGTTACCTGAGAGAAAAGCCTCTCCAGGTGTAGTGAAAACCTTGGAGGGCAGAGTGGAACAGGGCCTGTAGGCTGGAGTAGGACTGTTCTGCCACAAGCATAAACAGGCTCTTACCATTAGCCACTAAGTTGGATCCTAACACACAGATAGGATTCCACCCACACCAGCCGGCCTTTTCCCAAGAGTCAGACTAAATGGCGCAAGGTCTGCTCATTGCCAGAGACAGGCCTAACAATTGGGTGCTCTATTCTCTCTCAGAGGTAGAGCCAATCCATTCTGCCACACTCCCAAACCGAGCTACCCTTCCTTCCGTCTGCCTTCTTCCTGAGCCAGCCCTGAGCTCTCACTGCCCTCTCCCTGAGGCAGAACTGAACTCCTTCTGTGTTACCCTCCAACCTTCCATCCCCCTTCTCAAAGGTGGTTGGATGCTGGAGCAGCACTCCCATAGGCTCAAGTGAGTGGCTGTTTTCCCCTTCAGGGGCAGGACAGCCTTCTGTCTGTCACAGTTTCAAACTGGCATATTTACGTAAGACAGACTGTATATAAAATGTTGTGGAATCTTCCGGGTGTCACAGCAGTTGGTCTCATTATACAGCGGTGCTATCTATTATTTGTGAAATCAGAATAGCCAAAGGGCAAAAGAGTGCAGGTAAACAAGGCTCCCTGCTGACACACTGTGAAGGTATGCATATTGTTTTTCATTTCCTTCTCCAATCAATTTGGAGTCTCATGGAACCACAAGCCAGATCATGCTGATAATAAAGTAGTTCAATGCCTTTGATCCTTGTTAAGATAGTAAGCCCTTGAAGCTGGTGATTTCCATAATTAAATGTCGATTCACACATTTTGTTTCCTGAAGTTAAAGGCTCTAGGTCTTGGATGACAGTTATTTGCTCAATAACAAGATGAAGAGAAGGAGGTGCTTATTTACTTAACCTTAACTCTGACCTTTAAGTGTTGACAGTTTGTGGTGCATGGGGAGACATATCTGCTCCACTCTGACAGCTAACATCTATATCATGTTTGTTGGTGAGATCCCTTGTGACGAATCAAAAAAACATGTGTACTGCTTTGTGCGCTTAAGAAGAAATTCATCACAATGCTTTTGGTAACTTCCTGCATACAAATTCAAGTGTCTTGTAAGCACTGTAAATGTAGGAATGCATAAGCTGTTGTGGGTGTGTGAAATGCCATCAAGTCACAGACAACTTAGGGTGACCCTGTAGGGTTTTCAAAGCAAGAGGCAAACAGAGGTGGTTTGCCATTGCCTGCCTCTGGATAGCAACCCCAGACTTCTGTGATGGTCTCCCATCCAAGTACTAACCAGGGCTGACCCTACCTACTTAGTTTCCAAGACCTGATGAAATCAAGCTAGTCTGGACCATCCAGATCAGGAAACATAGGCTGTGGTCACACTGGAGGCTTGGCACAATATGGTTGCATCTCTATTTGCAGTGATTTAAATAGCTGTGGGAAGTTTTGATCAGACATCCCACCCTGAACCAGCTTCACCATGCACTCACCCCATGGTCGATCATTCAGATTGTTGTTGCATTTTTTTTTGTCTTTCACCCATGTGCATAAGCATGTATCCGAAGCTCTGGCTCCTTTTTGACAGCTCCACAATCCCTCTGCCAGCTACTCTGCCAGGTACTCTGGCCCCTCTCAGCCTCTTTCCCTTTGCCTCTCTTCCTTGGAATACATGGAGTGGTAAAGTGCAGATTTACATGAGAGTAGTCCTATTGACTTCAGTGCATTTACCCTTATGTCAATCATGGGATGCTCTCAAACAGCAGCTCTGATGCAGAAACAGGAGAGCGGGATTGGGAGGGATTTGTCACTCTAAAACAACTCCCCTGGCGACTCCCTATCCAGAATGACTTCTTGGCTGTGGTGATTGACAATGCCAGGGGTGATTATGAGCTTATGCGCACAGAGATATTTGATCAAAACAAAAAGTCAAAGGAGGGGGAAGGTTCAGACTTCCAAAATGGCTTGACTTCACAACAGGAGGGGTTCAGAGGTGGAGAAATGCAGGGTGGAAGTGCTAGCATATGTAAAGACCGGACTTTCTCTGGTGTCAGCAAACTCTGCTTCCAGGACATGCCGGACCCAGGTGCCAACAACTGGGGCATGGAAGGCAGATGTTGTTGTCTGATTGTGCTCTTTACATCCACAAAGGTACTGTGACAATATCAGCGTGAACTGCTAGTGTGACCACAGCCAAAGGTTATTATATACAGGAAAATCTATAAACTATCAGACCTGTCTACATAGATCAAGCATAGGAAGAAAAAAAATCAATTACAACCCAAAATATATTATCTGTGTCCTGGCCTCTGTGTCTAGTTTGCTGACCCTCCAGGGCAGTTGGTTGGTCACTGTGTGGAACAAGATGTTGGAATAGATGGACTAGTGGTCTGATCCAGCAGGTCACCTCATATATTCCCATGCTTCTAGATAATGCATGCATCAAGAATTCCTATCAGGGGGAATAGAGGAGGAATTTTCTAAGTTCTCTTTGACAGACCACAGTTTTTGCGATGGTGTTGTTCTCATCCCCTATAAACACGCGAAATATCAGTTTGAAAGAAAGTGTGTTTCTCTGTTACAAAGAAAGGGGTGTCTGACACTCCTTTCCAATCACACAGAGTGCCTACCACCCTCTAAACTTCTCCCTCTCTCAGGTTCAGGGTTACAAGTAGGTCAGGCTGTTACAATTGCTACCCTTCTTGCCTCTTTTAAATTCTCTAAAGAACCATGACATGCCTCCTCTCTGGTCCTCTCTGTCACTCACAGAGACATCAGCAGACAGCTTATCCCAGCTCCCTTTAACCACAGGCTCTCTCTCAAACACTTCATAGAGTTATTGTTCCATTCACACATTACCACCATTAACACACATCCTAAACATATATAGACCAAAATGTTTACCTGAGACACACAGCCCACAGATTTAAACAACCAAGTAGTTAACTTTTATTTATAGTCTGAACGTAACATTGGAAAAAGTAAGAGGTTACAACATTTTGCTTTCATTGAACTTTTGAACTGTTCCCCTATTCTAGCATCTTAGATCTAGTGTTACAAATAGACTCTTTTTAGTCAGCCAACTTTAAACAGGGCTTCATCTCAGCTTCATCAAATCAAACATTCTCTTTTCTCTGTCGGTTCCCCAGCTGCCAACTCCCAACTACTCTCCTAACTGCTTTTTTCTAACTGTCTCTTCCCAACAATTTGTCAGCTCTCATTCGTCTCTCTTAGGGAGAGATGGGACCTCCCCTGGCCTTCACAGAGTGTTCCTCTGTTACATGTAACTTGGGACAGCTCAGGTTGTGTATGGGCATGATATGAATTTGGAAACTGGAGCAGGATACCACCCTCTCCCTTCACAATGATGCCAATCTAATCTCTCCCCATGGCTGTGGCTGCTATTAGTTTGGTTAAAAATGACCTGAGTTCCAGTTATGGATCTCCTGTTGTTTACTGCAGTCCTAAAAGAGTGCTTGGAAATTAAAAGCCCTGCTATGTTGGTAAGTGCTACAGCTGGATCAGAGAACCTTGAATCATGTATTGTTATCACTTGTATCCTTTCCTGCCCTTCCTCCAAGAAGCTCAGACCAGCATCTTCCTCAGAATACTTTCCTGAGAGTAAACCCCACTGAATTAAATGGGACTTACTTTTGAGTAGACCTGCTTGGGATTGGCCCCTTAATCTCCCAATGACCTCACTAGTAGTTTCAATTTGTGAATTTCCCAAAGCTCCTCAGTAAGCTTCACAAATGATGCATTTAAACCAGAGTTTCCCACACCCAACCTCTACACTTTACCTCCTGCTCCCAGCTTGCTGGTTAGTATATTTTTCATCCAGATTTATTCAAATGCTAACAATTTGGGAGTCATCATCCCATCTACAATGAGTAAAAATGTTTGTCTATGACACATCACTAGCTCTAGATGTAGGTACCTTTCTCTTCCACCCACCTGCACAACTCAGCTGATTGTCAGTTTCCCCCCACCATGAGCTGGTCCAATGAAACATGTTCCCTTAAGTAATTTCAGCCATTTCAGTGGTGCATTAAAAGATGCTCCTATGCTCAGAGATGGAGGAGGCAAAAATCTTTCTGGGCTTTCTTGGTGGTGCTTCTGGCTGCCATCCCATACACTGCGCTAAGAACACTTGTCTTCATTACAGTGGAGCTATTAAATTTAATTTTCCAAAGCCAGATCCTGTTATTTTTCTTTATGCTTAGTGGTACCTTACAGTGAGAACCAGTGAACAGTGAATAGACTCCAGTATATGCCAAATGTTATGATTTGTCCATGGGGACATGTGGTGTGCTCAGAGGGTTACACAGGGGATTAGAGAAATGTTGCTACTGTGCACTGTCTGAAGATCAGTTCACATGTTACTTGTGCGCAGGTCTTTCACTGTGCTTTTGGCCATTGCCTGGATGGGGCCCCTCCCTTGCAGGCATGTAAAGCATCCGTGATGAAAAGATAAGGATTCATTTACCATTTATATATTGCTGTAAAAGTTTAAATATTTACCAGTGCTTGGAAAACTGGCAGAGGGTTATCTAGGAATTCCAGGATCATCTGTGCCTGCACAATGTGTGTTTCCCAGTCCTGGCCTTACTGTTAATTGTGTGCAAGAGGACATTAACATGATGATTATTCTTAATAAAAATCAGTAGCATAGCTGATAATGTGTAAGAATTTCTACGTAGGCTCAATGGATTGCGAGCTTGTCAATGGCTGAATGGTACAGTTTTAGATACTTTAAATGGCTGTTCCCCAAGAGTTTTATAAGTGATAGATTTCCCACACCCAACCTCTACACTTAATTGCTTAATTAAGTTGTTTAATTAAACAAAATTTCCATCCTTTTTTTTTTTGCCACACAGCACTGTTCCAAAGAGATCTGGAAATGAGGTATGGCAAGACAGTCATGGCTCTTGACTGACCTTATAATAAGTAATATTTTCAACAATTGCTGGGCAATTATCTGAACTATGCTGAGGGAAGTAGAATTCATATTTCACAGAGACGTGGGGACTGCCTCACAAATGATCCAACATGGAGACAATGCAGGAACACTATCTGCAGGAGTCAGTGTGGTACAGAGGCTAGAACGTCACACTAGGATCTGGGAAGCCTGGGTTCAAATCCTTGTATGGACATGAAGCTTGCTGGGGAACTCTGGGCCAGTCCTCTCTTTCTGCCCAAACAGCCTCTCAGAATTATGGTGTGGATAAAATGAGGAAGGGAGAGCCATATATAAAATACCCTGAGCTACTTGGAGGAAGGGTGTGAGAAAAATGCAGTAGGTAGATATATATACCATCATTGTCAAACGTGACACAAGTATGTATTCTGTCATGACAGAATTCAAAACATTCACTCGCTCCTCCCTATATGCATCTGATGACGCTTTCCCACTCCCACGTACATATTACCACTGTAGGAAAAATGTTATGTCTGAGTGGCATTTGGAGTGACTAACAACAAGGAGAATGTAGCTGTGGATGCAAGGACTTATGTCCATGAAGCATAACTTTCACAGCCTCCCTATCCTGTGGCAGCCCAAAATGTCCCTGCAATTCCTGTTCCATCTTTATATGAACCCACATGGCGTAGTGGTCAGGATGTTGGGTTAGGATCTGGGAGACCCAGATTCAAAACCCCACTCAGCCATGGAAGGTCATTGGGTGACTTTGGCCAATTGCACTCCCACAGCCTAATCTACCTTACAGGGTTGTTTTTGTGAGGATATAATGGAGGAGGACAAAACTGGGCCCTCATTTGGCTGGAGAACATGGATTACAATCTAAAATAAATGAAACATGCTTTCCTTGTATTATCCTTATATAGGAGTATATTCCTCTGAGTGGATAATCGTATCCACCCCTGCCCTCAGCCCCCCAAATCAGCAGCTGCATCTACATTCTCTTAAGCTGGAAATTGCCTCTGAATATGTATGCACAGTTCATTGTCCTCTGCACTACTGTATAGATTCACACTTCCTCGACAAGGCTAGCAGGAATCCTAAGCCAAGATGAACACCAAGATATTTTGACAGCTACAGGAGCATGAGAACAACAACAAAACAAGACAAAAACAAGTTGCAGCATTTTTATTGAACAAAGACTTCTAGTGTGCTGATGGTTTGCAAATAATTTTCTCCAATGGCACAAACAGCAGCTGCCAAGAACCATTCCAGGTAGGTTTCACAAAAGAGTTTGTAGGAAATCCTAGAGTGTTCAGTGACGTGGGGACAGCACTTCTGGTTATTCAGCTGGAACTGATGTTGTGGCATCACTGGACACCATTCACATGAGTCTCTGCTCTCCTCCCCAGCCTCCTAGGGATTGCCAGGCAGGAGCTGGCAACTCTATGGATGCTCTCAGTCAGTATAAAGCAGTGTCAAAAATATGGTTTAAAAATAGTTAATTGACAGCATTGGTGAATAGTAAATCAAAATTCTTCCCAAATAAGAATATAAGAAGCACCCAGCTGGATCAGACCAATGGTCCATCTAGCCCAGAATCCTGATTCATGCAGCAGCCAACCAGTTACCTTGCAGGATGAACAAACAAGGCGTAGAGGCCAAGGCTTTCCTTGATGGTGCCTCCTAGCACTGGTAGTCAGAGGTCTGCTGCCTTTGAACATGAAATTTCTCCTTTAGCCACCATGGCTAGTAGCTGTTGATGGACCTGTCCTCTGCCTAACACACACACCCTTTTAAAGCTATCATGGTCATTACTGCCTCCATTGGCAGAAAGTCCCACAGCTTAATTATTTGTTGAGTAAAGCAGTATTTCCTTTCATCTGTCCTGAACCTATTCTAGGGTTGCCAACTCTGAGCTAGGAAATTCCTGGAGATTTGGGGTTGGAGTCTGGGGATGGTGGAGTTTGGGGAGTACAGGGACCTCAGCAACGAATAATGTTCTCCGAAGCTGTCAGTTTCACCAGGGGGATTGGTCTCTGTAGTCTGGAGATCATTCGTAATTACAGGAGATCTGCAGGACCCCCCTGGACATTGGCTACCCTACCTGTTGCCCATCAACTTCATTGGGTCCACTGACTGCTAGTATTATGGGAGAGGGAGAAAAAAATTCTTTATCCGCTTTCTCTGCTCCATGCATAATTTTATCAACATCTAGTATGTCCTCCCTTAACAGTCTTTTTTCTAACCTGAACAGCCCCCAAGGACTCTTCAGCCTTGCCTCATATGAAAGGTGCTTCCCAACCGCCTAATCATCTGGGCTGGTGTAGTCCTCTTCTGGAAGTTGTCCAGCTCTGCAATATCCTTTGTGTTCATTCTCACATCTGTTTGTTACCTCTCGCATTTGTATTTTAATTTGCTAGTTTGCTGCCATTCATTGATCTTGCAGGCCGCCCTTAATACAATCTCAGCTTCACTTATGCATCTTGGCTCTGACTGGCCCTTCCTGATGGCTCCCCCCACCCCCATCTTCCTGTATGTAGGGCTCGAGGAAATTCTGTATCACTGTATCTGAGCAAGTGTCACTCTGTTGGTCTTAAAGGTGCCACTGGACTCAAACTTTGTTCTTATCCTTATTGTGTGTTGACATATTCATTGAGCTTTCCACCACAAACCCAAGATCAATCCCTCTCAAACACAGCCAGTTCAGACCTCATCAGCATATATTTAAAGTGGGGTGTGTGTGTTCCAGTGAACATCACCTTATATGTACCCGTGCTGAACTTCATGTGCCACGTTGTTGCCCAGTCACCCAATTTAAAGAGATTCTTCTGGAGCTCTTAGAATCATAGAATCACAGAGTTGGAAGGGGCCATACAGGTCATCTTGTCCAGTCCCTGCTCAATGCAGGTACAGCATCCACCTTCACAGTCTTCACAATCCACCTCAGTTTTCACTGTCCTCATTAATTTGGTATCATCCACAAACTTGGCCACTACACTACATTGCTCACCCCCAATTCCAAATGATTTATGAACAAATTAAATAGCACTGGGCCCAAAACCAATCTTTGTGGGACCCCACTGCTCACTCTTCACCATTGGAAGAATCATCCATTTATTCCTACTGTCTGCTTCCTGTCATTTGGCCAATTTTTAATCCATAAGTGGACCAGTCATCTTATTCCATGAGTTTACTCAGGAGTCTTTGGTGAGGTACCTTGTCAAAAGCCTTTTGGAAGAACAGGAATATGATATCCATCGGATCACCCTTATCCATGTGCTTGTTAACCTTCTCAAACTCTCCACTATGTGTGCTTTGCTTTTCTATATGTCTCTGGTCATTCTATCTTAATAGCAGCTTCAATTTGTTTACCTGGAACAGAAGCTAGGCTACCTGGCCTATAATCTCCTGGACCCCAGGCTGCTTCTTAAAAACTCCTAGTTCACATCTGCTTTTACAGGACTAGGGGCCGATCCAGGAAAAGTATGCCGCCTGGTCCCATATGAAAAGGTCAGAGAGTTACTGAGCTTGAGAGAAGGAAGCTGTGGTTTATTAATAACGATAATACATTGCTAAACCTGCCTTGCAGCTTTAGAGGACTAAGAAAAACAGAATTTAAAGTTATACTCCTTCCTTAAGGGGGCTTTGAGTCATACTATGTGGCAACTTGTCATCCAAAAGGGCTGTACATGACCTTTCGACCTGTGCTTCCTTACTAAAATTGAACATTATACCCAGCAAACTCACATATGATTTGTTATTATGTTAACTTTGAGGCAAAGGTGACTATCCAAAGGCAAGTATGTAGACATTTAAGGAACTGCAGATTTTACATGGAATTCAGGATCCTGAGACAGCAGCCATGCTGGATCAGACCAATGGCCAGTTAGCCTGGGAACTGGAAGCCCTCAAAGACCCAAAAGCAGAGAACAGAAGTAAGATCTTCCTCCTGCTATTGTCCTCCAGTAACTGGTATTCCGAGGTACACTACCTCTGAATATGGAGGATCCATTTAGTCATCATGAATTTCTTTCATCTCCATTTAAAGCTAACTAAATGACTGGCCATCACTAACACCTGTAGCAGTGAAGCCCACACGTTGATGGAATCTTGAATAAAGAAGTGCTTCCTTGTGTCTGTCCTGCATCTACTTCCCATCAGCCTCTTTGGGTGCCCCCAAGTTTTTGCATTATGTGAAAGACAGAAAAAAATGTGCTTTATCTAGTTTCTGCACATCTTGCATAATTTTAGAAACCTCTTATCATCTCTCATCTTAGTTGTCTTTTCCCCAAACAAAAACTCCCTAAGGAAGATACCCTGTCTCTTGATTATTTTAGTTGCCCATTTCTGCACCTTTTCCACCTTGACAATAGAATTCTTGAGAGGCAGTAACCACAGCTGTATAAAAAGACATCATAGTAGTTCTCCCTGCTGCTACAACTATAGAGAGCAATGGGAACAGAGCATTCACGTAGCAGTTTCCTCTACACTTTCCTCACCTCGACTGTCCATGGCTGTTTCTCCATGCACCAGCAGAGGACTGTAAAAGAATAGCTAGATAACCATGGCATTGTAATTAGTTATTGCAACAATGTACTTGCTCTCAGCTTTCATTTTTTAAAAGTCTCCAAGAGTCCAATCAGATGGCTCTTTAGATCCACGCGAAGCACGATTGCCTCATGGATCTAAAGTTACTGTCCACATACAAACATCTGGGAAATGTCCCTCTTCCGTGGGCATCCCATTTTGCCATGCTTTGGAGGCGTACTTAAAAGATACCACTTTAAATCTGGGGTTTTCAGTTATCTGCAGGACAACTGTGGACTTTCATCCATCTGATCATTCCACCAGCGTGCAATCCTCCCGTTTGACGTCAGACCATCCCAAGCGGGCGCCATTTTAAAAAATCTCTACACATGCATGGATCAACAAGGATGTGCTGTCATGTCTATGTGCATAAAGGTTTTTTTAAAAAAACACCACCACGCGCCTCCTTCAACAAGGATGCACTGTGACACCTATGCGCATGCACAAAAAGTTTTTTTTTAAAAAAAAAACCCACTGCACACGCCTCCTTCAGTGGACGCCGTTTAGACAATCCACAATGGAGGCAGCGGCGGTAAGGCCATTTCCCCGAGGGATGTCTGGTCATGCGATGATGGATTAAAAAGATTGGGATCAAATTCGAGCTGGCATAATGGTGGGATTAGCTGCCCGTCTGAACATACTCCAACTCTTTTTATTGTGGAGTTTAAGGAGAAATGTGCAACTTGCACCTTTTGCCTTATAGTCCTGCAATGAAGAGGTTTGAGATTTAAAATAAAATAAAATAAAATAAAAATTAAAGCTGGGAATTAGTACATTGTTGCAACAGACCCTTATAACATCATTGCATTATAACAATTCATAAATAACTGATATTTTAAAAGCCTCTAGAGGTAGAGGGGGAAATGGTGGGAGTGAAGCAAGGAAAATGGTGCATATTTGGGCAGGGCCTCCAGAAATGCACACCTTCCTGTCCATGTGGTGTCCAAATGCACTTTGACTGCAATATTTCCCAAAATATTGTATCAAACCAAGTTTAGAAAAGATCACAAGAAAGCAGGGTAAAACATGGAAATGTGACAAATAGCTGACAATGTCATGTAAAAACAGTGCTGCTGTAAGGCAGCCAAGGTACATCCATGTGGAAGCAGTCTATGATACTAGCTATTTTACTTTCAGGACTAATCCTTAGTATAGAATCTGTATGAACATCTCAGAACTCATTTGTTAAAAATCTTCTTGATTTCAGATATAGTACTCAGTAAGACTTGGCCAGGAGCAACTACAATCACCCAGTTCTATTGCTGGCTGTGCTGTAGGAGGAAACTGGTATCAAGAAATTGTTCTTGGATTAGGCACAGTATCTCTTTCCTCCCAGCAAAGAATTTCAAGCATGGACTAGTCTCAATGCAACATTCTGTGCTAGTAAATAGACAGTTAGGGTTTGCTCTTGGAATGATCCCCAATTGTCTACAAAAACACTGAACATATGGAGACTGGAACTGGCAGGTGTTATAAATTTTCAGAGATTAAAAATTAGCACTGTTCCAAAGCAGGGAATGTAGCAATTCATACTGTTTATTTATTTCATTCATACCTCACCTTTCTCCCCAATGAAGACCCAAAGGGACTTACACTGCTCACCTCTCCTCCAGGTTATCCTCACACCAATCCTGTGAGTTAGATTAGGCTGAGAGTGTGTGATTTACACAAGGTCACTCAGCAGTCCTCCATGGCAGAGTGGATATTTGAACTTGTGTCTCCCATATCCTATCAATACACCAGCCTGGCTCTCATAATGACACAGAATAAGGAGGGGGGGGAGCCCTGTTAGATTAGTCTGAAGATCCTTCTATGATGCATACTGTTTCCAGCAGTGTTCAGCCATATGTATCTGGAGAGCTGATCAGCACAGCATGAAAGCGGCAACTATCTCTTGAAGTTTGCTCTCTTTCAACAGATATGGGAGTCAAGCAGGATAGCTTTGCCATGTGATTATCTCGAAATGTGCATGCATAGACTTGATGTCTTTTGGATAACAATTGGACTTAGCCAGAGACCAGTTCTATTGGCCTAAAATGTTAACTGAAGTGCAAGACCTGTGAAAGGTGTATCAGAAAGAAAGCTCTAGCAAAGAAGGCAGCACCCTTGGTGAACATAAAAGTTTATGCACCAATGGAACTTTTATATGTAGACTTTTTGTGTTACAGCCTGATGATAAAGATACCAGGAATATTGTGGTGCGTATTGATTGTTTCACAGGGTAAGAACACACTTATCCAACTATAGATCAAACAGCCAAGACTGTTGCCGTTACCTTGTGGGGAAATTTTTCTATGCCACAAAGGTCTTCCAAAAAGGATCCATAGTGATCAAGGAGCAAACTTTGAATCTGAACTAATAGCTGAACTTTGCAACATTGTGGGTGTGAAATCAGAAATTACCCCTTACCATCCATGGGGGAACCCTGTGGAAAGATTTAATAGGACTCTGAGTATGTTGGTAACTTTAGAATATTTTGAAAAGGCCGAGAAAATATGTTAAACTTTGGCTCATGCATATAACTGTACCCAAAATGACAGAACTGAAGAGTCTCCTTATTTTTCAATGTTTCGTAGACAGCTCTTGTTACCAATTAGTTTATGCTTTGGTATTAGGCTGCAAGCAAAATCTAAAGTTACTTGCCAACAACATGTAAAGGACCTAAAAAAGAGGGCTCAGACCCTCTTATGAGATGGCTAGAAGAGAATCCGAAAAGAATGGAAGCTAATAGGAGGAGGTGGGATGCAACGGTCAAAATTTTATATATCCCTGAAGGCAATAGTCTTAGTTCATAATCTTAATCTAAGAGGCAAACATAAATTAGCTGACAGATAGGAAAAACTGATATGTGTTGTCACTCAACAGCTACAACACTTCCCCAGTTTATGTAGTTAGACTGTAGTTAGTCCTCAAAAGACATTGCTTCAGGATCTATTGTGGCCATGTGGGTTCATTTCAGCTACAGATATAACAAAGTTTGCGTCCAGTGGCACCTTTAAGACCAACAAAGTTTTATTCAAGATATGAGTTTTCATGTGCATGCACACGTCTTCAGATACACTGAAATGGAAGCTAACAGTCCATACATATAGGTAGAGGGTGAACAGCAAATTAGCATACAACATAAGGAAGATGTTTTAACAGATGCAAAGACCAAATGGGAATAACAAGCTATGTTTATATTATTGTCACCATTTTAATGTATCTTGTGCCTATTTTGAAACATCCAAAGTTGGAGACCCTTTTCTATTTGAGCAAATAAGATGGAATATAAGGTTTTTTTTGTAAAACTTAAAACCATTTGTGTTTAAAGTTACAAGAAAAGAATAAAAATAGAATATATATACACACACACACGACATATACACTTTTTAGTAATAACAAATGAGGGAAAGAGAAAAGAGGAATTTAGAAGGGATTTTTTCAGTCTGTTCTAGTACCCATAATACTCTCCAGGAGCTGGAAAACGAGATGCAAGAATGCATAAAGGGAAACATCTGTGCATCAGCCATGAATTTAACAGGTTAACAGAACTGCAGGGCATCATGGGAAAGTAGGTGGATGTATGCAGATCACTAGCCAATGTCTGTCTGAGCTCTGTACATTCAAAACTGTGAAATTAACAAATTGGAGGGAATCTACAAATCAGGACATCAAACTGTCTTTCAGAAGGCTGATTACCTGGAAGGCAGAAAGAGGGCAATTTCCAAGTGTAACAGGAGATCTTGTGGCCCTGGCTGAGCTGGCTGTGGTGTTGGGCGCCTCAGGCTGTGGTGTTGCTCTCTGAGCTGAACCTGCTCTCTGCTCCTCATATGAAAATCATACACCCGCATTCTCTGGAGCTGTATTTATTCATAACGTCAGTGATTGTTTTAAAATATTCTCTGAATAAAAGTCAATCTGTTCTTATCAGTTTAATATCTGATATGTCTGCTACTTGAGGACAATGTACTGAAATGATTTTTGGAACTGAGAGATGGAATAGGGGCTTGCTCCATCCATTCCATGCATTGACCTGGTACTGCAGTACTTCTAGGGAACAGTGCACCTCCCTTCTGGGAGAGTATTATGAGTACAAAAACAGATTGAAAAAAAATTCCTTCTTTCTAAGTTCTCCTTCTCTTTCTCGCATTTTCTTACTGCTCTAAAATATGTGGGTGTGGGTGTAATTTTTTTTTCTTGTAACTTTAAAGAAGAGTAGAAGAAGAAGAGTTTGGATTTATACCCCGCCCTTCACTGCCCAAAGGCATCTCAGAGCAGCTTACAAATTCCTCTCCCTTCCCTTCCCCATAACAGACACCCTGTGAGGTAGGTGGGGCTGAGAGAACTTCTGACAGAAACTGTCCTTGAGAGAACAGCTGTGCCAGAGCTTGTGACTGACCCAAGGTCACATCAGCAGGTGCAAGTGGAGGAGTGGAGAATCAAACCCGGTTCTCCCAGATGAGAGTCCGTGCACTTAACCACTACACCAAACTGGCTCTTAAATGGTTTTAAGTTTTATATATAAAAAAACCATTATAACCCATCCTATTTGCTCACCTAGAAAAGGGACTCCGACTTTGGATGTTTCAAGATTCATGTTTGGTCTTTGCATTTGTTAAAACACCTTCATTATGTTGTATGCTAATTTGCTGCTCACCCTCTACCTGTATTAGGAAATTAGGATATTAGGAAAAACCTTTTCATGGTCAGAGTGGTTCAAAGGTGGAATCAGCTGCCTAAGGAAGTGGTTAGCTCCCCTTCACTGACAGCTTTCAAGAAGAGGCTGGATGAATATTTGTCAGAGATGCTTTAGGCTGGTCCTGTATTAGGCAGGGGGTTGGACTAGATGGTCCGTATGGCCCCTTCCAACTTTGTGATTCTATGATTCTATGATATGTATAAACTATTAACTTCCATTTCAATGTATCTGAGGAAGTATGTGTGCACATGAAAGCTCATACCTAGAATAAAACTTTGTTGGTTCTAAAGGTGCCCCACTGGACTCACACTTTGCCATACTGTTTCAGACCAACACAGCTACCCACCTGGATATGGAGGAAGTTCAACAAGCTGTTTATTCAGATCATGACCCGTCAGCTGTTGAACTGAAAAGTGCAGTGTTGGTGGACCCCAATGATATAGTATCATTATACTCAAGGAGATGAGCTGGCTGATATCTCTGTTGAATTTCCAAATATTGAAAAGGTGGGTAAACATGTTGAGACATCATATATGGAAAGATCATTTGTGGAAAATTAAACTGAAGATTTGTCTTGCAGATCACAAAGGCATAGGCATATTCCTACAAGACTCCATAATTGTTTATGACTGAGGAAACTGCTGATTTCTTTCCAGGTCCAAGCCAGGAAAAGAAAGCATCCAAAGCAGTAGCAAGAGCCATTGAAGAGCAAATAGGAAAGAAGTAGCTCTGCACTTCAAGTTGACATTTTGGATTTTCTCTTCTCCTTGTGTTACTGGGCACTGTTTGCTAGGATTTGCCTTTGCTCCATGTGCCTTTTCTGAAGGGCCCTGGAGATCCTGTCTGCAAAGAGAGCTCCTGAAACCTTGATGCAAGGAGCACCCTGGGGCATCATTTGGATGGTCATTAACCCTCAGACCAGGCCTGAGGCCTTGGTGCCTTCATGGATCATGGACAGGAAGCCCTTGAGGCCTGATCTATAAACCCTGTGGTTATAGGGACAGGAAGTGGCACACCTCCCTTGTACAGCATGAATGCTTGGTAAGGAGAAGCCTGAGCCATATGTATGCAATGGCATGTGTGGCTTGGAGCCAAGGTGGCCTTGCCTGTAAACTCAGGGATGTGAAAACAAGAGGAGGCCTGACTGTTCTGCATTCTGGCAATGTCCCCCATGTTGTCTAAGTTTGAGATGGGATTTTGGCCTGTGGGTGCTGCAGATCCTCTTTGGTCCATGTAAACAAATAAAATAAATAAACTTGGCCCTTTTTATTACCCAACAGAAGATGTTGGCTCTCTGTATTCTGGGTCTGCATGCAATGTCATCACAATTCTGTTTTAACTATAGTTGTGAGGTTGTTGGATCTATGATAAATGTTTGTTACCTTGAAACTGTAACACCTTGAATGTTCCTCTTTTTGAAACAATTTCATGTTTGCTTGCTAAGCCACAAGTGTGCTGTCATTTATCGATTTGAATCCCCCCCAACTCTCCAATTGGAAAAAGGTAATTTAGATGAAGAATCTATGTAGCTAAGGTTCTGCTGAGTTTCATAGGGATGGTGGGTTTGGGGGAGGGACCTCAGTGGGGCATAATGCCAATGGAGTCCACTCTCTAAGACAGCCATTTTCTCCAAGGGAACTGCTCGCTGTAGTCTGGAGATCAGTTGTAATTCTGGAAGATCTCCAGGCCCTATCTGGAGGTTGGCAAGCCTATAACTTCAGAGCCCCCCACCATATGGGGTAGCACCTTTGTGGGGGGGCTCTGAACTATTTCCCCAAACTCCCCATGACTGCTTTTAGTGGCAAAATTAAACATTAGGGCATCCAGTTGTGATCTCCAACATCATGTACTGTTTGGCGTGTACAAAGACACTATCATTTCCCTAATACTCACCTTAAATGTGCTCAGTGCAATGAGAGATCAAAACATTTAACAAAACTGGAAGAACCAAGTGGCATTTTACTGTGCAGTCCTAAACAGAATTACACCCTTTTAAAGCTACTGTCTTCAACGGACTTAGAAGGGTGCAACTCGGTTTAGGACTCCAGTGTTAAAGTGCCCTTCATTCTTCTGCTGATAAAGAGCCTGATGCAATATTTAGCAGTAATAAGAGAAGTAGAAAGGGATTTCTGTTTCATTATCAACAAAGAGATTCAAAGTTCTAATAAGCAGCAGTAGTTAAAGGGAGTCTCTCTTCCCCCTTTTCTGTAGTGAAGCACAGCAATAATTTCATATTCATAGCAACAGTCATTTCAGTTATGAACACCAACACATGGAGGCAGCACAGTTATTCAGTGCTTTGGAGTTTTAATCAGAAACCAGCAGCAACAAGAAAACTGAACCGTTTCTTTGCTTTTCCTGTAAAAGAGCTTAAAATCTCCCCCACCCCACACAGAGTTTTCAAGACAAAGAGATGTTCACTGGTGGTATGCCATGGTTTTCCTCTGCATAGAGACCCTAAAGTTCCTTGGTGGTCCCCCATCCAAATACTAACCAAGGTCAATCCTGTTTAGCTTCTAAGATCTGAGGAGATCAGGCTAGTCTGGGCTATCCAAGTCAGGCCAATTTTTTTAAGGATGGGCATTAAACAGTTGTTATTATTATTCCAAAAATAAAATATATAGCAAATAATTCAGCAGCCGCTAGAGATGTAATGTAACTTTTCCTACTATGGAGCCAGAAACAAGGAAGTCTTGCTATTTCTCCACATTTTCATAGATTTAACAACTCATTCAAAACCTTTAGAATGACATATTCTGGTTCTCCTGTGTCTCTCCTAGGGGCTCTCCATTGCAGTCCTACAACACAGGGCTCCTGTCTGTGGTACAGTATTAAAGCCAGTGCTAATCATGATGTTTGTATCATCATTTAGGGGAGAGACCATAGCTCTTTGCTAGAACACATGGAGTGCTCAGCCTCTCCACTTTGAAAAAGAGATCTTAAGCTGGGAGACCTTTGCCCAAAACCAATGCTCCCTCTAAGCTGTGGAGTCTTGTGAGCAAAAATTCTACTTTGTGAGCTACAGGCATTAAAGTTGTGAGTGAGCAATTTGGCTACTGCATAAATTTGTTTGCTCTGGAGCCATCCTTCCTGAGCTAAGACAAAATTCTGTAAACTGGAGGCTAAAAAACTGTGAGCTAGCTCACACTAACTCAGCTTAGAAGGAACACTGCCCAAGACATTGAGAAATCACCCTCAAAGGAGATAGGACTGGTCTGAAAGTATGGTCCTCTTCAAAATAAGACAGCTTCATATATTGGTAAAGAGCATTAACTACTACTATATTTCATGATGTAGGCAAACTTGAGACTAGCTGGTAATGTGCAATGTGGTTACACAATTCAGGCTATAGGAAGCAAGAGAACCAGTGTGGTGTAATAGTTAGAGTGGATCTGAATCCCCACTCTGCCATGGAAGTAGAGGCCTTTGTAGGGCAGGGAGCAATGTTACTCCCTGCCTCTGAATTCACTGGAGCAAAGAGGTCTGGTGGGGCTTGAGGGCAGGAGCTTGTCTGTTGCCCCCCATAAGGATGGCAGACCCTACATGGAACCTTGCTAGGTGGCCTTCAGCTTGTCACACACTCTCAACTTCAAGTACATCTCTTAGTAAGAGGCTCTCTTCTCCCACCATCCTTGATGTAGCTGTGGTCCAAGCCTCAGCCACAGGTTATAAACCCTACAGTAATCAGGGCTGCTGACATTCCAGGAAGTTTTCTTATTTTTACACTTACGTGTGTGTGTATTCAATCTGCCGTAAATCTCTTTTAAATTCTTTCCCTCTATTAAATTGTCTTGCTCTAATCCAGTTAATGGATTAATTCTTCTCTTTCAGCAAAGGCAGTTTCATTGATATTTAATGAAGATAACAGCATCCCTCAACTGACTGATACTAAGTCACAATTGTTCCATTATTTTATACCCCTGTTGCAGTTGACAGTAAAAGCAATGTAAGCCTTCCATATTTTTGCTTCTGAAGCAAGAAGTGAAAACAAAAACCCACTGCTCTTGATCCAAGTGCCTGCTTCCTACACTTTGGAGGGTGGAGAAAAGGATCCTTTCTGGACACAGGCATAGTATTAATAGTGCATCAACAATTTACGGTGTGCACCACCAATCAAAGCCAATGCCTTCCACTAGATTTTGCCACTCCCCTCCCCTCCCAGGAGCAGGGTTGACTTCTCCCAGCAGGTAGAGATCAATGGATTTCCCAGCTTAAACAAGAAACTAAGGGGTGTATGTCACTTACCTTATTAATTGTTGATAAAATCTAGAATTGCTTAAGTCATGTTTGCTTGGCAATATGATCACGAGGTCTCTGACAGCTGTGATGAAAGCTGTTCTTTGCATCACTTGGCAGCATCTTTAGAGGAGTAAAGGAAAACAAAGAAACCATAGCCAAAATCTATATAGTCTTCCCTCCCTCTTCTTCATGCACATTTTATAAACTGTTGATGTGACAGAAGCAGGATCGATTCACTTCTTGCATGTGTGCAAGCTTGCAGGAGCCAGCAGGTTGCTTTGTTTGTGGAATGTCTTTTTCACCAGAGAAGAGATCTGAAGTTAGTGTTTGTCACTCATTGGTCTCTTTCTGACATTTCTCCCAGTATTTGTTTCATGGCTTTTTAAACTGAGACAAGAGTTAGCTCTTTTCTGCATCGGGTTTTTCGTCAGTTCTGGCCCCATACAAGTACAACACCTTTACTGGCATAGTAAATTTAACATAATGTTTAGGGTCAGTATATCAAGTTAAAATCCATACATAGCTTAAAACATTGGGATATAAGATTATATAAGAATTAATTTATAACAGCTTAGATTTGGCTTTAAGAATTTCTTCCAAAAATTTTGCAATTGCTCTAACAATTTCCGCCACCGGGTCAGTCAGTAAGAATCGACAATTGATCACAACGTTCTTAAGGTCAATTACCTGGGATAAATTTCCAAACAATTTCCGATACAAATTGTCATTAAATTGACACTCAGGCATTAAGTGCTGGATTGATTCAGGAAGGTTCGCTCCACAAGGGCAAAGTCTCTCAAAAAAAGGGGTTTGATGATATCTCCCACAGAGAACATTGGAGGAGAATGCATTCATTATACTGGCCCCATATTGCTTCAGTTTATCCCAATTTCTGCATGCATTTTTCTGCCATTCGTTTTCACTTCAGTTCCCCCCCCCCCGTTTCTTTCCTGGCTGTTTTGAGACCACTTTTATCCCAATTTTTTTCTGGAAGCCCATTTCAAGTTGGCTTTTCCCTAATGCGTAATGTCTCTTATCAGTTTTTGTTGTCCCACCCACCTTCAGCCCAATTTTCCATGCCTGGACGGTTGTCATTTTTAAACCACTCCCTCTCCCCTTGCCCTGAAGAGGAATTATTTCAGGTTTTTTAAAGGCCCTAAAATATCAGTATGTCA
This sequence comes from Gekko gecko, assembly GCA_029375565.1. Taxonomy (NCBI): domain Eukaryota; kingdom Metazoa; phylum Chordata; class Lepidosauria; order Squamata; family Gekkonidae; genus Gekko; species Gekko gecko. The sequence goes on from JAPDNY010000006.1 coordinate 143,829,873, forward strand.
CTGTAGTGTTGTAATGATAGTTTAAGCAGTTTCCCTGAATCCCCAGCTTTCATTAAAAAAGAGTTAAGTCTCTATCTTCTTTCTTTCATGGAAATATACAAGAAAAAGGCATATCTCTGCAAAGGAAGTCAACCTGTTTAAACTATCAGTACAATACAACAACAATATATCAATATTTTAGGCCCTTTTTTAAATGGGGAGATGCTCTGCCACCACCAGTAATGACACTAATGACAACAACACCATCCCTTGAAAATCCTCATTATTCAACCCACATGTGGAAGAAAATAAACTGATTCCACAACAATAAAAACGCACGGGGAGGGCAGACGTGCAGAAGGACCCTGGGTCCCTGCCCAAACTGATTCCAGTGCTTGTGGATTGACTCTCAAGGAGACCAGGAATAATTGGAGTACGCAGAAATGGTGATGGAGAGATGGACAAGTGATGGGAAATGAAGCCAGTTGGATCCAAGCAGCTTTTTCATTCAGTCTCAACTAATTCCCTTGCTGACGACAGCCCTTGTCCCATGTGACTTTCACCCATGCAGTTTCCTTGATCCCCAGCATAGAATTTTTGATATGTTTTCATTAGCAGAAAAGTTGGTTGGATCCAACTCACAATTTGCAAACTAAAACCCCAGCATTCATTCACAGCACATGTGGTCATTTGGGAGACTTTATGGCTGCTCTGTCTGACTTGATTCATGAGCTCTCTTCTAGAATGCATCTCATAAACTGCAAGGAGAATTAGCAGTCAGTTTGGAGTGCACAATTCCTACTCGTCTGTTGCACAAGATCCAAATGTTTCCTCTCACAATAACCTTTCTTTTGTAGGGCTATCAGGTGTTTCCAGCACTCCGGCTGCAACATGCCATTGAGAAAACTGGATCCTTCCATAGCATTTTTGTTTTCTTTATTTACATTGATGTATATAGTATATTCTTATCCCACCCTTCCTCCAAGGAGCTCAGTATACCATTCTCCCCTCCTCCATTTTATCCTCACAACATGAGCAGTTATGGGTACTGCCTCTAATACTTATTTATTTAGATATTTATGTCCTGCTTTTTTTCTCCAATGGGAACCCAAAGCAGCTTGCAACATCACTGTCCGGTTTCCATTTTATCTTCACAACACCAACTCTGTGAGGTAGGTTATAATGAGAAAGTGTGACTGGCCCCAAGGTCATCCAGTGAGCTTTCCATGGTAGAGTGGGGATTCAAATCTAGGTGTCTCTAATCCTGGTCTAGAACTCTAACCATTACACTACACTGATATGATATCACTAGTAAAGAAATAAACAAAGAGGGGAAGAAAACTTAACTCAAATATTGGAATATAGAACCAAAAAGGTCAACAATAAACCAAGTTGAGGGCCTATTGTTAAAATCAATATGTATAAATAAAATGTTATCAGAATGCATGCACTTATTGTTAAATGATTAAAAACATTTAGGGACCCAACATTAGCCTCATTACAAATTAAAATACATAAAACCAGGGCTATTTTGGGGCAGGAACGCACAGGAATGGAGTTCCAGCTGGCTTCTGAGTTGGCCATGCCTACAGCCTCCCCCCCGCCGGGTTTCCCCAGGTGTCTCGCAAGCCACAGGGCAGCTAGGGAAGCCAATCCAATCCAAGGAGGGAAGGCAGTTTAAACTGCCTCCCCTCCTTGGGTTCCCTAGCTGCCTCACAGCTGTGGGGCATCTGGGGAAGCTGATCCAGAAACTGCCTTCCTTCCCTCGGGTTCCCAGTGCACTCCGCAAGCCACAGGGCACCTGAGGAAGCCGATCCTGGGAGGGAGCTGTGCTGTCAGGGGTTTGGCCTAATATGCTAATGAGTTTCTGCTGTTGGGTGTGACCTATTATGTGAATGAGTTCCTGCTGGACTTTTTCTACCAAAAAAGCCCTGCATAAAACACAACTGGAAACCAATGCGACCCTACACCTTTCAGCCCTAAAAGGCCTTCTTCAGAGGTCAGGCATATGCATACAGGCTACTGGTACAACTTGTAACTATTAACAGATCAATACTAGACCAAAAAAAAAAAAAAGTTTCTGGAAAAAGAAGAATGAAAATACCCAATTAATAATTTTCTGTCAAATTATTAAATAATATGTTATATGAAATACTTATTACTTAACTCTAATAAAGATAGAATGGCACAAGACTTAAAGATGTAAATGAGGCCTCTTGTAGTACAGCTTATGTCATAGTCAAAGGCATACATGTTGAATAGTGTTTCTATTGTATGCCTGAAAATGATAAAACATTATTTTAATGTTAAGGTTAAATCACTATGAGAAATCAATTATTCCAATTAAAATATATATATATATATATATATATATATATATATATATATATATATATATATGAAAAATTACCTCCCAAATTTACCATCATCAGTACTCATATCTTTACTGTTTTGTGAACTTTTAAAAATTTAATAATAAAAAATATGTCTTTGGTACCATCGTGCCCCTTCCTTGTGCTACTGTAGCACAGGAGGGCTCACCCAGTGCACTGCTTACTACTTTGAAAACCAACAAAGTTTTCCACCCCAACTCTGTTTGGTTTCCATATTTCAGACATGTTCAGTTAAAAATCCTTTGAATGGTAAGATCTTCCATTGTGCAAAACTATACAATCAGTGTTGCTCATCTAGTTTAGGGTTACCAACCTCCAGGTAGGGCCTGAAGTTCTCTCAGAACCACAATGGATCTCCAGATTACAGAGATCAGTTTCCTGGAGAAAATGGTGGCTTTGGAGGGTGAATCCTGTGGCATCACATCAGTGATGAGATCCCTCCTCAAAGTCCACCATTCTTCCCAGGCACTGCCCACAAATCTCCAAGAATGTCTCAAGCTAACGTTGACAGCCCTTATTCTAGCCCTATTTTTAAAAGAAAAGTTACACCACCATCCATTATGTGGGGACATGTTTTCACGTTATTATTGCTGGACTGGAATGAGCATAAGTGTCACAACTGATCACAACTGCTTTTATTTTAAAATCGACTGGTGAGGCCCTAAGAAAACAGAATGCTTTCATGAGCCTCCAGAAAAAGTGGATTCTAAGCCAAAAATTCCTCCATGAAAAACCTGCCCAGTGCTCAGCAAGTTCAAATTCAAAACAAAGCTCAAATATCTCCAATAACAAACATGCAAATAAGTCCTAGGTTTCAGTTTCTTACACAGTCACAGAGTTCGGGCTAACCACCACCCAGAGTTTCTACAATTAACTATATTAAATACCGTGTATCTAGGCTGCTCCTTGTGGTGAAGATTCCTTCAGAAGTAGTTACGAAACCTGTGGATGACTTATGGAGATTGTGCAAAATACCTTCTCTTATGCAACAGGCCAGAAACTAGTTATTGTATTTTGCCTGCCTGTCGACCTTGAGGGTAGCAAAGTTGTGTTGGAAGTGGCCACAGAAATATGGTGACTGAAGGAAGATGGTGGAAGAGCAAACAGTTGCATGAATCCTGAAAAAATTCTCTGGTGGCTGAAGGATTTCTGTCAGTGGACTAAAACCACCCCCCTTCCTGCTGCAGCCCCAAATCCCCCCCCAAATGCTGCTCCTGGGGCACAGAGGAATACCAGGAACAGAACAATGGAGGAATTGGAGGTCTACCCATGGAAATGGGTGGTCAGTGACAATTGTCCACCCCTTAGCATATGTGGAAATGACCAGTGGGACCCCAACCAGTGGACTGAGAGCTGTGCTACATATTATAAGAGGTACTGAAAGATGGACTTGCGAATGATTTATAGTTCCACTATTTTGTGCCTGCGGAATAATGTGCAAAGGAAAACTTGTGCATCTTTCCCAGCACCAAGTTACATAATCTCTCAGTGCATTTGGAATGTACCTCCCTCTCTTGCTGCATAGTCATCTGAAATGTCCGTTTCATCTGTGGTACAAAATACAGCGAGCCAACTAAGGCCCAGGACAGACTGGCAATTTGCCGCGGGATGGGACCCGGGCTGACAACGACTCAATATCGGGGTAAATGGGATGTTCACACAGGCACATCTGCCTGGCGTCCCCCACCCGTAGCCTACCGGTGCTCTCGCGCTTCACTGCCGGATTAAAAAAACACCTGATAAAAGCCGGCGCAAATCTTGAAAGCCTGCGTTCGTCGCGCGTTTCTCCGCTTCCGGGGAGTCTGAACGCGCAGCCGAAAAGCCGGGAGCAACCCGCGTTGGGCATGAGGCAGCAGCGGTGTGATTGGCTGCGCTCCGCTCCACTGCCCAATGCGGTGCCGGCGTTGCAGGGCAAAAAAAAAAAAAATCGTCAAAAAGCGCTTATGCCTACAGCCAAAATAATGGGGAAACAGCGAATATAGCGCACCTCCGGCGCGGCAGTCTGAATGCTCCCGCGCGCCTCCGTCCCATATCTTCCGGCAGAGGCCCCCGCTGTGTGGACAGGAAAACCCGGTATCGTTTACTCCAGATTTTTTTTGCCGCGACTGGCTACCGGGGCAAATTGCCAGTCTGTCCTGGGCCTAAGACTGTGATCACAAATCCTAAATAATCCACTTTCAATCCACTTTCAGTGCACTTTCCAACTGGGTTTTGCCAGTTCACACAGGCTGCGTTCAGACGGCCAGTCAATCGCGCCATGAGCCCTCCTAAAATTTTATCCCGATTTTTTTAATCCAGCCTAGCACGACCAGACGCCCCCCCATGAAATAGCCTCACCGCGCGTTGTTCCCGCCGTGATTTGTCTACACGGCATCCACCGAGGATTTTTTTAAAAAAAGTTTTGTACATTCGCATAGGCAAGGCTGCGCCTCCTTGGAGAACTGAGGCGATCGCGGAGGGTTTTCAGCAAAGTCCCGATCCTCCCCTTGCCATTGCCATCATGATCAATGGAGGGACTATTTTGCAAGTTAGAACAGTCCTTCCCCCCTCCATCTCCCATCGCAGTAACATCTTGTCCCTAAAAGAAATAAGCATGAATATTACATTCCTCGTAGCGCTTATCGCTGAATGCGTTTCCTCGTTAAAGCGCACATGGGGTTTCAATTTTTTAAAAATCGCGCCCCCGTCGGCTCGGTCTGACCTCAGACCGAGCCGACGGGAGCATCGCGCGCTAATGGAGTGACCAGACAGAAGAAAGTCTGCAGTTGTTGCGCGGGTAAGCGAAAACCCTACATTGAAACTGCTACTTTTTAAATCAGGATTGGAGGCGCAGCAGAACGGGATGCCTATGGGACCGGAATATTTCCCAGATGTTTCTGTCTGGTCGTGCATTTTTGATCCGCAAGGGAGTCGTTCCTATGGCAGATCAAAAGATCCGTCTGAACACACCCACAGTAAAATCCAGTTGGAAAGTGGATTGAAAGTGGATTATTTAGCGTGTGTGATCACAGTGCTAGTTAGTGCATTCTGCATGGACCTAGAGTCAGTCTAGATGCAATATTCCTGATCCACCATTCTCCCTCTTTCCCTCCTCCACTCATATCTGTATTTATTTATTTATTATTGCATTTATATCCCGCCCTCCCTGCAAGCAGGCTCAGGGTGGCTAACAATATTTGGCACAGTGCACCAAATTCATACAAAACATTTAATACCATTTAAAACAATTAAATAATTTACAGTTAAAGTGCTCACAGTATTAAGTCATGGTGGCATGCCACATAATACAGCACCCAATGTTCTCAGCTTAACAGTCTCTGGACTCCACAAGATGGTATAACGCAATGTTGGTTAGGGTGGCCTTACACTACAAGTATTGGTTGTGGGCATTGATGGTAGTGGTGAGCAGCTCCTAATTGAAGGCCTGGTGGAAGAGCTCCGTCTTACAGGCCCTGTAGAATTGCACAAGATCCCGCAGGGCCCTGATCTCCTCTGGGAGCTTGTTCCACCAGTAAGGAGCCGCCACTGAAAAGGCCCTAGCCCTGGTCGCAGCAAGCCTGGCATCCTTGGGATAACTAGTTGATGTTGTGACCCCGACCATAGAGCTCTCTGGGGTATATATGGGGAAAGGTGGTCCCTCAGAAAACATTTTTTTTTTTGCATTTCCTCTTTCTCAGAAAACAATATTAGAACAACTCAGTCTAAGTACAGGAACTCAGATGGACCAGGAGCTCCACCTATATTCAGACAAAATACACGATTCAATGAATCCATGGAGAGAATTAATGGGATTGTACATGCTCTCCCAGACTTCCAGATCTCCTCATGTCCAGCTGAAGTACGGATTAGAATGCACAACTAACTGTCTTTGCAGCAAGGCTTCTGATCATATGTAGTGAGACCACTACGGAGAACAGTTGTAGCTTCATAACCTCTGTTCTGTCTTTCAGCTGAGCACATGGAAGCCAGAAGTGAAAACTGAGTACTCAGTCCTGTTTCTCTACTTTATCATCTCATATACATGTGAAGATAATTTCTGTAGGTCATATAATCATGTATGAGGAGGGTTTCCCCCCTCATTGATGATGGCTGCCTGGTTGCCCACTAGATACTTAGGCTGCGTTCAGACGGCCAGTCAATCGCGCCATGAGCCCTCCTAAAATTTTATCCCGATTTTTTTAATCCAGCCTAGCACGACCAGACGCCCCCATGAAATAGCCTCACCGCGCGTTGTTCCCGCCGTGATTTGTCTACACGGCATCCACCGAGGATTTTTTTTAAAAAAGTTTTGTACATTCGCATAGGCAAGGCTGCGCCTCCTTGGAGAACTGAGGCGATCGCGGAGGGTTTTCAGCAAAGTCCCGGTCCTCCCCCTTGCCATTGCCATCATGATCAATGGAGGGACTATTTTGCAAGTTAGAACAGTCCTTCCCCCCTCCATCTCCCTTCGCGGTAACATCTTGTCCCTAAAAGAAATAAGCATGAATATTACATTCCTCGTAGCGCTTATCGCTGAATGCGTTTCCTCGTTAAAGCGCACATGGGGTTTCAATTTTTTAAAAATCGCGCCCCCGTCGGCTCGGTCTGACGTCAGACCGAGCCGACGGGAGCATCCGCGCGCTAATGGAGTGACCAGACGGAAGAAAGTCTGCAGTTGTTGCGCGGGTAAGCGAAAACCCTACATTGGAACTGCTACTTTTAAAATCAGGATTGGAGGCGCAGCAGAACGGGATGCCTATGGGACCGGAATATTTCCCAGATGTTTCTGTCTGGTCGTGCATTTTTGATCCGCAAGGGAGTCGTTCCTATGGCAGATCAAAAGATCCGTCTGAACACACCCTTAGTCTGGACTTGCTACAGGTTGTTTGAACAATCCAAATGACTATGTTGTTGAAGGCTTTCACGGCCGGAGTTTATTAGTTGCTGTAGATTTTCCGGGTTGTGTGGCCGTGGTCTTGGCATTGTAGGACCTTGCATTCCAGTCAGCCTGTGTATTTTCTGTGGTTTTGTCCATATTCCTTCAGACTTGACTTGTGATGATTTTCTTTTTAATGAAGCTGCAACTGCTGCACCAGGTTGTTGCACGTGGGCAATTCAAATGGTATTGAGATGTCACACAACTCCTGTTTCCATAATCCTTCTTCCTGCCAAACTAGTTACTTCCTATTATCTGCAACTGGCAGAAGAATAGATGGTTAATTATCAACTCTTGTGGGCAAGGCCAGTAAGAACAGCTTTCTCTCCATTTGCAAAAAGCCACATCACCCCCCCAATCACTTTGTAATTGCATTATTATGACAGAATTTTTTTTAATGAATGATGGTTTTGACTTGCTGCAAAGTAGAAAAACAGTTCTTGAGCTCCACCTTCACGAGAACTATAATTAGTCATTTATTCATGAGAGCTGCAGAGAAAGGCCATCCAGGACAGACCAGGAAGTAATTAATTCAGTTTGAAAACAAAAGAGTGAAAAGGAAAATGCTGGGAAAAACAAGATCCTTGTTGAAGGGGATTTACTTTGGATTAAATATATATTAAAATCTCACCCCTGGGGGCAGTTGTCCGATTTTAAAGAGAACTATAGTGCTATACGTGAGTCCTCTAATTAATTCTGCTTGCACTTTAAGGCTGATAAGGGAATAAGAGGCTGAGTTCAGACAGGCAGTTTGAAGCGGGAGCCAGTCATGGCAAAAAAAAACCTGGAACAAACTGTTCCGGGTTCTCCCAGTCACACGGGGTTGACTGATGCGGGAGCATACCGGGAGGAGGTGCGCAGGAGCATTCAGACTGCTGGCCCAGACTGCTGGCTGTAAATGGCTTTTTCCTGGTAAATCGGCTGGATGCACTCATACATTCTTACACACATAGGCATCCAGCCGATTTGGGGAGGATCCCGTTGCACCGGCACCGCATTGGGCGGTAGAGCGGAGCACAGCCAATCATATCACTGCTGCCTTATGTGCAATGTGAGTTGTTCCTGGTTTTTCAGCTGAGCGTTCACACTTCCAGGAAGCAGAATGCAGCGGGATAAAGGCACTCTCCAGGATTTGCTACCACTTTCAACAGGTATCCTTTAATCCCAGGAGCGAAGCGGAACAGCACGGGTTGCCTATGGGTGGGGAACGCCAGGCAGATGTGCCTGTGTGAACGCCCCCTTTAATCCACTTGGGAAATGTGGCTGAAACGTGGCTATAGAGGGGCAAATTGCCAGTCTGAACTCAGCCAGAAGGTTGCTTCCATATGGTGATGACAGAGCACTCATTCACAGTGGCAACAGAGCATCCACACAATGGTTTCCCCTTGCAGTTTCCTGGATTCAGTCCTCCACAGCCTTGACTCTCCTGCCCCTGCACCACCAAAGGGCTTTGGAGGGGCTTTTTAAAAAAATCATCAAATGCTATATTGTGTCAATTATTTTTTAAAACAGCTCTCTGGTAGTTTGGCTCCTGCCAACCTAGCAGTTCGAAAGCAAGAAATTGCAAGTAGATAAATAGGTACCACTTCGGTGGGAAGGTAACAGCATTCCGTGCGCCTTGGTGTTTAGTCATGCTGGCCACATGACCACGGAAACGTCTTCGGACAGCGCTGGCTCTTCGGCTTTGAAACGGAGATGAGCACCGCAACCCTAGAGTCGGATTCGACTGGCTTTCAAGCAAGGGAACCTTTACCTTTACCTTTACCTGGTAGTTTGGTGGCAGTGGAATGGCAGCCAGAGGGGGCTGAAGGAAGGAAAATGGCTCCAGTATGGGTGGGACCAGTTAAAAACGCTCACTTTCTCAACAATATGGAGTAAAACATGCTTTGACCGAGATCTTTCCAAAAAGCATCACACCAAAGCAGGTTTGGGAGAGATCACAGCAAAGTGGAAGGAAACACAGAAGCAGTATGAATAGGCAACAGTATCATGTGGATGCTCCCCAAAACAGCGCTACTGTAAGATTGCGGAGGAGGAACGAAACACTTGTATGTAAACAATTCAACTGACTTAATATTGGGGTTACATCAAGATTCCCACAGTGGCATTTTGGAGCCAATTGCAGGTTCAAAAAATGTAGGGTTGCCAGCTTTGGGTTGGGAAATTCCTGGAGATTTGGGGGTGGAACCTTGACAGGGCGGAGTTTAGAGAAGGGAAGGACTTCTATGAAGGAGAAGGAGAAGAGATTGGATTTATACCCCACCCTTCATTACCCAAAGGAGTCTCAGAGCAGCTTACAGTCTCCTTTCCCTTCCCCTCCCCACAACAGATACCCTGTGAGGTAGGTGAGGCTGAGAGAGCTCTTTCAAGAACTGCTCGTGAGATAACAGCTCTGAGAGAACTTGTCTGACCCAAGGTCACACCAGCAGCTGCATGTGGAGGAATGGGGGGATCATACCCAGTTCTCACAGATTAGAGTCCGCGTTCTTAATCATTACACCAAACTAGCTGTCACCAAACTGGGGTGTAATTGAGAGTCCATCCTACCCCCCAAAGCAGCCATTTTCTCTAGAGAAACTGATCTCTATCATCTGGAGATGAGTTGTAATTCTAGGAGATCTCCTGGCACCACCTGGAGTTAGCAGTCCTATACTGTGGCATGCATTACTTACTGCACTTATAGTCTGTTTTCCATACAGAGACTCAAGTACAACTACAGCCAAATCTTCCCCCATCAAGGAACAGCCTCAGCCTCCCAAACCATCCTATGCTTGACAAATGTACTCTGTGCAACTTCCACAAGTGAACTGAGCATCAGGGAACAGAGATGGATTACGAAACAGCTGAGAGGAACAGAGGAAAACAGACCCCTCCCTTGTTTTCTTGCAACTAGGCCATTCTTTTTCTGGTTGGCTCACAAGTCTAAACTTATTATCAATTAAATGTGCATAATGTTACAACTTTTACAAATGAATGTCAATAAGACTTAAGCAACTTGTCCATGCCAGTGGACACATGGCACCAATTGAGGTTAGGCAAAATTAAAATTTGGAGTAGGTTTCCTAAGGTTAAAAGCTCAGCCACTATAAGTTCTCTTTCTCTCTTTCCAATATTAGCAGTGCCATGCTAAACAGAGGCATCCCCTTCTAAGCCCATTGACTTCAATGGATTTAGAAGAGTGTAACTTTGCTTCAACAGCATGATAAAAAGCAGAGACCTCACCTTGCCAACAAAAGTCTGCATGGTCAAAGCAATGGTATTCCCCGTAGTAATGTATGGCTGCGAGAGTTGGACTATAAGGAAGGCCGAGCGCCGAAGAATAGATTCTTTTGAACTATGGTGCTGGAGAAGACTCTTGAGAGTCCCTTGGACTTCAAGGAGATCAAATCAGTCAATCCTAAAAGAAATCAACCCTGACTGTTCCCTGGAAGGCCAGATCCTGAAGCTGAAGCTCAAATACTTTGGCCACCAAATGAGAAGGGAGCATTCACTGGAGAAGACCCTGATGCTGAGAAAGATTGAAGGTCAAAGAAGAAGGGGATGGCAAAGGATGAGATGGTTAGACAGTGTCATCGATGCAACGAACATGAAATTGAGCAAACTTCAGCGGACAGCAGAAGACAGGAGGGCCTGGCGTGATCTGGTCCATGGGGTCGCGAAGAGTCAGACTCGACTGTGCGACTGAACAACACAACAACAACAACAAAACTTTGCTTCAGATGGCACTGCTAGTTGAATACACAAACTCCTCCATGTGTAGCAACCTTAATAAAGCCCTCTACTTGGAATCCCTAGGAATTGCTCAAAGGTGTCATGGAATACCAAGCATATGGATTCCTAATATAGCATTCATTAACAATATTAAATGTAACAGTGTCATGGTGATTATAATCAATAAATTACTGGTTGTGCTAATGAGTTCATGAAAATAATGATGAGTGAATGATCACAAGGTAATGGAAGCAGCAATTGGTAAATGTTATAATGACACCAGCAGACTGTGGTCATCTTGCAGCATGAAACATTGTCTGCTTCTCCCACTACTCCTGGGATATTAAGGTTCCAGTCTTCAGTGAGACAGTGTGATGGGTATTTTATCGGGGGTCAATAGGAGCAGGTGGAATAGGAGAGGAGACATCAGCTAGCCCTGATGTGGAAAAGAATGCACTGTAGTTGTCTGAAGCTTCTATGAATGGATTCATACATTATCATGGAGGTATGGCACTGTTACCCAGTGTAGTGTGTTGGTCATGGTGTCAGACTAGGGTACTGCTCAGTCCTCACTCTGCCATAAAGGTTCCTGGGTGTGTATGGGCCAGTCCCTTTCCTGCAGCTTAACCTATCTCACAAGGTTGGTTTGTTTATTTAGTACATTTTTGGCTCGCCCTTCCTCCAGTGAGTCCCTCCCTCCCTCCATTTTATCCCCACAACAACCCCATGAGAGTGGTTAGGCAGAGAGACAGTGACCAGCCTGGGTTGCACAGTGAATTGCATCATGGCCAGTGGCAATCTGAACCTGGAGGAAGGGCAGGATAAAAGAGTGCTAGACAGATGGATGTTGCCAGAATAATGTGAGAAACCCCAGACCATTTGCCAGGAACCCACACTGCAGTTCCTTTTACACCGCACCTTCTCCTCACACCAGCATCAGCTTTCTGGACTCTCAGGTATGCTGCTGTGAGAAGGAGCGGTGTTGTGCACTCTCCTCCTATGAGGCCTAGAGTTTACCTCAGTTGCATCGGAAAGAACCATCCAGCTGCAGCAGCTCTTGCACTGTCAAAGCAAAGTAAAAACTTACTTCAAGTCTCTAAGGAGTCTTTTTACTACACTGGAGGTAAAAGAATAACCTGCCCAAGGAATCTTTCCACATCATTGCATAGATTTTGTTTTCACCTCAATTTCTCAAGTGATTAAAACATCCCCCCTACAGCCTCTCCTAACTCCTCCCCTGGATCGCTTGTGCCTTTTATTCATTTGCCAACTACCAAACATGTCCCTGCTGCACCTGAGCAACAATTCACTTGCACACAATGTAGTTCTGTGAGCTCCTAGAGTAACAATGGGAACCTGTTCAGCAGACCACACCAGTTGCTGGCAGCTTGTCACATTCCTCATCTGTCCCTCTTAAAATTACCAAGTGATCCTGTGTCAACTAGGAAGGCTGAGGTGTGTCTCTGACACAACTGTGTAAACAGAGAATTGCGTCATGTTTGCTAATGATGTTTTGATGGGAGTAAATGAAATTACATGAAAGCTATGTAGGAACTCACAGAGAAGTCTGGGACCTCAGAAGCTGTCATCTGAAGGCCCAAGCACTGTTGCCAGGCAACCTTCACTCATCTCAGTCGAGCTTGCAAGGCTTGGTGGATTGCTCCCTAGCATTTACTATTGCTACTACTGTGTTAACTGAGTCTTCCAAAAATGATGGGTCATCATGTGTCACTTAGTGGAGTAGACAAAGATCAAATCAAAATCTGAGTTGGCTCAAAGCTGGGAAAAATATCTGGCAAGATTCAACCAATGATTAATCAGTAAACAGACTTTGCTCCTGTCCAAGAAATCAAGCCAGTTTAGGAAAATCTCAGTTTTAGTTTAATAATTCTATTTTTTTTTAAAAAAAATCATTAACTCATGTTGTACTACTGACCATAGCTGAGGGTGGCAGTTTCATCAATGCAAGAGGCATCCTAATGACAGAAAAGCCTCTTGCACCAATGGAATGTCCCTGGCACTGACTCTTCACTGCCGGCACTGATAGGATACAACCATTTTTACTACACCAAGAAATCCTGAGAAAGGGACAATTCAAAGAACAGATGAGATAAGGGTTTATCATTGCAGTGCTGCAAGTAAGACACAGAGCCCCAACACGTCTAAAAAGCTCAATCCTGCTTTACTTTCTGCTAAACCTTAACCTCCAAATTGGTATATCTGGCAAGTACAGCAGAGTTGGATGGTTCTGCACCACTTGCCAAGAATATGATGCTGAAACTGCTGTGGTGGCACAAAGTCAACGTAGCTCTTTCAAGACTAAGACAACCCTGATTCTTAAGTGGTGGGTCAAAATCCACCAAGAGATGGTACAAACCATATTGGTAAAACGTTTCCCGAGTGAGGAGCTTGCATGCAACAGCTACACATCCTTTGAGATTGCACTATCACCAATAAATAATGTGCCGGCGAGTTGCAACCAACTCATGGTGACCCCATCCATGGAGTGTTCAAGGCAAGAGCAGAGGTAGTTTGCTGTTGCTTTCCTCTGCATAGCAACCCCAGTCTATGCTATAGCAATAATTCATAACTGGATTTTCTTGTGTGGAAATGTCAGTCCAGTGGTAAATTATTGCTTTAGCACAGCATCACTGTAATATCCAACAGTGTGTGGGTAGATCTAGGACAGCACTAGAACTTCTAGAAGTCATTTGAATCAGGCAGATGTCCAACCCCAGATGTGTAAGAAGGCACCTTCAAGAGCCAGCACCACCATTCTGGTACTCAGCTGCTTCAGGGTTCAGCCACGTCAGGGCCAACCACATATCAGGGCCTGTCCTGGCGAGCTGTGGATACCAGAGCCAACTTCCTGAAACCCTGGTAACAGTGTAGAAGACTCTGGGACACTTTCTTACTTGGCATACTCTGTTCCACCATACATGCACGTCCAGCTGTGCCTCTCTTTCAAGTCTCCCAAACTAAGTTGCCCGAGGGCTACCCAGATAACCCAGATAATTAGAGCTAGCCTAGACCTGCCACCAACAATAGAAGCAATTTTTGTACAGGAGGTGAGTGCCCTAAATGAACAATCTGGAAAACACTGAACGAAGGACTGTTTTAAAACATCCTTTCATCTGTGTTTGAAACAGGTGTATGTTATTATTATATAATATATGATAATAGAGGTCATTAATCTACATGGCAATTACAGCATCAGCAAAAACTGGAGTCAACAACAGCAACAAGACAGGTACCTGCCCCAAGGAGGTTATAATTTTAAATAGGGTTATAGATGTTATCAGGCTTTAATTTTTCCCTAGCCAACAGAAGTGAGGCCACATGAAGACTTAGTCACGCCTCGTTAGATAGAAACTGAACTTTTCAAACCTTGTTAGACAGATAATGAACTTCCCAGGTTAATAGAACCTGGGAATTACCAGCTCTTCCTATTTCTAGGAGAATGCTGATTGGTTGCTTCTTGTGACAACCACAGAGTCTTTCAACTGCTGTGCAGAATGGTAATTGGGGAACCTTTAGCCTCCTCCCCCTCACCCAGAGCATTTTTTAAAATTAAAAATTAGCAGATTGGCTTTTTAAAAGGGTGCGTGAGCCAAATAAATGTTTTAATTGATAATGATGCTCGGTACCCAAAACTATTTTTAAAAGAGAAAAAAACCCCTCTGCTTGTAGTGGGGGAAGGGAGGATGAAGATCCATACTGAAGCTGGAGCTAGTTATGGGTAGGCACTCTGGCTCTGTGCTACAGCATCAGCTCTGTGTGCAGAAGATCATAAGTTTGATCCCAGGCCCACCCAGTTAAAAGGAACTGATAGAAAGTGACATGAAAGATCTTTATCTGAGACCCTGGAAAGTCACTGCTGGTCAGAACTGACAATACTGACCTTGCTAAACTAGTGGTCTGACTCAGAAAACTCTGCTGACATACCAATACTGGACTCCTGTAACACACATTACATGGGCCTTCTAGGGTTACCAACTTTGGTTTGAGAAATTCCTGGAGATTTGGGAGTGAAGACTGGGGAAGGGAAAACCTCAGCATGATAAAATTTCACCCCCCCAAAGCAGCCATTTTCTCTAGGGGAACTGATATCTGTAGTCTGAAGATCAGTTGTCATTCCAAGAGCACTTCAGGCCACACCTGGAGGTTGAAATCCAAACACAACATCCATGACAAAAATAACAGAGTCAATAAAGATATGTGTGCAAAATTATTTACTGTAGTAATTCTGTAGAAAATTCTTTTCTATTATCGCTCACATGCAACGGATACTGAGCAATATAAACAAATCTGTTTCACAAGAATTGCTTTATGTAGCAATTACAATTCTTATCAATTTCTACTTATCAACTCTTGAAGGAAACATCCCATGTTGACTCTCTAATAACAGAACCCAAGGTCTTCACAATGTATCAGCTGGATTCTAGAAGCCAAACATAAAGTCTCCACTGGTGGCTGGTAGCAATTAGCAGTGGAGACTTTATGTTTAGCTTCTAGAATCCAGCTAGTACATTGTGAAGATCTTGGGTTCTGTTATTAGAGAGTCAACATGGGATGTTTCTTTCAAGAGCTACATGCTCAGATAAAGCAATTCTTGTGAAACGGATTTGTTTATATTGTGCAGTATCCGTTGCGTGTGAGCAATAATAGAAGAGAATTTTTTACAGAATTACCACAGTAAATGATTTTGCACACATATCTTTACTGACTCTTTGTTATTTTTGTCACAGATGTTTTGGTTTTGCCAAGATCCTAGAGTATCATCTCAATGTCACACCAGCAATGGGACATCACTTTTGTTATATGCCTGAAGTGACATCAAACCTCTGGAAATGTGCCATTTCCCCCCGTTCCTCTGCCTTCTACCCTTCCATGCTGGCAACCCTAGTTGGAAGCCTCTAGGAAAAGTCCAGTATGGGAGGCATATGCCAGCACAACACCAGCATATTCACCCATTCTCTCCACTATCATTCCCCCACCAACCTTTGAGGTGCCAGCAGGCAACAGAGAGGATGACTGGGAGGTAAGGTTGCCAGACACAGCCTGGCAAGCAGAAAGAGAATGGGGGTGAGGTTGGGGGAGTGCTGTTGGTGACAGTGTGGCATCACTTTTGGGGAAACCCAGAAGTGATTTCATTCTACGGTAAAACCATGTGGTATTTTAAATGAATAAATGTATGTGTGGACTTCTTAAAGCTGATGATACTTCTTAAAGTCAGTGATACTAAATGGGTACTACATGGATAATATACATTTCTTCTAAGTATATTACACCACATCTTTCTTGCCTTATACATCACTGCGTGTGTCTGAGTTGGGGATGGCCACCTGATCATTTATCTTCTCACATATATGTGGCTCCCCATTTCCTCTCCCTACCCCTTCCCAGGTTTGTAATGATGCCAGTTTTCAATTTCTGAATAGAATTTTGCTTGTAGTGAGCAAGGTGCCCGTGTGATCATAATGTCAGACTAGGATCTGGGAGACCCAGGTTCAGATCTCCACTCTGCCACTGAAGCTTACTGAGTGACCTTTGGCCAGTCAGACACTCTCAGCCTAGCCTGCCTCACTGGGTTATTCTTGTGAGGATAGAATGCAAGAAGGGTGAATGGTGTTATCAGACTTTGGGTCCCCTTTATAGAGAAAAAGGGGTATGAATAAACAAACTTTCACTTCCTAATATACATGCAAAAATTAGATGAATAAAGGTAGACACAGTGAGTAAACTGAATTGAATCCTACAAGGATATCTGTTCTGTGGAGAATTAATGAAGTGTGAGAGGAGGCATGGAGTTTCACTGGTGTGGTTCCCTCAGGACAAAAGGACCAAGCCTAGCCATTTTCCTACCTAGCAGCCATTTTGATTGAAATTGTTGATTTTATACACTAGCTGTTAAGTATGGAACTCAACAACGAAATGATTTCAGCAAGTGATTTCAGTTTATTTGTAACAGCAACTCCAACTCAGAACACCACAACAAACACATCACAAAACAGTGGAGCACAGCTCCTTCTTTTAAACTCTCCCGGGCTGTCAAAGCCACTCCCAAAATAAGTTAAGGACCAATAGAATTACAGAGATAAGGTCCAATCACAATTGTTCCCGCTTTGATACATATTTACAAGATGATTGGTTCTGTACAGAGGTTTCTCAGAAACCAGCCAATAGTAATGCGACAGCTGAAGAGCCACATCTGAAAGTATAACAGTGATTCACATTTCAATCCATAACACTAGCAATTTTCTTCCTTTTGGTGGATGCTAAGACTGAAGTGTTAGCAGCTGCTGTGTGGGATCCCAAGAGCCATGACAGCTATAGACAACTAGGTATGTCGAACAGGTTGTAGGCTTAGCGGCAAAGATGTCGCATTTCCATAACAAAGAGGAGAGGATAGCATTGATTTTCACAACTGATGTATCGAGCCTGGTAACTGGTGTACAAACAGAGGAACATAATGGGAACTGACAGAGCTGCACCTGTTTTGACCTGTAATTACTGTTCCCAACTCCTGGAGATCTGGGGGTGTAAGTTGAGCAAAGGCAAGGTTGGAGGGGGGAGAGGCTTCAGTGGGGTATAATGCCATAGACTCCACAGTCCATCTTCTGTGTAGTCTGGATATCACTTGTAACTCCAGGAGATCTCCAGGCCTCGCCTGAAGGTTGGCAGCCTTTCCTGTATCCAGACACACCCGGGGACATTCAAAACTACATCCCCTGAAACAGACAGGAAGGAGGCATTGTGTGATTTTGACCACCTGGATTGCAACTAGAGCAAAGGGGTACTCCAGTTTCAAAGCTGCCCTCAGCTACTTCTGACTAAGCGAATGCTTTCATCTCTTTGGAACAAAGGAAATTACACAGCCATAAAGCAAAGGGCATTTCTGGAAATGAGGCAGAAATTCTTTATTGAACTGAAAATATGTACACGAGAAACCCCGCTTCAGCTTATTTACTCTTCCTACACTTCTAAGAGCTGCATTTAATGATCTCAGATCTTCTATAGTGATATAAATAGAAACATGCTCTGCTCGCACCTGAGCTTGATCTTACCTAGTGATGTGCCTCTTAGTCCCAAATCCCCGGGAAGGTTCACACAGATATCACTTGAGTAGGGCTCTTAAATGTTCATGGATGAAAAACTGCTACAAAATTTAAGTAACCCCACTGATAGTCTTTTAGCTTCCTACAGATGTTTGGCCAGAGCAGGCCTTCCCCATTTGTCTCCACTTTTGCTGGAGACGAAACGGGATAACTTTATGGCTGGAATATGTGGAACAGCACACTGTTTCCCCTTTTCTCCTAACACATCCAGCTCTTTCTCTTTCTCTTTCTATGGGTGATTCTACATCTAGCATTTGCTCCACGTTTTCTCAACTGGGAGGGAAAAGTGCAGCTCAAAACCACATTGAAATAACTCGGGGCAATGCTACACTGACTGCAAAGTCACCCCTGAATGACGATAAATCTATGCAAAAGGTACCATAAAATCCAATGATCAAAGAAAGCGAAAGTGGCATGGAGTGTGGAGGCTACCATAAAATCCCATGGTCAAAGGAGGTGAAAGCAACATGCAATGCAGACGGGAATTTCTGCTCTAACATGGGTTTCATAGAACAACGGATGGAAAAGCCAATGCAGAGTCAACCTATGTATGTATGTAAGTAGCAAGTTGTGTCCACCTCCCTCCCCCACCAAAGGCCCACACAGGAATGTTTAATTTCAAAAGAGGAATCTTGACCCAAATGATGCGAATGGTTAAATACATGCTTTTTTAAAAAATCAGGAGGTTAATTGTCAACTGTTTGGATGAGCTGCGGTGGCTCAGAGGTTAAGACGCTGAGCTGCAGACTGGAAGATCTGTAGGTCAGCTGTTTGAGACCCTAGTGCCGCATGACGAAGTGAGCACCCATCTTCGGCCCCAGCTCCTGCCAACCTAGCAATTTGAAAGCAAGAAATTCCAAGTAGATAAATAGGTACCACTTCAATGGGAGGGTAACAGTGTTTTGTGTGCTTTGGCATTGAGTCATGCTGGCCACATGAACACAGAAACATCTTCAGACAATGCTGGCTCTTCAGCTTGGAAACAGAGATAAGCACCGCTCCCTAGAGTCGGATTCGACTAGCTTTTGAGCAAGGGAAACCTTTACCTTTTACCTTACCACTGCCTCACTTTCTGCAGCCCAAAGTGTTCCCAGAGCAGTATTTGGAGTAGGGCATTTGGGGCTGCAGTGGGAGGGAGGGGGATGCAAAAACCTCAACGCTGCAAGTCAAAATCCTTCCATCTGCATAAACTCTTTAGTGAATCCAGGGCACTGGAAAGACATACCTACCAGTGCAATCCTCTTTGGGAGCAACATATAGACATATGTAACTCCACTGAATAGGAAAATTCACTTTAGCTTACATATTGGGTCACTTTCTTCTTTCCCATCTTTGAGCTTATTTATTTAGGGAATAAGCACATCATATCTCCAGATCTCCTTAAGACAGCTCTAACTCTAAGATAGACCGAATGTCAGATCTACACAGATGAAAATTTAGTATTACTGACTGCTGGCAACTTTTTTAAAAAATTGGATTAGTTAAAATATCAGTACCACAAAAATGGGGCTTACAGGGCAGGGGTGTCTTCCTGGAGTTTCCAGAGGTCAATATTTGCCCTTTCAGTACCACAGTTTGTCTTCCTAGGGATGGAATATGCCTGCTTCTTTCTTCAAGTGCTGCTTGTTTTGTCTCCCTGCGGGTGCCAGTCTCTTTACCAAACAACTTCCTGTATCCTGTGACACTCTGTGATGCCAGCAGCCGGGGGGGGGGGGCTAGAAAAAATCTCCTTCTGCCTGTTCTGCCATGTTTAGAACAGAGACTGGAGTGCTGGAGTAGGCCTGAGGCGGGCTCTTTGCCATGAAACTTCTTGAGAGACCCTGGGCCAATCATTTTCACTCAGCTTAACCTACCTTACAGGATTGTTATGAGGATAAAATAGAGGAGAGAGAGAGAGATGTAGCTACATTGCCTTGAGTCCTTTTGAGGAACCATAACGATGATGATCGTGATGGAATCTGCTCAGGGGTCCCTTTTGAGCTAAAGACTCACTCACTCATCTTGCTTTTATTTGCCTATAAAATTGGGACCTTGTTGCCCATCTCTGAAATATGTCCCTGTGGATCCTTTGCAGGAGGAGCAGATTTCCTGAACATTTCATCCGCATTGATTGAAAACCAAGAAGGTACGGCAGAATTGGGAAGTGCACCAAATTGAAAGCAGTGGGAATGAAAAGAAATGTAGCAAATTAAAATAAAATGAAGGTAGTTATGAGTTCCATTGAAACAAATGAAATGTTTGAAATGAATGTTTTTGTTTGTGTGTTTGTCATTGTTGTTGCAGACTTTTGTTTATTAGCTTTGCAACAACCAAAAGTTTGGCAAGTGAAGAATTTCACAGAGGGTATGGTGGGGAAGCTTCATCTTGAATCGCAGCCGGTCAGACTTTGTTGTAAGAAGAGCTCTGTAAGCTCTTGGAGGATTGCTACATTAGGGGTGTGTCACCTAATATGCAAAGGAGTTTCTGCTACAAGAAGAGCCCTGTCACCAGAGCCTGGCCAGAAGAAGAAGCTGTCAACTGGGGGCCATGTATTTCCACAAGCGGACAAGGAACCATATGTTGAAGCTTTGAGGGCAGCCATGAAGAGAAGGGAACAAAATCATGCCAGGCAGTAACCTGAAAACCTCTTTAATGCTTGCTTTAAATATTTAACATGTATCAAGATACTTACATCTTGTTCAACAGAGAATGGCACATATTGTGACCCCAAGGAGTTACTGCTCAGGGTATTTGAAATGGTTGTGTTTCACTTGCCTTTTTATACTGGGTGCAGTTTTGGCTTCAAATGGATTCTAATGAACCTGGGAAAAGGGAAACATCCTATCCTTTAATAGTTAAGGTCACAGTTGGAGCAAAAGGCTTTTGTGAGATGAAGCAGCTCATTTGCATTCACAGCTTATTATTTACAACATCCCAGGGGCCCTTTGATGATAAAAATATATACTAGCCTTTTGCTGAACTGCTGAGCCGGTCCTTTTTATAACTGTGCGCGCGTGAAGAATGCGAGAGAGCTGCTGTCTGCTTGCAAGTGACATTTAACTATACAAGTGAGGAAAGAAAGGAGAACCTTGAAGTGTTACAGAGCAGAGTCCAAATTCTATTGTCTATATTTAGTGCATTTTTCAGATTGTCAAGTTGTTTGAGACTTCTGCAGTTACACTGGCAGAAGTAACCTTGTCGTGTTTTAATACGAACAAGCCTTATTATTGTGGATAATTGACTTTATGGAGAGTGGTGTTTCTTTTTAAAGTGTACAAACAAAGTTTTATTTTTAACACCTAGAGAAAAGTCAGGCAGAGTGTATTTTTTCTGAAACTCCAGCAAACATACCCCTATGAGCATGCATAAACCCTGACAGAGCAATCCTAAGCAAGTCTAACAAGAATCCTACTGAAGTCTATTCAATGGGGCTTACCCCTAAGGAAGCATTCATAGGATGGCACTGTTAATATTGTGTTATCTGACCATCTGTGGACTTTGCAGAGATGAACTTTCCTACTTCCCCTCCTGCTGCAACCCACTGAATCCCATGAAATTTTGTTCCTGGGAGTCACAGGAAGTCCTGCCAATAGTGGGCAACCTCCCTGCTGCCTGTCCTCCTCCTCTTCCTCTTTTATCCCCTCCCTGAAAGTCCCCATAGCCTCTACCCTTTTCCTGCGTATTGCTTCCCACCTACCAAGCCAACATACCTTTATCTGCCCCCCCTCCCGCAATTTTCTCTCCTTCCCTCCTCCTGGCAGCCTTTACCTTGGAAAACCTTGCAGGGTTCTGGCTTCTGGCCTGGGCCAGGTCTAGTTGCCCAGTGTTGGCTGCCAGGCTGGGCCAGGCCTAGTTGTATAGTAGGAAACACACAAGGGCTTGCAGGAAGAACTTCACTTTCCCCTCACTATTTCCTCTTTTTCTCCTCCTGGAAGCCCCTGTTCCTTTTCTTCTGCCCGCCCAACCACCATCCAACCAACCCTTTATCTGTTCCTCTCATCATAGGGTTGTGAACTCTTGAGTTGGGAAAATCCTGGAGATTTGGAGGTAGAGCCTGAAGAGGATGGGGTTTGGGAAGGGGAGGGATCTCAGCGAGGTACGATGCAATAGAGTTCACCCTTCAATGCAGGTATTTTCTCCCGGGGAACTGGTCTCTGTAGTCAGGAGATCAGTTGTAATTCTGGAAATCTTCAGTCCCCACATGGAGGTTGGCTACCCTATCTCATCATCTGTTGTATTTGTTACTTCATTTATAGTGTGCCTTTCTCCACAATGGGGACCCAAAGCAGTTTACATAATTCTTCTCTCCTCCATTTCATCCTCACAAGAACCACCCTATGAGATAAGTTAGCTTGAGAATGTGTGCCTGTCCCAAGGTCACTCAGAAAGCTTCCACAGTAGAGTGGTGATTAGAACCTGGGTCTCTCAGATCCTAGCCGGAAATTCTTATCACCACACCACACCAGCTTTTCTGGGGTGGCTGTGGCTGAACAGTAGCAAACAGCCAGGCCTGGATAAGTCATGGAAGTCTGGTGGTAGCAAGTGCCTGGTGGTTAGTTCTGGGCCTAGACCTGATGAGTTCTCCCTGGAAAGGGCCCTATTCCGTCCCTTGTGCCTTTTACTAACAGAAACTAAGGCACTATTTCTATTATTGGGAGGGGGGGTTAATCCCCAATGTATTTTTTGTTTATTTTTAGAATTCATTTTTTCCCTGCAAACCTGGGTTTTTTTAACAGCTTGTGGAAATATGTTTTGTCTATTCATGGCCCTAATCTCTTGATTTAAATAGCCACAGATGGGACTGTGTTAAGAATTAGATAAATTGATGATTAAGTTGCTTTAAATATGATATATGGCCTGGGAAAATGGCACAATGGCTTCACGTCAGATAGATAACCAATAGATTTCTATTGAAGGCCAGCTGGCACTTTATACATTATGATTTGAATGTCTGTGTTAACTCAGACATGGCATGCTTGCTGTTGCTGTGCTACATACAAAGTTCTGATCCCTTTGTTTACAGCCACTGGCTCCACTGTGTGCTTTGACTCTTTCCTGTGGAAAGAGACCCTGAAAATAGACACTGGATGGCAATGATGGATGTAATCATTATGTCATAACAACAAAGCTATGCTCTCATGAAACCTTGCGGGTGTTTAGTATGGACATGTTGTTTTGTGATGCAACACATATTCATGCATATTTTGAATTAGACTAGCAGCGACTACACTTTCTGTGATATGCAATCAATTTCAGAAGACGTGAATGAATTGGATAACTTCCACTTTGCAGACTGAGCTGACCTATACCTATTTTCCCATCTCTATATCCATGTAAACAACTTTCAGTATAACATCCAAATAAATCCACTGGGAAAACAGGAAATTAAGCTGATGTAGGGATTGATGGAATTATTTTTTTGTAATTAAATGTGCTTGGAAGATATTTTTTCATAGCCTCTATTTTAATCCACAGTTTAATGGTCAATTCAGAGTGTATGATTGGGAAAATAGGCTGTTCTATATTCTGCATCATTTACCTTTGGAGCTGAAAAGGCTCTCCTTATTTGGTCCTTCAGCTTGCCTTCTAAAAACACAATGAAGGGGAAAAAATGATACACCAAGCAAACAAACTGTATGTATTTTGTTAGGCAAACAACTTATGGCTCCTTTGTTCATCACAGAATATTCAAAGGAACAATCCCAGTTTTTCTTTTATGCTGATCGCATTTAAAACTGGTACTCAAAAAATACATTGGCAACAAGGGCCTAATTGAAACAACACATAATTCACATCAAAGTTTTGTTTCCATAGTGATTCCTGTGACACTATTCATGGGAGCCATAACTGTGGTGGGGGACAATGAAGGAATTAAAAACGACACACCATTATTCAGGAGAGGATTCTCTAGTTTCAGAGGTTTTCTATACTTCAGATTTTTCCAAATAGTCTTTGTACCTGTCATATTTCCACAAACCATTTTGTATGGAAATACCACCACAGAGTTCCTGGTGGGAATGTTTTTATCATCGGTACTGCATGGATGGACTCAACGTCTAGAACTCAAGAAGAAATGGGAAGGTACAAATGGAAAATATTTTCGTTTGTTTTCCATTGTGCTCTGTTCTTTGCAACAATAATTTCCTGGAAAGAGTAGACGTCAGATGTTGAATGCCTTGATGTGAAATTCTAAACAGGCAACTTCATTATTCCAGTCAAACAGTAGATCCAAAATTAAGAGGCACACTTGGTGAGAACCAGTAATGTCAGCTTCATGCACATTTTAAGTTTTTAATTCCGTTTTTCCAACTGTGATTTTCTTCTTCTTCTTCTTCTTCTTCTTCTTCTTCTTCTTCTTCTTCTTCTTCTTCTTCTTCTTCTTCTTCTTCTTCTTCTTCTTCTTCTTCTTCTTCTTCTTCTTCTTCTTCTTGCTATAGACCAGCTGGACTGATTTGGGAAATGCAAGGAACACATTTGTTCTATTCAACAAGTGGTTATAGGCACTCTATTAATGAAGGCATTTGAAGATATTACTTTGGCATAAAACATCCAGGAAGCAGTCACAAACAAGGTTTCCCTTTGAAACCTCATTCAGGTTCTATATTAATTCTAAAATCTGTGGAATGCTTGCACAGCAAAGTGAAAATTCCAAATTATATTGGCATATGCTGTGCAGAAGGGAAATGGATCCTGTCACTTGTCGTCATCATCAAATTCTGTATGCTGATGATTTTATTCCTGTCCCTCCCCATCCAACTTCTATTTCAGGGAGCAGAATGTTCCCTATCAAATGGAGCAGGCTTCCTCCTGTTTCCCTGCTAGTGAGACATACTGCTTGACATCTTCCTGTTTTCTCATTTAAAGCATACTCCATAAATGTCTTTCACACACAGCATCACCAGCATCCTCTTTTAGTGTGAAGGATGCTCTTTCACAGTGGCTCATTCTGCATTTGGCCTTTCAGTTATTACAGACAAGAGGGGATTATCCAACTTGTCACATTTGAATAGCCCTGACCTGGATAGCCCAGGCTAGCCCAAACTCATCAGACCTCAGAAGCTAAGCAGTGTTGCCCCTGGTTAGTACTTGGATGGGAGACCACCAAGGAAGTCCAGGGTCACTACATAGAGGTAGGCAATGGCAAGTTACCTGCTGAACCTCTCTTGCCTTGAAAACCTTATGGGGTTGCCCTAAGTCAGCTGCGCCTGGACAACACTTTCCACCACCATCACATGGGGATAATTCTGCTGATGGGGCATTTTGCTTTTTAAAGGGCAGGAACAGAGGGATAAAGCCCTGGTTAATCATTCTCACTTTGGCAATTCCCAAGCTGTAGCTTAATCTCCATTCCTTGACATTCTCAGGTAGCCTTTGGAATTGCCTCCAAATTACATCTGTTCATTAGGATGTTGGCATATGGATATCATAGGCCAACTGCACTCCTGATGAAAGCCCTCTGATTGGAATGGAATTGCAGCTTAATAGGAATGACCATCAATAGACCAAAGATACAAACCCATGTTTCCTGGTCATGCATTATAGGCAGACAATTCTCCTCTTGTGTCAAGGCACACAGATTCAGGAAGATAGCCAGCCTCCAGATTCCTCCATCATTAGAGGGATGTTGTTTCATGAAAGGTGGTTGTCTGTACTCTGGAATGGCATCAACCTCCCAATGTCATAGACCACATTTCCCACATGATTACTCTGAGCAGTCTAGTCACTGATGCAGGGTGTAGTCCAGCCTTCTGGATTCTTTCTGCTAGATCATGTGAGGAATAGTAAAACATGGGATATGGGGGACTAAATTATGCCAAGTCTGCTTTGGAATCTGATAAAGCAAGGCATTGTGAGAGTGCAAAATTTCTGCCAGTAGAACCACTAATTCATTGAAATCCCTTTCACCTTGACTTTTTCCTTCCCCCCCCCCATACTCAAGATAAGTTAGACCACTACTAATTTTACCCACCTCTTTTTTTCTTCTGGATCACTAGCAGGGCCCATGTACATACCAATTTATATGCTGGATCAGTGAGACCAACAGCTGAGAGAAATGATTCACAGTCAGCAAACACCAGCTGGAGGGATATTCAATCCTTTTTTGTGTGTGTCCTTCCTGGACCACATTTGTGAGGTAGCAGGTGACGCTCACATAAAGTGCATAGCACAGCCTCACAAAGCAACAAAGCTTCAGTCAGTTCAGAGCACTTTGAATCATAGTAGAGCAAAATGCAGAACACAGAAAAAGGCAAGAGGCAGTTTACAGCTATGGCTTCATTGCCCACCGATGGCAAACTGTGGTGCAGATATTCACAACTGGAAGCCAAAGAATCAAAAACTGGTCCTGTCTACTAGTGCATCATCCAGGTATTTTATGATACCTGACTAAGAATATGTAGGGTGTACAGCCATGTGGGAATACATAGTTCTGTTCTAGTCAGGACTCATGGTGAGCATCCCCCTCTTCAGACGAATCCAGAGATGTTTACAGCTTTTTCTTTAGCTGTACCTGCAATAGTTCATAGAATCATAGAATGTTAGAGTTAGAAGGGATCTTGCAGGTCATCTAGTCCAACCCCCTGTACTCTGCAGAAGCATAGCCAAAAGATAGCCCTACATACCTACAACATACCCAAAAGATGGTCGTCCAGCCTCCTCTTGAAAACGTCCAGGGAAGGAGCATCCACCACCTCCCGAGGCAAACTGTTCTACTGCTCAACCACTCTTACAGTTAGGAAGTTTCTCCTGATATCTAACCAATAACGACTCCCTTGTATTTTCCACCCATTAGATCTAGTCTTGCAATCTGGAGCAACAGAGAAAAGATCTGCTCCATCTTTTACATGACAGCCCTTCAAATATTTGAAGACTGCAATCATGTCCCCTCTAAGTCTTCTCTTTCCCAGGCTAAACATACCCAACTCTTTCAGCCTTTCCTCACAAGACTTGGATTCAAACCCTGTTACCATCCTGGTTGCCCTCCTCTGGACATGCTCGAGCTTGTCAACATCCTTTCTAAAGTATGGTGCCCAAAACTGGACACAGTACTCCAGGTGAGGCCTGACCATAGCAGAAAAGAGTGGAACTACCACCTCCCGTGATCTGGACACAATGCTTCTGTTAATGCATCCTAAGATTGCATTAGCTTTCTTCACAGCCACATCGCTCTGAAGGCTCATGTTGAGCTTGTGATCAACCAGAACATCGAGATCCCTTTCACATGTGCTGCTGTCAAGCCAAGTCCCTCCCATTCTATATCTGTGCCTTTGATTTTTGTGCCCAGGTGTAGGACTTTGCACTTATCTCTGCTGAAATTCATTTTATTTGCCTCAGCCCACTGTTCCAGCCTATCTAGATCATTTTGAATCCTGACTCTGTCCTCTTCAGAATTAGCAATCGTGCCCAGCTTTGTCTCATCTGCAAATTTGATAAGCATCCCCTCTATGTCTTCCTCCAGGGCATTTATAAAAACATTGAACAACACCGGGCCCAGGACCGAGCCCTGTGGCACTTCACTCGAGACTTCCCTCCACGTAGATGCAAAGCCATTTACGAGCAGTTGTTGGGTACAATTTTTCAACCAACCATGAATCCATCCAACGGTTGCTCCATCCAGCTTTGCTTCAGACAAAATTTCTATCAAGTTCAATATACCGATCCAAATGAAAGCTTTTCTTACTTATGCAAGTCCTGCTGGGGTTGATATTACCTTGTATGCAAAAACTGGCCTGTCAAATAAAAAAAGCTGACATAGCATAATGTTATAGCCTCACAGAGTTGGAAGGGGCCATACAGGCCATCTAGTCCAACCCCTTGCTCAATGCAAGATCAGCCTAGAGCATCCCTGACAAGTGTTTGTCCAGCCAGTGCTTAAGGACTGCCAGTGAGGGGGAGCTCACCACCTCTCTAGGCAGCTGATTCCACTGTTGCACATTTATTTATTTATTGATTGATTGATTGATTATTTTCCATTTATATCCTGCCTTGCCAAAAATCAGCTCAACTTTTAATATCAAATCAGCACAACTCTTAATGTCAAAAAGTTTTTCCTAATATCCAGCCGGTACTTTCCCGCCCTTAATTTAAACCCATTCTTGCAAGTCCTACCCTCTGCTGCTGACAGGAACACCTCCCTGCCCTCCTCTAAGTGACAGCCTTTCAAATACTTCAAGAGAGCCATCATGTCCCCCCTCAACCTCCTCTTCTCCAGACTAAACATTCCCAAATCCCTCAGCCTTTCCTCACAGGGCTTTAGTGTCAGTCCATTTCATACTAGAACCTTCACTGTGATTTGCCTGTTTTCCTCTCCCCTCCCTGAGCTGAATTGTCTGACTTTATAAATGTAAAATCAAATTATAACATGAGGTTTTTGTATGGCTCCTGGCCAATTAGATTTTCTTTTTTTCCAGTTGTTTTTAGCTTAATCTTGTATGTTCCTTATTGCAATTCCCATTGTTATTTAATTAATTTTATTGTTAATTGCTTTTCTAGTCCTGTTTTGAAAGTATGTACTAAAATATACTAAAAAAATAATTTGCAACAAAGCCGACAAGGAAGGGCATTGGGGGGGAAAGGGCTGAGGAATGCCTGGCTAGTCCCAAGGCTTTCCCTAATTTAGTCAGCCTGAGTGCCATGTTTACAGGTGAACTATTTATAGGCCATGTTGTAGAAAACGTATCTGTGACCTTCCCAAGCATAACCAGCTGGAATGAATAACTGCTTGGCATGAACTTTCAAACAGGTAGGAATAGAAATAGCTCCTCTATTGTCTGATTTCAAGACACAGGCCTATGTTACTGTGCATGCACCACACTGTTATCACTGTAGGAGGAAAAGAGGGTTTTTTCAGCATTGTGGAAAACAATGTTTATAGGTAATTTCTCCCCATCTTTCCCTTCCCCTCACAAATGTCTGAGTTCCCATCATGCCATCTTCTTCACCTTCATTCCCATAGACTCTTCAGGGGAGGGAACAAGAATAGGGCAGTTTTGCCCAGACAGGCAGGACCCTGAGAGTTCTTTCCTAACTGTGATTCCCACATTTTTCTATGGCAGGGCTCCCAAACCTTTATCTGCCATTCAACATACAGAAATGCAGCTTTTCTCAGGATGAAGCTTCACTTTTACCATTACCCCCAAAACAAATACTTAGGCAAGATCAGTTAGCCCACAGTATTTATTTATTTATTTAGACTTCTAGCCCTCCTTCCCCTGCACAGCAAGGCTCAGGGTGGGTATCAACAAGTTAAAGGATATATTTGCTTTGTGGGTATGTGTGTGTGTGTGTGGGGGGGGGTTCCTGCATAGAGCAGGAAAGAATCTTTTTTAAAACAAAAAACACTTACACTGACTATGGTATTTTTATGGGAGCTTGGGAATGTCAGTAGCATAGTTGCAAGCCTTCCAAGGCTAATTTTAGTTCTAGCATGTTAAACTTTTTGTTTTCTCCAGATCAAACCAAAAGAGTATTGATAAAGATATGCAAAATCTCCCAGCCTATGAAACATACCCATGCATTTTATTTTACAGTGAACCTTCAAAATGTACTGAAATATTAAACATTGATTCACATGTGAATGCTGACAATCCCAGATGAATTTTGCAAATTCCAAATGTGTGTGTGTGTGTGTGTGTCTCTCTCTGTATGCTTCTCGCACACATTTTCTAGATACACACAATTGTGACAATCAAATGATCACAGTCACGTTTAGAAGACTGTTGACATTTCATTCGTGGATCATTGAATTTTCAGACATTCATACACTTTGCCTAGGATTATCAACATTCATGTGTGAATGCTATGATATTCACCAAACTACACTCATGTGCAGTAATATATACCCAGATGGTATGTGTGAGACACACAACACTGAAGAGAACATCCATGCCAAGGGTGGGAATCTTGGAGGATTAGGAGAGGACTTTAGTGTCCCCTACCCATCTTCTGCATAGCTCAAGGCAAGTCAGACCTACCCAGATTCCCAATATAGCTACCCAGATTCTCAATATTACTGTTGTAGTTTCCAGCCCCCACCTTTGCAAGCCAGGATTACACAAGCATGTGTGTCTAGCCAGCAGTTGACCCAAGGACATCAACAAGCTAAAATAGATGACAGCTTCTTCCTGTTTAGTGCTGCTTGACAACACCAAGAACAGAATAGCAGTCAAGAGTGGCTTTATACAAAGCCAAGGAGATGCGGTTGACCAAAGCCTCAGCAGTTGCACTGGATCTATGGAGCAAAAGACAAAGATACAGTGAGGAAATACCTTGTATTAGGACAACTAGTAGTCAAAGTTACAAAAGCAAACTTTCAAATAGCACAGAATTGTTCTTCTGGCATATTTACCCATAGCAAGATTTAACAGTTTAATAGGGACAAGCGTAAAGTGTTGCTCTTGGGTAGTAAAAATCAATTATATAAATATCAGATGGGTGAAACTTGGCTGGGTAGTAACACCTGTGAAAAGGATTTGGGGGCTCTCGTGGGCAAAAAGCTGAATATGAGCCAGCAGTGTTATGAGGTGTAAAAAGGGCAAATGCAATTTTAGGTTGCCTTAGCCAAAGTGTAGTATCAAGATTATGTGAGATATTGGGGCTGCTGCTGTACACTACTTTGGTTAGACCTCACTGGGAGTACTGTGTTCAGTTTTGGGCACCACAGTTTAGGAAGGATATCAAGAAGCTGGAAGGAGTACAGTGTAGGGCAACAAAGCTGGTGAGGAGTTTGGAGACCATATACTATGAGGAGGGGTAGAAGGAGAAGAAATACTTGTGAGGCAGTACAATTGACACTTTCCGATACCCAGGGGTCATTTCATAGAAAAAGAGGCGCAAGAGCTCATTAGCATAACTCATTAGCATAACTTATTTGCATATGCCACACCACCTGACATCTCCCTTCCCTTTGCCTCCAAGCAGGGCAAAGGGAAAGGAGGGGGAGATCTCAGGTGCTTCTGTCTGACAGAGGGGCCAGTATGCCAGACCCTGTGACAGGCAGAAGCATCTGAGTTCCATTCCTTTCCCTCTCTCCCTTCCCTTCACCTCCAAGTGGGGCGAAGGAAAGGGTGGGGGAAGGATCTCAGGCACTTCTGCCTGACAAAAGCGGACCAGGGTGGGCCAGGGAAGACAGCGGACAGGTCAGGGAAGGTAGGGGGGGGCTCTCTCCAGGCCTTCCCTGACACACCCACTTCACCAGCAGGCCAGGGAAGGCATGGGGAGGCATTTAAATGCCTCCCTTCTCCATGCAGGGCCTTCCCTGGCTTGCCCCCCTTGGCGGGCGAGCCAGGGAAGGCTGGGGAGCCTCTCTGCATGCCTTACCCAGCTCACCTGCTTTGGCGGGCAGGCCAGGGAAGGCATGAGGAGGCATTTAGATGCCTCCCTGCTCCTTGCAGGGCCTTCCCCGGTTTACCCACTTTGACGGATGGGCCAGGGAAGGCCGGGGGGCTCTCTGCAGGTCTTCCCCAGCTCACCTGCTTTGGCGGGCAGGCTGGGGAAGGCATGAGGAGGCATTTAAATGCCTCCCCGCTCCTTGCAGGGCCTTCCCCAGCTTGCCCACTCCTCCTGGCCCGACTAAGGGCTGCTGGGGGCGGGGCTTGCCACCGCATGGGCCGGCTCCTAGGCTTGTTACTGCTGGAATGCTGTCCTAGCTCATTCTGGCTGGAAATTACCCCTGCTGATACCTAATGGGATGCCATGTAGAGGATGAGGCTGATGTGTTTTCAGTTGTGTTGGATGACAGGACTCCAACTAATGGATATAAACTACAGCAAAGGAGGTTTTGTCTCCATTTGAGGAAGAATTTCCTGATGGTGAGGTATGTTCAATACTGGAACAGTCTCTCTCGTGAAGTGGTAGATTCTTCATCACTGGAGATCTTTAGGTATGGTATACTTTATGGTATGCTGTACTTATATGGTAATAATGGTATACTATATTTATATGGTATGGTACACTTTAGTTATACTTTTCAGGGATATCAGAGTTATAGTTCCTGCATTGGCAGGGGGTTGGACTAGATGATTCTGCTGGTCCCTTACAACTCTGAGATAAACAGTGACGACCTAAATATTGAGCATCTCAGTAGGGCATATTCAGGTAGATCTGAGCTCCTTCTGGTGGTGGTGGAAAGTGCCATCAAGTTGCAGCTGACTTATGGAGACCCCTCATGGGGTTTTCAATGCAAGAGATGTTCAGAGGTGGTTTGCCATTGCCTGCTTCTGCATAGCAACCCTGGACTTCCTTAGTGGTCTCCCATACAAGTATTACCCAGGTCCAACCCTGCTTAGCTTCTGAGATCTGACTAGATCAGATTAGCCATCCAGGTCAGGGATGAGTTTCTTCTATATAGAGATTATTATTTGTGGTGCTTTTGTTGCTGCTGCAGATCCACTGCAGTGGCAATAAAGCTTCCACACAGCAAGATTTGCTATGTACTATCCATGTATATTTTCCATGGTTTACCTTCCAGATGGCACTGAAGCAGGTCTGAATATTCACACTGTGGGCAATATCATTTTTGTTTTCTTTGTTCATACACCATGTTGATATATCAGGATATCATTGTTCACACGCCTACCTGAAGCACCACCCACCCACCTGAAACACAGTACATTTGTGTACTAGAGGAGGGAGAATTGGCAGTGATGCGTTCTTTGGATTCCTACCCCTGAGAATTTGAACTGATTGGCTGCGCAGTGGGATTCTTCTCCCCCCCCCTTTGAGAAGCTTGAATCTGTTTTTCCTCAGGGGAACTTTGAGGTACAGGGGACTGGAGTGCCAAACCCACAATGTCTCTGCTCTTCACTATGTCCCGCAACATGGAGGAACTCATACTTGGTCTCCTGCCCATTATGCCAGAACTCTGTGGGGTGATTCTGCATAGCCTTCACAGAAAACAAAGAAGAATTTGTTGGAGGGGTACACAGCAAGAGAGGGATAGCCAGTGTCTCTAGCAGGTATTCCTAGAAGACCAAGGTAAGAGAGTAGTGGGAGGAGACGTTTACCATGGTGATCTGGGATAATCAACAGTGGTTCCCGAACTTTTTCATGATCCACTGAACCCTCATAGAAACCACTGCTGCTGTCTTTAGACCCCATCTTAAAGCATCAGAGCACCAACATGAGGATGGCAACCAATCACTCAGAATGATGTGGCGGGCACTTTCAGACTGCTCAAGATACACTGGTGGTGCCTTATCAGAAGCCAGTACAGGGGAAGCTACACTGAAAGGTTTATATTCACCCTGTAAAACCAAGTTTTCTGTGAAAGAAAGGGCAGTGAGATTGTACGCTGACTGGATTACAAACAGTTCAGCTTGGGTTTATATGGGTTATGAAGCAGCTAGAAACAAAAGTTTCAACAAGTGACAAGGAAACAGGAAACATATAGATACTAGAATGATTCATTGCAAGGAATTTTTCCACCTTTGAGTGCCCTGTGGGTTTTAAAGGTAAAGAAGAGATAATATAAAATGATAATATTAATAGAGCAAGAGATGACTAAGTGTTGATGTCCTGAGTTTTCTTCAATGGGATTAAACAAATGTGCCCAGTAACACTAGACCCTGACCAGGCTAGCCCAATCTCGTCAGATCTTGGAAGCTAAGCAGGGTCAGCCCTGGCTAATATTTGGGATGGGAGACCACCAAGGAATACCAGGGTTGTGACATGGAGGCAAGCAATGGCAAATGTCTCTTGCCTTGAAAACCTCATGAGGCGTCACCATTAGTCAGCTGTGACTTGATGGCAAAACAAAAGGGGTCAACTAGAGACACCCAATCATCCACCAATTTTGGTCACATCCCACTTGCCTGTCACAAGCAGGGAGCCAGTTGCTTAGTGGGCAGCTTCGGTTGCTTGTGAGTAACTCAGTCCTGTTTGCCACATTACTTTTCAAACAGCTGCACCCAGTGCCACCATACAACTATCACTGCCATCCCACTGTACTGTTTAACTGATAAAAGAACAAAAATGGCATATAGATTTTTTTTTAAAAAAAGACTCTTTTAAAAAGTCATCATTTGTCCATCTGTGTCCGATCAATGTTAAAGGCTGCCAGTCATCCCGGATCTGCAGCAGCTTGACCATGTGTGTTTTCGCATAGCCCCATGGGAGACATAGTTTCCTGTTGGAAGTTCCAGGGGCAACGTCCCTGTGTCTCAGACCTCCAGACTTTGTGGCAAGAGAGACTAGATACCTAGATAGGCACACTGACCTTTCTTCCTGTATCTACTCTTCTGCCACTGTCCCCTTTGAAATGTAGATTGTATTCTCAGGGACAATTTCCCTTCCTTCAGTTCTCTCACTCAGTTGAAGACGAGCTCTCTCCCTGCACGCACCAAGAGAGGCGACATGCTGTGCTGACTTGGAGCCATGAGGCAGATGGCCCTCTTGCCATCTGCTTCCATCCTTTAGCTAGTAAGTTAGTACTCTATTCTGTCCAAAGCTGCCTCTAAGCTGTGGAGTTTTGTGAGCAAAAATTCTACTTTGTGAGCTCCTGGCATTAAAGTTGTGAGTGAGAGATCTGGCTACTGCATAAATTAGTTTGCTCTGGAGCCCTCCTTCCTGAGCTAAGACAACAATGCGTGAGCTGGAGGCTAAAAAACTGTGAGCTAGCTCACACAAACTCAGCTTAGAGGGAACAATGATTCTGTCTCTGATCTTTCCTATCCAAAGTGCACTTCTCAAATAAAGAGAGAAGTATTTCTCTGCTAAACTCGCAACATGGCTCTGTGTAGCTTTGTAAGCTGAGTAACCTGGTAAAGTAACACTGCTGCATTTGTAACTTTATCCACTCTGTTAGCTAGTGGTAACAGGACTAACCACACCAGTTCACCCCAATAGTTTCCCTCCACAAACTCCCCATGTCATAAAAATATTTTCCCTAATGCCTTGTGCAACAAGAACAGGTACATTTCAAAGGCAATTACACTGACAAAAGATAATTCTGCTGCATGATCACTGCCTCATGGAGGAATTCTTTTCAGTGCTTAGGGCAGGTGGTAAACAGCAAAGGCAGGAATTACCCATCCAACACTTGGCTCATGAGTTATCCCAGCTGTTCAAAATAGTGTGTTCATTTGCCAAAAATGAAATAAGTTTGTTGAGAAATTCTCAAAATGCCTAACTACTGGATTCTCAGTGCATATGTGCTATTTTGAGCATATACAAAGGCATACTTTCTGAGATAAGTCATGTGAAGCACTCTGAATACTAAAAGCACTATATACATTCTAAATATATTGGGCTGGATCCAAAGACTCTGTTCTGCTGATAGTGGAGCCTGCTTCTTTAGCAAGGGGCCTTGCTCCAGCTGATGCATTGATGGCTCCCTTACATGGGAGGAAGCCTCCACCATTAGCTGAACAAAACCCTTGGGTCCAACCCATTAATTAAGTGTAAGAATCTTAACCTTTAATAAACAAAAGCTGCTGTTCAGTTGTTAGAAAGGCCATATTTTATGAATCTGGGGAAATGGGACACAACTGGTTTATTCTCTGCTATTGGAATAAAGTCATATCATTGTAGGGGTAAATGTCATCTAATCCCACTCTGGGCAGGATCCTCCAACCCAGCACTACAGAAACATTAACCCATTATATTAGAGAAATAAAGCTGCCATGTTATAGAGGGGATATCTTCTGTGAAAGACTTTAAATGGTTTAAACATCATTTCTTCTCCCCAGTGAACACTGGAAAGTGGAATTCCATAAGGTGGACTCACAAGAGGGAACATTAGGCTCCTTCACATCCCCGGGATTCTGTGAAAAAAGCCATGATCATTAAATTGTGTGTGTGTGTGTGTGTGAAGTGTTGTCTAGTCAGACTTATGGTGACCCCAGCAAGGTGTTCTCAAGACAAGTGAGAAGCAGAAGTGGTTTGCCATGGCCTTCCTCTGCAGAGTCTTCCTTGGTGGTCTCCTTTCCAAATATTGACCCTGCTTAGCTTCTGAAATCTGATAAGGGTGGGTTACGCAATGCCACCTTCCCTCTGATAATTAAATTATTGTTTTTTAAAAATGTACGTTTTTAAGTAGATATGCCTTGAATTTGCCCCAGTAGCATTATTTTGGTTTGGGAGCAAGTTTTTACTTTCCCATTTACTTTCCCTCATCCTTCCTCTTTCTTTAAAGTGACTTGATGGTCATCTCATTCATCTCCCCACCCCCACCACAGTTTATTTATTTATTTATTTATTATTTTGATTTATAGCCCACCCTCCCTGCAAGCAGGCTCAGGGCGGCTTACAAATAGGGCATATGCCGATACATAAACAAGTTAAAACAACATAAAAACAATCATTTACACTATTAAGTGCTCTAGATGTTTTTGTCTTCAATAAAAAAAGGGCATCTTAAAGATGGTACTCCCAGTTTAGTGGTGTCAGCTCCATGCAGCACTGTCATTCACTCCTCACAGGGCCAGTTAGTAGTGATGGTAAAGATAGTGATGGTAAAAGTAGTGGCGGCTTCTGCTCAAAAGCCTGGTGGAAGAGCTCCGTCTTGCAGGCCCTGCGGAACTGCACAAGGTCCTGCAGGGTCAGGATTTCCTCCAGGAGCTCATTTCACCAGGTAGAAGCTGCCACTGAAAAGGCCCTGGCCCTGGTTGCAGTAAGCCTGGCCTCCTTAGGGCCTGGTGTCACCAGGAGATGTTGTGTCCCCGACCGTAGTGTCCATTGGGGAACATATGGGGAAAGGTGGTCCCTTAGGTATGTCAGACCCCAGCCATATAGGGCTTTAAAGGTAAGAACCAGCACTTTGAAGTGAATCTGGTACACTATTGGCAGCCAGTGCAGTGCTTTCAACACAAGTTGGATGTGCTCTCACCTAGGGGGGCCCATCAACAGCCTGGCTGCAGCATTCTGCACCAGCTGCAGCTCCCGGATTTGCGACAAAGGCAGCCCCATGTAGAGAGTGTTACAGTAGTCTAGCCTCGAGGTGACCGCCATATGGATCACTGTGGCCAGGTCATCGCAGTCGAGAATGGGGACCAACTGCCAAGCCAGCTGAAGATGGTAAAAGGCCGACTTTGACGTGGCCACCACCTGGACCTCCATAGTTAGTGAGGAGTCCAGGAGCACTCCCAAACTCCTAACCTCCAGCACTGGCACCAAAGGCACCCTGTCAAAGGTCAAGAGAGGGAGCCCCAGCCCCGAACCACACCAACTCAGGCCCAGGACCTCCGCCTTCACCGGGTTTAACTTCAGCCGACTCAGTTGGAGCCACCCAGCCACGGCTTGCAATGCCTGGTGCAGATCTTCTGGGCTGGAGTCCGACTGGCCACCCAACATCAGATAGAGCTGGGTGTCATCTGCATATTGATGATACCCAAGCCCATACCTCCAGGCAATCTGGGATAGGGGGTGCATGTAGATCTTAAACAACATCGGGGAAAGCACCGTCCCTTGAGGCACCCCACATTCAAGAGGGTGTCTCCGGGACTGCTGTTCCCCTATCACCACCCTTTGTCCACAACCTTGGAGAAAAGAGGCAAGCCACTGAAGGGCGAGGCGGTGGGTCAGCAACTGGTGGTCGACCGTATCGAACGTGGCTGATAGATCTAACAGCAACAGTGCCGCCACACCGCCCCTATCCAGATGCCTTCGGAGGTCGTCAGTAAGAGCGACCAGTACTGTCTCCATCCCATGCCCCGGGCGGAAGCTGGACTGGAAAGGATCTAGGACAGAAGTGCTGGAAATGTAGGAGGCAAGTTTTGGGTTGGAAATATAGGAGGCAAGTTTTGGGTAAAAACAATGATTGAGATGTCAGTTCCTTGAACATTTTCAAAAGCACTGTATAAATACGTCTGCTTTAGTTTCTTGAAGTGACTAAATTTCAACATTATTTGGATTCCATATCAGTGTTTAACTTCTGAAATGACAAGCTTCCCAGAAGCACTTGTCTGGGAATTCATCTGGAATACATCCTAATCCTCAATTTGCTACTCATTCCAAGGAATTCTAGCTAAAGAAAGAAATCTAAAGTTCATTATATGTTGTGTCAACTGACTGGGGCTGTGAGTATGGGGACAGATTTATCGAGACATGGATGTGTGTGTCAGGTACTCCAATAACTCAGTATTAACAGCAGGTCCTTAAACAGATTCAGCTTTATTTATCAGAGAGAGATGAAGTTATCATGGACTATTGAGTCAGGAACAGAGCATACAAAATGGCCATAACAGTTATAGTGGTTTCATACAACACCCCCTGACACCTAAAGGCCAATAGGCAATTATTGCAAAGCGTGGGGAACTACATAATGGTTCAGGGGTGAGCGGGAGACAGAGGAGGCTTCGTGCTGAAGGAGTCAAGCGCTCAAGGCCAGCAGTCAGATAAGACACACAGAGAAGGAGAAACAGCTGCACACAAAAGTACATTCCACAGAAGGAGCAAAACTCCATGGCGGGGCTGCCTGACAGTGTGAATATGGGGTATTACTGGGAGCTCCCGCATTTCAAAATTTACTACTGCAGCACTGCTCAGGGACATTTCTCCAGTGTTTTGGTGATTTCTGCCCATGAGGACAAATGGAGTTACTATCAGGGACTCTGTAATCTATATGAGATCTGACATGCAGTCTCTCTCAAGGCTGTGCTCTCACCAATACTTTTTCAATATTTATCTCAAGCCCTTAAGTGAGATAATCCATAGTTTTGGAGCTGGGTGTTATTAACCGACTGCTTGTACCCAGATACATCTGGTATTTA
This sequence comes from Gekko gecko, assembly GCA_029375565.1. Taxonomy (NCBI): domain Eukaryota; kingdom Metazoa; phylum Chordata; class Lepidosauria; order Squamata; family Gekkonidae; genus Gekko; species Gekko gecko. The sequence continues at coordinate 143,868,673 of JAPDNY010000006.1, forward strand.
TCAAACCTCCCAAAGCAGCTGTTTCAGTCCTTTCTGGACCTATCAGTGGGGATGGCATGGTAAGAAGCATGTGACCCATGCACATGTTCCATGTCAACCTGGCTTCGAGGCGGAGCTGACTCAGCAGGGGCAGAGAAATATATGCCCCTCCACACTCCCTTTGGAACGCAGTGTTGACGTAGCTGGGGCAGCATGGGAGGAGGGTACTTGAAGCAGTTCGGTGCTGTCAGCTGGCCCTGACAAAGGTGCAGATTAATTAGATATTGGCAAGACCTTCTTAGCTGCAAGAACATCCACATAATTGAACCTGCTTCTTAAAGAAGTGGCTGTATATAGGTTTGTTTGGGTGAGACTTTTAAAGAGGTGACTGACAGAAAACATGATTTAGGTCTAGAGAATCTTGCAGGTGGTCCAGATGTCCTTTGAGGTCCCTTCTGATTCCATGATCATTTCTGAGATAATATGATCTATTAGGTAGTCAGGTGTGTCTTTTTCTAATACCTTTTACAATAATTAACATGTGTCCATGTAATATTGGTATGGATGTTGTCTTACAGAAAACCCACAATGACTAGATAAAGGTAAAGGTTTCCCTTGCTCGAAAGCCAGTCGAATCTGACTCTAGGGATGCGATGCTCATCTCTGTTTCCAAGCTGAAGAGCCAGTGCTGTCCAAAGACGTTTCCGTGGTCATGTGGCCAGCATGACTAGACACCAAGGTGCATGGAACGCTGTTACCTTCCCACCAAAGCGGTACCTATTTATCTACTTGCAATTTTGTGCTTTTGAACTGCTAGGTTGGCGGGAGCTGGGACCAGAGACGGGAGCTCACTCCATCATGCGGCACTTGGGTCTCAAACTGCTGAACCACTGACCTTACAGTCTGCAGTCCAGCATCTTAACCACTTGAGCCATCGCAGCCCAGACCCTCAATGACTATGTGATTTTTAAAAGCAAATGTTTCTTGACACACTGCACTGTGGACAACAGTCACTGTGAAGAGGCACTGGGCAAAGAGATTTCCTGCATCAGTGAGCAATGTGTATATAAAATCGGGGGCAGGTTGGCTCTAAGATCAGACATATCCTCCAGATAGGTGTGAAATCTACAGAAATCCACCACAGTACTCTTAATCTCTTGCTTCTGCAATGACTTTTATATTTTTACAGCTTAACAGGTTGGCCATCCCATACCTATCAACAAAAATGAGGAAAAAACCCTACCTCAAGGTGCCTTCTTTACCCCATCCCCCATACTAGGACTCTCTCCTCTGCAAGATAGTTGTAACAGCTGGGTCAGTCACTGACATGGATCTTGGCCATGAAAGGTAATTTTATCATAGTCTTCTTGTTCCCAGTAACCAAATCAGAGCTCCTCTTCCATCCTCCACAAAATAGTTATGCATGTCAGCATCTGCTCTTTCTGCAAATATGCTATTAATAGAGATGTCTGAACTCTGATGCAGATGGGAACAGAATGATTGAGAGACATACCGTACCAGGATAGGCTGAGATCTGAAGTCCCTGACATGGATGGGGCTCCTGTTGCCAGTTCTGGCAAATGAATTCTGTACACACACACAAGGCACTGCTCATTGTCACACCAGAAGACCCCTCTCCTGTGTACAGAGCTATATCATTGGATTATAGCCACTGTCTGTACTCTTCCTCCCCACCTCCAATAAACCAAACCAAATGCACTGATACATCGCAAGGTCTTATGCATGACTGTGAGTGTAGGGAACAATAGATCACGAGACATTCATGTGAACATAATATTTCTGGAGATGCAAGGTGATCTACCAGCACACAGTGGTGGAAAGGCTGGCAACGGATTCTCATGCTTCCAGCCCGCAGAGCTGGTCCACCCATGAGGACAAGAAGATTTGCTCTGGATACAAGGAGAGAAGGTCATGAACACCATGCCTCCCACTGATCAGGAATGACACAGTAAGCCACAAACACATTCTTTTGGGCCAGCTTCAGTTGCAGGAGGGATAAGAGAACTGGTGCAGTGCTGATAATGATCCTTCCCTTTTATAAAGTGTTCTGTAATGCAATTCTAAACAGAGTCAACCCTTTTAAGCCCTCCCAGTTTAGGACGGCACTGTCAGAGTGTTTACAATATTATCTTGTAACCTTTCTTTATATTATCTTGTAGTCTATACAATGTAAGGTGTCAGTGTTACAATCTCCATATGGGAGGCTGGGACTGAGAGATCACAGGTGCTCTTACACAAGCTACTGGATTCACAGCAGAGGCAGCAGAAGATCCTGTGACAGCCAAAACAAGCCATTTCATCATCCCCGTCTGAGTTCAAAGTGATGGCAGAGGCAGAGTGACAATGGGAAGCCTGAGGGGAAAAGGAAAGTAGCCCCCTCCTCTTGGGAAAAACAGGAACCTTGGCCCAAAAGAGGCCCATCAGTGTAGGCTTGCTAAGGCATGTGTTTTGAAGCGCGTTAGATAATGATCTTAACAGATGTGGGAGACAAATACAACTCTGTCCTTGCCCTATGTATTCATATACATACAAAAGCAATGTAGAAAGTCAGAACACAAGATGGAACACCAGAAAGGTCCATTCCTCTTCCACACATACCTTCAGAGCTGCAGCATCCATTCCATTCCTTGTACTCTGATTCATTTCACAACTGAAACCCGAGTTGAGCTTAAGGCCAACATTTCATAAACACATCTCCAAATCCTGCAGAGAGATACTGTCAGACTGAAATCTGCAGACTCATATAATTTGCAGTATCTAGGCTTGAAAAGGTTCCTTCGGGTCCTTTTCTTCCCCTTCCAAAAGTAAATGTGCTGTGCTAATGATATGACTCAGAGTGATGGGGGAGGGGAGGATTGAAATAAGACTTATGTTCACAAACAAGGCTTGTAATACCAGCTGTCTATTCAAGGTTATAACTAGTTGTTCATCCTGTTTATATAATCTGTCCCTGTGTGGATTCTAAACCTGTAAGACAAACTGAAACAGAATTTCTTTAGTTCAAAATCCTTTGTTGTATAAAACCGTACAGCAAAGTCTCATATATAGGCACGGGCATGAACTGGGAGAATGCATTTCGGTTTGATTTGTGGTTTGTGACGTGCCTGATTTGCAAACTATGAACTGTCACAAACTTTTAGCAGCCGACAAACTGGTTTAGTTCATTATCTGGATAGAATCTCCCTAGCATGCTAGAGACACCAAACTCACAAGGGATCTCCAGCTGACTTTCCTCTACCTGCCCTCCAAGTTTGGTGAGGATTGGATTTATGGGATCCAAGTTACAGCCTCCTAAATAAAGTACCCCCGGGAAAGTGCTTTTTGGGGAAATGACGGGTGGTCATTTTGACATACCCAGGTTCAGAAGGTTCAGAAGTGTATAGAACAGACCCTGTGCAAGCTAGAGACATCAAACTCACTGAGGTCTCCCCTGATGCTCCTTTACATGCCCTCCAGGTTTTGTGTAGATTCAATTTAGGGGGTCTGAATTATGGCCCCCCCAAAGAAGATGCCTCCAGGAAAGTGCTTTTGGCGAAAATGTCAGGCGTAGGTTAACATAAGAGAAGCCAATGTTGGATCAGGCCAATGGTCCATCTAGCCCAATACAGTGGCCAAAAATACCAGGTGCCATCAGGAGGTCCAGCAGTGGGGCCAGGACACTAGAAGCCCTACCACTGCTGCCCCCCCCAGCACCAAGAATAGAATGCATCACCTGCCCCAGACTGAGAGTTCCTATCTATACCTTGTGGCTAATAGCCACTGATGGGCTTCTGCTCCATATGTTTACCTAATTCCCTCTTGAAACTGTCCATGCTTGTAGCTGCCACCACCTCCTGTGGCAGTGAATTCCATGTGTTAATCACTCTTTGGGTGAAGAAGTATTTCCTTTTATCTGTTCTAACCCGACTGCTCAGCAATTTCATTGAGTGCCCACAAGTTCTTGTATTGTGAGAAAAGGGAGAAAAGTACTTCTTTCTCAACCTGCTCAAAGGTTCAAAAGTACAAGCTGTGCATCAAATGCACAGGGAATCTATTGGTCTTTCCGAGGCTGGAGAATTCTGCCCCCCACAGTTGCTTTGAAGTTGCTTTGTTGCTTTGAAATTTGGTAAACATTTTGTTTGAGTGGAGACTATCTATCTGGGAATGTATCCATTCATGAATGGCACAAACTGCTTGAAAGTTTGTAGAAAGTTTGTGCCAGTTGATGTGACTGTAGCTTCCTTTATAGAGTCAATCCATCTCATGTTGAGTTTTCCTTTTTTCCCTCTGCCTTCAATTTTTCCTAGCACTGTTGCCTTTTCCAGTGACTCCTGTCTTCTCATAATATGACTAAAGCTTGATTTGTTCTAGAACCAACTTATTTGTCTTTTTGGCAGTCCATGGTATCTGTAAAACTCTCTTCCAACATCACATTTCAAAGGAATCCACTTTGCCTCTGTCAGCTTTCTTCATCGTCCAACTTTTGCACCCATACTTAGTAATGTTGAATACTATAGCATGAATTAACTTGATCTTGGTCACCAGCAAAACACCTTTATGCTTAAGAATCTTTTCTAGCTCCTTCATGGCTTCCCATCTCAGTCTCAATCTCTTGATTTTTGTTGCAGTCTCCCTTTTGATTGATGATGGAGCCAATTTCTTCAACCATTTTTCCCCAGCTGAATCTGCACCACAGTGTTTTATGTGGATAAAATGGAGGAAGGGACCATGTATGCCACACTAAGCTCCTTGAAGAAAGTATTGGACAAAAATGTACTAAAAGAAGACCCAGAAAACCCTACCCAGCTCCCCAGCAAAACAAGCTGATTTCCCTTCTTCAGCAAACTGTGTGCTGGGCCGTCACTTGGCTAAACCAAGCAGTTCCTACGGGCCACAGTAACACCATGAGTAGGCTTCTCATAGATCACAAGCCAAAGCACAACCCACAGATCACTATTTCCTGCCCTGGGTGGCTCAGCTCCTAGTTTCTCACTTGGCTGCCTTAAACTAACTCACCCTCTCTTATTCCATGTTGCTCCACCCATTCATAAGCACTGTGCTCATATTACTCCTTTACACAGAGTGTATGAAACATGCACCCCAAAGATGCATTTGTTATAGAGGTACCATAAGGACACATTCTCCAAAATGGCTCATGATGTACAATGAACCGCCCAGCCTGCATTTCACACAAATGCATCTTTTTGTTGCATGGTTACGAGGGTTGACAACCATCTGGAGGAAAAAGAAACGTTCTCCCTTTTCAATAGAGGCTTAAACGTGTGGAAATGGAAATGGGCCAGTGAAGTTTTTGGCATGGCAGTAAATGATATTACCTGGTAAATTAAATGTCATTAAGCCTCCATTAAGGGGGCAGGATTACAGATTATCCTAAACATTACATAAACCTCACAGCATGGAGTGCAACATAACAGCGATTTATTCCCTGATTTGGGAAGACTGAAAACACTTCTTCTGCACTGTATTTAGAACCCAAGATGCAACCAGTATGCATGCTGTTGCACTCCTGGTGTCCAGAAACACATTTCCCTGCTGAAAGGGGAGACAGATGATTTTCATTTCCTTCTTGACCAATCAATCCAATAAGGAAAAAAAGAAAGCTAGGACACAAGAAACCATTAAGTTTTGAGAAATTAGCTATTCAGATCACAGCCAATCAGCCCAAACTGAGCTGCCTGCTAAGAGCTGCTATTGCTACACCCTTTTATATCGTATGCTCCGTGTTAACCGAGAAATGATTAGATAGTTGCCTCCCACTCATCAAATAAATTGCAGGTTAATCTGAAGGTCACCACAGAGAGCCTGGATCTTGTTTTAAGCAGCCAACAGCATCTAATCTGCCACCCAGCAAAGGAAAAGATAAAATAAAAGTGGAGTAGGAAGAGTCCAGGGCACGAATATTAAACAGCAGAGAGAAAAACAGCTTGTGATAAAGGGAAGTAGAGGAGGTAGGGTTGGCTTCATGCCTTGCCAGCTTGGTCTCTTTCATCTGTTTAAAAAGACATTACAGAACAAAAGGATGTCATTTCTAGAGCTTGCAACATGTTGGTCAAATGTAAGGGGATCTTTTGATACAGCAGAGCTGGAGGTGCAGCTGTTATGTGCGCCAAAGTGGCCTTTATAATATGTAGGTTGAGTTGTTACCATTTCTTACTCTCCATTTAAGAAAGCCTGAAGACAAGAGATTTAGAAACAAAATGTTCTGGCATTAGAAGGTATGGATCCACATTGGAGAAAAACAGAACACAACCACCAAAAGCGCAGATTCTTGTCTCAGAAGAGTGTATGTAAGCTAAAGCTAAATAGACCTACATTTTTACATTATTGCTTTTGCTCTATTCTGCTGTGCAGTTTTCTCACGCACTAGGTTGGTGGAAATAAAGGGGCACAGAATGATGGTGTCTAAAAGTGCAGAGGTGATAATGGGGAGAGGCCACATAGGATGCAGAAGCTTCAATCCTTGTTTCAAGGGATGCTCATCAACATAATCTTTCCTTTCAGATTCTTCCGCATACACATATTGAGGGCTTTTGCTACAGCCATAAGATCTGAGAATCGTAATTTTCATTTTTAGCTCTTATGGTTGTAGAGAAAGCTCAGAGAAAGCTATCAGAATTCCTGCTATAAGGCTCCAGTTCAGACAGAAAAACCGCAATCACTTATCTTCACAACATTTCTCTCCTCCAACAAGACTCCATTCCAGGTAGGGCTACCCAGAACTTGGAGGGAAAAAAATGTCTTGTCCCCTTAATAGAGGCTTAATAGGATGTTCTTTATCAGCTGGTGATGTATAGCAGCTCATTTCCACATATCTGCTAAAGGGACCGGGCATTTTCCTTCAAGCCTTTTGGCAACTCTAATTCCAGGTGAAACAATTACCACCACTTCAGTTTCTAAGCTTCTCTATACTGCTCAGCTCCCACAAAGGAACAAGCCTCCCAAGGTTCAAGTGGCTCAGGTACAATCTGCTGGACCCATTTCTTTGAAGGATGAGTTCAGTCTCCAAGACCTTTACAGCCTGAGATTGCATGCACCGACTGCTAGCAAGATGGGCATTTACTGCATAAATGGAACCCAGACTTAAGGCTGCAAGTATAAACCCACTTTAGGAAGCAAGTCCTACAGAAACCAAGTGCGCGTTGCTTCTGAGAAAACGTGTAGGATCAACTTACTTCCAGAAGTCCAAAATGAAACTGCAGACGAGTTAGTGATGTGGTAGTTACAAGATACATGATCTTCCTGTTATTCATCATTGTCTTTTGGACAGAAAATGTTTATGTTCATTATTTACACAGAAAATGCATGATTTTGTAAGATGCAGCATCACAGCCTAGCACTGTCCCCAGGGAAAAGAAACAAGGGAATCTCTACATCTTTGTGCTTCCTGTTGTCTGTAAGTCAAGGAGAAAGAACCACAGAACAAAGTTGTTCATCAAGCTGCTGTAAATAATTGCCTGATGAGTATGACAGTGATGGCAAATGCCTTAATGCGTGGTGTGACTTGATGTATACAGCCTCAATATTAGACCCAGTTAATTCTGGGATCAAGGCAATAGTGGCAGATAAGACTGCACATGAAGCTACCTGATATTGAGTCAGGCCATTCGTCTATCAAGATCAGCACTGTCTCTGCTGACTGGCAGCAGCACTCCAGGATCTTGGGTAGAGGCCCTTCACATCACCTCTATCTGATCCCTTTAACTGAAGACACCATGGACTGAACCTGGAACCTTCTGCACCCAAAGTGGATGCCCTACCACTAAGCCACAGCTCCACCCCAAAAGCACACTCAAGGATGTTGTTTTAATTACTTCTCAAGTGAGCAATTTTATTTTTACCAAAATTGACAATATATATTCCATTTTATCTTAAAAGTTGGAATGATTCTACAATTGTATAGTTCAATCATTTTGGACTGTAGAGTATCTAAACATCACATCTTTAATATTTCTCTCACAAATCAAACACAATCATGTCACATGGTTCCACAAATTCCAATAAGAAACAGGACTTTACATTCTGCAAACCTCAAAAGAATAGCAAAAAGGAGTCCTGAACTGGATAGCCCAGGTAAGCCTGAACTCATCAGATCTCATAAGCGAAGCAAGGCTGATCCTGGTAAGTATTTGGATAGGAGATCTCCAAAGAATACCAGGGCCGGGAGGCAGAAGCAGGCTATCAAGCCACTTATTTAAGTGTCCTCCATGCCCATGTCAGAGTCACTAGAGGTTGCCATGACTTCCAGGCATGGGCGCACACACACACACACACAAAAATGCACCCCCCCCAGAATAACAAAAAAGTCAGATAACTTCAGTTGCAAAACAGCCATCATTCTTCCAAGAGCCAAAACATGCCTCTTTCCTATGACCAGGCAAACATTATTCATCTAGCTTCAAGAATAGCAATGGGCAGAGTTAAGGCTCCCATTCTGTTGAGCAATTACCTATGGTGAAATACAAATGAAGACATGGACACTTTGTAGGCATCCAAGAAAGGTACCTTCAGAAGAGTGGGTGGGGAGTCTGGAACACAAGGCAAGAGGTAGGCACATGAAGACAGTTTTATTGTTGTCACCAAGCTCCAAGATATGTTAATTCCACACCATGCCTCATAGATTCTGAGCTCAGTCCTAAACAGGCCTATGCAGAATCCTACTCAAGTCTCTTCAGTGGGACTTACTCCCAGAGAAGTATTCTTTGGATCACCCTGACTTCTAAAACATCAGATCAGAAACAATGAACTGGCCATGGAGATGGACCTCCTGGAAGTAAATGGGGACAGAACTTCAAAGCAGGTATCAGCTATGGAGGATTTGGAACAGAAGGCTAAAAAACTTGCCACCTTGGCTACAGAAATATGTTGACCTATGAGACGACTGGAGAAACAGGGCCCTTGGATTCCATGAAGGCACTTAAGGTATCTCTTTGATGCATTTTAATTAATGTTTTAATATTTATACTGAAGCAGTGCCACAACATTGATAATGACTATATGGAACTTCTATATTCAAAGACAGTATACCTGTGAATACCAGTTGCTTGGGGCAACAACAGAGGCGGGCTTTGTTTTTGTAAACCTCCCTGGGGCCATTGGGAGCATTTGGTTCACCACTATGGAAAATAAGATGCTGGTTTAGAGACATAGTAGAACTTTTCTATATTTTCAGCTACTGTCTGTCTTCTTAAAAGCTGTCTAAAGATGGGTAGCCATGTTAGTCTGTTTGTAGCAGTAGAAAAGAGCAAGAACCCAGTAGCACCTTAAAGACAAACAGAATTTGTGGCAGAGTATGAACTTTCATGAGTCACTGCTCACTTCTTTGGATACATACGTAGATGTCGAACATCAAGGGATGTCAAGAGACCATCCCATGCAAGGACAAAGTCTACTGTAGAGGACAGAATAATTGACTCATAACATGATGTAACCTTTGGCCAACAAGACCAGTGTGTACTCAGCCCAAGTTATTTTTCCTTGATGTCATGTGCAGTTTTATAATCATTTGGGTAGGTGTGCCTGTATATGTATACACACATGTCTAAATGCCTAATATATTCTTAATAACTCTTCTATGTACATGGAGCCTGATCAGGATTAAAAATTCCACAGAACATATGTGCTCATCTACCTTTAAAAATGCAATTAGTTCCACATGAGCTACAAATGCTGGCCAAGAGCTTTGTGCTTCATTTATTCCAGAAAGCTGTTTAATTGAGGGACAGGCAGACATCTCGTGGTGGCTTGGATCCCACAGAAAATCTCTGTTCCTGGAAGAGATTTCTGTCAGTAGAGTGGACTTCATCACCTCACTGCTGCTGTTGCAGCCTCCAAGTGCCCCTGTGACGCTGCTCCAGGGTGACAGGGGACTGCCAGGAACAGCGTGAGCTGGGAAAATGGAGGTGTGCGGTAGAAGCAAGAATCAGCAGATATCTTCCCTCTCTGTTCTGTTATTCATTTTTATTTACTTAGAGTATTTATACACAGCTGTTCTCCCCAGTGGGGACCCATAGCAGCTTACAATGACATTCTCCTCTCTTCCATTGTATCTTCACAACGACAACTTAGAGAGTGTAACTTCCCCAAGATTAGCCAGTAGGCTTGCCAGGTGCCCACTTCAGGTAGGCAATCTCCCAGGCAAGGGCCCTCCTACCTATCCTTGCCTGTTGGGATCGTGGGAGAAAATGGAAGGGGGAGGGTAGAAATGCTGTGGGGCTGCATGCCAGTGTCATGTCTGGGGAAAAACCTGGATGTGATGCCAGATGTCAGCTGATGCTCTAGAAACTCTATGGTAATATCGTAGTTTTTAGTGCATCAGTCTATGTGCTGACAACAGATTTTTGCCCATGTAGCCTGACATCATTTCTACTCCTTACCCTGATCCAACCCTCCACCTGACATCGCTATCGCTCAGTATGTCTCCATGGTATAGCGGGAATTTGAACCTCAGTCTCTTCCAGGTCCTAGTCTGACACTCTAAGCACTGCAACGTGCTGGGTTTCCCAGGTCTCCCAGGGGGCTTGGGTGTCCCCCCCCCCAGCACTGGCTAATTCACCAGCTGTGCCTATTCTGGGATGACCAGGAAATGACTACTATCATCCAGATCTCATGATTCACATTACAAAATCCACATGGAAGTTTGCTGAGCTGTTTCAGGTTAGCAAAACAGGGGAGGAAAGTTTAAGCCCGTCCTCATGCAACATAGTCTCGATCCAAATTGGGCCCATGTGTGCCTGGGAATGAAGTGCCCAGCATGGGACTCCCAGCGCACATCTAGTCTAAAGAGTCCCAAGTCTGCCACACAGACTTTGTAACATCAGTCCTTAGTGACCTCTAGTTAACACTGACAGACGAAAACACCAACCCTGCAGTGTAGGGCCACCTTCCTCAAGCCCAGAGCAGTTTCCTTGCTATTCATGACTTAGCTGAGCCTCTCTATTGTCTGAAGCACAGAAACATGCAGGCATTTCTGGGCTTCCTAAAGTACAAAGTCAGTACAGGGTCAGCCTGACCCTCCAGAAAGAAGAGTGTCTGTATTATTATATTGTATCCTTTATGCCAAGCAAGAGATAGGAAGGAGACTGGTTTATTGGCCTGAAGGTCATCCATTTGTTACAATTGCCCTGGAGGAGCAAACAGTACCAAAGAAGATAAGACCCCAGAAGGATCTGTTCTTTTCATCCTCCCTCAAACAACACCTGCAACACAGTGAACATGCAGGAAACATGCAGATACGCATGTGCTCAGCATGCTCAGGGTGATGTAACATATGTGTGGGAAGGTTAGTTTGGACACCCCATAAAAAGTGAGCCTTAGAGAAGCACGGGGTTGTCGCTGTTGTCATCTTGTCGACCCTCTCCCCTGCTTCATAAGGACAGGTATACCTAGCTTTCTCTCTCTCTCTCTCTGTCTCTCTCTCTCCCTCCATGGCAGATGCTTTCCTGCCTCAAAGGGAGGAAGGGACTTTGCCTTTGGGAATGGAGTTGGTCTCTTGCTGTTTGAGGAGATCGGAGGTTTTCTTCAGTGCTCCGACTAGCCTGCTGTTGCTCAATAAACTGTGAATTTGTATCTCTGTTTACTGGGCTCAAAGGGTCAGTGGGAATTTTTTCAATAGTGCACAATCCTGCCCTCTCCTGTGAGTGAGGACTGGCTCCCTCACCATAATAGAGGCAGCTGCAAGTGAGTTCCCCTTGGGCTGAAGTGTTGACTGGTGGGACTACCTGTTGCAGGCTACTCCTGCAAGGTGGGACAGCTCCAGAAAACACCCACCTAACATTTTGCTACACACTGAGTATACATTACACACTGTGGAGTGTCCCTGTGCCCTGGTTTTACCATCACCACTCCCAGTCTGTGCCGTAGCTTACCATCTTTATCTCTAACTAGTGCCCGCCGTATAATAACCTGAGGGAACTGAGCTGGGGTGACTATCATCAGAACACACAGTCACCTAAGCTGCTTTATAAATATTTCTTGCTCTTGTTTTTATCAGATCATGTTGCAGCATCTTTTAGGTGTATTTTAAATTATTATTTATGTTCATATGTTTATGACAGGTTCTAATTGTATTTTATATGAAATTATATGAAATTCTATATAAGTCACCCTGGGCCTGCCTCGGTGGGGAGGGCCGGGTATAAATTGAAATAAACAAGCAAACAGGAGCCAGCTTGGTGCAGTGGTTAAGTGCACAGACTCTGATCTGGGAGAACCAGGTTTGATTCCCCACACCTCCACTTGCACCTGCTGGATGACCTTGGGCAAGCCATAGTTCTGGCATGGCTGTCCTTGAAAAAGAGCAGTTTCTGTCAGAGCTGTCTCAGCCCCACCTACCTCATAGGGTGTTTGTTGTGGGGAGGGGAAGGGAAAGCAGTTTGTAAGCTGCTCTGAGACTCCTTTGGGTAGTGAAGGGTGGGGTATAAATCCAGTCTCTTCTCTTCTTCTCTCAAACAAGCAAATAAATAAATAACAACACTACTGCAATGCATGACATTGGGCTGCCCTTGGGCATGGCTCAGAAACTTCAGTTTGTGCCAAATACCATAGCCAGATTTTTGTTTGGCAAAAGAGACAGGATTGTATTTCTCCAATTCTGAAAGCGACATTTGCTTCCTGTTTGTTCCCAAGTCATTCAAGATGTTGGCTTCAGTGTTTGGCACCTTAAATGTATGGTTGTTAACTGACAGACAAAAATGCCCTGCCTTGTTTATAGAAGCTTAATGGGATGTTATTTACCTGGTGATATTTGCCTCCATGCCAGGAGAAGCCTCAGTTGCCCATTTCCACATGTTAAGCCTCTATTAAAGGCACAAGACATTTTTTTTCTCCAGGCCTATTGGCAAGCCTACCCAGATGGTTAGATTCTGGGCAACTTAGAGAGTGACTGTTCCCATATAACCTCCCCAGTGTTCTTAGATCATCATGTGAGGCCCTAATTTGAGGTCCATCACTCAGAGAGGCCACAATGTCCTTGAGGTGCAGCATGGACTTTGGGGTGATAGCCCCACAGCTGTGAAATGCTCTTCCCTGGGAGTTTTGTCTTGGTCTCTCTTTCTAGTGATTTTCAGAGCATTTGAATTTTTTAAAAATTCAGAATGGCCTTTTAATCTTATCTTACAGGTCATGATCACTGCTTTATTATTAATACTGTTGCTAAAACATTTTATAACAACACATTTAATTGTGTGATATGATCTTTTAAATTGATTTAATTATATTGTATAGCAAATAAAATAAAAAAGAGGTTAGACTGCATATTTTCATGAAAAGGCTGTGCATGGAATGCTCCAATAACTAGACAAACACAAAACCACATCAGTCACAGAGCGTATTTCAAGCAACATGAGACAGACAAGGTGTGCAAAGGTAGTTTATGCCTATTGCCGGCTACCTTTAGACAATCCTTCGCTTGCCTATCCTGAAAGGACAGACTGGAGGAGGGGGAAATGCCATGGCGCTTTCATAGAGGCTTACACTTATTTTATTTTACTTCATTTTTGCCTTGCCTTTATCCCCAATGAGGACCTAAAGCGGCATACATTGTTTTCTTTTCCTCCATTTTATCTTCACAACAACTCTGTGAGGTAGATTAGGCTGAGAGTGTGTAGCTGGCCCGAAGTTACCCATCCATGGCAGAGTGGAGATTAGACCCCGGGTCTCCCAGACCCTGGTCTGACACTCTAACCACTACACCACACTGGGCAGTTGAATCTTTTCCTGGCAAGGAGGTACAGTAATGTCACCCAGCAAATAACAGTTCCAATTGCTACAGTCTGTTTTGGACATTCTGGGTTCCATCAACCTGCACACAATGCAAAGGTCACTCTACTAAGGAAGGTCCTGAAATATTGCATGTGGGGGAGCTCTCATTAAGTCCAGTTTAAGGTCTTAGCATGACAGTATCAGCTGACAACATAATTTAACCTATTTCAGCCTGCCAAGTTTCTGGAATCCCATTCCACCACCATTGCCACACAAACAAGAAAAAATATTTTTATGGTACATAGAGCACACAGCCCTACCAAAGTACACACAGCCAGTGACAGGGTGGTTCCTGGGATATTGCTCACCACCTGCCTAGTCCTACTGCCTAGTTCTACTGACTGGTGAATTTCAAGACAGGGAGGCTACTTTGTATGCTATTAGGAAGAGACACTTCAGTTCTGTACTAACTACAAGGAACCCTGGTCAACTGGGAGGCTTTCTATTGTGTGAGTGTAACAAACTTGTGTTTTAAACTGCCAAGCTTTTAAAGTCATACAGTATGGAAACACGCATAATGTGTATACATGTGTTGTATGCAAAATATAATGTAAACAACATACTCACAGGCAGGCTACCTTCATTTTCCCCACATAATGTCCGTGAATGATTCTAATAATGGTACACACAGAAATTTCAAATTAGCCCTATTTATGTCCCATTTAAGGCAATTAATTTAATGACTTTGCTTGATGTATGTTCTGTAGACCAAACACCTCTCTCTAATTCAGTTTCTGGTGTAGCAAGAATATGCAGTCCTAAGCAGAGTTACATCCTTCTAAGCCTATTGACTTAAGTGGACCTAGAAGAGTGCCATTCTATAATACAGAGCTGTGATCCAAGTTGCTGGTTCAGATCTCATCTCTGCTACACACATGCATAGAAAGTTTATCAGGTAGCCTCAGACAACCCAGTCAGTCCCCTATCCCCGACTAGGTATAACATTGCCCTACCTTACAGGGATGCTGTGAGAATTATTTATTCATTTATGTTATTTATAGTCCACCTTTCTCACTTGGACTCAAGATGGATTGCACAGCATAAGTTGATACAATCAACAGGATAGGACATTGAATAAATGATGAAATAGGATTTGAGTTGTAGACAGGGATGGGCACAAACCACATTTTTGCAGTGCAGTTCGTGGTTCATGCACCGAACCAATTTGTATCTGTTTGTGAGCCATTTAAAGTTTAAATCACTAGTTTCTGCTCCCCATGAAAAGTGGCAGGGAGTAGAAAGCAGGGGTTAAATTGGCTTCAAGTTCCCTGTTGCTCAGCTGTTTGGTTTAAATAGCTTGGAGCCATTAAAACCAAATAGCAGAGCTGCAGGCTCAACTGTTTCTCATGAAGAACAGAAAGCAGGGGTTTAAATGGCTCAGAGTCATTTAACCACCTGCTTTCTGCTCTTCACAAACTGCCAGGGACTGTATCAAAAATTATGGAAGTTCTTTAGTTCACGAACACTGCTTTGCAAACCAGAAACCATGCAAAATTCATGACAAACTTTAGTTCATGAGCCAGTTTGTGCCCATCCCTAGTTGTAGAACCAACCAGAAATCTAAAAAGCAGAACTGAAGCAAAACATACATGTTAACATGACATATTAAATTATGCAAAATTACATAGCAGGATCCCATTTACAGCAGACTAGATACAGTACTATAGACTACAGTCCCTAATAATTTGTCCAAGTAACTTTGTGAATAATTCTGTCAGTGCTAGCCTATTGCCCACACAGAAATACAAGTGAAAATGTTGTATAAATGCTAAGTATAATTATTAACAAAATATAGATTTGGGATTAAATAGAGGGAAAAACTCTTCCATCATCATGCATTTCTACTTTGCATACCAAACAGAACTAGAATTTCTACCATTTTCTCATCAAACAGCTAGCAACACTGATTTGGAATTCTCATCCCGCACTTAAGATAAAGCTGCCTTATATTGAGTCAGGCCATTGTTCTGTCAAAGTTAGTACTATACATTCTGATTGACAGTGATTCTCCAGGGTCTCCAGTGGAGGTCTTTCACATCACCTACCACCTGATCATTTTATAACAGGAGATACCAGGGACTGAACCTAGGAGCTTCTACATGCTAAGCAGATGCTCCACCATTGAGCCAGAGCCCCTCCACAGCATATGATCCAAAGGCCAAGAAGCCAATCAGTGCTTGCCATGGATTTGGGTCTCTGGGGTTGTGTTATGCTCATCAATAAATGTACAAATGGGTCAGCAAAAAGATGAATGAAATTATTTCAGACAAACTGGTTTAATTAGGACATTCCAAACCAGAAAGCATCCCTCAAAGTTTGACCTCTTTGGCAGGACAGTCTTCAATTTATCATTCCCCCAGACAAGTTGCCCAAACCTGGATGGTTCAGGCAAGCCGAGTCTTGTCAGATCTTGGAAGCTAAGTAGGGCTGGCCCTTGAGTGGGAGACTACCAATGAAGTCATTTGGAATATTGTGTACAGTTCTGGTCACCACATCTCAAAAAGGATATTATAGCATTGGAAAAGGTGCAGAGAAGGACAACTAGAATGATAAAAGGGTTGGAACACCTTCCCTGTGAAGAAAGGTTAAAATGCTTGGGGCTCTTCAGCTTGGAGAAACGATGGCTGAGGGGTGACATGATCGAGGTTTATAAGATTATGAATGGGATTGAGCAGGTTGAGAAAGAAGTACTTTTCTCCCTTTCTCACAATACATGAAATTGCTGAGCAGTCGGGTTAGAACAGATAAAAGGAAATACTTCTTCACCCAAAGAGTGATTAACATATGGAATTCATTGCCACAGGAGGTGGTGGCGGCTACAAGCATGGAGAGTTTCAAGAGGGAATTAGATAAACATATAGAGCAGAAGTCCATCAGTGGCTATTAGCCACAGGGTATAGATGGGAATTCTAAGTCTGGGACAGGTGATACACTCTATTCTTGGTGCTGGAGGAGGCAGCAGTGGGAGGGCTTCTAGTGTCCTGGCCCCACTGCTGGACCTCCTGATGGCACCTGGTATATTTTGGCCGCTGTGTGACAGAGTGTTGGACTAGATGGGCCATTGGCCTGATTCAACATTGGCTTCTCTTATGTTCTTATGTTCTTATTAAGTCCAGGATCATGACACAGAAGCAGGCAATGGCAAACCACGTCTGTTCATCTCTTGCAGAAAACCTTGTGTCTGTTGTAGCTTGATGACACTTTACACACACACAAAAGCGAACTAAGGTTCATTTTGTCACTTCTGCTGCTTCCTGGGTCTTTGGTGGTTCTTTTTAAAGCTGGAACTCCACTGTCATTGCAAGAGGAAGGCCACATCTGTGTGAGAGGAGGACGCACCTTCACCACTTCTGTATTCTTCCTTCCAGCTAGTTATTCTAGCAGCCTCTGAGGTGCACATCATTCATGCAGATAAACTGTGGTTTTGGATGAGCAAGTTCTGATAAAAGAACTTCTGTTACATCTCTAGTATGCGGGGATATCTACGCGGAATCTCCTGCTGATTATCTAATTTCATTCCCCTCTTGTTTGAAACAGATTAAGGCAAAATTAATCTTGTGACTCAGAACAAGACTTTGCCTTTCATGTCTAGCATGTATTGGTCAAGGATGCCGACAACACACCTACTTCTTGGAGGCCAAAGAACAAAGGTGATTGTGGCAGGTTAGCGGGAAATGGATGGGTGCTGTTTATGCTACTTCACACACATTATTTCAAGATGCATTCAGACATACAAAAATGAGCAGAGTGAGCTCAGCTTCCTCCCACTGTTCACAACTAAAGTGTCAGATGTACTGAATTCTGACTCAGTTGACTGTTCTTCCTCCTCCCTCATCCCCCACCTTCAAAAAGTAATGTTCTAAAGTCCATCATGTATGTTCACATGAACATCTGTCCCTCACCTTATTTAACACCACACACTTTTTTAAATGTTGCAAAACTGCTCTAGAGCATGAGGAAGGAGTAACCTTATGACGACACAGGGACCCTGGGAGCCAATCAGCAATGTGGACATCCAGCTTCAGCAGCAAACAGGAAGAACAGGCTTCCCTCGGAGAGAACATTTATGTCTGAACAAACATGGTAAGTGTTCTTCTACAGTGGGCTCATTGCTCAGACTGTATACATCTACACAAGCCCTCAGTAATCCTTACAATGATCCTATGAGGTAGGTTAGAGTTATTATTTCCATTTTGCAAGTTGGAAGACTGAAACTGTCTGTTGCATGACAGCCCATTGTGAATTCATGACAGGGGCAAGATTTGAACCTTGGACTTACTTTTTCACTCCCATACTACACTAGCCCCTACAGTATGCAGCAACAACCTCCTTCCTTTTAACTAACAAAAATACCATCAAAACCTTCCAGAGAGATTAACAGTGCAATTCCAGGGATTCAGAAGGGTCTAACTCTGTTTAGGATGGCACTGTAATTCAGTTTTTCATCTTTACTTTGGCTTTTAGCCTTGAGAAGAATCAGCAAGATCTGTACATGGCTTATTGCTGGTGTTTATATTTCCAAAGAGAATTCTTGCCCAACAGACCTTGTGATACCACAGACCTTCATATATGGCAAATCTCAAACCCTCCCTCACATTTATAAAAATGAAACAATCTGCATATTTGGATCTTGACAGCCATTGCTGAATGAGTATGCAAAGTCCTTTCAGACTGATTTTCCCTCTGAATGTGCAGCTGGTACATGAATTCCCTGTAACACAACAGCTTGCACTGTAGATCGTCCTTAAAAAGGTATTATTCCTGGTGTGCTTCGAATCTTGTCTTTAAACGGAATTCTAGTAATGGAGTGGCAAGGCTTTGTTTCCATGAACTTAAACGTGGCAATTCCATATTCATGTCCCGAATGACTCCTTTAAAAAAAACAACACTCATCTACGGGAACCGCCTGATCTCTTTTCAGTCGGATTACAAAACGGGTGGGGAGAGGCGCGGAAGGAGAGCCTTGAGCCCAGCCTCTCTGTCCCGGAGGCATTCTGGGAAGGGGGGGGTGTCCCTTGTTTTCCGTCGTACACCCCAGGCCGAATGACCAGATCGTATTCTTCCCGAAACCTATTCCTACGGCCGCCACCCAGACCCAATACATCTCCCTTCCACGGGTCCGGGAGTTCACGTGGAGCAACAGAAGCTCCACCCACGACTTCTCCAAAAGCCCCGCCTTCCAGCCGTTGTCTCTCTCCTATTGGCTGTTGCGGACGGCTGCAACGCCGACAGCGGGCGGGCCCCTTTGTGACGCCACAATCAGCTGTTTGAACGTTCTAATTTCTGAGCCGAGATCAACTGGGGATTCAGCAATAACAGAAAAATAATAATACCAAGACTGCAGCCAGGGGAGGGAGGGTGTCCGGACGTAAGAGCAGCCGCATGCAGCTCGCAATGGTATATATCTTCTGAGAAGATCCGAAACGCCGTTCAAATCATCGCCGCCGCCGCCTACCTTCTCTTCCCCTGCATCCTTTTTGTGGGGGGTCTTTTTTTTTCTTTTAAAGAACAAAAATCATTTCTATTATCGATCTTGGTTGATTTCAATTAAAACTACCTCACAGACTCTGCCTAAAGCTGGTGCTTAAAAAAAAATCTTGTTGGTTTTCTTTGTGACGTTGTTTACAAAACATTTGATGACATTAAAGGCAAGGTAAGCGTTCTTTTCTTCCCTATTTCTATGCGACCGATTTCTTTGCAAACTTGAGGACCTTCTCTTTGTGGTGGAACTGAACACTCCTTGTGGGGTGGGTTTTTGTTCGTTTGTTTGTTTTTGCCTTTTCCGTCGCTGAGAGCCATCCCTTTGCATGCCAGGCATTTTAATGGCTTGTGGCGCTCAGCTTTGATATCACCTTCCCTGCTGGTGTGTGGCATTTAAATTCCCTTTGTATTTCGCAGCTGGGATGCGGCCGGGAGCATCGCTTTTATGCTTCTGAATATGTTGTTATATACGCGTTATGATTTCATTCTCTGGTTGGCGGGGAAATGGCGAATACATTACCCTGGGAGAGAACACTAAACACTGGGGGAGTGGGCAGTGGAAGGGGGAAATCTTTGCTTTGTTGTGAGTTCCGAAACAGACAGTCAAGAGGCACCAAGCAGAGGTTTCGGGGCATTCGACTGGGGAACGCTTGTGTTTACTTTACACCCCCTCCACTATCCTTTGCTTTGACTTGTGAATTAATAGAGGTGCGTAAAACGGGGTGGGGGGAGAGAGAATGTCTGTGGGTTTTTGAGAACGCCCCCCCCCAAAAAAAAACCCCAGAGTCTTCTTATGGACACTCAAGGTTTTATTGGAAAGATTCGCGACGTTAAACAAAGACTGCAGGAGCTCGCCAGAGCCGAGGGGGCATTGCAATCTGGTTTGTTTGTCACTGACTCTCTGTGAAGTGCAGAAAGAGCCTTTTGTCCTGGCTTGCTTTGGCGACCCCAAAAGGGCAGATATTAATAATAACAGCGGGCGGGGGGAGGGATCGAAGAAGGGAGGCGAGGGAAGGGCAGAGGCGAGCAGGCCAACCGTTCCCTTGTGTTTGTATGGAGCCTGTCTCACTGAGGTCATAACAGGCGAATGGAAAATGTTCCTCATAATTAACTGCAGATCTGAGCGGCGGGGTGGCTGCTGGCGCTTCAGCTCTTTCCGAGGCTGGCGCTATTTTGAAGAGCCACTGCAGTCCCTGCCAGCGACCGCTACGTACGGGCTCTGGAACAGAAAGGCAAAAAGGCAGGCTTGGTTTGTTGGGCACTGCTGATCTCCCCCCCCTTGCGTAGGATTTCTCACTCCGGTGAATATTTCCAAGGGAACATGTATTCGATCGATGGCTTCTCTGGCACTGTAAACTATAATTTACATTATACTGGGGGAGGAGTCGGAAAGGAGTGAAATACGCGGCTGCAAACAAAGCTCTTCTCCCTGCAGCATCTGGCCTTTCACGGAAACGGAGATGCGTGCCGAGTAGGGTCCGCCAGAACCAAATAAACCTGCACGGGACTAGAATCCCAGTCATCTGAGAGACGAGGAGGGTGGCTGCCTGCCTCTTTGATGTGCCAGGGGAAACAGCTGGGAACAAAGAGCTGGCTTGTGCCAGCGGCAAGCAGATATCCCGTTTGTGGGTTTCACCGATCGGCGGCTGATTTCTCTCCTTCTACAGTCCCTTCTTTTTTTGCCTCTTTGTTGTTTATTTCTCGGCCAACGGAATAAGAGTTTAAGATGGATCTCTCTCCCCATTGGCTGCCGGGGATTGGAAGCCTGTGGTGACTTTGCCGTGATTTGCATATGACATTGAGGCGTCACCAAGGCCCGCCCTTCGCAAGCTTCCCTCACCCCACGCATATGGAAGTTGTCCTCCGTTGACCTGGGCGAAAAGCTGTCACGGATTGGAGCGCCGAAGATCGGTGCATTCCTTGGACGGTTTTGTAGGCCGAAGCCTGCCTGGAGTCAGGGAATATTTTTATCTGTGTACCGCTGAGCAAGGAAGCAGGAAGGTCGGGGCGGCTCAGCAAAGAAGGCCCCTGCGAAGGACGATGGACCAATGCTCGTTATCTTCGCTCCACTATGTTGTCATCTTTATGAAGAGCTTTGCAAAGAGCGGATTTCAGGCTCATTCAGCGCGTTATATTTTATTTAATTACTTGCTTAAATTTTTTATAATCTGCATCCTCTGTTTTTAAAAAAATTAGCCATGGTTGCTCACGGCAATCTTAATAAGAAATATATACTAATCAACAGTGTTTTTTAAAAGCGCAAAAGATCCATTAACAGCAGCAGACAGCATCATTTTCTATTCAGACAGCAGCAGGTGATAAAACATTTCAGATCATGATATTTTAATGTATAATTTCATAATGGGCACAGCAGGGAAGCAAAATCTGTGAAAGGAAGAAGAGCAGCCTTTTTATGGTGGGGAGGGAGTTAAAAAAAGAGAAGTCAGAAAATGTTATGAATGATCTAAATATGTCTGTGTATACACACTTAACTATGTCTGTGTATACACACTTCTGGGCAAGCTACCAAAAACATATTTCATGCTTGCTCAAAGCCTGTACACACACACACACTGTTTCCTAGTTCTAGTTGCTGGGACTACATTGTTGAGTCACCAAGGGTGCCTTTTCTACACTGAGGTGATCATTCATTGCCCTCTATTAGCACATCAAAAACTTTGCTCTCCAAGGTTCCAAGTCCAGTGGCACCATGGAAGACCAACAATGATATAAGCTTTGGAGAGTCAAAGCTCCCTTCATCAGATACTAGGGAGATAAGAAGGGAGTTTGGAAAGTCGAAATCTGGTACCCTGGAATTCTTGTTGGTCTTTAAGGTGCTGCTGGACTCTTATCTTGCTCTTGCACTGCAGACCAACATGGCTACTCACCTGAAACATCACTCTCCAAGTTTGCCATGGTGTGTCTCTCTTCATGAGGACAACAATGAAAATGTGTTAGAGCCTCCCACAAATGTAAGTAAGGACAACATACACAAGATCATTCCCAGGTATTCATTCAGTCACTTTGCTGATACCAGTCCTTTTTTGACCTTAAGACTTTATTCCAGGTTTGGCTAGTTTGGGTGAAAAGCAGCTTAGGCAATTATATTACAAGCAATTCTTTTTACCACATCTGCTGCTGATGTTCAGCTGACCTGTTGTCCATCCATTTTTAACAATTACAATTAAATGGGATTCATGGAGGTGACAAAAATGCCAGAATCATCAGTGTGAAAGTTGAAATGCCTGTCATTTATTATTGTGCGTATTAAAATTGCTCATTTCAAGCTTGCCCCTGTGGCTGTGAGTGCTAGGAAATTACTGAGATGGGTATGGACAAGTGTGATAGATTCAGAGGCACTAGGAACACTGTAGATGAACTAGATATGGTAGCTACAAGGGTGAAGACTCCATATTCTGAAAGGCCTCTCCCTTCTCAGTCATGGATCAGGGAAGCAGACAGCAAAGGTTAACCTGTCCTCCAGTCCAGAGGCAGGGCTGCCTAAAGAAGGCTGGCATCCCTATTGGGGAGGAGGGGCCTCCTGGTTTTGGTCTTTTCAGCTAGATGCAGGGCCCCACTGCCATTTGTGGACCCTAGGAATGCCAGCCTTCAGGTGGGGCCTGGGGATTCCACAGAATTACAACTCATCTCCAGACTACAACGATCAGTTGTCCTGGAGAAACGTGATGCTTTGGAGGGTGGACTCTATGGCATTGTACCCCACTGAGATTCCTAAAATGGATCTGGTAACCCTACCCCTCTATCCCCCGCCAGTGTCCAGGGCGGACCTGTTTGGGAGAAGAGTTGGAAGTGATGGTGAGAAATTTAAGCCTTCCAGCTAACTGAAGTTTTGGATGAAGACTTTAGAATCTCTCACTAATTATTAGATCTTCAGATACAGGCTAGGTAACAAATTTGAGGATTTTTTCTTTTTTGCACAGTAATCCTAATTCAATAGAAATTGATGAAGATCCTCCCCACAGATTTAGGTCCAGCTAATAACATATTTCTTTGCATAGGGTTTCTGTTGATTATATTTCTTTTTAAGTGTGATTTTAATATACAATTAGTTTATGCTGGTATTTTTAAATGGTTAACACTGTTTCCATAAGCCACCTCAAGTCCTTTGGTGTAGACATTTGGGAAAGAAATCACAAGTATACATCACAAGTATACAGCAGTATATGATGATATTGTGGGGGGCACATGGTATTCTTAGACTGTTCTGGAAGTTTTTCCTTCACTTGTCTTCAGTGCCTATGCTGTTCTGAGGTGTATGGGGTTTGAACACTGGAAGAGCACAGTCTAAATAGTTGTTTTGGTAGAGCCACTGCCCTTGTTTATTATCAAAAATAAGAGCTACTTATTCCTCCCAGCCTAACATGTAGGGTTTTTTTGTATAATCTTTCCATTTTTTTTCTCCTGGCTTTACTTAATAGGATTATTTAACTGAACAGGGTAATTCTCAGAAATCAACAATAGTAATGTTTGTTCCACTGGGAGAAGAAGGAATCATTTGTTTTATTTTTTGTTTAGTTTCCCCTTACAAAAAAAAAATCTGTTAAGTATTCACTTCAAAATAATGTACCACCACCTATATAACAAATTTCTCTCAATGCAGAAGACAAGTGTCTCGTTTCTATGGTGGATCTTGCCATGACAAAGGACCCTTTGCAGCTGAAAACTCTTAGTGGTCTTTCGTCTCCTTAGCTGCTTCCCCTTGGAAGTTTTGCTCTGCCTTTGCTTCCAGACTGGAGGACTTTTGGTTTTTTTAGCATCCACACAACATTGTTTTCTAATCATCTACTTTACAAGGTTCTCACTGCTTTGCTACAAGGGAAGAACAAGAGAAGGTGATTGGAAGAAGGAGATTGGATTTATACCCCACCCTTCACTACCCAAAGGTATCTCAGAGTGGCTTACAAACTCCTTTCCCTTCCCCTCCCCACAACAGGCACCCTGTGAGGTAGGTGGGGCTGAGAGAGCTCTTGACAGAAACTGCTCTTTTTCAAAAACAGCTCTTATCAGAACTATGGCTTGCCCAAGGTCATCCAGCCAGGTGCAGGTGGAGGAGTGGGGAATCAAACCCGGTTCTCCCAGATTAGAGTCCGTGCACTTAACCACTACACCAAACTGGCTCTCTGAGACTCCTTCGGATAGTGAAGGGTGGGGTATAAAACCAACTCTTCTTCGTCTTCATCTTGTTTTTCTCCAAAGACGCAGAGAGTGAGAGGAGCCATCTGTATGCAGCGACTAATCTTGTGGCTAGGTTATATTCTTCGGTTCTACAATGATTGTGAAAGGCTGTGTCTCTTTTTTTGCACATACCTGCTCGCTGGCATTTTTTTTGTGTGGGGTTGCATGAATGAAGTAGCCATATGATCAGTTGCCAGGTGCTTGCTGTGTCAAAGCAGTCTGGCAGGGCCTATGTGTTTATACAGCTTTAGTGCAACTAAGCAAGTGAATGAGATGATCCTTCCCAGCATCTTGGCCCTTGCCCACAAAACAGGAAGCTTTCATGAGATTTTGAAGGCAGCTTTAAAGCCTGGGTATGTTTATTACCCCATAGAGTCAAGAACAGGTGGAAGGATTTTGCTGTTAGCAAAATAAATTTTTCAGGGGCCTGGGGGATAGGTTTTAATACTGCATCAGTCTCCCCTAACATATGACTCACAAAACCAGAATGAACTATACAGTTCAGAACAAACCATGCAAGATTTGCATGATTAATACAAGTTGCGGTTTCTTTTTGGAACAAGATTTCAGTGGTCTGGATACAAAATGTTGTTGTTGTTATTATTATTATTTTAATTGAGGAGTATGCTGAGCCCTGACAATTAAAAGGACGTTAACTGTTCATCCAGCCCTTAAAGAAAACACACATTGAAACATCAACTGGGACCACAAACATTAAGTGCTCATCTCTCCATATCATAAATTAGCATAGAAATTCTGTTGTTTGCACAGGCCTACCCTAGGTTGCACCTGTACTGTTATCCTTGCATTGACATCTCAGTCTCTCTTCTTTCAGGGGAAGGAGCACTTGATAGGGAAAAGAGGGGCTGTAGGGTTGCAGACTCTGGGTTGGGAAATGCCTGGAGACTTTGGGGTGGAACCTGGGGAGGTCAGGGTTTGGGGAGGGACGTGACCTCAGTAGAGTACAATGCCATAGAGTCCACCCTCCAAAGCATACAGTTTCTCCAAGGGAACTGATCTTGGAGATCATTTGTAATAGCAGGAGATAATTTGTAATAGGAGACCTCCAGGTGTCACCTGGTGGTTGGCAGCTATAAGGGCTGCCCAGGGGAGAGGGTTATTCTGGGGGTCCACAGAGCTGGGCATGTCATGTAATTTCTTTTCATATGATGCTGGGGCTGAATCTGGGTAGTATGAAGGAAAATCTAGAGGGAATCTTGGCTGCTTTCAGACACATTGGATACTGCACTTTCAATGCACTTTAGCAATCATTTGCAACTGGATTTTCCTGTTTGACTCAGGAAAATCGAGTTGCAAACGATTGCTAAAGTGCATTATCCAATGTTTGTGAAAGCAGCCTTTGTGTAGGGGGCTGTGGTGGCTCAGCAGCTTTTGGGTGGGCTGACTAGACTGCATGTGTATTGGCCCTGTAAAGACAACATGAAATATGTGGATGATCAATATGTGGAGGGGAGAAGGGGAATTGTACCCACTGATCCTGCTCCTAATGTCCGCAGGTTGATTGGGGCTTCTGTACAGAACCTGTGCATATTGTACCTGGTTGGGTCAGGAGCACCCAGTGGGTGCAATAATATTCTGCCCTCCATGCATTGGGTAAACCACCTGAGCAGCCCTTCCCCCATCTTCCTAGGGGTTAATGAAAGACCAGAGTGACCTGAGGGGAAGGGAAGAGAGATACCCAAGACAGCCAACAGTGTGGGACAGTTTCTACTGTTATTGTTCCAGAGAGGTAGCCATGTTAGCCTGTTGCTGCAAAATCAAACAGAAGCCCAGTGGCACCTTAAAGGCTAACAGCATTTATTCCAGCTAGGGTTGCTGATTCTGGGAGATTCCTGGAGATTTGGGGCATGGGGGTAGGGAGGGGAGGGGCCTCAGCAGGGTACAGTGCCATACAGCCCACCCTCAAAAGCAGCCGTTCTATGCAGGGGTCTAGGAATCAATTGGAATTCTGGGAGACATCCAGGCCACACCTGAATTTGGCAACCCTAATTCCAATCAAGCTTCTTTGAGTCAGAGTACGCTTCATCTCTGACTCATGGCCATTTATGCTGGAATAGGTTTTGTTAGTCTAAGGTCCCGCGGGACTTCTGCTTCACTTTGCTGTTTCTTGTGTTGTCTTTTCATATTTTAAATTGCAAATGCCTTGGAAGGCAGCAAATAAATACATTTGACTCAGAAGCAACATGTTGCCCAGGCACTTCATGCAATCTGAAGAGGGCTAGCGTTCATAGCACATAGCAGAACTTCCCAGGTTGCTGGTGGTTCAGGCATACTTCTTTTTTCTGGTATAGTAGTTACCCAAATGTAAGACTAGGTTTTTTCCATGTATGCCATGAAAAAGGGGGTTGTCTTACATTTATGTACAAGTTACCATTATGTCCAGTAATTTTTTTTTGTGTGTATAATATTTCTTAGGATGGTGTCTTAACATTCAAGGTTGTTTTCCTTTTGAGTAAATTCAGTATAATCAGAGGCGCATTGCACAACTATGCTTTAAAAAGGTTTATTTCCAGAGGGAGCAAGAATTGCTCATCCCCTGCACTTCTGTATGTGTCACTGATCTCTTGAGACCAGCTTAGCACAGTGACTCATGCAGAGATGTAACAGGCAGCCTCCACTATAGGCAAGTAATTTTGAGTCTCTGTATCAGCAGTGGCTGAATGATCCAGTCTCATCCAATGAAGGGACATGGCAGAATTACCTGCCTCCAGTGGAGGCTGTCTGGAAGGAGGAAAGGGCAAGGAATCACAGAGATGCAGCAGGTAGGTCAGTACTTAGAGCTTGTAGAAATCTTTCAGCAATTCATTGAATTTCAGGTTACCACTATAGGAGATTTTACACACAGGAACATGTTTCACACAGCAGAGCTTGGTGGCACCAGCACCCTCTTTGTGGGGGAGGGAGAGCAAAAAAAAAAAAAGGGAGGGGAGAGCCTTTGTCCCTCTGCAGTGTAATCCTCTCTTGCTGTGAGCAGATGGTCCCTGCTAGGCCTATCAACATACAGTCTGAGCTGTGTCCACTTTCCCATAATCACAGAAAGTGTGTGTGTGTGTGTGCGTGCGCGTATACCAGTTATCTCCCATTTTCCAGCATGCTGGGACAGATTCTTTAGAAACAATATGAAAGGCTACAGAAAGGCTATATGCAGACACAACATATATTGTTAGGCCCGAATCCCTCAGCCATTGGTACCTCCTGCCCTAATCCTAATGGGCAGGACTGTGCTCCCGTGGCTAGATTTTCTGTTTGCAGCCTGTGAAAATGGTTCCCAAAGCATGTGTGAATTTTAACAAATAATGGTTGCCAACATCCATTGTTTCAGGGATATTCAAGGAAACACAGGCATCGCAGGCCAGTTAACAGTCTGAGAAGGGCTGGTGGAAAATATTTTGTCACCCCAGTGAAAGGATGCCAGGCATCTGTGGCAGCATCTGACATCTCCCACATCATCAGTGGCTGGGAGCTCGACCAGCAGTGTGTTAAGCAGCATCCCTCCCCTTGTTGTGCTGCCCCCAGGCATTTGCTAAGGAGGGCTGGCCAAAGAACCAGCCCTGAGTCTGAGCCACAGAATGGAACTCCTTGTTTCCAAGCTCAGCTGTGAACTCATGGGTGACTCTGCCTTATAGCTCCGGTCTCTCCAATGTGGAAAATATAGGACTGTTGTAAGGTTATAGATAGGGTTGCCAGCCCCCACGTGAGGCCTGGAGATCTCTCTGTTAGAACTGGTCACCAGATAATAAAGATCAGCTCCCCTGGAGAAAATGGCTGCTTTGGACGGTGGGCTCTGTGGCATTGTACTCTGCTGAGGTCCCCTCCCCTCCCCAAACCCTGCCCTCCCCAGGTTCCACCCCCAAATCTCCAGGTATTTCCAACCCACAGCTAGCAATGCGAAATAGAGGTAACATGACATGAAATCTTAGACAAAACTTGGGAAAAACTGCTATATACATTCTGAGCAGTAATTTTCTTAAATTAGGGAAGCTGAGATTCAGTGAATTAGTAGAATAATAGGTTTAGATCTGCTTTTTAAAAGGTAAAAGTGAGTAAGTGCAAAGCCAAATGTGGAGCTTTACCACAAAAACTCAAGTTTTGAATTGGGTGAACTTAATATCTGTGCAGATCCTTGTCTCAATAAGATTTTGAATTATAAAGGGGAAAAAAGCTGTACCATATGTTCTCTTTTCCAACCCCAAATCTCCTCTCACCCCACAAATTCAGGACAGGTATTTGAAAAAAACTTTTAGAGTGTTTGACCAGACCCTGTTTCCCAACACAGAGAAAATTACCTGCATTTCTTGTCCTATTTTCATCAAAGGGATTTAAGCTAGTTGAAACTTGGAAAAGTCCTCACTTTTCCAGTGAGGCATGACTAACATGACTGTAGATCAGGGTTAGTGTGTATCTCTGGCATTCCATGCAGACGCAGGTCAGATGGAAAAAGAAGAACA
Source organism: Gekko gecko (assembly GCA_029375565.1). NCBI lineage: Eukaryota > Metazoa > Chordata > Lepidosauria > Squamata > Gekkonidae > Gekko > Gekko gecko. Next base: position 143,897,577 of record JAPDNY010000006.1, read on the forward strand.
CTCCCTTCCTTAATATCTTTATTAAAATTTATGTGATTTAACCACAGCCAGAATTTTCTCCTTGACTTTCTACAGTGCTCAGCATTTGGCAACTGATGAATCAATCTTGTGGCAGTAGCTGGGTAGGCATGGACTACAAGCTTGTTGGAAGCAGAAAACAATGAGCTGGAGCCTGCGTGACATTTCTGGCAGTTTATTTATGGGTTGCACTGGTCCACATAAACCTTGAGCAGGCTACAGTTAAAGCCTGCACCAAAGTGCATGCCTAGGGGTCCTGGATCTGACCTTGATGGTCCATATTTATATTAATCGTGTGTGTATGTGTGCGGTTAGACAAATTAGCTACCGAGAAACACATGCCAGAGGACTTTAGGATGCAAGGTGAAAGGATTTTTGAGGCTCCTTTTATGGCTGTCTGTTGGTCATTAATGGTGTGATCCCACCTGTTTGGTTCAGAGCTTTAAGAGCCCAGGTTCAATTCCTATCCCTGCCACTAGCTGTGTATCTTTGAACAAGCCATTTAATCTCTTTAACCTCCATGCCTTATTTTCTCCTACTGTAAGATGATTACATTTAAAACCTTAATTTCCCACACACCCATCACCTGAGAGTCCTTGTTATCCATCATCCTTAGGAGTGCCTGATATCATGCAATGTTTTGTATAGCAACCCTGCATTGCTCTGCTAACTACCAAGAATAGTAGCTAAGAGTTCACACCAGAGAGATTGCCTAAGTTGCAGTTTGGCATCTGCCAAGTTAATAAAAATGATATAGATCTCAAGTTAGTAATTTTTTGTTAACAAGGGGATGAAATTTTCAGCTGATCCAAGGCTGGGGGGCAAACAAATTGCCCCCAAAGCATCTGAACACAAGCAAGGGATGCTTTAACCCCATCTAGAAGGCCCCTTCTGAATGTGGGCAATTGTCTCCACCATCTTAAGTAACAGTCATCAGTATTCCTTTATCAAAAATCCATAATCCTCCATTTATGTCAAAATCCATAATCTTCTAACCAAAATGGCACAAAAGTATGGAAACTGGAATTCTCCAGGATTCTTCATCACATTAGATATTGAAAAGTGGGGCAGGGGGGAGGATGAAGTTTCAGATATTCTCCCTTCTTAACACCCACTCTGATAAAGAGTTCTAGAGAACTCAAAAGCTTGCATGTTTTTTGGGTCATTTTGGATGGTCTTAATAAATGCCAGAGTATGGATTTTGTTTTAGAATTTTTCTTTGGAGTACTGTGGCTACCTGGAACTTCTAACTATTCCTGTTTTCAATGTATTTAAATTACTAGCTTTCATTACAGTCAGTGATAACTCAGAGTTTTACCTGTATTGTTTAATTTTTAAAGCCTTTGTAACTGAGAATGTATTATGAGAGAACAGCCAAATCCAGTCAAATTTTATGGTGCTGTAAGATAAAATCATGGGAGTCCATCCATGGCTAGAGTTGCTAGGTCTGGGTTGGGAAATACTTGGACATTTGGGGGTGGAGCTTGGAGGGGTTTGGGGAGGGGCAGGACCTCAGCAGGATATAATGCCATAGAGTCTATCCTCCAAAGCAGCCTTTTTCTTCAGGGGAACTGATCTTGGTTGTCTGGAAATCAATTGTAACAACAAGAGATTATCCTTCGTGTCGCCTGCGGTAGGCCTTCTTGGACATCTGGTTGGCCATGGTGGGAAACAGGGTGTGGGGCTACATGTAATATTGTTCTGGATTAGCAAGGGTCTTTTATGTTTTTAGTTCTCAAACTATACCCGTGTCTAGAAGAGGCTTATCAATTCTGGGTTGCATTAATTTCTGGAAATTTGGGGGTGGAACCCAGGGGTGGTGGAATTTGGGGAAGGGAAGGAGCTCAGCAGAGATGTGAGGTCATAGACGCCACCCACCAAAGCTGCCATTTTCTCTTGGGGAACTGTTTTTTGTAGTCTGGAGATCAGTTGTAATTCTGGGACAACTCCAGACCCAGTCTGGACATTATCAACCCTATCAGGGGTCCATGAATACATTTGACTGGTCACCAGATCTTTTAATCTGGTGAGCACTAGCTCCAGCCCACAGGCAGGAAGGGAGGGGGCTCATCTCTGAGCTTGCCTGCATTTCAGAGGCTGTTGGGGACAGAGAGAAGTCTCTTTGCTTCAGAGTGCCTCTGGATTTCATCATAATGCCAGAAAGAGGACTCCTCCTCTCCTTTCAGGAGAAGCCAAGGCTGGCCACAAACGTCAATCAAAATTTATAAACCCTTTATAACTTTAATCCACAGCTGGTCCTTTGAGTGGTGTAAACTGATAAACATGAAAACATACATGAATATAAAGAACTGCCTTATCAGATCGCTAGTCTATCAAGATCAGTAAAAGCTACTTTGACTGGCATTGGCTCTCCAGGGTCTTAGGCAGAGATCTTTCACATAACTTGCTACTTGATCTTTTTAACAGGAGTTGCTAGTGACTGAATCTGGGACGTTCTGCACACAAAGCAGATGCTCTTGACACTGAGCCACAGCCCTCCCCCATCTGTCCTTATTGGCCTTGTTGGTACATGCTTGGGTATAAACTTCTAAACCCAAATTCAGAAATCAGTACAGAGACACCAAGTTAGACCTTTTAAACTCATCTCAATTAAGGCCTTCTGTCTGATTAGTTAAAGATCACTCCACATTGTGGGCAGATAAAACAAAAATCTCAAAGGACATTACCCCCGTCCTGTACTATGGGCACAGCCTACTGGGAATTTCTCTTGCACAGTTTTGACTGAAAGGAATGGGAGTTACACAAGTGTACTTCCGTGCTGCTGTGCAAGTCATCTTTAGTGAGATTCTCACAGCTTGGGCCCGACATGTACAATGCCCAAGGTCAGCTCCTCACTTCATACACATCATCTGAGGTCTGCGTGACCCAAAATTTCGAAGCAAATGGATTGAGATATTAGCGCCTTAAAATACTTCTCTCTTTTGTCTCACAAGAGCATCAGCTTTAAAGCTCAATGCACTCAGTGCAGAAATTTAGTTTTGTTATTTAAATATCATCCTTCCTCTCATTTGTAGTACTGAGATCACTAGCCCAATTGTACCAGTTCAAGCTTTTTGACAGGGCTCAGTCATTCTGGAGGATGTTGTGAAAAAAGTTCTGGTGAAATTTCAGTGCAGTGTTGCTAGGCATTACATGATGAAATCCTGCAGACTTCTGCTATTGGCATCCTGCAGTATATTTGACACTTTGAAAGGCACCTTGGATTACTGAGGGGGTCTTTATGTTTTACAAGTATTTAATGGAAATTAATATAAAAATAATGATAGGAGAATAATTCAGACCCTTTGTTTTGAACTGAGTAGTACTTATCTGATTTGAAAATATCCTTGCTATCAACAGGATTCCTTGCACATTCTGGCCTTTTAGGGATAATCAAGGATGGTCTGATCACATCAGAGCTTGCCAGCCCCAAGAAAAGCTTCCAAGGCCTTTTGGCTTTCTGTGCTGACTTGCAGGTGTTCCAGGCCATGCTGAGATGGTCATCTGGATGTGCCATCAAGTCCTGAATTCAGATTTTGGCACATCCCCACTTTCCCAGATTTAGCAAAGACACCAGGCAAAATCACTGTGTGATACACATCCATGTGACCACCTCCGGACAGGATGAAGCATCTGCAAGTCAGCAGGGATTAGGTTTTTCCTGTACTGAAATGGATTTTAAAAAAAATCTAACCTACCTCTCTGCCAAAGACTCCTGGGACAGTTTTCAAACAGGATCTCATTAAAACATTACAGTTCACATTAAAACACCAAAAGGAAAAAGAATAGGAACTCATAAAGAACCACAGCCAATAAATGGCATACCATAATGAAAACATCAGGTAAAGGGTGGGGGACCTCTTTAACCAAAAGTTGAGGCAATTTTTTTTTAAAAAAACTTAAAACTGGCACCAAAAAGCTGGCAGGATCAGACCCTAGCAAGGCCAGTGTGGAGGGAGTTCCACAGTCAAAGTGCTACCACAGAAAAGGCCCTGTTTCAAATAGTTCTCAAAATAAGGACCTCAGTGGCAAAACACCTTGAAATGAACATCAATTTTTCTATTAAAAATGAAGCTTTTTAGAGTCACTATGCATAATTCTGGAAGAACTGTGGAATCTCAGTCTCTGGAAGAACAAAACAAAATCATGAAGCCCAAGAGTATTTTCTGAGGCTTCAGGGAGATAAGAATCAGTGTTCTGTAAGACAGAGACCTGGTGAAACACATTTACCAGACTATCTGAAGGCAGCAGACTGTCTGACAGCCTTGCATGTTCCATTTGTTAGGCAACCATAGTGATCTTTAGCAACTAGAACTTTAAACATAGTTGCTGGCAGATTTAGAACAAGATAGAACAGCATGATAAAAGCAAGATTAATTCAGTCTGCTTAAAAAAACAACAGAGATGTCCCGGGTTATGAGAGACATTTTAGAGCCGGCAGCACACATTTGAACAGCTTAAGTTGACTTTGACAGAAGAGTACGCTAAAGTGCAGAACCCTTCATAAAGTAATACATACTCAAATACCTTCTTTCATGAGACACTGTTACCCTAACAGTGACTCTAAAAGGGAAATAGAGTTCTGTGCTGCTAGGAGTAGGGACCTGTTTTTTGCTCCACTGTAGTAACCTCTTTCAATTTGGTGATTTGACCTGATTCTAGGATAGAAAACTGATTATCATGGCACTATTCAGATGATCTTTTACTTTGTGATAAACACACTGGGCCACAAATGGAATGCACACTCTATATTTTAGTATGCTGCGAAACCAACAATTCTAAAATCATATACAAAATCCTAGCAGATAGTGTATAAGACATTAAGAAATATTAATAGTAACAATGACTAAATAAAAGACTAATATAGCACAGTTGGCTCAGAACATTATGATTCCTGAAACGGCCCAACCTCTCTCCACACATTGTGGCTCTTTTCCCAATCTCAGCTTTGTTCTTCTGCTTCCCCTTTGGATATGTGCTAGAGGGAGTGGAGCAAGATTTTCTCACACACCTCTTAGTGCCATCCATGTCAGCATGTCTAAAAGGAGCGAGAAAGAATTGCCACAGTGTAATGGGATCTCTGGGTCATTTGAAAGGGAGGGGCTTTGCTAGGCTGTGGACTTTGGCAAGTGACCAACTATGGTGCAAGACACAAGAGACCGCTGGCTGAAATCACATAAAGCGAACAATATATATATATGTAAAAATAATATTTAATGCCGAGTTCACTATCAGCATAACTGGATGAAACCTAAGTAATCTTACAAGGAATAACACTAATGCAGAAAAATAAAGTCACAATTGTACAGAGAAGTAAAGTCCCCAAAATTTCAATGTGTCTCATTCCTTTTGTATTATAATTTCATAGTCCAATTTGACATGCATTCATCATGGAGTGGACTCATATAGTTCCAGGAGGATCCAAATATCTTGAAGTCTATAAGCCATAAACAATGCGTAGTCCAGATGCAAGTTTCAAATAATTCTTTTTCAAAGCCGAAAGGCTATAGCAGGACCCGATCTCAATAGTAACACATACAGACATCAGTTTAATCAATCACAAAGGATCATGGGTCCTAGTGCCCAATTATGCCAATGCTCAGCCCTGGTGTCTTGCTCTAGTGATTGGGTAGCACCTTTCCCCCACAATCGGGAACTCCACTGCCAATGAGTTCTTTTCCCCCCTATTTCAGCCCAACCTGCCTGCAGTAATTCTGAACCAGTAAAATATCCCGTCCTCTGTTTATCAGCATATAGCCTAGCACTGCTAATTTCCTAGTTCATCCATGTCCTCTCTCCCACATTGCTTGGTCCACAAGAGGCTGCTGTCCGTGGTACAAAACTGTTCTTTAGATGACTTTTATTAAATAACACACATTCACCATTCCCATGAACACCAAGAGGTTCATGATCTAAACCCAGTCTCCATAAAATCCCTCACTGGGTAGTCAGGAATAGATCCCAGATTTCTCCTATCAGTCTGTTTGGTCTGACCTGGATAGCCCAGGCTGGCCCGATTTCATCAGATCTTGGCTGCTTAGCAGGGTCAGCCCTGGTTAGTATTTGGATGGGAGACCACCAAGGAGGTCCAGGGTCCCTACACAGAGGCAGGCCAATGGCAAAAGTTCTCTAAGGAATTTTCTTTAATGACAAAAATGACAGACAATTTTAAAGCTCAGGGTCAGAACCAATTTATATAACCCTTTTGGTAACTCAGATTCTGGAGCTATGACAGACTATGGATGATAAATGTCAAATGTCAGTACTGTATTTTGTGGTGTGGCTTAATTCATTTTTAAGGACCCAGTTTGCCACTGCACACTGTGTGACCTCACACAAATTTTAGGGGCCTGGATGGATTCTGGGTTGGTAAATGAAGACAATGGAGCTGAGATATTAATTATGCTGACTTTATTAATAGGATGGGGGGAGATACCTAGAGAGATCCTTTTTGCCCTGAACAGCTTTTTCAAAACCTTGGATTCTAAAGAGGCTATGTCTGAGTCCCATCTCCTCACTATTCATTGCTGTCTACAGCTGAGTAAGTGTGCCCTTCACATTAAGGCAACTTCTCTCAAGATAAGTTTTAGGGTACAGATCCCAGAGTACAAAAGACATCAGTTACAAAGGATACATCAGGAATGTTTCCAGTGTAACTTTTCCCTTCAGAATCCCTGAAAAAGAAGGCTGATAATTTTCTCCCCACCACTTATGTGTTTTTTAAAAAACTGAAACTTCTCTGTGTTGACACAGAATTCATGTATTATGTACTGAGTTATTGGTACTGAAATACTATATATCTTTTAAGAGACAGCCCTTAGGCTCTGAAAAGCAGATGTTCACATGCATGTAGATCAGTCAGTATCTCATCACTGACAGCAAAATTGGGTTGCCAGCTTTGAGGTGGGGCCTGGAGATCTCCCAGAATTATAACTGATCTCAACACTAGATAAATTCCTCTGGAGAAAATGGCTGCTTTGATGGGTGGACTCTATGGCATTATACACCACTGAGGTCCTCTCCCTACCCACACTCCTCCCTTCCCTGGGTGCCACATCCAAAACCAGGTATTCCCTAACCCCAGAGTTGGTAACCCAAAATGTGTGAAATATCTCTACTGAAAAGTAGTGTTTGAGGTGACATCAAGTAATTCAGTCTGGTGACTGATCCTCAGGGGTTGTTAGAAGTGAAGCTTCACTCATTGAGCTATGAGTGTCAGAGATGCATCTGTAAACTCAAAAGGCAGTGAGTTTAAACAAGGCAGGGTAGCTCCTCAATTCACATACAGTCCCCAGAGAAGAAGATAATGCCCCCTGGGCCATTTTGGGTTGAGCAAATGGCATGGGGGGGGGAGCCAAAGCCCCTCCTCTTGAGCTGCAAATTCAGCCCCAGAAAGCACATTTGGGTACTTACTTCTCAACAGCTGCTATCTGTGTACAAAAGGAAGAGAGCTGGGTTGGCCTGGCCTGACTTGTGGCAAAACTGATCCTCTAGTTTAGAACTCAGGGACAAACAGACTTTGAGATAAGATGTGCAAGTAGTTTTGCATCAGCATTCCAAATAATGCTTCACAAATGGTAGGGCTCTTTCCCCTGCATTTTACACACACGGAGTTTACAGAAACTGGACACCTGCAGGGTTAGAATGCGAAAACAGCTCTTCTATTAATCCATTGCCAAACTGTCAACTGTCACACTGTTTTTTAAAGCAGCTGTTAGGCACAATTCACATGGCTGCCATAGCCAGCTGCTTTTGTTCTGTTCTGGCTGTACTTTGTTCCTGGTGACTTGAGTCAGAATAATTGTGCCATGAGCATTAACTGCAACATGGGGCTTCCCAAGCTCAATCCGCATTAGGAAGCTTTGTGATGCAAAATCAGTTTGCAGATATTTGCTGCTTGTAACACATGCCAGGAAGGGGGGGGGCGCAGCTGATCATGTGCAATGTACTCATCTGAACTGACATACACCTTGGATTCTAGGTGGATGCAAAGTACGAATATCTACTGAATATTGGGATCTTCCTGTAAAGGATCAAAAGACAAATTTAAAAGGCCACACTTGACAAATATCTATCTATCTGTCTAATTTGCTGCCAAGTTGCCACCAACTCATGGTGACCCTGCAGGGTTTTCAGGGCAAGAGACTAACAGAGGAGGTTTGTCATTGCCTACCTGTGCATAACGACCCTGGATTTCCTTGGTGGTCTCCAATCCATGTACTAACCAGTGTTCCCTCTAAGCTGAGTTAGTGTGAGCTAGCTCAGTTTTTTAGCCTCTGGCTCACACACTTTTGTCTCAGCTCAGGAAGGATGGCTCCAGAGCAAACTAATTTATGCGGTAGCCAAATCACTCGCTCACAACTTTAATGCCAGTAGCTCACAAAGTAGAATTTTTGCTCACAAGACTCCACAGCTTAGAGGGGACATTGGTACTAACAGGGGCTGACCCTACTTAGCTTCTGAAATCTGACAAGGTCAAGCTAGCCTGGGCTATCCAGGTCAGGACTTACAATCATATGCATATTTAATTGGGAATGAGTCCCATTAAACTAAATAGGATTTACTTCCTCATCAGCATGCATAGGTTTGGACTGCCTGTCTTGTTGATTTCAGGGGTGTAACTTGATCCTGTGCATCTTTAAGTACATTCCATTAAATTCAGTAGGACTTACTCTCAAGTCAGTATGCCTAGGATGAAGCAAGTGCTTGTATCTCCCCCAGTGAAATCAATTAGACTTAAAAGTATTAAACCTCGGCTGGATTGGTTGCTTGGTTCAAATGAGGTCTATCCCCGACAAGCAAAGGTACAATCTGATGACAGGTGGCTTTCAAACGCAGTGCTGGTTCTGCCATCTCTCATGATGTGGCAATTTCTCCTCATCGTGTTTTGAGGAGCACAGTTTCTGCAGCGGCATGCCTTTTAAAAATTGTTGCATTTTCTCTAATTACCGTTAGGAGGGCGAAATACTGGGGATTCTTTGTCACAGGCAAGCATGCTGACAAGCCCCACCCCCAACCCTCCCTCTTCTGACTGGATGAACTATTTTCCCCTCATGTACATGTACCATCTGTGGTATCCACATTTCCTATTCCCAGCTGTCTCAGTGCTGTGTGACATGAATGTGTACTGCCCTCTCTCCGCACAATCCTCTTTTCAATGTCACTAATGTAACTAAATGTCAGGAGGGTGATGCTGACTGGCTAAGAGACCAAAAATCCATTGCTTGTCCTTATCGAGAACACAGCTGAGCTCACCTATGAAGGCCTCTGCTCAAGGTTGACTTGAGGGGGCTTAGTTTAAAGGGACCCTGCTACATTTAGTTACTCACCAGAGGGCTCATATGGCAGCCAAACATTTCTCTCTCCCTTGCTGTTCCTATTTATCACACCTTACTAGCTCTTCTCTGCACTCTGGATCTGGAAATACCCAGCTCTTTACACACCTTGTTGCAGGCAAGAGGGAAGGTAAAATCCCCTCTGGGCAGAGGATTTCCAGTGTCTAATCCTGTCTGGGGCTGCCACCATTTTCTGGAAGTGTTTCTATACTTTTATCTGGTGTCTTGACAGGCAGACATTTATCAGCTGGAGCTTTTGCCATTACTCATGAACTGCTTGATATGTAGTGGCTCAGAGAATGAGCAGCAATCCAAGAAATCCCTGGTTTAAATCTGGTGTCTGCCGTAAACTCACTAGGAGACCTCAGGCAAACCTCTTCCTCTGCCCCTGGCTTCAGTCACCTCCTGTATTATGAGGATAATTATAGTGCCCTATCCTTACTGTGAAGTAGAGATGCCCACTTCCAGGTGGGACATGGAATTACAGCTCATCTGTAGAGATCAATGTTTGGAGTTTTTGCTCTGGAAGGTGGACTCCATGGCATTGTACCCCACCAAGGTCCCTGTCCTCCCCAGGCACCACCAGGAGTTTCCCAATGGGAAGCTGGCAACTCTACGCCACCCACCCCCTGCTGGTGGCCAGGAGGGACCTGGCACCCCTACTGTAAGGACATTGTAAAGTTACAAGGTAATATTAAGAACTTTGAATGCTGGAATTTCCATCACTATTACTTCATCTCTTCCATTTGTACTGTTAAGAGCACAGGAGCTCTGCATAGTAGACCAAATAATGTTGGTAAACGCAGCACTTTTGGTGGGAGCAGTGGCACTTTCCAGTTGACTCTGGTTGTGGTCACACACACCAGTTGAAGCAGCGGGGAAGTGAGGTTATTCCCTCTGGAGGAATTTAACCTGCAGTTGCGAGATCACACCTTCCTTTGTAGCTGCGGAAGCAGCCTGTCACAGTGTGATCAGACGCAACTGCGGGTGAGTCTTTTTTTTGCTGTTTATTCCCCATGCACATAAATGAGGAATCACATCTCCACATCGAGGGCCCCCTATGGGTATACGATGATGCGCGTACTGCAAGGGGGGGGGGACAGCACTGAGCCGGGATGGCCTGATCAGGCATGTATGCATGCTTGTGCAAACAGATAGGGGAAAGTCCATCCATGGTCCATTGCAATCAGTTTACTACCAGATTTTCTCTGGTGTCTTTTTACTCAGTGGAGCAGCATGGGTTGCTGACAACTGCGGGATGCTTCCCAGATGTTGCTATCTGATCATGCCTTTTAGATCCGTTGGGCATTCGCGCCTATGTCGGATCTACTAGTGCGTGTAATCACAGCCTCTGTGTTGAAGTCTCCCTTACCATCTACTCTGTCTTGAGCTGAGAATATTTGAGACGTGCAGGATAAATGCTGGTATACTCAGGGTTGACTACACAGGAAATAATTTTTTGCAGACTGGCAGCAAAATCTGCATGTTTGCCTGAAAGCAAGTCCTGCTAAATTCAGCTGTCCTCCTTAGCATACTTCCCTTAGAAGGAAGTCTCTTTGGGCTCACTGGGACTTTCTTCTGAGTAAACAAATTTAGCACTGGAGTGGGTGTTACCCGGGGCTATATGACGACTTGTGGGACAGACCACCTTATCATGCTTCTCCTGCACTGCCTCCTCCCCCTGCAGGATTCATCCATTGCTGTCAGTGTTTGCTGGCATCACAATGGCTTCCATTGCCGCTCCCTACTGAGGTAATTGCTGCTACCCAGCCCTGTCATGTGTAGGTCCCAAAAGACATTGAACTAAAGTCTTTTCGCGGTACAAGCATCAGTATGAAAAAGGAAGAAGCAACTATCCACCTCTGAACCAGATTTTGCAATAGTCCTGTGCAAATCCAGTTGGACCGAGCTAGTGGGATGTGAAGATTAGACCTTCTTTAATCAGCAGTGGTGATGGAGGGATCTCAGGGGAAAAGGCATTGTTTCAATAAGACCTGAGGCAAGTATTAATGTATTACAAAAACTGTACAATAGTATTCTGCCTGGAAAATCACATCCTGCCAACTGTGAACCCAGAGCTATAATTTTTGGACTCTGAAACCAAGGATCTCCCTCTGGGATGCATGGCTTTCCCTGCCGAGAAATTAACTTTTCCCCTCTTGTCAAAATCATTGACAATCTTGGGGGTGCAAAGGAGCATAAGTGCTCCAGCCAAAGCAAACATTTGTACAAGCCTTCTGTGGCTGGGTTGTTGCGTTGGTTTAGGCCTTGAACTAGAGTTGCCAGCCTCCAGGTGGGGCCTGGAGTTCTCCCAGAATAAAAACTGATCTTTGGGCTACAGAGATCCGTTCTACTGGAGAAAATGGCAGCTTTGGAGGGTGGGCTGTCTCTCGTAATACCCCCACTGAGGTCCCAGTCTCCCTAGCCTCCACCCCAAATCTCTAGAAATTTCTCAGCCTGGAGTTGGCAACCCTACCCTGTATCCTCTCATTGATGGGCACTGCTCTGCACCTGATACTTGGTTAGTGTTGAATCTGGTGATTATGCATTATGAGGAATGGCCTAAGTATATGACATTTCTGGTTGGAGCTGTGTGTTCCATCGAAATTTCTGGTTAAGCTCTATCTTTAATCGAGAACCTGAAGAGGTAAGTGAAACTGAGTAAAGGGCAAACAATTAAAACTTAATGTATAAATAATATGTAAAAATACATGTATTTATTTGTTAAGAATTAAAAAACATATAGGGGCCCACTCACACCTTGTGTAAAAGTTCCAGAATCATATATACACAAGGGCCAATGGATTTGACCTGATGTGTTTCAGCCTTAGGGTCTTCTTCAGGAATCAAACACAATAAGAAACAAATTGGCTTATACCATAATACTTAATAACAAGTGGAGGCTAATGGGCCAGTGGCTGAGGGAGTGCAAGGAATGTTGCCACTCAAAAATAGAATTATATATAAGAAGAGATTACTTTTGAATTCAGTATTATAGACTGCATTGGTTAATATTACTTTTGCTTCTAGATTATTATCAGTGAAATATCATTTGGCATATGATTGGATCTTGGTAGGCCTCATTTATACTTTCATTCGATGCCTAGTAATTTCACTCTGGAGAACTGTCCTTGAGAGAACAGCTCTGAATGAATTTATGACCTTGACAGGCCAAGGTCAATACTGCCTACTCATTAGGAGGCAGCTTCATGTGTTCATTTACTAGTTTTGGCAGATCAAACTGCTGTAAAAGTTACAGAAGCAGAACAGGCAAGGTTTTTTATCTCGGCAGCCCTGTAATAGAGGAATAATAATACTGGCCCGCAATACAGGAGTGTTTTAAGGAGTGCTGAGGTTAATTAATTAATTATCATATGGTATTGTGTGTAGAATACTCAGGAGATCCTAAGATTGTCTAGCAGCTGAACTTCTAGCTATTTTAGCGTTATGCACCACTAGGTAGCCAGCTAGAGTTGTTTTTAATGCAAGAGATGTTTCAGAGATAGTTTTGCCATTGTCTGTCTCTGTGTCATGACCCTGGTCATCCTTGGAGGTTGCCTTTCCAAATACTAGCCAAGGCCGATCCTGCTTAGCTTCTGAGATCTGGGCAGTAATGAGGTAATGAATTCCAAAAACAAAAACAATTATGGTTTTAAGTCATTGGGGTCTGTGGCTTGTGTTTGTACTATTTTATTCTTATATTGCTGGTCAATTGGCCGTAATAAATTTGAATTGAATTGCCAAAAAGCAACATAACAAATTTTGAGCAAGCTTTCTAGAATTCAGGTTGGTTTTTCAGTACCGCCCCCCTCAAAAAGCCAAAAGCAGGGTGGGGAGCAAGCAGTGTAATATGGCATGATGGAGAAGCCCCTAGTCTGTAGTTTTTATTTGGAAATACAGGATATGGGACAGCCTTAATTGGGATGGGTGCAAAACATGTTTCAAGATGTCCCAAAGCCTACTGGACAAAGAAGCAAGATGAAACACAAAGAGCAATTCCCTTTTGAGAAAATAAAACCCGGCAATTACTCAAATGCCTCCCAGAAGTAATAGGAATGCATGGATCCCATGAGAGTAAAAGAAAAACATCACAGTCCTTATATGATTACAGCATTTGACTAGTTCTCCCGCTTACTTGATTTTAACTAGTATTTTTATGTATTTTATTATTATTTACCTTGTATGCCACTGTGAGTTCCTGTAAGGTGGAAACGCAGGTAATAAATGTTTAAAATCATTAATAATAAATATGAACATCAATGAATGTGCCTCGTTTTGAACACTGAAAGTGTGCTATATAAATGTGAAGTGTTATTCATTATTATTGGTCTCTGAATGGGCTTTGATTAGTCATTCTAGCTGTTGCATAGCTTCTGTTCTCTCCACGTTGTATCTGGAAGACGTAGGCTGTTTCCACAAATCACTGGGCAGTGTGCTATTGGTGTGTTAGGACACTCATTTACCGCTGGATTTTCTTGTGTGAACCAGCCATCCATTTGTGGATACTGCTTTAGTGCAACAATAGCACAAGATCCAGTGATGTGCGTGAGTTCAGCTTGACTGTATCCTCAAGCAATGGACACAACACTTGCAGGAATGGTACATGTTTCCTCCCAGTCACAGAATTTCAGCTATTACTCATTTTATTTCTTGGCAGATCAGTTAGCTCTCTAGCCTTTGGTGGTAAGGGACAGTAGTAGGGCTGATCTTCCACACTTCTAGAACAGCTGCTGTGCTTCATAAGGACTGTTGACTTTGGGCTTGCTGCCAGATAAGCCCAGAATATTGCTAATAACTATGACCTTGACCATGCCTTACAAACTGCTGGAAGCCGCAGGGTACTGGGCGGCTGTGTGCCTAATCAGCCTGGTATGTAAATAACTTGTGATGGGATGCATAATTTAGAAGACTGCAAAAAGAAGGACTTGCAGAATGTAAGAATTAAGACAGGCAGTGGTAGGATGAGGAGACAATAACGGCAATGTAGAAAGTGGGAGGGACTTGGGTCGGGAAGTCGTGAGTTCAAATCCCAGCTTTATCATGAAGCTTACTATATGGTCCTGGCCAAGCCACTCTTATTTCAGACTTATATGCTCTGCAGGATTCATGTGAATAAAACTGGGTAGCTTTGGTATGATCCTACTCTTCCCTAAAGCTCCTATCACAAGATACTTGCATAACTATCTGATTTGTCACACAGTTGCTCTGAACAGAATAGTCTCCAGCATTTTCTAGTGAGTGGGCCCAGTTACAAGTGATGTGCTCCAGTGATTAAACAGTGGCCATTCTAAGTCCCTTGCTTTCAGTTCAAGTGGAAAGAAAATGTCTGTATCGTTTGGAACTAGGAAACACAAATGTTCTAGCTTCTACAACAGTATCAGGGATCTGATCAATAATTCAAGAGATCTTAGAATGTAACTCTTGATTTATCTCCATTTTATGTTACTGTAGCAGCATGGCTTTATCACCCCATAAATGAGAGGGTGGGTTTTCCCCATACTTAATGATTAATATTATTTGTACATTTAGTACATCTTTATGCCAACCATCCTCCAAGGAGCTCAGGACAGCATACATTGTCCTCCCATCATTCATTTTATCCTCATAACAACTCTATCAGGTAGGCCAGGCTGAGAGAGCTTCATGGAAGAGTCGTGATTGGAACCCAGGCCTTTGAGATCCCAATCTAACACTCAAAACTTCACCTCACTGGATTCTCCATATATATGTGTCATCTTGTACTGAAGCCACCTTGTATTGAATTGAACCATTGGGTCATCTTGTTCAGTATTGTGTTCAATGAGTATCAGCTCTCATGCAGAGAAAGATTTTTCTCAAATCTTCTACCTGAGTTTCTTTGCTGGTGAATGAACCTGACTGAGGCCTTCTGGACACAAAGCAGATGCTCCTATACTCTGCTGCGGCCCTTCCCCTAGGAGAGCAATCCACCAGTGGAGCTATTTGCCTGGAGAGGTCGTGGAATCACCTGTTTTCAAGGAAACTGTAGGCTGATCTCTCAGTAGTCTTGTTTTGGTATATTGCCTTAAGACAGGAAGCTGGGATAAATGGTCTTTTACCCCTGTGATTTGAGAAGTGTGACACAGGGAACACAGAGTGCCTGAGCCCTGAGGTAGTGGCAGAGACATAATGTGAACTCACAGTCTGGTCATCTATTCTTCTATTATTTCCATAAATATGCCCTGAACCTGTGCTTAACAAATTCAGTGCAAGCCATAGAAAGAATCATGTTGGGTTTATTTGCATGTTTGTGTGTGGAAAGCTGGGTTAACATTAATTACAGCGAAAAAGGCTGTAGGAAAGCTTACTGCCCAGAGAACAGTTGAGACGCAGAGGGCTTGACTTAGCCCTTGAAAAAGTACTTGTGCAGTTAAGTGTTACAGCCAGTATGCGAACCAGGAGAACCCAGCAGACAGCCCTGTGGAGATGGGGATAGTAAAGAAAATTACCATGGCTAATTAAGCTGATGATCCATGCAAAGGTTTCCTTCCCCTCTTCTCTCCAGGCCATGAGTTCCTCGTGATTCAAACAGCTCTTCCTTTTTAGAAGGTCTGAATGAATTTCTCCTTTCATTGCAGGCCTTTGCACTGAAGCCAAGTGAAGAACCTTATGATTGCACTATATGTAACTCAACTCAGATAAGACTTCGCTAGGAAACAAGCAGTTCCTGCCTTTCAGAAGAATTCATCCATCAAGTTGTTCAAGTCTCTGCTTCTCATCAGCAACTTCCAGCTCCACACCCTGAAGCAGGCACCTAGAAACTCATCTCCATCTTTCTTCCTCACAAAGCCCATCTTGGAAATCACCTTCCAGCCATGTTCCAGCGCTTCACCAGCCTCTTCTTCAGTGACACCAGCACACCTGAGGGCCTTGAAGAACCCAAGCCCTTTGTCTCTGAAGAGGAAGAAGATGATGGGTGGCTCATAATTGACCTGCCAGGTGAGATATGTGAGAGGAAATTTATTAGATTGTACTCAGATCCATAGTTCTCAATGCAGAGAACTGAGGGATCATGGATAGTTGCTAATGGCAACCAGAGGCCTAGCAACTCAGGCTTTTACCATGAGAAATGGTTGTTTCTGAAAGAAGGGAGGAGATGTCATTGTTTCTGAAGGATGGGAAGTTTCAGTGTGCTTCCCTTCCATTTGGTGACTGTAGACTTCTCTGGAGTGGAACCTGTATAGCATTGGCTGTACAGCAGTGGTCATCGGTGAGGTAAGGGAGTGGGCACAGAACTGTAGGAAGCTGCTTTCACTACTGACTGTGAGGAGCCCAGTCAGGAACTCACTGACAGGAGATGTGAAGTGGTGGCCATGGAGGCAGGCGGGCAGCTGGAGTCAGCACTCTGCAGATTGGCAGCGCCTGCTATGATTCCCGCTATGTTTTAGACTGTTTGTCTCTTCCATACTGTACCTTCTCACCTACCATATATTTTTAGCTGGAATGACAAATAGTATTATCAAGGTGGCATGCTGTCTTCTGACTCCTCCCTGTTTAGAAGCCTTCAGAGAGCAGGAAAATCTCTCCAACAAATGATATAGTGTGATATATAGTGATTTTAGTAGTGTTGCCAGGGCCTCCCTGGCCACAGGCAGGGGATGGGGAGGTAGGATTGCCAAATCCAGGTTAGGAAACTCCTGGAAATTTGGGGATGGAGCCTGGGAAGGAAAGAGACCTCAGTGGGATACAATGCCACAGACTCCATCCTCCAAAACGTCCATTTTTTCTCCGGAAGAACAGATCTCCGTAGTCTGGAGATGAGCTGTAATTCTAAGGAATCCCCAGGTCCCACCTGAAAGCTAGTGTCCCTAGATTATAGTGTCAGACTAGGATCTGGGAGACCCAGGTTTGAACTGCACTGTGCCATGGAAGCTTGCTGGTTGACCTTGGCCAGTCACTCTCCCTCAGCATAACCTGCATCACAGGGCTGTTGTTGTAAGGATAAAACTGAAGAGGGGAGAAAGATGTTGTGAGCCTCTTTTGGTCCCTATTGGGATATAAATACTGAAATAACAAACAAGCCAAAAGACATTGAGGCCTCTAGCTCCACCTTACAAATCTAAAGAATGTAATAAGTTTAGCCTTACCACTGTCTCTTCATCAAGGCAGAATCCAGCCTTCTCTTATTACTGATACTGAACTGATACGGAGACTGAATTGGTCTGATGCAGATTCATGCAGCTTTCTGCACTCACTACTTGCAGCCCAGCTGTCATATGTCAAGCTGACCCTTCATGTTTCAGAAGCTATAGCTTGCTTGCTCTTGCCAAAAGCATAATCTTGTTTGCAAGATTCCCCTCTCAGGCTGGAGTGGGTTGCATAGCTCAGAATGATGTCTGGGTTTTCTGCCTGCACTGATTTTTCCATCTGTCTGCAGATAGCGTATGACAATATGAAGGGGGACTTCAGACTTCACTGGTCCCTTCATCTGTTTACAAATAGATCAGGCTGGTGCTAAAACCCAATATCCTAATGTTTATGATACTACTGCCCCTTCGTCTAAGATGTGACATTGGCATGGAATTATCTCTTACTACATTGTCCTTGCTTTCTCAGGGGCTTCTCTCAGACTTCTGGTATGTTGGTAGAACACCAGACTGGGAGCGGGGAAAACTCACATGAAAACGAGCCAACTTTTATAGTATTTCCCAATATTCAGGCTAGACATTAGAAGGATATTCAGATATAAAAAGGAGGTGGGCTGCAGTATGAGCTGCTGGTGTTGGGTGGGACCTTCTCAGTTTGGTCTAGTGGTTAAGTGAGTGGACTGTAATCTGGGAGAACTGGGTTTGATTCCCGACTCCTCCACTCGCGGCTGCTGGATGACCTTGGGCAAACCATAGTTCTGTCAGAGGTGTTCTTGAAAAGAGCAGTTTCTGTCAGAGCTCTCTCAGCCCCACCTACCTCACAGGGGAAGGGAAGGGAAAGGAGTTTGTAAGCCACTCTTGAGTGAAGAGTGGGGTATAAATCCAATCTCCTTCTCCTCCTCTTTCTACTCCTGGTTCCTACAGGATTGGGATGAAAGGAGCTATTGACTCTTCAAGAGGAACAGAAAAGTTTTCCTTTCATGCAAGATGAGGCTAAACTGAAATTGTACAGATTCAGTGTGTGTGTACGCGCGTGTGCGCATGTGAGCTCAGACACAGGTTGTTTAGGCAAAGTGATGGAACTTCCATTGCCGCTATGAATGTAGAAGTATTTACAATGACGAGAGTGTCCACTCAACACTTTGCCTTGTACTTGCCTTGACTCCCCACCAACACGGTAATCGCTTTATCAGTAAATGTGATAATGCTCTAGCAATATAAAAATTACTGACTTTTAAAATAAAAAAATATCCAAAAACAGCCCTCCAGTTATAGTTGTCACCTCTGGGTTGAGAAATTCCTGGAGATTTGAGGACAGAGCCTGGGAAGGGTGGCGTCTGGGGGGAGGAGGAGCTCAACAGGGATGTGATGTCATCAAGTCCACCCTCTGAAACTGCCATTTTATCCAGGGAAATTGATCTCTGTAGTCTGGAGATGAGCTGTAATTCTGGAAGAACTCCAGACCCCACCTGAATTTTGGCAACCCCTGCCTCCAGTGGTTTGTAGGAAAAATGGCAGCTATGAAGGGCTGAGTCAAGGAAGATGGCACCAGTGCAGGTAGAAACTGCAAAATGAGTTGAGGGTGACATCTATCTGACCATTGTCGGAGATCATACCAAAGATTAATCTAGACTGGACTAACTGAACCTTCAATATGGCCCCAAAAGGAGATTCTTGTATATGTTTACTTCAGTTGTACCTCCTGATGAAAAAGATGTTTCTGTGCTATCTGAAAAATCTCAGCTACATGCAGTTTGGGGCTGCTAGTCCTCCTGCTGACAGCCATAGTTGCCCACTGCTGGGAGATTTCTTAAAAATATTTTTTTTATTTTAGAAAACAAACTAATAGTTTTCTATAGATAGTTAAATAAAGGTAAAGGTAAAGGTTCCCTTGTTCGAAAGCCAGTCGAATCCAACTCGAGGGTTGCAGTGCTCATCTCTGTTTCAAAGCCTAAGAGCCAGCACTGTCCAAAGACGTTTCCGTGGTCATGTGGCCGGCATGACTAAACACCAAGGCACACGGAACACTGTTACCTTCCCACTGAAGTGGTACCTATTTATCTACTTGCAATTTCTTGCTTTTGAACTGCTAGGTTGGCAATAGAAAGGACGAAAAGGAAAAGAGGGATTATATAACATAATTGTATATATCAAGGGTAATTATATATTACAGAGTATATAAAACAGAAAATATTTTCCCCAACATCCCCTTCATTATAATTTTAAGACATTATCTATGAAGTACAATGGTCCTTACTTTAAATTTCAGATTTCATAACTGATCTATTTTGCAACTACATTATTAGTTTCATCATTACTATATATTCAGTATTACATATTTGCCACTTCTACATACTTGCTATAACTTTTAACAGGTAATATATGAAAGTGCAAAGGCAAGTCTATTATGTATCTCATAATAAGAAAATAAAAGATGTTTCTGCTCCAAATCCACTTCCTTATACACTTATATTCAGGATGTTACACTTAAAACTTGTTTCCATTCTTCTTTTGTTTTGCAATACATTTATATACAATTTTTGAACTGTTGACTCTAAATTCGTTTCTGCTTGCGTAATACACACCCCATCTCTCCTCAAATTTCGTAATTGATCTGCTTCTCAGATAGGTTGTTAATTTCGCCATTACTGTATATTCAGCAAGTTTATTTTCCCATTCTTCTAAGTATGGACAGACCTCTAATTTCCATTTTGCTGCGTAGATAATTCTACCCTCCGTCAACATGTATTTGAATATCTCTTCGAAAAATTTTGGTAATTTATTAGGTGGCATACCTAATAGCATATTCTTAAGCTTCCACAGGGAATTTAAATTTTAATATGTTCTGCATTTCTCCATGTATTTCCTTCCAATATCTTTTTGCTTTTTTACAAGTGCACCGCATAAGGTAAAACATTCCATTTCAATATTCTAGGGGTTATATACCATCTAAAAAACATTTTGTACACTTAATGCCTGAATGGCTGTACACTTAATTTCTTTTTCCCATAACGATTCCCACTGATGCATAGGTATCTGTTCTCTAAAATTCTGCATTCATTTAATCATATTTTTTACTTGTTCTTCTGTTTCTAACTGAAGTAATAACTTATATATTCATTGTAGTAAATTGTCTTTTTGTTTTATAATCAGCTGTTCAAACTCAGTCACCTCTCTTAGACCTCTACCTTCCATGTTGATAGTCTTCTTTAGTCTTAAAGCTGATAGATAGTATAACAATCATTGAATGCTGATCTGTAATATCTTGCCTGGGTTTGATTTTCCCCTGAGTATTTACCATATTGCCATATGTTAAAAAAACATTTTTATGTTTTGTGTTCTTATCATGATAAGCTTCTATTGGGGACATCAGCAGAGAATTTGGAGTAAATAAAAAAATAAAATGAGGGGGGGACAGCCCGGCATCTTTATTTTTGTTTCCTGGTGTGTTGATTCATCTGAGGTTTATAGGAAAAAAGGGGGAGGGTGTACTGTAAAAATTAATCCAGAATCATCATCTTGCTTTTTGTTCTGGGGAGTATCAAAGAATGTGCTTAGGTAAATAATTATGCAGGAGGGGGAAGTGAATCCATTGAGCAATCCTTTGGCGAATCAGTCAATTTATGTGTTGCTTTCTCTTTACTGTGTCATGCTGTAGCTAAGGCACTGAACCTTTTCAATATACATTTTTCATCAAGGGGAAAAAAGAAAATAAGAGAAGAGGCCAATTATATAGTCCACAGAGAGGATAATCCACAATTATAAAGTTCATCCAGGAAAGAAAGTAGAAAAGAAAAAAAGATTTGATATAATTTGATCTGGTTAAATTAATATTTCCATTCTGCTTTGTAGAGGTAGTTCAGCCATTTATCTTTACACAGTTCACATAAATCTTTTGTTAAATATATGTAAATTTAAAAACATAGAGAAATGAATTCTTCCCTTTCCTTACATGTTACATCCAAAAGCCATACATTTTCAAGATGTCTCCTCTTACACTGCAGTCAGGTGCTTCTGGCAGGCTGCTTGTCTCCTGTGTTGGAGCTGTAGTCCGGTAAAATAGGAGCCATCAACACATTTTTTTACAGATTGATAGAGAAAGAAAAAAGAGAAAATAACAAGAGGAGTTTGGCTTTGAAAGCAGAAGACACCTTATCTCTGCTGCCTTTGCTTGAATCAGAACTCAGTGGAGCTAGATAAATCAGCCCCCCCTTCACCTGTCAGTTGGGTCTCCCCCATAGGAGAGAGGTAAAGATAGATAAATAAATTCTCCCCTTTCCTGACATTTATCCAACAGTGAGCTAGATCTGGAGCTTTTAAAAAGTGCTCCCTTCAAGTTGCCATTTCCCCAGAATTTTTTTAAAATGAACATAAGAAGAGCCTTGCTGGATCAGACCAGTGGTCCATCTAGTTCAGCATCCTGTCCCACACAGTGTCCAACCAGTTCCTCTGGAGGGCCAAAAACAGGGCATAGAGGCCAAGGCCTTTCCTTGATGTTTTTGTCTCCTGGCTCTGTGATTCAGAGGCTTATTGCCTCTACATGTGGAAGTTTTCTCAGTCACCATGGCTAGTAGTGATAGTCAAACAGGCAGTTTACCTGATGTGCTTCACTCCAATAAAAACACAGCAGGAGAGATTCCTTCCAAGGAGTGCAAAACCTGATTTGAATGAAGAAGAGAAGAGATTGGATTTATACTCCGCCCTTCACTGCTACTCAGAGCAGCTTACAATCTCCTTTCTCTTCCCCTCCTCACAACAGACACCCTGTGAGGTAGGTGGGGCTGAGAGAGCTCTTTCAAGAGCTGCTCTTTCCAGAACAGCTTTGAGAGAACTGTAACTGACCCAAGATCATGCCATCAGCTGCATGTGGAGGAGTGGGGAATCAAACCTGGTTCTCCCAGATAAGAGTTCCTGCTCCTAACCACTACACCAAGCTACACCAAAGGAGACTCCAGCAAAAGAATAACCAAGAGGTCCACCCAAAACATTATGGTGTTTAGTTTTTATAGTATGCAGTAAATGGCTTCTGAAGCATGCACATAACTTTGCATAGCAAGCATGCATTTCTTCCATCCTTATCGTGGGCCCCTCATAAGTTTCCGTTGTTCTCTTATCTTCCTCTGTGCTTACCAAGCAATGGCCTTCAATACAATTGCCACAGAACAATGGCTTTAGTTTTCAGCACGTTTTCCATACATGGGCTCAGTCTGTTCTCGTATGTAACATAGTCTAGTTACATGTCAGCAAGTCAATAGATAAGTTTTTATTTGTTGAAACACAGTGACCATTTGTTCTTACATTTTAGAAAACTGTATCAAAGTTCACAAAGTTGGGCAAAGGCCCAGCCTAACATTATCTGCCTGTAGCACTTAGCAAAATCTATCAAAATGGCGTTACTGTTGCTCATCAGTCGCCATGGATACTTATCTTTCATGAATTTATGTGATCCCCTTTTAAATGGGATCATACGTGCCACTAGCTTTAGGATAACTAAGAGTATTGCCAGAAACTCGAGAAAGATTTTGGCAGTTCCTAGAACTACCTGATGACACATAGTGGTGCAGATGACATCACACTCACTCCATATCCCTGCCCATAACCCTACCACCGGTTGCCAGGCACAGCCTATTACCTAGCTCTGAACAAAATCCTAGAAATATATTGCCATGTATCCTACCTCTCTGCTCAGCAAGGTTTGAAACCTTCTTCCAACTTAAGTGCCTCTGTCAGAAGAGCCACTTAAGTTGGCTGGAGTGGTAAGAAACACATTCTTGAGCAGAGTGATAGGAAACATGCCACTGTGCCAGCATTCCAGAATTCCTGAATCTCTTAGCATCTCTTGCTTGAGAGTCGGGGCGGATTTCACTTTCTGTCCTCCGGTAGTGAGGCCCTTCAGCTGCCTCTTCTTTTTTCTCATGCATCTTGCACTTGATTGAATGATACAATAGGTTGAGAAAGGAAGCAGGCATCTGGGCCATTGTTTTCCCCTTGGGCTCATCTTATGAAACAAACATAAACTTCCTCTGCGTTGGCTATTCCTGACTTATCAGTTCCCAGCTTAAAACATCTTTCTGCTTCAGTGCTGTCCAGTTCCTTCTCAATGCCTAAAATGGAAACACAGAGTGAGGGAGTGGCTGCCAAGTGCAGCCAGGAGATTGGCTGTACCTCCCGGGTCAGACCCTGGCACACCCACTGAGTAATCCTAGTTAGCAAATTAGCTACCTCCAACAGAGAAGTTTTTGTAGCAGACATGGAATGAAGGGAGTAAAACAAAGAGAGAGGAAAACAAACTTGACCCAAAAACTGGAATCAAGAACCACAAGGGTTAGAAAGAAGTCTGATAAAGGGCAAAATATTAAAAATCTAATTGAAATGTATAATATACAAAAATACATGTATTTATTAGAAAGACAGTTAAAAACATATAAGGGTCCAATGAAAGCCTCGTTAAAAAGTTCAAGTGGCCTCAACACAAGGGCCAATACACATGACCTGATGTGTTTCTGCCCTATTGAGGCCTTCTTTAGTACTCAAACAATATTGAGGTACACGTAACAATAATACATATTACAATAAGATAACCAATAAGTTAATACTGGACCAAGAAAAGGAAGGTTAAGCAGCAAGATCTATAGACACAAGACAAAGATGTTTGTGAGGCCTCTAAAGATGAAAGTCATGTGTCTGGTGCCAAATGCACAGCTGCTGAATTAGAACACCTTGCAATTTAGGTCCAAAAAGCACCTGTGTGGGTATCTTAGTCAGAGCTAGTGTGCACAAGCAAATAGTCATGTGTATTGGCCCTCGAGTTTAGGCCCATGGAATGAAGGGATCCTGCCTCCCTCACACAGCCCAAGCTCTGACCAGCAACTGAGCTTTACATCAAATCCTGTAGGGTTGCCAGCCTCCGAGTGGGGCCTAGCATTCTTTTGGAATTACAACTGACTACAGAGATCATTTCCTCTGGAGACAATGACAGCTCTGGCGGTGGGTTCTATGGCACCTCATCCCTTCTGAGCTCCCTCCCCTCCTGAAACTCTGACCCTCACCCAGACTCCACCCCCAAATCTCCAGGAATTTCCTTACCCAGGGTTGTCAACTTTACCTGATGACCAGTTATTGCATTTTATTGAGATGTGGTAGCCTCTACTGTTGGGGTTGCCAACTTTTTGTGTTTATGTGGCTCTTGTCCACTTAAAATAGTTGCTTGAGAACCAGAAATTTGGCATGGGAACCTTTGTCTGTAACTATCATTGTATTATGAAAAGTCTCTTATCTGCTGGAGTTTTGTTTTTTTGCATCTGTGCTTATGACTGCAACCTTGGCTGGAAGTTCTGTGTCTGTTAGAGTTTCTCCATCTTATTAACTGCTGTGCCTTTCTGTGGGATGGAAGTCAGATGATTCAGTCCCTTGTAATAACAATCTATGACCCTTTTGCTTGCAAATTAGGTGGAGAAGTAAACAAGCCTCTGTGTAGTTCAGATCCTCCCTTTTTCTTCCTCTTGCCATTGCGGATTTCTCTTAAGAAATAGTAATAACAACAACACCCAGGGTCATGCTTGTATTATAGATATTTTTAGATATCCTGGCATGAAACTAAGAATAACGCTACCTCCCAGTGCAGGAGCAAGGCCTGTTTTTCATGCTCCACTATGCCCTTCATTTTATGTCCAGAGATCATTCCAGACTCTCTCAAATCTTGCAGCAGACAGTGTTCCTGCTTCATCAAACAAAGGGTAAATCTAAAATGTGGGTGTCTGAGGTGTAGCGCTCCTGGGAGAGAGCCAGGGGGCTGATGGACTTCAGTTTACTCTTCTGCCTATGCTGGTGCCTGCTCCCAGTTTCAATGGGTCTGAAATAAAGGACTTCAAGGCAGCATAAATAATTCTGTCCTCCTCCATTTTATATTCACAACAACCCTGTGGGGTAGGGTAGGGTAGGCAAAGAGACTGTCACAAGCTAGGGATGCCAGCTGCAGGTTGGGAAATTCCTTGTGATTTGGTGTAGAGGCTAGGGAGAGTAGGGTTTGGGGAGGTGAGAGGCCTCAGCTGGGTATAATACCATACAGTCCACCTTTCAAAGCTGCTGTTTTCTCTAGGCAAACTGATCTCTGTCGTCTGGAGACCAGTTGTAGTCTCAGAAAAGCTCCAGGTCCCATCTGGAGGTTGGCAACCCAATGACACCCAGCAAGTTTCGTGGCAGAATGGAGGTAATCCAGTATGGATGGGATCAAAGCATGGATTAGTGTGCCCAGAACTTGCTTCTCAAAGAATGGCTGCGCACAGCCGACAGATCAGCTTCTTCTGGTTGAAACATAAAAATCCTGAGTAAAACCATATCAGGATTGAGGCCCATAAACTGGACCACTGTTTCCCTGGTAACCACTCACCTTACTATAAAATGGAGGGTTCACTCACCTTACTGTTAAAGGTATGGGGGGTCAAAAGGGGCCTCCACCAAAGATCTTAAGATTCAGGCAAATTAATATGGGACCTGTGGATTCTACTGTTCAGTACCATACACTACATTGGCACATGTTGTTATTTTGAGCATGGCTTCCCCCCCCAAAAAAAAAAGAAGAAAAGAAAAGAAGGAAAGGCTTGTTGCCACTGATCTTGTGATTAAACTTTAAGCGAGAACATCAAGTCCCAGGACTACAACACTGCTAGTGTCCAGAAACTGCTTGCATATGTAGCAGATAAGGGGTCTGAGGTGATAGGTTATGAGATAGAAAGAGCACTGGCTCATCTATCTATATTTTTAAACAATAATGAGCTAGTGTCTTGAACAGCCAGTGTCATCTGCTGGCTGGGGCGGACTGGCCATTTTAAGTAGAGGGAAATTTCCCAGCAGGCCAGTGCCCTACAGGGCCGGTGGCAATGAGGAGTAAGCAGAACCAAGATCCAGCGGGGAGCCACTGGGCTCAAACCCTTCAGTAGCTGTGATAATCACTGTCAGTTCACCTGCTGGCTCTTCCCACACTATTGGTTGTTTGTAGCAGGAAGTGCTGGGTCAGCCAATGCCCTTTTTTTGCACCGCTGAGCCCAGTGGCCTCTGCAGCATTTGCTTGCAATGCTGTTGGGGGCCACTAAGCTTGGCTTGCTCAGGGACCCTTTTAACATCCCAGTCATCCTCTGTGTAGTGGTTATAGTATAAGACAAGGAGTGGAGACAAGACTCTGGTTCGGATCCCTACTCAGTCGGAAAACTCACTGGGTGATCTTGTATCCCTCTTTCTCTCTGCCTTCTGTAATCATAAAATAGAGGAGAGATCCGTGTATTAAAAAAGCAATATCTAGATAGACTGCATTTGAGAACACTATCCTAAGTATTGTTTATGTAAAACTTTAACCTTAAAATAAAGATGAATGGAAACAGCACACTATCAGTTTATCCTATATGGATAGGTCTGGGTGGATTGGGGGAGAACTGGCCTAATTCCTAACCTCCAGGTGATTAATTACTCTGCATCAATCCTATGGGTTGTATCCAGACTAAATTTCCCACTAATGCAAGGCGAGAGGCAATTTCTGAAGATTTACCCTTTCCACCAGGGTTGCCCTGGAGATATTCCAGAATTACAGCTGGTTTCCAGCTAGATTCAGGTGTGTAGTCACGTTGGTCTGAAGCAGTATAACAACATTTGAGTCCAGTGGCACCTTTAAGACCAATGAAGTTTTATTCAAGGCAAGAGCTTTTGTGTGCACGTACACTTCCTCAGACACTCTTAGCACCCCACAATTAAGAAGGATACATTTACACATCAGTCTCCAATTCTGACATATTTATTTGCTTCACTGTGTTTTCTCCAGGAATTAAATCCAAACAAATGGTGACCATATAAACTAAGCTTGTTATTCCTGTTTGGTTCTTGCATTTGTTAAAACATCTTCATTGTGTTGTATGCTAATTTGCAGTTCACCCTCTACCTATATGCATGGACTGATAACTTCCATTTAATTGTATCTGAGGAAGTGTGCATGCACACAAAAGCTCATACCTTGAATAAAACTTTGTTGGTCTTAAAGGTGCCACTGGGCTCAAACTTGTTCAGTTGGTTTCCAGGTTATAGACGTTTGTTCCTGGGAGAAAATGGCTACTTTGGAGAGTAGAGTCTATGGCATTACACCATGCTGAATTCCCTCCCCTCTCCAGACCCTGGCCTTCTCAGGATCCGCCCCCAAATATCCAGGAATTTCTCAACCCCGAGTTGGCAACCTGACTTCCCACTGCAGACCACTCCCATGTCATTCCTTAAAGTCCCCTGTTCTCCAGGAGCAGCATTTTGTAGAGCTCAGTGAGCTGAGAGGGAGGGGTAAGGCAGAACAGTTTTGTTCTTAATCCAACCCTACGTGGATCTAACCTATGTGCATATACTCTCTCCTGGGAAAGCAGAGAAACTGACAGTCATATGTGGACCGATTTGATGTCAACAGCTGAGAGGATCTGTGGATATTTGACCAATCCTGCTTCCTTCCCTAGATAGTGTGGGGGAATGGCTAGTGTCCAGTTCTTCCTCAGAGCTTTGCTGTTATCAGAAACCCTGGCAAAGCCCTAGCACAGTCCTGCTCAGTTTACGTAACCCAAAGCAATATCAAAACAAGGCTGTCCCAAGACATTTGCTTGAACATCAAGGAAACAAAAAATTAACTTGGAAACCTCAGGTAGCAATGTTGCTTGGTGACAAATGCCACAGCAGTAATTTCAGCCTGGCTCCCAGTCCCCACCTTGACTGAGCAGTAAAACTTGTTGCACAGAGGAAGCAGTAGGCTGGCCAGATATGAGAAATCTCTCTGCTTCTTGTCTCATACAATGCACGGGACTGCCCGCTGCAAGAAGGAAAGCTTTAGCCAGAAGAATGAGATAGTGCCCATGAGACAATATGGGGAAGGTTCTTGCTCCATTTGTCCAGTGGTTCAAACAGGCAAAGCTTAATTGAGAGTACTGCTTTATCTGAGAGGAGACAATGGAAGGTTCATACTTGGGCTTCCAACATGTTTTTATTTGCTAAACAACAGCTGGAAAGACTAGTTTGGATTGGGGTCCATAGCATGAAGGGAGGGAACTTTTAACTTTTTTGACCTGCATTAGTTCCCTGAACTCAAATGTTCCCCAAGGGATTTTATTTACCATTCTGGGCGGAAACATGTACTAACATTCAGACAACCGGTATATTTCTCCCAAAGGAGTAAAGTTATCAACCCCAGAGACCACTTGGACTCAGGTTAAGCCCTTTATTCCCCCTCCCCCAAATCAGGGCCACAATCTGAATTAGACCCTCCACAGCTGCCCATTTTAGAAGCCACTGGAGGTCCCTGGTCTCTTTCAGTGTCTCATTCAGTTTATCAGAGCTCCTCAGAACTTTACCAAGAATCTCCCCCCCACCCCCCACCCCCGAGTGAGGAATCAACCTTGGGAAGTAATAACACAGCGCCCTTGGGCATGTAGTGAGTTGCCTTTCTCTCAGTACTAAAGAGATTATGAAGTTTTTGTGTGAATGAAGTTTAAGCCTTCTTTGCGTGTAAAATGCTGTCAAGTTGCAGGCAAGAGCCATTCAGGGGTGGTTTGACATTGCTTTCCTCTGCATAGTTACTATGGAATCCCTTGGTGGCCTCCCATCCAAATACTAACCAGGACCCATCCTGCCTATTAGCTTCCAAGATCTGACAAAATTGGGCTAGCCTCAGCTCTCCAGGTCAGGGCCTAAAGCCTTCTACCCTTTACTATTTTCCTGACCTGAAACAGAGAGCTGCTATCTACCCCACTGGGGTGAACATAAAAGTCCAGATCAGTCCTTGCACCTGGTACATGCACATCAAGGATTGGCTGGGGTGGGTGGGGTTGAGCCTCAAGGATGGGGAACAATTGCGGTGGACAGTAGGTATCTTCTAGCTCTCATCCTTAAACCTGAAAAAAATTAGGCCACGCTTCAGAGACCAGGTAAAAGCCAGCCCTTTAACATCAGATCTGTCAGGCACTTAACCACCCTGATATCATTGTCTCCATCTTATTAACTACTACACTGCACTATTTCAATCTGTCATGTTGTTGGCAGTGTTTTGAAACACAAGAAGGCATGGAGGGTGGCCAGCAGTTGGGAGGTGGGACATGTGAGGAAAGTCAAGCCTTTATGGGTCCAGGACACATGTTCAGTTTTGGCCACCAGAACATCACTTTTCCTCTCCTTTTCTTCTTTTTAAACCTGTACACCAGCCAGCAGCTCCAAGCTGGCTGATACTTTGATCTCAGTATCTTTCCTACTATGCATCCTGCTAAGAATCTGCAAGCAGCAATGGTATTTGCTTAAAAAAAACCCCAACGTTCTGCATTCCTCCTGTCAGTCAGAGATCTAATTATTGCTGCCCTTTTCCTGGTACTGGCATTGCACAAGCCTGTCAAACGGCTCTTGTGAGCTCACACCTTCAGCATTACATCCGAGGCAATGATCTATGAGATTAGGTGACTCCCCATGAGATGTTAATGGTTGCATTCAGATATCACTATAAATTGTGTTTTGTTTAAATCAGGGTTTGTGCAACTAACTCTGGTTAGTGTATGATGGCCTAACAACATGTTACATTACAAAAACCTCAGGTAGTGTCAGGGTCCCTCATGAGGACTATCCCTGCACAGACAAACCTTGCAAGGTCCATGCTTAGAACTCAGTTCACAGGTACTCAGTGGCCTGGTTTGGACTGAGGCCACATCTGTGGGGAGAGGGTGCTTAAGCCTTCCCCTCATGCCATTTTCCTTATTCAAAACTCTCCTGGATCATGATGTTTGCCTCATTGGGGAAGCATATGAGTACCCCACTAAGTAGGGTTGCCAGATCCCTAGTCTGGGCGGGGGTTCCCCGATTTTTTGGGGCTTAGATCTGCCACCAGCCAGCTGACTGGCATGGGAAGCCCCACCCCCACACGGGGACATTGCTGGGCAACATCCCTGGCACAATGACATCACTTGGAACTGACGTCATTGTGTCGCCGACATCGAGGGTGAGACTCTAGTTTTTGGGCAAACTCTATGGTTTTGAAGCCAAAAAACCATCGAGTATTGCCCAAAAACCAGAGTGTTACCCTGATGTCTACGTTGGAAGTGATGTCATTGTACACACAGCAGAAGATCCCAAGTCAGACCTGGGAGCCCCCTGCTGGATCACAGGTAGGACCTGGAAACCCTACCACCAGACATGTGGAGTCCCCCCGGTGGGGCAAATAGGATACCATGGTGGTGTTGTTTTTCAGGTTGGGGAAATGGCATGTGGGGAAGACACAAGCACCTTCTCCTCATGCACCATGGTCCTGATCCAAATAGGGTCCTGCATGCCTGGCATTAAATTCCCTGCAGAAACTCACAGCACACACCTGATTGAAAGTCCTTGTGGTAGGCTCAAGGACTTTGTGACATGTAGTTAGGCCTGCAGGTATAAAGTAAGAAATGCTGCTTTGCGTGTAAATCCCAGCTTGCCTGTTTCTTGCCTGTCTCCCACCTCCCAGTAGGAAGGACATCTTCCCTGTATAGCCATCTTTTGTGGCCAGGTGGCTGCAAAGAGAGGTGTTATTCAACAAACTGTGGTTTGTGAATTCAGACAGTGCAGTAAATCACAATTAGTACAAACTGTGGTTAACAAACTGACTCCAAATCCTACTTTGAAATCCTGGTTTGTTTGACTTATATATTCAAATGTCAAAACTTACTTGGGTTTGTTCAAGCCACACTTTATGAACCATGGTCTATCACGATTTCTGAATGCCAGCATAGAGTGGCAGGATACGAGTTTTGATGAGTCACTGCTCACAAAAGCTCATACCCTGCTACATATTTTGTCAGTCTTCAAGGTGCTACTGGACTCTTGCTCTTTTCTAGTGCTACAGACAGACTAACATGGCTACGCATCTCAATCTATCAGCATAGAGTGGTCTGCTGAACCAATGAAATAACAGTATTGCTCAATGCACAAAAATCCTAGTATGTGTATGAGAACGAGGATCTTTCCTGGCCATTGGCAGGGGATGGGGGGTAGGGTGGCCAAATCCAGCCTGGGAAACTGCTGGAAATTTGGAGATGAAGCATGTGGAGGATAGGAACTTCAGTGGGGTACAATGCCATAGTGCCCCCCCCCCCGCTGAGCATCCATTTCCTCCAGAAGAAGTGAACTCTGTAGTCAGAGATGAGCTGAAATTCCAGGGGGATCCCCAGGTTCCACCCAGAGGATGGCATCCCTTATGAGAACTATGGGCCTCTGTATGATGAATAACCCTGTTCACTTCTGTATGCAAGTGTATGAGAACTAAGTGTTATTCAATGTAGCACTAACTTGCACAACATTTCTGCACAGCTATTAATAGCACCATATCCAGTGACTAGGAGACTGATACCTACCATGGAGGGTCTAATTTGGGTCTGACATAAATCTTTGGAAATATGCTGTTTGAAATCTTGTCTGTGTTTTTAAAGATGGGCCAGTCCAGTCAGCATGACCCTTTAACCTCCTCTTGTGGACTTTCAAACCAACAAATCAAAACAGTGGGGAAAAACTGGTATGCTGCACCCAAGAACTTTCTTGTCTGAACTCCATTAAGATTAACGCTATTTGCACCATAGGATATTTCTGATATTGATTGATTTAGCAGCACCAGTGTACACCTTAGCATCGTTTAAAGGATAACAAACAAAAAAGACAGGTCTCTGCTCTGAGGAACATACAAAAACATTTTAACTGGGGAAAACAACACAGAAAGAGGAAGAGAGAAAAGGAGGAGGCAAGGACTGCAAGATGAACAGATGCAAATATGATTAGGAATATACAAACTCTAGCATTTCTCCCATTTCTTTTAACGATGTTCCTGTAGGTTCTGTTTAATCTTTCTTTTTTTCATGCACTATTAAGGGTCTAAGCAGTCATTAAGTGATTTAATTAATCACTAAGTGCTGGATTTAAAATTTAGATTTTGATAAGAGCTGTCTTTCAATGTTCCCTCTAATCCCGCCCCCACACACACACTGAATGGAGCAGTCCAAATCCTGAGCGGAATATAACTGCTGTAATCTTAAAATGGACAATGGGCAGTGCAAGACCCTGTGTGGCTCCAGACTGATGCTGAGTGGGGCTTTGTGTGTTGATGAACAGCTGCTCATGTGCACAGCTTAGAGGGAACATTGCTGGAAATGGGAGATTAATGCTGATGTTATCCTAAGGAAAATGCCCTGCTCTCCCAGGTCAGGAAACGCAGTTTATGATCCTTTCCAGGACTTTTTTTGTAGAAAAAGCCCAGCAAGAACTCATTAGCATAACAGGCCACACCCAACAGCAGAAACTCATTAGCATATTAGGCCACACCCCCAAGTTGCCAGGAGTGTTGTCATCCAGCCACACTCACCTTTTGCTTCTTATTCTGTTTACCTTGTTTGTTGTCAAAACCCAGGGCTTTTTTTTTGTAGCAGGAACTCCTAATGTAGCCAATCCTAACGAGTTTCTGCTGTTGGGTGAGGCCTATTATGCTAATGAGCTCCTGCTGGGCGTGGCCAACTCAGGAGCCAGCTGGAACTCCTTTCCTGTGCACTCCTGCCCAAAAATAGCCCTGATCCTTTCCAATACTATGGGATCGTGTGGCCACCCCCAATAAAAAGCATGATATTCTTACCTTCAA
The DNA here is from genome assembly GCA_029375565.1 of Gekko gecko. Classification (NCBI taxonomy): domain Eukaryota; kingdom Metazoa; phylum Chordata; class Lepidosauria; order Squamata; family Gekkonidae; genus Gekko; species Gekko gecko. The sequence goes on from JAPDNY010000006.1 coordinate 143,930,684, forward strand.
AAGGGATTCTTCCTTGGCACCTAAAACAATACATTAAAATTTTTTTTTGCATACCTCAGCTCTATACGGGCTATGGCATGGATCCTATGAATGAGTTCCATTGGTAGTAATCCATGCAATGGTTACTTCCAGGCTAGACTACTGTTACTCGTTCTATGCTGGCCTACCCTTGAGACTGATCCAGAAACTTCATCTGGTTCAGAATGCAGTGGAGAGGGTTCTGATGAGAACATCATGGATGGCACACATTCAACCAGTGCTGCGCCAGCTACACTGGCTTCCAGTAGAGTACCAGATCAGGTTCAAGGGGATTGCCCTTTAAGGCCTTGAGCAGTCTGGGACCAACATACCTGTGGGACCGCCTTCTCTGCTGTGTCCCCGGGAGAGCCTTGCACTCTGCTGGTAACAACTTGCTGGTGATCCCTGGCCCCAAGAATGTCTGGCTGTCCTTGACCAGGGCCAGGGTCTTCTCAGTCCTGGCCCCAACCTGGTGGAACTCTCTGCCGAATGACACCAGGGCCCTGTGGGACCTTGTGCAATTCCTCAGGGCCTGTAAGGCAGAGGTGTTCCGCCAGGCTTTTGGTTGAGGGCAGCGACGGTTGGTTGCACTGGCTGGCACCCATTCCCTTTCCCTCTCCTCCCTATATATATATATATATATATATATATATATATATATATATATATATATATTGTTTAAGTTTCCCTCTCCCCTCCCACCAAATAGCCAGGTAGTCCAGAATGGGAACAGAAAATGGTAAATCGCCATCTGGGATCTTTTACTCTGGGTTTACTTCTTATTAATGGTATTAGGATTTTAAAATTTGTATTTTGTTTTATGGCATTTTGCCTTTTCTGTACATCACCCAGAGCCCAGCGTAAACTGGAATAGAGCAATTAATAAATCAAAATCATCATCACTGTCATCATCATCTTCATCATCATCATCTCTGCCATGGAGTATGCTTCCTCTTCTGCTGAAGCCTCCATTTGCTTGAGATCAGCATTTTTCAATGGGCCCTGTGTGAATGGAAGCACTAGCAGAAGAGGAATCACACTTCATGGCAGAGACAGCGTGTATGGAACTCGTTCATAGGATCCAAGCCTATATGTTTATCTCCCTATTAATATACATTTTGAAGAATTTCAAAACTCGGGCATTATAGCAAAATGCATAGATTGTACATTCTAGATCCTTGCCTGCACCATTTCAAAGGTCTTGTGAACATTTGATGTGCATCATTTAATGGGTGGTGTCTCTTTTGTGTGCTGTGCTTGGTCCATCTCTCTGCATTTTAAGCCAGACTGAGCATAGTGTGATTGCACTGAGAGCATTTGGGATCAGTGTTCATGTGAAGTCATCCACTGTTCCTGTTTGAACTAGAACATTATGTTCTGCCACTCTTGCGATAACACCACAAGGATATACATGGTCTAAGAGATATATTTAGATGACACACTCCAGAAGCAGTTATATGTGTACGAGAAAGGAAGATGGTAACTACTGGAGAACAGAGACATATGAAACTACCTTCTTCCAAGTCCATCTGTTGATCCTTCTACTTCAGGGTACTTTGATTGGCAGCAGTATTCAAGTTTTGGGGCAAAATCAGGCAACAACACACTCACCTGGGAACGGGATTTCATTGGGCTATTTCAGGCTGTCAAAGGAGGGGGAAGGTGGGGGAATCACACTCTGTGGACGGAAACCCCTGTACCCATGGAAATGGTAGTCTGGAAGGGACTAGGAAATCCATTAATCTTCCTTGTTCTCCATCAGTTTGGATCTGATAATGACTGTACCAGATCAGGACACTGTTCTAATATTTCTCCAAATGACAATATGTCTTTTCTAATACTGCTGTCTGAGATGTTTTTACTAGAGATGCCAGGGAGTGGGGGGGAAGAAAGATCTTGTGCACTTCTGTGAGCCAGCCTGTCCAGCAGATGTACCTAGACAATCGAGTAGGGCACCAGACTGCCCCAGAGCTGGAGGGGCACCCAGTCAGCCCTCCCACACCATCAGAAGACCAGCCACAATGGGTGGCATTACAGTGAGACACCTAAGTGGCAGGCAGGGTCTTCCCTGTCACCCGGTCTGGGTGGGATTAGGAGGGATGACACTGTGGCAAGCAGCAGCTCCCAGGTACTAGTGTGCTACACTCATGCACCCAGGCAGTTTGCAAGGCCTTCCCCTGTTACTGAGGCCAGGATTAGTGGCAGGGGTTCCGTGGCAAGCCTCAGCTCCAGAAGGTAAGGGTGGCTTGAGTGTGGCCAGCTTTCCTGTGGCACAGGAGAGGGCAAAGTCAGTTGCCTAGGATGCCAAAAACACTCCAGCCAGCCCTGCATCAGGCAAGTGCTCTGTCACTGAGCTGTGGGCCCTTCTCCATAACCTATGTGCACCCAAATGGAGCTTGTCTACCTTAGAAGTTACATGTATGCCCAGGAATGTAAAGGTACGCCCAGGAACTTTACGGACATTCATGACACTGACTTGCTCAATGCTGGATTTTTTCTTTTAAACTAGTGAAAAATGATGCAAAGCTGCAGAACATATTCCTTGTACCCCTAAAGACTGTCTAGTTTTAAAGCAAGTTGGGACAAAGTTCCATTTATAGCATCCAGTCTTGGTCATTTTTTCTTTGCCTAGCTGCCGCATGACAATACTGTCCCTAGAGGACAGCTGAAAAAACAGCATCTACCAAGTTTTCTGAATATGCCAGACTTCTGACATGAATGAATCCATGAAGCTGCCTTACATTGTTTGTTCAGATTAGTGGCAGCTCTCCAGGGTCTCAGGAAGAAGTCTTTCACATCACCTCCTACCTGAACGTTTTAACCTGAAATGCCAGGAATTAAGCCTGAGACATTCTGCATGCCAAGCAGACACCCTACTACTAGGATTGCCAGCCCTCAGCTGGCAACCACAGGAACTTTTGGAAGTGAGGCTAGGTGTCATGTGGAATTGTGCAGTGCCACATGGAACAGCAATGTCACTTCCTCTCATATAACCAATAGTGATGTCATGCATCACCGCGACTCTCTAGCTGCAACGTGTGACATCATTTACAGTTATGTGACTAGAAGTGACCTGCAGTGTCATTTTTCCCTAGGTGATTTCTCCTGCTGCTGCACTGGACAGTAGAAGGCAGTGGAGGTGGGGGGGGGGTTTAAAGCTATGGCCCCTCCTCTACTCTATGGACTGAGTTGAGCAGGTAATTTATGGTGAATAAGGAAGTCACAACTTTTATGTCCCTCACGAAGCAATATAAGCTCTATTAACATAAGAACATAAGAGAAGCCAATGTTGAATCAGGCCAATGGCCCATCTAGTCCAACACTCTGTCACACAGTGGCCAAAAATACCAGGTGCCATCAGGAGGTCCAGCAGTGGGGCCAGGATACTAGAAGCCCTCCCACTGCTGCCCCCCCCCCCGCACCAAGGATAGAGTGCATCACCTGCCCCCGACTGAGACTTCCTATCTATACCTTGTGGCTAATAGCCACTGATGGACTTCTGCTCCATATGTTTATCTACTTCCCTCTTGAAACTGTCCATGCTTGTAGCTGCCACCACCTCCTGTGGCAGTGAATTCCATATGTTAAATCACTTTTTGGATGAAGAAGTACTTCCTTTTATCTGTTCTAACCCGACTGCTCAGCAATTTCATGGAGTGCCCACGAGTTCTTGTATTGGGAGAAAGGGAGAAAAGTACTTCTTTCTCAACCTGCTCAATCCCATTCATAATCTTATAAACCTTGATCATATCACCCCTCAGCCGTCGTTTCTCCAAGCTAAAGAGCCCCAAGCGTTTTAACTTTTCTTCATAGGGAAAGTGTTCCAACCCTTTTATCATTCTAGTTGCCCTTCTCTGCACTTTTTCCAATGCTAGAATTTCCTTTTTGAGGTGTGGCGACCAGAACTGTACACAGTATTCCAAATGAGGTTGCACCAATGATTTATACAGGGGCATTATGATACTGGCTGATTTGTTTTCAATTCCCTTCCTAATAATCCCCAGCATAGCGTTGGCCTTCTTTATTGCAGTTACATACTGTCTAGACATTTTCATTGAGTTATCCACTAGGACTCCAAGATCTCTCTCTTGGTCAGTCTCTGCCAGTTCAGACCCCATTAACATGTATTTATATTTAGGATTTTTGGCTCCAATGTGCATCACTTTGCACTTAGCCACATTGAGCCCCATTTGCCACATTAATGCCCACTCACCCATCCTCGACAGATCCCTTTGGAGTGCCTCACAATCCTCCCTGGTTTTCACCACCCTGAACAACTTCGTGTCAACTGCAAATTTAGCCACTTCACTGCTTACTCCCAATTCCAAATCGTTAATAAACAAGTTTAAAAGCATCAGACCGAGTACTGATCCCTGTGGTACCCCACTGCTTACCACCTTCTACTGAGAAAGTTTCCCATTTATACTCACTCTCTGTTTCCTATTTAAAAGCCAGTTTTCGATCCACAAGAGGACTTGTCCTTTTATCCCATGACCATTGAGCTTACTTAGGAGCCTTTGATGAGGAACTGTATCAAAAGCTTTCCGGAAGTCAAGGTAAATAATATCTATTGGGTCCCCCTTGTCCACATGTTTGTTCACTCCCTCAAAAAACACTAACAGGTTAGTGAGACAAGACCTTCCCTTACAGAACCCATGCTGAGTCTGCCTCAGTAGTTTTTGTTCATCAATGTGCCTACTGTTCAAAGTGGTAATCAATCTTAGTGTGTTCTAATGACCAGTTCCCAAACTTTAGCAACCTAGGAGCTCCCATTTGGATTTTTTACAGACTACCAAGCCCCCTTTGAATCCCTCACTGTCATCAACCGTGCACCAGACAGCCCACTTTCAAAGTACATGGCAAGCCGTGCACACCTTATGGAAGGCTCCGTCCTCTCAGCATGAGCCACATTAGTTACTCTCTAAAAGCAAGTTTAACGGAAACAATTTTATTATTCGTACAACATGGTCAGATCTCAGAGGCAGTAAGTTCTATAGGGCCACGCCCCCGAAGGACCTAAGTTATAATGAATATCATACCTTGATTGGAAGGGATCTTTTTTGCTGGGGATAGTCAGAAACTACCTTGTTGGTTAATAACTTCAGACTAAAGCCTGGCTGAACAGGGGTGGGAAGGGGTGTAAAAAAGATTCAGAGTTACTCAGAGAAACACAATGGCCAGCATCACAGAAAATTTTGAACTGCTGTTATTCAGCTGAAAACTGCAACTGACTCTATCTCTATGGGGAAATCTTTTGCCGTGGAAAATAGAATGAAAACGAGCTTTACAACTGAAGAACGATGATGACTGTATTAGAACTGTACCTCTTCAGTGCCATTCTCCTAATTAGACTTTATTTATTTTATTTTATTTTATTTCTACCCCACCCTCCCCGCAAGCAAGCTTCTTATGGATGAACTATTAGATTCCAGCAGCCAATCAGCTCGTTTCCCAGCTGTTACTCTGGAAGCTAGATGTCTGTGGACAGTGATGGCTGTACAATCTCCCACCCTTCAAAAGAGATGGAAGCCCATTCCATCTCCCTTCCTCCTGAGGCAGAGAATTCCTGTCCCCCTTCTTAGAAAATGGATCGAGCTTTGTTTTAACATTAGCTGGATGGGCATGAGATCTCCCCCCTAGACCTCCCAGCATCCCTCGACCCCAGATTGAGAAAAGCTGAAATAAAGTCTACTTTTGATGTCCCTAAACTAGAAGGCAACACTTCATCCAAAGGAACATACTTAGCAGGTACTGCATTCTTTCGAAGTGATGCCAGTTGCTGGTTTGCATCATAACATCAGTTATACCTGTTTGGCTGGCACAGCAAGCAGAGGTGCACTATGGATATAGCTTGCACTAAAGGAGCCATGTTTGGGAGATCACCCTCTTCTGCTTCCCCAAGGGATCTTGTATTAGGAGTGACAACAAAGAAACCTGCTCCATTTCTTCAAATAGGAGTGTCTTCATGTCAGCAGTTGCAATGACCACTTTTATGCTATATTTCTTCTTCCAGAGATCATCCATTTTTACCTAGTCCTTTCTAGGACCCGGGGTGGTGGTGATGGTTAGAGAGAAGGAGATTAAGATACACCATCTTAGTTACACCCTTGTCTATTATGATAAATTTAATTAATCCTGACTTCAACCACCTGGAACACTATATCTGCCCCCCACACACACTGCTGCCCCATCTTTCCAGAAGTCAGACTCTTCGTTATTTTCTGTAATGACCAATCAAATATTAAAGCCATACGGGATGGGAAGGAATGATCTCAGAGGTATCTATATTGAGAGACATATTACTATTCCTGCTGATTCTCGTTATAGTTTGATAAATTATTAGGCTGACCTTTTTTGCTAATTGTATCAGTAGGGAAAATATTTTATGTCTTCTTACGTGGCTACTAATATTTTATAAAATCTACATGACTCAAGAACTTTTTAGGCTTTCTATACCTGTCCAGTTTTAGAAAACCCCTGTCCTTAAGAATAATTTTGCTTATTCCTCTGGCCAGTATGGATATTAGTATTTTATAATAATATGAATTCATTTCAGAGAGACTTGGGGGCATGTAGGGTTGCAGCCTGAAACGGTTAAGTGGAGTGTTTCTGTTCTCCTGCGTCCAGTATTGGGAGTTTAGGTCAGTTTGGATGGGGTCAAAGGAGTGTCCCACTGGTGACAGTTTCCTTTGGTACCACCTGAGCAGTTGGAACCAAAGTGGAGGGGGTATTTTGCTCATTTCCTTTTTCTCCACCCATTTTTCTTCTGCTAGTTTTTATTTTCCTTCTCTGGAAAGCTCTGTTTTAGTCAGTGCTATATTAGATTTGCCTACATTCAGAGCGTTTAGCACATGCCAGTGTGAAATAGTTGGTTTTTCCTTCCTTCCACCTTCTGGGAGAGTTAGCCTCGCTGTTACCTGCAGATGCTCTTGTGACTCCGTGGTCCTTTGGTGCTTGGATTACCCACCTGGGAGAGCTGCCTTGCTTTGCATCTGGGTTGGGTCCCCCCTTTTGGCACGGTGGTTCACACTTCACACAGCTGGGCTATGTGGGCAAACAACCTAAGCAGTCACTTAGGGCAGTGACTTTTTAGGTGCACCAGTGAAACAGCATGCAGCCTTAGAGCGACAGCCCAGGAAGCCTGGCGGTGTTGCAAAGGACCCTGGGGAGCAACGCTCACATTGTTGTGAGCAACGGCCACTTGCACACAATCCTGAGGTTCACCCCTTGGCTATTGCAAGATGTAGCTGCTTTGGGCGGCAAACCATCTTAGGCCATCCCTGCCTGTTCAGGGAAGGTTTTGGGATGAGGTATAATAATGCCTTTTGGGGTGTCGTTTATACTAATAATGCCCCCTTTCTCTTCTCCCTCCCTCACCCCCTCCTCCCCATCCATTGTATACCGAATGTGTGTGCCACTTTTCTTTAATCTTTCCCGCACCCTGCATTGCCTTGCACACCCTTTGCATGGCTCTGAACTGTGGCGTTTCCTTTTGTTTTGATTTTCTTTGCTTTTGTTTTGTTCTGGCTGCTCCCATTCCGTGTGGGCGGGGACTCTCGTTGGCTCTCATTAGATAGTTATGCTTCGGCCTCTAGCACAGAGCGGCGGGGAGGTGAGAAGGACTCTCTTTGCACTTCTCATTGCCGCCGTGGGTCCCCTCCACCTACCACGTCTTCGCCCCCCTCTCTCAGCGACTGTGTCAGCAGGTCCACGCCCTCTCAGCCTGACCCCTGCTTGATGGACGAGAGTTGGTTTGTTACCCCTCCCCCCTGTTTTACTGCAGAAGGTCCCGATCCTGTCAGCGTGGAGAGCAACCCGATGGAGGACCTCCTGATCGAACATCCCAGTATGTCTGTCTACGTCACCAGCAGCAGCATTGTCGTGGAGAGTGAGAGTCCTGAAGAGCCCATCCAGGAAGGGTAAGTTTAAAACTCTTTGGAGGGTTCAGCATAACCATCCCAGTAATTTGCCGAGAATTATCTCCCTCTCAATCTCATACCCAGAAGAGTTGCTGAATATATTTTGATTATCATATTTGAGCTCCCGAGGGTTTGTACATATGCCCTGCATTTACAAACTTTTAAAAAACACCTGCCTGGCTGCACTTTCCACTGTATTTGCATAAGGTTACCTGTAAGGATGAAGAGGAAGATTGCTGGTAGGGAACTGGAGGGAGAAAATAGAAGCTGAGGAAGGCAAGATTTAGCTCCATGGACATTAGAAGACCCTCTTTTCCTCCTAAAGTATTCTTGTCACAGGCAGTACATTTTTTAAGAGAAAACCCACACTTATGGGAGTGGAAAGGTAGTGGTGGAATGTGCTGTCAAGTCACAGAAGATGTGTGGTGACCCCATAGGGTTTTCAAGGCAAGAGGTCTTCAGAGGTGGTTTGCCATTGCCTGCCTCTGCATAGCAACTCTGGACTTCCTTGGTAGTCTCCTGTCCAAGTATTGGCCAGCATTGACCCTAGGGTTGCCATCCCCCTAACAGGGCTGGGGGTTTCCCACTTTTGGGGGCCCCAATCTGCTGCAGGCCAGCTGGCTGGCAGAGGGAGCCCTGCCCCCAAAGAGCCCCATCATACCCGATGTGCCTGGTGTGATGACATCACCTGGAGGTGACATTATTGCACTGGGCACATTGTGTAGGGGACACTCTAGCATTTGAATAAAAACTCTATGGTGACCATGGAGTTTTATTAGCCAAATGCTAGAGCATTCCCATAAGACCCTGGGACACAGGTAAGACCTGGCAACCCTAATTGACCCTGCTTAGCTTGGAGATCAGATGCAATCTGGCTAGCCTGGGCCACCCAGTTCATCCAGGACTGCCTTTGTGAGTATTGAGAGGGACAGTTGTGTCAGTGGGCGCTCATTACAGAATGAGTCCTGTGTTCAGTAGATACCCATTAACACTTGTTCTGCCACAAGTCATACAAAATTCACAATTACAACAACAAAATTATAGCTGTATTTACATGCATTGGGAAACTGCAGTTGCTCATTGCTTCTTTATGTATAAGGTTGCATGTTCACTCCTACTCAGGAGGAGTGCCTACACAGGGCTTTCGTAACATATGTCGTGGCCCTCAGAAAAGTAATGTTGTGAGTCTCATAATCATACCTTGAATGTTACATTTTTCTTTTAATATATAAATATAAAGAAGCAGCCAGAAAATGGCTGAAGATGCTCTTCTTTGGGATATCAGGTACAAACAGAAGGTTTTCTGATATTCTGTATCTCAGTTTATACACTGACCCCCTGAAAGAAAGATGGGGAAGCATGAACACTCCTATGTTCCCACCATGCCTACAATGACATAGTCACATCTGAAGGCATCCTTGTCCTAATCTCAGGCCTGCTCATTCATAGCCTTAACCCTGTGGAATGGTTGTCCAGAAGGGGTGAGGAGGGTGCCTTCATCGATGGCTTTCAGAAGCATAAGGTGTTATAAGACAAATCTGGCATTTCCAGGTCAGTCAGGAGCTCTCCTGGAATAACTGATCTCCATGCCACAGAGATCAGTTGCCCTAGAGAAAATGGCTGCTTTCGGGGGTGGACTGTGAAATTGTACCCCACTGAGGTTCCTCTCCTGCCCAAACCCTGCTATACCCAGGCTTCACCCCCAACTGTGCAAGCCTTTCCTTACTCAGAGGTGGCAGCCTTACCTCAGTGGGCTTTTTGCTAAAGATATACAAAGGGTTATAGGTTTCCTTTTCATAGCTAGCAACAGTGGATTGTGTTTAACTTTTATTGCTGTAATGGTGATGTATTTGTTATGGGGATATGCAGGGTATAAATGTTGCAAATACACATGGGCAATTTATGCCTTTCTCCTCAAGAAAAGAAATTAAAAAATTGCATGAATATTCTGTGCATGCAACCATATCATTCATTACATTAAAGGTGTGTCGGAGCTGACAAGGATTCATGCTTCCTCACCGAACTATCTTCCTGTCACAGGAATGCGAGCATTGTGCTTTCTAGGGTGATGTGATGGAGCTCTTAGAACTCTTCCCAGCTATGATTGAGTGGATTAAAAAATTAGATATTAGGGGGATTGCCCAATCGTTCTGCATACCTGTTGTATCAACATGGTTACATATTTTATATTATATGCTTCCTATGTGTAACTTTGCCATATGATAAATAAATAATAATACAGATAGAATGAGTTAAAAGTTTCCTGTGAGGTGGGCCTTTGTAACTCAGAGAGCACAAATAATTTTTTGTCCTCTCTTTGTGTCTTGTCCTTAAATGACCCTGAATATCATGTGACTCTCTTTGTGCAGTGAGGTACCTGAACGCCATTTACAACACCATGCTCCCCACCACTCCAACTCTCTTGCCACCAAGGCTGCCATCTTGGAGAAAGTCAACCAAGTGCGTCGGATTCAGCGGGCAAAGCAGCTGGTGGAGAAGCACAAGCTCAGTAAGAAAGTCATGCAGCGGCAGAACCGCACCAGAGAGTGCCGCCCACGTCGGGCCAAACACCAAGGCAGCTTTGTCTACCAACCATGCCAGCGCCAGTACAACTACTAAGCTACTTCAGGAAGTCTACACCGTGGGGCATTATCCTTTTAACTCTCAGCTTTGCCAGTTTTTTCACAATGCTTTCTTCAGCCAAGAGGGTTGTCTTCGTCCATTTTCTGAAATAAACCCGTCCCCCTGCGAGAGAACCTCCTACATTCTCCTGAAATTGCACCATTCAAGGATAATTCTTTCCTGGGCTTTTCTTGGGCTTTATCCCCATTTTCAATGAAAATACATTTTCTGATCTATGACTTCCTTCCCTTTTGCAGTTTTATTCTCCCTCATTCTCCTCCATACTTCCATGAATGTGGATTTGGATCTGGATCTGAAAGTGCAAGAAATCCAGTATGGCCCACTAAGTAACAAGGCTTCAGTTCTATTTTGAAACCCTATTCTGTGTTTAAAAAAAATGTGTTGAAGAAATGTATGCATATGTTGATTACCAAAAGGGAAAAATTCTCTCTGGGTGGGTATTTTCCATGGTTCCTAGGTAGCATGAATTCATACACTGGCTCTTATAGTGGCTACCAGTGTTAGACTAATTTGGTGCTTCCAGTGAATATATCACGTTTCATTTTTTAACTAAACAAAGAAACAATGATTTATAGGAGGGCCAATGTGCCCTGTAATTTTCTTTTGTCCCTTGTTGTCGCACCAGGGAGCCTGTGACATCAGTGCCTTTCTTTATGACATCACACTCTTCACAGTGAAAACAGACTGTGATGTCACAAATGGAGATACCAGGTTCTTGTGCAAACTGGAACACAAAACTATAACTTAGACCAATAGGTCCCAATTGAATAAGTAACAAAAGTTTACCTTGTGACTGACTTTCACCCCTTAAAATACGAATTGTAGGGTATGAATGGTATATTTATTCCTCTAAGCTGGTGTGGTTGCTAGGCATGAAACATTTTGGCACATCCTTAATTTTACAGGGGTGCAAGACAGCTCCGTGGAAAACTGTGGGTTTTGCCATGGATTTCAATGGAAGTGAGATTATACCCGAGTTTTCTGTTCCAAAGTGTCATGAGATGTACAAGATAACCTTTGAAGCTCCATTTTGAGTAGCTGCAATTATCAGCAGTAGTTTAATGGGTTCCTTGGGGGTTCACAATAATGGGAAGGTTATGCTTGTTTTAGCACAGTCCTTAATCACACATGACCTTTCCAAAATGCATGCAATGGGCTCTTCAATGTGATTAACTGCAGGATCATCATAGATTTCCTTGCAGTATCATTCATTGGATCCACCCTCTTGCAGAAACCTTAACAGTTAAGTGTTTTATCCCATGTTGACAGAACAAACACAATTGGAATATCTGATACTTTAAAAAAGAATGTGGGGAAAATCCTTGTGAAATTATCAAGGACTTTTGTAAACAGAAAAGTAAAACAAGTAAAGAAGAAGAAAAGACGAAAATTAAATTAAAACCAGACATTCTCATATTTTCATATATTTGCCATGAGGTTGTTTAGGGAACTTTCCGCTAATGAAAAGATTTTCTCACACTGAAAGAGGGAAAGGGCTACAAGTAAAGTGAAAAATTTCAAAAGTAGAAGCTTAAAAAAATGGAGTCCCTTGATTTGAAGACCAAGGGGGCTTGCTGGGGAAGATTGTCTCTCAGATCACTAAAGGCATGATCTGGCCAAGCCAGTTGCAGTAACTTTCAATAGGAAACTATTAAACATGTGAATAAGTTTCTCCCACTGGATTCAGCGGGATTGTAAGTTTGGCTGGTTCATGCCCTAACACTAAATTCAGTAGTAAAACATAACTCTTGACATCCCACCATCACTGGAATTCTTCATGTTATTTGGCATTTGTGCTAATGTCAAAGACCTCGGCAGAGAAAAGGCTTACACGTATTTATGAAGGCGATAAAGTATGTTGAGGATAGTAGTGATGGATGTGAAACTGAAAGACAGTGAGGGAGGCTGGAGTGCTTAAGAAAAGGGTAGAAGGCAGGTAGTAGAACTGAAGGAAGGAGAGAGTTGAAGCTGTTGCACAAGTGTAAGCCGATGATGTGGAGGTCTAGATGTTAGAGAATGGTGGGGACAGAATGTGTGCCTGCGTTCTGAAAAGAATCTTCGAGGCTCTAGAACCTTTGAAAAGAACCTTTAAGGCAGAGAATGTTTCCTTTGTGGCCTTGAAGGTGTTTCCCCAGATAAGATTGTTTCAGGAGTCACCTAGTTTCGTAGCAATTTTGCTGGGCAAAGTTATTACCTAAATAAAAACAATTCCATTGGGAACACCTGTAGAGAAATGAGCAAGGTACAGCAAATTATTTTTCTCCTAAGTTCTTTAATCGTTCATTGTGCTTACCTTCTCCAGTCAAGGTAACCAGAATGTTCACATTCCAGAACTATTGATTCTTGAGCAGTTGCCCAATATGGATGAGATCTGATTCCCCTCATGCTAACCTTTGCTAGGAAACCTCAAAATGATTTGATTTATACTGGGGACTGAAATTTTTAATGATAACGTTAAACTGAATTTATTTTTGGACTAAGCCTGCAAATTCCTTCTTGAAGTTCAGTTTGGAAGTGGTAAAAAGGAAAAAGCTTTTTAAAAAACTGAAGGAAATACCTTTGGTTGGACTATATTTATTTACCAAGCCTGAAAAGGCAAATTGGCATATTAAAAAAAAAAAAATGCCTGCTACCATACAGGTGGTGTAGCAGCTCTCCAGATTATAAGAGCATATAGGATCGTGGTAAATATTTCTCTGCTCTAAGTAATTGTCTGTTTTGATCTTCTGCATTTAACCTTCTACCTTTTTCAATTTGGGATGGTTTTCTAAAATAAAATACTTATTGGAATCATTGTTTCCCCACTATTGGCTGGATCCAAAGAGCTACTTTAGGTAAGGCTTGGAAATTCCTAGTGGGATTGTTACTTTGAGTGGTACATCTTTATGGTGTGTCACAATATGCTTTTGAAACACACACACTTGCTCTCCTACCTCCACTCTCACACATGCAGGTTTCAAGAGTAGTGTGCCATTTGACATGGATGAGAGGAGCACTGCTGTTAGAAACACAGGGTTGGATCCAGCCACTTTTTTCATTCAGTCTCATCTAATTCCATTCCTTATAGGGTCCCACATCTCATATGTTTTTTATCCATGCAAGTCCCATGATGCCCAGTATAGCTTTTTTGGTGGTCAGCGGAGACCCTCTCCTCCCTTGTTCATCAATGGAAAAGATGGTTGGATCCAGCTCACAAGCTTGAGGTCCCCTTTGTGGTTCTTTGGATCTCAGCCTACATTTCTTAAAGCAGACAGTGGTGCATCCTTCCTGGTGCAACTGAACAGGGTATTCCCACCAGAACAAGCGACAAGCCTCAGCTTGTTGGGTTCTGTGCCTTTCACAGCTCCATGGCAAGCAGAAGGTCAAAAGTGACTGCTTTGCTGGCCATGGAGATACCCTGCTGCTAAAGCTGCATGGACCGAATGGCTGCCTATCGTGCTGTCATTAAAGGAAAAAAGCAATTCTCAAGGCATCTCTCCAACAGCTGATCCAAAGTTAAATCGGGAAGCCTCAGGCTGTTTGTTTGGAGGACTCATCTGCAGGTGGACAGGGTAAACAGAGACCAGCCCTCATTTTAAAGTTTTATTGTCTTCCCTTCTCTCACCGTTCCCATATTCATGCCTATTTGTTCCCTGCATACCTCTCTGTAAAAACATTTCCAGTCCCAAGCTTGAGTCTTCTGTTTATGGGGACAGCAGCTGAGTGGCTGATGTTGATTGCCTCCTCATTCTAATGAAATGGATGTATGTTGGGGGGGAACCCTCTGTGTAGATGGGATCAATTTACTTGTCTTTGTGCCTGTAACAGCTGTCAAAAAGGCACCAGTACTACACAGTTACTGTTAGAGCCTGCAGGAAGGCATCTGCAACGTGGGACAAAACCCCAGTTGTTGGCGTCCCATGTCTCAAACTTTGCACCAGTTCCATGTTACCAACAGGAGCTGCAGCCGAGAAAGGCATGTCAGAATCCTGGTTCTTTGTTTCTTGAAGTTAATACTAGACTAGCACTCAAATATGTGTTAAGCCAACCACTTTCCTAGTAAGCTGTGTGCTGACATATGAGATCCAGAAGATGTGATTGACAAATGCAATTGATTTAATCTTGGTTTGAGGGCAACTTGACCTCAAACTGCGACTGGCACGATTGCATTTATGGATTGCATTTTTTACTTCTCCTGTGGCTTACTAGGAAAAGCAGTGCAGATGGCAGGAATTAATTTGAATCATTGCAAGCATGGCAGTGTTCGTACAATGCATTGGTCTTATTTGCACTGGATTAAGACAGGAGATTAACCTTCCTCTTTGGTGAAATTTTAAAAATATCCTTTTGCCTTTTGGTTTCACTAGAACAACTCATGAAATTAATATTTGAAGAGCTGAAACAAATTAAAGGGGAAAGTTCTCATTCAAATGTTTATATTTTTGTGTGACAATCTGGCCATTCAAAAATACTAGAAACTGAATTTTGAGTGTGATGGATTTAATTGTTTGATCAGCCTGTAAATGTTAATATTCGAAGTCTGATGAAAAGGCTTGCATTTTGACTTTGACCATTTTTGAATCTCATTTCTCCGGTTTTAAATCCCAGAAATTCCATGAATGGAAAGAGATTTCTGACGTGATTTGTTACATAGTATAGGAAGGGAACTTTTCATTATGATGAGGCTACTCTCCCTTCAAACCTTTAGAAATTGCAGGCTTCTGTCACTATAGCACTGGGATTTTGGGAGAAGATACATCACAACACAGTTAAAGGGAGAGACAACCTTTTAAAATATGCTCACCCTGATTCTCATTTAAATTTACAAATTAAGTGTGATGTTTTAGCTCTCTATTATTGTCAGTGGATCTTGACTTAACTTGTAAATGAACTTTGTGAGGCAGAAAAGGGGGGGCTGAACATCTGTATGGGAATGAGTATCTTCTGGCAACAAAGAGGAGGGGCTGTAGCCAGCTGACTGAGATCTTCCTCCTTCCCATACCCCTCTTTCTTTGAGCCATGTCCCGCAGAATACATTCCATGTTTCCAAAGGTGCTGACTAGATGAGGCCACTTCTTTACAAATTCCTGTCTCTGTTTTCTTCTGCCTAAGATCTTCTAACATTTCATCTCTTAAAACAAAAGCACTGAAGAATAAATTCTATTAAGGCAAGTGGTGGTTTCTTTTAAAATTAAATAGCAGTCCAGCAGTGTTTTAAAGAATAATTTATAGTTGAAAATGACAGAAAGCTGGAAAAGGAGGAGATATTACAAAGAGCATCCATCTCCCCACTCCCACTTTTCTGATGCTTTCAACTTTAAGTAGAAAAATGTCTGCTATTGATGTGCTTTTCATACATCTAATAAAGTGAGCTCTGTCTCACTCATGCTGGAATATTCTTTGTTTTTTAATGCCACTTAATTTCCATTTAACTTTGTTATTACCCCCTGAAATGATTTCTAAGTGAACTTAGCAGCCCAGGTTTAGGCACCCCTGGTGATATAGTCCTCCTCTAGAATACACAGAACTTAGTGTGACATTTCACTCCAACTGAAATGATATTCTGTGGGGCTTCCTCTTTTAAATCTACAAAAATGAGCGCTGTGTCTTTCATTAAACATGCTTCAGTAAGTTTCATGATAACTAAGCTGATTCAAACTAGTGAGGCTCAAGAGCTGGTAAGTGGAAGGGGCATGGTACAGCTCTAATGCAGCTTACCATCTCTGAACTGATGTGGAGATTTTCTTGCTTTGTTAAAATGTCTTCCCAACACATGATGAGAAATGCTGAGAAAGGGGACATTATCTGGCAAAGTTTGGCATATCTTTCCACCATAAAAAACCCCCGTGTGGTAGCATTTGACCTTCCAAAAGGCTCCCCATGTAATAGTGTTAGTGTTTGCTTTGCCATGAATGCTGAAGGCCCCTAAATTTTCTTCACCGTCTGAAGTGAAGCCTAGCAGGAGATCACCAACAGGTAAACAGACATGCCACAATGGCTCGAGTCACAAAATCCACCTCACTTCAGACCATTAAAAAAATCAGAGACCTGTGTTTAATATGTGTAGAAAGGGCCTGCATGTACCTCTAGTAGCTAAATGTCTGAGGGGGGACACTGGACTCATCATGTCATCCTGTGATCTTCCTGAGAGATCTGCCTTGCCACTGTTGACCTAGACCCAGCGTCCCAAATCTTGTGGGTACTTTTGAAAGCATGTAGAGGACACCACCACAAAATGGCTGCTCTGTGGCATGGCCAGTCACTAAATGGCTGCTGGGTGGAGGGGCTTGGGCCAACCACAAAATGTTAAGAGGTACCAAACTAAGCATTATTCCATGATAGAAGCAGCTGTTTCCAAATGAGTGCTCCCTGTAGACACAAAGGTAGCCATTCTAGAGTACCTCCCTCTCCAGGGAGATGGAAGAAAGCAAGAAGGGGAGGGGGAAGGAGGAAGTGGCTATCGGGAAACACATCAGTGGGCATCTTGGTGTTCACCAGCACTACAGCAAGAATCACTGGCTTAGACTGAGGGATTTTTGGTCTGGTCTAGAAAGCAGTACTTCTGTTATATGATGCAGGTGAAGCCAAAATGCTACAAGCCAGAAAAGCTTCCCAGAAAAGCTAACAATTTGGATATGTGGCAACATTATTTTCACATCTACTACTTTCATAACAGAAATCTAAATAAATAAATCACTTGTGCTTTTCCTTTTTTAATCCTCTCTCACCTAAGGTGTAATCCAACACCAGTTAAGTGTTTTTTTTGTTTTTGTTTTTTTGGGGGGGAGACTCCCAATAGTGCAAAAAATGAAACTGGATTCTTGAACTCTTGGGAATGTATGTGGTGGTTGAATTCCAAATGGCCTTGTGGCTTGATTTCCTCCTTGTAAATTCAGGATAAAAGCCTTCTCTTTTCCCTTATAGTCTTGTGCTAAGAATGGAAATATCACAGGATTTCCCTCTCTTAAGGTAAACACAAAACCTCCCTGTTTGCAGAACAAATTCCAAACATCCAATGACAAAGTATTATCAATCCTTTGTAAACATCTCATCAACTTTGTAAATTTCAAGCATGATTTGTAAAATGCCTCTGTTGTTTTGCTACTGCTACTAATACAGGAAAGTTGTCACATGTTCCCAAGTAATTCTATTCGATGTTCAGTCTGAACCGATGGTGTTCATAAGCACCAATACAGGAGCCTCCTATGTTAAGTTGGTGCTTAAAAACAATTTTTCTCTGTGTGTATATGTGTGTATACACATCTGTATATATGTTACAACACAGAGAAGATGTAAACATTTTTTTTTAATTCAGCCATTGTAAATTGTGGTTAGCTGTGCAATGTTCAGAATGAATGGTTGGGAGAGTGTTGAAACGACAACCTTAAAAGGATAGGCTGAAATCTTTAAAATTTGTATATGGAAAATTTGCAGCACGGACTCAGGGACAAAACAAAGTATGTGGCTACCTTAAAGGTACATGTTTCAGCAATGTTTGGTTTGGATGTGGTTTTTTTTTGTGTATGAGTCTGTTGATACTAATCTGCATGTTCTAAAGGAATTTATGAACTTGGTAGAACTGCTTTTTTTAAAAAAAAATTTAAAGTAACTTAATCCTCTTTGACTAGCTACTGCCTTTCAGTCAAGGGAAAACGACTTGATTTCCACTGGCTTGGCTGTGTAACAGCATTAAAGCCAGTCTGTGGGATATCGCCTCTTTCTATAGCATCATAGCCACCCTGTGGCACACCCACTCCACTTTTGTCTATACTAAGCTGGAAAAGTGAGAATGGCAATTTGTAGCTCACTTTCTCTCCTAGGTCTGTTCTTTTGTAAATACCATTAGCTGTCACAACTGTATATAGATATATATATAAATATATTTAAGCAATATTTTCATTAAAACACCCCCCAACGTTTTGAGGGGTAGTGAGAAAGCAAAATGGGCAAAAGCCTGTGTTCTAGAGAAAACCATAGCAGAGTCCTATCACTGACCACAAACGATGTTGCTATTTCTTGCCCACCATTGATTTCAATGTAAACAGGACACAACCTCCCTGCTGGGAAATAACATGGAATATTTGCAATAGAGGAGGGTCGCAACAGAAGAAGGTGCTTCGAAATTGATTCATTCAGTTTAGTAACAATTTCTTTAGTTATTTGTATTTTTTTTAAAGTGGGGAGTGGGCAGTTAGGGACAGTATAAGATAGGTATTTATTTATTTAGTCACTTTTAAGTGTTTTTTGTCTCCAGAGTTGTGTACAGTTAGCTTCTTCTTGCCATAGCAATAAAAACAGAAACTGAAGGTACAAGCCTATACACACTTAAGTAAATCCCATAAGAAACTTATTTCTGAGTAAGCAGACTTAGAAGAGAGCTGTAGAGACCACACCAGGGAAAGATGGGGTTCATTTTAAAGAAAATGCATGAATTTGACTAGGTTTAAACATTATTAGGTCCAAAAGCTCAGTGGGAAAGCTAGTCATCATCCAATAGTGCAGAAGACAGTATTTACTGGAGGTAACTTCAGCATGAGGCAATTGTTTCAGCAGCAACTGAAACTATATTATAGATAAATTCCTCATTGATACCTGTGAGAGCAGTGAAGTTCAAAAGTTATACCTCAGGAAACCCCCTCCCACAATAATCCATCTTCTGTGGAGCCCTTGAATGTTGCAGAAGATTCTTTTTTTGGGATGTTACAGAAGATTCTGGGTGCATTCCAAGGCAAGTTCTTAGTTCAAACCAGGGCATCAGAGCTGTGTGTTGTTCAGTCATGAACTGAGTTCTAGAATGAATCTAATAAACTTTCTGTGGGAATCTGGAAATGAAGGACAAGTTCTCTTTCCTTCCTTACCAATCTTTTACAGAATCCCTAAGTAGCTTCCTGATTAGGAAAAGCATCCTACAAGCACATCATATAAGCATTGGGTTTTACTATGCAGCCATTTGTTTTACCCTTTTCATTTTGACTTGTGGTAAATTGCAGCTGGATGCTGAAGGGATTAATCTACAGTACTTTATTATTTTTTTTTTTTGGCAGTTGCTAAATTCCTGCCCAAAGTTAAATATGTCCTTGTTGGCAAGAAACCAGTAGTTTGTGGCTATTTTTAGCACAGCCTTGCAGAAGGTAAAAGCTAGGGCAGGTGGCTAGAAACCATTATTTTGATTACTTGAAGCACCATTCCCATTCATTTCCTTGCACAGAAGTGGATTGTGTTTTTTGCCATTTCAGCTCATCAGCCGGCCAGAAACAAATGCACATGGTAAAGGCAGAGAAATAAAGCAGACAGGCAAACACTCTACATGAACAATAATTTGCTGGAGTAATCCAGTGTTTTTGCTGATGGGATGAATACTTCATGTTGGGTTTTTTTAGATTCCCTTCTTCCTTAAACACAGGCATTGTATATTGGCCTTTACTGTTTTTAATATAATGTGATTTTAAAAAAGATGTTACATTATCTAGGTCTGCATTTTAAACCTTAGTTACCCACAGATTGTGTGTTTTATTAAAAAGGCCAAGCTACCCTAATAATTTCGCATCTCTTGCCTTTCAGTTTTTTAAAGTTATGTCTCTATTGCAAGGCCAGCCAAGACAAAGAGGCTATGTCTAAATCATACACAGGCCTTCTTCTAGATGAGCAACTTTTAAGAACTAATTTTCCAACGAAATTTTCTAACATGCCCAACAGAAATGCAGAATGGCCCTGCAGTGCCAGTATTACAGAATATGCTGTGTCTTGTCAGTGATGTTGCTGTGCCCAAATGTAAGCACATGCTGCTAGTAGAAGGATAGGGCACCACAGTTGTTAAATACAATATTATAGCTGTGGTCCAGCTCTGTGTGCAACTAGCATTATATTACAGCTAGTCTTGCATGAGGATCTGCATCCCCAACAGATGAATGGAGACTAGTTGTATACTGCAGTGTGGATGGAAACACACAACCTGAATGCAACATCTAATGGACATCAATATTGAGATGTACTATGAATGCAAAAGCCTGATTCGGTCTGCAAAAGAATACAATTGGAATTTCTCAACTTAAAAACTTAATGATACAATATCTCCACTCTTGCACAGATGCCATTTATTTCAACATGGCTCTTGTAAAAGAAGTGCAACATAAGACCCCAATCAGTGATGACTGCATGATTAAACAGTTCTCGCTGTAAGCAGGACTTGGGTCCAGTCAAAATTCATACCTTAGCTCTAACACCAAGATCGCTGTATGCTGTTGCAGTAAAGTAGACAAGCTGCAACAACAACAAAGGATCCACATTTGCATCCAAGTTGCAAGGAAACATTCTTCCCTGTCAATATTCTGCAATGCAGATGGTATTGGATGCCTCATAGATAATTCAAACAGCACTTTATTACCTTGTACTTTTGAGGAAATACCCTTGCCAACAGGTTACTGTGGCCAAGGACATCACTCCTTGTAAGGAGGGAGGGGAGAGAAGATATAAATAGATGCTGGGTCATAGCTGGTGAGGGTCAAGGGGATGAGTAGAGGCTTGAAGGAGTCAGAGGTGCCCTTGGGTATTTCCTGTTAAAATTCATCTTTCCTGCTCCAAACCCCACTGAAATGAAGCTGCATTTTCTCTCCTTTTCCTATGTTTTTCCTATGATAGAAAAAAACAGCTTACACTACACTGTCCCCAATAATAATAGCCTTTGATATTATACCCTAATCTTACCCATCAAATAGTCATTGAGTGTTACAATATTTCTTTATATGCCAGCCATATTGTTCCTACTCCTATTGTTCGTGTCCTGAATAATTCTTCATGCTATATTGACTTGTGTATGTGCCTTCCACGCCTTTTTGCATGATCTGGCATATTGTTATCAAGCAGGAAAATGTATACACAAAACCAACAGAAACATTAGACCTAGGCAACCATAGTTAAATGTCCTACTATGCAAAGATGACTGGTAATTGAATTCTACAAATGTATGTATCGTGATTTAAATATTTAAAACTAAGATTTTCAGAGGACACCAAGGGCTTGATTTGGCAAATATTTTCCAGGCACAGCTGTATGTATGTGTGTTAGCAAGGCCACTTCATCTGTTACAATTTTTATTCCAGTGACTACTTCGTAAATTATTTTTCCAGGATTAAAATTTTAATGTGGGATTTATGCTTTAGATTATCTACTTTCCAACAATGGTTCTCCTGTACCTTTAATAGTTGTGTAGGTGAGAGAAGTTCAACAGGTGCAGCTTTCAAAACCCTTCAGCACTGTGATATGACAAGCTACATCTATTTTTTCTTCTACACAAGCTATTCAACTGACATGAACTGTGATGGTGAAAGGCTGGTCACCTCTAATTTATACTGACGTTTGCCACAATTCCAACAAAACTATACTAAATAGCCAGGAATTCATAATATGCAAGACATCTTATAGGACATGTTATAGGAGTGACTTAAGCAAAAAAAAAAAAAATGCTGACAGTCTCCCCTGGTTTCAGTAGGGGTAACTGCCAGTGGACCTGTGAACATATATGCAGGGCACATGGAAAGGATATGGAAAAAAATTAGTTTCAACTCTAATTGACCATCCATGTGCTAGTAAATAGAGTATTAAGATGTGATTACCACCAGCATTTTGCCAAAAACTGTATTAGGATCTCCATCATTTCTACACATCTGAAATGGCTAGTGACTAGTCTAAACAAAAAGTGCTATTTGGGTTTGAAAGGGTTGCCTTAAGTCCTCCTTTAAAACATTTGAAATAGTGTTCATCTTCTATTTGAGTAACATGCACCCCCTCTTTCTCTATCCCAACACAACACTTTCAAAAACACTTGCATTTAAGAACCTCCATGCTGGAAATGAGCCCCAAGCCCACAAACACAGATTGAGTCCTAATAAATTTCTCACAGCTATGCTCTGCTAAACAGGAAAGTGGTGTGCGTATGTGTGAGTTTAAAGCATAGATTCTATCTATTGTATGCCTTACAATAGGACAACGATTAAATGAGAGTTCTTTGGCCAGAGGACAATACCCAAGCCCCTAGCAACTTTTTCTACATCATTTATACTGTAGAGTGGAAACATAAAATATAGCTTAAACAAAAAATGTGTCCTTGTGTGCTACCTGCTAAAGTGGCAGACAGGTGGCTAGTAGAATGAGGAAGCCCATTGCTTGTATGGCACTGTTTAGACATTTGCAATGTGTTGACAGCAAAGGACACAACTGCCTCAAAAGTGTTGTGGTGTGCCTGTGTGTATGTAACATGGTTTTGGTTGTTAGACTGTAATGCTGTCCTTTGGGGGGGGGGGAGTCTAATATAATGGTGGGGGAGAAACAAGAAATAAAAATATATATTTAAACCATTTACTGATGTGGCATTTAATGAGTTCTTTAAATATATGATACCTAACCTGCTGCAGCTTTGTACTGAATCAAACCCATTTTTTCCCGAACCTAAGGAGTCGCCCTCTAAGGGGGTTTATTTACAGCATGCCCAGTGTACCAGTGTTTACAGCCAAATCATCAGGACACCCAATACTTTGCACGGGAGAGACATTATGCAGCTCTATACACCAGTTAAAGTTGTAGCACTTAAAGAAATGAGGCCATTTATTCATGTTGGCTTGGATCCTATGAAGTATGAGGAAGCTCACAATGTGTTTTTTCCCCCAACTCCTCCCATTAGCACCCTAAGATCTCCCATATGCTGATACTGCAAATTGCAGGAGCTGCCTAGGGGAAAAAAGCCATCCCACTTGACTGACTTTACTGAATAAAAGGGGAGCCAGATGAAATTGCGCTCCCTTTCCTTCCTCTTCTTTCAGCCATGCTTCAGTTGATGCAAGAGTGATGCCTGACTGGTCCTTCCTACTCACTGCAGCCCCCAGGATGGGAGGCTTTTTTGTTCACACAGATCCTGTAACCTCCAGTCCCAGTTTTTCAGAGGTCTTGGGATTCCTAGGGAAAAGGGATGGGAGGGGAAGAATGGCATCTGTGCACTTCATAAGGTCCAAGCCTCAACAGCAGTAGATGGGTTTGGCAACTGAGCCGGCTCAGTAGTTTCCGGAACCCAGGAAGTGGAAAAGTAAGCTTCTTCATGCGTGTTAGGCATGCATATTGCTTCCCATGTGGACCAAACAGACACTGAACTTAAATTAGCCTTTGTAAAAGAGTGGACTATGAACTAAATAAAGATGGAATTAAAATAGTAGCTGAGCTAAACCCTTGCCTGCATATTTACATGGTCATGTCCTCACATACCATCCTATGTCTACATTACACTTACATATATGCCTCCATATTTCTTTGCTCTATCTTAATAGAAAAGTAACCCCACTAAGGCTGTGGTCACACACACTAAATAATCCACTTTCAGTGCATTTTCCAACTATGAACTGGCAAAATCCAGTCGGAAAGTGCAATGAAAGTAGATTGAAAGTGGATTTAGTATGTGTGACCACAGCCCAAAGTACTCCTTCCACATGGTGCAAACCCTGAATTATCAATGTCCCGCCACTCATTTAGTATAATGCTGATGTGAAATAATGCGCTCTGCAGATTATAGGTCAACAACATTTATTTAGAGCATTAAGTAATCCACATTTCACAAACCTTTTCATTTTGTTTTACTGGTCCTTTTCTACAACAAATACATCAAGCCTACTATATAATAAAACTATTTACATTTCCAAAATTGGGCCATATACAGCCCTTTTACTGCTATTCACATACAGTACTTGACCAACAGCACAATACATTAATATCTAAAAAAGACAACCCTGTACTCTAGTTTGTCCTATGAAAAGTGAAAACGTACAAATAAATTTACAGTTATCTCTTCTTTTTTTACAACACGCTAAACCTAGTGTGCTAAGTGTGGACTTTACAAAACCAAAATTTAACAAGTAACCTGATTTTTTTTAAAAAAATCATTTCCTCTTTAGAAAAAAACAATTTGCATTTACTGGGAACAGCATAATATTAAAATGAGCTACTGTACAGAATATTAGGGTTTTGTTTTTACTACAGTGAGAAATCACAACTCAGAACTGCTAAACCGATAAAATTCACACATTTACAAGCCTTGCATATCCACTCAGTAATTCACTTGGATTTTCTTCTTTTTGACTGCATAGCATTGGCATTTGTTTCTAAGAAAGAGAAAAGCAATTTCAAAAGAACATTTGTCAACCATTCACATTGAAACACAAACATTCTCAACAGGAGAAAATCATCATATGTGGAAGCCAGAACAGAGTTCATGTGTCTAAAACCAATCTCTGATTTTGGCTTTGTCTCCATCCTGATATTTAGTATACCAAGGTCTATCACAAAGCCCACTGGTTTTATACAACCCTAAGCTAACTGATATGGATCTACACTGCAGCCTTATAAAAAAATACAATACAATACTATCTTGGGTGTCATTACTATCTAAATACCTGCATCCTTCTGCTCTCTTGTCAGTTGTTTTATCTTATTTACTTAGGAACATTTCTTCTCACAGCAAGATGCCCATCAGTTTGACAGACAGTATCTGAATGGGGAGCATCTGTGTTGTTGGGATCCTAGGAGACTGCTGAGGTTCCTTTTGCTAGAGGCCAAGGCACTTCATAGCAAGAGTGCTGGGACTGGGTTGTCTTCACTGTAATGCTGCCCACAAGTGACGCACTTTACTTCCTCTGATGTAAGTGAATAAGAGGAAAGTTAGGGAATGATGGACACCATTGGGTGGGGCTATATTCTGATGATGTCACTGTCTGGAGAGGGCAGACTGTCCCCTAGAACTAGATAGCACCCACTGAGACTTGAGCTGGTTCTTATCTGCACAGCCAACCATGGTTCTGTTTTTCACAGTGCAGTCCTAAGCAGAGTTACATCTTTTATACACATGCAGTCTGATTATTCTATGACGCTTTGGAAATAAAACTAAATCATCTGCTTTTTCAAAGTCAGTTTTGTGATAGCAGAGAAAAGTACTTGTCTCTTATTTCACACTTAAATGTTCCTTTACACTCACATTTCCAATAAAGATATTCAAGTGACTTATTTGCTTTGTGAATAAGTTCAGCACACATTTTAGAGGAGCTGAAGTTGGAAAACAGAAAGGTGAAAACAAACTCATCGAATGATATGCAATACCTTGATGCCAGTTTGTTCCTAACTCAAAGGTTTAACATCACACTAAACAGCAAATGCATTTGATGCAATCATTACAAGAAAACTACTTTTTGCTGCCAAGATTTCATTTAACTGGGTAGCTTACCTTTTGCAGAGCTGGATGCCGATGCTGGTCTCGAGGACCTCTTGCGTTGACCGTTCTCTACGGCCTCCTGCACTGCAGCAGAGTCCTCTGTTCTTGAATTTCTTCTGCTCGGAGTTTTAGACTTCTCACAAGTCTCTTTTGGCTCATTTCTGCCAAAGGCAAGACAACAAGGATCTGTTTACAGAAACAACTGATACCACAACAGAACAGGGTGAGACCTGTAACCATGAAACATCAAATGAACCTAAAGCTGCATTATACTGAGTCAGGCCACTGATTTACTGCGGTTAATATCATCTACTCTGACTGGCAGCTCTCCAGGGTGGAGGTCGTTTCACATCACCTACCACCTGATACTTTTAACTGGAGATACAGGGGATTAAAGTCAGGGTCCTCTGCATGAAAAGCAGATTCTCTACCACTGAGCCATGGCCCCACAACTTAGTTTTCAACACCAAGTCCAAGGACAGAAGTCTTTTATTAATAAAAGATAGGACCAGTCTTCAAGGGAGGCAAGGCAGATTATTGCAAGCAGGACACTGTTAGGATAGGTGCCCAGAATATTTTACTTTCTTTAAGCTGAAAAGCTATCAAGTACTATTATTCTGAACCCCCTGCTGCAGAAAAGCCAGATACCCCCACCCCACCCCACCCCAAACATCTCTAGGATGAAACAGGTATGACAGGCACAGAAACAGAGACTGTGCTAAGAGGGGGGAAAGTTCCAGCTCTTGATCCCAGATGCTTAGGTTTACTTCAGAGGAGGGCCATCACTTTATTGCATTTGATTGAAAGGTATGATTATGGGTGTTAAGTAATCAGTACACAGTTCTCACACTTGTGGGCCCATTGAGAGCAGAATGCTCTTGCTTTTAAATGCTGATTCAATAATGCAATCATCATCAGTGGAATTATCACAGGATATGAACTTAAGTTCACATGCAAGTCTTTGCAGGAACAAGCCCTCATCCAGCATTTTCTGTTATAGGTAAACATGACCAAGGAAAGAGAAATCCTCTAATAAATGACCACTAAATTATACAACCCAAGACCAAAAAGAGAATTAATCTGTACCAAAAGATTTGTTCTCCATTTTAAAATTACGTACATAATGCCAGTGATAACTGTACAATTTGCTTCCAAATCTGAAAGAAAAAGACAGAAATAAGTATTTAGTGTGCTGTTGAAATGTATGTACAAAAGAAAAATCCACAAGTGGCAGTCATAATTCAAGGATTTCTTATCACAACCCATGTTTCTTGTGTTCATGTTGGAAAATCCTCAAGTACACAAGCAGCTGAGCCAGGTGCCCTGCGGTCCTTGGTCTAAGAATGAAGGCCACTTCACTCATTAATGAGCCCAAGACCTATAAATCCAATAGATCTCTGTGACCCTTCTCTTTTCACAGCCAGAAAATGAGGGCTGGAATCTAAGCAGGTGTTGAATGAAATATAGCCCCACCAAGATTTTAATCAAGTAGTAGTAAGACAACTGCCCACTTCCAAGTAAGAGAAAAAAAGTTTTCAACTTAAAGAAAATTGAAACATCCCACAATTTAAAACATATTTGCTCCACAGTCACAATACCTGTACAGCTATGGTGCCAGCTTTATTATGAAGGGGGCTCAATTTGTGGAGTCAAGATCAACAGCTGACTATACCCAAACATTCTCTGTCGTGGCCTCCCCCCTTATGGAACGGCCTGCCTGATGAGGTCAGGAAGGCTCCCTCACTTTCCACATTCTGCAAACTGTGTAGAACTGAATTGTTCAGGAGGACAACTTAAGAGGTACAGGAGTCATAATGTCTATGATGAATTTTAAATAATTTATTGCATTATTTACTGTATGTATTAAACTGTTCACTGCCTGTAAAAATGGTAACCCACGTTGCACCTCTGTAAGAAAGGTGGGCAATAAATCAAGTGAATAAAGAAATAAAATTCTGCCCTTCAGCTTTGTCTGGAAAACAGTAACACATAACACACAGAACAAAGTTTGAGTTCAGTGGCACCTTTAAGACCAACAAAGGTTTATTCAAGATATGAGCTTTCGTGTGCACGCACACTTCCTCAGATACATTGAAATGGAAGTTATCAGTCCATACATATAGCTAGTGGGTGAGCAGCAAATTAGCATACAACAAAATGCTGAGAGTAATTAACTAAGGCCCTGTTGTTATTCTCCATCTGTCTCCTTTCAAGTATGGAAGTGACTAACAGCTGTTTCAGCTAATTAGTGACTTACAACCTCTACTGGATAATGACAGTTCTATTTCACAAGTACAGGGGGCAAACCTTTCTTGCACACAGACAGCCCCTCAATCTCAAACAACTTCTTGCCCACAATAATACAACATCTAATTAGAACATGGACTGGTACCAGAGTTTGCAATAAACCCAGATGCCAACTTTGCTGCCACATACCTCCAGACAACAGAATCACTGGACCTAACAGCATCAACTACACCATCTCAGGTTTATTCACATGCTCATCTTCTAACATTGCATATGCCATTAAATGCCAACAGTGCCCTTCAGTTCTCTATATAGGGCAAACAGGTCAAACCCTATGCCAAAGGATACATAGACACAAATCTGACATCAAGAATCACAAGACTGAGAAACCTGTAGAACACTTCAACCTTTCAGGGGAATCAATGGGTGACCCCAAAGTAGCTGTTTTATTGCAAAGGAACTTCAGGAACAGACTAGAAAGGACGACACTACAACACTCAGAACAATGGAATCTCCAAGACTTAACAGGGATATTGGTATCTTATCTCACTACATATGCTAACCTCATTCAGCTCTTACACCTGTATTCTCACCAATCCCCCAGAAGAGCCACATGTCCTCTTTATTTTATTTTAGTTCTTATTTGGAATAATAAATTAGAATAATAGATTGTAATGTAAAATAATGAATAATGGAATGGAATGGAATTTGGAATGGTAGATTAGAATGTATTTCTCTGGTCTGGGGACAGGGGAGATAACATTACACAGTCAATCGCCCCGCTTCGAAGAAGATGCTGTAAGGTCACCTCCATGCTTGGCAGGATTTCAGTTGAGTACTCTCAGCATTCCACAATTAAGGATACAACTGCCCATCAATCTCCAATTTTAACATACTTATTTCCTTGAGTATGTTTCCCCCGGAATTAAACCCAAACAAATGATAACCATATAAACTAAGCTTGTTATTCCTGTTTGGTCCTTGAATCTGCTAAATATCTTCATTATGCTGTATGCTAATTTACTGCTCACCCTCTACCTATATGTATGGACTAGTAATTTCCGATTCATTGTATCTGAAGAAGTGTGCGTGCACATTAGAGCTCATAGGTAAAGGTAAAGGTTCCCTTGCTCGAAAGCCAGTCGAATCCAACTCTAGGGTTGCAGTGCTCATCTCCATTTCAAAGCCGAAGAGCCAGTGCTGTCTGAAGACGTTTCCGTGGTCATGTGGCCGGCATGACTAAACACCAAGGCGCACGGAACTCATACTTTGAATAAAACTTTTGTTGGTCTTAAAGGTGCCACTGGACTCAAACTTTGTTCTGCTGCTTCAGACCAACATGGCTACCCGCCTGAATCTACATACACACAGAGAGAACCAGCTCTGGCAAAGTATACTTCAATTTCCGATAAAACCTTTAACTTCTGCCACCCGTCCTTGTTCTAAAATAATCTGTACAACACCCCTTCCCAAATTTCAAATTCAGCTATGATAATCATGTTATCCCTTTCTTCTTCTGAACAAGGTTAAGCAATACTGTTTTTAATTTTTCAGCTATTCAGCGTTATACTGATAGAACTAAGAATGTTCATCTGTTTTAATGCAGAGGTTGAAAGCTATTGTACAAACACTCAAAACACAACAAAGGAGGAAGAGGAGGAGGTTGGATTTATACCCCGCCCTTCACTACCCAAAGGAGTCTCAGAGTGGCTTAGAAACTCCTTTCCCTTCCTCTCCCCACAACAGACACCCTGTGAAGTAGGTGGGGCTGAGAGAACTCTGACAGAAACTGCTCTTTTTCAAAAACAGCTCTGTCAGAACTATGGCTTGCCCAAGGTCATCCAGCAGGTGCAAGTGGAGGAGTGGGGAATCAAACCTGGTTCTCCCAGATCAGAGTCTGCGCACTTAACCACTACACCAAACTGGTTTTATGTGCACGTCCACCTTCTTGTGAACTTTTCTACCATTTGTTCAAGTTAACATTTACCTGTTCTTTGAGCAGCACTCTCTGATGTTGAAACTGGAGTCTGGGTTGAAGATGCTAAAACAAGAGAGATGAGGCAGCAAAGTGCTTAACTTTTCTGTCAAAGGCATCTACCCATAAAATCAGCTGATATAGCCAATAAGGAATTTTACCACCAGAAGCCAAAAGAAACAGACTGCCTTGTTTTACACTGCAAACTGTGAGTGTCTGGCTTCAAGCTGGGCTATAGGACAGAAAAGGCACTGGCAGCTTTAGCTGATGACCTCCATCTGAATGTAGACAAAGGCCAAGTCTCTCTGTTGCTCTTACTGGATTTCTCTGCAGCCTTTGAGACAGTGGACCACGCCATCTGTGTTTAGTGGCAGGTTCAAGCCATTCCTTACAGACTGGCCTCAAAGGTTTGCTGTTGGAGAACAGATGTCATCAGTGCAGGACCTATCCTGTGGATTGCTACAAGGCAGAAACCTCTTCCACCCCCACACCACTATTCAATCTTGATGAAAAGCCCTTAGGACAAACTATCCAGTGTTTTGGGGTTGGCTCTCTACCTCCTTATTCAAATCTCCTGGTGATGTGGTAAAGAGTGAACAAATTGAAATGAAATTCTAACAAGACAGAGGTAATGCTAGCTGGAAGATAAAGATCTTGAAGGACATTGTGCGTCCCACCTTCCATGGGGTTCAGGTGACCCTTGCTGACTAAATTAAGAGCCTAGGGGCTATACAGGATCCAACATTATTGCTAGAGAAGCAAGTTAATGCAGTTGCAAAAAACACTTTCTTCCAACTCAGTTTAGCATAGAAGACGGTCCTTAACTTGACTCAGCCAGTCTGGCTACCAGTATCTATGGCATGGTGACACTGAGACTGGATTACTATAATGTTCTCAATACAGGTCTCCTCTCAAAGTCAACCTGGAGATTCAAGTTGGTACAGAATGCCACAGCCTGGTTATTAGCAGGGGCTAGGTGGAACATAGGAGGAATGTGGCATGGTATTGCCTGCTCTCATCAACTAAGCAGGGTTGGTACTTGAAGGGAGACCTCCAAGGAAGACTCTCCAGAGAAAGGCAATGGCAAACCACCTCTGCTGCTCACTTGCCTTGAAAGTCCCTGGCTGGGGTCATCTGCTGTGACTTGACAGCACTTTATGCACATACACAGGCAGAACAGGCATATAATTCCCATTCTGCAGTCACTCCACTGGCTGCCCATCAGTGACTGGATTCAATTCGAGGTATTGGATATCACATACAAAGCCCCTCAAAGCCTTGAACTCTCAGACCTCCCCCTGTGCTCTGCCACAATAGCTTTGTCCATCTGAGAAGGGCTTTTTGCAGGTGCCACCCTGCATATGAGCAAGATCAACAACAACATGTACACACACACATTTTAAGTGCCAACAGATTATTAGCAGCACTTTAAAACACAATAACTTTCCCCTCTTTTTCCATATTACTTTCTTCCAGTGAATATTTACCTACCATAAGACCAATGATTTGGAATAAAATGATTTTGTCTGTCATAAGGAGGACAGTTTCTCCATTCATCACACTGAGATGGCTTATCGTCAGAAGTTCATACTGGAAATTCTGAAGCCTTAAAATACATTGCCCCCCCCCACACACACACACCTTTTTTCCAGAAAAGAAAAACAACACTAAAACATTAAGGAAACTGAAAATATATTCAACACTTAACTTGCCTCCCAAAACCTCAACTGGGACTACCCCTTTATGAACATGAAATGTACTGCCTATGCAAGTTTCGTTAGCAAAATAACAAATGCCAATTAGTATTTTTAGGAAATTTGAAGATGTGTGCCTTAATTTTATTCAAACAGTTTTAAATACATCTGGAGTGACAACCCTAAACAGCTCCTAAATTTTTGCTAGTTGGGAAAATCAGAATAAATTTAAAGAAGTGGAATAGAAAGCATCTATACTGTAATGCTCCCTCATGGATCACTGCCTTGTCGTGGCGAGGGGGCTTGCGTGGTTCGATGAGGCTGTGGGCTATGCCGTGGAGGGCCACCCAGGACGGACAGGCCACAGCAGAGAACTCAGACCAGGCGTGATCCCTGGAGAAGGAAATGGCAACCCACTCCAGTATCTTTGCCAAGAAAACCCCATGGACAGTAACAAAAGGCTAAAAGATATGACGCCGGAAGATGAGCCCCTCAGGTCGGAAGGTGTCCAATATGCTACTGAGGAAGAGCAGAGGGCAAGTACGAGTAACCCCAGAAAGAGTGAAGCGGCTGGGCCAAAGCCGAAAGGACGCTCAGTTGTGGATGTGTCTGACGGTGAAAGGAAAGTTCGATGCTGCAAAGAACAATACTGCATAGGAACCTGGAATGTAAGATCTATGAATCAAGGTAAGCTTGACGTGGTCAAAAATGAGATGGCAAGAATGAACATCGACATCTTGGGAATCAGTGAACTAAAGTGGACAGGAATGGGCGAATTTAACTCAGAAGACCATTATATCTACTACTGTGGCCAGGAATCCCGTAGAAAAAATGGTGTGGCCTTTATAGTCAACAAGAGAGTGAGAAAGGCAGTATTGGGATACAATCTCAAAAATGACAGAATGATCTCGGTCCGAATCCAAGGCAAACCATTCAACATCACAGTAATCCAAGTCTATGCCCCAACCACTGCTGCAGAAGAGGCTGAAGTGGACCAGTTCTACGAAGACCTACAACAGCTCGTAGAACTAACACCAAAAAATGATGTCCTCATCATCATAGGGGACTGGAATGCTAAAGTAGGAAATCAAAAGGTAACCGGAATAACAGACAAGTTTGGCCTTGGAGAACAAAATGAAGCAGGGCAAAGGCTAACAGAGTTTTGTCAAGAGAACACGCTGGTCATAGCAAACACCCTTTTCCAACAACCTAAGAGGCGTCTCTACACATGGACATCACCAGATGGGCAACACCGAAATCAGATTGACTATATAATTTGCAGTCAAAGATGGAGAAGCTCTATCCAGTCAGTAAAAACAAGACCTGGAGCTGACTGTGGCTCAGATCATGAGCTACTCATTGCAAAATTCAGACTTAAATTGAAGAAAATTGGGAAAACCACTCGGCCATTCAGATTTGACCTAGATCGCATCCCCAATGAATATACAGTAGAGGTGAAGAATAGGTTTAAGGGACTAGATTTGATAGATAGAGTGCCTGAAGAACTATGGACAGAGGTCCGTGACATTGTAAAGGAGGCAGCACTCACCGCCATCCCAAAGAAAAAGAAATGCAAAAAAGCAAAGTGGCTGTCTGATGAGGCTTTACACATAGCAGAGGAAAGAAGGAAAGCTAAAGGCAATGGGGAAAAGGAAAGATTTGCCCAACTGAATGCAGATTTCCAGAGAACAGCAAGGAGAGATAAGGAGGCTTTCCTGAATGAACAATGCAAAGTAATAGAGGAAAACAATAGATTGGGAAGGACTAGAGATCTCTTCAAGAAAATTGGAGAAATCAAGGGAACGTTCCATGCAAAGTTGGCCATGATAAAGGACAAAAATGGTAGGGACCTAACAGAAGCAGAAGAGATTAGGAAAAGATGGCAAGAATACACAGAAGAACTATACAAGAAGGACCTCGATGTCCTTGACAACCACGATGGTATAATCACTGACCTTGAGCCAGACATCCTGGAAAGCGAAGTTAAATGGGCCTTAGAAAGCATTACTAACAACAAAGCTAGTGGAGGTGATGGTATCCCAGCTGAGTTATTCAAAGTCTTAAAAGAAGATGCTGTTAAAGTGCTGCACTCAATTTGCCAACAAATTTGGAAAACACAACAGTGGCCACAGGATTGGAAAAGGTCAGTTTACATTCCAATCCCAAAGAAGGGCAATGTCAAGGAATGTTCAAACTATCGCACAATTGCACTCATTTCACACGCTAGCAAGGTCATGCTCAAAATCCTACAAGCTAGGCTCCAACAGTACGTGGATAGAGAACTGCCAGAAGTACAAGCTGGGTTTCGAAGAGGTAGAGGAACTAGAGATCAAATTGCCAACATTCGCTGGATTATGGAGAAAGCAAGAGAATACCAGAAAAACATCTACTTCTGCTTCATTGACTATGCTAAAGCCTTTGATTGTGTGGATCACAATAAATTATGGCAGGTTCTTAAAGAGATGGGAGTACCAGACCACCTCATATGTCTCCTGAGAAACCTGTATAAGGGTCAAGAAGCAACAGTTAGAACCGGATATGGAACAACTGATTGGTTTAGCATAGGAAAAGGAGTACGACAAGGATGTATACTGTCACCTTGCTTATTTAATTTATATGCAGAGTACATCATGCGAAATGCTGGCCTGGATGAATCACAAGCTGGAGTTAAGATTGCTGGGGAAAAGATCAATAACCTCAGATATGCAGACGATACCACTCTGATGGCAGAAAGTGAAGATCTAAAGAGCCTCTTGCTCAAAGTGAAAGAGGAGAGTGCAAAAGTGGGCTTGAAGCTCAACATCAAAAAAACTAAGATCATGGCATCTGGCCCCATCACTCCTTGGCAAATAGAAGGGGAAGTCGTAGAAGTAGTGACAGACTTCACGTTCCTAGGATCTCAGATCACTGCAGATGGTGACTGCAGCCATGAAATTAAAAGACGCCTGCTCCTTGGGAGGAAAGCGATGGCAAACCTAAACAGCATGATAAAAAGCAGACACATCATCTTGCCAACAAAAGTCCGCATGGTCAAAGCAATGGTATTCCCCGTAGTAATGTATGGCTGTGAGAGTTGGACTATAAGGAAGGCCGAGCGCCGAAGAATAGATTCTTTTGAACTATGGTGCTGGAGAAGACTCTTGAGAGTCCCTTGGACTGCAAGGAGATCAAATCAGTCAATCCTAAAAGAAATCAACCCTGACTGTTCCCTGGAAGGCCAGATCCTGAAGCTGAAGCTCAAATACTTTGGCCACCAAATGAGAAGGGAGCATTCACTGGAGAAGACCCTGATGCTGGGAAAGATTGAAGGTCAAAGAAGAAGGGGACGGCAAAGAATGAGATGGTTAGACAGTGTCATCGATGCAACGAACATGAAATTGAGCAAACTTCACCGGACAGCGGAAGACAGGAGGGCCTGGCGTAATCTGGTCCATGGGGTCGCGAAGAGTCGGACTCGACTGTGCGACTGAACAACAACAAATACTGTAATGACCAGTGAATGAGGGCTTCCAACTGGGACCTCTTTGTCTGTGGAAACTGACTTGTTTTGAATGAAACCAATGGAGACCCAGGGAAGGTCCTTTTCAGCAGCTGCTCCAGGTTATGGTGTGCCCATCAACCACGAGAAGCTGGTGCCATCTCAACTGGTATTTTAGAAAAAATTGAGGATGCTCCTGTGCTGAAAGACTGTTAATGTATTTTATGATGATGTTGCAAATCAATCGTTTCAAAATTATTTTTAAACTATTGTTTTATATATGTTGCTTATTAAAATGCCTAAAGGCAGCACAGAATTAAACTGACTAAACATAAGGAAGCTTATTATCTAGAACTGGAATGTCTGAATTCAGCTTTGGGTTGGTGGGAAGACCATGGTCAGTCAAGGTTTGAATTTCTGTTACTCAAAATTTCTTGGCTAAAAAAGACTTGGCCAGCAGCCAACCCATAAATACCAGAGGTCAAAGAACCTGAAATGCTTATCTTTAGGAGTTCCTTGAGACCATTATGCCACATAAGGGAGCTGCATCATGAAGAGGAACTCAACCGGAATCTCATTCTCTCCTCCATAAGCAGAGCAAGTTCTGTGATCTGAAGTCCTCCTTGCACAAGACTGAGGAACGGTGATTCCTGCTGATTCCCCTCCCTTTCTGCAGTTCTGTGTCACACAGTATATAGTAGAGTTCTGTAAAATTCCCCCAGACCTCAGCAGTAGCTTTATTGAAGGAGGGGTGCAGGAGACAGAAAAAGAAGGTAGTAAAGATATGTATTGCAAACTGCCTTGGTTTGCCAGACCTTGGATTTAACTGTGTGTATGCAGGGGAGGAGACCTCAAATTTCCCCAGGCATTCACACCTCTAATCCAGCTTTCCATACATATTTCGAGTTTCCAGTTGCTGAAGGGGAGTGGTGTGTAATTAGAATACATACCTATATTCTGTGATAATTCAGGATGTGTTTCTGCTCTCTCATCATTCGGTCCAATCCCAACCTGCTCTGCAGGCAAAGTACCAGGGTTACCATTAGTGCTTGGAATTGTCGATATGACATTAGAAATCACTGGAGTGCTTACTACAGAGAGTACGTTTGTGGAAGGAGCGCTGCCAGGTAAGCTAAGAGATACTGAGGCAGAAACAGTAGCAGCAGTACCAACATTCAAATGGCCAATCCCAGAAGTGCTTTGTTTCAAAAGAACAGGTGCTAGAGGTGCCATAGGGTTACCTTCCAGTTCTACGGGCAACTGCTCCACTTCCAAACTGTTAGGAATTGGAACATCTACTTCCTGGCCTTCCACTTCTCCCTCCACACCATATTGTTCTTCCCCTTTCTCAAAGCCATCCGTGACTTTCTTACATGCTTTTGTTAGCAAAAATTGGCCAATTCTGTCCACCTTCCCCTTTCCCTTAGTAGATGAAACTGGACTTCGTCTATTGATAGAAGATCCGGGGCTAAGTGCACGAGGCGGGGAAACCACAGCTCCAGACTGTGTGGCTGCAACAGAGCATGGGTCAACAGAGGCACAAGTTTGAGAACTCATCTCCTCTGGGTTGAAATCTTTGACTTGTTGAATAGGAGGATGCAAAGAAGTATTTGAAGGAACAGTTGATGGAGAAGAGGGAAGCTGAACAGGAGTTGCTAGTGAATTAATAACCAATGACCGGCTTGATGGCATGCTTGAGATAGGGGTATTAGATGATGCGGTAGGTGGTGCAGGCCCAGATGAGAACTTTATATTTTGGGATAAATGCAAAGGACCAACAACTGCAACAGACTGTGGCATTAAATTAGAATTAGAAGTCATTGGGGTTGCAGGAATTGTACTTGGCTGAGACCCTTTCATAACCTGAATTATTGAGGATGAATTTATAAAAACAGGAGTAATGAACTGAGGTCGAGCATTAGACTGAACGGTTGTTTGTCCTTCAGAAGCCATGACTTTATTTCCCACATTAGGCATGGTGACAACAGTAGACATTAATGTAGGTTGTAAATGAGAAGGCAATGCTGCTGATGAATTAGAAGCTGATGTGATAGGGTTGGAAGTTACAAATACAGTTATCTGATTGGGTGGGAGTGGTGTAGAAATAGAAGCAGAGTTAACGGACCTCTGAATTACTGGGGGAATATTCTGAGAAACATTTGAGTTTATGTCTCCTACATCTTGCTGCATTTGAGTTGAACAGGTTTCAGTGCTTGGAGGTAAGGTTAGGGAACAAGCAGGATCTTTGGTAGAAGAGGGATCCTGCTGAGGAGGAGGAGGAGGAATGGCAGTAATTTTTTTAAATTCCTCTGCACAAGTCACTGTTGGAGACACTTCAAGGCCAGGGAGACCTGGAGGCTTAATGGTTACGTTAGGAGCTCCAGAATGGTCAAGAAGTTGACTTAAAGATGTTGGTGCCTCACGCATAGCTGGAGAGAGAATAATCTTGTTTTCTTCCAGGCTGGGAAGCTTGCTGGCTTCTACAGAAGTGGCCTCTCTTTTCTGTTGCTCTTCATGGACTAGGATTTTGATTTCTTGGCTTGAAACACCTTTCAGCTCAATGCTACGTTGATCTTTGTTCATTTGGGCAGCTTGCGTACCTGGACAGGCACTGTCTTGAGGGCCACTGAAGCTCTCTTTGTGGTTATCCTCAGGAATACCAGTCATAACAGATACAGGTATTGCAGGGTTCTGAACAGTCAACATTCCATTATTTTGAAAACTTCCAGGCATGGGCATTTGCATAGGAGAAGGGCCAACCATTATACTTCTCTGTAAATCCATGTTATGCATGAGCGCTGGATTCTGCTGAGGTGTCAAAGCTAATTTGGTTGCTTTTGAATTTTGCCTTCCAGGGCTTGGTGTGGTTTTCCTACTTGACCCAGGACTGGACCTTCTGCTGTTGCTTGGACTGGCACGCTTTGCTCCTCCAGTATTGGTTTGCTTTCCTGAATTAATAGCCATAGGATCCAACTTGTGTGTTTGTGGGGAGACAAAATTTGATTGATTGTTCATGGTGAGATTTGATGGTGCTTGCCCAATGGCCTTCAAAGTGGTTGGATTAAGACCCTGCTGATCAAAACCTCTATTAAGATTAGGCCTAGGAGGCAAAGGAATATTAATCTGAGGAGGAAAGAGACCTGCAATAGAAGCATTGAGCCTCTCTGGGGATAAACTTATTTCTGATGGCTCTGTGCTTGGGGGGCGATTATTGGGAGTCTGAGGATAGTACGGTCTTGGACTTGCCCTATTTGGTGTTTTGGGTCTTGATGTTTGTGATGTAGTAGCAACATTTTGAAAATGGTGTGGGTGAGGACCAGGAAGAGAATTAGGCTGCTGTTGAGGACTTGCACCTTGGGAAGCTGACAAAGGAGAAGGTCCAGGTTTTGGCCCTGCCATCATTAATTGGTTTTGTGAAACCACTAAATGGGATGCAATATTATTCTGAGTCCCTGATGCTGGAGGGGCTTCAGACCCATTTCCTTCTGCAATAGAGGGTACCGATGGAACTTCTCCCAGTGGAGAACTAGTAGGGTTCTGTGCATTATCTTGGTAAACTATCTTTCGCGCAGTATTCACTAGAGAAGGATTGTTTGGCATAGGAAGTCTTTGCTTGTCAGGAGATGGAGGCACTGCACCAGGACCTTGCAGACTAACCATAACTGACATGTTGCCCCCTGGCTGCATCGGCATTCTTTGAGTCTCTACATTCAGAGGGCCCCTAGGTTGATGGACACCTTGAGGAATAGGAAGTCTGGCGGATTTAGGGTCCTGTTGCATCATAAGCATCATCATCATCTGTTGTTGCTGCTGTTGCTGTTGCGATTGTGTCTGCTGAGGTGTTGGTGTAGGTTGCTGCTGCTGCTGCCCATGTTGCAAAAGCTGAGGTGGTATTTGCTGAAGGGATCTTTGTTCCATCGGCTGTGATGGGTAGCCTACAGATAGATATAAGACAAACATTCATTTATCAGAAATACAGAATTTGTCGCTATAATCCAGCTCCTTAGCAGAGGACTGACAGGTAAACAATGTAATACCTTTTTAAAAAGATAAAATTAGCAGGAAGCATTATTACAGCTGGAATTACTGAACATATAAAATAACAAGTCTTGCTAAGAATCACAATGGGCTTCTGCAAAGTCCTTCTGGCATTCTTTGCATGTCTCTACAAGCATGTGCATATTATAGATTAGGACTTCCAAAAGACTATTCATAATATGTTGTTGAAGGCTTTCATGGCCAGAGTTCATTAGCTGCTGTAGATTTTCCAGGCTGTCTGGCCGTGGTCTTGGCATTGTAGGACCTGATGTTTTGCCAGTAGCTGTGACTGGCATCCTCAGAGGTATAATACAGAATGATGGAGTACTCTCTGTGTCAAGGTGAGCAGAAAAATTGTAGGCAAGTAATTTATATCTACTCTGGAAGGTGGGGTAGGGCTGAGTCATTATCTTGTAGGAGTTCCCCAGGCTATGAACATGCTAAGGGAGCTTTCCTGAGGAGGTTCTTTTGTCTATGGATTGTTTCCTGAGGAGGTACATACACATACAAAAGAACCTCCTCAGGAAAGCTCCTCCATTAGCATGTTCATAGCCTGGGGAATTCCTACAAGATAATGACTCAGTCGTACCCCACCTTCCGGATATAAATTACCTGCCTACCATTTTTCTTCTCACCTTGACACAGAGAGTACTCCATCTCTCTGTGTTATACCTCTGAAGATGCCAGTCACAGCTACTGGCAAAACGTCAGGTCCTACAATGCCAAGACCACAGCCAGACAACCCGGAAAATCTACAGCAGCTAGTATTCACAATGTTACTCATAAAAAATGCCACCTCAAGCAGTTATACTCCTTTAAGCCCATTAACTTCAATGGATTTAGAAGGGTATAACTCTACTTTGGGTGGCTCTGTAAAGATCCTTATGTAATTAGAAGAGGATGAGTAATGGACTGGCAACACGAAGTAAGGACTGGAGTACATGCAGTTTTCACAAAGGAAAGAATTAAGTCCAGGGTCTTCAAGTTATTTCATTGAGACCAGCAACAATCTAGAAAAAAGTCAACCCAAGTTAATGGGTGCTGCCAAATTATTCAAGGATGTGTTACCCCAGACACAAAGAGAAAAGCTCTAAAGGAACTCTCCATATTGTCTGAATAGGCAACAAAATGAAATGTGGTGCCGATATTCAGGATTTCGGCATTTCACCATATAGACACCACCAAATCATGGCTATATCATGTTGCAGAATTTGCAGGTATGTTGCAAGTCACTATGGAATATTCCACAACCTGTAAGAAATGTAAACAAGTTCTTAAATCCTGTTTATATATGCTTGGAAACCGGGATCAGCTGCAGCTCCCTGCAGTTTATTTACATGTCAGAAAAGATGTTATTGGGTACAAAGGCAGGAAACTTTGGATGCACATGATTTATGAAAAAGCCTCTTTGGAGCTTGCTGGAGATGACATGAAAAATCACATTTAGAATCAGTGTTAAAAGCTATGACAACATCTCTGAGGCACAATAAATAACATTACTGCATTTACTGAATACATTAACACCATCATAAAATATGCTCATCACCTGGTGGTCTGTTTGTGAAGTCCGCAAGTTTATGTCCAGTGTTATCCATATTTATACCTTGCTCTCCTGGCACTGATGGCTGATCTGCCTCTTCCAGACCAGCTGGGCGTGAATCTGAGGCACTAAAGACAGAAATATGTTTGACTAATGCAAATTTAATTCTTCCCCCAAAAAAGTGACTGCATTTAAGTGCAAAAAAGTGTATGACATGCTGCGCCTTCCCTTTGTGCTGCGCTATAGTCAGACATTTATTACACACAAAATGTTTCTCCAGCCCTTGATCAAATACAGCAATCACATTGTTCACTGACAGAACATGGGTCTATCCTACAAATATTTTTCAGTTGTAGGTCTTAAAAAACTTTATTATGGTTAGAAGCAAACATGCCTGGCTATTCTTCTTGCAGGATAACCCCTCTCAAGACTCACTTATTTAAGTCTGTGCTACTCCATCATAGCTGTTCTACTGTGAACCAGCCCAAGAGAACTATAATGCTGTTCAAATCCTTGGGTTAATAATTACATATCAGCTGAAAGGATGAGAGATTGTGGAACCTGTGAGGCAAGATAATCTACTAAACTGTAGTAAGCAGACCTCAACAAATTAATGAAAGTACCCTCTCACATGATAAATAAGCAGTAAATCT
Source organism: Gekko gecko (assembly GCA_029375565.1). Taxonomy (NCBI): domain Eukaryota; kingdom Metazoa; phylum Chordata; class Lepidosauria; order Squamata; family Gekkonidae; genus Gekko; species Gekko gecko. The sequence goes on from JAPDNY010000006.1 coordinate 143,972,112, forward strand.
TTGGTTATCAAAACTAAAGGAGATCTCATACAGTATCACAATGCAGGACTCACAATACAGAGTGTGGCAAAAGACCCATCTAGCTCAGTTCTGTCAGAAGTGTGAGCAGTTCCCACTGTTTCAGACACAGATCTTCTGCCAAGGAGGAGATGCTAAATGCTGAACCTGGCATCTTATACGTGCCAAACACATACACTATTTGCTCTGGGAGGTTTCTTCAAAGAGATACCAAGATATGGCTGGAATGCACATATTACAGCAACCTTGCTTAAGCTAAGCAAGCGCAGCTCTGGTCAGCACCGGGATAGGAAACCTGCTGGGAACCCACTGCATGCTGCCTTGAGTTCCATGATGCAATGAAGGATATTAAATGAATACTGAAGGTGGATGCAAGATCAAAAGATTTTCCAGGTTAAATTTTTAAAAAAGATCAAAGAAAATTGTTTTATTAAGGAATAAGTTCAGGAGCTCTAGCAATACCATAAGCAAAAATTGGCCCATCCTGTACTGTACCCCTGGCAGTCAATGGAAGGTAGGAGAATTGCTGCCTCTCCTTTTGATTGGTTCTCAGCCTACCATTAGAACTTAACACAAACAGTCTGAGCCATGGGATGCTCCTATGAACTAGTTCAAAGGGAGAATTTGCTTTAAATCAAATGCCATAAAGACAATTGTTCAGATACACACAGAAAACATTTCTTAATGCCTTATCGTCTATATAAATACGGACATTAACTACAGTTAAGACATAATTCAAATTTTCCAAAGCCAGGAAGTACAAAACTGTGTAGCTACTATGTTGAGAGCAAGATTAAAAAAAAAACAACCCAGGTTTTTTTTTCCTTTACTCAAGGGAAATTATTTTAGAGGTTCTTTCTTGTTGACTGTTTTGATTTATACTGTGTAAGTTACCAGTTAAAAAAGTGAACTATGATGTAAATAAACAAACATAAATAAATAAAAGGACAGCATAATAACCTTAATAATGTGCTGCATCATGGGTTAATGAATGCAAAAAATCTCTATAGGCCGTTTTCTATAAACCATGCTGAAGAATAGATTCTTTTGAATTATGGTGCTGGAGAAGACTCTTGAGAGTCCCTTGGACTGCAAGGAGATCAAAGCAGTCAATCCTAAAGGAAATCAACCCTGACTGTTCCCTGGAAGGCCAGATACTGAAGCTGAAGCTCAAATACTTTGGCCACCAAATGAGAAGGGAGCACTCACTGGAGAAGACCCTGATGCTGGGAATGATTTAAGATCAAAGAAGAAGGGGACGGCAAAGGATGAGATTGTTAGACAGTGTTATTGATGCAACGAATATAAAATTGAAAAAACTCCAGAGGACAGCGGAAGACAGGAGGGCCTGGCGTGATGTCGTCCATGGGGTCACGAAAAGTCGGACTCAACTGTGCGACTGAACAACAACAACAAACTTTATGTTTTAGTTGAATGGAGGTTCTGCCATTGCACTTGCAGTGTCAGGTAATAATGACTTGCAAAATATAAATAAAGGCTCTCAAGCTAATTCATAGTTCAAAGAGCACATCAGTATTGTGCTCTTTTTGTTCCTTCCCTATTTGTTGATTACTATCCCCATTCATGGCTTTGCATAGCTATACATGATGCCTCATTATTACCTGATCAATGTGCTACACTTGACAGTCTGATCTTAGGAATGTTTGTTTTTAAAAAGAAATGACTAATGAGTATACACAGCTCTGCATCCCTATGCAATGATTTTTGCTATGCAATAAGGGTGGGGTTTTTTTTGTAAGTGTGGCAGAGGGGAGTTGGGTGGAAAAGACTGATCCTTGTGGGGCTGCAAAATGAAGTGTTTAGGAAAATACAGGTGAGTAGCTGTACCTCATCAGATTTCTTTGAACCAAAATTATGAGAAGGAACGAAGGACAAAATATTTTATCAAAGGTCTCCTATATTAGGATAAAGTAAGGCTAGTATCTTATGGTGGTACTACCTTTTGTGTGGAAGAAATCCAAAGCAATAGGGGAAGGGTGCATAATTGGTTACGCAACATACTGAGATCTCATAACAAACCTGTGTCTGCCCATGGCAGGCACTAACACAGCCTCCTCTTGTGCTCCAGCCACCTCAAGTCTCAGTGAGAAAGGCAGGCTATAAATAAAGTAGATAAAATAAAAGAGAGACAGAGCACAACTGATGCTTCTTCACTGAGAAAGCCTTCAATCCCAAATCTGCTGTGATGCCTGAGTTCCAACAAACTGGAATTCTCAGTTTAATCCTGTATTATGCCTAATGCATAAGAGGAGGAGTTGGGAGAGAAAACATAGATATTAGATCCAGAGTAAAGCAGCAATTTCCACTGATTTCCCCTTCCTGCTGTGGACCCCTTCATGCCATTCCTCACAATCCACGATCCCCTAAGAGCAGAATTTTGTGGAGATCAGTAGCAATGGGAAGGAGGGCAAGAAAGTTCCATTCCACTGACAGAAAATTTAGTTTGGATCCAACCCAGTGTTTGTGCCTGTAATGAACAAACCAAGGTTTGACAGGATGTCTGAATGGCACCACTAGCTGCAAAAGTTACTTTACCAATAATAGCTGCTAAAATCTGTGGCTGCACACACCTGCATCCCAAGAGCCAAACTACACAGTACGTTTCTTCATTTTCCCATGTTCCCCACAGCTACATGGCAGCTGACAGGAACGAATTCTTTTAAAAAGAAAAAAAGAAAAGGAGAGCCAAAACAGGCTCAGAATGGCGCCTCAGTGGGAGGAAGGGCTCCTGACTCTGCCCCAGCATTTTCTCACACAAAACCCACCTGGGAGGGTAGTTATTTCATGGGGAGTTATTTCAACAGTTTTGCTGCTTCACATATACTTCACGTGGAGCAACAAAACAACATCCCCTAATGTTGCTTTTTGCACAAGAAATTTGTTGGGGGAGGGGGGGAGAGGCAGGAGACCTCCTGCAGCACTGTTCCAAAACAGCTTGGGCCTCTTCTTTTTTTAAGCAGTTCCCCACAGTTGCTATGTGGCAGTGGGGAACACAGGAAAACAAACAACGAAATATCGTTTGGCTCCCAGTCATCTACTATCACAAATTAGAACATGGTAGTCGATACATTTCTCCCTTTGTTCACCTGCTTCTTCCATAGTAACTCTCAATCCCTTCCCTTATTTTTCCAGTTATCATCTCACTTGATTTAGCAATTCCTGTAAACAAAATACTGATCCCTTAGGAAACACTGGGGGCAAAGATCAGAGGGCCATACACTGCAAATTATTTTTATATTAAAGCTAAAACTTGTAATAATTGTGATGTGTTCTAGAACTCCAGTGAAACGAACCAAAATAGATCTGTACCACCCTCTGTTCAAGTATGAATGAGTACAAAAAGTATCAGAAATGTGGGATTTTAAGAGAACCAGCATAAACGCTCTTCTTTACTGCCGCATCTGTACAATCTCATTCCTTCCCACCACCCTCATTTAAAGAAAGAAAGGACCACGATAATAGCCAATACACTGAATGTAATACAGAAAAGTATGTATTTGTCTTATACTTGCTAACTTGCAAAAATTCCCATTTTAGCAAAAGCCTTAATCTTTAAGTAACAATGTTCATAAGTCAGTATTACAGCACAAATAACAACAAATGAAGAGCACTTCAAACACAACATTCCAGATCAATGCTTAATATCTTAAGGAGCCAGGGGTTCTTAGTGCTCAAATTTTCATGAATAAGACATTATGAGAAAATCAGTTACTTATCAGATAGTAAGTTGAAATTCATCCCCTGTGTTCTGTTGAAAAAAGTGCATATTTATATTTTATTTTTATATAATTCTACAACTCCAGATATACATGTATCCATACTTTTGTATCACATTCAGAATACTGGTTGCTTTTTTGTGGCCCTTTACCATCTATTTGTGGCCCTCTATTTTCTACCATCACACAAATTCAAAGATCTGCTGAAACTCTTCTTGTATTCAGAACAAACTCTGCAAATTAAAGTTTGTTCAAACTTATGACATCTTCCCTTCTTGCCCAGTACTTCTGGGCAAGATTGCCTTCTCCCTCTCAGTTACTGTACCCAGAAACACATCAAAGTTGTCAAAGAGATCCAAGATTGAAATCCAACAGGAGAATGGGTGTAGGATGTGAAATATTCTTACTTCTGTTTTCCACTGATGTTACAAATTCACTCAGGTGTGAGTTTTAAACCTTAAGCATATAAATTGGTGGTGAGAGAAACCACTGTCCATGAACGTGTATTTTTATGCTTTTATGCATTTCCATTGCACAAGGACTCTGGTACAAGTAGAATCTTGCTGGATCCAACCCACCCTCACCAATACCTGTTTGCACAGAGATCAGAGTCACAAACTGAAGGTCTGGTCAACAGCTACACATATGGAACCAAGCACTGCCCCACTACGTTGCAAAAGGCTAAGTTTAGTCTAACTATTGTCAATAGCTCTTAGAACTTCATGTTGACTTGCAGACTCAGGGCCAATTTAAACATAATGCTGGTGAAGCAAAAGAACTTACCAAGCATTTCATTTAAACTGCTCTCTCACCCATGCAAAGCACCTATGCATGCTTAGTCATCCCACCAGAAAAATACTCATCTGCACCAAGTCTCTCTAGCATACTAACTAAGCACACATAGCTGTTTTGCATAGGAAACAGTCCACGTTACACACAAGAAGCCATGCAAGTGTAAAGTTGCATGGCTGGGTTATTTTGCCTTGCCAGAATCACATTTAAATTAGCCCACCAGTTTTAAACATCAATACATGGATCCACCTCCACTATGGAAAAAGCCACATGATTATTATAAGACAATTTATGAACACAGAGAACCTTGCTTTTCTTTAACGTCAAAATAACCACTGAAACAGAACTGAGAAAATTCTTTGAAGAGAATCATATACCTTTTCCTATTAATCTATTACAATGAAAATTACACCACAATATACTATTACACATTCTCACTAGTTTGTCTACACTTACCTGTTTCAAACATTAAGTGACTGCTGTATTTTCTATCGTAATTGGTTATTACCTATTTGATCCATATTGTAGAGCACAGCCTTTTTTTTGTTGGAAACAATCATTTAAGGAGAAAAGTCTCTTGCTTTTTATTTTGCTTTTTCAATTTATGTGTTTGCAAACTTCAATCTTAGTAAAATCATGTAATAAGTCTCACCTGTTCGAAAGCTGTGATTTCTTTAAAAATCCTCATCCCAAGATTAAATGAACTCTTTTGAAGGAAATAATTGCTTTAATAAGTTAGTGGGCCCACTAAAGTCTCTACACATAACAGTGTAGAAAAAGCATCCAAGGACAGAAATAGTTTAATTAATAAAATAGAAATGAAAACAATGACCTAGTGACTGCTGTATAAAAGGCCAGAAGTCTGCACATATACATGATTTTCTCGATTTCCATTTTCTTCTGCCTACTTTTTTAGAGGGGGTAGGGAGAATTGAGGAACTCTAGTGTATTGTATAAGCCATGTCCTACAAATTGCCTCTTTTATGCAGTTGAAGATGGTAGGGTCCTAACTGTCACTTTTAGGCCTTACTGCATGTAGAAGGTGGTCTGGTCCACTAAATATCTGAACTAACCCATTACATGACAAGAAAGCACTGTGTTCCAATCTCATGATTTGTGGGAATTGCTTTTCATATTAGAATGTTGTATCCTGACTTAGAAATTGCAATTTGTTAACCAAGATTGGAGACCATGTCTAACATGATGCAACATACAGGGGTCGATTAAGTACATGAACTATATGTGATAGTTTTATTATCTGTGACACAGTCAAGGCAAGGAAAATCACGTTGACCTACAGTGTCAGGGCAAAAGAGAATTTCTTCCACCATTATTCCTGTAGTTATCAGCAAGCAGTCAGAGGGACTCGATACATTCAACTCTGCCCTCTCAGTCACTGACACTACAACTTTCATGGGGCTAGATTTTTTTTCCAGGCAAAGAAAAAGGGGGAATCACATATTACACAGAAGCATGTTTGCTTCCTGACAGAAATGGCATGAAGGACATAGCAAATGAAGTAAAAAGGAGAGCTGGAACCCATATGTGCACTCCGAAAGGTGACAGGAGGGCCAGAAGTAAATAATGCTTTCAGTGGCTATGATTTTATATTGTAGATGACACTGTGGTAGCAGCCAGCAGCCCATCCAGAGCATTCCTAATCCAGTCCCTATGATCCTTCTTCATTTATACACTGAAATCCTCAGCAGAGGAGATGCATATTAAGAGGGGAGAAATCTACAAGTACTCTTTGGCTATTCATTCTGGCTAATAGGCCAATGAAAAGCGTACCTTCTATGCCTTCTGTTGCTGCTTTTGTGAATTGCTTCTACACCAGCTCTATGAATGGGCTTTTCTCCTGGTAAGTGACAGCTTTCAGAACTAGCTTAACAACTAACACATATACACATAATGAAGTAATTTTACCAAACAATTTCTTTAATTCATTTGCATAGGATGGATGCTCCAATGGCAGAACTGCCATTGTGCTGTAATTTAGAGGCTCTGGAAAAAATAATCATATGCAAAGCTATGAGCGATTCACATATGACAAATAGAGTTCAGTAGTGTAGGAAACAAAAGTGTTTTTAAACCTACTTAATTTGTTCTACTTGCTGATTATTTTTCTTCTTCCTTGGAGGTTTTTTCTTCTTGGGCTTATTGGCATTTTGATTGTTCGGTTTGCTGCTTACACCAAAATGTCCTGCAGATATATCACTTTGTAGCAAGTTTACCAATAGTGGGCTTGTTAGTGTGACATCTTTGTTGACAGGAAAGCTTGGATTCTGCCCACAGGAAATCTGATTTCCATTTTGGGATCCACCAAAAGGAGCACTAAAAGACATTCCGTGTCCAGCAAAATGGCCCCCCGATGCATTGCTGTTTCCTTGCATCCCCTGCAAGTGGGGTGGCACCATGTTTCCTTGCTGCATGGAAACATCAGGTAGCATTTGTGTCAAGCTTACATCACTGCCTGTTGTAGTGGTAGTATCACCCAGTTGCTGAGACATGTGAGGGTTAGGGCCTGTCGGCCTCAGAATTTGTCCTTGAATACCCATAACCTGAGAAGGATTGCCATTCCCAGGGCCTTGCTGGGTCATCATCTGCCCTGTGAATTGCACCATGTTTCCTTGCATATTGGGAGTTGGTCCTCTCATTATTTGAGCTGGCCCCGTCATGACATTAGACTGGCTTTGAGCATTAAATTGTTGTTTATTTCCTTGCATCTGATTGGTCATCATCTGCTCCATCATAGAGTTTTGGGGCAGCAGCACCTGGCCTTGGGGTCCCATCATCTGATTGTGTGCAGCCATCATTTGCTGTCCTTGCTGGGGAATCATCTGTTTGGGTGGGGTCATCCTTTGTTGCACTGGACCAAGATTTTGGTTTTGAGGTGCTACCATCATCTGGCCCTGTGGCATGAGCTGAGCTCGAGAAAGTATCATCTGGTTTTGCGGATTTAGAGATCCCTGAGGCTGAATGTTCACCATCTGTCCTTGGGAGGACACTACTTGTTGGTGCATCCCCATGAGCTGCGATTGTGGTCCTTGTGGAGGCTGTCCTTGCATGTTGCCCAAATTTACTTGTGGAACGCCACTGGAGCCTATCTGCTGGTTGCTTATATTTCCATGAAGTCCCATTAAATTGGTCTGCATCATATTCGGTGGGCCATGTTGAACTTGCATCTGACTTTGGGAAGGACCATTTCCTTGACCACCTTGAAAATGCATATCATTCAAGTTACAGTAATACCATTAATTTAATTACAATCAACATGTAAATTAAAATAACTTTTAAAAAATCAGTGTACTGAATATTCACAATACCAGAAAAACTAGGTGCAATACTTATGAAAATATCCTTGGCAGAAGGACTGAAACAGCCATCATTTCTAATAAATTTTAAATGCCAATTACACATAATCGTAATGTGCAAATTTTAGTTGTAATAAACTAGTGAACTGGCATGAAAAAACTACAAAGAATTCAACTACCATAAAAGATTGTTTAGAAATAAAAAGTATTTAGAATTTTTTTACTCAAAATTTTGAAAATAGTTCTTGGACAAAATATTCTAGAAATGACAACCTCTTTCTTGTCATCAGAAGTACAGCACTTGGTATGTCCACATTTTAGTTAAAAGGACGGTTTGTTGGGAGTCCACAAATGGAAGCAATGGCAGTTGGTTTTTGAAAAATAGCACATAATTTCTTCCCCTTTCCTCTCAAATAAGTTAACTGTTGAGATTAAGGAGTCTATGGGTTGGATACAACCAGAATTTCCCCTAGTAAAAAAGGGAGGAGTGGCCTTTGACCACCAAAAGGCTACACATGGGATCATGATACCTGCATGAACAAAAGCCATGTGGGATGGGGTGGTGTTAAGAAGAAGAATTGGGTAAGACTGAACAAAAATGCTGGATGGATGCAAACCTACATTATTTAACACAGCATTTTGCTAGTCCTGAACACACACATTTACAGGTCTAAGTCAACATTTATAATGCACCAATCATTTACAAATACTGAACCTTCTTTCATATCTCTTTCCTAATTTACAGTGGCTAAGTAATTCATCAGAATACAATTAACAGACCTGTATGTTGTACACTCTGACTTGTTTGTAGTTGAGATGTTCCACTATTTGCAGGTGTTCCTGGTGCTGTAGAAGGCACTGGACTTTGCATGAAGTTCTGGTTTGTCTGTCCTGCAGGAAAGCCAGGTGGGAGACGCTTCGGCATTCCTGGATAGAAAATTACTTTGTCCATTAGAAGCAGTTTCTATAAATACAGTTTTGGGATCTAAACTGAAAGCTAAGAGAAGGGCAATGCAATTTGAAGGCAAGCCATGGAAGGAAAGACTGAGAAGACTCTGCAGACTAATAGGGAGCACTCCCTCCTTTTCTACTCTTTCCTTTATCTTATTTCACATTCCATCCATCTCCTTTTTCACCCTTCTTTATCTCTTGAATCTTTTGTCTTAGCCCCTAATTCTATGCTGCATGTCCAACTGGCATTCTAGGTGAGCTAAAAACAATGGGAGGACTGAAAAGATGCAATGGTGGAACTGATGGGAGAAGCCAAATTCCAGCTACTTCCCACAAAGTTTGGGCACTAACAGCTGCTTAAAGGGTAATGACAGCTTGACTCAGTTTGCTTGAAACTATTTCACCAACAGCAGTACATTCACCACTAGCAAAAAAAAGGGAGGGATCCCTAACAACAAGAAGTAAACAGAAGAACAGCTGGAAGAGATGGCAGTGAGAAGGGGGAAGGAAAGAGGATATAGACTTTCCTAGTCTCAGCAAGGGAAACTCACTCCTTCCTTCTAGTACCTGCCACACCCAGAATACTTTGTAGCCGGCCTTGACAAATTTTCTTTAGCAATAGTAGCAAAACTCATTTTTCAGTCTTCAGAGTTTGGGGATTTAATGACCAGATTTTCTAATTACAGCTACCACAAAACCTACTCCTAAGCTCTTCATTTCTCATTATTTTATTAAAACTATTACAAAAGTGTTCTAGTATATCAACAAATATGGTTACCTTCACCATGATGAGATGGTAGCCCTAGCTTAACTTCTTCCCAGTTTTTCATAATTCCATTACTGCTTTAAAAATCTCTAATTGACATTGAAGCCAGTACAGAAAGCAGCTGGTTACAGAATGAATTCATCCTTCCTTTGTTGCTGAGAGATGCTACAATCAAATGACTGCTTAAAATACTAACCATCACAATGAAATGTCTAGGTGTTGTGTTGACCCGGGACAGGTCAAGCCGTGCCTTCTACTTCTCTCTCTCACATGCACCAAATAAAATCCCAGTATTGGCTTCAACTGGATTCCCTTATCAGAACCCCTAATTCTTGCATTACAACTATTTCAGTTGGATAACTATAATTAAGCTGAGACAAATACACAAGTTTTCTTGGCCCCCTATAAAACTGAAACATAATTTTAAAAATATGCCTGGGTGGAGGACTGGGTTTATCCTGCCCCCCCCCAATGGCTGCCATGTGCTGATGGCGTCCTTTACTCTCTCACTATTCTGAAGGTGTCAGGTGACAAGACTCTCTTCCAGCTCTTCAGTTATACAGGAATAGCATAGCATATAAGCTGTACATCTCGTCCAAAAAACTTCCACATATAGATTGTTCCACAGTGTAATACTTCATGAAATCAACAGTGAATTCGCATTAGGTAAAGGTAAAGGTTTCCCTTGCACGAAAGCCAGTCGAATCCGACTCTAGGGTTGCGGTGCTCATCTCCGTTTCCAAGCCAAAGAGCCAGCAGTGTCCGAAGACATTTCCGTGGTCATGTGGCCGGCATGACTAAACACCAAGGTGCACGGAACGCTGTTACCTTCCCACCGAAGTGGTACCTATTTATCTACTTGCAATTTCTTGCTTTCAAACTGCTAGGTTGGCAGGAGCTGGAACTAGAGACGGGAGCTCACTCCGTCATGCGGCACTCTTGGGTCTTGAACTGCTGAACTACTGACCTTCCACAGCCTTCAGTTCAGCATCTTAACCACTTGAGCCACCACAGCTCCGCATTAAGTTATGTAATTAGCTCAGTGGATGTGGAATAACTCATTGGTTTGTTAAACAAACTAGGCAAATATATATTTTAGTTAAAGAATGACTTACCTCCTAATCCAGGATGTAGACCCTGTGGACCCTGGTTTTGCTGTTGCATGACCATGAAGTTAGGAGGCACAGTTCCCTGCTGTACCATAGGATTACGGCCAGGAGAATTTACAGGCTGCTGAAACCCTTGAGGGAGGGCATTGTTCTGGGGAGGCCTTGGTCCCATTTGCTGCTGTGCTTGGTTAACTGTTGGGGAGGATGCAGGAGATCCCTGCTGAAAGGAGGAAGGAGAAGAGGCAGGAGACTTGTTGGTCAGGTGTGGTTGCTGTAGTGGTGTAGGGACCCGTGAGGGTCCTCCCTGAAGGTTCTTCATCTGAGGAGCAGTAAATTGGCCAGAGCTGCTCATCTGAGGAAAGTTTGTATGTGCCTGAGAAGCTTGTTGGCTTCCAAAAGGGTATGGAGGTGGCGGGTGGGAGGGTGTTTGTACTGTTGCTAAAGACGGTCTTGCTTGGAGTTGCTGCTGCATTTGTCCAGGCAAGGGGGCCTTTTTCCACCCCTGGTTAACTGTAAGTGTGCCCATTGTTCCTTGGGATGGAGTGGACTGAACTGTTCCAGAAGGCACCTGGTTCCAAGCAGGAGGAACTGGAACCTGACCTGGGGTTGTAAATGAAGGGCGAATACCCTGTTGTGGTTGCTGGTGCTGCTGCGGGAGGCGTGGCTGCAGTTGCTGCTGTGGCTGCATCTGTTGGAAGGTGGCTGGGCCTATTTGCCGGTTAACGGGAACTGACTGCGCAGAATGGAGCTGAGGCATTACAGATCCGGACGGATGATTCTGCTGCTGGATAGTCAGCCCTGATAACAGCGGATCGACAGCATCTATTCAAAGAAAATGCAGAAATAATTGTTAAATATTAAAAGAAAATGCAGAAATAATTATAGCTGCATGTGATCTAAGTTCAGCAGACAATAGGGGAAAATCTTTACCCCTTTTGATAGGAAACAGAATATTCACTCATAACAGTCTTCAAGAGATCTTCACCACACTTCACATTAGGAAAGAGATTAACAACTCCAGAGCTACAAACATTACATTACTGCCAATGCCTGCTGTTAGGTATGGTGACTATACATTTGAATTTTGCACAAAAGTATCATAGATTGCATCTCTTCCATTTCAGGTGTTTCAGCCCCGCTATTTACACTGCCTTTTTCAATAAAGTCATTTATATTTATAGCTGAGTGTTGAAGATAACACTTCATTCATCTGATGAATGTTTTCTAATCCACAGGTGTTTATTCCACAGTAAAGTAATTAAAGTGCCAATCTTTTTATCAATTAATGTGGAAACTGCCAGAAAATTAGAATATTCCCCAAACTGGAGGCTGTTTCTATTCCAAAAGGCAGTAGCGATCAATACTTTAGATTGTGTTCCCAGATCAGCATGTAGAAGCAAAGGGAGAAAAAAACACACAGATATACAACTCTACACATATTTATGCAAGCTGAAGACAACTGTAGTGATAGCCTCATTTATGTTTTGCTACCTGACTGAGAGGCCGGCCGAGATGTCCTGGGCTGCAGCTCAGTGTTAGCTGTACTTGTCATCATAGGTGAAGAGACATTTCCACTCTGCTGCATCATGACAGTTGCTGGATTATTTATTCTTATTAACCCTAGAAATGTAATAATATCTTTCACTAAGGATGCAGCTGGTCATACTGCAGTATCAAAGCATGGCATTGAAATTTAGAAATTCTAAGCCACGCACTGGATACCAGGCAAAAATGTACGTGGACTTGAAGGAGAAAGAATGGCTGAGGGAACATATTTGTTCTTGGGTTTGCTGGATTACACTGTTAGAAACATTTTTACAATATTCAGGTATCTCGAGGAAATCAGTCTCCTGAAAAAGTTTTTCAGAGGGAGTAACCATTCATAGTGGAAAGGCACCAGCCCTTAACCGCATAATCCCTTAACAACCAATTTATATAAATCCTCCCATCAAAAAATCCTTGTAGTAGAGACAGGCCCGATTTCATCAGATCTCAGAAGCTAAGCAGGGTCAACTCTGGCAAGTACTTGGATGGGAGACCTCCTTGGAATTCCAGAGGCAGGAAGCAGGGGCAGGCTTTATTCAGCTTCCTCTCTGAATATCCTCCAGGCCCCCAGTAGGGAGTCAGTCATCAGTGGTCACCATTACTTCCAGGTGCACACACAATCAGTCACCAGAGGTTGCCATGACTTCCAGGTGCACACACATGCACATATGAATAATACAAAAAAATGCCCCAAAAATCCTTTGGGTAGAGAACTGCAGTAGAAATAACAGATCCAATATTACTTTACCAATACATCAGTACAACATACAAGGCTCTTGGGACCCCCTTTCTAGAATGCCATAACATGGTGTCCCCTTGCCCTCTTTCTCTCCTTTTATTCTTGGTGTCCCCTGGCCCTCTTTCTCTCCTTTTATTCTTGTTGCAGGCAAAAGGAATTACTTCATCATATATTTAAAAACTTATATCCCACAGGCTCCTGAGACGCCTTCCAAATATAACCATTAAAAACGACCAAACAACAATAAAGGCCAGAAAAACAAACAGCCGTGTTCTCACTCATCTGTCAAAAGACAGATATATCACAAGGAAACTCAATGGAAAAGCAGATTTTATGTTTTATTTTTTTTTAATTTTATTTATAAGTTTCCATTCAAAAACAAAACAAAGCTGCTAAAGTATTTTAAAAATAAGAGAAGCGTCCTACAAATAAAATTACCATTCAACATACAACTTCAATATAAGTAAAGTTAAAGGTAAAGGTTCCCTTGCTCGAAAGCCAGTCGAATTCGATTCTAGGGTTGCGGTGCTCATCTCCATTTCGAAGCTGAAGAGCCAGCGCTGTCCGAAGACGTTTCTGTGGTCATGTGGCTGGCATGACTAAACACCAAGGCGCACGGAATGCTTAAATCTACTTAATTACTAATACTTTTAAGACAATTTACTCAACCATTTGTACATCTCAGCCCAATCACTTTCAAAGGATTTGTCTCCTTTCCCTTTTAACAATGTTGTTAACTTATCCATTTTGGCAACATCCAGAAAGTTCTGTACAAATTCTTCCCTATCCGGAATCTTATCTAGCTTCCAATACTTGAGGTACAAGATTCTGGCCACAGTAATCCCATGTAAAATCAAATGTCCATTTATTTTCTTATATATATCCAGGATTATATTAATTCCGGCTTAAATGGTATCATCATCCAATATTTATTTGCTTTACGGCAGATCCACCACATGTGAAAAAAGTACCTATATTTTGATTGCATTTCCAGCATACATTTGTTACAGTTGAAAAGTATTTAGCAAGTTTATCTGGAGATAAATGCCACCTATAAAACATTTTATAGATGTTTTCCTTATATACAGTAGCTATAGTAATTTTAATATTAATTTTCCATACGTTCATCCACTGATCCAATTCAATGTTTCAGCCAAAATTTTGTGCCCAGGTTATCATAACAGGTTTGACAATCTCGTCTTGCATTTTAAATTCCAAGAGATATCTATATAATCCCTTTATAAACTTCTCCTCAGAGCTTAAACAAAGTTTATCCAAATCTGTTAAGTTTTCATAAAATCCATTATTTCTATCTTTGTTATACTTTGTATGCAGTTACATATTTTCCCACCAAATCAATTCAATGTTTTGTTTTTATAAAATTGCTATTGGTTTCAAGTTATTACCCGTATCCAGTAACTCCTCATTAAGTACACCTCATTTTTTCCATGTAGAGTGTTGGTGTTACCAAAGCCTCCAAGGGCGACACCCATCTTGGGATTTTCATATAATACGAATGTTTTACTTCTTCCCAAATTTTTAGAAGTGACCCTCTAAGAGTATGTTGTCTAAAATACACTCTTTCTTTGCCGTACCAAACGAAAGCGTACCACCCCATTACAAGATCGTGTCCTTCTAGCTTTAAAAGTCTTGTGTTATTTAAGTTTATGCATTCTGTTATCCAAACCATTGCTGTCGCCTTATAATACAAATACCAATCTGATAGGAAGGGAAGGGGAGGGTTTGACCTATCTTGCATTGCCTTAAGCCTTATCCTTGGCTTTTTAGATTGCCAAATAAAATATGATATAACCTTTTCTAATTCTCGAAAGAATTTCTGGTTTCTCAAAATTGGAGGTATCTGAAAAATAAAATGCAGAAGAATACTCATTTTAACTGCTGCAATTCTACCCAACAGTGACAGCTGTAGCCCCTTCCAGTTCTCCAGATTCTTCTTGGTTTCTAGTAAGAGTCTCTTGTAATTATCCTCAAATAAGGAACTACACCTATTGGTTAATATTACTCCCAGATACTTAACTCTTTGGCTAATCTCAAAACCCGCCCTATCTTGTAGTTGTTTTTCAATATCCTTTGTACAGTTTTTTGTAAGTATTTTTGTCATTTTAAGATGAACTTTGAAGGCAGCTACCCATCTGTATTATGGTAAAATATAAAGAAGATGGTCAATCGAATTTAATGGATCTTCTAGGATAAACACAAGGTCGTCCGCAAAGGCTTGCAATTTATATCGTTCACCTTTTAAATTTAAACCTTGGATTAAACCATCTTCCCTTACTATATTATTCAGAGTTTCTAGTGCAAAGATAACTAATAACGGGGAAAGTGTGCAATCCTGACTGTTCCCCTTCTGTATTGGGAAGCTCTGTGTTGAATCTCCATTAAACAATACTCCAGCTTCTTGCTTATCATATATATTTTTACCATCAAGTAAAAATTTTCCACAAACACCCAGTGCTCTAATTGCATTAAAAAAAACTCCCAGCTCACATTGTCAAATGCTTTTTCTGCATCTATAAACAAAAGAGCCATCTGTTTTTCAGGGTGGACTTCAAAGAATTCCAAAATACTTAAAATAGCCCTGACGTTGTTCCTTAGTTGTCTTTGGGGTAGAAACCCAGCTTGGTCTGAAGGAATTGTTTGGGCTAACACCTTTTTTAGCCTATTTGCCAGTATCGTGAGCATAAATTTTATAATCAGCGTCAAGTAGGGAGATTGGTCTGTAGTTTCGAATTTCAGAAAGGCATATTTTAGAGTGTTCAGAAAAATTAGTAACATATTTCCCCAAGTATCATAGTTAAATTTTTTAAATGGTACTTGCCTTGGCTACTTTGCATGGGAAATCCTGTCTCCATTCGTACTGAGTTGCCTGGCCCAACAGGCCCATTAATCCTCACCTCTTGTCCTCTGTTTTGAGCTAATGCTAAATTGATAGCACCTTCACCTGAGAGCAAGTGTCAAAATGAGAAGCAAAACAAATGGTTTAGTGTAACTGGCATATTTTAAAAAATACATTTTTGCTGATATTAATTGAACTATTAGGGCAGGATGAAGCTTGTACACAGCTCAGTCCCCTGTAAAATATCATTGGAGAGCATAACATTATTTTTAAATTTATTTATTTATTTATTTATTTATTATGGGATTTATACCCTGCCCTCCCCGCAAAGCAGGCTCAGGGTGACTCACAAACTATGTAAGTATATACATAAAACATTTTAAAAATACACCCATTAAAACATATTATAAATACAAGTATAAAACCATTACAATACAATTTACAGTACAAAGATGCTAGCGGTGGTCAACCAATAGGCCAATGTTTCATCGTCTCTGAAGAGCATAAATGAACTTTATGCAATCCATCAGATTGTTATGGGTGCAGAGCCTCATATGCAGTCAACACTTCCCTACCAGCAAATGCTTCTCCATTCATTTTAAAGAAGCATTCTGTGGGTGCATTTGATCCTTCTGCAGACATCAAGTGTACATGAATCTCTGAAATAAAGCACTGCTGCAGCAGGAGAGGGAAGACAAAAAAGCCAAGTTCTACAGATGGAAATCTGTTGTCAACGGAAATCCTCCACGGGATTCAAGACACTGTGTGAATACTGGCCATCATGGTGCATATCTCCCTACCTTCTTTTGGCAACTACTAACAACGTGGAGTAGGGAAACACGATGCTCACTGGTTAAGCTCAGATGCAGGGCCAAAGCAATGGTCTGGCAGTATGTGAATGTGCTCTTATGCACTTTTCCCCTTCCTCACAAGAGTCTATGAAGGCTAGTATTGTCTAGCCTAAGAGGAAGCAGCTATCCAAAATCTCAGACAGAAGTCTTTCATATGGAATATTAAGGACTGAGCCTGGGAACTTCTGTATGCAAAACAAATGCTATACCAAAGAACACAGCCCATCTCCTAAATAAACATAGCTTTATTTGTTTGTGAAAAATTTTAGACACTCCCCCCCCTCCAATACTGCATTGTTCAATGGATGTATTACACTAGTCCACCATCTCATAACACACCATTAGCTCAATGTGAAAGGTGGTGGATAAAGGAAATAAAGTGATGCTTCAAGAGGGACTTAGATAAACATATGGAGCAGAGGTCCATCAGTGGCTATTAGCCACAAGGCATAGACAGGAACTCCCAGGCTGGGGCAAGTGATGCTCTGTACTCTTGGTGCTTGGGGGGGCCAACAGTGAGAGGGCTTCTAGTGTCCTGGCCCCATTGCTGGACCTCCTGATGGTACCTGGTATTTTTGGTCACTGTGTGACACAGTGTTGGACTGGATGGGCCACTGGCCTGATCCAACATTGGCTTCTCTTATGTTCTTATGATGCCTATGACTGACATGAAAAGTGTTAATAAGCAATACAGCATGGGGCAGGGACAGAAGTGGGAAAATCATCACAAAGACCAACCCCTGTGGCAAGAGCAGTATACCCTACCAGCAAGTCACAAAATTAGAATGCTCACAAACTGTACCATTATTTAATGTAATTGCCACTTTCATCAAATTACTGCAAAACCCCACACTTTTTTCCCTAAAAATTCCAAATGTATTTCTTAATTATACTACAAAGTAACTTCAACTACCTTCAATTTGAACCGAGAGAATCCCCAGATCTCTAAGCTGTTGATTGTTATTTTGAGCCAGCATTCGTAGTCGTTCAGCTGCTTCACGAGGAATATTGAATGTTACACGTACGCTGTTCCAGGGTTCTACTTTCCTCAATTTTAACTTGTTAGAATCTTAGTTGAGAGTGGGGAAAAGAAAAAAGAGAAAAATCAACAAATAAAATAGGAAAACCACTCACTTTGGTAAAGTAAGGATTAGCAAGTTTCTCATACTTATATTCAGTGCTTCCTACCAATAACAGGCTTCTTTCTTGTAAGTTAACTCAACAAGAACTCAGTATATCACAATGAAAGCAGTAACTCTGGACTAGTTCACATAAAGACCAGCTCTGGGACAGCTGACAAATCGATTTCAATTAGAAAAGTTGCCTGTTTGAATAAAGCCTTCACATCTCAGCACAGTGAACTTGTGCTATCTTGAGGACACATTTTGGATAATTCAAGATCACAGAAACTGCCACAGCTGGGATTCATGAGCTAGCTCACCTGGAAAAATGATAACTATAAATTAAAGAATCAGTCTGAGCCAGATCTAAAATAAGCCTTTCCTGATTAAAGGTAAACCAAGTATCAAGGTGCCTTGAATCAAGAAGAAAGATGGGGTATACATGTTTTAATAAATAATAAATATCAAATACACCTACAAAATTACAAACTTGATACATTACATCTTCTACTTATTTCCAAGTACTTAGTGATCACTCATAGTAAAATGGAAATGGATCAATATAGCCTTGTAACCTGGATTATTCAAACTTTTAGCAAAAGTAAAGATTCTGAGAGTGTTAACAGGGACTATAACATTAGTTTTGACCACTTTAGAACTGGACCTGAGTGAATAACTTAATTATTATAAAGATAAAGATACTAACCTGACATAGACTATTTCAGTATACAAGCATAGAATACTTCATTAGGGAAACCCAAATAATTCTCTTCACTTGGGAGAGGGCATTTATTTATCTCACTTGGACAGCTAAAGCACAACCTGATCACTTTATCTATCCAATGCATAAAATTCTCAGAGTCTGCCATAATGAGTTTCTTCCGAGGCAAGAAACAGATGTCTTGAGTCTCCCCAAGGTAACTGCCAGGATTTATTCTCATCTGCTCACTGGTAAAATGGAGTATGGCATAATTTAATAGCCCAAAGAACTGGAGATATTGGGGGAGAACACAGCAATAAAGTAAAGAGAAGTTCAGTGGCCCGCCCACAGCACCACACATGAGAATTTAATAAACAGCTGAATAATAAAATGTTGAAAGAACAGTAATATAATCAGAAAACACGTATAAGTTGCATCCTATACAGAATTTCCCCACTTCTCCCTGAAACCTACTGAGTTCCCCAAAATCGTTTTCCTGAGAGTCAATGGACACTCAGGACCTGTGTGGGGGCCCTGAAATGGGAAGGTGGAATCAGTGGATATCTCATGCATGCAGAATAAGGCATAGAATCTGATCCGCTGCTTATGATAGCCATAACAAAAGTGTTACCTAAAACCATACGGACAATTCTAGAGTAACTTAATTTTTAAACAGTGTTACATTTTCACATTTTCTAGTTAAAAGATACAAAACAATAAAGTACCCATGTGTAAAATGCTGGGCACATCATGCAATATGATGCCCAATTTTTGTTTGAAGTCATCATCATCTATATTCCCTTTAAAAGCTACGAAGATGGTGGAATCTTCAGAAAGGCTGTCATGATTCATGTCATCTTCCTCCAGTCCAGAGTCAATATCCACTTCCAATTCTTCCATGGTTGAAGAGCACAATGAAGAGTGGTTATCTTTTAAGCTAGGTATGTCACCCCAAACCATGGTTATGTGATTTGCTGCAGTGGAAGCTACTCAGGTATTAAGAACCTATTTTTAAAAAGTTCAAAAATACATTGTTTAAATACAATGTTCAAAAATAGTTCAAAAATACATTATTTAATACAAAGTTCAAAAATACATTGTTTAAGACAAAGAGGCATCTAGGCAAGCACAGACAATTGTTTCTACTGCTTATATTTTATCGCTAATAGATTTAGAAAGCAGTACTTCTATTCGTGTATCTCTTATGTACATACCTGCATCGACAAACTTTTGATCATATTTAGCTGCATAATTACTAACAAAGGCTAAATTTAAATAGGGACAAAATACAAAGTTCCGACTGAAGTTACAGAAAAAAGTTTGAGCCCAGTGGCACCTTTAAGACCAACAAAAAGCTTATACCTTGAATAAAAGTCTGTTGGTCTTAAAGGCACCACTGGATTCAAACTCTGTTCTGCTGCTTCAGACCAACACGGTTACCCAACCTGATTTTATTGAAGGTAAAGTTAGGATTATAGAGATTTTGCTCAGTCCTATGTTTTGCAGCCAAGTTACAACACAGCACAGGATCAGGCATTGAAAAAGGGAAGCATTAATGCAAGGCACCCCTTACCCTGTGATCCTGGGAGCCAAAGGTGAACTTACTGTTGCTGGGGTATAGCTGCCAATGCTCCCTGGTATAAGTGCCAAAGGGTCATTAAGCATAGCTCAATGCCAGTGCAGAACCAATACACATGTAACTAAAGCATTCTCAGCAGCAAACAGGTCAGGGCTGGAAGCATGGCTTCCTTTGCATGGAACTGGTTACACTGTATGCATTATGGTACAAACCTCTACCTGTACCACAGCAGCCAGTGAGGGTAGCACATTTTATACAATTACTAAACCCGTTACTGCATACATGTATTTGGAAGGAAGCATATATGATGTGCAAATGGTTTTGCAGATTCTGAAGGGATAAAAATCAGAATATAGCACAGGTTAAAGGTAAAGGTTCCCTTGCTCGAAAGCCAGTCGAATCCGACTCTAGGGTTGCGGTGCTCATCTCCGTTTCAAAGCCGAAGAGCCAGCGCTGTCCGAAGACGTTTCCGTGGTCATGTGGCCGGCATGACTAAACACCAAGGTGCACGGAACGCTGTTACCTTCCCACCGAAGTGGTACCTATTTATCTACTTGCAATTTCTTGCTTTCGAACTGCTAGGTTGGCAGGAGCTGGAACTAGAGACAGGAGCTCACCCTGTCATGCGGCACCCGGGTCTCGAACTGCTGAGCTACTGACCTTCCAGAGCCTGCAGTTCAGCGTCTTAACCACTTGAGCCACCGCAGCTCCTTAGCACAGGTTAGGGATATTTAAACCCACATTTGTATTGTGTCATTATCAAAAACTTCAAGGCTGCAATCTTAAATACAGTTAATTAAATCAGTGGAACTTAAGCTAAGAATTCAGCTACACTTTTCATTTCTACGTGACCTGTTTTGTCTAGCTGTGGAACCAGGATGGTGCAGCCCCCACCTCCAAGGGCTGAGGACACCTAAGATGGGCTCATCAGCAAGGGGGCTAGAGGTACAAAGTGGGTGGCAGTCAGAGTGACCGGTGGGCTGAGTTTGACCAGAAGTCATGATGGTTGGGTGAGGGTGGCTGGGGCACGTGGCAGCAGTGGGTGGGATAGGATACCCTCAGCACTGAGGCAGGATTATGGTGACCCTAGGCAACCCTAGACTGAGCTGGACGACCCTAGACTGAGAGGGAGGAAGAGAGACACTTGTAGGTGCAAAGGCAGCAGGGAGTGTGTTAACTATCCTGGCAGCAGAGTGCAGGAACTCAGTTGGGAGTGGATATCCTCTTCGCAGAGTGTATTGGGCTGGATGGGCATTAAAACGGTGAGTCTCTTCTTTGAGGGGGATGGAACCCTGATGGAACCTGATCAATACCCAGCCTGTTATGGGCATCATCCCTGCAAGTGCCTCACCCCACCGCCCTTCCCAAGGATCTTGCCTACCTACCACTGTGTAAAACTGTTTCTCCTCCACCTTTGCACTGTTAGTAATCGAATATATAAGCACACAAAAATACTTTTTTACTCTATACATTGCCCAAACAGGTCAATCATGCTACAAATCTGTAATTAAAAATCACAACATTCAGAGACTAGTGAGTGAACATTTTAAACTTCCAGGACATTCTATTACTTACCATTCTCCTACAAAAGAACATTGAAGAAAAAAATCCAATGCAAAATTGCTGAACTAGAATTCATAAAGAAGTTTAACACTATCCTTTCCTGGTAGCTAGTGTCTTAACAAGGTCTTTTGGATTTCTCACTCTTAATAGGCACTAATATATATATATTGTCTTTTACAAATAGAACTTAATGCAGTAACTTTCTGATTAGATCTGCTTTTTCTGTTTTATGCTAATTCTACTTTGCCTGACTATCAACAGTTGCGAGTGAGCCTTACCTATTCTGAGTACACTGATCACTCTTTTCATTGGATCTTGCTTTAAACTGGCCTTTTTAAAATAACATCCTCCCACAACTTTCTGTTGTTTGCAGTCTTTTAATATAAATTTGCAGTCTTTTAATATAAATTAATCAGTCTTATGGATGTACACTTCAGGCATCTGACTTATAAAAATTTATGCTGGAATACACTCTTTTAAATCTATGGACTCTTGTTTTGTTTACTTGATTCTTTTAAGTGGTGATGTGGGGAATTGAACCTTGAACCATCCACATGCAGAACAGTTCTTTTACCACTGAGACACAGCCCATTCCCAGGCAAGTTTGTTACTTTAAGAAGCGAGGGGAATGATGCTCTTGGCAGTGTTGTCAGGACACCATCCAGTAGGTGCTCCCAATATAGTACCACTGCTGTAACTGCACTTGCTGAGGGGCGAACAGCAGCTTCACAGCGGTGTCAGTTGCAGTTTGATTACTGGAAAGCAAGAATTCATAGCAGACAAGAATGTTCATCTCCTCCAGCCAAAGCTGACCATTAGGAGAAGCCCTTACTTTAAAAAATAGGATTTCAAAGAGTTCTGCAGACACAGAGTATTGCACCAGTTATTTTCAAAAGTTTCTTCATTCTTCCTGTCCTTTTTTTTTTTTTTTTAAAGCAAAGTCATTCCCCATTTTTTTCTTTTGGAAGAGAAAGAATTACATCCTTGTGGGGTGTGGATACTGGGGTATGCACTGAAAATAAAATGCAGGCAACATCCAAAACTGAGATAATGAGAGTACCCTCTTAGGACCAAACTAAACATTCCTGTTCTCCAGACCCAACTGGTATCCCCCACAGCTGCACAGCAGCTGCAGGGGGAAAAGGGCTCATAATGGTATGGAAGGGGAAGGGCTCCTGTCCCCCCCATAAGAACACCATGCTTGGGAAGAGGAGTTATTGCTGTTTTTGCATAGGAAAACAGGTTGGCAGGGGAGGTCAGAACCCTTGCTCCCCTTGCAGCACTGTTCTGAGCCCATTTGGGCTCTCTTTTTCTTAGAAGCCATTCACCGCAGGTGCTATGGGGCTGTGGGGAACATAAGCTGGGTTTGAGGAACCCAAATCCAACTGTATAAAAATAGTAATGTTTAGTCTGGTCCTTAAATTAACAAACTTACTGTGACATGGCACCTTAAAGACTAATAAATGTACTGTAATCTATCCTTTCATGGACTTGAGTCTATTTCACTAAATGCAGTGAAGTAAATCCTAAATCTACAAGATTTTTTTTAACAAAAAGGAAAGAAAACATTGTGAATGCTAGGTTAAAATGCTTTGTAACATTTCTATATAAAACTGAGAAGTATATGGATAAGCACAACAATTATTCACACCAATAAAAAAGACAGCCTACCAGGAGATCCTGTATCAGAAGTTGCATGACCAGTTAAGCTGACCGTGAAAATTCGATCCATAATAGTATTCAGGTTCAAGGTCTGCAAAAGCAGACTGCGGGAGTCTGATCCTCTGAACTCTTTCGTGACAAATCAGAAGCCCCCAAATGAATCTGTAAATATACCCAGTGAAAATTAATCACCTTCTCAATTCTATCAAAGCAACTCCAAACATAAGTGAAGCCAAAACCTTTACTAAACCTCGATAGCTTTATAACAGCACAATGTTCAACATATTTTCTTAAATATATTTTAAAAGTTATTCTTCAGTCAAGAGAACACAACACATATATTTTATGCACAGCTGAAATTCAGGAATTTAAGGTACAACACCAAACTAATCCTTAGGCTACGTATAACAGGATCCTCAAGGAGGGAATGTAAAATTGCAGACGAGAAGCAATTCTAAATCGGTCTAATCAAAACTGCCATTTTATTCAATGGGGCTTACTCCTGGAAAAGTGTTCTTTAGGACTGTACATAAGAGATGCCGATGTTGGATCGGGCCAATGGCACATCCAGTCCAACACTCTGTGTCACACAGCGGCCAAAAATACCAGGTGCCATCAGGAGGTCCATCAATAGGGCCAGGATGCTAGAAGCCCTCCCACTGTTGACCCCCCCCAAGCACCAAGAATACAGAGCATCACTTGCCCCAGCCTGAGAGTTCCTACCTATACCTTGTGGGTAATAGCCACTGATGGACCTCTGCTCCATATGTTTATCTAAGTCCCTCTTGAAGCCATCCATGCTTGTAGCCCGGGCTACCTCCTGAGAGGCGAACAGCGGTTTCACAGAAGTTAGAGATTCAGAGCTGAGAACCAGATATGTTTAACATTCTCTGGCAGAAGATTTTAATTTATTCATTTATTTATAACCTTTATTAGCCGCCTTTCTTCCTTACGGAACTCAAGGCGGCTTACAACATAGATGAAATATGTAAAATAAAATACATTAAAAACATAAAAACCAAAAATTGAAATCACATCTCAGGTCTGCTAATAAATTTAACCAAATGCACTCCTAAACACTGAATTCAGAGGGATAACATTATCACAAGTGAGGATAAGCACACACACTTTGTTCCACTGATGTTCCCTTATGAGTGGTTTTAGGACAGAATCTCAGTTCCAATTTAACTTCTGGCATTATTTACAGTTTAGTGTGCTGACTGCATGATGTGGGTGGTTAGTGTTAGGTTTTAGAAGTGGAGAATTTAGAATCATGAACAGAATTACACTGTTCTAATCCTAATTACTTGAATGTACTTAGAAGGGTGTAACTCTGCTGAGGAATGGACTGAAAATATGGCAAAATGACAAAAGAGCGCTTACACACACACACTAAATAATGCATTTCAATCCACTTAAAATGCACTTTGCAACTGGATTTTACTGTGTGAAATGGCAAATCCACTTGCAAACAGTCAATGAAGTAGATTGAAACCATATTATTTAGCATGTAAAAGGTAAAGGTTCCCTTGCTCGAAAGCCAGTTGAATCCGACTCTAGGGTTGCAGTGCTCATCTCCTTTTCAAAGCCGAAGAGCCAGCGCTGTCCGAAGACGCTTCCATGGTCATGTGGCTGGCATGACTAAACACCAAGGTGCACGGAACGCTGTTACCTTCCCACCGAAGTGGTACCTATTTATCTCTTGCAATTTCTTGCTTTCAAACTGCTAGGTTGGCAGGAGCTGGAACTAGAGACAGGAGCTCACTCCATCATGCGGCACTCTCGGGTCTCGAACTGCTGAACTACTGACCTTCCACAGCCTGCAGTTCAGTGTCTTAACCACTTGAGCCACCGCAGCTCCTCATTTAGCATGTGTGAAAGCACTAAAACATGGCAAAATGACAGTCCTTAACTATGACAAGCAGAAATGACAGATACTAAGCCCCAAAACAAAACCAGAAGGCCAAGCTTTATCTTTGTATTCTATAGTTTAAGATAACTGACAGACCTTTCTAAACCGTGTATTCTAATCCTTTATTTTTATTCATCTACAAATTTAACAGCCAGAAAAGGACAAATGTAAATGAAATCAATCTTCCTAAGATTTAAGCTACAATTGGCAATGATGACATAATTGTATAACATTTTATCCTGAGCACTTCTATTTTGTAAATATGAAACATTATATCTATTTAATAAAACCAGTATTATATATTGCAATTGCTCATTACTGACAGATGGCTCTAAACTGATATCCTCAAAACTGTCTTGAATGTCCACCAGTTGTCTTGCAGCTGCAAATCACTGCTCATGTGACTTATGTGTATGGTATAAATTATGGAGTTCCACTTCACTCACATGGAACACTGTAAAAAACAATTGTATGTTTAAAATCCCCAAAGCCTCAAAACTACAGTTAAGAAACTTTATAGAGACTGAGAAATTTTGTATATCTTATACAACTTGCATCTAGGAACCGAGTTTCAGTGGAATTATTCTAAAAGAAATCAACCCTGACTGTTCCCTGGAAGGCCAGATACTAAAGCCGAAGCTCAAATACTTTGGCCACCAAATGAGAAGGGAGCACTCACTGGAGAAGACCCTGATGCTGGGAAAGATTAAAGGTCAAAGAAGAAGGGGATGGCAAAGGATGAGATGGTTAGACAGTATTATTGATGCAATGAACATGAAATTAAGCAAACTCCAGAGCACAATGGAGGACAGGAGGGCCTGGCGTGATGTGGTCCATGGGGTTTGCGAAGAGTCAGACTTGACTGTACAACTGAACAACAACAAAAGTTTAGTTTCTTACAGAACAAAGGACAACATGGACAGGAACTTAAAAAGGGGAAATTGGTCACATGGGCTATGGGAGAGGCTGAATGTGCAGGACCAGGGAGCAAAGACAGCACATAGCTCTATTCTACTTTATGTTATACCATAAGTGTCTCCCAAGTCAGGGGTCCCCATCGTGGTGCCTGTAGGCACCATGGTCACCACCAACACCTTTCCCGGCGCCCACCAAATGACATTATAAAGTGGAGAGGGCCAAGTGGGGCTTTTGCCCAGTAAGGTTTCTGATTGGCCACTGGAGATTTAATTGGCTGTGCAGATTTTTTAAAAATATTGCATCTGCCACCACAACACAAGGATCTTCACTGTGTGAATGAACATACACTGCAGCAGCCATTTTGTGGCTGGCTCCACTTTCTGTGGCAGCCATTTTGTGGCTGTGCTCATCATTCTGTGTCAGAATTCCAAAGGGGCCTACAGGGTCAAAAGCATGGGGGACCCCTGTCCCAAGTGTTCATGTGTTTCACAACAGTTTTAAGAATAAAAATTCTACAGAAGGAAACTGTAAACTTTTGTAAATGTTTCTCTGATGTGCACTGCCATGAGCCCTATTTCATAGGGGAGGGTGGTTTAAAAATTAAAAAAACACAACAACAACAACAATAAAGTGAAGATTATTTAGTCCCCCTCTATCATTATCTTCCACCAATGGATAAAGCCTTTCCTGTTTGGAGTTCCCTCACTGAACTTCCTTCCCATTAATGTGTTTTGTTTAATTGTTTTAATATATATGTTTTAAGTCTGTCTCATGTTTTTTATTATTCGCTGCCTTGAGGACTCTAGAACGAATGGGTATAAAGTGCTGTTAAATTGCAGCCAACTTATGGTGACCCCACAGGGTTTTCAAGTCAAGAGACGTTCAGAGGTGGTTTGCCACTGCCTGTTTCTGTGTCACAGCCCTGGCATTTTTTGTATGTCTCCCACCCAAATATTAGCCAGGGCTGACCCTACTTAGCTTCCAAGATCTGAGGAGATTGGGCTAGTCTGGGCCATCCAGGCATCATAAAACAAATTAAATTAATAATAATGAATTCTACTACTCATAATAGAACTGCATCCTAGAAGTCTATAGTTCTACACATTCCAAAGAATTAATAAAAACAAACTGTTCAAGAGGCATTGTTAACAAGGGAACAACGTTGTAGTTCCTGTCAGTGAAATATTAGGCAGTTTTCATTGCATTACTTGTTATATATATTATACTGCTTTTGTAGCCTTGCTTTATTTATGCATTGTACTTTTTCTACAACATTCTCTAATTTTGTAATCTGTTTTTTATTTCATTGTTTGTCTATAGGTTGTTTTAATTACACTGCTTGCTGTATATTTTTCCTATTCCACTGTTTTAATTGTGTGATCTGCCTTGAATCTCAGCGAGAAAGGCAGCTGACAAATTAAACAAAAAACAAACAAAACTGAAACTGGGGAAAAAACGACAAAATAAAGTGGATTTTTTTAACATTTGTTTTTAAGCATGGTGGTTTTCCTTTGTTGTTGTTTTTTTTGTAATTTATTTATTTCCACATTTTCCACCGTATTACAAACATTACATTACTAACGATTTCATACAATTTTAGAGTCATAGGATCTTTAACATGTCTTTACCAAAAAGAGAGAAATAGAACAAAAAGAAATACTTCACATTATTTTATATTTTTGACATGTTTTATCCAACTGTAAACCCTTAACCATCTTTCCTCTTGTACTTTATGATCTTTAGCCTGAAGTATTAAACTCAAATTGTCCATTTGCGCTAACTCTAGCAACTTCACAATTAGATCCTCTTTTGAGGGTGGATTATCCATTTTCCAGTTTTTGGCCACTAACATTCTTGCAGTACTTATAATATACACTAACAAATATGTATCTTGCTTATTATAACCTTTAGGAATAATATTTAATAAGTATATTTCAGGTACTAAAACCACTGTATTTTTCTGCATTTCCACCACATGTGGTAAAAGGTCCCCACATTAGACTTACATTTCCAACATTTGTTAGAATTTTGTGGAAAGCATTTTGCAATTTTATCTGGGGACCAATACCACCTGTGAAACAACTTATAAATATTCTCTTTATAAGCGATGGCTCTCATAAATTTCACAGTTTTCCAAATTGTATTCCATTGTTCAATTTCAATTACTTTTCCTATATCCTGCATTCAGGAAATCATCACAGATTTAACACTTTCATCCAGCTCATATTCCTCTAATAGGAATCTATAGAGTTTCTGAATTAGTTTATCGCTGGATGACAACCAGATCCTATCAAGTTGGGTATTCCTATCCCCAAATCCCTTTAACTTGTCTTTGCCATATCTATCTCGCAACAATGTAGATTTCCACCATGATAAGTCATGGTGACGAAACGTTGTACACTACCTTAAGGTGCTATTTATTCTAGAAAGATGGGATAAATGCTTACTAAAAGAAACAGTTGAATTGCAGTATGAAATAACTGTTTATGACAGATGTAGGAAATTTACAGCCAAGACATTATCTTGGCTATAAGCTACCCTATTACCTACTGTAGTCTTTTAAATTAACTGCTTATACCATTTTGGAAAGAACGTGTAACTGTCTCCCCCCTTGTGATTTACCTCTCCATTCGCATTCAGAGTTCTCGCCTCTGCAGCTGATATGGGAGACAGAGCAACTCCATGTTTTATTAAAACAGCCGTATTCCCATAACAGATGAGAGTGCTGACCGTAAATTTGATTCTCTACTGATGTCTGGATCCTGACCTGGATAGCCCAGGTTAACCTGATCTTGTCAGATCTCAGAAGCTAAGTAGGGTTGGCCCTGGCCAGTATTTGTAGGGATGACCTCCAAAGCATACTAGGGGCACAATGCAGAGGCAGGCAATGGCAAACTATCTCTCAACAGCTCTTGCCTCGACAACCCTACAGGGCCGCCATCTGTCAACTGCGACTTGATGGCACTTTCCACCACCACCACTGATGTCTGGAGGACTGGCTAACTGTGAACTGGATTATGCAGCAGGAAAATACAAGACGATTGCTGATGGATCAGAAATGTTCTAATGTGCAGACTGACCCAGATTAGTTAACGGCTGCTCTATGTTGCTCAAATATCATAACTATAAATCCTTTGTAGTATCTAAAATATAATTTTAATCTTAATTAATTTTCCTTAATGAATTAATTTCAAAGAAGAAGGGGACAGCAAAGGATGAGATGGTTAGACAGTGTTACTGATGCAATGAACATGAAATTGAGCAAACTTCAGAGGACAGCAGAAGACAGGAGGGCCTGGCGTGATCTGGTCCATGGGGTCACGAAGAGTCGGACTCGACTGTGCGACTGAACAACAACAAGAAACCCTCAATCTTAGGAAAAGCATTTTTTCATACGAGAGCCCTATCTTCTTGGGCTTTCCTTTATTCTTCTATAGACCTGTATACCAGTCTGTTTCACAATGATAATGGCACAGAAAGTTTACCTCGCTCTCTAGGACTGGAAAATAACTTTGTTAAAGGGCTAAAATGTAGCAAGTATAATCTGTACCCATTTTTGGTCTCTAAGTAAGCACATTAAATTTGCCAGCATTCTGTTTAGACATCTGTAATATACCAGTTCTGTTTTCTTGTCTTTTCTCTTCCCATTTTGATAAGATTTTAGACCTTTACCTTAAGTATTCATAACTTCTGGGCTTTTCCCACAAAGCCTCTACCATTTGGTTCCAACTGTACTTAGATATGTACTAGGAGGACTGAATGTGTAAATGATAATATCTGTTTAAGAAACAGATGCTCAGATAAGGGACTATTGGTATACAAAAAGATATTTAAACTCAAGTAGGAAAGTATATTTAGCAAAGTATTCACATGAAGGGGATTGATACTTGTCATTTATATGAAAACAAATCCCAAGGAATTGAGGTTTGAGATCAGCTTATATGATCTAAAAGCAGAGGACCTGCAAGGACTTGCAGAGGACATCACATTTTGCCCTTCCCCACTATTTCCTCTTTTCCTTCTCTGAAAGCCTGCATAGACTTCTTCTCTCCTTCCCACCCACCAGCCAACCTACCATATCTTCCTCCCTGTCACTTCTTCCCTACCCCTAGCAGGCCTCCCTGGGAAAAGTCTGACTAAGCTGCATCCTGCTGACTCCTGAGCCAAGCTCAGTTGCATGGTGGGGAACCCACAACAACTTGTGGAGGGCACCCCACTTTCCCCTGTATCCTCTCTCCACACCATTTCCTCTTCTCCTCTTGGCAGCCCCCCTATCTTCTCATCTTCTCCTTTTTGCTTTCTCCTTCCCATCCACCAACCAGCCTACCTTTTATCTACCCTCTGCACTATGGCAGAGTGGGGATTTGAACTTGGGTCTCCCAGATTCTACTCTGAAACTCTAACCACTACATTACACTGCTTTCATGTGGTGGTTGCTGTTGAACAGCTGCTCACAGCTGGAGCTGGATGAATAATGGAACTCGCATGGTACCAACTTGCCAGCAGTTGCTGCTGGGGCTGACCCTAATGAGTCCTCCCTCAAAGGCCAGAAGGCCCACTTGCCTTTTAATGACAGAAACGAAGGCCTCAACTGGCAATACTTTTCTGGTTAACAAGCAACATCAGCAGAAGGCATTCTTAAAGCTATAGGCACTGCCTCTATTATTTGGGTTTATTTAAAACCTCTGGTGTACTTTTTAGATTTCAGATTTTTCTACAAACCTGGAGCTTTTCTCAGGTTTATAGATAGATCTGTCTTGTGTGTTCATGGCTCCAGTCTCCAGATTTAAATATCCACACACCTGGCTACACTGAGAATTAGATAATTTTATTTTATTAAAAATGTCAGCACAAACTATCATCTACTTTGATTCTCACAGGATACTGGTTCTTCTGAATGCATCCAAATGATGAAATCACAATAATAAGCCACAAAATTCAATCATTAACACTGCATTTTTTCTATGACTGCATTCTGATTTCTTTATTGTTCTACAGTTTGTTCTTATAAATATGGACAAGTAGGAGCTGCCTTATATTTAAGACTGAGAGGAATCCAATGTCAACTGAATTACTGGGAATATTGCTGCAAGTTGCATAACAGACAAGTTGTATTGAAAGGTAAGGGCAATAGCAGACTTAACTGAAGACAAATGAACTTCAGTAGATAGCAATTTTGCCAGCAATTATTCTAATTCTTTCTTTAAATACATAATTCTAGCAATGCATACATGTTGTGTAAACCACTCACTTTCTCCTCTAATTCAAGCCCACACAGTGTTATTGCAATTATCAACATAACTATGTATGTTTATTAGAGAGGAAACCAGCCAGTCCGATATTTCCTTACAAGCTTTAAAAACATTTTCTTTAGTCTGAGTGCAGAGTTAACATTTAAGAGCTCAGATCATTAAAAAAACGTATTCTTAATGAGGAAAAATCATAAAACACAGTACAAAACTTGTTAGGAGTTTGCCAGCAACATAGCACCTGCTAATTTTTCCCTTTGTATATAACACCCTTTACTTCAAAAGATGTCTAGTTTCTAGAAGTGCCACAGCAATCATCCAGCTGGTTTATCACATTTCTGTTGTTATAAAGCCATGAACATATGATGCACACAAGGGAACTTGATAACACACTCTAAGCAATAATAGTGTCTAGCACCAGCCAGTCTGATGCCACAAGAAGTTTACAATAGGGCAAGATGGCAAAAGCCATCTGCTGGTTTCCCTCCATGCTCTAAAAATGGAGGCTGTATTTTTAGGTATCACCATTTTTCGTTGTTGCCAAAAGACTTCTTCTCTAGTAATTTAGAAACATTTATGCAAAAAAGCACAGGCTATGATATTTCATAGGATAACTACACATCATATGAAGAAGAACCTCCACTCTTTCATGTTAATTTCACTACCAAATCCCAATGAGTTAACACAGCAGATCAGAGATTCACTGCAACTGAACAGCTGTGTAAATAAATATTAGTACTCTGCATATTTAACACCCACAGTGCTCTGGGCACTGTAGGGTTTACAGCAGTTTCAGAAATAGAACCCTATAAAATAGTAGAGGAGGAATAACTGCTAACAAAAGGCACAGAATTGGCAAGGCCATGAATTTCCAGGGGGAGGTATACTTTTTTCAAAAGGGGGGTTTCAAAGGAGTCAGCAACACAGATGTGGGATGCTTTTCTAAAAAACTTGCATAGATTTACCAAGATGAGAGAACCACAATGTGGGATGACAGCACTTTCCTCTCTCATCTTTAACTCTTATAAAGTTTGACTGAGGAAGATGAACTGCCTCGAAGGCAATGCAACAAGACCGACATCAACATTAAATAATCTCATATCAATTAACTTCATGCTATGTAAACATGCAGGGGAGCTGTAGCCAACTGTAACTTCCCAGAACATATAGGGTAGATATCATAGTACACAAAAATACACCCCTGCTGGGAAGGCCTTAATAGTGGGAATGCTCTTTGGATATATGCAAGCCTCTCACAGCTGGTCCATGTATTTTACAAATTCTGCTTTGGATGTCAAAATTCTGCTCTGGATGTCAGTAAGGAGCCAGGGTGCCAAAAATTACCAGCATCTGTTGAACATCAATTGCAGCACATATGCAACAATGTTCCCTCTAAGATGTGGAGTCTAGTGAGCAGAAATTCTACTTTGTGAGCTCCGGTATTTAAAGTTGTGAGTGAGCGATTTGGCTACTGCATAAATTAGTTTGCTCTGGAGCCATCCTTCCTCAGCTAAGACAAAAATGTGTGAGCCAGAGGCTAAAAACCTGTGAGCTAGCTCACACTAACTCAGCTTAGAGGGAACACTGGCAACAGCTAGTTTATACCAGCTTTTCTAGGACCAAGCAATATCACCAGTTTTACACTTCTGCAAGTCAGCTCAGTACCGAAGTCCTGTATATTTATGAATATGCCCCAAACATGGTAACTGAAAGAGCAATGCAAGTGGGAACATTCAGAATATTCCATGTTTCATTACACTACCAAAATCTAAACTTGAGTTAGGAAAAAATGTGACACTTGAAGCACTGTTGGTAATAGATAAATGGAGAAGTTAGGTGAGAGATAGAAGAAAGAAATTAGACCTTTGCTGAAAGCATAAGCAACCCAGAAACCATTTACAGAAATTAAAAGCTCTTGATATTTGCTGAGGGAGATAGCATATTTTGGTACATATTTTATGTATTAGGCCAAGGCCTTTATAGTGAAATGCAATGGATCTGGACTACAATCCTATGATTACAAGGTGACTATTCTCCGATAAAATGGAATACATTTTCTGGTCTTCATTACTAAAACCATGGCCCAGATACATCTTTCTGATGACAGCCCTTGTTAGTATTTATAGCCACCAAGATGTATTTATTATTGTTAATAGACAGACTTAAGGCTTCTCAATTGTGAAAATAAAATTGTTTTACAATTTAAAATAATGGATTACAACCTACAAAATATGAGTTTAAGGAGAAAAAGAAGTGGGAGGAAAGATAACGTTACTTAGGTTCCATAAATTACTCAAAGTTCCTCACTACACCAAATGAATATCTGTATTAGACTTCGATCACTAGAAGCTTATAGATTTAATACATTTTAATGTTGCGTTACAACTGTAGCATTAAGTTCAACCATATATATTATACTGTTTAACACATAAACTAGAACTTACTGAAGCTATACTAAAATGCAGTCCAATTCCAAGAGCATCCATTTAGGTACTAACTAATGCCACTTTCCTGCATTATCTTTCTTAAACCTCGACTCCTGGCTGAACAAAGCCAGTTATTAAAGTTCTTCCATTTCCTGAGTTTTAGTCTCTTAATCCAAATAATATAACCAAGAATTTGTTACATGCTAGAACTGAACTACATAGTTGATCCAGGAACGGGTATACAATCTGCTCTGAATGGGGTTGTAGTTCTCTTGAAAGAGAAAACTTGCAGTTTAGGTGTGCTCCTGGAGTTTTCTCTGACTCCTGTTATTCAGGGAGCAGAGGTGACCAAATGTGGTCTTTGTCATCTTAGACTGGTCCACCAGTTGCAGCCATTCCTGGAGGAGGTGGAACTGGATACAGTCACAAATGTGTTGGTAACATCCAGGTTAGAATACTGTAATGTACTCTATGTTGGAGCTATCTTTGAAGATGATCCAGAAATGTCAACAGGTTCAGGATGCAGTAGCCAGAACATTACCAGGGCAGCACTGCAATAAGTATGTAACACCTATCTTGTACCAACTATATTGGGCCCCAGGCCCAAAGTGTTGCTGTTGACCTTTAAAGTTCTCAATGGTTTGGGTCCAAAATATGTGCAGAACCCTCTCCATGCATACATATCTGCCCACACTTTGATTGTGAGAGGCATCACTAATGAGGGAACTCACACTTGTGGAGGTGTATTTGATGGGGACCCACATAAAGGCCTTTTCAGTGGCCATTTCTAGACTTTAGAAACCATGAACACACAAAATTGCCTTACACTGAATCAGACCCTTGGTCCATCAAAGTCAGTATTGTCTACTCAGACTGGCAGTAACTCTTCAAGGTCTCAGGCCAGAGATTTTTCATATCCCCTACTGCCAGATCTTTTAACTGGAGATACCGGGTATTGAACCTGGAACCTTCTGCATGACAAGCAGATGCTCTACCACTGAGCCACAGGCCCTCCGGAAACCCCACTCCCAAAACTATACCTTTCCCACTCATTACTAGCATTCCAATGGCAGTTGAAGACTTTTATTTCAGAAAGCCTTTTAATCAAAATGTTAGCTTTAGTTTAAGCTTGTTTTTTAAAAAAATATTTTATTTTAAGATTTTATTGTAATAGTCATTAATGTACTTCTGTTTCTTGTGGTGACCTTTTTTTCTTTTGAAAGATCAAATAAATTTGCAAAAATTAAGTTTTTGTCTATGAAGCTCCAATGTCTATGAAGGGCTAAGGTTTTGCCTATGGAGCTCACAAAAAGCATAAGTCAAAATGCCTTCTCAAGGTGATACATACAGAGCTCCCTCTTTCATTCAAATTTGTACATAAAGCAGATATTGTTAAAAATATACTTTCACAACTGGTTACCAGTCTTAGATTTTGAGAGACGTAGCAGTCCTGATCTGCCATGGACATATGGCATTCCATCTCAGCCCCATTTGGCACACTTTTGTTGAAAGTAACAAGCTGGGCTGTTATACTGAAATGAATCTGAAGTTTCTTATGACAGAATGTACATTTTTCTTCTTACTGCAGTATGATAGCATACTTTGGTCACATTAAATATCAGGACAAAACTGAGCAGTTTGCTCATTTTATGATATGAACAATGTTAACTCTAAGCTAAACATAGGCCTAAAAAGTTAACCAAAAGAAGTCCGCTACTCCCTAGTCAAGGAACAATTCCTTTCCTGCAAACAGAATGCCCAGCATGCCACTTAAGAAGTCTTAAGGAAAATAAGTATATTTGAATAAGCATGCTAGTTAAAGTGTGCATATTTTGCATCTCTCTTTCTTAACAATCTATGCAATACAATTTCATCTAAATCCAAGATTTTCCTCATAGCAGCAGTATTTTTACATGATAAGCAGATAGAGCCTGATTGGTCACAATTTGTTTTCAAGCTACTTCAGACAAAAAATTTATGAGCACTGACTGATGAAGCAGTCCCACCTTTTGAATACTAATTTATATTTACAAGAGGTGAACAAGAGTATAACGGATACTCTCTCTAGACCATTCGTTGCACTCTAATTATTTGAGGAGTATTTACCGCTTTCAAGTCATCTCTTTAAAGGAAGAATAAGATGTAAAATTTAAATGCAAATACACTTCAAGGCCAGAATCCCCTTCACCAAATTTAATGCAGTGAATTAACTTTTTAAAGCCGAAAACAGCATGAAAGATTACAAGAATACAGACACAGAATAGGCAGAGCAATTAGTTAGAAATGATCTCAGACATCCCCCATCCAAATCTCCAAACATTTAACTGGAGTTATAAATCATAGTTACTTCAATGGCACTATTAGACAACAATTATTATAACCATGAATTGCTTTTAAAAGACAATGTCCTAATTATGGGCGTATTACATATTCTGCTAATTTTAAAAGTTGTTTTTAGCACATATGTTGTTGTTTTTTTACATAGGCAGATATTTTATAAACAAGCTATCAGTAAGTGTTATAAACAAACAAAACCACTTAAGGCAAGGGTTGTGGTCCCCTTTTGATCATAGGGTCATCCAAGGATAATGTATTTCCCTGAGGTCATCCAAGGATAAACTGCTCATGGGGACAACCTCCAAGATCAAAGTCACAGGTACTATCAATCTACATGTTTGACAGTATACTAATTGCCCTCCAGAATCCCTCAGACTTCAAAAGGCTTCTTCTTAGGATATGTGAAACATTAAATAGCAAACAAAACACTAATATAATAGCTGAAAGGGCCATACCAATGACACTACTTCACTCCAGGACCACCTAAACAATTGGTCTATATGACAAGCCAAGTGTTGTGTAGTTCTACCTACTTTTCCTAACATCAAACAGGAGACTACAAAACATTAAGCACATTCCATGGGTACAAAATAATGCAGTATTATCCCAGCAAATCCCAATTATAAAACTGGAATGAATCCTGGTCTATTTTATAATTCTCATGGGTGAACAGTGGAAAAAAATCACAGGATGCATTAATCAGAAATGGTCTTCAGGGTTCTGAAAGCAGCATAAGCAGATCATTTCAGGCATCTTGTGAAGGGATCAGCCCTATTGTCAATGTGGGTACCCAGTTATTTAGCACAGGACTGGAAGACAAAAGGTGGCTATGGGAACAATCCAAGGTCTTATTAGAAGAAAATACTCGTTTTATTCAGTGGGGCTTACTCCCAGGAAAGTAATTTTTAAGACTGCAACCTAAATTGATCATTGTCCAGTTTTCTTATAAACTTGCGCAAATTTCATCCTTTACCCACTTGTCCTACCCTAGATCTCAAATGGGGGGGGGGATCAGACTTCAAGTGAGGCAGCATCCTTCTCAAATAGCTCAGCCAGTGCATCGTTTTACACAAAACACGGTGTTGTGAAGAAAGGGGACGTG
Source organism: Gekko gecko (assembly GCA_029375565.1). Taxonomy (NCBI): domain Eukaryota; kingdom Metazoa; phylum Chordata; class Lepidosauria; order Squamata; family Gekkonidae; genus Gekko; species Gekko gecko. The sequence continues at coordinate 144,009,360 of JAPDNY010000006.1, forward strand.
CATCGTGTTATGCCTTAAAGCTGCCTGGGAGCACCCCCTTAGAATTAAAAACAAAAACACTACAGCCAGGTCCTGATGCGAAGACCAGCAAAATCTGGCCTAACCAACCGCTCACATTACAGGACCCACCCTGCAACTCCCCCCTCCCCCCAAAAAAAAACCCCTGGCACCCTCTGGTCTTCCCTCCCCTACCTTGCCACCCTCAGTACTGCCAGGCCTGCCTGGGCCCTGGCACTCCGCCCCCCAACCCACGCCCCTTGCAAGCCTCTCCTGATGGGAGCTCCAGGGCTCTGCCTCCTCACCCCTTTTCCAAGAGGCCACGCCAGCACCGCTGCAGTCCCGGGCCCGCTCGCCCCCTCCCCTCCTCTTGCCCTGGGGCGACCCTGACCAGGCCCGTGCTGAGCCCCTCCCCGCCATGACCGCTGCTCGGTCCCCCCCGCCGGCGCTGCCCGCCCGCCCGCTCGGCCCCGCCTCGCCTCGCCTCAACCCCAAGGCGCACGCACGGGGGTGGAGTGGGGTGGGGTGGGGGAGAGGGACAGACAGAGCCGGACCCGCGCGCTCACCTGGCGGCGCTGCTCCCGTTCAACGCGCCCGCGCCCGGCCGCCCAGAAGCGCCGGCCAAGCCCAGGCGCGGGAAAATAAGAAAGCCTGCGGGACTGGGAAAAGGGTGAAGACGGGGCGGAGGGGAGGGGGAGGGGGAGTCAATGCAAGTCCGAACGTCCAGGGCACCGACCCTCAGCCCGGCCGCGGCTCCGCCTCCTCGGGGAGGCCACGTGACGCGCCGGCTGCGCGCGTCGCTTCGGACCGGGAGCGCGCCACCGGTTTGGAAATGGCAAGCGCGCGCGCCTCTCTCCTTCAGCTTCTCCCCGCCCCGCCCCCGCTCTTCCGCGCTCCGTCCGCCTCGCGGGGGCAAGGGGGGATCGGTGCGCGCACGGGTTCCTTTCTGATAGGAAAAAGAAATAAATATTTGTGGATGAAAACTGGCTCTTTCTTTCAAGGAAGGAGGACGGCTCACCACCGCCCTCTCCTTCTTTACGCACGGAGGGTGTGTGTTCTCACGTATGCAGCACGGTCATGCCCGCTTCCCGGCTGCCACCGATGATAACTCTGTGAAGCCGTTTCTCCCCTCCCTCCATAGAAGCCGCCTGAAGACCCGAGGGGAGTTTGTAGTCGGACAGTCGCCCCAGGCGAGTCCCACTCCCGCCGCAGGCCTCAGTCACACCTGGAAAGTACCTCCCCCCAAAGAATCGAAAGCTCAGTCCACCTAAGGCACACAGTACCGCCCCAGCGTCTGTCAGTTTATCTTCATGTAAGTGATCGTATTCCTACTAACGTTTCTGCATGAGCAATACGTCAGTGCCGGTTTTTTTTTTCTAATACAATCTCAAAAACAACAAAATACAAACCGTCAGTTGTGCCGTTCCATTATTCCACATGCACGCTGTTATTTCGATTAAAAATTTATATTGAAGTGCCAGGCATTGCAGTCCTTTTGCTTTTTCTTGTGCCAGCAGAACTGTGCTGAGTATATTTCTGCTCATGCATGGTGGGATCCAGGCCTCCCTCCCTCCATCCTCCAGCATCTAGGAATTCAAGCCCCCTTGAATTCAACAGGAGTTTGTTTTGAACAATATGCAGGGGATCAGATTGTCTCATTGGTATGGTCTGCTTCTCTCCCCTCAAACATACAACATAAGGGACTCTGAAGCTCTCAATTTCTGCACAGTGCTTCCCCCATATCCTGTCTTTTACTTCTCTGGGTCAGCTGTGACTAGAAACAGAATGCTAAACTGGCCCTTGATCAGGCTTAATCAATAAATTATTACATTCTGGCCATATCCAGATCATGCCATGCCAACATGTTTGCTTGTTTTTAAAATGCCACAAGTCTGTCTTGTTTACATTAACACACTATCAGTGCAATCTTAAACAGAGTTACACCTCTGTAAGCCCATAGACATCAACGGATTTAGAAAAATGTAACTTGGTTTAGAATTCATTGTATACATGTCAAGTTCTGCCCAACTCAATATACTTTGTAACTCCCTGTTTGCTTACTTTCTTCCCTAGTAGTCTGTGTAACCTAAGAACCAGTGCCTTAGAGGCCACACAAGCCTGAACTCAAATCTGTTTGTAACTATTATGTTCTGCAAGTGGGGGACCTGCAAATAAGTGTGGGGAAACATCCAGGCCTGTAGCCACAGTGGGGCGTTTCGAGTCAATGTCCCCCACCAAATTAGCCCAGCTCCCATCCCTCCGGCTCCCACATCCCTCTGAAGCTAACATAAGCTGCCAAGCTTCTCCAACTGTCAGAGAATCTTAGGCTTGCTGGGTCTTCCTGCTTTCACAGCTGAAGTCTGCTTCAGAAGCAGGAAGAATACTGAGTGAGCCCTCATCTCTCTGACAGCTGGAGAGGTGCAGGGGAGGTTGTCTTCCTGCTTCTTCCTGATCTCTGTCTCTCTCTTCCCCCGTGTCCCACCCTGTTGTCTCCCACTCCTCCGCCCCCAGATTTCCCAATGCCTCACCATCCAAAATTTTCTGGCTATGGCCCTGCAAACATCTCATTTTCCCCTCCCCAGCTATTTCCTTGTTCCCTTCCTTGAAAGCCTCCATAGCCTCTCCTCCTGCTTTGTTCTGTCCTTCCTACCCACCACCCACCTTTATATGTCCCCCCTTTAGCTTCCCTGCTCCTGGCAGCCTCTACCTAGGAAAACTATGGCCCTGTTGCATGGAGCCAGCCGCCAAGACAGACCCAGTTGCACTGTGGAGAACCCACAAGGACTTGCAGAGGGCAACTGACTTTCCCTTGTACCCCCTTCCCCAACTATTTCCTCTTTCCTTCTTTCTGGCAACTCCCATACTCCCCTTGCTTCCTTCTCTCTTTCCCACTGACCGACCAACCTACCTACCTTTTAGCTTCCAATCATCTTCAGCTATTTCTTTTAAATTTACTTCATTTATACTGCACATTTTTCTATAATAGAGACCCAAAGCAGCTTACATCATTTTCCTCCACTCCTTTAATCTTCACAACAAAACTGTGAGGTAGGTTAGGCTGAGAATGCATAACTAGCCCAAAGCTACCCAGTTAGTTTTCATGGCAGAGTAGGGATTCATACCTGGGTCTCCCAGATGCTAGTTCAAAAGTCTGACCATTATACCACACTAGCTTTTGTAGGGTGGCTGCTGCTGTACAGTAGCAAGAAGCCCAGCTTGAGTGACCCATGCAAGTCAGGTCCTAGCAAGTGGCCTGGTGGTTGCTGCCAGGCCTGGCCTGATGAGTTATCCCTTAAAGGCCAAAACAACCATGGACAGGGCCCTGCCCTTTCCTCCACCTTTTATTGAGCAATACTGTTGTGGTTGCCTAGCAATGGCCACTGAGGGCATTCTCTTCTTAAAGTTATAGGCTTTCTATTGTTTTGTAGAGTTTTTAATATCCCAGTATTGTATTTTTTTAAGCTTTCAGATTTTTCTGCAAACCTAGGGCTTTTCTCAGGTTTGCAAGAAGTCCTGTCTTGCCCATTCATGGCTCCAATCTCCAGATTTAAGTATCTACAAATGGGACCACATTAACCTACCTCATGCAGTTTTCAAGAAGATTTCTTGAGACCTGGGTGGTGGCAATATTTTTTTGAATAGAATTGTAGTGCTAGCCAGTCTACTGGCAAAGCAAAAATGATATTCCTAGCAGGATAAGTGGTCAGACTGCTGACCTGGTTGATAATACTAATTGTACTACATTTCAAAATGCCCTACATCATGGTTCCTTCCTCCATTATTTTTAAACAGTTTGAGATTGCAGAGAGGAAATGAAATCAGAAAGTCTTCAGTTAAAACACTGATTATAAGAGGAAGCATGGACTCATATATTATTTGGCTTTTTACTTATAAGTGTGCAAGGCATTTTATAAAATGATGTTCAGCTCTGGGTGCTCAACAGTGACCAATTAAAACAAAGAGAAAATGGTGGGACTGGAAAAAAGGAAATGAGATGAGGAAATCATGAATTAAAGGATCAGCTGCAGTACTGCTGATGACCACTGAATGAGACTTCTGAGAAAATGTACTACAGCTCCCACCATACAGGAACAGAGGACTGCACAGTTTTAATAGTGATAAAGCATGGTATGAACCACAGTGTTAATACCACTTCCAGCTGAAAGCAGAACAGTGATGCCTCAGCAATGAATGGTCTTAGTTTGGAAAGGTCCATGTCTGCTCTCAAGTGAATAAACTCCCACCTTTCATCTTGCATGAAAGCAAAAATGTTTTCCTTGCACAAAATCAAATCCTTGATCTATTTTGTTGATTAATTCAGAAGAGCTATACAACTTATTTCTTTATTCACAGTCACCCATATGTATTAGTATCCCTATTCAACACAAAAACATCCATGGAAAGTGAGGGAAATGCCATCCATTCATCACTGGTGAACTACTTAGCATATCTGTTGAATGACAAGTAATATTGTGTACATGTCCTTATGTCCAGGCCCATATCAGCCACCTCCCCTCAAGTCAGCCCAGTTTTTGGAACCTATACTATAATCCTATTCTTGAGGAATCTATTCATAAGGCACTCTCAGACTATCATTGGATTGGTATAACTAGCTTTTTCACTTAATAGTTTCTTCTGTCAATGGCTGAGGGAAGGCAGCGTGGTATAGCCCAATCTTGTCAGATCTTGGAAGCTAAGCAGAGTCAGTACTTGGGAGACCACCAAGGAAGACTGTGCAGAGGAAGGCAACAGCAAACCACTTCTGCTTCTCACTTGCCTTGAAAACCCCTTGCTGGGGTCACCATAAGTTGTCTGTGACTTGATGTCACTTTACACATATATATATAAATGGCTGAAATAGAATCTAACATCTTTCTCCACAAAATATTGAATTAAAATATTTATTGGCATTCTAGAGAACTCAGCATGTTAAATAAAATATAAAACAAAGCTAAACCCACAACTGATTAATAATGATCAATGATCAAAGCAGTAGAATATTTAAGGACAGTTTAAGAGCAGGAATAAAACAATAGGAGCAGTTGTAACCCCAAGTTCTGGTGTTGATGTTTGCTTTGTCCCTGATGTGCATCAAACCTGGACCATGGTTATGCAATAACAACCACCACCACCACCACCTCTGGCCTGAAGAGAATAAAAACAAAGGTTGAGGGGAAGAAAGAAACCACACCAAATTTAATCACATAATTTGACAAGAAATCACCTTCTTATCCAGATAATCTGGGGGGGAAATCTGAAATTATTCCTCACACAAAAGATCATATCTTTTTGTCTATGAAAGGGATAAAAAATTACCCACATCTAATGACAATTGTGTGCTGTCAAGTCACAACTGATTCATGGTGACCCCATAGCCATGAGTTTTTCAAGGGAAGAGATAAGCAAAGGTGGTTTGCCATTGCCTTTGCCACCCAGAAATGTTAGTCTTCCTTGGTGGGTCTGCCATCAAAATACTAACCATGGCTGACTCTGGTTAGCTTTCAAGCTAAGATAAAATCAGTGTAGTGAGGGCTATTCAGTCTGTTTACTCATGTCTAGGACCAAACAAACAGTATGCTGTTTGCGTTTGTCCAAACAACTTGCTTTCTTTTGCCTCTCCACTGAAGCAATTTGCTCATTTGCTTGCTGCAGTTTGGATTAATCCCCCCTTTTCCAAGCCCAGAAAGGGACTCAAGCCTATATCTTCTACACAGTAGAAAGCCCTGCTTTCTCCACCCCTTTGGAGTTACAAAGTTTGCCCATCACCTGGATTTCGTTCATTGGTATTGGATTCTCCAGTGGATCTCAGCATTGGTAGCTTTCTCCCCTCTCACTGATCTTCTTATTCATTGTTTCTTGACCTTCAGTTGGAGTGGGGTAACCTTCTCATGTTTTTGTACTTATAATCACACTTTCATCCAGATCTGCTAATTAGTCCATATACAACTTGATATCTTGTATGATTCTTCTTTAATAAAGCTTATTACTGATTTTAATTTAGTGTGGGTTCTCTATATATTCCTTTACTCTCTTCAGTTCTTACGGTAATGCTTCATCACCCAAATATCCTTAATGCTGAGGTGTGGATCATTACTTTCAAATAGTGTTGGGGGGGTTATTGGATTCTGGAGAACATTTAAGGGTATTACTTCTGGGACTATTACCCTGTGGTTTTGATGGGGTTAATATTTGAGCCAGCAGCACTCTGGGTAAAGAGTGATAGACTGTCATGGGTTAACAGTTCTATGCAGTTTCTCCCCTCCAGCTTAGACTGGAATAACTCTGCATAGGATTGCACTGTTAGTTTGTTGCAGTAAAAAATAAACAAGAATCTTGTGGCACATTAAACCCAATGAAACTTTATTTCATATTAATTAATTTAATTTTAGTCTGGAATTAAATTGTGTTAGTCTTTAAAACACCACATGAGCCTTATTTATTTTTACTCCTAATTTGTCACTCTAAGGATTGGTAAAATACATGGAATGGTTCTTGATTTTCCATTAGTCTTGGCTTTATGTCCTTATTTGTCTTGTTTAACAAATCTGCTGAGTTTTGCCTTGAAGATTGAGAAACTATGGCCAGCTCCACCTAAGCATCAGCTTGATTGTTTCAACACCACTTAAATACTATTTTTGGAAGGGGGAGTGCCCTTGGCTTTCTCAAAGACAAGAGGCACACACAGTGTGATGGTTCAGTCTCTGCTATGTTGATCATATGCCCACTTATCTAGATATTTTATTTAAAAAATTCTTCTCGGCCCCCCATATTTTCAAGCCTGGCATTCACCAGGCCCAGAGAAGTCATGGATGCACCTTGTAAAGAACCTCACATCAGGCAGCTGATCAATGGTGGCTGGCCCTTTAAGACTTAGGTAGGCAGTGACAGCTGGCCCTTTGACAGTCAGCTGTCTGACAATCAGCTATTGGGAAGCTCCACCCTGGGGGCAAGGAAAGGGAGGGACAAGGCAGAAATTGCACAGAAGTCACTATTGGCCATGCTTCCATTGTGCTTCTGGGTAGAGGGAGGCCACTGGCCTGCTAGGAGGCTAGGAGGGAAGAGGACAGACCAGCTCTGGCTCCCTGTTCAGAAGTGAGTGGGGCAAGAAGAAAGGAAGAATAGGGTGTTGTCCCACCCCTGCCCCTCTCTGTCTGAGGCCAAGGGAAGGCACTCAGCCAAACTGGACTCTGGTGTATGATGGCAGGGCCTGGGATTCCACAAAACCAAAGTGTTTTGCCAGTATTACTCCTGTTTTTATATGTGAAATTATATCCCATGAGTGGGCCTAAATATAAAATAACAAAACAGCTTCAACATTTTTTTTAAAAAAAATAGCAAAACAGCTAGTTTTGAGGAGAGGTTCTATAAGTACAGGCACAGAACAATCTTGAGTGTGTAGCTCAAAATCTGCCCGTGTGTTTTCAGATCCTAGAACAGTGCCCATGGGGAGATCATTTTATTTAAGAAAAGAGATATTGGGAACATACAGTCTTTAAACTCATTGCACACTACTAATTCTGAAATTAATTCCAGTGGTGTACTTATGATTAATTGGTTTCAGGATTACAACTGTAACAATCCAAAAACTGAACCACAAGTAAGACATGCTTTATAAGTCATACAAAAGAAAATTGTCTTTATTTCAGCATTTTTGTTATTGGTGGGAAAAATGAGTGGATACAGTTGTTTTCTGTACAATTGAAGTCACAGTTGTGATTACAATACATTTTTGCATTTGTCATTTTCAAATAAAAATGATGCTGTACAATAAACATGACCTCTTTACATTTGTATTTATGAACTCTGTTCTGTTAATGTGATGTAACTTATGTTTTTGTTTTCTAATTTGCATTTTACCTTCTGGTGGAATTAAACATTTTGGTTTCCTGCAGCAAAGTATGCATATGTGGTCAACACATTTGATCAGTGATGGAAAGTATATGAAGGAGGGGGGATGCAGTCCACTGGAATTTTGTTTGCTCTTCTCAACCTGTGGGTTAGATCTGGCCAGATTTTTCATTTGGCCTCACTTAATTTGCATTCTTATTACTGCCCCTGTCCTTTGTGTGAGTCCATGATGCCATGCACAGCCTCCTCCCTTTCTCACCAGTGAAAAAACCCAGTAGGATCTAACCCAGCATGTTGTTTACTCTCTAATACTTCACAACACATTTTGCCTAGAAATAAGATGACATTTACTAAAACAACATGCAGATCACAGAATCAACCCAGAAAAGTTCTCTAGGTCCTGCTGTAGTCTATGGGAACCCTCATAGAACAGAGGGGAGGGATACTATGGAAGAATTGCATAACACTGAAGGTTTGTTCATTTTTTATGCCACTTATACAAATATCATGCCCTTTCCCCATTAACATCAAGTAACTACTGAGAAGGAATAGCTGGAACTATGCTTTAGAATAATACACAACCGTGGCTGTGAGACGTGGGACAATTAAGGAAATTCTCATGTTTTAGAAGAAGACTATTTTAGAATAACAAGTGATCCAGGGATTGACTGGGGAGCCCAAACTGCCATTTGGCCAAAACTAATTTGCAGATGACACGAAGTTGTTCAGGGTGGTGAAAATCAGGGAGGATTGTGAGGCACTCCAAAGGGATCTGTCGAGGATGGGTGAGTGGGCGTCAACGTGGCAAATGGGGTTCAATGTGGCCAAGTGCAAAGTGATGCACATTGGAGCCAAAAATCCTAAATACACATTGATGGGGTCTGAATTGGCAGAGACTGACCAAGAGAAAGATCTTGGGAGTCCTAGTAGATAACTCAATGAAAATGTCTAGACAGTGTATAACTGCAATAGAGTAGGCCAACGCTATGCTGGGGATTATTAGGAAGGGAATTGAAAACAAATCAGCCAGTTTCATAATGCCCCTGTATAAATCATTGGTGTGACCTCATTTGGAATACTGTGTACAGTTCTGGTTGCCACGCCTCAAAAAGGATATTATAACATTGGAAAAAGTGCAGAGAAGGGCAACTAGAATGATAAAAGGGTTGGAACACTTTCCCTATGAAGAAAGGTTAAAACGCTTGGGGCTCCTTAGCTTGGAGAAACGACGGCTGAGGAGTGACATGATCGAGGTTTATAAGATTATGCATGGGACAGAGCAGGTAGAGAAAGAAGTACTTTTCTCCCTTTCTCACAATACAAGAACTCATGGGCACTCCATGAAATTGCTGAGCAGTCGGGTTAGAACAGATAAAAGGAAGTACTTCTTCACCCAAAGAGTGATTAACACATGGAATTCACTGCCACAGGAGGTTTCAAGAGGGAATTAGATAAACATATGGAGCAGAAGTCCACCAGTGGCTATTAGCCATAAGGTATAGATAGGAAGTCTCAGTCTGGGGCAGGTGATGCACTCTATTCTTGGTGCGGGGGGCAGCAGTGGGAGGGGCTTCTAGTATCCTGGCCCCACTGCTTGACCTCCTGGTGGCACCTGGTATTTTTGGCCACTGTGTGACAGAGTGTTGGACTAGATGGGCCATTGGCCAGATTCAACATTGGCTTCTCTTATGTTCTTATGGTTTGTAAATTCCAGCTCAGGCATCCTAAAAAAATGCTTATCACAGTTTTGGGGTGAATGGTCAGTAGTCACTTGGTGAGAAGTGTTTACCCAAGCACACAAGGGTTTCATTAGGTTCACCAAGATACTTCCAAACTGGAGACAAAATGCTAAAACTTGGCCTGGTTTGGCATTTTGTATGTTGCTTTAAAATAAAATAAAATTCTGCCTCTAGGGGCAGGTTTCAAAAGAAAGAAAGAAAGAAAGAAAGAAAGAAAGAAAGAAAGAAAGAAAGAAAGAAAGAAAGAAAGAAAGAAAGAAAGAAAGAAAGAAAGAAAGAAAGAAAGAAAGAAAGAAAGAAAGAAAGAAAGAAAGAAAGAAAGAAAGAAAGAAAGAAAGAAAGAAGGAATGGGGGGGGGCTGAAGCATGGGCCAAGGCTAGAGAACAGTCTTTGTCAAAGTTTCTGCTTGCACCCATTTCTAGCAGAGAAATGCTGAGGTAATATACTGGTTAGTTTAGGATTAACTAATTATTCTGTTTTTGGTGTCTTTCTGATAATCTGCAACATCTTCAGCTATGTTCTGAATTTCCTATACCTTTGTGTTTTGGTTTAAGTAGGATTTATGCTTAATTACATGCCTAGTCACTTTACCATGCATAAATAGTAAGAGGCTTTTCCTCTCTCTCGGTCTCTCTCGCACACAACACTTTCATATACATCCACCTCTAGTGAATTAGTGCACAGGAGGGGCAGCATGGGGGAAAGACTCTGGTTGCCGGCAGGCTACCCAAGAAGAGGTTCAGGAGGAATGCTGTGGGGGACAGGAATCATTTAAAGGAGTTGGGACACCCCATATACATGTACCAAACCCTTTCAGTCACTCACTGGGGAGAGAGACAGAGGCATCCAAGAGGGTGACTCCTTGACAACTACCACCTCCAATTCTATATTCAGAGTCATGAATGTACGTTAGAATTCCTTCTTCATCCATAACCAAGCAATGAGCAAGTGCAGAAGTATTCCCTCTTAGTTAACTTTCAGCACTCTGATTTTAGTACATTCTGGACAATGGCTCCTGTACTCATGGTTTTGGGTTGTTGCATATAGTGAGGAATACACAAAGTATTCCCATGCCTGAGAAACAGCAGGCATTTTTCCCAGCTAGTAAAGGCAGACCCCTAGACCATCCCTGCGGTGACCATTGGAAAACCTCTAGCTGTGAAGACCAGTGCATGTCCACACAGCAGGAATCAGAAGCACTAAAACAGTGCTTTCAGTCCCATTGTTATATAAATGTTTTCAGGAGTAACACAACTCTGTTCTGATTATGAGTGACAGCCTTTAACTTGAATACTTTATAAATCATTCATTACAGAGCAGTTTTCTGGGGAAAAACCCAGTGGAAATGACCTTTCTAGAAACCTGGTGCTGATTTATTAGATTTCTACTCCACCCTCCCAGCCAAGGCTGTTCATTACTAGATGTCCATATAGATTCCAATACCCGTATTATCCATACAACCTCAATCCCATGTGATATACTGGCTGGACTAGCAACAGGGAGACCTGGTTTCAAATCTTCAATCTGCCTTGGAGCTCACTGTTTAGTAACCCTGGGCCAGTTACTACTTCACATAATTGTTATGAAGATAAAAGGGGGAGGGAGAAATTATGTATGCTGCCTTGAATTCTTAAGAAGAATCATCGGCCAAGTTCAGACTGGCAGTTTGGCCCGATATAGGCATGTTTCACAAACGGATTAAAGGGGCCGGTTCACACAGGCACAACTGTCAGGCGTTTCCCAGCCGTACTCAACCTGTAGCACTTCCCTCCTGAGTTTAAAAAGTACCAGGTGAAAATGGTAGCAAACCCTGGAGAGCGCATTGATCCTGCTTCCTGGACATGTGCACGCTAAAAACCACACAAACAAGCCATTTACAGCCGTGCCCCCACCAGGGGAGGGTCAACAGTGCAAACGCTCCCTTGCGCCTCCTCCCCGGTATGCTCCCGCATCAGTCAGTGCAGTGTGACCGGGAATACCCAGAACACGTTGTTCTGGGTCTTTCTGCCACGACTCCCTCGCGCTTCATACTGCCAGTCTGACCGCAGCCATCGTGTATCTAATTCTGAACCAATAACTCAGTGTGTGGACCATTAAAACAGCACACTGGAGCTAGGTACAAGCCTGGGTCAGCCCTCAGTTTATACAAAAAACCAAAAATAATTTGAAAAATTAGAATATGGACAGAAAAACTGACATCTTCTGGTGCTACACTGTGACATCTCTGCTGCCATTTTCAGGGAGCAAAGGGGAAGGGAAATCCCCACCTGTCCCCACTGCATGAGTCAGGTGGGTGGTGGCAACAGCACTGGCACTATGTGGGGAGGAGCAGGAGCCTCTGCCTGCCACAGCTGCATGAGCCAGGCAGGTAAAGCAACTATGCTGCAGGCAGGTAGGCAGGAGAGCAAGAGCAGCCACTCAGGCAGAGGCACGGCAGGCTGGTGGTGGGACACGAGAGGAGTGGTAGCCACTACCACATGAGCCAGGCTGGCAGAGGTGGTGAAGCTACAGGAGGGCAAACTGGCCGGCACGTGGGTGGCCCAGTAAGCAAGCTGGGGGCAATGTTCCCTCTAAGCTGTGGAGTCTTGTGAGCAAAAATTCTCCTTTGTGAGCTACTGGCATTCAAGTTGTGAGTGAGCGATTTGGCTATACTGCATAAATCAGTCTGCTCTGGAACCATTCTGCCTGAGCTAAGACAAAAATCTGTGAGCTGGAGGCTCAAAAACTGTGAGCTGACTCACACTAACTCAGCTTAGAGGGAGCACTGGGTGTGGGGAATGGGATTCTCCCCACAAGTTTCTCAGGTCCTCTACTTTTATACATTATTCTGAACACAGTCCCAGAATGTGGATTAGAAAAGCCACACCATGGGGCCACATACATGGGGGTGGGTGCAGATCTGGCAGAAATGAAAAGTTTGCAGGTGTGGTTTTTAAAATTCCCCACAAACAGAGAATAATGCCTGAGTTATTTAAAAATCTCACAAGATCACAGTCAGTACTCTGGGGTTGTCTTAGCAACCAAAGCGCTTAAGCTTGGGCCAAGGCAACCCAGCAGAATACTGGGTGAAATCAGGAGTAGAAGCATCTGGGAGAGGATGAGGAGAGCAGGGCAAAGTACAGAAAAGGCTGGGAAGACAGAGAGAGTGCACGTGTGGGGGAAATGGAGGGAAGAAAAGCCTGGGGGGTGGAAAGTGGAAAACGGGGAAGGAGAAAATCCTTGGAAGAGAGAAGGTGGAGGGACAGGATTTTGCTGTCCTGTAAATCTCATTGGTTCCTAGCTTGTAAAAAAACAACAACACAACAATCCTGAAACATAAACCTTGGTTAGGGAATCAACCTATTCCTGAAAGTCCTTATTCAAGTTGAACAGCCAACTCTATAAAAGGTAAATTTATCCTGATTATTTAAATGTATTTACATAACAACTATTTATATCTTAATGCCATCATTTGAAATGTAGGAATAGGTCCCCTGGGTCTGTCCAGGATTCCTTGCCCTATCTAACACATCAATGCTGTCACCATGGATCTGTTGGCTAGCTTACATGCTACTTACTAGTGATGGTTGTTGTCACCAAACCTTCCCTGTACTGGTGATCTATGTATATTTATCTTAATGTGTGCTGCAGTGTTTGCGTAAACACCGTATGCACTTAGACTTCACACACATGGTAGAAGCATATGAACAGTACTCCCTGCCATGTATTAAGGGAAAGGGATTTTTCATGTTGACTCTGGAAGGTAATGTCTAAATTAACTGGTAAACTAAATTATCCTGGGACCAAGTCCCTTCCCTCCTTGTCATCAGTTATTTTCAAACATTTCACAGATATGGGAGAAAGTAAAAGGAGGCACTAAGGGACACTGCTGAAGTGAAGGTAAGACATGCCCTGATAGGCAGGAAGGAAGTTTCCTCAGGTATTATGCTCCAGATTGCTGTTTAGAACTAAGTCTTGCTCTAGCAGCAGCACCTCCTTCATCCAACCATCTCTGGTTCACACATACAGGAGAATGTAAAAGGAGGTGCCAGAGCATATAAAATGGACGGTGTACCTCTTATTTTAGCTTTTAATGTTCCTTTGCATAAAATAAACTCCATGAAAATAGAAACCAAGCACAGCATGGAGAAAGTTCCTATCTATTCCCTTTCTTTTCTTACTGTGCTAGTTTGCTGTTTCCAGAGATCTGTAGTTGGTGCAGTCCATTCTACCACCTCAGTATTCTATTCTTTCATTCCTATGACTCTTAGTCATGCTGGAGTGTGTCAGACAGAACGATGTGAACTGGCTTTTATATAGTTAGAAAGTCAGCACATGCCCTATATGAAGCTTCACTGTTATATCATACAAAAGTATCATACAAATCTTCAAAAATCCTGTTTAGGCCAACAGGTCCTTAAATACAACAGGTAGGGTTTGCAACCAGCAGGAGGCAGGGGTAAGGGAAATGGCTGGCAGCAACAGCATGATATCACTTGTGAGAAAACCTGGAAGAGGCATCACACCTCTGTAGGAATCACCAGAAACTCTATAGTAAAACCCTAGAATGTTTGACAATTCCTAGAAAGGGTATGAATTCTGGGCTCTCCCTGAAAGTGATGTCAGTCCTCTCTAGGAATTGCCTAAACTATACAGTTATTGGTGATTCCTAGAGAAACACGTCATCACTGTTGGGTTTTCCTAGAACTGACATTATGCCATCCCTGACAGCAATTTTTTTCTCTCCTGCCAGCCACTGGAATTCTGGTGGGCAAGACCTGCTGGGGCTGGAAGATTTCCTGCCTACAGTAGGCAAATGACAACCCTAGTAACAGATGACTAAGCCCTTAAACAGTAAATGATTGTAAAATACATTGGGGCCATCAGCTGGCAGTTAATACAAGATGAAAGCATGATTAGTAGTGGCTTCTGCAATATGTTGATTCATTGACACCTCCTACTCTGTAAGGATCATTCTTCATATTAAGATGTTTTTGAGACATAAAATCTGGCACATGAATAAAACAGTATTCATTGGATTCCAGTTCACTGTGTTATAACACCAAGACAGCTGTTAGCAGATATAGGTATAGATTCTAGGTAGATGAGCTTCAATCTCTTGCCATTTGTTTCCCAGAGTTAATGGTTTAAAAACGGTAACTTTAGATCATAACATTTAGGTGAGAAAGGAATTAAATAAGATTACATTTTTGCTGTGGTTGGCCTTGCTTTATGATTGAATAATCTTGGTCCTAACAATACATTCTTTAAAAAACTGAAATGGACTTGCAGCACTATGGATCCAAGGAACAAACAGCAAGGCTACAATGAAATAATTCAGTGCAAGGTAGCATGGAATCTGCTGAATGCTTTCTACATTAGAATTAGCAATGTTATTTCACTGGTAGAGCTATTCTGGAAACCAGCCCTAGGAAACTGTGCTTTACCTATTCCCCTGTACCGATACAGATTGACTCACAGCCCAGATCCATACGGACGGTTTGCTGAGTACTGCATTGAAACTCATTAAGATGCTGAAGTCATTGACGTCACAAAGGTGAAGTACCACCTCCACTTCAGACAGACAGGCAAAAAGATTATAAAATCTATATAAATACAAACATGGGTAGGATTTGATATTATTGGAACATGTTGGTACAAATCTCCTAACTCATGGGAAATATTCAAGAATACCCAGGGCTAGCCTTTGTTGCTTATTCACATCTACTCAGGAAGAGACATTCCAAAAGGAAAGAAGTGGTTATATCAGAAATAAATGTATTGGACATAGAAAGATCATGTGCCTGATCCTCAACATATTCAAGTGAGGCTGCTATGTGTTGACAAAGTGTTTTGAGGATTAAATTGTTTGCTGCCTTTATGGGTGAACACAGAGGGATACTACTTAAAGAGCACTCAAAGTAGCTTCTTCAATAAGAACCCAACTCTTGTTGAAGCATAGTAGGAAGTCTAATGCTGGATCACCCAACAGTTCATCACTTCACAAGTCAGGAAGGTTATCAAGTGTGTGTGTGTATTTTAAGTAGTACATATGTGGTTACATCTGTGTGTTTATCCTTGCCTTACAAAGGAAAAAAAATGCTAACTGAAATTGCAAGATGGCTGCAGAAATGAGAGGGGATGAAGAGAGGTTTGTGACATCACAGGTAACAGCCACTGCAAAGCCACCCTTTAAACTTGGATCTGTAGAACTGGTTTTTAAAAGACCTTGCCTCAGGACAAAATATGTGTATTTACAGAGCGGCAAAACTCCAAGGGTACAGCATATGTGGCTTTCTTCTTGAGTGCTCCCAATGCTTGTTTTAGAAATCTCTTCCTGTGGTACATTAAATGGCAGGAATCAATCCTAAACAAAATGCTGTCAGAATAAAGCCTGTTACCTGTGTTCCCAATGTAACAATGCCTGAGATTCTTGCAATTCGAGATCAACAAACAAAAATATAAAGGCTATATTGTGGTTTTATCAGCCTTTGTTGCTGCTTTGTTTCAGTTACGGGAATGCAGAAGGGGCCTATTTAGCAATGTATAATCCCACAACAAACACTGTTTGTTCCATACCAGAAGGAATGATGAAGGGACTGTTTAGGAACATGCACATTGTATTTTGGAAAAAAAAAAGCCTCATTTCATTAACAAACCCATCCAGGAGTTGCTATAAGATTGTGGCTCCTTCTGCATCCATACTTCTTGGGTCTTTCACACCAATTATGAAGTTGTTGGTTCTTCTGGCTCCGTGAACTAGAGAAAGTACCTCAACTCTTTCCACATCTTGACCCTGGCTTCTCAAGTACTTGATATCTTCTTCAGGAAATTCACCTGACAGGGAATTTTAGATGAGGTTATTTTCTATAAAGCAGCCTTTATGTCCCCTTCCTTCTCATACATCAGAACTACTACATTCCCATTAAAGGCCAGCAGCTGTCCTCTTGACTGGGACCTGCAGTGACCAGTGGAAAAAGTGGGCTGTTCATGAGATTCCATACTCAGTCGGGGGGGGGTCCATATCAGCCTATGTGTTTAAGTGCCATCAAGTCACAACTGACTTATGGTGACCCCAGCAAGGAATTTTTAAGGCGAGTGAGAAGCAGAGGTGGTTTGCCATTGCCTTCCTCTGCAAAACCTTCTGTGGTGGTCTTCTATCCACTGAACCTGATTAGCTTCTGAGAACTGACAAGATCAAGCTATACCATGCTGCTTTCCCTTCCCACATCAACCTATTTCCCCGAAATATGTGTCTTAGAAAAGTAACATTCAGTCATCAGTTGCAAAGCAAATATTTCACAACTGGAAGAAAGCAAGTTTCCCAATTATTTCCCAACAGAAAGGGGGGAAAGAGAGAAGAGCAAAGAAAAATGAACTTCTAAGGAAGCAATACTGATCTTAATGGCAGTTGAAGTTTTGTGTACAGATCTTAGCTGACCCAAAAAAGCCTCTTTGCTCCTGAGATGGGCAAATCACAAGATAAGGCAGGCAAGCAAGATGAGGAGACCTTCACACTTAGCCTGTCACAAGGGCCTGGTGAGTTTCAATCCAGAGCATATCAAGGGACAGCCTTCTCTACTCTGTCATTGCCTCTCACATGCTGCTGCACACACAATCCACAAGCTTTGCTCCCAGCACACCTGATCCTGTGGAATAGTTCATCAATCATGCTCCTGTTGGTGGGAATTCTGAATCAGAACTCCAATTTGCTAATACAGAGCCACCCCACCTGCTCAGATTCAGGCAGAAATATGGAACGGAAGGGAGACCTTTGACAGACAGCCCCTCATCAGGTCTGCTCTTTCCAGTGACAGAGAAGATTACGAAGTGGAATTTACCATTTCTCCACAGCTGATGCAGCCTGCAGTGCCCCCAAGATTATGCCTCCCAGGAACTGGCAGCTCTCCGATAACAGAGGGAGGATATTTACTAAGCAGGGTCTGCATTGCAAGGGTGAAATCAGAAAGAGAGCTCCCATTTTTCCACTGGTGGAAGTGTTGAGATTGAGTGAAAAAGCTGGCTGGATCCAGCCCATGGTAAGGTCACCCCCATGAGCTTCAATGGTGCAGGTGAGAAAGATTACAGACTAACCTCAGAATTGTTGCAAAAATGGCTCCCTTCTCTACGTGTAAAACAAAAGAAAAGTGGAACAGAAACCCAAGATTAGTGTTCCACATTTCCCATACTTACTGTCAACCTCCAGGACATTAGAATGAAGCTGAGGATGAAGTCGACCTAAGGAAAGGCTCTCACTCAGGTTCTTGTTATATGTTAAAACATTTACTAAAACCTGTTTAAAAAATAAACACAGATAGTAACAGATTTGACAAACCCTTAGAGATGAAGTTTTGTGCAAATGAGGTCATAACAGGGGTCATCACAGAAAGCCCTGCCTCCATGGCATACCCAACCCCCTCGTGTGAGAAGGTATGTCTGCACAGTGGTCTATGTATACATCCATAGGTGTCCTTGAAAGTTATTGAGACCTTTGAAGACTGAAACTAACATCATTGTACCGTTATTTGTCAGTAACCATCTTATGAAAGACAATCTATAATAAAGCTTAACAAGCATTATATCTCATTGGCACTGTGCACTTTATTGGATTAGTGCACTTTATTGAATTAGACCTGAGCCCACCTATTTTGTGTGGTTCTGGAACGTTTTCTGAAATTTTGAATATTATATTGATACACATGGAACAAATTGTTTATATGAATTTGTTTACATGAATAGATACTGAAGTCTGTTGAATGCTTGGCTTTTTCACAGTTAATTTTTCACGGTTGCCCTTATCACCTTGCTTGATCTTCTTTCCATGTTTCAATTTTGGTTGTTACCTTTCCTAATAAGAAAGGGCATACTACTCCAGTCATTCCCAGCATTGTGCCCACTAGGATTTCCAGCACAGTGCTGGCAACCAGCAGGAGATTGCAAGGGGCAGGGACCTACATTGCATTGGCATAGCATCACTTTTGGCATGAACCAGAAGTGATATCATTGCATCAACATGACACTCTAGCATTCACTGAAAGCTTGGGGTATATCCTGTAGCATAATGTTGACACAACGATACCACTTCCAGTTCATGCCAGAAGTGGCATTGCACAGATGTTGCAAATTTGCCCCCACACATCATTTCCCCTCAGCTCTGTTGAGTGGCACTAGGGAACAGAGGGCCCAGACCACAGAAATAACAAAGCTAGTACCTCTGATGTGTTTCCTAGTACCCATTTGCTTCTTTCCCCAAACAACTCTGCTTCTCATCACCTCAGAAGAGCAGGAGGTTCTTCAGAAGCACAGGCGGGATAATGCTACTGCAGTCTTCCTGTTTGTGGGCTCTCTAGAGGTAGCTGGTTGGCTGCTCTGTGAACAGAATCCTGGACTAGATGGGTCTTTGCTCTGATCCAGTGTGGCTCATCTTATGTTCTAGAAGGCATCAGCTTCGGTTCGGTAGGCAGTGCCCATTCAAAAATCCTTCACAGGAAGATGTTTGGCCTGAACCTTCCCAACATTTTGTAATTGCCCCCATAGCATCCATTTTGAGATTTGGTCCTCCCTCCCACAGCAGCCGTTTGTGGCTCAAAATTCCAAGCATGCTCCCTGGCTTAATAGGGTTGGGGGGCCTCAGTGCTGCTTCTTAGGGGCCATGCTGTGGTGTTCAGAACTGACCTGTGTAATGCTGCTCAATGCTTTGTCTCCACCATTGGCTCCTAGACAAAGGTAAGTCCCACACATCCCTTCTGATGGCCGAACAACAGTGGGTAGTAAGAAAGACAAAGGTCTCTTTCCAGGCTGAATAAAATTCCTCTGCAGGAAAAAGAAATTCCCATTCCAAAACATTATTAAAGACATCAGTGATTTTTTAAAAACCCTCCAGGGAACTGTCTTCTCTGTACACTAACTTCATGTTTCCAAGGCAATAAACATTCTTACCAGCTCTCCAGGTAACTGGATTGAATAGGATATAATTCAAAGCACCTACTTGAACAATATTATATAAAATTTTTATCTAATTATCTTCTGTGCAGGAAATCCAAGGCCACTGATGAATTATATATACTGTGCCCATTAGAAACAGAAAATGGCTGTTGACTGAATGGGCTTTCCAAGCTAAAGGCTCAGTCTTAGAGACAAACTAGCCAGTTCATAGAAAATTCATAATCAGGTATTTTAATGCATTTCAATCACATTAGGAGGGGGATGAACTAGCAAGGTCATGGAGCTGGGAGAGGAGAGTTTAAGCCTTCCCCATGCACTGTTTTCCTGACAGAAATGGCTTCCCTGAACTTGCTATTAGTCCTGGAAGGGGAAAAATACAAATGCCTGTCCTAAACCAATCTTTTTTCCCTACTGGGATTAATAGTGGCTTGGTCCTTAGAATCCCTTCAGCCTGCGCAAAACAATTTTATGTGCAGAGATTAGTATCATTTATTTAGAGTAAATGGTTAAGAGCCATTTAAATGTTCAAGGTATACCCTTCTATCTCAAAGGCACTTGGGACATTACCTGTTCCAAAACAACTGCATCTCAAAACCTACATGTTTTTAGAAAGCTTACACAGCAAGCAACCCCCACCCCTACACACACATGTTTTGAGTAATACTGTCACGTGAAAGATTTTCATACATCCATAGCAGTGTCTTCTAGGCAAGTGCAGGGGGGCTCTTGGTGCACACAAAACTTTCATATCTCATGAAAACATTCTTATTCCATACAGAGGAGGGAACAGCTCCATCCGCACAAAGTGAAATCGCTCAAAAGTTCAGTGTCAGTTAATTCCCAGCCCAATATTACATGGCCTATGGCAAAACTGATTTCTGATTAAAATGATTTGTACCGCAGTTAGGAGCTTAATTCAGTGAGATGTGGGAGATCCATGATGGGGTCTTCCAACAGCTTCAGTATCATCAGAAAGCAAACACTGGGTGCTCCAGTTTAGATCAGGGATGTGGCACTAGTATGCTTAACCCTCCTTCTCCATGCTATTTCTCCAGGAAAACCTCATGCTGCCAAGCTGATTTAAGCCCCGGTAGAGAAAGAGACAGGCTGTTTGTTTCCCCCCTATACTGGGGCTTAAAGCATCATGGGGAAATTGTTTTATCTGAGGGGAACTGTGCAACGGAGGAGGTTAAAATCCACAGACCCCTGTCTCAACATCATGGTTCCAATCTAAATACCATTCCTGCAACTGATTTTTGAGAAAACTGGATAGGTCACACCAAGGAGACCTAATCGTTGATTAAACCTTGTATAGTTAGTTCTTTTTCTATTATATGAACCAGATTAATTTCATAATATATTACCATGGAATGGTTCCCTGTGTTATTCACCCATGAAAAATCCAACATCTGACTGTTTAAAAGGATTCCAGAAGATGTCATAATTCCACTTCCGAATGGCCGGTTCAAGGAACTGAAGAGAAAAACAAAGGAAAATCACGAGAAATGAAGCCCATCAAGTGCCTACTTTCAGTTGTATTAAGTTCATAAACTGGTGTCTTATCTAGACTTTGCTGACCTGGCTACCGCAACCTCCAGTCTAGACTGTTGTAATAAGCTCTGGGTGGGGCTGGATTTGAAGACGTCTTAGAAGCATCGATTGGCACAAAATGTGGCAGCAATGCTCCTCTCTGGATTCAGTGATCTCTCAGTGGAAGGCCTTTCCCATGTGGGGGGGCTAAAATTGGCCTTTCTGACTCTTCCAGCAGCACAGCTTCTTCTCCCAACTGCTGCCTCCCAACTCATGCAACTAACAGTTCACACAGGTCAAACAACCCAGGGTCAGAAAGGGCTGCTTTCAGCGGGAGGGATGTAGAAATAACTTGCAATCCTTGCGTTTGTGGCTCCAACCCACTATTTTCTGCTATTTATTTTTTAATTATTTAAATTGTGCTTTATTGACTTGTTAATTAAATTTTTATACTATGGGATGAGACCTTGAAAACTTTTTTCATTGCAATATAAATTTATAGAATTACTAATAAAATAAATATGATGCCCACCTTCAGATCTTCTTCGACCTTCAGTAAGATCCATTAGGGTTGCCAACCTCCAGGTGGGCCATGAATTACAACTGATCTCCAGACTACAGAGATTAGTTCCCCTGGAGAAAATGGCAGCTTCAGAGGGAGGACTCTGTGGCATTATACCTGGCCAAGAACCCTCCCTTTCCCAAATCCTACTCCATCCCCAATCTCCAGGAATTTCCCAACCCAGAGTTGGCAACCCTAAGAACATAAGAACATGAGAACATAAGAGAAGCCAAAGTTGAATCAGGCCAATGGCCCATCTAGTCCAACACTCTGTCACACAGCGGCCAAAATATACCAAGTGCCATCAGGAGGTCCAGCAGTAGGGCCAGGACACTAGAAGCCCTCCCACTGCTGCCCCCTCCAGCACCAAGAATAGAGTGCATCACCTGCCCCAGACTGAGAGTTCCCATCTGTACCCTGTGGCTAATAGCCACTGATGGACTTCTGCTCCATATCTATATATCTAATTCCCAAGTGGCCCCCTGTGTGCGGATATCTAAATCCGCACATCGGGGGCACCTGGGGCAGGGAGATTTTCCTGCGCACGTGGGGCAGTCCCCACGTGTGTAGAAAAATCTAAAAAGTGTTTAAAAGTCTAGGGGGGATATCAGAATCCCCCAAAAGTAAGAGCGTTCCCTGCGCATGCACAGGGAACGCTCTGGGAACTCTGCGGCGGCTGGTGGCTAAAAGCCGCTCAGTCCTCGCCACCGGAGCCGGGGGGGAGAGGAGAGAGCTGGAAGGGGGGAGGAGATCGGCGGGCCCGGCGGCTGGAAGCCGCTCGGGCCTCGCCTCCGGAGCCGGGGGGTGGGGGGAGGAGGAGGATCGCCGGGGGGGAGGAGATCGGCGGGCCCGGCGGCTGGAAGCCGCTCGGGCCTCGCCTTGGAGCCGGGGGTGGGGGGAGGAGGGGGATCGGCGGGGGGTGGGGGGGGAGGAGGATCGCCGGGGGGGGAGGAGATCGGCGGGCCCGGCGGCTGGAAGCCACTCGGGCCTTGCCTCCGGTGCCGGGGGGTGGGGGGAAGGAGGAGGATCGCCGGAGCCAGGGGGGAGAATCTGCTGGGGAGGGGGAATCTCGGCGGGCCGGCTGGCCTTGCCGCTGCCGCCGCCGTTGCTGGGGGGGAGGGAGGGGGAGGCTTGAGGGGCCGGCCAGCCTCGCCGCCCCTCCACTGCTGCTGGGGAGGGGGAATCTCGGCGGGCCGGCTGGCCTCGCCGCTGCTGCCGCCGCCGCTGCTGGGGGGGGAGGGGGAAGCTTGGCGGCCGGAATACTCCCTCCCCCCCCGCGAGTATCGCGGGTCCCGCCTCTTGTGTTTATCTAATTCCCTCTTGAAACTGTCCATGCTTGTAGCTGCCACTACCTCCTGTGGCAGTGAATTCCATATGTTAATCACTCTTTGGGTGAAGAAGTACTTGTCCTTTTATCTGTTCTAACCCGACTGCTCAGCAATTTCATAGAGTGCCCACGAGTTCTTGTATTGTGAGAAAGGGAGAAAAGTACTTCTTTCTCAACCTGCTCAATCCCATTCATAATCTTATAAACCTCGATCATGTCATCCCTCAGCCGTTGTTTCTCCAAGCTAAGGAGCCCCAAGCATTTTAACCTTTCTACATAGGGAAGGTGTTCCAACCCTTTTATCAGTTGCCCTTTTCGGCACTTTTTCCAATGCTATAATATCCTTCTTGAGATGTGGCGACCAGAACTGTCCATACACTCTTGATCTTGATCTTGTCAGGAACCACTGAGGCCTAACCCTTGACTGCCTAATGAAGATCTAAGATATTGTTTTGCATAAGGCCACTGTGGCCTTATTATTTTGCATAAGGCCACAGTGGCCACTGATGGCTGTGGCTTAGCAATCAGCCAATTAGATCTCAACATGTGTTTCACAATATGTCTCTATCGTTTCTGGGGTCAATCTTTCATCTCTATGAAAAACTACTATGCCATCTCTATGAAACTACTATGTCATCTCTATGAAAAACAGATCCACCTCTGGATTTGCAGAAAGCGACAGACAGAGAGAGAGACATACACAGAGGGAGACAGAGACAGAGACAGACAAGCGAGAGAAATCCTTACCTTACAATTGCCACAATGTAGTCATCAGGTCCCATGACAAGGACCTGGCTAGCAGAGGGACCACTTTCTACGGACAAATGTGGAACATGATGATCAGGGGCAGAAGACTGGGAGTCATTAATCAGTTGACGCAGCAAGTTTGCAGTTGACTGACTACATTAAGAAAAGAGAGAAGAATGGTGCATTTTAAAAACATAAATGCCCAAGTCCAGGCACACTGGTTATTACCATATGAAAGACAAAAAGATGTTTGGGCTTCACTCTGGTAGAAGGAAAAAAATGGCCACGGCCAAACTATCAGGGGGCCCAGCAAGTTGAGCAGTACCAAAGGACAAATCAAAACATAAAGCTGGGAGGGAAAGGAGAAATATATCTGGGGGCACCAACCACATAGACACATGAAAAATGAGACAGTCTTGTGCTTCATAAAGATCAGGAGAGAGGAACAGGGATGGAGGTTCAGAAGAACTGAGTTCCACATTGAGGGACCCTGAGTGAACAGCAAAGATCTCATTAACCTCTAATTTATTATGCAATTCCAATCCACATCTTGGTAGTATATGAGCTATGATTTGAAAGAGGGAATATGATGGAAAGGCAAACTAGAATATGGACAAAGAAGTCTGAAGGAAGAAACTATATTATATTTTGTTCTTAATCTATACAATGTCTAGCATCATATTAACAGCAATACACCACCACCACCATAATAATAGTAATAACAATCATTCTGCTCTGTCAACTACAGTCACACCTAAACTGTCACCTACAGTTACTCTTAGGACGTATCCACATCCTCTTGCCCCTGAGAGTACTCCCATGTCAGTCCAAAATCTAACACTCAGTCATTTGTTAATAATAAGCACTTTATTGTTTGTTACACACAAACAGATTGCAGAAAGGTATAAAAAAATTCTTGCAGTGACTTGGTAGCACTAAAACTGCTCTCTGAGGTAGGAATAAGAGAGGTGGGGAAGTGGCTCAGTGGTAGAACATCTGCTTGATATGCCAAAGGTCCCAGGTTCAGTCCCTGGCATCTCCAGTTAATAGGGTTGCCAGCCTCCAGGAGGGGCCTGGGGATCTGCTTTTACAACTGATCCCCAGCAGACAGAGATCAGTTCCCCTGGAGAAAATGGCTACTTTGAAGGGTCGACTCCATAGCATTGTACCATACTGAAGTCCCTCCCCTCCCCAAACCCCACCCTCTCCTAGATCCACCCCCAAAGTCTCCAGGTATTTTCCAACCCAGATCTGGTAACCCTACCAGTTAAAAGGCTCAAGGTAGTGTTGGCAGAGTTCAGGAAATAATCCAATTCCCGCTTGAAGTTTGCTTTCAATGAATTTACTGCAATAGGATTTTGCAAAAATACAATAACTGACTGCAGGCCACTAATACAACAGAAAGGGAGTACAAGCACTAACACACAGCAGAGAAGAGAAAACAACAAGAGGTACACTGAACTGCAAGAGAAAACATTCAATAAACCCTTAACACTAGCTCCCCCTAGGGTACAAGTGGACTAGAGTCTTAGCAGGCTGTTGCTTCTTCAGCAGGTAGTAGGTGATGTTAAAGACCTCTGCCTGAGACTCTGGAGAGCTGCTGCCAGTCAGAGTAAATAATACTTAATAGACCAGTGGTCTGTTTCAGTATAAGATATAAGATGTGTTCACATTACTTAGCCAGTATTCCCACATTTCGTTTTCAGATCTGTGTTTTTCAAGATCATTCTTGTATTGGGAAATTATGACAGTTTCTTTGTCTCTAGCAGTTCGAACAATATTGGGTCATGCAGTTTCATTCCACATATTACACTTCTCAGACCTTGTTCAGTCTCAGAGGAACAAGAGCATCTCTATTATAAACTATATCAAGGAAGGTTTACTGGCAGCTGGCAGCATAGATCCAGCCTATAGAATCATTTTATCTTCTCCGTCTGTCACTACCAGGAATTACTCATAACTTCACTTGTAATGAAAAGAAGAAATGAGTTGCTAAGGGTATCCTCTACTCATATTGCTGTATTTTTAAATAATATGCATGCTGGACAAGCAAAGTGTCCCTGCCAATCTATCTCTTGAAGGGATACTTCAGATCCAACCTCAAAGCAATGATTAAAACTTTATGATGCAACCGGAACAGCTCAGACATTTCCAGCTCCCCCACTATTCCCTGGACAGTAATTTGGCCCTCAAGAATACAGAAGATGGCCAGGCAATCTTGGAACTAACTGATGCAAAAGACACCCACATTAAAAATGTTTTTTTTTTAATTTATTATAATTTAGACTTCTTACCCCATCATTTCTTCTGCAGTATGAGAGACAGATGCATCATAGAAAGGGTCCCCCAAGCTGCTAGCCAGAGCCAGTACTATTTTTAATGTCTACATTAAATAGAGAGGAAGAAAAAAAATGACAATATGAAGGTTTGGCTAAAGTTATGTATTTCAGTAGATGAAATTACAGTTTATTTAATATAATAAGATCCCAAGATAGTCCTGTCATTTTATTTTAAGTGTTTCTTTGATAAGATGGACTTACTTGAAACTAATTATTAATCTCTCAGCAGGTAAAATATGCATTGCAGCTAATTAGAAAAAGAGGGAAGTATCTTAGTCTTAGAATGGCTTAATAGAATCTGCAAACTGGCCATTATGATGAGATTAATATACTCTGTTAAATGTCTGGCTATAACTGAGAATAATGCAGACACATTTGTTGAAAAGCAGCTATTGTATATTATTTATTGAAAGCATTTACATATGACCATTCTGTCAAGACCATCTCAGGCAATTTATAATTTAAAAAGTGAAAAGACAAAACAATAAGGAATAAAAAAAATTGTCCCATGCTATTGGTTGCCTTCTTAAGAGCTGATGGTACTGGGTCTCTCTCTTGCCTTCCCCTCAGAGCACAAGCCTTGAAGGTGGGGGAGAAGTTGCCTCAACTTCTCTCAGGCCCT
Source organism: Gekko gecko (assembly GCA_029375565.1). Classification (NCBI taxonomy): domain Eukaryota; kingdom Metazoa; phylum Chordata; class Lepidosauria; order Squamata; family Gekkonidae; genus Gekko; species Gekko gecko. Next base: position 144,035,995 of record JAPDNY010000006.1, read on the forward strand.
TGACGGATCCTTCAGGAGCTGATGGCATGAATGTTATTGTAATGTATCCAGCGCGGGATATGTTTCTAGGTCAGCCATGTGCTCAGACTGGTTCCAGCTGGTCCGACATGCGGCTGGGCAAAGCGCCTGAGCTTCGTCCCTGATAACAATGGACAGTCACATCCTGGCTCCCTCCCAATTGGGGGCTTGGATCCAGGGAGATAATACAATTAGTGTATATAGACCAATCACAGGCACATTGCGAAGGTCTGCTGTTCCAAGGGGCAACAACAGAAGACCACAGCGCAGTTCGATACAGTGGATCTCCACAACGTTTCAGTCCACCACCAACAAACAGTATGTAAAGTGCCCCCTGATGGCCTGGACAAGGTGCATGTGACTGTCTGGATCGAGGGGTCCTCCTGTCTGATGAAAATTCACTCAGGTTCGTCTTTTTCCATCATCTTGGCCATCCATTCCCTATGCCTGAAGGGGGGACCCCGGTTGCACAAGCCACAGGGTCTCACGTTGTGGGACTTCAATAAAAACCCTGTGGCGGTCCGAGGCTGAGGCAAGTTCAGGGTCCAGTTTAAAGGATTCTCAGGCTTACTGGACCTGTTGGTGGTGGAGGGGAATCTCACCAGCTTATTGGGACTGTCCTGGTTCAAGCCCCTGGGTCTCAAGATAACGGGGATTAACCAGATACAAGCGGTGGACTTTGAGGCCATTTGCAGGGAGTTTCCCAGTGTGTTTGATGGGACCTTGGGGAGATACACTGGGGCCCTGGACCTAGACCTTAACGTGCGCCCCATCCGCATCAAGGCCCGAGTCCCCCACATTGCGATGTGAGCCAAAATAGAGGCGGAGCTTGACTGCCTCGTCGAACAAGGGGTGCTGGAACCAGTCACATCCACGTGCTGAGAGACTTCCATTGTCACGCCGGTAAAACCGAACGGTGACGTGAGGATATGTGCCAATTACAAGTGCACCCTCAACAAGGCCTTGCAGGACCATGCTTATCCGGTCCCAGTGGTGAGCCATGTCCTAGCCTCCCTGGCAGGGGCCAAGGTCTTTGGTAAGCTAGATTTAGTGCAAGCTTACCAGCAGCTGCCAGTGGACGCAGCTGCCGCCGAGGCTCAAACCATTGCAACACACAAAGGGGCATTTCGGGTTACGAGGCTGCAGTTTGGGGTTTGTATGGCGCCTGGGATTTTTCAGTCTTTTATGGATTCCCTCCTCAAAGGCATCCAGGGAGTACAACCTTTTTTAGACAATGTGATCGTCGGGGCACCAGATTCCACCTCCTTCACAGCCCAGTTCTGACAGGTGCTCCAGAGGTTCGACGCTGCTGACCTCAAAGTAAAGAAGGAAAAATGTCTTCTTGGGGTGCCCCGCATTGAATTCCTGGGTTTGCGGTGGATGCACAGGGGATTCACCCCACAGAGGATAAAGTTAGGGCTATCACGCACGCTCCCCCCCCCTCGACCAAGGCGGAACTGCAGGCCTTCCTCGGCCTGCTCAATTTTTATCGTGCCTTTCTGCCTTTAAAAGCTGCCGTGGCGGAACCGCTCCATCATCTTCTGGACAAAGACGTGCCCTGGGTCTGGGGTCCGATGCACGCAACTGCGTTCCAGGGGGTCAAGGACTTACTGACTTCTAACTCGGTCCTGCACCATTTTAATGAATCCCTTCTGGTGGTCCTCGCATGCGATGCCTCTCCCTACGGGGTCGGGGCAGTTTTGGGCCATTGGTTGCCAGCCAGCCGGGAGGTCCCGGTCGCCTACTACTCAAGGACCTTGTGTTCTGCAAAGCGCAATTACGCGCAGATAGACAAGGAGGCGTTGGCAATAGTGGCTGGTGTAAAAAAATCCACCATTATCTCTATGGCCGACCCTTCAAGGTGGTGACGGACCACAAGCCACTCCTGGGTCTCCTTGCCCCTGACCACCTGATGCTGCAGATGGTTTCCCCCAGGGTTCTGAGATGGTCTATCTTTTTGGTGGGGTACTCATATTCGCTCACCCATCGGCCTGACAAAGCCATGGGACATACAGACACTCTCAGCCACCTGCCCCTGCCCGTCGCGGACCCCGCCCCAGCACCTGCTCACACAGTTGCCCTCTTGGAATCGCTTTCCGACTGCCCGGTACACATGAGGGAGGTGGCCTGCCTCTCTGCCAGGTCTTGGACTGGGTGGGAAGGGGGTGGCTGGTGGCCAAGGAAGGCCCTGAGTTTGCTCCATTTGTCACTATCAAAGATGAACTGTTGACGTACAAAGGGTGTCTAATGTAGGGAGGCCAGGTAGTGATTCCGGCTCCGCTTCAACAGCACGTTTTGGAGGCTCTGCATGAGCATCACCCTGGGGTGGTACGTCTGGTGGCCTGGCCTCGATCAGGACATTGAGGACAAGATGCAAAGGTGCCAGCCCTGTCAAGTCTCTCACCCCGACCAGCTGCAGGTGCCGGAGAGAGCTTGGGAGTCCTTCCACTGCCCCTGGTCTCTCGGTTCCATCTGGATTTCGCGGGGCCATTCTGGTTGACTCTTACGGAAAATGGTTAGAGGTCATTCCAGTGCCATCCACTTCCTCAAGATCCGCCATCAAGATCATGTGGCGGATCTTCAGTGCTCAAGGACTCCCAGACACCCTGGTTACTGACAACGGCACTGCGTTCATGTCCGGGGAGTTCCAGGACTTTACTTCCTACTATGGGATCCGGCATATGCGTTCAGCTCCGTTGCACCCCACCACCGATGGTCAAGCGGAGCAGATGGTCCGAACCACCAAGGACGCACTTTGTCGGCTTGACTCCCCAGACTGGGAATACAAACTGGCTTCTTTCCTTTTTGGGCAACGCATCACCCCGCACACCACAAGAGGAAGAAGCCCAGCTGAATTTCTCCTGGGTCGCCACCTCACGACACGCATGGACCAGCTACACCCAGGCTGGGCCCCAGAGCACGAGCTGGGCACCGAGGACCAAGAGGCTGCCCGAGGGTCCTTCCCGGAAGATCCCGTCTATGCGCGGTACTATACCAAGGGCTCGCCTTGGATTCCGGCACAGGTGGTAAGAGTCAAGGGCCTCCGTTCATACGAGATTTCCTGCGAAGATGGAACCATACTCCACCGACACATCGACCAACTCCGTCGACACGTGTTGCCTCTGGAACTGGATGACTCCGAGGAGTCCGAAGCCCGTGAGGCCCTGGAGCAACAGCCTTCCCCAGGGTCCGCCAGCCCAGCGGAGACCATAGCCCTGGCACCCATCAACCAGTCCCCAGGGTCCCTGAGCACTTCACATGAGCCCTCGGGAGCAGCATCAGCTCTGCCAGCACTGGACAGCTCGCCGTCAAGAGCTTCAGCACCAGCTTCACCGACAGCCCCTGCCACCCACCGCTCTACGAGGGAAAGGAAGCCCCCTGCCTATTTAAAGGACTATATCTGTGGGTGTCTTTTGGACCAAGGGGGGAGGGGGAACCCAGAGGGTAACTTTGTTTGAGGGCCCACCGTAACCCTCCATAGCACTGATGGGGAGGTCCTTAAGCCTGGCCACTGGTGTCTCCACAAGAATTTTTTTCTAATTTGTTACTGACTATATCTCTCTAACTAAACAAAGTTTGAGTCCAGTGGCACCTTTAAGACCAACAAAGTTTAATTCTGGGTATAAGCTTTTGTGTGCATGTACACTTCATCAGATACATTGGAACAGTTTTCTTCAAGCCTTACATATAAGAAGAGAGGGGGGTTAGTTGCCAGGAAGGGCTAGTTAGAGTCAAGATGCATAAGTAACTGGGCAATAAATATAGCTGAAATTGGATTAGAGCAACTGGTAGACCTATGAATGTTTCAGTGTATCTGACGAAGTGTGCAGGCACACAAAGCTGAATTAAACTTCATTGGTCTTAAAGGTGCCACTGGATTCAAACTTTGTTCTGTTGCTTCAGACAAACATGGCTACCCACCTGAATCTATATTTCCAAATGTATGTCAGATAATTAGCTAAAGTATAGTTTCCTAACAAAAAATGAAGAGAAGAAGAAGAAGAAGAGAAGAGTTTGGATTTATACCCCACCCTTCACTGCCCAAAGGCATCTCAGAGCGGCTTACAAACTCCTTTCCCTTCCCCTCCCCACAACAGACACCCTGTGAGGTAGGTGGGGCTGAGAGAATTCTAGCACAAACTGCTCTTTCAGGAACAGCTGTGCCAGAGCTTGTGACTGACCCAAGGTCACATCAGCAGGTGCAAGCGGGGGAGTGGGGAATCAAACCCGGTTCTCCCAGATTAGAGTCCGCACACTTAACTGCTACACCAAACTGGCTCACCAGATGGTTGGGAGGGGCTTTTTGAAGCCTTATGGAAGGTGGAATTATGAGTTCTATTAATTAAAAGTATAAGAGATATGCCACAAGGAGGTGCTTTTAGCCAGCGTATGACTGCTGATATATGATTGCCACAAAAGAGAATCAAAAAGATGACAAGAAAGATGACAGAAAAGGAGGTCAATTTTCTTGTCCAAAAATCTTGCATTTGACTGAAAACAATACTGACTTGGAGCAAAGCCATTATAGTATAAATATTCACCATCAACAATATGAACATAGAAATTGTTGTCATTTTATATCTGAATATATTATTTGTTAAACTGTATATATACCCAGTCCTTCTACCAAAGGCAGCTTTAAAAAAGCCCTGTAAAATATATTTTAAAATATACTACTAATCCTCATTAAATATAATGAGCCTTTAATCAAAGAGCTAATAGAACGGTATGCAAACTGATCATTGCACTAAATGCTGAATCTATCACTTGAGGTGTTTACATATCAGGTTTGCCAAAATAAAGTATTCATGTACTTTATTTTGTACCCTGCCTCTCCTCATCCAAAAAGAAGTTATGAGGTGAGTGTCACCCTCTATCTGAAGAAGTGTGCCTGCACACAAAAGCTTATACCCAGAATAAAACTTCGTTGGTCTTAAAGGTGCCACTGGACTCAGACTTTTCCCCTCTATCGGTGTCTTTCACCAGCAGGTAAAACCTGTTTTCCAGCATTAGGGATGGGTATGAACTGAAACACAAAGTAAAATTCCTCACAAACTTTCCCGTTTGTGGTTCGCAAATAGAAGTTTGTAATGGGTCCACCATCATGAACTTTCATAAAATTTTAAAGCAGTTCATGGTGGCTCATTTATAGAACAAAAAGCAGGGTTTAAAGTGACTTCAGGTACCTTTAAACTCCTGCTTTCTGCTCTCTGTGAAAGCTGCAAAAACAGCTGAGTGACGGGGAGCAGCCACAAACCAACATGAACTGCATATTTTTTGTGCTCATCTCTATCTGGCATGCTGCCAGCAGGGGTTACTGACCCTCCTTTTAGTGTTGGTTATGTATTTTAATGGAATGATTTCATAATTCTAATTGTATTTTTAATAGCTCAGATGCTTTAATTTTATGTTGGCTGGCCTTGTGGACTCTGATAGGGTGGAAACGTGGCATCATTATCATCATCATCACCTACTACAATATCACAATCTACAATATATATTAATTACAACAAATGGTTAGAAAGTCCATTATAAGTGAGTGTTGTGGCATTTTGCTTCAGCATATAACCAGCTGAGTAACTCTGATTTCACTTCCAATCTGTTGGAAAACAAAACCCTTGACTGAGGAAATGTCATCATATAACTACCGTTTCAGGTGACAGTGAATGAGCAATCAAGGCCAAACTATGAGCTACATGGAAAATCCATGACCAAATCTCCCTATGGTTAAAAGCAGCTCAAGGAAAGGAATTCCTGTAAAAGAAACAGGGGGGGGAAAGATTAAGGCCCTTTCCAGCACAGCCCCAATCCAAAGCGGAGCTCTTGACAGCTACTTTTAATGTTAAAGAAAACTTTGAGAGTCCACACAGATTGTACAGCTTGGATCTAGAGGTGACAAACTCCAGGTGGGACCTAGAGATTTCCTAGAGTTACAACTGATCTCCATACTACAGAGATCAATTCCTTTGGAGAAAGTGGCTGTTTTAAAGTGGGGACTGTGGCATATATATCCCACTGAGGTCTTTCCCCATCTCAAACCCTGCCCTCCTCAAGCTCCACATTCACATTTCCAGGAATGTTATTATTTATTTATTTAATTGGATTTCTTGGCTGCCCAAACTAACGTTCCCAATGTAAAGGAGGCAACCCTACTTGGATCTCAGTTGCTACCATTTAAAGTTTCCCCCCCCCAAACCTCATTGAATTCCCTATAAGAATCACTGAGAGCAGAAAGCCCTATTACAGTATTACCAGAAACAAGACACATTGATACACAGATAAAGGGGTCTTACCTCTGCCATCCAAAGGAGAATATTTTCCCTGGCTACCTGGCTGGTGATATTGAAACCTTCAAGGATGTTCAGAGCTGTGATCAGTGCAGGGCCTACATGTGGAGGGGATGGACTGAGAACGAGATGACCTGTGAAGGAACATCAACAAAAGTAAAGCTGCAGACAAGTTAATTTCCCCCCAACTTTCAGCCACAATCTAAAGAAACATGGAACTAGGTCAGTGAGCCCAAGGGGACTTCAGACTAGAGTTCTCCCCCACCATGAATAGCATTACTGCTCTACAGCCAGGCAAACTATGGCCCATTCTGCATCTAGCATTCACTCTGCTGTTTTACCGAACCCACGTTGGAACAGAGATTCCCCTCTACATTGCATGCCACTTTCACTTTGATTGATTGTCTGATTTTATGGCAGTGTCCAGACTGCATGCCAGCTTTCACTTAGTTTGTTCTCTCCGTTTTATGGTACTGTCTGCATAGATTTATGGCTGTTTTATGGCCATTCAGGGGTGACTTTGCAGTCAGTATGGCATTGGTCTAGGGCATTTGAATGTGGTTTTGAGCCACATCTTTTTCTGTTTCAGTGTGGGTTTGATAAAACAACAGAGTGAATGCTAGATGCAGAATGGGCCAAAGTTTGAAACTCAGTGCCATTTCAAAAGCAGTTTGTGATATGACAAAGCAATCTGCTGTTGAAATGGTGAAAAAGTTAAAACTACCACTGGGTTAATGGAAGTTTTTTGCAAAACCCAAAGTAACTTATTGGATCCTCCCTAAAAAAGAAAAAGAAGAAAAACCTCCTGGCTGGAGAGTCTCCAATTTGCCAATTATGGATGGGGTGATAGAGCCACAATGTTCACACTGGAGCTGATAACCAGAGTGAGCAGGAGGTTCAATACCGGATCGCGGATGGTTAATGGGTTCAGGGTCTAGCCTTAATGAAAGGAGTAAAGGTAGGTGGTCACTTTCTGTTCGATTGCCTATTGGAAATTTAGTAATATGGTGTTTGAGATCCAATGTCTATACTCATTAGCAGCTTAGGCTTTCAAAAATAGGACAGGCTGGTCAAAAACTGGGTAGGAACCTCAAGCAGAACAGTAGTGGCTCAGAGGTAGAACATCTGCTTGACATGCAGAAGGTCTCAAGCTCAATTCCCAACATTTCCAGTTAAAAGGACCAGGTAGTAGGTGATGTGAAAGACCTGAACCTCTCGAAAGCTGACATTATCTTGATAGCCAATGGTCACTATAAGGTGGCTTCATGTGTTCATATGTACTCAAGCCACAAGCAATGACAGAGGAATCTATTATGATAAAGGAATAGATAGGTTACCCTCTTTCCTGGGAATGAAGCCATACATTCTTCTGATTTCAGGCTGAAAGGATATGAGTTCCCCTTATGGAGACAAATGGGAAGGGCGAAGATCACCATTTGCCCAGAAGGAAGACAGATCACTGTTTTGCTGAATCGGATGATAAATTTATTTATGATGGGATTTATGATTGGATGTAGAGGCTAAATAGGTAAAGGTTTTAAGGGCTGTGGTGGCTCAAGTGGTTAAGACGCTGAACTGCAGACCGGAAGGTCGGTAGTTCAGCAGTTCGAGACCCAAGTGCCACATGATGGAGTGAGATCCCGTCTCTGGTCCCAGCTCCTGCCAACCTAGCAGTTCGAAAGCAAGAAACTGCAAGTAGATAAATAGGTACTGCTTTGATGGGAAGGTAACAGCATTCCATGCGCCTCGGTGTTTAGTCATGCCGGCCACATGACCATGGAAAAATCTTTGGACAGTGCAGGCTCTTTGGCTTGGAAACATAGATGAGCACCGCATCCCTAGAGCTGGATTCAATTGGCTTTCGAGCAAGGGAAACCTTTACCTTTAGAGGGGCTATGACAGAAATTGGGGAAAACTCAGCCCACAGTCCAGGATAGTTCAGAGAGGACCGTCCCCAACTGGGGGAAAGGATTAAAAAGCTTAGCACACTCTCGCTCTTAGGCAAGGAGAGCAGGAGGTGGATCAAGGGTGTACAGGTTCCTTTATCTAAGCAGTGTTTCTTCATGAGATATTTTCTACTTGAGTACAGATATTATAGTACACACAGAGTGAAGACACATGAAGCTACCTCATACTTTTAGTTAGACTACTGGTCTATTAAAGTCAGTATTGCCTGCTCTGACTGACAGCAGCTCTCCGGGGCTCTGGACTTAGGTCTTCATATCACCACTTGATCCTTTTAACTGGAGGTGGTGGAGATTGAATCTGGAATACATGCAAAGCAAATGCTCTATGACTGAGCCATGGCCCCATCTACAAATGTAGAGTACAATCTAAACACAACACATACCACATTAATTATGAAAGGTCAAGCTACATACATCTCTCATGGGTCTTTTCCATTTAAAATAAGCAAGGACCACTCACTTAATTTTTAATGGTAGAATTCAACCCAAAGTACATATGAAATTCTACTTATTTCCATCAGCTAAGGTTCTTTTGTCCAGTGGAGCTATACCAGCATAAATAAGGTCCAAAGAATAACAGCCCTATTGTAACCTCATACTGAATTTTGTTGGATTCATTCTCACAGGATTCCCATTGGAAGTAAATATTCATAGAGGTACAAGTTAAAGGTTAAGACAGTAGTATTGTAAAGACAGAGCAGCCCAGTTTAAATGAGATGCTGTGTAAATGTGAAGTTCTTCAAAAGATAACTTTTGCCTCACCGGTTTTATGTTAAAATCAGTTCTGAGACTGCTATATGTGTTGAGAATATGTGAATGGGAAGAAGGGGGAAATGGATAAGTAGAAGTTATGTAAAACAACATCCACGTTATCTTAGATTTGTTGGAGAGGCGACAGCATATTAGCAGTTTTTGTTAGTTTATATATTGATATTGGGCCCGTTTAGTTCATTTCATGTGGCCAGGAATCCCATAGAAAAAATGGTGTGGCCTTTATAGTCAACAAGAGAGTGAGAAAGGCGGTACTGAGATACAATCTCAAAAATGACAGAATGATCTCGGTCCGAATCCAAGGCAAACCATTCAACACCACAGTAATCCAAGTCTATGCCCCAACCACTGCTGCAGAAGAGGTTGAAGTGGACCGGTTCTATGAAGACCTACAGCACCTCATAGAACTAACACCAAAAAATGATGTCCTCATCATAGGGGACTGGAATGCTAAAGTAGGAAATCAAAAAGTAACTGGAATAACAGACAAGTTTGGCCTTGGAGAACAAAATGAAGCAGGGCAAAGGCTAACGGAGTTTTGTCAAGAGAACACGCTGGTCATAGCGAACACCCTTTTCCAACAACCTAAGAGGCGACTGTATACATGGATATCACCAGATGGGCAACACCAAAATCAGATTGACTATATAATTTGCATTCAAAGATGGAGAAGCTCTATCCAGTCAGTAAAAACAAGACCTGGAGCTGACTATGGCTCAGATCATGAGCTACTCATTGCAAAATTCAGACTTAAACTGAAGAAAGTTGGGGAAACCACTAGGCCATTCAGATTTGACCTAGATCACATTCCCGATGAATATACAGTAGAGGTGAAGAATAGGTTTAAGGGACTAGATTTGATAGACAGAGTGCCTGAAGAACTATGGACAGAGGTTCGTGACATTGTAAAGGAAGCAGCAATCACCGCCATCCCAAAGAAAAAGAAATGCAAGAAAGCAAAGTGGCTGTCTGATGAGGCTTTACAAATAGCAGAGGAAAGAAGGAAAGCAAAAGGCAAAGGTGAAAAGGAAAGATTTACCCAACTGAATGCAAATTTCCAGAGAACAGCAAGGAGAGATAAGGAGGCTTTCCTGAATGAACAATGCAAAATAATAGAGGAAAACAATAGAATGGGAAGGACTAGAGATCTCTTCAAGAAAATTGGAGAAATCAAGGGAACGTTCCATGCAAAGCTGGCCATGATAAAGGACAAAAATGGTAGGGACCTAACAGAAGCAGAAGAGATTAGGAAAAGATGGCAAGAATGCAGACAATACCACTCTGATGGCAGAAAGTGAAGAGGACCTAAGGAGCCTCTTGCTCAGAGTGAAAGAGGAGAGTGCAAAAGTGGGCTTGAAGCTCAACATCAAAAAAACTAAGATCATGGCATCCGGCCCCATCACTCCTTGGCAAATAGAAGGGGAAGTCGTAAAAGTAGTGACAGACTTCACGTTCCTAGCATCCCAGATCACTGCAGATGGTGACTACAGCCATGAAATTAAAAGACGCCTGCTCCTTGGGAGGAAAGCAATGGCAAACCTCAACAGCATGATAAAAAGCAGAGGCATCACCCTGCCAACAAAAGCCCGCATGGTCAAAGCAATGGTATTCCAAGTAGTAATGTATGGCTGCGAGAGTTAGACTATAAGGAAGGCCGAGCGCCGAAGAATAGATTCTTTTGAACTATGGTGCTAGAGAAGACTCTTGAGAGTCCCTTGGACTGCAAGGAGATCAAATCATTCAATCCTAAAAGAAATCAACCCTGACTGTTCCCTGGAAGGCCAGATCCTGAAGTTGAAGCTCAAATACTTTGGCCACCAAATGAGAAGGGAGCACTCACTGGAGAAGACCCTGATGCTGGGAAAGATTGAAGGTCAAAGAAGAAGGGGACGGCAAAGGATGAGATAGTTAGACAGTGTCATCGATGCAACGACCATGAAATTGAGCAAACTTCAGAGGACAGCGGAAGACAGGAGGGCCTGACGTGATCTGGTCCATGGGGTCGCAAAGAGTCGGACTCAACTGTGCGACTGAACAACAACAAGTTCATTTCAACTCTAGGGGGAGATGTAGTGTACACTCTCTATTATTCAGAGTGCTTTGCTTTCCTCTTGTTGTAGATCTTTATGCTTAGAAGAGTTAATGCTTGTATCTTGAAGACCCTTCTGTTATTCGAAAGCCTACAGTCAGTTAATGTCTTTTTTGCAAGTCCTGTTGGAATAAACATCACTGAAAGCAACTCTGAAGTATGGGACTAGATTATTTCCCAGCCCTGCTAACAAAAACAACCCAGCACCCCTTGTAAAATAAATATTTCATATTAGAAGCAGACTTGATTTAGCATGACAACGGCTAATTTGCAGAATCTGTGCCATGATACTTCTGCCTTCTTTTGTTCTGATATAAGGCTCTCTTTCTGCAAGCCCACCTTTTCTGCCTAAAATCAGGAGACTTTTGAATAAGCCACATAGTGTTTAGGAAACACCAACACAGATGTCACAGTTTACCTTGGTATATTGTATGGACTGGATTTTCCATCAAGACAGTGTAGTTAGTAAAGTCTTCTTCTGACAAGATACCCCCAAAATTACGAACCTAGACAGAGGATCACAGGAACAGGTTTGCAGCAGGTTAATGACATCTTATGCTAATCAAAGAATATTGAAAACTTTCTGGGTGGGATCCAACCAACTTTTCCACTGGAGAAAAAGCATGAAAAGAGTCCCTTCTGACTACCAAAATGCTGGTGATCATGGGACCAGCCTGGCCAAAAGCCATGTGGGACACGTAGGTGTAGTTAAGAGGGAAATAATGGGAGACTGAATGGAAAAGTTGGCTGAATCTGACCCGTTATGCTAACTGAACAAATCCTATTTTCTTGTTAAGGTATTTTTAAGAGCTTCCAAACTGCCTGAGAGGAATTCGTAATGTCATACCTTTTTATTACAAATTAGTGGTTTCTAAATTTACATTCAGAGAACCCATTCCATGTCAACCTGTTTGCCAAACAACTTTGCCAAACACCAACTACAAGGGATTTGAGGTCATGTTCTGGAGGGGGCACACTAGCCAGAGCAGCGGGCTCTCAATTCTGTCCTGCATGAAGTGGGCCACACCCTACAGCACACACTAGAATGTTCATTATGGAAGATTAGCAGTGGTTGTCAAGCTGTCTTTCAGGGATTTTTGTCCATCATGACTGCTTTCCTCAATAAGGATCCCTTGACAAGCTTCTGAGGATCCACAGAGTCACCCAGAAAACAGTCTGGAAATCACTGTTCTAGATTAATTAATTTGAAATGTATCAAATCTTCTCACATCCACAACAAAACATATTATTTGGTTTACCAAGAATAAGCTTAATTTTGTTCATCTGCTCAGGATGATTGATGCAAGGTCTCAAAAAATTAGTTCAATGTCTTCCCACAGTCCTATGTTCTCTCTCACACACACACACACGTATTGTTACAACCAATGCAGGTTAGAATTATCTTTCTGTTCTGCAAATTCTCATTGAAGAAAATTACTCATTTTAAGTACACTCTTTAAGTACTCTGGACAATATGTGTGGTTAAAGAATGCTAAAATGCTCAGTAACCCAAAGGGATCCTATGACTATCTTTAAGGGGCCAAACTAGACAATAACGGTTGGCATCTATGGGTCTGACCCATGGATGACAATGCCATGAGGGCCTAATTGGGCTTGCAGTGAGGTGCTCTTGTTTCTTTCTGTGCTTTATCAAGTGCTCATACAGCTGCAGGGATGGGGCAAAGGACAGAAGGGCACCTCAACCTGCCATGCTGCATGCCCCATCGGCATTTTTAAAACCTTTTAAAATGGCAGCGGTGTCCAGGGGTCAGACCTGCGGATGCTGTAACATCTAGTTTGGCTCAAGGATACCAGTCAATGGATTTATGTTAGAATTGAAAGGAGGAGTTTTTAATGGAATTCAGCTATTTAATGTGTTCATTTTCCTCCACTTTGATAACAGGAAACATAGCATCAAAAGCTGTCAATGTTATAACTGGCACAAGAGTGAGATGGGGTTGATTTTGCTTCATTCCCCCCTTTGCTGCAGCTCTCCTGTCTTTATCCATGCAAGTCTCACCATCCCCCTTGTGTCTGAGGTGTGTCCAAAGGGACTGGGGGAAGGGAAAACAGGAAATGATCAGCTTCTGCCAGAAAAAAAGCTGGTACGATCCAACCCAAAGTATTCCTATTTAAACACTGCCATAATCTTTAAATATATCTCAATAGTAAAAGCACACATTCTGCACATCTTCTTCTATAATGTCCTGAAAATGTTTGAGCAAAGATCTTAGCAGGTCCATACCAAAATCTACTTATTGTCATCAGGCACTGATCTTTTCTTCAGAGGAACGATACCAGCATGGGCCTGTTATTTAATTCAGTGGTACCAATTCCCATAGAATTCCCATCACAAAGGAATGTGTACAGAATTACAAGCTAAACATGAAGTCAGTAGTATTATAAAGAGAGAATTTATAGGGGTCCCTCAGCCACTGAGGACATCCAGATTGCAGGTCAAAATGGGACATGCAGTTTTTCAGTGAATGGCGCTAGCTTACACTTGCCCTTCCCTCTGTCTGGTTATTTTTATATTTAAGGAAGTTCAAAGCATGGTCCCAATGGCCACCCATGCAGACAGTGATCTGGTCTGCACCTACCTCACTTCAGCCATGCTTCTTCATCGTGTGCTCCCACCCCAGTTACAGTGCTGCTTCCTACCTTGGAGCCCAGTGCTGGTTTTGAATAACATTTTTTTAATGAGACATGAATTTGTCATCATGTTGGTATCCAAAAGCAATGTGATTTCTAGAGCTCTTTGGCCATGGCAGCCATTTTCTGTATGTCCAAAGGATTACAAAGACAGGACTGCACGGAGGTAGGGATGCCAGCTCTGGGTCAGGAAATTCCTGGAGATTTGGGGGTTGGAGTCTGGGGAGGGTGGAGTTTGAGGAGCAAAGGAACTTTAGAGAGGTGTAATGCCACAGAGTTTGCCTTCCAAAGCATCCATTTTTTTCCAGGGGGAACCTCTGCTGCCTGAGGATCAGTTGTAATTCCAGGAGATCTCCAGCCCCCACCTGGAGGTTGGCAACCCTACACAGGGGCAGGTAATGTGCCTAGTTAAAGGCTAAACTAGACATGGCAGTTTCCCCACTCACAGCTGTTTTGGCATGGGAAATGGCACAAATGATAGGGTTGTCAGCTCCAGGTTGGGAAATACCTGGATCTTTTGGGGGTGGAGCCTGAGGAGGGCAGGGTTTGGGAAGGGGAGGGACCTCAGTGGGGCATAATGCCATACAGTCCACCTTTCATGGTGCTCATTTTCTGCAGGTGAACTGATCTCTGTCACCTGGGATCAGCTGTAATAGCGGGAGATCTCTAGCCATCACCTGGAGTCTGACAACCCAAACAAGTGGAGGGACAACAGCACCTCATTCCACCACACTGCAGGCCTAATCAGGCCCTTGCAGCATTTTAAAATCACTTTGAAATGGTGTCAGCAGGGCTATTTTTGGGCAGGAACGCACAGGAACGGAGTTCCAGCTGGCTCCAGAGTTGGCCACATCCAGCAGGAACTCATTAGCATAACAGGCCACACCCAACTGCAGAAACTCATTAGGATTGGCTACACTAGGGATGTGTGGCCTAACATACAAAGGAGTTACTGCTACCAAAAAAAAGGCCTGGGTTTTGACAACAAACAAGATAAACAGAATAAGAAGCAAAAGGTGGGTGTGGCTGGATGACCACACTTCTGGTAACATGGAGGGTGTGGCCTAATATGCTAATAAGCTGTACTGTCAGGGGTGTGGCCAAATGTTTCTGCTGCTGGGTGTGGCCTAATGTGCTAATGAGTTCCTGCTGGGCTTTTTCTACAAAAAAAGCCCTGGGTGTCAGCATCCACAGGTTTGAATCCATGGAACTGACCCGTGAATGCTGCCACATCTAATTTGGCCCTTAATCACTCTTGCAATGCCCTAACCCCCACCTCGCCTCTCTGCAGGAAACAAGATGGAAGAGAAAGTGCTGTTGCCTTCCCAGGATTTGGCTGCCTTCAAAAAAGGCAGCTTTTCATATTTAGTTCCTAGCATTCTGGAGTGACAAGCTCCCTCTCTCTCTCTCTCTCTCTCTCTCTCTCTCTCTCTCTCTCTCTCTCTCTCTCTCTCTCTCTCTCTGTTTGGCTTCAAGCACCCAATTGTTTAAGGCTACCACTGAGTCGTGAAGCTTATGGCAATTCACAAGACCAAGTACCTATATCTGGAAACTAGGAACCCATTTTCCCCACAAAGGGAGTGTTCATACATGCTAAATCAGCACTATGTAGTTCGGTAGCTTCTCCTGGAACTTTATATTAGCAGTAGATTTTAATCTCCCCTCCCGATGTAGTGATTTTATATTGGTTAATATATTTATGTTGTTAATATGATGTTTCTTTGATTGCTGAGTGTATTAATCTTTTTTAGCAGAGGATATTACCTAATGTTATGAGAGGATTACATCAATTTACCTTTTATTTACTGTTATATTTATGGAATTTAAATGCTGTTTCATTTTCTTACTGCTATTTTTAGTATTTTATTAATTTTAATTAATTACTTTTGAATTGTAATTGAATTTTAATTACTAATTAATTGTAATTTGTTATTCATTACTTTTGACTTTGGGGTCAGGAAGTAATTTTTCTCCAGGCCAATTTGGCCAGGGATCCTGGAGGTTTTTTTGCTATCTTCTGGGCATGGAACAAGGGTCACTGGGGTTGAGGGGGAAGGTATTTGTTAATTTCTTGCTTTTGTGGGGGGGGGTTGGACTAGATGACCTTGGAGGTCCCTTTCCAACTCTATGATTCTATGATATGGTTGCATTCAGATTTCATGACAAACCTAAAGCTTGTCTTTGGTGGGCTTATTCTTGTGCTTGTACACTCCCCTCTCCTCTGTTCACACAAATAGCACAACTGAAATCTTGCTGATTTGGACAACCTTCAGTAGCCAAACTCTAATTTGTCATATGACATGCAAATGCCAGCACTTTTGTCCCTTTTGTAAGCTGCCTTGGGAATCTACAGTTGATTAATTAAAATGGAACCGAACACATGAATCATTCTATAGCAACCAGTTTAGTGTAGTGGTTAAGTGCATGGACTCTAATCTGGGAGAACCGGGTTTGATTCCTCACTCCTCCACTTGCACCTGCTGGATGACCTTGGGCAAGCCATAGTTCTGATAAGAGCTGTCCCTGAAAAAGAGCAGTTTCTGTCAGAGCTCTCTCAGCCCCACCTACCTCACAGGGTGTCTGTTGTGGGAAGGAGAAGGGAAAAGGAGTTTGTGAGGCGCTCTGAGATTTCTTTGGATAGTGAAGGGCAGAGTATAAATCCAATCTCTTCTTCTTCTTTATTCAGGACATTTTTATTACAAAGCAGAACACACCTATGGGAGCATCACTGGCTATCTGGAATCAAATGATAGAACAGTCCACACACTGAAAATAGCTGAGATGACTCACCTCAGAAATGATCTCTTCTGTCACATTTCCACTGTAGAAAACTGAGACCCCTCTTGACCCGAGCAAGTTTAAAAGAGCAGCCAAGTCTGGTCTTTTCATAAACGTACCAGGCAACAAAGGCTGTCCACCTGGAAGAAAGGTCTTTCTGAATTTTTCTGAGTAGTTGTGCTGTTGCCTCACTTCTTCGATTGCCATGGCTAAGACAACAGGAAAGAGAGACCAACAGAAGAATAAATGACTACACAAGATTCCCACTTCAGCTCAGGACTGAAATCTAGGAAAGCTGAGCCCAGTATTGTCATAAATCTTCTCTTTTTTTAGCCTTTCTCTCTCTTCTGTTCCATCTTGATGACTAGCTGTCCACTCACATAAGGCCAGAACGTGAATTTTGTGATATCTCTAATTTCTGATTGATATATTACAACATCCTCAAAGATGTCTGGCTGCCACGTGGACTTTTGGTCAGATGTGAGCTGGGAGTTCCCTATTGAGAATTTCTTTGCCATGTGCAAGTAGTCTCAATTCAGATTGGGGGCTGAGAAAGGATTTCAGTCTTCCGCCTTTCCCACAGTGATTTCCCAACCCGAAATGATCCTGGGTAGCCACTATTTGCCCCACTGGGCTGCTTGAGGATGTTTTGGATCCGGAAAATTATGTGGGGGGAAGGCTAAGTCCCCTTCCCTCCACATGCTCTGGGTCCAATCCAAATTGGGCCCATGTACTTCTTGAACGTAAGTTTCCAGTGGTGAAATCCAAGAACACATCTGTTGACAGCTGTAATGGCAACTGTGAGAACTTTGTAACATGTGAATCAGTCTTAACAGCAGGCAGGATCACTCCACTTTGATCTCATCACACTCACCAGAGACTAGACCTTAAATCCTGGTTCAACCCTGTCCCCGAACTTACATTCTACACTACATACGAGTTCACCCCTGTAATTACCTCGGGGTATTTTTACATTCTATGCTGCACTCGAGTTCACCCCTGTAATTATCTCAGGGTATTTTTTGTTTCCACATTACATTGAGGTCATCCCAGTTTCGCCCCACACTTGTCCTGGGATAAACGGATGCTGTTATAACCAGGGATAAGTGCAAGGTATTGTGTTGCAAAATGAACTGTGATAAAACCAAGGATGAGATCCAAGTGTAGAAAGGACCAAAGACAGCCTCAGAGAAAAACAAGCCTATCTAACTACTAACCCTCAGTCAATGAATAAAGACCTCTCATACTTTAATTTGGAGTACTTAAATACAAAAAGATCTGGCTGCTTTAATGCTGAAGCCTTACCAAAGAAAGAACTAGAGCCCACAATAGCATTTTCAGCTAAAAGTTTCTTAAGTCCATAATGACCTGTTTTGGAATGGCTACACTCAGCACTCTAAGATTTAACTCCTACAGACTTGGAGGAAGGAGCTGAACCCCAAAGAATGACAACTCATACTAAAATTCATACTAAAATTTGAACCAAAAAGCAAAAAGAGTGATAAAATGGGGCATAAAATAAACTGTCCCTGAAAAATACAGACAAGCTGGAAATATGCTAATATGGTATATTGTTCCTACACATGTCGAGGAATTTGCCCTGGTCCCTGAAACACTAGATGTGCCCCATCAGATTTTATTATTTAAGGTTTTGTTGTTTTTTTAAAAAAATCCACTTTCCACTGGTCTATATTGCTACCATCTGTGCATTAAAGGTGCATGGGAGGAGCTTTTTAGCATTTGTTTCTGTTCCTGAAGCCTCTGTCAACCATGGGAAAGGTAATTCCCAGAGTCAATGGACCTGTGTGGAGCAACAGGCACAATTGTGCTGGTTGCTGCCAGGAGAGGGAGGGGTGGTGAAACTGTCATCCCCTCCTTTTTCCCCTCTCAGTGGAACTCCACTGACAAAAGACACAGAAGAGGGGGGGTCACCCCCTTCTCACTCTGGTCCCCCAATGTTTGTGGTTATTCCTCCGCACCCATTATTACACATTAAGTTTCTCCACTGGGCCAAACAGCAACTCCCCTGGGCCTTCAAGTCAGGAAAGCTTAACCGCCCTCACCCCATGCACCATAGTCATGATACAAATCGGGTCCCCACATGTCTGTGAGTTAAGTCTCAAAAGTCAATGGGAGCTCCCAACATGGAACTCCCATTGCACATGTGGTTTGACATGACTCAGGGCAGACCCAGAAACACTGTAGTTAGGCCCTGAGGCAGAAAGAAAGCATGTGGTGTAAGGTCACCTTGTGAATTTAGGTGTGAGATGAGATTTGCACTGGCAGTTTCTGAGACCATTTTGCTGTACCAGCTCTAACAACATTTGTTTTTTTGTCTTGTACCTCGTTTCCATGAATGCACTCACCTAAGTCATGTGTGACATTGAATCCATCCTCAGCCACATCCGCAGCAAAGCCCAGCAGCTGTCTCCATGGCAGTCTGGCAAACAAGGAAACAAGAGCATGACTGGCAATCCCAAAGCAGAAATCCAAAAGTTAGAATAAAGCAGGCTGAAAATGCAACCCAGCAAATAGTTGATAACAGAAATTTCAAGATAAACTCATGATCTGAATAGAACAGAGACTAGCAAAAGCCAGGGCTCTGAGGAGCTTTCTGAGCCACTTCACACATTTGCATGGCGTGACAACCAAACTGTGCCAGCTTGGCACAATACATACAGCCAGTTTCAGTTCTCTTGACAATTTGCCTACGTAAAATACACCCGCACCAATGTGTTTGTCACATTCACATGTTTTATTTTTATGTGTACAGGTAAACCATTTTATAGGAACACCTTAAAATATGATGTGTGAAATGGATCTTACCACTGCCAACCATATAAATTAACCTGGATAGAATCAGTTCACCCGTACAGTGTTTATATGCATTGTTATGACATGTTCTTCCTGGAAGACTTCTTTCAGTCTTTCCATTGGGCCTGGCCATGGAACGCAACAAGCGTGGAAAATGTTCTTACCTTCCATAAGACTGATGTGCTTCGTGGAGTCCTTTGATCATGCCCGGAACCCCAAC
Source organism: Gekko gecko (assembly GCA_029375565.1). Lineage (NCBI taxonomy): Eukaryota > Metazoa > Chordata > Lepidosauria > Squamata > Gekkonidae > Gekko > Gekko gecko. The sequence goes on from JAPDNY010000006.1 coordinate 144,055,591, forward strand.
CAAGAGACCCGGCTGGACAAAAAGGAAAGACACAGCAAAAGAGTAAAGACCTCCATAAGGGCACCAATTTGACAAGTTGTGGAATATAAAATATTATTATTTTTTTCATAAATCTCCCGTGAAATACAAGAAGGATGATGTATGGAGGAGATACCATTTTGATACAGATATGCCCTAATGGGATTGAAAATATTAGAAATATCACCAACAGTGCAATCTACTTTCCCAAGAGTAAGACTTCAATAGGATTCTGAGTAGACCTGTTTAGGATTACACTGCAAGGGTCCAACAAAGTTGGGATATGCCTCTGTTCACAGTGTTTATATTCTTATTACAAGGAACCAAGACAGGTACATTTTGGAAGATTAATGAAGATTTTTACCAATTACTACCCTGCCCCAAAACAGTAAAGGCTCTCTCACACCTTCGTTTCCCAAGCCTTCCTAAGGCCCTCTTCTTGGATGCTGAAGGGGGCGGTCTCTCGGAAATCAATCACCCGGCTCTCGTTCTTCCTGATGTCATGAACCAGCATTACTCCTCCACTGCAACAACAGAGCCATACAAGAGTGAAACATATATTGAAAATGTCTTTCCAGCTATGGGATGAATTCCTGTGTTGTGCTCCAAGACAAAGAACCTACTCCATGTACTTATAGCATCTTAAAATTGTCCTCAAATTGCCCTGGCTTTTATTACTACTATATTTTATTGCTTTTTAGTGTGGTTTAACTTCATCTTATTATACTGTACTGGCTATTTATTGACTTTCATTGCATTTTATTGTGTTATAAACCATCTTTGGAACTTTTAAGTTTTAAGAATAATCTCCAAATAAACTACCAATGATCTGTTTAGGCTTCAGTTCCCCATCTCTATACATGCTTCCCTTATTTCATTGTGTTTCTATAAGACAGCACATCAAATGAGAGGAATTTCCAATTCATGTTCAGGATCTGAAGAGAATGAAAGTACCCACCAATGAGCAAGTTGTAGTTGTCCTTTTTATGGACTGGGAATGCCAGTTTATTGCTCTCACTGTTCAGTGGCAATGCACATACAGCAGTGTGGTTTTCACATGGGGACAAGCTTATGTGGCTTCCCTGTTGCTGCTTCTGTAAGCTGCCCTGAGCCAGCCTTGGCTGGGAGGGCGGGCGGAGTATAAATTTGATAATAAATAAACAAACAAACAACAGGGCTTCCACATGACAGGTTTCCCTGCTCCAGTCCCCTGGCAGAAAATAATGCAGGACAAAAAACCCTGAAGAACCAGCTACTCCATTATGAACTTACCCAACTACTGCAGTCATCTTTGGGAGTCCTGCATTGGATGCCTTCTGAAATTAGATGGGTGGCAAGCCAGAAGGGGGCCTTCTCAGTAGTGGCACCAAAACTCTGGACGTCTCTAACCAGGACTGTCACCTTCTGTTGCCGTTTTCCACTAACAGGTGGAGACTTTTGTTTTGTTTTGCTTGGCATTCCCTTGGTGATCCATCCTTCCTCCATAATGTTTTAACTGTGGTTTTAAGCTTTTGTACTTATTTTAAGCCCTGGTTTAAAATTGTTTCAATGATGTGTTTGTGTGTCAGTTTTGATGGCTTTTAAGATGAGATTTTAATCTATATGTTTTAATTTGCTAGCTGCCCTGGTGGCTTTATGAGGGCAAAAATGCAGGGGGAAAGTCTTGATTAAAAAAACACATACCTGTGTGGAACAGACCTAGGCTAGGGCTGACTCAGCATCAGTCCTTTTGGAAGACATAGTCCACCACATTTTCATTTGGGAGACAGTTGTGCCACTCTATCTCCTCCAATTCTACAACACTGGTGGTTATGATCAGTAGTTTGGTCTTGACAAAACCAGGTATGTCTCTAGCATTATATTTTAATCAAAGAACTTTAGTCTTCTAAATATCCTGCACCTAGCCCTAACCTGGATAGCCCAGGCAAACCCGATCTTGTCAGATCTCAGAAGTTAAGCAGGGCTGACTCTGGCAAGTATTTGGATAGGAGAGCTCCAGAGAATACCAGGGCCAGGAGGCCAGAGGCAGGCTATCAAGCCACTTCTCTGAATGTCCTCTAGGAGTTGACAGAGGTCACCATGACTTCCAGGCACAGGCACACACACACAAATGCAAAAAATAAAAATAAAATCCCACCACCTTTCCTCATGGGTCCCTTCTTTCTAGCAACAGGCATGTGCATCACCAGTAGTTGTATCATGAAGGCATAAATTAATTTCAGTAAGAAAGCTACCTACCTACAGCTCCATGCCCAATTTCCCAAACAAAATGTGAATCGGCTTGTGTTGTTTTGCTGTTGATGGCCAGGAGTGAACCAAGCCATTGTGCTGTCCTGGTGCCCTCTTCATTGTGCTAGTCCCAGTAGACCTTTGGGTGGCTTGGCTGAAGAACTATTCCTGAGTGTGTGACTCACTCATACAGTATGACTCCTACAGCAGGGTAAAGTGAGTCTAATTTCTGGAAGGTCCACATTGAAAACACCCCCCACCCCACCCCAAATGGGGGCAGTCAGAATTCTTTCATATTCATACCATTTTTAGACTATCATAGTTTCATACAGGACTTAGTACAAACAGGAAAGAAGCTTAATATGTACTACTCCACTTAAGCCGTAGGTGTTCACCTGATACTTTTATCCCCAATTAAAATTGACCAAATTGGTACATGAAGTCAGCTGGTACTTAAATGCACTCTCAGTTAGCCTTATCCTTTATGGGACTTTTTTGGTATTTTTGTTTTTAATCCTGAGCATGAATTTTTATTAAGCAGCTTTGGAACCAAACTAGGGCTTCCAATTTCAACTACAGTTTTCTGAAATCCCATCTGATGGACCATTATCAAGTAACACTGTTTATGTAACACACCCTGGAACTTCCTGGTGCTTTCGCCATCTAAAACTTCAGATTGCTCTTGCATAATGCCTTTTTTAAACAAACACCATGATAGAGGAAGGGAAGTAACAGCTCTGGGCAATGAGCCAGGCCTATAGACAGCAGAGGCTGGTGAAATGGGCAGCTAAATTTGGCCTTAATGAATGCAGAAACTGTACAGTTTACATTCTTTAATGCCAAGGACAAGCAATTTATGCCAGATTACAGGACCAATGCTCATCTTTTAGATGAGCTACATATTCATTTTTCCACAGTTTTATTTTATTTATTTAACTCCTTCCAGGGCACCAGCAGCAAAGTTCCAAATATTTAGTTTGGCTCTGTTTAAAATTATGACATCACCAGGTATGCAGGTGACAGGTCATTTGTCCAACTGGAACCTGAGCTTCGGCAGTATAGATGACCACCACGTAGACATGGAGACATGTCAGAAGTTTGGATAATATCCAATTTGCCTTAAGGCACATCCAGGACTACTCTGATTCTGGGAACTGGATTCGTCTTTCCAACACTTCCAGTCCCTGTGGTCCAAACATGTGGGATATTTCAGCACATTATAATCTACCACCAGACCACCTGCATACCCTTCAACATTTCACAGACAAAAATAGGAGCATTCGTATAATGCTCTCATTCGCACACTAGGATCATTTCATGTCCCAGTCCTACCCCTTATTTATGTACTCTATTCTGTAGTCATTCCTCTGCAACAGCTTCCCTTCCATTAAATTAAAAGCCAAGATATTGGTGATATTTTGGGATAGCTTATGTAAGAAAAACATAATCACCTCGCAATATTTTATCAGAAATGTAGTATAGATTACAGCAGTTGCAGTGTGAGAAATGGTGTCCATGCATGGACCTTTACATGGATGTGTGCAAGAGATAAAGAGCTGGCTCCCACTGGAGGACTGCAGATACTCCTAGCTTTCCATTTCTCAGCAGAGTGCCACTGATGGAAAAGGTGGAAGGGAGTGATTTTACCCCCTTCTCCCTCCTAACTTCAGCCTGTGTGGCTATTACTTCATGTGGGTCCTACAACCCTGAGAATAAACTTTCCTATGGCTCAAAAGGACTCCTGGGCAGAGGGGAACTCACTGGCAGTCTTTAAGCAGCGGCTGGACAAACACTTGTCAGGGATGCTCTAGGCTGATCCTGCATTGAGCAGGGGGTTGGACTAGATGGCCTGTATGGCCCCTTCTAACTCCGTGATTCTTTGATTCTATGAGGGCTGGCGTGTCTTGTTAAGCAGCCTTAGGCAATTGTCTAGACCAGAGTACCAACCATGGAGGAGCACCAGCCAGCTTGCCTGCCCACAGCATCCAGTCTGCTGTAACAAGTGGCAGCCCAGGAGATATTCCTGCTGCCCGGTGTGCAGCCAGAGGGAGACTACTCTCTCCCGGCTCCCAGCCTTTCTCCTCCTTCCTTCACTTCTTTGCATGGTTGCTCTGCTGGAGGTCTATTGTGATGGCTTCCTGCCTGGTCCAATGTGTGTGTGGGGGGGGGAGTGGTGAGTTGGAGGGGCGAGGAACTTGGACTCAGGAGCTGCCACTGTGTGCCTCTGTGCTAGTAGGCAGCTTAGCAGGACCTATCGAAGGGGAGAGCAGGAGAGGCATTTAGCTGAGGTGCCACACTTATAGAGAGCCTCAAATTTAGACTTTTGATATTATCTCCAAATGAAGTTATACATACAATTGCATACTGGGAGCCTCCAAAAAATGGAAGTGGCCCAGTCTTCTCTCGACCTTTGAGGCGTCCTGGGTGCCGAGGAAGGCAAACACTGCCTCGTCTCACTCTGGGGCAAGTGGGAGGTGAACAGGCAAGTGCTGTCTCCCACAGCACAGGAGGGCTTGAGCCCCCAAGTTGCCTAGGGTCATTAAAACCATTGGCCTGGCCCTGGGAAACACGGGGGAGATCAGTGTTTGTCAACACATGCTGCTGATGAATCACAGGGCCCAACCTCGTAGCATCCACCCACGTCAGAGCTCAGTTTCTGCAGACCACAAGATTTTATGAGGCATCTTTTAAAAAGCAAAAATAGGAACAATGTAGGAGTCAGTGCTTTCTAAGGATGGTGCTAGAAAATAGGGAGAGATGGAGTATCTGGATGTGGCCGACAGGGCCCACTATGACAGCAGGCTCTACCATCCAAGTCTCTGAACATGGAAGTGGCGGCGGGGGGGGGGGGAGGTGTCTGCTATTCTTCAGGAAATTTCCTATGCCATTGATTGTATGTGACAGCATAGAACTAGAAACAACGGGAGCCCCCATCTGGATGGGGTTTTTTAGAAGCACTGTAAAGAAAAGCAATGAGACACTCCCATGTCCTTCCTTTAGTGCGTCTGGGTAACATTCAAAGTCATGCTTGCTTTCAAAGAAATGTATTTCTGGCCTTTACACCATATAAACTTAAGAGTACTATAAATTGCTGCTGTTGTGTGGAGCATGGAAGGAAATTATCTGGTGTGAACCAGCTCCTAAAGTTCACGTAAACAGTCATTTGTCATTTGAGCAGTTGACAAGCAGCTCTATCACTAGGCTGTAATTATTGGTTTAATTACAAAATCCAGCAGATGACATTTTCAATCTGTGATGCAGTCAGGATAGTCACCAGGTGGGGCCAAAGGATGCTCTATCCCACCCACTTTGACTTTGCCCTACCTAAGAATTTTTTTAAAAAAACAGCCACATAATTTATGATTTCCATTTAACAAAAGAGAACTTATTTTGAGAATAGGAGAAAAAAAATATCCTGGAGCCAAAAAATGCCACTGGTGGGTGGATCCAATTTTTGAGCTTCAGGAGCACTTGTATTTTTAAGTGATCAGAGCCACTGTGTCTAAGAGTATGATGAGACGCTTAAAGGAATAAAGCTATATCTTGATGTATGTTATTCTATTTGAGGAAGGTGTTCGTTTTAAGTAGGTAAAGATCCTGAATTTAACGCTAATTTTTCTTAGTTCTACTAATATGTTTCTAGTACTAAAAGTTCCTAAACATTGACACTTGGGCTTAGTGACAGGGTTGCAGAAGTTTCTGTTGATTATGAGGAAACCACTGATTTTCCATTTTAAAAACCCCAAAACTCCCAGTGAGCAATACAGCAGCCCCAGCGGGCGAGAAAGGCTGGCTACAGTGCTGAATGCCCTGTTAGAAGATGCACACAAAAGTCAGCCTCCAGGTTGCCACATGAACACCAGTCATTAAAATTTGGATTTGTTTTCTGCAAAATGGCTGAAGCACTTTTTCAAAACAGTGAGGACAAGATGGACCTCACTAAAATAAGTCTTTACTTACATTTACTTTATTTATAGTCCGCCTTTCTTGCTGAGGCTCAAAGCAGATTACGGGGCTAAAACCAATTCCCTGCCAGTGAAGGGATCAAAATATAGCTCTAATGAGGCTTCCTGGTGTGACATAAGAAGGTGGCACCTTATAAGCAAAGACGATTGTGGAGAACACCTACCCGCCAATGCCGGCTGTGTGGGGGTTAATAATTCCTGAGCATAAGGCGGAGGCGATGGCTGCATCCACTGAGGAGCCTTGCTTGTTCAGTACCTCGATCCCCAGTGCAGTGCAGTGGGCAGCATCGGTGACTACGGCACCCTGATGGAATATCTGCAAGAAGCCATATTCTGAGGATACATTTTCCAGGTGCAGGGACAGAAACATTTTTTACTGAGAAAATATGATTTTTTTTTATAAACAATCCACCTAGCTGACCAGTGGTGGTCCCAAGTTCCTTGTGAAATGTGTGAGGATCAAGGGCACAAATCAGAGACTACTATGAGAGAAGGAGGAGGAGGAGGAGATTGGATTTATATCCCGCCTTTCACTCAGAGTCTCAGAGCGGCTTACAAACTCCTTTCTCTTCCCCTCCCCACAACAGATACTCTGTGAAGTAGATGGGGCTGAGAGAGTTCTTTCCAGAACTGTCCTTGAGAGAAAAGCTCTGACAGAACTATGGCTTGCCCAAGGTCATCCAGCAGCTGCAAGTGGAGGATTGGGGAATCAAACCCGGTTCTCCCAGATTAGAGTCCACGCACTTAACCACTACACCAAACTAGTGGTGGAAAGTGCTGTCAAATCATAGCCAACTTTTTAAAATTATTCCAGGCTAAACTTTAGGACATGCCATTTTCCTGACCTGAAATGGTCAGGCGGGGGCACTATTGGCCTGTTGGGGGAAACTCATGTGTATACTTGGATCCAACCTGTGCATGTTGTAATGTGTGAATCGGCTTAGTTTAAATGCCTTCCCTTTTTTGAGAGAGAGAGAGAAAAGCTACTTAGGACAGGAAGGCCCCATTTAAAATCTAAAACCAAATTAAATACTAAAACATTTAAAACATGATGGTGACCCAGATAATTTCATATGCCTGAAGTGCACACTGTGCAAGTGCCAAGGGGCAATAATTTGAACAGGTGGGCCAAATTGCTTTCAGGAACATAGGAATGCTAGAATGCCCAGCACAGGCAAATTCAAGCAGGGGAGGCCGATATAATTGGACATCCGCCTCCTCAACCAAAGGCCTGGTGGAACAGCTCCATTTTGCAGGCCCTGTGGAATTGTAATAGATCCCACAGAGCCCTGATCTCAAGTGGGAGCAGGTCAGGGGCAGAGCTGAAAAGGCTCTGGCCCTGGTCGAGGTTAGGTGGATTGCTTTTGGCTCGGGGATTGCCAGAAGATGATGTTCAGATGAGCGTAAAGCTCTTTGGGGGACATATGCCTGTTTACGAGTGCAAATGTGTTTTGGAATTCCACAGAGCAGGGAAGTAATGGCTTGGAGGGGTGGGGGAGAGTTCGAGGAGAGAAATGATGAGCATGAAACAGTGTGAAACATTCACTGACCCATTTCTCCACTCCAAATCGCCCTCTCCAAAAACAGCTTTTCTCTAAAAAACAGGCCACTGGGATTGTATTACATGCATTTGAGTATAGTGTTTAGTTAGGCCCTGTGGGTGTTTTCACAGGTGATATTTTCATTTTCTCTCTCTCTCATACCCTTCTGAACGTTCATGAAAGAAAAACAAAGATTACCATTTAAAATGGAATGCACATTTCTGATCAGTGTGGGAGCACCCTAGGCTCCTTGGAGGAAGGAGTTTCTTGTGAAAATACCTTCAGGATGTGAAAATACCTTCAGGATGTACCTTCACGGGCTACATGAAAGCTCCTCGCCCAAGTTGTACTCACAGAGGTGCATAAGAGAGGGTGCAGGAATTGAGGCTCCTTTGCACAAACAATATATCCTGTTCAAAGTAACCATAGTCTAAGAAGAGTTCTAAGCACTTACAATTGTTCATAAAAACTACTATAAGCAAAAAGACCTGATTTGATTTTGAAGAGGCTCTGTAGGGTAGGCCAAATTGCAGTGCCCGATTACACTTCCAATTACATTGTTGTTTGCGGAGGATATGGTAACTGTTCCATGCAATGTAGTTTCAGGAGGGCAGCCATGCTGGTCTGCAGTAGAAGAGCTAGATTCAAGTCAAATAGCACCTTCAAGGCCAACAAGTTTTTTGGGGTGTAAGCCGTTAAAAGTCAAAGCTCCCTTTGTCAGATACAAGTAGGAAATAAATCAAGATGGGCAGCTGCATTAGTCTGTCTGTAGCAGTAGAAAAGAGCAAGTCCAGAAGCACCTTAAAAACTAACAAAATATGTGGCAGGGTATTGCTCACTTCTTCAGGTAACAGTTAGAATGTGAGTCCATCTGTCCTATATATTGGAAAGTGGAGTGATTTAGCTCAAGACAATGCATCCACCTGGACTGAATTGAGACCTAGGCTTCCTGTCTCAAAACCAATGCTGATTTCTCCACGCCTACGACCTCTCTGCATATCGCACCTAATCCAATCACACCTGCTATTGTCATTTGCCTGCTAATGTCATTTGGTATTTGAAATCACTCCAATTTCCTATGGGGGTGGCAGTGCCTGATTACACTTCCAATCACACTCACATTCTAGCTGTATCTGAAGAAGTGAGCAGTGGCTCATGAAAGGTCATACCCTGCCACAAATTCAGGTGGGAAATAAGTGAGACCAAGGGAGCTTTGGCCCTTGAAAACTTGTACCCTGGGAATTTTTTTGATCTTTAAGGTACTGTTGGACTTGAATCTAGGGGTTCCCTGCAAGAGTAGAATCTGCTCTTATTCATTTGAAAGTCAGCACAATGTTCCCATCCAGAGGGGGAAGAAAAACAACCAAAGATCATTCCTTACCTGGGGGTCACCAAAATAGATCTGCATGATTAAGGCCACAGTGACTCCTGTAGCAAATGTTAGGCAGGCGGTGATGATCACGGTCAGACCGTCCTGGCGACAGCTGCAGTCCCCAGAAAATGGGTCCTTGGTGGTCTCCCGGAGCGGTGAGACATCCTGGCTGCCCATTTCCGAGGAAGATGAAGGTAGACGCTGAAGGCGAGCTGATTTTAAGAAGGAGTCTGGATCTTCATTCAGGAAGGATGGAGGGGGAGAGAGAAGCAAACAGGAGTGAGATGCTGAACAGACACAGACTCTGTTTTTTCTTCTTCCAAAGCATATGCAGACACACCTGTTACATCTACACCTGTTTCAAAGACTGTTGCCTCCTTTCTCAGCCCGTGCTTTCAGATTTTCTGGCTCAGTTGCAGCTATTATGGGTTCATCTTACACAGGCTTCCCATTAACTCTTGGCAGTCTTAAGGCAGTGCTACAGTGAAGTGGGAGGGACAGTCTACATTCTAGCAGAGGATTTTTGCTGAGTGGCAGAGCATTTGCTTGGCATAAGGAAGGGCCCAGGTTCATTCCCTAGCATCTCCAGGTAAAAGGTCATGTCAAAGACCTCTGCCTGAGACCCTGGAGAAGCCCTACTTCTCAGAAGAGACAATACTGACCTTGATAGACCAATGATCTGACTCAGTGGAAGGCAACTCCATCTACTCACATGGAGCATCACTTGTCCTTTGTACCTGCTGCTCATGGTTTTTCCTTGCACCCTGATCCTACCTGCCATGTGTTCTTATGATCCTGGGAATGTGCACTGTTATGAAGAAAAACCACAGCTGTAGGGATGCCAAGATGCTTAATACAATTTAAAAGTTTAGCTTTTGGCTGCATCCATACTTCGGTGGATATTTTGCAATCAATGTGCTACAGTAACCATTTGGAAGTGGTTCAGGTGCGTAGCCATGTTGGTATGAAGTTAAAGAACAAAGTTTGAGTCCAGTGGCACCTTCAAGACCAACAAAGTTTGATTCTGGGTATAAGCTTTCATGTGCATTCACACTTTAATTTCATGTGCATGCACACTGCATTTTCCTGGGTAGACTAGCCAATACAGTTGTGAATGATTGCTATAGCATGATAGCTGTATAAGCACAATAGCTGGCAATGGGTACAATTAAATGGAAAAAATATAGACACAAATTGAAAAAAGCACAGACGGACCAAGAGAGAGATCTTGGAGTCATAATAGATAACTCAATGAAAATGTCTAGACAGTGTGCAACTGCGATAAAAAAGGCCAACACTATGCTGGGGATTATTAGGAAGGGAACTGAAAACAAATCAGCCAGTATCATAATGTCCCTGTATAAATCAATGGTGCAACCTCATTTGGAATACTGTGTGCAGTTCTGGTCACCACACCTTAAAAAGGATATTATAGCATTGGAAAAAGTGCAGAAAAGGGCAACTAGAATGATCAAAGGGCTGGAACACTTTCCCTATGAAGAAAGGTTAAAATGCTTGGGGCTCTTTAGCTTGGAGAAACGATGGCTGAGGAGTGACATGATTGAGGTTTATAAGATTATGCATGGGATAGAGCAGGTAGAGAAAGAAGTACTTTTCTCCCTTTCTCACAATACAAGAACTCATGGGCATTCCACGAAGTTGCTGAGTGGTCAGGTTAGAACGGATAAAAGGAAGTACTTCTTCATCCAAAGAGTGATTAACACATGGAATTCACTGCCACAGGAGGTGGTGGTGGTGGTTACAAGCATGGACAGCTTCAAGAGGGAATTAGATAAGCATATGGAGCAGAAGCCCGACAGTGGCTATTAGCCACGAGGTATAGATAGGAACTCTCAGGCTGGGGCAAGTGATGATCTGTATTCTTGGTGCTTGGGGGTGGCAACAGTGGGAGGGCTTCTAGTGTCCTGGCCCCACTGTTGGACCTCCTGATGGCACCTGGCATTTTTGGCCACTGTGTGACAGTGTGTTGGACTAGATGGGCCATTGGCCTGATCCAACATTGGCTTCTCTTATGTTCTTATGATTCCACATAATTCTTTGCAACAGTAAGTCAGCATGCAGAACGAAATATATGATGCTCCTATGATGCATGAATGGTATGAAAACCGATGAAAGATGGAACCCTGTTCCTGAAACCCTCTACGTAACCTTAGATGATTTAGCAAACAAGCTGATGATCACAATTTCTATGCACCCACTGGGGTCCTGTTTGGACAGGGTTTATCCTACTTGTGAACTAGTTAAGCAGAAATAATTGAAAAGGAAAGAGCTCCCTCTACCTGCAAAAGTGGGAGACATGTTGAAGCCCCCTTCACTTTTAGGAACACATTGATTGTATTGAGATGCATGGCACAGTGTATATGATTCAATATCATCTTAAGAGTCTCAGTGCATCCTAAGTATATGAATCGTTATAAGAATAGCCATATATGCTGCTGATGCTCAGTTCATTCTGGGTCACCTCACCAGTCTACCTGTCTAGTACACTTTTATCTCATCCTTCCTCTTACATGTTCTTACCCAACTCATTTAATTCTCACCACAACCCTGTGAGATAAGTTTAACTAAGAGTAGCTGGCCCAAGATCATCCAGCATAGTGAGAATTCATGACATAGTGAGAATTGTGAGGAGGAATGTTGCCCTTCACAGATTGTGAATTTTGAACATATTGTGCATCTGTATACCTGTTTCCTTCAGTCTGAATGTTCCCCAGAAGTTTCAGAAGCACCCATGATTCCAGATTAACTCTGTATTTGCAGCACTGAAATGGTTGGGAGACAAAGGCTGTCTTTTAGTTGTTAAGTCCCTATTCTGAACCTGCTGAGTTCTGACAGTGCATGCTTTCACACAGCACACAACTGACAGACAGAATTCATTGCCCGTAGATGTCGTGATGGTTCCAAAACTTGGCTGCTTCTTAGAAACAAGAGACTAATTTATGAAGGATGGGTCTACCAATATCAGCCATAGCAGCTAAAAATGTAAGCTTCATATTAAGAGACAGCCTTCCTTTTTTATAGGGGTAATTGGCTTTGTTCTCCAAGAAGCACTCACAATGCTGAGAGGAAATAAAAAGGAATGACTATATTCCACTGCATCTTCCTGGGGTCACTGTCATGGACAGATGTTGGATGGATTGCTTTGGCCTAATCTAGCAGTTCCTAAATTCTTGAACCAGGAAACTCACTGAGCACACTCCTGATCTAAACCAGTTATGCAGTTGCCCTGTCTGCTGTGTAAATATGGATCAGTGATGGCGGAACACAATGCATGAACTGCATCTGATCTCTTTAACACCTGTGTATGTAATCACAATTCCATTCTTTCACTCTCAGTTCATTTCCTTTAAAACTCTACAAACATGAATCAAAATGTAAAATGGTCACGTTTAAACATCCTTGTGAAGACAATAGAAAAAGACACACAAATATTTACCTAACTCTTGGTGGCCCCATAGTGGTCCCACTGTCTAATAGGGGTCAGAAAGAAAAGTGAAATGAACTTTGCACGTAAATACATTCTAATGTAATGATTATTCAAAACTGGAAAGAGCCATGTGTTCTTACACAGTTTTCTTGGCAGAACTTGCTTGATAACCACCGAAGCCTGGATCATCATCACAACAAACGAAGAACACATGCAGCCAAAGATAAGGAAACCTGCTCACTTAAGCTCTGTTTTGTCCTAAGGATTCACTACTCTAAAACACATTAAGTAAATATGTTACGCTTTAAGAACAGTTCCACATTGTGATGCGTATCATCATACACTGAAATATGTGACACAAACAACAGTGCTCTGTTTAAAGTAATACTTATTCAGATGCAGGTAGATTTACCAACAAAAAAGGCACTGGAAATCTAAATGTATCTGATTTGAGAATATTTTTAAAATTGTGACCCATAATTAACCACCGGTCTCAAGCTGAGTTCAAGAAATCAGTGCATAAACCAAATGCTAGTGTTGTGCTTCTAAAGCAGCATATTCCAAGCTCTTTATAAAGGGTATTCGAATTTTAATTGGGGTGGGGGGATCAGAATTTCAGTCTCCTCTGCTCTCTACTTCTCATTAGAACATTATTTTGCTTTGTCTGTGACATCACTCAGCAATAGCCTGAAAGTTTTCACAACACTAAGATACAATTTAGGAATAACCAGTCAGTTTCCTAAAGCCTTCAGGGTTTTACCTCCCTAAGCCAGAGATGTGCATAAGGGTCTAACTACATGTTATGCCTTCCCTGAGTTCTTCCTGGGTCCATGTGATCAAATATGTATTATGAATTCTATGTGTCTGATTTAGATCTAGACCACAGAATGTGAGGAAAGGGAGCTTAAGTCCTCCTCCATGCCATTTTTCCAACCTGAAATAACTCCAGGGGTGCTGTTGGCTGCACAGAGGAAATCTAGGTGTGCCCCATCAGGACACGTCGTGCCCCCAAAGGGACAAATTGCATCCCCAAATCTGTTTCAGATCTGGCAAACAGCACAGGGGGGGAAGGCTGAAGATCCCTCTCCTCTTGCACATTAATGATTGCTACACAAATCAGTCCTACATAAGCCTGGGGTTACATTCCTACCCCAGTATGGGACTCAGAATACATGTTTGACTGCAGAGACCCAAGGAGAACATGTAGCTATGTTCTAAAAGGAACTTCTGCCAAACAGGGTCAGGGTGCTGACAGTGCTGATGACCTGCTTGGGGAGCAAGGGGAATGATTCCCAATAATAACTTGGGTCTACACTAGTATTCCCGCAGACCAAGGACTTCCACCACAGAACATGATTTTGCTGTCACCCATCCCCCACAGCAGCTCAGAAGGGAAAGGGGATGGGAAAATCATGCTCCATGAGTAGAAGTCCTTATGCCTGCAGAAATGCTAGTCTGGATACAATTCCATCCATGTTTTCTCTATCAGCAGGCAATCAGAGCAGTAAAAGCGATGGGGATTTGGACTCAGTAGACACTGCAATCTCTGTAAAACTGTGAACGATTTTCTAAGCTCCACATTGGAAATTGGGCCACCCAGAAAGGATATCAAAATTGCCAGAAATTCAAAAGAGAGCAAACACACTCTTTCCTGACCCCTCTCCTTCTGTGTATCTTGCATACCATCCCACATTCCCCAACAGTACAGCACAGGGAACTGTGGGCTCCACCTTTTGTTATGACTATCAGAGCTAGTGAGTAATGGGAGCAATGCAACCCTCTGTTTTTCTACAAACAGCCTACGTTCATTTGTTCCTCTGCTTGTTTCAAAATCGTTCTGAAGCACAAGGTGTTACCACACCAGTGAAACTGACCCCACAAAAGTTGGTTTAACCTATTTCTGCTTAGCCAAGAACACAAATGAAAAAACCAGTCTTTCAGGCTATTAAGACACATTTCATTCACAATGGAAGTTTATCTTAGTGCAGCAAGGCCAGGGCTAATAGCTATTCAGGGACTGCATCCACACACTGTTGGATATTTCACGATGATATTCTTTCTCAGCTGGATTTTCCTGCATAGACAAGACAACCCAGGAAATGAATGACTGCTTGTAGAGCAAAGATATTGTAACATCCAATTATGTGTCAATGTAGTCAGGACTTACCAGGGTAGTCTGGAGGGGAAAGGAGTCCTGTCCCTTGAATAATGTCTTAAGGGGTATTATTTACCAGGAGATGAAAACCTTCACTTGCCACACATGAAGCCTCTGTTAAAGGGACAGGACACTTCTCCAGGCTTGTTGGCAACCCTAGTCTCTACATGTGATTGTGCAGGAGGAGAGCAAGAAACATTCCCAGCATCTCAGCACAGCAACCCTAATCCAAATTCCTCCCTTTGCTCTGTTTTTTTTTAAATACTAGACATCTGAAGACCCACTGCACATTTTCCAGCATGTTGCCTAGGTGTCTCTAGTCGTGTTAGTAAAATGTTTCCAGACATCCACTTTCTTCAGCAACTGTAGTACATTTACAGATAACTAGAACAGTGACTGTCGCCTGCAGGTAAAACAGATCCTGGTGCTGGTTGCCAGTAGTCTAGGGCTGAAATGACACATGCATTTTCAAGCACATTTATTTATTTATTGTTTCAATTTATACCCCACCCTCCCCGCGAACAGGCTTGGGGTGGTTTTCCTCTGCTACATATCATGCATACTACCACCACTCACAAGTTATGCTTTCCCTAGATGTCTCCAGCTAGTGCAGGAGAAGACATGCTCCTCTGATGAACTGTAAGCTGCCTTATACCAAGTCAGACCACTGGTCTGTCAACGTCAGTGTTCTCTACTCTGCCTGGCAGCAGCTCTCCAGGGTCTCAGGTGAAGGCCTTTCATATCACCAACTGCCTGGTCCTTTTAAAATGGAGATGCCAAGGATTGAACCTGGGACCTTCAACACTGAAAGCAGACTCTCCTACTGAGCCACAGCTCCTCCTCTATCCAAGTCTATGTGGATAATGGCCCATATATCTCCTTGTAAACAGATATCGCTCAAGTCCCATCATGACTTGTTTGGTGATTGCTTGACAGTATGTAAGCCACCCTTCTGCATTACCTACCCACTTACTACATTGCTGTTTCCTTTACCACCACCTTGATGCTAGTGAAGCTGATATGTTGGGTGCATATGACAAATGTGAGTCTGCCCCATACTGAATCAGACCACTGGTCCATTAAGGTCAAGCACTGTTCACTGGGACTGGCAGCAGCTCTCCAGCGTCTCAGGCAGAGGTTTTTCACATCACCTATGGCATGATCCTTTTAACTGGAGATGCTGGGAATCAAACCTTCTGCATGCCAAGTAAATGCTGTACCACTCAGCCATGGCCGAGAAGAAGAAAATTCAGAAGAGAACCTTATCAATTTTATCTGTGCTGGTGAAACTGCCATCTTCATGGGAAAATCCTAGCAATCTCCTCAGCATGGAAGTCATCTCCAAGTTGGATTATTGTAACTGGCTTTACGTAGGGCCAGGGGTCATTTGGAGCAGAAGCGCACAGGAGCGGAGCTCCGGCAGTTAGAATCACAGGTCCCAGCAGGAGCGCAAAGCAGCAAGTGTAGCATTCCTCCTGGGCTGATAGGCTACTCTGGAACTGGAATGACAACCCCCAGAGCGGAAAGACAGTCCCTAGGGGTGGAGCCTGAGCGGTGGGTGTTGCCTTCTGACACACTTCCAGTGATGTCAGGGGGTGTGGCATATGCAAATAAGTTATGCTAATGAGTTATGCTATTGAGCTCCTGCACCTCTTTTTCTACGAAATGACCCCTGCGTAAGGCTACCCTTGAGACTGACCCAGAAGCTCCAACTGGTACAAAATGCAGCTGCGCGGGTCCTTATGGGGACTCCACAGAGGGGACATATCCATCCAGTGCTGCACGAGCTGCACTGGCTGCCAGTGGAGCACCAGATCAGATTCAAGGTGTTTGCACTCACCTGTAAAGCCCTTAACGGTCAGGGACCTATGTACCTTTGGGACCACCTCTCCCATAAGGGCATTGAGATCAGTAGATAAGAATCTCCTAGTGATTCCTGGCTCCAAAGCTATCTGGCTGGCCTTGACCAGGGTTTCTCAGCCTTGGCCCTAGCCTGGTGGAACTCTCTGCCAAATGACATCCGTGCCCTGTTTGATCTATTAAAGTTCTGCAAGGCGTGCAACACAGAGATGTCCCGCCAGGCCTCTGGTTGAGGCCAACGATGGTTCTCTTACATCTGCCTGGCACCTGCCCCTGCCCCTCCCCCCCATGAAAATCTGAATGCTAGATATGCCATCTTGTTTCTTAAACTGTTTAAATATTTATGCTGCATGTTTTACTTTGAATTCTTGTAGTTTTAATGGGTTTTTAAATTGTATTGAATTATGTCATTGTAAACCACCCTGAGCTCTGTATAAGTGGGGAAGGGCGGTTAAGAAATATAATTAAATAAATTTTGGTCCTCTCCAAAACGGAACATCTATTCCCGTTCACACATTAATGTTCTACACACACAAAATGAGGAATTCCCTTGATTTTGTCAGTGCCTGTCAGGGTAGGGGGAACAAAGAGAAATAACCAGGTGGTGGATGTCCACAGTCATGGAAAAACAGTAGGAACTGAGTAAGGGAGCTTTGCCTCTCTATTAATAGAGATATCTGTATACAAGGAGGAGAGGTTTAAATGTGGAAGTTTCCCCAAATATGTATGACTCTTTGGGAGGACGAATAGTGTGCTTCAGATGCAATTATTTTTTTAAGATTGACAAAAAAAATGCAAAAAGGCCAAAATTCAATCATTAATCAACTTGCTTTACCTATCAGTTTAAAAACATCTTTAAAGCTGCAATCTGTCTTTCACAAAGATACACCAGCTTTGGCAGAGGGTGCCGTATGTGGCATGAATGAAATGAGTACAACCTGTACTAGAAGGATCAACGCTGGCAAGAGGGGCAGGGAGATGCAATTATTACACAAAGCCTTTCCACAAAAGGTCTAGCTCCATGTACCCACCCAAAACATGATAACAAATACATCAAGTACTTTCTGTTTGAGGCTGCCATCATTAGGGTAGTTAAGATCTGAAAGCGCCTTTGGGAAAGTGTTGGGGAGATTGAAAATGCGGACTAGATCTCAATAGAGAATCAAAAAGCTTGGATCGTTCATGGGTTACTCTGATTACTGAGATTGCTCTCAAACAAGTCCCCATCCCTTGAAGCCCTTCCCCCTAGGGAGGCTGGGGAGTTGGAACCCTTTCCGCCATCTTATATATGCTGTGTTTTTGCCATCTCATTTATACTGGTATTTATTGGGCTGTTTTAATTTACTTTTAATCTGACATTTGTATATCATTTTGCTGTAAGCCACCCTGAGCCCTACTTCCAGGGGAGGGCAGCCTAGCAAATCTAATTTAATAAATAAATAAGGCATGTGATATGCTTTGATCATTTGAAATATAATATAGAAAGTATTATAATGAATAACCATTATAAAAATGGCAAACATTTAGTTTTATTAAAATTCCACATAGCTAGAACAAAAATAGTCAGTATTTGCAGCTGTTATAATTTTCACACCAAATGTTTATGAAGGTTGGGAGGACCACATATACAATAATAGGCAGAGAGGCTGGTAAAGATACTGAGATCCCAGCAAGATGCTTCACGGCTTTTTGAGCTGGCAGGCAATCAAACAAACTTCAAACAGGAAATTCTTCAGTATTCAAACCAAATGATGCATAAGCACGTGAGAACAGATGTGGCTAAAGTACTGACATATAAACACAATGGTATGACATTAAATGTTTTATTTCTTTTCAGGTTTCAAAGGCCTGGAAGTGTAAGAAAATATTAAACACACCCACACACTTGTTTCTATTAGAGCCTGGGATGATCTGGATCAATGGAGGGGAACACATAAAGCGGAATACATAAAGCTATTGTGCAACAAGCCAGATTATTGATCTATCAAGGTCAGTATGATCTAGTGACTGGAAGCAGCCCTCTAGGATCTTGGAGAGAGGTCTTTCACATCACCTAATACCGGATCCTTCTAACTGGAAATGCCAGGGGATTGAATCAGAGATTTTCTGTAGGACAAGCGGATGCTCTGAGCCACACCCCCGCCTCTAAAAAAAAAGATGGCTATGGGTGATGAGACAAGCACTTGCTTTACAAATCATTACACAGTGGGTGGAGAACTTTTACTTCTTGTTGTCAGTCCTGAACCTACTCTCAGTCAGCTTTGCCAGGTGGCTCCATTCTAATATTACGAGAGGGAGAAAAAAAGATTCTGCTTCAGTCTTGCCTGATACACACAAGAAAATGGAAACTCTACTCTCTGCATGTAATACCTGAAAGTCAGCATGGCACAGTGTTTACATGTGTTGAACTACTATGGCTGGGGAGATCCAGGTTCAAATCCCCATTTGCCATGAAACTTACTGGGCAACCTGGGCCAGTCATTGTCTTTTAGCCTAACCTACTTCCCATGGGTTGTTGTGGGGATAAATTGGAGGGGGGGAGAACCATATACAATGCCCTGAGCTCCTTGGAGGAAGGGTAGGATAAAAATGTACACAATGAATCAATTGTAACAAGCCGCAAAATCTGAAATTAGGAAATCTGTGGGTCTTGACAGCCCCTGTCTAATTTTATCTCGTTCTTGTAGTGTGTGGATCTAGAAAAAGTCCAGAAGTGTATTCTTTGGTATTACCTGCTGTTGTTATGGCAATAATAGATGGGGGGGTAGATTTGCAGTAGTTCAGTTTTTGCTCTCATACATCCTTTCAAACCATTTCCACCTGCTTTTCAAACGTTAGAGGACCAAAAGCATTCCACAGAAGAAGGCTGCCAGATTCTTTGGTTGGAATTGACTAGGCTCAGTAATTAACTTGGCAGCACCCCAAAGACCAATATCTGAGTACATCTCACCTAGCTATTCCAGGAGCAAAAAAGAGAGAGGGCAAAGCATAAGATCCAGAAAGCTCCTTTAAACAGCACTTGGGAGTTTTTCAAAGGAAAGTGAGACTTTGGAAGATGATTGGGGCAAGCTAGCTTATTGGAAGAGTGAAAATGTGGGTGGCAGGTGCATCTATAGACTGCAAGCTTTGGAGAGACAGAAGCCGTAAAGTCACTTACTTTATTGCCCCCTCAGAGGAAAGCAAGGAGAAGGAACTGAAAATGAAATGGGAGACAGAGGAGGATGCTGGGAAGGCAAGATATGTGGAAGGAAGTGGCAGGAACAGCACAAGGATACATGCACCAAAAGATGGTCAGAGCAGGATCTCTTGATATGGGGGGGAGGGGGGAAATAGGAAAAGATGGCTGCAGAAAAGAGAGCTACAGATTCATGGGACAGTCTGGCCAGGACACCCAGTGGCATGCAAGCCCAAGGGACGGGGAGGAGGTCGGGCAGCTGCTCTGAGGCCAGGGATGCTGGGATGGCTGCATCATGGAAAGGGGACTGGGCTGGAGCCAAATGCCCGTGGACAGGAGGAAGGGATGACGCAGGCGGGGGGCGTCCTGAGAGCAATGCACCGATGGAGAGAGGCGGGCGAGGAGGAGGGTTGCTTGGGAGGCGGCCGGGTAGGAGGGAGAGAGAGGGCGGGCGGCGGAGGGAGAGATGATGCATGGATGGAGACACGGATGAATGGCCGGATGGAGGCAGGCAGGCGTCCGCTCTCACCGGTGTCCTGCTCTCCCAGGAACGCGTCTTCCTCCTTTCTGGAGCGCAGGCAACTCTCGGCCGCGCTAACGCTGCCCGCCGCCGCCGCCGCCTCCTCCTCGGGCAAGCGGGGAAAGCTGGTAATGCTCATGTAGTCCACGGGCGAGTAGGCGCCCAGGCTGCTCTGCTGACTCGCCTCCTTCTCGGCTGCTCCTGCAGCAGCCGCCGCCGCCGCCGCCATCCTACCGGTGCCTCTCTGCCCAGGCTGGATCCTGCTCCGGAAGTGACTGAACGGCCCGGGCTGGAGGGGAGCCGGCCCAGGTGCTCGGGGAAGGACTTGCCACGGCGATGGCAGGCTGCGGCCGGTAGAGGGCTAGTGGGCGGGGCTTGTAACCCAGGAACCGCCTTCCCGGTTCGTGGGCGCTTACAGAGGACCCGAGTAGCCAGGGGAACGGGTTCCCGCGTGCAAGGGATGAGAAACGAGGCGGCATTTTCGACTGCTGGTGGAGGATCTCATTGTGGAATGAGCCACTCTTTTGAAAATGTTCTCCGCAAACCGGTTAAGAGTGTCGAACTGGTCTCTGAGACACCCGAGTTCTAATCCCCACTGATGCTTAAAGAAGTTTGCTTGGGTGATCTCGGGCCAGTCACACTCTCTCATCCTAACCTACCTCACGGGGTTGTTGTGAGAATAAAATGCAGGAGAGGAGAATGGTATGAGCCAGATTGGGTCCATACTGGGGAGAATGG
Organism: Gekko gecko; assembly: GCA_029375565.1. Lineage (NCBI taxonomy): Eukaryota > Metazoa > Chordata > Lepidosauria > Squamata > Gekkonidae > Gekko > Gekko gecko. The sequence goes on from JAPDNY010000006.1 coordinate 144,076,612, forward strand.
CGGGGGATAAATGAAATAAGTAAATTAAACAGAAGACCAGCAGCTCCAGCCAAGAAAAGATTTGCACATTTTCTATTGGTGTGAAATGTTTTCATGCAAAAGACTCACTTGTGCTGGAATCCTGAGCCTGCAGTCAGAGCTCTGCCATCCTGTGTGAACCAACCAGGCCTTACACTCTAGTTTAATTTGTGCTTCCCTTTGAATTATAAACTAATTTATGTGTGGGAGTTAATTTTAATTATTTTACTTACCCATTTTGTTTGCTGAGATTTGCGCTGGTCTATGGCCGTATTAATAAAGACTGACCATTCTACCTCAGTGCTTTGCCAGAACATTGTGACTCCCTGTGTTGAATGCGTAGACCCGACTTTATTTGTGAGGTATAATCATGGGATTCATGACACACCCATGTGATAACAGCCAGCTACCTGAAGGAGGGAGCATACAGAAAAGGCCTCTAAAGATTAGTTTAACTGTCAAGCAAGATCCAGTATTAAATTACTAGAATATAGGACAAAAGGGCTGTGTTCTGTCCATTCCAGGTCCTGTAAGTACTGAAGAAACAGATAATACATTCATTCTTAGTCATGGTATGTAGTTAACCAATACATATGGTGAGAACACCTTGTACCCTGGGTTTGTTTACTGTTATGTAATACACCTTCAAAACATTTAAAAATTATTCAGTATGTTGTAATTTGCCGCATATTGTTGTCATCTTTATGTCTTTGTTCAAATTTCTGGCTTGGCCCAGCCAAACGGCACAGGAGCATGATACAATAGGTTAAATATTAGGTGTTCAGTTAAACCCAGCTAAACCAATAAAATATTATCTAAAGGTAAAATCCCAGAATCATCCTGGCCTTTATTCGCCATCCCAGTTAAAAGACTTTACAAGGATTTCAGGAAAAGGTCCTGGGATTGGATAGGCTCTTTGGCCGTTAAATTGCCTGCATCAGTAGTTCCCAAACTTTTAAAGTGGAGCCCATTTTGAAACTCATACTACCTTTGGGGGCCCACTTCAAAAATAACTGTATGCTACTTTCCTCCTCACTGATATGAAACTGATTAAGAGTGAATCATTTATATTCTATTTTTTACTTTTAAGGTTTATAAATGGTATGGGGCAACTTTGATAAACAGGCTATATAAAAATGTCATGGCCATTTTGCATGGTACGCAGAGGTAAAACCCAAATTTGCCAATGAATATAGGGGAACTGCACCCAAGTTCACCTTCCTAATTCGTGTGTTGTCCAATGCCTACATTTACAAAGATATGAATGCAAATCTTGCTTTATTGTTTTAGGTACACACTTAAAATATTAGGTGTGCTCCTAAAAACATGATATGGCTTCCGCTGCCTGAGCAGAAGAAACGATTGGGGGGTGGGGGGAAGTACCAATAAGAAATTCAAATTACTTTCCCCATATTTCTCCCTCACAGCCTGAACAGCCCAGCTTAACCTGAGATGATCAGAACTTGGCAGGGTCAGCCACAGTTAGTACTGGTGTGGGAAACCACCAAGGAAGACTGGGGTTGCTGTGGAGAAGGCAGCACTGACAAACCACCTCTGCTTGTCTCTTACCTAGAACGCCCGGTGGATGGGGTCACTATGAGTCAGTTCCGCCCTAAGGGCATTTTGTGACTTGGTCACACTTTTCTTCTTGCTCCTCCCTCTTCTATCCTTTTCCCACCACTGGGAGGGTCAGGCCCAGAAACCCTTCTCTCTGACCTCACCTTGTTCATCCTTCTGTCTCCTGGTCACACAACCCACCTACAAGACGGTTGCAGCCTACAGTTTGAGAACCACTGAGCTATGTGATTATTTCTGAAAGAAATGTTGAAATCTGGCATCTTTGGGTAACACATGGAGTTGCATGAATTTTTACCATGTGCCACGGTGGGAGCAATGGACATAAGGAGCTGCTTTATGTTGAGTCAAACAAAGGGTCTGTCTAGCGCTTTGAGCAGCAGCAGCAGCTGTCCAGGGTCTCTGGTCCTTCCCACCAGCTGCTATCCAAGACCTTTTCCACTGAAGCTGGTGCAAATTAAATGGAAGACCTTCTGCATGTGAGGCATGTGCTGTACTATTGAACCAAATCCCCTCTCATATGGTCTGGGGGAGCTCCTGTATAAGGGCAGAGCATTTGCATCCCCCTTCACAGAAGAGAGCCTGAAGTCTCTGTGAAAGTGGCAGGGGGTTGCTGCTACATCTTTGTCCTGTCCTTTTCCAAGGAGCTCAGACCATCTCATTTCTGCCACCCCACCCCAGTAGCAACAGAACAATGATCTGAAGTAGGTTCGGCTAAAAGAAAATTATTGGTCCAAGGTCACCATGTGATCTTCTCGCTACTGCGAATCTCAGACCCAGGGCTCAAGCATTCAACACTACACTGGCTTTCTAAAGTATGCTTAATGTTTAATTTTTAACAAGGAGAAGCCATAATTTAAACTGGACAAGAGACAAGCACAATTAACTCCTCACAGTGACTTAGTCCCACACAAGCCAAGACCCTCGAAGTTCTCACCCCTCCAGTGTGAACAACATCTGCTGTGGTTTTGGAAGAACTCTCCCTTTATTCTCCTGAACCACCCACCCTCATTGGCTAACACCTTAGAAACATAAGGGGAGAACTCTAACAGAACCTCTCTGTGTTCATACAGAAGTGGGTTAAAGAGTCGCTCACCCGTGTTGTCTCAGCTTTCTGCTATTTTTATCCCACCCTTCCTCCAAGGATCTCAAGGCGGTGCACATGGTTCCTTTTATTCTCATAACAACCTTGTCAAGTAGGTTAGGCTGAGAGAAAGTCATTGGCTCAAGGTCACCCACCAAACTTCAAGGCAGAGTAAGCATTTGAACCTGAGTTTCCCCAGTCCTAGTATCATTAACCACAGTGTTTGGGATAATGGGTTCTTGGAATCAGGCATGGCCCTGGGGTCCTAACAGGAAATCCCTGAGTTAGACTGGGTCCCCGAGCTGACAGTTAGCTCTCTCTAGGTCTACTCCGTTAAAGAGCTTGAAAGCAATAACCTTGATTAATTTGGGTGAAATTTGACTTGATAAGGAACATGGAGCTGCCACTGTGCCCCTTCCAGCCAATTAGGTGAGATGGGAAAACACACCATGCAATGGCATCACATCCCACATTGTGTCATGCTATCTGATAGCTCTGTGCTTCTTGAAATATCTCGTTCAGCCTTTAAATGGGATTAATTTGCTGTGGCAAGTAACTCTGCCCCAAATTCCCCATTCCAAGTGACCTCATTAAAAACTATATCATGTACAGGTTATTGTATATGTATCCAAGAAACTATAAAGAAACAGCAAAACACGATGAATTAGACTATTGTAAACAATAACTTTTTTGGTACAGCGCACATATTTTCCCACTGAAACAGTTGGGCTTTATCGTATGGTTATGTCATAATTAGTTCAGTGAAGCCACATCCCTTGTCAAGATAGCTTAGGAGTTGCCTGTTACTCATAACTTTGTCTTTGCAAATATGGTGTTTTCAAAAGGAAGAGTTGAAGTGTCTCTGATTTTTTTTTTAAGTGCAGACTTTTGAAATGAGGATTAGATGACTCAGAAGAGGAAAGGGTCAGGCATCTAGGTCAAATGGAAAGCAGGGGACAGAGGAATTCTGTTTCTGTTGTATCTATCAGATTGAACCTGTGAAACCGATTATTGCCAACAAAAGCCCAGTCCAAAATAAAGGGCATCCCAGTCCTATGTTGCCACTTGCGGTTGCTGTGGTGTAAGCACTGCACTAACTAAAAAAAAAAAAAACCTATATGCCACACACATAATAACTATAACACAACTAATAACTATATATCCACCCTCCCATTTCTAGCACAGAGTTGTAGTTAAATAACTCAAGAACAGAACTGTATATTACATACAACTAACAGTGTAATAAGAGTGGACCACAAAATTAGAGAACAACACTTGACACACATAAAGTGACAGTAGAATGAGAACTGCCTAGGAATTCACAGATATTAAATTACAACCTTAATCCCTTTATAAACACCTCCCCCCAACAATTAAAAACATTTGGGTTTACACATTCCATGGAATGATGGGAACGGGGGAGCCTTTCTGACCAAACAGGCCATCCACCACGACAGAGAATAATGGGGTACAAAAAGCTTTCAATCTCACCCATTTTTAGGGTCGTACCTTCAAAAGACTTTGCTGAGATAAGCAAAGCAGAGCACAATGGGAGGTGCAGTCCTGCAGAAGTGTGGGTGGTAGGCCATGAAGTGCTTTGTACATGATAAAAAGTACTTTGAATCTACAACCACTGGAGTGACTGCAGAACAGGTGTCATCTCATACTCTGCCTAGCCCCTGATAATTATCAAGCTGAAGCATTCTGTTCCAGGTGGAGTTTCTGAATTGTCCTCAATGGCAGACATATTGAAAGTGAGATCCAATAATCTAGCCTCAATGTTACCATGGTATTGATCCTCTGGGCTAAATTAAAATGGAAGAGAAGTAGTAAACCAATGTTTGAAGACAATAAAGGATCAGATGAGGGTTAATAAACTGAAACTTAATCCAGATAAGATCAATGTGTACCGGGTGGGAAATAAGGGCATTCTGGAAACAAAAATTCCACCTATTCCGGATAAGGAGATCCTAGGGAAGAAGTTGTAAAAATGACAGTGTGTAACACAGCATTCTAAAAAGGATTCTTAAAATGGCTAAACAGGGACAAAAGTGATTTCACAGATAATAGAAAATAGGAATGTTTCCTGCTAAATAGGGGCAGTTGCATTCAACAGCACTGTTCCAGTTATTCTAGGATGTGACTATGTACTCTAGGGGTTGGCACATATGACCATCTTGGAAAGCAACAAGAGGAACCTCCTCCTTTGTGCCGAGATTGAACACCCCCTTTCCTGCAACCAGAGTGTTATAACGGAGCTCCACTGGGGCTAGGTTTGCAGAAGAAGGTCATTTCTGCTTGCACCTTTAAAAAACACAGGGGAGGGAAGTCACACAGGTTGTCTACTGAATGTATGATGTAAATGATCAGCAGTTGTACTTTAAAAATAACATGGGGCTCATTTCCAAGGATATGGTCATAAGTAAGATGTACTAATGTTGTCTATATTTTTAAAACCCTCCCTGGAAGCTGTCCTGCCCCAGAAGAGGCAGAGCACGCCCTTGGAGCTATTTATAAAAACAGAAACCCAAGCTCTTGCCAGTAACTGCCAAAACAGAAATCAGATCCTTTCCCAGAGCAGGTATGCAAAGTTCTGCTTTGTAAAGTTATGGGATGGCAATAGGACAGACAGAAGTAGTAGGAAGCTTGGGAAACCTGGCCTGTTTGAGTATAAGCTGAGCACGGCATTGTCATTGTACACGAGCTGCATTTCAGTTGAGCTGTATCATTATTTGAAGAATATAATGTGCCACCAGCCCTCCCCCAAGTCTGAACTGGGAATAAGTTGCAATTCCTGCATTATGTATTTGCGCATGGCATTTGATTGGCAAATTTAGGGTTTGGGAAGGGGGACTACGCTGTGATTGCTTTCTGAACTACTGCTTTTTAAGAAGTTCAAATAGATGTAACTGTCTTTCTTCCCTCCCATGTGAAGTTTTAAAAGCACAGAATTATAAAGCCAGATGTAATGAGAAGATTTTCATTAAAAAAACCCAACATTTTCTCATATTGTTTAGCTTTAAATGCCCCTAGCATGCCTGTCTTAAAGTCTAGTCCAAAAGGTAGGATTGAATTGACCCAGATAAGTGTATGTACGTGCAGAGGGGCAAGGTGATTGATAAAACTTGCTTTTCAGTTTTCTACAACTCAGTACATTCCTCAGACTTAATAAGGTGTTTATACCCTTCTCACATCTCCCCCCTCTTTTTGTGTAAATTAAAGCGTGTATTCTTAAGGTGCTGGAGCAATTTTTACCCCAGCAAGGGAAATGGAAACTAGCAGGTAAGGTGAAACTGCCAAACTTATATTACCATATTTTCTTGTATTTTATCATTGTTGCATTTGCTGGTGTTCTAGTCCTTTAAGGCCAAAGGGAAATATTTAATAAAAGATTGTTGTTGTTTTTCCTCGGCAGCTGGTGGAATGCTCATAAAACATCCTTGGGGCAGCATTTTCTGTTACATGCCTTGGGGTCTCCTTGACTCACACACTAGAATAATAATAACATAGACTTTTGTTCAGGCAAGGCAAGGGCTAAACATCTATATAGATGAGCTTCAAATTGTGCACAAAGTAGCACATAATAATATTAGTTATGTAGTGCAAAGCACCTGCAGCAGATCTGTACAGTGCAGTCTTGTTTTGATGCCATGGCAATCAATGGAGACGGATCTCTATGGCATTCTACCTTGCCGAGGTCCCTCCCCTCCCTAAACCCTGACTTCCCAAGGCTCCACTCTCCAGGAATTTCCCAGCCCAGAGTTGATAACCCTAATGGGTCCTCCTGTCCTGACTCTCCAGACCACTTGTTTGTCTGGCCCTTAGAGAAGCAGCTTACCCTATACACAATGGGTCAGATTGTATGGATCTGCTGTGGCCTTCCTGGAGCAGAAGAAGCCTCACTCTGTGATGGAAGAGGTGTATTCTGCTGGAGGAAGCCTCTGTACACTAGAGAAAGGCTGTGCTTCTAGTGAAGAGGTTAATAAAATTCAACCCTGAAAGCCAGTTTGATGTAGCGGTTAAGAGTGGTAGATGCTAAGCTGGAGAGCTGCGTTTGATTCCCCACTTCTCCTCTACATGCAGCCAGCTGGGTGACCTTGGGTCAGTCACAGTTTTCTCAAGAGCAGTTCTGTCAGAGCTCTCCCAGCCCTACCTACCTCATAGGGTGTCTATTGTGCGGAGAGGAGGGGAAGGAGATTGTAAGCCGCTCTGAGACTCTGAGTGAACAGCAGAGTATAAATCCAGCTCTTCTTCTTCTAAAAGTATGAGACAGGAGCTGGAACCTTGCAGTTCAGCATATGATATTGACTCTCCACTTCTCAATACAGCAAAGATACTGTTCTAATTTACAGATTAGTTTTGTGGATTACTGAGATAAAATACATAGGATGCTTTGAGCAATAGGAAAAGTGCTATATAAATGCTAATGCATAGGAACTGTGAACAAGTTCCATGCACGCTAGTCTTGCTGTGGAGCACGCTTCCTCTTCTGCTAACACTTGTTTGCAGAACGGTCCATTCCATAGGGAGAAAGGGCGATCTACAGTACAGAACTTCCTCATAGGATCCAAGCCTAAATTGTTACAACATTTCCATACAACCCCTATCAGTTATATGTAGATTTAGACTGAATCTTGCATGCTTTTGAAACAACTTATTCCCACCATGTTTTTCCATTTTTGCAGGTCTACTGCCAGCCATGGAATTTGTGCTTGAGAAGAAAGAGGCCTTCATTGTGAGCCAAGAGATCCATGCAGGCAGAAAGAAGATTCCTTTGGGATCTATTGGGTGTTTCGTCAAGGGAAAGCACAGCATGGGCCACATTGTTGACCAGAAATCTAGGCCTGTTGTAGCCCTAACAAGCAGCCACATTAAACCACTAAGCCACCATCAGGCTGCCCTCCTGCTTTCCATTGACAGCCCGAAAAAGAGGTACAGCCTGTTTTGCGATGAGCAGCACTTCACCTCCATTTGCTTCCTGAAGATCCATGATGTGGTACAACTGAGATGTGGCAGGGTGCTGACAGTTGGCATTGTGAGAGGCTTCTGGGAACGGCTCAGGAATCCTGGCCATGGAGAGCTGAAGATGGTTCTCATTGAGGTGGAACTTCTGGTGAGGGCATGGTAGTACTTGATTCAGGGTGCTCTCGGTGGCATTCTGGGCCTTCTGGTGACTGGAAGCTTCTGGTAGAGTGACTTGACTCTCCCCATTCCGCTCTCCACAGCTCTTAATCTCTGGGTCTTCTGCAACTTCCTGTCTATGCACCTGTGTGTCCCTCATTCTTCACAGCACACATGTATTCTAAAATATTTACTAGGTTCTGCAAACAGCATTGCTCATAAAATATGACATTGCTGTAGTTGCAACAAGTCCACAATAAAATATAGATTTTTACTTGACACAAACGCTTCACTTTTAACATTGATCATTCTCTCTGTTTCTCACTGAACCAGGATCCCAGTATTATTGCTCTCAGTAACAGGTTCTCTAGGCTGAAGGTTGATGCAAGTAAGATCATCATGGTTAGCTCCAGTATTGCCATTTCTCCCAGTGTCAAAGAAACTGAACAAAGATCTCATAAGAATGGTAAGAGCCGCCAAAGGGCTTGACTGCTTGACTGGCTAACATTTCAGTTTTGTTTGCACCTCGTTACCTGCCATAGGAATCTATAGTTCTACAATAAACTATAAGATTTTCCTAATTTAAAAGGATTGCCTTTTATTCCAAACCCTCACATTTTTGTCATAATCATCTTATCGAGAAAAACTTGTGCCCTGCTTCTCTGTCTTGGAGTTCTCAGTGATGCAGCTTTAACTGTAGTAGGGATGGGTATGCACTCAAACCCAACCATAACCTTGATATGAGGATATAATGGCTTGGCTTCTGAGGTAAATTTTTACTGCCAGAATTGATTTCTTGTCAGTGGAACAGAACTTCCTCACTTCCCACCTCCCCCTGCCCCGCCCAATGTTGCTCCTGGAGGACAAGGGACCCCCCAGGAACAGCATGAAGGAGGAGTCAGAGGTCTGCAGCAGGAGGAGGGAATGGGGGGGAGAGATTGTTTCTCCTTCCATTAGGGAAAATTCTCTTTAGGATCCAGCCTGAGCTCACAGGAACATATTTCCTCCACTCATTTAACAGACTTTCTGTTAGGTCTCCATTCACATCTGGTTCCTTCTTTGGATGGCACAGGCTGAAGCACATTGTGAAAGGGGGGATGTGAAGGACCACATCTGTTTGTTAGAACTGTGCTGGGTCAGGAGTTGACTCTTGTCTCTACCGCAGCCTGGCCTCTTTCAGTCTTGGCACCAGACTATGCCACATGGAGGAAACAGGGTGCCCCCTGAACACATCCTGACATTTTTGTCATATCCTTTAGATCAAAAACATCCTGGGGAAAGATGCTAAAGGTAAAAATACAGCTTGTCAAACCAACAGAAATGGACAACAGTACATTTCATGAGGAGACTGAAGAAGAAGAATGTGCTGTGAAGTCGCAACCGACTCATGGTGACCCCAGCCATGGGGTGTTGAAGGCAAGAGACAAGCAGAGATGGTTTGCCATTGCCTTCTTATGCACAGCAACCCCCGTCTTCCTTGGTGGTCTCCCATCCAAGTACTGACTGTGGCCAACCCTGCTTAGCTCCCAAGCTCTGACAGACACAGGCTCAGCCAGGCTACAGCTTCATAAAACCTAGTGGAATGTATTCTAATGCTCTAGTTTTCTGAAATCTTCATTTGACAACCATTTTAAAAAATGAGGTACGGTTGTTTGGCTGGGCTCCAGTCCAGTGAAGTGGTCACTTTAAGTGACTAGTTATTCTAATAAATTGGATTGTTCCGTCTTTCTAATTGCGCTGTAGACTAATCAACTACATACTGTTTTTCTAGAGGACAGATACTTAATTCAGAATTGGACAGAAAATAAAAGTGAGGCAGCTTGGGAACGTGAAATTTTGCTGAAGGCAGAAGGTGCCATGAAGGGAATCCAGGGACACTGCAATTCCTGCTACCTGGACACAACCCTTTTCAGGTTTGCCATGTGCTAACTCTGGGTTTGCTTCCCCACTCTTCCACTTGCAGCTGCTGGATGACCTTGGGCAAGCCATAGATCTGTCAGAGCTATTCTTGAAAGGGCAGTTCTCTCAGAGCTCTCTCAGCTCCACCTACCTCACAGGGTGTCTGCTGTGGGGAGGGGAAGGGAAAGGAGTATGTAAGGTGTTCTGAGATTCCAAGTGAAGGGTGGGGTATAAATCGAATCTCCTCCTCCTCCTGCTGCTGCTCTTCTTCTTCAATGGGAGCCCAATTCTGTGGGTTGTGTGTTTCCTCTCCCCATTGTCTCTGACTTGGACTCAATCCTGCTCTTTTCAAAACCAGTGTCTTCCCTTCCCTTCGCTATGTCTGCTGCCTCTTCCAAAGCAATGCTTTGGCGGTTTTAGAGTGTTCATTTTCCTCATCCCCTGCAAAATGGCCAAGTGGATGGAGTTACAGTTGTATGTTGTGCTCTGGGATTGCTACTGCCTCAGAGCAAGCACAGTGTAGTCAGTGCATGGGCTGGGGCTAGATAATAGATTGTGGCAACTGTTTTGTGATTCATTGTGATTCAATCTATTTTATATTTCAGTGTACATATTCTGGCTGTGGTTTTTTGCAGTTTATTCAGTTTCTCTTCTGCCTTGGATAGCATTCTCCATTCTGCTGAGGTACACGATACAACAGCACAGCAAATACTGAGACAGCAGATTGTGGAACCATTGAGACAGTGAGTTCCACCACATTTCTCAAGTGTCTGTATTGCACTGATGAATTGGATTCTTCAAGCTGTCGAGTCTTCAGTATTGGACTACTATGTATTAATTACTGTATAGACATAGCTATTGAATATCAGTAGATGTGCCTTTAATTTTGAGAAAATAGGGTGAAAATTACAAAAGTTATTTCCCCAGTTTTGATGCTCTACGTGGAGTATCTGTGCACAAGGAGCTGCAAAATCAACAAAATAACTCCCCCAAAATAGGTTTTTTGTGTGAAAAATGGCTAGTGGGGGCAGGAGCCCTTCCTCCCCCCATGGTGTCTTTCCAAGCCTGTTTGGGCTCTCCTTTTCAGGGCTCTTTTTATAGCAGGAACCCCTTTGCATATTAGGTGACACACCCTAATGTAGCCAATCCTCCAAGAGCTTACAGAACTCTTCTCATAGGGGCTACTGTAAACTCTTGGAAGATTGGCTACATTAGGGGTGTGTCGCCTACTACAAAAAGAGCCCTGCTCTTTTTTAAAAACAAACTGTTCCCCACAGCTGCTATGTAACTGCGGGTAATATGAGTTGGGTCCAGGGAACCCAGACCCAATTCTTTAAAACAGTAATGTTTCGTTTGACTCCAAGTCTGTTTAATACCAGACCAACTACTATTCCAGGTCAGTGAACAGAAGAAATGATGAGTCCTGAATATCCTGGAACTGGGAAACTGAAGCAGAAAGGTCTTGCTGTGTCAGGCTCAGAAAATATGGCCCAGAAAATATGGCCCAGCCTTTTGAAATGCTATGTTTTGCACACATTGGCTTGGATTTAAGGAAGTATGAAAGGAACTTAGCAAGACTACCAGAAATTTCTTATTTCCCTTCTCTGCTGCAGTCCACTATACCACCTGCCCCCAAACGCTGCTTGGGGACCCTGTAGGAACAGCACTGGGTACAATATAGGAGTCTGCAGTAGGAGGAGGAAGGCAGCAAAAATGCCTCCCTCCTGCCAAGTGGAGGTGCCCTTATGAGGGTAGAAAATCAAGGTTTGGATCCAAGGCATTATTCTTCATTGGAGCAGTTCATTCTCCCTAAAACAAAAGGCCATTAAAAGATACAATCTTATGAATTGAATAAAATATACACAGAAGAAGAAATGTTTCCAGTGGGCAGTGAAAAGGAATATACTGAAATATGCTGAAAGCATCAGTCAGAATGCCCACCTGATTACTTATTGTTATGATTATGAAGTTTCTCAAATTGCTAATCTATGCTTATGAGCCGAGACCAAGTCTAATCAACTTGAAATATCCTCTGTTGTGAGATACTGTTGTGTTTCATAGATTAATGTATCAACTAGTTGTTTGAAATCAGTGGAGTTAATTGACTAAAAGGTGTTAATCAGTCAAATCCTCCAAAGGATTGTTTTGTAGTGAAGTGGCATATGCTATTGTGTTGTATAAAGTTAATGGATCTCACGATATTTGCAAGCATAATCCTCCAGCTTGTTCTGGGTAGAAATCAGATTTTTATCATGCAATTCCCTAGGCATTCATTTTCCATAGCAGATTTTAAAGATTGCCTAGTTTCATTGAATAAGTTGACCTATCAGCAAGACTTGGGCTAATATTCAATAGTTACCTTTTGGACTGATTCTTTTTGTCCACGTTCCCAAAGTAATAGGGAACTCGAGGCAGCAGACGTCATTCTTCCCTCCTCCATTTTATCCTCACAACAGCAACTCTGTGAAGTATGTTAAGGTGAGGGAGAGTATCAGGCCCAAGATCACTCAAGAGGCTTCATGACAGAGCAGGGATTTGAACCTCGGTTTCTCAGATCCTAGTCTAATAGCCTAACCACAACACCACACTAGCTGTAACCAAAAATTAGAAGACCATTGGCTTAGCAAATAGGCAAGTAAAGCCAACAGTGAGCTGGCAGGCCCTGCAATACCAACCAGGGAACAGAATATTATAATAATAGTAATTGTTTGCTGGAAATTTACAACTGACTGACGGTGATCCGAAGCCATGGGGTTTTTCGAGCAAGAGATGAGCTGAAGTGGTTTACCATTGTCTTCCTCTGCATTGTGACGTTGGACTTCCTTGGTGTTCTCCCATCCGAGTACTAACTATGGCCAACCCTGCTTAGCTTCCAAACTCTGATGAGATCAGGCTATTCAGGACTATTTAGGCTGCTACAGAATGTTATAGCCGTTCCCAAAGTCTGTTTTTTTGCTATGTAGGTCTTTTCTCTTTCTCTGGCTCAATACCAAATTGTCTCTCTCCCCACCTACCCACCAGTACACTGATCTCAGCCCACACCCTTCCAGGTAGCTGTAATCCTCCACTCCTAGGTGACCTGCCCTATTAATAGCACGCATTACTAAGCACTTGTAATGTCATAGCTATATCAATCCTTGCCAGGTATGGCTATGTGGGAGCTGAGAACGTGATGGCCTTAAGGAAATTGCTGCGATCTGACAGTTTCATTACAGAAGAGAAAGGTGAGTGACAAGAGCATAAACTTTTCACTGCACAGAGGAACCTTGCTACACTGCACTCCTCTCTCTCCCTAAAAGTGCATAATATTGTTACACCCTCCCACTTCCCTGAGCAGTGAGGAAGTCCAAAGGTAGTGCTTACCTGGGTGGATTCCTTTTGGAGTTGAGGAGTCTTTTAGCATTTTTGTACCCTTTATTTTAATTGCAGATGTATTAGTGGAACACAGGTAGAAATCACTCTTTCTGTGTGGGAGGGTCGCATCTTTCAAGCCCTGATGGGATGCTTGAAGAAAGCCATTTCCTAACCATTAAGGTTTCCTGAAGTACTATCACTAAGAAACATTGCCATTCCTTTTGTCTTCGGCTCTGGTTTCCCCCAGCATGCTACTTTCAGTCAAGCAAGCCCATAAGACAGAGTAACCCACAGTAACCAGAATCCAAGTTCACTGTAGTACCCATAACAGAAAATTGGCCTGGGTGACATATTTCTAGGGTTGCCAGCTTTGGGTTGGCAAATACTTGGAGGTTTGGGGGGTGGAGCCTGCAGAGGGTAGGATTTGGTAGGGGAGGGACCTCAGCAGGGTATAACGCCACAGAGTCCACCATCCAAAGCAGCCATTTTCTCCAGGGGAACTGATCTCGGTTGTCTGGAAATCAATCATAATTGCGAGAGATCTGCAGGTCTTACCTGGAGGTTGGCAATCCTACAATATTTCAGCATATGCCTTGTAATTTCTTTGTTCAAAGTTCTTCTCATATACTAGCTGCAGTATCCTTGTCCTGTAAGGCAGGCCAGTGCTGCCAGTGGAGCTGAATGTGAAAGGCTTGCATACGGCCACCTAACCTAGTGAGCTTGTGGCATAGATGAGATCTGAACCAGGACCTCCAGTCACAGGTCATTCTTAGCCACCATGCTGCACTGGCTTCAGGCTTTGCTACTCTAACGGCTGATCTGGTTTACAGATCCAGAGGAATTTTTGAATGTCCTTCTAGGAGAGGTCCTGGCTATAAAGCCCTTGCTCAAAATCAAGTAAGAATTTGATGGGTTGAGTGTTTTATTTCATCCATTTGAGTGACACTCTTGGCCACGCGTGTTGCATCTGACTTAGGCTGAAAACTCTTGCAATTAAATTTTTTAAAATGCAGTGCCTAGGCAGAGCCTAAGGATGGAGACCAGCAGTTTCGGACTAGTCAGGAGGGAGGAGGCATGAGTCCAGCGCACAAAGCTGCCCATTTACCTTAAAGTTCATCTTCTTTTTAAAAAGCTGAGGGGGAGGGAAATAGCCTCACCCCTTGCAGTTGTGGCAACTGACTTGAAAGCAAACAAAAGTGTTGTGTTCAATTTCTTTCAAAAGTGACCCTGATGCTGGCAATGACTAAAAAGAAGCGATGGAACACTGACATATGATGGGCCAATTCATGGGCTGATTGTGGCTACCATGTGGCCTTTCAGTCAGACATGCTCTGGTAGATCCATGCTTGGAACTTAATTCCCAAGGGTACAAGGACTTGATTTGGATCAGAACTGTGACACTCAGGGAGACTGTTTTCCCAGTCTTGAACAACCCCAGGAGCTGCTATTTGCTATGTTACAAAAACTTACATATACGGCTAGTTACGTTAGTTTCCCCAAAAGGGCAAATAGCATTTCCCAGGGCCATTTCAGATAGGGAAAATGGCATGGAGACAGAAAGAGGCTTAAACCCCTTCCCCCACATGCTGTAGTCATGATCCAATGTGGGCCCCCTGAGTGGGGAACTCCCAGCCCCCACCTGTCAGCAGTCTACATGAGGACAGTGTAAAATGTGAATTGGCCTGAGATCAGTTTACTGACTGGGTGGGAGACAGACTGGCCCAGAGATTCTCCACCCCCTGGCCCAACAGCCACATACTAGGTGGAGCGAGAAGCTTACAGGTCTACTGAGTGGTATTTTGAAAAGAGGGTATCTGATGAAAGGGAGCTTTGGCTCTAGAAACAAATCTTGTTGGTCCCTAAGGTGCTACTGGAGTCAAATCTAGCTCTTCATGGAAAAGAATCCTTGCACTTTTCTCTTGAAATGCAGTAAATATATTCCCCTGGCATAGCTAGGTTAGTTTTGGCATAAGAAGTTGAAGTGGGCTTAGAGGTGCTTCCTTTATATCTTGGTTTCAAGCAGACTTTGATGCTAGCTGACACACTTGTCTGGGAGGAAAGGCACGCAGGCTTCTAAACAACTTTGCCTTCCTTTGCTGTGAAATCCTAGGGCCGGCAACGAAATCCTTGAGTACAATTGTTATCAAATCCTTGTGGAGAGAGATGGCCTGGCCCACATGCCCACTGTGCAGCAGTTACTGGAAGAATCTCTGCTCTCCTATGACCTGAAGTTTGCTGAGGTGGGTCACTGAGACAGGGAATGCTGTGCCACTCCCTTTTGCAGACAATACTCCTTCCTAGTGGAAGCGGTGCCTGTGGGCACAGGGAATCCCATGGGCTTCAACAGAGCCCCATTTCTCTCCCGTTTCTCCCCTCTGCTCTCCCTAGAGCTTGAGGGACAGTGCAGGGAAGGAAAGCTATGTTGGGACGTGGGAGATACAGACAGGCCTCCGGTTCTTCGTAATGCTAACATACAGTGTTGGGTGGTGTAATATATTCAGTTACTGTATTGATATGAGCTTAGGGTACATAGAAGCGCAGCATCCTGAAACGTGAGACCAGATTAATCAATGATGTGAAACAGACCGATCCAGAGAGGCATTGACTTTTGGCGGGAACAATTCACATTGGTTCTAAGAGCTATATTTTCATTGGTCTTTACCTACTTTAGAGGTGTGGTTTCACCAGTTCTAAAAGTATAAAAGTTAGCTTGTTCTGTGGTGTTTTGTCTTGTGTTATAAAGTTATGAGCTGAATAAACAAAATCGCTTGTTTAAGAGCTGCCTCGATCTTAGTTCATAATAGGTGGGGATGAGAATAGGCCATTGCACCTGTGCTAGGGAGGATTCCTGTCTTCAGCAACAGTGTCTTGTCATTACTTTCGTTATACATGATTTCTGTAGCACTTCTAATATGTCATGTGCTTCATATCATTTATGTTGATTAGTCTAACAATGCCACTGTAAATTGCCAATATCCTGTCTATACAGATGGGGAACTATGCAGACGGGGAAAATATTATTTCCAATTGTGGCCTGCCCATGCCATCTCATGGCTGAGCTCAAATCTGAATCCAAATCCAAGTGCCAGGATGTACTGCATTTCCAAATAGATGAAAATTCCATAGAGTCTTCTAGAGTAGAGAGCTGCCTCTCTAAGATATATAGAAATATCAGCAAAAACCCATGCAGCAACCCCTGCCTGTTGCCCAGTCTTTGTTGAGCCAACTTCTGCAACATCTGTTAGCAGTCTTCAAAAAGGCTCTTCTCTTTCAGACTCCTTCATGCCTCATCTTACAGTTGCCAAGATTTGGAAAGAGGTTTAAGACATTCTCATCAGTGTATCCTTCTCTAGAGCTTGACCTCACAAGCTTGGTGGATCAAGGTAAGCAAGCTTGTAAGCACAGCAAAGATTTTATGCTGGTTGTGTTAGAAATGCCTCTGCTGAACTGAAGACTTACTGACCCAGAAAGATCGCACATGACTCAACAATCTGCTAACCAGGGCCTGTCTGAGGGCTTTTGGTGCCTTAGGCCAGCCACTAACAGTGCCCACCTGCCAGAAGCACACAGCCCCACTATGGTCTGGGGCACACTCTGAGTACCCCAAGCCTCTGTGAAGCCAGAAGGAGGAAGCAGGCCAGAACTGGCATTCACCTGCTCTTTACAGGGCAGGGTGGAAGGGTCAGGCAGGACAAGCCACTGCACTCCAAGCTTCTGCGAAGCCAGAGGAAAGGAGCATGGTGGAGCTGCTGGCCGCTGGATCCTCCTTCCTGTCTCCCTCCCTCCTATTGTGGGAGTGCGACAGGGGAAGGCAAGCTAGGCAGGCCACCATGCCCCAAGCCTCCACAAAGCCAGAGGGAGGGAGCATGGTAGGGCTGGGGGGGGGGCAAGCAGGGCAATGGTGCTAAGGTCCAAGGGAACTGCTTGAGGCTGCCACTTGCTCTGGCTAGGTTCACATAAGCAGATAAGAGGAGCCCTGCTGAATCAGACCAGTGGTCCATCTAGTCCAGCCTCCTGTCTCACACAGTGGCCAACCTGCTCCTCTGGATGACCAACAACAGGGCATAGAGGCCAAGGCCTTCCCCTGATGTTGCCTTCTGGCTCTGGGATTCAGACAATTAGTGCTTCTGCATTTGGAGGTTGCCCTCATACACTATGGCTAGTAGCCATTGATAGTCTCATCCTCCACAAGTCTGTCTAATTCCCTTTTAAAGCTGTTTATTCCTGCGGCCATCTCTATATCCCCTGGCAGCAAATTCCACATTTTAAGCACTCTCTGTGTAAAGGAGTATTTCCTTTTGTCCGTCCTGAACCTACTGCCCATCAGCTTCATTGGATGCCCTCAAGTTCTGGTCTTTTAGGAGAGGGAGAAAAATTTCTCTTTATCAACTCTCTCCACCCCATGCACAGTTTGATAAACCTCTATCATGTGACCCCTTAGTTATCTCATTTCTAAACGGGAAAGTCCCAGGCTCTTCAGCCTTTCCTCACGGGGAAGGTGCTCCAACCCCCTAATCATCTTGGCTGCCCTCCTCTGTGCTTTGCCCAGCTCTGCAGTGCCCTTTTGGAGATGTGGTTACCAGAACTGTATGAGGTTGCACCATACATCTATACAGGGGTGTTACAATATTGGCCATTTTATTCTCAATCCCCTTCCTTATAATCCCTAACATACAGTTTTTAACACACAGCCTTTTTCATCACTGCAGCACACTGGGTTGACACTTTCATTGAACTGTCCACTATGACCCTCAGAGTCTCAGCAAGTTCAGACCCCATTCACCTATCCTTGAAGATGGGATTTCTTTTTTTTTTGTTCCAATGTGCATCACTTTACACTTACCAAGACTGAACTTCATTTGCCACATTGTCTCCCACTCACCCGGTTTGTGGAGGCCCTCTTGGAGCTCTTCACAGTCAGCCTTGGTTTTCACCATCCAGAATAATTTGGGGTCCGGTCACACTGCCGTTTTGATCGGGGTTCACTGCTGTTCCCTTGTGCATGTCAGTTTCATGTTCACATGCGCCAATCCGCCTCCCGCCCCAAAGCAGGCTCACTCGCGCAATGATGCCGGGTTTTCCTGACCCCTGGAAAATCAAGTGTTTTCCTGGCACTTCCGCTTTGAATGCGCGATTTCACCTATCTGGACAGCCCATCTTTCGCAATGATTGTGATTAGGGCCGTCTGAATGCTCTTTGTGCTTTTTTTTTTTTTAAGCTTCCAGTTTGAGCGCTTGAGCAAACATGCGCTTAATAAATCCATTTAATGTTTAATAATGGATTTATTAAGCACATGTTTAGTCAAGCGCTCAAACCAGAAGCTTTAAAAAAAACCGCACAAAGACGGCCCTGGAGGTGGGAACGAGAGGCGGGGGCTCCGGCAGCCTGGACGGGGCTGGCAAGGAGGATGGTGGAGACGACAGAGCCTGTTTTCATGGGGCAATGGCGGCAGCAGCAGGGGACCCCCCACATACAGTGGCAGCAGGAGCAGCAGCCACCCGAGCCTCCCCGTGGCTGGCAGGATCGCCTGGAGGGATGGCGCAGCAGCAGGCAAGCAGGTGCTAGAAAAGAGGGGCTGGCTGCCTCTAGTCAGCCCAATGTGAAGAAAAATGTTCCCGATTACATTACAGCGGGAACAAAGCGCAATTACCTTGCCATGTGACCAGGGCCTTGATGTCATCTACAAACTTGGCCACTACACAACTCACCCCTAGTTCCAGATCAATGATGAATAAATTAAAGAATACCGGCCCCAATACTGATCCTTGAGGGACCCCACGGCTTACTTCCCTCCATTGTGAAAACTGTCCACTGATTCCTGCTCTTTGCTTCCTGTCATTTAACCACTTTTTAATCCATAAGAGAACCCATCCTCTTATCCCATGACTGCTAAGTTTACTCAGAAGTCTTTGGTGAGGTACTTTGTCAAAAGCCTTTTGAAAGACCAGGTATATAATGTCTACTGGGTCACCATTGTCTACATGCTTGTTCACTTTCTCAGATAACTCAGAAGAGCTGGTGAGGCAGGACTTCCCTTTGCAGAAGCTATGCTGATTTTCCCTCAGCAGATTTTGTCCCTCTATGTGCTTAATAATTCTATATTTGATTACATTTTTCTACTAATTTGCCTGAGACAGATGTAAGGCTGCCCCGCACTTTCCACAGTGAACACAGAAGCAAAAAAGCCATTGAGCTCCTCTACCATCTCCCCATCTTCCGTTAGCAATCCCTTAATTCTTTTGTCATCCAAAGACCCCACTGGCTGCCTTCCTGCTCCAGATATATTTTTAAAATGTTTATTGTTTGTCTTGATGCTTTTAGCCACCTGGCCTTCAACACCTCTTTTTGTATGCCTAATGATTGACTTACATTTCTTTTGCCAGAGCCTGTGGTCCCTCCTGTTGAATTCACTGGGGCAGACATTTCACTTTTTAAAAGAAGCCTCTTTACTTTTTATAGCTTCCTTGACTTGTGTTGTTAACCACACAGGCCTTCTTTTAGACTTGGCAGTGCCTTTCCTAACCTGTGGAATGCATTTTATTTGGACTTCAATTAGTATAGTTTTAAATAGCTTCCAAGCATCCTCTAGGGCAGTGTTTTTCAACCACTGTGCCGTGGCACACTAGTGTGCCGTGAGATATTGTCTGGTGTGCCGTGGGAAAAATTCCAATTTCATCCATAACATGCGGCTTCGGCTCACAGAGTTAAATTTTTTTAACATTTTCTAATGGTGGTGTGCCTCGTGATTTTTTTCATGAAAAAAGTGTGCCTTTGCACAAAAAAGGTTGAAAAACACTGCTCTAGGGATCTGAATCTTGTGTTTCCACTTCAGCTTCCTTTTTGCTATTCCCCTAATTTTTGTAAAGTTCCCTTTTGAAATTAAATCTTACAGTTTTGGACTTTGGGGGTAACTTTCCATTGACCTGAATGCTGAACTTAATAGCATTGTGGTCACTGTTCCTAGTTGGTGTAACAACTCTACATCTCTCACCTAGTGGGTAGGCCACTCCTGCTGCTAATGGTTCTACTGTGAAGCAATAAATATTTGTAGAGCAATCCACCTGTACACACACAAAATTGAGTTGTTTTTTCTTTAGCTACAAGGATGTGGCAGAAAACGGCCCCCACATACTTATTGATCCCTACCCAACTCACATTTCTTAGATGCATTTCTCACATGGAGCTTAGTTATCATGCTGTGAGTCTCTAAGCCCAGCCTCCACATTCCTGATGGCTGTCAGAGCATTCAGTGTGCTTCTGACCCCCAGACAGGCCACCATGACCACTCCCACATAGGTTATTTACCCTGGGTTCCATGCTGATAGGAGCAGAGGGGTTTCCTGCTTCCCCACAGCATCATGGTGCATACATGCATTTTCCAGAGTTTTCCTGCTTTTTCTCCAACATTGCTTTGTTGCAAAGTTTTGACAGGGCTTTGTGTTGTCCAGGTAGAATAGCTTGTTATGCCTTCTCAGCAGGCATTGCATCATATCTACAACTCAAAATAAGTTGCATTGGTGTTAATGTTAAACCATCATTGCAACAGTCACAAGCACCCTCTACGATAGGGTTGCCAGGTCCCACCTGGCCATTGGTGGGGGATGGAGGGTACAGTTGCCAGCTCCAAGGGTAACACCTGGAGATTTGTGGGTGGAGTGTGGGGCAAACAGGGACCTCAGTGGGGTATAATGCCATTGAGTCTACTCTCCAAAGCATCAATTTTCTCCAGGGGAACTAATCTCTATAGTCTGGACATGACGTGTAATTCCAAGGGAGCCCCAGGTTCCACCTGGTAGAGGCTGGCATCCCTATCCTATAATCCTGTTGTTGCAGGAGGGAGAAAATTAGTAACAGGAAGGTCAGCTTTTCAGAGGAGACATTCATGGAATCAGAGTAAAATATTGGCACTATAGTGAAGCACTTGTCCATGAAGACTGTATCCTTCTTGTCCTTCTTGTATTATTGTAGCTCCTCAGATGTGTTATGCACGTGGTGGGCAAGTAACATACCGATGCTCACGGTGCCACTTGGATTCGCTCCAGAAACCAGGCCACATGAAACTGTTGAGGGGCCTTGCTAAGAAGGTAGGAGCACTGCACTGTTACCCAAAGGTGGAAATGCCAAGGGGAAACGGATGGGCTCTGGAAAGGCAGGAGAAAAGGCCACTTCCAGATATGGAGCCAGCCAAATGGTTAATTTCAGCTCGGACTCTCTAAGGCACCTGATGCAGATGGCTGCTGAGTTGCTACTGTTTGTTTTCTGGCAGATAAAGAGCAGTTGCCCTGAGCTGGATGGCCCAGACTAGCCCAATCTCATCAGACCTTGAGAGCTAAGCAGGGTCAGCCTGGGTCAGAATTTGGATGGGAGACCACCGAAGAAGTCCAGGCCCTTTTGCCTTAAAAGCCCTCTGGGGCTGACATAAGTCAGCTGTGACTTGACAGTGCTTTTCACCACCAAAGAATGGATAAGTTGCTGACCTTTTTATACAACAGTTTCATACAGCTCTTACAGGTATAGGAACCCTGCCAGGAAAAGGTAATCTACTACAGCATGTATAGCCACTGTGATGGAGTAGATAGAATTCAAACCCCCATTTTGCCATGGAATTTTGATGGGTGACCTTCAGTTGGTTTCTCTTGCTCAGTCTAACCTGCCTTGTAAGGTGGTGATCATAAAGATAAAATGGCAGAGAACAATGTTGTAAGCTAGCTTGGGTACCCATTAGGGAGAAATAAATCTCCTACAGTTCTGAAATCTCACATCTTCCAAGCCCCCCCCCCAAAAAAAAAAACAACAACCCCACCCTGACCTGTTGTCTGCTTGTTCCTTCCAGGCACTTCCTCATGAGCACCAACAGAAGCATCCCGGCATAGAACAGAAATGCAACAGCTGCTCTACTAAGTTGCAAACCCTGGAGCTGTTTGCAGTTTTGTGCATAGAGAGCAACCATTACGTGGCTTTTGCCAGATGTGGTGCTCCCAGACAGTCCTGGCTTTTCTTTGACAGCATGGCTGGCCAATTACATAAGACAGCATATTGGGGCTTAACTTAATGCCCATAAAAATATAAATGTCCTTCATGGAAAAGTGGGGTTTTTTTGTTTCTATCATGGCGGGATCAAGGTTCTTTGACAGATGACTGGTGGAATGTAAGATATGAAAGGCTGAGAACCATTGTTCTACAGGACATACAAGTTACTTTGGAGCAACTAGTGAACTACTGGTAGTTTACAATCTGACCATTAGAGACCCCTGCATTAGAGCAAGAGCCCCTAACATTTCTGAGCCTGTGGGCACCTTTGGAATTCTGACACAAGGTAGGAAATGGCCGCCACAGGAGACAGAGCCAGACACACAGAGAAAGCCCAAGCTCAGGAGAGAAAGGTAACTTAAAAACTGGGAAAGGAGAGAATAAAACCAGCACTGCAAAGGCAGTTCCTGCTGCTGCAACAAAGCTGTTTTCATCTGCACCACCACCTGGATCTCTAGTAGCAGATCAGAAGTCTGCCCTGTTGGGCAGGAGCACTTGGTGGGTTCCAGGAAAGGTGTCTGAGTGCCACGGCACTCATGGATGCCACATGGGAGACCCCTGATCCAGACTTTTTAAAAAACTAAAGAAAATATCGGTAGCCCTGATTTCCACAGATCAATGTATGTGGGGTGGATTTTGCTTTACATTTCTGCATTAATTTAACTGGGTGTTTTCTAGTTTTAATATTGTTTAAATTAACCCTATTACTTTCATCCAAAACACTGATAACCCTTGCTCAGCCCCTTAGACGGCTGTTCCTCAGCCTATTGGTAATCTTTTCATTATTCACCTTTTCTTTTTTTAACCGATTGTGTTTTCTTTAGAGAATGAGAAAGGATCACACATCCCTGTGGTAAAGGCCTGTCCTCAGCTTGAACACTACCTGGCAATGGCACCAGAGGAGATTTCTGCTCTGGATATCAAGCAAATGGATCAATTTTCCAGAAGATTCTTCTGTGATTCTTACACATTCATGTACCAGTGACCAAAGTTCAGCTCTTACAGATGTGAGTTCAGAAACTGACCTCTTTACAGTATCCAGCTGTTGAGGAGAGAGAATTTGGAAGCCCAAGGACAATGATTCCACAGCCATTCCATAGAGGACAGAAACCTTGTTTCGGGCATGGGCAGAAGATGAATAATTTAAAACAACTGCCTGTCCAGTTTCCTGTTTGCATTACTACAGTTATGTTGAAAGAAGACCATTATGAACAGGCATAAGATCATGGAGTATATTCTTAAGAAGAATTCAGTTCACTATCAATCAGTATTTGTTAACAGCACTGGATACAGTAAGGGTACCTCTATTGTGAGAGGAAAGAGGGAAATTGTTGAAAATCAACCCCCCACTTGAAATGAACTCCCACTAGCAGAAAAAGACAGCTCTAATTCCATGGACTTAGTGCAGTTCCCAATATAAAATCATACTGGACTTCCAATTCATGTTCTAATACATCAGAACTTCCAGAGATAGCACCATCCTCAAAATAATAAGAACATAACGAGAGCTTGCTGGATCAGACTACTGGTCCCATCTAACCCAGAATCCTGTTCCACACAGAATGCTGATGCTCTATGGATTTTTACATGTTACTAGGGCAGTGCAGGAGCTAGCTGCAAGGGGGCATGCCTGAAGTGCCACACTGTAAATAAAGGGCAACAGACGCAGCGTCATAGTGAATTAGTCCAAGTAATGCATTGCATATATGGCCACACCATCATAAAAGACTGTATTTCAGAAAATGAGGTTCATACTGGTAAAGCTGTAATATCCAGGAAGGCAATATAAAGCAAGCCACACAGGCATTTTCAGCTAAGCTCCTGTCTTATGCTAGAAGTTCAGCATGCCTCAGCCACTAATACATCACAACAAGAAAAACAGCCATTTTGAGAGGTTTTTTTCACGGTGGGATTCATGCCAATGAACGTTGCTGGGCAAACAATGAATGGATGTTCTAATGGGACTAGATTTTTTTTGTCCTTCCAGCACCAAGTGAAGACCTACTAATTCTCCTAGACTATTAGGTGACATTTGTTTGTTTTTTCCTTCTGTTCTGGACTGCGATTTTGAAACCATACTGCTTTTTTATTTGCTGCCTGTATGATGTTTTTGGCGCTTTACATTTTAGACTATTTTGCGTATGTCGATAGTCATTTTGAGAACCAGTTTTCTGGTTGCGGGATGTGATACAAATGTTTAAAATAAAATCCATTCTTAGGTTGCCATTTGCTCATTAGTTCACCAACCACATTCTCCATCCATGCAGCCCTAGATGCATGGGGTCAGGTTATAAGACGCCCCAGAGGGAGAGAGATCCCTCACACACTCCAGACCAATGTTCCCTCTAAACTGTAGCGTCTTGTAAGCAAGAATTCTACTTTGTGAGCGACTGGCATTAAAGTTGTGAGCAAGCGATTTAGCTGCTGCATAAATCAGTTTGTTCTGGAGCTATCCTTCCTGAGCTAAAACAAAGATCTGTGAGCTGGAGGCTAAAAAACTGTGAGCTAACTCACACTAACTCGGCCTAGAGGGAACACTGCTCCAAACCCCTATTTCACTCATTCCAGAGCCAACTCGTTAGCATTCAAAATAAATCACTGGTTTGAGTCTAGGCTCCAATAAAATCCAGTGCTTGCCACAGAAAGCAATACTTCCAAAGATTTTCTGCCCACACATTTATTTAAACTATCTTAGCCTGTCTTCCTTCCTCTACAGGACCCAGTTACAAGGCACAGTAGGATTACATTTCCTGGTCTTGGACAACTGATGCCATAATGCCAAAGCAAGCGTATCTGTGGCTGGATTTAGTTAAACCCGAGTGCTTCTGTCCTTTCAGATATCAATAGAACCATTTAATGACAAGTCAGCCTGGAAGCTTTAATACTCAGATATAAAAGAACACTAATACAAATGAAAAGCCATACCAACTTCATAACCACATGACATTTATTAGAGCATGTTCATGTATAAAATGATCTAATATTCTGGTGGGTGATTGCAGCTTTCAGTAAACAAAATCAGATGCTGATTGAGAAATATAAATTGAATACTAGCAGAAATCAATTTTTAGAGGAGAATGACAGACTAATCCACACAACAGGAGACTGAATGTAAAACTATTCAGTAAGCTGGCAACAAAGACCTGCAAGAAAAAGCTCCTGTGATGGCTCTCAGAACCAACAGCACTTTTGCCCTTCCCTATGGCAGAATTCACCTCCAGTGCTAGAACTGAACAGTGGAAGGGGGACAAGGTGGCATTTATGGTATCTAGAAAGTTGCCTTGGAAAGTGTAGTATGCAAAAAAAAAGAGAGGGCTTAACAGAGGAGCAAGAAGAATATCAGAATCCATCCACAGTATATTAAAACTCAGGTCAGGTTCTCACTATAAGGCAGTCTTAGTGCAAACCTCCTTCCTTCCTCTGCTCATTGATCTTAAGAGTCAAACAGTCAGGTCTACTTCTGGAAGATACCCATGTAGATAGTCTTGTATATATTTTAAAAATATTCCTGGGCAAGATCCATGAATATGAATCATTAGTAGCCTAAACTATTGTATAGTCCATAATGCATTATTACTACCTACAAGACCAGTAATCACAAAAAAATCAAAACTGTAGCCCAATCTATTCCCACCGTGGAATAGTTCCATGTACAAGACATTAGCTGCCCTCATTATATTAATTTTTTTCAATTATTTATTAAAACTGAAAAATGAGCTTTGTTTGTACTACAAACACCTATAGAAACCCCTAAGTAACTGAGTTCTGAATTATGTCTTGAGTTATTTTGTGCATTTAGACCACTGAACTCTGAGGTAGGCTCTGAGAAGTTAATTAGTTAGCTAATCAAAACATTAAGGTGCTCTTAAAATTGTGTCATTTTAAAAATTAAACAAACAAACCAGGTATACCCAACAACCATCAAGAGGAGTTACAATCTGAAAGTTTTAAGAAATAATCTGAAGATTCTGGTCAAAACTGAACTAAGGAACCAAAGTTTAAGAAACCCCAATGACCTGGTTAAAAACATTAATACTTAATACAATCGGTTTACTGAAGTCAGACTTTTAATTTTCTTAAAACAAGCCAAAGACATCCATCACATTCTGTGCTCTATAATAAATTCCACAGAGTTTTCCTCCTGCCAAGAGCCTCATGATGGCTACTATCTTAAAACTGTATATTGTCAAATGGAAGACAAGTCACAAATTGAACAGATCTCATTTGGAGAGGGCAACAAAGTGGGCACAAATTAATTACTAGGTTTACCCTTTAGCAAAGAGAGGTTAGTTGTCACTGTAGTGGAGAAGGTCACAGAAAGGATTCAAAGGTTGAACAGTCTTGAACTGCTTAATCTTGTGATGGCTTTTTTAAGTTCCAGGAAAGCAACACTTTTTTTTTTTAATAAATCAACGCAGACTCAATTTCTCTTCTCAGAAGCCGTGAAGCTTGTCCCATCTCCTCAGACCTTGGGTATAAAAGCAGGCTCAGTTTACCTCCCCCCCAGTCCATCAGAGGCCGTTTCTTAAAGTGTTCTTCGATCACTTATGACAACTGATTTGGCTTATTTTGTCAATCATAATGGATGGCAGTGTAGAAGATTATCCAGACAACCTAGAAGGGAGAATGGGAAAAAGAAGACAGCATCAGCAAGAGACCTTACTCTGTACTACCACATGCCCACAAAAGTCCTATTTTGTTTTCTTCTTTTTTTTGAATATCAAAGCTTCACCACAGTCCTGTGGTCAAGAAGAAACTTTACAAGAGGAATCAGCATTCCAACTGTTAGAAATTACATTGTTTACAGCAGTGAGAAAGAACTGCTTCCTCTCCTCAGGTATCTGTTTCTCTGACATACACTGAGACAAAGATATATACCTGTGTGTGTTAAGGATAGCACCCGTGTTTAAATCCAGAACATACCCAGAACTTCAGCAATCTTCTACATGACTGACAGAGCAATCTTACCGTTACTTTGGTCTAAGCCCACTAGATTCACTCTTTATAGGACTGCACTGTAAAACGCCAGAAAACCTGTTTGCCCCCTTTTGTCACTAGTACTTATTTATTTAATTTGACTTGTATATCACCCTCCCTGCCAGGGCAGGCTCAGAGTGGCTTACATTAAAAAGTTAAAATACATCAAAACATGGATGTATAAACCCAATATAACATCATAAAAACTCATTAACATAAACAGGTCACAAATACAGATAAAATGCTGGTAAAGTGCTGGTGGCGGTGACATTCCACTAGGCCATTACAGATGATAACAAAGTATGGCCACAGTCAGTGTCCAATATATCAAAAGCTGTTGATGTTAATATAAAGGGCCTTAGTTATTATTGGTAGCGACTCCTAATCAAAGGCCTGGTGGAAGAGCTTCGTTTTACAGGCCCTGCAGATTTTAGGCTACTTTGTACAGTGAGCAGAGTCAAATGGCAAAGTTTTTCTTGGCCAACTGTTCAAAGTGGTACAGGACAAGGATATGACTTTTTAACGTTTCCTATCAACTTCATGTACACAGAAAGATGTGTTAGGGAGAAGACCAGGATGTGCTTTACATGTGCAAACACGGCTTTTTTTTGACAGGGAAGCGCATACATACACATTAGTACAAAAGCATTTTCAGCCTCAAGTGATACTCATAAGGAAAAGCTTTGCCTACTCGATTCATCTAATGTACCTATCAAACTCTATGACAAACAATACATACAATGCCACAAAGCTGCAATCATATTGTGCAACTTATCTTTTTGTTACATCATCTCTTCTCTGCTTCTTTTCCCACTAGTTAAACATTTGTTTAAGTTTGATGGAGTGATAATCTGCCTCTTATTTATATGCTGGCTTTGTGCATAAGGCCTCACATCTATGAACATGTAATACAGATTTACCAAAAACAATGCAAAAGATGTCATGAACCCTTCCTTTGTTAGCTCCCATGTTCCTCCATACTCCTCTTCATCTATCTGCTGAAAGCTACTAAAATAGAGGTATAGGACACCGGCATTTATGAGGCAGAATCTGGAAAGGAAGAAAAGAACAGTGATTGAAAGCCACCATTTTAAAATGACAATGTGAATTAAAATACTTCAGCCGTGATCCATCAGGAAGATAACTTGTGAAAGCCTCTGTGAAACTGACAAGATACTTGAGAGCACAGCTCCCATGCTTTTCAACACAGCATGCATAGGAGATCTTCCTGATGGCCTGAAGCCCATATGGCAGACAAACAAATCTATAAGCAGAGCTACAGCAAGCACCACCTAGAAATCCCGAAGCACTCTTTTGTAGAACTGTGGAAGCTGGCTAAGTTGGAGAAATGAAATGAGTGCAAGGATTCCATATGCTATGTTTACTAATTGCAGTTAGCACTCTCTACTTTTTAAAATTACTTATCACTAGTGATAGAAGAAGTAATGGATTTCCAAGATACCAGTGTAAATGTTCACCCAAAGCTACCATTTTGGGTACAAATCCTGAACAGAGTTGAAATGTGATTGTCATCCAGGTGATATACCCTTACTTCTTAAAGCACAGTGGGTTGGATCCAAATTACACTGGAAATTTCCAGTGATTTTTTTTCCTGCTACAGACTGCCCCCTAGTCATTCCTCAGGATCCCCCACCCCCCAGGAGCAGCATGTCATGGAAATCAGAGAGCTGCAGATGGAGATGAGAGGCAGGAAAGTTCCATTCTGCCACTGGAAAATTTAGGCTGGATCCAACCCAACCACTGTAGGCTTTCAATTGAGAATTCTCCATACATAGAGTGACCTTTTTTGGGGCATCCTTATTCTGTTCTAAGTATGAATTTAATATTATCTTCACTATTAACAATTTCCAATGTTTGTGCTTCCTTTAATCCTATCTGCATTGAGCAAAAAATTAATCTTCTCTGACCTTCACACTTCCATATTTCATGCAAAATCCAATGCAAGAGAACTGCAGACTCTCACCATTTAAAAGTTGATGACTCCCAGCAATTTACATGGAGAAAGGATTTCTATCATCCTGCCATCTGAAGTGCTTAACCTACTACTGCTACCAACTGCACAATATTTAACAAAACAAAAAAACTTACATTGCTATGCCTATAAATCCTTTTAGTGGAACAATGCCCCAGATCACTCCCAAAATAACAGCAATGATCTGCCGGAACCAATAAATCACATCTAGAAACTCATCCTGCAGAGAAAAGACAAGATCAAAATGTGTCATTTCTGAATACCCCTATAATTCATACACATATATTCCAGAGTGGGTCCTGTAAAAACAGGAAAAAATAGGCTCTGAAGACATCTGGACTCCTTTGTCTTCAGAGCCTATTTATTATCATTGTTGAGAAATGCATCAATTGCCCAACCTGCTGTTGATAGGCCCCTGCCCAGTGAACAAGTTCAGTTTCACACAAGCTTGAAAGAACACCATAAGCACACACACCACACCACCTTTAAGAAAGAGGGGTGCAGCACCCTAAAAGCCGTGTTTATTATGGTGTATGCTTTTTGTGGCCTGCATTCTCCAGATGCAGGAAGCATGTTCTCAGTTGGCAGACATATATAGATACTAAAACAAAGTGGGGGGAAAACCTAAACAGTGAGATCAAAAGGCCATAAAATACACTTTGCAATGTTTTTATACAATACTCAGCTGTACATAAAGAATAAAAATCATTTACAGCAACCACAGTAGACAATAACACCATGTATCCCCTCTTCATATGTATTTCTATCCCACATTCCTGCCAAAGTGAGGCCACACTTGATGTCAGTTGACAAAGTGTACTGTAGCTCACAAAAAGTTTTGCCACAACACATCCATAGAATTCCCTTGGAAAACTTTAATGGGAGTAATCAAGTAATGCAATCCTCTACTATGGCACTACAATTTTCTTCCTTACGGGCCAGCATTTAAGTTAAGAAAAGGTGTTTTGCATCCACAGACTAGCCATCTACTTCTCCAGAGCTCCCCTCCACTGAGATTTCTTCTTGAGCCCCTGAGGAAGGGAGCGTTGACTCTCGAAAGCTCATCCCTGAAAACCTTGCTGTTCTCTAAGTTTCCGTGGGATTCGCTTCAAACTCTATTGCATAGCTGCAGGACGGCTACTCCCGGAAAACATCCTCAAAAGAGGAACTCCCAAGTCTCCCTTCCATTCTCAGGACACTTTCGCAAGTGACAGGGCTGCCATGTGTAATGTGCAAAGTACCCGTAAAAAGCAATCCCTCCACCTAGCCGTCCTTTCTTCCCTTTCGGGGCGCTTCGTGCTGCCGGCCAAACTCGCTACTGTGACATTCCCTATCCGGAGGCAGCCGCAGGACGAAATCACGACGGCCCGAGCAACCCCTGGGCCCGGCCTCACCTTGTCCTCCCAGGCGGAGTCGCTCCGCAGCGCCTTGCTCCACAGCGAGCCCCGCAGGACGCCGCCGCCGTTGGCCACCAGGTGCTGCTGCGAGTGCGACGTCTGGTCCTCTTTCCGCCGGCCGCCGCTCATCGTCCCCCACCAGGCCCCGAACTCAGCGCGCCCCGCGATCACGGCACGGAAGCTACCAGCACACCCACGTGAGCGCCGGACTCGCGGCCTGACCAATGGCGACGACTTTAGCCATGTGCCTTTCGTCACATGACATGAGCGGTCTACGGCCGGGGAAGAAGGCCACGTCGAAAAACTGGCGTTGCTGTTGTGATTCCCTGGTTTGATGAGCGCAGACTTGTGGCAGGGAAAACGCACGGCAGCTGAGAGGGACCGTGAATGGCAACCCGCCTGCAGCACTTTGTTTCTTTCCAATAGGAAAGTTGGGAGTTGATCCCTATCCCTAATCAAACAAACGCTGTGAGACAATCCGTACATTTCTTGAACAGCATCAAGCTTATCGCAGAATCCCTATCACTGCGTGCCTGTGAGAAGGATAACTGTCCAGGTCAACCCGCATGCCGCACCCACCGACCCTGTCCTTTAAGCAGCTTGCAACGATGCCGGATCAAGGCCAGAACAAGAAAGCTGGCAAGTGGCAACCCAGTAGCAGGGCAACTAGATGTACCCTAGTCACTGCAGCTGTTCATCATGTCACAGGCTCGGCAGATGGCTGGCATTGCGCTGCGAAAGGGCTCCATCCTGGCCTCTACATCTGTGGGAGGACTTCTTGCAAAAAGCCCAGACAGACCCAAGGGCACTAATAAGTAAAGTCCAAGAGTCAGAGCAAACGGGAACTGAGCTCCCTTTCTCTGCACAGGCGCTTTTGCCGCTCCCCCGGCTCTCCTTTCCGCATGATGGGATGCCCCTGTTGGGGGAGAATAGTGCCATAAGTGTACAGTTGCCAATTCCTAGAAATTTGGGGGTGGAGCCTAAGGAGGGTGAGGTATGAGAAGGGGAGGGAACTCAATAGGGCATAATGTCATACAGTCCTCCCTCCAAAGAGAACATTTTCTCCAAGGAAACTGATCTCTGTAGCCTGGAGGTCAGTTGTAATTCTGGATTATCTCCAGCCCCCACCTGGAGGTTGGCAACCCTAGCAGCAATCAAGCCGGCCCTTATCCATCCCCTGTAAACTGGGTTGCTGAGAGGCAAAAAAATAAAATAAAAATAAATGCTGTGTCCTTTTAATAAAGGCTTAACTGAATACCAGGTGATGCTATTAACCTCCATCCATGCCATGAGAAGCTTCCTATTCCATTTTGACACATTAAGCCTTTATTAAGGGGTGAGAAAATGTTTCTCCAGACCATTTGGCAGGGCCTCTTGTAGGGAAATGCATTACAGCTCTGTCTGATGGGATTGCTTCATGGGGCCCTGATCCTGCAAGACAACAGACACCACCAGTGTTTGGCCAGCAGCTGCTAGTCACAAGGGACTGTGATTGAGCCCTCCACTTACAGGGAGCAGTGGCAGCAGGCTAAGGACACAGTAATTTGCTACTGGCAGATTGGCAGCCCACACCTTTTCACACTGCACACACTTACTGTCAACAGTTGTTGAGGTAATGCCCTACATCTTACAATAGCACTACAGATAAGATTAGAATTTCAACAGCCAATCCATATGCAAAAGAACCTCCTCAGGAAAGCTTCTCCATTAGCATGTCACAGCCTGGGGAACTCCTACAAGATAATCTCAGCCCTATCCCACCTTCCTGAGTAGATATAAATTACCTGCCCACCATTTTTTTCTCACCTTGACACAGAGAGTACTCCATCTTTCTGTGTTATACCTCTGAGGATGTCAGTCACAGCTGCTGGTGAAATGTCATGTCCTACAATGTCAAGACTATGGCCATACAGCCCAGAAAATCTACAACAACTAATTCCTGTGAGATAATAGTCTTCTGAACTGGAGTACCTGTAAGGAAACTGAGCAGAGAAGAGTTAGCAGTATGCTTCAACACAACTTATTTTCTCCCTTGGCTATTTGTGCAAAGTACCCTCAATAGAATCCCACCAGTTGAGAGCCAGTTTGGTTTAGTGGTTAGGAGTGTGGACTCTTATCTGGGAGAACCAAGTTTGATTCCCCACTCCTCCATATGCAGCTGCTGGTGTGACCTTGGGCAAACCACAGTTCTCTCTGAGCTGTTCTCTCAAGAGCTCTTTCAGGGTGTCTGTTGTGGGGAGGGGAAGGGGAAGGGAAAGGGGATTGTAAATTGCTCTGAGACTCCTTTGTGTAGTCAAGGGCAGGCTCTAAATCCAATCTCCTCAGATTTCCAAGTCCTGGCAGCGAGATTTACAAGTTCTTCATTTGAGATTTATAAGTCCTGGCTGGGGTTTATATAACTCAGAAGGACTGTGATTGGCTGCAGACTGGAGAAGGTTAGGATGCTGACTAAGCCTGGCTCCAACTTCAGTACAACCCTGATGTTGTCCTATTCTACACCAGTGCTGGAATTACACCAGTGTGGTACTAGAACGGCTTGCTCCAGATATGCTGACGTATCTCCCATTTACACTACATGTCTTCAATATATCCTGGCATAGGAGTACATAGTGCAGTCAATAGCTCATTCTTCTCAATGGTGAGAAGACAGGAAAAAATTAGAAGTCTGAAAAGTCTGAGAAAGACAGCCTTTTCTCCTTCATTCTAGCTGTATCTGAAGAATTGAGCAGTGACTCATGAAAGCTCATATCCTGCCACAAATTTTGTTAGTCTTTAAGGTGCTACTGGACATTATTCTCTCCTCCTCTAATTGTCATTATTAGTAATTATTATTAAAACATCCATCCCACTTTTCTTCCCAAGGAAGTGAACATAGGTTCCCAGGAGGTCTCACACTTAGGTAGTGACCGGGTCCAGAATTACTCCGTGTCAATAAGGGTGCTGTAGCAGATACTCTCTGACTGCACCTTGGGACAATACTTGGACTGAAATCCTAAGAACATTTTTCTTGAGAGTAAGTTCCATGGAATACAATGGGACTTACCTCAGAGTAGACCAGATCAGATGTTCTCCCTTTGTTTTATAAGAAAAAAGGTCTGTTGCAAAGGCTGACTTCAATGTCATACCAGTCTTGATTTCTTAATACGTTAACATTTTTAAAATTATTAAGAGTACATGATCTGAGTGTGAAACACTTGCATCACAGAAGTACCAATTGTCAGAAAGCCAGGATTGCCTGACAGTGCCTCAACTGTTTTGGTTGTGAAATGGCTCTAATCACAGGCAAAGGTTTGCAGTCATCACCCCTGGTGCTGAGCCAGCATGGTATAGTGTTGGACTAGGCTGGGGAAGACTGGGGTTCAAATACCCTATAAAGTACTAAAACTGATTCATTGTGGAGTGATTCAGCTCATACTTTATTTAGTGATTTCAGAATAAGGGATGCTTTTGCCAGCTCGCAGACCAGCTTATATTCCTACATTACACCACACCCAACGCACACACCCACACCCATGATTGGCTATTTACAGTGCATCTTTAAACCCATAGATTCCCTCTAGGATCCTAGCTTCCTGATATGTGCGTGCTAGGACCCGCGAGGGTCTTTGGAGGTGAAGCTTGGGTCCTTTGCTTGACCACGTGTTGATCTGACCATGTGCGTGGCCTTCCCTGGGTACACAACATACCCACTCGTAGGAAACTGACTGGATGGCCTTGGGCCACACATTGGCTCTTCTAATCCACTGCACAGGGTCCTTAGCAGCATAAAGAGAACCAGCTGTCTTGAACCCCTTGGAGGAATGGTGGGACAGGTGAAAGCAAAGGACTCATCTAACCAGTTCAATAGGCCCTGGATGAGCAACGTGTTGCAAGTAAGAGACAGCATCAACATATGTTTTTGCATCTGCACTTCCGGTCGGAGAAAATGGCGAATTGACACACTTTGCGAGTTGTGCAGAGTGTACTGCGGCATCTGACGACAGTCTGGGCTCTATTTGGCCCAGCGCAGCACTCTCCAGGCGGGGGAGTGGCAAGCAAGCAGCGAAGCCTGAGGGGGGTTGAGATCGGTGTGGATAAGCTTCGGAGGAAGCTTGTTTACACTTTGATCTCCCTCCGTGAAGAGGGCAGTTGCAAATCAACTCTACAGATGCCAGCCGGGCTGAGAATTCAGCATAAATTCGCCATCTACCGATCTCTTTATCATCTGATTAACATCGTTTATAGAAGAAGCACCGCGAAACCCCTAGACTACAAGCAAGGTAACAAATAAACAATTAAGCGCTTACCTGTTTAAAGGAGACTGTGATATTGAAACGCACGGATAAGCGTTGAAACCTTTAAGGAACCACTTCGCTTGAATTAAAAGTAAAAAGAAAGCTTTCCGTTAGAGAAAAAGGCTGAAAAGAGACTTTGTTTTGCATTCCTGTGGTCAGCCAAGTCTAAACGTTACGTAGTAGAAACGAAACTAACTGTGACTCTGTGATACAGGAAGTGGGCTAGAGTGGAGGTTTTTAGAGGCTGCTGTGTTTGAAGCGGAGGGACATTTTATTGTGTGACACCACCTTTACCGGAAGTTGGATTACAGAGACGGACAGGTGAGCAGGAAGTTTGAAAGGAGCCTACTCTAGCCGAAAAATCATAGAGAAATTGCGCCCGACATTTTGGGGAGGACTAAAATTTAAAATGTTATTTTCAAGCCGAAAAAGCGCTTAAACAAGTTCTAAAGGTGGCGATTTGGCTTGAAGATTGCTAATATAAAGTCTGATTAACATTGAAGTGGCCTCCAAGACGGATTTGAGAACAAGACCTAGAGCTGCTTCATCACCCAGTCCAAGAATGACTGCAAAGGAAAAAAAGAGTGGCAAGCAGCTATAGAAGCGATGGAGAAACGGATGACGGAGAATCTTGGAAAACAAATAGAATCACAGTTGCAACAACAATTGGAGCAAATAGAGCAAGTGCAAATCCAAGTACAGAAAAAAAACATGGAAGAATTGAAAGAACTGGTACTTGCAGAAGTGTCAGGGATTAAAAAAGATACAGAAGAACTTAAAAAGGAAGTCAAAAGTCTGGTGACAAAATCTGAAGATATGGAACAAAAGGTTAAAAAAACCTTGTCAGAAAATGCAAGGTTGGAGACCATGATGGATTACAGGGCTACTCAGAATCACTTGAGATTGAGAGGGATAGAAGAGGAGGAAGATCAAGATCTACGGGCCCTAGTAATTAAGACATTGACAACTTATATAGGGGAAGATGAAGGAGATTTGGATGCAGACTTTGACTTGATTTACAGAGTAAATTCAGCTTATGCCAAAAGAAAGCAATTACCCAGAGATGTAATTGTTCAATTTGTGACAACAAAGATGAAGGAAGACGTTTTCAAGAAACAATTTTCACAACCGTTGGAAATTAATGGAAAGAAAATAATAATCTTGAGAGAAATTCCGAGATTAATTCTACAAGATAGAAAGAAATTCAAGAAATTGACAGACAGGCTAAAAGAAATGAATATTAGGTTTAGATGGGAGATTCCATATGGACTTACATTCATGTACAACTCGGTGAGATCAACTCTTAAATCTGAAGGAGACTTATATAGATTTAAAGCGAACAATCTGGACGATTTTAAAGATATTTAATTTAACACCATTATGGATTACAAATTTTTATCTTGGAACGTAAATGGATTAAATTCACCAGGTAAAAGAAGACTGGTGAATCATTGGCTGGAAAAACAAAAATGTAATATAATTTGTTTACAAGAAACACACATAAGAAAACAAGACGACAAATATCTGACTAATAAAAAATTGGGAGAAGAATTTCATTCTTCAGCAGTTAACAAGAAAAAAGGAACAGTGATTTATATTTCAAAAGATTTGGATCCTAAGCAAATTTTTTCCGACAAAGAAGGAAGGTATGTTGGCGTGGAAATCTGTATGGATAGAAAAAAGACATTGCTTGTTAATATATATGCACCCAATGGTGCAAAAGAGACCTTTTTCAATGATTTGACTAAAGAGTTGGAATGTTTAAATTATGATCAAATTGTTCTTGCGGGAGACTTTAATGGTACAGTGAACAACACATTGGATAGAAAGTCCAAAGCAAGTGGAGAGACAGTTGGAAAGTTACCAAAAAATTTCTTTCAATTGATGAAGCAAGAAAAATTAGAAGATGTTTGGAGGAAGTGGAATCCTAAGACTAAGGACTACACGTTTTATTCGAATAGACATAATTCTTTTTCTCGAATTGACATGATTTGGATGTCAGAGGAGATGGCGCAAAAAACTTATAAAATACAAATTCTACCGAAAACTAACTCTGATCATAATCCCCTACTTTGGATATCTAAAGCAAAACCTAAACAGCTATTTTGGAGAATTAATGAAGATTTACTGGATCAAAAACAAATTAATGAAATTTTAAAAAAGGAAACGAAAAGTTTTTTTGAACTGAATTTGAATAAAGGCACGGACATACAAGTTGTATGGGATACATACAAAGCAGTAATCAGAGGCATGCTTATCTCTCTGAACTCCAAAGATAAAAAGCAAAAGATTCAGCAACAGAAAGACCTTCATGAAAAAATTCGACAAAAAGAAAAGGAACTAAAAAAAAGACCAGGGAAGAAGAAAATTATTAAAGAGATCCACTTCCTGCAAGATCAGCTGAATGTTCTTTTAAACAGAGAATTATATTGGAATTTAAAAAAATTACAGCAAAAAGCATTTGAGGGTGCAAATAAACCAGGAAAGTTTTTGGCATGGCAATTGAAAAATAGAAAAGATAGGAACTTTATATCCAAGATTGTTGAAGATGGAAAGGAGGTGATGAGCCTGAATGGTATAAAAAGAGCTTTTTTTAAATACTACGCCAAACTATTCCAAAAGAAAGGAATTGACCAACAGAGAATCAAGAAATATTTGGAGACGATTGAAGTTCCAGAGCTGGGAAAACAAATTAAAGAACTATTAAATGGTTTAGTAACGAAAGAAGAAGTGACAATGGCGATAGAAGACGCAAAGTTGGGCAAAGCTCCAGGACCAGATGGCTTTACAGCAAAATTTTATAAGAAATTTAAAGAGGAGCTAACCCCTATTTTAGTACTTCTGTCAAATGAGATAAGACAGACCAAGCGGATCCCAGATTCATGGAAGGAAGCAAACATTTCATTGATACCTAAAGAAGGTTTGGATTTGACTCAAGTAAAGAACTATAGACCAATATCGCTATTAAATAATGACTACAAATTATTTGCAAAAATAATTTCAGAGAGATTGAAAAAATATTTGAAAGATACGATAGCGGAAGAACAAGCGGGATTTTTACCAAATAGACAAATTAGAGATAATCTAAGAGTGGTGATAGATGCAATTGAATATTATGACAAGCATCCTGAAAAAGAAGTTGGATTCCTCTTCTTAGATGCGGAAAAAGCTTTTGATAATTTAAATTGGGAGTTTATGCTGCAAGTTATTGAAAAAATGAATATTGGACAGTCCTTTTTAAACATGATTGTGGCAATATATTCAGAACAAAAAGCGGCTTTGAATATAAACAAAGAAAAGACGGACTTCTTCCAAGTCCAAAAGGGAACACGTCAAGGCTGCCCGTTATCCCCGTTGTTGTTTATTTGGATATTGGAAATATTATTGACAGCGATAAGAAAAGATGACAGTATTGAAGGACTTACAGTGAAAGGTTTCGCCTATAAATATAGGGCATTTGCAGATGATGTAATGTTTATGATTCAAGACCCAATTGAGAAAATACCACAATTGATGGAAAAAATTGAAGAATTTGGTTCAGTTGCGGGATTTTATGTTAATAAAAATAAAACTAAAGTGATGTGCAAAAATATGACGAAACAAAGACAAACAGAACTTCAAGAGAAAATACAATGTGAAGTAGTCACAAAGACTAAATATCTTGGAATTGATTTAACCATGAAAAATATTGACTTGTTTAAAAACAATTATGAAAAGGTGTGGCATAAGATTCAGCAGGATATGAAGAAATGGGATACTTTGAATTTATCATTGATGGGAAGAATCGCGACTGTTAAAATGAATATCTTGCCGCGTTTGATGTTTTTGTTTCAGACTATTCCAATACTAAAACAAAGGAAAATATTGGATTCGTGGCAGAAAGAATTATCCAAATTTGTATGGGCAGGAAGAAAGCCAAGGATTAAAATGAAAATTTTATGTGACGCAAGAGAGAGAGGAGGCTTACAACTACCAAACTTAAGACTGTATTATGATGCCGTCTGTTTAACATGGTTGCAACAGTGGATTAATTTGGAGAATAAGAAGTTATTGGCCCTTGAAGGACATGATAATAAATTCGGATGGCATGCATATTTATGGTATGGAAAAGTAAAAATGGATAAATTTTTTAAACACCACTTTGTAAGACAATCACTGTTCGAGACATGGACGAGATATAGAAAATTCTTCTCGGAAGAAAGACCACTTTGGATTGTACCAGCTGAAGTAATTAATCCGTATTCAAGAAATCAAGGGTTAGATTGGCTACCCTATAAAAGTCTTTTAAAATTTGAAGGGAAAAATTTTGTGTTAAAAGATAGATTTGATGTTGAATTTGAATATGATTGGTTGAAGTATAGACAGATTTATGATCTATTTAAGACCGATAAAAGAGAACATGGTTTTAGAGAAAAGAATATTGAAATTGAAACTGTATGGCTTGAGAAAGATAAAAAAACGATTTCTAAATTGTACAAGGTGTTATTGAAATGGTATACTGAGGATGAGGTTGTAAAGGAGCAAATGATAAAATGGGCAGTAAATGTTAACAATGAGATATTAATGTCATCTTGGGAATACTTGTGGAAAAAATCAATGAAAATTTCAACGTGTGTAAATGTTAAAGAGAATTGTTATAAAATGATGTATAGATGGTATATGACGCCTAAAAAAATTGCTATTATAAATGAAAGTATGTCTAACAAATGTTGGAAATGTAAGAAACATGAAGGGTCTTTCTACCATATGTGGTGGACATGTGATAAAGCAGTAAAGTATTGGACTGAGATCCACAATGAGATACAAAAAATTTTGAAATGTACTTTTAAGAAAGACCCACAGATGTTATTGTTAGGTCTTAAAATGGAAGAAATAAATGTAGCCAAGAGAACACTATTATGGTACTTGATTACAGCAGCTAGACTGACTTTTGCTCAATGTTGGAAACAAGATAAAGTACCCGAAACATGGGAATGGATTAAAAAGACGTTGTTTATGGCAGAAATGGACAAATTAACAAGAAAATTAAACAACGAAGAAGACGAAACCTTTTTCGGAGACTGGAAAGACTTTCAAGAATACTTGTTGAAGAATTGGGACGTAAAACGTGGTTTGATTTGTTTTGACAGTTATTGAGGAGAAGTGGAAAGAGACTCAGATCTTTGAATTGTTACCATTAGTAAAAAAAATATGCTTAGCAGTAAATGTAATTGTACAAGAGAAATATCAAGGGGGTTGGAGCAGTGCGGGAAGCCTTGTTTGGGGGGAGAGGGAGAAAGAAAAATGGATATGTATTGGTTTGTTTAAATTGTATGAACATGTGATATATCCAATAATAAATTGTATTTTAAAAAAAAAAAACATATGTTTTTGCATCTGAAACCACAGTGTCCAGTAGGTTGCTTTCTCATGAGGAACTTCAGACTCTGTCAGGTAGTCCTGCCATGATGGATGGAGGGGAGGGGAGGATGGCTATGGGCGCCATGGCGGCGTGGAGGGCGGGAGGTTGGGATCGTGGGGGTGTAGATTTATGCACCTGGTGTGTGAGAATGGAATGTGACTCTGGCAGGCTCTATCTTGGGTAGACTTAACATTCTGACCTTGGAGGAGACAGGCTGCGAGCTTTCCTATCGCTTTCAAAGCTGCAGCTTTGCTGAGAATAATGGGGGCGGTGGGAACTTCATTAGCGTAGTAACTTTCGATTCCCATTCGCATGTTATTCCCTGATTGGTAGAGAGGGGGGGTCCCCATTCACCCCCTTTCCTGTATAACTGCCTGCTTTGTGTAACCAAGTTATTCTGAACAATGTATCTGCTCCAGTAACCTTTCCATTGCAGCTTAACAATAAACACTATTCTTGCTTGAACAACAAGACCTGGTGTTTGGCTGACTAAGTTAGGGCTTCTGACAGTTTGTTCAGAATCATCAAATTTCGGGACTGGTCGGAAACCCGCGGCTCCAAAATGAGTGGCGGTGAAGAAGACACTCTCCCGATCGAAGATGAAAAGAAGGAGGATAAGAAACCTCTTGATAAGAACGTACCCACGGAGACCCCTGACACCTATGTCCCAGTGACACGGGGCCAGGAGTACGACTTCGGAGGGCCCTACGGGGATCCGTATGGGGCAGCTTATGGTGGGGTGACCACTCGAGTCAAACACAGACGAGACTGGGTGAAGCCCCTGGCAGAAACCCATGAAACGTGGTTTGGAACCCCAAGAGCATCGGTGAGGGTGAGCCACACCGAGAGATCAGTCCACAGACTGGTTACAGCCGAGGGTATGGAAGACACCGGCCGAGACTCCGAGGACCTGGAAGGCGTCGTGGTGAGACGGAGGTGGAGTGGGGAGCCGAGCCAAGACCGCTTGATGCGCTTCTTGGATGAATCCCTCGCCCGCATTCCCCAGATGATCGCGGAGGGCATCCGGGAAGAGCGAGAGCGGCAACGACGAGAGGAACCACCCGATCAACCTCCCCAAGACCAACGTCCGGCGCCAGGCCCAGACCAGCCGAACGTACCAGCTCTACCCCCCCCTCAGCCCGTGGGGCCGGGACCGCAGGGGCCGCCGGGGCAGCCACCCCCTCGCCCATGGGGGTTTTTGCCACCGAAACCTGCGGAACTTCTTGATGCGGACTTTGATGGAGACCCAGAAAAGTTCCCTTTCTTCCTCGTGAGGGCTGAGAGATTTATCGAAACCTGGGGCCACCTGTTTCAACGCGAAGACCGCATGGTAGATGTCATCGCATCCCATTTGAAAGGCGCGGCAGCGGACTGGTATGTCGGGCTTCACCAGGCTGACGGGCGGGAGCTGAGGGAAATCGACTCCTTCATGTGGGCCATGAAAGAGCAATTCGAGGATGTGAACGCAAATAAGACGGCCAAAGCAACAATCCGGGCCATCAAGCAAGGCGCTAGATCTGTAAGGGATTATACAGCGGAGTTTTGCAGGTGTGCAGCTAAAATCCGAGGGGTGCAAGATGGGACCTTCGTGGAGTACTATAAGTTGGGGCTCAACGCGGAGATTCGTCGGTCGGTCACAAAGACCCAAGATCCGGATACGCTGACAGGTTGGATACAAGCAGCCATCACTATGGAGAACCGCTTGAAAACCATCAAACTGGATGATGCGGCAGCTATGACTAACCGGGGCCAGTCGGGCCCTACACCGGCCATGCGGGGAAAGAACCCCACACCAAACCCGAGACCGAAGGATGGAATGAGAGAACTCCGGATGAAGCAAGGTCTGTGCCTGAAATGCGGGGAAGGGGGCCACTTCGCAGCGAGCTGCCCAGGCTCCCCTGTATCGCCTGGGGTGCCCAAGGGAGTCAAGAAAAAGTTCGAAACATCCACACCAAAGCCAGTGGCGAAGCCAAGAGGGGCGAAAGCTTTGCAAGCCAAGCTGCTCAGCGAGGCATCGGATTCATCAGATGGCGAGACCGTGCCGCCGGGAAACGAGACGGACCTGCTGTAAACAGCGCTGAACAGCAGGTCCCGGACTCCCAGGCGCAAATCCCAGTGAGCAAACCTCCC
This sequence comes from Gekko gecko, assembly GCA_029375565.1. Lineage (NCBI taxonomy): Eukaryota > Metazoa > Chordata > Lepidosauria > Squamata > Gekkonidae > Gekko > Gekko gecko. The sequence continues at coordinate 144,118,865 of JAPDNY010000006.1, forward strand.
TCTCTTTTCTTTCTCACGGTGACTTTAGTGGACCCGGGTCTATTGACTCACGTGAGAGTGAGAGCTCTCATTGACTCTGGGTGTGGGAGAGATCTCATCAACCCCACACTAGTGACAGGACTGGGGGCAAAAGTAGTTAAACTAAATGACCCCTTGATTTTTACGCAGATGGACGGCTCCACCATGAAAGAACCTTGCAAATACGAGACTGTACCCTTGCGGGTGGGGATTGGGCATCACTGGGAGGAGAGACCCTTCTTTGTTACCCCGTCTGCCCATTTTCCCCTAGTACTCGGGAGCGCGTGGTTCTTTGATCACGATCCACATGTTTTATGGGGAGAGGGGAAAGTGAACTTTATTTCCAAGAAATGCCAGACCCACCTGTGGAAGCAGGAGTGGGGGACCACGATGGGGGGGGCGCCCCTAGTAACGGCGGAGGTGGCAGAGGCAGAACTAGAGAGGATTCCAGCAGAGTATCGCGACTTAGCTTCCGTCTTTGGGGAAGAGGAAGCCGATGAACTGCCCCCCATAGAAACTCGGACTGTGCAATTGAGATTTTGCCTAACCAGAAATTGCCTAAAGGAAAGCTATATTCTATGAGCCCTTCGGAAAAGGTGGAGCTGAGGAAATTTATTGACAAGAACCTCAGCAGGGGGTTTATACGACCAGCGTCCTCCCCGTTTGCAGCTCCCGTTCTGTTCCGGAAAAAGAAGGACGGGGGGTTGCGGTTGTGCACCGACTATCGAGGCTTGAATGCAGTCTCCAACACGAACGCTTACCCCATGCCCCTAATCAAAGACTTGTTAGCTGCGGTGGCTGGGGGGAAAATTTTCTCGAAGCTAGATCTCAGAGATGCCTACTTCAGGGTCCGAATAAGGGAGGGGGATGAATTCAAAACGGCGTTCAATACCCCCTGGGTCAATTTGAATACTTAGTCATGCCGTTCGGGCTTCAGGGAGCGCCGGGGGTCTTCATGAATTTGATTAATGAGGTGCTCCACAAGTATTTATTCAAAGGGGTCCTTGTTTACCTTGATGACATACTTTTGTATTCCCCTGACCTGAAATCCCACGTGAAACTGGTGCGGGAAGTTTTACAAACGTTGCACAAGCATAAACTCTTTGCTAAGCTGTCCAAATGTGAATTTCACAAATCGGAGATCCCTTTCTTGGGCTACCGCATATCCCAAAAGGGGATTGAAATGGACCCTGACAAAATAAAAGATGTGGTGGGGTGGGAGCCACCCAAGACCCGGAGGCAACTCCAAGGGTTCCTCGGATTCGCGAACTTTTACAGATCATTCCTTTCGAACTTTGCTCAAGTGGCTCTCCCCTTAACTGATCTGCTTAAAACGAAAGGGAAGTCACCCGACTGCACTCGACCCGGTGCCAAGCTAGAGTGGTCTCCGGAGTGCCAACGGGCATTTGACCAATTGAAAGCCCTTTTTACGTCGGAGCCTGTGTTAGCCCACCCGAATGAACTTAAGAAATTCATTGTACAAGTAGACGCTTCTGACGTTGCTATGGGAGGGGCGATCCTCCAAGAGGGGAGGATGGTAAATTACACCCCCTTGCCTATGTTTCCAGAAAATTTAACGATACTGAACGGAATTGGTCGGTGTGGGGAAAAGAAGCGGGGTCGATCCGCTTAGCGTTGGCAACCTGGCGCCATTGGCTGGAGGGGGCGCGGGTTCCCTTCGAGGTGTGGACTGATCACAAAAACCCCGAGCTTCTCCGCTCCCCCGTTCCTTGAACGCCAAACAGCTGCGTTGGGCTGATTTCTTCTCCAAGTTCAATTTTACACTGCACCACTTCCCTGGGACATCTAACTCACTTGCCGATGCACTATCATGCCTCCCACAACATGACAGTAAGAGGGAGGAGATTCGTGACTCGGTTTTCACGCCTTCCCAGTTGGGAGGGGCAGTAACCACTCGGAAGCAAGCCAAACGTTCCCCTCCGCCCCCAACCCCTCCCACCAACGACTGGGTGACGAAATTCTCTACAGCTATGTCTGACGCTGATAGGGAGGAGGTGAGGGGGGAGGGGGAGTCTCTCAAGATGCGCATGGCTGCTGGAGGAAGAATCAGAAACTGTTTGTTCCCAATTCCCTTCGGGGGAGGTGATGGGCTGGGCGCACGGCTCCAAACTGGCTGGGCACACGGGGTTTGTGAAATCTCTCCAGCTCCTACAGAGATGGGCTACGAAAGGACATTTCGTTATTCACGTCTGCTTGCCAAACGTGCTTGATGAGTAAGCCCAGACCCGGTAAACCCCCAGGAGCTCTACAACCCCTACCCATGCCGGCTCGTCCATGGGAAGTGATCTCTATGGACTTTATTACTGACTTACCCCCTAGTGGGGGGAATACTGTCATCTGGGTGATAGTGGACCTGTTCACGAAGCAGGCCCACTTCGTTCCGTTTGCCTCCGTCCCTTCTGCCAAGAAACTAGCCTCAGCGTTCTTGCAACACGTCGTGAAGCTCCACACTTTACCTGCTAAAGTAATCTCGGATAGGGGGGTTCAATTTGTTTCGCGTTTTTGGAGTGAATTGATGTCACTGCTTGGGGTGGAGCGGGGGGTCAGCAGTGCATACCACCCGGAAACCGATGGGCAGACTGAACGTGTGAACCAAACCCTTGAACAATACTTACGGTGTTTTACAAACTTTCAGCAGGACAATTGGCACTCCCTTTTGCCTTTGGCTGAGTTCTGTTACAATAATACTCAGCACTCTTCGACGGGGGTGTCCCCTTTTAAGGCGGTCCATGGATATGACGCCCCGCCTTTGCCATTTTTGAATTCTCCCGACCTCCCGGCGGGAGATGCTGGAGACTGGTGCAAACAGTTGCAGGCGGCATGGTCCTCTTTAGCCAAGACTCTGGAGGATGCAAAAGAGGCCTATAAAACCCAGGCGGACAAGAAACGCAACCTATCCTGGGTTCCTAAGTGTGGGGAGTTTGCTTATTTGTCCACTCAAAATTTACGTGGCATTCAACCGAGTCGTAAGCTTGGTTGGAAATTTGTTGGACCTTTTGAGATTGTGAGAGTTATTAACAATGTGACTATGGAACTTGCCTTGCCTAAATCTCTAAAGTCTGTTCATCCTGTCTTTCATGTAAGGCTTTTACGCCGGGCGCCCGAGGAGAACAAATGGAGACCGAAGCAACCCACCCCGCCTCCGCTGTTGGTGGTGGGGGGGAACCTCACTACGAAGTTTCACAAATCTTGGACTCTAAGATCTCTCGCAATCGCTTGTTTTATCTGGTGGAATGGGTTGATTTTGGGCCTGAACAGAGGGAGTGGGTACGGGCGGAAAATGTTCTGGCCCCCGGATGATCCGGGCTTTTCACAAACTGTACCCCCACAAGCCAAAGGGGTAGATTTGTTTTCGAGAGGGCTGCATGTCAGGTAGTCCTGCCATGATGGATGGAGGGGAGGGGAGGATGGCTATGGGCGCCATGGCGGCGTGGAGGGCGGGAGGTTGGGATCGTGGGGGTGTAGATTTATGCACCTGGTGTGTGAGAATGGAATGTGACTCTGGCAGGCTCTATCTTGGGTAGACTTAACATTCTGACCTTGGAGGAGACAGGCTGCGAGCTTTCCTATCGCTTTCAAAGCTGCAGCTTTGCTGAGAATAATGGGGGCGGTGGGAACTTCATTAGCGTAGTAACTTTCGATTCCCATTCGCATGTTATTCCCTGATTGGTAGAGAGGGGGGGTCCCCATTCACCCCCTTTCCTGTATAACTGCCTGCTTTGTGTAACCAAGTTATTCTGAACAATGTATCTGCTCCAGTAACCTTTCCATTGCAGCTTAACAATAAACACTATTCTTGCTTGAACAACAAGACCTGGTGTTTGGCTGACTAAGTTAGGGCTTCTGACAGACTCAGACACAGCAAGTTTCAATAGATCTCTTTTGCTTATCTCCATTTGCCACAAGGGGGCAGAAAGGTATAATCTTCCAGGGTTGCTACAATTGTCCATTCTTTTACCTTCCCCTGGGAAGCCTCTGTTTTTGCTAGGATCCCAAAATGCAGTCATTAGAGATAAAAGGCACTGGGGAATTTACAATATTTGCTTAACCCACGGGTCTCCTAGTAGAAGCAAAGCTCCTATAAACTCTGCTGTGCTTCAGGCTCCTCTGTGGTGAAATATTGAAGTGCTGGACTGTTCAACTGTTGCAACACTGGCAAAGCCAAACCTTTCTGTGGGCTTCGTTAAATAAAAAAACAAACCCCTTCAGGGCTGGGCTGTGAGCAGGAAAGGGAAAACAATAAAAGCCTCTGCAGAGTCAGGACAAAAGAGGAGTGCATCAGAATGGGAACCTGACAGGAGCCACTCAAAGCATTCCCTCAGGAAAGATGCACTTTCTTACTGCACAGGCACTTGCTGGTAACCTATTGATTTGGTGCCTAATCCTGGAATTTACCCGCCCTTAATTGGATGGCACAATGTTTCGTCCAACTTTCTCAGTGATTGGATGGAAAATTTAGTATTGGATACCAATGTTCCCTCTAAGCTGAGTTAGTCGTTTTTTAGCCTCTGGCTCACACGTTTTTGTCTTAGCTCAGGAAGGATGGCTCCAGAGCAAACTAATTTATACAGTAGCCAAATCACTTGCTCACAACTTTAATGCCAGTAGCTCACAAAGTAGAATTTTTGCTCACAAGACTCCACAGCTTAGAGGAAGCATTGTTGGGTACGTGATTCAGAATAGGGCTGTCACCCATATTTGAGCTGATTAGAGACGTTATTAGAGATTGTAGTCTATGCTACTGTGTTCCTCTTACTGAAACGAGGATCCCACTGTATAATTTTTTGTACCATTTAATGTGTCATGTTAAGACTTCTGTATTGTTTCAGTTGCTTTTAGATTTCTTTTTTAAATGAATTTTTAAAATAATTTTATAAAGCCATAAAAATACAATACACTACTACAACTATACATATAACATAAACAATCATCTTACGTAAGTATAAACATACATGTTTTTAGATTTCTGATTGGTTCTACCAACCCAAATCCTATTATATTGTTTGCTGAATACCCCATCCTGTCGATTGTATTGACTCACTGTATAACCCGCCTGGCATCCTAGTGAGAAAGGCGGACTATGAATGATGTGATAGATAAATAAATAAATATCCCATTGCTTTGTCATTGTCTTCCATCAGTGGGTGAAGACTTTTTTGTTTTGTTTGGCATACCCCCGTAAACTCTTATTGGCCCTCCTTCCTGGTTGTGTTTGTATGTCTGTATGTTTTTTAAAAAATTTAAAATATGTATATATACATTTTAAAATGCTATTTTAATGTTTAAAACAATTTAATGCTTTTATATTTGCCACCCTGGGGGAAAGGCAGCATATAAATATTTTAAATAAATAAACAAAAGGTTGTGGCAGTATAAAAAGCAACAATGTTAAACAGGGTAGTGAAATCCTCGCCCTGAAAAATCCTTGTTTCTGAGATTTCATCAGGCAGTTTGAAGACATTTTCAAAAAAGAAAAGATTAAAAACCATATTAAAATATTAATTGGGAGGCCCTCTAAATTTCAAGAAATTAAGCATTTTTAATGCACACATAAATATGTCTCTGATCCAAGTAGACCAGGCATGGGGTTTCTGTATGTTTAAACAAATATTTTATTTGAATGAAAGATGTAGTTCCACAAGTTTTAGTAAAAAAGAATGATTCTATTTGTTTACTAAGACTAAGAATATAAGATCGTCTGACCAGTGGCCCATCTAGTCCAGCACCCTGTTTCACACAGAGGCCGACAAACAGGGCACAGAGGTCAAGAACTAGGGATTTCTGTCCCACAAGGTAAGTAAATTGTCATAACAAAGGTGAGGAAGTGAAGTGTCAGGTGATGAGTCTTCTGGATTGCCAGTCTTCACGGAATGTTTTTGATGAATCCCCCCCAGAGTGAAAGGGAATACATGGGATAACCATTAGTATTTAAATATATTATTTTAAAAGTAAAGTTAGTCTATTTTTAATTTATCCTATCCAATATTAATTGCATTAATGGCTATACTGTTATGTAGGCAGACCACCACCAGGGGTCCATAGTCACAGAATGGAGCTTAGCTCCCTCAATCAAAAGGGTCCTCGGATCCTAGTCCACCTAGTATCGACCAATCATAACTTTGGCAGGGAATTCAAACCCCCCAATGGGACAATGGGTGTGTCGGGTGGATGTGTATATAGTTGGCCTAGCCATCATGTGTCCATGTTGTGAAGTACCAATAAACGTGTCACACCGCATGTCGTTTTCTGAGTCCTCCATGCTGCGAACCGAGTACTTTACAGTGGCGACGAGGGTGGGATCCCTGGAGCAGGCCTGAATCCTATCAGCGCAGCCACAAGCACCGACACCGAAGAAGCCACCACACCCTGCTCCCAAGGAGCACTAAACCGCACCTGGCTCTTCTCGTCTCCGCTTCCCGCATCATGCTAGGACTATGGCCGCCACTCAGAGAAACATCGAAACCTTCGACCCCACACATCCCGAGCTCTGGGATTCATGGACGGACCAGCTTACCTGCCACCTCACCTATCATGAGGTGACGGATGCAACTAAGAGAAGGAACCTCCTCCTAAGTTCCTGCGGCACAGCCACCATTAGCCTAACCAAGAGCCTCCTGACCCCCAAGTCCATCCTTGAGTGTTCCTATGAAGAAATCATTGATGCGCTGACGAAGTACCTCATGCCAAAGCCATCCACGCTGGCCTGATGGATGGAATTCCAAGGGCGCCTCCAGAAGCCCAGGGAAGTGGCTGCAGCGTATTTGGCAGCGCTACGCCAGCTGGCCATGGAATGCGCCTTCATAAAAGTCGCAGAAAACCTCCTCACACAGTTTGCCTGGGGCCTCAGTGATGCCAAGCTCTGCCGGAAGGTAATCAGCACCCCCAACATCAAGCTAGAAGAAGCCCTACAACTCGCCCTCGCACACAAGGCCTCGCATCGCGACCAACTATTGGCAGCTTCGCACCTCATCCTCCTCGACTTGGTGCCAGAAAACTCAGATGAGGAGGACATCCATCTCATCCGTCAACCCACCCACTGGAGACCATTGGCTGCTGCCATCGCGGGACCCTCTGGAAAGGCCGCAGGATGTGCCCCGTGTGCCAGCTGCGGTGACGTGCATGAACACAAAACGTGCCGGTTCTACGATGCCACATACCACACTTGCGGAAAGCAGGGGCATCTCACCCGCATCTGCCGGTCCAAGGGAAGCTGGCCACAGCCGCTGCCCACTCTGCCAGGCCGCCACCGCCAACGAGACTGCAGCAGAATTCTCTGACCTCAACCTCCTCACTGACCGGCCAGTGTTCCAGGTACCATGTCTCCCCAACCGTTCTGCAACCCCGAAGATCCAAGTCCAGGTCTGGATCAAGGGGTCCCCCTGCACTATGGAAGTAGACTACGGTGTCGGCGCAGTCCTAGGCCACATTCTCCCTGACAGCCGCGAGGTCCCCTATTACTCATGGATCCTGACAGCCGCCAATGCAACTATGTGCAATTAGACTGGGAGGGCCTGGCAATTGTAGTGGGGGTAAGGAAGTTCCACAACTTTGTGTATGGCCATCCCTTCACAATAGCCACGGATCACAAGCCGCTGCTAGGCCTTTTCGCTGCCGACAAACAGACGCCCCAGGTGCTGTCACTTCATGTCCTCCGTTGGTCTCTGTTCCTAGCGGGCTACAATTATCGCTGAGAACACAGACTGGGCAAAGCGATGGGGCATGCAGACGCCCTGAGCCTGCTGCTGCTCCCGGCCACCGACGCGGCTCCTGCACCCAGGGTCTTGATGCTCGAAAGCCTCCCTGATCTTCCCCTGCAAGCTGCTGATGTCGCCACCCGCTTGGCCCGTGACCCCGTTTTATCCTGGGTCTTGGGCTGGGTGGTGAGGGGTTGGCCCTCTGCCTCCTTGGGGATGGAGTTTGCAGCTTTCTTAACATGGAAGGATGAATTATCGGCCAATAAAGGGGTGTCTCCTCTGGGGGGACAGAGTCGTGGTCCCCGGCAGCCTGAGGCAACAGGTCCTCATGGCACTTCACGAGGCACACCCAGGAATAGTAAGAATGAAGGCCCTGGCCCGGAGCTACGTGTGGTGGCCGGGAATCGACGCTGAAATCGAGTTGTGGGTCCAGAGGTGCCAGACCTGCGAAGAAGTGCAACCCAACCCACCAAGTGCACCCACACAACAATGGGAATCAACGTGCAAGCCATGGTCCTGGCTGCATGTGGATTTTGCCGGGCCGTTCCAGGGACTCCTGTTCCTAGTAACAGTTGACTCGTACTCAAAGTGGTTGGAGATCAGCCCCGTGTCCACCACCTCCACGAAGGTAGTCATCCAGGCCCTCCACTGAATCTTTGCGACCCATGGGCTGCTGGATACGATAGTCTTCGACAATGGGGCCGCATTCACATTGGCAGAGTTTCAGGACTTCCTCCAGCGGAACCTGATCCGGCACATCAGATCAGCCCCTTTCCACCCCGCTACCAACTGACAGGTGGAGAGAATGCTCCGCAAAGCTAAGGAAGCCCTCAGCAGGATAACGGATGGGGATTGGAAGTTTTGGCTGACCTGCTTCCTCCTAACACAGAGGATGACCCCCAAACCCATCAGCGGCCACAGCCCTGCAGAGTTGTTGATGGGCCGGCACCCCGCGACGTTGCTGGACAGGCTACACCCCGATAGGGTGCCAGACGCTAGGCGGATGGTGGAAAGTTGTGACGCGCCACGTGGATTCTTCCCCGGGGACCACATGTTCCTCAAGAATTTCGGAACAGGACTCCCATGGTTCCCCAGCAGGATTGTCAAAGTGACCAGCCCCATATCGTACGAGGTCTTGACGGAGGATGGCTGGCTCCTACAGAAGCACCTTGACCAACTCTGGTGGAGACAACTCCCAGAGGCAGAAGTGCTTCCCCCTCCAGCGGAGGGACCCGGAACGTACACCCCAGAGGCCAGCGTGCAGCCTGGCCCCCGAGCACAGGAGAGGACCCCCCCGATCAAAACACAGCCAGAGGCAACAGAGCCAGAGGTACCTCAGCCGCCATTCCACACGCCCCAATCTCCAGCCACAGCTAGTCAACTGGAGGCCATCACCCAAGACCCAGTGGCATCCCCCCAGTGTTCCCTCAGAGAGTGCAGACCCCCTGCCTGTTTGAAGGATTAAGTGACATAGGTTGGGTCTGAACTATGGGGGGAGGGGAGTTAAGTAGGTGGACCGCCACCAGGGGTCCACGGTTACAGAACGGAGCTTAGCTCCCTCAAACAAAAGGGTCCTCAGATGCTAGTCCACCTAGCATCGACCAATCATAACTTTGGCGGGGAATTCAAACCCCCCAGTGGGACAGTGGGTATGCCAGGTGGGTGTGTATATAGTTGGCCTTGCGGGGCCGTTGTGTGTCCATGTTGTGAAGTACCAATAAACGCGTCACACCGCATGTTGTTGTCTGGGTCCTTCATAATAATAATATACTTTATTGTCATTGTACATAGTACAACGAAATTAAAAGTGCAAACATTTCAGTGATCTACCACAATAATCATGCGCGCTCACACAGCCATTCACAACTGCTTCATAGCTCCCCTAAAGTTCACATAGCAACTAAACCACTGATGTCCCCAATTCCAATCTCATGCAGCATTTAGGGCAATAATGGCTCTTGGATAAAAACTGTTTTTTAATCTATTTTTCCTTGTTTTAATTGTCCTGTATCTTCTGCTCGAAGGCAGCAATTCAAACAAGGAGTGTTCAGGGTGTGATGAGTCCTGCAAAATGTTCTTTGTCTTTTTTAAGCATCGAGAACTGTCATGCGGCGAACCCAGTACTTTACATATACAGCAGAGCCACCTGCTTTTCTGAGAAAGGACCATTCACATCCATCTACTTGGACCCAAAAGGCAGAGATCTTGTGTCAGTGAGGAAGGGGAACTATAAATGGGAGGGGGGAGATAGCTAAACAACTGTAAAGCAGTTCTGAAAGACAGCCCTATTGGAATTCCCTCTTCCATCCTCTTCCATGTAACCCTTGGGTTGCAGTATTTCTCATGCCTACTTGGAAGCAAGGTCCATGAACTCAGTAGGACTTGCATTTGAGTAAATACCCACAGGGCTGAACTGCAAAAGGCACAGGCTCTCCCTTACCCTATTCAGCAGTGGCCACACCTGTGATTGGATCTGGGCCTCAAGAGCAGCAGCTGCCCTGCAGCCACTTTGGTCAAGCTCAGGCTTTCTTTTTTCTTTTTAAATCTTGACCCCCTGGATTCTGTGGACACAATCGTCAGCAAAGTGTGGATATAGATTCTTTGAACAAATGTGTGGGCAAATAAAAAGTGCTATATATTATTATTATTATTGTTATCGTTATCGTTATCGTTATAAGAAGGGGGACCCGCGATACTCATGGGGGGGAGCTCCACATGGAGGAGGAGGAAGCAGCTGCAGGTGAGCCTTCTTCCCTTCTCTCCCCCCCCAACACCAACAGTGAGGCCCGTGTGGCTCCCCGCCACTGGGCCCACCAAGCCTTCTTCCTCCTCCCCTCCCTGGCACCAGCAGCAAGGCCTGAGCTCGGCCTGCCAAGCCTTCTCCTTCCCCTCCCAGCGGCAGCGGCGAAGCCTGAGTGGCTCACAGCCGCCGGCACACCAAGCCTTCTCCCTCCTCCCCCAGCACCTGTGGCGAGGCCTGAGCTCGGCTCGTCAAGCCTTCTTTTTCCCCCCTCCCTTCCAGCGGCGGTGAGGCCTGAGTGGCTCACAGCTGCTGGCCCACCAAGCCTTCTCCCACCCCCTCTTGCCCCAGTGGCGGCACCGAGACAGTTGCCAGGGCATTCTCTGTGCATGCGCATGGAACGCTCTTTTACTTTTGGGGAGATTTAAATATCCCCTGTATACTTTTTTCAACTTTTTAGATTTTTCTGCACACCTGGATATTGCTCCAAGTGTGCAGGAAAATCTCTCTGCCCCCCAAGTGCCCCCAATGTGCGGATTTAGATATCCGTATGGAGGGGGCAACTTGGCTATTAGATATATAGATGATGATGATGATTGATTGATTGATTGATTTCTGAATTGCTCAACCCCGCAAGCGAGCTCTGAGCAATTTACAGCATTAAAACAGATAAAATACAATCAACATGATAAAATTATTACAGTGCACTAATAAAACAGCCAGTCCAGATGGCAATCAACCCCCTTTTTGCCAGCTGCCATGCTATCTGCGCTAGCAGGGAAGGGGACGTGGAGCCAAAAGTAAAAAAGGTTCTTGTGGCTTCCTCTCCCCACTGCCCTCTCTGTTCCACTTGATCACCTTACTTGTACAGTGTGGTAAGGTTTTTAAAAGGTTTTAGCCACAGCTGACTTCTCCATCATGTGTGTGTATTGGGGATCTGGACTTTCTGTTCAAATTTACCTGGCCAGCAGGGGGGAGCTCCACCCCAGATGATATCATCATACCCCCAAAATTGGATTGAAGGGAGTCTAATCCCACAGGGCAAAGAAAGTCCTTGTTCAAATCCCACCTCAACCATGAAGTGATTGCAAGTCAGTTACTTTCTCTCAGTCTTACCTATCCTACAGGATTGTTGTGAGGATAAAAGGAAGGGGCTGAGAAAGGATAAAAAATGTAATAAAGAAACCTCATTTTTCTAAATCGAGACAATCTTCCTTGAAATCTGTACTAGGCAGGTACAACAGGTCCACCTAGATACGTGGTGAATAGGGTGACCATCTAGTATAGAAAGCTACTTAAATGTAACGGTTAGACAGCTGATAGGAAAGGCCTGAGTTCAGATCTCTGCTGTCTTTGTCACAACATTCACTGACTGATCTTAGACCAGTCCCTTCCTATCTGCCTAATCTCCTCACTGGATTGTTGTCAAAACAGAAACTTTAGCAGCAGCCCAGGCTAACCAGACTTAATCAGATCTCAGAAACTAAGCAGGGTCAGCCTTGGTTAGTGTCTGGATGGGAGACCAGGAAGGAAGTGCAGGGTCTCTATGCAGAGGCAGGCAATGATAACGCCTGTCTTAATGTCTCTTGCCTTAAAAACCCTACAGGTTGCCATACATTGACTGCAACTTGACAGCACTTTCCACCACCACCACCACCAAAAATAAAATGGAGTGTGTGTGTGTGTGTGTGTGAAATGTATGCTCCTCAAAGGATGGGATGAAAATGTGCTACACTGTAGCAGCACAAAATCAAAAATAGGCTCCCATGTCCCAAGCGCCTGCATTTTTTCGATAAAACTCCCCTGCGGTTAAGCGGCTATTGGATAGTGGCGGCACAGTTCGCCACAACTGCAGTACCACACTCTGCCAGGAGGGGGAGGTCTACGCAGGAACCTGTGCTCGCTCAAAATTAGCGAGGGTTAAGTCAAGTGAGGGCAAACTGCTCTTTTAAAAACAAAACTTTTTACCTGTTTGTTTTTGATTCTGTACAAGGAGGCAGCAGGGACATCTGAGCCCTGCAGCCAAAAACTGCGCATAGGAAAAAATGCCGGCTATGTCAGTGTGCCCTACCAGCCTCAGGCTTTTTTTTTTTTTTTTTTTTTTGGGGGGGGGGGCATTTTATTTTTATATCTTTGTTTCGAGCGCCTGCACCCAGGCAGCATCAAAGGCTTGTACCCTTATAAAGGAAGCTGCCTCTCGGTGGCGTCCCCGGCTGCCTGCCCCCAACGCCCGGGGACCCCCGCAGCACCCGCCCTCCCGCCTCCCAAGCGCTTTCATCTATATAAGGCAGAATCCTCGCTTCCCCTCCCCTCCTCTGCCTTCTCCCAGACCCAAATCCAGCGTCCCACAGCTGGGCTGCTGCCACCCCTCGGCGCTCAGCATTCTTTCGCCTTGTATGGCCAAATCCTTTGGGGTGGGAGGGAACAGTTTGGGCAAACTCTGTCCTCCATTGGCCGCTCCTGCCGTCTGATCCCGCTCGATCCCAAACGGGGGAGATTAAAACAACAGCTAGTTAATTGCATCTCTTTGCGGGAATCGGAAACCCTTTTGTCGACCTCGAAGGGTTCGAGCAGGTTTCCGTCTGAGGCAGGTAAGGGCGGCTTCCTTGACTTCTGCTTAACACATGCGTGGGTGGGGAGAGGGAGACTTCCCCTTCGCAGAGAAATAACGACGAGAGGACCATACGAGTGTCATACGCACTAGATCGCTCTGCTAGGTCGCCGCATCCATCAGTCCAGAGTAATTACGACTACCGTCTGGGTGGCGGAGGAGCGGCGGGGGGGGGGGTCAACAGACCAACAGGGCTATATACCCTCTGGAATTTCCTTGATCTGATGATGCAGTGGGCTCCGATCCAGGAAAGTTTATGCCAGGGCAAGAGTTTAACGCTGCACATTTTGGGTGGGGGTGGAGTGGGGCTGCAGCAGATTAATAGTCAAGAGGTGATCTTTGGTGCCAGGCTGGGTCCTTAATTCCTTGCTGAAGCATTGCATGGGCACACGTGGTTAGCAGCCTCGTGGGTCTCGGAGAATTTTCCCTTTCTCTTTTTAAACGGTTTCAATATTTTTGTGGCATCCAGTCTGTCTGAGGAAGGGGACTGGTGAACCTGGATGGCAGACTGTTCAGCCTCATTTGGTTGGTCCGAATGAAAGGCACGATAGCGACGGGCGTCCTGATTGCTTTCACAGACATGCCCGCTCCTCCCTTGCTCCCAAGAGGTGGTTGATTTCTGAGCTTCCCTTTGATTTAAATGCTAAACATAAGGGGGGGGAATGTCAATGAAGAGGTGCCCACTCTTGGGGTGGGGTCCTGGCTCAATGGCGGAGCCTCTACTCTGCATGCAGGAGGTCCCGGTCCAATCCCCAGGACACATCAATGGTGTGGCTGAGTAAAAGGCAGCGTGGGGGACTGGGGATGTATTAGGGTTGAATGGCAGTCCATGCACTGTACAATGGCCCTGCTAGCCTGCCTGGGCTTGCCATTGGACTGCGTGTGCTCAGAGGATGGTTTGTGAGCAAGTTGCATGGAACAGGTGTGCCCCCAAAGGTGTCCATCTGGTAACACCCTTCAAAGAGGGCTCAAGAATGCTCTTTGACATGGATCGCCAAATCATCAGTTCAAGATGTGGGGTTTGAGAGGAGGGGGAGCATATAGGTGCTCAGTGGTGATCAGAATGCATTCTACACGTGCTCATAGGTACACATATGATTTATGACTATTTCACATTTTGCAATGAGGCTTTACAGGAATGCAGATGCAGATCTTTTCCCTAGACGTGATCCTAGAGGGGCAGTGGATTCCCTCCAAGAGTGCTTGGAGGCAATAATGGACTGGATGGGAATGAGGCTGAAGCTGGTTCCTAATTCCTTACCTGCAGTAAAAGGTAAAGGTTCCCTTGCTCGAAAGCCAGTCGAATCCGACTCTAGGGTTGCGGTGCTCATCTCCGTTTCAAAGCCGAAGAGCCAGCGCTGTCCAAAGACGTTTCCGTGGTCATGTGGCCGGCATGACTAAACACCAAGGTGCACGGAACGCTGTTACCTTCCCACCGAAGTGGTACCTATTTATCTACTTTGCAATTTCTTGCTTTCGAACTGCTAGGTTGGCAGGAGCTGGAACTAGAGACAGGAGCTCACCCTGTCATGCGGCACCCGGGTCTCGAACTGCTGAACTACTGACCTTCCACAGCCTGCAGTTCAGCGTCTTAACCACTTGAGCCACCGCAGCTCCTTCTTACCTGCAGATATAACTACAAATAGTGATGATCACTTTACAGGGCAAAAGCCCTGAAGTCTGGGGATGTAAGATTTGTGGTGGTCTAAAGCTTACTCTGGGGTGCAGAACATTTAACACATCAATATCCCTCCCTCCCATATCCTGACTGCCTTTCTCTCCAGTGGGGATCCAAAGCAGCTTACCTTGTTCTCCTCTCCTCAGTTTTATTCTCACTAGGCCAGGCTGAGGTTGCATGACTAACCCAGGGGCACCCAGCAAGTCTCCAAGGAAGAGGGGGGATGATTTGAACCTGGGTGTCCCAGATCCTGTTTTGACACTCTAACCACTCTAACCCCACGCTGACTATATTTGTGAATCGGGAACTGAGAAACACCTTCAGCCTCATCCACAGGAGCCCATAACCAGGAGCTTAATCCGGATCATGCAGTGGATAGGTGGTCACTTGACTACTGAGGCGGGACAGGGCCTGGGCTGGATGGAGTTTCACTCCAGTATCAAAAGGCCCGGCCTTTGGAATGTTGACATGCCATTAGATCCAGCTTTGTGTGTAACACCTAAATGATGTCTGTGGTCCTGGACTGCCTCTCACCATTGTCTCCTGGGGCACCAGCAGCATCTTGCCTCACTTTTCCATGTTTGGATGGGTCACTTATAGAATTCAGGAAACACCGAGGTTTCCAAACATTTTTCAGGGGTACTGTCTTTTATGAGGATTCTCTTTTTTATTTGTTTGCTTTACTTCATTGATACCCTGCCTTCCCCCCCCCATGGGGTCCCAAAGCAGCTCACATCCTTCTCACCTCCATTTTATCCTCACAACAACCCTGTGAGGTAGGTTAGGCTGAGAGTGAGTGACTGGCCCAAGGTCACCCAGCAGGCTTCCATAGCAGAGTGTGGAATCAAACCTGGGTCTCCCAGATCCTTGCCCTTCACTCTAGCCCAGGAGTCCCCTATCTTTTTGAGCCTGCAGGCACCTTTGGAATTCTGACACAACATGGTGGGTGCAGCCACAAAAATACCTGCTGCAGGAGGTGGGGCCAGCTGCAAAATGGCTGCCTTGCAGCTTACCTTCGTCACACAGTGAAGATCCTTGTGCTGTGGTGGCAGCTGCTGCCAAAGCAATGTTTTTTTTAAATCTGCACAGCCAATCAGAAGCCTTGCTGAGTGAAAACCCTGCCTGACCTCACCTACTTCCTAAAAACAATTGGCAGGCACCAGGAAAAGTGTCAGCCCATGAGTGCTATGTTGGGGACCCCTGCTCTAGCCACTAGACCACACTGGCCTCTGACAAGTGTTTGGAAACTTCTGCTCTTCCAGAAATACTGCAGCCAGGGTCTTAACTCTGGGATCTACTTTAGTAATATATTTCACCTGTAGCTGAAGACCTACACTGGCTCCCAGTTTATTTCCAAGCACAATTCAAATTGCTCTTTTTAACTTAGTGCTGACAATGGGAGAATGTGCTGTCCGATGTATCAAAAGTAGGATATAAACCCCCAGGCTGGGTTAATATTACTGCTGTACAGCACATAGAATATGATCAGCAACAAGTGACACTGGCAGTGGTATTAGAAGCACAGAAGATCATTAGTTTGAAAATCATCCAAGGAGATTCTTCAGTACTGAGAAAAGACATAAGCTTTATCAGTTTCTAAGATTCAATATTTGGGGGGGGATAATAGACATTAACTTGCACCCACTAGTAGCAATATCTGGTGAACTGGGCTTAAAGTGGGCAGATCTTTTGGGATTCATTACATATTTTTCTCATCCTTACTCCAAGGAGCTCAGGACAACACTCCTGATCTCCTCCCTCACAGCAACAACCCTGCAAGTTGGGTGAGGCTGAGAGGCAGCGACTGGCCCAAGGTCATCCAAAGAGCCTTCATGACAAAATATGCATCTGAACGCAGGCCTCACTAGTCTAGTCCGGCTAGGTACTACATCACACTGGGACCATAGAAAGGTGAACCATTGCCAAGGCAATATTATCACTTGGACCACTGAAGTATGCTGAATTTCTTCTCCATAAGATATATATATAACTCACCAAAGAAAAACCACTATTCTATAAATTTTAACACATTTTGTTATGTTTTTTATACTACAAATATGTTGTCATAAGTAACATTCATTGTATAAAATACATTCCATAAGTATGAATCAATATATATAGGTCTGTGGTCAAAGACCATAGAGAATGGTACTAGTACAATACAAAATCTTGATGGAAATATGATGAATTCAGTCCTGGGCACATTCCTGGTTCCTATTAGTGGTGTTACTTTAAGGCATCTTAATGGAGCTGTGAAGTGGGGGGGGATGGACTAAAAAGCCTTCATTTTTCCAAGCTTTGTTTTTCCCAAAGCTTTGGGAAGACATTAGAGATATATTGCATTGATCCACATTACTGTCATTCCTGTAGTGCTCCTTGAAGAGATTGGTGATGAATATCTACAGAGAGACTGAGTTGATAAAGATATTCGAAACAACTTTCTATTCTGGAAAGCTTGTCCTCTCTCTATCTTTTACATTCCTTGGATTCTTACATATTTTTCAAATGCATCTTTTTTCCACGTCATTGACTTTTCCCCTCTGTGTTTAATGGATGACCGTGGATGTAGTTATATGTGTTGGCCAGGAGCTTGGAAAAACGAAGGCTTTTTAGTCCATTTTTTTCCTTCACAGCTCTGTTAAGGCGCCTTAAAGTGATAACGCCACTAATAGGAACCAGGAATGTGGCTAGGACTGAATTCATATTTCCATCAAGATTTTGTATTGTACTAGTACCATTCTCTATGGTCTTTGACCACAGACCTATCTATATTGACTCATACTTATGAAATGTATTTTATACAATGAATGTTACTTCTGACAGATATTTGCAATATAAAAAACATAACAAAATGTGTTAAAATTTATAGAAGTGTGTTTTTTCTTTGGTGTTATATATTTTCTCTATATATTTACACTGAAGCCTGTGTTTTTTTGAATTTCTTCTCCAAGCAGTGCAGAGTGGAGAAAGTCGAATGATGTGAGAGTCCCAAGGAAACCAAGTCAGACACAGAAAACTGGACTGACAATTCAAGCAAAGAAAGAGATGCAATTTGACTCACCTTTGCAGATGACAAGAAATCTCATTATTTCTTTTATGGCAAATTTCAGCCTGGCAATTACGGGGCATAATGCAACATATCCCATCATTACAAAGTACAGGGAGGTTTGCTGAAAGGCCATACAGACTTGTGATGTGGAATAGCTTTCTTCCACCAGTCTAGAGATTTCCAGCAGAAAGGTGGAGAATACAGCTGCCATGAGCATGCCTGGTAGCTGTCAACTCCAAGCTGTGAAATTTCTGGAAATTTGGGGGTGGAGTCCGGGGAAGGCAGGGTTTTGGTAGGGGAGGGACCTCAGCAGAGCATGAGCCATAGAGTCCACCAGCCATTTTCTCCAGGGGAACCAATCTCTGTCATCTGGAGATCAGTTGTAATTCCAGGACCACCTGGGAACCTACTTTTAGGTAGTGGAGGTGCCTTTTGAGGAATTACAGCACGATCCTCATCCCCAAGCCAAAAGTTTTTGGGATGCTGGCTAGTGGCACCAGTGATACCCTGCTGTTTGTATGCCAGCAGCACCATAGCCAGGATTAGGATGGGGCTACCTGAGGCAGAAGCAGAAGGAAGAGACCAGCTAGTGTGTGACAACTTTTCACATGCAGGCAACAAAAAACTGAGCCCACTTCCAGCTAGACAAGTGATCTAAGGCCCTTATTGGACAAAGGTGTGAAATTTCAAAAGGCACCAAGCTGACTAGCTGCTATGCATCTTCAGAGCCAGTTTGCACATGCTGGTGAATGAATTGGCAGAATGGACTGTACTGCTGAGGACTGTAGGGGATGGATTCCAGTTTGCATTAAAACAAAACCTCGATGCAAATAGAAAACTAGGGCAGCAAGAAGAAAGGTTCTATTGCAGCTGCATACTTACTGTGCTGGTTTTGCAGGGAGTATTTAGCACACGAGAACATTCCAAAAGGTGATCCTCCACTGACAGTCTATGGTGGTACAAGCCATTCTTCCACCACAGGTCTCTGCCACCTCATTGCCAATTAATTTCCCCTGCATGTGTGAACTAGGACTCAGTTTTCCTTCCTTCACCAGAATTAGGATTGCACTGCAAGTTGGGAATGGGAAACATTTATCTGCTTCAAAGACAGTAGTGGGAGCAAAGCATGTATGGGACCACTAAGCTACGGATACAGATGAAACCACTGTCAGTGCCGCTTTGCAGAATAACATTCTTTGCATAATCCTACTCTCTGTGGGTTCATTTTTATCTTGGCTTTATAAGCAACAATTCAGATTCCTCACATCCCAATCTTGTGCCTTCACAAAACTCTGGCAACTTGTTTACAACACCACAGCAAAAACACTACCCAGTTTAACGTGAGAGGCTGAGATGCTGCCAGAGCCAAGCAATATCTTACCTCCTGCCTTATCAGCAAGGCCAGCATCAGGGGCATCACTGGGCAGCAGGCACGGCCCCCATTGTGCAGCCACCACTACAGCAAAGACATGTGCACTTATAGGGCTCAACTATGACAGTGGAACAGGGCAAGGATGAACTTAATGTGGCAGAAGTGTAAGGAAATTGTTGCTGTCCTGCAGACGAGTGTTAGCAATACCACTACATTATCAGGACTCCAGGGCCTGACCCTATCCACTGTTTTGCTGGTGCAATCATTCTTAGGATTGGGGTGTTAGAAATTCTAGAAAACAGCTGTGTTCCCCGGTAAAAGCACAGGCCTTCGAAGCAGCTCGGTCCATTCACACGTGCTCCCATATTCCATGATTTACCATGAACTGCCTCCACTGAAAATAGAGCTGCCAACTCTGTTCTGGGAAACACCTGGAGATTTGGGGGGAGGAGCCTGTGCAGGGCAGGGGTTGAAGTGGGGGGGACCTCAGCAGGGTACAGCACCATAGAGTTCTCCCTCCAAAGCAGCAGTTTGTTCCAGAATTGATCTCAGTCACCTGGCATGCCTAACTGGAAAACGTTGGCATGTTCCAAATGCGATTACATCACCATTGGCCCAGGCTACATTGAGTATTTCTGACCAAGCGAGAAAGGTACACAGTTAAATCATTACTATAGGCAAATGTACCTGATCGTGGCAGCAAACTATCAAGAATGAGGCCTCTGATTAATATCTTTGCCTCTGGTCACAGACAATAAACATCAAAAAATTTAATCTTGGTTAATTTATAAATAATGATTATTGCATTGTAATGTCAGGAGCCATTCTGTCATTTGTTTGAACACTGAGGAAGGCCAATGGGCTGAAACACGAACGATCAGGGTCAATAATGGTTATTTTTGGTTGTCACTGTACAATTTGATTCTTAATTGAGGCTATCACCAGGGCCAATATCTGTTTTGTAGTATGCTTTGTAATAAACAGATGTGTATTTTTGCATATCTCTTAATATTTAATGTTTTTAACTTGACTAACAGAATTATTGGACCTATACTCTTAGATCTTCTTATCCTTTTTGGTTCAATTCAATTCCGTTTGGGTTAAGTTCCGCCCCCTTTTTGTTTTCAGTTATGTTCCAAATACAACAGTCCTGGTATACCACTACATGAATGAGTCTGGGGGGTATCCTCAGGTGCACACAGTCTGTTTTTTCCTCCCTCTCCTGTTTAAAGAGATAATATAATGAACGACTTCTGCCATCACAGCAAATTATAATTTGTCATCATGTTGGAGCCACCTAGCTATGGCTTGTGACTGCCCTGCTGCAACTCAGAATCCCAAACTGTTGTTTACTCCTGGCTTAGGATCCTGGTTTGCAAGGCAAGCGCCAGCCACACTTTTGGTAATGAATGATGGTTTGCCACCAAAGCAGAAATGTTTAATCGGGCCATGGGGGAGGGAGTACGGAAGTGCCTCTGGCTTGTTCATTCACATAAAGGTCAACCACGGTTTGGTGTTACATCTGAACTAGGCCATCGCTCTTGAGATGATGGGATGAGAAAGACAAATTCCATCTGTTAGCTGTAGTGGCTTGCTCACAACTTCCAGGTGCAGCCTGGAGATTTCCTGGAATTACAACTTGTCTCCAGATGACAGAGATCAGTTCCCCTGGAGAAAAAGGCTGATTTGGAGGCTGGACTCCAGGGCATTATACCCAACTGAGGTTCCCTCCCCTCCCCAAACCCTGCTGTTCCCCAGACCCCACCCCCAAATTTCCAGCAGCTTCTCAGCCCAGTATTGGCAACCCTAGGCATAGCCTATGTTAAAAGGGTTTTGAAAGGAATATTGAGATAACCTATGTGAAACACTTTGGAAACACTGTTTTTCTAATGCCCAGAAAGCAGGCCTTTAATCTTCGATATCATAACTTTCTCACCTCCCTCTTCCCACTACACCCCAGAATACCCCCTGAAGCAGCATGGGAGTCGGTTTAGGCTGCATCTGTAGAGGGTCAAGAAGGTCATGCCCTGTGGGTAAAAGTCCTTCCACACAGCTAAATGCTCTGGTATATCCAAGTGTAAGCCAAATATGAGCAGTCACAGTGGCAAAAAAGGCTAATGAGGTCTTGGGGTGGATTAGAAGAGGCATAACATCCAAATTACCAAACATAATAGTCCTGCTGTACACTGGAGTACTGTGTGCAGTAATGGAGGCCACAATTCAAAAAGGATGTGGACAAAATGGAGTGGGTGCAGAGGAGAGCGACAATCAGGGGCCCGGAGGCCAAGCCCTACAAAGAAAGGCTGAGGGACTTGGGAACGTTCAGTCTGGAGAAGAGAAGAGCAACATGATTGCTCTCTTTAAGTATTTAAAGGGCTGTCATTTAGAGGAGGACAGAGAGCTGTTCCTGGTGGCAGCAGAGGATAGGACTCGCCATAATGGTTTAAAATTATGGGCAGAAAGGTACCAGCTAGATATTAGGGTGGGTGGTTTTTAATTCAGCAAAAAAATCAGCTGCCTAGGGAGGTGGTGAGCTCCCCCTCACTGGCAGTCTTTAAGCAGCGGCTGGACAAACACTTGTCAGGGATGCTCTAGGCTGATCCTGCATTGAGCAGGGGGTTGGACTAGATGGCCCGTATGACCCCTTCCAACTCTCTGATTCAGTGATGGCTGACAGGATGGTTATATTATGCTGGCCAAATCAATGCTATTGACAAATCAGTTCCAGTGTTTGGAACAGATTCAGAGCACAGCAGACATCAGTAAACAAGGTGGGGAAATGGATATTCCATTTAAATTATGTATTACCTTATAAATACAGCTGAAGGGTATGAAAAATCTTGCTATGGTAAAAGGAATACATCTGCAACTGTCTGGGAAATGTAGGGACTATTGTCTGGGGCTGCAGAAGGGAAGGAGGCTTGGGAAAATGGAAGACGAAAGGAAATATATTCTCTGCAAAGGAGAACTAATTCTAGAGGGCTGGCACCTCTGACGGAGTTCATGCTTTGGCATGTGGAAAGTCCCAGGTGCCATCCTCAACGTTTCCAGTTTAGAGATAAAAAGGCTGCAGGGGTGAGCAAGATCTTTCGGTGTCTGAAACCCTGCAGAGGCCCAGTCAGCTAGAGTAGACCTGTGGCCTGACTCAGTATAAGGCAACTTCATCCGCTTGTGTGTGTGATCAAATTGCATAGCTACAGGTGCAGCCTGAATAGGAGCTGCGGGGCACCTGTCAGTATATGCAAAAGCTTTACTGAAAGACCCAGGTCTGCTTCTCAAGAGGGACTGCAAGGCTGCAAGTGTACTGAACACAGTGGAGAAGGTCTGGAGCGCTAGCATCACTCTGGCCAGCGGTAGCTTTGTCTGTGATAAGGGTTAGTAGAAAACAGGCAGCTGGTGACAAATGTAATGTTGGGTAACTTCCCACCGTAGGCTGGAGGACAAAGAGGCTTTTATCCTCTTTGCAATGGGAGGTGTATCTCAGCCTTGAACTAATCATCTCCCTCCCTGTCTTCACTAACAAACCGGCCTTTGAGCTCAGCAATAATTGTCTAAGGTTTTTTTTCTCCTTGCTAAGCAACTCCCTCCCTTCCAAGGGAAACTGCTGGGCATACTCATATCAGCTCTGTAAAGGAGGGTTTTTTTTTTTTAAATAATAATACTTAAACTCTCTGAAGTTCCAGAACAAGAGGCTGGGCAAGTTGAGTCCTCAGATGTCTGTACCTGTGTAGTGAGGTCCCCAGAGGGAAAGTTTCCAGCATAGTATTGCAGGGCAGCGAAGGAAACAGCACCGAGACCAGTTTAAGAATTTCCTGGACCAGGACTCAGTGTGGGGGAGCGAGGGCTCCCCCTCCAGAAAAAGCATGGGTAAACGTCAAAATCAGCACTGGACTGCACGTAGACTCAACCACCTTGTATTGGTTTCTGCAGGTTGGGGTGAGAAGGACACAAACAACAACCACTGCATTGTTCTTGTGGAATCCTTCGGGGGGGGGGCCAGCTCTGAGCTGGTGTTCCCAGAATAGCAGTCCCCGGGGAAAGGCCAGTTAAGAGCCAAGAGACGATTCCATTCCCTAGTTCGCAAAGAAACTGTAACAGCTTCCACTGTTTCTTGGGGAAGGGAACGAGGGAGAGGAGATGGAACAAATGCTCCTTCTCCTTATCTAGTAGCCTCTGATAAGAACAGCATTGCAGGATTGGGCCAAATGTGAAACTCATCCAGCGTCCTGTTTCCCCCAATGGCCAACCAGATGGATAGAGGAAGCCTGCAAGCAGGGCATGAAGGTAACAGCCCTCTCCCTACTGGTGCTTCTCAGGAACTGATATACTGCCCCTGAGCATGGAGGTTCTATCTAGCCATCAGCGTGGAAGGTCCCTTCTTATGATGCCCATTGGTTTTAAACAAATAAATATTTTGGTAGCAATTAAGAGGACTGTTGCTGTTGGCACTTATATCAATAATGTCAAGTCTATTACCTCTCAACCTCAATATTGTGGCTTTTCTTAGCTCCTCCTGGTCATCCATGTGGGAAAGGCTGTACAGAAAAGACAGGGCATTCTCTATTATGTGGTTTGGATTGTGCCCTTCCTCCAAGGAGTTCAGAGGAATGCTCACAGTTCTTCCCTTCATCCTCAGGCTGAGAGAGATCTGAATAGAGATTTGAATCTAGGTGCCCCCCCCCCAATCATAGTCTGGTGCCCCAACCAGTACACTTCACTGACATTCATAGGGGCAGGAGTAATGTCCACCCTTAGCCATATTCTTGCTCCTAGAAAGACAACTTGCAGTGTTTACACCTGAAATTAAAATGTAAGCTCCGATGGAGACACCCCCCAGCCGTAGGGTTGCCAACTCCAGCTTGGGAAAGTCCTGGAGAAATCTGGGAGGGGAGAGCTTAGGGAGGGGAGGGAGCCCAGCAGGGACATGATGCCATGCAGTCCACCTTCTGAAGCTGCCATTTCTTTAAGCTGGAAATCAACTGTAATTCCAGGAGAACTCCAGCCCCCACCTGGAGGTTGGCAAACCAAGCCCCAAGACAAGTTGATTCCTCTCTCCCCCCAAGAGAAAAAGTGTGCAGTTTGCAGTATTTTTGGATACGGGTGATGTTGAGGGATTCTGGGACCCAGGACTTTTCCTGGGACCTCCCCAGTTCCCTTGAGTCCTTTCTCTGGTTGGGTGGAGACTGGCAAGGGCCTGAATCTAGTACAGAGACAGACAATGGTTTTTCAGCAAAGCTCAGTTTATTCCATTGTGCACTCTTGAGACAGAAAACACTCTGTAGCATTTCAGTTTCAGTATCCAATGAAGCATTTCAATATTCAACATAGAATATTTCAGCCCAATACTTAAAATAGTGCACTTGTATAAGACTCAGAATTCTCTGGACTAGTCATCAAGGTCTCACATGGAGCTTGTTGATGGCCAGCATTGACCATTAGTAAACCAGAGATATATCTCTTTCTTGGACCTGTAGCTGCTAACATACTGACTGCTGTGCCCATCATATAGATCTACCATGGATGTGACGCAAGAACTGACCCAAATCCCTCCCACTTCTCTCTGTCTTTGGGGTCAGGAAGCTCACAGAAAGTCATGGACAGTCAAGGAAGCTAGTTTCAGATATCCTCTTTTGATTCTGATAGTGACACCACTAACTTCTGGAATGTATAAACATCCTCTAAGGCAAAAGTCATGTACAGAGTTATCGGTACCAGAAGGCCACAGCACCAGCGAAGTTCTGAAACCTCCTGGGAAACCAAACCAAAGATTCTACTATAGAGGCTAATTTATTGTAAAAATTAAAGTATCAGTTTTAGCAAGGGACTGAGGCTCAATCCAGGCCCCAATTCTACGACAGGTGACATAAATGGGGAGGCTGGAATTAGGGGTATGCATGGACTGGCCATGACAGAAAGACCTTTCGGCGGACATTTGGGGAGGGGCTGTGGCTCAGTGGAGGAACCTCTGCTTGGCATGCAGAAGGTCCCAGGTTCAATCCCCAGCATCTCCAGTTAAAAGGATTAGGCAGTAGGTGATGAGAAAGACCTGCAACCCTGGAGAGCTGCTGCCAGTCTGAGCAGACAATCCTGACTTTGATGGGCCAAGGGTCTGATTCAGTGTAAGGCAGCTTCCTATGTGTGGCCTGGCAGCAAGGTAAGGGATGCTTGGTTGCTATCAACCTGTTTGCAAATTGTTTTGCCATTCCTATGAGAGCAAAGTATGACTGTTCCCCGATTCATGTTTAAATCAGCACAATCGTTCTTTTTTCTTCCTCTTCTGTGTGCCAGTCAACAAGAACTGTAATTTGTATATATGGAAGTGTGCTGAGATTTGCAAATATGTGGTAGGTGTTTTCCTGCCTCCTGTATGATGAAATGGAGAACGAGCATTGTGTAGTGCCTAGCATGTGAGATACAGGGAGATCTGGACTCAGACCCTCACTCTACCATAAAGAAGGCTGGGTGACCTTGATCCAGTTTTTTTTAGCCTATTTTCTCTCATAGGGTAGCTAAATAAGCGAGCCTTAACTCACAAAAAGCTTATGTTGAGATAAAATGTGTTAGTCTTTCAAGTACCACTGGTCTTCTGTTTTCTTTTGCTGCAATACACTAACATAGCTGCCTTTCTGGAATTATTGCCATAGGGAAGGGGAACTGTGAAAATAAAACTGGGGGGAGAGGACTATGCATGTAGGATTGCAAACTCATATTTGGGGGGGGGATCATCCAGAATTACAGCTGATCTCCAAACTACAAATATCCATTCCCCTGGAGAAAATGGCTGTTTTGGAGGGTGGACTCTGTGGCATTGTGCCCAGCTGAGGTTCCTCTCCTCCCCAGCCCCCATCCCCAAATCTGCAGAAGTTTCCCAACAAGGAGCTGGTAACCCTTCATGCACCCCCAACTAATGCTCCCTCTAAGCTGTGGAATCCTTTGTGAACTAACTGGCATTAAAGTTGTGAGTGAGTAGTTTGACTACTGCATAAATTAGTTTCCTCTGGAGCCATCCCTTCCTGAGCTAAGACAAAAATCTGTGAGCTGGAGGCTAAAAAACTGTGAGCTAGCTCACACTAACTCAGCTTAGAGGGAACACTGCTTCCAACTCCTTGGAGGAAGATGGGATTCAAAATCTAATCTCTCCTTATAAATAATTATCTTTTGGTTTCGCAAGATTCCATGCGCTCCCATTGGCTGTAAAATGCCCTCCCTCAGCCATTGGCCCATCAGCCGCCACTCAAGAGTACTCGCGTGCCATTGGCTGGGTGCTGGGTCTGCTCCTCTTCCCCACCCACTTCCCCTGGCAGACGGCTCTCTCTCCTGAGGAAGACAGTTCTCTTGACTCCTGTGAGGGACTGTCCCCTCAGTGGCTGTTGGTAGGTAGCCAAGCTTGGTTCTGTGAGTAAGTAAACAAAGGACTTTCAGCATAACCCCCTCCCCAATGGCCACTTTCCTGTCAGAATAAATGGGAAAAGGCTCTTTCTCCTGCTTAGCTTCAGCATGGCTGGCTGGCTAACGAGGTGGGCCAGCGACCATCAGATCATTTTCTTCAACTCCCCGCTGTGTGGCTGACTTTCCCCTAGGGCTGCCAATCTCCAGGTGGGACCTGGAGATCTCCCACTGTTACAGTTGACCTCCAGATGACAGAGAGCAGTTCCCCGGAAGAAAATGGTTGCTTTGGAGGGTAGGCTCTATGGCATTATACCCTGCTGAGTCCTTCCACACACACCACAAATGCTGCCCTCCACAGGATCCACCCCCCCAAATCTCCAGGTATTTCCCTAATCAAAGTTGGCACCTGTACTTTCTCCTCTGTCAGTAAAAGGCCCTTTCTCCTTTAGGAGAAAACTCATTGGGCCCAGTCCTGATCAGGTTGCCAACTCCAGGTGGGCAATTCCTGGAGATTTGAGAGATGGAGCCTGGAGAGGGTGAGGTTTGAGGAGAGGTGGCACCTCAGACAGGTACGATACCATAGACTCCACCCTCCAATCCAGCCATTCCCTGATGGGGAACCATTGTTGCCAATCTCCAGGTGGGGGTTGGAGATCACTCAAAATTACAACTGCTCTCTAGGAGGGATGGGGGAGGAGATGGAAAACTAAAGGTAGGTTGATGGTTGGCTGGGAGGGAGAGAGGGTTGTCAACTCCAGGTTGGGAAATTCCTGGAGATTTGAGGGGTCAAACCTGGAGAGGGTGAGTGTTGAGGAGGGGTGGGACCTCAGACAGGTACAACGCCATAGACTCCACCCTCCAAACCAGCCACTCCCTCCTGGGGAACCACTGTTACCAATCTTGGGGGTGGGCTGGAGATCACTCAAAATTACTACTGCTCTTCAGGTAGCAAAGATCAGTTCCTCTGGAGAAAATGGTGAACTCTGTCATTATACCCTGCTGAGATTGCCACAACAAATTGTCACTGAGTGTCCAAAGCCGGGGCACTCTCCTAGAGCCCGTTGTATTTATTTCCACAATGGGCCTTATTCCTAGTTAATAAATAAATTGCTGTAATAGGCTGTATTCTCCTGCCTGTCTGTCAAAGTGAGCAGTGACTCACAAAAGCTCATACCCTGCCACAAATTTTGTTAATGTTTAAGGTGCTGCTGGACTCTTGGTCTTTTCTGTTTATTTAGTTAAACATGTATGCCTCACCTTTCTCTCTCAGGTGGCTTATAATTCCAATTGTTTTTTTAAAAAATAATTAGGTATATGGTAAAATACCATCTCACTCCTCCCCAAGAAACTGGTTGCAGCTTCAACCCTTGTAAAAGTCTTCATAACAACAACAACGCAGGCCTCCTTAAAACTTCTGAAGACTGTGGCCCCCTCACCTCCTCAGGGAGCCTGTTCCACAAGGTGGGAGCCATGACAGAAAAGGAAGGTGCTCTGAATGCCCAGTGGGCCACCTTAAGTGGAAGAACAACTAAAGGGTGGCAACCAAAAGACCTCAGTTAGTGCTAGAGTTACTAGCAGGCCTGGAAAGAAAACAAAATACCCTGTCCTTTTAAGAGAGACTTAATTTGTGGAAATGGGCAAGTGAAGCTTTCACATTACCTGGTAAATAACATTCCATTAAGCCTCCATTAAAGGAACATTTCACTTTTGCTCCAGGAAGCTGTCAACCCTAGTTGGTAGGATTGCCACTGAGGCCAGTGCCCCGAGGAAGACATGGCTGCCTGCCTAGAAATAACAGGTGTGCCTCTGTGGTCATCCCAGTTTATTTATTGCTTATGGGTGAGGTAGATTATGTGCTCCTCCATCTCATTTTAAACATTAGCATCATAAAGCTGAAGTCTCACTTGGTCTGTGTATATTCCCTATTTACACTTTGCTTCTTGTTTGTGAACCCTGAAGAGAAGTTCAGTATATCTAAGAGATCCTGCAGTATTGATTTTTCTTTCTCTGTGTGTGACTCTGGGGCCCATCTGACTGCACAACCAATCCCAAAAGCGTTCATTTAGAGCAATACTATTTTTAGGGACAATAAATTACATCACATGGAATAAGAGACAGTGCCTCCAGGTTCCTCCCTCCTTCAACATTGTGGAAGATGCTAAGAATTTGTGGATCTTGCACAGCACATGACATATACCCTGGTGTTTGTTGAGGCATGGGCAGCTTTTCAACCATGTGCAGCTTTTCAACCATGTTGTTCAGCTTATTTGGACAGCAACATGCATAACACCAGCCCTGCATGTTCAAGTTGGCCTTTGCATAGGGTCTAAATGGATGTGACCTCAGAATGGTAGGAGGGCTTGTAGCTCAAGTAGCAGAGCACATGCATGTTCATGAAACGGGTCCTAGCCTGGAAAAACCTCCTTCAGATCCTTTAGAAAGCAGCTGCCCATTGGAGCAACACAATACTGGGCTAGATGAGCCAATGGTCTGATTAGTAGAAGGTCATTTCACACACTCATTAGGGAGCAGTGTTGCCAACCTCTAGGAGAGGCCTGGAGATTTCCTAGAATTAGAACTGATCTCCAGGGGACAGAGATCAGTTCCCAAAGGAGAAAACGGCTGCTTTGGAGGATGGAGTCTATGGCAGGGGTGCCCAGACTTGCCACACAGAATAAATGTCAACAAAAGAGCAATTTCTGTCAGAAGTTCTCTCAGCCCCACCTACCACATAGGGTGTCTGTTGTGGGGAGGGGAAGAGACTCCTTTGGGTAGTGAAGGGCAGGGTATAAATCCAATCTCTTCTTCATTACACACAGGTTTTTATTGAAAAATATACAAATTCACTTTTTATTAACATTAAATTAGACTGTGTGAAAGAGCCGCATGTGGCTCCCGAGCTGTGGTTTGGCCACCCCTGGTCTATGGCATCGTATCCCCCTGAGGCCCTGCCCTGCCCCAAATGCCTCCTTCCCCAGGCCTCACCCTCCCAATCTCCAGGCATTTCCCAACCCAGAGTTGGCAACTCTAATTAGTGAAGAAGGTGTGTGGCAAGGAGAGGTGAGTAATTGGTATCCACCTTCTCTCCAAATGACTTCTGCATGAATTTTTTTCCCCTTTGATTGTAAGCGGTGCTGTAGATCTGTAAGCCATCCTGAGCCTTTGTAACAAGGTAGGTAAAAAAATCAAAATAAGTTTTACTTAAAAAAAAAAGACTTTGAATACCATTAGAGTAGCTCTCCATTTTTATTTGGACTTTGGGATGGCTGAATAAATCTTACAATCTGCTTGAGAACTCCTAACGTGATCAAACTCCATTCCAGGGTGGGATCAAAGTTGTATATTTTGAAGAATATCTAGTTCCTGCTTATTCTTCCTCTTCATGATGGGAGCCTCTAATCCTGATTAACAAACTGTGGCTCAAGGAAAGAGCACAGACCCACATGCCCGCCTTGCCTGGCTAGACAAAGAGAGCAGGGGGAGGGGAATGGAATGCTAGGAATCTGCTAGGAACAGATAACCAATTTCCTGCTTATTCCTGAGTAGGCCTAAAGCTTGGGTGCTTGTTTGTGAGCCTGCCTTTGTGTAAATAGCAAGTTGGCTAACTGAGGGTGGCTCATTCAGAGGAAAGGATCCTGGTGAGAACTGTCATGAATGTCTGATGACATTTTCATCTCTTTTTTAAGAAACTGGCCACTAAGCGGAGTTGCTGTCTTTCTTTTTCCTAGCTGGTCTCCTGTACCCAATGAGGCAGAAGTAAAAAAGATGATTTCCTTATCTTTGTAGTAGCTTATCTCTGTACTTCCTGAGCAATTCATCTAGCATTTACAGACCTAGGTGCACGGATGTTGCATGAGAGTTTTCAAAAGCAGGCACCTTCCCCTTCATAACTAGGCTTGCCAACCTCCAGTTGGTGGCTGGAGATCTCCTGGGATTATAACTATATCCGGGTGACAAACATCAATTCCCCTGGGGGAAATGGCTGCTTTGGATAGGGTTGCCAGCTCCAGGTTGGGGAATACCTGGAGATTTGGGGGTTGAGCCTGAGGAAGGTAGGGGAGGGACTTCAGTAGGAGTATGATGTCACAGAGTCCACTTTCTCCAGGTGAACTGATCTCTGTCACTTAGAGATCAGTTGTAATAGCAGATCTCCAGCTACCACCTGGAGGTTGGCAAGCCAAGCTTTGGAAGATAGACTCTATGGCATTATACCCCACTGAAGTCCTCCCCTCCCCAAACCCTGTCCTACCCAGTCTCCACCCTCAAAATCTCCAGGAATTTCCCAACCCAGAGTTGGCAACCCTATCCATAACCATGCTGAGTTGTTTTTATGCTCAGACTCAGAACTTCCATCAGTATAATGAGAATTATAGTGACCTACCTTGCAGAGTTGATGTGAAGAATGAGAATGTAAATCACTTTGCAAACTAAAAGAAATAAGTACTTGTCATTTCCCAGAGTTCATCCACATGTGCTTTATCTATTGTTTTCAGTTGTCTTGAGTATTGTAGTCATGACATAAACCCTGGCAAGATAATTAGGATGCTGTTGTTACTAGCAAGAACCTACTGGATCTGGGAAAGGCTGCTGCTAACTCTACGTGAGGAAATTCCTGGAGATTTGTGGGTGGAGCCTAGGGAGGACGAAGTTTGGGAGCTCAGCAGGGATGTGCCACCAGACAAGTCCACCCACGCAACCTGCCATTTTCTCCAGGGGAACTGATCTCTAGTCTGGAGATCAGTTGTAGTTCTGGGATGACTACAGCACCCACCTGGAGGTTGGCAACAATTGGGATCTGGGCCTTTTTCACCTTCAGGGTGGGATGAGCAGCATGGATTATTTTACAAAGTGTAACACTCCAATTTTGGAGGAGAGATTCAAAACGTGGTATTGGAAGGCCTCATCAGTTATTGAACATTCAAAAATAAATGTCCAAGATTTGAAACGATAAAATGTTAGGCTGACTAGATGCAAAGCACAGTTCGTTTAGTACATTTGTATCTATTTCTTTCTGCAAGGAGCTTGGGATAACATACACAGCCATAAATCTCAAGTGTACATTCCGTGAGAACCTATTTAGATCTCCATATGCGTATCTTTATGAAATCTGCAGTCTCAGGGTTTGTGTCAGAAACAAGCCAGAAAGTCCTGCCATTCCCCCTCATTCCTGATATGAAGGCAATGGAACAAAGCACAGTATGTTGGTTCCGCCAGTTCAGATGACACAAGAAACTGCATTTTGTGCCACACCAGTCAGCCCCATACACCAAACCAGTAAACTAAGGTTTGTTCTTTTGCCTCCAAATCAGGATTCTAAACCCTGGTTTACTCCCAACTTAGAATCTGTGCTTTGTAGGCAAGAGAACAAACTATAGTGCTATTTCACCCAAACTGGACATCACAAAAAATTGCACCTTATTCCAAACCAGGAGATTGTCAGCCTCTGTTCTGTGGATGAATGGAAGAGTAAGCATTGCAGAACTGAGAACTTCCTGGCTCATTCTCATCACAAGCAAGCCAGAGTTTATCCTTGACATATGAATGCAGCTCATCGAACTGGCAAAGACCAAGTCTACTCTGGTCTAGACAAATCCATGAAGTCTCTCCGGCCTGGGTAGTTAATTAACATGAACTTGATTGATGGGACCAATTTTTTTTCTCCCAGTAAAGTCAGGAAAATGTTTACACAGATAAATCGTGCATCTGTAAAGCTGAGGTTCAAATAAGTCTCAAAGATTCGCTGCACGAAAAACCAGGGTGAGGGCAAGACTTCTGATTGCCAGCTCTCGAAGAATTAATTCATTCAGCCTTCTCTTGTATCCAGTAAACCCCCGTTTATTTTCCAGGCACAGAAAAACATCCAGCAAGATGTCCAGTAAGCGAGCCAAAGCGAAGACCACCAAGAAGCGACCCCAGCGTGCCACCTCCAATGTCTTTGCTATGTTTGACCAGTCGCAAATCCAAGAGTTCAAGGAGGCCTTCAATATGATTGACCAAAACCGTGATGGCTTCATTGACAAGGAGGATCTGCATGACATGCTGGCATCTCTCGGTAACAAAGCAATGCCCCGTTCAACACGTGCTGGCGCAACACAGCAGCCAATAGGATGAGCTGAGACTTGGGAATCCGTAGCTTCGGATCTCTCACCTTGGCCATGAACTGATTAAGCAGTGCAAAGAAAGTGGCTCTGTCTTAGTCTCATCCCTCCCAACTTTTCAAAATGGGGTTATGATACCAACCTGCTTCACAGGGTGGTTGTAAGGGTTATGGAGATAATGTATGTGAAGCATTCCAGATGCTCTATAACAGCTAAATCTGATTTATTCTATGTGTTGTGCTTGGATGACGCCTTGAACTGGCCATTAAGGAGGTCTAAGGTCAGGTCATGTATGCATACAGGTATCCAAGGGACACACTTTAGCTGAACTGAAAAAAGTAGGGGAGGGGAGGCAGAAACTGGTAGACTGATGAGATGCAAAGAAGTCAGAGCTCCTGCTTATTTAGAAGTTGGAGAAATGAGGAAACTTTGGCAGGGCAGCTCTGAGGTCATGGCTCAGTAGCACTTTGCCTGCAGAGGGTCCCAAGTTTACCTCCACTTAAAAACAAGTTAGGTAGTGTTAGGAAAGATCTTTCCCTGAGACCCTGGAAAGAGGCTGCTAGTCAGAAGAGACAAGGCAGCTTCACGTATTGTGGCAGTGTAACATGATAAGCTATAGCTACCCAAATTCCTCCTTCTCCATAACTGTTAAAGGAGACTAGCTCTCTTTTGCATCTGGCCACTGTACAAACCGTTGCTTCTCAAGTGCCCTCCAGTCCGTCTGTTGTACAAAACAACAGAGGACAAACTGACCACCAGTATCTTGCATAGATCACAAAGTGTGCCTAAGCACAGGAAAAAACCCATGCATAGAGTCCTAAATGTTCAGATACGCACCTGGAGATGAAGAAGCCAGAACCTTTTGCCTAGTCTGAGACTGAAGTACAGGCATCTCCAACAGGCACCTTGGAGATTCTGACACAAGGTGGTGACCCAACCGCAAAATGGCTGCCGCAGGTAGTGGGGCCAACCACTAAATGTCAGGGAGGGGAAGTTATGCATAATTCTGATAGTAGCTCTTCAACATTTCAGGCAGAAGTTCTGTTTAATAGGAGGGAGGAAAGCCAGTTTGGTGTAGTCGTTAAGAGCACGGACTCTAATCTGGGAGAACTGGGTTTGAGGAACCCTACTTCTCCACACGCAGCTGCTGGTGTGACCTTGGGTCAGTCATAAGTTCTTTTAGAGCTGTTCTCTAAAGGACAGTTCTTGGGAGAGCTGTCTCAGCCCCACCTACCTCACAGGGTATCTGTTGTGGGGAGGGGAAGGGGAAGGGATTGTAAGCCACTCTGAGACTCCTTTGGGTAGTGAAGAGTGGGGTATAAATCCAATCTCTTCTTCTTCTCTCTCACTCACACCCACAGACACAGAGGAAGCCCAAGTGCAAAGGAGAAGAGAAGTAATTTTAAAAATACACTGAGTAAGGAAAGTGAGGGAGAATAAAACCAACCCTGTGGCGGTGACTACCACTGAAAAGACTGTAAAAAAATCCTCAGCTAATTAGAATCCCTAATGGACAAGAGCCTCAGTTGGCACTGACACCTTCTAAAACACTTGGCAGGCACCAGGGAAGGTGTTCGTGGGCACTGTGGTGCCCATGGGCACCATGTCGTGGACCTCTGCTGTATTAAGTTAAAGCCTTGCTTGGCACAATGGGTAAGGGAGAACTTTCTCTCGTCTGCATTATGCTGGAGGGCAGAGGATATGGAAGACTTCTGAATGAATGCGTTCCTTGAAAGTGTGTTGGCGCCATACTCAGGCTCCTCTTTGTTCCCTTTCCACTATATATCTCCAAGATGAAAGCCAGTAATGATTTCAGTAAGAATCAGGCAACCAAAAACTAAGTGAATGCACACAAAGCTGCCTTATACTGAATCAGACCCTTGGTCCATCAAGGCCAGCATGGTCTACTCAAGACTGGCAGTGGCTCTTCAGAGTCTCAGGCAGAGGTCTTTCACATCACGCCCATGAAAATGGGGGTGAAAGTGATGGTCATCCCTGCATGTGCCAACACTGTTTATTTTAAAATATTTGTATCACTCCTGATTCTCAAAGCATGTGCAATAAATTTACTGAAATCTCAAAATGCATCAGAAATGACCTCAAACAACTATTAAAATGAAAACAATAGTAGTTACAATATATATAGATCTTAAACATTTTATCTACTTCATTTATACCCCACTTTTCTCACCAATGGTGACCCCTCCTCCATTTTTATCCTCACAACAACCCTGTGAGGTAGGTTAGCCTGAGAGTTTGTGAATGGCCCGAGATCACCCAGAAAACATACACAGCTTCCTATAGGTATAATCTCAAATCCAGATAGGCTTCATGTCAGCCCAGAATGTCTGGTATGGGATAAAAGGACCCCAAGTGAACATGCAGATCACAAATGTTGACCTGCATTCTGTAGACTTATTGAAGCACTCCCACGGGCCATTACAAGGCATGCAAATACAACCTGGTTTGATTGAGATTGGGAGCACTGGGGGGGATAAAAGAAAAATGAACATGTGAAAAAATCTTTGAGAATGGAAAGAAACTGGAAGACAGTGGGATGATACTGTGAAACATAAAAATACCTACTTTAAAGGGGGGTTAAAAGGTTGCATTTCTACATACGACCACTAGAGGTCACTTGATTATACACTTGTGTAAATAACATAAAGGCTTTTTCTGATTTTTTTTTTAATGGAGCCAATGAGCAATCCGGGACTAGTTCATCCAGAAATTGGATTTGGATGCATACATGTGATAACCTGGGCCACACTGGGCCCTGTCCTCCCATTTATTAGGTTAATGAGTTGTATGAACTTGGCAATATTTCTTCCACAGGGATTCCCCCCCCTTAGCTTCCATTCTTGATTGGCTACCTAGCATTCTGACAAATCATGTGAGTTCCCTAAACTGTATCCCCAGGATCTGGTTTATGGGCAATTTAAAAGGAAGCTCCTAGGAAACTATCTTCCTACATCAGCAAAGGGCCCATTCACTTTTGTTTGTGAGAACAAGGTCAGAGGGACATTTTATTGCCCTGGCTTAGCAGGGCAATGTAATGTTTATACTCTGGCTAGAAAGACCTTGTGGAGAAGAAGTAAATGCACTGCTAGGATGCCGTCAAGCCAGCTGATGTAAACACGGTGGAGACACTTCCTCTCATGCTGATCACTTATACAAAATTCAGTTATTCAAATTTATGAACAACACACATTTCATAAGCAAAGGCAGATGCTCTGATGCAAGAGACGGGGTCTTTGTCCAAGAGATGCCACAAGATTAGAGCAGCTGGTTGTCCAATAGTGGGGAGAGAGAGTGTAAGTCAGGAGCACTGGACTTGTTTTGCATATAGAAGGTCACAGCGTCTCTTCAAGGAGCTCAGCAGAGGTGCTGGAGAAGACAATGTTCTCTTCTTGAGACTTGGAAGAGCCTCTGTAGACTAAGCTGGAAGGACCAACGACCTGGCTCAATAGCCCTGTTCACTTGTTCCTACAGGCAGGGCTCTTTTGTAGCAGGAACTCCTTTGCATATCAGGTGACACTCCCCAAATGTAGCCAATCCTCCAAGAGCTTACAGTAGCCCCTGTAAGAAGAGCTCTGTAAGCTCTTGGAGGATTGGCTACATTAGGGGAGTGTCGCCTGATATGCAAAGGAGGTCCTGCTACAAAAAGAGCCCTGCCTGCAGGTATGTTTGGGCATCCGTTTGTAAGGAAGAGCCTGGGTGTGTTCACTTCAAAAATGAAATGGGAAAGCAGTACCTGGATAAATGCAGTATTTAAATAACATGAACAGTTTTACGTGCATTGAATGTAACATGAGAATTACTGAATGCACTTATTTTTTAAAATATCAAGTGTATACTGGACCTGGATTGTCCATGCATTAACTGTAGCTTGAACAGGGGCTAATATACAGCAGCTTCATGTGTTCAAAATGGCAGTGAATTTCAGAGGGAGGGAAAAAAAGACAGGAGGAAGGGAACTCCAGGATTAGCATATCAGGGATATTTATGAATACTGGTGTGAAAATTAAGGAGTGATATGAGTGTTGTGAGTTGTGTGTGTCCACACATGATTCTGTTCTAGTGAATATTTCCAGATGGGTAGCTATATTCATCTGCAACAGAAAAATAAAATGGTCGTCCCATGGCATCTCAAAAATATACCCCAGCTTTTGTGAGCCAGGGCACACTTCATCAGGGACGTGAAGTGAGCTCTGACATGAGAGCGTACGCTAAAATAAACCCTGTTCATCTCTAAGGTACTACCCGATGCTTTTTCTGTTCAATTTCACAATTGATTATTATATAATCTTGTGTTTTCTCCATATGCCACAATCAGAGAGAGGATGCGGGATGACTGGGAGCTGCACTGTCCAAAGCACATTCATTGAGAAAACTCACTGTTGAGTATAGTTTATCCATGGGATCAGCCATATGAGTCAAACCACAGCCTAAAAGATTGAAAAACTGCCAGCACAGCAAGAATTATATATTCTTTGGATGTCTATGCATTTATTTATTAATACTCTGCTTTTCTCCACAGTGGGGATCCAAAGCAGCCGACCCTCCTCCATTTTATCCTTACCGCACTAACCCTGTGGGGTAGAGAACAGCTGACCCAAGGTCACTCAGCAAGCTTCCAGTTCATGGCCAAGGGGGGGATTTGAACCAGAGTTTCCTGGACTCTAGTCCGATGCTCTTTGCTATACTCTAACCACTCTGACAACTATACCACCCTCTTTGGGGAGTCCTTCCCAAAAAAGGGGATTACCACAGTTCCTGGCTTTTCTTCAAGGAGCTCAGAGGAGTGTACTATTTTGAATTCCTTGGAGGCAGGTTAGGATTAACATGATAAAAGTAGGCACTGGCTAATACCCAGCAGAAAAACAGGTCAAATACATACCTCAAAACCATCAGCAAATAAATTTCCATTTTGTACATTGTTGTCTGGAAGTATAATAAGGAACTGTGATAACCAGGGACAATCCTAGGCCTGGCGAGTCTTCTCAATGTTGGAGTACCTTTGCTGTGACAAAATTCTAAATTTCTGGAGCTTTTAAGTCTAGAAAAATAGAGATGACAATGACAGAGGTTGACGAAATTACAAATGGTATGGCACACAGAGGTTTTTCTCCCTCGTTAGACCAGAATTTAGTGTAACCATTGAAACTGATGGTCAGTGGATTCAGGACAGACCAGAACTTTCTTCTTCACACAATTGATGCATGGAATTCACTGCCACAAGAAAATACAATGGCCATAGGATTAGGCAAAGGCAGGGATGATGGTGAAGGAAACCTAAGCTGAGGGAGGCCCTATGTTGCTAAGTATCACTAGCAGGGTGGGCAAGGGGGAAGTCTTTTGCCTTCGTACCCTTTTTTTGAATTTCTTGTGTTTGGTCACTGTGGGAAGCAGGATGCTTTAGTCCTTGGACCAGTAGGACTCTCCTGTCCCTTGCCAGATGTGACGCCAATGAGGTTCAGTTTCCGAGTCTCTGATTTATCCTCTCATAAGAACAGAGTGCAGTAACCACGGCTTTAACTAAAAGCCAAATTAGGCCACTGAGACAAAAGACTAAACTCTCCCTGACCGAATCTTTCAGGGAAGAATCCCACAGATGAGTACTTGGAAGGCATGATGAGTGAAGCACCCGGGCCCATCAACTTCACCATGTTCCTCACCATGTTCGGAGAGAAGCTGAACGGCACTGATCCAGAAGACGTTATCCGAAATGCTTTCGCTTGCTTTGATGAGGAAGCCACAGGTACGGTCAATGCAGATCAATTCTCCATGGCAACTGGAAACACTAAGTTAAGCTTCAGCAAGTAGCGATAAGCAAACATACGGTTGTTGCATGAGAAACTCTCAAATCTGGGACTCCTGCCTTGTCCCTTGGCTGTCTATGTGAGAAAGTGTTCTGGGGAATTTGGAAGCTTGGACAACATTTTGTGTTTCTTTTGGTTGGTCCTAATAAAAGGTCATTAGGGGTTTGGCCATGATGGCCACTGGGTCTTCTCCTGGTGGGATGATGATGGCCCCCCATCTGGGCTGCACAACTACCTGCAATCTCTGCCTGCAAAACAGCATTCTGTTGGTGGGGATGGAGGAGGCCTGATTTCTGTTTTTAATGCAGCCCCCAACTCTTTTGGCCTGTGAGGAATCCCTTCCTCTTAGCAGCATCTTTTTAGGGATTAAAAGGGGATGCCAGAGGAAAGGCAAGGAATGGAAAGATCTGCTTCTGCTAGTGGAACAAGAATAATAGTAATACATTCGCTTAAATTGGAAACCACGCCTGCAGGAGTGGGTGAGTCAGTGAATATTATGAGACAGACATTTCGTTTTCTGACTTAACCTGAACTAAATCAAAATCTAAAAGTGTAGTCCATAAACTTGTTCCTGTGCACATGAAAGCACATCTTCATATGGCTGTCTTGTTTAGTTGGGCCTCGGTCCTGGAATAGCAAAGACACAAAGAATGAGTTAATAAGCTCAGTCTGGGAAGATGAAGGACAGCCTGGGATTGGAACTGCACCTCAAAATGGGGGTGGGCAGTAGATGCTTCTCAGATCCTAAGGCAGGAGAAGGATTATTCAGTATCGGCCAGTAGATTATTTCAGGTGGTTTGTGAAAGAGTATCCCATGGATCAGATCTGTTTCTACCCCACTGTTAACGGCACCCAAAATCTGACACTTAAGATGGCCACTTCACATTTTCTCATGGAAGGAGCTGTCTTAGACGTGATCCTGCAATAATCCAGACTTTTTGGGGGAGATTTCCTCCCCTTCCTTTCTTCCAATATCTCCAATACAGGTTTCATTCATGAGGATCACCTGCGTGAATTGCTCACTACCATGGGCGACCGGTTCACAGACGAGGAAGTTGATGAGATGTATCGAGAAGCCCCCATTGACAAAAAAGGCAATTTCAACTACGTGGAGTTCACCCGTATCCTGAAGCATGGAGCCAAAGACAAAGATGATGAGAATTAAGAGAGAGTCCAACTTTTTGATTGCCATTGTCCACGCCCAAGCCCAAGCCCCCTTGCTACTCCTTGAAGATCCCCCGCCATCACGCTCCTGTGTCAGTAAGGGCAAAAGGGGAAAGGCTTTGAATATTTCAGCAGACCAAGCGCTAATTTAAAGGAAGAATACATGTTGCAAGTTTGTACACCTGCACCTCCCTACACAT
The DNA here is from genome assembly GCA_029375565.1 of Gekko gecko. Classification (NCBI taxonomy): domain Eukaryota; kingdom Metazoa; phylum Chordata; class Lepidosauria; order Squamata; family Gekkonidae; genus Gekko; species Gekko gecko. The sequence continues at coordinate 144,158,721 of JAPDNY010000006.1, forward strand.
ACAGATCATATTGGTCCTTTGTTAAGCTGCTCTTTGATTCTGTAGGTCTCATGGAATAAGGTACTTTGATTTCCCCTCTCTCAAAGGGTCTAACTGCATAGATTTTGCCAAAGGAGGTAGAAGATACACTGGATTACCAGACGATCTGGCACTGTACATATATGACATACAATCACCCAATGCTGGTTCCAGTATAATCTAAGGGGGCTTGCGGATATAGCGCTTATATAGCACTTTTTTCACTTGCAAAGTGGTTTACAATGCAGTCCTGAACAGAGTTATAGCCTTCTAAATCCACTGAGTCAACAGGCGTAGAAAGGTAATAACTTTGTAAGACTACACTGTTGCAGTCCTTACTGTTTTCTCATTACCACTGCCCTATGACTTTATTCCCATTATACAGCTGGGAAGCTTGGACAGACATTTGCCCAAGGTCATAAAATAACCGTGCAGAGATGAGACTTGAACTCAGGTCTCCCAAGATCTAAGTTGAAATCTTTACAGGCTGTAGCACATTGGCCTTCACCATTACTGCTTTCTCTCAGAACTATATTGAAGCTATTCCAACACTCCCTGGGAACCAATTCAGGGGTTGTTCTTCCACCCTGGCAGGCCTTCTGCTCTCTGTACTTGTGCACAAAAGAACACCTTCTCACCTGAGGATTTGCAAAGTGCACAAACATACTTGTGGAAAAGAATTTCCCTTGATTCTTTCTTATTCTGTATTTTATCCCAAATGCATACAACCACCCACACTTTGAGAAACATGGTCCATGGAGGTACTTATTGGATAGTTGGCTACCTGACAAAAAAAGTAGAGCAGGAATATCAATAAATAAATGAAAGCTCACCCTCTTGCTTATAATTATCTTGAGGGGGGGAACCTTGCTTTGGGGGGGTAAAAAGACTAGATTTATTTTTCAGTTTTGAAAAGTACAAATCTTGGAGTGCCATAGAAGCCCTTGTTCCATAATCCCTGCTAATTAGTTAGCTAAGGGTACAGCTCTGGGTTGGGAAATTCCTGGAAATTTGGGAGGTGGGGCTTGAGGACTTCCCAGTGTCTCCTGGGAAACTAATCTCTGTAGTATGGAGGCCAGCTGTAATTCTGTGAGATCTTCAGCCCACACCTGGAGGTTGGTAACCCTAGAACCGCCTGTAAAGCTGCTTGCTGTCCCCCAGACCAAGTCTCAAGAAAATGAAATGGCATATAAAAAGTACAATACAAACATACTTCCAGTCTGTATGTGGCCTCCTTCATAATGTAGCGCAATTAGCTTGGGGAAGACTAACACTGGAAAAATCTTCCTTGGCTCTGGCACAGCTTTCTCCTCTGGGCCAATTTTACGGTCCTCCCTTATACATACCTGAACTGAATACTTCATACCCTGAAGCTAAAGACATTAGGGAGAGCATGCATAATACAATCCAAGGAAAGTCAGGCACACCCAAGACTAAACCTTGCTGAAATTCACAGGACTTAAAGGAATATCGAAGCAGCTGAATTCCATCCAGTTTTGATAGGATTGTGCGTACTTGGCTTTCTCAATACAGCATCACTAGAATCAAGATTTACGCCACACATTTTCCCTAAGAGATAAAAATCATGCTACACCCCAACTGATTTTTCTTGTATCGAGCAAAAGCCCATGGGACAACAAGGTTCCACCCATGATTCACCCTCACAAGGAGGAGGAGATAAGTGAACTATTTAACTCTTTCCTCTCCAAAGGGAATGTCAGCATCAGGATAGTCACCTTCACTAGTCTGTCCATACAGAACAAGAGCTTCTTGAGCATCAGCCAGCTACCTCATGTAATGACTTACACATAGGGTTCCCAGCTCCAGGTTGGGAAATGCCTAGAGATTTGGGGGGAGGAGCCTGAGGAAGGTGGGGTTTGGGGAGAGGAGGGACTTCAATAGGGTATAACGCCATAGAGTTCACCTTTCAAAATGGCCATTTTCTCCAGGTGAACTGCTCTTGGTCACCTGGAGATCAGTTGTAATATCAGGAGATCCTCAGTGACCACCTGGAGGTTGGCAACCCAACTTACACAGAGAAGTAAGAGTTGGGAGAGGCTGCTTGGGAGTAGAGACATAATAAAAGGGAAGCATACAGAGTGTTTGCAATTTCATTCAAGATACCTCCTTCCTCTCTAGTTTTTGGCGCTTTTTATTCTTAACTGTCCCCCCCACACACACACACCCAACAGTTTCCCCAATCTTTTTCAAGCATCTTGGGGGAAATTGCGAAGACGGTACTGCCAAGTCTTCCAGCAGTGATTTAGCACCACACTACTTCTGGCCATCTGGGAACCGTACAGTGGTTGAAGCATTTCCAGCAGCAATTTCAACAGCAGTGCAACATATTCATAAGTGGCTCTTGCCATCTGCACAGAGTGCGATCAAAATGTCTCGATCTAGAACTGACTCCATCATCAGATGGGCTACTCTGATTTAGTAGAAAAATGGTATGCTAGCAAAAATTAATTAACCCCCTCACATCATTATGGTTTTGTAGCAGACTCTGAGTCCCTGTGAAAAAACTTACATGAAATCCTGTGCAAAAGCTTGTCAGGACTGCACTCTACTAGCAGTTTGTGGAGTCCAGCTCACTAGTTATACACACTGGTTACATTGCCACATATAATACATAATTCTTAATCTGCTTCTATAATCCTCCCAAGAAGTAAGAAGCATAGCCTGAAAGAGATAAACTGTCTCTTTAGGAGTTAGTGTTTACAAAGAAAACCAAGTAGCTGTTAAGGCACATCCTGTTAATTGTGGTCTCTATGGTAGTTTATAATGATTTAAGTACATGGTAGATAATTACATACATTTCTTTTTACAGTGATTAAGGAACAAAAAACCCCCCCACAGGACAGAGTTAATAACTCTTGTAGTTACCGGATAGAATCTAACAATCATAACTAGGCATTTATACACTGCCAAAATTGGGCTAGATGCTTAAACAAAATAGAGATGTAACGTAGTCCTGCCTATCAAGACAATTTATTTATTTATTTATTTATATTTATTTATTATTTGATTTATATCCTGCCCTCCCCAACGGGCTCAGGGCAGCTAACAATTAGGGCTCAAAGCCATGATTAAAACAACTAAAAGCAATATAAAACCATACAATATACAATCAAGTGTTGGTGCTCCAAATGTCCACAGTTCCAAGATGGAGTCTGGCAGATAGACCCAGAACAACAATGTAAGTTCCAGAGCAATGTTGCTATCCAGTCTTTGTCCCAGGGCCGTCTTGTACCAGGCGGCGGCTCCTACTCAAAAGCCTGGCGGAAGAGCTCCATCTTGCAGGCCCTGTGGAACTGCACAATGTCCCACAGGGCTCTGATCTCCTCCAGGAGCTCATTCCACCAGGTAGGAGCCGCCACCAAAAAGACCCTGGCCCTGGTCGCCGCAAGTTTGACGTCCCTGGGCGTAGATTAATGTAGATCAGTTGAAGAACATTCCTCCATAATGAAGAGTTAGGGTTTATAAAGTCCAGTTTGTGGAACGTTCATGTTTTATTTATTTAATTATTTATACTGACCCTGCTTTCCCCTCCAGTAGGGACCCAAAGCAGCTTACATCATTCTCCTCTATCTTATCCTCACAACAACCCTGTGAGGTAGGCTGGGCCAGGAGAATGACTGTTCCATGGCCACCCATCAAACTTTCATGGCAGAACAGGGATTTGAATCTGTGTTTCTAGGGCTGCCAGCTCCAAGTTGGGAAATAACTGGAGTCTGAGGGGGGCAGAGTCTGGGGAAGGGAGGGACTTCCAACAGGGTAGAAAGCCATAGAGTCCACCTTCCACAATGGCCATTTTCTCCTGGTGAACTGATCTCTGTTGCTTGGAGATCAGTTGTAATAGAGGGAGATATCCAGCCATCACCTGGAGGTTGGCAACACTACATGTTTCCCAGATCCTAGTCTGACTTACTACATATGACATGTCTAAAGTTAATTTCCCATGCAAATATATGTTGAAAGAATGGAAAAAGTTCACTCTTTTCATATCATGTTTGTGTGGCAGGATGGCTAAAATGTTTAACAAATAACTAAAGCATCACCCGAGCTCTCTCTGAGCAAGCAAATAAAATGGATACAAATCAGACATGAAAAATGGAAACACTCAAAATCCAGTGAGGCAGCATCCAATCTCCCTGGACCTTCGGGGTGGGAGGGGGTGAGACACGAGAAATTCTGGCATTAAGTCACTGAATTGGAATTCATACACAAGCATTATTCTATCAGTTTAGGCTCAATAGAGAGTGGGAGTGGTTAGTCCAGTTCAGAAAATAATTGTCTCTTTGCTTTGACAATTCATCAACTATTGGGAATGATGGAATCATTTATTCTTTAACTGCTGTTTTGGCATTTTCCTCTCCACCTACAATCTCTGATGTCTTTCTCTTGGATTTTCTCATTTTATAAATTAGCTCTCACCCTCCCTTCCACCATTCGGGGGTGGGGGTGTGTTTCTGCCAATTATTTCCTTGTTTGTTGGCCCTGCAAGGCAGCTGATTGGCCACGGCGTGAAACAGGTATAATGGAGTCCTGGTGTGCTCCAGCAGGGCACCTCTTGTCTAGATATATATATATAAAAAGCTAGCCCTGATCCCAGCAACTCACCTTCTACTGGATTGGGCTAGCCTTTTAAGGTCATTTGCATATGTGGGCTGATTGGGCTGTGCTCTATTCTGCACATCATCCGCCCCCCCAGCCATTCAGAACACAGAGGTCGTTTGCATATGCTGCCTGATTGGCCCTCATCTCCAACATTCTAAACAGTTTGCTGTTGGGAGTCATTGAATGTGTCCTGAGATAAAATGCATCTCCCAATCTTCTCCTAAACGTTCCCTGGGGTTACCAATCTCCCTGTGGGGCCTTGAGATCTCCCAGAAATCATCCCATTTCCCAGCCACAGCATATCATTTTTCCTACAGAAAATTTCCCAGCTATTACAACTGATCTCCAGATGACCAAGATCTCTCCTGAAGACAATGGCTACTTTGGGCAGTGGACTCTATGCTGAGGTTCCTCCCCACCCCAAACCCTGCCCTCTCCAGGATCTACCCCTCATATCTACACATATTTCCAAACCCAGAATTGGCAACCCTGTAAGTGGCTACAGAACCACTTTCCAAACCCTTGGAACCAAGAAAACATGGCATAGGAGGAGATGCTTTTCTACCTGCATAGTCACTGCATAGCCCCAAATTAACATAAAGCAGGGGTGGAGGGAACCATATCTGTTACCATGTGGCTTTCCTCCCATACTGCCCACTTGGGGCAACAAAATGACTTGAGACAGTCGTGCCTTATAGCTAAACAGAAGGAAATAAACATGGCTTGCCTCCCTCTATTTTCCCCTTCCCTCCACCGCCCCACCCACGACACTCATCTGGTGCTACTTTCTAGAGCTTGTTGCATTTCTTCCCACAATAGGCCTTACTCCTAGTAGTATATCTCTGATGAAGAGAGCTCCCTCTGATGAATAAGCTGGTTTGTCTACAAGGTGCCTCTGTAACAGACCAACACCACAGTATGTGTTCTTAGAATGCCAAAACAAAATTTACCACCATCCCTGCCCAAAAGACTACCCAGCTGTATTAGGCAGATAAGAAACTGACTGATAATGAGCAAAGTTGACACCATTCATTATATCCAATTTTTCTTCCATTGTGGAATTCTGGAGAGCACAAATAAGGTCCCCAGGTTTCCCTTCCTCCACTACTGTCCAGGTCGGATTTTATTTTCAGTAAAGTTCACCTGCCCTTCAACCTAGTCCCCTGCCCCATGCCTTTACAGCAACCAGCTGAAGCTCTTCCTGTCACTTAATATCTATCCCTAAAAGAGTTTCACCTACTTAATTACTTCATGTTTTAATTGTTAGAGGCACAGAAGTGTAGCAGCACCTTAAAGTCTAACCACATTTATTCCAGGTGGGTAGCTGTGTTGGTCTGACGCAGCAGAATAAAGTTTTAGTTCAGTGGCATAGCTGAAGAAGTGCACTTGCATGTGAAATACCTTGAGTAAACTTTGTTGGTCTTAAAGGTGCCTTATCAGATTCTGACTCAGGAAAGATGATGCTGGAATAAATTGTACCCCTAGATTTCCACTTAATGTTGCTACTACAGACCTACAACAGCTCTGGTGTTAAAGGTAGGGTAAGAATAAAACCTGGCAGTTTTAGCAGTATAAAGATGAATTAGTGGCCAGCAGAAGACAGGGCAGTATAGCGTGAGTGTGGTTAAGAGAGTGAGAGAGCAGAGACCAGAATTTTAAGTTGTAGTTCACCCTTTATCTCCCTATGAGAAAGAGCTACAACTGTTCAATTTCTGGTTGTCCCTACAGCTGGTAGACACAGATTATCTAGGAAAAGAAAGTGACAACCTTAGGGCTACTGCCCTGAGAAGGAAGAGTGTTTCCTTGGGCAAACATCCTCCTAATTTGACCTCCTGATCCAGAAGCCAAGAGTAACAATAGGCCTACCTAGAGCTGCTGACTCATGGACAACTGCATGGGGGAGGGGCCAAGAACTCTTTTGAGGTAATTTTTTTTTGGAGGCTATAGCCCCCAAATATTGCTAGTTGGGTTAAAATGGTACTTTACATGAATTCAGTAATTATCTAGTTAATGCTTTAATATAGCTCACCTGTCTGTATTCAGTCCAAATAGCTTTTAAGCTGAACCTACCTATCTGGCTTTTTACAGACTCTAGCATTCCCACAGCAGCAGCATTTCTCAGGTGGCAGAAATTTGGCTGTAATCTAGAGTCCTTCAAAAAAGGCTGGAGTAAATCCCTGTACTACTGGTTTGCAGTAATTTATTACAGCACACCTGAATTTAACACCCATCTCCTCAAAGTTTATTGACAAAGTTTATTGACCCTTTGGTTGCTGGATTTAGACAACTCAGCAGTGTCCCATGAATTTCAAAATATGGCAAGTGACAATGACAGCTTCAAAATGGTTTTGCAGCTCCTAGGTGGAAGTTGTTTTCTGGTAAATAGCTCAGGATTTATTTTAAGGGAGCTGTAAATTTTAAGCCAATAATTTGTTTCTAATGCTATAATGGGGGGGGGGTCTTAACCAATGCTCCCTCTGTGGAGTCTCATGAGAAAAAATCCTACTTTGTGAGCTACTCGCATTAAAATTGTGAGTGAGCAATTTGGCTTCTGCATAAATTAGTTTGCTCTGAAGCCATCCTTCTTGAGTTAAGACAAAAATGTGTGAGCCAGAGGCTAAAAATCTGTGAGCTAACTCACACAAACTCAGTTTAGAGGGAACATTGGTCTTAACCAAAGCATGCTGAATTTCTTGATTTTATTTTTTAATTTTGCTTTTTCCCTTTTTTAAAGATTAAGATTAAAGATTAAAAAATAACCCCTAAGGGCTGAGTTAGTTCTGAGCAGATCTGTTTAGACATGGTCCTGCACTCTATGAGTTAAAGACTGAGTTTTAGAAAAGTATCCTTCAAAAATATGATTTGAAAACAGGTTTGAAACTCATTTTTGGTAATTAATATTTTGATATACAGCAATATTATAACCTGTTTCACAATGCCATTACATTTGCTGGAATTACTACATCTATAACAGATTCCATTGTTCCCTTGTATATGAAGCTGTATTATAACAATTGCTAATAATTAATTGAGGGCAAATCTGTAATTAAACATCATGACCCTCCCCATATGTTGGGTGTACTAATCTCAACCTGGTTTCAATCAATATATCTAAAATTTGAATAACTAATTTACTTAATTTCCTGAATAAAGTTAAAATCAATTGATTCAAGATGTAAATCCACTTAAAGGTTTATGCAAAGCCTAACAAAAGAAACTTCAGACTGCTTACTATGAAGTAGCTCACTGGCCGATTTCACAGGAAGAAACTTGGAAACTATGGTTTAAATTAAGTTAAAATGGTTTAAATATGTGTATAGCCACCCTTTCCTCAAAAGAATTAGCAATTTAAATACTCACTGAAAAGAATGTCTGGTGAATATTGGGAAACTATTCTAGCTTAGTTGCCTTGGTACCAGAATAGTACTGTGTGGTTCATGTTTGTGTTTTTAAGCTATGTTTGAAGGCTTCACTTGGATTAATTATTGTATTAAAAACTATTATTAATTATTTGAGAGTTGGGATGCCAGCTTCCAGGTAGGACCTGGAGATACCCTGGAATTACAGCTCATCTCCAGACTACAGAGTTCAATTTGTTGTGTATTGAAAAGTGAATCAAGGCTATATATTGCCATGTAAAGCTTGAGTCTGAATGTGGCTCTTCAGATGTCGCATTACCATTGGTCGGTTTCTGCAAAACCATTTGTAAATACCCAATCACTGAGTGATATTGTTGCAAAGAGGGAACGATCCTGATTGGCCTTTATCCCTGCAATGTTATTGGTTGTTAACATGTTGCGGGTGTGGTTTTGACAGCCCAGGAGAGTTTAAAAGAAGGAGCTGTGCTCCCCTTGTTTGTCCTGTGTTCCTGACTTACAGTTACCATTTAATAAAGCTGAAATCACTTGTTGAATTTATCCTGTTCATACTTAACACAGTTCTCCTAGAGAAAATGGATGCTTTGGAAGGTGGACTCTATGGCACTGTATCCCACTGAGGTCCCTGTTCTCCTGCAGTTCCATCCCCAAATCTCCTGGAGTTTCCCAGCCTGGATCTAGAAATCCTGCCCTTCCACCCCCACTGGAGGACATGGCAACCCTATTTGTCACCTTTGTAACATGTTGAACTTTTGATCAAAGACAATTTGCAAGTTTTCAAACAACATAAAACCTTGCAAATTCATTTATCAGAGACAGAAGTGGATTCTGTATATCTGTCAGCTTTTGAACTACCCAACTCTCTCAATTTTTTTTGTTGGTCTTCATTACTGCTTTACCTGCATCTGTGTTAACAGTGCCTTAGAAAACCGACATTATGTCCTCCACCTCTTTGTTAGCTTTGTGCAGTCCTTATCTGGTTATCCTTCTCTTTCTCCAAGCAGCTCAGTGTGGATTACATGGTTCTCTGTTCCATATTTACCCTCTGAATGTATCTGAAGAAGTGTGCGTGTACACGAAAGCTTGAACCCAGAATAAAACTATCTTGGTCTTAAAGGTGCCCCTGGACTCAGACTTTGTTCTGCTGCTTCAGACCAACATGGCTGCCCGTCTGAATTAATGAGATAAAGAGTCAAGCATTTTCATCATTTAACAGTGTGATACAAATAATAATTACAATGGATACATCCTGACTAACAATTGGATTACAGAGGTTTATGTAAAGTTTCAACATGTTAATTTCCAGAGTTCCATTGTATTGTCCTCCATGCAAATATCTGGCCAGCCAATAGTTGCTTGCTGTCTTATGCCAACACTTTAAAAAATAATTTATTTCAAACTCTCAACAAGTGTCTCAGCATGATTTTCTCAAATCCAGTGTCAACAAACAATTCACATTACCACCTCTTTGCAATGTGAGTTGTTAATTTAAAGCAAATGTTGCAAACAGAACTATTTCACTCCTTATCTCTAATCTTCCTTCACTCTTCTTGTTCTTTGTTCATGGGCATTTGGCTACAGTGATGATTTCTGTCCCATATTAAATGCAGAACTGCACCAAAAGCAGTATTTATTTATTTAAAACCAGGAGCAAGTGAGTTGAGAGGAAAAACTAGGATACTGAAACACCGAGATGAATTAAAAGTATTAAAACATTCTGATTTAAATGGGAAAAAACCACCTTAGTTTAACCTATGCATGTTTCATTTTAAAGCATACTTATTCAGGATTAACCCCTATCTAATTTAGGGGGTTTCATTTGGAAAGAATATGGTCAGGCTGCATACCTGATTCTAAGCCAACTTTTCACTCCCAATTTAAGTTGTATGTGAAGGGGATGTTCTTGATTTTATTATTATTTTCTCAGCCCTGCTGAATCAGACATCTCAAGAAATTTTACGGCTCCAGTCAGGCACAATATATACCATAATGTCAAACATGATTTTTAAACTTCTGAAACAATTTTTTACAGAAGCTGGTATTTTACATGTGAATGATGTACCTGCCTAGAATATTGGCACCAGCAAGAAAGGAGACATTGTGAATGATATAAACACAACAGCCAGGTAATCTCTTTTAACATCAACGAAAATAACACAAAAACTTAAATGGCCAGATTACTTATGAATCTGTCTGTTCTTTGCTGTCCACTGTCCTGAGCCCTGTGTACTCAGGAGAGGGTGGTTTATAAATTCAGATTATAAATATAAAACAGTGTGCGAAGCATTTGAGTTCACCAGAACTCCTTTATCAGGCTGGATGTTAAAAGAGAGGGGTGGGGAGATCTTTCAGTCCATGATTTTACAGACGGTTTCTTTCTCAGCGTCCTACATAAGATGTTTTGCTGACTTCACAAGTCAAAAGGGGGTTGCATCTGAGGCATGTTCAAAATAAGCCAAAAAAAAAGTAAACCATCCAACTGAAAACATAGCAACAAATAGTTCATCAGTGATGGATTCCGTTTTGCCCTCAATCGCTGGAGAATTCTGTGATGTCAGGATCACTCCTTCTGAAAGCTTGCTTGATGATCCTATTCTGTCAGCAGGGTAGTGAAATGGGGCCACACACAGATAGTCTCTGGTTTCTGCATACTCAGATGAGTCCACACATATGCATAAAATATTATTTGGTAAATGTCTTAATTGACCTCACTTTTTCAGAGGAAACCACACTGTGGGACAGAAAGATTTAAATAAGAGTCAGTAATATACAGAAAGGGAGGGGGGAATCAACCCCCCAAAGGCCACATAAAGGTTCTGCTTGCTCATTGCCCTCTAGAAGGCACAGAAAGTACAGTCAATTGCATATTAGTTTATTAAAATGGATGATTGCTATTTAAGCAACTGCTGTCACTGGCTACTGTATTTTTCACCAAGTACCCCTCAATGAGATAGGCAATTTTCATTTGTGATAACAATGATCCAGCTGGCGGTTAACTCTATTTCAGTGATCCCCAACATAGAGCCCCAAAGTACTGTACAGGCTCAACCAGGCTTGGGACTTCTTCTCTCTGTTATGACCAGGCTGAGACTCCCTAATGTGACAGATGCCAAAAAAAATTCACCCGGGTAGGGATACTCTGAAGGAAATGACTCCTTTGGAGGGTGAACTCCATGGCATCTCATCCCCAATGAGTTCCCTCCCATCCCCAAACTCCACCTTCCTCAGGTACTGCCTCCAAATCTCCAGGAATCTCCTAAACCAGTATTGGCAGTCCTAGAGATCAGTTCCTCATGTTTTAGAGGTCTAAGCATCAAATTCACTTTCCGGCAATAAATGAAGAGCTACTTTACCAGCCACATCCACAATGTCTTAATTGTTCCCCTTTCGGCTAATTTTATTACAAATCATAGCATTTTTTTTCCTGTGCTACACTTAGATCAAGAAAATGATAGGACCCATGCAGTGCCTTAGATGAAATATTGTTCACCATTTCCATTCTCTTTTACCTCTTGCCCTTCCATCTTCATCCCAGAGTCACTGATTAACTGGTCACTCTACTATCTCTATCACCCAATATCCCTTTAGCCCCAGAGATCAGAAAGCAAACAGGGAGCATGGAGGGAATGATTATCTACCAGCTTGATGGCAGACACAAAACAAATGAGCAAAGCAAACACAAGATGAAGGGGGGAGCCTGATCAATATCCCATAGCTCTGTGATTAAGGCTTCCAGGAACTCAGATTTTGAATCCCCCAAATTTCTTCTAAACCAGCAAGACTAAATCAATTCTCAGATAAGGTTGCCAGCAGTCCTTTCCTTTTAGTAAAGGCATAATGTTTGGAAATGGGAAGTTGAAGCTTTTCATGGCATGTAGGTTAATAACATCACCAGGTAAATATCACCCCATTAAGCCTGTGTTAAAGGGATGGGACATTGTATCTCATAGGCAGTTGCAGGCTGGTAGCTAACGTGGGGCCTGTGGGGCCTGGCCCCCTAGCGTTTCTTCCCAAATTGAATTAATGTGATTAACTTTGGTTTAATTAGCTGAGCCCCCCAGGACCCCTCCCCCAAAATCCATAGCTGGGCAGTTGGCATTCCTATGGAGGTCAGATGTTTTAATAAACATGAAATTGCCGCATCAGATCAGGCCACTAGTTCAAGATAGTCTAATCCAATTGGCAGCAGTTCTCCAGGGTTTCAGAGAAAAGTATTTTCTAACACCTGCTACCTAAGATCCTTTTATGGAAGGTGCTGGGGATTGAATCCAGGACCCTCTACATGGTGCTTCCCACCAGCCACAGCTCTTTTTATGAACTGCTAGGCTGCCTGTCAAAGTGCAGCTACAAATTAAACTGCAGCATTAAAAACTAGAATTTTTTTAAAGTGCCATTTAATACTTTTTATTAATGCCAACCAAAGTTATACAGCATAGTGTACAAGCTTCTGAGTTCTCCAGAACTCCTAATCAAGCTGGATGTTTTAAAATGTTTTTCCCCCTTCCTAGGCCAAGACCTTAAGGCTTATTGACATCCTGTTGAACTTAAGGCTTTAGCTTCAATGGGCACAGGGTATGGCTGGCTAGTATCAGGCTATGTCCTTGGTATGCTAGGAACAAGACACAAAAAATGGAAGCTATGCAGTTGAAAATATAACAACCAGTAGCTGATCAAATGTCTAAAAGGAATGCACAAACTTTTTGAAAGACTGAGAGCAATGCAGAAATGTGGCAGTCCCTGTGTGGAGAGCAGAGGCAGGGGAGAAGGAGCTCAGCAGGGCTGTGATGACATGGAGTCCACCCTCCAAAGCTGCCATTTTCTCCAGGGAACTGACCTCTGTAGTCTGGAAATCATTTGTATTTTCAGGAGATCTCCAGCCATTACCTAGAGACTGGCAATCCTACTGGAATGATATGCAGAGAATTTTGGGGGGGACTGCAGGAAGTAAAACAGTTTGGTATTTCATCTTTTAAGAATTAATGTTCTAAAATTAAGGGTAATATGGATTATTGCCAGTTCTCTGCCAAGATGGCTACAGTACGCATGTTCTGAGGCACCAAATGGTGTCTCTGGATTTACGCATCATGTTGTACAACAAAAGCACTATGTGGTAGGTAGCCTTAGCCAAACTGTTTACAGAAAGCAAATTACAGTTATATCTCACAGATTTCTGTACTTCCCCCTCTAAATGCCATTTCCCCCTTAGTTTTCAGGGAAAATCTTTGTCTATTTCGCAGCATGGACAAATTAAGATGACCTCCACTTTATTTCTGGTTTGGCTGTTATATCTTTAATAGGCTGAAATCCCACAGAAGTTAATCTCCCCAGCATGAACGTGAGCTGGGAAAGCTGGTATATCAAGCAATTGTTTTAAGGTCCTACCAGGAAAAGGGGAGAAGGCACTCCTGCAGACAATTACTTATGAGCTAGTTTTCCTTTGCAAAGTACAGCCTGATTAGATTTCTGAACCACATGCATCTCCAGCCAATTGTTTTCTTATGTTTCCAGAGTCTGTTAGTTAGCATTTGAATGTGGTTAAGCTTTGTTTTACAATTAGCTCAATAACACAGAAGTGAACAAGGTGTGGGAGGTGCTGTGATGTTGCTTGAGGCTATTCTCTGCAAGGCTGGGCTGGTGAGGCAGCAACATTAATAGCAACAAGATCCTTGAAACTATAGATACAGAGTCTGCAAATATAACTCCTATAGAATCTTTATCTGGGGGGGAAAGAATTCTTATGACTATGGTTCTTTATAAAACTTGTTTCCAGAAATGCCGTGGTGTTTTGTCAGTTCGTTGATTCAAAAAATGTACTTTATTAGTAGTAAAAGTAAAACTTTTATTTGGGTATTTTTGTGAAATGTATTTTGAAATGTATAACTTAATGTGTGTATATGAAGAAACAAAAATCACCATTGGAGAAGATTTAGTATAGGACCATCCATAAGGCTGGCTGCTCTGACTTAAGAAATTCCTGGAGACTTGGTGTGTGGGGGGGTGCCTGATGGATGGCAGAGCTTGGCAAGGAAGCTCTGTGGGGTTGTGATATCTGATCAAGATCAAAGACAACTCCTCCCCCTTTTATGAGGTAACTTCCTCTTACTGGCATTTCAATTTAAATTCCCCCCACCCTCTTCCCCCACCTTACATTATTTGTAGGTATATGCATGTGTTCTGTATCTTACATCAACCCTTTGATCCAGAATATTTATGCTGGTGTAATTGGCTGCTATCTTGTTATGTTCCACTCAAGAGAAAAAAACCTCTTTGGATTTTTCTCAGTGTTAAGGAGAAAAATCCACTGTGAAGGCCCATAGAAGGATGCCAAACCACAGCAACCTCACTCCTTTGCAGTCCCCAGCTGGCCTGTGGCTTTTAGGGTCTTGACAGGCAACAATCTGCCCTCTTAGGAAAAATAGTAGTCCTAGAGAAGAAGAGATTGGATTTATACCCCACCTTTCACTACTTGAAGGAGTCTCAGAACGGTTTAAAATCTCCTTTCCCCTCCCCTCCCCACAACAGACACCCTGTGAGGTAGTGGGGCTGAGAGAGCTCTGACAGAAGCTGCTCTTTTTCAAGGACAGCTGTGCCAGAGCTTGTGACTGACCCAAGGTCACATCAGCAGGTGCAAGTGGAGGAGTGGGGAATCAAACCTGGCTCTCCCAGATTAGAGTCTGCGCTCCTAATCACTACACCAAACTGTTACACCACCCTCTAGCCACTCTAGGACTTCCATTGTTCCCAGACTCTGTCATATACCATGGAATCTGCCCTCTGAATCTGCCATTTCCTCCAAGGTAACTGAGGTCTGTAGTCTAGTTGTAATTCTGGGAGAACTCCTTAAATTTGGTAACCATATTAATCCAGTATGCTTAATGGAATGGCTTTATCAGCTTCAGTTAATATTCCAACTCTGGCCTTCCTCAAGAAGTAGGATCTGGCCACAGTGATCTGTGCTTGGGTCACATCCAGGTTAAATTACTGTAATGCATTTTATATGGTCTACACTTGAAATCAGTCTGGCAATTTCAAAGGTAAAAAATGCAGCAGCCAGGACCAGATCTTTCCCACATGAATGCACATCAACAACCTCAGATATGCAGACAATACCACTCTAATGGCAGAAAGTGAAGAGGACCTAAAGAGTCTCTTGTTAAAAGTGAAAGAGGAGAGTGCAAAAGTTGGCTTGAAACTCAGCATCAAAAAAAACTAAGATCATGGCATCTGGCCCTGCCGATGCCACTCCTTGGCAAATAGAAAGAGAAGTCATGGAAGCAGTGACAAACTTCACGTTCCTGGGATCCAAGATCACTGCAGATGGTGACTGTCTGCAGCCATGGAATTAAAAGACGCCTGCTCCTGGGGAGGAAAGCTATGGCAAACCTAGACAGCATAATAAAAAGTAGAGACATCACCCTGCCAACAAAAGTCCTTATGGTCATAGTAATGTATTCCCAGTAGTAATGTATGGCTGTGAGAGCTGGACCGTAAGGAAAGCTGAGTGCCGAAGAACAGATGCTGGAGAAGACTCTTGAGAGTCCCTTGGACTGCAAGGAGATCAAATCAGTCAATCCTAAAAGAAATCAACCCTGACTGTGCCCTGGAAGGCCAGATACTGAAGCTGAAGCTCAAATACTTTGGCCACCAAATGAGAAGGGAGCACTCACTGGAGAAGACCCTGATGCTGGGAAAGATTGAAGGCAAAAGAAGAAGAGGATGGCAAAGGATGAGATGGTTAGACAGTGTTATCGATGTAGCAAACATGAAATTAAGCAAACTCCGGAGGATGGCAGAAGACAGGAGGGCCTGGCGTGATGTGTTCCATAGGGTTGAGAAGAGTCAGACTCAACTGTGCGACTGAACAACAACACTGAATCAGACCATTGGTTCATCAAGGTCAGTACTGTCTAGACTGGCAGTGTCTTTCCAGGGTCTTTCACATCACCTACTTGCCCAATCCTTTTAACTGGGGGGACTGGGACCTTCTTAATTCTAAGGGCAGATGCTCTACCACTGAGCCATGACCCCTCTCCTCCCTGTGTGGAAAGATCTGCATTGGAGACTTGTTTCAAGGCAAAATTCAAACTGCTAGTTCCTAAGGCCCTAAATGACTTGGGGCTGGGCTATGAGAAAGACCACCTCCTCCCATATTATCCAGCCAGGCAGTTAAGATTCTCTTTCCAATCCCTACTCTCAGTGCTCCAGCCTGCAGAGATGAAGAAGGCAGCAACCTAAAAGGAGGCTTTTTAGGTCCTGGTAGCTTGCTTTTGGAATGCCCTACCCTTTGAGACATACCTGAGGCCTACTTTACAGTCCTTTAGGTGCCAAGCCAAAGCATTTCTGTTTATCCAGGCTTTTAAACGAAGGATTCCATCTTTTAAAGCTGTTTTTCTGATCTCTTTGTACCTTGAGGGCTGTATTATGTATATAATTTTAGACTGCTGAATCTTGTTGTTTTGTGCTTTTTTAATATTGGCTTTCAAAATGATTTTATTCTGTTGGGTTTTTCCCCCCACCTCATGAGCCTGGCTTGAAATCTCTAGAGAGGTGGCATATAAATCTAAACGAATAATGTTCTGTCTCATTTTTAACTCAAAAGTAAATCCTTCTGGGTTTAATGGGGCTTACTTATAACTGTGCAGATGGGATTGCACCTGAACACAGGGAGTTGCTTTGTACTGAATCAGACCATTAACCTATCTTTTGTGTATAAAGCATGCTCTACTAGTAGACTGTCTACACCCCCCCCCCCACCACCTTTATTCTGGAAGAAGTAACTTAAAAAGTAGGCTTGAGTATATGAACTCCTCCCACCAAAAATATGTTAACCTTTAATGTGCCACAGAACTTCCTGTTATTGGAAATCTAGTCTGTCCTTTATCATTTTTGTAACAAATTATTTTGGATGGTGATTACAAGCAAGAACTAAAAAGAGCATTGCAGCTTTATAGCTACATGCAGCATATTATTAAGGAATTAAGCACTTGACATTACATTGTTAGAGCACATTCTGGAAAACAACTGAACTGCATTGTTTGGTGTGACTGGTGTAGGTACATGGAATACCTGTACAGCATTTTCTGCTGGCTCTCTGCCCTTTTACCCCTCAGCTCCAGAGGCCTTGGACACATGGCTCCCACCCTCTTAAGCCCTCTGGCTTCACTCCTGAGTGAATCCTCAGCTGCCCTCCCCCCATTTCTGCCTTCCAGGAATTGACAACCTTCCTCTATTCATTATGCATTTGACCAGTTCAGATCAGTATCCCCCCCCCCTTGGACTTGCCTCAAAATCTGGCAAAAATTCCAATATGTTCATGATTGTGGAATCATATTTTGTTCTTCTATTTCTGTCTCAATGGCAACAGAATTGCTTTTAAAAATTAAAAAATAGACCTTTAGAACATAAACTGGAGATTTGAAAGGTTGAAAGGCGGAACTGAACGTTAACCAATGTCTTGGATATGTTGTACTCACTTCTAGGCACAATTTGTTGTTTACATTGCTGATGTTGGTATTTGTATTTGTTCAAATGTTTCAATAACACAGGAAAAAAATAACATGCAATCTTATGCATGTAAGTGTGCACAGGATTGTGGATGGGCCACATGCTAAGGTGTGTATAGGACTGCGGAATATTTTTGAGTAAGCACCACTGAACATGTGAGGATTAGGTGCATACAAATATGCCTAGATCAGGCTATATATCAGGAGTTTGTTTCCATAGACTGTGAAGGGCTGTCCCAGCTACATTTCTAATTAGTATCTTTTATTTCAGTGCCAGACTCTTGAATCTCTTTAGGTCACTTGTTGATGAAAAGATGGAGTGCCTGAGATCTACTTCACCTCCGCTGTGCATTGTTGTCCTCTCCCATTCAGCTCTCCCTACCAAAGAGGGGTTTGTGTGTTTGTGTGTGTGTGTGTGAGGCAGCAGTCTCTTTCCTCATCTAGATTCCTTTCTCTCCAAACTTTTCCTTCCAGCTAATCCTGCCCCAACTTCCCCTCAGATTCATCAGCTATCACAATCAGACAATCAAATCATTTGTCACTCCTGCAGGCAGATTAATTCAGATTCAAATTCTATTCCAGTTTTGGAAAACTGCTGTTCTTGAGTTTATTTTCAGCTGCAAAACTGAACCAGCTCAGATGTGAAGCACATTAGAATTTTGACAGTTTGATCATTATAAGTGTTATTTAGGGTTAGTTCTATTTCACAATGACAGTAAAGATGCATGGCCTGGATTTCATTCATTCATGAAGGCAGCAACATTGCTAGGTCACTTCCTGTTGAGTTAGTGATCTGAAATGTGATGCATGTCTAGTTCACAGGACCCCAGTTATTAGAATAAAAACAGGTAATTTCTACATATCTTCCAAAATGGAGTCTCACAGTGTTTATCATCTAAATTTAGAGAGGCAGATTAGGATACTCACTTCATAGAGGAAGAAAAGTGTCAAATGGCAGGGAAAGGGAAACTAAGGAGAGGTTAGGCAGCTTCGGGAGAGGCTTGAGGGGAAACATGAGTGGGAAGAGAAGACAGAGGTGTAAATGTGCCAGAGTGGAACACAGGCCAACAAAGGAGCCTGTGGAGGTAGCCAGTAGGTTGAATTTCTTAAGAAATATGACTGGAATGGAATCCTGAATGAAACCTAATGAAAACTTAAGGAGAGGCTATATCCTGAGGGAGGGAGATAAATTTTAGCCCCAGAACACTCAGGGTTTGCCACAACGATAACTGCACTAGCTTTCAATCTGTTTCTGGGTCCAGTCTAAAGTGCTGTTTTTGGCCTTTAAAGCCCTCGAGTGTTTGACTGTGAAGCACCTGAAGGAACCTGTATGAACCTGCCTAGGTTCTGAGATTATCTCTCAGTTGACAGGGGATCAGTTCCTAAATTATGGAACTGCTAAGAGGTTTAATTGATCTGCAGATAAATTGAAAACACACCTGTTCCAGAAGGCCTTTAAATCTGACCATCATGCTTGGGATTTTAATTGTTTGTATTTTTGCCAATGTTTTGCTCTCAATAGCTGTTATATTTTATGCTTTTTAACATTTGTAAGCAGCTACCTTGGGCATCCTGTGAACAGAAAAGTCATATAAAAATCTAGTAAATATAATAGGGAGCTACTCCCTAAACTCTCCTGCCAACCTAGCAGTTCGAAAGCAAGAAGTTGCAAGTAGATAAATAGGTACCACTTCGGTGGGAAGGTAACAGCGTTCCGTGCGCCTTGGTGTTTAGTCATGCCGGCCACATGACCACGGAAACGTCTTCGGACTGCGCTGGCTCTTCGGCTTTGAAACGGAGATGAGCACCGCAACCCTAGAGTCGGATTCGACTGGCTTTCGAGCAAGGGAACCTTTACCTTTTTACTCCCTAAACTAGCTTCTTTTGACAGTGGAAGCTGCCAGTATTGGATAGGAAACAAGGCATAGTGAGGTTTGGCCTATCATAGTGGTATCTTGTACTCTAGTCCTGGTTTGACCCACATCTCTCCATCCACATTGGATTTGACTAGCTAATTCAGATCCATGTGTAAATCCATGTCTTTAGGAATTTCAGGCCTAAAACCTGAGAAGACTTTTATTTATTTATTTATTTTTGTATTTATACCCCACCCTCCCCTTAACAAAGGGAAAATTTCTCCTGGTGAGTCACTCCTTATCATATTGTCTTCTCAAGTTAAGACTCTCAAGTTCAAAGTTGTTTTCGATAATCCATTAGAGCCGATATGCACTAAATAACTACTTGTATTAATGTGACCAGTTAACATGGGAGCCACAAACTCATGTAGGTCCATCTTTCCCTTCTGGGGAAAAAAATCTTCCATATTTAAATATGAATTTTATCTTAACTTGTTGCATAGTGGTCCCTATCCCCAAAATGCCATCCTGCATTAATGAATAGCAATTTCAATGCAATGCTTTCAAGTCCTGTGGTTTAGGGATGTAAAATTATGCATGAAGGCATAATTTTATGTTACTTAATCTAAGGTATCTACTCTTCCTATTGTTCTGTAAGTATAGTAGAAAGCATGGTAGAAATTCAACGCAACTATACATTTAAAAGGTGAAAAATACCACTCTTTTGCTACAGAGACTAGCTAACTCATGAGGGGTACATGATGGCTGACATTCATACTAATTTCATCTCACTAGTCTTGGTTATATGTGAGTTGCTGGCACACGGTAGATAACACACATTGAGTTTTATAGAACAGTACTTGGGGTGCCAAACAATGCATTTGCTTCCATGGAGTGCAAAAAGTCAGTTGCCCCAGTTTAGCAAGCAAGATGCTTGTGCTCACTTTTTACCTACATTGTGATGCTCCCCAGAAACCCTTGAACAAGTTACATGTATCTTTGATGCGGGTGGGAATGAGAATCCCCATTCAGGGCCACTCATTATTCCATGTACCCAGTGATGGATTGATTTCTTTACTTCACTTATACCCCACTTTTGTACATGATGGGGAAAGTGGCTTACAACATTCTCCTGTCCTCCATTGTATTCTCACAAGAACCCTTTAGGCCAGGGTATGTTGGACTGAGACTGTGTCACTGGCTCAGGGTCAGCCAGCAAGTTTCCATGGCAAACTAGGGATCTGAAACAAGGTCCTCCAGATCCTAGTGTGACACTCTCACCTCTACATGACACCAGGGAGTTGAAGCCAGCAAAAGTGGCATGCAGATGGCTTTCATAGTAATCAGATCTAAAAACAGAGGTGTTTGAAAACATTCCAGAGGGAGCAATACACATGTGGAAAAGGGGGAGGGTACCCAAAGCAATAGGGGCAAATGAGCGACAAAAACGACAGTGCAGAAGTGGCCCAAGTTAGCACTTTTTGTTGAACAACTAGATTGGATTCCAGTAGCACCACAGAGACCAACAAGAGTTTTGGAGCATAAGCTTTCGAGAGTCAGTGCCCTTTCATCAGATGAATCTTGAATCAAGCTGTTCTGTTCCAAACTAATACACCTAACTTCTGAATTTTTGTTGAGCAATCCAATCAATTAATTGGTATCCTTTGCCAGTGAAATCGCAAGCTTTCTCCCACCCCCGCAATTAACTTTTTGTGTAAACTGTATGAGGTTTTGAAAAAAATCAACAAAAGACTGTCCATGTCTAAATTCCCAGGAGCTTTTTCAAAGTGTAGATGTGTTATATCCCTTCTGAAAATGCTTTCTTGCTCTGCAGTGCAAAAATTGCACGTTAAAATCCTCTTGCTTCCTGCCACTCTAATCTCTTCCCCTTGATATGTAAATATATTTATGGATGGTCCCCAGGCTGGCTTGTAAACAACCACTCACTCACTGTAGTGTTATACAAATTGAACACCCTCCTTCTACGGTTGGGTATGCCTTGCTTTACTTACATTCATAGGCTGATGGTCCTGTAGTATATGGACCTTGGTAGCTTCCAAGCAGCATGTGAAACAAAAATCTTCTTAAATATTTTTTTATTATTATTTTCTCTTAAAAGGGTGGGATACAGAAGGAAAAAAGGGGTAGGGGAGAAATATAGATTCATCAAATTTGTAAAGTATCATGCATTGTTACGTACAACAAGTAAAACCAGATGTATTACTAAATGTATTACATATTTCAAATATAAGAGCAAACAATAAAACTTGAAACAACAATTATTATTTTCACCTGCTTATGAAAATGCAGTATTCAGTCTTTGGAGTCACACAAGACCCTTAATTTAAACAAAGTTCTAGTTCTAAGAGGCTGCATCTTAAACTCTTAATGAGTCCAAACAGCATAGGAACAGACATATAGAGCCTGTGACATGCCAAGCCTAAAGCTAGCCTAATACTCACAAATGGCAGCCTGCAAGGTGTTCCATGAACCTCTTCCTTTTGCCCGAGACTGCACAAACAAGGTAGTTCTGTCAGGCCACAGCACATGACTGGTGGCTGCATTGTGGTTGGTGGTGGGTCACAGGCTGTGAAGGTCTGATGAATCATTACAATTCCTGCACAGAACTAAGGTGGCCACAAAGTGCCTACATATGTGTGATAAGCAAATCTAGAGGGAAAAAAGAGCCCTATAATATATACTTTTAGGACCAACCAAAATGACACAAAACACTTTGTAAGGTTTAAAGTTCTCCAAAACTCTTAATTGGGCTGCATGTTAACAATAAAAGGGAGCCAGGGGTGGGATAAAGGGAGGATAAAGAGTCTTAATACCATGGCCTGAAAGTTCTGTTCTCCCCTTCTGCTTTTGGATTTTGCTTCCAACCACCTTCTACTAAGCAAATCCTGAATAACAGAACCATAAAAGTAATTTTTTTTAAAGAAGACAAAGTGGCTTTGAATGATTTGTGTGAAGTGACTGGTGTGTGTGTGTATTCTTTACCCTTTCTCTCTCCATTGCCTCTTCACTTCAGAATTGCTTTCCTCCATGGTGTTGGAAATGTGTTTTGGAACTCCAGAGGGGGAGGAAATGGGAGGCAATTTGGAGCAGGAAAGGTGATGGGTGTGAAAAGCAGCATCCCTTTCTGTATTCCAAACACCCTCAAAACCCATTTAATATGGGTCTCTGTTATGTTTCCAGTGCAAATTTAATATTTGACTATAATTGCCAGGTCTAGCTTAAAAATAAATACACTCTCAGACTATCCCCTCTCTCTTTTTCATTCTTAACTAAGAATTACATGGTGTTAGCACCTGTCAGAATCTCTTGTTAGAACAAGGAAGGTAACAACCTCTTACAGTGTTAATAGAGCTTTTCAGTTTATATATATATATATATGCTGTACAAAGTACTACAGAATTAGGTAGGCTTAAGATTCATTAATTTCAGTACAATTCAAAGATTACTTACCTGGAAGTGAGTCCCATGAAACTCAGTGGCCCATACTTCTGAATAAGCATGTTAGTTGGCATCACTGTGTGCAGGATTGTGACTTTGGTGTCCTAGCATGTGGGACCATGCGTAAAAGAATTCCCTTTGATTTGAATGACTAGGCTCATCTTTGTGTTTATGAACAGAAATTTTAAGATTCTCCAAAGAGCCCTGAGAAATATACCAACACTGCTTACTTTTTTTCTGGTGTGGAGCCCACCTTTAGCCTCCTAGGATTTTTAAATGGGAGGAAGATCTGCAATTTATAAGAGAAGGTATAGCAACTAATATTTCACCATTAATAAAAGGGGGACCCACACTTTTAACAAAATGCAAGTTGTATTTTGTTCAACTTCCCCAATCAACTAGAAGCTAATTGTTAGATCCCTAGAACATGATTATTAGATTTTTCCTATTGCTGTTTTCATCAAGAAAACTTTTGATCACCTAAAGGCTTTGCTACTAAAGCAGTGAAGTGTTTTGTTTTTAAATGAAATCCCCCAGTGATCAGGTTCTGAATAAAAGTTTGCCTGCCCACAACTTGCCTCTCTCTTTTTCCTGAGAAGGGAGGTGTTTTTGTGTGGTTTTTTTGGTCCTGGCTGGTACCACCCACCTTCCGCCTGTGCCCCCTCCCCCACATTTCAAATCTTGGGGGGAGGGGGAGAAGGAGAGATTGGATTTCTCCCTAAACTGGCTGCCCCGGCCCTGCACTCTGCTGCCTGGAGCCGAAGCAGTCACTGGAAGAGGGGCTCTGACGTCACCCACAGAGGTAGTTTCCAGCCCGAGCTGTCAGTCCTTGTGTCAGGTTAGGTATTAAAGACACATCTAACAGCCCCCCCCCCGACCCCTCCTCTTGAGCGGCCGCGGCACACAAAGAGAGTTGTCCATCTCTTCGGCCCGCGAGGATCCAGCATCAGCTGCGAAGGCTGCCTTCTGCCAAGACCTGGATTGAAACTCAGCCGGGAGCGGAGCCAGGAGGTGAAGGGGGTGGGTGGGAGACACCGCAAGGAAGAGAATGAAGCCGACCAGAAAAAGTGAGTCTAGAAAGTTGCTTGCTGGGGGTAGTTTGTTGTTCGTGCGATTTGCCCCCTTTCCATGTTGGGTAAAACTTACTGTAAAGTGCGGAGTGCTTTGAAAGCTTGAGAAAGCCCTTGCTTTGCCAGCTGAAGGGGGGGGGGGATTTTCGTGCGCGTGTGGGCGTTGGGAATGGAGCACCCTCGTGGAGACCGGGTCTGTTTGTGTGTGCGCGAGTGGTTGTGATCGGTGCTTGCAAACTCAGAAACTTTGCAAGAAGTTTGAAGAAAAGCACGAGGGGAGGGAAGGGAAGGAAAGGAAAGGAAAGGGGGGGGGGGAATGCCTTCCAGGCACTCAACTATGCTGAGGGAGCGAGAGCAAAGGAGCTAGGCGAGGGAGTCGCGAAGGGAATCTTTTGTTCGGTCACATTTATTGCAACATTGCAGGAGAAAAGCAAACCAGACCCAACTTCGTCCCTTCCTTTCGCAATGGAAGAGCCTTTTCCCCCACTCAACCCCCAAGATGAATATATATATATTTTAAAAACCCTTCCTAAGGTTTTTTTTTTCCGCCCCCCTTTGCATGTTCGCTTTTCTCTCTTGATCCCAAAATGGCAACTTTCCCAATTTTCTGTTTTGCAAACTCCTCCCTCTCCTCATATGTGCCCCCCCAACCTCACGGGTTTTGATGTGAATTTTCAGAAGGGTATTTTTTTCGTTGCAGAGGTTATAAAATGACAGCTGGGGGGGAGAGAGGAGATGTGTTTGGAGCAAAACCGAGGTAACGCGTGGGGGGGGGGGGGCGCGCGCAAGTTCCTGTTTCTTTTGGAACAAAGAGAACTCTGTCTAGGCATCTGTCACTCAGGCAGAGAGAGACAGAGAGAAACTTTTTGTGTGCGCGTTTCTCGCCTTCCGATTGCTTCTATCCGTGGGTGCCGAGGGACCCCTCTTCTGGGGGTGGGTGGGGGCGCTTTGTCCTTTGATCACCCCATGGAAAGAGTTCGGAGGAGCAGACCTGGGGGTAAGAGCGGAGATGTAAAGGCAGAAAACATGGAGTCCCGGTTTGTTTTGTGTGTGTGAAGTGAGAGCAGCAGGGATTTAAAGAAAGGGTCTGGGAAAGGAGATGGAGAAGTCGGCTTGTCTGCTCACCCCTTATTTTTGTCCCGTTGAAACTCTCTTTTGACCTTCTTCTCAAAGTAATGCTGATGGGGGAAAAACACTTGAGTTTTTAAAAGCGTATTTTCGTGCTTCCTACTAAGTAGCAAACTTATGACACGTGATATGTCTCCCAAAATTTCATTTAAGCGTTTAATTTGTTTTCCCTCCTACCCCCCCGTTCCCCCCTCTTTCCTACTTGGATCTGTCTTCGATGGTATTCTCTTTGTGTAGGAATGAGCACGGGAGAATGCCGCTTGTTGCGGATTTAACTTCCTTTTTGCTAGCTTTTCCTTTTTTCGGAGGAGGAGGGGGGGCTTTTTATTTATGTGGGAAGTGGGCGGTGTGGGTCAAACGTGCCGCGTCCCGAAAACGTGCTTCCAAGCCGAGCCTCGTCGCTCCTTCCAGTATTGTTTTACATTTTTAATTTTTCCCCCTCCCTTGCTTTGGGCTGGCTTGAGCTTTTCCCATGTGCAGCTGGTGGTATGGGCAGCTCTCAGGGCCTGGAGGAAACGGCAGCAAGGGGGGGGGAGAGAAAGCTCCTCCTCTGTGCTGTTTCAAGTCTGTAACTCATCAGGGGATGGAGGAGGAGAAGGCTTCCCTCACGTAGCCAGCAACTCCCCCTGAGCCCTGTGACACTGCGGGAACAGGACGAGGGTCCAGTTGCCATTTTCTCTTTTTTTCTGGGGAAGGGAGTCGGGTTTGCATCTCAATGGACTTGAGTTTGCCTGGCGTTTGTGTGCTGAGCTTGCTGGGCGCGGGGGAGGGAGGGAAGAGAGAGAGATCCCGACGTGTTGATCTTTGATTGCCTTCCTCCAAACAAACTCAACCACATGTCTGGAAAAAAGGGCAGTGAGTGAACCTTAAGCAAACTGAAAGTCTGGCGGGCTCATTTGCTCACCAGTTTTATAATTAGCTCCTCTTTTTTTCCTTCCTCCTTTTTTCTCTTTAAAGTGTGTGTGTGTGTGGAGGGGGGAGACTCGCCTGTAAATTTGTGCTGAGGAGAAGCATTTGAAGTATCCTACTGGATGCTCTTTGAATATAATTTTCCAGCAGTTTGTGTGTTTCACTGGGATAAAGAGTTGGCTTTTGGCCTCTTTTCTAAATCACTTTAATGAATGAATTATAGATAATTAACAGCTCCAGTGACATACAGCCCTTCTCCCATATGGGGGGGGGGATTAATGAAAAGGTTTATTCCCTGGAACAATGCACAACTGTTGGATGTGTCTAGAGGGTTAGCATTAAAGCAATGATCCATATTTGGGGGAATATTTAAAAAAACTCCTTGTTATCTTTTCCCACAAAGAACAGGCTTGTAAAAAAAGAAGAAAGAGAAACTTAAGTGTTGCCCCTTACTACAAAGGATTACTTATTTCAGAACATGGCAACTTTGGTTCCCTAGAATACAAAGCATTGCTCTGCAGTGGATTGTCCTGTGGAGGTTGGCTCAGTTGGATGAAATGTTAGCCTTTGTCAGGCTTAACCCACCCTTTGCTGGAAGCTTTGCATCAGCTCTTGCTCACCTGTGTCTAGTAGCAGTTCACATTCCCTACTTCACAGTGGCATTGAGCTGATGAACAAGGTAAATTTCATAAAGCTGTCTGGTTATATACAGCTGCAATGCATCTTTTGCACCCATGTCATACTCCAAAACTTTTTCCATGTTACCAGGCCTGAATCAGGACAGATCTGCCAGCAGTTCCACCATGTCAGACAGTGACATTGGGGAAGAGGATGGAATCGTATCTCTGGATCTGTCACAGGCTAGTAAGAGGAAGCGAAGGGGCAATCTTCCAAAGGAGTCGGTGAAGATTCTTCGGGATTGGCTGTACGAGCACAGATTCAATGCATATCCATCTGAGCAAGAGAAACTCAGTCTCTCGGGACAAACAAACCTTTCTGTTCTCCAGGTAAGTGCTGTTTTGCAAGTTAATCCGAGGAAGGTTTCCCAGGG
Organism: Gekko gecko; assembly: GCA_029375565.1. NCBI lineage: Eukaryota > Metazoa > Chordata > Lepidosauria > Squamata > Gekkonidae > Gekko > Gekko gecko. The sequence continues at coordinate 144,185,712 of JAPDNY010000006.1, forward strand.
ATTGCAAGATTACATTGACTGTGTAGCAAATATTCAACACTGCCCATTGTGGGCTTGTGCTGAAATTAGATGATTCTAATTAGTTAATGCAGCAGGTGTCTGAATAGAAATTCTCCAAATCACTATACAAAGTAATTAGCCAAGTTTTATTTAACTCATATGGTGCAACTTCATGATCTCATACCTGTTCTAAGATGTTAGTTGAAGTCAAAGGGTGTAAGGAGTCCAGATCTTAAGTATTCAGTGGTGATTCATTTCTCCCAAATACCTTGAACAGCAACAACAACAACAAAAAATCTTGCACCTCAGGGAAAACATGTTTCTACAACATGCGGTGCAGACATTTGTTCAGTGAATTTGATTTATGGGCCAAGATTTGCAGCCATTCCTTTCCTGCTACATTGGTTTTATGGGAGTACAATCCTAAACAAGCTTTACATGGGAAAGATCCATTGGAATAAATTGTGCATAACTTGCACATAATGAGTGTCGGAGTATCCAAGTCTGATTCACGATGCCATGCTAGGCTACTTATGCCATTGATGGGGTTAGCTCCAGTCTTGCATGAATCCAGAAGTTAAGTAGTTGTGAATGATTGTAACTAGCATGGGTGAGTGTACAGTTGGCATTCAAATGACTTTGAGCATTTATCAAGAGGGAAAAACATTACAGATAGTGATATTCCTTTTTAGCGGTATTGGTGTGCCTGTGCACACATACATTTGAGTCATATATTATAGAGGAATACTTTGTGTAAACCTCAGGATGTGTTTAGGATGGATCCTTTCCTTGATCCTAGCTGATGTTCTAGAAGAACCTGATGAGAGGTTGGTCCACCACAGGTCTTATGCCTGATTAGTGGAGCAGAGGGCAACATGGAATGCAAAAATGGAAGCATGATCTAGCAGGATTTGTGCCTGAAAGTAGAGGATTAACACTGTGGCCCTAAGTAAAGGATTTCACTCAAACTCTCTAGTCTGTTTGCTTCCAAAACTTCCAAGCTTTTCTGCCACTTCCAAGGTACAAGTATTGGAGAGACAGAAGCTGCTGACGTTTTTGATTTCTTGAGATCCCAGCTGAAAATTAGGAAGCAAGCCTTCACAGGTCTATTTGGTAGGGCTTACTCCTAAGAAAGTTTTCTTAAGAGTACACTGCTAGGAGCTTGGATCTTAGTCTAGCAGGCAATGAACATTGAATTGAACAATATGTGTTTCCCTAGTGTTTAAACCCCTTAACCTTCTAGGAGGACTAAGCTTTGTTAAAAGTAAGAAGCAGTAAGTAGTTCTTTGAAGTTTGTCTTTTTTTTCCTTTAAAAAACCTATTATAAGAGACTTCTTCACATGAACTGTATTTAGGATGGCAAAATATGGGCGTAAACAAGCAGATGGTTCAGTTTGGGGTGAAATAAAATGGTTTCCCAAAGGTGTTCTCTTCTATTTCCTCGTTATAACAAATCCTTTTATGTGTGTTTGTGCAACAAGGAGAGGGTGGAGGAAGGAAGGAAAATTCTAAATAAAAGGAAGAATTCATTTATCCTACCCAATCCGGATGTAAACAATGTTGCACTGAAATGTATGCAGTGACACCCACTCAACACCTGATCTGAATTTAGCTGCCTCTGTTTGCCTAGAATGAAGCACAGCTGAGGGGTTGCTTTGCGTGGCCACCACATCTAAGTTTTGGCAAGTGTATGCTTCATTGTGGGAGCTTATCTGGGCAGCCTATGAAATGAGCCAGGCTTTCCTGGGTATCGGCTCCCTTTCAAGGTTTTATGAAATGTTCTCTGTATATGAGGGGTTGGCCAAGACTTTGCAGAGTAACTAAATATCAAGCATCATGGTGATTTCAGACTAAAGTGAGGAGTCAGACCTTGGGGAATTTCAGACAGATGATATAATCCGGAAAAGGAACGGTTCCCAAACAGTTTCTGGTCTGGCATTTCAGACGGAACCGTTTTAGAACTGGTTCCCTACTGGAATATATTTGTAATTTCACACAGAATCACTTCTGTCCCGTTCAGGAAATGGGGCTGAAGCGTTTTACCTGTCAACCACTTCCAAGTAGTCGTCAGTTTCTTCTCCTGGATCCGATATGCTTTTTCCCCGCCTTTTTTCGCCCGCGCGGGCGATGTCCGGCTTGCTTTTTTTTTTTTACGATCGCTTTAGAGTGCTATAACACTATAGCGGTATAGTGCTATAGTGCAATAGCATCATAGCAACCCCATTGGAATGCCTGCAGTGTTGTTTTATAGCAGTATAGTGCTATAGCGCTCTAAAGCGAACATTTTTTTAAAAAAGGCGCGTCGGGAAACAGTGGGAAAACAAAGCGGTGCAGTCTGAATTGCCAAACCGCTTCTGATTCGGCTCTTTTCTAGTCAGGGAAAGCCATGTGTGAAATAGCAGCCCTGTACCGGTTTACTTCAAGACGAATCAGAAACGGCTTCAATCTGGCAGAATCTCGGTAATGTGAAATTCCCTCTTGGCTTCGCATATTAAATGGTGTAGGAGCTAGAAAGCCCATGTGCTTGTTCCTCCCTCTCCTGATTCATGCTTGGCTATGATATTTCTTTTTGGGCACTGTTAGGGAAAAGAAATCCAAAAATTGAGTGCTTGTTCTTAGATTTGGAGGTTAAAAATGGACGTTCTTTTGTGCCAGCATCATATTGATAGATACTACCAATAGGCACCCTGTATTTTTTTTTGTCCACATCCTTGTTTTTTGGGCATTGGTTTTGACCCATGTCGTAGTCTCATCCAGACTGTGATAGCCAATATTTGCTCTTTGACTAGTATCAGAAACTCGTTAATCCAAAACTTTAAAGCAAGGAGTAATTTTTTTTGGGAGGTGTACCTGTTTCTGAAGGGGAATTGAGTTGCTTTTGGGTTGCAGTTTAAATGTGGTATGGTTTCCGACTTGATTTATCACTGAGGCTCAGCAAAAATACTAGAAGCTGACAAACAGCCTAGTTCACATAGGAAAGCAATGTCAGGTCCAGAACTTGGGGAGCCCACAGGCGATCTCTGAAGTTCTTGGTTGATCCATGCAAAGTGAAAAGTGTTGATGCTAACTCAGAATGGCTCAGCATTTTCCAGGGTGGTTTTAACCAAGATATAAGCCCATTTTGTGTTTTTTAATGTAACCGTACATACCACACTGTTGTGGATTTGTTCAGTTTAAGTTTCATATTAAACTTTTGACTGTATAAAACAGGAGATTCACAGAATAAACTTTGAGTTGTATATAATTATACCGGGTGGCAGAAATGGTTTCTATATGTTGTTCATATGCAGAACTTAACATTTACTTGTCTGACTTTACTAAGCTTTTTTGTAAGGACAAGAAACATACAAATCATTGAAAAAAACCTTAGTACATGACTGAACAAAATTCTAAGTTATTATGGAATTCAGAATTATCTGTGTTTCTGGCTCTTTGTGGTTCCTTCCATTGCTTTTAGCAAAACCTTTCTTCATGTTTTTCATTCTTTATTTTGCCCTATCTGCCCCCAGTGGTTGCTTCGTACGTGGTACCCATTAAAGTCTGAAGGAAAAGAATGTTCCATCGGATAGCTGTGTGCATTTAAGAACTGGCCATTTAACCCTTTTGAACTCCTGCTCAAGGGTAGCTTTAAAATCTTCCCATTTATTGCTTACATGTGTATTAAAGGGAAGATTCGAACATATAGATACTCCTCTTATCTGACATGACATGTCAGATTTATGACTGTTCTGTTACTGGAGTATCAGGAACCAAGTGCAAAAAACTTCTTAGAAGCAGCCGCTGGACTCACTGCCATCTCTTGAAACCCCCATGAACCTCACTGAACTCTTGAAACCCCCATGAACCAGGCCAGAGAGAGATTTGCCCTTGCAGTTCCTAAAATGCAAGTCTTTAGTTTGACTCTTTTTCCGTGTAATTGAAATGAGCATGGCAGTCCAGGGAACCATCTGAGATGCAGGATTTGTTTGAATCCTGAATCCAGGAGCTCCCCTTCTGAATTTATTTTACCAGTGCAAGTGGCCTATGCAAACAGATGATAATTTTTTTTGTTTTGTTTGATGTAAACAGAGTTCTGGTTAACAACTAGTTTTTCCTGTGGGGGATTTATGTATATATATTTTAGAAGATGGGAGGTTGCCTTCTAAATTGGCTCCAGTGTTAGGGCTACTGCTGATCAAGGGCCCTATTTCCTTGTGAGGAGAGGTGAGGGACCACATGCTGCCATCAGGAACACTCAGTTGCTTTCCTTTTGCGTATAGATACAGCTGAGGCTCTTTATTTACTCTCTTAGTACATGAACATAGAAGGAACAGACATTATCATTGTCTGGCCAACACATGGTTTTCTGGGGAATTGCCCACTCTGCTGTTTAGACACTAGGCACTTGGCTGATCTTGGCAAATGCCTGACCTTTGCCCCTCTCTGGAGCTTCTGTGACAAGGAAGTGCTGGGAGGGCAAGAAAAGTAGTTGAAGTAGTTTTAGTTAGTCTTTTAAAAGTGGTGGGGGAGGCACTACAAGGCCCGTAGTATACTGCATGGAGTGATGGGCAAGTGGGAACTGAAAGGCAGGCATGAATATCTACTGGACAGAGTAGAATTTGAACTGTATGTGTATGGGGCCATCAGTGAGGGTACCCTGGAGAATTATAAGGTCACTGGTGGACAGGCTTTTGCTCGCAAGGAACTTACAGTCCAAACTAGGCAATGGGGAAAGTGAGTGATATAGAGACAAAGTTAGAGCAAGATGAATGTGGGTAAAAATGTAATTGTTCAGAATTTGGCCAGAGACTGGGAGAAAACCAAAGTCCACAAGGAGAGGTGAGTTTTGAGGAGAAGCTTGAAGGTAGGGAAGACAGAGCAGGACATCACTGTGTGCAGTTTTCTTTTAGTTTTTTTCATATTTGTTTAATTTTGGCTTGGCCTCTATTCTGCCCCCCCCCCTCCAAATTTTAGGTGCCCCATGAGAGCATTCCACCACATTGTCTCAGAAGTAAGTCCTCCAGGTTAAAAAAATGTAGCGGTGCAATCCAGTCATTGGAAGTGTGTTTTGTGATCTTTTTATCTTATTTAGCTGAAGCACCTCAGTTATCTGAACATGTTTACACAGAGTTCCTCTTGTCTTCCAATATTTTATTAACTGTATATTCCCGGTATCTTTAGGACCAAGTCAAAACAAAACTCGATTTTTACTTAGCATGGAGTGAAACGAAAGTAAAAGAGACAGGTTTGATTTGTTGCAACTCTGCAACCTAAGTCTAGTGAAAAGTAGTCAGCTCAGAAGCTCCATTTAGAATTAACTGCTAGGCAATCAGTGCCTGGGCCCATCTTCATGTTCATAATATACAAGTGGGGTCCGTGGGGAAAGTGCCTGTCTTGCTGAATAGCCGGCAGCATTCCTCGGAGAGTTCTGAGCTTCCTTTGATAGTTTCCATCTCTCTGCTGACCAGGCCTGGCCCTCTGAGCTGGGATCTGACTGCACAAGAATGCATAGTCTGTTCTGCTTGGCTTGCTGTAAGCACAAATGTTCTGATAACAAGTTACAGCCCTTGCTTGTGTGCAGAGGAAGAGTTGGCTTGCTGTAGAGACTGTCTAGTAGTTCAAGGTCACTTTTAGTATCTCAAAAGCAACACATCATTCCGTCTTGCAGTAAACTTATGGGACTTAATAAGGAAAGGTGGTTGTGAAAATGCTGTATGCAAATGTTTCCTGGGGCATTTTCCTTGTTCATGCTGTAGGGTTTGAATGCTGCAGGGTGCGATTCCTATTGATGATGAATCATGAATGGTGATCTAACCCTGTGGTCCTGCTGTCAGTGCTAGAAGCAGTCCCTCCCCTCCCCTTGATAAGGGGCTTTTCAGTGCTGTTGTGAAATGCCTTCTTCATTTTAACCATTTTAGCAGTGAGGAGAAGAAAACTGCATGATGTTGGATTGTGTGGGAAGTTCCTCTGTCGGCATAGTATCTCCCTGGAACCTGGTGGTTCTGCCCTGGCTGCTTTCCACACATTATCTCTCCATTCCAAATGACGTTCATATGTTATTGGAGCAGGATCTGTGCGTGGTAAATTGAACACCACTCTGTTCCTGCAGTGTATGTCTTGGACCTGCGGTTTCTGACAGGGGGAGATACAAGGAAGACGATGAGTCCTCTTTCATTGAACGCTTACAGTTATATCACAGCCCAAATGCACAGAGGCTTGAAAAGCAGAACTTTTCTTTGTAATATGAGATAAAAAGGAGTAAGAGTTTGTAGACTACCTTGACTGAGATTGACTTCTGCATTTCCGAACATTCCCCTGCAGTTCTCTGTAAGATTGCTTGGAGAAATCTCTAAAAGAATTGGGGGTTGGGTATCCTTCAAGGCAGGATATGTGATTGCACAGTTCCTTTCCTGCAGCCTCAGCCTGACCTTGCCTTCTGAATCAGAGCTACCCTCCACAGGTGTTACCCAGTTTGCCAAAACTAGTGAACATCTCTGTGTTTTAAATTAGGCTTGAATTTTACATAATTATATTTCATTTTATACTTCCTGGATTTCATGGCCTCTTGATCCTGCTGTTTTTTACACCTCCTTTATAAATCCCACTCATTGCACCTGGAAAAATTGACTTTAGTTGGCAAAAGTTTATGCTGCAATAAGATTTCGTTTAGAGTTTAAAAGTGCCATTGGAATCCCATTTTATTTGTTGACTTATTTAAAAGCAAAAATGTTAAGCTGGTTATTCTCTGCAAGCAAGGCACGTTTTTGTAAACATTTTGCCAAAAATCCAAAGCAGCTTCTTTTATCCTCCCTGATGCCTTTCAATATGATAGGCAGAACTTCAGCCTGTGAAGTTTTCAGTGGTTATTCTTCATATCAGAGGGGGGAAAAACATATCCTGAATTTCTGTATCTGCCACAGACAGGAAAAAAGGGTGGCAGTTCTAGTTCTGGAGGAAGTACAAGCAAGCCTTAGGGCTATCCAGAACTTTTCAGCGGGCTGAATGAGCAGCTGGTCCTCATGAAGAGCCAGCACTTGAGGATCTGTGTGCTCCTTGTCCCACAGGGAGGAAGTCAGGTAAAAGCTGTTCTCATACCTGCTCTCAAATGGTTTGTGGCATTGGAACTTAGAGTGCAGGATGAAGGCAGTATTCCCTTGGGAAACACAAGAGGATGTCTGTTTCTGCTGTACGAGAAAAAGGATGGCTGTGGCTTGGTGGTAGAACATCTGCCTGGCACACTGAAGGTCCCATGTTCAATACCCTGCATCTCCATTTCAAAGCATCCAGGTAAGCATGTGATATGAAAGACATCCTGAGACACTGCAGAGTGGACTGCCAGTCTGAGCAGACAGTACTGACACCAATAGGCCGATGGTCTGATTTCTCCTTATAATAATTATCTTTTGGTTTCACAAGATTCCATGCGCTCACATTGGCTGTAAAATGCCCTCCCTCAGCCATTGGCCCATCAGCTGCCACTCAGAGTACTCACGTGCCATTGGCCGGGTGCTGGGTCTGCTCCTCTTCCCCACCCCACTCCCCCTTTTGCATGTCAGATTTACTGGCAGACAGCTCTCTCTCCTGAGGAAGACAGTTCTCTTGACTCCTGTGAGGGACTGTCCCCTCAGTGGCTGTTGGTTGGCACCCAAGCTTGGCTCTGTGAGTAAAAAAACAAAGGGCTTTCAGCATAACCCCTCCCCCGCCCATAACCCCCTCTCCAGTGGCCACTTTCCTGTCAGAATAAATGGAAAAAGGCTCTTTCTCCTGCTTAGCTTCAGCATGGCTGGCTGGCTAACGAGGTGGGCCAGCGACCATCAGACCATTTTCTTCAACTCCCCGCTGTGCGGCTGACTTTCCTCTAGGGTTGCCAATCTCCAGGTGGGACCTGGAGATCTCCCACCGTTACAGTTTACCTCCAGATGACAGAGATCAGTTCCCGGGAGAAAATGGTTGCTATGGAGGGTAGACTCTATGGCATTATACCCTGCTGAGTCCTTCCACACACACCCCAAATGCTACCCTCCACAGGATCCACCCCCCCAAATCTCCAGGTATTTCCCTAATCAGAGTTGGCACCTGTACTTTCTCCTCTGTCACTAAAAGGCCCTTTCCACACCTATGTTGGCCTTTGGGAGAAAACTCATTGGGCCCAGTCCTGATCAGGTTGCCAACTCCAGGTGGGCAATTCCTGGAGATTTGAGGGATGGAGCCTGGAGAGGGTGAGGTTTGAGGAGGGGTGGCACCTCAGACAGGTACGATGCCATAGACTCCACCCTCCAATCCAGCCATTCCCTGATGGGGAACCATTGTTGCCAATCTCCAGGTGGGGGCTGGAGAGCACTCAAAATTACAACTGCTCTCTAGGAGGGAGGGGGGAGGAGATGGAAAACTAAGGTAGGTTGATGGTTGGCTGGGAGGGAGATAGGGTTGTCAACTCCAGATTGGGAAATTCCCAGAGATTTGAGGGGTCAAACCTGGAGAGGGTGAGTGTTGAGGAGGGGTGGGACCTCAGACAGGTACAATGCCATAGACTCCACCCTCCAAACCAGCCACTCCCTCCTGGGGAACCACTGTTACCAATCTTGGGGGTGGGCTGGAGATCACTCAAAATTACTACTGCTCTTCAGGTAGCAAAGATCAGTTCCTCTGGAGAAAATGGTGGCCTCTGTCATTATACCCTGCTGAGATTGCCACAGCCAATTGTCACTGAGTGCCCAAAGCCGGGGCACTCTCCCAGAGCCTCTTTCTAGAGCCCATTGTATTTATTTCCACAACGGGCCTTATTCCTAGTTCAGTATAAGGCAGCTTCGTGTGTTTTCGTGAGTAGTGAAGGATGTGTGCGGAATTCCTTGTTGAATTTCTTGAAAACAGAAATCAATACAGGGGTATTTCTCACCTATGGTACTTTGTAGAGTGTGGGGGATGGTGAGCTTGTAAGAACTGTACAGCATGATGAGAGTTTCATATAGCCTCCCACAGTACACAATTCATGTATGGAATTCACTACCATTTATTTATTTTATTTAAAGCATTAGTCACCTTTCTACCTTACAGGAATTCAAGGCAGCTTGCAATGTAAATGATAATAAAACACATAAAAACAACTCGTTTTAAATCATTTAAAGTGCTGGTAGAAGAACTGAAATTTGTCAAACGTTGTCATGAATGAAACAGTCTTCAGTTGTCTCTTAAAGGCTGAGAGTGAGGGGTGGCAGGTGCACCTCCCTGGGAATGTTGTTCCACAATTGTGGACCTACCACTGAAAAGTCTCTCTGTTGTGTACCCACCAGACAAACTTGTCTAGTTGATGGGGCAGTCATGAGGGTCTCTCCCTGTGATCTTAGTATCTGGGCAGGAGTTGTGGTGGTAGATGCTGGCCTTCCTTTGTTAGTGGCTATTAGTCGTGGGAGCCAGGTGGATCTTGGGGGAGCTTCTCAGCAGCGTGTGACTGAACACTGCTGGAAATGTGGCTTTATTAAGCAGACCTTTGACCCAATCCAATATGGCTGCCTTTCTATTATTGTCCTGCTGCTGCAAAACTAGCCTTAGTCATTAATTAGGTGCAAATGGACTGTTGTGTAGTGCCAGCCCCATTCATTTCTTTCTCTGGCTTGGTCCACACTGTCATTTTTGCCACTCATTTGTCTCTCTTGCTTCAGGTTCTCTCCCCCTCCAATGTGTTTTGCTTTCTCTAGTAGCCCCAGAGGGAGCAAAACACATGTGGAAAAAGGAGTGGGGAACCCAAAGCAATATGTACAAACAAGTGACAAAAATGACAGTATGGAAGTGGCCACTGTCTCTAAAAATAGTTTTGATCATGGATCGTAGAGGTGGTTTACCATACAGAGAGAGCTTGCCATTGTTTAAACATGTGTGTGTGTATGTAAATAGGGCTAGCATGTTGGAAAAATCTGGCGTAGGTACAGTGAAAACTAGGCCCATCCCTATTTTGCAAATTACTCAGCATTCCATTTCCTTATTCATTTCCATTTTTAGAAATTGTTTTATTAGTTTACTGATACTGTGTTAATAAGGATGGAAGATGCAGTATAGTATAGTGGCTAGAGTGGCAGGCTAGGATCTAAGAATCCTTGATTCAGATCAGCCATGAAGCTCACTGTGTAATCATAGCCCAGCCAGTCTTATCTCACAGGGTTGGCTTACTGGGCACCACTGAGTTCCTTGGAGGAAGAGTGGGTCAAAATGTGATAAAGAAGACATGGAAATTTAAAAAACCCACCTTGCACTTCATTATGAAAACCAGTGATAAGGAATATTTGTAATATGGATTAATAATTTTAACAAGAGCAGCAATAGCCTCTGGTTTGCTTGTTCCCCAGTGGTAGGAGATGTGCAAGTTCTCCTTTGAGTGGCACAGAAAAGCTTGGGTTAACCCGTCTGAATACTCACAACAAGTCTCAGACCTGGCCTGAACACTTTTGGGGAGAGTTCATGTCTCACACTGTGGGTATATTGCAAAAGCTCATGAGTGATGTCCTGACCTGACCATTTTCCACCCACTTTTAAGGTGGACAGATTCTTGGAATAGTGTCTTGGGTTATTGGGGGACTTGAAGCTGCGAGGAGAGGGGGTAGGTCAGTTTTGGTACACTGTACATGTAGTGTAGATTTAATTTTTGCAAGAGTAGCAATGCCACAGGGCTTTAGGCTTTTTGCAAATACATATCCACAAATGGGAAGTCTAGAATGCTCCCCACAATCAGTAATGGCAGTCAGTTGCCAGGCTTTGAGTACCAGTCCTACCTGCCAGTTTATGTGCTTGGCAACCCAGATATTTTTAATGTTGAGCATAGGATAAAACAGCATTGAAATGCATAAAAGCAAACATCCCCTTGTAAAAAGTGGCCACTGAGATTATAGAAGCATAATGATATTATGAGGAAAAAATTACAGTGGGTAGGAAAAAGATTTAATGAATTTGTGGTAGCACATGTCCCCCCCGAGGGATTATTTTACAGGGCTGCCGATTTGCAAAAAAGATAATGTCAATCTGTATGATTTATATTTCCATAATTGTTTTCTTTGAAGCATGTATTCTTATCAGTTTGGCTTTCAGGGGGGGGGAGTGCTGTACACCCTACTACATGTAGTGAAACAAATTACCTAAAACAGCAGCTGTGCTGCCCAAAGTCTTGTAATTCTCTCCACGTGGTGTTGCTGTGCAGTTCCTGCAGGCTTCTTAGGCAGCTGCTCTACAGCTTGGCTATGTGGCAAAATGAAAAATGGAACTGTTCCTCTTTTAATTTTTAGTCTTTAAAGTAGTGCTGCCTCCCATGGGTGTGCCACAACTGTGCTAGGTGCTGAACTGTTGCGCATTTGTGCCAGGGTGCTGTGAGCAAGTAATGTGATATGTGTGAAGCTGTGTGTGTGTGTGGGGAGTTCTCTTTAAAGCAATATTTTATAGCCCTGCAGGGGGTGATGCAGTTTTAAGGCAGCCGTAGCAGGAAGCACGGGACGATGTCCTGAGTCCTGGGCAAAGCTGTGGTACCAGCAGCTGGAGTACTATTTGTATTTCCTGCTTCTAATACATGAATTATGTTTTATGGAAGCATGTCAAGAATGAAATGGGGGAGAGCAGCTGATTCCCCCCTCCCCCAAGTAACTTTATGTCCATCATGAGGTTTTTGTTTTTATTCCACCAGTGGGAAATTTGGGAGCTGATATATTTAAAACATTTTAGCTATAGTGTCCTTTAAAAATAAACCAGTTGAAATTGAAAATGTAAATGTAGTACTATAACATACAGAAGCCTACAGTTAGCACCTAGATGAACACAGATAAATAATAGGGAAGTAATTTCTGCTTGGAAGGTTGTAGCTTAGTGGCTGATGACTCATATACACATAAAGCATTCCTGTAGGTTTCCTGCTGGACTCTGACTAGTGATGCCCTCGTGTAACTCAGCAGGGTCATCCACTTCACCCACCTTTTTGCTCCTGCTTAGGTGTCCCTTAAGTTACCTGAACATTCACTTTTCCCTCTGTGACTATTTGTGACTAAACGAAATAGCACTGGAATTTTCTTTCTATCCAGTGGACCAAAGACATGCTAGCCAGTAATCACTGGTGCAGGAAATTCTGTGCATGTAATGGTGCAATAAGTGAACTTGTGGAGAGAGACGGTGAGTGAAATCAAGGTCTGTTTGGTTCTGCCTCTTTCTCAAACTTAGTATGACTGTTCATGCTGCTTTTGTACTGCATAGTATTGCAAGCAAATATCTTTCTTTGTTATGGTAATCGATTAGTCTGCATGTTTGTTCAGGAAATATGCAAATTATAAATGAGAACTAGATGTAAATCTCTTTGGTGCTTTTGAACAACTTTAGACATACCCTGTTTGGAAACTAGCTGGACCACATTTGTGAACTGTTTGGAGTGCTTTAGAGAAAAATCAAAACACAAGTGTAATGAATGTTCTCAAATCTCACCACAAGTTTTGCCTGGAATACAAAAGGAGTTGGTGGTCGGGATCCCAGCTGACAGCCGTTTAATTCTGTAAGCAACAGCATTCCTGCATGCCTAGAGATGAAAGATTTTGGCTGCAAACCGGCAAATGTTTGCTGTGATGAAGTCCAATTGAAAGCAACAAAATTTATGTTAATTGTGACTAACCTGTTTTCTTGGTTCCGTTATGTCTTTGGCCATAATCCTGTGCATGCTTCCTTAGGAACAAGTCCCCTGGAATGCTGTGGAACTTACTTCTAGGTAAACCTGTCTTTTTATAGGCAGGAGAAAGCTGTAAGATTTCTGACACAGACCAGGCAAGGAATACTTTCCTAGAGAAGGGAGGAAAACCAAAACCAGAGCAAAAGCAAGGGACATGGGCAAAAAGGAACACTCTGCCACCAGTTAAAAGTTAAATTGACTTCCGGGTGCTCAGTTTGCTTGAAAAATACACTTTATCAGGCTTTTTCCCCCCCAAGAGATTGGGATTGAAAAGAAGTAGGATGGGAGGGTGAGACTTTAGGCTAAGTGGCTGTATTACAAAGGAAACATCCATGAGACTTTCTGTTCACCCCTGAACAGATCTGGCACGAGAAAAGGCATCCCAGGAATTTTGGAAGACATCTTCTATGCCTTATCCTTGTGCTGGCTGGGCAGATCCCAGCTTGTCACCTGAATTCTACCTCTCAGCATTACAACCGCCTTTCCCCAAAGCATCTCAAAGTAAAAACAGGTGGCAAGACCAGTGGGAGGTGGGGGAGGGTCCCTTTTTATTTTAACAAGTGGAAGGCATGGCTGCCTATCTCGGCATCCCCCTATCATGATGTTAGAAAAAGTTCCCTGAGCCGCATCTTCATCAGAGACTTCTATAGTGGCATTGTGAGTTCTTTTTTCCTGAGCTTCCCTGTAAATCTGTGATCTTGTTCCCAAAATGGAAGCTGCTGATATTTCCTTGTACAGAAGTTCAGACCTGCATGTTCTTGTCCACTGCAGGAAACTGCTAAACCCTGTGTTTAGAACTCTGTTGGATTTTTACAAAAGTATTTTGGCTTTGACCATGAAGATGGTGCTATTAATTTTTAACATGGGTCTTTGCAGACTACTTTTTTTTTTAAACACCCCAAATGCATATTGTAGTGCTAAGTTTTCAGTGGAGGAAGAGACTGCACATCCACATTTAAGCCAGATGGGCTGGTGGCTCTGTGTAAGGCAACTTCATATGCTCAACTTAAGCAAATTTTTGATGAGAATTAATACAAGGAATTCTTATTTATTTTATTATTTTATTGTCTTTACTGTTTTTTTCAACCAGAGTCATAAACAACAACCAGATGGTTATTAATGTGTTCTAAAGAAGTAATGATGAGTGTTCAATGACAGGCTGTGTGAATGCTTTTACATTGCCAGATCTTAAAACAGCAGGGGAAAAAAGGTAGCGTGGGAGGGCACACAACTTTTGTGTTGGTATTTTTCTAAACCCCTTAATTTTCTTTGTTTACGCCCAAACTCAACTTCTGTGTAGTAGGCTAAGGTCGGTTACTCTTAATTTGCAGTACAAGGGATTGATGGGGAGAAGCAGCGGCTGAACTGGGAATTTGAGCTGTTTTTTTCAGCCTAGCGTTTTAGCTGCAGGGCCATACCAGTTCTCATGGTGCTGGGTTCTAAACCTGCCACACTTGTCTCTCTCTTTGCAGATCTGCAATTGGTTCATCAATGCCAGGCGCAGGCTTCTTCCTGACATGCTGCGGAAGGATGGCAAGGACCCCAACCAGTTCACCATCTCCCGGCGAGGTGCTAAAGCCAGCGACGTAGCGCTGCCCCGTGGCGCTGTCACCAGCTCTGGCTTGTTGATGGTGCCTCCTGCCACTGCGGCCACTGCCGCCTCCAAGGTGTTGTCCATGTCGGTGTGCCCCTCCATGATCTGCCGCGCTGCACAGCCTCTGGCTGGCAACTTGACTGTTGTGACGAGTGAGCAGGAGAAGCAGTCTGCATTCCAGCGGGTTGAGCTGGATTCTCACCCCAAGCAGCCACAGCTGAGTGCAGCCGGCAACACCCTGGCCCTTCTGACCAGGGCAGATGCAGCCAGTCCCACCAATGGACTCTTCAACACCCCCCCTCCGACGCCGCCAGAGCTCTTTGGAGAGGACTTCAGTAGCTTCCAGCTGCTGGTGGAAGTGGCCTTGCAGAAAGCAGCTGAGCTCGACTCAGAGAGGTTGAATGGGCAGCTCCCCCCCTTGCTGCAGAGGGAGTCTCCCTCTGCTGTCCTCTCTGGAAAGGCCAAGTAGCCCACTCCGGCCTAGTTCCTCGTTGGAGGTTCTTCTTTCTTCTTCCAGGTTCTTTTTTTTGGGTTGGCCTCTGCAGCGAAGGGCCACCTACCAGATGTTAACACTGTGATATGGCTTCCTCTCATTTAGGAGTATGGCCAAAGAAGCCTGCCTTGTTTTTGGCGCTGTGCTGCCGACTCATCTCTGAAGCCAGCTGCTTGACTTGTGACCTTACAAAACACTCTTCCCTCCAAAGACAGTGCAGCATCCTTTGCTTGGCAGAAACGCTTTGGGTCCTACAAGCCCCTTCATCTTGAAGCCGTGTGGAAGACACCATCTTTGGCCAGGCACACTGGAATCACGCACAGAAGGTTCTTGAAAGGGCTCAGGTGCTCTGAGAGAACGCTGTTGCTGGTTGATCTGTTTTTACTGGGACTAGTTTTGCTGTGGAGGAAGTACGCAGCGTCCCTCCCCCACTTTCTCCCCCCCCCAAGCTTGTTGACTTTATGAAAAAGTACAAAGAAGGGCCTCTCTGGTCATAGAGAGAGAACATCAAAAACAAGTATTGTTTTTAAAAAGAAAAAGAATTGCTGTGTGCTTTCCTGTCAGGCCTTCCTGATGTGTATTGCTTTTTGAGGATTTGGGGTCTGTGTGTATGATTTTTTTTTTGTTTAACTGTGGCATTTCTTTGCAACATACTCTCTGTATGGTGTGACTGACATTGGCTGGTTCCTTGCTTCACATCCAGTGAGAGTCCCTGTGACGATCAGATGACCTGGAAATATTAACTGTTAGTGGCATTGTTTCCCTGCACGTACATGGGGGGAGAGTGGGGACTTAACCCTGTGAATATTGATGCCAGTAATATGGGTATGGTGCTGTTGAACAATTTTGTAGGTGCTGGCAGAAAGGTACCTGTTTTCGGGGGCAGAGACTAACCCCCTTTCTTCTTCTCTACGGTGCTCTCTTCTCTCTGTGTTTTCTCCTACATGGTGTCCAGAGATCTGCAGGTGGGACCACAGATCTGTGGTGGGACAGTGCTGACCAAAAGCAGTAGAGGGCATTTTTGGGGGGAACAGGAAATAAGATTGCAGACTGTGAAGTTGCTTTAACCCCCCCTTCCATTGGACTGTCTACTGTCTTGCAAGTAGAATATGTCTTTCATGAGGGCATTCCTTGGAAATTTGAGGTGTCTGTAAGGATGCGCTGACAACAAACAAACAAACTACCTATTTGAAATGCATCCCAGTTCTTATTTTGTATCCTTGCTTTCGTCATGCTGAATGTAGTTACTCCTTTGCTGATGGAGCAAGGGTGCTCTCTAGAGGCCAGGAAGGGAAGTCAAACAGAGCAGGGTCTTCCATGATGAATCACAATTCCTCTGGCAGGCTATAGCTGACCCTGAAGTCTCTTTGTGAATTATTTGAAATGTACATTGTATCTGCAGCCCTGATAGAATTTTATGCCCAGTGATAGCACAGAGTTGCGTATTAGAGGAAGTATGTCTTGGGATTTAGGGGAGGAAAGCTGTGGTGGCTAATTTGCTTGTTCAGCAGTTATGTCCATCTTTTGTTGCATTTATACCACCTTTGCCCTGAGACCACAAGTGTGCAAAACATGGAGTAACCTGGGCAACACGATTCAAGTTGCCTGTTCTGAATAGTGCTGTTTCACTGTAAATGTAAGTTAAATAGTGATCTATATATATACATCTATATATCTATCTTGAGAAACACTAATTTTAGAAGGCCTTAGCCTAATTACTATGTTGCATGAATAGTAAAGATAAGCCCAGAAGAATGCAACTTTCAGATTTTTTTAAAACCAGGCATATGGACCTGATGTTGATGGGAATCTTGGCGATAAGGAAGGCAAGCAGTGCGCACATTGGGGAACTGGAACCAGAAGGGCAAGACTACTTCATTTTTAAAACCATAATTCAGAAAGTGCCTTCTTTTTCAGCAAAACATGGACTTAAGAGCTAAGATTGGTGCAACCTGTATTTGCTGCTGCTGAGCAAACGGTTGGCCACTTCAGCCTCCACAGTGCCATCAAGCAGAGTTACACCCTTCTCAGCCCCTTGATTTAAATGGAACCACCAGGGTGTAACTCTACTTAGGGCTGCACTGTTTGTCTCTCTGTAACTGTGTTTAGAAGCAGCTGTTCTTAATGCTAAGGCTGAAGCCGTACAAATCCAGTTCCTACAATGCACTGCTCCTTATTGACCACAGTGACTACACTGCTGTACTTTTTTTTTTTTTGCCCAAATGAGGTGGGGATGCTGTTTTAGATGGGACGGAAAGTTTAAGACAGAAAATATTCTTTTGACTGTAGTTTATGGAGCAAAAAAACTACTGTAAATAACTTTTTGGATTTTTTTAATCAATAAAGTTTTTTTAAAAATACAGCATATTTAGTGAGAGGTGAATTTATATATTTGATCCAGAGTACTGAAACCATTAGTTGAAATACCTGTGTGTTTCAGATAGATCAAGTTTCCAGAAAATCTGTTAAAGACACGTGTCAATACACTGGAAATGTTTGAATCTCGGAATTTTTTAAACCCAGTAGAGCTAATGGTAAGAGCCATAATGAATTCCTTGTTAATTGTCCTGTCATTCTCTTCACCCTAGTGCTTTCTTAGTGTAAGAAGCAACATCAAATGCCTGGCAAAAGGAGTGCTTCGCAGTTGGTTCATAGTCATTGGTCCTTTGAGCTAGAAATAGACATGGTACACAAGGGGGCAGTGTGCACATTGTAATCCTCAAAGGAAAAGGTGCTGGTGATCCACATACAGTATGCATTAGAGCAGAAATCAGCAAACCTGGTAAGAGCTTCAAGCTGGAGTATTTCTGTTGACTTTAGCTGTGGACTGTGCTGCTTCCTTTCCTATCCAAACCAGTTCCTTAGGCTCCCTCCCTCCTCCTTGGCTGTGTGGTGACAGGGAGGGACAGGCATAACAGAAGTTCTATGCCATTGCCTGCACAGGAAATCTGAGTTCTTTCCGGCAGTGTAGTCCACACCTCTGCTGTGATGTGGGTGTGACTGGTGCATCCTTCAGCCCACAGGAGGCTTGGTGGGAAGAGTCTCTTGTCCTTTCCAATACTGAAGGCCTAATGAAGCAGCCAAAGAACTGTTAATGGAGATAGTCCACCCCATATGCAGTTTGATCAGGAAGAAGGTGGCCCCCTGAACATAACAAGTAGATGGCTGCTGCTGAATTAATTTGAGATGAATTCTTACAGATGGTGTTCTTAAATCCCACCTGTCCACTTCTCCTTAGGCAACATCCATGTCACAATGGGGTGTACTTAAGCTTTTTTTTCCTGCTGGTTGCTGGTCCATTCTTAACCTTGCCCAGCATCATTTAGGCTAAAGCCAGGAGAGGTTTAAGTGAGCAGCTGACATTCAAGTAAATTTTGCTGTTTCTTTTGAGAGAATTCTGTTCTCTGGTAGTTGTTCACTTCTAACATTGTCCCCCTCCCAGTTTGGAAATGGGTCATATATTGGAAGCAGCCCAGATAACCTTTCACCAGCTGCACCCTTTCTTAGAGAAACCCGACCTGGGCACAGATATGTGTGTTAGTAATATCCAGACTTGATTACTGCCAACGGTTTGCATGTTTCACTTGGCCCAACAGGGCTACTAGGTTTCCTAACAGGAACAACCATGGGGAGCCTGAGTTATATACCAGCTATGCTGGCTTCCAGTATTTTTCTGGACTTAATACAAGGTGCTGTTTTTGACTGTTAAACGTCCTAAATAGCTTATGCCTACACTATTAGAAGATCTGCCTCCATCACTACCAACCAGCCAACCTGAGCCTTGAGATCAGAAGCCTTCCTCTGGGAACCAGCCTCGGTGGAAGGAAGCAGAAAGGGCTGCTCTCCTCCAAAATGCCAAATTTCCTCTGGAACTGAGAGCAGCTGGTTCCCTAAAGCCTTCTGGATGGGTCTGAAGACCTGCCTTTTCTGGAGGGCCCTTGAGTTGCATTAGTGAGTAATGGCACCACAGAGGGGAAATTTAATTGTGTTGGCACAGCTGAAAAATTGCTGTGGGATGTTTTCGTTTTATTGATCTTCCTGTGGATTGCTTCTCAGCCTCTTAGCGAAGATCAAGTGTATATTTTGCTTCCTGTGTTGTAAATTTGCTTTGGGGACTTTTATCTTTTTTTAAAAGCTAGGTGGTCTATAAATAAATCCCCGTGAAAGATTGAAGGAAACAAGGTAGCAAGTTGAAGCAAGGAGCCCCAAGTAGCTAGCGTTCCAAAATAGACAGCATGACAAACAGCTTTTTAGAATGATGGCAACTGATGGCTTCTAAAGGTTTGCACTCTGTTTCAGACAAAAGAGGCACCTTTGCTGCTGCTTATTTGTGAAGCAAGTCTAGGCTTCAGCCAGCAGAGAGGAAGTGCCTCAATTCCCCCTGCCAAACTGCACCTTCCTGCAATTCTACTGCAGGGAGGTAATGCTAAATGTGAATGTTATGGCATTCTTTTCCTGGATACCTTATCTGTTTTAATCATGCCAGTTGCCTTGAGCATGTCTGGCTATGGAAAAGGGTGTTGGGAGCTAGACACTTTTAAGATGCAACCCTTTAAAATAGTAAGATGCGTGGATGGGTGCTGGGAATTACTTGTCCTTCCCTAAGACAAACCCAGCAAGTCCTTTCAGCCACACTCCCAGCTTGCGTGGAGGGCGGCTTGTCCTTGAGGGTTGCATCTTGCTGTTGCTGTAGTGGCAAGACGTAAAAGTCTTTGAGCTCACGCAGAGTGGCAGTCCCCTCACCACCACACCCATCCTTCGGAGCCAGGGATTTCTTGGCAGACTTGACCATCTAAACCTTTGCTAAGAAGCCTGTTCACTGGTGAGGCCAAGCAGCCTCAGATGCCCAACTTAAGCCGGCAGAGAAATAAGGCAGGGCCTACAAGGGCTCATGGGAGGTAGGAGCAATACTGCTTCTCCCACCCCCCCAACTGCTGCTCTCAAAATTCCATGCTTTTGGAACATGCACAATTGTCTACCTGTGGATTTGGCCGGGGGGGTGGGGGGAGATAGGTATGTGTTGTTTTGGTTAATTTTCAGTCATTTCCCTGCAAAGCCCCCTACCTAGCTCCACCTTCTGGAGTTTCCATGTTTAGCAGGGGGACCAGCCACTTTAATATTTAGATGAAGTGATACAATACTGGGAGAATTGTGCCAAGCCAGCAGGCAGCCAACCAAGCAAATTGCACAACAAAAAGGCATGAAGGAAATTCTCCAAAGCTGCCAATTCTCATATCAATGGCAGGGAATTACAGACACAAGAGCCAGTCCATAGCAAGAGACTTTGTACATCCCTATTTATTACAGAGAAACATGTGTTTGCTTAAAAGTGAGGGCTGTATGTCTCCTCTCTGCATTGGAGGAGGAAACTTTGAAACAGTTCTCCAGTCTCTATTATACAAAACAGAGCTGGCTTACTGTTTAAATTTTTACATGCTTTCTGCTGCAGATTTATTTGTGCAATTATAACCACAACAAAGGCAGAAAAGCTCACTTTATCCAGCTATTTGCCAAATTGAGCATTATTTACCAAGTTGAGTTGCCCTGAGCCTGCTTCGGTGGGGAGGGCGGGGTATAAATTTGATAAATAAACAAATATAAATTAAAACTGCAGAGGGTGATTTATTTTGGGGCATTTTATGGCTCCTGCACCTCTCCTACCAGCACCTAATTCCTGACCAGCTGGCTTTAGGCATGTGCATAACTTAATAGAGCAGCTTTTAAACTAACTCATGGGGACAGCTAACAGGAGCTTGGGCATCTCAGGTTTGGGACAACTCATCCAAGCGGGCTAGACCATGAGAATGAGAGCAGGGTGGTACAGGAAAGATGTGTGAGGAAGCCTGGGATCCTTAGAGAGGGCAATGGAGTTCCTGTATGGTAATGCTAGAAGTCTCCAAACCAAGACTGCTTATTGCTAGGAGACAGTTTAGGCATAGTAGGGATTTTATCCCTGGGTATAAACTCTTTAGATAGAACAAGTAGGGATGTGTTGGGGCAGGTATTGATCCAACAGCACAGAGTCAAATAAACTAGAAAAATGGGGCTCTAGGGGCTCTAAGAGTTACTTAAAAATAGGGCTGTGCTTAATCAAAATCCAGAGACTGATCTAGAGAGGAAGAGTGAAATAGGGGTGTGTGTGTGACTAAACCTGTAATACTTGGTGACTTCAGCTCCCCTCACACTGACTGGAAAAGTATATGCTTGAATCATGCAGCAGAAGAGGATTTCAGGCATCACAGATGTGCATTGGGGCAATTGGTCACAGAGTTGACTAGAGATGCAGCAACTCTGGACTTGGTTCTGAGTGGGGCTGGAAACCTGGTGCAAGATGTACATTGCACAGCTTGGGGACAGTGACCACAATGCTTACTACGTACAGCATTCATGTCAATGGAAAGTTGCCCCCAAAGTAAAACAAAAACCAAAAACCACTCATGATTTCAAAAGAGGGAACTTCACAAAAATATGGGGAGGAGTTTTTACTGTAATTAGAAGGAAGTCAAAATGGAGAACTAAGAGTCAAATCCCTCCAGGCTGCCTGGAAATTATTAACATTACACTAATAGAGACTAAGGTAAGAGTGCATACCTCAAGTTAGGAAAGGACCACCAGGTCTAAAAGAATGCCTGCATGACTAATGACCCAAGTCAAGGAAGTCATAAAAGGCAAAAAGACTTGCCCAAATGAGATAGAAAGGAGCACAGGTTCAAGCAAAGCAAATGCAAGTTGACAATAAGGCAAGACAAAAATTTGAGGAGCAGATTGCTAAAAACATTAATACACACAATAAAAATTTCTTCAAATATAGCAGAAACTGTAGGGAGGTTGTTGGACTTTCGGATGACAAAGGAATGAAAGCGTTACTTAAAGGAGATGGCAGGGAAATGAAATAATGAAATGACTTCTTTGCATCTGATTTCACTGTGGAAAATGTACCCATGCTGGAGCCTGTCGTAGGGGAATGGTGTCTGAAGAATTAGGTCAAATTCAAATGAGAAGGGATAAAGTTCTAGGACTACTGTTGTTCAATCGCATCAGACTCTTTGCAATCTTAAAACAGGTATGTCTCTGGGTCCAGATGGCATATACCCAAGTTACTTACCACCTGGATCTATCTTCAAGTGGGAAATGGTTGATCTACAGATGGGTACATGTAACTTGTCACTACAACCAACCTCCACAGTGGAGGACTAGAAAGTGGCAAAAGTCACACCACTTAAAAAAAAAAGGGGGGGGTTCAGAGGGGATCCAGAGAATTATAGGCCTGTTGCCTAACATCTGTTCCAGGAAAATCAAACTGTTACTAAGGAGAATTATTACACACATGGAGGAACAAAGCCTGCTCAGCATGGCTTCTGCCAAAGGAAGTCTTGTCTTGGCAACCTTTTGGAATTCTTGGATCAGGTTAACAAGCATGGATGTCTAAAAAGGTTTTTTACAAGGTACCTGACCAAAGACTACACCAAACTGGCTCTTTTATGAATAAAATTCGTAAACTGATAGGAAGCAGAGTGTCGGAATAAATAGACAGTTCTTACAATGTAGAGATGTAAGCAGTGGGGTCCCACAAGGATCGGAATCGGAAACTTTTCAGTTTAGACAAAAAGACAAATTGCACATGGGGTAGAGAGAACTCTTTCTCCCATACTATTACTCAGGGACGCTCAGTGTTGTTTATGGGCACTCAGTTCTGGGCAGGCATACGGAAATACTTCTTTACTCTGTGACTGAGTGTGTAACAGTGGCTGCAGTGATAGCCGTGAACAGAGATGGATTTAAAAGGGGGCTGGGCAGAGGTCCATCAGTGGATTTAAAAGGGGGCTGGAGAGGTCCATCAGTGGCTACTAAGAAACCCCCATACCCAGAGGCAGCAACTCTCTGAACCCCAGTGCTCAGAGGTAACATCAAAGGAAGGCCTTAGCCACTCTGCCCTGCTGGCCACTGTTTGAAACAGGATGCTGGACTAGACGGACCACTAGTCTGATCCACCCCACTAGAGCTGTTCTTATGTTCTCATCCCTGGAGGAGTTGGTGTGACCGCAAAGTCCCACAGAAGAGTGCCTTTTACCTTACTATGCTTGCATCTATTTAAAGCCTGTGCCTATTACGTCTGAACCCTGGCTCCAAGGAAGGATCTTTGCCATATTCTGTCCTGATGCATAACTTGAGCAAGGAAAACCTATCTTATCAATCCTTAAACATTTTGGAGTGCACGCTGATAGGACAACATAACCCAGCTTCCTACCAAAAGAAGGGAAGATATTTCCTATTGCTTGATAACTGGGGATGGGTAGGAGAAAGAGCAGACAAAACAAATCCCATAATAGACTCAAGCTCATTCACACTGTAGAGCTACACTGGCAGAGACTAAAATCTATCGGGCAGGGCAGCTACTAGGAATCAGAAGCCCCTAACCATGACCAACATCCAGACATAGGCCAAGACTGAGCTTCCCAACTGACAATCTTTTCCCAAGAGTCTCTTTTTCGTAAAGTAGATTTGGGCTTAAATTCTGGCATAGCATTCATGTGTGAAAAGCAGATCTGACCATGGTGGGTTGTGGATATGGAGTCTGAAAACATACTTGCCACCAAGTGTCTTTTTCCCCTCTTTCGATGATCATGCAACCTCAACAGGTGACAAAAACATACTGTTTTAAAACATGGTTTTAACCATTTTTGTAGCTGGATGCAGGAACTGGATTTCACAAACTGCAAGAGACACAGACATCAGCGCACCCATGAGGCACCTTTCTCTTTGTTTTTACTGTAGTCTACAATGGCAGCAAATTCACATTACAAAACGTTGGGCCGTGGGGCTAGGTACAAGGCTTCATTTTTCATTTTTTAAAAAAGTGTCATGAAATTAACAATCATGGGCCTAAACAATTTTGTTTCCTGCCATATAACTAAGCTAAATCACTGTGGGGAAAGTGTCACAATTTTCTTCCCATCTTCATGGTTATGAAAATAATAATGTTATTAACCAAAGCATTCTATGTACATTTTGTTTTAAATCCACACAACTATTAGATAAACAGAACTACAGAAGCATCTAGGGAGCACAGTTTAACCAAGCAGGGGCTGTTCAGAGCCACTTGAGTGTCGGATCTCTCTAGATTGTCTCTTGAAAACACAGAAACCAGGAAAGTGACGGAATTTAAAACAATTGGGAGAGGAACGCAAGATACACCACAGTCTCCCCCCCACAACTATTGCTACAAGGGATGAAGTCATTGTTACACCAATCTTCCTAGCCATTTTACTGGAACAAACCTATTCTTTTGTGGATGTGTTCTACAATGAAAGTGATAGCCTTAAAGTGGCAAAGGGGAAAAGTTAGACAAGGTCAGACTTAAGGATATCTGAAACAGCCGCATCTTTGCATTGAACTGATCAGGACAAGCTGCGTTTGATCCTAATACATGGGCTGGCAGTGACTGTATTCCTGTTACACCCATACAGTAATTTTTAAACTGTATTTAATTCATCCCCAGAGTACCCACACAAGAAGGGTTTTGTAACTATTGAGCTACCTAGTTTGTCCAGTTACAGAGACTGTCAAGATCTGGGGGTCTGAAAGGCAACTGTTTCATCCCTGTAATAGAGGGGGTAGCAGTGGTGGTGAACTTGTTGATTCTGCATGAAGAGGTAGGTAATGTGCTACCTTGTCACCCTATTAACTAAAATGAATTCATACATGAAAGTTATTTCTCAAACCCTGTTAAGTCTCCTAGAGACCTGGGAGGTATATTAAAGAAAAGGGTGTGTGCAGTTGTCCACACACAATGGATAGGAAATCTGAACCAACTGCATTCCAACCGCTGGAATACAAAAAACACCATATTCAGGCTATTGTCATTTCAAATACATTGCATGCAAGCAAGTGTCCATGTAAGCATCTTCCAGTGCTCTTCTATAATACAGAGAACCACTCCTGCTTCATTACTACATTTTTAAGAAGGGAGAAAGCCTCAGAGCTATACATTGAGAGGAAGCTTTATTGAGTTTCGGCTGCTTTTGCTTTGATCTTACCCCTCCGCAGAGGTAGGAGGGGATACTTGTGTTTGTCATGGCTCAAACTGCTCTGAAACAATATTCCTCAAAGCCCAACTTCCTTTATAACACAGTATCGAGCCCATTATCCTTTCAGTCCTTTTCTTGCTGCAGACTGGTGCTGCTTCACACTCTTCAGTGGTACACATTAACACACTGTTTGCATGCACAGAACTCTAAAAGGGTGAATGTGGCAAACACAAGCCTCGTGCAGGTACATGTGCTAGAGAGCAGAAGGATTGTACATACAGAGGCAAATGTGTTTACCAGCACATTGTAGTGTAGCAGTGCTGTGGCACAGTGAAAGTTTATCGAGGCTGTGATTCATAAATTGATTTAAACTGCATTTACAGAGATTTAAAATTTCATCTCACTGACTCTGTGGAATACACGGGATTCAAGCTTTTGGCAGAAGCTACCACCCTTCAAAATTACTGCTTGAGGAAACCTGAGCAATACCAGTCCCATTCCAAGTGTTTTAGATTTTAATACAAAGAACTGTGACTACCAGCCATTTGTTTAAAAGTCGTCAAAGAACTCGCTACCATCATTTAGTGTAGGGTGTGTGTGTAAGAGGGAAATAAGTCTGCCTTGAGTGGAAGCCACATTTTCTATGGCAGATATATAGGGTTGCACATGAGGTGGAGAAATCTGTATATGCATAGACACCAGACATGTGCATGACAAAATTAGGATTTTCTGTTGTCAAATTACCAACATGTTGGTATAATTTTGACTACCTGAAACCATTCACAAAATAGCTCCTATCATTCTCCCACAACGCGAGTGTTCAACGTTGAGAAAGATGCACACGGGGGGGGGGGGGGTTGAGGGGGAGGGTGGTTGGGAGAGGAGAGGAGAGGAGAGAAGGTGGAGGAGCCATTGACTTCTGACTCCACAGCATTAGGCCAAAATGGGAAAAGAAGGGCCAAAGTGAAATTTAGTGAGCGTTCCCCACAGAACATGGGATACAAAAGGGGGTGGGACTGGAAAAAGGAATGCTTATACACAGGGTATATATTTTTGCACACACTTTTACACACATCTAGCTATAGTACATGTAAAAATATATGCTGTACATACACCCACTCTCACCGAGGTGCTTTTATGTTTTTTTACAAACACCATCCAAATGCGTGTGCACGCGCACGGGTATGTATATGTGTATGTGTTAAATATACAGATCCTACTAACTGTGTATATGCATATGTACACATACATACAGGCAGGCAGGCAAACTGCCAGCCCCCCATTAGCTACCTACTTTTTCTTTCTTTCTTTTTTTTTTTACAGAAGTCATTATCTTTCACTCAAGAATGGTCTAATATTACATACCCCTTTGGAGAGAGTGTTGTCTTGTGTAGCAGCTGCCTTCTTAAACAGTGACCCTCGCAGAAAAAAAATAAAATAAAAACCCAACAGAACAAAAAACTTTGCAGGAAGGGGAGGGGGAATTGCAGGAAAGAAGTGTGCCTGTGCGCACGTGTGGGGCCCTGCGTGTGTATCCACTGTGTGGCATGGCTGGGCACCCTGAAAGGGGGCATTCTTCCTTTTGCAGCCTCCTTCACAGGAGTGCAGCCCAACTCTACATTATTGCATGCTTGCTTCCAGATGGCATGAACAGACCGCCTGCTTTACACACCCCACTAGTCTTGCCCTTCGTATATGTTAAGCTAAAGATACATGAACCCCAAAGCCCTGTCATCTTCCCCGCCCCTCAGCCTCCCACAACCCCACCCACTGACAAGGAAAAAAATAATACATTAAAAAAAAACTGCAAAAGGCTGCTCGCTAGCAGAGTGCAACAACGGTACACGCTGAACAGGTGTTCTCTTCTGGAGCTCTGTGGAAGAGTTTGCTTCCAACACAGTAAACAACGCCATGCAGAGAAAGGATGACGGAAGAAGGAAGGCTAGGGGGGCTAGAGCAGGAGGACGACAAGGGGTGGGGGGCGCGGACGGAGAGAGACCATGTGTGGAAGGGGAGGACAAAGAATACAGCAGAGAGGAGAAAAAGCACAGCATGGCAAGTGCCCAAGGCTTGGTTTCGTTTTGTCCGTTTCATGTAAACAAGCTAATAATTTTCCTTAGATAGAACAAGTAAAAAGGATGCAGTTCCAAGTCTAAAGGACTGTGTTTCCAAGAGTCTGTTCCACCACACCACAGCCAGTGTGAAAGGGCAGGAAGGATTAAGGGAGAGAGAGAAACCAGAGAACGGGAGAAGGGAATTTCCTTTCAAAATCTTCATTACTTAAAGCTGGAGAGAGAAAGAGAGAGAAAAAGCCAAATTGGGAGCCCTTTGAAAGATCGGCTCTGCGTCTCTAGACCAAATAAATCACACTAAGTTTAGTGAACCTTTTTTTCCTTTTAATGATGTGAAAAAGAGTGCGTTTTCTTCCTCTCTTCCCCTTGCTCAAAGACGGGTTTGTGCCTCAGGGACGTAGATTTCAATGCTGTCCGCGCTCTCTGTGGCAGAGTTCTGCCGGACTGAGGCAGCACGCTTTGCCGCCATCAGTCGCTTGCGAGCTTCCTGGCGCTGTTTATCCACTGAATCGGAGGCCTTGTCCCGGTTTAGCTGCGATTTAGATTTGGCTGGCTTCTTTGGCACAGGAGGGGGTGCTTTCTTCTCTTCCTTTAAAGAAGAAGGAAAAAACCCACCAAATTACACAATGGGTACACACATCATTTCCCTCTGTTTACTTGTATGCAAACAGCTTTGCTTGACAGTTAATTACTTTTAAAAGATTTTTATTCTGCGCAAGTTTCCAAAGAAGTGCATAAAGACAAAATGCAAATACAATCCATTAATAAACTCCTCACTTTTCAAACTATCAGTATAAAATACAAACTAATAATAACATGAGCCAACCAGCAGCAAGAACTAAACACCAGCAGGTCACAGTACACAATTTCAAAAATTCGTAGTATTGAATCAGGCCCTCACAGAGGTCAAGAGAGGCCTGGGCCACTTCCATGTTTGAGCCGCCAACCCAAATTAAAAAATTAAGAGTTGCAAAAACAATTATACAAAGCTACTAGTATTATATCTTAAATGTTTACATTTAATACGATAAAAAAGAACATTATAACACTTTGTAATAAACATTCCCATTTTTATTTAACACGTGATTTTCTAGCTTTTTTCTTGCAAATTAGAATAATAGAGTTGGAAGGGACCTCCAGGGTCATTTAGTCTAACCCTCTGCACAATGCAGGAAATTCACAACCTGCAGTGACCGCTGTTCCATGCCCAGAAGATGCCAAGAAAACTCCCAGGATCCTTGGCCAAACTAGCTTGGAGAAAAATTGCTTGGTGACCACAAAGTGGCAATCGGCATTTCCCTGGGCGTGTAAGAAAGGGCCACAAGAACTAAGCACTGAGGCAACCCTTCCTGCCCTCCCTCTCCTGGTTTGCCTAAGTTCACAGAATCAGCATTGCTGTCACACTCCTTATGATTATGTTTACAACCTAATTAAGACAGGAGCAATTTAACCGAGCACCTGAGAATTCTGCATACTATCAAGGCGACACACTTTTTGCAGTCACCAAGAGAGATTCCCAGTTATGCAGCATTATAAAAATTTTTGCCAGACAAACATGATACTGTCCTAGGCTCAGTCATAATGCCACCACTCTTTGGGCACTATATAAGTGAGCCCAGAAGGATCCTTGGGCTCATTCAGTTCCCACCCCTCTCCATGCATCATAGTCTAATTGTGACCTCTTTTATGGCAAAACTTATCTTGCCACTATGAATATAACAGAATCCCATGGTTTCATGAAAGTCAATATCTGAACACTTTTACACATTATAGTGAACACATGTCCACCCTGCATGTACATGTGTACATCTGGTTTAGAACAAAGAGCCAGTGTATGTCCATTTTACAACTGAAGCCAGAAACCAGTACCTGGATAAATGCAAGTCTGCAGCAGTCAAAAGAGATCTGAGTAGGAAGATGTTTATCCCTTCTCCCTGGAAAAGGGCCCCCAAAGGGTCATATCCTGCCTTGGGGAAGGGGGAACTAAGCCAAAATTAATGATCAGGAGTCTAGAATTTTCCAAGGTTATTTCTATCCTATCTTAGAACCCCATATGTTGCACTACAGACAGACTGCAAAGAAGGAGGGTAAAGAAATGTCATTAACACCCTGTAATTTTTTAACATGTTTCACCAGAACCTGAACCACAGCACTGGGTTTCTCCAAGAGTTCCACGCTCACCTTCTTCTCCGGTGTCTCTGCCAATTGCCAGCCATTAGCCTTTAGGTGGTACAACTCATCAAATTTCATGCTGATGTCTTCGATGGACAATTGCAAGAGATCCCAAAAACCAGCAAGGTCCTGTGCTGTGGGCCTGGGATTGGAATTGGGGTTCTGCAGTGAAGGAAATGTGAAGGAGAAAAATTAAGTGTCTTAGCTACTACTACATGTAGCTATTGAAATTTAGAATGAAGATACTAGACAAGTACTGCAAAAATATTTTGAATTCATATTGAAGAGGCTGAATCCATTTTGGCTACTGACATGGACATTCTTGATTATGTAACAGCTCCTCGGGAGCAACAATTTAGCCTTGCCAGAAAGATTTTAGCACTCTGGATCACTGGTATTCCAGCAATTGGCATACGCAAATCAGAAAAGCCTGGTTAAGGGAGTATTGCATTCCTTTATATTATGAATGTTGTCAAATTGTCATCATGATTACATTTTATTCCAAGAGGGTAGACCTTCAAGTTGTGATTAAATTGGCTTACTAAAGTGGCACAGTCACATGGGTCCTTAGGAACTTGCTTCTTACTATAAACACACTTACTATTCTGTAAGACCAAAAAAGGCTTTCGAGTTTTGCTCTCCCAGTTGAGAACAGTTAAAGAGGGATAAAGAAGAATGACAGGTACCTTTGAGCCCAGTGTGAACCATGCTGGGGGGGGGGGGAATGTTCTCAAAGAGCTTAGTGATTCTATTGCTTGGTACTTGCTGAGGAAAAAATTATTAAAAATCGAGTAGGTTTTCAAATTAATCTCAATACAAAGTTTTTGTGATGCTTTAACTTTTCTGTGCACAGTGGGGATTCCTAAGCAACTGGAAAGGAAGATGTTCCTTTTTTCCTTGCAACACTGTTCTTAGAAAATGTCTTCCCTGGACAAACTGATCCAGAAAACTGCAATCCAGTAAACTCAGGACTATTTCACTGTTTCATTCATTGTTGTATGAGCTTGTGATGAAAGTAATGTGTGAAGTGGCCTAGAAGCCACTGTTGCTCTCAAAACACTCAGGCAGCACTCCGCCAAACCTAGATATACTAGGACAGTTCTGCACAGAGCTTTCTGGGGGCCAGATGTGCTTAATTCCACATACCAAATCCGAAACCTTGACCAAATCCCTTTCCCAGTCTCTGGTATGCTTCCATGGCAGGCAATGCATGGAATCCTGAGCTGTACAGAGAAGTGACACGACACAGGAAAGTGATGTGAGCATGGAATACACCATGCTATCCCTTATTTGGGGAAAGGAGGGAGAAAGCAGCAACAGGAGGGTGAGGGTGCTATATCTCACTGCCAGGGAGTCCTCATAGGTCTCCCCTTTTGTCTGTTCAGCAGTATCCTCTTGCAACGGTATTCAAATACAGTTTTAAAAACTAATATAGGAAGATATGCTGCAATTCGAGATCCACTGGACTATCTATATTCCTTTGTCATGCAGCACCTACCATGCAATGTAATATGGGACAGTCACTTTTTTCTTACTGATATGTGTACAACATGAAGAAAAAGAAGAAGAGGAGGAGGAGGAGATTGGATTTATACTCTGCCCTTCACTTGGAGTCTCAGAGCAGCTTACAAACTCCTTTCCCTTCCCCTCCCCACAACAGACACCCTGTGAAGTAGGTGGGGCTGAGAGAGCTCTTTCAAGAACTGCTCTTTCCCGAACAGCTCTGACAGGACTATGGCTTGCCCAAGGTCATCCGCAGCTGCAAGTGGAGGAGTGGGGAATCAAACCCAGTTTTCCCAGATTAGAGTCCATGCACTTAACCACTACACCAAACTGGCTCAAAGGGAAGGTGGGGGAGAGAAGAGCTGCTAAATTGCATTGAAACAATGTGAAAACTATAAGAGAGAAGTAATTGGCTCTGAAATTGAAGTATAAACAGTAACAGAGTAAAATATGTGCCTGTTTTAATAGATGCATTAATAT
Organism: Gekko gecko; assembly: GCA_029375565.1. Classification (NCBI taxonomy): domain Eukaryota; kingdom Metazoa; phylum Chordata; class Lepidosauria; order Squamata; family Gekkonidae; genus Gekko; species Gekko gecko. Next base: position 144,216,718 of record JAPDNY010000006.1, read on the forward strand.
AAACCAAGTTTCCTAATTCGTGAAACAAAATATAGCAACAGTCACAGCCACGTAACTGATAACTATAGAAACTGTGTGGATGGTCTCCATGCTGTGCCACAAATTCAGAAGTTTTTGCTATGCATTAGATTGCTTACTAAAGTTAATCATAAAAAGATCATAAGAGTATGAATGGAAAGGGCAGATCAAGTAGTAAAAGCACAGTAGCGGTGCAATCACGGGCCAACACGTTACACTTATAATAAAACTTGAGTGGCCAATGTGCTTTCAATATATCGGACAGTAAATCTTAAAATCACCCACAATATAGTTCAGTATTACCCCAATATGGATATGGGGAGGAGTGGGGGAAGGGGGGAGAGTATGAATCATGACTTTCTTGGGAAGAGACTATTTATCAACTTACATTTGGTCTCTGCTACTGAGTCACACTATGCCAAGATACCTACTGGTATCCAGGAGACCAGCAGGGGAGATTAGTGCTGTTCTTATCATGCTTTCAGAGGCCTGTATACTTACCAAGTTTTGGTCACAGAGGCCACGAAATTGCTGGAATTTCTGAGACATTAGTAACTGTGCACTGCCCACTGCACTGAGGACTTTGCCTAAGACTGAAAAACAAAAAATGCATTTAAGAACTCAAGCAAGACAGAAGGCCGTTAACTGAACCAATGAGGAGATCTGAGGTGAAAGTGCCTCTTTTTGTCCTTCACACAGATTTATCCTCCCCCCCCTTTTGTACCAGTAACAAAAGTGTTTTTCAGTCAAAGCCATTAATGACAAGTCATTAAAAATGACGTACGACTCTTTTGTCTGTGCATGTTTTGTTAGCCCTTGTTCTTCTGCCAACAGCCACAGCCAATACAACAGTCACCATCAGGAATGGCAGACAGCCACACGACTGCAAGATTCTTTGTTTGCAACAGAGTGTTAATGAAGTCTAATGGAGAGTTTTGGAAGACTCATTTTTATATTCTCCCAGACTGAGGCAGCCCCCCCCCCCCCCAATCCTGGCAACATCACTATTTCAGAATTCTGAGCACAACTTGCCCTCACTATGGAGCTGGGATCCATGGCTGCTCATTCACTCCCCCTCTCCAGTGATGATCACTAATTTTACAAAGTGTATAATGGGGAACTGTTTTTTTTTAAAAATGGGAAAACTATTTTTTAAGTGTACAAGCAAGTGCAATGCACATGCTAAGAAACATGAATAATGTCTGGGAGCGGCCCAGTTTCTCACGAACTCCAGAGCCTTTGCTCTGTCCACACCCCATTTCCATTTAAAGGTGTCGGAAGAACACTCTTGAGGCCTGGTTGAGACAGGATGAAGTACAGACTTCTGTCATGACAGAATGTACTGTATGACGTTAGACTACAGGTGGGTTTTTTTTTAAAAAAAAACATTTTTAAGATTCCCCCATGTACAACTTCCCAACAAAAGAAAACATAAGCATGCCAGAGAGAGAAGTTCTAATCTAGCCCTTTGTATGGCATGCTAACTTTCCACTTACAAAAGCAACCACTTACTTGTACAATCATCCCGCCACTGCTGCTTGCAGTGGTAACAGACCATTCTCCCACCTCAGCACTGTGCCCTCTCATTCTGCTACCTGCGTGAGCCAGGCCTAATTTAGGCTCCATTTCAGTGTTAAACTGCTTCAGAGTATGCAACTTTGAGGGTGTGGCTTGGAGTGACTCTGAGGGAAGCTAAACACCACGAGGAACATGACAATCCAGAAAACAGCTGAGTGAGGCATGCATCTGGGGAAGCCGCTGCTTTGTTGCCACTAAACCTAAAACCCTCAAAAACAAACAAACACACGAACTGGGGTTCAAGATTTCCACTCCTTTTTCTCTGCAAGATTATGCCATGCAACAGAAAATAAAGCTCACTTCCCAGTACCTGGAATCTTTTGTCACATCCTCAGCTGAAGACTCACCGCTCACCACTTCCAAGCTAATTGTTAATACTAACCTTCTTCAGAGAGATTGTTCTCTTTGGTCTCTTGGTCCATCTGACGACACCATCCTTCTAATCTTTCAGTCTCTGCTTGCAGTAGTTTCTGAAACCAATACCCGTCCCTTCGGCAAGCTCCTGGTTGTGTTGGTTCTGATGGAGTGTTGGTGGAAGTCTCAAGCCAAGGGTCAGGAGGAGGAAGAGAGGAAGGTTCTAGGGCTGGGTCATTGCTGTCTCCATAGGAGAGGTTTCTCTTGATCTGGGAGGGCATGGCTGTTTGCCTCGTACTGGCATCAAGGCTGTTGGAATTGTTGCATGGCGGGCAATCAGCAAGGCTTCTCTCAGATGATTTACAGCTAGAGTTATTCGGTTCTTGTGTGTCAGAATCTGTGTCCTGCTTGGTGGACATTCTGCGGGAGTGGCTGTTGCTACAAAGAGAGGAGGGGGCAAGGGAGAATTCAGAAGAGGCAGCCCTCGCGGAGAGCTAGATTTGTTCCACAGCACACAGAGACAACAGTACGCATTTGTGTTTATTGTGTCTGCAGCTGAACTGCATTTCCCTGGCCCATCCCCCTCTGCACACAGATACACACACACCACACATGCAGACAGACAAAATTATAAGGTTGCCTGCTTACTGCAATAGGCCATCCAAACAAAGACTGGCACGCATCTATAATTACATTGCCAGTTTGAGCTTTCATTTCTGGCTTCCAATGATTTGTTTACAGTACCAACTTTCTTTCTTTTTTTTTGGTAAGGAGCACATGCTGTTGAAGGTTCTGCAATCACCACTGTTCAGCAGTGATTTGAGGTGGGGAAAGAAATGGGGCAGCTAAGCTATCAATAGGATACTTAAGGGTTTAAAAGAAAAGAGCCCAGTTCTTCCACTTACCGCCACTCGTCCTCTACCTGTACCCCGATGGACTGGAATTTGGTGGCTGATGGAGGGGGCTCCTCTTTTGCCACTGGCTGAAGGCAGTCAACCTTATTAACAAAAAAAAGATACAAACAAAAAAACAAAAACACAAAAACTTGCTGCTAGAATTCACATTAGAAGGAAAGAGGCAAGCATGCACACAAACACACGCATACGCACACACACACACACAGTGATCATGCAGACACCACACACCAAAAGGCAGCAAAAATTTCTCTGTATTATCAAGGGCCCGAAAAAGGAAATTACTAGATAACTAGCATTTCTTCAATACCATGACATCTTTGTGGTGAGAGGGGAAAAGAGACAGGGAGGCAGCATGCTGTTGCCACAGTGACCTAGGTGACATTTTCTTACCCAGAGATTTTAAAGGTAGCTTTGTGTACCTACGCCAATGACTTAAGCTTATGTAACTTTGACTTGTATTTTTTTAAAAACAACTTTTTAAAAAAACTTAATGAGTAAGCCTATGGAAAAGGGTCTGTGTGTGTGTGGAGACTGGAGCTTAGAATTGAGAGGGAACGCATGTATTTCCCTTAACATACAATACTGTGCAGGTACAGGGCGAAATTTGTCATGAGCAAAATGCATATTCCATCTCCTCTTTCTTTCATTTCTTATTATTTGGTCTATTTTTATTATTTTTGTTTTAAGTTGCTTTTAAACTTTTTTTTTAAAAAAAGATAAAATGTTGTTACCCAAGTCTTTGGAATTGGTCAGGCAAAAACAGTGTACAAACAGAAGGAATACAGCCTAAAGATCATGTAGAGAAGAATCAATATATATGTTAGCTTTCAGCATCACCTTGACCTCAGAAGCATTAAAGTCTGCAGCTCTATGCTTTTAGCAAAGGCACAGCATAAGCTTCTAGAGCTCCCAACAAACTCTGACCTAGACAGTAGGGTACATCCTGGCCCAGCAACTTATAGGCAGGTTGGTTTCAAACACACTACCATATTTTGCTTTGGCTCTGAAAACCAGCTAGAAGTTCCTTTTAGTGTTGTACTGATACAACTCAAGGGACATTATATTCTTGTTCCCAGGATTGAATGTATGGAGGAAACAGAAAGAATGCCATTGTGTTACTGCAGAGGGAATGTGGTCATTGCATAAAAAAAATACCAACTACCCCCAAAACACACTAAGGGTATATGCACTCCAGGGAAAATGGATAGCCATAATATAACAAGGGATAAGATCAACAAAGTGGTAGGATATTTTAGTTGTTGTAGGTGTAGGAAAGAGGAGACAGGAGCTCAGCGGGTGTTCACTCACTACCTTTTTTCATTTTTTAAAGAGTTGTGTGTGCACTCCTGTGGTAGCGATACAAAAGGGGGGGGAGATATTCAACCTCTATACAGTCTTTCAGAAGTAAACTAAAAGTCATCACAAAATTAGGGATATAGGAGGGGCTCTATCTATTTGCTAATGAAACCTGTACTGCATTTCAGGCAGTTTTTGAGCTGAGAAAATGTGGTAAACCCACAATGAGTAGACAACAATGCCCCCATTATACTATAAATCCAGCACCTGAAAAAGACTCCCATATCTAAAACCTGCCTGGAAAGGTGTGTGTAGCAGACAGCAAGCAAGGTCTTGAGTATGGATCCCATGGCATTGTTCCCCTCCTGGCATTGTTCTCTCTGGCTGGCACTAGCATCTCCGTGTGCACAAGATCTGTATTTTTCTAGAAGCCTCTGCCGTGGCCAGAGTGAAATGAAAGGGAAAGTGTCATAGGATCCAAGTCTTATCTTTTAAAGCATCAGCTCCTTCTCACAGCTATTGCATTCAGATTTGCACATGGATACTTCTTTACTTAAAAGAACTGCAGTCCTATTTTTGCTCAACAGGACAGGTGACTGATTCCAATGAGATGGCTACTATTAACTCTTTGGAAAGTTGGACAGCAAAGAGCAAAAGCCCAAATATCCTTTAAAAAAAAAAGTTTCCAAGTCAGCCTTTTTATCCTGCTCCCTTGACTGAGAAGAACTGAGCCTGCATTCCCAATTATTTTCTGGCAGGTAATCCCCATTAAACTGGGTGCAAATTTACAGGAATTCCAGGAACTGAAAAATTGCTATTCTGATAGAAGACCAATTCAAATTTATGCTTAAGTACCACCAAACATTTGAACTAGAATGTGCCAAAAAGGGGGTGGGGGATAGTGAAAAAGAGCAACTCTGCTATCGGCAGTCGCTCAGATTTGGGATTTCCGAAGTGAGTTAGAGCCTTTGGTTCACAGCCATCCTGGATTCTTTGTCCTACTGTTTCAAAGTCTTGCTTCAGTATTAACAGACAAGACGCCCTTAGCTGCATATATTGCTTATCTATTAGCCAAGGACACAGGCATGTGTTGGTGAACAGGATCATAGGGAACAGACATACCTGTACGCAGTGCCAGGCAGGGAGATCACAAAGGCAGGGCAACTTGCCCCCCTAGTCAGAGATATGCCAGATGGCAGGGAGACATCCAGGGAGAAAAAGACCCTGTTCAAGGACTCCCAAGAAGGAAAAACAATCCCTTATCCTGAAGGATCTGGGCCAATGAGAAGCAAGGGTTGGAAAACTGAAGTGGGGGGTATATAATCTGCCACAGCCCAATAGAGAGGTGGGTAGGAAAGGTCCTCTGCCAATCTCTATCTCTCTCCAAGCTAGCCAACACATAGCTGAGATTTCTGGGCTCTCTGTTGGGTGTCAGCATGAATAAAATCTTCCAGTAAAATCTCAGGGGCATGAGTAGATTCTTGGGGAGGGTGCCCTCTGGTCATGACAGGCAAATGTTCTGAATGAGTTTTCTATTATTCATTGTAATACTGCCCTGCATTCAATAAATCTTGTTAGTCTCTCAGAGTGAGTAGGTTCTCTTGTCTGTAATGCCAAAAAAGGGGATAAAGTCCCATTGTGTTTTGACAACCCCCAAGAACTGATCACACTTGAAGGGTTGTACGTGTAGTGTAGTGGCACTTCGCAATACACTGGGGCAGTGTTCCCTCTAAGCTGAGTTAGTGTGAGCTAGCTCACAGGTTTTTAGCCTCTGACTCACACATTTTTGTCTTAGCTCAGGAAGGATGGCTCCAGAGTGAACTAATTTATGCAGTAGCCAAATGGCTTGCTCACAACTTAAATGCCAGTAGCTCACAAAGTAGAATTTTTGCTCACAAGGCTCCACAGCTTTGAGGGAGCATTGCACTGGGGTGATTTGCACTAAAGGATTTCCCCAAGCCCATATTTAACCCTGCCCCCTCAAACCCCACTCACTTTTCCATTTAAAAGAGGACAAACAGTTGCAAAAGAATGGATGGAGACTAGATAAATCCCAGCCTTAGATCTAGGGGGTTTTAGGCTTCACACTTACAGCTTGTTATGAGGACCAGGAGAAGATATTCTGCTTCTTCTCCACACTCAACTTCCTATTTCTCTGCAGTCTTTACCTAGATAGCTCATTTTACTAAAACAAATTCCCCACTCCACAGAAAAAGCAGCCAACTTTTTTGGCCAGTGTGCCAGGCTTAGTCCAAAGCAGTCCCACCTTCAGTGTGCACCAGAGCAGGAGCATCCACACTTTCCTGACCCAAGCCTACTTCTAACTTCCTCCAGCAACAGGGGATCAAGTTTGGGTTTTGTTTGGATTTTATTTTTTAACATATGTCTCCCCCCATTCTCTTTTTTGCCTTTCAGACATATATAAACTGCAGACAAACTGGTTTGATAGAGTGATTTTGGAGTTAACTTTTTTTTTGGGGGGGGGGATGAGTGGGGATTAATACATTTGAGTACAATTTTTTTAGTACCCTGACCAAAGAAACAGTTCCCACGACAGTTAAGCTAATACAGAAGCAGTATAAATTTGCACTGTATGCAAGCTTTTCTTCCCCTCCTTTTGCCAAACCCTCCATCTCTCTCTGAAGGAAAAAAATGAGCACTGTGGTGCCACCCGTGGAGTTCCGACTCATTAGTCAAAGCCAGTGTGCTGGAATGCACATACGTCTCCACTGTATCTTGATGCACTGTTGGCTACAGTCTACTGGGCCAGGGGATTAAGGCGGTATGGGAAAGACAAGCAGTCATGCAAGGCCTGAACGGAGCATGCTCCTGCACAAGGGCCCTCCTGCCCCTGCCTGGGAATGCTACACAATCCTTCTGCCTGTGCCACTGGGACAACCATGTTTACAGGCACTTTCATTCTTTCTCCCCGCTTTTCCTGTGGCACACCATACATGCGTGTGATTGCAGATTTCATAATTTAACTACACATGGGTGTGGGCAGTCCAGTTAAAATACAGTAAGTAGAACAAGCTCTCACAAATCTTTCCCTATAAGCTTCTCCCTCGAGTGCCCTGGAAGTTTTATGAGCTTCTCCTGAGGTGCACTACATAGATTAAAACGTTTAAGCAGCTGAACAAGTATGTACATGTTAAAGTGCCTATATTGTAAGGACGTTTTGTACTGTTGATGAGAACAAACAATTCCATACTTGTATTCCTATAGATGACAACTTCCTTTTGGGGATATTCTCCACCTTTGGCTCTTCGTTAGTCAGTGTTCCTTTGTCACTTTTCAAGGCTGCATTTTTCTGGGGTAATTCAGGAGGCTCTCTGGCTGGAGTCACGATGCTGCCTCTGGTCACACTGGGTGGTCTGGTACTATCTAAGCTGTCTGAAGAGTTGCTCAGTCCCGACTGGCTGTTGACCTCGCTCTTGTGGTCCTGGTTGTCCAGGTAGTTGTCCTGAGCCGATTCAGTGCTGCTCTGCACCGTGACAGAGATGAACGGCTTTGAGGTGGTCCGAGGTGGGACTGGTGGTGGCGTCTTTTTATATCCCACTAGACATGCCGAACCTGAGAGCGTGGCGGTGAGACAGTATGAAGAGAGAGGAGGAAAGTAAAGAGGTGAAGAGAAAGTAGTAAAAAAAATTGAGTGAGGAGAGAGAAAGAGCCAGATTAATAACTACGTTCAGAGAAGCTGGCAAGCATGGATGCAGAACAGACCAGTTTAGCCAGCAGTGTGCACGCAGCAGCCCAAACCAAAGCACATTAATAGCCAATGCTACCCAACTTCAAGAGGAACATCATGATAACACAGACTGGAAGATAATGAGAAAGAGGAGGAAGGTCCCTCTAGAAAACTGTAAAGCAAGCCACAGTGAATAGGATTACAAAGGTTGTGTGTAACTCTGCAGTTCTGATTTATTGCCAAGGTTCTGATAAAGCCACCTCTTGGTGTCTGAACCCATCAGCTGACAAATTTCAGTATCTTGACCAAACTGGTACTTGTGCCTAGAAAAAGAAAGATGCCATAAGAGGACTCTTATCAGTCAACAGATATGCTTAGCTTTGTTAAGATGAGATTTCTTTGCAGAGTATCTCCCAGTGGTCAATAAATAATAAAAAATGATATTTCTGGAGTTAAGATTGTGGAGAGTTCTGTGTTTTTCCTGATGCAGGAATAAAAGTAGGGTCTGTAATATATCTAGTTGCTATTAAAGAATAATTTCAAAAAAATTATATGGGGTAATCTGAAATTGTGTCCATCACTAATGCACACATATTCACATTTCACATGGAACTGCATGTAAGCTAATTCAAAAGGAGCATCAACATTAATCAGCAATAGGAGCAAACAGAGCAGAAAAAATTTCAGGTCATTCTAGAATGTCAGGGGTATACATTTAAGTTGCCATGACTTTCAAGACAGTGAAAGTCTCTGGTCCTATCTAGTGATTATTGGGGAACTTACATGCAAGTGCCAGTTACCAACTTTTTTTTTTTTTTTTTTGGGGGGGGGTATTTTTAAATGTGTGTGAGAGTGTGTGTGTCCTGTGTGTGAGAGTCCTATGTGTGAGAGTGTGTGTTTAGTCATGGCGACCTCTGGTGACTGACTGTGTGTTCACTTGGAAGTCATGGTTACTTCTGGTGACTGACCCCTACTGGGATCCTGGAGGATAATCAGAGAGGTGGCTGAATAAAGCCTGCCCCCGCCTCCTGCCTCCAGTATTCCTTGGAGGTCTCCCATACAAGTACTCGCCAGAGTCAACCTGGCTTAGCTTCTGAGATCTGATGAGATCAGGCTTGTCTGGGCCATCAGGTCAGGGCCCAGTTATCGACTTTTTGTTTTGAAGTGACTTATTGCTTTTAGTGTTTTATGGCCCCAAATGTGTGTCTTTAATGTGTATGTTTCAACTGCCATTTTTTATTTCATTTGCACCCCACCTTTCTCTCCAATAGGGATCCAAAGTGGCTTATATTGTTCTCTTCTCCATTTTATCCTCACAACAACCCTGTAAGGTAGGTTAGGCTGAGAGTGGGTCACCCAGCATTCTTCCATGGCAGAACAGAGATTCAAACCTGGGTCTACCAGATCCTAGTAAAACACTCTAACTACTATTACATAGTTTCTATTATTATCTTATTATTTATCATGTAATATTATTTTAATTTTTATTAATGAGAGCCAGTTTGGTGTAGTGGTTAAGTGCACAGACTCTTATCTGGGAGAACCGGGTTTGATTCCCCACTCCTCCACTTGCACCTGCTGATGTGACCTTGGGTCAGTCACAAGCTCTGGCACAGCTGTTCTCTCAAGGACAGTTTGTGTTAGAGTTCTCTCAGACCCACCTACCTCACAAGGTATGTGTTGTGGGGAGGGGAAAGGAAAGGAGTTTGTAAGCCGCTCTGAGACGCCTTTGGGCAGTGAAGGGCGGGGTATAAATCTAAACTCTTCTTCTTCTTCTTCCTCTTCCTCCTCCTCCTCCTCTTCTTCTTCCTCTTCTTCTTCCTTTATATTAAAGTCTAACAACAACCGTGGGCTACCCGAGCTTTTCAGTTACATAGCCACCGAATTAATTGATTTAACTCCTAATTAAATTACTACTGAACAAGTCACGCGGTGCTATTAATATTAACAACTTCCCCATTTCCCTTTTGTAAGCAGAATACACAATGAAGGTCTGGTGCTCAGAACTCCCAAGCATTTTTTTAACCTTGGTGAATAACCACCATGCGACAGCATGAGCCCAATCGAGACTGTCTGCGGCATGAGCCCAATCTGAAACAGCCCCACACAGCTGCCCAGTGGGGCAAATATAGAGAGATACTGCAGAACGCCTGTTTAAAATCTGACACTTTGGTGGTTCTGATTTGTCCTCAACTGCCACTGAGACCTCTGCAGCCCAGACACAAGCCCTTTCTCTGGTCAACCTGCAGCCATCTCAGCCCTCACTGCAAATACTCATTTCCTTTTAATCAGGTATAGAGAGGTTTGCCTCCACCTGGAAATGAACAGGATGTACCCCAAGTTTACTGAGTAAGAATCAACATCACAGAGACCTGTAAGGACAGGGAACTACTGTACCAAAGGCTGTGAGGTATCACCCCAAAGCATTAGAATTAAGGAATTCTAGTGTTACCAAGACTTCCTCTCAGTTACAGCATGGGCACACCATCGCACATGGCTTATATCAGTGTGTACAACTCATATTAATGAACCCTCCATTTTTCTTTTTTGTTCCACAGGCATTAGCAATATTGAACACAAAAGGCATAAGACAAACTCCAAAGGTTTGGTGTAATGGTTAAGTGCATGGACTCTAATCTGGGAAAACTGGGTTTGATTCCCCACTTCTCCACTTGCAGCTGCTGGATGACCTTGGGCAAGCCATAGTTCTGTTAGAGCTGTTCTGGAAAGAGCAGTTCTTGAAAGAGCTCTCTCAGCCCCACCTACTTCACAGGGTGTCTACTGTGGGGAGGTGAAGGGAAAGGGGACTGTAAACTGCTCTGAGACTCTGAGTGAAGGGTGGGGTATAAATCCAATCTCCTTCTTCAAAGGACATTTGAGCCTCACCTATGAAAATTGCCTATATGAACAGACTGTTGTGGATCTACATTAGGGGGATGTACTCCCTCAAGCAGATTTTAAAGAACCAGTTTTGGAACACACACAAACAGAATTAGGTTAAGACTATTTTTTAAAAAAGAATGTTTCCATGGCAACAGCTAATCTCTTCAATAATATTCATTGCTCACAATAGGAAAAAGGGATGCGCAGCATACTAAATTCAGGCAGGGAGAACTATCAGTCATTCCATTTCAAGATAGCTCTACCTGCTCTGTTGAGAAAACTCTCTCTGCTAGCCTGAAACTGGATTGGCTGGGCTTCCAGCGACATACCATCACCTCTACCAAAGGAAGATCAATTAAAGAAGTGTTTAGGTATTCTCACAGATGTCTATTCTAGTAGAAATATAGAACCCACAACAAAGCTTTTGCTTCCAGTTGGTGCCTAAGGAACACAACTGTTATCCAAAGCAAAGAAATGAGATACAAAATTGGTAAGGTTTGCCTTTATATGGCTAAAGCTGCTTTTAAATAAAATGATGCTGCAGCTTCAAAGAAGGAATAGTAATCAGTATGTAGCTCCAGACATGTCGAATTTCCAATTAGACATGAAAGCAGCTACAGAGAATGTGATGACAACCACAATGTAACTATCAAAATTCTGAGAGACGGAAAGAAAAGTAGGACGATATAAGAATTAGCACTTCTATTTTAATCTCATCTTCCCTTCGATTTGGGGACGATGAAATGGGAAGGAGGATTCTACAACAATTCAAAGCAGTAGTTGTTACTATGAACAATAATACAATAATAATACTTCTCCAGAAGGAATTTCGTTGTTTTAGCCATTTATAAATGATAGGTAAAGGTAAAGGTTCCCTTGCTCGAAAGCCAGTCGAATCCGACTCTAGGGTTGCGGTGCTCATCTCCGTTTCCAAGCCGAAGAGCCAGCGCTGTCCGAAGACGTTTCCGTGGTCATGTGGCCGGCATGACTAAACACCAAGGTGCACGGAACGCTGTTACCTTCCCACCGAAGTGGTACCTATTTATCTACTTGCAATTACTTGCTTTCGAACTGCTAGATTGGCAGGAGCTGGAACTAGAGACGGGAGCTCACCCCGTCATGCGGCACTCTCGGGTCTCGAACTGTTGAACTACTGACCTTCCACAGCCTGCAGTTCAGCGCCTTAACCACTTGAGCCACCGCAGCTCCGCATTATAAATGATAAGAGAGTAGCTAAATTTCCATTTTAAGACTAGCGGCATTAGCCTTGATCTGGATAGGCCAGGCAAACCTGATCCTATCAGATCTCAGAAGCCAAGTAGGGCCAACCGTGGCAAGTACTTGGAAGGATGACCTCCAAGGAATACCAGGGCCGGGATGCAGAGGCAGGTAATATAAGACACCTCTCTGAAATGTCCTAGACCCACTAGGGATCACCAGAAGTCACCATGACTTCCAGGCTTGCAAACACACACACACACACAAAATAAAAAAAGAGACTAGCAGCATTATGGAACAAATCAGTAAAAAACAAAATACCCAACTGTAACACCTTTAAGACCAAGAAAGTTTTATTCAAGGTATACACAAGTATGCTTGCACACAAAAGCTTTTATCTTCCTTGAATAAAATTTTGTTGGTCTTAAAGGTGACACTGGACTCAAATTCTGTCCTGCTGCTTCAGACTATCAGAGTTACCCACCTGTATCTACTTTCACATGTTATTTCTCTGCACACTAAGAAGTGTTTATTTTCCTCTGGAAACACCCACAATAATTACCTTAGCTTATACAAAATATATTGACCTGCATTCTGCCTTCAAGTTCCTACATCCTGTATCAAGTTTCACACAGCCAAGTCTTACTTCCACCACCTTGATTTCCGTTTTTAGAATCTGTGTCTTGCTGTTTGAAAAAGGAAATTCCAGCAGTAGTTACCACATATATGAGCCTTCACAAAGCTACACATTATCTCCAGGAAACAATTGCAAAGTGAGGCCAGAAGCAGAGGAAAATTCACACTAAGCCTTTGTGTGCACAGTAGTAAATTCTTTTCATCACAGTGGTGGTGATGAACAGAAACATCTTGCTACTCCAGAGCTATTTGGGGACAGAGGCTATGATCTCCAATATTGTTTCAGCTTTGTCTCATGCAGGTAATACAGGTTAGTGTGAACGTGAACTATTGGTGTAGCCTTGATGTACTATGGGGTTTGGCAGTTCTGAAAATGAATGCACACAAAAGTATCACCACCTTCAAAATGACTGGAAAAGCCCTTACAGGCAAGATACACTGGTGTGTATTACAGTCTTTGAACACATTACAGATGCTTGTGGGCATGCTTTAGTTTTTTTTATTTTTAAGTTAGGTTAAGTGCCAAAGTACATGACCCTGCATGATCTGCAATGAGACTGTGCCGTATCAGACTGCATGTGGGAGATTGAATGTATGAATGTTCTTCCATTATTGCAAAGGGGTAGCTATGTTAGTCTGTTATAGCAATGTGAAACAAATGTCCAGTGGCGCCCTTGATAAGGTGCACTCAAATTATTTTAGAAATTAGGTTTGAAAAGGTTATAATAATATAATACATCTCCCTAGTAGATTCTCTTAAGTGATTGCTATATACAAAAAGACAGCCAAAAATAGACCTGAATGGGAATGCATCAACAATTTTACAGCTGCTATAAATTCTGTCTCTATTTGGGCCCCAATACCAAGGATGGGAAAGAAACAGACCTTGGTGGGGGAAACAGAAAAAAAATCAGTACCCAGAGAAATACCAGTGACATGACAGATTTAAAACACTAAGGAGACAAGGAACATTTTGTTTACTATGCTGTTTGTAGTCCCTACTGGACAAAAAAAAAGTTCACTTGGATTCCTTGAGAGCAAAAGAAAAGTTACTGCCTAGAAGCTACAGTCACTCAAAGACCTCCTCCTGTTCAGCTTTCAGATATTTACCAGCCTAAGCACTCCAACGAGGATGGTATACACTCCTTATTCATGCACACACCAGCTTCTGTGCCAAGTTATAACAAAAATTCTGCAAACTGTACAATGGGACAAATCAAATCTACAGTATTTGTGTAACTTATACAACAAGCTATACACAACAAGCTATACACAACACTGAAGCCACACATTTGCAGTCACCTGCCTCACATGTTAGTGTTGATTGTGCATTTTGCTTCTGAGAGGACCAACATGAAGGTATTTGAAACGCAGTTTAATAATGATGGAACATTATTTAAAGACACTGTAAACCCACTTTTCTCCACTCAGTGCAGATTCAAGGGTGCTCACAATGTCAAAAGTAGACCATGCACACATGTACAACAACAACAAACACTTACACGAAACCCCAGAAAGCATAAATTACCAAACAACAAAAACTGCCAGCCATCAACAGACTAAGCCACAGGGTGATGAAGGGGGCAGAGGACACAGCAACAGCTCTGCCCTTGGCTGAACTAGTCTCTTCACTAATTAAGGAATTTCTCAAATAGATACTACTGAATTTCATGAATATACTTGTTGGATACAACCTAATGTTTCAATTAGAAATTTATCATTTTAAACATGCCTTTTCTCCATCTGGGATGAAATGGAGTTCTCCCCCTCTCCCAATACATACTAACAAAATTCAATAGGATTAGCATTATTAAGACCGATGACTTTGTTTCAACTGCATAAAAGAAAAACAAAGACTGGGAACACCACCCACAAAAAGATTAACTACACACACAACCAACAAGAAAAGGGCATATTCAAATGTTCCTATTTTTTAACGTAGCTTTTCACGAAATTACAGCCACCACCTGTCCTTTACTTAAAAAAAAATCACTGTAGCAAATGCATTAGTATATATCCTGAACTCCATGTCAGTTTCTGTGCAGCACAAGCAATCATAAGTAGTTCTGAATACCTGAAAAAAATAACCTTAGGAACACTCTATGCATAAACCATGCACGGTCGGGTCATTCCTTTCCCAGGAATGGAATTTATTTTTTGCTTTCCACATTTTGTGTCTAGTTATTGGGGGGTGGGGGGTGGGGGGGGGTAGTTTTCCAGTGTCTTACATTGAATTACACAGAATAAGGCTCCCAATAATAACCCTGCTCAGATGCAGAATTCTGATTCAAATTGAAATACATGCATCTTACTCTGATATTAAAGGCTTACTGGAAAAAATGAAAAACAAGCAAGCCTTTAAACCCGCTTAATAATGTAATTAAAACACATCACATTCTTAACTGGCACAAATATACTGCAGTCCCATGCAGCTATTCCACTCTAAGACCATTGATTTTTGATTGGAGAAACTCTGAACTGTTAAATTCCTAAGTGCTTCTTATGATTAAGATATAAGAGGCATACTATTCAAAATTACTCCCTTATACCCTGCCACAGCAAGTTCCCTTGTTAAAACTATTTGCGTGTGTGTGGCTGTGCACTTGGAAGTCATGGTGACTCCTGGCGACCCCTAGAGCTGGCTTGATAATCTGCCTCTGCATCCTGGCCCTGGTATTCCCTAGAGGTTGCCCTTCCAGGTACTTGCCAGGGTCAGCCTGATGAGACTGGGCTTGCCTGGGCTATCTAGATGAGGGCAGCAAGTTCCTTGTTTTTAAGCAACGAGTTCCACAAGTACCAAGTACACATTTATTTCCTTGAGAGTTAGTGAACGATCTAAACTTCCTTGAGAATTACTTGATCAGCTTCAACATGTGAATAAATGACAGAGTCTAATAAGAGGCCACATGGTGTAGCGGCTCATATCAGGCTTGGATCCTCAGATTTGAATCCCAAATTTGACACAGAAGCTTGCTGGGTAACACTGGGCCAGGCAATCTCTCTCAGCCTAACCTACCACACAGGATCCTCCAACAAACCTCTTTGCCAGCCTGATTTTCTAGACACTTCCCACAACTGCAGGAGAACATTCTTTTGATGACACTTAAGCTTCGTTTACTCATAATGAGTTGGGTATCACCATTAAGGTACTTCCACAGCAAAAGTTTGTTATAAGTGGTGTGTCTGTCTTCTCAATATAAGCATTACTGCATTTTTTTTAAAATCAAGGGACAAGATTCATATTACCTTTGGTATGGTCATGATCCAAAACACCAAAATTACTAAGGACATGGCAAAACCGAGTATAGAGGTTTCCCCCTCCATCTGGCTGTGCACTGCATTTCTATCCTGCCCTTCATCAAAAGGAGGTCAAGGTGGCATAGAAGTTTTCCTTCCCCTATTTTATCCTGATGATCACCTTGGGAGGTAGGTCAGGCACACAGGCTACAACTGATCCAAGGTCATTCAGTCAGTTTTATGGCAGAGTTGGGATCTGAACCAGTTCCCTAGTCTGAGATTCATAACCAGTTCTGCAGCCTGCCTGTTATGGTTTGGGAAGGTAGTGGGATGTAGGAGGTGCGAGCACATCTCTGCTAACTGGGGCACACTGGCCCTTTAGAGTTTAAAGGACCCATATCTTCAAAGGGAGGAAGACATGGATTCCAAATTCCAGATCTGCCACCCATTGAAAATCATAGCCCAGGTGGGAGCACTAGTTTATGGTAGCAGCCAAAAACTTCTGCCTGAAAACTCGCACACATGTCACTTATTTTTTAAAAAAGAAAAACCCTCAAGACAGGATAACAAGTGTGTACCTGTGTGTGTGGCAGGGATGGTGGTGGTTCAAATTGACCAGTGTGGCCAGAAATGCTTTTATGTTTTTGTAACACGTACGGTGTTTACTGATGCTAGACCACATGACTGTCCACAAGACTGAACCATAACAGTTATGCAAACATTGGTCTGTATTCCTAAAAGCTTCCAGTTTATCAGCTAAACAAACCATACCCTTGTCTCCACATTGCCAACAGCACACTGAACAAACAAATAGTAACAAGAAAAGAACACAAACAGCCTCTTTACAAGTAAAAATGGGGATGTTTTGTAGAACAAAAAGACTCTTTAATTTGAGCAAATAGAAAAAAACAAAAACAAAACAAATGACCCAGAGAGATGCAGACATTGGCTGACACAATAATCTGTTCTATTGGGAGCCTGATGTTAAACAGCAACAGTGATAAGAATTCAAGGGACAATCAACTGCTAACCTGCAAAAGAAAAAGTAGCAATTGCACATAGGTGGCAGCTGAAGCAATGCTCCTCGAAGGGGAGAAAGAGGCAATGGTGCAGCTGAAATACCTATCAGAGGTCTACATGCCTACAGCCAAGGCTAGAAAGAGCACCCCATACTGTGTATGTGTGGATGACACATCCATTCTGCTTGTCACAATGTAAGAATGTGGCAGATATTATCACCCCCTGCACTCACAAACAATGCTCCCTCTAAGCTGTGGAGTCCTGTGAGCTACTGGCATTAAAGTTGTGAGTGAGTGAGTGATTTGGCTACTGCATAAATCAGTTTGCTCTGGAGCAATCCTTCCTGAGTTAAGACAAAAATGTGTGAGCTGGAGGCTAAAAAATTGTGAGCTAGCTCACGCTAACTCAGCTTAGAGGGAACACTGCAAAAAAAAGGCCTTGTACAGGAAGACCAGTAAGGGAGCCTTTCCCCTGTTTGGGGTATGCGGGGTGTGTGTGGGGGGGAATCTTTCCTGTTTCACCAAATTAGTGTTAGGAATGTTGGAGGTTTAGAAGGTTAGCTTACTAAATAGTGACTCAGTACACTTTTCATCCTTAAACACTAGCCATTTCCCATTGTGCTGCTGTTCAGTCAATTCTTTAGAGGCTGAACATTTCTCCCTACTTCAGACTGGCAGATGGGAAAGAGACATTCTAGTACTATGACATATTTTGAAGCAAGATACCTTCATTTTTTGCTGGAAACGGAGCAGGTGTTCAACTTTCAATTCCATTCTATCCACTGAAATACACTGAAAACTTAGTAAGAGGAATAGTAAATCCAGTAAGCAGGGCATATTGTACCTCTAAGCAAAATACAACTGGGCAGGAAACAGGAAAGTCAGAATTTGCCCATAACTCAACATTCTTCTGAGCATTAAAGTCCAGAAAGGAGCACACAAAAATATTGCATTTTCTGGAGTGATTTATTTGTGCTCCAGGAAGAAGTTTAATCTTTTGGTGTGGCGGTTGTATTTTTTTTTTTTAAATCAAGGGACAAGATTTGATATACAAGCCAACTTCAATAAATGCCAATGAAAGCATCTTCCAAGAATAACTAAGGTTACCTTGTATCTTAAACATAAAGGACACTAAAGCCAAGATTATCTTTATAGTTCCATTTCCCCTTGCATTAAAATGTTAGAGCCCCTTTACACATTTCAGAAAGAGAAACTGCACACTTTTTTAAAGCCAGAGTCAGAAATATTTCAGTCATAAACACATGGCCATGGAGATGCTGCTGAAGAATGCCTTGCACCCCAGCTGTAGCAACAAGCCCCACATCTGCATGATGCCAGCTGCAGCTGTTTTTGAAAGTCTGACACTGAACTGGGAACGGCTGACTGACATTAAGAGAAGGCTAACAAATGTTTCCGCTGCCTCAGTCAATTTAAGGGATCCAGTTAAGTAGGAAATTGGACTGAAAGGTCATTTCCTCATTGGTGACATTCCTGCGGTTTATTGTGTGCAGGCATTTTTTTTACATTTCAAGGCTCTAGCCAGACTCCTCCCCCTTTCTGGTATTAGACCCCCATTCTGGCATGAATTTACAGGCTGTCGTGTCAGTCACCAATCCTTTCAGACCCTTCAGCTGTAGAGGCAGACTCAAAGAGGTTTTACCACCATTTAACCTTCAACATAAGTTCCCAATGAGATTTTTAAAATTTTTACAAGTATCCCATCAATGTCCTCAGAGCATCCAGTCAGAACAGCTAAAGTCTAGGAGAGCATATAGAGCCACTTACAAGTAGTGCAGCATACGAAATGCGGGGAGAAAACAACTGAAACACCACACACAGCCTCTCCATGTTAAACTTTAGAAGGAAGAGAATATGCTGCACATTATCTTTATAACAAACATGCCTTGTGTCATAACATGTACCATTCCCCCAGTTCTCACATACCAAGGGAAATTCACATAAAATGGTATTTCTGGAATATTTAGACTGGTAACAAATGAGCCTTCCTTTGTGACACACATCTCTTCTCCTGAAGTTACATTCCAGCAAGTATTTCATTCATTAGTTCTTCCAACAGATTTCCTTCTATCCACACCACAGGGCAGCTACTCCAAAAGACTGTGCAGCGCAGCACAAATAGCTCACTCTGTGTAAATACTCCAAACATGATTCTGCATCTGATGAAGTGGGTTCAGACTGTAGAAAGCTTATTCTACAAAAAATGGGTTGTTAAGGTGCCACAGGGTTTTGTACTTTTGTTGTAAGCTAACGCTGCCGCTCAACTGCAATTTACATATACAAATACTGCTTTCTGAAGGAAATCAAAACAAAAAAAATAGGCAAGAATCAAGGGTGTGCCTCAAGCCTTGATACACAGAGATTTACAAAAAATTCAGAATTGTGTGCAATAGCAGCTGAGATTTGAAACTCTAGCTCACCTGAACAGGGAACTTACCAAGTCAAACTCTAGGTGAAACAAGCAAGAAAATCACTGAAAACCCAGCTATAAATAGCTACACTGCTGTCTCCAAGGAGACCAACACTAACATCATAATAATACTCTAGTGACCAGCATGTGTTGTGTATGCTTTAAAGAAAGGGGCTGTTTGTCTCTCATCCAGCCCTTGCCTCCCCCTTTCATCAAGCTGAAACACAAAGCACTTTGAACACTGAAAATGCTACATAAATGCTTACAATTTATATTGCAGGCATCCAGGTAACCATGAGGTGGGTATTTCAAAGCAAACTAGATCTCTCCAAGTCAGGAACAGCTGCTGTATTTTATATGTGGTTGTTCATAACTGAGCAAAAGTATGGCATCAAGTGAATCACAGACCTTTCGCTAAGGCACAAAACTGCCAGGGATTTTCATAACAGCTTCAGCAATCATAGTAACTGCCCCCTCCCGGCATAATATAATTCCTAAAACTTACACTTAAGAAAGTGCCAACCATTTAGAAGATGACTGAAAAAACATTTGGCAACAGAACATTCATCCCATGACATAGGTAGAGCGTATCACATTTTGCCTGCAACAAAAGTTAGGTCCTATTTATGCCGACCACTGATCCTTCATGGCAGAGCCAGGTCATGTAATGATTGGAGTGTGGGACTAGGGCCTGGAAAACCCAGTTTCAAACCCCACTCTGCCATGAAGCTCAGTGAATGACCTCAGGCCAACCAGCTTACCCTATCTTATAGGATTGTTGTGAGGATAAAACAGTGTGGGCCCTGCATATGCTGCCCCAGCCTCTTTGGAGGAAAGGTAGTTCATATAACAAATTATGGCAGCATATTACAGGACAGGGAGCAAAATTCCACATGAAACCCACCTATATTTCTAGGTAAAATCCAGATAATCATTGTATAGCAGATTCCCTGTATTTCACTTCCACTAGCTCAAAACTAATTTCCAAGCTGCTGGGAAAAGTGGAATGCAGAGAGAATTATTGCAACTAACATATACATAAACATAGATCCAAGTGGGTAGCCATGTTGGTCTGAAGCAACAGAACAAAATTTGAGTCCAGTGGCACATTTAAGACCAACAAAGTTTTATTCAAGGTATAAGTTTTCGCATGCAAGCACACTTCTTCAGATACAGTGAAACAGAATTTCCTCAGCCATTACATTACACCCCCCCCAGACCTATGAGTCCCCAGGTTTAAATCTCCTTTCAGCCACAAAAGGTTCACAGGGTGCTAAATCTTATGGTCAACACCATATCTAATCTTAATGGTATATTGGCCTGAGCAGGAGAAAAGTTCTAGGAATGGCTGTGATTTTACCCTGACATCATGGTCTTGGCACACTATCGTAATCAGCCATTTTCTAGCAGTGAAAAAGATCAGTATCTGAGAGTTCATGAGAAAATCAGTGTATCAACATAGTCCCATCTGAGGATACTTAAATCCAGAGACTGGAGCCATAAATAGATAAGACAGATCTTTCTACAAACCTGAGAAAAGCCATGGGGACAGTGTCAGGGCCCGAGGCCCAGGCACCACCGCCCCAGAGAGGCTGCAGGGCTGCTGCTTTGGGCGGGGAAGACACCTCCCCTTACCCCCCCACTCTCCCATCCCTCACCCTCTCTGACACAGGGCATTTTTAAGAACTAGTCTTTAAAAAAAGGGGTTAACCCCGCCCAAACAGAAGCTGTGCCCATAAATGAATACCTTTCTAAGATCTCAGTGGCCATGGTCAGGGTTGCTAGGCAACCACAACTGTACTGCCAGCCTTCAAACTTTGGTTTCTGTCAGTAAAAAGCAGGGGAGAACCTTTTCCAGAGCTATTTTGGCTTCCTAATCCACTCCTGCTCCCCTTCCTCCTAGTGTGGGAAAGAGGATATGGGGAAAATGAATTTCCTGGCTTGTTCAATTTTATTAGATGGACTAGTAAGTAATTTATTAAAACAACTGCTTGAAGAATACTACCTAAACTAGATCGACTCTTTAAAACATTCATACAGCACATTTTGGGACAAATGACTGCTATCAAAGCAGCATGTCTGAAAATTTCAGTTTTCAGAGAGACAAACAGGACACTCCCAGTTGTGCTTCTGATGACAAAGAGGCCTTATTAAATCAATACTGGAGATATTCTGAACTAGTAAAAAGGCTCATGAAAACATGAGATAGCTTCCATTCCATGGTTCTTTTCAATGGTTGTATTGAAGTGAGCTGTGAACAAATGAAGGAAAAGTGTATGCCTTTGCAGCATGAGAACACTCAGAAACAATGTCTGGAAATGCACCTGGAAAGAAGGTGTGAAGCTGGCTTAATAAAATAAGCATCTTACTGCATATCACGGAGATGTATCCTCCTCTGTTTCACAGACTTCTCCTTATATTCATTTCAGTAATGAAACACAAGGGAAAGTAACATAACAAAGAGACCAAATAACTTTCAGAAGTGGCTGAAAAGACCAAAAAAAAAAAAAGCCAGCCAAACCAGAAATTTGCAGTCAAAGCAACATACACCCTGTGGAAAGAATTACTTATAGATTTAAATAGGTGGGAGGGTGAAAAATCATTCCATGTGGGGTTTGCAATTCTTGTGGATTTGAGAGCTACAGAAAGCTGGTGAAACTATCTTTTCAACTCCCCCCCCCACAACTGTATGCTAATCCTCTGGCCGGCCAAATGACTGGTACATTCCAAGAAATACAAACTGGGTTCCAGATGGCTGTTGCTTAGCAGCAGCCCACATACTTGGTTGCTTAGGGAACAGGTTCCTCACATTCTCATTAGACAGCTGCCTGCTGGAACTGTTACTCTTGTCTGGGAAGATTTCTCATGCTCTGCTACAAGCTGAGGCAGAGATTTCAGTCAGAGCATGTCTGTGAATAAAGATTACAACAGCAAAAAATAAAAAAAGAAAGAGGGATTGGAAACATGTTGTGCAAGTTACTTGCCACAATGAATGAAAACTAACAGTATCAGGTTATTTGAGGTGCGAGAGCTTTCTTGTGAAGAGAGCACTTCAGTAAGTAAGTCATGGCTTTTTGTGCAGAATGATCTCCATTCATAACTGGAGGGAACACTGGCCTTGCTCTCTACCTGCAGGGATCATGGCTGCTGCAAGCCCAGGGTGTGAACTCCAGTCCACAGAGTCTGCTCCCCTGGAAAGACCAAAATGTGACCTATGTACTGACAAAGGACCATCTGCCCATGGAAGCATCCAGGTACAGGAAATGGTTCCTCAGTCAAGGTGCAACATAAAGCTGCTAGACTGGAATACTTAAAGCTATGTGCTTAAAAAAGAAGCTTATCAAAACAACTGTGCACAATGACATGAGTGTAGAACCCAAAGACTCCTCACATTATACAGCCATATTCTAAGATGAACAATCAATTCCCAACCACAGGGTAGGTGAGAAAAAGGTTTGGTCAACAGACCAGTCCAATAGTGTGAATGATTAAAAAATGGTTAAGCATTTTAAAGCATTGACTTTCTTAAAAGCAAAGAGGAAACTTTAGTGTAAGCATCAGGATTGCTGATCAATTACCAATTGATTTAGTTAACTGTTTTACACCACCATTTTCAAAAAGTGTAATGTCGATAAGGTTTTGATAAATATGAACAGTTCACTGAATACTACTTCTCTTTGGCTTTTATCACAGATCATCATGATCAAATTATGGGTTAGATCCCATGTAGGATTTCTGCAGATGAAAGGGATCTCCTTTCATGAAGCATAACTTTCTCACCTCCTCCTACACTGCAATGTCACACTGCTTTGGGGGTGGGGGACTGGAGGTCTGCAGCAGGAAGGGGGAGAGACTTGGCAAAAATTGCCTATCTTTCTGCCAACAGAAATCCTCTGTAGGATCCAAGCCATTGGTTACCAATAAAAAGAGTTGAAACATGAAAGACGTACTCCCTAGTTACCACTGCAGAAAAACTAGAATCCACAGGCGGTCCTAGGCTGGGACCTTTGCACCTGATCATTCTTCTTGTTCAGAAGGAAATGGACTCACAATTTGTTCTTGCTAACAGGTGACAGAATATGAAAATGATACACAGCTATCTAATACCATACCAAAGCTTACCATCTCTAAGTGGCCTAGATTAAGAAGATCTCAGAGATCCAATGGTGCCAGCCCAGAAATTATGTGTAGATATAAATAATGTGACCTGTTCTAATCTATGTTGTTTTAAACTGTTTTTAATTATCTGTATTTTAATTATTCTGGAATATTACATTTATGTGTTTTAGAGTCTACTTGTGATCTGCCTTAAGCCCGCTTGTGGGGAGGGTGGAATATAAATTGAAATAAATACATAAATACATAAAATATCTTGCCATGCTTCCAAGGAGCTTAGAGTGGCATTCTTGGCCTCACGGAATTTTTGACAATCATTGACAGTGGTCAAAGAACAGACAATTAATTGATACCTGATGAGTCAGTTGACCAGCATGCTAAACCTGAAGTATTCCATGGTACATCTTTTATACCAACAGTATAGGCATTAACGTTATCCCTCCCCCCATACATAAAAGACAGTAGAACTACACCTCACAACTAAAGCAGCATCCTAAATAGGCACAAACACAAACAACTGATGATGTCCCAGTGCTGGGTCAAGTTTTTAGATTTGATTTTACCTCCTCTTTAGCTCTTTCACCAAGATAGCCTGGACTAAGTTTTCAAAAGGCTTAGACTAAAGTAACTCTGCATAGGATTGCACTGCAAAACTTACAATATAAACAGCCAATTAAATCAAACTGCTAGTAGAATGTGCACCAAACATATACGGTTGTCTGCAGCAAATGTACTGGGTCTGCAGCATTCCACTTCACAGAGAGACATTTTCCCATCCTATGATCATGGCAGAACTATCTTCAATTAACACCATAAACCTACAAAGAGACGACAGGTATTGCAATGGTCGTTCTGACTACAAGTCATTTTTTAAAAGCTCGAAGTGTATTTATTTTACTGGGGCGGGGTGGGTGGGTGGGAATGGAGTAACATTCCCAGTTCCATCTAACCAAGGAGGGGCTCAGTGGTAAAGCATCTGCTTGGTGAGCAGATGATCACAGGTTGAATCTTCAACATCTCCAGCTAAAAAAGGACCAGGTATTAGGTGACATGAAAGACCTCTGCCTTAGACTCTGGAGAGCCACTGGCAGTCTGGGCAGACAATACTGACTTTAATGGACCAAGGGCCTGCCTGACTCAGTATAAGGCAGATTCATATGTACAGAATCATGACTGACCAATAATTTACCTGTATCAATAGTTAAGTGCTTATTTGGAAAAAAAGGCACAACAGCAGTAGGTTAGAGACTAACTAGAAGCACTTAGGATCACAACATAGTGGGAGTGTCAATGTTAAGAGTCCCAGAAAAACAAAGCCAGAGCACTCCCAGTATTATTTGGCTATAAATACTGCCACACCAGCGTTTGTAACACAGCTGATGTATTTCATCAGTCTTCAAAACTCTCAATATAAAACAACTGTGGGATTTTTGATGCACCCAACAAAGTATAACAATGTTGGCAGCAACTTTTTTAAGCCCCATTCCAGACTGATTGCATAAATTACATACAGGAAGGCTAAATAAACTTTGCTGGTAGACATTTTAGTCTCCTCTCCAACATCCCCAGCTGAAGGCTCTCAGATATCAGATGTTCTCTGATAGAGATGTTGGAGAGCCACCACTAGGTAAAGTACATCTCTCATACACCTTATAATATTCCTGTTCTAAAATGGTTATCCATGCTTTTGCTTTCTTTTAAACTTGATTTTCTAGCTTCTCTATAGCTATGAGTCACATGTACATGTTAAGCAAAAAAAAAAAAGTTGTTAGGCGAGCTTCTCTTCAGACCAACCAAGTAGTATGAATGCACTAGACAATAACAGCAGTGGAGTTCAAGGTATATCTACCTAGTGTGTACTGACAGAAAGCAAAGGTGGGTCTGGAGGGAAGCTGAGATTTGAGTCCTCTGCTGCATGGGATGTGAGGAAAAAGTGCCTTCAGCTTGTTCACCCAGGCATGGCCACAAAGCCAGAGAGGACAGAACAACAGGGAAAGCAGTTTTCTTCCCTAAAGAAGCTGGATCAAATGCTGGCCAGCACCCAAAAGAAAGATACTGGGGGGATGGGCAAGTTGTCTAAACATGAATTTCTGGACTGTTACAAAATTACACAGGAGTCCAGTAGCACCTTAACAAATATACATTTATTTCCACCTGAGCTTTCCGGAATCAGAGCCCACCTCCCTCCTGAGATGTATCAGAAGTGTGCATTCATTAGGTCTGGTTAAAAACCCAGCAGAAGGGTGGGGGTGGGGATATCAAGAGAGACTGGTGCAAAGCTAGATCCAATTAAAACATGCAAAGGTACATTCTGAATAAAAAAATAAAGTTATTATACGAGATAATTTCTAGTTGGGCCAAATAGTATGAGTTCACACAGTAGGTGAGAGGCATTCCCACTGCTGTTCAAGCCATGCTGAAATGGTCTTTAAAGTGCTATTGGACTCTTGTGCCATTTTGCTACAACAGACTAACACGGGCTACCACTCTGGTTTGCTACAGAGACTAAGGCTTAAAGAGCTCTAACAGCTGTACCAGCAGCAGCCCAACCACTACTTGTGTGAGTGACATGAATTGGGATTTAAGTGAAGCAGATCTAACTAGAAGAGCATGTTCTCATTATCACTGTTGAGATCCTGCTGCGTTGTAGACCCTAGAGTCTAATATCAGGTGGCTATGCAGCATATGTAGTGACGAAGGGCCGTCTCTAAGATCATTCTTAGATGGGAAAACAAAAAGACAACTAGGGATAATTGTTTATACATTCTTCCCAACAGACAGGGGAGGAAGAAAACTTGATCATTAATTTATCCTCTAAGATCCTGACAAGGGAGGAACAACGTTTACTTAATTTGGGCTTGGGCTTTGTCCCTACCCCACAATATAATCCTTTTCAGACCCATATTGACCTATTTAACCTATGTAGCATTCATGCCAGCAACTAATATGTATGCCATTACTTCTAAACGAGCAAGAGGAAAAGACCTTTGAAAACAAATTCCATGTTTTTGAAGGGAGATAGAGACTGGTTCTTGTAAGATGAGCATCAATCAGGTCTTTAATGCCAAACTGATATGCTTAAAATTCTTGTTTTTATGTTAGTTGCATAAACTTGACAGTTGACTTTATATACACCTTGGAGAAGTCACTGTTGTAAGAAACATTCACAGGATGGGTCCCAGGAGATCACTGTCAGTCCCACCAAAACCCTTGCAGTGGTGTGCAGCACCCCAAGCAGAGGTTGCAAGCATTCTGAAAACACAGTTTTGAAAAGATGTCCTACTACTTTTACAAGTCACCATAGTGAATGTACATTAACTGATGTATTTAAATTATGGTATGTTTATATTTTGTAAGCTGCCTTAGGAAGTGTGGAAAGGAGGGATATACATACTTTAAATACATAAATGAAGCTGCTTTATATTGAGCCAGAACATAAATGAAGCTGCTTTATATTGAGCCAGAAGCTGCTTTATATTGAGCCAGAAGCTGCTTTATATTGAGCTCCTTCGCTGGACGTTTTCAAGTGGAGGATGGACGACCATCTTTTGGGTATGTTGTAGGTATTTAGGGCTATCTTTTGGCTATGCTCCTGCAGAGTGCAGAGGGTTGGACTAGATGACCTGCAAGATCCCTTCCTAACATTCTATGATTCTATGAGCCCTGTCTTGCTTGTACTGTCGTCTCTGACCGCCAGTGATTCTTTCAGGGTCTCCAGTAAAAAAAGAAAAAGAAAAGAAAATCTTCCCCAGCATCACTGCTGGAGATGCCAGGGGTCAAACCTGAGACTTCCTGTATTTGTTTGCTCTACACACAGAACTACGGTCACTCCTTAAGAAGCCAAGGATGGATAAATATTTTTTAGACCAAATCAAATTTTTAAAAAACCACCCTGAATATGTCAGTCATAAAAAAAAAAAATCTTGCATGGCTGCCCTCTGATCCTTTAGGAGGGGCGTGGCTCAATGGTGGAGCATCTACTTTGTGTGCAGAAAGTTCCACATTCAATCCCCAGTACCCAGGTAGTAGGTGGTGTGAAAGGCCTCTGCTTGAGAACTTGGGGAGTGGCAACGGCTACTGTCAGAGTAGACAATACTGACCTTGATGGAGTAATTGTTTGACTCTGACTGGGGCAAGGGAAGGGAGAAGCCAGTGTTGCGGAGAGTTGTCATGTTTGCTACACCACTCTCACTACCCGGCCCTGCTTGAGTACTTCCATTTTGTACTTCTGCAGTAGCAGCTCCATTCCTCCCATCCCCTATTCAGATGTGCCAGGTTTATGATAGTATAAGGCAAGGCTGTTCCTAGCTCTTGCTATTCCTAGCTCAGTTTGGGTTTTCCACATGATTCACTGAAATAAGCTCCCACAAAGAATAGAGAGAATTAGGCAGTGCCCAAGCCTAATTTTTTTTTTAACTATTAACAGGTCACTGACAGGGTTGCAGAATTTCTGGACATTTGAATTTGCATCAAGAAACCTGAAGTATTTATTCAGTCCCATGGAGAATGGATTAAAAAAAGTAACTATTGGCTACTAGGAACGGGAGTATTTTTAAAGCTCTGGTAACTATAAAACTGATTGGTCAAGTACAGCATTTGTCAAACTGTGTCTTGCTGTGCTAGATCAGCCAATTTTTCAAAAATGTATTTTCCTCTCAAGACCATTTTGTCTGAACAAAAGCATGCCCCATCTCTTAACCTTTAGTATTTCACTGACACGGTAGAGGCATTAAATGGAGAGTCAATACTTCATGGCTCTAGGAATTGGTTTTCCAAAACAAAACAAAACATACAAAAAAACCCAGCACACCACCAGCTATATGAGAATATAGCTAACACTTAAAAGCTGTGCAAGTACAACAACTGAGACACATAGGCAATACCCATTGCCTTCTTATTCATGTTATTGGACATCACTGAAGGGCCTAGACCTTCTGTCAAGCGTCTTGGAAACCAGGGGATCTAGTCACTACAGACATCATTTTGACAGGTACTACCATGAAGAATAGAACTTTGCTTTAAATAAAAGCCACGTTTCAGGTATCTGATGATGCAACAAATGTATACCTCAAATTATGATTAGTGGCTATGCCGATGCCCAGCATTTCATTATTAATCATTCTCTTATGTATAAAAAAGAACATTTTGATTATAGGTTCTTGTATTATCATTTAAAAAAATGTCCAACATATGACCAAGCTCCACATTGCTGCTGTGCCTAATTTCTCAATATCAGGTTTTGGATTTAATTTTTAAAATTTGCAACATTTATATTCTGCACTTCTAACCAAAAAAGTTCTTGAGGTAAATGACAGAAGACAAGAACATCCAAGATCAAGAAATGGCAACCTGGTTTGAGTCTATACTGTTATTTGGCACATTTACAAAGGCAAAAAGATATATCCACCTGGTAACACAAACAGACTGGAAAAGTGTTGGGTACTTTGGAATTATACTGATGGACAATCAACCAACCAACTTCTTTGAATGAGGAACACGGTCATGTTGGGGAATCTGAACACTGCTCAAAATGCTGAGTCTATTTACTCCTACAGCAAATATTCAAATGGAAATCTCCCTTTTGTTGCTATTGAGCAGTAGAGTTAGTTAACTATTAATCTACCTTTCTTTCCCAACAACCTAGCATGTGCCCACCACTTGTCTAGGGACAAACACACTTCTTTACACTTTACCTGTTGTCTGTACCAAGCACTAATGTTAACTACAGAAATACAAAATATGAATCTGCTTCAAGATTGTTGGACTGAATCCTGAATTAAGGAGACCACTCAAGGGCAACAACTCACAGAAGTTGTAAAATCAAAGCTTCTTTTGAGCATAAAAGAAAAACAGGAGAAACATACAGAGGTTAAGATCAATAGCCTTCAGGATTCAGAGACTGATACTGCAGAAACTTGTCTGTCAAACTTTGCATAGTTTTCTATATAATTTAATGCCTATAAAAGCACTTACACAAAAAGGTACAAATAAGGCCATCCTATAGAATGCCACACAGAGGAAAAATGATAACCCCACTAGCCCTTCCCTTTATTTGAAAAGAGTTAGCTGCAGACACAAGGGAAACTTCTCAAAGAGCTATGCCTGAAAGGTAACATACCTTCACTAAAATGAAACTGAATGAAAAATATCCTAGAACTGGTAGCCTTTTTCATATTACAAACCAGTTAAAGATGCAACCCTCTTTAAAGAGAGACAAAGTAAAAATCAAAAGGGTAGAACGGAGGCATCTTAGACTATTGATAGCTTTGTATGTGGGAAGGCAGAGGTGGGCATGATTCATGTGAACTGCTTTACCAACTCCCTTCTTTTACACAGAGGAGCTTTAGAAATGCCATCTATAAAAGAGGAGTTTCTAAAAAGGCAATTTATTTTTCTTCAGAATTCACTTCTAGACTCCCTGCCGTGTTCTTTTGTGAGAAGTAAGGAGAGACAGATGACAAGAAAGTTACCTACGTAACGCATTATTCAAGAAAGGCTAGATTTGAAGAACCCTGATCTGGATGGCCCAGGCTAGCCTGATTCCATCAGATCTCAGAAGCTAAGCCGGATTTGTCCTGGTTAGTACTTGGATGGGAGACCACCAAGGAAGTCCAAGGTCATTATGCAGAGGCAGGTAATGGCAAACCACCTCTGAACGCCTCTGGTCTTGAAACCCCTGCAGAGCTGCTATATATCAGCTGAGACTTCATGGCACTTTCCACCACAACCAGAGTTGAAGATGTTTTAGCACTGCAATGGGTACAAATCAGTTGTAACATACAAAACTTAATCCAGTTTCTCAAATATGGCCAAAACCATACACCAAGTAGTATTAGGAACCCGGTCCAACAAAAGACTCCTGTAGCTCATAGATGAGTTATAATCTACCATTCAGCATTCATTACAAACAAGTTTAATCTTTTCAGCTAAGTAACAACACAGCACTTGAGACACAGATTTTGGAACAATTCTCACATGTACGCATATGTCCCAACAGATGACTATTCAGAAACTTGGAAGTACAGGATTCTAGTCAAGACTGGATTTCTCAATAGATGGTTGAACATCTAATTCACAAATTGCATAGATGATTATTCTAAAAATTACTAAATGCTAAGTCAGAACTCACACTAAGAGAGAGGCTTCAATTCTGCATGAAAACTGAAATGTCTCTCTTTATGCAAGTTCCGACACAGCATTTGGTGGCATTTTAGAATGCTAACTCCCCCCGCTATGCAATTTGTTTACTGACAGAATCAAAGCAGTGACCACATTGAGATAGGATGTTCAGAACAAAATAAATATCCTTATTGGTCTTAAGGGAACAGATGACAAATGATCCTGAAGGTTTTTAGCAATCCTTCTTGGGTACTTAAGAACCATATACAATGATACTTTAAGTACCATATCAACCCTCTGAAGATCTGGCATGCTAGAATTACAAAAAGGGGGAAAGGATATTGCTGGTTAATGTTAAAGTAAAACTGCAACAAATTCATAGGAATATCACTTTACATCAACTATGTTAATCATTACCATTACAAAAACAAGGAGTTTCACAAAGGGAACCAAAAGCCAATTGTTGTCCATATTATGGCTGGTGCATCATGAACAGCTCTACAGACTTTCATAGCAACATGCTACTTAGAAAGATGTGAAAATATAGTGGAATGTTGTCACGGTCAGACAAGGGAACATCCAAACTGCTACTTCCTGTACTTATGGGTCAGATCCCTTCCTGAACAATCAATTGTGCAGCCAGGATTCCTGGTGAAAATAAGGATTTCAGTTCCCAGATCATCTCTGCACAGACCCTGGGAAGTGTAGATCAAACAGCTCATGTTGGTCCTAAACCCTCTCCAGTTCACAGTATAGATAAAAAAGAAAACTAGTGCATAATCAAGAATGTGCATATAGGACAAATAGATTAGGTGTATTCCATAGGCACACACTATACCTGAAATGTGCCACAAGGAGATACAAGCCCAAATGAACCGTATTGAGAAAATACAGGAAAAAAATCTTTTCTTGCAGCTCACTGTCCTAGTTTCCTACCAAAGACTGAAGAATTACACAAGCCACTGTTTTTTTTTTGGGTTTTTTAAACAATCATATTAGGTCATCCTTTACAAATGCACAGCAAGACAAGTTACATCAATGTGGTGAGATCACAGGTGCTACACAGGTCTTGGCAGAGAGTCTAATTCATCATGTGAGTAAACACAACAGCTGCAGACTTTGAGACATTCATACAAGAACTGCGGAAAGGAAGCAAATCGGAAGTGCTTCTACGGCGTCCTATGCCCTTCTACAAGTGAAAATGAAAACGTGGAGAGCCTAGCCTAGCCAGTTTGCTAGATCTCTGAACCAAGGCCAAAGTCAATTGTATAACAAATGCTGCAGCTGGAACACAGCCTAGTAGATAGCTATTTTGTTTGTGAATTACCTATTTAGCAGGGACTTAATGAAATCAGTAAACGGTAGTTAGTTTTTGGGCTTCCTGCCACCTTCAGTAAATATGACCTCAAAAATGAGAAGCCATCTAATGTTTATTTTATCAAATGATGCAGCATCGGTATCCTGCCCAGCCAGATCCCCAGAAGCCGTGGCTTCCGTGACAGAGCCACAACTCAGGCTAATGCCGTATTTAATTCTATTTAATCCACAGAATCATTTCTGCAGTTTTTCAGCATCCTTCAATTGCCAGGGTCAAATGTGAACACAGGCTTAGCAGCAGAACCAGACTCCTCCTGTCTGATTCATTCAGTGACATGGCAAGTTTGTGACATCACAAATTGTTCCTGTGCTGACTGTCTCTGACAGGAATGAATCAGTCAAACAGAAGGAGGCCAATTAGAGAGCAGTGGACCAGGCTTTATGGATACTCCAAGACCTTGTAACCAACAGGAATAGGAAAGCAAATTATAGAGAGTACACGACAGCTTAATGAGCTCTGCCTAATGGATTTCAGCAATGCTGGCTATATTTAGACTTTGTCCAAAGGGTCTTAAAAACACAAACCATAGCAATCTATAAATTAAAACAAGTTTCTATAATAGAAACAGTAATAATTTAAGAGTACACAGTAACTGTGGAAAGCAAGAGTGTGTGTGAGTGACAGACTGTGCGCTCACAAACAATATGATATGTATTTTTTTAAAAAAGAAATGCAACTGTGATTATTGATAAGAAATGCAGTCCTTCACCATTGCAGTAAGCCTTTGCAGTTCAGGAATCCAGCACAAACCTCTCTCATTCTTATAATAACCATATACATTAATGACAAATTGCCAGTGCCTAGCAGGATATATGTCACCCTCCAAACTCTAAGAACCAGCACATAAAAGGACAGAAGCAGGATTATGTCCTGTCTCACTTCCACTAATTCTGGCCAAAAGCCATACCTTGTGCAAGTAATTAAGATGTTTGCTACTCCACCTTGTGGGCTTGAGTTACTTCACAGTGGCCTTGAGGCAGGTTGGGCAAGAGAAGACTTCACAGCACACATTTGAATACAAAATACATAAATGGGCTCAGATTTGGACATTTAAACAATAGATGTGCTTTCTTGCTTCTTTCAAACAAAGACTTACAATGTGTGACACTCCCCTCCCCCATGATGGGAAACTTGTTATGAATTTCTGTTTTCTACTGGAAGATGGTATGGATGATTTCCCCCCCTATTTATAACATTCAGCAGACTAATTTCAACAGCATCAAACCTAAAATATCCAAAGGAAGCGGACTGCTGCATTACAATAAGTCCTGCTGTGATTAGTGTTGATCTACAAGAACAGATCATTTGGCTGTATTGTATAGCCTATATTTAGGAGACAACACCCTAGTGTACAGAAAGTGGCACAACTCAGAAGTGAACAGTTAAGAAGCTGTTCAAAAGTGACAGCAAAGAAATGCTAACAGCAGTAATGTGTAAGGCACAGAGTTAATTATCCTTTTATGAGCCCATAACTTTTTTTGTTCATCCCAGTGATGAAAGGGAAGAAAGAACTGAAGGAATAGAGAGAAGAAACATTGATCTTGTTTTATGGAGCTATTCATGGGTTCTTCATCAAGGAGAGGGTAGACAGCAACAGAAAGAGCATAAGATAGCTGTCTCCGCACCTAAGGTTTTTGGGCTTTTTTTAAACTACTTAAAAGCTGGCTGCTGACTTGAAGTCAGCCATTGAAAAAGGTTGGCCCAGTTCTGTCTTTGGACTCAGCTCATTAGCACAGGTTCTGAAATAAAGCATCGTTGTGTGCAGCAATACTACCAGAAATCATGATGTTGGTATTCTAAAAGAGAACTGTTCCCATTATCCTATAGGAAATAGAAGATTCAGCACCTGAGAAGGATATCAAAATAGTTTCAAAAACTGCTGTTGCAGTAAAAGAGACACCCACAATAAACTATGAGGAGCATGAGAAAATGTTTTTTAGCAGCTTGGGTAATCGCTATAGTCAGCAGTATAGCAGGCATGACCTCCACCCTCCCCTGAAAAGTTTTGCAGCTATGTGCTATACAGACTCAAGCACCCATGGTATGGATAAACTCTTTCCTGGGAGAATGCAGACATAAGAGCATGTCTGCAGTTATTAACTCCCATTTCTATAAACACCAGATGAGAATTCAATGCTTATATGTGGTTAACAAGTCCATCCCGTACTTACATTGCAATAGTAGAAAAACTGTGTTGAGTAACAATAAATAAAGTTCATCCAAGAATTACAGAGTTGGAGGGGGGTACCAAACAGAAGCGGCTGCAATTCCTAAAGCTATTTCACTGTTAAGCTGGCAAGAAGATAAGGGAGTTGTGAATATAAGAATAGGAACACAGTACTAAATAAACATACATGCGGATATATATACAAGGGCAATAGTCTCTGCTAACCTTCATAAATTTGGCAATCACTAACTGGTATCAAAGGTCAGAGTTCCGAGTACAACAGGGATGACAGAGAGAACCGACATCAATTTCTCTAGCCAGCACTATCCAGTTATCCTGTGCTTCCAAAATCTACAGAGTGCATCCCAAGTCATAGCTTGAGCAGACTTTTCATCATTACCTGATGGAAGACCAAATGAAACTTTAGCCTCCAACTAATAGATTCTTATAGATGCACAAGTAAATATAGTTTTTAAATAATGTTAATTTTCACAATTCCTTCTGTGGGGAGATTTATGGTAATCACAAAGGGCTAAGCAGTATGAATTCTTAGGAGGAAAAGAAAAGGACACATAGAGAAATACGTGCTTTCCTTTCAGTATCTAACGTGCTCCCCGAACCGGTATTTAAACTCTTCTAAGTTATCTCATACTTCTAAAGTTTGATAAACCACAGCTCACTAGAGAACTGCAGTGCAACATGGACACACCACGAATGATCCAAACACACCCTCCCTGAAATATTAAAAGCCTAAGCAAAGCATCCTACACGTTTTAAAGCTCTCTCATTCAGAAGGAACATGAAAGTCATGTTACGATGAAGAGGCAATGGATTTTGCATTTAGAAAGCTCAGTGAATTGCTGGAAAAGTACATCAACTAAAGTGTAAAGTGTAAAAATCTTTCAGAACCACCAAGTGTAACATACCCACTTTCCAGCTTTTTAACAGCAGTTCAGATTTTACCCATTTCAGGAGGAGGGGGATGCACGCGGAGCCCCCAGCATGCCTCTCATGGGGGGGGGGAGAGACCCTCAACTCTACTATGCTGTAACACGCCCCCCCTCCCCCGGACCTGCGACTCCCTTCAGGGCTCCGGCCCCAGAGAGAGCCAGGTCTGCTGCTCGGCTGCCCTGAGAGCCCCGTTCCCAACCCCAGCCCCCGCGCGCGCTCTCCCCTTACCCTCGTGGGATTAAAGCCCAGGCCACGGTCCAGCCGAGCAACTTCCATAGGGAAAGGCTGCCTTGCCCGCCCGGCCTCCCAGCCTGCCAAGGGGTGGGCGGGGAGAAAGAGGCGAAGCCGGCTCCGCACCGCGAGAGGCTCGAGGGAAACTTTCCTTACTCCTCCCAACACGGCTCAGATTGAGTCACAGGCACCGCCTCACCCCAGGAAAGGGAGGCGCGCCGCGTGCTCACGACATGCTTCCCCACCTCCTCCTCCACCGCCGCCGCCGCAGGGAATTCCCACACCCCGCCCGGGCCCTGCCTGCCCCTCCGCAACACTCAGGCCCCGGGCGGGGGCGCAGCAGCAGCAGGAGCAGCGAGCCCGGCCAGCAGGAGGGTGAATTGGGAAGCCTCGTTGCCCGACACGCCACGCTGACCTCGCTGGGCTGCCAGCGGCAAGGCCCTCCTGAGCGGCGGCCAGGCCCGTTTTGCTGCGAGGGGAAGCCGGAGACGTGGAGGCGAGGCACCTGTGGAGCCAGGCTGCCGAACCACCCGAAGGCCTCGAATCCACAGGCGCTTCTTCCAGGACTAACGCGGGGAGGCCGGGCTCCCCTGGGTGACGGGGACGCTGCCATGCAGTTTCACAAGTTGGGCTGCTTTCGGTATGTCGCGGCAGGCGTGGGAAGGAGGGAGACGGCCAGGGCTTGGGGCAGTCGGGTTGCTGTGGGGAGGAGATGGCTACGCTGCCCCCAGCTCCGTGGAGGAAAGGTGATAATAGAGCCTTGCAAATGGTGGTCTGCTTGAGAAGGGTTTTTTTTTAAAAAAATATTTATTTACTTATTTAATTTCCACCCTGCCCTCCCGCAGAGGCGGCTCAGGGCGGCTTTAAGCAAGAGCACAGATTGATTCCTTATGCCTTCACGGTTAAGAGATGGAGCATGCATCTCTACTTTTTAAGTTTAACACACAGTACTAATAGTTTCAAGTGGGTAGCCAGGTTGGTCCACAGTAGAAGAGCTGGATTCAAGTGCAATAGCACCTTAAAGGCCAACAAAATGTCCAGGGTATAAACTTTCCAGATTAAAACCTCCCTTTGTCAGACAGAAGTTATGTTGCATTTGACAAAGGGAACTTTGACTCTCAGAAATGTATACCCTGGACACCTTGGTCTTGTTAGCCTTTAAGACTCTACTGAACTGGACTCTTAACACAGGACTTTGAAGATTATAGCTTTTTTTTAAAAAAAGTATAATTGTTCAGGTAAACCCATCTCTGTTAACTACGAAGAAAAGCACCTCTGAGCATCTGGGCAGTTGGGATTTATTCAGTGTTTTGCCACATTGACTGAAGGGTGCAAACAAAGTCATGGCTTCTGGTTCTCTGGCTCAGAAAGATAAAACAGCAGGCACTTGTGGTTTTCATTTCCCAAACTATTTGGAAGTGCAGCTTCATAGGATGCAAAAAGCACAGCTGCTGCTGCATTCTTCTTCACTGCTATCACTAGACTTGTGGCAGTCCCAGGCTCTTTAAAATGTAAGGAGCCGGGTGTGTGCTCATATAGTTTCCCTTTTCCTATGAAATAATAGCTGTAGTTTGCAAGCTACTTCCATTTAGCCCTGTTCCAAGTGATCCCCAAGCTACCTGACTGTGTTGTGTTCTCTGAAGGGTAATGTTAGAGAGCTTTTAAAAAGTAGATGAGTTGTAGACTGCACTCAGAATTAAAAGGCTAATCTAACAAATGGGTTTGTGGAACACACTGCATGTGGTGAAGAGGACCCAAGAGACCAAATGGCATGCAGTGTTTTAAAAAGGATGCTCTTAATGTGCATGCTTCTAAAAAAAGATGTGCCTCCAGCATCTCCAGTAAGTTGCTTCTTTGGGGCATGCACTAGAACTCTGATAACAGAATTTTCAGTGCCCGTTTTGTTTTCTCTCTTCTAATATACAATGAACTTATTTCCCCACATTTAGACTAAATGCTTTTAGAGATATGAAGCTCATGACTGAACTGGGAACCTGAATAAGGAAAGGCATGGAATGTCTCTCATCCAATTTGGGTGCTGCTTGGATTCATTATAGGGAACCACTGGATTTATTCACAAGTCCTTAGACTAATGATCTTGCACTGTATCAAACTCTAAAGTGACTACTTGGTAATAAATGTAAGTGATTTCATAATATGCAGATTCCAGCTGCAATCTCAAGAAAGTTGGAATGGAGAACATCATGCTTTGCCACCTGGCTTAAGGTAGGCATCAATAAGGGGCCCTTGCTTTTTCTAATCTGAATCTTCAACCCCTTTCCTGAGAAAGCTGTACCTAAAATATGATGTTGGAAATCCCAGCCATTAATTTTATCCTCAAGGGAAAAAAAAGTTACAGAATTTAGGCCTGAGTACATTTAAGGCTGCTGGCGTTAGTGCATAAGGACTGGCAATCACTGGATCCAGAAAAATGTCCATTACACTATGACAATAAAGCATTTAGAAAACAGCAGTTGCATTATATTATGTAGCACTGACACTACAATAGCTTTTCAGCACTTGAAAAGAGGGATCGCAAATAAATATCTTAAGTTAAACTTTGTATTTTTTCCCAAACTGAAAAGTTATATTATATTTTTGTATTGTTATGAATCTTTAGTTGAGTATGTAGCTTAGGAAACTGATACACAAAGTAGCCTCAATAAGATGATTTCCTCAAGTGGGAGATAAATGACAAACGCTGAGATTAATATTACATGTCCCTTTTACCTCTTTTTTGAGAGCAGGTCCTGAGATAATTGTTCTGTTCTGGTACCCCCACTGGGTTTCAGTTTATTATCATCTGTTTTTACTGTACATTAAAAGTTTTCATCCAAAGACTGTTCAGGCCTCTGTAGGACAACATTGCTAACACAACAGGTATGTGCTGTTCTGCAACAATGAAATTAATCAAGCGAAGTGCTTAGTTACCAGGTCTGGGGAGGTGGTAACCCTCAAGGAGAACACAAGCTTTAATTATAGCTGAGTGGCAAGAGGCCTGTTCATATGGCTTAGTATTAGTTGCTAGTTCAAAAAAAGTTAATTCCAAATATCTCAAAACAAGCCATCCTGAACGCAGCTGTGCCAAGTGCCGCTGGCATAATTGACTGACTACCCACATAGAAATGAATGTTGGACAGGAGCCAAATTGTGTTCAATCCTCATTTTATCCAACATAAAGTGAGATCTTGTTGCTTTGACATAGAGCAAGGATATATAATAGACAAAGTCTGACATGCTGTATTTTGTGTTTTTAAAGCAATTCTGTGCTTTCTTCCTAATGAAGTATCTTTTAATAAACAGCAGTTGACAATCGGTATTTTGCATATGGACCAATTTTTTTTGTAAGAACAAAGAGGAAGAGCTAGTTCACTAGTAGAGAGGTAAGGAAGTCCTATAAATCCAGAAGGGTATAAAAATGAGTAGCTATGCATATGACAAAATTGCTAAGTTGGCCATTTTTCAAGTGTGTCACAATTCAAGCCAGCTCTCGATGGGTCAGGTGGGACCCTACACCATTATCCCATTCAAAGCATATTGTGACCTACAGCAAGTTAATTACTGTACAATTAGACTATGTTCCCTTTGTGTATATACGTGCATGCTTTTAGACTTCAAGCACACTGCTCCTGAAGAATGGAGGAAATTTACACTGCTACTGAGGATCTGGCACCTGCAGTTGGGGCAGAATCCTGGAGCCATGTGTGAAAGCCGGTAAAAAAATTCTTATAACCCATTCATAGTGGATTAGCGCTTCAGGGTGCCAGAGTGACACCTACTGTACAGTGGATGGATTGTAAACAGAGGCTGAAATAAAAGCTCTTAGTAAATTGAAAATGTTTCCTGGCATTTGAATTTTGAATTAGCATATCGGCACAGCATCTATAAATGTAGTGTAGAACATAATATGCACTATTAGCTGTGAAAAGCTCGATAATGTATGAAGAGATTTTAGTGTTTATTTCAAACATGTGCCAGAAGCTAGATTTCTGCATAAAGCAGAATTCTCTGCCAGAGTCTACCCCACTCGTTGCATTTTGTCTGTGGCAGGTAATGAAGATGCAATAGTAACATACCAGTTTTTTAAAATAACCAGGCTAACAGAGACATATAACTGTAATACATATAACATGGTAAGGACTACATTCATATTCTCAAACTGAAGCCACATCCCTTTATCAATCAAAGCAAGCTGGAAATATCTTTTGTGTAAAAGATTGACTTTCAAGGTCAAGTGCAGTTGGTCATGCATTGCAATTATTATGGAGGATTTCTTACTGGTGCCAGGCACTAGGATACAGGAAACATCATCCTATATGTCATTAGGGATCACCCAGTGACCCCACTTGGGATGTCTTGTTCATTTCTGTAATGCCCTGCAACTATCTGAGCTATGCCAAGCATTCAGATCTCAGGTTCTGACTATATCATCGCTACCAGCTAAACAAACAGGACTTTAGTTTCAATATTATGGAGAAACAAGGGTGGACTCATGCTACTCACTGAGGGGGATTCCCCTCCGTTTTCTCAGCAGGCATAGCACGACACAGGAGCTGCACCACCCCCACCGGCATACCCAGTATGACTCCCAGGTTGCACCACCAGTGGCGGCAGGCCCCACAGGACTCCCAGGATTTCAGATGTGGTCTTGTTTAACATCTCTACTGTACAGTGGACCAAAAAGTTTGATCCACAGCTGCCCACCTTGGTCCATAAGCAGCTGTGACTCTGATGAAAAATGCATATGGGCTGTATGATTCAGAAGTTCTAGATCATGCTCTTAAGCAATATAAAGGCTCCATTTAGTTGCATGTCAGTACATTTTCTACTGGCAAAAAGGTAAGAGTGCATGCCTCCTCAGGAAAGTATATGAATCATAATAAGAAAACCTGATTTAAGTCAATGTTAAATGCCCTTCCATTTCAGTTTTAGCTTTAATTCTATACTGCATTATGGTTGGTTTTATTTTTTGCACAAGTTGAGGAAGTCTTGTCCTTGCCCCACCCCTCCAATCAATCTAAGTGATTTCTTTTGCCATCTCTCCAGTGACACAAAGGGAACTGGGAGGTTTTAACCCAGGGCGTACCAGCAGGGTTATGATACTAGCTGTGTTCTTGTATGAGCTGCTTGGTATGAAGCAGCAGCAGGACAGACTGAGGTACTTTGACTGACACAGGTACATCACCTCCTTCTGTTTCACAGCATGGACAGCAGCGTGACTCAAAGCCCATTACTGCTTCACTGCAGTTATCACATCAGAAGGCAACCTTGGAAAGCTAGCTTGCGGGAAGGCGGAAGAGAAGTTCTCTTGGGTTGTTTCTCCTGATAATAGCCACTGAATTATTTAGAGGCCATTAAAGAAAAATTAAGAAACACAACTGCAGGATGGAACAGCAAGACAAGTGCAGTGATACTTATCAAATGCAATCCAACCCATTGTGGCCATCCAACAGCCTGGTTTTATGCACATCTTGATGAAGAATTGAGAGTGGGTTGCTTCACCCAGCAGTGACAGCAATGTGAGGTATTACTGGCCCTTTTTAGGTAATTTGGGAATTACACTAGAGAATTTCTGAGGCCTCAGAACAAAGCAGCATAACCAGAAGACTGTAGGGAAATTCTTCCTTGCTGCTGTAGCATGAATATGGCAAAACCTTATTGTGTTAACTGGTGCAGATTTTCTCTCCTGCACAAAAACAAAGAGCTACCAGTTTTCAATTGGAAATGACAGATTAATATGAGGCTTATGAGTACTTGCTCAGTGTTAAGTATCTGACCTACAGGAATCCATGAAACTGTAGTATTATGAGAGAAATTATATAGCTCGGTTTATAGGACTGTGATGCTCAGAAAGGAATTGTCACATAAATAAAGGGGTATCTGATCAAGCCACTCTGGAACCTAAGAAATTATATTCCACATACTGTCATGTCTCACTTAATACCATAAACAGGGATTGCAGCATGTTCAGGACTCACATTTCCCATTCTTAGTTTTCATTCTCCTGAGGTAACTGGAAATGTCACAAATATCTGCAATTTTGAAGAAGCCTATACACTGTATGCTTTTCTGAGCAATGAATTTCAAAGTAGTACTTTTAAAGATGGAAACAAAGTATATGAACCTACTCAAACAGAGATCACCATCAGGTTTCCTTCTTAAAAACTTGGCTTCGGTTTTTCAAGAGCCCCTTCAGACAACTGGAATTACTTTACTACTGGGGCACCTATTATTATTATTATTAATCATCATTATCATCATCATCTTGGTTCAAAACATAATTCCCTGTCGGCTCCTCCCCTAAGAGATGCTTCTATTGGACATCCTAAGCTGCCATCCAGATAGGAGGGCAGATTGATTTAATATGCTACTCATCTGGGAGCAAGTGCCTGTCGTTCATTAAAAATGCATGACTGTCAGGCAGAATTCCCAGTCTCCTCGTTAACTAACAAATTTACAAACACTGTTTAGGAACATGTTTAAACAAGCAGAAATTAACTGCACACAATGTTCTAGCCCTCAAAATCTCAATAGCTCTTAGTATCCCTATCCACACAACCATCCATTTTAGGGAGACCACTCTTAATTTCACACCAAAAACTTAAGGCAGCCAATCAAAGCTGGAGAAAGCCATTACTATGCCTCAAGAACTGTCTTCACTCATTTTCTCCCTCCAGATTGAGAAGAAAATAATCACAGAAAACAAAAGATTCCTAAGATTTAACGAAATTGCTCTGGTAGGCCAAGTTTTCCAAACATCTTCATGACCAAATATGGAATTGTGTGGAACAAAGCCACCCACTATATCAAACCTTCATTCCATTTGAAACATGTTTTTATAGTGAGTTGTACCACAGCTAATCATATTACAGATTCAACCCATTAAAAAATTGAAGCTGCTATTATGAATAGGAAACGAAAGAATAAAGTCATCAGAGAAATCTCTGTGGAACTTGACTGCAGAATTTCATCTCTGAAGCAAGAATGTGTGAACTGTCATTACAAGGTTTTTCTGGCAGCCTTGTCACAGCTATATTAAATGCCTACATTATTTGATTTTATAGCCGCTTGGCCAACATAAAATGTAACAGAAAACAAACAGTTGTCAAGTTTATCTCCAGACGCTTGACAACAGCTATTAGTTATTATTTAGCTGCAGGAGATGCTTGCAAGGAAAGTTAGTTTACATTTTCTCAAAATGGTTTTTACAAACAGTTGGTACATAATCTTGTACTAAAATGATCAGAAGTGGTCTTAAAAGCTAGCCAAGAGTTCACACAGTCACATAGTTTGCATGTCTAACTATCCCCCTTGCACAAGATCAAGATGAATCTGAGTGTGGGCAGTGTAAGGAGGGGAACAGATGCATCAGCAGTCAGAGGACAGCTGCAGATTTTTCATGACTGAGTCAAGGAATCACAGCTCAGAGGCCTTCCCATTTATACACAAGCCAGCCCTCTTGAGGAATCCCCCCCTCCCAGGCCTAGTTCACACAAACAGATGGTAGTGAACCAGTATTTGTTTGATCTGCACCACTCAGACTGCTGCTCGCAAGACTGAATTCCTCCCTCACCTTCTTTGGATAGCAACTAGAGATAATGGAGGAGAGAACTAGTTCCCTGTCACCAACATGCTTTCTGCAGGTGTGGGTCCCCCCCCCCAGGAGTATTTAGTCATTTGGGCACCCATCTACAGCTGAGGCGGTACTGCCCAAACAGACTTACTGCCTCATCTGCTGTCTGACAGACCAAAGCCCCTTTTCCAGCAGTCAAGAAACCTGTTCCAGTCTGTATAGGAAATATTTATCCATCAGACTGCAAAACCCTGTTGCCCTAAAATAGATTTTCTTATTATTTAACTTCACGAGGAAGGGTGACAGTCTGTTGTTTACATGGCCTAGTAATCAATCCACTAATGGTAGCAATGAGCTGCAAAATCTGATTAGCAAAAGGCTTTTAGTTTTAGAATCTCTAGAGGACTCACATAGCAATCCTAAATGGAGCTGCATCCTTCTAAGCCCCTTGAAGTCAATGGATTTAGAAGGTTGTACCTGTGTTTAGGATTGTGCTGTGAGGCTCAAGGTTAGCAGATTTACAGATCCTCAGGTTCTTCAATGCAGACAGTGGAGTTTTAGTAGAGTCTAGCTCCCATCTTAGAAGAAGTTCCTAGGATTCAAAATTATACAATTATTTCCTTGTTGAATTAAGACTAGGACTACAATACTGGAGAAAGGGGGGTT
Source organism: Gekko gecko (assembly GCA_029375565.1). Classification (NCBI taxonomy): domain Eukaryota; kingdom Metazoa; phylum Chordata; class Lepidosauria; order Squamata; family Gekkonidae; genus Gekko; species Gekko gecko. Next base: position 144,260,191 of record JAPDNY010000006.1, read on the forward strand.
TAACCTCTGTGCTATTTTCCCAAACTAATTTGGGCCCCACCACAAGCTGTAATATCCCTCACAAGAAGAAAATATACTTGCACCTATATTCTATATGGTATTTATATACTCTTTCTACAGGATAAATAGCAGTGTTGGGAAGAAAATAAGAGTGTAAAAATGGTGCAAGGGAAAGGGTTAACCCTCTTGAATCACTGCCCAGACCTAATGGACTCAGTGTTCAGTTTTAAAAACAGCATGAGATCCATTTGTGGATCTCCTCTTGTCGTGTCCAGGTAAGTCCTGAGTCAGTGTGTTGCAATAACTGCTCCCTCATCTTTGGTGTAAACTAGCAAATTAAGCTATTATGATAACAAGCCTTATTCAAATGGAAGAAAACAGTTGAAACCTTTAAGGTAATCTATTGGCACATTCAGATATCAATTTCTGCTTTCACAGACCTTTACTAGTGTATGTACACGTAAGCCACAAGTTGTGGGGTGCTTTGTAATCCTTGATTTTTTAAGAAAAAAAATCAATTCAGATGTAACCAGAGAAACGCATTTCTTAATAAGTTGTCACCTCTCCTGGCCAAAAAAGGCAAGGGGAGGGGCAGGCCTCTGCTCTTCCTTGCATCATTTTCTCTGTGTTAGTCAATGCTTCCATAGCATTTGGCTAAAAAAGGACATGCCCCAGATTATCATCGTGGAATGGAAACCAGACTTCTGAATTATATTCACATTTTGACCAAGAATTTATTTCTTCAGTTTGAGAGGTAAAGCTAGGTAACATGCAAACAATATTGCAAGACTATGTATGTTGGCCTTTGGTAAAGGCGGAGATTAAAAAATACCAAAGTACATTTTAGTAGGTAGCTACATAAAGCACCTTGTGGCAATTTATGTCTTTCTAGCCTCATCTCCTCAGATCTTGGAAGCTAAGCAGGGCTGACCCTGGTTCGTTTTTAGATGGGAGACCAGCAAGGAAGTCCAGGGTTGCTGTGCAGAGGCAGGCAATGGCCAACACCAACAGTCTCTTAATGGTGGGAGTCTCTTGCCTTGAAAGCCCTACGGGATTGCCATTAAATCAGCTGCAACCTGACAGCACTTTCCACCACCAGACTTCTGAGTTGCCCAAGATACAGCAGTGCTTCTGAAGACGATCCCTCTAATGAATGCTAATACACACACTGAGGTGAGCCAGGAGGTTTAACTCCAGATGAATGCTGTTTCAAGAATTACTCCCCAACACCACCCTCAAGAGGCACATTTTTTCCAGTCCTGTGTCATCTTGGCCAGTATTTGCTGCTGCATCTTTCCCCAAGTTGCCTTAGCTTGTTGCCAAATCTCTCAGCCTGAGACAAACACACCAGCTATTCAAACAAAGGGTAACGCCATTAGCAGATGAATGGAATGTCACACATTAAATCATAAAAGTTAAACTTATGAAACATAAAAACAATTACCTACACTTGCCAGAATATTGCTGTCCTGAACTTCTGGAGAGCCACGTAACTCAAGTTGCAAAGCAGAAACAGCAGCTCCGCCGGACACAGAGTAGCCAGGAAGAATTTGGCATAACATACCAGTATCACTTTCTGAAAACTTCAGCACTCCTTATCAGCCTGTTGCAGTACTGACCTGCATTCAAATGCTGACCTAGCTTGACACCACTTAGTTTACAAGGCTGACAAAGCTTCAGTTCAGCTTCAGGTTTCGCACCTCACCACCTGTTTGTGAACAATCACTCTGAGAAGCCAGCTTTATTCTACAGCTCCTCTCTACCGAAGGAGAATTTTTTCATGGGGAAGAGCTAGGAAGAGAACAGTGAAGCTATATTCTGGCCAATTAAGGACTCATTAATCCAACCCAAGAGGCATTTCAGGCTTGTTTTCCTCTGTAAACATAGTATCACCACCACATCTTCAGTTGTAACTGACAAGGGGATACTTTGTTATGGAAACCAGCTCATGTAAGCACAGCTCTTGCCATGAAAAAGAACTGTTGGGGAGGCAAGCCTCCTGTCTCTTTCCCTAGGAGGAATAAGACAGCACATGAAATGGAAGGTAGCATGAGCACACTCTTGCCCTTTCCTGCAGCTGTACACAGATGACAAGGCAGGTAAGCTTATTGTGGGATAATCTGTAGCCCCGGACAATTTGTTATCATCAGCTAAAAGTTCATCAAGGTGGAAAATATTTGTGAGAATATGGGGGCAGGGAGAAAGGGAAAAGTCTGAAAGGCAGGTCAGAAACAGAATAAGGTGTGAGTTTTATCCATCCCATTGACAAAGACAGTGAAGAGAATGATCATTCCTTACCCCTGTGCCGTCCTGTGGATGGACAGGAGCCAGAACTGAGTGTATTTTCTTCATAGTCTCCTCTGTTTATAAACTACATTACACTACATATTAATCTTTCTAATCTGCCTGAAACAGTCATTAACCATTACACAGCACAGCAGCACTCCTGTAAACAAATCCGATACGTCAGGTAAGAGCTTGGAGAACCATCTTATTAGAAAGTTCTTCTGCTGTCGGACAGAAACAATTCATTGGTTTATAGTACTCTTCTTCAGTATATCCCCCCAACTTAAAAAACAAACCCAACAACACACAACCCTACTGATTTCATCCCCATGAAATCCAATTTAATGGACCGAAGCAGAGATCACATGCACATTTTTATGCCACCTTTTCCTTTACTTTGTATCTTTAGACAACACATATTCTGAAAAGTTTTTGATCAGTAGCTTTCATTTTATTTTATTTTTAAATTCATGCAGATTTTGTTGGCTGCCTTCCCCTGAGAGTAGAATACTGTATTAACTGTACAAATGTGATCCGGGAGACTTGTAAGTCAAACACATATGAAATACTGAAACTACCAAATGGCACAAGTTACAAAGGTAAAGGTAAAGGTTCCCTTGCTCGAAAGCCAGTCGAATCTGACTCTAGGGTTGCGGTGCTCATCTCCGTTTCAAAGCCGAAGAGCCAGCGCTGTCCGAAGACATTTCTGTGGTCATGTGGCCGGCATGACTAAACACCAAGGTGCACGGAACGCTGTTACCTTCCCACCGAAGTGGTACCTATTTATCTACTTGCAATTTCTTGCACCATTATTAAGGAAAGTGTAGCTGATTAACCCCCAATCTGTGTCATGGCATTACTCTGGCAGCAGCAAACACACACACGCTCACGTTTTAAGTATGACAAGATATAAATATAGGAAAATGACACCATATCCTGTCATGATCTGGAATGTCACAAGTAGGTTAAATATATCACAGTAAAAGGACAACAATCCTTTATCAAGCACAGAGCCATGCACTGGGTGTGTGTGTGTGGGGGAGACTTGTGCACTCCCCTTTCCCATACACAACTCCCGGCCACGAAATATGATGCAAACCACACTCAAGCTCAGGATTTAGCTGAAAATGCAACTGAAACAGCAGGAGGTGTGGGGGAAGCATAGAAAACTAAGCCTTTCCTATATTCAAGCAAGCTACCCCGACCCCCGCCCACTTACCCAGCTCTATATCCGAGGCAATTTGCTCACAACAGGAAATGGGCATTTTCCTTGGCATTTAAAGGCATAGCTTAGCACATGAAGCTACATATCTATACGCAGAAGTCACAGAAGGGATGCATTCAAGTGACCGCACGACCAAAAAAAAAAAAAGAACAGACCAGCCCCAGGAGAAGCACAACCTTGAGAGCCACGGGGTCGTCGTCCACACAAGCTACCCCGAGACGTGCATGCCATAATGAAAACCACAGAAACCTTGTCCACTCACATTGTTTAAATAGCTCCAGACACAAAGCCATGAGAGACACAAAGGGGGTGGGGGGACGACGACGAAGAAGAAAAGGAGGGACAGAGAGCGAGAGTTGAGATGATGGTGGTGGCGGCGGCGGCGGGGAGAAGGGCGAAGAGGAGGCTCTCCTTCCTCCGCGAAGAGAGGGATCACTACAGCGGCAGGAGGACAGAGGCGGGTTCCACCCTGTTCATTGAGAAAACAACAAGCCGCAGCTTTCCCGGGCCGAGGAAGGAAGAGGGCGGCGGGGCGAGGGGCAGAGCTGGCTGCCGGCTTGCTGTGGGCGCTGCTGCTGCTGCTGGGCCTGCCCTTGGGCGATCCGGCTCTCCGAGGCAGGCAAGGGCAAGCAGCGACCGCCGAGCTGACCGGGGCTGAAAAGATACAAAGTGACAGAGACGCGCGGAGGGGGCAGAAAAAAGGCGCACTCACCCGCCTCCTCCCTCACTCCGCCAGCCCCATCCGCTCCTGCTATGCACTTCCAAGGGGAGGAGCATCTGGGTTAAAGCCCCGGGTTCGCCACGCCCACTTTCCCTCGGGGCGCGCCCGGCTTAGGGGCGAGGAGAGCGGAAGGTGCCGCTGCAGGGCGCCAGCAGCTGGAGAAGCGCGGATGCCGGGAGAGGAGCCGCGGCGCCGGACGCTGGAGGCAGCCTTGCCCGGCCCTGCCAATGGAGAGAAGGGACGAGAAGAAGGAAGGGAGGGAGGAAGGAAGGGGGAGGGCGCTACCGCTGCACCGAGCGCTGTAGGGAAGGCAGAGCCAGCGGCCGCCCCAACTCACACGCGCCCTCCGCCTCAGTCAGGGCTGCTGCCGCGAAACCAGTTCCAGCTAGTATCCCGCACATGCTCACAAGGCGTTCCACTCTCGGCTCCAGCCAGCGAGGGAGTGCGAAAGCGAGCGGGTGCGCGCGGGCGCGCGGCAAGGAGAGCGAAGCCTCGCGTGGAGGAAGAGGCGGGCGGGGGCAAGTCGGGAACCCCCCGCAGGTATTCGCAGCTTGGCAGCCTCCCCCCCCCCCGGGCTGTGTAGGCTGCGATAGGCCCCGGCCTTCCTCCTCACAAAGGAGGGGGGAGGGAGGGGGAAGGAGCTGCACGCGCGTAGGCAGATGGCGAACAGGTGTGTGGACCCCGGGAGCTCTGGCGGGGAGTGGGAGCTGCAGATGGCGGGGGGGGGGTGCGAGGCCCGCTCGAGAGGCTAAGTATGTCTCCGGCTCCAGAGCCGCTGCTGCTTGGAATGAAAGCGCTGAAACACGCACCCTCCTCTTTGTTTTCCTCCTGCAGCTCCAACCAACTAACTCCCCGAATGCCACTGTGCCCGGATGGGGTGGGGGGAGTCACCTTAGGCAAATATCGGGAGGTGGCAAAGGTCTCCACAGGAGGACAATTTCGTACCTCTGATGACTGATTCCAAGAGGTGCTGTGAGGGGCCACAGGCAGGTTGCCAGCCTCTTTCTGGCCCTCTCCTTTTCAGCTGGAAAGTAGGCCAGGTAAGGGCCTCATCACCTGCCTGTGAACAGTCAGCACTTTCATAGAGGGGGGGAACTGAAACTTTCATCACATGATGCCTTGACCATACCAGGCATCATATCACAGTCCTCTGAGCCACACCCTCAAGTCAGGAGAGGTCAGCCAAAATATTGGGTTTCACTAAATGAAGGGGAGTGGGCAGTAGGGATTAGGAGATGAAAAGTGTGAACTGCTTTGCTGGGACAGATCAGCTTTGTTTCCCCAACAGAAACCAGCCAGATATCCTGACGTGGATAGCCCAGGATAGCCTGATCCTGTCAGATCCCAGAAGCTAAGCAGGGTCAGCCTTTTGGAAGGGCCACCGTCCTCCAAGGAATACCAGGGCTATGACACAGAGGCGCAGGTAATGGCAAACCACTTCTGAAATGTCTCTTGCCTTAAAAACAAGTCTAGCTCACCACCTACTGGTGCATAATGCTAATAAGAGCCAGAACTTTTGGCTGCTAGACAATTTTAGGATCTCCTGGCTATTCTACACACAGTACCATATTAATTATTATTACTAGCCAGATTCCTATGGAAAGTGCACACCAATATCCACGGGTTTTTTTTTTTTTGGGGGGGGGGGCTCTAGATCTAGGACTCAAGCATGTGGGGGGAGTTGTAGCTACATTTTATGAAATCCAAGAGAGTCTGACCCATTTTAATGGGAGGGGTCTCTGACATTTCATAAATGAAACTTTTATTTTGTGGCTCATGACATTGTATGGGATCAGGGAGGGTGGCCTAAAATCAGGGAAATGATGTCTGGGCCCTGCCGGTATCTTAACTATGTACTTAGGCATAAGAACAGCCCTGTGAGATCAGACCAGTGGTCCATCTAGTCCAGCATCCTGTCTCACACAGTGGCCAACCAGTGCCTCTGGAGGTCCAACAAAAGGGCATAGAGCCTGAGGCCTTCCCCTGATGTTGGTTCCTGGCTCTGGGATTCAGAGGTTTAGTGCCTCTGAACATGGAGGTTCCCTTTACTCATTGTGGCTACTAGCCATTGATGGATCTATCTTCCATGAATCTAATCCCCCTTTAAAGTTATTTATGCTTGTGACCATCACCAAATCCATGGGCGGCATGGACCCTCCCACTCTACTCAGCAAACTCAGATGCCTAAAGTGCCTGCCTCCAGCAAAACATGCCCGAGAGTACCAAGAGGCTGAGGGCAATCTGCATTGTAAGAGAGGGATTGTCCACTTCCCTCCTTCCTATCCTATGGGGTCAGATGCCACCACTCAGGCTCTGCCCTTCCCTCAGTGTCAGTGGCTTGAAGCACTGACAGAGGCAATAGAGATATATACCAGGAATTAAACTTTGTTGGTCTTAAAGGTGTCACTGGACTCAAACTTTGTTCTAGAGACAATCTGTATGCATGCGCTAGCAACACCCTCCCCCTTTCCCACTATTCGCTAACTAACTCTAGCCCAGTGAGGGGTTTGTCTATGCACGGATGAATGAATGGCCAGGAGCTTTGGGTAAGAATCTTTGGTCACAGTCCGCAGTCTTTAAAAAAAGAAAAAGATTTTTGTTCGCTAACAAACATTTCTGATTGCTAGGAGCACAGAAACATAGGAAAGAAATCTTGTCAGAACATTAGCAGGAATGTTACAGAAGCTAAATAAAAAGCAGCTAAGTTGCACAACAAACACAGCACACAAGAAATGCACACAACCTAGGATGGAGTTTTAAAACAGGCTGGTCAATGCAGACTTCACAGTTTCTCCCCATTCTCCAGTCCTCAGCTTGCTTGCTTGCTCAGAAGGCGTTAAACCTTTTAATTCTTGTTGTCCCAGGTGGCAAGGTTTCTGTCTGACCTATCCTGAACTTGAGTTTGAGTTTCCCACATCTGCACCTTTCCCCAGTCATAACAAGGTCGTTGTCAACTTTATGGCTGTACCTCAGGATATCCAAACCACAACGGTCATCTCTGTCCTGCCCATTTGCCTCCATAAATGGAAACCATCTCCTCTCAGCCTGAAATCCGAGGAGCTTATTGCTTCGTTCCCAAGGAAGAGTGTTGATCTGAGGGCCAATGCCCCCTTTGTGTTAAACAAGGCATCCTGCATTCCATTATCACAACACAGACTATGATGAAAAAAGAGATGTTTTGTGTTTTTGCTTTACATGTCTTTGAACCAACTAAAATTATTATAGGTTGAGGTATTTTGCCTACAACAATATTATTCCAGAAGCAATTAGTTAAGGAAAACTACATGAATACAATTAATTATTTCATTTGCAAGACAGAAAATATACTGAGGGATTATGGCCAGACAGTCAGTCTAGAGGTGACCTTTGTGCTGTTGGCAAGTGATTTTGCTCAGCAGGTTTCAAGTAAAGCCCATTATACACAAGTACAATTATATGCGGTTTTATGCTTAGTGCTAAAAGACCATTTGAGATACAAGTAGAGTCATTTGTGTATAGTTTAAAAGCATGTTGCACAGTATGCCAGAGAGATACAATGCATCACAGTATATATATAAAAACTTGAAACAGTGGATTGTTCTATTAAACATTAATGCTGATGCAGATCCAAGGTACAAAAATCTATGTGTGTGTATGTAAATTGGAATATTGACTCTGAAGAAAAACATTCATTTTTAATATGGTAGCAATTTATTCTTTTTTTTAAAACAAAGAAGGGATTCACTTATGACCTTATACATTTTAGAAATGGCATTTTTAATTTGTTTTTCAGGACTCTTGAATATACTATCCCTTTTTTAAATGACTATCTATGAATTAAAAACATCATTTCTCATTTGTTAAGAATATGTTACATCAAGTACATATAGTCAATATAATTTTTCAGCAATGGATAGTTGTTTATTTGACACGTATATTTGTGCACTTTTGCTAAAGTGAATATTTTCCTGAGATGAATAACCCAGAGGGCCTAACTGCCGATTACAATTTTCCACAGATCCTCGACAGGCCTGCAGAATCATTGTGCATTTGTGAATTCCATAATGGGAACTCTGTTCCTGGGCACACAGGGCCTGGTTTGGATCAGGATTGTAGCACATAAGGAAAAAGGGCCTCAGCCTCCCCCTGCCCTGCTTTCCAGACTTGAAATGGTCCAGGGATGCCACTGTTTGCCCTGTTAGGGGCTCCAGGCATACTCCATGGGTATGCCAAGGTTTTGTAACATGGCAACCAGCATCCCCCTAGGCAGGGCTGCAAACTGTGCATTGGGAAACTCCTGAATATTTGGGGGAGGATTCTGGGGAGGGTGGGGTTTGAGGTGTGGAGGGACCTCAGCAGGGTATAATATCATACAGTCCACCCTCCAAAGCATCCATTTTCTCCAGGGGAACTGAGCTCTGTAGTCTGGAGATGAGTTGTAATTCTGAGAGATCTCCAGGCCCCACCTGGTGGCTGGCAACCCACCCTCAGGGCTGTTTCAGGTCAGGAAAACTGTATGGAAGAGGTACAATCACCTCCTTGCATGCTGTAGTTTCAGTCCAAGTTAGTCCCATGCATGCCTAGAAACTGAATTCCCAGGAAAAACTACAGGTGCATGCCTGATTGTGCAAACCCAGGAGGATGTGAGGAAAATGTTATTGTGATAGATGAGGGGCAGAGGGAGCAGGAGATGTTTGTGACAGCTACAGTGATGGATAGGGAGGCTCATGCCTCTGTGCCGGGGAGGATGAAGGAAAGGTGCTCTCCTCTGGATACAGAGTCTCCTTTCCAAATTACAAGGAAAAACATGCTAGCCTTTGATATGTTAATACCTTTTGATTGGAGGGTCCAGGTTTTTTTAGGTTTGAGCCCAGGACCTGACACCTAGATTGTCTAAGGGCCCTGGAGCACGCAGGGGGCAGGGGCTAAAAAGAGAAGCTTGTTGTCTCTGTGAATTCAATTGGAGTGTGTTAGGGGAGAGGTTTTTCCTGTGTGTTTGCCATGAAGGATGACAGAGGGGAATGATCAAGATAGGTAGCTGTGTTAGTCTATCTGTAGCAGTAGAAAAGAGCAAGAGTCCAGTAGTACCTTAAAGACCAACAAAATTTGTGGCCAGGTATGATCATACCCACTGCTCACTTCTTGAGATATGGGAGTGAGAGGGTGATGATGCCAAAGATCGTTGCAGATGCACTAGCAGGAGGCATCCTGCAACTAACAAAGACCAGATATACCATGGTTAATAACTTTTGTTTATTTTGCTTAGTGCACTTAGATCTGTTCTTGTAGTACCCTGAGTTTGTGCCTGGTAAAACTAAAGGTGTTTAATTAAAGAGAATCTGCAAAAGTCCTTACCTACTTGCTTTGGCTACTTGGCATGCTACAGTGATACACCCCATAGTGTCAGCTTCGGGTGACCCCCAAGAGAGAGAGGGGCTGGATTTTACCCAAGATGGTAGCAGCGATGGAAAAAGGGTGGGCAAGACAGTGCCTAGTTTTGCCCCACACATTCATTGAGTTCACAACAATAATGTGCAGTTAAGTTGTGCTACATTCCTATAAAGTACTGATTTCAATTAATTTTCATTATTTTATATCTATTCCTGTAGTCTTTCCTGGTACAAAAGATTTTTACTGCTTGAAACTCCTGAGGACAATTATTGCATTGTCTTGTCAATAAATACTCCTACATCTTGTATGGATTTTCATAAGTTTTAAGGTGATAACATTGTTTTCTAGTCACAGAATTCATACTCAGTTTTCTGATGAAGTCTGACAGTACAGATCGGGGTCCCCAGCCTTTTTGAGCCTGTGGGTGCCATCACAAAATGGCTGACATGGGAGGCAGACACACACACACAAAATCCAAGAACATGGAGAAAGATTTAAACAATACACTGGGAAAGAGAAGTGAGAAGCAGAATAAAACACAGTGTGGTGGCTGCTGCCACCAAAGCAACATTATTTTCATCTGTACAGCCAATCAGACCTTCAAATAGCCAACCAGAAGCTGTGCTAGGCAAGAGCCACACCCACTTTCTGAAAACACTTGGCAGGCACCAGGTAAAGTGTCAGTCACATTGGGGACCCCTGATTTAGGGTCATCAGCAGACAGATAGAATGCCCTAGGATGTAAGTGTCTCAACAACAGCATATAGTACAATAATCTTTTTCAAACAGCCCATGGAGGAGAAATGAACTACACAGAGAGAAAGATGGTCACGAAAATGGTATTTTCCTCTTGCTGCAGCCAAGAATTGGGCAAGGATTGTGGCTTGGCAGGTCATCTTGTTCCTTGAGCTAGGTCAGGCAGGAAGCATATGTGTTCCTTGAACTGCTTGTTATTCAAAGTGCCCAGTTAGCCCTGTGATTTATTTAAGCTTCACTGATTGTACTGTGCTCTGCTGAGATATATAAAGTCTGGCTTTTAAGGGATGGAAATTGGAACAGTAGAAAGACTGTCCAGATTTGCTTTCCAAAAGCAAGCACTCATGGTTTGGACTCTCTTTAGCCTTCATCAGTAGGACGGATATGCATACATCAATCTGATCTTAAAAACTAAAACTATATGGTAAGACCCTGGTAGGGATCCAGCAATCTGCTTATCAGTATAGATGAGAGTGCATCAATTTGAAGTATGGATGGCTTCAAACTAGAATGTTAAGGCTCTGTAGTGCTTGCCTAGAAAAATACAAATACATGTTGTTTTCTGCCTATTATAAGCATCTTCAGGGGTTGTCACCTATTAGAGGGGGAGGGACATGTACTATGAAGTGGAACGAACAGGGATTCTAACAATATTGTGCTTCTAATTAGTTCTGCTCTGACTTGGATAGCCCAGGCCAGCCTGCTCAGATTTCAGAAGCTCTAAGCAGGGTCAGCCTTGGTTAGTATTTGGATGGGAGACCACCAGCTAAGAAGTCAAGAGTTGCTACACAGAGGCAGGCAATGGCAAGCAAAATGTCTCTTGCCTTGAAAAGCCTGCGGGGGTCGCCATAATTCGGCTGTGACTTGATGGCAAAAAAAAATTGGTTATATAAACACTCAGAATAGTTATTTTCTGCTTTCACAGATGGTTGTAACTATTCTGAGTTATAATAATTAATAGGGAGTGGGCAGCTGGCACCTTGTGAGCTGCATACCACCTGCCTGGCCCCTTTTTATAGTCTTCAGCGTAGCTTTAAAATGTACATGGAGTCTGGTCCACATGCACATTTCCTTTCCTGCCAATTTACAATTGGATAGACACTATTTTAATTACTGCATTGTGTGGTTAAATATGATGTTAGAAACAGCATCTGTGATTTACCAGCAGTGCAAAATTTTCATATCCCTGAAAGGTAAGGCATACATGTTCTGGATTGGGGGTAGCTTCCTGAGCATCTACAATGAATGATGGTACTGGGGAAGGACCTGAAGACATGCTGTGGAACAAAGGTGAGATCAGGGTGTGCAGGGATGGATTGACCATTATGACCATTGGGACATTTCCCAGTGGGCTGATGGCCTGCTCCCCAACATGAGCTGGGCCAACCCAGTGCCAAGTAGGGCAGTGCCTGGCCATGTCAGTGAAGGCAATGCCCCAGCCTAGCTGTGCACATGCAATGCCCCAGCTGTGGCTTAGCAAAAGCACTGCCCTGGCTAGAGCATGCACAGTGTGGAACTGACTGGGCAGGCAGATTGGCTCTCCCTCCCTCCCTCCCTCCCATGGTGGCCGTGGTGGTGGGGAACTGGGAATCTTTTTCAGGGCTGTATTTTCCTGTCAGTTTACCCCTGCTGGTATGAGGCTGTGGGCGATATCATACTACCGTGAATACAAACTGTGCACAATGTGAAAAGCAACAAATCCTAGAAGGCAGCCATGGTAGTCTGTGGTGTCCAAAACGACAGTCTTGGGACACCATAAAGACAGACAAATCTTTTGAGTCACAGCCCACTTTATCAAATACATGAAGTGTATCTTGAAAGTGATGGGGGGGTGGAGGTACAAATGGATAGAATGGCGGGAGAAAAGAAAGAAATTATTACAAAATAAGGCTAGAAAAACAACCAAGAGGTAGATATATATATAACCCTAGTTAAGCCAGTGTGGCATAGTGGTTTAAAATGTTCACTGTAAATGGCCCATTCCGAATGGGGGGCCCAGATTCCACCCCCATGCATTGCGAAAAGCACTGGGTAACCCTGGGTCAGTCTCTCATTCCAATGTACCTCAGGGTTGCTGTGAGGATAAAATGGAGGAGGGGAGAGAATCATATATACCACCCCAAGCTCCTTTGAGGAACAGCAGGACAAAAATGTACTAAAAAAATCAATGCATCATGCATATAAAAACAAGACCCAGCAAAAAGGGAAATTGTCAGTCTCCTCAGAGTGGGTGTGGACCATTCCCAACTGGTGTCAAACTGGCAAACCAAACTGAAGAAAACACATAAACTTCTAACAAGAGATGATTTCTGTAAAGCGTCAGCCACTCCCGATCTTCACTGAGACCAATACTATATCATTGCTTCAGTGGATGACTTAGGAGAAGAGTATGTGAAAAAAGAAATGAAAAAAAGCCTATGAAACACAATAGGGTTGCTAGCTCTGGGTTGGGAAGTACCTGGAGATTTTGAGGGTGGAACCCAAGGAGACCAGGGTTTGGGGAGGGGAGGGATGTCAATAGGGTATAGTGATATACAGTCCAACTTCCAAAGTGGCCGTTTTCTCCAGGTGAACTGATCTCTGTCACCTGGAGATCAGTTATAAAAGCGTGAGATCTCCAGCCACCACCTGGAGGCTGGCATCCCCAATTTACAATGATATAATTTGTTAGACTTATTTATTTCAGATATAGTAAATGAATTTAGATAGACATGCAATTTAGACATGCAGACTTTCAAATTTCACAGAACTCTCCAGGCAGTTTTAATGATTGGAGCAGCTATCTGATGAAGAGCTCTGTGCAACTCCAAAATATACATACCAACATCAGTGGATATAATTAAATATAATATTTAGCCCATTTTATGTTTTGTCCTTTGGGATCCATGCAGTCACCAGTCACCACTATCTACAGAACCGACAATGTTTTAGAAAACATACACATCTGCCTTAACAGATACAGACAGAGCAATAGCCTCATATATTCTGCTGATGCAATGTTTCCTTCCTTTAAAATAATAGCTGAAAAGAAACCTTTTCTAATAGAATATCTTGTAAAAAAAAAAGCCAGCTCTACAATTTATAATATACAAAAGATGTCAAATACAAATCTGGGACATACAGTTCATTTCTAAGTCCTGCTATATTCTGTGAATTGTAAGAATTAGACTAATAACAGAAGAACTAGGACTGAGGGGGCCCCTTCCACACATCACCAGTGTACACAGCCCTCCTAACCCCCACAGAATAGCATGACATAACTAGCATTTGGAGAAGTTGGATGGGAAAGAGAAATGACACAAAGGAGACACTATGGGACCAGTGAAGTAAGAGGATATATGTAAAGTACTGTGTTTTTAGACACATTGTAGTGAATCAGCTCATAGTTTATTCAAGAACATGAAAACTAAGGCAACTAGCAGGACCGAAGCCCTGTTTAAATCCCCCAAACCAAACCACACCCAAACATTCCCCATGCCTCATGATTGGTTATTTATGGCATAACATCTCCCATAGGACCCATCTTGGGTCCAAGCAATCCTATTGGTCCATTTCAGGAGCCTAGTGGTTATTGTTCTTACAGGTTGAAGCTCCGTGAGTTCGCATGACCCGTGTGAGCCTGACTGGTCTAGGTTGATACACAACAATATAGAAAGTTCATGGGATGGCGGGCGGGCGGGGGGGGGATCCGTTTTAGGAAACAGAGAAAAGAGGAAATCTTAGTGCTGAGGTAGAACAAGCATGAATCTAGCATTAGGGGTGCCAATGTGTGTCCCTTATGCAGCTTTATGCCTGGAATGTGGCTAGAACATGTTGATAACTAAAGCGTGGCTAATTACAATTAAGTATTGGCCTCGCCTTCTTTTCAATTCAGACCCCTCTAGTTACACCTATCAGTTTCTACTGGAATCTAATGACTCTAACTGGATTACCTATATAGAATCCAAAATTAAATCCCTGGATATCACCTTAGATTCCTTACTCCTTACTTCCAAATCTGAGGCTTTTTCAGGTATAAGAGCCAATCTACTTCATTCTGAGCTACATTCACTATATAATGCCGCTAATAAAACCTGTATTTTGGAATATCTCCTAAAGCTGGCCAAGCTGCCTCTTACCTGTACCAACTTCACACCCCCAAACTCTGTAGAGCCCTCTCCTTGGCGAGATTCAATGTATTACCTTTGGCCTTATTATCTGGCCATTTTCAGGGTGTGCCTTTTTCTGACAGATGTTGTCCATGCATAAATGATCATATTGAAATGATCTCCCATTTCTTGTTTCAGTGCCCCTTCTATCATGCGCCACGGCTGAAATTTCTTCTTGATAATCCAAACCTTGAGATAATGGAAACTGTCGCTAAATTTCTTTTTGGTGCCATTTCTATTCGCCCTTTATTTAATTGATGGGTATACTTACTTCATAATTCCTTGTATCTGTATTTTGCAAATATTATTCTATGCTGTTCTTGTTTTTGTTGTACATGGGTTAGGGTTACATGCCAATAAAGGTGATTGGATTGGAACAGCGATGATGAAAATATAACCGCCTCTGTGGCAAAGTTCTTTCAGGCTGCTCTTTTTATACGTAGTACAGTATTGTAATGCAAAATCTATATTTGGGAGATATGAAATTGAGACTTATTTTACATGGATTTTAGACTATTCTAGAACGGTTTTTTTCCAGGTGCCTATATTTTATCTATTTGTGTATTTTCCCCCCTATGCTAATGCCAATAAAGGTAACTGAACTGAATCTAGTATTAGCTACACAATAATATCTCCTACAATTGTGTGAGGAGGAACTTTGCTCTGTAGAAGGGTCTGCCATGCTAAGGTTGGTGTAGGAATGTGTTTGCTGGCAGAGCTAGTTTGCCTGGGGTTTTTTTGGTCATTTTTTTTTAAATGAAGCCCTGAGTGCTCCAGTGCTGGAAAGCAGAAGCCATAAGCCTAAAATCAAGCTAACAAAAAAAGAAAAGGATATGATCTGACAACAGGATTTAATAAACTTTCTGGTCCTTTCTACTTTTTTCCTCCTCAGATTTACAAGGATAGCAGCTGCTGCTGCAGCAGCAAGCAGAGAGTACAGCTGCTGATAAAATTAAACACTTTTGTTGAGGATCTCAAAATGGCAGAGGGATGTGTGTGTGAGAGAGTGGGATATGTGTATGTCAGTCAGTGAAAATAAACAGCAGGCAATATGTGTTTGTGACTCATGCACCCTCAGTATATATAGCATTTTGAACTGCAATGGATACACTGTTTGGGTGGAAACATCATATTTTTCTAGCAACAAACTACTGCAGTTTTAAGTACAAGAAAAATACAACATATCTGCATAAACATCTGAACTTGATCCCGTGAAATAATTGACTAACAGCAGCAAATTTATTGTGCAGTATAATAATTGACCAGAAAGGTGAGAACAATATGCATCAGCTCAATCAAACAAGGGCTGCATGAACTCTATTTCTGTACTATGAATTCAGAGCTGCTTACATGCATTTATTGAAGTGACCATACTTTGTCAAGCATCACAAAAGTGCTTCTGGTTTTTGAGGCGTTTATAAAGTGATGCTACATAAGTAACATGATCCACCAAACAAATTGCTACAAACAGCAATAGAAAGTCAGAAGCAGCAGAAGCAGCACTGGATTTATGCCCTGGCCTTCAGTTGCTGTCTCAGAGCACCTTACAATCTCCTTCCCTTCATCTCCCCAAAACAGACACCCTGTGAGAGCTCTGAGAGAACCGTCCTTGAGAGAACAGCTCTGAGAGAATGTGACTGGCCCAAGGTCACCTAGCTGGCTGCATGTGAACGAGTGGGGAATCAACCCCGGATCTCCAGATCAGAGTCCGGTGCACATAACCACTACACCAAACTGGCTCTCAAGTCATTTCTATAAAATAAGAAAAATATGATGAAGTGGAGGCTGAATACAGCAAGGTAGCTAAGAAACTCGTTCTGGATTCTGGGACCAATTCCCCACTGCTCTAAAACTCATACACAGGATCATACGAGGGCTGCCAAATCCAGATTGGGAAATTCCTTGAGATTTGGGGGTATAACCTGGAGAGGGCACAATCTGGGGAGGGGAGGGACCTCAAGTGCAGTATAATGCCATACAGTCCCCCCTCCAAAGCAGCTGTTGTTTCTGGGGAAACTGATCTCTGTAATCTGGAGATCAAGTGCAATTTCAGGAGATTTCCAGAACCCACTTGGAGACTGGCAAGCCTATGTGGCACTGGCACGGAAACTGTGGCACTCCCTCCCCAGGGAGATTTGTCTGATTCCTTCCGTAGTTGTCTTTTTCCAGCGGGTGAAGACTCTCTGCTTCATGTCCCTCACTAACTCTTACTAGCCCTCTTCCATGTTTGTGTGTTCATATATTTTACTTAATTGTTGTAGGTATTGTATACATATTTGTATCTTAGACACTGTTTTGATGTTCGAAATGTTTTAATGCCCAAAATGTTTGATATTTTAAATGTTTTGATGTTTGCTGCCTTGGGGAACCTGAGCTGGATGGAAAGGCAACATAGAAATGTTTTAAATAAATATATAAAATATACAGCATAGGGTCAACTTATTATATAGGCTGCCCATATTATAAAACAGAGCTGAGGTTTTTGTTTCTTTAAACAAGTGAATACACAGAGATGTCTCCCTTTTGGACACCTTTGTACCCTATCAGAAGCACAGGAGATGTGACCTAAAACGGGATCCGTGCAGTGTATGCTGGCACCATAGACAATCCCATCCCCTGTGCTTAGGGCAGCAGGCCAATAGGTTCAGCGTGGAGTACGTGAGCCTGAAGGGAAATCTGACACACTGAGTCATGCAGCTTCCCCACTTTATGCAAATGTGCCCCAAGAGCTCTGAAGAAGGCACAGATCAACCCATGTTATTTTTCAGGTGACCATAAAGAGCATAGCTGCACCCACAGAACTTCTGCTTTCCTCTGAGAGGTCTTCCAGAGACAGAAACACATCCACCCACTCCTATGGCTGCGTGGCACTGGATGGCCAGCCAAGCCATTAATAGTCAGCCTAGAGTCCAACAACTCCAGCCTAAATTAGTATGGAAAACAACACTCCTGTGCCATCTCCTGTGCCTGGACAGCAGCATTTGGAAACCTCTATTTGGCACCATTAGGGTTAAGTAACTGTGTAACATAAGATGGTCAGAAGGCTGCACAGGGTGGAGACCGATCAGAAGGCACATGAGATAGTTTCACTGCCAATACAGACATACACCAAAATGACTGTTAAGACAGCTGATGATGCAAGCCAGAAAGAGAATATGGCAGGAGTGTCATTATTAAAGGCCTATGGAGCCCTTGTAGTTGTGGAAATCATTCTAAAACCACACATCCTGCAAAGCTGTAACAGCAAAACACAAAAAGTTAACTGCTATTGTGACTGTAATAATGTTTAAAGAACAAATTTCAACACCCTGAGGGGCAATGGGGAGACATATATTTAGTTGCTGTAGATTTTCCGGGTTGTGTGGCCGTGGTCTTGGCATTGTAGGACCTGACCTTTCGTCAGTAGCTCTAACTGGCATCCTCAGAGGTATAACACAGAAAGATGGACTACTCTCTGTGTCAAGGTGAGAAGAAAAATGGTAGGCAGGTAATTTATATCTACTCAGGAAGCTGGCGTAGGGCTGAGTCATTATCTTGTAGGAGTTCCCCAGGCTGTGACATGCTAATGGAGGAGCTTTCCTGAGGAGGTTCTTTTGCATATGGATTGGTTGTTGAAATTCTAATCTTATCCTCAGGAAAGCTCCTCCATTAGCACAGTAAAATCCAGTTGCAAAGTACATTGAAAGTCCATAATTTAGTGTGTGTGAAAGCACCGTAACAGAGTAGCCCATGAACACATCATTACTGTGGCCACCAAATCAGCCACAACATAGAGATGATGGTTCTCTCAATCATTGCCTCCATGTGTGTATGCTTCCTCTGTGTTCTCAAGAGTTGACACTTTCAGTTGAGGGCCATCATTAAGTGTGAACTGACCCTAGTCATATCATACTTTCTGCTATCTGTATACTTTTTTAAAAAAGGATCACATATATGTTACACAGTACTTTCTTGTGAGTGAATCTGGCAAGGGGATTGAATGGGCAAGATGAAAAGAGAAATATTCAGACTGTACATAAAGAACATTTATATGAAAAACTGCCTGAGTCATAGAATCACAGAACTGGAAGGGGTCATACGGGCCATCTAGTCCAACCCCCTGCTCAATGCAGGATCAGCCTAGAGCATCCCTGACAAGTGTTTGTTCAGCCACTGCTTAAAGACTGCAGGTAAGGGGGAGCTCACCCACCTCCCTAGGCAGCTGATTCCACTGTTGCACAGCTTTTACTGTAAAACATTTTTGCCTAATATCCAGCCGGTATCTTCCCACCCTTAATTTAAACCCATTATTGCGAGTCGTATTCTCTGCTGCCAATAGGAACAGCTCCCTGCCCTCCTCCAAATGACAGCCTTTCAAATACTTAAAGAGAGCAATTGTGTCCCCCCTCCACCTCCTCCAGATTGAACGTTCCCAAATTCCTCAGCCTTTCCTCATAGGGCTCGGTCTCCAGGCCCCTGATCATCCTCGTGGCTCTCCTACACACCCACTCCATTCTGTTCACTCCGGCTAGAATCGCACTAGCAAAGCACAGCTCTGCCAGCTTTACTGAGAAGGATGTTAAGGAACCTGTCTGGTCACATTACATAACAATGCTGTAGTCTGGGGAAATACAGAACATGTTTGCCCACCCAGAGATCATGGATGAAATATACGTCTCACAGGTATGTAGCCATGATATAATTAGGTAGTTTTCTTTACACACCCCAATATACTCTAAGTAATATTTCTCTTCCTCACTTTCTCCCACACAGATCCAGGGGAGAAAATTAAATGAAAAGATTGCATTGCTTATGGGTAGTCACATAAAAACTGCATAATCCCCTGCCTGTTTTCAGAGAAAGCTATTTCTGGAAGATGGAATCTAGGCCAAAAGGAGAAGAGAATCTTGAAGGGGAAAAATAATTATTGCTGCCATGAAAGGCATTGCGGGGTCAGTGCTGGCTGATACGATTAGTAACGGGCCTCATTGTGGGACTTCAGCTTCTCACAGATGGCTGCTGAGCTGTGGTGCAGCAGGGATAGCTTGTTCCTTGCCCGTATTTTGTCACACATTTGGGCTGCTTCTCAGACTGGGTCCTCAGATGCTTTATCAGTGGCACACAGACTTGTGTCCAGATATGCTGAATGCTCACAAGGACTGAGCAGCCATCTTCTGCCTAAGGCCTAAGGCACAGAATCATGGATATTTGTCAATACTTAGAACAAAGGAGATATTGTTGCAGCTCAAACTTTCTAACTTCATTCATATGAAAGCTAGCTGTGGCTGTTCAGTGGTGAGAGAACACTGCATAAGCTCAGAGATGTTTCCTATGCCATCAAGTCACAGCCAACCTATGGTGACCTCATAAGGTTTTGAGGAGACATTCAGAGGTGGCTTGCCATTGCCTTCCTCCCAGTAGCAACCCCTGTCTTCCTTGGTGGTCTCCCATCCAAATACTAGCCATGGCCAATTCCGTTTGGCAGCCTAGTTCTGAGCAGCTTGGGCTAAAGTGGGCTATTCAGGCTGCTTCCTATGTTATAGGGGGAATAAACTACTTAGAATGTCCAACTTCCTATGCCTTCCAAACACCACAGGCTCCCACCCTTCTGATGAAACCAAAACAGAAAGCGTAGAGTTGGGGAATATGTACCCCCTCATGTGACTACTCCCCAGGAACTCCTGCACCTCTGCTTGTGATGATGCATTAAAAAGCAACCACAGCAAATGCTCTTAAAATATAATTTTAAAAACTCATCTTGAATAATCAAAGTACAAGCCTCTGAACCTTGTCATTAATCTAGCCTCCGTCTACTGAATCTTCCCCCTCCTGAAATGGCACTCCTGCTATAAAATTCCAACAATATCTATCATGTCTGGTAATGTACCAGTTCTGCATCATATGTCACTAGTCAGCAACTAACATCATTGAAGGCCCACTTTGAGGAGGTGACAGAAGATCATGGGCCAATATGCTCCTTCCCACAGTGGACTGCCGGGAAGTCTCATCATGGTCAAAGTCATCAACCCCTCTGGTTCTCACTCACGCGGGCAAATTGTATGCCCCCAAAAGGCTGGATTTGGCCCTGGGACTGCTGGTTGCCAATCCACAGTAGATACTCTAGTGTACAGAAGTATTATACTGGTAAAAGCAATGCTATTTATTAATTGATAATTAATGTGCTCCTAGTGCTCAGTGGCCTTTGGATTCACATGCACAATGACAGTCCAGGTCAGTCCAACCCAAGCACTGAGCCTAGGGGACAGCGGATCCACATTCAGCAAGGGGGAAATCTACTATTTTTCCAAATGCTGTTTCTTTCCCAGCATAACCATTTAGCTAGGGTCCCCTGGAACCCAGCACATATTATCTCTTTCCTCACAAAGGAGGAAACTGAACAAAACTATCAGCCCCTCCTCCCCAAGGAAACACAGTGAGGAGAACCTTGGATTTCTTTATTAAAGCCGGTGATTCAAAATAGCTGTTGAAAAAATTTCAGTCAATTAGATGATCTGGTCTCACTATTTACCCCTTCCTCAGCCTTACAGTTTGCAAGGCACAAAGGCTTTGTCTGTGGCATGATCAAGGGAAGGTATTCATCTGTCTTCCTGGCTGTCAAAGCTAAGCTATCTCACATATAGTGTGCAACCTAAGCCTGAATTTATAGAAAGAACTGGAACATTGTGTGGCTTATCAAATATTTGATGGTTGTTAAATTTGCCTGCTCAACACAACACAGGTTTTAGTTTGCAGAGAGTAGGAGGCTCTGTTTTCATAAGGAAGATGTTGAGGGGTGGGGGGAGAGAGAAATAAAGAATGGAATGCAAATGGATGGGAAAGTCAGCAAGAAAGAAAAGTCAAATGGGAGTGCAGAACTGTAATATTTCAGCTTCTTACATGTCAACAACACAAATAATACTATTCATAAATTGCTAACAACTGGGCACTGTACAAAACGAAATGGAACACTGAATGAAAAAGTCTCTTGGACTAGAATGTATATGCTGTTTAAAACAACTCTCCTCCACTTTCTGTATTGCATAAACAACTACACAGCAGCATCCTTAGCATTCCTTTGTGAACATATCCTTATGTACTTGCACAAAGCTCATTAAGTTGTTTGTTCTATTTCCGTTCCCCATATTTCTAGCACCCACAATCCCCTGGGCCTTCCACATTGCCACAAACATGGTTCCTTCTTTTCATTTAAGCGTTGTGGCCTTTGTTGTTATTGGGGCTCTTTCCACAGGGAAAGAGCTCTGCCTTGCTTCCTCACTGCAATGCTGTTTGGGGGATTATTCATGTGACGTCATTCATCCTGTTTCTGTAGTTGCCCCTGCTTTGCTGAGATCTTTCCCAGGCCTGATTTGGTATGCTCTTTTTGGAGCGATCATAGTCAAAGTGCCTTTTGGATGCATGTGAATGAGAAGGCATCCATTTTTGCAGGTTCTGCCAACATCAGCTCCATTTCTGCTACTTCAGCCTCTGTGGCTGCCATTCCAAACCCCATCTCCCCATGGAGGGCTGTAAAAAAACTGAAATAGCTGGCTCCCTATAACATTAGAACAATCTATTGCAACATTATACCAATTCACAGGTTCCATTAAAAATCTGTAGCCCATTTTGTTGCAAAGTTATACAGGGAAAGGTGTAGGTTGCATATTCTTCCTTACATATTTGTAATGAAAAGGGCAAGTGATATTGTTTTAAACAGGGCTATTTTTGGGCAGGAATGCACGGGAATGGAGTTCCGGCTGGTTCCTGAGTTGGCCACATTGAGCAGGAGCTCATTAGCATAATAGGCCACACCCAACAGCAGAAACTCATTAGGATTGGCTACATTTGGGGTGTATGGCCTAGCATGCAAAAGAGTTCCTGCTACAAGAAAAGCCCTGGGTTTTGACAACAAACAAGGTAAACAGAATAAGAAGCAAAAGGTGGGTGTGGCTGGATGACCACCCTTCTGGTAACATGGGGGTGTGGCCTAATATGCTAATGCGTTTCTGCTGTTGGATGTGGCCTATTATGCTAATGAGTTCCTGCTGGGCTTTTCCTACAAAAAAAGCCCTGGTTTAAAAACAAACACAAAGCTGGGAAATGGTGCATTATTGCAGTAAACTGTTACAATGCTATAGTGATTGACTTAAAAATTTGGGGGGAAAGTCCTGTGTTGGCAGGGGATGTGGTGGTAATGGTAGCCACAGAAGGCTGAGCAAAGGAAAGCTCCACTGCCATGGCAAATGCCTCTGCATTTTCAGCAGCCATGAGAGCTACACAGAAAATTGGTTTCATGTCAAAAGAGACCATGTCTTCACTAGGTACCTGTCTCTTTTAAAAACTTTATGGTATTTGAAAAGAATGCAGCTGCTACATCCCAGTGTTCCAATGGCTCCTTCACCCAACCTTTATTGTTTCCTACTGACAGGTTAAGCTGGAATTCTCTTCCAAAGGTGAAAATAGATAAATGGACTGGTGGAGCAGTGGGTTGGAACTCACAATATTTTTCAGAGCTACAAAACTTTTAATAAAAGACAGACATCACTGTTAGGATGATTCAATATGCCCCCCACTATCAATAATGCCATTCTCACCACTGTTGCATCTCCTTGGTGGGAAAGTCTGTGCCTATTGAAATTCTTTCTGCTATGCAGCTCTTAAAGACACAGAGCCTCTGCTTGGGAAAAGGTAGAAATCCCAGTTTAGGGGTTAAAAAAAATCTTTTGGATCTCATTGTAGTCGGGAGGAAATACTTGAAATTTGATTACAGTACAATATACAAGCATTGCTGACCCTGTCCAACACAGAGTAAGCTGTCATAATAGCTTCTCTAGGTATGAGAGGGGAGATGGAGCTGATTTCTTTGGCCTGAGGGAAACCCTTTTCCTTTTCTATCAAAGAGGAAGGAAAGTGTCTTAACAGAAGTGAGCTTTGTGTCCCACTGAGAAGTGCAATTTATTTTCTATGAAACAATCCATAAACCTCTAAGAACCACATATCCCATGCCGATTGCAGCCTGAACTGATTTCTTTGCAATGCACATCATCATGATACACACCACAGTTTTAATACAGCCATCTAAATTCTTGTAGTCTCATACAATAGCAAGAGCCACGGTCCTTCTTGTGCACAGTGAAATCTTTCCTGACCAAGACAATGGGCTGCCATCAATCTCACAAAACAGCAGGCCAGAATTACGGAACAAGCCCGGGGGCATCTTTGAGATTACACTCTCTGTCTCTCTTTGCGTGTGGTTTGCAAATTTATCACTTCCTTATTCACAAGAAATAATACTTTGCCATTCCATCCAAGTCACAAACAATAGTTTGTTTTCTTGTCTTTCTTGGGAAACTAACCCAACAAGTGCTGTATGCACAGGGATGAACAGAACAGCCTGTTCAGAACAGGAGATTTGCCACAAACAGTCTGTCTGTCTGTCTATCTAATCCTTCAGCAGTTCTATGGATTCCTTGGGGTTTACACCCAAATAAGTGCACATAGGATTGTAAACTAAGAAATAGGCTCCCTGGGAAAAAAATGAATACAGTCAGATGCTTTCCATGTTAAAATGTGTATAATGTGTGTATATCTATATATAATCGTATTGCATGACTTCAATCTTAAATGCACTTACTTGGAAGTAAGCCCCATTGAACTCAGTGGGACTGATTTCCAAGAAACTTGTAAAGAGTCAGGCAGTAACCTTGATAAAGCTTTGGAGTGAGGAGAAGGGTTTTACCATGAATATTTATAAGGGCACAAGTTACCAGATGAGCACCCCAGTCTTCATGTGCAAATTAAGTTTAACCCAGCGAGGCCTTAAAATCTTGTCATTTTTGAAGGAAGTGCTGGAGGTGGCCTTTTCTTATGAGATATCTCACCCATGTATCAGCCTTGCCCTATGAGCAGGTCAGGTTCATGCTCGTCCCCTCACAACACCACCTCTTTCTGCCCGTCTAGGAGGGAATATTAAATCCAACCCACTAAGGCCCTGCTATTCCAAGTGAAGCCAGCTGAAACACACTCGTGATGGTATCTAAAGAGAGAAAGGGAGGTCTGAACCTTTTTGTGAATGTAGTCAAGTCTCATCTGTGGGGGAGAGGGAATATATGACACTGAATAAGAGGTTAAGGGTGGAAACAGAGATAGCATGGCAGAGCATTGTAACCAGCCAGCTGTTTCTTGGAAACAGGTCAATTCTAGCTCAGAAATGTAACAAAAGTATAGTTGCTTAAATTACCCAGAAATGGGGATCAGAGCTTTGAAGAATCTTCACTGAACCAGGCAATTTTGATATTGCTAAAATTTCCTTTTCCTAGGAAACCAGGTCTTAGTGGCAGACAAGATACTGAAAGAAGAAATTTGGAACCACTGCTGACTGGAGCCTAATTCCAAATGTCTAGAGTGTAAAACAGAAAACTTTCATTAGAATATCTAACAGCCCAATTTATACACATGTACAGTGGAGCTTTTTGCCTCTGTTTGCAGATCAATGTTATCTTTCAAAGTAGCTTGCAATGCAGTACAGAAAGAAGTGAATGGAACTGCTCCTCCTCCTCCTCCTCCATAAAAAGAAATGACTCTTGCCCTGCCCTGCCTCGTACATGAATCCAGCTCTCAAATGTCTTTTCAGTTAGGGCAGAGATCCCTAATCTTGTTCAATTTGAGAGTGCATTTAAGATTTTGAGAACAGAGGCTGGGTGCCCTAATAAAATGATTGTCATGGGAGCGGGTGGGACCAGTTGTAAAATGGCTGCCATAGGGGCAGAGTCCCATCACAAAATGTCAAGATATTTCAAGCCAAGCATCCTCTTATCATGGCAGCAGCTGTTGCCAAATGGATGATCCTCCCCTGCAGACAAAAAGGAGGATGCGTCCTGGGCTCTTCTGAATCATGCCTGAACCATATCTGAAGTGGACGAAAGCCAGGACTAGCTGCTTGCTGTGGAGAAGCAGCAAGTGAATGCAAGGAAACACAATGGGAAACACCTTGGTGCCCACAGGCACCGTGTTGGGCTGCTGACTGCCTGGAGAAAAAAAAGGCCTGTCTCTTTAATAGAGGCATAATAGGATGTTATTTACTAGGTGATGTCACTTACCTCCATACTATGAACAGCTTCACTGACCAGTTTCACATTAAATTCACATTAAAAGGGACAGGGCATTTTTCTCCTGGTCTGTTGGTAACACTACTGATTTAGACCTTTGCCTTCAATATTCATGCTCTTTAAAGGTACTCAGGCAATCCAATTCAATGTAATTTTTTCCACATGTATGCCTTATCTCTGCATACATGCCTGCCTAATATGCTGGAATCAGTCCCCTCCCCCACAATAGACTGCTGCTCTGTGTCTGAGGAACTGCTGTACAGAGAGCTGCCACCTCCAAATTATTACAGAGGAATGCAAAGCTCAGTAGCTCATGGCAGAGCACAGGCTCTGCATGCAGGAAGTCCCAAGTTTAAATCACAGCCTCTCCAGTTAAAAGATCTCAGGAAGCAGGATGTGAACCTCTGTTCAGAAAGCCACTGCCAGTAGGGCTCGGTGAACCAATGGTCTGACTCACCCAAACCGTGTTGGTCTGAAGTAGCAGAACAAAGTTTGAGTCCAGTGGCACTTTTAAGACCAACAAAGTTGTATTTAATGTGTAAACTTGTACACGAAAGCTTACACCTTAAATAAAACTTTGTCGATCTTAAAGTTGTCATTGGACTCAAACTTTGTATATATATCAGCAACAGGTTCATTAACTGAAAGCTCTGCCTCAACTAGTTTTACAGTGGTGGAGGAATTGTTTTCTAAAAGGTGTGTGTGGGTGGGGAAGGCAAAAGTCTCTCCCATGCTCACATCTCTCTGTAGCTTATGTCTCCATGTTACTTCCCTCAGAACTGGATTCCAGTATCGGAAGTGAGTTAAGCTAGGAGAAAGAACAGCAAGATACGTGGATGGTGTGAGGAGGACTCTGTTCCCCTTACCTGCACACCCATTTGCTCCAGAAATCCATGACTGGAGCAATCTCATTTTTTAAAGGACTATTGTCACTCCATGTAATTTGACCTTCTGTACAAGGCAGCTTCATATTACAAGAATTAACACTGCAGAAATTGTGATTATAAGTATTATAGGTCAATTAAGTTTGAAGAAGTAACTGTGATTCAGCCATGACCACACTTCATACGCAAGTCCCACTTGGCTAAAGTTAACTTAAACTTTCTCATCAAAACTAAAACGAACAGCTTTGTTAGTCTGCTCTGGCCAAAATAACACAGAGCCTTGTCCAGGTGGTCAGCCATGTTGGTCTGAAGCAGTAGAACAAATTTAGAGTCCAGGGGCACCTTTAAGACCAATAAAGTTTTATTCACAGTATGAGCTTTTGTGTGCATTCACACCTTTTCAAATATTTGAAAAAGTATGCAAGCATACAAAAGCTCATACGTGAATAAAACTTTGTTGGTCTTAAAGGTGCCACTGGACTCTAGATTTGTTCTACAGAGTCTTGTGGCACCTTAAAGACTAACACATTTATTGTGACAGAAGCTTTCATGGCCCAGTGCCACAAGACACCTTGAAAACATATGACATAATACATTCATTAATCTCTAAGCTGCCACAATACTCCTCCTTGTTGTATTGAAATTAAAGGGGTTCGTAACAGTCCTAAACATTTTGGTAGTCATGCTCAGAACAAATGCTGTGCAGCCCAGCCTTCTACATGCCTGTTCATAAGCACCATTGTGTTGAAAGGAATTTACTCCCAAACAGCAGCCTTAAAAATATCTAACTTTGGCTAGAACGTGTTTTGTGATTTTCATTCCCAGTTGATTAGTGAACCACTGGCAGTACCAGCTCTAAATGCATAGGGAAAATATGCTCAGTGGATAAAGGGAAAGTGGAGAACATTTAATCAAAATGTGAGCAACCAAGACCCAGTTCAGAATTCAACCACTGTCTCACTGGAACAACATTAACCAGCCAAAATCCTCTTCTCAATGCTGACTGCAAACAATAGCCCAAAGACGCACAGAGTTTTTTAAAAAGAGAGAAAAACTGTTTTGCTTACTGTTGCTGGGAAGCGTCCGACTCCCGCTGATGCTGTTGGCTGGGGGTGGAGAGAGGGACTGCACAGAGATGGTGTCCTCTTCCTGGGAGCAACCTGCCTGAATGGCTCGGAGGTAGCTGTGGCTCCGCGAGCGGAAGTAGCTGGGAAGAGGCAGATCCAGCACCTCCACGGCTGCTGACTCTGCTTCGCTGTAGGTGGATTCACACAGGCCTTCATACTGGTCATTCAGCTCCACCTCTCTCGCCTGTGGGAACACCAGTGGTTATCTTTTCTGTCAAAAGTACTTCTGGTTCCACATGTCTTATGGGGCCTCTTTAATTTGACTGCATTAGTCGTGTTTGCAAATATATTAATTTCATAAGGACGGGTATGAAACGCAAGGCTAACAGGTGATGAAAGACAGTCAGATGCTTGGGTTCTTCTATGTGATCTACTGTTTCTACAAACCAAAGCTTCCATCTATGCAGGAATGCTTTGAGACTAGTTCCCTGGTGCCATAAAGTGATTTGAGATCCTCAAAGAATGGGCACATGGAATTTCCATGAATGAGGAGGTGAAAGCACCTAGATAAACTTGTGGGACAAGAGCTTTACAGAAAATTAATCACTCTGTGATGCCCAAAACAAGATTTCGGTTAAGTTTCCAGGTAAGACTCCCACATCTGATAATCTTACCCTGGGCAATGGATTATAGTTGCAACTAGGAAGAATTTCTTCTATTATTTTTCACTAAAGCCACAAGATCTAACACAGAATACTTGATTAAGCAGGCAGGTGTCTCAGGTATTAATTTCCCCATCCTAGAGGCCTACTTAGCATCTGTCCTGTATAACCTTTCTGGTGAGGTCCTGTCTTCCTCTAGAAATAAGCAAACTTGGTATCTGTCACTCAAAAAACAAGAGCAGCTGATACCAATTCATTTGGAGGAGTGCTATGATTAATTACGTATATAACATTCAACAAAGTAAAGCAGAGCAACAAGGGTCACTTGTTTAATTAGTTCCCTTAACTTTATTTGCCTTGTTGCTTAGCATCTAGACCTCTTGCCAGTGCCTGGACATGATGCCTAGAGTCTATAAAATTGCTTCCTTCTCTTATTTCCAAGAATCTCATTCCAATCTACTGACTTTTAGTCAGATTTGGCCTCATCACAGAAAAATTCCTCCCAGGCTTCACTGCAGTACTGAAAGACAACAAAGAATCTCTCACAGCAATAAACCACCTTGAAACATCCATTGTGCCTCTGCTACTTCCATTCATCTCACCCCAGATTCTCTTCCCTTCACACAGCAAACTCAGGTATCAAGCTTTAACTCAGTTTAACTGCTCTAGGAGCTGAATACCCACATAAAGGGCAGTAGAAGATGGTCAGTACCTGCTCTCCTTGTGTAAATATCTGTGGAATAAAGGAGGACTGTCCAAATATCTGGAATAAAGAGTTGGAGAAGATTAAAGCACCAGTACAGAAGCACTTCACAGGAGCCACAGACTAATAACAACCATACAACAGTTACATCTGCAATGTCTGCATGGAGCAGTAGAATAACCTACATCTCCTAAGACAGCTGACAAAACACAAAAGACAAAGCTCTACAGGGCAGTCAGTGAAGTCCTTGGACACATTTAATGTTGTGAGACAAAGCTCATTTTGAAACCAGGCGGTGATACAATCAATCACAATTGACACCAAAAGCTTAAGTTCCAGTTGCCACTAATGATGGTGAGTAGTACAAAATCTTAGTGGAAATAATATCCAGGAACAGACTGAGAAAGGGAAGAGAGGCATATGAATCTGCTATGTGTCTATGTTTCTGCTACCCAATACAAACCTATTATGTGACCACAATCGCCATGGTTAGAATGGCAAAGCATAGCAATATGATCCATCTGCCATGGATAAACTAGCCCCTGCCAAGCTACTGCTGAGATCAAATCTTAGACCCTACTATGCAAGGATAGACACAGTGCAGCTATTATATTGACTATCTTGTCAGACTATGCTAACTGATTATGGAGATTTACTCAAGGCAAACCTCACACCTGAGACCAGTACAGGAAAAGATGTACCATGATTTTAGTGGCTGTTAACAGCCATATGCAGGATAAATGCATACTTAAAGCAGAACAAGGCTTC
Organism: Gekko gecko; assembly: GCA_029375565.1. NCBI lineage: Eukaryota > Metazoa > Chordata > Lepidosauria > Squamata > Gekkonidae > Gekko > Gekko gecko. Next base: position 144,289,865 of record JAPDNY010000006.1, read on the forward strand.
AGCTTGATTTATTTGTCCCTGTAAAACAAGACACGGCTTAACAGACTGGCTGCTGCAAAGACAGCTATCCCATTCCATAGAGCTATCCAAAGCCTTTCATGGAATATTCTCATTAGTCTACATATCTGGCCAGAATTATGTTAGGAAAGGACAATCTTGTGGCTCCTCTGCTTTGCACGCAAAAGGTCCCAGGCTTTCAATCCCTGGCATTTCCTGTTAAAAGGTTCAGGTAGCCAGAGTTGTGAAAAACCTTGGCCTGAGACCCTGGAGACCCACTGCCATTCTGAGTGGATGATACCGATAGACCAATAGTCTGACTCAATATGAGGCAGTTTCATGAACTTAGGATCTCAAGTAGGTTTAGAAGAAACCTCTGGTGGTTTAACGTTTCAGTACTTTCAAGGCTGAATTCACATATCAGATGTCAGTTGCCCTCCTTTGTCATACAAATCAAGAATTAGGTTCTCTAAAACTGCTGATTTGTCTTTCTCCAACAATTTCCATCAGACAGGGAAAAGCTAGAGATGGACCTTTCTACATGACAGAAGTTCATCTTATCTTCCAAAAGAAGCCTGCACTGCACTGAGCAGCTTTATGGTACCAGATGGACTTCTGCTTCCTAATCTGCTATTATGTCTTCCATAGTGGCCGATGCAAGGAAGGTGAAATTTTCAATTACATTTCTCAGTTAGTGCTTATCCCCATGTTCCAGATCCTCTGTTTGGGAACACCTTCGAAAATGAGCACGGCTGTTCCCATCTTCTTGTTTATGACTCAATCTAGGCCCTTTTCACAATGTATTCTTACAGGTCAATTATGCAGTGTGTCGAAAATCATTTTCTTTTGTTGGTTTTAACCTGTTGCATGTTGGTTTTATATGTGAGTCTCCTAATTGTTTCATCAGGTTTTCTTCTTTCTCCACACCAAGCTAATCTCATATGGAACATGTAGGTGTTCTTAGTGCACTTGTATACCAACTAATGCATCAGGGCCTATTGCAAGATCTTTTGTAATTTTCTTGGTGCTTTCTTAATGTACCACTATTAAATATACCACTATTTCCATGTTCTTTTCAGTGAAAGAAGTGCATCATTAGCTCACAAATACTGAAAAACTGTTTCAGATGTTTGCATGAGAGGTGAAATTATCCACAGATGAAAGCTGATATGTGCACGTGGTCTGATGGAAAAAACACCCATTCAAAGTATCCAAATGACCTTTGTCATTTAAAAAAATAGGCAGCGCATAAGAGATACTGTTTAAAATGATAAAGACTAACTTTGGTATTTAAAACAGGTATTTATCGTCTACTGTATACAAATCAACTTTCATTTGTGGGTAATTTGGATCTATGTGCTCTCTGGTAATAGCATGTCCTTTTTTTGTTGTTGTCATATACCATTGCGAGAATATGCATTAGTACAATATCTAGTACTTTCTGGTATGGGGAGGCCCGAAATAATCAAATATCACAGTTCTGCTCACAGATACCCTATAGTCAGGAAAGTTTCAAGAGGATCACTGCCAAAATTTGAGATAATTACTCATGAATTATGGGTGGGCTGACTCAATACGTGATTGCATCAGTATCACTGAGACTCACTATTATAGCACATGATGCTCTCTTTTCAACAGCGCTGATAAGTGAAAAAATAATCCCACCCTTATTACAAATGTGAATGTTATGTTTGGAATCAAGTTGTATATCCAGTTCAATACCCTGAAGGAGAATGCTCATACCTAGGATCTGTTCCAAATCTCAGGAAAGTGCTCAAAAAGAATGGCAACGGGAAGATATTTCTGAGACTCTGGTCTTTAGGATCAAGCTGATGCTAAGAATTTCCACTGCCAGAGACCTAGAAAGATTATATGTTGCTTCCTCTTAAAGGACTGGCTATAAGAATTCATTCACATGTGAAATGAGTTTGATATTCTTGATTTGGAACATCCAGAATATTGATGATTACTACTCCTCACTGGAGAAATGTAACATAGCCTCTGTTCTGAGGATCTCAAAAGAGCATCGCAAAGTACCTTTACAGAGAAAACAGGTCAACATACAGACAAATGGAAGATGCACAAACGCCGCAAATTCAAAGACTGCACCAATATTTGAATGTTATCATGTAGTCTTATTATGTTCCCCATCGCCCATTATGTCCCTAGAACCACCCACAACTCTTTGTTGCCTCCTCCCAAGCATGCAATGAAATTCAAGTTAATTTTTCCAAAGGACATTTTGACCTGGTTACCAGTCTTTGGAAGCCTCTGAATCAAATGAGAGAGCCACCTACCAACACTGTCTGGCTCAAAACATTTCAGAAACATACTTCAGGAGTAACTTTCTGCATGAATTCGAGTTTTCACAAGGCCAATCACCGTACCAAAATCCTACCAATGTTGCTGATGGTACCAGATAGTCCAGACGTACTAATTGGTAGTAGAATAACATCTGATTTTTTTTTCTCTTTGCTGTTGCACAATTCATTCCTTAATGGTTTTGGGGAAAAGGCAGCAGTTACAGTACAATGGAAGGAGGAATAATTGGGCACATATCCTTCAGATAACAGGGTGAGAGGCCTTTGGAGATTTAGGGCCTGGTATGGAGGTTCTGCTTCCATTATCCAAAGGCGATCTCTTACTAAAACTGGTAGGAGTATGAACCATAGAGATATGAACAGAATACTCAAATAACCAAGTAAATTCTCCTTTGCCACTACCAGATAAGTTCACTTGTTATGGGAAAAGTGAGATTGAAGTCAATTGTTATTTACATGGCCACAATGACCTAGTTCACACATTCCTTGACCCTAGAGTGGAGTGGTGATTTACATTGCTGTGGTAATTTAGATGTGTGAGTGAGCCAAACTCAGATGACACACCAGACAGAATTTTCACAGTACCAAGCAATACTTCCAACAGAATCCAGTCACACACTCTGATGCAAATTATCACATGAGGAGACATCAAGCAACAAAAGACATTTGTGAGCTGGCCTCCTGAACTTCTGAAGAGAGGACCACCTGGGAAGCTGAGAAAGTTCAGGGAAGTGCAGTTCTATGCAGAGGTACTCCATTCTAAACTCAACAATTTCAGTGAAATAACCATGCATATGATTGGAGTATGGAGGTCTTTTGAAGCACAGAGGCATGTATCCAACTGTTCAGTTCCTTCAGCAGAGCAACATTACTATTTGCAGAAGATGGGGTGGCATTTTCTGCTATTTCCTCCTACTACTGTAGGTTCCCCCTTTGCCTGATATGCTGCTCCTGATGGTCCACTGACACTCCTCCCCCCCCCCCGAATAAAATTTCAGGGGCCTTAGTGAGCTGCAGCAGGAAGGGAAAGCAGGAAAGTCCCACTCTGAGAACTCTGCAGACAATTCAAGTTTCAGTTTTATTTGCGTTTAACAACCCATAGGCCATACACTATAAAACAAAATTTAAGAATTAAAAATCACAGTAAAATAAAAGTTTGCCATGTCCACAATACAGCTTTTGCAGAGGCTACTCAGAAGTAACCTTAAGCTTGGAGTATCAGGAATGGCCAAATACTTCAGTAGCCATTTTCTAAGAAATCTCTCTCTGGCTGTTGCATACTTTGGACAGTAGAAAAAGGTATGGGGCAACAACCACTGCCAAAGGACAATCACAAAAGCTGCAGTCTGGAAGTGTCTTAAGGAAATGGCCCTTCATCTGGTCTGCTGGCAGGGCATTACAACATGTGATCATATATGACCGCATCAATTATGGACCTGCCAGCATATTAAGATAGTGGGGCGGATCAAATTGGTTAATTCCCAGATGGAGTTGGGAGCATTTCCATCTAGCATCTTTTTGGAGGGAGTCCCAGTCCTGCTTAAGCAGCTTCTCTATAAGTAATGCTTGTCTTCTTTCCATAAACCTGCAGACAACTGGATACACCCAGTGTGCAAATGAGAAGTGAGTCATACTTATCTAGAGTTTGTGATGGCTACCTTAGCTATTGTTTGTAGTGGGCTGCAGGAGAGCATCATTTGTCCATGATTCATTAATACTCCTTACCGTCCCCCACAAAATGCAAGCACTGCTGTAACAGCCCTTCGCATGGGTTTTATCAGCCTTACATATTTATAATTTGGTGTATTTCCAAGACCCATTCTAATGCCCATTCTGAGGCAACTAAGAAAAAATAAACATGGAACCTTACATCAATAATCCTAAAATGGCCTGCAGTTCCCTTTGTCTCCCATGTGGGGCAGATGAGGGGATCCATGGGTGTAGATAAATGGTGCATGTCTGGAAGCCACTGGGGATTCTGTAGGAGAACCCCATAAAGCTGCTGACAAATGTGAAATAGATGCATTAGAAACTTTTTCATCTGCAGTAGTCTTTGGCAGAATGTTCACGCCTGGTGTGCCATGGAGTCTTTCTTTTGCTACTAGTGCTCAAGTGTGTATGTTCTTAATGTGTGATAAAAAAGTATTTTAATTCAATCACTAACATGTGCAATAGGGAAAAAAACCCCTGGTTTATGTGTCATGTGTGAAAGTGATCTCATTAAGCAATCTCTTTCCATGTTGGTGGGAACAGCCCTTCCTACAGCCTCCCAGCTACCATCCCACTTGAAGATAGGTCCTAGGTGCCTAGCTGCCACTGCTACTGGCTCTTACCTGGTTGATGGAACTGGACTCGTTGAGGTTTTCTGTGATCTGGTTGTATTCTTCCTCCCAGCTTGGGAACTTTGGAGGCAAGAGGATCTCAACAGAGTCTAGTCGGTCCAGACTTCTGTAGAATGAGAACAGGGACACTGAAATGACGAACAATTAACAAGACGAGAGAGGTAATCATGGATCCTGGAGGCAATCAGCTACTGAGAAAGACCTTTGCTCCAATTTCATTTTCTGTGTAAACACAATGCTCTAAACATTCCTTTAATATATAGCCCAATCATTTACTCAGAAGCAAGTCCACTGGATTCACTGATTGCATATGTGCCACTTGATGTTATGCACACTTATTTGAAAGCTAAGTTCCATTTGGCTCAAAGGCACCCAGGAAGAGCACCCAGAAATAAGCACACAAACAAGGGGGAAAGTCCCATTGAACCCAGTAAATTTTACTTCAGAGTAAACTTAATTAGGACTGTGTGACGTAAAATATTTGCATTTGTCTATGCTGACATGGGCTAGAAACATGCATTTTAAAAATAAAATTGTTCAGGACTCTAAAAGGAGACTGATTCATCTTGCTTGTCCAAAATTCAACCCACCACAAATGTGGGCCATTTGGGGCCTTCCTAGATTACTGTTTTTATGAAACAGGGCTCCCTCAGCATTGTATCCCTCTCATGGGAGAAGCAAGCATATAGCCAGGTGTTCTTAAGGAGGCAAACAGCAGCATGGCTAACTCTTTCCATCTCAAGTGTACATATAAGTGATTGCACTGTTGACCCTGAAAACTCAATTGTGGGAATACCACACTATAAAATGTGCCCATGGCATGTTTTCTACTATCCTGTGCACACACTAGCCAGAGAACTAAATGGCCACAGGGTGGCAATAGTGCTCCACATTAGTATACTGTCTGCCCATCACTGAAGAGTTTGTGTTTCTCATATTGAAGCATGAAGCTGCAGGGGCGCTCTGGCTTCCTCTAAGCATATCTCCAAGACTTCCACACCACTGTGTTTAAAACCAATCCCACTGTCACTGCTAGAAAGCTGATCCACTGGACAATGTGATGCTGGAATGCCCCTTGCCAGCAAGCCCAAATCCCAGTGCAAGGCCAGGGGAGCCAGCCATGTGGCAGCCTCCTGTGGTGGGTTTTTTCTCCCCTAGGGGTTTTATTAGAAAGAGACTGAGACTGGGAAGGGCAGCCATGAAGGATCCAGAAAAGATCAACCAAGATCAATAAAAATCATACCTTATTATTCCCCATTGCTATGTATGGATATGAAAGTTAGATAATGAAAAAAGATGACAGCAAAGAAGTTGATACATTTGAAATGTGGTGCTGGAGGAGCCTTTTGTGGATACCATGGACCACCAAAAAGACAAATAAGTGGGTTGTAGATGAAATCAAAACTGAACAGCCATAACAGCCAAAACGACTAAATGGAGACGATTGTGCTTTGGTCACATTATGAGAAGATAAAACTCACTGGAAAAGACAATAATCCTAGGAAAAGCTGATGGCAGCAGAAAAAGAGGAAGGCCCACCCAACCTAGGATGGATTGACTCAGTCGGGAATTCCAAAGCCCTCAGTTTGTAGGGCCTGAGCAAGGCTGTTAAAGACAGGATGTTTTGGAGGTCATTAATTCATAGGGTCACCATAAACCTGAAGTGACTTGGCACAGTCTGTGCGGGAAGGGTGCTGAACCTGCTTCTTGATGCCCAGTTTGTAAAAAGAGAGAAACTGCACCTGATCCTTGCCTAGAACTTTTGTTCTCTCATCTGGAAGCTACGAACTCTAATTCCAGAGGTTGTTTGTTGTGCTAGAGGAGGAGAAAGAGCAGGCATCTGAAATATATTCCGGGTCTATCACCTACAATTCCCAGTTATATCAGTGAAGGCTTTTTTAAAAAAAAGTTTCTGTTTAGATCTGTCATGCTAAATTAAGCTAGAGAGTGTCATATGTTCCTTTAGATGGAGACCAGCTGTCAGGTTAGGAAGATTCCTATTAACCTGACAGGGTACCCCATGATGTTGTGATGGGTAAACTAAAAGACTGTGGACAGGACTTTAGTTAGGTGGATGGGGAACCGCACTCAGAGAGTAGTTGTCAATGACATTTCATCTGAATGGAGGTGTCCAGGGGGGTGCCACAGGGCTCACTTCTGGGCCCGGTGCTTTTCAATATTTTTATAAATGATCTGGATGAGGGTGTGGAGGGGCTACTCATTAAATTTGCAGATTACACTAAATTGGGAGGAGCAGCAAACACACCAGAAAATAGAGATAGAATTCAACAAGATCTGAACACACTGAAAAAGTGGGAGGATGTGAACAAGATGCAATTTAAGAAGGGTAAGTGCCGAGTTCTACATCTGGGTAACAAAAATGAGGAACACGCATACTGGATGGGGATACACTTTTGGGTAGCAGTATGTGTGAACAAGATCTTGGGGTAAGGGTGGACTGAAAGTTAAATACGAGCAGCCAGTGTGATGCGGCGACAAAAAGGCTAATGTGACAACAAAGGCATAACATCCAAATCGCAGGATGTCATATAGTCCCGCTGTACACTGCACTGGCCAGGCTGCACCTGGGCTATTGTGTGCAGTTCTGGAGGCCTCACTTTAAAAAGGATGTGGATGCAGAGGAGAGCGATGAGGATAATTGGGGACCTGGAGACCAAGCCCTATGAGGGACTTGGGAATGTTTAGTCTGGAGGAGGTTGAGCGGGGACATGATTGCTCTCTTTAAGTATCTGAAGGGCTGTCACTTAGAGGCAGGCAGGGAGCTGTTCCTGTTGGCAGCAGAGGATAGGACTCGCAATAATAAGGGCGGGAAGGTACTGTCCGGATATTAGGAAAAACTTTTTTGCAGTAAGAGTAGTTCAACAAAGAAATCAGCTGCCTAGGGAGAAGGTGAGCTCCCTCTCACTGGCAGTCTTTAAGCAGTGGCTGAACAAACACTTGTCAGGGATGCTCTAGGCTGATCCTGCATTGAGCAGGGGGTTGGACTAGATGGCCTGTAGGGCCCCATCCAACCCTGTGATTCTATGATTCATATTTATAAGACAGTGCAAAATGGGTGCATCAAAGGGCCAGCAGGTCTATATCCTTTAACCTTTATATATAATCTTCTTTTAACCAGAGATTCCAGTGCAAATGCATTAATATCCCATGTTACTAGATGCAAAGCTTAGCCCTGGATCCAAATGGAGGCTGGCAAAACACACATTTGGTTACCCATTGCCAAATGAAGACAAACATTTCCCCAGAATATACAAATTTTGTGACCTGTGAAGTAAAAAGCCATTCTGTGATAGGTGGACTTTGAGATTCTCAGAAACCGCAGGAAGGATCAAACTTAATTGTATTACTTGAACTGCACTGGATGCATTACTTTGATTAGTTTAACATGGTTCTGTCCAAGAAGGCTGTTGGGGTGCTCATGAATAATAAGTAACAAATAACAATCCTTGCCTGGAATTAGCGGCTTCACTGTGCACCTGACCATTCTACCATGCACATACTGTCTGCCCTATCAAATACCATGTCAAGGACATGTCAATACATGCAACAGAGATCACCCTCTGAACATGTGGAGAACTCTGCTAAGTAGACAGGGCAGTTCCTGTGCATCAGAGTCCAACAAGCATTTGCATTGTGGTCAGTGTGTAATGTTGTATCAGCATTATGCTGTTCACATCTTTAAAAATAAAATATATCTAGATGTGAAGCTATTATAATGATGAAGGCTTTTGGCAAACATCCAGGCAGAGAGAGCTCTTTGGCCGGTGGCTGGTCTGCAACTTTTATCGGACCATGTCCCATATCCCAGCAAAAGGGACAATCACAAAATCCTATCTGTTCCTGTCTGTGTTAGCAGAATCACCAGCATATGTAAAATGCAACTTTATAAACAACCAGCCCAACCCCTTTTTGGGTAGCATGGTTTTGAATCTTTTTGGATTAGTGTTCTGGGAAACTGAAACAAGTTTCACAAAACCAAATTGAACAAAACTTTGTTGGTTTAAAGGTGCCACTGGACTCAAACTTTGTTCACAAAACCAAGAAATTTCCCTAGAGTAGCCAGCAGATGGTGGTAGAGCTCACATTTTTACACCAGTAAAGCCCTGTGATTGTCTTTATTGACCATTTCCCGCTGCCATTGGCAAGCTCTCCTGGAGCCTTCTTTATTGCATTTGCTGAGGTTCCTTGAGAGCCAAGGTGTTTCTGCCCTAGGAATGGAACAGCAGGGCAAAGACAAGACAAAGGCTAGAAAAAAAGTGTAGGACTTTTCATTGTTCTGTTAATAACTAAGGCAGGGCAACTAGAAGCCACCTTCCAATCTCTGTCTTCTCTGTAGACAGGAAACAGCGGTCGCAGGCCAGTTTGGATGGAGGAGAAGTTTAAAGGGCCGCAGGTTAAACTGGGACTACTCTTGGGAACACTAATAGGAATAAAAATTTTATTGTAAAGATAAAACCTATGCAAAGAACATAATTGCGTACATGGCCTCATTGCCATTTGTGTCTGAACTAGCCCTTTTTTCTGTAAGATGCTTCTCCTTCCAAAATCCAGAACTATTCATCCTCCTTTCCTCCATCCCTCTGGCCTAACTCCCAAAGCCTCCATTCAAAAAAATTTCTATTGCTTTTCTCATACACATTAGTTGCATATTATATTGATTCAGCACCAGCTGTTCTAGTCAGGAAGGAAACTTCTGTAATTGGGAAGAAACATGTGACAGCTCCCGATATTACAGCTGCAGTGTGTTGTTTTATTTTAAACATCTTATCAAGGCAAAGAAGACTCTTGTGAGACCTTATAGATGAACCAGTTTATTGTGGGATAAAATTTTGCAAGTCAGAGTTGACTTCGTCCGATGCAGGAGTTGCTATATTCAGATGGTACATGTATGAAGGGTGGGCTCTAGCTCTCGAAAGCTGATGGCCCAGTAAATGGGTTCATCTTTAAGGTGTCACAAGACTCTTTCTTGTTTTAGTTCCAGCTGACTAAGATGGTTAGCATCCACATGAAACTGATCTCCAAGGCAGTTTACAATATTGGGATGTCCTTGGGGCCAGGGGCTGTTTCTCCACCCAGGCACTGGATCATTTTTTAGCCTCTTTAATAAAAAGCAGACACCAGGAGTGCTGTCAAGGCTGTGGTTTATTACACAGCTCATCCAAAAGAAAAGAGCTCCAGGGGCCCCAGCTATCCCGCATTGCCTCCACTTACCTCTGTTAAGGCTCTGGTCTCTAACATAGAGATTAGGGTAATCCCTTGAGCGTTGTGCAACACAGTGACATCACTTCTAGGTTTTCATGCAAAAGTGAAGTCACTGTGTCACATGATGATCCTCCTCCCCATAATATGCCCCTCCCAGACTCCCAGGATTGTCAGGGATAGGCAAACCCCATCTGGTCCAACTACCTGGATACCTTTACTTACTGCCTCTTAGCCACTGCATCCTTACTACAGGGTAAGGCACTGAGGTGAGAAAGGAACTCACTGCTCTCCTGGCCAGAAATGCCATCTCCTTGGCCCATTAGAGAGACTGGTCATGTCTGCCCTCCAAAGTCACAGGCCTTGGCCAGTTCTCTGGCTTCCTGCCCCCCACCCTTTTCTCCCTTCCCTTCCTCCCACTCTGATTTTTTTATTCTCCTTCCTCCTGCCATCCCCGGGTCTCTTAGCCTACCCATGAGCAATGCTCCCTCTAAGCTGTGGAGTCTTGTGAGCAAAACTTCTACTTGGTGAGCTACTGGCATTAAAGTTGTGAGCGAGCAATTTGGCTACTGCATAAATTAGTTTGCTCTGGAGCCATCCCTTCCTGGGCTAAGACAAAAATGTGTGAGCTGGAGGCTAAAAAACTTTGAGCTAGCTTACACTAACTCAGCTTAGAGGGAGCACTGCCCATGAGTAGGCTTTTATTCCCAAAGACTTCCCTATGTTTGAGGCACGTTTTATCCCCAAGAAGGCTTATACTGGCAGTTTTCCACCCTACCTGCACTTTTGGTGCTCTTGGGACCCAATCCTTCATTTCTCTCTTCCTGGTAAGTAAGTGCACCCTCTCTTGGGCTGTTTCTTGATTCCCCCACTGAACACCCCAACCTGAGATACCACGGGATGTGACTAATATATTAAATGTATATGAGAAATTGAGTTAGCTTGCATTTTTATTTCTCCCTTCCTCCAAGGAGCTCTGGGTGGTGTCCATGGATCTCTTCTCTTTTGTTCTATCCCAACAATAACTTTGTGAGGTGGTAGATCAAGATGGGTAGCTGTGCTAGTCTGTCTGTAGCAGTAGAAAAGTAAGAGTCAGGGCTATTTTGGGGCAGGAACGCACAGGAACGGAGTTCCAGCTGGCTCCCAAGTTGGCCACGCCCAGCAGGAACTCACTAGCATAACAGGCCACACCCAACAGCAGAAACTCATTAGGATTGGCTACATTAGGGGTGTGTGGCCTAACATGCAAAGAAGTTCCTGCTACAAAAGAAGCCCTGGGTTTTGACAACAAACAAGGCAAACAGAATAAGAAGCAAAAGGTGGGTGTGGCTGGATGACCACACTTCTGGTAACACAGGGTGTGGCCTAATATGCTAATGAGCTATGCTGTCAGGGGTGTGGCCTATTATGCTAATGAGTTTCTGCTGGGCTTTTTCTACAAAAAAAGCCCCGGTAAGAGTCCAGTAGCACCTTAAAGACTAACAAAATTTGTGGTGGGGTATGAGCTTTCGTGAGTCACTGCTCTCACTTCTTCAGAACTTTCTACTGTTTGTGAGTTAGGCTGGGCTGCAAGACAGGGATTGGCCCAAAGTCACCCAGTGAGCATCCTGACTGAGTAGGGATGGCGAGAAGTCTCCCAGCTCGTCTCTTGGGGATGGAGTGGCTAAGAAAGATGACCCTTGGTCCTTCTTACTATGGTTAATGAAACCAGCAATTTACAGGAACTTATCTCAGAACTAACATAAGAAGCTTTTTTTAAAAAATTGGTATGCAGGTTGCTACAAGGTATTATTTTTACTGCCATTAGGAAAGGATTTATGGGCAATAAAGAAATTAAACGCACCCTTAGCTGTTATAGATTTTCTGGGTTGTCTGGCTGTGGTCTTGGCATTGTAGAACCTGACGTTTCGCCAGCAGCTGTGACTGACATCCTCAGAGGTACAACACAGAGAGTACTCCGTCTTTCTGTGTTATACCTCTGAGGATGCCAGTCACAGATACTGGTGAAACATCAGGTCCTACAATGCCAGGACCACGGCCAGACAACCCAGAAAATCTACAATAGCTAATGAACTCCAGCCGTGAAGGCCTGCGGTGGCTCAAGTGGTTAAGACGCTGAACTACAGGCTGTGGAAGGTCAGTAGTTCAGCAGTTCAAGACCCGGGTGCCGCATGACGGGGTGAGCTCCTGTCTCTAGTTCCAGCTTCTGCCAACCTAGCAGTTCGAAAGCAAGAAATTGCAAGTAGATAAATAGGTACCACTTTGGTGGGAAGGTAACAGCGTTCCGTGCACCTTGGTGTTTAATCATGCTGGCCACATGACCACGGAAACGTCTTCGGATAGCGCTGGCTCTTCGGCTTTGAAACGGAGATGAGCACCGCAACCCTAGAGTCGGATTCGACTGGCTTTCGAGCAAGGGAACCTTTACCTTTTACTTCTTTAGAAATAAAAAAATGATGTTCCTAGCAATGCTCCCTTTAAGCTGTGGAGTCTTGTGAGCAAAAATGCTACTTTGTGAGCTACTGGCATTAAAGTCATGAGCGAGCAGTTTGGCTACTGGATCAATTAGCTTGCTCTGGAGCCATCCTCCCTGAGCTAAGACACAAATGTGTGAGCCAGAGGCTGAAAAACTGTGAGCTTAGAGGGAACACTGGTTCCTAGTCCTTTTGACTGCTAGAAAAATCTTGGAAACTGAGAGTAATGTGCAGTGGAATCTTAATAAACAGGAGGCTAAGTAGAAACTCTAGTAGAGAATAGGGATCTTCATGACCTGCAAAGTTTGCCATCCCTCATTTCAGGATTCTGTTCACAGGATGCTGCTACTGCAGCCTACATATCCCAAGTGCCCATACCTTTCCCCTTAGCCATCCCTGCAGTTAATATGGAAAAGGACCTCATGGACACAGCTCATGCTTCATCTGAACTGTTACCAGAAATCCAGATAGAACCAACTGCCTATGGAGCTTCCTGTTAATGGAGGTACCTCTGGGCGGTGCTCTGCTCACTCAGAGACTGTTGAGTGGCCTTGAGGTAACTCTGCCTCCGTGCTGCAGTTTTCGGGGATGGCTTGGGGCTGGTTTCAGAGTCTTCACTGTCATCATCCCCCATGGCTTTGATATAGCTCCCGCTCCGCATGCGTCGACATGGGATTTCATTGTCTTTGTCCTTTGTCAGCGTATTATTCCAGTCTCCCTGAGGCACCTGCAGAAAAAACACCCAAGGTGAAACGGAGCACAGTGATGGTACGTGGCAAGGTAAGAAGGAAGGGACCCTGGGAATAGGGTGGAAGAATGGAAAACTGGAGGAACTCGAGGAGAGTGGGACATCAAAGCTGTTCATCCAGTGTACTGTATTTAGCAGTACTTAACTCCTGATAAAAGTACAGATTAAAAAAAAGCCTTCACATAACAGTTACTCGGCCACTAATGTCACGGTCAGCCATTCTTTCCTGTAGTCTATGGCGACCAGCTAGGCTCTAGGGCTACTAATCTCATCATCTCATAGAATCTTGTCTATCTTAAATTTAAATACTTATTAGCTAGTCCTGCCTCCAGTGCTGAGAAATGAAGTGAAAAAAACTGTTTTACATGATGATATACAATTCTCTTGTTTTCCAAGCTCATGGGGCTGGTTTCTGAATCTTCACTAACATCTTCCCCCATGGCTTTAATATAGCTTGTCTTTCCACATGCACCGACAGGGGATTTCATTGTCTTTGGCTGCGATCATACACACTTAATAATCCTTTTTCAATCCACTTTCAATGCACTTTCAAACTGGATTTTGCCAGTTCACATGGTAAAAATCCAGTTGGAAAGTGGATTCAAAGTGGATTATTGAGTGTGTATGATTGCAGCCTCTGGGCCAACCTGCATTTAGCATTTTTACCAAACCCACACTGTAACAGAAAAAGATGCAGTTCAAAACCGGCCAACACCGTACTGACTGCAGAGTCACCCCTGAATGACCATAAAATGGGCATAAATCTATGCAGACAGCCACCATAAAAGCAGAGATCAAACGAAGTGAAAGCAGCATGCGGTCTGGACACTGCCATAAAATGCGACACTCAATCAAAGTGAAAGTGGCATGCAATGTAGATGGGGATTTCTGTTCCAGTGTGGGTTTGGTAAGACAGCGGAGCAAATGCTAGATGCGAATCGGGCCTCTGTTAAGAAAGTGAATGGCTTGGATCCAGAGTAACATTTCTGCAGGCCCAAAGATTTCTTGCTACATAGTGTGATTCTCCTGCATCCCCCCACTTCCTGTGGCAGCCTGAAATGGAACAGGATTTCTGGAGAGCATTTTAGAATGCAGGGGAGGGGGAGGCAGAATAATCATGCTCAATGAGCAGAAATCTTTGAGTCCACAGAAACATTTGTCTGGATCCAACCCACAGTTTGCCTTCTCCTCTCAAGTGCCAGCAAAGGCCCATTTTTTCTTTGTGGAGCCATCAGGTGACCTGCTTAACCACTGATATGAGATGGAAATGGGAAGAATAAAAACTCACCAGTGCAAAGACTCTCCCTTCCTAAATGAAACAGAAGCTGTGGCACCTTTGCTGCAAGAGGCAAACATGGCTGCCCCTCTGGAATCCTTTTCTAAAGTTGCTGAAGGTTCTACCATGTAACCTATCATGGACTCTCTTTCTCCACTTTTAAAGACCTTAATAGCACAAGAATTGAGGGCCTCTAGTCTGGCGTTGTTTTCAAGACTGACCAGCCGGATGTTCTGCAAAGCTTACAAGGATGGCATGGAGGTGACAGCAACTTCCCTGATTGCATATCCCAGCATTCAATAATCAGATGTAGACTGCCTCTGGAGGTTCCGTTTTGCTGTCACGGGAAACAGCCATACAATTGATGAATTTGTACGATTCCCTTTTAAAGCCATCTGTAAAACAGTGTCATCACCACATCTTGTGGCAGTGAATTCTATAAGCAACAGGAACAAGAACCTTCGTTTGAGCTAGCTCTGCTGACCCACAATAATCACCTAGTGTGAGAGCTGTAATATCTACAGGGGTCTCTATATTTTTTCTGGATGTATTCCTTACAGCCAACTAGATATGATAGAGGAAAGTTTGTGGTCTGAGCTCCCACACTGGGGAAAAAAAACTAGTAGGAAGAAGTGTTGTTTTTATACCCTGCTCTTCACTACCCAAAGGAGTCCCAGAGCAGTTTACAATCGCCTTCCCTTCCTCTCCCCTCTCTTTCTTACAATCACCTTCCCTTCCCCTGTGAGATAGGTGGGGCTGAGAGAGCTCTGAGAGAACTGTGACTGACCCAAGGTCACCCAGCTGGCTTCATGTGAAGGAGTGGGGAATCAAACCTGGTTCTTCAGATTAAAGTCCACAGCTCTTAACCACTACACCACAGCTAAGGAAGCCATGAATCAGATTGGGGCCATGGTGCTTGGCCATGGTGTTTGTGGGACAGAGGTTTAACTCTTCTCCCTTTCCTGTTCTCCCAATTTATACATGTTTTTCCCTCATGAGGCACAAAGCAGCTTGGGAGAGGAGGGTGGAGATCTAAAGCGGGGGAAAAGCTTTCACTTACTGCTGTGGCCTTAGTCTGATTTGGTTCCCCCCAACTGCTACTGACATTTAAAAAAAAGGTAATTGCTCCCTTGTCCTGGAGACACATCACTAATATAAAGAAGCCTGCATGGGTACACAGCATGAGACGTTGTATAAATCTACACATTTTATGTTTGATTCCAGATTGTGGCTATTGCCAGATCCTTCCTTCCTTCCTTCCATCATATTGCTCCTGGACTTTCAGATGTGAGATCTGGCCACAGCGCCCATGTCTGTGTACAGAAACAAATCCAAGGCAGCGTTTTCCCTTCATGTTACTGGTGGCCTGCAATGTATCTGCCTCTGGAGGGGATGAGACACTGCAGTAGTGGAAGAAGTTCATCACGGGGTCATGGGCATAGCTCTGCCTTCTGCCTATTCTTGTGGAAAGGGGAAAAAAAAGCTCCAGTGTCAGATTACCCTAATCACATTCCTATGTCTTGTTCTTGGCAAATCACCACTGGGGTGATTGGCTTTGACCTTTCCTAATGAAGGAGACACAAGCCTTCTGAAAGCACTTCAAAGCTAGCTGCCTTGGAGTCACGTCTGACTGGAGATGAGATTTCTCTCTCCCTCTGTTGTGTCCTGGGATCAGAGGGCTGAGCTGGCGAAACACTGCCAAGCTTCGCTCTCTGAGAACAATAGGGACTAGGTTCCTGAGCTCGCCAGTAGTGAACTAATGGCAGCATTGGCGGGCGATTCAAACCCGCCAATAGGAATATAGGGCCGTCCCCCCTAACTGTATATAGTTGGCCTCCGGCCGTTACTGTGTGTTCTTTGTCTTATGTGAAGTACGAATAAACGCGTCTTCTCTTATGTCGTCGTCCGAGTCATGAGGCCTGAAACCCAGTACTTTACAGTGGCGACGAAGGTGGGATTCTAACGCCCTCAGTGACTCCATGAACGACGAAACGGACACCGCCGAGCAACGCATCGCTGACCCCGAGAGCAGCACCGCACCGCTCGCCGAGCATCGCATCGCTGACCCCGAGAGCAGCACCGCACCGCTCGCCCCGGCGCGCGCCGTTCCTGACAGAACCATGGCCGCTTCCCACGTAACACTGGAGCACTTCGACCAGTCGCAGCCAGAAACCTGGGACGCATGGGTCGACCAGCTCATCAGCTACTTGGAGCTCAACGAAATCCGCCACCCCGACCAGAAACGAGCGATCCTCCTGAACGCCTGCGGCACCCAAACCGTCCGCCTCGCCAAGAGCCTCTTGGTGCCCCGCACGGCCTTGGAGAGCTCGTTTGGAGAAATCCTGGACGTCCTAAATGGCTACTTCAGCCCCCGGCCGACCTTCCTGGCCAAGAGGATGGATTTCCAGAGGCGAGTCCAGACCCGAGGGGAGTCCATCGCTAACTTCCTAGCCGCGCTAAGGGCGCTAGCCGTGGACTGCGGGTTTCCGAAGGTGGAGGACAACCTGCTGACTCAGTTCGTGTGGGGCCTGGCGGACTCCAAGCTGCGGCGTAAGTTGGTGGGACACCGGAAGCTCACCTTGGACGAGGCCCTCAACGCCGCCACTGCCCACGAGGCCGCAGAAGGGGATCGCCCGGTCGCGGCCGCGCAGGCGGTTGGAAGGAGCCCAAGCCCCGGAAACGAAGAGACGGACGAGGTCTTCGCCCTCAAACCCCAACAACGCCGGCCGGCGCCGTTCCAGCAGGCCAACCGGGAGCCAGCCAAGTATTCCGGCAACCGAGCCGTCTGTGCCAGCTGCGGGGAGGCCCACGGACGGAAATCCTGCAAGTTCCGGGATGCTGTCTGTCACGGGTGCGGAAAACAGGGACACCTCGCACGGGTCTGCCGGTCCAAGGGCCCCCGGAATTCGAGATCGTCGGTCCCCCAGTACCGCGCATCGTCCACCGCACACGAGACAACGGAAGAGGTCGCCGAGTTGTACCACCTCACCGACCAACCACTGCAGGTACTTCGCCTCCCCAACCCCAACCTCTCCTCTGCCCCGAAGATCCAAGTAACCGTGCGGATCGAGGGGTCCCCTGTTGCATGGAAGTGGACTCGGGATCGGCGGCGTCCATCATTTCCCTGGACACTTTAAAAAGACTCTGCCCACTAGGGGGACCCCCTCTACGTCCATCACCACTAAGCTTGGTGGATTTTCAAAAGAACCCTGTCCCCATCCGGGGAGTCGGCACTTTCCGAGTGCGGTACCGAGACTTTGAGGGGAACTTGGACTTGGTGGTGGTAGAGGGTAATCTCGCGAGTCTCCTGGGGCGGGCGTGGTTCGAGGCCTTAGGCATATCGATTGGGGGAGTAAATAAATGTGGGGTGCGGGACTGGGGGGCGGTGTGCAAGGAATTCCCGGAGGTCTTTGACGGGAAACTGGGTTGTTACAAAGGGCCCCCGGTGTCGCTCCACTTAGACCCCACCGTGACGCCCATCCGTCGGCGCTTCCGCACCGTGCCCCTGGCCCTCCGCCCTAAAATAGAGACCGAATTAGACCGGCTGGTGGCCCAGGGAGTCTTAGAGCCCGTCCCGAACGCTAGATGGGAGACGCCGATAGTGACACCCGTCAAGCCAAACGGGGAGATCCGCATCTGCGCGGATTATAAGTGCACTATTAACCAGGCACTTCAGGCGCACGCATACCCCGTACCAGTGGTCAGCCATGTCCTAGCAACACTGGCAGGGGCGCGCATATTCGGAAAGCTGGATCTCGCGCAGGCGTACCAGCAACTCCCGGTAGATGAGGCCACGGCCGAGGCACAAACCATAGTGACCCACCGGGGGGCCTTCCGGGTGAAGCGGCTGCAGTTCGGGGTCAGTGTGGCCCCAGGGATCTTCCAAAATTTAATGGACGATCTGTTAAAAGGGATCCCTGGAGTGACGCCGTTCTTCGACGACGTCCTCATCGCCGCGACCACCCCGGAAAGCTTCGCCGCCCGCCTCCGAACTGTATTGGAACGCTTCCAAGCCGCGGGGCTGAAAGTGAAGCGAGAAAAGTGCCTCCTCGGGGTGCCGGAGGTAGAGTTCTTGGGATACCGGGTAGACGCATCAGGCCTGCATCCGGCGAGGGACAAAGTGAAGGCCATCGTGGAGGCCCCCGCCCCGAAGTCCAAGGCCGAGCTCCAGGCGTTCTTAGGCCTCCTGAACTTTTATCATTCATTTCTCCCCCACAAAGCCGCCGTGGCCGAACCCCTACACAGGCTGCTGGACAAGGCGACACCTTGGGCATGGGGAGCGAGGGAGGAGGCGGCGTTTCGGGGGGTGAAAGTCCTCTTGATTTCAAACGCAGTACTCGCGCACTTTGACGAAAAGCTCCCGGTCATCCTGGCGTGCGACGCCTCACCGTATGGGGTCGGGGCAGTCTTGGCACACAAGCTACCGGATGGGAGGGAGGTCCCGGTGGCTTATTACTCCCGCACGTTGTCCCCCGCGGAGCTGGAACTACGCCCAAATCGACAGGGAGGGCTTGGCACTGGTGGCGGGGGTAAAAAAATTCCACAATTTTGTGTACGGGCGGCCCTTCACGCTCGTAACAGATCATAAGCCGCTCCTGGGACTGTTCGCGGCGGACAAACAAACGCCGCAAGTTTTGTCGCCCCGGGTGTTGCGCTGGTCCTTATTTCTGGCGGGGTACCAATACCGACTGGAGCATCGGCCGGGCAAGGCGCTGGGTCACGCCGACGCCTTGAGCCGCCTACCGCTGCCGCAGACAGGGGAAGATCCGGCCCCAGCCCCCGCTGTCTTGCTGATGGAGGAACTGCCAAACCCCCCTTCAGGCTGCAGATGTGGCCGCCCGCACGTCCCGAGATCCCATTCTCTCCCGGGTCCTAAACTGGGTGGTGAGGGGGTGGCCAGCGGAACAGACTGGGCCAGAGTTCACAGCATACAAGGCCAGGCGGGAAGAGCTGTCCGCATTGAAGGGGTGTTTACTATGGGGAGATAGGGTGATCATTCCGGGGCCCATGAGACAAGGGGTGCTAGAAACGCTGCACGAGGCCCACCCGGGCATCGTACGAATGAAAGCTCTGGCAAGGAGCTACGTGTGGTGGCCCGGGGTGGACGCAGAAATTGAATCTTGGGTCAGAGGGTGCACACGATGTCAGGAGGTCCGCCCCAATCCACCGAGAGCGCCAACCCAAAGCTGGGAGTCTACCCACAAGCCGTGGTCACGCCTGCACATAGACTTTGCGGGGCCGTTCCAGGGGCTCCAGTTCATGGTAACGGTAGACTCTTATTCAAAATGGGTAGAAATAAGCCCAGTGTCTACCACCTCTACCAAGGCGGCAATAAGGGCCCTGCGGAAGATATTTGCAACGCACGGGTTACCCGACACAATCGTGTCGGACAACGGGGCAGCATTCACATCGGCGGAGTTTCAAGCGTTCCTCGAAAGGAACCTCATAAGGCACATACGATCCGCGCCTTTCCACCCGGCAACTAATGGACAGGCGGAGAGGACGGTACGCACCGCCAAAGAGGCCCTGAGCCGCATAACGGGGGGGGACTGGGAGTTCCGGCTGGCCCGATTCCTTCTCACATACCGCACCACCCCAAACCCCATCTCAGGACACTGCCCCGCAGAACTATTAATGGGCCGCCGCCCTACCACTTTATTAGACAGACTCCACCCGGACCGAGCTCCCGAGAGAAAGCTGGTCGAGAACAGAGAGGCGCCCCGAAGCTTCCTACCGGGAGACCCTGTCTACTTCCGGAACTACGGAGCGGGGCCGCAGTGGGTGGCAGGGCGCATCCTAAAACCCACCGGGCCGGTGTCATACGAGGTCCTAACCGATGGGGACCGGGTTCTCCGCAAACACATCGACCAGCTCCGGAGGCGACAGGACCCTGATAGAGAGATCGAGTTACCAGGAAATGCAGCCCCCGCCCCATCATCCGATCGACCGCAAGCACCGACAGCGGAGCCAGCGCCAGAGAGTCCACGGAATCCGGAGGGATCCCCGGTAGCCGCTGAACCGCCGCCGCCGCTGCCGCCACCGTTGGCCCCGGTAGCAACTGAACCACCGCCGCCGAGGCCGCCACCGTTACAGCCGCCGCCGTCACCACCTCGGCTACTTCCAGAGGCCCAAGCTCCTTGTGCGGGTGGATCAACCGACAGGGGCCCCGCCAGTCCGGTACCGGCCCCCCGACGTTCGCTAAGGGAAAGGAGGCCACCAGCATACTTAAAGGACTACGTCACCTGATAGGAGACGAACCATGGGGGAGGGGTGTTGTGTCCTGGGATCAGAGGGCTGAGCTGGCGAAACACTGCCAAGCTTCGCTCTCTGAGAACAATAGGGACTAGGTTCCTGAGCTCGCCAGTAGTGAACTAATGGCAGCATTGGCGGGCGATTCAAACCCGCCAATAGGAATATAGGGCCGTCCCCCTAACTGTATATAGTTGGCCTCCGGCCGTTACTGTGTGTTCTTTGTCTTATGTGAAGTACGAATAAACGCGTCTTCTCTTATGTCGTCGTCCGAGTCATGAGGCCTGAAACCCAGTACTTTACACCCTCCCCCCTCTCTCTTTGTGGACTGTCTTCAGAACCTCAATTTGTTAATCTGACATTGGGAAAAACTGCCTGCTTTGGGAAGGAAGGCAGCTCCTAATGTGACAGACTGTGCTGCTGTGTGATGACTGGAGGGGGAAGAAGAGCAACTGGGCACAATCAGGGCCAGTTCTTCCACTAGGTCAACTAGAGTGATGGCCTAGAGCACAGATCTCTGAGGGGCGCAGCGAGGTCCCTGCCACCGCCGCCCGCCCATCCTCAGCATGGCTTTCTGGGCACCCATTCCTCAGTGTGCCCCTTCCCACCGGCTGGCTTCGCCTCATGCCCCGCCTCCTCCCTCCTGCTCAGTGCGCCCCTCCCCCCTGAGGCACCACCGCCGGGCTGGGCTACAACTCCCTGGGGAGCCACGGCACCCTTCTGCTGAAGGACAGCCACAGGAAAGGGCAGGAAGGCGGTGGCGGCAAGAGCAATGTGGCTGGTGGGTGCAGCCAGCTAGCTGCCCTGCTCTTGGGACTCGTCACCTGAAATCCCCGCTGCCCTCCACAAGCTCTTAGCCCTTTGCATGGGACTCCTCCTGGGTAGGAAAGGCGTGAGTCCCCAAAACACCACCCCCCAGCTTTGCTGGAAGGCAGGGATGGCTCCGGGAAGGTATTTTTCACTCATCCAGAAACAGGACCTTCTGGTACCTGTAGAAGGGTCTGGGTGGACTAGCGCCTCTGCCCGGGTTTCTGGGGTTGGCTTTCCTGCAGCAAAGGAAGGGCTGGAGCTCTCTTGCATGGAGACGGAGGCTGTTCCAAGGAGGCAGGGCAGCGGCTGGCCCAAAAGAGCCCCCCGCCCCGTGGTTTGTCCAAAATCTGGTTTCCATCAAGCAGGGGAGCAATGCTACCCAGCCCCTGCGGTTGCCAAAGTCCTGCCTGGCAGTCTCTCTAAGTTGGCTGGAAGTGTGGCCCGGCGAGAGAGCTCCTTCTGACATGCTGCAGTCAGGGTGGGGCTCCCAGGTGCCCACCATTCCCTTAGCCCCTGAGGCTGCCAGCCCCAGCTTGCCCTTGGAGCTGCCTCCTCCTCCCCTGGGCTAGATGGAGGGAGCAAGGGCGGGTAGGCGGAGGCTGCTGGCCAGCAAGGGAGCCCGGGTGAGGTGGCTGTCAGCTGTGATGGATCCCAGACTCTGGCACTACTGTAAGGCAGATTGAATTTCCCCAGTGAAACCTCGTGTCCTTCCACCTGCCCACCTTTTCTCCTGTGACGTCTTCCAAAAGCCTCCCCTAGGCCCTGCTGGCCCCACTCGGATGGCTCGAAGCTCTGACAGGGCGAGCTGTCCGCTGCTTCAAAGCCCCGGGATCGCCACGTGGAGGAGGAGATGCCAGGTAACCATGGGCCCCTCGGGCAGATCTGGCTGCCTCTAGAAACTAGGGGTACTTTGGGCCACATGTGTGTAAAATAGAAGACGTCTAGCTTCTCCTAAAATGCATTTATGTTTGAAAATTGGTGAGCGCACCGGGGGGGGGGCACCAGAAGGTAGCCTCACCCTCGAGCCGGCCCTGGGTACAATGGGGAATTGGTGGGGATCAGAAGCAAGCTAAATTTCTTAGGTGTACATCTAAATCTTCTCAAAGGGGTACCTTAAAGAATAAAGAATGAGACAACACAAACTTCAGGCAAATTAATCAGAGAGCTTAGTTGCAGCTTCCTGTCAAATGTACACTCAAGGGGCCCATTTACACACCTGGGGTTAGGCTTACCAGGTGCCTGCTTATGGCACGCAAACTCCTGCTAATTGCTGCCAATGCCTGCTGATACTCATCTGGCAGGCAGGCAGGAGTAGGCTGGCAAAAAGGGGTGTGTGTGTGATCTTTGGCACTGCACAATGATGTCACATCTGATGCAGCCCAGAAGCTCTAGAGTTGCACTAGGACAACACTCTAACACTTGGCCAGGCAACAAAATAACACACCATACAGATGGATAATACCTGAAGGGCTTATCTTCAACTTCAATGGAAAAAAAAGAAAAGATTGACTCTGTTTTCAAAGTGAAAAGGTTCTTAGAGCAACAACAGAAAGCGATGGAGGAATCTGAGACAGTGGAGGATAACAAAGATACAGAAGCTGAAGAAGAGAAAGAGGAGGAAAGTTCTGACAACACCTCGACCAGCTCGGCAGAATCGTCTGACTTGGAAGCAGAATTAGGGGCTGCTGCCCTTAAACCTCTAAAAATTAAACTGGATTTTGATAAAAAGAAGCTTAGAGGAAAGAAAAAAGCAAAATAGATTAATTTTTGATAGTCTGATGTTTATGTTTAACACATAAACTTAAAGCTAAGATGTACAAATTACAGTGGAATAAGAATGTGATTGTTTGCTTTATACTTTTTTACAACTAATTTTCACTTTTTACTATGGGGGCAAAAGGGAAATATCAATTTTTAAAAAATAATTGTATTATGATCCTTGCTATTCTTTCTTTTAGTTTGTATCCAGTCCCCTGACCCTGTAGGTTTGTAGTTTAGAAAAGCAAAATAATTTTTTTTTTTAAAAAAAGTCAGTTAAGAGACACAGCAACTGGGAATGGCCAGGAGAGGGATAAAAGGCCCCAACAGAAGGAAGTGAAGGAGGAACTGACTGACTGGCACAGACAGGAAGTTGAGGAGGAGAGCTGCTGGTTAGGCTGGGAGTCCTTGCATCTTGGAGGCACTGCACCAGAGATCCCCAGTACGGTGCCCATGGGTGCAAACACCTTTCCTGGTGCCTACCAAATGCTGTTATAAAGAGGGAAAGGCCAGGTGGGGCTTGTGCCCAGCAGGGCTTCCAATTGCCTGTGTAGATTAAAAAGCCTCCTGTTAAACACAACTTCTGCCTTAAACGTTGAAGAGCTACTATGGAGATGTGCATAACCTTGTGCCCTGCCATTTTGTGGTTGGCTTCCCTTATGGTTGCCAACCTCCAGGTGACACCTGAAGATCTCCTGCTATTACAGTGGGTCTCCTGATGGTCAAGATCAGTTCCCCTGGAGAAAATGGCTGCTTTGGAGTGTGGACTCTATGGCATTGTATCCTATTGAAGTCCCTCCCCTCCTGAAACCCCATCCTCTTCAGGCTCCACCCCCAAAATCTCCAGGTATTTCCCAACCCAGAGCTGGCAACCCTAGCTTCCTTTCCTGCAGCAGCTATTGTGTTGTTGAACCCACCACCTTGTGTCAGAATTCCAAAAGTGCTTGCAGATTCAAAAAAGGCCACCCTATACCCTCAGTGAGCCCTGGGAGGCAGTATCCCTGCACAGAAATACAGCAGGCAGCACTTCCTGGGACATGGAGAGTCCAGCCACCCCAAGACTTGCCTCGGCATGAAATGTTCAGCAGCCTAAAGCTGTGAATACAACAATCTGGGGCATGGCTAGGCTAGGGTTGCTAGGTCGGATCGACCTGGTGGTGGGGGAGGGACTTTCTAGGAGTGGGGGGAGCGTGCAACGTGATGATGTCACACAAAAGTGATGTCATCACATTGGTGACACCACAAAGCAACACTCTGGTATTTTGGACAAAACTTTATGGTTATCAGAGTTTTGCGCAAAATACCAGAACTTTGCTGCATGGCGTCACTGACATGATGACATCATTTCTGTGTGATGCCATTACATTGCATTTGGGGGTCATATTTCTCCATACTGGCCAGCAGTGGGGAAGAGGCCCAAAATCGAGGGATTCCCCCAGCCCCAACTGGGGAATGGCATCCCTAGGCACAGCCCGTATGTGAAGCTGACCTGGAACCTGGGTTGAAACAACCTGTCACTGGCATGAGCTGGCCGTGATATGTGAGATAGCGGTTAAAGTGGCATCACTGCAATTCCTGGTTGTTGGGTTACCTATGCTGGAAATGTGTGAAGATGGGATACTCTGACATGAGAATAGCCCCTGGTCCTTGGGGTTTACGCTACCTGTAGTATTGTGAACCACAGGACATGTCAGCTCTGTTTTAACTTAAGAAGGTTCCTTATTTAGCCCTTCCACTGGCTTGGTAGTTTTCATAGTCAGCCTCCCAGCCAGCTCCCTCAGCAGCTCACTACATACAGGAGCCCCACAGGCCCAAAACTACAGAACAGGCAAAAGCAGAAACTTGCCCCTAGAGGCTGCTTGCAAACGTTGCAACACTACTGTAAATATTTCTCACTTTCACTCCTGTAAATCACTATTTGTTAAACAGTATTTTTACTTAAATTACTTACTCGTTAGTCGTTATGATCCTTTAGTGTATATGTGTAGATGTAAAGTGGTTGAATATAATGTTAAAGTGAATATTTATGTGACCCTCTATGCCATAAAGGCATAACATCTGAACTAATGGACCCCCAAATGCTGCGTGTTGTTAAACCCAGGTATTCTAATTGATTATTCTAACGTTTATCATTATGGAAGAAAGAAATATGGCCAAACTCTACCCTTGGGGTGAGCTCATGAAATGTGCAGGGGCAAGATCCATATAAAACAATGCTGAAATCCAACAAACTATGGGCTTGGCCAGCCGATCAAGCTGGGGTGTTCCCCCAATGTAGAATAACTCCACCAATGTTAAGTCTGCTCAGGCTTTAACTTGCATTAAGGATTGCATCAGCGGACAGCAGAAGATAGGAGGGCCTGGCGTAATCTGGTCCATGGGGTCGCGAAGAGTCGGACTCGACTGTGTCACTGAACAACAACAAAGGATTCAGAAATTCAAGAAAAGCCTCTGAGGAACTGTCATCATACACCTCATGACTAAGGTTGACAGTTCTGGGCTGGGAAATACCTGCAGATTTTGGGGGTGGAGTCTGGGGAGGGTAGGCTGGGGCCTGAGCTGTGTATAATACCACAGAGTCCAGCCTCCAGAGCAGCCATTTTCTCCCTGGGAACTGATCTGGAGATATAATAACGAGAGGTCTCCTCTCCAGGCTCAACCTGGATTGATCCCCCACTTCTCCACATGAAGCCAGCTCGGTGACCTTGGGTAAGTCATAGTTTTCTCTAGTCACTCACAGTTCTCCCAGACCCACCTACCTCACAGGGTGTCTGTTGAGGGGAGAGGAAGGGAAAGCGATTGTAAGCTGCTCTGAGACTCCTTTGGGTAGTGAAGGGCGGGGTATAAAACCAACCCCTCCCCTCCCCCTCTGACAATATTCACACAAAAATACAGGCACATGTACCCACAGTCAGAAACAGGCCTCTATGCCCCTGGTTGTGCTCCTTCAGGCAGGGCCGGCTCCAGGTGTCTGGGCGCCCTAGGCAGGACAGCCTGGGGCGCCCCCCACTGGGGATGCCAACCTCCCGGTGGGACCTGGAGACCGGGGCGTTGGCGGGGCACTGGCTTTCCTGGAGGCTCTGCAGCTGCGGGACCCCCAGAAAAGCCGGGAAGGGGGCGGGGGGGTCCAGCCTCCGCCCCCTCCCTCCCGGCGCTGGCTTTCTGCGGGCCCCGCAGCTGCGGGACCCCCGGAAAAGCCGGGAAGGGGGCGGGGGGGGTCCAGCCTCCGCCCCCTCCCTCCCGGCGCCGGCTTTTCTGCGGGCCCCGCGCCTGCGGGACCCCCAGAAAAGCCGGGAAGGGGGCACGGGGAGGTCTAGCCTCCGCCCCCTCCCTCCCGGCGCCGGCTTTTCTGTGGGCCCCGCGGCTGCGGGACCCCCAGAAAAGCCGGGAAGGGGGCGGGGGAGGTCTAGCCGGCGCTGGCTTTTCTGCGGGCCCTGCTGGGAAGGGGGCGGGGGTCTGGCGGTGCCGGCGGGCACCAGGTTAGGACGGCGGGGGAGCAGTTTTCGGGGGGGGGGGAGTGGGGCGCCATATGGCGCCCCTCAGGCCGGGGCGCCCTAGGTGGGCGCCTAGTTCGCCCTATGGGCGGTCCGGCCCTGCCTTCAGGAGCATCTTGTTGGCTATTGTGAGAGTGGCAACCAGTGCCACAAAGGATCACAGTTCCAGGGTCTGAGTGAAACATTTTCAAGCTCCTATTTGGATTTGTGCATTTCAGTTCACTTCTGTTAGACGGTATGAATTTTGCTGCAGATATTCAGTTCCACTCCAGCTTTGTGAACCTATCTGTGGGAGGGGGAAATAGCCTTGCGTACTAGCCAGAGGCTGTGAACTGACTTGCAGTATTCTGCTGTAGAGCAATGTGTTCTGTTCTTTAAAAGCCTTGCTATGAACTCTGTGTTTTCAGTGAATGCCTGACTGACCAATCCGCTGTGTGAAAAGAGAGCACTATGGGAATTATTCAGCTAATGAAATGTACATTTTGGAAGACGTTATTATTTACCTATTATTTCCATCCTAGGGTAATGAGAGGGTTGACAAGAAGTGAGCGCGGGGGGGGGGGAGACTTCTGAATACTGCACAGGATCCCCTCACTGGCATAAATGTGCCAAGGGCATTCCCTGATCACCAGAACAAACAGAGCATTAACAGAAAGGGAAATGCTGCTGAGTGGAAAATCTACCTTCTGGTTGCAGGGCATACACAGAAGAAAGACTGTGTTCCTCGTTCTTCAGCTGGAGTCAAAAGAGGGATAGGATTCTCTACATACTGTACAGAGAATATGCATCTAAGTGCCCACACCAACATGGAGTCTATGCATAGATAGGTAAGGATCCGCAGAGAGACTTGTGTACACACCAATACACTTTTAAAAGTGCAGTTTAAAACACACACACACCCTTTGGCAATGCACTGGCACAGTGCTTGAAGTCACTGCAGAAAGGACAATTCTGCACCATGGACTTAAGCTGGTTTATAGTCATTCTCTCTTCCCAGGGAACCCTAAAAGCTGCAGTTTTGTAACAAGAGCTAATGATCTCCAATAGAGGTTTTCCAGCAGCCTCACCACATTACAGGATCCAGGATTCTTCGTTGTTCTCTGTGCATTTGTGCTTTCTCCTTTTAAAGGTATTATGTAATGACTACCACTAACTCTTGTGGCAGCAAATTTATAAATTAATTCTGCATTGGGTACTTGATTTTGCCTGCCCAGAGCAAATGTCTATTGTGAACAAATGTCAAGAACTGACATCTGCATTATGCAAAATTTCATGATTATATTTTAACTTCCTCATATTTTTTCTCAAAAGTACAAAATGGCTAAAATGCTAGAATGTCACTATGTGACATGCCTAGCGTGATGACATCACTTCCACATGATGCCATTGTGCTGACAATGTTGTCCCACCCTCCCCACTCTCAGAAGGCTCTCTCCCAACCCCCTGCCGGCCAGGTAAGTAGACCTTGCAACTTTATGGAGAGAGGAGGGATTTCAATGGGGTATAATGCCATTTTCTCCAGGTGAACTGATCTCTGTCACCCAGAGATCCATTGTAATAGCAGGAGATCTCCAGCTACCGCCTAGAGGTTGGCAGCCATAACTTCCTTAATGCCATGTCCTTGGGCATGGGCCCAAAGGGATTGAAAAGAATCTGGGCCAATGGTCTCCCTAGCGGGGCCCTCCCCTGAGGTTTTAAGAGACTCCTCTGTGGACCTGTACAGGGCCCAGGAAGTCCAAGCTTCTGCTAGCCTCCTCCTCTGGCCTCCAATATAGCACTATATTGGTAGACATGGATGCCAGATAACAGGTCCACCCACCCCTTTCCACTTTATTGGTAAACCTAGCCTCTGGAGAATAGGTCTACCCACTCCTTTCCACCATATTGGTAGACCTGGCCTCCAGAAAACAGGTCTATCTGCCGTTTTCCACTGTATTGGTAGACCTGGTCTTAGACCGTCAGCCTGCACTGAGCCTTAGAAAACATACCAGCACTTGGGGGGGGGACACTCTTGCAGTCCACTTTTTGTGTGTGTGAAATATGACAACCAGCATTACAGGTCAAGTATAAGAGAGGAGGAACAATCACTGTCAGAACCCTGCCTAAACTAACAAACACGAAGTTGCTTAAATGTTATCAACCTGTCCAAATATTCAAATATTTATATCCTACTTTTTCTTGTGACTCAAGGCAGCTTAAAAATCATACTGAAAAACATAAAAGAGGTGTGCAAAAAAACAAATTTTCCAGCTCCATTGTGGCCTATAGGGACCATTATATAGGCTATAATGGAGAATCGATCTGGGGGTATATGGGGCTCTGGGAGGGCTGTTTTTTTTAGGTATGCTGCAAATTTGGTGCCTTTCCTAAAAAAAATACCCAAGTTTCAAAAAAGTTGGACCAGGAAGTCCAATTCTAAGGGCCCTTGAAGGAGGAGTGTTTCCAGTGGAGGGGGAAAAATGTCTTCTCAGTTCACTTGTGGGCTGAAGCAAAAATCCCTGCACTGCTAGCTAAAATTTTGTGTGCCAGCACCCTGTAGTGCAGCTTAGAGGGAACTTTGCATGATCATCCTGTGAACTATGCTAATTTTCAGAGCCGGTTACATAACTAAAGCAAGAATACAAGGCAGCTTTCAAGCTACACAAAGTTCTCAAAAGCTTACACTTTGGTAATTTTGACACTTAAAAGCCTGGAAATTTTGTTGGTCTTTAATGTGCTATTGGAGTCAAATTGTACAGAGCACACCAGAAAGGAATCAAAGTGGAAACTTGAAGTGGGTAAAAGTTCTTGACCAATGCATACTATGCATTGTAATTCATGTACTGATGAACTCCCCTTATCCTGACAAAAGTGTTCCTTCTTTTAGTTCCCCCCCCACGGCTGCACTGGGAAACAGGTTGAAAATTTCTGCCTATGTCAGGGCAGATGTCAAGGTGGTGGTGGGGTGCAATTGCTAGGAAAACAAGCTGATGATTCTCATCTTGCTGGGAATATCTTTTTCTATACACCTTACAGAACCCAAGGAATGTTTGGTTTTGTGAGCAACATGCTTCATATTTGCAAGGCTCCTAGTACATCATGACACAACATACTCTTATTCATTCAGAGAAGGACTTTCATGGACGTTCAAAACATATCTTGGTAAAAGCAAGGACTGACAATCCAAAATATCACAATTTGAGATTTAGTGCTGTCAAATGGTTCCTTGGGAATTCCAGTGGTTCACAGTAATTGGGATGGCCATTACTAGGGTTGCCAGGTCCCCCAGCATGCGGGGGATCCCCCGCATTTCCAGCACTCCCCCCAGTGCTGGCCAGCTGGCCTGTGGGGGAGAATTACCCCCCTCAAAAGACAAGAAGCCAGAAATAAATGCGACATGCCTACATCACTACAATGACATGGGTGACGTCAGGGGGGGTAACACTCTGGTTTGGGGCAAAATTCTATGGTAGAATTAGCTTCAAACCATAGTGTTTTGCCCAAAAACCAGAGCATCGTCCCCCAACATCATTGATGTGCTTATATCACTTCCGGGTGACATAGGCACGTCACGTTTACTTCTAGCTTCTGGCTGACGTGGGCATGTCATGTTGTTCTGGCTCCCAGTAAATTAACCCCACCTACCCCCATGAGTCCTAGGGACCTGCCAGCCGTATAAAGTTGTGGTATTGAATAAGAGCTAGCCCCTAAATGAGAAATGTCCCTTCAGACAAGTAAAATCTACCAGTCAGTTTCCTTTCTTCCAGAATTATGGTTTCTGTAAAACTATATTCTTGAGCTGTACTCACACAACAGACTTAAACCGGTGTAGCTCCCATTCCTTCTTGGGAACCAGGGGAACTCTAGTTCTGTTGGGGACTAGGGATCTAGAACAAAATTCTCAGAACTTCACAATGTTAACAATTCCTAGAATTCTTTGGGGGCGGGGAGCCACGGCAATTTTTGCTCTGACCCTGGATGGCCCCGGCTAGCCCAGTCTTGTCAGATCTCAGAAGCCAAGCAGGTCTGGCCCTGATTGGTGCTTGGATGGGAAGATTGATACACAGAGGCAAGCAATGGCACACTACCTCTGTTTGCCTCATGCCTTCAACATCCAGCAGAGGTGTCAAACTCATTTGTTACGAGGACCAGATCTGACATAAATGTTGGGCCTGGCCATGTGTGCCATAAAATGTAATGCTATAAAGGACACAGGCACACCCAATTAACAATATTAATTTTTTGTCTCAAAACACAAATATGCTTAAAACATTAACACTCTTACAGTATTTCCTTAAAGTATCTTCCTGATGGCCACTGTCCCATTTCTACCACCCATTACTCATTAGCACTGGGACAGTACACAGGGACATAATGCACAGCCTCTGTCATCTGGCAATAAAGGTAATGACCAGTGTTCCCCTCTAAGCTGAGTTAGTGTGAGCTAGCTCACAGTTTTTTAGCCTCCAACTCACAGATTTTTGTCTTAGCTCAGGAAGGATGGCTCCAGAGCAAACTAATTTATGCCGCAACCAATTCGCTTGCTCACAACTTTAATGCCAGTAGCTCACAAAGTAGAATTTTTGCTCACAACACTCCACAGCTTTGAGGGAGCATTGGTAATGACTTGTTGCTCATGGGCCAGATAAGATCCCTGGATGGGCTAGTTCCACCCCAGGGGCGGTATGTTTGGCACTCCTGTCCTAAGGGGTCACTTAAGTCAGCTGTAATTTGACAGCACTTTACACACACATGACAACTTACATTGGTACTCTGTTTTTAACACAGATATGACTGAACGCTCCTTTCCTTCTTGGACCTTCTCTGTCCAGAATGGTTCCATTTCACTGTCTACGTTTATACTCCTGTGTCCCCTCCCTAAGGCAGGAATTGTGACTTTGCTGTTCGAAGGAAATATTAATCAAAATTTCAGGGAGTGTGAGAAAATTCACTCTTCTACCACTATGCTAGTGAGGGCAGTTTAGAGCATCCACTCATTTTTATCTTACCCGTCTTCCATGCAGTTTGTGGTAGTGTAATGCCTCCTCCCTTTCCCCCCCTTACATTAACCTTGTGAGCTAGGCTGGGCTGAGACTGAGTGACTGGCCCAGCAAGCTTCATGGCAGAGTGGGGATCTGAACACTGATCTCCTAGCTCACAGCCCAGCACTCCTAAGTACTATACTGTTGAAAGCTCTCTTTGTTTCTCTTTGTAGGTAGGTACTAACCCTGGAAAAGTAGCTGTGATTATGTAGCTGTGTTCAGTCATGCATGCTTGAGAGCCCGGGAAAGTGGACGGGAGAGTGGGTAGATAGATGATAGAGAGATAGATAGAGATTGATTGATTGCAGGTCTATGACTCTAAACTACAAGGCTTCACCTGAGGGTTAAGTTTTCAGTAACAAAATAGATTGTTAAACACAGACAGATTAAACGATGGGGGGTGAGGTGGGCCAGAGAGAGGTATGTCTGAGGAACAGACAGATGCCATCTTGCATCTACTGGCATTGAGCAGAGGCAATTACACACTATTTTATTCAGTCATTTCCACTCATTTTTATTCATTGTCTTTCGGACGCTCTGCAGAGCACCGAATACTTCACTCACCCCACTGGCCAAACTACCATTGGTTTATATTTACCTCAAGCTGGGGCCATGGCCGTTGCTGCCCAGCTTTATGATGAGGGAACCAGCGGTACATTCTGAATTACAGGGAATTTCAAAGAAATTTGGTGCTGGGAAAAAGGAGAGCATACTTCTCACACTGGGGAGCCCTAAATAATTAAACTACAGCAGCAGGGGCCCTAATTGAGCTGGGTCCCCACTCTGTGGTGTATTTAGCATAACAGTTAATGAAGCTCTGGTTTTAAGCAATGAAATGGCCGCTGCCACTGCAGAGGAAAGGCCAGGAATGAAAATAATCCAACAGACAGATCTTTCAGTGGCTTACACATGAAGGATCAATAAAGCGTGATAATCAGGATCAGAAGCAATAGTTAAGAAAGAGATAATTAATTTACAAAAGGGCTGGAAAAAGTGATGAAAAAGGGCAGGGCAAAGGCTCTTTTTGTAGCAGGAACTCCTTTGCATATTAGGCGACACACCCCTAATGTAGCCAATTCACCAAGAGCTTACAGAGCTCTTCTTACAGGGGCTACTGTAAGCTCTTGGAGGATTGGCTACATTAAGGGTGTGTCGTCTAATATGCAAAGGAGCTCCTACTACAAAAAGAGCCCTGCCTATGTGTGTCCCCCACACACCTCTGGCATCACCTTCCAATTAATCTGTGATGTCTGGTTGAAAATCAGTTGCTGGCACTAGGTAAACACTATGCTCCTTCACTTGATAATTGACAAACATACATACACGCTTGCAACTACAGTTTCGTGGAGGAGGAGCTTGGGTTGCCAATTTCTGTTTACCAAAACTCTCTCACAGAGATTGCTCCTGGGCATGCGCAACATGCTTTTAAAACAGAAACTGTCAAGTGTGCTGTGGAATCTGACATCTGACAACTCCACTTGTCAGCCTGAGTTGAGAGTATACAAGCAACAAAGTAACACCATGCACAAAACATTCACTAAATATTAATTATTAGAATTTATTATATTTGGACTGCACTGTTCATGTTTGTATATTGGGAGTAATTCCGGAAAATTTTGACTGTTATTACAAACTTTGGAATAAGTGGTGATCTTGTGAAAATCTTGTGTCTTTGAGCAATTTTTTGTGAAACACTGATATTGTTTGAAATTCCCTATGGTATATGATATTGGACTAGTAAATTCCAATAATTAATATTTAGTGAATGTTTTGTGCATGGTATCACTTTGTTGCTTGTAACCTCTCTACAACGTGTTTTCCCTGTTTGGTTTGTATTTGAGATGAGAGAGCAGGTAGTCTCTGAAATGGAAGCAAAAAGCTGTTTTGGGGGCTGGCCTTTTTTAGTAGGGGGTGGATGGGTGGGTGGGGAGGCCAACACACAGCCGTGCAGCCTTATAACACATCCAGCAACTTTCATATTCCTCTTAAGTTCATGGTCCGTGTACAAAAAAATTCAGTTAGATGCATGCTGCATTCTTAGTATGCAGCAGCTACTAGTTCTAAGAAATGGTGAAGAAGGTAAAAGTCAAGTTCAGGTAGCAACACTGGCAGGTAAACAGTAGGAGAAAAGCAAGATGCAAAGCTGCCCCCCTGTCAAACAGCACAGTATTTCATTTGGCCCTTGTTGTGTACTGATATGAACTCGTCAGCAGTAGCGAGACCATGCGGTCAAGAACACCTTTGGGTGTGTGACCAGTAGCTAGTTCGGATCCTAGGGCGGACCAATAGGATTGCCCGGATCTTAGAGTAGACCTATGACGGACTCCTATCACTGGCATTGGGGTGTGTGTTGGGTGTGGGGTACTGCAGGGATATAAGCAAGGCTTGGACCTCGCTAGTTGTCTTTTAGTTTCACTATCTAATAAAGCATGAGCTGATCACTATCCAACGTGTCTGAACTCAGTACTTTACAGCCTTCCATGCTGTCTTCTGCATAACTGGATGGCTGAGAAAAACTTTGCTCTTTCTTTCCATATGGTTCAGTTCTGCCTTAATCTTACTTTGGATTTTACTCCTTCCCTTTCTTGCATATAGTGTGGCTGGACCATGCTTCTAAGCAGCAGGCAGATAACTGAGCTAACACTGCAATCCTAAACAGAACATATGCTTTTAAATCTATTGAAGAAGAGAGAGAAGAAGAGGCGATTGGATTTATACCCCACCCTTCACTACCTGAAGGAGTCTCAGAGCGGCTTACAATCCCTTTCCCTTCCCCTCCCCACAACAGACACCCTGTGAAATAGGTGGGGCTGAGAGAGCTCTCTCGAGAACTGCCCTTGAGAGAACAGTTCTGAACGAACTTATGACTGACCCAAGGTCACACCAGCAGCTGCATATGGAAGAGTGGGAAATCAAACCTGGTGTAACAGGCCGGATTCACCCCTCGGCCAGAGTAACCCTAGCCTAGAATAACCCTGGAGGGGTTACTCTGGTTTAGGCCAGAGTAACCCCTGCCGGGCCAGGCCAGAGTAACCCTGAGGGTTAATCCAGACTAACCCCTGCCAGACAAACCTCTGCTGGGCCACGCCAGAGTAACCCCAACTGCACAACACAAGAACCTGTAACCCCGGGCCAAAGTAATCCCTCGGGTGTAAAGTTGCCTATGCCAAACTATCTGAACCTGGGTCTCACAGTCCCCAATATAGAGTGGTATGTTAAATGTCATTGTAACCAGCACAGTGTCAGCTTCTGAGGGTTTGAGGTCCATGAGAAACTTGTCAGCCAATCTGAGATTCCTCTGGGTAGTGAAGAACGGGGTATGAATCCAATCTCATTAGTCAACAGAGCCCGACAAAGGTTTGTCTGGCAGGGGTTAGTCTGGATTAACCCCCGGGATTACTCTGGCCTGGCCCGGCAGGGGTTATTCTAGGCTAGGCCAGAGTAACCCCGGGGTTACTCTGGCCGCGGGGTGAATCCGGCCTGTTGCACCGGTTCTCCCAGATTAGAGTCTGCACTCTTAACCATTACACCAAACTGGCTTTCAAGTCAGTGGTCTTACAAGGATGTAACTCTGTTTAGGATTGCGCTGCAAATCGGTATTGCTTTGTTCCTGTTTGGCTACCTTGGAATAAATATTCATTAAGGTGTGTGTGTGTGGGGGGGAAGGCACATGGCTGGGTTGTAAGCACAGCAGGGTGACAGGGGTACCAGTCATGCCATAGGCCTGTTCTTGCAGGGCAGTGGGGACTGTCTCATACCTTCCCCCTCCCCCTTCTGCTGAGGGGACCTGAGCAATCAAAAGCTCCAAATGAGAAAAGGCACTATTTTGATAACATCTCACTTCTGTTTAATCTCCACTTGGGAGAGTTCATAAATAAAACAGGTGCTGGCTGGGAGTTCTCATTGGCTCAAGTGGTCACAGCTTTAGCTGGTCCCATCAATGTTATCTCATCCCCAGAGGACAACAAGGAACGGAGGCTTGCTAATCAAGCCACACGCCTGCGTCACTCGAGCCCCAAAGTGAATACCCGCTGTCTGCTCCTTGTGAGACTTGTATGAAATGTTTTGCACTTGTTTGACAGAGTAATTGCATCTGACACCTCTGGCTGCAGTAAAGCTCCTAGGCTTTTGATTCATTTCTCACATCCCTCCCTAACCTAGGATGAAGAATGCTTCCGACTCCGGGGAGGGAAGAGCTCATTTTCCCTCTACCAAAGCAAGGCGTTTGAGAGCTGCTAAAGAGGCTCTCAGTTCACTGTAGGGTTGCCAGCTCTGGGTTGGGAAATACCGGGAGCTTTTGGGGGTGGAGCCTGGGGAGGGTGGGGTTTGGGGAGGGGAGGGACTTTAGTGTGGTATAATGCTATTAGTATTATAGCATTTTCTCCAGGGGGACTGACCTCTGTAACCTGGAGATCAGTTGTAATGCCAGGAGATCTCCAGCCACCACCTGGAGGCTGGTAACCCTAAGATTCTCCTGTTCATTGGTTTAATGAAAAAGGATCCTTTCATGCAGTGGACATCCATTTAGATGGCTGACAGACGGAAAGACAGATAATTCTGCAAGAATAGGTTTGCTAAGTATCTCTGAGGATTGTTCCTTTTCCTGTGTGACAGAATTTAAGGGAAGAGTCGGCCATTTTTATGATTCAGTTTACACTGGCATAAATCTCTGTTGTCTGGTTCACTCTCCCATAAAGCCTTGCAGTATAGCCACTCTCAAGCAAGAGCTGGTTTGCTAATTCACTCTACCCTAAGGGGTAATTTACATTCCTGGAATCCATGGTGTCAGCCCCGAAACCTAAACATCTAGATATTAGGGTATATGGTTCCTCCTTGACACAGACGGTGTCTAGATCTTTCTGACCACATAGATTATGAGCTGACTCCAAGCAGAGTTCAGTGGGCCACTGAGGGCATGGTCTGGTTCTTGTCAAGCTTGTCCCTTTCCTAATTTGACAGCTACCCAAGATTCTACAGATTCCCAGAAGGTATATAATGGGTGCTTTTCCTTTTCTCTGGGCTGCCAATCAAAGACTCCCAAGATTTCGGTGTGAGTTTGGCCAAGAGACAGGAATATTCCTATGCAGTGCACTCTTTGGGTATTGGGTTTTCTTTGTATTGCTTGTATTAAGAGTTTCCTTGCATGTTTCTAAAGTTTTGATGATGTTCAATAAACAGTTTTACTTTAGCACAGTTGTCCCCTCTCTCTCTCCCTTGGAAAGGCTTCCGTCCCTAGCCAGCCTTCGTCCAGTCTAATTGTACCTTGGTGGGGTTCAGAGTCCCAGGACACACTCCTGGGCTCAGGAATCCCCCTTCATCCTGTAACACAAGTAATACTGAAAAATGGAGCCCCATCATTTCGCTCTCTAGAGTGTTGCTGGGTTCAGCTGCTTCAGTCTGAGGGCTTGGCATAGGAACAGCCTGCCTCTAGAGGCTGTTTCCAGCCTGACCAGTGGCAAATAGTATAGAAAGAGCATCTATCAGTCACACTGCATTTTCATTTATTTCCTCCATGTCTATAGCTGGAAATTTATGGTGCACGGTTACAAGGTTTTCCTGGGCTATGGTAAGTCAGCTTGAAAGAGCAAAAAACAGGACAGAATTCCTGTATAATTAACTTAAGGGACAGGTTCCCAAGTGCTGATGACTTGGGGTTGCCAACTCCAGGTTGTGAAATTCCTGGAGATTTGGCAGTGGAGTTTGGGGAGGGCAGGGTTTGGGGTGGGAAGATGAACCATTGGTCTGATCCAGCAGGGTTCTTATGGGAGGAAACTCAGTAGGTTTACCAGCTCCGCGTTGTGAAATACCTGGAGATTTTGGGGCTGGAGTCAGAGGAGGGCTGGGTTTGGGGAGGGGAGGGAGCTCAGGAGGATATAATGTCATAGAGTCCACCATCCAAAGCAACCAGTTTCCCCAGGGGAATTGATCTCTGTTGCCTGGAGATCAGTTGCAGTTCTGGGAGATCTCCAGACTCCACCTGGAGGCTGGCAGCCCTAGACCTCAGTGGGGTATAATGCTGTAAAGTCTGCCTTCCAAAGCACCCATTATCTCTAGGGTAACTGATATCTGTGGTTTGGAAAACAACTGTTATTCCAGGAGATCTTCAGGTCTATCCTAGTTGTTAGCAAACCCCAGCTCACATAGGGCCTTTATCTGAGAGCGCCCACTGACTGAAGGCCAATTCATATACTATAGAACTGATGTGCCCTTGGACTTTGTACTCAGAACTGAAGTCCCATGTATGTGTGGGCCCAATTTGGATCAGGACCATGGGGAATAGGAGCATCAGCCTTCCCTTCCATGATGTTTTCCAGTCCTGAAACGGCCTTGAGGAGAAATTATTGGCCCCACTGGGGAAACTTACATAGATTGATGGCTACACTTAAGTTTCCCCAATGAAGCAAACAGCAACACCATGTGCACTATGCCGTTGGACCTGCGTGAGTCTGGAAACCCAGCAAGTCAGAAAGGAGGGCTCTAGCCCAGTCTTCAGTCTCTGCTTGGCTTGGTTTCTCTGTAGAGGGAATTTTTGCCCAAATACCAGAGTATCCCAAGTCGCCAGAGATACTATGATGTCACTTCCA
Source organism: Gekko gecko (assembly GCA_029375565.1). NCBI lineage: Eukaryota > Metazoa > Chordata > Lepidosauria > Squamata > Gekkonidae > Gekko > Gekko gecko. The sequence goes on from JAPDNY010000006.1 coordinate 144,328,159, forward strand.
GTGCATGCCAGAAGTGACATCAACACATTGCCAGCAACATCACTACAGAACTGGTGTAGGCCTTCCCCTGATGCTGGTAAGTCCCCTCACTGGCCAGCTGATTGGCAGCAGGGGGTGTGGCTTCCAGCGGGGGATCTCCTGCCCCTAGTGGGGGCTTGGCAGTCCTAGCCGGTAGGCAAAGGAAACATTTGCTGGGAGCCCAGGACCGAGCTAGACATGACAATGGGAGCTCTACAACAAGACTGTGGGAGTTCTCCCCAACATTTTACGAAGCAGTCCTGATTCATATCATGGTTTACGCAATCCATACCAATACCTGCAAGTTAATAACAGCCATACAGGGGGGGGAAGGCAGGCCTTTTTTCACCTTTCAGGGTTGCTAATTGCATAGGGAAGATAAGTTTTAACTGCTGAAGCCCCCCCATCAAGGTCTAGTGCTGCTATTCTTTCCCTTTAAAAGTAGAAGGAGCCAAATTAGATGTGATAGGGCAGCCACATTTGGGCACTTCAAGTCTAAAGCAAGGAATGGAGGGTCTGATTTTTACATCAGAAGGGGAATGCTGGAGAGGGGAGCTGAACCCTTCTTCCTCCCCACCATACCTCCCTGCAGCTGATTACTTTGGGCACTTTTCTCTCAACCCAGTTCACTTTCGGGATCTCTCTCAGTAATGATTACCACCTTTTACTGACACAGAGTTCACAACGGCTTCACTTATACTTAGAGCCTGCTTCTAAGCTTAGTGATACTTGAATTAGGATATAAGGGGCTAAATTCCAGGTGACACCAGGGATCCTTTATTAGATGCCCCCCCCATTGTATAATTTAGTTGCAGAAAGCATCCATTTGGTGGTCATTGGATAGTCATTTTTTGCCCCCTGTAAGGTAATGGAAAAGGTTAGACAGTGTTATCGATGCAACAAACATGGAGTTGAGTAGGCTCCCGAGGACCGTGGAGGACAGGAGGGCCTGGCGTGATGTGCTCCATGGGGTCATGAAGAGTCAGACTTGACTGTGCGACTGAACAACAACAGCAAACAAACTTGCCAGCTCCAGGTTGTGAAATTCCTGGATATTTCGTGGTAGAACCTGGGGAGGGAACTCAGCAGGGACGTGATGCCCGAGAGTCCACCGTCCAAAGCTGCCATTTTCTCCAGGGGTACTGATCTTTCTAGTCTAGAGATCAACAGCACTCTCTGAAAGTTCTCTCTGTCTGAACATCCCGCACCCCAAGGTGTAAGCGCTGTAAGCGCTGGTGTGTGTGTGTTTGTGTGCGGGAAACCTTATTTGTCTTGTGCCTACCTTTTAAGCCCCTTTGGGGGTTGAAGGCAGCTGGGAGTGTTCTTTTTGACTGGGAAAATGATGCAGGGTCCGAGCCTTGATCCATATCAGCCAACCCCTCCAGACCGATTTTTGCTGCTAAACTACATCTTAAGGCATCTTTCACCGTTCCCCAGCATCAAATATAGATTGGCCCTAAAGTCTGAGTATCTCTCATGGTGTAGTCAGCACTACATTCATTGCTGTCTACAGTTTATGCTTCATAACTAATTTCCAACTGCAAAAACTGACAAACTGCGGCTTGTACTTTTAAGATTTCCAGTCTGTGTCATTTGGAGGGGGGGTCACTGGACAATCCTTCCAGTGGCTAACCACTGGAAGTCAAATAGGCCGTTAAAAGACAAAGCATAAAAATAAAACAAATCTCAAAATTCAAGACATTTGCAGTTGGCTTTTGATTCCTGGCTTGTAATTTTGAAAGTTTGCAAACCTAAGTAGCCTTGACTTCTGGCATGGCTGAGCTGTGAGCCTCAAGACTTGGCTATGCCCCTCTTACTCATTTCTAGTTTTAATCACTATTCCAGAAATACACAACCATGGCACTGTGTCCATGTCAGTAGTTTCTAGCTGACTGCTCAGGGCACAGAAGTCTCTTGGGAAGCAGGGAAATGTCATTTCAGTCACTGTGCTATTTTTCCAGCTGCTACGATGGGATGTGTGTCTGGTACTAGTTGCAAATCCAATAGCAATGAAATGTAAGAACAGACGTGATGGTGTCGATTCGGTTTCTGAACATGTCCTTGGTGGAGGAGACTAGTCAACAGGGGACACATCCCTTTCTTTGTGCCTGTTTTATCCTGGATCACCATATCCTGTCTTGGCAGGATGCTGCTCATCAGTGTTGCTTCAAGGTTTTACCACCTGGCAATTGTATGGCTTTTTGTATAGGTTCCAGAACAATACAGTTCTAAATATAATGAACATCCCTCCCAAATCATTTGCTAATTCACAAGGTACAACATTTGGGGACTGTCCCATTTTGGATTATAGGGGGTGGAGGGAAATCCCTATGGACTGTTTCCCCTAAAAAAACAACAACAAAATTCCCAAGTACCTAAAGGCTGTGTACTCCCCCACGCTGGTGCTACAGAACACACCTCCACTGAATATGTAAAAAAGAGCTTTACCCCTTACCACTTCCATGTCTCCACTTGGTAAAATAGAGAAAATTCTGCAGCAAGGCATTTCCCTATCTCCAGCCCCAGCTCACAGGAATTCCATGATAGTACAATGAAGGAATATCAAAATGATCGTTCAAAGAAGGAAAATGTGGTTTAGGATAACTGCCACGGGATATGCCACCGCAGAAGGTACAAATGTATCTCTCCATACAAAAACTAAGATTCACATGCACCCAATGTCTGAAAGATTTCACGAGAGTATCAGTACTGGAAAAACCTGGCAAGACAACACTTGGGCTTGGGAAACATATAGGAATCATCGCACTGCATCTGTAAGCACTGAGATTGGCCCCAAGCAAAATGAAGTGAAGTGGAACTGTCCAGTGCCCAGTGAGCAAGGATCCCTTCAGTGTGTCTGCTCAGCCTAATGAAATGCAAAGGATTTTTTTTTTAATTGGAAGACAGGGGACATGGCTTTAGGTGACTTTGCCTGCAGAGGAGTCGCTTCTATTCTTCCTGCATGAGTTAGGAAAAAGAGAGAGCTGAGAAAAATTGCGTTATATGTGCATGCTGGATTCTGAAGTCTTCTGATGATGCTACTTGGTGTCAGGGCTGATAGCTAGCTGGCAGGTACAATAGCATTTCAATAGCAACCTGCAAGTTGTTCATATTAAGAAGCCTACTGGCTCCTCAAGTTATATGACTTTACTGAGTTGAAAGCTAAAGCACACCCTCTGCTTGCAAAGTGACCCAGCAGTATAACAAATACGGCAACTGGACCCTGCTGCTGAAATGCCTGGCTGCTGACATGGATTGTAATTCCAGCTGCTCCCCTGTTAGGGTTGCCAGCCTCCAGGTGGGGCCTGGAGATCTCCTGCTTTTATAACCGATCTCCAGCCGACAGAGATCAGCTCCCCTGGAGAAAATGTCTGCTTTGAAGGGTGGACTCTACAGCATTGTGCCATGCAGAGGCCTCTCCCCTCCCCAAACCCTGTCCTCTCTTGGATCTACCCCCAAAGTCTCCAAGTATTTTCCAACCCAGACCTGGCAACCCTATCCCCTACAGCTATTTCTCAGTCTGTCCACTGCAAAATAAACAGACTTTCATGCAGATCTGCATCTGTTTCAAAGAAAAGCTGGCCTGCAAAGAGTTCCTTAAATTTCCCTTTGACTAGAGAAACTACAGGAACCACAGCATGCCCCAAATGATTTCATATGATTCGTTGGCAAAGCAACAAACTTACATCTAATTCCCCAAGGCTGGTGATCTTGGATTTTCAGGGAGTCTAGCTGGTCTGTTCTGGGTTACAAATCATTGACTTCCACTGAGGAAGAAAAATATACAAGCACTACACTGATACTCTTAATACTTTACTGTGCACAAATATGCATGCAGATAGTGTTGGGGGTGGGAAGAGGCTAAAGAGGACTGCTGGATTGAAGAACTGCTGGACTAAGAATTAAAGCTCAGTTTTGCATATACTGGGATACAACAAGGCACTGGATCTAGGGACATTACTGGTACGCAAGAGAAAAGGGTTTTTATTTCCTTGCCCTGATAAAATGTCTTAGCATGGCATTTGCACTAGTCATGATCCATTGCCAAGAGTGGAATATCCTGGAGGCCAATCCGTTTGCTTTTTGTGTACAGCTCTTTGTGTATAGGCAAATGTATTGGGGGAGGGAAGTTGGCATGGTATGACCCAATCTGGTCAGATCTTGGAAGTTAAGCAGGGGCAGTACTTGGAAGGGAGACTACCAAGGAAGACTCTGCAGAGGAAGGCAATGGCAGACCAGCTCTGCTTCTCATTTGTCTTGAAAACTCCTTGCTGGAGGTCACCATAAGCCGGCCGCAACTTGACAGCACTTTACACAAACAAGCACATTATGCAAGTAGTGTATAAAGATACTGGCCACCCTTGGAATCACAGCTAGAATTATCCAAATATAAATTGACTCAGTTCTATTATTGAAGCACTTATTCTAGAGAGATAGACAAGGGACATTAACACTGTGGTACAGCAGGTACTTTGGAACCGGTTACTCTCAACTTGGCCTCGCTTCACAGAGTCATTATGATGTTAAGGGGCAGAGGGAGAACTACGCATGCAACCCTGAAATTCTTAGAAGAAGGATGTGGTAAAAAAATAACAAACAAAATTATTATGCACTTCAAGAATTTGGCCAGTTGCCTTTTGTCACTAGCTAAAGTGAGTAGGCTCAGAGCTTTATTGGGGGATTTGGCATTTTCAAGGATTTGGAAGCAAATAGTTCCCTCATAGTTTACCACAGAAGCTAGGAATCAATGATCCACAACAACCCTGTTAATATGATAATCATTGTGTGTTTTATATACCCAGTTCAGATAATCAGATTATCTTTTATTGGTGTAATGGTTTGGTGTTCTATTGGAAACAGCCTATTCCCTTTAAATAGGCTGGTGAAACAAGCCATGTCAGGAGGACTAAATAAGAACAACAACAATTATTACATTTTAATTTACATTGTTCAGCACATTTCCCATATATTTTCTCAGCAATTCTTAGGAAAACCCTGTAATCTCCATATTGAAATGGGAGATAGGGAGGAAGACTGTGAGATGGTGATTTGCTGAGGGGAAAAAATCCCCTATTAAAATTTCCAGAAGTGGGATTTGAACTGGATAATCCATGTTAATTCATGGTGGCTGAACCAAGCCTTAATTAAGGCTCTAGTTTTATGGTGGAGAAGGGAGATTTTACTGTTTTACCCTTTGTAGCTAAAATGACTGCTCATTAATTGTTCTTTTATTTTTATGGTCATAATTTTGTAAGCATATAATTAACTGAATTAAGAAAGATAATTAATGAGCAGTTCCATTGGCTGCATTAAACTGTCTCTATAAACAAAGCATGACAACTAGGGATCAGTTCAGGAATGTTCCAGCCACTATGAGTGAATAGGAAGTAGTTAAATAAGCAAATAAGGGAAATGGTTATAGAACAGAGAAACAAAAGATATGTAGCTTTTAGAATGTTTTACAGTATTTTGCCCATCTAGGGTGGCACTACAATTGTGTTCTTAATTTTAGACAAAAATGACCATAAATGAGGTTTGCAAAAGGGGGTGGGATGGGGCACAAGGACTACAAAAAGAATGCTGGAATGAGATTTATGGTTATTTCCACACTAGCCATTTAGTGTGGAATGGACATTGTTTGCTCACTCATGTAAATGGCTAGTATGGAAGCAACCATAGCATACAGTACACAAATTAGTAGCTTTTCCCGGTAATTTTGTCTGGTCATGCCAATACATCTTCTTTCCTCCCCTTCAAATAACTGGCCTTTGATAAATAACATCTCTTTCCATTTTGCATGGACAGAGTCATTTCTTGTATTGTGCACAGAAGTAGGGACACTCACATAATGACAATATAGTGCTTGATTCCCCCCAACACATTTTCTGTTTAAAAAGTGATTGTGTATAAGGACTCAGAAGAGATTCCAGGGGTATCAATGGCTTCTCCACCATCTTTGAGAGAAAAGGTTTTAGAGTCCTGTTAAATGTTTGTTCCTGTACCTTCACCTCCTACTTATGTAACTTCCTTTAGTACAGTTTTGAAGACTGAAACTCTCCAATAAAATTACACTAATAGCCAAAGTTTATGAAGGCTTTCTTTCTAGAGAGTCATTTCCAGTTGCCACAGGTTCATTGATTTTCAGACTGAGAAGGAAAAGGACTGCCTAAGGAGGTAGATGTATTTATAAGGGAGGGGTCACAGATAGTTTCCAGACCAAACTGACTTTTATGTGCATGAACATTAGCCCAAAAGGCAGCATCTGCTTAACCCTGTCCAGTCACTATAATGCAACACCAGAAAGCTGTCTACGCAACCAAAGTGACTTGATCTCTGTTCTAACCTAACAGGAAACAGGGATGATTCTTGCCTCACTTACAAAAACAATGATGCCCAGCTTACAAAATACTGTTTCACTTGGGTTTTTGTCACTGGTTCTGTCCCCATACTGGTTTATCCCCTGATTCCTGTGTACATTCTTATGCCTTTAGTTTTTTTGTTTCTCTTGTTATTTCAATCAGCACACTCATCAATAAATTCGCTCCCACATGTTTCATGTTAGGATTTGGTAGTAGCTGCAAGAATGATAATAATCTGCATTTAGCTTTTAAAAAACAGACTAGATGACCTCTTCAAGTTTCTAACCTTAATAGATGAGTTTCTCTTGTAAATTTCTTGACCTGACCTATTTCTAATCAGACAAGAACAGGGTAGGATAGCTTAAATTGACGTACACCTAGAACGAATAATTTAATCCTGTTACATTCCTGCAAACAACAGCCTTGACCACACTGAGAAAGAGTGCCCTATACAGAACACACACATATGATTGGATGAAGACCCCAGTCATGGCACTGACCTGCAAGTACTGATAGGCTAAATCTTGATGGCAGGACTTGGATTTCAGCAGAGCTCGGTCAATGGTAGCGGAAGCCTTTTGGCACATCTCCCGGGCATGACTGAGTGTGAGTGTGGACCAGGAGCCTCTTTTGATGTAGTTGGACTCACTGTTGATGGGGATGTTGGTACAAGGGGTGACCTTGAGGTCATTATTGCTCTTGGAGGATTTCAGCATGTGTTCACTAATTGTGTTGTAAGCGTGCATGAAGTACCTAGGCTGGCTGTGGTCCGGCTGCCGGCCAAGCGTCATGAGGCCCATAGGGTTACGATAACTGCATGTGTCACTGTCTAGATTGTCATCTGAGCTCCACCATCCCGATATGTTGGATCTGGTCCTGCGCTTGGTTTCAGTAGTCTTTGCCCTGTCCTTACTCTTACTCCTGCGGTTCTGCTTTGAGTCCTCTGTGCCTTTCTTGCCATTGATGCTACCTTTGGAGGCACCTTCCAGTGATTGCGACTTAGCAAAAAGTTTTTGGACTGAGTGAACCAAATGCCGGATCCTTCCAGGGCTCTCGCTCCGCTGTTTGGATTCAGAGCTTCGCTGGAACTGGAGGGTGCTGAAGCCATCTCTGTGGATGGGAAGTTGTTTCTCAAACTGGTCTAGAAGGTTGGCAGGGAGCCTGTTGATCTTGGTGGCTTGTGCATGGCTTGGAAATGGGTTCTCATCGGGCACCTCAAAGTGGGAGTTGTAATGGATCCGTGGAAATGTGCTGCTGTTGGAAATCTGGTTGTTGAGTGGAAGGAGACAGTCACTATGAAGGGAATTTGGAGTGGGGAACCGAGGATCCATGGTGTAGGAGTCTGTGGGGCTGAGGAGATAAGGATTCCTGTCCTGGGTGGCATAAAGAGATTCTTGGGGGGAGTCCAGATTATCAGAGAGATGGCGGCTTCTGTTATCTCCTAAACCCTTCATGGTGCTAGTATTTCCTAGAGCATTGCTTCAGGAGGAGGATGCTAAGATTTTGTCAGTCCAGTTCCTTGGTCACTCTCTCTCCTTTAGGAGATCTTCCTAAAGCCAATAAAGAAAGACAGCAAGATTAGTGACTGATAGACAAATGCCTTTTCAGGAACTTTGTACCCAACTGTCTAATACACACTAATGTCATGGTGAGAATGAATGAATATTAGGGTTCCATGAGAGACTCAGGAACTGGCACAGTCAGTTCAATAGACAACATACGTTTATGTTGCTCCATGTTGCTACTATCTATCTCCCCTTGAAATCTCATAGTGAACCTTCTGGATTTCTCTAAAATAGTTACCTGACCCCCATGTTTTCAGTAGTTCTCATGTAAAATCTACTCATATTAATAGGCTAGGAAAGTGAAAATGTTTAGCAATTTGCCTGGGGACATATGTGTACAGAATTCAGGCTAGAATTCTATACACATAGCACCATCCTAAATAGAGTTGCATTTTTCTAAGTCTATCACAATAATCTTACAAATAGACAAGAGTTCTAGAATTATCCTAAATCAACATAGATTAATCTTTCTCTGCAGGAAAACAGAATGAGAGCTAGTTTAATAAGAGCTAGTTTGAGACACAGGTGGAAGGAGCCTATAAGAAAGGAACTATGATTCATGCCCAGTTAAGTGCAAAACATGTAAGATTTAAGCTGATAAAATCAAACAAAAATGAATGGGACTAAGTAAATGTAAAACCAAGAATCAAGCCCAGCAACAGAAACATGTATGAATGGGTCAAGTATCTATTTCTTGCTTTCCCTTATGGATTTGTTCTTGACATTAAGAGATTATTTTGCCTTTAGGTTTTACAAGCCTGGATCCAGCCTCATATTACTGCCATATCTACCAGAGCATGAAAGCCCTGTGCCTTGATAACTGCTTGCAGAAATATGAAAGGCAACATTATCCTTTTATTTGCATTCTTATACATTCTGGCTTGTGAACTGCTTTTGGCTTGGCTCCTTTTCCATTCCTCATCATGCTATTGTACATTAGGCACTCCAGAGTTTAGAAGCAAGCAGCTGTGAGAGGCTTTCCGATTCACTGCGATGGTAATGATAAGACTGCAAACAAGAACCTGCATAGAGATGAGGCAAGTGACTCGGTGGAGTAGGCAGTCAGGGCAGCATAGCAATGGGCCATGATTTTCCCCATAGCAAAGCTGATTGGATGAGCAGAAAGGTCAAGGACAATTCAGGAACATCAATCATGTGTTTGGGCTCTGGAACATCCATATGGATCTGCCCATAAATATGCATATAGGAGAGAGAGAACGCAGAGTCCTCTGCGCACAATCCCACATTAGTAAGAGCATTTGCGGCTATTCATGCTAAGATAATAGCCATCAAATCTTCCTTCCTGATTGCTGCAGGCAATTAGCTCCTACCCCGCAGCAAAGGGATTCTTTCATCCTTGCGGAAATAGTCAGGATAACCAGGTGCATTATTGCATTTTTATGCCTGCTTTCTTTAGAAGCTTTGGTTTCTTGGCCACCATCATCAGAAGCAGGAAATGATCTTGATGGGGCCATCTGTCCAGCTTGGCTATCTTCCAGGGTCACAAGTCATGTAGGCCTGATGTAGGACAAGGCATATGCTTTACAAGCTATGATACACATCACAGGGGGAAAGACAATTCTTCACGCAGTACTGAAATCCATTCCATTAGTGCCCTAGTCCACTGTGAAGTTGTATTACAGCTTGTGTACTTCCCATTCATTTCCATGGGCTCAGGAAGAACATTTAAGCAAATTGTGCCCACACTCTTCACTCAGTTTCCCTTCTTAGATTTCTTTAGCTGAACATAATTTAAAAAGGAATTGTTTTATTTTGTAGTGATAGAATATCTGGATGCTATCAGGCCATAATAGAACACACAGGTGGGGGCCTGCAATACTCACAGGGGAATCCCATCTCCCCCCACTTTCCCACAGGGTCCAGTGTGGCCTTCAGGCTCTCCTGCAGCCACCAGGCCCACCGCCTCTAACCCTGCTGCTCTTGGTGGCTCTTCTAGAGCTGCTCCGAATGGGCTTACCGAGACTTCCTCCCCCCCCAGTTTCAATGGCTCACCTGGACCTGCCCTTTCTCCCCTCCTCCCCCCAGGCATTGTCTGGGAGCCACTCAAATGTGGGCCCACAACACTTGTGGGGGGATTCTTTCCCCCCACTTTTGCACCAGGCTCAGCACAACTCAGGGGGTTCAGAGGACTGTGTGGCCACCACTGCTGAGCCCAGTGGGGTTCTCAGGTGATGTGACTGCTGCTGGGCCCAGCACAACTCATGGGTTGTACTGCTGCTGGCAGCATGCCCCATGAGGCTCCTGGGTTGCTCTGCCACCACTGCTGCCAGGCCCAGCAACACTGGAGGTAAGTTCACAAGTGCAGAGGATGGTACTTTACTTTTGGGGGAATTACTCCCCCCTACATAGTTTTTGAAAGATTTCAGATTTTTCTGCAAACCTGAGGAGTGCCCCAAGGTTGCTGAAAGATCTGTTTAGGCTCCACATGGCCCCAATCTGCAGATTTAGGTATCCACAGATGGGGCCACAGGTGGCCAGTAGTATATAGATGCCATTGCCAAATTGAAGGCAGCGGGAAAAGAGGAAGACCCAACACGAGATGGATTGATTCAATAAAGGAAGCCACGGTCCTCAATTTGTAAGACTTGAGCAAGGCTGTCAACAATAGCACATTTTGGAAGTCATTAATTCATAGGGTTGCCACAAGTTGGAAGCAACTTGACATCACTTAATACACACATATTGCCTGGCCCTACATCAGGGCCTGAAGAATTTGTGACCCTGGTAAATAGTTAAATTGGTCCAAAGGTAGGGATCTGGAGAAATCACTCTTCCAGGAGGAATGTGCTATTATTTCCAAATGAATTCAGAAAAAAAACCCCACAAATAAGTTTTAAAGCCCATTTGCTTTCAAACAAAAATAAATGAAAATTACAACAAATGACTTAATCCAATTTTTTTCCTCGTAGGTCTCACATTTCTGGCTATATAATCATTGTTTTCCATCCAGTATCAATTACATTTTCAGAGACTGCATCCCTCAACAAAAAGATCATGGCTTGAGAGAACCAGAAGAAAGAATTAATGACCTCCTAAACATTCTATCCATCTCATGTTGGGTCTTCCTCTTTTCCTGCTGCCTTCAACTTTTCCTGGCATTATTGCCTTTTCCAGTGACTCTTGCCTTCTCATGATGTGATGACAGCCTTAGTAGATGTGTACATGTGTAAAGTGCCATCAAGTCACAGCTGACTTATGGTGACACTATAGGGTTTTCAGGGGAAGTGATGAAGTAGAGGTGGTTTGCCATTGCCTTCCTCTGCAAAGCCTTCCTTCATGGTCTCCCATCCAAGAACCAATCTTGCCTAGCTTCTGAGATCTGACAAGACTGGGCTATACTATACCATTTCACACCCTTAGTAGATGTAGACAAAGTCCACCAGTCATTTCTCTGCTTTCCTCCCAGTTTGGATGGCATTTGAAGGGATCATACCTCTTACCTGAAGGGTCTTCCATACCAAATCTCAGAAGGATGGACAGAAGGACCACAGTAGCAGAGCAGCAGCAGAGCAGCAACAGGAGCAGGCACAACCATCACCACCTGACAGCAGTTTCAGACAGCAACTATGGGGCTCCTTGCCAGTCAGTTGGCTCTGACAGGTGCCCACCAAAGCAAGCAGGAAGCATTTCTTCCTCTTTTAGCCCCTCTCTGCTCTGAAACTCTTCAGCTCTTTTATGAGGCCCGAGCCTTTGACAGGTCTGCCAAATTCCCTGCATCATAGTTCTTGCCTTAGCTCTGGTAAGCCTGGCCAACCAATGCAAGCCATGTTCAGCAAACCAACAGGGGCTCAGTTAACTTCCTGTTGGTGCTACCCAAGTACAGTTGGGTCTGCAAAAGAGATGGGAGGTTGTCTGTCACCCAGTTGGTAAGTCACATTGCGTCACTGGTAGACTTCACTTGGTTTGGCTGGTCACCAATTGTACTGACAAGGACCACATTAGGAAAAAAGTTCTGTCCAGGAGCTCCTGCCATTGGCTTCCAGAGATGGCCATCTGCTGCTTTTATGTAACTTTTATTTTGTGTTTCAATATTTTACATTGCCAACTGCCTTGAATGCCTTGGCAGGAAGTGGGTATATAAAGGCAGCAAATAAATAGAAAGTGATTTGCACAGTACATCTTACTTGCTACTGCTTTTTTAACCATACAAACAACAGCACCCTTGTTTAATAGACAGGATTAGGATTAATTTGTTTGGGGTGCCTGGATAGGGGTGAGTAAGGAAGGACAGATGATATGATCTTGAGGTATCTGTTTGTTATATGGATGTGCAAAGTACTCAACTAATATTTTTCTCATGATGTTGCCTCCCTTCCTGTCTTAGATAGGTTAGATAGAAGCCTAGCAGCCCAGTCTATCATGGGAATTCCCAATATGGGGACCATTGCAGTGTGGGCATGCTAAAGTAGCAGGAAAATCACTCTTTCTTCCTCTCGATCTCTTCAGCAGAGTCATGCTTTAAAATCTGGCTACTGTAAGTTAAGCAAGTAGCTGTTAAAGAGGATGTAACGAGGCAGAGCTGGCTAAAGGCCAGTGTGCTGCAAATTGGAGGATCTTTGGCATCTAATCCCTTCTTGAGTCCCTGGCTCAGTTGTTGACCCTCAGCCAACAGGTTAAGCTCCCTGGGTGTCTGTCAAACTGAGTCGCATGGCTAGGTACAAACATGAACCCTGCCGGGAAGCAGCCACTGACTCGGAGCTGAGCTCTCCTCAGGGCACAGATCATAAACATTTGAGGAAAGGGCAAAGGAAAGAAATAGAAATGCATAATGATCCAAGGCAGAAACCTTGATCAGAACATGGTGAAGCACGTTGTCTTATGTGGCAAAGCCCACCATTCGAGAGGTGCTGTGTCAGAATGTAGCAGAAATGTCAGGAGGTAATTGTTGGGATTCACAAGTTCTCTCTCTGTAGTCATGAAATAATTTACTGTTTGTTTATGCATGCTGATGTCTTAGCTAGTTTAGAGACCTGATGGGGAAGTCTGCATGTAGTTGCCGCTAAAGCAAGGTGACAAAATGCATAATGCATAATTAGTTAGCAATGGGATTCTCCAATTGAGTAATCAGTATTTTAGGGGGTGGACTAGAGAGTAAGCATTGGGTTTCAGGTTTATTGCTCTTCCTCCTTCTTCTCAAGTTCATTCTCACACATGGGGTTTAGAACTCTCTAACTAATGATGTAGAATAGTATAGCTACAGGATGGTTTTCCTGTATTGGTTTGGTTCTTTCAACTCTCAGTTTACCTTCCCTCATGGGTAAAGTTTTTTTTTAAAGCTAATACAAGTGTTCTGTTGTGTTAATTAACTCAGTATTTACATAGAAATCCCTAACAGTAATACAGTGAAGATGAGGGCTGGGCTCGGCCATTCTCAGAGAGTACCTGGGATACACCAAACATTCAGGAGTTTTTGTACAGCATGTGTGCATCGAAAGTGACAGAGAGCAGACTGAACAATAACTAGTTCTGGAATTTAAAAATGGGGCTGGCAAAGCAAAACAAGTCATCCACTGGACTTTGCACTCACCCACTGTCTCATTTAAACTAAGCTGCGACCTGTGTGAAGCAAAGAGATGTACCGAGAGTGCAAGGTCCCCCCAGGTAAGTGCTTATCACGTTTAAAGCTGGCCTGTCACAGCATGATGTGTCCACTGGTCTTACAAGGATTATTAATGATCTTCAGCAGGCAGGTCATGTTCCATAATTGGTCATGCTGCCCTAAAGGGTGTCACAGCGGCTCAGTCCTCTTACTGTGTTATTTTTTTCAAGATTTTTTTCAGAGCAAGGCTAGAAAGATGGGGCAGCAGGAAAGAATTAGAAGAAGAAAAGATTGGGCATATGCAGTTGAAAAAAAAATTAAGTAGTTCCAGTTTGGCTACCAAATGAGGAGGGAGCACCTCACTGGAGAAGACCCTGATGCTGGGAAAGATTGAAGGTCAAAGAAGAAGGGGATGGCAAAGGATGAGATGGTTAGACAGTGTTATCGACGCAACGATCCTGAAATTAAGCAAACTCCGGAGCATGACGGGAGGGCCTGGCGTGATGTGGCCCATGGGATCGCGGAGAGTTGGACTTGACTGTGTGACTGAACAACAACAACAACGTTAAAGCTGGGTCTTTTGTCTGAAAATGCTGTATGGAGGATTTGACGCAGAAGGCAAATCTATTTGTGAAAACGAGCCAATTTCCAAGATGTTACCTGGCTATAAGATGCAGAGTACTAACAATGGGGGGAGGGGGATGAGCACTGCTGTATCACACTTTGTTTGTGAGCCTTGTTGAGACAGCAGCCAGCCACTACACTCTGTGGGTAGGCACAGTGCTGGGCTAGACAGAGACTACTGGTGTGACTCACTGTGCAGAAAAATATCCCAGTACATAAAAATGAAATGCTGCACATGTTCCCCCTGTCATTTCAGCTGTTTTAAGGAAACAGAAAATGTATAGCAGTATATGGTAATCTAAGGGGTGCAGTAGAAACAATATGTCGCATGGTATTACTCTCCAATTACGGGACAAGAAGCTCAAGTGACTTGTGTGGTGAGTTCTTATTTCCCTGCTTTCCCATGCAGCCCAGCATGGAACTCATGCATCTTCAACATGCCTGAATTCTGGAGAAAGCCTGGACAACTGGACCCACATGGAAATCTAATGTTATGTCCTTGTGCGTTGGATTCCTTACATTCCCTGCCCCCGGTGTATATGGAGCACCCCCAGCCAGTTTATATTTGACAGGAAGTGAAGAAGTTTTGCTGATTGTTCCCTTTTAGGCTGCAAGTGGAAGGGAGTGGGGAATTTGAATCCTCTCCTATGGAAAGAAACACTTCCTAAATATAGACAACTTCTTTGCTGCAGAGAAGCATTCCGTTTAGCCTTCTCCCCCAACATGCTGTTTTTTATATGCTGCAGGAAGGGCTTTCTTTTCTAGGATGATATTTAAAGCAGCCTCCCTCTATCTGCTACCTGAGTTGGTTACAGTCTCAGAAAAGCTTTACAGCTGGTGCAAACAGGTTCTTATGTGCCCATGCAAAATAGTAATCCACATACTTGACTCAGCCACCACTGCGTTTTGTGAGCTTCTGCTCACCAAGAGAGAGGAAGATCAACACTAGTTTAAATTAGTTCCACTGGACTACGGAAGGCCCAGGCAACAGGAGTATAACAAGCCACTTTTCAGAAAGGGTAAGCTGTTAGTTAAAATACTCCCATCTGCTCTCCATTTCAATTTGCACCTTCTGCTGGTTGCTCAGCATGCATGTTCTGGCTGTCCCAACACAATCACACATGGAGTAGTAGTGTGAGCAGAGAGCAACTGAATGACAGTTGGGAGGGAAGCTGAGTTGTCAGCCGCCTCACACTTCAGCTCAGCAGTGGAGCTGGAGGTGTCTCAGAGCACTGGGTGGGGGGAAGCTCATAGAAAGAAGTTGTTACTCTCCCCATTCAACCCAGCAGGGGCTCTGGTTCCATGTCACTCTCTATTCTCTTCTCCTGTATGCAAGCAAAATTTACCTCCTCTGCTGCCTCCTTGAGAGCCACTAAACCTTCTGTTAAAGGCTAATCCTGTATGCCACCGTCTCTAGTCCCATTTGAATATAAATGACTTCACTCCTGTAAATACTGGAAATTTACAGTTTCATTGCAAGTGCCCTCCCCCCTATTTTACCACCAACATATATGTTGCGTGGTTGTCACCTGTACCTTGCAGTTAGTAGGGGTAATGGAAAAGCGCAGTATTGGAAAAAAGGAATACTTAACTGGTAATTTTTTGAAGTACTGAAGTTTGTGCAGTCTGATTAATGCCGCATTTCCTAGGATGCTTGGAGCTACTTTTGGATCCTCCATTGGCAAGGCAATTGGGCAGAACTAGTACGGACCCTACTGCAGTAAGGGCATTTCCAGGATATATCTAGCATTAAACAAGTGGCCAAATATATGTGTGAAGGCACGCTCAGTTCCGGATTATGCCCTGAAGACTCCCTTATGGCCTTCCATGATTTCTGAGTAGGGTTGCAAGCTCTGGGTTGGGAAATACCTGGAGATTTGTGGGGTGGAATCTGGGGAGGGCAGGTTTTGGCGAGGGGAGAGGCCTCAGCAGGGTATAATGCCATAAAGATCACCCTCCAAAGCAGCCATTTTCTCAACGGGAACTGATCTTGGTCATCTGGAAACCAACTGTAACAGTGGAAGACCTCCATGTTCCACCTGGAGGCTGGCAACCCTACTTCCGAGGTCAGAGGAGAATTTATACTTTATATTGATTAGTCACATCTGTAACTTGGACAGACTCCCAGTTTCCACCTACAGTCATACATGCCCTAGTCCTGGAACCCACAGATGTTGTGTTTGTGTGAATGTGAAAGAGAGTGCTACACATTCCCCACTTCCCTGCGTGATGAGAGGTTGCAGAAGCAGTGGCACTCAGGTTTCACTTTCTTGGGAAGAAACAAACTGGATATGTATGATATCTTTGTAATATTCATTTATTCACAAATGCACATAAAGCTTAGTAGAAGCAAGGAGTGAATGTAGGCGGAAATTGGGAGTCTGTCCAAGTTACAGATGTGAATAATCAATGTACAGTATAAGCTCCTGGAAGGTCATAAGGGAGTCTTTATGGCACCCTAGAAAGCAGCAGATCCACTACTCTATATCAGTGAGAGGGAGCAATCCTGCCTCTCCAAGGTGTTTCACTTTCAGTCTCTGTTTCTTTCTCTGTCCCTTTCAATTTTAATTGTTCTCTCTCTCTCTCTCACTCACTCACACACACCCCTGCCCCCACTCCTGTCAGCTGAGAGTAGGTGTGTTAACTTCTCCAAGCTCTGATGAGTCTTTGAACATCAGTGCTATAGAGCCATCTGGAGACAATTTCCTAACAATTAGCTGCTCCCATTGATCAAATGTCATCCATCTAACAAACACACAGTCAACCAGCAGCCATAACATTATATACTGTTTGCATAAATCAAGAAGAGGGGGATAAGAGCTACCAAAACAGGGAACTTGGGGTTGGATCCAGATTTAATTGGCAATTTCTGCTGGAACTAACCAATGCCTTCCAAACATGCTGGTTATCTCTCATTTGTGAGGTTTAGTGCTAACCAAACATCTGATGTGCAGGAACCATATAGACTTTTCTCTCTCCCTCAGTAGCTCTTGAAACAGCAAGGGGCACAGAGATACAATGACTTAAGTTATAGTGTGGACTGAGACTGGTCCAGTCTTGGGTAGCCAGTAACACCTAAAGCATCCTCCTCTGGTACAGTGGTGTTCTAGACCAGAGGTTCCCAACCTTTCTGGTATGGCGATCCACCAATGTACCTTTATTTTGTATCATGACCCATCCAGGGCTGGTCCAAGGATTTTGGGCAAAGTATGACCTTGGCACGCATCTACTTCAGCATCACATTTTTTATAGTGGCTAACCAGATGTTTTTGAGAAACCAACAAACATCACACAAAAGGCACAGCTGCCCCACTATGAACCCCAAGCAAGTGGCATTCCGACAATACACAAACATCGTGCATAGATTTTACATTCTCACCTTTGACCACCCTCCTCTTCTCCATTACTCCCTTTAATATCCTCTAAGATACTCACTCTAGTAGCCTTCAGGACATGTTTTACTTGATCAACACATATAAGCAGTGAAGAAAAAACACCAACTAATGTATGACATAGAAGATGTTGGATTCCAAAACCCAAATGAGAACAATGGAAAGGGCGGGGGCAGCCCTTAGGGAGGGCTGGCCCAGGACCCACTCTCAGAGGTTTTGCAACCCACTTTTGGATCCTGACCCCCAGGCTGGGAAACACTGCCCTAGACCATGGCTAACCTTCTTCTTGAGGCTCTGTTTCATGCACATGTCCTTCCCCTCTCCTTTTGGCTGACTGTTCAGTAGGGCAGAAGGTGATGCAGCCTTTCCATACAGCAGCGTCCCTCCCAGTCAGATTAAGTTGTTTTCATTACATTTCAATTCTCTTTAGCAATCTTCGATGCATTCAGAAAGAACCACAAAGAGAAAAAGCCTTTCCCTCCATTTCCTTTTTTTAAATTTGGGAGGATGAAAAGCATAAAATTAATTTTCTCAAATCCATGATCCCTACAGCTTTGTGAATTTATCATGGTCTGTGAACAGCCGCTTCTGTCATACACTGGTTATTCCTGATGAAAGGGTGTTTTTTTCTTTTTAAACCAGCCTTAGTGGGTGCCAAGTGTTCTCCAGATGAAGTCTGATGAAGAGAAAAGATCTGATCTTTGGGTCTATCTGCACCTTGAAACTTCTTTTGCCTTCTAAATTCTGACTCCAAGAAATCAGCATTCTATTTTGCAGTTCATTGCCAATTCTATGAACATCTGCAAGGTTATAGTCCCATCCTCTGTCCTGTCTGTCACTGCTAACACCCATTTCCATTTCAGAATGGTTATTAGAATTATGAGACATTATACATTCTTCAAACACAGTAATCATTCGTCAATAGCATGTAGGAAGAAAAGAGGGCGAGGATTGAAAGAGCAAATTAAAGGAAGGCATTCATTGGAATGGGGCTTAGAATTAATTTAGAAACAGGTGTAACAGAAAGCCTCTTAACAAAGAAACATCACCTTCACGGCTTCAACAAACAGTGGTGATAAATTGCATCTACAAAGGTTAATGCTTTTATTTCCAAGAATACTCTTGCATTTGGATTTTACCAATCAGAAATGGGGACCTCCTGACACAAAATGTAAGTGAACTCAACTGTAATGTAAAGGGTCGAAATAGGGAAAGAGAACATAAACCACCTTAACTCAGGTACCCAGGTAGAATGTAAAACATCTATATTTCGGTGCCAGGTACTGAAAATCTCAATTATTGAGAGATCCCATGGACAGTGCACAGACGGATTAATCAAAGAGATTAAAACACAACCACTTCACACATGTACTTTGGAAACTTTTTGTTGGAGTGAGCAACTCAGCATGTCTGGACAATGGGGGGCACTACATCACTCTAAGTGTGTACAGGTGTGTACTCTTTTAATGGGATACCTCTCTTTGTCTTAACCTGGGATTTGCCATCTGACCCCTCCTCTCTCATTTGCTTTGTCCTCTCACTCGCTTTATGTGGCCTTCCATGGAGATACATGTCTCTGCAGGTCTCTCCTGTGGATACAGTGTCCTCATACTCCCACACATGATGCCAGAAAAGCTGGCTATTTGTGATATGGAAAGTACTGTTTAGATTAGGCTCCTTTCTCTGCTTTTGACTGCAACCTGAATGTGAACTGGATTTACTTGAAAAAATGTAAGTTTACTCCCCCTCTCTTTTTTGCAATATACTTCTTGGGAGATTTATTTACTGCACTCAGTATCAAATGTCTATGACTGGGCAAAACTGTGCTATATTAACTAAATATCCCAGTAAGGTTATGGGTGCCCAGAGTGCATTTTAAAGTTAAAAGAATTTTTTCTTATCTGTTTGTGTTTCTGTTGCATGAGCAAGGCTTCACCACCTGCTGGCAAGAACAAAAGATGCTGGAAATTTGCTGAACAGTTGGTGCCAAGCCCTGAGTGCAGAAAGAAGCTTTCCTCCCTCTTTCCCTTCCTTTTGAATTGTTAAACCATAACACAATGATATGGAATCCTAGAGAAATTTAATGGAGATAATTTCAATGTGTGGCTTTTTAGAACTGAGCATCAGTTCAAGGAGGAAAAAGCTATTTTTTTATCAACTGCTCCATGACCGTTGGGCCGTGAAAATGAGATCATGAGATGGGAGAATGCAGCCAGTAAAGGACAAAATCTAATTATTAGTACACTGGCTAATTCCCAGTTGGTATGCATAAAAGGACAAGAAGCTGCAAAAGGGATGATTGAAGTCTTAAGAAAGATCTATGGAGAGTAAGCCCAGGCTAGCAAAGTTTCTTTGTTTAGAGAACTTTTTCCAACTGGGTTCCAAGGAAGTGGAAATGAAGAAACCCTTATAGAAACATTATTAAATCTAATTAATAAGCTTGTGACTGCTGGTAAAGTGCTAGATGAAGAATTTAAAATTGCACAGTTTCTAAGTTCCTTACCTGAACCTTATTCTGCATTCATTTCCACATTTAATGGGAAAGATTCTAATTGGAGGATGTTCTGGGGTTGATAAGAGCTGAGTACCATAAACAAAAGGGCTACTCTGAGCAGCACAAAATTAAGAAAGAGAGGCCAGGTCAAGCAGAGCAGGAACTAAGCCAACTGACCACTGAAAGTCCAAACCCAAAGACAAAAGAAATGTACCTCACTTCTTCAGTTATAACAAGCTAGGTCTTATCAAGAAGGAGTGCTTGCTCAATAGAAATATAAATGCCAGCACCAGCAAGCAACCTCACACTCAAACACAGAGACAGAAGGATTTCTCCCAAAGAAAGCAATTTAATTATTGTGTATCTCATTTTGCACAAATGAATGAAAATCAGAAGCCTTGGCTAATTGATAGTGGTACTTCCATACATATAATATCAGATATCAGTTTGTTTGATGAACTGAACACAAATGCTTCAGGAAAAGTGTGCCTCGCCAATGGAGATCAAGTAGACATAAAAGGAAAAGGAAATGTTACACTAAATTGCTAAACGGGTGATAGTGGAATTGACATTACTGCAGATGATATTTTATGCATTCCTGATTTAAAGGCAAATTTGCCAAGTGTGCCCACACTCTCAGAAAAAGGATTTGCCATATACTTTAAGAATAACTTATGTACTGTCTCAAGCCAAGAAGAGCTAGATTCCACAGGTGTTCTTAGAAATGGAGTCTTTGAACTAGACTGTCAGGAACCAAAGGACTGTATAGTCAAGACAACTGCTGACCGGAAGTCCCTGGAGCTTTGGCACAGAAGATTTGCTCACTGTGACCCAGAAGGCATCCTGAAACTACAAACAAAGGACTAGGTAACAGGTATCAATATAAGTGAGTGGGCCAATAATAATAAATTGTATGTAAGTTGTATAAAGGGAAAGACAACTTGGCCTTCTATTCACAAACAACGTCAGAGATGCTCTAATCAACCCCTTGAGATAATTCACACTAGCTTATGTGGGCCTATCAAATGAATATCAACCAGAAATAGCACTTATCTATTATTTTTATTGGTGATTTTTCAAGATATACCATGTGTTATTTGCTGAAGGAAAAATTCAAACTGAGCAGAAACTGAGAGACCACGTTGCCATGGTTTCTAACAAATTCAACAAGAAACCCTTGGGTGTGAGTACATGTCTTAGGGTCCGGTCACACTGCCGTTTTGATCGGGATTCGCTGCTGTTTCCTTGTGCATGTCAGTTTCACGTTCACACACGCCAATCCGCCTCCCGCCCCGAAGCAGGCTCACTTGCGCAATGATGCTGGGTTTTCCTGACCCCTGGAAAATCAAGTGTTTTCCTGGCACTTGTGGTCTGAATGCGCGATTTCGCCTATCTGGACAGCCCATCTTTCGCAATGATTGCGATTAGGGCCATCTGAACGCTCTTTGTGCTTTTTTTTTTTTTAAAAAAAGCTTCTGGTTTGAGCGCTTGAGCAAACATGCGCTTAATAAATCCATTTAATGTTTAATAATGGATTTATTAAGTGCATGTTTAGTCAAACGCACAAAAGATGGCCCTGGAGGCGGGAACGAGAGGCGGGGGCTCCGGCAGCCTGGATGGGGCCGGCAAGGAGGATGGTGGAGATGGCGGGCATGGTGGAGCCTGTTTTCGTGGGGCAATGGTGGCAGCGGTGGCGGCAGCACCCCCCCCAAAGTGTTGGCAGAAGCAGCAGCTGCCCGAGCCTCCCCCGTGGCCAGCAGGATCGCCTGGAGGGACGGCGCAGCAGCAGGCGAGCGGGTGCTGTAAGAGAGGGGCTGGCTGCATCTAATCAGCCCAATGCGAAGAAACATGTTCCCGATTTAAACAAAGCGGGAACAAAGCGCAATTACCTTTGCAGTGTGACCAGAGCTTAAATCAGTCGGGGCATTTAAGGAAGCAGGGAATCCAACACTGTACCCCACAAACCAGAACAGAGTGGGGTTGCTGAGCACAAGAATCACTTTATAATGTACATGGTCAGATGCATGCTAATTGACTCAGGTCTTCCCTACAGGCAGTGGGGAGAAGCTGCAATGGCCACAATTTACTTTAGGGTTGCCAGCCTCCACTTTTACAATTGTTCTCCAGCTGACAGAGATCAGCTCCCCTGGAGAAAAGGGTGGACTCTATGGCATTGTATAAGAACATAAGAACATAAGAGAAGCCAATGTTGAATCAGGCCAATGGCCCATCTGGTCCAACACTCTGTCACACAGCGGCCAAAATATACCAGGTGCCATCAGGAGGTCCAGCAGTGGGGCCAGGACACTAGAAGCCCTCCCACTGCTGGCCCCTCCAGCACCAAGAATAGAGTGCATCACCTGCCCCAGACCGAGAGTTCCCATCTATACCCTGTGGCTAATAGCCACTGATGGACTTCTGCTCCATAATGCTACAAAAAGCATTATGCTCCAAATGCTACAAAAGTGTTTCTTGACTTAAGAGTGTGTAATAGAGTATATTGAGTTTTGGTTTAGAACAACTCTCTCGATGCAATTAGGAAACTAGCTTCTCTCCCTCCCCAAATGAACAGTGGGAATGGGAGTGCATGAAAAGGTTCCTGCACTGCTAATTTCCCCAACAACAGCCAATCAAATCTCTAGTGGCCAAGAGACCTTTCTTGGCAAAAGCCCCACCCCCACCTGGCCATGCCCACTTTCTAAAAGCTCTTTGTGGGCACCAGGAAAGGTGTTTGTGGATGCCATGATGCCCACGGGCACCATGCTAGGGGCCCTGGTTTAATGAATGGGCAGATTCATGCAGGAGCAGATGACCTTTGGAATATTCTGGGCCCAAACTGCTTAAACATTTATAGATCAGAACCAGCTCTTTAAATGGCACCCTCCCCAAACCCCACCCTCTCCTGGATCCACCCCCAAAGTCTCCATGTATTTTCCACCCCAGAGCTGGCAACCCTAGTTGACTTGCAAAACAGATTGACAACTAAAGTTGCAAAGAAAACTCCCTATGAGTTATGGCATAACAGAAAGCCAAGTGTAAAACACATTAGAGTATTTGAATCCAAAGCCTATACTCATATACCAAAAGAAAGAGATCCAAACTAGAACCCAGAGCCGAAGAAAGTATCTTTGCAGGCTATTCTCCAGAGAGCAAGGGATACAGAATTCTAGACCCAGGCACTAACCAAATTATTAAAGCGGAGTGGTGCAGTTTGATGAGCAACCATGGAACAGAAGACACCTGAAAAATAGCTGAGTGGCAGAGAGGCGCTCCCTGCTGCTCAATTGTTTTGGACGGTCTTGTGCAGTCCCTTTAAACAGGGTTTACAGATGAAAAAAATAAACATTTAGTCCGTAAACTTCCAATGGCGCTTTATGGGCTCAAACAAGCTGCAAAAGTGTGGTTGGTTAAGCTGACCAAGATGCTACTCAGTCAGGGTTTCAGACAAGGCAAAGTTGATCCCTGTCTTTACAGCAGACACAGAGACAGAAGATGGACAAGCTACACTTGGCCACCTGCTTCAGGCTGTAAGAGAACCTGACAAAGTCCTTGAGACTGAGCCACTTCATGCCTGATGTCAGGGCACACCAAGCAGGGATCATCAGTGTTTGATGGTAGCAGCCACTTATGGCTACTGGCCCCATTTCCAGTCTCCAAAAATTGAGCTTGTCTTCTGTAAAGAGCCTATGGCCCATATATAAGTGCAGAATACCCCATCGATACATAGAGGCCAGGAACAGTAAGCACAAGCTGGCTCTTACTTGCGTGCATTAACTGTGCCTGATTCTCACGTCATCTGCACAAGGATCATACTTTGATGTATTTTCTGCAATTAATCTCTGCCAGTCTCCAGCTATGGCAAGGTTCTAGAAAGAGGTGGTGCCTTGAATCATGAAAGGAGTAGCAGGCTATATAGGCAAATTCTGAACACAACACGCAAGCCAGCTGGCATACACAGATTGCTATGCATAAGGGGCATGATAATTCTTCAACAGCATGCCTGGTAGCTCTCCCCAGAAGGTGTTGGGAGAAAGTGCAAATCTGAAGTATGAACCATCTGATTATAGTGGTCTCTAATGAGTTTTTGGAAATTACAGTTTTGGGAAGCCCTGCTTGGTATGTGTCCCCTTCCTCTCCTGGAAGACAAACCAAACCCTGTATCATGTGCTCTCTGTTACTCTCTTGCCCTGCCCAGTTCTATACTCATGTCAAAGGATCACCATTTATATGGTACACATGACATCAATCTACTGGCATCTGTCTGCTTTTTATTTTTTTGCAAAGTAATGTTGAAGGATCAAACTCACAGAGAAGTGAAAATACCAAGCATGAATAAACCACACTCATTATGCAATATAGTTAATAGGATTGCTATTACAGCTGTGCCTGACTTTTCAAAATGAAGGGGAAAATCTCAAAGGATTTAGCCAATATCTGGAGCTCCAGGATCCTGCCTTGCAAAACACAGTAGCAGTTGATGGTTGTCTGGTTCTAGAATAGGCCTCAAGCACCTGGAAAAACTTCTTCAAAATGTCCTGTCCAGCAACAAGTGCAATAGAACTGCTCCAAAAGGCGACACAACAGGAAATCTGCTAATTTATGCATCAATAGAGATAGTCTAGTCTACTTTACAAAACCAACCAAGATATTAAAATTTCTTGCTAGTCATTGACAAATGGAATGATTGTATGACTATTTCATCACACATAACATAATATACTGCAATGCTAAAAAGTCAGGGAAAGAGGACTGAGAAGTGATGTAACAAAATCACACACATCTCATGCCCAGTGGAGAAAAAAAAATTGCTGAGATTAAGGGTATGCCGTCAGTCTACATTCTACTACATAAAATGTTCATGGGAATAAATTTTTAAATCATTCTATGGAGTGTTTCTCAGCCTCCTAACTGTCAAGAGATGACTGTAACCGTTTAAGATGAGATGGTAGGTCTGAATAAACTGTTACGCTAACTGTTCTCTAGAGCACAACATGCAGTAACGTACCGAGCTCCTGTCAATAGTTAATCTTAACTAAGGATTAAATGGTTATAACTAAAACTCCAGCACCAGTGCTTAACAACAACAACAACAACAACAACAACAACAACAACAACAACAACATAGTTTAAAGTAGTTTTGCTTGGATTCAGTTTATGAAATGTTGATATGTTTAATCTATGGTAACCCATAACCATCCATTCAATCTGCACTGTGCTATATAGCAAGTTAAAGCCCGTACTGGCACAATTATTCTATAAGAATGTGCATGAGATTTGGATTGTCCTGTAGTATATCAGGCATCATTGCTTTATAAGTACACCTCATGAATGGACTCCTCTCCCTTTTAACTGTTTTTAACCGTAGGAACTGGACATAGGCTATTCTAAACACTGCTGTTCAAGAATTGCTCCTATCCCAGCACCCTGGTACAGCATACTTTGTTTCATTTAAGTGAACATGGGGCGACATAGGGTACAGTTTGTGGCCTACTGGAATTACATTCTGTTTAGACGATTCTGTCAACTACAGAATTAATCACTTCCCAGTGATATGGTTGCTAATACATATGATACACTGGATATATTAATACATTAATATCCTGGAAAAGATGGTTGGGGCCTAACATGCTCTTCTGAAAGCAGTGGAATGAGATATAATTGTAATAAACAATTGGATTCTATCAGATCTAGAGAAGAGGAGAAGAGAAGAGATTAAGTTTATACCCTGCCCTTCACTACCCAAAGGAGTCTCAGCGCGGTTTACAGTCTTTTACACATTACAACTGAGTTGACAGAGTTCTGAAATGTACAGACTGGAGGTAAGGATGAGCTGTGGTTCTAAATGCTTCTTTGTATGCAACCCTTCTTGTAGATGATTAAGCAGCACATCAGGAAGGAAGAGTTAACACTGATCACTTAGTGATGTGCTAATTTACAGGGTTTAAAAATTATATGGAAGAGCTTTTAAAATATTTCCCCCTCTTTCTTTATTATATTAGATTAAAACCTTTCTATACCAGACTGCAAAAGACTAAGGTAGTTGCCTAGTTAATGACATATATACCTGGAATACTGATGATACCCAACTCAAAAGCTGCAGCTGTCATCCAGCTTTTTAATATAAATATTAAAATGAAAGAACAAAGCCACGGGAAAGAACAAAGCTGTGGGAGTCACCAAGCTTCAGGTCTCACGCTGGTGCTTCGACCTCCACAACAGAAACCTGATGAACACATTCTGCCTAAAAAGACTGAAACTATCAAAAGGTGGTCCCAGTGGGTGGTCTCGCTTACAGAATGATGTGGTATAGTCCAGAGTTCTACCACCTCAGTCTATCATCTCATTCTGCATATGCAGATCAGATCTTACCCTTCACTATGTATTTCTGATATCTCCAAATACATGCATCCCTCTAAATATAGGGCAATATTAACTGAGCCATATATTAATACATAACCAAATAAAGAACAAAAGACCTGTTGATCACAAAATGTACAAATCTCCCAGTTTCAGAAGTTTTTTAAAAAAAATTACAACTGCAGCGTGCATGACGTCAGTCTGCCTACACGCACTATTTCAAATGCTCCCCAAATTAGCCAGGAACACTTAATGTAGCATTCAGCTCAGGCTGTAGCTTGTTTCTAGGGTGTTACATTAATGATGATTCAAAGAGTTCAGAATCTAATCACAGTGATAAAAATAGAAAATTTCTACTTATAACAATTCATTATACAACAGGTCTTCCTCCAGCTTCTCTTCGCTGCTCATTACCTCCCTATGCAATTCTCCTCAGCATCTGGGGTATTTTCTCTTGATTGCAAAAGAAAACAGGAAAAATCCCTCAAGCAATTTCTTCTGGAACTTCCCCGAGCCCACTTTAATTCTGAGGGCTGCTTCTTGGTATCCCAAACATATGATCTCATAGAATTTCTCCTTTGGTGTGTCTTCGGATTTGATAGTTCGTGCTTGTAGTGCTTATTTTGTAAGCCACCACAGGCAGGTTCCTGGAGAGGTGGCATAAGATTTGTTCTAAACAAATGAACAAATGTGTAATGTCCTGCCTGAAATTCATAGCAGCTGTGCAAGATAGCGAGGAAAACATGTCTTGTGTGAATGAAGCGGCTCAGACGAAAACCATGAGACTGCTGGTTGGTTTCAACAGTACCTTCTTTTCTCACTGTTTTGTCGTTTCCCTCACTCTGCCCTTCAGACATGCTGAGAGGCCCAAGAGAGCTCTTGCAGATGCTTTGATGCCATATTGTCAAGTCAGAGACAAAAACAGAAAAATGCCCCTTTGTACCTCTTTTGAGACTAATGCTGCTTCTAAGCATGCTTAGCAGTAATGTGTTTAGGAACAAAAAAAAAATTGCAATGGCTTTTACAATCACACTTCAGGGGATAGCCAGCAATAATTGCCACGAATAAATAAAGTGAAATGTTAGAGCTTGGAGCAATACAGGCTAATTATAATTATTGTATGGCGTTGTGTGTAGAATAACCAGGAGATCCAAAGATTGTCTGGCAGCCGCAAGTTTTAGCTCTTATCATTATGCAGGTGGTGAGTAATACCAGCTGACCAAAGGCAACTGGTGGCCTTTCCCAGTTCCCTTCCAGAGCTAGTGAGAAAGAACAAAGATGCACGAGTGCTTGTTTGTGTTGCAAGAGTAGTGCATGTCACTCTCTCCAAAGCTGTGCCAGGCTGACTGATTAGCTCTCTGCTGTTAAAGGTTACAGCCCCAAGCTACAATTAGTAGTGCTATAGTAAACAGCGCTTCCTGGAAGGACTAGTTGGTTAGCTAGGTATTTCACACCCCTACCCAACTGGTTGTGAATTTTTTAAAAACAACTGCCTTCAAAATATTTTTAAAATGCCCATCTTCTTGCAGAGGTGCCCTGTTCTTATTGAGGGAGGGAAGGGTGGTCAAGGAAGCCAGCTATATCTGTCAGCAGAGCCTGGGCAGCTCCCACTTTTGTGCTTCCTGAATCCTGGCATTTTTCTCCTTCTCACAAAAGCTCATACCTTGAATAAACCTTTGCTGGTCTTAAAGGTGCCACTTTAAATTTGTTCTCCATTCTCCACCATCACTGCCAAGTTGCAGCATCTTCTTTGCAGGTTTCTGGCTGGGGTATGTAGGATTATAGAGACAGGATACTTTTTGTCATGCTTGTTGGCAATCCTATTTCTGGCTCTCTCTGTTCCGGGAATAGGGGGAGGAGTCTCTAGTGGATCTGATTTGTAGGGTGCTTTTGAGGCTCTCTCCCTTCCTTTTTCCTTTCTCCCCCTATCTTTGCCCTTTCTATTCTGGTTTGCAGTAGTGAAATTTGCAACAATGAGAGCAGCTTCAGTGGCTGTTGCTTCTGTGCGAGCTCACGAGCTGAATTAATTGCTGGGCAAGCTGGGAACAGAATGTGTGTATGTGTCATTCTGTTCATTTTGTTTAGCTTAAGGAGGATATTAAGAGTTGTGTTGTCCCACGTGGTAGAGGCCCTTGCCTCCCTAAACAAAGTGTGGAAAAATTAAATTGGGAAGGCCAAATGTGTGCCCCTAAATGCTCATGGAACTGTGGGTGGGGGGATTAGGCCAATCAAGGATCTCCAGCAAATGCTTCCAGCCACCACCGATTGGCATGCCACCGATTGGCATTATTTATGTATTCACTGCAGGAAACTCAAATGTAGCTCCATAAAGTGTAAAGCAGCTCTTAACTTGGTCATACCCCAGTCACCTCTGATAAATACTCTGAATTCCATTTATCTGCAGTTTTCTCAGGTTAAAGAAAGAGAGTCAAGATTCTTTAATTTGTTTCTGTATCTGCTTGTGATGCTTATCACCTGTCACAAGCCATCAGTCCCTTTTGTGTTGCCACAGCTGGCTGCTGGGGGAAAATAAGTGGTTGCGATGTGACAGAGGCTTTTGACTTCAGGTGTTGAATAAGCTACAGAAGCAGATGAACTCTTCAGAAAGAGAACCTATTTTAATGCAAATGTCCCTGGGAATAAAATAAAATCCCGAGGGAACAAAAACCCATCAAAATTGGCAGAAGCTGCACAATCAATTTGATTCTCCCTAAATAGAAATGGTTCCCCCCCAAGTTATCCATGAGATGTCATCTGTTCAGTAAAGAGAATGCTAACATGCAAAGTAGGTCAAATGAGCACACACAGAAATATGAAAACAACCCACACAGAAATACTAAGCTAAAAGATGTATGATGGTGAACTGGCAAGAGAGAGCTTCATGAAGTACCAATGTTTCACCTCCGGAGATAAAGAGGGAATGATAACATGGTGATTTTGACTGAAATGAGCACAAACTGACCAAAACTACTGAAGTTATCCACTGAACGCACAGTATGAGTTACCATTCAGGAGCAGAATCAGTCCTACAGAGCTAGCAGTAGGAAAGTTAATACTGGCCCCGGTCATATGGGCCAGAAAATGCGGGGGGGGAGGAGGCGTGGCTGTTCGCCCTGGAGCAAAATAAGGCACGGTAGCCCAATCACATGGGCCACCGGGTTGCCACGCTCCAGCTCTGAGTGCTGATCACACTGCGCTGCTGCAGTGCGGCAAAAAAGCGGCGCAGCAGACTACGCAAGCCGTGCTGGTGTAAAGTGCTCATGTGCTGTGGTGGGGGCAGGGGGCGGGCCACTGTCGGTGTCTTGCGTGTGCGCATGCACCATTCGGCATTGGTGTGCATCCCATGGGAACTTACAACATCCGGAAACCCCGGGACATGAGCGGGCGTCGGATGCTGTGGGATACTGGCACTTCCGCAATCAGACGCCGGCCTTTGCCCCAGGGTTTCCGGAAACTAGTGCTTCTGCCCTGGTAGTTTTTTACTCCGCATCTTCAGAGGGAAGCCGTGGGTTGGCCACAGGAGTGCTACACCTCCCAGATGTGCCTGTGTGATCATGCACGGAAACTCCACAGGGCTACTGTGCCTTCGGCGGGGCAAATGCTCTGTGTGAATGGGGCCACTGCTTCTTGGTGAGGGAAAGAGGCTATAACAATGCATATAAAGATGGTCCACAGAACTGGGCAGACTAAAGCTCCACAGGGCTGAATGGGGATGCTGAAAGGACAGGGGGAACCAACTGCTGCAACCTCTCCCTGAAGTCAGTTTCTTTGGGCACACACATTCAGAGAGGCTAGTGGGGGTTGAAGTCCCAGTAATTCTCATAGCAGTTTCTGCACAGAAAAGAAATACAAAACAGATCGAAAGGTTCAAAATGCTCTGTGTCTGCCTCTACTTAATCTTAGCTGAGTTAAGGCAGGAATCATTTTGAAGGACCATTCTTGCACCATTTATGGCTGCTGCATGATTTTCTTCCTTCACACTTTCACATTTTCTGGCAACGTCATGGTCATTTTGTGACAGCCATCAGTTGTTCACTAGGATTAACAACACTGACATTATCCTGTGAGAGAAGGTCTGGTTTCCTGAACCCGATCCCTTTTACTAGGGCCAACCAAATCATCACAAAACTGTGAGAAGGCTTTCATGTTCCCCATTGGCTGTGAACTTGCATAAGGGTTGCCAGCCTCCAGATGGCACCTGAAGATTGCCCACTATTACAACTGATCTCCAGATGACCAGGATCAGTTTCCCTGGAGAAAATGGCTGCTTTGGAAGGCAGACTCTATGGCATTGTACCCTGCTGAGGCCCCTCCCCTCCCCCAAACCCCACCCTCCCCAGGCTCCACCCCCCAAATCTCCAAGTATTTCCCAACCCAGAGCTGGCAACTCTAACTTACATGAATGATACCACCCAGGTCTTGTCTGATACTGAGAGGATGGCTGATACCACTGATTCAGAATCACTGGAATCAAGGACATTCTGGAATGCTGGTCTGAGATGGTGTCTTCTGGGTACTCACTGGGGCAACTTTGCTGGCTGCCGGGGATTTAGAACATAAGAACATAAGAACATAAGAGAAGCCAATGTTGAATCAGGCCAATGGCCCATCTAGTCCAACACTCTGTCACACAGCGGCCAAAATATACCAGGTGCCATCAGGAGGTCCAGCAGTGGGGCCAGGGCACCAGAAGCCCTCCCACTGCTGCCCCCTCCAGCACAAAGAATAGAGTGCATCACCTGCCCCAGACTGAGAGTTCTCATTCTATACCCTGTGGCTAATAGCCACTGGTGGACTTCTGCTCCATATGTTTATCTAATTTCCTCTTGAAACTGTCCATGCTTGCAGCTGCCACGACCTCCTGTGGCAGTGAATTCCATATGTTAATCACTCTTTGGGTGAAGAAGTATTTCCTTTTATCTGTTCTAACCCGACTGCTCAGCAATTTCATAGAGTGCCCACGAGTTCTTGTATTGTGAGAAAGGGAGAAAAGTACTTCTTTCTCAACCTGCTCAATCCCATTCATAATCTTATAAACCTCGATCATGTCACCCCTCAGCCGTCGTTTCTCCAAGCTAAAGAGCCCCAAGCATTTTAACCTTTCTTCACAGGGAAGGTGTTCCAACCCTTTTATCATTCTAGTTGCCCTTCTCTGCACTTTTTCCAATGCTATAATATCCTTTTTGAGATGTGGTGACCAGAACTGTACACAGTATTCCAAATGAGGTCGCACCAATGATTTATACAGGGGCATGATGATACTGGCTGATTTGTTATCAATTCCCTTCCTAATAATCCCCAGCATAGCGTTGGCCTTCTTTATTGCAGCTACACATTGTGTAGACATTTTCAGCGAGTTATCCACTACGACTCCAAGATCTCTCTCTTGGTCAGTCTCTGCCAGATCAGACCCCATCAACGTGTATTTATATTTAGGATTTTTGGCTCCAATGTGCATCACTTTGCACTTGGCCACATTGAACCCCATTTGCCACGTTGACGCCCACTCACCCATCCTCAACAGATCCCTTTGGAGTGCCTCACAATCCTCCCTGGTTTTCACCACCCTGAACAACTTCGTGTCATCTGCAAATTTAGCCACATCACTGCTTACTCCCAATTCCAAATCGTTAATAAACAAGTTAAAAAGCATGGGACCGAGTACTGATCCCTGTGGTACCCCACTGCTTATCACCCTCCACTGAGAAAGTTTCCCATTTATACTCACTCTGTTTCCTATTTATAAGCCAGTTTTTGATCCACAAGAGGACTTGTCCTTTTATCCCATGACTATTGAGCTTACTTAGGAGCCTTTGATGAGGAACTGTATCAAAAGCTTTCCGGAAGTCAAGGTAAATAATATCTATTGGGTCCCCCTTGTCCACATGTTTGTTCACTCCCTCAAAAAACACTAACAGGTTAGTGAGACAAGATCTTCCCTTACAGAACCCATGCTGAGTCTGCCTCAATAGTTTTTGTTCATCAATGTGCCTACTAATTCTTTCCTTAATAACAGTTTCCACCAACTTACCCAGTATCGATGTCAGACTGACTGGCCTGTAATTTCCTGGATCTCCCCTGGAGCCCTTTTTAAAGATGGGAGTGACATTAGCTACCTTCCAGTCATCAGGAATGGAGGCAGATTTTAAAGAAAGATTACATATTTTTGTCAGGAGATCCACAAGTTCACATTTGAGTTCTTTCAGAACTCTCGGATGAATGCCATCCGGGCCTGGTGATTTATTAGTTTTTAAATTGTCCATCAGTCGGAGGACTTCCTCTCTTGTCACCGCAATCTGATTCAGGTCTTTCAAACCCCCTCCCGAAATCAGTGCTTCTGGAGTGGGCAAACACTTCTCCTCTTCCACAGTGAAGACAGAGGCAAAAAATGCATTCAGCTTCTCAGCCATTTCCCTATCATCCTTCACTACTCCTTTTACCCCTTGGTCATCCAAGGGCCCCACTGCCTCCCTGGCTGGCTTCCTACTTCTAATGTATTTGAAGAAAGTTTTATTGTTGGTCTTTATGTTTTTTGCGATATGCTCCTCATATTCCCTTTTTGCTTGCCTGATCACAGACTTGCATTTTATTTGCCATAGTCTGTGTTCCCTTTTATCAACCTCACTAAGACTAGCTTTCCACCGCTTAAAGGAATCCTTCTTACCTTTTACAGCTTCCATTACTTTATTTGTTAACCATGCAGGCTTTTTTCTATACCTATTTGTACCTTTCCTAACTCGCGGTATATATTTTTTCTGAGCTTCTAGGATTGTCTTTTTAAA
The DNA here is from genome assembly GCA_029375565.1 of Gekko gecko. Classification (NCBI taxonomy): domain Eukaryota; kingdom Metazoa; phylum Chordata; class Lepidosauria; order Squamata; family Gekkonidae; genus Gekko; species Gekko gecko. The sequence continues at coordinate 144,361,310 of JAPDNY010000006.1, forward strand.
TAGTCTCCAAGCTTCCCCAATGGTTTTGACCTTCTCCACTCTTCCTTTCAATTTCTTCCTCACATGTCCCCTCATACCAGAGAAGTTACCCCTTTTAAAGTTAAAAGTGGTTGCGTCAGTCTTTTTGGGCAACTCCCTATCTGTACAAATGTTAAACTCAATGACATTATGGTCACTGTTTCCAAGTGGTGCAATCACTTTTACATCTCTCACCAGGTCTTGGGTGTTACTTAGGACCAAATCCAAGATCGCCTCTCCCCTGGTAGGATCTGTGACCATCTGTTCCACAGCACAGTCATTGAGAGTGTCTAAGAACGCAATCTCTTTTTCCCGACTAGAACTCATATTGACCCAATCAATGTGTGGGTAGTTAAAGTCGCCTATTACAACACAGTTATTTCGTCTAGCCGCTATCTTTAATTCATTCATCATTTTATAATCCTCCTCTATCTTTTGATCTGGTGGGCGATAACAAACTCCCACTGTTAAGCCTCCTTTTGGACCCACTATTTCAACCCATAGCATTTCCAGAAGGGAATCCAATTCTCTTACCCTCTCAATCTTACTGGATGGTATACCCTCTCTGACATACAGAGCCACCCCACCTCCAACCCTTTCCCCCTATCCTTCCGATATAATTTATAACCAGGAATCACCGTATCCCACTGATTTTCCTCATCCCACCAAGTTTCTGAAATACCCACAATGTCTATTTCCCCCCAACACCAAGCATTCCAACTCCCCGATTTTACCTCGGAGACTTCTAGCATTTGTGTATAAACACTTATCGTTTCCCACGTTTGTTAAGCCCACAGCCTTCCTCTTGCTGCCTCGAGACCTTGCCAGGCAGTTCCTATCATTAGCCACAGTCTCAGTGGACAATTGTAATCCATTTCCTTGTACAAAAGTAATAGCTACCCCTTCATCTCTTTGAGATGAGCCATCCCGAACCAGAGACTTTTCATCTCCTGTCGGCTTTCCCCCATTATTCAGTTTAAAAACTGCTCTGCCACCTTTTGATTTTGAGCGCCAGCAGCCTGGTTCCTTCTCGGGACAAGTGGAGACCGTCCCTTTTGTACAGCTCCCTCTTGTCCCAAAAAGCATCCCAGTGCCTAACAAACTTGAACCCTTCCCCCCTACACCACCGTCTCATCCACGCATTGAGACTCCTGATCTGTGCCTGTCTCTCCGGCCCTGCGCGTGGAACAGGTAGCACTTCCGAGAAGGCTACCTTGGAGGTCCTGGCCTTGAGTTTCCTGCCCAGCAGCCTAAATTTCTCCTCCAGGACCTCACGACTGCATTTCCCCACATCGTTGGTGCCGACGTGCACCACGACCACTGGCTCCTCCCCAGCACTATCTACCAGCCTATCTAAAACACGCGTAATGTCCGCTACCTTCGCACCAGGCAGGCAAGTCACCATACGGTCAGTACGCGGGTTCGCCACCCAGCTGTCTACCTGCCTAAGGATCGAATCACCAACTACCAAGAGCCCCCCTCCCACCCTTCCCAGGGACGGTTCCTTGGTACGAAAGGATACCCGTTCACCAGCTGAAGAAGAGGTCCCTTCTGAGGGCACATTCCCCTTAACCTCAGCATGGTGCCCCTTTTCCCCTTGACCCTCATGCTCCCTGGCAGCAGCCGGGCTGCCAGATCCAGAGTGGGACATATCTAACAAGTCCCCGAGAGTCTTCCCCGTGCACCTAACTGACTGTCCCTGCTTCTCCAGGTCAGCCACCTTGGCCTCAAGGGAGCAAACTCGCTCCCTGAGAACCAGGAGCTCCTTGCACCGAGCACACACCCAAGACTTCTGACCAGTGGGCAGATAGTCATACATGTGACACTCCATGCAAAACACTGGATAGCCCCCAACCCCCTGCTGGCATTCTGGCTTCATAATTGTTTTTAAACAAATACTTTTCTATAACCCCCTTTTAAAACCCTTTGTATTTATATGGCTCCTGTTGTAGGAGTCTACTTACCTTACCTTACCAAGGAGCCAAGGTCCTGGCTTCCTGGCTCTTCCTGGGCTTCTTACAGAGCCCCTAGGCCAAGAGCCACAGGCAAAGAGCCTCGCCCTTTTGCTCTCGCCCTTCGGCTCGTGCCTCTTGCAAACTTCCTGCCTTAAATGGAATTGTCTCCCAGGAGAGGGTGTGGCCAGCAGCTACTCAAAATCACCCAAGGCACTTAATGACGGTCAAACAAAGCCCCTTTCACACTCCAACTCCAGCAGCCAGGAGTCTGCTATTCAATCTCACCCAAGCACTTAATTACAGGCAACACAATGACCCTTTCACACCCTAACTCCAGCAGTCAGGAGTCTGTTTTGATTTCCCCCAAAGTGCTGCATTTAGCTGGGAGGCTCTATCACTGTAGACCTTGGATATGAACTGTTTGCATGTCCTTTGCCAAGGTTATAAGGCAGAGGGAATGGCAGCCACAGGAAAGCATCTTACCAGTACTGCACTGTAGGTTTCCAAGATGTTTATATGTTTTTTTAATAGACTATATACATTTTTAATTTTTGAAGAAGAGCATATTCTGAATGTTTCCTTGTCTCACAGCAGCAAAGGGAGGCCGAAGGAAGCTGGGAGTGCCCCTTTCCACTTTTCGGACCTGAAAATGGGGGAAAAACATAACTGTGGAGGGTAATGTCTTGCATTCAGCTGGACTATAGAATCTTAAATGGGTGGCCTAAACAGTACTCATTTCTAACGCCCACTACCTAAGTTTGAAGGAGAATTCTGTGTTAAAAATGTTTTCCCATGAACACATGAAGTTGTCTCTGGCTGGCAGGAGATCCGCTAGACGCCAACCAGCAATCTTCCACACCACACATCACACTGATCCTTTTAACTGGAGATGCTGGGGATTAAACCTGGGTACAGGTGCTCTGCTGCTGACCCACAGCCCCTCCCCTAATTTTATTTATTTTCTAAAAAAAATCTGCTGCTCAGTTAATCAGAGGGACCATTTTAATCAGGTGAAATCTGATTCATCATTAATAAATAGTTCAGCCCTGGAAGAAACATCTGAGGATGTAAAAATCTGGGCGCCTACACACCACTGCTGCCTTGAAAACTGGCTTCCTCCAGGCAGCCTCATGCATTCAATATGATCCTATGCCAAGAGCCAAACTAGATGAAATGAAAATAACATCCATACAGGGCCCCAAACTGGACTGGGGACACAGTGCAAGAGGAGAAGGAGTTTAACCTTCCCCTTGCATGGTTTCACCTATCAAACCCAAACCTGTAAGAAAAAAAGACAGGAATCCTCTTTTTACCTGTCTTTCCCCCCTTTGAGGGGTAATAACAGCACGTGTAGAACAGTTTGCTTTGGTCAGCCAGGTAGGAGTTAATCCTTTTATCTCCCTTCCTTGTGTCCCCAGTCTGAATCAGAACATCTATTTATTAAAAACACCTGTTCTTAAAAACATCTTAGAAATCTTTCAGAACTACATCTAGTTTGATCCAGAGACCAGAATGTAAGGACAAAGGGGCCCATCCTTTAGCACCACTCTGTTTCTCATTTTCCACTCATTTGCTTGGACAAGCCTGGAAGGAAACCTGAGACAGGAACATGTGAGTGAGAGCCGACGTCTTCCTGTCTTGTGCACCTGAGTAATCTCTCCCTCCCACAAACCTTGCACCTCAGACCCTTGGCTTGCTCCACAGTAAATCTGTGTGCAAATATGTGATGATCCCTGGCAATTACAAGGTCTAGACCAGAATAAAGAAAGCACATAGTTAGCAACCCTGTCCTGTCAAGCCAAGTGGAACACTAGTCTGTTGAGGATACAATAGGACAGGTGCAACTTTCCCACAGATTAGAGAGAAATATGCTCACTGCAGAGACTTACTCATCTCACTGTCATGGGGCCTCCACAGAGAAGAAAGAAGAGAAATCTGTGAGGTATTTTCTCTTAGCTAATCAAACTTGATCATCATAAACAAAGAAATGATTTGCCTTCAGACAGGCTTCAGCCTCTAAAGCATTCAGTGACTGTGGGACACTTCCTTTGTCATAAAGTAGGTCAGTAAAAGGCAAGATGTTGCTATAGCAATTTTTCATAATACTTCATATTTCCCCCTGGCGATTTACGTGATTTTTCCTGCTAGATGAAGAAAGAGCTGCTAAGTCAGTCGGCTGATGGTCAACTTTAGCTTTGTTTTCACATGGCCTTCCCCTTAGTTGCACCGTGAGGGCAGACAGCAAACCAGGAAACTTGCAAATTCCACTTCCATATTTTCCCAATTTCATATGCCTCTAAAGTGCTATCTTCTACTAAATCTGTCAGATTAACACCAGAGACTCTGTGACTTTTTAATTACAAACAGTACAGCTTTCCCTCACTGGGTTCTTTTCCTGTGTGTTTCTGCTTCTCTTATACACTTCTGGCTAGGACTTCTGGCTCCTCCCTTCTTCCCTGGGCCAAACAGAGGCTCACATTTCTGTACAGAGTCTTACCATTGATCCATGTTGTCTAGTATTGTTTCCTCTCATTGGCTGAAGCTGGTCAAGGTTTCAGACAGAAGGCATTACCAAGCCCCTTACTACCTGAGATCCTTTGATATGGATGTGGTGGGAATGGAACCTTTGACATTCACATGCAAAGCGTGTGTCCTACCACTGACCTGTGGCTCTTCCCCTTAAAATTCTCGAAGGTGGCTTCTCTCCCTCCTCCTGTTTCAAGCTTGTTTGGGAGTCAAATCTGGGACTAAACCAGAATCATGCTCCTAGATCAATAAACCCAATGATTATTTTGCAGTTTCTGAAGAAATAGGTGAAATGCAGACCTGGGCCATACTGTACCTCTCACGTCTCCCTATGCTTCAGGTGCAGGCCCAGCTCAGCGTTGGCTCCTCTTGTCCCTCTGGATTCCAGGCTGGGTCCTCATGAAGATCTAGGGTTTCAAGAGGAAAAGACATTTTAAACAAAGTTCAGTTTCTCTCACTCTCTTTTAGCTTGATGTTTTTTTTGTGTGTGTATTTGTGCTGACTGAGGATTGTGGATCAATTGGCATGGCTCAAGACTTCAGGACATCTTTGCTTGTACATATTGCCAAAGGGCTGGTGTGCCTTCTTTTGAGGGTGCAGCAGAAATCTTTAGGAAAGGTTGTTCTCAGAGGTTAATGATTGTGCTGACCTCCACACTGCAGGCCTGTTCTTTTTGCTTGTATAGAAACTCATTCGCTTTCTGGTTCTAAGCACATTGTTCCTTAAGGGCAAAAAAGCCCTGCTGACATCAGCTGTATTTCTTCTGCTAAGTCATTGAACTTTTGCTTACATTAGGGAAAACTCCTACCTATGTTCTCTTGTCTGTGTATCTGCCCATTGATTATCTTCCAAGGAGAATAAAATACCCAGAAACAAAAGCTTTAATGTGAACATATTTGAAATACTATGTGGCCCTATAAAGACATCCAATTGGGATTCAGACTTCTAATTCCTGACTTTACCATTCTGAGAAGGCACTCAATGGCACAGTTTGTTTTGAGTGGATTTTTGCAATCCGTATAGAACAGGTATTAAAATATTAATGTGTCATACTAACTCCCAAATTTCATAATAACGTAAATCCATAATTGCTGAAGTCCCATAATGAAGTTCACCAATCATGGATTTGTTCCTGCCCATCCACTTTTTGAAAAAACAAACAAACCCGCATTGTGCTCATAAATGTAGAACTGTTTGTTCTTAGTCTGTTCTTTTTCATAATTGTTTGTCATTCTGGGAAATTGCTGCATCGTCTTCAGAAAGGTGGAAACACTAGAAAGAAAAAGGAGCAATAAAAAGAACATTCTTGTCATGAACTTCCTTTGGGGCTGACTGAACTGGGAAAGAGAATGTCAGCATTCTAACAAAAGACTTGAAATTATTACCTCTGCATAGCTGCATTTCATGCATCTGATTAAGTAGACTGTAGACTACAAATGTTTAGGCTTCAAGAACTATTGCAATTGATGTCCAAGTTGCCAGCAAGATCACTCCTTCTTTTAATCAGGATCAAAACTAATAGTATTTCCATGGGAGCAAAGATTTCCACCCTCAGAGCACCATTTCCACCCTCCCTGGCAACAGATCAAAATGACCCCTACCAAACTCTCAGGAGGGAGGAGGCAAGACAGTTGTGCTCCACAGGTGGAAATACTGTCCTAGATTCAAGACAATCCCTGGATAGAAACACACACATTTACCACTATGTGTGAATGCCAAATAAGTGTTTATCAGAGCAGTAACAGCTACTTCAATTCAGAGTTTTTATGAAGTGAAATACTTTTGTGCTGGACTTTGCACATTACTGAATTTTTGTGTTTCCCTGCATAGATACTGAACATGCCCATCAACTAAGGGCTTCTAAGATGCACCGTTCTGTGTCCCCTTCAAAGTACACGAAGGTGGTAGACATAACCTTTTCTGTAGTAGTACTCCACCTTTCAAACTCTCCCCCAGAGCCATTTGCCTGGCTCCTAGCCTACTTAGGTGAAAACTATTTTGTTAACCCAGACTAATTTGAAGATATTCTACCCATTCTGACGGCTTCATTTAATGCTCTACTTTTTTATGCTGTATCTCTTATGGAATGTTATTCTTTTTAATTGGCTTGATAATAAGCATTTTTTTGCCGCCAATTTATTTATTATGGTTTCTTTATGGTTACAGCTATTGCTGTTTTTATCTGCTTTTGATAAGTGCTTCATCATGTAATTGTTAGAAGCTACCTTGACAGTCTTTTTTTTTTTTTATCAAAACCCTCCTAAAAAGGAGAGGAATTTATTCTTTTTATAAATAGAAAAAGGTAGGGTATATAGAGGGATAAAGAAAAGAGCGGAGTGAGTATTCTGTTAATAAAGGTTAGTTTAAATCAATATAGATACAGTTTTTGGCAATCTCCGTGATTTGAGAGTCTTCTTTTCATCTAACAAAAATTCAAAATAACTCTGTTAATGAGGTTAGTAATGTCCTTTGGGGTTAATTATTAGTCATCTCCTTTTTGACGCTTCCCGAACAGTTATTTCTTAGGTTGTCTTCCTTTGGTATCCCTCAAGTTATAGGATGGGCCACCTTTGGTTTTCACTTCTCCCGCTCCGGCACCTCCCTCCTCTGGGCCGCTGTCATCTTCACTACTCAAATCTGTCCACGTTGCGAGTGCTGCCTCTTCCTCTGGACTGGCGTGTCTCTTCAGAAATTCCTGCGCCTTGAAGATGGAGTCAATCTTCTCTCTTTTATCCTTGTACTTGAACAAAAGGCCTTCAGGATAGGTCCATCTGTATATGACCTGTCTTCTTTGTAGAAAAGTGGTCAATCCTTTATAAGCTTTCCTTTTCATCCGGATTTCATAAGGCACATCTTTCAATATTCTGATGGTCTGCTCCCCAATTTTCAAGGGCACCGCTGCAACTGCACGCAAGATTTGATCTCTGGTACTCTGCTTGACAAACTTGACAACCACTTCTGCTGGCAGATTATTTTTTTTTTGTAAATGTGGAGTAGGCCCTATAGACCTTATCCATTTCTTCTTTTAACTCACGCTGATCTCTGCCAGTTACGGGTGCCAAGGCATTCGCAAGTATAGATCTGAGATCTTCCTTCTCTTCTTCTTTAATGCCCTGAAATCGAAGAGTCAGATTCGATTTTTCCATTTGCAACATCAAAATTCTTTTTTCTTGCACATCCTGATGCTTTTCTAACTTGTTGACCCTTTTCTTCACTTTTCCGATGTCTTCCGACGAGACCAAACATTTCTGTGCGATCTCCTCCATCTTCTTTGACGTCTCTGTTAGTTGCCTCTGTTGACTGTTGAGAACACCTTCCATATTAGTTAAGGTTTCGCTGATTTTCTGTATCTGGACCAGCAGAGGGTGCAGTAACTCACTTGTCTGTTGACTGACAGTCGGCTCTGGAGGGGGATTACCCGGTCCGGAAGTCCCGCCTCCCTTCTTCTCCGTTTTCAAAGGGACCTTCTTCATGGCAGACATTTCTTGTATTTGTTTACTTTATAAAAGTTCGTGATGTGTCGCTCAGGAGTCCTGCTGACTCATTCGCTTCAATGGCACCCCAAAGGTAATTTCGCCAACCCTTCTTCCCTTTCGTCCCCCTTAGCTTTCTTATACAAGTCCTGCTTCTCAGTGGGGGGGGGATTCCCCCTCCTCCCAGCTGCTTATTTGCTTACGGGGGAAGGGCTCGGGTTTCGCTTCAAATTCAGACCTCCAACTCACGGTTCCTGCCGTTTCTTCTTTTTGCTTTGATTCATCGCTGTTCCTCACTCCTGTTGGAAATCGGTGGCATTGCTAAGTCCCATTATGGGCACACCGCAGCGGGGTCGATTGGGGCGGGGAGAAAGCCTCAATTTCCCGGCTGACTGCCGGCAAAGAGGCTACTCCCCAAGCGCCCCCGATTTGGAGCCTTTGCCTAAGGCTCACTAGGGTCTTGCAAACCTGCAAAGACCCCCCCCAAACTGCGTGTGGGCTAACCACCTCCGGGAGCTTCCCGAAAGGTGGCCGCCATTCGCAACGCCGGAAACCGAAACCCCTACCTTGACAGTCTTTGGCAGAGTTGGTAGAACTCTGAAAGTTTCTGAAAGCAAGTCAATAATAAATATATCTGTGGAAAAAAACCTGTAATATATGAAGTAGGCCTAATGATGTCTCAGTACAGGTGCACACGTAATGGTCACAATGGTATCTATTATGGCAATGAAGTACAGTGGTATTTGATGCTGATCTCCAATGATTGCTATATGAATTGGCTATGGGAGGTCATCAATGGTACTAATATCTGCTAGGAAATGAATTTTGGGCAGTATTTCTGGCATCCTTTAATAAAAATCCTGATATTTGTCACTATAGCCAGTAGACTCCAGTGGAACAAATCCAGTACCTATAATGTATGACACCAATATCTGTGAACAATAGTTCTGGTACCCTTCAATAAAGCACTGACTCCTCATCTATTAACAGCATAGCTATTGGCCACCACTAATGCTATGAACATCGGCAATCCAAAGCATCGGCATTCATCATTAATGCTACCAGCTTCCATTAGCAAAGGCATGACCATCCATCATTGTTGTTTCCATATCCTCCTCCCAAACCAGCACCCACCAATACCATGGCATCCTCTATCAGTGCAAGTGGCACATTATCACCAACATTCATCAATACTGCCATCAACATCTCTCTGGTGTGCCACCCACATCCATCACAGATACTGCTGGCATCCATCAATAAGGCCACTGGCATCCATCACCAGCACAGTTAGGAGAGGCTGTTAATGCCCTCTGGCAGACCATCAGCAACAGCTTCCCATCTGGACAGAACTAGCAAGGCTTAGCTACATTTTAAAGAGGGAGAGTCCGAGGATCCATCCTTCTACTTTCCTTGGAGATCTCTTAATTTAAATAGTTCTGCAAAGGCAGTGGAGGGATGAGCCCCATTGTCTGTAATTCTGCTTTTGTCTTTGCATGCCGCAGCATCTCAAATATAGCTGTGCTATAATTAAGTTTAATTAATAATCATCAAGGCAGTGCATATGAGCAATTGTGTCTGGGTTACGTTAACTGCCAAACTCTACTACTTCCTTTAACGCCCACTCTAAAGCCTCTCCAATTTCAGTATTTGTTCACTTAGTTACTATTTGGCAAGGGATGAATATAACAAAGATAAGTTGAATATTAAAGGTGCAGGATGAGCCTTAGCTGAAAATGGTCACTATCATGGAATAAAAAAGGAATCTGAGCATCTCCAGGACTCACAGGTGTTGGCTATGCCACATGACTGCAAGATGGATGTCCCTGGTTACTTCTATCCAAGGGTGCTTTCACATATGCCGGATAATGCACTTTCAATGCACTTTGCCTCTGGTTTCTACAGCAGCTTGCAAACAGCTGCTGAAATACACTGAAAGCTGGATTGAAAGTACATTATTCAGGGTGTGTGAAAGCATACTAAGTCTCTGTTGCTGTAACTCCTTAGGACCAGCCACCAGAGTATTTCTGCAGAGGGAAGGATTTTTGGCTACGGAACATGACTTTCCTGCCTTCCCCCCTCCAGCTACAGCTCCAAACGCCCCCTGAAATGCTCCTTCTGGGGGGACATTTTGGGCTGCAGATAGAGGTGAGAATGTTGTGCTCTGTGGACAGGAATCCTTCTGGAAACACCCTGGTGGAAGCCAAGCTAATGTCCTTCTCAGAGGAACCCCCAAAAACCAGCAAGAAGACTCTGATTGTTCAGAAGACTATCAGAGCGAAACAAGTTCTTTAGAAAAACATGTTGCCAATCCTCAGCAACCATTATCCAATTTTTTTTTAAAAAATGATTTAAATTAGCATGTTTAGATGTAAAAGAGGATCAATGTAAATTGGATGGCAATGGTATCTTGACACTGCCTGTTCTACTGCATTTGCCAGATGGAAAAAAATCAAACAAAGTTTGAGTCCAGTGGCACCTTTAAGACTAACAAAGTTTTATTCAGGGTATAACAAAAAAACACTTTGTTGGTCTTAAAGGTGCCAAAAGGTATCTGAGGAAGTGAGCGCTAATCCACAGAATCTGTTGCTGGAATAAAATATGTTACTCTTTTAGGCAGGGTTATTTAATAGAAAAAGAGGTGCAGGTGCTCATTAGCATAACTTATTTGCATATGCCACATCCCCTGACATCACCAGAAGTGTGTCAGAAGGCAACACCCACCACTCAGGCTCCACCCCCAAAATCTCCAGCCTCACAGGGCCCGGGGGGGACGACACACGACGAGGATGTCCAGCAAGTAGAATCACACTACCCCCCGAAAATAGCTCTCCCTAAAACCAGAAAACCACTCTAGCCTTTTCCACTTACATAGCTTCATACCGGCCAAACTGAATCACACCAGACAGGTTTAAATTTAACAAGCGATGTTGCATACATTGCTCAAGAATGCTTTTGGTATGCTGTCAGTCCACTAGGCATTGTACATAATTGTTCAACTGCTGAGTAATAGCAGCAGTTGTTTTGCAAAACGTTTATGATTCCATTACAAATTAAAAAAAAAAAAACTATTGAGAAGAGGGGAAAAGATTTTTCAGAGCATGATAGAGGAGCTCCTAATTTACAGTTCATAGCATCTTAACATGGAGTATGGGGTTGTGCTGCAGACTTAGGCTGCGTTCAGACGGCCAGTCAATCGCGCCATGAGCCCTCCTAAAATTTTATCCCGATTTTTTTAATCCAGCCTAGCACGACCAGACGCCCCCCCATGAAATAGCCTCACCGCGCGTTGTTCCCACCGTGATTTGTCTACATGGCATCCACCGAGGATTTTTTAAAAAAAAGTTTTGTACATTCGCATAGGCAAGGCTGCGCCTCCTTGGAGAACTGAGGCGATCGCGGAGGGTTTTCAGCAAAGTCCCGGTCCTCCCCTTGCCATTGCCATCATGATCAATGGAGGGACTATTTTGCAAGTTAGAACAGTCCTTCCCCCTCCATCTCCCATCGCGGTAACATCTTGTCCCTAAAAGAAATAAGCATGAATATTACATTCCTCGTAGCGCTTATCGCTGAATGCATTTCCTCGTTAAAGCGCACATGGGGTTTCAATTTTTTAAAATCGCGTCCCCGTCGGCTCGGTCTGACGTCAGACCGAGCCGACGGGAGCATCGCGCGCTAATGGAGTGACCAGACGGAAGAAAGTCTGCAGTTGTTGCGCGGGTAAGCGAAAACCCTACATTGAAACTGCTACTTTTTAAATCAGGATTGGAGGCGCAGCAGAACGGGATGCCTGTGGGACCGGAATATTTCCCAGATGTTTCTGTCTGGTCGTGCATTTTTGATCCGCAAGGGAGTCGTTCCTATGGCAGATCAAAAGATCCGTCTGAACACGTAAGAGGTGCTGGATGCGAAATACAGTCATGGAACTTGCTGGATGACCTTGGGCCTGCTACTCTTTCTCAGCCTAAGCTACCTCACAAGAACAAAATGGAAGAGGGAAGAACAATGTACACTGCCCTGAAATCCTTGGAGAAAAGGTGGAATAAAAATGTGCTAAATAAATAAAGATGCACCAAAGACTACAAGGACACAGAAGCAAAAGAATGGCCATTCTTCCTTTGAGAAAATAATCAGCAGTTAATCAGACGACATGGACATTTATTTATTTATTTATTATGAGATTTATACCCCGCCCTCCCCGCAGACCCTGGGGAGGTTATCACATTTATATGAAAGCAAGCTATGTTGACTTCACCAGTAACATACTGCCAGTGTGATGTGATACCACGTTCCTTGCAAGGCAGATATTCAGGAGAAAAAAAACCATGGTCATTCTTATATTACTGAAGATTTTTAGAGGATGCACTAGGTCATGGGTAGGCGACCCCTAGCATGTGTTCCAAACAGCAGCATGCCAGATCATTTTGCTCAGCAAGTCAGCTCCTTTGCTCCACCTCAAAAGAAGGAGTACAGCAGAGTTAAGATAGATCACAACTCTGGGACATTTTAAAACCAGAAGCAGTAATATCATCTGTTAGGACTTCCTTTGGTCTCGCTTCCAATGAGTGCCAGAAGTACCAGGCTAACAGCTGGTGCTGTTTCTGCTCAGTCAGCAGATGTGGGAGGCTGACAGTCACGTTTGTGATATCGCCATAAAGGCAGCCGAGACAGGTGGTTTAAGTTTATCAAGCCCTGGATGGATCACCATGCATGGCTGAAGGCTGTTCTTATAAATCACAGGTAGTGTACAACATGCTTAAGTTAGAGCAGATTTTATTTCCCCTCTCCACAACTCTCTCTCAGCAAATTAAAAGCACAGAATATAATTAAGCAAATCTATTTTCACCAAAGATTTACAAAGCATCCTGTGGCTTTGAAAACTCATTTGCAGCAAAGATTTCCCATGTTTTCTCTACCCCACATATGTAAGAAATGTTTCCTCACTGAACTAATGCAATCTACTTTTAGGCACGTGGAAGAAGAGGCGGGGGGGAGTTTACAAATTTCCAGTGTCTGAGAGGGGAGACTAGCCATTGGTCCAGTCAAGAGCTTTGGCAAGCCAAGCTAACAGATCTCCTTTTGTACACCACACTTACTGAAACCCAAACAGCCCATCATGGGGGGGGGGTGTTTCAGTGGAGAAGGCACAACAGTGAATTCCTCCATGGACAACTCCGCCTGGGCCCCACAAGGGTGCTTCGAGTGATGTCATCCAGTGGGTCACAGGAGGACCTTTCCAGTCTTTCAAGCCTCCCATCAGTGGGACCACCCATTCCCTCCTGCCCCACTTCTTCAAGAGCCAAAGGGGTGGAAAAGTTCAGTTTTCCAAGAAAGACACACGGCAAGACAAACATGAAAGGAAGCGAATATCTGATGCCGCCTTTTAGCCCTCCTTAGGAGGCCCCTTGGAGAGGGTGCCTTGTCACCTCTGTTCTCCCCCCCCAAGTCTTCCGAGCACTCCAGAGCAAACTAATTTATGCAGCAGCCAAATCACTTGCTCACAACTTTAAGGCCAGTAGCTCACAAAGTAGAATTTTTGCTCACAGCCTCACAGGACTTCACAGCTTAGAGGGAGTATAAGCGACTGGCTCCTCTGCTGCCCCCAGACTCCATTTGTTATCCCAGGAGGGATCTGGCCCCTCCCTGCCTCATTTCCTCCTGCAAAGGAGCTGGCCTGATCCTGTTTCCCCAAGGCGAACAGGAGGGGTGCCCCAGCCCCCCCATGCACTCCTCCTGATGCTGGGGCTGCAGTGATGCTTGAAGGGGGACATGTGGGCCTATGAAGGCAAGGTGTGGGGGGAAGCAAGTAGGCAAGGAAAGGCAGGAGGGAGACCCCAGGCATAGATGGGGGGAAGGGTGGCCTCTGAGCAGGCAGGCAGGCAGGCAGGCAGGCAAGGGGCTTTGTGCATATGTCTACCTCGCTGCCTCCCTCTCCTCCTCCTCCTCTTGGCACAGCAGCAGGGGAAGCCCTGGGAATCAGAGCAGCCAATCCCCACCCCACCAGAGCAGGCCAACCCCAGGGGTGCCAAGACAGCCCCTTAGTTGCAACAGAGCAGGGCTTTTGGTGGGGGTGGGGCAGCAGGCCAGTGTGGCGCCCTTCCATAGACAAATGCCTAAATTCTTCTATGGGTGGTCTGGCCCTGCACAGGTGACTGGGGAGGGGAGGGGGGCAGGGTGGGCCTGTTTGCTGCCGGAGCATTGCTCCAGTGCGCTCTGGCCCAAAATGAGGCCTGCTTTTAGGTACCACAGGGACACCTATTTGGTTTCCCTTACAAAGTTACCCCTGCAAAAGATCCTTTTCTCCACTCAGCAGCAAACTGGGCTGAATCCAAAGACTGCAAGCTTGTGGGATAGCTTTTCTCTAGCCCCCCCAACCCAAAAGCTTCTCCTGGAGGACAGTGTGGATGTAAGGGTCTCCAGTGAGAAGGAAAGATGCATAAATTTTGCAACTGGAACTGCCCTTGCACTCACGAAAGAGTGATTTTGGATTCAAGCCACTGCAGATAACTGGCTTACAAACTTATTGCATGTGCATATTTAGCACTGATAAATGCACATCTGTGTTCACTCCTTATAATGGGAACATGAGTGGACCATACAACAAAAAACTGGCCCTTTTGAAGGACTTCCAAAGTCATACCTTACCTGATTTCTGTCTCCTCCTTGACCTTACTCCAGTGAAGCAAACACCCCCAATTGGATTCTTTCTTTAGACTTTCTTCAGTGTCAAGTGTTTGTAAATTAAACAAGCAAGCTGGTGGCAGTGCCATGAAACTTTAATGGCCCAGGAGACACATTTCAATCCAGAAAGTCTTGGAGGAAATAAAATATAAGGCAGAAGTCCTGCAGCCTAGGAGCACTTTAGGGACTTCTGTCTTTCCTTTGCGGCTTCAAAAAAGACCTCTGCAACTTTTTATCTCCGTTTCTTTTACACGTGGAAGAAAAACTGAACTCATTTTACAGCAGGAATACAAACAAATTGACCTGCTGTTTTCAAATATTTCACAATTAGAGCAGCTCAAACTAGCTGTGGCAGACAAATAAATAAGTAACAAAGCAACTGAATTAGTCAATCAAGACATCTCAATATTATATTGCCTTACAGCACAAGGGCTGTGAGACTTTCAGGCAAAAGCACTGCGTGAGAGGAGCCAGTTACCAGACAGCAATATTCACACAGCTACTGTACATATAGGAAGTAGCCAGCAACCAACAGCTCATGTGATCACACACTATTTTGCTTTGCAAGAGGCATCACAGTTGTTTCGCTAACAATTGGCTGCATTACAACCAGATAGGATAAGTGATCTTTCTGCAGCACTGATACTATCAACCGGACACACAGCAGGGGGTTATGGCAATACTGGTCAGGATTATCCATGCTCCTGGCCATGGCACAGGGTGAGATCTGCGCTCCTACCTGCCTCCCTCATGTTTCTGCCTACACCCTGGTTTGGTATACAAGGGGTAAAGCCATACAAAGGCACTGAAAGCTTCATGCATGGCCTGGTTCACACTACTGGCACTATTTCAGTGCTCTGAATCCAACATGAAACAATTTTGTCCAAAAAGTCTGTCCATTACTGCAATAGGCAGATAAGCTTTCAATGTGTCCACAGTTGTATGAATTTTTTTGGTTTGTTACAGATAGGTCCTTTCTGCACTAGAACTTAAATCCCAGTTCAACCCTGTCCCTGAACTTATATTCTACACTGCACGTGAGTTCACCCCTGTAATTATCTCGGGGTGTTTTTTTGTTTCCACATTACATTGAGGTCACCCTGGTTTCGCCCCACACTTGTCCCAGGATAAACGGATGCTGTTGTAACCAGGGATAAATGCAAGGTACTGTGTCGCAAGTTGACCTCTGATAAAACCAGGGATGAAATCCAAGTGCGGAAAGGACCATAACAACACAAAGCCTCATTGCATGGGGACCTCACCAATGCAAAGGGCAAAGAGGTATCTAGCAGAGCTGCCCACTCTGTCAGAGTCCTGGTGCCAGTGTACAACTTCTGGTGAGGGCTAGGTTGAAAGCAGCAAAAGAGCTTGATTTGATTTGATTTATTAAATTTCTGCTCCACCCTCCCGGCCACGGCCGGCTCAGGGCGGCTCACACAAAACAGCATAAAATTACAATACACCTAAAATAGATTAAACAACAACATTTAAACATTCAAACAATTCTTAAACCATTTCACCATAAAATATAATAAAGTGCTAGTGTCAGTAATTTCACAGCGGTTGTTATTACTTGGTTCTCTCTCTTTGCAGTTGGCTCCTTGATATTCTTGGTTCGTCTTATGCGGCTAGCTCAGGCTGCAGTTGGAAATCCCAGGGGGGACTGGACCTTCTCAGCTTAGGCTGTCAGTTATTAGTAGTGGTGGCAGCTCCAAATGCCTGGTGGAAGAGCTCCATTTTACAGGCCCTGCAGAACTGCAAAAGGTCCCACAGGGCCCTGATCTCTTCTGGGAGCTCATTCCACCAGGATGGAGCCACCACTGAGAAAGCCCTGGCCCTGGTTATTGTTAGCCTGGCTTCCTTGAGACTTGGAAGGGCCAACCGGTACTGGGCCCCTGATCACAGTGCTCTCTGGGGTATATGTGGGGAAAGGCGGTCCCTCAGGTATGTAGGTCTCTGGCCATAGAGGGCTTTAAAGGTAAGAACCAGCACCTTGAAATGAATCTGGTATGCTATAGGCAGCCAGTGCAATGCCTTTAGCACAGGCTGGATATGCTCCCATGTAGGGAGTCCCATCAAAAGCCTGACTGGCATTTTGCACCAGCTGCAACTTCTGGATTTGAGACAAGGGTAGCCCCATGTAGAGGGCATTACAGTAGTCCAATCTCGACGTGACCATCGCATGGATCAGTGTTGCCAAGAGGAAGGGAACCAGCTACCTGATCAGCCGAAGGTGATAAAAGGCTGATTTGGCAGTGGCTGCTGCCTGGGCTTCCATTGTTAAGGAGGCATTTAGGAGCACTGTCAGACTCCTAACCTCTGGTGCTGGCACCAGTGGAGCTCCATCGAAGGTCGGGAGCGGGATCCCTACCCTCGGACTGCCCTGACTCAGGCATAGGACCTCAGCCTTCGGCGGATTCAATTTCAGCCAGCTTAGTCTTTCAGCACAGCTTGCAGCACCCAGTCTAGATCTTCTGGTTTGGAGTCAGACTGGCTGCCCAACAACAGATAGAGCTAGGTGTCATCTGCGTACTGGTGACATCCCAGCCCATGCCTCCGGGCAATTTGGGCAAGAGGGCGCACGTAGATGTTAAAAAGCATTGGGGACAGCGTTGCCCTTTGAGGTACTCCACATTCCAGTGGGTGCCTCCGGGATAGCTGATAGCCACTCTTTGTCCCTAACTTTGGAGAAAGGAAGTGAGCCATTGCAAGGCCAGTCCCTGAACTCCAGTGTCAGCAAGGCTGACTGATGGTCAGTAACTGATGGTTGACCATGTTGAACTCAGCTGACAGGTCTAAACAGCAACAGCAGTGCAGATCTGCCCGATCCAGGTGCCTCCGGAGGTCGTCCATGAGGGTGAGCAGTACCATCTCCATCCCATGTCCCGGGCAGAAGCTGGACTGGAAGGGATCTAAAATGGAAGCGTCATTCAAGAAGCCCTGTAACTGATTTGCCACTGCCCTCTCTATTATCTTGTCACTATGTTGTGCAGACCAGCACAATAGGAATGTTGGGTCCTGATGATCATTATCTGCCTGATGGTTAATGAAGGGACTGGAAAACTATGTTTGTATGCATGGCTACTTGGAGAACTGTAATCAACTGTGGGGGGCAATGGTAGAAAGAATCAAATAATAAATGTAAAATGTGTGAACAGTACAAAGGATCTTCTGTAATAACGTGCATCTAACTCAGGAAATATTATGCTGAAATAAACTTGGTCAAAGGTGCCACTTGATTTCTGTTTTACTATTCTACACCTTTTCAAGTCTGTCTCCTGAAACAGCTTTGCTAGAAAGCTCCCTTCAGAGCCCAGGTTGCAGCTTTTATGAATGAGATTTCCTGAGTCAAGGAAAAGAGAGTCAGGCCTAAAAATATGTAAAAACTGAAAGCTAAGACTTAAGTTCAGACAAAGACACCAGATTCTGTGCAAACTTATTGGAGTCTATCCAAGTATCTTCCAGAAAAATTATTCAGACAAATCTGCTTGGGTTTTTTGAGAATCAGAGTTAAACTGGCAGAATGTTTTATAGGTATGTGTCTTTTAATGAATTTTAAAAGGCCTTAATTTTATTCTCTTTTACAGGGTTGTTTATTCTGATTCCATCTGTTAACTGCCCAGAGCCTTCAGGATGTGGCAGGCTATAAAACTGAGTAAATAAATGCCATATTGCAAAATAAGACAGCCAAGTGATTAATCAACTAAAGCATATTTATTCACCTGCCCTTTAGCCAACTAAATGTAAATTAACTTGCATATTATTACCAGCACCTTAATACTGATGCTGGTCAGAGGGCTCTGCTGAGGCATGGTGGAGGAATAGAAATGCAACAAACCAACCCCCAAATAAATAAAACTGTTCAGATACTGGGTGAAATGTGCCATTAAATAAACAAAAAGGTACTATTTCTATATTTCCTTTTTTCATTTCCTGTCAGAGCCCCTGGCTGGCCACTGTTAAAAGTAGGGATGCTTGAACAACTATCAGTTCAGCTCACATTCTGCTTCTGGTTGCAAGCAGGGAACTGATTTTTTGTTGAGTGTTTCAGCTGTTCATGAGCAACTCAAGCCTGTTTGGTTGGTTATTCTCCAGGCATTCAAATAGTCCAGTAAGTACATCTGCAGCGTTTTGCACATGTGTGTCCTCCAGGTGTGTGTGTTGGGGGGAAGGTAGCTGTGAATTTCCTGCATTCTGCTGGGATTTGAACTAGATAACCTTTGGGGTCCCTTCCAGCGTTATGTCTCTGTGTAGTGTTCCTGCCTGCAGACCTGTTGTCACTTCAAATTATTTGAAGAACAAGAGATCAAACCAGTCTGTGAGCAAACATTGATTGTAAAGAAACACAGCGCTTTAAAAATAGTTGCACTGTTTGGTGTTCTTTTGCACAGCCTTATGGGGGTTGTAGTTCCGCCCCCCCAACAGTTGGTAATTTAATTACCTGACCCAACCATCCATGATGCTGGGGGAGAATCGATTTCACTTACTACTAAATGGAAAAGCTGGCACAAGGCTGAAGACAACAAAACTCCACAGCCACAGCTACCATGCAGCTTCAAGGCTGTTTAGGAGTACCTCAGGTCAGACGGTGGCAATGCAAGGAAATCTGATGCCTGGCTCTTGTGCAATCAAGGCCACCAAAAACATTCTCATCTCCCAGAAACTTTGCCCCACCAAGGTTCTGGCATCTCTAGTTGGATGAGGGGGAACCTTTCATCTGATTCCTACATTTAGAACAAAAGCAGTCCCTCCAAAATAAATACGCATTCTGTAGATTCAGATTGCCCCATGCTGATGAAATGTTGATTAATCAACTCAGTTTTTTGGTTGATTAATCTACTAATTATTCATGGATCTGCTAGAAAGCCATGGGATCTGGTGCATTCACATACCCTATCAGATTTCATGACAACCTGAGTATGTCTCAAATATGTTCTAGAAGGAGGAATCTTGGTGGTAATCAAACAGGGAATGCCATGGTAAAGAGGATGGGTCAGATCTGAACAGGCAATGTAGGAGGCCATGCTGCCCTCAGCTCCAGCTTCCCCTCAGAGATATCACAACAGAAAATGCTGCACATGCAGCCACTGCAGAAAGGTCACAGCTGATCCTGTCCTTGTCTCTCCCAGTGGGAGCCATTAGCACAATAAAGTGCACAACTATTTACTAAATCTGCTCTAAGGCAAATATTGTCCCTCTTGAATGACTTCACTATTGATTATGAGAGAGAGAAAAAAATAAAGCACCAACAAAGGGCACCATTGCTGTGCCTGAGCTCTGAAAAATGGCACTCGCTCCCTCCGGTTTTTTCAAGCCTGTGACTTGGATCACAGGGAGGTCACCGGGGACAGCTTTGGAAGCCTGTTCTGACAAAACAGAGCTGCTGAAATCCAAGCTCAGGATGACACTGGGTTATCTAATTGTGACTGGAACACAAGAGTTATGTAGAGCAGTGCAGCCTGATATCTATCTCTGTCTGCAGGGGAAGCAGAAACAGCCAAGTCCTGCAGGGCTTCTGAAGCCATAATTGTTCTCCTCCCTAGGATGACAGCCTGCGCATTGCCCAATTAAAAGTGGAAGTCCCTCTGTTTCTTGGCGGCACCTTCCAAGGAGGCCATCCAGAATTATGGCATCCAAAGGCATGACTCATTAACAGGAATCATTCAGAAATATGAAACAGTCTACACAACAACAAAAGAAAACAAAGCCCCAGGACTGCTAGAGCAGACAAAGGTGTCTGTAGCAGAGCTATGAAGGATGATATATATTAATTTTTAACATAATATCCCTCTAAAAGTCCAGCCATTCTGTGCTATGTTAGGCTTGCTACAGCCAGAGGTTAAACTTCAAAATGAGATGATAATTACTCTGGAATGTGTATGGGAAGCCATTTACAACTAATTAGTCCTTTGATCCCTATCCTATCTGCCCACTCTAGATAGACAGAGCACTGAGGGAATCTTGTGGATTCCATCTGTTTATTTCCCCTTTCTGGCTCCCAGCTGCAATTATATCTACATGTTAAATCTTTGTCCAGTTTGAAATGTAATTAAAATGTTTTTCCCAAGGTCATCAGCCATACCTGAAATGAGCAGCATTTTCTCTATAAAGTGGGATATAGGTTTTTTGTTCCTTGCATGGGCCGCAATATAGGGTGGGTTGGTTCAAATCATTGTGTCTTTTGGATTTTTTCATCAATGTTCTTTTGATGACATAGGACTTTTAATAAGAAATGAAGTAAGCTTTTGAAAAAAACCCTCAACATTTCAAGGTGGAGAGTAGTATCTGAGCCCTGGGTTTGTCGAAGGGGGCATGCACATGGACATGCCGCCGCTTCAGCTGAAAACATTGTGCAGTCTCCAGTGAGCCCAGGTACTTTAGGTGTTTCTTTTATGATCTGGTTCAAAAACTCCATAGCTCTCTTAAAAATTAATGGACATTTTTGAGAGGCATGTTGAAAAAAACAAATTCAAAATGGTGCAGCTGGCTTTTGCTCGGGTTTACTGCAATATTGATGGAATTGTTTTGGACTTTAACTTGCTGTGTGTGAGTGAGGCTGCTTTTGCTTTGGGACTGAGAGTAACGGCACCAAGATGAAATGTTTCTGTACCCCAATCCAATAAAAGTGTTTCATAGGAAGAAGAAGCTGTTCTGTGCCTGTAAACTGATGTTGCACCTACCAACCCCATGCAGAAAGAATGGCCAAGGGTAGGGCTTGCCTTCTGTCCATGCATCAAAGGGAAGTATCCTGGGAAAACTGAATTCTGTGCTATGTTTTGAATCCCCACAATTTATTGACTTACAACTTCTAGACAACTTTCTCCCGCACAAAAATAGATCACATGTAGAAGTGAGCAAAACCAAGGCAGGCAATCTGCCTTTGCAATGCATCAATATTTGATTCTGCATTCAAATGTGATTGGTGACCTGCTTTTGCTTACAGATGCAAATGGCTCTCTACAACTAGAGAGCTGCTGTCATAGAACTACTTGAGTTTAGCAATTGTGTCTGGCACCCAAGCATCTCTGGACAGGGTCAAAGACCCTGTCTTTATCTGTCTTTCCACTGATCTGATGCACAGAACAACTGAGCAAAACCAAGACTACCAAATACAGATTGCTTTATTTAGAGATTTCCAGCAGATTGATTTAAATACTAATGTTTTTACAACAGAGTCCTAAATTTTGACCTTCTATATTTTGCCAAGTTGTACTGTAGACAAAAGCAGGGCTTGTTCATGCAAAAGAAAAAAAGAAAAAAAAGGCACAGCGAACATCCACCATTAATGTTTGCAGCAATATGAATTAGGGGTATTCTCTTTTTTATAAAGATACCTGGAACATGAATTTTGTACTAATACTTACATGCTCCAAGTTTTTATGTTGCTGCAAAAACCTCATATATACATGAAAATAATAAAAGTTAGTTTAATAATCAGGCCTTTGAGCTATATACATTCACATTAAGCATCCTCATCCTTCTCTTAATGCCACTAGCTATAGCAGCTCTCTGAGAATGAGGGCATTTTACAGAAAGCTATCAAAACCAAGCAATTTCCTAAGAAGAGTCACATGGCTTGTTTCCCCTGGCCTATATACCTCTGGGACCTGTTGTACTGTTAAAAGACAAATTAGCCCAACAGCTTGTGAAGGAAGCCCTAGAGGTTTCAGAAATTGGAGTGAAGTATGGGATAATTCATCTCAGATGAGGAAGATGTTTTGCATTTAGGCATACAGCTGACCCTTTGAGCTATCTTTCTGGACTGAGCTTCTTGCCCAGTTTGGTTGCTGCTGACCTTATGAAAACCACCAGCAGCTCCTATTGACTGAGGTGGAAGCAAAGGGACCATCAAGGCTAGCCAAGAGATGCTGCAACTGCAACAAGAATGAGATTTAAAAGCAGACAGCCAGTTTGGTGTAGTGGTTCAGTGTGCGGACTCTAATCTGGGAGAACCGGGTTTGATTCCACACTCCTCCACTTGCACCTGCTGATGTGACCTTGGGTCAGTCACAAGCTCTGGCGCAGCTGTTCCTGAAAGAGCAGTTTGTGCTAGAATTCTCTCAGCCCCACCTACCTCACAGGGTGCCTGTTGTGGGGAGGGGAAGGGAAAGGAGTTTGTAAGCCACTCTGAGACTCCAAGTGAAGGGCGGGGTATAAATCCAATCTCTTCTTCTTCTTCTTCTATCTGCAAATACTGCCCTTCAGTTCACACACAACCATTTAACACAGCAAAGATCAATAGGGAAGCCCACATGAAAGGGAGAAAATGGAACCCTCCCTATTTTGTTATGGACACAATTAATGGGCAACTCCAGTTACAGAATCTCAAGCAGCAGAGCTGGGAAAGACCTCAGCATTGAAACCTCGAAGCTATTAACAGTTCAGCTGGGACTTGGCCATGATAGACCATTGCTCTGACTCTCAATATAAGGCAACTCCTGTAGTACCAGAAGATTTTGTGATATACATAAGTTGGAAAGTGGATGGGTATTGAGGCCACCACATGCCGACCATGAGCCTAAATATACTTAACCTACATATTTTAGCCTTGTTTAGTCTGAACATTCTTTGACAGAGCAAATTTTTTTAGGTACAAAGAAAAATGGCCTAGATTCTCATTCCCCTTGTACCAACTTGCTTTTCACTGATTTACTTTTCTATCTGCTTTCCATTTTCTTCAATTTAAATGGGCTTCAGAGTTCCATATTTTGGGAGAGTTGTAGTCACAGATCTAGGTTGTATTGATTGATTGATTGTGTGCAGTTTCTTAATTGACAATATTGTGTTGACTCTGCATTATGTTATTTGCCTTGGTCTTGTGTGATGAGTTGCAGCAATTTGCATTGTACTATAATTATTTCTATTGTAGTTGTATCGGCATTTGCTCTGGTAGAATCTTCCTGCATTTGTATGGGAAGCCATCTTTCTAACAGCAATATATGCTCTGCAGGTGTCTTCATTTAACAAGATGAGTAATCACCTATCACTCCTTTAACCAGCCTCTTTTAATTAGTGTAACAGTTGTCTTCTTTTGAGAATCATTCTTGTAAGGAGGGCTTTGTGCTGTGTATGTCAGTGAGGAATGAACGAGGTGCACTGCAGAACTACTTTTCACTTTCTTATCAGACATTTATTAAAGTGGACTTTGAGGGACAATAGAAAAATGTGAAGATGTTGCTTAGATTTTAATTGTGGCACATGGGACAACTATCTGGGCTATTCTTTTAGCACCTGTGATGCTTTTCCCTGCAACAGCACAGCCATATTTGAGCCATCCAAAATCTCTTGCAGTAGCTAATATGCTTGGACTAGGCCACTGTTGCAAAACACCGTTATCCACTGGCAGAGTTGCTCGGTTTCATCCCAGAGGATCCTCCCTCCTTTACCTTTACAAATACTGCAGAATTGGGAGGCAGATCTGGCTTCTCTGTCCTGCCTACTGTAATGAGCAGGATTCCAGGTATGCCGGACAGAAGCCAAGGAATGATGAAAGTATGGGCAAATGCACAAGATAAAAGCTGTGGTTGTCCTATTCCCTTCTGCAACAGATTTAGAGGGGAAATCTCTGGGTTGCAACCTGGGAGGCATATCTATTGTGGGAGGAGTTATTTTTCTTAAAGAACTGAATCTTAAAGAACAGTGAACCTGAAAACCGTTCCAAGATCTGGACAAACACATGTATACACATTGGACTCTCCTGGGTTTGTACTGGCAATATGAATGAGTGACAGTGATCCACATGGACTAAGTGGGAAACTGGGCACCAGCTAATAAATAGAATTAGAGTGAGGTCCACTGCAGCCTGTATTCACATACAGCGCAGTACTCTACACAATCCTGTATACATAAAAGATCATGTAGGAAAGAAGGGTCTCACTTACATGTCTACACCAAAGTGATCATGAAGCAAGCCCATGATAAGAGCTTGAAATCAAATCTAAGACCTCTAGATCTCAGATCGTAGGTCACTTATACTAGCCCACCCATATTTATATAGCCAGGTTAAAACTATAAAATATCACATTGAAATAAAAATGGCAACAAACTATCATATTGAAATAAAAATGGTAGCAAAGGAACATAAAAATACCAATAAACAATTCAAGTCAATATAAAACAGGACACCCACCCCCAAACATCAAAACAAACACACATAGAAATGGATTCTTTGCAACCATCCATGTTCAGTGGGCATGTTAGAGTATACAAGGAAAGGCCTAGGAAGTTAGGTCAACAAAACTATGGTTTAATAGCCAGTGAACTGAAGAACAATTTCTACTTTGTATATTTTCTGACATTGTTTATTTAATCGATGCATTGTGGAACACCCAGATTCATTTAGCTTCTATTCAAAATGACATGGGATAATGGCATGCCTTAGCTTAATATAGAATTGTTTGGTCTGGCACCACTGGATGTATTTTTTCTTACCAGCATATTGGCTAAATCACAAATGGAGGAATAATCTGCAGAAGTACCATTATCAGATTAAAGTTGATCTAGTCACTGCGGGTACCACTGCTAGATGAAATTCAGAGGAGCGGTCTATGCAATACAGAATGCTCCTCTTATCCTCATGCCAAAGACATCCTGCAGCTGATGTCTGTTATGTTGTTTTAAACCAAGGATGATGTTAGCATATTGCGGGCATCTGTGATGACATGCCAGTCACCCTCTCTTCCTTTGAGTAATTTACAAGATAGTTTGTTGCAAAACTCCCAGGGTGCTGTAAACTGGCAGGGAGGCTCAATGGGAGGCAGATATAACATCCAGGAAAGAAGGACAGAGATACCCTAGGAAATGATGCAATAAACTGGGCCAGCAAGCAGAACAACTTGTAAGTGGTTTCCCTCATACCGTTAGACTAGCCTGTGAGTCCTTTCATGACCAGCAAAGAGGATGAGACCCCAGTTTCCTGTTGGAATTCAGCCAGCAGGATGACTTGACACCACATAATAAACCATAAGAGGAGACCTGAAGCAACTGGTCTTTATTCTGGATTGACACCTACACATTAATCCATAATCCATAAGAGGAGACCTGAAGCTACTGGTCTTTATTCTGTTCCTGGTCATCAGTGGAGGAATGAGGAGAGCTGAATCCTGGTATTCTAGATTGCTGGGGACTGTATACTTCGCTGATGCATTTATATTTTTGTTTCCTTTTTTGCCTTTGTGGATTTTGTCTGAGTTCTTTTTGACTTCCTAGTTAAGTCTATACTTACACTAACTCCATTCCATTCTTTCCACTTCTTGAATCCCAACATATGTCTTTGCCTTTGTTTGGAGTAGGTGGCTCAAACTGCATCTAGCATTTGCTCCACTGCTTTACCAAACCCACGCTGGAACAGAAATTCCCCTCTACATTTCATGCCACTCACTTTGATTGATTGTCAGATTTTATGGCAATGTCCAGACTGCATGCCACTTTCACTTCATTTTATGGTACTGTCTGCATAGATCTATGGTTGTTTAATGGCCATTCAGGGGTGACTTTGCAGTCAGTACGGTGTTGGCCTGGGGTATTTGAATGTGGTTTTGAGCCGCATCTTTTTCTTTTCCAATGTGGGTTTGGTAAAACAACAGAGCAAATGCTAGATGCAGAATGGGCCAGTGTCTGGTACTTTTTTCATTAGCTGTCCACATATGCCCTACAGACCTCTCAGCATCTCTTTGCAGGAATTGGTATAAATAAGTGGCTGTCCAGGGTCCTGAATGAGAAGGTATAACTCTCTTATTGGAATCATCCCATATCTGGTACCAGTGGGGAAACCCCCCCCACCGCCTTTTGGGAATTCCCAGCCCCTTTGT
This sequence comes from Gekko gecko, assembly GCA_029375565.1. Classification (NCBI taxonomy): domain Eukaryota; kingdom Metazoa; phylum Chordata; class Lepidosauria; order Squamata; family Gekkonidae; genus Gekko; species Gekko gecko. Next base: position 144,387,770 of record JAPDNY010000006.1, read on the forward strand.
CCCTTCACTCCAACCACGGGAGCTACCTCTAGGTCACCAAGGAACCTGAGCAGCATCACAGCTGCATAGCCATATTTCCCAAAGGATGGGTAGCTAAACTAATGCAAATTCTTGCTGAATGCATATGATCTTCATTGACAGGAAAAAGAAGCAAATTAGCCTTGTAATCAAATACTTCTCTTCTCCCCACTTCCTGCCACTTCCACCCAACAAGCAGATATTTTGTGCAGGCAATGGATGCTCATACAAACAGTGTTCATTATGTACTAGATCCAGCTTTCTCTTGAGATTGCCATTCAACACTGACAGAGGGTGAACTGATCAAGTCCCTACATCTGTATCTACCAAGGACTTGCTTTAACCCTTTACTTGAACTGAAATCATAGCAAGTCCTGGAGTAAGACTATTTGCTATATTTTCTGGTTAAATGAATAGTTAAGAGAATCTGTATTCCTACTGAGACGTTTCTCTGCTCTGCTCCCTTAAGCTTTAGTGAGTTCCTTCCTTCACCTCCCCAAAACTTACATGTATGTATTTGAGGGTCTCTAACTTTCTCACCATGCTGCAATGGAGTAATGAAAAAGGAGTAAATTCCTCTGAGTTCAGTGGGCCTTATTTTACATTTCTCACTGTCTGTGCACCTCTTTCCCCTCTCTCTTCCTTGACTTCTTAATATTGTGTTTCACTGAATGTTCTTTATAATGCATGAGAGGGATCCCTGATGGAAACTTTTCCCAGGGGTCCAGGAAGGCATTCAGCATCCTGTGCATATAAGGAGAAAGCTGCTGCCACCAGTGCTCACTCACATATCCAGCAATGCCTCCATTTTTCTTGACCAATTAGAAAAGACAATGATCAGTCTTGCTTCATTCCTCTCTCCCTGACTTGGCTGCTTTTTCTCTGTTACTGTGCATCTTGGTCCGATTCTGAAAGGATCTGTACATTTCTTGGGGGTATAGGGAGTTGGTACGTAGAGTGGTCCTGACCCCTGACAGCTTATCCTTTGATTATACATTTTATTCATTTATTACTTTAACTTTTACACCACCCTCCCCACTGAGGCAGGCTCAGGGCGTCTTACATACATCATGATCAGGTCTGGGGAAGCTTACATCTGCTTGCCTTCCACATGGCTCCAATCTTTATTTAATTTCTTCTACAACTTACCAAACCACCTGACATTTGCAGTACTCAAGTACTGCATGGAACACTCTAAGAGAGCCTTTAGGGCACTGTCAAGCATCTCAAAAACTACATTTCCCAGATGCTCTCCCCACTAATCTACCTGCCTGTTTGCTGGCAAACCAGCTGCCTTTGCTATCCCAGCAGTCACAGCCTGCAGCAGATTAAGTGGAAGAGGAAAGGAGAAGAGGAGAAAGGGAGTCTGTCCCCTCCCCTCTGATCTTCTTGAATTCTCTAAATCAGACTGGAAGGCTTCAGAGCAAAGACTCAGTGAATGATATTTGTCCACTGAGGCCTTTCCACATTTGTTTTTATTACCCAAATGAATGAAATGAATTGGCCTTTTTCATTTCATTTCCCCCCAGTCATTTAGCAATGAAAGCAGATCTGTGATTGGAACACAAAATCTGATCTGAGTGGCAACCAAGAAGGAAAGGCTGTTTCCTTAAAGGCTGTGCAGCTGAGCTTCCCGGAAGTATCTGAATGGCGACTGTAGGACACAAGATGCCAGACTAGATGAACTTTGGTCTGATCCAGCCTCCACTTATGGTATGATTTTACATATACAGATGAGTAAGTCACCTTAATGTGCCTGCATGGGTAAAGGTCCTGTTTCCCAGATGGGCATTTTAGAATCAAAATGCATATTCAGGAAATGTTTCCTCCTGAATGCAGTGCCATTACACCATTGAGCAGGGAGCTGGTATAACAAACAATGTATTTTAAAGACTAATGAAATTTTCAACAAAAAATGAACTGAAAAAGTGTCATTTGTTTCATTTATATGGAAAGCTGCACCCCTTCCTCTCCTTTCTACTGTACTTACTATGATGGTGTGCTCAGGGCTCTTTTTGTAGCATATTGTAGCACTCCTTTTCATATTAGGCGACCCACCCCTAATATAGCCAATCCTCCAAGAGTTTTCAGAGCTCTTCTTACAGGAACTACTGTAAGCTCTTGGAGGATTGGCTACATTAGGGGTATGTCGCCTAATATGCAAAGGAGTTCCTGCTACAAAAAGAGCCCTGGGCGTGCTAGTCCTGAAGCACAGAAGTCAACCAGATGGCTGGACAGCCAATGGGAAGGTGGGTAGGAAGAGAATCTCCGCCCTACAACCTCTGCTGCAACACTATTTCAGATGTGACCAGTGAGCTGCACCTCTGTGCATCCTGGAGGAGGTAGTGCATAGGTAATGCCTAGGATATCTGTCATCTTGATGTTCCCCTGCCGCTATGAAGGCAAATGGGGGTTAATGTGTCACTTCTAACTTTTGAGTGGTGAGAGAGAACCACAAGATGATCAGGAACCTGTAGTGGCTCATTGTGACTGGTTCACTAGGCAATTTGCAAACAACTGCATATATGTTGACTTAGATGCTATTCTGAATACACTACAGATTCTAGTTGGTCCCCACAGCACTCTTCTGTTGACATTACTTGGATGATTCTCAGATATTACATTCTGAGGATGTGGAGAGGGTACTTTGTGAGGTTCTGTCAGTTGACTCTCTGCTAGATTTGCTCTTCCTAGATGGTTGCTCTCTGCTAGATTTGCTCTTCCCAGATTGTCCTAAGGGAGAATAACTAGGATATGGGAGGTGATAAATGCTTCATTATGAGAAGGAATGGTCCCAGTAACCTTGAAGGAGCTTGTTAGACCTTTCATTGTTGAACTATCAGCTTGTCATGAACTACCCCTTCTTGATCAAGGTGCGGGAGCAGGTGCTGGTGGATCAACTGTAGTCATTCCTGGATTTTCTAGATCCATTTCAATCCAGGTTCCAGCACCTGAAAATGACCCTGTTGATTCTTCTAAACCTTTCAACAACTTTCAGTATGAATACACATATGACAGGGAAATTCTTGAAAAGAAGAAGAAGAGATTGGATTTATACCCCACCCTTCACTACCCAAAGGAGTCTCAGAGCAACTTACAATCTCCCTTCCTTTCCCCTCCTCACAACACCCTGTGACATAGGTGGGGCTGGGAGAGCTCTTTCAAGAACTACTCATGAGAGAATAGCTCTGAGAGAACTGTGACTGACCCACGGTCACATCAGCAGCTGCATGTGGAGGAGTGGGGAATCAAACTTGGTTCTCCCAGATTAGAGTCTGTGCTCCTAACCACTGCACCAACCTGGTGGGGAAAAGAGGTTCCCAACAAGGCATTCAAACAGAGACAGTGGAATTCAGCAGAAAAGAATTATGCCTGGTGGGGAAAGGAGTGGGATAAAAACTGAATAAATACATTAAAAAGTAGTTCCCTGTCACGTATTAGCATTTTGATCTACCCATGTGGGATGTGGCCTGGAGGAAATATGTATATTTGTGATTCTGCACCTACATGATGGGCTGCTTCCAAAAAGTTGTGTTGGGATACTTCTACTGTGCTCCATGGCAGTTATGCTTAAGGGGAGGGGCTGTGTTGCCCAGTGATAAAGAATCTGATTTACATATAAAAGGTCCCACATTCAATCCCCAAGATCCCCAGGTATTAGATAATGTGAAAGACCACTACCCAAGACCCTGGAGAAGGTCAAAGGAGATACTACTGACCTTGATAAGCCAATGGTTTGACTCATATATGGCAGCTTCAGGTGTGTATGCTGTGGAGTACTGCAGCTTCTTTTCTTTCTTCTGTGCTATTTAATGCAAGTATGAAACCACTGGGTGAGGTAACATCAGTGAAGCACCTTCACCTGATCCAGAAGAAGCAGTGCAAATATTATATAAATTTATGGAGTAAGTAGGTAGGGTGAAGTTCTATCCTGACAAGATGGTGAATGCCTTATCTTGGGAGACAGTTCACAGTTCCCATTAGAAGGTATTGCACTACAAACAAAAGGTCAAGATGACAGCTTTGGAATGGTTTTGTGTGCAGGTTTTTGTGTAGATGTCCAAATGGGCCAGCTGCAGTAGGAGGAAGGCTCTTTGCTGTTACAAAGGTCTTTACAGATTTTTGAGATTGGAGTTCTAAGAGAGTTGAAATTTCTTATAATTTGGGGGTTAACAGCATTTGTAACTTTTTAAAGGAATTCCAGGCACAGGGTTTTTTTAAACCTATGTAAGTGGGTTATGGGAGCTGCGGTGGCTCAAGTGGTTAAGACGCTGAACTGCAGGCTGTGGAAGGTCAGTAGTTCAGCAGTTCGAGACCCAGGGTGCCACATGACGGAGTGAGCTCCCATCTCTAGTTCCAGCTCCTGCCAACCTAGCAGTTCAAAAGCAAGAAATTGCAAGTAGATAAATAGGTACCACTTCGGTGGGAAGGTAACAGCGTTCCATGCACCTTGGTGTTTAGTCATGCCAGCCACATGACCACGGAAATGTCTTTGGATAGCGCTGGCTCTTCGACTTTGAAATGGAGATGAGCACTGCAACCCTAGAGTCGAATTCGACTGGCTTTTGAGCAAGGGAACCTTTACCTTTACCTTTAAGTGGGTTACTGAAATAAGCAATGGCACTTTCTTTCAAAGGACTATGAAGAGATGAGGTTTTACTATGTTTAAGGATATAAGAATTAAACCCTCTATTCTGCAGGCTCAATAATATAAGAAGAATGTATATGTAAAAGTAATCTTCAGGGGATATAGATGATAAAATGGTAGTAAATAGTTATAATAGCCACATAATTCTGTACAGCTGCTCTGTTTCAACAGACTTTATGTAATGAGTTACAAAAATCAGTGTTCCTTATTGTCATTTATACAGGTTTTTTTGTCTTTAATCCCTGAATTCATCAGCTGAAAAAATCTATTTCAAAACACGATGGATACCAGATTCCTGTTATAATTACACATGCTATTTGGATTCTTTATCTGTGTTTAATATATGTTATTTGGATTCTTGATGTTCACCTGTGTTGGTTGTGTATGAGATTTTTATTATTGTCAGTGTGTAACAACATATATCAAGTTTTTCATTCTCATTACAATGTGTGCTGCACACTGTAGTGGCACTGTGTCTTCAGCACATCCTTACCAGAGAGGTCTGACTGGCACTCGCACTTATCTTTAAGGCATTAGCTTTAGACCACTTCATTTCAATCTGAGGGATCTGTGGTAACTGGCACTGCTGCTGTTTTGATTCATTTTGGCCAGCTCTTGGTGTTATTTTTATTATTTCAAATGTTTAAAACTTAATATTGTTTCTTGCCTTGGGCACAACTGGAAAAAGGTGGAATAAAAATGCTTGAAATCAATTAATTAATCTATTTAACTAATATATAGACATACATATAACAAGAGTACCATATACTTTTGAAGGGCTGTGATCTTTTGTTTTCTCTCCCTCAGTGCAAGACGACACTTTGAGGACGAAAGCACATGAGGGGATGCTTTGTAAGGCTCTTGTACAAAAAAGGGTTAACAAACTCCAACAACGACAAATGCTCCTAGTTTCATTCCTTGCTCTGCCTCCTACCCTGAAGCATCAGCACTGCTGCAGTCCAAGTGAGCCTGTCAAATTCAGGAGCAGATGGAGAGCATAGCCCTCAGTGTTAGGCCAGACATGGAGTAAATTCCCTCACAGTCCTCTGCCAAACAGCTGCTGATTCTAGCCGAGCCAGAGCACCTTTTACATAATTTGTTTGTCTAGTTTTGCTGTGTTGTGGATAACAGAAAAAAAGAGAGGGCAAGGGAGGCACTGGTTTACCCAATGCTCAATTCAGCTTGGTTGGTACCAGTGCTGGTTAGGAAAGAATGCTTCAGGCGGAGGGGACGGGATGGGCTTGGGTTGGCCCTGTAACTCAGATCATGACAAAATGCTCTGAAAAGAATTGCTTGATGCTGTCTAGATGAAATATAATGTGACAGAGAGCAGGACTGTGGATCCAGAAAGAAATTGGGGAGGGGGGAGGTTGCACTGGCCCATTGTGAGTACAGTTGCCATTTGTTTACCTTTTTAATGGATGGTTAATATTTCAGGGGAGGGAAGGCAGCATGGTACAGCCTGATCATGTCAGTTCATGGAAGTTAAGCCAGATTGGCACTTGGAAGGGAGACCTCCAAGGAAGACCCTGCAGAGGAAGGCAATGGGAGACCACCTCTGCTTCTTACTCACCTTGAAAGCCTCTGGTTGGGGTCATCATAAGTCAAGAGTGAGTTGAAGGTACTTTACACACACAAAATATTTCAGGAACTCTGTCCATATCAAGTAAAATGAAAATGGATGGAACGTAGCCGTGGTGTTTTGTTGCTGTTGTTGTTTTGGGGTGAGTTATTTCTCATAAGAAACAAAGTGCCAATGAACAACAGTACACTTTCAGTTTAACTAGTTTAGAATCCCCTATGAAAAGTTCTCTGTGCTGAAGACATGGTAGCACCATTGTCAGAGTGTTGGTCTAGAACCAGGAATAGTTGGATTCCACTCCCAAGGCAGCTGCAAAACTTCGGAGGTGACCTTGGGCTGACCTTTCAACCTAACCTGCCTCATAGGACTGAGGAGAAAAACAGTCATCCCATCTATGCCATTTGGAGATCTTTAAAGGAAGAGTGGAAGATAAAAGGTAATAAATAAAATAAACTTCACATGAATAAATGTCAGTTTGAGTCCATCTTTCCCAGCAGCCCTTGTGAACAGCACTGACATTTTGAAAGACAATACGCTCTCACAATAAAACTAGAATGACCACTAGTCTTTAACAGCCTATTTTACAATTTAAAAACAGAAATGATGCACTGAAGTCTCTATAAACCTTTTGATGGTCTTGTTCAGCTTGGTCTTTTATCAACAGCAGTGTGTCCCAAATTTCCAAGATTAAAATATTGCACTTGTAGGTAGCTAAGCTAACAATGAAATTAATCATCAAATTTCCCTCCAATAAATTTATGCAGTGCTTCAGTTGTCTCATTATACCATCTTGATTGCTGAATTAGAAGAAATTTCCCTCCCCAAACTTTTAGGTGCTGAAAGAATCATTCTGTCTGTCTGTCTGTCTGTCTGTCTGTCGTCTTCTTCACCATCACCTTCACCTTCACCATCACCTCCTGATTCAAACAAGATCTTGCATATTGCTTATTTCAGTGTATTCCCTTTGGCCTGCCCCTATAATGTATTGTACACAGCAAGGAATTTAGGCTGTTACATAATCATGAACCCCACACCTAAAATGCTAAACAACTGGTGAGAAGTATACTTGCTATATGTTACATTGCTACTACTGCCAGACTTGCAAAATAATACTGCCAAGGTGTGTGATTTCCCCAAGAACACATTGTGACACTTCTGTCCCAGGACCTGACAGCACCCCCCCCCTCAGGCAAACAGCCCTTAACCAAGCAAGTGAGGCCCAGCCCGGCTCAGGAGCTAAGGAGGGAGTTGTCTTGGTGAGGGAACCCATTCAACCCATTCATCTCTTGCTGCTTCCAGAGCCTTTTCCTGTGGTAGACCGGCACCACGTCCTGATCCCTGTCCCCTCTCCTGTTTGGTACCAGGAGGAGCGCCAAAATTGGTGCTGCTTTCACAAGGTGAGACATGGTGAGGCACATGGGTAGAAATCAAGGCAATCTCTTTTAACTAAAAGAAGCTTTTCCCTGTTGAGAGATTCAAATGGGAATATGTGTGAAGAGGATGCTAAGACCCAGTTTGGTGTAGTGGTTAAGAGTGGTAGACTCTAATCTGGAGAACCAGGTTTGATTCCCCACTCTTCCACATGCAGCCAGCTGGGTGGCCTTGGGCCAGTCACAGGTCTCCTCTCAGAGCTCTTTCAGCCCTACCTACCTCACAGGATGTCTGTTGTGGGGAGAGGAAGGGAAGATGATTGTAAGCCACTCTGAGACTCCTTCAGGTAGTGAAGAGCGGGATATAAAAACCAACTCTTCTTCTTCCTTTGTACGATCACACTTTCCTCAAGGCCACACATACATATGAACAGAAGGGGCAGGTTCTTTTTGAGTCTCCCCTCTTATGTGTGTAAAATGTCTTAACCAATCTGTGTTGCAGTTTCCGGCAGTATCAGCACACCGGAACCTACTCAGCCAATAATGAGGTGCTATCATATCAAGTACAAGCTGGGTTTCGAAGAGGTAGAGGAACTAGAGATCAAATTGCCAACATTCGCTGGATTATGGAGAAAGCAAGAGAGTACCAGAAAAACATCTGCTTCTGCTTCATTGACTATGCTAAAGCCTTTGATTGTGTGGATCACAATAAATTATGGCAGGTTCTTAAAGAGATGGGAGTACCAGACCACCTCACATGTCTCCTGAGAAACCTGTATAAGGGTCAAGAAGCAACAGTTAGAATGAGATATGGAACAACTGATTGGTTTAGCATAGGAAAAGGAGTACGACAAGGATGTTTATTGTCACCTTGCTTATTTAATTTATATGCCGAGTACATCAGGCGAAATGCTGGCCTGGATGAATCACAAGCTGGAGTCAAGATTGCTGGGGAAAAGATCAATAACCTCAGATATGCAGATGATACCACTCTGATGGCAGAAAGTGAAGAGGACCTAAAGAGCCTCTTGCTCAGGGTGAAAGAGGAGAGCGTAAAAGTGGGCTTGAAGCTCAACATCAAAAAAACTAAGATCATGGCATCTGGCCCCATCACTCCTTGGCAAATAGAAGGGGAAGTCATAGAAGTAGTGACAGAATTCACGTTCCTGGGATCCCAGATCACTGCAGATGGTGACTGCAGCCATGAAATTAAAAGACACCTGCTCCTTGGGAGGAAAGCGATGGCAAACCTAAACAGCATCATAAAAAGCAGAGACATCACCTTATCAACAAAAGTCCACATGGTCAAAGCAATGGTATTCCCCGTAGTAATGTATGGCTGTGAGAGTTGGACTATAAGGAAGGCCGAGCGCCAAAGAATAGATTCTTTTGAACTATGGTGCTGGAGAAGACTCTTGAGAGTCCCTTGGACTGCAAGGAGATCAAATCAATCAATCCTAAAAGAAATCAACCTTGATTGTTCCCTGGAAGGCCAGATCCTGAAGCTGAAGCTCAAATACTTTGGCCATCAAATGAGAAGGGAGCATTCACTGGAGAAGACCCTGATGCTGGGAAAGATTGAAGGTCAAAGAAGAAGGGGGCGGCAAAGGATGAGATGGTTAGACAGTGTCATCGATGCAATGAACATGAAATTGAGCAAACTTCAGCGGACAGCGGAAGACAGGAGGGCCTGGCGTAATCTGGTCCATGGGGTCACGAAGAGTCAGACTTGACTGTGCGACTGAACAACAACATCATATCAAGGAGATGCCATGTTTTCACTCCTGGCTGTGAACCTATGCCTACCTGGCAGGACAAAGTTTTTCCCAGCCTTGGTGCCACCGCCAACACTGGTCAGTCTCTACAAATGTCATCCCCTTCTGCTCTCATCCACAACAGACATCATTTCCATATAAGTGGGAGGCTCATTCCCTTGTCCGTGATACCTGATATACAGAGGCTAAGATGAGAAGGAAGTCTTAGTCTACCGGGCGGGAACCAAAGTTCACAGGAAACTGGATTTCTGATAGTGACAGAGAAATGTGGAAGGTAAAGAGACCTGGGGTTTATTTATTTATATTTATATACTTTATTTAAACCTTGCCATTCTCTCCAGTGGGGACCCAAAGCAGCTTACATCATTTGCATCACCCCCATCGATTACAAGAAAGCCTTTGACTGTGTTGATCATGACAAACTGTGGAGAGCCCTACAAGACCTGGGGGTGCCAGCACATCTGGTCAAGTTGATGCAATCATTGTACACAAACCAAGAAGCCACTGGGCAGACACCATATGGAGATACTGATTGGTTCAAGACAGAGAAAGGAGTACGACAAGGTTGCATTCTTTCACACTTCCTATTCCACGTGTATGTTGAAACAATCATGAGGAAGTTAGAGCTGGAAGAGTCAGAAATCAGGGTAAAGATTGCAGGAAGGAATATCAACAATCTTCAATATGATTGAACACAACCCTCCTCTCAGAAACTAAAGAAGCCTGGAATACCTGATCAAGAAAATCAAAGAGGAAAGTGAGAAGTTTGGCTTCTTCCTAAACATCAAAAAGACAAAGTTTATGACCACTGAGAAGAAGAGAAACATCAAAATAACAGTTGACAATGAAGAGATCAAATGTGTGGAAGAATTCACTTGTTTAGGAGCACAAATCCACTAAAATGGTGAATGCAGTCCAGAAATAAAATGTCGAATCACGCTGGGTCACACAGCAATGATGAGCATGAATCAAATATGGAAGAGCAAGGACATCAGCCTAGCAACCAAATGCAGATTAGTCTGTGTTATTGTGTTTCCCATAGCAACCTATGGCTGCAAAAGTTGGACCATGAAGGAGCAAGATAGGAGGAAAATTGATTCATTTGAGTTGTGGTGCTGGAGAAGGCTCCTGCGCATTTCTTGGACAGCAAAGGTGACAAACAAGCAAGTATTGGAGTGCATAAAACCAGGCATGTCATTGGAAGGAAAAATTATAAAACTGCAACTGACTATTTTCAGCCATGTCATGCAGAAGAACTCATTAGAAAAAGCAATGATGCTTGGATTGGTTAGCAGCAAAAGGAAACGGGGCTGCCAAAGAACACAGTGGCTAGACACCATAAAAGTTGACACCACTCAAAGAAACAGTACAAGATTGGACAACATGGAGAGAGCTGGCCTATAGAATCACCAAGAGCTGGACACAACTGAATGGCTAACAACAACATTTTATCCCAACAACAACCCTGTGAGGTAAGTTAGGCTGGAAAGTATGTGACTGGCCCAAGGTCACCCAGCAATCTTCCACAGCAGAGTAGGGATTCATGCCTGGGTCTCCCAGATCCTAGTCCATCACTCTAACCACTGCACCATGCTAGCTCTGGTAGACAAGGTCAATTAGGGGTAATGGAACAAAATAAAGAATTGTACCAAATATCCAGAAAATGAGGCTTTATAACAATCTCTGATGGGAGAATATGGAAGTGTTATTCGTCAGAAAACATATATCTGATCTGTGATACAAATCTAAAAGCCACTGGGGTGTGTAGCAGACATTTGGACATACTGGAAATACTCCATTTCAGATCATATTCTCTGCCATGAAGCCCACAAACCTGGGCAATTGCACATTCTCTCTTCCTAACCTACCTCACAAGGTTATTGTAGACATAAGGGGGGGGACTTTGTATGCCATCTTAAGGTGCCTCTGGTAGCTGGTTCCTAGAGTGGGATTACTATTGCAACAACACAGGTAAACAGAGCTGCCTGCCCTGGGTTGGGAAATACCTGGAGTTTTGGGGTGTGGAGCCTGAGGAAGGCAGAATTTGGGGAGGGGAGGAATCTCAGTAGGGTATAATGCCACAGACTTCACCATCCAAAGCAGCCATTTTCTCCAAGGGAACTGATCTTGGTCATCTGGAGATCAACTGTAATAGTGGGAAATCTCCAGGTGCCACCTGGAGCTTGGGAACCCTAGAGTAAAACTAACCTGTCATTAGATAGTCTAAACTCAGCTCCTGTTCCCTATTACTGGGTGAAAAATCCACCACCTGGTGAATTTTGATTTGTAATAACAGGAAGAGCCAACATCCAAGGATCAAAAATTGAGATCACTGTGCACACCTGGCTGCCACAATCCAGTTATGCCCTGGTCATTTTTCCAGTCCCTTTCAGATCAAGGGTGCCTCTGATCCAGGGAGGGCATTACAGGCTTGGCCATGTCTGTAATCAGAGGTGAAGCTCAGCTGAGCGTTCTTGCTTGGTCATTCATGCTGGCTAATGTTGTAATTAATTATCATTTTGGAACCGTGTATGAACAAGGAGGTCAATTTTCAATTTCCCAACTGTGTTAAACTAGTTTTAAGGAAACCAACTGTGAATAAATCTCTGTCAACCTGATTACTCCTTAATTAATATTACTAGGAATGATACATTGGATTCCTTTACTCCAATGGGCTTGAACTCAAGTAGCATTGATTTCACTGGAAGAGTGTAGTGAGCCAAAAAAAAGAAAGAAAATTAACTCATGTAATGGGAGGGGCTCAAGTTTTGCCTGAAGACAAAGAGAAAACATTGAAAAATGCTTAGACACTCTTTAGTGTGTTCAGTTTCTTTCCCTTCTCCATCACCAGAATTATCATGCATTGAGCCAGGAATGCACTTTGAGATGACAGAGGATGTAGTGATGGTCACAGGCATAGATGGCTTTAAAAGGGGATTAGACAGATACATGGGGACTAGGTCTATCAGTGGCTACTAGTCATGGTGACTAAAGGAAACCTCCACATGCAGAGGCAGTAAACCTCTGAATCCCAGTGCCAGGAGGCAACATCAGGGGAAGGCCTCGGCCTCTGTTTCCTGTTGTTGGACCTCCAGAGGAAGTGGTTGGCCATTATGTGAGACAGGATGCTGGACTAGATGGACCATTGATCTGATCCAGTAGGGCTCTTATGAGATGGCCTTCCATTCACTGGCCATATGGGTAGACGCCTGCATTCTCATCTCTGCAATTCATCCCTATGGTAAACAAAACACAATCACTCTCCGTCATGCAGCAAACCAATGTTATCTTCTCCAGTTATTCAGCAGGGTGCAAACAAATCCCTTCCACTTGATTGGTACAAACTAAACAAGTAGATAAGGCTAAAGCACTTGAGCAAACAAGCACATAAAAATGTATTTTAAAATAAACGAATTAGCGATTCTTTAGTTGAAGATAGCCACTTGAAACTGCTATCCATACTCAGCTTTTTAAAGCTCTGGTAATGATATGGCCAGACTGCAGTTCACATTAAAAGGCAATGTTTTCTTTAGCTGCTATTCTGTAGCTTCACCTGCCTTTCTGTGGATGGTATGGTTAAAAACAGTGTCATTCTAGTTATGAAATGTGCACTTTCACCTATATTAAGGATATGGTCGCTTTTTAGCAGAATATAACACCTAATACAGTATACCTTTCAAAATATCAACCTTTGCAGAGTACTCCCTTTTCACACATCTCATTCCAAAAACTATATAAAACAGAATTGTTCAGGAGGGCATTTTTATAAAGGTAGTAGGGCTATATGACAGTGGAATGGTTCAGGAAGGCACTTTTATAAGAGAAACAGGACCACAGATTATACCACTGTGTATGGTATCCATTTACAGCACCTATTTGTTGTTCGTATTATCCTGCCCTTACTACATTGTTTTCTACTCTTAACACCATTTTCTGTTGTTTCACATGTTATGTCTTAATACTTTTTGCTTTGTTTCAGTTTTTTGCAGTCTTAGTCCTACTACATTGCTTATTAGACGCCTCATGCTATTGATTGAATAGATTTATACTGTGTAATCCATCTTGAGGCTCAGTGAAAAAGGCAGACAAGAAACAGGCAAACAAACAACGAAATGGATTTAGAAGTGTCTAATTCTGCTTATGATTGAACCATAAATGATGATAACGAGTATAGTTTTCTGTCATGGAATGTGAAGGAGCTCCATTCTGTTTTTGGAATGAAGGAACTTTGTACCTGTTGGGCACAGTCAAAGTTAAATGAGATGTCAGCTGCAGCATCAGATCTTTAACACTCTTTTCTGGCCAGCCTTTAAGAATGACTATTTCATTTATTTATTTAAATATTTTTACTCCAACCACTCAACCAGATGTTTTGGATGGAGCTAACGATAAAACCACATCCCATTAAATATTGTAACAACAAAGCAATAATGTGTCAACCAAAACACTGATTAATAAAAATAATGAAGTTTTAATAATGCTCAGCAGGTGGCAATGGATAAAATGGTCCAAGAGGAGGTAGTGGTGGCGAGGAGGAGAAACAAAAACAGAGCAGACTGGGGCCAGCCTTGGTGGTTTTGGGGCCCTGGGCAAATGTTCAGGATGAGGCCCTGCCCATCTGTCTGCCCTGGCCCCACCTCCCCAAAGGAGGGAGGGATGGAAAAAGAGCCTGTAGGGCCAAGCCCACTGACCCCCCCTGGCCCCACCTCTCCAAGGAGGGGGAGAGAGAAAGCACCTACCTCCCCAGCCCCATGTTGTGCGCCGCTGCTTGGCCACTGGCTAGCATGGCTTGGGCAGGTATCTAGCCAACCTTCCCTCCAGCCTGGGCCATGGCAGCTGCAGCAGGAGCCACCGCATGCCTGGCTGGGGTGACGGTGGAGACCCAGCAAGCAAGTGGGCAAAAAAGGGATGCTGCACAGCCCTGGTTGACCTGCTCTCCCCCTGTGCTTTCCTTGCTGCTTCGCTTCTGTTCCCTGCGGGGACCATCTGGGCTGTGCGGGGCAGGCAACAGCAACCGAGCCGGTCCTCAGGCAGCCTCCAGCTCTGGCTGTGTGGAGTCATAGTGTCAGCACACCAGCAAGTGCAGGGGCTGGCACTGGACATCATTGGTCAGGAGAGGGGCCAGCATGGAAGGAGGCAGGGGTAGCCAAGGCCAAGCCAACCCTCACCCTGTGCTCCATTCTTTCCTGCTTGGAGTTGTGGCAGCAGGACGGTTGTGGCAGGAAAGGCAGCAGCCAAGCAGCAGTAGCAGGGCTATTGGGGGGCCCAGTGCCCACCTTGTGGGGCCCAGGGGCAGCTGCCCTGGTTGGCCAAGAACTAAGACCACCACTGGAACAAACCAGGCACCAACACAAGAGACTCAAATCCAACAGAATCCTGACTGAATAAAAACATCTAACCTGATGCCTACAACACAAAAGGCTGGGTACCAGAGAAGCATCTTAAAGAAGAGAGTTCCAGGGCTATTTTTGGGCAGGAACGCACAAGAACGGAGTTCCGGCTGGCTCCTGAGTTGGCCACGCCCAGCAGGAACTCGTTAGCGTAATAGGTCACACCCAACAGCAGAAACTCATTATGAATGGCTACCTGAGGGGTGCATGGCCTAACATGCAAAGGAGTTCCTGCTCTGAAAAAAGCCCTGGGTTTCGACAACAAACAAGATAAACAGAATAAGAAACAAAAGGTAGATGTGGCTGGATGGCCACACTTCTGGTAACATAGGGGTGTGGCCTAATATGCTAATGACTTTCTGTTGTTGGGTGTGGCCTGTTATGCTAATGAGTTCCTGCTGGGTTTTTTCTACCAAAAAAGCCCTGGAGAGTTCTACAGTTGTGGAGCCACTACAGAGAAGGTACCACCTCTGCTTACTGTCCCAGGGCCAAGTATAATTTTTTCTGGGTCTAGTACAAAGTTACAACATGTTGCCCTTCCTGGTAGCACCCTATACATACTATCTAATGAGTTTCATGATCTTTTGGGAAAGCGTATGTTTCAAAACAAGCACTTCTATTTTGGAAAAATATCATGCCAACAGGTTTGAAACCAAGCTGCTCCCCTCAGGACTCCTGAACTGTAGTAAAATGAATTAGCTCCACCTCCACCTCTGCTGGGCGCTGAGCAATCCACCTTGCTGCTAAAAGTGTAGCACAGCTTTGGGGCAGATCTTAAAAGAGGTACAGATGGAAACGATTAGTCCCTTAAATACTCCAATCCCAGACCAAATAGTCACAGATGTATCTTTTTGGCCACCAAACAACCAGAATTCCCACCCATGTTGTCCCCCTACAACCGTTTTAACTTCTTATCACTCCTTCTTGTACAATGAAATAACAAAGGTAAGTCTTAGATCAGTTTTGGAACAGATGTAAAAAGAGATAGTAGAGGATGCTTCATTAACAGGACTTTCAACTGGCTTGGATTTGTCTGATTCATATCACTCATTCCACTGTAGCTACCAGACACTGGTATTCATGCATTTTGTACATTAATCCTTTAATTCTGCAATGTTTATTCACCAGCTGCACATACAACAACTCGACTACTTATTTGCAATTCATCCTTGAGCTCTGTAGACCTGAGAATTATTCAGATTTTTTCCCCAGCAGTTATACCTGGCTACAGCAGGGACGGCCAGCTTTTCTCTGCCCACGCTGAAATGATTAATGCATTCAGAGACATTCGAGAGCAGTTCATTGGAACACTGTGAAGCATTTCAGAAAGGCCACTGTTTCACTGACAGAGGCTCCCTGCTTTCAGCTGCAGCATTCCAGAGTCTGCTATCTGCTCTAACTTGTACAGTGCTCCCCTTAAGTCTGTGCTCATTACATCTGCTGCTTCTGGTATGTCATCGCTGGCATATCTCATTGCTTTAATCACACTACAGCTGTTGTTGTCAGAATGAAATAATGCTGTAAGAGGCATGTTTAAAAGCCTGAGCAGCAACAACTAGAATGCTAAAGAGCTGTTCAGACTAAAGTAACATGGCACAAAATTTCTCCTTGTAGAAGCAAAGACCAACCGTAAGCGCACTGGGAGGCACATGATTGTGAGAAGGGTAGGTGCAATTCTCAAGACAGGTGCTTTGTAGAATAGGCCACCAGCCTGGTTTTGAATTCAACAGTGCCCAGCAACTGCGGCTTTCATCTTCTGCCGTCTCCATCCATGATTAAGTCCACTTCATTACTTTTTGTTGGTCCAGACAGCCAGTTCTCACTGTCCCTTGGACAACAGAGGTCCCTGTGGGGGAATCAATCTCCTTTCCCCTGTACCTGCTGCCCTCAACTCTGGCTTCCTCCAACTGCCATCTCCACTTGGACTCCTGCACTGACCCAACCACTTCAGCTTCCCTCCCCAACCCTCCCCCTCCCCCATGCTTTAGCTTCCCTACTCCTCCTGCCTGCTTGCTTACCTCTGCCACGAGCACAGCAAGGGAGGAGAAATACAGTGTAACTGGGGTGGTCAGACAGAGGAGAAATACAGTGTAACTGGGGTGGTCAGACAGACCATTGCATTCTTCTGAAGCATTTGGGATTGCTATGGCAGCCCAAAATGCTGCTTGAACAGTGGTGTTTTTTGACATGTACATGATGTTACTATAAGCTGGGTTTGTATCCCCAACATAAGACTTTTCTGGAAACTGGGGAATCCTCTGGGTTTGAAGAACCCCCCAGGTCATAGCTGTTGTACAGATCTTTTTCTTTTCACATGCGGACTAGTCCATGGCTACTGGATGCTCAAGATACCACTGTTTGAGTGCAATCAATGGCTTCAGGGGATTAAAAAAAAAGAAACCTGTGGGCTAGCAGGTTTCAATTAAAAAAACCCACCAAGCTCAACCTGTGAAAGATGAAATAGCCTAGTCACTCACATAAAACTTGCAGTTGTTCGTGGTGATCAGATGACTGTGTGCCAAATAGGGTAATGCCGACTAGCATAACCAGTCAGTCATAGGATTGGTTAAAAAATCCTGTTAGCATGGCCAGCTGGATGCTGCACGTGCTTCTCTTGAGCAGAGAAAGTATATTATCCACAGCTTACAAAATGGCCAGGACGTAGGCACATCTTGTTATAACCTCTTTGCACCCTCACACCCTGTCGAGTTTTATTCTGTGCTCAGTGCATCTAAGGATTTAGATCAAACTGAGTGTCTATTTCATCTGGCTTTCTGATTCACATGGATGCACTCATGTGTCTCTATCAATCAGTCAGTGAGTATATCAGGATCCAGGAAAGCAATTCTCTATATTTAAACCTGGGTGCTCCCCTACAGCTCTTCTGCTAGTTTTCATGTAAGACACACCATTAGCAACTCTCTGTATAAGGATATAGTGTGAATATGTGATGTACTGTTCCTAGCCACTGGAACAAGCAGAAAAGAATGGGGACATAGATGACATCCTTCCTTACCACCATAATGTATATGCTAATGGTATATCTTCAGTGCACTGAATAACCATTAACTAATAAATTGCCTCCATGTGGGAGGAAGTAACAGTTCTGGCACTTGTTGAATACCTTATAAATATGAAGGCCACAGAGATGACCACCTACAAGAGGTGGATAGGTCATCCTGGCTTTGAGCCAGATAATTTCAAAAAACACTACAAAACCTGCACAAACCAATATCAAAATACATTTGCTATACTACAGTTCAAATCCTAAACACAAATGCTGAAAAATTATTCTTATCATTGCATGCTCTCCCCAGACCAGTCAAAAGACCTCCCATGAGTAATAATATCCATTATTAAAAGTCACACTTGAGAAGGATGTTGCAAACTGAGCTTTAATCTGGTGTCTCTGAATTGTTTCTTGCACAGAATTTTTTTTGGGTATCATGGATTACAAGCAGGTATTCAAAAGCATGCATGTATGGTATAAGAACAATGTTTCTATTGATAGAGATTCAGTGGGTCATGCTTCTTCCCTGGTGTATATATATGGGTATATCTACTCCCCTCTGTTATAAATCCATTTCCATTCATCTTTGACACACCCTCTGTCTACCTCATCCATCTGCAGTAGGTTGCATGGCCTCTGGGACTTTCTGTTCTGTGTCCTACATACCTAGCATACAGACATGCTGCATAGTTGGTGCAATAATAACAGGTGGAACAAAAAAGGGGCTCATCGTGTACATGAGCAAATTGTCTAAGGAACTCAGCAAGGTCATAACAGAAGAGCTGCACAACAGCAACTCTCTAGTGCATTAAGTTCCATAGAACTTGATGAGATTAGAAGGTCATTTATCCAGACTTGCACTGATATAGGAAGCCTCCTTCATACCCAACCAGAGTTTATTCTAACTAGCAGCTGGAAACATTTTGTGCAGTGACAACTATATTTTTGCACAGTTTGGCACTGGTTGCTTCATAAAAGATGAATAGATTAAAAAAAGAAGAAATAGAAAATGAAAATGTATCCTGTATCTTTTTGTCTGTCACTTCTTATCCTTATTTCATTATTTTCTCTTCTCATCTTGTTTTCCATCATGTCCTCCCTTCCTGCCTCTTAGAAACAGTTCTGGTGCATTTATTAGTAGATGTTTTTGCTGTTGGGGGGGATGAGGGTGGGAAGCCCTATTCCCAGCATACCCTGTTATCCAGATACAAATAAGGTGCAAGTAGAGAGCAAGGAAAATTTCATTTGAGAATCTATGTTAGTTTATTGCTGAAAGAAAGCTAAACATCTATAGCACTTTGGGGTCAGGAAGCAATTTTTCTCCAGGCCAGTTTAGCCAGGGATCCTGGAGGGTTCCTCCCCCCATCTTCTGGGCATGGAACAAGGGTCACTGGGGGTGTGGGGGGAGGTATTTGTGAGTTTTCTGCATTGTGCAGGGGGTTGGACTAAATGACCCTGGAGGTCCCTTCCAACTCTATGATTCTATGAGTAACCAATGTCCTGCAGCATGAACCTGGGAGAAGAGCTGAAATGAAATTTTGTGCAAATATAAATTGTTACAAATTTAGCATTCCAACTTGAGCTTAAATTTTAAATATGTTCAGGTTTATATCCCCAAAATTAAAATTGGGAGGATTATTTCCCTAAAATGTAACTTTAATTTACAAAGTATATGACATCTTGTTGAATTTCATGACATTTTTACAAATCCACCATTCAATTTCAATATTGTAAACCTGTTAAACAAATGCCAAACTGAACAGCATCAATGTCCTTCTTTTAAAAAAGGAAATGCAACAATACTGTACACAAATATACACAGACTCGCTGCCTGAACTTCTTGATTCCATCATAAAAGGATGTCTTATAAACTGTGCTGTGGATTTAGCAGCCATGGAAGAGACTGTTAACTGTGCAACAATTCTGACTTGCTGTCTATATCATCTACAACATGCTCAGCTTCCACCTGATGTCAAGGAGCATTTTTAACCACTAGCTTTCATTTAGAACTAGATTCTCCATTTTGCCAAGGATGCTATAGAACAGGGACCCATCCAAATGAGAAAGCAGTTCTGTATAAAGAGAGTGTGCCTAGTCCACCATATTTGCTTGACAGCTTTAAAATTCAGAGCAATAGAGCAGGAAAGGACTCAATTCCCTTCTTAAGGTTTACAATTTTCTTCAAAATCCTTCTCTGAAGATTTTGCTGTCAAATGTTCTCTGTGCTCTCTGAATGTTTGAGTATTCTCCAAATGTTAGATACATGACACCCAATAGTATTTAATTTTAATATTTGTTGGAAGATTTTAATTTGCTGCATTTGAATGCTGCTGAGGATTTAGCAATTTAGATAGCTGAAGCATAATACGGTGCAGTCATTTCATTTTCAAAGCTTCAGGGAACATTTTCCAGGTTGATATCTGCCAGGGAACCTCTGCAGGTCTGCCGCAGAATCCCTGTGAATTATAGAGGATTCTGGGGCATGTTCTAGGATTCACACAGTCTGTATAAGGCATTATTGGATTTTACCATCATTTACTCTGAACTAAGAGCATGTCCTAGAACACACAGGTGTTTTCCATGTGGGAACAGTCTTGTGAGGTTTCCCCAATGCTGCTGTGACTGCCAATATGCCTGCCAATAGGAGGTGGTGGCAGCTACAAGCATGGACAGTTTCAAGAGGGAATTAGATAAACATATGGAGCAGAAGTCCATCAGTGGCTATTAGTCACAGGGTGTAAATGGGAATTCTCAGTCTGTGGCAGGTGATGCACTCTATTCTTGGTGCTGGAGGGGGCAGCAGTGGGAGGGCTTCTAGTGTCCTGGCCCCACTGCTGGACCTCCTGATAGCACGTGGTATATTTTGGCCGCTGTGTGACAGAGTGTTGGACTAGATGGGCCATTGGCCTGATTCAAATTGGCTTCTCTTATGTTCTCTTATGTTCTTATGTTCTCTTATATCATACCAGCAATGGGGCTCCCATATATCAGATTTCTCCACAGCTCCCCTACCCCAGTCCTTGGATTGAGATCGTCCACCATGCCATAAGGCCTTTTCAGTTTATGAGAATCATTGAATTCCCAGTTTTCATTTTAAAAAGTAAGTCTCTAGCCTTTTTGCCACAGAAATATGCCTTTCAATAAAAGGGACTACAGACATTAAAAAAAATGTAAGTTGGGAATTCAGAGAACCTGATGTGCATATTCTTATAACATTCCAACAATCCAACAAACTGCGAGCCAGTTTGGTGTAGTGGTTAGGAGTGTGGACTTTAATCTGGGAGAACTGGGTTTAATTCCCCACTCCTCTACATGCAGTTGCTGGTGTGATCTTGGGTCAGCCACACGTTCTCTCAGAGCTGTTCTCTTACAAGCAGTTCTTGAAAGAGCTTTCTCAGCCCCACTTACTTTACAGGGAAAGGAAGAGAAAGGAAATTGTAAGCCACTCTGAGACTCCTTCGGGTGGTGAAGGGTGGGGTATAAATCCAATCTCCTCCTCTTCTTCTTCAATTGCTGAAGAAAACCTGGGGACAAGGGCCAGACCATAGACAAGGGTTGGGAAAATGACTGCCCTATGGGCAGAACTGGGAAAATATGATCCACGTGGCAGCCATTTGGGCCTTGCTGAAATCTTTCCCAAAACTTCACAGCAAAGCTGGTCTGAGAGAAATCAGAAAAAAGCCAGGGAAACCCCAGGAAACACAAAAATGCACCACAATACTGTGGGGAAATGGGAAAATTTGCTTCTTAACAGCATTGAACCTAAGGCAAGAAACACATGTGGAAAGGTTCACACACACACAACATTCTCCTCTAGCAAAGCATTGGCACAGAAGATTGGTAAAAGTGGGCAAAGTATTTTTCAGCTGTTGCCGCTGAGGAATCCCTGATAATCTTGCAAAGTATCCAGAGTTCCCTGAGAAAAACCAGACTGAAAGCTATGGGTGTGTCACATTTGTCAGCACTTGCCATGCTATAATATTTAACATCAGATCTATTATGCAGTGGTATTTAGTATCTGATGGCATTTGATTGATAATATGTAATGGCAATTCGCTTTAATAGTCATCAGAGTCTGAGATTAGATAGCTGAAGTCTAAAGCATTCCAATTCTGTTATATATAAAATGTGAACTGTTATTACTTCAAAATTTCCCAAGCAAAACAAAAACAGGTTCGGTTGGAAAATGTGGGGATTTCTGAATAGTTATGAATATTTGTTTCAGTTCTATGGAGGAGCATCTAAACATCTCTTCATAACTAGGGATACCAGCCTCCAGGTGAGACCCGGGGAACCCCTGGAATTACAGCTCAACTTCAGACTATGGAGATCTGTCCCCCTGGAGAAAATGGATGCTTTGGAGGGTGCACTCTACCACATTGTACCCCACTGAGGTCCCCATCCTCCCCAGGATACACCCCCATATCTCCAGGAGTTCCCCCACCTGGAGCTGGCAACCCTAACCCTCTCAACCCCACCAGTGGCCAGGGGGGACCTGGCAGCCCTGCTTCATAAATCAACCTATATTATTAAGGACAGTGACCAGCAAAGATGAGGCAAATGCAGCAATAAAATAAATAACAAATAAATTTAAAAGAAGCATGCAGAGAAATTTGGTCTAGAAGATTCAAGTAAGTTTAAGTCAAGTCTCATGACAGGAAAGCAGTAACCTGTTTTCTAGCTGTTGTAATAGTGACTTTCCCCAGCCACAATAGGAATAAAATGAGGGAGCGGGGGAGGGAGGACAAACCTCTATAACCATACATTAAAAAGTACAACAGTACTAGTGGTTTCTGATTTGAAAATTAGGAGTATTGCGGAAATCTAGAATGAGAAACACCTTAATTCATAATTAAGTGAATGTTAAAACACATGCCCAGCAATGTTCCCTCTAAGCTGTGGAGTCTTGCGAGCAAAAATTCTCCTCTGTGAGCTACTGGCAATTAAGGTTGTGAGCGAGTGATTGGGCTGTTGCATTAATCAGTTTGCTCTGGAGCCCTCCTTCCTGAGCGAAGACAAAAATCTGTGAGCTGGAGGCTAAAAAACTGTGAGCTAGCTCACACTAACTCAGCTTAGAGGGAACATTGATGCCCAGATATGATCTATCACATCAGAACAGTAGCTTTATAAAGTATCCAAGGAATGAAATGCTCTATAGTAGCCAGACTGTTTTCAATCCCAAACACAATATGTAATATTCAAAGAATGCAGTTCATAAAAATGCACTATAGTGGCCAAAACTATTTTCAATCCTGAACAAAATGTGAATAGTTCAGAAAATACAGTTCACAATAATACCGTGTAGAATATCCAGAAAGCGTATTACACAATAATTACAGAATGCTAGCGAACTCTATTTTGAACATCTCTTCTTCTTTTAAAAAAGTAAATTTTCCTACTGTGCTAATATTGTCACATTAGAGAACACAAAGTGCTACATTCACAGTACTGACCTCGCATGGTAAGAATGATTTGTCAGACAGATGATAGGGGAATGTTCCTATTTTCAAGGCTTTAAAAGGGCTTTGACCACAGCAAACCCCTGCCATGCTGAAGCCAAATGCTGTTGTGAGCAGCTGTGAGTGGACCTGACTGTCTCATCCTGACTTATTCTGAGCCAGCTCTTCCGAGGCCTCCTCCCTCTCAAATAGCCACATGTATGATTTTCCTTTGTTTTTGCTCCATACCAATTTCTGTCTTCATTTCTGGAAGAAGGATACTGAAAACCAGTTTGGTAGTGAGGAAGAAGACAATCTGCTGCTGTGTGAGCCAAGTTGTGTTTGTTTCTCTAGCCTGTCCAAATAGAGGGAAACAGTACACCAGACCAAAGCACAGAGCATTCAGAGTGCTTTCATCTATATCAAAACAAACCCACTTTTTTTAAGAAGAAGCAGAAGTCCTGCGGTTTAGAAAGCAGCTTTGGGCAAAATGCTGGCAGAATCTCTACCTCTTCTTGTGTTGCTTGGGAAAAGCTTGTGAGGCACTAAAATGCCACAATAATCTTTGTTGTGAGCAAGAAAGAGAGAGATGGCCGGCAGGGTTTTGCTGACCTTGCAAGCCTAGCAGTAAATAAAGGGGGGCGGGTTGACAATGACCTCAGATGACAGGATGTTTAAGATGCTCACTCTAGTTATACTCCATTAAGTTCCCATTAAGGCCAAGAAGTGATTGTTGCACTGGGAGGCTGAGCGAGTGGTCAGGACTGAGCTGTGATTTTAGGTATCTTCTGGACAGCAATTGGCTTCACACGAAGTTCGCAGATGACCCTGGGCCACCCACACCCTCTCAGCCTAACCTGCTTCATAGTGCCGTGAGGATAAAATAGGCAAGGGAAAACCAGGTGCCCTGCCCTGAGCTTCCTGGAGGAAAAATGGGCTAAAACTGTAATGCATAAAGAAAAATATCAGTAGAATTGTGTATCTGCCCTACCCTGTAAAGTAATTTATAATGTTAGTATTTTAAGTGGCAGTTCATTTTATTTATTTAACAAGATTTTGACCCTGCTTTTCTTCCATCATACAGCCACTAAAAGTGGCTAACAAATTAAAACATACAAATTACAATCTCATCTTAAAAGCCATTAAAACTAACACAAAAATACGTCATTAAAAACAATTTAAAACCAGAGTTTAAAAGAAACATAAAAGATAAAAAGAACAGCTAAAATGTTGGGGAAGAAGGAGGAATCATTTAGGGAATGCCAAATGAAACAAAAAAGTCTTCACTTACTAGCTGAAGATGGCAATGGAAGGGGACAGGTGAATCTCCCTGGGAAGAGAATTCCAGAGTTTTGGTGCCACTACTAAGAAGGCCCCCTTCTGGTTTGCCACCTGCTTAATCTCAGAGCAGGGCTCCAGAGATGAAGACAGTTGTAAGATAGGTTCATAAGGGAGTATCCAGTCCTTCAGTTATGTTGGTCCCAGGCCATATAGGTAGGGTTGCCAGTTCTGGGTTGGGAAATACCTGGAGATTTTGGAGGCGGAGACTGGGGATGGTCAGGTTTAGGGAGGGGACGGAACTCAGCAGGGTGTAATGCCATACATTCCACCCTCCAAAGTAGCCATTTTCTCCAGGGCAACTGATCTTGGTCATCTGACGATCAAGTGTAATAGTGGTAGATCTCCAGGTGTCACCTGGAGTTGGCAGCCCTACATATAGGGCTTTAACTGTCAGTATCAGCACCTTAAATTATGCCTACAGCTAAATAATTTGCCTAATCCGGGAAGGCTTGAAGTTGTCCAGCCTCCACCAGTAAAATCACCTTGCACAAGAATAGAACATTTGAGACTGGTTGATAGTTATTCAGATCTCCTGGGTCCCAGGTGGGCATCTTTAGAAGTGAGTGCACCACAACCTGCATTAACTACCTCTCGGACCCAGCCAACCAGACCTCCCCCCACCTCAGGCAGATTTAATTAGCCAGGAAGGACAAGGGTCATACAAGCAGATGGTAGGCCTCAAACCTCCAAGGAGCTGGTCTACATCTTCAGGTGGAATAAACTACAAAGTATCACAGACAACCAGACATAATGGTCCATGTTTTATTCTTAACCTTTAAAAATGGGGGGGGGGATGCATGAAAGGGAATGCATGAAAGTAGAGTTCTGTGCATTTGCTCCCATGTCTTACATTACTCAGTTGCACGGTGGAAAGGAGGGGCCTATGTGCATACTAAACAAATTGTAATTATAATATCAGAAACTTATACCAAAATATTTTGTACCAAGAAAAGCTAAACTTTGTGACCTGGACACACTATACAAATGAAACAGATTTACAAATATATGTCAGTTTTGCCTAATTTATTCTACTTTTGATGTTCAAGAAGCTATGCCCAGTACTAGAACCATGTTGCCCTTGGACCACAGAGATGCTGTTCAGGCCAGTTCTGTATCCCCTCCTGGTTCTAAGGTTTCACCAGGCATTCTCCACAGACTTTTAATCCTATTATTGTAGACTTCATGGCTAGAAACCTATTATTTCTTCCAATTAAAAGATGATATTCTCAGGCTAGAGGCAGGCATTCCCCTCTGCCCAACAGCCAAAAGTGGAATGACTTACCACTGGTGGTGATGTACTTATTGGTTTGTTCCGGCCCACTGTATTCCTTTGGTATGTGGGTAATAGTGATATTTAGCCTGTTCTGTGACTAACTATAGACTCTGGTACCGGGAAAAGAACACAGTGTCCTGAGGCTGAAGAGAGACAAATTATTTTGAGAGAGTTGGGGAGTGACCATGACTCAATGGCAGAGCATCTTCTTGGCATGGAGAAGGTCTCAGATTCAATCCCTGGCACCTCCAGTTAAAAGGATTTGGCAGTGGGTGTTGTGAAAGACCCTGAGATGCTGGAGAGCTGCTGGCAGCCTGAGGAGACAACATTGACCTGGATGGATTGATGGCCTGATTCAGTATAAGGCAGCTTCATGTGTTCAGTTTAGATTGGACGAAGTAGGTGTATAGTGTGATGGAAATCTGAAAGGAGATTTTGCAAGTAGATATGCTGCAATTAAATTGTGTCTGCAGGTGCTGGGGTCCAAGGAGCCATATTGGGAAAAAGCATCCAAAAGGACTGATTAATATGTTGGATCATATGACCCACATAAGCAGGGCTGTGAAGAGGCACCATGCTACATATGGGTCCCCTTGCATTTAGAAGAAAACACACACGAGAACTGAGAAATAACTAAATTACAGTTTATGCAAAACCAAACACAGGGGAATGAGAACACCCGTTATCCAGTGGCATCTCACCTTGGTCTCTGCTCTCTTTTGCTCATCTGGGCTCCAGGTCCCCTTTTGCACCCTAGTCCCTGCACCTCAGAAGCTATGAAGGGGTTCTTGGAACAGATCTCACCTTTTTCCCCTGTACCCCCATTGCCCTGATAGGAAATCCACCAGATTCATTCTTCTCCCTCTTGCAGGAGTTCTACAAACAGAGCATGAATTTGTGTAAGGTGATGGAGGAGGCTGCATCCATCCCATTCCTTTTCTAAGGTTCCCCTACCTTTAATGGGTACAGGAAGATTCAGGAAAGGGGAGAGATCTATTCCATGAACTCTTTCCATTAAAGGTTCATATAATCCAACCCAAGAGTTTCCTGAGACTGAGGTTGCAATCACACGTATAATTAGCCGTGCCATAGGCACAAATGCCGAGCAGATTTAAAGGGCGCGATCAGACACAAACATCTGGGAAATGCCTTGCACCCATTGGGAACCCATTTTGCTCCACCGCAGAAGTGGAGTAAAAAGACACCAAGGAAAGTTGGTAGCAAATGGGTCGCTATGGGCCATGGATGGACTTTCCCCTGTGTGATCACTCCAGCGTGCTCCCATGGCGTCCGGATGGTCTGATCAGGCCATCCTGATTCCATGCCGTTCCCCACCCCCATCTCAGTATGCACATCACTGCACACTGCATAGGGAGCACTCAGTGCAGAGATGTGAATCATTGATCCCTCATTGAAGCACACCGGAAACACATGGCCAAAAACCCCCAACCCTGACTCACCCGTGGTTGTGTCTGATCATGCAGTGGTGGGCTGTGTGATCGCACACAAGGACTGTGTGATCATGCAACTGCGGGTCAAATTCCTACAGAGCAAACAGCCTCGCTCCCCCCCCTGCCTTTTTCTTGCACGTGCGACTGCCACCTGAATTGCACTGCTTGCTTTTGGATAAATTATCATTCAGCTGTCCCCCAGTCATGCACATTTAGCAGCATCTGAGCAAGATAATAAAAACACAACTACTTCCTCATTCTCTTGATATTAGACCTGCTACCTGATGAAAAGGGGGACAAAACTGTAGTCCATTAGTCAGCTGTTTAAATAACCATACATTTACATTGGAATAAAACAAAAATTTTAGGGCAAAAGAAGTATTGTTTCATCATTTTCAAATATGTCCACATCTCACACACTGTTAGCCCCGACGCCATTATGGGGCTTTGCTATGGACTGTTTGCTGTTGCCATATGATCTGTGTACCTGCTAGACTGTAAAATGGATGCCAAGGGAGAAGCCCATAGAGAAGGGAAAAAGCTGTCTTTTTACTCTGAGGGACTCCATTGCATACCTGCCGCATGTCACATACACGGATTAAAGGCCATACAGCAGACAAAGGACTTTTCCCTCTGCCAGTCGTTTGCATGATGGGATTAAGTGCCTGCCCCACCCGAGCCATACACATGAACAATAGAAGAGCCATCAACTACCTGAAGAGATCGCCTGCCTACCTGCCAGCTTCCTCTGTCCAGCCTGTCCAGGTATCCAACCTACAGCATAGCCAATAAGTATTTGACCCAATCAAGCATTCAAATTGTTAACGACCCTTCCTGATGCTAATCAGGGACAATCAGGGAAGTCTCCCACCTTTTGTTTACCTGGCCAGCAAGTCCTATAATCCATTTAACTGGCTACCCAACACCTGGCTTCTATTGTTAAATCCAGATCCTGCCTCTCTGGAAGCTCATTGGTCATACATAAGGTCTGCCTCTACTGACATCACACACCCCTGGGACTCATCATTGGTCCAGGAAATCTTTTGTTCTCACCTGAGACCAGCCCCCAGGGCCACCCATTGGGCTGCATTGTCTTACAGTGGGTATATCCCAGCAGACGCATGGCCTCAGACGGTGTGTCTCTGCCATGAGCCAAAATGGCAGTCCACCCCTGAACCCTCTGGGTTTGGGCCACAATCCTTCTTCATGGACTTCTGCACATCTGACAGGTAGTATCACCTCTCCATAAGCCATCAATCCCCTCTGCTTTCTTAGTTCTATTTTATGTGTGTGAATGTTTGAATATTGTTTGTGTGTTTGTGAATGGATAAATAAGGATTATATTCAGTAAAATAATATTTTATTAATTATACCTGGTCTCTGTGTCTTTTACTGGGAACCATTACAGACTAGCAGCATTCTCTGTATATACAGGCGAGAACCCATAATAATAATAATACCAATCACTATATTTAAAATAGAGCAATTTGGCCAACAACACACCCCTTTACAGAAGAGATCTTCCCTCAGACAAAAAGCACAGGTGACAGGTGCCATCTTAGAAGACTCTTTCCACCTTCTGTCTTGTAACAAAAAAATTGTAAGCTGCAATGTGTAGTTCTTTGTTAGAAAGGAATTCACTTTTTTAAAAAAAGAAATCTGTTGTCTGATTAATGAAGGGCATCTTCTTAATCAATCACAATTTTTATAAAAGATTAATCGAACCAATTTTTCAACCCAACATGGCAGTCCTACTTGAATATTTAAAAAGCTCTGGGAACTGAGTGGGTGGTTGGGCAGTGGGAAGCGCAGTGGGGTTTGGCCATTGGCAAAATGCCATGCAGTCCAGCACCATCACAATTCAGAAGGGACAAAAAAAGGCTCTCCGGAAATGTTGGGCAGGCTTCCCTGTATTTCTGCTTGAGCTTCTTCTCAGAATGAAGCACAAAGACTCTGGGAATTAATCCACCGGCACTATTAGCAGTCCGTCCCCACTGCCATTTTATAACAAAGATTCTAATTATAAAGTAATAATCATAACTGTAATTACATTTCGTTATTACTCCAATTTATTATGGCTGTGTCACAATTGCAACGTCAGTGACGAGATTCATCCAGCAATAAAGCAAGGCAGCCTCCAAGCCCTCCAAACCAGGATACTCCCCATCAACAATGGGCCAGCTAGTCTACAGCAAATTAGTGGCCCATCTCTTCCACATGACCTGCTATCTGGCTCTGACTGTGGCCAGTGCTGTATGCTTCCCAAGAGATGTAAAGCTCCCATAATCACCTAATTGCAGAGCCCCAAGCTGTGTGCATGGAACAAATTTCTTCCTAGCACAGCTGGTTATCATCTTATGACCTGAAGCCTGAGGATTAATAAGCCTTTTAATTTTCATTCCAGTAGCAAGTGTAACTGTAGCTTCTGCGGATAGCCGTAGAAATCCCTAATCATTATCATGAAGGCCCCCACATGGACTCTCCATCAAAAACGCCACATCCTGCTGAAAGGGAAGCCTCATTTGGGAAGCAACCAAGGCCTTGTGTTCTGAGGACCACTTTGAACAAGATACTTCTTGCATTTGGAGTTAATACCCGAGAACCATTTCAGGTCTGGTAGCAGCAGTGTGTGTGAGAGAGACTTCACTGGGAAGGAACAAGATTCACAGCTGGGTTCAAGATCTGGTTTTCAATACACCCAAGATCAAATTACCCTGAAGTAGTATATCCAGAGAGCCAGCTTGGTGTAGTAGTTAAGAGTGGCGGACTCTAATCTGGAGAGCTGGGTTTGATTCCCCACTCCTTCAGATGAAGCCAGCCGGGTGACTTTGGGTCAGTCACAGCTCTCTCAGAGCTCTCTCAGCCCCACCTACCTCACAGGGTGTCTGTTGTGGGGAGAAGAAGGGAAGGCAATTGTGAGCCACTCTGAGACTCCTTTGGGTAGTGAAGAGCAGGGTATAAAACCAACTCTTCCTCTTCTTGAGCATTTGCACTAGCCATTTTTAATCTCATAACAAGTAGAGGTTTAGATGCTCATGAAGAATAATCACACATAGTTTGAAACATGGTATGTGTGCCTGTGACTGTTCAGCTTGCAAGTTCTTTCCCCCAAGCCCTGCTCTCTGCACCCTCAACCTACAGAAACGAAGTAGGTCGTGGCAAAAGACAGGACTTTTTCAGTGGTGACACTGCAGCTTTGAAGTGCCCTCCCCCTGGTGGCTTGCTTGACGTTTGCCTGTCATTTTTTTTTGTTTCAACAAGACTTTTTAGTTTCACCCAGACTTTTAACTGAGAGGTTTGATCTTTTAAAAATGTTTTTTGTAGCCTGCTTCTAGCCCGCAGACTGTTATCTTGGATATCATCTTAGAGTATTCCTTGTGGCTTTGTGCTGTTTTTATGCCCATGGTTTGTTTTTAATAATTGCCAAGTATCAGTTAATTAAGCAGGTGTCTGGAGAGTAGGGTTGCCAGCTTCAGGCTGGGAAATACTTGAAGATTTTGGGGCTGGAGCCTGAGGAGGGCAGGGTTTGGGGGGGAGGGGAGGGCTTCAGTGTGGTATAAGTCCACCTTCCAAAGTGGCCATTTTCTCCAGGGGAACTGATCTCTGTAGTCTTGAGATGAGTTGTAATTCCAGGGGATCCCCAGGCCCCATTTGGAAGCTGGTATCCCTACCAGCCCTCATGCTGTCATTGAGCCCTGGCAGCCTGACAGCAGAGCACAGGCACAAGTCTTCAGTGTGCTGGATGGCTGCAGGCCTGGGAACTAGATGGTTTGCCTGTTGCTTCCCTGCAGCCTGGCACCTAATGCACAGAGGGGCACTGAAAGTGGGGGATGCAGGCCATCAGCCATGTATTCCCCTGCCCCAATAGCAACCCTGTCCAAGCCTTTCAAGCTGTTAGGGTCACTGTACCTTCTTGCAGCATCGGACTTTCCTTTCACCATCAGACACATCCACTTCTGAGCATCCTTTCGGCTTTAGCTTAGCCACTTCTGCTAAAAGAGATGGAGTGACTGGATAGGAGATTTGACTACGGAACTGCAGGCATGAACAGAGCATGTCTTATCCTCAAAGATGACAATTGGATGGGATACTCTGTGTGTAGTAATACCTTGGCTGTGTTTGAATGAAATATGCCATGAGTCAATAACCAAAGAACCCACATCATTTTGCTTAATAGATAACAGCCGAATTTCAGATGACAAGTTCTTATGCTTTCCTATTTGGTGACTATAACACAGATGAAGAGTGACGCTCCAAGCCACAAGGTGGCACTTTTAGCAGCACAGGCAGCAGAAAACTGCCCCACTCCTTTGGCAAGGACAAAAGTGGCATAAGGTGCTTGCCTGTGCAGAAAGAGGACAAGACGTGATCTGATTAGCCAGTCCAGGAAATACTCTTAGTTGGCTCTGTTTCCCTATTACATGCCTAAATCAGGTTGCCTATGTAGTGATGTGATGTTATCATGTGATCACTGGTTGGCTGGGATCAGAGCATGGAGAAAGGAGCCCTAATAGGTAAAAAACAAAGGCAGCAAAGCCAGTGGACAACAAGGGAGCCTAAGCGTTAAACTCAGTGGTCTCTCTTCTCAATCTAAGTAGCATGAGAAATATTTTGCCCCTCCCACAACTACATTTTCAGCCCCCAAACTGAGATGTGTGAACATCTGACACAGCCCTAGGTCTACCTTCTTGGCCATCTCATGTCAAGGTCTTCCCACAAGACTCTTAGCCAAGTGACTCCAGCAGAATTCTGCATGCCTGCTGGCCACTGTCCCTCTCCTCCACTGAGCTTCAGCAGGGGATATGCTGCTGTCTCCTGCGTTGTCACTGCACTGATTCAAACACTTCATCATCACTGCAGTTTTCAGTTCAGCCCGTGTCTTGGCAAAACCGTTCATTGTCAGGACGCAGCTTCTCCCCTCTGTTTTGTGCTTGGTCTTCTTCAGCAGCCGGCCAGTTTCCAAGGGGACTTTCCCCCCACACTCACAGCCTGGTTGTTTGTGGCAGGATCCCCAGCGGGATGAAAGGATTCCATTCCCTCTATTTCTTCCTGAGCAGTGCAGAAGTTGATTCTGCAGGGAATGGGGAAGTTGCATTCTTCTCCTCTGTTCAACGTCCTCTTTTCCCAACAACCCCTCTTAAGAGTCGTGGCTCCAGGCCTGCTTCATGCTCTAGAGTGATTATTTCAAAAGTTGAGCAGCTCCCACTTCAATTCATTTGCTGGTTTGTGCAAGATTTCAAAAAGGCATCACACATCTCGTGTGCCAGGAAACAACCTATCAGGCACCGCCTTATCCAATCCTGAGTGCTGAGGCCCACACAGGGATACACAAGGGATACTCTTAGGGAACTAAAGCCTACCCCATGACCACAGGTACATTCCTTCACTATCAAGGAAAAGGGCATGCTTATGCAGTGCATAGCGATCTCCCTACATCCAGTACAGTTTAGCATTCATTTAACCAAACACAGCACAGGAACAGAAATGTATGCAGCTTTAGCAGCAAGTCAGACATACCTTTGGATCCACAGTGATGCCTCCAGTGAAAGCCTCCTACTCTTTCTCTTCCTCAGCTGCAGCCCTCTCCCCTCGCTCTCCTCCCCCCCCTTTGCTTTTTCCCTCTGTTGCTAGGAAAGGACCGTTGCCAGGTGATGAGATGCTGGATCCAGCATGTACAAAACAGAGAACCCAGAGTGATCTAAAATATGAAAGGGGACTCCCTTCACCCCCATGTTCCCAAAGAATGGGAGAAAAGATGTCCAGGCTTGCCTGACAGACTGGCAGAACAGCCGGAGCAAAAGCATCAAACTCCAGGGCTGCGGAAGGCCATTGCCCAGCCATGGTCTGTTGCAGGAACTGCAGTATGATAGTATGTGAGAAATGAATAAATGAAAAGATGTATGCTCAGCAGGGGATGACTAACTGGAGCAATGAGCTGCATCACAAAAGGATCAGCTCTCCAATCGACAGGGCCAGGCAAAGTTGTCAAAAGTTTTCCTGAGAAGGTAATCAGTGCTTATCTGGAAGCTCAAATAGCCCTGACCTGGACGGCCCAGGCTACCGCAGTCTCATCAGATGCTGGAAGCTGAGCAGTGTTGGCTCTGGTTAGTACTTGGATGGGAGACCACCAAGGAAATCCAGGGTTGCTATGCAGAGGCAATCAGTGGCAAATGACCTCTGTTCATCTCTTGCCTTGAAAACCCTCTGGGTCACCATAAATTGGCTGCAATTTGACAGTACTTTCAATCACCACCATTATAGCATAATTGCTAAGAGAATGAGTTGTGTCTCAGCAGATTCCTGGTTCAAATCCCTCATTTGCTACAAGCTCACTAGGTGGCCTGGGGTAACCACTCTCACCTTCAGCACACTATTTGCAATATGGGTGGGGCTAATAACACTGGCCTAACTTATATGGCTGTTGAAAGGATTACAACCGGATAATATGTACCAGAAATACTATATACATACTAAATATTACCATATATAATGGTCTGATTGGCTAAACTTGTTCATAGCTCTTATGTGAATGGATTATCTGTCTATCCACAGGATTATATGGAAACTTCAATGGTTACAAGTTTAAAAAAGAATACAAATCTGAGAATAGGCCAAGAAATCCAGTGTGGATCAGAATTAGGCCTTATGTGAACTTAGTCAACATCTTAGGATTTCTAAAGCCATTTTTACAAATGCTTGCTTCTGTTAGCACACTTTGCTCACCAGATGGGGTTGTGCCCCCTTTTACAAAGATGTTCTCCATAGCAATAACAAACTGCTAAGCCAGCAGGGAAAGAGGGAATATAAATCTTTATTATAAGTTTCTCCAACTGTTAAGAAAGTCCTGCCTTGAGAAAAATACGCTGATTGCTAGTAAGATCCCAAGGATTTCCAACATGTATAGCTGGGGTGAAAGAACCATTCTCACTGATTTCAGACTATGTGACTCTCCATGATCCCTCATATGCCCTGTAAGACACCTCTCCAGAATTCTGGGTTCTTCTTTCAGTTCTTGAATTTTAGGATATAGGACAGCAGCCCTCAAAAACCGATGAATGTGACTGTTCAAGAACTCTGAAATGCAAGACAAAGAGAAGCTTTGACTTGCAGTGTTCCCTCCTGTATTTATCTTAAATGTAAGAAGTTTAAATTTATTTATTTGTTTATGTATTTATTTATTATTTTCTATTTATATCCTGCCTTGCCTGCACAAGCAGGCTCAAGGTGGCATACAACAAGTTAAAATACAACAAAACACAGTGCATAAATGTAGTACAACAAAAATTCCACATAAAACAATATACAAGTAAAGTGTAGATCAGTATACATGGTGGTTGCAGTACAGAGATCTGATAAACCAGGCCAGCATCCATAGATGTTCTTAGTGCTTATTCATCAGTGATGGCTCCTAATTGAAAGCCTGGTGAAAGAGCTCCATTTTACAGGCCCTGTGGAACTGTAAAAGGTCCCGCAGGGCCCTGATGTCTTCCGGGAGCTCATTCCACCAGTGTGGAGCCGCCACTGAGAAGGCCCGAGCTCTGGTAATGGCTAGTCTGGCATCTTTTGGGCCAGGGAGAGTCAGCCGATTTTGCAGCCCTGACCTCAGTGCTCTCTGGAGGATGTATGGGGAAAGGCGGTCCCTTAGGTAGGCAGGCCCCCAACCGTATAGGGCACCTTGAAGTGAATCCGGTATGCTATTGGCAGCCAGATGTGCTCTCCTATAGAAAGACCCATCAGCAGTTTGGCTGCTGCATTTTGCACTAGCTGCAGCTTCCGAATTTGGGACACGGGCAACCCCATGTAGGGAGTGTTGCAGTATTCCAAACTTGAGGTGATCATAGCATGGATCACCATTGCGAGGTCATTGCATTCGAGGAAGGGAACCAACTGCCTGATCAGCTGTAGGTAGTAAAAGGCTGCCTTGGCAGTGGCTGCTACCTGAGCCTCCGTTGTTAAGGTGGCATCCAGGAGGACTCCCAAACTCCTGACTCTTGGCGCTGGCACCAACAGTGCCCCATCGAAGGTCAGTAGTGGAAACCCTACCCCCAACCTGCTTCGACTCTGGCACTGGACCTCCATCTTCGTTGGATTCAATTTCAATCGGCTCAGTCTGAGCCAGCCTGCCACGTTCTGAAGTGCCTGATCCAGGTCATCAGGGGTAGAGTTGGACTGCTGCCCAACAACAGATACTGGTGACATCCTAGCCTGTGCCTCTGGGCAATCTGGGAAAGGGGGCGCATATAGATGTTGAATAACATTGGGGATAACACTGCCCCTTGTGGGACCCTGCAAGTCAGCGGGTGCCTCTGGCACCACCCTCTGTCCCCAACCTTGGAGAAAGGAGACAAGCCATTGCAAG
The DNA here is from genome assembly GCA_029375565.1 of Gekko gecko. NCBI lineage: Eukaryota > Metazoa > Chordata > Lepidosauria > Squamata > Gekkonidae > Gekko > Gekko gecko. The sequence goes on from JAPDNY010000006.1 coordinate 144,423,425, forward strand.
GCAAGTCCCTGAATCCCCACGTCAGCGAGGCAGCGAGGCGGTGGATCAGTAATTGATGGTTGACTGTGTCGAACGCCACCAACAGGTCCAACAGCAACAGTACCGCTGTTCTGCCCCGATCCAGATGCCTCTGGAGGTCATCTGTGAGGGCGACCAGTCTCCATCCCATGACCTGGACAAAAGCTGGACTGGAAAGAATTTAGCATGGAAGTGTCATCCATAAAGCTCTGCAACTGAATCACCACCGCTCTCTCCAGCAATTTGCCCAAATAGGGCACATTTGAGACCGGCTGATAATTAGCCAATTTGACTGGGTCCAAAGATGGTTTTTTTAGGAGGGGGCAGATCATCACTTCCTTGAGCACCCCAAGGAACAGTCTCTTTATGAAGGACTTTTTGATAATATCCCTAAGGGCACCCTGAAACCCTTCATGGCCAGCTTTTGTAAGCCATGAAGGACACGGATCAAGGCTGCACGTTGGGCATACCGTTGAGAGCAGTCTGTCGACTTCCTTCAGGCTGAGTGGACTGAAATAATCCAGAAGAGGACCAGAAGACATGCATGGGGCCTCGAGTTCGCTCAGTGTCTCAACTGAGGTGAGAAGATCACAGCAGAGCAACAAGACTTTATCTGCAAAATAGCTCGCAAAAGCCTCACAGCCAATATCCAATTCCCTAGCATTTGGTCTGCCATTTGGCAGATCTGTTAACGACTGAATAGTTCTAAACAATTGTGCCGGGCGTGAGCTAGCAGACGCAACCGTGGCTGCGTAGAACTCTCTCTTTGTGGCTTTGACTGCCATCTCATAGGATCTCATAAACGTCCTATAAGATGCTCTTGTAGCTTCGTCGCAAGTGCACCGCCACTGTCTCTCTACTCATCTGAGTCTTCGTTTCATCAGCTGCAACTCCTGGGTAAACCAGGGAGCCCACTTAGAACGAGGGCGCAGAAGATGAAAAAATAGATGAAGAGAAGTGTTTACACGGACCCATCGTGTGTTTTGAACTGCATAGCTTGGAAAAGGATGATGCCCAGGTACTCACAGTTCTTGTGGGGCTGCATCACAGCGACATATTTCCTATACAGAGGTAATCTTGTAAAAAAGATGAGTACACTCATGAACACTATAAAATTCTCTGAACTTCAGAACAAAATCAGAACCAAGATTATGGAGGGTCCTTCAGTAGCTCACCACCAACTGATTTCTCTTTCTTTGAGAAAACATATACAAACCTTTATAGTTAGCCTGGTATTAACAAACTATTACTCCAACAAGAGGCATTCTAGGTCTGTACTTTGGATTCATTACATCCTACAGGGTTAAATGACCCATTCATTTAGAGTGCTTCATCTACTATGATTCTTTCTGCTTTTTTGGTTCTCTGTATTTTTAAACTATGAGAGCTCTGAGTTATTTGAAGAGTAAGCTCAGTTCCTGGGTCACACCTGCAGATCCCTTTGGGAAAGAGAAACTGGTTGATAGACTGTCTAGGTATGTTGAGAATTTTGACGTGAACATGATTGCTAGGTGAACATACCTTGATCGAACTCTCTCACTTACATGGAAGTTGATCTCCTGGTCAGATTTCCTCAACATTTCCTGCCAAGTTTGTCTTGAGTATAGCACTATGCCGAGGAACTTTGCATCTGTGCAGCTGCAGTTGCCTCTTGTGCTATACAGCTTGGATGTGCCTTTGTAAATAAGTAAACAGTGGCAGCTTGTGTAACCCCTAGCTATGAGCCAGGAAGGGGTGGAGCCTCTAGATGCAGAAGGGTAAGTGTGTGGAAAGCAAAGGAGGGAAGAAAGACTGCCCTGCTGGGGAGTTTGAGCTTTAATAACAAGCTCTTAACACCTTGTTTAAGGTAACTATGATTTATGGATGGAAACAAGGGAGACTCTTGTTCCAAACTGTAAATTTTAGAATTATTGTTTCAGAGCTGTCTTATCAAATGGGGAGTACATTCTCCAAGGTGGGGGACAAAGGGTGGCTCTCAGGGATCAACTGTCCCAAAGGCACCCACTGAGTTGCGGAATGCCCCAAGGCGCGGTGCTTTCCCTGATGTTATGCAACATCTATATGTGCCCCCTTGCCCAGATTGCCCAGAGGCACAGGCTAGGGTGTCACCAATATGCGGATGACACCCAGCTATATCTGTCGTTGGGCGGTCAGTCCGACTCTACCCCAGAAGATCTGGACTGGGTGTTACAAGCCATGGCTGGTTGGCTTAGACTGAGCCAATTGAAATCAAATCTGATGAAGACGGAGGTTCTGTGCCTGAGTCGAAGTGGACCAGGGGTAGGGATCCCACTACCAGCTTTTGATGGGGCGCTGTTGGTGCCAGTGCCGAAGGTTAGGTGTTTGGGAGTGCTCCTGGATTACTCCTTAGCAATGGAGGCCCAAGGTAGCAGCCACTGCCAAGCCAGCCTTTTACTATCTTTGGCTGATTAGGCATCTGTTTCCTTTCCTCAGATGCAATGATCTGGCAACAGTGATCCATGCAATGGTCACCTTGAGACTGGACTACTGTAATGCTCTCTAGGTGGGGCTGACCTTGTCGAAAATCTGGAAGCTGCAGCTGGTGCAAAATGTGGCAGCCAGGCTGCTGATGGGTCTCCCTGTGCAGGAACATATCCAGCCTGTGCTGAAGGCATTGCACTGGCTGCCAATAGCATACTGGATTTGGTTCAAGGTGCTGTTTTTAACCTTTAAAGCCCTATATGGTCTGGGGCCTGCTTACCTGAGGGACTGCCTTTCCCCACATGTTCCCCAGAAAGCACTGAGGTCAGGGTCTCAAAATCGCTTGGCCCTCCCTGGACCCAAAGATGCCAGGCTGGCCTCTACCAGGGCCTTCTCAATAGTGGCTCCATACTCATAGAATGAGCTCCTGGAAGACATCAGAACCCTGTGGGACCTTTTACAGTTCTGCAGGGCCTACAAAGCAGAGCTCTTCCACCAGGCCTTTGATTAGGAGCCACTTCCAACAACAACAGAACTGTGGTAAGGCCCTCTATGCCATCAACAGTAGCCTGTGATATACTGTATACCGATTCTGGCTATACTCCTTTCTCATCATTCCACCATGGCCTACTGGGATCACTATGCAATGTTATACTGCCACCAGCACTTTACTTGTTATATATATGATTTTATGATGTCGGTTATCTATTTGTCAATGTGACTGGGAAGTCAAAGGAAAGAAAAGAGTCCATCTTAGTCTGTTTTGGGCTAGGACAGCTAACTCTCACCAGTCTCAGAGTAAAGAAATATCAGATCAACTGAGTTCAGTTCTTTCTGTTCACTCAAAGCTAAGTCACAGGGGCTCAGGTCAAAAAACATTCCTCCTTGTTCCTCTCTTCCCTCCTCTTTACCTTCTTCTTTTTCCAGTGAACCACCAGTCACCAGTCTTCTACAACTGCTTGCTGTCCCCAACGACTGGGAAGCACAGAAATGCAGGAATGCAGTCAATACAATTTCAAAGTTCAGACAGAGTACATGGCCACCATCCTTAAAAAAATACTTTCTGAAAGCTTATATCATCTTCCTCCACATACTTTGTGGTTCTCAAATCCTACTTCTAAGAAGAGTTCTGTGTTCCTCCTCTGTACACCAAATCAGACCACTGGCTCATTTAGCTTAGTATGGCCTATTCCAGTTGAAAATCTTTAGCTGGTTTAATTATTTAACTTTGGCCTCTTCTTTTTATTGTAAGCTGCTTAGGGAGTAGTTGTTTTCTACTGAAAAGAGAGGTAAAATATTTTCAGTTGATTCCTATGGCAGAATCTCCACTGATATGGAAGGAAAAGTTCAGGAAGTAGCTCAGAGATTCTGAGATCCATAAGGCTGCCAAAAGCCACCATGGCTCCCCAGAGAAAGATCCCTTTGTCTCCCATCCCACACTTGGAGTCCCAGTTCATATTTAGAACAATGCATGCAAGATGTTTGATTAGAACAGGTAGACTGCTACTGTCCTGCAGCGGCATATAGTCTGATTCCCTGGGTGCACAGGATGAGCTAGACCACTGAAATTTTGTGTCTCCTCCCAGCTCTAACCATTTATGATATGCTTCCTCCCGAGTGATTGCAACGTTGCCGTGTTTTGTTCTCATTGTGCTCTTCGGTCCATAGGACTAAATGGAAAACCAGCCCGATAAGAGAGTCCTCCAGCCAAATCCGAGAACTATTTTAAACTGTAGCATTCCATACTTATAGATGGGTCACAAAGCCCAACAAGCCCATACAGCACAAGAAACACAGTAATAAAAGAGGGATTATCACAAGGAAGACTAAACTCTACAAGAACAAGCGACATTAGTCTGTTAAAGCAAACATTAGATTCCATTAAAACAAACCCAAGGCAGTGAACTCTAAGATTATAGCGTAAGAAGATTATAGAAATACAATATATCTATCCTGTTTCCTCCCAGACTTTGCAGGCCTATTTATCACTCCTTCCTCCAGATACTCCTCCTGTGGCAAGGATACTGCTTTTCTCAGCATGTGCAATGAACAAGAGTCTGCTGCAAGGACAATGAGATTCCTTTCTCCCACTGGCACATGGTATAGATTGTGGTTGTGCATGCATCACTGACAGCTAGTGGGATAATGCCTCTGAGATCATTAATTAAAACAATACAACTTCCTCTCCCTGCCCTATTTTTCATAGATTGTACGTCTAACCCAAGGGATATCCCCCTGCCAAATTTCAGGCAGACAGGAGAAAGTATCCCTGTTTTACAAGCAATTAAAATACTCATTTGCACACAGGGAAGCACAAATTAGCACTACTGTTACCCAAACTGAACCCAAAGAAGGGGGAATTAGCTTTAAAAGGGTTCCAGAAAGGAATGACACAGGGCCTTGGTCAGTGTATACCAGGGTGGATCTCAGTAGGGCTACGCCACAATAAAATTACAAAGAGAGTGAGAGAGTGATTTTAAACACAAGCAAATAGCTTTATTTTATACAACATAAAATAAAAGAAGTAAAAATGTAAAGAACCTACACTAAGCAGCTGAGAAATAGTTCTTTAAGTAATCACACACACACCCCAGGGTACAGTTCCAGGTGTCAGCCGTGTTGGTCTGAAGCAGTAGAACAAATTTAAAGTCCAGTGGTCTTAAAAGTGACACTGGACTCAAAATTTGTTACACCAGGGTACACTTGATAAAAAGGAAAAGGGAGGAAACTGGGAAGTTTTAGGGAAGGGACAACCTGAAATCCTGGGCTTGAGTTCTGGAGAGGAGCCTGGGTAGTGGGCGTTTGGGTAGTGGGAAACCTGGCATACTTTCCACTGAGTTGGGATGGGTTTTTTTTATGGAGAAGGGTCCCATAGCTAGACATGGAAACCCACTTTCCCAGGAACCTGATTGGTTCAATATATGAAGTCTGAATCTGACTGGGCAGTTTCAAGGTAACTGCTGTCAAAATATGGCAGGAAGATTAGTAGAAAAATACCTGACATCAAGGCGGGATGGATTGCTTGATGGGTTTAGTATATTGACAAAGAACTGGGAGTGAATGGTAGGTTTAAGTGAGCTCTTGATGGCCCATCCTGGGTGATTCAGGCTGCCTTTACCAATGTCTGGATCAGACTAGCAATACTTAAGTGTTGCCCACCTGTCTATTGTTGGAAATGGTTCACATGGCTGCACTCAGGTGCCTTTGTGAGACTTTCCGAGCTTCAAATCCCCAGGTGCTTAGGCTCTAAAGGGGCTACCTATTAAAACAACTAAGTCCATATAAGAAAAGGATATCACTAACTAAGGGGGGCTTGGCTGGAAGAGGGGCGGGATCCTTACACTACCTATCAAAGAAAAGGGAATGTCGCATGGCCTTGCCTCACTCTCTATTCCCCACCCTCCCCGTCCACTATGCTTGCCTTCAGAGAATGCCAAGAAAAATATGTTGTCCCCTAAAAAGTAGGCAGGAATAGCTCAACAGTAGAGCAGAGAATGGGATAAATAGAAATCTATTCCTTATATAAGAAAACTCTACCTAGGACGGTAGGCGAAATGTAATGGTTGGCGAAAAATGCACAGAAGCATCTATGGAAATGATCCTGTTTGGTGCAAATATCTGCAATTTTTTCTGGTTGGAATATGTCCCTGTCAGCTACATTATTGGCTGAGCCACTCTCCCATTTTCCCCCTTCTGCTTCTCTCATCTTATGCAACAGTAAGCAAAGACAGAGATACATCAGAATACATCAGTAGCCAACTCTGAATGTTTCTTAATATTGATGAATGCCATCATTTTTAGCAATTTGATTAGTTATATTAAATATATTAAAATATAGGAAAGGTTTTGTACAGAATTGCTAAAGGAACATTCCCATCATTAAATGGGCTAGCACATTTACAGCACAAAGGGAAAGTATGATATAGCTATCATCTGGAGGTCCCTTGGACTTCTGAGCTCTGAACTGCGAGAATCTGTTGCCTTCAGCTTTTTTCTTGACAAACATATAGTCATGGTTCAGAGCCTGGCTGATATAAAACAAGCAATTGGAAATCTTGACCTAATGTGCTGTTTCCACACTCCTCTCATAGATGATTTGATAATGAAATACTAGATTTGTGTCCAAACTATGATCTCATCCCTCTGAACCAGGATTTAAAACATATTTTGAAAGCCTGGTTTGGAGGGAATAGTACACACCACAGCCTGTGTTTAGGATGTAACAATAAACTGTTATTTCATTACTGACCCACATATGAGGAAAGAGCAAAGGTGAGGGAGGGAATGCATGAGCCCATGGATTCCTCAGACTTGTTTCAGCCATAACATCTAAACTTGTGGCTCAGGTATAATTCCATACCAAGACTTGGTGCTATTTGCCTTATACTTGCATGTTCCCTCTTCCTCTTCTTCCTTTTCTCAAATGCTGTAAGCTACAGTGACACCCTAAGCAGAGCTGCATGCTTCTAAGTCCACTGAAGTCAATGGGTTTAGAAGGATGCAAATCTGTTTAGGATTGTACTTAAATGACTTCCAGTTTAAGTGATACCTGAAGCTTGCACTCCAAACCACAACTGCAAACCACTGACGGAAGCTGATTTTTAACCTGGTGGGGAGCACAACTACAAACCACAGTTTGCCAGCTTAGATATAAAGCAGAAGTAACAAATTAGATCACAGTGAGAATGAGAGTATAAGGCTTGTTTATGTAGCATCAAACCATAGTTTGGTGTTATGTCTAGAACATAGCCATAGTTTTCACTTTTAGAACACCCCTGAATTCATTGCGGCACACCCTCTCACTGAAATTTTATTTTCAGCAATTGTTTACCACTTGTGAATGGATGTAGCAAAATACAGTTTGGAAAGAGACAGAGTTTCTCACATAACCTACCAGCATTCAGATGGATCACACTGACTGTAGCTTATATTCATGGAACAATTTTCTTTGCCCATCCTTTCAGTCATGATGCACAGGCTGAATCTTTCCTGTTGTCCCCCACCCCAGCAATGCTCAGAGCTTGTTATGGCTTTGAGGCTGGAGGCTTCAAGCCTGAATCTTCATAACAGCTAGCCACACTCTATTTGGTATCATTGCTGTGATTGGTTCTGTGAGGCATTATTGACTAGACATCAATTCAGTTGTCTCAATTACTCAGAGACAAGTGGAGGGAACAGAATGAAAAGAGGTGAAAATTCCAACATGTGGTCAGTATGTCAGTAGGTTAATGTTCTTTAGGCAGCTCTCCAGTTAAAGAACTGTATTCTCCTCTCAAGAAAAGTAGCAAGTTCCTGCCTTGACCTGGATAGCCCAGGCAAGCCTGATCTTGTCAGATCTTGGAAGCTAAGCAAGGCCAACCCTGGCAAGTACTCAGAAGGGAGACCTCCAAGGAATACCAGGTCTGTGATGCGGAGGCAAGCAATAGTAAGCCACACACACACACACACACACACACACACACACACACACACACACACACTCAAACTCCCCCCCCCAAGAAAAGTCACAAGCTCCCTCTGAACTCAATGGCATTTGATCACTTGGTAAAACGATGTCATTTCTGCCATGCAATTCAAACATAAATACACTGGGGACTTAAAAGGAATAAAGACCATCCCCCCCACCTCCCACCCAGCCTGGATTCCTGAGAGGGGTACCATTCTCCTTCTCTCTCCTTCTGTAAGAAATGGAAATGCCTTTTCTAGTTAGAGCTGTTTAAATACTTATGATTTGCTCCAGGTTTGTTTCAGCTCTGTTTCAGATTTCTTCAATTCACACCTTTTTGCAGTGTTCATTGGCTCTCCCATCCTGTTGATTGTACTTTACTTACCCTGTGCAATCTGCCTTGAGTCTCAGTGAGAAAGGTGGACTTTACATAATTGCAAATAAATAAAAACAGATAAATAATCATAGCAAATTGGAGCCTAGTATGGAAAGTAAGAAAGCTGCCAATCTTGCTCATTTTGTCAGAAAAAGTTTTGAAATTCCATTTGACTGGGTCAAAGGTTGGTCAATCCCTGGGAGAGAATGATGTCAACTACCAATAGGGCTACCAGCTCCATGATGAGAAATACCTGGAGATATGGGGAGTGGAGCCTAAGCAGAGCAGGGTTTGGGCAGGGGAGGGACTTCAAATGGAGTAAAATGCCACAGAGTCCACCTTCCAAAGCAGCCATTTTCTCCAGGTGAACTGAATTTTGTCATCTGAGGCTGGAGATCAGTTGTAATACCAGGAGACCTCCAGCCACCACCTGGAGGTTGGCAACCCTAACTACCAAGCAAGACATTTGGAAACTTTAACCAATAAGGATGAAATGACATGATATGTTTGGCCACAAGTTGGTCAGGGTTCCCCCAACACAACTCCCTTTCCCCACATCCTCATGGTAGCTGCAGGACACTTACCCAAGTGCCACAAGGACCAAATTGGACTGAGGCCACAGCAGTGAGAGAGGAGGGGCTACAATCTCCCCCACACTATTTTCCCAGGCTCAAAAGGCTCTGAGCGGGGGGGGAGGTGTTATTTGCCCCATTGTGAGGGCTGCACATGCACTGAATATGTGCAGTGTTCCATGCACATGCAGCCCATCAGCAGGGCAAAAACATGGCCAAAAGTATCACGTGACTTGGCCCTTAGAAAATATTAATTTTAAAATTTAAGAATCACTCATATATACATGTTCACCATTTGATGCCTTCACTCTGTTGTGTGTGTGAATGAGCCACAATCAAACTCCACAGTCAGAGTTTTAACTTAATGTCATTTAACTTGACACTATTTGTAGCACAATGCTTTTCCAAAGGCATCAGTCCATATGCTCAACTCAAAGTCACATCAGACTGAGTAATTAACAGTGCCATCCTGAGCAGGGTTACACCCTTCTCAGGTCCACTGAAGTCAATGGGCTTAGAAAGGTATAAGCTACTTAGGATGGCATTATAAATGAAAGTGTGATGTGGGTGTCAGAATATCAGAGTAGGACAGAAAAGATTTGGATTCAGATTAGTGAGGCTTCTTCCCTACAAAAGCACTTTTCATCTCGCCCCCGCCCCCATCCTCTGAACAATTTCTCTGCAGGTGAGTATTGCTCATGGGCAAAGGTGGATATACCATCAGTAGCCAGAAATTCTATCAATAGAATTTTCTATCTAAGGAAAGCATTTTCAAGACCAACACGGAACTGCCAGAAGTCTTTGTTCCAACCAGGGGCATTCATAACAACATCAGGAATCTGCCAAGGTGAAATTACAACAGGTCCATTTATCTGCACACACAAATGAATGCTGCAATAAAGCTCCATAGTAAAAGTTGAAGCCAAGTTACAGTCCTGGCAGGAGGGCCCAGAAAACATTGCCAGGGAAGTGGATTTTGGCACCTGATGTTACATGCTAATGGGCTTAAACACAGTGATGATCATCAATCTTTCCCCACCTAGACCCATTTTTGAAATCACATATTATCAGGATGACTTGTGCTGATGACAGTTCATTCCCCAGTACAGCCAAGGAGCCAAGAGGCTCTTGGGTCACATTATTAGAAAGCAAAGAGACAGCTCGAGACAAGCAGTAAGCTTCCCAACTGCACACCTAATGCATTTAGATGTCTTCCTGGAGGCTTTGTAGCACATCCTCCTGAACTGAAATTAGATTCTCCTTTTATCCTTCCACACCACTGTACATGCCTACAACATACTAGCAAATGGTATGTCACACATAGAAGAGAAGAGCCAATATCACATCTGGGAAAGAAATGGCCTTGGGACCCCATGGTAAATTTCCTCTGATATAAAGGTAAAGGTTTCTCTTGCTTGAAAGCTAGTTGAATCCGACCCTTAAGTGGAAATTTGCAGTGGAATCCAAGCTGTGCAAGCAAGAAGGTAAACTATTTCACAGGATCAAGATGTACCTTGAACTGGGAACAAACTGCTTCCTGATTTTAAATATGGGGAATACTTAGTTTCTAAGAAAGGAAACAGAAGAGCTTTGGCATATGCTTTCTCCATCTAGCATCTCTTTCCTGTGGTGATATTCTAACCCAGAGAGAGCCCAACTGAACCACCACAATTAATGCAATACTCTTAATGTAGTATAGCTATCTGCATTTTATAGTCTTTGGGCAGCAGCACTCCACTTAAAGCCCTATTCCCAAACTATAACATTACTCTTGTTGCCTTATCTTTAGGTTCATATTTAGCTGGCGATGTTTTTAACTATTATTGTGAACTACCTTGAACCAAGAAGAAAAGTGGGGTACAAATGCTTTAATAAATAAACACGCACACACACACACACACACACACACACACAAATAACATCAAAAAGGTGGCCAGTAATTAGGCTAAACAAGTAGATGTATGTGTCAGAGTTTTGGCAGCCTAGGGTCCTGAATCAATCCAGTATCCAGCAATGCCAGCTATGATCATAAAGCATGAATTGACAACAAATCCACACTGGTACACACCATTAGTCACTCAAAGGTGACTCGGGGGGATTTCACCGCTGGATTCCAGATCTAGGTATTTATATGCTGCACTTCTATAGCCACACATGAGCAACCATGAATGGACATTATTTCTACAATGCAAGTGTTAGCTCTGCTTTGCATGGTGAAGAATCAGGAACCAGATAGAGATGTAGTAGTTCATTAAGGGTCGCTATTTCAAATGCTTCCATTTCGACAGCATGCTGAGCTGTTCTAAAAACAGCTCATTTGGCTGACGAAATGAGAATTGCTCAGTCAATCTGTCCTTTCCATTGATTCTTCCTCTTTGGCAAAAACACAGCTTTAATTCTGGAAGGTACATCTGTAAATTGTAGCCCAGTAGGAAATGTGCAGTGGAAACAAGAACTGAGCTTTGCTACCCTGGTGTTGTAACCACTGTGTCGGGGTGGGGGCTGGTCAGAAGAGTTGGCTGCAATTGACTGACAGGGTATTTCTTTAGCATAAGCCAGGCCAATGTCACAGAGCAGATTCAGGGCTTGCTGCCAGTTAAGATAGCAGAGCTTGTCAAGCGCTGATTAGAAAGACCGACAAAGTGGAACAGGCAGACTAGCAGTCCAGTTTAGGAATTAGTTTCTGCTTCAGTTCTTGGCAGTTTTTTGGGGACATCTGTGCCCACGAGCCTGCACTTGTTAGCTGCCCAGTGTGTGCAGTTGAAATCCAACAGGTAGCCAGATGATGAAGAAGAGATTGGATTTATACCCTGCCCTTCACTACCTGAAGGAGTCTCAGAGCTGTTTACAATCTTCTTTCCCTTCCCCTCTCCACAACAGACATCCTGTGAGGCAGGTGGGGCTGAGAGAGCTCTTTCAAAAACTGGTTGTGAGAGAACAGCTCTGAAAGAACTTGTGACTGACCCAAGGTCACACCAGCAGCTGCATGTGGAGGAGTGGGGAATCAGACCCAGTTCTCCCAGATTAAAGTCTGCACTCCTAACCTCTGCATCAAACTGGCTACACCACACCACTACACCATACCAGATGTTTATTCATAGGTTGCAAAAAGGAGAAGGGAGGAAAGGAAAGGGCATAGCCTGGGTCACATTAGCCCCATATTAAAGAGAGCTGCATAGGATTGGTTTTAGCAGCGGATGTCAGTTGGCACACATGACTAAGAGGTGCATTCACAGACATCTCTGTCAGGGATTTTCAAACTTTTGTTTCAGGAAACTGGTAAAAGTCACATTCTTAATAACCTGATCTGAGCCTTCCCAAAGATCTATAAAGATGGGCATCTTTGGCATCTTTCTGAAACTCAGCTCAGGTCTACTAGCAGAGAGTTTGGCAGAAGAAAAAAGAACATTGGACACTAGTGTGGTTCAAGATGCAAAATGGAAGCAAAAGGCCTTTGACAATAAATAGGGCTTGTTCATTCATTTGTCTTGACAGCACCATCTGTCAAAACCATAAAAGGATGAGTGTCTAGCTCACACAGATAGTATGAGAGCTAGTGGAGCATAGCAGCTAAGAGACTGAGCTGTGAACTGCCTTCCTTCCCATATCTTGTCTCAGCTATGAACTAACTGGAGATCACCATTTCAAACATTAGGTAAGACAATGTCAGCTTACAGCAGTGTCTAGCATGCACATGTTTAGTGGATGCCATTTACTGCTAATGGAGGAGAAAACTGGACAGGTGCAGGAGATGCTGGACAGAACAGAAGGGTGATGGGACAGGGATGGAGAAGACTGACAGGAAGAAGAGGCAATCTAGTTTTGTCAGCACAGGCAGTGAAAAGTCTGAGGCTGCCCCATTATTGCTTAGCAAAGGATGAGTTTAACTTCAAAGAACGTATGATCTTAATCTTAGTACAGAAAATAAGAACCTGAAAGCATAATTTAAATTCACTCGTGTTCTATGAACTCTCATCTCTTCCTCTACCATCTGATATCTTTCCAAAACACAGGCTGCTGGTGTCCTGATGGAACTCTTAAAATGACAATGCACCAAAGAGCGGCCCTGCATTGAATTTTCACATCAGAAAAATGTTAAAGGGGTGAGTTTCACAACCGTCCTTGCTTTCATCTATTTTGTAAGGCATCTGATGCCTTTTCACAGCTGCTTCTTTCCCTGATCTGCAGCTTCAGTAGCAATTGGGGTGTGTGTGTGTGTGGGAGAACTCAGCTTCTTCCTTCCTCAGTGCTGGCTGAGCTAGACCCACAAAGGTATTGTTCTGAGGCCACACCATCGGGCAGCTAGACTGGTGTGGTTGCATAAAACTATATCAAAGTAAAACGAGGACATATTGCTCTCCCTCTGGATAGGCTTCCTGCTAAGGTGACAGAGTCAATCTGATTTGACAATGAGGTAACATCACAAAACCTCACTGGAGGATGGCAAATGCTTGCTGCATTCAGTCTGAACTAGGAAAACTTTGCTGTTTTAGTTCCTCACTGAGAAGGGTGTTTCCCCCAGGAGTGAAGTTTCTTCTAGAGGGAATGTCTTTGCAAAGCAGAGCAGGATAGCGGCATTCAATCTGATAAATCTACTCTAAATTAGATGAACTAATCCATTGGAAGTCAGTGTGACCTATTCAGTCTTCAGCATCACTTTCTGCTGTAGCTTTATCATAAATCCCAGTCATAATAATATACGAATCAGGAGGCTTTAGTTTTACATCCCAACTGCTAGATGCCATTTCAGGGCTGACAACCTCTGATTTATTTTAAGTAATCATCTTCTCGTCACTGAAATTCTGAAACAATAAGTGTTCATTCTGGGGTCAGGAAGAATTTTAGTACACAAATGTCCATTCCCTCAACCTCCACTCCAAATTTTAAAGATGGCAGCAAATTAAAACAATCCCTCACCTCCCTGTCCTGGATGCTGGCACTCTGATCCCTGGTTGCTCCCTTTCACCCATCTCACCTGGCTTTGAGGGATGATGAAATCGGATGGGGCATTGCCCTCTCCCATTTTCACACCCATCACATTGTGTGGTCCGTGGCTGGAAGATGTAGCAAGAAAGACTGGATGACAGCAGAAAAGAGAAAGAACGACATGTATACTAACTAGTGGTGTCAGCTGTTTGTTCTTTTTATACATCTGTGCTGATAAAAAAAATCTGTTCATGCCATGAATGTCCAACTAGAAACACAGCAAAAGAATGAATATGTGTATTAAAGAGAAAGAGATAACATCTCCCTTTCCCTCTCATTACTTTACCTTCAGCCTCTCCAGCATTTACTGTTGCTTATAGTGACAAAACTGCTTCCACTCTTCAGCCCCCTGCCCCCCAGCCTGTTTCTCTCTACATCAGTGGTTTCACATTGTACATCTTTACAAACACCAACGCAGAAAGCAGCAAAAATGAATATTCCAAAAGGATTTGATTTAGGATTCAGATGCAAGAAGCTTGTAGTCCCCTTCTGAGATGATACAATGAACACGTGGGGGTGGACTTCAGTTGGATCGTTACGGCAAAGTTTGCTTCCAACCTACGCGTGTTCACTGGAACGTATGCAGAGAGCTTTTCTGCATACAGCCTTCTTCATGTAATCAAGAACGCTGCTTTTCTAGGTTCCCCATCCAAGCCCAGAACAGCCTTAATTTCACTCACCTTGGTGAAAGTCAAGCAGACTAGGGAATCAGCTTGCAAGATCAGGCTTCACAGAGCCAGAGCCTGTGTGACTGGCTCCTGGGATTATGTGCTTGGGAGTCCCAGACCAGGAGAACAACTGCATCCCAGGAAGTGCTTTTGTTACTGGAGCTGCAATGGCTGGCTCTGTAATACAGGTTTTTGGATGCTGGACAGGTTACAGTTTGAGGCTGATCCCTCTTGTCTTACATTTTGGGAGAGAGATCACTGGAAGCTTCTGGGACCTTGCTAATACCTGTTTATTTACAACTATGTTGTTGTTGTTTTTGTTCAGTCACACAGTCGAGTCCGACTCTTCGCAACCCCATGGACCACATCACACCAGGCCCTCTTGTCTTCTGTCGTGCTCCGGAGTTTGCTTAATTTCATGTTCGTTGCCTCAATAACACTGTCTAACCATCTCATCCTTTGCCGCCCCCTTCTTCTTTGATCTTCAATCTTTCCCAGCATCAGGGTCTTCTCCAGTTAGTGCTCCCTTCTCATTTGGTGGCCAAAGTATTTGAGCTTCAGCTTCAGTATCTGGACTTCCAGGTAACAGTCAGGGTTGATTTCTTTTGACTGATTTGATCTCCTTGCAGTCCAAGGGACTCTCAAGAGTCTTCTCCAGCACCATAATTCAAAAGAATCTATTCTTCGGCACTCAGCCTTCCTTGTGGTCCAACTCTCGCAGCCATACAATACTACTGGGAATACCATTGCTTTGACCATACAGACTTTTGTTGGCAGGGTGATGTCTCTACTTTTTATTATGCTGTCTAGGTTTGCCATCTCTTTCCTCCCAAGGAGCAGGCATCTTTTAATTTCATGGTTGCAGTCACCATCTGCAGTGATTTTGGATCCCAGGAACGTGAAGTCTGTCACTTACAACTATACAATCAGAAAATATAAAAGCAAGATTCGAGCCCAGTAGCACCTTAAAGAACAACCAGATATCCAAGAGGAAACTCAAAGCTCTTTTGAGACTCAGATCTCCCTTCATCAGATACAATCAGAAAATAGCAGAAGCAAATATATTCCTAAAGTATGTTCAGATACTATCAGAAAACAGTGAAAGCAAATATGTTCCTAAGGTAGGTAGTACAGCCACAAATTCAGCAATGGATTCCTGATCTAAACGTCACCTCAGGGTTTCCTAGTTTAGCCAGTTCCATCTAAACAGTCCCAGTGCGCTCTCTCTCTCTCTCTCTCCCCTCTCAGTGCATCTGCCCAAATTCAAACCACAATTGCATTTTTGTCTCTTCTGTCTCTGATGGGTGTCACATTCCAAAGGTTGGTGAAAGATTCCGGACCATTAAGAACCATCCTCTTTCTTTTGTTAAGCCTGCCTCCTGGATCCTTTCTCAGGCCAGTCAAGCACAACTATAGGAAACAGGCCCACTTCACAGTGATCAAGAGAGTCCACTCTGCACCGTGATGGATACAAGATAAATTTGCATGGCAACAAATAGGAGTCTGCTCAGAATCAGCAGGCTTCAACAATTATGGGGGGGGGAATAGCATATGGTGGCATTTTCCAGTTTGGAAAATCACACCTGTATTGCTTTTTTGGGAACAAGGGGGTGGATAGGAAACCTTTCAAACATCCTTCATCCACAGATGAGCTCATTGCCTGGATATGAAGGGTGGGGTGGGGGGAGAGATAAGCAGGAGGAAATCTAGATGGCACCTCACTTCCTTACAAGTTCATTGCTGTCTAATTTATTCTGTGGGACTGTATGCAAAGCAGAGAAGTCCTAGACACTCTGGAGCTCCTTTTTGTCCTGACCTGTAAAAACAGGTAAGAAAAGGAGGCAGTGTAACCATTCCATAATTTGCTGGTGACAAACCCAGGCTATAATAACATTGCCTTCTACCTGACTTTTCATTAAGGCTCCGTTACAGCTACAGCTCTGACGTAACGGGGTTCATTTATCTTCATCAAGAAACCAAGCAAGCTGCCCACAGACCTAGGCTGGCATTTGGTACTGTATTTTTCTGCTAAGCAGCACCAATAGGTGACATTTAAAGGTTATCTTTCCAAGCTTGGAGGAGACGTGGGGAGGAGCAGGGGGAAATGGCACCCTGCACCCGCTACCCCTTTTGTTGTGGGTGAAAGAATGGTGGTTTTTGCATTATCAGGACAGAGTACAAACACGAGCCTGTTGCCCAAGACACAATAAAGTAACAAGCTGATTAGTACTGACCAGAATGGGAGGGACAGTCCTGAGCTCTGTAAATTGTTGATCTGAACTACAGCAGTTGTTCTTTGGCACAAGCCATCCAGAACGTTTATGCCCTTCTCACAGCTGCCGGTATGGCAGTCAGATTATAGAGAGCATCATTACATGCATGATGTGGCTTAACAGCCACACAATGTGGGTAAAGGTCCCATTAGGCTCATTTTTCAGAGCTCATTTCACTTGTCTGTCAAGTTTGCTAAACCTTGGAAAGTCCACCTGGTACATGAGCAAAAAGCACAGCAGAAAACAGATGGTCAGACGCAATACTAGCCCTAAACCATGGATCATGTCAAATTCATCATTTTCCCAGATTCTTTTGGCTCATTCACTACAACCTCCAAGTTCTATTGACCACTTTCTAGGAATTTCATTTAGCACGCCATCATCTTATACCTCTGTATCCCAGCTCCTGGGGAGAAACAACAGGGGAAAGCTGTCCCATGAACACATTACTTGTGGGTTCCTGGGGGGATGCGGCCACCAGTTGCTTATGGAAACAGTGTTCTGGACAAGATTAGTCTGAAAACAGCAAGACAGTTCTTACATTCATAAGAATGTCAGGATGTGAAGAAGTGAAAGTGGAGTAATGCTGGGATTACCACCAGGCCAAAGTCAATGGTAACCTACCTCTTCAACCACTTAGAGCAACTATACTGCACATTCTTAAGCGGCTTGCTTATCAGTCATTTGTTTTTGCCATCAGTCCAACTGGCAAACAGCCTTTGATGTATTGCTACAGGGGAAATGTGGGGTTTTTTTTGACAGAACTGAAGATAAAATTTACTGTTTTTGATGATGTAATATTAGTTTCAAGCACCATAATTTAATCTGCATTCTAGGAGTAGGGAAAAACTAGTTAATAACTGCAAGATTGTTTTTGTGGCCTCTTCAACATGTTCTCCCCATCTGCTTGGCAACACAGGAAATATTCAGTTTTTACAGTTCTCCTAGGACCTTTTGGCATTCATTCCACATATTTAAATAACAAAAGAAAAACAGAAAAACAGAAAGAAGTAACAGTAGCTGCTCTAGAGCTAGATGTTGTAGTAGGCACAGGGCTGTGCATCTTGTTACCGCCTTTTACCGAGGGATACAATATATAATCTGATGTCTAGAGTTAATCAGCACTGAGGCTACTCAGGGGGTGCCCCCATTCTTATTCTTTGGCTACCACATTCACAGTTGGGCAAACTTGCATTATGTTACTGTCACATCATATTAAGTGCTTCTAGACATTGATGCGGGGCGGGGGGGGGAGACACAAGACTGCGGTTTTCATCAGCAGTCCCAAATCGGCAGTGATGTCTAGTTCCGATCTGAGAAACAGGGAGAGAAAATATGGTCTCCCTTTACTCTGAATAGGCTGCTTTCTAGACCTCAGCCCCACAGTCCCACAAACTACAGGATTTCATGTTAGGAAAAGGGTTTCCGATGAGAGCACAGCTCATGTTATATCTTGTATTCGAACCAACTGTGTTATGGGTCATTGGTTTTGGTCCTAATATGAAGTATCACATGGATCATGTTCTTGGCTTTTTCTTTTGGACTGACATGGCTGGAAACAGCTTGACTTCTTATGAGACCCTCTGTAAGCAATTCATTGTGAAGGCATGATGGCACCACCAACCCTCACAAAGACTTTCATGCTTTAATGGCAAATTCAGAGGGGCTTGTACTAGAATTATTGGGCCTGAAAAACGTAGATCCTGAAACTGACAGAGGAGGGCAACTGGAGCTGAGTATAATTCATATTCCACACATTAATGTTGGATATAGACATCTGCATCAGCATTGCTTGTTCTATTCCATTTATTTATTCATTCGATGTATTTATACACCATTCTTTCAGCACATGTTTGAGGCAATTTCAAGCTAAAACACAACGCAATACCACAACAAACACAAAACAAAATAAAACCATTGCATTAATATCTAACATCCAAGTAAATAAATAAAGAGAATAAACCATAAAATGCAGTCCTAGAATTTGAAATATATAGAACATTTGGACTTTCAAGCTTTAGAAATTTCCTTGGCCAGTTTAAAAGTTCACTTAGAGTGTGCAGTGGAAACAATGTGTATTTATATCCAACTGAGATAAAAAAAAATCTTGTAAAACTAAACTACAAGAATATCTGCAAGGCTATTTATTTAATTCATTTGTACCCCCCTTTTCTCCCCAGTGGGGAGCCAAAGAGCCTCATATTGTTCTCCTCTCCTCCATTTTATCCTCACAACAACCCTGTGAGGTAGGTTAGGCTGAGAAAGTGTGACTGGCCCAACGTTTGTTTTTTGGAAGGTTTTAAATTGTATGGAGCTGCGGTGGCTCAAGTGGTTAAGACGCTGAACTGCAGGCTGTGGAAGGTCAGTAGTTCAGCAGTTCAAGACCCATGAGTGCCGCATGATGGGGTGAGCTCCTGTCTCTAGTTCCAGCTCCTGCCAACCTAGCAGTTCGAAAGCAAGAAATTGCAAGTAGATAAATAGGGACCACTTTGGTGGGAAGGTAACAGCGTTCCGTGTGCCTTGGTGTTTAGTCATGCCGGCCACATGACCACGGAAACGTCTTCGGACAGCGCTGGCTCTTCGGCTTTGAAACGGAGATGAGCACCGCAACCCTAGAGTCGGATTCGACTGGCTTTCGAGCAAGGGAACCTTTACCTTTACCTTTACAAATTGTATATCCTATAAATTGTTGTCACCCACTCTGAGCTGGTTTCAGGAAGAGCAGGTTATAAATCAAATCAATCAATCAATCAATCAATCAATCAATCAAATAAATAAATAAATCCACTTAGGGGCTTTGAAAGTACATTTGATGAACCTGATGATTGGATATGACAGTTCCCTGCTGGCCCTGCCACTGTACAAATCCCCAAAGAGGTTACCCATTGAAAGGACTAGCTATGCAGTCTCCAAAACTGGACTTCTGATTTCTTCCAAGTGTAGAAAACATGCCTTCTTTACTACATGACCCCACCTGTTGGCTTTCCCTGCTTCCCATTTCAGTGCTACCATGGCAGGTGTGGCAGTTTACCGGAAGGACTATGTGTACTTAAACTGACTGATGTTGAAGGGGGAGGGGGATTCACTGCCCCACCAGACAATGCCAGATATGGGGGCTACTCCTGTGGCAATGTACACGATCACCGCTGCTGAGTGGATAGCAGCAGCTGGGAGAGGCACAGGTGTCACTGGAAAGGTACCTCTGGATGTCCCTGGCAGGTACCTCTGGATTCAAGTCCAGTACCACCTTAGACACCGAAAAGATTTTCGGGGTTTCAGATTTCAAGAGTCAAAGTTTCCTTTATCAGGATCTGAAGAAGGGAGCGTTGACTGTTCAAAGCTGATACCTCCCCCCCATCTTGTTGGTCTCTCAGGTGCCACTGGACTTGAATCTAGCTGTTCTACTGCAGACCAACATGGCTGCCCTATGAAACTGGCAAAGTGCCCCTGTAGCCCTCTGCTGACCTCCTCCAGTAAAACAAAGTTAGAGTCCTGTGGCACCTTTAAGACCAACCAAGTTTTACTCAAGGCATGAGCTTGAGGCAAAGCACAAAACAACTGTGTTCTGAACCTGAGGTTCTAGGTGGTGGCCAATTAACAAAGTTTTGCTACGTTAATAGGGTTACAGGGCTCGGTGTCAAGCAGTCCTCATCTTAGTCCTTGCTAACAAATAAAACACAATGCAATAATGTGCAGTAGTTCGTTTTGTCATCTCAGGCCTTCTTGCAGTTTTCATTGACCAAGGGCAGAGAAAGGACAATTCTTTCTTAGAGGTGGTTCAGCAAGGAAGAAGTCTGGCTGGCATTTCCACTGTTCTGGTAGGCTCTGTAACAATGACTACTGTGAGACTTTATTCTTTTGAGCCTCTTCTCCTTGCAGGGTGAACAATGGATAAGGATGAGCAGCTTGCTCCCTGGCAGGGACAATGGATGCTGAGAACTTTGAATGGAACACAGTCACCAGCTGAACATACCTTAACCCCGGGTTTACATAGGAGTGAAATGTCATAGCCAGGTTATTAAAGTTGATTGCAGAATTAGTCACCATTCACCCCCCTTTTGTACATACATAGGGTCATTTAAATGGTCTTTTTTTGGTAGGTGAACAGTCTGTGGCTTCTACTATGATCTCAAGATCTGATTGCAAGATCCGTCATCAAGGTTCATGGGCAAGCCATGCACATTTGTTTAACAAAGTTACCTGAGCTTCCAACAAATAAATTCTTAAGAACAAGCATACAGAGAAATCAAAGTAGGAAGTCTCAGCTCAAAATGTCAAACTTTCCTCCCCTTTTGGGCCTTCTGCAAAAACATTGGGCCATACTGCAGTATGTAAGCGATTGTGCACAAGCCATCCCCCCCCCAATCAAACATGTTTAAGCTGTTTAGATACAGATGAACAGTATGTTGAATGTTTGGCTCCCATGATTGCACCAGAAAACATGGCACAAGTTGAACTGGTAGATTCCATTCCACTGAAAAAATAGCCAATGTTGAGAAAACTCAGTGATGGCACCACTGCATGGCCTCTTCAGGATGCATTGGCAACCTAAGTCACTGGTGGGTGTAGTAGTGATGCAAAAAGTATGGCTAGACATGGCATTTGGACTGTAATATACGTTATTCCAGGCACATCCCCTGGATGCCTGGATTCCTGTTATGGAATGTAATCATTTTAGTTATAAACTTTCCTAAATAGGCATAGAATGTGTGCAGGAAAGCTCCTTATCATGGCTTGGCCACCTTGACAGTGAATAGAAGATGTGGTTAAAGCAAATTAAGTTTCTACTGATACAAGTTTGGAGTGACCACTATGTAAGTGATTATAAGCACTGAGCCAGTGGGTGGTATTTGTATTAGGTTAATAAAACAAAGTGATCTTGAGATAATATCTTCAGCAGGGCTGCCAAAGATGTCTGGCAGACTCCACAGTCTTTATTTCTACATAGCAGAAAACACAACATGGTTTTCATTTCCCCCTGTGATTGATAAGCTTTTGCTGTGTTCCATTCACCAGCATCTCCTTCACTATGGCAAATAAAGGTATTCAGGACAGGCACAATATTCTATGCAGCCCACGTTAGAGCCCAAACAATATTCTAGGCATCACACTGTCAGCACAATCAACAGCACAAGGTTATGGACCCTTCAATATAACATGTCATTGTTCCATATTTAAGATATTCCTTAGGCCAGAGGTATACACTATGGCCTAGAAACCATCGCTATGACACTTTAGTATGGCATATGGACTCTTGGTAAACTCAATTCTAAGTCTTCATTAAAGGGGGGGGACCCTCTTAATCCTCATAGCTACCAAAATAAACTTGAACACAGGATAAAATCACGATGCTGCTAGAGCCTGCAGGCTGTTAAATAGGATCTTAATCTTTGCTTTTATATCTTGTTTAAAAATCCATTCTTTTTGAGGGACTGGACTCAATTTTTTCCACTCTTTTTTTTTGCTAACAGCTCCTAAAACCATGTCAGAATGTTTGTAATGCTTCCAACAGCTGTGACATGGCCATCCTCAATGCTAATGCAAATAACATGGAAAGGTTGCCAAATTCAGACAATCAAATTATACAAATAAGATACAGTCATCATCAAGCATATGGAATGTTTGCCATGCTGTTCTCTATGCTGAACCAGCCACCCAACCCTGCCCTAAATGGTCTCCGCATGATGCTCTTCTCTGATGACATTTCAGCTCAACATTCTACTCTTCAACGGTCTTCCGAGAGGAACGGATGCAAGCTTCCATTTGCATTAATTTCAGTACCTCTGAGAGACAAAGCATATTATTAGATTATACAGTGAGGTTTATATTTAAATTCCGTCCTGTGTGACTAACATTTCTTTCTCTGTCACTGACAGATGCAAAGGTTTTTTGTTTTTTTTAATGCTCTCTGTGAAACTTTTGATGATTTCGGAATGGTGGCTCAGGTTCAAATGACACCTTACATATACCACATGATCCCCCCCTGAGGACTTGCAGTTGTGAGTTCCTCTTAGGAACTCTCCATTTGGAAACTTTGCAGGGGCTTGATTCAGATCAGGACTGTGGTGCATGGGGAGGAGGGGCTCCTGCCTCACCCCCACCGCACATCAGTTTCCTGATCTGGAATGTCTTGATTATTTGCCCCATTGGGGAGCTGCATGTGCACTGAATGAAACCACATACAGCCTCCTACAGCACAAATAACTCCCCCCGCCCAGGTTGTTTCAGGCCTCAAAAACTGTGTGATGGAGAGGAAGGACTCCTTCCCCTCCATTCCGTGGTCCTGATCTAAACTGCCCCGCCCCACGTTTTTGAATGGAGTTGCCACAGGGAACTTGCATACAGCTGCAAGTCCTTGTGGTGGCCAAGTGGTATATTTAACATGCTATTTGGCCTCTTGCAACATGTTATGGAGATATTAAGGACTTTAGGAACCATTCTGATACCATGCAAAAATCGAGGGCTTTGATCCTATGACATTGTTTTCCTTGCAGTTCTCTCCAGCTGCTGCAAGAGCTTTCCTCCACTTTTTTATTACTTATCTTATTTACTTTACTTATACTCTGCCTTCCTCCTCAGTGGGAACCCCAAGTGGTTGACATTGCTCTCCTCACCTCCGCTTTATCCTCACAACAACCCTATGAGGTAGGTTGAGCTGAAAGACTGGCTCAAGTCCCGTAGCCAGGCCCCCCCACAAAGGTGATGCCCCCTCCCAAGTGTGCCCTGCACCCTCACCAAACAGCCGTGCCTCTCCCCTCTCTGTGAAGCACCTGCCTGGCTTGTCCTGGGAGGGAAAGTGCACCTCAGTCTGCGCTCAGCTTGCTGCCAGCCAGCTGCAGCCCCAGGGAGCACAGGCGCCCTGGAAAAGAAGACAGAAACCTGAAGTTATTTAAGGAGCCCAACCTTCCTCTGTCCCTTCATTGCCAGAAATTAAATGGAAGGCATTTCTGACATGAAGCATTACGTACGGAGAGGACTGGGTGGGTGGTGCGTGACTGTAACATGTGAGGACCGCCCCAGACTCATGTCACGCTGCTGGGCTTGGCCCTGCCTCTGGAAGCTGGAGAGGAGCCATCACAGGAGGTGGGCTGGGCTTTACTAAATCCTGGGTGGGAGGAAAGAGGCAGCGGTGCGGGTAAGAGCTGGGCTGCTTTGGGAGGCGGAAACCTTGGCCGAGCAAGAAGAATGCGGCACAGAGGAAGGCCCCCTCACCCAGAGGGATCTTGTGGCCAATTGCAATCCTTTGGTAGAAATAAGTGGGAGTTTGTAGGGATGCCAGCCTCCAGGTGGGACCTGGAGATCTCCTGGAATTACAGCTGATCTCGATTGTCTGAAAATAATTCCCCTGGAGAAAATGGATGCTTTCGAGGCTGTATGGTCTTTTACCCCACTGAGGTCCTTGTCCTCTCTAGGTGCCATCCCCAAATCTCCAGGCATTTCCCAACATGAATCTGGCAACCCCATCCCCTGCCAGGGAGGACCTGACAACCCTAAACCTGGCACGTGGCTGTGCTTCTCTTTAGGTGTGCCATAAAGTCCTGCATCAGCTTGGGTGTGTTTGTGCTGCAGTGAACATAGGGTTGCCAATGTTCAGGTTGGGCCTGGAGTTCTCCCAGAGTTACAAACTGAGTTTCTTAACCTGGAGCTGGCAATCTTACTGACCCCCCATCCCCTGCTGGTAGCCAGGGGACAGGGCCAGCCCCAGCTTATTTTGCACTCTAGGCGAGGATCCCTTCTGGTGCCCCCCCATACGACCCCTTCCCCTGTGCACCCCCCCGTGCGCTGCCACCCCTTCCCCCCAATGCCAGTAGTTCAGAAAGTAGTATTTTAGCTCACAGGACTCCACAGCTTAGAGGGCCCCTGAGAAACCCCTGCACGACCGCAGGAGGGCGCCGTTCCCACAGACCCAGGAGGCCCCGATGCCAATGCCTTCTCCGTGGGGGCGCTCGGCCCAGCCAGTCCCCGGCCCTCGGCCCAGCCCCCTGAGATCCCCGGAAGAAGGACAGGCCGCCAAGAGGCTTCGACTCCCTGCCTGCTGCCCTCTGTGCGCCCTGGTGGGGCGGGAGGCCGTGAGGTGCCCCAGAGAGGTGCATGGCAGTGGAGAAGGAGCACCCCAGGCTGCGGGCCCGCCTGGCCACCACCACTCCTCTGTCCTCATGCGCCCGAAGGGGGGCGGGAGTTGCTGGGCTACCACCGCTCCTCTGTCCTCACACGCCCGAAGGGGGGCGGGAGTTGCCGGGCCGCCACCGCTCCTCTGTCCTCACATGCCCGAAGTGGGGTGTTGCCAGGCCGGGTTAGGGTTTTGGCGGAGGTGGGGTGGGGGCTTTTGGCAGGGGGGTCAGGTGCAATTTGGTGCCCTAAGGGCCTTCCCACCTTAGGCAAATGCCCAGTTCACCTAGTGAGTGAGCTGACCCTGCAGGGGGACCTGGGAATCAGATCTAGCAGATGTTTTCTAGATAGGGATGCTGACTTCCAGGTGGAAGATCTCCTGGAATGACAGCTGATCTCCATTTGCCTGGAGGAAGTGGCTGCTTTGGAGGGTGGACTCTACAGAACTATAGCCGGCTGAGGTCCCTCCCCTCCCCAAACCCCATCCTCCCCGGGGGGGGGGCACCTCCAGAATTTCTCCACCCAGAGTTGGCAGCCATACTTCTAGGGAGATGTATGATGTTATTTTATTCAGCTATTTCTCCTTTGCATGGGGAGCCAAAGCAGCTGCAACATCATGCTCTCCTCCTCTATATCTCCCTAACAACAACAACAACAACAACCTTGTGATGCTGTCGGCTCCACTATACTAAACTCTCCCCTTGTTGCTCCACAAACAAAATTTTTCTGGCTATGGGCCTGGCCCCAGGGTCACCCAGCAAGCTTCCATGGCAGAGTGGGGAATCTGAACTTGAGTCTCTCAGGTCCTGGTCTGACACTCTATCCACTACACCTCACTGGCTCTTTGCAGTTTCACTTCTCTTTCTGCTAGCACCACCATGTAAGAGGTATGTTTTCAAGGAGCCCTTGTGCATGTGTAAGAGCTAGCGGTAAAGGAAGTGAGCACTGCAGGGGAGCAAAGCCTCTGCCGCAGCCAGATGGAAGCCCAATGGAAAGAGTACTAGCTGTCCACTGTATTTCCCCGCCCCTCCTCTTTCCAGGCAACTTTTCACAGTCCTTTTCAAAGTTATTGAGATTTAAGGCTATTGTTTACTCCTCCACCCAGAGTAATCATTCTTGGCTTCACAGACATTCTCTGGTCTTTTGTGCTTGGGAAACTGTTTTAATGACAGGAGGTTCTCAAAGTAAACAAACAAGCAGCCATCCATGCCAAGCTCTGTGGGATATCTGTGCACACTATTAGACTTATTTCAATGCTGCTGGGCGCTCCCATCAGACTTAAAAAGGAAAAAAAGTGGGGAGAGAATGTAGAGCACAGTTTGATGGTCTGATGGGAGTTTGGCACCCATGGAAATATTTTACATACCCTTTCCAGCTGTGTTTTGTTTTTTTAAAAAAGCAAGCCAGAATCTATTACAGATGATTTAGCTGCAATACTGTTTGTATGCCAGATAAATGATGTAACAGATCCACACTGGCCTCACGCTTCAGACATTACTAACAGACTAGACTTATTTGTGGCAAGTGAAAATGCACTTGCAGCAGACCATCCTGAAATTAGGGAAGAGGCTCCCCATACAGAACTTCTGCTTGCTTACTCTGTGGCTGCAGGCCAAAGAACACTATCCTGGGAGTAAGCCCAGTGAATAAAATAAGACTTATTTCGAGGAGGCTTGCTTAGGATTGCTCCCTCGTTCTCTTTAAAAGCATTATTATGTAAAATTCAATGGCCTCAGGAGTACTATATTTAATGCACCAAAATTGGCCCTGGAATTAATTCTTTCTAACTCTTGCCAGTCTCTCTCTATAATAATTCTGTTTTGGTCATGGACTCTCCTGAACATTCCACAGGCTTCCAAATCAGTTGGCTCTCTGATCTGTCATACAGAAGCTGTCCCTATTCACTGGCTGCATTGCCTGAGTCTCACCTCCAATATTCTAAACAGTTTGCTGTTCCTCTCCTCCCAGTAGCCAGTCAGAACACAGAGGTCATTTGCATATGTGGCCTGACTGGCCTTTGCCTCTAACATTCTAAACAGTTTGTAATTGCTGTTGGGAATCATTGAATGTGTCCTCAGGTAAAATACATATCCCAATTTTCCCTTAAATAGTCACTGGAGTTGCCAATCTCCCTGTGGGGCCTGGAGATCTCCCAGAAATCACTGTGTTCCCTAGCCACATCATTTCCCCTACAGAAAATTTCCCAGCTATTACAATGGCTGCTTTGGGCAGCGGACTCTATGGCATTATACCCTGATGAAGTCCCGTTGCTCCCCAAACCCTGCCCTCCCCAGGCTCTACCCCTCAAATCTACAGGTCTGGCCCTCCCCTTAGTATTGCCAGCCTCCAGGCAGCACCTGGAGATCTCCAAGATCAGTTCTCCTGGAGAAAATGGCTGCTTTGGCCAGTGGACTCTATGGCATTATACCCTGCTAAGGTCCCTCTGCACCCCAAAACCTGCTCTCCCCAGGCTCTATCCCTCAAATTTACAGGTATTTCCCAACCCAGAGTCAGCAACTCTGTAACTGGCTATGAAACCGCTTTCCAGACCCTTGGAACCCAGAAGACATGGCATAGGAGGAGGTGCTTTTCTACCTTAGCTGCCACTGCATAACCCCAAATCAACAGAAAGGGGTGGAGGGAACCATACCTGTTACCATGAGGCTGTCCTCCCATACTACCCACTTGGGGCAGCAAAATGACAGCCCTGCCTTATAGCTAAGCAGAAGGAAATAAACATGGCTTGTCTCCTTCTATTTTCCCTTTCCCTCTGCCGCCCCACCAGCCAAAGCTGGGATACTCACCTGGAGCTTCCTTCTAAAGCTCATTGTATTTCTTCCCACAATGGGCCTTATTCCTAGTATTAAATAAATACCAGATAAACTTGAAGAGGGGAGAACCATATATGTCCTTCCTGAGCTCCCTGAATGAAGGGTGGGATAAAATGTAATGACACAGACAGATAAATTGGCCAGACATAAGGCATGTTTGGCTAATACTCCTCCTCCATGAATAAATATGGCTGAAAATGAATGACATTCCACTCTACATGGGACACCATTACACTGTTTTTGGCTAGGATCCACCAGAGTTTTTCTGTGGATGGAAGAATTTTCATCTGCAGATGGCGTCTTTCCTGCCTTCAGCCTTCCACTGCAGCCCCAAAGGTTTCCTGAATTCCTGCTGCTCCATCCCCAAATCTGGGAGAAAAATGATTCAAAGGTTTATTTTTTATGTGTGAAACCTGGATGGGTCAGAATCTTGGATTTCTGTTCTCTTGTTGAGTTTACTTTCCTTTATCTATACTATTGCATAACTAACATTTATGGCTCTGAACTTCCCCCCTTTTTGAATAGTGTTAAAACATTCGTTTTTCTTTGCTCTAGCATTTTCATTTGCCAGACATTTCTCTAGAATGTTCCACCTTTAAGGTTTGCAGCTAAAGCATTATTTCTCTCTCAGGTCTAATGGAATTCTTTTAGGGTAGAAATGTCTTGTTCAGTCATTCCGCATTTCTCCCCAAGGGACCTTCAGTCTGTCATGACTTTATAGGGCTGAATATTTTCCAATGTTCTTCCACACTGGTGGGTTCTAGTGCCATCTGACCAATACAGCTTTGTTTTTATAAACATGAGCACACAAATGATCTCATTAAGGCTGCCTTATATGGAATCAAACCATTGGTCCAGCAAGGTCAGTACATTCTAGTCAGGTTGGCAGTGGCTCTCCAGGGTCTCAGACTCTCCAGGGTCTCTTTCGTATCACCTATTATCTCTACATGGGGCTGCCTTTGGCGCAGATTCAGAGGCTGCAGCTGGTGCAAAATGCAGCAGCCAGGCTGATGATGGGTCTCCCCAAGTGGGAGCACATCCGGCCTGGGCTGGAAGTGCTGCACTGGCTGCCATTAGCATACTGGATCTGTTTCAAAGTGCTGGTACTTGTCTTTAAAGCACTATATGGCCAGGGTCTGACTTACCTGAGGGACCGCCTTTCCCCATATATACCCCCAAGAGCACTTCGGTTGGGGACACAACATCACCTGGTGGTTCCAGGCCCCTGGGAGGCAAGGCTCACCATGACCAGGGCCAGAGCCTTTTCGGTGGTGGCCCCTACCTGGTGGAATGAGCTCCCAGAGGAGATCAGGGCCCTGCGGGACCTTATGCAGTTCTACAGGGCTTGCAAGACGGAGCTCTTCCACCAGGCTTTTGCATAGGGGCCGCCACTGCCACCATCACCAATGATGTGGACAATAACATGGCTAGGGACAGCCCCAGGAAGATCTTCAATAACACCACGTGGCACTGGTACCACCGGACGTACTTGGGACCAGCTACAGGACAAGATCACCCCCAAAGAACAGGTTGTTACCATCATGAGAGTGATTCAGGGCCATCTGTTTTATGGAACACTTTACTCTGATCTATGTTAGCTAATGGTTTTATTGCTTTTATCATGTTTTATGTGGGCTCTGCCCCTTGTAAGCCACCCTAAGCCCGCTTGTGGGGAGGGCGGGGTAAAAATGTCATAAATAAATAAATAAATTGACCTTTTCCATGCACAGCAGAGTCTTTAACAGTGAGCCATAGCCCCTACCTTCTAACACAAAATTTTTCAGCAGCTTTGGGCTTTTCCCCACATCATTTATGTTTCCTAGGTGGATTAGAATGACATCTTGGATCAATTCTATTTGGCCATCTACATGCTGGATAATGCATTCATTTGGAAAACTCAAATTTCAATTGAATTTTTTCTGTATCCTTGAAATCTAGCTCTTGCAAAAAAAGTGCATTACATAGATTCATGTTTTTAAGCCTCTTACATACTGGCATACTGCCACACTTCTTCCCAAATACCCCTAGGGGTGTATAATATCAGTTTACTAGATGTCGTTCATATCATATTCCCCACTAAAATGGCTTTTCCTCAGAAATTACATTAACAATTTTATACGTATTGTTGCATGACATTAGGCAGAGATGTAGGTATCTTATGTCATTTATGTAGTTGATGATGATTTTGAAACAGATATCAGATTCCCATGAGCCTGTGTGTATGTGTGTAAAGTTGCAGCCGGCTTACAGTGACCCCAGCAAAGAGCTTTCTAGGCAAGTGAAAAGCAGAGGTGGTTTGCCAGTGCCTTCCTCTTCAAAGTCTTCCTTGGTCTCACTTCCAAGTACCAACCCTGCTTAGCTTCTGAGATCTGATGAGATTGGGCTATACCAGGCCATCTTCCCTCCCAGTTTCCACGTATTTCCATTTAGTTCTTAATTTATAGCACCCAGTGACTGTCACTACAGCAGCTCTAAGTTCAGTGTGAAGGCTCTGAGGTATACATGATGGGACTGAGCAAAAGCAGGGGTTGTCCTTGCTTTCACTGCTGTAACAGCATTGCCTAATTATGAGGAAGAAACTGAGGCAGCCCAAGTTGAAGATGAGCTCTGGAATTTTTGTTAAGGGCCTTTGAAGCTTTGCATTATGGCCTGTACACTTAACAGCAAATACCAGGACAGCATGATAATGATTGTCAACAGAGCTCATAAGCAAGACATTTCACAACATTGTACAATATTGGAATAAATCATGTTTCCAACACAGCTTAGAACACCCCTTCCCAGTGATTCAGAATATGTTGTCGTCGTCCCCCCATCTTCTGGTGTAGTGTCTGCCTATGCATCTATCAGAACCCACTGTTTTGTCAGTTCTTTTTTTCTCATGGCACTGATTAGACTCTCTTCATTCGTCTTCTGAAGAAGAGAAGGAGCAAAAATACAATATTATTTCCAAGATTTTGGGTAATATATTACAAAGTGCAAGCAGCAAGCAAAATTCCAGAAGATATGACCTTGATTCTGCCTTTGTCATCAGATATTTATTGAAAGGCTGACTGTAATTCTACGCTGTAGACATACCCATTAGCCAAGCAGTGAAATTAGGAGAAAACATAAAATTAATGAATAGTTGTTTTTAAGTAAAAATTTAACTCTTTAACCTTAAACTGCACATCACAGCTTTGCAACAGCTTTTTATATACAACTGAGAATTTGGTTTTCTTTCAAAAGAAGTAATTCATAGCTTCTGCACCCATTAAAGATGAATTTAATCATGACATTCAAATATTGCTAATTCCTACTTCTCACAAATATTGGTAATTCCTACTTCTTTGGGTTTCCTGCACCCAAAAATTGAGGTTTCATGACCTCAAAATCCTATATTTAAGCCTGGAAATCAAATTGCACATATGTTCAACGTTCATTCTTCTAATGACTTATCATTCTGATATACAAAGGTCACAATCAGCAGGGAATCAGTTTTGTTATGTAAGTTACAACTAATTTATTCAATTCATTTCCAAAATATTTATCACTAATTTTCTCTGGACTACTGCTGAAAACTTTATTCCTATCACAACTACTCTTAGATAAACTCTGTGCAATACATCTATGCATTGTATGACATCAGAGACAATACTTCACCAAAAGCACTCAGGAGCTTTTATGGCTGATAATAATTTGAAATAATTTATAACTTAATCCAATGACTGAAAGAGCTAGGCATCAGATTTCAAATTCCCATGATACTGTGTTTGTGCACTAATTTTAGTATGAGGGAACCTTAACATTATTCATGGAGTCCATCAGCACTCTGGACAGCTCTCGGTGCATAGAAGGGCTGTGAATATTTATCCTGAGAGGAAAGCTGTTAGGTGGTTTGTATTCCTATTGTTATAATGAATGCAAAATACTTTGTGTTCTTGGGACCAGTTGTGCTAATTATATTGGCAGAAGGCTTCCCTATATCGACAAAATAGATGTCACAATGTAGAGTTCAGAATTTTGTCACCTTACTTCCACATAATGTTATTTCCTATTATGGTTCTGGCAGTGATTATGAAAACCATGCAACATGTAATTAATTGTATAATACTTTATGTGAATGGCAATAATAGTGTCTACTTTTTGGATTTACTCTGGAACCCGTCAATATAATTACTTCTAATTTCAATGCAGGAAAATGCAAGGTCTCTAACTGAACATCTGCACAGAATCCTAAAAGTAAAATAAAACATCATGCAATACATGCCTAATTAAGAAGAAGCAGAGCACCAACCAATGTAGTGAGCTTTTCTGCTATTCTTTCACTTCCATGTGTCTTTAGTACAGTATAAGGCCATTATGACTTCTTTCTTCCATCTGAACTGCTTTTATGGAATACAGTCCATAACAACATAGCACCAAAGCTTGAAGGATCCTTTTTATAATATCTGCTCTATAACTTGAAGCAGAAATACATGCATATTTGTTTATGTAGCCTCATTCTCTCTCTCTCTCTCTCTCTCTCTCTCTCTCTCTCTCTCTCTCTCTCTCTCTCTCTCACACACACACACACACACACACACACACACACACACACACACACACACACTTTATGGGGAAAAAGTCTGTTTCAATGGGATGCTGATAAGGCAGTGCTACCCAAATGGCCTACCTGTGTATGACCCCTAACACTTGAAGCATCCCCCTTGCATATTAAGAGCACACATACATGCATCCAGGTAGAATTAAATTAGGGACAACTGTGTATGTATACCAAGGTCCAGAATTTTGGTAGTAGCACCTCACTATGGGAATGGGGAGGTTCCCAGATATAAAGCAGGAGGGAAACAGAATCAGAAATCTTGATTTAGAAATATAGCTCAAGAAAAGCAGGAGGCACTCAGAGGGCTGTAGGCTCTCTCTCTCTCTCTCTCTCTCTCTCTCTCTCTCTCTCTCACACACACACACACACACACACACACACAGAGAGAGAGAGAGAGAGAGAGAGAGAGAGAGAGAGAGAGAGAGAGAGAGAGAGAGAGAGAGAGAGAGAGAGAGAGAGACTTAACTCCAGATAACCTAACACCTAAGCACACAATGGGGGGCGCAAATGAAACATACAAACCTGTCCTGATGTGTTGAGGGAGTCCTGGGGTCCTGGGTGGAAGGAGAGGGAAGAAGAAGGAAGCAGGGCAGAGACTGAAGCCACCTCCAGATCTCTGAGGATTTTGTGTTCGAAGCAGCAGTGAGGAAGTTCAGGGAGATGGCTGCTGGGAAGTCCTTGGGTTTGCGAGGGCTATATTTATACTGTTAAAAATACTGGAAAATAAGCATCAAGTGGCCTCCTAAGCCAGGATTGGTTTAGAGCCCAAATGTTTGACTCTTACTGGCCAATTTGATTCTAATTGCCAGGCAGGAAAACTATAGATGCAGAAATTACATACCAAGGATGGGGGCGGGGGGAATAAACTGGGCACTGGCTGGTTTAGAGGGTAGACAAAGAACTGGGTGTGAACTGATAGTTGTATCCTGATTGCCAACTTGATCCTTTAGTGCATTAAGGGTGTGTTATCATAGCCAAGCACTGAGACATCACCTGCATTTTTGAATGGGGAAGTAACTAATATTTGTGATGCTCATGGAGAACTATTTGGGTTGCTTCTCTTTTGTTACGTTAGGAAATGCTTTTGGAGGGGTATTCAAGCTGCTTCCAGATTGTCTTTCTGGGAATTGCTGTGCTGGAGCCCTATCTGAATTTTACTGAAGTATCGGGGTTTCCTTATGGATGTCTATATGGGCTCGTATCAGCAGTGAGCTTTCGAGAATGTGGAAATTCACTACTAAAATCAATGGGAATTCTTTCCAAGCAAATGAGCTTGGGATGGAAATAACCAGCTCAATGTTTTACCATCCCCCATGAAACAAAGCAAAAGAAAGAATCTACAAGAGGAGGCAAGCAGATCTTGCACATATATTTCTAAAACAAATTTATTCAAACACACTTGTATGGAATCTGCTTCAGAACCTTAAATCTGTGTGTGTTCATATGTGGGTACACACCTGGAAGAGGGTGGACCCACAATTTACTGCAATTCCATAAGTAAGTTACAATGGAATTTCTGACAGAAAACAATTACAATATGGATGACATTTAAGCATTTGTATTGGAGTGTCCTGTTCTCATTAGAAGTCTTAGGTGGTTAGACATAGGTATTTATGTATATGAGAATTATGTTCATGCTTTGTATGCCTGCTGTAGAAAACAGCAGTATAGTCACATCAATTGTGCCTGCTACAATAAGTGTGGAGCCTTCCTCGGAACATTTCATCTGAGTGTCTAATGATTCTTGTATAGTTTAATTTTCACATCATTAATTTAAACCCAAATGTGTTGATTGTAACATAATGTCCAGGCAGTAGGCATCTTGATTAGACATTTGGAACACCATTCTTCCCCTTAATAATTATTTTAAGAAAGAAGAGATGAAGCTGAATGCAGAACATCCAAAACTTCCTATGAATTCAATTGAGCCACAGGTGTTCAGAAGCTAGAAGCATGTCCCCCACAGTGGGAATTCAACAATAGTTAATGACCATGTATTAAGTATGCTATACTCCTGTGGATTATTATTATGATGTTCTCACAGCATACTATAATGACTCATAATGCTATATATGTATCATTTATCTCTATTCTGAAACGGTCCATAGAGTGTGGATTTTTTAAAAATCTGCAAAATGGAGCCAGAGACAGACAGGTGGGATTCCTCTACAAACCTGAAGGAAGCCCTAGGTCTGCAGAAACATCTGAAATTAAAAAATAAACAAACAAAGCCTTGGGAAATTAAAACTCACCCAAATAATAGAAACAGTATCTGTAGCTTTAAGAAATGTCTACTAAGACTACAGTCTGAGATTTCAGTGGCCATTTGGGGGCTGGTGGGCAACTACGACAATATTGCCCAGGCCTCCAAACCTTGGTTTCTGTAAACATAAGAACATAAGAGAAGCCAATGCTGAATCAGGCCAATGGCCCATCTAGTCCAACACTCTGTCACACAGTGGCCAAAAATACCAGGTGCCATCAGGAGGTCCAGCAGTGGGGCCAGGACACCAGAAGTCCTCCCACTGCTGCCCCCCCCAGCACCAAGAATAGAGTGCATCACCTGCCCCAGCCTGAGAGTTCCTATCTATACCTTGTGACTAATAGCCACTGATAGACTTCAAGCAAAGCCATTGGGCAGGGGGAGGAGCACAGATGAACAGCCCTGGAAGTACTCCTCTGATGGAGGAGTACTTGCCATGGTCAGTCCTGGTAGTGATCATCAGAGACTCACTACCCACACAACTCATCTGGGCCTGACAGCAGCAGCCACTGAGCAACTTGGCTAGACTTTTCTCAGGAAGAGGCCACCGGGTGTAAGAAAAAGCTGCATTTGATGTTTCTCACTGAAGTCATTGTTGTATGTTTCCTATCCCCGCTATGCGCTTGCGTAGGTATGCAGGCAGAAACGTGGGAGCTTCTTCCCTGCCGCTTCGCCTTATCACGGTGGCCTTGAATGTAGGCTTTGGGCTATTCTTGTGTAGATGAGAATTTTCCAGTCCTGGGAAGGCAAGGGGAGGGGGGAGTAGTCTCCCGCTCATAAAGTATTTCTCCCGCCGGGAGTTCCCGCGCGAGTGCTCAAGTTCTATTTGCTAGGCGCTTCATTGCATCACACTATAAGTTCGCTTGCTTTGCTTTGCCCCCTATTCCTGACAATGACCTCTTACTGTGGGTTTATAACAAGATAATCCAATAAACCTTTCTTTGTGCAAGAATGACTGGATCTACTTGATTTTCAAAACCTGACAGAAATTGTCAGGAATCATCATCATTCCCACTACCGTCAGTTTCCGCCGTCTACCAAGATGAGCGGAGCGGGTACGGGAGCCACGGGAGCAGCTGCGGCGGTTACTAGTCCAGGAGCCACAGGCGCAGCGACAGTATCAACTGCTCCAGGGGGTACGGGGACTGCAGCGGTGACGGCCACTACAGGAGCCACAGGCGCAGCGGCGGCGGCCGCTACCTTAGGGGGCACGGTTCCTGTTACCACTGTGGCGACCGCAGTGGTCACCCTCCCGACCACCACTACTGTGCCGGTGACTACCACCACAGTTTTGATCGCACCAGCATCACAATCGGGAGCCGGAGTGTTGACCCCGCCAGTTCTAAGCACATTGGGGATTCAGTACGCTCTCCCAGTCTATAGCCCGGCCGGGCACCTGCCGTCTCAAGGAGGAGTGCTTCCCCGAACCTATGTTCCCGGAGTCCCAACGCCATGGGATAAAGGGGTGACCTATCGTAGGTCACGCGATTGGTCAAAGAACCTGTTGGATACTACCCAGTCGACATGGACTTTGCCGGGGAGCCAAAGCCGAGACAATTTGATTGATCCCAGAGGCAGTTTTGGACTTCCCCAGGGAGAGTACCTCGAGGTTCTCCCAGAACTGGGTCGGGGCCAGATACCGACGCTCGCATGGACTCTATTCAAGAGGACACCCGACGTCTGGTGAAGGACATGAGCAAACTAATGCAGTCCCTACCACAGATGATGGACCAAGCTATTCGGGCGCATCCGTTGACACAGCCTAGACCAGCACCAGCCCCGGCGCCACCGTTGATACCGGGACGACCACCTCCTCCTCCTCCGGGCCCGAGGCCAGGCCAACCAGCACCTCCGGGTCCAGGACCGGCTCAACCAGCACCTCCGGGTCCAGGACCGGGCCAGCCGGCACCAGCTCCGCCTCCACCAGTCGGGCCAGCACCAGCTCCAGGGCCAGGCCAACCAGGGCCACTCCAGCCGCCTGCTGCACCTCCGCCCCAACCACCGGCTCCGGTCCCTCTTATGCAGCCGATCCCGGTTATGGCTCAGGCCCCCCCAGTAATCCGACCTAAGGATATGCTTGAAATTACTTTTGATGGAGATCCAGAGACTGTGTCTTTTTTTTTCATATTACAGGTCGGAAAATTTATCCAAAGATGGGGCCATATTTTCCCAGATGAAGAACAGCAGGTGGAGTTTATCGCATCCAGATTCCGGGGGAGTGCGACAAGCTGGTATGTTGCTCTCCATGATCTGGAGGCCGCGGAGCTGGGGAATGTAGATGACTTCATGTGGGCTTTGAGAAATCGTTTCGAGGATTCGGGGGCAGCGGAAAAGGCAGAAGCTTTCCTTCGTACCTTCCGACAAGGTAAACTCTCAGTGCGAGAGTATTCCAGGGAGTTTCAAAGGCATGCTGTGAAAATTCGGGATTGGACTGATGCGGTTCTGGCCCAACAATATCGAATGGGTCTAGCAGTCGACATCCGCAATAACATCCTCAGCTCTCAGCAGCCTCGTACCCTCCAAGGTTGGATGGAGGAAGCCGAAAAGGCCGAGAGTCGACTACGCATGATGAAACTGGACTCATCGTTCGGTTACCACCGTCCGAGTTCGACGGCGGGCCAAGCCAAGTCCAAACCGGCAACCACCCCAGGTGGAATGAGGGATCAGCGTATGCGGCAGGGTCTCTGCCTGCGGTGTGGGGAAAAGGGACACTTCGCAGCTGCTTGCCCAAAAGGGGACCCTAATCGGGCCCTACAACAAGAAGAACCCAGAAGATGGATGAACCCCACCCCGAAGAAAGGCACAGCAAAACCACGCAACCCACGGGCCCTTTTCGCGGGGCCGGACCAACTGGATAACTTCTTGCTGGAGGAAGAGAATGAGGTGCAGGGAAATGAGATGGTCCTGTTTGTGAATGGCGTTACACAACAGGACCCAACACCTGAGGCGCCTAAATTGGTGAGCAATTACCCTCTCTCTTCTTTGTGACTGTCCTAGTAATGAACCCAGCAATGATGACCCACATTCGGGTTCGAGCCCTCATTGACTCGGGGTGTGGGAGGGACCTCATAAACCCGTCTATGGTGGTAGGGCTGGAGGCAGCCGTGGTCAACTTGAAAGACCCGATAACTTTTACACAGATGGATGGGTCTCCAATGAAAGAGCCATGCCGATTTGAGACTGTCCCGCTAAGAATAGGCATCGGTGCCCACTGGGAGCTGCGTTCATTTGTGATAGCTCCTCAAGCCCAATTTCCCTTAGTATTGGGTAGTCCTTGGTTGCATGGACACAATCCTTACATTCTATGGGAAGAGGGGGATGTGCAATTTATCTCACCGAAATGTGCCGAACACAAATGGGACCCAGGGTGGGGGAACCTTCCCTGCAATGAACCTCCACGCGCTTGCCTAGCAATGGAGGACCTGAACCGCATCCCTAGGGATTACCAGTATTTGACTAGGGTTTTTGAGGAGGAGGAGGCGGATGAACTACCCCCCCACCGCAACTCTGACTGTGCTATTGAAATTCTTCCGGGGCAGAAATTGCCAAAAGGGAAAATTTATGCCATGAGTCCTGGTGAGAAGCAAGAACTGCGCCGCTTTATTGATAAAAATCTGGCTCGTGGTTTTATCAGGCCAGCGTCATCCCCGTTCGCAGCACCGGTATTGTTCTGTAAAAAGAAAGATGGGGGCTCAGACTCTGCACGGATTACCGGGGTCTTAACGCAGTGTCTGCAACCAATGCCTACCCAATGCCCCTCATCAAAGACTTATTGGCAGAGGTGGCAAAAGGGAAAGTGTTCTCTAAACTGGATTTGAGAGATGCCTATTTTCGAGTTCGCATCAGAGAAGGGGATGAGTACAAAACGGCATTTAATACCCCGCTGGGGCAATTTGAATATCGGGTGATGCCATTCAGTTTACAAGGGGCACCAGGGGTCTTCATGAACTTAATCAATGAGGTCCTACACCCCTACTTATTCAAGGGGTGGTCGTTTACTTGGATGATATCTTGGTCTATACCCCAGACCTAAAATCCCACACCATACTCATGCGAAAAGTACTGGAAAGGCTTTTAGACAACAAACTATTCGTGAAACTGTCAAAGTGTGAATTTCATCAGGAATGTATTGACTTTCTGGGGTACCGCATATCCTCTGAGGGGTTGGAAATGGACCCAAAGAAGGTCCAGGATGTTGTAATGTGGGAGCCCCCAAAAACCAGACGACAGCTCCAAAGTTTTCTCGGTTTCGCCAACTTTTACCGTCAATTCTTACCCCATTTTGCCCAAGTTGCCCTTCCCCTTACCGAACTTCTAAAGACTAAGGGGAAGGGATCCAAGGCTTCAATGCCGGGGGCCCCTTTGAACTGGACGCCTCAGTGTCAATATGCATTTGATCAATTAAAACAGCTGTTCACGTCTGAGCCAATACTAGCACACCCAGATGAGACAAAGAAATTTGTGGTCCAGGTTGACGCATCAGATACTGCTATGGGTGGGGTGATTTTACAAGAAAACGCTCAGGGACAGCTGCAACCCCTAGCTTATGTATCAAGAAAATTCAATGATACCGAAAGGTTCTGGCCTATTTGGGATAAGGAAGCTGCATCTATACGTTTAGCATTAATCACATGGAGGCATTGGTTAGAGGGTTCCCAAGTACCGTTTGAAATATGGACTGATCATAAAAACCTTGAGGTACTACGGAAACCCCGGAATTTAAATGCTAAACAATTTAGGTGGGCTGAGTTCTTCTCCAAGTTTCAATTTACTCTTCACCACTTTCCAGGGAAGGCTAATCACCTGGCGGATGCTCTTTCCCGTCTTCCCCAACATTTCAGTAAGAGGGTGGAGGTACAAGAGTCTATGTTTACCCCAGAACAACTGGTTGGTGCAGTTGTAACCCGCAAGGCCAAACGAATCTCAGAGAATCTTATCCAAACCTTACCCTGGGAGAAACAATTTCTCACTGACATCACCCCGCAAGAAACAAGTGAGTTGCGAGGCAGGGATGATGTGAGATGTGATCCAAACGGTTGCTGGTTTAAGGGGAATAAGATGTTTGTTCCTGCAGCCACTCGATCCCAAATGTTGCAAACAGTTCATGACTCAAAATCTGCAGGGCACTTCGGATATGTGAAATCCTTAAAACTTCTGCAGCGTGGGTTCTGGTGGCCCCGAATGAAACAGGAGTTATCACTCTATATACAGTCATGCCCAACATGCAACCGTTGTAAAAACCGACCGGGGAAACCTCCAGGTCTCCTACAGCCTCTCCCCACCCCGTCCCGACCCTGGGAAGTAATTTCGATGGACTTTATCACTGATCTTCCCCCTTCTAGACAGATGACGGTCATTTGGGTGGTGGTAGACTTGTTCTCAAAGCAAGCGCATTTTATACCGTTCCCCGGTCTGCCAACTGCCAGGGCCTTGGCTAAGGCATTTCTTCAACACATTGCCAGACTACATACATTACCACTGAAAATAATATCCGATAGGGGAAGTCAATTTGTTTCTAAATTGTGGTCGGAGTTAATGACCCTCATGGGTATTGAACGTGCTCTCAGTACTGCCTATCACCCTGAAACTGATGGGCAAACGGAGAGAGTAAACCAGACATTGGAGCAATACCTGAGATGTTTTTCTAATTATCAACAAGACAATTGGGTTGATTTACTGCCATTAGCAGAGTTTGCTTACAACAATTCATGGCACGCTTCCACGAAGATGTCACCATTCAAAGCGGCCATGGGTTATGATAGCCCCCTCTCCCCTTTTTGCAACCGGGGGAAGGGGTGGGGAAAGCTTCAGTATGGTGTAAAACTTTTCGCGAGTCTTGGCCCCTAATTATTGAGACTTTGAATGAAGCCAAGGCACAGTACAAGAAACAAGCAGATAAAAAAAGGGCAGGGGGATGGAATCTAAAACCAGGGGACTCCGTCTATCTATCTACGAAAAACTTAAAGTTGCAGCAACAGTCCAGAAAACTGGCTTGGAAATTTGTTGGTCCTTTCAAGGTGTTACGATGTATAAATCCAGTGACTGTTCAGCTAGATCTGCCTAAGTCTCTTAAAGCTATACATCCAATTTTCCATTACAGCCTCCTCAAACCTGCGTTACCCCCGACTAAATGGCAAACTACGATGCCGGAGCCTCCCCCCTCTGATGATTGATGATGAGGAACACTACGAGATTGCGGATATCCTTGACTCTAAGATTTTACGTGGACAACTTCTGTACCTGGTCCAATGGGTACATTTCGGGCCCCAACATAAAGAGTGGGTGAAAGTTTCGGATATCAATGCACCTGATCACTTGCGAAACTTTCACAATCGATACCCTCATAAACCCGGGGGCCCACGTTCTCTCCTTCCTAAGTGGCGGGTGGGTGGTGTTTTGGGAAGGGCAGAATGTAAGAAAAAGCTGCATTTGATGTTTCTCACTGAAGTCATTGTTGTATGTTTCCTATCCCCGCTATGCGCTTGCGTAGGTATGCAGGCAGAAACGTGGGAGCTTCTTCCCTGCCGCTTCGCCTTATCACGGTGGCCTTGAATGTAGGCTTTGGGCTATTCTTGTGTAGATGAGAATTTTCCAGTCCTGGGAAGGCAAGGGGAGGGGGGAGTAGTCTCCCGCTCATAAAGTATTTCTCCCGCCGGGAGTTCCCGCGCGAGTGCTCAAGTTCTATTTGCTAGGCGCTTCATTGCATCACACTATAAGTTAGCTTGCTTTGCTTTGCCCCCTATTCCTGACAATGACCTCTTACTGTGGGTTTATAACAAGATAATCCAATAAACCTTTCTTTGTGCAAGAATGACTGGATCTACTTGATTTTCAAAACCTGACACCGGGGGCAAAAAGCTGAAGTTGGGGAGGGCAGATAAAGGTAGGTTGGCTGGCTGGTGGGAAGGACAGAAATAAGCAAGAAAAGGGGAGAGGCTATGGGGACTGCCGGGGGAGGAAACAAGAACATGTTCCCCACAAGTCCTTGTGGGTTCCCTGTTTGTGTGTGTATGTATTTCTTGACTATGACAAGCTAGCAAACTATATGTAATACTGACAATAGACAAGCATAATTCCCCTCATGCTCTCTAAACTGTTTTTTACCATTCCCCCCTTTGTACTACCCTAGCAAAACTCATGCAATCACCACATTGTTTGTGCATGCTTTTCTGTTCAAATATGTTTGTTGCAAAAGAAGAAAGATAAGAGCTTATTGTTCAAGAGGCAAAGGAGCATAAATACATGAACAGTCAAAACAGTCTGAAGGATACCAGGAAATGTTGGAACATTGCTAGGACAAGACTGCTTCGAGGTGTCAATGGCTCACAGATCCTAAGCTTAGCAAGAGTTTTGGAAAACAGTATGCAACTTTGCCCATGTCATTTTAGGCAAGAATCAGGTATTCCAAGACCAACCAAAACAGTGCAGCAGTAGAGGGATTCTGGCATTAGTATAAGTTTATATAGAAAAATGTCACAATATTGCTTGTGTAACATTTTAGCATTTATTTAGTAATTTGTATCCTGACTTCTCATTACTAATGAGGTGGCTAAAAAAACAGCCTGAAACAGAAAAAAATCTACGCAAAACAATAAACTCTGTTGCAGTGTAACCCATAGCAGTAAACACCACTAAAAATGACAGTTTAAAAATTGGCAGTGCTATTGCAGTTCCTAATGGTTTGTTGGCAGAAGAAAGACTTACACCTGTAAAGTAATTATGAGGTACATTTATGCTCTTCAGTAGGGAGGAAATCCTGCAGCGTTGGAGGCTCAGCTCCTTTCCGTAGATGCTCTGATCTTCTTGGGTCCAAAAAGAACATTGCATGGGAGGGGGGTTCTGTAGTTGAATCTCCAGACAAGTACTTTAACCTTAAAAAGCAGCTATGTGAATAGTGGCCCAGTGTGGTATAGTGGTTAAGAGTTCTAGACCATGATTTGGGATACCTGGGTTCATATCCCCACTTGTGCCATGGAAGCTCACATTCTTGCAGCCTAACCAACCTCACAGGGTTGTTGTGAGGATAAAATGGAGGAGAGGAGAAATGGCATAAGCTGCTTTGGGTTTCCATTAGGGAGAAAGGTGGGGTATATATGAATAAAATAAAATAAAATTTTGATTAGGGTTGTGATGCCAGATGGGAAAGGTGGGATTAACCTTCCTTTTTGTATGTATTTTTCCGTACTGTAGACAAAGCCAGCTGGAGAGGGCAATTTTTATCTAGAAAGCAGCATGGAGGAGAAGGTTGGACCCACTGCCCCATGCTGCAGGCGCCACAAAATTCTCTCCCAGTGTGGTTTTTCTAAAGGTTCACATAGCTGCTAGGATATTGGATCGTGGATCCTTGACTTAAATGTCCCTCAGTTGAAAGAACACAAATCAGGGCCTTGTTAGCCCCGACGCCATTATGGGGCTTTGCTATGGACTGTTTGCTGTTGCCACACGGTCTGTGTACTTGCTAGACTGTAAAATGGATGCCAAAGGAGAAGCCCATAGAAAAGGGAAAAAGCTGTC
Organism: Gekko gecko; assembly: GCA_029375565.1. NCBI lineage: Eukaryota > Metazoa > Chordata > Lepidosauria > Squamata > Gekkonidae > Gekko > Gekko gecko. The sequence goes on from JAPDNY010000006.1 coordinate 144,466,508, forward strand.
TTTTTACTCTGAGGGACTCCATTGCATACCTGCCGCATGTCACATACATAGTTTAAGGGCCATACAGCAGACAAAGGACTTTTCCTCTGCCAGTCGTTTGCATGATGAGATTAAGTGCCTTCCCCACCCGAGCCATACACATGAACAATAGAAGAGCCATCAGCTACCTGAAGAGATCGTCTGCCTGCCAGCCAGCGTCCTCTGTCCAGCCCCCTGGGCCACCCATTGGTTTGCATTGTCTTACAGTGGGTATATCCCAGCAGACGCATGGCCATAGAGTGTGTGTCTCTGCCATGAGCCAAAATGGCAGTCCACCCCTGAACCTTCTAGGTTTAGGCCACAATCCTTCTTCATGGACTTCTGCACATCTGACAGGTAGTATCACCTCTCCATAAGCCATCAATCCCCTCTGCTTTCTTAGTTCTACTTTATGTGTGTGAATGTTTGAATACTGTTTGTGGGTTTGTGAATGGATAAATAAGGATTATATTCAGTAAAATAATATTTTATTAATTATACCTGGTCTCTGTATCTTTTACTGGGAACCATTACAAAGCAGCAGCATTCTCTGTATATACAGGCGAGAACCCATAATAATAATAATACCAATTGCTATATTTAAAATAGAGCAATTTGGCTAACAGCCTCTCCTGTAAATCTCCGTAAATGTTTCTGGGAGTCTGGAGGAGTTCAGATGGGGAGAGGTGTCCTCTGAGACTGGAAGCCAACACAGCTGCTGCAACCCCAGTTGTGTACACCTCTCCAGCTGTGAGCCGGGGGCATTTTGCACATGTTTCCAAACTGTCTCAAAGTGCGGCCTTGTATGACATACAAATGGTTACAGTAGCAGCCTAGAGAACTTACCTAGGTGAAGTTAGGCAATGCCTTACTCCTCACAGAGAAGGAAGTGTGAGATATTCACACCTTGTCAACAGAGTGAGCATCTTTCTGTAGCAGTCACTATGATTACAGGTGTTAACAGACAGCAGCGTTTCAAAGGGCTCCGCAGCAGCTTCCTGCGCCATAGCAACTGCTGAGTGAGGGAATTCGACGTGATTGTACAGATTGACTCAGATCCTGTCAGGAGCTCAGCTGCCTTCAGAACCCCCACCTTGCCTTTTAGTTCTCAGCTGATTCCACTAGGAACCAAGGAGGTTTACCCTCTTGCACATTCACAGTCTCTGAGATAAATGTGCACTCTGCTGCTTTTAAAAAGCAATGAGTTGAGTGCTAGATGGGAGGGAGTTTGCATTCCTTCAAGCTGAAGCTTTCCAGTCCATCAGATTCAAGCTAGATACCCTGAGGCCAACAGCAAAGTGCTTCTCCAATATCCTCTGTGATTTTGCAAGCATGTTCTTGCTTGGCAGGCCGTTTGTAAAAACTCTTTCAGTGTAAAGTAACTGCACATTGCTAGTGCAAATTTGTTTATCTTTGGGGGAATTTTCTTCCATGTCATGGCTGGAAGGAAAACATTGCTTTCATTTTACTCATTTAATTTAAGATATGGAATAATTTGCTCGGATTGCCATTTGACCTTTTTTTTTTTGCTGCTACTGAGGAAAACTTTCTTCTGAGTTTCTCTGCTATCCTGAAGTTGCTTTCTTTATACATCAAATGCCACAGCTTCTCTCTCTTGTCCTTAAAAGGTATGCTCTGTTTTTAATATGAGTAGGAGCCCTTGGTTTTCACTCTGAAGTTCATTGTTAGAATCAAGAGTCCTTTAGTACTGATGCCCATAATCAAGTCTTAACCTCTTAACCCTCTCTTGATCAGCTAAACTGTTCACTTTGCATAAGTTTCTCCATGTGACTTGCTCTCCAGCATTCGGAAGATTCTTGCAGCTCTTCTCTTACATGACTGAGTTAATCCCCAGCTGATAGCACTGTGATTGCAATTAGGATATTCCAGTTTCTAAGAAACTGGCAGCAATTACAGAGACCAAAAGAAGAAATCCCACCCCTGATTGAACGTGCCAACATTTGCTGTCAGAAGGGTAGAGCTGTAACATCAAAGCTATCTATGATCCAAAGGAAATATTGTCATTGGGATATCTTGAAAGTTAGAATAATGTTGCAAAAATACTCTGGACAAATCAAATTGAAAACCAAAATCTATGAAATACCTTTGATTAAGACCAACCAAAAAAACACAGAATGGTATGCAAGGTTCTCAGTTCTTCAGAGCTTTTAATTAGGTTGAATGTTACAGGGGTGGAGGGAATTGACTCTTGACATTGAGATTGTTAAACACATGTTGCTGCCTTACATTGAATCAGAGCTCTGGCCTATCAAGATCAGTATTGTTTATTACAGGGGTCCCCAACATGGTGCCAATACCTTGCCTGGTGCCCACCAAGTATTTTTAGAAAGTGTACAGGGCCAGGTGGGGCTTTTGCCCAGCAGGGCTTCTGATTGGCCACTGGAGATTTGATTGACTGTGCAGTTTTTTAAAATGTTGCTTTGATAGCATCTGCCACCACAACACAAGGATCTTCACTGTGTAACTGAACATCAGCTGTACATTGACAAGATAGTATTTTTAAAACAGTGTGTTCATTTTAAAAGGCATCCTGTTGCCAAACAGAGCTTCTGCCTGAAATGCTGAAGAGTTACTATTACACATGACCTCGCACTCTGACATTTTGTGGTTGGCTCTACCTCTTGTAGTAGCCATTTTGTTGTTGGCTCTGCCTCTTTCAGCAGCCATTTTGTGACTGCACCCACAGCTCTGTGTCAAAATCTGAAATGTGCCCATAGGCTGAAAAGGGTTGGAGACCCCAGTCTACTGATTAGCAGTGGCTTTCTAGTCTTTCAAATCAGCTACTAAGAGACCCTTTCAGCTATAAAGATACCAGGGACTGAATCTCAGGTGCTCTAGTGTGGAACCATGGGCTCACCCCAGTGGTTTCAAGCTGTGCTGGGTCAGCCAGTCACCATGGATACCATGCAGTGGAAACTGGATACAGAGTCCAAAATCAAGTCGAGCAACAGAGCTGAAGGTCAGAAAGCCTGTAAATCAGTCAAAAGTTGCAAGAGCTAGGAGTGGCAGCTAACAGTCATGATCTGGTCCAAGCACACATGGTTGCTTCTGCACTGAGGCAGGTGCATGGGGGTGTTTATGATCAGGTCCTCCCTTCTCTGGGAGTCAGTCTGCCAAGACTCACAGACCCTCATGTTGCCTTTGCAAGAGCTGCAGACTGGCACTCTTCCTTCACTCTTGCTCATTCAGCCTCTGGTGTGTCCTGAGTCTGAGAACTAGGTGGGGATTCTGGCCTCAGGGTGTCTCCACCTGGGGGTGCCAGTCCAGACTCTGGATCAGTCTCTCCCGCTGGCTGCACTCCTGTGCAGCTCCTGGGTCTCTTCTCCCTCAGGTGCTGTTAAGGTTTCCTCTTCTGGGCTGACTCCAGAAGAGGCTGGATTGCTCCATGCCTCTTCCTCATCGGAGGAGTAGTCACCCTCAGCAGATCCAGTACTCATGACACAAGCCGTGACTGTGCAACTATTAGTCTGCTCCTGAGAGAAGACTTATGATGATACAGGCCACAGGGTGGAGCTGCTATCAGGCACCACTGGCCTTGTGGGAAGGTAAGAACCATGACAGATACTATTGTGAACATAAATACAAATAGCTAATCAATGTCTCTGTAGTTCCAAATGGAAGACATAGGTCTCTTAATTGGCTGAAACTTGTTTTCTCTGTCTCCCTCCCCCTAGGGTTTCCAGGTCCTGTGCTCTTGCTGGTGGGGGGTAGGTTAATGTTGCTGCCTGCAATGTCCCTGACACGATGATATCACATGGAAATGACATCATCACACAAGGGATGCTGGTATTCTGGGCAAATCACCGTGTGACGTCACTGGTGTGATGATGTCACTTCCGTGTGATGTCATCACACTGGGGACATCACACCGGGTTGTGGCAGTTGGGTGGGGCTTCCCCCCACTGGCCAGCTGGCCAGCGGCAGGCAGGAGACCGTGAAATCAGGGGATCCCCCAATCCCAGCTGGGGGCTGGCAACCCTGCCTCCTCTCACTTATAACATTCATTTTCATGAAGAGTTCTGGAAGACTCAAAAGCTTGCACACTGTTTTGTGCCATTTTGGTTGGTCTTAACAGAGTTCAGTGTTTTCAGTTTTATGAAGTTTAACTTGATATGTTAACTGTGCAGGCAAGGCGGGATATAAATAAAAAATAATAAACAAACAAACAATAAATATGCAAATATGCCGCTAGTCCTCCTGTGACTGTATGAGACTGTTTCTGTTAAAATATAATTTCCTTTTTTATTACAAAATTCAACTTTCATTTTTTTCTACCTCTCAGAAGGCAAAAATTAAGATATGGTGCACTTCTAAGCAGAGTTACACCTCTTCTAAAGCCTGTTGACTTCAATGGACTAGAAGGATGTAACTGTTTAGAATTGCTCTGTAAAGTAGCAAAAGGTACAGCAGTTTGCAGCTCTCTTTCAACTTCTGGGCAAGTTTGCAATTAAGCTTGTAGAAAATGAAGGAATTTATATTTTTAAATTCCATAAATTAGCCAAATAGTACAATTCTATATATTACATTCTAGTTGTCCCATTTTACATTGCTTAAGCTGTAAAATTAGTTTGATAGGTCTGAGAGTGACCTATAGAGTTATTACGTAGAGTCACTCCAGTCTAGGTCCAGTCTAAGTCCACTAATTTCAGTGGAATAACTAGCGTAACTCTGCATAGGATTTAACTATTTATTTTATATATTTCAATTTGTCCCAAATTTCCAAATTTTTCCTGAAGGGAATAACCCAGCTTTTCCCATGGCTTCAAAATTTGCCGAAATTTTATATTTTTTCAATTTCTGGGTTTTTAAAATTTTTCTTTGTACCAGTGTAGCTCCTGGGAACTTTCATCTACCTTGACAAGTCAAACAGTTCTCTGCAGACCCTGCAAATTTTGCTTTGCAGTGACTGAATGGGGTGGCAAGGAAGCTGTAGCTCAATGGTCAAACACACGCTTTACATGCAGAAGTCCTGGGTCCAATCTGTGGCATCTCTAGCGGAAAGGATCTCTGATAGAAAGACTGGGAGAAAGCCTTGCCTGGGACCTCATAGAAGTGCTGCCTCTAAGAGTTAGGGTTACCAGGTTCCTCCTGGCAGCCAGCGAAGGATGGGGAGTGGGCTTACTGGAGCAGGGTGTCTCACCCAACATTTCAGTGATGTTCCCAACATGACTTCCAATATGACCCGGAAGTGACCTAGGCACATGGAGGATATTGGGGCAACACTCTGGTTTTTGCCCAAAACCTAGATCATCGCCCTGATGTGCCTACATCACTTCCAGGTTATGTTGAAAGTCATGTCAGGGACATCACTGAAACACTGGGTGAGACTATCTTTTTTTTTTTTGCAGTAAGTCCCCCCTGCTGGCCAGCTGATTGGTGGCAGAGAGGTTTGGCCTGGGAGTGGGGGACCCCTGCCCCCATGGAGGGGTCCATTTGGCATCCCTACTCAGAGTAAATACTGGCCTAGATGGACCAATGGCCTGACTAACGTAACTTCATACGGTATACATATTTTTTGCACCAAATTAAAGGGTTTCCCCCCCGCAACAACATTTAAAATGATACAATTAGTTAAAATTTCAGAAGTGGCACCCAACTGACAGAGTGTTCCTCTCAGAAAGCCTTATAAGCCAAGCTTTGATTGGGCGCCGGATACCTAAGCTCTTGTTATGGTCTGGATGATGCTAGGATTAGTTTGGGCTGCAGTATTTCCCTATGTGTTAGACATACGCTTAGTTTTCTGGCACAGAGATGGCTTTGCAAATAATAATAGGCAAGATAAATGCAAAGCAATGATGAAATGAGATTTCTCTTTGGGAGATGAAGGACCAACATTCCAGATTGCCAAGGCTATTTGTGTCTGAAATTGAAATGCAAAAGATACTGGCAAGCTACTCTGTATTAATCAGATCACTAGGTAGCAGTTATCTTCAACCATAATATCAAAATGTAGATTGAATCTATATTTTTGGTAATCAGTCTATTCCACTACCCCTACCCCCATTTCCATAGGAATGGTTTTGATTTATTTATGCTGTCTGATGGCAGGACTGGAACAGTTGGGGTTTTATGCTATTCTAATCTTTTTTGAACTATAAAAAACAATTCATGTCTTTTCACAGCATATGGTTCTCTACTTCCAACAACAGACACCAGAACTTTCAATTAACTTTTTGGATACAGTGCAAGATGCACATGACTCATTTTCAGAAGTACATTAACGTTTGAAATGATTCCGCTTTTTCCAAATTTTTCACAATCAAAGGCAAACAGTGTTGGGTGTCTTTCTTTATACACTGATGAAAATAACACTCCATCTTAGACTCATTCTTAACTAGAACTTGTCCAGATAAGTAGTATAATATTTTATAAAGATCCTGCCAACACAGAGTTGACTAATGTAATCTAATGTACCATTCCTCTAAAATGTCTTTTTATCTATGAAACTGTTCTGCAAAACTATTCTTCTCGGCTTGCGAACTGAAGCCAGTGGAGCATTCTTTTCAGTCTCAACTAGCACAGCATGCTTTTCCATCATAAATATTATATCATTCTCTTGACACAAATAAATGTGTGCACACACAGAATCAAGCCACAAAACCCCATGTAAACATCTTGTTAACAGGGCACACATTTAATTATTCCTTCACAGTTGTTCACCCAGTGTTATCATATTCTTGATGCATGTATCCACGTCCGTGCTCTGATGCAAAGATATCATATTTTGCATTGTCCATTTTCTTCCTCTTTACATGCTGTGTAATTTGGATCAAATCTTCATTCCTGTGGGAAAATGTCTTATTCCATCTTGCCATAAACATAGAGCCACACTTCAAGTGCAATCAGTGAACCTGCCCTGGAGACACATATCAGATGCCATTCCTTTGCAGCCTCCTATCAAGAATCAACCCTCTTTCAGTAGTTGCGGAGCAAAGGATGACTCTACATCTTCCCACTTCTGGACTATGCCTTGTCCATTTTCCTTCAAGTGGATAAACATAGATAAACATATGGAGCAGAAGTCCATCAGTGGCTATTAGCCACAGGGTATAGATGGGAATTCTCAGTCTGGGGCAGGTGATGCACTCTATTCTTGGTGCTGGAGGGGGCAGCAGTGGGAGGGCTTCTAGTGTCCTGGCCCCACTGCTGGACCTCCTGATGGCACCTGGTATATTTTGGCCGCTGTGTGACAGAGTGTTGGACTAGATGGGCCGTTGGCCTGATTCAACATTGGCTTCTCTTATGTTCTCTTATGTTCTTATGTTGAATGTAGCTCAAAATGATCCCCTGACCTTCAGGGGTATTAGGGGACTGTAAAGCCACCATGCAAATACAGAAGATCACAGGTGGCATCTTTACATCATCATCGTCGTCGTCGTCATAGCAGCAACAGTAGAATTATGACCACCTTATTCTATGCTCCTTATTTATTTGTTCAAATTATTAATGTCCTGCTTTTCTCCCAGTTGACAGGACTCCACACAACTTGCATTACATTTAAAAGCAAATACAATATCACATCTGAATACGAATAAAAGCAAGTAAACCAGAACTTTTATTATTTACAGAGCCTCTGAAACCTGACTGAGGTTAGGGTCTTCCTCATGCCCTTACAAAGCCTATTCCACAGCACAGGTGCAGCCACAGAGGAAGTGTGGACCTAAGCAGCAGCCGTTCTTACTGACCAAAGTAGGGAGACAGCTAATAACCCTTGGTTTTCTGTGACAGTACCATCCTCAAACCCACCAGATTACCAAAAACCTAGGGTTTTGTTCTGCAAAATAGTACAGCTGGTCCTCGAACACCATTTAATCTTCTCTGAGATGGGTTTGTCAACACTTATGAATTCAAGGAGTACAATTCAAAGATATTTTGAGCTGCCTCATTCTTCACTGGGAGATTCCCCCCTTCCCAAGGCATTTACTCTCATAATTGTTGACAAGACTGAACATCCTGATCTTACCAGTCAGTCAGACAGCTATATTAGCATGCTAATCTGCAGCATTCTTATTGGTATTATACAGCTGAGTTGTTTTTATTAGTTTGAATTCATCTTTCACTGTGGTTTTACCTAAAGTGTTGCCTGATGAGATCAGGGACTTGAGAAAAGAACTTAATGATTCTCAGTGTTTGTGGATGTTTTCCTGAATAAGCAATTTACCTGCAAGGGTATGGTCTGAACCCCCTGATCTGTAGTTTTCTTTGGGGGGGGGAACCTCAGCCAGATTACATTTACAGAGACAGAGAGGCAGCCAGAGTGAATATTTTAAACAGTGATGATGGTCTATACTTTCTGTCTAAGTATTTTAAATCGATGTTGAATATGATTGATGTACCACATTATATTCTTAAGGCTCATTCACAAATGTTGTTTATTCCTCATTATAGGATGATTTCATAGTTTGGGTGATATGTTTACGCCTGAGGAAAATCATATTTTACTAACTAGATTTTTTTTAAAGTTGATCTTGCAAACTTGTTAACTCTTCATGCTTCAACCCTGTAGCATTCTTGAAGAAAATCTAGCTATGACATCAGTGCATGCCTGGATAGCACAAATTGTGCCCCAAGAGTTCCAATGCAACTCACCATCCTAACTGCTGCCCTCAGGGGCTTGAAAAATGTCCTGGTATTCCAGTCTGCCTGGTAATGTAAAGTAGGGGGGAGAAGTGGGGCTTAGCACATTTCAGGCCATCATAAACAGCTGATAGATAGCATTCAGATTAGTGGGTTAGACTAGTGTATGCCTTTCGTTTAGTGACAGGTAAACATAGACCCCCTGATTTGGACATAGAGGCTGTGGTCATACAGCAGGGTTAGCATGGTCTGGCTCCACCTCTAATTTCTCTGTTATTTTTGTGACGGAGAAATTTGATCAGACATCCATCCTTAACCTGCTTCACCCCCACTCACCCTGTGGAGGACTGATCAGATGGCAGCCGCAGAGTGGGAGCTTTTCTTTATTATTTGTCCTTTGAGCATGTGCATAAGTATTGCTTCAAACTCCTGGCAGTTGGCAGCCAATGAGATTGCAGGAGGAGGCATGTTGGGATATCTAATGTGGCTGTGAGGGAAGTGTTTTTTAAACTGTGGTTTTTAAAAATTAAATATTTCAGAAGTTTCAAAGGGGGAGAGACAAGAAGTCTCTCAGGGGAGAGACAAGAAGAAGAAGAAGAGATTGGATTTATACCCTGCCCTTCACTATCCAAGGGAGTCTCAGAGTGGCTTACAAACTCCTTTCCCTTCCCCTCCCCACAACAGACACCCTGTGAGGTAGGTGGGGCTAAGAGAGCTCTGACAGAAACGGCTCTTTTTCAAGAACAGCTGTGCCAGAACTATGGCTTGCCCAAGGTCATCAAGCAGGTGCAAGTGGAGGAGTGCGGAATCAAACCTGGTTCCCCCAGATTAGAGTCTGTGCACTTAACCACTGAACCAAACTAGAGAAGCCTCATCCTGTTTCCCGTGTGCTGACATTTTTATTTAAAAGCTTGGAATGAAGCTGCAGTCATGGCATCACTCTCAGACTGCCTCCCTCCCCCTCCCCCTCTGAAAAAAACTCATATTTTCAATTGACCCCTTTCCCAACCACGTGTGCCACAAAGCTGTAGGCAGAAAATAGTTGAAACACATAGAATGTTTTAAAAGGTTTTAAAAAGAGAAACACATGAGACAAAGATCTGCTTAAGTGCACACTGCGAAATGAATTTTTAAAACGGTGGCAACGCAAGTGTGCTCTCTAGCTTCCCAAATGACTTGATTTCACGAAGAGAAAGTTCAAACATCAGGAATTGCATGGTGAGATCAGTTCAGTCTGTAAAGGTCTGCTTTGTCTGGTGTTGGGAAGGTCAGTGGTGAGTATGGACCACCAATGACTGCAGAACGGGAGGCAGAAATCACTGTCTGAATGATCATTTTTAATCCATAAGGGAGAAGCAATGAAATTGGGTCAAATAGCCTGTCAGATCACAGTCAGAAAGAATTCCGGGGGTCACTTACATTGTAATGTATCCACAGGAGAACATGGGCTCTGGACAGCCATGTGCTTGGACTGGTTCTAACCGGTCCACATGTGGCCAGGCGAAGGGCCTGAGCTTCGCCCCAAGGACAATGGACTAGTGGATCCTGACTCCCCTCCAATGGAGGAGCAGGAGTTAATCCAATCAATGTAAATAGCGAATCGTGTGTGTGTGTGTTTGGGGTGTGGGTCACTTGGGAATAGCGGCCTGCGAGCCGGCTCAGTTGTCTTGTTCTTCATCTAATAAAGTATGTGAGAGCTGAAATCACTAGTAAGTCTCAGTACTTTTCACATATATTCAAATGATGACCTTTTCCACACAGGTTATTGGCCCCTGGTTTCATGCTGTTGGAGATCTGTATTTTTTCCTCCCCTGCTTCCCAATAGCAGGATGGGTTTTCCCCAGTCTTTCACTGATCTTTCCAAACCCACTTTACTATGAAGTTTTGGGAAAGATCACAGCAACACCTGGATGGATGCCATTTGGGCAGGGAAGTCCAGAGTTTCCCAATCCCAACCACACAGCAGCCGTTTTCTCTTCCCCCATTCCTGCAGTGACCATTCCCCCCCAAGCCAACACCACTGCAGAATTTTTTGATTTTTAGGGGAAAAAAGAAAATTGACCTTGTAATATGCTGCTATAACGATACCATATATTGTGATGCCAATTAGTGATTAAACAAGCTTTGAAAATGCCCCATGATTGTGGAGAGGAGAACGGCCAGGGAATGGATGGAAGGGAAAATGCTGGGAAACCTGCCGTCTAGAAGCTCAGTTGTCACTGGGCTGCAGCAACAATGGGGCTTCCAAAGGAAAGTGTTGCTATGTGGAACAGTAGTATATCTGTAATCATTCTGACTTCTTGTGCCTGATCTCATCCATCTTGTTTCAGTTCTTGAACGGTGCTGCTGCACCTGACTTTCAGTCCAGCTCTAAAAAAAGTTACACCCTTTGACTTCAGTGGAGCAAGAAGGGTGTGACTGTTGCTGCTTCCCTCATGCTCAAAAATCTCAAAAGCAGTGAGCGTATTTTAGATATACCACTGCCTTACTGGAAGTTTAATAGCATGTTATATTGCAAGACACCCCACTAATATATGTAGGATGATTCAGATGCTAAAATACATTCAGCAGATAGAAATTTAATGAAAAGTTCTGATGTTGATCTCCCAAACATTCTTTGAGTCTGAAAGTCTATAACAGATTTAAGTGTGCAGGAATATATTACAGAGCAATAATGCTTCTAAGGGAATTACAGCTGAAAACCCAGAGACAATCATAAGATGCCTTTAAAAATAGACAGAGCAAAGAGTTAGCTATGGAGTATTCTGGGAAGATGGTATATTGCAGGTCCTAAATGGTTTGGGGCCAGGGTACCAAAGGACCATCTTCTCCCATATTATCCAGCCTGCTAGTTAAGGCCTGCCCCTCAAGCCCTTCTCTCTGTACCCTCACCTTCAGAGGTGAGGTGGGTGGTGACTAGAGACAGGGCATTTTCTGTGGCAGCACTTTGCCTTTGGAATGCCCTCTCCCTTGAGGCCCACCTGGCACCTACTTTACTTTCTTCACAGTGCCAGTCTAAAACACCTCCAGGCTTTTAACTGAAGCTTTTAACCTTTTTAATGGAGAGGTTTATCTTATCAGCTTTTTAATGGTCTGCTCTGTTGTCTGGACTGTTCTTATGCTGCTTGTGTCTGATGGCTTGTGGTTTTTTAAATAGTTTGTTTTTGACAGCTTGTGATTTATACTGTGATTTTTATTTGTAAGCCGCCTCAAGTGGGACTGTGAAGAGGTGGCATAGGAATGTTCTAAATGAATAAATATTTCAGCTGTGTGGGCTGAAGTCAGGAGAGAGAGAGATGGTTTGCTTTGACATGCCAAGGCAGTTTCTGATTCTGCAAAGATTTCCTACAGTGACCATCATGAAGGCTGGCTGTCTATAAACTGGAAAAGGAAAGTGATTGAAAAGCCCTGGGGTGGCCTAGAAGTGCTGGCCAAAGACAGAATGGGACATCCTGCAATTATGGCCTGCCCTACTTTCTAAAGTCTTCCTCCTTTCCATTCTCTTTACATCAAGCAGTACTCCCATCTATAACACGAAAAATAACATTACTGCCGTTTCTTAGAATTTGTTCTCACTGGAGCCCTAAATATAATTTCTACCTGGTCAAAAAAAGGAACCTCCAGGTGACTGTAGCAGCCTTTGGTTGTTACGGCAGGTATAACTACCCACAAAGAGTTCCTCCTTGTGCCCTTTCAGCACTACTTGCTTGACCTCCCTTCTTCTGAAAGCATCTACCTTCTTCGGGAAGCACTAGAAAGACACAAAGGTTGTCATGAAATCTTGCAGCTTCCTTGATCCTCTCTGTTGCTAAAGATCTAAGGCATTACTGGAGGGTAAACACCTGGGGGGGGAAGCGTGGAGGAGGGCTACTGAGAGGGTCGTGGGCTAAGGATGCCAAAGTCCTGGGGCCTGGGCTGCTGTGGGAGCCTGATCAGCTAGGCCTTGTTTTGCTCTCATATGAGAGTCAACATCCTGGCTTCAGCATTCTGTACCAACTGAAGTTTCCAAACACTTTCAAGGGCAGCCCCACACAGAGCATACTGCAGTAGTCTCATCTAAATGCAACCACTGTGGCCAGATCTTTTTTGGCCAGGAAAGGCTACAGCTGGCTAACTTGCTGAATCTGATAAAAGGTGCTCTTGGCCACAGCTGCCACCTGCTTATCCAGCAGTAGGACTGGGCCAAAGAGCACCCCCAGACTATGGCCCTGTTTCTTCAAGTGGTGCCCAAACCCATCCAAACAGTAATCTGTCCATGACAAAGGAATCGTTGGGAGTTTCTCCACCCTCAGTTCATGTTTGTTCCACCCAGAACAAAATACCAGAGCAAGACTGTGACCTGCATGATGAAGACAAAGAGCTGGTTTTTATACTCTGCTTTTCTTCACCTTAAGGAGTCTCAAAGCAACTTACTAATTGTCTTTCCCTTCCGTTCCCCTCAACAGATACCTTGTGAGGTAGGTGAGGCTGAGAGAGTTCTGAGAAAACTGTGACTGGCCCAAGATCACCCAGCAGGCTTCATGTGAAGGAGTGGGGAATCAAACCCAGTTCTCCAGATTAGAGTCCACCACTCTTAACCGCTGCTCCACACTGGCATGATATATAGGACCGGTTATTACCTAAGACAGGCACCTGGTGGTCATGGAGGCCATGAACTCTTGAGCTGCTCCTGACAAGACAGCCTCAGCTTGAATGCTTAAGTCCCCTAGGACAACCAGCCTAGGGGTCTGCAACACCACCCTCAAGATCACCTCTGTCTACTCAGGCAGGGAGAATATTAGGCAGAGGGATGGCCAGTACACTCACAGATTCCTAATCCTGTTTCTCAATCCCAACTGTAGGTACATGTCCTCAAAACCATTAGTATCCTGGATGGGACACTATGCTAGGGGGCCAGAATATGTATAGACTACAGCAACACCCACCTTGCCATCCCACCACCTACCAGACTTATGCGAATGTATCACTGAGTACCCCCTGGGGGGCATAACTAGGAGAGGTTAACCCTTCCCCCCTCCAAGTCTCAGTGATATATGGCAGGTCAGCGCTCTCACCCAGGATTAAATCGTGGGTGGCTGCTGTTTTTCCTATGACTGACCTAGCATTTAGCAGCAGGATTATACAGCCTGGAGGGCTGTTGATATAGTTACCACATCACTTTGGCTGGAAGAAGAGTCCGAAAGGGCAACAGCATGCAATTATCTGCTGTCCCTTCCCCTTACCTGACCTGATCTTCTCCCACTATCTCCTCCTACCCTACATACTATGCAATGTGGCACCATATCTAACTCCCCTCCCAGCACATCTCTCTCACTAGCAGGCAAAGGAACCAATAAACAGCAATGTGAAGACACACTCACAATTAATACTCAACATACAGAAATCCAGACCCATCCCTCACCTGGGTCCTAGAAAACATAAAACAAACAATGAGGGCCAGGGAGGACACTTTGCCCAGTGGTGCCTCTCAGGCTTGTGGCAGCTCTTAGGTGTCCCAGAGAGTTGGTTGAAAACTCCACGGGTAGTTGTAGTAGCTGTCAGAACTGGGGCCCTGCAGTCTGCTGCTTTTAGCCATCGGATCTCGTGTTTCAGAATGGCCTCCCCTTCCACCCAGGACCTTGAAATGCTGGCCATAATTAGCTCAGAGGCTGTAACCGGAACCCTGTGGAAAGGCCATGGGGGCTGCCAGGTGAGGCTTTACAGAAGGGGTCCTATAAAGCTCACTCCACCTGGAGAGAGTGACAGGTGGCAAGATGGGAGGGATCATGTGTTGGCCTATGGCTGCAGAGATGCAGCTTCTATTTCCTCATAAATCTTGCTGGTCACCCCCTCTGCCTAGCCTACCTTAAAAGGTTGTTAAGTTAAACTTGGGAGGGGACCACATCCACCAGCCTGAGCCACTTGGAGGAAGTAAATGAAAATTTGATAAAATGGTTTAGGATCTGCCTTTAACAGCCATGAAGGCAAATTAGCTAGCAAGAAATCCAGAAAAGGGTCTCTTTTGTTTAAGGCAGCTGGTATTTCACAGAACTAGATGCAAACCAGACTAGAAAACATGCAGATCTACTTAGAATTCTACTTCAGTCTATTTGATGGGGGCTTAGGCCCAGGAAAGTGTCCTTAGCCTGGCACTCTGATGAGCCACTTTCCTCAAGATGAGCACCGGTTTTTTACTGAACTTGTCCCCACAAAGATAGACTCGGTTGGGGTAGTTGTGTTGGTCTGAAGCAACAGAACAAAGTTGGAGTCCAGGGGCACCTTTAGGACCAATAAAAGGGCTTCTAATGTCCTGGCCCCACTGATGGACCTCATGATGGCACCTGGTATTTTTGGCCACTGTGAGAGTGTTGGACTGGATGAGCCATTGGCCTGATCCAGCATTGGCTTCTCTTACGTCCTCTTACAAGAACTTACAGTTCTGTTACCTGGGAGCCTTTTACTACATGGAAGCTGTGTTAGGGCTTCGGTATGAATGAACCTTTGGTGAACTGCTGGAAAATCTTGCCCTCCAACTCTGTCATTCATATATTGAACTTCGGTAGTTGCCACTATTTGGATTTCTCCCCCACCTGCATGTTGTGATCAGTATGGGGTTTCAAGAATGAGCTTTCTAAAGCAAAGCAGAGGGGAAAAAAATGTCAACTAAGCACACTCCACACAGCAGGCCATCAATGATACAAGCATATCCTCCAGACGACTAAGAAAAACGGAAGCTGCTTTGATCTGCTCTAAAAAGAGCAGCCATGAGTTTCTCATAAGTGCCACACTCTTCAAATGTAGCCGTGCCCAATAAAATTCTTTCCCTCTGTAAAGAAGTAATTTATACAAATTAAATGAGAAGGCACATTGAACTCAGAAGGCAGCTGCCTGCTCTTTGGTTCCTTTAGTTGCACCAAGAATAACATAAGAAAGATTGAGCTGAACTTGCATTTATTTGGTGAAAAAGAGAATCAGTGTTCTCCTTAATTATTCGAAAGCATTCCTGCCTGGTGAGAAATAAAATATTTATAAGACCTGTGGCTTTTGCAAAGGACATTAAAGATGAATTAAATAGTTAAATGGCTGTAAAATTTAATTGGATTCAGCATGTAATTTGCATCTGTGAAGGAAAAATAAAATTTTTACTAGCCAACACCATCCCTGGCATTAAGTATCTTTCATTCTTCTAGGAGGAGCCCTTCTATGGTACTAAAATGACAATACGTCTGCCACTAGTTCAGTGAAATAGAAGGCAATCTGTTGACCAGGGTTCCTTTTCCTCTCCCAAGGATCATTGGAAGACCTACCATGCAATTTATTTCCTTAACCTTCTGGCTTTGAACATAATAGCGCATGTCCTACTACTCTACTCAGCAAAATCTGAAGCCTTCTTCCAGCCTTGCTTCAGCTTAATAATACCCCTTAATTTGGAAGAAGGTTCTTTAGATTGGAGAAAGCCTTTAGACTTTGCTAAGTGGAATGTTAGGAAGAATTACACTTACAATTTACTCTGCATATGTGTGTGTGTAAACCATACAACCCCCTGCATATCAGACAGAAGACCGCTATGTGAAGTGATGGAGGAACAACAACAGGCTTGGCAGTCTCCAGGTATTGGCTGGGGATCTCCCAAAATTACAACTGATCTCCAGGTAAAAGAGATCAGTTCCCATGAAGAAAATGGCTGCTTTGGAAGGTGGACTCTATGGCAGGGGTGTCAAACATGTGGACCGGGGGCCGGATCAGGCCCCTGGGGGGCTTCCATCAGGCCCGCAGTGGAACTGGCTGTCTCCTGCTGCTGTGTCATCATAGGTTTGCTGCTTACAGATAACACATCTGAACAGCATACCCAAGACTGCAACGGCACAGACATTTTGATGCAATAATTCAGAGCAAGAGGTGTCAGTTATCAGACACTGTTAAATAAAATATTGTAAGAGTGCTAATGTTTTAAGCATGATTTTATTTTAAGTAAAAAAAACACCTTTGTGTTTTTGTCCTTTATAAAGTTTATATCTCCACTACCTGGCATTACATTTTATGACACACATGGCCTGGCCCAACAAGGTCTCATTTATGTCAGATCTGGCCCTCATAACAGATGAGTTCAACACCCTTGGTCTATGGCATTATACTTCACTGAGGTCTCTCCCCCCCTCCCAAACCCTGTCCTCCTTAGTCTCTGCCTCCCAAATCTCCAGGACTTTCACAATCCAGATCTGGCAACCCTAAGCAGCAATCATGTGGGTTCCCACTTGCACTATGAAATGGTATAACCAAGATGCATGTGTCTATATGGTGGTGTCTATATCCATTCTGTTGTTACTTTTAAAAAATAGCCATTATTATTTCATATCCAAGGACCATACAGGGGTTTTCAAAATGAGCTTTCTGAAAATTCCCTTTCTCGAGCAACTATAAAATATCAACCAAGCACAACATCATAGTAATAATACAACAGCACATACAAGTAAAACAATCAAAGTTACTATATTTAGGAACAAATAAACATGAACAAGAAGCCATGACATATTACAGTAGTGTTGTAGGACAAGGAGTAAGGTAAGGAAGCTGTATGTCTGGAATTAAGCTAACACTACCCAACAGAGCACCTTACTCTAAAAGGGGGAATTAGCAACTAACCAACAGTTGGAACAACAGTCTCAGTCCAAGAAGGACTTTGCTAGAAGTAGTCTGCTCACCTGTTCCAAGGCAGCAAAGATCCCCCTGTCTGTTGTGATTTTTGTTTATTTGTTTGTTTAGCTAGTTCTGAATTTATTTCTAGTAATGCTCACTAAGTGATCTTGAGGTCCCATTCACTAAAGAAAGTTCAGGCAAAGAAAAAACGGAGAATGGAAATGTAGTGGAAAGAGGGGAAGAACAACTGAGGGCAAGTTGTTCCTTCTGAAGCTATTGTTTAGTAAGAGTCTGTTTGTCCATTTGGGAAGGCTTAGTAGTACAGTTTAGGCTTTGCATGCAGAAGTCCCCAGGTATAATTCCCAACATCTCCAGTTAAAAGGATTAGGTGATAACTGGTTTGAAAGATGTCTGCCTGAGATCCTGCAGAGGCACTACCAGTCAGAGCAAACAATACTGATCTGAATAGGTCAATGGTTTGGCTTGGTAGAAGACCAATAACCCAGGGTGGCCTTACTTGTCCCTTAATGAGCTGCATATGCACTGAATAATACCCCTCCAGATGTTTTGGGTTGGAAAAATGACTTGAATTAGGCCCTTGTGGCATCTCAGAAGTGAGCTCTCACAGGGAACTCACAGCTACCATATGAGTGCAAGTCCCCATGGCAGTCACGTGCCACACGTAATATTTAGTTTAGAACTAAATCAAACAAAGTTCTGTCCTGTATGAAATAGTGCACTGGAACAGAATATATGGTAGTCTATTGCCCTCTTTCTACTAAACAACAGATCATAATGTGGATGCTTTAAGTGATGTCAGGACCATACCTGAATAATTTTCTGAAACAGTTCTGATGACACTAATCAAAAAAAGCATAATCTTAAAATATAAAGCTGATTATGGAATTGGGTATATTGACAGTATCCTGCTGCTGCCTGGATATGATAACCAGTAATCATTAACTGTGCTGTTATCTATGACCAAGTAGGTTGCAACGAATTTCCAAACCAGAGAAATCCAGAGGCATAACATACTAAGATCTCCCAAGTTTGGGATGGGAGAGACCACTTCCACATCCAGAAGACTAACAGAGGGTGGAGGTAGCTATGCTGGTTCACAGGAAAAATAGGATCAGTCCTAGGTAGAACTTCTGCTAGGGCCAATGAAAGTGTTTGAAAATAGTGTGCAAGCTTTTGGGTTCTCAATAACTCTTCATCAGGTTGGATGTTAAGCAGCCAGCCTGATGAGGAATTCATGGAATCTGAATGTTTGCATGGTGTTTTGTGACATTTTGTTTAGTCCTAATAAAAATATGGTACAGATTGAGGGTGATTTTTTTATATTCTTCTTCCAACAGGACACAGAAGGAAGTATCCTTCCCTTGTATCCACAGACTCATAGGACACCATTATATGTCTGTCTGCTTCTTCCTGTAGGTTGGGTATGTGTTTGTACAAGGGACAGTTTGTAGGAGGGATGCCAGGAACTGCTGCATCTCCAATAAAAATGACAAGTACCAGGGTTTAGTCGGGAGATGCATGCCCTCTGCTTTGAAGCCCATATTCTTAGGACAGTATAGGCTGATTATTTTTTCTTTACCACCGAATAACTACATTCTGAGCACACTTATTTTATTTATTCTTTATTTATTTCAATTTATATCCCGCCTTCCCCAAAGGCTCAGGGCGGCTAACAATAGGGCATAAATGCCAGGGCTAACAATAGGGCATAAATGCCAGGTTTAAAACAGCATAAAATAGTATAAAACAAATAAAATCATACAATATGACATCAACATATAAAACCAAGATGGGGCAGGTCTTAATCCTGGCTACATACTAATAGCCTGTCCCCTCTCCAACC
Source organism: Gekko gecko (assembly GCA_029375565.1). Classification (NCBI taxonomy): domain Eukaryota; kingdom Metazoa; phylum Chordata; class Lepidosauria; order Squamata; family Gekkonidae; genus Gekko; species Gekko gecko. The sequence continues at coordinate 144,485,604 of JAPDNY010000006.1, forward strand.
AGGGTCACCCAGAGCCTAACGAAGACAATGGCGTAGTGGTGCAGGGTTATCGATGCTGGAATAGTGACAGCGGCGGCTCCTACTCAAAGGCCTGGCGGAAGAGCTCCATCTTGCAAGCCCTGCAGAACTGAGCAAGGTCCCGCAGGGCCTGGATCTCCTCCAGGAGCTCCTTCCACCAGGTAGGAGCTGCCACCGAAAAAGCCCTGGCTCTTGTGGCAGCCAGTCTCACGTCTCTGGGGCCTGGAATTTCCAGGAGATGTCGGCCCCCAGACCGAAGTGCCTTTGGGGGAACATATGGGGAAAGGCGGTCCCTCAGGTAAGCCGGACCCTGACCATACAGGGCTTTAAAGGTAATCACCAGCGCTTTGAAGCGAATCCGGTATGCTATTGGCAGCCAGTGCAGCTCTTTCAGCGCAGTCTGAATATGATCCCTCCTAGAGAGACCCATCAACAGCCTGGCTGCAGCATTCTGCACTGGCTGCAGCTTCTGGATTTGCAACAAAGGTAGCCCTAAGTAGAGAGCGTTACAGTAGTCTAACCTTGAGGTGACTGTCGCATGGATCACCGTGGCCAGGTCATCGTGGCCAAGGAAGGGGGCCAACTCCCGAGCCCGCCGAAGATGGAAGAAGGCCGGCCTGGCAGTGGCTGCTACCTGGGTCTCCATTGTTAGAGAGGAGTCCAGGAGCACTCCCAAACTCCTAACCTCCAATGCTGGCACCAAAGGTACCCCATCGGGAGGGGGAGCCGCAGCCCTGAACTGATCCGACTCAGGCCCAGGACCTCCGTCTTTGCTGGATTTAGTTTCAGCCAGCTCAGTCTGAGCCACTCAGCCACAGCCTGTAACGCCCAGTGCAGGTCATCCAGGGCAGAGTTCGACCGGCCGCCCAACACCAGATAGAGCTGGGTGTCATCTGCATATTGATGACACCCAAGCCCACAACTCTGGGCAATCTGGGCAAGGGGGCGCATGTAGATGTTAAACAACATCGGGAACAACACCGCCCCCTGAGGCACCCTGCAGCCAAGGGGGTGTCTCCGGGACCGCTGATCCCCTATCACCACTCTCTGTCCCCGACCTTGGAGAAAAGAGGCAAACCATTGAAGGGCAATCCCCCGAATCCCCACGTCGGCGAGGTGGTGGGCCAGCAACTGGTGGTTGAACACTACCGACAGATCCAACAACACCAGTGCTGCCACACTGCCCCGATCCAGATGCCTACGGAGATCGTCAGTCAAGGCGACCAGTACCGTCTCCATCCCATGACCCAGGCGAAAGCCGGACTGGTAGGGATCTAGGACAGAAGCATCATCCAGAAAGCTCTGCGCTGTCTTCTTTATTCTCACTTTGCATGTGCTTTGGCTGAAGCTGAACCCTGACCAAAGAGATTTCAGAAAAAGCCTTAATTAAAATTCAGGCTACCTTTTGTTATGATCTGAGTGAGTGCAGAACTCATAAGAGTTAAAGAGAGATGAATAATAGCCACATTAGTCTATAGCGTTTTGTCCCTTTTTCAAAGCCCTGTACAGTTTGGGACCAACATACCTGAATGACTACCATTTGGTCTCTAGAAACCAAAGCTCCTTTAAGAACACAGATCTAAAGTATTAGCACTCAACGGAAAGATATATCACAAGTAAGAACAAGGAAAAGAGAAACTCATTCCTCTCCTTGTCCTTCTGTACATCTTCTTAACTAAGGCCGAGGACAGACTGGCAGTTTGCCCCGGTAGCCAGTCGCAGCAAAAAAAAAAAACGGATTAAACCATACCGGGTATTCCTGTCCACACAGCGGGGGCCGCTGCTGGAAGATATGGGACGGAGGCGCGCAGGAGCGTTCAGACTGCCGCGCCGGAGGCGTGCTATATTCGCCATTTCCCCATTAATTCGGCTGTGGGTGTATGGGTGTATGTGCGCATGAGCGCATTGTGCCAATTTTTTTTTTTTGCCCTGCATTGACGGCACCGCATTGGGCAGTGGAGCGGAGTGCAGCCAATCACACCGCTGCTGCCTCGTGCCCAACGCGGCTTCCGCCCGGCTTTTTGCCTGCGCGTTCAGACTCCCCAGAAGCGGAGAAACGCGCAACAAACGCAGGCTTTCAGATTTGTGATGGCTTTTATCAGGTGTTTTTTTAATCCGGCAGTAAAGCGCAACAGCACCGGTAGGTTACGGGTGGGGGACGCCAGGCAGATGTGCCTGTGTGAACGTCCCATTTACTCCGGTATTGAATCGTTGTCAGCCCGGGTCCCTTCCCGGGGCAAACTGCCAGTCTGGACTCAGCCTAAGACTGACCTGCCTACCCTAACAAATATAAATTGCACCCTTCCCACTGCACGGACAGAAGAAATATAACCAGTGTGGAGATGTAGCTGAGGCATGTGTCTCTGCATGTGTGCTGGCGGATAGGGAGGAATTCAACAAACAGTTCAAGGAGCAGACAGATGTTCGTGTAAAGTGGTCACGGGGTGATGGAATATCAGATTATAGAATCAAAGCTCCTAATTATCTTTTGCCAATCTTGCAGAAAATCTGTTCTTTCTCCCTCCTCATTTGGAAGAAGACATTCTCCTGCTTTCACAAAATCCCTGCAGTCTGAATAAACTGGATGGAGTGGGTAATGGGGCTGTTCAAACAAGCCGAGCATTTGCTGATGCTCTATTTGGTGGAAGTTCTTGCTAGAGAATCTAGGGTTGCATATTATTCTAACTCAGCTTGCTTGTGTTGAAAGCAGAAAGGGGCTGAGCTCTGTTGACCTTCAACCCAGTTCAGCACAGAATGTACATGTCATGTACATGTCATGATGCCAGAAAATCTTGTAGAAGTTCGACAATTATCTTCTACTCTAAGGGAAGCTGAACAGATGTCAAATAAACTCCTAACAACAACAACAACAACAACAACAACAACAACAACAACAACAACAACATACTTTATTGTCATTGTATATAGTACAATGAAACTAAGCTGCAGTCCTCTCGGTGATCTACAACCCTCTCAATGATCTACAACAATAATCATATACACTCATCTACACATCTACAACAATAATCATACACACTCACACTTAAAGTTCACATAACAACTGAACCACTGATGTCACCCAATCCGATTTCATACAGCATTTAAAGCATTACTGTGCTACTACGTATCCTATCAAGATATTCCAAAGTGTATTCCAATGCTACCTTTATGGTCTGTCCCCTCCCTTAGCAGCTGGGTTCCCAGCGTTTTTTTCTTTATCCACGCACACCAAATCTGATTTCGTTTTAATCATTCTGCTTTGGACCTTTCCTCAAACATCAAAGAGACAACACCTTGTTTTTCACCCCTCTCCAACTAATTGACTAAAAAAGGGCATCAAAAGAGTATGTCAAATTAGATTAGACCAAGTTAACTAGAGAATGTCAGGAGGACGGAGGGGAGCAAACAAGCACAGAAGGTTTTTTGGTCTCGTGGATGAAATGACATCTGTTTTCAAATATCAGGTTGATATGAAGACCTCAGAATCTGAATTCTGAGGTGTAAATGAAATAAAAATAGAATTAAAACACAACTGAAACAAAGGTATATGGACCTGTCCAGTCCCCTTTTCCATATCAGATAGTGAAGCATGGTTTCCTGCCCACCTATAGAACTGTACCAATTCTTTACCACTTGCTGGACGATCTAGGCTCAAATTCTTATTCCACCATGAAGTTCACCAGGTGTCCTGGGCAAGTCTGTGGGTCACTTTATATTTATAACATGACTGCTAGTCATCCATGGTTGCACTTAGAAATATAATAAATGAAAAATAAGCAATATATTCCATAATGGCACAAAGTGATGTGTTTTTTCTTAAGGACTTGTCCTGGTAAAATAGGGAAGTGGTCACTTTTTCCTATACAACTATATGATCACTCAGATATTTGAGTATAAATTCATTTAGTATTTTGAAGGTACAAATGGACTGTGAAGACCCTCGGCTCTTTTAGAGTCTCTGTTTGTGGCCCACTCCAGACTGATTAAATTGTTGACTGTATTTTACCATTATTCTGTTTACTTAACAGCATCTCTAATCTACCCTCCTCCACAGGAGAAAGCTGGGATCTCATGGTGGTGAGGAATACTGCCATGCTGCAGGACAATGAATCACTATTATTTTATTGATTGATTTCATTTATACCCTGCCTTTCTCCTCAGCGGGGACCCAAAGTGGCTTACACTGTTCTCCTCTCCACCATTTTATCCTCACAACAACCCTGTGAGGTAGCTTAGGCTGAGAAAATGTGACTGGCCCAAGGTCACCTAGTGAGCTTCGATGTCATGAGTGGGGATTCAAACCCAGGTACTAGTCTCTCAGATAGTAGTCCGACACTCTTAACCGCTTACTATTATTATTTTTTATTTCTTTCTCTACTCCTCTGACCTACAGATCTTGAGTAGTATCTGTCAGACTGAGCTGGTAATAAGAGGAAGAAAGAAAGAATTCGAGCCAGCGAGAGCAAAAGACATGTCATATAAAGGAGGATGTCCTATTACAGGCTGCCTGAGTTTTCATGGCCTGAACAAGAAATTTAGCGAAAAGAAGAATATTTTCTAATCTAGAAGCTATTAAAAATTTAGTAACTAAAATATCTGGTGAAGAATCATTCCACTGTTGCATAAAGGGTTTAATCCATTTCTCTCTAGCCTCAATATACCATGGACATTCAAACATAACATGGATCACAGGTTCTGTCTCACCACAAACCACAAACACAGGATCTATCTGAGGACGGCATCCCTAACATACATTTTTCAGAAATTGCAGATGGTGGTGCATTTAATTTTGCAAGCATAATTGCTTGTCTATACCTTGTGATTGTGAGACTGAACAGATATTTTGGTATTGCAGAGAGTGGTGGGATACCCATACATAGAGAAGAACAAACACATCTAGCTCTGCAGATGGTATTACTATTATCAGTCTCCATAACCAGCTGCTTAATAGTCTTATGAGCTAAAGGCCATCCTAATGCCAAAATTACATTCTCTGGACACCACAAAATATTCAATTTTTCTGCTATAGCCTGATTCCATGAACTGGAGAAGTTGTCTGACTTCATATAACATAATAAGCTCATCCTCTGAAAACATTATTTTGAGTTTCAGATTTAATGCCAATATCCAGAATCTAGCTTCATCAGAATGCTGATTGAGTTCCAATCTAAGGGTGGTACCAGCCACGAATTCTGGTATCCCACAGACTTGGTGTAGAAATTATATTAATGGCTGATCTATAGTCTCATTTATTTTATGAACCCAGACCACTGCACTATATAGTAACTGAGACAATATTTTAGCATCAAAAGCTGTAACTGCTGAAGGAAGATACTGTCCGCTTTTCTTATAAAAATGCTTTATTGCTGCACTAGGGCAAGCCGCTGATGCCATCACAGCCTTGCATTGGGGTTTCCAAGTTAGATGTGCATTGAATGTTACCCCCAGATATTGAAAGGACATGATTTGTTCTACTTCATTAAAATCTAAGATCCATTTATAACTCTTCTTTCTCTTTTAAAGATCAAAGTTGATTGTTAGGCCTTGTTCTTAACAGCAGTTAGAGAAGGATCATATTAGTCTTCTTAGCCCAGTAGGAGATTGTGATATTAAAACTGCATCATTGGCGTATAATAAAATAGGTATTTCTAGAGCTCCAGGCTTGGCAGATGGAATTGGTCTTGTTTAAGAGGGGGTGCTAATTCATTAAGGAACAGGTTAAAGAGTACTGAAGCCATCAGGCATCCTTGTTTAACTCCAGAGTTCAAGATATATTTTCTTGTTAATTGCCCCTGTGGCCCACATCTGACCCAGGCTGTTGGATTATCATACAGAGACTGTATCAGCCACAGGTGTCTATGATCGATCATGGTTTTCCTAAGTTTTTTTGCTATAGACATGCCCTGGGGATTGAATTGAATGCAGATTTCAAATGCATGAAGGCCACACATAACTTACTCCTAGCATAGTGAATATGTTTTTCTGCTAAGTGGCTTAGAATAATACAGTGATCAATGGCTGAGGCTCCCTGTCTGAATACTGCATGCTCTATTCCCAGAACTGATTCTGACTATATCCAGTCAATTAAGTTATAATAAAGGTAAGATGCATATAATTTACTGATCACTGGTAACAGGCTAATTGGCTGGTAATTACTTGGATCTGTTCGTTCACCTTTCTTAAATATAGGGACAATAAGAGCATGTTTCCAGTGTTCTGGGATTTTACTTATCAAGTTGATTCTGGTGAACAGAAGTGCTAATAAAGTACTCCACCATTGTGAGTTGCTCTTTAATATTTCAGCTGGTATTAGGTCTATCCCTGGACCTTTGCCCAGTTTCAAGTGTCTTATCAAGGTCAATACTCCTTTGGATGACACCAGTGGCCATTTAGGTACACTATATTCCCGTTTGGTAAATATATTATAACAATAAGTTTCCCGTTATTATACTTATAGCTCAATTGTCTGTTTAGTGGGAGTCCCAAAGTGAGTTACAACAAAACTTAAAAACAATATACATCCATGACAATATTTAAAAGAACAAATAATTAAAACAACAACATTTATTCTGGCCCCACAGGCTCCAGAATAAACCAAAACTCAGCATCACAAACAACTCCACAATTCAGCAGCAGAAAGGTCTTGAAAAATACAGACTAAAGGCCCACTGAAGGAGGACTGTTTTAGCAACCCGTGGAAAGCCAATAAAGATTATGCTAAATAGGCGTTTCTTTGTAAGGGCATTCCAGAGGCAGTGTGCTAGTACTTGGGAATGCCTTCTCTCATGATTGCCCATCAAATTTCACATGGAAAAAATATATACAGAGAGATCTCCAATGATGACCTCAGTGTCCAGGCAGGTGTATACTGAAAATGTTGTCTCAAATTCCTACAAGACAGGAGTAGAACAAAGTTTGAGTTCAGGGGCACCTTTAAGATCAACAAACTTTGTTCTACTGCTTCAAACCAACACGGCTGCCCATGTGGATCTACAAGAAAGGAGAATATTCTCATGAATTTAACATCTCTTTGGTCTGAGTGGTGCTTAGGACAGAACAAAATGATATAGAAAAGATGGCAATGCTGCAGAAAATAGCAACCTTGTGCCTATTTCCTGCTGATCCCCCATATCATCTAGTGAAGCTCCCTGCATGATGCGATGCTGTCAATGCTTGAGTTTCCCTTGCCCACACTACATGTCATCAGATGATATTGATAGATGTGAGGGAACTAGCAGCATGATGGTGTCATGTCATATATAGTATTGCACCAGATGTTGTGGAATCAACAGAGAGACACATGGATGCCATTTTTAGTGGCAGTCCGCATCACCCATAACATCTATTTCCACCCTTATTTTCAGGGAAGAATGCTTAAAACTCAGACAGGCATTCCACCTAATTAAAAATGAATTTTAAATTAAGCATATGATTGGGCTTTTTGATAGAAAAGGTGCATGAAGCTGCTGCTGATGCAGCCATAATATCTTTCCAAATCCCAAAAATAAAATTATTTTTTTACAAAGGATAGCATTGAGTTCAGTGTCTGCAACAATGATTTTCTTTGCTCTTAATAAACTGATGTGAATTTAAAGCACGGGGTCCCCTGGAACACAAGTCTGTTATGTCAGTCGTTTTGCAAGATTTTAATTAATTTGCACTTCATTAACCATGTGGTGCCCTGAAAAACACACATCAAAAGGAATAAATTTACTTGTGTCACTCAGGGAGCTACACATACTTGGGAAAACAACAACTGTCTTGTTGAAAGGAATGTTTCAAGAACAATGTATTATTAAATCCTCTTCTGCAACCCCTTTGTCATAGTTGGTGACATGCTTTTTGGTATATCTCTTGCAAAATGAAACGTATGCAAGTGCCAGTCATGAAAGGGGAGAGCAATTTACTAGACAACCCCTGAGTGCATGTCCTTACAAAATCGTTACTGGATAGTTCTCCCCCACACTTCTGGCTGAATTATTTGTAAGAAGATAGAAACACTCTCCAGGAGCAGAAAATAAATAGGAAAGACCATAACTGCTTTTTTAATTACCTGGGCTTCTTTCTTTGGAGAAACTGAAAACACATCCATTGCCCAGCGCTTGTACACAAGGCATACATTAAGTGATAAGAATATAACCTGAGCTCTCTATGATTAGATTGCTGGTCCATTAGTTCACAATTTGATTTCCACCCTCCAAAGTATCCATTTTCTCTAGGGTAACTGATCTTTATAGTCTGGGGATGAGCTTTAATTCTGGGGGATCCCTGGGTCCCACCTGGAGGCTGACATACCTAGGACTCTAGTTCCACTTTTAAAGGTATCTAACCTAATGGCCATGATGACATCTTGTAGCAGCAAATTTCATAATCAGGTGTGCTGTATGAAGAAGCTCTTTGCTTTGTCTGTCCAGAATGATTGGGTGCACACAGTTCTCTACACCATGCATAACTTCAGGAACATCTATCATGCTCCCCAGTAACCTTCTCCCTCCAACCCCCCCATACACTTGAACCTTTCTTCCTAAGGAAGGTGCTCCAGTGATTGGACCACTTTAGCTGTCCTTTTCTGTGACTTTCACTTCCATAGTAAACTTTTTGAGATGTACACAGCATTTAAAATACAATCACACCACAGAATTATACAAGGACTTGACAAAACTAGCCATTATAGACAAATCATATTCCTAATAATCTCAAGCAAAGAATTTGCCCTTTTCACTATAGGCTTGCCTTCCATGGCATTTTTGGCAGCATAAACGGATGTGGGGGGAGGGACTATTTTCCCCTTCCTCAGACTCCACATGTCCATCATAGAACATGTGGAGGCTAGGGAAAGGGCAAACATGCCACCCAGCTGTTTCCAGAAAGGAACCCTGAAGCCCTTCCATCCCCCTCATAGTGTTTGGAACTGAGTGGAGTAACACAAAGCTATCAAGGTGAACTGCCCCAATCCTATGCATGTGTCAGATCCCCAGTTAAATCACTCTCCAGAACACTTTTGGCAGTGATGCTTTATTAGAGACTAGCAGCAAGGCCCATTGCGTGGTCCAATGCAACGGGCACTAGCCGGACTCCCTCTGGAGGCCCCGTCCCCCTCTGTGCCATTGGTACCTGCAGGGCAAGGCCAGGTCCGCCTCCCCCTCCCGGTGCAGCCCTGCAGTGGCAGAGTGGTGAGTGAGGTAGGCTGTCTCGTCTGCCTCCTCCTCCCTGCCGTGGAAGTCGTCGCGGGCTGTAGTCGGCCCGAGTTGCTCATGGCCCCGTATCCCGGCCATGCCTGCACAGTGAGGCCAGCCCCGCTGCCTCCTCCCCGCTGCACAAGGTGTCGCTGGCCCCAGTTGCTTACCAGGGGGGTGGTGCCGTGGTGAGGGAGGCCGTCATCGAGCTTGGGCCAGCAGTGCGCAGCCGCCGAAGTATCTGCCCGGTCCGGCGGCTGGAGGCAGACTGGGGCGAAGAGGCTGTGTGCTGGCTGTGTGGGCGGGACCGAGCCCACACAGCCAGGCACGCCAGCCAATAGTCAGGGCCCAATTGTGAGTGGCAGCCCCTGCGGCCAACCTATTTTGCCGCACATTTTTTCCTTATTTGGGCATGCCAGCCGCCCACTAAGCTTTTATATAATAGGGAAGGATATGCTTACTTATAGGAACCGGTTCTTTGTCAGGACTGAAGAAAGTGTGCGAAATTCAGAGGTTATAGATAAAACCCAATGCACCCCCACACCCCATGCATATGTCAGCATTTGGCCACTAGCGTTTCTGTGACAACCCTGACAGATATACAGTGTCTTATCTACTCCAGCCTAACGAAAGAATCGCCAAGGCCAAATCCCATGAGAACAGGCCAAGGGGTACAAGTTGAGGCATCATTATGGCAGTCACTCAGCCCACACACACTCCCATCAGGAATTCCCTCCCCCTAAAGCATGGCAAGGTGAACAGTAAAGTAAAGGGAAGAGAAACGACACTGAAACCTTGACAGCATGAAAGCTAGCCCTGTCAGCACCCAGGTCCTCCCAACTTGTGTCACAAGGACCGTGCCTTTTGGCTCTAAGTCACCTTTTCAACAGTTCCTAACAACCTCCTTTATATAGTGAAAAAGAATCTTGTTTGAGGTTTTTAGCCATTATAGAATCTCATTTGAGGTTTTTAGCCATTATAGACAAATCGTGTTCCTAATAATCTCAAGCAAAGTATTTGCCCTTTTCACTATAGGCTTGCCTTCCATGGCATTTTTGGCAGCATAAACAGATGTGGGGGGAGGGACTATTTCCCCCTTCCTCAGACGCCACGTGTTGATCACAGATCATGTGGAGGCTAGGGAAAGGGCAAACATGCCACCCAGCGGTATCCAAAAAGGAAGCCTGAAGCCCCTCCTTCCCCCTCATAGTGTTTGGAAGCATCTGTTGTGAAATGGCGACCATGAAAAGATGGAGATGAAATTTTATGCATTTCCAATGATGAAAATTTGCAGTAAATTGGGAAAGGTAGAACTGCTGCTGCTTTCACTCTTGTCCTTTCCTCTTCCCACATTGCACCTTTTCTCTTTTTCCTGCTTTCTTGATTTCCACTGTATCTATCCCCCCTTCTCACTTTTTCCTTCATTCACCCCCCTCCACCTTGCCTTGCTTTGTCTTGCTTCCCTCCCAACTCCTTCTTTCCCCAATTTACCTCCAGAGTTGGAGTGAAGATGCAGTGGTCACTTGGGGTTAGCAGAATTGCTTAGGTAATACAAAACAGCTACTGAGATCTCATAAGGAAATCCTGTGAGATCTCAACATATTAAAAGTCTTTCTCTCTTCCCCCTTAATATTTTATAAAGATTTTTCTGCAATCCTGGGGGTTCTTGCAAGTTTGTAAAAATACTTCCTTCTTCTGTCTATGGTCCTAATTCATGGATCTAACAACCCCCCTCTAGGGCTATGTCCAGAATTAGATACAATGATCAAAGACCATGGCTCGAGGTACCAAAGGTCATTGTGAGAATTAGAATAATTCCTAAAGCACAACAATGGAATGACTCTGTTGTATGTCTTACATAATTCTCTATGCTAAACAGGAAACATCCAGTTTACTTTACACATTAATAAAAAGATGACTGACATGTCAGTAACTTTGTTCCAATAGATTCACGTGGATAGCTGTGCTGGTCTGAAGCAGCAGAACAAAGTTTCAGTCCAGAGGCATCCAAGACCAGCAAAGTTTTATTCAAGGTGCGGGTGCACACGAAAGTTTATAAGCTGAATAAATCTTTGTTGATCTCAAAGGTGCCACTGGACTCAAACGTTCTTTTTATTTCAATAATATTTTAAATCAAATATTCAATCTGATGTTTACACAGTTATTCTGCATTCATCATTTACCGTAGCAACTTAAGAGTATGTATGAGGTCACATGAGGCACAACTATTGTTGTATTAGAGAACATTAGACCCCTAATAACTTCATCTTTTCTAGGTTTGGAGTGCACACCAAAACCATGTCCCCAGTATTTGTTGTTAGTCAATAACCAGACCAGCTACCTCTGAGATTCATGAATAACTTACATCTGAAACACTCCTGACCGCATCTGGACTCATGTCAGTTCTATCACTTCCTATTTTCATTTCATCATTAGCAGCATCTGTGTGAGCTTAGGTGGGGTACTAAACTCAGACCACATGTTCCCTTTGAGTTGGACCTTTATTACTGCAGATGATTTAAGGTTCATTTGAAGCACAAAACATCAACCAAGTTATTTCACATTTGGATTCTGCTTTAACATCTATTCCTTCATTTTGGCCAAACCCAAATTACTGAAAAATAGTTCAAAGACCCCAAAATAATAATAAAAATGTTTGCTACAGGCAATGCTGTGTCTAAAAAGTTAAACAGCATCATTCATGCACATTACTTTCCTGAACAGTGATAGAAGCACTGCTGAAATACTACTGAAAGGAGTCACAGAAAGTCCATTACTCAAGCTGTAAGGTGCTCCTGATCAGTATAGCCCAATCTTGTCAGATCTTGGCAGAGTCAGCCCTGTTTAGTAGTTGGATGGGAGACCACCATCGAATACCAGGATCATGATGCAGAGACCAGCAATGGCAAACCACCTCTGAATGTCTCTTGCCTTGAAAACTCCACAGGGTTGCCGTAAGTCAGCTGTGACTTGATAGCAAAAAAAAAAAAAAAAATCCCCTAGTCCTCTACAAGATAGGAGTAGAACAGAGTACTATCTAGAGCATCTGGAAGTGTGGAGCCCTTCATTTCCATTCCACATTGGGCCATCCTTCTGAACTTAATTCTTTTTAGACAATAGGAGAACTGGTTGGAATGAGACCCCCCCCATTTATCATGGAAGTTTTGAGCCATGAACAGACAGTCTGCAGTGTATTAGGGTCCGAGACCTCAGAGATGAGGATTTACACTGGATTGACTAAACCAGCTAGTCCAAGGGTGTCAAACCTGCGGCCCGAGGGCTGGATCAGGTCCCTGGAGGGCTTCTATCAGGCCCACAGTGGAACTGGCTGTCTTCTGCTTCTGCTTCCAGTTCTGCTGCTGCTGCTCCTGCATCATCATAGGTTTACAGATACATACCTGAACAGCATACACATCTGGGATCCAACTGATTTGGAAGCGGATGGAATCCTGCCACTCGAAAACAGAATTATTATATAGGAGAGATATTTTTCTAAAGACATTCCTTTGGCTTCATTGAGTACAATCTATACCCCTATGTGCCAGATCACATTGGTACTACATAGTTTATTATAAGGTATTTTCCAGGGTTTCCACCCTGTTACTTTGTTATTGGGGGTCTAGTACTGTGCTTGAATGATACTTTATCAGTGAGTCTGTATGTTCTCAGGAGATTCCCGAGTGGTGGGAGCTAGCTGGCTAACATGCTGCATTCCAGGGAACCCTTGGTCTAAGGAAGTTTCCCAGAAAGAAAATCACCTTCCCCTCTTCTTCCCATAACAGATACTCTGCATGTAATGGTCTTATGAGGGGCCTTTAGATGGTAATGCATACTTCACATGCTCTTCCCCCCAAGCCCATGAGTGGGACTACCACCCCCAGTCCTGATGCCAAGTAGTTCAATGAGAATGATTTGCCTTCTCACAAGGGCAAGGGCCTTGACTGAAGAATACGGTGGCAGAGAAGAAACTGGGTCCCCTCACCTTCTTGATGACATCAAGACTGTAAGTGCAGACTTAAAATATGTTTAATTTCTAATGTTAATTGAGTAGGGTTGCCAACCTGCTGGTGGGGACTGGAGTTGTCCCAGAATTACAACTGATCCTCAGACTACAGAGATCAGTTTCTCTGGAGAAAATGGCAGCTTTGAAGGGTGGACTTTATGGCATAATTTCTGCTGAACTCCCTCCTTCCCCCCAAGTTCCACCCCTCTCAGGCTCCACCCCCAAATCTCTAAGAATTTCCCAACCCAGAATTTACAACCATATATAGTTAGTATTCTTTTGTTTTGCATCAGCCCATACAGATTCAGGCTTGGTGGAGCTTGCAAAACACTATTTCTCTCTCTGGGTCGCTTTCTGTGTACTCTTATGGTCACATTTTTGATAGTCTTGTACTATATGGGGATGTACATATTAATTTGCACTTATCAGTCTGTTATGGCTTTCACAATTTCTATCTTTGTGTTTAAGTGTCTCCATAACAGTTGTCTGTTTCTCTGACTGAGCCAGTGTGCCAATATGGACAGAAAACGTTTAAAGAAATATTTTATTCATGCCCAATATTCAGATATCAGATTAATCATAATGTAGAAACTGCACTGCATTGTGTATCAAAGAGCTGAACACATCTTACTCCCTTTGCAGCAGACCTCTATGAATTGCAGATTTTGCAGTTGAGCTCTGTCCTCAGAGACACACCGAACAGAATGTGTATGAGTGTAGCCATGGGCAACATATTTGTTTTAGAGCTATCTACCCCCTGCTTCCCCAGGCCGCAGAATCACAGAGAGAGATCCTATTAATATGAATTTTAAGTTGGCTTTATCTTGGCAGAACAAGCATGCAGAACATAAGCTAGAGTTTAATTTTATGAGGACAAATATCAATAAAGCAAAATTTAATCATTCAATGTATCATTTTTTTCTCTGTGGGAGGCTTTTTATTGTTGTTAACTAAGAATGCATCCCACTGTGGCAATATTTTCATACATGCTGTAATGGAGGACTAGTGACATTAACAAATTTTAGCCCAAGTACATTGGTAAGCCACAAGCCATAATGAACACTTCCATTGCCCCACTTGCTACAAAAGTAGCAAGGATGCTAAAGATAAACACAGTACAAATTTTAACACTGGACTAGTGAGGGTTCAGGAGGTACTAGACAGAAGTGCTTGGTACTGACCCATGTGTCAGGTTTAAAATCAAGTAGATCCAGTCATTCTTGCACAAAGAAAGGTTTTATTAGGATTATCTTGCTAAAACCCACAGTAGGAGGTCATTGTCAGGAATGGGGGGCAAAGCAGAGCAAGCTAACTTATAGTGTGATGCAATAAAGCGCCTAGCGAATAAAACTTGAGCACTCGCGCGGGAACTCCCGGCGGGAGAAATACTTCATGAGCGGGAGACTACTCCCCCCTCCCCTTGCCTTCCCAGGACTGGAAAATTCTCAGCTAAACAAGAATAGTCCAAAGCCTACATTCAAGGCCACCGTGATAAGGAAAAGCGGCAGGGAAGAAGCTCCCACGTTTCTGCCTGCATAGCTACGCAAGCGCAAAGCAGGGTAGGGAACATAAAACAATGGATTCAGTGAGAAACATCAAAGGCATCTTTTCTGACATTCTGCCCTTCCCAAAATACCACCCACCCACCACTCAGGAAGGAGAGAACAAGGGCCCCCCAGGTTTGTTAGGGTATCGTGAGTGAAAGTCTTTCAGGTGATCAGGTGCATTGATATCAGAGACTTTCACCCATTCCCTGTATTGGGGCCCAAAGTGTACCCATTGAACAAGGTACAGGAGTTGTCCACGAAGAATCTTAGAGTCCAAAATATCAGCAATTTCGTAGTGTTCCTCATCGCCAACCATCAAAGGGGGGAGGAGCCGACATCTCAGGTTGCCATTTAGTCGGGAGTAACGCAGGTTTGAGGAGGCTGTAATGGAAAATTGGATGTATTGCTTTAAGAGATTTAGGTAAGTCTAGTTGTACAGTTACTTGATTTACACATCTCAACACTTTGAAAGGACCAATATATTTCCAAGCAAGTTTCCTGGATTGCTGCGCTAGCCTTAGGTTCTTAGTTGACAGATAGACAGCGTCTCCCGGTTGCAGTTTCCATCCACCGGTCCTTTTTTTATCTGCCTGTTTTTTGTACTGTGCCTTGGCCTCATTCAAAGTTTCAACAATCAGGGGCCAAGAATTGCGGAAAGTTTTACACCATGCTGAGGCTGTCCCCCCATTTCCAACAGGCTTTAAGAAGGGAAGAGGGGGCTATCATAGCCCATGGCCGCTTTGAATGGGGACATTTTTGTTGAAGCGTGCCATGAGTTGTTGTATGCAAACTCTGCCAATGGCAGTAGATCTACCCAATTGTCTTGTTGATAGTTAGAAAAACATCTCAGGTATTGTTCCAACGTCTGGTTTACTCTCTCTGTTTGCCCATCAGTTTCAGGGTGATAGGCAGTACTGAGAGCACGTTCAATACCCATTAGAGTCATTAACTCAGACCATAACTTGGAAACAAATGGAACCCCCTGTCGGAGACTATCTTGAGCGGTAACATATGTAACTTGACAATGTGTTGAAGGAATGCTTTGGCCAAGACTTTGGCTGTTGGCAAACTGGGGAATGGTATAAAGTGAGCTTGCTTGGAGAATAAATCCACTACCACCCAAATGACTGTCATCTGTTTAGAGGGGGAAGATCAGTAATAAAGTCCATAGAGATTACTTCCCAGGGTCTGCTTGGGGTGGGTAGAGGTTGCAGGAGACCTGGAGGTTTACCTGGTCTGGCTTTGCAACGATTGCATGTTGGACAGGATTGTATATAGAGGGATAACTCCTGTTTCATTCGGGGCCACCAGAAGCTACGTTGCAGAAGTCTTAAGGACTTTACATATCCAAAGTGCCCCGCAGCTTTTGAGTCATGCACTGTCTGCAAGATTTGGGATCGGGTAGCTTCTGGGACAAACATTTTATTTCCCCTGTACCAACAGCCATTCGGACCACAATTCACATCGTCTCTGGCTTGTAAATCATTTGTTTCTTGTGGGGTGATGTCAGATAGAAATTGTTTTTCCCAGGTCAATGTCTGGATGGGGTTCGTTTGTGCTTGCTTGGCTTTCCGGGTTACAACTGCCCCAACTAACTGTTCCGGGGTGAACATAGACTCCCGTACTTCGACTCTCTTAGAAAAATGTTGGGGAAGGCGGGAGAGAGCGTCCGCCAGATGATTGGCTTTCCCAGGGAAATGGTGAAGGGTAAATTGAAATTTGGAAAAAAATTCAGCCCACCTGAATTGTTTAGCATTCAGATTCCGCGGTTTTCGCAATACCTCAAGATTTTTGTGATCAGTCCAGATTTCAAAAGGTATTTGGGACCCCTCTAACC
This sequence comes from Gekko gecko, assembly GCA_029375565.1. Classification (NCBI taxonomy): domain Eukaryota; kingdom Metazoa; phylum Chordata; class Lepidosauria; order Squamata; family Gekkonidae; genus Gekko; species Gekko gecko. The sequence continues at coordinate 144,502,185 of JAPDNY010000006.1, forward strand.
AGTGTCTCCATGTGATCAATGCTAAACGTACAGACGCAGCTTCCTTATCCCAAATGGGCCAAAATCTTTCTGTATCGTTAAATTTTCTTGACACATAAGCAAGGGGTTGTAGCTGTTTCTGAGCATTCTCTTGCAAAATCACCCCACCCATAGCAGTGTCCGATGCGTCTACTTGGACTACAAATTTCTTTGTCTCATCAGGGTGTGCAAGTATGGGTTCAGACGTGAACAACCGTTTTAGTTGTTCAAACGCTTGCTGACACTGCGAGGTCCAATTCAAAGGGGCCCCTGGCGCCGAAGCCTTAGATCCCTTCCCCTTAGTCTTTAGCAGTTCCGTGAGGGGAAGGGCTACTTGGGCAAAGTGGGGCAAGAATTGACGGTAAAAGTTGGCGAAGCCGAGGAAACTTTGGAGCTGTCGCCTGGTTTTGGGGGCTCCCACATTAATACATCCTGGACTTTTTTGGGTCCATCTCTAACCCCGCAGAGGATATGCGGTATCCCAAAAAGTCAATGCACTCTTGGTGAAATTCACATTTTGACAGTTTAACAAACAGTTTGTGCTCTAAGAGCTTTTCCAGTACTTTACGCATAAGGTTAGTGTGGGATTCCTGATCCGGGGTATAGACCAAGATATCATCTAAATAAACGACCACCCCCTTGAATAGATAGGGGTGTAACACTTCATTGATTAAGTTCATGAAGACCCCTGGTGCCCCCTGTAACCCGAAGGGCATCACCCTGTATTCAAATTGCCCCAGCGGGGTATTAAATGCAGTCTTGTATTCATCCCCCTCTCTGATGCGAACCCGAAAGTAGGCATCTCTTAAATCCAGTTTCGAAAACACTTTCCCTTTAGCCACCTCTGCCAGTAAGTCTTTGATGAGGGGCATTGGGTAGGCATTAGTTGCAGACACTGCGTTAAGTCCCCGGTAATCCGTGCAGAGTCTGAGCCCCCATCCTTCTTTTTGCAAAACAATACAGGTGCTGCAAAAGGAGATGATGCTGGTCTAATGAATCCACGGGCCAGATTTTTATCAATGAAACGGCGTAGTTCTTCCTTTTCACTTGGGCTCATGGCATAAATTTTCCCTTTTGGTAACTTCTGGCCCGGAAGAATCTCAATGGCACAGTCGGAGTTACGATGGGGGGTAATTCATCAGCTTCCTCCTCCTCAAAAACCCTTGTTATATACTGGTAATCCTCAGGGATGCGGTTAAGATCCTCCGTTGCTAAACAAGCTCGAGGAGGTTCATTGCATGGGGGATTTCCCCACCCTGGGTCCCATTTGTGTCCCGTACATTTTGAGGAGATAAATTGTACATCCCCTTCTTCCCATAGAATGTAAGGGTTATGTCCATGTAACCAGGGACTACCCAACACTAAGGGAAATTGGGCTTGTGGGGCTATCACGAACGAGCGTAGCTCCCAGTGGTCACCAATGCCTATTCTTAAAGGAACAGTCTCAAATCGGCATGGTTCTTTCATTGGAGACCCATCCATCTGCGTGAAAGTTATTGGGTCTTTCAAGTGGACCACGGCTGCCTCCAACCCCATAACCATAGACGGGTTTATGAGATCCCTCCCGCACCCTGAGTCAATGAGGGCCCGAACCCGAATGTGGGTCATCATTGCGGGATTCATCACCAGAACAGTCACAAAGAAGAGAGAGGGTAATTGCTCACCAGTTTAGGCGCCTCAGGTGCTGGGTCCTGCTGTGTAGCGCCATTCACAAACAGGACCATTTCATTTCCCTGCATCTCGCTCTCCTCCTCTAGCATCAAGGCATCCGCTTGGTCGGGGCTGGCAAAAGAGCCCGCGTGTTGCGTGGTTTTGCTGTACCTTTCCTCGGGGTAGGGGTTGTCCACCTTCTGGGCTCTTCTTGTGGTGGGGCTCTATTGGGATCCCCTCTCGGGCAGGCTGCAGCGAAATGCCCTTTCTCCCCACACCGCAGGCAGAGCCCCTGTCGCATACGCTGATCCCTCATTCCACTTGGGGTGGACATTGGTTTGGGTCTGGCCTGGCCCGCCGCAGTACTTGGACGGTTGTTACCCAAAGATAGATCCAGTTTCATCATGCGTAAGCGACTTTCGGCCTTCTCGGCTTCCTCCATCCAACCCTGGAGGGTGCGGGGTTGCTGAGAGCTGAGGACATTATTGCGGACGTCTACGGCTAGTCCCATTCGATATTGTTGGGCCAAGACCGCATCTGTCCAGTCTCGAATTTTCACAGCGTGCCTTTGAAACTCCCGTGAGTACTCCCGCACTGAGAGTTTGCCTTGTCTGAATGTGCGGAGGAAGGCTTCAGCTTTTTCGGCCGCCCCCGGATCCTCAAAACGATTTCTCAAGGCCCACATGAAGTCATCTACATTCCCCAACTCCGCTGCCTCCAGATCATGAAGGGCTACATACCAGCTAGTCGCACTCCCCCGGAACCTGGATGCGATAAACTCCACCTGTTGTTCTTCGTCTGGGAATACATAGCCCCATCTTTGCACAAATTTTCCAACTTGCAAAATGAAAAAGGACACAGTCTCTGGATCTCCATCAAATGTGATCTCAAGCATGTCCTTGGGGCGGATTACCAGGGGGCCGGCGCCATGATCGGTACTGGGACCGGCTGCATGAGGGGTGCTGGAGCAGGGGGTTGAGGCGGAGGTAAAACTGGCGGCTGGATAGGTCCTGGTTGCCCTGGCCCAGGTCCTGGCGCTGGGACGACCAATGGAGGTGGGGCTGGTGCTGGCTGGCCCGGCCCCGGCCCTGGGGGAGCTGGCTGGCCCGGCCCTGGACCCGGTGGTACTGGTTGGCCCGGCCCCGGGCCCGGAGGAGCAGGAGGTGGCCGTCCCGGTATCAATGGTGGTGCCGCGGCTGGTGCCGGTCTAGGTTGTGTCAGCGGATGGGCCCGAATGGCTTGGTCCATCATCTGGGGTAGGGACTGCATTAGTTTGCTCATATCCCTTACCAGCCGTCGGGTATCCTCTTGAATAGAGTCCATGCGGGCATCAGTATCTTGGCTGGACCCCGTTCTGGGGGATCCCCGAGACACCCGCCCTTGGGGAAGACCAAAACTACCTCTGGGATCCAAAAGACTGTCCCGGCTCTGGCTTCCCGGCATAGTCCAGGTGGTCTGGGTAGTGTCCAACAAGTTCTTAGTCCAATCGCGTGATCTGCGATAAGTCACCCCTTTATCCCAGGGTGTTGGGACTCCTGGCACATAGGTTCGTGGAACCGCACCTCCCTGACTTTGTATAGGCCCGGCCGGGCTGTAGATCGGGAGTGTGTACGCGGCTCCAATTGTGCCAATCGATGGTGGGGTAGCCAACCCGGCTGCTGAGTAGACTGCTGGTGCTGCCAAAACTGTAGTTGTAGTCACCGGAACAACGGTGGTGGTCGGGATAGTGACCACTGGAGCTGCCACAGTAGTGACGGGAACCGTGGCTCCTGACGCAGTAGTCACTGGAACGGCGCCCGTGGCTCCCGCAGTAGTGATCGCTGGAGCTGCGCCGGAGGCTCCCGAAGTAGTAATCAACGGGGCTGTGCCCGTGGCTCCCTTCCCCGCTCCGCTCATCGTGGTAGACGGCGGAAATTGACGGTGAGGGAATGATGGTGATTCCTGACAATTTCTGTCAGGTTTAAAATCAAGTAGATCCAGTCATTCTTGCACAAAGAAAGGTTTTATTAGGATTATCTTGCTAAAACCCACAGTAGGAGGTCATTGTCAGGAATGGGGGGCAAAGCAGAGCAAGCTAACTTATAGTGTGATGCAATAAAGCGCCTAGCGAATAAAACTTGAGCACTCGCGCAGGAACTCCCGGCGGGAGAAATACTTCATGAGCGGGAGACTACTCCCCCCTCCCCTTGCCTTCCCAGGACTGGAAAATTCTCAGCTAAACAAGAATAGTCCAAAGCCTACATTCAAGGCCACCGTGATAAGGAAAAGCGGCAGGGAAGAAGCTCCCACGTTTCTGCCTGCATAGCTACGCAAGCGCAAAGCAGGGTAGGGAACATAAAACAATGGATTCTGTGAGAAACATCAAAGGCATCTTTTCTGACACCATGTTAGAAGAAAGAGCAATCCAGTAACTAAAGTTTGATGGCTGAGGTATCAACATGAAAAGGCTTAGCTAGTAAATGAGCAGCAGTGCCCAGAATGGCCACTGAGACATGCCCATATTGGGCACTGCTGATCTTTTACCAACCACACTTCAGCAAAGTACTGCGCTATCTGCCCTCTGTTCCAAAGCAAGTGAAGGTATGACAATCCTTTCCCTCAGTCTGCCCCACCTCACAAGCTACCAATGCACTTCATGATTAATCATGGAATCTCTATGTAAGTGAATGGATAACTGCAGAAACATCTGTGTAAAATAATCTCAGTTGTGGGAGGCTGTTTTAAAGAGGTCTGTGCCAACTTTTTAAAAAGCAGAGCCCCACCACAGGGGGAAAAAGAACCCATTACATACCCATGAAAAGCTTAATATTATGCTTTCTCACCAGACTTATCAGTTATGGTGCTAGGATTCCAGTTCCACTTTGCCCCATCATCTTTAAGGTTCAGGTAGTTTATCACATTTATATAGCAGTCTTCCTTCAAGGGCCTTGGCATGGCTTATGGGTAGTTATCCTATTTTACCTTTCAACAACACTGTGAAGTAGGTTAGAAATGAGAAATGGGGTCCTTGACTCACCTACGGATCTTATTTGTGGTCCTGCACAGCCATTTTATTCCACATTGTTTCCCAGAATGCCGTGTGTGTTTGTGTTATTGACTGTTGGTGTAAGGGGGTCCTTACCCTTGCTGCCCTCTCCGCTCCTCTGGCCCAAGGTTGCACAGTGGGCTTTATAGCTCTGAACACAGGCCTGCCTAGACCAAGTTCAGCATGATATCCGTACAGGTTCTTCTCACACCACAATGAGTCTTTTGCATCTAAGGTCATGTTCATGATAATGAATGAATTGGCATCCCTAACTGAAGCCACGGTCAACTTGTGCACTAACTTGCTTCAGCCCTTCTTGTCCGTGACTGAAATCGCCTTAAAATGTGAAGACCTGCAAGTGAATTTGCCTTCTCAAGCGCTGGGTTTGTGAAAGTGACCTACTCCCTCCTCCGTCTCATCTGGGGAGGTAATTAGGTTGAGCAATCAGAGCAGCAGATGGTGTCACTCATCACAAACAAATGCTACTAAATAAGATAGAAAATATGAAGCTTAGAAAAGGTTACAGTACAGATTCTCAAGACTGAGAGAACTCGTGCATTCCAGCTGACAAAGAAAAGAAAATGTAATTCAAGAGAGTGAGCTACTGGGTGAGTTAACCCCTCATGCCAAACAGGCTTTATCTTATTGAGGGATAAGGACAAGTTGGCCCAGGATAAACATGACTTTGATGAGATGTACATATGATCAGGCATTTCCAAACTCTACCCATCTTTATTTACTCTAATATCCAAACATACAATAGTCCTTTTTTTGTTCTTTATGGAATTTGTTTTTTAATGGCAAAGTTTTATTTTTTCCTGCTTCTCAGATGGCTAAAATTAAAGATACTTGTGTTGTGGTAGCATAGGGTTCAATGGTTTACAACTCTTTCTCAGATATTCAGGATACTAGCAATTTATCTGATAAAAATGAAGATATTTATACTTCTAACTTCCATAAATACACCAAATAGGACAGTTTTATTTGCTATGTTATAAATGATGCATTTTATGTTGTTTAATCAGTAAAAGAGGTCCAGGTCTGATTGCATAAATTTTATTTCCCCCCAAAAAAGTCAGCCCCTCCCCTCCAAAAAAACCCTGGGGAAAAAGGTTATTTTTCCCTATGGATTCAAAGTTTGCAGAAATTTTACATCTCTACCTCTGCTGGGTATATCAATGCCAACCTCTTGTCACAGTTCTATGAATAGTTTCAGACTGGTTTCCCTGATCTATGACTACTGAATGCTTAGAGTTGTGAAAGCCATTTCTTGCAAAACTGGATCCTTGCCTATCCTGACTATTAAAATCATATTGGGAGAAAGTAACACCGCACTTGGGGTAAAATTATTAGTATGTCCCTCTCACAAGGGATTTTCCTTCACAGTTTCTTCGGTATTCCTCTTTAGATAAAATGGATGTGGACAATTATGAACCTGTGTCTGATTTCCCCTTCTAGTTGAAGGTGATTTAACAGGTTGTGGCACAGCATCTACAGGAATTTCTAGATGAAACATCTGTCCTTGACCCATTTCAATCTGGCTTCAGGCTGGATTCCAGGACTAAAACAGCTACAGCTGGATAAGAGCAATCCATCACTGCAAGTGCAGCAGCTTTTAATACGGTTGATCATGGTATTTTGGTGGATTGATTGAAATTGATGTTTGGAAAAAGGTGTACCCTTCCATTGATTCCACTCTTTTCTTGTTGTAAAGAAGCAAAGAGTTCCAGTGGGAGAAGCAGAATCAGCTAGTTGGGACTTTATGCATGGGGTGCCCCAAGAGTCCATTTTATCCCTACTGCTGGGCATAAATTTGAGGATGCAGCTTGGATTATCACAGAACTCAAATTCTGTTAACTACCAAGTGGACTCTTCATTTGGGGCAGGGAGATGTCCATGTCTCATCCATCCATGCCTCAGAGGGGCTCACAAGATCTCAAATTAAAGTGAGGTTGGGGTTCTCAGGCACCTTGCACCTCCTCCTGCCCCCAGCTTCTGCCCTGCATGTGGAGAGAAGCCAGCCATCTCCCCCTCAAACTCCCTTCCAGCCTCTGTGGAGGCAGTGCAGCAAGCTGTGCCTGCCCCTGGGCTACACCAACCTCTTGTAAGACCCTCTCCCCATGGGAGGTGGGGAACTGCTTTGGCTTTCTCCATGGCCAAACCCTGACTCTGTTTCCCTCTCAGAGAGCTCATGTTGCCTTTGATCAGCTGCTGGGGCAGTGGCATTCCTTTAAAGGGAAGTGGTCCATGGGTGCCCACCTGGCAAAGGCTCCCAGGTAAATCCAGGGATTCCCCCGACACAACAGTCACACAAGCTATGTAATAAAGCTGCTCACAAATGCATTTTTTTCCATTTTTGCTGTGCACCACACCCTCTTTCCTGAATCAATACTACTGAAAGATATGATCACTCCTGAAAGTGTTTTATCACAGAGTCTAGCATAATTCTGATCACTACCAAAAGTTCAGGAATCAGGAATGAGCACAGCAGTGGTGCCTATAACTGTCTTTGCAAGGGAGAGAAGAGTAAAGCCAGTCTACTCAGGGATTTTGTTTCCTAAAACAAGCAAGATCCTAATAAGGCTTTGGAATGGTATTCAACTGCTTATTCCCACTAATAGTTATTTCCTCTCTTCTGGGAACTATGAGAAATGTAGTTCAGTAAAGGGTCACAGGCAATGCTCCCTCTAAGCTACGGAGTCCTGTCAGCAAAAATTCTACTTTGTGAGCTACTGGCATTAAAGTTGTGAGCAGGTGATTGGGCTTCTGCATAATTTAGTTTGCTCTTGAGCCATCCTTCCTGAGCTAAAACAAAAATGTGTGAGCCAGAGGCTAAAAAACTGTGAGCTAGCTCACACTAACTCACCTCAGAAAGAACACTGGTCACAGGGATCTTTAACTGATAATTCCCATTACCGTCACTAAACTACAATTCCCAGGATTCTGTGGAAAAGCCAATAGTTAAACGTTGGACAGCTGATATATTTGTAATGTAGTTGTGCTGGTGGGTTATCTAGCAGTGTGCTAGCTAGAGCTGCTGTTCTTTACCTGAAGAATTCTCAGCTGGCAAAAAAAAATAAAAATCCCACCCTCTTGAACATTAAAGGATTAAGGGTCACTTTGAGGGTGATCTGGAAAATAATACAAGAGAATTTTTTAAAATATCCCCAAATACAGATAATAGCAGCTTGAACGATATGTGATCTCTTCAGGAAAAATCACCTGAATTGAGTCAGCTGCCATCAAAGTACCTCATAAAAGGAATTGCAGTAGAGTTTTTACCTCAGGAAAAATAAGACTGGCATAGGACCAATTGGGGCATTGTGGGACTGTGATATACAAAGCAGTCAAAAAGAAAAATTCTTAGCAGTAATTGCTGACAATAAAGAGGCAATGGGATCACAGTCTTGTTTTGCTTTCATGAAAACATGAGCAATATCTAGGTGACATATGTCAGTAGAAGGATTACCTGCTGGACATGACAGCATATAAGCCATTTTTATCCTGGCATAGCAAGCTCGCACGTAGAATACTATGTGCAAGTTTCATCCTTGTATCTTATGATGGCAATAAAAACTGATATCACAGTGGAAGAAGTAATAGAAAAAATTGAAAGAGAAGCTTCATAGATTCAGGAACTGAAGAGGGATGACTTATGAGGTAAGACTCAGAGATTTTAATGTAGATATCCCATAAGAATGATACCTAAGGGGAAACAAGTTAACACTATGTAAATATCAAAAGGGCTATCATCTGGCGAAGGGGAAAAGATGTTAGGCAGCTATCAGCTGAAAAGCAATGGACCTGTGACGGGGAGGGGGGGGGGGAATGGAAACTAGTTTAGGATGACGGAAAGACATGGATCAAAGATTATCAGATGACTGAAGAGTTTGTCTGTGGTTATTATAGCATTTTCTTCTATACAGTATTTGTTTTCTTGAGCTCTAGTTTTCTCCTGCGATATATGAAGAGCCACTGCCAGTCCAGAGAGCCAAGAAAAGGTATAACCCAGCACCCCCAAACACTCAGACCAACATTTATACATATAGTGGAGGCTATATAAGCATACTTGAACAATATTAGGCATCTCTACCACAATATTAGGCTACTCGTAGATGCACGGCCCCTACCTAAGTTTCAGTAATCTTAAGAGGATACCCAGACATTTTTTTTAAGAACATCAAGGAAGGGAGGAAACATTTGCCATCTGCTCCCCTCCCCCAATCTTTGTGGTTTCCCTTCATTGGGCTGCTTATTAGCTGGAAAAGTGGCTGGCTTTGACATTGCTGCCCAGCAGGAAGAGCTGAACCTCCCCCCATGCAACCACCATCTGCTGCTCTTGGTGGCTGGCTGAGAAGCAGTGCCTCCAGGCCAGGCCAGGCCAGGCCACACTGTGGCTTCTGCCAGTGACAGTGCCTTCAGGCAGCCCGACAGGGCTTTGTCTCCTTGCACAGAATTCTGATCTCCACTGGAACTCTAGTAGGTTTAGGGAGTGGAGGGTTATTCAGGTGGCATTTAGGTGCTGGTAGGTGGTGGTTAGGGGGATGAACAAAATACCACCAGATTTTATTTGGCATGCAATATCAGGATGGTGTACAAGTCTGGGAAGTATGTTAGTGGGCAGGGGTCTTTTGGGGGGGGGAGCGCACCGGAGCATAGCTCCAGGAGCTCAGGAGCCAAGCCCTGACCCCAGCCAGCGTCCAGAGGAGTCTTTCAGGCAGCCGAATGTCAATTTCAGCTCCATTATATCCTATGGGCCATTGAAGTCTATGGTGAAAACATAGGGTATATTCTGGGGGCTGGAGGTGAGAGGGTTTGAGGGAGAGGCTCCAAACTCACAGGGTAGCTGATGAAGCCTCTCCCCAAGATACCCACCAAGTTTCAAGAACATTGGACCAGGGGGTCCAATTCTATGGGCCCTCAAACAGGTTGCCCCTATTCCCTCCATTGTTCTCTATGGTGGGAAGAAAAGTTACATTGGACCCCCTGGTCCAATGTTCTTGAAACTTGGTGGGTATCTTGGGGAGAGGCTCCATCAGCTACCCTGTGAGTTTGGAGCCTCTCCCTCAAACCCTCTCTCCTCCAGCCCCCAGAATATACCCTATGTTTTCACCATAGACTTCAATGGCCCATAGGATATAATGGGACCGAATTGCCGCCAAATTTCTTTCATTCCCTCCTTTCCTTCTCTCTTTTTCCTCTTTCCCTCCTTCTTCTCTTTTCTCTTCCTTTCTTTCCCACCTTCTTCTCTTCTCTTTTTTCCTCCTTTCCCTGTTTCCCTCCTTCTTCCCTCTCTTTCTTTCCCTCCCCTTTCCTTCTCTTTCTTTCCCTCTTTCCTTCCCTCTTTCCTTCTCTCTACTCTCTCTCTTTCCTCCTTCTGTGGCCCAACTCTCATGAGAAGGAGTTTAAACTTTAAACCTTTCTCTCTTAGCTCCCCACCCAGATCAGCTGGGGAAGGGAAGGGGAGGCTTTTGAAGATGCCTCCCCCCCTTTTGCTTCCCCTTCTGACATCACTTCCGGTGATGTCAGGGGGCGTGACATATGCTAATAGCCTAATAGCTCATACAGTATGCTAATGAGCTCCTGCAGCTATTTTTCTATGAAAAGACCCCTGTTAGTGGGAGTGGTGTGGGAATGCGGGTGAGTTGTACATCCCATTCAGACAAATATGAGAGGAGAGACTCTTTCCCCCTCTGCTTTGACCTTGCTGATGTACAATGCCATTTCTGTGAAAAATAAGTCCTCTATTATTCATGATCTTCTGTTAGAGGAAAATATAGGCCCAGCCTGCTGGACTGAAACTTGGCTGGATGAATTGGTGAATGTAATTCTGTCTCAGTTTGCACCAGTAGCATTTACAGTCCTTCACCAACTGAACTGGAGGATAGGGTGGGTGGGGTAGGTGTTCTCCTCCATTTTTGCCATTAATATTCCTGATGCAGACATAAACCAGTTTTATTGTTTATTTATCTGAGTATTTCTGAGCCTTTTCTGCACAATGGGACTCAAAGCTGGTGATCCCTGGCTCCAAAGACATCTGGCTGTCCTCGACCAGAGCCAGGGCTTTCTCAGCCTTGGTTCTGACCTGGTGGAGCTCTCTGCCAACTTCTACCAGGGCCCTGTGGGACTTAATGCAATTCTGCAGGGCCTGTGAGGCAGAGAAGTTCCGCCAGGCTTGTGGTTGAGGACAGCGATGGTTTCCTTCATAGCTGGCACCCTCCTCTTTTTTTCCACCTTGCCCATTTTGGCCTCCTCCTTAACCTGCCCATGAGATGGAAGATCAGTCCAGAGCAGGTTTCAGATTAAATCATAGATGCCATTTGAAGATTGTGAAATTTAGGATTAATCTCAGTCTAGGAAAGATGGGTGTGATTCAAGTTGGTAAAGGTGATCTTCTTGTGCAAAATTATATGCCTTGGATTGGGTTAAACCATTGTTTGTATATTGGGCTCTGAATCCAGCTCTGTTGTTTAATTGCTTAGTACAGTTGATAGATGTGATTTTTATCATTAATATCTGATTCACCAACTCCCTCATATTAGCCACCCTGAGCCTGCTCCGGCGGGGAGGGCAGGGTATAAATTGAATAAATAAATGAATAAATAAATGGTGAGCTCAACTGATCTGTCCATGTTTATCCATGTTCCTGTATCCATGTGGATGGATTACTGTAATGGAGCGTGAGGATGTTTTCAAAGACAACTTAGAGACTTGGGGGAAAATATGGCAGCCTGCTGATTATCAGGGGCTAATGAGCATGAACATATTTCCTTTGATGATAGTGTGTGTGTGTGTGTGTGTGTGTGTGTGTGTGTGTAGAGAGAGAGAGAGAGAGAGAGAGAGAGAGAGAGAGAGATTTCAATTGTAAGTAACCTTTTGCCATTGAACATTAATTGCTCATAAACGTTAGGTAGAATGGGTTCAGTGAAAATGGTGCAGCCTAGTCTTTTTGCTGATAATAAAGCTTTGCATGTACAAGGAATTTTTTTTCCTACAGGGACGCATTCATACATGTATCTATCCAGCTTCAGCCTGAAGCAATACAGTTTTACCATGTGAATCCGCTGATATTATACAATGGGTCCCACATGTACCCTTCAAAAAGAATCAACTTTAGTGATCTAGGGATATCCCAAAATTCCCTTTTTGCTATGTTCCCCATTATTTCTTGTAAGCTTCATGATTATATATATCAGATTATAATGCCCTTGAGACTGATCTGGAGACTTCAACTGATCCAGAATGCAGCAGTGCGAGTCCTGAAGGGAATGTCACAGACAGCACACATTCAACCTGTGCTGCGTCAGCTGCACTGGCTCTCAGTAGAATGCTGGGTCAGGTTCAAGGTTTTGATACTGACCTTTAAGGCCTTGAGTGGTCTGGGACCAACATACCTCCAGGACCACCTCCTCTGGTGTGTCCCCCTAAGAGTCTTATTGGTGATCCCTGGCCCAAAAGACATCCGGCTGTCCTTGACCAGGGCCAGGGCCTTTTCAGCCCTGGCCACTGCCTGGTGGAACTCTTTGCCAAATAACATCCATGCCCTGCGGGGACCTGATGCAGTTCCACAGGGTTTGCAAGGCAGAGATGATCTGCCAGGCCTTTGGTTGAGGGCAGTGATGGGTACTATCTTGGCTGGCTCTCCCTCCCCCTCCTCCCTTTCCCCCCTTCTGCAACTGTGCTTCCTCCCGCAAGGCGATGACACAGTCTGGAATCAAAAGTATCAACGCCATCTGTGAACTTTTTAAAATTAATTTACTTTAATTATTAGAATTGTTTTTACCATGCTATGTATTTTATCATTATTGTTCATTGCTCAGAGCCCTGAGTACTCAGGGATTGCGTGATCTATAAATGCAAATTAAAAATAAATAAATATGGTACACAGGGCTTCCTAGAAAAGCTACAATTATCTGGAATATGATGGACTAGATGGGATGGGAAAAGATACAGAAAGTCCTACTGTGGTGGTGTTCTTACACAAAAATAGTATCAAGATGCAGTAGTATTTTAAGTTCTATATGCTTCCTCAAGACTTTCAATAACAGAAGGTATTTTAGATTCTTGTGGGTAGCTGTGTTGGTCGGAAGCAACAGAACAAAGTTTGAGTCCAGTGGCACCTTTAAAACCAGCAAAGTTTTACTCAAGGTATAAGCTTTTGTGTGCATGCACATTTCTGAAGAAGCATGCACACGAAAGCTTATACCTTGAATATAGCGTTGTCAGTCTTAAAGGTGCCACTGGACTCAAAAGGTTATTTCACCTTTAAAATGTTTGTATATACATGTGCTATCTTTAAACCAAGTGAAATTATTCCCACAGCTTCATTATCAGAATTTCAAGACATTGAAAAAGTATAAACTTCTAAGGGATGGTTTCCAAAGATGTCCTTGAAAATGTAGTAGAAGGTCTGTTCATTGTAACTGCAGATAGTTTTTTTGTAATGTCTGCCTTTAATTGTTATATACTTAGCAATGTTAATTTGCTTGGTACAGTACCCAATATGTTCTTTGCAAACCACCAGTTTACTAAGCAACACATGGAGAGAAAACAAAGGCCCCATGTGAAGACATGATAAGCTGTCCTCCTCCTCATTCAACAGCACAATACTTTAATGGAACATCCACAAAATGGGGTATCATCACTGAAATTCCTGGGAGGTCAATTGAAGAGGCATGTCCATCCCAAGGACTTCAAAGGAATCTAAGGTTTGGTGCTACACAAAGTCCTCTAGAATAAATTATTCTTGCATGATCTGCAGAGTTGAATAACAGAATGCATCTAGATTGGGAACATGATTTCTTTGTGGCTGTAATTACCCACGTTAGGAGTGCTAGATTAATGCAAGAGCACTGACACTTCATTGAAGTGTGTTGCCCTTTAATTCCTTTCTAGCCAGCTGTGGGGGTTGTCATGGAGACCTTACATCTGTCACCCATTTGTGTGGAGCCTTTTAAAATTAACCAAGACTGGAGGAGCTTTTCTTTTCTCAATGTGCGTTTGCCCTAGATTTAGTCATCCCCCTCCCTCTGCCAGCCGCTTCTGTCCCCAATTTCTCTTATGCAGGGAAAGTTAATAATCTTCCTGATGAACTTACCCAGCTGGTGTAGAGCTGAAAGCAAGTCCATATTGCACATTGATTTATTAAGTCTGACCCACACCTTCAGCCTTTGCGTGAACATCTATTGGATGCTGAAATGAAACATCCATCCCTTCACAACATCACAGTTCTGTTTCGGTGATGTCGCCCTGGATAACCTAGAAAAGTTTCCTGTTGCTTAAAAATAACACACCCAGAAAAGCAATTTACTCTTAAACCTCTTAGGGAAAGACTTTTCCCCAAATGCACTCTTTCTGCCCTCATTTGTAGGGGAGACTATTAAATGGATTCAGGCCTCCTATTAGAATAGATGCACATTTTTTGTAGTGCTGAGCAACAGCAAAGTCCTGCTGATCGAGGATTATTGCTCGCTTCCCCAAAGACTTTGCACTCTCCCTTCTTCTTGATTACCTGGCATCGATGCTGTGGAAAGTCATGAATGTTCACAGAATACCAAATCTCTGGAATCCTTCTTTTCAGTAGTCCTGCATGATTCATAACACTGGAGCAAAAAGTTAAATTCCCGAAAACACAAAACATGTTCTATACACTTAAAAGATAAAAGAGCAAAAGCGCTTGAACTCTGGCCTGTCAAAATGAGGAACAATCAGTCCAAAGGGTTCTTGGGAATGAGAAATACATGGTGATGGAGCCACATTAATGGAAGGAGTGGCAACACTCTGGGATTCAGAACTGCAGCTTTTGCTCATGGGCAGTAAGCAATGTAGCAATGCACTGCTACAAATAGATCCCAGACAATTAAAAAGAGAGGGATGGCAATAGTGGAGTAGTACAGTGGCCAAGCAGCAGTGAGATGCTGTTTTTCATCAGCCACTCAAGAAGTTTATATCTGTAATGTTTTAATTTACAGCAACTTCAAAGCAGAGTCAAAGAAGGAACTGTTCATGATAAGACTGCCTATTTTGGGTTGGGAAATGTCTGGAGGTTTGGGGGTTGGAGCCTGGGGAGGGTGGAGTTTGGGAAGGAGCTCAGCAGGGATGTGATGCCGCAGAGTCCACCCTCAAAAGCTGTCATTTTCTCCAGAGGAAATGATTACTATAGTCTGGACATCATTTGTAATTCCAGTAGACTTCTAGCCCTCACCTGTAGGTTGTGTAAACCAAAAGTAAGACACACCGTGCTACCTTACATCACAATTTCTCTATTGTTCTTTGTTAGTGATACTCCAGGTTGTTCACAGCTGCCCACCATTAGTTACAGAAAAACAAGAAACATTAAAGATTAGATAGTGCAGGTTGATACTAGCAAACCACCTGTTTCTAATCTTCTAGCAGGTCATTATAGATGGTGGTGAATGCAAAATTTGAGGGCTATGCCTAGATGACAATGTAGTAAACCCACCAAAAAGATTATAAGACTTTATTATGCCAAGAGAAAAAGTGGAAACACGGCTTCTAGTCTTTGTCACCTTTGGGTTTGAATCCTGAATTAGATTTAGGTTGTTTTTCATTAGAATGTATTCCATTAGAATGTATTCCCAGGACTTCAATTCCACTGTAAAACTGGATGTAAGTTTTTGCAGTTGTAACTCCAGACCCAGCAGTTTTCAGTATAATAACTGAGCACAGACAACAGCACGTGTGGTCTTTACATCTGAAAGACACGCCAGAAGTCAGATCCCACTGTTTGCAGAGCTGTAGCCGTGAAAGTTGGGAGACTCTTTAGAGAAACACTGTGTAAGTTTTGGGTTTGTGGAGTCTGGGGACTTACTTGAATGTAGACATAAATGTAACCATATGATATCATTACGTTTGTAGTTTTCATACTGGCTTTGACAAAGAAAATTTTTGAAACGCGTCAGCCAGCTGAGATTTGCTCTAGAAGAACTTGCAACCATACCGGAAGTCAAGCCACAAGGCATCTTCAGATGAAAAAATTCCATAAGTTCTGCTCAATTGTATTTATTTGACATAGTCTGTTATATACCCGGGAGAGTTATGTATTGGATGTGTAAGTATCTATATATGTTTAGTTAAGCTATATTCCATGTCTATTATATAACAATAGAGAAATTGTGATGTAAGTTAGCATGGTGTGTCTTATTTTTGGTTTACACACTCTTTCCCATGTGCTCTTTTGGTTTACCCAACTCACCTGAAGGTTGGTAACCCTAATTTCACGAGTTGCATTGCAAACTGCACCCTCTCTTTGCCCAAATACTGATTGGGATCCTATGCAGTGTGAGCAGAGCTGTGCTTTCCCACTGCAGTCAATTATGCTTCCCCAAAATATTCCCCCATGGGTCAGTGAACCCTCAGAAACACAATGAGGGGGCAAAGTATGGGGCTACAGTGAATCCATGAAAACTGCCCTCCCCTCTTCTGTAAGTGGAAATGCCCACTGCAAGCAGAAATTGAATTTTGGATGCAAGCCACTAGAACAGATCATCTGAGAAACAGTTGGTGGGATAAAGTTCCCTTCTATCCCCTAGATTTTATATCTGAGTATCGGAATAAGTATACATATAATTTCCACAGTGATTTCAAGTGCTTTACATGCATTTTGCTACAAGAATCCTGTATGGTAGGTCAAGGCTTTTCCCCACTCTGCACATAGGGGAAGGGGTGCTGAAGGAAAATTCCCTGCCCAAAGCCATCTAGAGAGTTCGTGGCAGAAGCAGATTTCCTGATTTCTTAATTCTTAGCTCAGTCTCTTGGCCAATACATTACATGAATACATTCTTAGACTTGCCAGCTTCCCATCACTGGCAGGGGATTTCTTGCCCCAGCTCCCATTTCCTGCTGCCACTCCTTCAGTTGGCAGTCGAAAATAAATGTAAAAATATTGCTGTTGGATGATAGCATGTTGTCACTACTGGGGAAAACTAGGAAATGACATCAGTCCACTCTAGAAATAACTGGGGACACTATTGTTTTCTCTGGAAGTAACTTCATGCTATTGCCCAGTGATGGGCATCCCCCCGTGTCCCCACCTCGGACTCCTGCCGGTTGCCACCTGGCAACTAATTAGACAATACAATGTAGTATTGCAATATAGAAGAAGAAAAAGATATTGGATTTATACCCTGCCCTTCACTACCCAGTGGAGTCTCAGAGCGGCTTACAATCCCTTTCCCTTCCCCTCCCGACAACAGACACCCTGTGAGGTAGGTGGGGCTGAGAGAGCTCTCTTGGGAACTTTATTCATGACTTCTAGGACAGTTACCTAGTTGTCTCATGTGTTACTCTTCATGAGGTATAAAAATAGTCACCTGGAAGAAATAGACTAACTAAAGCATGCAAAAGATTCCCACATTATATAAATGGTTTTAAAAATAAGAGAATGTAGCCTAACGATGCACTATATGACAATAAGTAAGGGTCATGAATAAATAATATTACGTAGTAGCAATTTTAAGGGGCTGGGGTGGCTCAGAAATTAAGACACTGAGCTGCAGACCAGAAGGTCTGTCGTTCGGCAGTTCAAGACCCTAGTGCCGCGTGATGGAGTTGGCTCCCATCTTTGGCCCCAGCTCCTGCCAACCTAGCAGTTCAAAAGCAAGAAATTGCAAGTAGATAAATAGGTACTGTTTCGGCAGGAAGGTAACAGCATTTCGTGTGCCTCGGCGTTTAGTCATGCCAGCCACATGACCATGGAAACATCTTCAGACAGTGCTGGTTCTTCAGCTTGGAAATGGAGAAGAGCACCACCCCCTAGAGGTGGATTCAACTGGCTTTTGAGCAAGGGAAACCTTGATCTTTACCTTTTAGTAGCAACTTTAAGAACAACAGAAATTCTACTGGTCTTTTGGAAATTGGTAGTAATTATTTGAAATGTTTAAGAATTTTAAATTATAGAGATATCACAGATTCCTCCTTGAACAAGCCACCTTTGCCCCTGTTTCCTCAGAAATCAGGAAAGTGGCAGAAATCAGCAGACAAAAGCATTTACTTCCCTTCCACAAGTAACCCAACCCATCTTTAAAGGCAGAATTGCAGGACCAATTGTGAGACCCTTTTGCCTGATGAATCTTGAGACAGTGCGTGGTGGGAAAGGTGACTTCTTAAACCTGTCCCAAACAATATAGTGCTTTAGTGATCAATCTCAACATCTTGAATTGCCCTAGGCATCAAACTGGAAATCAATGCAGACCGCAGTGAAATGGTGTAATACATTTCCCTTGTAGCCAACATTATTTGACTGCAAAGCAGCTGCTCTTCCTACCAGCTGGAACTTCCAAATAATGGAAACAATAGTGACAGTGAAAGTAACAATAGATGAAGTGAAGCTTAACATCTGTAAAGCTTTCATAGATCTTTGTACTGAAGGTGATTCAACACTTGCCAGATGTCACTAAAAAAAGGAGCAGGAATTCAGCAAGGGTGGTTTACTATGCACCTAAAGAAGCTGAGAGACAGAGACATGTGGGAAAGCCAATGCTAGCACAAAGAGAAAGAAGGGAGTCTCTGTACTTCATCAATGAATCAGGTTGGAACTAAACGGTATGACTGATACACATCTGCTGCCTGAAATGGCAACTCTACTTCTCTTCCCCTCTCCCCTATAACTTCCAGTAATGTAAAATGCATATGTGATGGTGACATCATTCCCCTTTGAGCTTCCCTGCTTCACTTCAGCAGGGGTTGGGAAACTAAGCACCAAGACATCATGC
The DNA here is from genome assembly GCA_029375565.1 of Gekko gecko. Taxonomy (NCBI): domain Eukaryota; kingdom Metazoa; phylum Chordata; class Lepidosauria; order Squamata; family Gekkonidae; genus Gekko; species Gekko gecko. Next base: position 144,520,611 of record JAPDNY010000006.1, read on the forward strand.
CGTAGAGCTGAGGGTCCCTAGATGTTACCAGGGTGAAGGGAAAAGGAAATTTAGGGGTGCTGTTTTTGACATCTGCTGTATAATCTAGTTCTGGCCTCCAGCACTGCCTGTTTCTAAGTCCACAGAAAGATTACGTCGATTTCCCCACCTGCAAGACAGGGATGATTATATTAAAAGCTGGCACAGACTGCCTGTGAAGCTTAACACATCCATATCTATAAAGCCTACTGAAGTCTCTGGATAGGAGATGAGGGGCACAATTAAAATGCAAACTATTCATTCTCTTTGGAACTGCCTTTGAGCGCTACAATTCAGGGACACGGGGAGTAACAGACCTTGAATGTTGAACCAAGGCTAGCAATTTATAGCTTAGCTCTAAAAAGAACTGACAGAGCTAACACACACACACACACACACACACAGCACCCAGGAAGTCTCTTATTTAATCTTACTAAATTTGCTGTTGCCAAGAAGTGCATAAAAAGGCATCACCAGTATGTTTTCTGGACCACTATCGGACACCTGGGGCATTTGCTATCCAGCAGCAATTTCTGCCTGACATCCTTATTTGCTAGCACGTAAAGCACTAAGAGGGAAGGTCGAGCTGCAGAAGGGTTTGCACAGCTGCTTTAGAATTCAGTCCACAGTAATTGTAGACACTTTGACCATTCCTGGTACATTCCTCTTCTTCTCAAACCTGAGACTAATAACTGAGATGGATGAGGAAATGGATGAAATTAACTTTATCCTGTAAAACACCCCAAAACTAACCATTTACTCCAGGACCCCTTCAGTAAGAATGCCACGGGACAATCCAGAGAGTTACATGATGCCTTTTAAATCCCCAATGTAGGAGGAGACTAGCCAGCCACAGCTTCCTTTCCAGGTCCTTTTATCTTTTCCCCTCCAACTTCTAGAGACCTGCTCGCTTCAGCAGGCAGGGGAGAAGGAATGGATGAAAAGTCTGGCCATCAAATATTAAAAGTAAAAATATAAACACCAGGTTGCAACTTGGGCATGCCAATAATAAATGAAACTAAAAGAATCATAGAATCATAGAGCTGGAAGGGATCTCCAGGGTCATCTAGTCCAACCCCCTGCACAATGCAGGAAATTCACAAATACCTCCCCCTCCGTACCCCCAGTGACCACTGTCCCATACCCAGAAGATGACAAAAAACCTCCAGGATCTCCAGTCGAACTGTGTGTGTGTTAGGAGATTAATTGTCCTTTGTTGTTCAAGACCTGCTTTCACTGTGTGTATATGTGACCTTTATGCTGCAAATTTCACTACAGGAGCTGAAGTGAATTGCCAAAACCCTAACAATGCATATTCCACATGCTGGGCGGCAGCCAAAAACCACAAACAGATGTAACGAAGATCAGATATCTTTACCTGTCTGTAAAAAATGAAATGAGTATGCATACAGCCACAAGTCAGATCAGGGTCACACTGGGAAGATAGAGGTCCTTTCCGCACTTGGATCTCATCCCTGGTTTTATCAGAGTTCAATTCGTGACACAATACCTTGCGTTTATCCTTGGTTATAACCGCATTAGTTTATACCGGGACAAGTGTAGGGTGAAACCAGGGTGACCTCAATGTAATATGGAAACAAAAAATAATCTGAGATAATTACAGGGGTGAACTCATGTGTAGTGTAGAATGTAAGTTTGGGAACAGGGTTGAACCACAATTTAAGATCTAGTGCAGAAAGGACCAGAGGGATCTGAACCCTTCAAAACCCACTTGGCCCGCTAATTTAACCCACTCTCCCTGCCTGTTATGAGTATTTGAAAGGGGGGGAAAGATGGGTTTTAAGATCTTTTTTCCCTTTAAAGCATGCCCCCAGTCTGAATCGGGGTCATGGAAACAATTTGTCTTTGAAAAGATTCATCATCTTTGTCACATCTGTTTGTATCCTATCAGGGTCAAAATAGAGATGCTCAAGATCTGTGAAACCTGATGCTTACTCATGGAGACTCTTGAATTAGATCAGATCACTTAATCCTTTCTCCATGCTGCTTTCCCAATATAATATCCCAAAGCTGCTATTTCCTTGACAAGGAAAACGTACAGGTGCCCAGGTGGCTCAGAGAACAGGAAGCAATTTACATCAGGAAAACAGCATGAGGGGACCACAGTCCCAGTCCAAATTCCCCTCCTTGGCTGTTATTTAAAGACATGTGAAGAGACAAAAGAGACATGTATCTCCAATGTCTTGCTACATATTTATATTTACTTTAAATATTTATACCCTGCACTCTCAGCCACATTTGTGGCTCTGATGTGGCTTGAAATAAGAACAACAGAAACATAAAAACACCAGTGCAACCATGCAATTAATAACCAGCAAAGACCTTACAATTCTAAAGTGAGGCACTAAAAACTCCAAATTTTTCTGAAAGCCCAGAGTAATAAAACTAAGAAGTATAAATATATGTTGTTTAAAAGTATCATAAGATTGCCTAGTCAACAATAATCAGACTAGAAATATAGTCATATAACTTGAATATCATCAACTGACCACAACTGTGGACAAGCCCTCCATGTTGAGCAAGGGCCATAGCAGGTATACTAGTAGGAATTAGTGAAAGGCACACTTCAACCATCAGTAAAAAAAAAAAATGGTCTCCCATCTTGAGACATTATCTACTAGAACCCCCCCAAATGGTGAACCTGCAACTCATCTAAGAATTATTGATTCCTCAGCTCCTGACTCTATTTTATCTGGACTGAGCTTTATTTAACTGCTGAGTGTAGCATAATTAAAATTTCAGTACACACAGTAAAATGGAATGCCAAAAATAAAAGTGTGTTTTAATACAGATGCCAACAAATGCTTTACAGAGTTATCTGAACAGAGTGAACACTCTTTCTGCTTGTTGCTGATGGCTTTGTTCAGTCTACCAGAGTCAACCATAATTTGCTTAAAAAGCAGAAAACTTCCCCCTGCATATTCATTAAATGTTATTAAGGCATTTTGTAAGATTAGTAACATACCACTGGTGATATTTTGCATATACCAAAACACTCATATACATGCAGTCATTAGTTTCTTGGCCACATTACCATCTATGGCCCAATGGTTACAAGCTGTTTCTTGTTACAGACCACAACAATTATGTATAGATAAATAGAGACTATATTATTCTGTAAATTGTCTTGTACAATGATGGGTCTATATAAATAATGCATGACAACAGCAACAATAAAACTACTTTACAATGTTTTTGCAATGTAATATTTAGTAATAATTGTTAAGATTAGGAATACAAATCAGCACAAGTAGGAGGGGTTGTTCCCAAAAGATTATGCTAGAATAAAATCTTGTTCATCAAAGTGCCACCAGACTCCTGATGTGGTCTTTTTGCTGTACCAGACTAATACACTAGAATTGTTCCAATACATTGATTCGTACTGTAAAGGACAGACACTGATCCAGATCCTGCAAAACTTAACAGGATTCCTTCTAGTGATCTCTTCGGTTTAGGCCAATACTACACACTATTCACAGAGATATGCGACAGTACCCCAACAGCCCTCTAGATGACATGGAAAAGGTAGAGGTGATAGGCAGCCATGAGGGAGATGAGGGAGAGTGGTGACAACCCTTTTCCTGTAACATCTACTGTAGGGGTAAAAGCTGCCCTGTCTCTAAGACTGCCGACATTTAGGTGGGGCCTGGACATCTCCCGGAATTACATTTAGAGAAGGAAGAAGAGATTGGATTTATACCCCGTCCTTCACTACCTAAAGGAGTCTTAGAGCAGCTTACAAACTCCTTTTGCTTCCCCTCCCCACAACAGACACCCTGTGAGGTAGGTGGGACTGAGAGAGCTCTGACAGAAACTGCTCTTTTTCAAGAACAGCTGTGCCAGAACTGTGGCTTGCCCAAGGTCATCCAGCAGGTGCAAGTGGAGGAGCGGGGAATCAAACCTGGTTCTCCCAGATTAGAGTCCACATACTTAACCACTACACCAAACTGGCTCTACAGAGATGTGTTATCCTAGAGAAAATGGCTGCTTTGGAGGGTGGACTCTATGGCATCATATCTCTATGAGGCTCCCCCCTTTCCCAAACACCACCTTCCCCAGGCTCCACCCCCAAATCTCCAGGAATTTCCCAAGCCAAAATTGGCAGCCCAACAGGTCTCAGCTCTTCATCACCCGCACAAGAAGCAATTTTTTTTAAAGGGGTATCAGCTGTATCTGTATTTGATATGCAGTACAGGCCTTAATGTCAACTCCCCACCATTCCCTTCCATGTAATTTAATTAGTCAAGTAAGGGCCAGTATGGCATTATTGTTATACATAATTGCTACTTATTTACTGATATCATCCTTTCTCCCCAGGATACATTAAATATTCTGAAGAATGATTTATTAGGCTGCATCCCCTGTATATCCTGATGTGGCAAAAATTATTATGGGAGCATGCAACCAATTCTCCATATGCATAGCTAAAGCAAGGCAGAGTTTATTATATAACCTGGCCAGCCTTCATGATAAAGCAACAATTATTCTGATTTCATGTGTATGATTCCCGGATGGCCCAATAGATTCTCCCTGTTATCTGGTCTTTTAGTTTGCTTGACAAGGGTTGCCATCATCCACATGGGTCCTAGGTTCACCAAGTCCATTTTTTTCTTTTTCTCCATCCTTTTGGTCCCTGTGTTGTTAGGTAAACCTTTTTCCTATCAGGATTGAGCTCTTCATTTTTGAGTACAGGAGATCTTCAGTAACTCAGGCAGCAATGCTTACTGAATGTCCTATTCTGCACTGTCTGCAGCTTCACTAGGGAGGAACCAGGAAGAAACTAAACCTAGTTCTGGACCTTTTACAACTATAATTCTTGTGTTTAACAATACTGCAGGGCTGGTAACTAGCTAAGAATCAATGCAATGCTTTTAATTTTTTTATTAGACTTTAAATTTATTCTCCTGTGTATCTTAGCTAGGAATTATATTTCACACTTAACTGAGTTTGTTATAGATGGATTCTTATAAAATAAATTACTCTACAAATGTGACTTATTGCTTAGTTTGACTACTGAAAAAGGGTACTATATTGCTGGAAGAGGTTGTATTGAGAGAGGTTAGAAAAGTGAGCAAATTAGGACAGTTCTGTAGTGCTGCCATGTGTAGTCTAGACAAGTGCCAGAGTGAATGTGGCTCACTTTTCACAATAAAACTACATGAACACAATGAAACTACCTTTCTTCTACCAACTTTCACTCACAAGAGCTGCTTATCTCCATCTGCATTAAGGAGTGCCTTAGGCAGTGGGCTACGAAATGGCAAGGAGGGATCTTTGACAAAATGGCAAGTGGATTCTATAAGCATGGAAGGAACAATGAAAATTTGGATATAGTGAAAAACAGAGGTAAAGTATATTGAAGAGAACAGTACAAATATCAGGCTCGGAAATTAGCAATATCAAGCAATCAAGCACTTACTATCAATACTCAGTACTAGAAGTCCACATAAAGAGCCAATCCCTCTAATCACCCAAACACTGTGCAGGTTACTACACTTGAGAAGAAAGGCAAGAGGCCACAGGGTAAAGTCAGATGGAAGGCAAAGTTGGCTATAGCTATCTATCTTTGCAGATGTGAACAGATATCTGATTCCCAAGTCAGGAATTCAGACATCTGGGCAACAAATAATCCAACAGTAATCCTACAGAGAAGAGAAGCAGACACACATCTCAACAGATGGGTCAACAGAGCTAGCCAAAAGGCAGCCATGAAGACAGATTCTGGCTCCAATTAATGGTAGTCAGCCAAGTCCTGAACAAAATATTCTTTTCTTGTGAGCCTTGACAAAAAATGAAGGAGGCAAGTTTGTGATAAGAGGTATAAATTGGCTGGATGAGGGAGAGGAATGGGGGCTTTGGAGTTCTGGAAAAACCTCCAGGTAAGAGCATGGGGAAGTACTCAAGTGGAGCAGTGGCAGGCAAATCAAATAGTCTAAATTAAATCACAGTGAAGTCAGTCCAAGATGAGAAAACCTTTCAATGGGGCATGCTAATATGGCAGATTCCTTTTGTGGCTAAGGATACGTTGATTAATCACTAAGATTCCTTAATTAATTATCTGATGGCCAGAAACTGGGTGAGATGAAGTTTCTATTCTGCCTCAGATAGTGTGATGGGATTAGGTGCAGCCCTCCCTAAATTTCCGTCTTCTCTGTTGGAAATGGCCACAAACCTGTTTATTGGCCTGGTGAGATGTGCAAAAAGGAACTAGTTCCAGGCTCAAGATGGAGGGTAGGGAGAAAAAAAGAAACAAGAGCCCAAACAGAGGCACATTGGCAATACTAGATGTAGATTTCTAATCCAAAATTACTTTCCCAAGAATAACTCCGGATCAAAAATCTCAGAAAGCCCTGTAGACACTACATGTGATTATATAAAAACATAAGAACATAAGAAGTCAATGTTGGATCAGGTCAATGGCCCATCCAGTTCAACACTCTGTCACACAGTGGCCAAAAATACCAGGTGCCACCAGGAGGTCCAGCAGTGGGGCCAGGATACTAGAAGCCCTCCCACTGCTGCCCCCGCCCAGCACCAAGAATAGAGTGCATCACCTGCCCCAGACTGAGAGTTCCTATCTATACCTTGTGGCTAATAGCCACTGATGGACTTCTGCTCCATATGTTTATCTAATTTCCTCTTGAAGCCATCCATGCTTGTAGCCACCGCCACCTCCTATGGCAGTGAATTCCATATGTTAATCACTCTTTGGGTGAAGAAGTACTTCCTTTTATCCATTCTAACCCGACCGCTCAGCAGTTTTATTGAGTGCCCATGAGTTCTTGTATTGTGAGAAAGGGAGAAAAGTACCTCTTTCTCTACCTGTTCTATCCCATACATAATCTTATAAACCTCGATCATGTCACCCCTCAACCGTCATTTCTCCAAGCTAAAGAGCCCCAAGCGCCTCAACCTTTCTTCATAGGGAAAGTGTTCCAACCCTTTTATCATTCTAGTTGCCCTCTTCTGCACTTTTTCCAAAGATATAATATCCTTTTTAAGGTGTAGTGACCAGAACTGTACACAGTACTCCAAATGAGGTTGCACCATTGATGTGGCTTGCAAGGTGCCTGGGGAACCTGAGCAGGGAGACTGTAAGCATGGCCAACTTGGAAGCCAGCTGGAACTCCATTCCTGTGTGTTCCTGCCACAAAAATAGTCTTATGATTACATTACCTATGATTACATTTCACCCCTGAATGCACAGAAAATTAGATTCTGATCCAACTTATACCACCTTATCCCTTTCTAGTGAAATCATTTCAAGTGATCTTTCTGTGGTTTAGGTTCTCCATTTTTACTGGCATAGGACAGTACAGCAGTGAAGAAGGCACATCTGTATCTGCCCTGCTGAACCCTGGCTGGTTGTTTACATAGTCTTTGCAAACCTGACTCAACAGAACAGAACAGTAAATATGGAATGAAATAGCTGGGAGGCTAACATGCCTCTGTTTGAACATCTAATTAGATCAGAATAAACCTTCTGACTAGCAAAGTTACAGCAGCATTTTCCCCTGGAGATGCTGGGCCTTGTCAGATTTGAAGTTTGATTCCAATCTACATAATTCACTATAATCCTTAAAACTGACTCCAGCAATGAGGTTCATTGCACAGCTCACTAGATTTAATCCACCACTTTGGATTCTCTAATGAAGCTAATGGCACAGACAGCAAAGGAATACATGTATTGCTTGGAGGCAGAGATAGTGCTAATCCTACCATATGTTTTCAAACTACTTTTTTTTTTTTGACCCTGAACTCAGTGTCTCTTCAGAGTAAAGGAAAAGAAGGGCATGGTCTTTCAAGAAAAGAAGATTAAAGTATATATGTATTTCATATGCATGGAAAGCCCATTCCCATCAAAATTATGATACTTTGGGTAGGAATAATTTTGACTTTCTCATCTCCAGATTAATGTCAGCGTGCACTTCTAATCTGTGAATACTGTGCCAGATCCAGAAACAGAATCTGTGGCTGTGGTCACACTGGAGGCTTGGGGTGATCTGGATGCACCTCTATTTGTGAAGGTTTAAATAGTTTCAGGAAGTTTTGATCAGACATTCCACCCTGATGTCACTGCATGCTTGCCCCATGGTCATTGTTCATATCATTGTGGTATTTTTGGTCTTTCATCTGTGTGCATAAACATGTATGCGAAGCCCAGGCTCCTTTTTGACAGCTCCACAATGTCTCTGCCATGTACTCCAGCCCCTCTCAGCCTCCTTCCCTTTGCCTCTCTTCCATGAAATACATGGGGGGGGGGGTTGTGCAGATTTACATGAGAGTAGTCCCATTGACTTCAGTGGGTTTACCCTTGTGTAAATCATGGGATGCTCTCAGACTGATGCAGAAACAGGAGAGAGGGGTTGGGAGGATTTGTCACTTGAAAACAACTCTCCCAGGGACTCCCAATCCAGGACTACTTGGCTGAGGTGACTGACAATGCTAGAGGCGATTACGCACTTATGCGAACATCTCTACCTGTTTCCCCAGTGCCTGATTACTCCACTTCCAAAGCGAGGCAAAGCAGGATGTCGACGACTGGGGCTCGGAAGGCAGATGTTGTTGTCTGATTATGCTCTTTAAATCCATAAAGGTAATGCAACTATTTTGGTGCGAACTGCTCGTGTGACTGCAGCCTGTGAGTAGAATCCCCTTCATTAAATGGGAGGCATATAACTCATGTAGCAGAGAGAGAATCTTTAAGGGAACCAATGTTCAGAGATAAGCACAGAAATAAATTCTGTAACCCAAATATTCTGTACTCCAAATGTTTTTTGGAATTGTGCAAATTCTATAATACAAAACTGAGCATCTGGATTAGAGATCCTCCCATCAGAAACAGATTTTTCTCCATCTCCAAAATTTTAGAACATGTATTCATGTTTTGTATGATCAGCAGGGTCAAAAGTGATGTTTCATGGTCTGAAAATCATCCATCCAAACAATAATTGATTCTGCTTTCTGAGCAGGACAAATTTCACTGATGTTAAAATCAACATTCATAATAAAATTTCACTTGTTGATTGTCTTTACCCACCAAGAAAATTTGGTGGAAGGCATCTCCTGAAAGTTAAGCAAGCAATTGAAGAAGAAAAACAAGCACTAAATGACTACACCAAGAAAAGGAAAGAGAAACTTCTAGCTGAAATGTACAAGGCAGACTTATTTATGATTACAGAAACCAAAGAAGATTACAAACAGATTGAAATCAAAGCTCACTTTGGCAACTAGAAGGAAAAGAATTTGCATGGGCAGTATTTGAAAGAAATAGAGAACAAAGTTAATAGTGAAAATACCTGGAAGTGGCTCCAAAATGGGCACTTGAAGAAAGAAACAGAAGGACTCATTCTAGCTGCACAAGAGCAGAAACTCAAAATGAATAGTATGAAAGCCAAGATTCAGAAGATGAGTAATAACAGCAAATGTTGACTTTGCAAGACAGAGGATGAAACAGTCAACCACATGGTCAGTGCCTGCAGTAAAATTGCTCAAACTGACTATAAAGAATATCATGATAGAGTTGCAGCTATTTTGCACTGGAATCTATGCAAGAAGTATGGCTTACCATCAGCTAGAAATTCAGGGAAGCACAAAGCAGACAAGAATGATGAAACAAAGATTCTTTGGGGCTTCCAATTACAAGCAGATAAACACCTGGAGCATAACACCTCTGATATCACAGCTGGGGGTGGGTGGGTTGAGAAATAGGGTTTGAATCACTGACATTACAATCCCAGGAGACACCAGAATAGAAAAGAGAGAACAGGAGAAGATCATGAAATATCAAAGACCTATGAATAGAATTAGAGCACCTCTGGGAGAGGAAGGTTATTATCATGACAGTTGTCATTGGGGCCCTTGGTGCAGTGCCTGGAAGTCTCAAGAAATACCTGGACATTTTGGGTGATGAGCAAATAACACCAGCTCAGCTCCAGAAAACAGCTTTGCTTGGAGCAGCAAGAATCCTGTAAAGATACATCTGCATTCCCAAGAACTTGACTAGATCTCAAATTGCAGAACACCATCTACCAGTCAAATATCTGACTGTGACAATGTATAATAATAATAGTAGTAGTCATCATCATAATAAAACAACAAAAATACGATCCAATGGACCTTCTAAAAAGCTCTTACTGTGACTAGCACTACTTCTTTGGAAAATAATGTGTGAGTAATAGTTAATAAAGGGGATATGAAGAATGATGAAGAATTGGGAAAGTAGGAAAGAGCGACAACACCAAGAACCTTGCGCATTGTATTGTTGAAAAGGTAGTTACAAAAATACATGTCAGCCACACTTAGGGCTTCAGTAGTCTGGTGTTGCATCAGATGAATTGATTAAAACCCTCTAGAGCAACTAAAATGAGCCCTCTTTTTTAAACATTTAGGTATTTATACAAATCAGCTATTTTAATAACAATTATAAGCAATTGGGAAACACACAGATGAGACATGGCAACTTAAAACAGGCATTTCTTCTTCCTATGGAAGGAATGCCTCATCCAAGATGTTTCTTCTTGCAATGTTTGCATGCATAATATAAAAACAAAATATTTTTTCTGCAGAACTATTATTTTTATGTGTATGAAAACTTGCACAGATTACTTAAGCGATTAATCAACTCAGGATGGCACTGCTGAACTAAAACATATCAACAGAAGTTCCTTTAATCAGGTGACAGCGATAGTCCCACCCCCAATAATGTCATTCTAAAACTGTCAATTTAGAATTTCATCCTCTGCTCAAGAAGCAAAGAAAAAAGAAAAATGCAAAGAAAAAAGGAGGGGGAATGGGATTTAGGATTCCTTACAGATCATTCCTCTTGTTCAAATGTGCCTTGTTTATTTTTGCTATTATAATGCTGGCTATAATATAATCATCAAATAAATTGTTTTCAATAAACAGCTCCTGGGGTTGCTTCCAAACTTTCCTGAGGCAAGGAATTTTGCAAATGGATGGAAATTTTTATTGCTTTTCTCCGTATGATTACATTCCCCCCCCCATTTTTTCCTGCATTCTACTTTAGATTACAGGAATATAAAAGCATCTGTGGCAAGAAAATGTGCCTGCAGGCAGAGATAATTGGTGCACGGCTGCAGATGGCACATGATGGCATGCTCCACTCTTTCTTTCTCTCTTACACACACATATGCAGAATTGGCAAACAAGGGAATTGTCCCAGTTATTATTAAAGTCACTTGAACTTTTTCCATCACAACCCAACCAATATCATTCAGCTTGCCCTTGGTCTCATGAAAGTGAAAGAAGTCATATTATTTGATTCACAAACAGTATTCAGCCAGCCTAGGCTGGTAGGGTGGGATATAAATCTGACAAATAAATAAATAAATAAATAAATAAATAAATAAATAAATAAAGCAAAGTTTATTTGGTTTGATTATAAAGAAAGAGGAAAAAATAGTAAACAGAAGGCCAAGTGTTCTCCTTTAAATGCCAATCTTCTCTGTCTGCCTAGTTATCTACCTGTGTTTGGGTTTGCTTAAACAGACCCCCTGTTATTCTCCCCACTCTGAGGCAGATTTTTCCCACCAAAATTCTTAGTTCCCTTCAGGTACTGAGCTAGCCCCCGGTACCATGATAATATTTGAGGTTTTATAAATTTCAGTGTCCCACCCTGAGATAGAATCTGATTTGGCTTTTGCTCAACCCAGGAACTTGTTAGGCTTTTTAGATTTTTTGAAATAGCACTAGAGACTGTGTGACAGTGAACAATAATAAAGATTTTATTTAATACACAGAGATGGCATTGGGTAGTCAGGAATTGGAAAGGCTGAAGTAAATGTTGTTGGTAAAACAGTATATATTTCAGTGGAGAGGCAAGATGGTGTTGCAGCAGCTTATTTTCACAAATTTTTGGTTCTTATCAGTGAGAGATGGTTGATGGAGTTTCAGTTACAATGTTTCTGCATATACTTTTCTAGTAACTGTTCAGGTTTTCTGGAAAGGTATCAAATCCTTTTACTGTATCAAATCCTTTCCCCTTTTCTGAAATCACAATGTGTCTTCTTTCCCCTGAGTAGTCAATAACCCTTTCCTTTCACAGCAATCCAGGGATTGCCTCAGTACTAATTCTCTGTATAATTGCACAGGATTTATATTTCCCCCCTGAAAATATAATCCTATTCCTTTTGGCCTGATTGGAAGCTTCAGCCTGCTACCCAGTCACTCTTTGCCAAAATCTCAAACGCTAGTTCTTGGTGTCTGTGTGAAAACTTATTTCAGTTTTATTTGACACTAGACTTGAATTCTTTCTCAGGTTATGTTTAACACAGCTAAGACCAGGAGCCTCTCCCTTTATTCAAAAGGTGAACCTATCTGACAGACTTTTAGCCAGAATCTCCACTCCTGTAGCTGAACTCTTCCTTTACTGAACACTAACTGTTGCTGAACTCAAAACAAACTCCCTCTGCCCTCAGCACACAGCTGATCTTATATTTCTCTCAGCTGGTGCTGGCCAATCAGAGAAAAGGAGCAGCCTGTCACTCAGGGTGCGGTCACACTGCCGTTTTGATCGGGATTCGCTGCTGTTTACTTGCGCATGTCAGTTTCACGTTCACACGTGCCAATCCGCCTCCCGCCGCGAAGCGGGCTTACTCGCGCAATGCTTCCGGGTTTTCCTGACCCCTGGAGAAACTAGTGTTTTCCTGGCACTTCCGCTTTGATTGCGCGATTTTGCCTATGTGGACAGCCCCTCTCTCGCAAGGATTGCAATTAGGGCAGTCTGAACATTCTTGGGGTTTTTTTTAAAAAAAGCTTCCGGTTTGAGCGCTTGAACAAACATGCGCTTAATAAATCCATTTAAAGTTTAATAATGGATTTATTAAGTGCATGTTTAGTCAAATGCTCAAACCAGAAGCTTTTTTTTTTTAAAAAAAAACACACAACGACGGCCCTGGAGGCAGGAACAAGAGGTGGGGGCTACGACAGCCTGGATGGGGCCGGCAAGGAGGATGGCGGAGACGGTGGAGCCTATTTTCGTGGGTCAATGGTGGCAGCGGCAGCAGCACCCCCCCCAAAGTGTCGCAAGGAGCAGCAGCCGCCCAAGCCTCCCCATGGCCGGCAGGATCACCTGGAAGGATGGCGCAGCAGTAGGCAAGCGGGTGCTGGGAAAGAGGGGCTGGCTGCATGTAGACAGCCCAATGCGAATAAAAATGTTCCCAATTTAAATAAACCGGGAACAAAGCGCATGTCAGTTGCAGTGTGACCAGAGCCTCTAGCTCAACATTCTAGAATAGTTAACTATTCACCTCCTGAAAAATACTGAGGTTGGAGACTCAGCATAGTGAAATCAGCTCAAGTTTATTTAGTTACATCTGAACGAAGATAAAGATAGCCAGTCCACACCCGGCTTATATTCGTATCAGCACACACCCCAACACCCCCCCAACACCCGTGATGGGTTCTATGTACATGGTCCTGCAAACTATAGGTTCCCTGCAAGATCCTGGTGCTCCCATTGGTCCATACGTAGGATCCGCGGTGTCTATTGTTCTAGGACTGAAGGTTTGCAGGTCTGTTTGACCGCATGGCCAGGCACATGCGGTCGCAACCCTCTTGATACATTACACCAAACCCTCTTGATACATTACACCTCCCTTCTCTGAATTTGCTGCATAAGGAAAACAGCATTTTAACTGTAGTCTGTCACAATGTTAGATCATCAAGATCAGAAAAGTTATTATATTTATTTTGCTACAATTCTGCCTGTGTCAAAATATGTGAATGCTGGTTTCTTGCAGAAGTAGCACAAATTCCATGTAAAAGCTATACCTGGGATCCAAAATCAAGTTTCCCATACCAACTACCCTTGTTATTATTTACTTTAAAGTACCATCTCTAGAGAAAACAAGAATCTCATAGTTTCACAGACTGGAAGATTCTAACTTCATAAAAACAGGATAAAGTTTCAAAGTACAAAACACATAATCTGAAAGCTCTGGCACCAGGAAGTGGACAAAGCAAATAAAAAGTAAGATGGTGATCACATTATTTTTATATGGGATGTGGTAGTGGGTTTGTTTATGATTTTGAAACACTGGGATAATTAGCTGAAACAAGGGCTGATTTCCCACTACAGCTGCCTCGGTGTTGCGCCGCCGTTTGCCCCGACACTATTGGTCAATTTCACACCCGAAGTCGCGGGGCTGCATTTTGACCCGTGGCTTTGCCCGATTTCCTCCGCAGTTTCGTAATCCTGTTTTTTGAGACCTGTTTTGTGACCTGGGGATCCCCTGGAATTACAGCTCATTTCCAGACTACAGAGATCAGCTCCCTTGGAGAAAATGGGTCTTTTGGAGGGTGGAAGCTTTGGCATTGTACCCCACTGAGGTTCCTGTCCTTTACAGGCTCCACTCTCAAATATCCAGGAATTTTCTGACCTGGATCTGGCAATGCTACCCCTCAACAACCCCCCCACCTCCTGCTGGTGGCCAGGGGGGAACCTGACAACTCTAGGTCTGACAGATTGATCAAAGGAAAGTAGTCAAATGGGTCATATCAGTAATGCCAACTTTCCACCTATAATAAGTCATGTATAATTCGGACTCCATACATAAACAGGAGTACTGTAGTATCTGAAACACTAATGGAAGTTTGTCCCTCCTAAACAGATTCCACAAGGGGTAGGTAATTGCATCATCTGTTGTAAACGTGTCTGGTTAAGTGCGCGGACTCTTATCTGGGAGAACCGGGTTTGATTCCCCACTCCTCCACTTGCACCTGCTGATGTGACCTTGGGTTAGTCACAAGCTCTGGCACAGCTGTTCTCTCAAGGACAGTTTCTGTCAGAAAGGAGTTTGTAAGCCGCTCTGAGATGCCTTTGGGCAGTGAAGGGCGGGGTATAAATCCAATCTCTTCTCTTCTTCTTCTACTTGAGTGTCAGCCTCAGGAAATGGGGATTTCCTGGTAACTATCACCATTCCTGTGGCCTGGAAATCATGTTTTATTTTTTTATTTTATTACTTCAATTTATACCTCCCCCCCACGAGCAGTCTCAGGGTGGCTTACATTAATTGGTACCAGTACCATAAAATCATATACAAAAGTTAAAACATTAAACATTAAAACATTACACATTTGTGAGAGTTACTAAAAGTATCCCTTGTTCCACAGCCTGCCAATGCCTATAAAACAATAAACTCTGTAAGATTACAAAACCTAGACTTCCAAGGAACCACAGTCGGAAAATATTTTTAGCACAAGAAGTGAATTCTAATTTCAAAGGAAGTGCTGTCAATGTCCACCTGACTACAGAAAGTCTTGCTAACATTAGTTGAAGCTAAATTAGCATCATGAATTAGTTCAGCTCCCTTGAAGCTAATCAGACTAGCTACCCAGCAGCTAATCCCCCTCTGTCTCTATAAAAAAGGCGGCTCGTGCCAAAGATGAAAAATATCAATTTCCTACCATGCTTGGATCATTGCTGTCCATTACGTTATTCGTGTTATTCAGATACTAGGAGTAAGGCTTGTTGTGGGAAGAAATACAATGAGCTCTAGAAGGAAGCTCCAGGTGAGTGTCCCAGCTGTGGCTGGTGGGGTGGCAGAGGGAAGGGGAAAATAGAGAACAAGAAGAGAAGAAGAGACTGGATTTATACCCCACCCTTCACTACCCAAAGGAGTCTCAGAGCGGCTTACAAACTCCTTTCCCTTCCCCTCCCCACAACAGACACCCTGTGAAGTAGGTGGGGCTGAGAGAACTCTTAACACAAACTTCTCTTTTTCAACAACAGCTGTGCCAGAGCTTGTGACTGACCCAAGGTCACATCAACAGGTGCAAGTGGAGGAGTGGGGAATGTAACCTGGTTCTCCCAGATTAGAGTCCGCGCACTTAACCATTACACCAAACTGGCTCTCTGAGGCAAGCCATGTTTATTTCCTTCTGCTTAGCTATAAGGCAGGGCTGTTTCAAGTCATTTTGCTGCCCCAAGTGGGTAGTATGGGAGGACAGCCTCATGGTAACAGGTATGGTTCCCTCCACCCCTGACTTCTGGTGATTTGGGGTTATGCAGTGGCAGCTAAGGTAGAAAAGCACCTCCTCCTATGCCATGTCTTCTGGGTTCCAAGGTTCTGGAAAGTGGTTCCATAGTCAGTTACAGGTTGTCAACTCTGGTTTGGGAAATACCTGTAGATTTGAGGGGCAGAGCCTGGGGAGGGCAGGGTTTGGGGTGCAGGGTATAAAGCCAAAGAGTCCACTGGCCAAAGCAGCCATTTTCTCCAGGAGAAGTGAACTTGAAGATCTCCAGGTGCTGCCTGGAGGCTGGCAATACTAAGGGGAAGGCCAGACCTGTAGATTTGAGGGGTAGAGCCTGGGGAGGGCAGGGTTTGGGGTGCGGAGGGACTTCAGCAGGATATAATGCCATAGAGTCCACTGCCCAAAGCAGACATTGTAACAGCTGGGAAATTTTCTGTAGGGGAGATGATGCGCTGTGGATGGGGAACACAGTGATTTCTGGGAGATCTCCAGGCCCCACAGGGAGATTGGCAACTCCAGTGACCATTTAAGGGGAAATCGGGATATGTATTTCCTCAGGACACATTCAATGACTCCCAACAGCAACAACAAACTGTTTAGAATGTTGGAGGTAAAGGCCAATCAGGCCACATATGCAAATGACCTCTGTGTTCTGACTGACTATTGGGAGGAGAGGAACAGCAAACTGTTTAGAATATTGGAGGCGAGACTCAGGCAATGCAGCCAGTGGATAGGGACAGCTTCTGCGTGACAGATCAGGGAGCCAACTGATTAGGGAGCGTGTGGAATGTTCAGGAGAGTTCACAACCAAAACAGAATTATTACATAGAGAGATGGGTGAATCCCACCCTGAGTTTAGAACTGCCCTGAGCCATGGGCACAGGATGATCTTTTTGCCATCAAGTCACAGCTGACTTATTGTGATCCCTATAAGGTTTTCAAGGCAAGAGACATTCAGAGGTGGTTTGCCATGGCCTGCCTCTGCATAGTGCCCCTGGTATTCAAACACTGACCGGCGCCTATCCTGCTTAGTTTTTGATATCTGACAAGACTGAGCTAGCCTGGCCTATCCAGACTGGAGGAAAAGTGTGATATAAATGTCTTCAATAAATAAAGAAATAAACCAGAGGAGTATTTTACCCAAAATACACAGAGCTGATAGAAAGTTATAAGCCCTTTCCCTCATTTTGTTTCTCCATGAGTTTCTTATACTCTCTGATTTGTTCCTCTTTCTGTACTGTGCTGAAATGTTAGTGATCTCAGAAAAGGGCATTTAGGAAGGATCTCTAAACTCTTAGAGACTGGTAGCAGAGCTAGTCTCCTCAAAAACACCTTATTGACAGCAGGCTAATATAATAATAAAAAGAAGCTAGTGAGGGGTGCATAAAGCTGTGTTGTACAGTTTAAAAGGGAAAGTCCTGCTGGAGTATGTCTAAGAGGTCAGATAAAACCTCTGCAGGTAAGCAAACTTCTGACATGGCACAAATGGTTTTGAATCTACTGGCAAAACAGGAAACTCCATGAGTTCTTAGCCAGAGCTAAGTATTTACTGATGATGAGCTCTGTGCATTTCATTTCCTGTTTTGTCAATAAATTTCCATTTTAGATCTATTACTCATTTACTTTTGATCAGGCAATATGGCCACAGTTTTGGCTAATGCAACACAAATACAGCAAGTTCCTGTGACTTATACAAACATATTTCTATATTCCTGCCAGGTACTAGGAAAAGGCACCTGACAATCTGCTATGCAAAGGCTGTTCACTGAACATATGCAAGTCTTGGAACATTAAGGAATTATGCCTGTTGGTTTCAGTCTGAAGTATTAGGCGCATATGCCAATTTATTTCCAAAATCAATTTCTAAGAGTTCATTCATATTTCCCTTCAGAAATGTCATCTCAAACGTTGGATGAAATTGCATACCATTTTCTTTTCTATGGAATAAAACTTCTTCTTCCCATATATTAGCCACTAGCTGCAAAATTTCTTTATGTCTACATGGAATCTTTTGTATTAGTACATGTAACTTCAAGCATGAGATTGCCTGTATTGCAGAAGTGGGCCATTCAGTTCTGTACTAATTTTCCTTGTTTCTTTTGTCCTAAGAGGCTCAGTCTCTTCCCACTGACCTACTTCACCATTCCTAAGTGGTGCTGTAACTTTCTCTTTTAGGGAGAAAAAATAATATATCATTGTACTAATGGACAATTCATTCAATTTATTTATTGACTTCATTTACATTTCACTTTCCTCCCCAAAGAGAACATTATCCCCTTCTCAACTTTATCCTCACAATGACCCCATGAGGAAGGCGTACAATTGGTCCAAGGGGCACCAGTGAGCTACCATGGCAGAGTGGAGATCTTAACCTGCGTCTTCCAAATCCTGCTCCAATACTCTCACCACTGTACGATACTGGTTCTAGGTTGATTCGACACATAAAATCTGGTCTCCATTCCAGACACGATGAGCTTTTCCACACTCTTCTTTTCATCACGTGTTCCCATATTGCTTTGTTTTTTTCTTTTCTGCATGTGTTTTGCTCCCACTAGTAGTTGCTTCAATATAACATCTCCAGAGTATTTCCCTGTACATTTAAAGTGAAGGAAAATATACTGGAGATACACTAATATAATATCGAAGCAACCACTAGAGGGAGCAAAATACATGTGAAAAGAAACCCCCCCCACAAAGCAATATGGGCACATAACAATGAAAAGGAGAGTGCAGAAAAGCACTAGCTTTTCATTCCTAACACCGGGGGTGGGGGGGAGCATGAAAAGCCTGCCCAGTGCCTCGGGAGTGGGTGGTATGTCCAAAGGGGTCAATACAGTGAGTCCTTGTGTACAAAGTATTGTACATACACCCAAAGATCCTGTCAAGATTCAAGTCTATTTGCACACACAAACCATCTGCCTTAATAATGGGCAGACTATCACACAGAACAGCAACAGTACCGTGCTACTTAGAATTTTATTTATTTATATTTAAAACATTTATTAGCTGCCTTTCTACCTTGCAGAACTTAAGGCAGCTTACAATATAAATAAAACAATGTTTATAAAAACACATAAAAGACCACCAAATAAAAATAACAATAAAGAGACATTAACATATCTGTGATGCCAGCTTAGCTGAATGTAATCATAGTACTGGCTTGGGAAACAAAACACAGACTTGTTTGGTCCCAAAGACTGAAGAAAAGAAGGACTATTTGAATCAGATTCAAAAAGATAGTTAAAGGCAGCTGTTTGCCCTGCAAAAAAATCTAGCATGCCAAACTAGTTATGGGAAGACAAAGTTTGGCCAGCTTAGGCTTGCAGCAGGACAAATCCCTGCTAGTTGCCATGGTTACTGAGCATATTACATGGCTGATGACTGGTCATGCCACCCTGCAGCAACAAAACATGCCTTAAAATAGTAGACTGGACAGGCTGCACTCAGAGAAGGGTGAGGGACAGGCTCAAAGATCTGGAAATCAAAGCATCCCATCTTTGAGCTCATCCTATTTATGTTGGGATTTACAGGAGACACTAATATGCAAAAAATGCTAGTATCTGTTCACATTGACAGGAAGGCATGGAGCATGTGTGCAAATCAGAAGCCTAAACAGGTCAGAAAATGCATACACTGAGCTGTTTATGCATCTCCAAGCGATGCTGGAGAATCTGAATTCATCTGAAGGATTTTGTACATTATCTAATGAATAATGTGTATTCTCTAGGACAAGCCTGTAGATACTGAACTACAAAATCATGAGGTATGCTGCCAATTTGTGCACATTTATAATGTTTGTGTTATTACTATAAATTAGTTGAAGGGTGCGTTCAGACGTGCCATTTGAGCCGCTTTCGGCACACCTCAGAAACGGCTTTTACGTGCGCGTTCACATGGCCAACATCTGCGCACCGTCCCCAGCCATCACTTTCTGGAGCAAACCCCCTTTAAACTGGAGTATTTTGACACCACTTACCCAAGTGGTGTTTTCCTGATTCTCCATTTCAAGCCGCACTTTCCGCTGTCTGATTGCTCCATCAAGCCACTTTCGGGTGCTTCAACCCCCCTCCCCTCTGGGAACCTGCCTCCGGCTTCTGGTTTTAGTCCGCCTTTTTTTTTTTGCCTTAGCGGTGTGCGCTTGAGCGGAGCTCCGCACTTAAATTAAGTAAAGAAAAGCTTCAATGGTGCCTAGTTTAGGCATTTAGACGAGTCCGGGATCTTGGGGAGGCCAGTTTCGGGGAGAAAATTTAAACAGAAGTCTTCATTTAAACTTTAAAGGGATGGGTTGAAATCGCTGTTTTGCGCATGCGTCAAACTTTTCGTTCAGGAGAGGGCTGCCTGTGCGCATGCTCAAACGAGAGGGGAAAAAACCCCACCTGCATGAGGACGGCGGGGAGCCCTGACGGAGGAGGTCAGTGTGATCGCGATTCTCCAGTTTTAAAAAAAACACGCATCGGGCTGGAGCAGTTTAAACCACTCCAGCACGCTGTCTGAACGCACCCAAAGGATTTTTTCCCTGTCTGGGTATTTAAACCTTGCTGTGATCTGGATAGCCGAATCTCATCAGATCTTGAAAGCTATGACGTGTGGGCCCTGGTTAGTATTTCGATGGGAGAGCATCAAGGAATACTAGGGTTGTTACACAGAAGCAGGCAATGGCAAACCACCTCCCAATGTCTCTTGCCTTGAAAACCCTATGGAACCGCCATAAGTCGGCTGCAACTTGATGGCACTTTCCACCACCATTTAAATCGTATCTTTAGGCATTCTGAATGCGGGATATTACTATCTGAAAGAAAGATTTTCTGTGCCTTCTGGTACATAATTGCCGGCATTTGTGAGCATTTGCTATTTATTCCCACCAAACTACAACATAGACATTGTCAACAGATAGGCTTATTAAAAATGAAGATCTCTGCCTCTCGGTAGGACTGCATCTTGTGGACTTGGTGTTCTTGCACTGGTGCTTGGAAGCAGCCACCATACTCTTAAATACTTGATTCATACAAGTATGGCCATCCCTTGGTGTCTGAAGCAGTCGGTGAGCATTAAGTATGTGCAAATAAGCCATCACAGTGGCCAACACTGGCACAGTGCTTTAGGATGAAGCAGAGACTGGGCTTAGTAATTTTAAAATACTTTTATTGCTATTTTGTTTCTTTAAAGTTGTGACCAGAGTTTGTGTGGACAGGCCTCAACTTAATGAAAACAAAGAAATTGGTTATATTTAGATAAATAAATGACTAACATGGTTTGATATTCTGGGTACCACACAATCAAAACATGTTTAGGAAGAGATCGGCGAAAAGGTGCCGTCTGCCACGGCTATACCTTATGAAACTGTCTATTGGCTTTTTCATCTTCATCTCTATTCTGCTGTACACCAAATCTCTGTTTATTTGATATGTCACTCTATTGCTGTATAATGTGATCTATAAACAGAAGGAAAAAACAGAATGCAACTTCTAAGTGACAGAAAAGCTCTGATGGAAGAGGTGAAGCTGGGGAGCTTCTCTGCCTCCTCCTGGCTTCTTAATATGGAGTATGTGGAGTCTGTCATCTAAATGAGGGTCAGAACAGTGACTCTTGGTGAGCTCAACTGTGCAGAAGATATAAATCCAGGTTTTCCCTGCAGTGCATGCTGGGAAGTCACACTATAGTGTCTAGAAAAACAGAGCACAACAGAGGGAGAGAGGCAAAGTCATCCCAGCCATGACTTTCTGCCTTGTCTGATTGAAATAACTGGATTCTACTGCGGGACAGTTTATATTGGTTACCTGATGCAGAAGCATGTCAAGGAAACAGTAACCAATCTTCCTGAACTCAGGACTGGTTTACGCATGTAGCAAATGAGATGATAGGATCCTGAGATGGCAGAATGTGCTATGCAACTTCAGACAACAGGTGCGGAAGGGTCACATTTTAATGTAAAAAGTTATTTGCAATTAACCCTCCCCCACCTCTTCAGGAACAAAGCTTCTAGTGTAGGCTTTCATAAACTGTGCTAATATTCTATTTACAGGGATTTATTAATTTCCTGATCTGAAGCAGTAAGTCCATTCTACCTCCTCAGCTCTTAGTCACCTCTTACTACAACCTCATTCTGCCACATTTGTAGATCAAGCCTACCATACAGCATGTTCCTACATATGTTTGCTTTGAAATAAGTCCCATTGAGTTCAATGATACTTACTCACCTGATGCTGGGAATGACTGAAGGTAAAAGAAGAAGGGGACGGCAAAGGATGAGATAGTTAGACAGTGTTATCAGTGCAGTGAACATGAAATTGAGCAAACTCCAGAGGACGGCAGAAGATAGAAGGGCCTGGCGTGATGTGGTCACACTTCAGACGACAGGCCCTCTATGAGGTCACATAGAGTTGGACTTGACTGTGTGACTGAACAACAACAATATGTGCTTAATAGAGAGACCAGATCTCCCACTGTCTAGCTGTCTGTTGCCCCTTAAGGGCCAGTGGGGGAAGTACTTAAAAGTGGTGTGTCAACAGAAGAAGAAGAAGAAGAGGAGGAGATTGGATTTATAACCAGCCCTTCACTACCCAAGGAAGTCTCAGAGCAGCTTACAAACTCCTTTCCCTTCCCCTCCCCACAACAGACACCCTGTGAGGTAGGTGGGGCTGAGAGAACTCTAACACAAACTGCTCTTTCAGGAACAGGTGTGCCAGAGCTTGTGACTGACCCAAGGCCACATCAGCAGGTGCAAGTGGAGGAGTGGGGAATCAAACCTGATTCTCCCAGATTAGAGTTCGCACACTTAACCACTACACCAAACTGGCTCGCTACACCACTACACCAAACTGGAAGTGTGATATCACTTCCAGCAAATACCCAGAAGTGATGTCACATTGCTGGTGTGACATCAGCACAATGCTCTGGACAAAACAGAGATCTATCATTTTGGACAAAACTCTTATCATTTTACCAGAGAGATCTGTCTAAATCCCAGAGTGTCACACTGATATACTGCCAATTACATGACCTCACTTCTGGGTATTCACCAGAAGTGATGTCATGCCATTGTTGTAACATTATTCTCCTGTTCCCATTGCCTCCGTCTCTCACTGATGGCTGACAACACTAGCATTTAGGATTGCAGCCTTAGAATATTTTCAGGTTCAGTTAGACCTGGACATGTGTACTCTCAACAAAAATAGAGCACTTCTAGTAACAAAGTCAGCACTGGAAGCTGACTAGGGGCTTGATCAATACAATCTTTGCAATATGTGGGATAGACAGGGTATGAAACAGGACATTCGTGATCATAAGACAATATGGCAGGTGTCCCTGTACCAGAAGGAATAGAATCTGTACCACTTTGTTTGTTGGAGGTCATTGTTGTCTGACTTAACTGTTTTTCATATTTTGTAATCTGCCTTGCATCTCAATGAGAAAGGCAGACTGTAAGTGATGATGATGATAATGATGAAAAAGGAAGAGGAGGAGGTCTCTAGCCTGCTTTGCGGGGAGGGCAGGGTATAAATTTGACAATAAATAAATAAATTATAGAAGTGTTTGCCTTGTCATCTTGGTCGTCAGTTCAAAGCCCACTAAACCAACTCTGCTGAATTAAAATAGGAGGAGTTTTGCTTAAGTCCTTACCAGAAGAGTCTGAGCCAAGAGCGCCTTGCCTTTAATGTGGAAAACAGATGTTGTATTGTAAGGGCAATGTGTTTACACACTTTGTGTTGATGGTGCATTCTTTCAGTGTCAATTAGAAAATAGAACAAACTACTACATCTGGAGTTAATTCACCTTTTCTTCCCAAGAGATGATCTTGCCAGAAGCGTGGCATTAGTCTGACTTGGTTGGATAAAATCCATGGCACAAAGCATAGAGTCATGTAAGAGGTAGTAGGTGGTGGTAATAGACAACAGAGATCCATGTTGGAGCTGAGGACAGACAATGCACTATAAGACTATACAAAATTTGCATGTATTGGACAGCTCCCGGCTGGACAAATTGTTACAGTAATCTGAATCCTATATAGTGGTGCAGGCTTTGGAAAGCCTCAAGCCCTACCCTTTATTGAAGAATGGATCTCTTGTCAAGGCCATGCTTTAGCTTGGAACCTAGCAGTCTTTGGAGCCCTGTATTCTCTTGACATGCTTGCTGGCATCTCAGGAAAAGAATAAATTAATATGAGGGGTTGGACGGCTGATGAAATAGTTCCTCAGAGAGTTTGGGCGGGTCATTTGAGTGGTTGTTCCAGAACCTGTGTCAGACAGGGGTTTTCTTTTTATACTAAGATCCTTCATCTGCTTGTCCCCACATGGGGCTTTGCGACCTTGATCCTGTGGTCTACGAGTGGGGTCACCAGCTAAAAGTAGGAACATGATGGCATCCTTCTCTAAAGATGGTATATGGGTCTCTGTTTGGGTTTATGGGAGGCATGATCCTACAGGTTCCAAATGTGATCTATTTCACTTTGTCTAAGCCAGGATACTTAGATAATTTCTGAAACTTTATCTCAGACTTCCTGAACAACAATCCATCTCTGTGCTTCTCAGAATCTATCCTGCCCATCTCATTGTTGGTGTATGTGTGTATGGGGGGGGGGCATCCATTCATCAAACCCTTTAAATGAAGCTCAAATCTATCCACCTGTCTACATGTCATTATTTATTATAAAACATAGCAAGATTCTAAGAACACCTCCTTCCATTAGTTCAGATATACTTTTCTTGGGATCTGAAATTCAAAAAGGAAAGGTGTACTATTACATTAGTTTCCAATATAATTGTGTAGGATATAACCTGGCTCCGTATTGCTAAGGGCATTTTTAATACTGATTTCAGTAGAAAAAGGATTTATCAAGTTTAACTTGCCAAAATGTTAGTCCAAGTCATATGGCCATTGGCAAGTCTGGCTAAAACATGTCAGGCTGTTTGTTTCTCATTTTCCCAAGCTAACGGCCCAGGTATACATGATCAGAAACATAAGCCCAACCATAACTTGAATTCATATACAATTTAATGTAGAAATATGTTGCTCAGCCATCATACATTCTTTCCATGTGCTCATTTATGTTGGAATCGTACATCAAATTCCTTTTACAGCTCCTTAACAAAAGGGATTTATCACCAGCAATCATCCTGGCTGTTACTGGGCAGGATGCAGCTGATCAACAAACTACAAAAGAAATTTGGAAGTTCTTGTTCAGCTTCTGGCCCACTAATATATTGCACACAAGTAAGCAATGCTGGCAGCTATTTATTGTAGGTAGTGTGAACTATAAAATCATAGGGCTCTAGTGATACTAAAAAGAGTGTCAATGGAAGTATCAGTGCTAGGATTAAGGACAGTAGCAGCTGATGTCTCCAAAAAGTAGGGAAGCTATAAACCCCCACACTCTGCCAAGTCACCCTCAGCCAATAGACCATGGTGGGGCAATAGGTAGAGCTTGGCATTATATGCGTGCTCTGCTATATGACTGAGATAAGTACTATCTTTTCTTACAAGTCCCTTGCCACCAAGCAGTACCATCTACACATCATATCAGGACACCACAGGCCATACAATCCAGACTGCAACTATGGCATAAGCACAAGCAAGAATTAAAAAAAAAACAAACATACAGAGAAGAAACTTTAAGACACCTAGCATAGCTACAGATTGCCAGTTAAATTACCTGCACATTTACCTGCATTATATCTTCTGGGAATTAAGTATGCAAGAGCTTTTTCTAGAAAACGTTTATCAGTTTTAGAGAAGGAGAAAATGATACCAAAGTACCAAAGCCTGTAATGTGATGATATACACAGTTTTAGTGCAGTCACACATAAAACAAACACTTCTCTCTGTGTTTGCATATATATATATATTGAATGCTGGTAATTATGAAAAGGGAAATACTGCTTTCAATTACCTTTCAGCTAATTTACACCACCCATTGAATATCCACTCAAGATTACCCCAAATCGATTCTACACTGAGCACCAAAACACCCATTTCCCTCCTACCCAACAAAAGAATGAATGGGAGAAAAAGCCACCTTTATGCCCTACTCAACTAATACAGCACAATCCTCTTCTCCCCCTGTCTCTTGCCTAAAGAAGCTGGACGCAGAGGGCAAAGAAGGTGTGTACAAGGGGGACATCAGCTGTCCAATCAGTAGTGTCTCAACACACATACGCAGACATGAACATACATGAAACTGCCTTATACTGAATTAGACAATTGGTCCATTAAAATCAGTATCATCTACTCAGACTGGCAGCAGCTCTCCAGAGTCTCAGGTAAGGATCTTTCACATTACCTACTGCCTGGTCCATTCAACTGGAGATGCTGGGGATTGAGCCTGGGACTTTCTGCATACCAAGCAGATGCTCTACTGCTAAGTCACAGCCCCTCCCCACTGAGCCATGGTGTCTACCCATAAAGGTAAAGGTTTCCCTTGCTTGAAAGCTAGTTGAATCTGACTCTAGGAGGTGGTGCTTATCTCCAATTCCAAGCCGAAGAGCCAGCACTGTCTGAAGATGTTTCCGTGGTCATGTGGCTGGCATGACTAAACGCCGAGGCGCACAGAATGCTGTTACCTTCCCACCAAAGTGGTACCTATTTATCTACTTGCAGTTTCTTGATTTCAAATTGCTAGGTTGGCTGGGGCTGGAGATGGGAGCTCACTCTGTCATGAGGCACTAGGGTCTTGAACTGCTGTACTACAGACCTTCCGGCCTATAATTTTATTTATTTCTATTTATAGCCCGCCCCTGTACAACAGGGCTCAGAGCCTCTATAACCAGCCTGCCTTAACCTTTTCACAGCATCTTTTTTCACAGCACAGGGCCCATTTTTGCTTCTCCGTCCAGGGGGAATACTGTGAAATTGAGCGTGTGTGATCCAGACTGGTGCCTGGGGTTCAAAGCAGGGCTTCTCAATAAGGTTTTAAAAGGTCTTTTAAGAATCAGCAGGTTGTAGGTATGTATACAGATTTTAAGATGGTTCCCCTCCCTTTCAAAAAATAGCAGGTGTTGATGCACTATATGATCTGAATGACGAACCGCCAGTTATTAGGAGCGTGTTTCCAGATGGAGAGTTTTATGACTATCAGGCACGCTGACATGCCTAATACTGGCAAGCCAAACGGGGCCTGTGCCAGCTCCCATGCTGACTGCTGCAGGTCTAAAGCAGTTAGTAGAATCAGTGTGGGTGGCACATCCCGAATCTGCAAGCAGAAGCTTAAAATGGGTGCAACTTGTGCGTCATTCTAAAATATGAAAAGCATGGCTACAGAGAGTCCTATGAGGAAAGGCTGAAGGAGCTGGATATGTTTAGCCTGGAGAGGAGACGACTGAGAGGTAATATGATAACCACCTTCAAGTACTTCAAGAGGATGGTACAGAGTTGTTTTCTGTTGCCCCAGGTCAGACCAGAACCAACAGGTTGAATTTGAATCAGAAGAGTTTTCAGCTAAACATGAATAAGAACTTCCTGACAGAGCGGTTCTGCAGTTGAACAGGCTTCCTCGGGAGGTGATGGGCTCTCCCTCTTTGGAGGTTTTCAAACAGAGGCTAGATGGCCATCTGAAAGCAATGCTCATTCTGTGAATTTAGGCAGATCATGAGAGGGAAGGCAGGAAGGGATGAGCCAGTGCTTAGTTCTTATGGCCCTTCCTTACATGCCCAGGGAAATGCTGATTACCACTTTGAGGTCGGGAAGCAATTTTTCTCCAAGCTAGTTTGGCTGGGAATCCTGGAGGGTTTTTTTGTCATCTTCTGGGCATGGAACAGCAGTCACTGTGGGTGTGGATGGGGGAGGTATTTGTGAATTTCCTGCATTGTGCAGGGGATTAGACTAGATGATCCTGGAGATCCCTTCCAACTCTATGATTCTAGGTACTCAGACATGGGTGTGGAATATCTTGGCAAGCAAAAAACCCCAAACCATCACCATTGACCTGCACGAACCATGAACTTTCAGATGAGAATTAAGGAAGACTTGGGCCACCCCTGTGTCTGCTTATCAAGGGTAAAAGAGCTCATGTAAACCAGTGCAGAACCTCATAAGTGAAACTTTGCTATGGTTAGAACATTTCGTTAAGCACTGTGTTTTCTTTTTCTTCTTTTCTTTTGCCACGGTACATAATTAACCTCTGGAAATTGTGGCCTCACGATATCATTGGGACCAAGAGCTTAATAGGATTTCATAGACAGGAGCAGTGGCAGGAGATGTGACAAGTTATCCCTGGTGGAAAGTCTAATTGAGAAATGATACAGCTTTGATCTCAGTTGGTGCTCCTCCACGCTGCTGTATAATATTAATAATAACTGTGACTCCAGTGCTGACAAGAGAGTTATGCCTGATTTACATTTGAGCGAGAAAGGAATTAGGCCTGAGTTTTTATCCTTTTAAAAGGACAATCCCAAGTAAACAGGAAATTGACAGTACAGTACCATGCCCTGTTCAGCTCCTTGGGTTTCAGTGCTACCAGTAAATCTGAGCTCATTCAGGTCTCTTTTTGCATAACGATTTGAGTCCAGTCACGCCTCAGAGACCAACGTAATTTTCAGCTTATGAGCTTTTGAAAGTCAAAGCTCTCTTCTTCAAGTATCCGACAAAAGAAGCTTTGACTCTTGAAAGTTCATATCCTGAAAATCTCTAAGGTGCTAGTGGACTTGAACCTAGCTGTACTACTGCACACCAACACGGCTGCCTTCTGCGTAAAGCAGCAGTAGTCTCTGGGAATCAGGAATATTAATCCCTGGCCTATGATAGCTATATGTAATAGAAGCTGTGAAATAAAGAAATGCAATATGAGATACAGAACGCAAGATGTTATGATTGATTTTATGACTTAGCCCATGGCAAAACTAGTCCAGACAGAACTGGTGACTTATTGGAATGCATTGGGTTTAATTGTAATTCCAAAGACTGCATACATGAACAGATGAAAACAGACCTATAGTGAGTCAAACCTCTGCATAACATGTGAAATGATCCTTAAACAACACAGGAAAAAGGAGTTTATAGGTATGGTGAGACTACAGCAAGCAGAACAAGTCTTTGAAACTCTGGTCAAGCATCAGTGTAAGAATTCGGCACAGAGTTAAGTGGAACCTTATAGGAGGCTTGTACATATTTTCTGGGCTGCTATCAAAGTACAGATGAGGATTCCAATTACAAGGGTTTATCTTGCTTCTCTTACAGAGAACAGCATAAATCTCAATGTATAAAAGTCACAGATTTTGACCAAGTCCTTAGTTTGTCCTGCATAAATATTAGGAAACTAATTACGTCTACAGGGATTTAGCATGGTCATGACTTGAGGAATGCACTGATAGGATGATTATCAAGTCAGTCATCACGTATTGATTTATTTCGTTCAGTTTTTAAACTGGGCGGTATACATCAATATAAAAACATATACATAGTAAAGTCATTTTAAAATCCACATTATAAACACAATAACTAGTGAGCTGGTGATGGGACTGATAAAAATATACTGCTGCTTTTTTTGGGGGGGGGAGGCAAGAGAAACAGGAGTACCAGACAGATGGAAAGCCGTCACCCTTCTCAACCTGGTGGAATGTCTCTGCCTTGCATGCCCTTATGGGAACTGCATTAAGTCTCGCAGGGTCTGGATGCTATTCAGCAGGAAGTTCCACCACTATATGGACATATTCTGCTTTTAAAAAAGTGGCAATGAAAACTTGCAGTTCAGGGGTCTAGGAGGAAATGGGAAGATCTGGATCTCTCTTTCCCTTTGGCTAGAGATTGGTTTGGGAGGCTTTCTACACAAATAAAGCTGGAAAAATCCATGTTTAGGAGGTTATGAAAGGATCACTGAGTCTCTGATGGTCATACAGCCTAATTCTCCCAACAGAGGAGACAGGAGCTCAGGACCAACCTTACTGGCAGCTTTTTTGAACCAGAGTTAGCATTAAAGGCACCACTGTTATATCATACTTCAGGAATGGACAACAGGGAACCCCTCAAGCATATTTTGCATGCAGCTAACCTGTCCTGGTTTAATGAAAGGGAACTCCGTCACTACTGTGACTGAGATGAGATACCTGTTTGTTTGTTTGTTTGTTTGTTTGTTTGTTTGTTTAGAGCAAATGTGATGCTGACTCTCCAGGAAATCGAATATAGACAACAATGTTGTACAAAACCTTTATATATGAATTTGTTTTAGACAGCAAGGACTAAGTCTTCTGTGCACACACTACTCTCCCACCATTGGGCAAAAGCTCTCCACTGGGTGCTAGTATACTTGGTGCAGGAAGAATGTGCTGATGTTTTTATGAACAATAATGAGCACCATGCTAAGCAACTGTCTATTGAACAGTCATTACAAAAAGCTGTATGTTTGAGAGTTCTAAGCCTGATTGTTATACTGACCTATCTCAGTGATATGACAGAAGCAGCTGGCTGCTCATCTTTACCAAATATGGAGCCCTGGCACTAGCATCTAAGCCCTTTAAAATAAAGAAGTGAATGACTCTGGAGTTTATGTCATTTGAAAATCAAGTCATATAGGCTAAAAAAAAACCCTGTCTTGAAGTGAAAAGGAACACAATATTGTTTTTTGTTAACACCCCACCCCACCCCAGTAGTATCTTTTAACATTATTTTGGTGTTTAAATCAGCACAGTCTGCTTACTTACAAACGGTCACCTTCTAAATGGCCAGGTATTCCCCCCACACCCCCAGGCATCTCTTTGACTTGTCTGGAAAGACACAGCATATGTGCCTTCTTTCTTTCAACTCCTACTTCATTCCAGACAAGGCTCCCTTTTATTTACCTTCAGATCCAAACTAATATAGGCAAACAGCTTACGCAATTCTCAAGCTTTGAGAGCCTCAGTTCCCAAATGCAGCATGCCACAAAGGAAGGGTCTGCAGCAAATGTGATCAGGTGGACAGAGATTTCTATTACTTCACGCTTGCCAGCCACCCTTATCTGTTCAATTAATGCAAGGCATGGGTTTTTCACAATCAATTGACACCGAGAGACAGAGACAGAAACACCATTATGAACCTACAGAAGTGATTTTCCTCAGTCGGATCTTCTTTTTCTTCCTTCCCCCCCAAAAAAAAAATCTCCAGGAAGACAATTCCAAAAAGGATCCAAGCAAAACTGGAGTAGTATACAGATTAGAGTAACATACAAATTAGGGCCTTTGCATGAGAATACATCTATGTGGTGTTCCTATTTTGATCAATATACTTAATTCCTTTGGTCAGAGGGCTGAAAATTTTCAATTTAAGCTTTCATTTTCCTAACAGAACTACAGTTCCCAGGGTTCTCTGGGGAAAGAGAATGTGAAAACATTTAAGTCTGCATTGCAGATAACTCATAAGAACATAAGAACATAAGAGAAGCCAATGTTGAATCAGGCCAATGGCCCATCTAGTCCAACACTCTGTCACACGGTGGCCAAAAATACCACGTGCTATCAGGAAGTCCAGCAGTGGGGCCAGGACATTAGAAGCCCTCCCACTGCTGCCCCCTCCAGCACCAAGAATAGAGTGCATCACCTGCCCCAGACTGAGAATTCCCATCTATACCCTGTAGCTAATAGCCACTGATGGACCTCTGCTCCATATGTTTATCTAATTCCCTCTTGAAACTGTCCATGCTTGTAGCTGCCACCACCTCCTTTGGCAGTGAATTCCATATGTTAATCACTCTTTGGGTGAAGAAGTATTTCCTTTTATCTGTTCTAACCTGACTGCTCAGCAATTTCATGGAGTGCCCACGAGTTCTTGTATTGTGAGAAAGGGAGAAAAGTACTTCATTCTCAACCTGCTCAATCCCATTCATAATCTTATAATCCTCCATCATGTCACCCCTCAGCCGTCGTTTCTCCAAGCTGAAGAGCCCCAAGCGTTTTAACCTTTCTTCATAGGGAAGGTGTTCCAACCCTTTTATCATTCTAGTTGCCCTTCTCTGCACTTTTTACAATGCTATAATATCCTTTTTGAGATGTGGTGACCAGAACTGTACACAGTATTCCAAATGAGGTCGCACCAATGATTTATACAAGGGTAGTTTGATACTGGCTGATTTGTTTTCAATTCCCTTCCTAATAATCCCCAGCATAGCGTTGGCCTTCTTTATCGCAGCTACACACTGTCTAGACATTTTCATTGAGTTATCCACTATGACTCCAAGATCTCTCTCTTGGTCCGTCTCTGCCAGTTCAGACCCCATCAACGTGTATTTATACTTAGGATTTTTGGCTCCAATGTGCATCACTTTGCACTTGTAGGAGCTATGCTCACTCAACAGCTCTGGAGAAATTTGGAGACAAGTATTGTAGATTATTCATTGTCCCCGGTTCACATATTACTTGTTTCACCATTGTATTCACTCACGGTGACTTACAAGTTCTCATGGTGCCTCAAGCTATACCTGGGAAAAGCTGAAAGTGTTATCTCAAAAGCACTACCAGCACTTCTGCAACCAATGAAAGCATGTTTTGGACTGACTGTTGTGGACACCTATTGGATAATGCCCTAATGCATGCCAGCTTTTGCATACATCCAATGCCTGTAGCAGGGTGTTTCTTTCTTTCTTATTCAATTCTCAGCTATCATATTTCCTTTTAATAGCTCCAGAAATCATTGATGCTGATGTTTTAGTTAAGGAATCAGTTACAAAGCAAGTCACTGAAGAATTAATAATTACTGTAATAGTTAGATGTTCATATAAATTATTCAGTTTCAGAGAGTACTGGGACTCAACAGATTCCTCTCTGATGTTACACTGCATATAGGGTAGGTGCCCCTCAGAACAGGTGAAGAAGGCTTTCACCCTGCTGGCTTGTTGGTGAGGCTATAAAATAGAGTTATTTAGTAGAATTTTGAGGGAAGTTTGAGTCTGGTAAAAATAAAATGTTTTCTGAGTCTTAATAGGGCATTATTTTATATATATATATATATTATATTTTGCTATCTTGTTCTTACACACCATGGATCTGACTCCTAACCTGCATCAGGACAGTTGAACTCATAAACGTTTTAAATAAACCAAATGACTTGGGGGGAGCACATCCTAGCTGGTTATGTGTTTTGTTTCTCCTCTTCAGTCTTATTGATACTTTTATATGCCTAAATGCACAGCTTTTGCACTGGCCTCAGCGTCTGGACCGAATCCAAGTGGAGTTGACAACTCTGGGTTGGGAAATTCCTAGAGATTTTGTGGGGAGGGACGTGGAGAGGGCAGGGGAGGGACTTTAGCAAGCTATAATGCTGAAGACTCCAGCCTCCAAAGCAGCCATTTTCTCTAGGGTAAGTGATCTCTACCACCTGGAGATGAGTTGTAATTGCAAGAGATCTCCATGTTCCACCTGGAGATTGGCAACCCTCACCCCAAAGCATTGGAATCCAACACAAGACTCATCCAAATCCACTGGGCTATGCTCCCAGAGCTCCCAAAATCACTGGGCTTCACCTCTGTACCAATCAAAACCATGGCCTCTACTTCCTATTTCTACCTTCTGTTCCCAAATCAAGAGAGAAGCTGTGCCCAAGGACCAGAATGTAATTGCATGTCTAAGGGCCAAACTAGGTATGAGACAGGAGATCACTGATGGGGATGTCCCATGTTTTATTGTGTTTTTACTCATTAGCAGCCCCTCATCCTGGCAACAGCATAGGGGAATATTTTCTCTTGTGCCATTTTCCTGATACAAACAACCATTCCCTCTCTGCAAAGCTGCAACTTAGCTACATGGGAATAATGATGGGAATAAACAGCACCACCTGAGCTCTGAGACTGGCAACACTGGGAGTGACTGATTTTGCTTGGTGCTGATAGAGCTCCATTATCATGTAGAAAACTATGAAGTGAGGTAGCTCATTTGATAATAAACATCAAGCTCTATGCCCTGGCTGCCCTGGACTGTGAACAGGAGGCTGAAGATCACCAGAAGAAAAAATATAGCTTTGGTTATTTGTGCTTCTGAGTCTCCAAAGAGTTGCCAAATAACTTCTATTAAATTATCCAATTTAAGTTCATTGAACTAGGTTGTGTACATTTCTTCCATCAGAACAGCAAAGAAGAAAGGGCTTTTAACACATCAGCTTGTCAACAGAAGCCAAGTTTGACAGCTAGTCTTCAGATGCCAAAATCAGAATCACGAACTTTTCACCCACCAGCATGGATCTTTGTCTTCATGTTTTCAACTAAGGAAATAGATGGCAGGGCTTCCCAGTCCCTTTCTGCCCCAAGGAAGATAGCATATTCCTCCTGCCAGACTAGAAGAACCGACTCTTGTTTGTACTGGGAAAAACTAGTCATGGATGCCCGCTTGGTTTTAACAAGTTCCACCAAAAACAAATAAACGTGGGTAATCTATGACTGGATCTCCTTCTACTTTTGTTTTTTACTCAAAAGCAGCTACAGAGGTGGTATGTTTGACTGCAGCAGGGAAGCTATGTTCCTGATCTAAATTGAGCTCTCATACATTTGCCAATCTCTGGGTGGGTCCTGGAGATCTCCTGGAATTACAAATCATCTCCAGATGACAGAGATCAATTTGCCTGGAGAATATGGCTGCTTTGGATGGGGGACTCTGGCATTATACTCCACTGAGGTCCCTTACCTCCACAAACTGTGCTCTCCACAGACTCCACCCCTGAATCTGCAGGAATTTTCTAAACCAGAGTTGGTGACCCCATATTCTCCCCACCCAGGTGTGTGTGTGTGTGTGTGTGTGAAATGATTACATGACTTGAGAGCTGAAGAGTGAGTGGCAGCTGAGAAGCAATTTAGATTGTGAATATACATAGGTGGAACTGATCAACCCCTCCACACATACAGTTGCTCCAACCAAAGTTGAAGCCGCACTGCAACAGCATTTAGTCAAAGTCAAAACACAAACCCTAGGTTCAGCCTTGAATCCCCCATGTAAAGTACAGCTTGGCCTTCAGCATAACCTGGGAAAACGTAATCCTGGACTGTGAGTTTGAAATTATGTCTGTACATAAAGCAAAGAGTTTTCCCCTGAAGGAAAACAAAACTAGAGTGAATGATAGGTCAGACACTGCATTCATGTGGCCAACTGCATCCTGTCTGGAACGTTTTCAGGAGTACAAACACTCTCAGTGAGGCATTCAGACTTCCAATTACTAAGCAGCCTCTGCTTAGCACTGCACTGTCCATGTAAGACTTCACCAGCCATTTGAAGTGGTTTATGTAGCTTTGCAACACAGAGCATTTGGGTTGCCATGTCCTCCCCTTGCAGTGACAAAGAAGCAGATTAAAAAGGCCCGGGAGCTCCTGATGTAGAGCTAAATGCCAGCTTGAGGCTTACCTTTTTGACTTGTAGTGCCACAGGGAGACAGAGGGCAGAGAAACAATGCAGCATGGCATCTCTGATAAAGGTAAATGCCTTGCAGGGGTTCAGAAGATAATTATCTCCCAAACTCATCTAAATGTTCGCCTTGGGCTTCCAATCCTTTCCATTCATTCTTGATGAACAATCAGGTTTAAAAGCCGCTGCAAGTATTTGCTTTGATTTCTGTCACAGATCAAGGAAAGATGTTTGTGAGCTTTGGAAAAGTTTTAGAAAAGAGAGGGGAGGAAAGCTAAGATTGCTGTGATGGCTCATCACACGAGGCAGTAACAAACAGATTCACAGGCTCCCAGTTGTAGTCCTAGCTGCTTCAGATTGGTTCCTGGCAGCCTTAGTAAGGACTGTGGTGATTTGGAGATGTATGGTGCTTTGAAGAGCATCAGGCAGCTCCTGGGATCTAGACAGCCATTTATATTCCCAGAGAAGAAAACCATAAAATGTACCAAGATTGTCAGAGAGAGCAAAGATGAATTTCCACAGAGAGATAACCATTTGCTTACCTGCCAGGGAGTACCAGATGGATAGCTATTTTAAAATGTGATACAGGTATTGAGATGTGTGGGACGTGCACTCTAGGTTGATTGGGAGAATGGGGTACACCTTCCCATGTGGGGCAAGTTCCCTAAAACTAAATTGGGAGAGCCTTCCGGCCAACATAGCCAGGGAGGGTTAAAAGGATGAAGCATCTATTAGTCTTTGTTCAAATGCTGGAGATTGGATTTCCTTGCATGAGGTCAGGATGTGTGTTTGTTCCACAGATTTCTGGGGGGGGAAATCAGAGGTAAACCTTCTGTATTGTTAGGTTTAGCTTAGTGTTCTATTTTCCTGTTCTTTTTCTTAAGTTGTAACCAGTAGGCATGATAGTATTTTCCCTGCCTTTTCCTTTAGCATAATCTATAGCAATAAATTCTTTTCCTGTTTAAGAGAGCTGATTGCGATTTGAATTCCTCCCTGTGTGCCTTAGATTACCTGCTCACACTTAGATATGCTTAGACATGCATGCACAGGGGAGAGCTGGAGTAACTAGGAAACTCTGCATCTTGTACTGGCTCAGAAGCAGCCTTTACCAGTGTTCGTCAAGTCATTGGTAACATGAGAGGCTGGGTTCTTAACCCAGGGTGGTGGCACAGCAAAGAAAAACATGCTTTACATACATTCAAACACACATGTAAGCACACA
Source organism: Gekko gecko (assembly GCA_029375565.1). Classification (NCBI taxonomy): domain Eukaryota; kingdom Metazoa; phylum Chordata; class Lepidosauria; order Squamata; family Gekkonidae; genus Gekko; species Gekko gecko. The sequence continues at coordinate 144,557,150 of JAPDNY010000006.1, forward strand.
TAGATCCAGGGCAGGTTTATGACAAGGACATCAGGTCAGTGTCCTCAAAAGCCATTCCCACTGCTGCTGGTGCCTCCAGGTAAGTTATAGAAACAGGGATGTGTAGGCCTGTAGTAAATGGCCTGTAACTAGAATTTGGGTTGGACAGGGCCTTAAACTCTACCATGCTTTCTATGACATCAGCAGGAATACAAGAAGGCCAAATAGGCTCATATAAATCATAAATAGTTTTAGATTAATTTTGAAAATAATTTGGTTTACCCAGGCCTATTTCAAGTCACACTGTGGTGAGTTCACGTATCGTTAATTCTTGGAACTAAAAAACAAATGATACTCAGTATAGAGTTATTAACTAGGGGCCAAACAGACCTAACATCTTTCTTAACCAGAGTAAGTGTTAAATCATTCAGTATAACCAAGTAGATTGTGTTGTCTCTTCTTCTTCTTCTTCTTCTTCTTCTTCTTCTTCTTCTTCTTCTTCTTCTTCTTCTTCTTCTTCTTCTTCTTCTTCTTCTTCTTCTTCTTCTTCTGTGTAGTGGTGTAGTGGAGCCAGTTTGGTGTAGTGGTTAAGTGCGCAGACTCTTATCTGGGAGAACCGGGTTTGATTCCCCACTCCTCCACTTGCACCTGCTGATGTGACCTTGGGTCAGTCACAAGCTCTGGCACAGCTGTTCTCTCCAGGACAGTTTCTGTCAGAAGTTCTCTCAGCCCCACCTACCTCACAGGGTGTCTGTTGTGGGGAGGGAAAGGGAAAGGAGTTTGTAAGCCGCTCTGAGACGCCTTTGGGCAGTGAAGGGTGGGGTATAAATCCAATCTCCTCCTCCTCCTCCTCCTTCTTCTTCTCCTTCTCCTTCTCCGTTAATTGCCCTATCACTGCTGTTAAGAATGATCATTGTGATTATTTCATATACTTTTGGTTTTATGTCACAAAACATGCCTCTTGCATGTCAAGGCATTTTAATTCTCTATCCATGATTGCTAGTAAAAGTAAAGGTTTCCCGTGCTTGAAAGCTAGTTGAATCCAATTCTAGGGGGCGGTGCTCATCTCTGTTTCCAAGCCGAAGAGCCAGCGTTGTCCGAAAACATTTTCATGGTCATGTGGCCAGCATGACTAAACACCAAGGCGCACAGAATGCTGTTACCCACCAAAGTGGTACCTATTTATCTACTTGCAATTTCTTGCTTTTGCACTGCTAGGTTGGCAGGAGTGTATATTCAAAACCAAAAGCCATGTAGCACCTTTTATTAAGAACAATCAAAATAACACAAAAAAATCTACAAGCAATTGAATTCTCTAGAACTCTTCATCAAGCCGGATGAGTAAGCTATTGTTTGGTCATCCAGTCCTAGTTTAACCTTTGCCTTTTGAAACCGTAGTAAATGGACATTCTTTATCAACAGATCCCTCTAGATACTGGCTGCAATCTAGAATGTGATTCTTAGACTTGCCTGTGACTGTGGTTTTATGGTATCAGTTGAATAGGTATATATGCCCCTCTTTGGTCCTTAGTAACTTCAACCAGCTTTAACATGGGAGTTCATACAAGGGCCGAGGACAGACTGGCAATTTGCCGCGGGATGGGACCCGGGCTGACAACGACTCAATATCGGATTAAATTGAATGTTCACACAGGCACATCTGCCTGGCGTCCCCCACCCGTAGCCTACCGGTGCTCTCGCACTTCACTGCCGGATTAAAAAAACACCTGATAAAAGCCGACGCAAATCTTGAAAGCCTGCGTTTGTCGCGCGTTTCTCCGCTTCCAGGGAGTCTGAACGCGCAGCCGAAAAGCCGGGAGCAACCCGCGTTGGGCATGAGGCAGCAGCGGTGTGATTGGCTGCGCTCCGCTCCACTGCCCAATGCGGTGCCGGCGTTGCAGGGCAAAAAATATCGCCCACACATGCGCAGACACATGAGCATCGCGCTCGTGCGCCATACCCACAACCGAAATAATGGGAACCAGCAATATAGCACGCCTCCGGCGCAGCAGTCTAAACGCTCCCGCGCGCCTCCGTCCAGTATCTTCCGGCAGAGGCCCCCGCTGTGTGGATGGGAAAACCCGGTATCGTTTACTCCGGGTTTTTTTTGCCGCGACTCGATACTGGGGCAAATTGCCAGTCTGTCCTGGGCCAAGGACTGGGCTGAGAAGTTCCTCCATTGTCTGCACTCCACTTCATAATCCCCAGATCATATCTAGTGTGTGATAAGCCATGTAGCATATATGACGGGGAAGGGACATGGAGGAAAAGCATTGGTGGGATGAATAGCAACAAGAAGTGGTAACGGATTTCATACAATCAGTGGAGGTATAACTACACAGGAAAGTGTTAAATAAAAGGGTTGGAATCTAGAGAAGCCAAACACTGTGAGAGGCCTATTGATGGGGTCTAAAGGTGAGAATATTAAGTTATAGGGCTGCCTTGTAGTTAACTCTAGGTGAGGCTTGAATCAGGGACCTCATGCACACCAAGCCTGTCCTATGACTTTCTCTGCAGTCTTTCTTGTCCTTATATATAAGGCTAATTTTGATATTTATTTATTTATTTATATGCTGTATCTCCAGATATCTACTCAAGGCAGCTTACAACATGAAGAAAAATGGAGAATTCCAAATGTATACACATACACACACACACACAGAGTGCCATAAAGTTGCAGACGAATTATGGTGACCTTCGTAGAGTCATACGCACACACATACACACGGCTATGCAGCCCAAAGCATGCTCTGCAGTGTGTCAGTTACAAGTTCTAGTCCTGCCTCCTCCTCCTGTTTTGTTGTTTATCAGCTTGCTGCTGGCCAACAGATGAGTGCTTCCGGGGTTTGCATTTTCAGACATATGAACATCCATCAGTACAGCACCCAGGAATGTGGTAATTACAGTTCTCCTTTGGGGAACAAACACATTCCTCTCTGTAGCTGAGGGTGCTGTGTTTCTTATATTCTTCTTGTTGTGTTCTATATGTGGGAGGGAGCAGTCTGACATCAGAGAGGTGTGCCAGAATTAGCACTGCTTCATTTCCTATATGGCCGACACAGGGGCATTGTCGACATGCTATTCCATGATTGGCAGATGTGGCTGGTGTTGCTATGGTCTCCAGTGCAGTTGCTACATCTTCAGTTCCTTGGAGCTGAGCCTTATTGAAAACTTCTGTTCTCAATGGAGAGTGTAGGGTACAGTCTAGTGATGTACCAGTGTACAGGTTTAAGACTGAACTGTTAGTTTCCAACCTCTTCCTTCTTCACATCTACACAGACTGCTCCACTACAATTTCAATTGTTCCTCTTTCCCTCTAGCTTGCATCCAGATTGCTTTTCATACTGAAGAAAATCTGACAGCCACCTGTTCATTTGTGATTAGTAAGGGACTATGGAGGATGTTGCTTTTGAATTGGACACCCTTTACAATCTAATTTTCCTCAAGAAGACTGAAGTGGTGACTCTGTATTCTGGAACACTTTAATACCAGCTCCTCTATGACTGTTAGCTGAACCTTCTAGTACTAATGAAAACACTGTGACTTAGGTAAGAAATAAGCCCAATACTAGGAAGGGAAACTTGTATATTTTATTGCTGTTAACTGCCTCAGAGGGGCCCTAGTGAGGCGAACAGTGAGACAGAAATGTAAAACTAAATAAACTTTCGGGGATAATTTTGGCAATAAAAAACTAGTTCAACCGCAGTATCCACTTTGGGACAACTAAAACAATTGGATGGTAAATCTCTTCCTGTGCCATACTATATCAAGATAAAGGAATGAAAGGGATTCACATATATGAAACCTTACTCACTAAACTATTTCTTGCACGTATAAAGTAAACATGTCAGAAAGGAGGTTTATATCTTTTACATGAATATAATATAATTACATTTGGATATTTTATTTGGATATATGGTTGACAAAGCAAATAAAGATCTTTTATACAGAGCGAGTTTTGTGTGTATGTGTTAGGGAGATCTTCATTGGCAGCTGCTCTTCCCTCCAGCATGTACCCCACAACCCTGCAGCATGATGGACTTCAGTCTGGGAGAAGCATTATTAATTGGTTCTGTAGAGGAAGAGCCATGTCTCAGTGGCACAGCATCTGCTTCGCATGCCGACGGTCCCAGGTTCAAGCCCCAGCATCTCTAGTACAGATCAGGTTGCAAGCGATACCAAAGACCTCAACTGGAGACCCTGGAGAGCAGCTGCCAGTCTGAGTAGACAATACTGACCTTGATGGACCGGTGATTCAGTCTAAAGCAGCTTCACATGTTCATGTGTCCTAGAAGTATAAATGATTAGTAAAAGTGGTGTGTGATGAATCCAGGGAGTCCAAGCCTTCGTTTGCCTCATTCCCACTCCTCCTGCCTATTTCTCTGTTTTTTGACTCTCCCACTCTCAGTTGCCTGTTGAGTCATACAGTACAACAGAACATAAGGTGACAAAGCAGCATGTGGACTGATCACCCCACCTTTTGTGGGCTACCTGCTGTCATCCAGTCTTGTTGCATAGTTGCCCTCTCTTGGGCAGGATGGAGGTGGGACAGAATAGGATTTGGGCCAGCTCCATCCGCAGAAAACAGCAGGCCATTGCAAATCCCGTGCCAGAGCATTTGGCATCTGCGTTGATGAATCCAAGTGGCTTTCTATCCTTGAGTCAGCAGCACGCATGCTTGGCTCAAACCACTGGCATGATTTACCTTCCAATTTTCAAGGAGCTTCCATCTGCCAAAAATATAAACATGCCCTAACTACACCTTACAACCTTTCCCTTCTGCCGAGCAGACTTATCCCAGCGCGGCACCAGTACATCCAAGCCGTCAAGCAGTAAAAGAGGCCGTAACTCAGGATATGTAGGTTGGCTGATCGCATGCCGATTTAATTTGTTTCAGTATTTTAAAAAGAGAAAGCACAGAGAAATAAAGTGAATCGACGGCTCCACTTTTTGTGTTAATGAATAAATGAAATGTGTCCCGAGAGGGTAATTAAGTGCTTAGAACCAAGCATGTGTCACCCAAATAATAATAAAAAAAATGTATAAGAGAGATGGAGAAAGAGAAAACACAGAGAAACAAATCAAGTGATTGCAATTAAGAGGAAAATATACATGTGTGATTACTGCAGGAGTCGGAAGTTCCCAGCAAGGAGAATCTGTTTGAGGATGAAAGCTCCTTCTCACTGGGAGCTCCCATTACCAATCAAGGAATGATTACATTGATGACAGCAATCAGGAGCTAGAGAAATACCTATCAAAATCCCAAGGCTCTGAAATGAGGAACAATTCCTCTGGGAGTACAAAACAAGATGGCACGTGATTCCTTTCGCATGGAATGCAATGATGAACCATAAAGGATTTCTGGTCAGTCATTTTTTTTTTTTTGGGGGGGGGGGTGTTCCCAGTAAAATGCACAAACGAACAATCAAAACAAAACAAAAACACAAAAACTCAGAGGTAGCATCTGTGCAGTGTCTATCAAAAGCTAACAATGCTGGTTATATTTTACTTTTTTTACGGAGAAGTATTTTACACACAGAACTATTTTAAGAGGGCCTTATGTAAGTTGCAAAGTTAAACACTTGCTACTTTGGAGTTGCTATATTTATAGTTGTACTCAGCAGCTATATTCAGTTCAGCCTCTTTGTGTATCAACTTGGCAACAAATCCATTTGTTTTACTTATAAGATCTTTAAAAAATTAAAATAACAAAGACTATTATAAACAGTGATAACCTTGATGCTATTTTGCATGCTCAACAATACTATTCTCCCTGCTTTGAAGAATCACTGAAAGAAACAGGGAACCTTCTTTCATTCAGGCAGATTTGGATGAGTTTCCCCATTCCTCATGAGCAGGGCTGCTAACTCCAAGTTGGGACATTCCTGGATATTTAAGTCTGAAGTCGGGTTGCCAGGCCCCCTGGTGTAGGTGGGGGGGCCCTGACTGCTGATCAGCTGGCCGGTGGGGGGACTTACCAGTAGAAAGAGGAAGGCTGTTGTGGGCAGGGGAAGGGAAAGGCGATTGTTGCTGGTGTCACTCAGGAAGTGATGTCATCACACCAGCGACTTCCAGGCGATGCTCTGGTATTTTGGCAAAAACTCTATGGTAGAAGCTGTTTTTATTATAGAGTTTTTGCCCAAATGCCAGAGCACCTCCTGGAAATCATGTACCTGATGGTGTCACTTCCTCTGTGACACCAGCAACACAGCCTGGGGCTTTTTTTTTCTCTTGGTAAGTCCCACCTCCAATCCCCCACCAGTTGCCAGGTTGGACCCAGGAGAGGGCAGGGTTAGAGGATGGAAGGGACCATAGCAGGGTATAATCCCACCCTCCAAAGAGATGCATTGTAATCTTGGAAGATTCCCCAGGTCCCACTTGGAGATTGGCGACCCTACTCAGTATTAGGGTTATGAGCCTCCAGGTGAGGCCTGGAGATCTCCCGCTTTTACAACTGATCTCCAGCTGACAGAGATCAGCTCCCCCAGAGAAAATGGCTGCTTTGAAGGGTGGATTCTATGGCATTGTACCATGCTGAGGCCCCTCCCCTCTCCAAACCCCACCATCTCCCAGATGCACGCCCAAAGTCTCCAGGTATTTTCCAACCCAAACTGGGCAACCCAACTCAGTAGTGGGCTAGGCAGATGTTTTCACTTTGCATCTAAATCTGGGATTATTTAATAGGCAGAAGAGAAGCAGACATCAGGATGAGGACAGAGATTATGTCTTCAGGGTTTGATGCACACACAAAAGTTGATTTCACAGGAGAAAGTCTACAAATACCGCTACAGTTGTTACAGATCTATAGCTGACTGCAACTCCTGGCTGAGCGCAGGCTCAGAGACAAACCTGAGCTGGACCTTGTCTAATGTGTGAAACTGTCATGAGACAATTCCAGCTACAAAAGTGCAGGGGTCCAGCATTAGAAGAGTATATGAGATTACATGTCATGTTAGCGGTAGAAGGCATGCTCAACTCAAAGCCCTGAATTCATTGTTTTAAAGACTAGCTGGCTCAGTAACATGTATTAGAGCCTGCCCTCACAAACCGCTTCTGTGTTGCACCAACAGGGATGAGTTAATTATGTATTCCGTTCAAATTGTCAGTCCTATTTACTTGGGTGGTTTAATTCATGCTGACAACACATGCCAAACTCAACCTGGACCAGTTTTTTACATCCTGCTCTAAAAATAGCTTTTCAAAGCCTCATAGCCTGGCTGTATGCAAAAACGAACAAATAAACAATGTCACCTATGGCTCAAATACAGCACATGTTAGCTCAAAAGCCATAGCTGCCACGTGTCAAGAAAAGGAACAAATTTAGAGTCCAATGGTACCTTTAAGACCAACAAAGGTTTATTCAAGGTATGACCTTTTGTGTGCATACACTCTTTTTCAAACACATGGTCATGTCAAGAAAGTTATGCAGATTGGTCCCACGTGTGCAATATTAAGCAGAGTTACACCTTCTAAGTCCACAGAAGTCAGTTTAGGATTGCACTGTTAATGTCATATTGAAAGGAGGAATGCTTTGGGGAATGTAATATCCAGAAGTCTGTTTCATGCTTTATTAGATTTCCAGGGTACCAGAATTTGGTGCAAATCCAGACCAAGGTTTAATTATGACCCTAAGCAAACTCTCTAGGCAAGTGAAAGATGCTGGTAAAGTCTGTTCCTTTCTTTATTTTCTTGGCAGGTAATAACTATGATGTCTTTAAGTGCCATTTGTGAGAAGGGACATGCCTATCAGTTTCTAACTTGTTAATTGTCATAAATGCCAATTATGTTCATTCTAATACTTGACACATTTCCAGATGCAGTCACTGGTGCTGAGGACATTTTCTGTCTTTGCACAATATCTTCCATCTGTTATGCCATACTTAAAACAGTGGCAGACCCTATGGGTTACAAGCAGGAAGGGTCTCTCTTAGGCACATTTTCAGTAGGTTCCTCTGATGAAGAAGAAGATGTTTTATACCCCACTTTTCTCTATCTTAAAGAATCTCAGAGCGCCTTACAATTGCCTTTCCCTTCCCCTCTCCACAACAGGCACCTTGTGAGGGAGGTGGGGCTGAGAGAGCTCTGAGGGAACTGTGACTGGCCCAAAGTCACCCAGCAGGCTTCACGTGGAGAAGTAGGGATTGGGAATCAAATCTGGTTCTCCATATTAGAATCTACTATTCTTAATTATTATACCATGCTGGCCCTGAAGTGCCAGGGGGAGTATCATTACAGAAGGGAACCATGTGAAGACAGATTCCCCCCCTTTCCAAGTACTACAACTGAGGCTCACTCCATTAACTGGAAATAGGTTTGAAATCTGACAAAAGGAAGTGTTTTTTAAATACATCCTGTAATTAACTGATTGAATTCAGTGTCACAAGTTGTAGTGACCCATTATTTTGGATGTCTTGAAAGAATAGGCAAATTCACTAGGACAGTCTTCTCAACAGCTTCCCCCCCTTCAAGTTGCAGCTAACTTACAGCAAACCCATAGGATTTTCAAGGCAAGAGATATTCAGAGGTGGTTGGCCATTCCCTACCTCTGCCTAGTGACCCTGGTATTCCTCAGTGGTCTCCCATCTAAATACTGACTGTTTAGCTTCTGAGATCTGACAAGATTGAGCTGTCCTGGACTATCCAGGTCAGGGCATCAAAAGCTATTAGCCACAATAATTAAATGGAACCTCCATGTTCAGAGGCAGTATATCTCCAAATGCTAGATACGGGAGATAAGCAATAGGGGAAGGCCATTGCCTTCCTATCCAGTTCAAACATGGCAAGTTTTATTACCCTTTCCAACTAGCAATGGGTCAGAAAAGGGATTAATGTTCTTCAGTATTTGCATCCCTGATTAACACCCTCAAAACCTCCCAGGAAAAATCCACAAAGCATTTGCTCTTTTGAGACAATGACTACAGCTATGAGCTATGACAGACCCACATTCCCGCTATGAATCAGGCACAGAGGGGGATGTGTAATACAACACCTACAGATTTTGTTCCCATCCCGAATGGCATCCAGAAGAAGCAAAGGAGTCAAAAGCAACTTACTAGAGATCGAACACCTCACTCTTCCTAGTTTGTTCTCACTGCATACTTTCTTTACACTGCGTCCCCTTCCTGGCCTCACCCAGGACACCATGCCCTGCGATCAATATTCTTCTGAACAACCCACGTCAAAACTGAATTCGTTCTATGCCTAAGGAGCATAACATTCACTCCACTCTGCTGTTTTCGCAAAGCTGTACTAACTGGCAGTGTTGCCAAATATTGCAATATAGTTGAAGGAATAACGAGGTGATAAGAAAATTCCCTTCCCTCCATGAATTTTTTGCCTTCAGTTTAGCCTTGAGTGACTGCAAAAGTTGATTCTGTCTGCTGTACTGTGGCTTCAAAACAAACAAATAAAACTAGGACCCATAGTTCCTTAGGCAGAAACGCTGGTGATCCTATCAACTGTATTGGCCACTGCCAACACGAGACAGATTTGAGGTTCAGGGTTAGGTTTGGTGACAGAGTGTGGGAATTGACACAGAGATGGAAATACTAGAGTAACATGTAATTGGTTTCCAATTTGATTTAGAAAATCCATCCTTCTCTGTGTGCCTGCTACATAGGGTTGCCAGGTCCCTCCCACTAGTTATTTGGTGGAGGGTGGGGGTTAGGGTTGTCTGATCCATGCTGGGAAACTCCTGGAGATTTGGGGGTGGAGCCAAGGGAGGACAGGGACCTCAGTGGGGTACAATGCCATGGAGTCCCTCTTCCAAAGCCACCATTTTCTCTAGGGGAGATGAGCTTTAATTCCAGCAGATCCCCAGGTCCCAGCTGGAGGCTGGCATCCCTAGACTGTTCCACACAGTGCAGTGATGGCAGCCATGACTGTTAGTGCCCAGTAGTGCAAAGGCATCTGTGTGCACTACTGACTCGATGCCTATGATTTTTTAAAAATCTTGAAGACATGAGATAGCCTAATCGTTCAGAAGTCAGAAGGCCAATGAAAAGAAAACAGACTGTAGTTTGTCCTTTAACTGAAATTATTCCAATGATGTGCATTCTGATATTCCTTTCTTGAGGCAACACTGGTGCTCTATGCTAGCAAGTCTGCTCTACTCAGTACAGATTGAACAGATTCCAAAAAGACAGCACATTAGTCTCTTGCAGCAAAACCAGCAAAGGAGTTGTGGCACTGGAACCAAAGTGGGCTGGGATCCAAAGAACTATTTTGTGGAATTTTTGCAATTTTTTTTTTTAATTGAACAGTAGATTTTTATGACATATCACAAACTGACTTTTGAAGTCACCTGTAAAACAACTTGTTGTTTGGCTGTTCAAAGAAACACAAACTCAGAGCCTCGTTGAACATGCAGAATTACTTGTGCGTTCCTTTTAAACTGAACCACAATCTTTTGTGGGCTACTGTGTGTGTGCGTGTACACACACACAGAGAGAGTAAGATTAGATGAGTACATCTTAAATCAGGAAGTTTCAATCTTTGCTTTGCATGCAAGGGAAGGAGAAAGGGGGGAGACAGAGAATGGTCACAAACCAGGGTTGTTCCTATCAAAAACTCCAGTTTGTTTGTGGCACCGGAACATTGAGGTTGAATCCCATGATCAGTTTCCACTAACAGAAGGGGAGGATGATTTTCAACAATTTCCCCTCCTGCTATAATCCACCATTTCACCCTCATGCTGTTCCTGAGTGTTCCCCACCCCCCAGGAATAGCATTCTGGGGACCTTAGTGGTCTGCAGGGGGGGGGTGTTGGCGATCAGCATATTCCCTGCTCTCCTCTGGGTAGAAAAGGACCTTTGGATTTAGCCCTTAATCGTTAAGGTGCCAAGAGAATCTATTGTTTTTACTAACTGGAAAGAGTATGCAGTTTTGAGGGCCGCACATTTTAAAACGAGGACAAACTGGAAAAATGTGTAGAGGAGACCATCAGCAGTGATAAAGGGCTTGGAAGGTGTGATGTATGATAAAAAGACTTAAGGCATGGGAAAGCGTTTGGAATCTCTTAAAAGCTGAAAAGAAACAGAACAAAAGCTTTTTACCGGGCACCCTTGAGAAATGGTTAAGAAGCAATGCAGCCAATTTGTAGAACAGTATATTCAGGGAGCCCTGACCTGGATGGCTCGATCTTCTTATATCTTAGAAGCTAAGCAGGATAGGCCCTGGTTAGTTCTTGGATGGGAGACCACTAAAGAAGATGAGGGTTGCTATGCAGAGGCAGGCCATGGCAAACCACCTCTGAACATCTCTTGCCTTGAAAACCCCATGGAGTTGCCATAAGTCAGCTGTGACTTGATGACCCTTTCTACCACCACATATTCGGGGGGGGTCTATGGGGAAACTCACAGTCTGGAAAGTGGAACCAGATGCATTAGAAAGTTGTGGAGTCTCTTGCTCTGGAGGTTTTAGATGAGGAAACTCTACAGACTTTGGAGAGGAGTGGCAAGCTCCAAGCGAAGCCATTTACTGAACTGGTGCTGGAGAAACTGAGAAATTCTCTTGCAGAAGTACCACCAAAATGAATGGGAGTTGCTGAAGTGTTAGAACTTGCACAGGGAAGCTTGCTAAAGGATCATGCCTCCTCTTCTTACTACTATTCTGATTGTGCAAAACTAATCTGTGCATCACTGCAGATGGATTTCTCTTGAACGAGAGAGAGAGAGAGAGAGAGAGAGAGAGAGAGGGAGGGAGGGAGCTTTTCTGTGCACTAATAAAATACTTTCTGAAAAAACCTCACCTTTCTTAAAGGAATATCTTGCTCCTACAAAATAACATTTCTATGGCAATGAAACAGATACAAAGAAATGTTTTCAACAAAGGCAGGCTATGGTTATTTCCCCTCCAAGTGATAGTCTTTTTTTTTGGGGGGGGGAGTTATTAGATGTTACAGCTGGTGAAAAGTCTATGTGCTGAGAGGGTCATCAATTGAAAATAGCTCCAAAGAGCAATTCAGCATATCAGTATAACAAGCAGTCAAGGTGGAATTCTGATAAGGAGGAAATGTCCCCCCCCCAGAACTCAGTAAGGGTTATATGGTTCAGTCCTTTAAATCTCCCTTTCTTGCTCTCCTCCTTCAATAACCCTTAAAGAGTATGTCTAAATTCTGCTTGCCTGTCAGCATCTGATCTGAAAGGCCTATTGATTCATAAAAGTACAAGAGTCCTCATAGGCTCTGACATATTACATTTTGCTATGGAGATTTTATAGGTAATTCTTGAGACTTTGTTCTACATCGCAGGAATTACTTTATTGATCTTAAGGAAATGAAATAAGCCATGATGTCTATAACTTTGAAAATACTTCATCCAGATGCACTGGGGCTCTTGTAAGCCCAAATTTTTATCATATACACCATCTGTCAACTAACCCACACAATCCATATAAGCAGTAAAACTCACTCTGTGGCTCACTTGTGACTCTTTGATATGCTCCCAGTGGCTCTTTGGAGCACTGTAAGCTAGTGTAGCACCTGTCCCATATTCCCGGAAAGTGATCAAGGCAATTGCCTGGTAGGGCTTGCAGTTGGCAGTGTTGAAGAAGCGACAGCCTGCTAAGAGCCTAGCTACTGTAAATATTACTGAAAGAGTAGTTTAGTCCACCTGTACCCTAGGGGGGGCTATGGAACATTTTAGGGTTTATTAAATATTTTTTTCTCTTGCAGTTCATCCTACCTCTTGTTCTTTCTCTTCTTGCTGTGTGTTAGTGCTCATGCTCTGAAGGTCTCTCTTGTTGCATTAGTGTTCTGCAGTGACTTATTGCCTTTTTGCAAAATCCTGTTGAAGTAAATTCGTTGAAAGCAAATTCCAAAGCATGGATTGGATTATTTCCTGAACTCTGCCAACAGGCAGGTGGCTTCCCATCTTGAAACAGCTGGCACTGAAGGGACTGAAGGATGGGTAAGCAGTGAGTGTTCCTGAGCTGCAGGTCTCATGCCAGGGATGGAAGTAAAAGGCCCATCTTCAGATATAACCCCTCACCCCTCTCTTTTCTGCAGCTTCTGTGCTCTCACCCCAAGCAGCCACCAACAGAAGAAAAGCTGTCTGCAGAGAACAGAGAGTAAAACCCCTACCCCCACAACCACTGCAGCCACCTGGGAAAACAGCAAGCTGGCCATGGAAAGGTGATGGTGGTTTTATTCACACTACACCAAACAGGCACCTTGGCAACCTCACTCTCTCACCTGAGTTGCTGTGCCTCATGCTGAGGAGAGAATGGGAAGGCAGACAGGGAAGTCCTTTCCCTTCCTCCAGATATAAAAGGGATGGCTAAAGTTCAAAGATGGTGGGGAAAGACAATTTATGGAGGTATTCTGGTAATAGTACATATTTAATATTAATAGATATCTACTTCAGGTATATGTTTAGCAAGATGGCACACAGGGCATACAGAAGAAGAAGTCGAAGAAGAAGACTAAGAGGAGGAGGAGGAGGAGGAGGAGGGATTGGATTTATACCCTGTCCTTCACGCGGAGTCTCAGAACGGTTTACAATCCCTTCCCCTCCCCCTCCCCACAACACACACCCTGTGCGGTAGGTGGGGCTGAGAGAGCTCTTTCAAGAATTGCTCTTGAGAGAGCAGCTCTGACAGAACTATGGCTTGCCCAACGTCATCCAGTAGCTGCAAGTGGAGGAGTGGGGAATCAAACCTGGTTCTCCCAGATTAGAGTCTGCACATTTAACCACTACACCAAACACAGTAGCCCTGTGGCTGTTTTGGTAGGCAGTAGTTGCCAACCTGGCTCTCTGTGAGCCACAGAGTAAGAACCACAGCCATATAACATAGATTCCAATTTCAGAATCAAAGGCTGTTTTCCACATTGGTTCACTAGTGAGTTTTGGAGCCTTCGTCTTATTGGGATTTCAGCACAGTCAGGATCTTGGGTAAGGTAATCACTAGCCATATTGTAACAATTATGCTAATGACCTCTGACATCTGTTTGTACCATGACTGTGCAGTTTCTCCAGCTCTGGTAGAGGGCAGGAGCACAGTACCTCCTCCTCTGACACAAAGCACAGCCCTTACACTCCACCACTGCACTCACCACCATGACTGCTTGAAATTGCTGCAAGCAGTGGCTCAGTCCACACTCAGCCAGTCAGGTACAGCTGCCACCACCATATGCGGAATGAAGCTTTTCTGCATGCCGTAGCATGCAATTTACCCCAAAGGTCAAGAGGTATGAAACCTGTACATGACAGCTATTGCACATAGCACCTGTGCACAGCAGCAACCAGCTGGCCACAGGCAGAGGGATAGTACACATAGCAAATTAAAGTAGTAATCACAAGCCTAATGCGTGAATGGGCTCTTATCAGTAATGTATGCTGACAATTTGATAAACACTGCTGCTGTGTTTATAAATTAATATCCCACCCATAATCACATGCATGGAGAAGAACAATTCATACCTAGGACTTAGGTATTGGGTTCTCCCCCACAATTATCTGCAGTGAGCAACCATGGAATGGTACAAACTTGAAAGCAAAACTCTCCGCTGAACATGGATCCTTGTAAACAGAGTAAAATTAGATTCTAAGAAGCAGCTCTACTGTGTGTTATCGAACTAGGAGAACCTATCCTCCATGCAGAAATATTAGAGACTGCAGTCTATTTCCACATGGGATATGAAGACTATGCCTTCACTCATTACGGGCAAAACTTCCAATTATAACGTATTACCAGACAAGCAATTTTGTCACTTCCCTCTAGAAAACCTTGTTGCATTCATATAGTGCTAAGTGGGAACAAGTCAACCGTAGAATATGGAACAGACAAATACCTTGTTTGCATAATTATAACCACTTCCTGGAACCAGAGGCCATCACAGCAATCATCCCAGCTTCCCAAAGCAAGCCACAAAAATGCTAAAAAACCATCAGTTCCGCATGCCTCCTTTTCTCTGTGTTAGTCCTAGTTTGGGGACACATTAAAGACAGGTATTTCCCCATTAGCCGCACACTGTTATGCAGAAGCCACCAGCGAGGGACTCACCATCAGAATGATCATCCAGCAACTGGGTTTCTTTCCATGAACGATCCTGCTTTTAAAGAGAACCCAGTAATTTCCGAACATCCATCTGCTTGCTACGTAGAGACTTGGTTATGTGAATGAGAAGGACAGTAGCGGTTTCTCAAGAGATGGAAATGCAAGGGCAAGCTGAATAGTTTATTCAGTCTACAAAGAGAAAGAAAAACCAGAGTTAGAACAGCACACAAATAGAAGTCTTCCAGATCCTTTGCATATACTCTTTTTGTCCCTTCAGGGGGCACAACAAGTGGTAGGGGGATTTAGAACAGGAAAATGATGCAGAAGCAATGGTAAGCCTCTCCTCCCAGTCCCAGTCTGATTTGTCCTCTCCCCCCCACTCCAAGGCTACTTTTAATTTTCTTTTTAAATGCAGGGTCAGCATCTCATCTAGTGTTGCCCTAATGCTAAACCTTAGCCAGTCTGTCCCATCAACCCTTGGTAGAAAGTGCCATCAATTTATAGCTGAGCTACGGTGACCCCATATGTTTTTCAAGGCAAGGGATGAACAAAGGTGGTTTGTCATTGCCTGGCTCTGTGTAGCAGCCCTGGACTCCCTTGGTGGTCTCCCATCCAAGTACTAATCAGGGCCAACCCTGCTTAGCTTCCAGGAGCTGATGAAATCAAACTAGTCTGGGCCATCCAGGAGAAGGCCATCAACCCTGACATCCTAATTTTCTCTTTAAAGTTCTTGTTAGGTCCCCCAAAGAGTGTTATGGTCTAGTGATCAAAATCTGCTGGTGGTCCCTGGCCCAAAGAGCGTCTGGTTGTCCTTTTCAGCCCTGGCTCCAGCCTGATGGGGCACTCTTCTGGGAGAGATCAGGGCCCTAGGGGACTTGTTACAGTTCTGCAGGGCCTGCAAAACAGAGCTGTTCCACCAGCAGTGACAGCTGAGGGCAGTGACAGACTCTTTTCTGACATGTTTCATCTACGATTGGCCTCCCCCTCCTTTTCTCTCTCCTCCCCTTCCCCTTTCCTTCTCATCAGATGATTATATATTGCCCCACCATAGCTCTGATGCTCTTTGGCCATTGGCTTCCTGCTAAACATTACAGCTTTTATAGGAGGAGGAGGAGAGGAGAGGAGATTGAATTTATACCCCGCCCTTCACTCGAAGTCTTGGAGTGGCTTACAAACTCCTTTCCCTTCCCCTCCCCACAACAGACACCCTGTGAGGTAGGTGGGGCTGAGAGAGCTCTTTCGAGAACTGCCCTTTCAAGGACAGGTCTTGTCAGAATTATGGCTTGCCCAAGGTCATCCAGCAGCTGCAAGTGGGGAATCAAACCCGGTTCTAACTACATTAAACTTTCAGCTATATATGCCTCTGAAGCAGGCTGACAGGTTGGGGAAGTTTATTGTTGAACTTTGATAGGGTTTCATGAGGATCAGTTCTGGGCAGGTCCTAAAACTAAGGCTGGACACAAGCCATTGATTCATGTGGGTGGAGTGTGACATGGTAGAGGTATCACCAGGGCTATTTTTGGGCAGGAACACACAGGAACGGAGTTCTGGCTGGCTCCCCAGTTGGCCACACCCAGTAGGAACTCATTAGCATAACAGGCCACACCCAACAGCGGAAACTCATTAGGATCAGCTATATTATGGGTGTGTGGCCTCATGTGCAAAGGAGTTCCTGCTACAAAAAAAAAAGCCCTGGGTTTTGACAACAAACAAGGTAAACAGAGCAAGAAGCAAAAGGTGGGTGTGGCTGGATGACCACACTACTGGTAACATGGGGTGTGGCATAATATGCTAATAAGCTGTGCTGTCAGGGGTGTGGCATAATATGCTAATGAGTTCCTGCTGGGCTTTTTCTACACAAAAAAGCCCTGGGTATCACCATCCATGGGGTACACCCTTACTTCTTTTGTTCTGCTGTAGTCACTTTTTATTTGTACCTATGTGTTTTCATTTTTGAGGAAGCCTTGAGCTCACTAAGAGAGACTTTTTGCAGTGTTCATTGGTGAAATTTGGATAAATATTTTGGTATTTGGCAACCTTGTGCTTGGAAATATTTGTTGAACTCCCTGAGGAAGACACTGAAACAGGAGGATATCTGGACCTCTGTTGGAGGAAGAATGAGCACTAATTCAAAATAGACTTAAAGGAGTCCTCCCTCTTAAAACTTTTGTACAATTAAGGAGAACTGTTATTAATAAAGGGGTTGTGATATATAAAAAGATGATACTTAGATGTCTGGCTATATGATTCTTTCTATGTATTAATGTTGATATGATAATTAATATAATAGTGAATAATTTATAAGAAATATAAAAATAATAATATAAAAATGAAAAATATATATAAAATTACTTGAGATACTTTGTAATCGTCTGTAGCGTGGTATTTATTGATTTTTGGTAGTCACTGGGCATGCTGGTCCAAATATTAAACATTGACCTGGTTTAGCTTTGATCCACTATCTGGTCCAGTCTAGATTACATTAAGATTTGACCCCAATGAAAGTAGCTGTCAATCATGAGGATTTACAGTGGTCAAGAGGTATAACATCAGTGATATTGTAGCTCCTTGCCCTTACTACAGGTGCTAAAAAAAATACATGAAATCAGACCACTGGCCTTACGTTCTTGTATGTGCAGTGCTTCAGTTCCAGAGGACATTCTTCACTACACACTATTTTGTCCTGTGTATACAGCGGTTAGATCTAAATGTCTTGATAATCTACTAACAGGACAAAATTTTTCCTCTGACATTGACAAGTTGGTCTTTCTGTTATCTGACACTGATCCACTTGTCAGTTATAAAGTGTCTCTTTTTGCCTTAGCCGCCAAAAAAAATCAGGGCTAAGACTGCAGCTTCAGAAAATTTAACTTTTTTTAAGACTGGTCAGTATTTATTTGTATGAAAATTCCTTTTAATTGCAGTTTTACCTTTTTATGACTAACTGGATTTACTATTTTACAATTTTACTGTTTATAACTGGTCCGTATTTATTTGTGTGAAAATTCCTTTTAGTTGTTGTTTTACCTATGTACGATTAGAATTATTCTCTTTTTACTATCCCAGTTCTGTACTGTGATGGCCTTTGGCTATATACAAAATAAATTCTGGTAATTCTGGTACATGAAATCATGCAGGGTATGCATAATGTACATACTTGGTAGAAATTGCACAATACTTTCTTTAATGCAGGATTTTGATTGGGATTTTGTTTTTTTAGCAAGATTCACCAATCTTAACTTTATTCCGTTGCAGTGGTTCAAAATACATTTGAGAACCACTGGGTTAGGCCATGATGAGCTTCTTTGGTCTATCGCAGAGCAGAAGCTGGGCTTGTGGTAGATGTTAAGGTTTAGGGTCTAAGGCTAGGTGGAGAGCACTCAGAGCTTCTTTGCAGTTTCTAAACATAACCTTCCAAGCATGATGAGATTGTTGGAGATTCAGGAATAAGTGTAGCTACTTTCTGAGCTAGCCCTCAAATAAAGAAGGGGAAGAAACCAAGAAAAGCCTCCCCAGTGTAGCTTTATTTTCTTTTAATCATCATACGATTGAATGTTCAGCTCCAGCCTCCCTATCACTCTGTGACAATGAATGGAATAAGGCCTGTACAGCTTATGTAAGTAATTTGTAAAGCAAGAGACAGCTGGATTAGAAAGGTGAAGCCCAAGAAGCAGATGAAAAGAGAATTGTTCTTGATGGATGGGAAAGCACAAAATGTATCTTTTTTGTTGTTGGGAGGAGAGAGAAGAGTGAGAAAGAGAGGAAAGCTCTCCTATAGGGATAATTCAAGGACAGCTGAGATCAAATGCAAGTAAAATCAACTAAGGGGAAAGAAATCAAAGGAGAGAGTCAGACGTAGTTGGACAAAACAGCATATTAAGGACACATGGTGGAGTAAACTAAAGGTAGACATGAGGAAAATAGCCAGTTAGCAATGCTTTAATCGGACCCCATCCCTCCAAAAAGAAACAGCAAAGGTTGATCCTGCACAAAGCTATGTATTTGCATCCACAAACCTTGGAAAAAAACGTATTTTTCAAGAAAGATGTTATGTTGCATTTTCTTGATAGCTATCAAATAAGGAATGGGCTACCTTCTATTATGTATACAAAGTTTCCTCTAATAAAGAGTTCTGTATTCACCCAAAGCATGCATATTCCTTTCTCAACAGACATTGGCCCAATAATTTCGCTGGCAGAGGTTGGCCCAGTGGCTACTCTGGTTTATCACAAAAGGAATACAATGGGTTATTTTCTTGGTTTTGTTGAATCAAAGCTGTCTCTGATTTATACTAGTCTCTTGAGTCACACAACTGAGAAAGGGTTTTGAAATGTGTGATAAAGTAACATGAGCTGAGTTTCCGCATTCAGTGAAGTGATAGTGTGGTAGCTTTATAACATATTTGAGTTTCATGCCTACTAAAGAGAGTCATTTTGATTGTGGCACTTCGGTTTTGGAATATTTTCCCAGTATCCTGTTGATTGACACTGATGCCAGATGGTTGCCATTTCCAGACTGGGACATTCCTGGAGATTTGGCGGTAGAGCCTGGAGAAGGTAGAGTTTAGGGAGGGAAGCGGAGAGACATCACATCAGAGAGTCCACCCTCCAAAGCAGCCATTTTCTTCAGGGGAACTGATCTCTGTAATCTGGAGATCAGTTGTAATTCTGGATCTCCAGGCCCCATCTGGAGGTTGGCAACTCTTTGCCAGATTAAGACCTATATGGTTTTCAGACATTTTTTGAGTATGATATTTATTTATTAATTAAAACATTTATATCCTCCCTTTCCCAGGGCTCAAGATTGCTTACAAATACAGTGTGTGTGTGTGTGTGTGTAAAGTGTCATCAAGTCGCAGCTGATTTATGGTGCTCCCTTGGGGTTTTCAAGGCAAGAGACTAACAGAGGTGGTTTGCCATGGCCTGCCTCTGCTTCACAACCCAGGACTTCTTTGGTGGTCTTCCATTCAAATACCGACCAGAGCTGACTCTGCTCAGTTTCTGAAATCTGATTAGATCAGCCTAGCCTGGGTCATCCAGATCAGATCACAAAAAAAAAACATAATTAAAGACATCCAATGAACAGTAAAACCCCAGTTCACTCCCAATCTAATCAATGCCTACAACTGGTACTCCATTGAATGAACTGACAAATAAAAGTCCTCCTGAAAGTGACCGATGGCCACTTCCTATTGATATTTTGGCATTTATTTTATTGATGCAGACAATTCTTTTTACCTCTCCAATTTTCATGAAAATGAGGTATCATTAAAATGAGTTTATATGACTAATTTTGCATCTATTTTGTAACTGACTACGCTGCTCTTCTTTTAAAAATCTGTTTTAATGCTGTTGCCAATTAGCTATCTACTTCAGAAAGTATTTTAATTATTTAACATTAGTCTTCGGTGTACTTATCTTCAGGTAGTTTTAGGTGCTTTTAATTGTTTATGTGTTTTAGGCCACAATCCTAAAGCCATCTTGCAACTAAGCGACTAATGGTGTAACACAGAGACTGTCCATCATAGCACACCCTGCTGATAACACTCCAGTGTGAAGTTGGTATCAGCAGTTGTACCAGTATAAGGGCTAGAAACAGGCAGTACAGGGGGCAAGAGAGCAGAATATAGATTGTATCTTAAGCTCCTTCAGCCCATATCCTTCCCCCAGTGCCAGTGCAACGTCACAGCTGCAAAGATGTGCACATAAGTATAAATTCAGCTGCGATGGACTGTCCTTTAAAAGCTCATAAGTGCTGTATAAACATGTAGTGGACTGTGAAGGGTTAATGTCTCACAGAGCCAGAAAGCCTTGAGTGACAGGCTGCTCAGTTTGGTGCAGGCCTATAGCTAATGTGGGGCCCATGGGGCCTGGCCCCCTAGTGTTTCTTCTTGGCCCCAAAGTACCTCAACTTGCCACCTGTGCTACCTCCGACCTGGTTACCAGACAACTGAGTGCCTTGGCTGCTTTGCCACCGGCTTCGCTCCACTCCCAGCCAGCAACAGCCAGAATAGTGGTGGCAGTGGAGGTGGCCACAGCCCCAGGAACAGGAGATGCCTGGCTTGCTCGGTGGTGCGGTGCTGGTGGGTGGTTGGTTGGTCTTGCTAGGCTAGCCTGAGCAGGTGGGCTGGGGAGAGCATCCTGCTGCCTTTTCTCACTCCTGCTGCTGGATCTCTTTCTCCCCCCTCCCCTGCCAATCCTTCTCCAGGGCTGCAGTCACACACACTAAATAATCCACTTTCAATGCACTTTCCAGCTGGATTTTTACTGTGTGAACTGGCAAAATCCAATTCGAAAGTGCATTGAAAGTGGATTATTTAGTGTGTGTGACCACAGCCCTGGATGCCGCTGCCTAGTCAGCAGAGCACCCAGTGGTGATTACCTAACCCCCAGCTGTGCTTTCCCCATGCCCTTGCCGGGGGGACGGAAGGGAAGCTGTGGCTGCTGGGCATTACCCCCCCACACACACATGACCTGGAGTCTAGTGGGGGTGCAGAGCTGCCTTGGGGAAGGCTGGCTTCTAAGAATTTCACTAATTAACTTTGATTTAATTACCTGGCGCCCCCCCAGCCCCCCAAATATGCCTAGCTATGGGTCTGGCTTGGTGTCATTGTTAAGAGCGTGGACTCTAATCTGGGAGAACTGGGTTTGTTTCCTCACTTCTCCATATGTAGCTACTGGTGTGACCTTGGGTCAGTCATAAATTCTTTCAGAGCTCTCCTCTCAAGGAGAGTTCTGAAGAGAGCTCTCTCAGCCCCACCTACCTCACAGGGTGTCTGTTCTGGGGAGGGGAGGGTGTTATGTATTGCTAACAGAGGGGAAGGGGACTGTAAACTGCTCTGAGACTTCTTCAGGTAGTGAAGGGCGGGGTATAAATCCAATCTCTTCTCCTCCTCCTCAAAGGGATTTGATTGGTTAGTGTCAGTTGAGCAGAAAGACTTGAGAACTGACTGCTGAAAGGAACTCAGTTTGTGTTTAGCTATGACTGTGGAAAGTTTAATTCTGACTGAGGAAAGTTTGGCTCTGACTGAAAACAGTTTCATACTGAATGAGGACTGGGAAGGTTGGCAAGGAGAAGTTGGTTGATCAGTGAAGACCCCCATTCAGGCCAGGAAAAGGGATAGGTCTTCTAGTTAGAGATTTCCTGCCCAGTTGAAAGGAGACAGCTCTAAAGAGTGAGTGATCCCTGGTATGCTCAGAGAAGGAATTTGGGTGCTTGATAGTGTATCTCTGCCTTCTGAAACCTGAAGAGTCAGTTAAACTCAAGAAAGTATACTGGGATGTTTAGGGAACACTGAAACCAAAGCCTCTCATCTCAGAGATTCTAAGACTGTATGAAGAGTTTGAAACTCTCAATTGCTGGAAACATAGGAAGTATAGTTTGTGAAAATATTAAGTTACGTCACAGCTCTTATTGATTTACCTCAGATATTTTACCCCTGATTTCACTCGCCTCTCCCCCCTCTACACTGAATGAAATATTTGGTTTATTTTTGAATGTCATAAAGCATCTTGTGTGTCATTTCAGAAGTTTAAGAGGGCGATCTTGTCTCTTGCCTCAAATTCCTGGGCTGAGCCAGGATAAAAATTGAATAACGTGATAGACTGCAACAGCCACAGATCTTCAGGAAAGAAGAAAATAGATAAAGGGGCTGCTCAGTCAGAAACGAATAGAAAAATGGAAGGGGAAATTCTGCGTCTGAGGGAGGGAAGAGGGTGAAGTCATCATATCAGCCACTGGAGAGAAATCAAATACCTTCTGTTTGCCTCCTACCATCATTGCAAAGCCACAGCTCACAGTTTAGGATGCCAGCTAAGTCTTCAGCCAATGATGGCTCTCCTAAGCGCTCTAGGCACCCAGTCAGGATACCTATATCTCAGATTATAGCAGGCATAGTATGGAGGTACAACTCTCTGGTCTCGAGTTGTGCACATTTAGAAGGGAAGGGCCATGGCTCAAGTGGCAGAGCATCCACTTAGTATGTAGAAGGTCCTGGGTTTACACCCTGGCACATCCAGTTGAAAGGATCAGGTTGCAGATGATGTGAAAGAAGAAGAAGAGATTGGATTTATACCCCGCCCTTCACTTGGAGTCTCAGAGCGGCTTACAAACTCCTTTTCCCTTCCCCTCCCCACAACAGACACCCTGTGAGGTAGGTGGGGCTGAGAGAACTCTAACACAACTGCTCTTTCAAGAACAGCTGTGCCAGAGTTTGTGACTGACCCAAGGTCACATCAGCAGGTACAAGTGGAGGAGTGGGGAATGAAACCCGGTTCTCCCAGATTAGAGTCCGCACACTTAACCACTATACCAAACTGGCTCTCAGCCTAAGGCCCTGGAGAGCTGCTGCTGGTCTGAGTAGTAGATAATACTGACCTCAATAGACCAAGAGTCTGGTTTATACACGCACGCACACACACACACACACACACACGCACCAGGCAGTTTCTGAGTCAGTACCTGGTGAGTGTGTGTGTGTATGTATGTGTATATATGTGTGTGTGTTTTCATTCAGTGTAGGGTTGCCAACCTCCAGGTAGTGGCTGGAGATCTCCTGGTATTACAACTGATCTCCAGGTGGCAAAATTCAGTTCACCTGGAAAAAATGGCTGCTTAGGACTATATGGCATTTTACCCCACTGAAGTCCTTCCGCTACCCAAACCCCACTTTGCTCAGGCTCCACTCCCCATATCTCCAGGAATTTCTCAACCTGGAGCTGGCAACCCTACCTATAGGAAAGCTAGTGAGGGGAAGCCCATTCCCCAACCTTTGACTGCTGCAAACCTCCCCCCCAGCCTGCTGTCTGGACCCCTGTAGGGGATAGGTCATAAATTTTTCTGTGAGGATTCCTCTGCCAAGTGAGCTGTGGTGGTGTCTGTGTGATGTTGTCAGAGTAGCCAGAGTCCTTTCCTGTTTGTCCTGCTGTTGAAAGGGCCTTGTTCTGAAGGAGGGGATTCTATCTCCCCATCTGCAGAGATTGCAGAAGTGTGGTAGTAACAGGGCTCCCACAGGGCACATCACAGCCCTCCATACAATGGAAGATGCCATGCTGCTGCCTTTCCTTCCATTTTTGGTTTTATGGGCTGAGTGGGGGTAAGTAAGGTGATGTCAACAAGGGCTGTCAACACTCCTGTGCGTTTGCTGGTCTCTTCCATACCTGGCTGGTGGAGGCATTGTCAGCATGCCGCTTTGTGATTGGTGAATGTCAGCAGTGTTGCTATGGACTTCAGTGTAGTTGCTATGCTCTCAGTTCCTTGGCATTGGTCTTTATTGGCTTTTCTTTCTGCCGAGAGAGCACAGAATACTAACTAGCTACACTGGTGCTGTACTGGTGTTGATGATGCACTTATGGAGTTCACACCCTGGAATGAGCTGCCATCGGAAACCACCTTAAAGATAACTGAAAGTTGCATCATATATATTTTATTAGTCATATAAACAAATAAATTTGGGTCTGTAGGTGCCATTCTGCACTCTGCTTTTGGCATACTGTGATCTTCATTGTATCATTTGATAGCTAAATGGATGCTGCTGCTGTTAGTAAGATGACCAGACCAGATGATCTTTGGTCCTTTCTGATATGGACCTTTTCCTGAGCCATCGTTGAACAGTTCTTGGAAGACACAGGTAGAGATATGAAGAGATGTGAGCATGTACTGAAATACTTAGTATTGCACTGAAAGCAAGCTCATAATTAAAATGTGTTAATTACTTTCCTTGGAATGTGTGCAATGAGATATACAAAACACTCCAGAAATAAAACATCAGCCATCATTATCGTACAGCCTGTGGACCTTCAGCTTGCATTTTTTCAGTGCAGTTTCAGGTCCATGTGAATCAAGACCCAGGGAACAAGAGAACAGATCTCATCCTGAGGCATTTGACTAATGAAAACAGAAAACTGTGCATTGTTTCAAAGGCCTTGACTAGAAACAGAAACCAAGGAATTATGTCCCAGACCATGGGCTGCTTCCTCATGCAGCAATGCATATTCCAAGAAAAGCAGTAAGTGTTACTCTGCAACCAGATGCTGGTAATTGCTTCAGGTTTGTTTGTTTTTTTATAGTGCCTGCCATGGTGCCTACACAGCAAGCCAGAGCACTTGAATGTGCCTGTTGCTGCATTGCACTGATGCACTCCCAGGATCAGGGAAAGGGAATGGAACAATTGTGAAATAAGCACAATGTAGATTGCTGCTAAAATAAAGGAAATGTGTTTACAATTAAAAACAAAGTAGTAGAGCATAGCCTACTGCCAGCAGCTTCCCGATCTCGTCTGATCTCAGAAGCTAAGCAAGTGTCAGTCGGTCCTGGTGAGTACTTGAATGGGAGACCTCCAAGGAAAGGAAGACAACAGCAAATCACCTCAGCCTCTCCCTTGCCTTGAAAGCCCCTTGCACGCGTGCGCGCACACACAAATACTATTTGACTGGGATATATAGGGAGGGTTGTAATACATAGTATCTCAGCACTAACTAGTGGCTCCCATCCGCAGTCTCGCTTCTGTTGGGATTACATGGCACACAAAATGGTCATTCTTGAAAATAAATAAGGAGAACATTTTTTAAAAAGCATCAAGATCCTGTGGTGAATCTATACTGCCAGCTTTTGAAGGGCTAAGATAATCACGCAAAGGGCATCTAAGTCATGCAGCTCTAATTGAACTTTCAACCAATGCCTGTCTGATCCCCCTGTCTGATGCCTGCCTCCACTGCACTGTGTGTGTCTGTGTGTCTAAGCAGAATCGAGACACCTGGAACAGCTTGCAGCCCATCGAAAATAATGTCAGCATAGAGTTCTAAGGCGCACTGTTCCTGCTGTTATGGAGAGGGGAAAGCCTCTGGTATGGCAGTCCGTCCTCTTTCCTGCCAGGAGCAGAAGGTACAGGAGTTCATTACAGAACCTAAGTAACACTGCCAAAACTAGTTGATGGAAACTTCCCTCTGATAGGATTGCCAGGCTCTGACCCTGGGGCTGGGACTTCAGGGTTCATTCTCAGGGCCTCAGGTTGGAATCTCAGCCACACACTTGGCTACTCTTCAAACATCTATGCGGGCCTGCTTCTGGTAACTGCTACATGTGTAAAATGGAAATGGGAGGCACTAATCTGCTACTAACAGTTCCGAAATGTTTTACATTTAGTGCAGAGTAGATCTCCATATTTTTAAAAAATGCAATTGGTAACTAGTTCATCTTTTCAAAGCCACATGATTGTGACTCCACACATATACAAATACCATATCATAATTTTCCTAGTGTATGTGCAAATACTACTATTAGTAGTCAGCAAGTGTGACATCGCCAAACCCCACCCCTTGACTCTTTGGGATTTCCTAAGGCCTTCCAACTCCATCCTCATGCCATTTACCATTGTAACATGCATATTTTAGCAGATTTGACTGTGGGTAGAAACTTCAGTAAACCCAAAAGAGTTTAGAAATAATTTCCTTTTCAGATTTGAAGTCATATATCCCATATGATAACTACAGTTGCCAACCTCCAAGTGCTGATTGGAGGTCTCCTGGGATTACAACTGATCTCTGAGGGACAGAATTCAGTTCACCTAGAGAAAATGGCCACTTGGGAAGGTGGACTGTATAGCACTATACCCCACTGCAATCCCTCCTATTAAGTACTGAGATCAAGGCAGCGTTCAAACAAGTGATTTCTTTATTCAGCTCAGAACATAACAACAGCACACAGATCAAGCCAACTATACATATATTTTAAGCTAGGAAAACCACACCTCTTGAAACAATAATGTCCAATCATAAAACAGTGCTTGGGACCAATGAGAACTGTTCCTGCCGAAAGTCAAGATCTCTCCGGATTGGTCTATTTGCAGCATTGACCAATCTGGTTGCGAATTTTAGAATGCTGGGCTTCTATGGAGCTGTGACCTAAGCTCACAATAAACTGAATACATAACACTCCTCCCCCCTAAGTTAGCACACATAGTCTTGCAAATGATGGGGGTGAGTTTTTACTCGTTGGGAGTGCCGTGGTTCCCTGGCAGACAGAGTAGGATCTCTGCTGGGCCTGGCTGACAGTCCATAGTGCAGCCAGGACCCATTGTGCCGGGACTCTCCGGCTTGAAGGGCAGTGCCCCGCTAGAGAGTTCTCACGCTCCGTGTCGGGCAAGGGAGCTGCTACTGCCTCCAACCTGGTAGTTGGCTGGGAAGCGTTGCAATTCGTAGGTTGGGGAATGTTGCAGTGCATAAACTCTTCACCCTGGTCATCTGGATCTGCTGGCTCCACTTCCTGGACCCAGTGTCACCGAAGCTGGCCAAGGTGCCAGCGCAGACTTCTCCCCTCGGCTATGGACACCATATAGGAAACTGGCCTGGTGCTGGTGGTTACTGTGGCTGAAATCCACACTGGCCCATAGCTGTAGTTCTGGGCATAGACGAGATCACCCAGCTGGAAGGATCGGAGGGGTTCAGGAGCCTCTTGCTGTGGCGGTGAGGTCCGGGTGCAGGCGTTCTTGCACCGTAGTTAAACGGCAGTTCATCAGAAGTTCTGCTGGGCTCTGCCCAGTAGTCATGTGCAGCGTTATGTGCTGCTGCAACAAGAATTCAGCTAGTCTATGGCTCTAGTCACCAAAGACTAGTTTCCACAGCGCATCCTTTGTAGTGCAGACCATTCTTTTGGCCTGTCCATTTGTGGACAGATGGAACGGGGTGGCCAT
This sequence comes from Gekko gecko, assembly GCA_029375565.1. Classification (NCBI taxonomy): domain Eukaryota; kingdom Metazoa; phylum Chordata; class Lepidosauria; order Squamata; family Gekkonidae; genus Gekko; species Gekko gecko. The sequence goes on from JAPDNY010000006.1 coordinate 144,584,814, forward strand.
GACATGCCAGATCATGTTGGCATCCATGAACCTCTGGAATTTGGCCAATGTGAATTGTGTCCCATTGTCAGACACAATAGTCTCGAGCAGTCCATGTGTACTAAAGATGTGGTGCAATGCCCTAATGACCGGTGCCAATGTCATTACAGACATTGAGACTACTTCTAGCCACTTGGAAAATGAGTCCACGACAATCAAAAAGGTTTGCCATTGAAAAGGGCCAGCAAAGTCAATATGCAGGCAGGACCAGGGCACTCAGGTGGTCTCCCATTGTTGCACTGGTGCCTGAGGCAGCTCCGGTCACGACTCTTGGCAGGCCTGGCAGGTACGGACCCATCCTTCAATCTCTTGGTCCAGGTGCAGCCACCAGACGTAGCTGCGGGCTAATGCCTTCATATGCACCACTCTGGGGTGTCCCGCATGTAAGGCCTCTAACACCTGGTGGCGAAGTTTGGGGGAAATGACCACATGATTCCTCCAGAGGGGGCATCCCTTGTGGACTGACAGTTCATGTTGTTGTGACTTGTACGCCAGGAACTCAGTAGTCTGACTGCTGGCTGGCCAGCCCTCCACACCCAGTTCAGGACTCGGGAAATGGTGGGGTCCTTGGCGGACTGCATGGCAACACTGGATGCATGTAGTGGAGGCTGTGGTAGCTCCTCGAGAGCCATTACTTTGCAGGCAGGAGAGGGATCTAGTGCCAGGGCCTGGATGGGGAGGTGGCTGAGCGCATCAGTGTGGTCGATGGCCTTCCCCGGCCGGTGGGACAGTTTGTAGGTGTAGGCAGACAGGAATACAAACCAACAGAGCATCCTGGGAGACATGACCTGAGGAGTCTGGTGGTCTGGGGGGAATAATCCCAACAGCTGCTTGTGTTCAGTTATAAGCTGGAATTGTTGACCATACACGAAATCATGGAATTTCTTTATGCCAGCAACAAGGGCAAGTGCGTCCTTGTCGATTTGGGCATAGTTCCTCTCAGCGGACGACAAGGTTCTGGAGAAATACATGATAGGGGCCTCTCAACCATCAGGCAAATGGTGACTCAGGACCACACCGATTCCATATGGTGAGGCATCAGGGGCAATGATAAGCGGTAGCTGTTCATCAAAATGCATCAGGACTGAGTTGGACGACAGTAATTCCTTGACAGTGGCGAATGCTCAGGCATGACTTGGTCCCCAGCTCCACTGCAACTTCTTTTCCAACAGGTGATGCAATGGTTCTGCTATGGATGCTTTATGCAGCAGGAATGAGTGATAGAAGTTGAGCAGGCCGAGGAATGATTGGAGTTCTTTCTTTGAAGTAGGTGTCAGTGCACTGTGGATCACCTTGACCTTGCTCTCCATTGGATGGACTTCGTCAGCATCATTGAGGAACCCCAAAAACTTGATTTGCAGAACTCCAAACTGGCACTTCTCATGCTTCACCTTGAGGCCCGCATCCTAGAATCAGTGGAGGACCTGTCGAAGGCGTGCAGACAGTTCCTTGGTGGATGCGCCAGCTATTAAGACATCGTTAAAATATGGGACAATGCCGGGAATGTCCCAAAGAAGACCTTCCATAAGGCCTTGGAAAAGTCCTGGGGCTACGCTCACCCTGAACTGGAGGCGGTTAACTTTGAATGCCCCACAGTGCATGACAATCGTTTGGGCATCTGCCATGGTTGGAGTGACAGGCAATTGTTGGTATGCCTGTGCTAGGTCAAGTTTGGTGAAGATCTTGCTCCCGGCCAACGATGCTAACAGGTGGCTGATGACTGGTACTGGATACGTATGCTGCTGCAGAGCCTTGTTTATTGTGCACTTGTAATCTGCACAGATTTGCACTGACCTGTTGGGTTTGATGGGCGTGACGATAGGGGTCTCCCACCTCACATGCGATACTGGGTCCAGCACTCCCTGTGTGATGAGGCAGTCTAGCTCATCATCAATGTATATTAAGCTTTAAGGCAAAGGGCACCCGGCGAGCTTTCAGAAGAATTGGCGTTACTGTGGGGTTGAGGCCAAATGAAACCAGGGGTCCTGTGTAGTGACCCAGGGAACTGTAAAATACTGCAGGAAAGTCTTTACACAAAGAGTCCAAGCTGTCATGGGAGACTTGTTGCACTGCCACTATGTGGATGCCTAGTGCATCGAACCAATCAAGTCCCAAGAGACTAGCACAGTGTCCCTCAATCACTATAGCCCTCAGGGGGGCATAGAACCTTCTGTAGCACAACATGAATTTGCCGATTCCTGCAACCACAATGCGCTGTCTCTGGAAATCGACTAAGTGGAAGTCACAAGGCTCGAGTCATCATCTGTTCCCTCTGGGAAACAGCTGGCACAGTGTCTGCATTGAGATAATGGTAAGTGCTGGTTCTGAAATGACCTCAATCTCGCAGGGCACGTTGTCAAGGATGGGTGTCACTTTTATTTTGTTCTTCATTTCACAGAATCATAGAATCATAGAATGTTAGATTTGGAAGGGACCTTGCAGGTCATCTAGTCCAACCCCCTGCACTCTGAAGGAGCATTTGCAGGTGCACACTTGCCACTGACAAGTGGTGGAGACATTCGCACATCAAACGGCAATCAGTAGGTTTAGGAGTGTACTTTGGTGGCAGATGGAGTCTGCTCGGTGATGTGTGAAGTGACCCCTTGACCCTTGACTAATGGCAGACCTGGCCGATGTGTCCCGTCCTTCCGCAATTGCGACAATGGACCTCACGGAATCAGCACTTCCAGTGTTTGTGATCGCCCCTGCAACTAGCACAGTTTGTTCTAGTAGCAGGCTGCCAATTGTAGCATTTGTGACTCTCAGCTTGAGTTTGGTGAACTCCATCATCCTCGATGTCAGTGTCTTCCACTCTCTCTCTCTCTCTGTCTTGAAGAAGAAGAGATTGGATTTATAACCCCACCCTTCACTACCCGAAGGAGTCTCAGAGCAGCTTTCCCTTCCCCTCCCCACAACAGAAACCCTGTGAGGTAGGCGGGGTTGAGAGAGCTCTGACAGAAACTGCTCTTTTCAAGAACAGCTGTGTCAGAACTATGGCTTACCCAAGGTCATCCAGCAGGTGCAAGTGGAGGAGTGGGGAATCAATCCTGGTTCTCCCAGATTAGAATCTGCGCACCTAACCACTACACCAAACTGGCTCTCAATGCACCGGTTGCATCTTACAAGACTCTGGTGGCGTTCTGGACTGTCGCACCACATTGGTTGGCTGGTCAGCAATTTCTGCAGCAACAGCTTCTTCATATGCTGATTTAAATATAAGTTCTCTTTTAGCGAAAAGCCAACGTTGTAGCTTTTTGTTTATCAGGCTGCATACTAGCCTGTCATGGAGTCTGTCACATAATTCTGCAAAATTGCACTGTCGTGCTATTTTTTGGAGTGCAGTCACATGCTTGGCTGGGTTGGTTGTGCTTGTGGAAGGTGTGCCGACATGCAATCTCGGACAACTTGGGTGTAAAATACTTGCGTGGTTTGTCCGTAATTGTAGTGAACACCATTGCCTTGAGCTTGGCTGGCGCCACTAATGTTGTTATAAAGACAGCGTGTTGGACTATCCAAGCCTGCCCCTTTAGGACTTCCCAGCCTCCAGCCTTACCAGCTTTCACTGTAGATCCTGCACTGGAGCCCCTTATAGTAACCACAATAAAGCAGTCCAGTGGTACACTATATACAAGGGTTTATTCACAGTATTCACAAGCAAAGTGCTACGCCATACATTCAATATACAGATGAAGGATACATGGCAACTGTACAATGACTTATATACAAAGCTCCACCAATCAGTGTAATGCTGAGTCACTGTGACTGCACACTGTTCAGTGCCAGTCTAAACCGGTTGGAACTTGTTCTCTCTATACACCTGCTGACAGGTAGCTGTCAGCTTAGATCATAATGATCTGTCTACTGGAGATTAACATACAACAAATGTCCTAGCCACATCGAAAATGTTCAGACACTGAGAAATGTGGCTTTCTTTATGTCTGGATCGATGATCTCATTAGCGGTGACGTAGTCCTCAGTGGTTGCCCTTGGTGACCAGAATTGGCCCTTGGTGGCCATCGTAGTGTCACTCTGGAGCGGTGGTGTCTGTACGCTGGTTTCTCTTGAGGGGCCAAGGAGACAATTCCTTGTCCACTGGCAGTGATCAACTCTTGAGGGGCCAAGGTGACAATTCCTTGCCTGCTGCAGTGATCAGCTCTGGTTCTGTGGAGCTGCCTACCCACTTAATCCCATCTTTGTCGCCAGTATTACGTACTGAGATCGAGGCAGCGTTCAAACAAGTGATTTCTTTATTCAGCTCAGAACACAGCAGCACACAGAACAAGCCAACTATATACATTTTGAGCTAGGAAAACCACACCTCCTGAAACAATAATGTCTAATCATAAAACAGTGTTTGGGACCAATGAGAACTGTTCCCACCAAAAGTCAAGGTCTCTCCGGATTGGTCTGTTTGCAGCATTGACCAATCTGGTTACGTATTTTAGAATGCTGGGCTTCTATGGAGCTGTAAGTGACCTAAACTCACATCTAATAACACAGTAAACTGAATATATAACACCTGCCCTCCCCAAACCCCAACCTTCTCAGGCTCCACCCCCAAAATCTGCAGGTATTTCCCAACACGGAGCTGGCATCCCTACATGATAAAATGATAACATGGTCTCAGTAACCTGATACATAATAAACACATAGTTATATCATTTAGACTACATATACCCGCCCCTTTTTGAAAACATAACACTACACTAGTCTGTCTAGACGGCTAACCCCGAGACTGATGCTAATATATCAGTGAGATTTAAAGATAGGATTTTCTTGTCTAGCTCTGTGTGAATTTTCTTTGCTGTCAGTTATGAGCTTTTCTCACTTTACAGGACCCACACTTCTCCAAAACAGAGTAATTAAGATAAATGATCAAAGCCCTAAGCAAACATTGACAGGCAGATGTGCTCAGTTAGCATGAAGTGGAGGGATAATACAAATAGGTTTAAGATTGAAAGAGCAAAGAACTGTTAAAAGGAACAGAATCCATTAAAAACCGAAGGAGCCTTAATAACTAACACCTTTATTGTGTCATAAGATTTTGTGGGACAACAGTCCACTTTATCAGATGCATGAAGTGTAGGGTTGCCAATCCCCAGGTGGGGCCTGGAGATCTCCCACTATTACAACTGATTGCCAGACAATGGAGATCAGTTCCCCTGGAGAAAATGGCTGCTTTGGAGGGTGGATCCAATGGCATTGTATTCTGCTGAGCTCTGTCCCCTCCCCAAACCCTGCCCTCCCCAGGTTCCACCCCCAAATCTGCAGGTCTTTTCCAATCCAGAGCTGGCAACCCTAATATAGTGTGCCTTCAGTATGTACATCACCATTGAAGGATGTTAAACTGTGAGGTCAAAAGGTTTTGCTGTATCTAACATATGCAACTACCCCTCCAGAACTAAGCGTGTTTCTGTCCTCACCTCTTTTTTCATTGTCGCTATAATTTCTCCATTAGTGAGCAGGTACCCCACATTTCCCGAACTCACAGATCATCTGAAGAACCAGTGATACGTCAGGAACTCAGTTCAGTCAAGCATAACATGCAAATATGAAACTATCTGGACCTGATTACATCACCTCTCTCTTGTACATACTTTCATGGTTTATGTAACCAGAATATTGAGGGGGCGGGCTGATGTAGATATCATAACAGCCAGTTTATATCTCCAAATATCTAAGTGAATGTATGATGGGGATATCATGAAAGGCTGCAGTGGCAGCTTCTGTCAATATAAAAAAAATCTTGGAAGAAGCGACTGCAATCTTTGGCAAATCCACCTGGCATGCATTAGACGGCACATGCAAGAATCAGCATTTGCACAGATAAACCAGCTGCTGTAATCAAGGTTCTGCCTCCAGGGAAATGTGGCAAAAAGAAAAAAAACCCTTCATGGACAGCCAAAATCTTTGGAGCCCCTGTAGAGGGCCAGCCTGTCAAAATCCGAGTTAGCTGACCTTCAGGAAAAAAATGTGAGGCCTACCATTTTAAATTGGCAGATACCTGTGGTCATTACTCACTACTGGTTACTCTCTGACACTTCAGTTTGATCTTTTATCTTGCACATCGGTTCATTTTTAATATTATGGATTATTATGCTGATAAACCCAAAGACCTTTGAGCAATGGGTGTATTTTAGAAATCAGAATAATCCATATTTTATTGAGCTCGTTGCAGTGCCCTGCCGAACTGCTGTGGTGGCACAAAACGTTCAGTTGCTCAGGGAGCTAAAGAGGTTGCTGTCTAGCCCCTGTGAGGGAAAATTGTCAGTCTGCTTGTGATTAAAACCTCTCACAAGCACTGGAGGAAGACGGGGAAGAGGTCGTGGGAGGTAAGGAAGTTAAAGGGCAGGGATTCAGAGACAAGGAGGCTGCAGGAAACAAGGCAGACAGACTACACATTAGATGGAGAGGGATATGAAGGAAGCTGAAACAGGCAACTAAGGCACAATCTAATCAAAGAGGTGTAGGGTTGCCAGTCCCCAGGCGGGGCCAGGAGATCTCCCAGAATTACACTAGATCCCCAAACAACAGAGATTAGTTCTCCTGCAGAAAATGGCTGCTTTAGATGGTGGATTCTATAGCATTATACTGTGCCCTCCCTAAACCCTGCTCTCTCTCTGTGGGTTCTGCCCGCAAATCTCCAGGAATTTTCCAAACTGGAGCTGGCAAACCTTGGGGTTCTTTGCTATGGGGAGACTATCAACTAACTTGAATGACTGAATCCAGCCTGACCAAGAACCAGACATGAACAAACATGGCTGGAAGAAAGAGCTACACAGCAACACAGATTATTCGGGTTGCCAGGCATGATTCAAAGAGGTAGAGGAACTAGAGATCAAATTGCCAACATTCGCTGGATTATGGAGAAAGCAAGAGAGTACCAGAAAAACATCTATTTCTGCTTCATTGACTATGCTAAAGCCTTTGATTGTGTGGATCACAATAAACTATGGCAGGTTCTTAAAGAGATGGGAGTACCGGACCACCTCACATGTCTCCTGAGAAACCTGTATAAGGGTCAAGAAGCAACAGTTAGAACCGGATATGGAACAACTGATTGGTTTAGCATAGGAAAAGGAGTACGACAAGGATGTATATTGTCACCTTGCTTATTTGATTTATATGCAGAGTACATCATGCGAAATGCTGGCCTGGATGAATCACAAGCTGGAGTTAAGATTGCTGGGGAAAAGATCAATAACCTCAGGTATGCAGACGATACCACTCTGATGGCAGAAAGTGAAGAGGACCTAAAGAGCCTCTTGCTCAGTGTGAAAGAGGAGAGCACAAAAGTGGGCTTGAAGCTCAACATCAAAAAAACTAAGATCATGGCATCTGGCCCCATCATTCCTTGGCAAATAGAAGAGGAAGTCGTAGAAGTAGTGACAGACTTCACATTCCTGGGATCCCAGATCACTGCAGATGGTGACTGCAGCCATGAAATTAAAAGACGCCTGCTCCTTGGGAGGAAAGCAATGGCAAACCTAAACAGCAGGATAAAAAGCAGAGACATCACCCTGCCAACAAAAGTCCGCATGGTCAAAGCAATGGTATTTCCCGTAGTAATGTATGGTTGCGAGAGTTGGACTATAAGGAAGGCCGAGTGCCGAAGAATAGATTCTTTTGAACTATGGTGCTGGAAAAGACTCTTGAGAGTCCCTTGGACTGCAAGGAGATCAAATCATTCAATCCTAAAAGAAATCAACCCTGACTGTTCCCTGGAAGGCCAGATTCTGAAGTTGAAGCTCAAATACTTTGGCCACCAAATGAGAAGGGAGCATTCACTGGAGAAGACCCTGATGCTGGGAAAGATTGAAGGTCAAAGAAGAAGGGGATGGCAAAGGACGAGATGGTTAGACAGTGTCATCGATGCAACGAACATGAAATTGAACAAACTTCAGCGGACAGCGGAAGACAGGAGGACCTGGCGTAATCTGGTCCATGGGGTCGCGAAGAGTCGGACTCGACTGTGTGACTGAACAACAACAGGCATGATTGTTGTGCCAGTGGGGGGATTTGGGGTTGTCCCCAACACAGTGACATCACACAGAAATAATGTAATTGTGTTGGTGATGTTGGGTTGATGCTCTGCTTTTTTGGCAGATTCTATGGTTAAAATTGGGTTCAAACCATACAGTGATGAAACTGTAGGGGGGTGGGGCTATCCCTGAAAATTGGTGGATCCCCACCTGGACTAGGGGTCTGGGAACCCTATAAATTATCAATATTAAAAACAAGCCTCTAACAATAGGCCAGGATCCAGTAGCACCCCCAAACTATGATCTTGCTTGGTTAGGGGTGGTGCAACCCCCTCCAGGACAGGTTAACTCCTTAGTCCTTGAGTAACATTGTCCTTGACCAGTAACACCTCAGTCTTGTTTGGACTGAGCTTCTGAAGGCACCAGCTGAGGACCTCTGCAAATCCAAATGACTGATTTGCAAGGGAAATACAGAGCTGAGTGTCATTTGTATATTGGTGGCACCTCACTCCCTCCCCCCCCAAAATTCCTTTCGATGTAGATGTTAAACAGCATGGGGGACAAGACATGGAAGCCCACAGCATAAATGCCAGTTATAGCTCTATACATAAAAAGAAGAGAGAAGAGAAGAAATTGGATTTATACCCCACCCTTCACTACTCGAAGGAGTCACAGAGCGGCTTACAATTCCTTTCCCTTCCCCACAACAGACACCATGTGAGGTCGGTGGTGCTGAGAGAGCTCTTTTGAGAACTGCTCATGAGAGAACAGCTCTGAAAGAATTTATGACTGGCCCGAGGTCACACCAGTGGCTGTACGTGGAGGAGTAGGGAATCAGACCCAGTTCTCCCAGATTAGAGTCCGTGCTCCTAACCACTAGACCAAACTGAGCAGCCTGTCACTCAAGGCTCTCTGGCTCTGTGAGACATTAACCCTTCACAGTCCGTTACATGCTTATACAGCACTTACGAGCTTTTAAAGGACAGTCCATCACAGCTGCATATCTGTGCTCTCATACACACGCTTTATGGCACACTGCAGCAAATTTAGCATAACCAGCCTCATAAATGGGGGGGGGGGGAACCCAGCAATAGCAGAGTCATTTGTTTAAGCAGGAGGAGGCATATAAACAGATTTTTATTTAATACATTTTCATCCCACCCTCCTCCAAAGATCCCTGAGTGGTAGATGGACTCCCCCTAGTCCATTTTGTCTTCACAACAATCTGTGAGATAGGTTAGGTTGGCAGAGAATGACTGGTTCAAAGTCAGCCATTGAATTTTTTTGTAGTGAGCAGGAGTCACCATAAATTTGGATCCTCCCAGGTCTAGTCCTAATTACTATGCCGCATTGGTTCTCAGACAACTCAGAGGTAATATGAAATATGACAAGTTTGGCTTAGGCACATTCCAAAATGGGGGGGACACACCACAGCTTAGGTTCTCAGCTATCAACCCTGACTCATGACCTCCTACTAGTTTCTTCACTGTCCTGGAGAACAGGAAAATCCTAAGGACAGCTCAGATAAATATTTTTATGCATTCACCTCAAAATCATGGCTCTGTTCTTTTTTGGATGATAATGGGAGATAATAGAGTTCAACATGTCTATAAACCCAGGGCCAAGTGAGCCCATTATTCTCTCAGAGGCACAAATGGAATTTAAACATCCCAATTACCGTGAGCTCAAGGTCAAATGCAGGGCAGATTGTAAACAGATCCATTATAAATTGCTGTCCTGCTTACATATGCCATGACATTCACATTCTAATATCACTGGAAGAGTCCAGCATGAGATGGCCCCATTTAAAGAGGTGAAAAGCATCTTTGACTTAATGGCACACTTCTCTACCATGTTAGTTTCAGATATGCAGAACGAGACCTATCATATGTTTCAACACCATCTTCCCTCATCAATCTGAAGACAATGAAACATGGGCAATTCAGTTCACAACACTTGTATTTTTACTGAACAACAGTTTAAATCATTCCAGAAGGTTAGCTGTGTTAGATTACTGCATCAAAATAAAATGGAAGTCCCGTGCACCTTAAAGACCAAATCAGGACAGCTACCTAAGTTAATGTTTCTTCTTTGAATGAGTCCATGCTCAGACTTTCACAGCATAACCGTAGGGAGCAGCTGTGTGGGAATTTAAGCAGTTATGATAATGACAATGCAAACCTTTGCAGTATTATGCCTAAGTCTTTGCAGAGTTTTATCTACAGTAACTTTCCACAGTGTTCTTAACGAAGGGAGCAGCAGGGTACAGTCGCTTTACTTCTGTCACTGCTGCAATAGTCAGTTGACCTGTAGCTATAGAAGCAAAGAGACAGGCAATATGGATATAATCACTGGCCAGAGGATAAGTTTTAGGGGAGAATGCATGTGAAAATTACATTTTGGGTTCTCTCTGTTTTAACCCAGCATGGTATAGTGGTTAAGAGTGGCAGACTCTAATCTGGAGAACCGGGTTTGATTCCCCATTCCTCCACGTGAAGCCAGCTGGGTGACCTTGGGCCAGTCACAGTTCTCTCAGAACTCTCTCAGGCCAACTTCCCTTACAAGGTGCCTGTTGTGGGGAGGCGAAGGGAATGTGATTATAAGCCACTTTGAGACTCCTTAGGGTACAGAAAAGTGGGGTACAAAAACCAACTCTTCTTCTTCTAAATATAAAACATTAAGTGTGTATATAAGCTTCTCAGAGCCTTAAAAATGGAGCAGAATAAAAATTGAAAAAAGAATCAAAACTGCTGTAGTGGTCCAAAGTGGACAGCTAGCTTATACATTTCTTATGAAGCTGCCCTCTGTGACTGTTATCAGAATGTGATTTTTTTCCCCTTCAGTCCCTGCATAGATATAATGACATAACAGCACAGCAGGACAAATACTGGCTTATCATATAAAAAGCATGAACCTTGGGATGTTGCTGAAGTCCATTTTTAAATGAAAACTGGTGGCAGATTCACCCTGGGGTGGTGGTGCATCCTGTTAGATGCTCAAGAGGAGGATGCTATAAAGCAGTGCCCCAAGAACAGAGGGAGCAACTGGGGCATATGGAAGTTACCATCCCATCCAAGTACATCCACAGCAAAGATCTCGGACAGGAATATTGGATTATATAAAATATATATTGACAATATAGTTTTAAATTGTCCTGTATTTTCAGATTTAAGACCAAAACTAATTCTCCCACTACTTGGAGCTGACTCTAATTTCCTGGATGACAAAATTTCTTGCTTGTTAAGAGATGCTGAAAACCAAGTTACTGTATGGGTGGCCAAATATTTGGTGGTGGTTATTGCACAGTGTATTTAAAGAGCCACCTGCCTGGTTTGTTTTGCTTGATTGTGTGTTCCTGTTTATGCTGATGATCAAAAGCAGTGGTGTACCTAGCCTACCTGGCGCCCAGGGCAGATAATCTTTTTAACACCCCCTCCTTTTTTTGCCATCAAGTCACAGCAGACTTATGGCAATCCCGTAGGGCTTTCAAGGCAAGAGACATTCAGAGGTTGTTTGCCATGGCCTGCCTCCATGTTGGCCCCGCTTAGCTTTTAAGATCTGACAAGATCAGGCTAGGCTGCGGCCATCCAGGTCAGAGCCCCTCCTCTGTTCGACAAAATTATTTTCAGTAATAATGATGAAATAAAACAAATAAGAACAATGGCCAGACGACAAACTTGAGTGGGCAGCTGTTTTGGTCTGAAGCAGCAGGACAAAGTTTCGTCTTAAAGGTGCCACTGGACCCAAACTTTGTTTCAGTGGCCAGAAAAGGAATGCAGACAGTGAAAAATTTATTTTATTTACCTTTGTATATATAATCATGCCAGTAAAAAAAAAAAAAATCAAATTCCAACACACTATTCCAGCATGGTATACTGGTTAAAGTGTCAGACTGGGATATGGGAATCCAGGTTTGGATCTCCACTCATACCATGGAAGCTTGCTGGGTGATCATGGGCCAGTCACATCACTCTCAGCCTAGCCTTGACCTGGATAGTCCCAGGATAGCCTGATCTCATCAGATCTCAGAAGCTAAGCAGGGCTGATGTGGAGGCAGGCACAGAATCACAGTCCAAGTGTGTGGGGGGAAGCCCAGCAGAACCAGTGCAATGTACAATGCCCAACAAACCAGTGCCATTTTGGCAATACCAGCAGATGTCAAGCACAGGATTACAGTCCAAGCAGGGGGTGGGGGTTGGAAGCCCAGCAGAACCAGTGCAGCATACAGTGCCCAGAAAACCCAGTGCCTTCTGTTCATAATATTAACAAAGGTTTGCTACTACACTATTCTTAAATACATTCTGTCACCAAGCAGGATAGGGATGAGACCATGAAGTGAAAATTAAGGAGGGGAGGCACAGAAAAATAAGGTAAAGGGAGACAGAAATGTATGAGCAACGTGTGGAAAAGGAGAGAAATTAAAAGAGGGAAAGTTTGTTTTATCTTGCTGCTACACCCTAACTGCTGCTTCGCAAGATCTGGCTGAGTTGGCTACACACAGGCATAATTCTCTTTCAAAAAACACATATAAAGACAATTCTTATATTGTAAATTGGCCTCTCAGCAAAGTGTTGTCCTCTGCTCTGCCACAGCGTCACTGGAAAATAAAAGCTGAAGGGTTTTACTAATTGAATTAATAAAACAGTCTAGCAACTGTTGACCTAGATTTTCACTACAATACTATCAGGTACTGTCAATGGGGTCCATCAGCAAATCTGAGACTCAACCTTGTATCTACAGTGCAAATTGCTTTTCTAATAGTTCATCACACAGCCTGCGACAATTGCTAATAGTCCAGATGGAGTTTGGCCATTTGCATGTTTGGAGCACTGAGGTCAGACAGGCAGCTCAGGAGAGAAGGAAGCACCGGACAAGGAATCAGAAGCTGGCAAGCAGCTGTTTGAGGTGGTGACTATGGGTGCCTGCTGCTCTCCAGATGCTTTACTGGGATCTTGTGCTCCATCTGGTGAGCCTGGCAAGTTATTTTTGTACATTAAAGTTTGTTGAAACCAATGCTGCCATCTAAAACTAATGGGAGCACTGGGCTGAAGCAGACACAATCTGTGCAACAGAAGAGTGATGCATTAGAAGAGGCTTTCGTTTTGTTTTTTGCTCAGTGCCCACATGGGATGCATGCAGTTTCCCAAATGAGTCCAAAGGAGAGCATAGTAACAACAAAGGCAAACAGTGAAAGAACAGATTTTGTCTTGGGCTGGTCCTTGTCTTATGCCTGAACATCTCTCAAACCTAGAAACCATGTTGAGTGTACACGACTGGCACTTTCACTGCTTTTTCCTTTGTGACAGTTTATGCATGTGCCCTCGCTAGACGGATGTACTAGGCCTAGAACAGGGACTTGGAGCCCCATTTCATTCTTTAGAGTTTGATGTTTAATACACTCTGAGGAAAACCTGACTCCCCACTTGAGAAAACTGCTTTATTCTTCCTTTGCATCTATTTGATGCAAGGCTGCCCTAAGATAATTCTTTCTTTGAGCAGCAGAAGTTTTGAATGTGTTAGAAAAGATGCCAAATTAGAGTCACTTCTGTTGACTCAATGCTGACAACACAGTTAACATCTATCTTAATAATCTTTAATGGACACAACAAGTAATCAGATGAATTGCAGGTCGACACATACCACATCAGGCACTAGGGCTGCCAGTTCAAGGTTGGGAAATTCCTGAAGATTTGGGAGTGGAAACTAAGGAAGTCAAGAATTGGGGAGCGGAGGGACCTTTGCGGTGGAAAGTGCTATCAAGTTGCAGCTCACTTATGGCAACCCCATAGGGTTTTCAAGGCAAGAAATGATCAGAGGTAGTTTGCTATTGCCTGTCTCTGCATAGCAACCCTGCATTTCCTTGGTGGTCTCCCATCCAAGTACTAACCAGGGCCAACCCTGCTTAGCTTCTGAGATCTAATGAAATTGCACCATCGTGGGCCATCCAGGTCACGTCCAGGGTAGTAATCTTAGTAGGCTAAAATGACACAGAGTCTGCTCCCCAAAGCAGCTATTTTCTCCAGGGAAACTGATCTCTGTTTGAGGATCTCAAGGCCACCCCTGGAAGCTAGGAACCATACCAGGAACAGAACTGTAGCTGATAAGATGAGAGCCAATGTGGTGTAGTCGTTAATAGCAGTGAACTCTAATCTGGAGAATTGGGTTTGATTCCCCACTCCTCTAAATGAAGCCTGCTGGGTGACCTTGGGCCAGTCACAGTCCTCTCAGAACTCTCTCAGCCCCACCTCCCTCACAAGGGTGCATGTTATGGGGAGAAGAAGAAAGGTAATTGTAAGCTGCTCTGAGACTCCTTCAGGTAGAGAAAAGTCAGGTATAAAAACCTTCTCTTCTTAATATAAAATAGCATTTGTACATATGAATTTACATTTGCAAATATTTCAACAAATCATACTGCTTCATCTAATTCACAAACGCTCTGGTGGAATGAACAGAGGCAGGGACATAATTTCATTCTCGGTCCTCATTGGCAATACATAATAGGGGGGCTTTTGTTGTGTCAGACTTGGAGGATGAGAGATACAAGACTGGAAAGTTTGTCAAAATCAGCCTTTCCATTTCAAACTAACAGGACTGCTGGTGGGAAAGAAGCATAGCCTGTATAAAAGGGCCCGCACGCCTTGGCCTACCAAGCCAAACACAGCCTACCAACCATGTATGAAGACCCATAAATAAATCTCATGTTTTTTCTGCATGTTTCACACACAGGAGGATTCTATGAAAATATTCACCTTTTGACTGTGAATACTTCTTCACATAAACACCTATTAATCTGCGGTCAGTTTTGGTTTGGGGCTCTTAGGGCCCCTTGGGTTTAAGGTTCTCCACTGGTAAGGAAGGAACAGTCATCTTGTCTGAGGCTGATGGAGGGTTGCCCTGCAAACAGTTGCCAGCACAATGGTCATTGGAGTTCCCCGCTGGCTGCTCAGCTTGCTGGCAGCCATTCAGGTGGCTCTTCTGCTGAATGACCCATTTGGTCCTCAGCCACAAGAGGGGACAGCCTGTTAAAAGAGTGTGCTTGGTTTAGAGCCACTGACATAATCAGGGTATTAGTAACGGTAGGAGATGTTTCGACATCATCATCCCACAGTGGTCCACCACAACAGCTTCACTCATATGAGCACAGTCTGCTAGGGGTGCCAACTTACAAACTGTTAAGATTATGTATTCTCTTTTGTAGCTCCCATCTTGTAGAATGGCTTGCTTCAGGAGCTCAGGAGGGCTCCTATACTTCTGAGGCTCCTATACTTCCGCAAAATCTCACACAGAAATGAATGCATACTTCATCGACTGTGAAGGGCAATTGCAGCTCTCACCTTCAAGAAGCTATGTGAGCATCACAAGGATCAGCAATCCTGCTGGCATGTAATTTAAAGGGAAATGCTGCAGCTTATACAGATGTCTGTCCTTCATCACTTACTTGATGCCCCTGTATTTTCTATTCAGAAAAAGAAGAGATTGGGGCCGAGGACAGACTGGCAATTTGCCCCGGTATCGAGTCGGGGCAAAAAAACCCGGAGTAAACGATACCGGGTTTTCCCGTCCACACAGCGGGGGCCTCTGCCGGAAGAAACGGGACGGAGGCGCGCGGGAGCGTTCAGATTGCCGTGCCGGAGGCGCGCTATATTCGCTGTTTCCCCATTATTTCGGCTGTGGGCGTATGTGCGCATGAGCGCTTGAGCGCTCATGCGCTCATGCGCATAAGTGCATTTCGGCGATTTTTTTTTTTTGCCCTGCAACGCCGGCACCGCATTGGGCAGTGGAGCGGAGCACAGCCAATCACAGTGCTGCTGCCTCGTGCCCAACGCGGGTTGCTCCCGGCTTTTCGCCTGCGCGTTCAGACTCCCCGGAAGCGGAGAAACACGCGACGAACGCAGGCTTTTGGATTTGCGAAGGCTTTTATCAGGTGTTTTTTTAATCCGGCACTGAAGCGCGAGGGCTCCGGTAAGCTCCGGGTGGGGGACGCCAGGCAGATGTGCCTGTGTGAACATTCCATTTAATCCGATATTGAGTCGCTGTCAGCCCGGGTCCCATCCCGCGGCAAATTGCCAGTCTGTCCTCGGCCTGGATTTATACCCCACCCTTCACTATCCAAGGGAGTCTCAGAGTGGCTTACAAACTCCTTTCCCTTCCCCTCCCCACAACAGACACCCTGTGAGGTAGATGGGGCTGAGAGAGCTCTGACAGTAACTGCTCTTTTCCAAGAACAGCTGTGTCAGAATTATGGCTTGCCCAAGGTCATCCAGCAGGTGCAGGTGGAGGAGTGGGGAATCAAACCCGCGCACTTAACCACTACGCCAGGAATCAGCTCCTGAATGCAAAACTGTATCATGTGAAGGTGCTCTCAGAAAGGCAGGACACTCTTAAGTGACAATTCTGGTAAGATTGCGGCTCCAATTTCACAGCAAGCAGCATCTTGCTCTGTGTGGGGAATCTATCAATGTGTCTTGCAGCATACTGTTGCCCAGTGCCCACTCACTCAAGAACAAACTGGACTACCTACGTTCTGTAGTCACATTATCACTGCCTGTCCTATCTACATATTTTGTTTTTTGTTTTCTGATGTTCTTATGAAGGCCTTGGCCTCTATGCCCTATTGTTGGCTGTCCAGAGGAACTGGTTGGCCACTGTGTGAGGCAGGATGCTGGACTGGAGGGACCACTGGTCAGATCCATCAGGGCTCTTCTGACGTTCTTATGAAGGCCCCAACCTCTATGCTCTGTTGTTGGCCCTCCAGGGGAACTGATTGGCCACTGTGTAAGACAGGATGCTGGTCTGGATGGACCACTGCTCTGATACAGCAGGGTTCTTCTTATGTTCTTATGTAATCCCCCCCCCACACACACACCTCATTTATGTTGCATCATGAAGGCAAGCAGTCTTCATTATTCTGCATACTTGAATAATATGCCAAGGGAATTCAGAGAATACAAAGTTATCCTCCAGTCACCCTAACACCTGGGTTTGTCTAAATTTTAAGGTTGGGGATCAAGAGAAATCTATTTCAAGATTACAAAAGGAGTTTTCAGTTCTCGGGCTGGGACTAGAACACTTTCTTATTTTTGCAACTTTCCACAGGAAGTTGCAAGAGCAATTTATAGTGTAAATGAGCTCACAACATCTGGAAACAGCTTAAAACAGTACTTCAGGATATTTTCAAGGACAAATTAGCATTTATTTATAAGATGCTTTGGATGGGGCAGAGGAGAACGCCTGTTCAGTATAAGTACACATACTTAAGAAAAGGTCCACAGCTTGGGAGAACTCCTGGGACCAGCCATATGTCTGAATCTCCAGGTGACAGCTGTGGGCAGCTTCAAAAGCTATGCCAGTTGCATGTAGCAACCCTGGGAGGATGGGGTACAAATATGATAAACAAACGAATAAATAAATAAATTTGCACTCAGGTACTGTCAGCAGTTACTGCAGCGTGCCCTATGAAGGGCTACCTTTTAAAACAGTTCTGAAACTTCAGCCCATCCAGAATGAAACAACGTGTCTTCTGCTGGAGCTTCTATCATGCAACCTTTTGTGATAATTCCCATTGGCAACCTAAATTCAAGGAATTCATTTCGATGCTGAAAACTCTAAGCAGTCCATGTCTGGCTCACTTTAAGGCATGTCTTTTCCAATACATTTTGCTGCTGAGTCACAGCTGAATTATGGTGACCCTGTAGGGTTTTCAAGGCAAGAGACTAACAGAGATGGTTTGCCATTGCCTGCCTCTGTGTAATGACCCTGGTATTTCTGGGAGGTCTTCCACCCAAAGACCAGTCAGGGCTGACCCTGCTTAGCTTCTGAAATCTAACTAGATCAAGCTAGCCTGGGCTATCCAGGTCAGGGCTTTGCAATACATACTACACCTCAACTCTCATGAATTAAACACATTAGGAAACATGTTGCTTCAGATGCCAGCACTACCAGTGGCGTGGCTACCTTTTGCTAGAAAGGGAGTTTTTAAAAAAGTGGTGACAACTGCATTAGGAACTCCCATTCATAGACAGATCTATGAGACCTGCACCAATGACTTTTAACAAGGTTAGGGCAAACTGGGAATGCCATTCCCCTGGTTGGGGCAAGCAGGGATCACCTACTCTTTGATCCAATTGCCTGTTGCTGCTTGTAAAAATGGGGGGGGGGAACCTGATGGCATTGCATGTGTCATGACATCAGTTCTGGGGAAATGCCAGAAGTGATGGCGGGCAGCTCTAAGAATTGCTAGAAACGCTATGGTTTAACCTGCCATCATTTCTTGGTTTTCCCCGGAAGTGACATCATCATGGCCTTGATGTTGACCCCTGCCATGTCTCCGCCACTAACCTTTCTGCCAGTTGCCAGGTTCAGTGTGGGAAACCCTAGGGCAAACTCACCTAATTCTGCCAGTGCTTTAAAGGTTTCTGCTTTTTGATCAGCCCTGGTTTTTTTTAGCATTACATTGTAACAAATTAATCATTTTTAGTTATTGTTTTATTGACATGATTAGCACCTTTTAAACTTCTTTGAGGGTGTTTTCTGGTAGAAATGTGGACTATAAATTCAAATATAAATAGATTCTTGCTTCCTCATTCCAGCCATAAAAAAATAAAGACATCTGCATCCATTTCTGTGATTTCTTTCTAAAAGCAAGAGGGTGAACTCCAGCAGATGCAAACTAAAGATAGCGATCCCAGAATATAGATGCCATACATTTTGTGCTCAACGGAGGTTATGAATCATGAATAAACTATCTTCAATCACAATTATTCTGAGGCAGAGGTTGATTTCTATAAGACATGCACGAAGGCTCAGTCCTCTCTGTCATAATCTCTGACGTGAAAACTTTCCCCCTCAATCTAGGGGCTTTTTTGCCCCCAGTTTGTTTTTATATTGGGGTGGGGGCTGGCTGAGGAACAGGATCTCTGGATGTGCTTAGTTAGCTTCATGCTGATAAGCCTCAAATCACACTAAACACTGCTTTGAGGTAATTCCTTCCATAACATATGTTAAGTCCTTATCAAAGAAACACTTAAGTCTTTAGTACTCTATATCTGAAGATAGAATGAATGTGTGTGTTGGGGGGAACTGCAGTCACAGCAGCAAGCTCTGCCCATACATTGGAACATAAGTATTGACCTCCTGTGCATATACACAAGCACTATACATGACTTTCTTTGGATTATCAGGAACCCTGAAAAAAGAGGTTTCCCAACCACATAGAGAGAGCTGTACAATTGTAGGCTCTTTGAAGACAGAATGAACATGTGTAGACCAGGGGCACAGCTTGCTACCATGATCCCTGTACTCTCATATGCATTCATTCTACTTGCTTTGATTGCTTGAAACAGGCTTATATCTCAGTGAAAGGGCACAACTTCCACCACTATGGCCATGGCAATTTTTTTTTAAATCCTGAAGGCTATCAAATATGTCCTTATGGCAGGTAAAAATAAGGAGTATTATGTATATACGTGCCATCAAGTCACAACTAACTTATGCTGACTCCAGCAGGGGGCTTTCAAGGTAACAGAGAAGCAGAGGTGGTTTTCCATTACCTCCCTCTGCAGAGTCTTCTTTGGCAGTCTCCCTTCCAAGTATTGACCCTGCTCAGAAGCCGAGATCAGCTATAGTATGTTGTTTTCCCTCCCTAAAACAAGGCTTCTGGCACCTTAAACACTACCAATTTTTTTATTCTATCATAAGCTTTTGTGGATCAGAGTCTACTGTGTCAAATCCAGATGGGCAGCCATGTTAGTCTGTCTGTAGCAGTAGAAAAGAGCAAGAGTCTAGGAGCACCTTAAAGGCTTTTGTGGCATTTGTGGCAGGATATGAGCTTTTGTATCTGAAGAAGTAAGCAGTGACTCAGGAAAGCTCCTACCCTGCCACAAATGTTGTTAGTCTTTAAGGTGCTACTGGAGTCTTGCTCTTCTCTACTGCTACTGTGTCAAATGCATGCAGTGGGTTCTAACCAGGCAGACACATAATTTACAAAATCATGCAGGAAAAGAATTCCAACCGGCTAAAGGGCCATGACAACCAAACACTATGCTATAACCATATTTGCTCCAATTGACAGACGCAGGGTTTACATCAAGCATTCCTGGGGTTACAACACCCAGCTAGTGAAGTGAAGAAACAGACTAAAAAGTCTAGGAACAGCCTACTTTAAGACAGGCCCCAAAGAGATAACCACAGAATACCATTGGTTGTTGCATATAGTTCTCTGCTCAAACCAGTCCAGTGCATCATGCATAATCTACAATCCATCCTGAGCAATAATAATTATCTCACACAAGCATTGGGTAGTATGCCTTTCTTTCCTTCAGACCCTCTCTCCCCCAAAAACAAAACAGCCTCTTACCAAGAACTAAGGTTGTCAGCTCTGGGTTTGGAAACACCCGAAGATTTGGGAGGTGGAGCCTGAGGCGGGTGGGGTTTGGGGAGGGAATTCAGTGAGGTATAATGCCACACAGTCCATCTTCCAAAGCAGCCTTTTCCCCAGGTGAACTGATCTCTGTCACCTGAAGGTCAGTTGTAACAGTGGAGATCTCCAGCCACCACCCAAAGGTTGGCAACTTTACCAAGAACAAAGTCTCCTGTTTATTTTTGCTGCGACAGACTAATATGGCTACTCTTCTAGAATAATTATCACAGGAGCCCCTGCTAGGCACAAACTGATGTTAAGAATCCTAAGTAGGTAAATGAAAGGAGTCATGGGAATTCTCCTTTTTCATACTCTGTGCACAAATATTAGAAGTTTCATTAACTGAGGGAAAAGTTGAGCATTGGGAAATTTCCATCTTGTCATGCGACAGAAGTTTAATACTGTACAACCCAGCCTCCTACAGGATTGCCATAGAAACAACAGTTGAATGTATTTTGTTCTTCTCAGAGAAACATCTCCATCTCTTGAAGGGCAATTTATAGTTACTGATGTTGTCCCCAACTAATTTCTTCACTGCTAAATTCACAGGAAGGCTTTTGCACTAATAGTTTTGCTTCCTGAGTATGCTACAAAATATTGAAGTCTAATCTCAGTTCCATTATTAATGAATAAGCCCTTCTGACATTTGGCAGAGGTGTTATTGAAATTGTGATGGGGCAGTATTTGAAGAGGGAAAGGATTTGCATTTGAGGACCTGGGGCATGGATTCATTTTCTCATCTAGAACTGTCTAACGAAGTTTAAAAAATACATTCAACACTTAACTTCACAAATGATACCAGACTGGGTTTTATATGGCATCCTTCACAGTGATGCAGAAGTAAACTCATGTTACAATGATTCCATCCACAACAGAGATGGATATACCTTGGGTCCCTTTTACTTGGGAGAAAGGCACACTTAAAACAGTGCAATCCTAAACCAAGTTATGACCTTCCAAAACTAGTGAAGTCAATAGGTTTAGAAGGATGTATCTCTGCTTAGGATTGCACTGTGTTTTAAATACATTGTTTAAATATATATGTACCAAAGTTATATTATGGGTAGATCCAATGATGAAAGCAGATTGTATGTTTGGTACACAGCAATAAATGTGATTGCAGCATTCTTCCAGAATTTCATTTTTTTTCTTCCTGGTGCTCCAGACCTGTCTACACTTGAACTTTTTCATTACAATGATGAACTTAGTTCTTAATATCCTTTGTTAAAGATTGCAATTCTTTTTCACCAGCTATTCTTGCATAACCCCTCTACAATCAATTCTATGCAGGATTCTTCTCTGCTAAGTCCAGTGGATATTTCAACTACTAATACATTCCATTCAGTATTCAGTCATTAAAGATAGAAATGGATGATATGAGATAGGTTGACCCAATAAAGGAAGCCAGGGCCTTCGGTTTGCAAGATCTGAGCAAGTCTGTTAATGATAGGATATTTTGGAGGTCATTAATTCATAGGGTTGCCATAAATCAGAGGTGATTTGATGGCACATAACACACACACATGGATGATCATTACCAAATGTTAACATACCATAGTGTGCATAAAACTGAAACAGTCTGGGGAGAAAGAAGCTTTGTGGCCTGTTGCAGAAGACCATGTGACCTTCTGTAATGGGGAAAACAGTTCCTTCCCTGGCACATTTGGGTTAACAGTGCAGAGGGAGGGTTGCAGCTCCTTCTGCATGTACACCACAGTCCTAATCCAGAATGGGAAATGTATATTCAGAACCCGACACAAAACACAAGGCATGTATGAGTTTGACACTGTTTATAGGTTGTCCCTGTGGTCTCCACCTTGTGCACTCTATTTTGTGGAATTCAACTTTCAGGTGAAATAGTTATATCTCTCCAAATTACTTTTCTGTTCCAGAAACACTGGAAACCTCAACCCCCTGTGAACAACTGCCGTATGAGAATAGAACGTCCACTAAGGTCTTTGAGAGTAGTTACCAAGTTAGCTTCATCTCTCATTTGAGAACGAATTCCTGCAGAGACTCCTGATTTATCTGAGACATAGCTGAAGCCCTCTTAGAACATGTGGCTGCTTTTGTGTGCTTTTCTGCATATATTTCCTGAGACACAGATTCATTTTGTTCCTTCAAAGCACTACAAGTCTCAAATAATCTCAGAATCAACACTGAGAAGTATCACAACTTCATGGGTTTTTTTTTTCCTTTTACATGTTAGCTAGCTGGTTGTTTGCCTCCATTAATTGAGGGAAGTGACTCTGCTAGTTTGCCTGCATTTTCTTTGCTTCTGTGCACTGGAAGCAACGGAGAGGATTAAGTTACTATTTTCAGCTACTGATATGGTATGTTCCTCACTGCTCAAGTGAACAATTGTTTTGGAATATTCACTGCAGCTAAAAAGTCATTATTAACAATAAACTCATCTGCCCAAAGTACTACACTAAGCTCATGCAAGGAGAGCTGATCCTATGCTCAGGCCACTGCCCATTCATTATCCTGAGTCCTAGACCTGCCACAAGCTTTCTATGTACCTGGTTCATCAATAGGTTGGGGGGGGACCAACCAGGGTTTCAACAGTTCGATTGCTATTAAGACCCTGTCATGCAAGAATACCACTTAGGCAAGGCAGAGGCTCATTCCCTTCCTAGTCTCCTACCCAATATATCAGGGCATACATAACCATTCCTCAGAAGTACACACTAGCTCTATGCAGGGAATGTATTATTATCTGATTGTGAAATTTCAGATAAAATATCTTTATACAGTGTGTGTGTGGGGGGAAATGTGGTATAAAAATATAGAGTTCACTTTAACCAGGTTTTCCACTGGTGAAAAGAAGGAGAGGGTCCTTCTGGTCAACAAAAACTCTATGTTGGGGGACCTGAATGGACAAATTCCATGTAGAATGGAATCTATAGTAAGGAGCACTATTGGGAGAGATTGAGAAGAAAACTTGGCTGGATTTTACCCATAAGATCAACATGGATTTTCAAGGAAAGACCTTCTAGTGGGACACTAAATTCATGCTCTTGGATATCTTGTGAAGAATATATAACTTCTTCTAACAGCAAATTTAATTGTCCAATGTTTAACCAGTAGACCAGTGATATCTGTCCATCCATAGTCAACAAAGGGTTTTTTGCATTCTCAGAATATTTTCCCTCCCTCCAAATATGCAGAAAAAAGTTAGTTTGTATAAGAAAAAGAAATACTAAAGCTGAGCATGTTTACTGGCTGTCAAGAGGCATAAGACATCAAAGGAAGTCTTCAAAAATATGTTTATTTCATCGATTTTTTAACTTGTATGATTCACCAAGTTCAGAAAAGATCCAGCTTCTCCTTATTCAAGCTTACCTCCCTTTATTTTTATTCAAAAAAGATACAGGTCAGGGACCCATTTAATTGTTAACCTTAGGTTCAAGGGAGCCGCTTTAAAAATAACATTCCAGAAACACTTACATGACAAACTATGTAGGTGGGGCATTTGATGAAGGACACACATGAGACTAGCCCCCATGTTACCCTAGTCACACAAGAGTTGGTGACAGGAAAGCAGTTCCCCTGGAGTCCTCAAATGTGGTTTTCTTCTGTGTTTCTGCTATTAATTTATAGACACTTTTGCTCTGTTCTCTTATTTCATCTTGCAAATACTATCTGAACCTCTCTGAAAATAACTCTAATTGTATTTGAAGAACAGAAATATGATTAGACAAGCCTTGCTTCCTTGCATACCCAGATATGTGTCCTATCTTGGTGTGTGGATAATGTGAAAAATACCCAGGCAATTGTACAAACATCCTTGTTTTGATCAGGGCAGTGAATTTTTGCAGCTTCAGAAATTCATATCAAACCTCCAAAGAAAATTGAGTTTGAGGGAAATCCGAGAAGTTCATAAATTGGTGATTCTTTCAGCAACCATGTTTGATAGCCTAGTACAGACAGCAAACATCTATCAAACTGCACACTGTGGGTGATTCCATTGGTTTTGATGTAAGCCCTTCAAATATATTGATCGTTCTGGAAAGCGGACTTTATTGAACAACAGTCTTTTATTTGGTAGAACTCTATTATGCAAATGGATGCACTATACTGAACTTCAATAGATTTTCCTGGTGGACTTTATCTTGGCTGCACTATCCATCAGTTTCTTTCCCTCCCTTTTACTGCTCTAATAACTTAACCCTGTTATTAAATTTAAAAGGGTCTTAAGTCTAACACACAGATGGCCACTTGAAATGCAGCCATGCAGAGATTCAACCTTTCGGCAAACAGGTCATCTGAAAGACGCAACTAACAGTTTCAATTACTTTTGTCACACATTCACACATCTCAGAAGAGAAGTTTTATTGAGAAAGTTTGGAGAAAATCACACCACTAACATAGGAAGAGACCAGCCATATTGAAGAACTTTAGCGATCCAAAAACCCAAAAGATTTTTTTCATTAATCTGAAACTCATTTATTTATTTATCTAAAACATGTATTAGCTGCCTTTTTGCTTTGTGCCGTTCCTCAATGCAACAAACAATCCTCTACTTTAAGGCACCCCTTCTGACCACACCTAATGATAGTTCCAGTTCCTCTTTTTTCTTCCCTTGAAATGCCTCAGGCTTGGATCATAAGAACATAGGAACATAAGAGAAGCCAATGTTGGATGAGGCCAGTGGCCCATCCAGTCCAACACTCTGTCACACAGTGGCTAAAAATACCAGGTGCCCATCAGGAGGTCCTGCAGTGGGGCCAGGACACTAGAAGCCCTCCCACTGCTGCCCCCCCAGCACCAAGAATAGAGTGCATCACCTCCCCCAGACTGAGAGTTCCTATCTATAGTAAAGGTTCCCTTGCTCGAAAGCCAGTCGAATCCGACTCTAGGGTTGCGGTGCTCATCTCCGTTTCAAAGCCGAAGAGCCAGCGCTGTCCGAAGACGTTTCCGTGGTCATGTGGCCGGCATGACTAAACACCAAGGTGCACGGAACGCTGTTTACCTTCCCACCGAAGTGGTACCTATTTATCTACTTGCAATTTCTAGCTTTCGAACTGCTAGGTTGGCAGGAGCTGGAACTAGAGACAGGAGCTCACCCTGTCATGCGGCACCCGGGTCTCGAACTGCTGAACTACTGACCTTCCACAGCCTGCAGTTCAGCGTCTTAACCACTTGAGCCACCGCAGCTCCTCGTTCCTATCTATACCTTGTGGCTAATAGCCACTGATGGACCTCTGCTCCGTATGTTTATCTAATTCCCTCTTGAAGCCATCCAAGAACTCTCTTGAAGCCATCCATGTTAGTTTTAGATTTAATTGTAGGCAAAATATTGGTAATTTGTGTTGAAGCAATCATCACTGCAGTTTGTATGCATGAATTGGAATTTAATATATCATTAGAGGCAACCAAGGCTGTATATGAAGATAAACACCACTGAACACAGCAGGAGTGATTGTGAGTAAAATGCCTATAAATGCACTCATAGGATTCTGCTGAAAAACAGCTATATTTGAAGACATGGGGCAGAAATAGTTTCATGAACCACCCCCCCCAACACTTTTCTTCTTTTAAAAAGTGGGTACATAGGGCCCTAATTCAGGAAGGATCATAGCATGGTAAGAGATGGCAGTTAAGCCCACTGTGGTGTTCAGTGTCAAACTGCATTGCGTGGGATGAATATACATCTGCCCAGCTTCGGATCCAGCATATCCCTGTGGCAAGCAGCCAAGCCAGGCTGTTTATACTCTTCACCTTTGGCTCTCTGGCTTTTACTATTTGTAAGAATACTGCATTTATGCGGGAGGCTTATTTATATAGGTGGCAAGAAACTCATGCATCCTCTCTTCCTGTGTTTTTTAAAGAATACCAAAGATGCCATCCAAATAAACTTGTGATAATTTGTGAGTATCTTTTGGAACAACTCTGATCTTGTCCCAAAATGTACTATCTCGCCTCTGGCAGAGGGTAGCGAAAGCATACGAGGTACAGGCCTGCAAGTAACTGACCCAGACCTGGCCACCAGTTATAGCAAAGTGATGGGGTCTGTACTGTTCTGCTCTTTCTTAGTAGGAAGCCACTTGTTAGTATAGGGTTGCCAGGTCTGGACTGGAAAATACCTGGAGACTTTGGGGGTAGATCCAGGAGAGGGTAGGGTTTGAGGAGGGAAGAGGCCTCAGCATGGTACAATGCCATAGAATCCACCCTTCAAAGCAGCCATTTTCTCCAGGGAGCTGATTTCTGTCAGCTGGAGATCAGTTGTAAAAGCAGGAGATCTCCAGGCCCCACCAGGAGGCTGGTAACCCTATGTTAGTAGATCCCTGAGTCCTGGTCTAAACATGCAGCAGAATGAGACAGTTGGAATCATGTGGTGGTAGAACAGAAAGTACTGCTTCCGATCTCAGTTTGATGATCGCATTTTCAACTTGTTTATAGTAATGCTATTCCTTTTACAATTTTATTTATTTTATGGTACTTTTAGCTCAACTTTCTCTAAATGATCCCCTATGAAAATAAACTATACACATAAACACACAGGAAAACTCTCACGGAACAAAGAAGAATCGGGTTATAACCTTCTCCTAAGTATGCTAATTACTTATGGGGAATTTTGTTTTTACAGAGGAGGCATTTAAAATGGTATTATCCACATGCAGTCTAGGTAGCACAATCCATTCTTTCTCAATATTTTGCCATCAAATCATAGCTGACTTATGGCGACCCTGTAGGGTTTGCAAGGCAAAAGACATGCAGAGGCGGTGGATGCTCCTTTGCTAGATGTTTTTAAGCAGAGGCTGGACAACCATCTTTCCGGTATTTGTAGGGCTATCTTTCAGCTACGCTCCTGCAGAGTGCAGGGGGTTGGACTAGATGACCTGCAAGGTCCCTTCCAACTCTAACATTCTATGATTCTAGAGGTGGTTTGCCATTGCCTGGCTCCATGTCACGACCCTGGTATTCCATGGAGGTCTCCCATCAAAATACTAGCCAGGGCCAACCCTGCTTTGCTTCTGAGATCTGGTGAGATTGGGCTAGCGTGGGCTATCCAGGTGAGGCAACATTCTACTTGCTTAGAATTCTATGGCTTCTATTCTGCTGCATGGGTAGACCAGTCCAAAGTATAGTGTTACAGTAAGCATAGAATTTATTGGATTTTAAATACTGTCAGTCATGTGACATTATCTACTGGTATGAAGATGCGAGTTAACATGGCTTCAGGGACACCCTCAGTACAGGAAATATGGGGAGAAAGAGACTAAAAGCCTTTTCAGATCTGACTGTGATGGATAATTCATTGGCAAGGTCAATCCAGGCAATGGAGAGCAAAGGACATTGCACTTTCAGAAGCAGAGACGGTCTGAGCTAAAACTCAGAACTTGTTTTGCAAACTGTTGTTTTGCAATCCAACAACATTCCACTGCCCTGCAACTATTCAGGAACAGTCTAGTTACAGGGTGATTCTGCATCTAGCATTCATTCCATATTTTCTCAACTGGCAGGAAAAAGTGTAGCTCAAAACCACATTCAAATACCCTGGGGCAATGCTGTACTGACTGCAAAGTCACCCCTGAATGGCCATAAATCTATGCAGAAGGTACCATAAAACCTGATAATCAAAGGAAGCGAAAGTGGCATGCAGTGTGGAGGGTACCATAAAATCTGATGATCAAAGAAAGTGAAAGCAGCATGCAATGTTGAGGGGAATTTCTGTTCCAACATGGGTTTTGTAAAACAACAGAGGGAAAAGCCAATACAGAATCACCCAAACCCTGGTTGGTTCCTACCTCAATGCCATTTTTACCCGAACCAATAGTCTTTATCCTGAGAACAGTCAGATCTGCACATGTTCTAACATCACAAAGAGCAATAAATGAATATGTTGTCGAGGGCTTTCATGGCTGGACTTCATTGGTTGTTGTAGATCCAGTGTTGTAGGTTCTACAATGCCAAGACCACAGCCATACAGCCTGGAAAATTTACAACAGCCAATAAATAAACAAACAAATAAATAAATAAGCTAATTTAGACTGTATTGCCCTCACTCCAAATTAGCTTCATGTGCCCACTATAACAATGACATCCAATTGGTTTTGTGACAACATCACTGCTCTAAAGATGAAGACAACTCGTTTCGAATGGGTAGATGGCATCAAAGCTGCAGACAATCTGTGTTGTAAAGAGGGTATGAATAGATAAAAGAGAGATAAATAGGTTTTTGTCCTAAGCACAGTTTGATCCCCAACTCAAAGTTCCCTGCCGTCATCAGAAATGTTCACTCAAAAACGTTCAGAATACCCTTAGAAGAAAGCAGAGCAGATAAAAGAGTTGCTTGGGATAATCCTTTATGATGCTC
Organism: Gekko gecko; assembly: GCA_029375565.1. Taxonomy (NCBI): domain Eukaryota; kingdom Metazoa; phylum Chordata; class Lepidosauria; order Squamata; family Gekkonidae; genus Gekko; species Gekko gecko. The sequence continues at coordinate 144,613,576 of JAPDNY010000006.1, forward strand.
TATTCCCAACAAAAGGACATAATAGCCACAATCTAAATTAAGTAGACAATAGTAGACATATAGCAACTTAACGCAGGTAAGTATAAAATTTTAATACAAGTATTATTTTAGAATCATAGAGTTGGAAAGGACTTCCAGGGTCATCTAGTCCAAAGTGGCGATGAGCATTTCCCTGGATATATAAGAAAGGGCCACAAGAATTAAGCACTGATAAGGTTTTGAACTATAAGATTTTCTACAGATAAAATGTCAAAATAAGGAATGTCTTTTCATAGCGTATCATCTAGGAAGATGCATCAGGACATTACTAATAGCTGGGATTTTGGTGTGGGCCAGATTGAGACTGCCAATTGCTTACCCTTAAGCAAGGGCCCATTCTGGGGATATGGCAGCAGAAGTTAAGCTACAGGGTTAAATAGGGAAAAGGAAGGTACACCAAGGCAGTGGTCCAAGAACCAAAAGTTCTTGACCACCATGCAGAAGCAGTAAAGCAGTCCATGGATCTCAAACAACTTCTTCATCTGTGTTATTTCAGCATTTATTTATTTATCAAATTTCTAAATTACATTTTTCACCCAAAGGTCCTCAAGGTGATTCATGTGCAAATGAAAACAGAAATGACTGTTTTTTTAAAAGTGGCATAAAGTTAACATTTCTGACATTCTCAGCAGCCCAAGCTTGTCAGAGCTCAGAAACTCTGTTTAGTACTTGGAAGGGGAACCATCAAGGAAGACCATGATTTCTGTCCAGAGGAAGGCAATAGCAAACCACTTCTGTTTTGAAAAACCCATGAGAGGTTGCCATAAGTCAGTTGTGACTTGATGACAAGTTATTATTATTGTTGTTGTTCCATTATCAGCTCTACTCTTCAGTTAATGAACAGTAAGAGTTCTTAGAGCTCAGAACTTATGGCTGTAGCAAGGTTTGCCAAAAGGTTTGCCAAAAAATTAAATCAGCATTCTTCTGGGCATGGAACAGCAGTCACTGGGGGTGTGGGGGGAGGTATTTGCAAATTTCTTGCATTGTGCAGGGGGTTGCACTAGATGACCTTGGAGATCCCTTCCAACTCTTTGATTCACTTTTCATTTAAGTAGTACTTAAATGCCCTATTTGATCTGGAGTGTGTATCATTGTTTTTATTATTGATTTGATATTTTAGTTGATCACATATTAACTTAACATATAGTTTACGGTGTTTCTTTCATTGTGCGTCATGATATTTGTGTATACACCATAGTCAAAATTTATGTTAAATTAGACTTATACTAATTTTCTTACATTCTACATATCTCGGCATCCTATCAAATACACAATCTATGAAATTAATTAGAGCTTAAATTTCTAACAATCTATAAACTTGGTACCAATATTTTTCAAAATCTTCATTTTTACCTCGTAACATAAACGTTAATTTTTTCCATTTCTGCTACTTCAAGCAATTTATAAATAAAGTCATCTCTAGTTGGAATGTTTTCGGCTTTCTATTAGGAAGCCTTCCCCTTTACTACCAAATTCTTTACTACTTAATGGACTGACTTCACTCAAAAAGAGCTACTCAGCACCAGTGTTACCTCTTTTGCTGTGCTTTTGTTTCTAGGGACCAATAAAGGAGCTCATTGCCTTTTGTTGGCCTTTGGATCTATCAGTCAATTTTAATAATTAAAAACATGTCATGGGCTCATATATGCTTGTTCTCATCCATTCTCTTTGTTTGTACTGCGATCAGGGAAATAAGGAATGTAGCCCATCTAAAAGTCTTAATTCTTTTACCCAGAAAGGCTTGAGCAGGTTTCAGTTTGATTAAAGAAGGCTCAGATTTTACTGACCATGGACAGAAAATGCCAACACCTATAGATGCTTACAAATGTGTTTAGTAATTTGATACTAATCCCTAGGAAACTGAAATATTTATGCAGGCTTAGATCCAGAATCTTGATGCAGAACTCTAGAAGCCTGGCCAGTTGGAATACCTTTCCAGACATACCTCTCACTCAGGTTTAGCAGACATTGCTGTGTATTTCAGAATTATCTTCACAAATACTAACTGAGCTTTTAGTCTCTCTTTGAAGACTAAATACATAAGCGTAATCACACAGAGATATGCATATCTATACCAATGCATGGGTTATGCTCTGCAGTGCTAATTCTCTACCTTCCCTTCCGTTTAAAAATAAAATGTGTCCCTTGAGCACTGCGGCCCAATTTAGATGGTCTCTTCTCTGGTCTCATTATCAGGGAAGGATAATCCTATGTGCCGTGGGCAGGTTCAGCAGTGCATTCTCAGGAGGCATGAAAAGACACTCCCTGAAATGACTACAGATACCAAGGGCATAGGAGAGGCAGCACTTACAGCAATTACATGATCCAAAAGAAAGGGCACAAGGAAATAAAGTGGATTACAAAGAAATTGATTCTCACAAATTAGCTATGGGGCTTTAATAATGGAACAGGAACTTTGTTACAAAAAGGAAAAATAACTATAAACCTCAATACAGTTTGTAACCATAATGTCTGTGAAAGACCTCATCTGGCCTCCTGAATCTCGAAGGCACAGCAGCTGCAGTCTGGGGAAAAGAAGGTGACCTAGCCACATGGTTCTCCTCTGCAGACTTTAGTAGTCCCCCTTTGATAATGCCTTCTTGTGCCTCATGTAAAGTCACCAGGCAAATTCTTTTGTAAACCTACCCAGAGAATTTATCCCAGTATGCATTCAGAACACAACATGACATAATAATTCAATCAAGTTAAACACCTTCCCATGAAACTGTCAAAAACTCATTTCAGAATCACATATGCAAAATCTGCCCTGCTTAGGCATTCCTATTCTAGACATATATTGGCATATTGGTCAGCTCTTTCTCATGCGAAGTGTGGGACATATAGTTCTCTTAGGTGGTTATGGACCACTAACAGAACATCAGCAGCCTCTTCACCCAGTTACAATTTCTATGGTTCTTCAGGGGAAGCCATGACAGTCAAACGTTTAGAAAATTAATACAGGAGGACTGTAGCACGTAATGATCAAGTGTTAAGATTCAACAGGCTACTACCACACAAATGCTTAGCAGGGGTCGTTGTTATAGCAGTATCAGCAGAACACCATGAAACATGGACAAGTGTTGGGTGTGCGTGTGTGTTATGGCTCAGTGGCAGGCAGAGAACAAATTCTGAGATCCAGTCCCTGGTATGTCCACTAGGTGGTTTTGTGATCAGGGCTACAAAGGTTGCCATCTCCAAGTTGGAAAATTCCTGGAGATTTGGGGGCAGAGTCTTAGGAGGGAGGATTTGAGGGAGGGAGCTCAGCAGGGAAGTAATGTCACAAAGTCCACCCTCCAAAGCTGCCATTCATCCCCCCCTCAGGGGAGCTGATTTCTATAGGCTGGAGATCAGCTGCAATTCTGGGAGAACTGGAATTGCAGCTGATCTCCAGCCTATAGAGATCAGTTCCCCTGTGGGGAAAAATGGCAACCTTGCCAGACAAAAATACCCTCCAGGGCAGGCCCGTAGCCAGGATTTTTAAATTCAGGGGCATTTAAATAAGTCGGGGAGCACCCTGCACCCCCCCCCCCAAGAAGTGCCACAAATAAAATAAAAAATAGAAGTCAGGGGCCCTGGGCTGGATGGGAAGTCAGGGGGCCTTAGCAGTAAGTCGGGGGGGGCAGGCCCTGAGATGCCCCACTGTAGCTATGGGCCTACTCCAGGGCCCTCCTGACATTCTAAAGCATACACATGAAATACTTGATTAGAATAGATATGCTACTATCCCCCAGTGGTACTTTCCCTGGTGTCAGGACAAACTGGACTCCCCAATCAGCAGCTCTATCAATGACAGCAAGTACTGGGAAAGAGCTTCCTTTGCTTTATCTTCTGGAGAGCAACAGCCAGTGAGTGTAATCAATGGCGAAGGTGGATCATGAACACATGTGCACACATGAAGCTGCCTCACACTGAATCAGACCCGTGCAGTATTGTCTGCTCAGAATGGCAGTGGCTTTCCAAGGTTTCTGGCAGTGGTCTTCAGTGTTCCCTCTAAGCTGAGTTAGTTTGAGTTAGCTCACAGTTTTTTAGCCTCCGGCTCACACATTTTTGTCTTAGCTCAGGAAGGATGGCTCCAGAGCAAACTAATTTATACAGAAGCCCAATCACTTGCTCACAATTTTCATGCCAGTAGCTCACAAAGTAGAATTTTTGCTCACAAGACACCACAGCTTAGAGGGAACATTGGTGGTCTTTCATGTCACCTACTACCTGATCTTTCCAACTGGAGATGTTACAGTTGAACTTGGGACCTTCTGCATGCCAAGCAGATGCTCTACCACTGAGCCATGGTCCTTCTCCAGTGATCTGACTTGCAGTTTCATCTGTTCGTATATGTTCTAGTGTTAATAACAGGACATGGAAGAGTTTATAAAAAAATTCTCATTGCTACTGTGACACAAAAACAGATCTCGGCAGGGCAGTGGGTAGAACACAAGACAGAATGAGCACAGGGCTGCCAACAGAGGGGGATGGCGGGGTCAAATTTTGGAGGGCCCAAGTCAGCTGGAGGGCCCTTGAAGCCAGTATCATGCTGAATCCAGCCAAATGTCTTTCCATTGTTTCCATTTATTTTTAAAATGCAGTTCAGGCTGCAGCCACTAGGGTCATAGGGGAACCTGAGTATAGTAAAAGACACTCCAACTTGCCTTTCTCCAACCCTTCTCCAAGACTGAAGCAAATTTGCCTAACAGATCATGCTAAGTCCATCAACAAAGCCAGCACTGGAGCAAGGCAAGATGGCACACTGATGGTTGCAACAGTAATTGCCAGCCTGCAGGTCACTTTCTCTCTTCCTTTCCTTTTGGGTGTTAAAGTCCCTTTGCCAGATACTTTTACCTACTGTTTTATGGGCAGTTGTCAAATGCCCATTGTTAGGACCATCACAGCTTTATGGTACATAATCAATATCCTTTATTTCAAAACAATGCACCTTAACAATTCCCATTATTTTTGGAAATCTGATTTAGTAACTGTATTAGTTTATAAGTCATGGTTCTCTATGTGAGAAACAATAACACTTGGATGACTTAACAGCTTCATTTGGCACTGGTCAGTTTGCTTTTAGGCTTGTCCATTGTGCAGCAATTACACAGCAATGGAGATAATGAGCTCATTTATATACAATAGAGAGCTGGTTGCAATATCTTTCTACTCCCTTTGTGATGTTTAATTTCCTCCTTTCTTCTGGTGCTTTCCCCCCTAAAGGAATTGGGTTTTAGACCTTTATCAAAATGCTGCAGAGAAGAAATTATCCTGGTGTGGTTACACATTGGATATTGGCACTTACACTTCACCCTCATAAACAGCAAATCAGAAAGAAAGAAAGAAAGAAAGAAAGAAAGAAAGAAAGAAAGAAAGAAAGGAAGGAAGGAAAGAAGGAAGGAAGGAAGGAAGGAAGGAAGGAAGGAAGGAAGGAAGGAAGGAAGGAAGGAAGGAAGGAAGGAAGGAAGGAAGGAAGGAAAAAGGTCACACATGTTGTACATGGTTATCTGTGAGGTATATTCTCCAAAGTTCTTCACATTTTTACAAAACTGTAACTATTCTGGCAGATAGCACACATACCATCATATAGAAATGAATAGTTTATTAATAAATATGAAAAACTGTTAAAGCAACAATAAAAACATCTAAAACATTAATAAAATAACAGTTAATGCAGTGATTCGCAAACTGAAGATGGAATCCAAAAGTGGATGACAACTAGAGTTGCCAACACTGTGTCAGCAACTACTTGCGTTCCCTCAAGAAGACACAATCTAAGTTTCTTCGTGCTATTTTACAGGTCTCCCCAGGTGCGCCTAATGCCTTCCTTTGCTTAGAAACAGGCCAAATGAGAATCGAGGCTAGAATTTTATTATCTGGTTTTCAGTGGCTTAAGGTTCATACAAGTCAAAAAGACCTCATTCCCCTAATAACACAAGACCCCCACCAGTCAACATGGATGCAAATGGTTGAGAACAATTAAGAAAGAATAGGACTTTCGCCCTGTACCCTTTTGGTTCAGAATAGTGATCAGGCAAAATGCATTATTAAACAAAGGATTCGAGACCTAGAGCGCCGACGAGATTTAATGAAATCACCTAATTTTATGGCTCCCATTGAAGCTTAGATATGCTATGATCATGGCCCAATATCTTAGTCAGTTAGATGTTACTTCTTATTGGAGGGCATTTACCCTGGCTAGATTTGCGGCTATGCTGTCAATGGTACTAGAAGAGATATAAAAAGATCCCATAAGCAGAAAGACTTTGCCCCTGCACTATGGGTGAAGTGGAATCACTTTGACATGTCTTTTTCCATTGCCCCTTTTATGAAGAACTATGGGACAGGATTATTTCTCCCCTCTTAGATAGACCAACAGTATTTTCAGATAAGGCCTGCCTGGAGAAACTTTTAATAGATGAGAATCCAGCTATCTCCAGGAAAATAGCTAAGTTTTGTGTTTATTTGATAAAATTCCATAGTAAGTAACAGAGCCATACATACATAGGGGTCCTTCTCTTTTCTCCTTCTGGAATGATTTTAAAAATTTTAAGGATTTTAATGCATATTCTGTATTATGTATTTATTATACCTTACATCCTACATGTTGAAATTTAATGGGATTCCTGTTTTACTTGGAATTGCTGTAATTATATGTAAATGATTGTTAATGGTTGCTGACTGGAAATAAACATTCAACGTACCAGAAGATTTGAAGGCAGTGCCTGGGGAAGGTGATGTGTTATGGGATGTGACATCACATATACTAGAAGTTTCCTCAAACATATGGTATTTACCATAGAGACTGGGGAAATACTTATAGCATCACAGAGGACGTGACATCCCTTCCAGGTGGAGGTTTGCTGTGTGAGATGTTACTTCCGGATGACACTCTAGGAACCATTCCAATCATCTCTATGATCTTTATCATACAGTTTGGGAAAATTCCGAGAGCATCACTATCAGTTCTAGTTCCCCTCTGTTTTCTCCTGCTCCTCAAATTATCAAGAGGTGGGATGGACTGAGGCCTTGGAGGGTGGTTGTGAGCTAACAGCAAGCTAATGGAAATCCCAGTGGCAATTAAGAACATAAGAGAAGCCAATGTTGGATCAGGCCAATGGCCCATCTAGTCAAACTCTCTGTCACACAGTGGCCAAAAATACCAGGTGCCATCAGGAGGTCCAACAGTGGGGCCAGGACACGAGAAGCCCTCTCACTGTTGTCCCCCCCACCAAGCACCAAGAATACAGAGCATCACTTGCCCCAGCCTGAGAGTTCCTATCTGTAACTTCTGGCTAATAGCCACTGATGGACTTCTGCTCCATATGCTTATCTAATTCCCTCTTGAAGCTGCCCATGCTTATAGCCACCATCCACCTCCTGTGGCAGTGAATTCCATGTGTTAATCACTCTCTGGGTGAAGTAGTACTTCCTTTTATCTGTTCTAACCTGACTGCTCAGAAATTTCACGGAGTGCTCACGAGTTCTTGTATTGTGAGAAAGGGAGAAAAGTACTTCTTTCTCAACCTGCTCTACCCCATGCATAATCTTATAAACCTCAGTCATGTCACCCCGCAGCCGTCATTTCTCCACGCTAAAGAGCCCCAAGCATTTTAACCTTTCTCCATAGGGAAAGTGTTCCAGCCCTTTTATCATTCTAGTTTATTTATTTATTTTTATTGATTTATTAAATTTTTATCCCACCCTCCTGTCTGAAGCCAGCTCAGGGCGGCTTACAAACAGATAAAATTCCCATAATACAGTCATGATAAAAAACCAAACATTAATAAATACAACATTAAAAATCAAACAAAATAAAGTGCTAGCAACATTCCTCATATTCAATTGTCTCTTCGGCTTTCTGAAGCTATCTCAGGTCATTGGCACAGGCTGTGTTCGAGGGACCTACGGGCCAGGGCTCCACCAAAGTAGATATTAACTATTGGCGGTGGTGTTAGTGGTGTCGGCTCCAAAGGCCTGGTGGAAGAGCTCTGTTTTACAGGCCCTGTGGAACTGTGAAAGGTCCCGCAGGGCCTTAGTCTCTTCCGGGAGCTCATTCCACCAGAGTGGAGCCACCACCGAAAAAGCCCTGGCCCTGGTTGCCACCAGTCTGGCCTCCTTGAAGCTTGGGGGAGCCATCTGGTTCTGAGTCCCCGATCGCAGTGTCCTTTGGGGTACATATGGGGAAAGGTGGTCCCTTAGGTATGCAGGACCCTGGCCCCTTGTTGCCCTTTTCTGCACTTTTTCCAATATCCTTTTTGAGGTGTGGTGATCAGAACTGAACACAATACTCCAAATGAGGCCGCACCATTGATTTATACAGGGGCGTGATGATACTGGCTGATTTGTTTTCAATTCCCTTCCTAATAATCCCCAGCATAGCATTGGCCTTTCTTATTGCAGTTGCACACTGTCTAGACATTTTCATTGAGTTATCTACTATGACTCCAAGATCTCTATCTTGGTCAGTCTCTGCTAGTTCGGACCCCATCAATGTGTATTTATATTTAGGATTTTTTACTCCAATGTACTTTTCTCCCTTTCTCACAATACAAGAACTCGTGGGCACTCTATGAAATTGCTGAGCAGTCGGGTTAGAACAGATAAAAGGAAATACTTCTTCACCCAAAGAGTGATTAACATATGGAATTCACTGCCACAGGAGGTCGTGGCAGCTGCAAGCATGGACAGTTTCAAGAGGGAATTAGATAAACATATGGAGCAGAAGTCCACCAGTGGCTATTAGCCACAGGGTATAGATGGGAACTCTCAGTCTGGGGCAGGTGATGCACTCTATTCTTGTTGCTGGAGGGGGCAGCAGTGGGAGGGCTTCTAGTGTCCTGGCCCCACTGCTGGACCTCCTGATGGCACCTGGTATATTTTGGCCACTGTGTGACAGAGTGTTGGACTAGATGGGCCATTGGCCTGATTCAACATTGGCTGCTCTTATGTTCTTATGTTCTTATCACTTTGCACTTGGCCACATTGAACCCCATTTACCATGTTGACGCCCACTCGCCATCCTTGACAGATCCCTTTGGAGTGCCTCACAATTCTCCCTGGTTCTCACTGCCCTGAACAACTTCATGTCATCTGCAAATTTAGCCACTTCACAGCTTACTCCCAACTCCAAATCATTAATAAACAAGTTAGAAAGCATTGGACCGAATACTGATCCCTGTGGTACCCCACTGCTTACCATCCTCCACTGAGAAAATTTCCCATTTATATTAACTCTCTGTTTCCTATTAATTAGCCAGTTTTTGATCCACAAGAGGACTTGTCCTTTTATCCCATGACTATTGAGCTTACTTAGGAGCCTTTGATGAGGAACATTATCAAAAGCTTTCTGGAACTCAAGGTAAACAACATCTATTGGGTCCCCCTTGTCCACATGTTTGTTCACTCCCTCAAAAAACACTAACAGGTTAGTGAGACAAGATCTTCCCTTACAGAACCCATGCTGAGTCTGCCTCAATAGTTTTTGTTCATTAATGTGCCTACTAATTCTTTCCTTAATAACAGTTTCCACCAACTTACCCAGTATCGATGTCAGACCAACTGCCTATAATTTCCTGGATCACCTTTGGAACCCTTTTTAAAGATGGGAGTGACATTAGCTACCTTCTAGTCCTCAGGAATGGAGGCAGATTTTAATGGAAAAGTACATATTTTTGTAAGGAGATCCACGAGTTCACATTTGAGTTCTTTCAAAACTCTTGGATGTATGCCATCTGGGCCTGGTGATTTATCAGTTTTTAAGTTGTCTATCAGTCATAGGACCTCCTCTCTTGTCACCTCAATCTGACTCAGGTCTTTCAACACCCCTCCTGAAATCAGTGGTTCTTCTTTTTTTTTTGGTAAAACTCTCCTAAAAAGGAGAGAATTTTATTCTTTTTATAAGAAAAGGGAAGGGTAGACAGCTGGAGAAAGAGAAAGATGGAGTGAAGTTTTCTCTGTTAATAAAGGTTAATTTTAGTTAGTAATCAATACCATTTTTGGCATCTATCGCGATTCGAAGATCTTCTTTTAAACTTTACAAAGTCCAAAATCACTCTGTTAATTCAGTTAGTAAAGTCCATTGGGGTTAGTAATCAAACAGCTCCTTGTAGATGGTACACGAACAGTCCTTAAAATGTCTTCTTTTTAGGTCTCTTCCAGTTGTAGATTGAGTCCTTTTCAACTTTGATGTCTTCCAATCCGTCGCCTCCTTCCCCTGGGCTGCCGTCTTCTTCTCTGCCAATTTTAAATGCTGCGTCTTCCTCCAAACTGGCGTGTCTCTTCAAAGATTTTTGCTTTTTAAAGGTGTAATCCATCTTCTTTCTTTTCTCTTTTTCCTTATGTTTCCGGCCTTCAAATTCCCAGGGCGCCATAATTACTGCACATGGAATCGGATCTCTGGTATATTGCCTGCTGTATTCAACATCCCCTTCTACTGGCAGAGTATCTTCTTTTATAAAAGCGGAATAGGCTTTGAGAGCCATGTCCACCTCTTCTTTTAATTCTTTCGCTTCACTGCCAGTTAGGGGTGCCAAAACATTTATCGAGGTAAATCCGAGATCCTCTTTCTCTTCTTCTTTCACGCCCTGAAAACTTAGAATCAAATCCGATTTCTGTTCTATTTCCTTCAATTTCCCCTGTCGACTAATCAAGACACTTTCCACTTTAAGCAAAGTTTCATTGATTTTCTGTATTTGCTCCAGTAGAGGGCGCAGATCCTGTTGATTGACAGCTAGCTCTTGGGGGGGGGCTACCCGGGCCGGAAGTCCCTCCTCTCATCTCTTCCGGTTTCTGCAGGACTTTCCCCGTAGTCGACATTTTGATTTATTATTTACTTTTATAAAGTTCGTGACGCATCCCCAAGGAAGCTAACAGGATCGTATTCTTTTATACAACTCCAACGGTACTTTCACCAACACTGTTTTCCGCTCTGCCCCCCCTCGCGCTCCCTTTGTAAATCTTGCTTCTCAAAAGGGGTGGGGATTCCTCCCTCCTCCCATACGCTTAAACGCTTACGGGGGGGCTCGAATTCACGCTTCAAAATAGATCTTCAACTCACGGTCCGATGCCACTTCTTCTTTTTATATTAAATCGTAACGCTGTCTTCACTCCTGGAATTCGATGGCGCCGCTAAGTCCCATTGCGGGCACAACGCAGCGGGGCCGATTGGGGCGGGGAGAAAGCCTCAATTTCCCGGCTGTCTGCCGGCAAAGAGGTTACTCCCCAAGCCTTTGCCTAAGGCTCACTAGGGTCTTTCGCATAAGCGAAGACCCCCCCTGACTGCGTGTGGGCTAACCGCCTCCGGGAGCGTCCCGAGAGGCGGCCGCCATTCGCAGCGCCGAAACCAAAACCCCCTGAAATCAGTGGTTCTGGAGTGGGCAAGCACTTCTCATCTTCCACAGTGAAGACAGAGGCAAAAAATGCATTCAGCTTCTCAGCCATTTCCCTATCATCCTTCAATACTCCTTTTACCCCTTGGTCATCCAAGGGCCCCACTGCCTCCCTGATTGGTTTCCTGCTTCTAATGTATTTGAAGGAAGTTTTATTGTTGGTCTTTATGTTTTTTGCTATATGCTCCTCATATTACCTTTTTGCCTGCCTGATCACAGACTTGCAATTTTATTTGCCACAGCCTGTGTTCCCTTTTATCAACCTCACTGAGACTAGCTTTCCACCGCTTAAAGAAATCCTTCTTAACTTTTACAGCTTCCATTACTTTGTTTGTTAACCATGCAGGTTTTTTTCTATACCTATTTGTGCCTTTTCTAACCTGCGGTATACATTTTTTCTGAGTTTCTAGGATTGTAGTTTTAAATAGTCTCCAAGCTTCCCCAATGGTTTTGACCCTTTCTACTTTGCCTTTCAGTTTCTTCCTCACATGTCCCCGTATATCAGAGAAGTTACCCCTTTTAAAGTTAAAAGTGGTTGTGTTAGTCTTTTTGGGCAACTCCCTATTTATACAAATGTTAAACTCAATAATGTTATGGTCACTGTTCCCAAGTGGTGCACATTCTATCACATGTGGAAGACAGGAGTGTATAGGAAGGTCAATGGCAAATTTGGGTTTGCATTCGCATAATGTTTGAAACAGCCATGAAACATGGCCTGTTGCCAAGTAATGTTCTATATTTGTAAATATTGAATATGAAAAATAAAAATATAAATGTGTTCAATGTTAACTAACTTGAGATTCTTGTATTTTATACTGGGCAGGGGAAAGCAGCATGAAGTTATTTTGCAAGTGGATCCCAGAAACTAGAATAAGTTTGGGAGTGGTTCCCAAAAGTAATTAGATTTAGAAGTGAATCTCATCTCAGAATGTTGGAGAACATTTGAGCTAACAATGTCATATTCAAGCTAGACAGCATTAGGATCAGATTATCACATTGAGGGGAAAAGAAAGAGAGGAAAATAAAAGAAACGTGAAAAGAAAAGCCATATAAAGAAAAACGTCCTCAGCTGGCACCAAACTGGCACAAACCTGGTAAATATCTATAGGGAGAGCATTCCAGAATCAAACCACCACACCAGAAAATTACCTGTCCTTTGTCTGTTCTCAGGGGCACATTGGGCATGCACATATAACCTAAATACATCTGCCCAATCCCAACTACCTGCCTTCACCAAAGAGATTCATTTTTGCAGTCTAAACCCCGTCTCTGCAATCTGAATCCCTTTTCACCAGGGCTTCTATTTACCAGTAAAAATGTTGACCTTCAATCTAGCTTGCCTTTGAGGAGAGTTATGAGGCCAAAATGCCAGTCTGAGCTTGTCGGAAGAAGGGTGAGATGGAATAACATAACAAATATAAAAATATTGTCTCTTTCACGTGACAGCTTAAAAATTGCTGATATCATAATAACACATACATGGAGAATTCATTTCCCTTATCTCAATTTCATATGGATCTTGGCTTTTAAACACAAGAGGCAGGCATATAAATATGTTAAATAAAAGAATTAAATACATTTTCACTCACAAAGTATGTATTTAATTTATTTAAAATATATTTATATGCCTGCCTGCCTCCTGACAATTCAGGACCCAAAACAATTGTTTTCTTTCTAGATAAAGCTTTTTACATTACTCCTCTTTTCTGACCTTCCCTGAGGCTGGTTGGCTGAGGGAAAGATACTCTTTCTCCTCCCACAGAACTGGAATAATGTCTTGTACTGTTGTGGATAGTCCATGTTCTCAATGTTAAATGGGCATCTTTCTCTTTCTGTAAGGGCTAACACTGCCATTTTGTCAATAGGTCTATGTTCACAGGCCAGGGAGTATCAGGAGAGTTCATGCATTCCTTGAACTCAAGAATTCTTTAGGAAGAAATGGAAATAATAAAAACAAAAACATCAACACTTGACTTCCAGTTCTGGTCTTGAGGCAAAGGGAAGTGTTGTTGCTAGGCTCCATTTATTTTTTAAACTTTTTGTCTATATTTCTTTATTGTATTCATTATCATTTATCTTAAGTTTATTGTTTCTGCTAGAAGCATACAGAATTAATATCTTTACTTGCTCTTTTGCTGTCTGGGTTCACAAATTAGGCTTCAGCCTGTTCTGGCAGCCTATTTTGGTTTCAGCCTGCTGATAAGGCTATGCTACACTTGTTGAGTTTGAATTAGGGATCAGGAAGATGAGAAGCTAGCTTTCAGAGCCTTTGTTTCTTTACATAGCCTTGATATGGATTTTTAGATATCTCTCTGTATGACTTTTAATTTGTCAATTGTACTTAATACTGACTCAAATAAAATTTTAGCAATTTAAGCAATAATTGGCTCTTTAATTAGGGCTATGCTGTTCTAGTGCATGGAATTTTGTTAGTTTAGTTGCTCCATCTCATTTATTGTTTTGTCTGTGTGGTGGTTAAGTGTGCGGACTCTAATCTGGGAGAACTAGGTTTGATTCCGCACTCCTCCACTTGCACCTGCTGATATGACCTTGGGTCAGTCACAAGCTCTGGCATAGCTGTTCTTGAAAGAGCAGTTTGTGTTCTCTCAGCCCCACCTACCTCACAGGGTGTCTGTTGTGGGGAGGGGAAGGGAAAGGAGTTTGTAAGCCGCTCTGAGACTCCAAGTGAAGGGTAGGGTATAAATCCAATCTCTTCTTCGTCTTCTTATCAGAGCTATTTTATTTATAAACATGTCTCACTACAGAGGAGCTATAATGTTTTAGTGTGAAGACCTAGTTTTCTTCTCTATCAGTCCACAGCAAGAGTTTTTCCTACTCTAAGACTCTGCAAATCTTGCAAACTTTGAGACCTTTCAACCCTGTGACTCTTGGACGTTGATAAATTTGGGATCCTTGAACCTTTAGTCCTTGGATTTTGTCCCAAGCCTCATCATGAGCAAAAAAAGACAATACCCATTTGGTAATCAAAAGGATCTCCTAATGAAACAAAGTAAACAAAGAAAACCCAAAGAGTTTTTTGATGCATTCCCAACCTCAAACAGATTTGACATTTTAAAGCATGACCAGGAGAGCCCTAAATGACCTTTAGACTCGAGTCATGCCTTGTTGTTTGATCCAGCTAATCGGGCTATTGTTAACTTGGAGTCCTGTTCCTGTGATCTTCTCCAGATTCTAGCTTAACAGTCTCCCTGACTGCTGAAACCCTGAAGAAGATCTACAATAAAGCTGTTAATAAATCTTCCTTATGTAACATCAACCAGGTTAAACTTCACAGTACTGAGACTAATACCTATTGGTTAACTGGGATGGAAGGGTCCACTGCTCAGGAGGGTCACTTAAAACACCTTGGTTCTGGCTCAATCCAGTATCGCATAGGATGTAGTAACAAGTCAGTCTTTTCCCCATTGTACAGAGCACATGTTGAGGCTTGGATCTTCCAGTTTTGGATAGATCCTCTAAAGACTGCAAAATAAACACTAGGGGAAAGATTTTTTCCCCCCATTCTACTCTTAAGGTATGGTTGAATATTCTGAATGGCATCAGTGATTAGGGGGATTTAGGAGAATTTGATTGTTGAGAATGGAGCAGTGTAGTCAATTTTTGCTTGGCTTCTACCTTATTATGCCAAGTTTAGGGTGGGTGAACTGATGAAGAACTAGCATTGCCTTTCAGTGAGAAGCTTGGTCAACAAGCTGAGGCTGATTTAATCTGCTTAGGTAAGGTTGTAGAGAGAGCCTGTTGGGACACCAATAAATCTAAGGAGGCCCATAATCTCTATTACTTGTACAGATGCCTAACTCTTATATCCCAGTTTATTAATGAGGCTTTGCCCACCAGGAAATCAATGATTTTGGAGCAAATCTTTCAACTCTTTAACCATTTGATGATCAACAGACTGAGGCAACCAACACTCAGCCATCAAACCAGAAATATTGTTTTAATAGAGATTGTTGTTGTATGCTCCAAGAAACCTATAGAAACTATAAAGCCTATAGATGTATTAATGCCAAAAGATTATTGGCCGTTTTGATTGCTGGAAAGAGGCAATATAAACACCTTATTTGGCATTTAAAAATGAAGGCTCTTAAAGGGAGGCTGGAAAAGACTGATTACAGCAATCAATAATCACAATGCCTCACACTTCTGGTCCCCAGTATGCTGCCATATTTCCCCTAGTATCTGGGAAAGTTATTTTGAAAATGTCTTTGGCCTTGCCTACAATCACTAATATACATAATTTATTGGATAATCTTCCTCGTTGGCCCCTAATAACAGATAAACAAATAGCTAGGCTCATAACAAACCTCAAAATTGGCAAGGCCCCTCTTTAAGAGTAATATTTTTGGTTGGAGTATGATTTTAGTTCCTTTCCCTCCAAATATCTGCAACTCTGGCTCTATACCACAATCTTGGCTTAAATCAATAATTATTTCTATCCATAAAACAGGTGATTAATTGCTTCCTGATACTTATAGACTGACAAGTAGGGACCTGCAAGAAACTTGTGGGAATGGCTATCCCATCCCCTCCACTTCTGCTTCCTCCCCCACACTTTCTCCTTCCTGCTACCTCTTTCTTACTCTCTCTTTCCTCCATGCCTGTCACTTCTTTTCGGTCCCCATCCCATCACTCTTTCAGCTCCTGTCACTCTCACAACCTCCCACCTACTTCCTTCCCCCCTCTACAGCAGTAGTGGCAGCAGCTGCTCTCCAGGAAACACAATGGATTGCCAAATACATTGATTAGTTCCTCTTAGGGTTGCCAGCTCCATATTGAGAAATTCCTGGAGATTTGGGGCTGGAGCCTTGGGAGGATGAGGTTTGAGCTTGGAAGTGACCTCAGCAGGGTATACTACCATAAACTTCACCCTTCAAAGCAGCCATTTTCTCTGGGGGAACTGATCTTTGTCATCTGAAGATCAGTTGTAATTCCAGGAGGAAATGACTGCTTTGGAGGGTGGACTCTACAGCATTATATCTGTCTGAAGTCCCTCCTTGCCTCAATCCCCACCATCCCTGGGCTCCACCCATCAAATATCCAGGAATTTCCCAACCTGGAGTTGGCATCCCTATCTCCTTCCCACCCAACAGCCAACCTGCCTTTATCTGCCCCTCTGTCTTCAGTTTTCCGTCTCCTTTCCCCCTGCAGCTTCTACTGAAGAAAACTATGGTCTTCCTCCACAGTGGGGACTAAAGCAGTTTACATTATTCTCTCCTCCTCTGTATCCACACAACAACCCTATGAGGTAGGTTAGGCTGACAGTATGTGACTGATTCAAAAGCACCCAGTGAGCTTCCACAGCAAGATGAGGATCTAAACCTGGGTCTTGGAGACCCTACTCTGAAGCTCTGATCATTATACTACACTGACTTTCATAGGGTGGCTGCAGTTGAACAGTAGCAAGCAGCTAGGCCTAGCTGAATCATGCAAGACAGGTGGTACCAAGTCACCCAGAGGGTGCTGCTAGGCCTAGGCTTGCCAGCCTCCAGGTGGGGCCTGGAGATCCCTCAGAATTACAACTGAACTCCAGACAACAGAGATCTGCCCTCCTGGAGAATATGGGTGGCCTCTGTGGCATTGTATCCAGCTGAGGCCTCTCCCCTCCCCAAACTCTGCTCTCCTCGGACTTCACCACAGAATCTTCAGGAATTTCCCAACCTGGAGCAGCCAATCCAAGTCCCAGGCCTGGCTCCAACCCCCCTGCTATTTAGTCATTCATACTGCAGGAGGAATCCTCCAAAAACCCAGATCCAGTCCTGCTTTTGCTTCCTCTCCCCCCCCCCCGGCTATCTCTCACTGTTGATACAGCAATGCCTGGAGTCAGATCCTTGTGGCAGCCATTTGAAAAGGTACTGGGGGAAAGTCAATCCTCCCTGAGTTTTTTAAAAACTTTTGGGATTTTTCTTCAGTCTCACAGAGTCCCCTGACTCTGTAGAAAAACCTGTTGGGGGAGAGTGTGCCCCCTATCTGTGGAAACAAGTATCTGCACACAGAGGAGACTGCTGAGAACCAGATATATAGATTAGTCTGCTCTCCTATCTAGGTATATTATTTACTTCTTGCCTGCTTATAAAATTATGATCTTGGTTGTCAGACAATCAGATTCTTAGGCTGTCTCAGATTACTTTTAAAATATGAGCCTTTACTATAGAACATTGTGCAGTTCTTGCCTATCTGGCTGCAAAATACACTAAACCATCTGGAGGTAAACTTTATGTGGCTTTTATCGACCTAAAAAGGGCCTTTGATTGTATTCCCCATGCCAGATTCTGGGAAACACTAGCCATGACCTCTATGCCTTCTTTGGTTAATCCATAAATTATACCAAAATAATATTGCACAGGTGAGATGTGGAAACAATGGCCAGCTGACCAAAGAGATCAAAATAAATAGGGGTGTTTGACAGGGCTGCCTTCTGGCCCCCTATCTTTTTAACCTCTACATAAATGACATCAACAATCATCTTTCTGGTGAATTCTTCCACCCATTTCACCTGTCTCGAAGACCTATTTCAAATCTGTTTTATGCTGCCGATTTCATGCTGTTATCTTGGTCACATATTGGGCTAAGACATTTATTGAATGCTTTTGCACTCTACTGTCTCCAGGAGTCCTTAGGTATAAATTATCAGAAGATGAAAGTGGTTGTGTTTCGCAAAGATGCACCTTCTTGCCATCTGTCCTGGTCTTTGAATGACCACCTGATTGTGCAAGTGTTTTGTTATCTAGAACACCTTTTGCTACCTTATAATTTGTCTTAGACAAGACATATTAGCACTGCTAAGAACCATTTTGAGATTCTTTTGGACCACAGGAGGTAACTATGTACGTGTTGCTATTTGGGTCTTTCAGGCGAAGGTAGCTCCTGTATTACTTTATGATGTGCCACTGTCCATAGCTAAGGTAAATGACAAGTATAATTCTTCCCTAATTGCATCCCTACATTCTCTGTGAAATCTCCCTAGGTGTGTCTCTGGCCCAGCTATCCATTTGGAATTTGTTGAACCATTCCTGGAAGCTAAAGCTTGGATAGCAACTTTCCTCTTTAGACTGAAAACTATTTATTCTTTGGAGGAGTGCTATCTGTACCACCTAGCTAAGGATGATTTCCCAAAGTTCATGGTAAAAATTAGATGATGATAGGCTACAGAGAATGGGCTTTTCCCTTGAGCTCTTCAACCAAATGGATTACCCCTTTGCAAGCAAACTGATTAAATCTAGAGTCTTACATTTTGACAAATTGAGTACTGGCTGCAGAGCTTGAAGGATATGTTCCATATACTACGTGGGTCTTTCAATTCCAAAGAGTCTACCTGCTCATTGTAAGTTTCTAACAGTTTCCAAATAAAAAATATTATTCTCTAAGCAAGACTAAATGCCCTGCCTGTAGGGGAACCAGCAGGCAGGTTTCTAGGAATTCCTTTCTCTGAGCAGCTATGTGACTGCAAATCCCGTGATTTAGATACTATCTGGCCCTTTTTTATTGATTGTAATAAATACAATTTGGCCCAGGACAAATGGATCACAATCTATATCCAAAAATGGTGTTTTCTTACAAAACAAGAGGCTGTAGCTATTAGCAGATATCAATCCAAATGTGACTCTTTCAGTTGCAAAATTTTTGTCTACGGCACTTAAGGGCATCACTTCTTAATGTTGAACAATGTATACTTATGTCTCTCATATTGTATACTTATGTTTCTTACATTGTCTGTATATCAATATAATTTCTCCTGTTTGCTCATGACCTGTTGGTCTACAAGTATTAATAAAAAAAGAAAAGAATGTCAATAGTCCATTCCTGACTGCTTCACATACCAAAAACAATGAAGCAGACAGCCACCATGAAATTCATATTTGTAATTGTTCATATGTTGCCACCCAAACTGACATGCAGCTTCTTCTCTAATGATACATCTATGCTATCGACTTTAAATGAGTTTTATGGTGTGTCTCCCACCCCAGCATGGAAAATGTAATTCTTTGATGGTGGGTGGCCCAGAGTTACCACAAAAAATGCAGTGCCTTCATACAACTGTGATTCTCTGAATTCTTGGGGGAGGGGAGCCATGATTACTTGCTGTATGTGTGTGTGCAAACTGCTGTCAAGTCACTTCCAATTTATAGCAACCTTATGAATTAATGTCCTCCCTAATGTCCTGCTGTTAACAGCCATTCTCAGGTCTTGCAGATAGAAGGCCCATGGCTTCTTTGACTGGGGCAATCCATCTCATGTTGGGCCTTCCTCTTTTTCTGCTGCCTACACTTTTTTAAAAGTATAAAGTTAATATAATGTAGGTTTATATTGCAGATCTGCCCTGAGTTTTGCCAAAAGTCACTTTTGTTCTCTTGTACATTTACAGCTTCCCAGTACTGGAATGATCAATATATCTGAAGGACTTTTAGGATTTGGCTCACACTTATTTTACATAGGACAGCATTAATTATAGCCACCTTAGAATCCTGAGGAGGGAGGAACCCCACATGATAGTGGCAGATACAAGTCACTTAGAGAATCTGCAGAGAAACTGCAGTTACTGCATGTGCCAACTCTTCTGTGGAGACTGAAAGGCTGCATCTGGCTTGCCATCTGTGTGCCCTATGATTCATTCTATCGAGAACTGGCGCCCAGGAGGGCAACCACTGCCTCTGTGTTGCTGTAGTTCAAATCCAGACCGATTTACAGCACTAGACATTGAAATCTTCCTATTCCAAAGGATCACAAATTACTGTCTGATCCACTAATTAGGAGCCGGAGACTAGAGCATCTTATGACAGAGGCTGATAACAGAGGCATTCAGAAATGATTTCAGTGTCATTAGCACACAGCGGTGTGGTTTAGCATATGCTTGGTGAGACTAGATGAAGCGTGAATCCACAAGCCTGTCCATTCGCCCTCATACTCCAGCACTGTATTTCAGTATGGTGTGAGCCTGCTCAAGCCTATAGTTTACAGAAGACTACAGAAAAGATCTGCAGAGAAGTATGCCTTTTTCTCTTGAGCTGAGCCCTCTCTAAGATGCCCGGAGGCCTTTTGGCTTGTACCTCTGCTGCTGTTACATTATATTTATTTAACAAAATTAAAAACTGCTTAGCCAAATGATCTCAGGCACAAGAAACAAATTGAATCTTCATGCTGTTTCCAGACTGAGGAAATATTGTACTGAGACAGATAGGTTGCTTGCTTGTAACCAGCCACATGATCCTCCCACAAGGGGATTTGGAAAGGCGCCATCCCCTGTGTTACAGTAGTCATTTAATTGGACAATTACAGATTCCTCCCAATGCCTTCTATGCTAGTCAGAAGAAACACTTTTGTTTTGTGTAATTAGATTGTGGAACTCATTTCCACAGGATGTCGCCAAGGAGGATAATTAAGAATGACACGTGTACAAGGCTGACAAGACAGTCCAAAACAATAATGCTTCCAAATGTGGGAAGAATAAAATAATCCCACATTTCTGGATTAGCCATTCTTGAAGAGTAAAGAATTTTTATATGATCTTCATGGTAGTCATGGTAAATTATTTCATAGCTGCCTTATTAACTGAAGGCTTGTTTTTATTGACAGAGAGATATCTACTGTATTTATTTTGTGATTCTTTCAAAAAAAGCAGGCACCAAACATCAGTCTAATCTGGTTATTACTGCACATCCCACTTTGGCATACTGTCCACTGTAAATACAACTCAGTAGAAATCTGTAAAATAGGTAGACTGAGAAAGAGTGACTGACCCAAGGTCAACCAACAAACTTCCATGGTCAAGTAGGAATTCAAACTTGGGTCTCCCAGATTCTATACCCGGACATTCTTAACTATTATACTACATTGGTTTTGTATAGATATATCTATCTAAATCTTCACTTGATTTGTGTTATGAGATGACTATATACCCAGTGTCCTCCCAAACATTAAAGCCAGAGGAGATGAGATGATATATATTCAGAAGGTCATAAAAACATAAGAGCTCTGATGGATCAGACCAGTGATTTATCTAGTCCAGCACTGTGTCTCACACAGTGTCCAGCTATCTGAACCAAAGGGCCAACAAACAAGGCACAGAAGCCAAGGCCTCACTTTGTTGTTCCAGCTATCTGACCCAAAGGGCCAACAAATTAGGCATAGAAGCCAAGGCCTCCCTTTGTTGTTGCTTCCTAGCCCTTGTGTTTGGAGGCTTACTGCCTCTGTATATGGAAATTCCATTTACTCACCATGGCTAATAGCCACTGGTGGACCTATCTTCCAAGAATCTATCTAACCCCCTTCTAAGCCATCTATGTTTATGGCCATCACTATGGCCTCTGGCAGGTCATTGTCCAATGGCCTATGAACCCCTATGATGATACAACTCTAACAGAAATGTTTAAAAATGCTTCTTAAAAATGAAAGCTATGACAGGAATAAAAATATTACAGAATGTTTTCAGGGGTAGTGGCTGAGGTATATTCATCACACTTGCATGTCTCCAAGCTGTAGCAAACAATTGACTCCTATATGCCTACACTTGAGCTGAAGGAAATGACCATCCAACTCTGTTTGCATTGGTATCTTCATTTGCTCATAGTCATCTCGAAGATGACTACTGTTCCTCTCAGCCTCACATTTATTTGCTGTCAAGTAAGGCAATCTCCCTATCCAGGCTTATAAACGAAGGACTTAAATCCACTACGCTATTAAAAATAACTGTTGAAATACGTCTCTCTTTCATTTTGGCAGCTGACATTTTTAAGAGGATTCCAGGGATGCTTTGCATCTCATCCAACATCTCAAATGTGTTAATGAGTCTGAAATGATATTTTACATCACTAATCCTTAAAAAAATGACAGACTAGATTTTAAAAAATGGCTCAGAATCCACCAAGACATTTTTAAGGCACTGGATAGAAAGATGTTTTGGCAATCTGTCAATTAACAAGTGCTACCTTACACATATCCCTACTCCTAGTCATCCTACTGTATTTCTCCAGTGTGCAAAATGGAGCTGCACACTGGAAAAACCTGCAGACCAAACTGCATAGACATTCATTGGTACCTTTTTTATTTTTTTTACTTGATCTCATATCAGGAAGCAGCAGAGGGTAACAGTATATTTCAAATGCCTCTTCCTTACCTCCAGCCATTGCCAAATTCAGATTTTAAGTCTCCTAGAGGCAGGGATCTATTTTTTTTCTGGCTTATGTTATTCTGTAAAGCACTGTTTGCATTGATGATTTGATATCAAGACAAATAATAACAAAAGATAAACGTGGGAGAAAGAACCATGGAATTGTAGCTTCTAGGTCCACTTTCACACCACTGGACAGGCTAACATTGTCTTATTTGTAGAGGAGACCTTCTGAACACATCTTCTTCAAGTCTTAGACCAGAGGATGGGAAGCTGGTGAACTCAGAGTATCCCACAGTGTTACTTCACAGCAGTGTTCCTTACTTTTCTGAACAGTGACAAAGGAATGGGTTTGTCTCTCTGAAACTGAACACAGAAAGACTGCAGTGGAGGGGAGGGGACATTAATGCGATCTTGAAAAGATAGTGGCAGTAAAGAAGCCCCTCCTAATTGAGCTGGACAGGATGAACTGCCAGTTGGGGACCTGCTTTCTTCAAGTCTGATAGGAAGAAAATAGAGTCAGATCTTATCTTCCCCTCCTAAGTGAAGGAGAGATTGAAAAAAGAATCCCAGCTCTGTGGCAGCCAGTATCAAAGTCAAGGCTCCAATCCCTGCCTACATTAAGACAAACATTGTTTTCCTCATCAGAGATCCAGGACATTTTTGCCCCATCAGGCTTCTTTGGTACTGAAGTGGTGAAGAAAAGATATATCAAAGTTTCCATTCTACCTTGATGGGTGACTTTTATAGTAGCAAAGAGGAAAGCAAGTAAAGACTTTTTGAAACCTTTCTCCTATCAGCTTCTGGCCACAAGGCAAAATGAAGTTTTCTAGTATTTTCCATTTGAAAGAATTTCACTGTGCACTACTAATTCTTGGTGCCCCCCCCCCATTTCTTTCCTGTTTGTTGTATACCCTGACAATTCTCGAAATAGGCTCTGTGCAATGGCTGAGTTGTAATTTCAGAAATAGCATGAAAGTGAAACCTGATTATGTGAACAAAAGAAAAACAACGTTACCATTTTCTTGACATTTGTGGAAAGCAATTATAACTCTCTCCCCAGAGCTGTGGTTTATGACATGATATTCGAACCAGATTGTGAAGGTTTGAAGCTGAATCTTTCATTGAATTATGTGCTTGTTCATGCTTATAATGTTCAAGGGACATACAATGGCAACTGTTCTATGAATATGGACATCTGGTGAGGATCCACAAATAAGTAATATACAACTCTTTTTTAAAAAAGAATAACATGTGGCCATGTCCCAACTGTTCTTTTTGATACATTGCATTTCTGGTAAAAAGTGTTATTGCACCTAAAGGCTAAACAGCTTATCATGGCATAACTTATCAGGAAAAGACCCATTTCATGGGATGTAGGAATACACACACACACACACACACACACACACACAGAGAGAGAGAGAGAGAGAGAGAGAGAGAGAGAGAGAGAGAGAGAGAGAGAGAGAGAGAGAGAGAGAGAGAGAGAGTGTTTCTGAACACCTACCAATATATCAAGGAATTCAGATCTAACTCTAACTGTATCTGTGTTATATTGGCGTGGATGTCATTTAAATTGTTTGTAAATTATTTAGAACTGGGGATGAGCAGTATAGTGGCCAAGTTTGCAGATGATACTAAATTATTCAGGATAGTGATGAGCATGGTAGATTGAGAGTAGGTAAAAAAAAGAACTCTCCAAATAGGCCAACAACATGGCGAATGAAATTCAACATAGGTAAATTTCCATTGGCACAAAAAAGTCTGACTTTTTAAATATATGCTGATAGGGTATGAACGGGCCAAGACTGAGAGGAAAAGAGATCTTGGGGTTATAGTAGATAGCTTGATGAAAATCTCAGTGGCAGCAGTGAAAAAAAAGCAAGCTCCATCCCTGGAGATCATTAGGAAAGGGGCTGAAAATAGAACTTTCAATACTATAATGCCCTGGTATAGAACTATTATTAGCCCAGGACCCCTAGAGACATCTAACACCCTATAACACCTTAGAACATGAGGAAAAGGCTTTGTAAAGACACACAGCCCAACTTGCTTTCAGATCTAGAGCACAGATGCCAAAAGGCAAGGGAAAACAGCCTTGATCACACTTAGACTTTGGCAAGGAAATATAGTAAAGGTAAAGGTTTCCCTTGCTCAAAAGCCAGATAAATTTGGTTAAAATATAAAGTTAGGTTTTCAGAAGGTTCATCCAAAAAGGCAAATTTCCTGATTAACTAAGATCATTTTGGATTCCAGTAGCATGAAGAATGGTCTATGTTTGTAACAGTGGAAAAAAGACAAATAAGACTTAATGGTTTTTAGAACAATACCTCAGTAGAGATGTAAAATTTCCAGAAATTTTGAAACCAGGTGGGGGGGATTCTGCTTTTTTTCAGGAAACCCCCCCAAAAAATGTTGGGGAAATTGAAATGTAAGAAACAAGTGGGGACCCACAAGGAACTTGTGGAGAGGGGGGCCCTGCCTTTGTTTCTTCCTCTCTCCTTCCTTCTCTGTCACTCTCTTGCTTTCTTCCTCACTACTTCTCTGCCAATCTCCACCCCCTCATCTCCTGTCATTTCACCACAAAGCCAGAGTCTACTTGGGGCTGCTCCAAGGCCATCTCAGCCAGATCCTACAATGACAACCTCTCCAGCAGCAGGAGTCAAGGCTACAAGTAAGGGCCTTGTGGAAAGGCCTCCTTCGCACATATCCTGTCATGACTGGCCCAGTGACAACAGAGCTTCTGGGATTTGTGCCAGGCACAGCAATGATGGGGAAGGATGCCTGGAGCCCACCATCTGGAGCTGCACCAACAGCAGTGATGGGGGAGGGGGCAGGTCTGAGACTGATGCCATCCCTGGACAGCCACCACTACTCTTGCTCCTCCCACCCTCAAGCAGCCAGCCAATGGAGGAGCGTTCGGCTTCCTGCCCACCCAGCAGCTTCACTGCCTCAGCAGCAGCAGCAACTCAGTCAGCCAGCAGCTCCTCCCTGCCTGCCTGCAGCTTCACTGCGTCAGCAGCATGGGGGGGGTAGAGGTGGAGTACTGGAACTTTCTCGGGGCATGTGCAGATAATGCTCTTGTTTGGAAGGATTTTAAACCCCCCCCCCAATTTTTCAGATTTTTTTTTTTTTGCAAAGCTAGAAGGGGTTCCTCCAGGTTTTCAGGAAAATCTGTTTTCTGTCTCTGTGGTCCTGATCCACAGCTTTCATTATCTGCAGATTGGGACACAGTTGACGATTAGAATTTATTGATACTTACTTTCCTATCAAACCTAATCTTATTTTACTAATTGAATAACATAAATCACACCATTTATAACTTAGCACATAAAATTGTACAATTTGGCATATTTATGGAATTTAAAAGCATAAACACCAATCATGTAAGCCACTTTGGGTTCCCATTGTGAAGAAAGGTAGGAGTACAAAGGAATTAAATAAATACATTTTCTATAAGGAAAAATAGCAAGCATACTCAAGACTTGGAAAAGAGTGCGGATTGCTACAACCTATGCTACAACAGCACATGTATCTTTAATTTTTGCTGTCTGAGATATAGTAAAAAATAAAAGTTGGAGACCGAAAACACATTCTGTAGTAAATAAACGTTACAGTGGAGGCATGTACCTCCTGCCTTTTATGTGCATACATCTATCTCTGAAAAAGAGCCAGTGAATGTTCACTTACGAATGAAAGCAGGGACCAGTACTTGGATAGATATGAGGTTTGTATCACATGTTCAGCTGTACATGTGTTGGCTGTAAAAAGAGAATTACTTAGCCACACACAAAGAACAATCAAATGTACACTGTACACGGATTGTACCTGCAGGACTAGGGTCCCACTTGGCAGGACTCCCACAATGTTTGGATATTAACCTGAACTTTATAACACTAAGGGCTAGTTTGGCCCTTAGGAATACTGATTCAGGAAGACATTGAAAAGGAGCTGGCTGGGCCCTGGAAACTAAAAGAATGGACTGAGGGAGCTGTCCAGCAGAGAGTTACAGAGTTACTCCAGGTGCCTGGAGGCAAATAAATTAGCAGCGAAATCTTAAAGAGTGAAGCTACGAAACTGTAGAACAAGCAACAAGATTCAGTAAACCTTTTCCTTTAGTCTGACTGAAAGAGGCCTCTGTGATGGAAATGATTCATCCTGCCTGGATTTGTAAAGTTTGGTCAACTTACCCTAACTAGCTCCTTCCTCAATCCAACTGCTTGAATGTGTCTATTGAGTTTCGTGAGTTAGGAAACATCTCACACTCACATATTCAGAATTTGTATCCTAGGCCTCAGAACCAGGTGAGGTCACCTCTCGATATAGTTGCAAGAGATATGGCCAGTTGTTCAATAATTTCTCCCATGAAATAAGAATCCTTTTCCTCCACCCTGAAAGGATCCTTTTCCAACTCTCTCCCTCAATGGCTACTTCTACAATCCTTTCTCTGTCTTCCTGAGAAGATACACTTCCTGAAAAGACACACTGAAATCAGCAATAGAAAAGAGCAAGAGTCCTGTAGAAGATATCTGAAGAAGTGAGCAGTGACTCATGAAAGCTCATAAAAAGGTTTCCCTTGTTCGAAAAATAGTTGAATCCAACTATAGGGGATGGTGCTCATCTCCATTTCCAATCTGAAGAGCCAGCACTGTCCGAAGACATTTCCGTGGTCATGTGGCTGGCATGACTAAATGCCGAGGCAAACAGAACACTGTTACCTTCCCACCAAAATGGTACCTATTTATCTACTTAAAATTTCTTGCTTTCAGACTGCTAGGTTGGCAGGAACTGGGGCCAGAGACGGGTGCTCACGTCATCAAGCACATACCCTGCCACCTATTTTGTTAGTCTATAAGGTGCTACTGGACTCTTGCTCTTTTCTAGTGCTACAGACAGACTAACCATCTTAATTTGAAATCAGGAAGATGTTCTATACAAAATGCTGACAAG
Source organism: Gekko gecko (assembly GCA_029375565.1). Classification (NCBI taxonomy): domain Eukaryota; kingdom Metazoa; phylum Chordata; class Lepidosauria; order Squamata; family Gekkonidae; genus Gekko; species Gekko gecko. The sequence goes on from JAPDNY010000006.1 coordinate 144,641,062, forward strand.
AAGGCCTATTTGTCTCCCCACCCCTTTAAATATACAGCCTGATGAGGAACTCTGGAGAACTTGAAAGCTCTCACACTATTATTTTGTGTTAGATATACTTTCTGTCACTTTTACTGTGTGTCAGATATACAAGAAACATTTCTTATTAGATCCTGAGGGAATTCTCTTTTGTCTGGGGAGATTCCAGTTGGAACAGATTCTGACCATGATGTGAGTTTCTGGCTTTCTCTGGTTCTTTGTTCTGGAACGACATGTGCTTTAGAGCCATGGCGGACAGCCATCTGCTTCCTCCAAATACAGAAATCCTTGGCAGTGGCTTGAAACCAAAAGGACTCTTGAAGTTATCAAAGTTTGGAAACTTTGACAAAACATTCCAGATAGTGCACGAACCTTGTATTTTTCTACTTGTACTGGGGTGTGTGCCCTGGCCTAGATAACCCAGACTACCTCAATCAGATCTCAGAAGGCAAGCACGATTGGCCCTGGGCAGAATTTGGACAGAAGACCACCAAGGAATACCAGAGGTGTTATGCAGAGGCATGCAAGGGCAAACCACCTCAAAAACCCTACAGAGTCGCCATAAGTCAGCTGTGACTTGAAGGCAAAAAGGGGAGGGGGAGTATGCTATTTTTTTTAGAAGTTTTTTTCTTTTTGCTTTTAAATACTATATAAAGTCTGATTTACCTGGATAAATTCACCATCCAGTTATGACAATGCTGGGTCCATAATATCAAGTTTGCTCCCCAGATAAAATGGAAGATCTTTTCTTCTTTTTTACAAGATATATAAAGGGGCATCTACGTAGGCCTGAGCACAATGGCAGCATAAACACCTCTTGTAGGTTATACTCTTTTGCAGGTAAATAGATGGGTGGCAGAATGTTAGAAGTAACACTGCATGCCCCCTGTTCTACTACTGTCTTTTTGATATTCCTTTTCTTGATCACTGAAGGAAAGGACATTGACAACTATGCCAACAGAATGTTACTAGTACCAAAGTAGTATGATTTTTTTAAAAAAACACCATTGTTATACTATTATAAGTGAAACCAGAACTTATTTTATTCTTTGATCACCAGTTAAATGCTAATAGGGAAAGCCATAAATGGCTCAGGCTCATTCACAAGCGTGTATACCATCAAATCAGCGCATAGACCGTAAATATGTTCACAATTAATCTTTAAAAAGAAGTCTACAAGTCATGCCAAAAAGCCCCTCCCCACCAAATGCTGAGCTCCATCCTATTCACGACTACTCAGAAGTAAGTCCAATAATGCTTACTCACAGGTGAGTCCGCGTAGCCTTGCACCCATATGTTCTTCAACTAGGGATATAAAATTAGCATCCAAAATTTAACTTCACAGCCATCTGGTGATTTTTTTGCTCTGCATTTCTTCCAAATGATAAGATCTTAGTGAGTTTGTTTGCCTTTTAAAACTGTAGTGTGGGTGTTGGCCAAGAGTGCTTCCTGATAGGTAGATTCCTTTAAACTGGTTGAACTGTGGCATAGAGTCAAGCCACTGCAGACTATCTTGCCAATGGATGAACTGTTCAGACTTCCTCATTCTCTCATTTGCAAGAGAGAGCATCAACTCTCTTTCTACTGCCACGTGGCTATTTCATATATGATTCTACATACATCAGTGAAGATGATTTCTTTTCTGCCTCTATTGTAGAAATGTCTATATATCTCACTGGTGTCTCAGTTGCAATAAGAGATATCCTGTCTTGATGAATAACAAAAGTATACTTGATTCCCCTGCTTATTATGTTTGGGGGAAAATTGTACATCATACAACTGTATTATTTATTTACTTACTTCATGCATACCCTTTCTTGTATACCCAATGGGGTCTCAAAGCGACTTACACTGTTCTCCTCTCCTCCATTTTATCCTCACAACAACCCTGTAAGGTAAGTTAGGTTGAGAGTATGTGACTGGCCCAAGGTTACATGTAGAGTTGCCAAGTACTTACTGTAATTCGCCGAGGGGGACACAGTCTCCGGCCGGAACATTCCTCCTTGTAACACTCACGCCGCACGATGCCGTTGCCAGGAAGTGACGCTGGGCAGCACTCTGGCAATGGGGCTGGAAACTCAATGGTACCATCGAGTTTCCAGCCCCATTGCCAGAGTGTTGCCCGGTGTCACTTCCTGGCAATGGCATCGTGCACTGTCTCTCCCCCCCCGGAATGGTCTTGCCAAGAAGTATCTGTCTCCCGCCGAATTACAGTAAGTACTTGGGAAGCCTGGTTCCATGGCAGAGTGGGACTTTTAACCTGGATCTCCCCTATCCTAGCCTGACACCCTAAGCCTTGCTGAATGCCTATTGGTCAGGCTGCTCTGGAGTCAGGCTGGGAGTACATTGATTCTACAGCCTTTGTCTGCTAGGCACCTACATCCCATTAAAAGAGAAAGAATGTTTGCACTTGCAGTCCAGAGTTAGAGAACTTTGGCATTGCAGCTGGCATTTGAATACACCTGGAGGTTTTCTTCAGCCTCACCTTGATGAGCAACTAAACGGAGAGAAGTAATAAACAGGGATTGAATCCTTGACAGTATCTCACACCTTCAATAAAACTGCTATACACAACTCACTTCCCTGAGTGCTATCTGAGTTTCGTTTTCTTTGGATGACAGAGAGAGGGTTGGCGGGATGCCATAACTGAGGAGAGGGAAAGAAGGAATGGGCCCAGATCCCAGTACTCAAGAGAACAGCAGTCCAACTGAAGGACAGAAGGAAAGGCCACATGATGCAGGAACAAGGGAGGAGATGCCAGAAAGAATGGCAACAAGTCTTAGCTTACTATGGAATAAAGGACTCCTCTGGATAAAAGGCCTCCTTGGGACAAAAGCCCTACTTAGGAGTAGGAGGGCCACAGTGGCTTAGAGGTTAAGACGATGAACTGCAGAGTGAAAGGTTGATAGCTCGGCAGTTTGAGACCCTAGTGCTGCATGACGGAGTGAGCTCCTGTCTCTGGCCTCAGCTCCTTCCAACCTAGCAGTTTGAAAGCAAGAAACTGCAAGTAGATAAATAGGTACCACTTTGGCGGGAAAGTAACAGCATTCTGCGTGCCTTGGCATTTAGTCATGCTGGCCACATGACCATAGAAATATCTTTGGGCAATGCTGGCTCTTTGGCTTGGAAACGGAGATGAGCACTGCCCCCTAGAATTGGATTTGACTGGCTTTCGAGCAAGGGAAATCTTTAGGAGTAGGAACAGAGAAGCAGGAACTAGGAGATGCCAGGGGAAAAGGGACAAAAGGCCCTAGCTGAAGGCAGTGGGGAAGGAGCAGCGGGCAGACAGACTTAAGACCTTTGCAGGACAGAGAGCATCAAGCCTCCTGGAAACTTGGAAGGCAACATTACTGGCCAAGAGGAGAGCATGAAAGAACCTTGCCCACCTAAGCCAGGCAGTCAGCTACATCCTCAGCTTAATAGGATTGCCAGCCTCCAGGTAGCATCTGGAGATCTCCTGGTATTACTATTGGTCTCCAGGTGACCAAGATCAGTTCCCCTCCAAATAGAGATGCCAGCCCCTCTGGAATTAGAGCTCATCTCCAGACTACAGAGATGTTTCCCTGGAGAACATGGCTGCTTTGCAGGGTGGACTCTATGGCATTATACCCTGCTGAGGTCCCTCCTCCCCCAAATCCCATCCTCCCCAGGCTCCAACCCCAAAATCTCCAGGTATTTCCCAACCCAGAGCTGGCTGCCCTATGGCTTAACCCTGAAGAAAGGGTGCTGCAGCCACAGTAGACCTTACAGAAAGGCTGGGAAAGCAGCCCTAGCTCCTGGATGGGAGCAAGAGGAAGTGATGAGGAGTGAACAGGCTGGGCTACAGAGGTCTACATGGGGTCAGTTAACCACTGGAACTGGCATTGTAAAGGAGCCAAGCAATTAAAGGGCAACCTCTACACTTCTGGCATGTTGACTCATCTTTAAGATTGCAGGAAGAGAGCAGCGATTGGGCCACAGCCTCTGGGTCTTCACTAGAGAGGCAGTTAGCAGCCTGAAGAATGCATCTGGTATTTCCAGGCAAACTCATAAGGGAACATCAAAAAGAACCCTAGATGTTGGCTGTAGGTACCAAGTAAGCTGGTCAAGAGTCAATTACCATCTATCAAAAGTACCACTGGGGGTTCCTCTGAAACCAGTGAGTTTCTGAGAAGAGCACAGATCCCACTGACTACTGAGGAGTTTTATTCATTATTCACAAAGGAAATCTCTATTCAAACAGAAAAGTCTGGGTACTGTTCAAGCAAAGGCAGCAACAAAGCAGCCTGGGAGGCATCAAGCAGAGATCAAACAGGAAAGATGAATCTAAATAAATGGCTTGTTAGGTCTCACTCAGGGGCAGCAGGCAGGATAAAGCAGTGGACCTGAAGGATACAGTATAAGTGATCCTGAAAAGAATTTGCTTGGAGCAATCTCAGGGAGTGCACTACTGGCAGCACAGAGGTCTCTCTTCAAAAATGGGAAGAGTTTCCAAGACATAAAACTCAAGTGTGTTTGATCTCCCACTGGTTAACAGTAATTGGTTCCTAAATAAATCCTTATTGCTGCTCCTAAGCCTTTCCAAACATCCTCAGGCAAACACTTCCTTAGATGAATCTAACTATCACATTTCCATCTCACCCTTCCTCCAAGGAGCTCAAGACTGTGTCCATACAGTTGCCCATGATCAGCGTTCCAAACAATCCATTCCAAATCCAGCTGTATCCACTGCAGAACATCAGATGCAATGGGTGAACCAGGCAGCCATGGACAGAGCCAACAGCACTTACCATGATCTCAGCAGATGGGGAAAGTATCACCATACTCATGGGAATTGCTACCAGCCATATTTCTGTTTGGTTGGGTTATTTTATATCTTAAATGTAATCCATGCAAATGCACAGCCAGGAACAGCTGGGGTCTACTTGTGTGGGGAAGACGAACAGCTCATTGTTGTAAACATACTCTTAGAGGGAGAAGATTGACTTGGGCATTCCCTTCTGAGTTAACTGTAAGCCCACTGAATAAAACTGGGTTTAGTTACAGTTTGTGTGGACTAAGCTGGTGAAGTCCAGTGAGCTAACACATGGCTTTCAGGGCATAGAGAAAGATTTGGGAAGAAAATCGATAAACTGTCACTTAGTAACTAGATTTATGAATGGATTAGTATGAGGCCATTAATCAGTCCACACATTAACAATCAGTAGTCACACTGTATGTGTTTCCCCCCTAAATTCCCTAATACAGATTCTTTTTAAAAAAATCACTAAAGGATAGGATCAAGCCTGTCAAACATTTTCCTTGTCTTCCCAAGGCTGTACAAGGTTATTATTATAAGTGTCAGCACCTCCTACAAGAGTGAATGAAAGAATATCAGGGGCTAAATCATGATAGTATAAACTTTCAGTCCTTCAGAGAGCTGACAATTGGCCATGAGGAACTGTCAAATTGTAAAACTGTAGCACTGGAAGGAATCTCTAGAAAGCCCATTTTACCCCTGGACCAATACAAGATAGACCAGACCCAATGTAAGCAGCCTTTGAATAAGCCATATTATAACAGGCAGGCCACAAGCAAACAAAAGGATCACAGACCTATATCTTACCACTCCACTGAGCAAAGTTTGATGCCATTCTCTGGCTGGAGCTTGCCTGGGATTACAACTGGTCTCCAGGTGACAGAGATCAGTTCATCTGGAGCTAATAGCCACTTTGGAAGGTGGACTCTATGGCATTATATCCCATTGAAACAGGGTTGAAAGTTCTGGCTTGGGAAACTCCTGGAAATTTTTGGGGTGCAGCCTGATGAAGGTTTTATCATGCAGTCCAAACCTTTTACCATGCAGTCTCATTTAAGAATTGCACTCATCTTCAAAATGCGCCCATTGATTTCTGCAACTAGAGAAGCCTAATAAGTTATTGCTTTGACTCTGCCTATATGAACTACAGATATCAATGATCCATGAATTCTTTTATAGTTTAATTGTCTGCCTTTTAATAAACTAAAATTCAATACCTCTCCTTATATTTAAAATTCTGTTTTGGTCATGGACATCCCCTGAACATTCCAACACACTCCAAAATCAGTTGGCTCCCTGATCTGTCATTCAGAAGGTCTCCCTATCCACTGACTACTTTGCCTGAGTCCTGCCTCCAACATTTTAAACAGTTTGCTATTCCTCCCCCCCCATAGCCAGTCAGAACACAGAGATCATTTGCATATGTGGCCTGATTGGCCTTTGCCTTGGAACACAGAGGTCATTTGCATATGCAGCCTCATTGGCCTTTGCTTCTAACATTCTAAACAGTTTGCTGTTGCTGTTCTCAGGTAAAATGTGTTCTGAGGTAAAATACATTTCCCCTTAGTGCATGTTGGGGAAAACCATTGCTGCCAATCTCCAGGTGAGGGCTGAAGATCACTCAGAATTACAACTGCTTTCCAGATGGCAGAGATCATTTCCCCTGAAGAAAATGGTGGACTCTGTGTCCTTATATCCTGCTGAGATGGCCCCTGTATGACAGCCAATATTATGTAGCAGTCAGGGCTTCAGAGCACGGTAGAGGCTGCAGGTGTGGTGGTGGAAAACTGAAGAGTGAGGAGAAAATAAAGGTAGGTTGATGATTGGCTGGGAAGGAGATAGGGTTGCCAACCAGCCATTCCCTCCTTGGGAACCATTCTTGCCAATCTCCAGGTGAGGATTGGAGATAATTCAAAATTACACTGTTCTTCAGGCAGCAAAGATCAGTTCCTCTGGAGAAAATGGTGGACTCTGTGTCATTATACCCTGCTGAGGTCACCAAAGCAAATTGATGCTGAGTGCCCAGGACCAGAGCACCCACCCAGAGCCTCTTTCTAGAGCTCATTGCATTTATTTCCACAATGGGCCTTATTCCTAGTATCTGCATATTACTAAAACTTCAGCACAGATGCCTTTGAGAGTTACCAATGAGAATTTAAGATATCTTTTGCCTATTAAACTGTACCAGTTAACATTTGTCATTCCCTATTAAAGTAGTATTGCAACAAAGCTAGTCTGAACAAAAATTAACACCCATGGTTTCACTTCTTTCTGTTGATCAAAAGGCCCATACCGAGAACCAAGTAAAACAGGTCCATATCAATGAAGCAACTAATCTTTAGTTTCCTAATGTACTGACTAAAGCTTGCAGCCACAATATAAAGCAACTTTTGTTCAACATGTAGATCATGCCTGTATTATTACAAATGACTGTATTATTGAAATGATGGCAAACAAAATCTAGGAGCACAAATATTTGAAAATCACCATGAACTCCATTTAATGGCTGGAGTCCTTTGCATCCACAAGGAATAGTAGGGTAATACCGGTATTACAAGTGTGTAAAACATCATGAAGTAGTGAGGAAGCTTTTGATTTTTCTTGGAAATGGATTGGATGTTAAGAAAAATAAAAAAGGGAGAAGAACAAAAATAATACTTTAGGACGTGGTTGGGCTTTCCCTCTTGCCCAACAAACCCCACAACCACCACCATCATTTTTTTGTTTTGCTTAACACCTACCCTGAAGAAAACTTTTGTTGAACCCTAAAGCTTGCTGAGTAATTTGTGGTGAATCAATTGGTCCTACTCATGGGTATTGCCCTCCTGCTCCTTTTGGATTTCTTCTAATAAACCAATGTGACCACTTTGCCATTTGCTGTGCATACTAGCAATTTTTCACACTTGCTAAATTTGCCATTGCTCTACAATCTATTCTTCACAAAGGCAGTCTTTGGATCTTTTTACCCATGAAACTTAAAGCAGAACTTGTTTCAACTGGGTCTGTAATGTGAATGTAAAAGCCACGCTCATCAGAATGTACCGTCACAGTACAAATGGCTCTTCAGAGCTTTTCCTCTCTCTCCCATACATCGAACAACCAGAGATATGCAGTTTGAGAAAGGCTCAAAAGGGATTTAAGCCTCATATGTGAAAACATGCTTTTGCTCACTGCTTTCCATCTTTTCTGTGATAAAAGGGCTGTTCTGTTAGCCTGTCTGTGGACCCATACACTGAGAACAACCAGAGGAAAGATTTTCTGGCCTTTCAAGTACTACTCCCATCGAGAACTTGAATATCTGTTTTCAAGAGAATTCATTCTATGGTATTCCCCATTACTATGTATGGATGTGAAAGCTGGACAGTTAAGAAGGCTGACAGGAAGAAAATGTATTCATTTGAAACGTGCTGCTGGAGGAGAGTTTTATGGACCGCCAAAAAGACAACTAAGTGAATTGTGGATAAAACCAAGCTTGAACTCTCCCTGGAAGTTAAAATGACTAAACTGAGGCTATCATACTTTGGTCACATTATGAGAAGACAAGAGTCACTGGAAAAGACCATAACGCTTGGAAAAGTTGAAGGCAGCAGGAAAAGAGGGAGGCCCAACATGAGATGGGTTGACTCAGTCAAGGAAGCCATGGTCTAGAGTTTGCTAAACCTGAGCAAGGCTGTTAAGGATAGGACATTTCAGAGGTCCTTAATTCAGAGGGTCACCACAAGTCAGAAGTGACTTGATGGCACACAACACACAACTCTTTCTGTCTCTCACATGCACATACATTCAGTTGTTTGACCACCTTAATATGCTTGCAAGTCAAGTCTTGGATCGAGTTGTCTTACCCTCACTGCTTGCCATCCAACTCAAGCCCCCAGTTGTGGCTGTGCAGTCAATGTAGTAGATATCTTTTGTGTCTTTATGTCCTGTGGTTGCTTTTGTGCCTCTGCAGTAGGTACAATCGATCCTCTACCAACAATAACTATAGGGCCTGAATATTAAAGTTCACAGACCAGTTTCCTCCCTGTTTTGTGCCTGCACAGCAGGAAGCATAATTTAAAGTACCTGCATTGGACACATTGCCTGCCTCTGAGGATATTTCTAGTATACTCTAGCTGTCAGTGTGGACTCGGGAATCACTTTATGATAATTACAGATTAAACGTGTCAAAAGCAATTCATTTATATAATGCAGTGGGGCTGTACAAAAATGTGCATGCATGAACTTCTCCAATAGACTCCAACATCAACCAGTAAGAAAAGATTCCCCCTGCCATGCAATTCTTTATTTCTATGTTATAATAGTAATTTTCTCTTTGAACAATTGGTGGAGGGGCAGAGAAAGGTTAATGTGGTTAATGCAATTCTGAGCATGTGCAGACACAGCATTTCTATGCTTAATATTTTTGAACTTTATGCACGTAGGACAAAGCTCATTGAACATTCAGCTCCAATGACTGCAGATGACAACCCCACACTTTTACTGAACACACAGAAAGACAGAGTGGGTGCAAGTGTGCCAGCCCCATCACCTGTCTCAGTACACTTGCCTGGTCATCTACAGGCTACAACCCAAAGGATCATTATATAAGACATAAGAACATAAGAGAAGCCAATGCTGAATCAGGCCAATGGCCCATCTAGTCCAACACTCTGTCACACAGCGGCCAAAATATACCAGATGCCATCAGGAGGTCCAGCAGTGGGGCCAGGACACTAGAAGCCTTCCCACTGCTGCCCCCTCCAGCACCAAGAATAGAGTGCATCACCTGCCCCAGACTGGAGTTCCCATCTATACCCTGTGGCTAATAGCCACTGATGGACTTCTGCTCCATATGTTTATCTAATTCCCTCTTGAAACTGTCCATGCTTGTAGCTGCCACCACCTCCTGTGGCAGTGAATTCCATATGTTAATCACTCTTTGGTGAAGAAGTACTTCCTTTTATCTGTTCTAACCCGACTGCTCAGCAATTTCATGGAGTGCCCACGAGTACTTGTATTGTGAGAAAGGGAGAAAAGTACTTCTTTCTCAACCTGCTCAATCCCATTCATAATCTTATAAACCTCCATCATGTCACCCCTCAGCCGTTGTTTCTCCAAGCTAAAGAGCCCCAAGCATTTTAACCTTTCTTCATAGGGAAGGTGTTCCAACCCTTTTATCATTCTAGTTGCCCTTCTCTGCACTTTTTCCAATGCTATAATATCCTTTTTGAGATGTGGTGACCAGAACTGTACACAGTATTCCAAATGAGGTCGCACCAATGATTTATACAGGGGCATGATGATACTGGCTGATTTGTTTTCAATTCCCTTCCTAATAATCCCCAGCATAGCGTTGGCCTTCTTTATTGCAGTTACACAATTTTATTGCAGAAAATGTCTAGACATTTTCATTGAGTTATCTACTATGACTCCAAGATTTCTCTCTTGGTCAGTCTCTGCCAGTTCAGACCCCATCAACGTCTATTTATATTTAGGATTTTTGGCTCCAATGTGCATCACTTTGCACTTGGAATCTTGGCACGTTGGGGCCAAGTAATGTGAGCTGCCCTGAGCCCGCTTGTGGGGAAGGTGGGCTATAAATGCAATAAATAAATAAATAATAAGGATTTAATGCCGTGTGTATGCCTACTCCCCATGATCAGTGACAATGCTTTTCAAATGTTGCTGATCACAGGGAGGGAGAGCTCATGCAGTCACTTCCAGACACCCAGGTGATCACATGGAGGCAGGAGTCAGAGCCAACATACCTGCGGGCCCTCTCCACACATTCCGTGATTGTGTGGGGCTGTCATCTGTACTGTGCTAAGTGAAACAACTCTTGATTGAGCATGTCTAGACTAAGTATAAGGTCTGCTTGCCATTTAAACTGTATGCAGTGAACAAGCATCGGTACAATGGGTATAATCATAGTAGTGCCATGATTGCATCCCTCAGTTCTTGATCAAGTGTGAAACAAAGTATCACAGCCAAGGAACAAATCCATCGCAAGTGCACACTTAATTAAATGGACCTCCATCATGATGCCTGCATTTCAGAGGCAGTGCTGACATTACATTTCAAAACATTTTCTATTTGTTTTTCCATGAACAAATTAATGTCCGAAGTGGAAACATGCCAAGGAGTGAAGCTGCTACTTCTGTGACTGGGAGGGAAATGCTCTTTGCACATACCAAACTAGTACATACCAGGAAGAAGATAATTATTCCCAGTGTGCTAGGTAACTTTATGTAGGAATTATTTTACATTCAAAAAATATGACCGTACTCCCTCACTTACACTGATTGGAATTCTACTACCCAATTCTGGGTAATCTGCAGTGTTGTGATAGAATTTATAATTTCAAGATATTACCTTAATATTACTGTAGTGTGTTAATTTGAAGACTTTACCTCAGGTCACATGTTAAAGTAGCTAGTTCAACTCTTTGAGAATGTTTGCATAAACCTGTTGGACTTGTTCCTTAGACAGGGTTGCCAGGTCCTATCTGGCAGCTGATGGGGGTCCTTTTCAAGATCTTCTGCTGCACGTGCAAAGCATGTGTGGTACAATGACATCACCCAGAAGTGATGCCATCACATTGCTGCCATTGGGGGGGGGGTAACACTCTAGGTTTTTTGGCAAAACTCTATGGTTTGTAGCCAATTTTACCATAGAGTTTTGCCTAAAAACTAGCGCATCACCCCCTGACAGTGGCAATGTGATGATGTCACTTCCAGATGATGTCATCACATTGCCTTTCAAGCCAGTTGGGGGTGGGGAAGCATCCTGCAAAAGCAGAGGTTCCCCCACCCCTGGTGGGGGTCTGGCAACCCTATCCTTAGAATAACATTGTTTGAACTACTCCTTGTTCTTCTGGTCTTTACTTTGTAACCCAGAAATATTACATGCAGACTAGCTCCAATATGACATCTGAAAATCTGTGGCAGAAATCACACATGCATCGTAAAGACCAGAAAGGTTGGAACACAATCACAAATTGATCCTGCACTGCACATCTAGGATCCTGAACTGAACTGGATACACAGGCACCTATCAAGGTACTTTTCTGTTTTTCACCAACAAGAGAGGGTCTGAAAAGTGTAACTGTGAAGTCAATCTCTGAATGGGGCTGAAAAGGGGCATCTTGTATATCGGTGCTATCATTCCTTTTGGGTTATATACTGCTGCAAGATGCTGTGCAATCCAGCACTGGATAAGCCACTGAGCATGCAGATCTACAAAGAACATCTCCATGACACCACCTTCCTTTAAGAAACTGCCTGCTCTAAAAATATATTTGGGAGTCTCTGCAGCTGAAAGCTCTGGACCATCTGGTCCAGTCCCAACTTTCACCCTTGGTTCTACAACCACCTTCTGTTATCACTTGGAGCCATCTGGATTTTATTTTCTCCTAGCAATGCCTAAAATGCCAGCTCTCATTTCTGAAATACATGTGCTGCTGGATGTGGGAAGGCAGTCTGGACTACGTGGGAACAGCACATTTCTTTAGAGCTGCTATCCAAGATTTGTAGCCCTGTTCTGAATTAAGAACATAAAAATCCTTCTGGATCAGACCAAAGTTCTGTCTCGTCTAGTGTCTCATTTGCAACACCAGCCAAACACTGCTGTTTGCAAAGAAAGCCCACGGGGCAAGAAAGTAACAGCTCTCTTCAGCTATTTGCCCCACAAAAACCTGTATCCAGAACAACACCTATAAGCCCATTTTGGGGGGTAGGGTGGGGTATATATTAAATAAATAATCAAACATGGAAATTCCATCCAGCTAGCATAGCTCTGATACTCCTGTCCTTCACAGATTTGATGCCATCTAAACTGATTGCAGCCATGAAATTAAAAGACACCTGCTCTTTGGGAGGAAAGCAAACCTAGACAGCATAACAAAAAGTAGAGATATCACCCTGCCAACAAAAGTCCGCATGGTCAAAGCAATGGTATTCCCAGTAGTAATGTATGGCTGCAAGATCTGGACTATAAGGAAGGCTGAGCGCCAAAGAATAGATGCTTTTGAATTATGGTGCCGGAGAAGACTCTTGAGAGTCCCTTAGACTGCAAGGAGATCAAATCAGTCAGTCCTAAAAGAAATCAACCTGGCACGGTTAAACTGCCAGGCTGCTCCTGCCCAAACAGTCACAGACTTGTGCTCGGACAGTGCAGGCACCCCAGCACGAAGCAGGAGATAGGGGCAGCATACCGAGGCTCAAAGATCAACGATCGCAGTGGAGATTGGGAGGCGTGGCGTTGGCGTGTCTGCTGGCTTCTTCAGCAGCCCAGTCATCAAATGAAGGCTATATGCAGCTGCGGCAGCTCTGGTGGTGGCGGTGATTTTGAGGGCTTCCAGGAGGTGCAGCAGCAGAGGCAGATTGGTAGCCCGCAGCCACATCCCCTGAGTCTACAGGCAGTGGTCCTGTGGGCGGAGGCAGGGAGTCAATGGTGCAGTTGTGCCTCTCGGGGTGACAGGGATTCGGGGTGGCTCCCTTGGGCACTTCAGCCACAGATCAGAGGCTTGGTCTTGGCTGTGGCAGGTTGGTGCGGGCAAGAAACTGGAACTGGTGAGCACCCTATGGCATTTTCCTCATTAGGGAATAGGGAGTCATCAGGAACTGCCTTCAGATTTTTAAGTTCTAGGGTGGGGAACGATGATCTCCTCCGCTGGGAACCTCTTAGGGCATGCTCCTCTCTGCAAGTTGGAAAGCTTCAGGGGTAGGAGCTCCTAGGGGCAACCAGTTTGCTGAGTTGCCGGTTGCGAGCCAGACCAATGGCTCAAGACCGGAGCTGGATGACCCACCTGAGAAAAGGGCAAGGAGGTTGGTCAGGAGAATTACACCTGCCTTGCCTGTTCCATGCTTGCTTAGCTGGTCCCTTGCTGCAATGTTATGTTAAACAGTTAATAAAGTGGCCCTTGTTTACTTCCAAACTGTTGTCTGTCTCATTATTCCAACTGGGGGGGCAATAAGGACAGGAGGGCCTGGCATGATGCGGTCCATGGGGTCATGAAGAGTCAGACCCGACTGTGCAACTGAACAACAACAACAACTAGTGGCCTTTAGCACAGCACATTCCATAGATCCATTTTGAATTATATAAAAGTGTACTTTTTCATTCTTCATTTCAGTGATGAATTACACATTTTTGTTAGAAAATAAACAACTTCATATCTGAGTTCTCTTAAGATTTCATGGGTGCATATCTTCCATTTCCAGTGATTTATTTGTTTGTAATACATTAATTAGCTCTGGAACTTCTTCTGTTACCTTTGACTTATTTCTACTGATAGCTGGAAAAATTACTACATGGCAGTCCAAAAAACATCTTTGATAATGAAGACCACAGCAAAGGATTCATTTAGCTCCCCTGCAATCACTTATTACCTCAATATTCCTTTAACATCTTTTTCATCTAACAGACCAATCACCTCCCTGGGTAGCTGCTTCTGATCTAATTGAATTTGTGTTTGTTTTAATGCTTTTAGAAATGGGTTGCTCAAATCCTAATCTTTTTTACTTTTAACTGGCCTTATGAATTTACATTTGCTGTGGTGGTCCTTTCTACTTCCGTCATTTGGACAAGCACATGGGTACCTTTTTAGACCCATTTACGTCTTTCCTAATCTGTGGTACACATCTAACACTTGCTTTTCTTGTAATGCTTTTTCAGATGCTTGGAAATTATCTGATGCTCCCAGTTCTTCCTTCCCACTTGCTTTTGATTAATTCACTCATTTTGATAAATTCTCTTTTGAAATAAAAGTAAGCATATTGAACTGTCTGGGCAGCATTCCATTTACATATAAGTTGAATGGTCATTGCACCCAAACGGTATGACGACACTGACATCTGAACCTGGATATTATTCAGAATGAAGTCACAGGCTATCTCCCTTCTAGTCAGCTCCACAATGAAATGTTCTAAAGCTTAGTCATTTATTGTAAAAGAAATGCTGTCTCTTTGTTGTGACAAAGAATCTACATTTATCTGGTAAATGTGCAGGCAATCAAAACAACTAATTATCCATCCATTGCATTTATGAGCACTGGATGAGGGGGGGTATCATAAGAAAACACCATCTCACCACTTGGTACACCACTTGGTCTGAGTCTGGGGTACAGAGGGATGAAATGGGTGGGGAGAAGAGGAGTGGTCATTAATCTGTGCACCCAACAAGACTGATTCTTCAGCAGAAAGCAAAATAAATACCCATCTCTTAGCAACTTGGACAAGAAAAAGGAATAGGCAAAATAGGAGAAATCAACAGGACTTTATATATGGCAGGTGCAGGTCAGCCCTTGTCAAGCCAATTTAGGGGGCACAGCCAGGATAACAAAGGAAAGATTTCATATGCTATATGTTCTGTTCTGTTATTCTAACACCTTATGAGATGCAGCAAGAGAAGTGCTGCAGAAGGGTGTGGGTGATGCTTTGAAAAGGACAAGATATGGAATACATTTCACAGTCAGGACATGTTCATGTCTGTGGCTTAAATTAGTCTGTTGCAAGAATGTAAACCTCTTTTGCCTACAGCATATTTTCCATTTCTCCTCCACATTTCATCCTGCACTAAGTTTCACATATGCCACAACTAGAGAAAGAGGCAATCAAAGCCATTTTTACATGTCACATGTGACAATGCCCCGACGGTATATGCAAGGAAAGAAATTAGTGTAGTTAAGCTCATGCAATTTTGCCACACTACTGCCTGATTCCATGCAAAAGGATTCCACATACTACACAATATCAGGTGCAGATCTGCCTACTAAAATCCCTCCCTCTGGCAACCTTACTTTAAGAGGCACAGGAGACAGAAGCTAATTTGCCAACATTGGGAGGGGCTATGTTATCCTTTCCAAGGTTTATGATAGCAGATTAGGAATGCAGGTGCAAACCGCCTGTGGTCAGAGAGGTGCAGCATTGGGAGCCAGGCCAGAGAAGTGGAGCAGGAGAGCTATTGAGTGGTTTCAGGGAAGGCCTGCTTGCTGTCACTCACTAGACTGTGTAACCATTGGTTTTCTTGTTATTATACTTATCTGCTGCTGTATAAGCAATTGTTTTCCTTTTGTTGATAGCTACCAGCTGTGTGGTTAATAATCCCTTTTTCCTAACACCCCATTTTTGTTCATTGCTTCTAAATCCTAAAGAACTCCTGTGTCGGGTAGCCCCACCATGGTTATACTGTGTGAGGTGGAATGCATATTGCTATGCAGCTGTGTTTTTCTAACTGTCTAGCTTATCTTGCCACTGGCCTTGAGTACCCGGCTTCTTCCGCACAAAGCTGTTCTCATCTCTCGCGCACCTCTGAACCATTACTCGCCTCCCTGCATTTTTCATTTACTGCCTATTGGCCCTCAGGTGTCAGGGGGTCCTGTATGAAACCAGTATAATTGTTTTAGCCATTTTGTATTCTCCATTCCTGACTCAATAATGTCCAAGATGACTTCACCTTTCTCTGATCAATAAAGCTGAACGTAATCTAGGACCTGCTGTTGAACTGAATTATTGAAGTGCCTGACACCCTGCCATTTGGTTAAAAAACCCTGTGGCAAAACACTGCCCCTTATCTTGAGACTCATTTGCACAGTGAAATATGTCATGGTAATTAAAGTAGCATAATTGTGTTTGTAAGAACTGCTCATAGTCTGCAAGGTGTTAAGCATGATATTTTCTGCCTATGCCATGAAAAATTGTGTTGGGGCAGAACTATGTATGTTCTGCTACTTTCTTATATCTTGAAAATCCAGTTGCCATGTCTCCACTGCAAAGCGGTATTGGGGAAGGGAATAATTGACACATGCAAAGCAGTGATTAGGGAGGAGGAGTACTTCTTTCCCCCACCTACCACTTTTGGTCCATAATTCCCCCACCCATCTGCTTCTACACCAGCCTGAATTGCATTCCTGAATTACCATTGCAAACATGGATCTGAACCTCAACTGAAGGAGAATCAGGTGGAGGGGAAGAGTTATTCATATAGCATATTTTTGTCCCATTTTCTCCACACTGGGGACTCAATGACACAGATTTATGTAGATCTGTAAATCTTAAATCTAAGCCCATAAGTACCTCTTAAGACCAAAATGGCGTATTTATCCTGGTGGATTGGATATCTGATTGCTGCGGTATTGATTAAAGGCAGAATTCTAGAGTGAAAATAGAAACAGACCCACAATTGCCAGAGATGTAGCCATGCCTTGACTATTAAGCCATCTCTTCCCATAGATAACATTGTATATAGCTGCACTTTTCTCTTAAAGATCCCGCAAGGATGCATACTCATGAATTTTTAAAATGCCCCTGAACTCAGTAATTATCAGACCTTGATCAAAATGTTTTGCTCACAGTCTGCAAATGGTCTCCTCAAGGACAAGTATTTCAAGGTGAAGATGAAAGAAATATTTTTATTTATGTTATTTATAGTCCTCCTATAATTATATTTTATATAGTGCTTTAGAGTGTTCAAAGTACATCATATATACCGTCTGGTAATCCTTACAACAGTAATGTTATTAACCCAATAGCAGATGGAGAAACAAAGGCTGAGAGAGTGAGTTGCTTGCTTGCTTAAGCCATCTACCAAGCTTGTGGCAGAAGCAGTTCAGCACCTATACTAAACCCATACCATTCGAGTTAGGCTTTCTTCTCAACTCCTCCTCTACTACTACAATGTCATATTTATTGAATGCTCAACCACAGTGTACTAGCTGCTGACAGCAGCAAAGGAAGTGATAATCTCTCTGCTTCAAAGGTTTATTATCTTTAAAAAAGAACATGAGAAAGTAGACAAGGAAGTAGGCTGTGAGGGTACAGTAAGAAAGGATCCGCGATTTCCTCTTTTTTCCTGGGTACTGTAAGACTAGTGCTACCTAAATGTCACTCCAGATTATAGAGGAGAGGAGACATTTTATGGATCTCTTAAATATTTCAGGGTGACCAACAAGTGACCAGGAAATATGCTTCACTGTTGATAGACAACAGTGAAGTGATTCCTTCTGTGCCCAGTGGGTTGCCACCTGAAGAGACCCAAAATAAGGAACAGAGTGTGAAACTGTAAGAAAATGAACACTCTAGACAATTCCTCTGGAGACATATACCAACAATACATCATTTTATAAAAGTAAATTTCAAATCTTTTGTCCACATACAGTCCCATTGATCAATATGCATGTCATGTCCAAAGTTTTTAGCCCATTTTACCATACATTCTTTAACTTGTTCTTCCTCAATTCAAATTTCAATAAGAGTGTATATATTTTAGCAATAACAGGTTCATCATTTGTACATAATTCTATTTCAAATCCAGACTTTGATTGCTCAAAATAATATCTTTTGGGAGGGAAGCCCACCGAAGCGCAGCTCCTGGAGCTCAGGAGCCAACCCTGCCCCAGCTAACATCCCGGGGAGTCTTTCAGGCAACCGAATGTCAATTTCAGCTCCATTATATCCTAAGTTACTTTTCCCCCACCATAGAGAACAATGGAGGGAATAGGGGCAACCTGTTTTGGGGCCCATAGAATTGGACCCCCTGGTCCAATGTTCTTGAAACTTGGTGGGTATCTTGGGGAGAGGCTCCATCAGCTATCCTGTGAGTTTGGAGCCTCTCCCTAAAACCCCCTCCCCTCCAGCACCCGGAATATACCCTATGTTTTCACCATTGACTTCAATGGCCCATAGGATATAATGGGGCCGAATTGCCGCCGAATTTCTTTCATTCCCTCCTTTCCTTCTCTCTTTTTCCTCTTTCCCTCCTTCTTCTCTTCCCTCTTTCTTTCTTTCCCACCTTCTTCTCTTCTCTCTTTTTCTCCTTTCCCTGCTTTCTCCTCCTTCTTCCCTCTCTTTCTTTCTTTCCCTTCCATCTTTCCTCTCTCTCTTTCCTTCCCTCTTTCCTCCTTCTGTGGCCCAACTCTCATGAGAAGGAGTTTAAACTTTAAACCCCTTCTCTCTTAGCTCCCCCACCCAGATCAGCTGAGGAAGGGAAGGGGAGACTTTTGAAGATGCGTCCCCCCCTTTTGCTTCCCTTTCTGACATCACTTCTGGTGATGTCAGGGGGCGTGGCATATGCTAATGAGCTCCTGCAGTTGTTTTTCTATGAAAAGACCACTGATGATACCTTTTATCAGCTTTGAACCTTTCCAAGATTTGTAAAGTTATATACCAGTGGCAAGTATGGCCTTCAATTATTAAGTCTTCTCTAGATTTTAATTTGTATTCACAAGTCTAACACATCACAATATGTTAACCATATATGTGAACCCATTATTTCTTTTCTAAAATTTACTTGTGGTGATAGTCACAATGGTATTTTTGGGCAAAACCTAGGTTTATATTTATTCCATACTCTAAAAATGGCATGTCTAGCATAATGATTATTCAGTTCTGCATTAGCTTTAGCTTTGTCATACATCAGATATCTGTGCCACTCAGATCTCAGATTGTGTCCTTCCTTCTAACTCTAATAATATTTTGTTTTTTAGCAAAATCCAATCCTTCATCCACACCAAGCATGAAGCAGCAAAATACAATTTCAAGTCCCGCAAACCCAAGCCACCTCTTTCTTTTGCATCTTGTAATATCTTATATTTAACTCTTGGTTTTTTCCCTTGCCATACAAATCTAGATAGCTCTTTCTGCCATTGTTTAAATGGTACATCTGTTGTCAAAATGAGAATTGTCTGGAAAAAGAATAATATTCTAGGTAAAACATTCATCTTAATCACAGATATTCTACCCCAAAGTGACAGTTGTACATTACCCCATCTCAATATATCTTTTGTAATTTCATTCCAGGTTTTGACATAATTATTTTTTAATAACATACAATTCATATTTGTCAAGATAATATCCAAATATTTAGCTTCGTTTCTATTTTAAAACCTGTTTTATCAGTTTCATTTTCTCTTGTATTTTCATATCTTTTGTTATCATCTTGTTCTTCTGTTTAACTTTAAAGTCCACAACTGCTTCAAATTCTTTCAATTTGGTCATTAAGGTTTCAGTTCCCTTTAGAGGATTTTCTAAGACCAATATCAAATTGTCTGCAAAAACTCTCAACTTATAAGATTCTCCTTTAATCTTTATACCTTCAATTATTTCTTCTTCTCTTACATCCCTATTCAATATTTTGAGAACCAGAATAAAAAAAAGTGGTGGTAATGGGCAACCTTGCCTTGTTCCTCTCTGTATCTCACATGGTTTAGTCAAATCTCAGTTGATAATTATTTTTGCAGTTTGTGATGTATAAATTGACTTAAAACCCTTTTATAAAATTTTGTCCAAAATCCATATCTTCCAAAACTCTAAATAAGAAGGTCCAGTTCAGATTATCAAAAGTCTTCTCTGCATCTAAAAAATTCAACGCGGTTTGTTTTTCATTATATCTTTCCAGATATAACAAAATATTTAATACAGTTGTAAGACTGTCTCTCAACTGTCTCTTGGGTAGAAAGCCACTCTGATCGTCTTGTATAAATTCCTTAAGAATTAAATCTTTCAGCTAGTATTGCTGTAAACAATTTGTAGTCATTATTCAACAATGAAATTGGTCTATAATTACTTGGAAACATCAAGTCCTGTCCTTCTTCAGGTATCAATGCTATATTAGCCTCTTTCTATGTCTCCGTCAACCTCACTTCTTGTTAAACAGAATTCATTGTCTTTTATAAAGGTTGTAAAAGTTCATCCTCAAAATACTTGTAATAATTACCCAGAAGGCCATCTGGTCCTCAGACCTTTCCTGATTTAATTTTTTATGGCTTCCACAATTTCTCTTAATTTAATAGGTCCATTTATAGTCTGCTGTTGTTATTCAGTGCTTTTGGGTAAATTTTTTAAAAAATATTCATCTATTTTTTCCAATGAAGTATCATGACTCATATAAATCTGAATAATACCGGGGGGGGGGAATTGTATGACCACAGTATCTGTTAACACTTTATCTCCTTCTCGTATTTTGAGTGTCATTTTGTTTTCTTTTTATTTCATCCAAAATCTTTTGTACCTTCCCTCTTGTTTCTTTCTCTTAAATTATATTGTATTGAATGACCTCTGATAAAAGCTTTACTTGCATCCCAGACCATTCTCATAGCTGTACCCTTATTCATAATTAATTTCAAAGAATTCTTTCAGTTTCTTTTTACAAATCTCCATTTAAAAGTTTGGGTTCCCCTTTATAGATCATAATTATGAAGTTATGATCTGAAAATGCTTTTGGGTAAAATCTCTATTTTAAGAATCTTAGTAGCTATATCTTTTGATGTCAAAATCATTATCTATCTTTGAAAAAGATCTATGTCTTTCTGAGAAATATGTATATTCTCTGGAATTACCATTTTTCTGTCTCTATAAGTCAACAAACCCCAAACTGTTCATCAATCAAAACCTATGTTTGGTAGTTACCTTGATTTTTTTTTTCATTTTTCTCAGCAGATCACACCATTCCAATCTCCCAACAAACACCAAGTTTCATATGGTAGTTTTGTCAAAATCTCCATCAGGTTTTTAAAAAACACTTTGATTTTCATTTGGGGCATATAAACCCACCGCCATAGTTTTCACCCCTTGAAAGTTTATTTCAACACCCACAAACCTACCACGGTCATCACTCAATACCTGGTTTTAGATGAGATTTGATAAACAACGCAACTCCATTTTTCTTTTAAATATCTGCTGATATTTCTTATGTGAGTCTCTTGTAAACAAATAACATCTTGTTTTAATATTTTCAAATAATGAAATGTTTTTTCCTCTTTTGGGGGCATTTAACCCTTTGGCCACCAAATGAGAAGGGAGCATTCACTGGAGAAGACTCTGATGCTGGGAAAGATTGAAGGTCAAAGAAGAAGGGGACGGCAAAGGTTGAGATGGTTAGACAGTGTCATCGATGCAACGAACATGAAATTGAGCAAACTTCAGCGGACAGCAGAATACAGGAGGGCCTGGCGTAATCTGGTCCATGGGGTCGCGAAGAGTCGGACTCGACTGTGCGACTGAACAACAACAACAAACCCATTAAGATTCCATCATAAACATTCCATTATAAACATACTGTAATCAGAAAACTTTTTTCAATTTTTTTTTTTTATTAAAGAATTTAACTGATACCTGTGGCACCCAACAGGGAATCCTCCTTTTCCACATCTAGGTCCCATTCTTCTATTGGAGTATCTATCTGCATCTCCTCAAAATCAGATATGAATCTTTGTAAAAAATCTCTCACTTTTTGAACTGAATTCAGTTTGAATCTTTGTTGCTTAAAGGTAAAAACCACATCCTCCAAAGTATCCCATCAATAGGCAATCTGTTTCTGTCTTGCTTTTTCAGACAAAAAGGCATAGTCCTTTCTCTTATGTAAAATTCTGAGTGGAATTTCTTTCAAAACAATTACACCTGTATCATCAATTTTTAACTTATCGATTAAATGTTATTGAAGTACTTGATCTCTTGTCACAAACTGGACTAGTATATCCTTTGGGACATTTCTTGTTTTTGGCAAATCTAGAATTAATCCTGTAGACTTTATTGATTTCTATGTCCTCTTGTTGCCTCTGTAAAAAAGTTGCCAAAAGTGAAACAATCCTTTCTCTGGTGTCTTCACCCATTTCCTCTGGAATATCTCTCAGCCTCAGACAATATTCCTTCTCTCTCAATTCCATTGGAGCTAAACTGTCTAGGTGCTTCTCCAGCTCTTTGTCCGTCACATCTGTTTTATTTTCTACAATAACAACCGTATCATCAATTTGCTTAACTTCTTCAGACATATGCCCTATAGATCATTCTAGCTTTTTAACATCCTCTTTCATTTCTTCTTTTAATTTCCCAAGACTCTTCTCCATTCTTTTCTCAAAAGCCTTTATCTTATTTTCAACATTTTCTATTTTCTGAATGATATCTGGTGCAACAGGTTGGTCTGTTGAAACTTTTCTATCAGGATTTTTTCTGGTGCTCATTAGGCAATGAAGTCCATAAAACAGGGAAATAGAGACAGATAAGCATAAGTCCTGGAAGCTCTCAGATATTTTTAGGGCAAACACTTTCACTTTTAATTCTCAACAGCTTGTATCATATTACCAGAGCAACAAAGGTCAGACTGAGAGAGAGGCCTATATTCTGTTGTATACAATCATCTAGTTACAAACATTTCTCTAAACTAAACAGAAAAACAATCCCATGGCAGATTTCTCTTCACAGCTAGTAACTTTACAGCATACGTTCATCAAAAATAAAATTACAAAAAAGTAATGGAAAGTGTTCCCTTATCCATTTAAACTTTCCAGTAGCCTATCGTTATTAATTCTATAAATCCTTTGAAAGTTTCTATAATCCCCACAAAATAGGTTACCTCCTAGTAAGTCATTGCGTCTTTGTCTTTGAGAAAATCTCTTTGTCTGAAGATATTTATACCCATAAATCTTAAGAAGTGTATAGGGGGTCAGACTTTATTTCCTTGTCAGGACTCCAAACGCAGCTGTGAGCTGAGTTGTAAATTCCAGGGCCCCAGGTCACTCTAGACTCGAAAGCCAGCTGCAAAAACTTCCATTTCTGCAGAAAAACTCCCAAGGAGCAACCTATAGGGTTCGTGTGGTTGATCCCTTTAATCTCCCTTTGATCTAGGGAGCTTTTGTCAGCAGGGATCCTCTCCTTGCCAGTATTTAGCTGTGTTATGTCTTCACTTCTCTGTGAAGGTGTCAGCCTGCCATTATATCTCTGCTGGAAGCCTCTGAAATTGTCTAGATAATCATTTTTGGCAAACAAACAAACAAAAAGTCCGGAATTATACTGCTACCACCTGCTTGAGCACCCTGCCCAAGAGGGAATATTAATGACTGATCCATAGTTGCTTAATTCGACTGGATCTAAGAAGGGATTCTTCAAGAGGAATTACACAACCATCTCCTTCAAGGCGGCTGAAACTTTATCTAGTTCCAGCAAAGCATTTACCCCATCCCAAAGAGTCAAGCCACTTTAGTCAGATATCAAAAACCAAGATTTGCAAAGGTAGAACATAGAAATGGTAAGCTGCACGTCTCCAAGCAATCTGTACACATCCTTGAACCACAAGTGAAAGTCATCCAAGCTACTGCTATACAACCAATATTGTGCTGACAAAATAGTAATGCATAAGTCATTATGGATGCAAAACGTTTTGTCTGCAAAATGCCCAGCTAACATGTCATAGCAAGCCACCAAATTAACCAAGCTCATATTCATATCCAAATATACATGTTTCATTCACATCAATACCATTTTATTAATCATAAGTATCTGTATTAGGAAGACAGAGCAAGATGGGTAGCCATGTTAGTCTGTCAGCAGCAGTAGAAAAGAGCAAGAGTCCAGTAGCACCTTAAAGACTAACAAAATTTGTGGCAGGGGATGAGCTTACTTCTAACTTCTTCAGTGACTCATGAAAGCTCATATTCTGCCACAAATTTTGTTAGTCTTTAAGATGCTCCTGGACTTTAAGATGCTCCAGCTAAGAACACAAGAACATCGAAGAGCCATGCTGGATCAGACAAAAAGTCCATCTCCTCCAGCATTCTGTTCTCATAGTGGCCAACCAGCTACCTCTAGGAAGTCTGCAAACAGGAAGTCTGCAACAGCATAATCTTGCCCATGTTCCCTAGAAACTGATTTAAAGAGGCATCCTTCCTCTGGTACTGGAGGGATTATGATTAGTAGCCATTACTAGCCATCATGTTTAGCAGCCATTGATAGCCCAGCTCTCCATTCATTTGTTCACTCTTCTTTTAAAGCCCTCTAAGTTGATAGCCATGACCACATCCTGTGGCAGCAAGTTCCACAAATTAACTATATGCTGTGTGAAGAACAATAATTGGTTTTTATATCCAGCTTTCCTCTACTTCAAGGAGTCTCAAAGTGGTTTACAATCACCTTCCTTTCCTCTCCCCACAACAGGCACCTCATGAGGTAGGTGGGGCTGAGAGAGTTCTGAGAGAACTGTGGCTGGCCCAAGGTCACCCAGCTGGCTTCATGTGGAGGAGTGGGGAATCAAACCTGGTTCTTCATATTAGAGTCTGCCACTCTTAACCACTACACCACACTGGCTCTCTATTTCCATTTGTCTGTTCTGAATCTCCTACCCTTCTAGTATTATGAGGAAGAAAAGTTTCTCCCAGTACACTCTCTCCACACCATGTGTGATTTTATAAACCTCTGTCATGTCTCCCCTTACTTGTCTTTTTTCTAGGCTAAATAGCCCTAGAATGTTTTGCAATCTACCTTTAAAGGCCGGTTGACAAGCACAAGCCATCAGAATATGGGAATGCATTCCCACTTCCTCTAGCTTGAAAGGAAAGAATGGCACTTTTGCTGGTAAACACATGGATTCTCATACCCATGTTTGCTACTACAGTGCAAGGCAGCAGATGGCCTACCACTTTTCCTCTGCAACCCCTCCCCATTGCTGCATTCCCCTAGCTGACTAGCAAATTTATCCCAGAACTCTGGTTGTGGAGAAACTGGCAACAGAGAAGATCTGCAAAGGAAAAGTAATGGGTAGGGCAAATATGGAGGACATCCCCCGCCACGACAGATACAGAGTTTGGAATCCCATGTTTGCTGCCAAACATGTAGTTCCAGCCTAACAGTGCAATCCTAAGCGGAGTTACAGCCTTTTGCATCCACTGAAGTCAATGGGCTTAGAAGATGATAGCTCTCCTTAGAATTGCACTCTCCTTTCTGGAGCCAGCTTGGCAGGAATATTAATTGGATTAAACAACTCATTAGTAAGGAAGTGTAGCTTCCAATTCCTAAGATGGAAAAAAAATAACCACCATGCCATTAAAAATCGCGTCTCCTATGATATACTCATAGCCTATTTCAGTAATAGCTTGGCAAGGGAATAACATTATGGCGACTATAAATATCTCCCAGGGTACCACTTTGTTAAGAGATGCAAGAAGAGCCTTTCCTGCTAATGCTGCTATGCTGGACAATAAATCCAAGGAGTACCCTGGTGGGGCAGCAGCATATAGACTTACATTGCAGTTTAGCAGTAACCACAATTGTGGTTGACTTACCAACAGAAGAAAGGTGGAACGAACACCATGGAATTTGGATAGTCAGTCATATTTGTAGGTTCTTGATCTGAATTACCTTGAATCTGCCAAATACCTTTGAATTTATTTATGACAAGCCAGCTTAGAAGAATCCTAGAAGAGCTGTTGTTCAGCCAATGAACCACAGGATGGCTGTGATCACACAGGCAGTTTGGCCTGACACAGCCACTCCTTCCCTCCAGATCAAATGGGCGCAGTCAGACAGCCACATCTGTCAGGCATTCCCCAACCATATTTATCCCATCATAGGACGACTTGGAGCTGGGTTAAAAAAGCACCACATCACAAGTGGTGTTTTTGGTTCCCTGCACAGTCATTGTGCATGGCCGGATGTCTGAATGCAGGGAAGCACATGCAGAATGGATTTGGCAGTCTGAACCTGCAGATCCCTTCTGCTGCTAGGGAGGCATTTTGAATGTTTTTTGGCAGAGTGATCCATGGTTGAGTCACTGCAATAATGTGGCTACTTTACCATGGGATGTCTCCATGGGTAACCCGCAGCAAGGTGTGCTGTGTGGCTGATATGCCCCACAACACTTTAAACTGGTTCAATTAGAGGTGGCACCATATCGTACTAAGATGCCAGTGTGACCACAGCCATTGTCTGCTTGGCTCACATAAAAAATTATATCAGTTTTACCATTAATTTACTTCCTGAAGTAATGCAGGAAATACCACAGCTGTTACCCAAACTGGTCCTCATGTCACAACAGACATGTGAAAAGTATCCACTACATGTGTAGAACTAGTACACAAGTTCTGGGGTAAGGGATGATTTGAGTCTACTGTATACACAGTTTCCAGTTTGCTGCAAAAATTCTCCTAGGGAAAGGGAAAGGATGAGAGGGAGTCAGGAACTTAACTAGTAAGTTATTTTATTATCCTGTCCAGGATACAAAATAGAAGGGAAACAAGCAAGACTGAACTATCCAAACAGCAGCAACATAGAGCAATCTACTTGTAACAATCCAATAAGACCATTCACATTTGCACAATCCTAGTGTTTAACTTTAATTTGACACCCAATTGTGTGCGTGTGTGTGTAAGTGTGTGTCGCAACTGACTTATGGTGACCCCAGCCAGGGGCTTTCAAGGCAAGTGAGAAGCAGAAGTGCTTTGCCAGTCCCTTCCTCTGCAGATCAGGCTATGCCATGCTATCTTTCCTCCCTGACACCCAATTAGAACCCAAAGTATGTTCCTGATATCTGGCTATACCAAAGAAACAGGTGAGGGTTGTTCAAAAAAGGACTTAAAGGCACAGAAGGATAAACAGGGAAGGATTTTCAGAAAAGAATGGAAGGAGTTCTGAACCAGGTGAAGATACTGGAGGAAAGACCAGGCTGTAAGACTGGCCACTTTAGATTGATGAAGGGAGAAGGTAAGGGACAGGGGAGCAGACAGAGAGATCTGAAGAGTCAATTCAGGAAGGGTAGCAAAACAGGAGACAGAAGTAGCATGCTGTGCCTGTCTTGATGAGGAGGACCACTGATTTTAGTGTCAGCAATGATGTAAGAAAGTTCAGTAACAGAATCAGCTATGAGAACAGATTGCTTTGCATGCCCTGGATTTTCCTGGACATGAAGAGGTGAAGCAGCACTTTAACCAAAACTGGTGGAGAACTAGATTTATGATGGTATTGGGCCAAAGTTTCAAGATCTGACTACCCATCAGTGAAATCTGGGCTGTACTGTGATTGATGCAACTTTAGAATCTGAGACCCCACTGGTGAATAGGATCTAAGCTGCCAGAAGATGGTTCAAACTTTTTATTGTACACTGGTAATAGGGATAGGTGTCTAGTTCCAGGTGACTGAATTAACTTGAGTGGCAGCTATGACTCAGACCTGCTGACGGTGGTCAGGAGATAGGCTAAGGCCCTTCCCGAGCTCTTGAGTGAAGTAAGTCTTCATTATGAGGGAGATTCTGAGAGACCTGGCTATTATCCTGTAAAGTTAGGCCATTACTCATGGCCACAGTGTGAGAGCTTTGGAGGGTCACTGAAAAGATCCTTGATTAATCTGCCCCTCAGCATTTCAGGACACCAAGCTCTGGAAAGCACCTGAAGTAATATATGCCCTAATCAAGAGAACCTATCGATATAAAAAATGGCTAGATCCATCCAAGAATCTGACCTTGGAAGGCCAGAGAATCCTGGAGCAAAAAAAGGTAGAAATTGGGAGGGTAGGGGATGGGGTCAACACAGCAGGAGTTGCCATTTCCCAGCAGCAATTCTACACATAATAATCATCAAAAGATTCTGCAAGGGCTATTTTTTGTTTTGGCTTTATGCTACAGCTAGGCTTTTTGTTATGACATCATTTGTCTCTTTTTTTCCCTTTCTGTTTTTCTGACAAGCAGAATCCTCCTACACTCCTTTACTCACTGCAAGGCTGTGTAGAATAGCCATTTCTGACACAAAATGTGGACAGGGATCTCAAGAAGTGTTTCCTGGTGGAAGGATGGAACCACAGCAGTCAGCACATGAAGAATGCTTCCAGGTACATTTTTACATCTGTATTTAGTGAGCAAATAACCAACATCAAAACATATCACATTCAATATAACCAGAGCTTTTTTTGTAGAAAAAGCCCAGCAGGAACTCATTAGCATAATAGGCCACACCCATCAGCAGAAACTCATTAGCATATTAGGCCACACCCCTGACAGCACTGCTCATTAGCCTATTAGGCCACACACCCCATGTTACTAGAAGTGTGGTCATCCAGCCACACCCACCTTTTGCTTCTTATTCTGTTTACCTTGTTTGTTTGTACCTGCCTTGTTATTTGTTTGTAATAGCCAGGGTTCTTTTTGTAGCAAGAACTCTTTTGCATGTTAGGCCACACAGCCCTAATGTAGCCAATCCTAATGAGTTTCTGCTGGGTGTGGCCAGCCAGAACTCTGTTTCTGTGCATTCCTGCCCAAAAATAGCCCTGGCTATTACAAACAAATAACAAGGCAGCTTAATGGGCCTCTACAATACTACCTACCTGCTATTTGTTCAGCCTGTGATGTCAGAGACTGGCTGATCTGCTGCAATGGAGAAACCCAAGCCAAGGTCTATGAACTGGATTGCCAACTCCAGGTTGGGAAATTCCTGAAGATCTTGGGGGTGGATCCTGAGGAGAGCCCCTGAGGACTTGGGGAGGGATCTCAGCAGGTATAATGCCGTAGAGTCCGCCCTCTAAAGCAGCCATTTTTTCCAGGGGAACTAGTCTCTGTAGTCTGGAGATCATTTATAATTCCAGAAAATCTCCACCTGGAGGTTGGCGAACCTATCATGACTAAGTTCAATAATAAAAGTGATGTCATGCCCCGGGGTCTGGCCCGGGGTCACGCCTCTCCTTCCAGGGGGCCAGCAGAGGGGACTGCCAGATGAGGTTGCTCCAGAGACCTCAGAATAAGGGGTGGGATGGAATTGCGTCACTCCTCTTGCCCTAGCCCCTCTCAGGACTCTCCAAGAGAAGGCTGAGTATGTGCTCTCTCTCTTCAACAAGCCTTCTGCCAGTCCACTGTTCTCTCCTCCTCAGCTCTGGGTCTTCCCCCTCTTTTATTCCCCTCTGCCAACATCCAGAGTCTGCCTTCCCCATCCCATAGGCTTCCTATTGTGCCCCTCACCCTCCCTGGGCTCCCCATTGGTTCTCCCTCCTGTTCCCTCTTAACCCTCCCAGCCAGGTCCTGCCCTACCCCTGGGCATGCATGATTTGTCGGTGTCTGTGCCGGGGTGGGGCTGGGTCTCCTGCTGGCTGCTTCGGGTCATCGTACCAGGAGCCTCGGATGGGGTGAGTGTCACCTCCCTAGTGGGGTTGGGGCTCCCTTCATTGGCCACCGCTCCCGGAGGTGTGGACAGGCTCTTCCAGGTGGCTCCTTCCTCGACCCTGGCTCTGGGTGCGTTGCCTGGGCTGAGGGCTGGCAATCCCCATGCTTCCCGCCCTGGCCCTTCCCACCAGCCTCCCCGCTGCCCAACTTGTTCCCACTCCCAGGTCCTTGGTGGTGGAGGGGCCTGTGGTGAGCTGCCACCAGGCCAGGGAGCAGGCAAAGAAGGCCCGTTGTCTGGCATGGCTCGCCCGGCAGGATGGCTGACGCCAGCGGGGAGAAGCCGCAGAGTGGACGGCCAGCATGCGGGCCTTGCTGGGCCCCGGGAGGCCACATTGGGCATTGCTGTGGACTGGGCTGGCCCCATCTCTGGTTGGGCCTGCCATCCCCTCTTTGGTCCTGCTGGTTGGGACAGGGTGCTGGACCACTGTGGGACAGTGATATATTTGCATCAAAAGTTACATATTTTCATCAACAATTTTCAAATGACTACTACTAAAATGAATTGGTTCAAGCACCTTGAATCTTTTAGCCAGAAAAAGACAAGTTTCCCTAACTACTTATAACATAGGATTGCTATTAGTATTGTTACAAGAAGCTGGGACCTGCGATACTTGTGGGGGGAAGAAGGAGCTCCACGTGGAGGAGGAGGAGGAGGAAGCAGCCACAGGTGAGCCTTCTCCCCCTCCCGCCCACACTGACAGTGAGGCCTGGACCCACCATTTCTCCACCCCAACCCCCTGGGCACCGAAGTCGAGGCCTGCACAGCTCCCAGCTGCTGGGCCCACCAATCCTTCTCCCCCACCCCCTGTATCAGCAGCGAGGCCCATGTGGCTCCCAGCCACCAGACCTGTCATGCCTTTTTCCACTTCCCCCACCGGGCACCGGTGGCGAGACCTGAGTGGCTCCCAGCCACCAGGCTTTCTCCTGCTCCCACCTGGGCACCAGCAGAGAGGCCTGAGCAGCTTCCTGCCACCGGGCCCACTGAGCCTCCCCCCCTCAATGGCCATAGCATTCTCTGTGCATGCACAGGGAATGCTCTTTTACTTTTGGGGGGATTTAAGTATCCCCTGTATTTTTTTTTTCAACTTTTCATATTATTCTGCACACCTGAGGACTGCCCCAAGTGTGCAGGAAAATATCTTTGCCCACTCCCAAGTGCCCCCAATGCATCTTGGCTATTAGTATATAGATTAGTATTTCAACTGTACTTGGGTCAAAGTCATGCAAACTCCCCTCATCCTGCTGCAAAATTTAAGGGACTGGTTTTGTTGCTGTTCTGTGTAATTCACATAGTTGCCGATATTAGCAATGCCATATTGTAACTCTTCTGTACACTTTGTCCTACTCAATTCACAAATACAGAGGTATGTAATTCATACACATCCGTCTGCTCACTGTGCCCCAGAGGGATATAATTCATTACTTTCAGAAACCACTACATAAATGTCAAGGCACTGTTATCGCAGGTGGTGAGACAAATGTAATGGCTTTGAAATCCTGTGTTACAGCTTCGTCACCGGAAGGGAAGTAAGGATGTGACCTGTATGTTAATCCAATATGACAGAGGTTTTGCTTAGTACCAGATGTTGACCACAACTACTATATTAAAATTTTAGAAGGGGTATTGAAGGCAAGAGGTTATGAGGCAGGAAAAACTACATATTTTCCTTGTGAATATTGCTTCTGGTTCTCCAATAAGGAACCACTAATTAGAAAAGAAATTGGAGGTGCATCCTATAATAGTCAATATTCACAACACTGTGATAACAATGAATGTATCTCCATGCCTGTAAAAACTCTAGAACTTACAGACATAATAATTACCTGACCACAGAAGTGGAAACATGGTTCTTCCAAAGCTTTTGCATGGTTAAATTAAGTAGGTCTCATCCTAGTGGGGACCCTCATAAGCCACTCTGAGTAGAAAGAGAAGGATGTATGTAAAATAAATAATATGTTTTAAACTGTGACAAAGTGATACGTCTGAGCAAAGACTCCCAAGACTCTAGAGCTCAAGAGGAAAAATGTCTTGCAGGGTTTAGCATGGTAGCACGTGTATCATACTAAATTGCCAGAAGGTAGAATTCACAAACCTGCTTTGCTTCATTTTGGGACTTCTGCATTAGAAGCCTTGCTAGTACAGACACAGGAAATAATAATAGATTTGTTTTTAGAAGTGGTATGTGTAGACCAAGGCATTCATTCAGGGGGTACGTTGAACCTATCAAGAAAATTCAATGCAATGATTTGGATCTAACACTGTATATATGGAAATCAGGGTAGATTTAAAAATGTTTTATTTTTCAAAAAAATGTTTTAATCAGGTTTTTTATTTATATTGGTTGTTTTAAATTTTTTGCATTTCAATTATGGTGTATTTTTTTAAAAAAATCTAATTTACAGTACAATCAAAATTTAATGCAAACATGTTAAGAGTCTATAGTTACCTTTTCAAATTGAATCCATGACCTTGATCAAAGAAATTACTTTTTGAAGAAGAAACCAAAAGGAAATATGGCACAGTAGGCCAAGTATTCTATTTATCACTATGAGGTCTTTGCATGAATCATGAACTGTCAAGCCCTCTCACACACTAGGATCCAGATTACAGGGTGATCGAGATAAGGGTGATCCACTTGCCTCTTTAAGGAACTCATGTTTAATGCCCTGTAATTAACTCAACTATAGTGTGTTTGCCTTAACCTGGATGGGCCAGGATAGCCCTATCTCCTCAGATCGCAGCAGCTAAGCAGGGTTGGCCCTGATTAATACTCCAATGGGAGACCACTAAAGAAGGCCAGGGTTGCTATGCAGAGGCAGGAAACAGCAAACCACCTCTGTTTGTCTCTTGCCTTGAAAGCCCTATGGGTTGCCATAAATTGGCTATGACTTTACAGCACTTCTCACCAACACTACAATGTGTTCAGTCCTCATGTTTGGAATGCTTACATCTCTACTAACCAAACAAGACAGATATTTGATGTGATCTGATGTTACCCCAACTATCCATACCTGGAAGGTTCTGTGCCCCTACCATGCAATCCTGAGAACACTTAGCTGGGAGTGAGCCCCCACTGTATAAAATGGGAGTTCCTTCTAGCAGACCTGCTATGGATTGCTCCCTAAGATCCCCCATGTTTCTTTAACTAATTATCTCCATGAGGCTGCTCTGAAGAGTGAGGAAGGGGTGTTGGTGGTGGGCATATTTAACCATTTCCTTATCTGCCTCTTCTCTGATTTAAAAATCACCCCTCCCAAAATTTAACTTAGCTCTGCAGAGACAAATGCTCTACCTGTCTTTTGTACATGAGAGGATTGACTAAAGTCAAAGAAAAGGCACAGAAGGAAGGCATTAGACACCCCCTCCTCCAGCAATCTATCTCTGAAGTTCAAAGCAACCCTGTAAGTCTGCTAATTAGGTTTTTAAATCAAACTAGAGATCCTAATCACAGATCTCCTTCCTCATGTCTAGTCTGGCCCATCAGACTGGATCCAGACTAAACTGGCAATTTTAGATGATTCCTAGGCCCCCTCATGCCATTCCCTGGGGCCTCCTACCCCCCAGGAGCAGCATTTTGTGGAGATCAGTGGGCTACAACTGGAGAGGGGAGACAGGAAATCTCTGTTCTGCCATCAGAAAATTTAGCCTAGCTCCATAGTCTTCAGTGCTTGGTGTCCTGGCAGTGGCATGTATACAGAAAGAGCCAAGCAGAAATCAAGTAATTTACGGTTGCTGCTCTTTGTATCTATCTAATTCGATCTATGTATCTAGCTCTGAACCTGGTCAGTTCTGCGGCTACTTAAATCCGGAGAATGAAATTAAATTGAAACTAGCATTCTATTTCCTTTTCCGACTCAATCAACCAATATAGGCCTAAAGCCTTCTTCCTTCCTGGGATGTAACCTTAGGATTTAATTGCCCTGTTTCCACAGATAAGACTGTGTTGTTCTAAAAGCACTTTTCCCCTTTCCTAATACCTTCCCCTCCCAGTAGGAAAACATGGTTAGAGTCTCCCCCAAAAAAACCCTTAGCATGTTACGTTAACCCCAAATGGTATAAGGGTGACTTGCCTAGGCCCTTCCCCCAATCCTCAGCTCCACCTCCCTCCCCTGGTCCCCTCCCCCCGATCAATCACTTCTTCTCCCCCCCGCTCTAGATGGCCGGGCTCATGGTGAAGCCAGCACCAGCCCAGGTGAGCTGGCTGGTGGCGGGGTTTGGCACTAGGTTGGCCTCCGCTGGGTTGGGCTGGGCGGGACAGTGCCTGGCCCAGTGCTGCACAGGTAAGCAGTAAGCAGCAGGCCAGGGACTCTGACACGGCTGGCAAGGCGATTCATGCCCATCGCAGGCAGGGCAAGGCAGGAGGGAGGCAGGGCACCCGGTGGCTCGAAGAGGTAGCCATGCCTTAGATGGAGCAGGCCGGCACGCCTGCCTCGGCCAACAAGGGAGCTGGCACAAGCCGGGCCACATTCCTTCATCCAAGCCACTTCAGCAGCACCTTGCTTCTTCTCTCCCCCCCCCGCATGAGACAAAGGGGCTCAAGGCGATACTGAAGTGGCTTGGATCTCAAAGGTCCAAGACACTTCAGTATCGCCTTGAGCCCCTTTGTCTCATGCGGGGGGAGAAGAAGCAAGGTGCTGCTGAAGTGGCTCCAAGCCACTTCAGCAGCACCTTATTTCTTCTCCCCCCACCCATACACTAAAACACATTAAAACGCAGAGGATTTATTATTTAGTTATTATTTAGAAGTATGAGCATGGCTCATACTTTTAGGAAAATGTGGTTAGGGTCTCCCAAAAGAAATCCTAAAAGAAATCAACCCTGACTATTCCCTGGAAGGCCAGATCCTGAAGTTGAAGCTCAAGTACTTTGGCCACCAAATGAGAAGGGAGCACTCACTGGAGAAGACCCTGATGCTGGGAAAGATTGAAGGTCAAAGAAGAAGGGGACGGCAAAGGATGAGATGGTTAGACAGTGTCATCGATGCAACGAACATGAAATTGAGCAAACGTCAGAGGACAGTGGAAGACAGGAGGGCTTGGCGTGATCTGGTCCATGGGGTCACGAAGAGTCGGACTCGACTGTGCGACTGAACAACAACAACAACAATGAGCATGGCATAGGAGTACTGCACAGACATATAATGGCATGCCCCGCTGGCCCCCTGAGAAAAACATTGTCCCCCTGAGCAAAAAGTTGTTAGCTACGGGGCTGCCTCCCCAACCACCCAAGTTTCTCAGGCCAGCAGGACTCATCTCCAAATCTTCCCCCCAAAATTTTGATTTGAGCATATTTATATGATACAATTTGGAAAGGAGGTCTGAGTCTGGAAATGAAACAAGGTATTATATAGGGTCCAAAATGGGATCTCACTCTTTAAATGTGCATATGTGTGCTTTCTGGTCATAACACCACTTCTGGGCATGCTGGGTACCTTCTAGGGTCCCATGAGCCAAGATAAGCACTTCACTGAGTCAATTCTGTAAATAGTTCTTCTTCCAGCATCCGTCCTTCTAACAACAAAAGCATCTTTTTGATTCACACTTATTCTAAGTACCAGGCTTGGAGGGCTGGCACCAGAAAAGTTTTGAACTTTTGGTTCATCCCTCTCCCTATTAAATCTCAATCTTGTCAGCCTACCTGATAGTATCCAAAAGGGATCCAGGATTCTGGGCTTCCACTTGATGTCTCCGATGGGGTGAAACCATTCTAAGGCCAGAATCTGGACAAGTTGGTTAGTGGTTTTTGGTTGGTTTGTTTTTTGCCTTGCAGCTATAGTTTCAGATATCTCTGAAAATGCCGTTGAGGTGCACTAACACTTCTGGCCAGGGCAGCAGCAGCAGCAGCACCTCCTTTCTGTAGTAGTCTGCAGCCAGGCCAAAATGTTTATGAGCTTTCTCTTTAAGACCACGGTTATGCAGTTCTTCCTGTTCTATCTTATCAGGAGGATAGCTGACAAATATTCAAAAGAAGGACTTTTAAAAAACATAGATATCGCTGACCTTACTGTTTTTAAAAAGTCCTTCTTCTGGATATTTTCCTCAAAACGTGCCCTTTCAAAGTTAATTAAAAGCTACTTGATATTTTCATCTAGATGATATTGTGGGAAGCATCTATAACAAGAGGATGATGAGTTTCCCTTCCCCTCTTTTCACTCCACCCTTCATAGTGCTTTCATGCACATGTGGTTCTGCTTTTTTGTTAAGATGCAGCCAATGTGCCTCAAGTTCCTTCATCAGTCAGTCATGGTCCACATGCAACCAGAACAAACCCTCCTTTCTTGCTTTGTTTGAACAAACTGCACCTCTGTTCTGATAGGACTTCGTGCCTCCATTTCCTCCACAATAGTTTTCTCAGTGCTGTGTACCTTCTGCCCCCTCCATCTCCAGCAGACCAGCTCCTCTCCCTGAGAAGCATTTGGAGATGCTGACGTAGCAAGGACTTCCCCCACTCTGCCTCCTGAGTGTTCCCCTGGAGCTGGCAAAAACAGAAGGGCTTCCTCCCCTGTCCTCCCTTCTACTCCACTTGGGCTTCTTGGATGTAATCATGGCACCAGCTCCTTTCTTGTCCTTCTTAGTTAGAATGCTAACTAGCAAACAGTCTTTGCAAAACAAAACTTCTGCACTTTCTGCTGCCTTAAATTTTCCCCAAACAAGTATGTTTTCAAATCTTTTGTACTGTTTGGTAATTACCTGAACTATTGCCAGCATATACAAAAGAGACAGGCTTCACTTGAACCAAAAGGGAACCAGGCTGCTGGCAACTAGTACCAAAAAGATGCCAGAGCAACTTTTAAACTAATCTGGTGGGGGGGGAGCCGAAAGGAGCTGGGGACAAGTCAGTCCAAAGGGATGATTGGGCAAACACTCATGGTAATACTGATAGGAGTGTAATAGAACTTGGGGGTGAGAGCATGATGGCGACTGAGAGAGGTGAGATATAGGTGTCTATATGCCAATACTAGAAGTCTGTGAGCCAAGATGGGAGGAGCTGGAGTGTTTTGTGCTCAATTAAAATTTTTGATATAGTAGGTATCTCAGAAACATGGTGGAATGGGGAACATCGATGGGATACAGTCATTCCTGGGTATAAGCTCTATAGGTAGGACATGTTAGCCCCGACGCCATTATGGGGCTTTGCTATGGACTGTTTGCTGGCCACATGGTCTGTGTACTTGCTAGACTGTAAAATGGATGCCAAAGGAGAAGCCCATAGAGAAAGGAAAAAGTTGTCTTTTTACTCTGAGGGACTCCATTGCATACCTGCCGCATGTCACATACATGGATTAAGGGCCATACAGCAGACAAAGGACTTTTCCTCTGCCAGTCATTTGCATGAAGGGATTAAGTGCCTTCCCCACCCGAGCCATACACATGAACAATAGAAGAGCCATCAGCTACCTGGAGAAACCATCTGCCTGCCAGCCAGCTTCCTCTGTCCAGCCCCCAGGTATCCAACGGACAGTGTAGCCAATAAGATTTGAAATTGTCACTGACATAGCCAGCTGGGAGGGTCAGTATACCGCCCGGCCTTCCACGCCCAGCACCCAAGACGCTATAAAAATGCGATCTCTGGGTTAAGCTCTCTCTGACACTCTGACCCCCTGCTGCTGAAACCACGACCTCTGTCTGTCTGCTTTATCCTCTTAAGCCCCCATCCTGTACCCGACCCTTGCCTCGCTTCGTTCCAGTCTGCAGCTGGAACTATACACGTGCGTTGTTAGCTGGTCTAGACCACGTGTCCCTTCTTCCATCCTTCATACCCTACCTAACCCCACTCGCTGGAAGATTTAGGAGCTGTGCCTTGGAGGTAAATATCGCCCTCAACGAACCAACGTTTACCTGCTAATGCAACTGTGCTATATCTATCTATATTTCCTAGCTCTTGAATGCAGGGGTCTTTTCGGGGGAGCCCACCGGAGCGCAGCTCCGGGAGCTCAGGAGCCAAGCCCCGCCCCAGCCGGCGTCCCCGGGAGTCTTTCAGGCAGCCGAATGTCAATTTCAGCTCCATTATATCCTATGGGCCATTGAAGTCAATGGTGAAAACATAGGGTATATTCTGGGGGCTGGAAGGGAGGAGTTTGAGGGAGAGGCTCCAAACTCACAGGGTAGCTGATGGAGCCTCTCCCCAAGATACCCACCAAGTTTCAAGAATATTGAACTAGGAGGTCCAATTCTATGGGCCCCAAACAGGTTGCCCTATTCCTCCATTGTTCTCTATGGTGGGAAAAAAAGTTATATTTTTCCCACCATAGGGAACAATGGAGGAATAGGGCAATCTGTTTTGGGGCCCATAGGAGTGGACCCCTGGTCCAATGTTCTTGAAACTTGGTGGGCATCTTGGGGAGAGGCTCCATCAGCTACCCTGTGAGTTTGGAGCCTCTCCCTCAAACCCCTCCTCCAGCCCCTAGAATATACCCTATGTTTTCACCATTGACTTCAATGGCCCATAGGATATAATGGGTCCGAATTGCCACAGAATTTCTTTCATTCCCTCCTTTCCTTCTCTCTTTTTCCTTTTTCCCTCCTTCTTCTCTTCTCTCTTTCTTTCTTTCCCACCTTCTTCTCTTCTCTTTTTTCCTTCTTTCCCTGTTTCCCTCCTTCTTCCCTCTTTTTCTTTCCCTCCCCTTTCCTTCTCTTTCTTTCCCTCTTTCCTTCCTTCTTTCCTTCTCTCTACTCTCTCTCTTTCCTTCCCTCTTTCCTCTTTCTGTGGCCCAACTCTCATGAGAAGGAGTTTAAACTTCAAACCCCTTCTCTCTTAGCTCCCCCACCCAGACCAGCCGGGGGAATGGAAGGGGAGGCTTTTGAAGATGCCTCCTCCTCTTTTGCTTCCCCTTCTGACATCACTTCCGGTGATGTCAGGGGGCGTGGCATATGCTAATAGCCTAATAGCTCATTAGCATACCATATGCTAATGAGCTCCTGAAGCTGTTTTTCTACAAAAAGACCCCTGCTTGAATGTATGTGTGTGTGATTTGATATTGTTGATTGTTATTGGTATTTAAGTAAACTGAAACATTATTCTGAGTCCTGTCTATCGCCTCTTCACTGGGAAGGTCCCGCGGCAGCCCATTCCTCGTAGACATAGACCAAAAGATCCCAAAATTAATTATACCTGTTGCGAGGTGCTCTACCCCTAGAGAGCATTTCGCCCAACAGACAGGGAGGGATGGGTTGTTGTTGGTGTTGCATTGTACATCAAAGAGGGCATAGAATCAAATAAGTTAGAAAACATCAGGGGAATTAACTCCCCAACAGAAGCAATATGGGTGGAAATACCGAGCCCTACGGATGACTTAAAAATGGGGGTGACTATCGCCCACCTGACCAAACACTTGAGGCTGCTCTTAAGACAGAGAAAGAATTAAGGGAGGTGACTAAATCAGATAATGTTCTTATACTGGGAAATTTCAACTACCCTCACACTGACTGGGTAAACATGTGCTCGGGTCATGCATAGAAATGAGATTCCTAGACATCATAAATGATTGTGCACTGGAACAGTTGGTGACAGAGCCAAACAGAAGGGTAGTGATCTTGGACTTGGTTCTGAGCAGGTCTTAAATCAAGACATTGTGAGAGATGTAGAGGTTGTTACACAAATTGAGAACAGTGATCACAATGCTATGGAAAGTTACCCCTAAAGTCCAAAATGGTAACATTTGGTTTCAAAACAGGGAACTTTACAAAAATGAGGGGAATGGTAAAAAGGAAGCTGAAGGGAAAACACAAGAGAGTCAAATCCATAGAGCAGTGTTTTTCAACCTTTTTTGTGCAAAGGCACACTTTTTTCATGAAAAAAATCACGAGGCACACCACCATTAGAAAATGTTAAAAAAAATTAATTCTTTGCCTATATTGACTATATATAAAGTAATTCTCTTGAATAGGAATCAAATAAACACAAAGAAATTATTTTATAATTACTTTATTATGAAATAATAATACTTTATTTTATAATTGTTCATATGTTACGGATGAAATTGGAATTTTTCCCACGGCACACCAGACAATATCTCACGGCACACTAGTGTGCCGCGGCACAGTGGTTGAAAAACGCTGCCATAGAGGATTCTTGGAAGCTATTTAAAACCACATTAATTGAAACCAAAATAGATTGCATTCCACAGATGAGGAAAGGCATTGCCAAATCTAAAAGAAGGCCTGTGTGGTTAACAACACAAGTCAAGGAAGCTATAAAAAGTAAACAGGTGTCTTTTAAAAAGTGGAAGGTCTGCTCTGATTAATTGAACAGGAGGGATCACAGGCTCTGGCAAAAGAAATGTAAGTTAATACATGCAAAAAAAGAAAGATTTTGAGAAGCATCAAGACAAACAATAAACATTTTTAAAAATATATCTGGAGCAGGAAACCAGCCAGAGAAGCAGTGAGGCCTTTGGATGACAAAAGAATAAAGGGATTGCTAAAGGAAGATGGGGAGGTGGCAGAGAAGCTCAATGCCTTTTTTTACTTCTGTGTTCACTGTGGAAAGTGTGGGGCACAGATTCATGCCACAGCCCCTATTTTCACAAAGGGAGTAAGTCTCCAGGTCCTGACAGTATAATCCAAAAGTTGTTAAGGAACTCCAGTGTGAGATTGTTGATCTACTAACCCGTCTACTAACACTATCACTAAATTTAGCTGTTGTGTCAGAAGACTGAAAAGCAGCAAATGTGACCCAGAGGGGAACCAGGAAATTACAGGCCTGTCAGCCTAACATCTATCCCAGGCAATTTAGTAGAAACTGTAATCAAAGACAGAATTGTTAGCCACATAGAGGGACAAAGCTTGCTGATGGAAATTCAGCATGGCTTCTGCAAAGGGAAGTCCTGACTCACCAACCTTTTGGAGTTCTTTGAGAAAGTGAACAAGCATGTAGACAATGGTGACCCAGTAGACATTATATACCCAGACTTTCAAAAGGCTTTTGATAAGGTATCTGACCAAAGACTCCTGAGTAAACTTAGCAGTCTTGGGATAAGAGGACAGCTTCTCTTATGAGTTAAAAACTGGTTAAATGACAGGAGGCAAAAAGTTGTAATCAATGGACAGTTCTCACAATGGAGGAAAGTAAGCAGTGGGGTCCCACAAGACTGGTACTATTTAATTTATTAATCAACTAGTGAGCAAAGCCCGTTGTGGCAGGAGACAACCGGCTCTAGATAGGAAGGAAGGGTGGGTGGAAGGGAGCAAGGGAGAAGTGGAGGTACAGAGAGAGAGAGGGAGAGAGAGAGAGAGAATTAGAGTGAGGGGGGAGGGAGGAAAGGGGGGTGAGAGAGGGAAAGAGGGGGCAGTCAGAGACAGGGTATGTGATGAGAGTAAGTTTGAAAGAAAGGAAGGTAGGTAGGTAGGTAGGAAGGGAGAAAGAATGAAAGTCAGGAAGGAAGAAAGAAGGGTAGAAAGAGAGAGTCTGAGAGAGAGAGAGTGGAAGGACTGAAAGAAGGGAGGGAGGGAAAAACGGGAGAAAAGAAAGATGGGGGAACAGAGTGAGAGAGAGAGATAAAGTGTGGAAGGAAGAGAGAGAGAAAGGAAGAAAAAAGGGTGGTGGGGGGAGGCGCAGGGTGGGAGAAAGTGGGGGGCTGGGCCTGCAGCCGGTGTGCGGTGGCTGTGAGGCCACCGCCGCCGGCTTTCTCCTGTTTGGGGGGGGCGGGAAGGGGCTGCAGCCGGCGTGCGGTGGCTGAGGCCGCCGCCGGCGGCTTTCTCCTGGGTCGGGGGTGGTCGGGAAGGGGCTGCAGCCGGCGTGCGGTGGCTGTGAGGCCACCGCCGCCGGCTTTCTCCTGTTTGGGGGGGCGGGAAGGGGCTGCAGCCGGCGTGCGGTGGCTGAGGCCGCCGCCGGCGGCTTTCTCCTGGGTCGGGGGTGGTCGGGAAGGGGCTGCAGCCGGCGTGCGGTGGCTGAGGCCACCGCCGGCGGCTTTCTCCTGGGTCGGGGGTGGGCAGGAAGGGGCTGCAGCCGGCGTGTGGTGGCTGAGGCCGCCGGCGCCGGCTTTCTCCTGGGTCGGGGGTGGGCGGGAAGGGGATGCAGCCGGCGTGCGGTGGCTGTGAGGCTGCCGGCGGCGGCTTTCTCCTGGTTGGGTGGGCAGGCAGGTGGGGAGGGGTCTGCAGCCGGCGGGCGGTGGCTGTGCCGCCGCCGCTGCCTTTCTCGTGTGGGGGCATGCGGGCGGGCAGGGCCTTCAGCCAGCGTGCGGTGGCTGCGCCACCAGCGCCGGCTTTCTCATGGATGGGTGGGTGGGAAGGGCCTGCCAGTGGCCTCCGGCTGCTTGTCTGCCACCGGCTATCTCCTGGGCGGGTGGGGGGGGAGTCCAGAGGCCGGCGCGGGGAGGCTCCACCACTTGGCCCTTCCTGGGCTTCCTCCGGAGGTCTGGCTCACTCACTCTGTTGATGGTCCTCTCTCCTCAGAGGTCCAGAGCAGAGTGAGCGGAAGACCCTGTCTGGGGCTGATCTGGGCGGAACTGCACAAAGCAGCCACCCAACCGGGCCAGAGTCTTCTGAGGGACAGTTCATGCCGCCAACCTATTTTGGCGCGCATCGAACGTTCCCGGACGAAAACTCAAATATATATAAGGACAGGATGATCTGGAGATGGAGGGTGAGTAATGTATTGGCCAAGTTTACACATTACACCAAATTATTCAAGATGGTGAAAACCAAAGCTGACTGTGAAGAGCTCCAAGAGGATCTCCACAAACTGGGTGAGTGGGAGACAATGTGGCAAATGAAATTCAGTGTTGGTAAGTGTAAGGTGATGCACACTGGGACAAAAAATCCCAAATTCAAGTATAGGCTAAAGGGTCTGAACTTGCTGAGACTGTGAGGGGAAAAGATCTTGGGGTCATAGCAGATAACTCAATGACAGTGTCAACCCAGTGTGCTGCAGCAGTGAAAAAGGCAAACTCTGTTACATATTATTAGGAAAGGGATTGAGAATAAAATGGTTGATATTTGCCCCTGTGTAGCTCTATGGTGCGGCCTCATTCGCAATACTGTGTACAGTTCCAGTCCCCATATCTCAAAAAAGGCAGAGCTAGAAAAAGTGTAGAGAAGGGCAACCAAGATGATTAGGGGGTTGGAGCACCTTCCCCATGAGGAAAGGCTGAAGTCTGGGACTTTTCAGTTTAGAAAAAGATGACTAAGGGGGGGACATTTTAGAGGTTTATAAAATTATGCATGGGGTGGAGAGAGTTGACAGAGATTTTTTTTCTCCCTCTCCCAAAATACTAGAACTCAAGGGCATCCAATGAAACTGATAGATAGTAGGTTTGGGATGGACAAAAGGAAATGCTACTTTACACAGAGAGTGATTCAAATATGTGAAACGACAGCTGAGGGATGACATGATCGAGGTTTATAAGATTATGAATGGGATTGAGCAGGTTGAGAAAGAAGTACTTTTCTCCCTTTCTCACAATACAAGAACTTGTGGGCACTCCATGAAATTGCTGAGCAGTCGGGTTAGGACAGATAAAAGGAAATACTTCTTCACCCAAAGAGTGATTAACATATGGAATTCACTGCCACAGGAGGTGGTGGCAGCTACAAGCACGGACAGTTTCAAGTGGGAATTAGATAAACATATGGAGCAGAAGTCCATCAGTGGCTATTAGCCACAGGGTATAGATGGGAACTCTCAGTCTGGGGCAGGTGATGTACTCTATTCTTGGTGCTGGAGGGGGCAGCAGTGGGAGGGCTTCTAGTGTCCATGCCCCACCTCCTGATGGCACGTGGTATATTTTGGCCGCTGTGTGACAAAGTGTTGGACTAGATGGGCCATTGGCCTGATTCAACATTGGCTTCTCTTATGTTCTTATGTTCTTAAATGTGGAATTCGCTGCCAGAGGATATAGTAATGGCCACAGGAATAAACAGTTTTAAAAAGGGATTAAATAGATTCATGGAGGACAAGTCTATTAATGGCTACTAGCCATGGTGAGTGAGGGAAACCTCCATATTCAGAGGCACTAATCCTCTGAATCCCAGAGCCAGGAAGCAATATTGGGGAAGGCCTCAGCCTATGCCCTGTTGTTCGCCATCCAGAGGAAATGGTTGACCACTGTGTGAGACAGGATGCTCGACTAGATGGACCATTGGTCTGATCCAGCAGTGCTCTTCTTAAGTTCTTACGTCTCAAAGTCATCTTCATTCTTAGCCAACTCAGAGCTCAAGTCCAAGCCCCAAGCTGAGGGGCAGAGTGGGGCTGGCTAAGGGTTTATGGCAGAGCTGTGAATCAACTACATATTGCTGACATTTCAGTCCAAATTTCTGTAGGGTCCCCTGATAGTGAAGACACACTATATAACCACATGTACTATGTAGCATAAGGGCTGTGGAATAGGTTTAAGACCAGCTGATAGGTGAAACATTGCCAGGATCCAAGGAGCGGACTAAGAATTCTTTCTTTCAAAGTTGCCAGGAGCACCAACTTCCCCTCACCATAAGAAAGCATTTATAACTTCTTGGACCCAAATGGCCACTCATTGTCAACCGTATAAAATAAGAAGAGTAAGGGCTGAGCAAAAAAGTAGCAGTCTACACCTCTTCCAGTATTCTGTCCATGTTTCCAGGTGGCAATAACTGAAATCCAGGAAAGTCTGAACAGATAGAACCCTGGCAGCATCCATTAACTGTATTGCATTTAAAATGGCATCTAAGCCTGAGTGGATTCAAGCAACTTTGTATGTTTAATGTTGAACAAATAAATTACAACTGACAAACATAATCACTCTGTGAGCTCCTGTACAGCAGGTCCCATATCACTTTGAACAGTTCTGCCAGTCAGCACTGCACACAGGCAGTGGTGGAAGAAAAGTATTTTCTTAGTGCCACAAAGTAAACTTGAAAATGTGATCCTGCCCAGCCTTGCTCCAACTTTTCCTCCAGTTCAAT
This sequence comes from Gekko gecko, assembly GCA_029375565.1. Lineage (NCBI taxonomy): Eukaryota > Metazoa > Chordata > Lepidosauria > Squamata > Gekkonidae > Gekko > Gekko gecko. The sequence continues at coordinate 144,685,616 of JAPDNY010000006.1, forward strand.
GAGGCTCCATTGCCCCAAGTTTCCCCAGTATGCCAAGGAGTTAAATGGACTCTATTCTGCAGGATAAGGCACAAGGAATGTGTGCCCACAGCTAGGTTAACTTCTATAGATAAACCAGAAGTACAAGCCATGCCGACTGAAAACTCCCTGAGAGCCATCAGATCCATCAGCCTTCTGGAGCATACTAATCTATCTGGTCCCCCATCCCTGCAGAAGGCCCAGACTCCTTTGAGTCTAAACACCACCAGAAATGAAAAGGGACCTGTAGAAACTTTAGCCATCCCATGCATCACCATTTACTTGCCCAACGGTGTAACCTGATATATGTAGACTGATGTCCACATGTGTATGAGACTGTTAACATCTTGTGATAATTCTGTGATATGGCAGACAGGAAGTCCTGAGCCATTTTTGATGAGGCAGCCTTCATACCAATATTGAAGTCCCCCAGAATTAAAACCATGAGAATCCATGATCAAGTTTACCAGCTTGGGCAGTGACACTGTCAGTACACTAGCAGAATCTCTAATATTTCCTGTGTACCCAGCATGAGGTACAAACACAGAAAATTAGAGCACTGCCAAAGGGGAGACCTGGAGAGGGAGACAGTATTCCAACAGAACCCAGTAACTTCTTCCATGAGGGTCTTTCTTAAAATGATAATTGCCCAAGAACACAGGAAAGAAACAGCTGGGATAACAAATGCATCTCAAATAATCTATCCAAGACTCAGTAATGCAAGCCTGGGCTCTAGGCACATATAATTCTGTCATGGAAAAGGCTGCATGATCAAAGGCTTTAAATAATTCTCCTAGGAACAATGAAACTCTATTCAGTTGGCTAACCAATATGCTTTAATTGTTATAGCAACAATTAAAACTTAACTAGACATTACAGACAGAGGTTGCAATAATGAACAAGATGCAACTTGAGATGGGGGTATTTTTTAGTAGAAAAAGACCCCCTCCCCTTGATCCTCACTCATGATCTCAGCCTCCTAAGGCAACTTTTCTTTTTAAAAAGTCAGTAAAAATTGCAAACATCTGTAATGTCTAGCCTGGTCCTTTAATATCTATGCTTCCTTAAGAAAAAAGTATGAATTTCAATACAGGAAACTCTATTTAAATTTCCTTGATTTAAATCAATCCACCCTGATGTTCATCAGCATCTTGCAAAAAGGAACAGCAAATGGGTTCACACTAGTGAGGGGTTTTTATCATTTGCAGAAGGAAATTCTCTGGGTGTCACCCTAGCTACCAAAACAGATTGGAAAATGATGGCTAATAAATTTTCCACAGGACTACATTAATTTTTTACCACAAAAAATTATTTTATGAAAGGGAACATGGAAGTTGCACAATCCCTTCCTTAACTTTTTTTGCATGCTGTTTATGATTTGTTCATAGCAGGTTCTTCCCTCAATCTAACGTTTCATGAGCATTTTCAATCTACTTTGCAGCCCCCCCAACCCCTACATTCACTGAAATGCAATTTACAAAACATCCCCTCCTATTTTGATTCTGCCCTAGTTTTACAAGGGTTTCCCCACCATATATGGTAATGCCAAATAGAAGCTGTGTTGAACATAGATAGGTCTTGATTTTTAGTTCCTTTTTGTTACTTGTTCTAGGATACAGCATCGTGTACTTCCCATTTCTCCAGTTAAAAGATCTGAAGTAGGAGGGCTGGAAACAAACTTCTTCCTGAGTCTTTGAACCACTGCTAGCAACACATAATGGGCTGGATGGACCATTGGACTGAGTCTGTGAACATCATTGCTAATGCAGCTTGCAGGCCATTTTAACAATGGTTACAAAAACAAAAATCTGAGCCAGCTTCAAACACCCCAGCTCCCAATTCCTCTGTTACCCTTGGCTGGGTGTGGGCAAAAAAGAAGTGCCTTGCCCCTGTGCCCATCTGGTATACATGTCCAACCTCCAATACAGGAGTTTAAATCTCTAATAGGGCCTACATTTCACCTACAATAATCCTGAATGTTGAAATTCTTGCCATCATATACATTTGCATAGGCAATTCAGGCAATAAGATGTTATGGATTACCTGTGGCTACTGTCAGAAATAGCAATTCCATCCGATATTACTTGGAGAGAGAGGATAAGATGTGAGGCTGCTGTTTTCAGTGGCAGCCACGTGTCTCCTACTTAGTTTCAGCCTGTGTGGAGTAGTGGATGGTGTGCTGGATCATGTGAATCCCCATTCAGATGTGAAGTTTGCTAGGTGAACTGGAGGCAGTTAATCAACCTCAGTTTGCTCACAGATGTGTAGTGATAGTAACATGGCATGACCCTTCTGTAATTTGCCCAGAATCCCTTGGGCAAGGCAAAAATGTGATTATGAGTTCTTTCACAGCTGTGAATAAACCCCCAAGACTCCTACTCAATCTAACATTCCCTGAGTGAGAAAGAGCTTGCATATGTCTTAGGCCTTCTAATTGTTCTTTTTAATATACCATGCAAAGCCATACATGACATTTATGAGACTTTGCTCATATGCTTTCAATTCCAGCAACAAGAGATGTTATCCAAAGAGCCATCCAGCTGAGTTTAAAAATAAAGCTCCAAAAAAGCATTTACGAAGCATGAAATGCAAATAACACACTGCAAAATGACACTATTTGGTTTCAGGAGGGATTGAATTCCCAGCAACAACCAGCCAAATGTGAATAGTTTATTAGCATACCATTTGAAGATGATACAGAATGGCTCTTACAGCATAATACTGTCTTTTCTATGAATATCCTACAAAGTGAAATGTGGATTTCCATTAGGATTTCACCTACAGGCCTTTGAATATGGATTTTTGCATTCAAACTCTTAAATTGTACAATTAGACAGCCCACAACTTAGGTGTTGAAAGTGAAATGTGCATTCCCCCGCCCTTTTATTCTATTCAGGGGGAATTGTCTTTATTGGTTTACCTGCATATTTTCTTTTTATTGTAAAATTTGTTCCATTTGAGTTGTTGTTTTAAATTCAGGTTCTTAGGTGGTAGCAGTAGGTGAAGATATGGTACAAACAGAAAGTTACGGGGGCTGTTAGAGAGTTAGACGGCAACTCTATGAAGACATCCCTCAGATAAAGTTTCATTGAATCATACTTCTGAATAAACTTCCATGGATCAGACTATTACGTGCTTCTAGGCTAAAGTAAAAAGTGTTTCCTTGGTTTTTTAAAATATTTTTTGTGTCAGGATAAAAGTCAGAAATTTGTATTATAGAAAGAACCAGGTTCAGATCTAGGATGCCAATTCCACATCTTGACCTTCAGTAAAGAAAGATCTATCCTAAGAATGGACATGAACCTGGAGAATTGTGGCTCATGGTGGTTCATGGTTTGTTTGATTTCATGAACCACAAACCATGAACTTTCATGAACTTTCCCCGTTTCCTGAACCTGTTCATGGTTCATTCAGTTCATGACTCCTGGAGATGGTGGAACAGCCCCCTAGTGAGTTAGAGATGCCAAATTCACAGGAAGTCTTCAGCAGGCTCTCCTCCTCCCGGCCTCCAAATTTGGCAAAGATCAGATTAGGGATATATGAGTTATAGGCCCTCAAAGCAGATGCCCCCAGGAAAGCTCAGCTCTAGCCTCCCCTTAAATTACCATAAGAACATAAGAACATAAGAGAAGCCAATGTTGAATCAGGCCAATGGCCCATCTAGTCCAACACTCTGTCACACAGCGGCCAAAATATACCAGGTGCCATCCGGAGGTCCAGCAGTGGGGCCAGGGCACCAGAAGCCCTCCCACTGCTGCCCCCTCCAGCACCAAGAATAGAGTGCATCACCTGCCCCAGACTGAGAGTTCCCATCCATACCCTGTGGCTAATAGCCACTGGTGGACTTCTGCTCCATATGTTTATCTAATTTCCTCTTGAAACTGTCCATGCTTGCAGCTGCCACGACCTCCTGTGGCAGTGAATTCCATATGTTAATCACTCTTTGGGTGAAGAAGTATTTCCTTTTATCTGTTTTAACCTGACTGCTCAGCAATTTCATAGAGTGCCCACGAGTTCTTGTATTGTGAGAAAGGGAGAAAAGTACTTCTTTCTCAACCTGCTCAATCCCATTCATAATCTTATAAACCTCGATCATGTCACCCCTCAGCCGTCGTTTCTCCAAGCTAAAGAGCCCCAAGCATTTTAACCTTTCTTCATAGGGAAGGTGTTCCAACCCTTTTATCATTCTAGTTGCCCTTCTCTGCACTTTTTCCAATGCTATAATATCCTTTTTGAGATGTGGTGACCAGAACTGTACACAGTATTCCAAATGAGGTCGCACCAATGATTTATACAGGGGCATGATGATACTGGCTGATTTGTTATCAATTCCCTTCCTAATAATCCCCAGCATAGCGTTGGCCTTCTTTATTGCAGCTACACATTGTGTAGACATTTTCAGCGAGTTATCCACTACGACTCCAAGATCTCTCTCTTGGTCAGTCTCTGCCAGATCAGACCTTGGAGGTCCTGGCCTTGAGTTTCCTGCCCAGCAGCCTAAATTTCTCCTCCAGGACCTCACGACTGCATTTCCCCACATCGTTGGTGCCGACGTGCACCACGACCACTGGCTCCTCCCCAGCACTATCTACCAGCCTATCTAAAACACGCGTAATGTCCGCTACCTTCGCACCAGGCAGGCAAGTCACCATACGGTCAGTACGCGGGTTCGCCACCCAGCTGTCTACCTGCCTAAGGATCGAATCACCAACTACCAAGAGCCCCCTCCCACCCTTCCCAGGGACGGTTCCTTGGTACGAAAGGATACCCGTTCACCAGCTGAAGAAGAGGTCCCTTCTGAGGGCACATTCCCCTTATCCTCAGCATGGTGCCCCTTTTCCCCTTGACCCTCATGCTCCCTGGCAGCAGCCGGGCTGCCAGATCCAGAGTGGGACATATCTAACAAGTCCCCGAGAGTCTTCCCCGTGCACCTAACTGACTGTCCCTGCTTCTCCAGGTCAGCCACCTTGGCCTCAAGGGAGCAAACTCGCTCCCTGAGAACCAGGAGCTCCTTGCACCGAGCACACACCCAAGACTTCTGACCAGTGGGCAGATAGTCATACATGTGACACTCCATGCAAAACACTGGATAGCCCCCAACCCCCTGCTGGCATTCTGGCTTCATAATTGTTTTTAAACAAATACTTTTCTATAACCCCCCTTTTAAAACACTTTGTATTTATATGGCTCCTGTTGTAGGAGTCTACTTACCTTACCTTACCAAGGAGCCAAGGTCCTGGCTTTCTGGCTCTTCCTGGGCTTCTTACAGAGCCCCTAGGCCAAGAGCCACAGGCAAAGAGCCTCGCCCTTCGGCTCGTGCCAGAGGCTCGTGCCTCTTGCAAACTTCCTGCCTTAAATGGAATTGTCTCCCAGGAGAGGGCGTGGCCAGCAGCTACTCAAAATCACCCAAGGCACTTAATGACGGTCAAACAAAGCCCCTTTCACACCCCAACTCCAGCAGCCAGGAGTCTGCTATTCAATTTCACCCAAGCACTTAATTACAGGCAACAATGACCCTTTCACACCCTAACTCCAGCAGTCAGGAGTCTGTTACAACTCACCCACACACTCCCAAATACAGTCACTGACACAGTACCTTCTCAGCTAAAGCACCTCAGCTGAAAGTAAATAAATAAAAATACCACTCACCCCTCTGGCAGCTCAAACACCTAGCTCCTTCTCAGAGCTCAGCTGGGTCAGCAAGCTATTATTTCTAACTAGCTCTCATATGACGACTAACTCCTCTCTCTTCCTGCTGCAAAGTGAAAGCAGCTGAGTCAGGGCGTAGTGCATATGTGTGTTTGTGTGTGTTTTTTTTTTTGTGTGTGTGTGTGTGTGTGTATATATATATATATATATATGGCTCTTTTTGTAGCAGGAACTCCCTTGCATATTAGGTGACACACCCCTAAGGTAGCCAATCCTCCAAGAACTTACAGAGCTCTTCTAACAGGGGCTACTGCAAGCTCTTGGAGGATTGGCTAAATTAGGGGTGTGTCACCTAATATGCAGAGGAGCTCCTGCTACAAAAAGAGCCCTATCTGCTCCCATAGAGCAGAATGGGAGCTTCATGGTTGGCTCCCAGAGCTACCAATCAAGCTATGGACAATTGCTATCGGTGTTTCTAGGGCTCTCCACAAGTCCACCCCCCCGCGTTGCCTGGAAATTGATTGAAGTGACACCAGGCTGTCTGGAGAATGAACTGCTCTAATGAACCTGATGAACCTTCATGGAAAGAAGGTGGTTCATTTTTGGATTCGGGAATGACATGACCAAATGAACTGGTTCAAAACTAACCATGAACCGGCCTAGTTTGTGCTTGAACCATGGTTCGTTTCTCAGATCGTGCCCATCCCTACTCTGTCCACAAAGTCTCTGTCTACAAATCCACAGTTAAATGCAAGGGAGGAGGCAAATGTGGTTTGTCAAACATTTCCACACTTTTAGCCAGTGAAATTGGCAGAAACACCTTTTGCAAACTACAAGGAGGAGGAGGAGGAAGAAGAAGGAGGAGGAGGAGGAGGAGGAGGAGATGGAAAATGTGTTTCTCAAGTCCTGTTAGAATCAATTTATGGATGAAAGGGCAGGACTTTGAACTGGATTCAAAAATAATGTTAGTGTAATGTTAAGAGGATGGACACCACATGATCTGTAATAAAGGACTCTTGGGTTCAGCTCACATAGATATGAAAGAGGCACTGGTTTCTGTGGGTTCCTTATTGGAGTGTGAAAGAGCTCTAGTATCTCTACTTCAGTATCAGTTCTTGCATCTTGAGACAGCTGACTAACACCCACAGGAGAGATGAACTTTGGCTATTCGTCCTTGAGGAAAACAAGCTTTAAAAAAATCAGTGCTCCGTAGATGCCTGATTGCAGGCAATTTAAAGAACGCATGGAGTGCTTACTTCCAAACCTGCTGCACAATTGCCACTGGCTGGAAAATAAAGCAATTTTGCTGTTCTTGGTGTTGTCAGGAATAAAGCACGATGCATGAAGAATTAACCTTTGCCAATATGCATCAAACTGGATGGACCAATATTTGAATGGGTTTGCTCAATCACCGCTGGTTATTGGCCTAAACATTCATTTACACAGGAAGACTGCTTAGATTTTATGAACCACGGCACTGGGTAATAGGTATACGGGATGGGCCACACCAAGAGTTATGGCTTGGATACAAAGTGCCATGAGAGGAAGCTGCTAGGACTGTTCTGCTAATATTTGTGCAAGCTCTCATAAAAGAGTTTGCATAGTGTTGTAACAGATGAGAGCTTGTGGAAGAGGAGGAATATCATTGAAGTTAGGCTGTTTTTTCAAGCAACATCCTGTTATGCAGTTTTTAAGTGCCCTTTTTGAAAGCCCAAAGGTATCTTCCACATGGGGAAGGACATCTTAGGATGCATCCCTATCCAGTCACCTATAGTCTCATGCTTCCTGGGACATTGTGCCAGTGTGGAAACGATGCACCAGGGAACAGCCATCTTCCCCAAATGGGTACTGTGGCAACATACAAAGGCATTGTTGTAACACAGAATGAAATGTGTTTTTGAAGCATGAGACCTGGGAATAGCTCACCTACATGCAAGGGTGCCATTTAGCAAGGGGAGGGGCACTCATGTACTTCCCTGTCCCTATGTTTGAGGTCACATGCAATGAATCTTTGCAAGCACCCATGTCTCTTGTCAACGCACTAGTTCTATAAACTGTGACCAGTGTTATAATCAATTAAAAATGGGTGCATATACCACATGTGCATGCCAAAAGCACAAAACCCTTTGCATTAAATAAAAGAGTGATCGCACCTCCCCCCCAACTGTGCTGATGGGCACTGCTATAGATATTTTAAAATAATCAAAACAAGCACTCTTAAAATATGCTGCTTTTCAAAACTAGAGACATTCAAATTAACACTGAACATATCCAATGCTAACTTGAACCCGGTTAAAGTCTACCTGTGCTGCAATAAAATCCTTTGTCTCCACCCCACCCTGTGACTCACATCTGAAATGTCAGGCCTGCCTACATGCCCTCATAAAGTCACCACACCAGCAAAAACATATGATTATGAGGTAGAAAACTAAACCACTTCTATTTAGTTGCAAGGGTAATGAAACACAATCAGTCCTACTTGTCTTAAATAAATGCCACTGCAGCTATGTTTTCCCCAGTGGGATACATGACAGCTCAGGGGGGAGGGGGATTTGAGATTTGGAAAACAGGGGCGGCTGGTTCCAAATCCATCCTCCCAGTCTCAATCTGAAAAATAATCCAAAAAAAGTGCTGGGGTTTCCCCTGGCTGTTATTTTCAAAAAAGTTGGGATCAGAAGAGTATCTCAACTGGTTTGACCCATCCCTCCTGCCCCTGCTAAGCACATTTGTAAGACTGGCATGCAATTCAAAATGCATTGATGTACAAGTACCATTTCTGTTCTTATGTTGTATAGGTCTTGCCAAATGTTCCTTTTTTTGGAGAGTATAGCCTTATTCTGGAGAGATTTCCTCCCTTTATTTCAGATTATAACAACTCTGTAACACTGAACACAACAGACAGTATAGCTCCAAAACATCTCTTATTTCTGAGATTTTGTTCACACCTTAACCTTAGCAGATATATGAGACACAGTTGCAAGCATTTTTGCTAGTCCTATGCATGGGAAGTGAACTTCACTTACAATTCCTCTGCCAATTTGTTCAGTTTAAAGGCTTCACTACAGAGACACAAAGGGCTTGGTATGTTCGGCACAAAATGTACTTGCAGCATTAGAGGACAAATGATCTATTCCTTTCTATAACTCTGTAATTCCACTGCAGTTAATGGCATGTTGCTCATTTACACCAGCAGGTTCTAGATGTGGTGAAGACCTATTGCTTCACACAATCCAAAGTGTTATCAACAAGACCGAAATGGAGGTGTTATGTTCTCAAAACAGTTGGCTGAAGCTGATGGCCAGGATCACTTGTCTTTTCCAAAGGTACTATATAGGTGCCATGTGTTTTGGTTTGCTCCATTTTTAGTGGGATTTCCAAAGACAGGCATTCCCCCCCGAAGGATTGTAAAAAGCCTTCTGGAGAGGCGCAAATGTCATGTTTATTTTCTGTACAGTGCCCAGCATTATTCAGATGACAAAAGAGTTTCAAAGTCACAAGTCATTTCATTGCTAGGTAAGTTTAAGACTTTCACTCTCATGAGTGTCGAGAATCTTAGCCATGAGATGAGATGCTAATGATTTTCACTTAGTCTCTCTATCAAGGTTGAAGAATTATTATTTTGGGCCAAGTATCAATGGGCTTTTGACTCCTTTTGTGGTACATATGCCATGAAGTCTAATAGTCCAGTGTAACAGCCAGCCCACTTTGTATCTTTGATGTGGAACATGAGATTAAATGTAGAAACAAATGTGGTGAGTGAGTCACACTGAAGGGCAAAAGTTAAGCATTTTGTGTATTTTTCTGTGGATGTTTCCCGACAAAGCCCATGTTAGTCAAGTGTGTAAGGCTTATTCCTATTTGATTAACTGGTTGGGGAGCTTTACTGTGATGGCTAAACCCAACCCCATCTCTAGGGCACAGAGGCACAGTGGCTAGAATGCTGGGTTTACATACGTGAAATGCAGGTTCAAATCCCCATTCATTTCTGAAGCTCACTGGATCCCCACAAGTAAGTCACTACCTCTTTATCTAACCAGTCTTGATGGGTTTCTTTAAAGCTAAAACGCTACTCTGGTAGGAAAGACAGGACAGAATTTTAACAAATTAATACCAAACCTGTCCCACAATTGAGTAACATGAAATACCTTGTATATGTAAGTACAACAATATAATTATTGCATTGCTAAGTGGCTAAGCGCTCCTGCAATGGCTTGACCTGGCAACATTATTCAACCCACCTGCAGCAGCTTTGTGGTGGGACACAGTGAATGTGCCTGCCTCAGCCTAAACTCTCTCAACCCTAGTAATTACTAAATACAAATAAAGCAATTTTTGAACTTGAGTTCATTCACAAATTCAAAACAATGAACGGTGCCCCCCCCACCCCCGGGCTAAATAGGGATATAGGATTCTTTTCTCTCTAATCTTCTGCCCCTCAGCATTTCTCCCCTGCTGTAATCAAGCTGATTACATTTTGCATTGTACCTTTGCATCCTGACTCCCTTCTTTGCAACACACCTCCCACCTTCTGACAGGGATATAAGGACTCCGGGATTTCCATTCCTACCTGCATATGATGAAGGGAGCTTTGACTTTCAACAGCTTATAGCCTGAGAATCCACCTGCTCTCTAAGGTACTACTGGACTCCAGTCTAGCTCTTCTACTGCAGATCAACATGACTACGCTCTGAAACTATCTTAGGGCACAATGCTTCCTTGTATGCACACACCCCTTTCTTATACAGATTTTGTTTTTATAGACACCTGAGGCATTATGTGCCATTCTAATACAACTACATTGTTTGAGTTTACATTTTCCACACATCATGTACCACCTGAGTCATTTTAACTTCCATATCAGTTGAGTTTTTGCTTTTTGTAATGGTATTCATCACCAGCTAATTACAGGAGATGCTACACAAACAGGTATTTTGGAATTCAGGAAAACAGAAATGCTGCACGGCACAGGAATCCTCAATCTGTGTAGATCCAAGATTAAGCAGACACTGAGAGATTATCCAGTATAGACTTAGATTCAGTACCATTGTCTGCAAAGAGCTGCAGGTGTCTCAGTCGTCACATCCCCCACACAGTCTCTTTTTGATGAGAATAGCACTTTACCCCACAGCATCCCCTGCTGATCTTTTTATGCCACAGCACATGTTCCTTGTTGCTGCAGATTCTCAATGGGAAACCAAACACAAAGTACCATCAGGGACAGAAACAAAATAGGGAATAGCTGGGTCATTTTATGCTCCAATTATTAGTTGCTCGAGCATGCAAGTTCAGGCCATGAGGGTGTGATCCCATGACATATTGTAACACAGAGTGAGAGCTACCATATAGAATGAAACTGGTAAGAACACAATCCCTGAATGTAAGGAGAAAAAGAAAATGGATTGTCAACAAAGAAGTCGCATGGTACATTTCTGCTCTGGGATTTTTTTCCCCACACCCACTCTCTAACCTTTAACGAGAACTGCTTTCCCTAGCTGCTCTGAAGTTCCTTCTCACACCCTTCCAGCTTCACATTTCCATATGGTTTCATGTTTGAGAATCTCCACTGAAGGCTGCATGGCTGGCAAGCAGTTCCAAGGTCACTACAAGGCAAGCACGCCTTGCTAGAAAGGAAGCCCATCGCTATCTGTACTCCCCTCCCCTTCTTCTCCATTGATTACCCTTTTCTACTACCAACAGAATATCTGAACTAGGGAGCAGAAAAATCAAGCCACGCTTTCTTTCATGTTCTGTCAGATTTTGTCAGGCAGCCCTCTCCCCTACCTTCCCACATGCCTGCTAAATTTAAAAGGAAAACGCCTGTGAAATGTATTTATGAGCACCTGCCCCATCCACTGCCTTGAGTCACCCTCCCACTCCGCTGATACAAGGAATTGCCACTGGCTGATAAAGATTTGCCCTATCCAGGGACCGTGCATGCAAGCACACTCCCCTCTTTGCAACAGGGCTGCTTTCAACACTCTCCTCACGCAGACACACACACACACCCCACGTACACCATTGCTCATCACATTTCTACACACGAGTGAGCCACCACATGCTCAGCTAGTCATTGTGCGCACACACTCCCCACACCCAGGCGTATGGCACACCACAGCTGTCAAATCTTCCATCTCAGCTGCCACACATAAGCCCTGTTTTCCTTAGGCAAAGGTATCATATAGATATACATACGTATTTCAACTTCATCACGTACATTCATGGTTTGGGTTTGGGTTGCAGAGCCTCGACGTGATTTCCAGAAAGACCGCAGGGCACAACAGAGGAAACTGGTAGAGTACAACAGAGGCTACGAACATGAGTCTGGGCCATGTGAGTTGGCAAAAATCCTAAGTTTTCTCTAGCTCCGTAGCACATGTTCTCCTCTCAAAAAAACCAAATGCTTCTATACCCAGACAGGTATCTGTCTACTTCTGTCAGGGCTGCTCGGAAAGCTCCCTCCTATGAGCTATCCTTAACAATGCCAAAATACAGTCTGAGCTATTCAGTTTCAACCACGTTCCAACGGAAGAAAGAAAAAAACGAGTCGCCCACATTTGTGGCTCCCTATCTTGCAGGGTGTTATTTGGGACTAAGTTAGTGGGTCTGAACATAAACCACCCACCCATCTTTGGTTTTACACTGCTGCCCATCACCATGGTATCTGACTTCATGACGCAGAAAATCAATAGCAACACAGAACGCTCAAATCCTGCTGCCAAATACAATCAAATTAAATGGCTCCCTTCTCCCCATATTTTGTAGAATTTTTTTCCCTCCCCATTTGATGGCAATCCATACACAGGCTAATGGAAGGCAGTCTGAAAGATCAAGCAGGTACGTTTCAAGGTCTAAATAACTGAAGAGCAACCCCCCCTCCCAAGAATAAAACTATCAACAGTGCCCAGGGCTAACTAACAATGGAAACAAACAGGAAGCTAAGTTGTCTATATGAATCACCAGCATTTGGAGGTGTTCCACAAAAGCGGTAAAGAAGAGGGGTGGGCTAACCTTCCAAAACCCCACAGCAGGTTCGTTGCCCACCCCACCCCCTTCTCTCCACCTCACTTGACAGAGATGGTAGTAACAGCGGTAGCATTTCTACAGGTCACGCTTTATTGCCGAAAGCAACACCGCCAGACACGACTGTGCCATTTGTCATATCCGTACATGGCTTCTTTTTCTTCCAGCAGCATGCCCGAATAAGAATAAAGAGAGCGCTGGACTCACCTGAGTGTCAATGGAAGATACAGTAGCTGATACTCCAGCAGGCGCTACCCCCTCTGGCATGGATTACTTGTCCAAAGAAAGCCTTCTGATGAAACCCAGTTTAATTGTCGCGGCAGCGCTTGTTTCGTTTCCTCTCCTCTTCCCCCCTTCTTTAAAAACAATTCCTCCTCTCTATGCAGCAGCCGCTGTTCTCCTCATAATGATCACTGATGCGATGCCCATTCATTCAGCTTTTTTCTCCCCCTTCCGCCTCTCTTTCCCAGCCTCCTGGATTGAGGTTGTTAGTGATGCTGCAGCAGTGATGAGATCCCCCTGAGAGTACAGCGCAGAGAGGTTGGGAGGGAGAGAGAGGGAGAAAAAGGCAAAGATGCACAAAAAAGAGGAAGGCAGGCCCCAAAACCAGACCTGGATTTTGTAGAGGAGTCTGGAATACTACATACACAAGGAAACTAGGACAGAGAAAGAGCCCGGGCCAAAGCTGCTGCTGCTGCACGGCCTATTATTGTGCCGCTGGCAGCCTGAATCATGCATAAGGTCACCACACCAGAAAATCTGAGGCACTCAATAAGTTGTTAGCAAGAAGAGAAAGGCTATATAAAGAGGCAGGCGACAGACGGGCCCTGCTACATTGGAGGGTTTATCACGGCTTCCGCTTTATGTGTTGATTTTTAGAGATGGCTAAGAACTCATGCGCTGAAATGAAATGCCACTATCTAGCATGAAAGGGAAAACCCCCACAAACAATGGCTGTTTTTTCTTGTTTAAGGCATGTATAAAAATAGGGGGGAAGGGGAAATAAATTCACGTTTGTAAATGTTTCAAATGACAGACCGGGGAATGACAGCCTGACAAATTAGCAATAATGACTGTGACAATAACTCATTGCATTTTCCAGCCCTTTCACTTGCAAGCTAGAAAACAGAAAAGATAATTATAGGTTGCAGTCCTTAGGTCTCTTGTTTTAGAATAGTTTTACTGAAGGCTTTGGGATTTTTCAAGCATTGGTAGCTGAGTCACATAGCATTACAGCATGCTTATGATAAATGCTATGTAAGATTCCATTGACGTCCCCACAGTTGGCAACAGTGAAGGCCATTTTGTCTGGTTTTGCTCTTATTTTGCTGTACCATTAATTTTTGAATGTTTCCAGGTACGCCATATGCTGAGGTCCACCATGGCCACTATTTCCAGTCGCAGAGTTTATCATCTTCAAGAATATAATGCCTGCAAAGAATAGGGGCATATGCCATACAACCAATGTGAGCATTAGTAGAGCTCACAATACACCCAAAGATGGAAATAAGGGTCCCCTGTCATTCCACTGTTGTCCACTATCTGGGGCTGGCCACCCTGGACTCCACTTTAACCCCTGCCCCCTGGTGGGCAGCTCCCAACTTACCGGGGCTGGGGAAACGGGGGCCTGTCCAAGCCCATGGCGGGTCTGTGGCACCAGAAGGAGGAGCAGGTATGCTGGGCCCCAACAAGGCCCAGGCAGATGATCGGGCAGGAAGATGGCTTGGAATAATGAGGGATGACCTGTGCCCAGCAGCCTTGGCTTCGGGCAGTGGCCTGGTAGCCCCAGCAGCCCCCAGGCTGGGGGAGGGGCACCATGCAAGTATCCATCAATGAGGCCAGGATTACCTGGATCCTGTGGAGGGTGCAGCTGGATCGAGACATGGAAGGGAGGCAAAGCCAGGCAAAGCGGTTGCCCTACCTGACACTGAAGATAGAGGATGGAGGTAGGTCATGCGGGAGCATCTCCTATTGGATGCAGCCATGGGTCCTCTCCCCTGCCCCTTTGAGAAAAGCAGGAGATTGGTGGGAATGGGGAAAAGGGTTGATTGGGAGGCTGATTTAAGCCAAGTGGCTCAGGCAAGCTGGAGAGGAAGGGCGTGTGGCTCTCACAGGGGAAAGTAATGAGACATAGAGACAGAGGAGCAACCCTGAGAGTCCATGAGCTGGAAAGAGGGACTTGGGTATGACCAACCCCCCACCTCCAACTACATCTGAAGCTTGCCAAGCAGTTACAACTGGCTAAAAATCATGTCCTGGAGACCCCAACCCCTCAGCCGACCACCCTGGAGGAGCCAGGACCTGACACCCACTCTTGGTGGCAGTTCTAGGTCAACATTTTAGGTCAGTCATCAACTTGCCCTCATTTTCTAGGTGGAATAAGATGGATACTAAGTGCTTAAATAGCAAGCCGAAGCACAACTAATTGGCTTGTTCAAGTACTGCACTGGCAAAAAATGTGTTTAAACCTAATTTCTAATCCACAGCTATATCTGTGTTACGTTGCTGGTGACATGAAGCATAGAAGCATCAAGATCACAGGATTTAGAACAAATGTGTTAAAATAAAAATTGCTGCATAATTTTGAAGGCTTCCACTTGTAGTAAATTAAGAATATAACAACATAAGAAGAGCCCTGCTGGATCAGACCAATAGTCCATCCAGTTTAGCCTCCCATCTCACACAGTGGCCAGTCAGTTCCTCTGGATGGCCAACAACAGGGCAGAGAGGCAAAGGCCTTCCCCTGATGTTGCCTCCTGGCTCTGGGATTCAGAGGATTAGTGCCTCTGGATATGGAGGTTCCCCCTCACTCACCATGGCTAGTAGCCATTAATAGACTTGTCCTCCATGAATCTATCTAATCCCTTTTTTAAACTGTTCATTCCTGTAGCCATCACTACATCCTCTGACAGTGAATTCCACATTTGAATCACTCTCTGTGTAAAGTAGTATTTCCTTCTGTCCATCCTGAGCCTACTGCCCATCAGCTTCATTGGATACACTCAAGTTCTAGAATTTTGGGAGAGGGAGAAAAATTTCTCTTTGTCAACTCTCCATGCCATGCATAATTTGATAATCCTCTATCATCCCCCCCCAAGTCGTCTCTTTTTTAAACTGAAAAGTCCCAGACTCTTCAGCCTTTCCTCATAGGGGACAGTGCTCCAACCCCCTAATCATCTTAGTTGCCCTCCTCTGCACTTTTTCCAACTCTGCAATATCCTTTTAGAGATACAGGGACCAGAACTATACACAGTATTCCAAATGAGGTTGCAGCATAGATCTACAATAGGGGTGTTACAATATCAGCCATTTTATCCTCAATTCCTTTCCTAATAATCCATATCATAAGAGTTTGCCTTTTTCACTGCTGCAGCACACTGGGTTGACACTTTCATTGAGCTATCCACTATGACCCCAAGATCTTTTTCCCTCTCAGTCTCAGCAAGTTCAGACCCCACTAGCCTATACTTGAAGTGGGGATTTTTTGTCCCAGTGTGCATCACCTTACACTTACCAACGCTGAACTTCATTTGCCACATTGTCACCTATGAGGGGGAAAGAGGAATCCACCCCTGTCTCCACTCATGGCTGGAGGAAGAATTTACTCTGAGTTTCTCCAAGGGACAGAAAGGGGAAAAGGTTTATTATCCACCAAGCAATCAAATTATCAGGGTAGAGTCTTGATCCAAATTCTCCCCTAGAGGTAGCCCCTACCCAAGAAATGCTGGTTTAAAAAGGTCACTACTGTCTTCCTGGAAAATGTAGTCATTGTTTTCCTCTTAAGGAACAGAAAAAATACTTAACTGGGTACCCCACAGTGACTGGAACATCAAGCACTCACACACACAACTGTCCCAATTTTCTATTGCTAGAGTGGAGAAATCCCTAGAATGAGTGGGATGGCTTGTATCTATTTGTATTTGTGTGAGTGAGAATAAAGGAGTGAATGAGCAAGCCAAAGAGACTGCCTTAAAAATACCTTTACACAAATTTTCACGCCCTCCCCCCCCCCGTGTGCTATACTGCATAGCAGTTCTTTTCAAGCATTCTGCTTTCTGTGCCAGTTTGTCTGCTATTAAAACCCTGCATAGTGCAAAGGGAAATGTTGTAGGGCTCATCATCAGTTCATGCAGCTTCTAGCCAGGCCTGTACATTTCACACGAACAGAGCGCACACCCGAGAACATAATAGATTCCTGCTGGCAGATGCTCATTGCTGAAGATTTGGAATAAAGGGCAAGCTGTCTCTCAAGTAAGATGGTAGTCCGCTATTAATAATCTTTTCTCTGAGGAGCCCAAAATTAGCCTCCAAGGAACTCCCACTTTCCCCCAAAATACAGTTTAACTGCAAAGTCAATCGACTGTAGTGGTTATAGTACTGAACAGACTGGGGAGAAGAAGAAGAGCTGGTTTTTATGCCCGGCTTTTCTCTGTCTTAAGGAGTCTCAAAGTGGCTTACAATCACCTTCCCTTCCTGGGGCTGAGAGAGTTCTGAGAGAACTGTGACTGGCCCAAGGTCACCCAGGAGGCCGCACGTGAAGGAGTGGGGGAATCAAGCACAGTTCTCTAGATTAGAGTCCCTTGCTTTTCACACCATGCTGGGGAGCAGCAGGTTCAAATCCCTGCTCAGCCACAAAATTTAGCAGGTGACATTTTGTCTAACCTGCCTCACAGGGTTGTTGTGAGATAAAAGGGAACGTAATGTATGCTGCCCTGTGCTCCTTGGACAAAGTGCAGGATGAATGTAGTAGTAATAAAAGTAGAGGTGATGGTAATGATAATGAAAATCACCACTGTGTTGTAGTAGCCTCTACATCAGGGGTGGCCAAACTGTGGCTCGGGAGCCACATGCAGCTCTTTCACACATACCCGGTCAGGTGGCTGGGGAAGCAAAGGGGAAGCATGCCTCCTTGATTGGTCTTCCCCAGCCCTGGGTAGGCTTGAGGTGTGGGGGGAACAAAGAAAGAAAGCAATTTTAACTTTAAATGCATTCTCAAAGGCCATCCCCCTGTGCCACCAGCTGGCTTGGAGACGGCATCTGTCGCTTTAAATCACTTCTCCAAGCCAAGCTACCCAGCATGGGGGGCTTGGAGGACACATTTAAAGTTGAACTTGCTTTCTTTCTACCTCTTCATCCCTTCCTGCCCTATTTGCTTTCTTTCCACTTTCTTTCTTTTCACCATTCTTTCATTCTCTTTCTCTTTCTCCCTTCCCTTCCCATCTAAAGTTAAATGTGTTCTCCAAGCCCCACCACACCAGCACACCAGCAGGCTGGCTTTGCTCGGAGAATGCATTTGTCTCTTTAAATCCCTTGTCTACGCCAAGCTGGAGCAACAGTGGGGGCTTGGAGAACACTTTTAAAGTTAAAGCCATTCTCCAAATCCCTGCCCCGCAGCCTGGCCTGACAGTTTGGAGAAATCCCTTCTCCAAGCCAAGCCGGCTGGTGTGTGTGGGGGGTGGTGGCGGCATTGGAGAACACACTTAAAGTTAAAGCTGCTTTCTTTCTGCCTCTCCCCCCTCCCCATTTCTTTGCTTTCTTTCCAGACACAACCTCTCTCTTTTCCTATTCCTTCTTCTCTCCCCCATCTTCCTTCCTTCCTTCCTTCCTTCCTTCCTTCCTTCCTTCCTTCCTTCCTTCCTTCCTTCCTTCCTTCCTTCCTTCCTTCCTTCTTTCTCCCTCCCTCCCTCCCCTATTTGCTTTCTTTGTTTCTCTCTCTCTCTCTCTCTCTCTCTTCTTCCTCCCTCCCTCTCCCTCCCCATCTATTTGGTTTTTTATCTCTCTTTTTCTCCCTCCCTCCCCCATCTATTTTCTTTCTTTCTTTCTTTCTTTCTTTCTTTCTTTCTTTCTTTCTTTCTTTCTTTCTTTCTTTCTTTCTTTCTTTCTTTCTTCCTTCCTTCCTTCCTTCCTTCCTTCCTTCCTTCCTTCCTTCCTTCCTTCCTTCCTTCCTTCCTTCCTTCCTTCCTTCCTTTCCTTTCCTTTCCTTTCCTTTCCTTTCCTTTCCTTTCCTTTCCTTTCCTTTCCTTTCCTTTCCTTTCCTTTCCTTTCCTTTCTTTCCTTTCCTCTCTCTCTCTCTCTCTCTCTCTCTTCCTCCCTCCCCTCCCTCCCCCATCTATTTGCTTTTTGTCTTTCTCCCTCTCCCTTCTCCTCTTCTTCCCTCCCCCTCCCCTGTATTTGCTTTCTTTCCACCTTTCTTTCACTCTTTCTCCCTTTCTTCTTTCCTTCCTTCCTTTTACTCTCTCTCTCTTCCTTCCTTTCTTCCTTCCCCTTCCCTCCCCATCTATTTGCTTTCTTTGTTTCTCTCTCTCTCTCTCTCTTTCCTCATCTTTCATTCTTTCTTTCTACCTCTCTCTCTTTCTCTTAGACAAATAAATATCTTTAGCAAATAAATATCATTTGGACAAATAAATATAATTATCATTATTTTTGCCCCTTTTGTTTTTATTTTTGGAAATCTCATTTAATGTTAATAAAAAGCAAATCTGCATATTTCTCAGTAAAAATGTGTGTAGTATTTCTTCATGTCTTGTGGCTTTCAGACATTTGACATTTATTCTGTGTAGCTCTTACATTAAGCAAATTTGGCCACATCTACTCTAGATGCACTGAAATGGTTACTGGAACATTTTCTTTTGTATTTCACACTATACAATGGAACCATTTCCAGTACATGGCAACTTTTATGGGATAGCATTCCACCCACCAGACAGGCATATTTGACTATTGTTTTAAATTGGGATGAAGAGTAAATTGTTAACAATTTACACCTTGAAGGCAGATTCAGATGGGTAGCTGTGTTGGTCTGAAACAGAAGAACAAAGTTTGAGTCCAGTGGCACCTTTTAGACCAACAACATTTTATTCAGGGTATAAGCTTTCGTGTGCAAGCACACTCCTTCAGATGAAATTTTGTTGGTCTTAAAGGTGCCATTGGACTCAAATTTCCAACGAGTAGTTATTTCAATTGGAAAGGTGGCATATAAACAGACTATATAAATAACCTAGAATTTACATATACCTTCTGTCCAGGAACAGTACTTATACCATTGGCTATGCCTCCCTCCACTTACCTCCATTTCCAACCATTTCTTGTTGGGGTAGAATCACTATGATATATCTCTCTGAGTTAACAGTTTAGCAAAAAGGTGCTTATAGTTGGCCAGTTGTTTGGTTTACCCAATGGAAGAGAGATACCTGGGCAACTAGAAATACCTTTTTACTGTCAAACTTGGTCAATTACCAGTTTCCAACAAACAAACAACTGCAGGTGATCTTTAGGGGATGCCGCATCTTTATTAGTCACCCTTAACTAAATATCACTGGACAAAAAGGGGAGAGGATAGAGAGGAGACCTCATAAGTCTCCTGAAAAACTTGTATAAGGGTCAAGAGGCAACAGTTAGAACTGAACATGGAATAACTGATTGGTTTAGAATAGGAACAGGAATATGGCAAGGATGTATATTTTCATCTTGCTTATTTAATTTATATGCAGAGTACATCATGTGAAATGCTGTCCAGGATGAATCACAAGCTGGAATTAAGATTGCCAGGAAAAACAGCAACAACCTCAGATATGCAGACGATGCCACTCTAATAGCAGAAAGTGAAGAGGACCTAAAGAGCCTCTTGTTCAGAGTGAAAGAGGAAAGCACAAAAGTTAGCTTGAAACTCAACAATAAAAAAAGCTAAGATCATGGCATGCAGCCCCATCACTCCTTGGCAAATAGAAGGGGAAGTCATGGAAGCAGTGACAGACTTCATGTTCCTGGGATCCAAGATCACTGCAGATGGTGACTGCAGCCATGAAATTAAAAGATGCCTGCTCCTTGGGAGGAAAGCTATGGCAAACCTAGACAACATAATAAAAAGTAGAGACATTACACTGCCAACAAAAATCCGCATAGTCAAAGCAATAGTATTCCCAGAAGTAATGTATGGCTACAAGAGTTGGACCATGAGGAAGGCTGAGCACCAAACTTCCAGGTTACAGAGCAGCAGAGCAGATGATCTCTTGGGGAGCTCCCTAGAATTGCTGACTCTTCATGGTTTTTAGGGGATCTTTGGGAGCTCCCAAGGTCTCATTGACTCTCTTGGAGGGAGGGTCAGTTGCAGGTGACTTGATCCTGCACCCTGAAAGCAGCGGTGAGTGGCTGGCAGTTCAGAATCATCCCGAAGCTGAACCACAAAGGTGCATAGTCATGGAGCCATGACTGCAAAGCTGATTTACACCCGCATAAGCCAGTCCAGAACCTCATCATAGCATTGATGAAGATATTGCCCATACTGTGAGTAATCGAATATGCAACAATCAAGATTCTACGATCTATAGCTTTTAAACCCCCTTTAAATCTCCCAAACAAGGAAGGACTGAGGAGTGGAATTCCTCCCCCTCTTTCCTCTCGTAAGTGGTGGCGACGAGACTGGGAAGGAAAGATCTATATAATAATACTTGGGGGCAAAAGGAAAACACTGACATTTTAACAATATTAACAAACCTTTCACTGGGAAACGTAAGTCAAGTTGCTGACTGTATTGCTTTGAACATAAACTACATTTTGCTTCTTGTACTGCAAAGGCTTTAAAAAGGAAACTGTGTGTTGTTTGGTCTACACTGAAAACCTTTGGAATTAATATGACTACAGAGACTGTGTTTGGGAATAGTGGCGAGGCTTAAAGAAAACATAAGCCCAGAGACTGTTCTTTGTACTGGATATAACTAGAACCCTGTTACATGAAGAAGATGGATTCCCAAAACACATGTAACGAGATGGACAACTGAGATGCCTTTGATGGTATGCAAGAGATACAATTTTCCAGGGAGCAAAAAGAGGAACTCATAGAAATAATTCAACACATGGTCAGAGAAGTAGTCCAAGACGCTTTTCAGAGATTCTTTGAAAAGGAGCAAAAGGAAACTGTAATTGAACAGGAAGACCCACAACAACAACAGACCACACCTGAAGAACAAACTTTGAACCAAGATCTGACTTTTGCACTTAAAGAGAAAATAAGAAGCTTTACAGGACAACTCAACACCATTATTAACAACTTGACAAATCTTTCAACTGCTGAGATGACAAAGGAGAAGACTCTTCCTTTGGAAGATAAACCAGAATTATTGGAACCTGTGCCTATTTTAAAAATTAGATACAGATGGAATGAAACAAGGGAATTCTTCTCCTTATATAAAGAGAAAAGACACAAAATTATGCTAGTGTTAAAAAAAGAGTACAAAGGAAGAAGAAAAAGACTGAATATTATAATTAAACTGTTTTATGTGTAATTGTTCCTGGCTCATGAGTAACTCATCAATATGAATTGTAGCCTAACTCAAATTTATAATTAAATGGTAAAAATGAGGAAGATTAATGATAGTATAAATCAATTATTTAATGTTAGAATTTGCAGATATAAATTATGTATGGTATAAAGTGATTTAGCTAAATAATATCTAATGATATTTGGATGATTTTAATAGAAAATGCAGCAAAATTTTTGATACCAATTTGTTTGTAATGGAATTCCTCAAGATCTATTTTATTGGAAATGTATTTAGATGAAGATCTTAACAAGTTTGGTTGGCAAATAATATAATGGTTAAGTTAAAACCCATTAAGAGCTATTATATTGGATATGTATGTGTATTTCTTGATAGATATTGGTCCTCTTCTTTAAGGATGATGAATATGAACAACTTTGCTATATTTATTAGAAATGCTTAAAAATAGATATATATTAAATAGAAAAATAGGTATTTACTATGAAATTATATACTATTTTTTTTAGTTAAAGATGCTAGGCATGAAGATATGTAACTTGATTTTTAGATTATGCTTAACAGAAATGATACTAGAATGTATAGGTGCTGGAAAGAAAAAAGAAAACATATACATTTTTTATTTTGTTTTATTACATAGTGTTGCTAAGCAGCTAGTTTAAGAGGAGGTGAAATTTTAGGAAATTTAGTAATTATGTTATGTATGAGAAATTTAAGTAGATATTGTGAAAATGTACAACTCTCCCTTTTATCTTTTCTTTTCTGAAAACTAATAAAATATACATTTAAAAAAAGGAAGGCTGAGCACCAAAGAATAGATGCTTTTGAATTATGGAGCTGGAGAAGACTCTTGAGAGTCCCTTGGACTGCAAGGAGATCAAATCGGTCAATCCTAAAGGAAATCAACCCTGACTGTTCCCTGGAAGGACAGATACTGAAGCTGAAGCTCAAATACTTTGGCCACCAAATGAGAAGGGACCACTCACTGGAGAAGACCCTGATGCTGGGAAAGATTGAAAGTAAAAGAAGAAGGGGATGGCAAAGGATGAGATGGTTAGACAGTGTTACTGATGCAACATGAAATTGAGCAAACTCCAGAGGACAGCGGAAGACAGAATGGCCTGGCATGATGTGGTCCATGAGGTCACAAAGAGTCGGACTCAACTGTGCGACTGAACAACAACATATAATTATCTTAAATAGAATTTTCCTAACTCAAGAAATTAGACTGATATGACTTTCAGTGCAATCTTCAATGAATTTATAACGGTGTAGTTAAATTTAGGACTGCACTGTTAATCCAGAAAAGGAGAGTCTTGCAGGGAAGCAGGTGAATTTTGTACATAACCCTCCTTGAGGAAGTAGAACTCACATGCATATTTGGATATAGATGCACATCCAGAAATCCAATGCACATCCTAATGTGAACCATCTGGTACTAATGTTGTCCACAATGCAAAATTTGGATGCAGATGTCCCTTTCCATTCATCTGGCAATGCAAATAGGAACACACAACCCTCCATCTCTACAGTCTCAAGCAATTAGTCGGTGCATGATCATACCTGTATTGGGAAGCATAGGTTGCTTACAATATCTGTGCTGAACCCCTTTTACTGAGGCTACGCCAACTAAATGCAATGAAAAAAGCACACTTTTATCTGTGATTACTGAATTAATAAACTAATCACACCAATTCATCAGTTAACACTTTGAAATCAACCAGTTAAAGTACATCGGTACCCCCAGTGATATACATCCCTGTGCTCACTGCCACAAAGACTTTGGAAAGACTCCAGTCTGTGAGGGCAATGGAAATACAGTGCTATTTGCCTTCCTACTGCAGATACAATTTGGACTCAGCAAAAGCACAGCTGCTTTGACAGAGCAAACGTTTCAATAGATGACTTTGCCTTGCAAGAGAGGTGGCTGAACAAGAAAGGAATAAGCTAGTTTTTTAAAAAGTTATCCAACCCTTGAACCTGCACAGTTTCTACTCCATATGGAATAATTCTTTCAAATGGGAATTTAATGTCCAGCTCCTCTCCCCCTAGTTGTGTATGGTTGCCATCATTTGTGGTGGTGAAAGTGACATCAAGTTGCAGCCAATTTATGGTGATCCCATAAAGTTTTCAAGGCAAGGTATGTTCATAGTTGGTTTGCCTGCCTCTGAGTAGTAACCTTGGTGGTTTCCCATCCAGTGTTCCCTCTAAGGTGAGTTGGTGTGAGCTAGCTCACAGTTTTTTAGCCTCCGGCTCACACATTTATGTCTTGGCTCAGGAAGGATGGCTCCAGAGCAAACTCATTTATGCAGTAGCCAAATTGCTTGCTCACAACTTCAGTGCCGGTAGCTCACGAAGTAGAGTTTTTGGTCACAAGACTCCACAGCTTAGAGGAAGCATTGCTCTCATCCAAATACTGACCAGAGCCAATCTTGCTTAGCTTCTGAGATCTAAAGAGATCAGGCTAGCCTGGGCTATTCAGGTCAAGGCTGCCATCAGACAAATTATGGACAGTCAAATAATTGGTGGCATCAGTGAGCAAAATGAGCAGCACAGAAAGGGCTTTACTGCAGTCATACTATGATTGTGGGTAGCTGTTGTGGTGGAAAGTGCCATCACGTCACAGCTGACTTATGGTGATCCCATAGGGTTTTCAAGGCAAGAGACATTCGGAGGTGGTTTGCCATAAATCCAATCTCCTCCCCCTCCCCCTTCGTCTCTGTGTCATGATACTGGTATTCCTTAGAGATCTCCCATCCAAATATTAGCCAGGGCCGATTCTGCTTAGCTTCTGAGATCTGATGAGATCAGGCTAGCCTGGACTATCCAGCTTAGGGTCGTAGGTAGCTAAGTGGTCCATTTTCAACTATTACATGTGGAGATTGGAAACATTTAATGCTCACTAATGCTTAATGGATAGACCCTTATTTTCCAGGACAGCACTCTGAAGTTTCAGATAGGAATTTCACATTACCGAGACTCTGTCGGTTTGAAGCCATTTCTGATTTGTCTTGAAGTAAACCGGTACAGGGCTGCCATTTCACACATGGCTTTCCCTGACCGGAAAAGATCCGAATCAGAAGCGGTTTGGCAATTCAGATTGCACTGCTTTGTTTTCCCGCCAGTTCCCGCCACGCCTTTTTTTAAAAAAAATGTTCGCTTTAGAGCGCTATAGCGCTATAGTGCTATAAAACAACACTGCAGGCATTCCAATGGGGTTGCTATGATGCTATTGTGCTATAACGCTACAGCTCTAAAGCGAACGTTCAAAAAAAAAAAAAGCCGGAGATCGCCAGCGCGGGCGAAAAAAGGCGGGAAAAAAGCGTATCGGATCCGGGAGAAGAAACTGACGACTACTTGGAAGCGGTTGACAGGTAAAACGCTTCAGCCCCGTTTCCTGAACGGGACAGAAGCGATTCTGTGTGAAATTACAAATATATTCCGGTAGGGAACCGGTTCTAAAACGGTTCTGTCTGAAATGCCAGACCAGAAACCGTTTGGGAACCGTTCCTCTTCCGGATTATATCATCTGTCTGAAATTCCCCAGAATGTATACAACAAATGAAATTAAATTTTTCTTTGTCATATTCCACAAACTCATTTTCATGATTCAGGTTGGGTTTTTAGGAACTTGCTGTCCACAAGGACAATCTCCTTTTCCCCAGAAACACTATTTTTGTAATGTGAAAACCAGATGGATAAAAATAAGTTTGAGAAACAAAATTCTGCCTCCACAAAGGGTATGTTCAAACTTTTCCACTCAAAGAAGCCCTCCATTCCTTTGTGGTTCAGTTGTTTGGCTGATAGTTCATCAGTGGGAGCTAGTGATTATTAGAAAAAATTCTTGACAGCTGGGTAGCTTTCCCAAGTATTTTGAATGAGATAGTCCATCAGAAGGAAATACTACAGAAAAAGCAGTACTGGATATACAGGATTGGTTAAGAAAACTGCTATTTTTAGCTGAAATGGACAAAATGACTAAAAAATTAAATGGACAAATGGCAGAACAGTATTTAAATGAATGGGAAGACCTGAAAATATATATGGAAACTGAATATAAAATGAAAGGGAAAATGTATAATCTTGATTCTTATTGAAAATGGAATTAGGTTAGATGAGTCAGATTTCTGTATACAAAAAATATGTTACCTGGTTTATCGATTGTTATAAGTTTAAACCTGATTACTGTTAAATTTTCTTTGTTATTTGCAATAGCAGTGTTGGAAGCCTATTGGGGGGGAAGGGGGAAGGGATATAGTTTATAAGTTGATTTGGAAATTGTGTTTAACAATGTTGAATATATTCCAATAAAAATCTTTGTTATATATATATAAAAAAGAAATACTACAGAAAAAGCAGGAAAAAAATCTTCACAACTTTAAATTGGAAAGAGAGAGAGCGAGATTCAGCTCTCTGGAATGGAAGATACAGCTTGGAAGAACTGAACAAATCGCTGTTTGGGAATCTGATACAGGTTGTGCTTTCTGCTTATACAAGAGTATTTGCCTTCACCATGCTCTGCTTGTACATTTGTAAATAAAGCAATTATTGCAAAGGCACCTTAAGTGTTCATTGCTCTTTCATCCCATGAAACTTCTCACTTCAGAGGAATAGGGATTATGCCACAATACCTTCCCTACTTATTTTGAACAGAGCTTCTGAAATTTGGACAATTATGAACATGTGATTGTAATGATGCCTTGTTTTAAAGTGTGTGTGTCTCTTTAAATGTTTGGTTGGAATGCAGTGATAGCAGAGTAGAGTGATTGAGGGAGACAAGTGTGGTGTGATTGGAGGATGACAGAGTGTGGGAGGAGTTGTTCTGTGTGGATCTGTGTGGGTGTCAGTCAGATATAGAAAAGTTAATTAGAAAACAGTCAGTTGGAATTGTTCAGTTCGTGAGTTCAGTCAGTGAGTGATCTGATAGTTCTGTGTGGGATCTTAAAGAGTACAGTATATATGTCTTCAAAAGTGAGACTCTAAAGATCTGGAAGGAAGTCAAAAGTGCCAAGAGCTTAGCCTGTGTGGCTGCCTATAGGAAAGAGTGATTCCTTTCAGTGTTGGAGCTGAGTGTCAAAAAAGACTGTGTGTGTACTACCTTGCCAGACATATTTACAAGTTCCTTATTCCCAAACAGTTACAGCTAACCAGCATCTTATTTTGTTCTTATTTCAATAAATCCTATTTTGTTTAAGTATAACCCAGAATTCAGTTCAAATCCTTCCTCAGGACCACATAGACCTCTGAAAGCCAGAACCAGGGTCACATTACCAGCAAAATAAACAGAAGGATTGGAATTCCTGAAATTCCTGGTGGCAGCAGAAACTACCCAGTTTACAAAAGCAAAGAGCATGTTTAAAGGGAAAAACAGCCCCCCCCCCTCAATAAAGAGGGCGCCACAGTGACAATATGCAATTTATGGGCTGAGCAGGAGCAGAGACACTGAAAAGGTAGCTAAAGGCCTATCATGTCTAAACAAACTTTTTTTTACAAGATATCTCCCTCAACTCTGAGCCATAAACTTCTCAGAAATCTTGAAAATAATATCTACATAATATCACAATTCAATATGAAATCATTTCATTAACCAATACAGTAAAACCAGAACATTGCCAATATGTAGCATAAAATCAATAAAACACAACACACAAAACACACTCAACAATTAACCAAAATCCTATGTAAAACGGGAAAAGTCAGGCCCAGGTACCTAAAACAAAAGAGACTGAACACCAGACCAACAATTGTGGAGAAGGAATTCCACAATTCGGGTGCCACTACCGAGCAAGTGCTCTCTTGGGCAGCCACCCATCTCACCTCTGACAGTGGGAGTACTTAAGAATATAAGAACATAAGAGAAGCCAATGTTGGATCAGGCCAATGGCCCATCCAGTCCAACACACTGTCACACAGTGACCAAAAATACCAGGTGCCATCAGGAGGTCCACCAGTAGGGCCAAGACACTAGAAGCCTTCCCACTGTTGCCCCCCTCCCACAACACCAAGAATACAGAGCATCATTTGCCCCAGACTGAGAGTTCCTGTCTATGGACCTCTGCTCCATACGTTTATCCATATGTTTATACTTAGATCAGAGCCTCCAAGATTTTGATTCTTAGACAGGTTCATAAAGAAGAAGGTGGTCCTTCAAGCAGGGCTTTTTTTCTGGGAGTTCTGGAACTACTTTGACAAAATCTTTTTTTTTTTGACAAATATGACTGCTATAATTCATTCAAAAAGTAATTATTAACTGTAATTGCAATATACATAAATGCCTCAGAAAAGGCCAAGAGAATTTCTAGCTTTCAGACCTGACAACGGACAGATCTTTAATGGCTTCTCTGTTGTTGGTCATTCTTATTCCAGACAGGACTAGCTCAAAATACTTTGTCACCCCACACAGAGCTCAGGCAACATGGATCAGGTTGGGAAAACAATGGTCACAATTTATGGCCCTGCCTCCCCAACCTGTGCTGCTGATGGCTGTGAGGAAGACAAGTCCCAGTTGTTTTGGGAAAACCACTGTAGTGTAGCTTGGAACAGCAATCACCAGCAGCACTGCCAATGCCACTCTACTCAGGCAGTAGAGCAGCAGGTCTAGATGATGATACTGGCCACTTCTTCCCTCTGGAGATCCAGTTTGGTGTAGTGGTTAAGTGTGCAGACTCTAAACTGGGAGAACCAGGTTTGATTCCCCACTCCTGCACTTGCACCTGCTGATGTGACCTTGGGTCAGTCACAAACTCTGGCACACCTGAGTTTTCTGTCAGAAGTTCTCTCAGCCCCACCTACCTCACAGGGTGTCTGTTGTGGGGAGGGGAAGGGAAAGGAGTTTGTAAGCCGCTCTGAGACTCCAAGTGAAGGGCGGGGTATAAATCCAATCTCCTCTTCTTCTTCTTCTTCTTCTTCTTCTTCTTCTTCTTCTTCTTCTTCTTCTTCTTCTTCTTCTTCTTCTTCTTCTTCTTCTTCTTCTTCTTCTTCTTCTTCTTCTTCTTCTTCTTCTTCTTCTTCTTCTTCTTCCTGTGGTGTCCCAAACAGCTGCTTGGGTTGCTTGTGCAATGAATCAGTTCTCTTCCCAAGCCTCTCTTTTAGCTCTGTTTCTGACACGTGGGAGTATGAAGATAACAGAATGATGCTGGATCTGCTCAAGGAGGCACGGGGCTTATTGTGCTCCCCATATCTGTCCCTTGCCTACCTAGGCAGAAGAAGTCCAGCAACATTGTTTACTATGAAATTCAAGTTTGTTTTAAACAGCAGTTAAAGTAGTTAAACACAGCAGTGATACTAGTGCAAAAGACCACACAGATTTCCCTCCCCCTCCCAGCAGTATTATAAATGGAACCCATGCTTACGAAAACACTTGTGTTATAAGAAGGTACTTCAACTTTAGACTCTTTATTATAAACCAGGAAGCAGCAGGAGTATCATTATATATGATCAGTTATCCTGACTCTTGCCTTCCAGACCATTTCCGATTTCTTTTACAACATCCCTCTTCTTCAGGACCATCCCTGCTTTACTAGGCCCTGGAGAATCCCATGTAGAAAAGGCCTGCTCGGGGGCTCTTATTAAGTGGAATGGCTGAGAGACAAGAGGCTGCAAAAGCTCTGAGAGCAGACGAGGCAAGGCACTAAACTCTGTGGTGGGTGGTGTTACAGCAGCCATGGGTTTGACCCATTCGGTTTGACCCATGGCTACCACCATTTTAGAGGAAAACATGACCATTTTTTAAAAAGCCACAAAAGCCCAATCTTGATTAGGCCCACAGTGTGGGGGGGACCAGGTGATCTTGTGGCCCTCTCCCTGCCTTTTTAAGTGCCAAAACATCCCTCTCATGGCTACCATAACATCTAGTCTGGCCCTCAGGAGATCTGTGATCAGGGCTGTGAGTGGAGCTGCTGGAAACAGAGTAGCCCAATAGGGAGAGACCTGACCTGACCTAGGGGGGAGCTGGGAGGATTCAGGGAACATCTTTGATCAGCATCTGTTCAGCAACACTGAACATGAGGAAGAAAACAGTTGTGCAAGGGAAGACAGGGGTAAACATTAAAGGCCATCCCTCTAGTCAACAGCATGAGGCAAAGGCGAAAAAACAAAGGCTGGATTCTGTTCAGTGGCAGAGAGAGTGAGTCTGGGGGATACAAGCAAGAGATCCCAACTGCAGGAGAGCAGAAAGGAGTTCAGAGCATCCAGAGATGGGCAGGCATAACATTTCTGTGTTCCCCAGACCACATTTATGCTTCCCTCACATTCGGAAGACTACATGCAAGGTATCTGATTAGAACAGGAACTTGATTGTGAGGGGCTAGCTGCTGGGAATATAGGTTATCCATTTTGATTCAACTTCATTGGCTGCCAGTCTGTTTCTGACTTCAATTCAAGGTGCTGTGTATGTCCTCCAGGGTCATCTACTCCAACCACCTTCCCCCCACTCCCCCAGTGACCCCAATCCATGCCCAGAAGATGACAAAAAAGCTCCCAGGATTCCTGTCCAAACTGGCCTAGGGAAAATTGCTTCCTGATCCCAAAATGGTGACTGGCATTCCCCTGGGTTTGTAAGAAAGGGCCATGAGAACTAAGCACTGATGTAAACCTCCCTGCCCTCCTTCTCATGATCTGCCTAAGTTCATAGATTAGCATTGCTGACAGATGGCCATCTAGCCTCTGTTTGAAAACCTCCAAAAGAAGGAAAGCCCACCACCTCCCAAGGAAGCCTGTTCCACTGTGGGACTGCTCTGTCAGGAAGATCTACCTAATGTTTACCTGAAAACTCTTCTGATTTAATTGCAACCCAATGGTTCTGGTCTGACTTTCTGGGGCAACAGAAAACAACTCTGTACCATCCTCTATATGGCAGCCCTTCAAGTAATTGAAGATGGTTACCAGATCACCTCTCAGTTGTCTCCTCTCCAAGCTAAACATACCCAGCCTTTCCTTATAGGACTTGTTCTCCAGACCCCTCACCATCTCCGTTGCCCTCCTCCGGACACATTCCAGAGCCAGTTTGGTATAGTGGTTAAGTGCGCAGACTCTAATCTGGGAAAACCAGGTTTGATTCCCCACTCCTCCACTTGCAGCTGCTGGATGACCTTGGAGAAGCCATAGTTCTGCCAGAACTGTCCTTAAAAGGGCAGTTCTTGAAAGAGCTCACTCAGCCCCACCTACCTCACAGGGTGTCTGTTGTGGGGGTGGGAATGGAAAGGAGTTTATAAGCCGCTTTGAGACTCTGAGTGAAGAGCGGGGTATAAATCCAATCTCCTCCTCCTTCCCTTCTTCTTCCACTTCACATGATCTGGATACTATACTTCTGTTGATACAGCCTTTGCCTTTTTAGCTTCCGCATCACACTGCTGACTCGTGTTCAGTGTATGGTCTGGCAGCCATCTGTTAGTTTTCCCACCACTTAGGGTGGCCTATCTGGCATCGACCAGAGACCATGCCTTCTGCATACTGGCTCAGGTTTGGGGCGGAGGAAGCAGTTGGGACATTTGGGGGAGGAATTAGAGGAACTGTGACAAAAGACCTTTCAGAAACCTGGGCTGCGTTCAGACGGCCAGTCAATCGCGCCATGAGCCCTCCTAAAATTTTATCCCGATTTTTTTAATCCAGCCTAGCACGACCAGATGCCCCCCCATGAAATAGCCTCACCGCGCGTTGTTCCCGCCGTGATTTGTCTACACGGCATCCACCGAGGATTTTTTTAAAAAAAGTTTTGTACATTCGCATAGGCAAGGCTGCGCCTCCTTGGAGAACTGAGGCGATCGCGGAGGGTTTTCAGCAAAGTCCCGGTCCTCCCCTTTGCCATTGCCATCATGATCAATGGAGGGACTATTTTGCAAGTTAGAACAGTCCTTCCCCCCCTCCATCTCCCATTGCGGTAACATCTTGTCCCTAAAAGAAATAAGCATGAATATTACATTCCTCGTAGCGCTTATCGCTGAATGCGTTTCCTCCTTAAAGCGCACATGGGGTTTCAATTTTTTTAAAATCGCGCCCCCGTCGGCTCGGCCTGATGTCAGACCGAGCCGACGGGAGCATCGCGTGCTAATGGAGTGACCAGACGGAAGAAAGTCTGCAGTTGTTGCGCAGGTAAGCAAAAACCCTACATTGAAACTGCTGCTTTTAAAATCAGGATTGGAGGCGCAGCAGAACGGGATGCCTATGGGACCGGAATATTTCCCAGATGTTTATGTCTGGTCGTGCATTTTTGATCCGCAAGGGAGTCGTTCCTATGGCAGATCAAAAGATCCGTCTGAACACACCCCTGGTAAGATTACTCAGGATGCCCTATTAACTCTAGGATTCTAACTTCAGCTTTATTGGAATAAACGGAGACTGCTGATACAGGGAATTTCCTAGTGGTGTTTTTCATACAGGGTTCCACACTAATATTTCTTTCTGGTGCATCAGAAATAAAAGCCCATCAGACATGTCCTACAATGAGTTCTGCCTGCATGGACAAGATCTATCAGTACTTCATGCACCTTAGCTGCTTACCCTTCACACCTCCAGGCCAGCCAAAATTGCTTTTGGTTCACTCTGCCATCCCACCAAAAATATTTTAAGCCATATTGTCCCACACTTCATTTCTAACATATACTATCTATCTGGAGCAACTGTGTTTGGGGAAATCTGATCTTCTTTTTATACTGGAATGAGGTTTGTTGTCTGAATGAGGGGCCTGTTCCAGGATCTAAACAAGGATGCTGAAGAAGCAACTCAAAACACCAAATGGCAGAATATGTCCTTTCCAGCAAAAACAAAGGCAGGTCAGCAAGTTAGCTAAGAACAAAGTGTGAATGCAGCAAGTCCGCTGGAAAGTGCAGATAAGGACAATTTTGGGACTCAGGTGGCTCTTGCCTAGCATGACATACCTGCAGGGCATTTAGACAGCATAGAGTAGAAATTAGAAGGACATGAGAAAGCTAGAGCTTTAATCACAAGGGCATTTTAATTACCTAGATATTGACTGGGAGGTCTGCCAAAAAACAAGATGCATCTACTGATAATGCCGGATATGACTCTCACACAGAGGCTGTGAAGCTGCCTGCCCAGCAAGCAGCCACAACAGAGCTCCGGTTAAATCTGCTATGTTATGGTGTACAAGAGATGGATGAGTGAGCGATGAGAAGGATGAAGAGGAGATCTCCTGTGGATATAGTGTTTACACTGGCACTACATACAAAAGAAGCAGGCACAATGATACCCAGACATGGTGTCCAAACAGGATATTCAAACCTGTGCACTTATTTTTTGGAAGCCCTTTTGAAATTTGATGGTGAATCTTTACTCATAGTTAGGAGACATATCAGAAGTCTGGCAAGTCTAAAGGTGATGACTTGCTTTCAGTGACAATCCTGAAAACAGTTTTGAGGGAGTAAGTCCCTTGGAAATCAGCAAGAGTTCATTCTGAGTCTGATTAAACATGCTTATGATGATTCTGTACACCAGCCATCTCAAAATCCTGTCACACATGTTACACAACTGCTCTTTGTTTTTTACCTGACAAAGGAAGATTACAAGTCACCTGGCTGCGTTCAGACGGCCAGTCAATCGCACCATGAGCCCTCCTGAAATTTTATCCCGATTTTTTTAATCCAGCCTAGCACGACCAGACGCCCCCCCATGAAATAGTCTCACCGCGCGTTGTTCCCGCCGTGATTTGTCTACACGGCATCCACCGAGGATTTTTTTAAAAAAAGTTTTGTACATTCGCATAGGCAAGGCTGCGCCTCCTTTGAGAACTGAGGCGATCGCGGAGGGTTTTCAGCAAAGTCCTGGTCCTCCCCTTGCCATTGCCATCATGATCAATGGAGGGACTATTTTGCAAGTTAGAACAGTCCTTCCCCCCCTCCATCTCCCATCGCGGTAACATCTTGTCCCTAAAAGAAATAAGCATGAATATTACATTCCTCGTAGTGCTTATCGCTGAATGCGTTTCCTCATTAAAGCGCACATGGGGTTTCAATTTTTTAAAAATCGCGCCCCCGTCGGCTCGGTCTGACGTCAGACCGAGCCGACGGGAGCAGCGCGCTAATGGAGTGACCAGATGGAAGAAAGTCCGCAGTTGTTGCGCGGGTAAGCGAAAACCCTACATTGAAACTGCTGCTTTTAAAATCAGGATTGGAGGCGCAGCAGAACGGGATGCCTATGGGACCGGAATATTTCCCAGATGTTTCTGTCTGGTCGTGCATTTTTGATCCGCAAGGGAGTCGTTCCTATGGCAGATCAAAAGATCCGTCTGAACACACCCACCTATCAACACAGTTGGCATACTCGCTACTGAAAGCATACTGCAGTGGGGAAATGCCTTTTTGGATATATTTTGGTTTCTAAGCTATCTGTGAACTCAGAAATGACACCAAGATTGACACGGAAGCATGCATAGTATTATCACATGCTGGGCAACTGCAAACGTATTGTGGGGAGGGGGTCTTTCCCATTCTCATTGCCTCTGCAATCACTTCCTTCCATAGCAATGTAGAGTTACATACAAATAATTGACCAGTTAAACGTTGACAGCTGAGGAACATCTTTGTGTCCATCTGCCATAATTAATATATCACCTGAAAGGGCCGCTTTCAAAGATGACTCCCATTGAGCGGTCCCAAATCTACAAGTCAGGTAAGTAGGCAGGCAGGCAGACTGACCGATAGACACACACACACACACACACACAACAATGATTGCCAAAGAGTCCCAAATGGAAAATTCCATTTCCGATAGTGCTGTTTTTTAAAAAAAGAGAGTTTGTTTGCCCTTTCTTGAGGGAATTTTCACCTGTGTGGAGAAAATTGTGTCCCTCATAGCTCCAATCCAATTGTGAGTATATGGATGCTGATTCTTAGCTAAGTAACTTTGTAAATCCTTTAGGGCTGGCTCAGCAAACTACAATCAATGCAGAGCCACAGCAGAGAAATTAGAACTACACTCTTCTGCTGTTTTCTTTCCTAAATTGCTTGTATTTGTTGATGCTTTTTGTCTCTGTGTTTTACCAGTGCAATAACTTTTCTGTGGCTAAAACTGCTAAAATTCTGCAAGCTGGACTGTAACTTGGTTTGCCTAAATGCTTAACTAACATTACTGAAGAGTAGAAAAGAGCAAGCATCCGGTAACATCTTAAAGACTAACAAATTATGTGGCAGGGTATGTGCTTTCATGAGTCACTGCTCACTTCTTCAGATACAGCTAGAATGGAGTCCATTTGTCCTATTTATTGGGAAGTGATTTCAGATGCCGCATGAAATTAGCAGGCAAATGACAATAGCATGTGAATAACAATAGCAGGTGTGATTGGATTTAGGTGAGATATGCAGAGGGGTAGTAGGCATGGAGAAATCAGTATTGGTAATGAGAAAGAAAACCTACGTCTTGATTCAATCAAGGTGGATGCATTGTCTTAAGCTTCATCATCAATTGCAATTCAGCAGTCTCTCTTTCTAATCTCCCTCTGAAATTCCTTTGTAAGAGGACTGCTACTTTGGGTTAACAACTGAATGTCCTGGAAGGTTAAAATGTTCCCCCACTGATTTTTGAATGTTGTGGTTGCTAATTTCAGACTTATGTCCATTAATTCTTTGTCAAAGGGACTGGCCAGTTTGTCCAATGTAGAGGGTGAAGGGCATTGTTGACATGTGATGACATAAATCATATTAGAGGATAACCAGGAATATGAATCTGAGATGATATGGCTGATGTTGCTGGGTCCACTGATGGAGTTGTTAGGATCTATATGAGAGCAAAATTGGCATCTTGCTTTGTTGCAAGCCTTGATACCAGTGTCCATGTTACTGTTAAGTAGTTTGTCATTGCGGGTGAGAAATTGTTTTAGGTTAGCAGGCTGTCTGTAAGCAAGAAAAGGTCACCCCCACCAGTGCCTGTGTAAGGAAAGTGTTGTAGCCCAGAGGCGCTGCCTTACTCTTGGGGTAGCCCCAACGGTGGAGTACCCCAGTTCTGACCTGAACCAGAGACCCACACAACCAGGCCAAAGAGAACTCCCTTGACCTGTGCTAAAGAGCTAGCCAAAGCTCTGCAAAGGGGTTTCAGTCTAAGGTTGCACCAGACGCCCTCAAGGGCAGTCTCCAATTGCCCCCTCCACCCAGCAAAGGTATCCACATGGAGTGACCATGAGTTCCTTCAGGTAAAGTATCTGAATTCTCAAAGTCATTCACTAGTTTTCTGGCAAACTTTCTCTGTCTCCATATCCCCATGTAATTCCCTTTGTGTGAGCCAGTTTGGTGTAGTGGTTAAGTGTGCGAACTCTAATCTGGGAGAAGTGGGTTTGATTCCCTACTCCTCCACTTCCACCTGCTGGATGACCTTGGGCAAGCTGTAGTTCTGGTACAGCAGTTCTTGAAAAAGAGCAGTTTCTGTCAGAGCTCTCTCAGCCCCACCTACCTCACAGGGTATCTGTTGTGGGGAGGGGAAGGGAAAGGAGTTTGTAAGCCGCTCTGAGATGCCTTTGGGTAGTGAAGGGCGGGGTATAAATCCAATCTCTTCTTCTTCTACCTGTGCCGATGTAGAAATCTTTTGTCTCAACACCTGCCTTTCATGTCCCCTCCCTCAGGATACCGAGGCAATTTGATTGAACATTAAATCATGAACGATTCTTCCTGACACCTATTTCCCCCTTTTGTCTAAGCCTGGAAGCCCATTCAGCCTACCCAGGTAAGACCATCAATGGTCTGTAAACCCATTAAGTCCTGGACCGGGAAACTGCCCCTCAAATTCCTATAAAAATAGTAAGCCCTGCCTCGGTGTGTACTCTGAGGGTTCCTACAATAGGGTGCACCCCCAAAGCCTCTACTTTGGGTCTTCTACATGGATGTCCGCACATCTGGACATCTAGAACCCCTATAACTGCTCTTTAAATGTCTCTATCAACTCTTTATTTCTGAGTTCTGGATTGTGTGTATATTTTGATTACTTAGCATGATTGTATGCAGGGATATTCTCTAATAAAACTATTGAATACTCTTTAAATCAGGCATCTTCATACTGAACTGGACCTTGGTATATAAAGGTGTGCAATCTCTTGTACCCTTCTAACCTCCTGTCTCATAGCTAATTTCCCCCAAGATCAAGACAGGCCACTTGTGGTAATAGTGTCACTATCCAGCAAGGGTTGTAGGTCATTAATAATGCTTTGCACTGGCTTGAGTTGTGAGTTGTAGGTAACCACCAGTAGTGTTCTGTTGCTATTCTCCTTGGGTTTTGTCTTGTAGCAAGCTGTCCCTGGGCATCATTCTGGTTTTTCCAATCATCTTTCTCATCATATCAGGAGGATACTGTAGTTGCAAAAATGCCTGCTGCACATCCTTCAAGTGAGTAGCTCTGACTGAGGGGTTGGAGCAGATGTGACTGTAGCGTAGGGCTATATTACTGAAGAGCAATGCTATTGAAGAAGAAGGAGCACTGAATGAGGTGGGAAAGACAACACATACAGAAAGTAGGACTAACAGATCTTGAATTTG
Organism: Gekko gecko; assembly: GCA_029375565.1. Taxonomy (NCBI): domain Eukaryota; kingdom Metazoa; phylum Chordata; class Lepidosauria; order Squamata; family Gekkonidae; genus Gekko; species Gekko gecko. The sequence goes on from JAPDNY010000006.1 coordinate 144,723,051, forward strand.
CTTTCTTTAGTGATATAGCCCCAAAGGGCCATTATTGGGGAAGAAACAGCTATTTAGGGGTCTAGTGCTCTAAATCCTTCAGGTAAGCAGGTCTGTGATATCTTTATAATTTTGCTTTTGGTCTATGCTATTTGCTGTCCAGTTAAATTCGATGCAGTATTTTCTGTATCCAACCTGTAGCTTAGCAACCTTCACCACAATTCTTGAAAGAAGCCATTCATGCTTAAAAACATAATTCTAGATCAATGAGAGGGACTATTTTATCTATATAGTAACCTTGGCAAGTAACATAGAGGCACAATCTGTTTCTGGGCACAGTTCTGCTCTGGGCACAACCCAATTCTGTCTCTCACCTTTCAGGCACTAACAGTGCAACCCTTAAAAAAAAAACCCACTTTCCTTGGAATGAACTCCACTGAGTAGACATCAGTAGGATTCTGAGTAAACCTGCCTAGGATTTCACTGTAAATGGCTTGTGGTCAGGAAATATGAAGGACAACCCTCTCCTATAAAGTCCAGCCCATCAGCTAAATTCTTCCAGCATGGTATAGTGGTTAGAAGCAGCGAACTCTAATCTGGAGAATTGGGTTTGATACCCCACTCCTCCACACAAAGCCTGCTGGGTGACTTTGGCGTTATCAGCACCAAGGAACTCTAATCCTCCTTGAATGACTATTCTGGCTTAGTATATGCCAGCTTTTGAGACAGGGTCCCATTACAGCCATGCTTGAATAAGAATTATTCGAAACGCAGCATCAGGCATCCGGATTACACGTCGGCTTTTCATGGCTCAGAAAATCTGATGACTTGCACTTCAATTTGGACTCTGATAATTGCTTCTATATTGAAGTAGATACATGAAAAGACTATAGACTGTGCCTTTTCTTATATGCTTTATGTATGCTTATTATTGCACTTTGGCCTATTCAATTGAATTGTATTACATTTGCTGTTATGCTTATAGGATTATTGTATACTTGCTAATTTGCTTATTTCAGTCAGTGGTGTTTCCTTTGTGCTCCTAGTTTTGGACACTGGCTTCCCCCCCCCTTTTTTTTCTGTTTGAATATCATTGTGGGGTGACGTTGGGCCAGTCATATCTCTCTCAGAACTCTCTCAACCCCACCTACCTCACAACATGCTTTGAGGTAGAGAAAAACAGGATATAAAACCCTACTCTTTTTCTTCCTCACAAACCCTACTCTCTGTGCCCCCGACCTTCAGAGGTAAGGTTGGTGGCAACAGAGATGGCTTTTTCAGCTGTGGCACCTTGCCTGTAGAATGCCAAGGCCTGCCTGGCACTCACTTGACTCTCTTTTAGGCACCAGGTCAAAGCGTTTCTTTTTACCCAGGTCTTTCATTAAGGGGTTAGTTTTGAACATCATTTTTATAGTCTGCTTTTAGCCTGAGAAGTCTTTTTATGAGATTTGTTTTAAGCGGCTCAATGTTTTGTGCTGTTTTTATGTTCTGGTTGGGTTTCTAATTGATAACAACTTTTATTGTGTTGCTTTATATTATGTTTTATTTTCTAAATTACCTCGGGCAGGTTCCCTGGAAAGATGACATAGAAATTTTATGAGAACAAATTTTGAGGCTAGTGATACCTTTAAGATCAACAAAGGTTTATTCAAGGTATGAGCTTCCATGTGCACACACACTTCTTCAGATACAACCATGAATAAATTTTTGTTGGTCTTAAAGGTGCCACTGAAGTCAGAATCTGTTCTGCTGCTTCAGACCAATATGGCTGCCCACCTGGAACTATAGAAACTTTATAAATAACTAAATAAAATCCTAAATTATTATGAAGGGGAACACACTGTTGTTTAACAAATACTTTCAGACAAAAAGCTTAAGGAAATTAGAATAAGGGCCTAATAGTTCTGTGTATAAACTTGAAGCACAAATATTACCAAATATACAAAAATATACATGTATTTATTGAAAATTCAATAAAAATATAAGCCCAAGTAATAGCCTCAATTCAGAATAAAATTACATGTTAATCTCAATGATACAGTCATTTCTTAAACTTAGACCTGGAAAATAAAGGAAAAAGCATGACAATAATAATCCCCCCCCTTTCCCGGTTTATCTTTGAGATTAACATGTAATTTTATTCTGAACTGAAGCTATTACTGGGCCTATATTTGTTTTTATTGAATTTGCAATAAATACACATATATTTTTATATATTTGGCAATATTTATGCTTCAAGTTTATATACAGAACTACTGGGCCCTTATATTCTGATTTCCTTAAACTTTTGGTTCTTAATTCAATTCTTTTGGGGCTAAGTTCCCCCTTCCCTTATCTTTTGTTACTTTCAAACAAAATTTTGTGAAACATTGACCAACTTTTAATGTTTTGGCCATGTTGGCACTTTTTCTAGTTAGCTGTAACAATCTGCAAGCTACTTGTACATTGAAGAGTTGCTAATGCACAACGAAATGTTTCAATAATTCAACTACCCTGACATTGACAAAATAAATGCATGGCTGGGTTCATACAGAGACCCAGGCCCGTAGCCAGGATTTTGTAATTTGGGGGGCCTTCAAATAAGTCAGGGGGCACTGACGTCACAAAAATAAAAAAATAAAATTGTAATATTTTGATTAAAACTTATGTTCACCAGTTGGAGCAGGCAGGAGCAGTTGGAGCAGGCAGTCACTCATCCATGGAGTGCTCCCACGGCAGGGTGAGGGGCTCCAGCAGCAACAGGGCAAGGGGGCAGGTGAGTGAGTGCCGACGAGCACCGTGGAGGAGGCAGACGAGGAAGAGGAAGAGATGCTCTGGCCCAGATCACACAGTGCAACTGCCTTGGCCCCATGGAAAGTTCCTGTGCTGTCAAAGCCCACCAGCCCCACCTTGCCTGCTAGCCCACCCGCCTGGCTGCCTCATTCTGCTTCCTGCAGTGGCAACACTCAAAAAGGGGTGGCAGTGGGGAGGAAGCTTGGGGTAGGGGTGGTGGCAGTTCAGCTTTTGTGGAAAGGGGAAAGTAACGTTCAGTGTTGCTTGGGACTAGAGGGCTCCTCATCCTAGCTTCACAGGAAGAGCAGAGGAGACAAAAAGCTTCCTTTCACAAGATGATGCAATGTTGAACACATACCCCCAGGGCTATTTTTGGGCAGGAACGCACAGGAACAGAGTTCTGGCTGGCTCCCGAGTTGGCCACGCCCAGCAGGAACTCATTAGCATAACAGGCCACACCCAACAGCAGGAACTCATTAGGATTGGCTACATTAGGGGTGTGTGGCCGAATGTGCAAAGGAGCTCCTGCTACAAAACAAGCCCTGGGTTTTGACAACAAACAAGGTAAACAGAATAAGAAGCAAAAGGTAGGTGTGGCTGGATGACCACACTTCTGGTAACATAGGGATGTGGCCTATTATGCTAATGAGTTCCTGCTGGGCTTTTTCTACAAAAAAAGCCCTGCATACCCCCAATTACTAGAAAATCTTCACAAGCTGCGCTTGGGGAAGGGGCAGGGCCATGGGCCCTGGGGTAGATGGAAGTTGGGGGGCCGGGACCCAAAATATCCCAGTGTAGCTACAAACCTGCAGAGACCGTATCTGTAGATACCATAAATGAATGGTACAGTTAAAGTGGAATCCTATGCAGAGTTACTCCAGTCTAAACTCACTGAAATGAATGGACCAGTCACTCATGAATCTCTGCATAAGATTGCATTACAAGTCATGGAACTGATTAGAGAGCCAACTCAGGGCTTGGTCCTGAGTAGTGTTCAGGTCCCAGTGCACTGTTGAACTAGCTGGGAACAGTGACCACAGTGCTAGTAAGTTCAGTATTCATGTAAAGCAAAAAGTCCAACACTACCAGATCTCATTTCTCAGAAATGAGACAATAAGACAAAAGGAAGCTGAAAGGAAGACTAAAGAGGATCGATATCTTTACGATCCTTGCACAATGTTCCCTTTAAGCTGCAGAGTCTTGTGAGCAAAAATTCTATTTTGTGAGCTACTGGCATTAAAGCTGTGAGTTAGCGATTTGGCTACTGCATAACTTAGTTTGCTTTGACAAAAATGTGTGAGCCGGAGGCTAAAAAACTGTGAGCTAGCTCAGAGTAACTCAGCTTAGAGGGAACACTGCTTGAAAGTTATTTATTTTAAAATGTATTTTAATTTCTCTCCACAGACCTGCTTGAGGTAGCACACAAGCTAAAACAAGCAGTAAGATCAGAAAACGAACAACAACAGCAGAAGAATTATCACTAATAGAAGACTGTGCCATCAAAGCACAATGGACTCATAGTGACTCCATCCATGTAGTGCTCCAATCATGAGTTGGGTAGAGTGGGTTTGCCAGTGCCTTCCTCTGCACAACAACCCCAGTTTTCCTTGGTGATCTCCCATTCAAGTACAGACTGGTCAACTCTTCTTAGCTCCCAAGCCCTAACAAGCTCAGGCCAGACTGGGCTATTCAGGCTGCTTATCAATCAAAAACAAACCAGAGGGATAAACCAGCATAAAACAATGTTCAGAAACCTAAAATTATATTCATATGACTGCCCTCAGGCTTGACCTGTACCTAGGGATGCCAGGTCTCCTCTACAGCGGGAAGCCTCCTGGCAATCCTTTTCATCTGCTGTCACTTCCAGCACCAGCGGAGGCAACTGGGGGAGGAATGCTGCTGATAGCACACTGGCATGCTTAAATCAGTTCTTGTTAAAATAGATGTGACATAGAGGATGCTCTGGCATTTCACAAACACTCTATGGTAAAATCTATAGAGTGGTAAAACCATACAGTGTTCGTGCAATGCTAGAGCATCCCCCATGCCACTTCCTGTTTTGACCAGAAGTAACATAAGCGTGCCAGCATTCCTCCCAAACCTGAAGCATACCATACAAATAGCTTTAAATGATGGAGACCAAACCCTATGTGGAAAGGCTAAGGGACTTGGGAATGTTCGGTCTGGAGAAGAGGAGGTTGAGGGGGGACAGTGTTCCCTCTAAACTGAGTTAGTGTGATCTAGCTCACAGTCTTTTAGCCTCCAGCTCACACAAAAAAAACCATTTTATTCCAGGTATGAGAAGAGAGAGAGTCCATCCCATGGCATTTGGAGAGATCCTCATTTCCATTTCTAACAGATGGCAGGGGGAACCTAACAGCACAGCTTAGATTCCGTATTAGTGATAGGGAGCAAGAGTACAGTAGCCCCTTAATGACTAACAAAATTTGTGGCAGGCCATGAGCTTTCATGAGTCACTGCTCACTGCTCAATTTCTTCAGATACAGCTGAAATGTGAGTCCATCTGTCCTTATATCTTGGAGAGTAAAGTGATTTCAGATGCCAAAAGGTGATAGCAGGCCTCAAGAAACCTGGGTCTCAGTTCAGTCCAGGAGTTTGCATTGTCTTGAGCTTCATAATCAGTTGCAATTCAGCAGTCTCGCTTCCTAAACTCCCTTTGAAATTCCGTTGTAAGAGAACTCCTAGGTCAGCAACTGAATGCCCTGGAAGGTTAAAATGTTCCCCCACTGGTTTTTGAATGTTGTGGTTTCTAATAGTGGTAGAGAGAGTAAGAATCCAATAGTACCTTTAAAGACTAACAAAATTGTGATAGAGTATGTGCTTTTGTGAGTCACTACTTAGTTCCTCAGACTTATTTCCATTTATTCTTTACATCCTCCTGGACTGAATCCTCCCGTACCAAATTGAGACCAATACTTCCACCCCCCTGCATATCATACCTAATCAAATCACACCTGCTATTGCCATTCAGCATCTGAAATGCTCTTTATAAAGTTTATATCTCTGGTACCTTGTGTTACATTTTATGGCACACCTAGCCTGGCCTGACCAAGTGAAATTTATGCCAGATCAGGCCCTCATAACAAATGAGTTCGACACCACTGCTTTAGGCTGATCCTGCACTGAGCAAGGGGTTGGACTAGATGGCCTGTATGGCCCCTTCCAACTCTGTGATTCTATGATTCTATAAACGTTTTGGCCTGACATCTACGTGACAATAAGGTAGTTGCCAGTGAGCCACAAGGGTGAAGGCATTCCAAAGACAAAATCCACAGTACTTGAAACTCAGATAGAATGCCTACCACAGATTAGGAAACTAAGATAATATCAGTGAGGCTAACAAAAAAGGGCAGCTGTCCTAACAAACCTATGCAGAAGCAAGCCCAGTTTATTCAGTGGAGCTTACTATGTGGAAAGTGTTCTCAGGACTGCAGCTGAAATCAAGAAAGTTATAAAAGGCAAGAAAACATTGATTAAAAAGTGGAAACATCATGCAACTGATGAGAAGACAACAAAACCAATGTGAGTTTAAGCCAAGCAAAACGGGAAACTTTGACTGCTGTGGCTTGCTATAGGATTTCTGGGACATCTGGACAGCCACGCTGACAAAAGAGGATGATGACAGACTAGGTGGATAATTGGTCTGATCCAGCGGGGCTCTTCTAATGTTCTTACTGCCTGTTCTGTATGTCACTTGTGTCCAGTCTCTACCATAACTGGGTGCTATCACTAATACTCAGGGCTTTTTTTGTAGAAAAAGCCCAGCAGGAACTCATTAGCATATTAGGCCACACCCCTGACAGGACAGCATATTAGGATATTAGGCCACACCCCATGCCTTCCCTTGGCTTGCCTGGGTGCCCTGTGGCCACCAGGCACCCGGGCAAGCTGGCCCTTGGACAGGCTGGGGAAGGCACAGGGCCCCCCTGGCCCGCTTACAGGGTCCTTCAGGGTCCCCCTGGCCTGCTCACCTCAGAGTCACCAGGGGGGTTGGTCTCCAGGCCTTCCCTCTGTAGCCACGCACACAGAGGTTTTGGCTGTAGTGGGTGTGGCCAACTCTGAAGCCAGCCGGGACTCTGTTCCTGTGTGTTCCTGCCCAAAAATAGCCCTGCTAATACTGATAGAGGAGCTGATAGAGGACACATAGCCTTAGAAATGTTCACACAAAATAACAGGATTAGGACAGGAAATGTGATGAAAAGAAAGGAGGAAAGTGGGTGTTCTTACCTAGCAAAAATGCCAGGTAGAAATGAAAATTAGTGCCCTTAAGATGCCTGATATGCACCCAGTTCCCCAAAACGTGCATCAGGACTAAGAAAGAGACTGTTGTATCTGTAGACACATAACTGTGTTAGATATATTAGGTGTCTGCAAACTGCATTCCCAGAAATGTGGCTGAACTGGAACCTGCAGACTGGGGCTCACAGAGATTAAATATTTTTCATGCCCCATAGTAGCACCAGCATCTAGAACTTCCTAGATAGGAGATGGAGTTTTCTTAAGACTTTTACTTTTCCCAATGAATTTTCCTTCTTTTTCAAGGAACAGCAGAGGGGATATCTTCCTCAGCAAATGCCTTCCTCTGTCACATATGTGAGGGAACAGTCAATTGACTTTCCTGCAAGGGAGGTACAGTCCCCCACTGGCTTTGCTGTTCCAATACCTTGAATTGCTTTGGTGAGCACATCGCTGGTTGAAAACTCCAGGAGCTTCAGGCAGCTACTTAATCTCAATGTTATTTCTATCTCATTGAAATTCTTATGGAAACTTTAGCTCCTTCAAAGCCAGTTTTGTTCATTAAAGTTTTTTTTTCTACAACAAAATTGCAGGTCAGTTGTAATTCCAAACACCAGGAAAGCAAAACAGCAGCAGCCTGCAGAAAACCACATCTCTCTCAAATATTCTTGGCCAAGCTAAGCCTGATGCTGGAGTTCTGTGACTGGATTACCTGATGTGTTATTTTGGCCCTAAAAAGCAGCCATGAGGGATTATGATGATACAGCACTAGGAATGGTGGGAGTTCAACATTTTCCCAATGGAAAATGACCCCCTGGGGTGTTTTTTAGCCCTAGTAGAGAAAAAAAGGGGGCCAATACCTTTTTTCTTTTTTTAAATTTTTTTTATTTGCATCATAAATTATTATTACATTACAATACAATCCCAGTTCTCTTATGATACATTTCCCCCCTTTTTTATCCCACCCCCCGCAAGGTGACCATCATATAACTACAAATTAAATTTTTATCCATGTGCACATTTTTTCCATTTTTTCGAGTATAACGGAATTGGCTTCTCCATTATTTACCCATTGAAAGTATACAGACCATTTCTTTTTTATCTCCTTCATTTTTCCATCCCATGCCTTACCTGTCTTTTTTTTCTTCAACCAGAGCTATAAGCAGCTGGGGCGGGGTGGGGTGGGGTATGGTATCAAGACACTAGTGTGTGTGGAGGAGTAAGAGTTCAAAAAATACTTCACTATCAAAGACTAGTGATAAGGCCAGTTGTGGAGAAAAATGCAGCGGGCCCTAGAGAGAGGGTGTGGGCAAGTGCTCCAGCCTGCAGTAGTGCCCCCCCAGTCCTGTCCTCCTGGAGGCCAGGCAGAGTGGCCCAGTGAGGTCAGGGGCACTGCAGGGAAGGCCGTTGGGGCCCTTCCCCCCAAGGAGGGCCTGCAGCCTCCATAGGCCAGGCTGCAGCGGCCCAGGGAAGCGTGGCATGGCTCTCTCCCCCCTGCCCGAACTCAGGTGGGGCACGCCGCCAGGCCAGTGACAGCAGTGCAGGGAAGCTTGGCGGAAGCCAAACCCTTCCCCAAGCAGGGCCTGCAGCCTCCCTGGGCCAGTCAGGGCGCACTGCCAGTCCAGCGACAGTGGGGGTGGTGCAGGGAAGCCCAGAGGAGCCCAACACCCCCCCAGCAGGGCCCACAGCCTCTCTGTGCCAGGCCACGCCAGCCCATGGAAGTGCTGCATGGCCCTCTCCCCCCCTCCCCGAGGCCAGTCGGGCCACACTTGGCCATTGAAGCATCCTACCCATCTGCTGGCTGCAAGCACACTGAGGGTGAGAGTGTGGGTGGGATGATGACAAAGCAGGCAACCATGGAGCCAATGGAAGGAGAGACCAGTTGAGTGACACTCCAGGGAACCAACCAGTTCCAGAGCATGTGGAATGTTCTGGAGAGTGCCACCACCATTTGGCTTTTATAATATAGGGAGATACTTAACATTTTGATCTGATGCTAGTAATTGTACCTTTTTTTGGTGGTGGCTGTTCTGTTATTGTCTTCTATTGTTTTATATAATGTCTGAAACGCCTTCATATATCACTGCATGGAGAGGCAGGTCTATGAACGTTTTAAATAAACAAACAGAGAACTGAGTCATCCCTGGCTGTGTCACCCTTTCTGGTTAGCATTCCACTCTTCATCTATTCAAGTCAAGCAGCAATTATGATGGAAGGAAAAGCTCAGAGCTCTACCAGCACTTTTCAGCATCTCTTTCAAGAAGCCTGCCACCTGCTGTGATAATCATGGCCATGAAAAGGTGTGCGGCCAGCAGCAGAGGTAGGCTCCTGGGATGGACACAGGGAAGAAGGCTTGGCAGAGGGCTGCATCATCACCTGCTCTTCTTGATCCCTTTCCTCTGGTGTAAGGGATCCTTGGTGCTGAGGGGTCTAGAGTGGGTCACTCCCAGGTCATGGAAATGCCCCCAGTACTTTCCTTCGCCATCTCTCTCTCTTTCTCTTTTCCTGTTCTCTCCCCTCAGGCAGCGGTGCCTTTTCCATTTTCTTCCTTCCCAGGCTAATCTCTGCCTTTGATAGCTCCCTTCCATGATATTTCTGACCTGTCTGTTCATCCCTTCCTATGTTCCCTTCCAGTCCCACATTCTATATTTCTCTTGCCTGGTTTTCCTTACCTTGCCCAATATGGCTGGGACAAGGCAGGATGGCACAGAGTATTCATTCTGCCACTGACTCAGAAATGTCAATGATCTGGCTGGCTACTTCAAATTCATATCTAAAAGTCTACCTTACTTCTCCTGCTGTGTGTATCTCACTTGCCTCCTTCTGCTCCAACTGGCAGAATTCTCCTGCCAGGTATTAAGTTTCAGTCCTAGGAACCTTATGCCCATGTGTGGATCATTTCCTTCCTAGGCTATAGTTTTGCCAAGTCTTATCTTTTCCTTGGTTCTTCATATTTACCACATAGAATCACAGAGCTGGAAGGAGCCATAAAGGCCATGTAGTCCAACCCCCTGCTCGATGCCAGCATCCCTGACAAGTGTTTGGTATAGTGGCGTACTCTAATCTGGAGAACCAGGTTTGATTCCCTGCTCCTCTACATGCAGCCAGCTGGGTGACCTTGGGTGAGTCACAGTTCTCTCAGAGCACTCTCAGCCCCACCTACTTCACAGGGGAGAGGAAGGGAAGGAGATTGTAAGCCACTATGAGACTCCAAGGGAAGGGCAGAGTATAAATCCAACTCTTCGTCCAGCCACTGCTTGAAGACTGCCAGTGAGACGGGAACTCACCACCTCCCTAGGCAGCTGATTCACCCGCTGAACTACTCTGCTGTGATTTTTTCATAGAATTGCAGAGTTGGAATGGACCTCCAGGGTCATCTAGTCCAACCCCCTGCACAATGCAAGAAATTCACAAATACCTCCCGCTCACGCCCCCAGTGACCACTGTTTCATGCCCAAAAGATGACAAAAAACCTTCAGGATCTCCAGCCAAATTGGCCTGGAAAAAAATTGCTTCCTGACCCCAAAGTGATGATCAGCATTTCCCTGGGTATGTAAGAAAGGCCACAAGAACTAAGCACTGAGGCAACCCTTCCTGCCCTCTCTCTCATGTTCTCCCTAAATTCACAGAATCAGCATTGCAGACAGATGGCCATCTAGCCTCTGTTTGAAAACCTCCAAAGAAGGAGAGTCCAACAACTCCTGAGGAAGCCTGTTCCACTGAGGAACCGCTCTAACTGTCAGGAAGTTCTTCCTAATGTTTAGCTGAAAACCTCATTGGTTCGGGTCTGACCTTCTGGGGCAACAGAAGACAATTCCATACCATTCTCTATATGACAGCCCTTCAAGTACTTGAAGGTGGTTATCATATCACCTCTCAGTCGTCTACTCTCCAGGCTAAGCATACCTAGCTCCTTCAACCTTTCCTCATAGGATTTGGTCTCCAGACCCCTCACCATCTTCATTGCCTCCTTTGGACATGTTCCAGCTTGTCTGTACTTTTCTTAAATTGTGGTGCCCAAAACTGAACACAATACTCTAGGTGAGGGTCTAACCAGAGCAGACTAAAGCAATGCCATCACTTCACATGATCTGGACACCATACTTCTGTTGATACAGCCCAAAATCACATTTGCCTTTTTAGCTACTGCATCACACTGCTGTCTCATGTTCAGTGTATGGTCTACTAAGACTCCGAGATCCTTTTCATACATATGACTGCCAAGACAAGTTTCCCCCATTCTATAATTATGCATTTCCTACTTAAATGCAAAACTTCACATCTATCCCCATTAAAATTAGTTTTATTTGTTTTAGCCAGTAGTCCAGCCTGTCAAGATCATCCAGTATCCTGACTCTGTCTTCTACCATATTTTCTACCCCTCCCAATTTAGTATCATCTGCAAATTTAATAAGCATCCCCTTTATTCCTTCATCCAAATCCTGTCCTTATTAATATTTGAATTTTGGTTCCGCAACACTCTATGCTTGCCATAATTGATTCGGCTCAAGAACTGGCAGTCAGAAGACACTGGCCAGGGCTGACTGGCTGCTTGGCAAAGTCCCACCCACATCAGCCCCAGTCAGTGTCTTCGGCTCAGTCTGCCCCGGTCCTCTGACAGGAGAGGACCATCTGCAGAGTGAGCGCAGGGACAGGCCCTCAAGGCCGAGGCAGGTGAGAGAAGCCCTTTTCCGCCCCCCACCATCCCCTGGGCCTTCTATGGGGGCAGTTGGCCCAGAGAAGCCCTTTTCCACCACCCCCCACACCATCCCCTGGGCCTTCTATGGGGGCAGTAGGCCCAAAGAAGCCCTTTTCCGCCCCCTCACCATCCCCTGGGCCTTCTATGGGGGCAGTAGACCCAGAGAAGCCCTTTTCTGCCCCCCCCATCCCCTGGGCCTTCTTTGGGGGCAGTAGGTCCAGAAAAGCCCTTTTCTTCCCCCCACACCATCCCCTGGGCCTTCTATGGGTGCAGTAGACCCAGAGAAGCCCTTTTCTACCCCTCTTCCCTTCCTTTCCCCCTTTCCTTTCTTCCTCTCTCCTTTCTTTCACTCTTCCCCCTCTTCCTTCCTTCCTTCCTTTCTCCAACCCTCTCTCCCTTCCACCCTCCCTCCCTTCCTTTCTAGGGCCCGTTGTCTTCCACCACAACAGGCTTTGCTCCTTAGTCATTTATAAAGATGTTGAACAAAACAGGTCCCAGGACAGATCTTTGAGGCACTGAACTTGTCACTCCGCTCCAAGAGGATGAGGAACCATTCACAAGCACTCTTTGGGTGTGATCTGTCAACCAAGATCCACCTAATAATCATAGGAGCCAAACCATATTTTTCCAATTTGTCAACAAGAATATTATGTGGAACTTTATAAAAAGCCTTACTGATATCAAGATAACCTGTGTCTATAGCATTCTCCTGATCCATCAAGGTATTAACTTTCTAAAAGAAAAAAGATAAGGTTAGATAAGGTCTAACTCATCAGCTACCTGTCTGCCTGAGGAATATCAAATTTATAAAAGTCACTTAAACACTCTCATTAAATTTAAAAGAAGTTCCTATGTGAACAGGCAATGGAACCAGCTCATAATTTCCATCTGGCATAATGATTCAAAACAATTTTGGACATTGGTTAATAGAGCTTTTTGACTAGCACCCCGATGTTCTCTGTTATCTAGCACCCCGATGTTCTCTGTTATCTCACCTTCCACTTGGTACCAATATTTCCTAGAGTTATTCCAAGAGGAAACTCTTGAGCCCTTGCATATAGTCAAAACTGCTTTAAATGATACCCTGGAATGGCCTCCTGTTACTTCAGAAGAAGTAGTTACGCTTATTGACCAATTAAAACCAGGTAAAGCATCGGGTCCTGATGTAATACCTTCGGAAGTCTTAAAAGCAGACCCGAAATAGTGGGCACCTCCTTTGGCCACTTTCTTTACTATTATAAACTCTACTGGACATATCCCTTCCATGTGGACTAAGAAGGGTGACTATTATCTATTATAGGTAAACTTTATGCCAAACTACTGCAAATCAAGTTCAACAATTGGTTAACAACACAGAAAATGATTGGGCCAGAACAAATAGGTTTTAGACAAGGGAAATCTGCTATGGACCATTGCTTAGTCCTCTCTCACTTAATCAATAAACAAGTAAGATGCAAAAGATCCAAACTATATGCAGCTTTCTTAGACCTCAAAGGAGCCTTTGATTCCATTTCCAGGAACCGTCTTTGGGAAAAATTAGCTAGTACATCCCTTGATAAGAGGTTATTCTTTCTAATTAGTAAACTATATAATGGTATCTCATGCCAAATCAGATGCTCTTCAACTGGTAGATTGACACCCAAGATCTCTACCAATAAAGGAGTCAAGCAGGGATGTGTGCTCGCACCCCTCCTTTTTAATTTTTTCTTGAGAGATTTGGCTCCGTTCTTAAACCAAATGGATGGACATTGTTAAGTATGCCACTCAACAACAGGATTTCAGCAAAAGTGATTTCAGCTTTATTCGTAACAGCAAACACCAACTCAGAACACACCAACAAACAAGTGGAGCACAGCTCCCTTTTTAAACTCTCCCTGTCAAAGCCACACCCATAACATGTTAAAGACCAATCATAACACAGGGATAAAGGCCAATCAGGACCGTTCCCTCTTTGCTACATTTTCACACAGTGATTGAATATTTACAGAGGTTTCTCAGAAACCAACCAATGGTAATGCAACAGATAAAGAGCCACATTTAGAATCAAGCTTAGCATTGGAATGTATAACATAGATTCACATTTCAATACACAACAGACATTGTTCAAAGCTAGGCTCCACCCATATACCAATCTTGTTATATACAGACGACGTGGTCCTACTTTCTTTGACTCGTGTGGGTCTACTCCGACTTCTAAATAGATGCCAGGACTACTATAAGATTAACCAATCAGAACTAAATTATGAGAAATCAAAAGTCGTAGTTTTCGCAAAATCCAGGAAGCAATTCAAGAGGAGGATTGGTGACCTTAAGCTAGAACAAGTAAAATACTTTAAATACTGAGGGCTTCATTTTCATGCCAACACAATTTGGACTCTTCAGCTCAGGATAGCAACAAACAACCTTAAGGCAAATGTCAATGCCCTCCTACGGTTTTACTTTTCAGAGAAAGGGAATCAATTTGTGCCACCTGCATTAAAAGTGTTTAATATAAAAATACAGCCCCAACTACTTTATGGAGTCCCTGTGTGGATTGAGGCAGTTAATAAGGTAATTGAACAGATGCATACGAGCTTTTAAAGAAAGATACTAGGTGTCTCACCTTGTGTCCCGTATGAAGCTCTTTGTCTGGAATGTGGTCAAAGCCTTATGTCTACGAGGGCATGGCTTATGACCTTCAAATATTAGACCCGACTGCACTATAATTCTGATCCCACTAGCTATACCTACCAGATGTTAACTGAGACTGAGGGCTCAGCCTGGCTTGCCACTATAGGAAAAAAACTGAGCTCCTTGAACATCTCTCTTGAATCTATGCTGATGCTCTCTGAAATGGAGGTAAAGGTAAAGGTAAAGGTTCCCTTGCTCGAAAGCCAGTCGAATCCGACTCTAGGGTTGCGGTGCTCATCTCCGTTTCAAAGCCAAAGAGCAAGCGCTGTCCGAAGACATTTCCGTGGTCATGTGGCCGGCATGACTAAACACCAAGGCGCACGGAACGCTGTTACCTTCCCACTGAAGTGGTACCTATTTATCTACTTGCAATTTCTTGCTTTCGAACTGCTAGGTTGGCAGGAGGAAATGGAGGTATTTCACAAAATAAGGAATAGATTACTGGAGGCAGAGTTGTGGAACTTGTATAATGCAGCCAATAAGACTTGTTCTCCTCTGAACCGTAGGATATTTCCCATGGTAGGATGCTTGTACAATTATTTCTTCTAACTGCAATCTCCAAAGTTGCACAGAATTTTTACGCTGGCCAGGCTTAATGTTTTACCCTTGGCAATTTTATTTGGAAGATCCCAGGGTATTCCCTTTGCCAACAGACTTTGTCCTTGTACATGTGAAACTATTGAAACAGTGTACCATGTGCTGTTTGAATGTTGTTATTATACTGGAATTAGGCAACAAATTTTATCACCAACTTTGGGTAGTGTGTCAGATTGTTCCAGGCTGAACAAACTACTATTTTTGTTAAACAGTACTAAGGGAAACTTAACTGAACTAGTGGCAAAGTTTTTACTGGCTGCTGCCTCTATACGTAGCAAAATTTTGTAGGTGTTTAATGTAGGGTAATTTTAACAGAATTGTATTTTATGCAGAATCTGATTTTTTTTATCTCTCAGATTTTATGTTTTTACTTTTGTGAAATGCCATTAAAGGAATTGTTTGTGTGTGAGTACCGTTTCCCTCATAAAAGAAGACTGAGGAAAAGTAGGAATTGAGCAGTTCTGCCTTCTCTTCATCACCTGTTACAATATCAGTTTCCTGTCCCCACAATGGGCCTACCACGTCCTTGCTCTTTTTCTTCCTTTGAACACAAGAAAAGATTCCTTATTTGTTCTTTTTAGCATCTCTTGCTAGCCTAAGCTCATACTGAGCTTTAGCTTTCCTAACTCTCTCTCTACAAGCACTGGTTATTTGTTTATATTCATCATTGGTTATAAGGCCCTCCTTCCACTTTCTAAATGAGTCTTTTTTATTCCTCAAATCTTTAGAAAGCTGTTTATGGAGTCACCTTGGCTTCTTTAGGTTCCTCCCATTTTCCCTTCTCATAGGAATCATTTGTAACTGTTCCTTCAGTATTTCACTTTTAAGAAACTCCCATCCTTCTTGAACTCCCATTTCCTTAAGTATTTCTGACCATGGGATTCTACCCAACGTAACTTTAAGTTTGTCAAAAATTGCTTTCCTGAAGTCCAGACTATATGTCTGACTACATACAGCTCTTACCTTCCCCAAGATTATAAATTCCAAAATGACTATCCAGGGTGCCCACTGCTTTCACCTCATCAACCAGTTCTTCCCTGCAGGTAAGAATCAAGTCCAAGATAGCAGATCCTCTTGTTTCCCTTTCCACTTTCTGGAAAATGAAGTTGTCAGCAAGACAAGTCAGGAATTTATTGGACCTTTCATTTTTAGCACAGTTGGACTTCCAACAGATATCTGGGTAATTGAGATCTCCCTGACCACCATGTCCCATCTCTTTGAGAACTTTGCAATCTGTTCTAGGAGTGTCTCAACCAAGTCCTCTGCCTGGCTTGGTGGTCTATAACAGACCCTCACCATAATATCACTATTAGTTCTTACTCCTTTTTTTTTTTACCCAGAGACAGTCAACTGGACTTTCATGCTCAGATTCATATATTTCCTCACAATGCGACTCCTCTGCCCTTTCTTATTTGTCTGTCCCTTTTAAATAAATTGTACCCCTCAATCCTAATATTCCAATGTCATCCCACCAAGTTTCAGTAATGCCTGTTAGGTCATAGTCCCCTTATTAGGATTTCAAGTTCCTCCTGCCTGTTTCCCATACTCTGCACAATAGTGTAGAGACATCGGACTCCATGTTTTATGCACCCTGAGGTTTTCGTTTCTATACTTACATATGAGTTAATGTTACCTAGCATACATGCCACTCCCCGCAAAACTTTAGCGTTCTTATCTCCAGTTACTGGCATCATACTGGGCTTTGCATTTTTGTCTCACTCCCCCATAGGATTTAGTTTAAAGCTCTCCTTATTAAATTTGCAAGGCTGTTTCCAAACACATTTTTTCCTACCCTCATGAGGTGCAAACGATCTCCCAATAGAAGAGATTCATCTCAAAAGTGTAAGCCATGGTCCAAAAATCCAAACCTCTCCTGATTACACCATCTATGTAGCCAGTCATTGATCTGCAATATTCTTTCCCCCTTCCTAAGCTATGGCTTTCGACAGGAAGAACTGACAAAAATACAACCTGTGCTCCCAGTTCCTTGTCTCTTGACCAGCTGTCCTACCACTCCCCACATGCAGCCTCTGCTTCTCTTCCGTGCCTTTTTTTCTTGAGCCCTCTCAATTATTAGCACCGTCTTCTTGAATTCAGACTCCTGTCTCCTCTGCCCGTTTCCTCAAACTTCATTCTCACTCAAACCTCCCTTCAGGTTACTGCTTCTTAGTGCATTGCCCACCCTCTACCATTCTTTCAGATTCCTTGCTTGTGGGCTCCCTGAATGTTAGCATTCCTACTTCTTGGAAACCTCTTCCCTGCCCTCAGACATCCCCTGCATGAGGTTCTAAACCCAATTGAAACAACAATTTTCACTTCCCTCACAGAAGGTGGGCTGCAAATTTTTAAAGCTCTCCCATCAACCAAACATTCTAAGCCCTCACAACAGCTCAACCAGGTCCCATCTTCCCCTCACACTGCATTCCTGATCCAAATCAGGCCCCTTACACACTGGCAACTGTGAAAACACTGGTTGTTGTGGCCTACTGTCAGCAGATAGTTTCTTATTCATCATACTCAAGGGTTCCAAAAGCTTTGGGTGTTTTACAGTCCAGCCCTACACAGTTACATCCTTCTAAGCCCATTAATTTCAACAGACCTGGTGGTGGAAAATGCCATCAAGTCACGTCTGACTTATGGTGACCCCTATAGGGTTTTCAGAGCAAGAGATGTTCAGAGGTGGTTTGCCATTTCCTGCCTCCACATCATGACCCTGGTATTCCTTGGAGGTCTCCCATCAAAATACTACCCAAGGCTGACCCTGCTTAGTTGACGAGAACTGACGAGACAGGGCTAGCCTGGGCTATTCAGGTCATGGCACTTAGAAGAGTTTAACTCTGTTTAGGATTGCACTGTAAGGCACCTCTCCCTCATGGATCACTGCCTTGTCATGGCGAGGGGGCTTGCGTGGTTTGATGAGGCTGTGGGCTATGCCGTGGAGGGCCACCCAGGATGGACAGGCCACAGCAGAGAACTCAGACCAAGCGTGATCCCCTGGAGAAGGAAATGGCAACCCACTCCAGTATCTTTGCCAAGAAAACCCCATGGACAGTAACAAAAGGCTAAAAGATATGACGCCGGAAGATGAGCCCCTCAGGTCGGAAGGTGTCCAATATGCTACTGAGGAAGAGCAGAGGGCAAGTACGAGTAACCCCAGAAAGAGTGAAGCGGCTGGGCCAAAGCCGAAAGGACACTCAGTTGTGGATGTGTCTGACGGTGAAAGGAAAGTTCGATGCTGCAAAGAACAATACTGCATAGGAACCTGGAATGTAAGATCTATGAATCAAGGTAAGCTTGACGTGGTCAAAAATGAGATGGCAAGAATGAACATCGACATCTTGGGAATCAGTGAACTAAAGTGGACAGGAATGGGCGAATTTAACTCAGAAGACCATTATATCTACTACTGTGGCCAGGAATCCCGTAGAAAAAATGGTGTGGCCTTTATAGTCAACAAGAGAGTGAGAAAGGCAGTATTGGGATATAATCTCAAAAATGACAGAATGATCTCGGTCCGAATCCAAGGCAAACCATTCAATATCACAGTAATCCAAGTCTATGCCCCAACCACTGCTGCAGAAGAGGCTGAAGTGGACCAGTTCTATGAAGACCTACAACAGCTCGTAGAACTAACACCAAAAAATGATGTCCTCATCATCATAGGGGACTGGAATGCTAAAGTAGGAAATCAAAAGGTAACCGGAATAACAGACAAGTTTGGCCTTGGAGAACAAAATGAAGCAGGGCAAAGGCTAACAGAGTTTTGTCAAGAGAACACGCTGGTCATAGCAAACACCCTTTTCCAACAACCTAAGAGGCGTCTCTACACATGGACATCACCAGATGGGCAACACCGAAATCAGATTGACTATATAATTTGCAGTCAAAGATGGAGAAGCTCTATCCAGTCAGTAAAAACAAGACCTGGAGCTGACTGTGGCTCAGATCATGAGCTACTCATTGCAAAATTCAGACTTAAATTGAAGAAAGTTGGGAAGACCACAAGGCCATTCAGATTTGACTTAGATCGCATCCCCGATGAATATACAGTAGAGGTGAAGAATAGGTTTAAGGGACTAGATTTGATAGACAGAGTGCTTGAAGAACTATGGACATGAGGTCCGTGACATTGTAAAGGAGGCAGCACTCACCGCCATCCCAAAGAAAAAGAAATGCAAAAAAGCAAAGTGGCTGTCTGATGAGGCTTTACACATAGCAGCAGAAAGAAGGAAAGCTAAAGGCAATGGGGAAAAGGAAAGATTTGCCCAACTGAATGCAGATTTCCAGAGAACAGCAAGGAGAGATAAGGAGGCTTTCCTGAATGAACAATGCAAAGTAATAGAGGAAAACAATAGATTGGGAAGGACTAGAGATCTCTTCAAGAAAACTGGAGAAATCAAGGGAACGTTCCATGCAAAGCTGGCCATGATAAAGGACAAAAACGGTAGGGACCTAACAGAAGCAGAAGAGATTAGGAAAAGATGGCAAGAATACACAGAAGAACTATACAAGAAGGACCTCAATGTCCTTGACAACCACGATGGTATAATCACTGACCTCGAGCCAGACATCCTGGAAAGCGAAGTTAAATGGGCCTTAGAAAGCATTACTAACAACAAAGCTAGTGGAGGTGATGGTATCCCAGCTGAGTTATTCAAAGTCTTAAAAGAAGATGCTGTTAAAGTGCTGCACTCAATTTGCCAACAAATTTGGAAAACACAACAGTGGCCACAGGATTGGAAAAGGTCAGTGTACATTCCAATCCCAAAGAAGGGCAACGTCAAGGAATGTTCAAACTATCGCACAATTGCACTCATTTCACACGCTAGCAAGGTCATGCTCAAAATCCTACAAGCTAGGCTCCAACAGTACACGGATAGAGAACTGCCAGAAGTACAAGCTGGGTTTCGAAGAGGTAGAGGAACTAGAGATCAAATTGCCAACATTCGCTGGATTATGGAGAAAGCAAGAGAGTACCAGAAAAACATCTACTTCTGCTTCATTGACTATGCTAAAGCCTTTGATTGTGTGGATCACAATAAATTATGGCAGGTTCTTAAAGAGATGGGAGTACCAGACCACCTCACATGTCTCCTGAGAAACCTGTATAAGGGTCAAGAAGCAACAGTTAGAACCGGATATGGAACAACTGATTGGTTTAGCATAGGAAAAGGAGTACGACAAGGATGTATATTGTCACCTTGCTTATTTAATTTATATGCAGAGTACATCATGCGAAATGCTGGCCTGGATGAATCACAAGCTGGAGTTAAGATTGCTGGGGAAAAGATCAATAACCTCAGATATGCAGACGATACCACTCTGATGGCAGAAAGTGAAGAGGACCTAAAGAGCCTCTTGCTCAGGGTGAAAGAGGAGAGCGCAAAAGTGGGCTTGAAGCTCAACATCAAGAAAACTAAGATCATGGCATCTGGCTCCATCACTCCTTGGCAAATAGAAGGGGAAGTCGTAGAAGTAGTGACAGACTTCACGTTCCTGGGATCCCAGATCACTGCAGATGGTGACTGCAGCCATGAAATTAAAAGACGCCTGCTTCTTGGGAGGAAAGCGATGGCAAACCTAAACAGCATGATAAAAAGCAGAGACATCACCTTGCCAACAAAAGTCCGCATGGTCAAAGCAATGGTATTCCCCGTAGTAATGTATGGCTGCGAGAGTTGGACTATAAGGAAGGCCAAGTGCCGAAGAATAGATTCTTTTGAACTATGGTGCTGGAGAAGACTCTTGAGAGTCCCTTGGACTGCAAGGAGATCAAATCAGTCAATCCTAAAAGAAATCAACCGTGACTGTTCCCTGGAAGGCCAGATCCTGAAGCTGAAGCTCAAATACTCTGGCCACCAAATGAGAAGGGAGCATTCACTAGAGAAGACCCTGATGCTGGGAAAGATTGAAGGTCAAAGAAGAAGGGGACGGCAAAGGATGAGATGGTTAGACAGTGTCATCGATGCAACGAACATGAAATTGAGCAAACTTCAGCGGACAGCGGAAGACAGGAGGGCCTGGCATAATCTGATCCATGGGGTCGCGAAGAGTCGGACTCGACTGTGCGACTGAACAACAACAACGTAAGGCACCTAGGTATATTAACTTGGAAGGAAATCGCACTGAAATTAATAGGACTTGAGTCTGAGTAAACCTGTTTAAGATTGAGCCCCAGGGCTACAACCATACATTTGTAGGTGTGCATAGGACTGAACCTAAATCTTGCTTTTGCTGTTTATGAGGAGATCCCTGCTGGATCATCACTGTGGTCCATCTAGTCCAGCATCTTGCTTCACTAAGAAGCTAAATCATTGCCCGAAGGCCCAACAAACAGGGCACAGAGGCTCCCAGTGACAGAACTCCTAGTATCCGCTGATGTTGCCTCCTAATACTGGGTTTCAAAAATTTGCTGCTTCTGAATGTGGGGATTCCTTTTACTCACCATAGCTAATAGCCATTGGTGGATCTATCTTCCATGAATCTGTTGAACCCCGCTTTAAATCTATCTATGCTTATGGAAATCACTACCTTAGTGAATTCTACAATTTAATTACTCATTGAGCAAAGAAGCATTTCCCCTTGCCTTTCCTACAACTACTGCCCTTCAAACTTGAGTTCTAGTGTTATAGGAGAGGGAGAAAGCTCTCTTAATTCATTTTCTCTACCTCATACCCAATTTTTATAAACGTCTATTTTGTGTGTGTGTCCCCCCCACATTCCCTAGCTTTCTTTTTTTCTAGGCTGAAAAATCCCAGTCTTTTTAGCTTGATCTCATAGGAAAGGTGTTCCAACGCCTTGATCCTCTTGGTTGCCCTCTCTTGTAATTTTTCCAGATCTGCATTATTCTTTCTGAGATTATGGTGACCAGAACTGTTGACAGTATCCCAAATGAGCCTGGATCAGGGCAATATAACAAGGGCATTACAATTTTTGCCGTTTTATTCTCAGTCCCATCCCTGATAATCCCCAGCAAGAAGTTTGCCTTTTTTTCACCACGACCACACACTGAGAGCTTTCCCACATGCTCGACTTGTTCCTGTTTTTCTTGGCAGTCAATCCACAGGCATTGGAATCGGTTTGGGCATAGTTCTGCCACATGTCTGCCCTCCCTCTGCATTTTCACAGATACTGAGTCAGTTTATTCTTTCCATATGTGCCTTAAATAATCATTATTTTCAAGAGAGTTTACTGTTGTCATTGGTGGCATCATCAGTGGTGTCACAGCACTCCCGTTTATTTTTTGTGCTTGCTTATATCAATGTATTGACAGTATGCTGTTGTAATGATAGGTTTAGAAAGAAAAACGTCTTTCCTGTGAATAGAGAAAACAGATACGAAGTGAAGGAACAATAACAGGGACAGCAGGGCAAAGAAGCCGACCCTCTCTCTCCCTGCATGCTTTGCTGCATTCTCCAAGAAGACAGGCATGCAAGAGGGCACTCTTTTCTGCCATGAGCCAACAGCTATGTACAAAGATTATACCACTGTTTCTTACCCTGCTTTTTTCCTCCTCTGCTGAAGCAGGAGTCAAAAAATAACTGGAAGAAAATGCACAGCCAATGTACTTAGTTTGAAAATCAGTCTGCCTGGAAATGGGGAAGCTGGGATACGGTCATCATATTTTCTACTGGCATCCAGGCAGCTTCAATAGAAAAGGCTCACCACAGAGCCTGGGGCGAGATATGCACAAATTATCTCAGGAACAAAATTGCAGAGAGAGGTTAATTTCAATCTTTCTTGGAAGCTCATGTTCTACAAAGTCATCAGGCCCTGGAAAGGATCCAAGTGGAAAGAGGAGAGATTAAAAGAACTGGATAAAATAACTGAGTGGGATAAATAGATGGAGCAGCAGCATTAGGAGACTCAGCTATCCAGTGTGCTGAGGCAACTGCGCAGTTGACAAAATAAGATGATGGGGGTCACAGCAATAATCTGCAGCTCTCTCAAAAGATTGTGGGGACGTTGAAAAGAGACAGAATAATGTGGAAACTCCAAAGCAAATACCTTAGCAAGATTCACAACAAAGGATTATTAGAAACATGTAAGAACAGAATCGGCACTTACTTCAGTGGAGGCAAAAATAACATACAAGGGTTCTTGACTCAGTTCAACAGAGGAAATTGATAACCAGTCAGGATATTGTCTCTGGGATTTCATGGGCTGGGCAGGCATTTAAAAGTGTGCTTCCCATTAAAGCAGTTTCCTATGCAGAAATCAATTTAATGCTGGAAAAGTGGGCCCTAAGCCCTTGCAAAGCACAGAATGGTTGAAACAAAATTGTAAATCAGCCATCCTTTATTGATTCAAAAATGTAATTAAAAAACATCTAAAACAGTCCATTTTTTACCAAGTGCATTGACTGCTGCCTTTCTGTTTTCACATATTCGTACCAATACCAGGAAAGAGGTAGAAAAGTGCTTCAAATACTTTATGCAGATTCAGTCTAAGGGCCAAATCATCCAAGATGCTGAGAAGTTTGTGGATGGTACTCCTAGATTTTTTTTTATCTTTGAAGCATTGGGTCTAATCAGAACTGTGACACAAAGGCAAGTGTGATAAGCCTCTCCTTCTGCTATTTTCCAGATCTGAACCAACCTCATGGAAGCACTTTTGCCCACTGGAGAAAACGTGCAAGTATTAGTATCAGTATGTTTGTTACACTCAAGAAATAGTGGCTTCATAGGGGCATTTCAAGTCAGGAAAATGGCCTGGAGGATGCTCACCTCCCCCCCCCCAATGCCCTAGCAGTACAATTCCAATTGGAATCAGACTGTGTGTACCTGATATTTGAAGGCAAAAAATGCTGAATGTCTCATTTACAGAACTCCTTAGCATTGTAACTGCTTTGGCTCCAAAGACTAAAGAGGGAAGATAATTATGTAGTTACACCAAATTAAAGTTGCCAACCTCCAGGAGGGGGCCTGGAATGATCCCAGAATTACAGCTGATCTCCAGACTACAGACTTCAGTTCCCCTGGATAAAATGGCTGCCTTGGAGGGTGGGCTCCATGGCATTATACTTTGCTGAGGTCCCTCCCCTCCCCAAACCCTGCCTTCCCCAGGTTCCACCCTAAATTTCCAGGAATTTCCCAACCTGGAGCTGGCAACCCTATGCACCACAGATAAACTGTGGGAATCAATTATGATCTCTGTTAAGTGTATTGGACAACTAGACTTCTGTTGCAAGATCCAAGGGTAGAATCTGAGCACACATGGGAGAACAGCTTTATAGTGGACACCCTTGAGGTTTATCTTATGATATTTAGCTTTATCCTGAGATAGTTTCTAAGAAGTGAAAATGACCAGGGACCAGCATAATTCTACATAGCTGCCAGTGCCACAAATTATTTAAAATGAGATCTGAAGATCTCTTCATAAGCTATTCATTAATAAAACTTCTTTTATAGTAATTAAAATTTATTAAATATTATGCAAAAATGCATGTATCACCACCAAAAAAAGGGTGAAGGTAATAAAATCTCAATAGGTTTGTGTGAAATACAAAGCAAGAAACAGGGGCTTTGATTATTTCCTCTCCTATGTAAAACATTGCATAATGCTAAATAATAGATTTTTTTCAACATCAAGGCTTGGGCCTTCAAAGTCAACAAGGAACCTTCTTTTCGAAGTCTCTACTGAATTTTACAGGAACTGAGTATTTAGTCCCCTTGAGATCTTTTGAAAATGCCAGAACAAATAAACAACAGGGAGAAGGGGGGAAAGAAGTACACGGGAATGATAGAGGAAGGAAAACAGAACCCTTAGAAGGAGGAGAAACCCTAGTGAAAGCAGTGTACTTCAGGAAGTCTGCACTCCAGAAAAAACTGTTGGAGAGGCACAACAGAACTAAAAAGGAAGCAACAGCATGGGATCATGAAAAATGGGGGAAATGCCTACTAGTTATCCTAGGTATGCAGCTTAGTTCCAGCAATCAAATTAAATTTATCTGGCAAACTGGACTTTACTCACTGTGCAGTCTAAAGAAGCTTATTAACCTTTAAACTTAAAATAGGAAAATAATTAAAATGCAACTTTTTAAGAAGTAGCTCAAAATACTAGCTGCACATAATGTTACGTAGACCTAATATTTTTGCTCTAATTTACTAGGTGCCTAGCAGCTGATTCCGAAGGCTGTAATAACTTGTGTAGCTGTTGCATGACATTTCGTCGTGGGCACTCAATGAAATTGCTGAGCAGTCGGGTTAGAAAAAATAAAAGGAAGTGCTTCCCCACCCAAAGAGTGATTAACACGTGGAATTCACTGCCACAGGAGGTGGTGGCAGCTACCTGGATGGACAGCTTCAAGAGGGAATTAGATAAACATATGGAGCAGAGGTCCATCAGTGGCTGTTAGCCATAAGGTATAGATAGGAACTCTCAGTCTGGGGTAAGTGATGCACTGTATTCTTGGTGCTTGGGGGGAGGCAACAGTGAGAGGGCTTCTAGTGTCCTGGCCCCACTGGTGGAGCTTCTGATGGCACCTGGTATTTTTGGCCACTGTGTGACAAGAATGTTGGACTGGATGGGCCATTGGCCTGATCCAATATTGGCTTCTCTTATGTTCTTATCACATACAGAAGAGGATAGTGGTTTTCAGTGTTAGTGGTTCAGGATTAAATAGCTATCACTGGTAAGATTGGTAAGAATAAAGATTTGTTTCCCCAAGTATTCATTATCTATGGTTAATGACCTGTTAGCTTTCTTTGTCTTCTCTTTTGATCTTACTGTAGAAAAGATCCAGCAAGGACAAAGGAGGTACCTCATTTTAAACACACCAGAAATCTAACTGGAATGGTAAGAATTAAAAAATGAAATTCAACAAGGACAAATGTACCTTGTTATACCTAGAAAATAACTTGTTGTGTTAGGTTAGATCACAACAACACCATCCTATCCAAGATGATGAAAGTAATTGTACTGTTCCATTCTGTCTTCACCCAACATCAGGTTCTGAACAATGGCTGACTTCTTCCTTTATGGCCAAGACATAGAAACTGAAGGCACAGCTTTGAAGACAGAATCAGGTTTGAGATTTAATGCTCCTATTTGACAAAATAAATGATCTACAAATGGGACATGGTTCAGAGAAAGTGAACAAAGCTTATTTCCTGTCCCAGAGTACCAGACACCACCAGAGAAAAGTGTCAACCTCACCTCCCCATGTCCCTTGTGAGAAAAAAAAATATTACACCATGGGACAGAATTGTGACATGACAGAATCTGCTCCAGTACTCAACACTAGGACACCTCACCCACTATCCTTGATTTCACTGGATGGAGCAGGAATATATTTCTGTGCTAGGGATGCTCCCCCCAGAATTACAGCTCATCTTCAGACTACATAGATCCATTCCCCTGGAAGAAATGGAAGCTTTGGAGGGTGGACTCTATGAGTTCCCATCCCTCACCAGGCTCCATCCTCAAATCTCCATGAGTTTCCCAACTGGGATCTGGCAACTCTTCCCCCTATCCCCCAACAGTAGCCAAGGAGTACCTGGCAACCCAATTCTGTGCATAAAGCTGGGCTATTTTTGGGCAGGAACGCACAGGAACGGAGTTCCGGCTGGCTCCCGAGTTGGCCACGCCCAGCAGGAACTCATTAGCATAATAGGCCACACCCAACAGCAGAAACTCATTAGGATTGGTTGCATTAGGGGTGTGTGGCCTGACATGCAAAGGAGTTCCTGCTACCAAAAAAAGCCCTGGGTTTTGTCAACAAACAAGGTAAACCCAATAAGAAGCAAAAGGTTGGTGTGGCTGGATGACCACACTTCTGGTAACATGGGGGTGTGGCCTAATATGCTAATGAACTGTGCTGCCAGGGGTGTGGTCTAATATGCTAATATGTTTCTGCTGCTGGGTGTGGCATATTATGCTAATGAGTTCCTGCTGGGCTTTTTCTACAAAAAAAGCCCTGGCATAAAGGATACATACAGATGTACTGCATGTGTAAATACACATCAAATCCCCTGCAGTACACAGAGTTATTCCCACTCATCACAATGATGGACATTTGACTAGTGGTACTGTCAGTGCTTTTTTTTTTTTTTAATGGGCCAGTACTTACATAATGTTGCACAGATTTCCACCAGTTTCCCCCTCCCTCTGCAGATCCTGACTAGATTGTTCCTGAGGGCACACAAGGATCAGGACTTGGAAAGCCCCCCTCCTAAAAGTGCCAGTACCCAGTGCCAGTGTGAATCATCACAAAAGAGGTATATTTTAGAAGATTCAAAACCCTATCACTTTTCCCAATTTTTAAAATATGGCTTCTTAACGGTGCTTTCCAACCAAGGATTTTATAAACAGGAGGCTTGCTGAAACATCCTAGCTGGTATCTCTTTCATGAAATTTGTTTTCCAATGTGGAGCTCCCTCATTTGGGGGTGGGGGAACAACAGCTACTTGGAGGAACCCTATCTGCAGGCATTTGTTAACAGAGGGCTGGAAGATAAATAGTGTAAATCATTTTTTAAAAGGCATCCAGGGAGAGCCAGGGAATTACAGTTTTCCATACATTTCTCTGGGGTAAATAGGTGGAAAGCATTACTGCAGCTAGAATTATTGTGGATGTCGATTGGAACAATTGCACAGACATTATATGTATGGACTTCTGAAAAGATTGACAAATTGTCTCACCAAAGGCTCCTGAATACATTTAGTACCATCAAATAAGAAAGCAAGCCCTCTTATGGATCAGTGACCCCAGGGACCTGAGCAGTTTGCACACTGTTTTGTGTGGTTTCTGTTCAGCTTAATGAATGGCATTACATGGCTTTCATTTTTGGATTAAGTGAACAACAAGAAACTGAAGGTAGGAATAAATTGAGAGTTTTCAGGGTAGAAGATAGAAAGTCACAACCACCCCAGTGGATCTGAATACTATTTCAGTACTGATTTGCAGCAGGAGTAAGAGGTGAAGAAGCAGAAAGGATGCAAGGGCAAATTTATTTAATAAAGAAATCTGTGTGTTTGGGCCAAAAGCAACTCTTCACCAGGGGAATTTAGAATCATTGAAATATATTGAGTTCCAAGGCGTAGTATAGTGATCAGCTCATAGTTTATTCAGTATCAGGAATTCAAGACAACCCAGCTGGTCCGGAGGCCTGTTTGAATCCCCCTTGCATACCACACCCCATACACACCCCACACTGGTGATAAGTTTATTTGCTGTGCACCCAAATCCCCATAGGTTCTAACTGGGATCCTGACTCCCAATAGGTCCATTCTAGGATCCGAGCTGGCTATTGTTTCGGGATGCGAAGCTTTGCTTCTTCGCATGACCACGTGCAAAGTGACCGCGTGTGTGGTCCTCAGTAGCTACACAACAATCATGTAGACACACTGTAACACAACATGTTCTCTTGACTCCTCTAATGTAAGGAGGCATGTTTCTTCATATAAAAGTTCCCTGAACAGATTACTTTAATGTATGGAAAACTTTCTTAAATAAATTTGTCTCAGCACCTTGTCAATTGACTTTTTTGAGCTATGGTTACTTTGGGAACTATGCTTTTGGTGGAATGGGAAAGATAACCTATTTTGCAGATGACTTCAAATTATCCAAAATTATGAAAACCCAAGCAGACTACTAAAAAATCCAAATGGAACCGTCTAAACTGTATGAGGAATGGCAACAAAATGAGGTCCAGTGCAAATGAGTTAGCCATGATAACTAAATGGAACCTGAATGCCCCTAATACACTTTTAAATGCCAATTGCTTGTTTGTGGGACAAAGTGGGAGTGGCAGAAGACCTAGAAGCATCTGGCCAGCCAATGCAAAAAAAAAGTATATTGAATTATCTGGATGCTTATTGTGGAATGTTAGGAACACTTTCTGGGGTGTAATCCTCATTGTAAAGACTTGAGTAGGATTCTGAATAGACCAGTTTAGGATTGCTCCTTCAGTCTGACCTACCATGAGTAAGTTGGTTTTGCCCAGCAGGAGCCTTGCATTTCCCTCCAGTTCCTTCATTCCTAAAATATCATTTGTTCTGCTTCTCCCTATAATGACTGCAAGTGATCATGAGCTACGCACCCATGATAAAAAAAGTTGTGATAAGCAACTGATGGCACAAGGAATTATTACCCCCCACAATCAGAAGGTGGATAAGTTGTAGGAGAGATATTCAACTTTGAGTCCATAACAGTTTCTTCCTTCTCTGTATACCAACAGAAAATAGATGCTAATAAGGCTATGGCTGGTACTTCTCTAAAAGGACAATTAGCCATATTTTTAAAGTACTGTTTTCACTATGAATTTATCTAATTTATTTTAAGGTAAAATTTAGAGACTGTAAACTACTTCGAACCCAGTTCTAATGTCAGTTCATCAATCAGAAGAGTTTTATTATAACCATCAGTAAGAAAACCTCCTTTACATTGCCTTTAAAATTAGTAATAAAATAGGATGGAGAAGAGTATCTAATGACCACAAATGATGTCACTTTCTAGAAACCTCAAGCTTCAGCATTCAGTAAGGGGCTTAAATATATCAACTTGTAATTTTAAAAGCCTTTTTATTTTGTTTCTGTGGCTGGAGGAGGAGGAGGTTTCCCAGCATCTGTCCTTCTCAGAATGTGCTTGGCAAAATGGGTTCTTCTGATTAAGAATAAATGTAAGGACTGTTTTTTTTTAAAAAAAAGCCACAAACATCCTGATTATTCAGGAGGATAAGAAACTGATTGAGCAGAAGATGCTATAGAAGTAAGGAGACAATCCCACAAGTATTACAGAACACTTTCCATGATCCTGGAAAGTTTGTAGAACATAAGGAAATAAGGATAAGGAATTGCAATATGCATAAAAATACAAGATGATTACAGCATAAAGGACTGCCATTCAATAATAAGAACATAAGAGAAGCCAATGTTGGATCAGGCCAATGGCCCATCCAGTCTAACACTCTGTCGCACAGTGCCCAAAATTTCAGGTGCCATCAGGAGGTCCACCAGTGGGGCCAGGACACTAGAAGCCCTCCCACTGTTGCCCCCCCCAAGCACCAAGAATACAGTGCATCCCTTTCCCCCAGACCGAGAGATCCTATCTGTACCTTGTGGCTAATAGCCACTGATGAACTTCTGCTCCATATGTTTATCCAATGACACTGAAAATTACATAGATTTTGGTCACACCTTTAATTAATATTTTTAGTTGTATTTATTTACATTATGTATAGTCCATTTTTCCCACAGGGATTCAAGGTGGATTATACATAGTGAGCCAGTACAATCAACAAGATGAGACAATGCATGAGGATTGTAGAAATCTGTAATCATCACACATTAAGCCAGACAAAAACTGCATAATAGGAACCTACTTATAGTAAGCTATACATAGCAGTATAGACTAAGGCACAAACTAAATTATGAAGCAAAATTCATCACAAATTTTGCCCTGTTTGTGGTTCGCAAACTGCAGTTCATGAGAGGTCTACCGTCATGAACTTCCACAAACTTTTAAAGCAGTTTGTGGAAGTTTTGTTCCCTGTGAAAGCCACAAAAACAATTAAGTGGCAGTTCAGCCACAAAAACAACTGAGAAAAAACTCTTGTGCAGTCCCTTTAAAGATTGAAGGGAGTGCACAAGGCAGCCTGAAAAACAGCTGAGCGATGGGAAGCAGTTGCTTCCTACCTCTCAGATGTTTGGGGGCTGTCTTGTGCAGTCCCTTAATTTTAAAGGGAGTGCATAGGACAGCCTGAAACAGCTGTTTAAAGGGAGTGTGCTTTAAACTTTAAAGGGAGTACACAAGACAGCCAAAAAAAAGCTGAGAGGCAGGGAGCAGGCTGCTCCTTGTCACTCAGTTGTTTTTCAGGCTTTTTGAAAATCCCATTTAGAGGGACTGCAGTCCCTTTCAACAGTTGCAGGGGCATAAACCACAAACCGGTTTGGTTCATGAATGAAACTCCCAGTTCAGTTAAGTTTGTTGCTCAGTTCATAGTTTGGCTACAAACTGACTTGAACCACATTTTTCTGGTTCGTGCCATCCCTAGTACAGACTACAGCCTCTAGTCATTTATCTAAGTAAGTTTGTGAACTATTTTGTACCATGTAACCCTATTACCTGCGTAGAAAAGCCCTCTTGAATAGTTCAGTTTTGCATTGTTGGTGGAAAGTTCGGAGAGTGGGCACTTTCCTGAACTCCTTGGGCAAACCATTCCATAAGGTGGGAGCCACAACAAAGAAAGCAGATGTATGGGCAGTTGTTCATTTTGCCCTGTGCAGGTTGGTACCTGTAGAAGCCCCGCTAACATGGGCAAAGTTGTCATGGAGGAGCATAGGGAGAGAGGTCATACTGCAAATAAGAGGGGCCAAGGCCATGAAGGGCTTTGTATATGGTTAGTGTGATCATTTAAACATGGGCTACCACACTAATGGTGTGATCCTAAACAATTACAGCCTTCTAAATCCATTTAATTCAATGGGCTTAGGTGGATGTAGCTCTGTTTAGGATTGTACTGTAACTCTGGTCAGGTAGGATATGATCAATCAGGATTTGAAACCATGTTTTCCAGTTGCTGTATTAACCACAGGTAGTCTTAGCTATGGTGTAATGTAATGTACAAACGTAGATGTTATGGCCTACTCCTGGCTTGTTCACCAATGCCACCACTGAAATCCTGGTTTCATAAACTAACCATGCTTAAGATAAAGCATAGTTTTGTATTATGAACTGAAAAAATAATGAGAAAGCATAGCAATTTTGAAAAACGGTGTTTGGTTCTCTGTGGAAACACTGTGATATTCATACCTTTTCCCACAAAGAAAAAAAGACAAATATCTTTAAAAAAAAAAAAACCCGAAGGGGTTTTTTATAGCATTTTCTAAATATCTACAGAAAAAGAGAGGGGTACTAACAAACATAACTACAAGAAGGGGGAGATAGGAAAGAGAATCCAAAATGTGATGATTGTATATAGTGCTTACAAATGTGGCATTAACAAATAAAAACTTTCAGTTGTTAACCTCGAAGGTGACAGTTGAATACATCGCTTATGAAGCTCTAGCTCATACAGACTGTTTGGAGTATACTTCTGCAATACACTAACCTTTCTTTTATACAAACATCAGGCACTCTGATCATCTCATTGCAATAATTTCTGCCTATTACTTTCTGCCCCTCTAACTCTTTAGAATTTGTATCAATCGGCTTCCGGTCTGGGATTCATGGCGTCCTAACGTGTTCTGGCTTGCTCTTAGAGCTCCCAGAGCATACGGAGGGTCTTGACGACAGGGTGGGCTTCACATAGCCCACCGCAGATCCCCCAGGCAGGGGGGTGACTGGCAGCGAGCCTGGCCCGAGAGAGGAGTTGAGATCGGCTGATAGCGGGGCTTTAAAGAGCGTCGCGACCAGCCTTGATCCCCTCCCCCAGAGAAGGCACTTCGGAAAATCTCTACAAGACCCCACCGAGTTGGATTCTCAACATAAGAACGCATGACCCAGACCTCCAAGACATTCTACGGAAACTGATATCAAGGAAACACTGCTATAACAAGACACGGACTTTGAAGGTAACTTTTTAAAATTGCTCACCGGAGACGCGTTTCGGCCGAAAATAAACAACATCCGATGAAGCGCATGATCGTGCTGTATCTGTCGTACTAACATTGGAGCGGAAAAAATGCAGTTAAACAGCTAAAAAAGGCCAAAAAGCCGAATTGTTGATCATTCCTGCGGTTAGATTGTTGACTTTAAAATAGAAACTAACAGTAACTCCGCAAGAACTACAGTGGAAAAGTACTGTAGCTGCTGCAGCAGAAATCGGCAAAACAGGAAGTGACTTCAGAACAGACAAGTAATCATCCTAGAGAAGACCAAGGAGGCCGGAAGAAGGGAAGAAATCAGGAACAAGGGGGACCATCAAGACTGCTGGACAGGAAGTGAGTACCTG
This sequence comes from Gekko gecko, assembly GCA_029375565.1. Taxonomy (NCBI): domain Eukaryota; kingdom Metazoa; phylum Chordata; class Lepidosauria; order Squamata; family Gekkonidae; genus Gekko; species Gekko gecko. Next base: position 144,755,918 of record JAPDNY010000006.1, read on the forward strand.
GAAGAACCATTTACCATAGAGAAATTGCGCCCGCCATTTTGGGAAGGTCAGAAAAACTTTCTTTGATTTTAAACGAAAGACTCAATATAAAAAAGTGAAACTAGTGCGATTTAGGTGGGCACAAGAAGGACTTTGACTTAGAGTGGGTTGGAGGGAAAACTTTGAACAACGGCTTACGACCTGCGGCAACGACAGAGGGCAAATACCTGGTCCTCCCCGAAAATGGCTGGGAAAGAGGAAAAAAAGCTACAGGGCATGATGGAAGCTATGGAGAAACGTGTGATGGATGCGATCCTGAAGTTGGAAAAGACTGTAATAACAGAAGTAACAGAGTTGAAAAAAGAAATGTCTGGAATTACAAAAGAGATACAGACGCTGACCAAAAGAGCAGATGAGATGGACGTAAGGGTGAAGGGAGTAGCATCTAATATAGCTGAGGTCACTATAGAAACAGATAAAGTGAATGTGATGGTCCAATATAATGCAATGATTAACCACATGAGATTCAGGGGGATCCCTGAAGACAAGAATGAGGACATCCATTCAGTTATGGTAGATGCTGTTGCAGACTTTTTGAAAATGGAAGAGGAGAGAGTGGCGGCACAGATTGATGTGGTATACAGAGTCAATTCTGCGATTGCGCAAAGGAAAAAATTACCTAGAGATGTAATTGTCCAGTTTATATCTAAGAAGCTGAAGGAGGATTTGTTTAAGCAACAATTTCAGGATGATTTCACAATTGACAACAAGAAAATTATGGTCCTAAAGGAACTACCCAGAGCGATGCTTCAGGACAGACGACTTTTTAAAGACCTGATTGACAAGCTGAAAACAGAGGGCATAAGATATAGATGGGAAATTCCTAAAGGCGTCAGTTTTTCGTTCAAGCAGAAGAGAGTCACCATCAAGTCAGTTGACCAAATGACCAGATTCATCAATGATAACTTTAAAGACTCTGATAAATAATTATAGAACCAACATGGAGAGTCAAATAATTTCATGGAATGTTAATGGACTGAATTCACCCCAAAAAAGGAAAAATGTCAGACTCTGGTTGGAAAAACAGAAATGTGATATTGTTTGCTTGCAAGAAACACATATTAAAAAATCAGATGCCAAATTTTTGATTCAAAAAAGATTAGAAGAGGAATTTTATTCACTCTCCTCCCAAAAGAAAAAAGGAGTTGTTACATATATTAAAAAGGAGTTGGAACCAAAAGAAATTTTTAAAGACAATGAAGGGAAATTTTTGGCGGTAGAAGTTGTGTTCAAGTATTTTGGAACTTGAAAAAATTGCAACAGAAATCCTTTGAAGGTGCAAACAAACCTGGCAAATATTTAGCATGGCAATTGAAGAAAAGAAGAGAGAATAAAACAATCACTTGTTTGAAAGATGGAAATAAAGAGATTTTAGATCCAGGAGGAATCAAGAGGGAATTTTTTAAATACTACGCGACTCTCTTTCAAGCGAGGCAAGCGGATCCTCAAAAAATGTTGGATTACTTATCCAAAGCTAACTTGATACAACCAAACCCTGAAATGAAAACATCTTTAAATGCTGCAATAACTAAAGATGAAATTAGTAAAGCAATAGCTGAGGCAAAAATCTCTAAAGTTCCAGGCCCGGATGGCTTTTCAGCTAAATTTTATAAAAAATTTCATGAAGATTTGGTCCCGGTGTTGGAGATTCTTTTAAACGAAATTAGAAAGACAGGAAAGATTCCAGACTCCTGGAATGAAGCTGCAATCACCTTAATTCCTAAAGAAATGCAAGATTTAACAAATGTTAAAAACTACCGGCCCATTTCATTATTGAACAACGATTATAAAATATTTGCAAAAATATTGGCAGAGCGCCTTAAAAAGTTTTTGAAAGACACTATTGTTGAGGATCAAGCTGGTTTTTTACCAAATAGACAAATTAAAGACAATATGAGAGTTGTTTTGGACGCAATTGAGTATTATGATAAACACCCTGAAAAAGAAGTTGCTTTTTTATTTTTGGATGCAGAGAAGGCTTTTGATAACTTGAATTGGGAATTTATGTTTAAAGTGCTTGAGAAATCTTTGATGGGCGTAGAATTTATAAGAATGTTTCAATCGATATATAAAGAACAAAAAGCTTCGGTGATTGTCAATGCAGAACCAACAGATGTGTTCCGGGTAAGAAAAGGTACTAGACAAGGTTGTCCCCTGTCACCATTGTTATTTATCTGGATTTTGGAGATTTTGCTACAAGCGGTTAGAGATGATGATAACATAAAAGGTTTGAATATTGGAGGTTTTTCATTTAAATTAAGAGCATTTGCGGATGATATCATGTTTATTGTTGAAGATCCTGTCAATAATATGCCTAAGGTATTTGAAAAAGTAAGAGAGTTTGGTGATCTTGCAGGGTTTTATGTCAACAAAAATAAATCTAAGATATTGTGTAAAAATATGACTGGTACAAAGCAACAAACGTTACAAAATGTGACAGAATGTGAAGTGGTTAAAAGGGTTAAGTATTTGGGAGTTGAAATTACAATGAAAAACATAGATTTGTTTAAGAATAATTATGAAAAATTGTGGGGTTCGATAAAGAGTGATTTAGAAAAATGGGAAAAACTAAGATTATCTCTTCTTGGAAAAATTGCCGTTATTAAAATGAATGTACTGCCCAGGTTAATGTTTTTGTTTCAGACAATACCAATTGTGAAAGATGGGAAAGTGTTGGTAAAATGGCAAAGAGAAATCTTTAAGTTTATCTGGGCAGGAAAGAAGCCAAGAATTAAAATGAAGATAATGTATGATATTAAAGACAGAGGTGGCTTCCAAGTCCCGAATTTGCGTTTGTATCATGAAGCAGTATGTATGTCTTGGTTATCTGAATGGGTAAATTTGGAAAATAGAAAACTTTTAGCTCTTGAGGGGCACGATTGCAGATTTGGCTGGCATGCCTATCTTTGGTATGGGAAAAACAAAGTCGATTCTATGTTTAAGCATCATTATGTAAGGAGGACATTGTTTGATGTATGGACCAGGTATAAGGACACAATTTCGGATGAGAGGCCTCTGTGGATTGTTCCAGCTGCAGTTATACATCTGTTTTCAGAGCATAAAGGTAACGACTGGTTGAAATATCAGGAATTGTTGCAAAAAGAAGAGAAAAATATGTTTTAAAACCAAATAATGAATTAGAATTTGAGTATGGTTGGCTACAATATTGTCAAATAAGGGACATCTATAAAAAAGATTGTAAAGAGTTTGGTTTTAGAGCTATGAATGATGATTTTGAGAATATATGGTTGAAAAAAGAGCGGAAAATGATATCAAAGATGTATAAAACTTTGTTGACTGTATATACTTTGGATGAAACTGTTAAAGAACAAATGATAAAGTGGGCCATAAATATGAACAAAGAAATTTCTATGGAATCATGGGAATTTTTGTGGAAAAGATCTTTTAAAATGTCTACCTGTATCAATGTAAAAGAAAACTGTTATAAGATGATGTATAGATGGTACATTACACCAAAAAAGATTGCCAATATTAGTATGGATAAGAACTTGAGTAATAAATGTTGGAAATGTAAAAAAGTAGAGGGTTCTTTTTACCATATGTGGTGGTCATGTGATAAAGTGAAAGCATACTGGTCTAATATACATTGTGTGATGCAGAAAATATTGAAAATCCCAATTGAGAGAAAGCCAGAACTTCTTCTCCTCGGTTTGACAATGGAAAAAATTCCACAAGAAAAAAGGACACTGTTATGGTACATGATCACGTCGGCGAGAATGGCCTTTGCTCAGCATTGGAAAATGGAGAAGGTGCCAGATATACATGACTGGTTGAGAAAATTGTTATTTTTAGCGGAAATGGACAAAATGACAAAGAAATTAAATGGACAAATGGCAGAACAGTACTTAAAAGACTGGGAAGGATTGAAATTGTATCTAGAAACTGAATATAGAATGAAGGGGAAAATATATAACTTGGATACGTATGGATATTGAACGAGAAGTGAAATGAATTTTGAACCGTATGTACTGTTATATATAATATGCTGAAATTGTAGAGGTTATATATAATTGAAATGTGTTACCTGGTTTGTCGATGCATTTAAGTCTAAGCTTGATTACCTTATAATTTTTCTGTTTGTTATTAGCAGTGTTGGAAGCCTATTAGGGGGGTGGGGGGGATTGGGACGGGGATCTTCTTTTTTGAAATTGTATTGGTAATGTGATTGGAAATGTTGAATGTATCCCAATAAAATTTTGTTTCAAAAAAAAAAAAAGAATTTGTATCAATCAATACATGGAGTCCAATAGCATTTAAATACTGCTATTAAAAAGCATCCAAGTTAGGCTTAAACATGATTCTCTTCAAAGAAAACTCTCCATTTACCCTCTTATTAAAAAAAGAAAAGAAAGACAGACAAACTGGAGCCTCCATATGCATCACATAGCACCCCTTTTCCCTCTTCCTTTTATGGAGTTAGCCTAAATTAATAAAATCCTTTTAGAGTTGATTTAACTATTCATTATCAATTTCTGTAGAAACCCTTTCCCTTAATTTTTCCCAACATACCCCCTTAGCCAAAAATCTCATCTCTAGAAAGGGCTCTTCACTATAGAATCTTCCTCCGTCTTCTTTAACTCAAAGTCCATTATTATTAAAACATAACCATCTTTCGCCCAACCTTCTATTAGCTTTGTCCCCCCATCAAAATATATAATAACTTTATTTTTTAGGAGGAGAGTTTCCCCTCCCCACTGCTTATTGTAGGAGAAGCATAGCTACATTGCTGTCTCATCCAACTTTCAGCTACTTTCGAGTTCTTAATGAAGATTCAGTTTCGTTATTTTAACGCACATGTGAGAAAAGACAAATTTCAAGCACAAAACCAGCTGGAAGAAAATGGTTAAACAGCCTCCGCCAACTCATTATTTCTTTGCTCAGATGCATAAGAGGAAAGTAACATGCAATTGGCCTAGAATCTCAGATCTGACCCAGGAAGTTGGCTTATTTTGTACTCTGAAAGTAACAAAGATGGTAATGACCTAGGTAATTTCTTAGATTTTCTCTCCAACCTTCAGCACTTAAGATCTCAGAACTTCAACCACATCACATTATTTCTATATAGAGAATAGATTCATACTGCAAACCATGAGAACAGACACTTTCAGGCTGAGAGTGTTTGGAAGTGACAGTAATGTCCTTCCTCTGAGATGTCAGTCTCAAATAGACATGAAAAACAAGAAAGGTTTGTTTGGGTAATTAAATATCCTTTTCTGCCTGAAGTTTCAAGCTCTAAGGGTCCGGTCACACTGCCATTTTGATCGGGATCCAGGTTTTCCTGACCCCTGGAAAATCTAGTGTTTTCCTGGCACTTCCGCTTTGATTGTGCGATTTCGCCTGTGTGGACAGCCCATCTCTCGCAAGGATTGCGATTAGGGCCGTCTGAATGCTCTTTGTGCTTTTTTTTTTTTTTTAAAGCTTCCGGTTTGGGCGCATGAGCAAACATGCGCTTAATAAATCCATTTAACATTTAATAATGGATTTATTAAGTGCATGTTTAGTCAAGCGCTCAAACCAGAAGCTTTAAAAAAAAATGCACAAAGACAGCCCTGGAGGCGGGAACGAGAGGCGGGGGCTCCGGCAGCCTAGATGGGGCTGGCAAGGAGGATGGCGGAGACGGCAGAGACGGCGGAGCCTATTTTCGTGGGGCAATGGCGGCAGCGGCGGTGGCAGCACCCCCCCTCCAAAGTGTCGGCAGGAGCTGCAGCCGCCCGAGCCTCCCTGTGGCCGGCAGGATCGCCTGGAAGGACGGCGCAGCAGCAGGCAAGCTGGTGCTGGGAAAGAGGGGCTGGCTGCATGTAGACAGCCCAATGCGAATAAAAATGTTCCCAATTTAAATAAACCGGGAACAAAGCACATGTCATTTGCAGTGTGACCAGAGCCTAAGTATCCCCTAATAGTTTTAAAACTTACAATTGAACATGATCATGGATAGCAAATAATCAACCCCCTTGTCTCAAACAACTCTGCACCCACAATAATGCAACAACTGATTTGAACATGGACACTGGGACCAGAGCTTGCAATAAACCCAGATGCCAACTTTGCTGCCACATACACCCAAACAACATAATCACTGGACCTAACAACATCAACTACACCATCAGGGGCTTCACTTGCTCATCTTCTAAAACTGTATATTCCATTGTGTCAACAATGCCCTTCAGTTCTCTACATAGGACAAACAGGAAAAACCCTGCACCAGATGATAAATGGACACGAATCTGACATCAGGAATCACAATACTGAGAAACCTGCAGGAGAACACTTCAACCTTCCAGGACGTTTAGTGGGTGACCTCAAGGCTGTTTTATTACAAAGGAACTTCAAGAACAGAATGGAAAGGGAAATTGCTGAATTACAAGTTATTACAACACTTGGAACAAAGACCTCCCCAGGACTCAACAGGGATATTGGGTTTTTTATCTCATTACATATACTAACTCATTCAGTCCTCACATGTGTATTCTCAACAAGAAGGTCTATAAATCCTCTGTATTTTAGTGTTTTTCTTTTTCAGAATAGTATATTAGAATACTGAATGTAATGCCAGGAATATTGGGATGTTTTGCTGACATGACCCTGCATCCACCTCAAAAAGTGCTGTTAAGTGAATAGCATTTATTGGCTGTTCAGACATATTTATTCCTTTATATGACCTTATAACCTTAGCTGGTTATTTTGGACTTAAACATCATCATGTTACATGTTAATTTCCCTGTCTATAAGTCTGAACCTTACACATCATTCCAATGTATTTGAAAAAGTGTGCCTTGCACACGAAAGCTCATCTGTCCTTATATATATTAGAATTTTGGTTTCACAACATTCTATGCTTGCCACAATTGATTCGGCACAAGAACTGGCAGTCAGAAGATGCTGGCCAGGGCGGACTGGCTGCTTGGCGGAGTCCCGCCCACGTCAGCCCTGGCCAGTATCTTTGGCTCGGTCTGCTCCGGTCCTCTGACAGGAGAGGACCGTCTGCAGAGAGAGCGCAGGGACAGGCCTTCAAGGCCGAGGCAGATGAGAGAAGCCCCTCCAACCCCCCACCCATCCCGGGCTTCCACCCGTCCCGGGCCTTCTATGGGCCCAGTCAGCCAGAGAAGCCCCTTCCCCACCACCATCCTGGGCCTCTGGCCCAGTCAGCCATCCCCACCATCCCCTGGGCCTTCTATGGGCCCAGTCAGCCAGAGAAGCCCCTTCCGCCCCCCCACACCATCCCCTGGGCCTTCTATGGGCCCAGTCAGCCAGAGAAGCCCCTTCCGCCCCCCCTCATGCCATCCCCTGGGCCTTCTATGGGCCCAGTCAGCCAGAGAAGCCCCTTCTGCCCCCCACACACCATCCCCTGGGCCTTCTATGGGCCCAGTCGGCCAGAGAAGCCCCTTCCGCCCCCCCACACACCATCCCCTGGGCCTTCTATGGGCCCAGTCGGCCAGAGAAGCCCCTTCCGCCCCCCCCCCACACGCCATCCCCCGGGCCTTCTATGGGCCCAGTCGAGCCAGAGAAGCCCCTTCCGCCCCCCGCCACACACCATCCCCTGGGCCTTCTATGGGCCCAGTCAGCCAGAGAAGCCCCTTCCACCCCCCCCACCATCCCATGGGCCTTCTATGGGCCCAGTCAGCCAGAGAAGCCCCTTCTGCCCCCCACACGCCATCCCCTGGGCCTTCTATGGGCCCAGTCAGCCAGAGAAGCCCCTTCCGCCACCACCCCCCACCATCCTCTGGGCCTTCTATGGGCCCAGTAGGCCCAGAGAAGCCTGTTCCGCCCCTCTTCCCTTCCTTTCTCCCCTTTCCTTTCTTCCTCTCTCCTTATTTCTTTCACTCTCCCTCCTCTTCCTTCCTTCCTTCCTTCCTTCCTCCCTCCCTCCCTCCCTTCCTTTCTAGGGCCCGTTGTCTTCCTCCACAACGGGCTTTGCTCCCTAGTACCTTGAATAGACCTTTGTTGGTCTTAAAGGTGCCACTGGACTCGAGATTTGTTCAGCCTAGGAAACTGACCAACTTCCTCTTATCACACAAATGAAAAATAGGCCTTGTGTCTATTATCTTTGAGGGGCAAACATACCTTTAAAAGTGTAAGACAAATGAAATAAGTATCATGGTAACATGAATTCCAATGAACTGGGATTCCTCAGGATGGCAAAGCAGTAAACACAACAGCGCCTGGGATCACTGAGCCATCACAGAGCAATTAGCTTAACATCAGTGTGGAGAAAACTCAGGAAACATTAGAAGCTATTTTGGTAAATGGTCTCAGAGAAGGGTGCCTTGAGAGCCATAAATTAATTAGAGTCTGCTGCCAGGATGCATTCTACAGAACATGGCATACAGCAAAAGGACAACATCAATGTCAGTTTGTGTGAGGTTTCAAGTTTTTACTCTTACTCCTTCAAATAACATTTTAAATACCCACAAGAATGTGATGTTGGCTGCTTTCACATCATGGTGACTTTCTGTGCTGATGTGATTCGGTGTGAAATCGCTCTTGTAACAGATCGTTTCTGAGGGTAGCCGTGTTTGCCTGCAGTAGAACAGCTACATTCAAGTCCACCTTAGAGACCAATAAGATTTTCTGGGTATGAGTCAAAGCCCCCTTCTTCAGATATGAGTAGGAATGGTGATCTCTAAGTCCTTATATCCCAGACAGAAGGTAGAACTCAGGAAGCAGAGGTACCACATGCATTGTAATCAGCTTGATTAGAGCAGAGGGGAAATGCTTGGGGGTAGAAGATTAGCATCTGTAGTGAGACTGTCTGATGTAAAGAGTGGAAGACCATGGCTGATACTTGAGGGCATTTATAATGTTGGAAGATGAACAAGTGAGTAAGAAAAGTTTTGCCTCCCAGTGGCGGTGAGAGAGGAATATCATTGTCCAGCATAGGTTGTAGGTCATTAATGATGGGTTGAAACAGTTTGAACTGAGAGCTGTATGTGACCACCAGTGGTATTCTGTTGTCATTTTGTCTGGGCCTATCTTGTAGCAGGTTATCCCTGGCTTTGTTGATCTGTTTCCTTACTACATCAGGTGGGTATTACAATTTCAAAAATACCTGTTGTAGATCCTGCAAGTGAGAATTTCTATCTGAGGGATCAGAACAGATGTGGTTGTAGCACAGAGCTTGACTGTAGAGGATAAATTATTTGGTGGGTTTAGGATGGTGGTTGGAGGCATGTAGATATGTTTGGCAATCAGTAGCTTTCCAGTATAAGGTGGTTTTTATGCTACCATTATGTATTTGAACAGTGGTGTCTAGAAAATATACTTGCAGTTCCATGTCTTACCTGGGACCCCGAGGTCGGCTCGCCTAGTACACACCCCCCATTGGATGAACTCACACAACCAGTTTCTTTGGAAAATTAGGTGGATAAACTTGGCCACAACTTTTATTGGTTACAGCTGTAGAGCATTGGCACAGCATGGGTCCACCGGATCCGACCTATCGGCTGGCCCATGTGCCAGCCGAGTTAACCGTTACCCAGCCAGCCGGCATGGGTAGAGAAGGCGGGAGGGCAGGTTATCGGAATTCACACGGACGCTTGCCCCTTTGTGAGCTCCCCTGCCCTCTGGCTGTGAGGGCAAGCACTGTTATTCCTTGAGCTAGCCAGCTCCGTTCAGCCCTCACGCCAAGACCCTTAAAGGGTCCCCAGCTCCGGAATTGGCTCGCAGGCCAAATTCCGCCAACAGATCTGGCCCCATACTGTTACCGCCAAAAGTTGTGACAGATTGTGCAATGAAAAACTGTAAATAAACACTAACAATACCATACCTACAAAGACCCAATAAACACCCCTTCTGCGTTCCCTCAACTTCCAAACACCAAACCCCAGCACCATAATACCTGGGGAGGGATGGGTGGGCAAACCGGGCTCGCCTCGTGGTCAAGTGGGGAGGGGGAGCAGCTTCCCTTCCGCTTTTAATGCCTCCCCCTCCCTGACCACCCCCTGCCCTCTATTGGCTGGGGAAGGGGGGAGGTGCGTCTTTTCCCGTCACGCACCAGGCCCCCGCCCCTTTCCGGCCGGCGACCTCGCTGTCCCTGCCCGTCCCTGCAAATGGCGGGCCCGGCCCACCCGGGCCCTTCTGCTTGCGGTTCCATGTCTTACCTGGGACCCCGAGGTCGGCTCGCCTAGTACACCCCCCCCTTTGGATGAACTCACACAACCAGTTTCTTTGGAAAATTAGGTGGATAAACTTGGCCACAACTTTTATTGGTTACAGCTGTAGAGCATTGGCACAGCATGGGTCCACCGGATCCGACCTATCGGCTGGCCCATGTGCCAGCCGAGTTAACCGTTACCCAGCCAGCCGGCATGGGTAGAGAAGGCGGGAGGGCAGGTTATCGGAATTCACATGGACGCTTGCCCCTTTGTGAGCTCCCCTGCCCTCTGGCTGTGAGGGCAAGCACTGTTATTCCTTGAGCTAGCGGGGCCCCATTGACCAGGTATCAGTTTACGGGGGTTTTCAGGTTGGCTCTGGGGGCTTTGGGCTTACCAGGCAAGGAATTCGGGCCTCACTCCTTCAGGATTGGGGCAGCCACCACGGCTGCGGGCGTCGGCCTGCCGGAGGTACGCATATGGGCTATAGGCCGCTGGCGCTCTATGGCCTTTAGGGCATACATCAGGCCACAGCCGGAGTCCAGCCAGTGACCGGCTCTCTGACTCCTCAGTTCCAGGACAGAGGTACAGAACAGTCTGGATTTTTGGGCACAGCATCGTTCATCGGGCAGGTTTGTATGCATCCTCATCGGGCTGGGGCAAAGACTTGGGCTTGGGAGATGCGGCACACATTACATGGATGGCACAGCGAGGCATGCGATGGAGGTCCCTGTTGCCCTGGTTGGGGCGCGTAGCAGCGAGGCGCCTCCCTCCCGACGTTCTGCTGCTACAGCTGGGGGAAAATGATCTGACTGAGTGCCCCGGAGTGGCCCTCGAGCGCCAGGTACTGGCCGACCTGGCCTTAGTGCATGAGATCCTGCCCGGCACTGTCATCTTCTGGTCGGATTGGTTGGAACAGAGGTCGTGGCGAGGCGCAGCTCATCCCAAGAAGGTGGACGTGGCAAGGCGGAAAGTGTCCGGCAGGCTGGGCCGGGCAGTCGAGTCGGCAGGCGGTATCTGGATTCGCCATCCAGACATATCTCACAAGATGGAGGCCATGTTCCGAGCGGATGGCGTACATCTATCGGCCTGGGGAATGGATGTCTGGTTGCACGGAATCAGGCATAACTTGCTTTCTTGGCTGCAGCTGTAAGGGCGTTGGCGGGAACAGGACTAATGGGGGTGTCCTGTTCTTGTGGCGGTAACAGCATGGGGCCGGATCTGTTGGCGGAATTTGGCCTGCGAGCCAATTCCGGAGCTGGGGACCCTTTAAGGGTCTTGGCGTGAGGGCTGAACGGAGCTGGCTAGCTCAAGGAATAACAGTGCTTGCCCTCACAGCCAGAGGGCAGGGGAGCTCACAAAGGGGCAAGCGTCCATGTGAATTCCGATAACCTGCCCTCCCACCTTCTCTACCCATGCCGGCTGGCTGGGTAACGGTTAACTCGGCTGGCACATGGGCCAGCCGATAGGTCGGATCCGGTGGACCCATGCTGTGCCAATGCTCTACAGCTGTAACCAATAAAAGTTGTGGCCAAGTTTATCCACCTAATTTTCCAAAGAAACTGGTTGTGTGAGTTCATCCAAAGGGGGGGGGGGGGTGTACTAGGCGAGCCGACCTCAGGGTCCCAGGTAAGACATGGAACCGCAAGCAGAAGGGCCCGGGTGGGCCGGGCCCGCCATTTGCGGGGACGGGCAGGGACAGCGAGGTCGCCGGCCGGAAAGGGGCGGGGGCCTGGTGCGTGACGGGAAAAGACGCACCTCCCCCCCTTCCCCAGCCAATAGAGGGCAGGGGGTGGTCAGGGAGGGGGAGGCATTAAAAGCGGAAGGGAAGCTGCTCCCCCTCCCCACTTGACCACGAGGCGAGCCCGGTTTGCCCACCCATCCCTCCCCAGGTATTATGGTGCTGGGGTTTGGTGTTTGGAAGTTGAGGGAACGCAGAAGGGGTGTTTATTGGGTCTTTGTAGGTATGGTAACCAATAAATCTCAGGTACAAGAGGGGTATTCATGGATGGGAGCTGAGGAGGTGCTGATCCAGGTCAGCCATGAAAATCTGTCTGCAGATCAGTATTGGAAACCATAACTAAACTATGGCTTCCAGTTCTGGTTTGCAGTCAAACCTTTGCCACGAAGGTGGACAAATTAAATATACGAACAGAGTCAGGAAGCAAAAAGGCTAGAATAATTTAATTCACCCAGTCCACTTAAGTTTGTAGTTGTTAAGGGCTTGTTGTGTAAAATGTTATATTGCTGACTTCAGAATAGATGGTAGACTAAAGGCAGATTTGTTAATTGTTCAGACTATGCACCACTTCACATGTTACTGTTTTCTTATACAGAATATATTGTCATATGGGGGGGGGGGAATGAGTCCCACATTATTATAACTAAGGACAGCTTTTCTTTATTACAGCTCTGTGCTAACAATCCACTTCTGGCAAAGTATACATTGTCATAGACTTCAATACTTTGGAACTCCCTCCCCAGCGAGATTTCTGTCTCCATCTATCGGTGTCTTCCCCCAGCAAATAAAGACTTTTTGTTTGGCATACTCCCAATAACTGTTACGTGCTCTCCTCCCTAAGTCTGGTATAGGTTGTATTTAATCAATTAATCATCTTAAATGTTGCTATCAATGGTTCAAATGTGTTGATGCTTTTAAGTGCACTGCCTTGAGGACCCTGATTGGGTGGAAAGGTGGCATAAAAATGTTTTAAATAAATAAATAAAATTGACAACACCAAAAACCACAGGAAAGGTGATCGCAAATCCCTTTTCCTGCATGGCTGACAAAAATAACAACAACCCCAAAACCTGTATACAGGGATTAATTTCTTCCAGGCTCATATCCAGACCCTTTTTCCAATATCACAGCAGAACCCTAAATATACAAAGAAGCAATAAAGCAAAGTGCCTCAGCATGATTCAGTATATTTTGAATAAAAAAGGAGGGCCTGTGTAGCCCAGAGACTAGCTTCTTGAAGACATGAGCCTCAGCATGCCTCCTTTTAAAACATTACACTGGACTGGATTCCTGCACATTCAAAAATCCTATTAAAGTCATCATCATGTATGTAGAAATACAATGAGAGAGAATCAAAGGCACTCTTGGTATCTAACAACATGTTACAGACTTTGCACCATCATTTGTATGCATCACCTTCCTTCTACTGCATTGTTTTCTACCTTTGTTACCCACTTTCTATATCATATATGGTATGTCATACTTTAAAAAGTGTTTTGTTGGGCAATTCTATAATCCTAGTCCTACTACTCTTTTGACTGGAGGTTTTTGCAGTCTGATTGTTTTATATTCTGTAATCCTCCTTGAGTCTCAGTGAGAAAGACAGTGTTGTGTATTAAACTGTAAATCAAGCCTATACTTTGCAATGTTAAGCTTGACTCTGAATGTGGCTCCTCAGCTGTCGCATTACTATTGGTCGGTTTCTGCAAAGCCTATGCAAGTAGCCAATCACTGTGTGATAATGTATCTAAGAGGGAACGTCTCTGATTGGACTTTATCCCTGCAACATTATTGGTCGTTAACTTGTTATGGGTGTGGCTTTGTCAGCCCGGGAGAGTTTAAAAGAAGGAGCTGTGCTCCCCTTGTTGTTGTGCGCTCCTGAGTTGGTGTTTGCTGTTCAATAAATCTGAAATAACTTTTTGCTGAAATCCTTGTTGAGTTTTCCATATTTAACAGACAGGTTATTAAAGAAGTAAGCAAAATCTTTAAGATTGCCAAAAGGACTTTCTATCAGATATGTGCTGCAAGTTCCTCACTGGGACCAAAGCATACTCCTCCCTCAAAGATCTTGCAAATCTCTTTGTTCACAGAGAACAATCAGTGAAACCAGATAGCCAAGCTGCTGCAATGAAATTTAGAGTGCATGCACATATGCATATGTACACAGAATCTCACTTTGACCAACAAACCAAAAATCCCTTCGGAAAAATATTAGCATTTCAAAATGTGTCTGCATGAATAACAGAGATGTTGCCAGAAAAATAGAAAGCCCTTTTTGAAGCATGATTAATATTTTAATTATATATTCCCTTTAATGATTTTGCTGGATTTTTGTGCTATCATTGTAGACCAGAGAGACACACACAGGGGAACAGAACTCCTATAGGACAAAATGGCACAGAACACTGGACATCAAGGGATAGTTCCTACTACCAGAGTGATAATTCTGTACAATGGCTAGAATAACAAGAACTGGAAGTATTTGTCAAAAGAAACTATAAAGTCAGTAGGAAATAGAAGAGGAAGAAAACATTCTGAAACTGGCTTTGGGTATCCAGAATTCATTTTATCCTATCCCCAATACCTGCACATACATCACGATCATCACTACGCAATAATATTATAGTCCATCAAGTTACCCTAAGCTAGCAGTGAGATGAGTTTAAATCTGACAACCACAAGGAATAGGACGCAGCAGTGTAGGCCTTAAACATTTTGTGCCTGCGGCAAAAAATCAAATCTTTCTCTCTTACACACACACACACACACACTCCATTCAGTTTTTGAAGTGGCAAAGAGAGGTTGGAGGCAGGAAACTGGTGGCTCTTCTGCGAAGTGCCACCCAAAATGACTGATTCGTGTTGTCAGAAATCATCGCTTCAAGGCTTCACTGAGACAGAGTTTCCAGGCAGCCATGTAGTGAAGGTGTGCAGAGTGGAAAATGATGTTCTCAGTAAGGAGGAACTGAGAGACATAAATCTCAAACAGCTCATACTTATTCTCTGCTAGTGGGCTTTCATTCAATTAGAGCTACAGCTTTTTTTCTATGCAAGACAGGTACGGCCTCATAGGCATTTCTTTTGGCTTAAGCGGATCACTGAGTCTCCTCCTTGGAGAACAAAGTTTGTCAGCCTGCTCTTATATCAAGTTTTCTCAGTTACACCATCCTTGGAGGGAAGGATGATGGTTCAGTGGCAGAGCAATTGCTTTGCTTGCAGAAGGTCCTGGGTCCAATTTCTGTCATCTCCAGCCAAAGGACCAAGTAGTAGGTGACATGAAAGTAGGGTTGCCATTCGCCAGGTAATGGCTGGAGATTTCCTATTACAACTGATCTCCAGGTGACGGACGTGAATTCACCTGGAGAAAATGGCTGCTTTGGAAGATGGACTTCATGGCATTATACCCTATTGAAGTCCCTCCCCAAACCCCACCACCCTCAGACTCCATCCCCAAAATCTCCAGGTATTTCCCACCTAGAGCTGGCAACTCTATGTGAAAGCCCTTTACCTAAGACCCTGGGGAACCACTGCCAGTCAAAGGAGATGATACTGAGCTTGATCTGACTCACTAGGGCAGTTTCATGTGAAATTTAATTATCATGGACTGTAAATCCATACTCAGCATGAAAAACCATCCCTGTTGTAAAACCAGACAAGTTAAAACTGAGGTAAAATATTGCCTTTTCTATGCTGGAGTTTACCATAAGCTAACTAAAGCTAACTAACAAATCCTAAACATATCTCTTCAAATAAAACATGCATTTTTACCTGTTGTCTGATATTAAGTAACAACATTGGGGGAATCAAATTATCCATAAGACATGCTACAACAGAATCATGGTTTAGCACAAAGATTTGATATGGTATAGCCAAGGCAACAGTAAATTTGTTCAGCTCCAGGATATAGTCATAAAAAGGCTGAACCAAGACACAGAGCATGTAAGAGGGAAAACTTCCCCCCTCAGAATATGTTTGTTTTAGATTACCTATTAATTCAAGTTTATTTACATTCTATAAATGTACTGTTGGTAGGTACAGTATAGATTATAGAAGGCAGCTATGATATCCAGTTTTTGGACCCACCCCCCTTCCTGCCTTTTCTGTGTTGTCCAACTATTATCTGTTTCAAAGTTTTCCAAAAATGGTGGAATGTTTACATGTACTTCAATGGTATTATGCCCATATGCCAGTGCATTCTTTTAATTTCCTGGTCATATAAGAGCCTGAAGGCTGGATTCTCCCCATAATATGTTTAAGTTTCCCTGCTTCTTTGTAGTATGAGATTACATGGTGAGGCAGATATGGGGGTATAATGTGCCTTATAGCTATTGCAGCAATGGAGTGTTGGCTTGGCAGGACATGGTTTATAACCCAGTGGTTTATTTGTGTATCTGTTTTAATTGCTACATTTATTTATAGTGCAGTTCTGATGGATTTCCTCACATCAGCACTTCATAGTTCCAAGTTTAGTCCAAAAGCACTGGCACAATCGCATGCAAACAATAGAAGGGGACGGATTGCTCTCCAGATATGAGGTAAGATGAATGAGTTATGCGTCTCAGCCAGCCCCAGTCTGCTTAGCATATATATGAATAAAAACACAGCAGTACAAGAAATGACACACTTCCCACCAGTTCCCCAATCCTCTCTGCTAAGTGACGGCCCTTGTTTTTGCAGTATGGAGCTCTCTGTAAATAAGATCTCATAAGATCACGGTGTCAGTCTGGAGTAGCTTTCGCTCCACTGTGCTAGTTTTCCTTCTGCAGAGAGTTTTGGACATGGAGGAACATTAAAAGCGGCACACATACACACATCCCAGGTAACAGAGTGAAGTTGTACAGTCTATGTCACCGCTTCTGGATTTGACCACCTCATTCTGCTGCAAGCCAAGCCATATGGTAAACAGTTAGGGGCTTAAGCAGTCGCCCCTTTCTCCTCCCACCATTTTCTAGTTGCTCCCCTCTAATTGACACTCTAATGGCTTGTGTATTCTCAGTGTCGTGGTTTGGTGCCAGTTTGGTGTAGTGGTTAAGTGCGTGGACTCTAATCTGGGAGAACCGGGTTTGATTCCCCACTCCTCCACTTGCACCTGCTGGATGACCTTGGGCAAGCCATAGTTCTGGCATAGCTGTCCTTGAAAAATAGCAGTTTCTGTCAGAGCTCTCTCAGCCCCACCTACCTCACAGGTTGTCTGTTGTGGGAGGGGAAGGGAAAGGAGTTTGTAAGCTGCTCTGAGACTCTCCTTTGGGTAGTGAAGGGTGGGGTATAAATCCAATCTCTTCTCTTCTTCGTCATCTGGACATTTAAAATTTACAATGCAATGTTTCATTTTATTCTACATATATGGTGAGTACCAGAAACACTGATTTTTGTTGTGAATGGCATTCGGTCACTGCTCTACTGATAGGCATGATACCATCGAGCTTGCTCTTAGGAATGAAAAGCAGCATCTCTCCAATGTCTTCCTAAAGCCACTCATAGGGAAGTGTAAGAACAAAGTAACAGCTCTTCTTCTGAGTCCTTCTCACTACACACAAATCCAGTATAGGCCATGGAAGGTCCTCTGGAAGGGGCATTCCCTTTACCCAAATCTCAGCTGATGGAGCAGAAAGGCATCACATATGCCAGGACTCTGTCCATTTCTGATTCCCCCAGAAACATCACCCCTTGGAAATCTTCCTTATCCACCCCTAAACAGTTGCAACCATTCCCTGAGCTCCCTCACCCTCCAGAGGCCCCTAGCCCCATGCTCCTTCCCTCTGTAGGATGCTTTCCAGTAGCAGTACTCAGCCTCGCTGACGAACTACAGCAACCCTCCCTGGCACACCCACACACAGTGTGACCAAAGCAAGATCAGTTGCACCCAGCTTGACAGCACTTGGCCAGCCACAGGCAATAAAAATGGGCTGAAGATTGTGGATCACATTTATGAATACTTGTTTATATTAACAACTCTGCAAATAATAAAAAAAACTTCACAAAGCAGGAATTGGGGTGGGTAGAATCTTTCTCCCTAATGTACTATTTTATTTTTTTTATTGATAGAGAAGTTTTTACAGGTCAGCAATATATCTAGTTCTCAATGTGGCCAAATCCGTGGATGCTTAAATCTGGAGACTGGAACCATGAACAGAAAAGACAGGTCTTTCTATAAGCATGAAAATAGCCCCATGCCTATAGAAATCTAAAAATCTTAACTCTAAGAAACAAACACACACTGGGGGGTGGGGCATAAACCATTCAAAACAATAGAAGAACTGCTTGTAGCTTTAAGAAAATGTCCTCAGCGGCCATTGCTAAGCAACTACAATGGTTTCTGTCAGTAGAAGGCAGGGGGAGGGGACAGGGTTATTTCCAGAGCTTTCTTTGAGGGAGATTCAGACCTGGCAGCAACCACCAGGCTTCTTGCTACCACCCAAGTTCTATGACTCACCCAAGCCTGGATACTTGCTACTGTTCAACAGCAGCCACTACATAAAAGCCACTGCAGTGTTGTGGTTAGAGTTTCAAACTAGGATCTAGAAGACCCTGGTCCCCACTTGGCCATGGAAGCTCGATAGGTCATCTTGGGCCAACTGCATACTCTCAGCCCAACCTGCCTCACAGGGTTGTTGTAGAATAAGATGGAAGAAAGGAAAATGAGGTAAGTGGACTTGGGTCCCTGTGGGAGGGAAGGAGAGAAAGCTGAAGACAGGAAGGCAGATAAAGACAGGTTTCTGGTGTGTGGAACAGAGAAAAGGAAGCAGGAAAAGGAAAGAGGCTATGGGTGCGTTCAGACGCGCCGTTTGAGCTGTTTTCGGCACGGCTCAGAAACGGCTTTTACCTGCGCGTTCACACGCCCAACATCTGCCCACCGTCCCCAGCCGTCGCTTTCTGGAGCAAACCTCCTTTGAAACGGAGTATTTTGACACCACTTACCCAAGTGGTGTTTTCCATGATTCTCCGTTTCAAGCCGCACTTTTCCCTGTCTGATCGCTCCATCCAGCCACTTCCGGGTGCTTCAACCCCCCCCTCCCCTCTGGGAAGCTGCCTCCAGCTTCCGGTTTTAGTCCACCATTTTTTTTCCCCCTTAGCGGTGTGCGCTTGAGCAGAGCTCCGCACTTAAGTTATGTAAAGAAAAGCTTCAGTGGTGCCTAGTTCAGGCATTTAGACGAGTCCAGGATCTTGGGGAGGCCAGTTTCGGGGAGAAAGTCTTCATTTAAACTTTAAAGGGACGGGTTGAAATCGCTGTTCTGCGCACGCGCCAAACTTCCTGTTCGGGAGAGGGCTGCCTGTGCGCATGCTCAAAGGAGAGGGGAACCCCCCCCACCTGCAGGAGGACGGCAGGGAGCTCCGAAGGAGGGAAGGAGGAGGTGAGTGTGATCGCGATTCTCCAGTTTAAAAAAAAAACGCATCGTGCCGGAGCAGTTTAAACCGCTCCAGCACACTGTCTAAACGCACCCATCGTGCCGGAGTAGTTTAAACCGCTCCAGCACGCTGTCTAAACGCACCCTATGAGGACTTTCAGGGAAAAAGAAAAGAGGAAATAATGGTGGAGAGGAAAATGAGATTCCCCCACAAGTCCTTTCAGGAGCTCTGCTTGTAGTAGAGTATATTTTGCCTGCAATCCTAAAAACGCTTTCCTGGGAGTAAGCCCCATTGTTTAAAATGGAACTTCTGAATAGACCTGCTTAGGACAGCTCATTTTACCACTTCTTTCAGCCAACTGTTCCCCTTCCCTAGACAGCACACACTAAGCTGGAGTTCCAGCAACATATATACGTTGACCAAGAAACCAGGATCCAGAATTATCCTATAGTCCACAGGCCAAAATGATTTGAATACTCCCAGCTCAGACTAAAATTATTAAAAGGCTTTGACTCCGAATATCAGGAGCAGATAAAAACTGTGTAGCAGTGGAAACTAATGGTTTAAAACAGCTGTTTTCTCAATCCACTTTGCAACCAACTATCTGTTAATATTCAGGGTCATTTCATGAATTATTCTGTAGCAAAACTTGGTTTGTGGTTGAATGTACATTCGGCAAAGAGTTGTAGTAAATTCTAGCCCTTTGACACATGTCAATGCATATGTTAACTTCTTTGTATTAATGGGGGATGGGAGACTCAACAATGAAATTCTAGTAGAAGACCACCAATAAAATCAAGCACATGGTATGTAGTACCCATCCTTTACTTCAGCAGCACTGCATGCAACTGGACCAAACTACATGTCACAAATGTGCTCAGAGAAAACACTGATCTATGCTAAGGAATAAGTAACTCACACAGTCGGTGGCAAAGGAAGCCAACAGATGGAGGCTACTCCATAGGACAGATTATGCATACAAAGTGGCTTTCCACACAGTGGAACTATTTTCTAGCATACAATGACAAATAAGAAAAAAAGCAGAGAGTTGTCATGTTATGGTCAAAAAAATACTGGAAACTTGTAGGGAGCTATTTCATATGGATCACTTGTAACATGCAGCAGCCTCCTCATCACTGGATTTTCAAGGCTTCACCATGCCACAGCTGGTACATTTAAATGAATCTACAAAAACAGCAAAAATGTAGCTTCATTAGGGAAATCCAAGAGTGGCCACCAAAATCTAAACCAAAAACATTTTACAGCACCAGCCCCTGATCTATGGAGCTGTGGCAGGTTTGATTCTACCACATTAGCAGAACAATGATCAAGAAGATGCTGTCAGTGGTAGAAATGCTAGAGCACTAAATACCTTGTGAGAAGGTAATTGTGATCATGGAGACTGTGCATCCAGGACGTGAGCAAGAATACAAAGCTGTAAAAATCATTCTGCTATCAGCATGACAAGCTGGCGCTGACATTTAGCAGTCATGCACATTATGGGTGAAGTACTTCAGAATGGCCCAGTGTCTCTGAACACTCTTGATGGAACAGTGCAGCACTGAAGACCCAGTGCCACTTGGCAGTGGGACAAAAGGCCTGGGAGCATGCACAGAATGCTGAAAAACTGAACTGGCATGTGCACACTTGTAACTAGTTTGCTAGACAGACTGCAAAGCATATGGCATGCCAAAACCACTACCAGTCGGAGCTGCACTCACATAAAGGAGTCACCGTATGTCCAAAGTAGAAACATATGGAACACATACCTGGAGAGAAGACTTGAATGCTATTTTTAGTACCCTGCTGAACTGGGAAGTGCAGCAGTAACTAATGAGTACAAAGACCACCAAGCAAACACAGTACCCAGCCTTGGTAATATGAAGACCCCAGCAGAAAACAGATTTCATGACAGTACAGCTATTTTTGAACATGTATCTAAATGACAGCAGAAATAAAGCATATGGGTCTCATGTGTGAGCTTGTGGTTATTGTATAAGGCAGGGGTGTCAAACTCATTTGTTATGAGGGCCGGATCTGACATAAATGAGACCTTGTTGGGCCGGGCCAGGTGCGTCATAAAATGTAATGCCAGGTAGCGGAGATATCAACTTTATAAAGGACACAAACACAAAGGTGTTTTTTATTTTTTTACTTAAAATAAAACATGCTTAAAACATTAGCACTCTTGCAATATTTTGTTTATTTAACAGTGTCTGATAACTGACACCTCTTGCTCTGAATTATTGCATCAGAATGTCTGTGCTGTTGCAATCTTGCGTACGCTGTTCAGGTGTGTATCTGTAAGCTGCAAACCTACAATGACGTAGCAGCAGCAGATCTGGAAGAAGCAGCAGAAGACAGCCAGTTCCACTGCGGGCCTGATAGACGCCCTCCAGGGGCCTGATCTGGCTCCCGGGTTGCATGTTTGACACCCTTGGTATAAGATGTAGAAATCAGGTAGGGAATGTTTAGGTATGGGGATACATTTGGGATGTATAGTTTAGTGATGGGATGTATGGTCTGGCTACTTTGGGCCATTCTTGGCCATTTTTCCATGCTCAAGGTCTACTCAAAGTAATGGAGCACAGAGACTAAAACAAAGGTGTGTGTGGGGGGGGAGATTAGGAGCCGGAATGTGTTTATCAAGAATAAATGATACCAGACCACTCTTACCTTTTTTGTTGTTGTTCGTTTGGTAGTCTCTGGCAATGCTACAGACATAGTGTGTCTGGATTTCAGTCAAATGCTTGACAAAGTCTCTTTCAATATCATTGAGGAAAGGATGGTTAAATGTGAGCTGGAAAGTACTTCAGTTAGGTGGAGTCACAGGTGGTTGAACAACTGTTCCTTATAAGTATTCATTATTGGCTTTGCATCAACCTGGAGAGCTGTCTCAAGAGGAATGCCACAGAGCTCTGTCTTAGGTTTTGTGCAGTTCAATATTTTTGTCAACATATTGGATGAATGCATGGAGAGCATGCTTCTCTTTCTTTCAGACAACATGAAGCTGGGAGGAACAGTTTACACTGCACTAAACACTGAACTAAACAGAGTCAGGATAAATTATTTTAACAGGTTGAAACACCAAGCCAACACCAACAAAAAGAAATTCAGTGGGCATAAATGTAAGATCTTATATTTAGGTACACAAAAGTCAAAGGCACAAGTATAGGATAGGGGCAACATGACTGGGCAGCAGTTCATCATGAAAGAATTTAGGTTTACAGCACAATCCTTCTAAACCTTTTGACTTCAAAAACCCCAGAAAGGGGGAGAATACAAGAAGATAGATTTCAGTTAAATATTAGGAGAATCTTCTCCTAACTCTCTCTCCAAAAGAAGAACAGATTGCCTTAGAGGTCTACCATACATTTCCAAAGAATGTTCAAAATGGCTCATAATATTGGGTATCGACCCAATAAGATAAAAATAGAAGAAACACAATGCTGAAAACACTTAAAACCTACAGAAATAACAACATCGCTAACCAAACAGCAACAATGGTTATAGCAACCAAACACCAATATCAGCCTAGGCACTTCACATTACCCATGATGGTGACGCAGGAAAGTGCTGTAAAGTTTCAGCAGACTTCTGGTGACTCTGTAGGGTTTTCAAGGCGCAAGATGAAGAGAGGTGGTTTACCCTTGCCTGCTTCAGTGTAGCAGCCCCGGACTTCCTTGGCGGTCTCCCATCCAAGCATTAACCAGGGCCAATCCTCTTAGCTTCCAAGTGCTGACAAGATCAGGTCAGGACTAGCTTAAAATAGTGGTACATAATATTGTCACATACTTTTAAGCCTAAACAGCTACTTCCTATGACTAAAATGCTTCATGTAATTGAAGTATAGCCTCTGTGCAGTTTACCTCAGCTGCATCAACAAAGCTGCACATGGGAGTCAACAATTCCTAAAACTCTGATAAAGTACAAAGCCAGATGCTGAACCAATGCTAAAAACTGTTAATGTAACAACATGACATTACTTTTAATGTTGACAAAATGCAAAAACAGAACGAGAAAACCTTTGAGGCTTCTGAATCTGTCTTTGTTGTTGTTGTTCAGTTGCTATTCAGTTCAAGTCTGACTTTTCATGACCCCATGGACCACGTCATGCCAGGCCCTCCTGTCTTCCACTGTCCAGAGTTTGCTCAATTTCATGTTCGTCTAACCATCTCATCCTTTGCCATCCCCTTCTTCTGTTACCTTCAATCTTTCCCAGCATCAGGGTCTTCCCCAGTGAGTGCTCCCTTCTCATTTGGTGGCCAAAATATTTGAGCTTCAGTTTCAGTATCTGTCCTTCCAGGGAACAGTCAGGGTTGATTTCCTTTAGGATTGACTAATTTGATCTCCTTGCAGCCCAAGGGATTCTCAAGAGTCTTCTCCAGCACCATAATACAAAAGCATCTATTCTTCAGTGCTTGGCCTTCCTTATGGTCCAACTCTCGCAGCCATACCTTACTACTGGGAATACCACAGCTTTGACTATGCAGATTTTTGTTGGCAGAGTGATGTCTCTACTTTTTATTATGCTGTCAAGGTTTGTCATAGCTTGTTTCCTTGATTTCTCCAATTTTCTTAAAGAGATCTCTAGTCCTTCCCATTCTATTGTTTTCCTCTATTACTTTGCATTGTTCATTCAGGAAGGCCTCCTTATCTCTCCTTGCTGTTCTCTGGAAATCTACATTCAGTTGGGTAAATCTTTCCTTTTCACCTTTGCCTTTCTTGCATTTCTTTTTCTTTGGGATGGTGGTGATTGCTGCCTCCTGCACAATGTCACAAACCTCTACCCACAGTTCTTCAGGCACTCTGTCTATCAAACCTAGTCCCTTAGACCTATTCTTCACTTCCACCGTATATTCATAAGGGATGTGATCTAGGTCAAACCTGAATGGCCTAGTGGTTTTCCCAACTTTCTTCAGTTTAAGCCTGAATTTTGCAATGAGTAGCTCATGATCTGAGCCACAGTCAGCTCCAGGTCTTGTTTTTATTGACTGTATAGAGCTTTTCCAACTTTGACTGCAAATTATATAATCAAACTGGTTTCAATGTTGCCCATCTGATGATGTCCATGTGTACAGTCAGCTCTTAGGTTGTTGGAAGAGGGTGTTTGCTATGACCAGCATGTTCTCTTGACAAAACTCTGTTAGCCTTTGCCCAGCTTCATTCTGTTCTCCAAAGCCAAACTTGTCCATTATTCCAGTTACCTTTTGATTTCCTACTTTAGCATTCCAGTCCCCTAGGATGATAAGGACATCTTTTTTTGGTGTTAATTCTAGGAGATGTTGTAGGTCTTCATAGAACCAGTCCACTTCAGCTTCTTCTGCATCAGTGGTTAACATAAGAACATAAGAGAAGCCAATGTTGAATCAGGCCAATGGCCCATCTAGTCCAACACTCTGTCACACAGTGGCCAAAAATACCAGGTGCCATCAGGAGGTCCAGCAGTGGGGCCAGGACACTGGAAGCCCTCCCACTGCTGCTTCCTCCAGCACCAAGAATAGAGTTCATCTCCTGTCCCAGACTGAAAGTTCCTAGCTATACCTTGTGGCTAATAGCCACTGATGGACCTCTGCTCCATATGTTTATCTAATTCCTTCTTGAAACTGTCTATGCTTGTAGCTGCCACCACCTCCTGTGGCAGTGAATTCCATATGTTAATCACTCTTTGGGTGAAGAAGTACTTCCTTTTATCTGTTCTAACCCAACTGCTCAGCAATTTCATGGAGTGCCCATGAGTTCTTGTATTGTGAGAAAGGGAGAAAAGTACTTCTTTCTCAACCTGCTCTATCCCATTCACAATCTTATAAACCTTGATCATGTCACCCCTCAGTCGTTGTTTCTCCAAGCTAAAGAGCCCCAAGTGTTTTAACCTTTCTTCATAGGGAAAGTGTTCCAACCCTTTTATCATTCTAGTTGCCCTTCTCTGCACTTTTTCCAATGCTATAATATCCTTTTTGACGTGTGGCAACCAGAACTGTACACAGTATTCCAAATGAGGTTGCACCAATGATTTATACAGGGGCATTATGATACTGGCTGATTTGTTTTCAATTCCCTTCCTAAAAATCCCCAGCATAATGTTGGCCTTCTTTATTGCAGTTACACACTGTCTAGACATTTTCATTGAGTTATCTACTATGACCAAGATCTCTCTCTTGGTCAGTCTCAGCCAGTTCAGACCCCATCAACGTGTATTTATATTTAGGATTTTTGGCTCCAATGTGCATCACTTTGCACTTGGCCACATTGAACCCCATTTGCCACGTTGCCGCCCACTCACTTATCCTTGACAGATCCCTTTGGAGTGCCTCACAATCCTCCCTGGTTGTCACCACCCTGAACAACTTCATGTCATCTGGTTGGGGCATAGACTGTGATGTTGAATGGTTTGCCTTGAATTTGGACTGAGATCATTCTGTCATTTTTGAGATTGTATCCCATTACTGCCTTTCTCACTCTCTTGTTGACTATAAAGGCCACACCATTTTTCTACTGGATTCTTGGCCACAGTAGTAGATATAATGGTTCTCTGAGTTAAATTCACCCATTCCCATCCACTTTGGTTCACTGATTCCCAAGATGTCACTATTCAGTCTTGCAATCTCATTTTTTTGCCATGTCAAGCTTACCTTGATTCATAGACCTTACATTTCTGGTTCCTATGCAGTATTGTTCTTTGCAGCATTGGACTTTCCTTTCACCATCAGACACATCCACAGCTGAACATCCTTCTGGTTTTGGCCCAGCTACTTCATTCTTTCTGGGGTTACTTGTACTTGCCTCTTCCGCAGTAGCATATTGGACACCTTCCGACCTGAGGGGCTCATCTTCTAGCATCATGTCTTTTAGCCTTTTGTTACTGTGCACGGGGTTTTCTTGGCAAAGATACTGGAGTAGGTTGCCATTTCCTTCTCCAGTGGATCGCATTTTGTCTGAATTCTCTGCTGTGGTCTGTCCATCCTGGGTGGTCCTCGATGGTATAGCCCGCAGCTGCACAAACCCGCTCGCCATGTCGAGGCAGTGATCCATGAAAGGGGAATCTCTGCCTAGCTAGGCAAAATTCCAGACTCAGCCAGTTCTGGACATCTCCATGGTAATAAATAAATCCAGCTTCTGCAGTGGTTTGATCATTTGTTCTGTAACTTATTTACACTGAAGACATGCAACACCTGAAGCAATCACAGAACTTCTTTGTTTCACTCATTATCAGAATCAAAGATTTCAAAGATCTCATGGCTGTTATGAACAACTGTTTGGCAGGAAAATGAGCCATACAATCAAATGCCTTAAATATCCCGATTCCTGAGCATCGAAGGAGAATTGTTCAGCAGACACAATGCAAGGCAGGATAATTCCCCCCACAAACGTTCTCCATTCATGGAGGCAAGCTCCTTGGTGAGGGATACTATCATTCATAAAATGTTACGATCAGATTTGGCACATGCAAATCTCTACTGAAACTCCTAGGTGTGACTTATTCCAGAGGAAAATATTCCTTATTTTACAAAGGAAAATAAGACTGTGGCACTAACACATCCATGGAACAAACCCCTATGGAAACTACCCTCCCCCCATTGTGGCAATGAGAAAAGGTATGGATATATCTATTCTCTTTCATCAATTTTGGGATTTCAGAGTTATTGGATTGGATTATTTTTAGAGTGTTTTATGACTGTTTAAGTGTTATCTATGTGTTTTAATCTTTTCTGTAAGCCATCCTGAGCCTACTCAGTGGGGAGGGCAGGGTATAAATTTGATAAATAAATCATGAACTCATTAATGTGGGTGAAGGTGAAAGATAATGGTCATTCCAGCTCTTAATCCGTTGATTTTTAGAAAATATTCCTTGGCTATAGGACAATAATATAGGACAGTTTGTACATTTTCTCTGATGAAATAGCTTCAGCATTTACAGGAACAGTTTTTGTAGACAAATTATGGTTTGGGATGGACTTTCTACCAACAACTGTATGGTCTTCCTCTTGAGTCATGAATGACATGGTCCCAGCATTGCTCTTGCCTCAGTAACATTAAGCTCACAAGAAGCAAATGCAAAAGGGAATGACACCAAGGTTAACAGCCTGGATGACATAAAAAATGAGGCAGGAGAAGTTCAGCAAAAGTCCATGGGATGCACAACACCACTTACAATTACTCTCCATATGACAATTCATCCCCTTTGCGAAATGTCATAAAAACTCAGAATTTCAAAAGCAGCAAAAATGTTTACCAGCTCACAATAATTGGGCCCTTGGCTCTGTGGAATTACCATTCCCCATGTCTATGCTGCTCTCTCCATTTCAAATAGGTAAGATCAAGAAGTAAAAAAGGTACTGGCTTTATGAACCAAGGGTTGCACTCTAGGTGCACCTTCCCAAAGATACATTCTTCACATTCTAGTGCCAACAAAGGAAAGAACTATTTGTTGCTGTCTTAGAGAAACTGCATTTGCTTTAGCTGAAGATGAGCCATGAAAGGAATGGGTCCTCTGTGCTTTTCTGCCTGTCTATGAGCTACATTGCCTATCAAAATCTTCTGACTAGCAGAACTTATACCTCTTTATCATGTACCTGTCTGCACTGGCACTCTACCTGCCTAAGCAATGAGACGCCTTGCTGTCAATTTACCCAGACATTTGTGTTATTGCCACTTGCCCATCAGCTAACGAGTGGCTTCTCTAATGTATGTAGGAGACGGAGTGGGAGAGAAACTGTACTAAGGGCTAAAAACACTCTGTTCCATTATTCATCATTTCCTTGGCTTAGTATCAAGCTTATGTAGAAATGGATGCAGTGTAGAAACATCTAATAGTTAAGCACTGGGAACAGTCAGGGTGCAATTCTGTGCTCTGTATAAATGTGTTGCCTCCCATGATGTTTTATCTAATTTGGATCAACTTGGAGGTCTTTTGTTCAAACAATTGTTTCATAATCCAGACATGCATTTCTTGGATTCAGACCTCAAGGGGCCAGAAAGGATGCAAATCAAACAGCACAGGGCCAGAAAGCAAGCTCAAATGCACATTTCAGGCACAGAGGAACAAAAATGTACATGATAGGGAAAAGGTCATTTTGCTGCAGTCGTTGTGAAAAACAGTTGCAGCAAATGCCTCTCAAAGCCAAGCTTACTATGTTCAGCAAATGTAACTTCTCTCATATCTGCTTAACAAACAAATCACCCACTGGCTAAAATCTGTTGCATGGGCAGACTGCACCACTCTGCGGCATTGGGAATGGAAAAGGGAACACACAAAGGCATTGTAGAGCCATGTTTGTACAATTATAGGTCTAAAAGGGACTTGAAGTTCATCTAGCCTAGGAAAGATTCTCCCCATATTAGTCCTTCTTCTGTTTAACTCGTGTTGGGCATAAATGGGTGAAGGACTTTGCATACCTTATAGAAATGACCCAGCCTAACCCCTTAATTAAAAGCCTGGAGAAGAAGTAATGTTTTAGCCTGGTGCCTGAAAGGAAGTAGTGTAGGTTGGGGCATTCCACCAGTGAGGCAGCATCACGGAAAAAAACCCTGTCTCTGGTCATCACCCACCTTACTTCTGAAGGCAGTTGAATCTTAGCTGGTGAGCTGGACAGTATGGGAGGAGGCAGTCCTTCATGTATTCTTTAGGGCTTTAAAGTTAAGAACCAGCAATTTGACTTGTGCCCAGAAACAAATAGGAAGCCACTGTTAGGACTCAGCTTAATTTCTGACATCCCCACCTTAAATTATTTTTTAATTTCTTCCCCTTTTAGCTATCTCAGTTCCACCATATTCTTCTTTTTTTTTTTTTGGCCCCCCAAAGGGGATTTTTTTTTATTTGCATTTTCTGAACACTACAAACTGCAACAGAAAAGGGGGAGGGAAACATCTAGATCTAGGGAGAAAGAAAAGATAACCACAACTAACTAAAACCCCAAGAGACGGAGATCTTCAATAATGCTTATATCCGTGATAGTCCATAAAAAGCTTTAAAAAGCATTGAGCATGATCTAATACTCCCAGTTCTGCACCAGCTTAACTATTTTCCCAATTCCAGAACCCTCCCCAAGTCATCTCATAAAATAAGGCTTTATACGGGCTTTCAAGGTCTCAGTCCTTATTTTTGCTTCTCCTTGCGGTCTCTCAGTCGGTAGCTTTGTTTGGGAGCAGTCGCCCCCTTTTCTGCATCCGAGTCCCCATCTGAGGATACAGAGTCCAATTCGCCAGTAGATTTGCTGTCTTTCTTCTTTCGTCTCCTCTTCTGGATCTCCCAGTTGCAGCCGCAAAAACTCTTGAGTTTTGAAAACAGAGTCAATTTTTTCTCTTCTTTCCTTTATTTTGAAAGTGACACCTTCGGAATTAACCACCTGTATGCAATGCTATTTGTTTATAAAAAAAGGATTAGTTCCTTATACTTCTGTCTCTTTTTTCTTATCTCAAATGGAATATCTTTCAGAATCCTTATGTTGTTGCCTCCGATTTTCAGGGGTGTATTTGTAGTCGCTGGGAAGATGGACTTTAAGGTTCTAAAACAAACTCAATGAACCCAAATGTATCTATGCACGTGGGTTTTTTTACATACATATATACTTGTACATCTATGCTGCAAGGCCATCAATCTAATGAGAGCACAGGACTGTGATTTTTGGCCTGGTATTTTGGCCTGGTATTTTCACCTAGTATTTTTGGCCACTGTGTGACAGTGTTGGACTGGATGGGCCATTGGGATGAACCAACATTGGCTTCTCTTATGTTCTTGTGTTCTTATGTGACGGATGCATACAGTCCTGCCACATTCATTTGAGCAGAGGAACCAGAGAATCCATATGTATGTTCTTTTGCAAAAGTTCATCTGTTCTCTTTATGGAGAAACACTGGGAAATCCATACATACAGGATTTTCAAGTTCGTATCAGCTCTAGGTTCAAAGATATGGACTAGAGTGACTACGTACATTCTTTATTTCCTACTAGAGTAAGGCCCATTGTGGGAAGAAATACAATGAGCTCTAGAAAGAGGCTCCAGGTGAGTTTCCTGGCTTTGGCTGGTAGGGTTGGAGGGAAAGGGAAAATAGAAGGAGGCGAGCCATGTTTATATCCTTCTGTTTAGCTATAAGGCAGGGCTGTCTCAAGTCATTTTGCTGCCCCAAGTGGGTAGTAACAGGTATGGTTCCTCCATCCTGACTTATGTTGATTTGGGACTATGCAGTGGCAGCTAAGGTAGAAAAGCACCTCCTCCTATGCCATGTTTTCTGGGTTTCAAGGGTCTGAAAAGTGGTTCCGTAGCCAGTTACAGGGCTGCCAACTCTGGGTTGAGAAATACCTGTAGATTTGAGGGGTAGAGCCTGGGGACGGCAAGGTTTGGGGTGGGGAGGGACCTCAGAAGGGTATAATGCCATAGGGACCACTGACCAAAGCAGCCATTTTCTCCAGGAGAACTAATCTTGGAGATCTCCAGGTACTATCTGGAGGTTACATAAGAATATAAGAGAAGCCAATATTGGATCAGGCCAATGGCCCATCCAGTCCAACACTCTGTCACACAGTGGCCAAAAATACCAGGTGCCATCAGGAAGTCCACCAGTGGGGCCAGGACACTAGAAGCCCTCCCACCGTTGCCCCCCACAAAGCACCAAGAATACAGAGCATCACTTGCCCCAGACCAAGAGTTCCTATCTATACCTTATGGCTAGTAGCCACTGATGGACCTCTGCTCCATATGTTTATCTAATTCCCTCTTGAAGCTGTCCATCCAGGTAGCTGCCACCACCTCCTGTGGCAGTGAATTCTATGTGTTACTCACTCTTTGGGTGGGGAAGTACTTCCTTTTATTTGTTCTAAACCGACTGCTCAGCAATTTCATTGAGTGCCCACGACGAAATGTCATGCAACAGATACACAAATTATTACAACCTTAGGAACCACCTGCTAGGCACTTAGTAAATGAGAGCAAAACTCAGCTGCCCAGTCCCTCCCCCCAGTGTCGTTTGCACTCCACGCCTGACTGTGTCTCACCATCGCCCCTCCCAGTTGGGCCGGAGTAAACATTGAGTCAACTATGCCCTCCCATTGACTGTTATGCTGTGGGAGGCACGAAAGAGCATCAGCTAGAGAATTGGCAGTCCCAGGGAAATGATGCAAGGTGAACTGAAACTTAGAGAAGAAGTCAGCCCAACGGAGTTGTTTAGCATTCAAATTGTGGGGTGTGTGGAGAACTTCGAGATTTTTGATTGGTCCAGACCTCGAATGGGACCTGCACCCCCTCCAACCAATGTCTCCAAGTGGATAGGGTGAGCCATATACCCTCCGCTTCCTCATCCCAAACTGACCAATTTTGCTCAATGGTGTTGAACTTACGGGACTCATAGGCCAGGGGATGCAGCTTTTCATTGGCATCCATTTGCAAGATGGCTCCGCCCATGGCCCTGCCCCGCCCATGGCCACATCCGACGCATCGACTTGTACCACAGTTTTTTTATTTTCATTGGGGTGGGCCAGGATGGGCTCGGATGTAAACAGTTCTTTAAGCTTATCAAAAGCCGCCTGACATTCATTAGTCCATGCCAACTTTGTGCTTGGCTTAGAACTTTCTGGCCCTTTCCCTTTAGTCTTTAAGAGGTCCGTTAGGGAGAGGCTCACCTGGGCAAAATTAGCAATAAAATTTCTGTAAAAGTTCGCAAATCCTAGGAAGGATTGGAGTTGTCTCCGCGTGCGGGGGCCTCCCACCCCAGAACATCACGCACCTTAGCCAGGTCCATTTCCAGCCCCCGGGTGGAGATGTGGTAGCCTAGGAAGGCTATCTCCTCCTTATGGAACTCACATTTGGACAGCTTTGCAAACAGCTTGTGCTTGTATAAAGTCTGAAAGACTTCCCTCACCAGTTTGACATGAGATTGTTCATCAGGGGAGTACAGTAACATGTCATCTAAGTAAACAATGACCCCCTTGAACAGGTACTTGTGCAACACTTCATTGATGAGGGTCATAAAAACCCCAGTTGCCCACTGGAGGCCAAATGGGATAACTCTGTATTCAAATTGCCCCAGGGGGGTATTGAAGGCAGTCTTATATTCACCCCCCTCCCTTATGAGCACTCTGAAGTAGGCATCCCTCAAATCCAGTTTGGAAAATATTTTCCCTTTCGCCACTTCAGCCATTAGGTCTTTTATGAGGGGCAGGGGGTAGATGAGACTGCGTTGAGCCCCCAGTAGTTAGTACACAAGCGCAACTCCCCATCCTTCTTTTTCCGGAACAACACTTGAGCCGCAAAGGGGGAGGAGGTGGGGTGTATGAAACCTTGGGCTAGGTTTTTATCAATGAACTTGCATAATTCTTCCTTTTCCATTGGACTCACTGCATACAGTTTCCCCTTTGGTAGCTTATGGCCTGGCAAGAATTCAATTGTACAATCAGTATTACAGTGAGGAGGTAATTCATCAGCTTCCTCCTCCTCAAATACTTTGGCCAGGTCCTGGTAATGGGGGTGGAATGGCTTGCAGCTCCTCCGCCACTAGGCATGCCCGCACTGGCTCATCCCGGGGGAGACCTCCCCCAGTTCATGTCCCATCCATGGCCTTGGCATTTGGGGGAAATAAACTGTATCCTCCCTACATCCCATAAAATATAGGGGTCATGATCATGTAGCCAGGGGCTCCCCAATACTAGAGGGAACCACACTGCTGGTGTAATGGAAAAGGAGTGGTGTTCCCAGTGAGCTCCGGCCCCCATACACAACAGGACAGTCTGGTATTTACATGACTCCCTCATAGTGGAACCATCCATCTGAGTAAACACAATAGGGTCTGGTAGTCTCTCCACAACAGCCCCCAACACCGTTACTAAAGAAGGGCTTATCAAGTCTCTTGCACATCCTGAGTCAAAAAGGGCATGGACTCGGACATTCATGCCCAGTACCGGGTTCATCACAGTCACGGTAACAAATGGGGGGGGGGTAACTGCTCACCATAGGTGGTGCGGGGGTTGTTGGACCTGCTGCTCAGAGCCACTTACAGTAGGTCCTGGCCTTTTCCTCCCAGCCCATCATCCTTGCTTGCTGGTCAAGCTGGAAGGCTCTTCGTCCACCCTGAACTGAAGGGCTTGTGGCACCTTGACTTTCGCAGTCCCCTTCTTCAGCTGCTGATCTGGCTTCTTCTACCCTTGGGGCTTTGCTGGAGTGGGCATCCCCACGGTCTCAAAACACTCTGCAGTGAAATGCCCAGCTTCTCTGCACCGGAGGCATAAGCCTTGCTTCATGCACACCTCCCTGGTGCACATCTTTTGGCTTTGGAGCCTTAGGTTTCGATCCAGTGGACCCGGGTCATGAAGCCTGGACCGGGCCATCAATCTTGATCATTTGTAGATGAGCCTCGGCATCCGCTGCTTCCTGCACCCAAGAAGAAGAAGAAGAAGAAGAAGAAGAAGAAGAAGAAAAAGAGATTGGATTTATAACCCGCCCTTCACTTGGAGTCTCAGAGCGGCTTATAAACTCCTTTCCCTTCCCCTCCCCACAACAGACACCCTGTGAGGTAGGTAGGGCTAAGAGAGCTCTGACAGAAACTGCTCTTTCAGGAACAGCTGTGCCAGAGCTTGTGACTGACCCAAGGTCACATCAGCAGGTGCAAGTGGAGGAGTGGGGAATCAAACCTGGTTCTCCCAGATTAGAGTCTGCACACTTAACCACTACACCAAACTGGCTCTCCAAGCATTGAACGAGTAGGGCCACACACTCCTCAAAACCGTCTCACGAATTTCTGGGTGCAGGCCCAACCAATACTGTTCAGCTAACACCCCATTGGGCCAGCCCTGCACTTTAGTTGTATACCTTTCAAATTCGTCGGTGTACTTGCGGATCGTGCGGCAGCCTTGCTTTAGGGTGCAGAAGTAGTTCTGCACTTGCTCACTCTCGAGGGGGTCTTCGTACTTCGCTCAGAGAGCCCCACGTTTGGATGAACTTTTCTACCTGGACTACGAAAAAGCCCAGCTTCTCAGGGGTACCATCAAACTTAGCATCCAGCAGTCCCTTGGGTAGAATCTCTGGCGTCCTGGGGACTGGAACAGGTTCCATGGGTGCTGGGACCTGCAACGGTTGATCTCTGGGGGGGTGGCAGCTGTTGCGTGGGTGGTTGCTGAGCAGTTGGTTGGGCAGGCAGCTGCTGCAGCAGCTGTAATCATAGTTCCACTTGCACCAACTGAGCCACGGGGCCCAGGATGCCCAACAGGGAGTCTTCCTGAACCCTCTCGATACGAGTGAGGTGCTCCTCCCAACCCAACAGCTCCTCTCTCTTCTTAGGCCTGGTTCCCGTCTCATGGGGTGGCTGGTATTTGTAGCAGCTTCCCCATGAGGGACCCAGTGTCAGTGACCACATCTCCTGTGGCCCTGCTCTGAGGATGGCCCAATCAAACCCCCCTTGCTCCTCAGCTGCATCCAAACTCAGTCCAAAGGACACAGGTCTCGGAACATACAAAGAGGGTAGTAGAGCAGTTGTCATCAGCACCACCGTGATGACTGGGGTAGTGGTTACCGGAGTATCCGGTTCTGTGGTAACCAGAGTCCCCTCTTCTTCACTGCTCATCTTGGAGATGATACGGGTTGAAGGAGTAGAAGATTCCTAACACTTTGTCAGACACTCCAATAATTCTGTTCAACAGCAGGTCCTTAAACAGCTTTATTTTGATCATAGTCATGTGAAGCAGTCTTATAATATTAGTGTCAGGAATGAAAGCTACAAAATGGCTACTACAATTATAGGGGATTCATACATGCCCCTCTGACATCCAGGAACCAATGGGTAAGCTGGAAAAATGGCGGAGAGCCATCTAACAGTTCAGAGGCGCAAGGGAGATGGGGCACTTCGCACCTAACAGACTAAGCAGTCAAGGCCAGGGGATGATAAGGGAGGCTGCGGAGACATCACAGCTGCAAGGCAAAGTACATTCCTTCATACACATACATCACCCAATTAACCCATGGTGGGGCACCCGACAGTAGCAGAGGCACTAGGTGAGTTACAAGGGGTACAACATTCCACAGGTGAGGCGCCATCTCTGAAAATCCCCATCTCTGGTCCTTACCTCTGAAGGTGGCAACATCATAGCTGGCAGGCTGAACAGCATGGGAGGATGCAGTCCTTCAAGTACCCTGGCCCTGAGCAGTGTTCCCTCTAAGCTGAATTAGTATGAGCTAGCTCACAGTTTTTTAGCCTCTGGCTCACACATTTTTGTCTTAGCTCAGGAAGGATGGCTCCAGAGCAAACTAATTTATGCAGCAGCCAAATCGCTCACTCACATCTTTTAATGATGGTAGCTTGCAAAGTAGATTTTTTGCTCACAAGACTCTACAGCTTAGAGGGAGCATTGACCCCAAGGCCTTTAGAAACAAGGTAAGAAACATCCTTTGATATGTGTCCAGAAACAAATTAGCAGCCTGTGATGGATGAGGACCAGGAGGGAAAGAGATGCTGTGACAGTTATTCCACAATTAAGTTAAGTTTTCCCACAATTAAGAAGGGTACATCTGCCCATCAATTTCTAATTTTGATATATTTATTTCCTTCACTATGTTTCCCCCTAGAATTAAACCCAAACAAATGGTAACCATATAAATTAAGCTTGTTATTCTTGTTTGGTCCTTGAATCCGTTAAACATCTTCATTATACTGTATGCTAATTTACTGCTTATCTTTCTACCTATATGTATGGACTGGTAACTTCCATTTCAATGTATCTGAAGAAGTGTGCATGCACACAAAAGCTTATACCTTGAATAAAACTTTGTTGGTCTTAAAGGTGCCACTGAACACAAATTTTGTTCTGTGACAGTTATTGCGATGGAAGGTGATTTTCGCTGGACACCAGCATTTCTGCAACTGGGAAGGGTGGGGGAGGTACTCTTTGCCAGATAAAGAGCATCCTTTCAACTGAGACAAAGCACACTGGCCTTTGATGTGGTAACTCCTCTTGACTGGAGGGCCCAGGTCTGGCAGATTTGAGTCCCTGAACCAGGCACCCAGATTGGCTATGGGTTGTGAAGCACACATGGGATGAGGTCCAAAAAGGGGAGCCGTTCCATTGTCTGGAAGTTTATTTGAGAGTATGTTTGGGATTTGGGGTTTGGTCAGTACAGCGTTGCCCTGGGGTATCTGAATGTGGTTTTGAGCCGCACTTTTTTGTCAGTGTTGAGAAAATGTGGAGCAAACTCCAGATGCAGAATCACCCATCGTTTAATTAGAGCGAATCTGCACGAGTCCAAACCCACCCGCCTTGGTTACTACATGCTACCTTGGCACACCTCTGGGGAATCGGCCACAGGCCATCTACGAGAGACAGATGGGCTGGATTTTACCCAAAGTGGAGGCAGAGACAGTAAAAGGGAGGGCAAGATAGTGGCTAGTTTTGCCCCACAAAGTGACAGAGTTCATGACACAGCGATTGTCAGGACTTCTATAGCACCAGAGTGATACAGTCCCTGGATGTGATCCCTGACAGTAGCCTAGCTGCGGCATTTTGGACTAGCTGAAGTTTCCAGACATTTTTCAAAGACATCCTTTTTAAGGAAGGGTAGAAGCTAGCATAGCAGCCAAATCTGATAAAAAGTGCTACAAGGATAAGACGTAAAGCTCCAACTGCAGGCCAGGATCCAGCAGCATCCTCAGGCTACAACCCTGCCTTTTCATTACAGGGTTTTTAAACAAAACAACAAAATACATTTTTCTTCAGTCCATGCGTGTGTTAGCATCACGGCCTATCTAACCCAGACTGCCATGATCTTATTCAGCTAAATTAAATTTCCATTCGTAGAAGCCAGAGAGGGGATGATTTGGGTCAGGACCATGGCATGGACCCCACAAACCCTCAAGCCAACAAATCACAGCTACACAGCTAGCAATAAGGAAAATTTACAGGTGCTGATGGGACTGAGTAAATCACATATCTAAAGAAATAAATGGTTAGTTCTCATCTCCCACACTGTATCTATACACAATGAATGATTGCATAAACTCACTCTTATCCTTGTTTGTTATTTGAGCAGCAGTAAACTTTGTCCATTTGCTGTTCTGTGACTACATCAACTCAGCACTGTCTACAACAGCATTCCTAATTCCATTTTGTAATCTGTTATTACTGTGTATTTTACATTTAGTGTCCGCTTGAATCTGGTTTTCCAGCACATTTATGTTGTACTTTTATGTAATGCTCATGGTTATTGATATGTATTGCAATTTATGTTAAATGTGTATTTTCATTTTATACTTTATCGCTCACTGTAATCTCATTTTATGCCACTTCTGCTTTAATACTTCAGAATTTCATTTCACACATCTTGAATTTGCCACTGCTCAAGTCAATAAAGCTTTCTGAATTCTCACTGTCCCAACCAGCTCCTATACTGGTTAAAACTAAACACACCATGGCCCGGGAACCAAGGGAATTGTATTTACTGCATAGTCTCAAGCCCCTTTTTCAAAGGCACCTAAATTTAGGGTTGTTTCATACATTACATGGCAACAAACATCAGCATCGTGGGTAAGGACCAAGCTATAAAGGGTGATGGGAGTTCCTTGTTTAGAGTTGGGAGTGCAAGACACGAATGGGATTCTGTTGGTGTACCGTCCAAGCCACTGCCCAACCATCTCCCTTGCCCGAACTGGTGGACGTGGTCTTAGGTAGAAATCTTGCTGATGCTTTTTCTCTCAAGGGCTACAAGAGTGCTCAGCCTACAGTGATGCTACCTTGGGTCAAACACACCTGGATCCTATGCAACAGCTGAATGAAAATGACACCTTTAGTGTACAAGGAAATGATCATCTGTACAAGACTCCA
This sequence comes from Gekko gecko, assembly GCA_029375565.1. NCBI lineage: Eukaryota > Metazoa > Chordata > Lepidosauria > Squamata > Gekkonidae > Gekko > Gekko gecko. Next base: position 144,793,949 of record JAPDNY010000006.1, read on the forward strand.
AGACCTTCTGCACTGCTTCAGCTGCAACTCAGCCTGACACTTGACAAGAAACTCATGTTTTTTCCTACTTCAAACAGTATCACCTATTGCAAAGATCTTAGCAGTTTGAGTGCAATGTGTAAGGCATAACAGAACAGAGTGCAATTCTTCCCCAGGCAGTAATGACAGCCATAAATAAGCTTTGCTAGTAGTACACTGGAATAAAGGTGGCATGCAGGGAACAGGCACGAATATGTACAGTGCCGATTTTACAGTCCCTTTTCCAACTGAAACTTTCTTCTTCTTCTTTTTTAATATGTCACACCAGTACACAAAGAACAGTTCCAGCTGGCAAACAATTTTTTTCCCTTCCCTTGGAAGTTGGAAACTCAAAATGCTCTTCTGACCTACTATTAGTAAGCAATTTATGATTATTTGTTATTATTATTACTACTATTATTCACTTTATTCCGAAACAGATTATTGGGATCAGCAGCAAAATGTGCTAATGATCTCCAAGGACACAGGGAAAAACAAGGGACTATGAGTAAACAAACAGGGCATCCAACTGGCATGATTATACATATTCTACTACTAATTATTTTAGAGACCACCTGCCATAGTTCTTCTGTGTTTGGTGTAGTGGTTAAATTTGCAGACTCTAATCTGGGAGAACTGGGTTTGAGTCCCCACTCCTCCACTTGCAGCTGCTGGATGACCTTGGGCAAGCCATAGTTCTGACAAGACCTGTCCTTGAAAGGGCAGTTCTTGAAAGAGCTCTCTCAGCCCCACCTACCTCACAGGGTATCTGTTGTGGGGAGGGGAAGGGAAAGGAGTTTGTAAGCTGCTCTGAGACTCCAAGTGAAGGATGGGGTATAAATCCAATCTCCTCCTCCTCCCCCTTTTGTATGTAGTGTATAATATAGGGATGGGCATGAACCAGCTGACAAATGTTCATCACAAATTTTGGCTGGTCTTTGGTTCATGAAGCAATGTTGAGAAACTGAACAACTGCCACAACTTTCACAAATTTTGATGCAATTTGTGACAGCTTGTGAAAAGCAGAAAGTGGGGTTTATAACTCCACTTTCTGCTCTTCCCAAAAAACAGTTCAGCTGTTTGGTTTAAGTGTCCTCTCCTTTCTGCTCCTTGCAAAAACCCATAGGCAGCAGAAAACAGGGCTTTAAACTTTAAATGGCTCACAAACCAATACAAACAGGGTCAGTTCACAACCCAGCCTCCTGGTTCATATGGGTTCATGGTTCAGTTCATGGTTCAGCTATGAACTACAAACCAAACTGCAAAATAATCTTCCTTTTGGCAATCCAAAACCTATTGTTACTGGGTGAACAGAAAATGAGAAAGACAAGGGAAAAGAAGAAAAGGACCATTACCAAACCCTATTTGGGCTCCCTCTGCATATTAGTGACTCTTCAGTCAAAATATCTGAATGCCTTCTTCTGAGCCAGCAGGTGTAGAAACTCCTCCCATAGAAGGAAAATGGATGTGAAAACCATCATTCTGGTTTCAGTATTGGGCAGGAGAGTTTTCATCTTTGGAAATAATATTTTAACTTTCGGACTTTATAAGCTGTCTCCCCCCGTAATATAGTATACAACGTAATTTAAAAGTAGTACATAAAATCTACAACAAAATGGGATGTTGTCTATAATGGGACCAGAAGAGATCAGATGGGCATAATTTCCCTCTGGCAAACATTTCCCCTGGTGCCCAACTCCTGTTACATTTTATATGCATCCTTCAGCAGTTTCTCTGGAACCAGGTGATACCACAGCTTTGTAGTTCTTACCCTCTTTCCCCCATGTGGTGAAGGGTTCAGTCTTCGAGACAAGAGGTCACAAGTGAAACGACTTCAAAGAAATGAAACAATTCCATATAGCAAATGTTTGTCTGTATCAAAAGAGTTATGCTATAAAGCTATGCTATGAAAGTAATTGTTCAGGGAAACCTGTATAGTTGAGATGAAAATTTGAATGGAGAGAAAGATCTGTAGGTCAGGCAGGAGAGGTGCTGGCTGCTATATTTTTCGGTTTGCATAAAAAGATAATGTGAGAATACTGCCCAGACACAGTGGGAGCCAATCACTGTGTTTATTTAACAGCTTCCAGGGTCTCCCTTTGCACATTCATATCATTTGCAAAATGTGGGTTGCTTGACACAAGGGCTTCATGCAATTAAAGGAATATTGCATCTAGAGATACCTGAGCAGGAAGATACCTGAGCAGGAAGAGCTGAGTTGGTATATGAAGAGATTCATGGTTTATTAGCACAGGAAATGCACAGACTCGAGAAGGAAATTACACTGGATGGTACAAGCCATGGATAACGGCATAATGAGGATCTTTTTCCTACATTAGTTTGGCAACATGCGTTCTCACTGCTCACACGGTTATCTGAAGATCTAGGAGCTTACAATCTGTACCTAACAGCCACTGTAATAATATCACACAACATATACAGTTAGGCACATAGTAGAATGGTTGCCATGTGTCCCTTATTTAGGGACCATCTCATTCTGAAAGAATCCTTTTTTCAAACCACTACAACTCTTATTGAATTCTACAGTATCTCTCAGTTTTTTTAATGTACCTGGAGCCCTTATGCACAATCTTTCTTCAAAGCCAGTGTGATATATGGGACCAAGACCATACAGAACTCAGGGTAAAACTCAGTCACATGTACACAGCAATTACAGCTTGTACCATGGCAACATCATGTTTCTAAAAGACAAATATCGGCCCCATGTGGACCAAACACTCCCCCCTGGGGGGACACAGGGCTAAACTAAATATTTCTGCAAATCCACAGGACGCTGTAGTAGATTAAAAAATCAAAAAAATTAAAACTGGATAACTAAATTGAGTACTAAAAAATAACAAAAACCAGAACAGCAACACTTGTGCAAGTAAGACACCATTAAAAAACTCTGTGGCATTTGGGTTCCTGTAGCTTCCCAATATGGCACCTGATGGCAGGAGGAGGTGAGTGAGCAAGCAGGGGAAACAGTAGTAGGGAGAGAAGAAGCACTGAAGACTCATTCTCAGGGCCTCAAAATGGCAGGTTGAAATCTCAGGTTTGGGGACTAATTCTCAGGGGCTTCATTTTGAAACCTCAGGGCTGTCTGCTAGTCCATATACTTAATAGCGTCTTCTAAAAATGTTATGCACATCTACTTGTGCTACCTACTGCATATATCAGTTAGGGATGGGAGGCAATAATATGGCACTAACAATTTAACTACATTTTAAATTTAGCACACAGTTAATTTCCATTTATTTTTTAAACTGTGTGTAGTAAATAGTCCATCTCTTCAAAGCCCTACTCATAGGTGCCATATGGCACAATACCCAGGAGGGTTGCCAATTGCCAGATGGGGTCTGGAGTTCTCCAGGAATTTCAACTGATCTCCAGACTTCAGAGATCAGTTCCCTTGGAGAAAATGACAGTTTTGGAAGGTGGACTCATCACACCCCTTCTGAGTTTCCTCCCAAGCTCTGCCCTCCCCAGTCTCCACCCCCAATCTACAGGGATTGCCTAGCCTGCAGTTAGCAACCCTAATATCCATTGGTGTGTGGAAATACTACCAGTAATAATGTTGTTCAATGTGCTATCCTACCCAATTCCTACCTCATCTGGAGTACTGTGTCCAGTTTTGGGCACCACTCTTTAGGAAGGATGTTGACAAGCTTGAGCGTGTCCAGAAGAGGGCAACCAGGATGGTGAGAGGGTTTGAATCCAAGTCTTATGAGGAAAGGCTGAAAGAGTTGGGTATGTTTAGCCTGGGAAAGAGAAGGCTTAGAGGGGACATGATTGCAGTCTTCAAGTATTTGAAGGGCAGTCATGTAAAAGATGGAGCAGATCTATTCTCTCCTGCTCTGGATTGCAAGACTAGATCTAATGGGTGGAAGTTACGAGGGAGTCGATACCGGCTAGATATCAGGAGAAACTTCCTAACTGTAGGAGTGGTTGAGCAGTGGAAGGTGGTGGATGCTCCTTCCTTGGACGTTTTCAAGCGGAGGCTGGATGACCATCTTTTGGGTATGTTGTAGGTATGTAGGGCTATCTTTTGGCTATGCTCCTGCAGAGTGCAGGGGGTTGGACTAGATGACCTGCAAGGTCCCTTCTAACTCTAACATTCTATGATTCTATGATTCTACCCCATGACATCACTTGACCATCACCCATGACATCATCAAGTCCCAGCCAATGAGCCTCAAGGTTTGGGATGATTCAGACCCGAAATCCCTATCTCCTCTTCTACTTTATACCCCCTTACTGTAACATTTCTGTCTCCAAGTCTGATTGTGGGAGTCACCACTCATACCATGAAAGAACAAACCAAGAACATTCAGTGTCAGGACTGGGATTCAGCAACTGTACTGCAACCCTTTTCTCTGATAAAACCATATTTGGGGCTAAAGTCCCAACTTCCCCCAATTAGTAGTAAATCCAGGGGTCTTTTCGGGGGAGCGCACCGGAGCGCAGCTCCGGGAGCTCAGGAGCCAAGCCCCGCCCCCAGCCGGCATCCCGGAGAGTCTTTCAGGCAGCCGAATGTCAATTTCAGCTCCATTATATCCTATGGGCCATTGAAGTCAATGGTGAAAACATAGGGTATATTCTAGGGGCTGGAGGGGAAGGGATTTGAGGCAGAGGCTCGAAACTCACAGGATAGCTGACGGAGCCTCTCCCCAAGATACCCACCAAGTTTCAAGAGCATTGGACCAGGGGGTCCAATTCTATGGGCCCCTAAACAGGTTGCCCCTATTCCCTCCATTGTTCTCTATAGTGGGAAAAAAATAACTTTTTTCCCACCATAGAGAACAATGGAGAAATGGGGCAACCTGTTTGGGGGCCCATAGATTGGACCCCTGGCCTAATGTTCTTGAAACTTGGTGGGTATCTTGGGGAGAGGCTCCATCAGCTATCCTGTGATCTTGGAGCCTCTCCCTCAAACCCCTCCCCTCCAGCCCCCAGAATATACCCTATGTTTTCACCATTGACTTCAATGGCCCATAGGGTATAATGGGGCTGAATTGCCACTGAATTTCTTTCATTCCCTCCTTTCCTTCTTTCTTTTTCCTCTTTCCCTCATTCTTCTCTTCTTTCTTTCTTTCTTTCTTTCTTTCTTTCTTTCTTTCTTTCTTTCTTTCTTTCTTTCTTTCTTTCCCACCTTCTTCTCTTCTCTTTTTCCTCCTTTCCCTGTTTCCCTCCTTCTTCCCTCTCTTTCTTTCTCTCTCTCTTTCCTTCCTTCTTTCCTTCTCTCTACTCTCTCTCTTTCCTTCCCTCTTTCCTCCTTCTGTGGCCCAACTCTCATGAGAAGGAGTTTAACCTTTAAACCCCTTCTCTCTTAGCTCCCCCACCCAGACCAGCTGGGGAAGGGAAGGGGAGGCTTTTGAAGATGCTTCCCCCTTTTGCTTCCCCTTCTGACATCACTTCCGGTGATGTCAGGGGCGTGGCATATGCTAATAGCCTAATAGCTCATTAGCATACCATATGCTAATGAGCTCCTGCAGCTGTTCTACGAAAAGACCCCTGAGTAAATCTACATCTTCTGTGCAAGTAGGATGAACACAGTGTGGGGGGATGAAAAGTGGGCTGAACTACCTGGACCATGAGGGGATCCTGGGACTATATTTGAGCTTGTTATGATACCTGTCTAGCATATCTTTGATGCTGTGTGCCCTCTCCACTATTCTAATGAAGCAACAAAAGGGGGGAAATAATTTCTCTAGAAACAGACATATTTTTTTGTTCAGTAAATACATCCTAGTCTCTCCAAAGAACTCCTAGAATATCTTCACAAGTGAAATAAACAACTAAGGCACATCTCCTGGAATCTAAATTGGGGTAATATAGCCTAGATACATGCTCCAGGAAAATGAAATGAAAAACAGCACAATTAATCAAGGAGATTAATTTCATTTTAGATGTCTTTAGAACAAACAGCCAAGCCTTAAAATGTTATGAAAAGCAAGAAAAGAGTACCCAGTTCTTGAGGCTGCTTCCTAGCTGCTCAAGTTTGAACTCTGTACTATGCTGTTATATACCTGTACAAATGGGGCTGCCTAGACCTATGGTTTTGCTGAAAGGCATTTTTAGGTGAACCTTCAAGTAAGACTTGTCACTCATCAGATCTGCAAAGTGGACCTCTAACAAAAACTGGTAAGTTACAATACCTGTACCAAAGAAATTGTTCCTACTGTGTTGGCTTTGGTATTGGGTAAAAGGCTGCCCTGAACAGGTCTAGAAATCAAGTAGAAATTAGTGTGAACATGCACAGATTTACAGACATTTGCATGTACTTTCTTCAGTTATAATGGAATTATTATTTCGTGGTTAACCTGGATACCTAGTTTCAAGGTTTATAACTCACCTGTCCTACACACTGTAGAACACAGATTGGTACCTGGAGAGTCCTAAAACATATCTCCTTGTCTAAATAGAAAACAAAATTGCTTCCAGGTGTTTGGCTGCTAATTTAAGCCTATGTGAACCCAATGGTAAGGTTTCCCCATCTGGAGAATTAAGCAGAGGTACTGTATATGTGGATGATCCAGATCTATTATTATCAACACTATGTAAAGGACAGTTTGAGCATCTAACTTGAATGTATTTCTCCAAGATATTCTAATTTTTCAGAAGGCTTCCTGTATTACGTTTCTGGTGATGATACACTGAGTCCTTGAGTTTCTTAGTGTAAATGTAACCACACAAGCATTCTCAGTCTCTGAATAGTTCTCTTCTGGAGGAAGGGGTCTACAAACCTTGTAGTAGAGACATTTTTTCAAGAAGGAACCATCTTGCCTCTCTTTGTTTTTGCAGGTCATGACTCTGCTTGCTTTGTCATATTGCTTGATAAAAGAAAGGACTAAAGGCCAGCTTACCAATTGCTGGGAAAGCCTTTACCTGGAAAAAAACTTTGCACTAAGACCTGGTCAATAGTAAATGTTGGGTAGGTAGAGAGGTAAATATAAACAACTGTGTAACACGAAAAATAAAGCACTTAGTCTAATTTATAATCTAATGTATCTTTTTACCTTCAATTCATACACAATACAATGCAACTATATTTACATTTCATATCAACTATAATATACAACAATGAACCTTGAAACATTGGTAAACATCGGAAACAATTCACACATACCACTGAAACTCCCACAAGGGAGAAAAAACTTTGGAACCAAGCCTAGAATTAAAGTCTGCCATCCAAAGGGCTTGGCAGACTTGCTATAAATGATATTTCATATCATGTAGTCATTCAAACAGCCATGATGCTGCTCCCAGATCCAGCCAATGTTTTGAATCTTCATCAACCACAATCTTATAAACTGGTATTTTCTTAAATACAGAAAGTGGGTAACATATAAACAGTCATCTTATATAATACAATCAAACCATCTAATAAAAATAGTTACTGAGTAGAAGTAATAAGAATAGTTACTGAGTAGTTACTGGGGTACTTTTGGTTTAATGTTTTTTCACATAAAAACCTCCATGCAAACTGAAAAGTAGCATAACAGAAAGACTCTACCCTCTCACTTTTTTTTTGGTATGTGCAAGGAATGCCTTCCAGAATGCGATCTTGATACCCAATCTATAATCAGAAGTCTATTCTTCCACCTCATTCCCACTTAATTCTCTTGGATGTGTGAACCAAGCTTTTGCTTTATTTATTTATTTATTTATTTCATTTCATTTCTATCCCGCCCTCCTGTCTAGGAAGCTCAGGGTGGCTTACAACATCATAAAACCCATATACAATTTGTTAGAATATCTGATAGGTTAGATTCAGACGGAGATGTAAACCTTGCAGAGCTCTTTGCCTATGATCAAGGGTTATGTTGGCACCATATAATATGCGGCAACTTACACACAACAGAACAAATTTATATTAAAATACATGTTAACTGAAACTGACTTTATAGATATATGTGAGTATGTGCTAGGGTTGCCACTTTGTTGGCCAGAAGTAAAATGACCCATTCCTTTAACAGAGCCTTACTGTGTGGAAACAGGAGGTTGAAGCTTTCCACTGCATGGTGGTAAATAACATCACCTGGTATTTGAGTCATATCAAACTGATATCAAAGGCTAGAGGGACCAGTTTAAAAACTGGCATACTCGGGTGTGTGTGTGTGTGTGTGTGTGTGTGTGTGTGTGTGTGTGTGTGGTGGAGGCACTTGAGATTTGTAGCTGCAAATGATATAGGAAAAGAGAAGCCATCGCAAAGAGCCTGCTAGGATGACACTCAGGTCTGATACCCAAGCACGGTACTTGGTACCACATTTACCATGGCCACTGCACATAGAAGGGAAAAGTGGCAAGCCAGACCATGAAGTGCCCTCCAGATGTGCTGGAATGGCTCTCTGAGTCTCTTCCCTTTGTCCAGGTTTGCGAGGCACAGTGAAAAGAGAGTGAACAGATAGACCATTAAGGAAGTTAGGTGTACCAACCCCTCTCCTTACTTCCTCTCCCTGCTGTTCCATAGGGATGCCAGCTCCAGATTAAGAAATTTCTGGAGATTTGTGGGTGGAGTGTAGGGAGTGTGGGGTTTGGGGAGGGACTTCATGTCACAACACCACATCTGTTAGTAGGATTGGCAATCTCCAGGTGGGGCCTGGAGAGCTCCTGAAAATTACAACTAATCTCTGGACTACAGAGATCAGTTCCCCTAGAAAAAATGACTGCTTTGGAGGGTGGATTGCATAGTATTATATCACACTGAGGTCTGTCCAGTCCCCAAACCCTGCCCTCCCCAGGCTCTGTCCTCAAATCTCCAGGAATTTCCCAGCTGATAGCAACCCTGTTAGTCTTTAAACTTCCACAAGACTCTTCTGTTTTAAGGCTAAAATGAGTCCATTATCATACCTACTTCTATGTACAGCATCTCTTTTTTTCCAAAATAAAATGACATTTCACTGACAGCCAGTTACCACCATTTCCCTTCTAACTTTAGAACACATGAATATTACTTCTGAGCTGCCTTAACAACTGATAGAGATGTTCTTCACCAATCCCGGACCACAATTCTGGACCCCAATCTAAAAAAGTGACATTGTTTCACAAAGGGCATCGGTGCAAATCAACAGGTAAGGCCTTTGCCTCGAGCAACAATGACAAAATATTAGAAAAACTTAGGAGAGTTGGTTTTTAAAGCCCAGGAGGCAAGCAATTTCCTGCTATGATGGCCCTGTCCACTTCCCTCTCTCAGAGGCAAGATTTTCCCTCCATTTTTCTTTCCCTTTACTGACTGAGCCACTTTGGTGAAGAACTCTGGCTGTCCCTGTCACAGTACAATATTTTGGGTGTTGTCTCCGCCCAGGAACCTGAGGGAAAGATTGAGAGCCTCCTTTAACTTAAACAACTTAAATAGCACTCAAGGCTATTCAAAAATAACAAAATACTTTATTTAACATAGAGGGTTGCAAATCAGGTGAAATCATGGGTTGAAAATTTCTGAGGTAACTCCAGTGCATGCACAGACTTTAATTCTTATATTTCAAGCTAATGAGAGTTTCTTAAGCTGTTTACAGTTACTTAAATTTTTTATGTTGAGAGGCTTGTGTTCCAGTGTTTTCCCCAAATATTCATTGACTCTTTTAGTTTCCAGAAGGCTAGTACACTCTTTTCAGTACCCAACCCCCTTCTCTTGAAACACCAGTACTTACTTGTCTTTAGTAAAGGCAGTTTCTAACCACACCAGACCAGGGATCTCTCCACTCTTCAGAGCTTACTCCCTGTTTGACTGGGTAGGGAAATTCTCCTCTCACTCGAGAAGATCTATCCCCTTTCTATGGACCAAATGAGAGTCTTCGCCTACTTCCCAAACTTCCTTGCCAACTTTCCCACAATACAGGAGTCTGTCTTAAACTGCTCTCAGATTCAACTCAATCAAGGCAGAAATCTGACAGACTCTCTCCTCAGCATGCTGCTCTCTCAAGACTGTCTCTGCTCAGCTGGTGCTAACCAATCAGATTCCTTGGAGCAACCTGTCACTCAGGACTCTGTTTATGTGAAGAATTAACCCTTCACAGTCCTTCAGCTGTTTGTACAGCACTTCTATGTTTTCAAAAAGTGCAGTCCATCACTCCTGTCTTCTCTGCCCATCATCCACAGCCCTTTCCAATCAGATAAACTTAGCACTGGACTTGCTCATGCATAACAAGACCAAGGATTTTCCAAGGAAACCACACACACATACTGCTAGCTCAGTAAGTATGCCTATTATTCAGAGCTCTAGTTTATTAACTGAACTGCCACCACCATTCCAGGATGCTTAGAGACCATCAGTGAGCCAGAGGGCACACCTAGCCTACAGTTGGAGGCTTGGAAGTTCAATGTACAATTCAACCAAGAGTAATATAAAGTGAAAGTCCCATAAAAAACAACATATTGTTACCAGCTCAGCAATAGCAATGAATCTACTGGGAAAACGTGCCGGAACAAAGTTCTGGAACCCCTTCGACAAAATTCTTTCTTAAATGTTTAAAAGCTCATGAGTTCTCAGTATACAGACTGAAAACTTCATTTCCCTCTTGAGAGTTCTGGCACCTCTTTTTCCGAAAAAAAAAAAGGGGGGGAGCCCTGAGCATATGACATTGAACAAGTGATGGAATCTTATGCACAAAAACCTTTTCTAAGCTGCTTCTGGCTTCCCCCCTCAAAACACACATATCATTGTTGAATTTGTTTGATAAATTTAATATAAATCACAAAGCTAGCCTAAAAGAGAGGTAAAATGTGTGTTCAGTATCATACATTGACCGGAATAATTTCAGTTTCACCCTTTGAAACCTGGCTTTCAAAATAGAACGTAAGCCACTTTGACTCCTGATGGAGTTTTTCAAGGCAAGGGAGGAGCAGAGGTGGTTTGCCATCACCTGCAACCCTGGACTTTCTTGGTGGTGTCCCAGACTCCCATCCAAATACTAACCAGGGCTGGCTGGAGCTCTCCCAGAACTACGACTGATCTCTAGACTACAGAGATCAGTTCCCCTGGAGAAAATGGAAAGTTCTGAGGGTGGACTATTTCTCTCATAATTTTGCTGTTATTTAAATTTTCCTACAGGAGAAGCTTAAGTTAACTAGGTTGACTCTGCTACTCCCAATTACATCTGCACATGTGTGCTTTCTGTGTATATAATTTTGAACATGGTCCCAGAGTACAGATCAAAAAAATCTGCACAGTGGGGCCATGCAGAGATTGGGAGAAATGTCATTTTGCAAATCCCGAGGAACCTCCAAATTTTCAGAAAAAAATCAAAACCTTACAAAAAGAAATGAAACTAGAAGTGGACAAACTGTGTCTGTGCTAGTGCAGACCTCGTAGCTTAAACAACAGAATGCCATCCAATATCTCACATAATTGTGACTGGCATTACAACAGGGATTTTTTTAAAAAAAAAATCTGAGGGCAAAAGAAGAAGCAGAAAGACAAAGACACGGGAGGAGAAGCAGCAGCAGCAGGAGTGAGGCAGGGGAGAAGAGGAGACAGCGATAATGCTTGGCGCCACCCAACCTCAATCAACTCAGCAGTGAGCGTGGGGAGAAAGGCTTGAAGAAGAAACCAAGTCCAGCACATGCTGATGGGGGTGGAGGGCTAGAAAGAAAGCATATTCCAAGCAGGCTAGCAGCAGCACCAAGAGGCTTGGAGCTGAAAGTGCACAGGACATACCTTCTGTCCCAAGCTCCCCTTCCTCCAGTGCTCAGGGATCTTGGTGGCAGGACAACTGGGAAGGAGACAATGGGGAGGTGGAGAGGAGCAACGGGAGACTAGAGAAAGAGTGGAGGAAGTGGGGGCAAGAAAAAATATAGGATTTCCCTTCCCGTTATGTGAATATCTCTGGCCGTGGTCACACGGCAAGCTAATTGCACTTTGTTCCCGCTTTGTTTAAATCGGGAACATTTTTCTTCGCATTGGGCTGACTAGATGCAGCCAGCCCCTTTTCCAGCACCCGCTCACCTGCTGCTGCACCGTCCCTCCAGGTGATCCTGCCAGCCACAGGGGAGGCTTGGGCGGCTGCTGCTCCTGCTGTCGCTGTGGGTGGGAGCTGCTGCTGCTGCTGCTGCCATTGCCCCACAAAAAAAAGGCTCCGCCATCTCCGCCATCCTCCTTGCCGGCCCCGTCCAGGCTGCTGGAGCCCCCACCTCTCGTTCCCACCTCCAGGGCCGTTTTTGTGTGTTATTATTTTTTTTAAAAAAAGCTTCCGGTTTGAGCACTTGACTAAACATGCACTTAATAAATCCATTATTAAACGTTACATGGATTTATTAAGCACATGTTTGCTCAAGCGCTCAAATCAGAAGCTTTAAAAAAAAAAAAAACGCACAAAGAGTGGTCAGACAGCCCTAATCACAATCATTGCGAAAGATGGGCTGTCCAGATGGGCGAAATCGCGCATTCAAACCGCAAGTGCCAGGAAAACACCTGATTTTCCAGGGGTCAGGAAAACCTGGCAGCATTGTGAGAGTGAGCCTGCTTCGGGGCGGGAGGTGGATTGGCGCGTGTGAATGTGAAACTGACATGTGCGAGGCAACAGCAGCGAACCCCGATCAAAATGTCAGTATGACTGGGCCCTCTGAGTACACAGGTTTCATCTTAAACATCTGATGAAGTACTCTAGCCCACAAAAGTTTCCGCTAAAAAAATTCTGAAAGTTTTAAAAATAATACAGCCTCTTCATTGTTCTATGTAATTCATGTAGTCTCATGAATACACTTGTCACAGAAAATTACAGGAACCCAACAGTAACCCACAGTGACCAGTTACTGACCTAAGAGTCTCTAGAAGTAACTCCAAGATAGGATAAGCTATAAAGGAAGAGTACATTGCATGCGAGGTACCTCCCACTCCAGTTCCACTAGTTTGCCCTCATCCATCTTTCAACATGCCTCCATGTAGGTCTGCCCAGGCTTCAGAATGGGGAAGGGAAGGGAGGGCTGCACCCCCTTATGCCTTCACCTTTCCCCCAGGAGGACCACAGCTTTCACTGCATCAGAGCTATCTTCTTTGGCCTTTCTCAGGTACCTTCCTTTAAAAGTCCAAACAGCCCCACCCCTTCCCTGGGCATACCCAGTCTCTCTTTGAGGCAGGATGGTGATTTGCTTCACCCCCTGTCATGCCAGAGGTACTGATTTGCAGAATCATCATGGATAAGATGCCTGTAAGTTTAGTCAGGATCAGCACATCCAGTGAGTTAAGCAAATGGGAGACAGCTGGGTCAAGGCAGCAATCTCTAATTAGCCTAGGACGGGGATTGGGAAAGTGAGGAATAAGAATCCGGTCCAAGAAGGCCAGAAAAACCAGAGAAACCGATGGACTTGCCTGAACACGCACACATCTACGCATTTGAAGGAAGCTGTGAGACCAGAGGTTCTCGACAACTTGACGAATGCCAGGAATGCTGCACGTGGCCTTGAAGAGCCAGAGACTGTGGCGGGAATCTTCCTGAACTGCTCATCGTGAGGTATAGTCCGGGTGCAGGAGCTGCTTAGAAGACAGCCAGTGTCTGCAAGCAAGTGAGTCTTGGCAATTCTGCGTAAACCCTGAAGCAAGTGGCTAAGCCGGAGGGAGCCGGACGTTCAGGGAGAAAGGATCAACAAACCGTCTGTATATAGTAGCTAGATAGTTAGGGTTAGTTTTGTCTATTGTCCGTTTTATTCCACAACTCCCCCTTATTTGTTTTTACTTCCTTTGAATAAACCTTTATGTTTTATAAGCCGGGAGTCTGAGCAAGTCTGTGGGCAGTAGAGACTGTTTATGTGCCCTCCTTGCTTCTCCTAAGCTGAGCCGGCTGGCTCTGTAAACGAAGGGGACTCAGGATAAGGGAAGCATGCTACCAGAGTGACCCTGAGCCCCAGTTTAAATTGAGGCCCAGACCCAAGGGGTTGCCTGAGAGATATTGTGGCCAAACACCCACCTGGCACCCCAGGGCCCTGATAGACAAAGCATTTACATCACATGTATGTGATATGGTAGCAGATATATGACACCCCCATGCCTCCTACTCGGCTGCTGGAGGGCTCCTCCCCCTGGCTGCCCTGTTAGTCCTATTTGTTATGCCAGGACTTGGGTGAAATAGGCTGCCACAGCCCTCAGTCCCCACTCCTGCTTTTCCTGGACACTCGCAGGCCCACTGCTGTTGGGTTTACTTGCCTTTGTGCAGGGCTCTCTAGCCCTGCTGTGGCTTCTGCTGAGGCCTGCCTTTATGTAGGCCTCTCTGGCCTCACCCTGGCTTCTACAGAATCTGTGGAGGTTGTTGTCTTCTCAGGGCTGCTAGTTCTTCCATTTGCATCTGGAGTTGGGATGCTGTGTAAGGGCCTTAGGGTTGCCAGCCTCCAGGTGGGATCTGGGGATCTCCCTTTTTACAGCTGATCTTCAGCAACTCTATGGCATTGTACCATGCTGATTCCCCTCCCCTCCCCAAACCCCACCCTCTCCTGGATTCATCTCCAAAGTCTCCAGGTATTTTCCAACCCAGACCTGGCAACCCTAAAGGGCCTATAGGCTTCCAAGCTGTCTATCACCAGGGGTGAGGCCGTGGGGAGCTACGAGGGTCTAGTTCTGAGTCTGGCAACATTTCCAGACATTGCAATCTGGTTTAAGTGGCCCCACTGGTCTTCAGACATTCTGTGACAAGATCTGTAAAGCTTTTGAGCTGAAAGGCAGTTAGACAAATGTATTGAAATCACGGGACTTAAATGAGCCTTCGCAGCATGTCCTGTCTCCTTTATGTGGAGGGCAACGACCTGGCCTCTGTCTGCCTGCTGGACTGACAGATGAAAAATGCATTTTTCTTATTTGGAGACAGGGTTACTGGAAGCTAGGCTACTTTACCTGAACTTTTTAATGTACAAATCAGTTCTCCCAAATGCCAAGATTGAAATGTCCATAAACTCAGGACAACAGGGCTCTGAGATCGCATGAAACCCTTTCTGCATTTGGACACGTAATCACTGTTTTTGCTGCTGCCAGCATTTTAATTATAAGAGTGTCGCCGGTCTTCAGCACAAACTTAATTATAGCTTAATTATCAAATGGTGTTTCTTCTTATTGTGTTTTCTTCTCATATAAGCAGTATATAGTGTGGCTTTTACTCTGTATAGAGAAAATGCCTATTCTTTTAAAAGCGAAAGTTAGAGATAGTGTAACAAATGACATGAGTAAAGGATGAAAAGAACAGAGCACATTTACCTTCAAGAAAAGATTAAGGGAGGCATGATAGATGGCTCTGTATTCTTCATAGATATATAAAAAAGAAAGCTACAAAGCAAAGAATATTTGTTTGGTAGGACTAATGAGGGAAGAGCTAGAAGCAGCCAGTTCATTTTCATTTTTTATGTAGGGTATTCATATCCCACCTTTCTGCTATACACAAAGCATTCAAGGCACCTAGCAACTATAAACATGTACAAATATACTATAATAAAATCAAATAATGAAACACATCCACATGAAATCAAACAAACAGCTTCATCAGGAGATGAGAGAAACAAGAAAGGAGCCAATAAAATCACTAATGAAAACGGAAAGCAGTAGCAACATCAAAAAGTGGAAAAAAATCTAATACACACCTTCCAGTCCTTCACAACAGTAACATTTTAATGAAGTTCTGGAGGGTGGGAAGGGAGAGGACCGAGCAAGCTTCCTGTTCTCCTCACCAGCTTTGTCAGAACACTGCAGAAAAGCAGATCCACACTGAGCATTATGAAATATGCTCTTTGGGCCTTTCTAGATTGATTGTTTTACTCGTGTTAGGGCCAATCCCATTCCAATAACAATGGTTGCTTCCAGATGGAGCTCTCACTCTGCCATACTTCTCAAATCGCTGAAGTTTTTCTGGAAACTTTTGCACAACACTGTTCTCTGGTTGTCCCCGTTCTGCATTTTCCCTGAGACCTTTCCAAACCTGCTTTCGGTGCAGTCGTTCCTAAAAGATTCCTAAAAGATTGTACCCAGAGTGGTTTGGGGAAAATGTTTTGCAGAATGTATTTTAGATTATTTCCAATTCCCCTCAGTGGTAAATTAAAGAGCCAGTTTGCTGTAACAAGTACTGCAGAAATGGGAAGGTGTATTGTCTCTCTAATCATAGAGAACTGTAAAATCATAGAGTTGGAAGGTACCCCCCAGGGTCATCTAGTCCAACCCCCTGCACAAATACCTCCCCCTCCATATCCCCAGTGACCGCTGTTCCATGCCCAGAAGATGACAAAAAAACCTCCAGGACCTCCAGTCAAACTGGCCTGGATAAAAATTGCTTCCTGACCCCAGCGTGGTGATCAGCATTTCCCTGGGCGTGTAAGAAAGGGCCACAAGAACTAAGCACTGAGGGAACCCTTCCTGCCCTCCCTATCATGATCTGCCTAAGTTCACAGACTCAACATTGCGGTCAGATGGCCATCTAGCCTCTGTTTGAAAACCTCCAAAGAAGGAGAGCTGACCACCTCCCAAGGAAGCCTGTTCCACTGGGGAACTGCTCTGTCAGGAAGTTCTTCCTCATGTTTAGCCGAAAACTCTTCTGATTTAATTTCAGCCTGTTGGAACAACTCTGTACCATCCTCCATATTGCTGCACAAATAGAGTCCCAGCCAAAGTGAGAAGTCAAAATGAGGAGGAATGTTCATTGATTTTAATTGCAATTAAAACAAGTGAAAACAGTTATGCCAAATCAGCCTACCAAAAATTAACTGCTTTCTGAGCACAATAAGGAAGTACATGAAATTTTATATCCAAAGTGACATAGCCAAGAAGATAACATTCAGAAATCATAATTGGTCACAAAATTACAGAGCATCATCTGCGTAGTAATTCACTCATTGGTCAAATACAGAAAAAGGTGTGCCTACATGATATTTTAAATGTTTGTTTAACCTGACCTTAATAATAATACCCGAAGGATTCTTCATACCCAAATAAAGGTGTTTTTTTTATGTGCAACTAAAGCCCTTTTTGACCTAGAACTCTATACTTCAAACAAATACCTCTACTGAAAAACCTATCTTCTGCTATACCAGCAAAATAATGTTGTTTTCTTGTCTGCTAGGATCTGCTAAAAAGATACTCTAACCTACAAGGGAGAGGCCTTACTATTTAGTAGGGTTTCATTCAATCCTAATAAAATCTTAATATTAGAAAAATCCATAAAACCAGAAAAAGATGAATAATCTGAACAGAAATAATCATTATATTCTCAATCATACTACAATATGACAGCCCTTTAAGTACTTGAAGATGGTTATCATATCACCTCTCAGTCATCTCCTCTCCAGGCTAAACATACCCAGCTCCTTCAACCTTTCCTCATAGGATTTGGTTTCCAGACCCCTCACCATCTTCATTGCCCTCCTCTGGACATGTTCCAGCTTGTCTATATCCTTCTTAAATTGTGGTGGCCAAAACTGAACACAATACAAAACACAAGAGTGATTAACACATGAAATTCACTGGCACAGGAGGTGGTGGCAGCTACAAGCATGGATGGCTTCAAGAGGGAATTGGATAAACATATAGAGCAGAGGTCCATCAATGGCTATTAGCCACAAGGTATAGATAGGAACTCTCAGTCTGGGGCAAGTGATGCTCTGTATTCTTGTTGCTTGGGGGGGGGGCAACACTGGGAGGGCTTCTAGTGTTCTAGCCCCAGTGGTGGATCTCCTGATGGCACCTGGTATTTTTGGCCACTGTGTGACAGAGTGTTGGACTGGATGGGCCATTGGCCCGATCCAACATTGGCTTCTCTTATGTACTCTAGATGAGGTCTAACCAGAGCAGAGTAAGGCGATACCATCACTTTGTGCGATCTGATCTGGACACTATACTTCTGTCGGTACAGCCCAAAATCACATTTGCCTTTTTAGCTACTGCATCACACTGCTGACTCATGTTCACTGTGGTCTACCTTTAGATCCTTTTTGCACATAGTACTGCCAAAACAAGTCTCCCCCACCCTATAATTATGCATTTGATTTTTCCTGCCTAAATAGAGAACTTACATTTATCCCCACTGAAATTCATTTTATTTGTTTTAGCCCAGTTTTCCAGCCTTTCATGATCATCCTGTATCCTGACTCTGTCTTCTACCGTATTTGCTGTCCTTGGGTTCTGTTTCTGAACATTCCATGAAATGCAACAGGATACTTGTGAAATACATCCCCAGTGGGAATGCAGCTGGAGGAAAGCAAAGAGGATGGTAAGATGCTTCATTTTTTCTCTTTTCTCTGCTGGTAATTTTTATGTTCCACGTTGTGTGTTTTAAGCAATGGAGGTTCCAGAAATATGTTTGCAAGGGTGTACTTTTAGAAACCTACAGACAAACTAACGGGGGGGGGGTGGCATTTGAAACAGAAAGCTGACACAGACACTTCCTTTCCTACAGATGCCCCCCAAGCCTTTTCTCCACTCTAACCCGTCCTTTTCCAAAATTGTATTTCATTAAAGATAGCACCAAATCATTCACCAAGCTCCATTTGCAAAACAAACAAACAAAACCCCCATACACGGCAGGAGTTTGTACCCTACCACTCTGCTTTGCAAATCAACCCCCTCCCCCATCCTAAGAGGCCTATTAGGGTTGCCAACTTCCAGGTGGAGCCTGGAGACCTCCCAGAATCACAATTGATCTCCAGACTACAGAGATCAGTTTGCCTGGAGAAAATAGCTGCTTTGGACGGTGGATTCTACAGCATTATGCCCTGCCGAGGTCCTTCCACAAACTCTTCTCTCCCCAGGTTCCATCACCAAATCTCTAGGAATTTCCCAAACTGGAGCTGGCAAACCTACAAGCTTCTTTCATTGTAGGTGACTGTCTTCTGGCAGAGTGATAGGATACTGTGAACGGCTGTGACTCCTGCAGCAGGACTACCTTTTCCCAAGGTCTTCACTGCACTCTGTGATCCTTCATTGTTTGTACTCTTTCCTAGTTTTATAACTATCTGAACTGATCTCCAGGCTACAGAGATTAGTTCTCCTGGAGGTAATGGCTGCTTTGGAGGATGGACACTATGAGAATACACTCCACTGATGTCCCTCTGCTCCCCAGGATCCCCCCCTCCCCCAAAAAATCTGCAGCTATTTCCCAGTCCGGAGTTGGCAGCCCTAAGTAGTAGCAATCTTTTTCTTTTTGCTCTGGCTTGTATACATATGCTTTCTAGGAAGATGCATTTATAATATGAGCATTTATAAGTGGAAATGCAATTAGCTAATTTTCAAAATAAAGAATTAAATCAAGAAGAAGAAGCTTTTATGCAATTGACCTGGGGAAAGATCTTGTGCTCTCCTTCTTTCCAACCATGCCTCTGTTCCTGTTCTTTCATTAGCTGAGCTTTTTAAGTGGTGAATTTGTGACCTTCACCTCAATTCTGTATTAATTAAATCTGCTAACTTAACCTAGCAACTTCATGATCCCACAGCCCAGCCAATTTACAAATCAGTTTTAAACTCCTCCCCCACATTTCTGGCAAAGGAATCAAATGTATCCAGTCTATGTAAGTGCAATTGCACAATTTTTTTAAAAAAAAACAAAGCTCCTGTCCCACAATTTTGATAAAGGGAGTGCACATATATAAGACAAAACCCCATGTAAATATGCGTCCCAAGAAAATATGGGAGGAAATTAAAATAAAAGGAAATGCCACAGAAATGTAGCACTACACAAAACCTAATTTCTTGTTTTGTTTGTTTTTTGGATGTGTAGTAAAAGATAAATTTCATAGCCATAACAAAAAAACAGGGAAACCATATCCCATCCTCAATTAGTCACTTGTCTTGTAGAGATCTAAACACTACTTATACAGCCCAAATTACATATTATGCCATATTTTCTCAACTGTGTAATTGGGACCAAGTCTCAACATGAAAAATAAGAACATAAGTACAGCCTGCTGGATCAAGACTAGTGGTCCACCTAGTCTCTCTTAATATTTTTCAACCGCCCCGCCCCTCATTTTAGCAAAGTTTCCTCTTTTGAAATCAAAAGTGATTGTTTTGGATTTTGAGGGCAACTTTCTGTTGAATTGTATGTTAAAGATAATAGTGTTGTGGTTACTGTTCCCAGCTGGTGTAACAACATTCACATCTTGTGCCTGGTCTCAAACCATGCCCAGAACCAAGTCCAGAGTTGTCACAACCCTCATTGGCTCTGTGACAAACTACTCTAATGCATAACCATTTATGACATCTAGAACGTTTCTTTCTATGACATTACTTGAGTATAGATTTGCCCAAGCAACATGAGGATAGTTGAAGTCAGCTAATGATACAAGTTTTTCCCCTTTGGTCTCTTTTATTTCCCTCTCCATCTCAAGATCTGCTATTGGCTTTGATCAGAGGGTACATTCCCACATTTAAGTAAACCTTATGGTCCACCCATAGTGACATTGTAGGGGAGGTTCTTCTCCTAATGCTTTCTAGCTTATTTGTGTCTATGCTCTTTTTGATGTATAGGGAAACAATGTACCATCCCTGACCTGTCTATAGAGTTTATATGCAGGGATAACAGTACCCCCATTGAGTTTCCCCATTCTACCATGTTTCTGAAATTCCCACTATATGTACCTTTTCATTTAGCAACCTAGGCTTCTGATCTCATCTCAGAGACTTCTGGCACTGGCATACAGGCACTGGTGTATCAGTTCCTTCTCTAAGAATCCCTGCCTCCCTTGGCCCTGCTAATTTACCACATAAATTCTCTGGAACAATGAATTCCTATTTTTTTTGCAGGTCTTCACATCTCTAATGAATCCTAATTCTTAGGTTCAGTAGCAGTGTTTACATATCCCCCTCCCTCATGGTGTAGGGGACACTAAAGAAGATGGTGTTTGGTGGGGAATGTGACATCACTTCTGAGTGATGCTCTAGAAATTTCACCAATATCAATGGTCTTTACCATACAGATTGGGGAAATTCCTAGAATGTCACAATTGATGCCACCTCTTCATTTTTTCCCAGTCCGGCAGGGACTAAGGGTGGCGTTTGCCTGTTGCCACCAGACAAACGGTAAGCCTAACTGTAGTAGATATATACACAAACCAGAATGAAATTCTGTACCCCAGAACAGTACCTACAAAGTAGTAATAATAAGACAATATTTTCTATTTTTACAGATAACCCAGTAACCCAAGGGTGCCCAATAAATCTATGGCAAATTTATGATCCAGTTCTTCAATGTGTCCATTCACGATACCAGGCATTTTTCCTACTCCTAAAACTCATTTACCTCTATGCAAAAGTGTCATCTCATGCCACATTCCTTTAAATTATTGATCTTGACACTGAAGCTGTAATTGCCATGTGGAGCTTGGTGAGCTATTCTTATCTGTGCTGAACTTCTTCATTAGAAAACCTTTGCGTCTCTCATTAAGGGTCTGGAGGAGGCAAAATGAGAGGGAGAGAGAATGGCATGCATGGTTAAGAAGTGCAGAAGTTGAACCCCCCCGCAGACACCCCAGCTACTGAACATCCTGAAAGTAAAAATAAGATTATTATAATCCACAATGCCAGAGCAAACTCAAGTCCTTTATAAGCTAAACAACCTTTAACCCTTCTCCAAGCCTTTTTGTAGAAAAATCTGTATTTATAGAGCTTGTGTCTGATCTCATTTGAATCTGAAAGGCAATTTGTTCTTGCTCAGCCCAGCAGCTGGAGAAATGAAGGGGGCCAGTGACAGTTAGGTATAGACCAAAACTGATAGGAACACCCCCAGTGGTAATCAGACGACTGAGGGTACACCTTCTGGATACCAGGGGCCAAGCATGCTTCTAGCGTAAGATAAGAAGGTACGATATCTCTTCTTTGCAGAGCCAGCTAAAGGAGACTGAAAGAACAGCTTTGCTACATTTTTAATGTATTTTATGTATTCTATTTTATGTATTTAATCTACATTATAAAATGAGTTGTGTTAGGTAGAAAGTTAGCTAATAAATGTTTTCAACAAATAAAGGCCATCTAGGCTAGTGACTATCATTATGCCCTGTGATGATGAATTCTGTAAATTAGCTACATATTGTGTGAGCCAAGGACTGCCTTCTCCCATATGAACCTTCCAGCCCACTCCAATGATCTTCAGAGGCCCTGCTAGAGTTGCCAGATCTCCCCTTACCTGCGGTGGGGGGCTCCCAGCTCTGCACAGCATGATGACACCCACTGGTAGTGTTTCCCCCCAAATGCTAGACTGTCTCCATGCAACAGCCCCAGCATGTTGAGGTCACTGCTGGTGACATCATTGCATCAGCGGCATCCCCACAGGATGCTGTTGTTTGGGGGTGGGGCTTCCCCCATCTGCCAGCTGGCTGGCAGCAGATTGGGGGGCCCAAAATCAGGGGATCCCCTGGCCCGACCAGGGGGATAGCAACCCTAGGTTTTGCTTCAGGTGGTCCTGCCATCTCAGGCTAGAAAGGGCCTTCACAGTTGTGGCACCAAAATTTTGAAACTCCCTCCCCAGGAAGATTCATCTGTTTCCCTCTATTGTTTGTCTTCTACCAGTGGCTGAAGACTTTTTTTGTTTTGTTTGGCATACTCCCAATAACTTATAGGCTGTCATCTCTGGTTTTGGTGTTATGTTTACATATTTTTCTTGAGTTATTTTATACATACATTGCCAGAGGCACTGCCTTACTCTTGGATAGCCCCAATAGCTGCGGCACCCCACTTTCTAACCTGAACCTGAGACCCAAAAACTCAGGCCAAGGAAGACCTGAAAACACAGAACAAGTCATAGCTCTGGAAACAGGGTCTTCATTTTCAGGTGACAACCAGGCAACCCTCAAAGCAAACCTCCAGTCTTCTCTCCCACGCAGGAAGATATGCATATGAAACAATGGCAGTTCCACCAGGTAAGACATCTACACCTAAGGGCTATTCAGAGGCCACCTGGCAAATAGCCCTGTCTCCAGAACCTCACCCAGCCCTTTTGTGTGATCCCATGTCTATATGTGATTTCTTTGTCTCAGTACTTGTCCTTCCTAGCTCCATCCCTCAGGATACCAAGATAAACCAATCAAATATTCAAATTATTAATTATCCTTCCTGATGCTAATCAGGAATCAATAATTTAATAATAATACTAATAATACTAATAATACTACTACTAATAATAATAATATACTTTATTGTCATTGTACATAGTACATAGTACAACGAAATTAAACTGCAGTCCTCTCCCATATTTTGCCTGTATCTGGAAACCTATTCAACTGCCTTGGCAGAACCTTGGCAAAATCCATTCAACTATCCCCAGTACAGTCATCCAGCACCTGGTTTAATCCCATTATAGCTAGACTCTGCGCCTCTGAGAGCTCATTGGTTACATCTAGGCCTTGCCCATCCTGATGCCACGCACCCCTGGGACTCATCATTGGCCCAGGTAATCTATTGTTCTCACCTGAGACCAGCCCCCAAGGCCTTCCATTGGTCTACATTGTTTTTCAATGTCTATATCCGTCCAGGCACATGGCCTCAGACTGTGTGCCTCTGCCCTGATACCAACTGGCAGTCCACCCCTAAACTCTCTGGATTTAGGCCATAATCACTTCTTCATAGACCTCTGCATGTCTGGACAGGTAGTATCACCCCATAACTGACCCCTCTATTAACTATCAATCACCTCTGCTTTCTTAGTTCTGTATTGTGTGTGTGAATGCTTGATTTTATGTTTGTATGTTTAAGAATCCTTCAGTGAAGAAATCACTGCTTTAGTAATCTAGCCTCTGCATCTATTCCTGGGACTGGGAAATCAATACACAGGTTCTGATCCTATATTTAATGCCTATTGCCATTTAGTATAATTCCCCACATTTATTAATAAAATTAAGGCAATTTGGCTAACACATACTTCATTTTAAATGTTGTTTGAATATGCCGTTTTACTGTTTTGATGTTCACCACCTCATTGACCTTATTTGGGTAGAAAGGAAGCATAGAAGTGTTTTAAATACATAAGCAGAGAAGCTCAGATATGCCTTGATGGTAACTGTTGGAAACAGAACGCTCATTTTGATGGTTTGAGGATGTAATCTCTATCTTGGTGCATGGGAGAGCTATTTATTATTCATTTTATTTATTATTTTCAATTTATATCCCACCTTGCCAAAGACTGGCTCAAGGTAGCAAAACTATGGCACCTGCCCAAGTGTTTCCTGGTGCCCATTTCCTTTTTGAGCCTTGGGAATAAAATCCAAAGGGTCTTGAAGAGAAAAGGAAAGAATAGGAAGGATTTCCTGTCCCCAAGTTTCCTGGTCTGCTTCCCACTGTCCTGGGCTTGATCCCAGTCAAGTAATAACTCAGGCTCCCCTCTTTTCAGTCATATAACTTTGGTATTAATTGCTTGCATCTGAGTACATCACATGCCATTACTGAGGGTTATAGATGAGTCCCAGAGCTGCGAAGATTGAACAGCTCTGAACTAGAGGACCATCAGCTGGCCTATTTAAAATTTATAGCAGATTTCTGCAACAGCATAACATTCCAGCAATCTTACATTTTGTGAATGTGCAATGATATAGCATATATATGTTAGACAAATGAACTTTAGGTTTGCTTTCATAGTCAATGTGTATAATCCTACTAAGGACAATGGTTCAAATACAGGAATTCCTAGTGACTGGCATGTTGCTCATAACCAGATCCATGTCATTAAGATTCTACCACAGACTTGACAATGTATTTAGTCTTTTAGGCTGTCCTTCTGCCAAGGGGCTAATGGTGGCACAGTTCTCCCCTCCTTTGTCTTATTCTCACAACAGCCCTGTGGGTAGGATTGCCAACTTTAGATTGGGAAATACCTGCAGATTTTTTTTTGGGGGGGGGTGGAGTCTGGGGAGGGCAGAGTTTGGGGAGGGACTTCAGCAGGGTATAATGCCATACAGTTCATCCCCAAACCAGCCATTTTCTCCGGGGGAACTGATCTCGGTCATGAGTAATAGCAGGAGATATGCAGGTGCCATCCCTGGACTGGCAATGCTACCTGTAGGGGAGATTAGGCTGTGAGAGAGCAACTGATCCAAGGTCACAAGTCAACTTCATAACCAAGTGGGCATTTTGAATAGAGGTCATCTCTGGCCACGGTACCACCCTGGCTCTCATATCACAAGAACAGACTGGTTTACAAGAAAAGAGACTTGAAAACAAGGGCTGGTGTTACACATTGCCAAACGCCAACTGCTTCTGACACATTTGCAAAAGCAAAAACAGAGTGATTTCATATGCATGTCATAAACTAAATTTACTACAATATTTCATCCAGTTCTACTCCTGTTCTACCCCTTCGTCTAATCCCAACAAAAGGATATCAAGGTCAAACATTTCCATTTTCTAATTTGTTTGCAACAGTTCAGAACAGAAATAGGTGGAGTACTTTTTTGCCATAATAGATTTGGCACATATTCTTTCATGAATATTGCTTCCTGTCTCCATACACCAATATATCAGAATCAACAGCATAAGCAGGTCAAATCCCAAATGCAACTACTGAGTTTCAAAAAAATAATGCAGGGAGTTTGTTGTGCAGTGCAGTGTGGAATTGGTTTGCCAATAGTTTATTTGCACACATTCTATGAAGAAAATTGCTTCAAGTGAGCTTAATTTTTTGGACACATACAAAGGGAGTCTTCATTATTTTTAATTACTTATCTCTTAAAGCCAACATCTAACTTTGGATACCTTGATTAATCCATGTCCCAGACTATGTAACTTCCCATCATGAGTTACAAATTTTTTGAACAAACAAACCCCTCATTAGCAAGTATTAGTTCATCAGATGAATAAATATCAAATGCTGAATTATCTGATTATGCATTCAAAATTCATTAATGAAAACAATCCCTTTGCTAACACCATCTCTGAGGCCTTGCAAATGGGAATGTACATTCTGAACCTGAATTAGCAAATACAATCCAAAATTGAAATACATATTTGATTTACTTTGAATATTCATTTTACTATTCACCTAGTATTTGCACAAGCTTATGTTGGGCATTTGTTATGTAAAATTCATGTAGCTGTAAAAACATTTTTGATAACCGGAGCTTGCCAACTGAATGTTTTGTTCCATGTGACAGATCTTAGTATTATTGTCAACCAAGTTATGCATTCAGATTTTAAATAATTTCAACTTGACCAAAATATTTATTAATGTCTTTCTTTTTGAAATCTATTTCCAATAGAAACTGAGTTCCTTGCAGGACCTCATTCCTGCAACATCTTCTTAAGAATGAATCAAATAATCACAGATCTGAAAGGCATCAGAAGTCAGTCTAATCTAATATTTTGCCACACGATAGGGCTATGTTCACACTTGTCTTGCACAAATCAAGACTGACAATCCAAAACTACAGCAGAGTGGATAGTCAGAAAGCAATTAACCCACAAGAATTTGCATGCAGAGCAAATGGCTGCAGAGAGGTCTCACAGAAACAAGTAGGGCTGCCAACCTCCAGGTGGGACATGGAGACATCCTGCAATTACAACTGCTCTCCCGACTACAGAGGGTGGACTCTATGGCATTAAATCCAACTGAGGTCCCTCCCTCCCTTCATCTTTGTCCTCCCCAGGCTCCACTCCCAAATCTCCACGAATTTTCCAACCTGGAGCTGGAAACCCTAAGAAGACAGGCCATAAGCTATAGGGAAGGAAGAAAAACAAAACAAGTCATTCAACAGTTTGAGTGAGAGGGGCAGGGGAGAGAAATTCTTCTGATCCCCAAATATGACAATCCTGAGGTTGAGCCATTCACAAAGTCTTTCACTACAGATCTGATTTATTTCTTTAAATGCCTGCACAGACAAACAAGAAGCATTACTGCTTCCTAACTGATATTTTTATGAGGGTGGTTCATTAATGGAAAGCTACCATCCTTCCTCAGCAATGACCCATGGGGAGGGAGAGAGTGCCCCTTTCGCTGCCTTCCATCTCCCATCTACTTCTGAGGAAGGGCAGCAGCTTGTCCTTGATGCAACCATTCTCTTCAAACATCTGCTTACTCAGGCAATGTCCTTCAAGATATCTCTTCTGTCATCTTGAGCAACATGATGAAGCAAGTCAGGTTCTTTTTGACATAGACTTGTCTTTCATCGTAAATGAAAATTGAAGTGAGCACTGACTAGGGATCCCACTGTTGCACTGGCCCCCTGTTTTTGGTGCGGAGGCCTGCTTCTGCCCAACCCCCTCCCCCTCCCCCTGAAATGCATTGACCTGATTGGAGGTAATAGCAAAGAATCCACGCTAGGGTGGCCATAAAAAAAAGACAGTGAAATTTGGATATCCTAATTTACATTCATACATGTAATTTTACACATTACTATAAATTAAATGAAATACTGCTCGCTATCCTACCACCTCTGCTTGCTATTCAGGTGTTGATGAGGAACTTTTCAAGGCCTCTGCTCTCCCTTATGGTTCATAATTTTTAATTCATTCCAAACAGTCTGGTTAAGCTTGAGCAGACCTTCTTCCAACTGCAGGTTCCTATGGCTACCCTGTGGATACGGAGTAATCTAACCTCCATAGATACTTTGCCTGCAGTTTCCCGAAAGGAACAGTGCTGGTCAAACAAAGCTACATAGCCTCAAGGCACTGGGGTAGGGAAAACTAAAGAGTCCCCAGCAGCAGCTCTCACTGATTTGGTGTCAAGTTGCAAGCTCTGGGTTGGGAAATTCCTGGAGATTTTTGGGGTGGAGACTGGGGAGAGATGGGTTTGGGGAGGAAAGGTACTTTAGCAGGGTATAATTCCATAAAGACTAATTTCCAAAGCAGCCATTTTTTCCAGGGGAACTGATCTCTGTCAGCTGGAGGTCAGGTGTAATTCTGGGAGATCTCCACATGGAGGTTGGTAAACCTAATTTGTTAAAACAGGTAGAGCTTAGCTCCTTGGGTGGCAGCCTGTCAAGGGTTTACAAAAAGGTTCTTCATTTAAAAAACAAAAAACAAACTGTGATCTGATCTTACCTCACAGAAGCAGAACCCAGACATTTCAGGGGACAGGCCACAAAAAAAGTGAACTGGTCCCTGAAAATCAGAGAATCTAGTCACATTGTATACAGATGAGAACATCTCTGTGTAGCTCTTAAAGGGCCTAAGAACTTACACAACTTGGGAGATGGTCAACCACTCTTTGTGGGTGAGCTGGCTCTCTTCCCGAATTACCCCCATCTCAGAGATCACAGCAGATAGGGCTGTCTTCTGCTTCACCAAGCACTCGAGCATGTCACAGGTGGAGTTCCAGCAAGTGCTCATGTCACCGATCAGGCAGTGCACTGGCATGCCTGTCATTGTCTGCTTCTTGCACAGCAGATGGGTGTCCTTCACACTGCAAGAGAAGTGACCCAAGATGTGCTGGCATTTCTGAAGGAGATACCTGAACTTATGGGTCTCAGCATCCAAACTGGGATTCTCTGCAGAACCCAGCCCCAAGGCATCCTTAACCACCAGGTGGAGAACATGTGCTGGAGGCGCAATGCCTGTGCCACTGCCCTCATGTTTGTGCCACCATCAGTCACCATGAAGCCCATGATGAAGTTCCTGCCTATTCATGCTACTGTTTTTCAATGGTAGCTGATATATGGCCTGCTGTGTGTGCCCGATCAAGTACTCAGTGTGGAGCAGAGCCTGACAATGGTCGGCCCAGTGGCCCTCACTCCACCTAACACTAGTTTCTCCATCCCCACCCACAGCATCACTGGGTTGCCACCAGTGTGCAGGAAGTGACAGATATGCATTGTACACCTCAGGGGAGGTCCAGATGTCAGACGTGAAGTGCACAGTTCTCCCATGACTGCAGGTCAGCATAAAGGCACACCTTTATGTGGTCCCTGGTAGCCCTGTACAATGAGGGCAACATGGCCCTGTTCCATGTGGTATGAGCAGGGTGTGTGTACCAGGGATAGGCATCCTGGAGCAGCATGCAGAAAGCAGTTTCTTCATAGAATCACAGAATTAGAAGGGGCCATACAGGCCATGTAGTCCAAAACCCTGCTCAATGCAGGGTTAGCCTAGATGGGGTGGCCAAATTGGCCAAATTGTGTCTTGGGAGCCACATGCGGCTCTTTCACGCATATTGTGTAGCTCCTGGCAGGGCAGCTGGGGAAGCGAAGGGGAGGCATAGTTCCCCAATTAGTCTTCCTTCCCCAGCCAGTGTTCCCCTTCCTGGGTAGGCTTGAGGCAGGGGGGAGCAGAGAAAGAAAGCAACTTTAGCTTGAAATGCATTCTCAAAGCCCCCCCAAGCCTACAGATATCACTGGACAAATAAATACCATTATCAAGATACATTTTTATCCCTTTTGTTTTTATTTTTGGCAGTCGCATTTAATGTTAATAAAAAGCAGATTTGCATTATTATTCAATAAAAACATGTCTGTAATATTTGTTCACATCATGTGGCTCTCAGACATCTAATGTTTATTCTATGTGGCTCTTATGTTAAGCAAGTTTGGCCACCCTTGGCCTAGATTATCCATGACAAGTGTTTGTCCAGCTGCTGCTTAAAGATTGCCAACCTCACCACACATCTCCGTCAGAGGTGCTTGACATCCCTTCACTACTGCAGAATGTTCAGAGACAGCACTGGAGGTGGTCACAGGACAACTCATCTCCTGGCTGGCTGGTTGTGGCTGCTTGGGCACCCCCACATAGCCTCTCTCTGCCCCTGAAGATGGTTCTGCAATCTGGAAGTTGAGAGATGATTGAGGTCTCTCCCTCCACTGACCCAGGCCCTTTGCAGCTGGCCCTGTGTGAAGCAGGGATCCTCCACCAGCTCTAAGTGCTTCCAGACTTCGTAAATGTAGGGGCATCCACACTGACTAGCAGCTGCAGGCACCCCTGAAGCCACCTCCTGTGAAGAGCTCGTGGCAGACACACCGGGTTCTTGGGGAGACAGGAAGAGATGCCTGAGGGGGTAAGGGTTGAGACGGCGGCACCTTGGGGTGCACCAGCATCTCTTCCTCTTGTGCCTCTGGCCTCCCCTCCTGTTCCTCCTCAGAAGGCCTGCTGGTCTTTGGAGGAACCAGAGCAGGGGCATTCAGCCTCTCCTCTCGCTCCTCCAGAAGCCTCTGAGTCCCTAGGGTGAGCTCCAGAGCCAGAACACTCTCGTCCCCAAAGCTCACCCCAAAAGACAGCTCAGGCAGCTCTTCCTCCTGCTGCTGAGCCTCAGCAACAACAACTGGAGGAGGGGCTGCCTGAGCAGCAGACCCCTGCCCACCTCTGTAGGGGGCACCTCAGCAACTGCCTCAATGAAGAGGGCCTTGTGTGGCCTCTTCATTGCTCCACTCCAGCCAGAGGACAGAGTGGTGGAAGGCGGTTGTGGAGTAGTGGAGAAAGCCACAATCCTCCCTCTCCCCTCCACCCCACTATTCTTCTTAGCCTTGCCCCCAGGTCCCCCCTACATTCCCTTCCTGCTGCTCTTTATTACCCCAGGCCAAACTCTTTACCTAGTACTTGCGGGGAAGGTATTATGCATCTAACTACCTGCACTGCAACCTTGACCTAATAGAGTCTGACACCTTTTTATGAACCCTCCCACCCAAAAACTAGGTGTTTGTCATTCAAAAGAGCCTAACCTACCCTTGTCTCAGTTTTTGTTTTCTTTCTTTTTGGGGGTTGTTGTTGTTGTTGTTTAAGTTTTTTAGAACTAGTAACTTCCTATACTGAATCCTGATTATGGTTTAATAAACTATCCTTGAGATGGAATAGCAAATCTTTTTAAGAATTTAAGGCTCTTTATTAAACTTCTCCTGACTAGATTCTGATGGAACAAGCTTCATTTCTTTTATGGAAATGCAGGAGCTCCATCCTGAAAACTGAAAAAGTACAGGACAACCTAAAGGGAAATTCATCTAAGAGCACCTGCATTCATTGAAGCTCACAGCACTCCATGCTGCTTTTAAAAAAGTTAATCTAGGCTATTATATCATTGTTTTGAACACACACAGCCTTGCCTCTTTTAGTATCCTCCTAGCACTGGCCTAGTTAGGGAGGAACTAAAGCCCTATGCTGAAATTTAATTAACAGTGTTTAAAAGTTTAAACAATTTCTACAACAGACCCTTTACTAAAAGCCTATTTAGCAGCACCTATTTCTTGTACTCAATAGCCCTTGAAACCAGAAACACACACTTGGAATACAGAACAGTGAACCTCAACACCCCCCCTACCCCCCAAAATGGAAGAAATACCAGAGGCGAAACTACTAGGGGAAAAGGTACTTAAGATAGAGACGAAAGCAAGAAGAACCTAAACCAAAAGTCCCTCCACACACCAGGCCAAAAAAAGAAAAGAGGGGAAAAGCAGAGGACACAAGCAAAAAAGCCTCACCTCCCTAACTCCCCCCCAAAAAAAAACAAAAATTAAAAAGATGTGAAGGATGGTGAAGGAAAGAGACAGAGAGAGAAAATTCAAATAAAATAATAAATTTTTACAAAACCTATAAGAACCCACACACACACAAGCCCCCAAAATAAAAATAAATAAATAAGTTAACCAAGTTTAAAACCAGCTCCAAAGAAGCAAAGCAGAAAGAAGGAACCCTTGGCCTTCTCACCTATCACCAGGCCCAAACAACAACACAAAAATAACTGTAAGCCACAAAATCAGAACTCTAAGAATAAAACCAAAAGGCCTGAGGCCCTTGGCCTCATTCCCCCTCCCCAACCACCAGGCCCAAAAAAGTTTCAAAAAACTCCAAACTGTAAGCCACAAAGCCAGAAAGAACTAAAACCTAACCAAAGGGAATCCCCCCAAAAAGACCTGAGACCCTTGGCCTCACCCCCTCCCCACAACCTACCACCCACCAAGCCCAAAAGAACAACTAGCAGTAAAATAGGAAAACTTTTTTAAAAAAATGTTGTTCAGGCAAACCAGTCACTTTCTTCATGCTTCTCCAGGCAGACAGGCAGGATCTGATCCAAAGTCCACAACAGAGCCTCTCAAGCAGTAGCTGAAGCCAAAGCCAGCACACACTCTCCAAGCCTCTCTCAGCAATGGAGTCTAGCTCAGCCAGACCCTTGCTTTTATACTCTTTGCCCATGCACAGAAGAATTTCAAAAAAGAACAAACTTCTGTGACTAAAGGACAATGTTCCCCCTAACCTGAAATCCTATTTGCCAAATTGCCACTGCTCCTTCCCCCCCTCCCTCCTGTCCCCTGGGAAATGGGTGTGGAAAGCAAGGTGGTTACTTAGTTGAACTTCACATCTGAAGACAACAGCCTTGCAAGTTGCAAACCTGCAATGCAGTGCATTTGCAAAAGCATTGCAAAGATTGGCTCTAAGGCACTACAGCTCCCCTTAAGGTGCTTTTGCCATTGGGCTGCAGAGATACCTACTTCCCCCTCCCTCCTGTTGCCCTGGAAACTAGAACAAAAGGTGGGAAAGAGCTCTAAAGGAGAAAACCGAAAGTTAACTTTGTAGCCCTTTAAACCTCTTCACCACCAGCTGTTCAGTATAGCTAAATATACCTCCCAAAATTTGTCTGTATTTGGGATCAGCTATACTGGTAGCTGGTCAGATTCTCTGATCTGTATTCAGCTACATAATACCCAAAAAATACCACTAAAGTGTTTTCCAAGTTTTTTTTTTTGGCTTGGATACAGCCAAATGCACACCCCTACTGTCTCCCTCTTCCTCCTGCTATCCACCACTCACATCCAAGGAAGCTGACATGCAAAGTGATGGAATTAACATCTATCTGTACTTATAATGGGCAAGGGTGCATCTATGTACACATTGATGATGCATAGACTAGGACAAGCCCAGACCTGTCCCACCCAGAGTACTTAATACTTACCATAAAATTCTGTCTACAGAAGGCTTTACCATATGTCCACTTCACCATTACATTACTCATAAAAGCACAGGAGAATCTGTGTTAACAGAAACTGTGTTCCCTGGATTCCATGCTTCATCTTCTGCCAGGAGTTTTGTTGTTAAAGCAAAACATATGATCTAATTTGTGGGTGTTCTACTTAACCTTATCTCACCTAATGGAAATGCCTGAGTCCTTTTGACCAATTTATCTAAATCAGGGGTGTCAAACATTCAGCCCGGGAGCCAGATCAGGCCGCCAGAGGGCTTCTGTCAGGCCTACAGTGGAACTGGCTGTCTTCTGCTTCTTCTTCCAGTTCTGCTGCTGCTGTGTCATCGTAGGTTTGCAGCTTACAGATACACACCTGAACAGCACAAGATTGCAACAGCACAGACATTTGGGTGCAATCATTCAGAGCAAGAGGTGTCAGTTATCAGAGACTGTTAAATAAACAAAATATTGCAAGAGTGCTAATGTTTTAAGCATGTTTTTATTTTAAGTTAAAAAATCCTTTGTGTTTGTGTCCTTTATAAAGTTTATATCTCTGCTACCTGGCATTACATTTTATGACACACATGGCCCGGCCCAACAAGGTCTCATTTATGTCAGATCTGGCCCTCATAACAAATGAGTTCGACACCCCTAATCTAAAGTTTGAATAATAAAGTACAGAATGTTAGAGAATAGAAGCTGGCACAGTAATTACTCACTACCCCCACTTAGATCCACCACCACTTAAGAGATCTACTGTTCCTTAACCCCCTGAGACACTACAGTATGGAGTGAGACAATAGGACATAACAACAGTATTCTGTGAAAAGTCTTCAGGCACATCTAGAAGTAATGAGGGTTTCAGTTTAAATAGCCATCTTATGCAGGGGAGATGTCCAATGAATGAATGAGACATCTCATGAATATTCAGAAGGAGTGAAGCAGATTGCTTTCAGCTAAATATGATTACAATGATGGTTAAATTAAGCTGCAGCTTTAATGCATAAAAGCATGACGAATAAAGAACATACAGTACAGAGACAGATAGGTTTGGCCAAACCCGATAATATACACATAGACTAAAATAAAGTTCCTCTGTAAAAGGAATGAGTAGGAGAACTGGATACTAGATTTCAGGAAGGTTTCTATGGAAACACTATCTTTTAATTTTTTTTGTAAGAGATGGTAAATGCTTTGGAGATAACAGATTTATTGAAGATCTACGACTAGAGGAAAACACTCTGGGGGGAAGGTTATAATGAGTAAGACAAATATTATCTTCTGCTGAGACAAGGACTAAGCTATCCAAGCAAAAACTTCCCCATGATGTATGGAAGCTTAGATCTCTGAGGCACAACTGTGACTAAAGTTTTACAGAAAGGACATGGTATCTGATATTTGTTGATTACACCAGAGAGGGATGGGAACAGGTGGTTTGAGATCAGGGCTCCAACTTCTCATTTTCTGAGGAGTGCTGCAGATACAGTGATAGTATCCAATTCCCTTCCTGAACAGATGGAACTAATTTCTCAGTCAACAAACTTTTGCTAGGGTTTTAAGGGCTTAATTAAAGTGAAATTAGAGGGGAATCTGTGATCAGTTCAAAAAGCAGCTGTAAGCGAGAGTATGGATCCAGGCTGCAACCCTGGGGAACAAGTGGGTAAATTCCTTCCCATGCTATTTTTCCTGATCAAACATATCCCCCTCCCCAGGCTGCAAACAGACAGACAGAACATCAGAGATCTTTTTGAATTTTTTTTAAAAAGTTGCATAAGAATGTTAGTTTGATAGAGAAGGTGATACTGGAGGAGGAGCATTTAACTCTTTCCTTCTGTATCATTTCCTCAGCTCTGCAGAGGTGGGAGGAAAGACCATTTTTCTCCTGTCAATTTTGTCACTGGTTTATCCCTATTGCTTTGGGTTCCCCCCCCCTTTTCCACATGTGTTTTGCTCCCTCTGGGACTACTAGAGAAAGCAAAATACTTTTTTTGGGGGGGGACTTCTGAAGCAATAGTGACAAAAATTACAGTGCGGCACAAGCCAGTAGCTTTGGGGAGGCTGATTTAGACTAAGTAAAACAGCAGCTTATTGCTTCCCCAACATGATTTTCCTGATCAAATTTGTAGCACCAGATAACTGCTTTTAAGTAAAATAAAAAACATGGGAGATCCTGGTCACAGATCTCTTCTACCACGTCTATTTAAAATCAAAGGACCTGCTTACATCCATATTATTATTAAGTAACAGCTACAGTTGTTAGACTGGTATTCACCAAATATACTTTCCATGGCTGTTCTCTTAAGCAAGCCTTTCTAGAACCTTTAATGGTATTTCTCCACTTTCTTTCCTATACCTCCTCCTTTATCCCATTCTGCCACAGAACTCTTCCAACTTGCTTTCAGTCCTCTATACAGTTTACCATCCCAGCCAACCACAGGCAAGCCTTTAAATTACAAACATCCTAAAAGGAATTTTTTCCTGTTCCTTTTAACTTTATCATTTGGTATTTACCTATGGTTCAGTTCAACCATAGAGTTTGGGGAAAATGTTAGAGCATCACCCAGTGCAATGACATCATAGTAAGCCCTGGCTGAAAGATTTGGATCGGCCAGTAGTTTGTTTCTGGGCACAATTTAAAGTACTCGTTCTTACCTTTAAGACCTTAAATGGCTTGGAGCCTGGATACTTGAACCAGCCTGGCATGTATCTTACTGTCTTTTACATGCCAGCTGAAAAGGGGTTTTTCCACATGCTTTTAATTAAGGCATTTCATCTGTGGTCTGCTTCTTGCCTGAAGACTATTGACTATCCTTTTTAGGCTGTTGTTTCATGCTGCTGTATGCCCTGACTTAATTTTAAGGGTTAGTTTATGGCTTGTTTTTAAAATGGCTTTTTGATTGATAATTTTTATACCTTTTTTATATACAAGCAGGTCCCTGGAGAGGCAGCATATATATATTTCCTAAATACTGTCCAGCCCACCAGTTAGACTTCTCCTCCAGAGCACTGCTCTCTTTGCCCCTTCCTTCAAAGATGAGAGCGTTATGAACCAGAGACAAGGCTTTTTCAGTGATGGCTCCTTGCATGTGGAATGCCCTTTTGAGGCTCACCAGGTGCCTATTTTACTATCTTTCAAGTACCAAGCCATAGTACTTTCCTTTACTCACGTTTTTAACTGAATAGTTTGCCATCTTTTTTAGTTGTTGGTTGTATGGTCTGTTTCTCTCACGAGTGCTGTTTTATGAATACTATTTTTATGTTCCTTGCTAAAATTGTCTTTTAATGCAGTTGAATACTGTTTTATGCTGTTTTATAGCCCTAATAAGCTCTGTTTTCTTTTACTGTTGCTT
The DNA here is from genome assembly GCA_029375565.1 of Gekko gecko. Classification (NCBI taxonomy): domain Eukaryota; kingdom Metazoa; phylum Chordata; class Lepidosauria; order Squamata; family Gekkonidae; genus Gekko; species Gekko gecko. Next base: position 144,830,073 of record JAPDNY010000006.1, read on the forward strand.
TTAATGCTGGTAATTACTTATCTTTTTTTGCTTTGACTTTTCTTGCAATTATTTTTGTTTCTTTTTAAAATCTGGAGCAGGTCTTTGGAGAAGGAGCATATAAATTCTCTAAATAGTTGATGATCGGTATGAATATGTATGTATACCCACTGATGCCTAAAGTATGAGCAAAGTGTATACATTTTTAAATGGAAATAGTGCCCCCTTCTACACTTTCTCTTACTGCACTCCATTGCTTTCAGCATCTTCCTTATAGTTCAGCTTATTCCTAGTATTTGAACTTCCAGAAGAATACTGAAAGCAACACAAAAAAGGGGACTATATATATTGGTCTCTCATAAGCAGGTCTGAACTTTATATTTAATAACAATAACTTCATAAAACCATCTAGTTCTTTCTTGCAACATTGTGGAATGCACTGTACCCTCCCCTGTGGTAGTCTTAAAGAATGCAGTCCTTAATTGTATTTAGGGTTGCTAACTCTGGGAGGTTGGAAATACCTGGAGATGTGCAAGTGGAGTCTGGGGGGGGGACGGAACTTGGCAGGATATAATGCTGTACAGTTCACCTAAAGAACGAGGGCAAAGAGGAGGCTGTGGGGGCAGCCTTTAAATGCCTCCAGACCTGCTAACGTTGTCTGTCCCTGCCTCTTTCTTTCTGGGAAAGGCAAGGCTGCCCCCCCATGCACACACCTGCAGGTGCCAGTTGGCTCTGTAGGTGAAGGAGCCATGCTTCTCCATAAGAAGTGGAATAGATGTTTTAGATAAGTGTACAGAAAATAAACAAGTGATTTATGTAGCCTGGAGAACAGTTGTGATTCTGGGAGATCTCCAGCCCCACCTGGAGGTTGGCAACTTGACTTGTATTGCACAGTACATTTATAAGTTAATGCATGAGAGGGGACAGGATTTAGCTCCCTTCAGCCATACACTTCATTTTTGTTGAAGATGAGAGAGAGAGAGAGAGAGAGAGAGAGAGAGAGAGAGAGAGAGAGAGAGAGAGAGAGAGAGAGAGAGAGTGCACTTTACATCTGCACTTTAGATGAGAACTGGTGAACACATGTATAAATGTGCATAAATGTGTGTGGTTTCCCTTGTAGATATTCCAGTTCCATCTGGTTTCATAAACCATAATGCTAAGCTGAGGAATTAAAGTTATACTTGCTTTAAAAAACTTTATATATTAAAGGAAAGATTCAGCGTTTGAGGTATGATGATGAGATAGAAAGAATATACAAATGAGGGGAGAGAATCAGGAACTGACAAACATTAAAACAATAAATGTTCCACTACTGTAAAATGTCACATCATATTGAAATAAATATTTATAATACAACATAATATAAATGTTATTCAATATGTTTCTGTCTGTTTGGCTGCTATATCATCAGGTGGCATTTTAAGAGTGTTGCAGTATTGTACTTGGTTATGCTTACATCATGGTTTTTGTGTTGCTGTTTTTATTTAACAAGTAATGCTTTATTATAGTTCTAATTTTATAGTATAGTAATATAGTTCTAGTTTTATTGGTCCTATTTTAATACATTTTTGTCTAATATATGTTAGCCACCTTGGACTTTTTTTTTTAGAAAGGTAGTGGTATACGTGTCTTAAATAAACAGCATATGTAGTAGGTATACTGGATTCAGGAATACTTAATGGAACCAGAAGCGTGAGGGGGGAGAATAAATCAGCATTACGTTGAGCAAAAGTTGGCACTGATCATTTTCATGTAGGGCTACCAACCTCTTGGCAAGCCAGTTTGGTGTAGTAGTTAAGTGACTGGACTCTAATCTGGAAGAGCTGGGTTTGCTTCCCCACTCCTCCACTTGCAGCTGCTGGATGACCTTGGACAAGCCATAGTCCTGTCAGAGCTGTTCTTGAAAAAGAGCAGTTTCTGTCAGAGCTCTCTCAGCCCCACGGACCTCACATGGTGTCTGTTGTGGGGAGGGGAAAGGAAAGGAGTTTGTAAGCCACTCTGAGACTCTGAGTAAAGGGCGGGGTATAAATCCAATCTCCTCTTCCTCCTCCTCCTCCTCCTCCTCTTCTTATTCTTCTTGGAGGGGCATAGAGATCTCCCAAAATTACAACTGATCTCCAGATAGGGTTAAACAAAGAGAACCAAAACTAGGGAAGTCAAACTAGGGAAGTCAAAACCATAGAGTTTTTGCCCAAATACTAGAGCATCGCCCTAACATCCCAGATGTGATGACATCACTTCCGGGTCATGTGGGCAATGACATAGGCATGTTGCTGCACGTTGGATGGATCTCCTTCTTTGGGGGGTAAGTTCCCCCTGCCGGCCAGTTGATCAGCAGAGGGGTGGTGGGCCTGTTAGCAGTGGACCCTCACCTCCACCAGAGGGTCTGGCAACCCTATTTACAGGCCACAAAGATCAGTTCACTTGGAGAAAACAGCTGCTTTGGAGGGTGGACTCTATGGAATTATAGAAGCTTTGGAATCTTGGCTCTATGCAGGCCCATCAGCATGATGCACAGAGACCACAAAGAACAACAGATTGTTCAGGTACAGCAGAATCTGAGACAAATTTTATCACCTCCTTTGTTTCTCATACACAGTTACTCATTTCTTCTCTTTCAGGTTGACTGACAGCTTTTGGTATAGCCACAGTTTACCGGATAGACACATTTCTAATTTTCACTTCTGGCTGTCTCCCAGCTGTTCAGAGAATCAGCATGGTTCGTAAAGGCAGCAAGTGACTAAGAGGGCTGCTATTCTATTCCTAGCTTTCTTAAGCCCAAACAACACATGATGTCAGGGATCTGTGTCTGGATCCCCCAACATGTAACACATAAAATCAGCTGGGAGGGAGGGCAAGATGGATCAGGGCTACGGTGCTAGGGGAAGGGGAGTTAACTCTTCCCTACTCTGCACTTTCACCAATCAAAAATTTCTTCCTGGGCTGCTTTAAACCCCACTTGTGAGGAAAAGAGGCCAGGATTAAAGTATTTGTGGTTGAGATATTATAAAGCAAGGTTACCAACTATTTTTATGGCACAGCTCATGTGCCTTTAATAGTTGTCTGAGATACGTAAGCTAACTCAGTCAATTAAAGCTATTCTGGGTGTGGAAAAGCTTTCCTTGCTAGGTATCTGTCTGTCAACCAGCTCTGATGGGCATGGGGGTGGCCTGGCCAGAAAAGAAGGCAGCAAAGCCAGCTTGAACAATCAATTGCTCACAGGAGATTTATATGAGATTAAAAGTTTATGATTTTGTCTTTGTTGCATAATGGAGTACGGTATTACTGGATAACACATTTCAATCAGTTTCCAGGTCTACTTTCATTGTCAGAGCTATGACTAGAAGACACGGAATTATAGTTCTACAGAGAGACGCGGGATCCCTAACAAAGAATTCTCATCCTTTTTGCTCCCTCCACCCCTGATAGAATTTACAGTTTTGAGACATTCCTCAATATTTCACACTGTTACGGAACTGGTAGTTTATGGGTGCCCTGACTTGGATGACCCAGACTAGCACTCTCTCATCAGATCTTGGAAGCTAAGCAGGGCTGGCCCTGTTTAGTATCTGGGTGGGAGACTGCCAAGGAAGTCCAGGGTCACTACACAGAGTCAGGCAATGACAAGCTACCTCCAAACATCTCTTGCTTTGAAAACCCCAGGAGGTTGCCATAATTCAGCTGCAACTTGAAGGCACTTCCCACCACCAATTTATGGGTGTGTCCTTACTTCTAGTTTAAGGACAAGACATTTTACAGTGCAATCCTAAGAATACTTACTTGGGAGCAAGCTCCATTGAATAAACCTGAGTAGGATTCTGAGTAGACTTTGCTCTGCCAGTTTATCTTCATGTCTTTGTCCTAATAAAAGGGAATTACAAGACTTTCACCCGGAGATTTTGCTTTGTTCTAATGTGACTTCTTTCAGTTTCATTTTTACGGCTCGCTAGATTTGTTGCAGAATGTCATGCCAGTCAGAATGGATTCAGTCCTATTTCACACCTGTTTACTTTTGCAATGTGAATGTGCCCTCTGATTCCCATATAAAATCAGAGACAGCATGAGAACATATGTCTGTATCTGTTTACTGATCTGGCTTTAATGGAAGCGATCAAGCTTGTGTATGCTGGTTTATTTTTAAAGTGTTGCCTATGCTAACATTTTGGGTAGTTAAAGTTGTTAAGAGAAATGATTAAAAAAAAAAGCCTTGGAACCTCAGCCAACATGAACCACACTGTATAATTAGCACTAAACAGACACTGCAGAAATGCAGGAATCAACAGCAGGAGTGGGTGGGTTTGCATTTCTAGAGCCAGACGCCAACATTTTGCTTGCGCAATTATGCCATTCAGCTCTGTCCAGTAAACCACTTGCACTGCTGCCAGCCAGGCACAACTCAGAGAAGAGTGGAGATTCTGAGGTTCTGTTCTCTTGAGATGTTCTGTATATTTGACTGTGCAACTTGTATACCACAGGGGAAAAAAAAATGTCATCGGAAGCTTGGTTACATTATATACATCTGTCACTTGTTTTACTTCAGCAACACATCCACACTGTTAGTTTATCAGTTTTTCCTTCCGCTTGTTTTAATTTATTCACACGGGACCCATGCCAAGAGCAAATTGTTAGACAAACTACGAAGAGATTCAAATCATCGACCATACAGTCTGTCAGGAGAATTCTCAGTGCATGGGAAGGAACACAGCTAGTCCACTAGCTCTCGAAGCATATCCTTAAGGTGGCACAGACAATAGCCAGACTAAGGAGGTAGGATTGCCAATATTTTGGAACTGGCCCTGCTCCCTCACCTTACACAGCCGCACAATCTGCAGGCATTAGCAAATGATAATGCCTAAATCTGTGCTTTGGAAAGCTGTACTTACTGCTTTCAGCAAATCAGGCTGCCACAAGTCTAAACTTGATTACCTTTTAACTTTTTCTTTTTTGTTATTAGCAGTGTTGGAAGCCTATTGGGGGGGTGGGGGGTGGGATGAAAATCTTTTTAAATTGTATTGGTAATGATGTTTAACAATGTTGAATGCATCCCAATAAAAATTTTGTTTCAAAAAAAAAAAAGCAAAAGCAAATCAGGCTGCCATTAAAGTTTTGTTTAGGAAGAATGGCAATCAGCTGGAAGGACTCCAGCCTAGGGCAATGAAGCTGGCGAGGAGTTTGGGGAAACTGCCCTATGAAGAGAGGCTGAAGGAGCTGGGAATCTCTGCACTGGAGGAGAGACGCTTATGAGGTGATATGATTGCCACCTAGCAATATCTAATGGGATGTCACGCAGAGGATGGGCAGATACATTTTTGTTCATGTTGGATGGCAGGACTCAGACTAATGGATATAAATTATAGGAAACGATGATTCATCTAAATTTGAGAAATAAGAATGGATTTATACTCCACCCTCCTCTACCCATAGGAGTCTCAGAGTGGCTTACAATCTCCTTCCTGCAACAGACACCCTGTGAGGTAGGTAGGGCTGAGAGAGCTCTTTTAGGAACTGTCCTTGAGAGAACAGCTCTGAAAGAACTTATGACTCACCCAAGGTCACACCAGCAGCTGCGTGTGGAGGAGTGGGAAATCAAACCCGGTTCTCCCAGATTAGAGTCTGTGCTCTTAACCACTACACCAAAATGGCTCTCTAGAACTTCCTGATGTAAGATTTGTTTCAAGTCTACTTGCATTTGTTAGTCCAGATGCTGTGACAGCTCCATACCTCCCTAGAGGAAGACGTTATTGGTTTGGAGACCTTGCGTACTATTGGTCTGAAGGCCCCAAACAAGGATCACTTCTACAACACTGAAGAATTTTATGGTGGCCTCCACATAGACCAAGATGCGTGGGGGACCCTCAAGGTCTTGTGGTGGGGGGCATCTCATTTCCCCCTCCCCCACTATTTCCTCTTTCCCTTCCAGGAAAGCAATGGCCACTGAAGGCATTCCTTTTTAAAAAAGTTACAAACATTGCTTCTATTATTTGGAGGTGGTTAACCCCCTGATTTTTAAAAAAAGATTTCACATTTTCCTGCAAACCTGAGCCTTTATTCAAGTCTGTAAAAAAATCTGTCTTGCATGTTCAAGGCTAAAGTCTCTGGACTTAAGTATCCACAGATTTTGCCAGCATGGTGTAGTGTTTAAGAGCAGTGGCCTCAAATCTTGAGAACCGGGCTTGATTCCTCATTCCTCCACATGAAGCCCGCTAGGTGACCTTGGGCCGGTTATAGCTCTCTCAGAACTTTCTCAGCCCCATGGACCTCATTGCCGATATCCAGGTGGTAGCTGGAGAGCTCCTGGAATTACAACTGATCTCCAGGCAATAGCAATCAGTTGCCCTGGAGAAAAGGGCTGCTTAGGAGGGTGGACTGTGTGGCATTGTACCCTGTTGAGGCCCCTCTCATTACCCTCCCCTGGCTTCACCCCAAAATCTCCAGGAATTCAGAACCCAGAGCTGGCAACTCTATGTGGGGGAGAGGAAGGGAATATGATTGTAACCTGCTTTGAGACTCCTTAAGATAGAGAAGAGTGGGTATAAAAACCTGCTCTTCTTCTTCGTATATGGAAGTGGCCCATAGTTTTGGCTTAAATCCCCAGAAACACCATGTCAATGTGTGCAGGAATTGTCCCAGCATAACATCTTGTTATTCAAATCTGAAACAAATATTAACTTCCCAATTTTTTAAAAAAAATAAGATTAAGGCTTTGTAGGATCAGGTAACCTTCCCTCTGATCTCGCTTCTTCAACCTGCCCTCTCTGGCACAAAAGAAAAAAAAAAGTATGAACCCAATCTTCATTATTGGTGGGACTCAATAATAGTAACTGAATATATTATTAACTCATTGTCTCCAAATGTCCAATGTTAACTCATTGCACAACAAGTTCTTACTACAGTCATACAGCAATTCCTCAAGAGATCTAGCCGCACCTCTGAAGTGTCACAACACCTAATATTTTTATCAACTTATCCTTTCTCTTGAATGCAACTCTGGGGAAAATATATATATATATATATGTTAATTAGACTTTTAAAAGGAGCTCATTACCACCAGAAGAAGCAAAAGAAGACCAAGTCAATTTCACAGGAATACCTCCTGCTGCCTCCTCTATTTTGAATAAACCTTTCTGCCTCATTTCCATTTATCTCTGCTTAGCAATTCCAGCTCAATCAACACCTTTATAGATTGGAGCAACACTCAAGAGTAGCATCACTCGTTTTACTAGAATAATCGTTTTATAAGTCTGGGTAGTGTTCTAACCTCAGAGTGACTCTTGGTTGCACTGAGGCTAGGCAATAAAATTCAGGATTAATATCTTAAAATACAATAGACTTTCCAGATGGTATTTCTGGTGCAAGAGAGGGAAGCTGGGAGGCTGCTCAGAGAGGGGGTGAGCAGGTACACATGGTGAGGTGAGTGGAGTTGAAGCTGTCAAGAAACAGAAAGGAAATTGCTAGGGGGCAGAACTATGAGGCTGAAGTAGAATAGTAAGGGGGAATGGCAGTGACAGCAGAGAAAGAGGAGTTGTGCTGCTTTTTTCCCTCCTGCCTCCTCCAGCCACAGCCCAGAGAGGATTGGTGAAGGCCCTACATGGGGAGGGTGGAGCCAAGTGATCAGCACTGCCACCACCACACTAAAAGGTGACCATGAGGGAGACTGGCAAAAGTAGGCACGTGGAGCAGCAGTTTGCTGACAGAAGGACAGGACTGGCAGGGGAGAGAGGAGGAGGAGGAGGGCTGGCATATGGATTAGGAGGCAGCTTCTGAGGGAAAAGATGTTCCAGCCTCAGAAGTTAGTGGAGGAGTGAAGGGAAAAATGGACACTGCTGTCACCATTGCACCTATGAACAGCCACAGAGCTGGGTGACAGAGTGAGTGCTGCGACTTGTGGAAGATGGTGATCTCCTTTCCCTTCTCTCCCCCCCCCCTTGTTCTCAGCCCGTGAGGGAAAAGGGGTTGTGGGAGAACAGAAAGCACCCCTCAGAGGTTTCGGAAACAGCCTCTCCATCAGGCCTTCCCCTCAGCCCTGCTGTTTCCATGGAATGCAGCTTTTCAGCATGATCCAGCACAGAGGACTAGGTCCTGATACTCAACTGATAGAATATCCTCTTTTGAAGCAATTTTTCTTCAAACCTTGAGAAAGCTTTGAAGTGAAACGTGGAGATATTAGGCTTGGTCACATGTTGGAGAAAGAGGAAAAGAAACCAGGAAAAGCTACAAATATACTGGTAGACTAATTTGTGGGTGTATATATGGAATTGTATTTCTGGAAGTGTTTACTTCAGAGCAGGGCTATTTTTGGGCAGGAACACACAGGAATGGGGTTCCAGCTGGCTCCTGATTTGGCCAAGCCCAGCAGGAGCTCATTAGCATAATAGGCCTCACCCAACAGCAGAAACTCATTAGGATTGGCTACATTAGGGGTGTGTGGCCTAACATGCAAAGGAGTTCCTGCTACAAAAAAAGCCCTAAGTTTTGACAACAAACAAGGTAAGAATAAGAAGCAAAAGATGGATATGGATGACCACACTTCTGGTAACATGGGGTGTGGTCTAATATGCTAATGAGATATGCTGTTGGGTGTGGCCTAATATGCTAATGAGATGTGATGTTGGGTGTGGCCTAATAAGCTAATGAGATGTGCTGTTGGGTGTGGCCTAATATGCTAATGAGTTCCTGCTGGGCTTTTTCTACAAAAAAAGCCCTGCTTCAGAGTCACTGTTTTGGTAGAGTAGGATTCACCTGTAGAAAAAACTACTCAGGGTTTGCTCACTACTCCAGAGTCACTATCCTCTGTTTAAGTCTATATAGTTACAATAGTCATTTGCCTATACTATTTGTAACTGGTTTACTTAGATATATAAGTGAACAGTCTACATAATTTGTAACTGGATTACTCAGATATATAAGAAAATAATATAAGGATGGTATTTTAACTATTTTGATATTAGCATCACAGTTCTTGTTGTTGGTGGTTTCTGTGGGAACTGCAGAAGGGATGAGAACTGCGGGTGGGAGGATCTGGAAGAGCTAGGTTCATACCTCCTGCTCCTGAGCTAGGACACAGTAATCTGGGTCAGCCTGGCCTGCCTCAAAGGGTTGGTGGTGGTGGTGGTGGGGATGGGGATGGGGCAGTGGAGGGGGAAGTCTGGTGTGCCACCTTGAGATCCTCAGAGTTTGGTTAGGGAAAAGAGGAAACAGAGTGAGAGACAGATTGTAGCTGTGCTTGGCTGCTGAGGCTGGGGAAATGGGGGGTGGGTGCTAAAAAGCTACTTTATTTACTTGCAGGGAAGATGACTCATTTCCTAAAAGTGCTTTATATGCAAAAAGTAACTAATTTGTATAGAAATAAAAGACACACACCCCTTTATGATATCCCTTGGAAAAAACCTAGTCTTGCATATAATTAAATACATTTATTGGGGCTTTTGTGGATTCCTCAGTAAATCAATTGCTTTTACTCTTAGGAATCAATTGCTTTTGGTTGTATTTTGAGTAAAAAATATCACTGATTGGCTTTGCCTGTGTCACTTATAAAGTTTATATCTCCACTGCCTGGCATTACATTTTGTGGCACATATATCCCGGCCCACAAAGTAGCATTTATGTTAGATCTGGCCCTCATAACAAATGAGTTTGACACTTCTGAAGGATAAAAGTTTAAGCATCCTTCTGCCATTCCTCTACTCACATTTGCTGCTCGCCAAGGCTCCTTTGAGCTAAACACACATACATGCATACAGAAGCAATGGAGACACAATTTGTGGGTAGCATCTAATTTGGCTCTCGTGGCCCTTTCCAATGAGCAAATGCCATACACTTGCATGTAGGTAACAGCATGCAAGCTGCAGGTCAATCCGTGCATCCAAAAATAAAGCACACACATGCATCCACCAGATCAGATTTGAGTGCAGGTGTCACGTATGACAATTTACAGATTTGACTATTTCCCAAACCCATGGCTAAAAGGGCTTCACTGGTATTGGTTGTGCGGCAGTTTCCAGTGTAAGTAAATCACTTTTCAGAACTCTAACAGAGGCTGACATTTTTCTAAAAGTAGTATTTCCACACCTTTCCACACACCTGCTAGGGAAACCATTGTCAACAACTGTCTGATGAGCTAAGGACTTGTAAATCAGCAATACTTATAGACTAGCTTTAGCTGCAACAGAGTTAATGGTGATTTGAACTGCCTAAGCAAAAGCCATTTCAATGCCTGGCAGCCATTCAACTTTACCTTGCTTTCTTGCGAAGCTGCTCACATACGCGACTAGAAAAACAACAACCTTAAATAGCCATCATGTGAATGAGTGACTTTCACCCCAGGCCAATGAATTGGCTCAAACGATGTTGCATCAGAAGCAGCCCCTAGTTCTACCACTAAAGCATTCTGTTACAGGGTAATTACTAACTGCAATGCAGAAAGTCTGTATTGGGATCCTGTTGTTTCAAGTTTTCTAGCAAAAGACAGATGTATCTGGTTTTCTGTCCAACATCTTATCCAGTACTGGAAAGTGACTCAGTCACACGGATGGACAACCTTGCCAGCAGAAAAGAGAAGCCGAAGCTGTAACAAATACAAGCCAATCCAGTCTCCATTGACTTGGACTTTGATAGTCATCCTCCTGTGAAGAAGAACACAGCTTTTGAATCATTTTATTTTCATTTATTGATGTCACTGTGGCAAGCTGCACTTTTAACAGCTTACAAGTGCTGTACAAACAGGTAAAGGATTGTGCAGGGTTAATTCTTCACAGAGCCAGAGTGCCTTGAGTGACAGGCTGCTCCAAGGAATCTGATTGTTTAGCATAAGCTGAGCAGAGACAGTCTTAAGAGAGCTGCATGCTGAGGAGAGTGTCAGTCAGATTTCTGCCTTGACTGAGTTGAGTCTGATTTCAGCCTTATCTGAGAACAGTTTTACACAGATAGGAGAATGGGGAGAGAGTTGACAAGGAAGCATGGGAAGTTAGGCGAAGACTCCCATTTGGGCCAAGGAAAGGGGGTAAATCTAGTGAGAATCTCCCTACCCAGTTAAACAGGGAGTTAGCACTGAAGAGTGGAGAGATCCTTGGTCTGGTGTGGTTAGAAACTGCCTTTAGAGATCTTAAGAGTCAGTTAAAAACTCAAGATGTGTACTGGTTTTTCAAGATAAGTGGTTTGGGTACTGGGAATAGTGTACCAAAAGAGAGAAAGTGTACTGAAGTGTTTGGATCAAAAGCTTCTCAACATAAAGATTTAAGTAACTGTGAATAGCTTAAGAAACTCTCATTAGCCTGAAACATAAGAACTAAAGTCTGTGCATGAACTGGTTTTAACTCAGAGTTATCTATATTGAGTTACCTCAGTAATTTCAACCCCTGATTTCACCTGGCCTTTCCCCTCTATGTTGAATAAAATATTTTGTTAATTTTGAATTTCAAAACATTTAAAGTACCATTTTAAGGGGTTTAAGTTAAAGGGAGTTCCTGACCCATCCTTCAGGTTCCTGGGCTGAGCCAGCAGTAAAATATCAGTCTGAGACAGGGTGAGACAGCTACAGTTCTTCAGGAAAGAAGAAAACAGACCACTAGGACTGCTCAGTCAGAAAAGCCAATAGAAATGGAGGGAAAATCTTGCCTCTGAGGAAGGGAAAGGGCAGGGGGTTGTCATAGTCACTAAGAAGACTTCTTTGTTTTGACTGCAGATTGTCTTTCAAGGCTGGGTTGTTATGGAAAAAATTGAGATAAGCTTCCTAAGTCAAGATTTCAAACATGAAGCGATGATCTGAAATGAGGGTGGAGAAAGGAAGGACTAGGAGAAGAGGGGAGAGCAAACTTTGGGGATTCTGCAGATAAGCTGCAAATGGCAAAATCAACCACCACCCATATATGTGCTTTCTTTGTTGTGGGTCCTTGTGGAATGGCCTACTCGAGGAGGTCAGCAAGTCTCCCACTCTCCTGGCTTTTTGCAAACTACGCAAGACTGAACTATACAAGAGGACTTTTCTGCACAGATAATAGGGTTGCACTGCATAAAACTGGTTTTACAAACATTCTGGATAAATTATTAGGGACTGTGGTCTATACTTCTATGTATAGCTTATTGTAAGTAGGACCCTATTATGTAGTTTCTGTACTACTTAGGGAGCAATCCTAAGCAGATCTGCTCAAAAGTAAGTCCCAGTTTATTCTCCATGTTCCATGTTCCATCTCTATCTTCCATCTCCATGTTCAGAGGCAGTATACCTTAGACTATCAGACCTTGAAGAAAGGATGATTTGGAGTTGGGAGTAAGCAGTGAAGTGGCTGAATTTGCAGATGACACAAAGTTGTTCAGGGTGGTGAGCACCAGGGAGGATTGTGAGGATGGGCGAGTGGGCGTCAATGTAGCAAATGGGGTTCAATGTGGCCAAGTGCAAAGTGATGCACATTGGAGCCAAAAATCCTAAATATAAATACATGTTGATGGGGTCCGAATTGGTAGAGACTGACCAAGAGAGAGATCTTGGAGTCATAGTAGATAACTCAATGAAAATGTCTAGACAGTGTGCAACTGCAATAAAAAAGGCCAACGCAGTGCTGGGGATTATTAGGAAGGAAATTGGAAAGAAATCAGCCAGTATCATCATGCCCCTGTATAAATCAATGGTGTGTACAGTTCTGGTCGCCACACCTCAAAAAGGATATTATAGCATTGGAAAAAGTGCAGAAAAGGGCAGCTAGAATGATAAAAGGGTTGGAACACTTTCTCTATGAAGAAAGGTTAAAATGCTGGGGCTCTTTAGCTTAGAGAAATGATAGTTGAAGGGTGACATGATCAAGGTTTATAAGATTATGCATGGGATAGAGCAGGTAGAGAAAGAAGTACTTTTTTCCCTTTCTCACAATACAAGAACTCGTGGGCACAATGAAAGTGCTGAGCAGTCGGGTTAGAACAGATAAAAGGCAGTCCTTCTTCACCCAAAGAGTAATTAACACATGGAATTGACTGCAGCTACAAGCATGGACAGCTTCAATAGGGAATTAGATAAGCATATGGAGCAGAAGTCCATCAGTGGCTATTAGCCACAGGGTATAGATAGGAACTCTCAGTTTGGTGCAAGTGATGCACTGTATTCTTGGTGCTTGGGGGCGGGGGCAACAATGGGAGAGCTTCTAGTGTCCTGGCCCCAGTGTTGGACCTCCTGATGGCACCTGGTATTTTTGGCCACTGTGTGACAGAGTGTTGGACTAGATGGGCCTTTGGCCTGATCCAACATTGGCTTCTCTTATGTTCTTATGATGCCCATTGCTGTGATCAGTGGCTCATGAGCTTTGAATGACCATTGATGAAAATGGAAGCTGGACTAGATTGACTTTGGATTTATTTAGTAAGGCAATGGTTATTTTCTTATTACATTGCATCTTACTACAGTCTGTTTACTGTCACTGGCCAATAAAATGGAATTTCAGACTAGTGAGAAACCCAGGACAAGTGATGTGACCTCAAGGAAAATGCTAAAGGATATCACTATCTGAAAAATCACAAGCATGATAAAACAAGAGAAGAAAATCATTCTAGGCAAACAAGTTCCCCTTCCTTCCAAACTGACATACGTGTCTTGCCTGGGACTAACTCAAAGATCAAGGGGACTGGTGAGGTTGTCGATGCCTAAGAGATGGGAATTAATGAGGTTCGCCTGAATGTGTTGTCAAGGGAATGAATGGATCCATTAATCATGGGAGCACAATTGAACAGACTTATCTCTCCAGGGGGAGAGGTGGCTGGGTTCCCGTTGTAGTTTGGGATAATTACACAAGACACAAAAAAGTGCAACAAATGAAGCTATAAATCTTAGCACCTGAGTCACTGGCCCTCAAAGAACTGGGGGACTATGAAGCAAAAGTCGTAGTGCATCAGAATGCCCTGAACAAATGAACAGGCTGGCAGAGAATGGCTTCTGTCTCTTGACGTTCTTATCCATCTTTATAGTTGCAAAGACTTATATACAGAGGAGCACTAAGGAATCAATTCCTGTTCACTTCAAATGGTATGCCATGATGTATACCAATCATTTGAGGGGGGGGGATTGTTGCAGCTTTGGTTTCTGAGCACTTTGACTCCCTCTGTCCTACATGTAAGGTTGCCAGCTTGAGGTTGGGAAATACTTGGAGATATTTTTGGGTAGAGACTGAGGGTTTGGGGTATAATGCCATAGAGTCTACATTCCAAAGCAGCCATTTTCTCCAGCTCATGATATGTCACCTGGAAATCAGTTGTGATCCCAGGAGATTGCCAGCTACTGCCTGGAGGCTGGCAACTCTACCTACATGGCAGAACATGGTCATATGTCTTAACAGTTGTAGATATCCCCTTCCATTATCCTTGAGTGCTGGGAAGTGGGCAGGATATTACCTTGCCCAACAGTTGAGATCCTTCTCACAAGCCCCGGTGTGGTGCCACCATTCCTGTGGATCATCTGGCACCAGAGTTCCCTCTAAGCTGTGCTAGGAGGTGCTGGCGCACAATATTTCAGAGGCCAGCTCAGGGAATTTAGCTTCTGCTCAAAAGCATTTTCCTCTCCATTGTTTCCAATGGGGGTACCTCCTTCTGGGGCCCATAGAACTGGACCCCCTGGTCCAATCTTTTTGAAACTTGGGGAGGTTGTTGAGGAGAGGTACAAGTAGCTATGTTGCAAGTTTGGTGCCCCCCACCAAAAACAGCTCCCCCAGAACCCCAGATACCCCCAGATTAATTCTCCATTTTAGCCTATGGGGCCTATTGACTATAATGGTCCCCATTGGCTATAATGGAACCAGAAAAAATAGATTTTTTTGCACGCCTATTATGTTTTTCATTATATTTTGTAAGCTGCCTTGAGTCACAGGGAAAGTGAGATATAAATATTTGAATCAATAAGTAGTTTGGGCAGGTTGATAACAGGTTTGACTTGATTCTGTTTTAAAATGTTTAAATTATTCTTAAAATATAGTTTAAAGGAAAACATTCTGAGATTTTTGCAAGTTTATGGAAATAATCTTCTAAAAAACTAATCTATGTGATAATCAAATGTAGACTCACAACTTTAATGCTACTAGCTTTTTTCACTCATGAAGTAGAATTTTTATTCACAATACAGCTTAGAGGGAACATTGTCTGGCACCAATTCTTACCAGCTATTATCAGCTTACCAACTATTCTTACCAGCTACCAGCCCCAAATGTTTCTTTTCCCAGGTTTTTAATGAGGGGGTTAATCATTTATTCATTTATTGTTTTGATTTATATCCCGCCCTTCCCACAAATGGGCTCAGGGTGGCTTATAGCAATAAATAATACAATGATAAATAATACAACCAGATAATAAAACCAATTTAAAACATTTAAAATGGGCAGTGCAGTACATTCAATTCCAGTTTCTACTGCCGGGAGATAAATGGGCCAATGCCGAGCCAAAATGATCTTATGCAGCAGCAATAGGGAAGCCAGCCAGTAGATGCCCACTGCCTCAACCAGCTGTTGGTGTAATGGTTAAGTGCGTGGACTCTAATCTGGGAGAGCCAGGTTTGATTCCCCACTCCTCTACTTGCACCTGGCTGGATGACCTTGGGCAAGCCATAGCTCTGGCACAGCTGTTCTTGAAAAAAGAGCAGTTTCTGTCAGAGTTCTCTCAGCCCCACCTACCTCACAGGGTGTCTGTTGTGGGTAGGGGAAGGGAAAGGAGTTTGTAAGCCGCTCTGAGACACCTTTGGATAGTGAAGGGCGGGATATAAATCCAATCTCTTCACTTCTTCTTTTTCCTATTTGCTTCTATCCTGAAGACTGTTATGAGGATCTTTTGAATTGTCAGATATGCTCTGGGTTTTTATTGGCTGGGTTTTTAATGGTTTGATCTTATGTTTTATTTGTACATTTTTTTCTTTACTTTGTGAGCCTTCTCAAGCAGGTTTCTGAAGAGAAGGTGTTACCATTCTTTTTGTCACGTAGGACAGACACAGCAACAGTGATCAGAGTCCAAATCCACAACAGTAATACTGGATCAAATCCTTTGAAAGATGGAAACTCAGCTGGTCAAAAGGTAGAATTGGTAGGCTTTGTTTTCTTAAAGCAAAGCTAGTCTAATGAGGTAAGATGAAGTCTGAGTAATATCTTTCTAAAGCATCTGAGTAATATCTTTCTAAAGCCAAAGTGAAGGCATGGAGGAGGTGTGCTGTTATGGATGGTAGGAATAATACATATAAGAGACCTAGCTTTATATGGTCGGCATTTCTTCAAATTTAAGTCAACAACCTTAATATATATATATATTCTGTAAGCCACCCTGAGCCCATCATGGCAGGCAGGGTGGGATACATATTAAACAAACAAATAAATGTTCTGCATATATTCTAATTTTTTGCTTGAAACTTGTAATTTATTTATTTATTTTGCTACAAAGGAGTCTTATCTTTCCGCCATTCTCAGAATGCTAGAAAGTAACTGCCCCGAACCTTCAAATAAGGTTCTACATTTTCTCCTTTGTTTTACTTTGTTATTGTCCTCATTTAAAATATAGTGATAACAAATGTGTATATAAATCTCCAGGACCCTATTCTATTAGCTTGAGTCTTGGCTTGTCTGCATGCATGAGTCATCTGTGCAGAGGACGTGCCTTCACTCGACACCCTTATAACTCCCTCTCCCCTTTGACCCCACTGCAGGTTCTTGCCCCCAGAGATATCATTTCAACTGCTCAATACAGCATGCTTTATTTGAATAGAGATCTATATATTCAGTAGAGATCACAACAGCTTCCTCAGTAGGAGAACAGGCATATGAATGTTTAGCATTTAACTGTTGCATAAGCAGGTATAAGTGCCTTCTTGCCTAACCACCTATATTGTATTTGTGTTTGAAAATGAGAAGTTCGTCTGTACAAAGCTGCTATTTGTTTGTTCACCTCCTACCCAACATTGCCTTCTTTGGGGGGCATGCAGGGTTTTTATCTTTATCTCCAAAAAACACACATGGTTTTCTTGGCAATGACTGCTTATTAAATATCACTTATTGGCACCTGATTGTGTGTTGGAAGCTTAGACACCAATCTCTGAAATGAGCTTGATGAATAGCCAGTGTGCGCAGTTCTTTGATTCTATGGGATGAGAAAGTCATCCATGATGGAACTCCATTCAAGGCTATGCCATCCCACCAGCTACCACTGGTGGGTTTTCAGAGAATGATTTGTGATTCATCTGCTTGAATTTACTCTCCTATGGCACATAGTCGTAAGACATAATACAAATCCTGCTGTTTACATCTTGGCAGCTGAAAACAAAAGATTTAGATTGCAGGGTAGTGAAAATGTTTCAACAGGAAAAAAGAACATGTTTGAAAGTATGGTTAATTTAATTTTTTTAAATCTGTCATATTTTCAGTTTTCAGAAGCCAAAATGTGCCTTTCAGCAAGATCATTTGATCTATAAAACACCAGATCTCAAAAGTGCAAGTTGCAAAGAGAAACTTTTTTGAAATCACTGGTTAAACTTTGAGTCAGACAAAAGTAACATTTGGCAAGCAAATGTTTTAAATTGTTCAAAAATTCTCCCGTTCTCCAAAAAGAAGAGTGTTTTTCTTTTGATAGTATTAGAATTAAAATATTGGTTCTATTTTTTTTTACAATTCTACACAAAGTTTGAAAAAATCCCAACCTTATGTTCCCCCCATTGTTTTAGTTTTCAGACTGTACAATAGTGCATGGGTGTTTTGAGTGAGTCTTCTACAGCTATCCTGATTTATTTATTAAGATTCCTATTTACAGATGCTAATAGATTCAGGTGTCTGGATCTAGTTAGGAGCCCTATATATGCCGAAGGAGGCTTCTTCATGGTATCCCTAGCAGAAATGTAAATTTATCAAGATGGGCAGCCATGTTAGTCTGTCTGTAGCAGTAGAAAAGAATAAGAGTCCAGTAGCACCTTAAAGACTAACGAAATTTGTGGTAGGGTATGAGCTTTCGTGAGGCACTGCTCACTTCTTCAGATACGGCCGTATCTGAAGAAGTGAGCAGTGCCTCACGAAAGCTCATACCCTACCACAAATTTTGTTAGTCTTTAAGGTGCTTACTGGACTCTTATTCTTTTCTACTAGATTGTAAATTGTTTGTGTGATTCCCAGTGCAATCCATCAGCTGGATGACAGTGGTACAGCATCTGCTTCTGCTACAGAAGATCCCAGGTTTCATTCCCAGAATCTCCAGTGAAGGGATCAGATAGTAGGTGATGTGAAATGCCCTTGGCCTGACACCTTGGAGAGCCACTGCAGTCAGAGTAGACAATATTGACCTTGGCAGACCAATGCGAGCCCAAACCCCTGCCGAGCCTGTGCTGGCGGGGGAGGGCTGATTTGCCTCCTCGTGAGGCATAAAGAAAAGGCACCGGCGCTGCGTGAAGCACAGCGCCACGCAGGGGATGGAGCCAGCCTATTTAGGCTTGGCTCCCACCTCCTGCCTTTGCAGTTCTTAGTAGTCCTTGGCGCGCTCGGTTGGGGTGCGTGTGAGGACTGGGGCTGCTGGCTCCGAGAGGCCTTCAGTCGAGGAGCAGCAGCAGCAGCTGAATTGCTGGGGCCAGGGCCTCGGAGGAAGGCCCGGGTGGCAGCCCCTGTCCCTGTTGGGCGGCCGGAGCGTCTGGGCTTCAATGGCGAACTTTGGGCCACAGCGCTGACATGACATTGGGCTGCAGAGGGCATCGGGGTGCGGCATCAGCTTGTTTCTGGGGGCCAGGGTGGCGATCCATCCATAGGTTTGGGGCTTTTGGCTGCCAGGCGGCTTGCGGCGGGGCCTCACCGTCATTAGAAAATAATGGTAATAATAAAATTAAAAGGGGGGAAGGAACTAGAGCAAACGAATGGGTGGGGTGGCTGCGCTGCAGGTGGTGAGGCTGCGTAGTGCCACCCCCACCCGCACTCATTTTCCACAGTGAAGCGGCCTTGTTTTGGCTCCTTCCCCTTCTCTTTCTGTATCCAATTTTGGCACCGGGGGCTGGGTGGCTGATGACTATTCCCCCCCCCTTCGGTTTAGTTGATGGGGGGTTCTAGTTATTGGACCACGGCTCATAAGCTGTCTAGCAACTGGCCTACCAGTGGCAGCCATTTTGTGGTGATGCCCTGGGTGAGTGGCGGCAGCCATTTTATAGTACAGACAACCTTTGCGAATGGTGGCCACTTTATAGCCATTTTATTTTATAAGGACCATTGTTAACTATTTACATTTATATTGAACCATTATAAACTGCCATCTTCGGACAGCGCTGGCTCTTCTGCTTTGAAATGGAGATGAGCACCACAACCCTAGAGTCAGATTGACTGGCTTTCGAGCAAGGGAACCTTTACCTTTTACCTTGTGGCATACTCTGGCACTATATTTTCCGTTAGGCATCACTGGATGCGTGAACAAATATATTTTAGGCGGGTAGCCCTGCAGTCCATAGGGTCAGAACAATGACTTGCATCCAGTGACACCTTAGGGTTCGCCACAAGTTTCAATGAAATAAGCCAAGTGTTCTTGGGTGGGAGACTGGCAGTTAGGAAGGCTGCCCCGCTCATTCCATGTTATATGGTGAGCAGCTAGTCCCTTCATGTTGAAGACCTGTGTGGTACAGTGGTTAAGCAGATGGTCTCTAATTAGGGATAACCAGGATTTGTTCCTGCTCCTCCACTTGCAGCTGCCTGTTGGCAAGCCAAGATGACTGCGGGCATGCCATAGTTCTGTCAGAGCTGTTTTTTAAAGAGTGGTTGCAAACGACCTCTCTTGGCCCCAGGCGCCACTTTGATGCTCTGGTAAGGGGCAGGGTATAACTGTCATTTCCTCTTTCTTTCCTTCTCTATCTGCTGTTGCTGGCATGGTTTTAAGGCAGGATTTATTAGGGTACTAATCTCTGCAATAACTGTTCCCTCCAGGCTGAGTTGGTGCGGGCTGGCTCATAGTTTTGTTTTGGTTTGGTTTGTGGCTCACACTGTTTTGTCTAGTTTTGGGTTGCAATAACTGGAAGAGTGATTTCACTTTAAAACTCACAAGGTGGGGTTGGTGATCAGTGTTTCCTATAAGCTGAGTTAGTGTGGGCTAGCTCACAGTTTTGGCCCTGGCTCACACATTTTTGTTTTGGCTCGGGATGGATGGCTCTAGTGCAGACTGGTTTATTCAGCAGTCAAACCACTTGATTACACCTTTAGTGCCAGTGGCTCTCAAGGTAGAATTTTGCACACAAGACTCCACAGCTTGGAGGCAGTATTTGGAAGCAATGTCTCAATGACAGACCATCTGCTTGGCATGCATATGGTCCCGGGTTCCATCCTGGCATCTTTAGTTGAAGGATTTGGAGATGGATGATATGACAGACCTCTGCCTAAGACCTGGAGAGCCTTTGCTGGTCTGAGTAGGCAATACTCATTTTATTAAGCTTTAAACTGTGCAGCACTATTGAAGGGGCTATTCCTTCTGAAGTATCATAATGACTTACCTACTTATTGCAGCTGGGCTTATTTATTTTTGAGACTGTAGATAAGGATCTCTATTTAAAATAGCATGTTTACATGGTTTTATTCAGTGAAAGACAGTATAAATTGCCAATCTTCCAATTACAATAATTGCCCCTAACGCAATAGGGATGTATTTCCAGTGCAATGGTTAAGAGTGAAATTAAGTGTAATCTGAACAGAAAACAGCTGAACTTCTAAGGGTTTCCTTCTGTGAAGGAATCCTTGTCAGCAACATGCAAACTTGATAGTGTGAATGCACTCTGAGTTGCTGAATGGGTTTAATCTTTTCATGTGTTAGGATTCGCAAACATTCATTGCAATACATCATTGGTACCTTCTGTTTTCTCTTTTAGAAGGAATGCAGTGTGACTTCCAACCTGATGCTGTGATCTGGGAATTTGACAGCCAGCACATCGTTACATGTATTGGTTGGTCCTAATGAGCACTCTTCACAGGTTTAATAGCGCATTTGTCTTTAAGGGGAGGTACAATGAGTCACCATGGTCTGCAAGAGTGGCGTTGGTCATGACAGGCTTTGGATTGTGCCAGCTGGGATGCAGTGGCACTGCCACAGCAACAGAAATGAGGCAGGTGGCTTCCAGGGAGCTTCTGTGGGGGCTGTTCTGCCCACTTGCTTGGCCAGGAAAGAACTACTTTCAGACTTGGCAGCCCAGCCTTCCCTCAAGTATATATGGAATAGGGTCCACTGAATACATGTTCCCATCACGGTGAATGAACATTTAGCCTGCATGTAGGCATACACCTGTTTGTAAGGGGGCCAGTGCACTTTACTGTGTGCTTGTCCTTGGTCTTTAGGAAAGGAACCCAGTTTCTATAAGAAATTATAGGTACTGTGCACTCTTCAGGGTAGGGTGGTTTTTCAAAACAAACAAATAAATAAGGACATCTGTATACAGGTTTTACAATGATAACACTGTAGATTGCTACTTATCACGTTTAAAAGCCAAACTAACTTGGTTATGAGGGGTCTCAGCGGTTAGTAGAGCTGGGAATGTTTAAATATTACGAAATTGTTTCAGAATGCCTTAGGGGGGCTGCCTCGTGACTTCCAAACAATGAATGCCCATGAAAAGTTCTTTAAGGAACCTTGGGCTGAGTGAACGTTTCCACAGTTTGCCAGTTATGAGGATGTGAAATTGAATCAGAGAAGCTCTCTTCCGATATAGACCTTAGGCAATGGTAATTCTAGGCTTCAGTTTCCTATTTCTTGGGGTGCAGGATTGCCAAACAATCCAAAGAATGAAGTCTTGTCTGTTTTATAGTGACTTAAGGTGTGGGAATGCACAGCTGTAGTTTTTCATGGTATAGGGGTAATAGGACGTCACCAGACAATTAACATCCCTTAAAGGGGGTGGGCTTCCTTGATACCCTGGAATGTCAACACGTTATTCCAGTGGATCAGTGCAAGAATATGCACTATGAATGTGGGGCTGTGCCTTGCAGATCACAATGACTGTGCAAAAGCAAACATTGCAGTGGGCATGTAATGGAATTTCTACAGCATTCTATGAAGGTCCTGAGAGAATGGAGTTTTAGTGAACCAGAGGTAACCCATTTTCCTGGTAGTGGGAATGGGTCAAATCTACAACTTGGGGTGTTCTGCACCTAACGTTCTGAAGATGGTTACTGCTTTAAGCATGTGGATGGAATTCTGATTACCAAGCACCAGTTTGCGGTAGTAGTGCATGGGCTTTGGGAAGTGGGCCTTTCCCAGGGTGAAGTTTGGAACTCACTCTTCTTGGTTCAGTGTTGTTCCACTAATGCTTCCCTGGGCTATGTGTTCCCTTGCCGTGCAGTAGGGTCAGTGGGACCTTGTTCAGGTTAGGACATTTGTTTTGTCACTGTACCCCCTTTTTGGGGTGGCCTCTGGTTCAGTGAGCTGTAGCAAGCTTTGCCTAGCATCACAGAATGGACTGCAAAGTTTACAGTTAATGAAGTTTGTCTTTCAGGTGCTACTGGCCGCAGGATGAGACAGAGAGTCAACTCAGCGGTCACAGTATGGTCTCTTGGGCCAACCAGCAGGCCAAGGGGACTCCCTGGCCGGGAAGGCCCTTGTATAATGAACAGAGGCTGACCTTGCAATGCTAAGAACATGGTTGCCCGGAGAGCAAATGGTCGGTGATTCTGCTTCGACATGACGGATAAGGTCCTGGTGTTGATGCGATCATGGCCTTGTGATGATAAGAGCAAGGTGGCCCAGGTGCAGATAGTCTGGTTGGCTATGCTGCTTCACCATGAGGGACAATGCCATGGTGCTACGACTGGGGGCTGGCCTTGTGATGACAGGAGCAGGGTGGCCCAGGTGCAGATAGCCCAGTCGGCTATGCTGCTTTGTCATGATGGACAGTGCCATGGTGCTACAACTGGGGGCTGGCCTTGTGATGATAGGAGCAAGGTGGCCTGGGTGCAGATAGTCTGGTCAACTATGCTGCTTCGCCATGAGGGACAATGCCATGGTGCTACAACTGGGGGCTGACCTTGTGATGATAGGAGCAAGGTGGCCTGGGTGCAGATGGTCTGGTCGACTATGCTGCTTCGCCATGAGGGACAATGCCATGGTGCTAAAAAGGGGGCTGACCTTGCAATGCTAAGGGGATGGTGGCCCGGAAGCTGATGATCTGGTTGGTTATTTTGTATCATCATGCAGGGCAAGGCCCTGGTGTTGCAATGCAGACCAGTGGCCTGGGGTGCAGCCTCACCATGATGGGCAAGGTGGCCTGGAATGTGGATAGTTTGTTGGCTATTCTGCCTTGCCTGCAAGGCGAGGCCCTGTTGTTCTAAGCAGACCGGTTGCCTGGGGTGCAGCATTGCCTAATGGGCTGGTGGCCCAAAGCGCAGATGGTCTCGTGGCTATTCTGCCTCACCACGAAGGGCAAGGCTTTGGGGTTACAAGAGGAGGCTGACCTTGCACTGAAGAAGAAGAAGAAGAGTTTGGATTTACCCCGCCCTTCACTGCCCAAGGCGTCTCAGAGCGGCTTACAAACTCCTTTCCTTCCTCTCCCCACAACAGACACCCTGTGAGGTAGGTGGGGCTAAGAGAACTCTAACACAAACTGTCCTTGAGAGAATAGCTGTGCCAGAGCTTGTGACTGACCAAGGTCACATCAGCAGGTGCAAGTGGAGGAGTGGGAATCAAACCCGGTTCTCCCAGATAAAGTCCACGCACTAACCACTACACCAAACTGAAAGAGCAGGTTGGCCCGGGGGCAGATAGTCAGGTTGGTGAATCTGGGACCCCAGCTAGGCGTAAGATCAGCTGGCAGCCTGGGGTGCAGCTGGTCTGCCTGCAATGCTGCAGCACCAGGAGTGGGGTAGCCTAGAGGGTCCTTGGTGCTTAGCACCTGGTTAGACGAAAAGCCAATTGGTAGCTTAAATGCCAGTGGCTTGGGCCTCTTCTTATTGTACCTTGGCATACAGGTCAAGTTAACAGACCTGTGTAAAGAAGACGAGGTGCACCTCTTTAACAAGGGCAACAATATATCCTTGCAGATTTGAGGCGAGGGGTGCTGTTGGTGCTGATCGCTTGGTGGGGGCGAAGGCCTAAGCAGAGGCTTGGCCTTTGCTGTGGTGGGGTAGAGCGATCAGGAAGTTGAAAACGGTGAGCACCTGGGCATTTCATTAAAGGAATTAAAGGGTCCTCCAAGAATGGCTTTCGGGCCTTTGCAGTTCAAGTCTGGGAAGGGGTGATCTTCCTTAGAACAATCTGGCCTGGCCTATCTCAGCAGGCCTTGCGGCTTCTGGGGTGGTGGGCCAGGGGGTTCTCCTAAATATGCCAAGCTGCTGGTCGGGAGCTACATTCGGTGGCTCAAGATCGGGGAAGGTGCATCGCCCAGAAGGAGATGAAGGTGGTCAGGAGTTTGACACCTGTCATATTCCTCAGTACATTTTAGCAGCCTCTCGCCAGTTGTTTGATTATAAATAATTAATAAAGTGGCCCTTGTTAAATCCATATTGGTGTCCGTCTCTTTATTCCGACTGAGGGGGCAATGATCTGACTCAGTGTAAGGTAGCTTCATATGTTCAGATGTACTGTTGCTTGCTTGCCCTACAGTAGATTGACACAATTGCAGTTTGGCTGTGCTGTGCATGCAGCTGGATTGGTCAATTATTTTTAGGAAAAGAATCCCAATGGATGCTTTTTTAGGCAAAATGTGTTGGCATGCTGAAGCCTGCCATTATTAGTATTACTAATCACAAAACAGCACTCCAGGTGAGGAGTATCCTTATCATCCAACCTTCATTTGTTCATTGTTTAATATCTTATTATTTTATTGGGTTTGCAGCCCATTTCATGACTTCAGTGCATGATTTGCATGCATCATTTATCCCTGTCACATAAGAGAACAAGGTTTACTAACAGAAACAGGAAAATGAATACTGAGTTAAGGTGGGTTTGTACTTGCTAATATCTGGCTGTTTGATTATTTTTATGGTATTGATTGTATCAACAACATTTCTCAAATGTTGTAAATCTTGCATATTGAAAATGTATGTTACCCTAATTCTGACCATGCAGGCCAGTGTTGCCTGCTTTACAGGTGAAGATGAATTATTTGTACTGTTATCTGAGTGGATAGTTGAGTAAATAGCCTATGACAAGACAACTCAGGCAGTTGCCTACCCTTAAAGCCCTATTTCTGTCCTGTCCTCCTTCTTCTAAGAAGCTCAGGAATGTCTATATGCATTAAAAGTCATCAATAATAATTGAGTTTTCAAAAGATTATTGTGGTGCTACATACTGATGGA
This sequence comes from Gekko gecko, assembly GCA_029375565.1. Taxonomy (NCBI): domain Eukaryota; kingdom Metazoa; phylum Chordata; class Lepidosauria; order Squamata; family Gekkonidae; genus Gekko; species Gekko gecko. The sequence continues at coordinate 144,855,284 of JAPDNY010000006.1, forward strand.
CTTTAGCCTAAACTACATTTTGGCAAAATTACATTTTTAAAGGCTGCCCTTTTTGTGCATTTTATTTACTGGTCACATCTGTATCCCATCCTTCCTCAAAGGAGCAGAGTGTAGCATGCTTGCGATTATTTTAACCTCACTACAGTCTTTCAAGTGAGGTTATTGTCCAGGATTACCTAATCTGCTTCATGACTAGGTGCAGATTTGAACCTGGGGTTCTAGTACCGAAGTCCAACACCATGGTCACTTTTCCACATTGGATCTTACTAGGTTCATATAGCCTGCACAACACTCTTTATAACAAAGTGTGAGTCCAGTGGCACCTTTAAAGGTCTTAAATGTGCCACTGGACTCAAACTTTGTTTTGTTGCTTCGGACCAACATGGCTACCCACCAGAACACTCTTGATATTTTAATGCCATCATCATTATTTTTTAGAAGATACACTAAAGCTTGGACTTTCCCCAAAGACATTAGTTTTTGCATTCCATTCTATTCTGGAATAGAGATTTTGGAGCTCTGACAACTCATAAAACAATAGAAGCAATGAAAAGGCATATTTAAATAGCAATGAAACTTGGCAGCAGATGTCAGAAGTAATACAGAGTAAGTCTCAGGTAAGCAAGTCTCAGTCTTGCGTGTCCTTAAAATAACTCCATTGAATCTGATTTTTCCCCCCTCAGGAAGAGGTGACATTTTTTTCAGCCTGACATTTGTGTGTAACACTTCTGTGAGCCTGTGGGTATCTGGAAATAGCTGCTCAAGTGTTGATGTGTGACTGAATGAGTTGATACTGGGATTTTTTTCCCCCTCACAGCATGAGTGACCAAAGGATAGAACTCCCATTAGCAGCAGTAGGAATAAGTCTTAGGGATTCGGTGCACAACTGAGTTGTCAGGGTCATATTTACCACCTTTTGTGGATTGAGCAATAGTATGGACCACAGTTCAACTTCCTGTGAGGTCATGAAAGACAACACAGGAAGACATCAGGTTCTGACACAGTAAAAACATACGCCATCTCTTTTCAGATGTACATTCAGCACATGGAGCAGGAAGGGTATCAGGTCTGTGCCTGTTGCCCTAACATCCATGCACTCATGGGATTGCTGGTATAATGCCAGTGGGTTGGATCTAACCACCTTTCATAGTTCATGTGTAATGTGGATTGTGGCCATGCACAACAGGAATAAAGAGCTGGTGCTTTCTAGGACAATGATTTAATTTACTCCCTCTGCTCACAAAATGCAAAAGTGGTAAGAGCTACTGAGTTAGGTCTTTGTAGTACTTCATGACATTAAGGAAAGGGGCAGAAAAGGTACTACAGACTGGCGCTTCTTTCACTAACAATCTCTTATGGTAGCTTAATGAAATAATTGGCATGAAGTAACTGGAGGTCGCTGGCATGAAGTAATTGGAAGACCCTGTGTTAGCACCACAGCCCTTTACCTCTCAATCTGAGGTAGAGCAGTGGCTCATTGATAGAGCAGGTCCAAGCTTTAGTTCACAGAATCACCAATTAAAAAGAGCAGGTGAAGCACTTTTACCTGAGACTCTGGAGAACCATTTCCAGATAATATCTATATATCTAATTCCCAACCGTCCCCTATGTGTGGATACTTATTTCCACAGATAGGAGCACACTCTCCCCCAACAGGTTTTTCTATAGGCTCAGGGGACTCCCTGGGGCTCCAGAAAAATCCAAAAAGTTTTTTAAAAAAGACCTTGGGGAGGGTTGAATTTGAAATGGCTGCCACAGGGATCCACTCCAGGCCCTGCATCATGGATCGTGGGAACTCTGTTGATGTGATTTACCTGGATTTCAGTAAAGCTTTTGATAAGGTTCTCCATGACATTCTGATGGGCAAACTGGAAGACTGTGGACTGGACTATAGGACAGTTCAGTGGATAGGGAACTGGTTAGAGGACCGCACCCAAAATGTGGTGGCCAATGGCGTTTCATCAGATTGGAGGGAGGTGTCCAGCGGGGTGCCACAGGGCTCTTTTGGGCCCGGTATTTTTCAATATTTTTATCAATGATCTGGATGAAGGGGTAGAAGGGCTACTCATTAAATTTGCTGATGATACCAAATTGGGAGGAGTAGCAAACACCCAAGAAGATAAGAGTTAAAATTCAACAAGACCTGAATACTCTGGAGAAGTGGGCAGTTGCAAAGAGGATGCAATTCAACAAAAATAAATGCACAGTATTACATCTGGGCCACAAAAATGTCAAGCACAAATACTGGATGGGGGATACGTTTCTGAGGAGTAGTGTAAGTGAAAGAGATCTTGGGGTAAGAGTGGACTGTAAACTAAATATGTGATGCGGTGGTAAAAAAGGCAAAATCAGTCTTGGGTTGTGTTAAAAGGGCCATAGCATTGAAATCAAAGGAGGTCATAGCCCCTCCATATACTGCCTTGGTCAGGCCACACCTTGAGTACTGTGTGCAGTTCTGGAGGCCTCACTTCAAAAAGGATATGGACAAAATCGAGAGGCCGTAGAAGAGAGTGACGAGGATGATCAGGGGTATGGAGACTGAGCCTTACAAGGAAAGGCTAAGGGCCTTGGGAATGTTTAGTTGGAGAAGAGGAGATTGAGGGGGGACATGATTGCTCTCTTAAAATATTTGAAAGGCTGTCATTTGGAGGAGGGCAAGGAGCTGTTCCAGTTGGCAGCAGAGGATAGGACCCGAAGCAATGGGTTTAAATTACATGCAGAAAGGTATTGGTTGTATGTTAGGAAAAACTTTTTCATGGTCAGAGTAGTTCAAAGGTGGAATCAGCTGCCTAGAGGGGTGGTTAGCTCCCCTTTGCTGACAGCTTTCAAGAAGAGGCTGGATGAATATTTGTCAGAGATGCTTTAGGCCGGTCCTGCATTGGGCAGGGGGTTGGACTAGATGGTCTGTATGGCCTCTTCCAGCTCTATAATTCTATGATTCTATGGACAGTGAGAGAAGGGAGGAAGCAAAAGCAGGACTGGATCTCAGATTCTGCAGGGGAGGATTCCTCCTGCAGTATGAATGGCTAAATAGCATGAGGTTTGAAGCCAGGCCTGGGACTAGGATAGCCTGGTCCAGGTTGGAAAATTACTGGAGATTCTGTGGAAATACTATAAACTCCACCCTCCAAAGCAGTCATTTCCTCCAGGGGAATTAATGTTGCCAACCTCCAGATGAGGGCTGGAGATCTCCTGGAATTACAACTGATCTCCAGATGACAGAGATCAGTTCCCCTGGAAAAAATGGCTGCTTTGAAGGGTGGCATTTATGGTATTATACCCTGCTGAGGTGACTTCCAAGCTCAAACCTCATCCTCCCAAGGCTCTACCCCCCAAATCTTCAGGAACTTCCCAACATGGAGCTGGCAACCCTCAGAGGAACTGATCTCTGTATTTGGGCAATCCATTGTGGTTCCTGGAGAGCAACTGCTGCCACTACTGCTGGGGGCGGGGAGGAAGTAGTGGGGGCCGGGATAGTGACAGGGGGAGAAAGGGTGATGGGGTGGGGGCAGAAAGGAAGTGACAGGCATGGAGGGGAAAGAGAGAGTAAGAAAAGAGGTGACTGGAAGGAGAAAGAGTGTGAGAGAAGTAGGGGGAGAAGGGAAGAAGCAGAGGTGGGGGAATGGGATAGCCGCTCCTACAGGTTTCTTGTGGGTCCCGACTTGTTGACCCTAATACACCAATGGTCCCACTCAGTATAAGGCAGCTTCATGGGTCTTCTCATCTCCTCCACAGACATCAACTCTTCCTCAGTAGGATGTTGTAGGCTGCAAGACCAGTTCTTTTACACCAGTGCGTCTGCCTAAAGGTTGTAGTGATAGCTAGATACAAACTCCTCTTACCAACACATCACTTCACTGCAGAATAAGGTTGCCAATTCTTAATGAGTCATCAATTGGAAATTATTAATTTGACATTATTGGCAGTCAAATTCCCATTTGCTGAAGTATTCTAAAATTTAAAATCAATCAGAATAATGGCTGAAAGAAACAATTACTGACACCTGGTTCGCAAAAACAATATGCAGCAGTGGCCTCGTCACTCGAACCTCATTCATTCAAAACTCTTAATTCCTGATCTCTCACCCATATCAGCATTGCTGTATGAAAGTGCTACTTGTGTTCATGTAAATGTATGACGGTCTGCATGGTTTCACTGTCCTGCAGTAATTCAGATAAATGAGGCTATGCTGCCTTCAGTTCTTAACTTGGTAAAGGGCAAGCAGGGAGAATAAGGTACAGAGCAATTCAAGAAGGTTTCTTGCCCAAAGGCCACACAGTTGAATGAACATTTATTGATTGCTTCATTCATGCGTTCACACAGAGCCGGCATTTTCAGCTAGCCACTTGCTTATTGGTTTGTTAGGAAAGGTCACACTAGCCATTTTACAATCTAGAGGAAAAACTGGATTGAATGAAGTTGTTTTAAAATGATGCAGCTATCTGGAATGTGCCAGACCATTGCTTTGCATCACCTCTGATATCTTCATCCAAGTTTCACAGCAATGTCAAAGCCTTTGCAGTTCTGCAAACTGAGAGGTCAAAACAGAACAGGCACTTGGAATTACAAGTGCACACATATGGGGGAGGAGGTTATGTTTGGATCAGGCCATTCTCTTTACTTTACAGTTTTGTGAAGTGATATTAGATTCTTGGACAATTCAAGATCACAGAACCTGCTACATGCTTGAATAATCATGTATCACCACAAAATGTGGTGATAGCCATTGATTTTGATGGATTATAATGTAAACTTGGTCTATTTTACAAGAAGTATTTTACAGCCATCTGGGTAAGAACCATGTTTCATAATGTTTTAACCCCACCTCCAACCGTCTGGTATAGCTCTTGCAGAACAGAAGATTAACCTTTAAGTTACCAAAGGTCTGGACAGTTTCGACAAATGCGGTCACTAAAGTCAGAGACAGAATGATGGGAAGCAGTCAGTTGGTGGTGCCTCTTGTCTGCAGACTTTAATTCCCTGTATGATATCTTTATCCACTGCTGGAAACTGGATGCTGGACTAGATGGACCATTGTTCTGATAAACCATGGCTACTCTCATGTTCTTGATAATGGTCAATTTCCAAGAAGTGTTTCTCTGCATACAGAGAAGTGATTCTAGATCTCATTAACCGTAGGGGTTACTGTATCTATTAGTCTATAGCTGATTTTCAGTTTGCTACCTGGATGACCTAGTAGAGCTTCATGGGGAAATACAGCCAGAACTTGCTAATTTATGGTACTTTTCTCTGTTCCTGGAACAAAAGCTCTTCTGAAACAGCTGTTTCAGCATTGCTTGTGCCTTTTCTCCCTACAGGCCATCCTTCCCATGGTGCAAGTATATAAGCATTTCAGAAACATCATTGTTATGCACAGTGGTACAGCCATGGCACTGAAATTGGTTTGGAGAAGGGAGTATATATGACCTTGTCCTATATTTCAAAGGCTTCTCTTAAAAATCTAAAACCAAAAGCATCGAGCTCCAACTATGAGAAATGGCAGCAAAATTAATAACATACCATTTTACTAACAGAACATTTCCAGAGCACCTTGCAGACAGCAGCAACTTCAAGCCCGCTGAACTAAAATATGCAGAAAACCGTGCAAGCACAGCAAGGCAATTCCCATGAGCAATACGTATGCCAGGGGTATGATACAAACAGAGAATATATTCAGCTACAGGAGTCCGGTGGATACCAGCTGTTCTCAGCTAGCTCTCAAAATCAGAGGTGGCAACAATTCCTAAGGTTTCTAGAAAGCATTGCTAAAGTCACAGCAGTCCAAGATCTCCCGTGTAATATCTCACATGATAAAATGGCTGTAGCAGTCAAAGTCATAGGAGCAGAGAGGCTAGAAAGATTCTTCTTTGAGTTTGTCTTGGAAATCGCACAAGGCTTCTCAAGGAGCTCGATAAAGTGGTTTTGTTTCTAATTATTTTTCATGGGGTTAGACTGGGTTCATCATTAATATTAATGCTCTGTGAATTATGCATTTTGAAGTCTGCCTTCCCCGGCTCCGCGTGCCATGCTTTTAGCAGAACCGTTCTCTGTATCATTACTCTCATCCGTCTTCCCCATTCTTCACACAGTCAATAGCCATATGTCTAAATGTTCCATCTTGTTAAGAAAACAAACTCAAAGCAAAAATACAAACAACATCTTGTGGGTGGGAGACTGGGTCCCTCCTGTGAATTTGAATGCAACAGGATTCAAGGAGTGGGGAATTAATTCATTATTTAGTTGTTGCATTTTTGGTTCTCACCAGCAATGAGCAGTTCCAGGGACAGGCACCCGAGCAGACTGTATGGCTTTTGGAGCATCAATCAGTGCTTTGTGGCAAAACAAAGGAAAGTATCACAACAGAGCAGGATGGATATGCATCTCTCCACTGTCCCAACTAAAACAAATACCAGTTCTGCAATGCAACTTTCTCATTGACATAATTTCTAAAATGTGTATCCCATATTGCTAGCCCGTGGGCTAATATTATGGGAATGAGATGCTGTGTAAATGAATGCTTTTTGTTGTTCAGTCTCACAGTTGAGTCCAACTCTTTGCGACCCCATGGACCACATCGTACCAGTCTTCTGCTGTCCTCTGTAGTTTGTTCAATTCCATGTCTGTTGCACCAGTAACACTGTCTTTTCTTATCTAGTTCAGTACTGGCTGTTATGACTGGTATCTGGTTTCCAGCATCGCAGGCAGAGAGAGATCTTTTTCAGTACCCGAAATCTTTTAAGTGAAAATGTTAAACACTGGATTCCTTGCATGCAAAACGTGTGTTCCACTGCTGAGCCATGACTCCTTTGATCCAAAAATCACTTGAGAAACACACCTTATACATTGTAGAAAAATGTATAGTTTGAACTCAGTGTTGTAAAACTTCTTTGCAGGGGCATGTTGATAGTCATCAAGAAAGTGGTCTTTCTCACCGAGCTTATGCTATTCTATGATAAAATATGTTTTATTTTACATGTAAAATAGCAAACCCATTTTCTTCTGAAAAGTATTAAAGGCTCACAATGTGCTACACAGAACAAAGATACAATGAAATGGAAGTTACCAGTCCAAACATATAGGTACAGCTACATATAGATAGAGAGAGGTACAGCTAATTTGCTGCCCACCCTCTACCTGTATGTATGGACTGGTGATTTCCATTTCACTGTATCTGAGGAAGTGTGCATGCACACAAAAGCTTAGACATTGAATAAAATTTTGTTGGTCTTAAAGGTGCCACTGGACTCAAACTTTGTTCTGCTGCTTCAGACTAACATGGCTACCCGCCTGATTCTATCATCAATGTGAAACACAGTCTACTAATTCCCATCATAAACTGTCAGTTTCCATACAATTATCAAGCAATAGCCCAACCATACAACAAGAAGACCTGACGCCATTCATTTCTTTTTAAGGCTGCCATTTCTCCTACTGGGGGAAAAAATCTGGCTTTGGTCTATTATGTATTTCCATATTCACATATGTGAATTTTCCTGCTCATTAGTTGGAATGAGATTCATTTGAAGAAGAACCAAGGACAGCAAAAATAATTGTTAGCAAACTTACCCACTCATCTCATTCCCTGCCATGGAATGACAGCCTTTGCTCCATCTACCTTCCTGGCTAAGTGAAAAACGATTTAAGCCCACTCTCCATCCTGTTTGCTAACTTTAAGTTTCCTTACTTTGCATAGAACCTGCTTCTCTATTCCCTTTCATAGATGAGAAAGCTGTATCATCAAGTAATTATCAAATCTTGCACCTGGTTTTCTGGTACGCTGCTCAGCAGTTGGTTGGTTGGAACTTAGATTTGTTGCAGTGGGCTAAAAGGTAATGACTTTTGTCAGAGATGTGCTTACATATACATGGTAGGGATCAGTGCTGACCTGCTTGAGTAGAGTGTGTGTGTCTGTGGGGTTTTATTATTATTATTTTTAGTTCTGAACACTTGGTTGTGATTTAAAAAAAAATTTAACAGGGAAACATCTGAACATACAAGAGTAGGAAGCTGGAAAATGCCTCTGTGGGCCTCAGAATACCACATAGAGGTTGCAGTCACACACAGTAAATAATCCACTTTCAATCCACTTTCAGTGCACTTTCCAAATGGATTTTACTGTGTGAACTGGCAAAATCCAGTTGGAAAGTGCATTGAAAGTGGATTATTTAGTGTGTGTGACTGCAGCCAGAGACCATCTAGGCCAGTATACCTAAACGAGTATTATAGGCCTACCTTATGTATATTTTAAGCCTAAAGAACTCTGAGAAGATTGAAAGGCATGCATAGTGGTACAGAACTATTGTGAACAAAATGCAGACTTTCTTATCCCTGAATGTAAGAAAACTATAAATTAAGATCAGACTTAATGATATAACAGGCAGTTCAGAAACTCTCTGGAATGATAGTTCTCATTTTCATCAAGGTACTGTAATATACAGGTGCAAACTGTTGCATATCACAGGACACTGACGGCATCACATACAGGTTATATAACACTGGAAAGTCAGACTTAGTAAGGCCACAATCACGCAAACAGCTGATGAGTTGGTGAAATGGGTTCTGGATCAAAGACTACAGGTAGAGGGTTGCTGGGATCCATGCTTCCTCAAGAAAAAAAAAAAATCTCCGCATATACCAAGGCTTCGATCCCATCACTATGTTCTACATGTACATTTCTTTAGCCTCAGTGGATGTTGCTTCCTCTGCCCCAGTACTATCATTTGTGCAACATCAATGGCTTTCAATGGGCCGTTGTGCAAACATAAGTAGTAGAGACAGAGGAAGTGAGCTCCACTGAGACTGGAGTGAAGTATGTGTGGAATGGAGTCACAAGATCCGAGGTCCTTCTAATGGACAAGGCTATATTAGAATTGGACTGTCAGAATCCTTGTTTCCTATGCACTGACATATGAGAGCATCCCCCCACAGTCTGAATGGTACAGTCCAGGAGCAATTCTGTGACCTCACCTGCTATTTATGTGTTTGATAACATCACTGCTGTATCCAAATCAACAAAATATGCAACACGCTTGGCCAGTTCTAGATCCACTGGGGGAATTCTCTCAGGGCCATAGGCTGAGACCCATAGGCTAAGCACCAAAAGTCATTGGGCTCCTGCTAAGAGGTCCTACTAAGGCAGAAATACCTGTAAAAGAGAGGGTAACACAGCCTAGATCTCATTCATTGGCAGACATATTCCCAAGATTCTCCTCCCTTTCTTGAAGACAAGAAGGCAATGGACTGTATCTTACAAAAGTAGACCTTTCCTCACCATCCTCCTCCTCCAGACTTTGGACCTTTGGGTGCTCATGGTAGAAAGTTGAAATCTCAGGGCCAACTGCTAGTCCACACACTTAATGGAGCCTTTAAAATTTCTGTGCATGTGTGCATACTGTAACTGCTGCACATGTAAACTGGAGATAAGAGGCAACAAATTGGCACTAACAGCTCAATTACATATTACATTTAATGGTTAGGGTTTTTTATTTATCTGTGTTCAGGATAGGCATGAACCACAAGCCCGGTCAGCTTGTATACAAACTGAACCAGGTTTATGAGGTTTATAACCAAAACAGCTGAGTCATGGGGGCAGCCTGTGCCCATGGCTCAGTTGTTTCAGGTTGTTTCAGGTTAGAAACAACTGAGCCGCAGGAGCAGGCTGCCCTCATCCCAACTCCCTTCCCAGCTCCCCATAGCTCTTACAATGGGAAAACAGCCATCTACGGGCCTGGACCTACCACTGCTGTTGCTTGAGGAGGGAGTGGGGAGATGGCAGTGACGCCATTGCCGATCAGGATGGAGCACATGGAGGAGAGCAGAGACGAGATGAGGTGGCTGCAGCCTGCAGCAGCACGCCTCCATCCCAGGCCAGCTGCACTTGGCCTTGACTGGCTGAAGGGTCTCCTAGCAGGGCGCAGGTGAGTGCACTGGTGCACTCCTCCACAACCTCACCTTCCCATCTGCCTTCCCCACCCGGCCCCTGTAAAAGGGAGAGCGGCGGGTGGTTGGCTGGGGGCTCTCCAAGTGGGCGAGTGCACCGGTGCACTCCTCCACCATCGCCTTCCCACTCTGCCTACAGGATGAGTGAGTGGAGGGGTAGTGAGTGGGGGGGTAGGGGTCCAAGCTGGGGAAGCCCCCTCTGTGGGGGGAGGAGAGGAAGAGGCCATCAGATGCAGCTGGGTGAAAGGGGCACTTAATTTAACTTACTTTAACCAAATTAATAAGGTGCCCCCCGAGAAATTTAAAGGCCCCCTGACACAAGAAATCCTGGCTACGGGCCGGCAACTAGCCCAGCCAGTCGAAGGCTAGGAGCCATTTAAACCCTGCTTTCTGCTCTGTTATTTGCAGGGAGCAAAAATCAGTGATTTAAACCCCTGCTTTCTGCTCTTCATGAACCACCACAAACTACCATGAACTGCATCAAAACTCATTAAAGTTCATGGCAGTTCTTCAGATTGCGAGTATTGCTCCATGAACCACAAACGGTCCAAAATTCATGACAAACTCATCAGCCAGTTCATGTTCACCCCTATTCTGTGTGATGAGTAGTCCATCTCTTCAAAGCCATATGGTTATGCATACATTCACAGATGCCGTGTAGTACAATTTTTAGTGGTGTATGGTTCTGCTATTCAGGGTCACATCACTAGGTCCCATATAATGTCACCAGAACCTAACCCATGAGTTTTAGGATTTTTGAACCTGGGGATCTAGGAAACCTAACCTCCTGTGTCCCCTGAAGAGTCTCCAACATTGTTAATATCCATTTTCCCACTGTTCTCAGCTACCTGTGCCACAAATTTCTCAGTGAACCCATTCAGGAGATAACTTTACCTTGTTCAGTATTCATGATCAGACTGTGGGCTAATCAGGGATATGTTCAGATGGCGTTGAGTAACTCGAAGAGTTGCCAAACACTAAATATGCAGCTGCTTGTTGGTCAGAAGCCAACTCTGGAGTTGGGTTCTGACCCTGGCCACTCAGCAAAATAGCTACACAGTGAAGTTGCAAAAGGGAGAAGAAAAAGAGCTCATCACTCTTCCCTCCCTTCCAGGCTGGAAAGTGTCAGAAGCAATGCTTTTATGCATTGCAAAAATGAGAAGAGAAAGAACTGATTTCTCTCCTTTTCTCCTAAGGGAGAAGGGAAATTAGACAGGTTTCTGATTCCCCCCCAATTTGGCGCATCTCAGCAAGTCTGGGAGGCAACAAAGTTTCCAGGATGGGAGAACTGAACCCACTTGACTTCCTGTTAATCAGCTCCTGATTCCACACATGCCCCTTGAAATTTTGCCGGGTAGAGGAAAATTTCCCCAGCAGGAGCTCAGAAGCTGATTCTCGGCAGCCAATCCCTCATCAGCTGAGAGTCAGCTTCTGATGGCTACAAATAGCCTGTTCCTGTGAATACATGCAAAGAGCTGCAGCTTGTGAATTAATTTGCTGCACGATCACTACCAATGAACAGGAAGTCAGCTCAACTGGCAGGCATTTGAGCAGCCCTACTCTCATCCTTTCTGAGGGTCCTGTATGTTCTGCTTAGTGTTAGAGAAAGAAACATTTCATCAACAGCTGCTTTTTGTATCTTCAGTGGGTACCTCCACATTTCACTAATTCTTCCCAGAAGGCCAAAGGCGCAACCTGACATCAGCACCATTTCAAATTTGCATACTTGCTCGGTACATACATGCGTAATTTATTGTGATCCACAATCAGCTAATTAAAAAAAAATCCACCCTTGCTCAGTTTCACACAGGGATGCTGGCAAAGACGAGGCCTTAAGATCATAGCCTGAAACTCTCTGTTTTCCCCTACCCCTTTTTTTCGAACATCCAATCACATAAGAATTCTGGAGAACTTTGTTGGCATATCCATGTTGGCTCATTGGTTTGCTAATTTCAGCTTGTCTACAGCTCATTGTCTTTATGTTGAGTAATTCTAATGTTATGTTCAACACGTACATCTTAAAACCCTTATTTAACCAAGTACTGGTCCCTGGTTTCATTTGTAAAGTCAATGGGCATTAGCTCTTTCTTATAAACAGATATATATACACACACACATGCATTCAGTGTAGCATACGGACAGGGCTTCTGGGATGGGAAGCCAGGATGGCTTCAGCAACTTTCATTATGGACTCTTGACTCTGGCTCAGTGTGAATCTCCCACTTTCAAGCCCAGACTGTTGTTCTTCTCCCTCACCTCCTCCCTTTTTATATTATTTACCTGAACCTCAACTGTGCTCCAGTTTTGCACCTCTCTTCAAGTTTTGTGAAATTTAGTTCCACTGTTGGAAAATTGTGTCAGATGCTATTGTCAGTTGTGGCTGTAAGGCAGCCCTTTCTGGTACCCCCTACACTCCCAAATAGGGTTGCCACCTCTGGGTTGGGAAATACCTGAAAGTTTTGGGGGTGGAGCCTGAATACGGCAGGGTTTGGGGAGGGGAGGAACTTCCATGAGGTATAATGCCATAGAGTCCACCTTCCAAACCATCCATTTTCTCCAGGGTGAACGGATCTTTGTCACCGGGGGATCAGCTGTAATCTCAGGAGACCTTCAGCTACCACCTGGGGGTTGGCAGTCCTACTCCCAGCTGGGTTTCAAGCTAAAGGATCTGTGCTTGGGAAAGAAGGAGAATCTAGCAGTGCCAGATTGCCCGGCTTCATTACCCATTATCCATTACCTCCATTATCACCAAATGACCTTCACGCACTGCAGTCAGTCATTCCTCGAAAAGGATGACAGAAGGGATTGGCAAGAGATGTTGAAGGCCTGGGCCACGTTTGAGTGACAGAAAGGTCTGAATTAGGAATTAGAGAAAAATAAAACCTTCTGCTACAGCTGTCATCAGCCAATTAGTTTCCCAGTCAGTCACCACAGATTCAGTTCATCGACTTTCGAAAGCTCATACCTTGAATACACCTTTGTTGGTCTTAAAGGTGCTACTGGACTCTAAATTGGCTCTTCAAAGAGTTAGCTTTCATGACTATTCAGAAATGGGTTGGGGCCTTTTAATTCAAGCCTGAAAATTATAATTCTCAGACAGGGACCCCGCCAATATTCCTTCCAAAGCAGAGAGCCCAGTTTGGTATGGTGGTTAAGATTCCCCAGTCCTCCACATGCAGCTGCTGGTGTGACCTTGGGTCAGTCAAAGTTCTCTCAGAGCTGTTCTCTCAAGAGCAGTTCTCCCAGAGCTCCCTCAGCCCCACCTACCTCACAAGGTGTCTGTTGTGGGGAGGGGACAGGAAAGGAGACTGTAAGCCACTCTGAGACTCCAATTGAAGGGCAGAGTGTAAATCCAGTCTCCTCGTCCTTCTTCTCCTCCTCCTCATGAGTCATTATCTCCAGGACATTCAATTTTTTTTTCTGTTCACATATCTGTCAAGACATAAGGCCAGTTCATACAGTCAGTATATAAAAAGCAGGGTCTTGAATACAATCCCTTCTTCCTGGGATTACTTCCTGTGTTAGCTCAAAACTGTGTTACTATGATAACACAAAATCCTGCCAGGTGGCAGCTATATCCACAGTGAGACCAGTTCGTATAAGCCTTTCTCTGTGCAATATTTTAGGAGGATTCCATGGAAACAGAACCAACCATGTTAACAGGTTGCATGATCTGGGCTGACCATGGGAGAGAACAGAAGAAGGATCTGAATGATATGGCGGAAGGGCATGTGATGTAATAGCAAGTTAGGCTAGCATGTAGAGCTCTGGGTTCTAATCCCCACTCTGCCATGAAGCTTGCTGGTTGGCTTTGGGCCAGTCAGTCTCTCAGCCTAACCTAACTCACAGGGGTTTTGTGAAGATAAAATAGGGAGGGGACAATGACATATTCTACCCTGAAGTCCTTGGAAGAAGGGTAAAATAAAAAATATACTAGATAGATGGACTAAAGGGATGCAGGTAAGCACATGGAGCCATCCATGCTTAGAGTTTTGTTGTGGTTAGAAATGAAAATTAAGGAAGTGGAAGGGCTTAAGCAAAGACTTTACAAAAACAGTATAATTTTGAGCAGAGCTTTTAGGGAAGACAGAAAGTCAACACTATAGAAGTCATCTGACAGAAAGCCCTAAGCATGAGAGTCCACAAGAGCTCCTTTCTGCAGGAACCCATCTTTCAGGTTAGGGTTCATGTATGAAGATGAAGTCCTTACCCATGCATCCTCACAACATCCCCCTCCCCCCCATAAACAAAGAATTATTCTTTAGAAAGATCTGTCCTTGGTCCAGAATGTTCATAACATACCAGATGCTTCTCTTTCTGCTGGAGTTGTGGATGTGTATCCTAGTGCAGAATTTGGGCGAATGCACAAAACCAGTTTTAATCACATATTAAGCATTGGAGCTAATCTGCCAAAGGAGAGATTGATAAGCCAAGACTGTGCTGAGGACCGAGAAGAAATGAAAGCCCAGCAAACACTATGAAGCTGAAAGACACAAAGGCAATAATGGCCAACTCCAGTTGTGTTGCCATTACAGAGCCAAGCAGTGTAGGTAATTATTTGGGGAATACAATGGAAATGATAACAGATATCACACCAATAGCCCCTTTGAACAGCACAGAGTAGGAAAATTGCATTTTCCTTCTGCCTAATCCTATATTATAGCCAAAAGTGAACTGTAGGGAATAGCATCCATTCAGATGCTACAGATGGTTCTTTCACATCGGCCAGTGGAAAGAAAGGAGAATTACAGTGCAATTCTAAGCAGAGATACACCCTTCTAAGTGCACTGAAGTGAGTGGGCTGAGAAGGGTATAACTCTATTTAGGATTACACTGCTAGAATACTGAGAAAGCTATTTATGTAAAATGTGTAGGTGGAACAATGCAACATTTTTGCCATAGTAATACTGTTCTTGAAGGTAGTATTTATAAGTGTTGGGATTAATTTCCCAGTGTTCACTCCCCTCCTCCCCAATATTGTCTCACACAAGAAAATGTATTTGTCCCATCAACAGCAATCCTAATCAAATTAATAAAGGTAAGGTGTACATGCCCCACTGAAATCCACAATGTCTTAGTACACAGTGATGCTCTCCCCAGGGGATATCCAGAGCATTTCCTTCCCAAGGTAATATATTTTGAGCATACTATACCACAGTAGTACAGCTGTTTTCAATATCAAGACAACTATAACAATATTTTTGTTCTTAACCTATACATATTTATATCATGGTTTACTGCAGGAACCATATTCTAAAGCTTTTACTCATCTGTTCACAGCTACTATAGAGACAAAAATAAAATGCATTTCTCAAGTTGCATTTCTACCATCCATATTGTTTAAATATTTTATTTAACTTCTCTGAGGTCATATCAGTGGTGAATGATTTTTATTGCACCTCTGTGCAGCTCTGGCAGACTAAAAAATTGTTTGCCAAAGAAGGCATTTTCCCATTTAGCCTTAAATGACTAGACTTTTTAAAAAAGTGGCCTTTGTCCATTCTTACTGAATTCAAATTCCATTTGAAGTTTTATTAATTGCTTTCTTTGGAAATCCCTTTGACATTTTACATTCAAGCTGCCCAAATAACGGTGCTTGCAGAAACTTTACCTGGGTCCCGGTCACATGTGCCAGATAACGCGGGGGGGGGAGCGAGGCTATTTGCTCCATAGCAATTTGACCCACATCTGCACGATCACACAGTCCGTGGGAGCTATGGGGGCAGCCCGCCACTGCATGATCAGATGCAAACTGTGGGTGAATCAGGTTGTGTTTTTTTGCCGTGTTTCCAATGCGCTTAAACGGGGGATCGCTTAATCGCATCTCCACACTGAGGGTTTCCTATGGCAGTATGCGATGATGCACATACTGGGAAGGGGGGGGGAAGGCACAGAGTCAGGATGGCCTGATCAGACCATCCCGACACCATGAGAGCGCACTGACGTGATCACACAGAGGAAAATCCATCCATGGCCCATAGCAACCCATTTGATAGTGGACTTTCCCTAGTGTCTTTTAACTCCGCTCTTGTGGCGGAGCAAAACGGGTTGCCGATGGGTGTGGGGCACTGGCCAGATGTTCATGTCTGATTACACCCATTAAATCCACCTGGCATTCGCACCTATGGCATGGCTAATTGTGCATGTGATCGCAGCCCTGTATGCTTTTTTACAGCCACTGTAATTGTTGCTGCTGGGAAAACATTTGTGTGTGGAGTGGCATTCAAGAGAACATTTCTTTGAAGCAAAATAGTTGGTACAAAAATTAATATTTTATCTTTAAAATAAAATAAAGGAAAGAACATTGGTGAAACTACAGTAAGATTGACTCTTTTTATTGCATAGAAAGTAATGGTGGAGAAGCAATGAAGAGAAGTTGGGTCACCAACCTTTCCTCTGTATCAGGTGTGGTAATATGTCAGTACAAACCTGAAAGAATAAAACTGCAATTGTATTAGAAACTGCTTTTTTAAAGGGGGGTGAGGGAATTCTGAAATATAATGCTTTGGAAGGAAATGGCTGTTTGTCTCCTTCCGGGCACAATTCAAAGTGCTCTTTCTTACCTGTAAGGCCTTAAAATGGTTTTTAGGGCTGGGATACTTGAGAGACCACTTTCTTTCATAGATTCCAGCCTGCCAGTTAACATCCACCTCCCAAGCCCTGCTCTCTGCACCCTCATCTGCAGAGATGAGGCAGGTGGTGACTAGAGACAGGGAGTTTTCAGTGGTGGCACCCTGCCTTTCGAATCCCCTCTCACCCTTGAGGCTGGCCTGGCACCTACCTTACTAGCTTTTTTGTGGGCACCAGCCTTAAACATTTCTTGTTACTAATGTGGGACTGCACAGAAGACCAAAGATGAACCAAGGGGGGTCTATGACTTATGATCTGCTTTTCACCCGCCACTCTTTTATGGATATTTTTTAGGCTGGGTTTTATTTATTTATTTATTACAATTTTATGCTATTGGTTTTAGTTGTGAGGTACCTTGAGTAGGTTCCTGGAGAAGCAGTATATAAATTCTCTAAAAAAACAATTTCCATCTAGATTCTGAGGAATCAGTGAGTGAACAAATAGTGTTAATAAGTGGAAAAGGGTAGCATACCCCCCCCCCATAAAGACTTCTACTTTAACATCAATATATCAAACAGGCTGATCTCTATGCAGATAGGCAAATCTATGCAATAGGGTAAGCCATGGCTAAGTTTAAAAAAACCAAACACTAATATGGGGGTACCTAAATCTAAATATTACCACCACCACCCTGATAATAGCAATGTCTGCATATGCACAGATATCATAATAAAGTAGAATTCAGGTAGTGTTGTAACATCCCAGTATGGTGCTTGAAAATGCAGTATCCAAGAAGAAAAGGAAGAGAAGGAGGCCAGCACTGGAAGAAGGTGGCTCCAATTGGTGGGAAGGGAATGAGGATAGCTAGAAGGAAAGCAGCTGATAGGAGGTAGTCTAGGGGCAATTTCAGGCAAAGGGTTCAACAGCACACCTCTCCCACACACATCTGTTTCTGCACAAAGTCTCTCTCACACACCACTTTACAATGGATGGGAACAGCCCATCTTTTAAGATGTGGATCTGCTTCTGTCACATCTGGTTAGATCTGGTCCATATATATAGCTGCATCACTTGATGACTGTCAGTTGAAACAGACACCACTGAAAAGTTTGAAATGATACAAGAAGATGCAAGAGGTGTGGCCCATTCAGACAGCTAGACTTTACTCAATGTTGCAGTCAACCAGTAATTGGCATGTAAGTGAAACTGGCCTTCCGTGTGAAAGCCCATTTCTCTGCATCGCTATATTCTGCACAGAACTTGCAGTGTTACAAAATCAACTGCATGAATGATTTCCAACAGGTAATGGGATTTTTAAAAAAGAAACAATATAGCTTTTCTCTCCCTCCTTCTTAAAACCTGCCACTCACCTACAACTAATTTCCTGGAAGATTTGTACCTACAATGTACACAAGTATGGCTCTTCCTTTTGCTAACACAACCTGCTGCCTAACCACGCTTATGAAGTCAGGCTAGCAGGAAAACGGCAAGTGTGTCTTCTTTAATTTCTTTTTTCCCCCTTTTCCTTTTTTGCAAGATAACCTTCTTAAATTAACATGCAGTGCACATTTTAAGAATAAGAAGCTAGTGGGAGGCTTAGAACCATTTACTACCAGAAAAATAGGAGTTGGAGCAATAGGAGAAACTATTTTTGAACCAGAAATCCTCCCCCTAACACATACTACATCAGCAGCATATGAATCAGATCTAAATAAAGTACGGGAGTCAGTTCCTTCAATAATAGACCAAATCTAGCTCCTAAATGATGTTAGGCTCTGATTTGAAAACCAGCTGTGTTACTGATGAAGGCGGAAGCTGAAAGATTTGACAGAATACTTTTAAAGCTCTTTTTGTTTTGTTGCCCTCTTATTTACATCTCATTTTGGGGGACTGACTTCATCTCCCCAGGCTTCAGAGACTCCTTGAATGTAGTGCTATTTAGATGCATGAAGCACACAACACATAACGAATTCACTGCCTCAAGAAATTAGATAAACCCAGGAAATTTTGGTTTATCTACAGCTATTAGTCATGATGGCTAAATTAAGCCTCAGTCCATAGCCCTGTACAGACAAAAAAGCCCTCCCCTTTTGTGGAGGGGGAAGGTTAGCTGAGGTTTTACGGTATTTGGTAATTTTTAAATTTAGATTTATAAGCTGCCATAGGAAGAAGAGCTCGTTTTCATACCCTGCCTTTCTCTAGCCTAAGGAGTTTCAAAGCAGCTTACAATCGCCTTCCCTTCCTCCCCTCACAACAGGCACATTGTGAGATAGGTGGGGCTGAGAGAGTTCTGAGAGAACTGTGACTGGCCCAAGGTCACCCAGCAGGCTTCATGTGGAGGAATGGGGAATCAAACCCGGCTCTCCAGATTAGAGTCTGCCACTCTTAACCACTACACCACACTGGCTATCTGTATCATTGCTACCCTCTGTTCCCTGCCTTTAAGGTAATACAGTTCTTAAAATCAGGAGGCGGAAGAAAAGAAAGCAACATAATTTAGGAAAGGACTGAGACTTAAGAAAAACAACAAAAAGGGAAGGGGGAGCAGAGAAGAGGAGGAGGGAACAAACCAGTACAAACTACACAGAAAAAGCAAGGCAACTAAAACAACTGCGTCACAGAGATCTACAGAAAACTGATCAGTATCTCTCACAACTTTGTTAGATCCATCACTGCAAAATGCAGAAGCTGTCTCTGCTGCCTTTGAGGCGATGCTAAGCAAACGGAAAGTCCTCCATTGTGTTATAACTCTGCTATATCAGTCATCACAAGTCAGCAATGAGCATGCACGTGTGAACTGGGGTTGCCATCCTCTAGGTGGGGGCTCTTCCAGAATTACAAATGATCTACAGAGATGCTCCCCTGGAGAAAATGGCAGCTTCAGAGGGTAGACTCTACATCATTGCATCCTCGATGAACTCTCTGCCTTCACCAAACTCCGCCCTTCCTAAGCTTCGCCCCCAAATCTCCAGGAACTTCCCAACCTCAAGTTGGCAACCCTAGTGTGAATTGACTCTTTGACCTACTGAGCGTGGAAGTTAATGCACCATCTGGTTGATTGTATTGACTCACTCTGCGTAATCCACCTTGAGCCCCAATAAGAAAAGCAGACAATAAATAATGTAAATAAACAAACAAGTTCTGCAAGCTGCAAGCCCTGGCCCATCAGCAGTAATAAAATATTGAACAAACTACTTATTTATCTAAAACATTATTATGCCGCCTTTCCACCCAATCAGGGTCAACAAGGTGGTGAACATAAAAATATTAAAATATTTAAACAATTAAAATACAGTTAAAATGTAAAATTCTGCTAAAAACTGTTACTGGAGATACGCCTGCTGGTGAAAGAGCACAAGAGCATAAGAGAAGCCAATGTTGGATCAGGCCAATGGCCAAAAATACCAGGTGCCATCAGGAGGCCCACCAGTAGGGCCAGTAGGAGGAGACAGGCAAATCTCCCTGGGGAAGGAGTTCCAAAGTTTATTATGCTGATTACTTGAATTATCAACAAAAGCTTTAACTCAAGATTAAATCTACTTCTGGTTAAGTGGGGCAGCAGTTAATGATAGGGGAATGATAGGGGATTTTGGAGGTCATCCCTTCACAGGGTTGCCACGATTTGGAAGTGACTTGATGACACATAACATACACACAAGTGTTACAGCTGGCTACAAAGTCCCAGGGTCTTGCAATTCTTGAAGGATGTGCTGCCTTGGTCCCCAAATAGATGTGCTGGTTCCCTTCCATACCAGATCTGATAGGAAAATAACGATGCATTTTCCTTCCAGTTTATAGCCAGAACTGAGATATACATTGAGGGGAAAGCATTTCTTCTAATACAGCGTGCTCTTTTGTTCAGATGCTGATACAGTGGCTTTTGATTTGTGACCCGTGAACAGGGTTGGCTCACCTACTAGGCAAACTAGGCATTTGCCTAGGGCGGGCCGGCTCTTAGGGCACCAAACTGCACTCGGCCCCCTCGCCAAAAGCCCCCCACCTCCGCCAAAAGCCCTGACCGGGTGACCATCACCGCTGCCTGAGGAGGCTGCCCAAACCTTCCATTCCCAGGTGCATCGGCTGGCCTCTCGGCTTTGGGCGGGCAGGGGTACTTCCAAGGGTGACCTGAAATTGATGCCGCTCCGGCGAATCAGAGGCTCGAGGGCACCATGTCTGGGGAGCAGCAGCATCCAGCCAGGAGCGCAAGAGAAGGGGTGGGGTGCCTGGGTGTCCCCAGAAGAACCGCCGGTTGCACCAGAGAGCAGTGTGCTCCTTCTTGTTCGGCACCCGAGGACTTGCGCTGCGCCCCTGCCCGAGGGAAGGAGCAATCCACCCCCAGCCGAGGCGAGAAGACCCGGGCCAGCCTGACCCTACTTCACAGGGAGCCCTCCCTCAACAGCCCCCAGGGGGCTCTCCCCTGAGTGCTCCACATTTTCAAGGCACCTGGGTGCAGGAGGCACAGCAGCTCCCAAGCCCCTTCTGAGGGCCAAAGTGGGGGGGGAGGAGCTCTGCTTGGCTGGCCAAACTCTTTATCTCCCCAACAATAGCTCAGCCCTGTGGCAGGCAGTGTTTCCCCCTCCAAGCTGGGCAGGTTCTCTTTATTTCAGTTTAGTTGGAGCCCAAGAGAGGGCTGGGAAAAAAAACATTGGGGAGACACGAGCCTTCTCCAGGGACTTCCCTCAATGTAGGTTGTGGGGGGGGGGCCTTTGGCCTCTCGCTTTCAAATGCTTCCTTCCCTTCCCTTCTGCCCTCCCCACAGCCATCCGAATGAGAAGTTTAAACTCGGCTGGATCCTGCAGCCTTTCTCTCCCCCCCTTCCCACCACCTGTCCCTGGCTAAGACCACCTGGCAGCTTTGAGGTCCCGCCCAGAGAATGGGGCAATTTATTTGTCTCGAGGTGCTGAGAGCTTCATGGCATGGTCAGCACGGGAAGTGAATGCCAGTTGCCGTGGAGGAGGCTGTGTTGTCCGGCTTGCCTGGTGGGTTTCCTCCCCAAGAGTTGCTGCCACAGGAGAAGTTGAGCACCCATATCTCAAAAAACTCATGGGGGGGAGAAACAAAAATGTGAGCAAAAACTTTCTGAGCTGATCTACTGGCTTTGTGAGGGGGGCAGTGCACGGGGGGGGAGCCAGAAGGGATCCTCGGGATACAGTATTAGAAGATATAAGTAGAACTGATATATGTAGAAATAAATGTATGCATCATTCTTTTACTTTTGTACCCCCTTCCCTTTTACCCTTTGTACCCCATTTACCTCTACCTTTTTATAATACTATTTTTTAAAAAAAAAATTAAAAAAAGAATGGCAATACAGAAATATAGTGTTCTGGCTGTTCACGTGCAAGACCAGCCCCAGGTGTTTTTGCACACTAGGCAAGAATACCTTCTGGTGCCCCCTCCCCCCTTCCCTTCCATCTGAAAGCTGGCTTGCCTGCATGCGTTGCAGCTGCGGGGCGTGCGGGCAAGCCATGGAAGGGAAGGAGGGTTAAACCCCCTTTCCTTCCATCTGAGCACCGGCTAGCTCTTATAATCTCTTAAACATTTATTACAAAATTACTCCTTACTAATACAATTATAGATCCCTAGTGTCCTATCACTTATAAATAGCCATTTTATACTAAAAGCATTCTAAAGGTAGTATTTTAAAATATATCTCCCTAAAAAACAAACATAAATGATTCTAAAACATATTTCCTACACATTAAGATTTCCTACAATAAGACATACAAATGCCTTATCACTAATATTTCTTTGACACTTAATTTTAATACTAATTTCACTCAAATTTTGTCTTCTTGGATATCATTAGCCATCCTTTACACTGTTACAGCAATACTGAATTATCTTAAAATCACATTACAAGGTTTCGAGATTTCCAAAATACTAGGTAATAACTGCCTTGTAATATGTATTTCTCTTAACATTTAATTTTAAATTTAAATTTATCTTAAGTTTTATATCATTAAGTCTCATTAAATTCCATTTTGAATGATGTTTAACCTGCTGTAGCAGTCCACCTTAAATAGTTCTCCCCCCTCCCCCTTTCCTTCTTGAATTCCCAACGTTTTTTCTTTGGGGTTGTGGGTTGCTCCTGTAATATTCCATTATGGGGGTACAATCCTCTCCTTGTTTGCTTACTATATCCAAAACGTATGTGTTAGACATGCTTAGAATTCTTTTCTGGTCCTCCATCTTGATATCTTGTGGTTCTTTTGCTTCAAGCAGGAATGCAGCTAAGTTCTCCATTTTCACATTAGGCAGTTTAATCTCTGTTATTTCCATCTCCTCCAATGTTGGCTGTTCACTCAGCTCTTTTGGTTCATTTAGGGATTGTTCCAACAAACTTTCTACTTGATCAAATTTGCAGGAAAGCTCCTGGACATAGTCTACTAAAAGACACAAATTACTCTGTATTGGTAGCATAGCTGTATTAAAAATGTCTTTTAATGCTTCCATTATCTCTTTTAGAGTAGCTATCATTTCCACAGGGCAACAGTCAAATAACTGTGTTTGTTTGGACTAAACCCGAGAATCCACCAAATACTCTTCAGTTTACAACCAGTTAGATATATTTTGGACAGCACAGTCAAAATCTTCTAATGATTATAGTCCTTTTAATGTTATTTCCTTTGGATTGAGAGCCACTTCCAAATTGAGGGGGAGGGATGACTGGGTAACTATCCCCCCCTTATCTTTCTGAACTTTTTACAGTCTGGTTGAGTTCTTCAGCTCTATTTCAGCAAGCATTTCATGTAAATACAGAAAAAAAGAAACTTACTTGTAGAGTATCTTCTTTAGTTGATACAGAAAGTGATTTACTGTAGAAATACGCTTTTGATTCTTAAAAAGTACAGTAGTCACAGCTTAGTGCCAATATGGCGATTGCTTTGGCTGGGGCTTCAGGGCAGACAAAGACTCCAGATTCAAGCCGCCACCCATGTCTGGTTCTTCGTTGATCCCACTGCTTCAGGAACCTCTCTCCTGGGGCCCTCTAGGAGTCTGGGTAGCCCAGACTCCCCCAAACTGCACAATTTGGGTGGCTGGAGCAGAGCTCCACAGCTCACCCTGATCTTGCTGCATCGAAACCGGAAAAAAACTGTATTGCCATTGTTGAAAGCACATTAATTATTATTTCTAAGTAACCTCTCCCTTTCTCTTCCTATAGCACTTTTGGAACTGTAGTTAAAGATTTTTTTCTCATTCTGTTTTTAATTATTTTATGTCTTTTAATTTAAAATATTTAAATTCCACCTTACCTTCCTAGACTCAGTATAGGTAACAATGCAACAACAACCTATAAGGACATAAAAACAATGTAAGTTTATTAATGGCCAAATATAGGGTCCCTAACCTCCATGTGGGGCCTGGAGATCAACTGCTATTATAACTGATCTCTGGGCAATAGAGATCATTTCCTCTGAAGAAACTAGTGACTTTGGAGGATGGACTCTAGGACATTGTACCCTGATGAGGCACCTCCCTTTCCCAAACTCCGCCTTCCCCAGGTTCCACCCCCAAATCTCCAGGTATTTCCCAACCCAAAGCTAGCAACCCTGTCTGCCAAAAATAGTTTAATCTCTATCCAATGCCATCTGAAATAAAACACTCCTGCAAACTTTTCCTAATACAGCAAGTGAACGCTTGCTCTGCACCCACTCTGATAAACTGTTTCGGAGGAGTGCACCTACCACAGAGAAAGTCCATGATCTCACTGTTGTCCTCTGGACAATTTGAAGTGAAGCATAACAAGAAATAAGCTGTTGGAAGAATGTAGATGGGGCATGGGAATATACTGGGAGGTGCAGTTTAGAAAGTATGAGGCTATAAAGGGCTTTAAGGTAATAGCCGGAACTTTGAATTGAGCCTAAAAGCAAACATGTAACCAGTGCAAGCAATGCAGCACTGGAGTGATATGTCAGCAGCACCTAACCCCAGAGAGGAGTCTGATGGCCAGATGAAGCTTCTGAGACAGACCCACGTAAGGCATGTTGGTGGTGGAAGGTGCAGTCAAGTCACAGTTGACTGATAGTAACCCCAAAGGGCTTTCAAGGCCAGATACGAACAGACGACAGTAGACAAGAGGATTGTCGCCTAAGATGTCAATTGTTCACTGTCATCAGAACAAATGCTTATTTTGTCTGTTAGATCTGACCTATTGGAAGCAAATTCAGCACTTCAGTTTTCCCCATGCTTGTAGGGGAAGGAAGCACAAAGTAGACCAAGCAGCCTGAAAAACTGTAGTTATCTTTCTTATGTCTTTCCTGGCTGATGCCCTGATCAATGACACCAGACTTAAAAGGTTAGACTTATTTTTTCAAAGGAGCGCATAATTACTTTTAGAAGTTTTGTCCTCTGTTCTGCTTTGTGGCTGCTACTAAACTCCAGCATTTCACATGGCGCTTTGCTATTTATGTCCAGGACGGCTTTCTTCTCCAGGGGAAGACGACCATTATTTTGCAATCGAGAGCTGACATTCTGAAGACCTGTCAAGTTGCAGGCACATGACCTCAACCTGAAATCCACCTTTTCTGGGAGAACCATCCATCATTTGTGGAACTGTGCACAAAACGTAATCATTTTCTTTCCAAGGTGAGCCATCGGCACTTGACAGCTGCAACCTGTATTTAAGGTTTACTGCAGTGTCTCCAGTGGATACCAAGCAACTAGCTATTGGAAGACGCAGATATCATTCAGACTACCATTCCCTTTTTGGTTGGCCCCAGCAGCCCAAGGGCTGTTTCCACCTTCAGAAGCCTCCACTATTCTAAAAGTAAATAAGCATAGGTACCAGAAGTATCTGTTAAAACCAACGGGAAGTTCCATAAGTCACAAACATGGTGCCTGGACAGCCTTCATTTCAGAAGCATCTTGAGATCTTTATATATCTATATCAGGTATATGGCAGCTTTCAGAGTTTTATAACACATACGGATAAATATATCAAAATGTCAACATACCACTAATAAATTACAGGAATTAACACAAGTGAATATCTCTCTTCCCCCCAGGATTTTGCTTAATTGTTTTTTTAAAAAACTCCTCTCCCTTAAAGAGCTTTTGGTTGATTTATTTTAAGTTCTAGGCTGCTGACTTGCCTTCAAACAGTTTTAAATGCCTTTTTAATAGGTATTAATGGTGATTCAGTTCTAACAAAGATTAGAATTTAAATTTATCCCACATTCTCACAGAACAGAGTGTGTGAATATTTTCCTTATGAAATAGAAAGACATTCCTCTTGATTTTACAAACATAAAATTGGAGTTGGAGTGTCACCTGGCATCTCAGAGAAAAATACCCTTTGCACTTCCCTTTTGTACCAGAACCCCCTTCCTAATGTTTATGCAAAGTCTATATTCCTTTGCCTCTTCTGTCTTTAGCATAAATTATTTTCATCTTTCTTTCAGCATTAAGGCCATATGGGAGCAGAAGGTGTAATGTATTGAGAAAAGATGGCTACCACCACATGGCTGACCATGCGGTCAAAAAAGGGTCAGAGCTTCGTTTGAGAGAACAATAGAGACTGTGGATCCAAGGGCGCACCAATGGGCTAGCCCAGATCCTAAAGTAGCCCAATCTGGACGATGGACTTGTAAATAGAACCTATCATGGTGTTTGGTGTATGTGCTGGGTGTGGTTTGGGTATGGTGAGTTCAGGAATAAAAGGCGGCTTGCAGCCAGCCTTTGTAGGCTTATTCTGATGTAACCTAATAAAGAGCTGTTTGAATTACTATGCTGAGCTGCCACTTCCAGTACATTTTAGAAGGGAATAGTGATTTGAGCTGGGTGAAGCAGGAGAAGGCAAAAGAGAAGCAAGAGATGACAAGTTGCAAGCCAGGACTTAGAGCAAAAGTGGTCAAACTTGCTTAACATAAGAGCCACATAGAATAAATGTCAGATGTTTGAGAGCTGCAAAACATGAACAAATATACATGCAATTTTCCTTTTTATTAACAGTAAATAAGACTGCCAAAAATAAAAACAAAAGGGATAAAAACAATTGATAATGGTATTTATTTGTCCAATGATATTTGTTTGCTAATGATAATTATTTGTTTGGTTAAAAAAAAGAAAGGTGGAAAGAAAGCAACTAGATGGGGGAGAGAGGAAGGAAGGAGGAAAGAGAGAGAGAAACAAAGAAAGCAAGTAGATGGGGAGAGGGGAGGGAGAGAGAGAGAGAGAGAGAGAGAGAGAGAGAGAGAGAGAGAAAGAAAGAAAGAAAGAAAGAAAGAAAGAAAGAAAGAAAGAAAGAAAGAAAGAAAGAAAGAAAGAAAGAAAGAAAGAAAGAAAGAAAGAAAGAAAGAAAGAAAGAAAGAAAGAAAATAGATGGGGAGGAAGGGGGAAGGAATGAAGGAAGGAAGAGAGGGAGAGAGAAACAGAAAGGAAGGAAGGGAGAAAGAGGGAGAGAGAAAAAAGTGAAAAGAAAGAAAGAAATGGAAAGAAAGCAAATAGATGGGGGAGGAAGGGGGAGAGAGAGAGAGATGGAGAGAAAGCAAATAAATGGGAGGGAGATGTGGAAAGAAAGCAATTTTAACTTTAAATGTGTCCTCCAAGCCCTCCCCCCATCCCCGCTGGCTGGCTTGGCTTGGAGAAGGGACTTAAAAAGACAAATGCCTTCTCCAAGCCAGCTGGCGGGGGGGGGGTTGAGAACACATTTAAAGTTGCTTTCTTTCTTTTTCCCCCACCACCACCTCAAGCCTACCCAGGGAGGGGAACACTGGCTGGGGAAGGAAAGACCGATTGGCAAGACATGCCTCCCCTTTGCTTCCCCAGCCACCCTACCAGGAGCCACACAATATGTGTGAAAGAGCCACGTGTGGCTCCTGAGCCACAGTTTGGCCACCCATGATTTAGATCCATGTAAACAGTCCAGTCAGGGTGACAAATTGAAAAAAGCCAAGATTGGAGCCAGATGGAACTTTTGAACAGCAGCAACCAGTACTACAGAATGCCAAAATCAGATTGGAGAAGAGTCAAGTTTTAGGGCTGATATATGGTATGGGGGAGCTAGGAATACTGGCAAGGAATACTGGGTAGAACCTAGTATTCATCACTTGTCAAAATTCTTTTCAGTTTGCAATACCATTCTTAAGATATACGACCTAAAACTGCATACAGTATTCTGAAAATGTAACTGCATGACCCAGAATAGCTGCCTTGCCTTACTTCCTGGATTTTAGATTTGGTAACACAACATAATATGACATTATGTTACAATATCATGGTATTGATTCCCACGTACATAGGTGGCAGTCCTGCACACAGTTACTCTGTTTGGATCGCACTGAAATCAATTTAGTTTAATCTGCTTGCATGTAGAATTGCCATTTTGAGCTCTGTGCTAAAAAAAATTCTTACTGGTTATACCAGAGCCTCCGTTCCATGCCTTCTACATGAACATCTGATTTTTCTTTGCTATGTATAACTCTACACTATTTATCAGGGACATTTTGAAATGGCAGCACATACTCTGAAATGCTCACAGTCTTCCTGATTTTATGTCATCTGCATACTGGACACATGTATTTGTCAGTAAGAAAATACTGAAATGACTGCAGTGCTTTTTAGGAAGGAAGGAAGGAAGGAAGGAAGGAAGGAAGGAAGGAAGGAAGGAAGGAAGGAAGGAAGGAAGGAAGGAAGGAAGGAAGGAAGGAAGGAAGGACTCACTGATTGCACTGATTTCCACCAATTCTCCCCTCAGGACTTAGGAGATACTTTCTCCAAAGTGCCAGTACTCAGCAACAACAGCAGCAGCAGGAACAACAACAAAGCCCTCACTGATTGGATCCAAGATTCCACATGATACTTCTTTCAAGACAGCCAGGCAAAGTGCTGGTGGGAGGACTTAACCCTAAATTTGTTCATCACAGTCTCATTATTTCAAGGTGCTGCCTCCTCCCTCTAGGTCCTGGCAGCAGGAAGTGGACAAATTACTCTGGCATGCCTTCCTGCTTCTCCTCCATGCTGCTGCCAGGTGGGCAGTGGTTCTGGCAGCCACTTGCCTTCTCTTGATCTTGCTTGGCTACAGCCAGCAGCTCTCTCCCATCCCTGGGGAGAAGGTAAATGTCGATTACAAGGCCCACCTCCTCTTACTTCCTCCCCCAATCCTGGCCTTTTCTGGTCTCCACAGCGAGCCCATACCCACATTAATAGAGCAGAATGGGCAAGCTGGTTACTGGATTCAACTGAGCCAACATGCCTTCAGAGCAATAGTAAATGAAAAGAACTGTGTATCAACCCTGTATATAAAATCCAAATGTTCTTATTATTTAAGCAAATTAATGCACACTGTAATACAGTATGCACATAAGGACTGTACCATACAGATAAATATGTCATAGGTGAGGATGACGGCACTGAGTCCCTGCCTGAGCTGGCACCACAGCCAGAGGCTCTGGCATTGCCACAGCCAGAAGCCAGCCCCTCTGACTCTTCAGGAGTTGGCAGCATGCTGCTGCCAGCACTTGATCCTGAAAACCCCGCACCTGGCCCTGCAGCAGCCGATGACATACAGGTGCAAGCAAGGAGCC
This sequence comes from Gekko gecko, assembly GCA_029375565.1. NCBI lineage: Eukaryota > Metazoa > Chordata > Lepidosauria > Squamata > Gekkonidae > Gekko > Gekko gecko. The sequence continues at coordinate 144,884,320 of JAPDNY010000006.1, forward strand.
CACCTGACTCACCTCCATGGGTGGTTCAGCTGAGGGAGCAGCTCCACAGAGACTTAGCCACCTGCTGCCAACATGCACGCTGGCAGGGAAGGCAAACGCTGAATCCTGAGTACTAGCAGGAGTGGCACTGCTGCCATGGGAAGCCTGGCTGGAAGCCTATATAACTCCCACTTGGGACTGGGTTCTTGGGAAAGCAATGAGTCACCTCTGTGCATGACTCTTGTTGCCAGAGGCACTGCCTTTACTCTTGGGTGGCCCCAAAGCAGGGGTGCCCTACTTTCTAACCTGAACCAAAGTCCCCAAAAGTCAAGTACTCTCAGTTCGAACCACAGAGTCAGGCTGCAAGTACTCTGCAAAAAGGGATTTCATATTCAGGTGACAGGCAACCTCAAAGCAAACTTCCAGTCTTCCCCCTCCACCCAGCAGAGATTATGTTTATGGAATAACAATGGGTTCCAACAGGTAAAGTATCTACATTTCTAAAAGCTATTCAGAGGCCACTTGGCAGATAACTCTGTCTCCAGTAATTCTTTGCCTGAATTCTTTTCTGTCCCTCAAGATACAGGATAAACCAATCAATCATTCAAATTTTTAGCAATCCTTCCTGATGCTAATTAGGGACATCTCCCACCTTTTGTCTACCCTGGCCAGGACCATTAGTAAGTCAGATAATCCATTTAACTAGCTACCCAACACCTGGCTTCTATTGTTAAATCCAGACCCTGCCTCTCTGGAAGCTCATTGGTCACATCTCGGCCTTGCCCATCCTGATGCCACACACCCCTGGGACTCATCATTGGTCCAGGTAATCTATTGTTCTCATCTGAGACCAGCCCCTAGGGCTGCCCATTGGTCTCCATTCTTTGCCAATGCCTATATCCCAGCACACATATGGCCTTAGACCATGTGTTTCTGCCATGATCCAAAATGGCAGTCCACCCCTGAACTCTTTGAGTTTAGGCCACAATCCATGGACCTCTGAACATCTGGACATGTTGTATAACCCCTCTATAAACTATCAATCACCTCTGCTTCCTTAGTTCTATATTGTGTTTGTGAGTGTTTGAATATTGTTTGTATGCTTGAGAAAGTTTAGTAAAGAAACCATTATTTTAGCCTCCCAGTCTCTGTGTCTATTCCTGGCTTCTTGGGAATTCTAACTCTGATGTACACAGGTCAGATCCTATAGTTAAGCCAATTACATATTAATAATTATAATTCCCCATCTTTATTAAATAATAGAGCAATTTGGCTAACACTCGCATCTGCCTTTGGCTCCTGTCCTTGGACCCCCACTCTGGCTCGGATTCCTGGCTTCCTGACCCCTGCTTTGGACGACCCCTCTTTCAGACTCATGATTTGGCTCTCGCTCTGACTCTCCTGGCAACGACATCAAACTGGACTTGACTTCTGCCTCTCAGCCTAATACCAGCCCATGACAAAATACACAAAATACCTTCTTCAGAGGATGTACAGAAGTGTGAGTACAGTAATTCCAAGTCATACTGACATGAATGCTATCTTACTCCAAACACGTTTCTCATATGCTTTCTCAAAGAACAGATCTGATTAAATTTGTTCCAGGTGGATACTCTGTAAACCAAAAAAACAGACATTACACAGTCTTTTCATACTGTCATCAAGAACCCATTCTTACAACATGAACAGCATTACCTGTTACAATTTCAACTGGGACACAGTTCTCTGAAGTGGATTGCACTGAAAAGCTGCGTCATCCAACTTTACTGCAAAACCTCATGTAAAGGGATCACCAGGTGTTCTTGATGACAGTTTAAAAAAACATTTGTAACAAAATTTAAAGGAACAGTCTTAGCAAGAAATACTTCTAAGTTTTCTAAGCCATTGTGTCAAAGAAATCATGAAAGATCAAAAGACTGGTTCAGCCCTTGAGGTTTTAGCACTATAGATGTCCAGAAGCATTTACTGCAGATAGAAGCGAAGTAGATTATTACACTAAAAACTCTTGCACCTACAGTTGAAATTGTTCCAGTTGACATTGTAACAGGTAATGCTGTTCATGTTGTAAGAATGGGTCCTTGCTGACAATATGAAAAGATTATGTAACGACTGTTTTTTGGTTTGCAGAGTATCCACCTGGAACAAAATTTAATCAGACCTGTTCTTTGAGAAAGCATATGGGAAACGTGTTTGGATTAAGCAAGCATCTACGTTAGTGTGACTTTGGAATTACTATACTCACACTTCTGTACCTCCTTTGAAGAAGATATTTTGTGTATTTATCTTTATGGTACACTCCTTATGTGCATACGGTATTACAGTGCATTAATTTGCTTAAATAATAATTTTATATACAGTGTTGATACACAGTTCTTTTTGTTTACTGATCTCATTACTGTGTAGCTCACCTTTTGTGTTTTTGTTCAGAGCAACAGTGGCAGAGATTCCCTGAGTTTTCTTGTACATAGCGTGAGTGTTTGGTTGGCTGGCTGTAGCAGTAGGCTCTTGGTTAGTGTGGATGCTGTTGGCTTGCAGGACTGTGGGCTACCACATTTCTTACTCTCTGACTTTTTACATCATTGTCTGCTTCTTTCTCATTTTTTAAGTGAGACCTCAGCCCGCAACCATACCCCATTCCCTATAGTCAATGGGTAGTTTTCTGAACTTTTGCAGCTGCTCTCCCTCCTGCTTCCCCTGCATGGCAAGCAATCGTCTCAGTCAATGAATCACTGTATTAAACCATCACTCTTCATAACACACTTTTCACTGTTGCCTGAGGATGTGACATCTTGAGCAAAATTAGACAACTGTCTCTGTCCTGCTTTTGAGGGGCATCCCTCATTTCATTTTACAGAGAAATTATGTTTTTACTGCTGCAGCGAAGGAAAATAAAGTTAACCTGCACAATGAGTTGCTATCAAATGTGTACGCGGACCTGCACATACACTATTACTGCAGATATGCACTGGAGACATTACTTGAAGTGGTTTTGCATGGAATGTATGCATGTTGCAGTTGCATGTTGTTCACACTGGGAGGCAGATGCAGGTGGTCCCCGTAAGGGGATTCAGTCTGCTCACAAACTCTGCTGTAGGAATGGTCAAATGGGAGCACAGGTATTCAGTCCCATCAGTTCTATTCTAGGGATCTCATTCCCCCTCAAAGAGGCAGGGGATTTCCTATCCCCTGCTCCCATAGTCTGGCACTGCTTGGAGCATTGGCAGAAGAAAAATTTAAAAACACCCACAGTGTCATAGGTTGCACTATGTCATTTATGGTAAAAAAAAAAAAAAAAAGTGACATAGGGCAACTCAGGAATCACATGAAAGGTGGTAAACCTTTTTCTCCCTCTCCCATAATACTAGAACATCAATGAAGTGTATGTGCGATAGGTTTAGGACAGATAAAACTTAATGAGTAATGTCCAGTGGACATAATGATGGCCAGGAGCACACAAAGCTGATCGGACCCTTGGTCCTTATTGTCTACTCGGACTGGCAGTGGCTCTCCAGAGTGTCAGGCTGAGGTCTTTCGCATTGCCTCCTACCTGATCTTTTTCAGTGAAGATGCTGGGGACTGAACCTGGATTCTTCTGGGCCTGGATAGCTCTTTGAGAGAATTAGACAGATTCATGGAGATGAGGTCCATCAATAGCTATTAGTCATGCTGGTTAAAGGGAATGTCCACATTCTGAGGCAGAAAACCTCTGAATACCAGTGCTAGGAGGCAGCATGATGGGAAGGCGGAGCAAAAAGTTTCAGTCCTTTTCTACTTTTGCAGCATTTGGGTGTGGAATATGTATAGGCCATGAGCCACTTTGGATGTAGACACTGCGGGATTTGGGTTTCCAGCTAGTAGAGATTTCTATTGGTTGCTGTTGAGCTGCATTTTTAGAATATGGGGAGCTATACATGTTTAGTAACATAAACTGTAGTATCATGTACCACTAACCAGAGTTATACCCTTCCAAATCCACTGAAAACAATGGGCTTAGAAGGCTGTGACTCTGCTTAAGATGACCCTGTTAGAATCACAGCAGATAAGTAGATCCACTATAAAATATTACTGTATTGTCCTGAATCATTTACAAGAAGCATTTCTATATTATTCCAAGTATATTTGGTAAATGCAATGAGATTTTCTATTGTGGGATGACCATCTGTGTAGTACAAGTGCCTCAAATAGAGGCTATCCATTTTAAAGACACATCTGGCTTCTTTGGTTCCCAGAAACAAAGAAGAGTTAGCAAAACTGTATACTGTTGGAAAAACACTATATAATCTGTTGTAATACCCAGAAATATAGTTAAGAGACATTTTGCAATATCCTACAATGCCTCTGTCCTTGGACAGTTGCCATGCACTGACATTGTCCCCTGCAGCAAAGGTTTTCCAGTCTTGGATCTAGAATTAATACTCCATAGCGACTCTGTCTGATGTTAGCCGAGTACATAGCCTGTTGTGCACACTACAAACATAGCCAGACTTTGAAGTCAGATCTACCTGATATATCAGGTTAATGCATTCGGATTTTTTCATTCCTCAGAAAATCTCCCAGGTGCAAAGAGCGAATTGGGCAGCAGTCCATGGCTATAAATGCAGTTTCACCACTGTTTGGCACACATGTCTTTTCCCAGCACTGCAATAACAAGGGTATTACCCAATCACTTCCAATGTTCCATCTTTTGTATTTATTTGTTATTTTCCTTCCCCAGTGAATTTGCAATCCATTACAGCTGGATGTGCTGGATCCAAGTTGGGACATGCAGCATGAAAATGGAAACTGACAGGAGTAAAATCACTTCCAGCAAACCTCTTTGTATTTATTTCTCACATCTGAATTTTCAGTAAGTAGTTACCCTTCCATTCTCTCTGCCCAAGAAAGGTTTTTTAGCAAGGGCCTACTATTAATTGTGTCAAATAATGAAGGGTGTTGTATTGATAGAAGGCACCATGTGCCTTTCTTGGTGCGATAACAACACTGTGCTGAGGCAGGGTGATGCGCTTTCCGGAAAGCATATTAAGCCCACAGGATACTGAGAGGGCATCAGATAATTCAGACAGCACAAGCAGAGGGATGTGCTGCCACCTGCCTACATCCCTTTGTCAATGCACTAGAAGAGCAATTTTAAGAGATGAAGCCCAACAAACCATGCTCTCTCAACAGGCAGAAACCAGGGGCCTCAAGGTGAGAATTATTGGTAAGCAGCACTAGTTTGGTGTAGGGGTTAAGTGCTCAGACTCTCATCTGGGAGAACCGGGTTTGATTCCCCACTCCTCCACTTGCAGCTGCTGAATGAGCTTGGGCAAGCCATAGTTCTGTCAGAACTGTTCTCTCAAGGACAGCTCTAGAAAGAGCTCTCAGACCCACCTATCTCACAAGGTATTTGTTGTGGGGAGGGGAAGGGAAAGGAGTTTGTAAGTCGCTCTGAGTCTCCGAGTGAAGGGTGGGGTATAAATCCAATCTCCACCCCCTCCTTCTTCTGGAGCTCAAGCAAACCCACAGGCCAAGAGAGGATCACCAAGATAAATCGAAGGTGCCCTGAGTGGTCATCTGTCTACTTTCATTTACTATCTCATTCACTATAAAAGCATACTGGGACCTTTTTTGGGGGGAATGGCTACAAAGCAAGAGCAAAGATATCCATGCTTCCTCCAGATTTCAACATAGATCAGTAAATCATAATGATTCAGAACAGAAGAGATGGAATAAACAAGACACATTTCATTCCATGAAGGAAAATGTGGCCTTGTTGACAGTAAACTCAGGATTAGGAATGGAGAGCTTTGTGTATCCTCTTTAAGAGGTCTAGATTAATGCATGTTGCACTCCACCAAACTGGGATTCCAGCTGCAAAGCATTTCCAGATATGTGTGCCCATCACATTCCTTTTACCAGGTCTCTTTTACATTCTTCATAGGAATTCTCAAATACCCAGTGGCTCAACTCATGGTCAGTTTGCCAGGTGTGAGCAGGAAGCTTGTTTTTCTTCAGACACTTTGACTGTTTGTTAACAGTTTGACCCTTTTCCTTCCTCTTATTCAAACAGTACAGTACCGTTCCACCCTCGTGTTATTTAATTACACGACCCAATCATCCATGACCCTGAGCAGAATCCTCACTTTTACTGTACAGATAATATAGCCCCCAGGTAGCAAAGAAGTTAAACCCAGTCACCACAGAGCTCCACTGCTACTGCAAGTGCACAGCTGCAACGCTGTTGACAGCTGCTCGAGGCAAATGGCAGGCGGAGGTTAGGTTCATGGGTGATTGCAGATGCATGGTATGTTCACATATCAAACAGATTTGACAATGTCTGTGGCATCTCTAATTCTCTGCACCTATTAACATATTGGCTGCTCCTAACTGAAAGCAGAGGAGTAACAATTAGAGGGAAGAGATATGGTTCAGCGGTAAAACAGTGGTTAATGCACAAGGTCTTAGGTTTGATCCCCGGCATCTCCAGTTAAATTGTTTCAGTCAGCAGGTTTTAGGAAAGAAATTTTTGTGCCTGAAGCCTTGAAGACCTGTCTCCAGTTGGAGTAGAGAATAATTAATTAGACAGATGGACAAACGTCTAAAAGAAGCTTCATATGACAATATTTCCCATGTAGTAGGCAGTCTGGTCACCATGAAAAGCAGAATATTTTTAAAGTTGTAAAATAGGTCAAGGGCCTGACAGGATGGCTTGGAGCTTTTGCTCTCTCTCCATGTACACACATGTGATTTATGAGCTAGAGGCATATCACGTTTTAGAGTTTACTTTCGTATCATTTAATTTGGGCTTGTCTTGGAAGGTCTTTTGCCTTATTGCCCTGAGGAATTTAGTGCCTTCCTCCCCATTTATTATAAGGTATATGTCAGTTGACATACCAGTAACAAACATCAGCATGAAACCAGGAATATAGGAAGCTTTGAATCAGGCCTTCCTCAAAGAGCTGGTTTGATTTCAGCCAGTGTGCCTCATTTCCTAAGGGGGGGGGGGAACAGCAGTGATTTTCGCACTCACACAATGAAATATTAAGGATGATATATGTACTGGATACTATAGTAATTATAATTGCACTTTCACTCCATAAGGAAAAAGGATTCAGTGAGATTTCTGAAGGTATGATTTCCCCCCAACCTTCAGAACTTCCTTCTCAGCAGGGCTTTTTTTGTAGAAAAAGCCCAGCAGAAACTCATTAGCATATTAGGCCACACCCCCATGTTACCAGAATTGTGGTCATCCAGCCACACCCACCTTTTGCTTCCTATTCTGTTTACCTTGTTTGTTGTCAAAACTCAGGGCTTTTTTTCTAGCAGGAACTCCTTTGAATGTTAGGCCACACGTCCCAAATGTAGCCAGTCCTAATGAGTTTCTCCTGCTGGGTGTGACCTATTATGTTAATGAGTTCCTGCTGGGTGAGGCCAACTTGGGAGCCAGCCCGAACTCAGTTCCTGTGCATTCCTGCCCCAAAATAGCCCTGCTTCTCAGCCCAGGCTGGCCTGAAATAAGCAAGAATAATTTTAAAAATGTTCTCAGAATGTAGGGTTCTCAGAAATGGTACAATTCCTGCTTCAGAAGATGCAGTCAGTTTGTAAGACATTAACACACTACATATTACCACAAAAATCTATACCAGTGAATCAAACCAATACAACTGTTCAGGAGAAGAGTCAATAATAAGCATATAATTGAATCTACCTAGAAAGGATCTTTTATAGTAGGTTAAGAAAAATCTCTCTGCCTGAGATCTTGAAGATGTCTTGACAGTCAGGGTCAAATTAGGTAGTAATCTTGGGGTTCTACATTCAGACTTCCCAAGTGGCTTTTCTTTGTAAACAGAAACTATACAGTTGCCCTGTTCAGACTGGGAACATGGTACTGAAAGGAGATGGTTTAACCTTCCTATCTTGTGTGCATTTTTATAATCTGAAAAAGGACACAGAAAGCTGCTGTGTGCCCAGGGTGCACAAACACAGGTAACACAGAGAGTGCTTGGGAGCTCTGATCATATGACACTCAATATCTACATAGTTTGACCATACTGAGCTTGATGGCCCAATGGCCAGGCATGATATCACCATATGTAATAGTAAATGGCTGCTCCTGGTACCAACCATAAAAGCAGCAAAAACAGAAAAGCTAGGGGGCTCAATATTCTTGGTAGACTTCTAGGTATGCAAGGAAATGTTACTTTGTAGATTAATCAAAGGGTTTTTCATCACGGGTATTTATAGTCAGTTCTGGCTCTGTATTGCTTTGGTTTACCTCTGATTTCCATACATATTTTTGTGCCTTTAGTTTTCACTTCAGTTTTTTTTGTGCGTACCCCTCCCCAGTTTTTCCACCTATTTTGAGATTACTTTTACTCCCATGTTTTTCTGGAAGCCAATCTTTGAGTTGGTTTTTTCCTAGTGTGTAAGATTGTGTCAGTTTTCTTTGTCCCACCCATCTCCAGCCTACTTTTCAATGATTGGACTGTCATCATCATTAACCCATCCTTCCCCCCCCTGAAGACAAGTGATTTCAGGGTTGTGTTTTTTTTTAAAGGCCCTAAAATATTGATATAATACTTCAGTGTTGTAATGCTAGTTTAAGCAGGTTCTCTGAATTCCCAGCTTTCTCTAGCTCTTTCCCTTGTGGAGATATGCCTTTTTCCTTATATCTCCACAGCATAGAAGCTAGAGACTTAAAAAAATAAAGAAAGCTGTGGATTCAGATAACCTGCTTAAATTGTCATTACAACACTGCAGCATTAAAAAAAAAACAAGGGCTTTTGCCACCGATAACAACAGTGATGATGACAGCACCCTCTTTTGAAAATCCTCATTATTTAAGTCTAGTGTGGAAGAAAATAAACGGACTCCAAAACTGTAAAAATGCACAGGGAGTGCAAACATGAGGACCCTGCCCAAACCAATTCCAGCACTTGTGGATCAGCTGCCAAGAAAGTCAGGAGTAACTCTAGTGTGCAGAAAAGGTCCATGGAAAAGAGGGAGGCTAAAAGAAAATATTCTGATCTGGTAAGGGCTGAAGGGAACCCCTGTTCTAGGACAGAGGTTCCGAACATGATGCCTGTGGGCGCCATGGCACCGGCTGACACCCTTCCTGGTGCCTGTCAAGTGTTTTCAGAAAGTGGGTGGGGCCAAGTGGAGTGCTTGACAAGCAAGGCTTTTGATTGGCCACTGGAGATTTAATTGGCTGTGCAGATTTTAAAAAACCTTCCTTGGACAGCAGCTGCCACCACAGCACAAGGAACTTTACTGTGTGACTGAAGGTAAGTGTTGGCAGCCATTATTGCGGCTGGCTCCACCTTGTGAGGCAGTCATTCTGTGGCGGCACCCAGGATGTTGTGCCGCAATTTCAAAGGTGCCCACAGGCTCAAAAAGGTTGGGAACCCCTGTCCTAAGAGCATATAATGTAGAAAATGGCTCACAGTCATTTAAAAGAGAAGGGGGTGGTTAGGGTTACCTGGGCCCTGGAGATCTCCTGGAATTATAATTGATCTTTAGACTAGAGATCAGTTCCCTTGAAGAAAATGACAGCTTTGAAGGGTGAACTCTACGGGATTATTAAGCCACTGAAGTCCTTCCCCTCCCCAAACCATACACCCCCCAGGTTCCACCCCCAAATCTCCAGAATTGGCAGCCCTACTGCTGGGTCCTCTTGTTCAACACTCCAACAGTTTATACAGTCCTAGAGCAGTAAGCTCTTGGGGGGGGGGATGATTTCCAAACCATCTTATGTTCCTGCTGCTCTTATAGGCCCCAGGCTTGTATATACTTACATTCCTGCTATGTCTCTCATACAAACTTTTTTTTGGGGGGCCTTCAGCTAGTCACTTGCTAATTATTTGTTAATCAGTACCCACTGTTACCATTGTACAAATTAAATGATTGTGTCACTTCCCAAAGACCTGCTGCTACAGCCTCTGCTTCCCACAGAACAGGCAGAAGTACATTTTTTTTCATAGAGCTGGTTAACAGCTTCTTGGTTCAAAGTATCAAGCTGGAAGAAACTTTATAGGTCATCCTGCACAATAAGCTCTTTTTGAAATTCTGTCCCCTAATTGGTTGATTTTACATTTTGGCTTCAAGAAAAATGTAGGTCAGGCTTGTTTTAACAGGTAGCAGAGTCACACTTGCCACCAACACAATGGCAGAATGGCAGGGCACTGTCCTGTTTTGGTATTTAAGGAGATGGAACATTTATAGTCATCCATAAAACCATTTCATTCACATCCTCTTCCTATCAGTTCAGTTCTCATTGGAAAACTTTTTGTCCCTTTGCATTGGACTTCTCTTAAAATATTGTGGCTTATATAACCTTCCCCATAGAGAGTACTGTAAAAGATGAGGGGAACCAGCACAGTCTTTTGGACAATTGTAGCAATAGTCAATTCCTTGTTATAAACATTCAGCTGTTCAAAATTCCAGCTCATTTCACATAACTGAGTTTTCTCCTCAAAGTCCAGTTTAATGGCTAACCTCAAGCAACAGGCACTGCCAGTTACTTGAAATGAAAGATATTGCTAGAACATTGCATGTCTACACAAGGTTATCTGGATCAATGTTACATTATTCGAGACGGAAGGTTCCAGTTTATCAGGCTTGCTGTACAATATGGCAGAAGTGACTGACTAGTATCTGAGAACATGGCTTCAAATCTCCACAGCTATGTAGCCCTAGAATGGGGGGGGGGGCGCTATGTGAGGCTGTTGCACAGCAGGGCTTCTGATCAGCCACTGGAGATCTGATTGGCTGTGCAGATTAAAATAATGTTGTTTGGGGGCAGCTACCATCACACTGTTGGTTTTATTCTCTGCCTCTCCTCTTTCCCAGTGCATTTTTAAAAAATTATCCCTCTTTTCCCCTGCACTTGGGCTTGCTCTGTGTGTGTGTAGCTCCACTTCCCACGGCAGCCATGTTGTGACTGTACCCACCACCTTATGTTGGAACTGAACTTCTCCATGGAGTAATATGTGAGGGGGAGAATCATATATGCTATCCTGACTTTCTTGAAGGAGAGGACAAGTCCCTCAGGGTGGAGAGTTGCACTGCACCTCACCACCCACAATTTTTACACAAGGTCCACTGTCAGCTTTAGGTGTGTGAGTTAAAGTGGATTTATATTATTTAGTATGGCTACATTCCTTTATCCTGTACAGAGACCACACCAATTTTGAATCCAGGCCCCTTTGTTTTGGATCCTACATAGTGTTTAGTTATTGGGGTTGAGGCCAACACAGGAGTCATATACAACAAAAGAAACAAGTTTATTTAGCTGGTAAGAGTGTTGCCTTGCAAGGCTTTTGAGCCTCTTTATGGACTGTAATAAAATAATAAACTGTGCCAGTGTATGCATAAGGGACTGAACCACATGGTAACCCCACCAAGATGCCAGAAGAGACTGCACCCAGGCAAGAGACGTCCTCCTGACCTTTCCAGCAGCTCCAGTGCCCAGCATAGGTTACCAGCTTGTTCCTCATGAAGGAAAATGGAACAGACCCAGTATACACTAAACACAGCACCATGCCTAAATAAAATACAAGGACTAGGAACTCCAAAAACACCATTGAGAGTTCCTTCCACATCAGGCAGGCAGCCTCTTTCCCTCCCCCCTCACCTGCAACACCTCACGTAGCCCTGGCAGAGTCTATTCATCGTTGCCTGGTAACTAATTGATGGCCATCAGCAGCCTGGCTAATGCCATCAAGAAGACAATGGAGTCGGCCTGGTGACTCATCCTAGCTGCTACCAGGTGTCAGACATGAGCAAGTTTCTAGCTCTCAGTATTGACCATCCCTCAGGCACACCTCCACACACCTCCCTTACACCTTCCAACCAATAGGGTATTTTCAGGGACGGACTTACCAGGAGGTGGGACCAGAGGCTGGAACCAGCCCCCACCCTCCTGCTTATAAGGAGACGCCTGACCACCGGCGCACTTTCTCTGCTCTCCGACCCCTATCGAATCTTTGACCCTCTTATGTCCAGCTTGCTATCCCCAACCCCTGCCTCCATCTTTAAACTCTGGTCTGCAGCCCGAGTTCCCACATGTTCCCTGCTGGTCAGGCCACATGGTCCCCAATTTTCTTAGTTTCTTTCCCCTCCATTTTTCCTGAGGAACATTCTACACAACGGGACTGGTAAATATAACCCACCAACGATTTACCTGCTAATGCAAATGTGCTTTGCTTCTCTCTGTATTTCCTAGGCCTTGAGTAATTGTGTGTGAGCTTGTGTATTGTTTGCTTGTGCAGAACTTCAGTAAAAGACTTTATTTTTCAACTACAAAAAGTCTCCTGGTCTGTTACCAACACCTCCCGGTGGGGCTGACCTCTGTATACACAGGTGTTCGCTCTCGCAGCCGATTGCCTATTAATAATCAATCATATTCCCCTCATTATTATTCATAATAACGCACAATCTGGCTAACAAGAGTGACTTGTAATTCCTTCCCACTCCAGCCTGCAGTTTTACCACTCCAATTTTCAGAGCTGGGAGGTGCGTTATACTTAGAAGTTACAATGTTGGTCCTTTCAGCAAGTCTGCCTTAAAAACAGTAACTAGACCGCTTGGACAAGTTCACTGTTTTTATCTGGGAACAGCTCTCAAACCCTGCCTGTCAAAATCAATCACTACATAAGAACATAAGAGAAGCCAATGTTGAATCAGGCCAGTGGCCCATCTAGTCCAACACTCTGTCACACAGTGGCCAAAAATACCAGGTGCCATCAGGAGGTCCAGCAGTGGGGCCAGGACACTAGAAGCCCTCCCACTGCTGCCCCCCCAGCACCAAGAATACAGAGCATCACTTGCCCCAGCCTGAGAGTTCCTATCTATACATTGCGGCTAATAGCCACTGATGGACTTCTGTCTTTACAGTCCCTGCTAGAGTCCCTGCCCACTCCAGGATACCAGCTATCTTTCTCCCTCCAAAACCCAACTGCCCTGCTTGTTCATTGGTTGTTGACCATTAAAATCCCCTCAGTTTTTCTTTTCCAGTTCAGCATTCCATTCAGCCTATTTGCATCTGATCGGTCAGTTCAGAAGAGGGGGAAAAGAGGGCAGGATCTTTTCCTGCCTCTCACAGGGCTGTTTTCTGCTTTGGAATTGTTGCTCTGTTGGCTGTACTTGCTCCACTGAAGGCTCTTAGTAAGAAGACAGCAGCTGCTGCGTGACAGAATCCTGAGTGGAGAGATGATCACAATGGTCTGTGTATCATACATGACCAGTCTATGTGTATGTGCTTTTGGGAAGAAGGTAGGTTATATGCAGAGCTAGAAAAACCCCTCAAGATATGTGGTTGTCTAAATGCCCAAGTCCCTAATGTTTTGATGCTGGCATCTTGGAATTTAGAAATGTTACATAGGCCTCTGCAGAGTGGGTGTTGGCAACGTATCTCACAGAATTGCTTGTGACTGTTGAATTGTTACAAGAACAGGGGTTTGGGTCAGAAAGCATAGTTTCCAGGTGTGATAGCAGTGATGCTAATTTTTAATTCTCCCCCTAAAACAAATTCTAAACAAGAATTCCTGCAAGTTTAAAAGATACATTTCCCTTGGAAATAGTGATGCCAGCCTCCAAGTGGGACCTGGGGATCCCCAGGGATTACAGCTCATCTCCAGACTACAGAGATCAGTCCCCTTGCAGAACATGGATGCACTGAAGGGTGGACTGTATGGCATTGTACTCCACTGAGGTCCCTGTCCTCCCCAGGCTCCATCCCCAAATCTCCAGGAGTTTCCCAACCTCGATCTGGCAACCCTACCTCCATCTCCCAGTGGTGGCCAGGGGGAACCTGTCAACTCTACCTGGAAAAGCTTCTAGCCCAGCCTCTTTCCTGCTCTGCTAGTTTCCTTATTTGCAAGGAGCTTTATTTTATTTTATTTTTTGCAAAGAAGTGTTCAAAAAAGCAAAAGCATTTCACATGGATACCTGTATCCAGAAGTAATACAATCAGGGCTTTTTTTTTTTTTTTTTTTTGGGGGGGGGGAGAGGTGCCAGAACTCTCAAGAGGGAAATGAAGTTTTCTTTAAAAAAAAAACATTTTTTACTGCTATTCTAAAAACTACACAGAAATCAAGGGAAGGATCAACTACAAACTATGGGAGAAAGTAAAGATAACCAATAAAAACCCAAGAAGCAGTGATCATATAATGTTTACAATAATTTTTTACACCTTAATGCTATATAAGTGCAGTATAAATGAAAAGAGTTAGTAAATACATCTGGAATCATTAACTTTATAAAGAACATCTGAGAATCTGCTAAAATAGGTTAAATTCAGGCTGTAGAGATTAAAGTTAATGTTTGTCTTTCTTTTTTCTGAGATTATAGTCTTGATTGGCTGTAGGAGTTTTAGGAGCCGCTGCCCCTAATTCTGAGTCAGATTCTTCTTCAGAAGATGATGATAAAATTTCTCCATGGATTCTCTGGTTGCGATCCTCTTCATTGTCATCCTCCCAAAGTTTTGCAGGCTTTTCTGGCTTTTGCAACTGCTCCAAAAAGTCTTTAGCCTTTGTGACAGAGTCAATCCTTTCTTTCTTGTTGTTGTATTTGAAGAAAATGACTTCTGGTATAATCCATTTGTAGGGTGAAAGTCTTTGTATTTTCTACTCTTCTTTCTTATTTCAAAGGGAATGTCTTCTAATACTTTAATTTCTCTGTCATTGATTTTCAAGGTAGTTCCATTAGTCGCTTTAAGTATCTGGTCTCTGATGTGCCTTTTGGAGAATTTCACATAAATTTCACTGGGCAGATTATTTTTCTTGATGTATTCTGAATATGTCCTGTAGGCCATATCCATCTCACTTTGAAGAAAATCCATTTTCAAATCTGCAACCAGTCCCAAGGAATCACTTAAAGTCTTTTTGAGTTCTTCTCCTTTTGTCTCTGGAATTCCTTGAAATCTCAAAACATAGTTTGACTTTTCCATTTGAAGCTGTAACAGTTGGAGTTTATTGGAGGTTCTCTTTCCCCCCCTTTCTCTACATGTTTTTGAAGCTTAATAGTTTTGGCATTAACTTCTTTGACTGCTATTGCTGTTTGCTCTGCCATTTGCTTGGTATCACTCAATTGAATTTGTAGAGTTGCAAAATTCTGGTTGAGAGTTGTCATTTGGGCCAACAGGGGTCGCAGTGCTGCTGCGATCAGGGAAGTCTGTAGCCACTTCAGGTCTCATGACTGGGGTGGCTGGGCTGCTATTTCCTGAAGGAGTTTTCATTTTCGGCGCAACTTTCCTCCCCGCCATCTTTTAGTTGTTTACTTTTCAGAAAAGTTTTAAAAGTCTCTATTGCTTGAGAAATTATAATGTTTTCTTTCCAGTGCTCTTTATATCAGTTGTTATTTGCTTATAATCCTGCCCCCCCCTTAAAATGCTCTGGAATCAGTTTTTGTTTAACTGCGGGGTAAAACCTCCGCAATGCTTTTTTTTTGGGGGGGGGGGTATTTTCACTTATCTGTTTGTTCAGATGTTTTGCTTTAATGAGAAAAACTCACACTTCATCGTGGAACATGCTGAGGTAAGAATTTCACTCGATCACCATTTGCTTGTCCTGGTGTGCACCCCTAACACCATTGCTGGTTCTGCGGCGGTGAGACCGTTGGAGCTCAGAGGTGCCTCAATCCCTTGGCAGCGTGCCTCAGGAGTGGCACTTCTCACGTTCCATGGCTGGGGCCCCCCTACAAGGGCCCCAGGGGTGGTACGGACAATCACACCCCCTCCCGTCTGCCAGGTCATGGATCACGTCCCCTGGAAGTAGGGAAATGAAGTTTTCAATCTGTCTACTTATGAATACTTAAGGATTTTAAAAAGAATTTTGTTGAAGAGGTTCCAGAACTCCATTCTGGCATATTCTCCCAGAAGAAAAAAAACACCTCTGGATACAGTTAACTCTACCACCTTGAGACCCTTACCATCTCTTTTTCTGGGCACACAGAAACCTGATCTAGGTTTATTTACCAAAGTGATTTTGAATTTTTGTAATCCAGTTGCTGGATTCTTTACAGTATATCTTAGTTCAATTATACCCCACCTTTCACTGAGAGTGAACAACAAATCATCCATTTTCAGCCTCATAACTGAAATGGCTTAGGCTGAGATAGAATGACTGGCCCAAGGTAACCCAGCAAGCTTCCATGGTAGAGTGGGGATTTGAATTTAGAGTCTCCCTGATTGTCGTCTGACACTCCAACCACTATGTCAAACTATAACATACTATTTTCTTTATTCAATTATTTATTCTATTTTTGTAATCCACTTTGAGTCTCAACTAGAAAGGCAGACTATAAGTACTATAAGCCATAGTTCTGACAGAGGTGTTCTTGAAAAGAACAGTTTCTGTCAGAGCTCTCTCAGCCCCACGTACCTCACAGGGTGTCTGTTGTGGGGAGGGGAAGGGAAAGGAGTTTGTAAGCCGCTCTGAGACTATGAGTGAAGGGCGGGATATAAATCCAATCTCCTCCTCCTCCTCCTCTTCTTCTTCTGTGGTGCCATGGCCCCTTTAGTCTACCAAATGCATTATGCAAAGTAAGCACATGTCCTAGAACATGGGATATTACAGGACAATTCCTAGATGGAATTTTTAATGCAAGGATCCTTGAAGTTGGTTTGTGGTACAAGTTTGGATTTTCATGTTGGTTGGTTATACATATATTTGTGAACAAATATTTTTATCCCCAATAATCTGAATTCCATCAAACCACTGCCCCTCACCATTAACTTCACACAGGTTTAGGTATATCAATAAGTCAGGGCAGTCACAATTTGCCACCCATCTCGTCTCCCTTTAATAGGCAGAGAGCCCTGACCCCTTTCCAAACATTGGGTCCCTGCTCTCCTCTTTCCCAGAGAAGACAGAGCAGCCAAGTTCTCTGACTCCAACACCCCTACTGCAGAGGGGTGTTGGAGTCAGAGAACCTGATACTTTCCTTATTCCTTGCTACCATGTAGTTAAAGTTTTGTGTGTGTGTGTATGTGTGTGTGTGTTTTCCCTGAAACACTAGACATCCAGTCAATAGGGTTTAACCAGAGGGAAAAAAAAGAGTTAATTTTTATTTACAACTTCAACAACATGGAATGACTCAAACACAACATTACATTGTTTCTAATATTTGAACTTAGGATCCAGATCACTATAGCAGTCACTAATTACAAACTATCAGAAGTCAGCTCCATCTAGGCTGCTTCCTTCACGGAATCAGAATCCTCCTTTTAAAAAATGTCTGCTACTCCCCTTCTTGCTAACCCCCTACTGCCTCCCCCAACATTCTCTCAGCCTCTTCCATCAGCTCCCATTGGCTGCCTCTAGAAATGGCAGAAATGAACCTGTCTGTCACAGCATCCTTAGTAAGCATTTGCCCAGCTCTGATCTAGATTGTTTTTCATACACATAGCATGTCTGCACAGAAACAAACTGAAACAATTAATAACCAATTAGATCTTGCAACTAAAATAAATCCAGTATATCAAGGAGTCTTGAGATACTGATGTTGCACTGGAATGGGAGATACAAACATGTAGGTTCGTCACCAGGATACACACACAAAAAGCCTTTCTAGAAAATTGTGAGGGGCCAATATTTTGTTAACTGAACAAAGGACTGAAATATTTGGAAGGATGGCTTGAAAATAATAGCAATAATAAATGACTTAAGAAGAAATGCAACAATGCTGGCAAGAAACCAAATTCTTCACCTACCTCCAACTGCAGCACTGAATTAAAAGCATTTTAAGGATTAGGGTGCTATTTAGTGACAATAGGGCTTATGAAAATAGATCTGTTAACTGATCACATCTGCTCATTGGGAATTTCCATCAATCTGGTGCTCATTGAGCAGCCTGCCCCAATGTACGCCTGCTAATGAAATAAACCTATTAGAGCCCAACTGAGAGTACACCAAGGCTGAGTAATGTGTTTAAGAGGTCCCCACTGTATTGCAGATTAAAAGTCTTTTAAAATGTCTGTAAGGCTGTCCAAATTTAGCACTGTTCAAAAATCATTCTTTAAATTCTAAAGACTAAATGCAAATTAGGAAAAATGGGAGCAAAAATAATTTAACTTAGCAAGCTAACAAAAACCCCGCATGGGGAACTGTTCAATTTTGTCGTGCCTGAACTTGAAGCGGTTATAACCTGCCGCTTCCCTATCATGCACCTCTCTTGTCAGCCTGCCCAAGTATCATGGGCATTACAGGTCACTCCTTATCCTCAAAAAATTCTGAAGTAGCAGCATGCCTCATTATGTCCATAGCTAAATTTAAATGAGGTGCTCAGAGCTAGTTCATACATGCATGCTCATAATTTAATGAATGCAGCATAAAATGGTGAGTTGAGTGTGTAAATGCACGAATTCGCCACATAGCAAACAACACACGGAGAATGTTCATAACCCATTCTCCTCAAACCAGAGGGAGCCAATTCAATTTTACTAGACAGTAGACTAATCAACTGCTAAATGAAATATATTGTCTACGCGAGTGAACTGGCCCATAAATTACCTTGACAATGATACTGTAGTTTCTAATTATTTCTCTGTTTAGGTGCAATGCTATCAGCCAGCCTAGCAGATTCATGCATCTGATCTGATGAAGAGGGTGCTTGTTCATGAAAGTTTATGCCTCAGTAAATGTGTTGGTCTTTAAAAACCCTTTGAGAGAAAGAATTGTGTTCTCTTAGCAGTACAGAGCTGAAGAGGAGAAAGATTCTATTCATTCCTGGGTGAAACCGTTTTGCTAGGAGTGGCTCTTAAAAGTCCTCACCTACTGAACAAGAAGATCCAAGCTCAGTTCTTCTGCCTGTATGGAAGAGGGCTTTGCTAGCCAGTCATTTGCAACTGAGAGAGAGAGAGAGAGAGAGAGAGAGAGAGAGAGAGAGAGAGAGAGAGAGAGAGAGAGAGAGAGAGAGAGAGAGAGAGAGAGAGAGATGACTCTTAGCCATTTCTAGCTGCCAGCATGACAGTTCTGCTTGACACAAGTAAACTTATCACCCATCTCTGAAGAAAGATCATTCTTCATTTACTTATATGTATTATGCAGCCAAAAACAGTCTGGCTCAGTGGCCAAGTATTTTGTGGAGGAGCTGTTTCAAATCCAAAGAGTTATTAGCACGTCTGATATAGAAACTTATGCAGTAGCAGCCCCAGCTGATTCATGAGCCCTTGCACATCATGGAAGAACCCACAGCCTCTCTTTCTAAACCATAAAAGCACTTTGTGCATTAGTACATCTGACCTGCCATTTCTAAATATCTTGGTCTTGTTCATAGAGACTGCAAAGACAGACAGCAACTCCTGGCAGTTCAGAGTCAGTGCTAAACCCTTCTAGGGGGCTGTGGAAGTGGGAAGGATAGTAGGAACAAACCATTCTATGCAAGGCTCTGTTAAGCCAATGCCAGTTGTATGTCCATCCCCCCCTTTAATAGCAAGTCCTGGACTATACTGAGAACCAGATTAAGACCAAGTGAACATCAAAGTATTTGTTGAAGCAAATTGCAAAGCTATGAGTTGCTTCAGCCAGCATATTGCTTTCTTATTTGACCATTGCAGCAAAAGCATGGCAAATCTTCCGTGGAAAGGTGTGATAAGCAGACTCAAAAAGTCCTTTGGGCCAAATTTAAGAAGAAGGGGAGAGAGGAACAGGGTTGGGTAGCCAAGACGGGAGGAGGAAGTGAGCAGAGGGATGTTTTTACACATACAAACACAGTTCAGACACCACAGAAACATGATAAAATTAAACACTTTAAAATAAACTTAACATGTCATATATGTCAATTATAAAAATTAAAACAGGCTCCTCAGAATCCAGTCTTTCAAGATGATTTTGGAACTTGGTCACAATGTTTTAATACCTACGAAATAAATGTTTCTGTGGTCCTCTTGTCACGACCCAAAGGAGGTTTAGCAGATGGTACTGCACAAAGTGAGCTGGAAAGGTAGTCATAAGTAGAGTTAACATGTTGACTCTTTGCTCAGCATACATCTTACAGGGGAAAAAAGAAAATATTTAATGGATTCTACAACTTGAGCTTCACAGGAGCTCTACAACCCGAGCTCCGTCTCTGCTCTCAGGGAATTCCCCTGAATCTGTTAGTTCTGCTAAAGGGAGAACATTAAAATGGGCTAAGGAGGACAGCCTGTGATAAGAAGGAACCAAGAGATAGGATAGGTATTTATTATAAGAGAAAGGAAATGAAGGCACAGAACCCAGATAGATAGGTGAGCAGACTTGCTTAGCATCAGCTGCAAGTAATTGCCAGTCCAGTTCCTCAACTGTCCCCATCACTGCAGCACAGTCTTTGTTTAACCTCACTCAGCACTGATAAATAAGTCGCAGAGAAACCTGATTTGGCAATTTTCTTGTCTGTTCTCTGGATCCAAGGGCTGGAATAGGAGTCAGACTGGAGCCAACTCATCACAGTCAGAGGGGAATCAGATAAGGCAAGAGGCAGCCTAAACATAATTGCTGCAGACCAAACTAAAGTTGAAACTTGCTTCATAGCCACCTCCAGTCACAGGGCCAGCAAGGCTACACGCCTAAGAACTCCAAAAAGGGCATGTGAAAAGGCAGCTTGGATGTGTTCAATACAAGATTTAAAGCTTGGATCCAAAGGTAAAGTGAGCTGTCTTGGCAACCCCATCAGGGAGTTTTCAAGACAAGAGATGAGTAGAGGTGGTTTGCCGTTGATTACCTCCGCACAGCAACCTTTGTCTTCCTGGTGGTCTCCCATCCAGGTAGCAACTATGGCTGACCCTGATTAGCTTCTGATCTAAGATGGCAAGATTATGTTAGTCTGGAGTGCTGTGGCCCTGGGGAGGCACGAGGAGGCCTGTCGCTGGCTTCCCGGGCCTGTGCTGGAGCACTACGGCCCTGGGGAGGCACGAGGAGGCCTGTTGCTAGCCTCCTGGGGCCCGCGCTGGAGTGCTGCGGCCCTGGGGAGGCACAAGGAGGTCCGTTGCCCTGGGAAGGCCTTGATTGTGGTAAGTGAGGGATCCACAGAGGTGGGGGTGGGGCCTTGGTGGGGGAGTGGGAGAGCCTTCCTCCCTCTCCCCATCTCTTTGCCGTCTTTCTATCCCTCCTTCCTTTCTTTCCCTTCTCCTCCTTCTTTCCATTCTTTCTTTCCCTTCTTTCTCTCCTTTTTCTCTTTCCCTCCTTTTGTTCTCTCCTTTTTCTCTTTCCCTCCTTCTTCCCTTCTTTCTTTTCCTCCTCCTTCTCTTTTCTCTTTCCCTCCTTTCATTTTCTCCTTTTCCCCTCTTCTTTCCTTCTCTTTCTTTCCCTCTTTCTTTCCTTCTCTCTACTCTCTCTCTCTTTCCTTCCCTCTTTCCTACTTCTGCGGCCCAACTCTAGTGAGAAGGGGTTTAAACTTTAAACCCCTTCTCTCTTCGCTTCCCCCAACCCCTGCAGGCCAGCTGGGGAAGGAAAGGGGAGGCTCTTGAAGATGCCTTCCCCCACTTTTTGCTTCCCCTTCTGACATAACTTCTGGTGATGTCAGGGGGCATGGCATATGTTAATGAGCTATTATGCTAATAGCCTAGTAGCTCATTAGCATACCTTATGCTAATGAGCTCCCGCAGCTCTTTTTCTATGAAATGACCCCTACTGTTTAAACACTTCTAAGGCCAAAGGAATATAGTGCCCACCAAGGGGAAAAATAATCTCTAGATAGCCTCAAGATGTCTTCTGGTACTGGCCAAAGGTTATTCAAGAGAATGGAGAGAACTTGTTCAAGAGGATGGCCATCAAGCAACTATATCACACTAATCTGAAGAAAAGTAAATGATGAAGCTGAGCTAGGGGTGTGCTGATAACTTTCATTGGCCAAATGCAAGTCTAAGTCCTTGTTTGCTCTTAAGCATTCAGAGACATAAAAGAAGTCAATGAAGGTGACCCTTTCTTGTTACCTCAACTTGCTTTTCTCCAAGCAAAGGAGGCTTCTCTCAGGAGAATCCATGCATTCAGGCTTCTTAAGGTTGCCAACTGGCTACTTTTTCATGGCCCTGACCACACTCCCCCTACCTTTCTGGCAGGTTGCAAGGTGAGGGTTTTTTTCATATAGTGGAGAGAATGGGAAAGAGACTGGGTTTTGTTGTACTGTTTAGTGCCCTTTAAGTCAAAAGATTGTGATGTGATGCATTTTTAAAACATGAATAGCATTAGGCTTGAAGGCAATTTGAAAATTCATTTTCAGCCCAGGCTTTTCTTCCAGTCTCTGGGCATCTGGGGTCTTGTCCTTTAACTCCTTTGACTAGCAATGGGCCTTCCGCTGAGTTGGTGGGCCCTAGACCGGGCTCTGCCTGTTCCAGATTTGTGCTTTCAGGAATCCACAGCCCTTTGGGCTACCTTGTGTTATTTGACAACCTTGATCTTCTCCTTACAAGCCCTTGCAAAGTCTTCTGGAAAGCAGAATCGTGTTCCTCTCACTCTTCCTTCTGTGAGGATGAAAACATAAAACAATAGAACTGGCCCTTGTTTTCACATTGCCCATATAATTAGATTAACAGTTGACTTTGCTTTTCTTCTCTCCACTCTTCTCCATCACCATCTATGCACTGTAACGCCCTCCCTTTTTTGTGAAAGGGGGAAAAAGCCCTGAGGCTTAACTTCTGCCTCTCTCCTTAACTTGGTCCTTGAAAATAAATGCAGAGAGATTCCTGGAAATGCTTATTTTTCATCCTTTCCTTGTTCCTATAAAGGTAGGAAAGGGGGATACTATTTCAACTCTGTGTGTGTGTGTGCGTAATGGTTGCTTTGACCATGTTCTTTCATTGTAATTTGGTAGCTGTTGCCATGGCAACAAGAAATTTCCTGTTTCTGTTTTCTGCAAGACATTGCAGTCATTCCGGCACCGGAAGCAGACAATTGCTGGACGTAACCACTTCCTCCAATGAAGGTTTAAAAAGTTAGAAGGTGGAGGAAGTTCACTGGTACTGAACAATTGACAAGCCAACAAGCCAAGACAGACTTGGAACTAAAAAGCTGCATTACTCCCACAGAAAAAGCATTGTTGATAAAACTACCACAGCACATCTAGGACAATTACCATCAGTGGGGAGCTCTGGGAGTAACTGAAGGGGAACTTTGCTACCAGGAAAGAAAAATGCCACAAGTGTCATTTTCATTTAGAAATAGCCTTGCCATCTAAGTTGTAAGAAACACAGTTCTTTTTTCTTACTTTTAGTGACAAAAGGAACAAAAATAATCTAAAGGTACAGATGAGCACAGTGGAATTCAGCCATGTTCCAACCATGTTCCAACTATTTCAGAGACTTTAGGGGGCAGCAGTTTCTGCTATAGACCTTCATTGTGGTGTTCCTGGTAGTTTGTTTGTTTTTGTTATTAATTCTAAAAGGGATTCTTTAGTTATTGGTTAGTGTTGTATGGTTTTGCTTAGTTATTGTTTCTTTCATTATTGTTGATAATCCCTGCCTTTTCCCCAGGTCCCCAGGATGGTTTTCCATCCATATTGGACATAACTCATAGAGACTGTAGAACGCTCCTAGGATACTCACATTGCCAAATTTCAGAAGAAAGAGACTAAAGCTCCCTTCAGTTTTGAGGTAGTGGAAGGCACCCATGTTTAGCATTGAAGTCTAAAGGAGAATAAATAGGAAAGATTCCAAACAGTAAGACAGACAGCACAACAACCACTTAGGATGAAAAATAGTAGTGCAAGGAAGAGGTAGACTGACACAGCAAGGATATCTGATGGCAAAAGGATGGTACAGCATATGGGCAAACTGCAGCAGAAGGACCTTGAGGTAGATTTTGTGCTCTCTCTGTGTTTATGTCCTTATTAGGAAAATGGAAAAAATGAAAAGAAAGCATGTGTTCTTGTTATGTTATAAATCATGCAGTATTACAACCAGCAGCCTCCTCTCTGGGACATTTTGCCTTACAGGAGTTTTTATTCATTTATTTCTCATAGCAGGTTAGCACTTCTTTCATGACACACACTTTGGGATTACAGACTGAATCCTACAGCAGTAGAGAAGCTAAGGCACTGTAGTCTTGCACATGGATCAGAGACCAGTGAGAGCCCAAAGGACACCAGAGATTTCTAAATGAAGAACAGGAACAACGCATAATAAAGAAATGACTGTAACTTCAGTTCACTGATTATTAAAATGTCATATAATTTGTAAGGCACTAATGGGAGCTTATAACCTAGACAAGACAGGGTAGCCAGAACTTGTCAGCTCTCAGAAGGTAAGCCCTGGTGAAGAGTTGGATGGGAGACCACCAAAGAAGTCCAAGGTTGGTATGCAGGGACAGGCAATGGCAAACCACCTATGTTTAATCCCTTGCCTTGAAAACCCTACAGGGTCACCATAAGCTGGTTGTGACTTGACAGCACTTTCTACCCACCAGTCTAAAATTAAATTATGAACCAAAAAATAAAAATCCTGATTCAGTAGCTTACTAGTAGCACCCTTGTAAAGCAACGTTCTCTCTCCCTGAGCCTCCAGATCTTCAATAAAGGATACTGCAAACTTTGTGGTGAGCAGAAAACTTTGCCTCTTAAAAGGCTATTAAAATGCGTGTGTGAAATAAAACAGACTTAAACACAACACAAGCATTCATTGTTTATATGATTGGCTGGTGTGCAGCAACAACGGTTCTGTGAGGGAGAAGGGGGGAGAAACAGGACTCCCATCAGGTTGTGTGAGAATGCACATGTATGAAATGCAGCTGATTGCACTCTGCAGTACTGTTGAATACATGAAAAGCAGCTAGAAAAACGGGTTCAAATGTTCACAAATAGCCAAACTGATCAGTGGAAAACTGACTTCCTGTTCACAACCAGTGAACAGAACATGAGTCAAACCGGCGGGTGTTTGACCATCCCTACTAATAATACTGAGCTGTTGTAAAGCTTATGAATATCATGTATGTGAAGTTCATGAATGCTAAATATCATTATGCAAAAACACAAAACTCTTAAACAGATGGTCATGGATGTTCTGTTTCTGGAACACCTATATGAGATGCTAGAAGCTTTCTTACCTTTTTAAAAAAGGAGTGCCAGCTCATTTTGTGTTTCAAATAACTGCTGGAAAAGTATCTTCCAAATTATTTTATTGTTTAAATTGGCCTATTGAAACAGCTGTCACTTTTGGAAGAAAGCCCTTGTCTGCTTATAAATTAACCCTCCATCCGAGCCACCTTTTGCTCCTTCTCCTTCTTGCCTAGAGAAATTTAAGAGGTGTCAGTAGCCAATTCAACTTGCAAGGATTCTGTGACATACGCAAGCAGAACCTCTTTGTTCCCAGCCCCTGGGGGACCATAAAGCCCTTCAAGCTGAAGCTGATGAACGCCACTGGAAGCTGGAGATAAGCTCCACTGGGAAGCAAGTGCCCTCAGCCCTGGCACCTGAATAGCAATGCTTCCGTAGGGCGACCTACTTCTGCTAGCTTCTGCGCCCTGGTGCCAGTCTTTGCAGCTCATATTTATGCAAAACCATCTATGAAGGTTAATCATACAGCTCCCCTGCGGGGACAAGAGAAGGAGCAGGCAACAGAGAAATCCAAGCCATCCATATGGGAATTTTAACATATATCAATTCACCATATTGATTACACCGTCCCATTTAAAATATTCCATAAAGTTACCTAGTGATTCATTTACCAGTCCTTAATGAGATCCCTGTAGTCAGAGTCTCCTGTGCATCTCAAATTAATTGTGTCATGGAACAATCCTGGACTGATGTGTCTCTAGGCATGTTCTGCTAGTTAAATTTCTAGTAAAAACAGATAAAGGCAAAAAGCTATTTTTTGTTCTCCAAAACCCTGAAAAGCTAATGTTAATTATCAATAAAATTGGGGAGGGGGGCAAGGGTCAATATGAACAAGACGTTTATATGATTTAAATGAGAAAAGGATAAAATCTACTTATCTGTCAGATTTTTATCCTTCCTTTCTTCTGAAGAGCTTAATATGGTATACATGGTGCTCCTTTTCTTCATCATCAGAACCACCTTGTAAGGTATGCTAGCCTGAGAGAGTGAGTGCCTGGCCCGAAGGTTACCCAACAGACTTCATGTATGAGTGTGAATTTGTACCTGGGCCTTTCTAGCTCTAGTCAGGCACTCTGACCACTACATCACAATCGTTCTCTCATATAAAGCTTTAAAGCAAGGGTCACAACATGGCACTTGTAGGTGCCATGGTGCCTGCTGACACCTTTCCTGGTGTTCACCAAATGTTTTTATAAAGCAGGCGGGGCCAAATGGCACTTTTGCTCAGCCAGGCTTCTGACTGGCCGTTGGAGATTTGATTGGCTGTGCAGATTTTTTGCTTCAGCAGCAGCAGCTACCACACCACGAGGATCTTCATTGCATGACTGAAGGTAAGCTATGTGGAAGCAAGAAAATACTTTAAAACGATATGGTCATTGTAAAAGGCATCCTATTAAGCAGAGCTTCTGCCTGAAATGCTGAAGGCTTACTATTAAGAGTTAGATGCAACTTCATTCCCTAACAATTTATGGTTGTGGTTGCACCCACCACCACCTTGGGTCAAAATTCAAGAGGTGCCCACAAACCTCCACTTTAAAGCAAGGAAGTGGCTCAAAGGGGTTTCTGTACTTATTCTGGCAATGTAAATATTAGTGTGAACTGATCCAGTCTTTGCCTCTTTCGAGGACAATGAATGGTACTGATTTTTTTTCTGTTTGTTTTCAGCTGAGTTTTGTTCAGTAGTTCCAGAATTGGGACTCACTTTTAAGTCTCAAGCAATAGCATGAGACCCAGTAAAGTGCAAGCATGTGACATCAGAGGAACATGACAAGAAACACAAGCCAGGCACTAGCAGGTATACTGTAGGCAGGGAAAAGACACTGTCAGAGCTATGGAGGAACCCACTACTGAGTGGCTTTACTGTCCTGCTGCTCCTCGCGAGATTCATGCAGGAGAGAAAGAAGTGTGGCTCCCTTGCTCTCTGTGAATGCAACATGGGCAGCAAAAATGTTCCAAAAAGCAGCAAAAATGTTTGCAGTTCTATGGGAGTCTATGGGAGACGGGACTCGGTGTCTCCATGGACTGAAAATCATAACGAACAAGGCTCTGGGATAGTGTCTTAAGAAAGATAATACTTGGGAAGACCATTTAAAAAAAACCATTTGTACTAAGCTTGGTAGAGTTTATTCCCAAATAACCTCACTTAAGTAGATAGATACACCAAGAAAATGGACATCAGAAGAGCTCTGCTAGATCAGATCAAGGGTCAGGCTGTAGCTACAGTGGAGCTTTTGGGGGCTCTACCACTTTTCTTAAAGGCACAGCCCTACAAGAATTTCTCCTGTAAATGCTTTTTTCAATCATTTAAAACATTTTTTTTTAAAGCTGTGTGCTCTTTTATGCAGAGTGGGGTGTTGCAGTTGACGAATTCCTGCATTGAGCAAGGGGGTTGGAGTAGGTGACCTCTAGGATCCCTTCTAACTCTGTGTCAAGAAACTGGTCTCCTTTATGAGAGTTTTTCTGCCTAAGTGTTAGCTTAGACTTGTTATCAGAATTGTTGCTTAGGCTGGCAGAAGTGATTAACTTGCAGCAGCTGAGAACTGCCATCTATTCTAAAGTGTATCACAGCTTGCAATTTAGAGATCCTGGTAACAGCTTTCTATTGGCTAAATGGCTTTGCACTGAGAACTTCAGCCCTACCAGAAGAAAAAAATTGCCCCACAAGCCACAAAATCCTGGCTACGGGCCTGTTAAGGGTCCAGGTTTTGCAACATCTTGATTACAACAGTGGTCAGCCAGATGCCTCAGAGACGTCCTCAAGCAGGGCACACTAGCAAAAGCCCTTCTCTTTGTATGTAGTATGCAGAGGTATAGTGCCTCTGAGCAGATGTTATCATTCTTTGTCTTGCCTTCTGTACCTGGAGCTCAGAGAGAGGACAGAATATATCCTTACAACATCCCTGTGAAGGTAAACTGAGAATAAATAACCTATCCAAGGCCCCCCACTTGGGTCCAGCACTCTGTCCATTAATGCTATAATATAATGGGATGCACCGGAAAGAAAAATCTAGATGCAGAAATAAAACTTGTCCATATGTCAAATCTGAAAATGTAAAGGACACTGGAGATATCATGTGAGAGACAGGGAGAAATTGGTAATTTATGCTTCTGTCCAAATGGATTGGTTGAAAGAAATGGATTGACTTGAAAACTGACAGTGAAAATAAAAAATTAATTGTTTATTTCTCCTTCATTCTTCCCCATCTGTGTAGTATAACAGTGTGTCAGAGGAGTATTTGCATTATATGAGGAACTGCATTTTAACTTTAAATTGGAAGGATGGGTAAGCAGAAGGTTATGTTCTTTGCTCTGATACAGGTGTAAGATTAACAGGCAGGGGTATTTTTGTGGAATGATGGAAATAATATTTCTACCACAGGAAATTGTCAGAAATGTGGATGTGGGGGGTTTGAGTGGTAGCTGTTCCTCTTTGTACCTTAGCATTTCCTGGTGAGAGTGGAGTGGAACAGACTTATTTATCGAGGCAATTTCTATGCCATGTCTCCAGAATACCTGCTTGAACTATCTGACAAAGGAAAACATAACAAAGGTATAAAGCATCATAAAAATAATTCAAAATTATTACAAACCCAGCATTTAGGAACTAATCCTAAGTAGGTCTCCTAAGAAGTAAACCCCATTTTATTCAATGGGGCTTACTGCCAGGAAAGTGTTCACAGTGCAGGCCTAAGCAGAGTTACACCCTTGTAAGCCCATTGACTCCAATGAACTTAGAAAGGTGAAACACTCTTAGGAGGACAGTGCCAGTAACTTTAGAGGGGTTTTTTTTGTTATTGTTGTCTCAAAACACAGTTGATAAGAGCAGCTGCCAGCTGGAGTCCTTCATTCAGCTCTGACCAACAGACCTCTAAGGTTAAAGCGCTTGGGGCTCTTTAGCTTGGAGAAACGATGGCTGAGGGGTGACACGATCAAGGTTTATAAGATTATGCATGGGACAGAGCAGGTAGAGAAAGAAGTACTTTCCCCCCTTTCTCACAGTACAAGAACTCGTGGGCACTCCATGAAATTGCTGAGCAGTCGGGTTAGAACAGATAAAAGGAAGTACTACTTCACCCAGAGTGATTAACACATGGAATTCACTGCTACAGGAAGTGGTAGCAGCTACATGCACAGAAGGCTTCAAGAGGGAATTAGATAAATATATGGAGCAGAGGTCCATCAGTGGCTATTAGCCACAGGGTACAGATAGGAACTCTCAGTCTGAGGCAAGGGATGCTCTGTATTCTTGGTGCTGAGGGGGGGGGCAACAGTGGGAGGGCTTCTAGTGTCCTGGCCCCACTGCTGGACCTCCTGATGGTGCCTGGTATTTTTGGCCACTGTGTGACAGAGTGTTGGGCTGGATGGGCTTTTGACCCAATCCAATATTGGCTTCACTTATGTTCTTTACCAGATGGCAGAAGGACACCCCCCCCAAAAAAAGCTTTTAACTGCTGAGTTTAAGCCTCTTGTTTTACAGTCTCAGCTCCACTTATACAGAGCTCCTTTTTCATAGCTGAACCACCAGGAATGGCAATAATGGAGCCTTTAGAATTCAACTGCATCAGAGCATTTCTACATTTAAAAGGTGTGCCATGTGTTACTGAGGAAAACAAAGATACACAGCATGAGAAAGAGTTCTTTTCCTTGTTACATGCCCTGAGATTAAATTAAATGATAGATTTATACTCTCACAGCTGAGGAACTGTTAAGTCGCAGAATCAGGCATTCATAGCTTCTGAAATCAATTGCTGTTGATCTCAGAAGCTAAGCAGGGCTGGCCCTGGTTAGTATTTGAATGGGAGATCACCAAGGAATTCCAGAGTCACTATGGAGAGGAAGGTAACTGGCCCCCTACTTGTCTTGCCCTGACCTAGCCACGGTAATCCATGCAACGGTCACCTCTAGGCTTGATTACTGTAACTCGTTTTATGCAGGGTTGCCCTTGAGGCTGATCTAGACGTTACAGCTTGTCCAGAATGCAGTGGCTTGGGTCCTTCCGAGGGCACCCATAACTGCATACATACAATCTGTGCTTTGCCAACTGCACTGGCTCCAAGCTGAGTACCAGGTCAGGTTCAAGGTTTTGGTCTTGACCAATCAGGCCCTATGGAACTGTCTCTCCTGGTATGTTCCCCAGAGAGCATTATGCTCAAGAGACCACCACCTATGGGAAGTCCCTGACCCAAAGAGTGTCTGGCTGTCCTAAGCCAAAGCCAGGGACTTCTCAGCCCTGCCTCCTACTTAGTGGAAATCTCTGCCTGCTAACATCAGGGCCCTGCAGGATCTGTCACAGTTCCACAGGGCTTGCAAGGCAGAGATGTTTCGCCAAGCATATGGTTGAGGACAGTAACGGGTTTTAAATGGTCTTTAGTGGTTCTTAGCTGGCTTTTAACTGCAGGGAAAAAATAGCATTCCAAGCAAACATGGTTGAACACAGGTCAGTAATTCAGGATTAAGCTAGCTCTGAGTTCTTTTCTTTTTATTTAATTTTTATTTATTTAGATTTCTATTCCGCCCTCCCCACAAGTGGGCTCAGAGTGGGATCACATCATAAATAGACAAGAAAATACATTAATAAATAACAATATTTAAAACAACTAATATGATTTAAAACAGCTGTATATAGGCACAAACACAGTTTCAGCTGGAGTGACTGGGTCCAGAGTTCTTAAATTGGGCCGAATAATGATGACAGATTTCAGTGAGGGAGACTGACTTCATTGGATGCTGTCTGCTTCAACCAAAGGCCTGGTGGAACAGCTCTGTCTTACAGGCCCTGCGGAACGATAATAAGTCCCACAGGGACCTGATCTCAAGTGGGAACTTGTTCCAGCAGGACAGGGTCAGGGCTGAAAAAAGCCCTGGTCGAGGCTAGATGGATGTCCCTCAGGCCGGGGATTACCAGCAGATGCTGATTCATCAAGCACAAGGCTCTCCGGGGCACATATGGGGAGAGGCAGTCCTGCAGGTATTTCTGTCCCTGGCTGCGCAGAGCTTTAAAGGTCAAAACCAGTACCTTGAAGTGGATCCAGTACTCAATTGGTAGCCAGTGCAAATGGAGTAACACCAGTTGGATGCATGCCCGCACAGGCAACACAATCAGCAAACACACTGCTGCATTTTGCACCAGCTGGAGTTTCTAGATCAGCCGCAAGGGCAAGCCTGTGTAGAGCGAGTTATAATAATCAAGCCTGGAAGTGACCACTGCATGGGTCACTGTACTCAAGTCCTTATTGGATTTCCATTACTGGTTTACATATACGAAAGCACAGAAACTCCCATGGACAAGACTAACTTGTATTAAACTATGCCAGCTAGCTTTGGGGCTTTATTTTAAGATGGAACAAGAAGTGTTCTGTTCCCATAACAGCACTGTCAAGAGCACAGAATTGTTAACAATATTTTACACACCAAAGACTGCAGGGACATTTTATAAGAAAAACTAACACAGATTTATTGCATGCTGAAGACTAGCAAGCAGGTTACCTTGTTAGATACACACACCAACTCTTGAAGGAGCCTAATAATCTGGAAAGGAATAAGTGAGATGGACAGCTAATTCCTACACAGTAGGGATTGTTTTCTGAAAAATTCGCCATCTTTCTGCACCCAAGAGAAAGCCTTACAAGGTAAGAATGGGCAATGAGCTTGCTGCAGGCGGTTTTATAGCATTTTCGTTGCTCTGAAGCAACGACAGAAAGTCCTTGCCTGTCCTGTAAAACGAGAGAGAACGTAAGTAACAAGAAATGAGAACATTCCATGTAGCCTTTTAGTACAAGCTTGGACAGTAAACAGTCACTGATTAAATTCTATACTTCTCTTCCATTTCAAGTTCACTTCCCTTGAGCATTCTGGCTGTTCTGGCAGGATGTAGGGAAACCCTCTGATTGACGAGGGGAGAGGAAAGAGTAGTGTAAAAGGATGGACTGGGGGGAAATTCCAGGACAAATTGAGTTTTACGTTGTTATGGGACTTCTACATATAATCAATAACATGTATTTCCAATGTAGTTTTAAATGCATGCACAAAAAGAATTAAACACTTTCAATAAAATGTAACTCAGACATTTTTGCGTATGTGAATTTTTGCTGAGACTCTGAGGTGTTTTGGACCCCAAATAAAGATACTGGGCTGTTCAGAGTAGATTTCTTTCAGTGGGAGTCTGTGATAACATAGACCTGTTTAGTATTAGTTTTATTGCCCAGTGTTCAGTTAAAGAGACATGTTTTTCCATGTAACTGAGCTCAGAGTAATCACCTAATTAAATAAAAACTAAGACATTTGTTGCAGCATCCTAAAACTTTATCAGAAACATCTACTACAGCATAACCTTGAGCAGTTACAAAGAATGACAAGCTGAGTTGTTTGAATTATCTTCATTTGCACCATTAATGAGATATTTTTATTCATCATAGTTCAGGTCAGGCACGCACTAGAAGACGATGCACAGTTTTCCAAGTATGAGACTATTTGGCTTACTGCTTCCCCAATGATAAAACATGGTGTCACATTCTAAATGAGTCGAGCCTGAAACTGCCATTTCAAATGTGGGTTTCTTCAACCAAAGGGAGGGAGAGTTCTGCAAAGAGTCACCAAACAGTAAAGCTGGAATGAACCTCTAGAGAACAAGACACCTCTTGATTAATCTGGTGCAAGAACTAGGTGTAGTCTGTTCCACATGTTCCAAAAAGTCATCCATGTCCCAAGGTTGCATGATTGAAAGCAGAATCAGGGAGAGCTCAAGAATACAAAAAGTAGTTTAGAAACAAAGTACAGAGATTCGCATTCAATCCACAAGTGCCCCTTCTGGCAGCTCTACTACTACTGGAGCACAGTCCTCTGGTTCAGCCTCAAAGTCCCACTTGAATTTCTTTGTTAGGTGGGTCTTAAATCTTTCTGCCTTCTTCCTTAGGGTCCTGTCAACAGCTGGGCTGCAGGTATAGGAGAAGAACACCTAGAACATACAGCATATCAGTCAGAAGAACAGCATAACAAAAGAAGCATCACCCGTGGGTGTCATTGGTTGGTGCTAATCCAATGAGGATTCATCTGCATACAGAAGATCAAACATCTACTGGCAACTTTCTACCTAAGAGCCTCTTTGTCACAAAAATCAAAGCACATAATATCCACAGAACAGTTAATTGATAGTTCTGGGCCCAGTGTATAAAGAGAGGCTGCGTTCTAAATCAGTCAAGATACCCATGTCCTGCATTGCCTATTTTCAAATTAACAAAACTCTCTTAAATTATTATAACAAAATTAAACAGACTAGATTGTTGCTGCCTCTTCTTTTCCAGAGTTTGAAAGCAGGGAGAAAGTCAGCCAGGAAGGTGATTGGAATAAAGATACATAAAAGATTCATGCAAAACAAACAAACAAAAAAGAAAATGCTAGAAGTTCAAAACCAGCCTAACATCAGCACAGCCCTGATATGTACCCTCCACTATCCACAATGAGCCTGAAAGTTTTCATAGTTCTGATCTGAAATAAAGAAGAAATTGAGCCAACCCTACAAATTTGTCTCAAGAATCTGTTGTGGATGCAAGGGAAGGAGGACTTGGAATAGCTGTGAAAAAATTAAAAGCTCAAACGAAGCCCATTATAGCAATTACAACTGATGCCTTCTTTCATTTCATGAAGAAATTAACACTCTCACTTAAGAAACCCTAGCCAACTATATGTGGTTTAAGGAAAAAAAAACACATTCTGATGCATTTGCACATGAATACAATAGTTCTGCAGGAAAAAGCAATCTGTTAGCAGACAACAGACTGGATGGATCCCAGCTAGCATGTGCAAGGACTTCTGTTTGGGGAGGCTCCCGTGGGAGCGGAAGAATTGCATTCCATGAGCAGAAGCTGCTGCACTTGTGGAAAAACTCGGCAGGATCCAAGTCAGCACATGCACATATTGCAGCACGTACTATAACAATCTCTCGCTCATGACAGAAAAGGAATGCCAAGATGGCATCTGCCACCTGTTGCAAGCATTTCACAAACTTTACAATAAGAAAATGAGCTTCCTAATTAAATACAGGCACCTTTTTAATCTGTCAGAAGGTTAAAAGATTAGTCAATTTAAACACTGCAGCAGAAGAGATCATCTTTGTTGGAAAGAGACTTTCAGACTCTCACTGACATGATCTTAGTCAGCTTTTCACAAATTAGTGGTTTGCTTCTGGCACTTTTGGACCACCGCAAACGTGCTTTATTTGATCTCCAATCTCATGTCTTCTACCATAATGCTTAATTGGTTAATGTAATTCAGTTCTGAGGCAAAAAGGCTGATGGCTCAGAGCAGACATCTGCACTGCAGGATGAAATTGAAAACGCATAAGGGACAAGGAAAGTGTGTGTGTATAAATAAAAGGCTCTACAGACACAGCAGCTGAACACACTAAAAGTTAATGGCACGGTTCATTGCCTTGTGCATGATGGATCGTTTTTCCTCCTGGTTTATCATATTGTGAAATCAACTTTTAAAAACTACTACTCCTGCTAAAATCATTCTTTTATGGAGGGACCCTGGCATTGGAAAGCAGATGAAATAAAAAATTATGAGTTTCACTTCACCAGCACAATAATATTATATGTCAAAGCTAATATGGGCTAAAGCCCAGTTGCTGGCTTTCTAAATCAGCTAGCGTTTAAAAAATATAATTAGGCTATGATCATGCTGTCTGCTATGTACAGGTTTCATCTGTATATGGAGAATTTGTCATCAGATGAAATATGACAGCACAGTCTTAAGAATCTCTGTTTTAATTTTTGTCTTTTTTTTTTTTTTTTTTTTTTTAAAACCCATACAAACACATTCAAATTTCCCAGCCCTTATGGCAGTGGGGCTATGTTTACAAACAAGCCAACACCATCTATGAAGACTTCCAGGCTTCAGTATTCAAAGGGAGAAGTGTTTACGCACTATTTGATGTGGTCATCCATCGTTCGCTCAAATCATTCTGCCCTGTCCACTGTACAGAGTACTGCTTAAGCATCTCCTTTGCATGCTGCCCCACACCTCCTGGAGACCTCACACAAAACATAAATCTGTGTCACCTATAATAGTCACACCTAATGTGCTTAAAGCATGCTCGGTTTTGTTTTAATGGAACCATCAACATTAAAACGTTTACAATTTGGAAAAAATGATGTAAATTTGCAAATGTGTGCCTCACCTTTGTAGGAGCATTGCCTTCTTTGGCCAGAATTTATTTTTGTGGGGTGCAAACTACTTCAAGCCCAGCAGCATCTGAAATAAGGGCTTGGATCCGAATGGATGCTTTTCATTGGCATAACGTCTGTAGCAGCAATTGCCTCGCAGAGAAGCGTAGAGCTAAGCAAACTCACTGGATCCAAACTGAATTCCTTGCCAGTGCTAGGGGCTCCAATCAGATGGGGCAAGTTGCAATTAAACTGTGTTGGGACATAAGCAAATATCACCCATGCCCTCCTACCTTCCTGCAAGTGTGGAGCTTAATAAAAAAACTTCCTGGTTTGACCAAGGTCCATTTTGCAGTTACTGCTGAATGCAAGTGCTCAGTGCATGAGCATGGAAAGGAGCTTTGTTCAGACCCTGATGCGGTATAATTGGAACTGAGGAACTGACAGAACACTGATAAGGCCTCTTTCTTTCCCATTGGGGCTTCACAGGATCCAACCTTGCATACCTACGGCTGAGCTAAGAATTCAGGGGCTCACTGAAAGACCAGAAGATGATTTAATTCCTGTTTATACAGTGCCTCTGTAGAGTGAATGGCCGTGACCTGGCTTTGGCTGGCAAGGTGAGAACACACGTCTCGCAACGCAGCCATTTATTCCCTGCCACTTTTCCAAGTGCAACTGCACTTTTAACAGGGACCTCCGAGCGCCAGGGAGCCTGACATGCAGGCCAACCTTATGTAATAAGAAGGAAATGGAGCCATTATTTCAGCAGAACGATGAGCTGGAAAATGATCCAGCAGGGAGTCATTCAGTGAGGATGTTGTTCTAAACAGTCAAACAGATATCAGCAAGCACTAAGAGTCTGTGTTAAAAGACTCAAATTGATTCCTGTGTTAAAGCCCTGGGAGTGCTCCAGAAGTCATTCTTGGGTCTAAAAATCATACAATGAGCAGAGTTTATATGGTATAACACCCATCAAGGAGGAAAAAACAAGAAGTCTCACTGGATGAGAGGGAGCAATGTGTGCAGGAAATATAAGAGTAGCAGAACACACTTGTACTTTGCTTATGCGGAGCATTCCTATGCTGCAATATTACTATATTACATCTGCACCCTGCCTTTCCCCTAAGACCCTCACAACAGTGTATGTGGAATTTTATCTGCTGAACAAAACCCAGAGTGGCAGGTTAGGCTCAGAAAGAAGAAGAAAAGAAGAAGAAAAGAAGAGATTGGATTTCTACCCCACCCTTCACTACCCAAAGGAATCTCAGAGCGGCTTACAAACTCCTTCCCTTCCCCTCCCCACAACAGACACCCTATGAGGTAGGTGGGGCCGAGAGAGCTCTGACAGAAACTGCTCTTTTTCAGGAACAGCTGTGCCAGAACTATGGCTTGTCCAAGGTCATCCAGCAGGTGCAAGTGGAGGAGTGGGGAATCAAACCCGGTTCTCTCAGATTAGAGTCCGCGCACTTAACCACTACACCAAACTGGCTCTCCTACAGAGTGACTGGCCCAGGGCTTCATGGCTGTGCAAGGATCAGAGCCAGGGCTCTGGGGTACTACAATACCCGGTTCAAATACACCACCCTGGCTATGTTGTAAGCATAGAAAATGTATCTGGGGGACATCCCGCTGCTTATTCCTGATCTTAAATTACTTAAAACTCTTGTTTTCTGACTCTCCCTTCCAGCATCGGCTCCTGATCTTAGGAGAAGTGGCTGAGATACTGAAACAGACCTTCTGCAGGGTTAAGTTCTTATGAGGTCTTTATGATAAACAGATACATGCACTGCTAATGGGTTGCCTGAGCATTATCAACTGCCACCTGCTGTTGACAACTCTTGCTTATGACTGTCATAAAGCAGCTAAGAGATGCCTCCCTCCAGCTGTCTGATATATTTTTTTCAACTTTCCAGTCAGCTTCAGTGATGGCACGAGGCAATCTATTATTACAACACAGCCAAACTGAATTTCAATTTGCTGATGAGATTGTTGTAGCTGTGTCAGGCCTACAAGAACTACGACCACAGAGAGCTAAATTCCGTGGCTGGTGTCTGAAGGGCCATGCTTGCTCTTTAACACAGAGGTTTTCACTGCTATTTCCTGCAGCAGGAACCCCACTCCCAAGCTGATATTTAATGTACAATGATTCTTTGGTGTGACTTTCCATGAGGCTGATGCTGGGAGGGGAAGTCAGAAATCACTCTGTGTAGGCACAGCGTGGTCCTCTTTACCCAGATTAAAAGTTACATGCTTTGAAACGTCACAAGAGTCTTCTTCATGAACAAAGGCAGCACACTGACTATGCACACTAATGCATTCCTTCTTGTTTCACTTTATTGCTGCTCTGATAACCACTGTCCCGTTAAGGATGCTGGTTGAATAGGAATTGCTCACAGGACAAATCAGAAAGGTACAGGTATAACTGAGCTGTGTTTGGGAGGCTGTGGAACCTTCTTCCTTGGGGTTGCTCAAGCCAAGGTGAGACTGGCATGTGGCAAGTGTGGGGCATTATTTATTGGATTTCAGTCCCCCCTCCTTCCCCCACAGCATGTTCCGGAGTAACTGACAAAAATCATCACTGCTCAGGCAACTGCTGCAAATCAATACAAAAGAAATGTAGCAAACAAGGAGAACAATCAATACATGAAATGATTTCACATGGACTATTGGTGAATTAGGAGTGCCCCCTCCCTTACGGCTGTCACACAACGCTCTATAGCAATGGAAGGGATGGAAAATGAAAGGGTAGATTTGACCCCTACTTGTCTGCTATCAGCTCCTGTGCAAAGCTCCTGCCATCTCTACAGTTCAGTTTTACAAAAACCAGGATCTTTTTTTTTTGGTTATTTGTTACATTTCTTTTGGTGTGATGCTGCACTGTATGCTTTCAGTAGGACTGAGTACAAATCCAGGCACACGTCTAAGCTCTTCAGCAGGAGGTGAGGTGCTAAATAAGGCTTACAAGCTACTTCTAAATGAGCTGCTCCTTAGAATAACGATTTGCCAGTGTTCTGTAAGGCAGCTCTCCCTGCTTTAAAGCACAGACCTCTATGAAGCTAGAACACGAGATTAATACGCAAACCAAAGCCACTGTCACCTTGTGAGTTTCCCACTAGTCAATAATGTTACTACAAAAACACACACAATGTAATGGCATCCATTCATATAGTTACTATTTCTTTCATGCATTTAAACCTTCTACTTCCTACATTTACCTCAAGGTAGCTTCGGATTCTAAAGTGTTCTAATTAATAAACAATTTAAACAATCAAAACAGCATAAAACTCAGCCATTAAGCAATAAAGAGGTCAGAAAAGCCTAACAGTCTGAACAGTTATCCAAACCAGCACAACAGCCCCCTAATAAGTTCTGCAAGGGCAGAATAAAAAAAAAATCAAGAGACGGACTGTGGAAAAATAGGAATGTTTTCACTGCTTAATAGATTTAGCCCCCAGTGGATTGTTATGGGGAGTGAATTCCACAACTGAGGCACCACAAGAAGACAAGGGCCTGTTCCTGGTGCATGGCCATCTCACTTATGAAGGCGAGGGTATACAGAGCAAAGCCTGAGAAACTGAGACGCAGGCTTGCATTTCCTTAAGGACACATCACAGGAAAAGAAGGGAAACCACGATATGGAGTTACTGTTTCTGGAGGCAACACCATGATTAACATCACATCAGCTCTGAGACAAAACCTGAACTTTATTATTTTGGGGGCAAGATTGCTTTAACTGCAAAGTAATAAGGGAGAAGCAAACAAACAAACAAACAAAACAACCCCCTCATTTTCAGTTTATGTTTTCTTAATTTTGCTCTTCCGTTATGCACATCCATACAGTTCTTGTGAACATTTCCCACATTGCAATTTCCCAGCACAAAGAACTACTGAAAGCAGCTTCCTTACCTGTAAGGTGCTGGTTAAGAAGTTGTCTTGGGAGACTATATCCACAAAGAAGTCTGCTGGGATTTCACTGAGCTGATGGTAA
Organism: Gekko gecko; assembly: GCA_029375565.1. Taxonomy (NCBI): domain Eukaryota; kingdom Metazoa; phylum Chordata; class Lepidosauria; order Squamata; family Gekkonidae; genus Gekko; species Gekko gecko. The sequence continues at coordinate 144,923,452 of JAPDNY010000006.1, forward strand.
AGGACAGAAATGAGGCTGCTGAACAGGGAGTGATGCTTTGCTATGGCATCCTCAGACCGGCATAAGAGATTCAGGAGTTTTTTCCAGTGCTCAAATGCATCATACACGTTCCCAATTAGGAAGCAGACGAAGGCGAATTGCAACTCCCCTGCAAAGGTCCCAGCAACGGAAATTTAAGAAAAACACAAGAGAACATAGAAAGGTCTTTAGTCTCAGTAAGGTAAAGGTTTCCCTTGCTCAAAAGCCAGTCGAATCCGACTCTAGGGTTGCGGTGCTCATATCCGTTTCCAAGCCAAAGAGCCAGGGCTGTCTAAAGACGTTTCCGTGGTCATGGGGCCGGCATGACTAGACACTGAGGTGCACGGAACGCTGTTCCCTTCCCACCAAAGCGGTACCTATTTATCTATTTGCAGTTTCTTGCTTTTGAACTGCTAGGTTGGCAGGAGCTGGGACCAGAGACGGGCACTCACTTTGTCATGCAGCACTCGGGTCTCGAACTGCTGAACTACTGACCTTCTAGTCTGCAGTTCAGCATCTTAACCACTTGAGCCACCACAGCCCTTTTAGTCTCAGTATGGTGATGTAAAGAAAGGGCACACAAAGAATTAAAAAGTAAGCTATACCATTTGTACAGTCATTTCAGGGAATGTTACCAGTGCATCTTGATTGAACTCTTCTCTGACACCTCCCTTAAGAATCTCCTCATCATCATCTTCCAAATTTCCCAGTTCTCCCACATTAGTATCCAGAATTATACATTTATTTGAAACAGGAACACTAAATATTGTAGAGTTCCCAGGAACAAAAAAAAAGGTCTGCTATTTTCATCTGCTCACTGCAAGACAAAGTAAATATTTCCTCCATCTCTTTTACATGCTAGCGTTGCCGACTCCCATTTTACAAAGGGCAGTAAATTACTCAAGAGAACAGACTATAGACCTCTCTTCTAAATTCACAATAGTGCTTGCTAATGAAGCCATTTCTTAAAAAGATTGCAAGAGGAAAGTTCACTCCCTTCTAATCGCTTTAAACTTAAATGGCTAAAGGCAGAGACAGCCATAGAGCCAGAGAGCTTACCATATGAAACTACGTGCAGGAGGAGTCCTCTCAGGCAAAAGAAAACAAAAATAAAACAGCAGTCCTTTCAGACAAGATAGAACAGCAGCTCTTAACTGGCCAAGAATATAAGATTCTGACATTCAATTTCTGCGTGCTGCCAAAGAGTAGATAAAACCCATGAATGATAATAAGTGGGCAGCTGTCATTTTAGTAGTCATCCATTCATATCCTTTTGTGGTTTCAACGTAAACCTCCTGTAAGCGGCCGGGACAAGCTGTGCATCTCCTTACACTTACCACAGTGAAGACAATTTCAGAGTGTTGGTCTGCAGTAGAACAGCTAGATCTGAGACCAGTAGCACCTTACAGACCAGCAAGATTTTCAGGGTATAAGATTTCGAGAGCATCTGACCAAGGGAGTTCTGACTCTCAGCAGCTTACACCCCACAAATCTTTGTTGGTCTCTTAAGGTGCTATCAGCTGTGTTACCACAGTGAGGAGATTTGTGAATACCTTCATATCAAGCAAAAAAGGCAGCAAAGCTGGTGGCTTAATCTGAAAACACTTGTAGAACCAATTAAGCTGTTTTTACATCATCACAGGACTTTAGTGCCAAGTGTTCTCCTTCCGTGTATACAGCAGAACCAAAAGGATTTCATAGACATTACTAAACTCCCTGTTTCTAATTTCAACAATGATGTCAGCTCAACTTGCTTTCACAGTTCTCACCCCATGATACTTAAAGGATGTTATTCAAGGACATATTCCCCAGAGCAGGTATTCAGATATACTGATGACTTTTCCCCTGTGTCCAAGTGCCAGCTGGTGGTCTTTTTGCACATCATTAAATTCATCCTGTTTATCAAAGTAGTATCAAGGCTCTACCACAAGAGGTCACCAACACAGCACTTCAAAAAGTTCTGGCTTCCTAAATTCCCTCGTTTTCTTGCAGTTGAAACATAGTTGTTGAATGGGAACACAGAAAAACAGCCAACCCTGTTTTAGGGTATTTTACTATGAACTGCCCAGTTTATGGACTGGCTTAAGCACAATGATGCCTTGGTAAGCTATTCGGTTTCCCAGCTTACCTTGGTCCCTTTCCAAACAATAAGGAATGGTCAACACACTTTGCTCCATTCCCACCTCATCTCACAACAGGTAAAAGAGTAATGTCTGATTTGTGACAATAAAGGGCGGCAGCTGCATTTATGGGGGCACGGTGAACCAGAACATACAAGTGCATATCAGAGAACAGACACAAGCACAAAACTGGTGAGGGGGAGAGCTGTCTGCAAGAGATTGTGCTGCTGTGTGTTCCTCTGAAACAGATATATACATTCAGACATGATGATCCTGTTAGACAAACAAAAACACCGGTAGTGTAATACTTTTTTATTAGGACTAACCAAAATGTCAAAAATTAGCAAGCAAGCTTTACAGTTGCCCAGAACAGAGAAGCTTTTCCATAATATCTAACAACATCTTTCCCCCCCACACACACTTTCAGCATGCATCCTATTAAAGGCTTCTGAGGAATTCAAAAGCTTGCTCACTAATTTGTAAAAAACCAGTTGGTCCCAATAAAGAAAAAAAGAGCACTAAATAAAATACACTACTTGTTTTGTTCCAAAGCCTACTGCCAAGCGCCAACATTTACCTTGGAGCAACATGAACGACAAAGGAGAGCAGATGTACTCACCAAGCACATCCTGGGGATTGCTGGAATACTGTTTGTTGATCACAGTCTCCAAGGCATAGCTAAGGTCCATGCTGTGCCTGGTAACTTCCTCAGGGGTAGCACCTCGAGGGTACATTTGCTTAGGGATTTCTGTGAACCTGATCTCCGTGCCAGCTTTCACCTGCATTTTGGGAAGCCTGGCCAGGCCTTCAGCATAGCTTTTGCACTCTGTGTCATACCGGGGCAAGTTCTGTTCGACCCGATCTTTCGTATACTTCCCAGCCAAAACAGGCAGCACCTCTGAAAAGGCACATATCTGCCTGCTTTCTGGCTGCAGCTTTTGCATAACTGGTTCATTAATGAAATTAGTGAGAGAGATCCATTTCTTCAGAGTGTCATATGGGTATGGACCCATAAACTTGTCCATTTCCTGCAAGTTGGCCCTCATGGCTTCAGTCTCGTTTTCAGGTGCCGGAGTCAGGTCCACTTCCTCTTCGGCAGCGTCCCAGCGCAACACCTGCAGATCTCGCTGCTGCAAGTTCAAGAAGAAGCCCACGCGAGGACCACTTTCTTTGCTATTGTCCTTACTGACAGAGCTATAATGAAAGAAATGGATGCCTGGGGGGATCATCTTGACTCCCCGGAACTTGGGGCCCACTTGCCAAGTGTTATAGTCAATCCCAAATTCTGTTCCTTCTGGCACATTCAAAATGATAACTGTGGCCCCCTCAAAAAAGAGCCGCTGGGCCAGGTCTTGGTCTATCTGCAGTTCTGCCATCTTGTCCACTCCCTTGGTTATGCCACAGCTTCTTAATGGAAATCTAGCAACAGGCAAACCAATAACATGTGACTGTCATTTACTCGCATGAGATATGATAGAAGCATTGCCACCATGCAAGGGAAGCTGGCCAAGTAAGTTGCAAGGACACATCACTCAAACCTCTTGGAGAAATATACTTGCCATTGGCCAATTCTCACCCAGAGTCCAAAATGCTCAGCGGCTGAGAAAAATTTACCTTTGCAAAGTCCCAGATAGCTCTACGATGGCAAAGCTTTCTGAAGAGTGAAAGCTTTCAAACTGATATCACTAAGCAATTTATCAGGGAGATCTGGAGTACCTAGAAACAACAACGGACCCTAAACTTTTGCACTAACTAAACATTTATATGGCACCCACAGTATGCTTGGCATTGTACATAACACAGGCATTACAGGCACAAGCAGCAGTAAGGGGGGGGAAAGCATGAGATGAACTCTGCTAATGATATAAGCAATTTATCTATCCAGAAAAGGCATCAGTACTCTCTCCAGAGACCTGCCTGAGCTGCCTTATTTCTAGCATATAAGTTAATTGGGAATCTACCTAGAAATCACACGAAAGTGGAATACCATGTATCATATATGCATTTGGCATATATTTGGCATATATGCCTCCAAGTGGCAGGAAACAGGAAATGATAGCAATAGTCAGGACTTTCAGAATCTGAAGGCAAGCAACAGAAGAGAATTAATTAAAACATGAAAATAACAAGGAATGTATAGGGGGTATCCTCAGAAACCTAAATGGGCCCACTTTCACCAAAACAGACTTATCTCTTTTCTCATCCTGTTAATATACAATGTATACAACTACTTATAGAGGTTTGCCAATGTTCTTCCAGACAGAGGACCCATATCTTTTAAAAAGAGTAGATCACAGAAATTCAAAGGAAAGCCCATGACTCTGTGGTAGAACATATACAGGAGGGGGCTGTGGCTCAGAGCATCTGCTTGGCATGCAGAAAGTCTCAGGTTCAATCCCTGGCATCTCCAGTTAAAAGGACCAGGCAGCTGATGATGTGAAACAGGGATGGCCAAACTGTGGCTTGGGATCCATATGTGGCTCTTTCACACAGATTGTACGGCTCCCGGCAGGCTCTCCATCTATTTGCTCTTTCTTTCTTTCTTTCTTTCTTTCTTTCTTTCTTTCTTTCTTTCTTTCTTTCTTTCTTTCTTTCTTTCTTTCTTTCTTTCTTTCTTTCTTTCTCTCTCCCTCCCTCCCTCCCTCCCTCCCTCCCTCCCTCCCTCATCTATTTGCTTTCTTTATCTCTCTTTCTCTTTCCACCTTTTTCATTCTCTCTTTCCACCTCTCTCTCTCTTAGACAAATAAATATCATTAGCAAACAAATAAATATCATTGGACAAATAAATATGATTATCAATATCTGGTTTTATCCCTTTTGTTTTTTATTTTTGGCACTCGTTTAATGTTAATAAAAAGCAAATTTGCATACTTTTTTAAATGTCTTGCAGCTCTCAAACATCTGATGTTTATTCTGTGTGGCTCTTACATTACGCAAGTTTGCCCACCCCAATGTGAAAGATCCCCGCCTGAGACCCTGGAGAGCTGCTGCCAGTCTGAGTAGACAGTACTGACCTTGATGGACCAATGGTCTGAGTCAGTGTAAGGCAGCTTCATATGTGTTCATACTTTGCATGCTGAATGTCACATATGCAACCACCAGGTACAGAATTTCAGGCAGAGCCAGGGTAGCAGAAGTCTTGGAAAGGCACTGCCAGTCATAACAGACAATGCTGGGGTAAGGGCAGGCCACTGGTCTGACTCAGTAAAAGGCAGCTTCACATATAAAATCTTCTCTTTCTAATGCCTCTTCACTTATGCAACCACAGAAGCTGTAGATACCTCTATCATGAAACAAGAAGCAAGGCCCAAAGTCTCAAGCAGCTTTAAGCAGCCTGTGTAGGCTTGCAGCCTTCCTGTATACAGGGCTAAAGAGCAGGTGGGCTGCTAAAGCCACAGCACTGTTGTTATACTTATTAATACAGAACACTAATACACTCAACATCCTATGGAATTTTAGGCAAAATCAGACCAGGCTGTGTCCCCAATTAAAAAAACAACCCATGAAATCAACACAGAGAGTGGCAAAGTGGGCTAATGCAGATAACATATAGTCAAAACTTGTGGTCTTAATAGTTTGTCTTTATATCACAGAGCAAGTCTCTGGAAAAAGAACAATGGAAGGGTTAGTGGTACGTCCCCCCCTTTTTTTCTTTACAGAGCTTCTACAGCTTTAAACACTTTCGTGACAAGTAGAAATTCAACAGGTTAAGCCCCTTCATTACTGAGCTTCCAAGTGGTAGAAGCCACGCCTATTGGATTTCTACTAGTGCCTGCAACTGGCAAAGCATCACGAGGTTCCTTCAAACACCCTGAACAAAGTCCTGGATATGTTGTCGAAGGCTTTCACGGCCGGAGTTCATTAGCTGCTGTAGATTTTCCGGGTTGTCTGGCCATGGTCTTGGCATTGTAGGACCTGACGTTTCGCCAGTAGCTGTGACTGGCATCCTCAGAGGTATAACAGAGGTACTCCATCTTTCTGTGTTATACCTCTGAGGATGCCAATCACAGCTACTGGCGAAACGTCAGGTCCTACAATGCCAAGACCACGGCCCCACAACCCGGAAAATCTACAGCAACTAAAGTCCTCGATGATTCTCTGAAGGCAAAAGGGGCACAATTTCTACACACCCGTGAAAGACACAACAGGATCCTCTCTTGAAAATGAAGACGAGCAACCATAAGTATCAGTCATTCAGGACAAGGCGTGAGAAGCCAGCCTATCACCGGATTCATCCCTTACGCAGCCTCAGGGAGGAGAGTTTACGGCGGAGCTCAGCAGCCGACGCTGCCAGGCACGGCACCGCTCCTGCACCACGACAACTCGGCATCCGTACAACCCACCCCAGGAGAAAAGTCTCCGCACACAGCGAGGCTCCGGGAAAGCTCCAGGAAGTGACTTCACGGCCACTTCCGGTGGGGAGACGCGAACGAAAAGCTAGGTCCTCCAACCATAGAGAGATACAAGAGAAGGCAGAGAAAATAGTCCGAGTAGGTCCCGCGGCCGTGTGTTAAAGCGTTCCTCTCTCAGTGCTAGATTTGTGAGTGAACGTGTAAATCCTCCCAAGAGGTGTAGGTTTTGAGGCTGTTTATTATTAATAATAAAATAGCTGTATTTATAAGAGAAAGAGTACTTTTACATGTATACAGAGGGCCATGCTCTCGCCCATAGGGATACATTTAGTATACACACTCATAGATCTAGATCAGGCTTCTTTGGGAAAAGGCAGGGCATGCACCGCCCTTTTTTGAAATTTAAGCCATGCCAGGTGATACGATATGGCCAAAGCGAAGTTGTGTTGAAGATAAACTGATGTTTTAAAAAACAAAAACCTACGAATACTAGATATAGAACTGTTGCTGGTTCTTGCTAATAACTCAGTCCAAAAAATAATTACTTGAAAATAGATCAAGATGGGTAGCCCTGTTAGTCTGCCTGTAGCAGTAGAAAAGAGCAAGAGTCCAGTAGCACCTTAAAGACTAACAAAATATGTAGCAGGATATGAGCTTTCATGAGTCACTGCTCATACCTTGCCACATATTTTGTTAGTCTTTAAATTACTTGAAAGTAAGGCACAATTCTGACAGGACTTCAGTGCATAGGGGTTCCAGCCTGGAGGTGAGGCCTGGACTGGAGATCTAGTTACAACTGATCTCCAGACTACAGAGATCAGTTCCTGTAGAGAAACAGCTGCTTTGGAGGGTAGATTCTATGGCATTACACCTCGCTAAGGTTCTTCCTCTCCCCAAATCCCCTCTTCCCCAGGCTCCACCCCCAAATCTCCAGGAATTTCCTAACCTGATTTTGGGAACCCTTCTTCAGAAGCTAGCTGAAAACAGGCCAAAACGACCTTTTTGAGTGAGATTAAATTAAGGGATTTATGTTGCCTGAATCTATTTTGTTAATCTGTGGGTTGTGTAGTACTTTAAATTTGTTGTGGACATTTTAACACTGCTTTGGACACCTTCAGGGTCTGACTGCAAGGGAGGAAAGGTGTTGCCTAAATGCACTACAAAAGAATGCAGGAAATGTAGTATGCACACCTATTTGTGAGGCCCATTATGTCCAGTAAATCAGCATGAGATCCGGCTCTTGCTCCCTGTGCACTGTAATGAAACCCTGCTTTCTCCTCAAGCACTGATTTCGTTCCAGTCTGTTTTTTGCTGTCTCAGCCAAATTTCTACAAGAAGCTATGCAAGACTCCTGAAGATACAGTGCCTGAGTTTCTTTTCTCTCCCCGCCCCCATCCAAATCCCTTTCCCTTTACAAACAAGGAGCAATATCTCCCACAATCCAGAAGTCTGTGGCCAATTTTTTTTTTAGGGTAATAACCTCAGAAATGGAATTTTCACAAAACAGGTGGATGAGAGTTAACACTACAGTTGCCAATTTCCAGGTAGGGCCTGGCAATCTCTTGGAATTACAACTGATCTCCAGACTACAGGGATAAATTCTTCTCAAGAAAATGGCTGCTTTGGGGGTGCACTGTATGGCATCATAACCCACTGAGGTCCCTCCCCTCCTCAACCCCCTGCCCTCTCCAGGCTCCATCCTTGCTCAAACAATGCAATGATTAGAGGAGCATATAATAAAGTAACATGTTCTGACTTTCAGGGCCTGTCATTCAATCACAATTTTGTTGGGCATTCAGGTTCAGGAATCCAAGTATCTCTTACCAACTTTCTGGCCAATTCAGTCCTTGGAGGATCCTGGCTCTGTCCCTCTGGCATAGAAACTGAAGCTATCTAACCGGAGACTAGCCCAGCTAGGGTTGGAAAATACCTGGAGATTTTGGGGATGGAGCCTGGGGAGGGTGGGGTTTGGGGCATAATGCCAGAGTCCAACTTCAAAAGTGTCCATTTTCTCCAGATGAACTGTTGTGTGGTGATCAATTATAATAGCAGATTTCCAGCCTCCACCTGGGGATTGGCATCCCCATGCTCAGCTGAGAAGTACACCTTCAAGTTATTGCTTTGCAAGTGATGTAGCAATGAGGTATTCTTCTCTGAGAGGAAGAATAGATGCAATTCAGACTGCAAGAAGATCATGTTTTGGAATGCTCTAAAACCTCCTTGCAAATAGGAAACAAGGAAGGAGTGGAGTGTAGAACCTTTCTCCCCATTGTACTAGTTTAATGCTTGTATTGGTTTTTTAATGCAAAGGATCATTCAGAACTGAAATCCCCTACCTGTAATCTGAACCAGCACAGTCCAGTCTAACACCTAATTGCCACCTCCGTCTCTTTCATTAGTGAACACAGCTTTAAGTGAGAGGAGCATCTGGAATTCTAAGAAGGCAAGTGTCAATGTGCTTCAAAGACACGCATGGCATACAAACACACATTTTAGATAAGAGGACCAAACATACTGTCATCAAGTTGCTGAAACCTGTTCTCTTCAAGACACAACCCTTTTTCTTCCATCACTCAGGAGAATAAAAATTTACTCATTCCTCCACAAGGGAATTATGCACAATCCCCTCACAATTATTTTCATCTCCTGAGACAAGACCTAAGACATTTTCCTAGATGTAAGCCCCACTGAACGTACCTGCTTAGGATTGTTTGCCATACCTATAGTTCTCCCCCTAGGGCAAGTGAATCAAGCCTTCATTGTATTCACCAACATAGCTGAGACCCCAGAAGTTCAGAAACACTCAGACACATATGCCAGATCACTTAGCAAACTTGGTATGCTTAAATCAGGTGGTCAGAAATAAAACATAGATTTTTTTGCATTCTTCGTAGTGCTGCTTGTGATTTGAGTGGGTATTCTCTCCACATTCTATCTTAATGGTTGTGGATTTGAAATTGGGATGGGGAAGTCCTTATTTTGGATTAATTCATCCAGAGTAGAAAATGTGATATTTATGTGGCATCCATTGTTTTCATCCTTACAGGCATTTTCTTCCCTCTCCCAAAATATTACTTTACACAGAGTGATTAAAAAGTGGAATTCACTGCCAAAGGATGTAGTGAAGGCCCCAGGATTAAACAGCTTTAAAGGGGGTTAGATAGATTCATGGAGGATAGGTCTATCAGTGACTTCTAGCCATGGTGATTGTGGGGAACCTCCACATTCAGAGGCAATAGTCCTCTGAATCCCAGAGCCAGGAGGTAACATCATGGGTAGGCTCAGCCCCTATGCCCTATTGCTGGCCATCCAGAGGAACTGATTGGCCACTGTGTGAGATAGGATGCTGGACTAGATGGACCACTGGTCTGATCCAGCAGGGCTCTTGTTATCTTCCTATGCCATCTTCTTTCCCACAAAGCAGTGGTTACTCCATTAATCTTTAATTCAGTCATTTCTCATATTGACTTTTCCTGGCCATTGGCAGCCAAGGACCAAAGGCTGACAGCTATGCTTCATAAATAGGAGCAATTCCTCTCTGTAAAGTGTGCTCGCCACATGGTCATCACACACATGCAATATTCACTTGAACTCCAGAGGAACAGGTTCTGCTGAAACTGAAGCAGAAGAGAATGTGCAGAATGCTGACTGGTTGGTTCCTGTAACATCAAAACACCTTCTTCAGCTGTTTTCTACCTCAGAACAATTGGGTTTTTAAAAGGAAGGAAAAAAGACCTCATCAGGCAATGTATGATTGTTCAATTGTGTAATTGTACAACTAGTATATATATAATTAATTGTGCATGTGTGTTTTTAAGAAATAAACAATAAAAAAGGGAGCCGGCCCACCAGAAATGCAGAGAAAGTGCCAAACCAGTGAGGAAACAAAGGTTTGCTGTGGATGAAAGTAAATCTTGGAAGATGGGCAAAAACCTGACTCCTGGTTTGTACACATCTGAAATCACTTCAGAATATTTCTGTAAGTTTCAGATGCAGGACGGCCTGGTCCACCTGACAAACTGGAGTGGACTGAGGACAGAAGCCCTGTAGCGCAGCCTAGCTTCCTACAAAGAGAGCGATCTAAAAGGGGTGAGAATCCAACTAGCAGGTTTAGGAAGAGAGACTGGTGGAACTGAGACACACAGATGGGAATGGTAACAGCACAGCCGAGCGTGAGCAGCTGAAAACAAGGGATAACCACGTGGGAAAAGGAAACCTTGAAGTGGGAAAGCCAGAAACATCACAAGAGCATGGGAAGTGCAGGTCAAGGAAGGACTATTTTACAGTGTCTTTTATCATCCAAGCAGTTCTCCATCCTTCTATAGAATGTGTCTCCACCCCCATGCACCTGTGTCTAAATGTGACGATTTCTCAGTTTCAGAGCCCCCAGAGTCTCCACTGCCCTCCCTCCTAAGAGAAAAGTCAGTGCAGGCCACAAAGTGGTTGAGCATCAAACACATTTATTTCACTTTTATTGAATACAAGAACAGTGAGCACACACGCATACACCACCAAGCACTGAAGGAGGATATGATTGGAGAGGGTGGGGGGTGGGGACAAAAATAGGAATGGGTGGACAATGGAATTAGTGAAGGAATGACAGAGCATTGCAGTTGGTTGGCAAGGTGCTTTTCAAATTAAAAAAGAATTGTTAATATTATTAATTCATTCATGCAATTGCAAGGCCAGTTTTGGAATTGGCTTGCGGGATTTGGTGCAAACTGAGCAGTTGCATTTTCCACCCCCCCATCCCTTCACTGGAAAGGCCCCAAGAAAAGAAAGAAGAGTGACCAGCTAGATCAGATGGCAGCAGTCATGATGATCAAGGTGACAGGAAGTAGTTTTTAAAAATTACGCATGGCTTCAGTACTACCTCAAATAATAAATATTTTTATATATATATATATATATATACACACGTGTATATATAGATATAGATATATAAGCCACATCTTGCTAGGTGAACAAAAACTAGTTTTTGTTTAATGGCTACCCATCAGACAAGCTGGGAAAAGAATCCAAAGGAATTATTCTGTTTTAGCTTTTTCAATTGGTTGTTGACAGGATTGGATTCTGAGCCTATTGGTTTTGAAGCAGTGCATCTCCACAGATGTTAGTGGCACTCACCCTGATGTACACCAGGACAAGCAGGACCATCTGTTCCATCTACCTATTCAACTTTTGAGCTGGTTTGGTTTTTGTTTTAAAATCAAAATGGAAGGTTGGGAGATGCCCCCTGCCCCCCTTGTAAAGTGGGTGGACCGTCGCATAATGATGCTCCCAAGATTCCCTGGGTTTTGGTTTCTTTTTTAATTGAAAGCACAAGTGTTTCTAGGAATGATTTTGAGTTCTATTTATTTCATGTGCATGCGTCTTATTTCTCTCCCTTTTGGTTCTGGAGTACTTCATAGGTTCCCTAAAAAGCAACAGGAAGTGAAAAAGTTAACAAGAACCCTCAGACAGAATTCAGAGAGAGAAGAATCCAGTAGAACAACTGGAAGTGACTCCCAAGCATTTTAGCATAAAGCCTGTGTTGATGCTTTCAGTGCTTACGGGGCCATGCCTGCATGACAGAAGTAGATTAAGTTTTAGGGGAGCCATAGTAGCAACTGGAAAGACCAGTGTCAAAACAGCTTACTGTATGGGATATCATCTATTTATCCCAATGACTTGCATTCAAATTAGGCCATCTCTTAAGTTATCTAGATCCCAGTCATAGGTACCAGTTAGATGTGCTCCTCCAAGTACCAACAGTGTGTTGAAAAGGGGAGATAAAAGACGAGCATGGTGACGGGTTTGTGGGCCCTTCTCTAACATCTGGATTGGAAACTGATTAATTTGGTTTGTCACCATTACATTCGGTATCGGCTCTAACTTCCTTCTCATGCACTGGATGTAGACAATTTCACAGACAGCCCTTAAGGAAAATGTCCAATGCCAGGTACCATCAGTAGTGTATCACAATAGTTAGATCTGATTACTTCCTTGCCCCTGAGCAGTGTCAGTCCTCAGGGCACTGGCTGGTCTGTCCTCCCAAACTTCGCAGCTTGCTGTGATTTAGTCAGAGATGCACTTTTGAAAGACATAAACAAACCCTTGTTCTAGTCTATGCAAGCATATGAGTTCATTGTATTCAGAAGGAAACAATGCTGTTTTGTACTATTTACCCTCTGACTTCCATGTTATCCAGGCAAAATACAGTCAGGTAGAACCTGGGACTGGGCTAGCATGCCTCCACATTCACCTTCAACATTTATTTTGGAGAGTTGTAAAACTAGTTGGAACTTCATTTCAGAAGCAGAGCTAAAGACAGTGGCTAGTCAGCTTGGGTAGAATTATGGAATCATAGGGTTTTATTTTTTAAAATGGTTTGAAGAACTGGCACATGGAGTACAATAGCTCCACAACAGCTAAATGCTTAGGTCTGAGAGATCAAAATCATCAAAATCCTGGAAGGCTGTGAAGGAAGCAACCTAAACCTAACGTCCTATCCTTAACATGGCCTCGTTTTCTTGGGGCTTGAGGATGAGGGAGACATTGTTAATTGGCACAATTTACTGACTTTGACTGGATTATAGTAACACCAGTTCATTCCATCTTTCTTATCCACCTTCCCATGTTGTTGAATGCTGCCTTTACCACCAACCAACCAATTACAAACACTACTGTGTCACTATGCCAGTCTCTTTTGCAAGAGCACAGGTTAGGTGCGTGACAGACAAATACCGCCCCCCAAGAGAGAGTATTAGTGAATTTTTCTACTCTGTTTTCATGGGATATCAGCATGATCTAAGAGTCTCATAATACATCAACCACGGTCAATCAAATAATTATAATGTAAAAATGTCATTGTCATACTTATCAGCACTTTAATTTGTTTCAATATCATTCCCCACCCTCCCCAGTTATATATAATATACATAACTTAAAAGCACATCCATGTGAAAACCTCTACAGGCTGCGCCTTGTTCAATGAGAAATCATATACATATCATTTTGCTTTGCTTTCAGTGAAACCCAGTCAATTATTTTCATCAGAACAAATGACTGGATGCAGAGAGGAAGGATTTTAAAAAATAAGAAAAGACAAGTTGGGAAAATAAACAAAACCAAAAAGTTGAAGCAACAGAAGTGGCATGGAGTGGGGAGAAGGAATGATCACCACACATCCCAGTATGGAAAATAACAAAACAAGCATCATACAAGTGAATGGTTTTTTTTATTCTTTCCTATGCAGGGAATCATTTTGTGGTTTTGCTTGTTGATTTCTTGCTTTGTTGCAAAGCATTTTTGCTTTTCCATTCAGTGTGCAAGAAATGAGCTATGTATCCTTTAAATGTAACATGCAGAACGGTGGTTTATTGTATTGTTAATAATATTATTACCATCATGTTGCTTTTTTTTTTCTTTTAAGATCAGTCCAGTCAATTCTTCAATTTCTTTGAAGAGGTGGTCGGTTTTGTTTTGTTGCTGATGTTGGCTGTTTGTAATTCATCTCCGGCATATAGCAGCAGTGCAAGGATGCATTTTTGTTTCCTGTATATATAATATATAATATATTTGCTATTCCTTTTTTATTTAATTTTTTTGTCTCTCAACATTATTCTTGCAGCCAGGACGTTCTGTGTCTCATTGAGGAATCCAGCATAAAAGGCCCCTTCTTCAAATTAAAATAGAGATGCCAACTTCTAGAAACACAAAGGTCAAGATTCCTGTACAAGGGAATAAATGTCAGTTAAGAAAAGAGAAAAAAAAATCAGGCAACATAGTGCACACTGGTATTAAGGCAGTATGCAGGATTTTCTCCAGTGGTCCATTGTATGGAGCAGCTTTACAGAGCACTCTTGTGCAGAGTTACTCCAGTCTAAGCCCATTGATTTTTAGTGAGTTTAGATTCGAGTAATTCTGCGTAAGACTGCACTGTTGGCTGCAGAAGTGCAGATTAGGACCAGTGCAGTTGGAGCAGTATGCTAGAGAAACATACAAAGCTGTCTTAGACTGAGAGAGACCACTAGCCTAGCTAGTCCAGTATACACTTCAACTAGAAGCATCTCTCCAGGATCTCAGGCAAAGGCTGCTTTCACACGGCTGCTCCCTAAGATCATCTAACCTGGAGACGTCAAGGATACAAGGTGGGATTTTCTGCATGCAGTGCATGTGCTCTGTCACTATGAGATGCTCCCTTAAAGTGTTTCAAGTGATGTATCACCATTTTGTCTAGGATAGTACTTTCAAGCTTCTTACTTTCTGGAAGCCCCTTTCCACATTCATTCACTAGACAGGGAACCCTGCACATCAGCAATGGAATTCCTGCACATTCATTCTCTGGAAGCCCTTTCCACATTCATTCACTAGACAGGAAACCCTGCACATCAGCAATGGAATTCCTGCACATTCGTTCTCTGGAAGCCCCTTTCCGCACTAATTCGCTAGACAGGGAACCCTGCACATCAGCAATGGAATTCCTGCACATTCATTCTCTGGAAGCCCCTTTCCACATTCATTCACTAGACAGGAAACCCTGCACATCAGCAATGGAATTCTTGCACATTCGTTCTAGGGTGAACTCTCAGCACAAGGCAACCACTAGGGCAGTTTGTCCTATGTGGTGCACAAATGGAGTCCATCCCAGAGACAAGAGCCCAAAATCCCCCTACTGCTGAGGTTTGCAGGACAAGTTCAATCATTTCAGCTTGACTTACACTACTAGAAAACAGAATAATTTTACTATTTTTTTCCAGGTCCTGAGCTTTCATTGCTAATTTGATTCCTATGGGTCTGAGACTGAATGTTGCTGATTGGACTGCTATGAGTCTGAGATGCTGTTGGTTCTGTTGCTCATTAGATTTTGATGATTATTAACTACTTTCCTGTCTGTTCCTATTGATCTTTGTTCGTTTTACTGTTTCAATTAATATTAGGATATAAGAAGAACCCTGCTGGATCAGACCAGTGGTCCATCTAGTCCATCATCCTGTCTCACACAGTGGTGAACCAGTTCCTCTGGAGGTCCAACAACAAAGCATAGAAGCCAAGGCCTTCCCCTGATGTTGTCTCCTGGCCTTGGGATTCAGAAGTTTACTGCCTCTGAATGTAGAGGTTCCCTTTAATCACCATTAACCACTGACAGACCTATCCTTCATGAATCTATCTAATCCCCTTTTAAAGATGTCTAAGCCTGCGGCCTTCACTATGTCCTCTGGCAGCAAATTCCACATTTTAATCACTCGCTGTGTAACAAAGTATTTCCTTTTGTCCATCCTGTTGTGGGAAGCTACTGGGACAGCAAAAATGCTGAGCACATGAGATATAAATATATCAAGTCAATAAATGGTACCAATCTTTCCAGTAAAAAATCTCTGATAAGTATCTGAGAAACCCCAGGGTTCTTACAAAAACAAACTGAAAAGCACTAATTGAGGGGAACATTTTATTTCCAAAGCTTGCATTAGGTAGGTAACCCTTTTGATAGCAAACCTAACAAACCTAACACAACCTTTGCCATGCAGTATACTGGTGTGGCCAAGGTATGTCTCCACATCCTTTGTGAGATAGCATTATATTTCAATAAGGCACTTGCTATAATATCTTATGTCTCATTTAGTCAGGCTTGCTTCCATACAGAATGTCTATACCAGATGATTCTCTGTTCTTTCCATTCTTTCCTCCCTTTCCCCTCCCTGTTCATATCCCGCACCATTCCCCTTTCCTCTCTCCTCAAGCCTGCCACTTCCACTGTGGTGGGCTTTATGCTGGCTTTTGGAGAAAAAATTGCTATAGTATTATAGTGATATATCTACTGAAAGCAAGAAGACTTTGAGGGTGATGTTGGGATGGCAGGCACGAGAGGAGAGGGAGAGAAAATAACGCTGGATGTGGGCAGGGAGATTTGATGATCAGCATCTTCCCATTCACACGTGGGCAAACCCGCTTTGACTCGTGTTTCCAGAAAGATCAAAGAAAATTCTGGAAAAATTGGAGTAGGCCAGGGAAAGCATGGAAGGCAACGGAAGGAAAACAAGAACATTGACTTTAAAATAGCGTAACTCTGCTTAGCATGACAGTGCATGTTACCAGGCATGCACAGTCAAGCTAGTTTTTGTGTCTTACTGCAACAACAGGTCACATCTAGACACACCTGAGGCTTCTTGTCCTTTTCTTCTGGAGATGGTTCTGTTTCTCGATATACTACAGCTTTGGTTACCAGCATGTCGGGATGCTGCAGCTTTGCCTCCTTGATTGCCAAAGCCAAAGCCTATGAAAAGGAAAACAATGAGCGTTTCATACTAGTTCACTCAAAGTGTTCTAAGCAGACAACTGAAGAACATGCAGAAACAGCATGCAGTCCCTGGGACGGGTGGAGTTTGTGGAGGAAAGGGAGCTCAGTGGAGGGAAGGGAACTCAGAATTGTTCCTGGAAACACAGAGAACTCTATTAAGTGAGTGCACATTCTTGTCAATAATTGTCTCTTCAAGACTATGGGCTGGGTTCTGCAGGTCCATTCTATTAGGAAGAAAGCACCACTGTTGGCAGAATGGATTCACTGAGAGCCAACTTCTCTGGAAACACATAGGGGACTCCAACCATTTCTTATGTTTGCTGTTAAGTTCTTATGCAGTAATAATAATATTTATATGTAAACTTATTTGCAGCAATTTCATTGAGCTGATATCTTTGCATACCATGCATAGGAGCTAAATATATTCTGTATAACAGTCTTTAACTCCCTCCCGTAGCTCTTGCAAGCCCAGATTTTTTGCATATAAATGTACAATGATTGCTGGAAATATACATCTTGTTATAGGAAGTGCTGCAGGGCTTTGAAAAACTCCACCTACAGAAAATTTTGCAACGATTCATAGTAAAGAAGCCCTAGTGATGAAAAGCTGG
The DNA here is from genome assembly GCA_029375565.1 of Gekko gecko. Classification (NCBI taxonomy): domain Eukaryota; kingdom Metazoa; phylum Chordata; class Lepidosauria; order Squamata; family Gekkonidae; genus Gekko; species Gekko gecko. The sequence goes on from JAPDNY010000006.1 coordinate 144,940,832, forward strand.
CCATTCCTAATCTAATATGAAGCTTTAAAAGGAAATCATCTGGGCCCAATAGTGGCAGTGCATTGTCAGCACAATATCTTGGCTTTTGGGAATGACTTTGTAAAAACACTGTTGTTCCCTGCCAAGGGAACCCATGTTGGATTGATTGGCTAGATAGAAGAGATGAAATAAATAGAGAAAGAAATGGCAAGTCTGGCCTTGAGTAAACCATTACCCAAATCTAGTCTAGCAATCAACCTGCAAAAGAAGACTCCCATACATGTATCTCTTTGCTAGTTCAGGGAACACAAAAGCAAATGCTGTTGTGCAAATGTTTCCCATGTCTGGACCCTGCACCTGGGCCTATGCACATGTTCCTCTCATGGCTCTACATGTACAGCCCTGAACCTAAGGTCATTGTTACCATTTTCAACATAACTGACTGCCTGGAAGATGGGTAGTGGAAGAACTGAATCTGGGACCTTTGCTTCACCCAGGCAAGAGATGAATGGCACTGTCAAATCTCATCAGCACAGAGGCACCTAAAAATCATTTTTTTGGCAGGATCATGGTTTAAAATGAAGATTGATCAATGAAACATCATTTTATGACCTTCTTAGGAACTAATAGAAGAATGCTTTTCTCTGTAGAGAATGAACTCTGGGAAAACATCACTGTGAGTCATCAGAAGCACAAAGTTCCATGTATTTATATTACTGCTTGACACTGGGGAACAGGGACTCAGTAGTCATTGCAACTTTGCCCACTGATATGTCTAAGTGATCTTTTACCCCTATTTTATGCCTGATCTCTTACTGTAAATGTCAAAGAACACAGACATTTACTTCTCATGTCATGGGAAACACCAATCTGCCCAGCAACTACTACCAGACGTTGCTTCTGGTTGAGTTTTTAAACTTTTTTATGGGGTGTGGGTTGAGCAGAGCAGGAAAAGAGGCAGGCGGCAGAAAGAAAAAAGCCCATCCTAATGCTGAGCAACTGTCTACAAAAACCTAAGAGATTCCATATGGCCTCATGAACATCATTATCTACAACTTATAGTGCACCCATCCTGAAGCTGCATGAAAGCATTCAGTTCATTCAGTTTTAAATCAATCTGTTTCTATAGTTATAGCAACTAATCAGTATGCACTTTTGTTTAGACAATAACTAAATAATAAGTTTTCTTAGCAATGTAAATAATTGATTTTAATCAATCTACCCTGGTTCTACGTACACATATGAATACATCTGGATCAGGACATGTCTTCACTTTCCTTACAATACATAACTTATAGAGAGCTTTTAGAGTCCTTCACATACATTAAATTATTATAATCCTTACAACAACCCTGTAATATAAGTCAGTATTCTCATCATATTGAAAGGGGTGGGGGGCTGAACTGAAGAATGATTTGACAGAAGCCACCTACAATGCAATCCTAAGCAGTTACACCTTTCTATGCCACTGACTTCAGCAGACTTAGAACAGTGGCTCTGTTTAGGAGTGCACTGCTAGAGATTTCATGATAGAAGTGACATTTGAACCAGGGACTTCCCTGATTCACTAATTCTTGGGTGTCAAACATGCGGCCTAGGTTTCAGATCAGGCCCACGGAGGGCTTCTATCAGGCCCGCAGTGGAACTGGCTGTCTTCTGCTTCTTCTTCCAGTTCTGCTGCTGCTGTGTCATCGTAGGTCTGCAGCTTACAGATACACACCTGAACAGCATGCTCAACATTGCACCAGCACAGACATTTTGATGCAATAATTCAGAGGAAGAGGTGTCAGTTATCAGACACTGTTAAATAAACAAAAATCGCAAGAGTGCTAATGTTCTAAGCATGTTTTTATTTTAAGTAAAAAAAACCCCTTTGTGTTTGTGTCCTTTATAAAGTTTATATCACCGCTGCCTGGCATTACATTTCATGACACACATGACCCGGCCCAATAAGGTCTCATTTATGTCAGATCTGGACCTCATAACAAATGAGTTCAACACCCCAGCACTAATTAGTTTCTAAGCCTAATGTCCAAATGCCACAGGGGAGATCAGTGCTAGAGATTGCACTCTACAAACACACAGAACCCTTAATCTCTATGCCATCCCTCTTCATTTTCTGAAGTAGAACCAAATATATAGGGAAAGGATGGATCTGGGGATTCTAGCTATCTTAGCTTTCCCATAAAACTGGGAATGGAAGGCTTGGTTGATAATTTTCTAACAGTGCTGATAGTCTCGCAGACTTCCTCCATACCTGATCCTGGTCCACATCTTCATCTCCTGTTATGATGATTCGCTTTTCTATTCTCGTTTCAGAAAATCCTCCTTTCACAGTCTGGAATAAGGAAAGAAATGTCATATAGCATTTTTCAGTATGTAAAATAGTAGCTCTTAATTCAGTCAGCACTATCAACTGCATGGGGAAGTCTGTCACTATGATTTCTACTTTCCCAATGATGGATGTGGGATAAGAAATAACAATTTGTTCAAGGCTGCCCATTGTAATCACATATCAAACATAATGCCCTCCTTAGGACAGCTGTCCATCACCTCTTATTTCCCTTTATGCACAAAACACCGAAGTGACTGCATTGTGATATGCAATAAAACACACTCCGTAACATTCGAAGGTGCTTTGCTACTGGGCCCTCCTGACATGTTCTTACCTTGGTAACGTGGGTAGTTGTGGAGGTTGAGAGAGTTTCTGCTGTGGCCCCAAAGAGGCTGGTGAAGGCTTCTTTCCCTACAGCACTGCTGGTGATCTACAAGCACAGGCAAAACACTGTCCATGTCAACAGATGGGCCTGACAGATTCTATTTTCTTTTAAAATATGGAGCCTTGGTAAGGCCTTATCATATGAAAGTTCTGAGAATGTATTCAATCCATTGTCTTTATGACATGCTACTTTTGCCTTTTCCTCATCTGGGAAGGTACATAGCTCAGTGCCAGAGCACACACTGGAAGGTACCAGGTTCAACCTTTGGCATCTTTGAAAAGCCCTGGGCAGGACTTGAAGAAGAAGAAAAAGAGTTGAATTTATACCCCACCCTTCATCTCAGAGTGGCTTACAATCACCTTCCCTTCCTCTCCCCATAACAGACACCCTGTGAGGTAGTTGGGGCTGAGATAGCTCTGAGAGAATTGCTCTCGAGAGAATAGCTCTGAGAGAACTGTGACTGACCCAAGGTCACCCAGCTGGCTTCATGTGGAGGAGTGGGGAATCAAACCCCGTTCTCCAGATTACAGTCTGCCACTCTAAACCACTACACCAAATTGGCTCTCATGCAAAGTTTTAGCAGCCACTCCCGCCCCCCCATTTGTAGAACCATTTCAGTTATCCATCCCTGGCTCCATTATTAGGATTTTTAAAATCCAAACTCTGGGGCCCTGTTCAGAATTCAATATATAGTTTTCTTACAGTTCCCCAAACTGTAAAGAACTCAAGGGAGTGCAGTTGCCAGAATCAATAAACTGCAAGATTGCACAAGTGGACTCCCACTGCATGTAGAAGTTTTCTGCTCTCCCAATGTCCATAATCCCTGCTAAAAGATATTTTTTAAAAATCCTTAACTTCATGGACTGATAATCAGAAGTTACATGTAATGGAGTTTAATCCAATGACCAGTCCAGTGGGTGAGGGTCCCTGTCATGATCTGTGCAGGACAGAGGCAGGGCCTAGAGGCCTAAGCTCTAGGAGGGGCCTGTCTGGGAGTAGAAAGCAGACAGCCTACAATCCCCACAATGCTTGGGGATGGTTTTTAGCCAATCAGAGTACAGGGATTCTGTGAAGAGATTGTTACATACTTGGGGAGGAGTTTTCTGACTTAAGCTGTGAGCTGTGGAAAATGGTGTTCTTTCCTCTCACAGAGCTAAACTGGACTGTGATATAAACTCTGTGTGCTTTGAGGAAACGGTTCTTTTGCTCTCATCTGCGGTCTGGTCTCACAGACGGGGCAGGCTGGTCTGGTTAGAGCAAGACCCCTCGGTTCTTTTCTCTGCGGTCTTGCCTCACAAAGGAGTGACTGGTCTGGGATAAAGTTCCCTCTCTGAGAGAGCGAGTACAGGACAAGCCTGGTTTATAGAGGGCTGTAGGCCTGAAGTAGTAACAGTTAAAGTGAAGCAGTAAGTTGCGTTAGGAGTTTGTTTAATTTGCCTTTTAAACACTGTTATATCTTTTAAAGCACCTTGTCTGTTTTCCATGCCCCATTAGTGTTAATAAACCATTTGTTAAGTATTCTCTGCCTGGTCATCACGCCTATGTTCTCGGCTTGAAAAGGGGCATTTCGGTTGGGCTTGAGAGGGTACCCTGGGCCTTCTCAAGGGACTGTAAGTCCAGGGTGGTGGCAGCGGAAGGCGGTGACCCGCTGGGGTCATGACAGTCCCTAATCTCCCTTCTTCTTACATTGTTTTCTGAGAAAAGACAGCAAGCACAGAGAAAGACATGCTGGTAATTTCTCTTTCCAATTGAAGAGGCATTCACTGATAATTATGACCAGGAGATCAGAGGCTCTGTCAGTCTGTGGTCAAATAAATGTAATTGTATCACCTTTTGAGTAGCTGTTAAGTATGAGTCAGATGATTATAAAGGACAGAGAAGCAGTGGTTTGCTGTCTCATTGTTCGTGCATTCTTTTGTTTGAGGCTGATTATTTCAAATTACAAGAATGGTGGATTTAATCATCTTCCAGTGGACATGTTGTGTATGTGCTTATTTTGTGCAGCACCAAGATCTCAAACATTGTGCCAATGGACTTACATTGGCCTCATCAGGCACAAAGGAGAAAGTCTGCTTGCCTTGCTGCTTCTGCTTTCCAAAACCCCACTGAACCTTGTTTTCCCATTAATCATGCTGGAAAGGAGACAGGAGGATGCCTTGGGAGTGGATGGAGCCATGGGAGAGAAATGATGGCTGGAGCCCTGCATTATCTTTCTGCTGCCCTCCAAGATATCTCTTTCTCAAAGCTTCAGGAATATAAAAGACACTCACTGGAGAGATGGAGCGAAGTTCTGTTGTTCCCTTCCCAGGCTTGGGAGTGCTGTGGTCCTGCAAAACACAATGTCGACATTGATGTCAAGGTGCAGAGAGATGCTTAATTAGGTACAGTATCTAAGTAACACAAGGGGGCTTCTGCTGGGATATTGACTGGACCTATCTTAGTGGAAACCTTCAAAAATCCCTTCTTCTCTTTCTGCAAAACTATCTATGCCGGCCTGCAGGTTTCACTTCTTCCCCTTCTCCTCAGAATCAAACAGATGGGGAGGATTTTCAGCCCATGGGATCAAAAGGCTTAGCTTAGATCCACTGGAGTGTTTCTGGGGACGGAAGAATTTCCACACATGGAGTGCAACCTCCTTATCCTGCTGCAGCTGAAAATGCCATGCAACACTGTTTCTGGTGACCTCAGAGAGGGCATTCAGAGCTGCAGTGGGAGGAAGAAGCAAGAAAGTCAAACTTGGGTGGTGAAAATCCTCCCACCTCTGGAAATACTCCAGGAGATCTGAGCCTTTTGTCTACATCATAGCTGAAATGCTGCTTGAATGTTTGTGATGCCTCCTCCCAGGGTTTTCAGCTGTTCATATGTGATTTTCTATTACTTTAATATTCTAAATTAGGACCAAGCTGTGCCTACATAACAATTTAAGTATACTCTCCCACCACCCAGAACTCATCTCTCTAGCCTTTGGCTTGTGCAGATTTCAGGTAAAATAGTTAGTAAAATATATGCAATTTAAGTGTTATATCTCTTTTCAAAATAAACACCTAAAAGTGCCACATGAGCCCTCCCCCTTCTGATGTTCCCTACTTAAGCTGTACAGGCCCTGCAATCATCTGTCCCCATTCCTAGATGCTTCTGATACAGATACTACAAGTCCTGGGAAGGCTTCATGTACTATGGCAGGACTCTGTCTATAAGTTAAAGATTTGGGGAATGACCAGTTTTTCCCTGTAATATATGAGATGGCTACACATATCTTTTCCACCATGTGCAAAACACAAAAGCACCTGTTGAAGTGTTGGGGCCTGTTGTAGGTCTAAACAGCATGCTTTGGTAATGAGAGGAAGAAAAGCACAAAGTGGCCTTCCATGTCAGAAGGAAGAAGAAAAACAGGGAGTACCATACCCACCCACACCCACCCACCCAACAGAGGCACACCTGGTCTCATCACTTCTTGCAGACTTGGATGTTCCAGCAAATGTTTGAACTGACCAAGAACTGGTTTTGTGATTAAGCATTTTCTGATGTTGGTCATGCCTGACTTGTGTACTTTAAAGGATATTTTCATTTTCTGCACACTGACTGCTTTTTATTGTTAGTTGTCTATGGGGGCTTCAGCCTGAAAGGCGGATCAGAAATATGTTTTTTTCCCCCAAAATAAAACAGTACAGACTAAACTTTTAATGGGTGATTTCTGTAACACATAACTTTTGCTGGGGATCGCCTGCTAAGCGTGGACCTGTGGAAAACTCACAGTGTAGATAAAACCATAAAAGATTGGGAAAGAAAGTAAAGTGGCTTGAGAGACAAATTAGATCAGGCCCAGTAAACCTGCAACTATGTTCCAGTACAGTTTTTGAAATGGCTACAGCAGCCACAAAGAGGAAGAGAGGAAATGGGGTTCAAGGTCATTACACTGGGTGATGCAAACATTCCTTCGCCTCCTAAGATGCCCAGTGCCCCACAAAGGTAAGTGCACAGGTGCCTGCATGCCCTTGTGGGGCAAACACCACCACCAGAGGAATGATAAAGATCAAGAAAATGAAACAGGGAAAGGATTAACTCCTCTCCACAGATTGCCGCCCTGACTTGTATCCCCATCAGAAGAAGAAGAAGAAGAAGAAGAAGAAGAAGAAGAAGAGATAGGATTTATACCCAGAGCGGCTTACAAACTCCTTTCCCTTCCCCTCCCCACAACAGACACCCTGTGAGGTAGGTGGGGCTGAGAGAACTCTAACACAAACTGCTCTTTCAGGAACAGCTGTGCCAGAGCTTGTGACTGACCCAAGGTCACATCAGCAGGTGCAAGTGGAGGAGTGGGGAATCAAACCCGGTTCTCCCAGATTAGAGTCTGCACACTTAACCACTACACCAAACTGGCTGTTAGTATCCAACTCTTGTTCTTGTGTCTCCTGAGTCACATGTAATTCAATGCCTACAGAAATCAGGATGTTACAAAAAAAACTCAAAAAAAGAAAATAGTTCGATTCCCCATGGGCACTTACAGAGGATGTAGATATGGTTTCTGTGCTGACAATGTGGGAAGTAGTTATTGTCTCTTTTCCGCCTGTGGTGGTTCCATCAACCTGAAAACGAAAGCAGAAAAGAGGATGAAGCAGTGCAGCTACAGCTGATGCCCAAGCAGCAGTCTTTGCAAGATCAGCATTTTTTTAACTCTTTCATTTGCCAATAAAGGACTTGCTGCTGAATTCTCCACTCAATGACTGCAAAAGCATGGTCTTTGGTTAATATAGTCCCAAGCCAAGTATGATTTGGTTACAGAGTGGGATACTTGTGCTTTAGAGGTCTTGGAAACACACCCCCAGAGTCAAAGCAGGTATATTTTATTTAAAGTGCAGCAAACTTATAACTGCTCTGACCTGGATGGCCCAAGTTAGCCTGATCTTGGAAGCTAAGCAAGGCCAGCCCTGCTTAATGCTTGTATGGAAACTCTGGAGTCACTACAGAGAGGCAAGCAATAGCAAACCACCTCAGTTCGTCTCTTGCCCTGAAAACCCTATGAGCAGGTCACTGTAAGTTGGCTGTGACTTGACTACACTTTACACACACACAGAGGCTTATACCTGAGCCCTGCATCGACAGGGCAGCAAACTGGAGGATATCCTCACAGGCTCCACATACCCCCATCCCTTCCATTTCAGCAAAAGCACAGCAGCCCTGGAAACCCAGTCACCGTCTTCCAAATGACATCACACAGCAAGTTCTCACTTAACATGTGTTTTGGCCATGGCTCCAAATTTAAATGAAACGGAGAAACCAGAGTTACCTGTGTAGTTTCTATTGCAGTGATTCTGTGGTGCACAGAGGCCTCTGCTTTCACAACTGATGACTACCAAACAAACAAACAAACAAAAATTAGTGACCCTGTTTAACTGCACAAATCTGCTGGTTTGCAACCTGCAGCATGTCATGAATAAAGTAATTTTAATTGCATAACCCTCATCCTGCTTGAGTTGGAACATTTTATTCTAATACAAAGGGTATGTGTGGTTTGGGGTCTGTAGTGTGTGTGTGTGTGTGACAGAAAACATTGGCCATGATGACGTAGTAGGGGTATCCACTAAAGATGACGTTAAAATCAAGACTGGCAAAGTAAGTTAAGCTCCCCAATAAATTAAAGAGGATTGGGGAAAAGAATTTAAACTTCTAGATTTTAGTGCAAACACAGAATTCTACTGAAAAGACTACAAATCTCTCTGTGATGCTTGCTTTTGGAATATATGAAAAGTGATTTCCCCATGGCATTCTCCCACTCCCAGCCCGACTCTGAGCAACTTTTATTTTTCTTACTTTCTGTCTTCTGAGCAACCATAAAGGTATATTTTTTTTTGTTTGGCTCATCTGCCTTTCTAGAGGCTGCTCATCCCATCCAGAGTAAATTCTGTTAACAGATATTAAGTTCCTTCAACACATCTGTTATTTGTTGAGTTCATGCAACACAAAGCACACACAAACCCACCCCATGAGATACCAGTGGTGGAACAGCCAGGCAAATACTGTGGGTTAAAATACGATGCTATCATGAAGATAGGAGAAGATTAGAACAACCTATGGGACAGTCATGCATTTTGATGTCAAAAACAACCATGCAAACAAGACAACGACATTCATAATGGTGGGTTAAAACATTTGAGAAATTCGTTTTGAGTTATTTGGAAGTAAGCGTGCTCTTCCAAACACATGAGAAGGACAGTCGATCAAGCAACGCCAAATGCAAGACAGGCAACACTGCAAAATGAGGACACTAAGAACACATCTCTTGACTGCAGCTCCCTTTGTACCTCTTCCGGGATAACATAGGAAGCTTTATCACCATCCTTGGCATCATCTTCTTGCTTGGGAGCTGGTCTGTCAGATTCTTGAGAAGAAACCTGACTTTCTCCTTCTCCCTCGCTCTTTTCCTTGTCAAGCTCGGGCAAACTCCGGGAGAAGTCTTCAAAGGCTGTGCTGTGGTAGTCACCAATGACTGTGAAGTCCACCTCGGCCTCAAGGCTGGAAGTTGAGCTGACAGTGATACTTGAGCACTTGCGCTCGATGGCCAAATGGTTGTCCTTTAGGAAGACTGAGTCTCTCTCTTGGTCTTGGTCCTCATCCCCTGTGTCACTTTCAGGAGCCCTGTGCCGTGGTGGCTTAGATTTTTCCTCTGTGCCCTCCCTCAATCCCGCTCTCTGAAGGAGACAAAAAGGAGGAAAGAAGCTAAGGCTGTAAAGTGCTGAATACAGGTCAGAGCCAGCTAGACCCAACAAAAGTGAGGGCAAAGGACACATCAGAGGAAGGTTTTCAAGCACACTCCAACCATGAAAACCAAAACCTTTCTCAAAGCATAAACTTTGCAGGGAGAAGGGGGGAGAGGTTCCCAATTTTATTTACAGAACTATAAACAGCAAACAAAACCAGGATACTGAATATGTCACTCCCCCCAAAAAATTTGGCTCGGTATATCTAAAGGCAAACTGCCAAAAGCAGGTGTGCGCAAAACAGCAAACATTTGTTATGACATTAAAAAAAAGGAGTTTAGGATTGCACTTGACGGGGTATCAGAAAGAAAAGTTCTACATGGGAAAAAGAATAAGAAAAAGAATAGAAAAATAAAATTTGAATGCTGAAGAAAGACAAAGGCCAATCCTAGTTTTATTTTAAGGAGAAGCAAGAAACATTGTCAATTTCACTGAAATGACAGCCTTGTTTTCTGGCCATGTTAAAATTCTTTTAAAAACATGTGCACAAAACATTCTAGAGGAAATGTGGCACTTGTGTGGAAAGGCTTGTGTTGTGAGCACTTACATCTCTGGGGGGGGGATCAACATGCCACTTCAGGAGACCCCTAAAGTATTAACTCTACTGTACTATGTTTTTCAGTCAGTGTAATTGACAAGAAAAACCAGAGCCAGTCTTCCCTCTCCTAGTTTGCTTAGAAGGCCACACATACCTCTCAACTGCTTCAGAGGGCAAATTTCAACTCAGGCCCAATCTGCAGCTAGCATTTGCTCCGCTGTCCTACCAAACCCACATTGGAACAGAAATTCCCATCTACATTGCATGCCACTTTCAGTTTGATTGAGTGTCGCATTTTATGGCAGTGTTCAGACTGCATGCCACTTTCACTTCGTTTGATCTCTGCTTTTATGGTGACTGTCTGCATAGATTTATGGTCGTTTTATGGCCACTCAGGGGTGACTCTGCAGTCAGTACAGTGTTGGCCCGGGGTAGTTGAATGTGGTTTTGAACTGCATCTTTTTCTGTTCCAGTGTGGGTTTGGTAAAACAACTGAGCAAATGCTAAAAGCAGATTCGCCCTCACACTGGCCCTGCAAATGGTTTCGCAGCACAACAGCTTGAATAATTAATTTGTTTCTCTACAGCTTTCCTGTCTTGGTGGAGTTGCATTCCTCTGTCAAGAATTCCTGTTACACCTTAGCCCAAAAGTTACTGAAGTCAGTGGAGAGATCCTCAGGACTCCAGTGGGATTTGGGGCCAGCTTCTAGGAAAAATGTTTTAATTTACCCGCCTCCTTATGCTTTACTTTGTCTGTGCTTCTGGTATGTTGAGAGGTATGAGAAAAGATAGTTAAGACAAACAGAGAAGGAGCATATATATAAAACATATATATAACAGCCCAGTGACTGGGGAAGGAGTCGGCAGCACACAGCTCTCCACTGGTTAGGGTGAGCTTTGACACCACAAAAAAGAACAAGCAGTTAGTAAAAACAGCACTGAGACCTGAGAGGCCACTGGGGCAGCAGCAGCCTTTACACTCTCTTCTTTCAGGGTGGCATTTACTGATGGGCCTGATAAATCCTTTTCTTCCCAAGCTGGTTCTTGAAATTTGCTCTAGATTAGAGAAAAGGGGTTAGTTTTAAGGAGCAGAAAGGGAACTCGGCAAGTGCCTCGGTGGAGCAGTGGGAAGCTATTTTGTCAGCCAGCCACCAACTAGTCAAAGGCAGGGGGAAGAGAGGGAGGGCTTACAAGCTAAGCAAGAAGGGGATTATCAAATTAAGAGATGCAAGAAGGAAGAAGCTGGAAGCGTGAGAATGTTGCTGCTAGGTGCGTGCCTGGAGGTAGGCGGGAGATATAAAGCTCTCAAGTGTGTCATCCCTTCCACCCCATTTTGCAATTCTATTCACAATACTCTTTTGCCTGGTTTCACGTTAGCAGCCGGCATTCTCCATGTAGCCAGATCTTCAGGAAATTCACACACACACACAAATAACAATCCAAAAGCTGATGAGCTTGCCTGGGCCAGCAGGTTTGCATTCAGCAAATGAGCCAGGCCACACGCACATACAGAAAAAAGGACAGGGGATGCAAGCAGCGGCTCTTGGTCAACGGCCATGTTGGAAGCCATGGCGCATGATGCATAAAAAAAGAAGAGTCACACAACATGCTTTATGAACTTTCCAGTGGGACAGTTCATCTGGGGAGTTACCACAGCTTCTGCCAAAGTGATTTCACAGCCAGAATCAGGAGAAGCCAGTTCAGCATCTCCTTCTTGTTCAGATTCAATAGAAATATCTTCCTTCCAAGATGAAGGCTGAGAAGGTTCTCCTTCACTTGTTCCTTGTGTGACAGTTAAGTAGATCACTTCAGATGCTTCTTCAGGATCCTTCAACGTGGCTTTATCTTGAGCACCACTCTTGTCTGAAAATATACCTGTCTGTAGCTCTATCTGCATCTTTGATGGCTCCATCAGTGTCTTACTGCTAGGACAACTCTCATGGATTCCCTTTTGGATTGTGTGTTGCACATCAGAAGGAGGGTTACACATTTCTCCTTGTTCAAACATCTTAATTTTAGAAGCCACAGAAACTTCTTCTAATGAGCCCCCATGACTTTCCTTAGGCAAGGTTGTATCCTTAGATTTTTGAGGTGGAGTAATACCTGTGTCACATATAGTGAACTTCAGGGGCTCCAGATGTGGTTTCTGCTTCTCACTGCCGATTTGTAGATCTCCCCTATCTTTATCAGAATGTAAACATTCATTGTGCCTTTCTGGGGATACTGCATGAGAGACGGCACTTGATGCCTTACTTCCTTCTTTAAAAGGTTTATCCGTGGGCATTTCTCCCAGTTCCAGAGGTGTAGGATCAAGAGAGCCAGACTGGGACCAAAGTTGATCCTTGGATGGCTGCTTTAAGTTAGATAAGGTGTCCTGCTCCAGTCCTTCTGAGTCTACAGTTGGACCCTCTGAATTTTGGATATCATCTCTGGACACTCCATGGTGTTGTTCTTCATCTGTGCTTTTACATTCTAGAGTTTTGTTCTCTGTGGCCTCTTCTACTTTATCCAGTTCCTGGAGTTTATCTTTACCTGATCCATCTAAACCATGGGGCTCATCTCTGCTTGAGTCTTCAGTCTTTGTGGATTCATCCTTCTCTGTTTTTTTCAGTTCTGAGAAATTATCCAAAGTTGATTGTTCATCATCTTTAGTTGACTCTTCTTCCAGTACAGAAGGTCTGTCTTTTGACACCTGTTCTACTTCAGGATGGTTGGCATTGGCTGCATCTTCCAGTTCTTGGAGTCTAGCTTTAGCTAGGTCTTCCAGTTCAGAGGTGTCATCTTTAGCAGACTGCTGCAGCTCAGGATCTTTATCCTTCACTGATCCTTCTGATCCCACTGTTTTATTTTGAGCTGGCTCACGCATTGCAGGGAGTCTGTCATGTGGGGGCTGGCATGAAACTAGGGTTTCATCCTTGTCTACCCATTCTGCCTTTTGCTGGGGCTTACTTTGATCTTCCTCTGAAGTTTCTGCAGTGCTGGAAAGCTGCTCTGATGAGGAACCAAAGGTGGATTTAGTAATCTCTGTGGCTTCCATTTGAAGACATATCTGTGAAGTTTCCATTTCTTTTAACTTGGTTTTTCCAATCTTAGTTTCTGAAATGCTGCACAGCATGTCCACTTTGTCTGTGGTAGTGTCAACCTCCTTCTTGTCTGATTGTTTTCCAGATTCTTTTTCAATACTCTGCGTTTCATCAGCACTTTCTACTTCCTCACAAAAGAGCTGAGCTTCTTCTTCATTCATCAAGAATCTAGGTTTTAGTTCTGCCACAGTGGATTCCTCTGTGGTAGAGAACACACTGGATTCCCTATAATCTTTTGTACCATAATCAGTCGGCTCAGGAGAATCCCTTTCTTCTGTAACTGATGAATGCTCTTCTTTCTCACTGGTACATTGCTCTGTAGGAGGTACCTTTTTCTTGTCTTCTGAGTCTGTCTTCAGCTCATCAGATTCTGTAATTAATTTGCCAGTCTCAGATATTCTTTCACCGTTTGTGGGTGATGTGGATTGGGACATCTTATTTCTTCCTGCCTCTCCTGCATCTACAGCTGATGCAAACCTGGTGTTTCCCCCATTTTCATCAGATAGCTCTGCTTGGGATTCCTGCCTCACTTCAGCTGGGGAAAGCTCCTCTTTGTCAGATACATTTTTGGTCTTATCTTCTTTTCCGTCTGTTTCTGCAGAGCCCAAATAGATGATCCTTTCTGTGGCAGAAGACACTATCTTGTCACTCAATTTCACTTTAGTTTTAACAGCCTCAGAATCTGAGCTAGTTTTTAACGCTTCCTTGTCCAGATATGGCAAAACAGTTCTCTTATCTTGTAGGACAGTTTTAGTTTCTTCTTTAAATGACTCTGACCAAGAAGAGGTGCACCTTTGTTTCTCTTCAGCTTCAACACCTTCAGGTTCAGTCCTCTTCTCTGTGGGTCCTTTGAAGAGGTCACTTGGTCGCTGAAGTTCAGTGTGGGCTACTGCTATTTCCTCCACTTTGTCTTTGTGCTCCTCTTTTTCTTCTGCTGTCTGGCTGTCAGTCTCAGAAGACAGTTCTCTATTTTCTTTCTCATAAACATCATCATCCCATAATGATTCAAAATCCTCTGGACTGGCTATCATTTTGGCTCTCTTGTACATCTGACTTTTCCTTTCTTCACTAGCTTTCTCTTCTTGCTTTTCTGCTGACTCCAGTTCCCCTATTGCAGTGGTTACTTTGGATAAGTCCAAACTTCCTTGCTTCTCTGAACGACCTGCATGTGCATCATCCTTCTGGATCTCAACAATTTTTTTTAGTGCTAGCTCTTCCAGCCCAGAAGTTTCTCTTTCTATAAATACCCAATGCTCTGAACCCTGCATTACAATTGGAGCAAGAAGAGTTATCATCAAACACAGGTTACCTGAATAGCTGATCATTAATATGCAACAAATGACTTGTCCTTGCCCTTTCATTAACTACACTGTATCACTAGGATATCACAACAAGTCAATGCCAATAAGATGCTGACACTGACTGAATGGATGCTGAAATCTTACAGCTGAGTCTGGTGTTGAAAACGATATTTTAGCATGAAAAGTGCTCCGTGCCAAATATTTCCCACACAACATTAGCTACATCATCATCATTATTTGATTTTTACTACACAGAGGGAGGTCAATGGCAAACCACCTCTCTTTGTCTCTAGCCTTGGAAACCCTATGCGGTGAGTAAAGGTTTGGGAATTCAGTATCATTATCCAAAATCTGAGCATAATGTTTAATATATCCAGTGACTATTATCAATTATAATGATCCCACTGTGGTATGACATGATTTATATGCGACTTTGTAAGGACAAAGGGAAATTATTTAGCTAATGTACTGTAGAATAAAATCATATTCAATTATGGTGGCATAGTTAAAATAAAACGGACTATATTCAAACACTCATTGTGTGTGAACCTCTCACTCTGGAGGTTTGCTTAGAATTCTGTTATTAAAGTATGACTGCGGGTCTCACTAAGATTCCATCCACTGGAGGAGGGGGGAAAATTCCTTTAGCTTATTAAGCTTCCTGACTAAAGGTCCCATGATATGATATACTTCTGTACTCCAGCAACATGCCAAGATTTTCTGCACAGACAGAGCAAGTAAAACGGAGGGGTTGAGGTGCTCTGACCTTTTCACATTATCTTTGGGCTCAGCTGAAGAGAAGCAACTATTTCTGTTCAAAATGTCAACAAACCTGAATCCAAGCCAATTCTATAAGGCCAGAACTAGGAAGGCCGGGCTAAGACAGTAAACAGTGGGGGGTAGGGTGGCTGTGCAAACAACTGTAAAGGCAGTACAGCCAAGTATCATAGATAGCAAAAAAAAATTTATTGGAACGAGCTTGTAATATTTTTAGGGCTCTGTTCACACATACCAAACTGCCTGAATGCAGTGGATGCTGTGTATTCCATATGTAATGATTTGTATTTTATGCTGTTGAGCATTATTCAAACCCCATCACTCAGTGTGTGCACTCAGTAGTGCTAAAATGTAGTCATCTTGTGGGGGGGCGGGCGGGCAGGGGAATGCAGAGAGACACAGCACATCCTAGAGGTGAGAGAAGGCAAAGAAGGACTTTAGGTCAAAGAGTTAAATTAAGTCCCTGTTATTTAAGCACTGTAATGTTAACACTGACCCTATAGCAGCTCAGTGTTGGCTAATCCAATCTCTTATTTGTGCGCTTCCAGATGTTACTGCTGATCTGCAGAAGGGTGGAAAGAATATACTACAACTGAGAGATTTTACACTCAGCCTCACAAAGGCAATTACATTTTGAAGGCACAGCTAATTTGCTCCACTGCTGAGACTGTGGTGTGGTACAGTACAGACAGTCAGAGTTGGGATGTGAATTATACTACAATATTCTTTAACAAAGGCAGGCAATTATGGTATAGTTTGGAATGTATGCACAGAATTTACTACCAACCATAAAACAGGTTGTAGGGCAAAACATGACTTTAGTAAACATTACTACAGAAAACTAGGTCTGTTGCATTGATTTCCAGATGTTGTTTCACCTCTTTCCATTTCTTGGGAAAAAAATCAGAATAAATGGACCAACTAAATATCCACTTGTACAAGAAGAAGAGACTGGATTTATACCCCGCCCTTCACTACCCGAAGGAGTCTCAGCATGGCTTACCATCTCCTTTCCATTGCTCTCCCCACAACAAACACCCTGTGAGATAGGTCGGGCTGAGAGAACTGTCCTTTAGAGAACAGCTCTGAAAGAACTTATGACTGACCCAAGGTCACACCAGCAGCTGCATGTGGAGGAATGGGGAATCAAACCCAGTTCTCCCAGATTGGACCAAACTGGCTCTCAATGACTTGTACGATGACTTGTCCTACTAACCACTAGGGCTACACCAAATGTTTACCTTTTTATTTTTCAAATTAAAGTGGTATCTTCACAGGGGCAGAAATATTTCCCAGGAAATAAAACCTTTAAGTACTAAATATATACCGTTTAAAAAGTTGTTCACTGTTATTTTTCCCTTTTGCTCCTGCTTCAGTGCCATTTTTCTCTGGTTTGGGCCTCTAGGCCTAGAACGATCCTAGTTAATCATGGACAATGAAGTGTATGTGATAGCAAGACAACACTACCTAGTCAATCAGATGCAACAACTGATGGTAACCCAAACCGATTCAGCCTGAGGGGAATGCTTCCTAAACAGGCGGATAGATTTGCCCCCTTTGAGAGCAAGCCCTGCAAAATCTTTAAAGGGGAAGGGAGGACTTTTTTGGTACTGGAGAAATGTTCAGAAAAAAAACAAAAACCTTCTTAAGGCTCAGGTCCTGTAACTTCAGCATTTATCAAGGCTGTCACAGTGTCCTCAAGAAAAAATTAAAACGAAAACTTAGTAGGAGGATTACACTGCATGGTTCATCAGATTTATTCCCCCCTCCAGAAAGAAGCCATGTATGTGTGTCCCCTTTTTAAAGTAACTTCAAAAAATGAAAACAGAAGCAAGAAGAAGAACAAAAAAGAAATAGGGCTGAAATCTAAAAAAAACCCCAGAGTATAAACATGCTAGGTAGCACAAAGGAATTAATTATGTGTACCTGAAAAAGACTAAGCAGAAAGCCCTTTTGGTTTAGATCTGACCTTGTTCATATCCCTTTGTCACAGAAGAGTGTTTTTGTTCCAAACAGCTATGTAAGGTGATGCACATTTGGGACAAACACCCCCCCCAGCTTCAAGTATAGATTAATGGGGTCTGAACTTGCTGAGACTGAGAGGGGAAAAGATCTTGGGAGTCATAG
This sequence comes from Gekko gecko, assembly GCA_029375565.1. Taxonomy (NCBI): domain Eukaryota; kingdom Metazoa; phylum Chordata; class Lepidosauria; order Squamata; family Gekkonidae; genus Gekko; species Gekko gecko. The sequence continues at coordinate 144,958,114 of JAPDNY010000006.1, forward strand.
TGGATAGCTCAATGAAAGTGTCAAACCCAGTGTTCCACAGCAGGGAAAAAGGCAAACTCTATGGTTAGGGATTAACAGGAAAGGGGTTGAGAATAAAATGGCCAATATTGTAATTCCCCTGCATAGCTCTATGATGTGGCCTCATTTGGAATACTGTGTACAATTCTGGTCACCATATCTCAAAAAAAGTACAGAGGAGGGCAACCAAGATGATTAGGGGGTTGGAGCACCTTCCCTGTGAGGAAAGGCTGAAGAGCAATGTTCCTTCTAAGCTGTGGAGTCTTGTGAGCAAAAATTCTACTTTATGAGCTACTGGCATTAAAGTTGTGAGCGAGTGATTTGCCTACTGCATAAATTAGTTTGCTCTGGAGCCATCCTTCCTGAGCTAAGGCAAACAATGTGTGAGCCGGAGGCTAAAAACCAGTGAGCTAGCTCACACTGACTCAGCTTAGAGGGAACACTGCTGAAGAGCCTGGGACCTTTCATTTCAGAAAAGAGACGACTAAGGTGGAGACATGATAGAGGTTCATAAAATTATACATAGCGTGGAGAGAGTTGACAGAGACATTTTCCTCCCTCTCCCAAAAGACTAGAAGCCAAACGGCATCCAACGAAGCTGATGGGCAGTATGTTCAGGATGGACAAAAGGAAATGCTAATTTACACAGAGAGTGATTAAAATGTGGAATTCGCTGCCAGAGGATGTAGAGATGGCCACAGGAATAAACAGCTTTAAAAGAGGATTAGATAGACTCGTAGAGAATAAGTCTATCAATGGCTACTAGCCATGGTGACTGAAGGGAACCTCCACATTCACAAGGCAGAAATCCTCTGAATCCCAGAGCCAGGAGGCAACATCAAGGGAAGGCCTCAGACTCTAATGCCCTGTTGTTGGCCATCCAGAGGAACTGGTTGGCCACTGTGTGAGACGGAATGCTGGACTAGATAAGACTATTTGTCTGATCCAGCAGGGCTCTTCTTATGTTAAAGCTAAACAACAGGGGCTGCATCTTGCAAAATGGAAACACTCCTTTGGGTAGTGAAGGTGGATGTTAAAGCTGACAATCTGCTTTTTGATGTCGATATTAGAGCCTTCACTTTCTCCAAAGCAGCCAGAGTTTAAATTCCTTCAAATTTAAAACACTGTGTGCCAGAAAACCAGCTGTGTTGCATTATATCCACACTGCCTTGTGTAATGGTTTTCTTCAAACAAAAAGCCTCACTCTAAACAAAAAACCTCACTTACACAAGGTGGTAAGAAGGGTTGCCAGGCATGATGCCAGGCATGGCCTGGTAACTGGCGACAGATAGGGGAGGCAGGAACTTACGGGGGTAGTACAATCATCATCCCCGGCATGATGACACAACTTCTGCTGTGAACCAGAAGAAAAGTCATTGTGTGTGAGGGACACGCCAGCACTTGCCCCCCAAATCTATGAAAAGATTGGGGCAGGTGCTAAAGCATCCCCCCTCCACCCCCAGCATGATGATGGCATGTCTGGGCCACAAAAAAAAAGTTGTGATATCATGTCAGAGATGACAATTGCCTCCCCAGTTCCCCTGCCGGTGTCCTCCTGCTCCCCAGCTGAGTGGAGGCAAGGGGTGGGACTTCTCCCACCATAAACTGGAACCTGCTAGACCTAAGCACAAGCCTAAGAATCTCACAGTGTGATCCTAAGCAGAATTGCATACTTCCAGGCCCACTGACTTCAAGTGGACTTAGATGGGTATAACACTGCTTAGGACTGCACAGTCATACACCAAGCCCTCAGACTGCAGCCACAAATAGTTTTCCCAATAAAATTAGGGTGAAGATTCTTCACCACCTCTGCCAACAGATAACCTTGAGTTTTAGTGTATATTTCTAGCCACATGACCATTGCCTGAGCATCTGAAAAGCAAACTGACCAAACCCGCCATCTCACCAAAGGTTGTTGTGCTCTGCATTTCTAAAGCATCTCTTATCCCAATATATCTGCCTCTATTTTGTTATGAATGACCAAACTCATAGTCATTGCTCAAGCAATTCCTGCTTAATTCTATGTAGAAGTATCTACACACATACACACACAACTGCTTTCTTAACAAGTACTACAAAGTTTTAATTAAATAAAATGCACCACAGTAACCCCAGATTGTGACTTCCATTTGGTAAAAACAATCTGAGAAAAGGAGTTGTTCTGAAAAATATGTAGCCAAGAGGGACATGTAATTTACACTGATTACTGGGGATGTGTGCACCTCCAATGACTGCAGAATTTAATACATTAGTAATACTACCTTCCATCACAACTGGTTTCCCACACAGGTGTCCAAGTCCCAGTAGGACTCAGCTCCTTTCTTCAAAGCAGTTTAAAAGTACCTTTATCAGGGCAGTATTAGAGAGCCTTGGAACACCACTGCTGCCAACGCTCTATAGCTGCATTTAATGTTCCTGCCATCATGAGTTCTTGGTTTAAATGTAATACAAATTCCTTGCCTGGGACAATTTCCATACAGGCCCCTAACTCAGAACCCTTTTTAGCTAGATTTGGCTGATCTATTCTCATTAAATTGTTCTAACAACTATAAGAGGAAACAAAAAGAGAAACAGATATAGAAAAGAGAGAGAAATAGAAAAGAGCGGTGGTAACCTCAGGAGAAGAAACGAGGCTTTTCTGTGTAAAAGACTCCATGATTAAGGCAGCTCCATGCTCAGATGACAGATCCTCTGGAGAATCCTCTTCTGACCTCTGTTTCAGCAGGGAAAACCCAAGACCCCAAGGCAAAGAGGCAGAAAGAGAGTCAGAGAAAGAGACGGGAAGAGACAGAGAAAGAGACAGGCAGTAAATAAAGTACAGAGAGTATACTCTGCTCCTGAAGATCATGTGCTACAGCTAGCAACTCTGCTGACACAACCCCCTGTCCTCACCTTCTCAATGCCAGTGACAGTAGAAACCAATGGCCTGATGAACCCCAAATCACGTGCTCTGTTCCTCTCGGCTGCAGCAGGGACCTAGCTGGCTGCCCTTATAAAGGTTTCAAATTGGTCCGCATTCAAATTGGTCTCACTCTCAGCTTTGCAATCCTTTATCCAGCTATGCCTCACAACTCAAGACAGCCACTCTAGATGTGGCTGGGGCAGCCACAGTTATTTAATCTCAGATCTGTTCTGATCATATATAAAGCAGGATGTGGGTGGAAGTCTGTTTTTTGTTTTTGTTTTTAACCATCAAAAAGGGGTGTGCAGGGGAGGAAGAGCTGAACCCACACCCACTTCATCTCCTTGTACAGGGTCACTTCATACACTGATCTTCCATCCTAAGAGCTGGGCAGGGAGAAAAGCTCCTGACACACCAGGGGGGGGGGGGGGCAACTTCCCTCATCCATTCAGTCCTTTCAAAGTAAAAATCAGACCCCTCTCAACAAAGCAGCTGTCTCCATCATGCCTTGTGTTGGCTTTCAACTTTTGTTTTCCATTTAGTCTTTCCTTGACCCAGGTCTCCAAAGTCCCCCGAGTCTTGTGGCTTATAGAACTGCGAAAGAGATGAACATTATGGGTCCATCATCTCCCACTTCCCTCTTGTTTCTTTCTCATGTATTGATCTACTCCTCCCATCTAAAACATTTGTACAATACAATTCCATTTCTGTAAAGTTACAAGTGGTTTTCAGTAAATAATTGGATTTTTATAGTTGTGTGATTTCTGAACCATTAAGATTGTTCTCTCGAGCAACAACCTCTGGAAATATTTCTGGGTGGGGTGGATGGAAGAATCCTAAGATTTTCTAGCCCGCTCTCCTTCACTTAGACCAAAAGGCAGGGTTTTTTTTTCAACTGAAAAGGCTAACCCACATCATCTTGGTACTGCTGTATCACAAAAAGAATGAAATATCTCCTGGAGAAAGAGCTCAGGCTTCCGTGCAACTGCCAAAATTGTGAGACCATACTTTAGATGCTGATTAGCTGCATGTCTGGACTTGGATTCTGTACTCATGGAATTCTTCACTCCTGAATACCGCAGTCAGAAACATCTGGGACACTCATGGCAACACTATCCAGTTACATTAACAAGATTTTTTTATATGCAACTTTCTTTTTCTGGGGCACCTTCACTCTTTAAACCTTATGTGAACATGCTTACTGTTAACTGGGGAACAAAACCTGGAGATAGCTCTCCTCCCCATGGAATGTGATGTCACCACTTTGAAGGGCATTTTTTTCTCCTCTATGACTCAGAATGTTCACTTCCTGCTTTCTGCAATCTTTGCAAAACCAAGCAACTCAACCACCATATGGTACATGCTGCACCTGTTTCCATGTTGCAATTGCTCCATACGGGAGCCAAAGCATCTGAGCACATGGATCATTGCAGTTGTAGGCACATACATAAAATTTTGTTGCATAACCTGTGACCACAGAAATAGCAAGGTACAAAAACAGCTATATATACACACACACAGTATTAAGACAGCATAATATCCATTGTGTATTGCCTCAGTTGCATGGAGTTACATGATCCATGCAATTAGGAGCTATTTAGGACACAGCAGCTAACCCACTGCACACTCAACAGGTGGAGTAAGTCCAGCCACTCTCCCTCAGACTCAGTCCCACATTCTGCAACTCAGAAATGATTATACTGGCCTACCATATAGCACAGTTGTTAACAATTGCTGCAATAATGTACATAACACACTTTGAATATAGAAAACACTATGCACACATTTAGTACGATGCTGATGATCTGATTAGGGGAAGGCCTGTGGCTCAGAGGCAGAGCATCTGCTTCACATGGAGAAGCTCTAGGTTCAATCTCTGACATCTCCAGTTAAAAAGCAGGTAGTAGACAAAGTAAAAGACCTCTGCCTGAGACCTTGGAAATCCACTGACAGTCTGAGTAAGTAATAGTGACCTTGATGGACCAATAGTCTGATTCAGTATAAGCTTCATGTGTCCAATGCTTTATGTATCAATTTGCTTCTAAATATTTGATCCTCTGCTCAGATTTGCTGTCATGGAGAAGCACTGCCTGCTATTTCACTATGGCAGCTGTGACAACAGAATCACCAGCAATGCAGTCAGCATGTATACCACCCTGAGCTCCTTAGGGGAAAAGAAGGATAACAGTCTGATAGCTAGAAACATATGTAACTAAGTATGGTGCCACAACCTGAATGGTTCAACATGCTTGGGTCAGATTATTAGGGTAGAGTGCTGTCTGTGGCTCAGTGGTAGTGCACTTGGTCTCCATTTAGAAGACCCCTGGTTCAACCCTTGGCATCTCCAGCTAAAAAGGATCAGGTAGCCATTGGTCTGAAAGACCTCAACCTGAGACCCTGCAGAGCTGCTGCCAGAGTAGACAATACTGACCTTGATGGACCCATGGTCTGAGCCAGTGTAAGGCATTGCCATGTGTTCATGTACAGTGCTAGGTTTCTTTTATATGCCTGAAATGACACTGTATTTTCATGAGTATTTTGTTCCTTGCCTACGAGTTTTGCTGTTGTCTTCTCAAATCCCAAACTCCTCCTCACTGCTGGGCCTGCTATCATTCATAGAATACAGGAAAACAGGCCATGGGTTCTACCATGAAAGTCATAGACATGCAATTCAACTCATGATACTTTCCAGGATTAAAAAAGTGAATGGTGGTAATGTTAGCTGCCGAGTCAAATCTGTCTGGCTTGTGTGAAAAAGGTCCCCTTAACACAGTTCTAAGAGTGATAAACAGAGCTAACTCTGGTCCACAATGCTGACAATTGTAGAAATGCCTTGACTGTCTAAGAGACTGTCATAATGCACAATTTCCCCCAGCCCTGCTCATTATATGTAGTCATACTTAGGATCTACACCTAGAGAAGCCTTTCAGATCACAGAGTTACTGGAGGAATACCATCTCTGCTACTGTTGTGCTTGTATATTGCATTAATGTTATTGGTTCTGTGTAAACAAACAAACAAAACAAAAAGTCTTGACAGCTAATTTACAAAACAGCAGATACAGTCACAGAGAGCTGGAAAAGAATCTTACTTTTAAGATGTTTCTTGTGTCTTTACCTAGAATTTAGAGAATCTGCTCCTTTTAAAACAACAGCCATGTAATAGTGAACAATGTCTTATAGTACAGGTCGGGGAAAAAGATTCAGATATAACAAACATGTGTGTCGTTCTCCCCCCTCCCCAAGGCTGTCTCCACTATGCTGCTGAGTAGATGAATAAACAAGGACAAAACACTAACAGCGCAATCAAATACTATAAATGGCACAACTTCATGGTCTAGATACACAACAGATAAAAGACATGACATAACTGAACACAGGAAACAAACCTCATTAGTCTTCTCTGGGGTTCCCTTTGGTGTCTCATCCTCGTGTTTGGGAGAGGAAGAGGCAGGTGAGGAAGGCAGTCTCCGGTCCCTGTGCACGAGTTTGCTGTTAGGTTCCTTCAAGGTCCTCTTCAGCTCATTGATGCTGGCCTGATGCTTTAGCAAAACATCTTCCGGTTTGTCTAAAAACTTTTAGAGGGAGAGGGGAAGGTAACTACTGAGGTGAGGATCAGAGGTTGGAACATGAGTGGGACAGGGAGGAGCTGGAAGCTTCACTGCATTTAGAATTTGGGGGCCGTATTTCCTGACATGGAATCTCCACACAAAGGACAGAATTTGAAGTCTAAGATGCAGCTTAGGATGGCAGGTAGTTCTGGAAGACAGACCCTGTTTGGGTGGTCTGTTTGGGAAATGAATGAATGTAGTAAAATCCTTGCAAATCCTTAAACAAAACTCTCCAGGGTCAGAGAGAGTGTTCTTGGGAATTGTAATGACAATTTCTATTCCTTTTCCAGTAAACATTCCAGTAGTCTGCACCAGAAATCCTCTTTGTTGGATGGCCTATGTTAGTTTTTACTGGAAGACCAGTTGCTCCAGTGCAAACAACTTCAAGGGGTCGGGAGACAGACAGATTTGTTCCCATCCAATGTTTATAGCCCCTAATGGCAATTTCCACTAGGTGTCCTCAGGACATCAAGTCTGCAACTGAAGTGGCCAGAGATAAATCTGAATCAGGGACTGGATATGGGCCATTGCAAAGAGCTAAACAGAGATTTAGGTTTGGCTCATACTGTGTAGCTACACTGAGGAACACTGAAACAAGGCCATCTCCTTTTCAAAATCATTTACTGCAGTAAGTGAAGCTCCGCTCTGCTGGGCTTTACAAACTGATTCAAAGAAAGTGATTTTATTGCTTTAATTATTTTTTTTTCAGTGCTGGATGATGCCTCTTATGCATTTCAAGGTTCCATCCAGGCATCACAAAAAGCAATGGTAAGTCCTAATTCCCCTCACACTAGAGCAGTGCTTTCCAAACATCTGAGGTACACTTTTTTGCAGAAGTACAATTTGGCAGTGTCCTTTCTTATACTGAGAAGTTAAGAGCATGCAAGACTAAGATTACCCATTCTCAAAGGAGCCACCATTTCTGCCTCTCCATTAGTTACTGTTCTTGGAACTTGTTTCATTTGGAAAAAAGTAAATCCAGAGCAGTGCTTCACACAGAGATGCAACATGGAGCCACTTCTGAGGATGGGTTATTCTTTAGCATCTCTGTGTTCAAGGAGACTGAATAATCCAACAACACCCCTACCCACTGAAGAAATGTGGCAGAAATTATTTCCTTGCAGTGGAAGCCAATTGGAAAGAGGCTAGGCCAGAGCAAAGGTTCATGCAGAGATGCACTGGGCAATCTCCCCCATGGGTAAGTACTCACAGAAAAGTACTCACAGATTTCTCATGACACACTAGCGGTTCACTTGCATTTTGGGAATTACTGCTCTAGAGGTTGAGAATCAAAGAACAAAAACAATGTGCATCTGTGAAGCAGTTTGTCCCTTGTCCCATTCATGTCCCAGGGAGGTTATCAATAAGGATAATAAAGGGTGGCAACATGGAACATGCAGAAGTAACAAATGATGAGACAACATGGATGGGAACAATAGCTGGCACTGAAGTTCAGGTCCTTGGAGAATATGGAGGGAGAATCTCATGACGGTGGCCAGGCAACATACAAGTCTTTTCAGTCTTGTAATGAACCACCATTTTTAAGCATGTGGCAGCTCCCATTAGCAAAAGCATTTCCTTCTGACTGTAGTCTTCTTTCATGCTCCAAATCTGAAGCCAGATCCAAAGCTGCTAAAATTGGCCAAAAGTCTTCCATGCAATACAGGCAAACTGGGACTCTAGAGTCCTACAACACCTCTCCCTAGCAGGATTTGTCTTCAGACTCTAGCTGTATTCAGACATGAGGGAATGCTGCGGTTAAATGGAAACTGGGAATAACACAGCTTGTGACCATTCACCTGTGCTCCCCCTTACCCCCTTCCTCTGTGCAGATTCAAACTTCCTTGATCTGGATTGAGCTTCAATTTGCTATTAGGTCTCGTTGCAGGTAGTCTGGTGAGTTGGAGCTTGCTTAGTTTTCCAACAGCAAGATTCTAAACCTCAATTTAATCCCAGTCTTCTGGGGGTAAACAATTTACTAAAATGCCTGCATTACAAACTGAAATTTGATCAAGCTGGAAAGTTTTCAGTCAAGTAAAGGAACAAGCTCTGTTCATGATCACAAATGATCAGAGTTTAATTGTTGTTTTTCTCTGATTTCTGAGTGCAGTTTTTTCTCTGTAAATGACACATTTTATGGCACATTATTAAGGATCTTCATGTTCAAGGTCATGTGTAACACACTCTTAACAGCCATGAATGCACATGAGTGTGCCCTTATTCTTAGCTTACTTAGTAATTGCCTCTACAGTCACATCAATGTTAACACTCAGAGGCTGCAATCCTAAATACTCTTAGTAGGGAGTAGATCTCATTAAACTCAATGGTATTTCTCAGTATATGTGCCTCAGATTGCACTGTAAGAAAAGCCTCAGGAAACTTAACAGAATTGCTTTCTACTACTTGGAAACTCAGCCAATGCCTAGGTGGGAGTTATACTTCCATTCTGCTTTAAGTTGTACCAGCCTGGGAACAGTCATGTAGATCAATATTCTGTCCTACAATCGAGGAGTGTAAATACTTGTCAGAACTCTTTTGGCTTCTTAAAAAGCGCCTCCTACCTGAGGACATCAGGGCCGGAAAATGAAGAAACAGAAAATGGAATACCAAGAATACACAGGAAACAGTCAGCTGGGGGATTAATGGGTATGATTTCCCAGGAAGCAGGTAGCTCAAGTGATCTGGCCTCTGCTTGCTAGGAGGGCTTCTTGCTCATACATACAAGGAGAAAGGGAATTCCTTAGTTAGTGGGATAAAAGATGCTTCCAAAAAAGAACTCTTGCATTTAAGCATCCAATTGGTTTAAAAGATGGCAAGAGAGGAATATTCCTATTCCATGTAAATGCATCTCGTATTCCAGTAAACAAGGGCACATATAATGTTTGCATTTTTTTTAAAGAAGATGAATGCTATGATGCACTGGTGAAGAGTTAAGACATTCCAGAGACAGAATACCTCCTGCTTGTGCCTTGGGGTGGTTTCTTGCTCCGGCTGGTAGCGAAAAGAAGGGGGGGGGGAGTAACTGGCAGGGTCAGTCAAGGGAACTTATAATATGCATTACACTTCACATTTTAACTCAAAATGTCATTTGTGATGCTGCACGTCACAGTCTACCTTTCAGTAACAGATACCAGAACTGACTACAGCTCCTGTTTTTTAGATCTTTCATTATGAACTAGGAACCCACTGATGTTACACTCTGCAAATTCCACCCCCTAATTCAGCTTTGGTTGGGAAAATGGAAGACTGTGGGCTGGATGGGATGCCTTGACCAGGATGGCCCCAGCTAGCACAACCTTGTCAGATCTTGGAAACTAAGTGGGGTCAACCCAAGGGTCCCAGGTCAGTACTTGGAGGCAGGCAATGGCAAAACACCTGTTTGTCTATGGCCTTGAAAACCCTACAGAGTCACCCTAAGTCAGCTGTGACTTGACAGCACTGTCCACCATCAGGAGCTGGCTGCTGTTATAAGAAAGTATGTATGCAGACGTCTCTCTGTGTTTGTGGGGTACAGTCTATGAAAAACATTTGTTCCATATAAGATGGCGGTGGCGGGGAACCACTCCACTGGACAGGCAGGGGGCTTTGCACAACAGCAATAATACCACCCTGCAACGGAGGGACCTTTTTTGGCACCAGGAGCAAGCATCAGAGAGTAAAGGCATAACCCTTCCCAAAAGGTCACTGGGGGAGATGCAGAGGGGCTCTGTCTCGTAACAAGCAGTCTCTCTAAAGTGATGCTGCCATCCCTGCAACTGGTTCAGTCTTCTGGGGGCTAAAGAGAAAACAAGAATGGCTCAGTTTAAGTGGCCAGAATTGGGTTTTCACCTCTGACTAGACTTCTGAATTCCATGACTGTCACAGAGCCTTAATATTTCACAAGGGTCGACACTGAAAAGCTCCTTCAGGTACTGAGGAGACCCAGACATCCTTTGGATTAAGAATTGTCCCCTCCTGGGGAGCAGACCTCTGAGATGGGGTGGGCTAGGAATCAGTAACTAAATTATTGTTGCTTTCTGCAGTATTTTAGGTACCTCCTACCTCCTACCAGAAAGACAGGTGCAAATTATGCGAGAAGTAGGTTTCCAAAGACCATGATGCAGACTTTGTACCTTTAGTTCCTTGATTTTTGTGGGGGTGGTCAACTCATCATCCTCAGCCTCGGAAAGCGTCCTTCTGCCATACTTGCTGTCTTCTTCTCTCTTCTCTGACTCTGTTCCTCCATCGTGATTCTCGCTGACTGAAGCTGGGCGAGAGAACTCTGCACAGGAGAGAGACAGACAGACAAAGGTGCCCTATTTGTCCCACTGAGTTCAGTCAAGAAGTATTCCTTACAGGATACCTGTACATGGTTCTAATACATGACCCAATATAGTCCCCAGAGTAGGAAAATAAGGGAAGAACCCACCTTTTCCCTTGAGAAATCCCTCTAACACATCCCCAAGCCCTGGGACACCCCACACTGTGCCCTCTGAGTTTCAATTTTTATTTTGATCTTTGTTTTTCATTCCCAGGATTCCTTGGTACTTAAATCACTTACTCTTGCATTGCACCTGACTTTGTGGCCGAGTACACTGTGTAATAGCTGGCCTGCAATTATATGGCAATCTGATCATTTCTGAAAAGCCCTACAATATCAAGGCAGTATTCCTCTATTCAGGAGGGCTTTTTATAAAGGATGCTGGGGAGGAGAGCCATATCCCCCACGTTTTCAGATCATAAATTTGAAACATTCCTCAGGAGCACTTATATCTCTTGTCAGCCTACTGGTTCTATACAACGTGGCCTTTGTTACAGTATAAAGACTGAAAAGGGCCTATGGACTAGGCATACACTGTAAAGGAACACTTCAAAAAGAACAGGTGACTATTTGAGCATTGCTGATATTATGAGGGGAAAATGCTCTTAAAATAAACTGCCCCAAAATGCTCTGATTTTATTTTAAGCAATCTAACCAAGCAAGGGTCTTTAAACTTGCTGACAATATTTGTACCCTCCCCAAATCCAAACTGTTCAGCCCTGCAGGAAAAGAAATTTTCTTGCCACAAAGCAAAAAGACCTAAAAAGCCACATAAGACACCTAAGCCAAGCTAAAGTACAGGACAGAAGCTCATCAAAATATTAGAATGGATGGGAGATAATCTGTTCACTTTGGAGCATTTTCATCTGTATTGTATTTTAACAAATGGTTGCTAGGACACAAAACTCACCAGATGCCAAAGAATCATATCCATGAATGAAATGCTATGAGTTCTTCACTTAGGAAATGTCCAATGAGTATGTATAGATATTGCTGACGTTTTGGTTCCTCGCTATTATCCTTTAATAGTCTCAGGTCATTCAGTGATTTGAATTATTATGCTAAGAACTGAGATCTCTGATGAATTCATTTATGGGGCTGGGGAATTAGCTAGTAATATCACCTGCCTATCACACCAGATGGTAGCACAAGAGGAAAGGCCTGTGTCAAAAGACCAATTCTTTGGAAGTTATATCCTGACACAGCTGTGAGAGCGATGAGTCTGTGTGGGCAGGTAGGGTCAAGGCTAAGGGTCTTCTTTAACAAACTCAAACCCCCATCTTTTTTTCCCTTGGAACAACGTGACATTCTGCATAAGTTTTTCATCTTAGTGGATGCAGATTTTCAAACCATTTGAAATTAATTTACCTTTAAAGCAGTGTCTTCCCCCTTCATTTTGCTATGGACTTTGACTTCCAATATGGAAGCCAGGCAGAATATTAATGTAATTTTTTAAATCTTTGCTGTTTCCTCCTATTACATTGGCCTATCATGGGTACCCTTGGCAAATCTGCCCATAAGGATGCTTTGAGCAAACAGAAGGTCCAGCCATACTTTACTGAGAAACAATGCTCTACAGCCTAACAGCACAAAATAAACTTGGGCATGCTAGACCGCAGCCACCCATCCCCTCTGCATATGGCCCCATCCCTTCGGCAAAAGCCTCCCCATACCCACCAGTGAACCAATCTCCCTCCCCCTCCCCAATTTGGGGCGTACCTCCATCGAGGCTGCGAGACATGGTGTACCGTTTGCTGGAGGAGCGCTCAAAGTATGGGGCAGGACGATCAATCAGGGCGCTGGCCTGGCGCGTTTGTGCCTGTGTTCGCCCACTATAGCGGAACTTGGAGCCCATTACGAGGAAGCCTTTTGGAGGAGGCTCCGGGGACACCAGCCTGCAAAGGGGAGAAGGAAGGCACTACCACGGATCAGCGAGTCATTCAGCAATGGGGCACAGCACTGGTAAGTCAACAGTAACAGTTAATAATAATTTATAGCACATTCTGTAATCAAGAGATTCACATACATTTATCTTGCTGTAATCCTTACAACAGTCTTGTGAGGTACATCAGTGCCATTATTCCCATACTGCAGATGAAGACTTAAATTAAGAGAGGGTGGCTTGCCTAAAGCTAGTGGCCCTGTAGCACAGACAAGATTCAGAGAGAGCGTCACATCCATTCACACTTGACTTTGGTCATTGTCTAAGCAAACAAAGTTTCTAAATGCATTCAGGGATGTGCTGCCAACTGCTTTTGAGTGGTTACAGTGGTTATCATGGGAAACCTACAGGGTGAAGGGCCTGAGAATGTGTCTTGATGAACTGATGAATTAAACATTAGTCTGTTGAAACAGAAAATGTTTCAGATGGAGACAGAAACCTGTGAAGTGTGGGGCCTGCAGAATACAGAAAATAGATGTCTCAAAGGTTTTGCTTAGAACTCTAAAGCATTTGCAAATGTGACCTCTATAGATCGAAGACATTTAGGGAGAATAGCTTGGGGGGGGAAACTGTGTCTTGTAGATCCACACCCATTTCTGGGTGCCATGCATGCGAAAACAAATTCTATTAATCTGCATAATGTATGCAGAGTTGCACATAGTAGCTTTTGCCAGTAAGCAACTATGCAGAGCCCTTGAGTTCACTGTTAGTCAGCGGAAGTCACAGTTGGCCTCTTATATTTTACTAGGTGCTAGTTATGTGATTATCTCTCAGCTTCTCTGCCATGAGTAGAAGAAATGGTTTTCCCCTTTAGAAATGCACTCTGAGATTCTCAAGATGCTAAGGTCTGTACCAGACACCAGATCCAGTGCTTGCATGACATTTGTTGCAGATGACCACCATAGAACCGTGACCATAGTACATGGTTTATGGGAAGCCATTCATGAGTGGCAGGTTTCTTCTGTGTTTACAGACATCTCTCCCTCCTACAAAAAATTCGGTCAGAGAGTGCAAAGGCAGATCTACAGACATGCCACATTTATATGATCTGTACATATCAGTTGCTGGGTATGATCAGTTCATGGATGGAAGAACTCTGGGGAACTAATGTTCATCACGCTGCGGTATATCTACTTTTAAAGAAGCCCACCCTTGACCCAGGAGAGCTCAATTATTATCAGCCAGCTTGAAATGTTCCATTCTTGAACAAGGTGATTGAATGGGTGGTGGCTGGTCAATTCCAGGCTTTCTTGAATGAGGCAAATTGTTTAGACCCCTTCCTGTCTGAGGTTAGACCTGATTATTGGACTGAAACAGCTTTGACTGCCCTGGTGAATGACTTATCTTGGGAGATGAACAGAGGGTGTTTGACTCCACTGATTCTCCTGGACCTCTCAGTAGCCTTTGATATCAATCAAAATAGCCTTCTGGACCACCTATCTGGACTGGGAGGCGCCATTCTGCAGTGTTTCTGGTCCTACCTGGAAGGTAGGTTTCAGAAGGTGGTAATAGGGGACTGCTGCTCAGCTCCTTGGCCTTTGGTTTATGGGGTTCCACAAAGTTCTGTCTTGTCCCTTATGCTGTTTCACATCTACATGAAACAGCTGGGTGAGGTCAGGCTGAGGTCACCAAAATGCAGATAACACTTAGGTCTGTCTGGCACTTCCAGCTGTTCCCAAAGAAGCTGTAGAAACTCTAGAGGCAGTTTGGAGTAGACACAGGCTAATAATCTGAAGCTTAATCTTGTCAACATGGAAGTACTACTTGTGGGCAGAAGGCCTGATCTGGGATTTAAGGTGTCACTTGTTCTGGATGCAATTACTCTCCTTAAAGGAACAGGTTCATAGGCTAGGGGTGCTCTTGGACCCAGGCTGGCAGTTGAATAAGGACATAGAAGCTGTGGCTAAGAGTGTCTTTTACCAGCTTCAACTGGTTAGCCAGCTGCAGACTTTTGGGGGCAGAAAAGATCTGGCCACTGTGGTACATGCCCAGGTTACATCTAGATTAGATTATTGCAATGCTCTCTGTGTTGAAAAGTGTTTTGAAACTTCAAGTGGTATGGAATGCTGCAGCCAGGATGTTGACTGGAGTGGTTCATAGGGACCAGGTCACTACAGTCTTGGCCTATCTAAACTGGCTTCCAGTTTTTTACCCGGCACAATTAAAAGTGTTCAAAACCTTACATGGTTTGGGACCAACATACCTGAAGCACTGCCTAATCCCTTATGAACTCATCCAACCGTAATAGTCATCTTTGGAAGCCTTGCTTTGGGTGCCCCCACCTTCTGAAATCAGGCAGGTGGCAACCCATGAGAGGGCCTTCTTGGTCATGGCACCGAAGAGTTTCATCTGTCCTCTTCTGTTGTCACCTTCCATTGGGATTTCCTCAATGACACTATGATGGTTCCCCATTTCTTTTTTCACTTAGCCAAGTAGCTCCTTTTCCTACTTCTTTTTTTCTGTTTGTCCCCCAGATGTTTAAAATGTACATAGATATATTCTGACCCAGTTTAAGATGCTGAGAAACCAAAAAATCCTTTGTTGGTATAGGTCAGAATATGGCACATGAGAGGCTGATATTAAGTCATAACACATAAACTGTTTTATTGCACTCTTATGGGGAAATGGTCAAGCCAGACTGTCAAGTGGGTTTCAGGTCTGTCATGAAAATGTAGCTGTTTTGTTCTACCAAAAGGTGTTTGTAACTAATGACAGAGATCATTTCACTGTCAGCCATTAGATAAACAGGCATAAGTTTATTGGTCACAAAATTACTTGGTCTTTAGAGACAAGAATATAAACTCAGGTTCCAATTTTCCTTCTTTAACACTTGATGGGATCACCCCCCTCCCTTTCCTAGGAGATATCTCCCTCGGGGAAAGATTACTGGTTCCACTTCCCTATGTCAAATCTTCTCTGATCCTTCACTCTTTTTCTTCTCCCTACCCCTCCACCTTCCTTCCCAACTGCCACTCTCAACTGCCACTCCTTCAGGACAACAGTAGAATTCTTTTTTTGAACCCCCTGTCAAACAAGATTCCCAGACCAGTATAATATATCGACAGTTAGCTGTCTGTCACTAATACCTCCTTCCTAACCAATGTTTCTCTGTATGTGTTTTAATTGTTTCGTGTGTATTTTAACTGTGTTTTAAACTCTTTGTAAAATTCTTTTAAGAATGTATGTTTACGAGGGAGTTGATTTTCATGGTTTTATAAAGTAATTTTATCTTGTAGGTTTTTAATTGTTAGCTACCTTGGTGGCCCTTGTAAGGGCAGAAAAGCAAGATATAAATTTTGTAAAGAAAAATAAACTCTAGAGTGAAAGAAATGCTGGATGAAAATGCTGAAATAAATAAATAATGTTCCCTATCTCACCTGAAGAACGTGTGGTGCTCAATGCAAACTTTCCAAAGTCTCTTGGCTGAACGATGGTTCGGCAGCTTGAACCCAATGGTACTTTCAAACTGCTCATACTGAAAATACAAAAAACAAAGATCTGGTATTCTGTTCAAGATTCAGGCAATTCTCTATCAGACTGTGAAATCAGATGCACCTGAAATCTCACCCCTCTTCCAAGTTCTGACATATTCCAGAGGACCCATCAAATACACATAACCCAAATGAGAAAATGGACTTTTCCAGATTATCAGATTCTCCTCAGTAACTGATTCCTTCTTCGCTGCCCAGTAAAGTACCTGCTAAGGAATGCATTTCCCCCCCCAGTTACCTACCTCACCAGGTCGAATTTTGATGTAGAAGTTACTCCTCTTGTATGAAATCTTAAGGATCTTGGGCCAGGCAAAACGGTTTATCCTCAGCCGGTCCCTATAGATGAGAAGGCCATTGGCACAAACACCCAGCATAATGTCAATGCCTTCTGAATCCTGACAGGAGACATGGCAGAAAATTAAAGAGACAGAGAGTAGCATTAGTGCACAGAAATACTGCCAGTGCAAAGACAGAAGGATATTTCTGATCAATGCAAAGGAATTTTCAAGCTTAAAATAGCAAGGCAGAAAAGCTGGGAAGACATGGAAATAGGCCACTATATCTCCATCCTAAATTTCAAATAGACCACTGCCTGCCTCTTCCTTCAAACATCAGACTCACATTTCCAGACTAAATTTATTTAGAAAATATATATGCCACCTCTCTAGATCCTTCACCCTGGATCTGGAGCAAGATCAACTAATCCAGAACAACAATTTCCCCTGATGAGCCATGTTGCCTGTTATGGCTGTAGGAAAAGGAGGCCCACCAGAATTTCTTTTTAAAACTAGTATATTCCCACTTTGGGCCTGAAAAATGGTGTCTACAATGGGTAACGATTGTGGAATCTCCTTATGCTTGCAAAGACTGGAAAGGCAATGTATTAGGAATGGAGGTGGTCTTAGTGATTCTGGGGCACTGGGCAAAAAAGGATGGGCCCCCGAAATCACTGCTCCAACCACTGGAACCATGTAAGGAGTGGCCCACATGCTGTGCAAAGTGGGCGGGAGCCTCCACTGCCACTCAAAACCAGCTGCCTGAGCCCCAGACAGGGCAGCTGCAAGCAGCAACAGGAGCCTGCTGTTCTACTTTCCCCTTAGGGGGCCCAGGGCAGCTGCCCCTGTTGCCCACTGGTGAAGACTGTCCCTGATTCAGGAGGAATGCTTTAGTTATGGAAAACCTTACTTTAAGGTAGGAGGCTAAGTTATCTGACACACTGCGAAAGGCAACAGATGCGTGTCTAAAGGTTTCATAGCAATGCAGCAGGAGGTGGTCTATTGATGAGGGACAGCAGTGACTAAGCACCACAGCATGACTTGGGACTGGGGTATCTGAAGGACCATCTTCTCTTAAATATTCCTGTCCAGGAATTAAGATCACAGGGAGAGGCCCTCCTGGCTGTCCCACCAATCAAAGAAGCTAATCTGGTGGGCACTTGGAAGAAGTAAGCACCCACAGTTGTAGGTCATGAGCTGGAGTACTGCTGGTCTTGTAGGGCCCAAATCTGCAGCCTAAAGCCTCTCATCCTTTAGAGGTTTCTCTGTCTTGACCAACAAAAATGGCGAGAGAATCCAGATGAGATTTTAGGTTGAGGAGGTTCTTGCTTTTAATGACTTACCTACAGCACACCTAAGTGTGGTTACCTCCTCTATAATGTAAGACTGCTAAAATGGCTCAGGACTGATAGGCCAATTATTATGGTTGCTATCAGATAACACATGGATTTGGAAGGGGATGGAAGAAAACTGTGAAGAAAGAGAAAGAGAACAGAGGAAGAAATGTGTGTAGGGATGCCCACTGTGGGGATTTTAACCAGGAATCTTGCGAGAATATTCCGAAAACATCTGTTGCAAAAACTGTGAAGAAATCTGCTTTTCTGGAATAAGATTTCCAGTTTTCACATGTTACAGAGAAGGCCTCATGGTTTAGCTGCAGACAGCCGGAAAGCTCACAAACATCCCATTCCTAAACATTTGCCAGAGTACATGCAATGTGCCTAATGTTGTAATGCTTGATATTATGATGACTGAGTGATATAGCAGGATGTTCTCTTTCTCCTATGAGCCTTAGAAAAAATTCACACACCCAAACTGGTATATGCAGTGCACTTGTGCAGAGTTCAGTCTGGAGGAAAACTGGTCACACGACCACTTCCAAACAGACAATGCTTGCAACCACCTCTTCATACACTGCATGCTCTGACTGTACACCTAAGATGTATAAAATGGACACAGAGTGTGAAGCCTGAAAACAAGGGTATGGAAACTTTTCTTTTGAAGGTATGCTGGTCAGGGAGATTCTGATTGGCTGAGGCTCCTGTTGAATATTAACCCTGTTGAGTAAATACCCTGAAGATGCACATTAGCTGAGTTGTATGTAGTACTCATGTGGAAGCAATCATGGCAGGGTACGACCATTTGTCAAACTTCGTACACATCTATGCAACCCATGTTCCCAGCATACCAATTAAGACGAGCAATTCTCTTCTTAGTTTCCAGATTTAAACAGATTAGGACAGCAGCCCCATTTTAAAACATGATGTGATTTTTTAAGTTGAGCCTGCTGTATGGGACCTAAGAATTTTATTTATATTTTTAAGAAAGAAGCACAGCAGACAGTACAGAAAACATAGGAACATAAGAGAAGCCAATGTTGGATCAGGCCAATGTCCCATCCAGTCCAACACTCTGTCACACAGTGGCCAAAAATACCAGGTGCCATCAGGATGTCCACCAGTGGGGCCAGGACACTAGAAGCCCACCCACTGTTGACCCCCCCCCCAAGCACCAAGAATACAGGGCACCACTTGCCCCAGACTGAGAGTTCCTATCTATGCCTTGTGGCTAATAGCCACTGACGGACCTCGGCTCCATATGCTAAGGCAGAGGTTAAGGCAGGCTTATAGAGAAAAAGGAGCTGCTCAAAGAAGACCTCAGAAGCAAGAGCTTCCTCCCAGCTAGGTGCTTCCAGCCCTCTGAATCCTCAGGTAAGGATACCTTGGCATGATGCAAGTCAACTCCATACATAGAAAGCTTCTTGGCATTTTCCAGGAAGTGAATTTCTGCCTCCCCAGGTGTCATGCCCCTTTGAAAGAAAAGAAAGAAATGGCAGGCACAGGAACATTAAGATCCAAAAGACAGGCAAGAGGCTGGTGTATCTCTGACAGGGCTTTTAGAGGACACAGAGATAAAGAATTAAATGAGATTTTATTTATTTGATTGATTGATACCCTGGCCTTTGAGCATAGAGCCCTCTCAAGACACCTCAGCAAAACAACAAAACCAAACCAAAAACATGCAAAAATATGTAAAAAGAAAACCAAAGTAAAAACAATAAAAATCACCTACAAGTACTAGAATCATAGAACTGGAAGGGGGTCATAGCAGCCATCTAGTGAAACCCTCTGTTCAATGCAGGATCAGCCTAAATCATCCCTAACAAGTGGTTGTCCAGCCACTGCCTGAAGACTGACAGTGAGGGGGAGTTCTTCAACTTTCTAGGCAGCTCATATCCAGCCGTTAGCAGCAATAGGACTAAAAACATCATAAAGAACAGCAGCAAAAGGAGACAAAAAGATACTGTACGAACTTTGCACAATGCAATTTGCTCCCAAACACCATGAGAGGGCAGCCCTGCCCATGTCTCCACTGTTTGCGGTTCTGATTGCAGGACGAAAACCCACTCACCGGTAAGTTTTATGCAGCTCCATAATGCGCTCTTCCAGTTCCTTGGTCTGGTTTGGGGCAAAGCGAAGCTCACTGACATAGTTGGCCACATGCTCCTCTACATCATAGTCTCCCAGTTCAGCTTGTACTGCATAGGAGCCTAGCAGAGCGTGTGTGACAAAGGAGCATGGCAGACGCCCACTGATAATGTCTGCTCGGAGCTGCAGGCACAGGTAGTATCTAGATGGGAGGGGAGAGTGTCAAGCAGTGAGAACAGCCACAAGGAAAGTGATCAGGAGCATAGGGCTGGAAACATTTCCACCCTTGGAGGCAGGCCTGCACAACTGGTGCCTTACCAAGCCAAATGCAACCCAGGCCATCAGCTACTTGCAACAACCCTCTAGAGACTCAAAGAAATTCTTAGGTTTTGCAACCACCCGGGACTGCAACAACAGGTCAATGAGGGGAAGTTCTCAAGCACCTTGCAGAGCATAATGCAGTGCATAATAGCTTGGCACCAGCCTGCAGGCTTATCCTACGTGACTCCCCTGGGGATTGCCATGGATGCCTGCAGGGAAAAATCCCAAGAAAATCCCAGATATATTCAGAAATTACAAGCAGATCTGAAACAGTGGAGAGGCAGAAGCAGATTGCTCCCATCTTTCAGCTGTTTGTCAGGCAAGCTTATGCAGTCTCTTTAAACTTTAAAGGAACTGCAGAAGTCAGCCCAAGGATCAGCTGAGGTGGCAGGGAGCTGAGGACTCCCCATCACCTTACCTACGTCTGGTTTCTCTTGCAGCCTGTTTCAAACTGGGCTACGAGAGAAGCCAGCCCGAGATCAGCTGGATAAGTGGGGAGTTGAAAGTTCCCCGTCAGTGCAGTTCTGCGCTACCCTTTTCCTGCCACTCGGTGACCAGACCCAACATTTACCTTACCTTCAATACCACATGAGCAAGCAACTGTATTTATTAATAAATGTAATAATTAATAAATACTGTAATGTAATACTGTATTTATTAACAGTATTAACAATACTACGCTGCTTTTATTTCACTGCTTTATAATTTTGTAAACCAGTTTTTTGTCTGCACTGTTTGTAGTATGTGTTACAATGTTTTTATTGCACTGCTATAGTTTATACTGTTTTATTGTGTCATCTTATAGATAGATAGATAGATAGATAGATAGATAGATAGATAGATAGATAGATAGATAGACAGACAGACAGACAGACAGACAGACAGACAGACAGACAGAGAGACAGAGAGACAGACAGACAGAGAGACAGATAAAGTGACTGGAACTAATTCTTTGCCATTGGAAGAAATTCTTTGCCACTGTTGCATTCTTCCAGTGGTAAGCAGTGGACTACTTGAGCTGTTCTGTTGGTTTTGAGGTGAGAGGCATGTTCTAAGGCCCAAATTAGATGTTACCTCTGGCAGGAGTTGGGTCAGCTTTCCCTCCCACACATGAAACAGCCTCTGAGCAGCTGATCTGCCCTGCTCCACGCACCACTGCCCCAGCTATTTCAGCTCACAAAACTGGCATGGGAGAGAAGGCTCAGAAGGTCTCCTTTCCCTGGCCATGATCCTGAGCTGATGCAGGCCCCCAGTGTGCTTAGAAACTTCAGATCCCTGACATCGTCCTTTTAGATGTAATGTGTAGTCTGTGCCTAAGACTAGTACTTAGCTGCTAACATCTCTTGGCCACCAGAAGATGACAAGTCTGTTGCCAAAGCAAGTGGCAGTAGTGGGAGACTGGCTCTACACCTCCCCTCATTAGGGGGACACTCTAAGGATCAGACCCAAGTGGAGCCATCTTTACTCACCTTGTGATGTCCTCTGTGAGCTGGGCAGGGTCAGGAGGGTAAAACTTGACAGTGAAAGCAAAGTTCCAGGGACCACCTTGGAAAAAAGGGAGGGGGAGGGAGGAAGGGAGAATAATGTGAGGAACAGACACACCCAGCTGAGGCCATTCTTCTTTTGCTTCTCCCAGACATGCTCACAGCATCTCCAACTGGTGTTTCTATGGTTTAGGCTGCCTCCTACACCCTCCCCTCAAGTCTCTCAGAAATCTATAAATATATCCTTCAAAGACAGCAGGGATCCTGACTTGACTGGATGTTTGTGGCTGAGGCAACAGGCAGGGTGCATTTACCATTTCAGGCCTTATGACACAGTGGAACAGCCTTCACCGCACAGACAGACCGTGACTTTGCTGTTGCCATGGAAACAGTCTCATGTTTCCCAGGGGGTCTGCCATCAGGGAAAGACCTCCCGCAGCATCTGTGTGAAGCGCTGCACAGAAAACCCACCCACATTTGGCTATTCTGTACACCCGTTCCCAAAGAGGAACCTCTTTCCTCCTAGCAGTGAAGGGTGGGGAAGCTAAATAGTACTACCAGAGATTCCAGGTCCAATCACCACACTTTACTGCCTGCTGACATCACAGCAGAGGGCACCATTCACTCTGTCTTATATATCTGTACAAACAGAGACTCCCCTGAGTTAAGTCAGCCTAAGCTATTTGCTCTGTGGGTATCTTTATCCAACACACCAGCTCTCTGTTCATGACATCTTTTTGTCGGGATTGTGCAGGCTGATCTGTAAGGATTTGGAGATGGAGGGGTCCGAGCAGGGATTTCAGGCTATGTGTCTGCATCCAGCTGAGGCATATAGCTGACATACCTACTCCATGGCTGTGGGGGTTAACAGAAGGGGGCAGTGCTGAGTATAAGCATGCTGTTTCTTAGTAGAGGGAATCCTTTAGTTCCTTTGAGAAGCAGGAATGATCTCTTAATGCTAACGGGCAGTGGGGCTACTAACAGAGCTTTAGAGTGCCTCTTCTCCAGATTAGTGCTAACTGGGAGTCTGAAGACCAGTAAATCAGTTCCCATGAACAAAAATCACCTCAGAGAAATCGGATACAAGCAGCCCACCTGCTACATGCCAAGCTACACAGCGTGGCTACATCCATTTCAAAAGACCAGGCTATTTCCACAGTATCCTTCTAATCATTTTACATTTGCTTGGTCAGGCCTATATTATTAGAACTGTTTATTAATTGGTACGGTGCCTCCATCATGCAAAATGCTTCACAGTCATCATCTTGACTACAGCCCTTTCAGACAGGCTTGCTACCACTATTACTCCTGTGTAACGAACAGTGACTGACAAAAGATGGTGTTACAACAAAAGTCCAAATGGCTGAGATCCACGCATGAGGTGGAATTAGAACTTATGCCCCCCACCCTCAAGGCCAACACTGCCCCTGCTTCTGGCTGGCCACTGAGGAAACAAGAGGCTGGAAAATTAATCTGATCCAGCAAGCTGCTCTTAGCAAACTACTAATCTGGTCTGGAGCACTGGAAAACTGCGGGTATTAACCTTTAAGATACAACTCCCCAGTCAGCATCTACTGCTCTCTCCTCAATTCCTCAAGATCTCCTTGGAAAACCAGTCCCTCTGAGTGCAGCAAGTGGTTTATTATGATTTTATGTTTGTTTTAACTAAAACTATGTTTTAATGTGAACAACTGATTGGTTTAGCATAGGAAAAGGAGTACGACAAGGATGTATATTGTCACCTTGCTTATTTAATTTATATGCAGAGTACATCATGCGAAATGCTGGCCTGGATGAATCACAAACTGGAGTTAAGATTGCTGAGGAAAAGATCAATAACCTCAGGTATGCAGACGATACCACTCTGATGGCAGAAAGTGAAGAGGACCTAAAGAGCCTCTTGCTCAGGGGTAAAAGAGGAGAGCGCAAAAGTGGGCTTGAAGCTCAACATCAAAAAAACTAAGATCATGGCATCTGGCCCCATCACTCCTTGGCAAATAGAAGGGGAAGTCGTAGAAGTAGTGACAGACTTCATGTTCCTAGGATCCCAGATCACTGCAGATAGTGACTGCAGCCATGAAATTAAAAGACGCCTGCTCCTTGGGAGGAAAGCGATGGCAAACCTAAACAGCAGGATAAAAAGCAGAGACATCACCCAGCCAACAAAAGTCCGCATGGTCAAAGCAATGGTATTCCCTGTAATATTGTATGGCTGCGAGAGTTGGACTATAAGGAAGACCGAGCGCCGAAGAATAGATTCTTTTGAACTATGGTGCTGGAGAAGACTCTTGAAAGTCCCTTGGACTGCAAGGAGATCAAATCAGTCAATCCTAAAAGAAATCAACCCTGACTGTTCCCTGGAAGGCCAGATCCTGAAGCTGAAGCTCAAATACTTTGGCCACCAAATGAGAAGGGAGCATTCACTGGAGAAGACCCTGATGCTGGGAAAGATTGAAGGTCAAAGAAGAAGGGGATGGCAAAGGATGAGATGGTTAGACAGTGTCATCGATGCAACAAACATGGAATTGGGCAAACTTCAGCGGACAGCGGAAGACAGGAGGGCCTGGCGTAATCTGATCCATGGGGTCGCGAAGAGTCGGACTCGACTGTGCGACTGAACAACAACAACAAATGTTTTAATGTAATTATCTGTTTTTACGTGAGCCACCCTGAGCTGGGAGGGTGGGGTAAAAATCTGAAAAATAAATAAATAAATAAATAAATAAATAAATGATGTCTAAGGGAACAGGGGAGCATTTTGCCTTCTTCAGCCCTATCCATCAATGAAAGGTACATGGATGTTGCTGCATCCATCCATATACCTCAGGGACAGAAAAATCTTGAACACAATTGTTTTGGGCTACTCACTGCGGATCTGCTTTTTTATTTCCTTAGAGGGGTCCAGCCAGTTCTGAAATGGTAAGCAAGAGCATGTCAGAAGAAATCCTGTTTGAGCAGAACATCTTGAATGGGCATGGCACAGGATTCCCCCAGAGCCACCCACACATACCTTCTGACTGTCTGAGTCACAGAATGTGAGTCCAAAATAATCCTTCTCCAGGAGATTGAGATGCTCACAGACCATGTCAAAGAGCACTTGGCCCCGGGCGTGTTTCTGCAGGAGACACAAACATATAGTTAAAGAATCAAAAGACCATCTGGAATACAGTCTCTTCCTCTTCCCAAAGTATACTGTGGAGCCACACAGGACAGTGGCAAAACTAGGGATACCTGACCATACCCCCTCCCCTGGCCCAAAATTATAACTTGGTTTCCTGGAGCACACTGGAAGTTTTTTATGGCCCTATACATGACCCATAGGGCTACAAATGGTTGAGTAAGGAAAGCTTTACAAGAGGGCAGCAGTACAGTTAGGTTGCAATCCTAAGAACACTTTCCTAGGAATAAGCCCCATTGACTAAAATGGGATTTCAACCTGAGCGGACCTGCTTGGGCTTGCTCCCTTAAGCCACTAACCCAATTCTTTACATGTTTCTGGCAACTGGTCCAGTAATTAGCACTAAGCACCTCTCCTGAGCCATGGCAACTAGCTTTCCCAGGGTGGAAAGAGCAACACAGTGTTCTTCCTGGCCAAGGGGAAAGGCTTACGCGGAGGCCTGAAAAGTGCACACACTGAAAAGGGCAGAGCACACACCTATGAGAGTCTTATAGGACTCATTCCCTGGCCTGGGCTACCATTTCAATGTTTTGTAGCTCTTTAAAGAGCCTTAGAAAAACCTTACCCAGTTGCAAAGAACCCTTTTGGGAATTTCTGCAGAAGCCATTCCTAACTATGAAAGAGCCAGAAGAGATACTGTAACAGAGGCCCAAAGCTCCTTTTGGCACATAAAAAAAGCACTCTGGGTATAAGAGGGAGCACAGTTAGCAGGGAATGGGGATGTGAACACAGAGGGAAGGGGCTTGGTGGACAGGCAGATTTTAGTAAATAATTTGCCACTGTGCATAAAAGATACATATCTTTTGCACAGCAGATATCTAGAAGGCCTTATGGCTTTCCCGTTTCTAGGGGCAACCCTGAAAGCTGTCTAGAGAAGATCGCAATGGACCACTCCAGCTCTGTCACCACACAAAGAACTGTACCATGTTACTAATGGCTGTTTTTTTAAAAAATAAATAAATAACAGAGATAAAAAGAATAGATGTGAAACTTCCAAACAATTCTCCATTGGAAAACTTCTCCAGAGTATTCTCTTGCATGGGAATATTCTGAAGACAGTATGACAATAGGTTCACAACCAAAGACCCTGATTCTAAGTCCTGATATACTAGCACTGAGAGGTTCTCAGAATGCAGAGTAACAGCCATTCTAGCACAGAGCAATAAACGCCAACAGAAGCCTTTTTCAATAAAGCAATTAACATTTTCCTACGGAAGCAATTCATTGTATGCAAAGACTCTTCATTAACCAGCACAGCAAAAGGCACTGGATCAATTTAGGCATTTAAAGTGTTTGTTTGTTTGTTTTAATTGTAAGAAGGTTCAGGAGATGAAATTTCATAAACGACAGCATGCAGTGGGAAATAAGTGAAAGAGACAGGCCTCTGTAACATACTTGGTAGCCAGCAGATGATAAATCATGGCTTCCTAAACCGCCTGAAGGAGTAATTTATTCATCAGGAAATGGCCAGCTATGGCATACCTATTCATGCCAAGAAGCCTTTGTAAAACACAAGTTTCTCTGCATCATTGTGTTTAACAGTACCCCAGTTCTTGCAGTGGCTTTGGATCAGCATGGAGATTCTAGCCCTCAGCTCAGTCTTGAAAAAACAATTCCCCTCATTTCTACTTATGTATGTCTCTTCTTGCTCTTGTAACTCAGTTCAGCTCAGTCACTTCCACACAGGATATTTGTCCTGGGTTTGTTACTGTTGGGATGCAGGGTTCTCCCCCCTCCCGCTTCCCCAAAGCATCATGGTGCATTTCTATACCACAAAGGGTCTCCAAGGCTTTCCTCCAGTATTTTCCAAACCTATGAATTTTTGAGAGAGCCTGTAATAAAGCCTGGATGGCTGCCATGTGGGTGGGAGTCTGGATTTCCCCACCCATATGGCAGCCATTTTTCCTGCCCCTGCCCTCCCCCCAGTCATTTCATTCCCCTGCCACTGTTTTTTTTTAAAACTGGCAACTGAATAACATATCAATATACTGTTACAATATGCATACCAGGCTCTCTGAACTTTACCTGGAAAGGCATCTCTCCACAATGAAAGGAGCTACAGACTTTTTAAAAAAACAAAGGCTAGGAATTCAGAGAACCTGACACACACATTATTATAATGTTATATTCATATAACAATATTCAATTGCCGGCTTAATGAAAAAGCCCCAGTGGTCCAGGAGAGGAGAGGTGGCTGCTGTTGAGGGACTGGGGGGAGGAAACTGTGGGGAAACCTGCTATGTGGAAGCCCCACTGCCCCTGCACTGTATTGACAGCTTCAGCAGCAAGGAAGAAACCACACAAGCCTGCCCCCTACCATGTGGAAATCACCCTCCTCTCCTTCTGTCTTGCAACCTGTACTTGAAAATAGTGTCCACACCCCCTTCTTAGGGGAAGCTTTCGCCCTCTGCTTAATACTCATTTATCTAACAAAGCTACTTCTGATTCTTCTGAACCACCTTCGCCTCACCTTACCCAGCACTCCACTGTTGCTTGAAACTGCCATTTTCTTGTAGATTCCTGCCAATCACTCCCCTTTGCTATAAAAAATTATCATGTGATGCAGACAGTAAACCTTTCTGGCTTCATGTTTCAGTGCCCTGTACATGAAAATTGGTAAGGCAGAATAGTAGAGAGATGTGGATCAACCAGTATCTTCAGAGGACAACTAATTCCATGAGTCCTGTTAGGTCTGCAAAAGCCTCTCTGGCTTTGAAAGTTCCTTTAATAATGTATTCTACCCTCCCCCCCTTTTTTTTTGCTTAAGAGAACTTTCATCTCTATAGCAATCAGCTCTTCTGCAGTAAGTAAAGCTCCCTCTCAGAACCTCACTGTTGGCTAAAGAGCCCGTCTGTGATGGTACCGGGATCAAAGACTGCCTCTGATCCTTTTCAGCCCTCCCTCCTCAGTCCTTTACTTTGTTTTATTTATCTGGTCATTTTTTTCACAACTTTTTTTTTCAAATAAATCAAAACATCTTTCATTATAAAGGAAACCAATAATCCATCAGAAATCATCAATAAAATGGTAACTAAAACAAAGCATATTATACATTAAACCTTCAAAGCACTGTCTAAACAGTAGGATTTAACACTGTCCACTAAAAATAGATAGTAATGGACATTGGTGAGGGCCTTTTGTGAGACAGGGGCCACTACTAGAAAGTCCCCATTATACAAACAAGTTGGTTGTACTTTCTTCAAGCAAGGCCTCAGATCTTAACAAGCATTTGAGAAGATATGGAAAAAGAGATTCCTAATCTCATTTTGGGTCCAAGCTAATTTAGTAGTTCAAGGGTCATATGTAACAAACTGAGCCTGGAAACAGGAACAGGACTGAAACCTGCTCGCCCGGAACTCCGTAACTGCTATTACCAATCAAGAACCAACATAGAAAAATTCAAAGTATATTTCATCTGGTCTTAGCAGACTCACCTTCTATTAGCCAAACTGTAACTGAGACTGCATCTCCAACCAACCAACCAACAGGCCAGCCTCCTGCTGCAAAGCAATAACCCTAACATAAGCATTTGATCGGGGCTAATACTGGTGGAAAGTGCCATCAAGTTGCAGCTGACAAGGGGATCCCACAGGGTTTTCAAGGCAAGAAACAAGCAGAAGTGGTTTGCCATTGCCTGCCTCTGCAAAGCAACCCTGGACTTCCTTGGTGGTCTCCCATCCAAATACTAACCAGGGCTGATCAGGGCTGACCTGGTTTAACATCCAAGATCTGATGAGATCGGGCTATTAGGCCATCCAGGGCAGGGCTAACAGGAGCCAAGCTAAAAATAAAATCTGTTTCTACCCTCCATCTTCTGGAAAATTCTTGGCTCACTCCCTCTGGAAGGAGTCCTCCCTTAAGCCCAGAGAACAACTTAGAGCTGTAACATGCAAGAGGTACGCCATACTTTTTTTTCATAATGAGAATGACAGTTTACAGTGCTGCAGAGAAAATCAACTAATCTGTCCTCATGCTGAAGCACTATGTGCAAATAGTTCACTGCATTCCAGTAGCTGCCGCACCTGGAAATTAAAACCTGTTCTCCCTTTCTGTGCCATTCATACCCCCTGCAACCCCCTATACTCGTGTATTCATTCACGCACACATTATCTGTTATTTTTCTCCTCATCAGCATTTTCTTGAAGAAGAGATGTGTGATCCTCAGATTTTTTTTGCTTTGCTTCTGCATTTCCCATACTAAATTGGCCCAACAAAAGATGTTGCCTTAATTGGCAAAGGCTGGTGAGTCACTGCATAGCTACTGTCGCTCTAAGTGGAAAGAGAAGCTTGAATATCTCAAAATACTAATTATCCAGGAGCTAGTGGGGGGGGGGAGAGCGGGTGTTCAGCATCTTTGCCAACAGTATTATAACTGATGAGGGAGCAAATCAGACATGACAGACTCAGCCTCTCAGCAAAACTTGGAGAGTGGGCTGGGGTGGGGAAAGGGTTCTCTAGCAGGTTTAGCCTAGGACTCACTACAGCTTTACTCAACTGACAGACCACACCAGCCAAATGGCTCACCAGGTCATCATCAACATCTCTCCTCTCCTCTCCTCTCCTCTCCTCTCCTCTCCTCTCCTCTCCTCTCCTCTCTCCTCACAGAGGCTGACAAAACCCCCAGTCACTCAAGACAAAGCACGTGTGTGTCTTAGAAGAAGCTAGGCACTTGGCTGTATGTGTTTCAGAGGCCTCCCTGCTTCTGGACAAGTCCTTAAATTAAAGGTCTTTGCTTTAGTTTCTTCATCAGAGTAACACAGACGAACTTGACTTCTCTTCTGTATAGAGGCCCAAGCACAGAACACCCAGCAGCTAGGCCCAACCCAGCAGCTAGGGGTAGATTTGGCACATCTTTAGAATTAAGGTTTTGCAGCAAGATTTTATAATGGTCTAAACTTCCTGACTATATGCTATTAATACCCTCCACTCCTGAGGGAATCCAGCTAGGATTACAGTTACACAAGGCTCACTCTCTCGCACACACAGGCCTACACTTCATTTTCACCATAATACACAAATCGCAGGCAGCCCACGCTCAGAAATGTATGAGTCACACCAGTTTGCCATGTGCATCCCTACAGGGAGTGAAGTGCGTGCACACACTCATGAATCTATGACAAGGCAAAAGCCATGGTCTGATTAACATACTGTCTTTTTTTTAAGTGCATTTCAGTTGGCTCTCTCACACTGGATACTGACACTCACGGCCTACAATACTGTAGAATACACAAGTTCCAGAAGCTTATTATCAGGTTAAAAGGTTCAATCAGAGAGTCCATGACAGGGAACACAGGCCCTTGGCTTACCTCCACTTCACACTCATACTCTGAGGCATCAAGCAAGGTCACTCTGCAGATGGCACTCTTGAGCTTTTTGGTGACTTTCTGAGGTGATTTCTGAGTCTTGCTGGGGGTGGTTCTCTCAGATATCCCATCTGCTTCACTGTAGTCTTTTTCGTCCATGTCCACAGCCTTGTAAGGAGGCAGGGTGGAAATGAAAGCAAATGTAAGATAAAGAAATCTTAATAAAGAAAGCTGAACTATCTAAATTATGTTCTTAGATTAACAGAATGTCCAAATCTAAATCTTCCACTGGTTTAATACTTACTAGCTGGCTTGTGTGTTTGTCTTTACAGGGGACTTCCCCCTGCCCCCAAATACCCACTCCTGTTGATTTTTTTGGAGGCAAACCTTCCTTGGTGTCAGTTATTTGTGCCCTGAAAGTTAGGTTAGAATCAGATTAACCCATCTCTATTTATATGCAATCAACTGCATTACTGACATGGTCTACACTGATCCCTAGACCACACATAATGCTCTTGTTCCTATTCTCTGTTTTGGAGAAAAAATGTGTATTGACGTTTATGGACTTTTGTACTATAATATTAGCTGAACACAAATGGACATTACTATAGTATTATGGGAAAACAGAAGCAATGTTTCTCTGATTTTGGTTGTTCCCCTACCCTACTTTTTAGCTTTTCTTAACATGCTGATGCTTATTCTTTCTTTTTTCAAGACGTTAATATTGCCTTTTCTGACACCTGCTAGAGGCAGCTCACAAAATAAAACAAGATAAAAAAACATGAAAAAATAAGATCCTTAAAACTAACAACCATTAAAAACCTGCCAATAAAACCCAGAGACATAAAAGCCCCAGTAATCATAATGTATACACAGCCATTCTCTCACTTTCTTTGTGATGCAAGTGCCCAGCAAGGTTTTATCTATTTTATCCAAGTGTGGGGGTAAAACCCCCCGAAAGCAATAGATGTAGTCCCAGGTGGTTGCAATAATCTCCAGCGGGCAAATTGGTTCTTGTTAAGCTTCAGCATCAAAGCACTATAAAAATGTCCATGGCTTCTCACTCTCCACAGGTGACTTTGACAAAAAAACACAATCCCCCTGGAGACCAGATTTCAGCCTACACTGTAGCTAGAAAAGGAGGCCTCTTCCCATTGGTGGTGTCCTGGACATCAATCCAGCACTCAGCAGTACTATCAAAGCTGCTGTAGTTATAACCCTTTACACTAATAATGTCTGACACAGAACCCAGGGGAATGAGGCTGGCAGAAGGCTGATTTTAACCACAAAAAAATTGCCCTTTGATAGAATTACCCAGAGAGAGAGAGAGAGAGAGAGAGAGAGAGAGAGAGAGAGAGAGAGAGAGAGAGAGAGAGAGAGAGAGAAGCTCGCACGTCCCTAAGCATTCGTTCTCAGACTGTGTCCACCGTAATGGAAAATACCACATTTGCTAACCCTCATCTTCTTCTGCAAAAGGGCTTCTCCAAATCAGTGGACACACAGAACACAATGCATCATATGACTCAGATGGGACAGCACTGGGGATCTCCCAGTTGGTGTAGTGGCTCCTGGGTAAACTGCATGAGAGGGCCTCAGAGTGATGAATTTGTTTTTAATTGTTAACTTAATGACAATCCAGACTCTTGATTTCAAGTAGCCTTAAGAACACTTACGTATCTCATTCCGAAGCCAAGCACTCCATGGACTGCTCAACTATTATGGTACCGCCTGCCAGATTCACTACTGCAAAATTGTTGTATTGTATTGCTTCCTACCTGGCAGGCCACACTTTCACTTCCTAAGGGACTGCCTTTCCCCACATGTCCCCCAGAGGGCACTGTGTTCAGGTTCCCAAAATTGTCTGGCCCTCCTTGGCCCCAAAAATGCCAGGCTGGCCTCAACCAGGGCCAGGTCCTTCTCAGTGGTGGCTCCATACTGATGAGACAAGCTCCCAGAAGACATCAGGGCCCTACGGGACCTTTTACAGTTCTGCAGGGCCTGCAGGACAGAGCTCTTCCACCAGGCCTTTAATTAGGAGCCACATATAACAACTGTACTGTGCTTAGGCTTACCCCCCTGGACTCACTATCAGCAGCCTGTGCTTGCCAGCAAAATTGGTTGGGATAAGCTGAATTACAACACTGACCATTCCCTTCTGATTAATCCAATATGTCCTGCTGTGACCGCTATTACAATTTATTACTACCATCCAGTTTGCTCTAGCACCTTAGCACTTTATGACTGTTATAATTGTTACACTTAACAGTGATGTTTTATATTTATGCTGCTTTTATGTGTTTTAAACTTTTATGTAAGCTGCCTTGAGCCTGCCTCGGCAGGGAGGGCGGGATATAAGTTAAATAAATAAATAAATAAGAAAAGAGAACCTGTCAAGAAAGAACTGGTGTGGTACTTTGTACTTGCACCCTGACATGGGGAGGATTACCAAGAGAGTTGCACACCATTTTCAGTTACCTTGCAGATACCCTCCCATCAGAAAATGAGAAGTCTCCTAAGGGAGTCTGTGATGAAACCTTCTATGGTAACCTCTCATTTTATGTGGAACGGGGTGCCTGCCAGGTTGCAAGGAGCGTGTGCCTCTCTCACGTGCTGCTTTTAACCCATTCTAAACTTGGTTCAGGACTCTGGAGCGGCCTCTTATTCCTGATGGGAGGACAAGGAGACAGCACACAATACTCCTGTTCCTGATACTGCAGAAGCTCTTCGACTTCTTGATCTTGGGGGACTCTGACATGGACAGGCCAAGCTATGGGGGCTGGGTTATGACATCATAGCCAGGGGAAATAAAGACCCTGAATGCAGCTTCTCCAGAGGGAATCCAGCATTCCTGGTTCAAGGACCTGGCTATCCCTGCTTTAAGCAGCACATGAACCTGCATTCTGGCTGGTGGCTTAATCTCATTCAGAAGATCTTACCACCAAATCATGCAGGACACCCTGACCTTGTCCATCCTTTTTCTGACCTACAGTTCATCTTGTGCTTGCTCTAGTTCATAAGTCTGACTCTGGTTCGCAAGTCTGACCCTGCAAGTGGGCTCTTGGGGGACAGTCTAGCTGCCTGCTTCTGTTCTTGGGTCCTGACAGCCTGTCTCCTTGATCCTTCCTAACCTGAAAATGATCAGATTAGATAGCATTCAGAATCAAGAAACACTGTTCTGCCCCACCATATATCTTAATCTGATGAGGACTCTGATTCATCACCTAACATGAATGGAGAAAGAACATTTCGCCTCCTACCTTCTGGAAACAAGACAGAACAAAGTGATTGCAGTGTGAAAGCTTGTACTATATTGTTATTTCAAATGCTGCTGTCTGTCCATTGCTTAGAGGAATTCTTGGTTTCACAAGTCTCAGTAGGATACAACTTTTAAAAAAGCAGATTCTCTGAATTTGTACAATCCTGCATTAAATCCAGGAACAGCAAAGGAAGATAGGGGAGACCCCCAAGGTGCATATGCAGAACCTAAAGACTGCTATACGATTTGTTTGAAGAGATCAATCTTGTCCAGTTGTCCATGAAAGTCATAGGGGTACATTAGTCTTTGATGGGTTCCAGAGTATGCAGGACCCAAAGGGAATGTGCAGCACCCCAAGACAGATTCAACAAAAAAAATGCAAAGAAAATTGCAAGAATGATTAACTTACTGGGGTACCTCAGAGCTGTTTGCAGCTCCTGCTTTACTTCTCCCAATTCTAAACATGTTTATTCAGAAGAATATTTTCTTGATTTTAATGAAACTTATTTCCATGCAAGTAGGCTGACAATTGCAGCCTAGAAGGACTTAGGAAAGTTCATAATATTCAAAGGCACATGCACCCCATGACAAACAGCTGCTCTTTAATCAGCTCTGGACAACTGCAAGTGGTTTTAAACAAATTTTCTAAACCAAATAGCTGCAAGATATTTTATCAAATGGAAAGTGCTCTCAGATAGCCCAGAATCAGTACAGATAATTTCCATGCATAGCAGATGAAACTAGCTTTTGACAAATGATATGGCAGCTGTAAGCACGAAACACCACTTCTAAATACACATGGCCTTTTAGCCATTAGCTTGGGTTTTTAATTTTGATTATATAATTAGCTTGTTTTTGCTCTCTCCTTTGACCTGCTTAACCTTCTTCCCCTATGCCAAGGGCTCAAATGGTTATCTTTTGCTTGCTGGAAAAGGACCCACCATTGATTTTATTTACATGATTGTTCTGGTGACTTGCAACTAATTCATTAACTCTGCTGGTTATCTATTTCTCTCCAAACTTTGCACTTTGGGATGAGATGTAAAGGGGCTCAATTGACCCACTAAAAATCCTTTATTTTTAAAAAAGGAAAGGATTGTGGTTTTGGAGATCAGAATAGGAAAAAAGTAAGATATCCAAGGACTGTGAATGCTACACTGCTATTCTCACCACTTCATTATATTTTAGGAGAGAAACAGAGTTCCTGAAGTTCAATGGGAAATTAAGAATTTGGCGAGCTGCTGCCAGTCTGAGTAGACAATACCGACCTTGATGGACCAATGACCTGATTCAGTATAGGGCAACTTCATGTGTTCATGTGATGTCAGGAGGACTTGCCTAAAATCCAAGTTTTGTAACCTGGGATATCCTTCCCACTAACAGCAAAAATTGTGGGTGAGAGACATGATCACTTAGCAGTGAGAGAAAAGCCAGGGCTCATTCATCAGTTTGAGATGCAGCAGTTTTAGTTGCTTCATGCTGACTTCCATCTGTGCTGCCATAGACTGTGGTGTACTTGCTATACACCACTTGCGTAGCTGCATCCAAATCAGCCTCTGACATTCATAGTCGCCTGATAAGTTGAAGTTGTGACGGAATGCAGAAGGCCTATTGGGGCTTACCTTGGTACACAGCATTCAGAATGCCCATGACTGTTTTGCTCACAGTAGGAGAAAGCTGCATCTGTCACAGGCTCTGTCATTCACATGACTGAACTCTTACTCTGCATATGCTTAAAGCCACTCTGTTCTTTATTAATGCTGCACGTGGTCGAGGGCTGACCCTTGACACCAAAGACACCTTGCAGGGCTTGGCTCTGGGGATCGTGGTACTCTAGATAAGCAATCCAAACTCACCCGCTCTGCATGTTTGGAGTCACTGTGGGCTCCTGGCTTCTCATTAGCATCTGCTTCCTGGTTGTTTGCTGTGGGAACAGAGCTACCGGTCACTGCATTTGGCCCACTTGCTGCTGCCTCTAGTTGCTGCTGCGGAGTTTCCTCTTGGGCATTCTTCACCTCAGAATCTGGGCCCGTCTCTGTCGTCATGGTTACTAATTATTCTGCATTGGCAAAGTAAAACAAGAGGAGGGATTAAATGTGCAATCCTGACTTTTGAAGCAATCAAGCACATACACTTCCTTAGCCTGTAGGGAAACGCATGGATCCTGGTGATGTCTCACACATCGGCAACTGCAAGGCAACGTCACTGTAGAAAGGCCTCCAAATCAAATCCTCATGATCAATGAATCTGCCACTTGGACACCACAGTCTATTCTCAAGCACACCACAGGGATGTAATTGTTTGAAGTAAACGTCTCCTGGTGTAGCTGGCTGATATCCAGATGTTCACTGCCATCCTTTTGAAACTCAAGATTGCCAAGTGGGCATTTTAAGTACAGAACCTTATAGCAGAAAAGCAGAGACCCATAGAACACCTTTTTCCCCCACAATGCCCAAGCTCCTTAGCAATCCACAGAACAACCAACTCAGCTACTGGTTGCCCCTCATTCTTAAAAAATTGATTTCCCAGGTGGGCAAAACTCACCCCAGAAGAGCATGGGAAAGACATTCACAATGTAAGCTATAATGCAATTTTTCTGCAATAATAAATGCAATGAGAAGCGTAAGGCATTCCATACAGTAAAAGCACTGCAGAGATGACAAATAACAACAGGTGTTTCTTTAAAATAAGGAACACACAGCCACCACATTACAAGTCATATTCTAAAAAGGTCAAGAGGCACTGCACAGTACACAGAGAGGATGACGAATCTGTCTAAAGGATGCATCTTTCCCTTTGTACTCTTTAAAAGCATGGCATAAGAAACCACATCATGCACTGGATGTAGGGCTGCTCTTGAAAAGTGTTCAGAAACTTCAATTAGTGCAGAATGCTGCAGCCAGGATGTTTACTGTAATGGGCTGTAGGGACTATATCACTCCAGACTGGGCCTATCTACACTGGCTGCTTATCTTGCTCCTGGGCACAATTCAAGGTGCTGGTGTTAATGTTTAAAGCCCTACATAGCTTGGGACCAGCACACCTGAACGACTGCCTACTCCCTTATGAACCTGCCTGGCCACTACAGTCATCTACGAGGCCCTGCTTTGGCTGCCCCTGGCTTCTGAGATTAGGCGGGTGGCAAGACAGGAGAGGGCCTTTGCGGCGGTAGCAGTGAAACTCTGGGAGTCGACTTTTTTGCCTGTTTCTATGTGTGTGTGTTTTAACTTGGCTTTAATTATTTTAATGATGTGTGTTTGTTTGGCTTTAATGGTTTTTTATTTGTATGTTTTTAATCTGTTATCTGCCCCGGTGACCCTAATGAGGGCAGCAAGGCAGGGGATAAATTCTGTAAATAAATAAATGCGAAATCAGTTATTTATATAATGCAATACAAAGCATACTAGAGCTAAATTTTGGTAGCTATCACAGAGTGAACCAAATTTGAAGCTACCTTGTGCCAAGTCAAACCATTGGTCTGTTAAGGTCAATACTGCCTACTTTGATTGGCACTGGTTCTCCAAGGTCTCAGGTAAAAGCCTTGCTCATCACTTACTACCTGATTGTGTTAACTGGAGATGCTGGGATTTTCTATGTGAAAAACAGAATGATGTGCCACTGAGTCATGGCCCCATCCTATTTGCAGGTAAGACACACATCTCATATTTCAGCCTATGTGTGATCCAATTTCTGAAACACCTTTTTATTTACACACCAGTTCTGCACACTGAATGGCTCATTACTGCTTCCCCACCCTACCTAGACAAACACCTGCCTTCCTCAAGTTAGATGTATTTGTCAGTGTTGAATTATTCCCTAGCCATAGATAATTACCACCCATACCATCATTAACAGGCTTTCTAAATAGTCAGAATCGTAGTCCTGAGCCTGATTGTATACCAGAATCAATCTTTCCACTCACTTGTTCTGGAGAAAAACAATGTGTACAGATACTATGATTCAAAAGCAGGCACTCTCTGCTTGCTGAGTCCTGCCGTTGGGCAGACCACGTCCTGTGCATTGTCATCATGGCTTAACGAGATGGCAGACGTAACTGTGCATAAGGGCACAGATTAATGTGCTGGTGTCTGTGCCAAGCCGGAAACATCCCTCCAAATGACTATCATTGCTAATCGGTGCCCAGCTCTAAGGTTCTGTCCCAGGGCCAATACAGCCTACACAGCAGGTCCCACAGCTTGCCCAGGCTTATGGATGAACAAGATCCTAACAGACTGAGAAGCAGATTTTATTCAGATGTCTTCTTTGCCTGGATCTATCCAGAAACCAGAGTCCACTGCAGTCTTTTTCCACAGACTGTTCTGAAAGTTTCATTGTTGTCTTTCTCCCCCAAATCAGTCTGAAACACAGCAAACTATGCCTTTTGCTTCACCTTTTCTAGCCCAGAATGAATTCTCTGAGGAACCAGAAGAGAACACACCTTTAGCTGTTCAGGAAACTACATTCATTTCATCATGGGGTATCAGGGTATGTATTTTTGGAATTACATGAAAACATGGTGCAGACAAAAAGCTCCATTCCACTGTGTTTGGGATA
Organism: Gekko gecko; assembly: GCA_029375565.1. NCBI lineage: Eukaryota > Metazoa > Chordata > Lepidosauria > Squamata > Gekkonidae > Gekko > Gekko gecko. Next base: position 144,996,176 of record JAPDNY010000006.1, read on the forward strand.
TAATGAGCGGGAGAGGGTCACAGCAGCTGGAAGGTAGCCAGAGATCTTGGGAAAATATCATGGCTTAGTAACAGAGCACATATTTTATCTGTATAAAGTTTCAGGTTCACTCCCTGCTGTCTCTTGTTGAAATGATCTAAGATACAAAGCTGGGAAAGACTTCTGCCCAAGACCCCCTGCTAGTCAGAGAAGACATCACTGAACCGAAACAGTGGTTTCCAAACTGTGTTCTGGGAAACCTTGAAGCTCTTTAGAAAGCTATAGGAGATGGATTCCTTAATGAGAAAATCAGTTATGGCTTCTCTGAAAACCAGGTGGCCCATCACTATTGCTCTTTCCCTGCAATATACAGCCACAGGGGGATGTTGGGTGTGTTCTTGCTCACATTCAATTTTTTGCAGGATGATAATGACACTCAAAGGTCTGCCCAGTGCCCTGTGTCTTGCAGGACTCCCTAGAATCTTCCACAATGAACAAGAGGGTTGTGGTAGATGGGTGGAGATTCCTTGGCAAACGAGTATACACGGAAAGGGTTTCCTGAATGTAAGAATACTGAAAGGTAATAGGCACATTGAACTAATGGCTGGCTTCTGTATAGGGCTGCTTCTTATACCAAATATTAGCAAGCAGGGAACCTTTTAATAATGTGGTTGACTTCTTGAAAATGAACAGCACATCTGACAACTGAAAACTAGAAAGAACTGTACAATGTGTGCCTCTCTGGAAAGTGCATGTGCAGAGTAGCATTTTGCCAACAGAGAGCTGGGAAAGAAGCTGTTAGAAAGTAAGGTTCAGCCATGAAATCACCATTGTTCCCTGGAAGTTCTCACTGTACATATGAATAAAGAACAGCAGATCAAGTTACTACCAAAGTTTATTTAAAAATAACTCTATCTCTTTGTGCATATGTGTTTGTACACACACACACATATACACATACACCCATGTATATATAACAAAATTATAGTTTCCTCACATTATGGAGAGCCATAGGAAACAATTAGATTCATATTACCTCTCACCTCTTCTAATGAACTGGGATTTAGGATTTCTCTCTCACTATCAATAGCTATCTTAATAAAACCTGAGACTCTGCACTTATTACAGGTATCTTAGAATAATTAGTGACTGGTCTCTGTATTTTTCTGTATTAGATTTGAATTTTACACAGCTCCAATTCTCCCTGCACTTCATAGCCCCTTGGCTCTGATACTTGCTTTTTATTACCTCCTACATAAAGAAGACCCACTCATTCTATCTGAAGAAATGGACCCTAGTCCATAAAAGCTTACACTAGAATAATTTTCTCTTAATATTTAAGGTGCTGCAAGACTCTCATTTAGTTTTGCTGCAAGAGACTAAGTAGTCCTAAAAAACACTCTCCTGGGAGTAAGCCCCATTGAGTAGACTTGTTTAGGATTGTTCTCTCTCGCACACAGCTCCCCCTCTGGAATTAATCATGACACTGGAAATCAAAGCCTACTTGGTGCTGGTTAGAATGCTCTGCTGCTTCCAAGAGTTTTGTCCAATGACATGTTGTTTTCAATACTAAACTGAACAAGACATCAAAATGACCAATACAGTTTTGAACTGGAAATGCAGCAATAAATGATTTGGTAAGAACACTTGAGGGAATAACACACACACACACACTTCAAAATCCCCCTTTGAAGAGTCATTTTGTTAGCTTTCCCTTCTGACCACCGGTAAGAAAGACAGTCAGGCTCACATTGTTTTGAAGAACAGCCTTGATATGGATGAATCCCATAATCTGGTTAAAACAATACTCAGATGTCCCCCAGGTTTTCTCACAAGTACCCCAAAAGCAACCGCACCCTCCAACAAGCAATCAGCCCAAAGTTTTGGGGCAGTTGGTCCTCCAATGGGTAGCTGCATGTGAAGGGTATGGAAACTGTATAGTCTCAATTACTGGAGAAAAACTCTAGAAACAATCCTAAACAGATTACCTCAAAAGTAAAACCCATTTTATGCACTGAGGCTTACTCCCAGAAAAGGGTTCTTAGGATTGCAGTCTCTGGCTTTCCTGTTTTGGCTAGATACCCACAAGTAGGGGCCTTTGTTTTCCTCACAAAATTAAATTTAGTCACAGGCTGCATTTACAAAGTAATTCCACACACTAAAACCACCAAGCTGTGCACTCTTAACACAGTAGGGTTCACACACAGCATGTGCAACATTCACAGAAAATGAACTTTTTGATGATCCCACGCAGTGTTTTGCCTCGCTGCTTTAAAAAAGCAACCTGAACATTTCTGTTCTGTGACCAAATCTGTCTGACTGCTTGCTAAGGTCACCTGGCTGCAGCCTGGAGATTCCCTCTTGACCTTTAAATCTGCAGCTAAAAAGACAAGGCAGTTGTAGATTCTCTAATCTGTTGTGTTCCTGGTTACTTTTGTTCATCTCCCTTCCCCACCTGCTGGAATGTGTCAAAACTTTATGGCTGCAGCAGCAGCAGCAGCACCCAGGGGTGCATTCGCACTTCATTGGATATTGTGCTATCACAGCACTGTAGCATACATTTGCACCAACAGCTGTGCAGTAACCCTGCTAGTGAACATGAAACACACTCTGGATTGCTAGTGGGTTGGGGGGAAATGTCATGTCCCTTTAATAGAGGTTTAATGGGCTATTATTCACCAGGTGACATTATTTACCTCCATGTCTAGCAAAGCTGCCCATTTCCACTCTGAGTTTTGACCTCCAGGCCCTGGAGGAATTAGATAATATATACTTACTTCTTGGACACTATAGCTGTAAGTGAGAGGTAGGAACTTTAGCCTTATCAGTCTTGCCAAAGTCTACAGGAAAGAAACAGGTGGGTTGGCTATTCTACAACAGGGAATTAAAAGCCTGCTAGATCCAGTGGTTGTCATTCCTACTTATGCACAAAGAACTTTTGAGAATCCCCCACTATCCTTTGAGTGTGTATTCACTGAGCTGTTACATGGATGGCTCTTTAATTTGGTTTTTGGATTCCACCTTCATTTCAGCTGCAGCTACCTGAAGAAGCCAGAATCTGTACAGCGCCTACTCTCTGCTCCCTTAACAGGCATCTTTATTTGTCGGGTGAGTCTAAACAGTGGCCGAGATTAAGCATCTAGACAATACTGCAGAAGGAAGTGTGCAGAGATAAAAAGTAAACAATGCAGACACCATTTGCCTATGTGTGTGTAAAGATTCAGAAGCAAAGCAGTCTTACCATGGGAGTACAATGCAAAAAGACTGGAAACTGTTCAAGCACAAAGCAGCAGCTTTCTCTATAACCTATCCTGATACCCACCCAAGTAAGGATTCAGAAGAAAACAAATTTCACTAAAATCATTCTGTGTCCCCTAGTGGAGCTGTGCCTGTGACAGACTGCACTTTTTAAAAAGCTTAGAAGTGCTGTACAGAAAGGTAAGGACAGTGAAGGGTTAATTCTTCACAGAGCCAGAGAGCCTTGAGTGACAGGCTGCTCCAAGAGATCTGATTGGTTAGCATCAGGTGAGCAGAGAGACTTTAGGGCTGAATGCAGTGGAGATTTTCTTTCGGAATTCAGCCCTGATTGAGAACAATTTAACACAGACAGGAAAAGTGGGGGAAAGTTGGCAAGGATGAGTGGGTAGTTAGATGAAGACCCCCATATGGACCTAAGAAAAGGAACAGATCTTCTAATGAGAGGAGAATTTCCCTGCTCAGTCAAACAGGGAGTTAGTTCCAAAGAGTGCAGAGATCCCTGGTTTGGTGAGGTTAGAAACTGCCTTTGGAGACTTTAAGAGTCAGTTAAAAACTCAAGATGAGTACCAGTGTTTCAAGAAAAGGGGTTTGGGTACTGGAAAGAATGTATCAATTCTCTGGAAACCAAACAAGTCAGAGAATACTTAAAGAAAGTATACTAGAGTGTTCAGGGGAAAACTCTGGAACAAAAACCTCTCAGCATCAAGATTTGTCAGCTTTAAGAAACTCTCATTAGTCTAAAACGTAAGAACTAAAGTCTGTGCATGTACCGGTTTTACCTCAGAAATTTTACCCATGATTTCACCTAACCTTCCCCTGCTGTGCTGAATAAAATATTTTGTTATTTTGGAATATAAAAACATCTCTAGTGCTATTTAAGTTAAAGGGGGCTCCCAATCCTTCCCTCAGGTTCCTGGGCTGAGCAAACAGCCAAAATACTATACTGTGACAGAGTGGGACAGCCAGAGTTCTTCAGGAAAGAAGAAAACATATTACTAGAGTGGCTCAGTCAGACAAGGAAAGAAAAAGAGGGAAAATCTTGCCTCTGAGGGGGGCATAGAGGGGGGGGGCACGTCGTAGTGCCATATACCGTTAACCTGGAATTCACCCTAAGGGAACAGGGTGTGGACTCTGTTGAAAGGCAGTTTTCCCTACCTAGTCTGTGCCCAGGGCTTCTGACCTCCCTCCAAGCATATGACAGGCTTGCTTGTGCAGTGAACAAGATGATGTTGACAAACCCCGCCCACGCCATCAGCCTGTGCCCTGGAGCATGAAATTTGATTAACCAAATAGTTATCTACTTCGCTTGTGTGACTACACATGTCAGCAAGGATCAGCAGACTACCCAGCCCTGTATTAAAACCCAGCCTCTCCCAACACTCTCCTGCAGCACAGAATTCCAATGATCGGTAACACCCAGTCCAACATCTTGCTTAGTTAGACCTTGGCTACTCTTGCTCTGAACAGTCCCTGAAATTGTTCTGCCCTCGTAGAGGCACCCATGCCTGTCTTGTTTCATCTTGCTGGAGTTATTCAAACAACTGCAAAACAGATCGCCTTAAAAGAAAAGAGTGAAAATTATAGTCTTATGGCAGGTTCGACACAATGTCATTAGTGAAAGAAATGCATAAGGAACAACCACATGATCATACACATGCCTTCAAATATTCATGTGCACAAGGCTGGGTAATACTAATTTAGCCAGGTTGGTGAAAAGATATATATTAAATTCATGCATTATGTGTTTGCTGTGATGAACCCAGGTGTTTCTAGTAGGAATTGTAACACACGCAACCACTTTTATATGCACAAAAAAGTGGGGTTCAGGGGAAGAGCAACACATGACCCTAACACCAAAACCATTACATTAAAACATGGGAGAGGTTGCTTCAAAAGCTGTGCAGAAATTTGGGAGGGGGTATTTTAAGTGGAAAAGGAGCATATGGAAGGTCCCATGTAAGTTTACTCAAATGTAAGCTGCAATCAATTCAATTAGGGTTTACACTTTCAAAAGTGTACTTGGGATTGCAGCTTTAACCTGTTATCCTAATGGGGGCTGACTGAGAATAGGAAACTCTGCCTTTGCTATTGCAGTTCACCTACATCAGATAGGACCAGCTGCCCTCTACCAGCTTCAAGTTACCTTAACCAGTTTAAAAATCAAGGTATAATCTCTCTGTTAGAGATGCATCAGATAAAGGAGACATAGTTTCTTATGCCATTCATATTGCATTGCCAAAATGTTGTAATCTTTCCAGCTGGAATTTCTGTACTCCCAGACAGGCCATCTCTCCTGATTCAGCCAAAGGTCCTAAAAAGTGAAGACTGTGAGCAGGATAGATTTACACTAAAGAAAAGAGTGTTTTTATAGGAAAATCTAAATTTTACATGGTATTTATAGTAAAAAGGTTAAAAAAAAAACCCTTATAGAATGGCAAAAGAAGGTAGAAAAAATGCACTGACTGGTGCAAGATATAAATCCAAACTAGGTTCTAAAGCTTACTTTCTGATACATTTCTTTGTTTTATACCACCTTAAGATTGGCATCTTTTTAGCCAATGAAAGAACAGGTTAGGACAGTCAATTATAGCCAGGTGACCAAGTGCCTGTGAATGATCAGCGCAACTATTGGCTATTCACACCTAGTGACTGTCAAGTAGGAAAGAAAGATCGTTCCAGCAAACTTATCACTTACACAACACACCTATCACCTAACTAGGAAGGGCTACAAGGTGGCTACTGAGACTGTCAGACTCAGATGTAGTTCTATATTCACATCTGCATAAAATAAGGAGATTTCTCACAAAGAGAAGGGGAGAGACTTTCAGACCTAGCCTCAAAATGGAGATTGTAACTAGGTGATTACCGTTCTAATGGCAGAAAGTGAAGAGGACCTAAAGAGCCTCTTGCTAAAGGTCAAAGAGGAGAGCGCGAAAGTTGGCTTGAAACTCAACATCAAAAAAAACTAAGATGTTGGCAAATAGAAGGGGAAGTCATGGAAGCAGTGACAGAATTCATATTCCTGGGATCCAAGATCACTGCAGATGGTGACTGCAGCCATGAAATTAAAAGACACCTGCTCCTTGGGAGGAAAGCGATGGCAAACCTAGACAGCATAGTAAAAAGTAAAGACATCACCCTAACAACAAAAGTCCATATGGTCAAAGCAATGGTATTCCCAGTAGTAGTGTATGGCTGCGAGAGTTGGACCATAAGAGAGGCCGAGCGCTGAAGAATAAATGCTGGAGATTTTTGAGAGTCCCTTGGACTGCAAGGAGATCAGATCAGTGAATCCTAAAAGAAATCAACCCTGACTGTTCCCTGGAAAGCCAGATATTGAAGCTGAAGTTCAAATACTTTGGCCACCAAATGAGAAGGGAGCACTCATTGGAGAAGACCCTAATGCTGGGAAAGATTGAAGGTAAAAGAAGAAGGGGATGGCAAAGGATGAGATGGTTAGACAGTGTTATCGATGCAACGAACGTGAGGTTAGGCAGACTCTGGAACACAATGGAGGACAGGAGGGCCTGGTGTGAAGTGGTCCGTGGGGTCACAAAGAGTCGGACTCGACTGTGTGACTGAACTACAACAACTAGGTGATCCAAGTTAGAAAGGTAGAGAAAGCAAGGAGTTCTACTTTTGCTGGTCTTGAACCTCTTGCTAATTAATTTCATTGCATGACAGCAAATTTTGATGTTTTGAAAAGAGAATGGTTTTTAAAACAAAAAATTCTTGTTCATCATTTCATAAGTTCCTTCGCCTTCCTTTTACAGACTAGTTCACTGTTTAGGGGACAAAACGTATTTCTAGTGCATCACCTGAATGTTTACGCAGTGAACACCATCACATTTGGAAGAAAGAAACACATTTTAAAATGTGTAGTACATAGGGTTGCCACTCCAGGTGGTGGCTGGAGATCTGGGATTACAACTGTTCTCCAGTTAACAGAGATCAGCTTGCCTGGAGAAAATGACTGCTTTAATATGCATCTTCTGTGTCTCTTCCCTTCATGGTTTTTGACATGTGGTAGACAACCAGCTTTCCAAAGGTAAAAAAAAAAAAGGAGGAGGGGGTCCCCTTTGACCAACCAGAAAGTTGGGGATCATCAGGGTCAAAAACCATGTAAGATAGGGACTGCATTAAGGAGAAGAATTGGGTGAGGCTGAGTGAAAAATCTGGATGGATCCAACCTGATGAAAGCACATTGTCTGCTCTTTTATTTTTCAGGATGAAACCAATTTCTAACATCCTTCTCTATCATAAAAATAATCCATACCCCCTTGAAAGTTTTAGTTGCCTGAAGCTTTTTCAGGTATAAAACATCTGTCTGCAAGCAGAACAACCTGATATGCACACAGTAATTTGTATCCAGTCACTCCATATATTTACATAAATGATATTAAAATATTCTTCATTACTCCTTTTCAGGGCTGCTTTTTCTTTTCTTTTTTTGGAAAAAGAGATGCCAGAGCTCTCAAGAGGGAAATGAAGTTTTCAATCTATATACTGAAAAGCTCATGAACTTTTAAACATTTTAAAAAGAATTTTGTTGAAGAGGTTTTGGAACTCCATTCCAGTATATTCCTCCAGAAAAAGCCCTGCTCCTTTTCCTAGTAAGTCCTAGCACTGTCAATGTCCAGGTTTCTAAGCAGGCACTGCCACAGGAATTTTGAAGTCTCTTTAATGATTTCCCCCTAAAAAGTACAAATGTGAAACTGGGACTTCTCCTGACGTGCATCACTTTTCATTTACTTATGCTGAATCTCATGTACCATTCTGATGCTCAGTCACCCAGAGAGCACAAATGTGTCAACAACATTGTTTAACCCAAAAATCTGTACATCTGTGACATGGAACACGTTCCAGTTTGCACCCTTAACCTCTTGTATGATAGCTCCCTTTGAACATTCTCTGTTTTAACAATTTAACAATTAAAAATTAAAATAAAACTACATTCATCCTGTCTCCCTTGCTTCAAAGAGTCATGGACCAGCAACAGCTGACAGCAAAAGTCACAAACGATGGGCAGTTTAGGCAGGCAATATGTAGTTTGCTTCAGTGCAGTGGTAGTAGTGGTGTGTATAAAAAATGGAAATGTATCCACTAGATTGTGGCTTGGGATCTTCTAGGACAGGACAAAAGTGCTAGCTATCCAACATACAGCACTGGAAATGTGGGATGTTCATTCAGATGAGATAAAAAGCTTCCAAAAATATGTTGGCAAACAGAGAAAACTTCATAGTCAGACTGCGGGATTTGCACTTTCTTCCTGTTATCAGTGAACTGAGCCACCCAAATTCAACATTCCAAAAGAAACCTTTAGGTCAGTGGCAGAGTGCAGGCTTTCAAGCACAATGCCTCAAATTCATTCCCTGGCATCTCCTAGATCCTAGCCCAACACTTTGACCTCTGAGGATATCTCACCCAGTTCCACTCAGCAAAAGTCTCTCCTAAACATCACTGCCTTGCACTGCTCCCTAAAGGTAAGATTATTTTTCTGACCTTTTCAGTAGGGCATGCTGATGTACATAGGCTACTACAGAGAGCCAGTTTGGTGTAGTGGTTAGAAGCACTGACTCTAATCTAGGAGAACTGGGTTTGATTTTCCCACTCCTCCACATGCAGCTGCTGGTGTGACCTTGGGTCAGTCCCAAGTTCTTTCAGAGCTGTTCTCTCACGAGTAGTTCTTGAAAGAACTCTCTCAGCCCCACCTACCTCACAGGTTGTCTGTTGTGGGGAGAGAGAGAGGAGATTGAAACCGATCCTAGACTCCTTTGGGTAGTGAAGGGTGGGGTATAAATCCAATCTCTTCTTCTTCTACAGGAAAAGCCTTGAATGAGTGAAGGTAGATCTCACAGCACTGAGTGATGAGGCAGTTGATAAGAGTGATTGAGAGGAACAGGACTGTCACACAAGTTCACAGAGGGAGAGACTATACTAGATGCTGTACAAAAGGATATCATGGTATCTAACAGAACACTGAGTGATTTGCACCACTCATGAAAGCTGCAAAACCAGACCATCCTACAGAGAATATAGGGTTTTCTACAGATTCAGAAGCTTTGCCGCGTATGCAGAAAAATGACCCCTTCCCATTTCATGACTGAGAAGAAGTGAACATAATTCAAGAGTCATGGGATGCTGAGAGCTAGTTAAAGGAGAAACCAGGGAGGAGGCAGAGGAGAAGGAGAATAGAGATTGATTGGATTTAAACCCCACCCTTCACTTGGAGTCTCAGAGTGGCTTACAAACACCTTTCCCTTCCCCTCCTCACAACAGACACCCTGTGAGGTAGGTGGGGCTGAGAGAACTCTAACACCAACTGCCCATTCAAGGACAGCTCTGACAGAACCATGGCTTGCCCAAGGTCATCCAGCAGCTGCAAGTGGAGAAGTGGGGAATCAAACCCAGTTCTCCCAGATTAGAGTCCGTGCACTTAACCACTACAAAAGACTCTTGAGTGCTTACTGTAGCTTGGAAAGGGAGACTTGGGGTGAGGGGGTGAGGAAAGGTTTGCATACTGTTGCTTTTTCTCACAGTTCCTCACAGGCTCCAAGCACCTATAGAATACACACATGCTTAAAATATATATACACATACACACATATTTCTCCACATCCAACCTTTTAAGTAGGGGTGTGCATTCGGGAATCCCAAAACGGAAAAAAACCCAAAAAAGCATTTTCGGGTTTTTTTCCAGCTTTCGGGATCCCAGACAGGCTATTCACTGTAATCTTCGAATTCCAAAAAATAAATCCTGGAAAATTCGGGATTTTTTCGGCATTGCCGAAAAATGGCGTTGTGGGGGTTTTAAACTGTTGAAGGGCCCGGGAATTCCTTTTCCCGCGATTTCCCCCTCTTTCCTGCCTTTTCCTCCTGTTTCCAGGGGGGGGAGGAGGCTCCAGACAGCCAATCACTGCAATGCATTTGCAAAATGCATTGCAGTTTGCAAGTTTGCAAGGCTGTTGTTGCTGCCTGCAGTCCAACCACTAGTTTGCTCCTTTCCTAGGGAAGGAGCACTGTGGTGGCCAATAGGGTTCTGGCATCTGCTCTCTGGCCAATCACAGAAGGTTTTTCGTTTTTGAAATCCTTCTGTGTATGCTCAGAGAGCATAAAAGGAGCCAGTCTCTGGGCTGACTCTCATTGCTGTGTTCCTGGATCCTGCTGGCTGGTGAGAGAGAGCTGCCTGGCTTGGCTGTTGGAGATTGTAGCTGGCTGGCTTCTGCTGCCGCTGCTCCTGAGTCTGCCCTGCTTTCCTCCCTGCTCTTCATGGACCTCGGATCTATACCTCAGAAGACTTCAGACTGGTTTGATTTATTAGGGCACTTTTAAATTTAATTTCTTTTCTCTTTATTTTATTCTTCCTTAGGGTTGGTTTGGGAGAGACCTGAGGTTGGTGGGTTGGTGATTGCACATGGTCTGCTGCTGGCTTGGCAAACATGCCCCCTCACACCACCACCACACCTCTCAGGTTTTTTTACAGGGGGAATCTGCTTGCCTGATCCATTCCCATAGGAAACAATGGAGAACTGGGGGCACCCTCTTTGGATGCCCCTAGAATTGGACCCCCGGTCCAATCTTTTCAAAACTTGGGGGTCTTTTGGGGAGAGGCTCCAGCAGCTACAGTCCAAATTTGGAGTCTCTACCTCAAGCCCCCCCTCTCCAGCCCCCTGCAAACTTTCCAGAAAATTTTGCCATTAAAGTCAATGGCCCCATTGGATATAATGGACCCGAATTTTTCGGGAATCCCAAAACTTTTCGGATTTCAATGCTTTACCGGTATAGGTATTCGGGTTTTTTCGGGAATACCAAAAAAATTCAGGTCCAATATGCCCAAATCTGAATTTTACCGAATTATTTTTTTGCACACCCCTACTTTTAAGCAGGAAGCCTTACAATCTTCCTAGTTACACTTGGGCCTGTGTTGATTTTTGAATGTGTGTAGGGAAATATGGCAGAATTGGTCATCCAAGTAGAGGCTAAGATCAAAAAACAGAATATTTAATGTTTGTAAGCTGTGCCATAAGAATAACTGTAAAATCTCTCCTGAGGAAGAAAACATTACTTCAGAAGTATCCTCCTGTGAACTTCCAGCCTTTTGCCAAGGATGAATGTCCGGTTTCACACATACTATTGATCTTCTTGCCAGAATGGCCAAGGACACCCTGCTAAGCAAACATGGTCAGTTTGAGGCACAGAGCTCTGGTCTCAATAGCTTATTCTGAAAGACCAAACTTGCATATAAATCCAATTCCTTCAAGTTCTTGATGATGTAGCAAAGCAGCTCTCAGACTAACAGCCAGAACCAGGCAAAACATCACCCCCAGAACAACAGTGGCCTTGTTTGAATCAGCATGTTTCAAGTGAATAGAGTGTTGGACTTCAAGCGAGGAGAGCTGGGATCTAAATCCTCAGTCAGCCCTGGACTTGCTGGGTGGCCTTGGGTTATAATTTCATGCTGGAGAAGGTGTCAAATGAAGGATCATTCCTACAGATGCTGTAAGTCTTCAACAGAGTTACACTGTATAGGTTAAGAGCAAGCAAAGTTAGCAAAATCATATGCAGATCTCAAGGCTACAATAGCAGAAGGAATCTAAACAAGACATCAGAATTGAGGAAGAGTATTTCAAAAGGGATGCTTGTCAGTTCAAAATGAGATGGACTCAGTGGGGTGTTTTCAGGGCCAGATTCAGTACCATATAGCATTTCTGAACAACAGTTTAGCATCTTTTCATTTCCTCCCATTTCTCCAGGAAATGCATTTTCCTAGTCCTCATGGGGGGAAAAACTTTGAAAATGCAGAGGCTGTGTGCTGTTGACTTCAAATGGCAGTAGTCCCGGTGGTTCAAAAATGGGCCCTTACAAACCATCTTTTCTATCTTCCATTTCTAACTCTTGTCCCACCATTCACCACAGCTGTGGTTTCCATCCCATTCTCCCCAGTTCCACTGCTGAACTTTTTTTCTAATACACAAGCAGGAGATAGTTAAGAAAGGGAGAAGTTGTTATGTACTGAGATAAGATCTAGCACTTAGTTAACTCTCTGAGTTGAAAATACCTATAACAGAAAGGTGTGTGAGAGAGAATAATATCACTGCATGGAACAGTACCTCTCTCTCTCTCTCTCTCTCTCTCTCTTTCTCTCTGTTAAGTCATAGCTGACTTATGGTTTTTCAAGGCACAGAGGTTGCCTGCCTCTATGTTGCAACCCTCAAGTTTCTTCGTGGTCTCCCATCCAAATACAAACCAGGGTCAACCCTACTTAGCTTCCAAGATCGGGCTAGCCTGGGCTATCCAGGTCAGAGATGCACAGGTACTACAAAGTTATTGATCTTCCCCATCCTGATTTAGGCTCACAGTGTTCCCTACATATACTCATCTCTTCAATAAGTATGTGAGTAATGGCATCTTGTATCCAAATTTAAAAATTAAGGTTGTTCATGTTTTAAAGAGAGGGTGAAGATTTCTAACAATGCCTCCCACTGCAACTCCCACCTAGCCCTCAGTGCTGTTCCTGAGGATTCACTGACTCCAGGAACACTGCTTGATGCAGGGTCCAGTGGGCTGAAGCATGTGCGGAGGGGAGAAATGGGAAATTCTTGCTGTGTGAGGTCCAGTCCATAAGCAGATCTTGCCAGACCCAAGCGGATGGCTGCCTGCCACGAACTGGGATCATGGCGCTCAAATGGGCCCTTCTGCAAAGCTGAGGAGCCTGGTCAATTACTTGTGTTGCCTGGTTTCTCACACCTACTGCATCTCCTGGTCGTAGTTTAACGGACAACATTAAAAGTGATATGTCCACAACACTTTTGCTGACAGAAAGTCAGCACTGCAAATATTACCTGCACCTCAAACTTTCTTTAAAAAACAACCCTCACATGGTTAGAAAGGTCAGGCAGACAGAGCGCGGCTGCAGCAAGGCCACCAGCCTCTTCTGGCCCAACCTACTAACTACTTAGCAGTGCAATCCTAAACTGAGTTACTTCACCCTAAACCCATCGCCTTTAAAGGGCTCAGAAGAGCATAACTCTGCTGAGAAATGAACTGTAAGCATATGATTCAGTATCACCACTCCATTACCTCTCCTCCCTTATGTTTTGTTCTCCCCTTTGTCTTGAGAGCTTGTAAGAATGCAGGAAGACTCTGAGCGACCCAGATTGTCTTTGCAGCTCCCCACTCCCTTGGGTCTGGCATTACCCTTTATTCCTCCCTGTCAAGATGTCTTCCACTGAAAGCACCCCTTTATCCTCTCCTGCACCATTGGCCTGCCCGACCATCCTGCCCCCCGCCCTGTCCCTTCTTGTCTGTATCCTCAACTCTCTGTCTTGCACACATTTCTCGCCTCCTTCTCCTCCCCCACCCCCAGCCCTGATACTCACTGCTGCTTGAGAGCTTTAATCACAAAAAGTTCAAACGAAAGAGAATTCATTTAATAGAGTTGTCACAGCTGATATTCCATGATGTAGACACTGTAGCCTCCGGCTGCAGGAGAGTGAGAGAGGCCATTTTCTGACTGGAGCAAGCCTTGGCACCTCTGTGACTTGGCTCCAGCCTTCAGAATGACATTGATCTGTTTCTATCTGTCTATCACACGCTCACTCAACCTCACCCTGTCTAGGAGAGAGATGCTTTTTACTTCCTTTCTACATTCCCCTTCCTACAATTATCTACACATTCTAACCCACCATAATAATTCCAAAAGTCTGCATGAGCTGCTTCACGCATTACGTTTTGTTCTGAAGGACCAATTCCAAGGAGCAAAACACATACAGATCCATGGTTTTAGACTGTCAAATGCACATAAGTGAGGGCATCTGTCTTTTTCTAGTCACAGTTCAGGTCAAGGCCACAATTTACATTTGCTTTCCATGACGGTAATTACATTAGTCTTCTACAGAATACTCCTCCAAGGGAACATGAAGTACCTTAAAGACTGACTACGCTTACTTGCAAAATATTTATTTGATGTAAATAAATCAATGTGTACACCCTTCAGCTTCTCAGATGAAAACAGCATCACAACTATAACACTATGTGGAGGAATATAGGCAGAGCCAACTCATCCAACCTGCTCGGACCCCAAGGAAACTTCAGGGTGAAACTCCTGGAAAAAACCCATGGGAAAAGCATCAAGTGGCTCCGTCAAGGAGTCCAAACCTGAACCCTGTGGGTTCCCAGGGCTAAGTACACGATAAATTAGTCTTTTTAAAACAATATGAAGTTTATTAAATACTTTAAAGAACAAATTCATTTCTAGGCAACTCAAACTCTTAAAGCCATGCAACCGAGAAAACAAAAGAAGCTAAACTTCTATCTAACACATCTAATACCTTGTATTAGATAGCACCATCTTAAAGTTTCAAAGTCAGACTGAGGCTTAAGTGTTCTCTGCATAGCCAAGCATATCATAGTCCAGGCCTCAGTCAACCAGAATCACAGGGTAACATGGTCTCTCTCTGGCTCCTACCCCAATTATAATCTCAGGCCACCTGATGCCAGGTGATGGTTCAAATCCAATCAGGATGCATTCGTTCTGGAACCCTCTAGAAGATTATGCCATCATTTCTGCCTTGCCCTCCCATCCCAGGACCCTAGAAGAGCTAATTATCACGTTCTTGACTCCAGCCTTGAAGATTATAAGAGCCATGTAGGCAGGAAGGTCCAATTACTGACACCTGCAATCTGGAATAGGCCTGTTAGTATTCATGGTAACCCTTGGGAGGAAGCAGGGGTGCTTTGCCTCACAGGCTCCTTGGTCATCACAGAAGCCATCGTCTGCTGGCTGAAGAGGGCATGGATCCACCTGCTGGTACCCTGTGAATCCTCTGGCTGGAGATGAAACCTGCTGCCACAGCTTCTGAATACCAGGCTTCAGATGGGAAAGGGTGAGGCGGAAAAGTGAGGAAAGAGACTGGAAGATGGAGGAGGAAAAGATGGAGCCAAAAGAAGGTAGAAGCATAAGAGCAGAGGAAGCCAGTAGGAGGATGCAGTGGAAGCTAAAGTGGTGGTGGAGGGATGAAAGTGCAGTGGAGGCTCCTGAGGAATCACATAAAGGTACACACACATAGGGCGGTCACCCACCAAAATTCCTAACTATAAATTATGGGTTCCGAACTGGCAGAGACTGACCAAAAGAGAGACCTTGGAGTCTTAGTAGATAACTCAATGAAAATGTCGAGACAGTGTGCAACTGCAATAAAACAAGGCCAACACTATACTGGAGATTATCAGGAAGGGAACTGAAAACAAATCAGCCAGTATCATAATGCCCCTTATAAATCAATGGTGCGACCTCATTTGGAATACTGTGTACAGTTCTGGCCACCACACCTCAGAAAGGATATTATAACATTGGGAAAAGTGCAGAAAAGGGCAACTAGAATGATAAAAGGGTTGGAACACCTTCCCTATGAAGAAAGGTTAAAACGCTTGGGGCTCTTCAGCTTGGAAGAACGACGGCTGAGGGGTGACATGATAGAGGTTTATAAGATTATGCATGGGATAGAGCAGGTAGAGAAAGAAGTACTTTTCTCCCTTTCTCACAATACAAGAACTCGTGGGCATTCAATGAAATTGTTGTGCAGTCAAGTTAGAACAGATAAAAGGAAGTACTTCTTTACCCAACGGGTGATTAACACATAGAATTCACTGCCACAGGAGGTGGTGGCGGCTACAAGCATGTATGGCTTCACAAGGGAACTGGATATGGAGCAGAAGTCCATCAGTGGCTATTAGTCACAAGGTATGGATAGGAACTCTCGATCTGGGGCAAGTGATGCTCTGTATTCTTGGTGTTTGGGGAGGGGGCAACAGTGCGAGGGCTTCTAGTGTCCTGGCCCCACTGGTGGACCTTCTGATGGCACCTGGTATTTTTAGCCACTGTGTGACAGAGTGTTGGACTGGATGGGCCATTGCCCTGATCCAACATTGGCTTCTCTTATGTTCTTATGTTAGATGAGTTAAAAGAGAACAACAACAAGTGAGGAGGTGGAGGCAGCAGCAGTGACAGCAACAATGGCAACAGCTGAAGCCTGATGGAAGACGAACAAAGAGGAGAAAAACACTAGAAGTGGGGGAAGGAGCCCTTAGCCATCTAGGGAGGATGGGGAGCATACATTGGCTGTAGTTGGGTGAACTGCAACTCTCCCTTAGTCAGATGCTGCGAACTGTGGATTCTGCATGCATGGAACCCAAGTAAAGATCCCTTTAAAAAGAAAGTGAGCTTGCCCTGATCCTTGCCATCACCCACTGCTATTCTCATACCATGCATCATGGTGCAAGCCCTCCACCTCCAATATTATGCACTGCTGAAGGCTCTATTCTGCCTCACGTATTCATTCCTTCTGTGATAGTCTGCTCTTGTACCAGTTTAAAAACAAAGATGACATCTGTTCTTTGGTTAATGATACATAATTTGTCCCATAATATGTTATCAACAGTTCAAAACATATTAGAGTGTGCAAAGGAAGACTGTACTACACAGTGCCTTAGCATTCCTGTTTATACATCTGACTAGAGACAGCATTCATTCAACTACCACCACTTCGAAATTTCACCTCTAGAGACCTAAGGAAAAGCAACGGAATCCTGAAGAATCATGCTAGCAAAACCCCAGTTTTACTGAAAGCCACCTTGAACATTGAGGATGGAGAAGCGGGACAGAAATGGGGCATCCACTTCAAGCAAAATCAGGATTATCCATGGTAAATATGTCCAAGGAGAGACTATAACTTAAGTATAGAGTGAAATTGTAAACAATGGGCCACAAGACTATGAAATGCACAAAGTAAAACATTTTATTGCCACAGTTTACTGTTTATTGGCTGCGGTGGCTCAAGTGGTTAAGACGCTGAACTGCAGACTGTGGAAGGTCAGTAGTTCAGCAGTTCAAGACCCGGGTGCAGACTGTGGAAGGTCAGTAGTTCAGCAGTTCAAGACCCGGGTGCCGCAAGACAGAGTGAGCTCCTGTCTCTAGTCCCAGCTCCTGCCAACCTAGCAGTTCGAAAGCAAGAAATTGCAAGTAGATAAATAGGTACCACTTCGGTGGGAAGGTAACAGCGTTCCGTGCACCTTGGTGTTTAGTCATGCTGGCCACATGACCACGGAAATGTCTTTGGACACCGCTGGCTCTTCGGCTTTGAAACGGAGATGAGCACCGCAACCCTAGAGTCGGATTCGACTGGCTTTCGAGCAAGGGAACCTTTACCTTTACCTTACTGTCTTTGCCCTGTAACAAAGTCTGTATCTGTGAACTGAGGATACCATTTCATGCATCTGATGAAGTGGGCTCTAGTCCACAAAAGCTCAGGTCTAGACTAGGGATGTGCCAAAAAAAAATTAAAAAAAATTCGGCCGGATGCGGATTCTGCCAAATCGGGCAGAATCAATTTCAGGGGGCAGAAAGACTCCCACATGTCAATTTCAGTAGTGCCATAGGGGAGTCTTTTGGCCAGCAGAATGTCAATTTCAGCCCCATTATATCCTGTGGGCCATTAAAGTCAATGACGAAAACATAGGGTATATTCCGGGGGTTGGAGGGGAGGGGGTTTGAGGGAGAGGCTCCAAACTTGCAGAGTAGCTCCTGGAGCCTCTCCCCAAGATACCCACCATGTTTCAAGAACATTGGACCAGGGGGTCCAATTCTACAGGCCCCCAAACAGGTTGCCCCCACCCCTTCCATTGTTCTCTATAGTGGGAAAACAAGTTCCTTTTTTCCCATGGTGCTATTAGTGGCTCTGGGGGGGGGAAGGGGTTTGAGGGAGAGGCTCCAAATTTTCAGGGTAGCTTTGGGAGCCTCTTCCCACATAAACCACAGAAAGCATGCCACAGTGCCACACAGAAACCCCAAAAGACCAATGGGAACAACATTTATACAGGCCCTGCCCTGTATAAATTGATGGTGCGACCACATTGGACCACTCACACCACACGCACCTAGAAAAGAATATTTATAGCACTGGGAAAAAATGCAGAAAAGGGCAACTACAATGATAAGAGGAGGTGCATTCAGATGAACCGAATGCACATTCCTAGTCTAGACTAAATCTGTTATGCTTTACAGTGCCACAGAACTCTCTGTAATGATTTGCAAATGGATGAGTCATAAGTTATATTTTATATGGTGTACACACGCTCAGCTTCTTTGTCTTTGATTCTGGCACCGAGGAAATAGAAAATCTCCCTCCATCTCTAGAAAATTGGATACATTTGCTCATCTTGAAGGTGGGGAGAAAGTCACATTGTTAAAAAAAAATCCAACTACTTATAGTGGAAGCATTGATTGACAGATGCAATGGAGGGATTAGCCTCTGAGAGTCAAAAGTGATCTCCATATCATCTTTGAAACAGTGACTTTTTAGACAGCTTTTAAAGTGCCATACTTCATACTCTCTTTCATGTGCTTGGACAGTTAGGCAGAAATCCACCAATACTTCAATTCTGAAGAGTAGCCACGTTATCCCCCCCATGCACTTCATTTTGTTTCAGCTACCACAAGCTAGGGGTGAAATATGCTAAAAGCAACACAGGTCTGCTCCTGAAACTGGCACCTGTGCATTGAGTTTCACTCACCACCTCCTCCAGAATCATGGAGGATCATTTACACTTTATAATGATGCCCTCAGATTATGCATTTCCCCGCCAATGGCAGCCAAATATGTGAATCAAGGGCCAGGAAACACACCTATTCAAGTCACAATACAATGTAAGTGATACTGTATGTCCCACTTCAACCATACTGTGCAATGCCAGCATTAGGGGAAAAAATAGTGAAGAGAAAGAGATAAGGAGGGAGCACGTTCATGTATAAACAGATAGGAAAGACGGTTATTCAGTGTGTATGGGAATTTATCCTCCTAGCATCCTGAAGTTCCACTGATGTCATGGAGGCACTCTGTCTCAACCCAACTTCCTTCTTTTATAAAACAGAAATAATGGCCTACCTTACACCGAACTATACATGATGGTGGTAGATGCCTGTTTTCCAATGAGAAATCTGCCCTAATCACATCTCAAGCAGTGGATATAATTTAAAACCTTGTACAACACAGCATGCAAGTGCTGCATCTGTGCATGCATATGCTGAACCCTTCTCCCATGTATCTTTCTGCAGGCATCAGAACACTCCTGCTAGTTGAGGCCAAAGTTCCATCTAGTCCATAATCCTAGCTCTCTTAGTGGTCAACTAGATGCCTCCAGGAAGCCCCAAAGCAAATGCCTCAGCAGTGGATGAGATGACTGAGTAATGAAATCCCAGAAAGTGGAGTTATCATGAGGGGCCAGCCTCAAGCCAAATAGTGTGCTATTACTGCTTCCTCACATAGGTTCCCAAACTTATTTGGCCTACCACCAAAAGGCTGTTTTAGATAGTTTCTGGACTCTTCTTTCTTTATGCTTCCACCACCCCCTTATTTGTATTCAACACTCCCCCCCCATTGCACCCAAGGCTCCGACCACCCACCTGGATCATTCCAGCATCCTCAGGGGGCAGTATTGCCCACTTTGGGAACTACTGCATCTAATGTCTGGGAACGGCTGCTCCTAAGCACCCCCTCCCCATCCCTCTAATAATGTCTGGATCAAATAACTGTCAGCCCCAACTGAAGCTAGAACTTCAAAATCCTTCCCAACACAGCCCCCCTCCCCTGGAAGAAGGCACTGATGTCAGTAACCCCTGCAGAAGGAGGACAGAGAGTAAATCTACAGTAGCAGAGTACTCAGTGGAAGCCCTGTACCAGTCCCAACAGGCAGCTGTGCAAAGAGCAGCAATCTTTTTTTCTTCTTCTAAATTTAAACACAGCCTGTGAGCTGTTTATGCTGCAGACTCCAATGCTGATGGTGAGCAAGGGCTTTTTGTTATGATTAGCAAATAAAGAATTCAGCATCACATCTCTTCCCCCCTCTCTCACACACATCAGCCAACTTCTCTTGATTTACAAGGCACAAAGAATATTTGCATATTTTCCATGACAAAGACAAAGCTTTTTCTTCAGAGAAGATACACTGCCAAAGAGAAACTTGGATTACTCTCTCTCTCTCATACACACACCCTGACCTCCCAGAGCCAAGATAACAGAGTGCCCCATTCCAGAGGATGAAGACTTGGTGTGTTCAGTAATGGCAAGCACCTATATTATTTCCAGCAGATACTTCTCTCTTCATTCCTTCCACCCATTCCCACCAGGCCTCACTTCTTGACCCCCTGTGCTTCCGTTCCTTTCCCCATACAACCGCCCTCCAAAAGAGGCAGAGGCAATATGGTCAGCGAGTGTTACGAGACTGGCTGTGGATTTTATGTAGCAACAAATGTCATCACGACAGACAAAGCTGGGAGTACTGTATTCCAGGACTTTTAAATGCAATCTGAATTTGGGCACAGAATTTGGCTTGCTAAGTTTTTTTTAAAAAAATGAAAATGAAATAACTGGTTCCAGCCCTCAGTGGCTGCAGACAGAGGGCATGCTACAGAAATGTTAAAGCATTTTTGGAAGAGGGTCATCTATGAAATAAGGTCATGGGAAAGCAGTTCTGGTAATCAGGGGCCTCTCCATAATTCTCAGCCTCTTTCAGTGTTACTGCTACCCCTCTCCCCTACTGATGGAACAGCCCCTGCAGTCCTTGTGAAAATACTCTGAATTCTTTGGAAACCCAAATATTGTGTTCCCAGATAACAGGGTTATATAAATTAAGCAATTCTAGAGGAATTTTTTTCATGAAGTGCTTCCTTTTCATTTCCTTGGCACCAAAATTATGGAATATCCTCCCAAAGGAGATTCAACTGTCCCCTTCTATCATTGTCTTTTGCCAGCAGGTGAAAACGTTTCTCTTTTGTCTGGCATTCCCTCTCTGATTCTCACTGACCCTCCTTCCTGTTCATATGTTTGTTTTAACTGTTTTATATATAGTTATGTATGTTTTTACATAGCTTTAAGGTTGATGAAGAAACTGAAATTGTTAACAGATTTTCTATTCCTTGGCTCCCATCATCATCCCAAGAAATCAGGAGATTGAGATTGGAAAGGGCAGCCATGAAGGAATTCATGCCGTAATATACCCCATTACTGTGTATGGGTGCAAAAGCTGGACAATGAAGTAAGCTGACCGGAAGAAAATGGATTTCTTTGAAATGTGTTGGAGGAGAGTTTTATGGATATCACGGGCTGCCAAAAAGACAAACAAATAGGTTTTCAAACAAATCACACATGAAACTACCTTTTACTGAATCAAAATATTGTTCCATTAGGGTCAGTATTGTCTACTCAGATTGGCAGCAGCTCTCCAGGGTTTCAGGTAGAGGTCCTCTGCATCATCTATTGCCTGATCCTTTTAAGAGGAGATTACAGAGATCGAACCCGGGACCTTCTGCATGCAAAGCAGAGGCTCTTTCACTGAGCCATAGCCCCTCCCTCATCAAATCATGCTTGAAGTCTCCATAGAAGCTAAAATGACTAAACTGAGAGTATTGTAATTTGGTCACATTATGAGAAAACAAGAGTCACTAGAAAAGACAATAATGTTGTCGAAGGCTTTCACGGCCGGAGTTCATTAGTTGCTGTAGATTTTCTGGGTTGTGTGGCCGTGATCTTACAACTAAATGAAAAGTCAGGTCCTACAATGCCAAGACCATGGCCACACAACCCGGAAAATCAACAGCAACTAAAGACAATAATGCTAGGATAAACTGAAGGCAGAAGAAAAAGAGGAAAATCTAACATGAGATGGATTGACTCAATCAAGGAAGCCACGGCCCTTAGTTTGTAAGACCTGAGCAAGGCTGTAAACAAAAAGGACATTTTGGAGGTCATTAATTCATAGAGTTGCTGTAAGTCAAAAGGGACTTGATGGCACGTAACACATATGTGTGTTTTAATTTGTTTTAATGTTTTTATCATTTGCTGCCTTGGGAAACCTAAGCTGGGATGCAAGGCAACCTATAAATGCTTTAAAACAAATACATATAATTGTGGGCAGGGGAATGTTGGAATGGTTTTGGGGAGGCAGCACGCAGGTACACTCTATGAGCCCTGCACTTCAGTTTCCCTTTCCCAGAGTCTCCCAGTTAACTTCAATATTATGTGACTCATGTGCTGATGGAAACAGCTGTCCTGCAGTGCCTTAGCTCTTATCGCGCCTTCTATTGTCTTCCTTTATGGCTGATCGCATGGTCTCAAGTGACTACCAAAAGCCACAGAAACCAATTAAGGGGCTATTAGTCATCTAACCAAGTGCCACATCCAAAAGGAAAGCCAACCACTTCACAGGTTACCTCACACAACCTGGACTGCACATGTGTTTCCATTTATCTCTTGTTGTTTCTATCTGCCGTCTTCCTGTAAAATCAACAGTTGTTCCCCTTTCAGATATTACAGCCACAAATATCAGGAGTATGCCAACAGAAACATATAATACCCTCAATGCTCCTGATATACAGAGTCAACATTTCATTAGGGAATGCATGGCTTTTCCATGTACGTTCAGCTCTGGTTAACATAAACATTCTTGTTCATGTGTACCAGTGTTGTAATGTGTACATGCAAAATCTCTGTGTTGCCCTGTTTACTGGGAGCACTGCAAGTAGTACATGCTTCCCTTGGTAGGCTCCAGTATAGGTGGCTGTAACAGTTGAAGAGGGGTGAAGACAGCCTGAAAAATCAGCTTGGGGAAGGAGACTTGCACTTTTGTTGGTGTCTATTCCCCTCCTCCCCATTCTGCCTGAAACATTAGCTGGGAAAGAGTCACACTCCCCCCTCCCACCAACCTGAAGGAGAATACCAGTGGACAGTTGGACTGGTCTGGTGCTGCCCACCTCGAATCAGATCTCCCTGGACAATGCCAGAAGGTATTATCCTGCTCACATGTCCCTCTGGTCTGGAGCCCCTACGAACTGCTTTTGCTCTCACTGATAGGCTGGGGAATCAGCAGGATTACTGGGTGGCTGAGCTAGTGGAGAGATAAAATGCTGAGGGCGTGGCATATATTTACAAATATGAGGTCTCAATAATTTATTATTTACTTTTTAGATGAATTTATTGACCTGGTGTGCACGACCAAGATTGGGCTGGAGGAAGTCATTGTGCTATTGATTATCCCTGCTGGTTCTGTGGTCCTTCATCAAGCCCAGATTGAGAGATGGGGTTGTGATGTCTCTTATCTTCTATCATTCTCTCCCTTTCCATAGATTACCGGTGCAAAGAGTAGCTGGCACTGATTGTGAGGTGAATATCAGGAGCATGACAGTGCTTATTCTGATTTTCTATATGCCTAATTTTACCAGCAAGTACTCTGCCTGAGCTGGAGGAAGTGGCCTGTGGCCTGATGTTGAACACCAATGGAATGATTGTTCAGGTGGAGGCCTTCTATGGAGCTGTCCAAACTTATTATGGATGCAACATGTGAGAAAAGTCATAAGAATTACCTGGGTTTTGTGTGGAGCAGGTTTCTGTAGATTTGATGAAGGGGCTGAAAAAAAGGCCCTTATTACTAAATGTAAACCCAGCTAAGACAGAAACGATGCTGTTCAGAAAGGATGGTAATCTGGAGGGAATTGTATCTTTAACTTTGGAAGGGCCCCTTTTGTTATATAAAGAACATATAAGAACTTTGAAGAACTTCTGGAAGCTCTCCTTCTGTTTGAGCTACCTGCAGCCCCAGGGCTTGTTGTTAACCTTTAAAGGCTTATATGTCCTGAGACCCACAAAACTGAAGGCCCAACTCTCTTTGAATTTGTGCACCAGCTCCACTCATCATACCTACTTCTCCTCTTCATCTCCTCTCATAGGACAGGTCAGGCAATTGTGGACCATTCCAGGTCTTTTCATTATTTTCTGCTAAACTCTGGAACAGATTACTAATAGACATGCAAACTGTTTCCTTCCTGTCTTCTAAGAAGCTTGTAAAACAGTTCCAGGTTTTTGCTACAATTTTTTAATGCTGGGCTGCCATTTATAAAACATGTATTTGGTTGTAAATTGACAGATGTGTACGTGTTTGGGCTTTATGGGATGTTTTATGGTTCATGCTACAAGTAACTAGAAGAGAACCTATTTGCAAGTCTGATTTATCATTATATGAAACACCATACAATTAGTTTTCTGGAAAACAGGTTAGAAGTAGTTTGCCCAGTGTCTACACTACACACTTATTTACTGTATTTGCTCCCTGAGGCTGGAGTCATGACTCTTCATTGGCTCAAGCAAATGGAGCTGCCCTGAGAACCCTCCAGAAATGATCCACCCGCAGCCCCATATCCTCAGCTTACATAGTCTGGGAATCCCTGCAACCTCAGCCAAATAAATCAGTACAAGCCTTAAACAGCCCTACCCACTGTTGTTTCCTTTCTGTATACTTCCTCCTGGCTATTAAATGTGCTGATGCCAGCATCAGTCAAGCCAGTTTGTAGTGACAGAATCTATCATTATTTCTTTACATTTTAACGATGTTAAGAAACTGGTAGTTTGTGGACTTGCCCTACAAATCACATGACCTTAGTTCTAGAACAAAGCTTAGAGGCTGCTTTACAATAAATTTTACATGCAGTTCATGGAAAACTTGTTTTAAGACATTCCTCATTCTGTTAGTCTTTCTGCAGGCTCAAAAACATTACACAGTTGACCCTACTGCAAGCTTCCTTTCTTCTTGCACTCATCCATGTATGGTACAAGCAAAGGTTTCTGGAGTCAGCTATGAAATCATGGTAGCTGGAGGTGTGCTCCATCTGCTATCCATTAATTCTTACACAATTTTCTAGACCGGGGAAGCTGACCTCACAGACAGACATAGGAAGCAGAGAATGAGTAATAAATGAAATGGCAGAGGAAACTGCATTCTATAGCCTCCACAAAGGACTACTCTCTGGCTGCAACTATGCAGAGAGTGTAAGTTTGGAGGACAATGCAGAAGAAAATAAAAGCCATTTTTCAAGTACAGGGGGGTATCATGTAATGTTTATGTGGGGCTGTGGCAGAAACAAGTTTGGAAAGCCCCAAAAGATAGTTTTGGGACCCATTAGCTTTCCAAACACTGTTGTTAATCCATCAGTAGTGCTGGCTTTATCAGAACCTGAGGTGTTGCCCCAAAGGCATCCTGCTCACCTTGCTCTACTCCCAGTTCAGGCTGTCATGTTTCTGTACGAAAACCTCAATCTGGAGTATCCTAAGGAAATCCAGAAACCAGCAATGGGGGCCCAAATTGCCACTTTGAGCCTCAGAGAAAGGAAGGGAAACAAAATCAAGAGCAGAGGATGACCTGATTTGGCTTCCAACCTCGCCCTTGCTTCACTACTTGTGTCAAGGAATACTTTAAACTCCTAATCGCTATCTATTCAAACCTACATAAGGGAACAAATACAGATTAATTTCCCTTAGTGAAGTATTCATCCCGAGGTTCAGGGTGCCTTCAAGATGAGAGGCCTCCATCTATTAACCTGAACCAGCCTCTTTCCTCTTCACTCCATCTGTCTGTCTAGACTGAATTGGCCTCTTTCAGGGCAATCCATCCCCAGGCCCTCCAGTACCAAGCCCAGCTGCCTTTGAGAGGCTCTCTCTCCCTAGTTGTTGCCATCAACTTCTTTTATTAATAATGAGTGTCTGGTGTTTTGTTTTTTCTTTCGGCTCTTCTTGCCTTAGGCACAGCCTATAATATAGGCATCAACAGCTGGCAGGCCATGGGTGGCAAAGCAAGAACTGTAAAATACTGACAAACCACCCTCTTCCCAGCATGGCATGCACACAGGTCAGGGTGCAGCTCTAGTTAAGTGGAGGTTGCTTCTTTCCATCCTCTTCCCTAATTATGGATCAAGCCTCACCATGCCAAACAACATAGAGAAAACACAGAAATAAGAAACAGTGGATTTTGTGGCATCCTGCAAACACTTGTGTCACAATGTGTCTGTCAGTTTTTAAACAAATGTATTGTGGCACGCGTTCTCACAGGCTCTTAAAACTTCTGTTAGTTTTGAAAGTGCCAGAAATGCTGTTCTTTTTTATGGCAACAGAGAACAATGTGGGTACATTCTCTACCCTTGAGGAATGTGCAGTCCACCATTTTAATGATATAATCTTTTTTATTTGGATATAAATAGGTTTCGTGATTATACTTGTAAATGCGTGTTCTGTCATTTAAATATTACACAAACAACGGGCAAATAAATGATAGGAGGAGAGACCAAGGTTTTTTTTTGAACTTACTCTAAACCAAATCTGGCACAGCTCAGGATTAGTACTACGGAAGAGGGAAAAGTACAGTGCCTTGGGCATGTGCAGTATATTTCCCTCAATAATAAGCAACCCACAACCTGCTTCCACAGATACAAGTTTCTGTGTATGAAAGAAAATGGGATATTCATAAGGACTTCAGCTCTGCCATCAAATGGTACATTCACAGTTGCCAATCATCAACATGGTACATGCTGTGAAGTAATCATTTTCCAGCAAAATCTAAGAGGATACATAGCATTCAGGACTCAACCGTGGGATTAAGGTAGCCTCCAAACGAATGCTTCACTAATCCTAAATTAATTCTCATATGAACCTCACTGAAATTTGAAATCAGCCAGTGAGGCCCTGGCTCAGGCTTTATTGTATGTGGAAGTCAGATCAGCTCCCACAGAAAATAGGGCATTCTCAGCGGCCTGCAAGTCAGTACACTGTTTAAAATGCCCTGCAGGACCCTTTAAAAACAAAGTAAAACACCCAACATGATGAAGCATTCTGAAGAACTGAAGAGCTTACATACTCTTTTGTGCTGTTCTGGATGCCCCCCCAAGGGTATTGTATGGGGGTTTTTTTGCTTTCCCTTTGGGCAAGTGTGGCTAATTGCAATCACTGTGGATCAGGGCCTTTCTTGATTTGGTTTGGTCTAAAAATATAGCCTGCTGCTGAGTTTCCTTCTTGGCACCATTCTAAAGCCACAGTTCTTTCCACTGTGTTTTGGACCAACCCTTTGGTGATACAAGGTAGAAATAAAATCCTTGTGCATTATACTGCTGCATCCCCACTGTTTCAAAACATTGTGTGATGGCTTTAATATTTTCACATCTCTACTGAGATGTGACATCCCAGAGACACTGTGTTACTATCGACATGCCCTGTCATAACGGTAATGGTGCATTAGTAACAACATGTCATAGCAACAGTCACACAGCTCAGGAGCTGTATGGGTAGTTTTATTACTCTGTCTCTCAGTCTGTGTAAGTTAACAACTGCTTGGAGAGGTTAAAATGAGCAGTGTGGGGTAGAAGTCTTCCTCAGTTTCCACTTAAAACTAAGGAGGCTTTCTTAACAGCACGACCTTAAATGAAAAGGATTAAGTTTGGCCAGAATGGAGACTGCGGACTAGAAAAACAGATATGCACTGCATGGGGATTGGTGATAGGCAGCTACATTTCTACTGGAAGGGGGGTTCTTGCCTTGTGGCCAGTATTCCCTCAGGACACATTCAATGACTCCCAACAGCAACAACAAACTGTTTAGAATGTTAGAGGCAAAGGCCAATCAGGCTGCATATGCAAATGACCTCTGTGTTCTGACTGGCTATTGGAGGGAAAGGAACAGCAAACTGTTTAGAATATTGGAGATGAGACTCAGGCAACACAACCAGTGGATAGGGACAGCTTCTGAGTGACAGATCAGGGAGCCAACTGATTTGGGAGCGTGTGGAATGTTCAGGAGAGTCCATGACCAAAACAGATTTTATATATATATATATATATATATATATATATATATATATATATATATATATATATATACACACACACACACACACACACACACACACATATTGTTGTTCAGTTGCACAGTCGAGTTCGAATCTTCGCGACCCCATGGACCAGATCATGCCTATTTGCATAATACATTTAAATACAAGCATAAAATTCTATGGTTTTGGCTTTAAAACAAAATCCAAATCAGGACAATAACTAGGTGATGGCAACGCAAGGCAGTAGTTTAGCAATTGATAGTGCAGGATGCTTAAAGAGAAAACACATTGGAAATCTAGGTAAGGTTAGAGTAAGCTTTGGGCTCTCACCTACTTTAATTTCTGATCTCTCTGCATGCACTAACAGCACGGTTTCAAGTTATATGCTGTGGCTATGGGGGCTGGAGGCTTGCCTTTTTAAAGCAAAGGATGTAGCTCTCACAGCTCCAGATTCTGCGCTGTGCTTAACAGCCACACAAGATATTTTCACCTCTCAGCTACAGGCATCTTGTCACCTCATTTGATTTACTGCTCTGTTATAAACACTTGTAACTACCTAAGTCATCTATTCCCTTCTGAGTCCAATGAATTTAAGACAAAATGCTCCACCCTTACTCACTCCAAGTGAATTTTTCTTCTAGCGCAAGTGGGTTGCCAATGTAGAGTTACTGCCAGCAGGCTATATTGAAAGCAAGATGACACCAATTATTACGCTCAGCATTTGTATAGACTTCACATTTATCATCTTCTTATAATCTTCACAGCAGCCCTGTAAGGCAGGGCCAGTATCACTGTCCCCATGTTGCAAATGGGTGATTGAGGATGAAAGTGGCTTGCCTAAGACTTCCTGGATGACAAAAACCCCTCCCCCCTGTCATTGCCTGCCTCTGCATTGCAACCCTGGATGTTTGTGGTGGTCTGTCATCCAAATATTAACAAGGGCTGACCCTCTTTGGCTTTCAAGATCTAACAAGATCAGACTAGCCTGACCTAAGAAACTTACTTGCATGTTATTTTCCAAAAACGTGGAAGTCAGAAATTTCTGCAAAAACTATGAAACCTACAGCACTCATATTCTATCCAGGACACACCTATTTACCTCTCTTGGCATTATCATTCAATAGTGCTGCAGTCCAACTCAAGGGGCTCTAGATCATGTAAGTTTCAGTTGGTTCACTGACTAATTAAATCTGCATAAATTTGGGGAAAAACACTGTTTTTAGAGGATACAGTTGGAGCTGGCACCATTAGAAGAAGCATTCCTTTCTGTGTGTGAGAGGAGGAGGAATCTGATATCTAGAATGGTGCCCAACACCTATATTAAAAATAATTCTTCAAAATACAGTCTGATTTAATCAGGGACGTGTTTTGAACCAAACATCAAAATGCTTTTAATCAATTTCTCTGATTGAAAATAAGACTATTACAGCTCTATGCTTATTATATTTTCATCCTGGTCTTCAAGGAGTTTAGGATAGAGCAACTCTCCCTCCATTTTATCATCACAACAACCCTACAAGATTGGTTAGGTTTGATTGAACCCTTTTCTATAGCAGTGCAAAGCAGAATGATGAGCTCTGCCCTGATACGAAGAACTGAGCAGCATTTGTATTGGCAGAGCCCACAAATACCATTACAGCTTTTCTTTTGTGTTATGTCTTTTCTGTTACCTTTCTGTCATCATAATTGGGTTACTTTGAACATTCTGAATGGTGACTGGGGATGGTGGGAGGAGAATGGAGGAGGAAGTAGGACTACATAACTATAGGAAGTCCTGCCTACATGGACCACAGATGATGCTGCAGAAAATTTCACAAGAGGAAAAGTCTAACATCTCAGACAGAACTGCCAACTCATACTGAGGCTTGATCCACATATGCAGAAGAGGGTGGTAATGCACTTGCCTACCTCCAGGTGGGGCCTGGAGATCTCCAGATGACAGGGATCAGTTTCCCTGGAGAAAATGAGGGTAAACTTTATGGTATTATACCCTGCTGAAGTCCCTCTCCAAACCCCACTCTTCCAGGACCCACCCCCAAATTTCCAGGAATCTTCCAAATTGGAACTGGCAACCCTAGCTAGTAATCAGATGGCAGGCTAGCTGACAATAATTCCTAAGAATGGGGCAAACACGATCTCATCAGATCTCAGAAGCTAAGCAAGGTTGACTCTGGCAAGTACTTGGCATACTAGGGGCGGGAGGTGGGGACAGGCTTTATTCAGCCACCTCTCTGAATATCCTCCAGGCACCCAGTAGTGGTCAATCACCAGAGGTCACCATGTCTTCCAAGTGCACACACAGTCAGTCACCAGAGGTCACTATGACTTCTAGGTGTGCACACACACTCATTCACATATTAAAAAATACCCCCCCCCAAATTCCTAAGAATAGGAAAAAGAGTTGGTTTTTATAGCCCACTTTTGTCTACCTGAAGGAGTCTCAAAGTGGCTTACAATTGTCTTCCCTTTCTCTCCCCACAACAGACACCTTGTGAGGTAGGTGGGCTGAGAGAGTTCGGAGAGAACAGTCACTGGCTCAAGGTCACCCAGCAGGCTTCATGTGGAGGAGTGGGAAATCAAACCTGGTTCTCCAGATTAAAGTCTGCCACTCTTAACCACTACATCAGGCTGGCTCCCAACTAGTACTGCATGAAAAAGACTCGGCTCAAACCTGATGCCCTAATGTATTTTCTTTTAATCTGCAAGGAGAGCATTAAAATACAACCCTCCTACCTGCAGCCTGAAGTGGCACCAGTCCATTCTCCCACTGCATGAGCAGGCCATGCCAAAGTTAAACCAAGCCAAATGCTCATCTGCACATTTGCAAGTACATTAAAATGTACGCAAATTAAAAACTGCTCATTGAAACTAAACTGCAGGGAGAGGCGGAAAAACAAGCAGCTGGAATGCAAAAACACTTGCAAAATGAATCAGGCCAGATTACAGCTGGCCAGTTAGCAAACCCTCATGAAACCTGCTGCAGACCTGCAATGGGAGGTCAATCCAACTGAACAACAACAAAACAAATCCTTCTAGCATCTGATCAGCCTCTTCTCGTTTTCAGACAACACAGATACAACACTGACTCCTATGTAAACCTTTTGACTCTGCTTTAGGAAGGCATTGGTCCTGCAATATTGGTACAGGCTTCCTTGTTTCCCAGCCCCTTCTCACATACCCCATTAGTAGGGCCCAACAAAATCCTGCTACTGCCCCAACATAGAATCAAAGAATGTTAGAGTTGGAAGGGATCTTGCAGGTCATCTAGTCCAACCCCCTGCACTCTGCAGGAGCATAGCCAAAAGATAGCCCTACATACCTACAACATACCCGGAAGATGGTTGTCCAGCCTCTGCTTGAA
Source organism: Gekko gecko (assembly GCA_029375565.1). Taxonomy (NCBI): domain Eukaryota; kingdom Metazoa; phylum Chordata; class Lepidosauria; order Squamata; family Gekkonidae; genus Gekko; species Gekko gecko. The sequence goes on from JAPDNY010000006.1 coordinate 145,027,470, forward strand.
AACGCCCAGGGAAGGAGCATCCAACCCCCCCCCAAGATAGTCTATTCCACTGCTCAACCACTCTTACAGTTAGGAAGTTTCTCCTGATATCTAGTCGGTAACGACTCCCTTGTAATTTCCACCCATTTGATCTAGTCTTGCAATCCAAAGAAAGAGAGAATAGATCTGCTCCATCTTCTACATGACAGCCCTTCAAATACTTGAAGACTGCAATCATGTCCCCTCTAAGTCTTCTCTTTCCCAGGCTAAACATACCCAACTCTTTCAGCCTTTCCTCATAAGACTTGGATTCAAACCCTCTCACCATCCTGGTTGCCCTCTTCTGGACACGCTCGAACTTGTCAACATCCTTCCTAAAGTGTGATGCCTGAAACTGGACACAGTACTCCAGGTGAGGCCTGACCATAGCAGAATAGAGCGGAACTACCACCTCCCGTGATCTGGACACAATGCTTCTGTTAATGCATCCTAAGATTGTATTAGCTTTCTTCACAGCCACATTGCACTGCAGGCTCATGTTGAGCATGTGATCAACCAGAACACCTAGATCCCTTTCACATGTGCTGCTGTCAAGCCAAGTCCTTTCCATTCTATATCTGTGCTTTTGATTTTTTGTGCCTAGGTGTAGGACTTTGCACTTATCTCTATTGAACTTCATTTTATTTGCTTCAGCCCACTGTTTCAGCCTATCTAGATCATTTTGAATCCTGACTCTGTCCTCTTCAGAATTAGCAATCCCACCCAGCATCGTGTCATCTGCAAATTTGATAAGCATCCCCTCTACGACTTCCTCCAGGTCATTTATATAAACATTGAACAACACCAGGCCCAGGACTGAGCCCTGTGGCACTCCACTCGAGACTTCCCTCCACGTAGACACAGAGCCATTTACGAGCACTCGTTGGGTACAATTTTTCAACCAACCATGAATCCATCCAATGGTTGCACCATCCGGCCCACACTTAACCAGCTTATCTTCAAGGATATTATGAGAAACTTTGTCAAATGCTTTACTGAAATCTAGATACACTATATCCACAGCATTGCCAGAGTCAACCATTTTAGTAACTCTGTCAAAAAAGGAGATAAGGTTGGTCTGGCATGACTTATTCTTGATGAACCCATGCTGGCTACTACCAATTAACTCATTCCGTTCAAGATGCTCACAGACAGATCATTTGATAATCTGCTCTAGAATTTTTCCAGGTATTGATGTCAAGCTCACAATTGTCCCCTCGACCTACTACCCACATGGCTGTTAAAACAGGTGCAATTATCTTGTTCCCAGATTTGCTGGAAAGATGGAAAACCCCAATAATGTGTAATGTTGGTTTCATTGGTGTCCCTCCCCCTACAATGATAACACATAGCATTTCCATTGTGCTTCATTATGCTCAAAGCACTTCATGTATATTAGCTCAGTAATCCTGGTAACATCTGTAATGTGAGGCTATCTACCATCATTCCTGATTATATTGCAGACTGGGGGATTGGGGGGGGAGGTTAAGAAACAGAGAATTACCTAAGGTCACTTTACCAAGTTCATAGATACAACAAGACATACATTTTAGTCCTAAGCAGAGTTATACCCTTCTGGGCAGACGGACTTCAGTGGACTTAGAAATGTGTAATTCTGTTTAGAATTGTACATTAAAGACACATAGTGATGGGATTCTTGGAGCTACATTGATGAGCTCCCAATCTTTTTTTTTTTTAACTTTTAAAAAGCATGCATGTGGGGCCCCAGTTTGATTCAGGACTGCGGCATGGCTGGGGAGGGGTTAAGCTTTCTTGGATCTGACATTTTCTGCCCAGGGCTATTTCATATCAGGAAAATGTCCCAGGGAGGAGTGGGGGGCCAAGCTTTAACTCCTGTCTGCCTGGCATAGCTTGGATCCAAGTCAGGACCCTTTCCAGGTGCTTTCTAAGAAGAAAAGACACAGAAGCTCATTCACACACCTTTCAGCATCAAGTCTAGCTTTGCTTTTAGGCACTATACAATAACCTTTGGTAACAATACTACTATAGTATAAATGTGTATGTGTTGCTGCAGACAAAGTGACCCCTGTTGAGTACCTTAATGCATTTTTCACAGGCAATGATTTATGGCAGACTTCTCTCATACTAGCATAGTTAAATTCAGTTCCTGGTTATGCATAGGAGTCTCTCAGGGTCAAACTACTATATGTGCATTGTAGGAGATCTGTGAATCTACTGATATTTTCTTTAATGTGCACTGTTTGTGTATTGTGGGCAAGTATCCTATTATACTTGTCTTTTTTCATACATGGGCTTGGGAGAAAAAGCAATTTTAAAAATTATTAACACTTCCAATAAATATTACAGAATGTCACCCAAAAAAACATACAAAATTTCCAATAAATACAAACAAAAGCCTATAACTAAGAAGCAATTGCTATAGGACAAAACAGCATGGGGGGGAAAGATAGGATTGCCAATGCCCCCAGCTCCTGTTGTTAAAAAAACACAGCAGTGTCATGTGCAAAGCTGCATCACTTCTGGTAAAAACCTAGAAGTGACACAGGGTAGTCCTAGGAATCATTGGAACCTCTATGGTGGTAACCCCAAGTCATGAGGCTGAGACTACAAAGTGAGGCCTAGTGGCCCCAGGGAAGCCTGTACTAGGGTGGCTACAGGGCTTACATTTTCCAGGCCCCTTTGGACCTTGTGATTGGTTAACTGGGAATCTGGAGGAAAAACTTGAGGAGTAGGGGGTGGTGCCTAGGAAGAAGCAATAAAAGGCCTTGCCCAAAAGTGGGAAGTTGTTCACTTCTGGGGAGCAGGGCTGTGGAGAGGCTGCTGCAGACGGAGGGATTCCTCATCCAAGAAGGGGTGAGTCAGCTTGAAAACCAATCACCAAGAGCCATCTAGGGACAGTTTACATAGATGTGTTAGGGTTATTTTATCTGTTTGCTTACCTACCTTTACTTTTCTCATTATTCTACAAATTATTTGAAAACCAGTTGTTACTAGACCTCTTAAATAAAATTGTTGATTATTCTGCTTGGGTCCTCACACCTCATGCAGTTGCATATAAAGTACAACGTACTGGGAAAGAGCGGATAAGGGGCCGTGGGTGCTCTGGGCCCTCCCAAGGAGACCCATACCAGAGTGGTGGCAGCCTATGGAGAGCCTCCCTAGTCACTTCCTGCGACACCCCCAACCCAAATTACTAGCAACTATGATACTGGGACAGTATGGACAGTGAACTGACAGTGGAACCTCATGCCACTGGGTGCTCTTTCTCATGGCAGTCCGTTCTGCTGCTCATCCCACAAACCCCCCAAAGGCATAACCAACCAGTTGTCTGTCTTGGCTGTGATTTTTCTGAAAGATGATAATGACTATACAGACTTGAAAAATAAATTAGGCTGCCAGTGCCAGGACTCACAATGAAAAAAGAGTGGAGACACTGGGCAAGGCTAGAAGCCATCCATACAAACAAGAGACCCAAAGTCCACATTCCCCCTAACGTGCCCAGCTGAACCTGACAGATGCACACTGGGCCAAACTTTGCAAAGAAGCAGTGCATAGCGGCAAGCACAGTCTAGGACCGACGTTGGCATTGGCACATGACAGGGCCCAGCAACAAAGGCTGTATTCAGCTCTGCATTGCAAGCTGCCAACCTGACCAAGCAAGCAATCTTTCTGAAGGCAATCAACGAGTTACTGTCCCTGTCCTTCTCCTGCTACAGAATCCACCCTGAAAGGGCATCTTAGATGCTATGAAGCAAAGCACTGAGCGCAAAGAACCTGCTGTGGGCACAGCCATCTGTGTGGGCCTTGGCCTATGTTATGAGCCACTGCTCAAAGCTCTGTGGGATCCAGCTTTGAGGTGCTGTCTGTTCTCCTACTGGAACACGGGGAGTGCAAGTTGACATTTCCATCAACCTGGGTACGTTTGTAGCATTTCTGTTAAATACAAAAAGGAGTTACAACAGCCTGACAGGAAGAGAAATAATACTATTATTTACTTTTACAGGTACTGCTAAGTCAAAGCTTGGAAGTTCCCATTATGCCTGCACAAGCCCCATGTACATCTCATATTCTGCCCACATGAGTACCTGCTCATAGCCACTGGCATACATACAGTTACCATTGTAAGGACTGTCCCAGTCCTGTTTGCTTCAAAGACAAATCCTTTCAAGGTCAGGGGGTCTCCAAGCAGTAGCTCAGTAGCTGCTGCTGCGCAGCTTGTGCATCCCCTAGAAGACCCAGAAAAGTCTGCAAAAATATCTGCTCCCCCCCCCCCAGCTTTTATTTCATAGGATTTCTCTTTGTGCTGCTTAGCTGACAGCTTTATTTCTGGAGGTCTTCCTAATCCATATTGTTTCTAGAGCAGAACAGAATTTGGTAACGTGCTAGGGGGAGTAGTTCTCATTCAAAAGTTTGGCAACTGCTGTTCTAGGCCCTGTTTCGCCCTTCTTATTTAACCTAGATGGCGAGTTCCATCCTGAAATAAAAAAATGAATATCTTTCTACGTATCTTGCAAGGCTCTCCTCTAGTGATGGTAGACGTACATACCTCCATTCCTCTTCAGAACGAAGCTGCCTAGGACTATCAGCTGCTATCAGCTAAGGGTCTAAACACTGTAAGACTTGGAGGAGAGGAAAAGATGAGACAAGAAGAAATTAAATCCATGGCTTTGTACAAATTCCAAGTATGCCCTTGATCTGTTGGCATTGCACCATTCTCAAGTGTGGATGTAACCTATACAAACCTTGTAATGGGAAACTCCTGAACCTTTTGTGTAAACCACACAGCCACCCATGTCTGTATTTCTAGCAACTATCCACCTTAGTCCTTGGACAAGGCATTGCTCAACTCTATTTTGACACTTGCCGTGTGTGTGTGTGTGTGTGTGTGTGTGTGTGTGTGTGTGTGTGTGAGAGAGAGAGAGAGAGAGAGAGAGAGAGAGAGAGAGAGAGAGAGAGAGAGAAGTACCATCAAGTTGCTTCCGACTTACTGCAACCCTATGAATTAATGACTTCCAAAATGTCCAATCATTATCAGCCTTTCTCAGGTCTTGCAAACTGAGGTCTGCGGCTTTCTTTGTTGAGTCAATCCATCTCATGCTGGGTCTTCCTCTTTTCCTGCTGCCTTCAACTTTTCCAAGCATTATTGCCTTTTCCAGTGATTCCTGTCTTCTCATAATATAACCAAAGCCCATAGCTCTGCTCCACTCCAGTGTGATGCACGAAGACTGGCTGTGGGCCAAGACAAAAATGACTTTGGATTCCTGAATCCTGACCATCAGCCTCCATGAGGTCTTTTGGAGCTTTTAACACTTACAGTTGTCAACATGACTTGCACCACTGTTTGTGCAAAAGCCCAGCCCTGTTCCACAGAATGGAGGGTTGTGAAGATCACCCTCCAACTGATGTCTAACAGCATCCAGTACTATGCCAAAAAAAAAGGTCCACTGTTGCAGTGCAGAAAAGTTCAAGTTACCTAGGAGTGCAAGCTCACTCTCCGACAGATTTTGCACACTGTATACGCCCTTGAGCCTCCAGATGAAAAGTGACTGTGGCCTATCAGTTTTACTTTTAAACACCCTAACTCTCCTCTGCACCAATGACTGCAACATTTCCTCCATAGTAAATCCTCTTGCCCTGTTATCATTTTCCTGCTAGCCCCAGAAATGGATTGATGAAGAGTATCCAAGTGAACCCATGAAACCGCTGTTCCATGGGGCCAGGATCTATTCATTCCCACCCCCAGGCACCTAGCTGAGCTCCCCATTCTGTTTAGTAATATTAACATTTGTAGTTGCAGAAATAGACTGTAGCTTGGTACTAAGTGAAACAAAACAAAGTCTTCAAGATCCAACACAGGAAGGAAGGAGTCAGAAGTGGGGTGTTTTCCCAGTTTAGCAAATGTGCTAATTCCACACATTCTGAAAGCAATTAAATAAAAACACATAAATAGGGCAGGAACTGGGATTTGTGACCCAATATAAAATTAGCTGTCTCTGCTGAAACATTCAAACTACAAGCCGGGTTTGGCTGTCTTTGTAATGAGGCTATCCATCTGTAAATTCATTGATGGCACTAGCAGCTCAGCAGATCTGAACTTTGCTCAACAGCGTACAAGCTTACTGAACACTGCCAGGAACAGTGACATTTGAAAATGCAGGCAGACGGCTTGTTTGAGGGGAAAGCATGTACCTGAAGCTAGTGAAGGCTTTCACTCTGGAGGCCTGACACCCCTATTTAATCACATACAAAACATTAAAACCCTGTAGCCTACATTACAAAGCTTCTACGCTGTATCCTAATCTAGAATACATCCTCCAAATCTCATATGGGCTAGGGGCTGCCAATGTTTTCATTGGCCCTGCTCCTATCCCTTCAACAATGGCCTGACATGCTAAACCTCACTGTATTAACCTACTCTTGGAAGTCAAAAAATAAGTTCAGTTTTTAAAAGCTGGTAGGTGATTTTGGGCCCATCCTGGTAGTATAGCTTGGTTTTGTACCACAGATATGAATCTATCTCAGTTATGGAGCTGGCACTGACTTAGGTATGTACACAAGTGCCTTCAAGTCTCAACTAACTTATGCTGACCCCAGCATGGGACTTTCAAGGTAACAGAGAAGCAGAGGTTATTTGCCATTGCCTTCCACTGCAGAGTCTTCCTTGGTGGTCTCCAATCCAAGTACCAACCTTGCTTAGCTTCCAAGAGCTGACAAGATGGAGCTGTACCATGCTACTAGGCATCAGCATACCTCGAGGTGTGGCAGTTGCCAGAGACCATGGATTCTAGGGGACCCACTGCTGCTGACTCATGCCCCCTCAATACCTGCATTCACACCCTACCACTGCCTGCTTGTGAGTGCTTTGTCACCCGTGCTTCCAGCTTCCATATGCAGCCCAGCACTGCTGTAGAAGAGCGTGTGAGTGGTGCACAAAGAATCAGAATTCCTCATAGCCATGGCAGTGGCACTCCTAGCTGCACCCACCACACAGCCCCATTAGGGAAAGGGTGTGCAGGCAGTGTGGGCAGCTGTTGCAGGTGGTGAGAGGGCTTGCAAGTGGGCAAAGGATAGGCAAGTAAGGTTGCCAACCTCCAGGTGGGGTCTAGAGATCTCCCAGTATTACAATTGATCTTCAGACTACAGAGAACAGTTCTCCTGGAGAAAACAGCTGGTCTGGAGATTGGACTGTATGGTACTGTACCCTGATGAGCTGGCTCCCCTCCTCAAACTGTGCCTTCCCTGGGCTCCCCCCCCCAAAAAAAAAAAAAATCTCCAGGTATTTCCCAACCCAGAAATGGTGACTCTAGTGGGCAGGCAACAAGAGGGGCCTAGTAGTGGGTACAGGGTGCTCCAGGTACTCTCTGCCCAGGGACCCTCAAAACCTGGAACTGGCCTTGCATGCTGCCCTCACTTCCAGGCCTGACTTACTGCCTGCTTTTCATTTCCTATTCATTTCTGTCCTCATTTTCACTCCTGGATCTGAATTTCTGCTGGCTCCAAGGACTGCTTCAGAAAGCCATTCCCCAAATTTGGACTCTCTCTTTAAAATCCCTTTCTTGCAGGCATGAAGAACTGAAGATCAGCACAGGATCCAGAGTGGTGCCAAAGCTAATACTTTTAATATGCTCAGCTGGCACTGTAAATATAGCTAAATCCCTCTGAGGCAGTTCTCCTTTCCCAAAGTTGTCTCCAGTGTTTGGAACCCATGCTTAGAAAAACCCACTTTCAGCATTAGTTTAAAAACGATGAGAATTTAGGGTTGCCAGACTGCAAACTGGAACCCATGTTTGTGAGCAAGAGCAAGATCCTACGAAGACATCTTCAAAATGTAAGGTAATGGGAACTTGTTCATTGTTCCTACTTATTCCCCTTATCTCTGACCAATGTACCCCCCACCCCCAAGTCCAACAGGATAGAGAGACTGTAGCAGGCGGGCACTTTCCCCTTTCCCCACATTCTTTAGCCTTGTGCTTGGTCATTCTGTTTGTGTGGCAAAGGCTGGCTACCTCTGACCAGTTTTAAAAGGGCACCATGGCAAAACAATGTTTGGCAGGGATTATTCCCTATTGCACAGATTAAAGTTGCCAAAGCTATGATGTTCACTCTTATTTCCTGCCATCCAACTAACAAAAGCACAGAAACATCCTCTAAGGCTGGGCACTAGTTTTCCTTCACAATATTCTAAATTTTGACACTGCTAAGTGCAGGAACCACGTTCAGAGCTGTTGCAAAATTCAAAGGAGTGCAACCGAGAAAGACCTGATGGGCCCCGTTCTCACTCATGTGTTTGCAGATACTTAAGCCGCAGCACTGGCCCCAATTCAGCTACAGTGCTATTCTACAGTGCACAAAGTATCAGCCTTACCGGAAACCCTACAGAAACCTGAAAAATATATATTTCATAAAAGTGGTGGTGGGCAATTGCAAATGTATTGCCTTCAGAACACAAACATCATTGTTTTAACATTAGCTGTAAGGGTCCTCTCCCTGGAGACAAGTTGCAGCATCCCCTGCCAGGCACTTGCATGCACTAAACAAAAACAGCAGCTTCATCCTACCTCAATGTCTTTTGCAGCAAATGCTTGAGGAACTGCATTGCACTGGCTCAAGGTTACAACAGTGCTGATCACTGGCTTCTGAGGTACAAGACCAGATGATGCGTACATCCAGAGAGAGCAGAATAGTGCAGAAAGACTACATTGGAGAAGAAACCGGGGCTACAAAAAAGCCTCCCCTGTTCCACCTCCCTCCCCTCCCTCTGCCACTAAGCAGGTCCTACCTTTGCAAAGGCTACCCATCTCTGCTGCATCACTCCTCTCCACTGGGCTGATGCTGTGTGCACAACACTCTCCCTTCTGCAGAGCAACCTCTTCTCTAACTTTCACACCCCCACACATTGATTGATGCATACTGCAGTCGCTGCAAACCTCGCAGCCTGTAGCTGCGGGGGGGGGCGATGACTGGGATCCCCTCCCACACTGCCAGGGCAGAACCTTAGTGTTGGTGCTGCCTCTCTCCATCTCCCTCTGCCCCCTGGGATTTCCCACCAACACAAATCTAGCAGATGGCGTCAGACTAATAGCAGGAATACTCTAGGCATCCAGCAGTGTTCATTGAGCTCACTCTCCTTCTTTTCAGTCTCCCTCAGTTGTCAACATCTGGCTCATTTCAGTGAGGTCTCCAGGAAAACAAATAGCCACTTGCTGTCCTCCTCACTAATACAAAAACAGCAGAGAACACAACATGGCTGTTCCCTTATAGGTCCAAACACCTTCATTAGGACTGGGTGTGGTCCAATACATTTCGTGTAAAGTACCTTGATGAACACATGAAGCTGCCTTATACTGAGTCAGATCCTTGGTCTGTCAAGGTCAGTATTGTCTACTCAGACCAGCAGTAACTCTGCAGATTCTCATGCAGAGGTCTTTCACATAACCTACTACTTGATACATTGAATCTGGAACCTTCTGCATGCCATGCAATGTTCTACCACTGAGCATGGCCCCTCTAACATCAAGTTTTCAGATATCGGAACTGTTCTCCACTGATACTATGATTAGATTTCACACAAAAAAAATATACTAAGGGGGGGGAAGGTTCATGCAAATGCTACCATCTGTGGAGTAGTAGCAAAGTCTAATCACATGCAGCGTTTGCACGGCAGCAACTAGGTGGCCTGGTTGAATGTGCCGCATGGATAGCAGTGCTGCACATGCATATACCAGCCCCCCTGGTAAGTGCACTGAATCATGACACGGTGTGGTGGAATGCTTACATACCCAAGTGCTCTGCCTAAGGCTGCCCTCACATCCTTCCTTAACACTCTCAAAGGACAACTATCGAAGTTGCAAGTAAATACATTTTGGTACTTCCTTCTCAGACCCTGGTATTATTTTACAAACAGGAGCTTCGGCTTCTAAATAAAAGATGATCTTTCAACATGGTTGCATAATACCAAGGCATGAGTTTATAGAACGTGTCTAATTGCCAGAACAGCAGCAATATGTTGCAAGAGCAGAAAGCATTGTCTTGAAGGAAGAAACAGTGGTTCAAATTTGATCACTGGCTAAAATGCTCAGCCAGCACAGTTCTAGAGAAAACTTCGAAATGGACCATCTCAACTTTCTTACCAAAGAACTGTTAGAAAACTTATTCATGTGGTTTGATGGTAGTATGACCCAATTTTTTGGTATTTTACCACCTCAGCCCATGCCTTCCTATATAAGATATTTAACGGTTCCTCATTACGCTAGGGCATTACTCTAGCTCATCTTAATGCTAATCCCTCTGAAGTATTGCGTGGGAGGTTCTGTAATATTTCATATTCAGATCGTCTTTGGCTTTGTAGCCAGGATAAAATTGATACTTTATCTCAAAAAATACTGGAATGCTCTTTTTTTAACTGTTTTTAGGAACTGCTGGATTTTCTCTGTTTTATTGCTTAATAATCTTTAAAAGAATATTATTCCCTATCTAAAGCTGGACAGTGATCTGAATATAACCTTATCAGTTGCTAAATTCCTAGCTATCATATTTTCCTTCAGGAACGAATTTAGTATTCTTCTAGTCATTGCTCAAAATCTATTGATCAGGGGAGCTCTGAAAAGGAAAGGCAAGAAAAGCAGTACTATAATCAGTGAGGCGGGGCAAGAAAAATACTCCACGGTACTATGACTTTTATTTCAACATAGTAATCTCTGGGACAGGGCAAACTTGTAAATACTCCCTCTCCCCTGTATTCCATAAGAACCACCTCCAGGAAACCAAAAGTTTATGAATCAGAAAATATTGGTTCTAGGGTTGCCAACCTCCAGTTGGGGCCTGAAGATCTCCTGCTACTATAACTGATCTCAGGACAAAAGAGATCAGTTCTCCTAGAGAAAATGGCTGCTTTGCAGTGCGGACTATATGGCACTGTAACCTGCTGAAGTCCCTCCCCTCTCTAAGCCCCACCCTCTCCAGACTTCACCCCCCAAATCTCCAGGTATTTCCCAACCCAGAGCAGACAACCCTAACTGGTTCTCGCAATGAAACATAAATAATACAGGTAGAGGGGATCAGGCAGAATAGTAACATTTTTTGTTCATCTGTAACACTGGGATAGCACAACGAGCCATTATGAGATATTTCTGTGTACAGAACCATCTCCCTCCCACAACCAAGACTCCAATTACATCAACCATCACACGCTTGTTATGAGCACATCACATAAACACACCAAGGAAATGTGACAGCTGGGAAAATAAGGGTTATTCCTCACTTTACAACTGAAACGTAAGAAGAGTTCTGCTGAATCAGACCTGCGCTCTACCTAGTCCAGCATCCTGTTTCATGTAGCAGCAGCCAAACAGTTGTCCAGGTGGGGCCAACGAACAGGGCACAGAGGCCAAGGTCTTCCCCCATGCTACCTCCTAGCACTGATATTCAAAGGTGGGCTACCTCAGTATATGAAAGTTCCCTCTAGTCACCACGACTAGTTGCCACTGATGGACCTGTCCTCCCTGTCATCCCCCTATTGAAGGTCATCTGTGCTCACAGCCATCACTACCATATCCACTAGCTGTGAATTCAATCATTTAATTACAAATTGAGTAAAGGAGTGTTTCCTTTTGTCTGCCCTGAATCCACTGTCAAATGATTTCACTGGCTGCCCCCCCAGTGCTAGTATTACAGGAGAAAGGGAAAGAGTTCTCTATTCAGTTTCTCTACCCTATGCATTATTTTATAAACTTCTATCATATCCTGCCCCAGTCATTTTTTTTTTAAAGCAAAGTCCTACACTCTTTAGTCTTTCCTCACTGGAAAGGCAGCCCAACCCTCTTTAGAATCTTGATTTCCCTCTTCTGTACCTAAAGATTCAAATTGATTTTTAGGATCATGAAATTTAAAATTCCAAAAATTTTCTACCCACACTGCTCATTCTGAAGGGAAAAATGAATATTTTTAGCCCATTTTATCTTCTGAAGTTTTGCATTTCTTGGGTTTATGTATTGTTGTTAATTGTTTCAACTTGTTATTTAATTGCTCATGAAAGCCTGAGACAATTTTGCTGGAGAAGTAGTACAGAAATGTTTTCTTAATACATCAGTCTTACCAATCAGCAGCCAGGAGTGGTCCACGCACCCACCATGACTTCAAATACTGGGCCTTCTGGCCTCTTTCTACAAAGAATAACCCACCTCCTCTCTGTATGTGCAGTTACATATATAAGCATCAAATGAATGTAACACACCGTGCACTTGATGAAACCAGCTTTTGCTCACAGAAAGGGCTGCCAGCCTTCAGATGGGGGCTGGAGATCTCCCAGAATTACAACTTATCTCTAGATTACATAAATCACTTATTTTTTATAACATTTGTTCCACTTCTGGAGAAAATGGCTGCCTTAGATGATGGACTGCATGGCATCATGCCTTACCAAGGTCCCTCCCCTCCCTAACCCCCCCCCCAGGCTCCACACTCAAATCTCCAGGTATTTCTGAACCTGGAGTTGGCGACCTTAATCAGAGAAGATTATGCCATAAGTGTGTCAGTCATTGGGGCACTATAGGACTCTATGTTAATTCAGATATTACATTAAGGTACTATATGACTATCTACGCCAGAAAAGTAGTAATTAGTATCTCTATCTGTGCCACAAAAAGAGAAAACTTTACATGGGTGTTATTATGAAAATTTAAAATATTTATGTATATTTTGAAGAAGAAAAAGAAGAAGAGATTGGAATTATACCCTCCTTCAGTTGGAGTCTCAAAGAGGTTTATAATCCTCCCCCTCCCCACAAAAGACACCCTGTGCGGTAGGTGGAGCTGAGAGCGCTCTGAGAGAACTGCCTTTGAGAGAACAGCTTTGAAAGAACTTATGACTGACCCAAGGTCACACCAGCAGCTACATGTAGAGAAGTGGGGAATCAAATTAGAGTCCGCACTCCTAACCACTACATGAAACTGCTTTTGTTTCTTGGTGGGGAAGCAAGCAGTTTACAACATTCTCCTCCCCTCCTCCATTCTATCCTCACAGCAACCACCCTGTCAGGTAGCAAGGTTGAGAATAACAGGCCCAAAGTCACCTAGCAAGATTCCATGGCAGGGTGGATTTGAACCTGGTTCTTTCAGATCCTAGTCCAACACTCTTAACTACTGCACCATGCTAATATGAAGCATTTCAAATAATGCTAACTACCACCATGTAATTTAGCTCAGTATTATTCTTAAACATGGCTGATGTGGGGCTGTGGGATTGAAGCTGAAACACAGAGGCTTGCCTCTACCTAAGTGAGTTTGTGTCTGTGGCGAAATATGAATGAAATACTTTCAGCCTCATGGTTCAGTCATTTATCTTCAATGTGGCACCAATTATCTGCAACAGGAAATACTTAAGTGTAGAATGTCTAGGTTTACAAACACAACCACAAAATATCTTCATTGACATACCTGGAAAAGCCTAGAGCTGAACTACTTCAAAAGCTGCTTTTGTCACAGAAATCAGTTGCCTGATCTAGTGGGCAGACGTGGAGTCCCTTTGCAAGTCACAGGCAAAGCACATGAATGAGCCTCTGTCCTGACTCCCACAGTAACATGAGTGTGCAATGATGCCTCAGCAAAAGCAAGAAGAACAGGACAGAACCAAAGTTTGCTTGTAGTTACCAGTTGTACATGCTGCCAATTTTGGAGGGCACTGGCACTACAAGGTTGGGGTGACATGGGTGACAACAGCCCCCCCCCCCAAATAGCAGCAATTCCTTAATTTCTCCTTCTCTTCCTTTAAAGGGAGCTTGTATGATTGGTCCATACAATGGCAAGACTTACATTATGAGAAACCACAGTTACAATGGAAGATCACCTAAAACCAACTCAAAATTCAGCCCTGATTCTGGGGGTTAGATTTCCACAGAATTTCTTACCATCCTGCCAATTTCCCCACAAAACAATGCAGCTTTGTTCTTTAGGGCCAGTACTGTTAATCATGTCAGTAAGTACACAATTGTGCAGCCTGTGGCCTTGTGGGAGTTAGGCACTCTTTTTACTCTACATGCAAGTTGTGCTACATTTCTAGGACTACGATGTCCATAATGCCAGGTAACTTTGAATGTGTTGCAAGTATACAGACATATTCCAGCATTCTGTGCAAGCTACTGCTTGAGTTTTAAGTGCCTTTTCCATTTACAGTCAAGGGTGGTGATTTTCACAAATCCTCCTCTCTCACTGCAGCCCCCTCCCACTTCAACCTCCATGATGTTTCTAGGGGTACAGTTTCGCAGACCAGAAGACTGCAGCAGGAAGAGAAGACAGGAAACCCACTGTTTGTGCAGCACACCTCGTGCTGCATAGGATCCAAGCCCATGGGAGGATGAGGCTAGGCCCTCAGTGATTCTGCCCATAGGATTGCAAAGAAGGTAAAGATGGGTGACAAGTGGCAACCCTGGATGATACGTGCTCAAATCCAGAACCTTTGTCATTCTGCACCAGTACTTTTCAAACTTCCTGTTCTCAAGGAACACTTTCTTTTTTTCCATTTAAATTTTTGTTGAATTTTAAGATATGAAAAATACAGAACATTACAATATAACTTGAACCAACGTACATAACAAGATAACGAATGACTAAATTGACTTTGTTGAAATTTATCAACATAAAATAAAATAAATACATAAACAACTTTCTAATAATCTCAAAAATATAATAAATTTTGGTTATATGGATTATTTGGAACTATTCCTCCTTCTGCCAAGTAGCTTAACACAGGAAACCAAACTGCTTTAAACAACTTTTGATTTGTTTCTATATTCAATGACATTGAATTTGTAATAACATCTGAACAAAGGTTTTTAGAGGACTACTTTAGCATCAGCTAAACCAAATTTTGAACCAAACCATGTTGTGTGTGTGTGTGTGGGGGGGGGGGTTGTATACCTACTGAGCCATGCATTCATTCAGCTAAGATTAATAAGACTGCTGTTTGTCTGCATTAACTGTAGCATGAAACATGAAGAATAGCTAAGTATGCACAGAAAGTATTTAGTGGAATACTGTTTCAAATAGTATTTTTGTTGCACTGCTTCTCTGTGGCATTTTAATTAGCTATCCCCCAAAAGTAAATCTCTAGTTATGCTGCAGATAAAATAACAGTTCTATGACCGAGTATCAGAGAGGTTTCCCCCTCCCCTGAAAACTCCCTTAAGTTTTTATAGGTGATAATAGCCCACAAAAAACTGCCAAGCAATAAACTGATCAATCTTTTTTTCTGCACCATCAGCTGTGTTGAGAACATCTACGGCAATTTTGTGAAGGGCTTGGCTAAACTGCTGTGACAAGGAAAAGAGAACATGATGGTGCAAGTGGATATTAAAAGCTTTTACCCAAAGACCATTATATGTAGCACAAGACCCCTCTTGCCCCTTTTCTCAAGGGTATGAAACCACAGCTGGACCAAAAACAAGTTAAGAAAACTGCTATCCCACTGAGAATTGTAGAAGAACCACAAATCTATTCCAAGACTGCTTTGAAAAACCACAGCTGTGTGTTAGTGGCCCTTGATTTGTTGATTGCCACTGCATACTGACTGGGTAAATACTTCAAGTAAAGAGACAGAGGGACCTGAATGTGTGTAAGAATACTTCGGGTTCACACAAGAATTTTCAAGACAGTTCACACTACCCATTTTCTTGACCATCCAGGTGAACCAAAATATGTTGAACTCACTAGAAAAAATTACACTCAGTTCAACAGAAATTTATAGAGCTAGACCTCAACTGCCCACCTTTTGTTAATATGGTACCTGCAGACCAATCAGCTAAAGGGGGAAGCCCTTTAGATACTTGGTCTGCATGTACCATATAAACATGAATGATGTCGTTAGCAGTGGCAGCACATCACTACCTAATTCCTAGACATTTTAACAGCATGCAGACAGAATACTGAAGACAGTCTCAAAAGGGAGAGCTTAGTGGAAAAAGTTCAGAAGAAATTATTAAAGAGCAGGGAGGGAAGAGGAGGAATTTTATTTTATCCTCTGCTGCCTGCTACATGGACTTGAGAATTTATCTGGCTATGCTCAGCACATTAAAATTCTATAGATCTCCCTGCTATGCAAATTACTACAAACATTGGCAACCCACAATCAATGCATGCACCATCCATACCCCACCTTTTTTAGAAATGGAAAGGGTAATTAATATCTATTAGCAGAATCTCTCTCCCCCACTCCACCCGCCTGTGGAATTTTGCATCTGTGTTTCCTGGCCAGTTTAGCAAAACAGCCACACATTTTGCATTGATTTTCCTACATGGAGTATCTATGGCCTCTGCTCACTAATTCACCACTGTGCTAACCCAACAGACAAAAACAATCCCTTCGCGAGGCTTCCTTTGTGGTCAGAAATGACTGTGTTCCCTGGGCATAGAAAGGGCCATTCATTGTGTTGTCAGCAAAGCTCTGGTGCTCTTTTAGCATCCTTTGGCTAGTGTTGTGCTGAGCACTGTTCATTTATGGACACAACAATAATGCTGACAGTGAGCAAATTTCATTCTTACTGAGTACACACTGCACCTTGAAGTCTGGCGTACTGCCAGGAAATCCTGACTAACAGCTTTACATTTATGCTAAGGCATTAATCCCAAAGGATCCACAGGCTTGTATTCGTAGCACCTACAATGCCAATGAAACCACCTCTACATGGGATGTGTGAACCAATTAAACAAACAGGGAAAAACTGAGAATAGTGTATGAAATATTATGCAGCAAGATTTTTTTTTTTACTTCAATCAGCTAAGAACTTGAGATTCATGGAATTCTTCATCATACGAGACTCATACTCCTTTGCATTCTTGTCCATCAACCTACAAAGACCAGTAAAAAGGTGATGGTGATAAGAAGGACTGGAGAACTATTTATCAAGGTGCCCTTCCTCACATGAGGATTCTTTCTGCTCTTGTGCTCACATTAATTCCCATCAAGTCAGGTGCCTGTGGGAAAAAATGCTATGACAGAAACACCCTTGACCTGGATAATATATCTGCTTTAATTCCAGACTGGTCCAGAGGAAGGTAATTCTGGAGAAGGGTTACTTTTTGTCGTGCTTCAGTCAGAAAAACCAGAACTACCACTGGCAAGAGAGAACTCCATCACGCCTATTTTAATTTTATACTTATTTTAAAACTATTGTACGTAATGGTAGATATCTTCTGAAAAGCTATAAAAGAGTTACAAAATCAATAATAGAACTAACTGTTCAACTAAGTTAAGTCCTTTTACAGTTAACTGACTTAAGTGCAAAAGCATGACCCTAAATATTTCCCACTGAAATCAACAGGGGTTAAAAGTGCTTAATTCTAACTGGATCATACCTTTTCTGTCTCCTGTCCTTTGAGATCAACTTGGCAGTCACACTCAAGTGAAATTCAAAGAAGAATTACTGATGTAAAAGTTTTAAAAAACCCTGTCCATTTTAAACCTTTTTTTTTAATTAGCATCATTAGTTATTATTACATTACAATACAATCCCAGTTCTCTTATGATACATTTCCCCCCCTTTTATATCCCACCCCACGCAAGGTGGCCATCATATAACTACAAATTAAATTTTTAACTATGAGCACATTTTTTTCAATTTTTTGAGTACAATGGAATGGACTTCTCCATTATTTACCCATTGAAAGTATATAGACCATTTCTTTTTTATCTCCTTCATCTTTCCATCCCAGCCTTTTCTTGTTTAATACATTCCAATATATCCAACAATATATTCATATAGATAATTCCATTTTAAACCTTTTAACTAGAATTCAGCAAAAGAATCTGTGGCTGGGGAACTGGTTTGGACAAAATCAACTCTGGTATAAATCTACTCACAATGTTAATTTTATTAAATTAGTTCAACAAATTTCAAAGTCTCAAGTGTATACATATTTGTGAAAAAGAATGGCTTGTAGCAAGTTCATATGACCTGGTTCTTAATGCAGTTAAACTAAATCCTAATTAAACTATTTCCTAATCTCAACTAAGTGGCTTGAAACCAGTACTCAATGACATTTAACTTTACAAGTTTAAATAATGCAAATTACAAAAGAATCGGCACTCTTCAAATTATCATAACAATTTAATTCCTACTTAATTTGAACATACAGAAAGACCCCCAACTGGGACATCACCAGGCAGGTGGACCCAAATTGCCATAATTATTGCTACCCCAAATCATGGTATAATATAACACTGGCTACAACTCAACAATTAGCCACAGTTAAACCCTCTTGAACTGAACAAAGGTTAAATGTTCCCAACTCGAAAGGCTCTCATTCCAAATATCCAAATCACCCAAACATCTTTTTAAAATAAAATGCAGGAAGCATGATCATTAGTCAACCTTCTTGCTTAGGCACCAGTCAACTCAGATACCCAACACATGCAATGAAAACTGTTTTTCACCTATCTGAAATCTGATACATATACATATGAAAAATGCCATTATGTTATTCACATGCAAATGTCAATAGGAGGACAGGAGCTGAAAAAAGCTTTAACTGGCATGTGTGAATTCAGTACATACATTGAACCAGGGCCAGCTGAACTACATGGTCAAGGAGCACAAGGCAAATAAATCACTCCCAGGATGCATCTTGTTGCCTTTTCCTTTCTTTCAAAGACAAACTCTTATTTTGCCCTGCCTATATAGTTCTACCACCTATCCACATGCACTGCAAGAATGATTCATCAGAACACTGGAAGGTGCTGCCTTGTTCACTGGATAAGTATTCAAGCAACTGCCAATCAAAATCTAGAAAGGGGATGCTGTAAGCTTACAGAAAAAGATTCTTGGGTTCTGCTCTCATCCATTACACTAAATCACACCAAGATTTTAAATGTGTCCTGTTAATCTCCAAGCTACATATCCTGTGATTTAAGAACAAGGGGGAAGATGAGGAAACAGCTAAAGGTCCTTGTAAGTCTATTTACTCAGCAGAGAAAAAGGCCAAACCAACTACATGAAAGCAGATGCTAAGGTAAGGAGCTATTTTAGCATATTTTACATTGTCCAGAATCATTGTCCCAAGGAACCAAGCAAAGTCCATTTGCTATGTCCTAGATGGAATGACATTTCTAATAAGAATTCAGGCCTATGGCTTAGAGATAATGTTACAGAAGGATCTACACTTGTGGTCCACAGGGTTGTCAGCCATTGGCTAACAACCAGAATGAGAAGGAAAAGCACCCAGAAGTGATGTCATATTACCTGGATGACATCAATACAATACCATAGAGTTTTGTGTGAATCTGAGAGCATTGTGTGATGCTGGTAATGACTTCACTTCCAGGTATTTGTCAGAACTGACACTGACTGCTGGCACAGCACTGCTTTTTAAAAACATTCTCCCACCAGTAGTCCTCTGTGGGCTGGCAGACAATGGATAGGGAGGCCAGGAGGTCTCCCTAGAGGTCCATGGCACAAATGATCTTAAACCTACTGAGTTGGTACACCTGCTGAACTCCTTCTAGCATAGTAGGCTGCATGACAAATTGGGGATTTGAAATCGGGACTCCCCAGTTCTAGTATGATGCTCTACCACATTATACTGGATCTGTTCTGCTGCTGTTTTTGTTTTAAATCCAGTACTGACTCCTGTTCATGTTCTTTTAAAAAGAAAATATACTTTTGTCATCTTATAAACTTTGGATAGCAGTCATGATACATAAATTACTTGAAAACAAGTTGAATAACTTGCTATATTTCTGACTTTCCAGGGGCTTAACAACTCCTCTACTTTTGCAGGCAGCAACACTGGGTAGTTTACCAAGATGCCATACATTACTGGTAGACAACTGTCAGGTTTGTGAAGCACAAGCAAGGCAAAACTGTTTTAAGTGCTAGAGCCACAAATTTTGTTTGTGTTTTGTAGAGCCATCAAAACAATAAGGGAATTCATAAGAACATACAAAGAGTGCTGCTGGATCAGACCAATAGCCAATCTAGTCTAACATCCTGTCTCACACAATGGCCAACCAGTTCCTCTGGACTGCCAACAGTGGGGCATAGAGGCTAACAACTTCCCCTGATGTTGAAACTAGACTTGGATAAGGTTGGGTGTGTGTGTGTGTGTGTGTGTGTGTGTGTGAGAGAGAGAGAGAGAGAGAGAGAGAGAGAGAGAGAGAGAGAGAGAGAGAGAACTGCAGCACTGGAAGAGGACGGAGTCAACCTTTTCAACTCCATATCAGTTTCTCAATGTAAATCATACCAACATTGCTATTGGCCCACTACACAAACATTTACAGGTATCTGTACTTTCTTACCCAGTGGGACAAACAGGATTTAAAAGATAATAGCAGAACACAAATAGTTAACCCCTCCTCCCCTGGTGCTATGATCCTAACCCAATCATGGGGCTCCCACTGCTGTTTTCAAACAAATTTAAAAGAGAGAGGATACTTCCCAGGGTTTCATCAAGTTTGACACCCAAGTGTACCCTTTAGGGCAGAAAGGAATCAGTCTTCCATAACATCAAAGTGGCAGCAATGTGTGTGTGGGAAGGACGTAGGAGGCAAGGCAATCTGGGGGAAGGAATTAAAAAAAAATCTGAAGCAAAGAACAAGATATGGAAGAGAAACAACAGCTGCTGAATGGAGCATTTGGGGGCTGGCACGATACAACTTGATGTGGCAACAGAAATCTCAACATCTATATGAAGCATAGAGGAAAATATATATTTGGGGGAGAGTGAAAAAACAGGCCAGATGGAGAATGGTGATATCAAGGTCATTTTGAAGCACAGTGAGGCTAGGCTTGTTTTCTAATGGCTCTAATTACAGAACTAGCATCCAAGGAGGCAAGAGAGGCAGGGATAGCTGAATCAGGCTGCTTCCAATGACTCTGCAATTTACTAGACCCATCACACAAACAAGCTGTCTGGGAAAAAATAAGTTCTGACAGATGCAATTTTATTCTCAGGCTAGAGCCATCTGACCTCTTGACTGCTGTCTGCAATCAGAAGACTCAGGGGAGGATGAGTATTTTTCCCAAACATAAAGAAGCAAAAAGGTTGTCTGCTATGTGGTACATTATTGTCTGTCAAACATGGAGTGATCACTAGAGAAGTATTCTGGCTCAGAGAATCAGGCACTCTGTTCCACAATGACTCCTCATGAGATATGCCAACTGGATCCAGACTTGGCTTAACTGGCTGTATCTCAGCAAACCCAGCACCATGGAACCAAACCATACATCACTGGAGAGGAGGAGAACAAAAGGATGCAAAGTGTCTACAAAGGCCTATGTGGTGGTGCTGATGGTAGCAAAAAGAGTTTTCTTTTCTGCCACCACTACATCGGTTGAACCTTGTCCTGAGAAATTATTTATAGTGGTCTGGAGCCTGATGTAATCTGGGCCTAACCCTCTATACCCTAATTTGAAAATGACCTGTGAGGATTTTGCTCAATAGTTCCCCAACAAAGTCTCTCCAATCCAGTCTGACTAAGATGTCAGTGTGATGGTAGATTTGTGCTGGGTATCAGCAGTGACCTCTTGTCAGAGTTTTATGGATAGTTTCAAGTTGGTCTACCTGAATGATGTTGACAGAGCGCTTGGGGTTGCAAAGGACACTTCTTGCTAAACTGGATCCTTGCCCATCATGCCAGAAGGTGAAAATTCTTTGGAGAAGATTATTAATATGTCTCTCATCCTTCACAGCTAAAAGAAACTGTCATATAACCCTTCTTATGAAGTTGAGCAGGTTGTGGAAGAGCAACTGCAGGATTTCTAGATGAAACATCTGCCCTTGACCCAAATTCATTCTGGCTTCAAGATAGGTTTCAGGACTGGAACAGCACTATTGACATTGGTTGATTATCTACACTTACAGCTGGATAAGGGCATCCATGACTGCTGTTGATCTCATTTGATCTTTCAGCAGTATTTAATACAGTTGGCCATGATATTTTGGTGGATCAACTAAAATCAATGCTTGGATTAAAAGGACAGCTCTCTGTTGGTTTCATTCCTTTCTTGTTGGCAAGAAAGTAAGGGCTACCATAGGAGAGGCAAAATCATCTGATGCATGGGGTACACCAAGGGTCCATTTAATATTCAGTACTCTGTAACCTCCAATTTAAAAACTTTGGCTGAAATCATCAAGAGCCTTGGGACAGTGTCACCAATATGCAGATGACACCCTGCTTTACATTTCACTATTGAAGGCTCTAGAGGCAGTTGTTTAGGTACTAGACCTGAGTCTTCAAGCTGTGGTCAAGTAGTACAGGTAAACAAACTGAAACAAGATGGAGGGTGCTTTTAGTTGGGAAGGCAAACTCTGGCTGGAGTTGATCTATTAGGCTTTGGTGGGGTTACATTATCTTCAGCAGATCTGGTTAAGAGCTTGAGGGTGCTCATGGATCCAGGCTTGCTGATGGAAAAAAACAAGCCCACGCTATTAGTAGGAGCACTTTTCCCCAATCACATCTACCTCACACGCTGGCCCCTTATCTGCATTCTGCTGACTTAGCTATGCTGACATTCGCTATCAAAACCTCCAAACTCCAGTATAGCAACAAGCAAAGCTACCTTTGAAAATGCCTCGGAACCATCAGCTTGTACAAAATGCAGCAGCCAGACTCCTGTCTGGGGTCAGAGGCACAGAACACATACTCATATTCTGTGTCAACTCCACTCGTGTGTCCGTACGGCAACAACTAGAGTGGGCACAGAGGGCATCTTTACATGCTGTATTCAGAAAGGCATATAAGGCAGGTTTATTCCAGAAGATATTTGACAGGAAATCAGCTGTTTGGGAAAATTTGATTGTTTTTAAAAAAATTCTGTGCATATTTAACCTGGATAACTGGACTACTATATTTGTGCCCTTGAAATCTTTTGTTCCACTGTTAGCTACTTTGAAATCTGCAGAGATAAGGGAGGAGGTATACACATTTTTAAATAAATAAAAAGGTGGATTAGGAAAGCAACATAGTCCATCTGAAAATATTGGACTTCAATATGCGAACCCTGCTTTAAAGTCCCACACATACTACTATCACAACTGACCCCTTAGGTTGCTTTTTCCTGCTGTTTTGGTGACTCACCCCCACATTTAGTTAGGTCTTAGCAATTCCAGGGCAAAAGTTCAGAATCACTACCACCTCACCACTGCTTCCTTCACCAGGGGTAAGCAAGGGGTGGCCCTCACCCCATGGGAGGTGGCCAGGAAACACTGCTGCTGCCAGAAGTCAGCTATCCAAGCCCTAGATGGGGCAGGTGCAACAGGCAGCAGGTGTCTGCTCTTCTTTTTCTCTTCCCCGCCTTCAGGGGATGGGGCTGTGGACAGAGCCTGGGGCAGGTCCTGGTGACCATTTCTGTTCTGATTCCTGGGATTTAGGAAAACCTCCTTGGAAATACAGGAAGGCTTTACACTTCCAAGTCTCAGCTTCCTGGATGGGGGGGCTGCTGGTTTAAGATCTCCTTGCTGCTCTTTCCCAGCTGCCCCTCCATTCCAATTTGTTTCCTGCTATCCTGTCCATCTGCCTAACTTATTTCACCTACTACACTGGCTGATCAGTCTTTTGAAAGCTGGAATTGTGTGCATCTGATTGTTCCTCTGAGTTCTGTTCTTGGCATGGTTACCCAAAATTCATTATCTCTTTCTGCAAAGATGGTTGGACTTGTCATGGGCCCTATTCCTGGGGCTAGCTCCAGCCTGTGGCACTGGGTCCAAGTTCCAGCAGCATACTCCTCTTCTGACTGTGAGCAAATCATTCTCAGCTTCCCATCTGCAAAACTGAGATAGGTCTCTGCTCTCTCCCAGGGCTGTCAGGCAGACATACACAATACAGACAGCAAAGAATGTTGCAAATTCAAATGAAAAATGCAAGACAAAAAGACAAAGAGCAGTAACAAAAATGATCATTCTAACCACGCACATCATCTGCCTTCCAAAAGGCCTGTAGATTTCTTTTGAACAAAAGCAATCTGCTGCCTTAGCACAGTCTCTTAGTAAGCAGGCTCTGTACTGCCACCCAGAGCAGGTTGGCACATCTCTGAGCCACACCAGGCTTTCAGAAAATTAAACATGTTGTTCAGATGCCATGAGAGACAGACAGCCATAGCCTACCACACTGTTTGTGGCCAGTACCTGTTAGTGACACAGCACTCCTGAATATACCCCACAAAATACCTAACTCACAAGCCAGCAGCAGAAGTCCTCCCACCTGTCCCCTCCAAATTTCACACTTAAGTGGATTGGCTCATCTCCACAGGGATTCTGGAAAGGTATTCATATTCTTATTCTTCAACCATAATATACAATGCATGCACCAAAATGATTGCAGCAGTAAAGCCTTCTCAATGACATCAAAGAGTTCCTTACAATTAGCATAAGAACATAAGAAGAGCCCAGCTGGATCAGACCAATGGTCCATCTAGCTCAGCATCCTGTCTCACACTGTGGCCAACCACATCCTCTGGACAGCCAGCAACAGGGCATAGAAGCTGAGGCCTTGCCCTGATGTTGCCTCCTAGCTCAGGGATTTAGAGGATTAGTGCCTCTGAATGTATAGGTTCCCCTCAGTCACTATGGCTAGTCACTATTGATAGACTTATCCTCCATGAATCTATCTAATCCCCTTTTAAAGCTGTTTATTCCTGTGGCCATCACTACATCCTCTGGAAGTGAAGTAGCCCATAAAAACAGCGGCTGTGGCATGGGTACTGCCCCACACTTTCTCCAGTGAACACAGAACCAAAAAAGTCATTGAGCCTCTGTGCCATTTTCCTTTAGCAGTGCCTATCCAGTGAAAAACACCTGGAGTTAAGGAATGGAGGCATTTGAGAACCAGCCTAGATGAAAAGCAGCTCATCAGAATGCACCAATCACAGATGAGTTCTTTCCACATTGGGGGGGAAGCTTCCATAGTTATGCTGATAGGGTTGAAAACAGTTTTGCTTTGTCCTTGCAATCATAACCTATGCATGAGCCCATCGTCTGAATTCTTGGTTGCAACCAGCAGCAGCACTTTTCTGATGACTCAGAAACTTTGTTAGCAAAGGCAGCAGCCCCCCTTCTGGCCTACGTGGAGCACATCTCAATATCAAAATTCTTCGGAGGACTCTGGGCTAAAATTGAATTTCAGTTTACATTTAAAATGCTGTAGAAAGCAGTCGCTAGCTCACAGTGGGGACAGACTTCAATCAACCTGCAGCAGGAAGTCTATAGACTGCCTAGTACTTCACTGTCAGGCCTGAATGGGTAATTTAAAGGTTTCTGCCACTCAGGGGGCTGAGAATCTAGACTTCCTGAACTGTTCATCACTTACTTGCCCTCCTAATCCCTTTACTGCACATGACAGATACTTTTAATACCGTTTGGTTAATCTAGAACTTCCCAAACTCTTGTTGTGTAGGATTTGAGAGGGAGGTGGATAGATTATATCTTGAGGTACACTTCGCTCTTAATTTTTTATATAATTTATGACACTTACAGGAAATCTTCTCCATTATGGAACTCAATGCATCATGCACAGCATTCCAAAGAACTTTATTATCAGGACACCAAACAATAAAGCAGGAAGTAGTTTGAGGAGGAAAAGGAAACCACTACAGCACTTGAACAGTCCACATGGGAGACACTGGCACTGCACTTGCAATTAAATAAGGGGGGAAAACACCACAAATTAGGTCTTTAAAAATGTGGAAAAGATCACATCATCTGCATACTCTGTAAAAACGGAGTGAACAAGTCTTGCAATCGCTGATTAAACATTTAGTGTGAAGCCTGCCACAGGCATAGTGAATGCAGCCAGCATAGTGACTGAATGTTTTAAGGCATACTACAGCATCTTGTGGCACCCTGCCAGTTTGACAACCCACTAGGTTGCCCCATTTAATTGAACTGTATCAGGGTCATAACATAACACAGTATTAACTGTGGCTCCTAAAAACTACTTCGGCAGATTTCTGATCTCTCTCTCTCTTTTTTAAAACAAGAGCAGCCATGTGTTGTCAGCACAAAAGAATTATTACCATCAGTCATGGTATCCTTCTGCACTGCATTTCAGGGTTAGGACTAGGAGGCACCACTTTGTGGTGATTTTGATCCTACCTCAAAGGTAGGTTTCAGAGTGTGATGCTGGGGGACTACTGCTCTGACCCTTGGCCTCTGGAATACAGGGTCTCATAGGGTTCCATCTTGTCCCTGACACTTTTCAAAAACCGCTGGGAAAAGTCATCCAGAGATTTGGACTGACATGTGGATGACACTCAGCTCTATCTTTCACTTCCAGCAGATCCTGGGGAGGCTGCAGAAACCATGAATAGATGCCTGTATGCGGTTTTGGGACTGAGGAGGGCTAACTAGCTGAAAATTAATCCTGAGAAAAAGGAGATGATACTAGTGGGGGGGGGGGAATGTTTGTCTCCCACAAACACTGCCTTTCATCAAACTTGTTCTGTTTGGTGTTCCCTCACTAACTGTTATTAACCTCCCTACCTGTTTGTGTGTTTTCATGCACTTATGTTTTAATTTTGGGGGTATATTTTTATTTATTTAAAATATTTATTAGTCGCCTTTTTCTCTAGTGGAACTCAAGGCAGCTTACAATATAGTGATTGTAAAACACACTAAAACAATTGTAAAAACACAGAATGTCACAATTTAGATTTTAAAACTACAATTAGAACTGCCAATAAATAAAAACTAAATCAGTCAAATGCAGTCCTAAATAAAATTGTCTTGCCTCCTGAAGATCAAGAGTGAGGGGGCCAGACACATCTCCCTGGGGAGACTGTTCCATAATCATGGGGCCGCCACTGAAAAGGCCCTCTCTATTATGTCAATCAGATGAGCTTCTTTGATTGATGGGGCAGTAAGGAGGGCCTTTCCCCCTGATTTTAATTCCTGGGCAGGAGCGAATGGGAGAAGACGGTCCTTCAAATACCTTGGTCCCAAGCCATGTATGGTTTTAAAGGACAAAAACAAAAACTTGGATTGTGCTCAGGAGCAGACTGGTAGCCAGTTTTAATTGTTGGAATGTGGAGGCCATATGCTCCCATAAGGCATGGATCGCTGTGGCTAGATGTGACTGAACCAGGAACAGGTACAGAATACAGATAATGCACCAGCTGAAGCTGGGCAAAAGCACTCTGAGCCACCACAGCCATCTGGTTTTCTAGAGGAACTGCTGTGTCATGCAGCAGTTCCAAATTGCAAACCTGGCTTTTCAAGGGGAGTATAACCCCCTATTTTAAATGCTATTTTTAATGGTTCAAAGTGCTTTAATGTTTGCCACCTTAGGAACCCTGAGCTGTCAAAAGATGGCATAGAAATGCTTTTGATAAATAAATATCCTGAAATATTGAAACACATATTGTGAAGGCTGAAATGAAACTTCAATTTTTTTAAAATAATAGAACATGTACACCTTTTTCTTTTCAACTGCTTTTCCATCTGTCCTATGTAAACCTGCATTTTCTAGACAGAAAGGCACATCAAATAAAGGAGGGGACTAGGAACCCTGGACTGAAATCCTACCAGAGGGGCTACACAAGCTCTGTTGCTTTAAAGTTTGGCCTGGAGCCAGTTTGAATATTTAACCACAGTAGCTGTGATTCAGTGGCGTTTCCCAGCATTCTTTGTTTGGGCTGCCTGAAGCAAAATGATCGAAAACGCTTGAGCAAACAGCCAATGCTATACCAACCTAGTAGGGAGAAAACAAACACACATACACACACAGAATAAACATTGTAATTTTCTGTTTTTCCAAAGAAAAGCTATTCCCGTGATGGCTCAGAAAGCAAATATACCCTCATAAGCTTATCTGTCCATGGGTCTGGGAGATATCGTTCATAGAAGCAGGTGCCTGTTGCTTAAACACAGGCACTTGCAACAGCCTTTCCCTAGCCCCCCCCATCTCTTGACCCATGCTTCCCACCATGCTTTGCACTTGCAAGAACACAGCTGGCCCAGAAATGCTTCACAGGTGTGCACTTTGCCCTCCAGGCTTGGCTGCCAGCCCAGATCTCCTAATTGAGGCAGCGATGCCAGCCTTAACGCCTGCCTTGGATCCATCTTCCTGGTAACACTGTATGATATGCTGAAATGCTATGAGACAGAAGGGCAGATCTGGCAGGGTAAATGAAAGGGAACCCGAGTAGCAAGAGCTAACTGTGACACAATGGACTCTAAGGTGAACATTTTTATCTTGCCCTTCCTCCAAGGGGCTCAGGGCAGCATACCTCCCCCTCATTTTATTCTCACAACCATCATAATAAATCTGCAACACACAGCCCTATTAATCAGCTTGCATTGATTTCAGTGAAAGCCCTAACTGTGCTCCAATCATACTGGGTTGTCTCCCAGTGCACCTGAGATCCTGGAGAGCTGCTGCTACTCAGACCAATCATCTGACTTAGTATAAGGCAGGTTCGGGCATATCCTTGCCATGAGGGCTGAAATCCGTTTGCACTGTTCAGGCAGAAAATTCTGGTTTTACTTGCAAGGCTAGCTCTTTCTTCTACTTCCAGGTGTCCAGCATGCTTTCCCACATAAAGCCCAGTCCAAGAACAACTGTACTAGGTTTCTGGACCCTTGCATAACTCATAATGTCAGATGCCACAGCAAGCCCTGCAACACTCCCAGTCTCACAGATATACCTGCAGGGCTGCATGATTAGCCAAATGACAGGTCCCCAAAATCAGCATGAGACTCTTGACTCACTATGCTTTTTACTGGTCCTTAAAGAAAGATACAAGCTTTTTTATATATACTTAGAACAGAAGGGAAAGCTGAAAAAGACAAAAGGGATTTCTTTTCTAATTAAAAAAAAAGATAATTTGTAAATAAACAGAAATGAGGTTTTAAATAGGAAAAGAAGTAAAGGAAGGAGAAGAAGAGGCAGGAACAGTCTGGGAGCCCAATCTTATGAGCAGCCGTTCTGAACTGACTATCTGTGTGTAGTAGGGTCAAGCAGGAAATTCTGTACACAAATCTGAGGAACACAGATTTGGGTCAGGCCTTGATACTAATGAGAAGAAACAAGAATATCACACCGAGACTATGCATGAGTCCACAATATATACCATCTGCCTCAAACCTTTCAGATAGGCGTTACTCTAGAGATGCAAGGCCAGTAAGCCTGAGTCTTTTTATACAGGTGTAGAAAAGGGCTGTGCCCCTCTCAAAACTACATGCCGGATCCCCCCTGGGCTGACTGATAGGCTAATAACCAACAACAAGCAGTGAATCACCAGGATCCCAGTGGGATTACCTCACATCTCAAATAATTGTACTTAGTAGCCTCCTCTCATTTCTGCCACTGTAAATCATGGGCACAAAGACAACTGAGAAAACACAGCATCTCACCAAACAGTGTTACAACCATAGCTCAAGTTAGGAGTGCAGACTGGACAATGTCTGTGATATCAAAGATGAATGACATTTCCTCACCCATTCTCTGACCTTAAGCCTTTGCATTTTTTATTCTTTAAAGGCTGAGTACTTCCTCTAGTACCACTGTAACAATCAGACTGCCTGGAAAGATCAACTACAAAGAGAAATGAGAACATGAAAGGTTACCCTCCCTTTCTATAGGTATACATCATCATATTAACTTGGTTTTCTAAGTTTCTAAAACCTGTGTATTGCCCCACTTCTCCATATTTCATCTCTGTGAGGTGGGCTAGTCAGATTCATCCTTTGTTAACTCATCTTCCCGCCTCTGGACAGCTTCCAGTGTCCATGATTTCCTCCCATCCCCAACTGGCAGGTCAGGTGGGTAGTTTTGAAAGAATCTTTTGAAAGAAAGCATCACACCAGCGCAAGGACATTAGTCTTGGGTTCACACAGAAAATGATGTCATGGCATTGGCATGATGTCTACTCCCCTACCCCCATCCAGCTGCAGTTTTTCTAATGTTCCTGCAATCTCAGTAATGACTTTCTGTTACCACTGCAGGCAGGATGGCAGTGGTAATATTTGCTCTGCTCTTCTCCTGGCTTGCACATAATTCAGTGCCTTGTAAAAATCCCATTTAGACCTCTGAAAAGTTCATCAGCAAGTAAAACTCTGTATCTAGCCTGCAGAGAAATGTAACAAAGAGGGTGTCCAATTACAGGCTCCCCAGTAAATAAATGCCAGATTGCACCACTGCAATTGCTCCTTCATAGAAGTCAGGCATAACACTATGCTCTGGCATTCTCTGCAGAGAGACAGACAAACACGGGGGGGGGGGGGCTATTCTATCATTTGATCCCCTTTGGGCATTTTGTTTGTTTTTAGACAATGTGAGCACTGAGATCAGATAAGTACTAGACACATGCACAGCCACTTGCACACACATGCACATAGGCATTTGCATTCGATGGGAAACAGCTAGAAGCCAAACAGCTTTGTAAAGCAAGGGGGAAGTGTGAATTCCAGTAGATTGTAAAATACTGTGTTACACAACTCAGAGCAAGCAAGTTCTTCAGGCTTCACAGACTGATGAGCTGTATGAACAGCAAGGGATGGTGAGACACATTTTTGCCCTGGCTCAACAGTCCTGCAGATCTCTTCTTAAAGTATATCAGTATAATGAGGAAGAGGTAATAGTCTTGGAGCTGGGGAACTCTCAAAGGACAAGAGTCTACCAAGCAATGAAATAAGAGGCGGTAAAAAGAATTAACCACCTGCCCTGCTTGTTGGGGCTGGGGACAAACCAGGGACTGGGATTGCCAGCTCTGGGTTGGGAAATTCCTGGAGATTCTGGGGGCAAAGTCTCAGGAAGGCAGAGTATCATTTTTATTTTATTTTGTGTTTTATTGGATTTGTATCCTACCCTCCCCGCATAACAGACCCAGGGCGAGCTCCAGACATCCAGACCTGCAGTAATGCAGATTTACAATTAAAACAAATTCATTAATACCATAGAGTCCACGTTCCAAAGCAGCCATTTTCTCCAGGGGAAGTGATCTCTGTCACCTAGAGATCAGTTGTAATCTCAGGAGATCTCTAGCAACCACAGGCTGGAAGGAGAGGGAACTGGATTACCAAAGAACAATTCTAACTAGCCCTCTTTGTCCTGGTAAACTATAAGGGGAGGTCAATAAGATTTGAGCCCAGTAGCACATTACAGATGAACAGAAGTTTCAGGGTATAAGCTTTCAAGAGTTAAAGACTCTCAAAAGCTTATACCCTAAAACTTCTGTTGGTCTCTAAAGTGCTACTGGACTCAAATCTAACTGTTCTACTACAGACCACCATGGCTACCCTCTGAAACCATCAGGGGAGATGAGTACTTCAGCCC
The DNA here is from genome assembly GCA_029375565.1 of Gekko gecko. Classification (NCBI taxonomy): domain Eukaryota; kingdom Metazoa; phylum Chordata; class Lepidosauria; order Squamata; family Gekkonidae; genus Gekko; species Gekko gecko. The sequence goes on from JAPDNY010000006.1 coordinate 145,058,724, forward strand.
TGGAGAAGAGGCATGTGGCAGTTAAAAGAGGAGGAAGAGTTGGATGACGCTCTGAAGCAACTATAGCCTAAGCCTCAAAGCTTTAGCGTGTTGCAGTTTATGTTGTTTTAAATCCCATCAGAGTCTTCCTGTAGCTGCCTGGAACCTTTCTAAAATAGCCCCTCCCCTCCCTCACATTAGCCCCTCTTTATCTTTGAATCACCAACTACCCTTCATGACAATGGGTGACACATGTTTATGATGAAGTGCCGGTAGCATGTAAACTGCATGTCCCCCACAGGTCTCTACTTCAGACACTTTTACAATAATATTGCATGTACTTATGAGGTAAATATAGTCCCCCTTTTACTAAGTATTCAACTAGACAGACACAGATGAATGCAAAACAACACATTAACAGTAAAAAAAGCATATTTAGCAGGATGTTTAGCTTAAATGGGTAAAATGACTAAACTGTGACTCAGCAGTTACAACCTCTCCCCCAAGGGATCGAATACATTGTATTTAGGCCAAACTACAGTAAATAAACACTGGATACATTCTTGCTCCCTTTCCTCAGAACAGTTATCTCAGGTTAGGTGGTTTACTGGACCTGGTTACCAAAACATAGGTTCTCTCAAAGAGTTGAATTTCCTTTTTCCCCTCATAGTCTTTGGTTCTCAGAAGCTACTTAGGTACATCTGATGCTTCTAGCTTTTACCAGAATGTTTATTTATCACCAAAAATAAGCTTTCTTCCCTAAACCTACCCAAATCCTACCTTAAAGCCATAAAAAACCTTGGGTGAACTGATACTAGAGTTGCCAGGTCTTCATGACACACCGGTGAGGGGCAGGGCTCCATTCCCAAGCAGCAACGTTGCATGGTAATGCCCCCAATGTGATGTCACACAGAAGTGACATCATCACATTAGGGGTGTTGTGTGGTGACGCTCTGGTTTGAGAGCAAAACTCTATGGTAAAATTGCCCTCAAACCATAGTGTTTTGCCAAAAAAACAGGGTGTCACTGTGTGACATCCCCGATGTGATGACAGCACTTCTGTGCGACATCTCTGTTTGGGGGCAGGGTGATGCATTCCCATAGGAAGAAAGGATAATCTTGCAGGTTAAACCACAGAGTCTGGGAGAATTGTGGAGTGCCATACAACATAATGACATCACTTGGGTTCAAATCAGAAGTGCTGTTGCAGTGTCAGTGTGACATCTATTTTCTCCCCCCCCGAGCTCCCACTGGTTATCAGGGCTGGGCTGGTAACCCCAGAAGCACTTAACCTGTTTCTACTGCAGCAATGATAGCAAATCCATGTGTCACACTACAATGGGCCTGTGAAACCTTCAGTGTATTAGGTACTGAGAGACAGTGCCTGCATGCTTATGCAGACACTCTGATGCTGTGTTCAGCTTCTTAAATAAGAAACCATTAACACCAACAAAAAAGGGAGGTGGCAAAGGAAAGGCAGGAGCCCAGGTAAGGACACAGTGATACCACGGGTTGCTTGTCCAGAAGAGCTGATAGTCAGCCAAGCAAGAGACAAGATGTAGGGTAACACAGGATGAAAGCAAACACTAAGTCCAGGTTACACATTCATAGGCAGTGCATTTTACAAAAGCTTGAGGAACTGTCTAGTGGAATCTAGTGTATCTCACAAAACAACACCCTCCCACATTTATTTGATCAGGACTACCCAAACTAGTTATGCTGGTTAAACCTTAGCACAGGCATGTGTGTAGAGTTCACACAGATAGTTCCTAAGGTCTCCCTCAGAGTGATAGCAGGCTTGTTCATAAAATAAGGTGCTTGCTCTCCTGTGGTGAGCAAGAAACGCCCCCTGCACCATTTACTTAACAGGAAGCACACGAAGGGCCAAGTACAGCTCTCATTCAAAGTTAGTATGAATCCTTCAGATGATTTCAGGCCTGAATGCACTTTTACATCTTTTCAATGAAGTCGCTCTTCTTTCAATTATTAAACCAAAGGAAAATAGGGAGCGGCTGCCAAAAATGTCATCCATTGTGAAAATCTTCAGTACTATTGTGCAGAGGCACAATAGCTTTTACTGGACAAACTGGTCTTTAGAAGAGTAGAGTGAACTAAAATACTGCAAGAAAACTTTCAAGTTTTTATATAATGTACATACGCACTCTCTTTTTTGAGCTTAAGTGTTTGGGTTTTTTGGTGCTAAAGTCACATCACTCTGTTGGTGGTGTGTGTCTACTTTTCAAACAAAACCCCCAGCAAATGCTATTACACTAGGTTTGGCAACCAGGGGGAGTCTGGGGAGAGGCATATCTGCCTTCTGTCAATTTCATGGAAAACCCACAGGTGATGTCAGTCCACTCTAGGAATTGCTAGAAATCCTATGGATTTGCCAGGGATTTTAGCATAATGTTTCTGATAAATCCTAGAATGAACCAACATCACTCCTAGCTTTTCCCCGTAAGTAACAATGCTATCATACTCATGGAATTTTTTTTTCTCCCACTGGATGCTGGAGCAGTGGTGGCAAACAGGAGCTGGGGGCATGAAATTACCCACCCCTATTTGGAACCTGTGCCGCATGATGGGGTGAGCTCCTGTCTCTAGTTCCAGCTCCTGCCAACCTAGCAGTTCGAAAGCAAGAAATTGCAAGTAGATAAATAGGTACCACTTCGGTGGGAAGGTAACAGCGTTCTGTGCGCCTTGGTGTTTAGTCATGCCGGCCACATGACCACAGAAATGTCTTTGGACAGCACTGGCTCTTCGGCTTTGAAACGGAGATGAGCACTGCAACCCTAGAGTCGGATTCGACTGGCTTTCGAGCAAGGGAACCTTTACCTTTACCTATTTGGAACCTAGCACCCTGTCAGAAGCCCTAACGTAGTCAGCCAAACACCATGCCTTGTAGTTCAAACAAGAATAGTGTTTATTGAAAAGCTGCAATAGGAAGGTTACTGGAGCAGATACATTGTTCAGAATAACTTGGTTACACAAAGCAGGCAGTTATACAGGGAAGGGGGTGAATGGGGACCCCCCCTTCTACCAATCAGGGAATAACATGCGAATGGGAATCGAAAGTTACTACGCTAATGAAGTTCCCACCGCCCCCATTAATCTCAGCAAAGCTGCAGCTTTGAAAGAGATAGGAAAGCTCGCAGCTTGACTCTCCAAGGTCAGAATGTTCAGTCTACCAGATAGGGGTTACCAGAGCCACATTCCATTCTCACACACCAGGCATAAATCAACACCCCTACGATCCCAACCTCCCGCCCGTCACGCCACAATGGCGCCCATAGCCATCCTCCCCTCCCCTCCATCCATCATGGCAGGACTACCTGACACACCCCTATATTGAGCAGATTCCAGCTTTTTATCACATTCTTATCCCACCTTTCTTCAAAGAAACTCAGGACAACATACATTATTCTTCCCTCTTCTATATTATTCTAATAATCTTATGAGCCAGGATGGGCTGAAAGACTGCCCCAAGATCCCCCGTGAGGTTAAAGACAGATTGGGAATCTAGAAACCATGCTTCTCCAGTCATAGTCTCTCTGTTGTGTAGCAGGCACAGACAGCCAAGGCAAGCCAGACACATTCAGGTGCTCAAAGTCCAGAGTTCAGTCCCAGACATCCACAAGCCAAAAGTGCACAAGCCAGAGGGTCATTACCAGGAGGGATGAAGCAGAGAGCATAGCCAGGACGTCCAAGGGTCATCCACAAGCCAGAGAGTCCCAAAGTCAACGTCCCAAGCCAGTCCAAGGTCACACAAAGAAAGTAGGGTTAGGAGTTGTGGTCACAGGATCCAGCAAAATCACTTGTTGCTTCCACAACATGCAGGCTCCCAGCCCTGGGTTGTACAGGCACTTCCTAGCAAACCCTTGTTAGCAGCCAGCTGCTTGGGAGTACTGCAACTACTCCAGGCTGTCATCAGCTAGCAGCGGACAATGGGCCAGATGCACGCTGCCTCCTTGCTTGCAGCTCCTTTCTAAGTTTCCGTCTCCAGCACATAAAGGGTGGAGGTGAGCCTGGTGGACTTGAGTTTCACCTGCTGCATCAGAGCTGGGCATTTGGTGGTGAGTCTCGGTCAGCCTGCAGCTCATCAGCCTGTTTGCTGGCTTCTGCGACTCAGAGCTAGCCGTGTGTGGCGACCCTTCTTCTGAGGAGTCCTCGGCCTGCTGAGCTCAGGGCTGACCCACAACACTCTCACACTAGCCAGTACTGCACACTCAACACACACAGCCTGCCCAGATGAAAAAATAAAGAAGTTTATTTTTAATTATACAGCACTATGAATGTATGTGGCACTTTGCAGAATGTATCTACAGAGACCACCACCAAACATTCATTTCTGCTTTTCCTGCACAATCTGACTATTCTCCTTCTAACAGAAGAAGGAAATAAGTTTTAAAAATTGTATTAACAAAGCTGAATATTAATTTGGAAATGACATAGGATTCATTGAAGTCAAACTCAATTATAATATCTAATATCCAGATAACATACCATTTAAAGAGACACTCTGCACATCAAAAGCATCAGCTCATTGCCTGGCAAATGTTCAATATCTGATTGTTTGTAACAAGCACTAAATAACCAGAATACTGACGCTGTCTGCTAAGAACACCAGAAATTCTCATGAAGCTGTGAACAAATTAGAATATGACTACTGAAATTCATCTTTCAGCATATGACAAGCACTGAATGTCTTACAGCTGGTGCAGGCAGAAGGCAGAATATGATCCTCCAGTACAAGGTTGACTAGATCGTGGTAGGTCTCTTAAAGTTTCCAACTCAGATGCTCACTGTCCAGTGATCCATGCTTTAAATATAGCATTCAAGATGAATTTAAGTCTTCTTGTCTTCCTGATTTCCAGAAAGTTCCTACTCCCAAAAGGGCAGGCCCCCATTGCTACAGCAACCAGTCTACTTGATCACACTGCAGCCACTCCTCTCTGGTAAAATCATAAATAGGAATATTGACACAAACAGCAATTTAAATATTACACAATGAGAGACTGTCACTTCTCTCTCAGCCTTCATATTCCTCAGCTATAAAATGGTGTATTAATTGGCTCCCTGTGACTGCATCTCTGTGTAGTATTTGAACACATGAAGCAGCCGTATACTGAATCAGACTGTTGGTCTATCAAGATCAGTATTGTCTACTCTCACTGGCAGTGACTCTCCAAGTCACAAGCAGACTACTGATACTTTTATAACTGGAGCGTCAGGAATTCTGGGGCCTTCTGCATGCAACACAAATGTTACCCAATGAGCCATGACCCCTTCCCACAAAGGCACATTACTCAGTGTACACATTATGTATTGCAGTAATTAACTATCTAACTGTGCCTTCTGGGGGTCCACTTCATAACTGACTCCATCCTTTAAGAGGATCCTTTTTACATGTGGCTCTTGTGGATGGAATCCAGCCCCTCTGCCTAAGAACTAAAACAGGCTTCTCAAACCTGAAGTCTGACCACCCCTGTTTTGAATCATGAGGTTGCTCACATCCGTGTGCATGTGTGTCAAGGTTGTGTTTGAAGAGCAATTGTAGGTAGGTGGAGGGCTCTCCTACAGAATCATGGGTAGAGCTGAAAGTGAATCTAAATAGCTGACTACAGAAGAAACCAACATGCATATACCATACTCATGTTCAATGCTAGAGTGTTCCACTGACCAGGCAACGAAGATCCTGGAGAAACTGCCTCCTGTCCTTAAATAGAGCACAAAGTACTACTACTGTACATATTATGAAATAAAACATTTCTAGTAACTTTGTATTCAGTTTGGACCAGAACAGAAACTGCAAAAGATTTTCAAAACTGTATTTAATGAATTTTAAAAGCCAGGTATGATGACCTATCCTACTGAGGTGTGGGATCCACCATTCGTGATGGAGGAAACTCCAGTCCAAAAGCAGAACTGGAGCAATTATGTGATATGTACCCTCTAGTGGAGAAGGCAGCTGAAGCCAAGATCAGGGCATGTAAGGCCAGCTGTCCAGGTGGACAGGTGTGGCTAGACAAGAGGTGGCTAGGGTGGGGCAAATTAGAATGGCGAGGGGCCCCATCTGAAGTTGGTGAGAGCCACTGAGAATACTGACTGAGAAGAGAGGGGCCAGTCACTACCATCAGGATACTTTGGCAGGTGGACCCATCTGCCCAAGGAGAGAAGCCTTACTGGGTCATACCACTGGAGCCTGGGATGGGGCCATATCCAGACAAAATCCCTTCCCTAAAGGCTAAAAGAGGGCATGGAGAGTTCGACTGTGTGTACCTGTTGTACATGGGAAAGTAGCCAATAAAGCCAGCACACTGTTGAGTTCCTGCTACTCACCACTATCCCTTCTGTATCATGGAGCCATGGCATTATGATGTGCCCCATGAGAAATTCAAAGCAAGAAAATACTAGGCACAGTTCAGAATGGCAATGAAGCATCTGGGTCAAAGTAAACATCATTGGCATTTGGCACCTGAGTCAATCGACGTGCTTCTTGGCAAAGTGAGCATGCTTGAACAACCTACTACTAGGCAGAGCTCAGAGCCAAAGTCAGAACAGGAAAGCACATGCTAAGACTAAAGGCTTTTTAACTTGCTTGAATGGGGCTTGCTTGGCAAAGCTGCTCAAGACTAATGGGCTAACAGTTAATTGACACGTGTTGCATGTGTTTTAAGGTAATTATGTATTTATACCATGTCAGTGGTTGCCTGGAGCCTGGACATCTGCTTCACATCATGCATAAATGAGACAGCCAACAGGCATATGACCATGCAGCATGAAGCTACAACATGTCAGATGGAAGGAAGGCTCCTTTACCTAACCCACAGATGGCATCATTTAGACACACACAGAATCACAGAGATGGAAGGGTCCATACTGGTCATCTAGGCCAACATCAAGAGTCCTAAGCTGTTTTTCATAGGGTAGAAATCTTGCTTAAAAACGATACCATCAAGGAGTACCACATGGAACATTATAACCTATGCAGGGGCACCTACTGCAGTTGTGGGCACATTTTTGGCCTGAGACCCACATCTGCCATCTCCATCAGTTTGTGAGGGCTCCAAGTTGGATATATCTCTTTCCATTACCAGTGCTGGAAACAGGGAGAGCCAATGTCAACGTCGAATACAAAGCCCTCAAAAAGCAGGTGGAGATCTAGAACTAGTGCTCCAGATACAGCTCTCCATCTCTGCTGCTTTAATGACACTCAGCTCTCGATTTTGGGGGTGGCAGCATCAGACTGCTTGTTGATACTGCAATCTGGCGGGCCATCACTCCTGGAAAATGGTTAAGCAGCTAGAATACTGGATGGAAAGCTCTTGTGGGGCAGATGTCGGCCCCGGGCCACAATATGTCCACATTTTACCTAAGGGAACACTAGGCCAAAGTAAGCCGAAGTACAAAGTAACACTTTTCTACCATAGAGAAAGGGGGGGGGAGGAAGGGCATGAAAGTAATAGAGCAGGTCTGGCAACATGCAGAGGTCTGATTAAAAGAAATGCTATATTTCTCTATTTTACAAAGAAAGCTTGAAAAATGGACTACAACAGAGATTATTCAGCAGCAGGGGGAAGATGGCTGCCAGCTTGAAGCAACTAGGCTGAGTGCTTTTTCCTCTCTCTCCTGCTGCAAGTATTTATAGCCTGGGAGTGGCCAAGGGCACAAGCTAAAGGGCTCTTTGCAGGCCTGTAGCCACCAGGGAGGGGGATTTGGGGGTAATGCCCCCCACAGATGAGTGCTGCCCCCTCAGACAAAAAAATTGGGAAATAAAAAATCATTTTTTTAAAAAAAAATGTAAGATTATTATTATTTATTAAATTTCTGGATCACCCAGTCCCTGAGTACACAAGGCTCTGGGCAATTTACAACAGGTTAAAAACTATACAAAATTACAGATTAAAATCAACGATCAGTTATTCTTAATTTAATAGTCTCCAGATGATGTCCATAATTTTAATCAAAACCTATTCTGGGCTGTTTTTCTATCTTGTGGGCAGGTTGAGGAGGAGGCTGAAGTGGGCAGAACTGAAGAAAAGAGGGGGCCAGCTATGATGGAAAACTGTTGCTGTTCTCAGCCTGGCAGAACTTCTCTCCCTTACAGGCCCTGTGGAATTGCATTAAATCCTGCAGGGTCTTGATGGAAGTTGGCAGAGAGTTCCACCGGGTCAAAAACAGGGCTGCAAAAGCACTGGCTCTGGTTGAGGACAGCTGAAGATGTGTGTAGGTGTTCCAAAATGGCCCCAGACACAGGGAAGCTTTAGCCTCTTTTTTTCCCCCCAGGCCAAAAAATAAATAGGTTTTTTAAAATGCAAAAAATAAAATAAAATTGCAAAAAAATAAAATAAAATTTCAAGAGTCGGAGATTCCCCCCCCCGGCTTACACAGAAAAGCAGCCTGGAATCAAGTCCCTCCAATCAAAAGGACTACAGGGTTGCAGTGGAGCCAGAGCCGCCGCTGCTGCAATAGGAGCAGCAGGTTAGGCCAGGGTGCCCCCCCCGAATTCTCCATGCCCCACCAACCAAAATTTTCTGGATATGCCCCTGGCTCTTTGCCTGTGGATTATGGCACACAGCCCTGGCTGATTGGATTGACCTGGAGACTATCAGGCCAGGATGTCTCATCTACTTTTTGTATTTTCTGCTTGTTATTAATAATGTTTCATAAATTTATTAAAAGTATGTTTTTAAGATGCTTGGGATTCCACTAAGTAGAACAGTGGGATAAAATATATTTACTGAATAAAGAACTCTCATGCGGAGTTTGCCACATCTTCACATTTAGCAGTGTTGCCCCACACTGCCACATTTACACTTAGATGTCATCACAAACATACAGCATGTCTGTAGCAGTGCTCTGTTTATTGCTATAGCACCTTCACAAGACCAAAGAGTGCAAGCCAGCCCTCTTCACTATAGAGGCATGTTTTACTGGGTCTGGCTAGTACAGGATTAAGTGGCATAGTGCAGGAGCTTATTCTTGCAGTCATTCTGCATGCCACCCACTCAAGCTTCTTGAGCACTGCTGCTTACTTCTGCTTTGGGTAGTGACATTGCCCACTTTATCTCATGATTTATTACCTATACATTTTAATCATAGAGCTTTTGCTTTTGGGGCAGCTCAGGACAAGTTGTTATGGAGGATTTGCTTGTGCATCTAGGAGAGAGCAAGTTATTTTCTTAGCTGGAATGACAGCTTGCAATTTGATGAAGACATGAACAAGGTTCTCACTCCCAAGGGAGACCATGCAGCTCTCCAACAACAAGGGAATGAGTCGACCTGTTTAAGGCACAACCCATGCAAAAAAACAGTAATACTAAACGCCCATAGTGCACTGCAATTGCAGCAGAGCTAGGGACAGGACTCCAGTCTGCTGCGTCAGCAGAGTTTTATTTTAAAACACACACATTCTTCTAAGAGAATAAATTATATGACAGGATCATCCCCTCCCTCATTGCAACATTGAAAAAAGCCTCACTCATCTTCCAGAAATGCACTGTCAGATGAAAGGTAAATACCAAACAAATCAGTTCTTCTGCACTATCATACAGCCACCGTTAGAAACCTTATGCTTAATTTGGACAGTAGCATACAAAGAGCCTTGCTGGACCAGACCAAGGGGCCATTGAACCACATGCCAATTTCCACAGTAGGTAAGAAGATGCCTTGATGAAGTCCACAGGTAGGGCCTTCCCCTGCTGCTGATCCACCCCTGCCCCTCAAGAGCAGTGCTCAGAGAATCACTGCACCTAGGCATGGAGGCATCATTGAGCTATCACAGCTGTACGTAGATCTATCCCTCCATGAATTTGTGTAGCCCCCTCTTAGAGCCATTGCTTCATCTTGTGGCAGAAACTGTCACACATTAATTAACTGTTGTATGTAAAGGGCTGTTTACCACCAATAGACTTCTTTCTCTCACACAAACACCCCCAGAGAGAAAGAAGACTAAAGTGCTTCTGACCTATGACTCCCACATCAAAATACTATATCGGCAGCCATTTCTACCAACAGTCAGGGCACGTACCTGGGACTGGAGCAAGTTCACATCAGTGACCCTGGGAACACTGAAATGTTTGCTTAAGACTCAGTTTACAGCATTCTTAAAGAGTCAGAGCAACGGACAAACCTCAAGTGTCCAGATCTCTCTCAGTAATTGTCCCCAAGACCAGGCCAACAATACTGATCACAGCTTGGCAGCAATTCTGTGGTTCACAGTCCTGCCAAGGTCTTTTCACAGTTCTCCTTTTAGTAGCCGGAAGTAGTTCAGGAACTGGGTTTTTCTGTGAGAACTGCATGTTTAAGAACTCTCTGCAAACCCTGGAAGCATCTGGCCATCATCCATCATCAATGCAGAAATGTCACAGATCTGGTGTGTTCCCCACCCCCCGCAATTCTTAAATTCTCTTCAAGAATACCATAAGCGCTTTACAGATACCAAACCAGAAAAAAATAACACTTTACAAGTGGAACGACAGAGGCAAAAATGCTGGGAAAAGACTTGCAGAGCCTTGCAATCCCAAAATGGAACTACATAGTCTCATTTCCCTCCATTCTCTGACTCAGGCTGTTTCCACACATGGCTAAATTGGTTCTTGCTTCGATAGCTGTGTGAAGCAAATGTAAAAACTTAACATCGGCCAGATTTCTCATTCATATTACAAATGTGTTTTTTCCCCACTTTAGTGAGCTGACATTCATATAAATACTATGTGAGAGAGAAGCTCAAAGGATATTTAAGCCTCAAGTATGAAAAATAACCTGATGGCTCAAATGGAGAACCTCTCCTCAGGGTTGCCATGCCTCTCTATCAATGCGTTAGCATTCTCCAACTCTGAAATCTACCTTGAGTCTCTGTGAGGAAGAAAGGAAATAAATGAAAAAAATAAATAAAAACAGAAATAAATAAACTCTGGCCCTGCTTCACTACACATACCAGAAATTAGGGAGTTTTTCAAAAAGCTGGAGAAAGAGTGACAAGCATTTGGGAAGGGCTCTAATTTTACCCCCAAGCTAGAAATGAAACAGAGCATTCTGCCTCACGATATTAACTTGCCCAGACCAGAGGTTTCTCATTCCACTGGCCCATAGAAAGTCACACCTAGTTTAGCTCTAGGAAACAGATCCAACTCAATTAAGGTCATTTACTAATCAGGCAGACAATACTCTGGGTATCCAAACAGCACTTGAGAGGCTCCAGCCTTCAACAACAAGCAATCTCTACACTGGCTAGTTGCTTAGCAACCATCCTTCCCCCAGGACATTTACCTCAACCCTTGTACCTTCCACCAGCTTTCATTCCCCGATATGAACAGCACCCAAGCTTACCCAGTGCCTCTCTCCCCAGGGTGTTTTAAAAAAACCCAGTCTAATCAGTTTCTAATCTTGTGCAGCCCAAAGAAAGAGCACCTGTAAGGCAGCGTCTTAGCAATGTCGTGACTTAGGCCAGTGGTGTTTCACCTTTGAACACAACAACAGTGCTGGAGAGGCAGCAAATGCCTCCCCGTATCACAGGTCAAACAACGTTCTCAGGGCTCCATTCTTTCTTGAGGACTAGTACAGCTCTGGACACACAACTCTTTGATTCGGCCTTCCACTTATAATACAACATGCAAAGAATGGCCAGAATAATCTACTACAACAACCTACCTTACAAAGGAGCTGCAAAGATTTCTGAGACAGACTATGTGAAGCACTCTGAATGCTTTTTAAGAACTGCACATTGAAAGACTGAAAATAGGGGCAAGTTTTCAATCTTACCCAGTAAGTGGGTGTTCTGCTTAAATGTAGCAGGCAGAAAGAAGATTCAACACTCCTATTTCCTGACATTCAAACAAAATTCATCAATTTGATTTTGGAGGCATGGCACTGCTATTCTGAAGAAAGTCTGAAGACACCAAAGCTCACCAAAAATAAACGTAAAAATTCCTTTCTTTTCTATAATGCCTGATTCTTTAACATATTTACATACATGCCAACTGACTCTATTTATCAGATAAAGTCCTAATTTCTGCTACTCAACTAATCAAACACTTTTCCTATTTGGACCCAAATGTGCATGGCACACACACTCCTTCCCAACTCTGCTCAATGTGGCTTCTAGCCACAGTAGAAGCAACTTGCAGTGGAATCCTATGAACATTTTCTTGGGCGTAAGCCCCGTTGAATCATCCTGAGCGGGACACTAGGTAGACCTGCTTTGGATTGCTCTCTCAGTGTATGATCTTTATACGAAAATCAACAGAGATCATTGTTTGTTGGCTTCTACCTAGCCTTTGACTGCAGATATTGTTCCAGTGCCCTGGAAATATTTATGTTCTTCTCTTTATCTTAAATGGAGCACTCCTAGAGGGTTGCTATCAACTATCCTTCCAATTGTGAGAGTTGTCATATGGTGCTCCAGAAAGATCAGTTTTGCTACCACTACCGTTTAACAACAATATGACACCAATGGGAGATATCATCCAGAACACTGGAGTCAGGCATCATTAAGATGCTGACAACACCCAAACTGATGCTGTTGATTAAGCAGCCAAGAACTGGCACTACTACCTTGATCCTGTAGCCACTGAATCCAGACAGGTAGGAGGTGACATCAGTTGGAAGACTGAAGAAACTATATCGCATGCACCGAAAAGTATAAGACAAACTCCAGCATAACCAATTAGCAGCACTGGGATGCTCCTGGAAGAGCAGATGCATGAATGGCCAGGATTATCTACTACTACAACTTCATTCAGTCTTGGGAGCTGGGCTGTGCAACTAGTAATCCATGCTTTTGGAAGCTCTAGGTTTCACAACTGTATTGCACTCTGCCCTTGAGGATGTCCAGAAATTTCAGCTAGTACAGAATGCTGCACCTTGGCCCATTCTGCACCTACCATTCACTCCATTGTTTTACCGAACCCCACACTGGAACAGAAAAAGATGTGGCTCAAAACCACATTCAAATACCCAGGGCCAATACTGTACTAACTGCAAAGTCACCCCTGAGTGGCTATAAAATGGCCATAAATCTATGCAGACAGTACCATAAAACTGAGAGATCAAATGAAGTGAAAGTGGCATGCAGTCTGGACACTGCCATAAAATCTGACAATCAAAGTGAAAGTGGCATGCAATGTTGAAGAGAATTTCTGTTCCAACATGGGTTTGGTAAAACAGCGGAGTGAATGCTAGATGCAGAATGGGCCCTTGTCTCCTGGGGAGAGTAGAGAAGTGGGAACAAATTCAACAATACAGCAATTTGTACCACTTCTGGGCTCAATTTAAGGTACTAGGTTTTTACTTTTCAATGCCAAACTGGTCCAATCTCAATCTCTCTCTGAGTATATAGAGTCAAGCTTCACTGAAGCCTACCAATATTTTATTTTATCTATTTACTAGGGGGAAGCCCGTCTGCGGCCGACGGCAACGGGCCCTAGGGAGAGTCCTTGGGGGTGGGCAAGGCGGCTGGGCTGGCCCCGTCACGCAGGGAGGAGGGGCGGTGATCTCCGGGCAAGGGAAGCGTCTGAGGCCCGCCGCTGACTCCGCGCGCAAGCCTCCCTGCCCCGCCGTTCGGGAGGGCCCTCCGTTCCCGAAAGCCTTCAGGGAGGGGTGGCCGCGCAGCGCTCCCGAGGTCCACTGCGCCCTCCCCCACAAAGCCTCCATACCCAGCTTTGGGTGAAGTCCCTCCGAGCCGGTAGCCGCCGCCCCCCCCAGGCCGAAGCAACCGGCGGCTGGAGCAGACTGGGGTCGTGAGGCTGCGCAGTGGCTGAGTGGGAGGGCGCACAGCCACGCCGGAAGGCTAAGCAGCCAGTGGCGAGGGACTCCGTCTCTGACTGGCAAGTCCCTCGGCCAACTGATTCCGGTGCGCATTTTGACCATATAAGGTATGACCAAAACTCAAATATATATAAGGAAGGATACCCCACTGTTCTACCCTATAGGAACCCAAAGCTGCTTACAGCATTATTTTCCCTTGTGTCATTTAATGAGACTGAACGAATGAGTCTGGCCCAGGGCCATCCAGTGAGCTTCCATGGCAAAATGGGGGTTTGAACCTGGGCCTCCCAGTCCGACCTTCCCATAACACCATGGAGCCCTAACTCAGTATCACCAATGAGAACAATCACAGACTGGGAGCAGGTCATTTACATCCATAACTGCATGGTTATGGGATGATCTCTCAGAAAGGCAGGCAATTCTGTACCTCCTCCTTTTAGAAAGGTATGCTGATTGTTTATTCTGTGAGGACTACAGGCTGGGCAACGTGATTTGGCTTGCAAATCCTAATTATTTGCACTTTTTGTGCTGCTGATTACGAGGTTTAGTTGTTTCTGAACTACTGCTTTCAAAAATGGTTATTTATGTTTAGGCCACCTTGAGAGCCTGGAGAGGCACAATAAGAATGTTTTAATTAAACAAAAATGCACACCCATAGACGCAAAAATTACAATGCATCACTTCCCTCCCACTCTCCCTCACAACTGGCTTTTCAGATGGTAGGTGCTGCTGAATATGGATGCATTGCAGCTGTGTAATAAGTACAGCCAGATCCCCTCTGAGATCAAACATTCTATTAAACATTCTAAAGGCTGCTTTTTTAAAAAGTGGAAACTGTTATAGTCACCCCACTTCATAAGTCAGTGTACGACAGGGTATTGCAGAGTAAAACAAATACCAAGCAGAACATAAAGGCCTTCAGCTTAAGTGTAAAGGGATGTCCAGCACACAGCATCACAAATGTACAGCCCTCCCTATTTTTGTCTGAAATGGTGGAGGTTAGACTATCAAACTAGGGTCTGGGAGACGCAAGTTCAAATCCCCACTCTGCCATGTAGCTTGCTGTACGACTAGGGTTGCCAGGTCCACTTATTTGACCAGTGGGGGGCTCTCAACATCTTTCCAGGAGACCAGAAGTGATGTAGGGCAACCCAGTTTAACCAGAAAATTTGTAAATTTGGCTTCAAACCACAGAGTTTTGCCCACAAACCAGAGTGTTGCCCCTCACGTGATGACATCACTTCTGGGTGACATCATCATCTCAGGGCCTGCGCTTCTAGTTTTACCAGAAGTTGCCTGAGAAGGTTAGATGGGGGCAGATTTCCAGGTGGCCAGCAAGAGCTTGTGAAAGTAGGGGTTCCCCCACCCCCAGTCAGGGGACTGGGAATGGGAACCCTATGTGTGACCTCAGTTCAGTCACACCCTCTCAACCAAACCTACCTCATAGGGTTGATGTGAGGATTAAATGGAAAAAGAGAAAACATACTTTGCCCTAACATCCTCAAGAGCTAATATGGTGTAATGGTTAAGTGCATGGACTCTGATCTGTGAGAACTAGGTTTGATTCCCCACTCCTCCACTTGCAGCTGCTGGATGACCTTGGGCAAGCCATAGTTCTGCCAGAGCTGTTCTCTCAAGGACAGTTCTCTCAGACCTCTCTCAACCCCACCTACCTGTTGTGGGGAGAGGAAAGGAAAGGAAGTTTGTAAGCTGTTCTGAGACTCCTTCGGGTAGTGAAGGGTGGGGTATAAATCCAATCTCCTCCTCTTCTTCTTCAATTGAGGCATAAAAAAACAACAATGCTTTCATCATTTAACATGCCATAGATTTTTTCATCTGTCTCCTGCATGCAGCTTCTCTTTTAAGCTTGATGAAGGTTCTACCCCATCACAGCAGATAACCATTTTTCCCACTAGCAATGCTTCCACTAAGCTGTGGACTCTCGTGAGCAAAAATTCTACTTTCTGAGTTACCGGCATTAAAGTTGTGAGCAGGTGATTCGGCTCCTGCATAAATTAGTTTGCTCTGGAGCCATCCTTCCTGAGCTAAGACAAAAATTTGTGAGCCGGAGGCTAAAAAACTATGAGCTAGCTCACACTAACTCAGCTTAGAGGGAACACTGCTTGACTGGACTTGTCGGCCTTTTCAGCGGGGCAAAATAAGAGACAGCCTCCACCCACCCCCCAGCAGTAAATGCAGGCCTCCATTTTCCTGTTTTCTGATTCACCAAGCCTCCAAGCATCTTCCCAGCTGTTTCTTCCCTCCCCAAGCCACCATGGGGGTTAAGGGAGGAACAATACATCTACTGTGTAAGGAAGGAGGATGTGTTCAATAAATTAAACACAAGCACAAGGCTGAGGTTTGCTTTTTAAAAAGCAATTTGGGTTGGCTTTATTCCCCCTGCTTTGGCCTTTTTTTTTCCTTTCAGAAAATGGTTGTAATTTGTGCCTTATTTCAGTCTACCTCAGAAATAAGATTGATTATCTTGTCAGGAAAAGCACAACAATTTGGTGTACTATTCACAGCAACTCTAATCTGAAAAATAAAACCTGTATCTAGTTGGGAAATTAATACAAAAAGGCCTCACCTACAATTTGAACAGAGCTCAGTGAAAATTAACACATATATCAAATTGTTACCGGAAGAATTATAAACAACAAACAAACAATCATCTTTCTACTAAGATACCAACCACCATATGATAAGGGCCCCGGGGGGGGGGGAGGGGGAATGGCAACTCCAGCAAGCATCGACAATACTATAATTTATTCAGTACCATTAAATCCCCAATCTTCCAGTTCAATTTTGTACTAAAAGTAGGGTATGCCTAACACCTCCTCCTGTACCACCAGTGGCTATGAAAAAGATCTCAGCGCCCTCATTAGACTATAATGCCCCCTTGGGCAGTAAACCATTCCCTCTAAGGTAGTAAGATCCTGGCAACACTAATGGATTCTATCTTGGCTATTCCCAATATACTTTTGGGGGGGAGGGGAAACAGACTTTCAAATGGCTATTTGATCAGAAACCACAGGAGGACAGAAAAATGCACACAGGGAACCAGTGCTCCACCATACTACCTCTAAATCTCTAAAAAGCTGCCATTTCTCCCAAGTTGCACACATTTAAACACTTCACTGAAACCTCCATTGCTCAGACCTCAGGCCATTACTCTAACAACGTAGAACAGCTCATATTAGTTAATTACTTAATATATGCCTCACTTTCATCCCCAACCTGTACCAAAAGCAGTTTGCATCATTCTTCTCTATTTTGTTCTCACAACAACCACCCTGTGTGGTAGGTTAAACTGCGTGTATGCGACTGGCCCAAGATCCTAAGCAACCTTCCCTGGCAGAATAGTGATTCAAACCGGAGTCTCCTGAATCCTAGTCCAACATTCTAACCGCTACACCACAGTGGCCTTTAGAACCTTTACAAGTGGAGATCCTCTAGAAACATGCAAGGTGGTTATTCCATTCCTCACACCTTTGATTCCTCTCCTCTCCCCGTACCTCTCTTCACTCTTTCTCCCTTCTGCCCCCCTTTTCTTACTCTCTATCTCTTCTCCATGCATGTAACTTCCTCTCTTTCTGCCCCCTCATCATTCTCTATGTTTTTCTGCCTCCCCACCTCATCACTCTTTCTCTCTCTTTCTGCCCCCCACCCCATCACTCTCCCAGCCTCCTGCCTGCTTCCTCCCCCAACCTGCATAGCAGCAGCAATGATAATGCTCCCAACCACACACCTGCTTCCTCTCCCCCCACAGCACCAGTGGCAGCACTCTGGGAATCACAATGGATCTCCCAGCTACAGAGATCAACTCACCTTAGGGCTGCCAGCTCCAGGTTGGGAAATTCCTGGAGATTTGGGGGTGGAGCCTTCAGACAGTGAGGCTTGGAGAGGCAAGCAGCCTCAACAGGGTATAATGCTATAGACTCAATCCTCCAAAACAGCCATTTTATCCAGGGGAACTGATCTCTGTCACCTGGACAATTGTTGTAATTCTGGGTGATCTCCAGCCCTCACCTGAAGGCTGGCAATGATAGTTCTCATAGAGGAAATGGCTGATGGAATCTATGGCATTATACTGGCCCCCTCCTCTAATCCCATCCTCCCCAGGCTCCACCCCTCAAATGTCCATGAATTTCCCAACCTGGAGTTAGCAACTCTGGTTCCTTTCTGCCAAACAGCCAACCTACCTTTATCTGCCTCTCTGTCTTCAGCTTTCTATCTCCACCTCCCTCCCCCACAGCCTCTACCTAGGAAAATTACGCTTTTGTTGTTGTTCAGTTGCACAGTCGAGTCCGACTCTTCGTGACCCCATGGACCACATCACACCAGGCCCTCCTGTCTTCTGCCATCCTCTGGAGTTTGTTCAATTACACAATTACACAGTGGGGACCAAAGTAGCTTACATTGTTCTCTCCTCCTTTTTATTTGCACAACAACCCTGTGAGGTTGGTTAGGCTGAAAGTATGTGACAGATCCAAAATCACCCAATCACCTTCCACTGCAAGATGGGGATCTGAACCTGGGTCTTGCAGACCCCCTACTTTGAAGATCTAACTGCTGAACCACACAGGCTTTCATCGAGTGGCTGCTGTTGAAGAGTAGCAAGCAGCCAGGTCTAGTTGAGTCATGCAAATCAGGTGGTATCAAGTCACCCAGAGGGCGCTACCTAGGAATGCCAGCCTCCAGGTGGGACTTGGGGATCTCCTGGAATTACTATTCATCTACAGACTACAGAGATAACTTCTCATGGAGAAAATGGATACTTTGGAGGGTGGACTCTATGGCATTGTACCTCACTTCCCTGGGTCCACCACCAAATCTCCTGGAGTTTCCCAGCGTGGATCTGCCAACCTTACCCCCCCAATCCCCTGCCAGTGGCCGGGGGGATCTGGCAACCCTAGACTGCTGCCAGACCTAGGGTTACCAGCCTCCAAGTGGGACCTGGAGATTCCCCCAGAGTTACAACCAAACTCTAGACATCAGAAATCTGTCTCCCTGGAGAAAATGGCTGCTTTGGAGTGTGGACTCTGGCATTATACCCAGCTGAGCTCTCTCCCTTCCCCAAACCCAGCCCTCCTTAGACTCCACCACAAAATTTCCCAGCCTGGCACTGGCAACCCTTGTCAGGCCTGGCTCCAAGGCTCCCCCCGTCAAAGACCAAAATAAGCCTGGAAAGGGCCCTTCCCCCTCCCCCTGCCTTTTACTGACAGAGCCAGTTAGAAGCCTTCCCCCCCACGTTCTAATCTTTCATCACTGATGCCTGGAGTGACTAGCCCCTGTGGAGGCCATTATAAAAGGTATTGGGGAAAACTTCCCATGGGTTTTTTTTAAACTTTGGATTTTTCTGGAGAACCAAAGAGTCCCCTGAGTCTGTTGAAAAAGCTGTTGGGGGAGAGTGAGCCGTCTGTTGGCGGAAATCAGTATCTGCACAGAGAACAGATTTGGAAATTAGTATATAGATGTACAGACCTGTAAGAGGAAAAGTTCAGTGCAGCCAGATTTTTAATACATGATCACTTTCATTGGTCTTAAAATGAAATAGGCAGTGAAAAAACAAATCTTGTTTTTCAGTCCCAGCTAATACTGGAAACCTATTGTAAAGTATCATCTCTGTATACCATCGGATAACTGTGACAATGAATTTCTTGCTGAGCTATGGATTCAGATGGAGTTGGTGTAGGAAGATTAAGCTGAGAATAAAAATGGAATAAATGAAGACAGACTTTTCACAATTTAAAATATATATACGCTGGCAATTCTCATCTGTTATATTTCTCTCTTCCTCTTCATACAAGAAGATCAGAGTGGTATTCTAGTCTCAGAACAAGTCTGACAAAGTAGGTTAGGATGAGATATAGCAATTTGCCTACAACCACACTTGATCTTTAGAGCTGAGCAGGGCTTTGAAATTAGGATTCCCAGAACTGAAGTCAGTGTTCTAGCCATAGCTATGCATTAAATACATACATCCACATGCTCCTCACCGCCACAAGTTAATCTGCTAGGCAATAAGGTCAGCTCAGCACAACAAGCATTTCTGTGCTCACTGTACTGAACAGAACAAGATCAATGTGGATTTGCCAGTGTAGATGCTCCAGTACCGAAGATGAGACAACAGCCTCCTCTTATGCAGAGATCTCATCACATAACTTTGTATATGCACTGGAACCCCTGAATCATGGGCCAAAATCATCTGCTTGAAACTATTTTGAGTGGTTTTTCTTAATTAGAAGAGACCTAAAACAAAGGCTGCCAAGAGTCACCAAAGGTGCCTGACAAAGTTTCCCTGTTGAGACCCTCCTCATTCCACCATGAAACCACTCAAACATCCTAATGAAAACAGGTCACATGACTTCTCCAGCCCCTTTGTTCTCAAGAGGATCTATGTCTCCGGAACTGTGTGCCTCCTGTCTGCGCCCCCCTCCCCAGTTCTCTGGATCTCTGCCTGAATCCACCTTTAAAGAAGTTATTGGAAAGACCATCAATGAAGAAGTGAGCTTTTATGAACTTTTATGAACAGCCTTTGCTTCAAGCTCTTTCCAACCTTCCACTATTGATAAACCTCTAGTTTATACTCCGCTCATTTTTTTCCTCTTAAGAGTAGGACTAAAATTGTAAATAATGTTTGTAGATTGATTTCCTTTAATAAACAATCAAATTTATACCCCTGAGGCTGTTTACACAAAACTGAAGCTTGCTTTTATTAGACTGCTTTCTAGCAGAGAGTCTGAGATTGCAATGTGAATTATGCATTACACAGGTGTAATTCTGTGTTGCAGGCATCCTGACATGCAACCTGACTAGACAACTAGATCAGCCCTGCATTAGCTCTACAACAGCAGAAGCCTCCTAATCTAAAAATAGAAATGGAGAAAGCGAGATAAATAATTTTAAAAAACAAGCAAAAATCAAGCAGAAAGTTACATATGCACAGTTAGGGCATATTCAGTGCTATGGTGGTTGGCTCGTATCAGCTTTTCTGCTGGTACAAGAGGGGGAATGCAATCTTGCTTGATTCCACTTCTCATTAAAGCTCTGGTCCCACTGTGGCATTTTGCCCACACCATGTTTCGCATAGACTTCTTGGAGGGCAAAAGGGATCCCATCTGCACCAGCACAAAACCATTTATTTCACACTAATTTAACTGGTATGGCCTCTCTTACAAAGAATCCTGGGAGTTACTGTTCCCTCTGTAAGGGTGCAGAGAATTCTCGGTTCAAGGTTATTAGCCCTACTTTTTAAATTATAGTACTGAAGGCTTGCAAAGAAGAGGAAAAATTATTAACCCATTGAAGCTGATAGTATAAGAACTATAAATAAGTCCTAGTCTACTAAAACAAAAACAAAACTTCTACAGACCAGTTGTGTTCAACCTTTCCAGCCACAAGATCCATCCTCTCTCCCCACCCCTAACACTAGAGCTATTTAACTTTCTAACGTAATGCCATTAAAAAAAAATATCGCAGAATTGCTTCACTCTGGCTATCAAATCCTAGGCCAAACTGAAAAGCTTCTCTCAGCACATCAGTAATGTATTCAAGCTCAGCCTGTGACAGAATTGCAAGGAAAAGCTATTAGTAAGCCACCAAAGTGACCTATAAGATGAAACAAGGAAAACATGCACTCTTATTTTAGGATATGTTATGGTCCAAGCAACTAATGAGTTCACAAGTCAAAACCAGCATCTTAAACATTTAAAATTAATCTCCCTCCTGCTCCTGAAACTGCCTTATACCAAGTAATACTATTGGTGGTTAGTACTGTCGACTCTGACTGGCAGCAGCACTCCGGGTTTTCAGGGCCTTTCACTTCACCTACTAACTGGTCTTTTGAACTGAGAATTCTAAGGCTTGGACCTGAAACCTTCTTGCTCCATCCCTGGGCCGTGCCCCCTCCCCCACTGAGTAAGCAACAAGTGGGCCTGAGCCCACTGCCACCACTGGACTAGTCCAAGCAGGCCTCCCAGCTCAGCTTAGGCTCAGGCCACTTTTGTAGGCCAATCTGCATTTGGCATAATTAGGGTTCGGATAATCCAGGTAGTACCTATAAATCTGCCGGAATTACAACTGAACTCTAGACTACAGAGATCAGTTCCCCTGGAGAAAATAGCTGCTTTGGATGGAGGTCCCTATGGCACTATACCCCAGTGAGGTCTCTTCCCAAACCCCGCCCTCCCCAAGTTCCACCACCAAATGCCCTGGAATTTCCCAACCCAGAGCTGGCAACCCTAGATACTATGTTCA
The DNA here is from genome assembly GCA_029375565.1 of Gekko gecko. Lineage (NCBI taxonomy): Eukaryota > Metazoa > Chordata > Lepidosauria > Squamata > Gekkonidae > Gekko > Gekko gecko. The sequence continues at coordinate 145,080,729 of JAPDNY010000006.1, forward strand.
CATGCCGAAAACACAAGTCCCTTTGTTCTGTCCAACTTGTACTTGAACCTATTTGAGGTGCAAAAAAGGTCCACAACACTGATTAAACAGACAGCTTTATTGCTTTTTAATGTGTATGTATTCAAGAATTGGGCCTTTAAACTTTTTTCACATCACCTGCTACCGGATTTGTTGCTGTTGTTTTTTTAAACTGGAGATGCTGAGGAATGAACCTGGAAACTTCTGCATGAAAAACAGATGTTCTACTGCTGAGCCCTACCTCTGTTCCCTTCCACATCCTCATCTCTCTAACATCAACAGCATCAAACCCCAGTGAAAAAGCCAAGAGTAACTGTCTTTTAAAGGAATTGATTCAGAGTGCAAAAGAGCACGAATAGCTAACAAGGTTCTTATCCAGCATCACTTGTGAAGGAATGAATACAATCAAGGTAAACATACTCGAAAGAATAATATTTACTCTCTTATTACTCGAGGGAAGAGGACATTGAGGCTGTGATTCCAGCAGGGAACACAGGCTAGGCAGGGGCAGAAGATTGGTAGCACACATTTTGTTCGTAAGAAATAATTTATAATGCCATTTACACGGTAGCCACACAAACTATGTTGGCAGGGTTTTTGCTGCTTCAAAGAGAGCTGGAAATGTATACAGTTCTAAAGAGTTTACACCTGTCCAACCTTTACAAGTAGTAAATGAGATGAAAAGCTCCACAGAAGACTTGCTTTCCTCCCTCTACTCCCCCTCTCCCCCCACACTTGTTTCTCTACCAGATAAATTTCTGCTGGTCTGCTATCTCCATTTTCTTAAACTAACTTCCCACGCAGAGTAACAGCCTTCTAAGCTCACTGTCTACAATGGACTGAGAAGGCTGTAGCAATGCTTAGGACTCCAACGCAACTTGTGGAAAGGAAGAGACACACAGAAAGGTATGCAATCTAATGTCTTCTGCAAGGAACTACAACATGAACAGGAATAACCCCCCTCAGTACAAGTTAGTGAGAAGGATCTATTTCATCACATTTGTGCTTTAAAATGCATATGTAAATACATTCAGAGAATTATATTGCATCTCTCTCCAGAACCAAGTTTAGAAGAACCAATCTGGGACAAGTGATGCTCTGTATTCTTGGTGCTTGGGGGGGGGGCGCAACAGTAGGAGGGCTTCTAGTGTCCTGGCCCCACCGATGGACCTCCTGATGGCACCTGGTATTTTTGGCCACTGTGTGACAGTGTGTTGGACTGGATGGGCCTTTGGCCTGATCCAACATTGGCTTCTCTTATGTTCTTATCTACCCCAGCTCAACTGCTGTATTTGGCCTAAGTCTTCACACATACACTCTCTGTCCACTTCTGCGTCATGTAAGTGGTTTGTAAACAGACACCAATGACAATAGCGCTGCATTAGCATGATGGCCTAAGTCAATGCCCAGTGTTGGCTCAGTTCACTGCCAGCACGATGCCACACACAGCAGCACCGCTCCAGTGCACGAGACCTTGCCTCTAAATTTATGTAATCCATTTGGCCAAGGTAGCAGTTTAATGGACTGGGCCAAGCATTTGTAAAGTACCTGTAGGATGGTTGCCAATTAACCTGCGTTTTAAATCATTCTGGCTAGGAAAACTGCTGCTGCTGCTTGACTAGTACTAGGGTCTACATACTCAGTAATCAGTAAAACACCACCATTTGTTCATCAGCCTCCAGGCTCCACCCATAACTCGGAAGGCTTTATTCCTAGCACCACCCTCCTGACCTGCCAGATCTGGGCCTGACTCTCCACAGCATCAGTATTTCAGAAGTTAAAAATCCTAACCCAGCAACGATCACTGAAGCCTGTAATGGTTAGAGGTTTTTGGACTAGGATCTGGGAAACCCAGGTCTGAATTCCCACTCTGCCATGGAAGCTCACTGGGTGACCGTGGGCCACTCACACATTTTCAGTATAATTTACCTCACGGGGTTGTTGTGAAGATACAGTGGAGGAGAGGAGAAGGATATAAGCTGCTTTGGGGAGAAAGGTGGGTTATAAATTAAGTAAATAAACAAATAATGAATTATTAATCAAGGCCTCATCTGAACAAGTCAGAAAAATGAAAAATGTTTGGAACCACTAGCAACTTTACCAACAAGAAAAAGGCTCAAAGGCTTTCTTCAGGTCCCTGAAATTCATGGAGTTTGAATGCTGACAAAGCGGGCCAGATAGTCACCTCTCATAAGACAAAGAGTCTGTTGATGGGTACAAAAATGACTCTACTTTTGCAAAACAAACTTTCAGAGAGAATTAGAAAGGATGTCAATCTCTTTAAAGTACAATTCTCTGCGGTAAGGAAATATTCACAACAAGGAAGACAGGTTACCACTACCACAGGGATGCACAAATTTAGGATGCTTGACCCAGACCTTTAATCGATTATGACCATTTTACTGTACACTTTTCATTTACACAGTACAGAAGATCCTGATTCAATCATGAAACTCATGAGATAGACTTCAAATATTAGCAACCTGTCTCATAAAGTTGCTAGAAGAATAAATGAAAAAAGAATTATAAAGCAATCTGCATAATAAAAGTGCTAAAGGAAGAATAGTTTCGCATTTTTATCACATTAATTGAGAATACGCATGATCCAAAGGCAGATGCAATCAAACACACAGGAACATATCAAGCTGTCTTATACTGACTCAGCACTGATCCATCAAGGTCAGTATTGTGTGCACTGACTGGCAGCAGCTCTCCAGAGTATCAGGCAAAGGTCTTTCACATCACCTACTACCTAAGCATTTTAGATGGAGACGCTGGGGACTGAACCTGGGACCTTCTGCATGCTAAACTGATGCTCTACCACTGAGCCACGACTCCTATCTCTCAAGCTAAAAAGGTCTACAGTCAGCCAGTGACCTGACAAGCCAACTAAGTCTCTAACCACACAACCCTGAGCTTGCTGAAGCCAGGGCAGAGCCACTGTCAAAACAGAAAAGGAACTTGGCATCAAAAGAAAAGTGCCATCAACAACAGAACTTTCATACCAGATGATAACTAAAAATACAACACTTCAGTACATGCACTACACACATTAGTCTAGGTATTGTCCATTACTCTGGTTATTGTTCATTGGACGAGTGACATGCAGTGACCAGCCCTATTTTCACTAGTGGAGTTTTCTACACCTTAAAGAATTTACAGATACTCTTACGAATAGGTTGCTTTTAAGGGGGGGGTGGGGGGAGCAGTTTTACATTTTCAAAATATGTTTGCACAGTGATCCTCCTTTAAACATAGTGAAACAAGCAGATCAGAGCAGAGATGGAAGGAGATCACAGGTATCTTGAAACCCTGTGCAATATATGAAAACACATAACCCTTCCCAGAACATGAACACATGCATCTGTCTTATGATCATTGCTCTATTAGCATGAATATTAAGTACTCTAACTGGCAGTAACTCTCCCAGGTCTTGGATAGAGAGAAGCCTTTCGCATCACCTAGTACCTTTTCCTCTGTACTGAAGATGCTGGGGGACTGAACCTGAGATCTTCTACACGCAAAGCAGATGCTCTACCACAGAGCTATGGCCCCTCCCCGCAACTGTAAAGGATGATGTAGGTAAACCTAAATGCCTAAGTAAAAAAGTCAACACACACTACAGGAATTCTGCGCTGGTCAATCAAGATAAGGATCAGGCTGATTTTTTTTAAACAGAATCAATTAAAGCCAATATTTAATTCTGTTTTCAGCTGAATGAACATCTTTGGTGATTACTTGCCACTGAGCATGGCTAGGACACACCTCAACATCAACATGAAAAGTAACTTTAAAAAAAGGTGCAACTGCTTAGAACAGTTACACGAATACATGCCAGACTTGCCTCACAGGGGCAAAGACAAAACGCTGCATCAACCTCAATCAGCTGTATAGAGATCCATGGCTGAAGGACGCTTTGGACAGGCAAGGCATCATCACATCACAACACAACTAGTACTGTCTGGTAGTGACAACAGATGGGATCATTCCATTACTTACCACCACCACCACACACTGGCAAAACAACAGCAGAGCAGGGGGGTTGAATTCAATTTAAAAAAAAAAAAAAAACAGGAGGAGATAAACTGTAAAGCCAGTAGTGATTCCTAACAGACCAAAAGCCTTGGTTACCATGGCAACCCAGACAACGGTGCCTTATTAGCAGCAGCAAAGTGATCTTGTGCAGAATAAGCTGCACTGAATCCATAATAGGATTATGGCAGCCCCTTCCCTTTCTCTTTCTCCTCTTGTCCTTTTTCCATCAGTGATTCGTGATTAATATATAATCCTCAGGTAAGGAAAAAAGCCGTTCTTCACATCTCATATTGTACAGTGAGAGGGAAATTTATGTTGGGTTTCCTCATAACCTAACCGGAAACGTATTAGCAGCAAGACAATCTTGTACAACCGAGAGCCTGCCAAGAGTTTAGACGAGAGAGAATGTTTTGTGATGGGAGAACAGTGGGAGGATTTGATGCAATTCCTCAGTCATTTTGACAGATGACAGGATCAGGCTTGGGGCTCCAAGTGAGCGCTCACTCTTTTACTGTGGCTTGCCTTGGGAACCACCGAGAACTGACTTATGCAAGAGCACAGAACTTCGGGAGTGGGTGCTCGCCACCAGTCAACCACAAGGGATACCAAGCTTTACTGAAACAGACTTCCTTCATAATCTGGATCCAACTACCCCATGTGGACTGTGTCTCCTTCTATCGGCCACGACTAATGTTTTCAAGCATCTCTGACTGAGGCTGCTTAATTCTGGAAACAACAACGACATAAATTTCATATGTATAGCATCTTTGTTAATTGGATTGCAGGCTACAACAATTAACACTCAAGGTGCTGATTTACTACAGCAAAGTCAAGTTACTAATACTACCATGTGCCACTCTCCAACCACCCACAAAGACATGGATGCTTCTTATTACTCCAGGTCCTACAACTACAACACTACTGTTGCCCTGACAGCACTCTCTGACCTTCAACACTTATTTTCACCATCATGATACTGACAAAACCTGCTCAGGCCCTTGTTAAAGGAAAACATGCACACTTATTCATGCTTGAACACTTCACAAAATGGAGTATCCTTCAAGAAAGGGCTTTTATCAGCTGAGGATGGGGGAAATGACTTGAGTGCTCTCTAGCCAACTTCCACGCTTACAGAACAAAAGCAACAAACATTAGGATCAAGGTGCAGGAACAGGAGTGTGAATATGACAAACAAAAGCAAGATGACTTTTGGGACAGGCCTATTCTATCCCTAAGGCAGCTAGGCAGCTTGAAAGTAACAGTTCGGTCTGCGTAGCAGATTCCAAGGACAATGTTGAACTCTGTCTTGCTAACAGGGCTTCGCATTGTCTTACTACAAAGGAATTAAGCTTTCTTAGGATTCTCATACAAGATCCACAAAAGCATTCCAAATGCTACAACCAGTCCTGCAAAAATGCAAAAAGTTGATTTTCCATAATTGGCCCAAGAAGCACAGAGTTGAAGGAGGGGTATCCAATACAAATGAACCATGGCCAAAGCAGTAATGATCTGAATGCAAATTCTCAGCCATCAAAAGCCCAATATGAATTGTGTCAGAATCGTTAATAGTATTTGCCCACATACCTTCTACAACCATGTGTGCTAGAAACAATATTGGTTTTTCAACCAAAGTGGTAAGAGCTTGTACATTATTCTTATAAAACCAGGTTTTTCGAATTCTAGCCAAGACATTGTGCACTAGATCAGTGTCCTTCCAAATATTTAAGCCTCATGCCATGAGTCAGTCATGAGTCACCTGCCTTCCTCTTTAAAGTAGTCTGGTTTCTTAAGTCTCCCCAACTTTATCTCATCACTGTCTGGGAAGTTCCTGGTCTGCAGTCTTCCTCTGTAGCCACTGCAATCCCCACTTTTTAACTACGCTAATCAAGGCTGCAAATGGGAAGTAGGGGGGGGGATCTTGCTGCTATGCTCTCTCTTTGCAACTGTCAAAAGTGCCAAAGTTTTGCAGTAGTTAGTGTCTTGAACTAAATCCTTCAAGAGACAGATTCAATCACCCCACTCTGCGATGGGTGACTTATTGAACCTTTAGTCACCAAGACTAGTAGCCCCTGATAGATCTACTCTTTGTATTCAGAGGCAGCAAACCTCTGAATACCAGTGGTAGGAGGAAGCATCAGTGGAAGGCCTTAGCAACTATGCCCAGTTTGTTGGCCCTGTTGGGCAACTGGTTGACCACTGTATAAAACAGGATGATGGACTAGGTGAACTGCTGATCTGATCCTGCAGGGCTCTTCTGTTCTTAGCCTAACATATCACACAGGGTTGTTGCGAGGAGAAAACAGAGGTGAAAAGAACACATAACAGGTATACCCCCATAAGAGCTTTATGCTCTGGGGAGAATAATCTTCTGGTGATCCCTGGCCTGAATGACATCTGGCTGTCCTCAGCCAGAGCCACGGCCTTTTCAGCCCTGGCGCCAACCTGGTAGAACTCTGCCAAATGACATCTATGCCCTGCAGGACCTAGTGCAGTTCTGCAGGGCTTGTAAGACAGAGGTGTTTTGCCAGGACTATCTATTATTTATTTATTATTGTCAATTTGTATCCCGCCTTGCCAGCAAACTGACTCAAGGCGGCAAACAAGCCTTAAATACAATAAAACAGTAAATACAATAAAATACACTAAAATACAAATAAGCAATGGTCTCTACCAAGCCTGGCCTCTCCTCCTCCCCACAGGATAAGGACACAATGTGGTCTGTTAAGCGCCATCAGAAATAGTCACAGAATTGTCTATTGTTTTATCTGTTTTAAATTTTGTTTTGTAAATGTGTTTTACTGAAATGTTGTTCAAGGCCCTGAGCCCTATGGATAAGGGAGGGCCCTTATAAAACAAATAAACACTGCTGTGAGCACCTCAGAGGAAGTGTAATATAAAAATGTGAGAGAAGGAGGGAAGAACTAGTTATGTATTATGGAACCTCTAGGGCAAGAAAATCCTTCACGCCTGGGTTGCCAGAAGAACAGGAAGATGCAATTATATTCATCTCATGCAGTCCCTTTGAATATTAGGCATTAATACTGGGCATTAAGCCATCATTTGGGAAGTGATGCTCCAGAAACCTAGGATAAAACTAGAAAAGAAGAGAAGAGATTGGATTTATATCCCGCCCTTCACTCAGAGTCTCAGAGCAGCTTACAAACTCCTTTCCCTTCCCCTCCCCACAACAAACACCCTGTAAAGTAGGTGGGACTGAGAGAGCTCTGACTAAGACCTGGGGCCTGACTCCTGAACATCAGGAAAAAGGCAGGATATATAAATATTCAAAAGGAAATAAGGACAGATTCATACAATCTTTTTTTCTACTTTGTTCCCCCTCCCCCCAAGCCACCGCCCTGGTATTCCTTGGAGGCTGCCCAACCAAAAACTAGCCAGAGCTGACCCTGTTCAGCTTCCAAGATCTGGCTAGCCTGGGCTATTATCCAAGTCAGGGAATGTCTCATCTACGTCCAAACAAACTTGTATGAATTGGACAACTGCAAATATGGCCAGCAGCAGTTTCTGTGATAATGGCAGCTAGAACACACACCAAACAGAGAAAGTGCTGCTGACCGTACTTGGGATTGATCCAATTGTGAATCTGAAATAAAATGAGAAATGACAATCCCATTGGCTAGGGCATGAAATGTATTTTGCTACAGCTTCTACAGCACTCTTGCTACAGCTGTGCCCTTCAATTATGAAGACAGACAGTGCTTCCCCTCCTTTCTGGAGTTGTGGGGTTCAATTAAAATCCAAGGAAGACTGTGAGGCATGTCAGTTGTTCTGAACTGGAGACCAGATAAAGAGACAGCAAGACCTAATATCTAAATTCCAAGTGTTCATTTCTCCAGATGCAAATTCAAGCTGCTGCTCACCCTATAAAACAATGTCCTAGCAGTACTTCTCAATTTAAACTGAAGGGGCGGGAGATATATACACAGATTGGATTCAGACTAAAATTTCTGCTCATAGAAGGTACTTCAGTCCAAGTTTCTCCCTCCCCCCTCTGACTGCAGCACACTGAACTCTCCGAAATGCAGCTCCTGGGGGGCAGAGGGGCAGCAGGAGAGGCAGATCAGGGCTTTGGAACAGGATGGTAGAAATGGTGGTAGTTAGCCTACCCCTTCCATTAGCAGAGAATTTAGTATTGATTCCAGCCCTATCTGAGAAAATGCCTGCCTGGAGTCGTACAAGGACTGCTGGGGATTAGTTGCACCAGGGCCAAAGGACTCTATTTTTTAAAAAAAAAAGATGTACACCTCTGCTGAAATCCATGAAGAAAGAGGAAAGCAGATTTATTGTAAATGGGGGGGGGGGGGGGCATGCAGACAAGAAAATATGCCTGAACAGCAAAACTTGTTTGCAAAGAATGGCCCTGGTATAAAAGCACCCAGGCTCTCAGAGCAAGTTAACAGAATTGGTTCACATTCACAAATTGATTAATTTGATAAAGTTAACTGAAGTTTGCATTATTTGAAAAAATTGCACCTTATCCACTGGACATTTGGATACAAACTCATTTTGCTCTCTCTAACAGAGAGGCTAAAGCAGGCGTGTCAAACATGTGTCCCGGGGGCTGGATTAGGCCCCCAGAGGGCTTCTATCAGGCCCACAAAGGGACTAGCTGTCTCCTGCTTCTTCCTCCAGTTCTGCTGCTGCCGTTGTGTCATAGCTTGCTTTCCCAGACTTTCTCAATCGCTCAGGAGAGACAGATAGGCAAGCTTCTGCTCCCTGCACTGGGCTGAGGCTCCTCCCCCTCCCAGATTGCTACAGCACAGACATTTTGATGCAGTAATTCAGAGCAAGAAGTGTCAGTTATCAGAGACTGTTAAATAGACAAAATATTGCAAGAATGCTAATGTTTCAGGCATGTTTTTATTTTAAGTAAAAAAAAATCTTTGTGTTCGTATCTTTTATAAAGTTTATATCTCTGCTACCTGGCATTACATTTTATGACATACATGGCCCGCCCAACAAAGTCCAATTTATGTCAAATCCAGCCCTCCATAACAAATGAGTTTGACACCCCCTGGCCTAGAGCAACATTCACCTATGTACTTTGCTTCTGTGCACATCTCCTCACAGCTGAGAAAAGCAGATGTGTGAAAGGGGATACTGCCACATCTACTGCCAAATCATAAGTGGAAAGTATATTCCTCTACATGCCTAGTTGTTCAGCAAGCAAACAAAATAAGCCTGACTCACATTGATGCCTGTGGCATGTGACATTACACACAATATTCACTGAGGATATTTGTATGCTGCCTTTCCATTTAATAATGCTATGGATATGTGCTCAGAAATATTCAACATATATGCACAACATAAGAGGGATAGAAGTTACCGAATCAGTGTTCACTTGCATGAGAAAGCCACAACATTGCACAAGTGTACTATTCCAGCATTACACTGCCCATGAAACAAGGCTATGTAAAGACAACTGTAATGACATTTTTATACATTCACATTTGTTTTATAGACCATCTGTTCAGATATTTTTAAGATCATTTCTCTCCGATGGGGACCCAAAGCAGTTTATAACTTCATTCTCCTCTCCTCATACTACCACCACCTTCTGAGATAGGTTAGGATATGCAACTGGTCCAAAATCACCCAGTAGAATGGGATGTGAACCTGGGCCTTCCAGATCTTAAACTCTACCATACCAGAGATGAGAACCATACTACTACCATCAAGGCTATGCTGGGAGATATGGTAGAATTCCAGGATACTGACACTCAGGCAATTCCAATGTCTTTTCCAGCTCAAAGCTCCTCAGCGGCCAACTACTAACTTTAATGACTAAGCATAACATCAGTCTAGTGAAACAGACTCTAGTATGGAATACAGGTAATCTCTTCTAAATTTCAGCCAGCATAGTGTAGTGGTTAGAATGAGAGACCAGAATCTGGGAAACCCAGGATCGAATCCCCATACCGCCGTGAAAGCTCACCAGGGGACACTTAGCCAGTTACGTACACTCAACCAAATCTATTTCATAGGCTGGTTATTGTGAGGGGGAGAACAGAGAAGGGGAGAAAGTAAGCAAAAATATTTAGTTAGAAACAAGAAAGAAGGGCAGTCACAGGAATAGCAAAGTTCTTTTAAAAAATTTTAAACAAACTCCAGTTTACAGAGACAGCAAAATTATATCCCATTTTTGCTGGGATAGTAGCTCAACTGACATCAGTACCACCTCTAAACTGATGCTGTAATGCTGGATTCAGGAACACACACACATATGCTGTTTCCAAACCGGGAACTACAACATCTAGGAATACAACTCAGCAACAAAAGACAAGCCATAAAAACATTTCTTCTCTCCACAATTGCTGCTAAGCAGCATACCATATGGAATGATAATAACCCTCATCATATGGCAGTGTGTGTAGCATAGCCAAAAGATCCTAAGATTGTCTGGCAGTCAGCAGTTCTAGCTCTTTAGCTTTATGTACCACTGGGTGGTGAGCTAGACTTGTTTTTAAGGCAAGAGATGTTTCCAAGGTGGTTTGCCATTGCCTGCCTCTGTGTCATGACCCTGGAGGTCACCCTTCCAAATACTAGCCAAGACTGACCCTGCTTAGCTTCCAAAATCTGATGAGACTGAGCTAGCCTGGACTATCCAGGTCAGGGCACATGGGAAGAAAAACCAAACAATCGTGTTCTACTTGTAAGTGCAGGGTTATAAAAACAAGATTTGTGCAAACAAAAATCAATGCCTTCCTTCTCCCTAAGAAAGGGCAAGTAAAATCCTGACTCATACCTTGCATAACAATCCCAAACGCTGCAAGTTTTCAAGGATTTCTCCAGAGATCCATACAAGGCCCATGGAAACAGCAAGTCTTTTTGAAGTGAACATGTGATTTTCTATTCCCCAAACAGTGCAAACTTAAGCAGAGTTACACCCTTCTAAATTCAATGACTTCAATAGACTTGAGAGTATAACTCTATTTAGGATTGCACTGTGAATCTATTTACATTCCCACACAATAATTGAAAAGTGTAATCTCAGCTTTTTCATCCTGAATAGGTTCTTCCCATCTCTGCAGCTGAGAGTTCATGTTGTACGAAGTCTGAAAATGAAGCTATGTGGTGGGTGGGGGGGATTGTAAATTGAAAATGCCAGAGGCAAAAGTTCACTGCCCCATGAGGGGTGATTGCCATGGTTAGAGGGCCGGACTAGGATCTGGAAGACTATGGAGGGAAGGAGCATGGTGCAGGCCACTCTGGATTTCCACTGGGGAGAAAGATGGGGTATATATGAAGTAAATAAATAATTCCACCATAACATTATGTACCAGTGGAGAATCATGTAATTTCCTCATTATGATTGATAAGCTTGGGAGAGTATCCAAAGAGATAATGTTCAAAATTACAGGAATAAGCTATTGGGAATGACAGTTTTAGATAGAAAACTCTACAGGATATGAAGAGCTTAACATGGGAAAATATTTTTGATAGCCTCTAAACAAGGACTTTAATTAAAACAAGGAAACAGACTTCGCATCCCAAAGGCACATGCCTTAAAGTTTGAAGAGAGACTCCCAAGAACCACTTGAAATACTTACAGTTTATATTCATCACAATAGATAACTTTTTAATAGTATTAACACTGTATGGTGAGCGGCAGGGTCTGAAGCACCTATTACAACAGACTGCAGAGTACACTGTGTGCTTTTGCTATTTAGCAGTTTCCAAACGCTCAGTAACAATAGCTGCTGTTAGCCTTTTATTTCAGAACTTGACTAGATTGTCAGTTCTCATTTGAGCAAGTCCTTAAAACAAAAGCCACACAGCCTAAGCAAAAAGAAGTAGGAAGCTGAATTGGGAGAATTTTTGGCTCATTAGCCTCACAAACACAGGGAGCAGCATCCATTACTGCCTGTGATCTACATAGCATTTTCACCTCACAAAAAGTGTAACAAAACAGGACGCCTAAAAGAATGTAAGTACATACACACACATCTGAGCAATGTGCCTATCCTACAACAGGCTGTCTTGGCTGTCTCTCATAGAAACTGTAAAAGGGGGGGGAGAGTTTCAAAGAAAAGACAAGAGCTTTTTTAGATGGCAGTACTCATCAGTACAGAGTACTGGCAACTTTGGGGGGCCTTGGGTAGGATTGTCAGCTCTGGGTTGAGAAATACTTGGAGATTTGGGGGTTGGAGCTTGAGGAGAGCAGGGTTTGGGGAAGGGCAGGACCTCAGGAGAGTACAATGCCTTTACATCCATCCTCCAAAGCAGCCATTTTTTCCAGGGGAACCGATCTCTGTAGTCTAGAGATCAACTGTAATGCCAGGAGATCTCCAGGACCACCTAGAGGTTGATGGCCTTGGGCCTTTCAAGCCCTGAGGGGGTGGGGTAGAGAAATTGGTAGAAATCAGTGCAACTCATATATCAGTACTGCTCCTTTTATTTATACAAAACATACACTGCAAATGACCACAGAGGCAGAAGCAAAATATACCCTCCTGCTATTGATAATGCCATTGTTATGAAAAGCAAATTTTGCCCCTATGGCTGATTGGAGCCATAGCCATTGGTCCATGCAGTTCATCAATAACCAAGCTTCAATGGAAGACAAAATGGCAAAGAGCACAATTTTCCCACTCCACTATCCTGATATTATTTTATTTCTTTGCCAAAGATAGGGGGCAAATTTGTACCCCTCATCACCTTCTCAAAGGCTAGCAACAGGTGGGAAGATGGGGAGAACTTCGACACCCTATGATTCCCCCTTATGTTAAATTTGATGGACACTAGCTCAGTATCAAAAGATGAAAACAAAGGACAGTACCTTCCAAGGCTCTTTGAAATATGTTGTAGAAAGATTTCCAAACAGATGAAAAACACCCAGAAAGTTGCACGGCAGCTATCTGACACTGCAAGGACATGGAAGCTGATAAGGAGCAGGACTTAGGCCCAAGCTGCATGCCATATGCCAGGTCATAGTGGTATAACTAAAATCACAGTCAGGAGACCTTGAAAAATGCTCATTCACTCAGCGCTGCCAGGAAGGAGGCAGGGGAAGAACAGGAAGCTCCTTCTCCTAGCACCAAGCAAACAAGTGCTTTTTAAGGTGAGTTCCACCTATGTACAGCTGACAGCAATTCCCATCATGCACCCATGACCCGGTACATGTCACATATCAGGTAGCTTGACCTTTAGGAAAGGACTTTTAAAAGACAGCAGAGATATCAAGTAAACAATAAGTAAAATGTGTTTCTCTGCTCCCCCAGACAACAGTGGCCCAACTTATGCAATGCCTCCTTTGAAAGGCAGATTTTCTAAAATTGAATAATTTATAAAATGCATACACCTGCCGGGTGTTTGTCACCACTAATCTTGACAATAAACTCATTTTTCCCCATAGGGAGCTAAAGGATATGAAGTTGGATCTTATCGGGAACTACTGTGGAGTAAGTAAAGCCAGAGAGAAAGAAATCTAGAATACCACTGATACATGAATTTAATAACATTTTCCCTTATTGCTACATCTGCTGAAACATTCCTCATACTTTTATGGAGCTTATTCCCCTGGTTATCAGATAAATATATTAGCAGGTCTTTTTCTTGCTTCTCTTTAGATATGGTTACTAGGGGTGTGGAATTTTTTTAATCGGTATTTTGTTTTTTGGTTCAGGTCTATTTCTGAAAAATCCTGGACCCCAATACCAGTATGGTATTCAGATCTGGGATTTTTCAGAAATCCTGGATTTTTTGGGGGGTCCAATAGACCTGAGACAGAAAATAATGGTTAAAAAAAAGCCAGCCCAACCCTGGGGGTGGCTTGGCTTCTCCTACAGCCCAGTTTAAACTGCACTGCAGGAGAAGATAACCAGGATCTGCTGTGCTGTGGCTAGCAGATTGCTCCCTGTGGCACAGCAGCTTCTGGGGCTGGCTTCTCCTGCAGCCTGGTTTAAGCTGGGCTGCACAAGACGCCAGCCCCAAATCAAACTGGCTGGAACAGTCTGCTCTCCTTGGCAAAGCTGGTCCTTGGGCTGTCTTCTGCAGTCCCTTTAAACTTTAAGGTCAAATCTGCATTTGCATTTCTGGGCCCTAAGGAAGCCAGGCTAGCAGTGATGAGGACCAGCGTCTTTTCTGTGGTGGCCCCGCACTGCTGGAATGAGCTCCCGGAGGACATCACAGCCCTGTGGGATCTTTTGCAGTTCCACAGGGCCTGTAAAACGGAGCTCTTCCACCAGGCTTTTGATTAGGGGGCCGCCGGCAACATCGTGGCCCCGGCCCTAACATCAGCACCAAGGTAACATCAACATCAAAGTAATATCTGATAGCCTGGCAAGGAACCTGGAATATGGCAACTTATATCTGGATGCCAAAAGAATGCTGCCATTGTTTATTGCACTGCTAGCTCTTTGCATTGTGTTGTGGTTTTAACTGTTTTATCTTTTTAAATAATTGTATATTGTATTTTTATATATATAACTGTAAGCCGACCTGAGCCTGCCTTCGCGGGGAGGGCAGGATATAAATTAAATAAATATAAATAAATAAATAAATCAGTTTCGTGCTGCATTTGCATTTTTAAATCAGTTTCGTGCTGCTGTGACGCAGTCTTTCTCTATGCTTGAGGGCATCACAGCAGCACGAAACCAATTTAAAAATGCAAATGCAGATTTGACCTAAAGGAACTGTAGCAGAAGCCCAAGAAACAGCTGAGACGCGGCAGCAATTTGTTCCAACCTCTCCACTGTTTTCAGATCCACTGGTAGTTCCTAAATATATCCGGTATTTTCTCAGGATTCCCCCCCCCAGCTTTCCTGAGAAAGCCTGGATACATTTGGGAAGCTGGACTATATCCAGAAAAATACCAGGTATATTATTTGAGCTTGCTTATTCTGTATGAAATGCTTGATTTGCAAATACTGAACAAACAGTAGAGTCACATCCTTATGTCTATGTTGTATTTCTGCATGAGATATGATAGCACCATCCTTAATAAAGTCCAATATTCTGCTCAATCCTGTTTAGAATAGTATCAAGGCCAACATACTTTAAGGACTGTCTACCCCTAAATGAACCTCCCAGTCGACTCCAGTCATTTTAGGAGGCCCTGCTTTGGGTGCCCCTGCCACCTGTACCTAGAAGAGTGGTAACCTGAGGAACAGCCTTCTTGGTCAGGATGCCTAAACTTTGGAGCTCCCTCCCTGGAAAGATTAATCTATCTTCCTCTATCCTTTGTCCTCCACCAGCAGGTGAAGATGTTGTTTTGTTTGGTATTTCCCCAATAACTGTTATTAGCCCTCCTTCCTGGTTGTATTTTAATGTGTGTTTCATTGACTTGTTTACATGTTTTATACATACTTTCAAAAAAATGCTGTTCTAATTTCATGATGTTCGCCATGTTGGGGCCCTATTTGGGTGGAAAGGCAGCACAGAAATGTTTCAAATAAATAAAATAACAAAAGCTATAAGGAAGTTCCTGCATTGATTACTTATATTGAAAAAAACTAACAAAGTACTGCGATTGTTATATTACTCTGATCACACAACTGGGTAAAAAGAAGGAAGCTAACATCATGCAGCTAGAAATTAACATAAAGAACTGCCAAAGAAGCATCATAATGCTTGATTTTTTAATCAGCCCTAGCTCTGTCTAATTCTTATATCCCAGTCCAGACAGTACTGCTTCAGCAGAATGAAAAGTACTACCAGAAGTAGGTAAGAGGGCCAAACTGTGGAGATCCATGATCAAATCTCCTGGGTTTCTTTACTTCAACACAATCAGGTTGGGCTGCTGCTTTCAACAGGAAAGCGGAACTGAGGAAGGAAGAGTTTAACCACCACCACCCCCAAGCCATTTCATTAGGCCAAATTTTGTACCTTCCCTCCTCCCAGCTTGGGGGGGTGTATGAACTATTAGACATGGGAAATGTCATGAGGGAAGGGAGGCTGCTCAGTTTACTTAGCAATCCCACAGGGATGTTTTGAATTTAAAATGAAAAATAAGAGTGAAATATGCAGTCACAATCATCTAATGCCTAATGATGCTGGGTTTCTTGGGAAGAACCAATTACAAGCAACACTCACTTCCTCTGAGCTAGAAGGCCACAGGAAGCTCTGTAAAACCTTCACTGTAAACTTGGAATTGGTTTGACTAATAAAGAGTCCATTTGATCATTTAAGGGAATGCTTTCTAATCAACTAGGCAATGCCAAAAATGGTATCAGAAGTGTCTGAATCCTAAAGAGATGAGAAAAATAGAAGGAATAAGAAAGAACTGAGAATGCAGCGGTAGAAAAGGAGCAAAGGAAATGAAGGAGTTAAAGCCACCAGTGACATTAAACCTGCAAGCTAAAATTTAATTTATATGTGGCTACTTCAATGGCAGAAAAAGAGGGAGCTGTGAAAATGGCATTTGATTAGACAAAGGGGTTTTGGTATTTGATTAGACAAAGGGGAAAGAGATGCAAAATACTGTGTGCTGACATTCTCCAAACAGAACATGTCCTAGCTGCAATTATGAGCTGTTTTGATGCTCACTGCCTTGTCAGCACAGCAGAAAGATATATTTTTTCCACCCAGAATCAGTATCAAGAGAAAACAGAATTGGTAGAGTAGTTAAGCACATAGAAGGGCAAGGCCTGCTGAGGAAAAATCAGCATGGCTTCTACAAAGGGAAGTCCTGCCTCACCATCCTTTTGGAGTTATTTGAGGAAGTGAACAAGTATGTAGACAACGGTGACCAGGTAGACATTATATACCCAGTCTTCCAAAAGGCTTTTGACAAGGTACCTCACCAAAGACTCCTTTTTTTAAATAAATTTTCTGGACTACAAACCTACAAGGTCAGTGGAGTGGATACAAACTAAAAGAAGAGAGTAGCAAGGATCATAATACAATGATTTTTTTAAAAAAATTGATACTTCCCTTTTGCCCACATAGTAAAAAGTGAAAATTAGTTATAAAAAAGTATAAAGCAAACAATCACAATCTTGTTCCACTGTAGCGTGTACATCTTAGTTTTTAGTTTAATGTATTAAAGATAAACATCAGGCTATCAAAATTAATCTATTTTGTTTTTTCTCTCCTCTAAGCTTCTTTTTGTCAAAATCCAGTTTAATTTTTAGAGGTTTAGGGGCAGCAGCTCCTAATTTTGCTTCAAAGTTAGACGATTCTGCCGAGCTGGTCAAAGTGTTGTCAGAACTTTCCTCCTCTTACTCTTCTTCAACTTCTGTATCTTTGTTATCCTCCACTATCTCAGATCCCTCCGTCGCTTTCTGTTGTTGCTCTAAGAACCTTTTCGCTTTAAAAACAGAGTCAATCTTTTCTTTTTTTTCCATTAAAGTTGAAGATGAGCCCTTCAAGTATTATCCATCTGTATGGTGTGTTATTTTGCTGTGAGAACAGTGCCAAGTCTCTGTATTGTCTCCTCCTTTTCCTAATCTCAAATGGAATGTCTTTTAGTACTTTAATTTGTTCTCCTTTAATTTTCAGGATTATTCCGTTTGTCGCTTTCAAGGTTGTATCTCTTGTTGATCTTTTTGAGAATTTCACATATACTTCCCCAGGTAGCTTGTTTTTTTGTTTTTTGTTTTTTTTAATAAATTCTGGATATGTAGGGTAAACTAGGTCAATATCATTTTGTAGAGCTTCCGCTGTTAAGCCCACCACGGGGGCCAGTTCCTCGCTTAAAATCTCTTTTAAATTCTCTCCCTTCTGCTCCAGGATACCTTGAAGTCTCAGGACATACGCTGATTTTTCCATTTGGAGAAGAAGCAGTTGCTGTTACCTCACCAAAGACTCCTGAACAAACTTAGCAGTCATGAGATAAGAGAACAGGTTCACTTATGGATTAAAAACTGGTTAAATGACAGGAAACAGAGTAGGAATCAATGGACAGTTCTCACAATGGAGGAAAGTAAGCAGTTGGAGCCCCTCAAGGATCGGCATTGGGGCCAGTACTATTTAATTTATTCATAAATACTAGGGGTGAGTAGCATAGTGGCCAAGTTTGCAGATGACACCAAATTATTCAGGATGGTGGAAACCAAGGCTGACTGTGAAGAGATCCAAGAGGACCTCCACAAACTGGGTGAGTGGGTGACAATGCGGCAAATGAAGTTAAGTGTAAGGTGATGCACACTGGGACAAAAAATCCCAACCTAAAGGATATGCAAATGGGGAAAATGAGAGCAAAAAAGATCTTAGCGGGTAGCTCAATAAAAGGTCGTAGTGGATAGCTCAATGAACGTGTCAATCCAGTGTGTTGCAATGGTAAAAAAAGCAAACTCTCTGTTAGGGATTACTGGGGAAAGGATTGAGAATAAAATGGCTGATATTGCAGTGCCCCAGTACAGATCTATGGTGCGGCCTCATTTGGAATACTGTGTACAGTTCTGGTCACCGTATCTTGAAAAGGACATTTCACATCTGGAAAAAGTACAGAGGAGGGCAACCAAGATGATTAGAGGGTTGGAGCACCTTCCCTACGAGGAAAAGGTGAAGCGTCTGGGACTTTTCAGTTTAGAAAAGAGATGACCAAGGAGGGACATGACATGATAGAGGTTTATAAAATTATGCATGGGGTGGAAAGAGTTCTTCTGCTCCCAACAGACTAGGACTCGAGGGCATCCAATGAAACTGATGGGCAATAGGTTCCGGACAGACAAAAGGAAATACTACTTTACACAGAGAGTGCTTAAAATGTTGACTTCAAATGATAAATACAATACAGGAAAATTCAAGAAAGCACCAAAAACAGTTCCATGCAGCCAATAAAACTATACAGTTCCAAGTTGATGTCCATGTCATTTGCTCAGGATTTTGCAACCCAGTCAGAAGACTGTAGGAAATAACACAAAGCTCTATCTTTATTTTTCTGTTCCATTCAAGAACCATTGGAATTTTCTCCTCAACCAGCATGCAGGTTCCAAGAAACACATCTGCAGGTGTCTCACTGAGGAACCCTGTCAGAATACAATCTCATGAATCATGAAAGAAAAAAATTCTATTCAATTTTAGAAACATAGGAAGACCATATCATAGCAATGGGCTTGCAGCCTGGCAGAGTCCCCTGAACCCCCCAGTGCTTAGTGTATCCATTTTTCCCACCCATATTCAGGTCCTGAACACAACATGAACCCGCTAAAGTACAGCTCCATACTGTATTGAAAATACAGTGCAGAATAATGTAAACAAGAAGAGAAGACCAATACCATTTCCACAAAACAGCGAACCCCTGCATCTGTGCTCTTAAATAATCAAACGAGGCAAATGTTTTCACACAAAATTTTGCCCCCCCAGGAGTAGATGTAAATGTTGTGTCCCCTTACCCCGCACCTTCAGAATCCACTAATTCAGCAATTTTTTTTCTCTTTCAGATCTTAACTTGGCAGTTTTTGAGTGAGGAATTCCCATATTCAAGTTTATTTTCCCACCGCACCACCATTTTTGTTGTGTCATCAGTGCCATGTGTTCATCTTGCCTCCCACCCTCCAGCTCTCCAGGTTGTCCCAGAGACATCCGCCATTTTTCTCAACATAGTATTGATTGTGTTAGGACATTGTGGTTACCAGAGTGGAGGGTGGGAGATACTTTTAAGCCAGGCTGCGGGGAGACAGTGGTTTATATTTCCCTTCTGCAGTACCTGAAGACGTATGTGTGTTAGCATCCCGTCCCGTCCCCAATTTGAGCAAATGACTGTCTCACAAGCTCCAGCTGGGCTGCAGGAGTTCCTGGAAGGTGAATGTGTGTTAGCGTTCCCCCTGGCGAGGTGGTCATCTGAAGGTTTCCCCCCCCTCATTATAATATAGCAGTGTTATAACATAGGGACATAACTGGCAGTACAGTTCCATGCAGCCTTCTCTGTGCAACTGGATTAAGAAGAAAGGGCAGAGAAGGAGGAAACAAGTATTTTCTATGCCACCAAGAATACCTCTTCCAATCAAAGTATATTGACCCTTTCAATCCCCCCTCCCCCCATATAGGCAAATAACTGTCTAGCAAGCTCCAGTCTGGGACCAAAATCTAGGAAGAAACAGAGTCACTTGGGATGCCTAGGGGATGCTCAGGATGGTAGCCTTAGATGATTTAGGGCTGAGTTCACTTGGAGTGAAGTCCTCCTGAATTCAACCCATTTACTTCCGAGTAAACATATTGAGGTCTGTAATGAAAAGGTGGTGGGTTCAGGTTTCTTTTTGTTTATTTGCTAGATGCACATTGTTTGCAAGTTGCGGCTTGCAAAGTCACCCAGGGAGTTTGTTGCAGGAGGCTGGAGATGGCTTGATCTCGCCATCAACCCCAGAAGAGTCCAGAGGAGCAGCCAACAAGTGCCGGAGAGGTTGGGGAGGGGGGTTGGGAGAGCACAGAACAGAGAGAGGGTGCACCTGGCGCAGCAGAGAAATGTTGTGAGCTTTTTAAAAACCAATGTAATGTCACCACACGTGCACAATTTTTTTTAAAAGGGCACCATTAATGACAAAGTGCATGACAGGAGGTGGAATGTGTGAATCACTTTCAAAGTAACTGCAGAATGCGTACGGTGGTCAGATCATGAAAAACTATGATGTAAAAGCCCTACTGCAGAAGAACCACTGCAAAGTCGAAGAATCACATGATAACTCAATTCACTGGTAAAAAAGAGGTAAGCCCATACTGTGGAAACAGTCCCAGAAGGGATTTAGTGACATGACTGAGTGAGACGGACAGTGCAATGGAGTACAGAAAATCCAGTGTGAAACCACTTAAGATACTAAAGAAATAAGAAAACCATCCTAGAAGCTTAATCTATGCATATATCCAGAGCCCTTTTTAAAAAGCACAGAAAAAAGCAGTTTTTCCTTAATTTTTATTGATGCGATATGGACTAGAGCATTGAACAAAACACAAATTCTGGCATTTGGAGCTGGAAGAAAAAACCCAGTTATTTGACAACATTGCTGTACTCTTCAGAGATACCACTGGCTAAGGCTGCCCACGGGCATCTGTCCCCTGTGAGGAATTGGACAAAAACTAGACTAACAAATGTTGACAAGAACATAGGCAATACTAGATTATGCAGTGATAAGAGAGGGACAGGGAAGTAACCTAGAGTAAGTATAGCAGGATTGTGAATTTCTAAAGAAATATTAATGTATTTTATATCTGAACTTAGACAAATTTGAATTCCCATGTACTGGCCATATATTGCTCCCCATGACATAAAAGACCACCCAGAAAAGGAAAGAACTATTTGAGATACGCCAAGGCCTCAGATGTAGCTGACATATCAAGATGAAACAGACAAAACCATAAGAACAATTTGACTGAAAAGGGCCCCTACTTACAACAGCAAACCAGCAACGCTTCAGCACAATGCACTGAAGATGGGTTTATACACTTCCATGCTACAATGAGAACAGCCAGCTGCACATGTGAACACAGCCTTCTCAGGCACAAAGGATGGCTATTCCCAGCAGCAAGCAAGGAAGGCTATGCCCAAATAGCAGCAGCAAGCAAGCAATCCTGATTAAAACTTCTCTATTCCACAAGGTCACATAAGGTGCATAGAACGTGTATAAAAGGAAATAAAAAGGTGGCACTATATGTCAAGAATGAATACACTTGCACTGAAATTCAGGATTTCAAGAGTTGCCCTGTTGAAAGTGTGTGGGTAAGGATAGAGTGAGGGGAAAAAGAAGGGGATATTGTTGTGGAGGTATACTACAGACCTCCGAACTAACCAGAGGAACTGGATGATGCATTTGTACAAACGCTTGCTAAACTTTCACAGAGACAGGATGTTGTGGTTATGCGAGATTTCAACTATCCAGAGATTTGCTGGAAATCTAACTCTGATAGACATGGAGCATCCTGCAGATTCTTGAATAGTCTTGTGGACAACTTCATCTCTCAGAAGGTGGAGGTGGGAACCAGAGGATCTGCTATCCTAGATTTAATCCTAACAGGGAAGAACTGGTTGATGAAGTGAACACTGTGGGATCCTTGGGGAATAGTGACCACGTCAGCTTGGAATTTGCCACAGAGAAGGATGTGAAACCAGGTCATAGTAGGACTCATATCCTGGACTACAGGAAAGCTGATTTCAAAAAACTCAGAGAAATATTAGGTAGGATCCCATGGCTGGAAATGCTGAGGGGGGAATCTGCACAGGAAGGATGGGTGATGCTGAAAAATGAAGTGCTTAAGGCACAATTGCGAACTGTTCTGGTAAGAAAGAAAGGTAGGAGACAGGTAATGAAGCCAAGGTGGCTGACCAAGGAACTCTCTGAAGAGCTGAGACTAAAAAGAGAAATGTACAGGAAATTGAAGGAGGGTCAAATTACTGAGGGTGAGTACATGAAGCAGGCTCAAATATGTAGGGATGGTGTCAGAAAGGCTAAAGCGCAGACGGGGTGGAGGCTTGCAAGGGATTCTAAAAATAACATGAAAGGTTTCTATGCCTATGTTTGGAGCAAAAAGAAGAACAGGGATGGGGTAAGCTCATTTCTAGGGGAAGACGGTCAAGCCTTAACAAGTGATGAAGAAAAAGCAGAATTACTCAACTCTCACTTTGTGTCGGTCTTTAACCATAAGGTGAGCTATAAATAAACTGAAGAATGCAGGGCATATGAAGGAAGGAGGAACTGCCAGTCCAGAATAAGTAAGGAAATGGTTAGAGAACATCTAGCTGCCTTAAATACTTTCAAATCTCCAGGGCCAGATGGCTTGCATCGCAGGGTGCTAAAAGAAATTGCAGATGTTATTTCAGAGCCACTGGCTCTAATCTTTGAGATGTCCTGGAGTACTGGTGTTGTGCCAGAAGACTGGAAAAAGTGAATGTTGTCCCGATCTTCAAGAAGGGAAAAAAGATGGACCCAGGAAATTACAGGCCTGTCAGTTTGACATCAATACCTGGAAAAATTATACAGCGAATGATTAAACACTCTGTCTGTGAGTACCTTGAACGGAATGAGTTAATTGGTAGTAGCCAGCATGGGTTTATCAAGAATAAGTCATGCCAGACCAATCTTATCTCCTTTTTTGACAGATTTACCAAAATGGTTAACTCTGGCAATGCTGTGGATATAGTGTATCTAGATTTCAGTAAAGCATCTGACAAAGTTTCTCATGATATCCTTGAGGATAAGCTGGTTAAGTGTGGACCAGATGGTGCAACCATTGAATGGATTCATAGATGGTTGAAAAATTGTACCCAATGAGTGCTTGTAAATGGTTCTGCGTCTATATGGAGGGAAGTCTCAAGTGGAGTGCCACAGGGCTCGGTCCTGGGCCCAGTGTTGTCAAATGTTTTTATAAATGACCTGGAGGAAGACATAGAGGGGATTACTTATCAGAATTGCAGATGACATGAAGCCGGGTGGGAATGTTAATTCTGAAGAAGACAGAGTCAGGATTCAAAATGATCTAGATAGGCTGGAACAGTGGGCTGAGACAAATAAAATGAATCTCAATATAGATAAGTACAAAGTCCTGCAGTTAGGTACAAAAAATCAAAGGCACAGATATAGAATGGGAGGGACTTGGCTTGACAGCAGCACATGCAAAAGGGATTTGGGTGTTCTGGTTGATCACAGGCTAAACATGAGCCTGCAGTGCAATGCGGCTGTGAAGAAAGCTAATGCAGTCTTAGGATGCATTAACAGAAGCATTGTGGCCAGATCACAGGAGGTGGTAGTTCTGCTCTATTCTGCTATGGTCAGGCCTCACCTGGAGTACTGTGTCCAGTTTTGGGCACCACATTTTAGGAAGGATGTTGACAAGCTCTAGCGTGTCCAGAAGAGGGCAACCAGGATAGTGAGAGGGTTGGAATCCAAGTCTTATGAAGAAAGGCTGAAAGAGTTGGGTATGTTTAGCTTGGGAAAGAGAAGGCTTAGACGGGACATGATTGCAGTCTTCAAATATTGGAAGGGCTGTCATGTAGAAGATGGAGCAGATTTATTCTCTTTTGCTCCAGATTGCAAGACTAGATCTAATGGGTGGAAATTACAAGGGAGTCGTTACTGGCTAAATACCAGGAGAAACTTCCTAACTGTAAAATTGGTTGAACAGTGGAACAGACTGCCTCAAGAGGTGGTGGATGCTCCTTCACTGGACGTTTTTAAGTGGAGACTGGACAACCATCTTCCAGGTATGTTGTAGGGCTATCTTTTGGCTACGCTCCTGCAGAGTGCAGGGGGTTGGACCAGATGACCTGCAAGGTCCCTTCCAGCTCTAACATTCTATGATTCTATGATGCTAAAAACTGCACAGATCTCCAGAAAATATGTGAAAATTCCCAACTCTGTGTATCACAAAGTCTACAGTGAACAATGATGCATCTGCAAAATTACGACATTCAGGCCAACAACTAACTACCCTAAGACTGAGACCTAATGTTAGCAAATGTCAAAGCATGCATACCTACTGAAATCAGCTATGGTGGGCCAGGTACAAATTGAAAGAGCAATAATTCAAGGGGTACAGTAGTTACCTGTAACAGATTCAGGAAGAAAGCATGTACCAGAGACTAATGATATTAAAGGACTAGCCAGAAACAGAAGACTGAACAACATTCTTCCCGATAAGAGAAGGGTTGCTTGTTCAGAATGTCATTACATTCTGGGAAGAAAGCCACTATACCACAAGCTCTTTGAAAGAATGTCATATACAAAGTGCAGTCATTGCATCTGAAACTTAAAGGGACACAGAGGGCTATATGAAGGAGTAACTAAGGACACTAATGGAGCAATGTGGAATCCACAGGTCCTTGGAAGACTACCAAACCAAGGAAGCATTGTTCAGCATAATATTCTAGAAAAGGATATTGAGCAAAAGGAACAGCTTATCATTATTTTTCATCAGTCTTCAGTCCTACCAAAGAGGAAGGAGAGAGCGCGTGCACATTATGGGCTACCAGACACATTATATACCAATACTGGGCTGAATTTTTGTCAGAGGAACTCTGAAAGTTCAATAAGGATTTAGACTCCGTGATATCCAGATGATGTGACAGCAAAGCAGAATCATCTGTAAAAGCAGCTAAAATGCTTGGGGAGGAGGATGAGCTTGGAAGAATGTTCACTTCCTTTTAAGATGAAAAGGAATGTAACAATATGGAAAGTGCTAGTAGAAGCAGAATGCCATGGATCATACCACTCCTCTCAATGAAGTCTGAAGCCTTCCTTCAACTTAAGTGGCTCTTCCATTGGTGGAAGTAGAAGTGCATCTCATAGGAAAAACCATTTAAGACATCCCATTCTTCTGGGCTGGGAGGAGAGAGGCCAGTGACCAAGAAATCACTACAAAACTCAGCCTTAAAATAAATCGTAAAGTTGGTTTTGAGTTCAGAATGGCGTTGTTTTTTAAAAAAAATACTTTAAGGGAAGACTTCTTAATCAATCCCTCAGTCTTAACGGACTGATGAATCATAGAATGTTAGAATGTTAGAGTTGGAAGGGACCTTGCAGGTCATCTAGTCCAACCCCCTCAACTAGTAACTATGCTGTCAAATTGTTTGGCCATTTATCCTGTTGGGAAATCCAATGAACTGCAAAAACCAAAACTATATATCATGTCCAAGGTTACAGGCACCTCATATGTATCTTTAGCAGCAACAACTTGAGCAAAAGCCGTAATCTTAGAAGAAATATGCCCATGAGACTCTGTTCTACTCTATCTCTTCCCTGTTCGATATACACACACAGCAGCCAACTCTACATGATATCCATAAGATAGGTTATTATAGTAGTTGTGCTGGAGCTGCAGAATGAACCCAGAGTGAGATAAAGGCTCACGTGCACACTGGTAGGAGTGTTACCATACTCCCTGCAGGAATCCTGAAAATATTTGCCTAGAATAAATACTGTCTAGGCGGCCCCCTAGATCAGGAGCTTACAAACCAAGCTAATACTGCACCCAGTCTTGCCCTAAAACAGGGATTCTCTCAGATTCTCTCTGATTCTCTCCCCCCCACATTTTCATAAGACTGCTCAAACCCACATTCAAGCTCAACCAGTTTCTGAGTCAGATCCAAGGCATAGTCTGAAGACACTTGAATGGATCCAGCTCAGGAGGTCCAGGCCTAGTTAGTGCCTGGATGAGTATGCCGCTTTGAGTTCCACAAAAGACAGTCAGGATAGAACTATAAATCAATAACAGTAAAGTGTATATAGTGCAGCTAAAAGTAAAGGAAAGTATGCAACAGAATTATTTTTTTCTTTGCCTTAAATCTCCTCCTGTCTACATCTATATATACCTATGCAAGTGTGGCCCATGTTCTCAGTGCAAATAAAAGAGAATCCATCTCTGTTCGCCTTCTCCTTTTGTAGCGTTTAACTGTATGTCTTGCTGCAATTCTTTCACAGTGCTTTTAACCATTTTGTCATATTTGCTGCCCATTGCTTTGCAGCTGTGCAGCTATTTTAATCTCGGTTTATGACTGATATAACCATTTTAATGTATTATACCAGTGGTATTCAGTCCATAGATCATGGAGAGCCACACCGGCAGTTTCCATCAACCAAAACAGTGGCACTTGCTTCCATCTGTGGCACGAGGCCTACACCTCAGGGAGGCTTGCAGCTTACCCATTCCTCTGGAGATGGCCAACCACAAGTCCTACCCAACGTGGGCCTTGCCCACCTTCCTAAAACATGGGCAGGAGCCACACTAGGGAACAGAAGAGCCACAAGTGGCATATCAAAGAGCCACATGTGACCCACATAGCCCAGGCAAGCCTGACTTCATCAGATCTCGGAAGCTAAGCAGGGTCGACTGTGGCAAGTACTTGGATGGGAGGAGGTGGGGGTAGGCTTTATCCAGCCACCTCTCTGAATATCCTCCAGGCCCTCAGTAGGAGTCAGTCACCAGAGGTTGCCATGACTTCGAGGTGCACACAGACTTTTGAAAAATGCAAAACAAAAAAAGAGCCACATGTGGCTCCTAAGCCACTAAGTGGATATCACTGTATTATGCAGTTTATTGATCTGCATCAAAGACCACGTTAGGCATTTTTAGTAGAGGCAGAAAGTACCTATTTAGTTAACATTTGCTGCACACATAAACTGTACGTATACACATGCTGAGATTCTCAAAGCTATATTATATTAGCATAAATGATCTGGACCTCACATTTTTTGAGTCCCCAGGTACAGAATCAAAATGAGCATACTTTCTTCCAATCACATAAAACAAAATGTGTGCACCAAAAAACCCCTCTCTCTTCATCTTATGTGTGAACTTTTGTTGGAGAGAAAGATGAAATATATTTTCAGAAATATAGCGTGGCATAGGCCCTCCTGGGTTGTAAGTGTGCCTGGCACAGGATTTCAGGCTCATCCATTTCACAAAATCCGAGGCTTGATCATAATGTCTGCATACAACCCAAAACAAAGGAAACAGGTCCACATAGGCTGGTGGCAATAATTTCTACTACAGCAGGGCACAAGGAAGCAAAATCACAGTTCTGTACATGCTTCACCCATCTCAACGCTGCATGATGAAAAGCAGACCTACAAGGAAATCCATCTTTTCAGAACCAAGTTCAGGCCCTCTGGCTTCTGCATTCCTCCCAAGACAGCTGAGAATGTGGGGCAGACTTAACATTTCCATTACAGTTCTGTGGTAGCTTTTCTAGAAGTTCCCCTGAGGCAGAAGAGGGTGCCAGTCAAATTAATCCTACTGCAGATGTACATGACTTTCCCTTCCCGACACACTCACACCTTGAGGTGAGACTAAAAGTACTGTACAAATTGGAAAATTTAAGCAACAAAAAAAAAAGACTTCAATCATAAGACCAGCAGTCAAGAACAAATTATAGGAGATTTGACAGTCACTGCTTTTAAGGTTTGCTGTACTAAGATCATGAAGGCAAAGAATTCCATTGTCTCTCTCGCTTCATGCTATTCCCCCTATAATTTTAGCAGAGGCTTCCTGTATTCCTGTGCTGTTGAGGCGGGGGGGGGGGAGCTAGAAACACCTGTAAGGAAGAAATACCAAAGGGGCTGAGGCTCAGTGGCAGAACATTCACTCTGCATGCAGAGACAGTCCCAGGTTCAATCCCTGGCATCTCCATTTAAAAAGATTACAGGAATTAATGTGAAACAATTCTACTTGAGAGCCACTGCCAGTCAGAGTAGAAAATATTGACACAGAAAAACCAATGGTCTGACTTTGTCCAAGGCAGTTTTGTGCATTCCTATTGGCTTTGGTTAGTACGGACTCAAAGATTTAGCAACAGAATTAAATACAATGTATGGAATGTCTATCACTAGGGTGTACAAGTTTCTGAGCCAACCAAACATACGCTCAGAGTTTCCAGCAAGCCAAACTAAATGTTGGGGCAGCAGCAGATCTATCACTACGGACATGGTGAGGGTCTGATTTTGAGAGTAAGAGGAACGCACAACCCTCTTCCCACCTGCAGTGCACCCATGCCCAGTTTCCTAGAATGATTTGTTTTCTCCTTCCAGGAGGACTCCAGTACTAGAAGTGAGCCCAGCTGGGAGTCAGCACTCAGAGGGATGAGAGAGACATGTGGGCAATTCCCATAAGAGAAATGATAAGCTTTCTGCAGGGGAAGGTGAAGAAAAAAACCCTCCCATTACAACTGCTCAGATTCATCACCATCTTTCTGCCCCAGCTGCTTGGATAGCATCAACGGTGCACAGAATGTTGTATTGCACAGAATGCTGTATTCTCCATCCTAAGGTCCAACAACAGGTCAGGGGAAGAGCATGCAGTTTACAAAATACAATTACTGTGTGCATAACATGCACAGGACTGAGTGAGGCAGCACGCAAGAGGCCAAGAGGGGTATCCAAGCCCCAGTCTGCAATGCTGCTGATGCTTGTTCTCCTTTCTTGGGCTTTGATTATCTGTGCAACATACTGCTCAGCACATTTTAAAAGGTAAAAATCATAGAGTAACAAACAGCAAATGGAAGAAAGGCATGGATTTTTTCAGAGACTTAGGTCCACTACTAGCAAGGTAATAGCCTCTCTATATACTTTGACCAAGACCAAAAAATGGCATTAATGTCAGGGCCCCTGGGTCACGTGGCAGCAGCCAACTACAAAGTTACTTTACACAACAGCATTGCTATGATTTCCTGAACAAGGCTACCATGATATAGAAAGGAGAGTGCCCCAGAGGCTACCCCCATTTCACGGTATGCTGACATTGACCCCAAGAAAGAATAAATATTGCATGTGGCTTGGGGCCTCTGATGATACCCATGTGGCAGAAAGGTACATTACCATAGTAACTCCCTACTGAAAAGTGACACTGAAGGTGTCCAAAGACCCACACAGCAATACAGTACTTCAACAAGAAGAACAAATCCTCCATTTACGGGCACTGATGCACCCCAATGCATATACAGTTGCACTGTATTTCCATGGATGACTCAAGATGCATTGGGCGACACCCCAGGGTACATTGCATTTGGGCAGATGCAATGGAAGACATTGTAAAAGATGTCTGGGAGGAACAAGGCAGACTTTCTTGCAAGGAGAACTGAGAAACACTTCATATTTCTTAGGCCTGCCCAGTTATGAAGGATAAATTGTACTTTCAGCTTGCTCCTTGTGCATTTAAACCATCGCACACAATATTTCTGTTCCAAAGACAAGGATTATCTTCCTTGAGGGAAGAGATTTTAGTCAGAACATCAATACTGGACACACCTTCAGTAATGTTCCAAGCCAAAGATACAAAAAGATAGTGTTGTAATACGTTTATTATATTCCTAATAGGGTGGGCTATGTTCCTATCCTTTACAAATCCATGTTGGTCTTCTTTTATTATTTTGGGACTAAACTTCTTTAATCTATTTGCCAGCATTTTTGCGAAGATCTTGTAGTCTTGGTTAAGGAGGCTTATAGGTCTGTATGAACCTACCTCTTCAGGGTCTTTATTTGGTTTCAAAATTACTATTATTTCTGTTTGTCTCCATGAATCTGGGGCCCTTCCCCCCTCAAGATTTCGTTGAAGATCATTTGGAGTTCTGGGGCAAGAATGTCTATCATTTCCTTATAAAATTCACTTGTGAACCCATCTAGCCCAGGGGATTTTCCCTTTCTCAATTCTTTAATTACATCCTTTATCTCTTGTATTGTAATTTCCTCTTGTAATTTGGCTTGCTCATCCTCCTTCAGTGTTATGTTAACTTCCTCTACAAAGTCTGTTGTGTCCCTTTTCTTATATAATTTTTTATAGAAAGACTCGAACGCCTCCCTTATTTCAATGGGATGTTGAGATTTTTGACCATTTACCTTTATACTTTTCACCCTTTGTCTTTCCTTCCTATTTTTCAGGTAATTTGCTAGTCTTTTTGCTGAATTTATGCTATTTCTTTGGAATTCATTTCTCACCATGGCTTCCCTTTTCCATATTGTTGCTGAGTCTAAGGCCTCCAATTGTTTTTTAATTGTTAATATTTGGTTCTGTATCATAGGATTGTATTTTTGCATTAGTTTACTTTGTAGCCTCTCCATTTCTTGGATTTTGGCCTGTCTTCCTAGATGCCACTCCTTTTTTATATTCTTCTCTTTCTTTATACAGTGCCCCCTTATGACTGCCTTTGCAGCATCCCATAGAATATTGGTGGGTACTGTTCCTCTATTTTCCTCAAAATATAGCTTTATCTGCTCAGACATGTATTGTCTATCCCTTTCTGTGACCATTATTAAGTTATTATATCTCCATGTTCTGGTTGTTGGTTGCTGTGTGAATTCTATTTCAACGCTTATTGGAGCATGGTCAGATATCCATATTGGGTGGGTTGTAATTCCTTTGATAATCATATTACTATTTTTTTCTAAAATTATGTAGTCTATACATGATACTGTTTTATGCCTACTAGATATATGTGTGGGTTTAGGCCGGTTCCCCACAGACTCATGTGCCTCTATCAGGCCCCAATTTCCTAACTTGAATGATTTATCTTTTGTTATGTCTATATTTAGGTCACCTGTTATAATCACTTCTCCTTCGGAAAATTGTTTTGTTTTTTTAAATATTTTACCCAGGAATTTCTTTTGTCCTTTATTTGGGGCATATATATTTACTATGGTATACTTCTTATCATCCATTTTAAACTTTACTAACAGATATCTACCATTCCTATCCTCTTTTTTCCCATAACCTCTAGTTTAAATTTCTTATGAATCAGTACTGCTACTCCTTTACCCTTGGCATCACCTCTGGCCTCTGCTAGTATCTCCCAAGTCGGATCGTTTAGCAGACGGCTTGCTATCTTTTTTTCTTATGTGTTTCCTGGAGGCATAAAACATCAATCTTTTGATCTTTTGCCAGCTTAGCTATCCTGTACCTTTTAAGGTTTGACGTTAATCCATTGACATTCAGTGTAAGTAATCTTATTGTTCTATCCATATTCTTTATGATTCTGGACTTTGAGTTCCCGTGGCCCTGGGATTTTTAAGCATATTCTTAAACTACCCCTCCCCTTCCCTCCCATCCCTGTGGTAGAGTAGACTTGTGGGGATAAGAAACCTTCCCCCTCTCCACTTCATGAGGTGCACACATCCCCTCCTCCCCCTTATACTTGTAATATTAACATTAGCTCAACTTAGGTCTTTTAAAATTGGATGTCTATAAAGCCTTTGACACCCTATCTCAGGAATACTTGTGGCAGATTATGAAAAGCATGAGATAGGAGATAATTATATAAGAGCAATTAAGGAGATATATAGAGAGGGAACAGCAGTGGTAAAGGTCAATAATGCCAAATCACAAACTTTTCAGATCCAGAGAGGGTCCGACAGGGGTGCCCGCTCTCACCGGTCTTATTCATTATAGCAATAGAACAACTAGCTGAAAGGATAAGAAACTGTGTAAGGATAGAAGGTTATAAGGTAAAGAAGGAAGAAATAAAAATTAATTTATTTGCAGATGATATTATAGTAGTTATGACAAATCCCAAAGAAGCGATAAAAGAAGTAAAAATTATCTTAGAGGACTTCGAATGCTGTTCAGGGTTAAAGGTTAATATGGCTAAATCAGAAATCATGTACCTCAATGTGAACAAAGAGGAAAGAAAAGAAATAAACAAAATTACAAATATTGGAATGGGCACCAAAAAGTTCAAATACTTAGGTATAGTGTTACAAAAGAAGATCGATAGAATATCGGAGGTGAATTATAGCACGATATGGAAGAAAATAAAGAATGAAATGAGAAAGTGGAAAAATAAAACTCTTGGTATATCTACTAGAATTAGGAGTGTTAAAATGTTCTGGTTACCTAAACTAACATACTTATTCCAGACGATACCATTAGAGGCCCATAACAAAAGGTTAGAACAATGGAATAGGGCAATTAGAGAGTGGATATTTGGCAGTAAAAAGTGTAGAATTCAAAAAGGTTGATACACGGCCTCAAGGAGGAGTTGGGTTGGGGAGTCCCAGAGCTGAATAGATATTATGAAGCCTTTCAAATAAAGTCGCTATTAGAGATAGGTGAAGGAGAGGAGCAAAAATGGGTTAGATTTGAAAATGAGATAAACAACAATATAGGAAGATTCGGGATTTTCTCTAAAGCCACAAAAAAAGATCTCAAATTGATTAAAGGCCCCAGACATTCAGCATTAGAATCTTGGAGCAAGTGGCAAGCGAAATGGCTAAGAAGAAACTCAAGATGGACACCACTAGAATTAATATACAGCGAAATAAAAGAGAATAAATGGTGGGAATATCTTAAAACTAAAGGGTATTATAGGTTGGAAGACATGTTTAGAGGACGTAACTTAAAACCGGTGCACGAGATAGTGGAAGAGGTAGGTAACCAACACTGGTTAAAAATAACAGGCCTATATAGTATGGTTAATAAGATCAAGGAAAAAGAGAAAATATGGATAGAGGAACCGATAGAAGAACTATACAAAGGGATGCAAAAATCAAAACAAGGATTAGCAGGGAAAATCTATAGGAAAATGATATCAAATACAGACACGACAATATCTTACCTACAGAACACTTGGACCAAAGAAGGTCAGGTATCAGAAAACTTGGCAAGCAAAATAATGGAAGGAATAGAGGGAATTAAAGTGATCAAATTTAACGAAATGGAGCATAAATTCTTTACAAAATGGTACAAAACACCAGCGCAAATAGCAAACATGATCCCAGGAATGAGCCCCATGTGCTGGCATTGCAAACTGGCTAAAGGATGGTTTTCCCATATGTGGTGGGAATGCCCAGAGGTCAGTGTCTTTTGGACAAAAATATTGCAAATTATAAGGAGAACATGCAAAGTTTCACTGTCCATTAACTTTAATTTAATGTTAATGGGCATAATAGGGAACCCAGGAGTAAGTAAAGAGAACCAAGCTATATTCAAAGCAATGATACTAGCAGGAAAAGCAGTGATTGCTCTGGGTTGGAAGGACAAGAGTAAATGGACAGTAGAAATCTGGCATAATTATTTGTTTGATTTCATACAGTCAGACATAATAGAGAAACTGAACTGGAAGACCAAATGGGCAGACAGGACTACAGCAATCAGCACGAAATGGAAGACCTACCTGGAGTGGCTACCAACAGAAGGAAGAAAGGACATTCAGTGCAAGATTCGGACCTTGTGCCCGTGGCTGGGATCAAAGGACTAAAGCATTGGAAAAGCAGAGGGGGAGGAGGGAGGGAGAAGGGATAAAAAACCGTTACGAAATGTACGGGATAAAAGATAATATGTAATACTTACCAAAAACTATATAAAAACTATATTAAAAAAAAAAAAAAAAAAAGATACAAAAAGATAGACGGACACTACCTCCTTGTTTTATTTCTGTCCACCTCTTTCCCCAGACGCATGATAACAATCATCATCCTTTGCAGAGGGTAGCAGGGGGGTGGGGGTGGAGTACAGAACGAAGGCATGCTCACCAGCTTTTTCAATACAACAAGGTAAGCCCCCTTGGAATCGCTGAACAGAAGTTGCTCACAAAAAAATGTGCACGCCAACCTGCTCAGAGAGAAAATTCTATAGCCTCTGGTGCACGTTGCATACATCTGATCTTCGTCAATGGTACTGACCCATTTACAGCTTATGTCCTCACGTCACTAGAATACTATCTGCCTGCCTCAACATGATTGCAATTACTGATTCATGCATGTCTACTAGCACTGCCAATACATTCTGGAAAGCGCCAGAAAACCCCATCCTATTGCAGAAGGTTGCCAGGTTCTGATTCATCTGAATCACTATCAATAATGCATGATGGCACCATCAAGCAAACATCCCCATCAGAGGATCCAAGCAGCAGAAGTTTTTGCAAGTCCCTGGGGAAGTTCCAAACATCAACTTTTAATAGCACATCAATTAGCAGCTTCATTCTCCATCACATTTGCTTGTGTTTTCCACAGCAAAGCACTACCCCATGAGCAGACACATGTTCTTAAATACTATGCATTCAGGAGCCCTGGCCCCATCAGGAATCCCAAGTAAGAGCATTTAAGGTTGTGTGTCATTCTTAGAAGAGCAAACACAACTACAATGGACACACAGTTTCACCACAATCAACACGTGTGTATCTACAGTTCACAAGCAGCCAAAGTTGAGTTGGCTAAGGATGAAAAATAATTTCTTGAACACATGTAGCTGACTTACACTGAATCAAACTACTGGTCCATCAAGGTCAGTATTGCCCTTTCAGACTGATGGCAACTTTCCAGGGTCTTAGGTGGTAGCATGTTTAATAGATTTGTATGGTTCTCTTTTATTCTGGAAATTTATTCTTAGCAAGCCTTCAGCCTATTCTATGTATAGTCTATGCTACTACTACGTACACTGAACTCATGCACTATCATCCTTTTCTATGTGCACTTAACATTTGCGTAGTGCAAGGAATTATATAAAGAAGCTTCAGCCCATACCAAGATGGAAGTTCATTATCCTCCCTGAGTAACTCCATGGAGACATGCAGCATATGGGGTAAGAATAGGTTAAGATAGGCTGATTTGGAATTCCTGAATTATGCATGCATTCATACTCAAAGCCAAGAATCAGCAGCAACCTATGAAGACCTCAGGCTCAAACGACACCCAAGAGCAGCATTTGCTTAAACCCCAGCCCTGGTAGCAACCTACAGGGAGGTGAACTACAGGAGAGGGGCAAGTTCAGCTTCCCCAAATGGCACCCTCCTCTTACTCTTAAAATCAGAACTTCCTCCCTACACTTGGTGACAAGAGCCAGGTCTGCCCCATCATGTATTATTGCAGGCTCGGTATCAACTATAAGCAAGATAAGATCCACTTGGATAGTTCACCAGCCTTAACAGAACAAAAAATCCATGTCCAAAAGATGTCTAGACAGGAAACTGGAAATCAGGCCCACATGTAGAATGGCACTATCATATACCGTCACATCTAGAGCAATCAAATATCAGACTTCTCTCTGCTTGCAAACTCTAATAGTACTCTGTCCCTTACACAGTGTACCTTAACAAAGTTTCAAGAAGTCACTGAAATGCCTATTTTGATGCAACCGCTCAGACCAACCAAAGTGGACACTGCTTCCAAGAAAATTAAGAGAACCACTTCATGGCTTTCAAAACTAACACCTTGCAGAACTGTTGGCAAACTTAACAGACTGTGGAAAAGTTTTAAATACTGGTGCTAAGAAAAAGCTATACAAATTCAACAAATAATTTTTAAGTACCACTTAGGATTTAAAATGTTAGGGAGACCATTCAACCTTGTAATTACCACTCAAAGAAGTAGAACTGGCGGGTCTGCTAACAGACAATAGACACTTAGAGAGAACTCACCCAGACTTCAGCTGCTGTCTTGGGCTATTTTATCTCCGTAAAAGCACTGTCCAGACCCTAAAAGAAAAGAGAAAAAAGTGAAGATTTTCCCAAAAGGTCAAAGTTATTTCACTACAACAATGCCTTCTATTTATCTACAAGAACAGAGATCTCTTGGCTACTACCTCAGAATAAAAGTCCACATTTGGCAATCGTATTTGCTAAGAGTAGATCAGCATTTCTTACAACCCATACAGAAGTATGAACTAAATCTTTAAAATGCCCATATACATGCATCGGGGCGATGTGGCACAAACAGACATGCATATATGAGCGTTTAAAGAAACACATTGATAATTAATACTCAACAGCTCTGTTACAAACACATTCACAGTGAACACAACTGTTGTATAATATACACAGCCACTCTGCATGGGCTCTACAGCAAATTCCCCAGAACCACAGCCACACACGGTATACAATACACACCTCTGTCAATGTGAAGCTGCCTACAAAAAAACCAGCACTCAATTCTGCCACTCAGACTACCTGTCCCTTCCGCGTATTCAGTCCCAGACTTGCTTACGAAAGTGATACAAGCATGTACTTACTACCACCAGTCCTAGGGAAACAATGCATCCACTGAGTTAAGTGAAATGGATACATTGCTGGCCTCCACAACGAATTTTTAATCGCATTCTAATTTTAGGGCCATCTGTTCTATGTGCCATTATCTTCTCATGATATACTTGAATTTTACCACTGCTATTGCAGTAGGGACAATGGGTTCACCCAAGTGTTCTAGAAGGCACCATTTGCCTGCAGGCTCGTTATTGATACTGATGCCAAAAAGGACCTAGGTTGGCTCTCAGGCAACACAGAACGGCATTTTTGTCACCCGTATAGACTTGACATTAGCTTGACTGGGACAATATAAACAGTATGGCCTGTTTTCCATATCAGCCTGTATTTCAGAAGGGGGGAGGAAGCCAATTATACAAGACCAACCTGTAGCCTATAGATTTCGTTCACATTCAGACCCAATAACATGCATTTAATGTGGCACTACTAAAAGTGCAGACTAACAAATCACATTTTGGAATTTCTATACAAAGACCAAGATGGTCTTGAAAAACTTCAGTCTCAAGGGTCAACTCAAGGGATCAGCTCTCTGGCACAATCCTACGAAGGTGATTTCTGTAGCCGAGCAATTACCAGTCTGTATGGGACATTGCTATTCTTACAGTAGGTCTGCAAGAGAAACTGGTGGCAGCATAAAACCTCTCTCTCAAAGAGAAAAGCTAGTTACATACTTCTATATCCTTCCCAAAGGCATTTGCCTTTTTTTCCTCCCCTCTCTGTGTATTTCTGGCTCTACTGCTGTCATACACACACCTGTCTGGGCTCCCTTCATTTCCCTGAAGCCTTTCCCCTACCACCACATTTATAATCTGTGAATATACTACAGTAAGTGAAGCTGACTGGATTATCATTTGGCTTTGGACAACGCAGGACAGGCAGAGGCATAAACATTAGAATGCTGGACTAGGATCTAGGAGACCCAGCTTCAGCTGCAGCCACGCGCACTAAATAATCTACTTTCAATCCACTTTCAGTGCACTTTCCAACTGGGCTTTGCCAGTTCATGCAGTAAAACCCAGTAGGGAAGTGCACTGAAAGTGGACTGAAAGTGGATTATTTAGTGTGTGTGACTGCAGCCTTTGAATCACTGCTGTGCCCTGGAAGCTTCCTGGGTGGTCTCAGGCCAGTCACTCTCTCAGTCTAACCTGTTTCATATGGTTCTTGCTGTGAGGGTCAATGGAGGTAGAGAGAACGCTGTTGTAAGCCACTTCAAGTACCCTCAGTGGAGAAAAACAGGGTATAAATATTTTGATGCCTTGTTCCAGTTACAGCCCTGAGGGTATCTGAGTTCTAGACCTCCAGAGGATCTATTACAAAGAAATACTGGGAGGAGGAAGATCTGGTATTGACCAATACTGCTAAGAGCTTCTGCTAGTGTGTTTTCAAAATACCTTTTGTAAAATGTCAGTTGATGCCTTCAAAAGTCACAAGTGAAGAACTGAGTTCTTGGGGAGGAGCCCAGGCTAAGAAGAAGAGTTAGTTTTATATCCCACTCTTCACTGCCCAAAGGAGTCTTGGAGTGGCTTACAATCGCCTTCCCTTCCTTTCCTCTGGTATGTCCTCTGAAGAGCTTTACACTCTGCAGATAACAACTTACTGGCAATCCTCAGCCCAAAAGACGCCCAGCTGCCCTTGACCAGAGCCAGGGCCTTCTCTGCCCTGACTCCCACCTGGTTGAACTCTCTGCCAAATAACATCCATGCCCTGCAGGACTTAGTGCAGTTCCACAGGGCTTGCAAGGCAGAGATGTTCTGCCAGGCTTTTGGTTGAGGACAATGATGGGTACTATCCTACCTGGCACTTTCCTCCCCCTCTCTCCATTCTGCTTCCTCTCCACCTATCCTGTGAGACAGTGAGACGGTTAGGGAACTCTGAAGTTTCAGCACCATTTTGGAATGTTTTAGCTATTTTTATTTAATTGTTGGAATTGTTTTTATTAATGTGTGAATATTTTTACTGTTGTTCACCGCCCTGAGCTCTGCGTACTCAAAGAAGGGTGGCCTACACATTTAAATTATAAATAAATAAAACCCAGTTCTCCATGTTAGAGTCCACCACTCTTAACCACTCCACCAAGCTGACTAAGCAGTTAAACACGTGTTTTGCAAGCACAAGATCCCAGGTTCAATCCCTGGCATCTTCAGTTGCAAGGACCAGGTAGTAGATGACATGAAAGACCTCTACCTAAGACCGCTTCCAGTCTGAGCAGACAATACTGACCTTGATGGACCAACGGTCCGATTCAGTGTTCTCATGGTGCTGGATTCAGAGACCAATACCAAACATGATGCTTGCAGAGAATCCCAAACACACTAACATGGCTATAAATGCCAATGGTACAAAACAAAGGGTGTGGGAGAAACAGCATCACTTAGAACCATAATGAGCAAGGGATGGGGCAATGGAAAGTATTAAACTTGCCACAAGCCCCCTTTCCCCACTATCCCAGTTCCCTTGTGTCCCTAATATAAGCTGCCAACTGTATTTTATAAGCATGACACAAGTAGCAAGGACAAGTATTCACTTATGGCTATTTCACTCTTGCAGAGGTGTTGCTATAGGACATTTCATCTATATACAGCAGCCCATTAGTATAATTGTCATAGGAAAGTTCAAGGAATGGCAGTGATGAGTTAAACATGTAGTTATAAATCAAAGAAATGCCTGCTCTTGTGACGACTTCAAACTGTGAACCCACAATAAACTCAACTCTGACTACAGCTGTAGCAGGGAACTGCAATAGAAGCAAAAAACCTTCTTTCCCATTATACAAAATATTATATCCAGCTACCAAGGTGCAGTTCTGACTAACCGCTTTTGCCTCCGTATTCCTAATAGAAGTTTCTCAGTGTTCCACAAGCCTCTTAATCAGCAAGTGGATCGCAGTACAACACAACTCTTTGCCATCATGAACACTGGGATGCAGAAAGTTATACAAACACCATCATCAATGTAATTACACCTCCTACCTTGCTCAGACTCAAACATACATACGAAAATCCTTCATGTTAATTCTTAATACTTTGGCTTATCACATCAGACCTGCTGAACGGCAGTTTTTATAAGCCTGCTCAAGTAAACACTCTCAAATGAATCCTGTTCTATGTTAGCAAAGCTCCTCACTCCCAACACAATACAAACATGCTGCAGTTAAAATCGAACCTTATGTTATTGCAAGTCACTGAAAAGCCTGAAGCTTTAACCATTCTCTTAATGCAACACAAAGAAGGGAAAAGAACCACCATTTTGCTTAACCAAGATAACCCAAGAAATCTGTTACTGGTTTTATTTTTAAAAAAATCCCACTGTAAGCAGTGGCAACCAATTCCATTCAACTGCTAAAATTGAAATAATAAATAAATAGATAGATCAAAGCTAAAAGGCTATAATAAGAAACTCATACTTTAATTTGTGAAAAAGATAGTTTTGCATTCTGGATTCCAATGGGATAGTTGCTACACCAACCCTTACTTCAAACCAGAAGTCAGCAGAAGGAAATATATTTTTAAGAAGATACTGTACAGTAGTTCATGTTTATGACATCAGTAGATTTCGATGCCCACTATTTAACAAACAGGTACCTGCACTTGCCTCTGTACTTCCTGGTCTCATTGCTCTGACAGCAAGAACCACAGAGACAAGCTTCTTGCAACTGTACTCCTGGACGCAAGAATGACAAGGTGATTCAGCACTAACGCCACTTATGCTTCCGTGCAAACGCCAACACAGCACTCTCTTCAGTCCTCACCCCATAACTGAGCTACACAACATTGTGTTTTCAACTGACATGCAAAACAGTGAAGATGAGATGGATCACTCTGTACCAGCGCAGAAGTGCCATAAAACTGTTCTGCATATGTGTGATATGCCACCCCCATCCAAGAGCAAAGTCCACCGCTATGCTTTCTGGTGCTATCCCTAAAGAAAGTGGCAGCGTGTGCAGACACAGTGTGATACTATACCTTTCCAAGGGGATTTCACCAACCTTCTGTTCGCCCAAGACATTTATTTATGCAATATATTTCTACAAAACTGCAAGAACACAGACATTATGAACACCTAATAAGATCAAAACCAACATGCTGTTGAAAGGGCTACCAAAACAGTTTACCCTTCACCAAATGCCTACTTCATGAAGACTAGCACATTACTCCTGCTCCTGTGAACTCTTAAGCTTTGCTTAAGAACATACATGCATAGTATAGTTTATTACTACAGTCTTAAGACCAACATACAGAGTAAGCATAATATGTGAGGGAGAGAAGAACATACATGAAGAAGGCAATGTTGCTGAAAGCAACCCTATTCTGTCTTAAGACCAGTGCCTTCCACAACTGAGGAGTTGGCAGAGGACTTTCAACTAGTGAAATATCAGCTCAGCTTATTTAAGAGACAGGAAAGGAAAGCTAAAATAATCTGAGATGCTGGAAGGGTTAGCAGTTGCCCAGGTGTGAGCTTCCAGAAATAACCTGTGCCAAACTGCCATGAAATCCTGTTATTCCTGCCTTGCGACTCCTGTGCTCTAGCAACAGGCATGTGCGCTAAGTGCAAAGCACAGCGGTGGATCTTCTTTTAATTAGGTTTAGTTCAAAGTTTAGGCTTGGCAGGAAAATAATCTGAAATTATTTTGTTTCCATTAGAGAAGGCAGACTCACCAGGGCATACTTATTTCTCAGTGGAATTTCCCCACAAGGTAGAATTAGTCCCAGAGCTGACCTTGGCAAACAAGCATCTGAGTCATCTGTCATTATATAAAAATATCTTAAAAGGAGGATGGACCAGCCTTCCCTCTTAGGAAGGGCAAAAAGCCAAGAAGCTGGGGGGAGAAAAACTCCACATCTGAGAGGGAAATGTCATAAATGTCGTAAGTCTCATCAAGTAGAAGGAGACTAAAGCTCAGATTGTTAAAACCAGGATAAGGGGGATTTACTGGAATAACTCCTGAACAATTTTTCTACCGGCAAGTATAGAGAAGGATAAGCTAAGCAGCCGGGGAATAGAACAGGGGGGAGTATGGGATGCCCCTCCTAAGATGTAATTGCCAATGGAACTGCCTGCAACTCCACAGAAACGCTAGCTGATCCCAAGAGTGTTCTCTACCACAGTGCTTCCAAGGAAGTTTGAAGGCACATGGGATGGTTAACTTAGCTGAAGTATGCACATTCTTTTACACAGATTCATCGCTCATTCAAAAATCCCTCTTCCTGCTTGAACAGCACGCCTGCACAGGGGGGGGAAATGCATAAATGCATGAAGCACACACTCCAGAGACTGGTGGTTATTGTGTTGGGGAGAGGGGTTGTATTTTCCAATCTAAACATATTGGGACTCAGAGGACTGTGTGCCATTCATTAAGCCCAATTTTTCCTATGAGGAAAACTGACTTGAGGTTTCCAAGAGACTGTTACCTTCTTTCTAGCTATGTGCAGAGACACTAATCACTTATTGGAGGTCATGGTGGAAACCAAATGTTTCTCTTCCACTTCCATAGTAAAAGAGTGGGAGCATCCTCACACACTCTCCAGTACTATTGTGCTAGACACCTCCCCTCACTTTCTGCTCTGTGGAAGACACAAAGCTTCTCCTGGAGATATACAACCCAGCTAACAATGCCAGCAAATCACCTCATATTAATCTCAAGTACCAGAGCAAGACCAAATAACTAGCAGACTGGGGGGGGGGGTGCACTTCCAAACATCTCTGTTCTGCCTCTGCTTCCAGGCGTTTGCCTCAATGGTAACCTCCATCCTCACACACAACCTCAGCTTCAGCAGGAATGCAGCACACAGTCATGAGAGTTGAAGAAGCAGGAAAGGGGCAAGAACAACAACAGAGGGTAAAGCATATAGTTGCCAACCTCCATGTAGTGGCTAGAGATTCCCTTGGAGGAAATGGCACCTTTGGAGGGTAGACTCTATGGAGCCATATCCAATCTGAGCTGCCTCCCCAAATCTGGCCTACCTCAGGCTCTGCCCCCACATCTCCAGTAATTTTCCAAGCCAGTATATAGCAGCAAGACAAATAAAGGGGGGGGTGTCACCAAAGGTGGCTCCACCCTATCAATATTTGCTTCTCTTCCCTTCATTAGTGCAGTTGGCAGTCTGACAAGAGAAATAGGGGAAATGTACTCAGGTGTGTTCTCAGTTTCTCCAGAGCAGACCCACACATCTTGTGATTCACCAAGATGAACACAAGAGGGTGACAGTCTGACTTGCAAAGACCGGGGGGGATTAGGGCCCCAGTGGCCCACATTTGGCTTGGTGAGTCATAAACTGTGCAGGCCTGTCCAGAAGTACCAATTTGGAGGCTTTGATCCTGACCTGCTATTTGACAATGACCGGAGAATCATTTAAGTCTGAGGTGCTTGTAACTCTCTATCTTCTATGTGACTCTTGAAACCAATGCCGAATGGGTGAGCGTGTGTGTGCCCCAGCAGAGGACATCCTGCCCTGCTGGGAAGTATTGATTTACAACACAGCAGTGGCAATATTGTTCTGCAGTCATTTTACTCTAGTTTGCAAACAGGCATTTGAAAACAGATGGACACACTAGTGTCTGTGTCTACCTCCCCCCAGATTTTTTTAAAAATGAGAAAAATGAGAGCAAGTGACATATCAGATACAACCTCATGCCATTAAATCTAAATTTCCGTGGAGAAGCAGCCGAGAAAACACAGCTTCTCTGCATTACAGAAAAATCTGGAACAGAAGAAGGCTATTCCTGTGACATGTACTAGAGAGAATAGGAGGAAGGGCAGAAAAGATTATGCGAGGAGCTTAATTGCTGGAATAAATAATCTTTATATCCCACCACCAAGCCAAAAACAGCTACATGGAGCTTGCTGATACAACCCTTGATACCCAAGGTGGTTATTAATTCAGTACTTTGAATCACAAGTCAGCATGTTTGGGTACGCTTCTTTATATAGCCAGGCAACCCAAAAACATTTTCACTTCATCCCCCTGTTCAAGTCACTCTCTGTAACTCCACGTTATTTATCTGACACATTTTTATCCTGTCTTTACTCCAAGGAACTCAGTGTAGCATACATAGTTTCCCTTCCTACATTTTACCCACACATCTACTCCATGATGTAGGTTACACTAAGAGAGAATGACTGGCCAGAGGACATCCAGTGAGTTTCATGGTGAGCATGCATTTGAACCTGGATTTTTCCTCCTCGGGCCTCATCCAGTACTCTTACCACTACACCATACCAGTTCATTATGCCATCGATGAGATATCTGACACCCAAATATATCTTAATCCTTAAAAACAGGGGGAAGTTGTCCCATTCACACCAGAGATATTGTTTCTTAATTATTGGAAGGATAGCACAGTCCCAAATATTAGGAAAGAACTGATCTCATATCTTCTAACAGCTGCCAAAGCATCTATAGCAGCTAACTGGAAATGCCCAAATGCACCTACACTTTATATATGGCAATGTCAGGGTATGGGAGATGTACCTAACAGAAAGAATTACGTATAAGATTAATCAGTTTGAAAATAATCCAACTTCCTCAAATTTTGTAGAAGCATGGCCAATAATACTGAACTATTTGATGCATATGGGAGTGGTTCTAAAAAAACTGAAGTACTTAACTGAAATGC
Organism: Gekko gecko; assembly: GCA_029375565.1. Classification (NCBI taxonomy): domain Eukaryota; kingdom Metazoa; phylum Chordata; class Lepidosauria; order Squamata; family Gekkonidae; genus Gekko; species Gekko gecko. The sequence continues at coordinate 145,124,746 of JAPDNY010000006.1, forward strand.
AGTATTAAAGGATGTTTATAAGTTGCAAGATCTAATGTTTGTTATTGCTTATTTTTTGTAAAATACTTCATGTTTGTGTATTTGTCAGTTGTACTAAATACAAACTGTCAAATAAAAAATGTTTTTTGGGAAAAAACAGGATAAAGCAAAAAAAAAAAAAAAAGGAACATATTTATAAATTACCAGAACAGTTTTTTTCAACAGATCCATAGCGCGGGCTCAACATTTTTTGACTTGATTAATAGTTAAAGTTTTACAGTCAAAAATTTATGTTTCAGATTTTATGTAATCCATGTTTTACATGTATAAATGATTTTTTTTTCTTTTTTTTAAAGCAACCATGGGGGGCACATTTGGGTATGGCTGGTTTTTCCCATTACCAGGGCTAATGGTATCAGTAGCATATGTGGGGAAGAGAGTTATTGTTTCAGTCAGATAACTGTGCATAAAAGTCACTCCTTTCCTGGAGTGACATTCCTGGTCCACACCCACAAAGACAGCTACTCTTAAAGGCTAACCTACACATCAGGGGATCTACTCATGGAACCCCAACAGGGAATCCATTCATGAAACCATAACAGAGTGAAGATGAGGCTTTAAAGTAGAAATCATTAATTTAAAAAATTATTAGCCGCTTTTCTCTTTTGCAGAACTCAAGGTGGCTTGCAATATAAATAAAAAAATTAAAATAAAAAAACACAATAAAACAATTATAAAAACAATGAAAAGTTAACACTTTAAAAACTCCAAGTAGGATTGCCAATAAAAAACTAAATCAATCAAATGCATTGCTAAATACAACTGTCTTAAACTGCCTCCTGAAGATCAACAATGAGAGGGCCAGGCGCACCACCCTAGGAGGTTCCATAATTGTGAGGCTGCCACCAAAAAGGCCCTCACTCATGTGGCCCCCCAAGACAAGCCCTGTGATCTTAATTCCTAGGCAGAAACATTTGGGAGAAGATAGTCCTTCAAATACCTCAGCCCCCAGTCCCATGTAGGGCTTTAAAGGTAAAAACCAACAGCTTGAATTGGGCCCAGGAGACCAGCTAACACTGTTAGCTCCTCAAAAGTTTCTAAACACTTGGAAAGGCAATGATCCATATCATAGGATGGAGCAATCATCTCATTCCCATGAATCTGCGTCCAATTAAGTTTTACCCAGTTCTGTACTGGTTGGGGATACCCTAAAAATTACCTCATGACTAGGGATACCAGACTCCCCCCTGGTGTGGGCAGGGGTCTTCCACTGCCAGGCCCCACCTCTCTGAAAAAGGGAGAAACACCCTTTGGGGCAAAAACTCTATGGTAGAAGCTAATTCTGACAGAGTTTTGCCCAAAAACCAAAGGGTCACCCCTGACATGCTTATATTACTTCCGGGTCACGTAGGCACGTCACTGAAATGCTGGGTGTTTCTCCCTGCTCCTGGTAAATGCAACCCCCATTCCCTGCCAGCTGCTTAGAGGGACCTGGCAATCCTACTCATGATAAATAAGGATGTAAACAAGGTTTTCCATACACATTTTTTAAAAATAAAACTCTCTAAATTCTTCATTGCCCATCTCTTCTTACCTAGCTCTGATCTTATTTATTTCTATCCCACTTTTCTCCTCAGCTGGGACTCCAAACTACTTAGAATACTGTTCTCCCCTCCTCCCTTCTCTCATAGCAACCCTGTGAAGTAAGCCAGGCCCAAGCTCACCAAATGAGCTTCCATGATAGAAATAGGAATTTGAACCCAGGTTTTCTAGGATCCTAGTCCAGCACTCTATCCACTATGCCACACTGGCTCTTGCGTGTTATTCTCGGCCGTGAAAAGTCACCACAAGAAAATTTTCACACTGTCAGTTTCATTGAGTGTGGTTGAACATGCTTTCAAACCATAATATATGTACAACGAAACTCACACACTGACAGCTGGTGGGGTCACTTCACAGCCTGAGAATCCAAAGGAGTTAAAGAAAAAAGACAATTTCCCTATTTGTTTTGAATGGCTTATTTCTAAGATAGTCATATTTTAGAGGCGACCTTAACCCTAGATCCACCCCTTCCCAGGGAATAATTATAAAATATTGTTTCCTGTTCCAGCAAATTTCCAGGTTGGATGGATCCCATGCAAAATCTTTGCCGATAGAAGGAGTCTCCATCAGCATAAAGGGATTTCTCCACCTCCCCCTTCCTGCTGCAGCACAAAGTGCCACCTTCAGGGACAGCTTATGGGGAAGTCTGAAGCCAGCTACAGCAAGGAATGCAGAACTAGCAAATATATTGCCCCCCTTCCCTCTGTGGAAATTCTCACCAGATCCAACACCTTGTATTTATTACAATATGTTCCTTGCCCAGATGAGATGTACCCAGGAAGTTCACCTTTCAAGGGCTTTCCCGATACGCAAAGGGGCTAGACAAGGATGCTTGCTGGCTGGCACCTATGTTGTTTAATTTATGGTTATCTGATATGGTGACTTCTTTGAATAAAGGTAATCCACATACTCCTATGCTGTCAGACTCCCAAGTATCTGTTCTCCTCTATGCCAATGACACTGTTTTGTGCACCAGAACACCTGCAAGGCTGCAATACTAAAAGCCTCTGCTGCTTATTATGGACAAGAGGGACTTACTGTTAGTTACGATGTCAAAATTAACTGATTTGTCTCTAAGTCACATACCTCAAAATCTATGTAGAAAACTGGAGAACAAGTTTGGGAGTAAGTAAATCAGTTTTGTTATTTGGGTGTCTATTTCCAATCAAATCTGTCGTGGAAAGTCCATCTGGAAAATGTGCAGGAAAAAAGGCTTGGATATCCACTAAGGCTACAATCCAATTCTTTTTCAGTAAGGGTGGGCAATATCTTACGGTATTCAACTCTAAAGTAGTAACACAGATGCTATAAGGAGCTCCAGTATGAGTAGAAGGCTACCAGGAATCGCTAGATTATCTCTCCTTATAATATTTATCTTTTGGTTTCATAAGATTCCATGCGCTCCCATTGGCTGTAAAATGCCCTCCCTCAGCCATTGGCCCATTAGCCGCCACTCAAGAGTACTCGCGTGCCATTGGCCGGGTGCTGGGTCTGCTCCTCTTCCCCACCCACTCCCCTTTTGCACGTCAGATTTACTGGCAGACCAGCTCTCTCTCCTGAGGAAGATAGTTCTCTTGACTCCTGTGAGGGACTGTCCCCTCAGTGGCTGTTGGTAGGCAGCCAAGCTTGGTTCTGTGAATAAAAAAACAAAGGACTTTCAGCATAACCCCCTCCCCCGCCCATAACCCCCTCCTCAACGGCCACTTTCCTGTCAGAATAAATGGAAAAAAGCTCTTTCTCCTGCTTAGCTTCAGCATGGCTGGCTGGCTGGCTAAGGAGGTGGGCCAGCGACCATCAAATCATTTTCTTCAGCTCCCCGCTGTGTGGCTGACTTTCCCCTAGGGTTGCTAATCTCCAGGTAGGACCTGGAGATCTCACAATTGACCTCCAGATGACAGTTCCCCGGGAGAAAATGGTTGCTTTGGAGGGTAGAGTCTATGGCATTATACCCTGCTGAGTCCTTCCACACACACCCCAAATGCTGCCCTCCACAGGATCCACCCCCCCAAATCTCCAGGTATTTCCCTAATCAGAGTTGGCACCTGTACTTTCTCCTCTGTCAGTAAAAGGCCTTTTCCACACCTATGTTGGCCTTTGGGAGAAAACTCATTGGGCCCAGTCCTGATCAGGTTGCCAACTTCAGGTGGGCAATTCCTGGAGATTTGAGGGATGGAGCCTGGAGAGGGTGAGGTTTGAAGAGGGGTGGCACCTCAGACAGGTACGATGCCATAGACTCCACCCTCCAATCCAACCATTCCCTGATGTGGAACCATTGTTGCCAATCTCCAGGTGTGGGCTGGAGATCACTCAAAATTACTACTTCAGGTAGCAAAGATCAGTTCCTCTGGAGAAAATGGTGAACTCTGTCATTATACCCTGCTGAGATTGCCACAGCAAATTGTCACTGAGTGCCCAAAGCCGGGGCACTCTCCCAGAGCCTCTTTCTAGAGCCCGTTGTATTTATTTCCACAACGGGCCTTATTCCTAGTATCTTAATAAATTCCTATGTAAAATTGCTGGGATTCCAGGTTGTGTAATAGGAACTACGCTCTGGTTAGAACTGGGAGTTCACTCTTTGGAAGTAGTAGCCTGGCCTGCTGCATTTTGCATGTGGTTGAAGGTGGTCTTTGTCTTTGATAAGACTGGTTATTCTTCCTTGTTGAGGGAGGATTCTTATGTAAGTCCTTGGATACAATTAATTGAATCTAACCCCCTCCCCCTTTTTGGAAATGCAGATCGAAGACCTCAGGTCAACCGGAATGGAAGCTGCCTGAATGTCAATTCTGAGTCGTTTGTATGAACTAGAATCCCTGAGCTCTTATGAAAGAGCACATAGAGTTCGTTCCCCTTTTTATCTAGGTTTGTCATATCCAAGGGCCTCTCCTGAATATTTAAAATATTTAACTGTTCCACAATATATTAGAGCGTTTATGTCAGCCAGATTAAATGTGATACCTTCTCAAGTAATGGATGGTCATAAGAAACTTCCTTACTTGACTAGATTATGCTTGTGTCAATTAGAATAAATTGATACACTGGAGCACTGTCTCTTGGAATGTGTGTTTTACTCAGATATAAGAGAATAATGGATTTTGTCGCTTCTTCAAGGGGGAGAAACTGAGAGTGTTCCTAGCAGATACTGAACACAAAGACACTGTGGCTGTTGCAAAGTTTTCTTCCCAAGTTATAGCAAGATATAATAGTATGAATAAATAAATGAGTATCTGGAGTTGGGTTTTAACTTGTTTTTAATTTTATTACTGTGATACTGGTCAAAGCCATCGACTGAGTGGTTTTATTCAAGTAAACCTAAGTATTATATACTGTGTGTGTCTGTACAACTAATCCTGATTTACTTTTAACAAAAGTTAAAGACAATCCATAATCTATTATAGTTTTAAAAACTAAACAAACAGGAAATCTCAATCAACAGAATAAGGGATGTGGTCAAAGGTGAGTAAACAGACATGTTTTTTTTAACAGGTACTCAAAGGAAAACAAAGTAAGAACCTGGCAAATACGTCTAGGGAGACACACATACAAAACCAGGGGACCACCACAGAAAAGGCCTGCCTTCTCATTGCTAACCAACTCATTTCTGGTGAGGCTTTGCTCTCATTGCCTAGAAGATCTTCAGGCATGGGAAGCTTCATATAAAATCAATTCCTAGGCCAATTTGGTCTTTAAATGATTACAGCCAGCACTTTGATTTGTGCTTAGTGAGTAAATGTAAGAAAGAAAGATGAGATCAGTAAAGATCTCCGAAAAATTATGGATGAAAAAAAACCTGCGGCTACCACACTGAAGTAGAGAAAGAACATAAATGTGGAACTAGCATGCTACACTGTGCATTTGTAGGTACAGCATAACATATCATACCACCTAAAGCAGCTAAAAAAATAAACGTATCTTGAAAGTGTCAAGCTTAAACGTTCCTCAAAACAAATTTGTCACCACAAAAATATTTTTTGAAATACACTTTTGGAGGCTGTACTACACAATCCAAAAGAATGGAAACCCAAAGTACTTTGATCTGCAGTGTGATATAGGTCTGTAAAGTCTCGAGGGGTTTTGGATTCAATGAGTTGGTTCCTCACCCAATCTACCATTAAATTTTCATCCCTAATGGAAAGTCCAATGAAAATAAAAGTTTGGGGGGAAACATTCAGTGATATCATTCACCTCATGGGGAAAGCAACACCAAACAAATTTCCTGACCAGCAGTGATAAAAATTAGATCATCCATAATATTTCAGGATACTGTCCTTTTGATATATAGGGCACGGTCAATATTGCCATTTGATACCTAGCTTCAAGGCAGGATGTTTGGAGCTTCAAACAGGATGACTGAAAAAGAGAGTCAGTGTGGTGTAATGGCTAGAGCAGGGGTGTTGAACATGCAGCCCAGAGGCAAGGGCTTCCATCAGGCCCGCAATGGAACTAGCCATCTCCTGCTCCCAGTTGTGCCCCTGCTGCTGCATCATAGCTTGCTTTGCCAGACTCTCTTAATCACTCAGCCATTTCATGTTTTAACCTGGGTCCTAGACTCAGAACTCTAAGCATGAGATTTCTGTGGTGAATGTCAATAGATCAAAAGTAGGTTTGCAAGTAGATAAATAGGTACTATTTTGGTGGGAAGGTAACAGCGTTCCGTGCACCTTGGTGTTTAGTCATGCCAGCCACATGACCACGGAAACGTCTTCGGACAGCGCTGGCTCTTCGGCTTTGTAACGGAGATGAGCACCGCAACCCTAGAGTCGGATTCGACTGGCTTTCGAGCAAGGGAACCTTTACTTTTACCTTTTTAGGTTTGCAGCTTACAGAGCTAATGTTTTAAGCATGCTTTTATTTTAAGTAAAAAAAAATCTTTGTGCTTTGTCCTTTATGAAGTTTGTTAGATATGAGACTCAAGCGGCAGCTTGTTGAACAGTGAAATCAGCTTTATTTACAGAGTGAGAACAAGATAGGACGACAGCAAAACTGGGGAGCAACAGGCTCCTTTTTAAATAGTCCGGGCTTGCTAAACCGCGCCCATTTGTGCAGTAAGGACCAATCAAAATATCTACATAAAGTCCAATCACATCGTTTTCCTCCTGCACATATCTTGTATCCTGATTGGACAACTGCACAGAGTGTTCAATTAGATTTCAGGCTTCAGGATACCAGGCTTTAATGGGAGCTGGAATCAAGTTCCTACATTTATGTATAGCAGTACATAACAGTTTATATCTCTGCTACCTGGCATTACATTTTATGACACATATGGCCTAGCCCAAGAAGGTCCATTTATGTCAGATCCAGCCCTCATAACAAATGAGTTCGATGTCCCTGGGTTAGAGTGTAGGATTAGGATCTGGGACACCCAGGTTTGAATCCCCACTCATGCCATGGAAGCTTGCTGGGTGACCTTGGGCCAGTCACTCTCTCCCTCAGCCTAGCCTACCTCAGAGTTGTTGTGAGGATAAAATGGACGAGAGAAGGCATATCACATCCCCATCAGGGAGAACAATCAGGAATAAAATAAAATAGCTGGCTACCATGTTTTCAACACAACTACTCCAGACATGGCATGTCCTGAACCTACATTTCTATGGATTTAAAAGCATTTGCTTCTACTTTGTTCAGAACTAAATTAAGGTAGCTCCTACAATACTAGTTTTTGTTGTGTATTGGAATGTGAATCCATGCTATACATTCCCATGTTAAGCTTGATTCTAAATGTGGCTCTTCATCTGTCACATTACCATTGGCTGGTTTCTGCGAAACCAATGTAACTATCCAATCACTGTGTGAAAATGTATCTAGGAGGGAACGGTCCTGATTGGCATTTATCCCTGTGTTTTGATTGGTCTTTAACATGTTCTGGGACTGGCTTTGAAAGCCCAGGAGAGTTTAAAAAGGGAGCTGTGCTCCACTTGTTTGTTGGTGTGTTCTGAGTTGGTGTTTGCTGTTACGAATAAAGCTGAAATCACTTGCTGAAATCAAAACGTTGTTGAGTTCCATACTTAACAGTTTTTAAAGAAGAAATCTAATAATAGAAATCTCATACAAGTTCTTCACACACATACACTGTCACCTCTACGACATCACGAAGTCTTTCCCTAAAAGACAGAGCTTCACGTACCCTCAACAGAGATATGAAGAAAACACAGGTCTCTTTGACCAAAAGAAAATTTCATGAACAGAGGCCGCTTCAAAAAAGCCCCCAAAAAGTCCACATTCTGTTACAAATGACAGAATATAATGAAGATTCCTTAAGTTAGACTTCTGAAGACATGAAGATGTTAAGGGGCAGATAGGGAGAGGCATGCCCTACAGTATGCAGAACCAAGGCTGCTAGGAGCAATACTGCTCAAAACTATCCTTCTGAGTTGAGCCCAAGAAACGAATAGTTAGCCAGAGCAGCTGCTGTTTACATAGCCTCCAAATCCTGCCAAAATGGCCTCTAGAACATTCTTCAAGGACAGCTGCACATAGACTGCATTACAGTAATCATTCCGAGAGGTTACACATAAGCATAAACTATGGTTGCCAAGTCCTCCTACTCCAGCTTGCCAGATTAGACAAATATGATAAAATATCCTGGTCCTGGTCACGACTGTCTCCCAAGAATCCAGCAGCAGCACAAATGGCTTCTAATGCAGACCAACACAGCTACCCACCTGAAAATATCCAACAGTAACCCCAAACTGTGTACCTGCTCAACCAAGACAGACCACCAGCCACTGTCATTTCAATCTTATCTAGATTCAACCTCACCATATCCACCTGCACCCTGCTATCCATGGCTGTCTGTTCCACTTAGCTCAATGGGACTTACACCCTCTCTGGGTTTAGTGCTGGAGCCGGAAACTAGCAACACCCACAAAGAAGCTTGGTTCAGGGAAAGGGAAATGGAACAACGAATGTGGACAGTTGTTAAAAACACACATACAACTTGTTTTGCTCTCCAGTACTACAAACATGACCCCATATTAAAGTGGCAAAGGATTAGAACCTGTTTCTATTGTAAGATTCTTCAGCAGGGATATGGCAAAAGAAGAAACATCACAGACTTCCAAAACTATCCAGCTGCATACACCATGCTACCTGGCACCAACAGGAGCTATTGCCAGCAGAAACGGTGCCAAATCAATAGTGCATCTAATTAGCACTATTAATTGCTTCTATTGTGCATTCAAATCCAAACTCTCACCCAAATGTAGCATCAGAAATAACAGCGGTCTGTCAGCATCCTCGACTTTCCATGACCATTTCTACCTGCTCACTCTCTTCAGGTTTGTCTCTAGACTTGTCACATATCTAATCCCCCTTTTGGAAAGAAAACAGAAGGGTTTCCATTTCCTCTCCACCTTGAAAACTCACATCTCTCCAACTTCAGATGTTCTCCCCTACCCTGATAGACTCACCCCCTGGCTGCCTCTATCCAAACCAATCCTGTTTTCTACAGGTACCGGCAACAAACAAGATTAGTCTATCACAAAGAGAGGTGTCATTAAAATGCACAATGGGGGTTCTGCTTGGCCTCCCCCCCACGCCCACTTGTAGTGAACTGTCTCCTGTAATGGCTCCCCCCAGCCCGCCAAGGTGCCGTTCTCTTCAAGAGCCAGCAGAAGGGAAAGAAAAATCAAAGCTAAAAATATCCACTGAAAGGTGTCATGGCAGAGACAGGCTTAGTACGAGGCAGGGTGGGGAGTTTCATGAATTTATTATGAGCCCCCAGAGAAGCTTCAAAACAGCCTTTGATCTCTTCTTTCCCCATTTATTCAAATTTTTAAAAGGAGGAAAAAACAGAAGGGTGGGTAAGAGAAAGAAAAACAATATTTCCTTTGTGCAGCAGAAACCTGCTCCTCCCTGTGTATTTGCATTCCTGGCTGATGCACAATGGATAGTGCCACCAAACATACACCCCTCATCTCTCCCTTTAGGTACAGCAGAGGAAAGGAGGGGGAAAGGAAGCATATGGTAAGCAATGATGAATGAAAGTCCATTCAATTCTGCAGTATAGTGGCTGGGACTGGATTATGCAAAACAAACCAGAATTCAAATATTAACTTTTATTAAGACCAATCAAATGATACACAACTCTGTGTGCGAGCTATTCAGTTCATCACAATTCTCCATCAGGCTCAGTATTACAAAAAACGATTTAAAAGAAAAATGGAAATTCTTCAGGACATGACAGTAAATCCAGATTGAGTCTGCATTGTCTGCAGAGCTGGCTTCAGGTTACACTCGGCTCTTTGGATCAAGAGTCAATAAATCAATAGACTAGACCTCCAACGGAATTTTTAAAAATTCCAGCAATTGGAATGGGATTGAATTAGCCTGGCACTTGTTTTCCAAAGGTGTCCATTCAAAGGTGGATGGAAGCAGCTCCAGAGATATTCTGAATAAATGAAGTATAGACACAGGAGTAAGCACTATCAAAGGAATACAACTAATTAAGAAGCAAGCCTTAGGTCTATTCAGAAGTATTCAATGGAGAGTGTCCTTAGCGTTGAAGCCTTAGTTGTATTAAAGCTTTTTACTATAACAAGGGAAAGGTTCATAAGCTTGGGGCAGAGAACCTGCTTTGCTTGGCTCAGTCTCTGGAATCCTGAATTACAGGATCTCAAACAGCAGGTGCTAGGGTAGGCCTCAAAACTGACCCTGAGAGTACAGAGCTAGATGGATCAACTGCCCAACTTAGGATAAGACACTTTTATGTATAGACTCTTAGTACCACGACACAGTTGCAGTAGGCTGTCTAAAGCAGGGGTGTCAAACATAAGGCCCCAGGGGCCAGACCCAGCCCATCCAGGGCTCATAAGCGGTCCATGAGCAGCTAGTGCAAGGGAAGGAACAGGAGACTGCTTGGGAGGGGAGTGGGCAGAGCCGCTCTGATTGTGCCTTCAGCGTGGCAGAACAACCTCGTCTGCAGCAGTCAAGCAGTGTAGGAGCATCTGCCCAGTGCTGCACCGTTGGGTCTCCAGCCTGCCCATATGGGCTTTGCTTTGCACCCCCCTCCCAGCCCATGAGGCCTTACAGTGAGGATACACCAACTCAGAGCTTACCAGCTGCTGTCCTTTATACAGTTTATATTTCTGATACCTGGCGTTGCATTTTATGGCACACATGGACCGGCCCCGACAAAGTGATATTTATGTGAGATCTGGCCCTTGTAACAAATGAGTTCAACACCTCTGGTCTAAAGTATTCAGACTATTGTCAGAAAAGGTCTTCTATTCAAGATGATGAAATTATCTCCCTCTCTCAAGGAGTTTGATACAAGACATATGGAAGGAAACCAAACTCCTGTGGCCTTTGCAATCTGAGTACCCCTAAATCGCCAGACCATCCCTTTCAGCAACTAAAACCCCAAAAGAGATAATCAAGGGCCACAGTGACAGGTTTGCTTCAAAGGACAGAGCATGGCATCTCTTCTGCTTTTAACAGGAGAGCATGGACAGGCCAGGATAGCCTAATCTTGTTAGACCTTGGCTGCCAAGCCTGGTCAGCCCTGGTTAGTACTTGGATGGGAGACCACCAAGGAAGTCCAGGGTTGCTACACTCAGACAGACAACAACAAACTACCTCTGTTCATCTTTTGCCTTGAAAACCTACAGGGTTCACCCAGTCAACTTGACAGCAGTTTCCACTTTGTTGTTGTTCAGTCGCACAGTCGAGTCCGACTCTTCGCGACCCCATGGACCAGATTACGCCAGGCCCTCCTGTCTTCCGCTGTCCGCTGAAGTTTGCTCAATTTCATGTTCGTTGCATCGATGACACTGTCTAACCATCTCATTCTTTGCCGTCCCCTTCTTCTTTGACCTTCAATCTTTCCCAGCATCAGGGTCTTCTCCAGTGAATGCTCCCTTCTCATTTGGTGGCCAAAGTATTTGAGCTTCAGCTTCAGGATCTGGCCTTCCAGGGAACAGTCAGGGTTGATTTCTTTTAGGATTGACTGATTTGATCTCCTTGCAGTCCAAGGGACTCTCAAGAGTCTTCTCCAGCACCATAGTTCAAAAGAATCTATTCTTCGGCACTCGGCCTTCCTTATAGTCCAACTCTCACAGCCATACATTACTACGGGGAATACCATTGCTTTGACCATGCGGACTTTTGTTGGCAAGGTGATGTCTCTGCTTTTTATCATGCAGTTTCCACTACTAAGCTCTAAAAGCTCTCCAACTCACTGCAAGGGCTGCCCAGCACAGGCACAGCCCTAAGAGCAGCAGCCACCAGCCCTGCAAGCAAGTGTATGTTCAGGATTTTGTCCCTAACCCTTGCACTGTTTGGGGTGAGGACTGTCTTTGTTCTGCAAAGTGACATCAGACTGCTCCAAAAAGAACAGGCTTTTCAGCTACATTTGTCAGACTCACTAGGGAAGTACACTTTCATATATTTTTATGGGAGTAGCAAATTTACACCTGTACATGTGTGCAATCCACAAACACTGCCAACAATATAACTGAGTTTGTCCCACCCCCACACACTGTTTTCCTTGTTCTATGTCTCACTTCCAATCACCTTAATCCAGAAGCCTTGATTGCGATTTGCACATTGACAGCTCCATTTTGAACACACAGCTGACCTGAGAATTTCAATGGAAGGGTGCACAAAAGCTGCCTCCTCCACTGAAGTGAATGAAATCAGCCAACGAATGTTCACCAGATATGGAGCTCTAGATCATGGATAATGCCATTAAACTGGGAATGAGTTTGTATATGAAAAGGGGGGAGCCCCTGTCTATACAGAAAGCTTCTGTGGTGCCCAGCTTCTCCTTTAAGAGTTACAATATATGATACATACACAAGCATCAATATACTGAAGGGCTCAACCAAGTAATGAAAATATCCCACAGGTAACAAAACATCAGAAAACAGATTGAGGTCCAAAGCTAAGCCATGCCAAAAAGATTCTGTAGCCACCCTAAGAAAAACATAGTCTCAAAGAGCAACAAATGGTACAATCCTTTTAATGAGACGCTTAAAATATTTATTAGTTGCTGTAGATTTTCCGGGTTGTGTGGCCGTGGTCTTGGTCCAAGACCGCAGCCACACAACCCAGAAAATCTACAGCAACTAATGAACTCCAACCATGAAAGCCTTTGACAACTTATTAAAATATTTAATATATATATTTTAATCAAACCTCACAAACAACTGAACCATTTCCAAGAAACAAGCACATAAAAGCACAATACAGAACAGAGATCGCCAACCTTCTGGAGCCTGTAGGTACTACTGGAATTCTGAGAAGAGATGGCTTCTATGGGGGCAGGAACCAATCACAAAATGTTGGGCTGTTCTAAGCCAAGCATCCTCTCTCTGAGGGAGGTAGCTGCTTCCCAATAGGAGCCAGTTTGTTGTAGTGTTTAGGGGCACAGACTCTAATCTGGGAGAACCGGGTTTGATTCCCCACTCCTTCACATGCAGCTGCTGAAGTGACCTTGGGTCAGTCATAAGTTCTTTCAGAGCTGTTCTCTCAAGGGCAGTTCTCAAAACAGCTCTCTCAGCCCCAGCTACCTTACAGGGTGTCTGTTGTGGGGAGGGGAAAGGAAAGGGATTGTAAGCCTCTCTGAGACTCCTTTGGGTAGTGAATGGCAGGGTATAGATCTGTTAAGTATGAGACTTCAGGCAGCTCTTAAACAAGTGATTCAGCTTTATTTGAACATCACAGAAACCAACATTAAAAAAGGAGAGCAATAGGCTCTCTTTTAAACTTTCCGGGTTAGGATAACCACACCCCCTGGTGGGTTAAGAACCAATCAATACTCTTGCATAAAGGCCAATAGTAACTGTTCCCTCCGAAACCTTTCTTAAGCTCTGATTGGTCTGTTATGCAGAATAATCAATCAGAATGTTTCGTTTACAAAACTTTAGCTCCTATGTAGTTAAGACTCAAGCTAGGCCTTCAGAATGTATGTACAATACATAACAAAATCCCATCTTTTCTTCTTGTACTACTCCCTGCAGACACAGAGGTGATGCTTTATAGGCTCTTCTGAAGCACCTCCTAGTCCACCGACTAGGAAAGATGGAAAGCCAGGACTTGCTGTTTGCTCCGAGTAAAGCGATGTTTTGGGGAAGAAAGATGTGGGTGCCAGGAAACACGTCAACAGGTATCCGCAGGCCATGATCCATGATACAGAACCACAAAAAACAGGGCCAAATACGACATCATATGTCATCAGAACCACTCATTCACCTAACCCTGTTTTTTTAATAAAAGGTAACAACTAAGGCTGAAGTTTGAAGAGGGCGGGGAACAACTCAAGGAAGAGGAGCTTTTAAGTGCCATTTCCCTCACATACGACTGCTTTTGGCACTGGTGGTGAAACAATGCTTGCCCATACTTTTACCATCACGCCTTGGCAATAAGAAGCATCCAAATGACTTGTGTGGTTGGGGGAGGGGTGAAGAAAGAAACAAAATCAAACACCTCTGTTTCCAAGGGACTACATGAATACAGTTGGCAAGTCTCAGTTTTACGGGTGGAAATTTAGTCCCATTCAAGTCAACACCACCAGGTTCGTCATTTTCCGCAAAGAAACCCTATGGTATGCAACTCCCTACCTTGGAAAACACAGAGGTCAGTAAGGAGAGAGACACACAAACACTGCTGTTCTTCTACAGCAACTGAAAAAACAAGACACACTGGTTCTCATCTCTCTGAGCCAAGAGTTTAATCAGTCACCGATCTGTGCACCACCGCTCAGGAGCCAGCCTACAGTCAGGGCCTCACTCTCAAACGGCACCTTCCTCAAGATGTATGTGCTCCCACAGCAGCACTAATGACTGCAAATGTTTCATCACTATTTATAGAAAATGTCTGATTTAATGCCTCCATTACTACCCAAAGTTGCTGTTAAAGCAATAAACGCAACACAGTGATTGCAAACAGAACAGACAAAATGTTTCACCATCACCAGTAGTTGCTGGGGCAAGAAGGGGGCACAAGGGAGGCATATATGCCAGGCATGAAGATGAACAGGCCAAAAGTAAGGAAGCTATCAATAATGTTTTTTGTAGTAGCTGCCATTCAGCTCTGAACCAGAAAGGACAAACCTCTGCCAGGTATGAAGGAGTGTCTTGGGTATATGTCAGCAAAATGCACATCATAATTATGTTGCTCATATCATACCATAAATACCTGTGACATTTTACAACAGTACAGGATACCCAGGACTCTGCCCTGAGGAGATTACAATCTGAAATTTGCCATTAGGGAAAAAATAAAACAGGACGGAAGGATGAGCAGAAAGAGAACATCATTGATTTCAGTTATGGGAACTTTTGAGCCTTGTTGGTCTGGGGTGCAGAGTGCCCTTGACTACAGAGTGAGGAGGCTGGGGGCGAGGCACCAGATTCATATACCTGAAGAGTCCCCAGACTTGCAGAACCCTATATTGTAGCCTTGGTTGGCTCCACTGGGTGGATTTTTTGATGCACACATCAGCCAACCCTTGGCTAGTAGATACAAAAATACAGACAGACTGTACATGGGAAGAACAAATTTACTGTCCAGTGGCACCTTTAAGACCAACAAAGTTTTATTCAAGGTACGAGCTTTCATGTGTATGCACATTTGTTAAAATACACTGGAAGGAAAGTAAGGTTCAAGCTTATAGACGGGGGCTGTAAGTTTGAACCTTACCTTCCTTCCAATGTATCTGAAAAAGTGTGCGTGCACACCAAAGCTCATACCTAAGAGCCAGTTTGGTGTAGTGGTTAAGTGCGCGGACTCTGATCTGGGAGAACCAGGTTTGATTCCCCACTCCTCCACCTGCAGCTACTGGATGACCTTGGGCAAGCCATAGTTCTGTCAGAGCGGTCCTTGAAAGACCAGTTTCTGTCAGAATTCTCTCAGCCCCACGAACCTCACAGGGTGTCTGTTATGAGGAGGGAAAGGGAAAGGAGTTTGTAAGCCACTCTGAGACTGAGTGAAGGATGAGGTATAAATCCAATCTCTTCTCTTCTACCTTGAATAAAACTCTGTTAGTCTTAAAGGTGCCACTGGACTCCAAATTTGTTCTACTGCTTCCAGACCAACACAGCTGACCAACTGGATCTATGTACATAGGAAGGTCTCTCTGGGAAGTGGAGTGCACGAGAAGGTCTCCCTGGGAAGTGGAATGCATGGAAAGATATCTTCGCATGAAAGGTATCTTCGCATAGGATTCCTGTCAAGCAGGGCACATTTTACCCTAACCACAGGTATCTACATGGGCAGCACTTTACTATCTTCCACTACATGAACGATTACTCTGTTTCTGGAAGGAAACAGCACATTTACTGGTATGGCAGCTACCACTACTGTGTATCTATTTTGCTCCCTTGCACCAATCTGGTGTACCATTTCTTAATGTGCAAGAAGCAGTAGGGAATTAGACTGATGTACACACAGAGACACATGTGTGCTGCCCAAATACATGGAGAAGGCAGCAGCAGCCCTAACACATGCCTTTGCAACACAAAGATGCTCTCTTCATTCTCACACTCAGTGTAGTTCAATGAAACCTGCAGTTCTGTGAAACTTGCAATGCACAAGTCTATTAAACAGACACACACACATTCCAAATAGTTACTTAAGTAAGTAAACAAACTGCCTCTAAGCCAGTGACTGCAGGAAAGGGAGGCTGCCAAATGCCTGCTATATTAAAAAGAATTTCCCACAAACCTGATACCCAACTTCTCCTTTTACTCAAGTTGTTGAGCCTTAACTTGTTTGAAGATGACAGAGAGAATGCTCAAAGGCTGCTATATTAAACCCACGCTTGCAGAGGTTTGTTGCACACAACCACAGGTATCAAAAAGCAAGCAAAAGACATAAAAAAACCTTTGACAAGTCAAGAACTCTTCAGTAGATTACAGGGAAGGGAGAAGCAAGAGAAAAGGGTTATGCCACATGCTCAGTGCACAAAGCAACACAATACTACGGGCACATGCATATTTAGAAGCAAGCACATGATAGTTATTATCTTGAACAGGTTACGTACAATTCAGTTCTTCTCTAAAAAGTTTTCTGTAACACTCAAAATGACTGCCACAAAAAAGGATCAGAATCAAAGATCAAGTATCCCCAAAAGCTCTTTAGTCCAACTTTATGCACCATCCCTGATTGATTCACACCATGAAGCATTCAAGTCGCAACTAGGAAACTGCAGCAAGCAGTCAACTGCAACAGTGAGACAGCAGGAAGCATTAAGTTGTTCCAACACCAGTTATTGCCAGGCCAAGGATGGAGGAAGACAGATGTAGATATAATCTTAACTATTTTGGCAATGTGAAATACCAAATGAATTCAATGAACAGATTTCTATGCATAGTAACTTCTGCAATCTGCCATCCTCGAAGTTTATTGTTTCAGTGGGTCTATCACCACACAATTTAGTTTATAAGTCACTGTGTTTTGGAAAACCTACTTGGGTAAAGCAGGGCGACCACAAAAACGTTCTGAGGTTTGGCTCTGTCAGACAACAAGAGGGCCACATAAGGCAATCATCTAGCTATAGGATAACATAACTGCCAGAACTCTCAAAACAGACGTGGGTGGGATACCAAGACATTTTGCTCTGCTGCTACGGAACAGAAATGTTTTACAGAGATCAAATTACTACAGCAAGAAAAATCAAAACAGACATGTGGACTGAAAATCGGGGGGGGGGAGATTTGTGACAGCAAGATTCATAGATGCTCAATACCCCAAACAACTTGCAAAGTGCACACATGTAAGGAAATGTGAAAGAGAAAAAATGCTTTGGGAATATTCAAGTGACAAACCATCTCCAGCTCTCAGCTGCCCTCATCTGATACACATAATACTGGATAGCATGCCTATCGGCTTCAATTTACATAGCAAAAGTGGTCAATAACCAGATAAAGATTTGAAACATATACCTTAAATAATGCCATGGTGAAAAATCCCCAAGCAAAGAATCCATGCTTTCTAGCACAGGAAGAGGTTCAGCATCTACTACCTACATCCTTGATTAGCTAACCATACATGACACCATTAAGGCAATGCTCATCACCCATGCTCATTTCTTACCATCTGATGCTGAAGAAATAGCAACCAAATCATTCAGGGATCTATTCCAAGTGATTTCCTATGTACTCATCTTTTAATGCAAATTACTTTTCTGAAATCAGCAGGCCTATAAACAAACTGTTCAAAGCAAATATCAAAGGTTAAATTTCCCCACCCCAGAATTCTCTGGTCTCACCCCCCCAATTAGTTTGTCTGCAGCACAGACATCTAAAAAAAAAACACAAGGACCTTCTACACAGCCCCTTGTACTCATATGGCATAATAATAGATGTCAGCAACTTAATTTCTTGGCTAAATCAGTTAATCCACTTTATGCATTTCTCAGTATCAGAAACCATGTCAGGGTCTTTGCATCAGAAAAGATCCAAAAGGAAGATCTTACAGCAACAGTGTTTACATTATGAGAAACTCTACTGTTACTTAGCATGCATTTTTGAGACTGTAAGACATAAGCATAATGTGGTTGCTGCCCAGAAGGCTAGCACCCTGGGTCTATTTGAGGAGATCCCAGAGAAGTATGCAGCCAAAATGTTCAACCAACACTTTGAACAGACACAAGATGGAGCCCCTCCTGGTGTTCCAAGTGACAAAGTGCAACCAGGGGAACAGGGATCGTGAATCACCATTTGCTAAGCCAAGCATCGCAATCATTCTTTCTGCTGGGCACGTTCCGATGGGGGCACCCCTTGATGCGCTAGGCTGGTTCAGGTATTACACATCAGTGTCCATGATTAAGACCCTATGTGGTGTTCAGCGAGCATGTTCCAGTGAAACCACTTTCTTGCAGCATTTACAGGAGTCAGCATTTCTCCTTCACGTTGTTCAGCATTCATTGTGCACTGCCACATCCCCTGTTCACCCCAAAGCAGCTTCAGATCCGTAACTCTATCTTGAACTCCCACAAAGTACAACTAGGACACACAGCAAGACATTCATTCACAGTAACTATGCTTCCATCTATCCTTTGCCTGTGAATACGCTGTTGAAAAAATTCCCCTGCCTTCCTGACCCTGAGCAGAAGTAAATCCTATTGTATTCAGTGCTCATGCACATGTTTATACAGATTTGTGTTTATACACTGCAGACAATGGTCCTTAAGCAAATTTAGGATTACACCATAAAAAACAACGCTCTTTCTATTAACATCACTGGTTTACTCCCCCAGCGCATTTATCCACATGTAACCCCATCAGGGATGTTAGCGGCTGAGCTACAAGCCTCATAATAACCATTAAGACTTTTTAGAAGTTAATCACAGCTAGCCACTTAAAGGGGGGGATGAGCACACTTCAGTCATCCATCCTAAAACCCATTGCCTGAAGGGACAAACCTGTTTGAAAGGTTGATTAATCTCGATAGAGCCCAGGCAGTTCAAGGCTTCCGAAACCAGCCACTACAGATGCTGGGATTTGGGCGTGGCAGTCGAGCTCATATTCCCCATGTCTTCGGCTAGGAAGAGAGGAATAAGCTCCAAACACCATCTGACCTTGCCAAGGATGCCCTAGCTGAAAGAACAGCTGCCCAAGTTGGGCAGCCCAACTATGCAACAAAGGGGGGGGGACACACTGAGCAACGCCCTTTGAAGAAAACGATCCCTTCCTATCGAGGCCCCCTCTCTTCTGGACTAACAAAACCAGACTGGGTTGGTTGAATCTAGCCCATTCAACTACTAGCACTCCAACTGAGGCTATTTCAATGCCTATATCTTTCCTAGCCAAGTCCTTCACCGACTCTTTCACAATACACAAGGCCTGCGGTGGTTCCCCCACCCCACGCGTGTGTTCATAAAACTCCACCTTACTAAGAGATAAGAGATTGCGAACACAGCTCTGAAAATGCAAGGTTCGCCCTCTGGTCTCCTTTCGGGTGGGATAGTCATGGGATCGAGCAAACAGCTTTTACAAAAAAATACACCACCACGATTGTTATCAACACGCACTGCAATTCGCCAGCCGTCCATTCAAGCCCTCCCTCCACCCCGGTGCTTAGAGGCAACAGTGAAGACCGAGAGTACGCGGGAGGGAAGGAGACAGGCGCGAGCCGAAGCGGAGGAGGAGACTTTCCGAGGGCTTCAAAGACGGGTAATCAAAAAGGCAGCAAAGAAGAGCAACAGGGCACGGAACACCTGAATGCCCGGCGAGGCCGGCTCCCCTCCCCTCGGGAGTCTACTATGCAACAGCAAATGAAGGCCGGGGAAGGCGCTGATTCGCCGCTGAGAGGAAAGAAAGGGACACACCCCTCGCCTCCAGAACAGGAGGAAGATGGGGGCGCTGCACGGGCGGCCGCGCGAGAGAAAAGGCGGCGTGGGACGAGGAGGGGACGGCGCAGGAGCCTCCAGCGAAGCCGAAAATGTCACCTGGACGCGGCTTCTGCTAAAAGCGCGGCGCGGACGAGAAGGGGGGAAAAGGGGAGAAGGGAAGGAAAAGACGAGATTAGATGGTTGTGTGAAGCACGTACGCAAAACCGGCGCACCCCCCCCACACACACACCACTACACACACGCACGGCCTGCAAGCTCTGAACTCTAGAGACTTCCACGTGATCTCTCCGCCTACCCGGCTCTGCATCAGGGCAGTCTCGCCGGTGGGGCGTCTGCCCGGTCGTCCCCCGCTGGATCCCGCCAGAAAGGAAGGCGAAGCCAAACAAGGTGGAGAGAGGGAGAAAGGGAGAGGTGGTGGAGGAAATCGTCGCAACGGCTAACCTGTTTGGAGTAATCCGGAGTCAAGAGGTCCAGCAGTCCAGGGAGACGTTCATCTGGCGAGGAGAATCAAAGGCTTCCCAGCCTCTTTTGCAATTACAAAAAATAAAATAAAATAGAAAATGGATCAAGAAGGGGGAGGGGGGATTAAAAACCAGCCACTCTCCCCCCTGCCGGCGTTCTTCTGCCTCCTCCTCCGTGCAGCAGCGAGAGAGAAAAAAATGAATCAAGCTGGCTCGGAAAAGTGGCGGGTTGGGAGGAGGGAAGGGGGAAAGGCGAAATAATGCAAGGCAGCTGCAGCGGGAGGCAGGAATGAGGGAGCTGGGAAGCGGGAGGGCTGCGAGCTCAGCGAGGGAGGCACGTCATGAGCAACTGAACCAGCCTCCGAGGGGAAAGAAGGAGGGGGGGAGAATATCATCTATGAAATGAGGCAGCCTTTGGACAGGCTGCAGCCAAGCAGCTCCCGCGTTCTCCCAGCGCTGCGAAGCGGCGGCGAGCCGCTCCTCCGGTGCGGGCAATCAATCTGCCAGCCGCAGGGAGCTTGGTGACCGACACCTGTATGCGCCAGGGATTGCCCGGCCAGCCCTGGCGCGCATCGCAGGTGCGAAGCAAGGAAGCTCCCGCTTGCAGGCTCGCTTCATCCGATTCCGGGCTACCTCCCGACTGCTTCCAGCTCCCTCTGCCAGTCAGAGAGACACACAGACTCTAACCCCTCCCCTAGCAACTCCCTGCTCATTGTTCCGTAAACCAAGGTAGTAAAGCGCACGGGCACGCCCAGATCCACGCACTCCTCGAGGTTACTATAAAGTCACCTGAAAGGGAGGGGAGAACTCACGATTTTTCGCGTTTGCAGGGCTATGAGTAGCGAAGGGAGGCTCTTTGCAGTGCACTGAAGTCCTCTGCAGTTCTGTCATGTGCAAACCTCAGTGCCTTCGGGTCCCTGTTGCATGTTTGCTTTCAAGCGTTTCAAAGATGCAGCGCCCCTGTGGACATAACGGCTTGGACTGAAGGCCAGAGAGTGACTTGCCTGAAGCCTTTCAGGGCAAGAGCATAAACTAAGGGGGAGGGAGCAAGGCTCAAGCCCCCTCCCAGCGCTTTCTGGAGGAGGCAACCCCCCTGCCAGGTCGCATCATAAAGCTGCTCAGGCTGTCAGGTTCTCAAGTTCAATCAGTCCTGTTTGTAGCAATGTAACAAGTTCCTAGGAAGCACAGGGCTGGTTTTGTTTGTTTTTGTAAAGATAAGAAGGGGAGGGACCTTTGGATAATATGGTCTGTGGAGCAACAATAGAGAGAGAAAGAGCGTGGAAGAGGGAAAGGAAAGATCAGTCCACCTAGCAATCACAAGGCCTCAATGGTTAGACTGAAGAATACATTTCTTGTAGCCTGCCACACAAAACTGTGATGTAGGTACCGGTAGATTCAAGTCCAGTAGCACCTTAGAGACAACAAGATTTGGGGCGTATGAGCTTTTGAGAGTCCGAGCTTCCTTTGTTGGTATCTGATGAAGGGGGCATCAGCTCTCACAATCTCATACCTTGGAAATGTTTTTGGTCTCTCAGGTGCCACTGGACTCGAATCTAGCTTTTCTGCTGCAGGCCGTCATGGTTACCTTCTGAAATTCTCAGGAGGAGGAGTTGGTTTTTATATTTGGCTTTTCTCTACCCAATGGAGTCTCAAAGCAGCTTACAGTCGCCTTCCCTTCCTCTCCCCACAAGAGACACCCTATGAGGTAGGTGGGTCTGAGAGAGCTCTGACAGAAATTGCTCTTGAGAGAGCAGCTCTAAGAGAACTGTGACTGATTCAAGGTCACCCAGCTGATTTTGTGGGCAGGAGTGGGGAATTAAACCCAGTTCTCCAGATCAGAGTCCACTGTTCTTAACCACTACAGCATGCTGGCTCTCATGTAAGTAATGGGTCAAGAGAATTATGGTTTCCATTCTCAGATGAGATACTAATAATTGCATTATTACTATGTCCTGGTGGCTGTGCCTTAGAGAAAGGAGTGGTCCAATCTCCATTTTATCTTTAGCTATGGGTGTGGGGGAGTGTTACCAAGGACCTCCTTCCTACCTAGATGTCTGCTGTCTGCCATGATTCCATCCTGGCTAAATTTGCCTTGGCAGCCATGTTAAGAGCTAGCAATGCTTTGCTTTGGTGAAGGTGCAGTGAAGGCACTCCTCAGGCTATTCTAATGAGTGGCCAAAACCTTGGGCAGGAGACTGATTCACTGACAGGACATCTTCAGTGGGACTATGACATCTTGTGATTTGGACATTGTTCCTCTGTTGTCACATCCCAAGACTGCATTAGCCTTTTTTGCTACTGCATCACAAGTGACTGCTCATATTTAGTTTACAATCCACCATACCCCAAGTTAACACACACTGCTACCCAGAAGTGCGTCCCCCATCCATTTTGAATGCTTGCCTTTTTTGTTACCCAGATGTGTAAATATACACTTATCCTGGTTGAATTTCATCTTAATCACATCTATCCACTTTTCCAGTGTCTTCAGCTCTTGCTAAATTATATATCTTCCAGGATGTTCACTACTCCTTCCAATTTGGAAGTCATCTGCAAATTTAATAAGTAGTCCCTCCACCTCCTCATCCAGATCATTTATAAAAATATTGAAGAGTACTAGGCCCAGAATCAAACCCTGTGGCACTCCATAGGATACATCCCTCCAATCGGATGAAATGCCATTTGGGTGCAGTTCTCCAACCAGTTCCTTATCCACCTAACTATCCTAGAGTGCAGTCCACAGTCCTCCAGTTTACCTATCAGAACAGCATGGGTAACCTTGTCAAAGGCTTTACTGAAATCAAGGTAAGCAATGTTGATGGCAATCCCGTGATCCAGAAAACTCATCACTCAACCAAAGAGGGACCCAAGGTTGGTCTGGCAGGACCTGTTGGGGACAAATCCATGCTGACTTACCTGGATTATGAAATTGTCCTTCAGACTGCTCATAGCCTGATCCCTTTAAAATATTCTCCAGTATCTTCCCTAAGTAATGGCCACAGGAGTAAACAGCTTTAAAAGGGAGTTAGATAGATTCATGGAAGATAAGTGTATCGGTGTCTACTAGCTGTGGTGACTGAGAGGAACCTCCACATTCAGAGGCACTAACACCTCAATCCCAGAGCCAGGAGGCAACATCAGGAGAAGGTCTCAGCCTCTATGCCCTTTTTTGGCCCTCCAGAGGAACTGGTTGGCCACTGTGTGAGACAGGATACTGGACTGGATGGGCCACTGGTCTGATCCAGCAGGGTTTTTTATGTTTTGAGACAGAGGTCAGACTGACTGGCCTGTAGGTTTCATGGTCATCCTTCCCCCCTTTTTGGAAGATTGTCCAACCTCAGCTCACTCTGAGCTTTAGCCTCTCTGGTGGCTGACCTACAGTGCTTAGCAACCCGCAGATACTTTCTTTAGAGGTATGTCTTTCCATCTGTTTTCTTGAGCATTTCCTTTTTCTTCCTTAGGTCATCACGGAGTTCTCTGTTTATCCACATTGGCTTCTTGGATCCCCAGTGGATCTCCTACCATGTTTCCATCTTGTTGGAATAGTGATGGCTTCAGCTTGAGAGAGCTCTTGTTTTAGGATAGCCCACCCTTCACTTGCTCCTTTCCCTTCTCACATTATTGCCCATGGAATGACTCTCATCATGCCTCTGAATTCATTAAAGAATTAGAAGGGCAGAGTAACATACATTTCTGGCTACCAACTTTCTTGGCCCCCCAGTGCTTTTACGAAATATCGAAATCTTTTTTGTGTAATTTATGCATTGTGCAGATACACATGTTGTGACACACACACCCCGCACACATGCATACACACAAGCATACACACATGCCATGCTATAGAGAATTCAGTGCTAGAAAGTGGCCATGCAAAATGCAGCACTAATTGCTGATAATATATTTGTCAATTGATATGCAAATGTGATGTCTCTGTTGTGCTTTTGGCCTCAGGCTCCTGACTGGCTGCCAATATGATAACAGGTGTTGCCAAGTCAGTGCCACTTTTTCGATGATAGGCCATTTTGACATTAGCAAAAGGGCACAAGCAATTTTTAGAAACAGCCTCCGTCTGCTTCTGCTGGTATTGTCTTGTTTCTGTGGTGGTGGAACGTTGGAAGCCTTATCAAGCTGATGTGGTCAGTCTTAGAGAAGTGGGTGGGGGCTGTGGCTCAATGGCAGGCCGTCTGCTTTGAATACAGAAGGTCCAAGGTTCAGTCCCTGGCACCTCCAGCTAAATGATCAGGTAACAGGTGACGTGAAAGATGTTGCCTGAGAACTTGGAGATAATGCTGATGTTGATAGATCAAGACTCTGATTCAGTATAAGGCACTATTGGCAACAATGTAGAAAAGGGGAAGGTGTGTAAAGGAAATCTATAGAGCAGGATGCTGTGAGTCAGGAAGCCAAAGGGGCATATGGCTGCATGGTCTTCATTCCAGAACCTGACAAAGGAACTTGGGGGCAGTTATTGCCTCTTCAGCGAACACAGTAACCAGGGGTGGGGTGGGGGAGGCATGTCAAGTGGCAAAAGACAGTGGGAGTCTATGAATTTTCCATATTGCTTTGAATTAACCGGCCAGTTATATGACTGCAGGCTTCTAGTTATATATTAACAGCGTTATCCTAAGCAGAATTACACCCTTCTAATCCCATTAATTCCAATGGCTTTAGAAGGGTGTAGCTCTGTTTAGGATTGTACTATTAGCCTATGAAAAGAGGAACTGATAACATGTTCCTGTTTTCCAAAACTGCCTCATGCATGATGGTCTTTAATACATGCTTGTGTTTTAACGGTACATCTAAAAAGGTAAAATATGACTTCAGCAAACACATTTGCAGATATATGCATAATACAGGCACATTTATTTAATTACATTGTTATCATATCTTTCTTCACATAAGTTAAGAACCACCTATATGGTTTTTATATTCCTTGCATATTTCCCCCCAAAGTGGGTTAAGCTGAACGAGAGTGGCCCAAAGTAACCCAATGGCTATGTGTCCAATATTAAAGAAAGTTGGGCATAAAACTATGTCCACTCATAGCTGAGTGTGTATTTGAATGCAAATCTCATTCCTAGATTGTATTCTAAAATGTACTGAAACATTCCATATGGACTGTCCTGTCACTGAGTCTCTAGACTAGATCTGTGGCAAATATTGGGTTTCCCTGTGTAATGTGTGGAAATGTCTCTGGGATTTCAGTCTCTGCAGGACTTCTGTTAAAATTATGTTATCTCTGAGTGTACTTAATAAGAACAACAGTGTCTGGGGGTTAGCAAACACAACAGTATGTATTTTTGGGAATGCATGTTAAACATATTACCTGAGTAAAAAGAGACACATGGGAAACATAATGCCACTGAAGAAGATTTCACAGAGTGCTGATTAAAATCCAATTCAAAATCCACATCTTAAAAATCCACATTAAAATTTGTCACTAATTAATGAGTTGGTTAATCATATCAATCAATCCATTAATGTTTTAAGCAGGGCTGTGCAAATTTCATATATGTAGATAATACTTAAACCTACTTGATTCCAAAACTAGCCAGGACCAGCCTCCTTCACACCAAAGATCATTATTTCCCAAAAATATATTGGGGGGGAGGGAAACTGCAATGTATTCATGTACAGAAAATAGCCATAGATTCTGTTTCCACCATTATATAGATGCAACCATCTGTGCATGTTTGAAATAAGTTTATTGCACTCTGTTTCCTTTTAATAACCCCAACAACATGCAAACTATTCGTCAGCAAATAACTCAAGGGTAGAAAAAGGCAAGTGCATGAGAAAAGTTTTTTTTTATATAGAAAACCATGTTGTGAAAATTGGATTTAGAACCATCCCAAGAATATCTCTCCTAATGCAAACACAACTAGTGTCATGATCCTGTGCTTTGCAGTGTGGTGCAATGGTTAGAGTATCAGACATCGAGCTAGGAGACCCAGGTCCAAATCCCTACTCTACTATGAAACTTGCTGGGTGACCTTGGGCTAATCATTTTCTCTCAATCTAATCTAAAATGGGGAAGGCAAAACCATGTACACTGTCTGAGCCCTTTGGAGGAAGGATGGGGGAATGCTGGCAGTGCTGTAGTGGGACACTGAAAAAATTAAGGCCACTATCTTCAACGGAAGAATCCCTCAGAGAAGTAACAAACATTGCAAAGAAAAGGAAAAGGGGAAAGGATCTATTTCACGTGTAGAATACTGCCATCTGGTACCATGGCAGGAAGGCAAACTCTGTGACTCTCAAGACATCCATTCATTACACGAGAGGTCCCCAACCTTGTTGAGTCTCTGGTCACTTTTGGAATTTTGAGGAAGCATAGTGGGTACCAAGACCAAGTTAACTGATGCCATAGTATTCCCCATCACTATGGGTGTAAAAGTTGGGCAAGGAAGAAAGCTGACAGGAAGAAAGTAGATTCCTTTGAAATGTAGTGTTGGAGGAGAGTTTTACGGATAACGTGGACTGCCAAAAAAGGCAATAAGTGGGTTTTAGACCAAATCAAACTTGAACTCTCCCTAGAAGCTAAAATGACTAAACTGAGAGTATTGTACTTTGGTCACATAATGAGAAGACAAGAGTAACTGGGAAAGACCATAATGCTAGGAAAAGTTGAAGGCAGCAGGAAAAGAGAAAGACCCAACATGAGATGGGTTGACTTGATCAAGGAGGCCACGGCCCTTAGTTTGCAAGACCTGAGAATGGCTGTTAATGACAGGACATTTTGGAGGACATTAATTCATAGGGTCACCATAAATTGCAAGCTACTTGATGGTGCTTAACACACACACACACACACAGTAGGTACCACCACAAAATGGCTGCCACGGAAGCAGGGGCAGTAACAAAATGTTGGAAGGTGCCAAACCAAGCATTGTCTTATGAAGGAGATACACACTTCCAAATGAATCCTCCTTGCAGGTGCAAAGACAGTACCTCCTGGGCTGTTCTGAAGTGAAAAGCTGGGATCTTGCTTTGGGGAAGAGATGCAGTTTGGTTTGAGTTTCCAAAGAGAGGGAGGGTCTGCTCCTTGCATATTTTCTGGTCCAGAAATATTTTATCTGTAGCCAAGCTGAGGGCATGCAGCTGTGAGGCACCACATTACTGCCTTCCACAGAGACCCCAAGTGAGGCTCTGAATCTTAGACAATAATTGTGTTTGCAGTGGGCACATCAGCGTTCCCCTTAGCAAGTGCATAGTATGAATGATGTACCATGGCAAATGTGATTTCCTGTAAAGCGTGGAGCTCCTCTAGATGGGAGGGAGTGGGAAGTGCTGAGCAGTGCAGATCAGCACCCTGTCCCATAATGCAGTCAAGCTAAACACATCAGTTTGCACGGGAAGGACAAGCCTGTGCATTTCATGACCACTCTCCAGCTGCTCCTTGGAAGACCTGTTTCTCACATGGCTATTCAAAACTCTGAATATAGTACTTAGTGGTATAATAAGCCTACATGCAGAGATTTAATCTAGGTGGCACATACAAAGAGATTTGGGATTCCTTTTTTTAATGTAAAAGTTGTTTTATTTTAATACTTGCTTTCCCACAGTATACAACCTTCAATGTGGTTTCCAAAAGATATAATGCAATATACCCAATTAATGCCAACTAATGAAATAAAGCAAGCCGGTTAAAGAGGAATAACATAATTGGAACTGATTGGTATGAATTGCTGAATGTTACACATTTACCATTTTGGAAAAACTCAGATGGGTTTAGGTTTCCCTTGCTCAAAAGCCAGTCGAATCCGACTCTAGGGTTGCAGTGTTCGTCTCCGTTTCCAAGCCGACAAGCCAGCGCTGACCAAAGACATTTCCGTGGTCATGTGGCCGGCATGACAAGACACCGAGGCACACGGAACGTTGTTACCTTCCCACTGAAGCAGTACCTGTTTATCTGCATGCAATTTCTTGTTTTCAAACTGCTAGGTTGGCAGGAACTGGGACCAGAGATGGGAGCTCACTCCATCATGCGGCACTTGGGTCTCGAACTGCTGAACGACTGACCTTCCAGCCTGTGGTTCAGCATCTTAATCATGGGTTTACTGTAAGTTAAAATACTCTGCTAGTAAGAGTAGACACTAGGAATAATGTTTACATCTGATCCATATATCTCTGCAACAGCCCCCTTTCTCTTCCTTGACCTGATGCCTTAGCAGCACTGATACCTTGCATGGTTAAGATTTTAGACTTCACACTTATGTCTTCCACTGCCTTTCCTTCTGTGCAAGTAACATGCACCCAAGTTCAATTTTTTGGACACCTGCTTATCTTTAAGAGTTTAGGGCATGATACAAACAAAGTTGTTGTTTTTTTTTCTCTTTTCCTTCTCTGTCATCATCTCGGGTAGAAAAATTCTAGCAAGTCACTTCGCTGCTATGACAGACAGTAAAACTTGGCTGGGAAAAATGGACAGATAGTAGAAACCTCCTCATAAAATCAAGCTAGGCTTTAGAGCAGAGCATTAGGGAAGAAAACTTGACATGTAAGTTAAATGTTAACTGGTACTCTGGACTCCCCCTGCAGTTCCGGCTGGTTCTTATTCACTTTGAGCTAAAAAAAAAAAAAAGTCTTGTACAGTATCACGGTGTGCTATAAAAATGCCAAGCAACTCTTCGTCTGAAAGGCTTGAATGAAGTGATGTTTAGCTAAATTAGGAAAGCACTTCATGAGAGACAATGAAGATTTATATTGCAAAAGTTGGTGGGGCTGATTTTTCTGGCACAAATCCTTACTCAGTCTTAAACTCTCTTCACAACCCAGGGCTGGATAAACTGTCCACCCAGCTGATATGCTGCAGCGTGTAACCCTTATCATGACGAATTTGTGTTAAAACTGCTTCCATCCTGTTCCCTTTAGTGGGCCTCTTAGATGAGAAAGCAGCAGTCCCTTCCATCTGAAGAGACGAGTCGCTTTTAGTTTCCCAGTAGCCTGCCCTGCTTGCAGAAAGGCCATGCTCTTTGATTGCTGCATTTTTCCAGAGTGGCGCGAGCATGGGCACAAGCCCTACAAGTGGTTAGCTTTCATGATGACTTTCAGAACACAGTTCAGCATTCTTTGTTCTGGATCTCCACATTACAATAGCTAGGATGCCTTGTAAAGCTGAGGGAAGCATTTTTCTCCTGTGGAGCCATAGTTCTGACCTGGGCAGCCCAGGCTAGCCTGATCTCGTCAGAACTCGGAAGCTAAGCAGGGTTGGCCCTGCCCAGTATTTAGATGGGAAGCCTCCAAGGAATACCAGGGTTGTAATGTGAGGGCAGGCGATGGCAAACCACCTCTGAACATATCTGGCCTTGAAACCCCCTATGGGGTCATCATAAGTCAGCTGTGACAGCACTTTCTTCCACCACTGTGACACCATCACAATCCAGGGCTGGATCAATTGTGAAGTAGAAGATGCTGTTGAGAGCAGTCTGTGGAGTAATGTATGTATAATCTAGCTTCACTTCATACTTTACATCATAGCCCACAATTTCAATATGTCTAAAGTAGCTTAGGTGGCAACTCTGAAGAGATCTGATGTCTGATAACAGATTGTAGGGAATAAAAACCAACCCAACAAGCCTTGGCAGGCTTGTGCCATTGTAGTGTAAAGCCAGTCTGTAAGACTGGAAGTTCTTCTTGCAGTTACTACAGAAAGGAGTGTGTAAGAAGCTGTGGAGAGGCACCAAGGCACCCTCGCCGCCACGTACAAGCTCTGCTTTCTGAAATGTGGGAATAGAATGTGACCTCTAGCTTTGACCTCTCACTACAAGCACATGATTTACAAATTACATCCAGTTACATGCTGCAACTTTTTGCTGTTGATTTAACAGTAGTCAAGTGACCTTTCCCCTCTTCCGGGCCCCCCATCACTTTTGCAACCAGAGTATAACATGCCAATTAACGGAATTATGCATTGTTGTTTCGTGGAATATGTTAATATTCCTGACTTTCTCACCATGTGTACCCAATTTATGGCTATGATTCAGACTAATGGATTGGGAGAAATTAGATTTCCCCCCATCCCCTGCAGATCAGCAGTGGTTTTCATTTGTTTCCTGTGTTTTCAAATATGTATACCTCCCAGTTATAATAGCCTAATGTTAATCTTAGTGCCTACCACTTTATAGATGCTGGTCACTATTTGAAAGCATTGCTTTGTTCAAAGGCTGTATTAGGATGGAGCAACCACAGCCTAAACCAACATAATGGATAGATGGACAAGGTATGGATTATCACTGTCTCTAAAAGGAAATTGGCTAGCCCCTGTGTAGGTGGCCAGTGCCAGAAAACTGGGCCACCCACAGTCAAGGTGGGGAGCCTCAAGGCCCAGGGGTCTCCAGGGACATTTATTTATTCATTTATAAAATATAGCCTGTTTTTACAGGGTTGTTTAAAGCAGATAAGAATGAACAATAGGTTACAATTATAGTAGAACAACAAGGAATCCAAGAAGTTGAAAACCCAGCACTCAATTTTGAGGGCAGCTGGCTAGAGTTGCCATCTTCCTGGAGAAAAAAAAAATGCCCTGTCCCTTTAACACAGGCTTAGCTATTCAGTGCAGCAACAGAGTTTATAGTAAAAGAGTACCTAAACAAGAAAGAGCAGTCCTTCTGTAAAAGCATACACGTTAAAAGAGAAGAATATAGTCAGGATAAAACATCTTGAATAAAAATAACACCTAATTCTTACAATGGCTTCTGTCTAGGCCATCCAGCTGGCCAGTCCAACACAATTGTGATATAATACTATTAAGGATTGGCTCAGTCCATGTAGTATTCTTGATAAATCCATATAGTGTTCTGATAAACTTGCAGAAGATAACCACACAAGTTTTCCACTTCTCCTGTAGAAAGTGAGCAGATAGCTTTTGACAAGCCAGATTTTTTTATACCCACTGAAGCTTTGCCAAGGCCATCCCAAGAGGGCATGACAGATTCTTTGCTTAATATTCCAACTCAAAAGTTTTAAAAACAAACAAAAAATAAATGTCTTAATTTTGGAAAATATGGAACTCCTTGTTGAATTTCATTTATTTTGAAAAAAAAATAAAAATCCATATCTGAGGATTTCCAAGTGTCCAGGTTGACATGCTATCAGTGCAGGCCTACTCAGATTCCTATTCAGCTAGAGTTAACAGACAAGTGCTGGCAACCAGTAGGAGACTCTGGGAACAGGGAAAATGTAATCAGTGTTGCACCACTGTCATTACATAACTTCTGGTACAAACCCAGAAGTGACATCATCGCATCTAGGATTCCACTGAAACGTGTTGGTTTTACTGTGATCTAGGATTCCATTGACTCCTAGAGCATCACCCCAATGGATGATGTCACTTCCAGGTTCAAGCAGCAGTGACATAATGGCATCAGTACAATACCGATTTTTCCTGTATTTTTTTTCTCCTGTCACCCTACCTAGCAGCAGGAGGTGAGTTGGGTGCTGCCAGTGGGAGGGCTGCCCCTAGAGCAGGAGACACAGCAGCCCTGCTCAGGTCTGTTCAATGCAGCTTACACCCAGCAAAGTGTTCTCAGCATTGTACTATAAAATAGATGGTTTAATTCATGCTTTGACGCACCCGCCAGGCTGCCTCACAAGCAGCGTGCCTTGCTCAGCCCTGCTCTCTGCTATAATCTGCACATTTTAATTTATCTACTTCATTTATACATTTCTTCCCAGTGGAGACCCAAAGTGGCTTACATCATCTCTTCTTCTCCATTTTATCCTGGGTCTCCCAGATCCTAGCCCAGCACTCTTAACTATTATACCACACTGGGTCTTCAATGTGAGCTAAAAGAGGAGAGGCAGGCTGGTAGAACATGTGACACACTCACCCAAATGCATCCCGCTAGCCATTTATCGTGGCCAGCCAGTTGCTTGACATCCCCCTAGGATGTTTTGTTTTGTTTTCTGCAGTTCCAGCTTGGCAAAGAAATAATGATATTTCCTGAGCCCTGGCAGGATACAAATGACCTGTGTCTGGCTTGGTTGGTGATAAATTGCACAGGTTTGGGGGTGCCAGTCGAGGGCTAGCAACCCAAAGGAGCTTCTGGGGGCAGTCTGGAGCAGTGCTGCATCATCACTTCTAGTCGCATAACCAGAAGTAATGTCACAGGTCACCAGAGATGCTATAGAAATACCCTCAAACGCTAACATAGAGTTCTGGGAGAGTTTTTCCATAGAGTTCTGGCAATGTGTTGTGTCACTGCTGGCTACATGGCTGGAAGTACCATTGACACAGCATCACTATTTTGTCCCAATTTGTCCCACTGCTGCTCTGGGCAGCAGTTGGGGGCTGGGGCCAGGGGGTGGGAGGTCACCCACTATAGTGGCAGAACTGGTCCCCCTGCCTGCGCTAAGGTGTGGCGTACATGAGGGGTACATTTGTATGTGATCCTGAAATGTGGAGGGTGAAGTAACAAATATGGCCCTCTAAACTGAGACTGGGAAACAACCACTCAAGACTTCACAGCAAACTCAGCACTGATGTGATGGAGGGCTGGATTAAGCCATGCTGAGGCAGAGGCCCCAGAAAGTGCTAAATTTGAGGCTTCATATAGCACTACCCTGAATGTGTATTGTTAAGCCCATTACACAAAACTTAAAATTTAGTAATTTTTTTATATTTAGAGACTGCTCGTAACTTGCAGTCCTAAACTGTAGCTTCCTTAGCTTGTGTATAAATCTGGCTCATACTTTATGCAGTATAAACCAAAACAGCTAAGAATGTCTGCGAACAGAAGGGAACCAGGAGGACAAAAATACACACACAAACATTTCTGTCATCCAAGCCAAGTCTTGAGAACATTGGTTACATTAAAGACAAATGAACAATCCATAGTTTGGCCTCAAAATGAGCTTTGGAAATCCTTAATGCTCCCTGACTTCTTTCCCCTTCCTCACTTTCATTTTGATTCCCTCAACTTCATTCTAGAGAAAAATCTTTTACATGAAACAAGGGGGAGCAATACCACCTCTTGGTCCTGCTGGTCACATTTTTGGCCATCGTTGGACTTCTTTCCTCATAACTTACTTACTCTTTCTCCAAGGTTTATTTCTCCCTGTGAAGTGAAGCTGGGCTGTAGGTAGGGTGGAGTGGGGGCACAAGATGATGTTTCAGCAGATGAAGATGTCAAGACAAACTGCAGTTTCTTGGGAACCAGGATGTCTTCAATATCTGATCCATATCTGACCCATATGAGCCTGCTTGCGGGGAGCGCAGGGTATAAATTTGATAAATAAATAAATACATTGTGGGGAGTTGGGCATGTAAAGGCACACTTCCAAGGTCTGTCTGTTTGTCTAAGTGTAGCCATTCAGTATATCCAATGTCTCTTTAGTGGAACAGTGGAATCTTGGAACTAGAATCTCAAAAGTAATTCTGCACAAAAGGATGTTCTTTTCTTTCCATCAGCTTCTTGTCTGAGCCTACTAAACTTTGTCTGTAGTGTTATTAGAAAGTCAGCTCTCTCACCTTATTTTCTTATTTATTTATTGACTTTTCCTTCAGGTAGCTCAGGAAAACATACATGGTTCTTTTCTTTTCCAATATATCCTCACAACAACTCTGCAAGGTAGGTGTCAAGTACTGGGTCCAGACGGGTTGATAGTGAAATCAGCTCATATTTTATTAAGGCAGGAGTAACTGGAATACTGAAGCCAGCCCAGGGGCCTGCTTAAATGTCCCTGCTCTACCACACCCCACACACCCATACACACCCATGATTGGTTTATTTACATAGTGCCCATTCGCATAGGGTTGCCTTAGGATCCATTCTCGGATCCTCTCTAGCTATTGTCTGTAGAGAGCGAAGCTTGGCTGGTTCGCATGGCCGCATGTGCCCTCGACCATATGCGCGGTCGTAGTTAGTACACAACAGTAGGTCAAGCTGAGAGAAGAAGAGGAGATTGGATTTATACCCTGCCCTTCACTCAGAGTGGCTTACAATCTCCTTCCCTTCCTCTCCCCACAGCAGACACCCTGTGAGGCAGGTGGGAACTGACCCAAAATCACCCATCAAGTTTCCATGGCAGAGTAGGGATTCACACCCCAATTTCTCTCATCCTAGTCAGCATTCTAACCACCACAGAGAGCCAGCCTGGTGTAATATCTAGTGTTGGATTAGAATTGGGGAGACCCAGATTTGAATCCTCACTCTGCCATGGAAGCTTGCTGGGTGACCTTAGGCCAATCATTTACTCTCTGCCCAATCTACTTCACAGGGCTGTTGTGAGGATAAAATAGATGAAAGGAAGAGTATGTAAGCTGCTTTGGGTCCCTATTTGGAAGAAAGGCAAGGTAGAACTTAAGTAAAAAAAAGAGTAAAATATAATAAATATACCATGCTGGTTTCTGTTATACATCTCTGCTTGCCTTTATCTCCAGCACTGCCTATTAATGGGCATTTTGCCCTGTCTCTCCTTTAACATTCCATGCCACTCCTCTTTCAGGCTTCTCCACTTACCCTCCTACATAGCATGGCCAGGGAAGAGAAAAACACAGCCTTTCAGTTGTTGTCATTGAACTCCCATTATATATGCTTCAGATCTTTTCTAGCCCCTGGAGTGTCTTGAGCAGATCTTTTTGCCTGTAGTAAAAAGCCAAGCACTCCAGGAAGAGATTTACAAAGGCAATAAGATTTTAAAGGGGGAGAGCATTCTAGAGATTACTACTCCATATTTTTGCCTCATAAAGGGTTGGCACTTCTACTTTGACCTTAACATGGTTGATGGCCACCTTGGCTATAAAATATCACCAAAATGCTGATGTGGCCTGTCAGGCACTTCTTACTTGATTAAGCATTTTACTTTTGAACTGATTAATTAGTGGTTCACATTTGAACAAATAAGTAAATAATACAGCATTTTGCCAAAGCCATAATATTGGCTCCTTGCAATTAATACACCACTCCTCTGTTAGAAATCTTTCTTTTGCATTGTCTAAGGTTGCCATATGCAGTGCTCCCTCTAAGCTGTGTGTGTGAGCAGCCGCTCATTTACACAGGAAACCCCGCTCAGTATCAGTCTGGAGCCACACAGGGTCTTGCACTGTCCATTGCCCATTTTAAGATTACAGCAGTTATATTCTGCTCAGGATATGTACTGCTCTGCTCAGTAGGGGGGTGGAATTAGAAGGAATATTGACTATATGCCTGTAGGAGGTGGGAGATCTTCCATCCACAGAGGACATTGCCCAGATGCACTCCAGCAGCCAGTAAGAGATTTTTTTAAAAAGCCTTCAGTGACAGTGTGATGTCCTTTCTGGGGGGAAAACAGAAGGGACATCACGTCTAGGAATTGCTGGAAACTCCATGGTAAAACATACTGATTCCTAGAGAGGACTAACATCACTTCCAGGGAATCATTTAAAATTCTATGGTTTTACCATAGATTTCCTGGTGATTCCTAGGGAAGTGTAACATCACTTCCAGGTTTCCCCCCAGAAGTGACATCACACCACCACTGACAACTGCCCCCATGCTTCTGCCCCTCCATCCGCTGCTGTTTACCAGGCCGGGCCCAGCAACCCTAATACTATCCTGTAGCTACGGAGTAGCTTGCCACCAGAGTACAAGTCTATCTATGTTGGCCTTTAGGAGGGCCTGTAAGAGAGTCCTGTTTCAGATGGGTGTATTTTTCCCTTGAACTGTTTTAAATATTTTTAAATGTATTTTTATTTTAAATTCTTTTGACTGTCTATAAGTCTTTAATGTTTTGTTCTTTGTAATGTCTTAATGCTTGCAGACTTAGGGGCCCATAACTGGCTGGAAAAGCAGCACAGAAATGTTTTAAACAAATAAATAAAATATGCAATAGTTAGAAGTTTTGATTTATCAGAAATCCTAGCCCCCAATTTGGCATGCTATATTTAGGTATTGCACTATAATGGTTATCAACATTAGGTCCATGTTGTTGCTGGCATCCATTGCTAGTAACTTTTCCAAATCTACATACCTAGCCTAGTGGTGAACTCCAACCTGCAATTTGGGCATCACCAGTTTAAATGCCAGATACGAATACTTGCATTGTTCCACAAATAGGAATGGACTGGACATATTTGAACACACAAGGATTTTGCAGAAGGAGTGAAATCTGAAATGATGATGGGAAAAGTACA
The DNA here is from genome assembly GCA_029375565.1 of Gekko gecko. Classification (NCBI taxonomy): domain Eukaryota; kingdom Metazoa; phylum Chordata; class Lepidosauria; order Squamata; family Gekkonidae; genus Gekko; species Gekko gecko. The sequence goes on from JAPDNY010000006.1 coordinate 145,161,197, forward strand.
GCCAAGCTTCTAAAGCAAATAAACAGAACTCATAACATTAGTAATAATAATAATAATATGTAATGATTAATAATCTTCACAGTGAGCCACTGCTGATGAAATTGTAGAGCAGAGCACTTGTCAAAGACGCCAAAACAGGCCTGCCAGCCTCCAGGGCAAGGAATATTCTTGCTATGTGGGCTGCCTTCACTACAGGAACCTTTTGTATTAAAATAATGACATGCATTTGCATAAGAAACAATTGGCTTCTGAAGTACCTGTCTTGACCAGTGACAGACATCAGTAGTTCCCACACCTGTTCCAGTTCTATGCCAAATTCAATTTGTGGCAATAATACTGGGGGGCAGGGCTTATGCTAATCATGTCCTATGACTCCTTCTCATGCAACTATATGGCCCCCCAGCATCACATTTTCTAATTTGCTGACACTTATTCTGGCATTGGGGGGCAGCCATCTCTCCCTGCTAACCTCTGACCTAAAATCTTCTGCTAGGGTTGCCAACTGTCTTTTGGGTGGTGCAGCTGCATGAAACGACAGGAGAGAAGGGTGTGGCTTTTCCATCATACCAAGATTTAGCTGTGTTTCAACTCCTGCTGCTGTGAATTCCTGAAAAGTGAATTTAAATTAATGGGTTGTCTTATTATTGATGCGTTTTGTGCCAGCAAATTAAGGCAAGGGTGCTCAGATGTGTGAACTGGGACATCCTTGGAAAGCATGTGCAGTTGCCTACAGGTAGACAATCTTCTATTCTTCTGCACCAGCCTGATTTTATCAGCATCTCTTAGAAGGGGAGCCCAAGCCACCTAGTGACCAGTATTTGAACTACCTGATTTCCTAATGGTTCTGCATCCAAAACATCGTTTTGGACAAAAAATATGCTTACCGTTTTCATAGAGCCTCCAACAGTGGCTTTCTGTGTGCCATTAAGAGACTTAAGTTATCAGTATACCTTAGGGGATCTTGTCTCCCTGCATCAGAAGGTGTTCCTCTGAGATTCAGGAGCTGCTGACTACCATGCAATTTTAACAAAAAACAGATGAAAAGAAAGGCATTGCTTGGAAAATTGCATTAAACCAAAAGTCTGAAGGAAAATGCATTAAACCAAAATTGCATTAAACCAAAAGTCTGAAGCCATGAAATGCAAGCTTTGTACTACCGAAATCTACCACCTGGATGACATTGTGTGGCTTGTCTGCCCAGCCTTATGGTGTGTTTATTGCTCCCTCACTAACTCTCTGTCTCACACCATCATCAGTATTCACCACCACCACCAGCCCATTAACCTATGTGCAAGGCTTCCATGGCCTGATATAACCCAGCATCCCGTCATTCAGAAATAGAGCCACCCAGCTCCAGCTGCAACCTGTAGATCTATGTGGTGCTTTTTAAATTCCCCAAGGCAATGGAAGGCGAGGCAGCCCTTTCCTCTTGTTGTCTGCCCACCCCTCCTCGCCCATGTGTTGTGTGGCATATGCTGAGTCCTGGTCATTATAGCAGATGATGGGAGAGGCAGCTGATAGGACAAGGGAGGAACAAGCAAGAGAAGCCAAGGCTGATTTACCTCCTGTCATCTGGAGGAATTTGAGGAAGGGGGCCTTTCTAATTAGAAACTGGTGCTGTAGAAAACCTGCAGGTCTCAGTTTCTTCCAGTTATATCTGAGTCCCCCGTCAGTTCCAAGTTAAACTTTGCTCAAAATAACCGGAGTCCCTATATATACAGATCACTCAGCCTGCATTTTCCATGTCTCATCTTGACTTTAAGACACTGCTGTCACTTGGACTCTGTTGAACCAAGCATTGGTCATATTTCTGGCTTTCCTGGCTGAAGGGTTCCAGGTGATGACATGGGTTACACCAAATGAATAGCAAGTTCTCTTTGTTTGTCTTGGCATGGTTTACTTCATGCAACTATGAATGGGTCCTTTCAGTTGTCCCAAAGGCAGTGATGCTTTACCATCACTGCTGCTCCACTGTACTTTTTGGACACCTGAAATTCTCACTTCTCCCTGCCCAATTTTTTTTTTTAAAGCAGAGAAAAGTGCTAGGAGGAACAGAATCAGGGGATGAGCAGAATCACTGAAAGGGCTCACAAATGACAGAAAGAGAACAAATTACCCAAAGTCTTCCCAAATTCTCTTTTCAAGACCAGGAACATCCTCGGATACCATCTGATTCCTTCAGCGGAGCATGATCCCATTTGGGTCAGCAATTTCCAGTGCTCCACTTTTTCTTTTATTACCTTGTGGCAAATGAAGGAATAAATTTATATGTAGGACTGGATTATTTCTTCATTATGTAATTAAGAGACTGGACATCCTGGACAGACATACTTTCAGTTGAAATAATTGAGATTAGATTGAGTGGATGATATATTTATTATACTAGACACACATCTCTGTGAGTGAGAACTACTTCTTCATCTCTCTTCTTAGCAGGCTTACGTTGGATTTGAGTGGGAACTGATTTCTGCTCTCACCATAGTGCCACTGCAGCTTATTAATGTACACCAGACATGTTCTCACCACATTTGGAAACTGTTTTTGTGAAATGGCAGACTTTATTAAAAATTATGGGGCGCACTTCTCTATTAATGTGCAACCAATGGGATCATTTTGTAATGCACGGCATTACAATAACAACAATAAAATAACAACAACAAAAGGAGAGGCCTGTGTTCCAGGGATCAGGCCTAACTGGAAGTCACATGGGGGAAGGGATAGATTGAGATTCATTTCTTTCCCACACCTATGAGCTATTACACTAAAATGTGGCAACCCCCCTTAAAGATTAAAGGACCATTTCTTTAATGCATTTGGAGAGGGACTGAGACCAGAACATGTACACTTAAGGTCCAGTTCCTTCTTCCCATAGTCCCTGGGCAGGAGGAGAACTAGCAGCAGGCCTCTTTCTTTTAGAACTAATTCCAAGCCCTGGCCAGCTGAGTGTCAAAAATCCCCGCCCCCCCCAATTTCATGATGTTCTCTGATGCCATGTTCTTTGGCAGTGTTGTTGAAGCAGCACGCAGATCTAGTTTCTACTGGTTTTGGTGCTGGCTTGACCCCCACTCAACTAGCCGTTTGTCTACCACCAGTGGAGAATGTCTACTCAGTCTTCAATACCATTTGGACTCCAAATGTGTCCCAAGGATCAACCATTACTTTACTGATATAGGGAATGTTGGGATGCAAATCACACTGGGATGCAAATCTGTCCACTGTCTACTCAGGCTTGCAGCGGATCTTCAGGGTCTCAGGTAGAGTTCTGATACAGCATCTACTGCTTTATCCTTTTTATGGGAGATGCTGGGACCTTCTGTAAGCCAAGGAGAGATGTTCTTTCACTGAGTCAAGGCCTCAAGATTTAGCAGAGTTGTTCAGTCATGTCCTGGAAGTTGCAGGGTTTTGTTTTGAGGGTTGTGACAGCACTTTGGTATTAGCTTGTGTGTTTGTTCTTACACCTCCAAAGCATGTTCTCATCATGTGCATTTTGTAAATAAAAGTGTGTTTGTGTAAAGTGTTGTCAAGTCACAACCGACTTATAGTGACCCATAAGGTTTTCAAGACAAGAGGCATTCAGACGTGGTTTGCCACTGCCTTGCTCTGCACAGCGACCTCGGACTTCCCTGGTGGTCTTCCATCCAAATACTAACAAGGGCCAAGCCCTTCTTCCAGGATCTAGCCAGCCTGGGACTGGGCCATCCAGGTCAGGGCTTGTAAATAATGAGAGTATTCTAAAGGTGCTATTATGTCTCCACTGCTGCCTCCCTCAACAAAAGTTTCCTCTTGAAAAGGTTGCTCTGAGCTTTCTGTTTTTGGGGAGGAAGGAAGCATGAAACAATATGATCTGAAAAGTCAATGCTAACTTCTCTGTAGTAAGGGTGCTAGGAGGATGCAGGCCGAGACAGCAAATGAGGGAGTGGAACAGAAGCTCAGGCTTGCTGCAGGCATCTTTCTTACCTGCTGAACAGACTAAGAGCAGGTCAAGAGCACACCCTCAGGGAGCAGTAAAAGCCCAGCTAAAATGTACTTCTCGCGTCAAATGGCCAAATAATATCCCAACAAGTTGAACAGGGCTTCATGATTCTTCGCTGTTCGGTCCCCGTAGCACAGCCCAACAAATCATCATCTCTTACAGGAAAAGCAGATTACACCCAGTGTGTTGAGGAGACCAGAGATAGGGAGATTAGAATGATGAGATTACATTACACTAGAAAGCCATATATCTTTCACTGTGTGATGGGAGGGGTTGTGGGGGCATCCTCCCGCATTACAGGGAAATCCAGCCAAACTGTCAGCCAGTATCCCTGCTACACCAGCTGCTAATGGAGCAGCCTGGTCCACTGCAGACTGTGCCGCTTTTACCAATGTCCCCTCCTATGCCCAGAATGCAGGGAAAGCAAGACAGCCTTTTCATTTTCAAGATCCCTGGTCCATAGCACAGTTTAGCAGGCATAAAAAGAATGGGGACTGGGGAAAGGAAATTGACTCAAGGTGGCAGGACAGATAAAGTGTGAAGAGATGACACAGGCAGTGATTAAAGATCAGAATCATAGCTTTTGGGGGGATGGGAAAGCTGAGCTTGGCCATACGACTTCACAGATTAGCAGAAGATGACCAATCATGGCAACCTAAAAAGAGTCATGCTCTTCTAAGTCCATTTACTTCAATAGACTTAGAAAGGTGTAACTCTGCTTAGGACTGCATTACTGGAAAACCTGGATTCTGTACCTGGGCAAATTATGCCAATATAACCAGTTGACATACATGTGCATGGCTTATAGAATTGATTCCACTCTTTTTAACTACAGGGAATGACACCTCTCTGAAGTCTGGTGAAGGCCTCATCCTGCTGGTCTCTGGGATTTCGCTAGACCAGGGGTCCCCACCACCATGGTACCTGTGGGCTCCATGAACACCTTTCCTGGTGCCTGCCAAGTGTTTTTAGGAAATGGGTGGGACTTCTGCACAGCAAAGATTCTGACTGGCCACTGGAGATCTGATTGTCAGTGCAAATTCAACCCATCATTGCTTCGGCAGCAGCTGCCACCACAGAAGAAGGTTGTTCACTGTATGGCTGAAGACGAGCTTTGTGTAAGCAAGAAAATGAAAAAAAAATGTTAATTTTAAAAGGCATCTGATTAAGCAGAGCTTCTGTCTGATATGTTAACGAGTTATAACTTTATACCTCACCTCACTCCTTGACATGTTGTTGGTGCCATGTACTGGAGCAACTACTTTGTAGTTGTGCCCATCACCCTGTGTCAGAATTCCAAAGGTGCCCAAAGCCTCAAAAACACTGGGGGCCTCTGCACTGCGTGTGTGTGTGTATATAAAATGCCATCAAATCGCAGCTTTGTGATGACCCCATAGGGTTTTCAACACAAGTGATTAAGCAGAAGTTGTTTGTCTTTGCCTTCCTCTGCAAAGTCTTCATAGGTGGTCCTCCCTCCAAATACTGACCTTGGTTAGCTTGTGAGACCTGAAGAGATCCAGCTATATTATACCATCCCACATCCCCACCCTGAATGAGACACTTTCATATATGCCTACCCCATCTGTCGTAAGGGCAGAGGTCTGGTTGCTTGGATGCTTTCCCGGCATGTTTGTACAAACTGTGCAGCATCTCTCATTAGCCTTTCCGAAAGAAAGCCACCTGCCTGTTATCTTGATGCCAGGCTGATGGCCTGAGGCTCTCACAATGACACTGCTGGTGAGACAAAATCATTTACCCGTGGGACTTGGCATCCACAGTGTCCCCTTTGAAATGGGGCCACTGCACGGACAAAGCTGCTATACATGCTTATTGAGCACACATGCACAACATCCACCTCGGCTATGGCTCTCTAGTGTGCTAAGCAAGCACACACAGCTGCTTTGCGCAGGTAATAGCCCAACTGAAAACAAGATGCTGGGCACATGAAAACTCCCACAAGTCAGTTGATCAGCCCTGCAAGCAGCACATTTAAATAAGGACTGAGAATAAAGTGCTAATTTTTATTAACAGCTAATTGGGCTTATTTCTATAAGCAGCAGAGGTCAAAGTCAACAATCAGTAAAAAATGGCTCAGGCCTTTGGGATATTATCACTCTCTGTTAGCTAGCTAAAAGTTCAGCATGCTCCTTTTGGGGACAGAATCTTCAGAGGCAAGCGGACCAGAACCCACTTTGAAAAGTGAAGGAGCCACAGTTCTAGATGCCTTTTTACAAAATGAAAACGAGATTCCAGTGCATATAGGACCATAGAGCTAATCCAGATCTTCTGAAGCCTGTTTCCCAATGTTATGGTGACAAACCCGGGTCTGCTTCTGAGTGGTCACTCAGCGCTTAGCAGGGAGCCAAACCCAGCCCTGGATTTTGAATGAAGATCCCCGTATGACATATGCATTTGCCAATAAACATTTGTCATAACCTTAATTCAGCTCAAGTGTACATCTGAAAAATATAATGTGAGAAGCTCTGTGGCATAGATGTGACATCATCGTATCCAGGGGTCTTTTCATAGAAAAATAGCCGCAGGAGCTCATTAGCATATGATATGCTAATGAGCTATTAGGCTATTAGCATATGCCACGCCCCCTGACATCACCGGAAGTAATATAAGAAGGGGAAGCAAAAGGGGGGGAGGCATCTTCAAAAGCCTCCCCTTCCTTTCCCCAACTGGCCTGGGTGGGGGAGCTAAGAGAGAAGGGGTTTAAAGTTTAAATGCCTTCTCATGAGAGTTGGGCCACAGAAGGAGGAAAGAGGGAAGGAAAGAGAGAGAGTAGAGAGAAGGAAAGAAGGAGGGAAAGAAAGAGAGGGAAGAAGGAAGGAAACAGGGAAAGGAGGAAAAAAGAGAAGAGAAGAAGGTGGGAAAGAGGAAAAGGAGGGAATGAAGGAAATTTGGTGGCAATTTGGCCCCATTATATCCTATGGCCCTTTGAAGTCAATGGTGAAAACATAGGGCATATTCTGGAGGCTGGAGGGGAAGGGATTCGAGAGAGAGGCTCCAAACTCACAGGGTAACTTATGGAGCCTCTCCCCAAGATACCCACCAAGTTTCAAGAACATTGGACCAGGGGGTCCAATTCTATGGGCCCCCAAACAGGTTGCCCCTATTCCTTCCATTGTTCTCTATGATCCAATGTTCCTGAAACTTGGTGGGTATCTTGGGGAGAGGCTCCATCACCTACCCTGTGAGTTTGGAGCCTCTCCCTCAAATCCCCTCCCCTCCAGCCCCCAGAATATACCCTATGTTTTCACCATTGACTTCAATGGCCCATAGGATATAATGGAGCTGAAACTGACATTTGGCTGCCTGTCAGCTGCGCTCCGGTGCGCTCCCACCCCAAAAGACCCCTGATCGTATCCAGCATTTCCCTTGCCAGGGTCAAGGAAATGCTGGACAGCCTGACGTCCTATCATACATTTCCCTAAAGATTGGAGAGAGGGAATGTCAGCAGCCATGCATTCTCACACAATTATCTAGTTAGTTTTTCAGAATGCAAAAGTCTTATCTACCAGATAACCTAATGAAATATGTCTTCACATGCCATTGTTTGCCTTTAGGCAGAGGGACTGGCATTGCTGCTTAAAGTGCTAAGGCAGAGGTCTACTCTCTTGTTAAGCCTGTGAGCACTTTAGAAATCTGGGGAATGGAGTGAGGGTAGAGTTGCCAGGCATGGCAACTGTCAGAAGATATGGGAGGTGGAGACTTTTAGACTGCCGGGGGGGGAGGAATTGGCATGACCAAGAAATGATGCCATTTTGCTAGGGGTGACACTCTAGCATTTGCCCCAAACTCTATGGTTTACCCAGTATGTTGATGATGTCACTTTCAGGTTTCCTGAAGTATCATCATTGCAACGGGGATGCCAATCACAACCCCCACCCCCATTTTCCCTGTGCATTTCCCCCCACCAACTTGCTGAGCAGCAGTGGGCAATGGGAGCTGGTAATGGGAGATCCCCCGCCCCCAGTGGGAAGCTGTGCAAACAACCAAAATAATCTGTCACGCTGTACAAATCACACTTGAGACTACTGTCTTCTTATACAGTTCTGCTTACAATCATAAATGATACGCATAACAAATGGTTTTGCCTCCATGCATAAATCACATCTGTACCAGTTGAATAGTGACCTAATAGTCCTTGAAAGTACAAGTCTCTCTTCAGAATGATGCGGTCACCAGCTCATAGTGCAGAGAAGAGTTTCCAAAAGAAAACACGTAGTAGCCCACATGGGCTTAAGACTAGGTTGCTTTGCCATTTCTTAGGGCTTCATCAGGCCACTTTTCTTAGTGACAGAGTTTAACCCAGCTCTGGCAAGATTCAAAATGACATGAAGTCTACAAGTATGTTCCAAATAGCTAGGAATCAGAGCCTGTACAGTGTGACAGATTATTCTGGTTATTTGTTTGCACAACTGTATTCGCTGTATTTCCATTTTTGTATGGTTGTTAACCCAGCAGATGTTGGGAAGCCTAAGTGATTGGGTTCTTGTGGGAGGCAATCACAAAATGGCTGCCATCGAATGCTGGGGCTAATCACTGGATGTTGGGAGGTTCCAAACTGAGCATGATCCTGCTTCTGAATGGGTACCTCCTACAAGCACCAAGGTGATGCCTCTTGGGTTCTTCTGAAGCATCTAGTGGAAAACCAGGACTGACTCTTTGTCATGGGGAAAAATACTTTGTCGAAGAAGTGACTAGGCACCAAGAAACCCTTTGGCGGGTGTCATTGTGTGCATGAAAACCATATTGGTGATTACTGGGCTAAGGCCTTAAAGAAGTTGAACAAGTACATTGAATTATGATTTCAATGCATATTGAAATATCCATACTCACTCCTAAGACTGGTTCACACATGCAAATCCATGGCTCTCAGTTTCCCATTTCCCATTATTAAGCAACATCAGTATTAATGCCATGGTTCTGATCGATGGTCAATGGTTTGTTTTTCTTCTCCTCCTAGCTCATTGATTATTTTAAATTTTACTCCATTTTCCCCCGTTCATTTTCCCCTGACCTTGTTCCTGCCTGGTTTATCTAAGCTTGTTCAGAGCCATTTGTTTTATTCGTCTTCTCTATTGATTGCACAGGGCTTGCTTGTTTAGATGTATAATAAATAATAAATATCATTATATTATTATCCACTGAATGTACTATTGAAGGGAATATATTAGCCGTGGCAAACCATCTTGTGTTTACTACAAGGCTGGCCAGATGAGCTTCCGCTGGTCCCAAGCAGCAGTCCTATCTCAGCATAATGAGCTACAAGCCTTTGGTTGGACCTGCTGATCTGCTTCTTCATCAGACCTTCTGGAATTCACGATACTGAACAGAGATGTGGCTCTGAAACAGGCAAACCAAATCACTCTAGTAGCTAAGAGCCAGAAGTGGAGTGGTTGGAGAGTCAGACTAGGTAGGAGGAGGAGGAGGAGGAGGTGATTGGATTTATATTCCACCCTTCACTATCTGAAGGAGTCTCAGAGTGGTTTACAATCTCCTTCCCTTCCCCTCCCTACAACAGACACCCTGTGAGGTAGGTGGGGCTGAGAGACCTCTTTCAAGGACTGCTCTTAAGAAAACAGCTCTGAGAGAACTTGTGACTGACCCAAGGTCACACCAGCAGCTGCATGTGGAGGAGTGGGGAATCAAACCTGGTTCTCCCAGATTAGAGTCTGTGCTTCTAATCACTACACCAAACTGGCTCTCAGGTTCCCAGGTTCCAATCCCCACTCAGCTGTGGAAGTGTGCTGGCTGGCCTTGGGCCAGTCAGTCAGTCACACACACTCAGTCTAAACTACATCGCAGGGCTGTTGTGAGGATAAAAAAGGAAGAGAGGCAAATGATGTAAGCTACTTTAGGTCTCCATTGGGGAGAAAGGTGAGGCATAAATGAAGTAAATAAATTTCCAGCAATTTAAAGCTGTTGAGTTGAAATGCCCATGATTTGGAACTCCTCTAAATGGAAGGGTTGTTCACAAAATTTTATGTTCAGGCTCAGTTCTATGCAGTGGAAAACAGAGTCATGGAAAGCCAAATGCTTGTCAAAACAAAACAAATGGAAAACACTTTTTCTGCACCACAATTTTTTTCCTTTGAAATATTTACACCCACAAGTCATACAAGCTCATCGACAGTCACCTTCCCAAACTGATTGTGCTGTTCCTTTTGCTTTGAATGTGTTACTCACTAACATTTGCTAGCAGCAGTCCAGGGAGAAGTTAATAATAAAAAAGCCTTAGCCAATACTGTGAGATTATGCTTGTCTCCACAGAGAGGCCAGTGGGGATTAGAGCTAAACCCCCAGTGACAGAACCATCATCTTTACTGGCAATTATAACAGTGCTGAAGCCTGAGAGGAATGTCTTGGAGGGCAAGAAGAGGATCTGAGCTTCAATTCATTCGAAAGACTCACAGGAATCCATCTCAGGATTTTCTGCCAGCTCATAAATGATCCTAGAGAGCTTTCTCTGTCAGAAAACACTGCATACCAAGGACACTGGTAGGCTTTCATGCAGTAAGGATGCTCCTTGGGACTTGGATTACTTGAGGGCCTGACATTATTTGATCTGTGCTTCTCTTCATGTGATACAGTCCAGATTGCATGTTTTGACTGGTGTGATCAACATGAGATGACTTTCCCAGGAGATTTTGGTGCACTGAACTAGTCTTGTGACTTGCTGTCAGGTTGCAGCTCTGCTGTGTGCTGCTACAATCTCTGTTTCTCAGAGCCAAATGGCACATTATGGCTCCAAACCTAAGAATGCTTTCCTGGGAGTAAGCCCTATTGAAATGCTTGGGGCTTGCTTCTGATTAGACCTGCTTAGGATTGCTCCTTGTATGTTGTTGCTTCTTTATTCATTTTCCCTCCTTTTTTTTAAATGCAAAATAATTGTGGGCAGATTCAAAGTTGAATGGAGGACTGGTGTGAGAGGCAGCTCCCTAAGCATTTCCCTGCCACCCATTTATTTGTTTACAACTGTCCTTCCAGAACTACCTTTCTCTGTACAGGAGAGAGAATTAGAGGGATCCCATATCTCTTACATTGTGGGCATAAAAGCAGCTGGGGTGGGGAGATTTTCGTGAACACATGGTGGGCAGAGATTTTGCAAGCCTCTCAGCCTGTTGCTCTTCATCTCAACCTTGCACCCTCCTTTCATTTGCTTTGCATTGAAAAATAGGGATGGTGGTGGTAGAAATAAGGTAGTTCGGCTTTCAAAGATTTTCTTCAGATTGGTAGCCATGTTAGTCTGTAGCAGCAAAATAAAATTGGGAGTCCAGTGGCATTTTAAAGACTAGAATTTATTCCAGCACAAGCTTTTATAAGTCAGAGCTCACTTTATCAGATGCATGTTTATCTATCTTTATGCTCCAAGCTGCAAACAACAGAAAGCTGGGGAGAGGGAGAGATGCTATAGAGAGTCCCACTGAAAATATCCAATTGAAAGAGGAATCAATCCACTTGGAGTGGATGAGAACCACTCCCAACTGCTGATAGGCAAAGTAGGATTAACATGAAGTAGACAAAGTACACTCAACATAAAATAAATCTAATGCAGAATTAACCATGATTTGCAGGCTGAGTTACAGAAGTAACTAAGATCGGTAATGTTATGTATTCAGTTTACTGTGTTATTAGATGTGAGCTTAGGTCACAGCTCCATAGAAGCCCAGCATTCTAAAATATGCAACCAGATTGGTCAATGCTGCAAAAAGACCAATCCGGAGAGACCTTGACTTTCGGCGGGAACAGTTCTCATTGATTCCAAGCACTGTTTTATGATTGGACGTTATTGTTTCAGGAGGTGTGGTTTTCCTAGCTCAAAATGTATATAGTTGGCTTGTTCAGTGTGCTGTTTGTTGTGTTCTGAGCTGAATAAAGAAATAATTTGTTTGAACACTGCCTTGATCTCAGTACATAATACTGGCGACGAGGATGGGATTAAGTGGGTAGGCAGCCCCACAGAAACAGAGCTGATCACTGCAGTGAGCAAGGAATTGTTGCCTTGGCCCCTCAAGAGAAACCAGCATACAGACACCACCGCTCCAGAGTGACACTATGATGGCCACCAAGGGCCAATTCAAGCCATTCGATGCAATCACTGAGGACTGGGACACATTTGTCTCCAGATTTGACTTCTACAGCACAACTAATGAGATCATCGCTCCAGACATAAAGAAAGCCACATTTCTCAGCGTCTGTGGAAAGAACATTTTTGATATGGCTAGGACATTAGTGGTGCCGGCTGAGCTCAAGGCAATGGCATTCACTACGATTACAGACAAACTGCATGAGTATTTTACACCCAAGCCGTCTGAGATTGCATGTTGGCACACCTTCCACAAGTGCAACCAGGCCAAGGGTGAGTCCATAGCCGAGTATGTGACTGTACTCTAAAAAATAGCGCGACAGTGCAATTTCGCAGACCTATGTGACGGACTCCATGACAGGCTAGTATGCGGCCTGATAAATGAAAAGCTACAATGCCAGCTTTCTGCTAAAAGAGAACTTACATTTCAATCAGCATACGAAGAAGCTGTTGCTGCAGAATCTGCTGACAAATCAACCAAAGCGGTGCGACAGTCCAGAATGCCACCAGAGTCTCATAAGATGCAACTGGTGCATCAAGAGAGTGTGGAAGACACTGACAGCAAGGATGACAGAGTTCACCGAACTCAAGCCGAGAGTCGCAAATGCTACAATTGGCAACCTGCTACTAGAACAAACTGTGCTAGTTGTGAGGGTGACCATGAACGCTGGAAGTGCTGATTCCATGAGGTCGTGTCATAATTGCAGAAGGACGGGACACTTCACCCGGGTCTGCCATTCATCAAAGGTCAAGGGGTCACTTCACACGTCACTGAGCAGACTCCGTCCGCCACCAAAGTACACTCCTAAATCTACTGATTGTCATTCGACATATGAATGTCTCCACTACTCGTGAGTGGCAAGTACGCACCTGCAAATGAAGAACAAAATAAAAGTGACAGCCGTCCTTGACATGCCCTGCGAGATGGACGTCGATTCGGGATCAGCGCTCACTATCATCTTGATGCAGACATTATGCCGGCTGTTTCCCAGATGGAACAGATGACAACTCGAGCCTTCTGACTTTCACTTAGTCGATTTCCAGAGACAGCGCATCCCGGTTGCAGGAATCAGCAAATTCATGGTGTGCTACAGAAGGTTCTATGGCCCCCTGAGGGCTATAGTGGTTGAGGGACACTGTGCTAGTCTCTTGGAACTTGATTGGTTCGATGCGCTAGGCATCCATGTAGTGGGAGTGCAACAAGTCTCCCACGACAGCTTGGACTCTGTGTGTAAAGACTTTCCTGCAGTATTTGATGGTTCCCTGGGTTGCTACACAGGATCCCCAGTTTCATTCAGCCTTGACCCCACAGTAACACCTATTTGTCTGAAAGCTCATTGGGTGCCCTTCGCCTTAAAGCCGCGTATCGATGACGAGCTAGACCACCTCATCGCACAGGGAGTGCTGGAGCCAGTATCGCATGTGAGGTAGGAGACCCCTATCATCATGCCCATCAAACCCAACGAGTCAGTGCGAATCTATGCAGATTACAAGTTCACAATAAACAAGGCTCTGCAGCAACACGTGTATCCACCTCTTAGCACCATTGGCCGAGGGCAAGATCTTTGCCAAACTTGACCTAGCACAGGCATACCAACAATCGTCTGTCACTCCAACCATGGCAGAGGCCCAAACTATTGTCACGCACTGTGGGGCATTCAAAGTTAACTGCCTCCAGTTCGGGGTGAGCATAGCCCCGGGACTTTTCCAAGGCCTTATGGAAGGTCTTCTTTGGGACATTCCTGGCATCGTCCCATAGTTTGATGATGTCTTAATAGCTGGCACATCCACAGAGGAACTGTCTGCATGCCTTCGACAGGTCCTCCACTGATTCCAGGACACAGACCTCAAGGTGAAGTGTGAGAAGTGCCAGTTTGGAGTTCCACAAGTTGAGTTTTTGGGGTTCCTCATTGACAGTGATGGGGTCCATCCAACGGAGAGCAAGGTCAAGGCGATCCACAGTGCACTGACCCCTACTTCAAAGAAAGAGCTCCAATCATTCCTCGGCCTTCTGAATTTCTATCACTCATTTCTGCCACATAAAGCATCTGTAGCAGAACCATTGCATCGCCTGTTGGAAAACAAGTCGCAGTGGAGCTCGGGGTCAAGTCACGCCTGAGCATTTGCTGCTGTCAAGGACTTACTATTGTCCAACTCAGTCCTCACGCATTTTGACGAACGGCTACCGCTTATCATGGCCGCTGATGCCTCACCCTACGGAATTGGCGTGGTCCTGAGTCACTGTTTGCCTGATGGTCGAGAGATGGTCGTGTATTTCTCCAGAACCTTGTTGTCCGCTGAGAGGAACTATGCCCAAATCGACAAGGAAGCACTCACCCTTGTTGCTGGCGTAAAGAAATTCCATGATTTCATGTACAGTCAACAATTCTAGATTGCAACTGAACACAAGCCTCTGTTGGGATTATTCACCCCAGACCACCAGACTCCTCAGTTCATGTTTCCCAGGATGCTCCATTGGTCTGTATTCCTATCTGCCTACACCTATGAACTGTCCCACTGGCTGGGGAAGGCCATTGGCCATGCTGACGTGCTCAGCCACCTGCCTATCTGGGCCCCGGCACTAGATCCCTCTCCTGCCTGTGAAGTAATGGCTCTTGAGGAGCTACCACAGCCTCCACTACATGTGTCTGATGTTGCCACGCAGTCCGCCAAGGACCCCACCATTTCCCAGGTCCTGAACTGGGTGTGGAGGGGGTGGCCAGCTGGCAGTTAGACTACTGTGTTCCTGGTGTACAAGTCACGGCAACACAAACTGTCAGTCCACAAGGGATGCCTCCTCTGGGGGAACTGTTTGGCCATTCCCCCCAAACTTCACTGCCAGGTGTTAGAGGCCTTACATGTGGGACACCCCGGAGTGGTGCGTATGAAGGCATTAGCCCACAGCTACATCTGGTGGCCATACCTGGATCAAGAGATTGAAGGATGGGTCCCTGCCTGCCAAGAGTCATGACTGGAGCCACCTCAGGCACCAGTGCAATGCTGGGAGACCACCCGAGTGCCCTGGACCCACCTGCTGACCCTTTTCAAGAGCAAACCTTTTTGACTATCGTGGACTCGTTTTCCAAGTAGCTAGAAGTAGTCTCAATGTCTGTAATGACATTGGCATCGGTCATTAGGGCATTGCGCCGCATCTTTAGCACACATGGACTGCCCAAGACAATGGGACACAATTCACATTGGCCGAATTTCAGAAGTTCATGGATGCCAGCACGATCTGGCAAATCATGGTCGCCCTGTTCCATCTGTCCACAAACGGACAGGCTGAAAGAATGGTCTACACTATGAAGGACACACTGCAGAAACTAGTCTATGGTGACTGGAGCCATAGACTAGCCAAATTCTTGTTGCAGCAGCACATAATGCCACATATGACTACTGGGCGGAGCCCAGCGGAACTTCTGATGAACCACCATTTAACTACGGTGCTAGACTGCCTGCACCTGGACCTCACATCTGACTGACTGCTACAGTGAGAGGCTCCTGAACCCCTCCGATCCTTCCAACTGGGCAATCTCATCTACGCCCGGAACTACAGCGATGGGCTAGTGTGGATTTCAGCCACAGTAACCACCAGCACCAGGCTGGTTTCCTATGTGGTGTCCACAGCTGAGGGGAGAGGCCTGCACCGGCACCTTGACCAGCTTCGGTGATGCTGGGCCAGGAAGCGGAGCCAGCGGATCCAGATGACCAGGGGGGAGAGTTTACAGACTGCAACGTTCCCCAGCCTATGAATTGCAATGCTCCCCAGCCAACGTATTGCAATGCTCCCAGCCAATTACCGGGTCGGAGGCAGTAGTGGCTCCCTCGCCTGACATGGAGCGCAAGAACTCTCTAGCGTGGGCACTGCCCTTTGAGCTGGAGAGTCCCGGCATAATGGGTCCTGACTGCATTATGGACTGTCAGCCATGCAGTTCCATCAGAGATCCTACACTGTCTGCTGGGGAACCACAGCGCTCCCAATGAGTAAGAACTTGCCCCCATCATTTGCAAGATTATGTGTGCTAACTTAGGGGGGAGGAGTGTTATGTATTCAGTTTACTGTGTTATTAGATGCGAGCTTAGGTCACAGCTCCATAGAAGCCCAGCATTCTAAAATACGCAAGTGGATTGATCAATGCTGCAAACAGACCAATCCGGAGAGACCTTGACTTTCGGCAGGAACAATTCTCATTGGTTCCAAGCACTGTTTTATGATTGGACGTTATTGTTTCAGGAGGTGTGGTTTTCCTAGCTCAAAATATATATAGTTGGCTTGTTCTGTGTACTGTTTGTTGTGTTCTGAGCGGAATAAAGAAATCACTTGTTTGAACGCTGCCTCAATCTCAGTACATAATAGGTAAGCAGGCCTGTAGCCAGGATTTTGTAATTCAGAGGGCCTTTCAATAAGTTGGGGGGCATTGACATCATTTTGGGAAGCAAGCCATGCTTGGGGAAAGGGTAGCAGCAGCGGAGGGCTAGATGGAAGTTGTGGGGCCTTGGCAGGAAGTCGGGGGGGGGGGCGGGCCCCGAAATGCCCCAATGTAGCTATAGGCCTGTCTGTAAGGGGTGGGTTGCACTAAGGTATGAGCACCTACAAGGAGTAAAACATGATAGTTCCTAGTTAAGACCTGGCTAAGAGGCAGTGTTAAACCTGATGATTTTTCAGAATCTAACAGATATGTTTTCTCAGAATAATCCAGGCCCCCAACTTCACATATAAAGATGTCTTTTGGACCCCAGTGGTACTCGAAGCAGTAACTATTCATGAATGCTCATTGTGCCTTGTGATGGATCAATCCACCCCAAGATTAGAGAGACAGCCGTTTCTCCAGCTATGCCAACTGGTAACCCAGAAGAGGGAGCACAGAAGCATGTCTTCCATCTTGCAAGCAGAAATTAAGAAGCAAATATCCTCCATTAGCCACAGCCCGAGGTCATGTCCTCATCTTACCCAGATCTCCTGGATAATTCTGGGTAGACGTTTCTTAGTTCTGCCTCCAAACTAGTACTGATTCCATGCAAGCCTTTGCAAACAGGGCATTTGCTGAGACATTTGCATTGCTCAGGACATGCCATCTTCTTTCTTCGTTTCTTCACCATTAGTTCACTGCAGGTCAGCTTTGCTGCCTTCAACCTTTTTTTTTTTAAAGGAACAGAACAAAACATGACTCTGTTCTTGGCAATGGAACTGATGGCTCTGACCAAGCACAAACACAAGACCATTAACTAGACGAAATGGGGGGTTGTGAAAACAAACCCTACTTTGTCTATTCTTCCCCTCCCCTAGAAGCTCATTATCCTCCATGAATCAGCAGCAGCAGCTCACATAACTCCCCCCCCCCAGCATGACAAGCAGTCAAGGCAGCAAAAAATGCAAAGACAGAAATCTTGCTCTCATACAGGAGGCTTTAATTTTTTATTTTTTTTTTTAAAAATGCTTCTCTCAATTTGCACAGCCCAGGGGTCTTGGCAACTTCAGGGAAGAAGGATTCCGCATCATTATTTCCATCCCATGCAGAGCTGCATAGACAGTATTTCGGGGGGGGGGGAAGGATTGAAATAAATTCCACCAAGCATTAAACATCCGTTAGCCTGCAAGACTCAGCCTGAACAAGACACTAATTGTGTATCTGCTGCTGAAAATGGCAGCTGTGCAAATAGTTTCCCCACTTTCTCATAATGTCTAGCTGAAACTATCTATATTGTGGCATCACACTGCACTGCATTGTCATTTGGCAGCGGCAGCCAATGATTGTGATGGAGCAATGGGGATGTCGTGACATCATGACATGGTTGAATATGATCGGACGTGAGGAGTGGAGGAGCTTGATACATGTCTACCTTTTTGATTATGGATGTCCAGTTAGCGCTTTGTCTGGTCTGGACCTTGGGGATCTCCATGATCATTTTTCCTTTACACTTTGCATTTGGGTATCTAAACCACAGAAAATACCCTCTCTCCCTTTGAGAGTAAGATACACTTGTTTTAATCGCTGCTTTTCTCTGTGAAATTCGCAAAAGTGGCAAGGAGGAAGGCATCAGATGACAGTCTCCCTGTATTTCCCTGAAAAAAGAAACAACTTAAGTGCACATCTGCCATTCTCAAAAGACACAAGGAGGAACATGTATATTCTAAACCCATGGGCAAAATATACAATAAGAAGCAACAGGGCAGATATCTTTTTAGTGGCAAGTTCCAAGCACTCAAACAGTCATAATTCCACAGTATCAGAACTTTATAAAATATACTGGTCTCTCCCTCTCTTGTCTGTTCCACACACAAACCTTTAATTAGAGACTATGGAAGTATGACTGACTTTGGACCAGCCACATACTCTCAGCCTAACCTACCTCACAGGATTGTTGTGAGGATACAGTGGAGAGAAGACCACTATGGGTGTCTGTTGGGTAGAAATGTGGGGTATAAAAGAAGCAAATAAATAAAGCCTGTAACATAAACACTGCTGATCTATAATTTCCTTTACATTTTTTCCCAATCTAGTGAGACTTGTTGATTGAACCGCTGATGAAGCAAGTTAATTTAAATTTGATCTGTCCCAGCAACTGGATTCAAAGCCTGAGGTAGGGGCGTGCACTTCAAAAATTTCATTTTCATTTTGTTCTGTTATTTCAGAAAAAATCATGATTATCATTTTCATGAAATTACCTATGGAAAATTTGGCTTCCTGGAGTGGAGTACGTTTACCAAATGGAACCAAAATACGTGTGAGCCTAGTTCTCCCTCTCTACCAAAGACCTCCCAAGTTTCAAATGAATTGGACAGTGCAGTCTGATTTTACAGACCCCTGAATGAAGTGTCCTCCAGCTATTGCTTTCTAAGGGATAAATAGCACATTTTTTCCAAGTTGCCCCAATTGAACCTTTCATCCCATTGTTTTCAAAACTGGAGGAATTCTATTGCACCTCCTTTAGTAAGACCCCTCTCCCTCAATTTCAAAAAGTGACAACAGGGTCCCATTTCAGGGACTCCTCCATAGAAGGGCCAGCTTGGTGTAGTGGTTAAGAGTGGCAGACTCTAATCTGGAGAACCAGGTTTGATTCCCCACTCCTCCACATGAAGCCAGCTGGGTGACTTTGGGTCAGTCACAGTTCTCTCAGAACTCTCTCAGCCCTACTTATCTCACAGGGTGTCTGTTGTGGTGAGAGGAATGGAAGATGATTGTAAGCCACTCCAAGACTCATTTGGTAGTGAACAGTGGGGTATAAAACCAACTCTTCTTCTTCTCCAGGTTGTGCCTGGGGATTCTGTGGAATTACAGCTCATTTTCAGACTACAGAAATCAGTTTCTTTGGAGAAAATTGATGCTTTAGAGGGTGCACTCTATGGCATTCTACCCTACTGAGGTCCCTGTCCTCCCCAGGCTCCATCCCATTCTTCAGAAGTTTCCCAAACTGGATCTAGCAACCCACTCCAACAACCCTTGCTAGTGGCCGCAGGGGACCTGGCAACCCTAGCTCCTAGCTGCCTTCCTGTCCATTGACAAAAATTAGGGCCATTTTTCAGAAGTTGCAGGCAGCCATATTGGCCTGAGCCCAATACAATACAAAATAGTACAAGCTTTTGAGTTCTCCAGGACTCATCTGGATAGATTTGTTATTAATCTCCCCCAAGGAAGTGTGGGAAATGTTTCAAGCCATGAAATAGAAGGCTGCAAGATCATGGCCTGAAACATCTTCTCCTCTCCCTTTGGGGGAGGAGTTAATAACAAACATCCAGTCTGATGAAGAGTTCTGGAGAACTCAGAAGCTTGCGTTCCTTTACTTCCAAGTGTTTTATAGCAAAACCCTTTCTTTAAAAAAGTCTCCATCAACATTTCAATGCACCCCCCAAACTGGAAGGGAGCCAGCAGGTGAGAAGGGTAGTCACACTTGCTAGATGTTTTGAGTTGGATTGTTTATACACTCTGTGTGTGTGTGAAGTGCCATCAAACTGCTTCCAGCTTATGGCGACCCTGTGAATTAATGACTTCCAAAACAGTCTATTATTATCAGCCTTGCTCAGATGGCTTCCTTTATTGAGTCAATCCATCTCATGTTGAGTCTTCCTCTTTTCCTGCTATGCTCAGCTTTTCCTAGCGTTATTGCCTTTTCCAGTGAGTCTTGTCTTCTCATAATATGACAGAAGTGCAATAGCCTCAGTTTAGTCGTTTTAGCTTCTAGGAAACAGGACACAAAAACTACAGGAAAACCTAGCTAATAATAATAATCATCACAATGAATAAAAGTTAAACCAGTCTAAGGTCCTGTATTGGAAGAAGTGAGCAGTGGCTTACGAAAGCTCACCCTACCACAAATTTTGTTAGTCGTTAAGGATATACCTTGTTGATCTGATGTGTGTTGGTGCATGGCAATGAAACCTTAGACATAATTTCCAAAAGACAGGTGCTGATTCTATTTCTCTCCAGGAAGATCAGAAATGCAGGAAATTTTAAGCACCAATTTCAGTTTCATCAGCTTGCAATTTGCCCTTAATACAAGACTTGGCTTATAGAAACGCTGTGAGCTTTCCAACTGCAGCATGGAGCCAAACTGAAACTGCATTCAGCCAAACTCCCTTTTAATTCCTGGGATCCTGCTGCCAGCTCTAAGTCACTATCTGTGACTCTGAGCAATGTTTTGCCTCTTTGAACAGAAAGTCCCTCATTAGAGTAATATTTATCCATACATATGAGTCCAGCAATTACTGTCATGAAAGGGGAACATGTACAAGTGCACTTTGGAAAGCAGTTCTCATCAGGGAGAGGTAGAGAATGGGGAATTTATGGTGCGTGAGGGTCAAGAGGGTTTGGATTGCTATGATACCTTTTCTTCTTTTCCAATGTGCAGTTTGGGGCCAGGAAGTAATCTGCTCCTATTGCCCTGTGCATCTTTTGTGCTGCAGATCAAGACAGAGTATTGTCTGCTGTTCTGTGTTATTGGTGAAAGATATTTCAGGTGATGGTGGAAAGGGAACATGTGGTGGTAGAAGAGGAGGGGACCAGGACCAGAAGCACTGCCATCTTTTCATTTATCAGATGCAAAAACTCCATGGGCATCTAATCATTAGGAGATACGGGTGCTCCTTGATCCATCTGTGTCACTTGAGGCTCAGGTGGCATTGGTGGCTCGGAATGCTTTCTACCAGCTTTGGATGGTGGCCCAGCTACGCCCCTATCTAGATGAAGATAGTCTGGCTTCAGTAATTTATGCTCTGGTAATTTCCAGATTCCAGGTAACAGCGTTCCATGTGCCTTGGTGTTTAATCATGCTGGCCACATGACCACGGAAACATCTTCGGACAGTGCTTGCCCTTCAGCTTTGAAACGGAGATGAGCACCGCAACCCTAGAGTCGGATTTGACTGGCTTTCAAGCAAGGGAACCTTTACCTTTACTTAATTTCCAGACTAGATTACTGCAACACATTCTACATGGGGCTGCCCTTGAAGATGGTTCAGAAGCTGCAGATTACTACCAGGGACCTGGAGGTCTGAATACATAAGACCAGTTTTGGCCCACCTGTATGTTTCCAGGTTTTGGTTTTAACCTACAAAGACCTACATGGCTTGGGACCTCAGTACCTGTTGGAACACCTCTCCCGGGCACAGTCTACTCAGACACTACGATCAGGGGCCCAACTACTCGAGAGGCTCAGAGGAAGGCAACTAGGGGGAGGGCCTTTTTGGTGGAAGTCCCCCGTCTCTGGAACAACCTCCCTACTGTGGCCCAACTGGCGCCAAATCTGCCATCTTTCTGGCACCAGGTTAAGACAGGTTAAGAGCCAGTTTGGTGTAGTGTTTAGGAGCATGGACTCTAATCTGGGAAAACCAGATTTGATTCCTCACTCCTCCACATGCAGCAGCTGGTGTGACCTTGGGTCAGCTACAAGTTCTTTCAAAGCTGTTCTCTTAAGAGCAATTCTCTCTGAGCTCTCTCAGGCCCACCTACCTCACAGGGTGTCTGTTGTGGGGAGGGGAAGGGAAGGGTATTGTAAGCCACTCTGAACCTCCTTTGGGTAGTGAAGGATGGGGTATAAATCCAATCTCCTCTTCCTCCTCCTCCTCTCCTCCTCTTCCTCTTTACAGAAGCCTTTAAAGATTCAGTGCTTTTATCTTTATAAACTTGGAGTGAGGTTGAGTTATTTATCATTAATGAATTAATTGTTGATTTCAAATATCCTATTTTAACACATTGAACAAGTTCCAGAAATACTAGACAGTCTCTACTGAGGTGCTCCCTTCTTCTTCCCCTAGACCTTCAGTCTGTACAAATTCAGTGGCTTTCAAGGAGTGCAAACGGAAGTGCTAGCAGAAGAGGAAGTAAGGTCCACAGCAGAGGCTGTCTAGCACCTGCTGAATTTGTACAAAGATCCAAGTAATGGACACTACTCTGATAGAATGAGAAACCATGGTTTATTTGACCTGTGGTTACCCTGTGCAACCAAAAGCACAGTCTGAAGCAGATAGGGTTGCCAGGTCCCCTCACTGCACTGGTGGTTTTTTTTTTTTTTTGGGGGGGGGGTGTTCTGGGACATCACCGGAAGTTACATCATCATGTTGGCATCATCACATCAGCAACGTTGTGTGGCAATGTCCTGGTTTAATTAACCAATTTATTTATTTATTGGATTTCTATCCCACTCTCCCAGCCAAAGCCGGCTCTATGGTTTTAGGCCAAATTTACCATAGAGGGTTGCCCTCAAACCAGGGCGTTGCATGGGATGTCCTCAGCGTGATGATGTCACTTCTGGATGACATTGTTGCATCAGGGACATAGCACCTGGACGTGGCTGTTTGGGGGAGGGGTTCCTCCCCTGGCCAGCCGGCTGGCAGCAGGCAGAAGCCCCAAAAGGTAGGGGAACCCCCACTGGGACCTGGGGACTGGCAACCCTAGAAGCAGGGTTACATCCTTTTAACTGAAGTCAATGTGGTTAACTCTGTTTAAGACTGCACTGTGTTTTTCCAAAACAGATTAGTAAACTTGGCTGTTCCTCCATGCTCAGCTTGTACGTCTATCAATAATTAACTATGATAAAACACTGTAAGACACTAGTGGTCACCTGTTTTCATATGAGGCAACTAATTCTGTTACAACTGCCCTCCTGGAATGTCCTTTTGCATTGGTTAAATAGGGAACTCACAATACTAAAATGATTTCTAAACTCAGATGCCATGTTGAACCCACCTGCACAACAATTTTTCCATTTGGGCAATGTCTCTTTTGATTTTCTTCCCTGGTTCTAAACAGCTGAGCTAGCTAGGAAATTCAAAAAGTCATACACAAGACATGCTTCACATAGAATTAAGAACCAATGGGAAACCTGCCTCCAATATGGAGCCTTTTTAAACTAATGTTTGGCTTCTCAAATAGCTTATTTCTGAAGATTCATTCACTATGAAGTCCCAAGGTCACTAGCTGTCATTCCCTTAGGAGGCAAGGTTGCTATGACTTAGCAGGTTGCTATAAGCATCCCTTTATTATTAATGATGTATTACTAATTCATCTCCCCCAAGTGTGCTTGACACGTCAGGGAGGATTCAGCCCTGAAAAACTCATTTTCTAAATCTGGCATCTGTTGATGAGGATTGATGAAAAATGGGACCTCTGGAACTTCTATGAGATTTCATAGTTGTCATAAAACCCATAGACAAGATTTTTGACAATCAAGAACAAAGATCCAGTAGACACATTGAGCTTCAATAATTCTCAGTGCAAACTAAACAGAGAGTTGTACCATTTTAAGCCCATTTACTTCAATGGACTTAGAAGGGCTTAACTCTATTTAGGACCGCACTGTTAGGTCCTTTTCCATGTAAGAACATTTCTGCATTATCTTTTACACCATAGAAGTCTCAATTTATTTATTTATACCCCACTTCCAACTTCACTCAAAGAAACTTCTGGGGTGTAATTAATAAAACACAATAATAAAAACACTAAAATCACAAGAAATAACTGAGAAATATAATTATAATATGACAGCAACTGATTTTGCCCCAAATTCATAAATTAAGATAAAAGGCCACAGAACTGAAAGCTCATTGAAATAAAACAGCCTTGCAAAATGTACAGAACTTTACCAGGAAGGCGCTCCACACTTCTGCTCTAATAGGCCATTCCACAGGATGGGCACCAGGACTGCTCTGCTGGAAGCCAAACAAGCCACTGGTAAGTGGGGCCTGCCCCAAATACGTGACAAATCTTCACATTTGCTGCCTAATAATGTCATAAATCACACACACACACAAATACATACCTTAATTCTAGAGGAAACAAATGCTGGGGGAACTGTAGCTTGTAAGAACTCTGATGTTTACATTTATTAAATGCTTCAGTACCTTTCCCAAGTGTTAACTTCTGTGTTAAGGTAATTGAGCCAATTATTGATTTCCCATTTATAACTATAATTCTGTCCTTGGATAGCATTTGTGTTTTCGGGCATATATTCCTCCAGACCAGAATTGGTCGGATTGATGAGATATAGCATGGCTCTCTGTCCCCCTCTATTGGTCATTTTTGAACTCACTCTAGCTTTCGAATAAGGCATACATGCCTACTCAACATCTCAGATCTAGGGAGGTCACTCTTCTTCCCATTCTCCTCAGCAGTGTGGACTTTGCCCAAGTAGTTCACTAGGGAGAGACACCCAGAATGGAATACTGACTGCTGTGCAACCACCAAGCTTTCACACACAAAGAAAAGGAACCTCCATCAACAGGGATGTTTACACATGGAGCCACCAGAGCCAGAACAGAGAATATGCAGACCTGTGAGCTGCTGCTCCATGTGATGGGCTATCAGGACCTAAAGTCCAGATGGCTCCCTGGGTTATGATGGGCTCACAGTCTCCTCATTTCTCCTTATTCACAGTCTGCCTCCTATTGTACGGATGCCAAAGGCCAAGGATGCTCCACTCTCATCCCCAGCAGCTAGGTAATCAACTGACAGGAGAGCAATCAGGCCATCCGCTCCAAAAAGCGGTCACGTTGATTAAAACAATTAAAATAATCAGTTAATTGCAATCCTTTTCGAATTACAAAGAAAATTGTGTGTCATGAATTCTTTGAGTTCCCATAGCGTGGCCTTCTTGGACTGTCTTTAGAAAACACTATTAAAAGTGAAAACAAAGATACATATCAAAGTGTGACAGAAGCCCTGATGATGCATTTGTTTTCAAGGCTGAGGATGTGCGCGTAAAATTCTTCCAGCATATCTAGAATGTATGTTTGCTTTTACTGCCAAACAGCTTATAAGTAATTTTTTTTTTTGGGGGGGGGGAACCATCCCATCAGGGAGTCTGAAAGTTCTACATTCAGAGAAATCCAGGGAGTAAGAGTTCGCTGGCTTGTATCAGAAACCTCAGCTCCGCCCATCTCTGTCAAAACATGACAGCAATTTCCCTCAGAAGCATCCTTGGGGGAAAGCCGAGAATTTTCTGATTGCTTAGGGAATGGAAACGCAGGCCAGTCTCCACATAGGCAAATGCCAGTGAAATGCCTTAATTAGTGCTTTCGGTTTAACTCATGATTTCTCAGCAACATTAACAGGCTTCTTCAAGGCTAGTCTACAAAGCCCACAAACATGCCTCCTCAAACGAGATGAAACGCAGAAGCCCAGCTTTCCTAAGACCTGAGCAGAGGCCTCAGAGTCATGAGTGAGCCTCCTGCCTGATGAATCACTCGCTTCTTTTGGGGGGGGAGGGGAGAGAGAAGATAATGAGTCTCATAATGTCTTCTTGACTGTGCCACCTGGACCCACTCAAGTTCCTAAGTCAAGACAACCAGGATTTATTCTGTAAGGCCCTGCAGCCAATGTTAATTTATTTGGGCAGAGGGTAAAGGTTAATGGCTGGGGTATGGAAAATAAGCCTGCCAGTGCTGCTAATGTCAAGGGCGGTGAAGTTAGCAGAGCGCTGCAACCCACAAAGGGCTGGGGCAGCATGGAGAGCCTGCCACTCCCGGTTACATCAAATATGCAGAGGAAAATAGCACCCTAGTAATCGGGATCTTTCAGTGTCCATCTGAAATGCGAATCCTCGTTATTTTTTCTGTCACTGGACCGTGTCTAGTTATTATTTTGGACCATTAATGAGGTGACTTGTGACCATGCATGTTATTACCCTGTATATGTATGGTGCCAGCAGCCGCATGGAACAGACATACTCTGACATGAGGGTCACTGTTTCCTCTCAAGCTAGTAATCTCCAAAAGCTTCACTTGACAAAGTAGGCTAGGGGAGCCTGCCCTGGGGAAAAAAAAAAAAAAACTACCAAAAAAGACAGGCATTGTTGGAAATTTGTGAAACAGAATTATTTTGCCAGACTGCCACAGAGACAGACTTTCATAGAAGTACCAGATAAACATGGTCTATAATAAGGGCTTGTCTCTGCCAAAACTAAATGGGGGTTACAACCATTGCTTCTCCTAGGATGCCTTGGGAATTGTATTTTGGTGAAGGGTACCAGGAGACTCAAGTGGCTATAAGAATGGATGGCTTCAAGAGGGAATTGGATAAACAAATGGAACATATGGAGCAGAGGTCCATCAGTGGCTATTAGCCACAAGGTATAGATAGGAACTCTTGGTCTGGGGCAAGTGATGCTCTGTATTCACGGTGCTTGGGGGGGTAGCAGTGGGAGGGCTTCTAGTGCCCTGGCCCCACTGGTGGACCTCCTGATGGCACCTGGTATTTTTGGCCACTGTGTCACAGTGTGTTGGATTGGATGGGCCATTGGCCCGATCCAACATTGGCTTCTCTTATGTTTTTATGCTCTTAACACTGTCCTAGGTAGAGCACAAGGAGAGTCATGCCAGAGGAAGGCAACTTCCCCACCCCACCCCTCTCATGGCAGCCCTCTGTTTACACCCAATCGTGCTCCGAGAACCCAAAGGAACAGTGTAGGGGGCACACTGGGAGACTGCAACAAGAGGAAGGATTGCCTCCCTCCTCCACAAATGGAAGAGACATTTTATCGGATGAGCTGCTGCTGCACCAACAGAATGACTCCTTAGGATTCACACCTCAGTGTTTTCACTAAACTACAGTTCCCAAGATTCTTAGGGATGCCAGGTTCCTGCTGGAGGGGAGATCTTCCCACCCCTGCTCCCATGGCCCACCACTGCTCTGGAGGCTGGTAGGAGAAAATAAAAATCACAACCTTGTGTCACTTCTGAGCCCTGAGTTCATCTAGCTAGGGTTCATTTGAGCCCTGATCCTACAAAGTACCTATTATATGTGCTTAGGCAGTTATCTGGCTCAGTAGCTAGAACCTGAGCTAACAGGCCGGGAATTCATCATCCTTCTACTGCCTCCTTGCAGACCTGCCATCTCAGCCACTCCGAGGCAGAGAGCTGGCTGCCCCAAGACATGGTACTCTGGCAGTAGCATATGGAACTGACCCTTCAAGAGCAGGTCCTTCAAATGATGTCCAGGATCCAGAGGTTCTGGGTCTGCAAGTCATCTGTGTGGTTTCAGGTGTCCTCTGAACCTCCTGATTTCCCCCCAGGGTTGTTGCTGAAATTCCCTGCCAGATGATGTAATGATGGCCTCAGGAACAAACAGCTAAATGGGGATCAGAGAGATGAATGGAGGATAAGTCTATCAGTGGCTACTAGCCATGATGAGTGAGGGGAATCTATACATTCAGAGGCACTAATCCTCTGAATCCCAGAGACAGGAGGCAACATCAGGGGATGGCCTCTGCTTCTATGCCCTCTTGTTGGCCATCCAGAGGAACTGATTGGCCACTGTGTAGGACAAGATGTTGGACCAGATGAACCATTGGTCTGATCCAGCAGGGCTCTTCTTATGTTCTTATGTCCTTGTCATCCTTACATCAGAAGTCCATTCCCGGGACCAGGTCTGGCCCAAGAGAGGCCCTGAGAGTGGCTGGGGTGTACAATTGTCACAAACATCTACTGGCAAAACCCAGCTCATCTGAGTACAACAAGCACAAACAGTGTGCATTTTCCCTCATAGCTCACGGAGCCTGATGTGTGCTCATGACAACAACTCATGCAGCTGGCTTCCTAAATTGGATGTTCAATTTATGCAGCAAAAACAAATGGCCACCTGGATGGAAAGAAGCTCAGTGAGTTGTCAGATGAATGGGTCCTGAGATTATATATCAACGAGCTATTATAAATCTGTGGCCCCATCAGTACCATTTTCTCATTTAGTTCTGTAAACAATCCCCTGGTAATACAAGCACAGCAAATAAACACTCATTCCAATCACTGTAGTCTTGTAGTAGGTGGTCACAAAACAATACTCATTAGCTAGAAGTCAACAGCAAACCAATCCTGCAAAAATGGTTGTGGTTGGTGTTTACCAACTACATTCCTTTTCCCAACCCCACAACATTTTAACGTAGCTAGTCAAATGAAATAATCCCAGACTCCTTCAGGCAAATAAGTGGACAAGAAGATGGCTTGATTTGGTTTCTTTTTCTTTTGGCAAAGCAACTTTAAACAAACAGGAAAATGACCATGTTTATATCTGGTGCCCAAGTGGCAACCAATGTTAAGGCATGCCAACAACATATACAGAAAAGCACCAACGAGAGATTTTTATAATAAGCAAAGGGACCAGAAGTAACACAGCTAAAAGGCATTAGGATTTAAACAACCATTATTGCTTTCCAGTAAAGGGTAAGTAATAATTCTCAGTGTTTATATCCTTTCTGATAATAAATCAGGCTTTACTATTTGCATTTGTATTACTGCTGAATATGCAACATAAAATACTTATGAAATCTCACTATTTCAAATGCCTAGCTAATTCTTTTGGTAAATCAGCTTAGGGATTCTGGTATTTATGTAAAACCATACTCAACAACAAGTCCAGCTGCTTCAGGGAAGCATGCCTTTTCCCCTGAGAAACAAGAATCAGAGAAGTTATTGACATTGTGAAAAATCACTGTATATGGCTAAATTGTAGTAGCAACTGGTGGCCCCTATTTGTGTGCTCAATAGTAATGGGATTCTTTGATGGGCTTCATTCTGCAAGGGGAAGGTAAGCATCAATGTCATCATTCTGAAGACAAATCTGCAGGACTGGAGTTTGTCAAGGATGCTGCTTTTCACCTTTTTTTTTGTTTGCATATATATTTCCCGACACCCCCACCCCCCCACATGCCTCTTTGGTGTCCCTGATTTTGAAGGACTTCCTTGATTTGCATCTACTTTTTGAAGTTGTCTCCTCTATTCCTTATTACCCTTCTGAAGTACCTGATTCTCATCAGTTTGACTTGAATCTGCCTCTGTTCTTCTGAATAATGTGCCTGTATCTGCTGGAGACCACTGTGGCAATCAGAAAGCTAGTGACGAAATGTTCTTTGATCAGGTGTGTCCCTACTTGGGCACAATGTGGGTTGCCAGGTAGGAAATAGCACCAATAATCAAAAAACAATGGCTGGAATAACTTGCTTCCTTATAGAACTTCTGTTTATCCGGCATTCCAAGATCATCTGTTCTCATCATGTTTTTGGAGTAAATGTCCCTGATTTTAGAGTCTGAGAGCTTTTCCTCCCTGTCTTCTCACCTTTGAGCTGCTGCTCCCATTGCATGGATGTTGCCTCCTTGTGGAGAAGAGAACTGCTCCATGATTCCTTGCCCACCACTTGGCCAAAAATCTGTTCTTTCCCCCCTACAGCCAGCCCAGTCATTAGATGGGATAAGGGAGGCCTAGTAGATGGGATGAAGGAGGCCAAATGATCCATCACTTTCATTTTTTTTAACCAGTTTAGGATATTTGAGTGTTCTGGATTAGGCACCAAAATGGCCATTGCTGCATGATTCTTGGTGTTGCCATGGCTCAGTCCTCCAAATCTGAGCCATCTGATTTGCATAGCATGCAAAACTCTTATTAATTATGTAGGTCAAACCCATTCATTTTGGACATTTTGCATTGATTGCCTTGTGCTCACATACACACAGAGCTGGAGAAGGAGCAACTGAAAGACCTTTTTTACATGACAATGCTGATGTCAGGAAATGGTCATCACTCACATTTATTAAATTATTGTTACTCTTAATTATTGTTCAAACAGTGTCAATGGAGTACATAGTCCTCTGTGCTGCTGGACTTTTTGTCCTCTGAGGGTGAGAGTTCAACAAATATGTTGGGGAGGACTAGTAAAGGCCACTGTGTCATACTAGCCTGGCTTCCGTTGCTTCAGCCATCGCTTGGCTCTGTGTCTGATCCTCAGTTAATATTTAGGGAGCTCCAAGAGGGAAAGGAACTCCTTGCTCCTTGCCTCCCTGGTCTTGAACAATTCCCAGCTGTGCTCTTTGGAAAAACCACTCCCTGAGCTGGCAGCGTTTAGCCCTTGTTGGAAGAAAACAGAATGTCTTCATGGACAGCAGAAGTAAGATTTAGAGCCTTCCCTAACTATATCCACTCAGGATTAAATCCTATTTCTTTTAAAGATTTACTTTCAAACATGTCTACTTAGTATGGCAGATGGAGTGCCAAGCTATATGAGACACTGCAGATCTGCAATTTCTTTCAGAAGACATTGTAGGATCTCTGGATTGCATCAAGATTGTGGGGTTATGAAACAAGGAGGAGGTTTAGCCCTTTCCTTCTTGCTGGTTTTTCCAGTGTAAACTTCCCCCCCAGCTACTATTTGCTCTTTGGAAAAAAAGTACCAGAATCTATAAATTTAATCCAGCAGCACAAACAGCTGAACTATAAAGGCTAGAATTTTTCATTCAAATGAAAGCAAAGATTCTGTCTTAGTGAATGTCCCAAAGGGATTGTGGGCATATGGTAGCCCTAGTCATCCTTGGTATCCAATGTAAATACTGAAAGGCTTATCAATGCTCTTTGTTATGTCTTAGGGCCAATTCACACAACCATTTTCACCTGGCTATATTGACACATATGTAAAATGGCTTTTTTCTTGTCAGTTCCAATATGTTGGATGGCTTTTGAAAAAGCTTTACTATATGTCTAAAACATGGCTCACCGGAACTTGATTCAACTCAGTTCTTAATTGATTTTGAACATGGCAGATGACAATCCACATGGTTGTCAAGCACTCACAAGAACAGTCCTACAGGCCAAAAATCATCAAAAATTCAACCAAGGTTCCCTTTGTCAAAAATAAATTGCCTCTGTGCCTTCAGTTTTATTGAGGAAGGTTGAAAGGAAATTCATGTTGACAAAGTTAGAATGCTTAGCGAGTTACTCAGTCTAAGGGCAGGCATCATCTTTCTTTGCAAATCCGCTGTAAATTGTAATCCCTGTTTTCCCATCAGCTAGAGCCACCTTTGCATCCAATGAATCAGGTGCCTTTTATTAGGCTGAGTTGTTCATAGACAGTCATAACGTTGATACGGGAAAAGTTCAGACCTCTGCTTTGGTCTCAGTTACTCCTGCAAACAACTCCATTTACCTCACTGGCAAAACCAGCACTGGCTCCTTCTCCCATCAGTATCAGTAGCAACCCACCCCCACCCCAATCAGGCTGCCTGGATGCATGAGTGTAGAAAATGGAGTCATACTCTTACAGAGATGACTTACGATATACCAAAGGGTTAAAGGGAAGAGGCAGTTACTCCCTGCTTGCCAGAGGAAATTACTCAATCTTAATGATTATATATGCACAGAAGGGTGCCTGGGAGAATGTGTGTGTGGCAAGTGGAATACCATGTCAGCCTGGAAGCTATTTTGTTTGCTCGTGTCTGCACTATGCAGGTAATAAATCATAATTAGGCAAGGGGGACTTGTAGAGTGGCAGGGCAAGATTCAAAGAGCCACACCAGGCAGAGCATTCAAATGAGCAGAGAGCAGCAGGTTTAAGGGGACCCAAGCAGCATCTTTCAACCAGTCTCGTGTATATCTGGCCTGTGTAGCAGGAACCAGTTTTTAAAACAAAATCTGCAGTTGCAGCAAGCCAGTTGTACAGCAGTCACATGGCAAAGTACCTCTGTGCTATAGGAGCCACACAGTCTGCTGCAGTGGAGAGTGTCAGGTGGTCTGAAACTGGGAACTCTGGTAGTAGCAGTCATCTGAGCATTTTATTTTTGTGTACCACTGTAGCGATTTGCCAGAACAGGTGAGGTATAGGCTGCGGGGCTTCCGTGCCACCACTGCAGGAGTCCAGGAGGTGGTATGATAGCTGTTAACTCAGCAAAGTGGGCAACCTGGTTACAGAACGAGCTTTGCTCAGGCTGCTACCCGTTCCCCAGTTTGACTACCTGTCTGCTTGTCTGTCTGTTTACTTCCTGGTATGGCTACCTGCCTGTCCCATGTTTCTTTGCCACCAGACCTCCACTCCAGCCTCGGACACCAGTTTCTGCATAGGTATGTGTGGATTTAGGTATGTGGGATCAGGTCATGTAGAGCAACATTGCTTCTGTTTTTACAAGAACAAGGTATCTTGGGATCCTTCTTGTTGTTGACAGCAGAAGGTGCTGGTTTTTTGCATAAAACCACAGGACAGGCTGGATAATAACAGGGATGCACTGTTCAGCCCTTCTGAAAAACCAGCCCCTTAGCTTGGAATATACATTCAGTTCTGTGAATATCTGGCATTGCCCATCCCAATGGTGAGGCATTCATCCTTTCAAAATGTGAAAGCTCAGCTCTTCCCAGGATTATATCCAAATGTGCCTGATTGGAATTAGGACCCAGGAATTTCCTGGGCTAGAAGAGGATGTAACAACAGCAGGGCTAGTAGAGGATATAACAATAATACTTCCTGTGAAGGAACGGACTTGCAAGTCCTGTTCCTCAGGTCCCTGGAGTTCTGAAAAGCCCCACAGCTGTCCCAAATCTTCGTTCAGTACCACCACCTCTTTTCCTTAATCCAGAGTGCTAGCAATTTATCTCTGGATAGTAACCACTGCCACCAACAAATCTGGAAGACTATCTCCTGCCAGATGGATTTGTACATCTAGAATTCTGTATTGGCGTTGTCATTATAGGCTCCGCCTAGTTGCTGAATGACTTGCTTTGCTAGTGGGTACAGGGACAATCTATCATACCTTTGCCATTTCAAGTTATCACAGTAAAGGAATGGCAACCTCACCACTGCCACTTCCTTTCACTGCTCTTTGGAAAGCAAGACTGAATATGCCTGATGTTTTTGTAAAGATCAGGCATCAAGCATTCAAAATATAAGAAAGTTAAATAAAAACAAAAAAGGCTACCCATAGTCTCAGCATAAACAAAGATAAGATGGAAACGGAGAGACCATGCACTCCTCTTACCCCAAACTCTAGTCCTAATGATGTTATTGCTAGGATAGGCTAAGGAATCTTGAAGTTGCAGCATTTGAAAAATCCGTCATTATTGTAGTTCTCAGAGTTGGGGCTTCTTCCATTGCCCCTTGGCATGTGGTCAAGGTGGAGTCCTTAGGTAAAGGTTTAATCCTTGATGGCTTGAGAGTATAACAGAAGAGAGCTTCCCTCTTGTGTTCTGAGACTTTATATCGTCTCCCCTTGGGAATCCATCCTCTCTGGGGTCAGTCCTGTTCTTCCTGCCTCAAGAGAAAGAAATTACTGTGTCTACGTCAAAGTCTATGTCCCCTTACATGTGACAGTCTAGCAAGATGCGTTCTTTCTTCAGTCAGAGCTATCTGCATAGCTAAGCTCTGGAATGCTCTGTGCTTGGAGGAGAAATGACTCATCTCCTATCGTTTTTTTCCTTTTGCTGCTCCTACTGGGGCACTATGGGGCACATTTAGAGTGTAGCCCCAATTAATAAAATATCTAGGTGGATTCTAGGGTGGGCATGTCTTCACACTTCCTATTCCTATTATTTGTTTGTTTATTTGTTTATATCTCACTTTTCTTCCTAAAGTGACTCACAACAACAAACACAATACAAATAAACCAACCAAACACACAAACAATATGTCTTGGACTCGTTGGGATTCACTAGCTGGTTTATCCAACAACACTGTCTGCAAGAAATAGGCTTGCACCCCTGGGCACACCCAAGCTTTATAGTACCTGCTATTGCTCAGATGTAACTCTGCTACTGCTAGCTTATTGGCAGCGATTACTTCAGTAGTGTTATTTTTCAAAGGCATGTGGAGTATAAAACCAGTTTACTCATTAGAATGAAATTCCACTCAAATGATCTTTAACTTGTTTATCCAATGATAGCACAGAATCCAACAACAGTCTGAGGCTCTTTACAGAGTCTACAGCTGTCGACTGGACATCATCGAGTCTCGGGAGTGACCCTCCAGCTAGCATTTCAGTTTTTCCTAGCCACATGACCTCCGTCTTGGATGGATTCAACTTCAACCACATGACCTCCCTCTTGGATGGATTCAACTTCAGAATTTCGTCTTGTTGCTTGCTGCCTGGGAGTATATAACCAGACTATTTTCAAATACTGACCAGGTCTCAATAATGGCTGATAGGCACGGGCTGCATTTGTACCAGCTCTGCAAGCCTGCCCCAGCCAAATTCACAGAAATAGGCACTTGTATTTATTGTCTGTCAGAGCAATACAGATCAAGGGTGCTTGGGTCTTGGAAAAAGAAAAAAAAATGTCCCCTACAAGATTTCCTGTCCACAATCTTGTCTTCTCTGCCTCTAAAGGTTCAGCAAGGTAGAATCCCACTGTGTACCAAGAAGAACAGGCCATGGGACATTTCTGAAACAACAGCTAGCACTTTGGTTGTGGCAGTGATTGGAAAGGGAGTCCACATCTTGGCGCTCTGTCTCCAAAGCCAGCTGCACTTGAACTGTCTCTCACTTGTCAGGAATACGAACTGGCAGGCAGTGCTTCATTTTTTAATGTAGTGAATACTCAGGCAGCGCAAAACAGGCATGAAAAAGGTTACCACTGGGAGTAGGCAAGGAGCAAAGTGGCCAGTGGAATACTGAGAGGACTTCTTGTAATTGCCAGTGCCACTCTTGTGACTAATGAACCCAGAACTGGAGGGGGAGGAGAGAGTGTGCCTCCCTCCCTGTGCTGACAGGAGACACTACAGCAGCTGAAAAATGCATAAATATATGTCTCAGGTACAGTGACTGATAGAGGAAAATGGGGGAAGATGCGCTTGATCAAAGGGATTGGGGATACTGGGGGGAAGGAAAGGCAAATAAGAAGAGGGGAAATGGGTTTGTATTTCTGTTTTAAAGCTGCCTCATTTTAAGGGCTCAGGATGTACAAGACCACTTTTCTGTAAAGAAATTGCGAGATAGACAATATCGTGCTCTTACCTTTGTTCATTTCTGACTACAGACTGTCAGACAAGATAATACATTTGAAAATGTTTATGAGACTTGTACAAACACTAAGGGTTGTTTGGTGGCTCTTTGCTAGAAGAGGCTGCTACTATTGACCTATTTTCTGATCTTGTTTTTCTCCTCCCCCCCTCCCATCGTACAAAACTTCAGGCTCATGCCAGGAACAACACACACTATAATGTAACATGAGAATAGCTGAAGAAATAACTTGTTTTGATACCCATCCGCTTTACTCTGTGTGAGTGGGAACTGAATTCCTTATGTTACATATGGCTTTGCAGCATCTCTGTTAGGGACTTTCCAGAAAATGAGGGAGGGAGAGGATTTTATTATTGACAATAAGGTCACTCAGATCCAGGGGCAAAAGTACCATCTTCCCAACCCCAGACAACAGATGGGTGGAAGAAATCGTGTTGCACTGGAGGCGGGTAGGGGGGAGGTTTATTTGCTGTTTTCTTTTTTAAAACATTAAATATTGTGGATGGGCATTGCACAACCAGATAGGGTTGCTAACCTCCAGGCGGAGGTTGAGATCTCCTGAGATTACAACTGTTCTCCAGACTACCTAGAGCACTTATTTATTATTTATTCAAAGCATTTATTCCACTTCTCCTGGAGCAAATGGATGATTTGGAAGGTGGACTGTATGATATTGTACCCTACCAAGATCCCTCACCTCCTTAAACTCCACTCTTCCAGGCTTCGCCCTCCGATCTCCAGGTATTTCTGAATCTGGAGTTGGCAACCCTACCACCAGAAAGGGGAAGAACATCATCTGAAACCAAAAGTAAAACACAAAGAACATTCAAAATGATTTTCACAGAAGCTGGAGGTTGTTGCAGAGAAAGAAACCAGCCTCAGTATAAGTGAGCTTTATATTTCACAGTGCTGTTACATGCATCCTGTTCCTCAAGTGATGAGAAGTTCTAAGGACAGCATTACCTGGGCTCATTTACACACATTCACTTACCTGCCCCCTACTTTTAGCTGGGAGGAATGATATGACTTGTTCAAGATCTGCTGGTTCTATGTGGAGATCATCTCCTGGGTCCTGACAATTAGCCCCCATTGAGAAAACATCTATATATAAAAAATGAACATTCTAGGCCCTGACTCCGGTGATAGACCCATTCAAAGCTGGACAATAGACACAAAAAATAGATTCAATATGTGGCTTATTCTTACTTTTCTTTGTCATTCTTTGAGACCCTGGAAACCAAATGCAGCCTTTAAGGAGCCTGATAAATGCTCTGCTTTTGTTGCCTTCCTGGGACTCCAAAAACAGCAGGGTTGTCATGCATCTAATTGGCCACAGTGCACTGCAACGGGATTGCAAGCTGGAAACATATGAAGCAGCCTTATACGGAGTCAGACCAGTGGTCTATTTAGCTACTGTCTGGCAGCAGGTCTCCAGAGTCTCAGGCAAAAAAAGAAGTCCTTCCAACATGTGCTCCCAGAGATACCGCCACTGAAGTTGTAGGGATTGAACCTGGGACCTTCTGTATACAAAGTATGCACAAATGTGACTGCTTGGTCATTTTCTGGAGCAAGCTGCTATGTACATGTTACTCCTTTGCAAACAACGTGATCTGTTGGATGTTGGTCATTCAAAGGATGCATCCAACTGCACAGGCACAAAGTTGAGATGCTCTGCTGTTGGCTGTCCAGAGGAACTGATTGGCCGCTGTATGAGACAGGATGCTGGACTAATGGACCATTGGTCTGATCCAGTAGGTTTCTTCTTATTCTTATGTTCTTACAATGAATGGCAATGATTCCATGCTTTATGCTGGTTGGTTGGTTTTATGACCCCCAGGAGGTGATAGCGCTGTCAGTAAACGAGGTAGTTCTGAGGAATACATGAAGCTGCCTTACCACTGGTCTATCAAAGGCCAGCATTGTGAGCTCTGAGTGGCAGTGACTCTCTGGGGTCTCAGGCTGAGGTCTTTCTCATCACCTAATACCTGATCCTTTAACCTGGAGATGTCACTCCTCCTTTGGCTTTTGAACTGGAAAAAGCAGCTGCAAGCTGCTATGAATGACCCAACAGCTGTTAGGCAAGCAAAAAGCTGCTCAGTGTTGTACTATGCTAGAGAGGAACCACCAAGGAAACTGAGGCAGTCCAATTAGGAGCTAAGGAATTCAAACAAGGTATGTTTGCCTGGTGCATATGTTTGCCACAAAGTACCCAGTGCACCTAACACTGAGGTGATCTGATGCATAGGAGGACAGTGTTCCAGTGCCTTTAACAGATGTGGGGATTTGGGCAGGTACCATTTTCTCACACCTGCACTGCAAATTGCAGTGACAAAAATCACCTCTTGCGCTTGTGTGGAAAGTGCAGAAGTCTGGTTCTCCTTTGCAATCAATCTCTCCTCTTTTTTATTTTCTTAAAAAAGAGAGAGAAACCCTGAACAAACAGACAAAAAAGAAAAATAGATTGAGGTGCAATCCACTTATGTGTCCTGACCGAATGAATTCAAGATCAATTATTTGGATTATAAATTGACTCTGAAGTATATAAATATCTGTTCATATGAGTGGTCTTCCTTGCTCTCTCTCCCTCCCTCTCGCTCTCTCTCTCCTGACAGCAGGGGATATATTAATGGCACCTACACATACCAGCTTCAGTGACTGAAGAGGAAAAGTGATGAAAGGGCCCAGGAAAATTCAGCATTGCTGCGGTAGCTGGCATTTAGACAGAAAATTACAAAGAGATAGCTATTTATTTTGCAAGACCAGTGATGGATCACCAGTGTATTGCACTGAGTTCAGAAGGAGTTGCTCTTTGGTTGCGACTCTGTATTTCTTGGCACTTTGTTCAGCTGTTCACGGGAGTCGCAGATGCCTGAACAAAGCTCCCTCAGCTGGAATGGGGGTATTTTTCACCCACTACTCTCCAGAGGTGTGAGTGAGCAGCAGTGGAAGTTCCCGAGGCTAATAGACCTCTCCTGCCTTTTTTACTGTACTAGCACACCAGTAGCAATACAGAAATGTTAAGCAGTAGTTTTACAGGTAAAATCACCTGGCTCCATGTACATTATTTGTTGGGGCTGCACTGTACCTAATCTCTAAGATGGTGTTCCATTGTGGCTGCTTTGCTAACCCTTTTCCCTTAAAAGATGCCTTGCTGCAGAGCCTAGGGAACTAGAAATAGCAGTGGCAGGGCAAAAGGAGTGGAGCTGCCATTTCGAGATCCGTAATGAGTGAATACAGATGCCAGTTTACAAAGTGGTAACATGCCCCATTGTGCAGATGCAGTGGACCCATGAGACAGCACTTCCCGAGAAGCCAGCGCGCCAGTGACATTACAATGTGACAAATGAACCAATTGGCATCCACTAGCAAGTCAGTGATGTTCAAAACCAAACTTATCCTGCACTCAGTGCTCAGGATGATTTGTTTGCAATTTAAAATGAGCAGTATTTGGAGAGTCGATGTGTCTGTGCAGCTGGCGGCCTTCGTCTTCAGGCACGGCAGCCAGCTGGTAGCTGCTGGTGCTGTGTGCAGAGAACTTATTGGGGTTGCTGGGACAGATGGAAATTATGATTTTTCAGCCTTCCAGTTGAGATTGGAATGCAATGAGAACTACATTTCCCACCAATCCTGGCATATTGAGGAAAGACTGGGGAAAGTAATTTATAGAAAATATAGTGCTGCATCCAAACTAAGGCAGACCAGGTCTCTCACCTATGGCTGCTCATAGCTGTCCAATGCAGCAGCAGGAGAAAATGGGGAGTGAGCACAACCATTGCTTAGTCAAAGTCTCTATGGTAAAACCACATTGTTACCTGACCAAAAGTGATGTTGTGGTGTTGTGAGGTATCACACAATACCATGTGACACCTATCCCCACACCAAAGCTCCCAAGGGTTGCTAGCTGTTATGTACACAGACTGCCACCAGGGGTCTGCGGCTAAAGTAAGGAGCTTGGGTCCCAAAAACAATGGGACCTCGGATTCTAGACCACCTAGTGTCCACCAATAGGCCATCTGGCAGGAAATTCAAACCCTCCAATGGGACCGTGGGTGTACTGGGTGGGGTGTATATAGTTGGCCCTTGTGGGGCCGGTTTTTCAGTTTTGTGTGTGAAGTACAATAAACACGTCTGAACACACATCGTAGTCCGAGTCTCCATGCAGCGAACCCAGTACTTTACAGTGGCGACGAAGGTGGGATCCGATGTGCAGGCCTGACTCTCCAACCAGTGCAGCACTGAGCATCAATCCTGAGGAAGCCACTGCACCCCGCACCGTTCCCAAGCAGCACCGCATCGCGCCCAGCTCTCCCCGACTCCACTCCCCGCCCCATGCAAGAGTCATGGCAGCTGCTCTGGGACACCTCAAAGTATTTGACTCCACACATCCTGAGTTCTGGGATTCGTGGACAGACCAGCTGACCTGCTACCTCGCCTACCATGAGATGACCGATGCTGGCAAAAGAAAGGCCCTCTTTCTCAGCCCATGTTGAGTGGCAACCATCCGGCTTGCAAAGAACCTCCTGGCCCGTAAGGCAATCCTTGAATGTATGTACGAGGAGATTATCGAAGCCTTGACCAGGTATTTCATGCCCAAGCCAACGATGATAGCCAAGAGGATGGAGTTTCAGGGGCACATCCAGAAGCCCGGTGAGATGGCCACCATTTTCATGGCAGCTCTGCACCAATATGCAATGGAATGCGGTTTCACCAAGGTGGAGGAGAACATCTTGACCCAGTTCATCTGGGGCACCAGCGATATAAAACTCTGCCGCAAGATGATTGGCACCACCGACCTCAAAATCAATGATGCCCTTCAGCTCGCCATCAGCTACAAGGCCTCCCACCTCAACCATCCATTGGCAGTATCCCATTTCGTGCTCCCTGACTCTGCGCCCGAGAACTCTGACAAAGAAGACGGCAGTCTCATCTGTCCCACCAGCTGAAGAAAGCTGCCAGGTGTTGCCAGAGCCTCTGGGCACACCAGGAAACCCACCGGTCAAGCCATGTGCACCAGCTGCAGGGAAGCGCATGAGTGAAAGTCATGCTGGTTCTGTGACGCTGTCTGCCATATGTGCAGGAAACAAGGACACCTTGCCCGCATTTGCAGGTCCAAGGGCAACCAGAACCAGCCACCCCAGCCTCAGCCACACCACCAGACCTCCACACACTATGAGGCCACCGTGTGAACAGACAACCTCTACCTCCTGACCAGCCAACCCTCGTTACAGGTACTACCCTCCCCAACCTGCTTGCAGCCCCAAAGGTCCAGGTCCAGATAGAGGGATCCCCCTGTGCAATGGAAGTGGACTCTGGGTCAGCGGCCTCCATCATATCAGTGGAAACGCTGAACAGAGTTTGCCCAAATGGGGGGCCCCACCTGCACCCCTCAACCTTGAGCCTGGTGGACTTCCAATGGAACCCAGTTCCAATTCTGGGCGTGGGGACATTCCGGGTGAAGTACCAGAGGTTCGAGGGTTCACTGGACTTGATAGTGGTCAAGGGCAACTTGGTTAGTCTCTTTGGGCGGGCCTGGTTCGCGCTGCTGGGCATCACCATTGGGGGGATGAGGCAATGCATGCCGAGGGATTTTGCTGAGGTTTGTGGGGAATTCCCTGGGGTTTTTGATGAGGCTCTGGGTTGCTATAAGGGGCCCCTGGTCTCACTGCAGCTAGACCCCCTGGTTGCCCCCATCCGTATGAGGTTCCGCCATGCCCTGATAGCATTAGAACCAAAAATAGATGAGGAACTAGACCGTTTGGTGGAGCAAGGGGTCCTTGAACCCATCTCGCATGCACTGTGGGAGACTCCTATATTATCCCCCATAAAGCCCAACAGTGACATCCGCATCTGTGTGGACTATAAATGCACTTTGAACAAGGCCCTCCACGACCACTCATACCCAGTCCCGGTCATGAGTCACATGTTAGCATCCTTAGCTGTGGCCAAGATCTTCAGGAAGTTGGATCTTGCACAAGCATACCAACTGCCCGTGGATGAGGCCACAGCCGCCACTCAGACCACTGTGACACAACAGGGCATTCAAAGTCAAGCAGCTGCAGTTCGGGATTAGTGTGACCCCAGGGATATTCCAACAGCTAATGGACTCTCTGTTAAAAGGGATCCCAAGAGTGACACCCTTCTTTGATGACATCCTCATTGCCACGGCCACCCCAGATGACTTTGCCGCCTGTCTCTGTGCTATCCTGCACCGCTTCGACTTGGTGGGCCTGAAGGTCAAGAGGGAGAAGTGCCTTCTTGGGGTCCCGGAGGTGGATTTCTTGGGATTCCAGATTGACGCAACGGGCCTTCATCTGGCGAGGGACAAAGTCAAGGTCATCGTGGAGGCCCCCATGCCCAGCAACAAGGCAGAACTGCAGGCATTTTTAGGGCTTCTGAACTTCTACCATGCCTTTCTCCCCCACAAGGCGGTGGTAGCTGAGCCCCTGCACCAGTTGTTAGACAAGTCAGCGCCATGGTCCTTAGGCTCCCAGGAGGCAGTGGCATTCAGGGGTGTAAAGGTCCTTCTGATCTTGAATGAGGTGCTGGCTCATTTCAACAAGTCCCTGCCGGTGGTTCTCACGTGTGATGCCTCCCCTTACGGCATGGGCGTGGTCTTGGGTTACGTTCTCCCAGATGGCAGAGAAGTCCCAGTGGCCTACTATTCCCGGACCTTGTTGGCCGCCAAGCAGAATTACGCCCAGATCGACCAGGAGGGATTGGCGATTGTGGCTGGGGTGAAGAAATTCCATGACTATGTGTATGGGTGCCCCTTCACAATTGTTATGGACCATAAGCCACTCCTCGGCCTCTTTGCGGCAGACAAACAGACCCCTCAGGAACTCTCCCCCCAGGTCCTTTGCTGGTCCCTCTTCCTGGCGGGTCACACCAATGCCCTCAGCTGCCTTCCACTTCCAGACATGGATGCCAATCCCGCTCCCGCCCCCAGGGTCCTCTTGCTCGAGAGCCTCTCAGATCTGTCCCTGAAGGCTGCCAACATTGCCTACCCCTTGGCTCAGGTCTTGGGCTGAGTGGTTAGGGGGCGGCCTGCGGCTTTCGCCACTCACAGGGATGAATTGTCAGTTCTTAAGGGATGTCTCCTGTGGGGGGAGAGGGTAGTTG
This sequence comes from Gekko gecko, assembly GCA_029375565.1. Lineage (NCBI taxonomy): Eukaryota > Metazoa > Chordata > Lepidosauria > Squamata > Gekkonidae > Gekko > Gekko gecko. Next base: position 145,203,580 of record JAPDNY010000006.1, read on the forward strand.
TCCCCAGTGCCCTGCAGGGGTGCCTGATGTGTCAAGCGGTCCACCCAAATCCACCGAGTGCACCCACCCAGCCGTGGGAATCCACACATAAGCCATGGTCCCGGCTCCACATAGACTTTGCCGGGCCATTCCAAGGACTAATTTTCTTGGTCTTGGTGGACTCCTACTCCAAATGGTTGGAGGTCAGCCCGGTAACCACTACTTCGACAAAAGCGGTCATCCAGGGGCTGTGCGGGATCTTTGCAACTCATGGACTGCCAGACACCATCGTCTCTGACAACGGGGCAGCATTTACATCGGCGGAGTTCCAGGACTTCCTGCAGAGGAACCTCATCTGCCACATGAGGTTGGCACCTTTATACCCCACGACCAACAGGCAGGCAGAGCGAATGGTGCGCACCACAAAAGAAGCCCTCAGCTGGATCTCAGATGAAGACTGGGAGTTTCGTCTTACCCACTTCCTCCTGACCCAGTGGACGACACTTAACCCTGTCAGTGGCCGATGCCCCGCAGAACTCTTGATGGGTCACCACCCCACCATCCTGTTGGACTGGCTACAATCGGACTGGGCATCGGAATCCAGGAAGATGATGGAACAATGGGAAGCTCCCAGGGGGTTCTTCCCAGAAGACCCCGTGTACATAAGGAACTTTGGGAAGGGACCCTCATGGCTGGCGGGAAGAGTCATACGGGCTACTGGCCCTGTGTCTACAGAGGATGGTCAACTCCTAAAGAAACACATTGACCAACTGCGGAGGTGACAACTTCCGGTAGCAGAGGAACAACCCCTGCGGCTTGTGGGGCCCGAACCAGTCAACCCCGAGCCAAGCATTCGGACCGATCCACCTAACCATGGGGAGGAGCCAGCGGTAGAACCACTGGCCACAACACTGGGACCAGTGGAACTGCCACCGCCCCCACAGCAACCCAACGTGGTCACGAGCAACCCTGTATCCGTGCACTGGCATTCCCTGCGAGAGCCTATTTGCAGGACTATGTCACATAGGTTGGGTTGGAACAATGGGGGGAGGGGTGTTATGTACGCAGACTGCCACCAAGGGTCCACGGCTAAAGTAAGGAGCTTGGGTACCAAAAACAATGGGACCTTGGATCCTAGACCACCTAGTGTCCACCAATACGCCATCTGGTGGGAAATTCAAACCCTCCAATGGGACCGTGGGTGTACTGGGTGGGGTGTATATAGTTGGCCCTTGTGGGGCCGGTTTTTCAGTTTTGTGTGTGAAGTACAATAAACGGGTCTGAATGCATGTCATAGTCCGAGTCTCCATGAGGTGAACCCAGTACTTTACACTAGCACACATGCAAAGGCACATGCCCCCCCAGCCATGTGCAGACCTTCAGTATCTGTTTAAGAGAAAAACAGTCAGCCTATTACAAGCCAGTAGCCAACTGCCCGTAATTCCCCCCTCCTGCTAATCCGAGAAATGGGTCAGTCATGGGGAGATTTTGCCTATAAATGAGACCACTTTTTATTTATTTATTTAAACTTATAGTCTGCCCTCCCCTTTATACAGGGCTCAGGGCGGGGAACATTTCCAATAACAGCATTCACAGTCAAGTTAAATTTTAAAAATTAAAAGAATTAAAATAAGCCTAACAGTTTAACAGTTTACAGATGGTGCATGAGGTGCACAATCTAGTGTCCCTTTCCTGTGGGATTGGGGAGAAGGGGGTAGGAGTCAAGCTAGATGGAAAACTGTTGCAGTTCTCAGCCATAGAAACAACAGCACTGTGTAAATGTGTATAAGCAATGTATAAAATATGAAACAAACCCATAGTAGTCAATTTTCAAGTTTTATACTTGTATTTATGTTGTATCTGAAATTCTCTCACTAACAAATCATATGGCATATATTGAAACAACTTATGCATCCAACTGGATATATTATACAATGAACATCTGTTACATGAGCAAATACATAGAAACAACTTATAAATCCAACTGGATATCTTTTACAAAGAACATCTATTAAAGAAAAATAAATCCTGTCAAAAAGTACCCTCTAGTGTTGTACAATGACATTGAAGACTTGAAAATAGACACGAAAAGACAAGAAAACTGCAAGACTACAAGAACCGGTATAACCTTGTCATGCCAGCTGTGAATTCTCTTAGGCTGTTGAGAAACTTGAGAAATCTTGATGGGTGATTCCCTCCATTGCATGCTGTATCCAATGAAAATATTTGGAACCTACTAACTGTACATCAACAAACTGAAAACCACAACAGAATGGTATATCCACTCAGTCTTGATGCTGTAAGACCCAAAGAAGGCATCAGAAACGAGGAAGAGAATTTCAGATACAATATAAATACAAAATTTGAAAATTGACTACTATAGGTTTGTTATATATTTTATACATTGCTTGTACAAATTTACACAGTGCTGTTTTTTTGATCTTTATACTACCACACTGTGGTCCTTCTGTCTAATTTGTCCTCAATCATAGGCCTGGCGGAACATCTCTGTCTTGCAAGCCCTGCAGGACTGCTTTAGGTCCCGCAGACATGGATTTCATTCGGCAGAGAGTTTTCTTTGTTTTCTACATAACTAGTTCTGATTTTTCTCTTTAGCTTCCAGTGCAGGAAATGCCCATATTTATAGTAGAGGTTGCCAGGTACTTCTAATTCTCATAGAACCACAGTTTCATAGGCCATAAGTACTTACCTTTAGAACTGCAAGCATCATTTGGTTTTGTCAGAATTTTGAGTGCATCTAGATATTCTGGTATGTATTTCACCCAATTTGTTGAAATGTTTGGATATCTGAAATGGGCCCCAGACACTCCTTTGTGCATTCAGTGACAGGACAGAATCAATCATAAATCAATCACCAGACTGGAAGAGCATCCATAAAGAATGTGGTTGCCAGCTCTGGGTTGGGAAATACCTGGAGATTTTTGGGGGTGGAGCCTGAGGAAGGCAGGGTTTGAGGGGGGAGGAGCTTCAATGGGGTGTAATGACAGAGTCCAGCTTCCAAACCAGCCATTTTCTCCAGGAGAACTGATCTCTGTCAGCTGGCAATCAGCTGTAATCCCAGGAGTTCTCCAGCTACCACCTGGAGGTTGGCAACCCTAATAAAGAAGGGATTCTGTTCCAGAGAGGAGGGAGAGAGAGAGAAGTACAAGATGATGATTAAATTGGATTTCATGGGTGAAGTTTAAATTTATTTGGAATTCACTAAAAAAATTAAAATGTATAATTGATCATACACCTCTTTGAATTCAAGAGTGGAGACTCATGAAATTTTTATAGAATTTTGGGTCACACATCTGTCTGCTATCCCAGTTCATAAATGCAAGACTTAGAACGTTTCTCACTTGGCTATATTCCCTTCCTTTCTCTCTGACTGAAACAAGCCATCATGGCTAATAACTGCAACACATTAATTTTGATCAGCACCAGTTTTTATAGCACTGAGACTAAATCAAGATCCTCAACAGAGCTGCTTTGTTCTAATGGTGTGTCACATTCAGAGAGTACAGTGGGGGTTGTTCCTGGGCCCGTAGGGTTGCCAACTGTGCATTGGAAAATACCTGGAGATTTGGGGTGGGGCTGAAGCCTGGGGAAGGTGGGGCTTGGGGATGGGCAGGACCTCAGCAGGGTATGGTGGCATACAGTCCACCCTCCAAAGCAGCCATTTTCTTCAGGGGAACTGATCTATAGATCAGTTGTAATAGCGGGAGATCTCCCGGCGCCACCTGGGGGTTGGCAACACTAGGGCCTAGAGGGGTGGCTACTGCAAGCTTTTGCTGCGTGCCTATTAATGTTAAAGCCTATTAAAGCCTTTTAAAGCTACAGTTGCCAGGTCCCCCTGGCCACCAGTGGGGGATAAGCCCTATCCCAACTGCGACAATAGCAGCAGCCTGACTGCTTCCTTGCCCAGGTGTGGGTTGGGAAATACCTGGTGTTGTATACTGGGGTTTAATTCTATGCTGTTTGAATTTCCTCTAGTATCTTAGTTCTGTCACTATGATTGGCTGTCTAATAAAGACCATCCATTGGTCCTGAAGCCACCCAAAGTAACCGATCATAGAACTCTGCTTAGGTCCAATTGGACTTTGTGTTTATAGTTACAGTGTATATAGTTCACTGTTGAAATCGTATAAGTTTGAGTGCCGCTCTACACAGAGCAGTCCTGAGCTGAGCAATGTTCTGAATAAAGCCTTCTTTGTTTGACCATTGTCTCCTGACTCAATACTTAAAACTGGCAACGAGGATGGGATCCCAGAACTAACCATATGGGGAACTTACTCTCTGCCTGCTCACGCTGAATCACTAGGGCACTTAGAGCTAAATCACTACAGGCATGGCAACCAAAGGCCATATTGAACCGTTCAACCCCAAGGTTGGGAACTGGGAATCATACCTCGATCGTTTTGAATGCTTCCTTGTAGCAAATGGTATTGAAGGAGACGATGTCTGCCACACCACTCTCTTGAGTACCTGCAGCCAGGAAGTGTCAACACTGCTTGGAACTTAGTGGCTCCGTCCAAACTACTGGCGACACCTCTCAACACAATCAAAATGAAGCTCAACGAGTACTTCAAGCTTCAGATGTCTGCCGCCGTACATCAATGTGCATTCCACCAACAAGTCAAAAGGAGGGCGAGTCTGTCACCGACTACGTCACCGCACTAAGAAGGATCGCTCGTGACTGCAAGTTTCCAAACCTTGATTATGTCCTGATGGATCGTTTGCTCTGCAGCCTCAGTGATGACAGCATCAGGCAAGTGCTTCTATTGAAACCAGAGCTCACATATAAAACCGCACTTGAAGAGGCGCTGAGAGTGGAAGCCGCCAACATTTCCCTCCACGAGCTGAAATCAGGCACGCAGAGTCACACGTCATGCTGCACCGATGCAGTCTACTACAACTCCACCACTGACTTGTCTGATGACCAATCAGAATCATTGGATGATGATGATGATGGAGTCTACAGAACGGGAGCCAACCAGAAGCCACGCTGTTCTCAAAAAAGCCCGCAAAGGGAAGTATGTGCTGGTTGCGGTGGTGCGCATGCTCATAGAGACTGTCAATTCCACGACGCCATCTGCCGTGCATGTGGGAAAATGGGCTACCTTGCCAAAGTCTGCAGCTTGTTTTTCCGTGCCTGAAGTAGTCCATCTGACAAGAGTTTCCAGCAAATCTTGCCATTCATCTCGTTTTCCGTCCTCTCGGTCATTCCATTGGAAGCAGAACTTCAACAATGAAGAAAGCATATCAGAAGACTACACCAGTTGCCTGCACATACACCAAGGTCCCATGATCAGGACTACAGTAGTCATTGAAGGTCGCACTTGCCAAATGGAGGTCAATTCCAGTTCCGCTCTGTCAATCGTCTCATGGAGCACTTTTCAACAAGTCTGTCCCCTGCACGCCGTCTTCAGAAGTGCAGTCTGCAACTTTTCGATTTCCAGAGAAACCACATTCCTGTCATTGGCATCACGCCTGTCCAGGTCAGGTACAAGAAATTCTCCAGTCACCTTAACTTGCTTGTCGTTGAAGGTCGCCATATGAGCCTTATTGGTCTAGACTGGTTCGCCGCCCTTGGTATTGACATTATCAGCATCAACCACACCAGTTGCTCAAGTGGTACAGATTTTGTAAAAGAACTCCCAGATGTTTTCAGCTCAGAGCTTGGCTGTCACAATGGTCCACCTGTCTCTTTCACCATGAATCCTGTCATCCAACCTTTACACCTCAAGCCACGGTGAGCATCTTCCACTATTCAGCCTCCACCTGTTTCCCTCACCTTGAATCCTGTCATCCAACCCAAACACCTCAAGCCCTGACGAGCAGCTTTCGCTACTCAGGCTCACATCATCGGAGAAATAGACAAGCTCCTGGACAACCTTACCGACTTACTGCTCCAGCTGTGTTCTACGCCACACGCCATCGTGGGGAGGACCCCGGCAGAGCTCCTTAGAGGCCGCCAACTATGCACATGGCTGAGCCACATCCACGAGAGTTTGCAATGCACGCCAGTTCCTGAGACCTTGGAATGCACCCCAGTTCCTAATCATTGCTCGGTTCCCTGTCTGGGAGATCTCCCGTCACAGTGCATTGTTGGTGCTTGGGACCTGCAGCTGCCATCTCCAGCCCGGGAGGATGGGGAGCCATGAGAAGAGCAGTTCTCACTCAGGTTGGCTGAGTGGGTGGAGCCTGAGGAGGGCGGGGTTTGAGGAGGAGAGAAATCTCAGCAGGGTATAATGCCATAGAGTCCACCCTCTGAAAGCAGCCATTTTATCCAGGGAAATGGATCTTGGTCGTCTGGAGATCAACTGTAATAGTGGGAGCTCTCTGGGTGCCACCTGGAGGTTGACAACCCTACCCTGCATTGCCTCTTTCTCAGAGCTGCTGCAGCTGCTTGGTCCAGTGGAGTGATTCAGGCAGCTAGAGACAATGTAGGCCTGTGGCTATCCATAGCCCCAGGTCAGCAACCAGGAACTAGTCTGGCCTGCAGGCTATGAAAAGAGTAAGGTTTGTTTTTCCATTTTGTGTATTTATTAAATGTAGCGTGTTTTGTGTAGGTGTGTCTGCGCCTCCCCACAATAAAATGCCTTGTTCTAGCCCCTCCAAATCCTAGTTATGCCATTGAAAGCATACTGGGCTGCTAAAATGGCCCAGGAGAAGCACAGTGAACTGAGGAGTCCCAGTGAGGCTTATGTGGTTTGGACCCATCTGGAGGAAACAAGAAGAATCAGCCCAGCTGGGAGAGGTAACAACAGGTGTCACCTCTTCCAGCCAGTGGCTGGTTCCAAGCTCTTGGAGGTCAGTACAGCCACTTGGCTGAGAGGTAGAGTTTATTCAATTATTTACAAAATTTTATATTCTACCTTTCTGCCCTGAGAAGGGCTGCCAAGGCGGCTAACGATTTAAAATATACAGGATAAAATTACATTATAATACCATTAAAATAACCCCCTCAACATACCTCATGAAAACAACTTTAAAAAGAGTTTAAGAAACCAGAGCTAAAATACACACAAAACAGATAGAACATAAAACAATGGTTAGGAAGGAGGGATCATTGAGGGAATGCCAAATGAAACAGAAAAAGTCTTCATCCGCTGTTGGAAGACGGCAACAGAAGGGGACAGAGAAATCTCCCTGGGGAGAGAGTTCCAGCGTTTGGTGCCATGACTGAGGAAGCCCTCTCCCAGGTTGCCATTCACCTAATCCCAGAAGGCTGTTCTTCAGTCACCCAGTTGAGTCTGACTCTTTGCGACCCCATGGACCACATCACACCGGGCCCTCCCGTCCTCCGCTGTCCTCTGGAACCTGCTCAACTTCATGCTTGTTGCATCGATAACACTGTCTAGGTTTGCCATAGCTTTCCTCCCAAGGAGCAGGCATCTTTTAATTTCAGGGTTGCCAGTTCTCGCTTGGGAAATTCCTGGAGACAGTGCTAGGGAAGGTAAAGGATATGCGATGCCAGAGGGTATGCGATGCCATAAAGTCCACCCTCCATCGCTGGCATTTTCTCTAGGGAAACTGATCTTTGTAGTCTGGAGAATCAGATGCAATTTCAGGAGAACTCCATCCCCCACCTTGAGGTTGGCTACCTTAGCTGAGTCCCAGTCCTTGGCACTGCAAGTGGAAGCATAGGAAGCCTATGCCCACTGTTGCTTTCACTACCCATGTCCGACAAAGACCTCTCTGTGGGGCAGCACTGTAGGGTTTGATCAATGGGGGAAGGCAATGAGCAAGCTCACTCTAATTGCTTCTGGCCAAGTCTAAGCTGGGCTCAGCTTGGGCTCAGCTTGGCTTGCTTCTGGTCACCACCACTGTGAACTTTCCTGGTGAGATGAATGTCTCACCTGCCCTTGTATGCCACAGCTTCACTCATTCCTCTCTGGCTGTCCAGGGAGGTTTGCAAGGGAGGAGGGGTGGATGCACCCTGTGTGTGTGTGTTGTCTGATTTGTACAAGAGTTATAGCTAAACTGTGTATTACAAACACCATCTGAGATGGTGCAGTTTGTTGTTGTTTTTTTCCTCCAAAGGGGTGAATTTTTTAAAAGGGCATATTTTTTTCAGACCAATCAGTGGATTTTCACAAATTTCCATATATTTGCAACTGTAAATGGCAGCCAACATTCTGCATCCAGCAGAGCATGGGGATGATCTTTAGCTTCCCTCTACAGTAATGAATTGGCTTCTTCTGACCATTTGACCTTCCCAGCCTCTGCAACAAGAAGCTTTCGCCCCGTTTTCAATGCTAATTGATTCTGCAATGGCTGGATCCAGGGGCATTAAGTTTTAGCCCATGGAGCGAGGAGTGACATGAAGAAGATCAAATCCCTGTCCATGCTACCTGACTGGCTCTGCTCCAGGTTTCAGAGACAAATGGCTTCTGCTTCCTTCAGGATGTACAATGTACTTGCTTTTTCTGCATCAGGGAAGCCTAGAAACTTTTTTTTTAAAAAAAGTTTGGGAATAAGCCCAGATCTAGCTGATTGATAGCATTTGGGAAAAGAATAAAGTTCACATGTACTACAAAGGCACATAATCAGCATTGATTGCTGCACAAGCAGCTGACAGCTCAAGCCAATACAATTGAGAGAGAGTGAGAGGAGAAGCAGAGTTGGAGAGACCTGTTAGAAACGCAGGGGTCAAGCAGAGTTTCAACTGGCCAGTGTCTTCAGCCTGCACCTGAGGCTGGTTCCTCTAAAATATCCAGACCTTCCCATGCCTACTTGTTATCACTGCACCCTATCTAGGAATCTGAAGATGCTTCACTGCCTTTTATTAACATCCCCCAAATACCTGTTGACCAGAAGAATAAGCACAATGATGCATTTGAACATACATAGATGTAGAGGGTATAAGAATACAGTGCAGTAGTGATGTAAAATTGAAAATAGGTTAATTTTAAGGAAATCAGAATAACAGGCAAGCAATAAAGTACAGTATTTCAAAATCTTCTGAAAAGCAAATATTCAGTGCAACCCAGGAAAACAAATGCAGTTCATACGTGCTACCAAGGCACATAATCAGAATTGATTGTTGCACCAAGTTACACACGTCTAAATCCATTGACGTTAAAGAGTTTAGATGGGTGCAACTGATTAGGATTGCACTGTCAGCGTCAGGATGGTGAGAAATCAATGCAGATTCGACCTAAGTCTCATATTTGAGCATACAAGGTTCTAGAAACCAAAAGCCTATTTTCCAAAGCTGAGTCCAGGCAGAGACTGGTCTCCATTTTTATTTGAGCATGTGTTCATTCCAAAGGATCTGGAGTAAAGGAGTATGGTAGGAAAGCAACTACAAAGTGGATCTGAAAAAGGCATTGATTCTCTCAAATCCCTCGCTTTAATAGGGAAAAAAACCCTGTCATGATGGGGGAATAGATCACTACTCTCACAATAAAGGAGATCAATCAGTCTGATCTGACTGTTACATAAACTGATCAATACTGCACATAAGGGCACATCAGAAAGCTTGTGAAAACCCATCAGAGTCAGGTAATGTATGGATGATGTCATGCACTTGAGCAAGGCAAAGCATTCTGCAGTGCCCCCCCCCCATCACTAAATCAGGACTTAGATGGGGTTCCAAGAATTAGGAGAGAGGATAAAGTCATTCGTAAGGGAGATGGAACTGTTTGACAGCTGAAGATGATAGAGTTGGGCTGCAATCATACGGAGGGGGGAAGAGGCGGGCAGGACGCGAGGCTGTTTGCCCCGTCTGCAATGACACGCGTTTGCGCGATCAAACTTCCCGCCACGCATCTGCAGTTCCCCATAATACTGGGTTATCGGCAGTAGCTTTTTTTCACGCTACTGCCGCACGCAACGATGCCCCGCCACGACTCCCGGACACCAGACAGATGTGCCTGTCTGATCGCGTCCCTTTAATCTGCGGGGGAATCGCATGGCTGCCGTTGCTTCCGGTACGTATGATCACACCCTTGGAGAGGCAGACCTCACAGGCAAGGACATATCAAACACATGAAGCTGCCATATACTGAATCCGGAGCCTCTTATATCTAGCAAGAGAATGTGACTAAGAGAATGGAACACAAAGTCAAACTACCTCATTTGGCTTCAGTCAGTTCTATACCTCATGCAACACCTTAATTTTATCTCCTGAGTTAATACCATAACTTCCAAATGATTTTTAGTATCTCCTCCAAAAAAGGGATTTTGAGCATTGTTGGTTTAGAGAGACATCAGAGAAATGTGAGCATTTGTTTTTGCTATGGAGAGTAATAGATTTATTGGAATAACCTAAAATCAGCTCCATTCAAATCTGCTCTGCATCTAACACACAAATCAGGCTTTAACAGGACCTAGCCCTATGTCCTAAGGCATTTGCCCTTCCCCAAACCTCTTTCAAACCACTTTTGTAACATCCTGCTTGAAGAAGAGTTCTGGTATACTCGAAAGCTCACACACTGTTATGTGTCATGGGGCTGGTTCTAAAATAAGTTATTACAAGGATTGTGTCCTTGGTTTTTTTATTTTACTTTTGGACTGACGTGGCTGTAAATAACTTCTTTCAACTGATAGTTCCAGGTGGTCAGCCAAGTTGATCTGAAGCAGCGTGTAAATAGAACCTATCATGGGTGTTGGGGTGTGTTGGGTGTGTGTGCTGGTACAAATATAAGCCAGGTGTGGACCAGCTATTTTCATCTCTGTTCAGATGTAATTAAAGAAACTTGAGCTGATTTCACTATGCTGAGTCTCCGACCTCAGTACTTTTCACAAATCAAGCATACATCTACTAAATTTACCTAATTTATTCTAACTGCAGAAATTGGTATAAATAAAATCAGCTGGAGAGAGAGAAGGCAGCAGAACAGGAGGAGGAGGGTGGGAAAATCCTGGCTGCACAAGGTCCAACAATAGTTTTTCTGAACTCTGGAAGCCCCATTCAAACCTTTGGTTCTTAAAAGTTATCCAACAGTGTGTCCTGCTGTGTCCTCTTTATCCCCTGCATGCTACCATACTTCCTCCATCCCCAGTACTCGTAGAGCTAAACACAAACATTAAGAAGAAAGGGAATTTCTCAAGAATTCAGACCTAACATCAGTTCTCATGCCACTTTGGATATGTCTCTGTGCATGGCTCTTTGTAAATCACAGATGGTTAGAGCTCTATTGTCCAAGTTATCTGCCTATCCAGTTCCAAAATATCACAAACATGAAGGAGAGAGAAGAGATTGGATTTATACCCCACCCTTCACTACCCAAAGGAGTCTCAGAGAGGCTTACAAACTCTTTTCCCTTTCCCCTCCTCACAACAGACACACTGTGAGGCAGGTGGAGCTGAGAGAGCTCTGACAGAAACTGCTCTTTTTCAATAACAGCTGGCCTGGAACTATGGCTTGCCCAAGGTCATCCAGGCAGCTACAACTGGGGAAGTGGGGAATCAAAACCAATCCTCCCAGATTAGAGTCCACGCACTTAACCACTACACCAAACTGGAAACATGAGTATCAGGGTTACAACATTGACTGGAATTCTGTGAATTCACAAAATCCCAAGCATGCTGCCAAGTTCCTGAGCAGCTGAACACCTAGGAAGATTCAAAGCTGGAGGTCCTAGTATCCTGAAGAGCAGGAGTGGAACACACAGCCGCATTAGCACTACAAACTAGAAGGTATAGTACATAAAGAAAAGGTGGTGTGAAAAGAGCCCATCACATACAACTATTGTTGTAACAAATCACCATGTTGATCCCTGATGTGCCAAACAGCAAACAGGAGAAGCTACAGTTGGAAATAGGAACAGCCACACAGAATCCCTGTCCTTGTTGGAGTGTCATTTTGCTGGTTGATTTCCTCCTAAGCACAGAGGCCGGGCATGGGACAGGGTGCTGGCTGATCAGGCCCTTTAAAAGAATGAAACAGGGATGACAAAAGCACTCTAGTGTTTGCCATGGGGAACATGGTACAGTATGAAGGAGAGATGTGCCTCTGTAAGCATAGGCTGGATGTGATTTGGGTTGGTGAGCCAGAAACAATCCCAGCTCCCCATTGTTGGACCACTGCATGTTCTGTTATGTTTATAGACATATCTCTCACATTCGCACTTGAGACTGTTCACTAGGAAACATTCAGTACGTACACACAATAACCATGTCTATCACGTAAAGTGTGAATTGGCCCTAATAGAGAGGCAGTTTCAGAGTGTTCTCTTGTACAATTCAAGGCTCTTGGCAGCCTGAAGTTGAATTTGAACCTGTCTCATCCATCATTCACTGGAAAAAGAAAATCTGTGTTTAACGGGATAGGAGGAACAGGCATGCATGCAGATGGTGGAGGGGGGGACCTGTAAAGATGACAATCTGGCTATGCAGAAATAATAGTAAGCAGAAATCTTCAGGAGAAGTCAGCCTGACAGGCAGTCTAGGGGATGGTCGCAGTGAATATTCTGAGGTAAGCACGCAAGGAACAAAAGAGTAAAGATTATTGCAAGGAATGAAATAGCCTCAGCCAGAGACCCTAGCAACATGGACAGGGATTTGGGGGCTGGGTGCAGAATACAAATGACTGTGCTATTACAGGGCAGTTTCCCCCCACTGCATGCTGATTCTAGGTTTTGTGTAATGCATTCAGGAAAGCCAGCATCAAAAATCACCTCTTGGTCTGCTGGATTTACAAAAGCGCAACTATTTTCTGGCATTATCTGTTACATCCTGATGGCTTTTGGAGATGACACACAGAAAGGAAAGCATTTGGTTAAAAGAGATGTGACAGTCCAGAGAGAGAAAGAGAGTGTGTGTACAAGAATATGTGTGTGAGAAGAGTGACTGGGCCTTCAGCCATCAGCCACACTTTGTTCATTTACAATGCATTATTTAATAATTAACCAGGGAACATCAGACTTCTAAACACCAAGACTCATTAGTACTCACAAGGTGATCTGCTGCCTTCTCACTGATCTTAGAGCCCATTCACTCATGCCAAAGACTGAAATCTTTACAGCTGGCTTTGGTAGATGAAAGGTGTACTTGTTCCTCATTACTGTAGAATAGGAGGGAAGAACGATCACAAATTACCCAGCAGAGAAGGATACGCCTGTGGCTAACAGCACCTACCAGGCAAACCTGGGTCATAATCTGCTCTAGTCCACCTCATATCCCTCATGTAGGGATTGTTTTCACATTATGTGTTAGTCTTTGGCTGATTTCCCACTACAGCTGCCTCGGTGTTGCGCCACCGTTTGCCCCAACACTATTATAGGTCAATTTTACACCTGAAGCAGCGGGGCTGCATTTTGACCCACGGCTCGCCCGATTTCCCCGCAGTTTCGTGATCCTGTTTTTTGAGGATTACGAAACTGCAGGGGAAATCGGGCGAAGCCGCAGGTCAAATGCAGCCCCGCGGTTTTGGGTGTGAAATTGACTAATAGTATCGGGGCAAACGGCGGCGCAACGCCGAGGCAGCTGTAGTGGGAAATCACAGACTACTACATCTGCTGAAGATTAGCAGCTAGACTACACTGGGCTGACTCCCGATGACCTAGCAGTCAAAGAGAGGTGGAGAAAATGGTGGGGTGGCAACAAAATTTCCCAATCAGACTCTGAAAAGTCTGATTTATGTCTCCATCTGCGGAGCCCTTTTGTACTTTTTTTGTGTGAAGATGATGGATGAACAGATAAGCCTATGAATGTTCATGCAGGGTGTGGCAGACAGCCTGACTGAAGCGTGAGGGGAGGGTCAAGAATCAGCCAGCATTCAATTGACTGGTATGTACATTTGTCATTTCAGTTGTGAAAAGTACTGAGACTGAAGTGTTGGGTAGAGTGAAATCAGCTCATACTTTTATTTCAAGATCAGGAACAATACAAAGTAGCTGGCTCGCAGGCCGGCTTATATGCCCCAAGGAAAACACACCCCACATACCCCAAAAACCCATGAGTGGTCTATTTACAGTAATTGCATTAACCTCTCGGATCCTAGTTCCCTGATCCGAGCGTCTATTGTCCTCAAGGTCCAAGCTCAGGCACTTCGCCTGGCCATATGTCGGACCAGTTAGCACCAGTCAGAGCACATGGTTGGCTTGGTACATTACACCCCGCCCACCTTGGTCCGAAAGACACCTGCAAACAAAGTCCTTCAGATATGTGGGCGGTTTGCGCTCTCGGGTTGAGCAGCGTGGTCCCAATGCCACTGAAACTGGAGCTGCTGCTGATGTTCTCAGCGTAGGAATGTCCAAAGGCGGTGGGGCTGGAATGATGCTGACAGGTCCCTGGGGTTGCCCTGTGGGGTCCAGAGACTGGCGGGCAATGGTTGGGCTGCACGGTTCATCCAGTGGGCCCATTGTGGCAGCCGGCTCAGTTGTCTCATGTGTGTCTGGCTCTTCGAAGTCTTCTGGCTCCACCAGCAGGGTGCATCTGCGGAGCTGGTCAATGTGGTGATGTAGTATTTGTCCATCCTTGCTGGTGACCTCGTAGGAGTGGGGCCCTTGTACTCTCACTACTCTTGCCTGAATCCAAGGGGGCCCCCTGGTGAAGTTCCGAGCATAAACGGGATCCTCTGGGAAAAATCCTTGTGCGGCTTCTGGAGTTTCAATGGCAGGCTCTCGCTCGGGTGCTTGGTCCAGGTGGAGCTGTTCTAATCATGATGTGAGATGTCTGCCCATAAGCAGATCGGCAGGGCTCTGGCCCGTGGTGGAGTGTGGCATGGTTCTTTGGCTGAAAAGGAAAGAGGCCAACTTGTAGTCCCAATCTGTGGAGTCTAACCTGCGGAGCGCATCTTTGGTTGTCCTTACCATGCGCTCGGCCTGCCCGTTGGTGGTGGGCAGAATGGAACCAAGTGGACATGATGGATCCTGTAATGGTTGGTGAAGTCTTGGAACTCCCCAGACATGAAGGCCATCCTGTTATCTGTCACTAGGGTTTCCGGGAGGCCCTGGGTGCTGAAGATCCACCACATTGCTTTTATAGCCACTCTTGATGAGGTCGCTGAGACGGGGATGACCTCCAGCCACTTGCTGTAAGAGTCCACCAGAATGAAAAACAGTTGCCCCTGGAACGGCCCTGCAAAATCCAGGTGGAACCATGACCAGGGGCGGTGGGAGGACTTCCAAGCTCTCTCCAGCGCTCTGGGTGGGTTGGGGCAAGAGGCTTGGCAGGGATGACATCTTTTTACTTTGTCTTCGATGTCCCGATCGAGGCCCGGCCACCAGACGTAGCTCCTTGCCAACGCCTTCATCCTTACGACCCCTGGGTGGTGCTCGTGCAGAGCCTCTAAGACGCGCTGCTGGAGTGGGGCTGGGATCACCACCCGGCCTCCCCACATCAAGCACCCTTTATATGATGACAGTCCGTCCTTTCTTCCAATGAATGGCATAAACTCTGGGCCTTCTTTGGCCGAAGGCCACCCCCTTCCCACCCTGTCCAGGACCTGACAGAGGACTTTATCCTGGGCTGAGAGGCGGGCCACCTCCTGCACATGGACCAGGCAGTTGGGAAGTGACTCCAAAAGGGCAATCGTGTGGGCGGGAGCAGGGTCGGAGTCTGTAACCGGCAGTGGCAGGCGGCTGAGGGCATCAGTGTGGCCCATGGATTTCCCGGGGCAATGGAGGAGGGTGTAGGTGTACCCCACCAGGAAGATGGACCACTGGAGGACCCTGGGGGAGACCATTTGGGGTGCCTGACAGTCTGGAGCCAGTAGACCCAGGAGAGGCTTATGGTCCATCAACACCATGAAGGGCCAACCATATAGAAAGTGATGGAATTTTTTAACCCCAGCCACTATCACCAATGCCTCCTTGTCTATCAGCATGTAGTTGCATTCTGCAGAAGACAAAGTCTTTGAATAGTGGGTGACCGGGACCTCCCGACCGTCTGGTAACCGGTGGCCCAGGACTGCCCCGACCCCGTAGGGGGAGGCGTTGCAAGTGAGGACCACCGGGAGCGCCTCATTGAAATGGTGCAGGACGGAGTTAGAGGTGAGCAAGTTCTTGACCCCCTGAAATGCCACCGTGTGCTCAGATCCCCAGGCCCAGGTTGCCTCCTTATCCAGGAGGCGGTGCAGCGTTTCCACTACAGCGGCTTTCAAGGGCAGGAAAGCATGGTAGAAGTTGAGCAGGCCCAAGAAAGCCTGCAGTTCCGACTTGGAAGGGAGGGGAGCGTGTGTGATAGCCCACACTTTATCGTCCGTGGGGTGGATTCCCAGCGCATCCACCGCAAACCCCAGGAATTCAATGCGGGGCACCCCAAGGAGGTATTTTTCTTTCTTCACTTTGAGGTTGGTGGAGTCAAACCTCTGGAGCACTTGCCGGAGCCGGTCTGCAGAAGTTGTGGAGTCTGGCACCATGATGATCACATCGTCTAAAAAGGGTTGTACTCCTGGAATGCCTTTAAGAAGGGAATCCATAAATGACTGAAAGATTCCCGGCACCACACAGACCCCAAACTGTAGCCTCATTACTTGGAACACCCCTTTGTGTGTTGTGATTGTCTGCACCTCTGTGGTGTCGGTGTCCACTGGTAGTTGCTGGTAAGCTTGTGCCAAATCCAGCTTACCAAAGACCTTGGCCCCCGCTAGGGAGGCCAATACGTGGCTTACCACCGGGACCGGGTAAGCATGGTCTTGCGGGGCCTTGTTGATAGTGCACTTGTAATCGGCACATATCCTCACATCACTGTTTGGTTTAACTGACATGACATTGGGGGTTTCCCAGCGCATGGACACGACTGGTTCCAGCACCCCTTGCTCAATGAGGCGATTGAGCTTAGCCTCATGTTGGTTCCATGTTGATGCTCAGGAGCGGTGGCATCAAAATGAGGAGTGGTGTGGTGCTGCGCACAGGGTCAGCAGTGCAATGCTCGGGTCTAGGAGCAGTGCGGGAAGTGGCAACTGGAGATGCTGACGTGCAGTGTTCTCCGCATTGGCCTTGATGTGATGCTTGATGCGTGGTCTCTGTTCATGGGAGGTAGAACCCCACCTTTGTCGCCAGTGAAAAGTACTGAGACTGAAGCGTCGGGTAGAGTGGTCTATTTACAGTAATTGCATTAACCTCTTGGATCCTAGTTCCCTGATTGGAGGGGACTCAGGATCCGAGCATCTATTGTCCTCAAGGTTCAAGCTCAGGCACTTCGTCTGGCTGCATGTCGGACCAGTTAGAACCAGTCGGAGCACATGGTCGGCTTGGGTACATTGCAGGTTGCAAAGCCAGGCTTGCACAGCAGCTGAAGAACTGGCCATGAGCTCTTTTTATATTACATCTGTCTTCCTTCTGGGAGATGAGGGATTGGGTTGCTTTGTACAACTGACTTGATTCTCAGGGCCATTTCTCTGAGAGTTTTGTGTGGTCTGGCCATTCTCTGGAAAGAAATCTATGAGTCAAGGGAAGAAAAAAGACACCAAGCAAGTCTGAGGGAACAAGCTGTATGTAAGCCCACAGTGGAGTAAATGCTTAATAAAGCAGCAGCTGACCTTGCTTATGGCACAAGTTACCACTTATGCTGTGCGTGCATCCCTGCCAGTTCATGCATAGCAAAGTTCTGCTGCAATTTCTCCTCCCTCAGTTTTCCACTTGGACCAGCTGCCAGGGATCCAGAAGTGCAGGCTGCATTGATTCTGTAACTGGGAGAACAGACCTGTAGCCAGTGTGGCAATGAAATGCAAACAATGTAATTTTACTTGTAGGTTTGTATAAAGTTTTGCCTTACTGTAGTTGAGTAATGCTTTTATATGGGTACTAGGAGTAAGGCCTGTTGTGGAAATAAATACAACGGGCTCTAGAAAGAGGCTCTGGGAGAGTGCCCTGGCTTTGGGCACACAGCGTGAATTTTCTGTGGCAACCTCAGCAGGGTATAATGACAGAGACCACCATTTTCTCCAAAGGAATTGATCTCTGCTACCTGAAGAGCAATTGTAGTTTTGAGTGATCTCCAGCCCTCACCTGGAGATTGGCAACAATTGTTACCCAGGAGGAAATGGCTGGTTTGGAGGGTGGAGTCTATGGCATTGTACCTCTCTGAGACCCCACCTCTCCTCAAACCTCACCATCTCCAGGCTCTACCCCTCAAATCTCCAGAAATTTCCCAACCTGGAGTTGGCAACCCTATCTCCCTCCCAGCCAATTGTCAACCTATCATTATCTGCCCCCTGACTTCAGCTTTCCATCTCCTCCCCCCTCCCTCCTGGAGAGCAGTTGTAATTCTGATTGATCTCCAGCCCCCACCTGGAGATTGGCAACAATGGTCCCCCAGGATGGAATGGCTAGTTTGAGGGGTGGAGTCTATGGCATTGTACTTGTCTGAGGTCCCACCCCTCCTGAAACCTCACCCTCTTCAGGCTCCATCCCTCAAATCTCCAGGAATTTCCCATTTGGAGTTGGCAACCCTATCAGGACTGGCCCCAATGAGTTTTCTCTCAAAGGCCAAAACAGGTGACAGGGCCAAGCTTGGTTGCCTACCAACAGGCACTGAGGGGAAAGTAGGGTTGCCAGCTCTAAGTAGGGAAATACCTGGAGATTTGGGGGGTGGATCCTGTGGAGGGCAGCATTGGGGGGAAGGACTCAGCAGGGTATAATGCCATAGGGTCTACCCTCCAAAGCAGCCATTTTCTCCAGGGGAACTGATCTCAGTCAGCAGGAGATCTCCAGCTCCCACCTGGAGATTGGCAACCCTAGGGGAAAGACAACTGCCCAGCAGGGGGTGGAAGAGAATGGTTTGATGGTCACTGGGCCAAGATTGGCAACAATAGTTCCCCAGGAGAAAATGGCTGGTTTGGAGGGTGGAGTCTATGGCACTGTACCTGTCTGAGGTCCCACCCCTCCTCAAACCTCACCCTTTCTGGGCTCCACCTCTCAAATCTCCAGGAATTTCCATACCTATAGTTGGCAACTTTATCTCATCCCCTCTCAGCAGCCTCTTCCTAGGCAAAATTCTGTCTTTCTCATTAGTGGGGAGCAAAGCAGTTTACTTCATTCTTTTCAGCTTTGTGATCTGTACAGCAACCCTGTAAGGCAGGTTAAGCAGAAAGTCTCCGGCTGGTCCGAAATCACCCAGGCAGTTTCCATAGGGATGCTCCCGCTGAACAGGAGCAAGCAGCCAGGCCTAGGGTTGCCATTGCCAACAAAGACAAATTGATGCAAAGGAGGATGGAAAAGTCTCTATATCTCTATTTTGCCTTCAATTGGTTTTGATGCCAGCAGAGTGAGAAAATGCCAGAGGCTCTGGGTGGGTGCCCCATGGTAAATGCACCAAACAATTCCTAAAGATTTTCCACTGTGTCGATAAATCATTTTCTACACTGACAGCGTCGCCTGCCAGAATTAGTACCAGAGCTTTTTTTTGCCTTGTGGTATCCTGCTTGTGGTGTGACCTGTCTTTTTTGTGGTGTGGCATGGTTGTGTTATTGGGTTTGTTTCTTTTGAAGGGGAAGTGTTGTGAGTGAGGACATATTTCACCTCAGAATACAACAGGTTGCATAAACAACTGACAATTCCAATTGTCTTGTGGGGGGGGAGTTTGAGGTGCGAAGTGGAGTGAAGTCCAATCAGCTTCCATATGCAAATGAGCTTGAAATGCTGGCCCAATCAGAGAAGAGTGGCCTAGGCTGCAGTGGGTGGGAGAGAACTCAGGCAACGCAGCTAGTGGATAGGGACAGATTCTGAGCGACATACCAGGGAGCGAACTGATTTTGCCAATCATAGAATCTTGCCAGACCACTACCCTTTTATATAATAGGACAGGATTTTGTATGGCTATTTAATTAACCTGACAAAACTCAAAGCAGTTTCTTTCCTTGGATATCATAGTAGAGGGCTTCCATTTTTTTCAGATGGTGAGGATGGGCCATGGCTCAGTGTTAGACAATCTGCTCGGCATGCAGAAGGGACCCAGCATCTCTAGTTAACAGGATTAGGTAGGAGATAATATGAAAGCCTTCTGCCTGAGACACTGGAGAATGGCCACCAGTCAGAGCAGACATTACTGACCTTGATAGACCAATCATCTCACTCAATATAAGGCAGCATCATGTGGCTCTGAGAAACAACAAAACACCCTGGTTTGTCCAAGGCTGCATTCCTTCCCCATCTCATAGATGGGCCATTTGCTCCCTTTTGGGGAGGAATGGATAATAAGAAAGAGCTACTTCTGTTGAAGTGAAATCAGGAGTCTTACACTGGGATTCCTGGCAGCAGGTACCTGTAAACTACTATGACAGACTGGCTACAGGAAGGATGGGCTGGTTTGCTCATTGATCTGCTTCGGTACCTTCACTTCAGGTGGATAGCAAGATAGTATTGCTGCTACTAGCTCAACAAGGTCAGGTGACAGAAACAACCAATAGGGTTTCCCCTGGTAATATCTAGTTGCTTCTTTGGAGCTGGCTCTACATAGAATATTATTGCTTTGACAATATGGGCTTTTGTTGGTAGAGTGATGTCTCTACTTTTTATTATACTGTCTAGGTTTGCCATCGCTTTCCGCCCAAGGAGCAGGCGTCTTTTAATTTCATGGCTGCAGTCACCATCTGCAGTGATCTTGGATCCCAGGAACATGAATTCTGTAATTGCTTCCATGACTTCCCCTTCTATATGCCAAGAAGTGATGGGGCCAGATGCCATGATCTTAGTTTTATATAATATATATATATATATATATATATATATATATATATATATATATATATATATATATATATATATATTCAGTTTGAAGCCAACTTTTGCGCTCTCCTCTTTCATCTTAAGCAAAAGGCTCGTTAGGTCCTCTTCACTTTCTGCCATTAGAGTGGTCTTGATGTTTTTCCTGGCAATCTTAATTCCGGTTTGTGATTTATCCAGGCCAGCATTTCATATGAAGTACTCTGCGTATAAATTAAATAAGCAGGGTGATAATATGCATCCTTGTTGTACTCCTTTTCTTATGCTAAATCAATCAGTTGCTCCATATCCAGTTCTGTCACTTCTTGACCCTTATACAGGTTTCTCAGGAGACATGTGAGGTGGTCTGGTACTCCCATCTCTTTAAGGACTTGTCATAGTTTGTTGTGATCCACACAATCAAAGGCATAGTCAATGAAGCAAAAGTAGATGTGTTTCTGGTACTCCCTTGCTTTCTCCATAATCCAGCAGATGTTGGCAATTTGATCTCTCATTCCTCTACTTCTTCAAAACCCAGCTTGTACTTCTGGCAGTTCTCTATCCATATACTGCTGAAGCCTAGTTTGTAGGATCTTGAGTATGATCTTGCTAGCATGTGAAATGAGTGCAATTGTGCAGTAGTTTGAATATTCCTTGGCATTGCTGTTCTTTGGGACTGGAATGTAAACTGACCTTTTCCAATCCTGTGGCCACTGTTGCATTTTCCAAACTTGCTGGCATATTGAGTGCAGCACTTTAACAGCATCATCTTCATCCTGAAGTTCATCAGCCCTGACACATGGGAAGTCATCATGGTGAGAGAAAAAGGGAAGAGATGGCAGCATAGAGAATGGCTCAGATTTATTTACCCCATTTTGAGATCAGAATTTTGTGAAATTTGGAGACGATCAAAACAAAAGATGGAGCAGGCTCTGAGGGATCTTCTTTTGCACCAGCAGTTGGGATTATGGAAAAAAACACACCAAAAAAACCATTGGGCTGAAAAGGCAGAGGTAGTTTGGCTGGGATTTGGGAGCATGAAGTGTTTAGTGCTGGGAATACACAGAATTCACATACAAAGAAAACCAGGGAGCCAGATCTGAGATGATAACTGTAGACAAAGAGAAGCTAATTACAGATAAGGGCAGGAACACTTACTTAGGAAGCTCATGCTAATGGGAAAGACGACCCTGTAGCAGAGATAATGTCACCTGGCTCTTATGAAGCACTTTTCATCTGCAGAGATATTTTCACTTATCACCCAATCAGCACCGGTTAGTTACTTGCTCACCATTTATACAACGAGTTTTGTTGCCTGGGTTGTTTTGTTGCATTTTGTTGTCACAAAAGGAGATTCACACAGTTGTTTTCTCTACTGCAGTTGGCTTTATGCAGCCATTGTATAGTGGGGGTAGCCCTCCAAGCTGAAAGTTAAAATTTTACACTCTGGCATCCAAGACTCTTATGTTTCCCACTGGGATAAATTTGTCAAGCAATGACTACAGTTCCTCAATCTTTCCTTAGACTCCCTTTATTCAGTTACCAGAGAGAGCCATAAGAATAATCAAGAAACATCTATTTAAGTATGATTATAACAGCACAAACTGTAGAGCACGATATGTTTGTTCTACTCAGTTTGTTGGTATTTGCCTACCCAGAGAACTCCCTGATTACTGCTCATCTGTGATTATTCCTCGCTATAGGCGTGCTTTTATGTTGGCATACCTTAATGCCCTACCATCTAGAATTTTACAAGAGAGGTATCTTAAGATACTGTAGCCTGATTGAGTATGTGACTGTGATGCAAGTGGTATAAATATCCTGTATGACATGACCTTTGAATGCAATAATTTTTCTGTCCTAGAAATCTTTTAATTCTTCCTTTTCTCCAAAATATAGATCATATGGAGACATTACCTCTTTTATTAGAAGATAATAGCAGACCTATCACTCTTTTAACTGCAAAACTTTATGCATCTGTGATAGATTTTTGCAACCATCAAATGGGGTCTAGCCTTTTCTATATTTTAGTAATCTGCTTAAAATGAATAAATTAAGAAGCAGTATGAAGTAGAGTTGAAGAAAAGTGAATGGTTTATGTATATATGTAAGTGCTATCAAGTTGCAACCAGTTTATAGTAGGGGTGGGATTCAGTATTTACCAAGCTGAACAAATACCCGAAAAATAACTTATCAGCAATGCTCCCTCTAAGCTGTGGAGTCTTGTGAGCAAAAATTGTACTTTGTGAGGTACTGGCATTAAAGTTGTGAGCATGCGCTTTGGCTACTGCATAGATTAGTTTGCTTTGGAGCCATCCTTCCTGAGCAAAGACAAAAATTTGTGAGCTGAAGGCTAAACAACTGTGAGCTAACTCACACTAACTCAGCTTAGAGGAAACACTGCTTATCGGTATTTTTTGGGGGGGATTTCCTAAGCAGAATCAGATTCTCTAATCTGTAATCGGCTACCAATATAGAGAATCCCAATACAAGCCAATATTATTCAATTTTTATTTGGCTTGATTCAGCAATATCAAATAATTGCTTCTCCAGGCCCGTGATTTAAACCTGGACCGTCCCTTTAAAGCCGCACTACAAATGAACCCAGAAAGGTGAACTCTCCACTTTGGAGTCCACTCATGGCAAGGCTTGGAAAATGCAAGCTGAGCTGAAAAATTCAGCATTCCCAATTATTTCCTGAATCTGGATTCTGGAATATTGGGAAATACCAATTTTGGGGGGTTTGATATACCTGAACCCAAAAAATACCATTTTTTGTGCACATCCCTAGTTTATGGCAACCCAAAAAAAGGTCTCTCAAGACAAGTGAGAAACAGAGGTGGTTTGCCATTGCCTTCCTCCACAGTCTGTCTTAATGGTCTCCCATCCAAATACCAACCCTGCTTAGCTTCCAAGATCTGACAAGATCAGGCTATATCATGCCACCTTCCCTCCCATAAATGGTTTAGTCCACTACAAAAGTGTGATTCAATGGATATATCTGTGCTTCATGCTTATGATCTTGTCCTTATAACAAATTTATAAAAAAGCTTGAAAAAGGGAGTGGTCAGGGTTGTGGATTTCTTCATTAATTTATTTATGGTGCAATTTAAAGCAGAGTGATGCTTTTCTTAGTCATTTTAAACCAATGAGCTTAGATGGATGTATCAGTTTAGGTAAAGGTAAAGGTAAAGGTTCCCTTGCTCGAAAGCCAGTCAAATCCGACTCTAGGGTTGCGGTGCTCATCTCCGTTTCAAAGCCGAAGAGCCAGCGCTGTCCGAAGACGTTTCTGTGGTCATGTGGCCGGCATGACTAAACACCAAAGTGCACGGAACGCTGTTTAGGATCAGTTTAGGATTGCACTGTTACAAGAGAAATAGATGCGGTTCTTAACATAATTAAGTAAACAGCTTTTTCTAAAGTTCAGAAAGGTTACATTGTGTGGGATCATCATGATGGGAAAAGGCCACAACTGTGATCGATGACTGACTTCTTGTTTTCGCAAAGACACACAAAGAATTTCATTCATTTGCTTTGCAGTGCTTTCACATGAGTTTTCCCATCATTTTTCTGCAGGCAACTCATGACTGAAATATAGATGCAACATGACTGAAATATAGATGCATGTGACAAATTTTATTTTATTTTATTTAGAAAATTTAGATTTGTGTTGGCCTCTGATCTTTCCACACTGTGCATTCTTCCCCTACCTTTTCTTGAGGTGACTACAGAAGGTTTTCTAATATGAAAAATAAATGATGTTAGTTAATCTGCTTTACATAGAGGAAGACATAGAGACTACTGTGCATTTCCCTGAACAAAGACATTAAGATTCAGCTGTTCATCATATGTTTGGAAACTCTTTCAGGTGAGCATGGTGTTGAAGGGACAGCTTGTCAAAGTAGGTCAATTGTAATACTAATATTGAGTGATAGCATCCCATCAATCTCAATTAAGGATCACAAGTTGCTTGCTAATTACCTCTATTAGGAACAATTTTGACTCAATCAACCAATCAAAGTCACTGGTACTTCCTGCATGCACAGGGAGAATAACAACTGTGTGGAGCAAAGAAGCTTTCCTCCCCTGCAACTGCTTTGGATTTCACGAGGGCTTCAAAACTTAGTAAGAAACAAAATAATAGAAATCTAGGCTGGTAGGACCATGATCAAAAGGAAGTTGAGCTTACATGATTGATGTGTGCTCAACATAGGACTGCTAGTAAAGGAAGGTTAAATTCTGATTGGAATTACTAGTAGTGAGCAAGATTTTGCCTTCCCCAAAAGACTGGATCTGCCCTTTGAATTCATTAGTCATGGGGCTTTGGAGAAAGGTGAAAGCAGAGGCAGAGCCTACCTCACTGGCATCACACAGGAAATGATGCCATCATGCCAGCAGCTTCAGGGTGACACTATGGGATTTGGGTAAAAGCTCTATGGCTTCTACCATAGAGTTGTTGCTCAAATACAAGAGTGCCACCCAGAAGTTGCTGGTGTGATGACCTCATTTCTGTACATCACAGGCAACATGGCCTAGGCCTTCTTCTTTCTACTGGTAAGTCCCCCTCCCGCTGTCCAGCTGATTGGTGGCTGGGGGGCAAGACTTGGCAGTAGGGGAACCCCCTGCCTCCACTAGGGGGTCTGGCAACCCTACACGCAGCCCTCCTCCCTGAGAGAGAGAGTTCACCCTTTACACCAGGCTCAGAATCTCCTCATTCCTTCCTGGCCTGATTTGACAGCACTTCTTTTATCCTTTTCCCCTAGCCTGTACTCTAACTCCCACTGGAGCCTGGGCTAATCCCTCCCCATTCTTCCCTAAAACTTAATCTGGCCCAACCAGGGCATATTCCTTCTTCTTTTTCCTTGTCCAGGTGCCTTTCAGTAGGTTTTAACTGTGAGCTCTGGCCCACCATGAGAGATTCCCTGTTGAAGTGTGAGGAAGCAGCTGGATCTTTGTCTCTGGCAGATCATGTTGCAGTAGCCGGCTGTTGCAAGGACCAGCTCCTGGGCTTCTCAATCAGTGAGAGACCCAGCAGCAAGGTGGAGCCTTGGTGTGTCTCCATCCCCGGCTTCCCCCCCAGCACAACAGGTAAGTGCGGCAGATCTGGGGCTGCTGCTGAGCTGGAGGCCAGGTGAGAGGCCAGACCTGGAATGTGTGCAAAGCTAAAATAATCAACCTAAATAATCAAAAACAATAAAAAGCTGTTTTACAAAGACAAAAAAATAACAAAACAATAAAAGTATGGGAGCGCAAGAGGTTAAAAAAATTTAAAAACCAAGAAGATTTATACAACTGTCAAATTATAAGTACTGAAACATTACTTGGGAGAGGATGACTAATAATGTATAACAGGAAATTAAACATTAAAAGCCTGCAAGGACAGATATACTGTTCACTGGAAACTGGACATAAACCTCTGGTGTGGGGAATTCCACAGATGAGCTACAACCATGAAAAAGGCTCTGCCCTTAGATAACCAACCAGTCATGGCTACCCATTTCGCTTCAAAAAGTGGTGGTGCATCTTAATGTATAAGTAGGTTCATATGAAAGGACGTGGGACTTAAGACACCCAAGGCCTAGCCCACTTACAGCTTCAAAAGTAATCACTAGCACCACCTCTGGAAATAGCTGGAACAGAACCACTGGAGCATGTTATCCCTGATTTCCATTTCAGCCAACCAATCAGAAGAAAAGTATGGTTTATGATGGTACTCAAAGTTGCTGAGCAGTCCAAGAGAGTAACAGGATTGCTCTTCCCCTGTCTTTCTTCCTGGTAAATTTTATCCATCAATGCCAACAAATCAGATAAGTTTAGGTAATATCTTTAATCAAAAATGAAGTTAAAACAATCAGATTTCACATTGGCATCTGCATAGCTACCAGCATCTATCTATCTGTCTGTCATCTATCATCTGTCTATTTGTATCTTAATGGGATAAGGTACAGGAGTGAAACCAATATTGGGCTCTGTACCAATAGAGATCTATATGTACTTCTTTCTTATTTAACTCAGCTGTCTTTCAACCTGTTCACCATCTGCTGCATTATAGTAACATGTTTTCAAATTTCTTCAATGCAGGTCAAAAATAATTTGAATAACCTAAGGGTAAGTTAAACTGTTAGGTAAAGGTAATATTTTGGGGGGGTGGGATTAAAAATTTAAGAAAATGAAAAAAAGAGTATAATAAGAAACATAACCTAGCATTCACATTGGTGTGCTGGCCTAGTTTAGGTATTAAATGTTAAAGGACATAGGCCATAGTTAACCTAAAACATTTTAAAGAGAAACAGATGTTCCCTGCAAGGCTTTTTATGCCTTTTATGAACTGAAATAAAGTATGAACTGTGCAAAGCATGCGCAAGGAACTGTACAGCATGGTAGCCCACTGTGATGCCAGACTGAGACTGCACCCTGAGTGGAAGACACCTTTCCTTCTTTATTGCTGCTCCAGTGGCCCTGCAAGGTTACTAGCCCTCTTTATCTGATGGAAGATGGATCAGTTCTACGAATTTGCACAAAGCACCAAACGCCATGCTTTGCTGAGGCATGAGGACAAAGGACTCCAAGATGCCATTAGGAGACCTCTCCAACACACGCAGGAAACCTCCCCCCCCATCACCTGTGAAGCTACACGTAGCCCCAGAGAATCCATTCATGGTTGCCTAGAAACTAATCACTCACCCATCAAGGACCTGGCTAAGGCCATCATGGAACAATGGCTCTGGCTCAGTGACTCATCTCACCTACACCCAGGTGCCAGACTCCAGTCTAAATTGCTAGTTCTCAATATTGCCCACTCCCCTAGACCCTTCCCCCTTAAACCCAACACCAATCAGCATGTTTTGGGGATGGACTAGTAGGTGGACCAAGACATGTGACCACCTTAGGCCACCCCCAAGAGGCGTGTGACTAGGACATGTGGGCAGCCTGGCCCAACCCCCCCCATTATAAAAGGGGCTACCAGACCACATGCTGTCTCTCTATACTTCCCTCCCCAATGACCTCTATACTCTCTTACTCTTGAACTTGTGGCTTTCTTGCCACACCTTACCCTGAGGCTCTTGAATGGCCGCCAGACTCTTCCATGTGCTTTCTGCTGGTTCAGTTTGCACTCTCCATTTTCCTAGCATGTCCCATTTTTCTATAATTCCCTTATTTTTCCATTTGGAAACCTTCATCTCATCGGACAGGTAAATATAACCCAAACAACGAATATCCTGCTCATGCAAACGTGCTGATTATTTATCTTTGTTTCCTAGAATCTGAATAATTGTGTGTGTGACTGTGTATTGTTTGTGTATGAAGAAGACTACAGTAAAGACACAATTATAACCTAACTGCAGCCTCTGTGTCTGTTTACTGGTACCTCTGGAAGGGTGGGACGTCTGTAGTCACTGGTGTTTGTTCCCTAATTTGCCTATTGCCAATTAATAATAATAATTTCCCCATATTAATAAGAAATTAAGGCAATTTGGCTAACACAGATCTTGTAACTGTCTCAAAGAGATTCAGCACATATCAGACTACATAGTGAGTCAAAGTAGGCAAAACTAGATCTTACCTGTTAAGGAAACACACACCTTTTGAAAGCTCCAGGGTGGGAAACTTCTGGAGATTTGGGGGTGGAGGCTGAGGAGAACAGGAACCTCAGCGGGGTACAATTCCATAGAGTCCATCCTTCAAAGCATCCATTTTTCCAGGAGAACTTATCTCTGTAGTCTGGAGATGAGCTATAATTCTGGGAGATCCCCAGGCCCCATCTGGAGGCTGGCAATCCTTACTTGGAATGCAGTATTTAATTCAGAGTAATGTTGTAATCCCATGTGGAATACAATCAGTCATAAGCATTTGTCTGAAATTGTTCAGTCAACATTGACCTTACTGATAATGTCGACAAAAAACAGAGAGGTTAGCAGGACAGGGGGAAGAAGGCTAATTTGAAACTAATTAACAAATTATCCTAATATCTCCAAGATTATGCCCAGAATTGTCTGTTAGAATAGGCATACTATGTCAAAGGAGAAGGTATACTAATAATGTGTAAATGATGCAATATACAGCCTAAAATGAAAATCATGACCTTTTAATCGGATGATGGCTTTTTGTTTATTTTAAATGTTCAAATAATCTTGCTCTTATTTACAAGTTAGTTCTAGGTGCATCATATAGAAAGAGACAGTACAATGCAGGGGTTAGTGTGTCAGACTAAGATCTGGCAGACGCAGCTTCAGATCCCCACTCTACCATGGGAGCTTGCTGGGTAGGGTTGCTGCTTGCCAGGTCCTTCTGGCAACTGGTGAGAGATGGGAAGGGACTTACCAGGAGAAAGAGGAAGGCCCAGGCCATATTGTTGGCATCACACAAGAAGTGGCATTATCATGCTGTGACATCACTGTGACATTCTGGTATTTGGACAAAAATTCTATTGTAAAAACGGCTTCTACCATAGAGTTTTTTCCCAACTAAGAACATAAGAGAAGCCAATGTTGAATCAGGCCAATGGCCCATCTAGTCCAACACTCTGTCACACAGCGGCCAAAATATACCAGGTGCCATCAGGAGGTCCAGCAGTGGGGCCAGGGCACCAGAGTGTCACCCTGGACATTACTGGTGTGATGACATCACTTCCTGTGTTATGCTGGCTATGTGGCCTGGGCCTTCCTCTTTCTACTGGTAAGTCCCTCGCCAGCCCGCTGATTGGTGGCTGAGAAGCAGGGCCTGGTGGGTGCTGACCCCTGCCTCCACCAGGGGGGTCCGGCAACCCTATGGCTGGGTGACCTTGGACCAGTCACACTCTCTTCTTAACGGTTTTTGTGAGGATAAAATGAAAGAGAAGAAATGGGTCCCCATTGAAGAAGAAGGCAGGGTATAATAAATAAAGTAAATAAATAAAGCACCATGAGAGCCCATGCCATAGCTTTCCCCAGCACTAATGGGAGGAGGAAATGAATAGTGCCTGTGCCAATTAACAGGGCCCTCATAGCTGGTCTTTGACATACACTTATAGAAAGAGAGATGAAAAACATAACAAGGTTGTGAAATAGAGGTTTGTTTTATAATTCTACTTGTCAGGCAAGTAGGCCAGAAGTTTCATTTCTATTTTTTTCTTTCCCTGTCATGACAGCTGCTTTGAAGAACATTGGTGTTGCCTTTGAGAGTGCTGATATCTGTAAGCCCTCTGGTGGGATTGTAGAAACTAATTGCCTGGGACTGGCGTCGGTAAAAGGAAAGGCAGAGGAAGATGGCAGAGTTGTTAATATTAAGGCATCACAGACACAAATAGTGGAAAGGAAAATCAGGAGGAAAGATGGCTTTGGGACTAAAATTTATCAGCGCCTCATTTTCCTTGGCTGCCGAACAGCATAAGCAGTCAGATTCATACCTAAGGATGTGCAAAACATCCCTGTTGTCTTTTTTTAAATTAAAAAACCTTTGTTTTCATTATATTTGTTACAAGTGTATTTTTGTTCTTACTTTCATTTCCATTCCCAGTGATTTCAATGAGAACCTCCCCTCTCCAGCTCCCCTGCACATATTTATTATTTGTTATTAAAATCTTTATATCCTGCCCTTTCTTTCTAAAAATGGATCCATCCTACAAGTAACAGCCTCCTTCTGGCAGCTTTGTTTTTTTGGAAGTGCCAATGTCAACAGTGCTAGTCCATCGCTTCTGAGGAAAGCCTAGAAGTGACATAGGGTAGCTCTAGAAATCACTGGAAACTCTGTGGTTTTGTGCCTTCCCTCATTAACCCCCTCCACCGTGGGAGTGAGGAGCATCTACTCTCCTCACCCGCCCACACCAAGGCAGGAAACCTTCTCCTGTCCTCCTCATCCTCTAGCTTGGCAGTGCGGTGGCAAGAAGCAGATGGTGGTGGCTACAAGCACGGACAGCTTCAAGAGGAAATTGAATAAACATATGGAACAGTGGTCCATCAGTGGCTATTAGCCATAAGGTATAGATAGGAACTCTCAGTCCGGGGCAAGTGGTGCTCTGTATTCTTGGTGCTTGGGGGAGCAACAGTGGGAGGGCTTCTAGCCCCACTGGTGGACCTCCTGATGGCACCTGGTATTTTTGGCCACTGTGTGACAGAGTGTTGGACTGGATGGGCCATTGCTTGCAACAACATTGCTGCTTGCAACAACATTGGCCTGATCCAACATTGGCTTCTCTTATGTTCTTATGAAAAGGAGAAAGATGGCAGGGTTGGAGCTGAGCCCACCTATGCCTCACCCACCAAGGAGTATATCAAGCTCCTCATGGCTGCTCAATGGGTCTGGGAAGGGTAGCTCCTGGGCTGCTGCTTGCAACAGCAGACCCAGACATTACAGATTTGGGTGCCCATCCACCTCTGGTTCCCTAGGTGATCACCTAGCGCCACCTAGTGGATGTGCCAGCCCTGCTCCTGAAATGATGTCAAGCTCCAGTGAGCTGAAGAATAAATTGTGTGTGTAAAGTGCTGTCAAGTTGCAATTGATTTATGGTGACCCCAGAAGGGGCTTTCAAAGGAAGTGAAAAGCAGAGGTGGTTTGCCATTGCCTTCCTCTGCAGAATCGTCCTTGACAGTTTTCCTTCCAAGTACTGAACTTGCTTAGCTTCTGAGATTTGATGAGATAGAGCTATACTATGCCACTTTCACTCTGAAGAATAAATTGCAATAATTTATTTTCCATCATTTTCATTTTCTCAAATGGAGCATTTTGTTTCATCGCCCTCCCCAAATTCATTTGAAAATACATGGACAAGCATATTAATTACATCAGTATGGAAGTTCTTAAGCTGCTGTGAGATTCTCAGGGTTATGGAATGGCTACATTGTGTTTTGGTAGTGCACAGCCCCCCATAATGCACATGATACACATGGTTGCCATTTGGTGTGAACTGGGTGACACATGGATTTTCCATGTTCATGTCACTTCCAAATATATGAACCACACTCTGGATATTCAACTGCTTCCATGATGATGTTTTCCAGTGTTTTGCATTACAATTGCATGGGATGTTGTGCTCTACTCATCTCTATTCATCCTCAGTATGTTCTTTCCCAAGCCTGCTTTGCTACAAGATTGGTTGCTTCCACATAGTGATGTTTCTCCATGTAGAAGAAGAAGAGATTGGATTTATACCCCACCCTTCACTCAGAGTCTCAGAGCAGCTTACAATCTCTTTCCCTTCCTTTCCTGACAACAGACGACCTGTGAGGTAGGTGGGGCTGAGAGAGCTCTGAGAGAGCTGCTCTTGAGAGAACAGCTCTGAGAGAACTGTGACTGACCCAAGGTCAGTCATCTGGCATCAAGTGGAACAGTAGGGAATCAAACCCAGTTCTCCAGAGAGCCCCGCAGAGGAGGAGGAGTTAAGGAAGTTCATTGATAAAAACTTGGTGCGGGGTTTCATCCACCCAGCCTCCTCTCCATTCGCAGCCCCCATTCTCTTCCAGAAAAAGAAAGACAGGGACCTCCAGCTGTGCACAGACTATCAAGGCTTGAATGCGGTGTCAACCATGAATGCTTATCACTTGCCTTTGATTAAAGACCTCGTGACGGAAGCTGCCAAGGGGAAAATCTTCACCAAGTTGGATTTGAGGGATGTGTACTTCCGGGTGCGCACCTGAGAAGGGGATGAGCCCAAGACTGCCTTCAATACCCCATTGGGCAAGTTTGAATATCTGGTGATGCCGTTTGGGTTACAGGAGCCCCCCGAAGTGTTCATGATCTTAATAAATGAAGTCTTGCACAAGCACCTCCTCAAGGGGGTGCTAGTTTACCTAGATGATATCTTACTGTATTCCTGTGATAAAGAATTGCATCAGAAGTTGGTGAGGAAAGTTTTACAAACCCTCTGTCACCATAAACTATTTGCCAAACTGTCAAAGTGCGAGTTCCACAAGACCCAAGTTGATTTCCTGGGCTACTGTATATCTCCCCGGGGGTTGGAGATGGATCCCAAAAAGAGGCAGATGTGCGGGGGTGAGAGGCCCCTCAAACCCGATACCAACTCCAACCTTTCTTAGGATTCGCAAACTTCTATACAGCCTTCATTCAAACTTTGCCCAAGTGAGCTTGCCCCTCACAGACTTGCTTAAGACTAAGGGGAAAGGGCTGGACAGCACGAAGCCTGGGGCATGACTGGAGTGGACAGCTGAATGTCAGGAAGTGTTTGCTAAGCTGAAATCCCTGTTTGCATCTGAACCCATTTGAAGCCATCCCGACAAGACTAAGAAATTTATTGTACAGGTCTATACCTCTGATGCAGCGATGGGGGGCATCCTGTAAGAAGGGGCAGATGGGAAGGTCCACCCGCTCACCTATGCCTTCAAAAAGTTTAATGCAATGGAGCGGAATTCGGCAGTTTGGGATAAAGAGGCAGCTGCTATTAGGCTTGCATTAATTACTTGGAGGCATTGGCTGGAGGAGGCATGGGTACCATTCAAGGTGTGGACAGATCACAAGAACTTGGAGGCATTACACACCCCTCACAGCCTAAACACTAAGCAGCTGTGGTGGGTGGAGTTCTTCTCAAAATTCTGCTTCACTCTCCAGCATTTCCCAGGGAAAGCAAACTACCTAGTGGATGCCTTATCCCACCTCCCCCAACATGCCAGTCAGAGGAAGGAGATAGTGGACTCTATGTTTACACCCTCTCAGTTGGGAGGGGCTGTCATCACTTGCAGCCAGGAGAAGGCAGGGCTGCAGGAGAAAGCTGAGCTGTGGACTGTCAAATTCAAATAGGCTTCCTTAGAGGCTGATCAAAAAGAAATCACAGTGGACCCAACTATCCAGCAAGGGACTAACAGGTGCTGGTACCAGGGGCCCTGACTATTTGTACCGAATGCCCTCCAGGGGAAAGTGATGCACTTCGGGCATGAATCAAAGCTGGCTGGGCATTTTGGGTACCTAAAAACTCTGCACTTGTTGCAATGTCAGTTCTGGTGGCCTCACATGAGGGGGACATATCTCAATATATGGGGTCGTTCCAAACCTGTTTAATGAGCGAGAGGCACCCTGGCAAACCCCTGGGGTTGCTTCAGCCCTTGGAGATGCCTGGTCTTGAGAGCCAGTTTGGTTTAGTGGCTAAGTGTGCGGACCCTAATCTGGGAGAACCGGATTTGATTCCCCACTCCTCCACTTGCACTTGCTGATGTGACCTTGGGTCAGTCACAAGCTCTGGCACAGCTGTTCCTGAAAGAGCAGTTTGTGTCAGAGTTCTCTCAGCCCCACCCACCTCACAGGGTGTCTGTTGTGGGGAGGGGTAGGGAAAGGAGTTTGTAAGCCACTCTGAGACTCCAAGTAAAGGGCAGGGTATAAATCCAATCTCTTCTTCTTCTTCTAGTCGACCCTGGGAGGTGATTTCCATGGACTTTATTACTGACTTGCCCCCAGTAAATGGAAAATGGTAATCTGGGTGGTGGTAGGCCTGTTCTCTAAGCAAGCCCATTTCATCCCGTTCAAACAACTGCCTAGTGCGAAGGCCCTTGCCAAGATGTTTATGCAGCATGCAGTGAAACTGCACTCGATGCCTACCAAAATAATATTGGATCGTGGAAGTCAATTTGTTGCTAAGTCTTGGAAGGAACTTATGTAGGTACTGGCATTGAACAAGGCTTCAACAGTGCCTACCACCCAGAGACTAATGGCCAAACCGAGCATGTTAATCAGGTGGTGGAACAGTTCCTCGGATGCTTTGCTAACTACCAACAGGATGACTGGGCTGAGTTACTGCCCTATGCAGAATACAGTTACAATAATGCCACCCATTAATCCATGGGAGTATCTCCCTTCAAAGCAGTGAATGGGTATGAGGAAGCCCCTTTGCCCATGGTAGGGACCCCTGACCTCTCTCCTGGGGACCTGAATACTTGGTGGCAGGGTCTCAGGGAACATTGGCCTGCTATCCAAAAGACTCTTGAAAAAGCCAAAGTGGATTATAAAACTCAGGCCGACAAGAGGAGGACTCCTGGGTGGGACATCCAGCCTGGTGACTCTGTATATTTGTCCACAAAGAACTTGAAAGGACTCCAACCCAGCAGGAAGCTGGGCTGGAAATACATGGGACCCTCTAAGGTGTTAAGGAACCCCACCTTCCAGGGTAGATATAAATTACCTGCCTACCATTTTTCTGCTCACCTTGACACAGAGAGTACTACATCTTTCTGTGTTATACCTCTGAGGATGCCAGTCACGGCTACTGGCGAAACATCAGGCCCTACAATGCCAAGACCACAGCCACACAACCCGGAAAATCTACAGCAACTTTTCTTAATTGTAGGAATGAACAACATAAGTGAAAAATCAATAGGCTTGTTTCATTGCAACAATAAGGTCTCAACATGATACTCTTACCTACTACAAAATTAAATCTCTTGAATTACTTATTAGACCCCTGGAATCCTTTGAAAAGTTCCTACTTTAAAAGCAGTTTAAGTGTCTGAATTAATTTAACCATGAGCAGCATCAAAAGATAGACGCGTACAGAATGGAGACACATAATTCAACAATTACGATGTCAACAGATGCTCCCCCCCAGTTGTCACTGCAGTTACTGAAAGGTGGTTCAGGATACCTCTTCAGGTGATTCCTGAAGCTCATGCTGAGTGCAAACTGAACATGCTTCATTTCTTGGGGCTGTCTTTGGTCCATTCCACACTGGGCCATCCTTCGCAGTCCAGTCGCTGCTGTTCCAGGATTAGCAGTACGTGGAATTACAACGAAGGATCCGTACATTAGTGGACATTGTGCTTTTGAAACCATTTACCTTTCAGATTTTAGCATCCACACTGGGTGTTCTGTTCTATTGTGATAATGAATCTGCCTCCATTTCTTTATTTTTTTCCAAATAAAGTTTATTTATTTTTCATTTACAACAAGGTTATACAGGATAGGCATGTGCTTATAGTCTGTTCTATGTACTCTAGTCTGTAGAGTGATACAATTCATTTCCATACATTTCATACAGTATATCATTAATATATTTTGTGAATGTTACCAAAGTTGTAGAGTGTTCATTATATCAGGTACTGTTTCTTTAATAGTTAGACGAGCTAGTATGGGAGACCATATACATGTAATACCATTGTGTTCACCTTTAGGTTTGTTTTGTTTCAGAATGTCAGAGATTTTTTCCATTATGTAAAGGTTCCATAGTTTTTTGTCCCAGAGGTTTACGTTTAGTTTACTTTTGGATCTCCATGTGGATGCTATTGTAGTTTTGGCTGCAAATAGAGGAAGAAGAAGAAGGGATTGGATTTACGCCCTGCCCTTCACTTGGAGTCTCAGAGCCTCTTACAAACTCCTTTCCCTTCCCCTCCCCACAACAGACACCCTGTGAGGTAGGTGGGGCTGAGAGAACTCTAACACACTCTGCTCTTTCAGGAATAGCTGTGCCAGAGCTTGTGACTGATCCAAGGTCACATCAGCAGGTGCAAGTAGAGGAGTGGGGAATCAAACCTGGTTCTCCCAGATTAGAGTCTGCACACTTAACCACTACACCAAACTGGCTCCCAAATAATAATAATGAGTTTCTTTTCCTCTGTGTAATTGATAGAGCGTTTTCCTCTTTGAGGTTTAGAAGTAATGCTTCCGGAGATTTGTCTATATTATGATCAGTTATGTTCCTTATTTCTTCTAATACTTTGTCCCAAAAGGATGCTACTACTGGGCATTCATACCGGCAATGAATATAATTACCTATTTCTTTACATCCCCTCCAGCAAAGAGGGTCTGAGTTACTCAAGATGTGTGATATTTGTTGTGGAGTTCTGTACCACTTGGACATTATTCCGAAATTTTGTCATTTTTGTGTAATGATGGGGGATTTATTTTCATAGGTTCCCCAGATATCTAACCATTTATCTTGGGTGAGATCAGTTTTACAAATTTCCCCCCAGTATTTTTGATATGGCAGTGTTGTGTTTTCTTGTAATGATGTTAAGATAGCATATATTTTGGATATTAGCCCTTTTTTGCTTTCATCTGCATTTCTTATCTGGGCTTCAAAGAGGGTTGTGTTTTTTTTGTAAGATTCCTCTAAGTTTTATTTTTGAGCATAGATGATTAATTTGGAGGTACTGATACCATGGAATGCTTAGATCGAATTTGAGTTCCATTGTGCTTTTGTTCATTATCTCCTTATTTAATGTCAAGTCTTCTAGTTTTGTAATACCTGCTTCTTTCCATTTTATATATTCTTGGGTACAATGCCCTGGGGGGACCAGCATTGACCATAAAAAAAAGAGAACCTTGAGATGATTGGTGTGAGTTTTTTCCTGAACTTGTCCCAGATTGTTAGTGTTGGGTTTAGTAATTTGTTTCGTTTCATTTCTTTTGATCTAATGTTGGCCTGTTGCCAAATGATATCTCTAATGGTTTTGCCTTTCCAGATATTATATCTATACAGTCTGGAGGCTTTTCTGTTTTAAGCATGGTTATTAGTCTGGCGAGGTGGGTGGCATAGTAGTAGTTATGTAGATTAGATTATTTCATTCCTCCCATCTTGTCTGATCTTTATAAAATTTGTGCCCTTATTCTGTGCCTTTTTTGTGCCCATAGGAAATTATTTAATGTATTTTGCCATTCTTTTAATTTCGAGTTCAGAATTTCCATCGGTACGGTTCTGAAAAGAAAGATAAATTTGGGGAGAATAAATGATTTTATTAATTTATATCTGTCTATCCAATATGGGTTTGTTTTCTCCCAATTTTGTAATTGGATTTTAATTTCCTTAAATATACGTGTGTGATTTTGTTCTAGTGATTCATTCAAATTACTTGTTTGATTCTGAGATATATTAATGTAGTTTTGGTCCATTCATATTGGTTTATCTCTAAAAAAATTTCCATTGTATTTTTGTGCTATGTGAATCAGCATTAATTTTGATTTTGTTTGTTTTATTTTTAGGCTGGATCCTTCACTGTATTCTTTCAGTATATTTTGGAGTGAGATTAAGGATTCTTTTGGATCACTTAAAAACAGCAACATATCATCCGCGAATAAAGTAAGTTTATAATTTTTCTTCCCTAAATCAATTCCCTTAATTTTGTCTTTATTTCTAACCATGTTGGCTAGTGGTTCTATTGCGATTGTGAATAATAGGGGTGAAAGAGGGCACCCCTGTCTTGTGTCTTTTTCAAGATTAATTGGTGCTGAGAGAGAGTAATTTATTTTTAGGCACGATTTTGGGTTTTTGTAAATGGCGTTGATGGCATTTAAGAATTTTTGACCGAAGCCCATTCTTACTAATAGTTCCTTTAGGTATGAGATTTCTATAGTATCGAATGCTTTCTTTATGTCTAGAGAAAGCAGGATCATCTCTTTTTTGTTTTGCCTTACAATCCCTATTATTTCGAGGACCTTGTGTGTGTTGTCAATTAGATCTCTATTTGGCATGAATCCTACTTGATCTTGTGAAATATAATCTGTTATAAATATGTTTAGTCTCTTAGCTATAATTGAAGTGAATATTTTAGAATCAACATTCAGAAGTTAAATTGGTCTGTATGATGAAGGTAGTGTAATGTCTCTTTGTGGTTTGGGTAGGATGACCACTATAGCTTGTGACCATGATGGAGGTAACTGTCCTGTGTGTAATATGTGGTTACATGCCATTGCTAAAGGTTCAGCTAAGATGTGAGCAAAAGTTTTGTAGAATTCATTTGTGTATCCATCCAGGCCTGGTGATTTGTTAATTTTTAAACATTTAATGGAGTCTATTATCTCTTGTTTCAGGATAGGTTTTTCCATTCTTTATTACCAGTTCTTATTCTTGTAATGGGATGTTTATGAAAATGCTCCGTGATACTATTTTGTGGTATGTTGTTTGAGGAGTATAGGTTGTTACAGTAATCCCAAAATGTTTGTACATTTGTTTATGGTATGTATTTTGCCTTTTTTGTCTTTAATACTATAGATTTCTCTTTCCATGCATTAGGAGTTGACTCTCTTAGCTAAGATTTTTAAGGATTTTGCAGAATTATGCCATAAGTTTTGTCTTAGAAAAAGCAGATTCTTTTGTATGTGTGTGGTTTCAAATAACTCCAATTTGCGTCTCACTGCGAGCAGTTTTTTGTAAATTTTCTTACTACAATTTTGTTTATGTTTGTTTTCTAGATCTTGTGTGGTGTTTAGAAGATTTCATCTTTCTGTATTTTTTTGTTTGTTTAAGTATGATGTTTTGGATATGAATTTTCCTCTCAGGGATGGTTTGAAAGCATCCCAGATTATTGTGGGAGCAATCTCACTGTCTGTATGTTCCTGAAAGTATTGTCATATTTGGGTTTCTATTTCTGTGATGTGTGTTGAGTTTGTTAATAAAGATCTGTTTAAAACCCATTGTGGTTTGCTTTTTGTGTCTTCTTCTTTTGTGATAACACAATCCACCCATGCATGATCGGTCCATAACTTGTACCCTATTTGTGATGATATTGTTCTTTGTTGTATACCTTGGGATACCAGTAGATAATCTATACGTGTATGAATTTGGATGAGTAAAATGTGAAATCTTTCTCATTTGGGTTGCTTTTCCTCCATATGTCTATTAATTCATGAGCTGTAAATAATTTGGTTAGTACCAAGGATTTTTTGTGTTTTTTAGGTTTCTTATTGAGAAAAGTTCTGTCTAATATTGGATCAGCCAAGTAGTTTAGATCCCCTCCCAGGGTGGTTTCCCCTTCTTTGAACTTGTTTAATTCAGTAAGAGTCTCCCTTATGAATTTCAATTGGCCTTGGTTGGGAGCATATAGTGATCCAATTGTTACTACTTTATTTTCAAGAGTTCTTTTTATGAAAATGTATCTCCCCTGTGTGTCTCTTAACGTGTTTTGACATGTGAAGCATATATTTTTGGATAAGAGTATAGCTACACCTCTGGACTTAGAATTGCCATGTGCTAGGATCTGTTGGTTAAACCAATTGTTTTTAAATATTTGTTTATTTGACACATTTAAATGCATTTCTTGCAATAAGAGGATATCTGGATGTAATTTCATTTAATTTATGTAAATCCTTTTTCATTTCATGACATTATTAAGACCTCTGGTGTTGAGCATAAGTATGTTTATGTTATGGTTCATGACTCAGAGTTGATGACCAACCTGTTGTTGAGTTTAGGTATGTAGATCAAAGCCTTGAGTTCCTTGTAATACAACAACGATACAAAACAATTAGTAGCTTAGTAACAAAAAAGTAACACTATTCAAATTCTGTTAGATGATTATACACTTATATTTTAACTGTATGAAATTGGAATCTTACTATGAAATGCAACTTACTTAAACATTTTATCACTCTTTTTTTTTACTGCATGAAAATTAGAACTCCTACTGTTTGTACTTTTACCTCTTTCCTGTTTGACTTCTTAGTACCTATCCTGCTAGTTATGTTCCTTTAAGATCTTCCTCACTTATCCTATACTACTTATTTCTAAATTTCTAAAAAAGAAAAAGAACCCCCCCTCCCCTAAACTTACTCTATTTTTACTAAAATACAATATTAGATTGACAATAAATACTACCTTTGGGGCTCCTGTTCCCTTACAAGAGATTAGAATTTACTACTTCCCCTTTTCTGGCCTGACCAAGTCTTGTATTGTTATGCTACTTTCCTAAGATGCCCCCCACTTCCTAACTCAAGATAAAAACATGCACTAACATTATGCTTATGAAGGATCTGATACCTTATGTATCTAAAAAGTGCTAGTACATTCTTGGGTTTTTTTTTTGCAACCTATAGTTATATTGTGATTAGTGCACAGTTTAAAATTCTGTATGAATCTTGCTGATTTTTTCTGGCATGTTGGTGTTGATGTGTTTCCTTTTGGAGCCTTTCTTGTCACCCTCTGGTGGTTCATTCAGGCCCAGTCTTTTTAGCAATTGTAAACCAGTCTCATAGTCTTGCACTTGATAGTTTTTTCCTTCTTTGAAAACTTGAAGTGTAGCAGGGCCTGCCCACTTGTAGTTTTGGTTGACTGATTATAGCTGGCTTGTTATGGGTTTCAGCTCTCTTCTTCTGTTGATGGCTTCTGATGGTAGATCTTGATATACTTCTATTTTTATAATCCGTACTCTAAGTTTCCCTTTTGTTTTGCTTCAGCCAGTATTGTTTTTTTGAATCTGTAATCCAGCAGGGTAAAGATGTCTCTGGGGCCTTTTCTGTTGGCGTTGTGAGGAGCTCCCAGATGATAGGCTTTGGTTATTGTGGGTGCTTCACTCATGTCAAGCCTCAGAGTGGCTGCTAGCCAACTGGCTATAAAAGCTGGAAGGTCTGCTTCTTCTTCTAATTGCTCTGGAAAGCCTCGTAATTTCAGATTATTTTGCTTCGCCTCCATTTCCAGAGTTAGCATTTTGGATTTCAGCTGTTCAGTTTCTTCCTGTGCCTGTTTGCTTTCCTCCTTGATCATTTCTGCCAGCGTCATTGCTCCTACTGCAATCTTTTTCATTTCATAGATGGATGCTTTTATTTGGATGAGTTGGTCTTTTATTGGCTCAAATAGTGCCCCCAGTTTCACCATTAGGCATTCTTCTATCTCTGATATGTAATTTTTGATAAGTGTGGGGGCTGTTACCGGTTCCTCAAACAGTCCGGTCGCCATTTTAGCTGTGGTTTTCATTATGGCGCTTTTCGCTGTTTCTGCCAATTCCAGCTTAAAATAGCTGCTTTTTGCTTCAAAACTTACTCATACTGGTTTGTTTTTTGTTAGGGCTTTCTTTTCTTTAATTTTGTTTTCCATGTGCTTATTTGGTTGCTTTTTTGATTAGCTATTAGGATCGGGAAACAGATGAGCTCCAGGGCTAAGCAGCCATTTTCCTCAAGCGCTGCCTCACGCCCCCCAATCTGCCTCTGTTTCTGTTTATTGACATTGGTGGATGGTTGCCTCCAATTTTTTTCTCCAGTTTGAACCACACTGGCTTGGATCCACCAGAGTTTTTTCTGAGGGTGGAAGCACTTCTACTTACAGAATATGGTTTTTGTTTTTGCCTCCCACCTCTTGCTGTAGCTTCTAATTCCCCCACACACTGTTCTTGGGTTTTCCCTAAGCTCCTAGGCAATACTTCAGTGGATCCAAGCCATTTAGTACTATTACATTGGGACACCAGGAATGTCACCTAATGGTAGAAACAGAAATAATGCCACCTCAGAACAGTGCAATGGTGTAAAACTGCAAAAAAAAAAATTAAAAAATGGAAACTGCAGCAAGCAATTTGTTGTGCTTCAGTCGCACAGTCGAGTCCAACTCTTTGTGACTCCATGGACCACATCACAGCAGGCCCTCCTGTCTTCTGCCGTCCTCCGGAGTTTGCTTAATTTCATG
This sequence comes from Gekko gecko, assembly GCA_029375565.1. NCBI lineage: Eukaryota > Metazoa > Chordata > Lepidosauria > Squamata > Gekkonidae > Gekko > Gekko gecko. The sequence goes on from JAPDNY010000006.1 coordinate 145,245,463, forward strand.
TTCGTTGCATTGATAACACTGTCTAACCATCTCATCCTTTGCCATCCCCTTCTTCTTTGACCTTCAATCTTTCCCAGCATCAGGGTCCTTATCCAGTGAGTGCTCCCTTCTCATTTGGTGGCCAAAGTATTTCAAAGTATTTCATTATCATGAGAACATGGAGAAATAGGAGACCAAAGGCCATCTGCATGCCACATAAATTGCAAAAAGCTGCAGCATATCAGCTCCTAGGGAAAACAGGACCACAATGAGAAAAAAATGGCAGAAGGGTGGACTGAAGATGGCATTGATGTTCTTTCACACAGCCAGTAAAATCTGATTGGCTCTGTGGTACTATCACAGTCAGCAGCTGCATGATCCCTAGTTGGTTGGGAATGGGATCACTTCAGGGAGAAGAAGTATTTTTAAAAATGGCAGCAATGCCAAAACATATGAGGATTGCAAATAGGTATGAAAAATGCGAAGAAACAAGGGAAGGTGGCCTATAACCCCACAAAACCTCATGTCACCCACCAAAAAATTCCCAGAGGAAAATTAAGCACAGCCTTGATTTAGTTTATCTTATTCTGCCTTCTAGTAGCAAGTATTTACACAATTGCCATGGCCAGGAATGTCATGGAAAGGTCCATATCTAGAAAAACAAAGTATCTGGAATTGGTAAAATGACCTCCCAGTGGCAAGTACTTTTTATGCAGCTTCCAGGTGTTTGGAAGTTCCAGCTTAAAGCCAGAAAAGGCCTGAGACTGCTTAGTTGCCATACCCTTCAGTAGCAGAAAAAGATATTTGGTGGTATGAATGTTGCATTCACTTGAACAGGCATGCTTCTGCCCTCTGGAGGAGGAGGAGGAAGACTGCCATGCCAGCATCTGTCCCTGTAGAAATTGCAGTGGTGCTGCTCATAGAAATTCTTGCTGGCAGGGGAAAGTAGCTTGTGGTAGCTTTTGATAGCTAAGCAAAGTTTTGCTCCATTAGACCCTGACAGCATCTCTAATTTGGCTTGGAAGCTGCCTTATACTGAGTCAGACCATTGGTTACAAGCCACTTTTGGTCTCCATTGGGAACAAAAGCTGGGTGTAACTGCCTGAATAAATAAAATAAGTCCCACTGAAACCAGGAGAAGTTCAGTCCGAGTGCATGCACCTAATATCATGGTGTTGGTGGATGCAACATGCATCATCTGAACAACTAAAAAATGGAAACCTCAAATTCCAAGGGCACTTTTGATATTAATTCCTGATTGCCATCGCGTACATGGTCAGATGACCTCAGCTCAGTGCTTTAACTGAGATTTTAGTTTACATCACAATCTGTTGAATAATTAAGATATCAGAATCCAAGTGGCATTTAGCAACATACTGTATATGTAAGGCAATGCTTTCTTTGGAGAAGCTCTTGATGCTATTTAAAGAATAACTTTGTGGCATATGAAGACAAATGGCCTTTTTTCACTTTGGCAGGCTGGCAACCGTGCTGGGAGCGCACAAGAGATCCCATGGCTATTTCTGAGGATTGGAAAAGGAGCTTTTGGGAAGCACTGGGGAAGATTTGCAGGCCTTATAACTTCAGCAAGCTTCAGCTGCCTTGCTCATTCAATTGTTTCAGGCAACATCCATTAATCTAGGAGTTCCGCTGTGTCCCTGTTGCTTGGCAAAAATATATTACTACTAAACAGAAGTCTGTTCTGCAGCATCTGCCTCTAGCACACTGGTGCTGTCTGCAGCCATCACGTCACCTTAACAATGATTTTCAACTCATCTGCTTTAATCTCCCCAGTGGTGGGAAGGTGGATTTGAAAGAATGAGGATCATGTGTAGCCTGTTATGCTTGAAGGTAGGACCGTCTGCGTGACCACATCCCTAAGGACTGTAGAACAATATAAAGGGTTTAAGAAGGAGCTAGCAGCCGACACAGCTAGGTAACTTGTATATGCACTCTTCCCCTGAGGTCAGCCATCAAATGCTTATGGAAAATATGAAATATGAAGCCACTGTGTGCCCTCAGAGAATTAAGGAAGGTAATGTCTGTGGCAGAAGTCTCTTCTAACCTTGCCACCTGATGGTCTTGGGAACTGAACCTGTACTAAATTATACTCTATCCATCATTGTCCTTTGTTGTTGTTCAGTCACACAGTCGAGTCCGACTCTTCGCGACCCCATGGACCACATCACACCAGGCCCTCCCGTCTTCCGTTGTGCTCCGGAGTTTGCTTAATTCCAAGTTCGTTGCATCGATACCACTGTCTAACCATCTCATCCTTTGCCATCCCCTTCTTCTTTGACCTTCAGTCTTTCCCAGCATCAGGGTCTTCTCCAGTGAGTGCTCCCTTCTCATTTGGTGGCCAAAGTATTTCAGCTTCAGTATCTGGCCTTCCAGGGCACAGCCAGGGTTGATTTCTTTTAGGATTGACTGATTTGATCTCGTTGCAGTCCAAGGGACTCTCAAGGGTCTTCTTAAGTACCATAATTCAAAAGCATCTATTCTTCAGCACTCGGCCTTCCTTATAGTCCAACTCTCACAGCCATACATTACTACTGGGAATACCATTGCTTTGACCATATAGACTTTTGTTGGCAGGGTGATGTCTCTATTTTTTACTATGCTTTCTAGGTTTGCCATCGCTTTTCTCCCAAGAAGCAGGCATCTTTTAATTTCATGGCTACAGTCACCATCTGCAGTGATCTTGGATCCCAGGAACATGAATTCTGTCACTGCTTCCACGACTTCCCCTTCTATTTGCCAAGGAGTCTTCATTTTTTTTTTTACGTTGAGTTTCAAGCCAACTTTTGTGCTCTCCTCTTTCATCCTGAGCAAGAGGCTCTTTATGTCCATCATTGTCAACCATTATTGTCTACCAAGAATCAAATCCAGCTTTCATTGCTGAGAACCATTGTGCCTGAGAAGACTAAGAGCTCTGTTCCAAAAAGTATCATGTAGATTATTTAATATTTAATATTTTATGTGCTGCCTATGCCCCAAAATTTAATGAATGCATAATTATCATTAGCAAATCATCTGCATTCTTAATCTAATTTTAGGATATTCCTATTGCCACCTCACTGCTAGGTCATCATCAACAACATCACTAAAAGGAAGGAGGAGGAGGAAGAGGAGAGTTGGATTTATACCCTGCCATTCACTTGGAGTCTCAGAATGACTTACAATCTCCTTCCCTTCCTCTCCCCACAACAGACCAAAGAAGGAGAAGGAGGAGGAGGAGGGAGGAGGAGGAGGAGGAGGAGGAGGAGGAGGAGGAGAAGAAGAAGAAGAAGAAGAAGAAGAAGAAGAAGAAGAAGAAGAAGAAGAAGAAGAAGAAGAAGAAGAGTTGGATTTATACCCTGCCCTTCACTCAGAGTCTCAGAGCGGCTTACAAACTCCTTCCCTTCCTCTCCCCACAACAGACACCCCATGAGGTAGGTGGGGCTGAGAGAACCCTGCAAGAACTGTGACTGACTGATCCAAGGTCACCCAGCTGGCTTCATGTGGAGGGATGGGGAATCAAACCTGCTTCTCCAGATTAGAGTCCACCTCTCTTAACTACTACACCAGCCTGGCTACACACTGGCACTACACCAAAGTGGAACACAACCTAGTAACTTTATTGTAGCCATGGACACTCATTTTGGCTGCTGTTTTCTGTGTATTTACCAGCATTACAATACCCTATAAAACATGTCAACCAGAACAGCACATAATACTACACATGCGGCAGCACCGTAAATAGATAAGTCTACAGAAAAGCATTATGACTAGGGTCGCCAGGTTCTTGCTGGGAGCAGTGTGTTTCCTGCCACTGGCTCTCATTTCCTGCCACTGCAATGGCAGCTGGAAGGAGGGGGGGGAGTTCTAAAAAAATCACCATTAGCTGACAGCATTACACCACTTCCAGGGAAAACCCAGACATGGTGTTACTCCATTCTGGGAATTGCTAGAAACATTATGGTAAAGTCATAGAATTTTTGGTGATTCCTAGAGTAGACTGACATCACATCTGAATTTTCCCTGGAAGTAGTGTGATGCTCTTGGCCAACGCCAGCCCTCCATGTCCCTGCCCCACAACTCCCACTGGTTGCCCACAGGAAGCTTCAGCAGCTAGGCTGTTGGTTAGTACGGTGGAAGTGGATCAGCATCAACTAGAAGTGATGCCATTACAGGGAGAATACAATGATGTCACAGTGCCACTGCTAGAAGAGTATACAAAGCATTCTCCTGGCTTCTTCAGAGCCAATCCACTCTTGCAGGCAAACTGGGAGGAAGAGTGGATCTGGGCAGCAGGAACTTGGAGAAGCCCTGACTCAAGTCACAGACACAGAATGTTGTCAGATACTGAGTCATTAATCCTTTGGATGCCCATGAGTCTGATATTCAGTGGGCCAAAACACTCCAGACCAAGGAGACTAGTGTAATATGGGCACATCTTGCCATTGCAGCTGCTGAGGTGTATTTCAACCTACTGAAAAAGACTTTAGGCCTTAAATGAAACACACTGTTTGCTTTGGAAGTGGTGGAGGACAGGATATTGGAGAATAAACAAACAAGCATTCTATCAAGGGTCATAGCTACTAGGGGTAGTCTTAATGATTCTGGGGCCCTGGGCAAAACTCAAGTAACACAGGGGACAAGCAGTGACTCTACAATGGTGGGGCTTCAGGGCAGTATTTGGGCAGCTGGCTTTAGGATGGTGGGGACTCCCAGCCTGGCTGCCTCAAGTGTGGAACCTGGTGCAGCTGTTCTTGATGCCCTATGGGTAAGATCATCCCTGATGGCAGTGGAAGGGAAGTGTGGGACAGTGACCCATGTTATGAGAATAAGGATATCATCCAAGAGACAAGCATTTTCATCTGTAAATACTGGACTAGAAGATATGGCTTACTAAAATATTCAAATGATCCCATCTGCACATATAGGTGGGAAAGTTGCATTCAAATTTTCTTTGTTTTGCTGGTAAAAGGACAATCCTGTGAACAGGATTCCTGTTGAACACAGCAGGTGAAATTAATCTGGAATCATTATAAAAAGGTAAAGGTTCCCTTGCTCAAAAGCCAGTTGAATCTGACTCTAAGGTTGCAGTGCTCATCTCTGTTTCAAAGCCAAAGAGCCAGCACTGTCTGAAGATGTTTCCGTGGTCATGTGGCCGGCATGACTAAACACCAAGGTGCACAGAACGCCGTTACGTTCCCACTGAAGTGGTACCTATTTATCTACTTGCAATTTCTTGCTTTCGAACTGCTAGGTTGGCAGGAGCTGGAACTAGAGACGGGAGCTCACTCCATCATGCGGCACCTGGGTCTCGAACTGCTGAGCTACTGACCTTTCACAGCCTGCAGTTCTGCGGCTTAACCACTTGAGCCACCGCAGCTCCATATACAAGTGATAAATTTTGGCGTGCATCTCTGCACACAATGAAGGGGTCATTTCTGAAGGTCATTCCTGAAATCAACAAACATTATTCAGAAAAGCCCTCTCTTGAAAACAGCAATTGCATAGATTTTCCTGTGTTTGTGGAATCTGCAAAAATCTAAATACACAAGCCTCTCCATTTCATCACAATATGATTACAAACTTGCTACGTACTGTATAAAGTACCCCACAGCTTAAAGTAAGGGCAAGTACTTTTCCCATCTGACCACGACCTAACCGTACTGAAGGAACATGTCTGGCAAGAAGAGAACACCTTGTTCGGGAGAGAAAATTTTACTGTGATTCTGCATGATTGAGGAAACTCATGGTTTCATGCATTCAAAAGACTTTGGCGATTCACCTCAGTTGCTCCCAAGGAGTAGCACAATTGTACAATAGCATGGTGCAAAGCGCTGTGGGAAATAGGCAAATGTCCATGTTCTTGTCAATCGGGGTGACCCTGTTTCAGAACTTCGTGCTGTTGCTAAGATGCTGTTGGAATTTTAAATGGCTCCTTTGCCCAGGGTGCTTCATTGCATTGGTAGTCTGTGGTTTGGCTTAGAACAGAAAAGAAAATTTCCGTGACCATAGGAGCTGCCCAAACCCTATTGGAAATCTTACAGCTCTCCAATGAAAAGCGAGCTGATGTCTTTTTGCATCTGTGATATAGCATGTTCAAATGCGTGCAAAACGATGCATTTAAAACTATTTTAAAATCTATGCATGTCTCAGACTAAGGGGGAAAACACCCTTTTCCCTCAGAGACCGGAAAGGAGTTAATGAGGGAATTAACTGACATGTTAAGGAGGAGGTGGTGGAATGCAAGAGTCAAGTACTGAGCAGTAATTAACTGTAAAGGTCTGTAAAGGTTATGTAAAATCTTCATGTGAAATCCAGGACTTCAGAAAAGATAGGAATCTGCTTGGGAGAATGCTTCATATATACACACACACACACACACACACACACATATATACATCCAATGTTATGTTATATGAAACTTGTGAAACTAAAGCATCTAACTTTCATTGGTTGAGCTGGAGTGTTCAGATATTTGGGGAATTAAACAGTGGCAGTCCAGCTTCGAAGGAATGGAATATTGTCAGTTTAGATGGGAACAAAATCTCACAAAAGACACAGGAAACACACAAAAAAAGATCTATTTTACTGTGATTCTGCATGACTGGGGAAACTCATGGTTTCATGCATGCAAATGACTTTGGTGATCCACCTCAAGACTCCATTTTGTTGGCACTTTACTATTGAAGAAGGAACTGATGAGGACTTTTTCCTTATAAGAAATTTCTCTAGAGAATGGATTGATAAACTTTTTTCTGGCAATGATGATGTAAGATCTTAAAACAACTAAGTCTTCAGGCTGGAGAAAGACCACTGTATTGGTTGAAACGAATTTAATCATTCCGGAGGACGCCGTTGCGACTCTGCATGTGACTCTGCATTTTTAGTCAGCTGTTTTTCAGTTTAAAACTGTTTGTTGTTACTAAAAATAACATATACATTGTTAAAAGCACAATTTGTATTGGAATTCTGTAGCCTTTTCACAGTTCTTTTTGTCCTTTCAATTTTATCAGCAGAACTGTGATCTCCTTTGTATACTTATCTGGTTTTGTTTTGGTGTGTTTTGGACTGGAAGCACACAAGGCAGAACTTCCACTGAGGTGTGACCTTGGGCCAGTCATTGTCACTCAGCATAACCTATGTTACAAAGTTGTTGTGAAGATAAAATAGGGCAGACTTTACGGATGTGCTACTTAAAGGGAGGGGAAGATGAGAAGTAGCTTGTTTGATGGTGGTGTAGGAAATTCACAGCTGAGCCAAAATTTAAACCAGGTATTTACATCAGCATGTCCAGTGGGTGGCTTTAGATTATCCTTCAACCTGAGCCTCTAGTTAGTGGAGCAGATAACAGGGACATTTTTCCTACACACATCTTTGTAAAATCCACAGAATTTTTTTCATCTGCTCCGAAATGAACTAAAGCCAAACCCAGAAAAGAACAGGGAAGTAGATAGTGTTATAAAACAAAAGACTTCCTTAAAAAAATTCCCCTTGTACTGATATGAATGACCTAATAGCGCTCTGGAAGCCATCACCTTGCAGATACAATTTAAAAGCAAATAAAATCCTTATGACAGGTTAAAAACCTGTGGTGTAGTCTTTTGAAGCCGTATTATTGGTTGGCTTGTCTCCAAATGACTGCTCAGTTATATAGCTATATTCGGGCTGAGCAATTACAAGAATCCTTCCTACAGCCTGACATTTTAAATCATACCACCTTGGTTCCTCATTGTTAAGGAATGGGGGAGAAAAACTTTGCTACCTTGACATGATTCACTGCTTGCAAATTGGAAGCAGATAGGGTTCCATCTCTACCATTTGGAATTAATAAAAATACTATTATACCTTATGAATATCCTACCTACATGGTCATGCAGCTGGAGATCAATCAACAGCTAAACAAATAAGAATGGCTAGATTTCCTCTCTGTTAATCATAAATTTAGTAAGATTAAACTGCTGCCGAAAAGTAGGTAGACATAGTATAATTTGCATCAAGAGATTTATGTGGAGAATGAAGCATAAATATTGTTCTTCTAAGACAGATAGGAGTGTTCAGGTTTTTTTTAAAAATGATGCAGTGATTAAATCTTGAGGTCTAGGGTTGGATCCAGCCTAAAGTTTCTGTAAATTATTACAACCTCTAAAATCTGCACATTCAGTATTTAAATTAATTACAATCTTAAATATAGATACCCATGTCCAGAAACACATACACAGCCTGAAACATTGCCGTTTTACATTGCTGTTTTACAGTTCAATCTCATTTTCACCACATGCACTTGGCATATTGGGTTGGTAGCTTGCCACCTCAGAAATCCACCTCAAGATTTCTGTGAGGATTTCTCATTTTTGTACATACAGACATAAGGGCCACTAAGGTCCCGATCAGATGGCTCTTTAGATCCGCGACATGCAAAATTTCCTGGTGGATTTAAGCAGAATGACCAGACACAAACATCTGGGAAACATCCCTATTCCGTAGACATCCTGTTTTGCTGTGCCTCATAACCGGACTTAAAAGATAGCACTTTAAATCTGGAGTTTTCCGGGCCCGATGGGACAACAGCGGACTTTCACCCATCTGATTGTGCCATCAGTGTGCAATCCTCCCGTCGGGGTGGTCTGATGTCAGACCATCCCAAGCAGGTGCGATTTTTAAAAAATCACTACCCAATATGCGTTTGAACGCATTTAAAAATGAGGCTGCGGAACCCCAATTCGGTGCCACAAAGAATTTAATGTTTATGAATGACCCATGACTTTAAGGACAATCGGTTAATGGGATGGGACCTGGAGGGAGGATGAGTCTTCTATCATACAAAATAGACCCTCCATTGAGCATGATCTCAATGGCAAGGGGGATGGCCAGGACTCCTTTGGTCCATCTCTGCAAGCACCTCAAGTCTACAAGGACACGCAGTCACGCCTATACATATGTGCTACGCCATGCTGCCTTCCTTCCCATAATTTTTTTAGCCTCTGGCAATAACAGTATTTGCATACTGCCACTGAGAAGGTTTGCATTTTATTCCCAGGGAACAAGGCTCTCAGTTGGAATATGGTCAACTGTATGACCAGATCAGTTCCAAGTTCAAAATTAAATGTAGCCATGCTCACCGAGTAACCTTAGGAAAGGTGCTTGTGGCTTCAGTTCTCTGTCTGGAGATCTGTGATTTAGATCGCCCTATATCTTTACATTTCTTTTAACAGAAGCTGCAGCAGTGGGAAGAATTTGGATCAGGACTGCAGTGTTGGGAGGATGGTGTGTACCATTCTCCCTAAAAGGAGTTTCAAAGTGAAAACAGGGCTGATTTCCACATGATGCAATATACAGATTGGGTACCTCCAGAATGAAAACTTGTGGGTTTCTGTAACTAACCAAATAGGTGTCTGCAATTAACCAAGCAGAGGTGGGGGTTGGCACAACACTGGCATCATGCTGTCTTGCTGACATCCATTTTTGTAAATCCTACAGTATCCTGTGATGTCACTTCCAGGTTTCACAGGAAGTAATGCCAGTGAGCCTCAAATTCCCCACCCCCATTGCTTCCCACCAGTGCTTCACACATCGACATGCAACCTACCGCGTTGCCAAGAGACCTATAGCAGGAGACCTGGCAGCCCTACTGCAATAAGTAAATAATAACATGGTCTATCTTCCAGGGTTGTTGTAAGAATTATTAAGGTAATGCCTGTGACACACTTTTGGCATTTAGTGAAAATGTAGAGATACCAGACTTCAGGTGGGGCCTGGCAATCCTTCAGAATTAAAGTTTATCTCTGGATTACAGAGATCAGTTCCCCTGGAGAAAATGGATGCTTTGGAAGGGTGCACTTTATGGGATGGAAAGCCAGTTTGCTAAGAGTGGCAAACTCTAACGGGGAGAACCAGGTTTGATTCTCCCCTCTTCCACATGCAGCCAGTTGAGTAACCTTAGGCCAGTGACAGTTCTTTCAGAACTCTCTCAGCCCCACCTACCTCACAAGGTGCCTGTTGTGGGGAGAGGAAGAGAAGGAGATTGTAAACCACTTTGAGACTCAGAGGGTGCGTTTAGACAGCGTGCTGGAGCGGTTTAAACTGCTCCGGCACGATGCGTTTTTTTTTTTAAACTGGAGAATCGCGCTCAGACTCACCTCCTCCTTCCGAGCGCCCCGCCGTCCTCCTGCAGGTGGGGGGGGTTTCCCCCTCTCCTTTGAGCATGCGCACAGGCAGCCCTCTCCCGAACAGGAAGTTTGGCCGGTGCGAAGAAGAGCGAGCTCAACAGGTCCCTTTAAAGTTTAAAGGAAGAGTCCTTTTAAAAATGGCCTCCCCGAGATCCCGGACTCCTCTAAATGCCTAAACTAGGCACCAGTAAACCTTTTCTTTTTTTAACCTAAGTGCGGAGCTCCGCTCAAGCGCACACCGGTAAGGGGGAAAAAAAAATGGAGGACTAAAACCGGAAGCTGGAGGCAGCTTCCCAGAGGGGGGGGGTTGAAGCACCCGGAAGTGGCTGGATGGAGCGATCAGACAGGGAAAAGTGCGGCTTGAAACGGAGAATCATGGAAAACACCGCTTGGGTAAGTGGTGCCAAAATACTCCGTTTCAAAGGGGGTTTGCTCCAGAAAGCGACGGCTGGGGACGGTGGGCAGATGTTGGGCGTGTGAACGCGCAGGGAAAAGCCATTTCTGAGCCGTGCTGAAAACGGCTCAAACGGCGCGTCTGAACGCACCCAGAGTGAAGAATGGGGTATAAATCCAACTCTTCTTCTTCTTCTTCGTTCCCACTGAGGTCTCTGTCCTCCCCAGACTCCACACTCAAATCTCCAGGAGTTTCTTGACCTGGATCTGGCAACTCTAACACTCTCCCCTCCCCTGCTGGTGGCCTGGGGGGAATCTGGCAACCCTAGACTGAATAAGGCACGTATACATTATCAGTACTGACTGTTCATGGGTTAGGATCCAAATAAGCCACATCTGTATACAGAAAAGCCGTAGCTTTGTTTTTTCCTTTTATTTCCTTTGTTCCTTTAATTTATTTAGAAAATTTGTGTGCCATTTCCCAGGGACCTGCTCTGGGCAACTCACAACTAAAACAATACAACAAACCAAACAGGCCATTGAAAACTGACCATGAAAGATGCTGCAACATTTTTCATTGCCAAAGAGAGAAGCTGCTTTTGAACACAGGAGCAGCTGCAAAAAAAATAATAGAACTGGTAACCAGATAGCAGTGAATTGATACTGGTGTGGATGGGAGACTCCAAAAACCATACCTTTCAATTCACATACAAACATGGTTAGACTGCAGTCTTTCTGGGATGATCTACCAAAGCAGGTTTGGGAAACGTTAGTGCAAACCAGGGGAGACCCATTGAGGTGGACACATGGAGGATGACATTGTATGGATGTGCAAGAAAAAGCACTCTGGTTTGGAAGGAAGCCAGAGTAGATAAAAGCGTCCACATGGAAACAGGCTCATTTCTTTGAACAAGGAATTCCATAAACATTCAGACCAAAAATTACAATGCAAAGATGTCAGCATTTTATACATTGGAGTAAGCCATTTCATATCAAAAGAGTGAAATGCCATGAAATTTAGCATTTTGAGACTCCCCTAGGTTAAATTAACAATTTAAATAATGCCATTATTCTATGACTAATATATTCCACACATGGGTTGTTTTGTATTCTGGCACAGTAACTAAAATCACACCCATCTAACACTACATCTGCTAATAGCCATGTGTCAAATACAAAATCCAGCTAATAATTGCATCTTTTATATGACCAAATTACCTAAAAAAATCTATAGCTCATAGATGCTGGATCAGTTACCATCTCCTGCATATAAGAACAGCATTGCTGACTACTGAGACCATTGGCTAGTTTTGCATCGTGTACTGTCTTCAGGAGTCCTGATTTGTGTGACTGAAAAACTGTGTAATAGATCTAAGTACCAATAAAAGACTTCTCCATTGTTCAGTCCCAGCCTTCTTCTGCAGTTTCATCTGCTTGAATTGTTTTAGCAAGACTCTTGTGGGCCACCATATTAGTGACTGATCTCAAATAGAAGAAGAGTTGGTTTTTATACCCTGCTTTTCTCTACCTTAAGAAATCTCAAAGCAGCTTATGGTCTCCTTCCCTTCCTCTCCCCACAACAGGCACCTTGTGAGGTAGGTGGGGCTGAGAGAGTTCTGAGAGAACTGTGACTGACCCAAGGGCACCCAGCAGGCTTCACGTGGAGGAGTGGGGAATCAAACCCAGTTCTCCAGATTAAAGTCCATTGCTCTTAACCACGGCATCATGCTGGCTCCATTTATCTGCATCAGACCAATGGTTTATCCATTCCAGCATCTTTTTCATTGTGACAAACAGGTGCCCAAAAAGCTCACAGCAGGGGCACAAGAGGCTAAAACCTCCCTTTGTAGCTGCCCTTCAGCAACCAGCATTCAAAGGTATACTGCCTTTGAACATTAAGGTTCCATTTAGCCACCATGGTGAATAGCCACTGTGACCTATGCTCCATGGATGTATCTAACCCCCTTGGGATAGTGGACAATATTACATCAAAGAGTTCCACAACTGAATTCTGTTTTGTGTGAAGTTCATCCAAAGGCAGGCATGAAGTTGTTAAGTGACTTTTCCTTCAGCAAAATATTTCTGCTTCTGGAGGGACACGTCCACTTCATATAGTGTCAGAAGTGGAGGCCAGAACCTTGGAAACTCCTGAGCAGACATGCCCTAAATTTCCCTGGCAGGCAGTTGCAGTTTACTTAATCACAGTTCCTTTGCCCCATTCTTGTTTAAATGCATCGACCATTGCACATTTGCTTTCTCACATGGCAAGCACATCCTGTACGAAAATGCATGAAAATCACATCAGTCTCTTTCACCATATGATCATGCAGCGGGGGTGCTATGACTAGCCATTGCTTGTACATGAAATGCAAGATTCACAGGTGCTGTCATCACATGTGACAACTGACACATAATTAATGTGCCTTTTCCCTAGATGAGAAATCAAAATGGCCCTTGCTTATGCCATTGGCTGTCATTATTTCCAGTACTAGTGAATACGGATGGCTCTCCGGCAGGGTAGCCAGTAACTCTACCCAATTTGTAGCCAGTTTTATTGCCTCCTTTTTCAGTTCTATGCTATGTTTTACAAAATGATATAGCCCAAGCTGTGGATTTGTATGGGAACACTGAGGATTCCCTCCCCCAGCTTTTTCACTAATCTTTCCCCTCATTTGTTTTATCACAGCAATGCCTTCTATGTTCCCTGCAATACTTGCTGAATAGTAATAGAGTACAGTTCACCTCAGTTGCGGTCACACACCCTAAATAATCCACTTTCAATGCACTTTCCAACTGCATTTTTGCTGTGTGGACTGGCCAGATCCAATCTGAAAGTGGATTGAAAGTGGACTATTTAGTGTGTGTGACCACAGTCCTCAAGTAATTCTGTTGTGCAATTTCCAGTCCCCATTCATTGCCATTCGGACTGAAATGAATGGAAGTAGCCCAGCTGAACCTAGCAAGGGGTAAGCAAAAAATTCTGCTTGGATGAACCTAAAACTTATGTCTGATCCCACATAGCTGAGGCAAGTGTGCACAATTTTAAATGTCTTGTAACTGAGACAGCTAAATCAAAAGGGATACACACGGAGAGGCTACAAAACAGCTTGCATCGGAGCGTAGTACTAAATTGCCACACAAGTTTTCTGAGGCTGTCAGCCGCACATCCCAAGCTAGCAATTAAAGGGGCATTGTGATGATGGCTTGCCCTGCGTTTCGACCTATTTTGACAGCTGTCTCATATTTAAGCTCTTTCCCATAACGGATTCTAAACATGTCATTATTTTTTGCATCTCCAAACATAACTGAGCCTGCGAAGCACCTGACTAGGTATCCTGTACTCTGCAAGTGGATCAATAGAGACCGTGACGTCTCCTATTTTTAGGTCTAGCCTAGCAGCTTTGACACTTTCCCCTTAAGGGCAGATACGTCAGCTAATCCAGTTTTCAGACAAGGGAGTTTGAATTAGCGTGACAATTTCATTGATTATGGCAGTCATGACAGCCCCCATTCTCCATGTAAATCATGCGGGGGGGGGAATAATGGAGGGTGGATAAAAGGGAGCTCAGTCCCACAGCCCAGTAGCAGCTCCATATTGGCAAGCTGACAAACTAGGGAAAGCAACGAGCAAGAACAAAAGTAAATTATCCAAGAGGAAACCTAATTGTGTGTACAAATATCTTTTCTAAAAATGCTGGATCAAAATCAATGGGATTTTATTTGCATTTGTGCCTCTCTCTGACAGCTCACATTATATATGTACAAACTCTCCTCTCACAGATGTTTATATCAGGGCTGGCATCAGCATACCCTTAAGAGGGGGCAGCTGCCCAGTCCAAGGCTTCTGGTGGGGCCCACAGCTGCTGATGCCCCAACATGCCAATTTCTCTGCCAGCTCGCTTCTTAGTGCTTCACCACCCCTGCTGCATACACTGCCCTGTGTCTGTTGTGGGGAAGGGAAGGGGATTGTAAGCCACTCTGAGACTCCTTCATGGCTGAGAGAGTTCTGAGAGAGAACTGTGACTGGCCCAAGGTCACCCAGCAGGCTTCATGTGGAGGAGTGGGGAATCAAACCCAGTTCTCCGGATTCGAGTCTGCTGCTCTTAACCACTACACCACACTGGAGGACTTGTGAGCTGGGCAAGGAAGAATGCAGAGGCACAAAGCGAGACACATGGGTGAGTGAAAGGGGCCCCTGGGAACTCTCTGCCTGGAGCACCCCTAAAATCTTCCTTCGAAGCTGGACTGCCACTGTGTAATTCCCCTAAAATCTTGAACTGCTCCTAATTTATATCCTGCTTTCCTTTCCATCAGGGACCCAAAGCAACTTAAAGCATTATTCTTCCTCCTCTATTTTATTCTCACAACAATCCTATGATATTAGATTAGGCTGAGAGAGAGTGGCTGGCCAGTTGCCTAGTGAGCTTCCATAGAAGAGTGGAGATTCAAACCTGGATCTCCCAGATCCTAGTCTAACCAATGCACCACACTGGCTTTTTCTATAATGTATTGTGGGTCATATATCAACAAGCCAATTCTATATATCAACAATTCCAATTCCAAAATAATTTTAAGCAGTAACCCCCTGGCAAATCTGCCCTGACTCTTACAATACCTTCATAGATAGAGATTACACCCAGAGTCGCCAAGAGGCCTGAAGAAAAATGCCACGTCCCTTTAATGTGTAGAAATGGGTAGTTGCAACTTTTCATGCTATGGAGCTAAATAACATCACCTGGTAAATAACACCTTATTAAGCCTCCATTAAAGGGGCAGGACATCTTTCTGCAGGCCCACTGGCAAGACACATCTCCAAGCAATCTCTCCATGTTCTAACTCCTGAAAAATTAGAAGATTAATGTCAGACTACACATTTTTGCTTGCCCACTGAACCCATTACTTCTTGATGTGTCCATGGATACGTTAGTTACACATGAGGCTTTTAGGCTGAATTGTGGGTTCCAGTTAGGGTTGCCACCTCTGGATTGAGAAATACCGGGAGATTTCGGAGTTGGAACCTGCGGAGAGGAGGGTTTGGGGAGGGGAGGGACTTCAATGGGGTATAATGCCCTACAGTCCATTTTCCAAAGTGGCCATGTTCTTCAGGCGAACTGATCTCTGTTGCCTGGACATCAGTTATAATCAGTGTTCCCTCTAAGCTGAGTTAGTGTGAGCCAGCTCACAGTTTTTTAGCCTCTGGCTCACACATTTTTGTCTTAGCCCAGGAAGGGATGGCTCCAGAGCAAACTAATTTATGCAGTGGCCAAATTGCTCACTCACAACTTTAATGCCGATAGCTCACAAAGCAGAATTTTTGCTCACAAGACTCCACAGCTTAGAGGGAGCACTGGTTGTAATCCCAGGAGATGGCTAGCCACCAGCTGGAGACTGGTAAACCTGCTTTGGGGCAGGAGATTAGAAGACATCCTTTGGAACCCAACTACCTGATTAGTTTTTAATTTTTGACAGGGCCAATTTACACACTACAAGGCCCCAGCATTCTCCATATGTCTGTACTGTCACCTGAGCCTTAAATACATGATCTGCCCAACACATGTCAGACATACATCACAGGAGCTCACCTGAAACAAAGATCATTTGTTTGGTGCTATAAGGGGGTGCCTCAAGGGGGAGAAGGAGGTTCCGATTGCTCTCCCACAGTGGTTCTACTGGCAAAAACCAGACGGGATGGGAAATAGAAGCTCCTTCTTCCTCCCCACCCCCACCCCGTTCCTTTGCAGTGCTGACTTAGTGAGTGTTGTTCAAAGTGAGCTCCCCCATTGCACTCTAACTGCGAGTCTGGATGCATACTGGTAATCCAATGCATGTCAGGCATATTCTGTATTTGAGCCCTACGATGCATGGAGATAAGGGGCTTAAGCCATTTTCCAAGCCCTGCAATGGCCTAGGAGAGCAGCTCTTTGCTTCACTGGGGAACCTGAATATAGTGCTGAGTTACATTTGAGTTTCCCCAGTTGGGCAAATAGCAAATCCCTCAGCAAATTTCAAGTAACAAAAATGGTTCAGGGGAGAAAGCTCAAGTCTTCTCTCCTCATGCACTGTGGTACCAATTGGAATCAAACCGACATGTACCTCAGAGCACAGAATTCTCGGATCCATGTCTGTTGAAGGACCACGGGGTACATAAGGAATTTGTAATGTGCAAATTGGCCTAATTTCTAAACATTCTAAACCTTGGAATCACTGACTTCTGTGGGACTTGCTTTGTAGTCAGCATACACATCATTGCGATTCATGCCGTTTAAGCTAGGTGGTTTCTTCAAAACAAAAAAAAAAAATTGGTACTGAAGCCTTCTGCTGCTTGCTCTTCCCATAAGACTGTCTTTCTCTCTTCCTTTTCCTGTATGAATATTTCATGTAATTTAGGTGTAGAATAGAAAGACATGTCTGTTAGGAGTCAAATCATGCTAGCCAGACAAGTATCAGGATAATCATCACCTCAACGGTTTATGATAACTAGAAAAAGATCTGCTGAAATTGCACAGTAGTTGAGACACCGAGAATCCTTGTTACTGCTGATTGCTTCCATCTTTGACATTTCTTTTCTTTTCTTTTCTTTTCTTTTTTTTGGGGGGGGGAACTTACCAGTCATTGTAAGCTTCCCCATGACATCTTGATCTTAGAAGCAGTGATACAATGTTAACCAGGGAGAAAGTGGTGGTGGTGGTGATAGGGGGAATTGAAGACACCATAATGCAAAAACCAGATGCCCTGTTCCAGCAAAAGTTATCAGCACATAAGAACAGATTTCTGTTTGTGTATCATTCATTTATTTATTTATTTAGGATATTTAAGAGCCACTGCCTCAGAATTCTGCTTGAGGCTGCTTACCATTAAAGCAATCTGACAATATAAAAACAAGCCATTGGACATCAATGGCATGAGAACTGTCCATAGAAGAGAAGCAGACCGTTAAAAAAAAAGCTAGTAAGATAAAATCTTTACTTAAAAGCCTAGGCAAAAAGATGTGTTTTGGCCTGGCACCTAAAAGTAAGTAGGGGGCAAGCAATTCTTAAAGGAGAGAACATTTCAAATGCAAGGTGCTACCACAGAAAATGCCCTATCTCTAGTTGCCACCTGCCTCACCTCTTAAGGCAGGGCCACAAAGAACAGGGTTTAGAGGCAGACCTTAACTGGCAGGTTGGATAGTATGGGAGGTGACAGTCCTTCAAGCACCCTGGCCCCAAGCGATTCAGAGCCTTTAAGGTAAGAACTGGCACTTTTAATTCTGCCCAGAAACAGACAGGTAACCTAACCAGTGCAAATCTGTCAGCACTGGGATGATATGATTCCTGCAACCAACCCCTGACTGTAGCTTGGCTGCTGCATTTTGGACCAGTTAAAGTCTCCGAACCATTTTCAAAGGCAGCCCTGTGGAGAATGCAGAGATGGATCAGTGTGGCGCATCATATTTTTTGAGGAACAAGCAGAGCTGATAAAAGGCAATACTTGTCTTGGAGGACACTTGAGTCTCCAGCTCTGGGCCAGGATCCAGTATCATCCAAAAACTCCATGAATCTATGTAATCCCCTTTTAAAGCTGTTTATTCCTGTGGCCATCACTACATCCTCTGGCAGTGAATTCCACATTTTAATCACTCTCTTTGTAAAGAAGTATTTCCTTTTGTCTGTCCTGAACCTACTGCCCATCAGCTTCATTGGATGCCCTCAAGTTTTAGTCTTTTGGGAGAGGGAGAAAAATATCTCTTTGTCAACTTTCTCTACCCCATGCATAATTTTATAAACCTCTACCATGTCCTCGCTTTTGATTCATTTAGCCTAGAACCAAAAGATCTTGCCAGAACATAAAGACATAAGAGAAGCCATGTTGGACCAGGCGAAGGCCTATCCAGTCCAACTGTGTCACACAGTGGCCAAAACCCAGGTGCCATCAGGAGGTCTACCACACACAGAGGACATACTGGTGAAAGCCATACATTGAATCTTTTAAAGTGAATACTAACACACATTAATTTAGGCAGATTATGAGAGGGAAGGCAGGAAGGGTAGCCTCAGTGCTTAGTTCTTGTGGCCGTTTCTTACACGCCCAGGGAAATGCTGATTGCCACTTTGGGGTCAGGAAGCAATTTTTCTCTAGGCCAGTTTGGCCAGGGGGAAAAAACTGGAAAAGGGGGAGGGGAGAAACTCAACCCAAAATCCATTAGTCAGGATATGTGTCGCTTCCATCACTACCTAATGGAAAGTTTGACACCAGAATAATCTGAAAAATTGATATGGCTACTATTTAGGGCCTACTGTTGATGGCCTACAATACAAACTTGTAGCAATTGCAAAAACATGTAAGACAACAACATTTGGTCATATATGTATGTATCTCTCCTTATAATAATTATCTTTTGTTTCCGTAAGATTCCATGCGCTCCCATTGGCTGTAAAATGCCCTCCCTCAGCCATTGGCCCATCAGCCGCCACTCAAGAGTACTCGCGTGCCATTGGCCGGGTGCTGGGTCTGCTCCTCTTCCCCACCCACTCCCCCTGGCAGATAGCTCTCTCTCCTGAAGAAGACAGTTCTCTTGACTCCTGTGAGGGACTGTCCCCTCAGTGGCTGTTGGTAGGCAGCCAAGCTTGGTTCTGTGAGTAAAAAAACAAAGGACTTTCAGCATAACCCCCTCCCCAACAGCCACTTTCCTGTCAGAATAAATGGAAAAGGCTCTTTCTCCTGCTTAGCTTCAGCATGGCTGGCTGGCTAACGAGGTGGGCCAGTGACCAGCAAACCATTTTCTTCAACTCCCCGCTGTGCGGCTGACTTTCCCCTAGGGTTGCCAATCTCCAGGTGGGACCTGGAGATCTCCCACTGTTACAATTGACCTCCAGATGACAGAGATCAGTTCCTCGGGAGAAAATGGTTGCTTTGAAGGGTAGACTCTATGGCATTATACCCTGCTGAGTCCTTCCACACACACCCCAAATGCTGCCCTCCACAAGATCCACCCCCCCAAATCTCCAGGTATTTCCCTAATCAGAGTTGGCACCTGTACTTTCTCCTCTGTCAGTAAAAGGCCCTTTCCACACCTATGTTGGCCTTTGGGAGAAAACTTATTGGGCCCAGTCCTGATCAGGTTGCCAACTCCAGGTGGGCAATTCCTGGAGATTTGAGGGATGGAGCCTGGAGAGGGTGAGGTTTGAAGAGGGGTGGGACCTCAGACAGGTACGATGCCATGGATTCCACCCTCCAATCCAGCCATTCCCTGATAGGGAACCATTGTTGCCAATCTCCAGGTGGGGGCTGGAGATCACTCAAAATTACAACTGCTCTTCAGGCAGCAAAGATCAGTTCCTCTGGAGAAAATGGTGGACTCTGTCATTATACCCTGCTGAGATTGCCACAGCAAATTGTCACTGAGTGCCCAAAGCCGGGGCACTCTCCCAGAGCCTCTTTCTAGAGCCCGTTGTATTTATTTCCACAATGGGCCTTATTCCTAGTATTTATATAAATTTCTTGTGTGTACATTTCTGGATGTGTGTCATTGTAATATAAAGAATATTGACCACTGAGGAAGGCCCGAAGAGGCCGAAACGCATATGGTCCTCAGGTCAAAAGATTTTTACCCATCAATTGTATTTGTATAATAACCAACTTGATTGTATAAGCCTTTTAAGCCTGATACCTAGACTATTTCTTTTAACCGCAGTATGTTTTAGCTATGTGTACACCCTAATAAACATTTTGTATTTTTTTAGAATATAATTTATTTATTATTTATTTATGTATTTATTTATTTGATTTGATTTATATCCCGCCCTTCCGCGTGGGCTCAGGGTGGCGAACAAGAGGCATAACGCCAAACATCAAGATTAAAACACCGAGGCAATGCCAAGAATAAATACTAAAACCATCAATAAGATATAAACTAAAAAATTAAAACAGCGGTCACATTCTGCTCTATAATACATTCATGTATCATTGCACTCATAGTATCTTGTGGGACTGAAATCCCATGCTGGGGCCAGTAAGCCTCAAGATGACACTGCCAAGATGGTATGATGGTGATGAAGGTGGTAAGGGAGGTGGTGGCGGCCCCTACTCGAAGGCCTGGTGGAAGAGCTCCATCTTCAGGCCCTGCAGAACTGCATAAGGTCCCGCAGGGCCCTGATCTCCTCTGGGAGCTCATTCCACCAGGTAGGGGCTGCCACCAAAAAGGCCCTGGCCCTAGTCGCCACATATGTGACTGCCTTGGGGGCTGGGATGACCAATAAACGCTGCCCCCCTGACCGTAGTGCCCTTGGGGGAACATACGGGGAAAGGCAGCCCCTCAGGTAGGCTGGACTCTGGCCATATAGGGCTTAAAAGGTAAGCACCAGCACTTTGAAGCGGATCCGGTACGCTATTGGCAGCCTGTGCAGCGCCTTCAGCACCGGCTGGATGTGGTCCCGTCTAGTGAGACCCATAAACAGCCTAGCCACTGCGTTCTGCACCAGCTGCAGCCTCCGGATCTGCACCAAAGGCAGCCCCATGTAGAGAGCGTTGCAGTAGTCTAGCCTTGAGGTGACTGTCTTGTGGATAACTGTGGCCAGATTGTTGCAGTCGAAGTAGGGAACCAACTGTCGCACCAGCTGAAGATGGTAAAATGCTGACTTGACAGTGGCTGCCACCTGGGCCTCCATCATTAAGGAGGCATCCAGGAGCACCCCCAAACTCCTAACTCCCGGCGATGGCACCAATGGCACCCCATCGAAGGGCGGGAGTGGGAGTCCCAGCCCCAGACCAGTCCGACTCAGGCCCAGGACCTCTGTCTTCATTGGGTTTAGCTTCAGCATGCTCCACCTGAGCCAACCAGCCACGGCTTGCAATGCCCTATTTCCCGTGGCCCGGGCGAAAACCAGACTGGAAGGGATCCAGGACTGTAGCTTTGTATCCAGGACTGTAGTAATTTGTAGCTTGACCCTCTCAGTTTGGCCAGGGATCCTGGTGGTTTTTTGTCATCTTTTGGGTGTGGAACAGCGGTCACTGGGGGTGTGGGGGGAATGTCCTGCATTTTGCAGGGGTTGGACTAGATGACCCTGGAGGTCCCTTCCTATGATTCTATGATTCTATCCCTAATCTCTGTCTCTTTTTGTGCATGCGTGTCTTGACAATGTGATTCCCAATGAGAAATGCCAGCAGTAGCCGGAGGATTATCCCCACCCCTCTTAATATAGAGGAGACAGATGTTACCCCAGTCTTCCCTTCCCTTCCTCAGCAGCCTGGCATGGCTCCAGGTGATACATATCTTGTGTTCTAGTCTGTTTTAAGGACAAAAACCAAAAACAAAGCTCTAATTAAATAAAAGGGAACAAACTAGAAAGCAAAAACCATGACTAATTGCTTTTCGAACGCAGAACAAAGGCTTCTCCTCTGCCTAATTACATTGCAGGAATGAAGAGAATTTAACAGGAATTACATACAGTCACGCCAGCAAATTAAAAGCTAAGCAGGGGCCCCTTCTTCCAGCAGCACACGTTTGAATATAAAAGCTGAGAAGATGGAACCAAAAGGAAGAAGATGATAACAAATGACTCCCCTCCCCTTCCATTCTGGCAGACTGAAGAGCAGAACTATACATTCAGAAATGTCACACAAATAGCACAATCTTAAGCAGTTATTCTTCTGAGACCACTGAAGTCAGTGGACCTAGAACTCTGCTTAGAAATGCACCATTGACATCAGTGGGCCATTGAAGTCAATGGAAACAGAACTCAGTTTAGAACTGAACTGAAAAAAGGCAGCTTTCTACCCAGTTTAGGAGTCAGCAAACTTACTGTTTCTGCTTACTTTGGTTATATGGCTGTTTCCTAACAGACAACATTTTTTAAAATCCCCTTTCAGAAGTTCAGTTTTGGTACATGCATAATAGAAGCACATGCTACTCACGATTTACCTGATACATTCCAGCTTTGGTACGCATGAACAGAACCATGGATTTCTGAGAGTCTTCATTCACAACATATACCAAAACTGTGTCCACATGGAAATATATGTACGTTGCCCTGTTCAAACAAAACAGTGACTGTGCATATCAAGAGAGATCATGGGTAGCAGATATTCCCATTATGTATGGCTGATGCTCCAAAATCAAACTTCTGAAAGGGCTAAAGTCTTCTGGTTCAATATCTTGCTTTACTGTTAGTGCTGCTATGTTAGTGGCTATATACTGTTTGCAAAGAGTACATCAAGGAGGCTGAAACAACGCGATGCTTAAAAGGTTAGGGGAACAGGGCTATCTTTGATCAGAGTCATCTCCATGGGTAGAGGGCAGAAGCACTGGGGGGAAGGGAATGACAGTGCTGTACCTAAGGGGTTAGGGAGGGCTGGTCTGGAGTGCACTAGATCAGGGGTGTCGAACTCATTTGTTATGAGGGCTGGATCTGACATAAATGAGACCTTGTTGGGCCAGGCCATTGCTTTGACAATATGGGCTTTTGTTGGTAGAGTGATGTCTCTACTTTTTATTATGCTGTCTAAGTTTCCCATTGCTTTTCACCCAAGGAGCAGGTATCTTTTAATTTCATGGCTGTAGTCACCATCTACAGTGATCTTGAATCCCAGGACGTGAAGTCTGTCGCTGCTTCCACGACTTCTCCTTCTATTTGCCAAGGAGTGATGGGTCTGGATGCCATGATCTTAGGGGGTTTTTAATGTTGAGTTTCAAGTCAACTATTCGCTCTCCTCTTTCACCCTCAACAAGAGGGTCTTTAGGTCCTCTTCACTTTCTGCCATTAGGGTGGTATCATCTGCATATCTGAAGTTGTTGATGTTTTTCCTGGCAATCTTAATTCCGGTTTGTGATTAATCCAGGCTGGCATTTCACATGATTCCAAAAGTTCTTCTTCCCTTTTTGGCCTTTTAGTAAAGCAACTTTTCATCTATCTATCTATCTATCTATCTATCTATCTATCTATCTATCTATCTATCATCTATCTATCTATCTATCTATCTATCTGAATTCTTAATCACCCCATCTGGGTGATGTACAGGACATAAAGTCATGAAATACAAAACACAGAACATTAAAATTTATATATAACATTAATAAAATATTAATCAATAATAAACATTAAAATATTAATAAATAATACATTAAACATGTTAATAAATAATAAAGCAAATGCATGGCTTCTGAGTCTAACTCTGCTACAACCCCTTCTTTTATCAAATCAAATTAATGACGGAGATCAGTTCTGCTGGAGCAAAAGCCTTGTTTGGAAGGTGGACTCTGTGGCATTTATGCCCTGCTGAGGTCACGTCCCTGCTCAAATCTGTCCCTCCTCAGGCTCCACACTCCAAATCTCCAGGAATTTCCCAAGTAAGGGTTGGCAACCCTAGACTCTGGAAGGCTGTAAGTGTTTACCTAGTGATCAAAGAGATGAGATGAAAATATCATTTACAAATACATCTTTTATCCCAGTGGTCTACTGCAGCAGCAAGGAGAAGCTATTGCTACTCCATCTCGGCAAACCCAATCCCCTAGCTGTATCTTCCAGCCCAGGAGCAGAGCTACTTGAGCATAAGAGAGTTTGAAATGAAGAGTCCCCCCCCAGTTCATCTCTCCCTGCTGTTTTAAATTGGCACTGACTTTCCTTGCCACATGGTCTTGGAAAGGAAAATACAGTGGGAGGTTTAGGCCTAGTCCAAGGGTACAGTAGTGTGGAAACTGAAGTGAAATGCTTGCCAAAAGCAATTAAACACTATGAAGAAGAGCAGGAAATCAAGACTGAGAGCTGGCTTGCAGCTGCTACTTCTAAATAAATAAATACCAACTTGCTATCCAAGAGTTACTCCAAATGTGCAGTTGGTATGAGCGTTCATATGTCAAATGCTATATGTCAAATAATGTTTTCATGCTCTTGACAGCTACAAGTTTACCAGAGGAACTGCATGATAAACAGCTGGTTGATTTAATTATTTATTTACATTATTCATAGTCCGCTTTCTCATTGAGTCTCAAGGCGGGTTACACAATGTAGAACAATTCAATCAATAGGATGATACATCTAATAAGCAATGTAATAGGACTAAGAATAGCCAAAATCTGAAATAGAGCTGTCATGTGAACAAAGCATAAGCGTTAAACGTGGTGCATTAAGCAATGTAGAACATGGTATTACATCAGTAGAAACACTGTGCATTATCTTGGGCTGATCTGTTATGACGTAGCCCAATTTTATTTATAAAAATGCTCCCCTGAACAATTCTCTTTTACATAGTCTGTGAAACACCAGGAGTGTTGGGTGCCTTCCTGACCTCCTCAGCCAGGCCATTCTGCAGGGTGGGGGCCACTACAGGGAAGGCACATGTGTGGGCAGTTGCTGATCTTGCCCATCTGCAGGATGACAACAGCAGAAGGCTCTGCTGAGATGAAAGAAGTGGTTGCATTCAGTGTTCCCTCTAAGCTGAGTTAGTGTGATCTAGCTCAGTTTTTTAGCCTCCAGCTCACTCATTTTTGTCTTAGCTCAGGAAGGATGGCTCCAGAGCAAAATAATTTCTGCAGTAGCCAAATCGCTCACTCACAACTTTAATGCCAGTAGTAGAATTTTTGCTCACAAGACTCCACAGCTTAGAGGGAGCATTGGTTGCAGTGTGATATAGGTGGAGAGGGAATGTTGTCGATATGAGTGTCCAAGGCCATGAAGGGCTTTTGTATATAACAGTTGATACCTTGAATTGAGTTTGGTAACTCAGCCAATGGAATTACTATACCGAATGGAGTGATTGCAGAATGGGTGTGGTGTTCTGCCTACCTCCTGAATAAACGAGCTTTGGCATTCTGTACCAACTGGAGCTTCCAAGGTGATTTTGGGCCGGGAGGAGACCTATGTATAGTGCATTACAGTCGTCTAGTTTTGATGTTACTGTGGCATGGATCCAGGTGAACAGATTGGCTGAATCAAAGTAGGGAGCTATAATCTGGGTAATGTTGGGTCCAATATGACCCCCAGGCTCTTGACCAAGTCAGCAAGAATCAATCGAACCCTGTTAATAGTGGGACACACAATGTTCTTTAAATCCTCAGTCTTCCCAGCCAGCATTCCTTCCATCTTGTCAGGGTTCAGTTTCAGTTTGACCACCCTCAGCCATTTAACCACAGCAGTCAAGCAATGGCTCAAGACCTTTGCTGCATTCCCAGGAGATTTGGATAGAGACATAGAGCTGAGTGTCATCAGGATATTGTAGTTCCAAAGCTACAAAGATTTTGCCTAAGGGCTTTATATAGAGATTGAATAGTTTGGGAGATAAGACTGTACCTTATAGAACTCCACAGGACAAATCCCACACTGATGATAACCGGTCTCCAATGGGCAGAGCTCTTTTTGTAGCAGGAACTCCTTTGCATATTAGACAACACACCCCTAATGTAGCCAATCCTCCAAGAGCTTACAGTAGCCCCTGTAAGAAGAGCTCTGTAAGCTCTTGGAGGATTGGCTACATTAGGGGCGTGTTGCCTAATATGCAAAGAAGTTCCTGCTACAAAAAGAGCCCTGTCCAATGGTAATCCTTTGAGTGTGGTCTGTCAGGAACGACTTAAACCAATCCAAAGTACTATTCCGATACCTCCTTCTGCCTCCAAGTGCCTCAACAAGATGGCTTGGTCCACTGTATCAAAGGCAGTGGATAAATCCAGTAGGAGCAACAAAAAAGCACAGCTGTATCTACATCCAGGATGAAGGCCGTCAGCTAAAGCCACCAGCACCATCTCTGTTCCATAGCTCAGCTTCATGACTAGTGTGCGGGGGAACTGTCAACATCTCTTGATATGAAGAGAACTGTAGACAGGTTAGGGAGGGCACATAGCAACAGGCATATCCACCTTTACTAAAATATATACATTATTAACAGTGTTATTTTCTTGTGATCTATAAAATATGTATTTAACGTTATAGTAAAATCCTTGCTCCTCTAATAATGGTCTTTGGCAACTTTATGCTCACCAAACTAGTTTTTCTAGGGTTGTTCCTACAATGAAGCTACTACTCACGTTTAGGGTTGCCAGGATCCCCAGCAGGGGAATGGGGAGGACTTACCAGGCTATGTTGCCAGCAATGTCGAAGGATTATTTGGCTAGCTCAAGGCACATAACGAAGCAGAGTCTATCTGGTTTGTGTGTGCTGACAAGAAACAAAGTTACACACGGAGCCTCTTTATCTTTGCAAAATAAATATGAGTTCTTTGTTGTAAGGAACTTTGTTCTAGATAAGATAGAGTAGAGATAGGATTCTAATCTAGTCTACCTATCTAGGTTGGATAGAGATTTAGGAAGCATAGTGTGGAGACAAGGTGGCAAAGTTGGAAGAAGGAAGATTCCCTGAGAGTAGCCATCTACACATCAAAGGGAAAAGGAAAGGATGATCAGAATCCTGGCCTCTCTTTCTCTTTGACTCTCTTATAGACCCCCTCTGAGGTCTGAGGCTAAGAGACAGAATCATAGAATCATACAGTTGGAAGGGACTTCTAGGGTCGTCTAGTCCAACCCCTTGCACAATGCAGGAAATTCACAAATACCTCCCCCTCCACACCCCCAGTGATCACTGTTGCATTCCCAGAAGATGACAAAAAACCTCCAGGATCTCCAGCCAAAGTGACCTGGAGAAAAATGGTTTCCTGACCCCAAAGTGCAAAGTCATACACTTCCTTCACTTCCATCAAATGTCGCTTCTGGCAACATAGCTGCTGACTCAGACATCAAACTGGGACATCCTGATGACACTCTGGCATCTAGGCAAAAACTCTATGGTAAAAATGACTTCTACCATAGAGTTTTTGCTTAGATACCAGAGCATTGCCCAGATGTCGATGACATCATTTCTGGTACATGCCAGAAGTGACATTGTCATGTTGCCAGAAATGTAGCTTGGGCTTCCTCCTGCTTCTGAGAAGTCCCCCTGCTGGCCAGCTGATGGGTGGGCAGGTCCCGGGGATGGGGGATTCCCTGCCGCCAGTGGGAGGGCCAGCGAGTGGCAACACTACTCATGTTGTGAGAACATGGATTTCCAGAGTATGGTGATTCCTTTTTTATGAGAATCTGTATGTAAATAGCAAATTAGTCCAGTTTATCTCTGAAGATGATCTCTGTGGTCATAGATATGTCAGGCATAGAGTCCACACTAACCAGCTACACCAAATCCTGTAATTATGGTCCCAGATTGCAACATCTCTGGAGAAAATTGTACCTATTTGAAGTGGTACAGAAAACTACACTATCTCCAGATAAGGAGCCTCTACAGAATTTTGATCATTTTTATCAGTTGCTGGTGGGGAGGAGACAAATTCTTTATTATTATAAAGGGACAAGAAGAAGAAGATTGGGCTGAAACAGGTGGAGTGGAACAAGAAGCAATAACTGGCATAAAATTCACATTCTCTTACCCCCAGAAGCACCTCCCCTCAAATTCAGCCCTAGAACACTTTGCAGACATCAAGCATGAGGGCCAAGATGAGGAATGTGCTTTACTGTATGTGAAAGCTGAGGTTCCGCCATTGCATACAAAGCCACTAGTTTCCAATTTGGAAAATAAAGTTCTGCCGACACAGAGCAATTGCAACTGTTCAGGCTCACAAATTAAAGGTCAGAGCGCAGAATGGGGAGCAAGAGTATACTTATCTTTGCTTCCAATGTGACTTAGGACAAGTTGTTTGACCTTGGCATCTTTCAATTCCTTTCCCCGGTGCTCAGCAAAGTAATTTAGCACAAAAGGCTCTTGGTCCAGATGGCCAAGATGCCTTTTGAGAATGCCAGCCATCGGTTCTGCTCTGGAAAAGTTGATTGGAAAACTGCCATTCAGTCCAAATTACTGTTCACTCAGCCCAAGTCTTGGGCCAGATGCATGTTGTCAGTCACATCATTTTCAGCTTGATTATTTCTGCTAGCTGTAAAGAACCCGAGTGAGAGACTGCCTTCCCTAAGAAATGTTATGAATGCTGCATGGAAATCAATATTTCATTTCTCTTGCTGAGTGCGTGCATGTGTTGGCTGAAGTATCTCCACAGATAAATTAGAGAAAATGGTAATGACATGGGATCATGGCAAAACCCGAGACGACTCGATGATGTCAGATGAGAGGTCATTGATATGACAGCCCAGCTGCATTTCAGGAGAAACTGTTGGAGGAAGCTGTCAAACCTTGATCAGATTTAGTGGCGAGGGGAGATAAAGTAGCAAAAATGGTCTTTCAGCACCTGCTTTGTAGATGCATCGTTATACTTCCAGGCAGTTAAGCGAGGATGTAGGACGTAGCTTCACTCAGGGTAGTTGGTGGGAAAAGGGAAACCGAGATATAGAGACACTTCAAAGGAGCAGAAATAAAGCACATCATGTCACACACAGTATACTGATAGTTAGACTGCCACTGGGCAAATGAAGTCAGTGCCCCAGAGGAACTGTAGTTTTGCTAACTGGCCGGAAGGTTGCCAACTTCTCCCAAAATTACAGCTGATCTCCAGACAATAGAGATCAGTTCCCTTGGAGAAAATGGCTGCTTTGGAGGGTGGACTTGAATGGCATTAAACCCTGCTGAGGTACTTCCCCTCCCCAAACCTTGCCTTCCACAGGCTTCACCTCCCAAATCTCCAGGAATTTCCCAACCCAGAGCTGGCAATGCTAGGATTATTAATGTGATCATAACTATGTTGTTAGGGAATCACACAGAATGTAAAATAAGATTGGATACACCCAACTCATTGTCATAGTTCTCAAAGATGCTGAATATTTTAGAAGTGGTCACAACATAGATCGAATAAGAACCTTTCCTGATCTAAGAGTCAACAAAACATCACCAATCACCATATGAATTACAAACTATCAATTTCTAACTCTTTGGATGGATTGTTGCTGGCATTGTTTGTTATTTGACCTTGTGTGTTACCTTATCTTGGATATTCAGGATGAATATCTCAGCCCCAACTACTGTGGGTATCACCAGTAGAGACTAAGTACCGTGCCCTCTGGCCCAGTGAATTATTTCCCCGTTTAGTGGACCTGCTAATTTCCACTGGAGCAACTTGGACAATGGTCCCAGTCTGGACTAAGCAGCTGGACAGGTTCTATCACCAATACAGGCTTGAGAAGTTCCTGGAGATTTGGGGGTGGTACTTGGGAAGGTGAAGTTTGGGAATGGAAGGGAATTCAGCAGGGATATAATACCATAGAGTCTGCATTCCTAAGGTGGCATTTCCTCCAGGCTAATCAATTTCTGTAGTCTGGAGATCAGTTGTAATTCCAGGAGAACTCCATAAGAACATAAGAGAAGCCATGCTGGATCATTTCAATGGCTCCTCCTGTCCAACACTCTGTGTCATACAGTGGCCAAAACCCAGGTTTCATCAGGAGTTCCACCAGTGGGACCAGAACTCCAGAAGCCCTCCCACTGTGGTTCCCCAAGTACCAAGAATATAGAGCATCACTATCCCAGACACAGTGTTCCAGCTACACCTTGTGGCTAATAGCCACTGATGGACCTGTGCTCCGTATGTTTATCCAATCCCCTCTTGAAGCCTTCTGTGCATGTAGCTGCCACCACTTCCTGCAGCAGTGAATTCCATGTGTTAATTAGTCTTTGGATGAAGAAGTACTTCCTTTTATCTGTTCTAGATCTACTGCTCACCTGGAGTTTGACAACCTTACTCTCAGTGACAGTATGTACATCCTTGGACCCAGGGTAGAATTCTAGCTCAAGAAGAAGGTAGGCCCCCACAGATGAGATAAGGCTTTATAATCTACCATAATCCAGACTTGTACAATTTGCCACAAACATGTATTATAATATACGTATAATACACACACACTGTAATTTAATTTTCGTAGTATTTCTATTTCTATTATGTTCTGTTCACCTAACATGATTATAAAGTTAAATACTTAGAAGCTAATATAAGTAAATGGTTGAAAACAGGATAATGACAACCAGGTAGACTGGGCCCATCCTTTGAAATAACTAGGAATCCACCAACGTGTCGTGGGCCAGTCTGCTCTAGCTGAAAAGCACTCAGATGATCTCTATCAGCACCTCTGAGACTCAACCAGCTGATGCTGTCAATGACCCTGAGACAGCAGAGGCAGGTCCTAGTGCCCCAGTTGCTGAGGACAGCATTCATTCCAGCCCCATGAGCACTGGGAACATGGAAGAAGCAACCCAGAGAGGCAGTGCCTCAACAACCCAAGATCTTGGGGAAACTTCACAGGCTACCTCACCTCCCCTTTCCCCAGAGCCAGGGGAACGCAGGAGGAGGCGCACGTACTTGGAGCTCCTCGAGAGGAAGCAGAGTACGTGTCTTGCTGCCTGGTGACTGCCAGATCAAAAGGAATGGAGCTCTCTCACAAGCAACAAGACCCAGCTGTGAGCTGCTGATAAATGATGGGGCTTCAGAGGGGGAAGGCATGGGAGCAGTTTATCACCTTCCTGGAGATGCGCGACCACAACCTGTTTCTGGCTGCTACTCCTGAACCTTTGGCTTTGACCCTGGACCTGCTTGACTATGCCTCTTGGACCTGCTTGGACTTTGCTTCTTGGACCCTTGGCTGGCTTCCCTTGTGTATGACTCTTGGACTGAACTCTTGACTTACACCAAGGGTTGCCAGCTCTTGGTATGGAAATACATGGAGATTTTGGGGAGGGTTTGGGGAGGGGAGGGACCTCTGCAGAGTATAATGCCATACTAGGGTTGCCAGCCTCCAGGTGGGAGTGGGGGATTCCCCCAATTTCACAGGCTCTAGCCCGCCACCAACCAGCTGGCCAGTGGGGGAAACCTCATCCCCAACAGCCATGGCTAGGCATGATGTCCCCAGCATGATGATGTCACTTGGAAGTGATGCCATCACACCAGGAATGTTGTGTGGCAACACTCTAGTATTTTCGGCAAAACTTTATGGTTACCATAGAGTTTTGGCCAAAATACCAGAGTATCGCCACACAACATCCCCAGTATGGTGCCGAGGACATCACATGTGGCGACGTCGCCCTACTCCTGAGAAGCTCCCTCCCACCCCCCACCAACAGAAGAAAAGGACTTGACACCCCTATGCCATACAGTCTACTCTCTAAAGCAGACATTTTTTCCAGGGAAGCAGATCATGGTCATCTGGAGGTCAATTGTAATAGTGGGACATCTCCAGGTGCTACCTGTAGATTGGCAACTCGAATTCCACCTATTTGGGCCTTTATGGTTCTGTTGTTATCCTTCCCTTCTGCACTCCTGCAGGAAGCTCCACTGCCACAGTCTTGTCTAGGAGCTCAGGGGCACTTTTTAACACCATAGGATTGTTAAGCATCAACCAGGACTGAGTTTCTAAGAGTATAATTTGCATGAGTTGTTCGAGAATTACCATCTCCATTAGTTTTATCTTCTTGCCAGTAGCAGGCTTACATCACCACTTAGGTGCCTCAAGTGGCAGCGTGCAGCCAGTCTCCACAGTAGCAGGAGAATGAGCTGAAGAACTGCCAACAGACCTTTTCAAAGACTTCATAATAATCATCAAGGATTGAATCCCTCATACTGTATACAGGTGGTAGCATAATCTGAAGCCCTTACATTAGGTATGAAACTAACAGGTAGAAAACCTGGACTACTTTTCTGTTTTTCAGTGTAAAGGAACACCTCTTTCTTGTTGTCCAGCCACAGCCTCAAGAAGCAGAATTACACTGTAAACTCCCATGACATCTGCCACCAGTAGGATGAGGTCACTGCCTGCCAGACCACAGCATATGTCCCACAGCAGTTCCCCATGTCTCACATTCATGACTGGTATTTTCCTGCATCATTGATTCCTGGAGCTCTGCAAAACCATTGCCCAAATTGTGTCAAGTCCATACCTGTGCTCCTTCCATCTTCACGTTCCTTTTTCTAATTTTTTTTTTCAGGGAAGGTAGTGCTGTGCCTATATTCTCCTCTAGTTGAGTAAGTGCTACAGTTCTGAGCCTTAGTCCTTCTTCCAGGCTGGCCAAACACCTTCCCTCAAAGGCCTCAGAACAGGAAGTTCAGTTAATATCCCTGAGTTCTCCTCTTTCCTTTCCAGTGTGAGCCTTTTGTTAGGAATTTCATCAGGGACCACTCCTCTCGTAGTTTCCCATATTTATTCCCCCTTGGACTCGCCCTTTGGGCTCTTTTTGTCCGGCTTCATTGTTTAAACCATTATAATGCTTCTTTCTGGCTATTTAATTTCACTGGACTCAGACGCATGTCTGGCCCTTGCCTTGATGGTGGATCCTAGCATTATCTCTGGGCCAATCTGCATTAGCATTTTTACCAGACCCACACTGGAACAGAAAAAGATGCAGTTCAAAACCACATTCGACTATCCTGGGCCAACACTGACTGCCCCCCACCCCCGAATGGCCATAAAACAGCCATAAATCTATGCAGACAGCCACCATTAAACCAGAGATCAAAGTGAAAGCAGCATGCAGTCTGGACGCTGCCATAAAATGCAACACTGAATCAAAGTGAAAGTGGCATGCAATGTAGATGGGAATTTCTGTTCCAGTGTGGGTTTGGTAAGACAGCAGAGCAAATGCCAGGTGCAGATCGGGCCTCTGTTGCAGCTGTGGTGGCTGGCACCTGTTCTCAGAGCCTAATTCCTGCAACCAAAGCAGGCAAATGCAGGGTACAATTTACTTACATATAGTTAGGATTAAAATTTTGTGCTGTTTTTCTCTCCTTGCATGAAAATAGGGACTGTAAGCTTATTGGTGTGTCAAAAGATTGCCAAGTTTCATAGCAATTCCTAGGAATAATTTCTCTACAGTGCGGTTTTGTAGCTTCTTTCCAACCACACTCCAGGAGTCTCCAGTGAGAATGTTCAGCTTCCCTCAGACTAGGTGTGGTTCTGGGAGAACCTTTTCTCAAAGCAAGAAACCACCCCTCTCTCACAAACTTTGCTCTCTTAGGGCACTGGGCCAGCCCACGGTGATGCCAATTATAGCTTTCACTTTAAGAACAGATCCAAACACAGCTGTGAGAATTTTTTTTAAAGAGAAGAGTTGACAGCTCTGGAGTTTCAAAGCCTTTAATAACTTTAATAGATGTGGGTGGGTCAAGACAATGCTACTGTTTCCCCCTTGTTAGAGCTGTTCTGGACCATCTGTAGAGTGAAATGAATGCTTCAGAATAAGAATATAAGAGAAGCCATGATGGATCAGGCCAATGACCCATCCAGTCCAACTCTCTGTGTTACACAGTAGCCAAAACCCAGGTGCCTTCAGGAGGTCCACCAGCAGGGCCAGAACTCCAGAAGCCCTCCCACTATTGCCCCCCAAGTACCAAGAATACAGAGCATCAATGCCCCAGACGTAGTGTTCCATCTATACCTTGAGGCTAAGCCACTGATGGACTTTGTCTCCATAAGTTTATCCAATCCCTCCTTGAAGCTGTCTGTGCTTGTAACCATCACCACATCTTGTGGCAGTGATTTCCACATGTCAATTACTCTTTGGAGTAATTACTTCCTTTTACCTGTTCTAAGACTGAAGCTGATTAATTTCACGGAGCACCCCAAGTTCTTGTACTGTGAGAAAGGTAGAAAAGTACTTCTTTCTCTACCATCTCTATCCCATACATAATTTTGTAAACCTCTATCATGACACTCCTCAGTGGTCATTTCTCCAAGCTAAAGAGCCCTAACCTCTTTAATCTTTATCCAAGATCTCCTGGTCAGGTACTGCCAGTTTGGACCCCATCAATGTATATATACAGTTAGGATTTTGGGCTCCAATGTGCATTACTTTGTACTTGTCCACACTGAACCTCATTTGCCACATTGGCACCCACTCGCCCAGCTGCAAGAGATCCCTTTAGAGTGTCTCACAGTCCTCCCTGGTTCTCACTGCCCTGAACAACTTAGAGTCATCCACAAACTTAGCCACTTCTCTGCTTACTCCCAACTCCAAATCACTAATGAACAAATTAAAAAGCATTGGACCTAGTAGAGCCCTGCAATATTCCACTACTTACCACTTTCCCCTGTGAAAACTGCCCATTTATACTTGCTGTGCTGGGTCTGGCCAGTTGCCACAAATACCCTTCACTGAAAGCTTGATACACAGTTCAAAAGCAAGCTGAGAAACAGAGCCAAAGGTCAGAAAGCCAGGAAATCAGTCAGAGTTTTCAGGAGCAAGGAGCAGAGGCTGACAGCCAGGACTAGGTCTGAGAACGCATGGTTGCTTCCACACCGAGGCAGGGGAGCGGGATTGTTTATGACAAAATCCTCCCTTTCCTGGGAGTCAATCTGCAAAGATTCACAGCCCCTCATGTTGCCTTTGCAACAGCTGAAGTCTGGCACTCCTCCTTTTCTCTTCCACATTCAGACACTGGTGTGCTCTGCGTCTGGGACAATCAGGTGAGCTAGGTGGGGATTCTGGTCTCGGGGTGTCTCCAACTGGGGGTGCTGGTTTCTCCCTTTGACTGCACCTCAGTCTCTTTGTCTTGCTGACCTTCCTGTGCAGATGCCGCTGGGGCCCCTTCTCCCTCAGGTGCTGGTAAAGGTTCCTCTTCTGGGCTGACTCCAGAGGAGGCTGGGTTGCTTCATGCCTCTTCCTCATCTGAGGAATGGTCAACCTCAGTGGAGCCAGGACCCATGACACTCATTCTATCTTCGCTTACAGAATCCATGCTGATTCTTTCTCAATAGCTTTTGTTCATCAATGTGCCCACTAATTCTATCTTTAATAATAGATTTCACCAACTTATCTGGTATCAACATTAGACTAAACAGCCTGTAATTTTCCAGATGTCCTTGAGAGCCGCTTTTAAAGATGGTGGTTACATTAGCTACCTTCCAGTCCTCAGGAATGGTGATAGATTGCATATTTTAATGATAGATTGCATATTCTTGTCAGGAAATCCACAAGTTCACATTTGAGTTTTTTCAGGACTCAGTTTTTAATTTGTCCATCTGTCGTAGGACCTCCTCTCTCATCACTTCAATCTGACTCAGGTCTTTTGACAACTCTCGTGAAATTGGTGGATCTGAAGTGGGCAAGCACCTCCCATCATACATAGTGAAGATG
This sequence comes from Gekko gecko, assembly GCA_029375565.1. NCBI lineage: Eukaryota > Metazoa > Chordata > Lepidosauria > Squamata > Gekkonidae > Gekko > Gekko gecko. The sequence continues at coordinate 145,281,011 of JAPDNY010000006.1, forward strand.
GAGGCAAAAAAAGTGTTTGGCTTCACTATTTCCCCATCATCCTTTAGTAATCATTTTACACCTTGGTCATCCTAGGGTCCTCCTGTCTCCCTAGCTGGTTTTCTGCTTCTAATTTATTTGAATAAATTACTGTTGTTGGTCTTTATGTCTTTTGCAATGTGTTCCTCATAGACCCTTTCTGCCTGTCTGATCACTGACTTGCATTTTATTTGTCGAAGACTGTGCTTCCTTTTATTTACCTCACTCTGACTAGCCTTCCACCACTTAAAGGAATTCTTCTTAGCTTACACTGCTTCCATTACTTTGTTTGTTAACCATCCAGGGTTTTTTAAATACCTTTTTGTACCTTTCCCAATCTCCAGTATACATTTTATCTGAGCTTCCAGTATTGTAGTTTTAAATACTCTCCAAGCTTCTGAAAGGGTTTAACTCTTCTTACCTTTCTTTTCAGTTTCTTCTTCACAAGCACCCTCATTTGAGAGAAGTTAAATGTGGTTATGTTGGTTTTGGGAGGCAACTCCCTATTTAAAGATATGCTAAACTATAGGATTATGATCACTGTTCCCAACCAGTGGTATCACATTTACATCTCCCACCAGGTCTTGAGCATTACTTAGGACCAAGTTCAGGATCACATCCTCCCTGGTAGGTTCTGTGAACATCTGCTCCATGACACAGTCATTGAGAGTATCTAGACATCTCTTTCCTCTGGCTTGAACACATATTGACCCAATCAACATGTGGGTAGTTAAAATCACCTATTATGACACAGTTATTTCAGCTAGCTGCTGTCCTTAATTTTTTTGTTTGTTTTTAAATCATCCTCTAACCTTTGACCTAGTGGGCAATAACAAACTCCCAGAGTTAAGCTTCCTTTTGGATCCACTATTTCCACCCATAGCATTTCTGTAACCAAATCTATTTGTCTTAGATTCTCAATTTTACTAGACTGTATACCCTCTCTGACATACCGAGCCACTCCACCTCTAACCCTTCCCTTCCTATCCTTCTGATACCATTTATATCCAGAAATCACTGTATCCCACTGATTATCCTCACCCCACCAACTTTCAGAAATGCCCACAATGTCTATGTTCTCCTCTGACACTAAGCATTCCAGGTCCCCCATTTTACCTTGGACACTTTCTTTCATCATCATCATCACCCTCCATCACCTTCCATCACCCATCATCACCATCACCCATCACCATTCATCACCCATCATCACCATCACCCATCACCACCACCCATCATCATCATCATCCACCACCACCATGACCCATCACCACCACCACCACCAATCATCCATCACCACCACCCATCATCATCCATCTATTAGATTTCTCTTCCGCCCTTTCTAAAAGGCTCAGGGTGGATTACAACAATAAAACAACAATTGCATATAAAATACATAATAAATAAGATAATAAAATCAGATACTGCCCATTCATAAATAATCAGTAGAATACAGAGAAGTGTGTGAAGAGCTTCCAGTATTGGAAGCATTTTCTCTTTAGAGGTTTGAAATGAGCAAAACCTTCACTCTGAGTTTTAAAAGTTTTTTTTCTTCTCTCTTGGCAGAGGCAGGAAGGGGGGAAAGACAGTTCAATTGCTTTCCAGACTTACCTCAGCCCACCTTCAAACAAATGCTCATAGACAATGGGATGGTCAAGTCCCCCCCACCCTCCAAATAGGGAACTGAGATTTGGAGGAATTAAATACTAGAGAGGTTTCAGGATGGAAATTTCTGGAAACTTTAGGAAAAGCTTCCTTGACCTCGCCTGACTGGGTCAGTGGGAGGGGGAGGGGAGAAGATAAAACTCAGGGGAGAAAGGAGGAAGCTGTTTTTTGTGCTGGGTCCATCAGAGCAGACAGGACTCTTAGTCAAGGAATGGAGAAGGCAGCCATTGACCATGTGGTAGCCTAGACAGCTGAAGAACAAAGTAATGGAGCTCTGTAGAGATCTATAACTTCCTCAAGCTAAGGAGCCTGTCCTATATTCAAACATCTGATAGGGCATATATAGAGAGAATCATAGAAGGGACAGAGGGTTTGCGTTTTACCCATTTCTTTTGAATCCCGTGCTGAATCTGGTGATGTGCTAAAAGTATGCTTGTGAACATTTTCTTTTTAATAAATACTTCATAACCTTGGGTGCTGGTAGCAGTTCTCTGTACCACATAGACCTCTAACATCTTGGACATGCTATTTTTAAAAGGAGCAGTGGGGGGAGGCAGGCAGTTGACTAGTGGCTATTCCTCCAGGGGCGCACAGGGCAGTAAACTCTCCCTGTGGTGCCTAGATGCTGGGCAGCGGGAGACACAGAGGCAAGGCCTCAGAACTTGAAAGAGAAACTGGGAGTCCTGACCTCCCAGTGGGCAATTCCTACAAAGGTCAGGTGGTGGTGGCAGGCTACCAAAGAGAAAATTCTGGAGAATGGGTTGGAACAGGGCCAGCAGGCCAGAGCAGGCCCTTTCTGCCACAAAGTGAATGGGTGATTGAGTTCCAACAGAACAAGATCAGAAGAAGGCCTCCCTAAACAAGACTGACTTGTAAGTGGAAGCTTCAGAGGGTTCTGCTGGGCTCAAATCTTGTCTGGCAAGGCATTCCACTAGGATGGGGCCAAGGCTGAAAAGGCCCTTGTCCTTGTGGTAGCCAAGTGGACCTCTCAGGGGCCTTGCAACACCAACAAACCTGAAGGTGACGGTGAGGGAAAATCCGGGGGGGAAGACCCCAAGATTTGGACCAAACTCCGACCCTGCGGCAACAAATGCAGAAACGTTCCTTTGCCACAAATATTACCGGGGGATGAAACTGGGGCAACTATTTGTGCAGAATCAGCCCAAGAGATCCAGAATAACTTCCAAAGACTATTTACCAAGAAGCTGATCTCACAACTAGAAACTGTAAACGAGATGGAAAACCAACTGATCTGCACAGCTAAAGAGCAGGATTCAAACCAAAATGAACCATTTATTGAAACCATATTTTCAGCCAAGGAACCCAAAAGAAGCAAGACAGGACAAGGTACAGGTAATAAAATCATAGTAAGAGCAATAATCAGTTCAACTTTTGAAATGACAGAAGAGAGAATGCATGATGGATTTCTAGATGGGCTGCCCTTTGCAAGCAAAGAAAACATGAAAAACAACCCAAGACAGGAAACTCCACCCAATAGGAATATGGAATATAGAAGGGATGCAATAAAGTACACTTTTGCATATATAAAGAAAAAAACAGATTGATGGTCATCATGAAAAATAAAATACAAAAAAGAGAGAAAATATAAATATTATGATTAGACAGTTATAAGGAATTTCATTATATGTTTAATGGGTTAACTGGTGTTATAGCCGAAAATAAAAACAACATAGAAAAATATAGCAGAAAAACATTTAAACATAAATGAAATACTTAATTATAAAATAGTAATGAAGATATAGATAGGTAGTCTGTGTATGTTAAGAAACAGGTAATTTATAACTGTAACCCACTAAGAAAGCTGCTTTGGATTTGGATTCATGTATTGGTCTTGATTGGAGATTTTTCTATGAGGTGCAAATAGAAATTGTTAACCTTTCTTTTTCCTTTAATGCACTATTTACATTTCTATAAAGAGCTTAGTTGAAATTGATGTTAATTTACAAGAGCCCACTATGAAGTTTGCAATGATTACATTTTTATGATTATATAATTTCCTTATTTCTTCCCTTGTTTTAAATATGGTATTTAAAATTATTGTTGTTGCTTGCTAGAAGAAATATTAGTAGAAGGTTGATTATGTTATCAGAGGATTTTAATAGATTATATTAGTTATATTAGTTACAGTAATCAGACTTTATTAAAACTTTATTTAGCAGATAAACATGTAGCTATATAATATGGTAAAAGAAAGCAAACAGCTAAAAATAAAAACAGGATGTTAAGAAGTTATTTGTTAATATGGCTAAACTGTAGGTAAACTTTGTTTATATGTTATGTGTAAGGAAAATAACTAGATACTGATACAATGTAATACTATCATATTTTATTTTCTTTGGAAACGAATAAAATGTTTACTAAAAAAAAGAAAATCACTGATGTTAGCTCATCATCAGTCCTATTCTTTCATTGCAAGACCTACTCTATTACGAAAGTTTGAAAATTAGGATTCATATATTAGTGTACAAGATAATTTTCAGGGTCCTTCTAGCAGGCAACTCTGTAGTTGATTTTTTTGTTCTGAATTATTTTATCTGGTAAAATATTTTTCAGAGCTTCTTTGTTTCTTTATAGACCCCAGATCTTCAGAATCCCTCTAGTACTTCATGATGCTCTAGGCACCTTTGTGAGTTTACTCTAAATCCATTTCCCAAAGCAATAAAACTAGTGTATCCTCCAGCACTAAACAAATTCTGCCAGATCTTGCTTTGTTTATGTCCTCTGATTTTATGGGTCTTGCCTTTTAACATTATTTGTATCTTCATATTTTCCTCTAATGAAGTACATTAGTTGCCATGGAAACCATTATTAGTAACATCCGCCAGGGCAGCAAAGAAGTGCATTTATATACACCACACCTTCCACTTAGTTAATTCACAGCCTAACTACACAAGCCATTAAACTGGATCAAAAAACTGAGAAACCAAATCATTTGTAGTAAAAATAATATATTTACTGATCAAATAAGTTTCACAAGCCCTATTCTAATCCATTTCCTACATAAAAAGAAGAGATGCTTAATAAATGCTACGGTTTTGGTTCTGAAATTAGCTGCAAATCATATATCTACACAAGCTGAAATTAGATGGCTGGACCCTTTATGCTTCTACAGTAGAATCTCAGATGATAAGGATCTATGAGAATCATGAATGAGATGGAAAACACAAAGAAGAGAATTTAAGGAAATAAGAATAAAAAGACTGCCCTTCTGAATCAGACCTGTGGTCGATCCAGTCCAACATCCTGTTTCACACAGGGGCCAACCTGTTTGTTTGTTCAGAAAATTTTTATGCCACCTCTCCAGCATGCTATGTGAGGCCGCTTACAAAAGAAAAATAAGAAAAACAAAATATTCATTAAAATCTAGTATTAAAAAAGACCCTGCCCAGCATAAATCCTAGCTCATAAAAGCAGGCCACAGGCAGCTTAAAACAACAGGTTCCAGGCTAAAACAGTGTTTTTTTAAAAATAACCACTTAATTAAAATGTGGGTGAACCGAAACATTTTGGCCTAGTGTCCAGAAGAAAGCAAGGAGGCACTAGGCAAGCCTCAAGAGGAAGGGCATTCCACAAGCGAGGTGCCACAGTCAGTGCTCCCTCTAAGCTGTGGAATCTTGTGAGCACAAAATTCTGCTTTGTGACCTACTGGCATTAAAACTGTGAGCGAGCGATTTGGCTACTGCATAAATTAGTTTGCTCCGGAGCCATCCTTCCTGAGCTAACACAAAAAACTGTGAGCTGAGGGCTAAGAAACTGTGAACTAGCTCACACAGGGAAAATTTAGCATCCACTAGCACCATTAAGACCAACAAAGGTTTATTCAAGGTATAAGCTTTCATGTGCAAAGCACCCTTGTTGGTTTTAAAGGTGCCACTGGACTCTATTGTTCTACTGCTTCAGACCAACATGGCCGACTACCTGGATCTATCAGCTTAGAGCGAACCCTGGCCACTACTGAAAAGGCCCTGTTTCTGGTTGCCACCCTCCTCACCACTTGTGTGGCAGATCTTCACTGGCAGGTGGGGCAATGCAAACACTGGGGGTGGGGCAATGCAAACACTGAACATGATGATGTCATATCCTGGTTTGCTTCAACAAGATGTTACCGAGAGACGCATATAAGTGAAGCATATTATGAAAGCATCTGCTTTGCAAACACAAGTGCCACAGTTCAATTCCAGGCACCTCCAGTTAAAAAAGAATCAGTTTAAACCTCCACCCAAGACCCTGGAAAGCCACTGCCAGTCAAAACAGACAATATCAGCCTTGATGGACCAATTCAATATAAGGCAGCTTTATGTGTTCAGGCAATCCATGGACCTAGAAATCTAGATATGGGGAGGAGGAGTCAAGCCTAGCAGTTTCTTTGGCATATTATTTTCCATGAGCAGGAAATTATTTTTGTATGAAGGAGCATTCAATGTGTGATCTACAGCCTGAAGTAATACAATCCAGACTTAATCTTACTTCTTCATCTGTTGTTTGTGACAACTAGGACCTAAGGGTATAAGTATTTGTCAACAGAAAGCTCTTGTCACCCAGAAGTCAAAATATAATGCTTCCAATTCTTCATTCTTGTGTATGACTCTCTGTTTAATAGAGTGAGGTATATATAGTAGAATTCCCTAATACATGGCTTGGAATTCTTTCTCTTTTCTTCCTCCACCCTCATCAAGGCTCAATCATGGAAAGTCAGGATATGTCACTTCAGAAAATACATGAATACATTAGTGGGGGGGAAGCTGGATGTCAGTTGGCAGGGCATTTCATCTGACATCTGGCTTTTCCCTTCTGACATATCACATCTGCAGGAAAGATATCATATGTGTCAAACAGGAGCTGTTTTGTCAATAATGAATGGCACTTTGGATGTGAAATCCAGCTGGATCCTGTGTACTGTTTTTAATGACTGATACATGGAATATTTGTGTGCAACACAGAGAAATAGTAGCCTAGATTTTTGTGGCTGCCAGGGTATTGCATGCAAAATATTGGAAGGAAGGGGGAGGGAACACAATCACTTAAGGAATAACAATTTTTGTACAAGGAAATGAAAGAAGGAAGGCAGACAATGAACTTCTCTCTAGAAAAACCAGCGTGCTTCTATTGATTGTGCCACCTTGAACCAGGAGGAAAGGTGGGGGTATAATTGTTTCATTAATTAATTAATTGTGCTAAATAGAAATTTGCAATTGACTTGCATAATATCAGTGTGTCGTTTGCACATCACAATGGGGTTATTGTTGCTCCTAAGTTTTTAATGAACATTTATTAAAAACAAAATGAATGAACAACATACACTGAGGGGATCGAGTTAAACCATGGTGCGTCCTCTGCATTCTGTTTACCTGACAACTATAAATACTATTTATTTATATTTATTGATTTATTTGTTCAATTTGTACCCCGCCCTCCCCCGAGCAGGCTCAGGGAGGCTTACACAGTTGGTACATAAATACCAATAAAACCACATAAAATAATTTTAAAACAATTCAAATACAGATGAATCATAAAATCATAAGGTGCTAGTAATCCTCCATTAGTTACTTAAGGTGGCAAAGAATCTTTACAAGCAGACAGTCCAGCTCAGTGGTCTTCTTGAGTCACACGATGGTATGGGCCAGATGTTAAGGCTGAGGGCCAGGCTCATTGATGGTAATAGTCAGGGTGGCTCCTAGTTGAAAGCCTGGTGGAAGAGCTCTGTCTTACAGGCCCTGTGGAACTGTAGAAGATCCACAGGGCCCTGATCTCTTCCAGGAGCTTGTTCTACCAGAAAGGAGCCACCACTGAGAAGGCCCTGGACCTGATAGTGGTGAGCCTGGCATCCTTGGGGCCTGGGAGGGTCAGTCGATTCTGTGACCCCAACTGCAGTGCTCCCAGGGGTGTATATGGGGAAAAGTGGTCCCTCAGGTATGTCGGACCCTGGCTTTATAGGGCTTTAAAGGTAAGCGCCAGCACCTTGAAGCAAATTTGGTATGCTATTGGCACTCAGTACAATGCCTTCAGCACAGGCTGGATGTGCTCCCATCTGGGAAGGTCCATCAAAAGCCTGGCCATGGCATTCTGCACTAGCTGCAGCTTCCGAATTTGCAACAAGGGCAGCCCCATGTAGAGAACGTTACATTAGTCTAGTCTTGAGGTGGCCATTGTGTGGAACACTGCGGCCAGGTCGTTGTGGTCAAAGAAGGGAACCAACTGCCTAATCAGCTGATGGTGGTAAAAGGCCGACTTAGCAGTGGCTGCTACCTGGACCTGAGGCATTAATAAAAGGCCTCAGGGAATTGACTTCTAATTAAGTTATCACATTAGGGCTAGAAAGGCAGGCTGAAATTGCAAGCAAACAAAGTGCCCCCTTCCCTTCACTCCATGCCTGGCCCCACCACTGTACTTTCCCCTCCCCAGGAGCACTGGAATCCTGAGCCCGGTCATCGCCACCCCTGGTGGTCTTCGCTAGTCTCAACCAGCTAGAACCTCAGACCGACCAGCTAAGCTGGCAATAATTAATAATGCCCTGTGTACAGTTGTTATTGGAGTTAAAAATTCCCTTACTCACTCCCTGCCATACATTCCCAACTATTGGTGTTATTTCCTCCCAACAAATTTATTTTCAATACTTCTCTTACAGCCCATATAATTAGCCTAGTATCCTACAATTGCCTTTTTTTCTTCCCCTTTACCCCTTACCTCTCTCTATAGCCAGTAATATAAATAAAGGCTAATAAATCAGTGGCAAAATTTAACTTCAAGCTATCCAGCCTCAATCTCTTATCAACCAATTGTTAATTTATAACCAATCAATTGACTAATCAATCACATCCATAGGGCAGTTAATACTATTAATTCTCTAATTTAGACTCAGCAATTAATTGGGGGGAAATCTATCAGTAATAGCATCAGAACCCCCCCCCCAATTACTTAAGTCTAAGAAAACCTGGGATTTCCTATAAATTCATCAATTTAGACCCATCGTTAATTGGGAAAAAATCAGCAACAATAATGTCAATAGTTAATTGGAAAAAAATCAGCAACAATAATATCAATAACCCACCCCAATTAATTAAGTCAATTAATTAATTAAAGGTAAGAAGGATTCCTTTAAGCGGTGGAAAGCTAGTCTTAGTGAGGTTGATAAAAGGGAACACAGACTATGGCAAATAAAATGCAAGTCTGTGATCAGGCAAGCAAAAAGGGAATATGAGGAGCATATCGCAAAAAACATAAAGACCAACAATAAAACTTTCTTCAAATACATTAGAAGTAGGAAGCCAGCCAGGGAGGCAGTGGGGCCCTTGGATGACCAAGGGGTAAAAGGAGTAGTGAAGGATGATAGGGAAATGGCTGAGAAGCTGAATGCATTTTTTGCCTCTGTCTTCACTGTGGAAGAGGAGAAGTGTTTGCCCACTCCAGAAGCACTGATTTCGGGAGGGGGTTTGAAAGACCTGAATCAGATTGCGGTGACAAGAGAGGAAGTCCTCCGACTGATGGACAATTTAAAAAACTAATAAATCACCAGGCCCGGATGGCATTCATCCGAGAGTTCTGAAAGAACTCAAATGTGAACTTGTGGATCTCCTGACAAAAATATGTAATCTTTCTTTAAAATCTGCCTCCATTCCTGATGACTGGAAGGTAGCTAATGTCACTCCCATCTTTAAAAAGGGCTCCAGGGGAGATCCAGGAAATTACAGGCCAGTCAGTCTGACATCGATACCGGGTAAGTTGGTGGAAACTGTTATTAAGGAAAGAATTAGTAGGCACATTGATGAACAAAAACTATTGAGGCAGACTCAGCATGGGTTCTGTAAGGGAAGATCTTGTCTCACTAACCTGTTAGTGTTTTTTGAGGGAGTGAACAAACATGTGGACAAGGGGGACCCAATAGATATTATTTACCTTGACTTCCGGAAAGCTTTTGATACAGTTCCTCATCAAAGGCTCCTAAGTAAGCTCAATAGTCATGGGATAAAAGGACAAGTCCTCTTGTGGATCAAAAACTGGCTTATAAATAGGAAACAGAGAGTGAGTATAAATAAATGGGAAACTTTCTCAGTGGAGGGTGGTAAGCAGTGGGGTACCACAGGGATCAGTACTCGGTCCCATGCTTTTTAACTTGTTTATTAACGATTTGGAATTGGGAGTAAGCAGTGATGTGGCTAAATTTGCAGATGACACGAAGTTGTTCAGGGTGGTGAAAACCAGGGAGGATTGTGAGGCACTCCAAAGGGATCTGTTGAGGATGGGTGAGTGGGCGTCAACGTGGCAAATGGGGTTCAATGATTGCCAAGTGCAAAGTGATGCACATTGGAGCCAAAAATCCTAAATATAAATACACGTTGATGGGGTCTGATCTGGCAGAGACTGACCAAGAGAGAGATCTTGGAGTCGTAGTGGATAACTCGCTGGAAAATGTCTACACAATGTGTAGCTGCAATAAAGAAGGCCAATGCTATGCTGGGGATTATTAGGAAGGGAATTGATAACAAATCAGCCAGTATCATCATGCCCCTGTATAAATCACTGGTGCAACCTCATTTGGAATACTGTGTACAGTTCTGGTCACCCACATCTCAAAAAGGATATTATAGCATTGGAAAAAGTGCAGAGAAGGGCAACTAGAATGATAAAAGGGTTGGAACACCTTCCCTATGAAGAAAGGTTAAAATGCTTGGGGCTCTTTAGCTTGGAGAAACGACGGCTGAGGGGTGACATGATCGAGGTTTATAAGATTATGAATGGGATTGAGCAGGTTGAGAAAGAAGTACTTTTCTCCCTTTCTCACAATACAAGAACTCGTGGGCACTCTATGAAATTGCTGAGCAGTCGGGTTAGAACAGATAAAAGGAAATACTTCTTCACCCAAAGAGTGATTAACATATGGAATTCACTGCCACAGGAGGTCGTGGCAGCTGCAAGCATGGACAGTTTCAAGAGGAAATTAGATAAACATATGGAGCAGAAGTCCACCAGTGGCTATTAGCCACAGGGTATAGAATGAGAACTCTCAGTCTGGGGCAGGTGATGCACTCTATTCTTGGTGCTGGAGGGGGCAGCAGTGGGAGGGCTTCTGGTGCCCTGGCCCCACCTGCTGGACCTCCTGATGGCACCTGGTATATTTTGGCCGCTGTGTGACAGAGTGTTGGACTAGATGGGCCATTGGCCTGATTCAACATTGGCTTCTCTTATGTTCTTATGTTCTTAAGTCTACAAAAAACCTGGAATTTCCCTTTTATTTAATATATCTATTGTTGTTGGTAGTTTGTCTATGGGTGGCAGTAGTAACCAATTCTGGGCAATTGTCGACCTGTGAATCCATTGGGTCTCTTTTGGGTGTGCATTAAATGGGAGAATGCATCTTAAACACAAAACATATAATTGATGCTTTGTTTGATTTCATCCATAGAGAACTGCAAATGAGTAAGAGCTACTGTGTTGCAGCTGTGCCTACACCATCATGGGTACTGTCTGAAATAAAGTAATCTTATTGCAAGCTGGTGACATGGTTTCACCTATGCAAGCAGTATCCCACCTTGGGGGCTGGAACTACTAATGTGGAACATCCCTGCACTGCCACTCCCATGTATGTAATCAGTTTACTTCAGACATTATCATGGGAGGAGCCATGCTGCAGTAGTTCCCATGCTGCTGCCATTCATGTGTAACCTGCTCTTCTTGAGCAACTGTAATTGGACTAGCTTCAAGAGCCAAGAGACCAATTGGAGCCAATGAAATTTTGATGGCTATCAGACTCGGGTTCACCTGTTCCTTTGTACTCTGTACCTGTGGCCTTACCAACCTGCTGAATGTAATCTGCACCCCCATTCCCTTCCCCCTCGCTTTTGCCAGCTATAGCAGATGTATCCAGCTGTCCATTCCTGGGAGGGAGAGAGACTGTGGGAGGGGGAGCGACTGTGAATGCTTGTAGACTAGGGAGGCAATGCTGGTAACCATTTTCCCAAGCAGCACCTCAAGAACTTTCACATGAGAGTGTCCATGCAGTTGATAAGACTTTTGAATGGCTAGTTGAACCATTTTATTCATCTGGGTTCTTAGGATTGCTTATGATTATGAATGTGTGACGTAGGTGTGGAATGTGGGGTTTAGTTATACGCCAAGTCCCCGCCTTTGCTCCCCAGTCCTGACAAAGAAGTCACCTTTGCTTCATCTCAAAACTCTTCAATAAACTTTCATAACAGAAAGGCTGTGCGGAGTGTGAGTTGACTGGGAACCTGACAATGGCATCCTGTGTTTGGCAGCTGCAAACAGTCCCCTTTCACTGTATAGCAGTAAAGGAACTAGTGATCAAATTGTCAACATTCACTGGATTATGGAGAAAGCAAGGGAGTACCAGAAAAACATCTACTTCTGCTTCATTGACTACCCTAAAGCATCTGATTGTGTGGATCACAACAAACTATGGCAAGACCTTAAAGAGATGGGAGTACCAGACCACCTCACATGTCTCCTGAGAAACCTGTATAAGGGTCAAGAAGCTACAGTTAGAAACAAATATGGAACAACTTATTGCTTTAGCATAGGAAAAGGAGTACAGCAAGGATGTATATTATCGCCCTGCTTATTTAATTTATATGCAGAGTACATCATGTGAAATGCCAGCCTGGATGAATCACAAGCCAGAATTAAGATTGCCAGGAAAAACATCAATAGCCTTGGATATGCAGACAATACCACTCTAATGGCAGAAAGTGAAGAGGACCTAAAGACTCTCCTGCTGAAAGAGGAGAGTGCAAAAGTTGGCTAAGATCATGGCATCTGGCCCCATCACTGCTTGGCAAATAGAAGGGGACGTCATGGAAGCAATGACAGAATTCACGTTCCTGGGATCCAAGATCACTGCAGACGGTGACTGCAGCCATGAAATTAAAAGATGCCTGCTCCTTGGGAGGAAAGCGATGGCAAACCTAGACAGCATAATAAAAAGTAGAGACATCACCCTGCCAACAAAAGTCTGTATGGTCAAAGCAATGGTATTCCCAGTAGTAATGTATGGCTGCAAGAATTGGACCATAAGTAAGGCTGAGCGCTGGAGAATAGATTCTTTTGCTGGAGAAGACTCTTGAGAGTCCCCTGAACTGCAGGGAGCTCAAAGCAGTCAATCCTAAAAGAAATCAACCCTGACTGTTCCCTGGAAGGCCAGATACTGAAGCTGAAGCTCAAATACTTTGGCCACCAAATGAGAAGGGAACACTCACTGGAGAAGACCCTGATGCTGGGAAAGATTGAAGGTAAAAGAAGGGGACCGCAAAGGAAGAGATGGTTAGACAGTGTTATCAATGCAATGAGGGGGCAGCAGTGGGAGGGCTTCTAGTGTCCTGGCCCCACTGCTGGACCTCCTGATGGCATCTGGTATATTTTGGCTGCTGTGTGACAGAGTGTTGGACTAGATGGGCCGTTGGCCTGATTCAACATTGGCTTCTCTTATGTTCTTATGTAACATGAAATTGAGTAAATTCCAGAGGACGACAGAAGACAGGAGGGCCTGGCGTGATGTGGTCTATGGGGTCGCGAAGAGTCGGACTCTACCATGCAACTGAACAATTACAACAAAAACTCTGAAACGAGATGATTCTACACATTTCTTGCTGGTTGCGGTGGGCACTGCAGCTCTTAGCCAGTGACATTATCATCACCAGTTAGGGTTCCCAACTTCCAGGTGGAGCCTGGAGTCCACCCAGGATTTCAACTGATCTCTAGACTGCAGAGATCAGATCCCCAGGAGGAAATGGTTGCTTATGGCATCACACCCCTGACGAGCTCCCTCCCTCCCTTCCAAGAAGACACCCTGTCAGCGTTGTATCTCCCATCAGCTGCTATTGTTTTTAAAACGTTTGGGGGTAGGTGTAAAGCAAAGAGCAAACTTTCTGTACGTAAATTGATATGTACTTCTTTTTACCTACCTGAAGCAAGGTGATTCGACATTTGATCCATACCAGTATGTCTATAAGGCAAGTTGTGCAGCTGGAGTCACACTTCAGGTGAACAATCAGTTGCAACTTTTGTTAAGAATGTTGTTTTCATCCTCACTTTGCTACCACTGTTTGAGGAATGTGTTAGCTGATATGACATTTCTGTTTGTCTATCTCTGTTCATACCTACAGAAACTGGGGTATACATGTGTGAATTTGTGTGTGCATGAACATATACACCGCTTTCTGGAGAAAGAGATGCATATAGAGAAATCTCAACAGCCAGATCTAGATCTAGATGTTAGAAAGAATATATATAAAATGCTTTCCCACAATATGCCTCCCGTTTCAACACTGATTATGAGAAATGACATTCCTCTAGAAATTCCCAAATGACAGCAAATATGTTCCGGTGCTGGCTAAATCCAAAATGTCAGCTAATTCAGGTGGTTGTGCGTAATGGTGTATCTGTCAATAATAACCCACTGCTCAGATCCTGTCCATGCCACGAGTACCAAGAAAACCCTTCTAATCATCCTGGAATGAAAAAGGCAAGTCCCTGGGGACAGGAGCCTATTTCTGATTCAGCTCCAAACAAGGCTGAATTCTCAAGTGATCCATCAGGCAGGAAGTAGAGGGATTAAAATGCAAAATTGTTCGCAGCTTCAGGTACATATCTGGACTCCAACTGAATTATAATGTGCTGATAAAACAATGCAAGAAGAATGTGGCGGGGGGAGAGATGGATGTATCAGGAGATTGGGCTGTGCCTTTTGTTTTTCCCTTCTCATGCTTGCTGGTGCATGGTGCAGATTTATCACACCACCAGAGATAATGAGCCCGCCACCTCTATTACTTCTTGTTACTTTTGGAGTTTGGCAGGTGCCTGCAAGTAGAATCGATACCAACATCTTCAGGTGCTTTTGCATTATTGAATATTCCTCCTGTCCACTGATATAATAACTAACCATCTTCACTAAGGGTGAGCAGAAGGCAAGTCATGGGCAGCCCCCACATCCTCCCCCCACAGAGATTTTACAGAATGTAATTGGGGTGGAATTCACACATTCATGCGTATCAGCTGCTGACTGCAACACCCAGTCCTAATTTGTATGTGTGAAAGACTCCTTGCAGATCAAACCTGATGGGCAAAGCTTCAAGACATGGTTATATGCAACACATCCTGATGGAAGGTGCTCGCTCACACATTCATCTACAAGTGATCAGGTGACAAGATGGCTAGTGATGTGCATGAATTTATTTATTTATTTATTTATTTTTATTTTCATTTATAGTCCATTTTTCTCCCTGGGACTCAAGGCAGTTTACAAATATGATAGAAGTATAGAAGTATTCCGTTAATCAGTAAGTCAACTACAAAACGTGATAACATTTGAATGATAACAAGATTTGAGTCTAACAGCAGAGATTCCTAATAAAACAATATAATGCAATGGGGCTGAGACTGAACAACAGGAAGGAAAAAGAATATCCACATTATCCTTAAAAGTGGTCACCTCCCAAGGTGATCCATTACGCAGCAGATCTATTCCCTTTACAAGAATGCCCTCCTGAAAAATTTTGGTTCTGCACAATTTGTGAAATGGTAGAAGCACGGGGGGGGGGGGGCTTTCTAATAGCCTCAGGCAGACTGTTCCAGAATGTGGGAGCCCCCACAGAGAATGCTCATAAGTAGGCAGATTTGAAACTCATTCCTCAGAATCTAAGGAAATTCCAGTTCATCTCCTTATGCATGCATGTATGTTTCAGCTTGCAATTATGACAGAAAACATGACAACAATATTATTAAATGCCAAGAATCAAGGAAGCAAATGAAGTTCAACTTTGTTTTCTGTGT
Organism: Gekko gecko; assembly: GCA_029375565.1. NCBI lineage: Eukaryota > Metazoa > Chordata > Lepidosauria > Squamata > Gekkonidae > Gekko > Gekko gecko. The sequence continues at coordinate 145,296,494 of JAPDNY010000006.1, forward strand.
CGATTTCACAATCTTGAAACTAATTGTCCAATGGCTTATTTGGGGCCAGCAATTTTTAGAAGAAGGTTATCATAAATGAAAGATGTTCTTAAATCACAGTCATGAAAATGATGTGCAAATCAGATTAATGCCAAGGAGTGGCCCGTCAAGCTCTTTTAGCTTTGTCAACAGATTCCCTCAATTTGAAAGAAACCTAAGTAGAGTTATACCCTTTTGAGCCAACTGATTTCAATAAACTTAGAAGGGTTATCTATGTTTAGAATCGCACTGTAAGATCATTGAAACTGCTGCTGGCTTTTCGCATAGTTCAATAATACATTATTGTGATCATTTACTGCACTGACCTGGATAGCCCAGGCTAGTCCAGTTTTGTCACATCTTGGAAGGTAAGCAGGGTCGGGCCTGATTAGAACTAGAATGGGACACCATCCAGGAAGTCCAGGGTTACTGCGCAGAGGCAGACAATGGCAAATCATCTGTGACAGGCTGCACTTTTTAAAAGCTTAGAAGTGCTGTACAAACAGCTGAAGGACTGTGAAGGGTTAATTCTTCACAGAAACAGAGAGCCTGAAGTGACAGGCTGCTCCAAGCAGTCTGATTGGTTAGCATCAGCTGAGCAGAGAAGGTCTGGAGAGAGCTGCATGCTGAGAAGAGATTTAGTCACATTTTTGCCTTGACTGAATTGAGTCTGATTTCAGCCCTAGCTGAGAAGAGTTGAGTACTGACAGTTTCAGACTGAAGCCTTGGCAGTTTAACACAGGCAGGAGAATTCAGGAACAGTTGGCAAGGAAGTTTGGGAAGTAGGTGAAGACTCCCAACTGGGCCAAGGAAAGGAGATAGTTCTTCTAATCTAGAGGGACAAGAAAATACCCTACTCAGTCAAACAGGAAGTTAGCTCTGAAGACTGCATAGATCCCTGGTTAGAAATTGCCTTTAGAAACCTTAAGAGTCAGTTAAGAACACAAGACGAGTACTGGTGTTTGAAGAGAAGGGATTTGGGTACTGGAAAGCGTGTAAGTATGCAGACCCCCTGTCTTTCAGGAGGGGTTGTTTCAACCAGCAATGGAACCCATCAGGGTGTCCCAGGAGTCTATATACCCGGCATCTTAACATAAGTGGACACAAAGTTGGACGCCAGTACTGGCAGGCTCTATAATCATGCCTAGGCAGTCACACTGGGAAGCACATGAGGTCTTGTTCTGACAACTGCAACCCTCCTTTGCCCTGCCAACATCTACATACTCCAGACATGGACTTGCCTCACCCCAGAGCTAGGATCACTAATCCTATCAGTCTCCACTCACCTTTTCATACCCACATTTCCTTAACAACAACTACCAATGTCTATCCTCTTTCCCACCTAATACAAAAGGAGATCCACCATTCCTGAGGACTGGAAGGTAGTTAATGTCACTCCCATCTTTAAAAAGGGCTCCAGGGGAGATCCAGGAAATTACAGGCCAGTCAGTCTGACATCAATACCGAGTAAGTTGATGGAAACTGTTATTAAGGAAAAAATTAGTAGGCACATTGATGAACAAAAACTATTGAGGCAAACTCAGCATGGGTTCTGTAAGGGAAGATCTTGTCTCACTAACCTGTTAGTGTTTTTTGAGGGAGTGAACAAACATGTGGACAAGGGGGACCCAATAGATATTATTTACCTTGACTTCCAGAAAGCTTTTGATACAGTTCCTCATCAAAGGCTCCTAAGTAAGCTCAAAAGTCATGGGATAAAAGGACAAGTCCTCTTTGTGGATCAAAAACTGGCTTATAAATAGGAAACAGGGAGTGAGTATAAATGGGAAACTTTCTCAGTGGAGGGTGGTAAGCAGTGAGGTACCACAGGGATCAGTACTTGGTCTGATGCTTTTTAACTTGTTTATTAATTATTTGGAGTTGGGAGTAAGCAGTGAAGTGGCTAAATTTGCAGATGACACGAAATTGTTCAGGGTGGTGAAAACCAGGGAGGATTGTGAGGCACTCCAAAGAGATCTGTTGAGGATGGGTGAGTGGGCGTCATCGTGGCAAATGGGGTTCAATGTGGCCAAATGCAAAGTGATGCACATTGGAGCCAAAAACCCTAACTATAAATACACATTGATGGGGTCCAAACTGGCAGAGACTCACCATGAGAGAGATCTTGGAGTCGTAGTAGATAAGTCACTGAAAATGTTGAGACAGTGTGCAACTGCTATAAAAAAGGCCAACACTATGTTTGGGATTATTAGGAAGGGAATTGAAAATAAATCAGCCAGTATCATAATGCCCCTGTATAAATCATTGGTGCAACCTCATTTGGAATACTGTGTACAGTTCTGGTCGCCACATCTCAAAAAGGATATTATAGCATTGGAAAAAGTGCAGAGAAGGGCAACTAGAATGATAAAAGGGTTGGAACACCTTCCCTATGAAGAAAGGTTAAAACCTTGGGGCTCTTTAGCTTGGAGAAACGACACCTGAGGAGTGACATGATCGAGGTTTATAAGATTATGAATGGGATTGAGCAGGTTGAGAAAGAAGTACTTTTCTCCCTTTCTCACAATACAAGAACTTGTGGGCACTCCATGAAATTGCTGAGCAGTCGGGTTAGAACAGATAAAAGGAAGTACTTCTTCACCCAAAGAGTGATTAACATGTGGAATTCACTGCCACAGGAGGTGGTGGCAGCTACAAGCATGGACAGTTTCAAGAGGGAATTAGATAAACATATGGAGCAGAAGTCCATCAGTGGCTATTAGCCACAGGGTATAGATGGGAACTCTCAGTCTGGGGCAGGTGATGCACTCTATTCTTGGTGCTGGAGGGGGCAGCAGTGGGAGGGCTTCTAGTGTCCTGGCCCCACTGCTGGACCTCCTGATAGCACATGGTATATTTTGGCTGCTGTGTGACAGAGTGTTGGACTAGATGGGCCATTGGCCTAATTCAACATTGGCTTCTCTTATGTTCTTATGTTCACCAAAAACTGTATTGTTTCCATTTTGATTAGTTTAAATTAGCAATCCATTAGTTCTTCGAATCATCAGAGAATGCAATTAGGAACCCAACCCAAATTTTATTTTGTATCTAGAAGAAACCTCTGGTCTCTTTTGTCCATTCCTGGAAATGCTATTCAGCCATTCACAGACACCTCTAGCTAATCGTGGTGTAGTGGTTAAAAGTGTAGACTCTAATCTGGGAGAACCAGGTTTGATTCCCCACTCTTCCACATGCAGCTGCTGATGTGATCTTGGGTCAGTCACAAGTTCTCTCAGAGCTGTTCCCTCAAGAGCAGTCTTCAAGAGAGCTCTCTCAGCCCCACCTACCTCACAGAGTGTCTGTTGTGGGGAGGGGAAGGGAAAGGGATTGTAAACTGCTCTGAGATGCCTTCGGCTAGCGAAGGGTAGGATATAAATCCAATCTCCTCCTCCTCTTCTTCTTCCTCTTCTTCTTCTCCTCAGAAGCACATTAACACCTTAGTTTACACCAGACCTCACCTCTCTTGCAAACTGTCATAAGTTTTCCAGGTCTTTGTTTATCCTGGGAAAGTCATTTTTGGTATTATTTTGAGGCACAAATGTCAGACCGCCTCAGAACACAATTTCCCTATAAAAATAACACTCAGTGCTCAGTCTCTGTAGAGTGTCTGCCCTGGGCACCTACTGGGAGAGAACCCCTAAATCCATTTGAGTTCCTTCCATCTTCACAGCCTCTCTTCTGTGGGCTTCTACACATCTGGATAGGTAATTATGGGTGCGTTTAGACAGCGTGCTGGAGCGGTTTAAACTGCTCCGGCACGATGCGCTTTTTTTTAAACTGGAGAATCGCGCTCAGACTCACCTCCTCCTTCCGAGCGCCCCGCCGTCCTCCTGCAGGTGGGAGGGGTTTCCCCCTCTCCTTTGAGCATGCGCACAGGCAGCCCTCTCCCGAACAGGAAGTTTGGCCGGTGCGAAGAAGAGCGAGCTCAACAGGTCCCTTTAAAGTTTAAAGGAAGAGTCCTTTAAAAATGGCCTCCCCGAGATCCCGGACTCCTCTAAATGCCTAAACTAGGCACCAGTAAACCTTTTCTTTTTTTAACCTAAGTGCGGAGCTCCGCTCAAGCGCACACCGGTAAGGGGGAAAAAAAATGGAGGACTAAAACCGGAAGCTGGAGGCAGCTTCCCAGAGGGGAGGGGGATTGAAGCACCCGGAAGTGGCTGGATGGAGCGATCAGACAGGGAAAAGTGCGGCTTGAAAACGGAGAATCATGGAAAACACCACTTGGGTAAGTGGTGCCAAAATACTCCCTTTCAAAGGGGGTTTGCTCCAGAAAGCGACGGCTGGGGACGGTGGGCAGATGTTGGGCGTGTGAACGCGCAGGGAAAAGCCGTTTCTGAGCCGTGCTGAAAACGGCTCAAACGGCGCGTCTGAACGCACCCTATAACTCCCAAACAGCCTCCTATTATTTCTGCTCATCTCTGTATTTCCAGTACTTGCGAGTATCTTTTAACATGTGCTTTATTTCTGTATGTGTGCATTTTATTAGGATTTCTTTTTTAAATAAAAACAACCCTTTTGGTTAAGCAACAGACTGGTTATTGAGAGCTCTCTTAAAGGGAAAGATCCCTATAAACATAGGTAGTAGATTCTAGCTTAATACCCCACCTCTCGCTGAGGCCTGCCATTTAACTAAATTTCCCTAGAGACTTCAGCTTCTTACATCTATGCTGGTAGGGGTAGCAGAGTCCAGCCTTCTGGAAACTAAAAGAGTCAGAGAATACTCATCGAAATTGTATGGGGAAAAGACTGAAACAAAAGCGTCTCAACAACAAGATTTAAATCATTGTGAAAGGTTTAAGAAATTCTCATTAACCTGAAACCTAAAATTAAAGTCTGTGCATGTACTGGTTTTACCTCAGAAATTTCAACCCCTGATTCCACCTGACCTTTCCCTTCTATGTTAAATAAAATATTTTGTTATTTTTGAATTTCAAAATGCCTCGAATGCCATTTAAGTTGTTTAAATTAAGGTGGGCTCCTGATTCTTCCTTCAGGTTCCTGGACTGAGCCAACAGCCAAAATATCATACTGTGACAGGGTGGGACAGCCAGAGCTCTTCAGCAAAGAAGAAAACATTAGCTGTTGTAGATTTTCCGGGTTGTATGGCCGTGGTCTTGGCATTGTAGGACCTGACATTTCGCCAGTATCTGTGACTGGCATCCTGAGAGTCCATCTTTCTGTGTTATACCTCTGAGGATGCCAGTCACAGCTACTGGTGAAACGTCAGGTCCTACAATGCCAAGACCACAGCCATACAACCCGGAAGATCTACAACAGCTAATGTACTCTGGCCGTGAAAGCCTTCGACAACATAAAGAAGAAAACACATTACTAGGGCGGCTCAGTCAGAAAAAGGGAAAGAAAAGCAGAGAGGAAATATTGCCTTGGGGGAGGGGAGTGGACAGGGCCCTCGTACCATCTCTGTTAATCTCTTCCCTTGAAAATCCTACAGGGTAATCATAAATCAGACTCGATGGCACTTTCCAGCACCAATAATTCATCCTTGTGATTTTTCCCATATGAATAGAACAATCCAGGAGGTGAATGATTACAATAACAAAACATTCAACAATGCATGGCTCCCCTCCAAGGCAGCACGCTTTAATTCATTTATTCAGGAGATTAATCAACTAAAATTTTAACTTGAAGATTACATTTATTGGGTCAAAGGGAAGGATTGCCTACACTGCAAGCCCATTACCATGATATGGTACAGATTTTTTAAATTCATGATTCCTGAACTTTATGGGATGGGATCATCACAGCAGTGGAGGATATAAATTTGTACCAGCCCAGAGAAATTATCAATCCTCACACACACACACATGCACACACACTCACACCCTTCCTTCTTCAAATGCCTTGTTTTAATGGCTGCATGATTTTATGGTATTGATTTGGTGTAGTAGTTAAGTGCACAGACTCTAATCTGGGAGAAGTGGGTTTGATTCCCCACTCCTCCACTTCCACCTGCTGATGTGACTTTGGGTCAGTCACAAGTTCTGGCACAGCTGTCCTTGAAAAAAAGCAGTTTCTGTCAAGTTCTCTCAGCCCCACCTACCTCACAGGGTGTCTGTTGTGGGGAGGGGAAGGGAAAGGAGTTTGTAAGCCACTCTGAGTCTCTGAGTGAAGGGCAGGGTATAAATCCAATCTCTTCTTCTTCTTCTTGATTTTGTTGTAAACTACCTCAATCAGGTCCCTGGAGTGATGACATATAGATGTTATATAAATATCAGTGTAGTATTAGTCTCCCAAGTCCCAGCATGGCCTAGACAACCTGACTTGGCCTGTGTGAAAATAGCTCCAGATCATTTCCTGAACTTCTGGCCATAAATTCTGCCTGGATGTGTTCAACTGCTCTCTCTGGTGTTGCCAGGTCCCCTTGGCTTGCCAACGGGGGATTTGGGGGCACTTTGGGGGTGGATGAGGATGTCACGCAGAAATTATGTCATCATATTGGGAGATTTCCAGGCCCCACCTGGAGGCTGGCAACCTTAATCTAGCTCATGGAAAAAGACAAGAGTTAGCACCATTTGATGTCACTGGGTGCCAAAGCACCTATATATACATGGACATTGTTGTCTACTGCCTCTTTAAGAGGCTACCCCAGTAGGCCTCAGAGTGAGGGGGAGAGTAGGAGGGAGTCAGTGCTTCTCTTCTCAGTCTCCCTGCTAGCAGCCTGAAGGAATGCAGAGCCTACGAAGAATTTGCAGAACCATGGCAGGACAAGCCTGGCCTCGAGCTCTAGAAACAGCTTAGTTAAGTTACTTTTAAGTAGCACCTTGTTGTTGTTGTTCAGTCGAGTCAGTCGCACAGTCGAGTCTGACTCTTCGCAACCCCATGGACCAGATCACGCCAGGCCCTCCTTTCTTCCGCTGTCCTCTGAAGTTTGCTCAATTTCATGTTCATTGCATCGATGACACTGTCTAACCATCTCATCCTTTGCCGTCCCCTTCTTCTTTGACCTTCAACTATTCCCAAAATCAGGGTCTTCTCTAGTGAGTGCTCCCTTCTCATTTGGTGGCCAAAGTATTTGAGCTTCAACTTCAGGATCTGGCCTTCCAGGAAACAGTCAGGGTTGATTTCTTTTAGGATTGAATGATATGATCTCCTTGCAGTCCAAGGGACTCTCAAGAGTCTTCTCCAGCACCATAGTTCAAAAGAATCTATTCTTCGGCACTCGGCCTTCCTTATAGTCCAACTTTCGCAGCCATACATTACTACTGGGAATAACATTGCTTTGACCATGTGGACTTTTGTTGGCAGGGTGATGTCTCTGCTTTTTATCATGCTGTTTAGGTTTGCCATTGCTTTCCTCCCAAGGAGCAGGCGTCTTTTAATTTCATGGCTGCAGTCACCATCTGCAGTGATCTTGGATCCCAGGAATGTGAAGTCTGTCACTACTTCTACAACTTCCACTTCTATTTGCCAAGGAGTGATGGGGCCAGATGCCATGATCTTAGTTTTTTTGATGTTGAGCTTCAAGCCCACTTTTGCGCTCTCCTCTTTCACTCTGAGCAAGAGACTCTTTAGGTCCTCTTCACTTTCTGCCATCAGAGTGGTATCGTCTGCATACCTGAGGTTATTGATCTTTTCCCCAGCAATCTTAACTCTAGCTTGTGATTCATCCAGGCCAGCATTTCGCATGATGTACTCTGCATATAAATTAAATAAGCAAGGTGACAATATACATCCTTGTCGTACTCCTTTTCCTATGCTAAACCAATCAATTGTTCCATATCTGGTTCTGACTGTAGCTTCTTGACCCTTATACAGGTTTCTCAGGAGACATGTGAGGTGGTCTGGTACTCCCATCTCTTTAAGAACCTGCCATAGTTTATTGTGATCCACACAATCAAAAGCTTTAGCATAGTCAATGAAGCAGAAGTAGATGTGTTTCTGGTACTCTCTTGCTTTCTCCAGAATCCAGCGAATGTTGGCAATTTGATCTCTAGTTCCTCTACCTCTTTGAAACCCAGCTTGTACTTCTGGCAGTTCTCTATCCACATACTGTTGGAGCCTAGCTTGTAGGATTTTGAGCATGACCTTGCTAGCGTGTGAAATGAGTGCAATTGTGCGATAGTTTGAACATTCCTTGGCATTGCCCTTCTTTGGGACTGGAATGTATACTGACCTTTTCCAATCCTGTGGCCACTGTTGTGTTTTCCAAATTTGTTGGCAAATTGAGTGCAGCACTTTAACAGCATTTTCTTTTAAGACTTTGAATAGCTCAGCTGGGATACCATCACCTCCACTAGCTTTGTTGTTAGTAATTTGTTGTTTCTAAGGCCCATTTAACTTCGCATTCCAGGATGTCTGGCCCAAGGTCAGTGATTATACCGTCGTGGTTGTCAGGGACACTGAGGTCCTTCTTGTATAGTTCTTCTGTGTATTCTTGCCATCTTTTCCTAATCTCTTCTGCTTCTGTAGCACCTTAAAGACTAACAAAATGCAGAGAGGGAGTAGGCATGGATTTCTCTATATCACACCTGCGTATGACACCTAATCCAATCTCACCTTCTATTGTCATTTGCCTGCTAATGTCATTTGGCATCTGAAATCACCCCACCTTCCAAAATATAGGATTGTATCTGAAGAAGTGAGCAGTGACTTACGGAAGCTCATACCCTACCACAAATTTTGTTAATCTTTGAGGTGCTACTGGATTCTTGCTTTTTTCTATTGCTACTAACAGACTAACATGGCTAACCATCTTGATCTAGTAAAGTATTGTTATTCCTTACTCTAATAGCCAAGTTACCTGCCCTACAGTTACAGTTAATAAAGAGGCCTTCAGCCAACCGGAGCTGGGTGTTGCTCCACTACACAAAGACATGTTGAAGAATCAATGACAACCTCAGTTCCATTCAGTTATCTGAGTCCATTCAGTTATCTGTGTGGCAATGTTTGCTTAATGAACGCTGCACAGTGAGGTAACATGACAAACATCATGAATTAGGATTGCAACACAGGAGTGTTATAGCTGTGACCCTGAGAGTACCAAATATCTTGTAATGGGCCAAAAATCTGAACAATTAAAAAAACGGGACCTTAACCTAAAGGATCTGTGTTGTCTGTGAAGTTCTTTGCAGAAGCTGTTGAATTTCTTAATATTATTTTGTGAAGATAAATGAGGGTGGAGCAATCCTGGGCAATATATTTTTATTTCATTTTGAACAAGCAAGCTGATTTTCCCCACCAGAGTTAAAAGACCAGTAAATCCAAAAGAATGTGGAGTTTCTGTAATGTATGCAATAGTGCCAAGTTTTTGTTGAATTCTTTTCATGGGAAAATTTCAGTTTGATGCAGTATTTTACAGTTCAGTACTCTAAGAGAAAATGAAAATGACTAGAGCTTCTTTTCTGACAAAGCAATATGTGTGAAATAGCAGAGAATAAAAGAGACAGTCAAAGCATCTCCTGGCCAAACTGCTTACAAACAAAATGTGGAATAACAATCCACATGGAGTGGATCGATAAACATAAGTCCCCTTCGGAGCCTCCCCCCTCAGTCCAACTTCATTCCATTTCCTGGTATCATGATCACAGCTAATTTTTTTGTAACTTTCCCAAACCTGAAAGGAATTTCAAAAAATGGCATCCCTGACATTCAAATAAATAATCTGACAAAAGTAGGAAGATGTGGTTCCTTGAATGCAGCTGCTGGCATTGCAAATCCCTAGAGGACTGCCAGGTACAAATACACTTCATTGGCTGTGCTTTTCAAACAATGGCCAAACAGAAAGTGTATTTGCTACACAGAGCAGAAAGATCAAGCATCCATCTTCAGTGACTCAAAAAAGCCTCCACTGCTCGCTCGCTCGCTCTCTCTCTCTCTCTCTCTCTCTCTCTCTCTCTCTCTCTCTCTCTCGTGTGTGTGTGTGTGTGTGCTGTGTGTGTGTGTGTGTGTGTGTGTCAAAATGAGACTTTTGGACTCTGATTGGGGAAACTGAGATTCTGATTCCTCTGTTGACCTTGGGTTAATCACAACCTTTCTTCTTAGCTTGCCCCAGGGGGGTTAAGAACATAAGAGCATAAGAGAAGCCAATGTTGGATCAGGCCAATGGCCCATCCAGTCCAATACACTGTCACACGGTAGCCAAAAATACCAGGTGCCATCAGAAGTGGGGCCAGGACACTAGAAGCCCTCCCACTGTTGACTCTCCCAAGCACCAAGAATATAGAGCATCACTTGCCCCAGAGTGCCTATCTACACCTTGTGGCTAATAGCCACGGATGGACCTCTGTTCCATATGCTTATCTAATTCCCTCTTGAAGCCGTCCCTGCTTGTAGCCGCCAGCACCTCCTGTGGCAGTGAATTCCATGTGTTAATCACTCTTTAGGTGAAGAAGTACTTCCTTTTATCCGTTCTAACCCAACCGCTCAGCAATTTCATTGAGTGCCCACAAGTTCTTATATTGTGAGAAAGGGAGAAAAGTACCTCTTTTTATTGTTTATTCAAAATATTTTTATCCTATGTTTTCCATTTAAAAAACGCCCAAGGTGGAGTACAAAAGTTTAAAAATATAAATAGTAAAGAATAAAATAAAGCAACAGCTGTGACAGGCCATTTCTATCAACTGAAGGACCTGCATAGCTTCCTATGGTTTGGGGGGGGGAATCAGGTTTATTTTAAACTATAAACTTACCACTAGGCTGCAGTCAGACTGGCAGCTTGAGGTGCTTTGGAGGTAGCTCAAATCTCTCCCTTTCAATTGGGAACAGAGAACCTCAGTCAGACACCACAGCCCGAAGCACCTTTATATTGTGCAGGGGGCGCAGTGGATTGTTCAGTGCTGCAGTGCACCATCCATGTAGCACGGTTCGGGGTTATTTTTTTTTTTTAAGTTTCCCTTAAGGGGAAGCAACAATATTAGCCCAAACTGCCCATCTGACTGCAGCCCTAGGGATGCCAGCCTGCAGGTGGTACCTGAGGGTCCCCTGGAATTACAGCTCATCTCTGAGTCCAAGCTACAGAGACCAATTCCTCTGGAGAAAATGGATGCTTTGAAGGGTTGACACTATGGCATTGTACTCCATAGATGCCCCTGTCCTCCTCCGGCTCCATCTCTAAATCTCCAGGAGTTTCCCAGTCTGGATCTGGCAACCCTAACAGGGCCCTGCATCCCCCGTCGGTGGCCAGGGGGGACCTGGCAACCCTATCCCCTCAGTTACCAGGTGTTCTAAAGGTAGCAAATACATACTGCTGTGAGGTACATTTTCCAGTGCACAAGTAGAATATGGAGGTCACTGATGCAGGAATTAAATATTAACCACAAAGATTTATTTATTTACAAATTGGTTTCTATGAACAGCACAAGTCTCCGGGTAAACACAGGAAAAACTTGGTTGAGGCACATTAATTTAGAAAATAGTTTGAATTTTCTTTAATACTTTCAAGTATAAACAGACCCCAAAAATGGCTTGGGGAAAAACAGAAGTCTCTCTCAGGAGGGGGAAATTTATGAAAATCAGTTCCCCTAGCACCTGTGGAAATGCTTGGTCAGATCCAGACCATAGACTTATTATGTGACTTCTGCCATTGGGATAAAATTGTTTTGTTCCATAATATTACAGAAGAAGCAACCACAACCTTCAGGAACATCTCCTGAGCAATCCACAGTTGGATATGAAAAGAGAGCTCCTCAGAAGCATTGCACAGCTCTTGTGCATATCTCTGTTCATGTTTGTAGCTGCCACCCCCTCCTGTGGCAGTGAATTCCATGTGTTCATCACTCTTTGGATTAGAATAGAATGCCACAGAACACAAGGAACAGTGCCCAGTAAGTTGCACCCCGATGCATCTGTCATGCCAAGAATAAAGTGGTTATTTGGCCCTAGAGAGAATGTAAGCAGCCTCACTCTTTGTTCCACCATACACATTTGTAATCACTGTTTAGTGTGCAAAAGATGTCAACTGGTAGTACAAATTTTGCCCCCAACAGGGAATGACAAAGATCTTAATCGTGACAGGCCAATTTCATTTTTATGCTCATGGGAAGACTCAACCAGGAATGCGCTTCTTGTTTACAAATGGTGCATTATCACCTTGAACAATCTGGTTTCCATTTGTTTCCGCTGATGACTCCAGTATTATTAAATTAAAAAAAGTGCTGCTGTTAACATTTAGCACCTGATAGATTACAATGACAGCCCTGTCTGGCAAAGGGCTGGCACCTCACCAGCAATGCAAAAAGGAGAAACATTTACATTTTCCTCTCTCCCAAGTTTATTATTTTGTTTGATGAAATAATATTTGTTCTTGCAGATCCAGGTCTGTATCAGGTAGCATCTTATCTTGTGGCTGCATTTGAGATAGCACGTTATTATGTGTTACGGTTTGTTTGGTCTGTAAGGATATCTTCAGGTGTTACAAAACTGGTCCACATTAGTTACTCCCTCATAAAAGTCAAAGCTGCTCAGGGCTGAATTTGTGACATTGAAAAACCTCTTGCTCCTTGATGAATGTGTTTTGCTTGGGCAGTCATCAAGGCCTGCCCATCTGTTGGATCAAGGAGAGACTATTTTCCTGGGTGCTGAGCAATAAGATTGTAGCTCCAAGGGAGTCTAGGGGAAAGCCTGAGACGTAGGCTACACAGCTTTCAGAGGACAAGAGGACAGAGGTGCAGTACAATAGCTAGTTCAGACCCTAAAACGGGATGAAGCCTCAGCAGTGAATTTTTTTCTGATTAGGTCATTTACTGGATATTTTATATGTCATCTTTCTGCCATTGGTTTAGATCCAACCAGATTTTCCATGGGTAAAGAGGAGGAGATCCCCTATGACCACCAAAAAGACTACTGAGAGGACACTATGACTTTAAGTGGGAGGTGCTTAACATGATATAGATCCAATAGAGGGAACTGAGCAATGGGGTGCCATAAGGATTGGTATTGGGGCCGATACTATTCAAGTTGTTCATAAATGATCTGGAACCAAGGGTGAGTAGTGTAGTGGCCAAGTTTGCAGAAGACACAACATTATTTAGGTTGGTGAAAACCAAGGATGACTATGAAGAGCGGCAGGAGGATCTCCACAAATTGGGTGAGTGGGCAACAATGTGGCAGATGAAGTTCAGTGCTGGTAAGTGTAAGGTGATGCGCACTGGAACTAAAAATCCCAGCTTCAAGTATAAGCCAGTGGGGTCTGAACTTGCTGAGATTGAGAAGGGAAAAGATCTTGGGGTCGTAGTGGATAGCTCAAGGAAAATGTCAACCCGGTGCGCTGCAGCAGTGAAAAAGGCAAACTCTGTGTTGGAGATTTTTAGGAAAGGGATTGAAAATAAAACAGCCAATATTATAATGCCCCTGTTTAGATCTATGGTGAGGCCTCATTTGGAATACTGGCACAGTTCTGGTCACGTATCTCAAAAAGGACATTGCAGAGCTGGAAAAAGTACAGACGGGGGTAACCAAGATGATTAGGGGGTTGGAGCAACTTCCCTATGAGGAAACACTGAAGAGTCTGGGACTTCTCAGTTTAGAAAAGAGATAACAAAAGAGGGACATGATAGAGGTTATTAAATTATGCACTGGGTGGAAAGCGTTGACAAAGATAACTTTTTCTCCCTCTCCCAGCATAGAGGATGGATCTATCAGTGGCTACTAGCCATGGTGACTAAAGGGAACATTCACGTTCAGAGGCAGTAAACCTCTGAATACCAGTGCCAAGAGGCAACTTCAAGGGAAGGTCTTGACCTCTATGCCCTGTTGTTGGACTTCCAGAGCAGCTGGTTGGCCACTGTGTGAGATGGGATGTTGGACTAGATGGCCCACTGGTCTGATCCAGCAGGGCTCCTCTTATGTTCTCATTCCCCATGGAAACTCAAAACATTTTTAATTAATCTCGTTGTTAATCAATGTATACATATATTTGTTTGAGTAGCTTTACTATGTCATTGTCCAAGGGGGAAAATGTGGAAAACATGGTTGTTGTATTTTGGGTATACAAACACATCTGCTCTAAATTATTGGGAAATGTGTGGAAAGTATCTGTGGGTGCTCACACAGGACAATGTAATTATTTTCAAAAGATATTAAAATAGTTTCAGACTTGGACTTTGAGAAGGATTAAACTACATATGATGTGATTGGAATTCCAGATGTGTAGTTGGTCTTAAAAAGCAGCCATAAGGAAGGGGAGGGCATTATGGATTGTGGCCTAAGAAGGTTCCCCCAGAACACAGGGGGTGGGGGAATGTAAAGAGTAGAATTCAAATGCAAGTAGTGCAGTCTATGGATATTTCAATGTAAAACTTAAATATGGTCACCTATTATTTATGTTGTGACTGGTCACTATGTGCTTATCTGGTTTATGTTTGAGTTATAAACAGGCTGTTTGTGTTTCTCCCAGACTTTTGCAAGGTAGCCACACTCACCGCACTCAACTCACTACACTCATAGTAGGTGGCCTTAGGCAAAACATTATGTCTTAGTCCCCATCTAAAATATTTGACAGTCAGTATTATGCAGTGGTTATAGTACTGGGCTAGGAGTTGGGAGTTGTGGGACAAATCTACTTTCAGACATGGTTTGCCTCATGATCTATAGCCAGCTGTTCTCTCTTTTTATCCATCAGCCTAACTCACAAGTAAGGTTGCCAGGTCTGTCCTGGCAACTGGTGGAGGGATGGGGAGGCTTACCAGCAGAGGAAAGGAGGTGTGAACCACAAGTGATGTCATCATGCTTTGTTATCACAGCGATGCTCTGGTATTTGAGCAAAAACTCTATGGTAAAAATGGCTTCTACCATAGAGTTTTTGCCCAAATACCAGAGCATCAGCCAGACGTTGTGGGTGTGATGACTTCACTTCCGGTGCATGCTGGAAGTGATGTCACTGTCACAATCACCTGGGCCTTCCTCTTTCTCCTGATAAGTTTTCCCCACCAGCCAGCTGATTGGTGGGGGGCAGGGCCTGGTGGCAGGGGATCACCGTTTCCACTGGGGGGGCTGGCAACCCTACTCACAAGGTTGTTGTGAGAATAGAATGAGTGAGGTGAAAATTATGTGTCCTGCCCTGAGCTCCTTAGAGATAGATAAATACCCAATCTTGGATTCTACACAGGAAAAGACAAAACCCTCTGCCTCTGTTTCTTTCCTCCACTGGGCACTTTTTAGTTCTGTTATTTGACTTACTAAGCTCCACCCTTAAACCTGAGCAGGAGCATGCAAGAGGGCCACTCTGAAAGTTTTTTTCCCAGAGTCATACAGTTCAAGATTAAATTGCAAGATGGGGTGAAAGTGAGGCCCACCTCATCCACTTGTCATGATCCTGTAAAGTCTTGGAAAAACTTTGGTCAGAAGCTAAGCCAATTAATTTTACTATGAGCTCTTTCTGCTTTTTGCAGTTCATGAATGTAATCATTGGCTGTCTTCCTACCAGATGGGCATTGAATGTCACTCAGTGAGTTTAGTTGTGGTGTGCTGCATTTATTGCCAAAGTCTGATACTACATGCCAATATTCTCTCTGCCCTACAGATTCAAACCTGAGTGGGGGAAATGGTAAAACTGCCTTCTAAGCTACAGTTTGTTTACAAAACAAGACAAGCTTTACAAACTGGAATCCATTTTTGGAAGGCTGTGGTTAAGTACTTGGCTACTAACATATCTGCTCAGAAACTGAGATTGTCTTTGACCATTTTCACACAAGTGCAAACCTCTGCATTGGTGTTCTTGAATAACTGAAGTTTGCAAAACTTTCCGCACAATTTTTTGCCTCCCCAAAAGTAGATCCGAATTTAGTGCCTGTTACCCCATGTTTTCCAAATCCACTTTTTCTGTGTGTTTTTTTTCTTTCAGATCTAAACTTGCACTTTTCCAGTGAGGAATTCCCGATTTCAAATTTTGTTTTCTGACATTCTTTTGTGTTGTCAGTGTCATATGTTCACCCCCCCCCTTGACCTCCTGCCACCTTCAGGTTCTCCGTTAAGCAATTTACTAATGTTTTAAAGCATAATGTAGATTGTGTTACAATGAGAATTATTTTTCATTATAATATACCAGTGTTATAACACTGAGGCAAAAAAGGGCAATGAGATTTCATGTAGTCTTCTCCGTGCAATTACCCATCCATGAAGTTCCTTTCCTTTCCTTTCCTTTCCTTTCCTTTCCTTTCCTTTCCTTTCCTTCTTCCTTTCCTTTCCTTTTCCTTTCCTTTCCTTTTTTTGGGGTGTGTGTGTGTGTGTCAGTAGGTTTCGACGCCACATGCTTGTATTGTTTCTTCATTCTCCCATCTTCTCTTCCCCTATAGCTCCTGGTGTGCTTTCTTTTTCTTTTTTTACAGTGTTAAGATGTTATAACATTACTGCCTATGCAAAAAAGGAGATTCTGTACATGACAACACATTTAGTGTGCTTCATCATTATTGAATAACACTGTTATGAACTGGTGTATCCAGTTCAATGATCACCAGCCATTTTCTTAGTTGGCAGCTAAGGATGAGCGGAGGACCTTTGAAATGACGGCAACCATGCTGTTCTCCACGATGCATCCAGCTTTTTAAAAAAACAACGTTATGATGTTATAATGTTACTGCACAAGCACAAAAACAATGGTTCTGTCACTGATGACATGGCCAGTGTTCCCTCTAAGCTGAGTTAGTGTGAGCTAGCTCACAGTTTTTTAGCCTCCAGCTCACACATTTTTGTCTTGGCTCAGGAAGGAGGGCTCCAGAGCAAACTAATTTATGCAGGAGCCAAATCGTTCGCTCACAACTTTAATGCCAGTAGCTCACAGAGTAGAATTTTTGTTCACAAGACTCCATAGCTTAGCGGAAGCAATGGACATGGCCACACAACCCCTTTTCAAAGGAAGTATGGAACACATGGGAAGGGTTGGATCCAAATTCAAGAGAAAATCCCCCAAAATAAATGCCCTTTTGTAGAAGGGGTGCTGCAAAGCTGGAGCATCAGGTGGAGATTCAACTTGCCGGGAAACAGCAGCAACACTGAGGTGCGGAAAGGTCCTTGATTCTTCCTGGTTCCCCTGTTCCCATTCACATCTGCATCCCTTTCTTTCAAGTGACAGGTGCAGTTCCATCATCAATCCTGAGAGTATGTGACCGGCCCCAGGGCACCCAGTGAGCTTCCTGGTATTGTGGGGATTTGATCTGTCTTGCCCAGATCATAACTGGTGTTTGGTGTAGTGGTTAAGTGCATGGACTCTAATCTGGGAGAACCAGGTTTGATTCCCCACTCCTCCACTTGCACCTGCTGGATGACCTTGGGCAAGCCATAGTCCTGGCACAGCTGTTCTCGAAAAAGAGCCGTTTCTGTCAGAGCTCTCTCAGCCCCACCTACCTCTGTTGTGGGGAGGGGAAGGGAAAGGAGTTTGTAAGCCACTCTGAGACTCCTTTGGGTAGTGAAGGGCGGGGTATAAATCCAATCTCCTCTCCTCCTCCTCCTCCACTGTAACTATAGGACACAGGCTCTTTGGAACCTGTATTCATGAACAAATCTGAGCAAATCTCTTTGAATTTGAACAAAGGTCTCACTCTCACACATACATAGGCCTCACACATTTGTGTATGTATTATAAATTTAATGCTCCGTCAGTCAGAATATACCACAAGGTTAATTTGCTTGAGCTGTGTCCTTGTGTGTGTCTGTTAAGTGCCATCAAGTCACTTCTGAATTATGGCAACCCTGTGAATTAATGACTTGCAAAACGTCCTATCGTTAACAGCCTTCCTCAGGTCTTGCAAACTGGGGGCCCTCGTGGCTTCCTTTGCAGAGTCAGTCCGTCTCATGTTGGGTCTTCCTCTTTTCCTGCTGCCTTCTGCATTTCCTAGCAGTACAGTCCTGTCTTCTCATAATGTGACCAAAATATGATCGCCTCAATTTGGTCATTTTAGCTTCGAGGGAGAGTTCAGGATTGGTTTTTTCTAGAACTCACTTATTTGTCTTTTTGGCAGTCCGTGATATCTGTAAAACTCTCCTCCAGTACCACATTTCAAATTAATTAACTTTCTTTCAGCTTTCTACACTGTTCAACTTCTCACAGCCCTACATTGTAATGTGGAATGTTTGGTATGAATTATCTTGATCCTGGTTGCCAGCAACACATCCTTACACTTAAGAATTTTACCTAGCTCCTTCATGGCTGCCCTTCACAATCTCAATCTCCTTCAGATTTCTTGGTCACAGTCTCCCTTTTGACTGATGATGGAGCCAAGGAATAGAAAATCTTGAACAATTTCACTTTCTTCAGTGTCAGCGTTAAAGGTGTAATTTCTTAGTAGTCATTACTTTTGTCTTCTTGATGTTCAGCTGTAATCCT
Source organism: Gekko gecko (assembly GCA_029375565.1). Taxonomy (NCBI): domain Eukaryota; kingdom Metazoa; phylum Chordata; class Lepidosauria; order Squamata; family Gekkonidae; genus Gekko; species Gekko gecko. The sequence continues at coordinate 145,314,789 of JAPDNY010000006.1, forward strand.
GCTTTGGCACTTTCTCCTCTAACCTTCATCAGTAGTTGCTTTAAGTCTTTAGTGTTTTCTGCCAGTAGTCACTGTTTTCTGCCAGTAATGTGGTGTCATCTGCATATCTTCCACCAATTTTCACTCCACTTTCATCTAAATCTAACCCAGTTTTCCTTATGACACATTCTGCATATAGATCAAAAAGACAGGGAGATAAGCTACATCCTTGTCAGGCACCTTTGCCAATTGGATACTATTCTGTTTCTCCATATTCTATCCTAACAGTAGTCTCTTGTCCAGAAGGTAGGTTGCACATAAAAACAATGAGATGTTGTGGCACCCCACCCTGACCTGGATAGCCCAGGCAAGCCTAGTCTCATCACATCTTAGAAGCTAAGCAGGGTCAACTCTGGCAAGTACTTGGATGGGAGACTTCCTTGAAATACCAGAGGCAGGAGGTGAGGGCAGACTTTATTGAGCCACCTCCAGGCCCCCAGTAAGGGCCAGTCATCAGAGGTTGCCATGACTTCCAGGTGCACACACACACTCACACACATGCACATATATAAAAAAAGATGTTGAGGCACACCCATTTCCTTTTAAAACAACCATAACTTCACATGATCCACACAGTCACAAACTTTACTGTAATATATGAAACACAAGATGATTTTCTTCTGAAATTCTCTCATATGGTCGAGTAACCAATATAAATTTGCAACATCACCTCTGGTGCCTCTTCTTTTTATGATTCCAGCTTGGATATCTGGAATTTCTCATTTCATATATGGTAACAGTCTTCATTGTAAAATTCTGAATATCTCTTTCCTTGAGTGAGAAATTAATGCAGTGGTCCAATAGCTGCTGTAGTCTTTGACATCTCCCTTTTTTTGGAACTGTCATGCAGATTGTGCATTTACAGTCCTTGGGCCATTGTTTTGTTTTCCATATTTGTTGGTGTATTCTTGTTAAGATTTTGGTGGACTCAATTTATGTTGTTTGAAATAGTTCTATTATTAAAATCTGCCTCCACTGCTGAGGACTGGAAGGTAGCTAATGTCATGCCCATCTTTAAAAAGTGTTCCTGAGGAAATCCAGGAAATTACAGCCCAGAACAAAAACTATTGAGACAGACTCAGCATGGGTTCTGTAAGGGAAGATCTTGTCTCACTAACATGTTAGCGTTCTTTGGGGGAGTGAACAAACATGTGGACAAGGGAGACCCAATAGATGTTGTTTACCTTGACTTCCAGAAAGCTTTTGCTAAAGTTCTTCATCAAAGGCCCCTAAGTAAGCTCAATAGTCACAGGATAAAAGGACAAGTCTTTTTGTGGATCAAAAACTGGCTAATTAATAGGAAACAGAGAGTGAGTATAAATGGGCAATTTTCTCAGTGGAAGGTGGTAAGCAATGAAATACCGCAGTGATCAGTACTCGGTCTGATGCTTTTTATCTTGTTCATTAATGATTTGGCATTGGGAGTAAGCAGTGAAGTGACTAAATTTGTGGATGACATGAAGTTGTTCAGGGTTGTGAAAGCCAGGGAGGATTGTGAGGCACTCCAAAGGGATCTGTCGAGGATGGGCGAGTGGGCATCAACATGGAAAAGGGCCAAGTGCAAAGTGATGCACACTGGAGCAAAAAATCCCAACTATAAATACATGTTGATGGGGTCCGAACTGGCAGAGACTGACCAAGAGAGAGAAGTTGGAGTTGTTGTAGATAACTCAATGAAAATGTCGAGACAGTGTGCAACTGCAATAAAAAAGGCCAACGCTATGCTGGGGTTTATTAGGAAGGGAATTGAAAACAAATCAGCCAGTATCATAATGCCCCTGTATAAATCAATGGTGCAACATCATTTGGAATATTGTGTACAGTTCTGATCACCCCACCTCAGAAAGGATATTATAACTGGAAAAAGTGCAGAAAAGGGCAAGTAGGATGATAAAAGGGTTGGAACACTTTCCCTATAAAGAAAGGTTAAAGCTCTTGGGGCTCTTTAGCTTTCAGAAATGACAGCTGAGGGGTGACACAATCAAGGTTTATAAGGTTATGCATGGGATAGAGCAGGTTGAGAAAGAAGTACTTTTCTCCCTTTCTCACAATACAAGAACTCATGGGCACTCAATGAAATTGCTGAGCAGTCGGGTTAGAACAGATAAAAGGAAGTACTTCTTCATCCAAAGAGTGATTGACATGTGGAATTCACTGCCACAGGAGGTGGTGGCGGCTACAAGCATGGACGGCTTCAAGAGAGAATTAGATAAACATATGGAGCAGAGATCCATCAGTGGCTATTAGCCACAAGGTATAGATAGGAACTCTCAGTCTGGGGCAAGTGATTTTATTTTTTATTTATTTGTAATTCAATTTATATCCCGCCCTCCCCAAATGGGCTCAGGGCGGCTAACAATTAGGGCACAATCCATGATTAAAACACAAGTTAAAAACAATCCCATTCAGCACTGAAGTGCCAGTGCTCTAGATGTTACTACTGTCCTCAGTTCCAAAATGGGTTCTAATAAGAATTTAAGCCCACAACAGTTCCATAGCAGTACTCCATCCAGTCTTTGTCCCAGGGCCGATGGTCCCCACCCAAGTCATGGTGGCAAGTTGATGGTACAATAGCGGCAGCGGCTCCTACTCAAAAGCCTGGCGGAAGACCTCCATCTTGCAGGCCCTGAGGAACTCCACAAGGTCCTGCAGGGCCCAGATCTCTTCCAGGAGCTCATTCCACCAGGTAGGAGCCACCACCGAGAAGGCCCTGGCTCCGGTCACAGTGAGTTTGACCTCCCTGGGGCCTGGGGTTACTAAAAGATGTTGCACCCCTGCCTGTAGTGCCCTTGGGGGAACATATGGGGAAAGGCAGTCCCTTAGGTATGCCGGACCCTGACCATATAGGGCTTTAAAGGTAAGAACCAACACTTTGAAGCGGATCAGGTATGCTATTGGCAGCCAGTGCAGCACCTGCAGCACAGGCCGGATATGGTCTCGCCTACTGAGGCCCATCAACAGCCTGGCTGCCACATTCTGCACTAGCTGCAGCTTTTGAATTTGTGACAAAGGCAGCCCCATGTAGAGAGCGTTACAGTAGTCCAACCTCAAGGTGACCATCGCATGGATCACTGCGGCCAGGTCTCTCTAAGCAGCCTTGACTGCCATCTCATAGGCTCTCATAAGCATCCTATAAGATGCTCTTGACGCCTCGTCACGAGCGTGCTGCCACCGTCTCTCTAGCCATCTCAGCTCTTGCTTCAGCTGCCACAGCTCCTGGGTATACCAGGGCGCTCGCCTAACACGAGTGCGGAGAGGGTGCCTGGGAGCAATCTTGTCAATGGCTCTGTATTCTTGGTGCTTGGGGGGGGAACAGTGGGAGGGCTTCTAGTGTCCTGGCCCCACTGCTGGACCTCCTGATGGCACCTGGTATTTTTGGCTACTGTGAAACAGAGTGTTGGACTGGATGGGCCATTGGCCTGATCCAACACTGGTTTCTCTTATGTTCTTACGTTCTTATGATATCTCGTCTACTTCTGGAGATAGATCAAGATGGGTAGCCATGTTAGTCTGTCTGTAGCAGTAGAACATAACAAGAGTCCAGTAGCACCTCAAAGACTAACAAAATGTGTGGCAGGATATGAGCTTTCATGAGTCACAGATCACCTGAAGAAGTATCTGAAGAAGTAAGCTATGACTCAAAAAAGCTCGTACCCTGCCGCAAATGTTGTTAATCTTGAAGATGCTATTGGTCTTTTGCTCTTTTCTACATCTACTCCTGGTGATTTGTTTCTCTCAGTTATTCTCAGTGCAGCTTTCTCTTCACTTTATAAAACTGCAGGTTCTTCTTGAAAAGATTATTTGAAAGAATCTGTCATCCTTCCATCTCTTCTGTATAGTTCTTCAGTATGTTGTTCCCATCTTCTCTTTATTCTGTCCTGTTCTGTTAATGTATTTCCATGATGATCTTCCAGCATACCCATCCATGCTTTAAATTTTGCCTTGATTTCTTGGAGCTTGTGGAACAGATATCTTGTTCTTCCTTTTTTGTTCTTCTTTTCTATTTCTTTACACTGTTTATTATAATAGTTGTCTTTGTTTCTATGTGCCAATTGCTGAAATGCTACATTAGGATTCCTGATTCTATTTCTGCCACCTTATACTTTTGCTTCTCTTCTGTCCTTAGCAATTTTAAGAGTTTCATCAGTCATCCATCAAGGCTTTTCATTTCTTTTGGCTACAGGTTTGCACATTCTTTGCACATTCTTCCTTGATAATATCTTTGGTTCCAACCCAAAGTTCTTCCAGTTCATTTTCACTTGAACTTAGTAATGCAAATCTTTTCTTTATATAGTCTTTAAACTCTTCCAGAATGTTTAGATTGTACTTTGGCACTGTTAATGTTCTGGTGTTTTTCTTCAGCTTTATTCTAATTTTCAATATTAACAATTCCTAATATGTACCACAAGCAGCTCCTGGTCTCATTTTAGCAGAGAGAATAGAGCTTCTCTCTCTTTGATTGTTTAATCTGTTTGATTTCTAAACTGGCTATCCGGTGACATCCACTTACACAATTTTCTGTTTGGTTGCCTGAAACATGTGCTCACAATGAACAAACTGCTGTCTTCACAGAATTCTATGAGTCACTATCCTGCTTCATTTCATGATCCTAGCTGAAAATTTCCAACAGTTTTTGATTCTGCTTTGTTCCTTACTTTTGCGTTGCAGCCACCTATGATTGTCAACACATCTTGTTTAGGTATGTGATCAATTTCTTCCTGAACACTTGCATAGAAGCTGTCAATTTCTTCCTCTTCAGCATCTGTAGTTGGGGCATAAACTTGAATGATGATTACATTGATAGGCTTTCCCTGAAGTCTGATCAATATTATTCAGTCATATTTTGCATTATAGTCCCTGACTGCTTGAGCTACATCTCACTTACTATTAGCAATTCCATTTCTTCTTTGTTTGTCATTTCCAGAGTAAAGCACTTCAAAATTTTCTGACTGAAAAGGTTCTAATCCAGTCCACTCTAGTTCACTCCTACGATTGCAGTGTTTCAACATTCCATTTCTTGCTTTACCATTTCAAGCTTATCTTGATTCATACTTCTCGTGTTCCATGATCCTTGACAACTACAGTGGTCTTGCGAGTTGAAGCCTTGGTTTCTGTTGGTAAACAGTGGAGAGAGCAGGGCTGTTCTAGCCCTCAAGGGAGGACTCATCAGTGCTAAGGCCTGCAGCAACCACTGGGTGACAAGTTGCTACCATTCCTCATATGACTCACCCAGACGTGGCTGTTTGCTACAGTTCACCCCAGAAAACCCGGTGTGGTGTAGTAGCTAGAAATTCAGACTAGAGTCTGGGAGACCTAGGTTTGAATCACCACTCCACCATGGAGGCTCACTGGTTGACTTTGGACCAGTCGTACCCACTAAGGCTAACCTCCCTCACAGGGTAGTTACGGGGATAAAATGGAGGATAGGAGAATGGTACAAACTGCTTTGGGTCCCCAGTGTGGAGAAAGGTGGGATATAAATGAAGCAAATAAGTAATAAATATAGCTGAAGATGGGGGGCAGATAAAAGGTAGGTTGGTGGGTGAGTGCACGGGTGGGTGTGAAGGAGAGAAGGAAGCAAGAGAAGGTGAGAATATGGAACCTGCCAGGATGAGGGAATGGGGAAATAATGTGGGGAGAAGGGATACAGGGAAAGTGAGGTGTCCCACACAAGTCTTTGCAGGTTCTGCACCATGCAACTGGGTCTGGCCCAGCAGTCAGCACTGTGAACCTGGCCAGACTTTCCCCAGAGAAAGGCTGCCAGGGTTAGACAAGGAAAGAAAACTGAAGATGGGGAGAGGGAGATAAAAGGTGTGTTAGCTGGTGTGTGGGAAGCAGAGAAGGAGGCAGGAAAAGGATACAGGCTGTGGGGGCTTTCAGGGAAGGGAAAAAGGAAATAGTGAGGGAGGGGAAAATGAGATGCCCCCCACAAGTCATTGCAGCCCCTCCCCAAGTCCAAAGTGCAATATTAAACAGAGTTACATTCTTCTAAGACCACTGACATCAATGGACTTTGAAGGATGTAACTCTACTTAGGACTGCACTGTAACACAGCTACTTCTCTGAATTTAATATCCTGTGTAGTTCTATGTCAGGTTTATCTAGACATGCTTGATTGTACCTTGTGTGTGTGCATGCTCATACAATAGAATGCCTCTCAAATTACAAACAATTCAAGTATCTTTCTTCAAGGTCACACTTCTGTGGAAGGGGATATTGCCTTTTCTCAGCTCTCAAGTTGCAATAAGCTTTTGTTAGCAAAACATGATACCTGCCTGCCCTCCCTACAGCTACCAACACCAGGAGTACATATGTAGTTGCTGCAAGGAATATGGCTATGCTAATGTTGTGGGTATCTAGTGGATAGTGCCAGTTCCATGTCTAATTGTAGGCAGCAACATCTGGAGCCTGAGGGACAGTTGGTCAAGCGATAGACGAGAGAAGCAACAAAGAAACAGATTCTGGACCGGGAGAACATGGAGAAAACAATCCCGGTGCAAACAAGAGAAAATAAATGAGAATGAAAAAGAGTCAAGGTAGGCTGTACTCACAGATTGTTGTAAAAAAAAATCTTAACAAAGAAATTTTGTTTGAAAACCTATTGCTGCCTTCCTATAAATCAAAACCCTGAGAGCATTTTTGTTCTGCTTTTATTTCAGTATACTGACATCTGGTGGAATAGTGTGGAATTGTTTCCTTAACAAAACATACCAGAGACCATTCATGCTAATACGATGGAATTTTATGTTCCTTCTGTACAGAGCTCCGGCTCCATGTTACCCTCCAAACTATAGTGGATTTAATTTTGGCTTCCGCAAGACATTGTCATGCTTCCACCAACCTTTGGAGTTTCCCCAAACCTGCTTTGGTATTCTCTTTCCTGGAAGATTATACTGAAAGTAGGTTTGAGGAAAGTGTGGATTTCTCCACCTCTGCACCCACATCCAGCACTACATTTGGGGGCTTTTCCTTTCCCTCTTGCCATCTTCCCCTGTACCACTGTTTGTTTTTATTTTGTCCTTTTTTATAAATTGCAGGAAGGGAAAACATGGATTAAATCTCTATGTGAAGACTCTGTTGTTGCTGTGAATGACTTTGTATTCACAGTGGGAATTAGGCTGTGGTCAGATGACAGGCTTGGCATGCTCTGGCCCCGCCTCTAATTTCTCCATGTCATTTTGTAATGGAGAGTTTGGATCAGACAACCCACCCTGAACCCATCTCACTGCATGCTCACTCAGTGGTTGACCATTCAGATTATTTTTGTTAGGCACTGGGATGCTTTTTGGGACAAGGGGGAGCTGTACAAAAGGGACGGTCTCCACTTGTCCCGAGAAGGAACCAGGCTGCTGGCGCTCAAAATCCAAAAGGTGGCAGAGCAGTTTTTAAACTGAATAATGGGGGAAAGCTGACAGGAGATGAAAAGTCTCTGGTTCGGGATGGCTCATCTCAAAGAGATGAAGGGGTAGCTATTACTTTTGTACAAGGAAATGGATTACAATTGTCCACTGAGACTGTGGCTAATGATAGGAACTGCCTGGCAAGGTCTCGAGGCAGCAAGAGGAAGGCTGTGGGCTTAACAAACATGGGAAACTATAAGTGTTTATACACAAATGCTAGAAGTCTCCGAGGTAAAATCGGGGAGTTGGAATGCTTGGTGTTGGGGGGGAAATAGACATTGTGGGTATTTCAGAAACTTGGTGGGATGAGGAAAATCAGTGGGATACGGTGATTCCTGGTTATAAATTATATCGGAAGGATAGGGGGGAAGGGTTGGAGGTGGGGTGGCTCTGTATGTCAGAGAGGGTATACCGTCCAGTAAGATTGAGAGGGTAAGAGAATTGGATTCACTTCTGGAAATGCTATGGGTTGAAATAGTGGGTCCAAAAGGAGGCTTAACAGTGGGAGTTTGTTATCGCCCACCAGATCAAAAGATAGAGGAGGATTATAAAATGATGAATGAATTAAAGATAGTGGCTAGACGAAATAACTGTGTTGTAATAGGCGACTTAAACTACCCACACATTGATTGGGTCAATATGAGTTCTAGTCGGGAAAAAGAGATTGCGTTCTTAGACACTCTCAATGACTGTGCTGTGGAACAGATGGTCACAGATCCTACCAGGGGAGAGGTGATCCTGGATTTGGTCCTAAGTAACACCCAAGACCTGGTGAGAGATGTAAAAGTGATTGCACCACTTGGGAACAGTGACCATAATGTTTAACATTTGTACAGATAGGGAGTTGCCCAAAAAGACTGACGCAACCACTTTTAACTTTAAAAGGGGTAACTTCTCTGGTATGAGGTGACATGTGAGGAAGAAATTGAAAGGAAGAGTGGAGAAGGTCAAAACCATTGGGGAAGCTTGGAGACTATTTAAAAAGACAATCCTAGAAGCTCAGAAAAAATATATACCACAGGTTAGGAAAGGTACAAATAGGTATAGAAAAAAGCCTGCATGGTTAACAAATAAAGTAATGGAAGCTGTAAAAGGTAAGAAGGATTCCTTTAAGCGGTGGAAAGCTAGTCTTAGTGAGGTTGATAAAAGGGAACACAGACTATGGCAAATAAAATGCAAGTCTGTGATCAGGCAAGCAAAAAGGGAATATGAGGAGCATATCGCAAAAAACATAAAGGCCAACAATAAAACTTTCTTCAAATACATTAGAAGTAGGAAGCCAGCCAGGGAGGCAGTGGGGCCCTTGGATGACCAAGGGGTAAAAGGAGTAGTGAAGGATGATAGGGAAATGGCTGAGAAGCTGAATGCATTTTTTGCCTCTGTCTTCACTGTGGAAGAGGAGAAGTGTTTGCCCGCTCCAGAAACACCGATTTCGGGAGGGGGTTTGAAAGACCTGAATCAGATTGCGGTAACAAGAGAGGAAGTCCTCCGACTGATGGACAATTTAAAAACTAATAAATCACCAGGCCCGGATGGCATTCATCCGAGAGTTCTGAAAGAACTCAAATGTGAACTTGTGGATCTCCTGACAAAAATATGTAATCTTTCTTTAAAATCTGCCTCCATTCCTGAGGACTGGAAGGTAGCTAATGTCACTCCCATCTTTAAAAAGGGCTCCAGGGGAGATCCAGGAAATTACAGGCCAGTCAGTCTGACATCAATACCGGGTAAGTTGATGGAAACTGTTATTAAGGAAAAAATTAGTAGGCACATTGATGAACAAAAACTATTGAGGCAGACTCAGCATGGGTTCTGTAAGGGAAGATCTTGTCTCACTAACCTGTTAGTGTTTTTTGAGGGAGTGAACAAACATGTGGACAAGGGGGACCCAATAGATATTATTTACCTTGACTTCCGGAAAGCTTTTGATACAGTTCCTCATCAAAGGCTCCTAAGTAAGCTCAATAGTCATGGGATAAAAGGACAAGTCCTCTTGTGGATCAAAAACTGGCTTATAAATAGGAAACAGAGAGTGAGTATAAATGGGAAACTTTCTCAGTGGAGGGTGGTAAGCAGTGGGGTACCACAGGGATCAGTACTCGGTCCGATGCTTTTTAACTTGTTTATTAACGATTTGGAATTGGGAGTAAGCAGTGATGTGGCTAAATTTGCAGATGACACAAAGTTGTTCAGGGTGGTGAAAACCAGGGAGGATTGTGAGGCACTCCAAAGGGATCTGTTGAGGATGGGTGAGTGGGCGTCAACGTGGCAAATGGGGTTCAATGTGGCCAAGTGCAAAGTGATGCACATTGGAGCCAAAAATCCTAAATATAAATACACGTTGATGGGGTCTGATCTAGCAGAGACGGACCAAGAGAGAGATCTTGGAGTCGTAGTGGATAACTCGCTGAAAATGTCTACACAATGTGTAGCTGCAATAAAGAAGGCCAACGCTATGCTGGGGATTATTAGGAAGGGAATTGATAACAAATCAGCCAGTATCATCATGCCCCTGTATAAATCATTGGTGCGACCTCATTTGGAATACTGTGTACAGTTCTGGTCACCACATCTCATAAAGGATATTATAGCATTGGAAAAAGTGCAGAGAAGGGCAACTAGAATGATAAAAGGGTTGGAACACCTTCCCTATGAAGAAAGGTTAAAATGCTTGGGGCTCTTTAGCTTGGAGAAACGACGGCTGAGAGGTGACATGATCGAGGTTTATAAGATTATGAATGGGATAGAGCAGGTTGAGAAAGAAGTACTTTTCTCCCTTTCTCACAATACAAGAACTTGTGGGCACTCTATGAAATTGCTGAGCAGTCGGGTTAGAACAGATAAAAGGAAATACTTCTTCACCCAAAGAGTGATTAACATATGGAATTCACTGCCACAGGAGGTCGTGGCAGTTGCAAGCATGGACAGTTTCAAGAGGAAATTAGATAAACATATGGAGCAGAAGTCCACCAGTGGCTATTAGCCACAGGGTATAGATGGGAACTCTCAGTCTGGGGCAGGTGATGCACTCTATTCTTGGTGCTGGAGGGGGCAGCAGTGGGAGGGCTTCTGGTGCCCTGGCCCCACTGCTGGACCTCCTGATGGCACCTGGCATTTTTGGCCGCTGTGTGACAGAGTGTTGGACTAGATGGGCCATTGGCCTGATTCAACATTGGCTTCTCTTATGTTCTTATGTTCTCTTAGTATTGCTCCATGGTAACCACAGAGTGTGTGCTCAGGTGGCATCCTTTTTTAAAAAAATTGTCTTTCATGCATGCACAGAAGCATTCATTCAAATCATCACTCCATTTTGACTCAGCGTCAATTTGCTGTGGTGACCTCAGCAGGGTATAATGACACAGAGCTTACCGTTTTCTTCAGGGGAACTGATCTCTGCCATCTGAAGAGCAGTTGTAATTCTGAGTGATCTCCAGCCCTCCCCTGGAGATTGACAACCTCCTGGTTCCCCAGGAGGAAATGGCTGGTTTGGAGGGTGAAATCTATGGTATTGTTCCTGTCTGAGGTCCCACCTCTCCTCAAACCTCACCCTCCATCCCTCAAATCTCCAGGAATTTCCTCACCTAGAATTGGCAACCCTATCTCCTTCCCAGCCAACCATCAACCTACTTTTATCTGCTCCTCTGACTTCAGTTTTCCATCTCCTCCCCCCTCCCTCCTGGAGAGCAGTTGTAATTCTAAGTGATCTCCAGCCCTCCCCTGGAAATTGGCAACAGTGGTTCCCCAGGAGGAAATGGGTAGTTTGGCGGGTGGAGTCTATGACATTGTACCTGTCTGAGGTCCCACCTCTGGCTGGTCCAAAATTGCCCAGGCAGCTTCCATAGGGAGGCTCCTGCTGAGCAAGCAGCCAGGGCTAGTGAAGTAATGGCAATCAGGAGGCATGAAGTCACCCTGAGAGTGCTGGCAGGCCTAGGGTTGCCAACAAAGACAGATTGATGCAAAGGAGGATGGGAAAGTCTCCATATCTATTTTGCCTTAAATTGGTTTTGATGCCAGCAGAGTGAGAAAATGCCAGAGGCTCTGGATGGGTGCCCCATGGTAAATAGACAATTCCTAAAGATTTTCCAAAACACTACCCTGTCCACATTCATTTTCTACACACAGCGTCCCCTTCCAGAACGCAACACATTCCCAGCACTTTGAATTAGCACCAGAGCTTTAAGAGCGCTCCTGCTATCATCTGGAGATTGGCAACAGCTTGTTTGGAGGGTGGGTTAATGGCATTGTATCTGTCTGAGGTCCCCCTTGTCCTCTTCCTCAGATCCCACCCTCAGCAGGCTTCATTTCTAAAATATCCTGGAAGTTTCCAACCTGGAACTGGCAACCCTATGTCTTTCCAGGAAATCATCAGCCTACCTTTATCTGCCTGTCTTCAGGTTTACATCTCCTCCATCCCCTGACCCCCTCAGCCTCTGCCTAGGGAAAAGGCAGTCTTTCCCTACAGTGGGAACCAAAGCAGCTGACATCATTCTCCTCTCCCCGTATGATCCGCACAGCAACCCTGTGAGGTATGTTAAGGTAGAAAGTCTGTGAATGGTCCATAATCCCCCAGGCAGCTTTTATAACATGAACCTGGGACCTGCACACCATCCTCTGAAGCACTGTCAGGTACATATCTGTGGCAGTAATGGGGTGACTGCTGGCACCTTTTCCTATCATTTTTTGCACTGTGGTATCCTGCTTGTGGTGTGATCTGTCTTTTTTGTGGTATGGCATGGTTGTGTTATTCTTTTGAAGGGGAAGTGATGTGTTGTGGATGAGGACATATTTTACCTCAGAATACACTAGGTCACATATGGAAATAGGAGGGGGGGGGAGTTTGAAGTGCAGAATGGAGTGAAGTCCAATCAGCTTCCATATGCAAATGATCTTGAAATGCTGGCCCAATCAGAGAAGAGTGGCCTAGGCTGCAATGGATGGAAGAAACCCCGGGAATGGCAAACCACTCTAAGGCTATGGTCAGCTGAGCAGTTTGAGCTGATGTCCTTGCAGTTCCCTTCTGCCTCCTGTTCCCCAGTCGGTGCCACCCCATTCTGAGCCGCCTTCAAATTGGAGTTATCAGGCACTGTGGAAAGTCCAGTCTTTACAGATGTCTGCACTTTCACCCTGCATTTCTAGCTGTCTGAACTCCCCTTTTGCGAAAGCAAGCTGGTTGGGATTGTGAACCTTCCGTTCTGTTTTCGCCCTCCCCCATTTCTTAGTGATGTGCATCTCTTGTCCTTATATATAAAAGCATTTTTGCATGGCAACATTCTATGCCCACCAAAATCAGTTGGCTCTGTGATATGTCAATCACAAGGTGTCTCTATCCACTGGCTGCATTGCCTGAGTTCTCTCCCACCCATTGCAGAATACTACATTGTTCCCTGTCCCACTTTTTGCTTACACTTTGGATCCTGGGGATGGGAGGTCTGTGGCCTGAGTCCCTGAGCTTGGCCCCTAACACAATAGGCCGCTCAGGCCACATTGCACAGGCTTGCCAATCCAAGGGGGCCAGGGTCCTGAATTCATAGCCGTCCCAATGATGCTGAGCCACCGTGCACTACAAGGCCAATGTGTCCGCAGACAAACTCTCACAAGCCAGCTGGCAGTCCAGGTACTACACCCCCCAGCCAGGTGGCACCCTCCCAAAATCCAGGTTAGGGTCGAGATCGAAGGGTCCCCCTGCCCCATGGAAGTTGACTCAGGGTCGGCCGCATCCATCATATCGGTGGAAACTCTTAACAGACTGTTTCCTAATGGAGGCCCCCACTTGCGACCCTTACACGTAAACCTGGTGGACTTCCAAAGAAACCAGGTCCTGATTCAGGGGGTGGGGGCTTTCTGAGTGCAGTACCGGGATTTCGAGAGGTACCTGGACTTAATCATGGTAGAGGGGAACCTGGTTAGCCTCCTGGGGTGGGCATGGTTCGAGCCATTGGGAATCACCGTTGAAGGTGTAAAGCACTGTACCCCACGGGACTTTGGTGATGTGTGTGGGGAATTTCTGGCCATTTTTGACAGGGTGTTGAGATGTTACAAGGGTCCCCCGGTGTCCCTGTAGCCCCCATCCGCATGAGATTCTGCAGTGCCCTATTAGCTCTGCAGCCAAAAATTGATGCGGAGCTGGACCGCCTAGTGGTGCAGGGGGTCCTGGAACCAGTCTCACATGCAGCTTGGGAAACCCACATTATCACACCCGTTAAGCTGAATGGGGACATCTGCATCTGCGCGGACTATAAGTGTACCCTGAATAAAGCACTCCAGGACCACACGTACCCAATCCTGGTAGTGAGCCACATGTTGGCAACATTAGCAGGGGTGAAGATATTTGGCAAATTGGACTTGGCCCAGGCTTACCAACAGTTGCCTGTAGACGACGCCATGGCCACCGCCCAAATGATTGTCATGCACCGGGGGGCGTTCAAGGTGAAGAGACTACAATTTGGTGTAAGCGTGGCCCCAGGGATATTCCAGCACCTAATGGACTCTCTTTTAAAAGGGATCCCTGGAGTGATGCCATTTTTTGATGACATCCTGATTGCCACGGCCACACCAGAGGACTTTGCCACCCATCTCCGCGCCATCCTCCGCCGATTCAATGAGGCCGGGCTCAAGGTGAAGAGGGAGAAATGCCTTCTAGGAGTTCCCGAGGTGGACTTTTTGGGTTTCATGGTCAATGCAGACGGCCTGACCCTGAGCTTGGCTCCTAACACAATAGGGGCCAAGGATCCTAGTCCACCCTTTAGTCCACCAATAGGGAGTCTGGCGGGAGATTCAAACCCCCCAATAGGACTGTGGGTGTGTCTGGAGTGTGTATATATGGTTGGCTGCTGCCGGCCAGTTCTGTCTTGTGTGTGTATTCAATAAACCAGCATAGTTCAGCATGTCTTAGTCTGCCTCTCCATGCAGCGAGCCCAGTAGTTTTCAGAAGGGAAGGAGATTGTAAGCTGCTCTGAGACACTGAGTGAAGGGTGGGGTATAAATCCAACTCTTCTTCCTCCTCCTCATTCTTCTCTTTTTCTTCCTCCTCCTCTTCCTCCTCTTCTTCTTCCTTGTTCCAAAACCAATTGCTGTGTCTCCTTGTTACTGAATAGGTGTTGTTTTGTGCACACCTGTCTCTGCTGTATGAACCTATGAGAGTACTCTAATACTCATTTATCAGCATAACAAAGCATTACAAACTAGAAAGCTTTATCTCTGTTTTTTATTATTTTGGTTGGTCCTTTACAAAAGGTAATTCATGGATATTTTTGTTGGGACCAACATGACTACTGGCAGCCCCTGCAGATCCTGGTACTAAAAAAATGCCTGAAGTGTTCCTGTAATTTCTGCAGTGCCTCATCCATTTGCACAGCATTTAACTGGAAATTGTGAATGACCTACTAATTGGTCAAACATTACTCTAAGAGGAGAGTGAAGCAGCATGTTGTATCCAGTGTGCTGGCTGCAGTGCTCTCTACTGGCAGCTCATGAATTAACAGAATAATGTGGGCTGTTAATCCACAAGTAGTTATATGAAATCACAGCCGGCCAAAATGACAGTTTTGTGAAAATAGTTTGCTCTTTTGCCAAAATTAAAACAGCTCTTTAGAATGAAACATTTCTTCATTCAAAATCATATCAAGTAAGAAATGTTGGGGAAGATCTTTGTCTGCCTGGGACTCCCTCCCAATTCAAGGAGTCGGTTTTGAGGAATGGTTGGGCTCAGTATGAGGCAGCAGCTTTCTACCTTCCTAATTTCCATTGAGCTCATTCAGCTGCTGGCTGAAGCAATTTGTTCCTTAAGAGGAGGAGAGGCAGTGGCTCAGCGGTAGTCCTTCTGTTTACATGCAGGACATCTACAGTTTTAATCCCTTTAAGAACATTGAGCTAGAAGACTGAAAGGACTTTTATCTGTTTTGGAGCTTGGAAAGCTGCTGTTGATCAGAATAGATGAGTTAAATGGACCAAAGGTCTGTTTTGGTGTACAGTAGCTCCCTATGCTCATAAAACCTTTTTGAAGGTCTTCCACAAAAGAAGAATACATTTACAAATCTAGGTATTTTTAGTTGACTCTCCAGGATAGAATATTAACCACACGGATGCCCAGGACATCCCGGGGGTATGCATCATCCAAGCAATCCGGTGAATTACGAGTGGGTCCCAGCAGTGGCTACCCAGCCAGCCACAGTGCCAAATGTCACCAACTGTAAAGACAAAACACCTCTCGAAATGCTATTCATTTTAAATTGCCTACATATCATCACTACAATTGTATGGGATGCTCATCTTGAGAAGAAAGTGTTATTACGAGCAAGGTGAGTTTAATCTTTGAGCACAGCCTTTGCAAAAAAAAAATGAAAGCATCATTAATGCAAAGTGAAGGCAACTCTGAAGCCTTACCCATAGTAATGTGACATATTAGTCTTTTGTTAAATAATGGATCTTTATGAAGTAAAAGGTATTCACTTACTTTATACTATCTGCCTGATGTACTCAATGAATGGTAATTTTCCCAGCTGGCAAGTTCTGGCAAAAAGAGACCATCAATTTTACATGGAAGCCTCTTTGACAACAGATTATAAGCAATAAGCTATAGCCAAATATTAGCTCTTGGGAGAACAGACAAATTAGGGGAAGAGATATCTTTTATTGGTCTGACGATAAAGAGTCCAATAAAAGGTTACCAGACTGCTGATTTCTGCTCAGCAGATTATGATTTATTACAGGCTTCCAGGGCCTTGCATCAGACTATCAGACAGAGCTTTCCTTTCACCTTTAAAGAGCAAAAGGAAAGATGGATTGCAATTTCTTTTTATGATCCTTCTTACCCTTCTATTCTGTGAGGTTCAGACTCGGTCATTCTTACCTCTCTCTCTCTCCCCCCCTCCCCCCATCACATAACTACTTCCAGTGGAGGTTTGAGTTGCAGGCCTACAATTTGTGGTTGTGCGGAGCAGGATCCATTTATTTTAGCAAATGGCAAATAGCACTATAGAACTAATGAATGATTTGGGGCAATTTGTTTTTGGCATTTCCCGAAGGTGTATGAATCCTTGAGAAGGGGAATAACTGACTCATAGCAGGCAAGGCGATTCTACAATAGCTAAACTGCCCACTCCTCCTCTGATTCTTTGCATGTTGTTTGATCTCATTGCCCTCAATATCCCTCTGCCATTTGCCAAGTTTTCCCACTATGTGTGCATTTACTCCCCTCAGAACTAGGCAGCTGTTTTGGAGGGGGCGTGATTTGAAAATAGGGGTAAAAGTGTGCACAGGCTGCTGCACTTTCCTATGCACATCAATCACTTTACTGAAAATGTGCAGAGAAAGAAGAGAAAGGAGTTGCTCTGAGATATGTTTGTAGCATTTTGAAATAGCCAAGGAAACATCCCCATTAGCACCAGGTGTTTTTAGGGGCAAACTACACATTATACTGCAGTCTTTTCCAGATGTTTTAAACACATGGCCTGGGAGCCCACCGACAGAAGCATATGTTACCAGCCATGTTCCTGATAAACATGGTCACCATGTCATCGGTACAGCTTTGGTACATGTGGGCTCCTGGCATGCATGGCTGAAATGTCTGAAAAGGACTGCTTCTCCCTGCAAAATGCCCTCCATCAGTGCTTCTACCCCCTCCTCCTGGGCTGCTTTTAAGTTTCTAAAGAGATATATATGGAAATCTGATCACAGATCTCCCAAGTCATTTGTAATTTGGCCCTTAAATTGTTTTAATGCCATGCGCTCTGGAACTGGCAGTTCTGTGAAGCAGCGATGAATCTCTGCCTCAGGGCAGGATGCATCCTTGAATGCAGGGCTGGCATTAAGGGTCAGCAGGGTCAGACAGCTGCCAGGGCCCACAGCTGAACAGAAGGCTCACCATCAATCCTTGGCTTGGCCCACCTGCTCCTACCCGGAAAAAAGGTTCCTCTCCTTTTCCATGCCCTCACGTGAAGGGCAAAACACAGCTCTCTTGGACTGCATTAACTCATATCAGTGCTGGCAGGGATTGCAAGAGCTGCACTTTGCAGCCTCACTAGGCATCTGTCCCAGCAGCTGGAGGGAGCAGAGCACCATTTGTTCGTTCTCCTTGTACCCCTGCTGGAACTGATGACCTTAAGGGAGTACAAAAGAGTCACACTGACTTGACTCCAATTACTGGAGAGTGGGTGGCTTTTACAGCAAGTGATGCTGCAAACTTTGTTGCAAACTGGTTCAGCAGGTGAACATATCATGTTCGCTTCCTGTGGACACCTGCAAACCATGCCTCAGATCTGGGTGAGTCTTAGCTTTGGGACAGCATGGCCACGCCTGAGCTCCTAAGGTGGTGAAAAATGGAGCAAAGAGAAACAAAACCGTGGTGCACTTTGGGATGTGCATTGTGAAAATCTGGTATTTTATTCTTGCTTGGAGAGGGACCATCCTTGACTTTTGCCCAGGGCCTCAGAATCCCTAAGACCATCCCTGCTTACAATCTGTTTAACTTTGCTGCCATCTTGGTTGCATAGCAGTTGAGCAGCATTGTAGCTGTGCAACAGATGTGGTGGTGCGGCACTGTTTCAGTTCATTGCTGTGCAAGCACTTTTACATCTGTGCAGTAGGTGAAATCAGTCCTTCCCCAGGTTATGGATGGTTGGATCAAGTAATTAAATGACATTTCCCCCCATAACTGTCCTAATGTGACAATATGCATGTGCAAAGTAATTTCATTAACACAGATTTGAAATTCCTTTAAAAACAAAATATCATCACAGGCTGAATGATTTGCTCACTGTTTATTTATACCATTGACTGCAGAGCAGTATGCAGTGAGACAGACCTATGAGGGGACAGGGAAACTAGAACATCATCATGCTGTTTGAGAACATGCATGCATGAAATACATGCTGTACTGTACTGTTTGGATATACTCAAAGTAACTAGCTGAATAGGCTCAAATTGCTCATGAACAGCTGAATGGTCAATGAAAACCAGTCTCCTTTTTCATAACTGGCAAACAGAAAGTGAACTGGTAGGTGTTTAAAAAACCCTACTCCAGCAGAAGGAAGGAAATTGTGTGCGCATGGTAGGTGATTCAGATATGTGTTCCCCCCATGTGGACTTTTGATGTCTGTTCTGGGAATATCCCTCTCCCAGAACTTAATTTTCTGGTGCAGCTGGGCCCAATTGAGATCAGGACCATCATGTGAGAGAAGAGAGTGCCTAAGTCTTTCTGCTGTGCCATTTTCACTGACATGAAATGGTGCTGGGTAGGTGCTATTTGACCACTTTACCCAGTGGAATAAAAAGTAGGTCCCTGGGGCCATTCCATGTTGGGAAAGTGGCATGGTGAAAGAAGGTTTAAACCCCTTCTCCCTGAACACCATGGTCTCAGCCTGAATTGGGCCCAGGCATGCCTGGGAATGAAGTTCCCAGCAGGGAATTCCAACCATGTGTGTGCAGCATGGAGTTTGCAATATACAAATTGGCCCTGAGTCATTCATACTCTTCTAAGGTCTAAACCATATTGATGCTAGCCAACTGGAAAGAATCTTGCTGCTCTTTCTCCTCCTAGAGGGGAAGTGAGTATGCATGCATGTATCAGAAGAGGAAGGTGAACAGTGGTGGGTATTTGACATTTTGTCCTTGGTATCAGAAAAACCAGGTATTTCCAGGCTTTGGGATTCTTTTCTATTGACCCTATAACTTGACCCATCGGGAGCTTCCTCGTGACTAGCCAAAACTTGACAGACTTCACCTCTGTCCCATCAAAATCCTCCAAGCTCAAGGCTCTGACCCTACCTCCTGCCACAGACCACATATTTTTAAAATCATGTTAGTAACTCTATATTAGTAAGGCAAAGGAGTTGACTCACTAATGGGTACTACTCCCTTTGCAGGGACAGGATTGCTTTGTCTTGGGAATTTAGGACATAGCTGGGCACATCTGTACACATCACACTTTTTTCTTGCTTATTTACAAAACTCACATCCCACCTTTCTGCCCTCACAAGGGCCACAAAGGCAGCTACCAATTTAAAACATACATGATAAAATAACATTTTAAAACCATAAAAATCAATCCCCCCAAACACATATCATTAAAACAATTATAAAAAAGAGTTAATATGCATACAAAACATAAAACAGAAATTAAAACATTGTTTAGGAAGGAGGGATCAATGAGGAAATTCCAAATAAAACAGAAACTCCTTCACCTACTGGAGAAGACAGCAAAAGGAGGGGACAGCCGAAATCTCCCAAAGGAGAGAGTTCCAGAGCTTTGGTGCCTTGACTGGGAAGGCCCTCTCCTGGGTTGCCACCTGCCTAATCTCAGACGACAGGGACACCTGAAGCAGAATCTCTGAAAATGATTGTAGTGGTTGGGCAGGTTCATAACAGAGTAGGTGGTCCTTCAGGTATGTTGATCTCAATCCATACAGGACTCTGAAGGTCAAGACCAGCACCTTGAATTGTGCCTGGAAACAAATTGGGAGCCAGTGTAGATGCACCAAGACTGGAGTGATAGGATTCCTACAAGCCACTCCAGTCAACATCCTTGCTGCAGCATTCTATACCTATTGAAGTTTCTGCACACTTCTCAAGGGCAGCCCCACATATAGCACATTCCAGCAACCTAATCTAGATGTAACTAGGGCGTGCACCATAGTGGCTGGATCTTTACTGCCCAGGAAAAGGGTGCAGCTGGTTAACCAGTTGAAGCTGGTAAAAGGTACTCTTGGCCACAGCTGCCATCTGCTTATCCAGCAGTAGGCCTGGGTCGAAGAGCACCCCTAGACTATGGACCTGTTCCTTCAATTGGGAGTGCAACCCCATTCAGAATGACTGACACCTTAAATCCTGGGTCAGACCTTCTGACCACTAGTAGCACTTCTGTCTTGGACAGATTAAGTTTCAGTTTATTACCCCACTATATATTTATGCTGTACATATTTAAGAATAGTCTTGCCAGCATTGCTCTAAAAGTTACAAACTGGGAGAAATCCTTGAACAGGTATTTTGGAAGAATATACCAGAGTTTTGGTTTCAGTGATATCCTGTTTTGAGAAAGTGGTTCCTGCTTGAAAAAGGCTTGTTAACAAAATGTGGAAAAACATTGCTAGCATGTCCATCAGAGGACTTCATTGGGACCGCTGTCTTTGGATATCAGTGTTGTGGCTCAGTTGTCTAGTTGCAACTTGGAACATGGCTTTTGTTTCTGAAAATTGAAGAAACCCAAGCACCTTCAACAGTGAGTCTGTGATGGACTGTGGGAACATTTGGTTTTTTGCCCTATGATTTGAGAATTTGGATTTTGATATTGTTGGTATATTAACAGCTTTGGCATTTATATTTATAACTTGTGTATATGACATAAAATTAATTTTCATTGAATAGTTTGAGTAGTTTAATTATCTTTGTTTAGGTAAAACAAATTTTTTTACACGCAGTTGTTTTGCTGGTTACCTTTTTGATTTTAGGCACCATCAGCCTGGTTCCTTCTCGGGACAAGTGGAAGCCATCTCTTTTGCATGGGCCCTGCTTGTTCCATAAAGCATCCCGTTACCTAACAAACTTAAACTCTTCCGACACTATTGTCTCATCCATGCACTGAGACCCCTAATTTGTGCCTGCCTAGCTGGCCCTGCACATGGAACAGGCAGCACTTCTGAGAATTTATTTTATTTATTGACTTGATTTGTATCCCACCCTTCCTGCCAGAGCAGGCTCAGGGCAGCTCTCATTAAAAGATTAAAATACAATAGGATCTGCATGTCTAAGGATCAAATCACCAGCTACCAATCAAATCCTTCCCTCTCTGCCCAGGTATGGTTTCATGGTGCAAAAGGATACCGGGGTGGTGGGGGTGACTTTC
This sequence comes from Gekko gecko, assembly GCA_029375565.1. Taxonomy (NCBI): domain Eukaryota; kingdom Metazoa; phylum Chordata; class Lepidosauria; order Squamata; family Gekkonidae; genus Gekko; species Gekko gecko. The sequence goes on from JAPDNY010000006.1 coordinate 145,336,065, forward strand.
CAGAGCCACGTCCTGGCCCCAAGCCTCCTTGTGATCCACTAGCAAACCCGCCTACCCAACCCCCAGTGCAGAGCTGGCAAGCGGAGCAGGCTCGGGCAGTCATTGGGTGGAGGGGGAATGGAAGGCCCTGGCCTGAAAGGCCAGTTTGTGACAACAATGAGGGTCTGCTTTTTTGTGGAGCAACTGAATCAGATCTGGGGGGGGGGCTACAGGGAGGAGACACTTGTACAAAATGATTTGCTGCAACCCCAGGCACAAGAATACATGTGGAGCCATTTAAAGGAACGTTATTTTTAGTTTTTTGTGTTTATTTGAATTTGTGTTTATTTGAATCAATGTTTTAAAGCTGGAATGCTTGCACTGAAATGTGGCTTTCATCCTCTGTGTCCCAGCCCCAAGCCTCCTCATGCTCCACTCGTGAACCTCCCTGCTCGTAGCAACTCTGGAAAAAAACCCGTCACCACCCGGCCACCAGGACCAAGCAGAAACCCAGGTCCAGGGCAGACGGCTACCAAGTCACCAGAGTCCAGCCACGGGGCTGACAAGGGAGACAGGCTTGGGCAGTCGTGCACATGCTGGGTGGGGGGTGCTGGCAGTGTAGTGCACACCTGGCTGCTTGGCTGGCTCCCTTCCTTCCATCCTTCCTTCGTGGTGCACCTGCCCAGGGCTGGTTTGCCCACTAGGCGAGCTAGGCGCTCGCCTACGGCACCAGCCCTGCAGGGGCGCCAAAATGCCCCCCCCGTGAAAAGTCCCCTGGGCCGCCCAGTGCCGGCAGCCCCGGCTTTCCTGGGCACCTCGCGGCTGCAAGGCACCCAGAAAAGCCGCCGCCACCACTAGGAGGGAAGGGGCGGGCGTTCTAAGCCCGCCCCTTCCCTGGCTCTCCTGGCGCTGGGCCATCTCCAGGCCCCACCGGGAGGTTGGCATCTCCGGTGGGGTGGGCGCCCCAGGCTGTCCTGCCTAGGGCGCCCAGACACCTGGGGCCGGCCCTGGACCTGCCATTGCTTCTCTGGCCAGGCATTTGGCATCTCCTCCTAAGGGCACACATCTTTTAAAACTTTTAACTGCACATACACATGCAACCTGTAGTTAAAACTTTTAAAGCATTCCCTGCCAATGATTTTTTCCTCCAGCAATCTAATATTAGCAAAAAACAACAACCTCATATCACTAGACTAAACCTGCTTGTAAAAAAAAAATTAAAAGATGAAAAACCTAAGCAATAGTAGAGCTTGTACAGCAATGAAGAGGGGAGAACCACTAATGTTCTGCTAAGATGGCTATCTGAGAGTAAATACAGGTTGAAGAATCTCATATTTCAAAAAACACACTCAGCACAAAACTGACTGATAAGAAGTGGAACGACCTCAATGTGGGTGGAGGAGTGACCTCCAAGAAGCCAGAAAAGGGTGGAGGGAATCCAAGAGAATCTGTATGCTTTTGAATTACCTTTGGCTTGGAAGCGAAGGAAGGGGGAAACCTGCCACTACACCACTCTCAAGAAACCTGGGGGAACAGCAAATGGAAACAAACTGAGTGCTGAGTGGAGGGAAAACGATGCAGAACAAGAAAACCTGATGGACATGCATGGCAAAAGTGATGGGAATGCAGAATGACAAAGAAAACCCAATAGACATACATGGTGAAAGTGAGGGAAAACACCCATGCACAATAGGCCATAATCTGGCCATTCAGAATTCACAAAACTGCTTCACAACATGCAGCTCTGTAGAACAAACCAACTTCTGTTGCCTTCAATGTATAATAGATTTTCATGTGAATTAGAACATGTCCCAGAGACTAAGAACACTTTCCTGGGAGTAAGCACCATTTAGTTAGGATTCTGCATAGACCTGCCTCTGCGTAGAGTACTCTCTTTAAAAGTTTGAGCACGTGTGGAAAGGCAATACAAATCCTTTCAAATGTCTGTGCTTGTGGACTATATAAGGCAGCAGAGTAACACCTCCTAAATAACTGCACCATAAAGACATTTGTGCTTAAGAGGACTGACGTGGAAAATATTGAAAATACACATTCATAAATGAAAATGTTGCTTATTCACAGCATGGTGTAATATCTAGATTACTGATGAAACCTCCTGAGGATAATAAATTGCTCATTCCTTTGTGATGCGACACAAAATGAACATCTTTTGTGTTGCTGAATTCTGATCACAGGTTTTTGCTTCTCCAGAGGAACCTCAGCAATTAGGCTTGTGCTGATTAACAGGGAGACTGGAGTAGCATTAAGAGGGTAAGACATCAAGTGCACAAGTCTCTGGAGGGTTTTCTTAGTGAAGTTAATACACATAGGAGACTTCCCGTGAAGCATTAGGAGCATGAGGATAAAACCTACAAAATGAAAGGCATTTAAAAAATCAGTAATTTTAATGTTGTCTGGGAAAATGAAGTGCTGAAGTGTGGTTCAAACACAAAAACAGAGAGACCCAAAGGAGTTGCAATTTTTTAATATGAAGCAGCATGTCTGAAAAAGATAATGTCACATGGTGTAACTAGGAAGGATGTGAAAAAAATAGAGGATTTAAAGTAGCAGGTAGAAAGACAGCAGCAGAGCCATGAGGACAGGATGGGGAATCAAATTCAAAGGAGAGCCAAACTATCCATTCAGCAGATGCCCAAGGGCCACACCCATAAGGAAAACTACACTGATCTTGACAGGGAGTGGGTCAGCAGTAGGTGCCATCCCTGGATCCTTTTTAGGCCTTGCCTGGGGAGGGGGCAGAGTAGGGTTGCATGAGAGGCTGGGAAGAGGCCACCCATCCTTCCTTCATGTAAAGAGGAACCAGGTAAGTTCTAACTCACAGCCTCTTTATTGGAAACATCCATGCAGCCTTCACCTACAGATGAGTTTCCTCACTCCCTGCTCTAGTAGCCTAGTTCCCTTCCTTCCACACACCACCAAGGCTTCCTATTACAGGTTCTCCCAACTCCTCTTCCTGACCCCTCTCAAGTCTCAGCCTAAAAGCTGTGGCTGATTGGGTAAGCGGGAAAGGGTGCCAGACCTTCTCTACCCCTGCCAGCCTCTCCAGCCCAATGAGATACTTTCCCCAGTTGGGGCAGCTGCCACCTCCAGTTGCCCAGCTGTGACTTACCTGATGACCCTCTAGGCAGACCCTACCTACCAGTTTAGTCTTTGCTGGGTTGATGAGTCCGTGACCCTGGCGATTCCTTCAGGGTTCAACTTGACCCCTTTGGTCACAGTAGGACCAATAGTTTGTGTCTAAAAATCTGTCTCACTGTCACCCATCCATATTTTACCTGCTCAAATCACCAGGTCATTATTGTCTTCTGTTCCTAGCTCTCTCCTCCCATTCTTATTTATTTACTTCATTTGTACCCCAGCTTTCTCCTCAGTGGGAGATCCAAAGCAGCTCACATCACTCTTTTCTCCTCCATTTTATCCTCACAACAATCTGTGAAGTGGGTTAGGCTGGGAACATGTGACTGGCCCACACTCGCCCAGCAAGTTCCCATGGCAAAGTGGAGATTCAAGCCTGGATCTCCCAGATACTCATCTGACACTCTAACCACTATACCCCCAAATCTCTACCATTTTACCTCTATTCCCATGTGCCACAGTTTAGCCTCCAAACTCATCATTCTTTCTAAAATGACCATCTCCTCTACCTGCCAGCCTAAACAGACTAACAGCCACCAACAATCAGTTCCAAAACTTTCCCCCCTCACTACAAATGCTGACTAATTGCAAATGCCACACTCCTTAATGAATGCAATACTAATTTAAATAGGAATCATAGAGTTGGAAGGGACCTCCAAGGTCATCTACTCCAACCCCCTGCACAATGCAGGAAATTCACAAATACCTCCCCCCACACAACCCCAATGACTGCTGTTCCACACCCAGAAGATGACAAAAAATCTCCAAGATCTCCAGCCAAACTGGCCTGGAGAAAAATTGCTTCTTGACCCCAAAGTGGCGAGCAGCATTTCCCTGGGCATATAAGAAAGGGCCACAAAAACTAAGCACTAATGCAACCTTTCCTGCCCTTCCTCTCACCATCTGCCTAAGGTCACAGAATCAGTATTGCTGTCAGATACATTCCTTGCTGTTGTTGGAATTTTTGTTGTTGTTCAGTTGCACAGTGGAGTCCGACTCTTCGCGACTCCAGTCTCCATGGACCACATCATGCCAGGCCCTCCTGTCTTCTGTTATCCTCCAGAGTGTGCTCAATTTCATATTCATTGCATTGCTAACACTGTCTAACCATCTCATCCTTGGCCGTCCCCTTCTTCTTTGACCTTCAATCATTCCCAGCCTCAGAGTCTTCTCCAGTGAGCGCTCCCTTCTCATTTGGTGGCCAAAATATTTGAGCTTCAGCTTCATTATCTGGCCTTCCAGGAACAGTCAAAGTTGATTTCTTTTAGGATTGACTGATTTGATCTCCTTGCAGTCCAAGGGACTCTCAAGAGTCTTCTCCAGCACCCTAATTTGAAAGCATCTGTTTTCTGGAGCTTGGCCTTCCTTATGGTCCAACTCTCACAGCCATGGATTACTACTGGGAATACCATCACTTTAACCATATGGACTTTTTTGCTTCTTCCCAAATCAAAGATTCAGGTTCATGGTAGAAGTGAGCTGGAAGAGCCATGAACTGATCTTGTGTGATATTTCATCTATCATTCTTACTATTTTTCACTTAGTCTTATTTTCTCAATACTTGAGTTTCAACTATTCATAGAATACCCTCCAGGGTCCCATAAATTCTTCTTCCAGTTTTCCTTTTAATATATTTGTTAACTTGTCCATTTCAGCACATTCCATAATCTTCGGTATCAACTCATGCAGCCTTGGAATTTGCTGTGTCCTCCATGTTGTTGCCAATAAAATTCTGGCAGCTGTTGTAACATGTAAAATAAAATATCTATTATTCTTATCTAACTCAGCTGGTACACAGTTTAACAAAAATATCTCTGGCTTAAAAGGTATTGTGACATTAAAGATTGCCTGTAAGAAAATATGCACTTCAATCCAAAATTTGTGAACCTTTTTACATGTCCACCACATATGATAATATGACCCAATATGGTTGTTATATTTCCAACATCTAGCTGTAATAGATGGATATTGGATCATTTGGAGACTTGGCTTGGTTTCCTTTCTGCTAGGCTGTTCTTGTTAGGCAGACAAAATAGCAATAATGTCAAAAATTCACAGTAGTTACCTTATTGTTGCCAAGAAATCTAAAGGGCTTTCCTTAGATTATTGTTTCATTGTTGTGGGGATACAGATGCCTTTTCTATACACAGCACTTGTATTGCTGGAGAGCTACATGTAACCACCAAAAAGCAGTTTCTCCGGCTAGCACTTCTGTTGTGAACACAGCTGCTGTATGGATTGTGGTTATCTGAGTGTCACAAACATCTACTGGGTAATGCCTGTTATGACTTTGCTGGTGAGATTAGCAAACAATTTGACTACATCGTTTTGTGTGATGTTTTAAAAGTAGGGGCTGAAAAGCCTCTGACTATCCATCTCAAGTATGAATACTGGAGAAGCTATTCTGGAAGCAAGACCCACGCCATTTCAAAGCCTGTTTGCAAAAATTAATATTTTAAAGCTGTGCTATTCACCATTGCAGTGTGGCTGTGTACATCTCCCTGGAATGGAAACAAAAAGCCTCCAAAGTATCACTTCCTTGCTTTTGATGCTGATTGAAATCGTTAACATTCTAGCTCTAGGAATTCTAACTTTATCAGAGTGGGCTGATTTCAGTCTTGTATAGTCTGCCTTTTTTTGGTAAATGGGCAAAGCAGGCACTAAATGATCCACTGGAATGTAGCCATGGGAGACATTTGTCAGGTGATACTGATATTTTCCCACATGGAAGATTTGCCTTTGATCATAAAGGTCCTGTAGGAACATAGTGTTGTGTCCTGGGATCAGAAGGCAGAGCTGGCGAAATACAGCCAAGCTTCGCTCTCTGAGAACAATAGGGACTAGGTTCCTGAGCTCGCCAGTAGAGAACCAATGGCAGCATTGGCGGGCGATTCAAACCCGCCAATAGGAATATAGGGCCGTCCCCCCTAACTGTATATAGTTGGCCTCCGGCCATTACTGTTTGTTCTTGTCTTGTGTGAAGTACGAATAAACGCGTCTTCTCTTATGTCGTCGTCCGAGTCATGAGGCCCGAAACCCAGTACTTTACAGTGGCGACGAAGGTGGGCTTTCAACGCCTTCCGTGACTCCATGAGCGACGAAAAGGACACCGCCGAGCACCGCATCGCTGACCCCGAGAGCAGCACCGCACCGCTCGCCGAGCATCGCATCGCTGATCCCGAGAGCAGCACCGCACCGCTCGCCCCGGCGCACGCCTTCCCAGACAGAGCCATGGCCGCCACTCATGTAACACTGGAGCGCTTCGATCCGTCGCAGCCAGAAACCTGGGACACATGGGTCGACCAGCTCATCAGCTATTTGGAGCTCAACGAAATCCGCCACCCAGACCAGAAACGATCGATCCTGCTGAACGCGTGCGGCACCCAAACCGCCCGCCTCGCCAAGAGCCTCTTGGTGCCCCGCACGGCCTTGGAGAGCTCGTTTGGGGAGATCCTGGATGTCCTCAACGCTTACTTCAGCCCCCGGCCGACCTTCCTGGCCAAGAGGATGGATTTCCAGAGGCGAGTCCAGGCCCCAGGGGAATCCATTGCCACCTTCCTGGCCGCGCTAAGGGCGCTCGCGGTGGACTGCGTGTTCCCGAAGGTGGAGGACAACCTGCTGATGCAGTTCGTGTGGGGCCTGGCGGACTCCAAGCTGCGGCGCAAGTTGGTTGGACACCGGAGGCTCTCCTTGGACGAGGCCCTCGACGCCGCAACAGCCCACGAGGCCGCGGAAGGGGAACGCCCGGCCGCGGCCGCCCATGTGGTCGGAAGGAGTCCAAGCCCCGGGAATGTAGATACGGAAGAGGTCTTCGCCCTCAGACCCCAACAACGTCGGCCGGCGCCGTTCCAGCAGGCCAACAGAGAGCCAGCCAAGCCTTCCGGCAACCGGACCGTCTGTGCCAGCTGCGGGGAAGGCCACGGAAGGAAATCCTGCAAGTTCCGGGATGCTGTTTGTCACGGGTGCGGGAAGCAGGGACACCTCGCACGGGTCTGCCGGTCCAAGGGCCCCAGGAATTCGAGATCGTCGGTCCCACCGCACCGCGCATCGTCCACCGCCTACGAGACGATGGAAGAGGTCGCCGAGTTGTACCATCTCACCGACCAGCCGCTGCAGGTACTTCGCCTCCCCAACCCCAACCTCTCCTCTGCCCCGAAGATCCAAGTAACCGTGCGGATCGAGGGGTCCCCCTGTTGCATGGAAGTGGACTCGGGATCGGCGGCGTCCATCATTTCCCTGGACACTTTAAAAAGACTTTGCCCATTAGGGGGACCCCTCTTCGTCCATCGCCACTAAGCTTGGTGGACTTTCAAAAGAACCCTGTCCCCATCCGGGGAGTCGGCACTTTCCGAGTACAGTACCGAGACTTTGAGGGGAACTTGGACTTGGTGGTGGTAGAGGGAAATCTTGTGAGTCTCCTGGGGCGGGCGTGGTTCGAGGCCCTAGGCATAACGATTGGGGGAGTGAATAAGTGCGGGGTGCGGGACTGGGGGGCGGTGTGCAAGGAATTCCCTGAGGTCTTTGACGGGAAACTGGGGTGTTATAAAGGGCCCCCGGTGTCGCTCCACTTAGACCCCACAGTGACGCCCGTCCGACGGCGCTTCCGCACCGTGCCCCTGGCCCTCCGCCCGAAAATAGAGGCCGAACTGGACCGGTTAGTGGCCCAGGGAGTCCTAGAGCCCGTCCCGAACGCTCGATGGGAGACCCCGATTGTGACACCCGTCAAGCCAAACGGGGAAATCCGCATCTGCGTGGATTATAAGTGCACCATTAACCAGGCACTTCAGGCGCACGCATACCCCGTACCCGTGGTCAGCCATGTCTTAGCCACACTGGCGGGGGCGCGCATATTTGGGAAGCTGGATCTCACGCAGGCGTACCAGCAACTCCCGGTAGATGAGGCCACTGCCGAGGCGCAAACCATAGTGACCCACCGGGGGGCCTTCCGGGTGAAGCGGCTGCAGTTCGGGGTCAGTGTGGCCCCAGGGATATTCCAAAATCTAATGGACGATTTGTTGAAAGGGATCCCTGGGGTGACGCCGTTCTTCGACAACGTCCTCATCGCCGCGACCACCCCTGAAAGCTTCGCCGCCCGCCTCCGAACTGTACTGGGACGCTTCCAAGCCGCGGGGCTGAAAGTGAAGTGGGAAAAGTGCCTCCTCGGGGTGCCGGAGGTGGAGTTCTTGGGATACCGGGTAGACGCAACAGGCCTGCATCCGGCGAGGGACAAGGTGAAGGCCATCGTGGAGGCCCCCGCCCCGAAGTCCAAGGCCGAGCTCCAGGCGTTCTTAGGCCTCCTGAACTTTTACCACGCCTTTCTCCCTCACAAAGCCGCCGTGGCCGAACCCCTGCACAGGCTACTGGATAAGGCGACACCTTGGGCATGGGGAGCGAGGGAGGAGGCGGCGTTTCGGGGGGTTAAAGTACTCTTGATTTCTAACGCGGTACTCGCCCACTTTGATGAAAAGCTCCCGGTAATCCTTGCGTGCGACGCATCACCGTATGGGGTCAGGGCGGTCTTGGCCCACAAGCTACCGGATGGGAGGGAAGACCCGGTGGCTTACTACTCCCGCACGCTGTCCCCCGCAGAGCGGAACTATGCTCAAATCGACCGGGAGGGCTTGGCACTGGTGGCGGGGGTTAAAAAGTTTCACAACTTTGTGTACGGGCGGCCCTTCACGCTCGTAACTGATCATAAGCCGCTCTTGGGACTGTTTGCGGCGGACAAACAAACGCCGCAGGTACTGTCGCCCCGGGTGTTGCGCTGGTCCTTGTTTTTGGCGGGCTACCAGTACCAGTTGGAGCATCGGCCGGGCAAGGCGCTGGGTCATGCCGACGCCTTGAGCCGCCTGCCGCTGCCGCATACAGGGGAAGATCCGGCCCCGGCTCCCGCAGTATTGTTAATGGAGGAGCTGCCAACCCCCCCCTTCAGGCTGCAGACGTGGCCGCCCGCACGTCCCGAGATCCCATTCTCTCCCAGGTCCTAAACTGGGTGGTGAGGGGATGGCCAGCGGAACAGACAGGGCCAGAGTTCACGGCATACAAAGCCAGGCGGGAAGAGCTATCCGCCTTAAAAGGGTGCTTGTTATGGGGGGACAGGGTGGTCATCCCGGGGCCCATGAGACAAGGGGTTCTAGAAACGCTACATGAGGCCCACCCCGGCATTGTACGAATGAAAGCTCTGGCAAGGAGCTACGTGTGGTGGCCCGGGATGGACGCCGAAATTGAAACCTGGGTCCGAGGGTGCACACGGTGTCAGGAAGTATGCCCCAATCCCCCGAGAGCGCCAACCCAAAGCTGGGAGTCTACCCACAAGCCGTGGTCACGCCTACACATAGATTTTGCCGGGCCGTTTCAGGGGCTCCAGTTCATGGTGACGGTAGACTCCTACTCGAAATGGGTGGAAATAAGCCCAGTGTCTACCACCTCTGCCAAAGCGGCAATAAGGGCCCTGCGGAAAATATTCGCGACGCACGGGTTACCAGACACGATCGTGTCGGACAACGGGGCAGCATTCACATCTGCTGAGTTTCAAGCGTTCCTCGAAAAGAACCTAATCAGGCACATACGATCAGCGCCCTTCCACCCGGCAACAAATGGACAGGCGGAGAGAACGGTACGCACTGCCAAAGAAGCCCTGAGCCGCATAACGGAGTGGGACTGGGAGTTCCGGCTGGCCCGCTTCCTTCTAACATACCGCACCACCCCAAACCCCATCTCCGGGCATTGCCCCGCAGAACTATTGATGGGCCGCCGCCCTACCACTTTGTTAGACAGGCTCCACCCGGACCGAGCCCCAGAGAGAAAGCTGGTCGAGACCCAGGAGGCGCCCCGAAGCTTCCTCCCGGGGGAACCTGTCTACTTCCGGAATTACGGGGCGGGGCCTCAGTGGGTGGCCGGGCGCATCCTAAAACCCACCGGGCCAGTGTCATACGAGGTCCTAACAGATGGGGACCGGGTCCTCCGTAAACACGTCGACCAGCTCCGGAGGCGGCAAGACCCCGACACAGGGATCCAGTTACCGGGAAACGCCGCGGCCGCCCCAGCATCCGATCGACTGCAAGCACCGACAGCGGAGCCAGCGCCGGAAAGTCCACGGAATCCGGAGGGGGTCCCAAAGACAGCTGAACCGCCACCGCCGCTGCCGCCGCCGTTACAGCCGCCACCGTCACCGCCTCGGCTACTACCCGAGATCCAAGCTCCTTGTGCTGGCGGACCACCCGATAGGGGCCCCGCCAGTCCGGTACCGGCCCCCCGACGATCGCTAAGAGAACGGAGGGCACCAACATACTTAAAAGACTACGTCACCTGATAGGAGACGAACTATGGGGGAGGGGTGTTGTGTCCTGGGATCAGAAGGCAGAGCTGGCAAAATACAGCCAAGCTTCGCTCTCTGAGAACAATAGGGACTAGGTTCCTGAGCTCGCCAGTAGAGAACCAATGGCAGCATTGGCGGGCGATTCAAACCCGCCGATAGGAATATAGGGCCGTCCCCCCTAACTGTATATAGTTGACCTCCGGCCGTTACTGTTTGTTCTTGTCTTGTGTGAAGTACGAATAAACGCGTCTTCTCTTATGTCGTCGTCCGAGTCTTGAGGCCCGAAACCCAGTACTTTACACATAGGAACAGGAATACCAAGGAGATGGAGAAAAGACCTTATCACAGCTACTCGGTACAGTGTCACACCAGGCTCGTAGCTACAGTGGGGCATTTTGGGGCTTGGCCCCCCAACTTCATTCCAAGGCCCCACAAGTTCCCCTCCAGCCCAGGCCCCCTGACTCTCTGGGGCAGCCCAGAGGACTCCCCGCCGCTGCCCCTTCCCCAAGCAGGGCTTGCTGAAGCAACTTCCCTGCCTGCCAGCAGCCCCGCCAGCTCCATCCTGGGCTCACGGCTGGTGGAGAGGTGAGGGGCTGCAATGTTCCTTCTAAGCTGTGGAGTCTTGTGAGCTAAAATTCTACTTTGTGAGCTGCTGGCATTAAAATTTTGAGCCAGCAGTGCCCAATGTGGTGTAGGAACTCAGTCTGCTCTGGGGAGATCAGGGGCTCAGAGTTACTTCAAAGGCCCCCAAGCCAGCATGACACAGTGCCCGACGCAAACTCCCCCTCCTTGCCTTGGGTCTCTCTGCTCTCGGGAGATCAGTTGCTGTTGCCCAGTTACCTCCTGGTAAGTCTAAGATGGGGACACGCCTCATTGGTGGAAGACAGGGCAGAGGGAGCAGCTAGGAGAGAGAGAATGGGGTGAATCGAGAGGAGGGATCAGGGTGAATGGGGGGATCTGGAGAGCATTTGGAGTTCAGAGCTCCCAACTCATGGGGCTCCTTGCCAGGCCAGTGCAGGATTTGTCCCAAACATTCAAAGTCAGCAGGAGCCGATCTGGCATAGGAGACATTGGTGCTAGTGCCCTCCCCCAAGAATTTAAAAGTCCCCTGACTTAATTATTGGCTACCTGCCTGAGTTACACCCTTCTAAGATGAATGTAACTCTATTTAGAATTGTTTCATTGTTGTGGGGAAAATGCCAAGGATTTTTGTTTTGTTTTCCTTCAGGACTTCTGTACCTCTATCACCATGGCAGAAGCTGGCAAACATCTGAAGACACTTTTCTTAATTTTATTCAAAAACGGTTGGGTACAGACTTCGAGATCAGTTATTATTCCAAAGCTTTGCTAACATAAGGAATGCATAGCTACGAGTGGCTTTGATGGCATCGGCCACTATTTTAAGCCGGCTCTAAAACGGGATTAGATTCATTGTGGGGAGATAGTGCCCCTCTAAATTGGGGGGGCGGGGGCGGAATGGCGGGCTCCCCCAGAGACACGTTTGGCGATTGTGAGAAACAAGATGCTGGAACTAAATGGACCCCTGCTTTGACCGTTGTTTTGGTTTTCTGAAAACAGAGCAAGGAATGAACATAAAACAGTCTCCAATGAGTTCCTTAACGCCCAGATAAAAACACAGACTTTTGTTGCTGTCGTTACTACAAGAGTTCCGGCGCGGTACTGCATTAGAACAACTAAAGCCTTGTAAAAATCTTCCATGGGTCCCTACGCGACCTTGCACTTTACTTCTTTAGCCCTCCGCACTTCAGAAGCTCAGAGGGCACAAAGAAACAGAGGTTCAGCTCTTGCACTAAACTGAGCGTGCGCAAAGGATTAACATGCACTTCCCCTCACACTCTTCCACGGGATTCCCAGCCTCCGCCTGGGTACGAGAAAAGCGTGCGGAGGCCTCTGCGCATGTGCAGCACTTTGTTTTGGGGGGGGTGCCTTCGCTCGCTGGTTCTTCAAAACCCTTGGTTCTGTTGTGACGTCGGTGCACGCGATTGATGGCGAAGAGGTGAGCGGCCTGGCGAAGCTCCGCCCACCAATATAAATGCCTAAGCGGAGTCCGGCCGCCATTGTGCTGCGGGACAGGCCGCAGCAGTGAGTGCCTGGTGTGCTCTTTTAAGGTTTTTGTCGGATCTTCCGTCTTCCTTTCCCTTCCCCCTCTCTCCTTTTTTAGGTTCTCCAAGATGCCGCGCGTCTACATCGGCCGCTTAAGCTACCATGTTCGGGAGAAGGACATCCAGCGCTTCTTCAGCGGTTATGGCCGCTTGCTCGAGGTCGATTTAAAAAATGGGTGAGGAGAAAGAAGGGAGACATTTTGAGGGAATGGGGGAGGGAGCACCAGAGTCGTGGGTGCATCAGTGAGCGCGGGGCCGGGCGGGGGGAGAGGGAAGAAAACGCGCGCGTCCTTTCCCCATGCCGGGCTCGGCCCGGCCTGTCAGCGCCTCCCTCGTGCCGCGTGGCGTCGCTTTCAAAATGGCGGCTGCTCCCCTCCCATTGTCCGGGCACAGAAACGCCAGGCGGAGTGGTCGTGAGGATCCCCTGGCGGGAGAGACTCTTATGTACCGTGCATTTTTTTAATTTAAAAAGGGTTCGAATTCACAGTGTTTTTTAATCCCCGCCGCCGCCCTTCTTCAGCTACGGCTTTGTGGAGTTCGAGGATTCCCGGGATGCGGAGGACGCCGTTTACGAGCTGAACGGCAAAGACTTGTGCGGGGAGCGGGTGATTGTAGAACACGCCCGCGGCCCCCGCCGAGACAGGGACGGCTACAGCTACGGCAGCCGCAGTGAGTGTTGCCCCGCCGCGGCCTGCTGCTGTGGGAAGGGTAGCGCAGTAGCCGCGGGGGACGGAGGGGGCGGAACGGTGGGCGGGGGGGGGTGAGAGGGTCGGTTGGCTTGGCTAGGGATAGTTGGGTGTCTAGGCAAGGGTGGTCTTCCCTGTGAAACAGCCCGTGGGAGGGGGGCTTCGTAGATTCCCCCGGGGTTTGATGGGGCGGGGGGGTGCCCTGTAGTTGGGTTGTGTTGCCTGAAGGGTATGTAAGTTTTCCCTTCAGCTTTGTGGCTTAAAAAGTCTCCTTGCAACTTGAGACATCCACAGTGTGGGCAGCACTCAAAGTGCAAAGTCTGTCATTTGGGGCTTAGAGTGGGGGGGGGGGAATTGGGGACATACTTGGGGGGTGTATTAAGAACTCACTGCTCTTAATTAAAACACATTTGGCATAATTGACACTAGAGCAATCTAATTTGAAAGAAATAGCCATGCAAAAGTATCTCTTTAGAAATGCTTTTGTTCAGATTCTCAAGTTGGGATGTTTGAGTTGTTACCTTCACAGATGTTGACTGAATGATAAATAAAATAACCAGATACAATGGGCAAAGCCTGGTTTGTTTAAATTTTTCTTTAAAAGGTTCTGGCTGCATCAGATTCGTTTGGATTTTATTTGATGGTTAAGAGCAGTGAGAAAGAAAAATGGCTTTTGTTATTGGTGGGGGTGGGGTTTCTTGAAAATGTGTATGTTTGTTTATAAAGTTTTTGCATGTTCAATTCAAACTTTTTAACAAGTCCTTGATGTTTCAATTTAAAAGTGACCAGTGGGGCTGAGGCTGTGTCCACTGAGGCTAAGATGACTGCCTTTCCTGATTGGCCATGGCTTTTCCATACATTGTGTGACCCTTGCCCTATGACCCTTTGGCTGACCTTACCGGAAGCCATGACGACAGCAGCCTTTTGCCATTAGACGCAGGGTGATGGTGAGGATTCCAAGGGTTAGACAAAACTGGTTAATCTGAACTAGGTGACTGTTACCTTGCGTGTGTTGTGGCCAAACCACCACCAAATACCTCATACTGTGATGTAAGTACTTAGTGTAAACTAGTAAACGTTTTTGTAAAATGTAGAAATGCATGTAATCAGTTAAGTTTTATATTTTACAATGTTCTGTAAAATAAAACTTAGCAAGGTAAATCTAATAAAGGAGCAGTCACTCTCTAACAGATTTGAGGAGCACAGTCGTGTAGGATTTTAGTATTTGATTTGCCCTTAATATATAGAATATGGCGAATTGAGAATCTTGTTGTAGGATTAGACAGATTAAGTCCTACTCCTGTAAATACAGTTTGTGTTTAAACTGAATTTTACATACTGTTTTTGCAAGGTAATCTAACGTGGTATCTTTGTATAATAAAGGTGGAGGATATACCAGTCGGCGAACATCAGGAAGAGATAAATATGGACCACCTGTTCGTACAGAATTCAGATTAATTGTTGAAAACCTTTCTAGTCGGTGTAGTTGGCAGGACTTGAAAGTAGGTTGACACATTTTTTAAAAAAGCATATTAAATTTAAATTTTTGCATTTCTTGCAAAGATCTATTAACTGTAAATGCATTGTGTTTTTACTGACAGTTGTCTGAAACTGCTGCAGTAGTTGTGCCTAGATTTACAAAGTTAGCGTAATCGTTTTATCTATTTTTGAAGGATTTCATGAGACAAGCTGGTGAGGTGACCTATGCGGATGCTCACAAAGAACGCACAAATGAAGGCGTAATTGAGTTTCGTTCTTACTCTGACATGAAGCGTGCTCTGGACAAATTGGATGGTACAGAGATAAATGGAAGAAAGATCAGGCTGGTTGAAGACAAGCCACGATCTAGCCATAGACGATCTTATTCTGGCAGTAGATCAAGGTACCTTTTAAAATTTCTTACATTAGAGCTGATGCCATCATGTTGTGACAGAAATTTCTGTTAGGTGTTTTGTGTGTCCGTAGATGCTTAAAATAGGCATATAGAAAATTGCAGTAAACTCTTTGACTAGAATCCACTGGGTTGTGCTTTTCAGTCACAGAAGTAGCTGTTGCAGCCTTCCTTGTATTACTGTTCAAGGAAACATAAGAACATAAAGTAAGCCAATGTTGGATCAGGCCAGTGGCCCATCTTGTCCAACACTCTGTCACACGGTGGCCAAAAATACCAGGTGCCATCAGGAGGTCCAGCAATGGGGCCAAGACACTAGAAGCCCTCCCACTGTTGCCCCCCCCAAGCACCAAGAATACAGTGCATCACTTGCCCCAGACTGAGAGTTCCTATTTATACCTTGTCTCTAGTAGCCACTGATGGACTTCTGCTCCATATGCTTATCTAATTCCCTCTTGAAGTGGTGTGTTACTGGAAGTGGTGTGCTACTGGTTGTAATGACTGCAGTACAAGGTTATAGCTTTCTTTAGGTATTTTTCTGGCAGAACATAATTACTTAGAATGGTGCATCAGTGAATGATGGAACAGCTCACGATACTTTGACAGTAGATTGAACTGCATTTTGTATGAAAAGCAGTTCATATTATAATATTGTTAAAATAATGGAAAATGGGCTATATGGTTCCTAATAGCTGTAATAACAGTGACCTTGAGTATATTTGGGTTTCTTTTCAGGTCACGTTCAAGAAGAAGATCACGCAGTAGAAGTCGTAGGAGCAGCCGCAGTAGATCCCGTAGTGTTTCAAAAAGCAGGTCACGGTGAGAAATTGATACTGTTTAAAAAAAACTGATCATGTGTCGGGTGATGGGTAGAACAATAATTTTTTCTTGCCAAAGAGCTAGTTGAAGTACTACTTAAAATTTTGTGTCTAAACTAGTAGCATTTAGTTACTTGTTTTGTATCTAGGTTATAAATAAATATTTTTGTTTTGGGGAAAGCTCTAAATCTAGGTCTCGTAGCAAAGATCGTTCACGTTCCAGATCTAAAAGTCGGAAGTCTAGATCAAAGAGCAAATCTAAACTGAAATCTGACCGAGAGTCACGGTCCCGCAGCAGATCCAAAGAGAAGTCTGAAAAGTCTCGCAGCAGATCTCGGTCTGCATCTCAATCACCCAAAGAAAATGGTAAAGGAGAGGCAAAGTCTAAATCCAGGTCAAGGAGCAGATCTCATTCCAATTCACCATCTCAGCACCAACCTGCCAAGGATCGATCGGAGTCCCCACCGAAGAGAGCTGCATCACGGTCACAGTCACGATCTCATTCAAAGTCACGTTCACGTTCACGATCCAGTTCACGCGATTAAGACTAGAACTCTCTTCTTCCTTTGCACACAATTATGGGACACTCGTATGCCAGGCCATGAGTCTTTTTTATGTTAGTATTGCAAAAGTTGGTCTGTTTGCTTGCAGGCGGGGGAAATGGCCTAAAAACCAAGTAATAAGTCAAAGGTTTGAATTGTCTAAATCTTTTCTGAAAAAAGTTGTACAGAGCAGGAAAGAAATTTTTTTTGGTAGAAATTAGGGTAAATCTCTTGATTTTTTTTTAAAAAAAAAACAATGTCCCAGCAGAAGTGATCTGTTGCGGAGTGGAAAATGAATTTTATATAAAAACAGAGTACAGAAGGCTTTGGGGGGGGAAATGTTCCTGTAATATTCAATCCGTAAATTACAAAATTAGCGTAATGGCCTTTGGCTTCTAAATGTGCACAAAATCCGTATTCAGCAGTCAGAGATACTTGTAAAACTGATTAAAATTCAAGAGTTAGAATTGGAACACTTCTCTTGTGTTGTACCTTAACTTGCCAAACATAAACTTCTTTGGTCCTTTCTTACATTGTGATGATTGACAAGCTAATAAAATTGTTGTCTCTGTCCTTGCATGATGCCTAACATCATGATTCGTTTTAACAAAACTCAAGGTGCCACAAAGTCCCCAATGTTATTTTGTTGAATTCTCCATGATACATTAACTAAAATTGTTACCTTGGTTCTAGTCTTAATGACTTGTCTAAAATTAGAACTTCTATGGAGTAGTGTCAATCCCAGTTCCTCTTTGTATGTAACAAAGAAATGAGTTTAGCTACTGTAGCAAAGCATTAGAATAGCCTTGTAATCTTTATACAATATGTAGTTTGACTTGTATAAAATTAAATCAGTGGCTCCAGTGTTTGCATTGTAGTATAGCTTTCTTCGTAAAATACTGCAGAAGACCTGTCTGACCTTAGCTTGTGGTACTTGAGAAAGGAAAATAGGAAATTTCCCAAAAGCTGTTGGTCTGTTATGCATACTATTGATAACTGAGTAGCAGTGTGGAATGGGACGGTTTTTCCATCAAGCTATTTTCATCTTTCTAAATACGGCACTAGTTGAATTTTGAAGGTAGGTATTAGATGCCACAACAGCAGGTATTACTGGAAATGTGCAGAGCAGGATCCAGGGTTTGAAACAGTAATCATCAGGTCAGGCTAGTACTCATAGAGTGTGCATTAGTGAGGAAGCTAGCATCCATTTACCTTAACAAGGAGCTTTGAGTCTGGCTCGTATCAATAAAGGTGATTCTTTCTAATGCTGTTCTAACAGGGTATGTAAGTGGGGCCATGGGATTTCATACAATCCACTGGCAGTGCAGTATATTTTCCATTGCATTTCCTTTTGACTCCATGCAAAATTACCTGGAATTAAAGGTAATCAGTCTTCATGGGCACCTTATGCCTCTTATTGCTTCAATATCCTTCCGTCTCTAGCAGTACAGTCCTAAGCTCACTGGTAGCAGTGGACATAGGAGGGTGGAACTCTGTTTTGAATTGCACTGTAACTGGTTCAACAGTAGTTGGTAAACTATGGTCTCTGAAAGAGGCTAGGTATGCAGTCTTTTGTACTAACTGTATCTTAGCCCAGCTCTTAAGTAGATAGGAGGAAGACCTATGGTACTATTTTGAGGTTTTCTGCCCTTTTCTTACAGCATTGCTTAGCACTTTGCACATATTTTTCCTTGCATATGAGCACAATTTCAATGGGAGTAGAGACACTTCTAATAACACAGGCAACCTCCAAGTCAGTTTTCAAAATGGATCGTTTCCTTGACCTAGAGAAAAACATCTTGTTGGCTGAAAACAGTTGCTCCCCCCACAAAGTAAATGACCTGCTTCTTTCTATTCATATAGTTAGTTTTTACAGTAAATAAAGTTTTGCTTCTGATCTCAACATTGTGAATAATCAATCTCTTAAATACCCATCTCCCATAGGAATCAGTAGAATACCTGTCTCATTTGAGCTCTTGAAATCATGGAGTTTGCAAAAAAAAACAAACCAGCCTGCTGCCACTAATGAAAAAAGATCCAGTTTTCTCTGCATGTGTTAATGACAACCAAATGCTTATTTGCTCTGTTTTATCCTTGCATCTGTGAGATAGGTTGGGCAGAGACTTAACTGGTCCAAGGTTCCATGGTAGTGGGTGTTCAAGCAGGTATCTCCCAGATCCTAATCCAACACTTGACCACTGCATTGGGTGATGAGGTCATGGGTTGTAGTCATTTATGAAGTTTTATTTTTAAAAAACCCATTTGAGTAACATAGCTGAATTACTGATGTTACTTTCAGGAACAAATGTTAGAACCTGCATTGGGGAGGGAAGATACTCAAAAATTGCCACTCCACCAGAAGAAATGCCTATGGAATGTGAATGCAGGATCTAGCTCGTTTTTTACAGATCTTTTGGAATTAAAACACTGCACTGGAAAATTGGAAGGTAGCTAGCATAAAACACAACCAGTTAGGAAGTTGTAGTCTCTGTCTCAGTTGATGGAAATAATTAAAACTAGAAATGTAATAACTCGTTGAGGGAGGCTTATAGCAAAGCAAAGTCCTGCGCCACCCACCTTGTCAATGTGAATGATCTGACTGATGTATGTGGCCTTACAAGGACCTCACCAACGGCTATTAGCAATTAAGAGATAATGAGATCCTGTTCTAAACTAAATTGTTATCTGAGCAGAAGTAATGATCAGTTTTTATAAAGAAGAGAAATAAATATGATCTAATATTTTAAGTACTTAAAAACCATGTGGAATCAGGAATGGAAAGGGAAGATACTGAGTTTATGCATGGTGCTATGATTCATGGTGGGGATATTCCAAGCATGTCACGTATATTCCCAATTCACACTTTTGAACACATACACAAAGGCAGGCCTACATAAGTATGTTGCAATATGAAGATGGAGTGCTTCTAGCGTAGCAAATAGCTTTTTCATAAAGGCTGGACAAAGAAACACATTCTTTACCTGAACAGCGGTTAGCTGAGCCCTTTCACACTGTCCCATTTAGAATATCACCTGTTTTGCTTGCAGATTCCGCTTGTTCATCTGCAACCTCTGGAGTGCATAATTGATCCGTTTTAACTTCACATCTCCACTATGTTTCCCCACCTTGAATTTTAAAAGATCTTGTGCATAGAAACGATGTTGGCAAGTAGAGTTGTAGTTGCAATTAGGGAAGGTGTCGGCTTATATGTGGCACTGCTTTAAATCAGGTCCCCGAACTTTGAGCCTGTGGACACCTTTCGATTTCTGACAATGTGGTGGGTACTGCCACAAGATGGCTGCTGCAGGAGGCAGAACTTGCCTCAATAAAGACTGCCACAGCTTACCTTCAGTCACATAGTGATGATTCTTGTGCTATGCCAGCAGCTGCTCCTAAGGCAACATTTTTAAACATTGGCACAGCCAATCAAACCTCCATTGACAAGTCTTGCTGGGCAAAAGCTTCACCTGGCACCATCCACTTTCTAAACACCTGGTGGACAACAGGAAAAGTGTTGGCAGGTGCTATAGTGCCTATGGGCACCACCTTGGGGACTCCTGCTTTAAATGAAAAGGGCATTCAGCTGGGCATCTTTCAGCCCTCTGTGCCAATGCACTACATCTGCACTTGAGTATACATCTGGATACACTTCTGAATAACATGGCTTCTGGTTTGGGAAACCTATTTCTGTAGATAGAGCCTTGTATTTGCACTGGAATGCCTGACTCCATGGTACTGGCTCTGAATAGCTGCTGTGGATGGTTTTCTTGGGACTGGGAAGTGCTTGGTTCCGAGAGAGGGGCTCTCGTAAATCTACCTAGACTTCTGAGAACTGCAGCTAGGAAATTACTAGCTTGGGGAAGGTGGAAGCTTCATTTCTCCAGGGCCTAGACAAGTTGATTACATGCATCATCTTGCTTACCCCTCCTCAGCCCGGGTGTCTTGGCAAGGCAAGACTTGGGCTGAAAGGAATGCAACATGAATGTGTTAATCAGCACTTAAATGGCAGGACAGTGTAGGGGTTAGCCCACAAAGGCAGTGTGGAGGGCGGCAACTGGGGTTGGAGGATGTGCACCACAAGAGAGATGTTCTCTGGAGCCTCCTGCTTCTGCCTCCCATTATTTCAACTGTGTAGGGGCCTTTGGGATGGATGGATCAAATTGGGTGTACCTCCCTTCAGGACTTAAGCTGAAGAGAAGTCAGTGTAGACCTCCAGTCCCAACCGCTCTCTGCTGAGGCCTACTGTCTGTGCACTGCTACTGTTCAGAGGCAATGCTGCACATACTCAGGCTCAGGTCCTGATTTTTTCTGGCTTTTTCCCAAGATTTCTAAGAAACCAAGAATTCTAAAACCCCAAGATTTTCCTGCATACCCTGAGTGTGTAGGGAGCCATTACTGCCCTCTTCCTTAGTCTATTTTGGTACCTAGCATGTCCACAGATGGAATCCCCATGAACAGGGAGACTGACACTTGTGGGATTTGGGATTTTTTTTTAAAATGCCTTCGTATCTCCAAGTAGTTGTGTGATTGAGTTGGCATCACAGATAGCACAAGTAATTACTGCTTGCTTATAAATCAAAGAGTAAAAAAGAAAAGCTTGGCAATTGGGCTTCCCATTAGGAATACAATTCAGTAATGCTTAATAAGGATGCCCTTGAGGCTGAATTGTTATATCATTGTAAAGTTAATGAAATGGTATTCAGAATTAAAATGACAAATTGGCTAATGCAAAAAGCAGCACTTCTGTTTTTACAATCGAGGGTGTTCTTTTGCCGTACATTTAAAAGCAAATAATTACAAATAATTTAAAGTAGAAATCTGAAATGGTGAGGCTTGCATAGCAGAAAGACATTTTGTTCTCTGCTTTCAGGCTGGTTTTCAGTTAACATGTTGCCATTCTGAGTGTGTTAATGGCTGTCCTCTGCTTTTTGGAAATCTGAAGAAGAGACTGGTCCCCCTTTCATCACCACCCAGAACAGTGTATGCTGCTGGCGTCCTGTTCTCTTCCTCCGTGTGCTCAGAGAGGGCAAAGGAGCAAGATATAACAGTTACAGCTGCTTGCACCAACCAACCCTCTTTCCTCAACAGCTGCGCCTATCCCTTCTAAAGCAGAGGTTTTTCATTTCCTCTGGCAGTAGCCTGCTTTGCCTGATCATGGGAGGTCAACTGCTGCCAGAATAAATGAAATATTGCTGTATTAATAAGACAGCCCAAGCAGCTGCCGAGGAGAACAGGATGTTTTGCGGCTGTGGTATCTCCAGCTCCTTTTGGAACAAATCAAGGGTGCTCCAGCACCAGGAGCCTCTCCTGCTTTTTTATAGCACTGTCTCTGTGACAGTGTGTGAGCTGGTATTTTGTATATTTCTGTTATAAAAATGAAAAAAGAGTGTAAGGTGAGTGGACTCCAATTTTAGCAGTTTCCTTTTAATATCCAGCCAGCTTAGTGTAGTGGTTAAGGTTTTAACCTAGGATAGGGTTGCCAGATCCCCTGGTTAAGGTGGGGGTCCCCTGCTCCCAGGCCCAACCTCCCAAATCACTGATCGGCTGACGAGGGGAACTCACCCAGAAAAATCCAGCATCGTTACTCACATCACCCAGAAGTGATGGGGAGTGACACGCTGGTATTTGGGCAAAAACTCTATTTTAGAAGCCAAATTTACCAAAGAGTTTTGCCCAAATACCACAGTGTCACCCCAGCATCCTGGAAGTGATGATATCTCTTCTGGGTCATGTAGTTAGTGATGTAGACATAGGCTGGGCCTCCCTGCTGTTCCCGGTAAGTCCCTGCTGGCACCCCCCACACCTATTGCCAGGAGGGACCTAGCAACCTTAACCTAGGATCTGGGAAACCCAGGTTGAAATCCCCACCTTGCCATGAAAGTATGCTAGGCTGGTTATAGTCTCTCAGCCTAACTAGTGTGGATTGTTGTGATGATAAAATGGAGGAGGGGAGAGTGATATTGGTAGGCCACTTTGGCTCCCCATTAGGAAGAAGGGCAAGGTACAGATAATATTCCTTTGCGACAGAAGCGGTTTCCCTGAAGGTATTGGTTTCTTCTCTGTGCTATCCCTTATTTTCAAGCCACATCTTAAATCATTTTTATTTGATGTTGGACTTTAGCTGCAGTTTCACATCAGACAATAAGTCAGCGTCATCTCATAGCTGCCTTAAATGGACACTGACCCCCAGTAAACTATTGGTGTGCACATGCCTTGAATTCTTTCATGCTGCTTAAGCAAGTTAAAATTGGCAAGAAATTGTTGAGAAACCTATAAATGTCTAGGTTATACCTTGTTATTCTCAAGTACTCTGTAAATAACATTGTATATTTAGAAAGTTATAACAAAAAAACCTCTCTGATCCTTGGCTCCAGTGAGATTACAATCTAATTATTTACTTTCTGTGTCTTTGTGATAACACTGCACCTGTTTTATGGTATATAAAGTGGAGACGATAGTTAAATCTCATTTTGTCATAATTATTCTAATTATTATAATTGCTAGTGATAGGGCTTATTAATAATTATAATTATATTTAGAGCTGCTTGCCCATGGATCCAGCAGTATCTGCTATAGTCTTCTAACAGGAAGTTCAGATAAATGGGGTTTTTCTTAAATATAGGGGTGTGCACAATGAAATTTCTGAGCCAAAGAATATACAGAAATTGCTGATTTTAGTTGTTAGTGACTTCCTGGAATGGAACTACAAATCTGGGATTCTTGGGAGTTATGAACCTCTCTACCTGAACAATCTGTTTAGTTTTGTTTCATTTTTGTCTGTGTGCCTGCCATCAATATACCATGTACTTATGTTTTTCTTTGATTCTACCAATTTCCTGGGTAATGGCATTTCTCTCTTCCAGTTGGATCTTTTCAAGGGAGGAGCACATAGCACTCCCATCCAATCATCTTGGAGACAAGCTACAGAAATTTATTATTTTCTTTCATTCCCTTCTTTATGGGGCAGATCCCTTTCTTTTCTTCTGCAAATAGGATACCTGGGTTCATCAGGACACTTTGGTCAGGGACCTATAGAATTGGACTCTGTACTGGCTTGCAGGCTCTGAGTATTAGGTATCAGAAGTCAAGCAAGGAAGGTTCACTTGGTCCAGCGTAGGGGCCAGAAGTCAGGCAAAGCAGAGTCATTCAGTCCAAGGTTGGGGATCCAGGAGTCAGGCAAAGCAGAGTCATTCAGTCCAAGGTCAGAGGTCCAGAAGTCAGTGAAGTTAGAGTTGGTGGCTTATCGTCTATCATCCACACCTAACAGCCTCTCTTGGCTGGTTTTATAATCCCACGCCTAAGCATCATGTTTGCAACCAGTTGCTCAGAAGCAATCCTGCAACTACTCATCTTTGTTATCAGCAAGCAGCTGGTGTTGGGTCAAGAGGTGTGCATTTTGCCATCTTATTTATTACCTTAGGCTTGCCTGTAGCTCTGTTCTCAGCCTCTGTCTGTGGTGCTCTAAAGGTGTAGGTGGGCTGGGAATGGCCAACTGAGGTTCACCTGCTGAATCGGGGATGGAGAGTGTCAGTGGCTCTGCACCAGCTGTTGGCTATGAATCCTGCAGTTCATTTTGCTGCTGATCAGCTTCTGTTAAGGCTGGCTACACAAGGCTCCTCTTCTCCTGAAGAGTCCTCGCTAATGCTGAGCCCTGGCTGACTCATGACAAACACCTTGGTCCAATTCACTTAAAACTTGGGGCTCTTCAGTGGACAGGCACCATCAGCTCCACTGCAACTTCGGTGCCATTTGATTGGAAAACAGCTGGTTCAGCCCCTCTCCTCAAGTCCCTAATTCCTCACTTTGCAAAAGGAAACGAAGAACAGACCACAACAAGGAAAGATGGCAAATGCAGAGTTTTTGGCAGAAGGTAAAACATTTTTATTGCCAGCTTGAGTTTGCATGGTGCTTGGAGGTGCTTAAAGGAGGTTACTCTGCTCAGTCATCTGATTTTTATACTTCCAGATAATTCCATCATTGTATTTCCTTTGAGTTGTGCATAATAATATAAGAACCTTACTATATCAGATCAATGGTTCATCTAGTCTGGCATCCTGTTTCACGTGGTGGCCAATCAGCTGCCCTGGAGGGCCAGCAAACAGTATAGAGTCCAAGTCCTTCCTGATGTTGCTTCTTAGCATTGGGTTTTGAAGGTTTACTGCTTCTGAATATGGTGGTAGCCCAAAGGCGGTCTTAGCTGGGGGGGGGGCGACTGGGGCAAATGCCCTGGAACACACACTGAGGCACACGCGACAGCCCAGTTGTTGTGGGGCCATTGTTGGTGACTTCTCTGGAACTGCTGTGCTAGCAGTGGCTTCAGGTCAGTGGTCACCCCAAGACACGCTGCCCAGATGCAGTGCTCCCCCCAGTGGTGTAGTGCTACCGCCAATGGCCTGCCTCTTTGGGGAAATTAGCTATGTGGCATGAGAGGCAAAAGGGGTACAAGGGCCTGCACACCAGTTTATATCAAGGTCCAGTACAGTAGAAGAATCCAGATTCAAAGAGTAAATTAAATAGTTTTTATTTAAAAGTTTCCCTAACTACGAGCACACTAAGCATTCAAGAACAGCAAGTACTGAGAAAGCAGAGGTAATGATAGCAAATAGAGGGGTGTTCAGACATGCAGAGGACCATGAAAAAGGGACTGTGGCCCAAACAGAAGTTTGGAGTGGACTGCCAGTTGGCATCAGGGCAGAGGCACACAAAATCTGAGGCCATGTGCTCAGACAAATATAGACATTAGAAAACAGTGCTGACCAATGGAGGTCTTGAGGGGCTTGCCCCAGGTGAAGATAAAAGATTACCTGGACCAATCAGGTATCCTGGGGGGCAGTTGTCAGGAGGGGCATGGCCTAGGTGTGACCAATACAGTCCCAGAGGGGCAGAGTCTGGATTGATGGGCCTAGCCAGGTGCTTGATGGTTGGCCTGAGAGTGTCCACTGTGGAACAATAGGGTGGTCTGCCATTTCCTTGATACCAGACAAAAAGAGGTGATGTTTCTTGATGTGCAGCAGGATTGAATGGGAGACCATTCACTAGACTTGGAGAGTTAATGCTTATCTTGATAGGTCTGGCACAGGTGTAAGAATGTAGGTATTTTAGACAAATATATGGAGACAGGGATGAGAGGATTATCCCAAAGGTATTTCCTGACGTATGAGTGAAACAGAAGTAGGGGCTGGAAACACGCAACATATTTCATTCATAACAATAGTACAGACCAGAGGCTTTTTGTCCCTGCCTGACTATACATTTGACAGACAAAGGAATAGCCATTTGGTAAGCAGAGGATGCCTGAGGCGAGAACAGAAACTTACCCATTCTAATCCTTTTGGACTGAGCTGACAGGAGAGAAGTGTGTGTGTGTGGGTGGGTGGGTGGCTTGCATAGAGGATGTTTAGCAGTGCAGCCAGCCTGGAGAATCTTCACTTGGCCTGAGTTTTCCCAACCGAGATGTGGTTCTCCTAGCCTCCCAGTAAAAGCCACAGTTTAAGCCAAGCCTGGCTTCATGAGGGCACTGCTTTAGGAGGTTCAGAGGTTGTTTTGGGGTGTCTGTCTCAGAAAAGACCACCCCAAGTTCAGGGCCTAGGTCAAGTTGGTTACAGTAGGCTGGTGCTTGGTGGTGGCGTCACCTCTCTGCATGAGTGGAGGTTGTAGAGAAGAGAGGATGCTGAACTGCCTACAAAACTGTGCAAGGACACACTGCTGTGGGTTGAGGCAGTGCTGCATGGTTCGTGTAACCACCTCGACCTGTGTGTGTGGGGGAAGCATGCACACATGGGCCACAGTGGCTGCTTGCGCCCACATACTTGTCCTGTCACTGAAGCAGTGGCTGAGTTGTGCCTGTTCCATCTGAGGCATGGGCTGCCCACTTGCCATGGTGGCAACTGAATCACACACCCCTGTCTGAGGGGCTCAGGCCATGTCAGGCTTGGGGCCAGGGTGGCCCTGGTAGTGGGGCACTGATTCTGGGACCCCACCATGGACTTTCCCCCAGCACCCCAGAATTACTAAAACGACCCTTGCATTTCCCTTTACTAACCATGCCTTTAGCTATTGATGGACCTATCCTCCTTGAGTCTGTCTAAATCCCCTTTTAAAGTCATCATTGCTACATTCACTTGGAATGCATCCTTTTGCCTACCCTGTGCTTATTGCCCGCCCATCAGGTGCCTCCACCTTCTAGTATTATAAGAGAAGAAGCTCCTTCTATCCACTTTTTCTGTCCACTTTTTAGATATCATGAACCCCCCACCTGTGCAATGTTATCACTCTCACCTCCTTTCTTCTGTTTTTTCCTGCTTTTCTTTTATTTACATACATTGTTATTACCCATTGATGCACAAGATATGCTGGGGGGGGCATGTAAACAACCACTTGTGGCTATATAACATAAGCATGTGGCCATGGGACAGCCAATAAACAATGGAATATATAAGTTCTATGTTCCAATAGCTAATTATTTGGCTGGCTGAACTAAGTCATATTTCAGTGACTACAGTCATACTGGATGATCTAAGACTGGCGGCTGTTTAGACTCTGTTCAGGAAAATTAAATCTTGATGTCAAATCCTTGCTTGTTCATTTTCTACTGAACGTCTGTCCACAGCTTCATGGATACCTGGATGGGTTTTTTAAAATTCAGTAAGAGACCAGCCATTTTCACCAACAGTGCTATTTTTTTTTTTTAATTCTCATATAGGTAAATTAGAAAGGCACAAGATTGAAATACATCTCTTTCACTTTGTATGTTGCTTTAAAACTGTCTAAAATCATATGCTTAAAATCATATACTTAAAAGACCAAGCTAAGGTCTTTTAGGATAGTTATAAAAACAAGTGAGAATGGTTATGCCTTTGCTGACAATCTTAAAATAAGGTGTAATGAATGAGAACACAAGAACATAAGAGAAGCCAATGTTGGATCAGGCCAATGGCCCATCTAGTCAAACACACTGGCACATAGTGGCCAAAAATACCAGGTGCCTTCAGGAGGTCCAGCAGTGGGGCCACTTTTTTGGATTTTCAGTGCTCATAAGAACTGGTAATGTGAGATTGCTGATGTTTTGGATGATTACTCAGTTGTTAATATTCATTCCTGGCAGGAGGAAGAGGAGGAGATTGGATTTCTAGCTTGCCCTTCACTCAGAGTCTCAGAGTGGCTTACAATCTTCTTTCCCTTCCTTTCCCCACAACAGACACTCTGTGAGGTAGGTGGGGCTGAGAGAGCTCCTTGAGAACCGCTCTTGAGAGAACAGCTCTGAAAGAACTTGTGACTGACCCAAGGTCACCCAGCTGGCTGAATGAATAATTTATTACGGTCCACGACCAGATACAAGTTCACACCCATCTGGCTGCATGTGAAGGAGTGGGGAATCAAACCCAGTTCTCCCAGATTAGAGTCCGCGCTCCTAATCAATACACCATCATTACATCACTACCAGGTGATAAAAAGTGACTGTTCATTTTCCTCCTAGCATCCCAGCATCTACTTTGCACAGCTCCATAAAGTCTCCTTTTGTTTACCTTTCTGTTCCATAGGCGTGGGGAGAGGAAGTAGGTAGGCAGCAAATTTATTTTATTTTATTTTGTACTGGAAATAGTTACTGACCTCCTTACTGTAGAAGTGCCCTGACCCGGATGCCACGGGCTAGCCTGATCTTGGAAGCTAAGCAGGGTTGGCCCTGGTTAGTACTTGGATGGGAGATCAACAGGCAAGTCCAGTGGGAAACCACCTCTGAACATGTCTCGCCTTGATAACCTTAAAGGGTTGCCATAAGTTGGCTGCAACTTGACTGGGGAAAAAACATACAGATGCCCCAGTTGGATCAGAATGTTGTAGGAGTGCAGTGCTATCGGCAAGAAACTCAATTCTGCCATAATTTTTAAACCAGCCTAAATCCTGCCATTGACCAGTGTCCCACTGTAGGAAGTGACTGAAAGCAGGTAAGTCAGTTGAATCCGAACAAGAAGAAAGTCTTGTGGCATTGATCAAATAAAGGCTCCTGTGGCTGTTGAGCTCTGAGCTCTGTCTAGTAGTCATTATTGTTTGCAGTCTTGGAGCTATTTGTGGATTCACTGCGGCATCTGAAACTCCAGACTGCCTGAGAGGTACTCTGAACAGAGAGGTCTTTTCCAGGGTGTGTGTATGTGTGTGTGTGTAGTCATTTACTTCCACGGGGTGATGTATGTTGTGTCCCTTTGGCAGAACAATGTATCCAACAAAATCGACTTCCAGAGCAGACCTCGTAGAATAGACCTTCCTCCTTCCCACTGAGCCCTCCAAATGTATTGGGGGTAGGGGACAATGGTCCCACAAGAACAGTAAATCGGGGCTTTGCAATGAAAGGGAGAGATTGGCTCAAATCCCCACTCTTTCTTCTGAAGATGGAAATGCCCTGAAGTCTTTGGAACCCTGTGGCGGGGTA
Source organism: Gekko gecko (assembly GCA_029375565.1). Lineage (NCBI taxonomy): Eukaryota > Metazoa > Chordata > Lepidosauria > Squamata > Gekkonidae > Gekko > Gekko gecko. The sequence continues at coordinate 145,365,005 of JAPDNY010000006.1, forward strand.
CAAGTCCAAATCTCTCCACTTTTGATGAAATCCCAATCTATGGAGAAAGCAATAGTAAGTCCCTACTGTCTAATATTTTACTTTAATAGCTGAATAATATCTTAGTATAATTGACAAGAAATATTTCTAAATTCCAGTTTGGGAGACAAATGTGACTTTTTTTTGTTCATGGGATTCAGACCTAACTTGCAGTTCAACAAGATTACATTTCATAAGGTTAGGTACTGTAAAATGGTCTATATATTGCTGTCGATGATTGCTCAACAGTTCTCAAGGAAGTCCCTGCAGATCCAGGTGGCATATAAATTTTCTAAGTACTGTAGAACATACCCAGGAGCATATGAAACTCTTAAGGTCTGTATTACATCCTTGTTCTCTTCCAGGTTTAATTTAAGGCAAGGTTTTGATCTATAAAAACTGTAATAGCTTGGAATCCATGCTTGCTGAAAAATATGTCCTCCTTTATTCAACCCATCATGGTCCATACGACTAACAACTGAAACCCCCTTTATCTGGGTCCTAAGTCTAGACACAAGGTTATTCCTAACTGTTCTACCACAAATATAGAATCTACTTAGGTTGGCTCCTTTCATAATTCTCACAGAGTGTTCAGAATACCAGAGCCTGGCCCATAACAAACAGAAATGTTACTTTGCCGTGTTTGTCCACATTTATTTTTTTGCTGACAGCCAAACTGTTTCCAAATGACATACAAATGTCTTGCCTTCACTTCCGCAAATATCAGTATGGAGGGAAAAATGCTTTTGGAAGTGGCAGAGAGAAAGAGCACATTTTTTAAAAAAGCGAGCTGCTTCAAAGAAACCTAATGTAAAATCGTGCTATATTGTTTATGCCATAATATATGTACATTTATATATTAAGGGTAGTTATTAAAACATATATACACCGCCATTCCTTTGTAACTTAAGGCAGCTTAAACTGTATGTATGTATTTATTTAGCTGTCATGTCACAGCTGACTGATGGCAATCCCATTGGAATATGCAAGGCAAGAGATGTTCAGAGGTGATTTGCCGTTGCCTCCCTCTGTGTTGCAGCCCTAGACTTCCTTGATGGTCTCCCATTCTAATACTAACCAGCATCCCTGCTTAGCTTCTGAGATCTGACAAGATTAGATTAGCCTGGGCTGTCCAGATTTTTAAAAGTCCCCCTCCCCCATGCCTGCAGTCTACACCCCATTAAAGGCTCTAGCAATATAATGGCTGTAGCACCTTCTAAAACCCCCTAAAGACCATGCCCCCCCATATCTCCATAGGGTGGGAACTATTACAGAAAAAGCATGGGCTCAGGTTGATGCCAAGCAGGGCTACCTTAGGCAGCAGAACAGCCAGCAGATGGCAACCTGAGAACTGTTGGGTTTATCAGTTTCAGCTGACATGCCAGCTGTAATCCTTCCTGGAAAGCAACAGATCTCATGCACGATCTGGTAGCCTCTCAGCTGGACTACTGTAACATTTTTTGTGGGGTTGCCTATGAAGGCAATCTGGAAATTTAAATTAGTCTAGATTGCAGCAACTAGAATGGTGATGGATTTAGCCACATAGAACAAATAATATAGGAGCACTGCTGGTTTACAGTTGTTTGTGTGCTAATTTCAAAGTGCTGGTGAGTCAGATATGGCTTGAAATGTCCTGGATAACCAAGTAAGCGCCTACTTTTGTGCCTAGTTTCCCAAACCACTGAGGTCCAGTAATGAATTCTGCTACTAGTACGGCCTCCATCAGAGACTAGATTGTCATTTATCAAGTGTTCTCTGCTGCTGCCCCACATTTATGGAATTCATTATTGTTTGAAATTCAGCAGATGCAAGAGCTTGGCCCATTGAGGTGGGCTATTCAAACATTTCTTAACAAGCAGACATTTATCCCCCACCAGTGTTCCTTCTAAGCTGAGTTAGTGTGAGCTAGCTCACAGTTTTTTACCTTCCAGTTCACACATTTTTGTCTTAGCTCAGGAAGGATGGCTCCAGGGCAAACTAACTTATGCAGTAGCCAGATAGTTCGCTCACAACTTTAATGCCAGTAGCTCACAAAGTAGAATTTTTGCTCACAAGACTCCACAGCTTAGAGGCAGCATTGAACTTGTTAAAAAAAAATCAGTTTGGTTTGCATAAGATAATGTTGCTGATCTAGGTTAGTGTTTTTATGGGTCTCTTAATTTTTTATGTGCAAACATGGTTCTCTGTTTTGAGTTGCACGGCAGTTTGTAAAGCCTCAAGTAAACACATAGAAATACATACTCCAAAAATGGTAACTTCTGTGTCAGATAAGGACTGCTGAGCATCAGTGACCCGTTTTCCCATTTCTGATATAGTTAATACTTCATGACATTCCCATGATTATACGGTTGAAGTAAGACGCTGGCAGTGCAACCCTTAGGGCTGCTGGATCCCTCTGGCCACCAGCGAAGGATGGGGGTGGGTAGGGTTGCCAGATCTAGGGTGGCAGATCCAGGGAAACTCCTGGAAGTTTGGGGATGGAGCTTGGGGAGGACAGGGACTGCAGTGGGGAACAATGCCATAGGGCCCACCTGCCAAAGCATCCATTTTCTCCAGAGGAACTGATCTCTATAGTCTGGAGATGAGCTGTAATTCTGGGTGATGCCCAGGTCCCACCTGGAGGCTGGCATCCCTAACAACTTTGTGCAGAGTTACTTCAGTGCAAACCCACTGATTTCAGTGGCCTTAGACATGGAGTACTTGATGTAGGGTTCCTCTGTTCATCCCACCGCCAGTGGCTTGTTGTATTGAAAAACACCTGCCACATTAAGAGGGGGCAACTCAAAGTTCACTTCTCCAGAAGACTCACCAAAGCTGAAACCTTAGCATATTCTGGAAATATTTCACAGCCTTTTCATTTTGATTGAATTTGGGTAGATTGAGTCAATTGGGGGGGGGGGTTATTGTGTGAAAAAGTTTTGTTTTAAAAACTAGTTTTAAGCACTCCTTTAGGAGTCCGTATTTTAAGTTATCATCACCCAAGCCGGAAGAATGAAGTTGACTACAAATTTAAATAAACAATAAACTTGCTTTATATATAGATGGAGAGGGATGTGTAACCACAAAACAGAACTGTACATAAATTTAACTGCACGGTTGTTATAGCAACTAAAGTTCTGAACCAATGCAATCAAATTCCAAAATAATGCGATATGATTAAAAATTGACGCTGCAGTCCTGAAGAACAAGGGTACAGCGTTGTTATGGCAACTGGAACAGTTAAAACTTCGCATGCATAAATTTAAAACTGAAAAATTCCTGGACCTGGAGATGGAAAGAGTGGACATTTTATTACTATAATTTTGTAATAACAAGATTGTTGTCTTGGCGGGTGGGATACAATTAAAGCAAGATGCACTGAAGATTACCACAGTTCATATTGCTCACAGTTTACACTGCCAAGCTAGTCAGTCTCTAAGCTTTTCCCCCCTAACTTTTCCTCACAGTGCAGGTTAGACTAGTAATTGTTTTGCTATTTTTTAAACATTCTGTTTCCTCAAGCAGTGGTTTCAGATTTTCTACAGTGACTTGCTTGTTAGCTCCAGGTTGGGAAATCCCTGGAGAATTTGTGGGTGGAGCCTGAGGAAGATGGGGCTTGGGGAAGGGAGGGACTTCAATGGGATATGATGCCATAGAGTCCACCTTCCAAAGCAGCCATTTTCTCCAGGTGAACTGATCTCTGTCGTCTGGAGATCAGTTCTAATAGTGGGAGATCTCCAGCCACCACCTGGAGGCTGGCAACCCTACTAAGAGAATCCTGCACATCAGAATGGACCCCTGCCACAGGTTCAATGGAGCCATTCCAAGGACATGCTTGTGCGGAGCTGACCAGGCCTCTTAGGTCTTCCTGTTGGTCCATACAGTTAATAACATTCCCTTGTGGATGAGCATTGCGGGGAAATATCAGTAGCAGTGCACAAGACGAATCTTGGGAAACTTACCGGCTGTTATCAATCTATCTCTGTGGAAGACCCAACGGGTGCTCGTAAATGACTCTGCGTCTACATGGAGGGAAGTCTCAAGTGGAGTGCCACCGGGTCCTAGGCCCGGTGTTTAATGTTTTTATGAATGACCTGGAGGAAGACATAGAGGGGATGCTTATCAAATTTGCAGATGATACAAAGCTGGGTGGGATTGCTAATTCTGAAGAAGACAGAGTCAGGATTCAAAATGATTTAGATAGGCTGGAACAGTGGGCTGAGACAAATGAAATGAATTTCAATAGAGATAAGTGCAAAGTCCTACACTTAGGTACAAAAATTCAAAAGCACAGATATAGAATGGGAGGGACTTGGCTTGACAGCAGCACATGTGAAAGGGATCTAGATGTTATGGTTGATCACAAGCTAAACATGAGCCTGCAGTGTGATGTGGCTGTGAAGGAAGCTAATGCAATCTTAGGATGCATGAACAGAAGCATTGTGTCCGGATCACGGACGGTGGTAGTTCCGCTCTATTCTGCTATGGTCAGGCCTCACCTGGAGTTCTGTGTCCAGTTTTGGGCACCAAATTTTAGGAAGGATGTTGACAAGCTCGAGCGTGTCCAGAAGAGGGTGACCAGGATGGTGAGAGGGTTGGAATCCAAGTCTTATGAGGAAAGGCTGTGAAAAGTACGGATACTTACTGTTGATTTCAGCTCTCACATACTTTATTAGTTGAAGAACAAGACAACTAAGCCGGCTCGCAGGCCGGCTTTTATCCCCAAGTGACTCACACCCCAAACACACACACACCCGGTGATTCGCTATTTACATTGATTGGATTAACTCCTGCTCCTCCATTGGAGGGGAGTCAGGATCCACTAGTCCATTGTCCTTCGGGGCGAAGCTCAGGCCCTTCGCCTGGCCACATGGTGGACCGGTTGGAACCAGTCCAAGCACATGGCTGCCCGGAGCCCATGTTCTCAAGTGGATACATTACACCCCTCCCCCCTTGGTCCGATAAACACCCGCACACATAGTCTTTCAAATAGCTGGGGGGCCGCCGCGCTCGCGTGGAGCGGCGGGGCTCTGGCATGGGGGAACTGACAGCCTCTCGGGCGGCCGTGGGTACCGGTGGCCGCTCTGGTGTTGGAGGGACTGGGCTCACCATCTCGCCCGGTGTGTCATTTTTGGTTGCGGGCTGTCCAGAGTTGAAGTCCACTGGGATTTCCTCTGGTGCGTCCGCCCCCGCGTCTGGTTGAGCTGGCTCGTTCCACTCCTCCCCCTCATCCGGCTCCAGGGGTAGCACCTGGTGGCGTAGCTGATCGATGTGGCGATGCAGGATCTGGCCGTCTTCTCCCGAGACTTCATAAGACCGGGGGCCTCGGACCCATACTACTCGGGCGGGAATCCATGGGGGCCCTTTCGCGTAGTTCCGTGCGTACACCGGGTCCTCCGGGAAAAACCCTCGTGCTGCCGCTGGAGTTTCCGTGGAGGGCTCCTGTTCCGGCGCTCGATCGGGATGTAACCGGTCTAGCCTGGTGGTGAGGCGTCGGCCCATCAGTAGTTCCGCCGGGCTTCGGCCGGTTGTCGCATGGGGCGTAGTTCTCTGGCCGAACAGGAAGTGCGCCAGCCTGAAGCCCCAGTCAGTTCCTTCGGTCCGGCGGAGTGCCTCTTTTGCCGTCCTCACCATGCGTTCGGCTTGGCCATTGGTGGCGGGGTGGAACGGGGCCGACCTGATGTGGCGAATTCCGTGCTGACGGGTGAACTCCTGGAACTTCCCGGACGTGAAGGCCGTCCCGTTGTCGGTGACCAGGGTGTCGGGGAGTCCGTGCGAGCTGAAAATCCGCCACATCGCTCGGATGGCCGCCCGGGAGGAGGTGGATGGCACCGGCTCTACCTCTAACCACTTACTGTAGGTGTCTACAAGTATAAAAAACAGCTGCCCCTGGAACGGGCCCGCGAAGTCGAGGTGCAGGCGCGACCAGGGGTGGTGAGAGGATTCCCAGGCCCTGTCTGGTGCCACCGGGGGTGCGGGTCGGGAGGCCTGGCAGGGTTGACACCTTTTTACAACGTCCTCAATATCTTGGTCTAACCCTGGCCACCAGACATACCCCCGCGCCAGAGCCTTCATCCTGACTACCCCAGGGTGATGCTCATGAAGGTCCTTCAGTACCCGTGGCTGTAGTGGTTTAGGAATGACCACCCTACCTCCCCACATTAGGCACCCCTTATAGGTCGACAGCTCATCACGCCTTGTGACAAAGGGTGCAAACTCTGGGTCCTGTCTAGCTGTCGGCCACCCCCTCCCCACCCAGTTCAAAACCCTACAGAGAACCTTGTCGCGGCCTGTGAGACGGGCCACCTCCTTGACATGTACCGGGCGACCAGGCAGCGATACTAGGAGGGCGATGACGTGGGCGGGGGCCAGGTCCAGGTCCGTCGCGGGCAGTGGGAGGCGGCTGAGTGCGTCCGCGTGACCCATGGCCTTCCCCGGGTGGTGGGTGAGGGTATAAGAGTACCCCGCCAGGAATATGGACCAGCGGAGAACCCTGGGCGAGACCATCTGTGGTGTCTGTCTATCGGGCGCAAGGAGGCCCAGGAGAGGTTTGTGGTCCGTAAGGATCTCGAACGGGCGGCCATAGAGATAATGGTGGAATTTTTTTACCCCCGCCACTATCGCTAATGCCTCCTTGTCAATCTGCGCGTAGTTACGCTCCGCAGACGACAGGGTCCGAGAATAATAGGCGACCGGGACCTCCCGGCCATCCGGCAACCGATGCCCCAACACCGCCTCCACCCCATAGGGCGACGCATCACACGCAAGAACAACTGGTAGAGCCTCGCAGAAATGGTGCAGTACCCTGTTGGAGATCAGCAAGTCTTTTACCACCTGGAATGCTGCCACATGTTCCGGCTTCCAGGCCCACAGCGCCTCCTTGTCCAGCAGCCGGTGGAGGGTTTCAGCCACCGTTGCCTTTTGGGGCAGAAACACGTGGTAGAAATTCAAGAGGCCTAGGAAGGCCTGGAGTTCCGGTTTGGACGTGGGGACCGGGGCTTGTGTGATTGCTTTAATTTTTTCGTCCGTGGGGTGGATGCCTAGTGCATCGACTGCGAAACCCAGAAATTCAATGTGGGGCACCCCAGGAGGCATTTCTCCTTCTTCACCTTGAGGCCGGCATCGTTGAACCTCTGCAGGACCTGACGCAGCCGTTCGGCGAAGGCGGTGGAGTCCGGTGCCGCGATGATGACATCATCTAAAAAAGGCTGGACCCCTGGAATTCCTTTAAGGAGGGAATCCATGAAGGATTGGAAAATCCCGGGTGCCACCGAAACCCCAAACTGCAGTCTATTGACCCGGAAGGCCCCCTTGTGGGTGGTGATGGTTTGCGCTTCTGCAGCGGCCGTGTCCACTGGCAGCTGCTGGTAAGCCTGCGCCAAGTCCAATTTACCGAAAACCTTGGCCCCCATAAGGGAGGCCAGGACATGGCTCACTACCGGGACCAGATAGGCGTGGTCCTGCAGGGCCTTATTTATGGTGCATTTGCAGTCTGCACAAATGCGTATAGCCCCATTCGGTTTAATTGGCATTACAATGGGGGTTTCCCAGTGCGCTGACGCGACCGGTTCCAACACTCCTTGGGTGACCAGGTGGTTGAGCTCGGCCTCTATTTTTCCCCGCATGGCTATGGGAGGGGGCCGTGCCTTTATGCGGATGGGTCGTACGTTAGGGTCCAGATCCAGCGAAATTGGGGGCCCATTGTACCTCCCCAGGGTCCCATCGAACACTTTGGGGAAATCGCGGCAAACTGCCTCCCAGTCTGCGGTCCCGAGGTGGTTTACTCCCGCTATTTGGAGTCCCAAAGGCCCAAACCACGACAACCCCAGGAGGCTCGAGAGGCGCCCCTCCACGACCAGCAGGTCCAGCAAGCCCGAGAACCCTTTAAATCGGACCTGAAACTTGCCCCAGCCACGGACCGCCACTGGGTTTTTGTTAAAGTCCGTCAGTTTCAAACCCCATGGCTTGTGCAGTCGGGGTCCCCCCTTGGGGCATAGAGTTTTGAGGGTTTCCGTGGAAATTATAGAGAAAGAGGACCCCGAGTCTATTTCCATTTGGCAGGGGGACCCCTCTATTTGGACAGTCACATGCACCTTGTCCGGGCTTTCAGGGGGCAAGTTACATACCATCTGCCGGCGCTGGGTCGTCACGGTGTGCAGGCTTGCAGCGTCCAGTTGAGCAGTGGATCCCAGGCGCTTGCCCTTGGAGTGGCAGACTCGGGCGAGGTGTCCGGCCTTGTTGCAGGTCCTGCAGATGGCGTCCTGGAAACGGCAGGTCCGGTGCTCGTGAGCGTCGCCACAGCTGGCACAGGCAGCTGCGTTGGGCTGAGTTGGTGTTGCGGGGAGTCCCTTGTTGCGTTGGGTGCGTTGCTGTGATCGGCGGTTCACCTGTAGGACCTCCTCATCGTTCGAGTCATCAGAGGGGCCGGAGTCCTGGAGGCGATGGACCGTCTTTGGCCGGCAATCCGCGTGGGACTTCTCGTAGGCGGCCACTTCTTTGACGGCGGCCTCCAGAGTGAGGTCGTCCTGGCTGATGAGCCTGCGGCGCAGCTTCACCTGCTTCAGCCCCACCAAGAACTGGTTTAGGAGGGCATCTACGAGGTTGGGGAAGGCACACCTTGTGGCTGCGTGGCGTAGTCCGGCCAGGAAGTCCGGAGATGTTTCGTCGGGGCCCTGCGTTCTTGCGAAGAACTCCATTCGTTCCGCGAACTTGGTGGGCTTCAGGGCCAAGTGGTCGGTAAACGCCTTGACCAGCATCTTGTAGGTGGCGGCCGCGTCTTTTGGCAGGAGGGGGTTCACCAGGTCCTTCAGGAGGAGGTGTGCCTCGATGCCGCAGTAGCATAGGAGATAGGCCTTCTTCGTACCTGTATCCGTGATGCCATGGATCTCGAAGTGACGCTCCAGCATCTCGATCCAGGTCTCCCAGTATGCGGGATGGGAGATGTCGAAGGCAGGGAAGCTCTCGTTGCTAGCGGCCATTGCGCTCACCCGTGGAGGTCGCGGTTCTGGTGTAGAGTTGGTGGCGTTGGAAGCGAGGCTGCTCTCGGGGTCAGCGGTGCTAGGGAGCAGTGCGGTGCCCAGGAACCGAAGAGGCGGACACGAAGCTCGGCGGCGGCATTCGGTGCTTTCGGCATTGGGGCGGTCAGCGGTGCTCGTCTCGTGGTCGTTGTTCATGGAGGGAGTTGGCATCCCACCTTCGTCGCCAGTGAAAAGTACGGAGACTTACTAGTGATTTCAGCTCTCACATACTTTATTAGTTGAAGAACAAGACAACTAAGCCGGCTCCCAGGCCGGCTTTTATCCCCAAGTGACCCACACCCCAAACACACACACACACGGTGATTCGCTATTTACATTGATTGGATTAACTCCTGCTCCTCCATTGGAGGGGAGTCAGGATTCACTAGTCCATTGTCCTTCGGGGCAAAGCTCAGGCCCTTCGCCTGGCCACATGGTGGACCGGTTGGAACCAGTCCAAGCGCATGGCTGCCCGGAGCCCATGTTCTCAAGTGGATACATTACAGGCTGAAAGAGTTGGGTATGTTTAGCCTGGGAAGGAGAAGACTTAGAGGGGACATGATTGCAGTCTTCAAGTATTTGAAGGGCTGTCATGTAGAAGATGGAACAGATCTATTCTCTCTTGCCCCAGATTGCAAGACTAGATCCAATGGGTGGAAATTACAAGGGAGTCGTTACCGACTAAATATCAGGAGAAACTTCCTAACTGTAAGAGTGCTTGAGCAGTGGAACAGACTGCCTCAGGAGATGGTGGATGCTCCTTCACAGGACGTTTTCAAGTGGAGACTGAACGACCATCTTTCAGGTATGTTGTAGGTATGTAGGGCTATCTTTTGGCTATGCTCCTGCAGAGTGCAGGGGGTTGGACTAGATGACCTGCAAGGTACCTTCCAATATTCTATGATTCTATGACCCTCTGATAAGCTTCTGATGCAGTTTCAAGACCAATGGCCACACTGACTGAAATCTCAAAAATACATACATACATACAATCTGCTTATTCTGGAGTGTTCTTAGGAAAGCCGTAAATAACCATAGAAAGCAGGATTCAAGGTAACGTTAAGTCCTACAGTGAGGTTGTTCTTTACTTGTTTTTAATGGTATGTTCCATAGGTGGGGTTGTGGCTGGTGGCTGGAGATCTCCTGGGATTACAACAATTGATCTCCAGGTGACAGAGATCAGTTCAGAGAAAATGGCTGCTTTGGAGTGTGGACTCTATGACATTATACCACATTGAAGTCCCTCCCCTTCCCAAACCCTACCTTCCTCATGCTACACCCCCCAAATCTCCAGGTATTTCCCTACTCAGAACTGGCAATCCTATCCTTAGGGCTGTTTGTGGTAACTCTCCCTTCTCCTGTTCTTTATATACCTTGTAACCTTCACTCTAACTCCCCCCTTCAAACAAAGGCATTGTTTCTCTCCCCAACTTACTAAGGCTGCTTGCATCTCCTAGTAAAAATGACAAGGACTGAAGAACTGAACTTACTCATAAATTAAGACAGTGGTTGCTGATTAGCGAGCTGATTTAATCAAGCCAGAGTAGGTGATTTTTACATGCCTGGCGGTTTCGACTGATGGCTGAGGTTCATTAAGTCACAGATGCTACAATGACAAGAGGAATCAGGTAGTCCTCCCCTCTCCTGCCAATCATTTCCCTCCCCTGCCATATCCACACAAGCAGATACTTCATTTTAAGTCCCCACTGCTAACTGACACACCTTTCTTCAAGTCCCTGTTCTCAGTGCAGTGCAGGGAACAGAAGCTGGATGAGGAGAACACCCAGCATTGACATCACTGAAGTCAGTTTCATTTGTTTTTTAAGTGTAGGATTTTTCAGGTAGACCCTTTAAAGTGCAAAGTGTGAATGCAACACACAGGGTTTGCTAACTTATTTATCAAAAAAGATACACTAGTCATGGAGCTGTGATTATCTGAAGCATCCTGCGAAGGCCACACTTTGCCCAACTGGATTTGCCTCTGCATAATGTGGCCTTTGCCCTGAACGGAATAGCCCAGGCTAGCCTGATCTCATCAAATCTCAGAAGCTAAGCAGGGTCAGCCCTGGCTATGATTTGGATGGGAGACCTCCAAGGAATACCAGGGTCGTGACATAGAGGCAGGCAATGGCAAACCACCTCTGAACGGCTCTTGCCTTGAAAAACCCTTCAGGGTTGCCATAAATCAGAGGTGACTTGATAGCAAAAAAAAAAGGGGGGGGACTTTTAAGTAAAGCCTAGCCTACCTTGCAGGATTGTTTTGTGACAAAAGTACTGCAGCTTGGAGGAAAAGCAACATTCACTATAAACAATGGAAATGAGGGTTTGTGCTCACTGGTAACAGCGACAACAGTTACCACTTGCCAAATGGTAATTTGCCCCAGTTCTATATAGCATCCACTCACAAAGAAAGGGGAATTTGCTTTCCCGGAGTTCTGAGTTAGTGCAGAAATATGATATAATTTTCCTTATCACATGGGCAAAAAACTCGACAAACAGCTGGTTCCCATGTGCCTGCATACACCCCTTGATGAGTTATTCTTTGGGAAACAGCAGTCTGTTGTCCCACTAAGGGATGACTTGAAAGTGAGGAGGAATCTGGAGTGCAGACTTCACTTTAAAGAATAGTGATACCCCAATTCCTGCTCTGTTTTTCATGTGAAAGTTACCATCATTAAAGCAGGAGTGTACCAATGGAATCACGTCAAAGGCCACATTTACACTTTCATTCACTCAAGATGACTACATTGCTACAATAATCACAGAAAAAAAAATTGTTACCATTTTAACACCATGTTTTCTGTTTAAGTTGTTCTCTGTTTTGTCTCTGCACTTAGTAATATGCTATCTCTGCATCCTCACAGGTTTTCCTGAACTCCTTTCCCTCTTGGCTTGTCTCCCTGTCTGTATTTTGTAGTATTTCCAGTCCCTGTAATTATCCATGTCAGGTGTCCTTTTTTTCTCTAGCCCAACCCTGTATGAGAAATGTGTTCCCATTTCTCTAGCCTCTCTTTAGCTTCTGTGGCTCATAACACTCTCTCTTGGTGCTCTGCCTCCCCAGAAGCCATTCTTATTATTGTGACTCCCCCCTTTTCTGAATCCCTACTCCACTGTCCACACTTCTGTCTTACAGTCCCCTACCTCAGTCAATCCTAAAAGAAATCAACCCTGACTGTTCCCTGGAAGGCCAGATCCTGAAGCTGAAGCTCAAATACTTTGGCCACCAAATAAGGGAGCTCTCACTGGAGAAGACCCTGATGCTGGGAAAGATTGAAGGTCAAAGAAGAAGGGGAAGGCAAAGGGTGAGATGGTTAGACAGTGTCATTGAGGCAATGAACGTGAAATTAAGCAAACTCCGGAGCACAATGGATGACAGGAGGGCCTGGCGTGATGTGTTCCATGGGGTCGTGAAGAGTCAGACTCGACTATGTGACTGAACAACAACAACAACAACAATGTTTTAGGATGTTTATATCTCCTTGTTTTGCCTCACCATTGCTCACTGAGCTCAGCAGTAATATGGCACAAGTCCTTCACTCTCCCAGAAATTCACACATGGAGTCCCGGAAATCTAAGCCAATGGTCTATGCAGTGGGTGGGGGGGAAATGGCATCATCTCCAGCATGTGCCTTTGAATCTAGAGAGAGAGGGATCAATGCAGACACAGGCATGCTCTTGCTTACAGCTCTCCTTTTGATGAGTTCAAGCAGACTTTCAGTATTTCCACAAAGATGTGGGGCAGGGCCACAAAGAGTGGCTATTTGGAATTGTGCCAGAGGACTGCAAAGAGCAAGGGACAGGGTAGCATTTATATCATGATCCTTTAATTGTGCAGGCATCTCAGTTTGCTCTTTCCCTTCCCAGCAGGAAACAAATCCATGAAGAACTCTGAGAAATCTCTCAAATGTCACTGAAGAAAAAGCTTTAGATACTATTATGCCTGTTTCTAAAATAATGCACCTGAAGAAAAACTATTTGTTTCTATCCATGCCCATGCAATCCTTTCTTTCTTAAAAAACACTTTTTATGTTTAATTTTTAACTTTTTTTAAAATGTTAACAACAGCATAACAATTCTGTAAAAAGACAATGATTGTATAAAGTTGTGTGATCAAACAATGAGAAAACATTTTGTGGGTCTAAAGCTCTATCTTGACAAAGTATACAACAGGTTACCAGTGTCAAATAAAAACGAGACATTTTAAAGTCCACTGATAATAGGCAGTATATTGCTGGTGGGACTGCCACATGGTAACAGCTTTTTAGGAAAAATTATTTATTATTTAATTTATAACCCGCCCTCCTGCGAACGGGCTCAGGGCGGCTTACAGCAATGGCTCAATTGCCAATAAAACCGATAAAACAATGTACATGATTTCATAATAAGTTAAAACATAAAAACATAAGGTGCTATTCAGTTCTACAGTTCATTGCTTATGATGGCATATTAAGATGTCTCCGACTACTAGATTTCAGCTCGGTGTTGTTCCGAGTTGCTTGATGTAATGGGCCAGATGTTAAAACTGAGGGCCGGGCTCATTGATGGTAATGGTGGGGACGGCTTCTAATTGAAAGCATGGTGGAAGAGCTCCGTCTTGCAGGCCCTGCGGAACTGCAGAAGATCCTGCAGGGCCCTGATCTCCTCTGGGAGCTCATTCCACCAGTAAGGAGCCACCACTGAGAAATCCCTGGCCCTCGTCACGGCGAGCCTGGCCTCTTTGGGGCTTGGCAGGATCAAACGATTCTGTGACCCCGACCTCAGTGCTCTCTGGGGTATATGTAGGGAAAGGTGGGCTCTCAGGTATGTCGTACCCTGGCCATATAGGGCTTTAAAGGTAAGCACCTTGAAATGGATTCAGTATGCTACTGGCAGCCAGTGCAGGGCCTTTAACGCAGGCTGGATGTGCTCCCATCTAGGTAAGCCCAACAACAGCCTGGCCGCAGCATTCTGCACTAGCTGCAGCCTCCAAATTTGCAACAACAGCAGCCCCATGTAGAGAGCATTGCAGTAGTCTAGTCTCGAGGTGACCGTTGCATGGATCATTGTGGCCAGGTCATTGCGGTCGAGGAAGGGAACCAACTACCTAATCAGCCGGAGATGGTAGAAGGCTGACTTGGCAGTGGCTGCTACCTGGGCCTCCACTGTTAGGAGGGGTCCAGGAGCACACCCAAACTCCTAACCTCTGGTGCTGGCACCAATGATGCCCCATCGAAGGCTAGGAGTGGGGTCCCCGCCCGCGCACCACCCTGGCCCACGCACGGGACCTCTGTCTTTGCCAGGTTCAATTTCAGCTGGCTTAGCCTAAGCCAACCAGCCACAGCCTGTAACACACAGTCCAGATCTCCCGGACTGGAGTTCAACTGGTTGCCCAGCATCAGATAGAGCTGGGTGTCATCAGTGTACTGATAGCACCCCAGCCCATAAATCCGGACTATCTAGGCAAGGGGGTGCATATAGATGTTAAATAGCATTGGGGAAAGCACTGCCCCTTGAGGCACTCCGCACTCCAGCGGGTGTCTCCTGGACTGTTGCTCCTTGATTGCCACCCTTTGTCCCCGACCCTGGAGAAAGAAAGAAAGCCACTGTAAGGCAAGCCCCTGTATTCCCATGTTGATGAGGCAGCAGAGCAGCAACTGATGGTCGACCGTGTCGAACGCAGCTGACAGGTCCAACAACAAGAGCACTGCCACACCACCCCGATCCAGATGCCTCCGGAGATTGTCAGAGTGACAAGGGCAATCTCCATCCCGTGTCCCGGGTGAAAGCCAGACCGGAAGGGGTTGAGCGTGGAAGTGTCCTCAATAAAGCCCTGTAACTGTATTGCCACCTTCCTCTCAATTAATTTGCTGAAATAGGCAAATTCAGGGCTATTTTTGGGCAGGAACACACAGGAACGGCGTTCCAGCTGGCTCCCAAGTTGGCCATGCCCAGCAGGAACTCATTAGCATAACAGGCCACACCCAACAGCAGAAACTCATTAGGATTGGCTACATTAGGGCTGTGTGGTCTAACATGCAAAGGGTTCCTGCTCCAAAAAAAGCCCTGGGTTCTGACAACAAACAAGGTAAACAGAATAAGAAGCAAAAGGTGGATGTGGCTGGATGATCACACTTTTGGCAACAGGGGGTGTGGCCTAATAGGCTAATGAGCTGTGCTGTCATGGGTGTGACCTAATATGCTAATAAGTTTCTGCTGATGGGAGTGGCCTATTATGCTAATGAGTTCCTGCTGGGCAAATTATAGATTAAAAATATCATAGGCTACATAGTACCTATGCATTCTGAAACTATTTTATTGAATCTATGGGAAAATCCAGATATTCCACTCATAAGAAAAGACCTACTCTTTATTTTACTAGCAGCAGCTAAAGCCTTACTTGCCTCCAAATGGAAAAATAAGAACCTATTGTCGATTTCACAATGGTACAATAACATTTAGGATTTCTTCATTATGGAAAAGATTTCAGATGAAATTCTATCTATTGATAATTCAGACCAACTTCAATCTATTGATAAGCAATAGCTTCTTTTCTTGGACTATGTAACTAATAGAAATGACCCAGAGACAACCATACCAACTAAGTACACCTTTTGGACAGTGTTCTAATTGTATCACTATTTGAATCTGTTAAATGTAACCCTTTTTTATTCTATATGCAATGGTAAATAGGGATTGCAGAGTGTTCTGTGCTTTTACCTGCTGTATTCTGAGGCAGACATTCACCTTGCAGTACAATTTTACAACTTTCACCTTGCAGAAGAAAACCATACCTGTTGAATGTATGCCTGTCACGCAGTTTTAAAGGCATAGAACTACAATGAGAAAAACAGCAGACAGCCTTAGATTGTAGGCTACATTGAGGTTTGATCCTCCTCCTCAAAAGAAACTTTGATTATTGTCAAAACAGTACCCAAAGGTCAAATGTTCCACTCGGATGATCTTTTAAGATATTTTGATGACAGATATAGCCAGGATAGCCACATGGAACCTCCATATTTCAGAGGAATGTGCCACTGCATTAAGGTTGCCGGTCTTCAGGTGGTGACTGGAGATCTCCTGGGATTACAACTGATCTCCAGGTAGGGTTGCCATTTCCCCAGCACTGCTAGGGAAACTCCGATTTTGGGGGTTTCAAAAGAAGGAAGAGGACATTGGATTTATACCCCGCCCTTCCCCTCCCCCACAACAGACACCCTGTGAGGTAGGTGGGGCTGAGAGAGCTCTTGACAGAACTGTCCTTGAGAGAACAGCTCTGACAGAACTATGGCTTGCCCAAGGTCATCCAGCAGCTACAAGTGGGGGAGTGGGGAATCAAACCTGGTTCTCCCAGATTAGAGTCCACGCCAGTGGGGTTTTGAGGCTGGAAAAACAATAGAGTTTGCCCAAATATCAGAGCGTCCCTCGCATGATGCCCCTGCTGTGATGACATCACTTCGGGGTGATGTCACGGTGTTGTGGACATCCCCGCTCCCCAAAGTCCCCCACTCCAGGCAAGGTAAGACCTGGCAACCCTATCTCCCGGCAGCAGAGTTCCCCTAGAGAAAATGGCTGTTTTGGGAAGTCGACTGTATAGCCTGATACTTCGCTGAAGTCCCTCCCCTCTCTGAACCCTGCCTTCCCCAAACTTCACCCCTCAAGTTCCCTGGAATTTCTCAAGCTGAAACTGGCATGCTAATACCAGTTGATGGGGGGTGTGTGTGTGTGTGGCAGTCTGTAAACTTCCTGGAGGCATTTTGTTGGTTGCTGGGGGAAACAGGAAACTGGACCGAAGGAATTTTGCTCTGATCCCACAGTGGTCATGTTCTTTTGTTAATTCAAAGAATGCCTCCTTTCATGGTAAAAATATAACAAATAAATGTTAAATGACATGTTGCCTTTTAGTGTCATCCAAAAATCTGTAGGTCTTCTCACTAGGGTTGCCAGATCCTCCCTGGGTAGTGGGGGGTTGCCAGCTTCAGGTTGGGGAACTCCTGGAGATTTGGGAGTGGAACCTGGGAAGGACTTGAACTTCAGCAGGTACAATGTCATAGGGTCGACCGTCCAAATTATCCATTTTCTCCAAGGGGAACTGATCTCTATAGTCTGGATGTGAGCTGTAATTCCAGGGGATCTCCAGGGCCCACCTGGAGGCTGGCATCCCTACTTCTCGCCTTGCTTAATGGTAGTGTCTGACCAGATTCTATTGAATATTCTTCATCCACAAATTCCTTGTGACTTTCAATTCCTTTGAAGACTCACTGATGGGATTGTTGCTGATGGAAAGAAACAATTGAAGAGCGAATGTGAAGCCTGGCTGCAGTTGCATTTGATTTTCTCTTTACCCCTTTATTTATAACAGCCTGGTGAAGGAGTCCACCTTTTACCTCAACTGGTTTATGCTTGCTTACTGTTGAAGCTAGACAGAAAAATGATGTAGGACTCCATTAACCTGCGGAGGACCTGTGCTTTTATCTAGGAATCTATTGAAGTTTTGACTCGCACAGTTTCTCCTATCTGTTGCATGAAAAATGAATTGTTCAAGAGGGCTTTTTTACAAAGCAAATATGGCTTTAGTGTATTGCAATGGTTCAGGAAGAATGGTTTAATACAGGGAAAGGGACTGTGGACTAGACTACTGGGCATAGCACGTACTATCTGTTACTGTGTGTGCTATCAGATTATGTAATTTCAGCATTATTTAATATACTATGTTAATACTTATGCTTTGTTTCATGTTTTACAGATTTTTACTTGGTTTTAATTTCTGCAGTCCTAATCCTATTATGTTGCATATCGGATTCCAATCCTATTGACTGCATTGATTTACACTATGTAATCTTCCTTGAGTTTCAGTGAGAAAGGTGGACTATAAATAATGTAAATTTAAAAAAAACAGCCCAGGGTATATAGTCTCCATCATTTAAGGACAGCCAGATTTCTAAAGAGTGGGGGAATGGAGGCTTTTAACCCCTTTTTCATGCATGCTTGTGTTGACCTAGGGATTTGAAGTCCACATTAGTGTATTGAGAGGACAAACTCATATGCTTGCCTTCCTGGGACGAGGCTTCCCACAAATGTTGCTATTTCAATTGTTTCCCCCTCTTTGCATCCTGACCCTCACAGTTCTCTCTCCTCTCTCTGAAGACAATATGTTCAGCTTACAGGGTACCAAGACTGAGACGAAGACTTCCGTGCCAGGGAACGTTTTGTGAGGGAAACGGTCGATTGTGTGTGTCAGACACGGGGTTCCATATTTAGGCGGCGATCGTGGGGAGGAGGGAGTTTGGGCATGTGTTCCAGCTGGTTTATACACAGCCAGCGGCCACCCATGAGCTAAAAATGCTTGCGGATTTCCTGTTTGTTTCGAGTCTTGCGCGAAACGATCCTCACTCAAGGGAGCGTGGGGGGAAAGCCCACATTTCGGATTCTGACCATGTTTACGCTAACCTCTTCGAAACTGGTCTAGTGGTTTCAGCCTGTCACACAACACCTCCTCACCCCACACTGGTTTCCAGAATGTGGCCCCTACAATGCAATCCGAGCAGGAGTCTTCTTCTTCTTCTTCTTCTTTTTGGGAGGGAGGTGTTAGCGGGAGGATAGGATGCGGTAAATTTCATGGTTCCTAGACCGGGGAAGGTTTACACCTACAAAACGCCAGGACTACATTGGTGCAACGAGAGTAGCTAGCCATGTTCTCTCTAGGAAGAGCGGAACTCGGGGAAACCAGAATCTGCAAATCCAGTGTTTGTTTTTTTGTTTTAATTAAATTTCCCCACCAACCAGGAAATAAACGTATGGTAGTATTATATCGAATTCCGATGGACTGGCATAGTGCACATTGTTTTAAAAAAAACATGTAGACGCAATCAGGAAAATCAGTGTCTTATTATATATTTGATATCTGTAACGGTTTGTAAGAAAAGAGAAAATATGGATGGACACGGAAGCGAAGCCACCGCTCGGCACAGAAAGCCTGCCGAGAAGAAGAAAAAGACGGGTTAATAGTTGGTTTAATAATATATTTATACAAAAATGGGGAATGCAGCGTGGATAATACCAAGTTCCTTCTCCCTCCCCTGTCCTCTCTCTGTATATTAAATATGCTTTGCTTGTCAATTTCATAGCCTTGTGCATTTCTGCAGGGAAGACAGCCCCGCCCCCTGTGCGCGCAGGCGCGGCCAGCTTTAGGTTCCCGCAGGCTCAGCATTCAGTGACCACAGGCTGATTATTGTAGGTAAGGAATCAGATAAGAAAGTAATTTATAAACCTCTTTAAATCATCAAAATGCACCTCGAAAAGGGTCTGCTCCGTGCTCTGCAGACCTTTGCTCCGGTTTGCATGCAATGCATTGATTTGAAATTGTGACTGCCTGCTTTTGCAAGTAGATGTGCCAGCATTTTGGTTATTTTATTTTATTTTATTTAAATCCGAGGGGGACACGAATATCTTTCAGTTGTATTGGGGTGTACAATGAACAATGCAATAAAAAAAAATCAGAGCGAGAGAGACGGGCGGGGGGAACCCCAAATACTTGGTGACTGGGATATTGTGTGGACAGAGTAAAAATCCTAAGGGGGCTTTTTAAAATATTCCTCTTGCAGTTTCCATGTTTAAACGTGGGGGAGCTTAATATGAAATCTCCCCCCCCATCCCTATAAACACATGACATAAAAGAGTTGGAATGGAGCGATGGAGAAAGAGGGTAGCGAGATGTGTTCGATGATCTGGCACGAGAGGGAGGCAGAAGGGAGAGAAAGGGGTCGTTTTCGCAAACTTTCTCCTTCGCCTAATTTTATGTCTTCCCATAAAGGGAATATCTGTTTTGTGCAACAGAATAAAAAGAGTGAGAATTCCGCCATTTTGATATTTTTTAAAAAAGTAAAGGCTTTATGGATCGACGGGTTTGTAGCAGCCTCCCTCTCGGAGACGGACACACAGAGGCAGTGTGTGCAGCGAGGTGCAAACTGCCTCTTCGCCACCTCTTTATTTAACATCTTGGCTTCTCACGCGTTCAAGTGAATGTTTGCTTACCAACAACTCCGTGCAGTCCAGCTACTTTGTTGCGGGAAGGTGCAGAGACAAGTAGCAATGCAATATGTCTCTTAGGGGTGGCCTTCCTTGGAGAAATCTACCCAAGTTTTTTTTTGTTTGTTTGGGGGCTGAGTTTGGCTTTGTGTGTCCCTGTACTGCCATGTCGTTTGTAAGAGGTGAACAGATTTTGTTCTGCAAATTAAAACATGGCTTTTCTAAGCCTCCCCTGCTTCCCCCCAGCAATAAAGGTTTCTGTGTATGGGGTTTTCCCTGCCCCCTCTCTTTATTATCTGATCCCAGGTCATTTTTCTAGGGAGGAAGGTTAGTCCAGATTCAGGCAGGTGCTGCTGGACTCTTACCATTTCAGGGTCAAGCATATTTCTCTGAGACCATTTGAAGGAGCTGTTGGTTTGCTTAAAAGCAGTAGTGTGAGGTGTGATCATCTTGCTATTTGTGAAAATCAGCTGGAGAAATTGTCCTTTGTAATGGACTGAAGGTACTGGTTACTTGCCCAGCTGGGATCTGGGATAAAATGTTGGCTTCCTTTTTTCATCACCACTCCTAGATCAACACCACCCCACTTTCCAAAATGCTTTTCAGGATCACATAGTGTGAATTTCTAAAGCTTCAGTTTAGAACTCTGCATTATTAATAGATATCCCTGCCAAAAATGGCTAAAAGCTAAGAAGCCGGAGGGTACGTAAGAACAGCAAATGCTATCAAAACACATAATAATCAGAAGTTGAAGTAATCTTGATGGCGATGTCATAAACATTCGTAAATTAGAGTGCAGGCAGCCCATTTGCAGTTTATACAATCCCAAAACATTTACTACATCTAAAGAATAATTTGTCCCCAAATATCTCTTGTTAGCCTTCTAAACGGAGAAACAGAAATAGCAATGATGAATGTTGAATAATTGATTTTTTAAAAATTAAAAAAAAACATAAATCACAGGAATTAGCTTTGGAGCACTGTACTGACATGTTAACACACTACACCAATTTGTAGCAAAATGATATAAACTGTAAGTATGGACAACAACTTGAATTTAGAACAGTATTTGCCTTTCTGCTACTGTTCTGATGTTGGGTGTATCTTTGAACAAATAAATATTACTAGACATTTGTTGCCACAATTATGGGGGGGGGCAAAAGATTTCCATCTGTGTCCTGCCCTCTCCCTCCCTGCCACCCCAAGAATTGGTTAACAGGGTGTTTGCATAGATAGAGATATTGAAAGTTAATATTTACTGAATAAACATGCACGCGGGTGGTGTTTTTTTCACCCCATCAACTTTTGCTGCTGTGTTACTGAATGGGAGATCAATCTTTCTGAATGAAGACTTCTGTGCACCAACTCTTGTCGTGGCTTAGATGAGTGAGGTTTGAAGACTGAGCTATGCCATATTGATAGTGTTTGAATTCCTTTTAAACTGGTGATTGTTTATTTAGATTTACAACCTGTCATTTCCCAAGAATGCAGGATAAATTACATTATAACACAGCGTGAACGGAATCCCGGCTTTGCAGAAGGGAAATGGAACCACATTGTGGACACAATAACAAAAAGGCTGCGGAGCAGCTTTGAAACTAACTCTTGGGGAAAGCTGGCAAGATTTAGGCAGCATCTGGTTTGGGATGGCTTATCCCTATGCGATACTAGGGTAAATATTCTGCGTTGTCTAAATGGGGGTCGCTTGAGCCTGAAAATGAGGTAATGGCAGATGAGAACTGTTCTTTGTGGAGGCCAAAGGTTCCTAGGGCAAAAAAGTGTGCGCCAAAGGTGATTGGAGAAGGAGAGAAAGTACCAATATTTATATGAAAATAGTTGAAGACCTTGAGATGGGGGAGCTGAAATTGTTGGTGCTCAGTGACTAGTGGGTAGTTTAGAAATCTGCTGAAATAAAGAAAAGCAGTTATCTTTGAATATTAACTTTTTTTTGTGAGTATTGTGTGTGTGTGTGCCTGGAAGTCATGGCTGACTTCTAGCATCTCCTACTGGAGCTTGGATGTTTCAGAGAGGAGACTTACTATTGCCTGCCTCTGTGTCCCAGCCCTGGTATTCCTTGGAGGTCTCCCGTCCAAGTACTTGCCAGGGTCGGCCCTGCTTAGCTTTTGAGTTTTGATGAGATCGGGATTGTCTAGGCTACCCAGGTCAGGGCAACTATTAACTTTTTAGAAGGACCCGTTGGGGATGGTATTGCTCTCTGTGTCACAGAAGCTGTAGATTCAAATAAGCTTCAAAATGCAAGAATATTAAGCTCCCACATAGAACCTCTACAGGTAGAGAGCTGATGTGGTGAAATTAGGGTTGCCAGCTGAGTGTTGGTGACCAGGGGGAGGTTTATGGGATGAACAGGTAAAGGGGGGACATAGACATCACTGCATTGGTGGAATGTTCTAGAATTCCACCAAACTCCATAGAGTGTTGTGCCAGTGTTATGATGCCACTTCCTGATTTGCCAGAAGTGACAAGATGTCTCCCCACCCCATTTTTCCCTGCTGCTGTGCTGTACTGAGCAGTGACAAGCTCCCAGGCATTCAAGGCAAGAGGTTTTCCCTTAGATGTACTGTATAGACTAGATGGGGTCAAATCCCTGTTTGGCTTCCCAGTTCACTGGGGACCTTGGGACAGTCATCCTTTCTCAATTAAACTTGCCTGACAGGATTATTGGGAGGATAAAAGGGAACAGGAGAGATCCATGTCCATCACTCTGAGCCGCTTGGAGGCGGGTGGGATAAAAAAAGCTAGCTAACATTTGCTTCCAGGTCTTCTTCAAGGTGCTGGTATTGGCTTTTAGAAGAGAAGAGATTGGATTTATACCCTGCCCTTCACTCAGAGTTTCAGAACGGCTTACAAACTCCTTTCCCTTCCCCTCCCCACAACAAACACCCTGTAAGGTGGGGCTGAGAGAGCTCTGACAGAAACTGCTACTGAGAGAACAGCTCTGACAGAACTATGGTTTGCCCAAGGTCATCCAGCAGCTGCAAGTGGAGGAGTGGGTAATCAAACCCGGTTCTCCCAGTTTAGAGGCCGCACACTTAACCATTACATCCCATATTGCTTGGGATCTGCATAGTTTAAGTTCCACCTCCTTCCGTACAAACCTACCCAAACACTAGTCATCTTCAGAGGTTCTGCTTTGGTCGACCCTATCATTTGAGGCTAGATGGTGGCAACAACCCAACAAAAGGCCATCTTGGTACCAAAACTGTGGAATTCCCTCTTCAGGGAGATTAGAATGTCCCCCTCTATCATCCTCTTCTGCCAGTGAGTGAAAACGCTTGTTTTGTCCTGTGTTCCCTGCCTGACCCTTCTCCTGATTTGTTACACTTCTTGTTTTTATGTATGTACTGTTTTAAAAATTAGTTTTAATGTCTTTCACAGCTTTGAGAGCCCTAATTGTGCAGAAAGGCAGTATGTGAATGTTTTAATAAATAAATGAAATAAGGATAAACAGTGTCCAAATTTAGTTCATAACTGGGGATGTACTATCGCCCTACCAGTCAGAAGTCAGAGGATGATCTTGAGATGGGAAAGGAAATAAGGGAGGTAACCAAAGCAGAAATGTTGCAATAATGGGTGACTCCAGTTACCCTCACAGTGACAAAGAGGCAATTTTCTGGATACCATAAATGACTATGAAATAGTCATGGAGACAGCCCTGGACTTTCATGGTAACTGGTACTCAGGATGTATTATGTAATGTAAGCATTGTTGAACGAGTTGGGAAAAGTGACCAGAGAGCTATTAAATGTAACATTCATGTGTGAAAAATTGTGATTTTAGAAGAGGAAACTTATATAAAAATGGGAAGATTAGTTAAAAGGAAGCTGAAAGGAGGTAAAATCTCTTCAGGATGCTTGAAAGATATTTAAATCTGTGGTAGCTGACAATGAAGAAACTGAAATTGTTCAAGATTTTCTATTCCTTGGCTCCATCATCAACCAAAAGGGAGACTGTAACCAAGAGATCAGAAAGAGATTGCGAATGGGAAGGGCAGCAGCCATGGAGAAGCTAGAAAAGATTCTTAAGTGTAGCGATGTGTCACTAGTGACCAAGAGCAAGTTAATTCATGCCATAGTATTCACCATTACTATGTATGCTTGGAGCAAGGCTGTTAATGATAGGGCATTAATTCATAGGGCCTCCATAAACTGGAGGCGACTTGATGGCACTTAACACGCACAGCTGAAAGGAAAGGAACCATCTAATATCAGCATTTGTTTAGCTGCAAAGTAAAGGAAGCCATAAAAGGTAAGAAAGCTTCCTTTTTTAAAAATGGAAACTTTTCCAAAACAGGGAGCACAGGCTAGGGCAGAACAAATGCAAGTCCATGGTAAGGCAAGCAAGACAAGAATTTGAGGAGCATGTTTCTAAAAACATTATGATAAATAAAAATAATTTTCAATATATTACAAACAGGAAAGAGACAGTTGACAAAGAAATGAATAGACAAGGCAATTGCTGTGAAACTATGTGGAGTGGGAGGGTTACCTACTAGGGAGTGTGTGTGTCAAATAGAAGAAATGAAGCTTTAGGGATGCATTTTGAAATCTGAAGGAAAGGGTGAGCCAATATTTGGTTGGGCAAAGAATCTTGTGTAAATTTAGCAGACATGGAATAAGAAGCCAGGTCCTTTTCTAGATTCATTAATAATAATTAAGTGCCATCAAGTCTCAGCTGACCTATGGCATCCCCCTCATGAGGTTTTCAAGGCAAGAAAAGACCAGAGGTGGTTTGTCAGTACTTTCCTCTGTTCAGCAACCCTGATTTTCCTTGGTAGTCTCCTATCCAAGTACTAACTATGGCCAACCCTGCTTAGCTTCCAAGCTCTAATAAGCTCGGGCTGCTCTGGACAACTGGTTAAACAGGAAGTGAAAGGTAGAAATAAATGGACAGTTCTTACAATGAAGGAAAGAAAACAGTGGGGTACCTCTCTGGGATGTATATTAAGGGTCTGAACTATTGAATTTGTTAATAAATAGTGTTGGATCCCAGTAACAGAAGGGGAGGGGCAATTTCTGCAGATTCCTCCTTCCAGCTGTAGACCCCACTCATGTCTCTCTTTGGGATTCTGTGTCCCCTAGAAGCTGTATTTCATGGAGGTTGGTGTGAGCTGCAGTGGGAGGGGGAAGGAAGTACAGTTCCATTCTGCTAATGGAAAATTTAGTGTGGCTCCAACCTATGAACTGGAATCAGGGATGAGCACTGAATTGGTTAGGTCTGTGGATTAAACTAAATTATTCAGAACAGTGAGAAGCAAAGAGGATTGCAAGGAACTCCAAAACGATTGCTTCAGATTGGATGAACAGGCAACAAAGTGGCAATTGAGGTTCATTGTAAATTAATGTAAAGTGATACACACAGGGAAGGGGAAAAAATCCCAACTTTGTTGATGGAGTCTGACCTGGTGTTGATTTGACAGGAAAGATAACTTGGGGCTGTGATAGATAACTTAGTGAAAATGCCTATTCAGTGTGCATCTCACTAAAAAAGGCAAATTCTAAACTAGGGATTTTTAGGGAAAGGATTTAAAACAAAGTTTCTTGTAGAGCTGTATAGTGTGGCTTCATTTGCAATATTGTGTACAATTCAGCTTGCTCAGTCTCAAATACAATACCATGGAGCTGGAAGGGGTGCAGACAAGGATAAGCAAAATGTTTGATGCAATAAGGAATGCTAAAAAGATTGAGCCTTTTCAGGTTAGAAAAAAGATGACCATAAGAGAAGCCAATGTTGGATCAGGCCAGTGGCCCATCCAGTCCAACACTCTGTCACGCAGTGGCCAAAAATACCAGGTGCCATCAGGAGGTCCAGCAGTTTATAAAAGTATGCATGGTGCACATAGTACTAGAAGGCAAGGGGATCCAGTGAATGTGAGGGGCTGCAGAGTCAGCACAGAGAAAAGAAAGATGTTCTAACAAAATATCATTAACTTCTGACTTGTTGCACAAGAAGTATCAATCGCTGTGATCTCACATGGCTTTAGAAGGGTAGGTTCAAAACTGGCTATTAGCCATGGTGGCTAAATGGACCATCCATGTTCAGAAACAGAGTAGCTCTATAGTTGCTGCCCAGCTACTGGCGAACTTGGCGACTGTGGCAAGCATGATAGAGGATTAAAAGGGCCACTGGCTTGATCTAGCAAGGGTCTTTTATGTTCTTTAAGGACAGTTCCACAGCTGCCCACTGAGCTTCATGGCACAGCAGGGATTTGAACTTATGTCTCTTATGAAATCTACCTTACATCCCATTGCCTCTCATTGTATGATAAGAGATGTGAAAAAGAAGAGAGGCACCATTGTGGAGCGTATCTCTCATAGTAAAATGTAATAGCATGCAGTCTTTTTTTAAAAAAAAATTCTAATAAAAACAAGCATTCTTATGCATCCTTCTCCCACTGAAAGTCTTTGTCTTGTCAGTGCTATTGTTCCATTTCAGATAATGTGAACGTGCATTTTTTTAAAGAACAAACCAGTGTTGGTCTCTCGAGGTCTCAGTATACCAACTACTGTAGTTATATTCGAGCAGTGCTTTGAAAAATTGCTAAATTACACATGACAGAACATTGCTTTACTGTTAGAAGATTGAGTTGTATATGTAAGTACCTGAGTCACCTTCAGTGGCCTATACCATCACATAGTGGCAGCTGAGCTCTGGCTTCACTCAGAGGGTATGTGCAATCCTAGGTAACTCTAGGCAAAATTCATGGGGAAGCTTTCATAAGCAAGTTCCATTGGAATGTATGGTCCATTACCTTTTGTATGAATTACTCATTAGTTAAAAACTGGTTATGCTTTCTGTTCAGAGTTTGGTGATTTACATCTCAGTCTTAAGCATAACAGGTTGAATGTGACTGATCATTCCTGCTTGTGGAAAAGGGGGGGGGTATTTTGGCCAGTTTTCCTCTCCCTCTGCAGAACTCTGATTTGCCTCTCATATTTTGGGGGGGAGGCCCCCTACCCCAAGGAGCAGCATTTTGGGGACATCAGTGACCTGCAGTTTGGGGAGGGGGGAGTTGAGTTCTGCTAACAGAATAAAGTCTCCCATTAGTGGAAATGATCGTGGGATTCAATGCATTTATTTGAAATTGAACCTTTAGTTAAATTGGGACTTACTTGCAAGTAGTTTATGCGTAGCACTGTAACCTTAAAATTAATCCCAAATTATTGCAAATGTTTGGCCTCAGTCTCTTTTACTTAATTTTAGAACTTCTGGGCCCCCTCTGTATTCAGACACTAGTTTAGTACAGAATAAGCAATATAATTGTCTATTTTGATGAGAAAAATTACTAGATAGCCCACAGGACTGTTTTAATTCTATGTAAATAACATTTTGGCCTAGCCAGACCTCTGGTTGCTCAACAGGTGTGTCAGATGCAGGTGTCTCATCCTGTTGATTGCAGTGACTTACACTGTGTAATCTTCCTTGAGTCCCAGTGAGAAAGGCTGACTATAAATAAAGTCAAAATAGATATCCCTCAGACTTTTGTGATAACTGATAGTGTTCAGAATGTGCAGTCCCATAGATTTCTAAGCATTTTATGCACAAAGGGGGTTTGAGGATTGTGGCTCTTTGGTATTGCTAACAGATGGATTTTAAAGACAGCATGAAAATGTTTATATAAAAACAGCTGCTTTTATTAAGATAGCTGCAAAGAAATTTGTCGAGATATTTCTGGAGCTGTGAGGTTTTACTAAAGTAATTTGAACAAAGTTCGCCCTGTGGCAGAGGGCCTGTTTCTCAGAAATTATAGACTTTCCACATGGCTGATTCATATGTTACGGAATACACAGGTTGGATGTGGGATCATGAGTGGAGGGTTTTGAATTCCTTTGTATGCAGTGCCCAATTTAGATTGGGATCATGGGGTTATGTGGAAATAGGGGTTCAGTCTCCTCCCATGCCATTGAGACCTGAAACATTCTGGGAGGAGTACTACTTGGCCCATTGGAGAAAAACACATATAGCCCAGGTTATATGTGGGTTTCCACTGTGAACCAGGTAGCACCTCCCAAAACTGTTTCAGGTTGGGAAAACAGCGAGGGGGTAGGGGAAGAGGTTGAATCCCCCTTCTCCATGCTAGTCACAATCCTAATCTGCATTGGGCATCATGTACATCGAAGGACAGCACGCAACTCACATCTGACTTTTACACAGTCTTAGGCCCCCAGACCCAATCTGTGTACTCTGTAACATGAATCAAGTCTGTAGGGTGGGTAATTTTGGGGCAGAACATATGAAGCTTTCTTATACTAAGCACATCATTGGCCCTTCTAGTCTAGTGCTATCTAACTGGTGGCAGCTCTCCGGGGCCTCAAGAAGAGAAGAATCTTTTCCAGTACCTGTAATGTGAAGAAGAGATCCTGGGATCTTCAGCATGCACTATGCTATTTAATTATGGTCCCTCCCAAGATAACAGCTGCGGCATTGTTATAAAGACACATTTCTGTTACATTTCAAGCCAGGGCACTATAGGAAGCTTGGACCTGTTTACAGTTTTAAGATAAAATGCATTGAAATCAACCCCAAACTGGTTATTTCTGAAACAGGGAAAGTATTTGCAAAGCTTTGTATGCTCTGTGATTAATACATATGTGTTATGCATCACAATAACAACCCAGTATTTTAAAAAGCAATATTGTATTATCTGCATGAATCATACTTAAGCAAATCTGGATAAACTTGCTCATGGTACGTAACCTATACTGTGCTTGTTAGAGAAAAGAACAAAGTTTTCGAGACTTCATCAGGAATTGTCCCTATGCTTCAATACCTGTTTATGGAGTAGAAAACTGCATTTTAAAAAATAGCTGAGATTGTCAGGTTGTTGAATTGTGCATACAATAACAAGGCCCATGCTGTGAACACAGCTATAAGTACTGAATGCTCCTTTCTCACAGGTCCAGTGTGAAAATAAAAGTTAATGCATATTACCACATTGATGTAGTGAGAATAGTTAGGTTTAGTTGCACTCATGAGGAAGTGGTCGTGTAACTGCTATGCATTAGTATGGCTTGCAACTCAACCCAGATTTATTGTTCCATTCCTCAGTCTTTTAGCGGTTTTGCAGTGGTTCAGTTATATTCTCATTCATACTACATGGGTCAGAAAGGTCTTGCATTATCCACTATTTGCATTACCTCTGCTAATGGGCTAATGGGCACATCCCACCAGGAAGTTCTCAGGATCAAACCCCACTGAAATGGTTGCTCCTTAAGAGCATTGAAGAACATTTTGGTGGATTATACCCTTACTTGGATACTTAAAGTGGAAGTAGGAGGTCTTGTCGCATGAGAAGATATGATTAGCGCTTCCCATTATTCTTTTGCTACCTGTTAGCTTAGGCAAAGGAGAACATGCACGGGTATATAATTACAAGTCTGTTGAAATGAAGTCCCTGACCTAGATGGTCCAGGCTAGCCTGATCTGATAAGAGCTCAGAAACTAAATATGGTCAGCCCTGGTTAGTATTTGGATGGGACACCACCAAAGAAGTCATGCAGAAGAAAGCAGTGCCAAACCACCTCTGGCACTCTCTTGCCTTTAGGGTTGCCAACCTCCAGGTTGTGGTTGGAGAACTCCCAAAATCACAACTGGTTTCCAGACAACGTTGTAAGTTCATAAATCAGTTGTAAAGTATTATTAAAAGGTGTGGAAACCCTGAAGAAATTCCAAAACCTTCATTTTTTCCCTGTTTTCCCCTGAAGACTTCAATAGAAAAACTGGAACTATCAGGAAGCATTGAAAAAAACTGTTCCCCCCCTATTTTAGAATGAGAGAAATAAGACAAAGTTTTACTCATTCAAAATGTGTAATATGAAGATTTTTATGTAACACAATCCACAATATTAAAGAGTATATACTGTACAGTATTTTCAAGGATATGTTTATTGTTTAAATATTATTCACTTTGTCCACAATTAATATGCTATGTGTAAGAATGATAGAATATCAATATTTCTGATAGTAGAAAGCAACTATTTCTGTCCAAATCATAGTTACTCTTGTTTGTTTTCTACAAAATGTGTAGTTTTCATTTTCACCTTTTATTTTTTCCCTACCTGCCTGATGGTGAAAATAAATATACATGTGCTAAGGTAGCATAAGGCACAGACATTTCTACTGCTCCTCCCCCTGTCCCCATGGGGTGTGTGCCACACTGGAAGATTTGCCTTGCACCCACTTTTGGATCACAGCCCACAGGTTAAGAACCACTGACTCACACAGAATTTGAGATCGTGGCCATCCCATGTTTATGGTCTCTGGTGTCCCTACAGAATGTCAACTTTCATCTCTAAGATGATCAATAAGAATTATTTATATAATTGTATGCACTTTGCCCAAATTGTGATACGTTGATTTTGTGTGTGCATTTGTGTGTATGTGTGCATGCATGCATGTAACAACAGTCTTCTAAATGCTCTATTTAATGTGGCCATGAACAGCCTAATTCGGAAATATAATCTCAATCCTCACTGGAGCTATGTTTTGACAAAACTGTGCCAAAATTTTCAGTTTGCAATGGTTTCATCTGATAGCCACCTAAAAAAAAGTTTGTGTAAAATCAATGCTGTCAGCTTCCATGGTAGCTTATTAGTTATAGCCTTAAGGTGTCCCAGCATCACACACAGACCCACAAGTTCCTGAGAGCCAGCACCCCTGCTATAGGCCCCTCTTTATGGCAATGTGTATTTGCTCCAATGAGATGTTGATCAGAATATATCCTTCGTATGCTGTATGTATACATAAAGACCAGGTTTTACACTCTGATAGGCATGTGCAGGACTCCAGATCTCAGCTGGTACTCCATAGACTTTAAGGAAAGCAATTGTTTGTGTAATTAATCCATACTATAGGCCTTTGTGTGATAGGGTTGCCAGCCTCCAGGTGGGACCTGGGGATCCCCTGGAATTCCAGCTTATCTCTAGACTATAGAGATTGGTTCCCCTGGAGGTTAGACTCTGTGGCACTGTACTCCACTGAGGTCCCTGTCCTCCATGGGTTCCATCCCCAAATCTCTAGGAGTTTCCCAAACTGGATCTGGTAACCCTACCCCCCTGTCCCCTGCCAGTGGCCAGGGAGACCTGGCAACCCTATGTGTGGATAGTAACAAAGGAATGGTGTATATTTAAAAGTTTTAATATTTTAGCTAAGACAGTAATGGCACATTACAAAGTTCACCTTAAATTTGGTCTCCTCTGTAAGCACATGATTCTGTAGCTACTCCCAATTGCTAAATGGGATCTTTTACTGGTTGTCTTACAGTTCTACACTGTGTGTGTGTACGCAAAGTGATGGATGGGCGAGCAGAGATGGAGGTGATAAGAAGCACAAAAGGGAATGGAACTGGGGAGGTCAGTGTCCACTTGGTTGAGAATACAGTGCAAAATGCCCACGTACCAGCAACAGCTTTCATCATACCAGGTAAGTGCTCAAGAGCCTGAGGCCTAGCTACTGTTCTACATGCAGTGGTTTTTCAAATGTCTCCTGTTGCTGCCTGATATCCAGGCAAGCTGGTAACCCACTTCTTCTGCAGAGATGTTGGCTTTTGTTGCTTTAGTTCACTTTGCAGTTGAACCCATTTACAATATGAACACTGATCACAGATGCCCTTCTTGGTTCAGTATACAGCACTGTGCACTGCTCCATCGGATTCCCCCCCCTCCAGTTCTCTCCGAGGATCACAAGCTCCTCTCATACCTGATGGGGACAGCCCATTTACTCGAATGTAACCTGGAAGGTACTGCCCCAAACTGGATGGCCCACGCTAGCCTGATCTCATTAGATCTCGGAAGTTAAGCAGGGTCAGCCCTGGTGAGTATTTATTTGGGAGACCACCAAGAAATACCAGGGTCGCTATGCAGAGGCAGGCAACGACAAACCACTTCTGAAGTTTCTTGCCTTGAAAACAGTACTGGGTTTCCATAAGCCAAGTGCGACTTGATGGCAATTTCAACCAACTGACCCGGAAGGCTGGGAGTAAAGTAGAAAATGAGAACCTGAGCCAGAGCTGGAAATAAGCAAGGTGAAAGCTATGAAAGGCAAATGTTCTGGGAGCACTGACAAATATACAACTACACCAGAGAAATGAAGCAATCTTTAGAGGCTCAAATATGCTGTGTATTTGTCGATCACAGCACACTTGATATGAGGCAGAGAGAATGTTTCTTTTATGCAACTTAATGAGGCAAGAAAAAGCAGTTTTAGGCTAGAAGACCATAGTTTGATCAAACCCCAGTTAATTTTGCTGTCTGAATGCAAATAATCCAACAAACTGAAGTTTATCAGTTGGCATCAAACCAGGATTGTAGAAAAGGGCTTGTAGCTGGTTCATTGATGCACAGTTAATACAAACTGTGGTTTGCTGGGATGTCTAAATTAACAAACTGTAGTTTCGTTGAGTAGCAGCAGCCCTTCCACTTGCCTGGCCACCATGATGGCAATATAGATAAAATGTTCTCCTTGCTGGGAGGCAATAACAAAAAGCATAACAAAAAGCATAATAAAAAGCAAAACAAACCAAGGTTTATGCTTGGTATCTTTGTTATTTGTGGCTTGTTTCATCCATGGTTTATGAAACAAACTGTAGTTAGTGAACAATACAGGTTGATGAACCCACAATCTGTTGCACAAATCACAGCTGGAACAAACCACAGTGTATTGTGCTGTCTGAGTATAGCCAAAGAAAGCTGGCAGTATCATGCCCATCAAGCCCCTCCCCCCATTGTCTGATCCATCCAATAGTGGCAATGCAGCTATATAAAACTGTATAAAAGGCACGGGAAGCCTTGACAAAGTACCTGAATAATTGACCTTACATGTAATGTGGTTAAATCTGACTGCTTCTCCTGTGGGACATGTGAAATATGCGCATCTGAATACGAAAATGTCGTACTGCTTTCTTTCTCTCTTTGCAAGCAAACACAACCACTGTAAACCTTCCTACAAGCACCTTAGAAATCCAGCGATTCCCTCGGGAACCCCAGAAAAACCTGGGGGCAGAGAGACAAAAAGAGGGCACAGGAAGTGAGCCAATCACTGCAACAGTCATTCCCCAGATCAGTGGAGTACAGACCTGCAACACTATCCGGGTTCTGGAGTGGAAAGATGGGGTAGCCACACTGCCTGGAAGCAATCTAAGGGTAAGTGGATAGCCTGCTTAATACTGTTCTCAGTCATCTTTTGCTTGGCCTGGGGAGTTTTTGAGCATAATACTTGGCTAATGAGTAGCGCTGTGACTCTTTTAAGGCTGTGCAAAATGTTCTTCACAGTGGGAGGACTCAGTCCTTGCATTCTGAGGCCTTGATGAAGTTCTGTGGCCCCGTCTGAAACAAAAACCAGCTTTGTAGACCATCCCTTGATTAACCAGAACACTTGGTTAACTGGCTTCCTAAGTGGGTGGTAGTCCTGACCTGGATAGCCCAGGCTAGCCCGATCTTGTCAGATCTGGGAAGTTAAGCAGGGTCAGCCCTGGTTAGTATTTGGATGGGAGATCACCAAGGAAGTCCAGAGTCATGACATAGAGGCAGGCAATGGCAAACCACCTCTGTTCATCTCTTGCCTTGAAAACCCTACAGAGTTGCCATAATTCAGCTGTGGCTTGATGGCAAAATATCTCTATATAAGTGGGTGGTGGATGCAAGCTCTCCCCTCTTGGTTCTGGGGATGATAAGTTTGGAGCCCCTCGCTGCTGCTTGGGTGGTGCAGACAACTGAGTCAGCTGCAGCATCCTTAGCCAGGCAAGTAAAGAAAGAAGCTTGCATCTTACCAGAGTTGTGCAGATGCTTGAAAGTGCCACGGGCTGGGGAGCCCTGCAGGATCCTGGAGAGCAGCTCCTGCCTTGGCTGGCCCCAAACATGGCTGCCCCTTTCTGCAAACCTGCCTCTGGCCATGGGTGGGAAAGGTGGGGAAGGTGAGTAGTCCATGGTGCCAAAGGCTGGGCTGGCTGGCAGCAGCGCCAAATAGGTGGTGGTGGAAAAGGCTCTGGGGCCTAGGCGCAGCAGCCACCTGTTCCGTTGCTACTCATTTGTACTGTTCACAATGTACATTGCCCTGAGTTCCTTGGGGGACAAGTGAGATACAGAAGTGACAACACCATCTTGTTTCCATTCCGACACAATACAACTGTTCCCAAATGTGTGTCTCCCCCCCACTTGGCTTCTAATCTTCTGTCCCTTTTCAATGCAGTTTCGAATAAATGAATATGGGACACTAAAAGTGGTCAGTACTGACAAGCTGTCACCTGTGGAGCCCCTCAAGGAGTGCCATTTGGAAAGAGATGGGGATGTTGAGATGGCCCCTGCTAGCAAGGACAATCCTGCTGTGGCTCAAGGTGAGATGGCCTCTCTGGCAGGTGTTCAGAGGACTGGATTTTATGAGCTGCTAATGGAAAGTGCTTGCAGTCATGGATCTTTCCAGCTTCCCCCCAGTGGTCTTCTGAGATCTCCAAAAAGCTGATGCTTGGACTCCTGGGGGCTGCATGGTCAAAATGCCACAGAACACAGCAGGCAGCAGTCAACAGAGCTCCTACTTCCCCCTTGCATAGATGGAGCCTTTTTGCATCAATGGAAATTCTGCTTGCAGAAGAGTGAGGAGGGATGGTATCTTTAAACTTGCCCCCTGTGTCCTGCTGCATTTGTTGATGGGACCATGAGGACAAGCTTTTCAGAGGTCTCAGGAGGCTTCTAGAAGAATGGAGAGGTGGGAAAGATCCAGATCCTCAAGCAAAGTTGCTGTCGCCATTTATAGGCTCCAAAGCAGAACTTCAGGTCCAAGTTCTACTGTAGAGTCCCTGCAGGGAAGTGGTGAGACTGAGAAGGTTGGGTGAGGTGCAGTTACTTTCTCTTATATGTCATATGTTTAGGGAAGTGAACAATTAAAAAGTGCTGTAGCAGTTTCTCAAATGTAGTAAAGTCTTTTTTTCTCATTAAAATAAGAAAACATATGTATGGCCCCGGTCATACGGGCCAGAAAACGCAGGGAGGAGGCATGGCAGTTCGCCCCGGAGCTAAATAAGGAGCGGTAGCCCGATCACACGGGCCACCGGGTTGCCACACTCCAGCTCTGCGCCCCATCATACCGCACTGCTGCAGCACGACAAAAAAGCAGCGCAGCAGACCATGCAAGTGCGAAGTGCTGCGAAGTGCGCATGCGCCATTGGGGGGGCGGGCCGCTGTTGGTGTCTTGTGTGTGCACATGTGCTGTTCAGCGTTGGTGCACATCCCATGGAAACTTACAGCATCCGGAAACCCCAAGGACATGGGCGGGCGTCGGAAGCCGCGGGATACTGGTGCTCCCGCGATCAAACGCCAGCCTTTGCCCCGGGGTTTCCAGAAACTAGTACTTCGGACCTAGTAGTTTTTTACTCTGTGTTTTCCATGGGAAGTCGTGGGTTGGCCACAGGAGCACTACGCCTCCCAGATGTGCTCGTATGATCGCGCACGGAAAGTCCGCAGGGCTCCTGTGCCTTCAGCGGGGCAAATGCTCAGTGTGAACGGGGCCTATGTTAACTTTCACAAACATCTCCAACTTTCTCTTACGGTCCAGAGTGGTGTGTGTGTCTGTGCATTTGTGTGTGTGTGAGTGAGTGATTTGTCACAACTCTGTCTCAGTGCTTACATATGAGATCATTTGTTTCCTGTCCAGGCTAATATTTTACATTTTGTCCATATTCATGTTCTGCTACAATACATTTGTCACACAACTGAAAAAAAAAATCTTAATTCAAGTTTTGTCCAGTGAATGGATTAATTAATCAATAAAATCTTTACACAGATATATAAGAGAGAAATATTGCTTTCCTTTTATACCCTTAGAAGCTCATTGCTTCACAGATCTTGAACAACAGAAGATGCCTGCTTCTTATAGAGAGAAATATTAATTTGAAACAGAAAAACCCATGTTTTTTGTTTCTTAGATGAGGTATGCATGTGTTGTGGCAGGCACAGTCTGTTGACCAGTTAATCTAGGGCAGCTTTTTAGTCAATTTCCAGCCTATTTGATTAATCCATTAACCGCTGTAATGCTGTTTACAAGCATAAACTAGGTCCATAGATCACTGCAGACAACTTAAAATGAAACACCAGTGTGGTGTAGTGGCTAGTGTGCTGGACCAGGTTCTGGGAGACCCAGATTGAGTCCCCACTGTGATGTAGAAGTTCATTGGGTGACCTTGGGCCAGTCTCAGCCTAACCTACCTGACAGTACTGACATTGTGAGGACAAAATGGAGGAAGGGAAAATGATGGTAGGTCCCCTTTGGTTTAGGTCCCCTTTGGGAAGAAAAGTGTAGTATAAATATCTAAATAATTAAATAAGACGGGCCTTAGCCATGGCATTTTGAACATACCCTGTGCTTGTGATTTGGTGCTCACGTGATTGTTTTGCCACACCAGAATTGGGGCTGAC
Organism: Gekko gecko; assembly: GCA_029375565.1. Taxonomy (NCBI): domain Eukaryota; kingdom Metazoa; phylum Chordata; class Lepidosauria; order Squamata; family Gekkonidae; genus Gekko; species Gekko gecko. Next base: position 145,401,444 of record JAPDNY010000006.1, read on the forward strand.
TCTCATAGGCTCCAGTTGTTACAGTTTGCTGTCATGTAGCCCATTTGGATTTGCTTCTTTTTTTTGGTTCTCCAGACTTGGTCATTCCAGAGCCACCCAAGCTTCCAGGTGTGGACAGCATGTGTCATTGCAGCACCTGCGGACGGAGAAATGTTTCCGGGTCAGGCCAGGAAGGCAGAGGGTTTTGCAGTGAAAACTGCCACCGACAATTCAAAGAAAGGTAAAGAAGCTGCTACACTTGAATGGTGTTTACTACAACAGAAGGACCACGGTGTAGAAGGCAGTATTCAAATACTGAAGCACCGTGTATAATAAACTGAAATTATGTAAATTATGTAAACAATATTTGTATTGTGTCAGCTGTTGTAAAGGTACAATAATTTCACAAACTTAAACAATATGAACTAAGTACATACACAGTATTTCAAGAGATTAACACTTCAAAGAGTTGTAAACAAATGGCAGCTTCACAACATGAAGCTTGCAAGACTATGGGGGGCTGGTAAGAAGAACCCCATTTCTGTGTGCCTTCGTCAGGTCTTACAGCCTCCATTTTTTGTGAATTAGAATTTTTGGAAGTGCGGTGTGAGGGCAAAAATAGCTCCATATTTCTCAAGACTTAGAACATTTAGTTGAAAGAGGGAAGAAGAGTTTCAGAACATGGTGACAGCCTACAGAGATTCACAGGTGGCTAGCTTGAATGGTGAGCAGGAAGGAATGGGTCCAGGAACCATCCACGGGAAAGGCTGTCTATTTGCGTATGTACACAGAGAAGGAAATACAAGTGTGGCCCTGGAGTGAAAGCTCTAATTCTTTTGGGTGAGTTACAGAGCTCAAAGAAGGGATGTTTCCTTTTCCTGGGTAGGGCTGCTTTATGAGCCATACCTGACATGACATTTTCTGATTGACTTTTAACTTCTTAAACATACAAATTAAGACAAAGGCTAAAGAAAAGACATATATTGACACAGCAGACTGAAAATAGATTGTTTAATCATCCCCTCTCTCTTGTGAGCCCTTGGAATAGGGCTGCCAACAAGCCTGAGAAACAATGTTCTTGCCCATTAAATAGAGACTTAATAGGTGGAAATGGGCACTTGAAGCTTTTCATGTTATGGAGGTGAACAACATCACTTGTTAAGTAATAGCCCATTAAGCCTCTGTTGAAGGGACAGGACATTTTACAACTCTACTTTGGAACTGTAGTTTTGTGGACCAGACCAGGAATCCCTAATCCTACTCCTCCACATGAAGCCAGCTGGGTGACCTTGGGTCAGTCACAGCTCTCTCAGTATTCTGTCAGCCCCACCTGCCTCACAGGGTGTCTCTTGTGGGGAGAGGAAGGGAAAATGATTGTAAGCTGCTTCGAGACTGCTTCGAGTAATGAAGGGTAGGGTATAAAATCAACTCTTCTTCTACTCAAAGTGCAATACCCAGGATTCTTTGAAAGAAGCCAGTCTTATACAAGAAGATGGCTTTAAATTTGCAGAGTAAATCTGTTTCATGTTTTCAGCATGTCAGAATGGGCAGGAACACAGACTTTGTAGAGCCCCCCCCAGATGTCCACACAATCCATGCATCAGATTTGTGCATCTGAACTTTCCGTTATTCCACAGCTTCAGTAATTCCTTCTCTGGGGCTATACTTGCCTTTCTAAGATGTATTTTGTATGATGCGAACATAGTATCGTCTACAGGACGATGTAGGGCAGAGGTGCTGTTGTCTCTGGGCTCATTGATTTTTCAACTGGCTGACCAATTTAGCTATAGAAATGCTTGGAGTCTAGACAAGTCATTCAGGATGTTGCCGCAGCCTCTTCCTGTACTGTTCTGCATCAGCAGACAATGGGCGAGGTATTCCTAAGCTTGTGTAAATGTTAACACAGTATGGGAGTTTTAAATATTTATTGTATCTTGTAGTCTAGCCATCTTCCAAGGAGCATAGGATGGAATGCGTATCCTATATTATGTTTGCAACAGCTTTGATGGGTAGGTTAGGGCTGGTCCCACATAGCAATTATTCTCTGTGTAGTGTCCACATGGCAGTTCCCCTTACCTTAGCACCCCTGCACTTTGATTTCCTCCCTGTTATTGGAGAGCTTGGGGGGAGCTTTAAAAAAATGGCTAGATGGCTATTATAAAGATGTATGACCATAATCTACTAGCTCTTTTGCTAGTCTCTAGCCCTTTTTGTTGCAGAGATAAGGAGGCTAAGACAAGGGAAATGGTGCTGATGTGGGGGGACTTTCAAGATGCACACATTCCTTTCCATATGGTGTACAAAGGTGTTCTCATGGCAATCCTTACAAAAAGATTGTATCAAATAAGATTTGGGAAAGATCACAGCAAAGCAGCAGAAAAGCCAGGAAGTGAGTTTAGGGAACAGTGTCATGTGGATGCTCTAGAACTGCTGTTGTTTGGATGTCAAACTGGAACAAAAACTTCTGTGTGGAAGCATCCTTGGATGAGAGTTAGTGACTTGCCCAAGGCCACCTTGTGAGTGCCACAGCTAAAAGGGAATTTGAGCCCTTGTCTTTCCAGTCCAGGTCTAACACTATTCACTACACTGTTGAATCCATCACAGGCGATCAAGGTTATCGTAGCAAGGCCTCTACCCCCATTGTGTTTCTACAGCAGTCACAGTGTGGCTACAGGAACAGGGGCTAGTACTGAGTAGGGAGCAGTTCCTGTTGCTTAGAAAATATTGTCAGTACGTGCCCCAAATCCCTTGCTTTGCAGGTCTGTCATTGTAGAGAACTCTGCTGGCAGCACCAATTCCACTGAAATCCTCAAGCCAGTGAAGAAGCGGAAAAGGAAAGATTATCAGAGCCCTTCAGAAGAAGACGAGGAGGAGTCTGAACAAATGGTATGATTGGGTTATACTCACCATAGTCTCTTGCAGCTCCATGTCTACATGCACACATTTCCTCCTTAGATTGGCCAGAATCAGGGCCAGCCATACCATGAAACAGTCACTTTGGGCAGTAGATTCCTTTGGGTGAGCTGGGGGGTACAATTTAGAGATTGCAAGAAAGGGACAGTCACACGTACATGTAGAAGTGAACCAGACCATATGCAGTTGTTTCTCTGGAGCACTTCTACATACTGACTGTCCCTACGCACTAGCTATGCACGCAAAAAGCTCAAATCCCTTTTCTTGATAAAAATGGTAATTGGTCAACCTAAATTAATAGTATGTAGTATTAATTTACAGTGTTAATTAGTAATTAATAGTATGTAGGCCATTATTACAAAGAATAAAAAAGCAATTTAGTATATGTTCTTAAAACTGTTGTACCATTTTATAATTTAATCTTAAATATATCCAAGAACAGGTCTTTAAACTTGGCTGAATTTTCACTTCTTAAATCTCTCTGCTGCCCCTCCTGACATGCACAAATTTATTTATTCATTGATTTAGCATACTTCTAGAATTTTTTGCCAACAAGGCTAAAGTTGGAAGACTCTTGTTTCTCATAAAGATAATTTGGTGATTGGCTTTTTCTATATATGAACTTAGAAATTTGAGAATTGGTTTCAGACAACTCCATGCAAGAGACTGTAATGAAAATACCTTTGCCACAAGTTGGAATTTCTCCTATGTTTGTTATTATCAGTTGAAACTTTGTCAGTGTTATTGTAATTGACTTGTTATTTAGCAATTAAATTTGTAAATGTCACTTATAAAAAAGATTTATTGCTTTTAACAGAGGTTCACGATATGTGATTTGGGCTGGGTCTATTTAACATGTATATTCAGCCGTATACAGTGTAAGTTGAGCAACCATTATTCACAGTGATTCCCCCCCCAATTATTAAATGACACTAGCAGGCAAATGACAATAGAAAGTGTGATTGGATTAGGTGCGATATGCAGAGAGGTAGTAGGCATGGGGAAATCAGCATTGGTAATGAGACAGGAAACCTAGGTCTCAATTCAATCCAGGTGGATGTATTGTCTTTAGCTTCATTATTAGTTGCAATTCATCAATCTCTCTTTCTAATCTCCTTTTGAAATTCCTTTGTAAGATAACTGTTACTTTTAGCCTAATCCAATCACACTTTCTATTGTCAGTTGCCTCCTAATGTCATTTGGCATCTGAAATCACTCCACTTTCCAGTATATAGGACAGATGGACTCATATTCTAGCTGTATCTGAAGAAGTGAGCAGTGACTTGTGAAAGCTCATACCCTGTCACAACTTTTGTTAGTCTTTAAGGTGCTATTGGATTCTTACTCTTTTTTACTGCTACTAACAGACTAATATGACTACCCATTTTCATCTATTTCCACAAAAGAACAGGTTATCTTAACAGCACCCTGTTGTTCTGTTCAGCTCCACACTGTAGATGAAAGATGTGAAGCCAGAGAAGGGGGCAAACAGGGTGCATTTACACTGGTGAAAATAGTGCAGGAGGGAAGCCAAAAGCGCCTCCTTCCTTCTCACTGGGCTGATTATGTGATGTCTGATTATGTGGTGTCTGCCTCAAAGCATTTGCATCTCTGAAAAGTCAAGGGAGGGTAAATCAGCTGGGTAATTATTCAGAGTACAATTTTTGTCTATATGACCTAGGAAGTAAAGCAGGAAGAGGCAAATGGCTCTGGAGGAGAACCCCCTGCTAGCAACACTGGGAATGAAGAATGGAGCACAAGTCAGCTGAGTAAGCATGGAGTGTGGCTCACTTGCCTGAGCCATCCAACTTTTCTCTAGGGCTGCTTCTGCACAGGGATTTTTCAGAATGCAAGGAGGCCCTTGCATTAAAGAGGAATGATCCCGTGACATTGTGCTTATTCTGAGCAGGGCTTACAGTGTTCCTGGGGATGTCACCAGGGCCAGCTCGCCCACTAGGCTGGGTGCTCGCCTAGAGCACACCAGCTGCAGGGGTGCCAAACTGCGCCCCCCCCACCTCTTCCCTGGCTTTTCTGGGCGTCCTGCAGCAGCTGCGGAGCGCCCAGGAAAGCTGGCGCTGGGAGGGAAGGGGCGGGGGTTAAAAAAAACCCGCCTCTTCCCTGGCTTTCCAAGGCGCCCTGCAGCCGCGGAGTGCCCAGGAAAGCCGGCGCTGGGAGGGAAGGGGCGGGGGTTAAAAAAAACTCACCTCTTCCCTGGCTTTGAAAGCCGGCGCTGGGAGGGAAGGGGTGGGAGTTAAAAAAACCCACCTCTTCCCTGGCTTGCCCGGGGGCCCCGCAGCTGTGGAGCGCCCAGATAAGCCGGCAATTGGGAGGGAAGGGGCGTGGTTAGCCCCCCCCCGTCTCCAGGCTCCACCAGGAGGTTGGCATCCCTGGTGGGGTGGGCGCCCCAAGCTGGCCTGCCTAGGGTGCCCAGAGACCTGGGGCAGGCCCTGGATGTCACCTCCTGTTTAAAGGTGGAACTGTGGGGTGGCTATAAGGTGGAATATCTGTCTGATGTGGGAGCAGATCTTTGCTGCAGTCCACTCCCCCCTCCCTCTAGTCCTCTAAAAGGCTTTTTTTCAGTTTCCCTGTCCGACATTGCTGTAGCATTACACTGCAGCTTGGTAGTGAAAGCAAAAGTGAAGCAGGGTGTCTGTGTCAATGCAGTCACCCTCAGGGCCACACTTTGGCACAAGTCCAACTTGGGGATGAGGAAAGGAGCAAGAACTGTAGGATGACTGCAGCAGCAGGAAGAAGTGCAGGAACGAGGAGGGGCATGAACTTCTATTAAGCTGACTCCTTGGCTAAGTGCAATGTGGTGCTTTTCTCAGTCCTGCTCTTTGGATGGCCAGGAAAAATTGTCCTTCCCCATTAACAGAAGTTTAATATGTGGAAATGCACAAGCTTTTCATGGCATGAAACTAAATCCACACTGAGCTGGCCTCAGTTGGGAAGGCGGGGTATAAATCTGATAAATAAATAAATCATATCACCTGGTAATTGGTGCAGATCGAAATGATATTAAAGGGACAGCTAGAAATTGGCAGCCCTCTTTCTGGATGATGTGGGCTGAGCTGTATGGTGTGTGTTGGGATAAAGGGTCATCTTTTCTGAATCCTTCCCCCAACATGACAAAGTATGTACATGCCAGCAACATTGTTCTGAATACTTTTTTTGTGAGGTCTGTGTTCTACTTTTCTGAATTTCAGGTGAGGAGAAGACAGAAGGTTGGTCCTGGGCATCCTACCTAGAAGAACAGAAAGCCATCAGTGCCCCTTTAAACCTGTTTCAGGAAGTAAGTCACAAGGTTCCTTTATCTGGGATGTGCTGATGGAGCTGAAAAGTGGTGGTGAAAAGTGCTGTCAAGTCGCAGCCGACTTTTGGCAACCCAGTAGGGCTTTCAAGGCAAGGGATTGGTTTGCTATTGCCTGCCTTTGCATAGCAAACCTGGTATCCTTGGTGGTCTCCCATCCAAATACTAACCATGGCTAACTGTGCTTAGCTTCTGAGATCTGATGAGATTGGGGCAGCCTGGGCCATCCAGCACAGGGTGTGCTACATACTTACAAGTGCTTTGATTATAACTAAAACTGTGGGCATTAGTTTTGTAAGAGAAACTCAACAGATAACTCAGAAAAATACACCAAACTGCATTTTCCAGTTTTCTTTTTGAAAAGTCATGAACAATTTACCAATACTAAACCAGTATGATACAGGTAAACCTCATTAGCAGGGGTCATTTGGGGCCAGAGCACACTGGAGCACCGCTCTGGCAGCCCAGGCGCTGGCACAAGTGGCGGTGGTGGCAAACCCCACCCCCAGCTCCCCGCACCACAGCGCTGCAGCCCAGAGGAGGCCTGACGATGCCCGTCACTTGCATCCCGGGGTCCGCGCTGGAGTACTGCAGCCCGGGGGAGGCCCAAAGAAGCCCGTTGCAGGCCTCCTGGGGCCCGCGTTGGAGTGTGGCTTCCCTGGGGAGGCTTGAGGAGGCCCCTCGTTGGCCTTCCAGGGCCCGTGCTGGAGCGCTGCAGCCCTGAGAGGCCTGAGGAGACCCATTGCTGGCCTTCCGGGGCCCGCGCCAGAGTGCTGTGACCCTGGGAAGGCCTTGATCATGGTAAGTGAGGGATATGCGTGAGGATCCGCAGGGGTGGTGAGTGGTGGGGTTTTGATGGGGGGGTGGGAGAGCCTTCTTCCCTCTCCCCATCTCTTTGCCCTCTTTCTGTCCCTCCTTCCCTTTTCTTTCTTTCCTTTCTCCTCCTTCTTTCCCTTTTCTCTTTCTTTCTCTTCTTTCCTTCTCTTCTTTTTCTCTTTCCCTCCTTTTGTTCTCTCCTTTTTCTCTTTCCCTCCTTTTGTTCTCTCCTTTTTCTCTTTCCCTCCTTTTGTTCTCTCCTTTTTCTCTTTCCCTCCTTTTGTTCTCTCCTTTTTCTCCTTCCCTCCTTTTGTTCTCTCCTTTTTCTCTTTCCCTCTTTTTGTTCTCTCCTTTTTCTCTTTCCCTCCTTTTGTTCTCTCCTTTTCTTCTTTCCCTCTTTCTTCCCTTCTTTCTCTTTCTTTCTTTCCCTCCTGCTTCTCTTTTCTCTTTCCCTCCATTCATTCTCTCCTTTTCCCCTTTCCCTTCTTCTTCCCTTTTCTTTCTTTCCCTCTTTCCTTCTCTCTTTTTATCCCCTTTCCTTCTCTTTCTTTCCCTCTTTCCTTCCTTCTTTCCTTCTCTCTCTCTTTCCTTCCCTCTTTCCTCCTTCTGCGGCCCAACTCTAGGAGGCCAGCTGGGGAAGGGAAGGGGAGGCTTTTGAGATGCCTCCCCCCTCTTTTGCTTCCCCTTCTGACATCACTTCCGGTGATGTCAGGGGGTGTGGCATATGCTAATGAGCTATTGTGCTAATAGCCTAGTAGCTCATTAGCATATCTTATGCTAATGAGCTCCTGCAGCTCTTTTTCTATGAAATGACCCCTGCTCATTAGTAAAAAATAAAATTAAATTAAAATTCTACCATTATAATTTCCCCAGATTCTGTTCCTTGTACGGTCATTTTGTCCTATATGTCTGGGATATTTCTACATGACAGGAAGTACATGCTGCCCAAATGTCACACAAATCGGCTTGAAAATGGCAGCATGACAGGAACAGAAAAAATGGACTATTGCTTGCAGTGATGTGTGCCATTTTCACTCATGGAAAACATAGCAAAACTTCAACAATTTTTAAAAAATCAGGATTCTTTTTCTGTCTTTTGTGCCAGGCATAAGAAATTCTTTAGTTGAATATGTAGCAAATGTTTAGAGCTGCCTCTGTTGCCATTTTGCCAGGATTCACCTTCTAACCCCAAAGTCTTGCTGGAAGTCCCAGGCAAAGTGTGGGGGAATGGAACCTGATTTGTAAGCAAACATAATATGAGAGAATGTTTACTGCTTATATGGCATAGAAATTAAGTTGGGACTTCCCTTATGGTAGCATGCTCTTTGGATCATGGGTGAATTTGTTTCTTTTAAATTGAAGAGTATTTGCTCTGAAAATGCTTCAAGCATGGGAAGGCTCATCTTCCATTAAGAGGAGTTTTGGCTTTATTTTTGCTCCTGCCTTCCATCCATGTTGCACTGCTGCCAGTTGAGCTGCTTAATCATGGGGTTGGGTCCAATGAGGCTTTACGCTGGTGAAAAGGGGTGGAGGGTTGTCGCTTTGTCTACCAAAATGACTTTGCTGGGGATCATGGGACAATATGAACAAAAGCTGTCTAGAATGGGGGCTGTTCTAAGGAGGAGAATAGGTTGAGATTGGGCAGAAGCACTGACTTGTTTCCTACCCATGAATTCTGCAGTATTTTCCTTTAATCTCTAGGCGGCAGCATGGAAGAGGCACTCTGAAGAAATGTCAAGGAAATAATTTAGCCCTTTTTAGAATTGTATGTTTTTACAATGAATGCTTGGCTTGGGACCACACACTTTGGGTTAACTCTGGCTTATTGCATAGAGACACTAAAATTTCACAATGTTGGCGATATGACCCATGATTTATATACATTTGTTTAAAAAATTGGCTTTCAATTAAACCAGGTTTCCATGTTTACAGGCCAGTTCATGTTAAACCCGAGTCCCTCTTCCAGAAGAGGAGATAGAACATGTTTCCACAGATGTTTGTATGGCTCCTGGAGCCTATAAATCAATATCTATGATGTCACTTAAGCCATATCTACATACCTACTTGTCCCTGGAGTAGTTTTGTGACTGTTTTAAAGAGTGGACTATATTTTACAAGATTAAAGATAACTTACACATATGAATATGGTTCTTCAAAGTAAAAAAGAATAGGGCAAGGGAAGAGGTTTCCATATAAAAACCCCACACAAAGCTTGCAAGACCTGAGCAAGGCTGTTAAAGATAGACATCTTGGTGGTTTCCATATGTCAGAAGTGACTTGGCAGCACATTAACACACAATTTATTTTAATGTTGTGCGGGACTAAAACGCAACATTAAATGATAGAGGGGAAAAGATACCCCTTTTTGATGGCAGCTACTTCTGTGTCTTAGCAGTTGCTTTGTTCTTTTCTTTCAGCATCAGTTGGTCGGCCAGCACAAGAACGGTTTCCAGGTGGGAATGAAGCTTGAGGGGATTGACCCCCAGCACCCTTCCATGTACTTCATTCTCACTGTGGCTGAGGTGAGATGGGTTTCCATCTCTGCATCCTGCTGCGTATCAGCTGCTGAATGTCAAAAGTCCTTTTTTGTTGACTGGCTTGGTGCCTTCCTCAGACTCTGTTATTGGTTTGATTGGGATAAACAAATGATACCCACTGTGGGACCTGAGGAAATGGCACCCACTGATAAGTTTCCTGGTACCCTCATTCAATGTGGAGCCTTCAGGGTGTGTTTCCACAGAATGCTTTTGAGTCTGGAAAACAACCCTTGTGGAATGTTGTTCATGTGGGAGACATAACATAAGGGAGCCATTTTTATATCAAATGTACGTTCCTGCCATTGTTAGTTGTACCTTCAGATTTAAGCATATGTGACTGAATGTAATGTAGTTGGGGATAATAGAATAGCTGGTCTTTTTTATAATATATTTTTTACATTTTAAAAACAAAATAACGTAAAAGGGATACAGAAGGGAAGAAAGGGGTTATACAGGGATTATGAAACAAATTATGTTTATACAGGATATAGTAACCAAAGAGGTAAAGAGTTACTTTTCCCTGACATTCCCTTCATTAGAGTTTTTAAGACATTTTCTACAATAGTTTCATCAATAATACATATTCTATATTGCAGTATTTTATCAATACTACATACTTGCTATAACTTTTACTATACCAAAATTAGAAGGAATTGATATTCAAAACTTTTCTCCTTTTTCTACATTACATTACATTTATATACCTTACAATACATTTATGGACCATTTTTGAACTGTTTCTCATTCTATCTCCTGCTTGCAAAATAGACATTCCATCTCTCCTCAGATTTTGAAATAGATCTGTTACTCAAATAAGTTGTTAATTTCATCATTACTGCATGATCAGCAAGTTTGTTTTCCCATTCTTTTAAGCTTGGACAGATGTCTGATTTCCATTTTCCTGCATAAATAATTCTAGCCGCTGTCACCATATAGTTGAATATCTCTTCCAAAACTTTTGGTAAATTGTTGGGCAATATTCCTAATAACATATCCTTAGCCTCCATAGGAAATTTGAATTTTAATATGTTCTGCACCATGTTTTTCCTCCCAATATCTTTTTGCTTTTTTACAAGTCGACCACATATGGTAAAAAGTTCCGTCTATATTTTGACATTTCCAATGTTTTCCTTTGTAATTTTTGTCTACTTTCTTGATATCCTTTGGAGTAATGTACCATCTAAAAAACATTTCGTACCAATTTGTTCTTAGTACCTGACAGACTATGAACTTAAGTTCTTTTCCCTATAACTATTCCCATTGATGCGTAGGTATCTGTTTTCTAAATTTCTGCATCCATTTGATCAGACATTTTTTTCACTTGTTCTTTTTCTGTTTCTAATTGAAGTAATAACTTATATATACAACATAATAAATGATCTTTTTATTTTGTAATCAGTTGTTCATATTCAGTAATCTCTCTTAGCACTCCAATTTCCATGTTAATGATCGTCTTTAGTCTTGAAGTTGATTGGTAATATAGTAACCATTGAATATTAATTCCCTAAGTTTCCCCTGGGTGTTTACCATTATATTATCAAGTAGCAGGTCTGGTCTGGATCATTGATTGGATGAAAAATCCAAGACAAAGAATAGTAAAACTTGAATCAGCAGACCTAGATGAGAGTTTAATTTATTTATGGTTAAAAAAGTCAACCAAAACTATCATAGTACAAGAAAAGAGTCATATAATTAGAGATGGACTTTTGAAAATATGGTTTGCACATCAGAATGTACTGAGTTCTTCAAACTCATTACTTATATCTCCAATAGAAGTTTATCATGATAAGAATATGAGAGACAAAAGGGATTTCTTAGAATTGCTGGTCTTGAGAGCCTGTCAGAGTTTTGACAAATCTGCCTCCTACTGGCCAGAGAGAAAAATATCCAGTAGGTTAGGGTAATTATTCTGGGATGTTAGTAAAAGGAAAATTCACACAGTACACTCCTTTCTGTTGCTTTTCCTGCTTGCAGGTTTGTGGTTACCGGATGCGCCTTCATTTTGATGGCTACTCTGAATGTCATGATTTCTGGCTGAATGCCAACTCCCCTAACATTCATCCTGCTGGCTGGTTTGAGAAAACAGGGCACAAACTCCAGCCACCAAAAGGTAGGTGGACTGGCATCATATTTATTCTATCATAGCTCAAGGAACTGATTCTGTTTGGTGTTAAGAGTAAACTAATACTCTTGGTAAGGGATGAAGGTGGTAGAGCAAGACTATAGAGAGGCTGCTGGTATGAAGACACCTGGATTATATCCCCAGTTTAAGTGATCCATAGTGCAATCCTATACAGAGTTATACCCTTCTAAACTCATTGACTTCAGTGGATTGAGAAGGATGTAACTCTGCTCAGGACTGCAATGTTAGTGCTTCAAGTGTATGTATGTATGTGTTCAAGAGGCCAGAGAGAGAACCTCAATGTAGTGCAAGGTCTCCTTTTCAAGTTTGCTGTTGCTGCCATCAGAGGGGAATAGGGTTGCCAGGCTCCCCTAGCAGGGGATGATGTGGGTAAGGTTGCCAGGTCCAGGTTGGGAAACTACTTGAAATTTGGGGATGGAGCCTGGGGAAGACAGGGACCTCAATGGAGTGCAATGCCACAGACTCCACTGTCCACAGCATCCATTTCCTCTAAAAGGAACTGATCTCTGTAGTCTGGATATGAGCTGTAGTTCTGGGTGGTCTGCAGGGGAAGCTGGTATCTGCAAGCCATCTAAGAAACATCATCTCCATTCACCATGGTTTCTTGAGGTCAACGAGTTTGACCTCACTAATATGTCTCCTCTTTCCTTTCCTTTATGTGAGGATGTTTAGGTTATAAGGAAGAAGAATTCAACTGGGCCAACTATCTGAGGATAACCAAAGCTCAGGCAGCTCCCAAGCACCTCTTTGTGACCCCAAACAGTGTGAGTGGTTGCCTTTTTCTCCTACAAACTAACACCTTTACTTGTGCTGGGTGTGATAATGACTGTGCTCTTGATGGCTGCAAAATAAATAGCAACTTTTTGTGCAACAAACAGCATCCTTAAGTGTAAAATCAAAGGTAGGCTCAGAGAAACAGTGCTAGTTTGGATACACTAAAAATTAAGGCTGTCAGTCAGTAAATGAGGTTGCCAATAACTGACAGCCTTGCTGTTTAGAAGGGTCCTCAGTCTGCTCATCAATCAATGTTTCAGTTGATTAATCTACTGACTGAGCTAGTTTGAGCCAGCCTTAACCATTCTTGCTTAGTCCACGACAGCAAGTAGTTCTGCATCCACCTGAGGAGTTTTCTCTGTGCTGTATTAATTGCTGCTGCAAAAGCAGAGGCATTTGCTTTGGACACAGAGCACCCACATGGGATTTTTCTGTGCAGTTTTCTCCATCAGTCATTCCCCCTCCACACACACACACACACATTTTCCCTACTGTTCCAGCAGGAGGATTTTGAGGGCTTTTTTGGGGGGGGGAATTGGCAATTGCTGTAGCACTGTAATGCTATAGCAGTTACTGCATCTGTGGCCCAGTGGAGAAAATGGCAACCACAAGGGGCTGTCAGAGAGAAAATGGCACTGGTGTGGGTGAGATCTTTGAAAATGAGCTATTTCCTGTTCAGGTGGCACTCTAATGTGCATTGACTGTGCTCTCTCAGAAACTGTCACAGTAAACGAAGTTTGAGAAACAGTGTGCCAAGGACTGGAAAAACCTGAAAAGAGGATGTTAGAGGACAATATAATGTGGATGCTCTGAAGAGAAAAATGTCCCAGTTTGGAAGCAAAACACGTGTCTCATTAATTGGGGGGGGGGCTGATCCCTTGGATCTTTCCCATTTCCTCCTTGCAGCTGGCAGGTGGCATGGGAGATCCATGTGTTGCTCACATCTTCACACTGTTTACACTTTACCCTGACATCATGAGATTGCACTGTCTGGAATCCTTTCCTATACGGATGTGGAAAGGGACTGTTTCTGTCTTCTCTTTCTTCAGAATGCGGCCCCAACGGGATTCCAAGTGGGCATGAAACTTGAAGCAGTGGATCGTATGAATCCTTCTTTGATATGCGTTGCCACGGTGACAGATGTGGTGGACAATCGCTTTTTGGTGCACTTTGATAACTGGGATGACACGTATGACTACTGGTAGGCAAGAGATGAGTGCAGAAGAATCATTTCATTGGGCCAAACATTGCATCTAAGCTCCACATCAAATGAAATCTGAGGTTATATGAAGTGGCTGCTGCACATTTGAAGTTCTTCTAAGAATTTTGAGGGAATTTGAAATTATATGATACCGAAATGGCTGTGACTTAGTGGAAGAGTCTATGCTTTGCATGCAGAAGATCCCAGGTTCAATCCCTAGCATCTCCAGGTTGAAGGACCAGGGAGTAGGTGATAGGCAAGACCTCTACCTGAGACCCTGGAGAGCTGCTGCCAGCCTAAGTAGACAATAATGACCTTGATGGACTGATGATTTGATTCACTGTAAGGCAGCTTCATGTGTGACAGTAATAACATCAGTGACACTTATTGGAAGGGATATTGCACATCTCCAACCAGGTCAGGATCCCTGCTCAGTCTAGCACTGCCTTTCTAAGCCATGTTGGCTTTTATTGCTGTTTCAATAGCAATGATTTTTCAAGTGTGCCATTGAAATGGGAACCATATTGCTAAAAGCTGTTGGTTTAATAGGCCTTCCATTGGTGCATGACTGCTGCATCTCTTCCTTATGGATCCAATATGAAATGGTTGGGATGCTTGGAGATTTCCATGCAGGCCCATAGCTACATTGTGGCATCTAGGGGGCCTGGCCCCCTGACTTACTGCCAAGGCCCCCTGACTTCCGATCCAGCCCAGGCGATCCCTTCAGGGTGTGTGCAGGGGTGTGCATGGGTGCCCCCTGACTTATTTAACACCCCCCAATTAAAAAAATCCTGGCTATGGGCCTGTTTCCATGTCTGTGCCATGGAAGCATGAGGGCAAAAGCCCATGGAAATGTGTGGGAGGTCTCTGCTTTTGTTACCTGACCCAGGACACAAAAGTGTGCAAATATGTGAGGCAGCAACACAGCTGGGATATAGGATGCAGAGTGCCAGACCACCATAAGGGTACAGTGTCATATGAGGTTTGATGTGGGGAATGCAGTGGTAAAGTTTCCAGAGAAATAGGTCTGAAACTCTTTTCTGTGGGAATATATGAAGTTGACTCAGATACCATACAGCCAGCAGGAATCCGAACGGATGGAGATACGCACAGTGGCGAGTCCTCATAATAGGCAGGGAACAAGCTGGGTACTTTATTGGCCCCCTCCTCTTTGATCTGAAGCTGCTGCAGCTCTGTTGATCCTGTCAGCTCTTAATTCTGTCTATGATAACATCAGATCATTCATCTCAAATTATTGCATGGGCAGGCATCAGCTTTGTTTCAAATTAAGCAAGCTGCATTGCAGAAGTATATGGTATCATTTGAACCTACCCCAGGACATCAGCGTTCAGGGTTTGGGATACTGGGGATTTGGCAACACTTCAGCATGACTGTTTTTGGTCACAGGACAAGAAAGTGATATTTTGAGCTGCATAAGCCATAGAAGGAGAAAGAGACCAAGCGTGTCCCAAGCCTTATACAAAGCGCCAGGAACTGGGATACAACAACATATCAAATGCTACTCAAAACAACAAATTTACTCAGGAGAAAAGAGGTTTTTTAACTGGTTTTGTTCCAGGAATCAGGGGAAGGGAAGCTATTGATGATTTTCATTTCCCCTTCTGTCAGTGTTTTGAATTACTTCACTCTTCTTGTTAACATGTGTACCTCAATTCCAGACCCTCTTGGAGTTCTTAGTGATTTTTGCTGTCTAACCTGTTTATTTGCACTGCAGGTGTGACCCCAGCAGTCCCTATATCCACCCAGTTGGTTGGTGTCAGGAGCATGGAAAACCCCTCACACCTCCTCAAGGTGAATATGCAGTCATTGCCCGTTCCATCCATTATCACAGGTGTTTCCAGGCACAAGAGCTACCTGTTGAACTACATTGCTTAGTCCTTTTTTTCCATTCTGGAAGTTTATTCCCAATCTGCATAGACATGGCTAACTAAAAATACATTGTGTCGTTTATATATTACAAAATGCACACCTTTTTTTGACTCAAAGAAAGTTAACATATGAAGTGGCCAGGAGTCTTTGCTGAAAAATACATTGGTGCAGGTTTGTTAGAATAAAGACAGAATAACAGCTCAGGATACTCTGGAACTTTTGACTCCTGGGAAATTAAAGGGCTGGTTTCAATATGCCTTTTAGTTTAGTGTTCAGTTTTCAACTTACTTTAGGAATCAGAGAATGTCTGTATATCAGTTATGAAACTTGTAGCACATTTGGGGGTTCAAATATGCCTTTGCATGAGGAGGAAAAGAGGCAGGATCAATTCTGAACTGGCCAGAGAGCTGCACTTGGCTGCAGGTCAGTGTAGACTAGAGCTTGTTCCAACTAGAGAAGGATTCTAAGCCTCTCTAGCAAAAGCTTGTCACTTGGCAGACTCTTTCATTTCCAGACTACCCTGACCCTGAGAACTTCAGCTGGGAAAAATACTTAGCAGAAACAGGTGCTTCTGCAGTGGCAGCTTGGGCCTTTAAGGTGGTAAGCAGCCTGCTCTTTCTTCCAGCCTCTACCATGCATGTGCAAATGTCTTTGTCGGGGGTGAGGGAGTGGGATCCCACCTTGATGCATGTCTAGCAAGGTTGGAGCCTGGGAATCACTCTGTTGCGCCAAGGTGGGTGGCAGTTGCAAGCTCCCAGGGGTTTACAGCCATGCTGAGATTGGTTACTGTTTAGGGTTGCCACCTACCTACAGATTTAGCTGGAGATTTGAGGCTGGGATTTAGGGAGGGGAGGGACCTTGGTAGGGAAAATGCCGTGCAGTTCACCTTCCAAAGCAGCCATTTTCTCCAGGAGAAGTGGAATAAAAGTTTTAAATAAACAAACAAGTGATTTATGTAGTCCGGAGATCAGTTGTAATCCCAGGAGGTCCCCGGCCCCCACCTGGGGGTTGGCAACCTTGTGACCAATGGAGGGCATTTTTGGGGCACCATCCCCAAATAAGGAGCACAACATGGATTAATGTCGAAACCCCTTCATTTGGATACAGTTAGTCAGGAAGAAGGTACTGCTTGTACAATTGGGCTTCTGCCCCCTCCTCATTCTTTCCCACTCCAGAGGCAACCCCATGGCTTCCTGGTCAACATGAAGTTGGAGGCAGTGGACCGAAGGACTCCCTCCCTGATTCGAGTGGCCAGTGTTGAAGATGTCGAAGACTACAGGATAAAGGTGGGGCTCTCTCTTGGCTCTGTTGTCACTCTCTTCCTGTCTCTGCTTTCTTGTTTTGTGATGGTACGCAGAGAAAATAAAAGCATCTGGGGGAAATAAGTGGAGGTGGGGGTCCCCTGCTGTCAGGCCTGCCCCCTGCTGCTGATCAGCTGACTGGCTGGCAGGGGGACTTACCAGTAGAAAGAGGAAAACCCAGGCCGTGCCGCTGATGTCGCACAGGAAGTTATGTCATCATATCAGCAATGTCTGCGTGATGCTCTCATATTTGGGCACAAACTCTATGGTAGGAGCCATTTTTGTCACAGAGTTTTTGCCCAAATACCAGAGTGTTGCAGTGACTTTGCAGCATGATGACATCACTTCCTGTGTGACACCAGTGACGTGGTTTTGTTTGGGCCTTCCTCCTTCTCCAGGTAATTCCCTCCATCCCCCACCAGTTGTCAGAAGGGACCTGGCAACCCTAGAAATAAGAGACTTTCCCCCCTTCCTGGCTACAGAAGCTAAAGAGGGAGCAATGGTGAATTAAGTTTGCTTTCCACCTGTGGCTCACTACTGTCTCAGGATATGTGTATTCTGGCATTGCACACAAGCACCAGGAAGCTACAAAATGTGGTACTGGGTACAGAATTCAGCATACTAAGAACCTCAGTTTTTCATATTTTGGAAAGAGCAGATTTCTAGACTACAGCCTTTGAAGTGTTTTGGCAATGCCAGAAGAAATCTGACAGATGGCAGGGGGGTAATTTTTCCAGTGCCCCACATAGCTGAGACCCCAGTGGCTAGCAAAAACAGGACAGATTATGCAAATGAAACAAATTTATGCAGATGTCTTTAATGGCTACAGTTTAGGCTGCAGAAATGAGCTCTTCTGGGTGCAGGATTTGGTTGATTCTAGCATGAGTGTTGCTAGTTATTCCACCACTTTAGTAGGCATAGTGCAAAGCCACCAGGGAGCTTTGTTCCTCCCGTTATAACACCTTAAGCACAACCCACATTTTCTCTTCATGCTGATGGGATAGGGTGGGGGACATATTTTAAGATAATTGCACGCATCTAGATACTCATCAGTTCTGCTTTTAAATGTAGTGTCTTAGATCGCTTGTGACACTTTTTGTAAAGTATTGAGATCGATGCATAAAGGGTGTGAACAGGTCATACTTTGTTAGGAGTTGTAGAACAAGACAAAGTAAACTGGCTTTCAGGCCAGTTTATATTCCCCAGTCACGCCACACCCAACACACACCCCACACCTGTAATAGGCTTATTTACAGTGGACGAGAGTTCCATAGGTCCTTTACTTGGTTCCTAGCCCTCTGATATAGGTGCGGGATAGGATCCGTTCGGGCTATTGTCTCTAGGAGCGAAGCTAGGGCTCTTCACATGACCACGTGCGGACCCGACCTTGCACATGGTGGAACTTGGTACACAGCACTTTTACAACAAAAATTGTGTCTCTGCCCCCTAAGCAATTCTCCTCTGTTCTAATCAAGCTGACTACAATATGCCTGGTACCTTTCAATCCTGACTCCCTTCTTTGCATTACCCCTCCCACCTTCTGACTGATAAGGGCTCAGGGACCATCATTCCTACTTGTATCTGACAAAGGGAACTTTGACTTATACCCTGGAAATTCTCGTTAGTCTTTAAGGTGCTCCTTTCCTGCAGTTTCGCTCATGTACTGCAGACCAACATGGCTACCCACCTGGGTCTCCGCATTTCCACCATGAAAGCAATGTCTTTTTAAAAAAATCATATTTGAAAAGCATTTGCCTGTTTGAAGATACTCTGCAGATAGTCCTCTAGGAGTGACTAGTTGGCTGAGACTCTCAGTCAAAGGCTGTCGTGAGCCTTTAGTCAGGCAAATACCCTTTGAACATTACCAAAAGCAGATGCTTTGTCTGCAGTAGAAACAGGGGATTCAGTCTTTAGTTTAACTTATGCAGCAGCCTTTAATGCATTTGAGCACCACAACTTGATTCTCACCACCTTCCATGGTTTTTTTGGTGTTCAGGAGAAGGATCCTGAAATCTAACAGCAACTTATTTGATTTCTGCCTACAGATCCATTTTGATGGTTGGAGCCATATCTATGATTTCTGGATTGATTCTGATCACCCGGACATTCATCCTGTGGGATGGTGCTCCAAAACAGGACATCCGTTGCAGCCTCCTCTCAGTAAGTATGAAGAGTGAGCAGGACACAAGGGCTCTGGCTGCCCCCTGTGAAATGATAGCAACAATAATACACTCAGTTTCACTGTGAACTGGAATGGGCTGCCACTGCCCAGGGCCTCTGAGGACACAGCCCCAGCCCTTGGTTCAAAGCCTACCTGCAAGTACTCAAAACTCACTTTCAGTCCCATCTCCAGTCATGCCATGGAAGTTTGCTGGGTGACCTTGGGCCAGTCACACTCTCTTAGCCTAATCTACCTCACAGGGATGTTGTATAGATAAAATGGAGGAGAGGAGAAGGATGTAAAGCTGCTTTGGATCCCCATTGGGGAAAAAGGCGGGGCACAAACAAATCAAATAAATAAAATCCAGAACATGTGCTTATCTCGCCACCAGCTGTTTGTGCCCTTTTTGCTCTCCCCCTTTCGGGAATCTGAGGATATTCATTGCAGGCTTGTAATATCCCACCTCTGTGCCTTCAGAGTCCCCCGACTCAGGTGCTGGGTTGGTCCCCTCCAGGTCTCCTGTTGTTGCCCTGTCCCCTTGCACCTGCTGCCTCCATCCTGGGACAAGAACTTTCCCCCCATTTGTTTACTTAAATTATATTTTTACAGGCTGCCTTGGGTCCCCCCTGGGGAGAAAAGTGGGGTAAATACACCTAAATAAATAAAATTTAAAATGGTCTACTCTTTCCTGGTCCTAGCCACAAAGAACTCGTTTCAGCTTTGCTCCCAGCCCTTGATTGGCTCCAGAGTTCCCTGGTGTCTCATGTATAGAGGCTCCCTCTATCTCGTACTTGAGTGCTGCAAAACCAAGTCCCTTTCCGTTCAGGCCAATTCACTTCCAATTTAGGGTTACCAGCTCCCGGGTGGAGTTTGGAGTTCTCCCAGAATTACAGCTGAACTCCAGACTACAGAAATCAGTTCCCGTGGAGGAAGTTTTGGAACATGGACACCGTGGCGTCACATTCCTGCTGCATTTCCTCCCCTCCCCAGGCAACACCCCTGAATCTCTAGGAATTTCTAAGCTAGAGTTGGCAGCCCTACTTCCTGTTTGGGCCTGAATACCCTGGTTGGCCCCAAGGATGCCTTGACGGGTTCCCTGGCGCTACAGGAAATGGCATTCCACACAGGAGTCCATTAAAAATTCATTATTATCTCTTTTGTCCACGTACAGTCCTCATGTTAGCCTCTGCCTCTGAAAACCCACTTACATACAGTAGACTACCTCTGCCCAGCCCCTGGAGTCATTCCTTGCACCAAGCCACACCCACATGCTGCTTCGTGGGTTCTAGCACACAAGACTGGGTTCTAGCACGTTTGCAAGCCTTGCTCAAGGATTCTTTTTCTTTCTGCACCACCAGCAGATATCCCTGGCAAAGTTTCTGGCTATCCTTTGTGCCCCTGAAACTTGTTTTCCTTTTTGGAGAAGAAAAATTAAAAAGATCTAAAATTTACCGGGCTGCTATCTATGTAACATGTGCTTCTTTAGCTCATTGATGAGTCTAAAATAGGATTTGGGAAAGGATCCTACAACACGGTCCTTTCAAAGAACATATGGGTATTATGGGCTGTTCTGAGCGAGGTTTTACCCTGCCTCCAAAGGAAGTCTGGAAGCAACACTTTATAAACCTTTTCTGTGTAAATCTTAGAGAGGCAACCTCAAGACCTTACATGCTTCATTTATAGTTTCATTTATAGTTTCAATATATTTGATGTGATCTTCTTTTTTAAAAAAACACCTCATGTTGAACTGGATTCCATTACCAGAGGAATAAACACTTGCCCCGTTCAGCAAATACCATTCTGTGAACTGGAGTTCTGAGATAGGAGTATATTAGTGCCGTCCTAAGCAGAGTTACATTCTTTGAAGTTCAGTGACATCCGTGAAGTCAGAGGTTGCAGCTCCGCTCAGGGTTAACCTGCAAATCATCTCATCCAGATGTATGTCTGCTAACATGAAATTCAGTTCCGTAATTCTGTATTGTACCCACAGAGTCTTTTGTGGAATCCTTTCTTAGAGGATCAACAGGGGTAAACCTAGAGACGCCATTTACAAGCAAAATAATACATTTAACTCCATGTGTAAATTCTAAGTAATGATTAGGCAGTTCACAATTTTTCATTAGAATTAATAAGAGTTTATGGTGCAATAATTTTTTTATATAGCAATAACCAGTGTAATAGTTCTTTTTGCCTCTCCCTGCAGTCTGCAGATTCTGTGTCTTGCTGACCGGCCCTCTGTTGAATATAACTTGTGACAAGCCTGCATTCAAAACTCCAAAATAAATATTTTTTAAAAAATAAAAAAAACAAGATTTCCCCCTTAGCAGTTATTTATATGCTCCTCAGTTCACTGTTATGGGCAGGAAATTGCATGTTCATGTGATGGATTGGGGAAAGGAAGAGAAAGCCAGTCTACACAGATTTTAATGGTTTGGAAACAAGACTGGAAGTAAGCATTTACTTTGCACAGCCACAGAACGATCATATCGGAGACCTGCTTGAAAACAGAATTACAGCAGCCAGTAAGAAATCCTCATCCAGACTTTTGTCCTCCCTCTTGAGCAGGGCCAAAAGAACCCGCATCTTCTGCCAATGGGAGCTGCCCAACATTGGCCTGTAAGACCCTTCCCAGCACCAAGGGTTCCAAATACAGCTTTCACAGGTAAGCTTTGCCCATGAGAGTCAAAGGGAATGCCTTGCAAACTCTATTGTCATAGCTTGCATCTAGATTGCTCTGAGCTGCAGGTGAATCAAATACAGTGGTGCCCATGCAGTGTGGTTGCCATAAGTGTTCTCAATGTGCTATACAGAATATATGACCCACCAGCCCTGTATGGCAGCTCCCTCCTTTTCTGACTGCCTAATGGGTCAGGAATATGCCTTTAAGCTGAATTGTCCTTTGGACAGTTTGCCAACCATACACAGAACCGTGTATCTTCTCTGATGCCCTCCTCTGTTCTGCAGGAAGTGCCCAACACCTGGTTGTGATGGCTCAGGTCATGTGACAGGCAGGTTCACAGCTCACTACTGCATCTCAGGGTGCCCCCTAGCCGAGAAGAACCAAGGAAGAGTGAAGACTGATCTCTCGGATACCGAGAATGCAGTTAGAAAGAGGAACCTGATTGGCTTCTCTCAGAGGAAGAAATCTCGACACCATGGAAGGTAAGCTGCTGGTGCACCTTGATTGAGGAGCACCATTGAAAAATACTAGTCAGCCCCTTTAACTGCCTCTGTTTGGGGGCCGCTCCAGAGAGCTCCATCAACTGCTACTGCCTTGTAAGGAAGCATCTATCCCTTCCCTATAGCAGTGTTTCTCAAAGCTTCTGAATTTGGTCCTCCATTCCATCTTCTTCTCACCCCCTTCCCCCAGTACCAAACATTGTTACACAGCAAAGCATGCAGAGAACCTTACATAACCGTGTAGTCTGTCTCCAAGGGTCTGAAGATCAGGGTTATTTTATAGTCCTGGTATTATAAAAAGGAGCAGGACAAGGCATTTATCCATCTGAAACTACACACAGGGATACACTAGTAGAACAAAGCATTATCATTTCTCGTAGAAGGGATGCTTGTTCTCAGGGGAATCAGACATCTCCATAATTCCCATGTAAGGATCCTCTGCTGGAGGAAATGCAACCATATGCTCTGGCTGACAAGAGGAATCTCTACCTGTTTCCTGAGGAAAGGAAAAGTTTCTTAGGTTCATCTTAGAATCCCATCCCTTTGCGGACAATTGCATCCCCTTTGAGTTGTTCCATTCCTGTCCCAAAAAGCAAATGTCCCATAGTTTGAGTACCAGTGCAAAAAACGGTTGGTGTTTCCTGAGGAAAGGAAAAGTTTCTTAGGTTCATCTTAGAATCCCATCCCTCTGTGGACAATTGCATCCCCTTGAGTTTTTCCATTCCTGTCCCAAAGCAAATGTCCCATAGTTTAAGTACCAGTGCAAAAACGGTTGGTGTTTCCTGAGGAGGAAAAGTTTCTTAGGTTCATCTTAGAATCCCATCCCTCTGTGGACAATTGCATCCTCTTTGAGTTTTTCCATTCCCTTCCTAAAAAGCAAATGTCCCATATTTTGAGTACCAGTGCAAAAAACGGTTGGTGTTTCCCATTCTGTCTATAACTACCATCTCTGTCTTCTTGTTGGAAAATCCTGCCCCAGTTCATGTGTTTAGAGGGAACGACACCATTTTCATATGACAGAGATGTGAATTCACTTTATCTTCCTTGTAACAATGATTATAAATAATGTTTGAAGAGGCTGTGTTCCACTGTATCTGAGGAAGTGTGCTTGCACATGAAAGCCCATATACTGATAACATCTGAACAGTTAACATCTGAACTGTTAAGGCCCTCTTTGTTTAAATGAATAATGACAGCAAGTGTCTTTGACCCTATGGGATGCTACCGCCATCAGTGTTTTTATCTTTTTACATGTTTTATATATGCCATTTTTTCTTTACTATGTTATTACATTGTCTCAATGCATCTGTGTTTTAACATATTTTAACCTACTGTAAGCTGCCCTGAGCCTGCTATGCAAGGAGGGTGGGTTAAAAATCAAATTAATAAATAAATAGAATTAATAAATAAATAAAGCTCATACCAGGAATAAAACTTTGTTGGTCTTAAAGGGGCCACTGGACTCAGTTGGTTCTACTGCTTCAGACCAACATGGCTGTCCCACCTGGATCTTGTATCTAATGAGATCTGCTGGTGGAATGGACCTCGCAGAGCAGGACTTTCCTGCTTTCCTCTCCTGGTGCAGACCTCTGAGCTCCCTGAAATTTTCTTTTTGGGGGTCAGCAGGCCCTCTGGAACAGCATAGAGGCAAAATCAGGGTAATCAGTGGAAATCACCATCCCTTCTTTTGAAGACAGAAGTGCTCTTCAGAACTGCATGGCTGGATACAAGCCACTAATGTTTCATGTGCCCTGGGCACCCTATACAAATGCTTGATTGTAGAGCTGGCCCAGTTCAGATAATTTTTGCCCTCTCAGAAAGAAAGAAGGGAAGAATCCAAACGTGTAAACTGAGGATCAGGTAACGTGGTCTACTATAGCTCCTCACCTTCCAGTGGAGCCCTTGGTAGTTTGGAAATAAAGCTTTCCTTGTTTCTCTAGAGGGCGACCTCCCAAATACCGGAAAATCCAGCAGGAAGACTTTCAAAGTAAGCACATGTTTTCTTTTTCTCTGTTTTGCTTGTACACAAAGAGAGGGCTTCTTCCACAAGAACTGTGTTACAAGGCAGATGAACAAGCTGCTAAGAGGGCACTTCAAGAATAAAAGTTGCTGTGTAAAAATTAATAGATAATGTACCCAAGACACATGTGATTTTCATTTTGAGCAATGTCTTTGTTGTAATATGGTCTGGCTGTTTCCTCTTTATGCAACATGGGAGTAATCCGCTGTATCACCATAGTGACTAAAACCTTCTTAAAATGTAATGTGAGAAGGATTAAGATGTTGTTTCCAAGGAAAGCGTGGATGCTGCTGAGCTGCTTCTCCAGTCTTGTTCACTCAAAACCCTGCACCCAGTTGGCTACAAAACCCATCTCTCCCTCAGCCCTTTGGCTGCTTCCTCCCAGTGCCAACTGCTGACAGCCTGATAACCCCCCCTCCCCCCCGAAAAGGCTTGATCCAACTACCAGCCAATGATGATTCTTGATGCGGCTTTGGAGACTCATTAAGGCTCCTGTGATACATTTGTCAACACTCCAGAGGTGGCCACTGTGGAAGTGCTGCTCCACATTTACATGACCACCCTTTCAGCTCTTTCAGATAGCTTTTTGACATATTGTCACCTTCCTCTGTCCCCAACTGTGTGGAAAGCTCCAAACTGACATAAATGGCTTATTGCAAGATAAGCACTGTTCTACCTAAACAGTTACATATCTGAAACCTGCATAAATGAATCCTCTTCCTGTAAATAGTGCCCTTACTGTCTCATATCTGAGGGTCAAACCATATAGGATGATGGACCTTTATATAATGGCTGCTCCCTTGGCAGGAGAAGGGAGCTGAACTCTATCATTCCACCTACCCTTCTCCCACCAAAACAGCTGCACCTCAGCTGGCTTTTATACATGTTGGCATTCACTTCTGGTTTAGGAGCATGAATGCAAAGGAAACAGTTGTGGTCCAGCCTTTCTAGGTCAAAAAGCTAGGGTAGAGTTAGGGTTCAGATTTATCCTCCTGACCATCCATGCTATGCTTTCAGTTGTTCCCCACACTCTCTTTCATATGGATTAGGTTTCAGACTCATCTCAATGCCCCGGAGTGAACCGTTACATCTAGTTTAGTCCCATTCAGTCCTTGTTTCAGGTCCTGTGGCAATCACATCTGTAAGACATGTAAAAGCCAAAGGAAGGGGGAGATTGGGAGCCAAACCAGATATTAGGGCACACAGGATTGTATACAGTACTGTCACCACTCTGTACTTAAATCCGTCTGATAATCCTTTCAATGTCGTTGCCAGCCATTTCTTCAGACAGTATGCACCAATCTCTTTTCATGTCAGCCTTATCAGCGCACCCAGACCGTTCCCTGTCTCTTTGCTGGGAACAGCACTGTAAGCTCCTGCCAGGAGTGGCTGGGATCACAGCATCTACAGTGGCCAAATGGACCATTGATGAGGTAAGAATGTGTGAAAGGGGGGATGGATTGGTAAAACACAAGCTTGCTTCTGAGGATATTCCTGCCACTACCCCCACTACCCAATTTCTTCCAGCAGATTTTTAGAAAAGGTCACTGGGAGGGCACTCACAAAAGATGGGGGAGCTGTCCCCCCCCCCTTCAAGCCCCTTCTAATTTGAGCTTTCATCTTCTTTCGTAAGAATCTGCTTTTTGATTAGTTCTCATTCTGTAGCCCAGCTCAACCTGTCAGAATTTAGGACAGTAAAAGGAGACATGGCCTTTTCAGTTGTTGCACCCCAAATATAGCATTCCTTCAGTTCATAGTGCCGTCACATTTGTCTTTTACAAACCAGGCTAAACAATTCTTATTTCTCTCCAGTCCTTTTCTTGAATAGGTTGTTCCTGTTTAGTTGTACCACTCCTACGGATTTTAGTGTGTTTTGCTGGTTGGAAATGGCTGTTCTAATGTTCTGAAATTTTTATAGCTGCCTTTGGTATTTCTATTTATGCAACCCTTAGGGGTACTGAGCTGGACCTGGATGGCCAGGCTAGCCCAATCTTGTCAGATCTTGGAAGTTCATCAGGGTCAGCCCTGGTTAGTATCTGGAAGGGAGACCACCAAGGAAGTCCAGGGTCGCTACACAGAGGCAGGCAGAAACCTTGCCTTGAAAACCCCACTGGGTCACCATAAGCCACCCGTGACTTGACGGAACTTTACATGCATGGCGTACTGAATGCCTCACTGGCACCTTTAAATGTGTTCCATGAGGAGCAGGACTATATTTTGCAGGGAAAAACATGAGGAAGGTTTGTATAATCCTTCTCTCACCCACTGATTCTTCCCTGTAAGAGGCACCCCACATGCCATTTTAATTGTTTCCCCCCTAAAACTAGCTGTAAGACTGACTGAAATTAAAAATGGCTTGGGTACAGTGGGATTTTGTAAGGGAAAATCAGCAGTTGTGAAAGGGGTTATATATCCCTCCCACTTGCCCCATTAGTTAGCCCCTATGAATAGGAGAAGACGTATTTTTAATGTTAATTTGACAAGTGGAAGTTGGAAACCTGCATTTGCTGAGGTAATGCCAGCAGGAGGAGAAGGGTTAGTTTTCCTCTCTGTGTTTAATTCCTTGTATGTCTTTTCCTACAAGGTATTCAGCTTTGTACAGACGTTGACGGGTTGTGAGGACCAAGCAAAACTCTTCAAGGATGAGGTAAAGGAAATGGACCTTAGTCTTATGAGATGGAACTGCCATTGGTTTTTGGAGTGGGATGACAGCATTGTAATAACAGAGGCTGTTGATTCTCAAACCCTCATCTGCTAACATATCACCCTCTTGGGACATTATTTTACTTTGGTTCTGATGAAATAAAATGCCCCCTGCCAGGGCTCCAAACAAGAAGCGAGAAGACATATAGGTGGCTGACATACTTTTAAAATATGAACTGAATTCTATATGAGAGCCATCATGGCATAGTGCTTTCTGACAAGCATTTGCTGACTTGCTGACAAGCATCTTCTGGACATGGAGTAGGGGTCACTGAATTTCCTGCATTGTGCAGGGGGTTGGACTACATGACCCTGAAGGTCCCTTCCAACTCTATGATTCTATAGTGGTTAGAGGTATCGGACGGGAATCTGTGACAACTGGCTCTGCCGTGGGGACCTTGCTGGGTGAACTTGGGCCCATCACAATCTCTCAGCCTAATCTATGTCATGAAGTTGTTATCGTGAGGATAGGATGGAGGAGAGGAGAATTATATGATATTTGGGTCTTGTTTAGGCAAAAAAAGAGAGGAGATAAATACCCCCCTGAAATTGCATTTCTAAAAATAAGGTAATGCCATGAAGACCAGTTGTGAAATTGTACAGGTACTCTGTTGGCCTAACTGAGGGTTATATAGAACCATTGTTTTCTGTTACAACCAGGCAACGCCACTTTCTGTGGCAATATGGAACTAAGGCTAGTCTATACGTACAGCAGAAGAAGGTGGTTGATGTCTGAGGAGGCAAAATGTGCTGCTCCATTGTAGACTGCAGGTTTTTAATTCTTCTCCATGTAAAAAATTCCTATAAATAAAAAGAAATAGCATATTGAGAGGAAGGGCTAGGGGAAAACCTTTCATGTTTTGCTAGTTTCACTATTTTCCACTCAAAAGGAATTATTAATACAGGGGAACTTTGAAATACGTAGTTCCTTACCTGTAACCTGAAGTGGCACAGTTCATTATTATCACTTTAGCATTCTACTACTTCTTTGCCACCTCGTTGTGCTGCATGTCTAGAGTAAGCCGTGGCTTTGCTCTGCAGTAGTCAGGAAAGGAAGGTGGTTGAAGGTTTTGGATTAACAGCAAGACAGGAGGTTTAGTGGTTGTGTACTTGCTCATCATTAACTTTCTTTTTTTATTGATCTCAATTAGCATTTAACCGCAGAGAAATTGCTGATTGTGCAAGAGTTAGTCCCACAGAGCTGAAAGGCAAAAGATGCACTTTGTAAGGAGGTGTGGCTTTCTAAATTTGGCTGCCAGCACAATCAATGAAGGCCGAAGGGCTACAGTTCATGTTACATTTTTTAGGTTTGTATAGCTAGCTAAGTGGAGAAAAGAAGTTGAATGGCAAGGGAATTACTGGGAGGCATTAGTGATTTCAGGCTTGTGTGTTTCCCCCATTGCCAGTGCAGCTGCCAGTGCAGCTCTTCCACGTGGCAGGTTTCCTTGGAGTGCCCCTGCCTCAGCAGCAACCATAGCCCCTACCCTGGACCACTGGGCCTTCTTCACTTTTTAAAAAATTGACAGTTTAATACCATTGTTTTGATACAGCACTATAACAATAAGGCTGCAGTCAGACGCGCAGTCTGATCCAGTGTGGCCCCGCCTCTAATTGATCCAGGGGTTTTTTTTAACAGAGAATTGTGATCAGACTCACCCCCTTAGTACTCTTCAAAGCGTTTTCACCCCATCCTTGAGTGATCGGATGCTGCAGCCAGGGAGTCAGGCCATTGGCCATTTTTTTTTTTTTTTAGTTTGAGCATGCTCACAAGTGCTGATGTAGTTAGGATATGTAGTCCATAGGGCCATCTGCCATTTTTAAAAAAGTTTGTCCTTTGAGCATGTGCACAAGAGCTGATGAGCCTGCTGGGATATGTAGTTCACTGTCATCCTTCCCCTCTAATCTTTTCGATTAATCCCTTCCCCAAAGCACAGAAAAATGCTGAAGTACAGTCTTTCTCTGAACATTTTTATAAAGAAAATAGAGTTTTGAGAAGCCCTTGTGGGAGAGGGAAAGAAAGAAAGAAGTACAAATATGAGAGTTATGTGCACATCACTAACTAGTAAAAAAAATGGCAGCTAAAAAAACAAGAGACCAGTCAGCCCATCCGGATGGCTTGGCTGTGCAATGGAGTGATAAGACAACAGGAAATCAGGTTTGAAACCAGCTCAGCCCAAAAGGACCAGATTTTCACAGTTATCAAAGAAACATGCAGTAAAAAGGGGGAGATGTGATGCAGAAAACTGGGACACAACAGACAGATGTTGCTGTCTGTGCATTTTAAATCCAGAAGAGAATAGCAACAGTAATGGATCAAACTGCACGTATGACCTCAGCCCATGTGTAACAGGTTTGCTGAATTCATAGCTTTTTTTTTAAAGTAGATCTCTAGTCCTCTCTGTTGAAGAGATCTGCATCTCCCCTTATATCTCTACAATGGAAGGAACTAGCAATTTTCTTTTAAAAAATGAATACTGGGAATTCACACATATTGTTACAGGGGCCTATCTGTATAATGATATTCAACTGCCAATTAAAAAAATTTCCCATGATAGTGGGGAGAAGAAATGGCCCCTGTGGGAGCAGGGGCAGGGGAAATGGCTGCCATGTGGGCAGCAATATCTGAACTTTCCCACCCATACTCAGCCATCCAGGTTTAATGTGACTTTCCCAAAATTTCACAGTAAAGCAGATTTGAGAAAGATTGGGAAAAAGCCGGGGAACCCCCAGAAGGCTCACAAATGTACCCTGACAGTATAGAAGGTAGGGGGGGATACCTGCTTTCCAATATCATTGAACCTAAGGCAGGTAACCCATGTGGAATGGCCATTGTCTCCGGGTTGACATCTGGCAAATCTAGTAGAGCTCACTGTAGGGGATCAGCAGTTCTTTGCAGAACTTTAGCCTCAGTACTGTAGGTCTGTGGGAGCAATCCTAAGCAGTAAGGTGCAACCTAGGATTGCAGCCTATGTAGCCTGCATGACCATCTATATATCTAATTCTGGCCCTGGCCCCAGAGTGTGAATCAAGAACTCTGCACAATGGGGCCAAGTACAGATGTTGTTTAATTTGCTTGTTCTATTTAAACCCTAATGTTTTAATGTTATTGTGTTGTCGATTGAAATGCTGTGACCCGCCCTGAGCCTGCTTGCGGGAGAGGATGGGATATAAGTCAAATAAATCAAATCAAATCAAGAATCTTTAAAAGAAGAAGGAGGAGGAGGAGGAGGAGGAGGAGGAGGAGGAGGAGGAGGAGGAGGAGGGTATAAAAGAAATAGTTTTAAAAAGCCAAGATGTCATAAGATTACCTCACAAGATTTCGGCAGCCATACTGGATTGCCTAGGTAACCTCAGTTAACAGTCTGCAGTTCCCTAGGTAATCGAGATAACTACTGCAGTTTCATTTTGATCTCTTATCTGAGTTGTGGGTGGATAAGAAGGATGGACAGGCAGGGGGATGAAGCTAGAGTAGAGGGAGGTAGGGAGAGGACAACTGAACAACAAGTGGGGGGCTGGACGGAGGGAAGGAATCAGGGAAATTAGAGAAGCTGTGAAGGCTGCAAAGGGGAAAGAAGAGTGAAGATGGCACAGGCAGGAGGACCAGCTGAAGGAGGAGATGATTCCCCTCCCCCCGTGAGTCTTCATAGGTTTCCTTCTTTTTTTTTCTACTGCTGAATATATTACTGCTTATCGTTTATATTTTCCAAGGGCATCCACTGACTTTCACTCAGTCTGGATGCTCCTTACTGACTTTAGGGGGCAACTTCTCATCTGGGAAGTGCAACCTATAGCTATAAGCATGGTCAGTGTTCCTGAAAGAGGCAGGTGCCCCTTTCTCAGAATACCACACTGCCAAGAGCTGGAAGTCACCAGTGTATATTGCTCCACCTGTACTTGCCATTACCTGTAGGGATGCCCCAGAACAAAACAAAGCTTTGTGGCGCAGGTTGGATGCTGGGATGTGATACACTTAATGAAACACTGCATTTGATTCTGAAATAAGCATGGGGTGAAGATAAGACTGCTTTTTATGAGGATGTATACATATGTATGAGAGAGAAACAGACATCTTGAGCATCTCCCTGTTTCCCCTAGATGATCGATGGAGAGGCATTCCTTTTGCTGACTCAGGCTGACATTGTGAAGATCATGAGTGTCAAGCTTGGACCAGCGCTGAAAATCTATAATGCCATCCTCATGTTCAAAAATGCTGACGACACCTTAAAGTGATCCACCATGAGCAGCACTTGACTTCCTTCTACAGGAGCTGCCAGAACTCTCATCTGTCTGTCTCAGCACAGTGGAGACCTTCCTGACTTGCTGCAGCTGTAAAATCCTGCCAACTTGCTCTCTTTGAGTCCATCTTTGTTTACATGCCAAATCCATCCTCTGTCTGTTTCTCCTTCTCTCTCTCTCTCTCCAACTGATTTTTCTGAATACTGCCCTCCCATGCCTAGCAGTGGAGCTCTAGCAGTGTCCTTCCTGAAGCCACAGATCCAGCCAAGCTCTTCTCCTGATGATTTAAAGGCACAGAACAGGGGATTGAGACTGGGCTTGCTACTGGATTTAACCTACCTTGGATTTAACCCTTTAACTCTTGACTGCCTACAAAGTGTGCCTGGGTTTAGATGAGGAGGAAGATATTTATTTATGGGTGACCATTACAGCCAGTTACCCAATTTTAATTGGCATCAAATCTTGGAAGTGTTCTAACATCTGATATTTCTGGGCAAAAGTCAGTCCCTCATGATCAGGGTTTTGACCATGAACTTCTCTGGGGGCAGATGATGCTATATCCAGGGACTTGCTGAAGAACTGGGTGCTGGTCCTTCTAGGACAGACTATTAGACTAAATACACCATAGACATTATCTGCCCTAGAAATTATGGATTCATTGCTGCTACTGAAAAAAAGATATTTTGGTGCTCACAATTTAAATACTTGTAAAATTGCCATGTTAACTGTGGAAAATGAGAGGAACGAAATAGGGTTTCTTGACTTAGTTTCTGCCAGTTCAGCCCTTGGGGTCTGCGAGAAGCAAAAAAAAATAATCTGTGGCATCTGAACAAAACAAATTAGGCAATCTTACAGCCTTATCACTAAGTAAAAGTGAATAGCACCATTAATGGAGAGCAGGGCAGGGAAGGGCAGTTAACTTAAACCCCTCACTACTAGCTGGGCAGATGTTGAATGGTATGAGAGGGAAATCCTGTACAAAGCAGCAATTTTCAGATTGTTTTGATTTTACCAAACTCAATTACATTCAGTATGTGCCAAATGTTTATGTTCAGCTGGTTCACAAGGTTCCAAGATTTACAGTGCAGCCCTATGCAGAGTTACTACAATCTAATAAGCCAACTGAAATCATTTGGCTTAAACTGGAGTCACTCTACATAGGGCTGCACTGAGACATTTTAAAACACTGTTTCTGTGTGAATAACTTACACACTGGGGGTGGGGGGGAATGTCATTTGCTGATATTGCTGAGGCCCTTTTGATATTGGCTGGTTATGGACAGGCACAGATATTCTGTGGAGCTGCTTTAGCTATGTAGAGTTACCTGAAGAGACCTGAGTTGCAAAGCCAATTCTTCTATTAGGCAAAGTAAAAAAGGTGACCTCAGGTAGCCTGGCTTGGCTGCTACTAACAAGCAACAAGTTTCCAGTTGTATTATTACTATTAATAGCATTATTATTCATATGAATAGTGGGGGTTGTCTTAGGATGGGACTTCAAGGACAACATTTTCTAACTTCAGTCATTCTACAGATCGTTTCTCGCCCTGTCCTAGAAGTTCAGTCCTTAAGGATCTTTATCTCACTTTACAATCATCCTGTGTGACAATTTAGGTTAAAAGACAGCAGTGTCCATGGACTCCCATCCGTGGCCAGGCTGGTGTCTGAATTATTTTCAGATTTATACCCAACCCTCTAACCACTGCACTGCATAGAGTTCCTAGCGTATGGAGCTTCTTAAGGTCATGAAGATTTTTGTTGTTGCTGTTTCTCCTCAAACTGTAAAGGTGGGGTGAATGTTCTTTACCATACATACACCAGCAATGTGTCTCATAGTACTGTGGTCTGTGAAGTCCACTTTTTATGGTTGGGTCAAGTTCATGCAAAGCTTCCCATGGAAATGCAGCATTTGACTCAGATATTTATGAAATGCTTGGTCACATGTGGCCTTCCCACAAAATGGCTGGCCACTTGCCATTTAAGAGAAATGCAGGTCCCCGTTTCTCTCTTTTTAGCACGGTAAGCTTTTCTTTTAGTCCATTTTCAAAACTTTCTTCTCCCTTTGAACACCACTAGATGTTTACTTTGTTGGGAGGAATAATATCGGGGAGAAGGAATATCTGCACTTCTGGATCAAATCCTGCCAACGGATGCAGCTGGTTGCTGAGTATATGGTGCCAAAATATCCCCCTTTATCCAAAGAGGTGTTGTTTTTAGCCAACCTTGAAAGATGATGAAGAAGAGGAGCACTGAAGATTCCCTAGATGATGGTTTTCAATGGGCTTTACAAGGAAAATTTTCATTTTCAGACTTAGTTCTGACAGAAGTCCAGTTTATACAACTTCCTTACAGATCAGTCAGCGTATTTGCAGGAAACAAACCATGCAAAGAAGAAAAGAATGACCCTTTTGTTCTCACATCATTCATAACTTTCCAAGAATGAATACATGCCTCTTGCACTGGAAAGAAAGCCAGACTTCAACTCCATCCGCTCCATAGATGGGAATGGCAATGGATTATTGGTTCCAATGATGGGAAAGACATTGTCTGCGAATGTAAAGCTGGACAGCTAGTTCCAAACACACTCCAAAAAGCAAGGACATCTGGCTGCTTCCAAGACCCACTTCAATAGGAACAGGATGTGTATAATGGAGTACAGGCCATGTCTGGTACTGTTTCACTGAGTCATTGACAATAGGGCGCCTCTTGCACCATGTTTAGACTCTGATCAAGCTAGTTTCTCTGACTCTATAGCTTTTGACTCTGTTGTTTGGCTCAGGTGAAGTTAACTTTCTGATGAGTCTTGTAATCGGAGCTGCAGCAGGTGGCCACTTGAAGTCCTCCTGTAGCCTTTGGACTTAGGAGCTTTACCTGCCCAACTCCTTTTCCACTCTCTTATGCCACCTAGTGAGAAAGGTGAAGCGGATTTGCACCAGAAATGGAGTCATTGCTCCCAACAGCCCTGAGTTCTTCCAAAAGAAAATGATCTTTACTGGAAGTAAGTGTAAAAAGTGAAAGTCGCTAACATTGTGTGTGTGTGTGTGTGTGTGTGAGAAACAAAAATAACTGTAGCTGATGGCAGTGTGCACTCTTTCAAATAACATGGAACTTAAGCACTCCATCCTGTTTATCTTCTGTCATATATAGCTAATGTCATACTTCTCATCCTTTGAGGCATGAAGCTTCTGAATTAGTCCAGATTGAGGGCAATTGCAGATGTAATTGACAAGAATGATGAAGGGCTATTTACTGCTGAAACTTGGAACCCCATCATTCTATGTAAAAAAAACCAAATCAAAGTCATAGCTTCTGTGTGAGAGAGAGAGAGAGACAGACAGAATCAAAGGGAACTGACTTTTTCCTGTGTTTGCTCAGCACTGTATCTGGAAGGGTTGCGTCAGAGACATTAGCTCTGAAAGGCAGTAGGTGAGGGAGGGAGAGAAGGAAGGTAGCCTTGACCTCCTCAGGTATTCTCTTGAAGCTTATAGCATTTCCAGGTGGCCAAGCACCTGAATATCAGAGAACCTGGGAGGGAAGTACTGCCAATCAGAGCCAATGTCCTGGCTTAGACTGATCTGCTAGTTCTGTATAGGCAGCTACTTGTACATTCTCTCATTGTATAATAACTTGGCAAGTTACAGTGCTTCTGAAGCATGAGTAGGATACCTAAGAGCCACCCAAGTGCCATACTGATTCTCAGAACTTCACTCCAATAGGCTATATTTTGATAGAGCCTTTCTTGGAAAGGATCCCCGGATGAATCCCTAGCCACTCCAGTTAAAGGACCTTGGCAGCTGGCACCTTTCTGGGTCTGACACCTTGGAGAGCCACTGCCAGCTGGATGGAACAGGACTAAATTAGATGAACCGATAGTCTGATTCAGTGTAAGGCAGCTTCCGATGTTCATGATCCTGGCATGACTGAAGTTCGTAGAATAGGGAATCAGCTGATGCACCTGAGGAGTTATTTTGTCTCGAGAATCTTAACAAGCTCCTTTTTGGGAGTCAACGGCAGCTAAAATGTCTCCTGAGCAAATACTCATAGGAGATGTGGTCTCACTCTCTACTTGCCTCCTCACAGATTCTTGCACAGTAGGCAGTCATTTCTAGTTCTTAGCACTTGAGATCATAGAAACCTTTTCCAAGACTAAGCACGACAATCAGCCAGACAGCCAATGCAAATGGGTTGGAACCCCTCCCCACTTCTGCTCATGGTACTGTTCTGAATAATAGGTCCAAGTAAATGGGAGAATGATAACACACGGTGGCTTGATAGAGGCCTCTTTCTGGTTATTCTCCACACTGCTGTGGCAGTTATGATGTATCCCAGCAAGCATTAGTAGATGGGCTTAATTCTCTTGTTTCTGGTTTTGCAAGGAATGGATGGGAATTGGCATCATTCTAGTTGCGGAATGATTCACCATGATAAGGCCTGATGTGCTTCTATGAAACAAGAGATGGTATTACATAATCTTCAGTTTGTGCTGAATCTCTCCTTTGGTGTACGAATTGATCAACTAGCATTAGAACAGGTCACTACAGAATCACAGATTAATTGACTTCAATGGGATTAGAAAGATGTAACTATTTAGGATTGCACTGTTAGGGTTAGAAGGGATTTAGTGGACCACATGACCCAACTTCTTCACCTAAAACAGAACATCTTTCCCTGAAACATCCCCAAACAGACTGTGGTCAAGCTTCTTCCAAACTTCAAAGGAAGAAGACTCCAGAAATCCTCTAAGCCGTTTGATCAGATTGGTTTGTTGGACTTTTAACTCACCCAGTCTAAGAATTTGGGGGCATGAGCAACAATATTCTGTCCTATGTTTTCCTATCCCTGGCCATCAAAAGTCAGGTGTTTTAAAAATAAATCCATCTTCTCAAAGTCATGTAGGCTTGAGATTTGACAGGTTTCCAGAGGAAAAGGATTCCAGAGCGGATATGAAATAATTTGTCCGAATGTTGAACCTTTCAGTATGACAACATCAAGCGTGCCACATACTTGTTTTAGCCATAAATTACTTTCAGTGACCTCCATCAATAGGTGGAATAGGATACAGCTTCTTGACATGTGGTCTTGCCTAGAAGGACCACAGAGTTAGCCCATTAAAACCCAGGTTATTTTAAGTTGAATAAAAGATTCACAGCATGCTACAATTAACTTATGCAAAAACCTCTCTCTGGGCCGGCAAAGGTTCACAGTATGGTAGTTTAAGATTTGTAGTGGGGGGACAATGGCACTCATCTTCAACAGAGCCACAAACTATTTCCTTGGAGGTGACCCTGAAAACCATGTGTCATGTTGGGGCTGTGGTTTAGTGGAAGAGCCTCTGGTTGCATGCAGAAAAGGTCCATGGTTCAATCCCCAGCATCTCCAGTGAAAAGGACATGGCAGTAGGTGATGTGAAAGACCTCTCTGCCTGAGACCTTAGAGCTGCTGCCAGTCAGAGCACACAATACTGACCTTGATGGACCAAGGGTCTGATGCAATGTCAGGCAGCTTCATGTGTGACACAGTTGCTGTAATCCAGCTGCATGCACATGCAGAAAGTTTTGCGGCCTCTCCCAGAGAGATGTTTGGCACTCTTGACAGGCTATGCTCAGCTGCAGCTGCTGGATCAGGATAGCAAATGTGCACACACTGTTGGTTTGTGCATGCACTTAGTCACCCATCCCAAGATCCAATTTCAAGCACTTTTGAAATGCAAACTAAATCCAAATTGCAAAACAGGTTGACTGTTTTGGGCTTATTTGGGGCTTCAGTGCAATGGAAGATGGGAATGTCTTTAAAAGCCTTTAGTCATTCCTCATCTTTTCCTCTTCCCTTTTCCAAGGCTCCTTAGTCCTCTGAGTCATTTAAAATGTGAAAGACAGGGAAAAGTCTGTCCACCGATGACAGACCCTGCCAAAAAGCCCTTTATTTTAGGGAGCAATGTTTGCAGAAGGCAAAGACAAGTGTTTTCAGAAGAGGCATTTTCATGAAATTGAAGCTTTTTTGCACTTTCATTCATTTGCACTTGTTTAATTTGTCTTTTGATATTTGCACCTTTGTGTTTTCATGATGGAAATACTATAATTGTATCCAGTGCAGCTATTCTGGAACTTTGTGTCCTGAGTATACAGAAGGTTAATATAAAATAAGAGCAAAATGTGATATGTTTTGTCAGTGTTTTACAATAACAATAAATGTGAACTATGAAATTATACAAATAATGCAGACTTGATTATTTTTGTTTGTTGGGGATTTTGTTTTGAAGAAGTCATTTAATAATATTGAGGGTATATACCAAATAAAGACAAAATGGATATTCAAAGATAACAAAAGCAATAAAAATTATTTATTTATATAGTTTTGCTTTGCTTTTCTCCCAAAGGGGGATACAAAGAGCTTTTTAAAATACCAGATTATGATCTGAATAATTTTAAATAAAAAGAAAAAATAAATTGAATCACATTCTGGTCTGCTTCTGGATCTTCTATGCTGGCTCACACAAGGACATGGGCTGATCCAGGGGATGTCAGATGGTGTGGATTTCAACTCCAGGTTCTTTTTGAATAGTAACATTGACAAGAAACTAAATTTAGAATTGGAATGGGTGACTTTGAATTTTGGTAGATTAACAATGAAATCCTAAACAAATCAAACCTTTATAAGTCCACTGACTTCAGTGGATTTAGAAGGATGTAACTCTATTTAGGATTTCATTGTTGATTGATCTTAATTGACCAACCATATGAGTTTTAATTAGGGGTGAGCTGGAAGGAACCAGTCTCACAGTGCTGAAAAGTCCTCTCCACAGAGTTCAAATATTATGTGAATGAAAGAAATCCCCCCCCACACATTTTCTCCATGCAGTTCATGGGAAGTCAGTTGTGTTTCTACTTTGAATTTTGCTGTGGGAGAAAAGGGGTGTGTGCACATGTTTATTCAAAAACAGGACTTCAGAATATCTGAAGAATTCCATTTGGTAACCCAGACTATGATGTGATGATTCCCACATGCCATCCCACATTACCAGTACCATTGAATAAAATGTACATAATGTTTTAACAAGCAGCGACTTGTTTGACAAACCACAGGGTGACCTCAGCTTCCCACACCAATGTTTGCTGCCAGGGTAGGTGAAATCAGAATAAGATTTGTATTCTCACAAATGTGTTTGGAATTCTCCTGGAGGGACAGAGAAGCTGCTGGGAAAGGGGCAATTGGGAATTGAGGGGAACGGTTAATCCATCTCTTCCCCACTGCTTCTCTGCTCGCAATCTCTGCTTCCCCGAATAAAGGGACACTGGAGGGTTGCGTGCTCACATGTAATGTGTAATGGGCAGTTGTTAGAGATCTCCTGGGATTACAACTGTTCTTCCGGCTACAGAGGTCAGTTCCTCTGGAGAAAATGGCCACTTTGAAAGGTTGACTCTATAGCATTAGACCCCGCTGAAGTCCCTTCCCTCACCAAACCCTGCCCTCCCCAGGCTCCACCTCCCAAATCTTCAGGAATTCCCCAACCCCAGTGTGGTGAGAATTCAGCTGCAAACACATGTTAGGTGTAAACTAACCCTGTGTGAAATGTTTACCTGAACTTTCCCCCACCCCTGCGTTCTGAATGGTCTATGGTGTGTGCCCCTTACCAAGGCGAGGATATAAATGTTAACAGTTAGCTGGAATGCAACACAAGGTTACTTTAACAACAAAACTTCCTTTATTAAAACTTATCAAAGTTAAAAGAAGGCAGGACAGTTGCCCAGCCAGGCGCTGGGCATCTAATACTGAAACAACATACACAAGCACAATACTTACTTCCTAAGAAAGAGATAGACAGTGATTAAATACAACAAAGATTTCCCCACACAGCAGAAGCTTCTGGACTGGCCCCAAGAGACCCAACTAGGACAGAATTTCCCTTGGGTCTCCAAGAGTCAGTGCTGGGATGGAGCTGCTGGCCCCCTTTTATACAATCTTGGTCACATACATTTCGACAAAGCTATTGAAATTATAAACTGCATCAATTGACAATAACTATTTTGAAAATGTGAGCCATCATGGCATAGGAGATGTTTCCACATTCCAGCAGCAGTCAGTTTACCATAATGCTTTAGGAAAACAGTACAAGATAACACCTGAATTTCTAAATGACAAACACAAGAATGTGTTAGTTTCAGGATGTTCTTTGTGTTCTTGGGGCAAGGTAGCCAGCTAGGCACCATCTTCTGGCCAGAGTTGGGATGTGAGTTTTGGCATGTAGGCAAACCTTTAGTATTGTAAATATTCTGGCTCCCTCGACTTAATGGCTGGCTCATAGAAATACTTTATTTCTAAATGCCGCCCTGAGCTCATGCGGAAGGGCGGGATATAAATTGAATAAATAAATATAAATAAATAAACAAACATTCTTTACACCTATAAACAATGGAGGAGAATTTACATCCTGGGGAATGGAATGTAGACTCCTGTTCCTGTGTATGTGACAGGTGACAGATACCTCTTGAGACAAAGGACTTGCAAAGCATGTTAGGATGCTGCTTGCTGCTTGGAAAGTTACAGAAATGGAGAAAACACTATGATTTCCTTATAGAATTAACTATATAAAATGGGTTTTAACTTTTCTGAACCAACTATTTCATTTTTCTCACAACACCCAGTAGTTGCTGATATCTCTCGGCTGTATTCAGACATCACATATATCTGTAGCTAAGGGAAAATGTCTATAAACTCAGCTTCCTGCTTGCCAGTGTGCTCCCCCTGTTCTCCCCCAGTAAGGCTCAGTTGGGGGGGAACCATTCTGAAAACCCCAGTGGGGGAGGGAACATTTTAATGGTTACTGAAGGGGGAGAATCAGGGGCTAGAGGAAGAAAGGAAAACACCACCCTTCCCATTTACCAATTATCCTTGCCTATGCTCCCACCTGTATTTCTGCGATATCTAGTTTTGCCCCAAATGCTAAAAATGATCTGCTTTACTGCTTCCCCATCTCATTGCATCCCTAGGAAATACTACCCAAGAGTTCAGAGAACCCTCCAGCATAACAGTGAGCACAATATGTGTGTCTATAATGGGTGGGGGAATCAGCAGAATGGATATGGCCTTCTAGTGGCAGAAAACTGCTAGTGTAGACAACAAGGAACAGCTTGAAACAGCGAAGTTTTCCAGGCAGGGAACAGCTTGGAACAGGAGCTTGGATTTGTACCCTACCCTTCACTACCTGAAGGAGTCCCAGAGTGGCTTACAATTCCTTTCCCTTCCCCTCCCCACAACAGACACCCTGTGAGATAAGCGAGGCTGAGAGAATGCTCCCAAGAATTGTCCTTGAGAGAACAGCTCTGAAAGAACTTATGACTGAACCAAGGTCACACCAGCAGCTGCATTTGGAGGAGTGGGGAATCAAACCTGGTTCTCCCACATTAGGGTCTGTGCTCTTAACCACTACACCAAACTGGCTCTTCCACTAGCTTCCCTGTTGCTGCTGCAGCTGCCAAGACAGTGCAACAGCAACAGGGGTTGTACATGGCAGGCTTCCCCACAGTCTGCCTGACACTTTCCCCCCACCCCCACTGCCAGGGTTTTTCCAGTTTTTTAAATTAGCAATTGTCTATTGTTATGTGGCTATAGTACTGTAACAATATGTGTAACCGGTTCTCTAAATTCCTAGCTTTCATTTTTTAATAAACAAGTCTCTAGCCCCTTTTGTTGCAGAGATAGGCCATTCCCCCTTATATCTCTACAATGAAAAGTGTTTTTAATGGAAGCTGGGAATTCAGAGGACCTAATAGGCATGTTGCTATAATGACGGTTGTGGGGAAAATGGCTGCTGTGTAGGTGGCACCGAGAATACCCAAACCTCCTCACCCACATGGTAGCCATCCATGTCTTTCCTGTCATCTTTCCTGAAACTTCACAGCAAAGCAAGTTTGGGGAAGACTGAAGAAAAGTCAGGAAACTCAAGGGTGTGCATGCACAGGGCCGGCCCATTATTGTTAAATTTTAGACTGTCACCTAGGGTGATGGTTTGATGAGGGCACCATTCTGGCCGGCCTTGTCCCCTCCTCACCCTGCACAGGAAGCCTCCTTTGCCAGCTTCTTGCTCCATCCCCGGCAAGAGACTCCCCTCTTTGCAGCCCCCCATACAGAAAGAGAAAGAGGTGGGGGAGGACAGGCACGGGGAACAGCCCAGGATGACGGGAAAGTGCCACTTAACCTCTGCCATTCCCAACCCCCCCCCGGCCTCTTTGGAGCTCCTTTTGCAGCCTGGCACAGGCCCCCTCCCCCCCCTCCCCTCGAGCGATCCTGCCCCCTGGCATGCATTTGCAGCTCGGTCCCTTGGCCCACCCACTGTGACTCCGGCCCCCACCCCCGCCCCACTTGGGGGGCGGGGCGCCAGAATGTATCCTCTCCTAGTGGGCAAAAAAACCTGGGGCCGTCACTGTGCATGCATGCACCATAATGCTGTGCGGAAGTGGGGGAACTGCTTCCCAACAACATTGAACCCAGGCTAAGCAATCTGTGTGAAAATGTCCAGCAACTCAGAAAATGTTCTCACAAGTAAATCTAATTATGCAGAAGTGTCCCCGCCTTCCATTTGTTC
The DNA here is from genome assembly GCA_029375565.1 of Gekko gecko. Lineage (NCBI taxonomy): Eukaryota > Metazoa > Chordata > Lepidosauria > Squamata > Gekkonidae > Gekko > Gekko gecko. The sequence continues at coordinate 145,443,188 of JAPDNY010000006.1, forward strand.
ACCCTGTTATCTCTGGTCTCTTAATAGTCCTAACTGGTTTAAGTCTGTATATACTACAAATGCATATAGAGCAATACAGGAATGAAGCTGGACAGCTGAGAGGCAACAAAGAGTAAATTTTTAAAAAAAGTAATCTGACAAAATGCATTTCAGACTTTCCTGTTCTTCATCATCTGTCAAAATAAACACATGTTCCAAAGTACTGTCCTAGTACCTCAGACTATGGTGAAACATAAATTGGCACCACACACAAGAATCACCAGTTCTTCCAGTTCTGCTGGTGAACATAAGAACATAAGAGAAGCCAATGTTGGATCAGGCCAATGGCCCATCTAGTCCAATATTCTGTCACACAGTGGCCCAAAATACCAGGTGCCATCAGGAGGTCCATCAGTGGGGCCAGGACACTAGAAGCCCTCCCATTGTTGCCCCCACAAGCATCAAGTGCACCATTGGTGCTCAGATCTCTCCCCTCCACACACACCATACTCTCACTGATCAGAAATTAGAAGCTGTACATAATTTTTCATAGCTGCTCTTGCCATGGCACAGCCTCTCAGAGCCAGGACAGACATTACCACAGCCCTCTAGCCCCATCAATAACAAGTCATATGAACAGCATACTCACATGAGCAATATATCTGTCATGGCAGGAAGATCACAGTATATACTTCCATGGTTAAAAATATCAAAAAATGTTCCCCCCACCCATCAAGGCATATCAGATTTACAGGGTTTTCAAAGCAAGAGACTACCAAGAGGTGGTTTGCCATTTCCTGCCTCCATGTAGTGACCTTGGGCTTCCTTGCTGGTCTCACATCCAAATACTAACCAGGGCTGACCCTGTTTAGCTTCCACTATCTGACAAAATAATGCAGGTTATAATAGATATATGTAGCATGTAAACTGGCTCTTATAAACATTGGGAACTTTGTGGCAATTCCAAAGTGTCCCTAAATATAGCATTCCTTTGTCATATTAGCTTCTGTGTCAAAGGATGACATTGGTGGAACTTTCCTCTAGGTAGAGCTTCAAGCAGCAACTCCAAATAAGAACTGGGAGCAACTACGGTCTTATTGGGGCAGGTGGCACTTACCCATCCCCAAACTATACTAGATGCACATACCTTGGATGTTCATGTCTTACACTCAGGCACAACTTTTGCAAAAAAATCCTTCCCAATTTTATGTACAAATAATCCTAAACTCCCATTTATCCTTCCTGCCAATTCTTTGTACATCCTTTCCCAATGATCTAGATTGCATGCTTGAAAAAGTTCCCTCATCACTTGCATTAATAAATTGAACATAGTTTACTAGTCAGTTGTCCCCTCTGGAATTCTGATTACTACCATCCTAGAGCTGGTGGGGTGTAGTGCATAGGGACTGGAGACGTCTGGGTTCAAAAGTCCTGACTGACACTTAAAATGTGTGTGGGCCAGTCATCATCTGTCCTCTTAGCCTACCTCACTGTAGTGTTGTAAGGATACAAGAAAGGAAAACTCACATAACACCAACTTGAGCTCCTTGGAGAAATGATAAGATACAAATGCAATTGTAATAACAGCGAGAAGGCGGCAGTTCTATTCTTGGGGCAAGCTCTAGCCCCTGGCCCCTTGCAGGTGTCCCAGACACAAAACTAGGTTTGGATATTCTGATTATCACACTGCCTTCCTAAGCTTGTCTTGAGAAAACTTTCCATTTCTTTGTTGCTGTTGTAAGAATTGTTTATTTGAACTTTTAGCAGCTGTGGGAAGAGGCTGTCCCTGTTTTCACTAAGGCAAGATAACAGAATAAGATAATAGACAAAAATTCCAATGATTAACCGTTGCTTGCTGGTTTCCAGCACTGTTGGCCATGTCCTGGATTGCTAGTCCTTTCACCCATAAAGGCACTTGCAAGTCTCTCTCTTGATAACCACAGTAATATTTGGAAGTATGTCCTCCCCCTCCCTGACCACAAGCAAGGGAGACAGGCCCTGGCATCTACAGTCAAAAGGATCGGGCAATAGGGATGTGAAAGAACTATGCTTAAGACCCTGGAGAATCATAGCCCGTCGAGCAGACAATACTCACCTTAATAGACCTATGGTCTGACTTAGAAGGCAGCTGCATGTCATGTTGCAACTACATGTTCAGGATGACAAACATACCATGTAGCATTTCCCACTTTTCCAAACCATGCAATTGTTGAGGTATATTGCAGATTATAATTCTAAAAGCATGGGACCCACGAAGACTTGGGGGGGGAGTCACTTCATTTCCTCCTCTATCCCCTTTCCCAAATGATTTTCTTTTTCTCTTCTCTGAGCTGCCCGTTTCTTCTCCCATGTCCTTGCTTCCTTCTGTCTACCCCACTCAGCAACCAACCTTTTATCTCCCCCCAAGTCTTCAGCTTTATTTCTTATTTACTTAATTCATACTCTCCTTTCTCCCGCATGGGGACCCAAAGCAGTTTACATCATTCTCCTTTCCTCCATTTCATCTCACAACAACTTTGTGAAGTAGATTAGGCTGAAGGCGTGTGAGTGGCCAAAGGTTAGCTGGTAAGCTTCCATGGCAGAGTGGGGATTTGAACTTGGGTCTCCTAGATCCAAGCCTGAAATTCTAACCAATGGCTTTCATGAGGTGGCTGCTGTTGAACAGCAGCCAACAAGCAGCCCATTAAAGAGCAGCAAGCAGCCTTGGGTGAGTCATGCAAGTCATATGGTAGAGAACAAAAAAGCCTGGAAGAAACCCTCTCCTCCTGCCTGACAAAAAAAAAGGTTTGAAGGCTGGCAGTACTGTTAATAATAGAAGCAGTGCCTATAGCTTTAAGAACCAGCCATATCAGTGGCCATTGTTGAGGTTGTTATGGTTGCCTAGCAACCTCAACAATGGCCACTGATATGGCTGGTTCTTAAAGCTATAGGCACTGCTTCTATTATTTGGGGAGTTAGCTCCATTTTTTTAAAGATTTTGGGGAGGCCATATAGGGACATCTGCTGCCTCAGCCAAAAGCCTGGTGGAATTGAAGGCCCTGCGGAATTGAAGAAGATCCCACAGGGTCCTAATCTCAACTAGGAGCATGTTCTACCAAGCAGGGGCCAGGGCAGAGAAAGTCCTGGCCTTCATTGAGTCAAGACAGACATCCTCCAGGCCAGGGACAACCAGGAGATGTTGGTCTATAGAGCATAATGCTCTTTGGGGCATATATGGGAAGAGGCGGTCCCTCGGATATGTGGGTCTCAGGCCGTGTAAGGCTTTACAGGTTATTACCAGCACCTTGAAGTGAATCCAGAAGTTGACTGGCAACCAATGCAGTTGGCGGAGCACCTGCCAAATGTGAGCTTGCATAGGCATCGACGTCAGCAGGCACGCTGCCACATTTTGCACTAGCTGTAATTTCTGGGTCAGCCTTAAGGGTAAGCGTACGTCGAGCGAGTTGCAGTAATCAAGCTGGAAGTGACCATTGCATGGATCACTGTAGCTAAGTCCTGGGTGGAGATATATGGTCTCAGCAGCCATACTATACATAGCAGGGAGAGAAACAACAAGAGGTAGGCTGAACTGCAAGAGAAAAACATTCAATAAACCTTAAAGACTAGAGAATGCTCCACAGCTTCCTCTAGGGTTCAAGTGGACTAAACTACTCTTATGACAATATTTACAGTGATTAGACTCTTAGCAGGCCGTCACTTCCCCAATAGTATGGATACACATTTCATAAGGCAGGAGCAGAAAGTACAGATAATCAAGCCTGGATATTACAAGGGTTTGCTCCATCACAGACCACACTAAATAAAAAAGTCAACTTGCAGTGCATGATCGATGGTGGGAATCCCCAAGACATGACTAGGTAGTAACTGGCACTCCACAAACGTGGCTGCTGGGGGTAAAGGTGCTGATTGAAAAAGCAGCATGAATTAGCACTCACAGTTCCCTGGCTGCCATTGCTGCTGGCATTTAAAAAGCCACACATCTTAATTACCTCCGCTCAGCCCCAGCATGTGACTTGCTTTCAGAAAACTAGAGCACCTTATTGAAGTAGTTTTTGCTTTCCCCTCCCTGGTGTTGAGCTAGCTTCTAATCTCTCGGAGCAGAAAGCGGTCCTCCTCCTCCAATTATTTCCAACTCCACTGAGCCAACAGCAGTTATAATTTACTTCCTGGAATAAGCCACTCCTTGAAAATATTCTTGTGACCTTCAGACTAATTCATAAAAAAGAAGCAAGGCAAAGAGGTTGCAACCAAGACGACAATGTGGAAGATGGCATGCGTCAGCTTTCTGAGAGACCCTGAGAACCTGGCTTCCTAGAAGCTCTTCCATTAGTAGGTACACTCTGTATTTGCATACTTCATATGATGGTAATGTTTGAAGAAGCACAAAAGAAATGATGTTTTGTGGAAAAAAACTTGCCCCAACCCATCTAGCACTCAAGGCAATATCTTGGGGGATTGATCCACCGGGGTACGCTCTTATGTGTCTCCCCCTAACCAGTGGCCATATTGCGTTGCAATCCAAGTAAATTGTCTGTGGATCACTCACACTGCAATCCTATGCAGTTACTACAGCTTAACATTGCAGAAAGTTGTAGAACGTCGAGAGCATAATATTCTTAAAGGGAGATAAGTCAGATGGATAACTGTCCAGCTAAAATATAAAGAAACTTTGTTTTGTCTTGAGATTTTGTGGGTGACTGTCTGTGTGGTCATATGCAAAACATTTATGAAATTGCACACTTCGATGCTGCAAGTTAACAGAACAACTTCTAGAATCATTTTGCAGGGAGCAAACTCTTATCTGGTGGGTGGGGAACAGGCACCAAACATAGAAGGAAATCCCTTGCAGACAGAGATCTCCCCCTCACCCCCAAGGGACCATTGTTCCTTTATTTCTGGAAAGTAGTGTTGAGGACAATGCAGCACCAAGGCTGGGGTGCCAGATCCAACTGTTTGTAATAGGATTGCACATGTAATTTTTTAATGAACAATGTTGAAGAACTGGACTGTGCAAAACAGTTATGGAGCTAGTAGCATTAAGGGACTTCAAGCAAAGCAGATTTCTAAAATGGCTCTGAAGTTGTAGTTTAGAAATCAGAGATGAATCCCAAGGCAAAGGTGGAGTTTATTGACTAAAAGAGCCCTTGATAACATACAGTTCGGGAATCTTTGCTCCACTTTAAGTGAAATTTCCCTTCGCTTTAGAAAAAGAATATTTATCTAGGACACTAGGAAGGATGGGACTCCACTTTGGACTGAATAACATGTAAAACTGCAGACTTTTTAATGAGTAAATGAAGGAGACAGTTGTTGATTTCGTAAAGCACAACAGAATTATTTTAAACTCTGAAAATTAAAGCAGTGCATTTTTACTTCCTGTGTAGCCTTCTTTGCCTGGATCTGAATAGCCTAGGCTAGCTAGCCTGATCTCGTTAGATCTCAGAAGCTAAGCAGGGTTGGCCTCGGCCAGAACTTGGATGGAAGACCTCCCAGGAATACCAGGGTCATGATGCAAAGGCAGGCAATGCCAACCCACCTCTGAACATCTCTGAACACCTCTGAAAGGAGAGCCAGTTTGGTATAGCGGTTAAGTGCATGGACTCTAATCTGGGAGAACCAGATTTGATTCCCTACCCCTCCACTTGCTGGATGACCTTGGGCAAGCCATAGTTCTGTCAGAGCTGCCCTTGAAAGAGCAGTTCTTGAAATTCTTGAATTCACTGCCACAGGAGGTGGTGGCAGCTACAAGCATGGACAGTTTCAAGAGGGAATTAGATAAACATATGGAGCAGAAGTCCATCAGTGGCTATTAGCCACAGGGTATAGATGGGAACTCTCAGTCTAGGGCAGGTGATGCATTCTATTCTTGGTGCTGGAGAGGGCAGCAGTGGGAGGGCTTCTGGTGTCCTGGCCCCACTGCTGGACCTCCTGATGGCACGTGGTATATTTTGGCCGCTGTGTGACAGAGTGTTGGACTAGATGGGCCATTGGCCTGATTCAACATTGGCTTCTCTTATGTTCTCTTATGTTCTTATGAAAGAGCTCTCTTAGCCTCACTTACCTCACAAGGTGTCTGTTGTGGGGAGGGGAAGGGAAAGGAGTTTGTAAGCTGCTCTGAGAGTCCGAGTGAAGGGTGGGGTATAAATCCAATCTCCTCCTCCTTCATCATCATCTCTTACCTTGAAAACCCTATGGGGTTGCCATAAGTCAGCTGCGATTTGATGGCGCTTTCCACCATAGTCTCCCCTGGCTCTTTTTGCGCTCATTCTGCCTCACAGCTTTGATCTTAGCATTTGTTTATTTGTTTGATACCTGCATCTGAGGAAGTGGACAGCTGTAGCTCACCAAAGCTTTTGCTGGAATAATAAAATGTTGTTCGTCTTTAATAAGGTCCTACAAGACTCCTGTCCCGTCCAGTTTCGCAGCAACAAGCTAAACATAGCTACCCAGTTGGAATACTTAACGTTTCAAGCAATTTTCAGTGTTTAACCCTCCTCACCCCCAACATCGTTATAAAAATGCTTTCAACATAAGGCAGGCCAGTATTATAATCATTCCTCACACTGCTGATGCAAGGAGGAGTGAGGCTGAGAGAGAGAGAGTGGCTGGCCCAAGGCCACCTTGTAGCTGAGTGGAGAGTCAAAATTTCTCAACCAATTTTACTTGTACAGCTCTATTGTTTGGTAGATTTGAGAGGGGTAGCCAAAGTTAGTCCATTGCAGACAAAAATAAACAGGAGACTTGTGGCACCTTAAAGATAATAAGTAAACATCGGGCGGGCTGTGCTGCGGTGTTAGGCTGCTTGCTCTGCAAGCGGAAGATCCCAGGTTCAGTCTTTGGCATCTCCCTTTAAAAGGATCAGGGAGTAGGTGATGTGAAAAATCTTTCACTATGGTTGCCAGCCTCCACATGGAGCCAGGAGATCTCCACATGGAGCCAACTGATCTCCAGACGACAGAGGCTATTTCCCTTGGAGAAAATGGCTGCTTTGGCGGGTGGCACCGGGCTCTATGGCATTGGACCATGCTGAGGTCCTTCCCCTCCCCAAACGCCACCCTATCCAGGCTTCACCCTCTCCCCCAAATCTCCAGATATTTCCCGACCCAGAGCTAGGAAACCCAACCTGAGACCCTGAAGACCCGCTGCCGGTCAGAGTACTGGCTTTAACAGACCAGTGGTCTGATTTGATACAAGGCAGCCTCATGTGACTAACAAAATTTTATTGCTGCATGAGTTTTTAGAGGCTACAGGCCACTTCTTCAAGTGCTTTTTAGAGTGGTTCCTCTGTGTGTCCCGTAGGGATGTCAGCCTCCTGGTGGGACCTGGGAGGATCCCCTGGAATGACAGTTCATCTCCAGACTACAGAGACCAGTTCCCTGGGAGAAAGTAGATGCTTCAGAGGGTGGACTCTATGGAATTGTACCCCACTGAGGTCCCTGCCCTCCCCAAGCTCCACCCCCAAATCTCCAAGAGTTTCTCATCCTGGATCTAGCAACCTTATCCTCCCATCTCCCACTGGTGGCCAGTAGACACCTGGCAACCCTAGGTTCCATTTCCAGGAGAGTTCTTTTAATAACATGAAAATAAATGTGACATTATAGTCCACTGTGCTTTCCACTGAAAGATAAAAATAAAACAATTGATTTTTTTGGTTGCAGGGTTTCCAGCTCCAGGTTGTGAAGTTCCTGGAGATTTGTGGGCAGGACCTGGAGAGGGTGGGGTTTGTGGAAGGGATGGACCTCAGTGGGACATAATGCCATAGGATCCACTCTGCAAAACAGTTGTTTTCTCCATGGAACTTCTCTCTCTGCTCTAGAGATCAGTTGTGATTCTGGGAGGTCTCCAGGCCCACCTGGAGGTTGGCAACCCTATTTGGAAGAGAGCCAAATCTAGCATGCATGGGCCTGTTGCTGCTTCAGCTGCCGATACAGCACAGACAGCAGCAATGGGGCTTTCAATATGCCTAGTTTCCCCATAGTTTCCCCGCCCTGGTCCCCCAGCAGAGGTCACTGCCAAACACACCGCCAGGCCTTTCCCAGTTTTTCCCCCCTATTGGCAACTGAGGATTCTTACAGTAATATAACATTATATGACACTCTGTGTCACGAGTTTTCTAACCCCCAACTTCCATTTTAAAGAAAGTGAGCCTCTAGCACTTTCTTTATATCATGGCAATGAAATGTGCTACTTTTAAAAATGAAAGCTAGGAATCCAGAGAATCTGTAGCATGCTGTCATCAGCGTAACAATATTCAGTTGCCTATTTAAAAAAGCATCCCTGGGTGCCTCTCCTGGATGGCAGGAAACTGCCACGTGGGTGGGACAGGGGAAAGCCAAGGTTTTCTGCAAAATGACAGCCATCCAGGGCTTTGCTGAAATCTTTCCCCATGGTGCAAAGACAGTCTTGGAAAGATCAGGGAAAGCCAGGGAAACCACAGTAAGTTCACCAATGCACCATGATGCTGTGGGGAACTGGGAAAAAAACTGGCATCAAACCCAGGGTAAATAACTTGTGAGGAAATGGCCCTGCAAACAAAGTAGGTTGATCAAACATTTATTTCCTTTCCATATTACTCTGACAGACAGAGCCAAGTCCATCCCCTTTTACAGTATCTGCCAATCACTTTTGTGGTCTGCAGAGAAAGCCATATGGCGGATCAGGGCCCTCGAAACACTTGGAGGGAGGAGGCAGAAGAAGGAGAAGAGGGAGAAAGAGCCATTTAAAACAGAGGTGTGCCAGGTAGGCTTTAGACTTTGCTTAAGCAGGGTAGAGATCTTGCTATGTCTCCAGTCACTTGAAGTGAAAGCAGACTGTTTAGTGTAGTAGCCTGGTAGAGCATGCACTGCTTTATGGATCTCATTAGTCTTTCTGAGTGACTGGAAATGGTCTGGAGGTGGTGACACAGAGAGCAATGGCAGGTGACAGAGTGAGATCACATCGGAAGAAAACCACAAAAGAAATGTGGTGCCTTTCTAGGAATCTCCAGAAACTCTATGGCAAAACCATAGAGTTTCTGACGATTCCTAGAAGCTAACTGTTGTCATTTCCAGTAATACATTCCAGTAAGTACATGAGACTATATTTAAAAAACATTCTCCCCCAATGTGCCCCCCCAACCCTCCCATTGGTTGCCAGGCACAGCCTGCCAAGCCCCAAGGTGGGACAGATGAGACAGTGATAGCTCTAGGAATCGCCAGAAACTATATGATTGAGCAGCTGACATTGCTTCTGGGTTTCCCTGGAAGTGATATCATGTTTGTAAAGCCACACCCCACTATGTCCCTGCCCCCAATCATCTCACCCTAGGGTCCCCAAGTCACCCTGACCATGGGTAGAGTGGTGATACAGCTGGGGTTTCCCAGTTCATAGTCTGACATTCTAACTGCTACACAACATTGCTAGCAATGTCTCCGTACCCAAACAGGACCATAGCCATTGTGTGGCAAAAAGGGGCAGTGCCTTAATCAAATGTTTGCCGTGCCCCCTCCAACCAGCAATAGGGATTGGTGTGAAATCTATGTGTCTTCAAGTGTATATTCTATATGTACAGGAAAAAGAAAGTAGTTGATGTAAAAATTACTGTGAATCCTGCCATAAATCTTTCAAATGTGAATTTTCTACATAGCTGGCTAGAACAAAGTTAGCAGTTATAAGGACTGAAGGCTCCTGATTTTAAAATCCTATGGAGGAGGGAGTAAAATCATGTTGGAGTAAAGCAGAGGGTGAGAAAGAAAGAGAGGAATGAAAGAGTACAAACTGTGTTGTAGCAGACTCAGAACAAAGTAAAGAAAAGACAAAGAGAAGAGGACAGTGTTCCACAATAGTCCCACTAAACTCTTATTGCTGGGGAAGTTATGTCGCCATGTCACTGGCAATGGCAACATAGCCTAGGCCTCCCTCCTGCTCCTGGTAAGTCCCCCCATTCCCCACCAGTTGCTAGGAGGGAGCTGGCAGCCCTATAGGAGAGGGTTGTGGAGTTTGCTCTAAATATGAAAAGTTGCTGGGAAGAGATCCCTTATCTGTGGGCAGCTCAGGGATCATGCCACTGTTGATTAACCCTACGCATGTTCCCTTAGAAAAGAATCCTACTCACAGCCTGAGCCTGTGCATTTTATTTATTTATTCTATTTATAGTCCACCTTTCTCACTGAGACGCAAAACAGATTACACAGTGTAAGTCAATGCAATCAATCAGATGACATATCTAATAATCATTGCAATAAGACTAGGATCAGAAAAATTTGAAAGCCAGCAAAAATCATTAGACATGATGTGTCAAACAATGCAGAAAATGGTATTACAGAGGCAGAAAGCATTGCAGTTAGAACAGGATTAGACATAGAGTGGACCAGGTCTTTTTTTGTAGAAAAAGCCCAGCAGGAACTCATTAGCATAATAGGCCACACCCCTGACAGCACAGCAGCTTGCAGGGCGCCTGGGGAACCTGAGGAGGGGAGGCAGTTTAAACTGCCTTCCCTCCCTGGATTGGCTTGGCTTCCACAGGCACCCTGCGGCTTGCGAGGTGCCTGGGGAATCCGAGGAGGGGAAGGCTGTAGGCGTGGCCAACTCGGAAGCCAGCCAGAACTCCGTTCCTGTGTGTTTCTGCCCCAAAGTAGCCCTGCAGTGGACAGATACAATATAACATACAAGAAATTGCAAGTAGATAAATAGGTACCACTTCGGTGGGAAGGTAACAGCGTTCTGTGCGCCTTGGTGTTTAGTCATGCCGGCCACATGACCACGGAAACGTCTTCGGACAGCGCTGGCTCTTCAACTTTGAAATGGAGATGAGCACCGCAACCCTAGAGTTGGATTCGACTGGCTTTCGAGCAAGGGAACCTTTACCTTTACTAATATTAAGGTTGCCAAGTCTTATCTGGTTGCCAGCGGGGGGGGCAGGTTCCCTCTCTGTGTCTGGGTGTTTTTGACACACATGCAAAGTTCTCACGCCATGATGACATCACCCAGAAGTGACATCATCATGCTACCTTGAATGGTAGTATGTCCCCCTGCAGTGTGCCCAGTGCAATGATGACACCTGGAAGTGACATCATCACACAGGGCACATTGTGGGGGGATGTTGTGGGGGGTAACCATAGAGTTTTTCCTCAAATGCTAGAATGGTTTATACAAGCTCCTTCCTGAACTATTCCATTGTCATATAGCCCTATCATGTTATAAAAGGCCCCCTTAAACCATTCTGTTTTACATAGATCACAGAATGACAAAAGTGTTGGAGTTTTCCTGATTTCCTCAGAAAGGTCATTCCACAAGATGGGAGCCACAACAGATAAAGGCATGCATACGGGCAGTTGTTGATCTTACCCATTTGTTGGGTGGTACCATTAGAAGCCTTAAGCTAGTGATTTAGTTCAATTTGCATACTGGAAGTCTCATTTGGCTTCAGTTTAATTACTTAATCTTGTGAGAAAATTGTGAATTTTTAGAGAAGTGAACCAATTCATCCTCCAGACCTAGGTACAGAAAATCATAACTTCAGATTGCTTACCCAAAAACAAATTAAGAAGGCCAAGTTTGAAAGCTGTGTTTTTGGTGACAGAGTTTTGTGTTTCCCTTGCAGAAAATTTACAGAGAAAAGAAGGTTGTGTTTACAGTTTTAGGTTTCAGTAACTGTAAGAAAGGCTTCCACATCGGCAGTTCTGCAAACTATGTAAAATAGTTGTTTGGGAGAGCATTTTTATGGAGAAGGAGAAGAAGGAGAAGGAGGCGAATAAGAAATATACCTTGCCCTTCACTTGGCGTCTCAGAGCAGTTTATAATCTTCCCTTCCTCTCCCCACAACAGACCCCCATGAGGTAGGTGGGGCTGAGAGAGCTCTGAGAGAACTGCTCTTGAGAGAACAGCTCTGAGAGAACTGTGACTGATCCATGGTCATCAAGCAGCTGCATGTAAAAGACTCGGGAATCAAACCCAGTTCTCCCAAATTAGAGTCCACACTCCTAACCACTACATCAAACTGGCTGTCAGTTTAGATAAGGTAATAGAGAACAGGACTGTAGTCTATGCCGCAGCGTATGCTATGTATGATCTCATAGAATCATAGAATCATAGAATGTTAGAGTTGGAAGGGACCTTGCAGGCCATCTAGTCCAACCCCCTGCACTCTGCAGGAACACAGCCGAAACTCCTACATACCTACAACATATCCAAAAGATGCTTGTCCAGTCTCCTCTTGAAAACGTCCAGCAAAGGAGCATCCACCACCTCCCGAGGCAGTCTGTTCCACTGCTCAACCACTCTTACAGTCAGGAAGTTTCTCCTGATATTAAGCCGGTAACGACTCCCTTGTAATTTCCACCCATTAGATCTAGTCTTGCAATCCGGAGCAAGAGAGAATAGATCCACTCCATCTTCTACATGACAGCCCTTCAAATACTTGAAGACTGCAATCATGTCCCCTCTAAACCTTCTCTTTCCCAGGCTAAACATACCCAGCTCCCTCAGCCTTTCCTCATAAGACTTGGACTCCAACCCTCTCAGCATCCTGGTCGCCTTCCTCTGGACCCGCTCGAGTTTGTCAACATCCTTCCGAAAATGTGGTGCCCAAAACTGGACACAGTACTCCAGGTGGGGCCTGACCATAGCAGAATACAGCGGAACTACCACCTCCCGTGATCTGGACACAATGCTTCTGCTAATGCATCCTAAGATTACATTAGCTTTCTTCACAGCCGCATCACACTGCAGGCTCATGTTTAGCTTATGATCAACCATAACACCTAGATCCCTTTCATATGTGCTGCTGTCAAGCCAAGTCCCTCCCATTCTATATCTGTGCCTTTGATTTTTTGTACCTAAGTGTAGGACTTTGCACTTATCTCTATTGAAATTCATTTTATTTGTCTCAGCCCACTGTTCCAGCCTATCAAGATCCTTCTGAATCCTGACTCTGTCTTTTTCAGAATTAGCAATCCCACCCAGCTTCGTGTCATCTGCAAATTTGATAAGCATCCCCTCTATGTCTTCATCCAGGTCATTTATAAAAACATTGACTAACACTGGGCATAGGACCAAGCCCTGTGGTACTCCACTCGAGACTTCCCTCCACGTAGACGCAGAGCCATTTACGAGCACTCGTTGGGTACGATTTTTCAACCAACCATGAATCCACCCAACGGTTGCGCCATCCTGCCCACACTTAACCAGCTTATCCTCAAGGATATCATGAGAAACTTTGTCAAATGCTTTACTGAAATCTAGATACACTATATCCACGGCATTGCCAGAGTCAACCATTTTAGTAACTCTGTCAAAAAAGGAGATAAGTTAGTCTGGCATGACTTATTCTTCATAAACCCATGCTGGCTATTACCAATTAACTCATTTTGTTCAAGGTGTTCACAGACAGAGCGTTTAATAATCTGCTTCAGAATTTTCCCAGGTATTGATGTCAAACTGACAGGCCTATAATTTCCCGGGTCCGTCTTTTTCCCCTTCTTGAAGATTGGGACAACATTCACTCTTCTCCAGTCTTCCGGCACAACACCCGTACTCCAGGACCTCTCAAAGATTATAGCCAGAGGCTCTGAAATAACATCTGCAATTTCTTTTAGCACCCTCGGATGCTACTTGTTGTATGTTCTATGATGCTTGTAAAGTACTGGGTTTGCCGCGTGGAGACTCCAACATGTGTTCAGATGCATTTACTGTACTTCACACACAAGACTGAAAACCGACCCTGCAAGGGCCAACTATATACATTCCACCTGGCACACCCACAGTCCCATTGGAGGGTTTGAATTTCCCACCAGAGGTCCTATTGGTGGACACAGGGTGGTCTAGGACCCCTGGTCCCTATTGTGTTTCGGGACCAAGCTCCTTACTGTGGTCGCGGACCGCTGGTGGCAGTCCGCGTACATAACAATGCTCTTGCAGCATTTTTTCATTTTTTTATTTTATTTTCTGTATCACTTGACACAGCATGTCTGATACGTTTTCACTTTTCTAAATTCTGTAATCTTAGACCTATTGCATTGCTTATTAGATCTCTAATACTATTTGGTTACATTGCTTTATACTATGTAACCTACCTTGAGTCTCAAGTATAATATTGGCCTATAAATCAAGTAAATAAATAATGAGCGGCTGCCCACCACTGTACTCATTTGTGCCCCCCCTCAAAAATTTTTCTGGCGACAGGCCTGAACCCAAACATTTCTATGCATGCATAATGACACTGACTGATGAGAACAGCAATTCAACTGGCAAGCAATGCATATGAAAGTGGTTGCTATTGAGTAATGTCTTTAAGAACAGTGTGCAACTGACCTTTTGCATTGCAAAGCATTGAACATTTTCAACACAGGAATATTCCATAATTTATAAGGTTTGAGAACGTGCAGGCAGTCCCTTCATCGAATGGAGTGAGCAAAAGGTCAGCCTTCCAGCAAACTGTAATTCAGTCTCCTCCTTGGGAATGGGGCTGAAACCGGGGGTTGTTTTGACATTAAGGCTGCAATCAGGGAAGCGGTTTTCTCCATTCAAGTGGACACTTCCCCATCCACCCTTGCTTTCTGGCCAGCAGGAAAAACAGCAGGAGACAGAAATGACATGGCGTGATGTGTTGATGTGAACTCAGGGCATCAGCTGACACTCTGCAAACTCTGTGGTATACCAGAGCGTCGATCGATGTGCTGATGTCACAGACATGACACAACACGTTGAATTAAATGATGTCATATCCACCCTTTGCCCTGTCCCCAAAGCTCCTGGGGGTGCCTAATTGTAATGCTTGTTGGGAAGATTAATTTCTAGAACGACTGAATCCGCTTGTTCTAGATTGACAAGGGAGTCGTTACCGGCTAAATATCAGGAGAAACTTCCTAACTGTAAGAGTGGTTGAGCAGTGGAACAGACTGCCTCGGGAGGTGATGGATGCTCCTTCCCTGGACGTTTTCAAGCAGAGGCTGGACAACCATCTTTCGGGTATGTTGTAGGGCTATCTTTCGGCTATGCTCCTGCAAAGTGCCGGGGGTTGGACTAGATGGACCTGCAAGGTCCCTTCCAACTCTAACATTCTATGATTCTATGACTAACATTGGCCTGTTCAGAACATGTTAAGAGCCTATGGGTGTGCATGAACCAGACGCCATTTGAAAAACAGGTTGGCATGGTGGCCAGGAGTGCCTTCTGTCAGCTGCATCTGATTTGCCAACTTTCTCATTACCTGGACTCCGCAGATTGGGCCATGCTGATCCATGCTTCTGTAACCTCACGGTTGGATTACTACACTGTGCTCTTCACAGAGCTGCCCTTGAAGACAACCTGGAAACTTCAACTGGTCTGGAATGCAGCAGCCCGACTGCTGATAGGGGCTAATCTCTGAGAACATATGTTGCCCATTTTGAAACAGCTGCATTGGCTGCCAGTCTGTTTCCATGTTCAATTCAAGTTGCTGGTTATGGCCTTTACCTTCACAACCTGGTGCCCACATATTTGAAGGATCATCTCCTTCCATATGTCCCTGTGCACCAAGTACAGTCATAAGGCAGCCATGTGTTGGCTATCCCACCACCTAGGGTGGCCTGTCTGGCATCGACGAGAGCCTGGGCCTTTTCCATCATGGTTCCCACTCTGCAGAACGGGCTCCCGGAACAGATGAAGGGGCCCCTCTCTGGAGATCTTCAGGAGGCACTGCAAGGTCTGCCTGTCTGCCAGGGCTTTTGAGGTAGTTTGAACAGCAGACATTTTTTAAAGGGGAGGGAGAAGGAGGAGGAGGAAGAGGAGATTGGATTGCATGTGGAGAAGTGGGGAATCAAACCTGATTCTCCCAGATTAGAGTCCGCACTCCTAACCACTATGTCAAACTGGCTCTCAGAGGGATTTGAGGCTTCTTATTTTATCTTTGGCTTTAGCTGGTAATGTTTTAACTATAATTGTATGCTGCCTTGAACCAAGAGGAAAGGCAGGATATAAATATTTCAATCATTCAATTAATTAATGCCTGGCATGCCTAACTGCAGACCTGAGGGCACTTTCTGAGGAGTAAGCCCCATTGACTAACATGAGACATACCTCTGAGTACATCTGCTTAGGATTGGTCCCTGGCTGTTATAAGAGCAGATGCAGTTACCAGGTAACCATCAGCAACCATGAATCAATTTCCAATCACTGTATGCTGTGAGACACCCCCCCCCCACACACACACACCGAGTTCCTTGCAGAGTGCTAAGAAGGGGGAGGAGTCCCACTTTGTACAGGGCAAGAAAGACTGTCCCAAACGCTCCCTCCCAAGCCTGCTGGTGGATGCAGATGAGCCATGGGAGGGGAGGGATTAACCTCTCACCGCATCAGGGCTTTGCAGACGGTCAGAAGCAGCAAGAAAGATTTATTACTAATTGCAAGTGTCTGTCTGTCCTGGCATGCAGTGAGAGGGTGACCTCTCTCCTCCCTTGTGTGCTTTGTCTGTGCTAGAGGCCTCAGGATGGAAGTGGATGTGGGGTAATCAGAAATAATGCCCATCTAAAAAAATCTAAAGTTTTTGCATGAGGAACCCATCTTTGCAAAGGCACGTGGTATGATTGTCATGGAGCCAGGACTGACTGCAGCTTTCAGCCTCCGCAAGGAACTTGAGTTTGCTACCATGAAACATGTACAACCACCTCTGAAATGAATTACATATCTGATCTGACAGATGTCCATCTAGGGTTGCCAACTCTGGCCTGGGAAATTCGTGGAGCCAGGGGAGGGGGGATTTGAAGGGGGGGACCTCAGCAGGGTATAATGCCACAGACTCCACCCTCCAAAGCTGCCATTTTTTCCAGGGGGACTCATATCTATAGTCTGGTCCCACCTGGAGATTGGCAGGAAACCCTATCACCACAGCCTTTTCAGACATTACTCCACATGTGCCAGAAGTCTGGCAGCCATGCATACTGGGAGCATGTGCTTTCCTTGATATTCCCATTATGAGTGCTTGCCATGCTGCTTGAACATAGGAATGAATATATTTTGCATGTGCATAGAGCTTCGGTACATACAAGTCAGAACCTTGGAAAACTCAGCGATCTGTTTGCATGTACTAAAGCTATACATGAATGCAAAATATGCACATTACATCCAAACATACAACATGGCAGCCTCAGCGTGGTTTAGTGGTTAAGAGCAGCGGACTCTAATCTGGAGAACTGTGTTTGATTCCCCACTCTTCCACATGAAGCCTGCTGGGTGACCTTGGGCCAGTCACAGTTCTCTCAGAACTCTCTCAGCCCCACCTCCCTCACAAGGTGCCTCTTGCAGGGAGAGGAAGGGAAGGCAATTGGAAGCCACTTTGAGTTTCCTTAGGGTAGAGAAAAGCAGGGTATGAAAATCAGCTCCTCTTCTTTCTCATGTATTGGGAGGACCTATATGCAGTTGTTGGCTCTCAGTATGAAGAAACAATAATGACGGCACTTTCGTTCTGGACCTACCTTAGCATCAAAAGGAGGCTGGCTGCTTAATATTTAATTGCTCTGCTTAGTGATTAAACAGCCCAGTTTTTCTTTGGCTCCTGTGGGAAGAAAGTGTGGCAAGCTTGGATCCCCACTGTGGCTGCTGTGTCCCAAATGGGGTAGTTTATCATCATGGGTGACAGCATGTGAAGGGAGGATAATTTACAGTGCAAACGTGCTGCTGATTAAGTATTTTATTGCCATGAGAATATATTGATGCTGGAATGAGAAATGGGAGCTGCCAGGGCAAGAATGGGGCAAATGCAGTGTTTTTCACCTCATCCACTAACTATTTGGCTGCATCCATGTTGCAAGGATTCTGTTTCCCTGCCATAACCACCATGTGAATGCAGAGGCCTTTGCACTGGTAGCAGAACATCCACACAGGAGTTATGCATCCACTTTTCTTCCATCAGCTACCATTTTACTCCCATCAAACTATATGAAGGCTTTTTTTTAATGGCAATTACTATTGAGGGCTAGTGGCTTACTTTTTTTTTTTTTTTAAGGAAAACTGGGAATTCAGAGGAACTAGTAGATTATGGCATTCTGTTGTTATAATGTTATTGTGTATTGCTCAGTAGCGATTTAAGCACTCGAAAAGCCTGCCAGTTGGGGCAGTGGAGGGAACAAAGGCCATGCAGAGCCAATGGACAGAAAATAGTTCCAATGTGGGAAGGATCTTTGAAAATATGACCTTCTCATCCAGATGGCTTGCTAGCACACTTGGCCTGTGTTCTTTCAGGAAAGACTGTGCCAAGCCAGGTCTGAGAAGGAATGTCCTGAAAACAGTGGATATCATGTGGATGCTCAAAAGACCAAAACAAAACAAGCCCCGATTGCAGTTTGAAAGCCAAGGTGATGAAAAAAACTCTGTGTGGATTCAGCCTTCATTACAAAATGTTATTTTAAAAATATTGTTTAAGTAAGGATAATTGGAAGTTATCCCATTTTTAAAAAACAGGAAGTTGCTAGGCAGGGGGGGAGGGGAGAAGGACTGGGAGAATAAAGTGATGCCATCCGCTCAAGGTTACTTCTGGTAAATATCTGAAAGTTCTGTCACCCTTTTGGTGTGATGCTCTAGGATTCACTCCAGACTCTGTGGTAAAACTGAGTGGGATAATTGACATTGTGTGAATGGTACAAGGTCACCACATTGGCATGGTGTTGAAACTTTTCATGGCATAAGCTTAAATAACATCACCTGCTGATTCTTTGCCGATCAAACTGATATTAAAGGGACCGCTACTGAGTCTAATTTAAAACTTGAGAATCCTAAATCTGATGCATATTTGAAAAGTTACTCATGCTTTTCTACCATTCAGTTCACCTTTGTGAATAAGGGAATAATAGCACTAGTGGTATTTTTCCTTCCTAGTTCTTCGTACCTTTTGAGAATATACTTAGGTAGTTATGACTTTGAACAGCAGAAGCATGATTACCATTAGCAATGCCTGTGATAATTGGAAGTATTGGTCCCAGATATGTTCCTTGTATGAATCGATGACATCAGAAGTAACTACACAGGATTACTTGCTTATGGCCTTGTTCCCTTACGACTGGTCATAGGTGAGAATTTCCATAGATGCAATGTACACATGGTAATAGTTATGAGTGCTAGCGCTAGCCCTGTTCAGAAGTTATAATGAACCATATACAGCCTATCCCTGTTCACATGTTATAGTGAACACATGTACAACCTGCGTGTACATGCATACACATGTTTGTAAAGAAGCACCAACGTGTGTTCAATTTACAGATGAAACTGGGGATCAGTACTTGGATATATGTAGGGCTTCAATTACATTCAGCCATACATATATATATTGAATGTAACATGAAAATGACTCAACATGCATATAAAGAAAAATCAAGTATACACTGTGCATGGATTGTATGCATATTCCGTGTAACATTAACAGTGCTTCTGTGTACAGTGTACATTTCATTGTTCTTTGTGTGTGCACTGAATAATCCTCATGTTGCTGTCAACGTATGTACAGCTGAATGTGTGATAAAAGCCCCATTATCCAAGTACTGGTCCCCAGTTTCATTAGTAACATGAATGCTTATTGATTCTTTGTTTGAAACAGATGCATGCACAGAAGGACAGGATGTACGTATGTTCACTGTAACATGTGAACAGGGCTCCAGCCATCTCCCCATACCGGTCTTCTTTTCAAATGGATGCACTGGCAGCTGCATTTCGTAAAAGCAAACTCCACCCCTTTAAGGCATCATGGACTTACCTGTAATAAGCGACTTTAATCTCAGACTACTTATTACTACCTTTCTAAACAGCAGGTGTGCTTTTTGCTGGAAGCCCGGGTTGTGTATAATTTGTCATAAATGCCCTCTGGTTTTGAAATCAGCCCGCTGCATGGGTATGATTGTGAGTAGGCTTATCATCTTACTACATCATTCTTCTCTCTGACCTTTGTAGATTGTGCAAGCAACTCCTGCAGCCATGGAATTTTACTGGATTCTTGTTGCTTCTGATAAGGCCATTACCAAGAAACATGATCTCCAGTCCTGATGAAAAGAAGGGAAACTGTAATAAGAGCATAATAATAATATATAGCATTCAGGGGCATTTTAAGGTTGCCAACTGATAGAAAGAAGGCCTGGCATGCTGTTGTGCTTTTTAAAGTAGCTTTAGAGTTGTCAATTTGGGGTTGGGAAATTCTTGGAGACTTGGGGAGACTTGGAGCCAGGGGAGAGCAGGATGGGGGGGGGGAGCTCATCGGGGTATAGTGCCATACACTCTACCATCCAAGGCAACTATTTTTTTCTGGGGGAACAGATTTCCCTAATCTGGAGATCAGTTGTAATTCTGGGAGATCTCCAGGCCCCACTTGAAGGCTAGAAATGAAAAGCTGGAAACTCTCCCAAAAAGTTTTTAAGACAATAACAATATTCATAGGAATATGTTAAATATATTGAATATGTAGACACATACAGCACATCAAAAGAATATAATGCACATCATAGAGTCACATAAATCACAGAATGATGGTTCTTAAAGTAATACAATCCAAAACAGTCCACAAGCACAAGCCCTCCTAGGGGCAATAACAGTCCATAGAGAACATACTGTCTAGTATACCCCAACGGTATCGTACATAATATTAAGACCATTTTGAAGACAATCCTTCATCAAAGGGTATAGTGAGTCAAGGTAGGTACCTGTGCATGAAAATACAAGAGAGAGAGAGAGAGAGAGAGAGAGAGAGAGAGAGAGAGAGAGAGAGAGAGAGAGAGAGAGAGAGAGAGAGACTACAGCTCTTTGCAAAGAAAATTGTTAAATCCTGCAGACACATTAAGAATCAATGGACTATACTTGTAAAATACTGGGTTCCATACATCAGGACTCGGACGACAACATAAGCGAGGACACATTTATTAGTATTTTACATATTGAAGAACAAACAATGGCTGGGTGACCAACTATATACAAAACGGGGGGGAACGCCCCGTTGCTCTATTGGCAGGTTTGAATTTCCCGCCACAGTTCTTATTGGCTCCTTACTGAGAATTCAGGAGCCTAGTCCCTATTGTTTTCTGGATTGAAGCTAGGGTGCTTCTGGCTGATGCTAGTCCCTGGTCTCAGGACATAACAATACTTACAATGACCATGCACAAATCAAAATGCTATTTCATATTAAGAGGAGTCCAAGGCTTTGCTGGGAGGGTAGGGTAAAATCTAATAAAATAAATAAATAAAAATACACAACTCACTAGTATCAAATCTAGCAGGCAAAAGGACTCATCCACAGGTACCACCTTTTTATTACTAGATTTACACTCTCCCTTCCCAGTTAGTTTTGTGTCTACTTGAAGGCTGGCAACCTGACCTGGTATGTCAGGTGAAAGGTTTTCTCAATTGGCATGGAGAAAAACATGATCACCTGACAATACAGCATTATCAAACTGTTGTTGAAAGCACAGCTACAGTGACTGGAATAATGGCAGCTCTATGAAGGATTTTGTAGCCCAGCATTTTTACTGACACACTAAGGCCGCAACCCTAAGAATGCTTTACTGAGAGGAAACGCCACTGAGTAGAATGGGTCTTATGTCTGAGTAGATGTTTAGGATTGCTCCCTAATGCATGGGGGGGTTTGACTTGCCAGCTATTAAGAGCTTCACTGTTTTGTATCAGTAGAAAAAAGCAAGAGTCCAGTAGCACCTTAAAGACTAACAAAATATGTAGCAGGTAATGAGCTCTCTTGAATCAGTGCTCACTTCTTCAAATATTTGAAGAGAATGACACTGCAAGGTGCTTTGGGTCCTCTTTGGGAAAAATGCTGTCCTCAGGAAGTGTCAAAGGGAGGAAGTGCTTTTTGTGTATCTGTCTGCTTTTCACTGTGGTGTTGTGGTCAGAATGTTGGACTAGGCCTGGAGAGACCTGGGTTTAAATCTGGACTCAGTCAGGAAGCTCATTGGCTGACTTGTGGCCAATTACTTTCTCTTAGCCCAACCTACCTCACAGGGTTATTGGGTAAAATGGAGGAGGGAGAACCCTTATGCTATCCTGAGCTCCTTAGAAGAAAGGTAGGATAAAAGAGTTTTATAATTAAATAGGTATGTATTTAGTGTTGGAAACTTATACCTGGAAGCAAAAGGGGAGTTTTAGAATGATTCAAACTATGTTAATTATTTCTGCTCAACATAAGGGGTGGGGGGGAATCCATCCCACAGTCTTGTGAATTGCCCGGAGCTACTGTTCTGAGCATGCCAAACGAGTTTCCATTTGTGTAAAGTTTTATTTCTGGCTTCTAGCCAATGTGTAATCACAACATCTTGTTTTTACTTCCTACCTTTAGGAGAGCTGACCTTATTGTTTGCAGGAGAAGGACACTTGGAAGCTTAGACGTCCGAGGCTGTCTCTCGGTACGCCTTCTGCAGACTGTGTGAACAGCACTGGTCTAGCAACAAAGTCTTAAAAAATTTCCTCACCTGCATATAAATCCCCAAGCTGACTTGATGCAGTCCACTGGGCAACAGACCGTCTTTACATCACTGGGGAAGACAAAAGGTAAACTTCAACTTGTTTGGGGGCCTCCATGCAGTTTAAGAATTCTGTGGGACTAATCTCTAATGAGAAGGACACTCCCAGACCATATACTAATGATCTCCTAACATGGCTCAGTAATCCAAAGGTACAGTTACTGAGTTGATTAAAGGGTGGTAGAAAGGTGCATTTTCCCCATAAGTTCAGCTCTGGTTGAGATGTTGTTTAATTATCACTGCCTTAAAATGGTCTTGTATATGTGGAGTTTGTAGGATTGCCAGCTGACCAGGAAAAAGCCAACCTAGCCTGCTTCTAGGGTTGCCAGGTCCCTCCTGGCTACTAATGTGAGATGGGAGGGTAGGGTTGCCATATCTAGGTTGGAAAACTCCTAGAGATTTGGGGATGGAACCTGGGAAGGATAGAGGCCTCAGTGGGGTTCAGTTCCATAGAGTCAACCCTCCAAAGCATCCATTTTCTCCAGGGGAACTGTTCTCTGTAGTCTGGAGATAAGCTGTAATTCCAGGGGATCCCCATGTCCCACCAAACTCCTGGAAGCTGGCATCCCTTTAGCTGAACTTGAGCTGCAGAAATCAGCAGGTGAAACTATTAATGGTGTAGAAACTAGCATTCTTCTGCAGATTCAACTGCAGTTAAGGGTGTATGAGCAAAGGCCAACAGAAGGTTGGCAGCTCTAAATGTCTGCCTGGAAATAGCCTGTTATCTCTGAGATGGTCAGGAACTGCTGTTCACATATATAAAGCAAGGTCTAGACTCTAATGGGTGAATCTTTTGCCATTGGCAAAATATAAACCAGGATTTTTAACAAAGATGACAAATTTTTCACCTGTTTGTTAAATAAACTCAATGTAACTAGGGAGCTTACAGTTTGGATCCACTACAGTTATTTGGAGAAATAAAGCCCTGTGTCTTTAATGGGGGCGATGGGATGTCATTTCTGTGTGTGTGAAGTGCCGTCGGGTCACAGCCAACTCATGGCAACCCCAGCAAGAAACTATCAAGGCAAGTGAGAAGCAGAGGTGGTTTTGCCATTGCTTTCTTCTCCAGAGCCTCCCTTGGTTAGTCTCTCTTCCAAGCACCAACCCTGCTTAGTTTCTGATATTTGACAAGATCAGGCTGAGGCTATACCATGTCACCTTCCCTCCTGGGGTGTTATTTACCACGTGGTATTTGTCTCCAACCCATGAGATGCTTCAGGTGCCAATTTCCACATATTAATCCTCCATTAAGTGACAGGATGTTTTCTCCAGGCCAGTTGGCCATTCTAACTGTAACTCTTGAATGTTGTTGCCTTAACTAGTCACAATTTTCTCTCTCTCATATGGTGATGGAAAGTGCTGTCAAGTCTCAGCCAACTTATGGAGACTCCATTGGGTTTTCAAGGCAAGAGATATTCAGAGGTGGTTTGCCATTGGCCTGCCTCTGCAGAGCAACCCTGGACTTCCTTGGAGGTCTCCTTTCCAAGTACTAATTAGGATCAACCCTGCATAGCTTCCAAAATCTGACAAGACTGGGCTAGCCTGGGCTATCCAGATAAGGGCTTCTCCCATATACATAACATATTGTATGAAGCTTTGCTTCATTTATCTGATGAAGTGGGCTCATGCCTATGTTACAAGAAATTTGTCCTTAAAGTGCCACATTTTTTTTTTGTTCTATTTGCTAAGACAGGCTAAAAGGATTAGCCTTCTGCCCTCCCGTATACTCATGAATTTTCCCAACAGTTCAAATGCTGTTCTTCCCAGGACTGTTTCAGGATGGGAAGATGGTGTGAGGGGAAGGCTGAACCTTCTTCATGCACACCTAAGTCATTACTCAATCAAGTACCATGTGCACTTGTGTGTCTGGAGTGAGGGCTTCCCTCTCTGTCTTCTGCCTCTCTCCTCAGCATAGCAGGTTGGGTAAGAGAGAGAGGTTGCCAAGGCATCCAGAGATGGGCCAGCTGGCAGTTAAGAAAAGGGATGAAAAATACTACCATCCCACTTTGGTCAGCTTGCTCCTCTCCTGGATGGCTGCCATGATGGTTAGGGTTGCCATAGCAGGTAGCCTCCCACCTCCTGACTCCCATGATGCTCAATGGAGCAGCGGGAGCAAAATGGGTGGGAAGGAACCACAATGCCATGACATCATTTCCAGGTTTGTAGCCAGAAGTGACATCATGGTGTCATGTAGTGCTCTAGGAATTTCCCAGATCTCTATGGAGTCAATGTGGTGTGGTGGACAAGGATCCTGGGTGACCCACTTCTACCATTACACATCCCAAACTGACTTCATTATTTGGCTTATGCTGACCCAGGCCCCTGGACCATTCTCTCAGTGGTACCCCAAAGCCTCAGGCAGATAAAGGTCTTCCATAGCACTTGCTGTTTGAGAGGCTGTAAATGCAGATGCCAGTGCTGGAAGTGGACTCTGTGTAATTCTGCGTGCAAGTCATGTGCTCTGCCATCCAGTTGTGCTATTTCCCCTGAGCAGCTGTCAGCATAATGATCCCCCCCCACCCCATGATGTAAGTTCAACCAGTAAAGTCTGGCTCCAAGTACGGTCTGTTTCCATGAGGTGATGAGAGAGGGGTCCTACGATTGATAGACAACTTAAAAACTGATAAATCATCAGGCCTGGAGAGCATACATCCAAGAGTTCTGAAAGAACTCAAATGTAAACTTGTGGATCTCCTGACAATAGTATGTAATCTTTCATTAAAATCTGCCTCCATTCCTGAGGACTGGAAGGTAGCTAATATCGCTCTCATCTTTAAAAAGGGTTCCAGAGGAGATCCAGGAAATTACAGGCCAGTCAGTCTGACGTCAATACCGGGTAAGTTGGTGGGAACTGTTATTAAGGAGAGAATTAGTAGGCACATTGATGAACAAAAACTATTGTGGCAGACTCAGCATAGGTTTTGTAAGGGAAGATCTTGTCTCACTAACCTGTTAGTGTTCTTTGAGGGAGTAAACAAAAATGTGGACAAGGGGGACCCAATAGATGCTGTTTACCTTGACTTCCAGAAAGCTTTTGATAAAGTTCCTCATCAAAGACTCCTAAGTACGCTCAATAGTCATGGGATAAAAGGACAAGTCCTTTTGTGGATCAAAAACTGGCTAATTAATAGGAAACAGAGAGTGAATATAAATGGGAAATTTTCTCAGTGGAGGGTGATAAGCAGTGGGGTACCTCAGTACTCGGTCTGATGCTTTTTAACTTGTTTATTAATGATTTGGAGTTGGGAGTAAGCAGTGAAGTGGCTAAATTTGTGGATGATATGAAGTTGTTCAGGGTGATGAAAAGCAGGGAGGATTGTGAAGCACTCCAAAGGGATCTGTCAAGGATGGGCAAATGGGCGTCAGTGCGGCAAATGGGGTTCAGTGTGGCCAAATGCAAGGTGATGCACATTGGGGCAAAAAATCCTAACTATAGATACACGTTGATGGGGTCCGAGCTGGCAGACATTGACCAAGAGAGAGATCTTGGAGTCGTAGTGGATAACTCACTAAAATTTTGAGACAGTGTGCGACTGCAATAAAAAAGGCCAATGCCGTGCTGGGGATTATTAGGAAGGGAACTGAAATCAAATCAGCCAGTATCATAATGCCCCTGTATAAATCAATGGTGCAACCTCATTTGGAATACTGTGTACAGTTCTGGTTGCCACATCTCAAAAAGGATATAGCTGTGGAAAAAGTGCAGAAAAGGGCAACTAGGATGATAAAAGGGTTGGAACACTTTCCCTATGAAGAAAGGTTAAAGTGCTTGGAGTTCTTTAGCTTGGAGAAATGATGGCTGAGGGGTGACATGATCAAGGTTTATAAGATTATGCATGGGATAGAGCAGGTAGAGAAAGAAGTACTTTTCTCCCTTCTCACAATACAAGAACTCGTGGGCACTCAATGAAATTGCTGAGCGGTCGGGTTAGAACAGATAAAAGGAAGTACTTCTTCACCCGAAGAGTGATTAACACATGGAATTCACTGCCACAGGAGGTGGTGGCGGCTACAAGCATGGATGGCTTCAAGGGGGAATTAGATAAACATATGGAGCAGAGGTCCATCAGTGACTATTAGCCACAAGGTATAGATAGGAACTCTCAGTCTGGGGCAAGTGATGCACTGTATTCTTGGTGCTTGGAGGGGGCAATGGGGGGGGGCTTCTAATGTCCTGGCCCCACTGGTGGACCTCCTGATGGCACCTGGTATTTTTGACCATTGTGTGACAGAGTGTTGGGCTGGATGGGCTATTGGCCCCATCCAACATTGGCTTCTCTTATGTTCTTGTGTTAAGTAATCATCAGAGAGGAGCAGAGGGTCTTTTTTTCCCCTGAGGTGGTCCTGGAACTGTATAATGCAGTTTCCCTAGGAACATAAGCACATCAAAGAATCCTGTTGGATCAACTTAACCCAGCAACCTGTTTTTCACAGTGGCTGTAGGGTTGCCCGATGGTATCAACAAAAATACTGGACATACTTGGGAGGGGGGAATCGTTTCTCTCTCTCACTCATACACACACACACACGCACACACACACAAACACACACAAGAAAAAAATGTTTTATCCCTTTAACAGAGGCCAGGGTTGCTAACTCAGTGTTGAGGAATTCCTGGAGAGTTGGAGGCAGAGATTATGTGTGGAAATGAGACACTGAAACTTTTAAAGGCATGGAGGTAAATAAGAGCCTATTAAACTTCTATTAAAAGGACCAGACATTTTTCTCCAGGCAATTGGCAACCCTAATGGATCCACCCAGTCCTAGTCAGACAGGCTAAACACTACCGCACCACACTGTCCTGGCCGTCTGATATATATAAATGCATACAGGGATTACTGGGTTTTAAAAAGTTGTACAGCACTTAAATAGTTGTGCAGTGGGGGGTGGGCCTTGTGGAGGGGAGGGGAGGGGAGGGATCTCAGCTGGTTCAGTGCCACAGAGTCCACTTCCCAAAGCAGCTGTTCTTTCCAGGGGAACTGATCTTGATTGTCTGGAGATCAATTATAACAGCAGGAGGTCTCCAGGTGCCCCTGGAGGTTGGTAACCCTAAAGGTAATACATATACTAAACAGTAGCATAGACTGCAATTCTTTTACCTTTATAAAAGCCCCTTTCTGAATCATTCCATTATGCTATAGCCCTATTCTGTTTATAAAAATGCCCCCCTGAACATTTCTGTTTTATGGTTTGTGGAATAGCAAAAGTGTTGGAGCCTTTCCGGCTTCCTGACCTGAGGCAGGCCATTCCACAAAGAGAGGATCCCAACAGAGAACGTACGTGTGTGGGCAGTTACCAATCTTATCCATGGGCAGGGTGGCACCTTCAGAAGGCTTTGCATGAAGCTGTTGTGGCAGAACATAGCCGTGTGTCCTTGTGGGTCTCCATTTTTATCTAATTCGTGAGGCAATCAAGCAAGTCAGAAAGAGAAACAATTCCCAAAGAAGCGTGGCCCAGAGTTACCCCTTCAGAATTCCCCAAATCCATATAAATCCACTATATGAATTAACGAGAAAGTCAGGGCAATGTAAGAGAAAGAAGAAAGAGCTCTCTTCAGTTATGGCTGCAAGACTGTTTCATTCTTCTTATGAAGTTAATGCTTGTGACAAGAATCGGTTTGATCTAGCCAGGCTTCTGTTCTTTAAAGAGCTGCACGTGGTAGAAAGAGAAAAGGGTAGCATTTTCCTGGCAAGGACACTGTTGTTGTTTGAAATTGCTTACCTGTAGAATTCCTACTTCTGCACTCAGATTGCAGTAAATACAGCTATTTTCTGGAGGGGGATGTTCGTGAGCTGTAGATAGTTGATTGCAGTGAATCATGAACAAAGAAGGTACTGTATTTTGTTTCCATAGTGTTCATTCACAGTATGAATTCTTTCTCTGTATGTATGTTTATGTTTAGGAGCTTTCTGTGTCTTGAAAAAGATGGGAGACTGTGATCCTATATTCTCCAACTTTTTTTGTATTTACCAGATAAAGTCTTGTACTTAAAAAAAAAGAAAAAAAAACACTGTCCCTGGTTTATCGCTGCCCTTTGCTAAAGAGTGTGAGTTGTTCTTGTTGTCATTCTTGTAGGTAGAGCCCATCCCAGGGACTCTTAGGGTTGCCAATGACTGGGCATCTGAAGCTTTTAAGTTCCTAAGAAGAGCCCTGCTGGATCATCACTGATCAGACCAATGATCCATTGAGTCCAGCATCCTGTGTTGCACAGTGGCCAACAAGTTGCCCAGGAAGACCAACAAACTTGGCATAGAGGCTAAGACCATCCTCTGATGCAGCCTCCTAGCACAAGGTTTCAGGGGTTTTCTTTACTCAGAGTGGCTGGCTGGTAGTCGCTGATGGACCAATTCTCTATAAACCTGTCTAGCCCCATTCTAAAGCCATCTATGCTCATGGTCATCACTACCTCCATTGGCAGTGAATTCCACAATTTAATTGCTCATTGAGTAAAGAAATATTTTCCCCCTGTCCTGTACCTACTACTTGTCAACTTCATGTTATTTTCCAGGGTGAAGGTAAGTAACATCACCTGGTAAGTATCATTCCTAGGAAACTGCTCTTAAAGGGATGGGACACTTTTCCTCCGGGTTGTTGACAGCCCTAGGGAAGTTACATTTCTGAGTAGGGGTCATGGCTGCCTTGTGTCTCCAGTGCACATGTACATACAAATGGGTGCACACAAACGCAAAGGCACTGTGCACTACACAGCCTGCTAATTTACACAGTGCACATAAAGTATATGTTTGTGAAAGCTCATTATCTAACAGTTACGTTTTTCTACCGTATCTTGAACCCAAAGAATAAACACAGTCTTGGTTTTTCAATTAGTGGAGGAAAGCCTGTTGTGGAGGGAATCCATATGAATGACAGGGTAGAATCTTCAGCAATGCTCAGCTTGGAGGAGACTTGGTCAAGGGTCTGTGAGGTAGGTGGGGCTAAGAAAGCTCTTTCAAGAACTGCCCGTGAGAGAACAACTTTAAAAGATCTTGTAACTGACCCAAGGTCATGCCAGCAGCTGCATGTGAAGGAGGAGTCAGATACCAAAGGCATACACCCCCATGTGGATGTTCTGTTGCCACTGAGATGCCTGTGCCTTTGCAGTGGCAATGATACCACAACAGGGAATCATCCTAAGTAGAAGCAAGCATAGCCAGAGTGCTGGATAGCTGAAAGAAAACCTGTGCCTCTTGGCTGCCTTGAAGTCATTTGTAGACTTCAAGCTTTAGGTGAGCCCAGCTCTCTCAGCCTCAGTTCCTCATCTGCAATATGGGCATAACTGTTCTGCCCTTCCTTACAGGGCTGTTGAAAGGACTGCAATAAGATCAGGCACATGAGTTGCTTTAAAGACTGTAAGTCCTATATAAATCCTTACCATTATTGGCTTTGGGATCTTATTTTTAGCTGAAGTGCATAAGATTATCTTTTATGCTAGCTTAACTTTGCATTATCCAGAAGGGATCAACAGCAAAGAGTGAACAAGTCAACAGTCAGTCTAGGCCAGTGCAGCTGTGGAGACTTGGGGACTAGACTGCTCCATTCCACTTGCCCAACGAAAGCCAAGAGAATGCCAGCCTGCCCATGTATCCATGGCTGTTGACCTTAGTGTGGAGATCTCCCATATATGTTTGATGACAATGGAGTTCAGGGTAGGAACATTAATTGTTGAGTTCTTTTAGGTGCTAATGAACAACTATTATTTTTAAAACGTATGTCCTGGAACATGTACTTTTGATATACATTTAAATGCTAATGTGTAAATATATTCACTCACATGCTTGCATTTCAGTGGAAGTGTCCTGGTGCTTGTCACTGTGAAGTCTAAGTATTTCATGGTAGGCTGCAGGCAAAATCTTTGAAGTTCGCAATCTAGGTTAGACGATGCGATGAAACTGATATCAGGCAAGAGGGGTGGGTGCACAAGGAAGCCCGAGAAAGGAAGCTTGGAGGCTGTCTATTTTTGCACGGTAGGAATTGCATTGTAAGTGATTTATCAATTTCTTGTAAATCTGTCATTAGTGGACTTTTATTTATCTAAAATATTTATACCTCACCTGTCTCCTGAGCATCTTTTAGTCAGATGTGAGGGAATAGTGATTGCTGATACGTGCATAAAAATGAATCTACTGGGGGTTTCTTATTGCCAGCAGCCTGTGGGGAGTGGAATCTGTCTCTATGTTGCCCCCTGCATATTATTCTGCCCTTGCTGCACTGGCTCAAAAGTGCCCTCCCTGTGCAGTTCTTCCCCTCCACCAGATGCACTGGTGGGGTGGGAAGATGAGCAGAAGGGGGAGGGAAAGTAAAGCAGGTTGGCAGTGGGGAGAGGTAAGTGTGATGGAGGGAGCGAGGGAAGCCATAGCAGCCCTTGGATGTGGCAGCCCAGAGCTGGTGTGATGAGGAGGCAAGTGGGGTAAAATAAGCTAGAGACAGCAATTTGAGGAGGAGGGGAGATGGAGATGTGGGTAAAACTAAAGAAGGGGGTACTGCTTCCCACTGAAACCACCACCCTCATATTCCCCATTGGAGTTTTTAGTGACGTGTGGAGTCTGTGACTTCCTAGGAGTCCAGGACTCAAGGCCACTCAGTAAAATGGATTAACAGAAACTTCAGGCCAGGCATAAGAGAATGTGTCTTCATGTACCACATAAATGATACTATGGAATCTGCTGCCAAAAGGTAAAAGATATTCCTGGGTTTAGATGCCACAAAAAGAGAACTGGACAGATTCATGGAGGATTGGTCATGGCACATAAATTGAACCTCTGAATTCAGAGTCAATAATTCTCTGAATTATTAGAGACTGGGGGAAGTCTGACTTCATGGTCTTTCTTTGTGGGCTTCAGTTAAGCATCTGTTTGGCTTGTTTGGAATGGACAAATTTGATGGACGCTTGGTCTGATCCTCTAGCTTTTTCTTTCTTCCAATCCACAGCTGTGATAGTGAATGTGAAAAAGTTGTAAAATGAATGTGCATAGCTGTCCTATAGGACAGCTCACTTTTACTTAAATAGACTATGAGCAAGGTTTTTAAAAATTATCTGTAACAATAGTACTCACCTGATTTGTCTGCATTGGCTCTGGTTCTTTTTGCTAATCCATTCCACCGGCCACTGGCATCTGCTGAAGTCTTTCTTATACAGGAGCAACAGGGCTTTCCTGAAACTGCAACTGACTTGGAGAATAATCTGTTTTTATGTCATGAGAAAGAGGAACAATGTGGGCAATTTGTTTGGTTCTGTGGCTACAGTTGAGGGACTAAATGCATGGAGCAGGCTAATGCGTGTAAGGTCCAGACGACACATTACAGTGTAATGTAACATGTGATGCTACAATTTGTAACACGTAGGGTCTGGGGGTTCTTCTGAACTGACTTTCACAGAAGTCAGGAGCCGGGAACTTGTTCTTTAAATGCATGGGACCCCAATTTAGACTGGGACAGCAGCATGGGGGATAAGGGACTTCATTTTCCCATAGTTTCTGACCCCAGACAGCCCTTGGACTGCTATTTGCACCATTGAGGAGCTGTGTGTGTCCTGGTGGCGATGGCAGTGACGGTGACCAAAAGCAGTATTTTCCCACCCCCACTGCATCCACACAGTGTAGACTTGCAGAACCCTTCTGGGTGGTCAGGGAGGTTTTGGGTTGTGGTTGGCAGGAGAAAGTAGACTGCTCTGCAACCCGCTACAGTCATTTTGTCAAGCACTTTGTAGATAATCTCTCTCACATCCATTCTAACCTGGATTCTACATTAGCAGCAACAAGGCTGGGTTCTTGGGAGTTTGAGACTTACCACCTGCCTGCACAACCCTCACCCCTCTGGGCTGCTTAAATATGCCAGGTGTGGGAGCTGGTGGACTGGGTCTGGGAGACCATAGATGCCTCCCTGAGAGAGGGGGTAGTCACTCCTGCCTTGAAGTGGGCAGTGGCACTGCCAAAGCCAGCTCCACTGCCACTCCTAAAGAAACCTACTCTAGTGCAAGGAGAGTTGCATAACTGCAGCCCAGTCTCAAATGTACCATTCTCAAGCAAGGTAATTGAATGAGTGGTGGCTGGCCAGCTTCAGGGATTCCTGAATGAACTGGATGGTTTGGATCCATTTCAAGCTGGTTTCAAGCCTGGGTATGGGGCTGAAACAGCCTTGGTTGCCTTAAGGGGATGACGTGCACTGGGAGAGGGGCAAGGGCAGTGCAGCTAGACTCGAGTCCAGGAGCACCTTAGAGACCAACAAGATTGGGGGGGGGGTAATATGTCTAAGGATATGTCTCTGGTGACCAAGACTGAGATAATTCATGCCATAGTTTTCCCAGTTACTATGTATGGGTGTGAAAGTTGGACAATGAAGGAAGCTGACAGGAAGAAAGTAAATTCCTTTGAAATGCGATGTTGGAGGAGAGTTTTACAGATACCATGGGCCACCAAATAAGAGGGGGAGGGGCTAGATCAACAGGATTCTACATTAGCAGCAACAAGGCTGGGTTCTTGGGAGTTTGAGACTTAATATGCTTTTGAGTGTCAAATTTCCCTTTGTCAAATACAGGCAGGGACAGTGCAGCCATGTTAATTCATCTGGACCTCTCAGCAGCTTTTGATACCATCAATCATGGTATCCTTCTGGATCGCCTTTTGGGACTGGGACTGGGAGGCACTGTTCTGTGATAGTTCCAATCTTACCTTGAGGGTAGGTTTAAGAGTGAGGTGCTGAGGGACTGCTGCTTTGCCCCTTGGCCAATGAGGTTCCACAAAGTTGCATCTCATCCCCCATGCCTTTCAGCATCTACGTAAAGCTGCTGGAAGAGGTCATCCAGAGAACTGGGCTGAGTTGCCACCAATATTCAGATGACACTCAGCTCTGTCTCACACTACCAGCAGATCCCAGGGAGGCTGTGGAAACAGTGAAGTGGTGCCTGGAGGCAGTTTTGGGATGGATGAGGGCTAACAGGCTGAAACTTAATCCTGACAAAATAGAGGTGCTGCTGGAGGGAGGAAGGTCTGAAATGTGTTATCTACTGCTCTGGTTGGCATTGCGCTCCCCCTAAAGGAGCAGGTTTGAAGCTTGGGGGTGCTCCTATACCCAGGCCTCCTATTGGATAAGCAGCTGGCAGTAGTGGCCAGGGGTGCTTTTCACCAGCTTCAGTTGGTGAGCCAGCTGTGGCCTTTTCTGGGCAGAAAAGATTTTGCCACTATGGAACATGTCCTGGTAACATCTAGATTAGATTACTGCAATGCACTCTGTGTGGGGCTGCTCTTGAAGACTGTCAGGAAGCTACAGTTGGTACAGAATGCTGTGGCCAGAGTGTTGACTGGAGTAGGTCTCAGGGACTAGATCACTGCAGTCTTGTTCCATCTACACTGACTTCCAGTTTGCTTCTGGGCTCAATTCAAAGTGCTGGTATTGACCTTTAAAGCCCTGCACTGCCTGGGACCAATATAGGACTGCCTTCTCCCATATAAACCTACCCGCTCATCTCAGTCATTTTTGGAGGCCCTGATTCTGTTGCCACTGCCATCTGAGGTTAGATGGGTGGTGACCTGAGAAATGGCTTTCTAGGTCATGGCACCAAAACGTTGGGACTTCCTCCCCAAGGAGATTCGACTGTCTCCCTCAATCGGTGTCTTCTGCCGGTGGGTGAAGCCTTTTTTGTTTTGTTTGGCCTTTCCCCAATAATGGTTGTTGGCCTTCTTCTTGTATTGTTTTTTATATGTTTTTATTGAATTATTTTATCGTTTTAAATTGTTCAAAAGTTTTAATGTGCACCACCTTGGGGACCCTGATTGGGTGGAAAGTTTGCATAAAAATGTTTTAAATAAATTAGAAATGAATAAACATATGTCCAGATCCACTGTGGGGCAAATATTGCCCTCTGTGGCCATTTCAGATCAGAATAATGATGCAGGAAGGAAAGTTGAAGCCCATTTGCTCCTGTGCCATGGTCTCAATCTAGATTGGGGCCCTAAACTCTTGGAAAACAAGTTTCCCTGCTCTTGACATCTGATTATTGAAGTTAGTCAGGTCAAGGGAACCCAGACCCTACATAGTACAAATCCTAGCATACTTTGGCCCTAAGGGCCCCTTTTCACTGTTACCTTTTATCTAAAACATCTTCTGTGGGTGTGTAAAGTACTGAGCAGGATGCATCAGTAGTGATATCAGCTCATACTTTATTGGAAGTGAAGAACAAGAGAGAGAATGCCAGTTTGCAGGCCGGCTTATATCTCTAAGGCAAAACCACACCCAAACACACACCCCACACCCATAATGGGATTATTTACAGTGGCAAGAGTCCCATAGGTCCTTTCTCGGATCCTAGCCCTCAGATAGGAGCAGGCTAGAATCTGCTCTGGCTATTGTCTCTTGAAGTGAAGCTAGGGCTCTTTGCCTGACTGCGTGTAGACCTGACCTCCCACGTGGTGAACTCAGTACACAACAGGGTAGTGGGATGCTGACTTTTTCTCCTGTCTGCCATTCCCCTGCTCC
The DNA here is from genome assembly GCA_029375565.1 of Gekko gecko. NCBI lineage: Eukaryota > Metazoa > Chordata > Lepidosauria > Squamata > Gekkonidae > Gekko > Gekko gecko. Next base: position 145,478,098 of record JAPDNY010000006.1, read on the forward strand.
ATAATGGTTCAGCCTTAATGAAGTTCAGAACACCTCATACGTGCTTGTGGAAGAGGCGCACTATAGCCAATAGGCATATTCAACGCAAGATTGAATATATATATATATAATGTTATTTTGGACTGTCAATGATTTATTCCAGTATTTGCTAACCTCAGAGTTATGGATACTAGACAATTATCAGAATTCTTTCCCTTTGTCATATTTGGAGTATGTCCAAGAAAGAGACGAAAGAAAACTGTTGAGGGAAAGAATGGAGGCAATTTGTTGAGATTTGATTGAATCGAATTCCAAAAACAGATAACTCTGTTCTGCAGCTAGTTTCTCCAGTTTTCGGGCCCATGGCAGCCCCCAAGAAATACCATTTTGTCTCTCAGTTGCTCTGCTGGACACAAGGGTACTGCTGGTACAGTAACAGGATTTTCTGGCCATCTGTTTTGCAGGGTTGTGGGAGTTGTGACTAGCCACACGTTATAGAGTAACACAAGATGGGTCTAGGTAAACACTCTATGTCAAATGCACAGCACAATCACACATGAGTTTCTGGGTTCTCCTCAGTTCCTGCATGTGTGCAGTGTCTGGTTAGGATCAGGACTGAAGGGCATGTGGAAAATGGGCTTCAGTTCCCCCCCCATGCCATTTCCCCCACCTGAAACAATTCCAGGGAGACCCATGAGTTCCCTGGGATACACATGGCATTCCCCAAGAGGCTCAGTAGCACACCAGTGATTGGTTCCCCATAATGACCTTTATTACACATCTAAAGGATTCCTATTGTGCATTCAGCTGAAAGTGGGGGAGGGCTACATAGTACTCAAATCATACTCTATTTCCCTTTTTAAAAACTGGCAATGCCTGATCCCAAGGGCAATATTCTATTATGTTGCTATTGTTATTTACTTGAAAGTAAGCCTGTCCAGTGAATTCCTGCTTCTCTCCATAACTATCCCTTTAAACTACATTCTTAACCCCTTCTACTGCTTTGAATTAGTTAATTACTTTCTGTTCCTTTGTGGTGCTCCAGCAATGTATCTTTTTATCAGAGAGAGAGGTCTTAAACATGCCATGTTAATTTATTTATTTATTTATTTATTTTATTGTCAAATTTATACCCCGCTTGTCAAATTTATTGTCAAATTTATACCCCGCTTGTCAAATTTATTGTCAAATTTATACAGGTGTGTGTGTGTGTGGGGGGGGTAATGTCACAGCCAAGAGAAATGCAGTGATTGATGTTTCTCCATTCTTCCCCTCCTTAGAATGAAATTGATTGCAAATGGACTTGAAATGTAATTAATGAAGCATCAGTCAGAACTGAAGCTTGTGTTAAAACAATTTTGCTCTTGGCTCAATCAGTATCAGCCGTGATAAGACAAATGGAGCCTCATGCTGAGGGGCAGTCTACTTTTGCTGGATGCTGGGGTCAGATATGGTATGGGGGTATTTCTCCATACCCTGTCTCTGCTTCCCAGGTAATTTGGTTAGTTACGGCTGGAAAGAAAATTCTGGACTAGATGGATCTTTTACGTTCTGGAGTCAAAGTGCAAGAGGGTTTCCTTCTGTGCTTCTCTTTTTGCCATGGGAGTAGTGGCGTCTGTGCAAGTTTGTATACACGCTTCCTGCTGCCTAAAATGTTGCTCAGGGCATCCACCTTTCAGCTATTGCTTTACTACCCTTATATGGAGTAGAGGCAAAACACATTCCACAGCAGGTTTCTCATGTAATAAAGACAGCAATCGTTCCTCTCTCTTATCAAAAGGGAGTAAATGAATGTCTGGGCAAAAATTGCAACAGACTTTTTTTTTTTAATGTGGGGAGAGAGAAATGTTTGTACCAAATATGCGGTCTATGGGCTCTTGATGAAAGGCCAAGGAAACTTGTTATTAAAAATGGACATATCAGAATCTTCTTATCTATTACCTGGATATTGCTGGTGTTCGAGTGGATCAAAACCAGTTCTCTCCATTTTCCATGTGACCTCTCTTTGCCTATGTCTCAAAACTTTCTGTGTTGGATGAAAATAAGACATTTTTGAAGGAACATCTTGCTTATTGAGGCACCCTGTTGAAGTTGCTGGAGTGAAAGAGGAGAAATGTTACCTGGTTAGGCATTCTGGAAAACCTCTACTTATGAAGATTCTTTAGGGATGCCTCAAGGGGCTGAACTAACTTTTTTGAGTTTTTAAGGAGCTGGGTTTGGGTTCCCCATAGACCCAACTTGGGTTCCCTGTAGCCACAAAGCAGCTATGGAGGATTACTTTTGAAAAATAAAGGACACCCCCAAATGGGCTCCAAACACCACCCTAGGGGCAGGAAGAGTTCCTACCTCCCCCAAGCCATTTTCCCATATGGAAACATTGCTGGGGGAGGAGTTATTTCCCCATTTTTGCCACTCCATGTACACAGAATACTCCACATGGAGTAGAAAAATTGGGGAAACAACTCTTCCCAGCAATGTTTCCATATGCAAAATGGCTTGGGGGGGGGGAGGGGACAAAGGAGCCTTTTGTCCCCCTCCCGTGGCAGCATTTTGAGCCCACTTGGGCCCTCCTTTATTTTTAAAAAGTCATTCCCTGCATCCGCTGTGTGGCCATAGGGAACCTGACTTGGGTCCAGGAAACCCAGATCCAACTCGCTAAGGACCTGAACATGTAGTTTGGCCCAAAGTCTTCTCTCCTCCAGGAGTCAAAGTTATACAACTTGGGCTTTGGGAGGTCACATAATCGAATGATAGGAAATCCTTTTTTTAAAAACACCTGCAGTCCTTGATGGTGCACTGCTGTCAGGTTTTTCCTATATTGTTCTGACATGTTGACATCTGTGGGGAACGCTTTTTTGTTTCCCTGGAGCAGCAGGGTGACTTCCCTCTCATGATATCAGTTGACACTAAACTCGATACAGCGTGACAAGCATAATAGAATGAAGTGTAATGAGGAAGAAAGTTTATTATGTGCAAAACAGACTGTTTCCTTCAGGTTTTCTAGCTGAACCTGCTTCACCTGTAGTGATATCACTTCCTAGACTGGATTGCCAAACAACTTCTGATCCTGGTCCATTTCCCTCCAAAGGGAAATTTGAATGGTTGGGGATTACTGACCCAGAGAGACAGCCTTGCATTTTTAGTTTAAGAGCTGCAGAAGCGTTTGTGTAGATTAGTGCGTTAATGTTTCAAAGTGGCTCCTCGCACTGGGGTGCCTGTTGCTAGTCATGGGTTGCTAACAGACAGCCACAGTTGCACCCAAAATGTCCATGCAGGACTGTCAAGTCTAGCTTAGAAAACTGCTGGAGATTTGGGGCGATGGCTGAGGAAGACAGAGTTTGGGGCCTGAGATGCCACGGGGAGCTGATCTCTGCAGTCTGAAGGGCAGTTATAATTCCAAGAGAACTCCAGACCCCACCTGGAGGGTGGGAACCCTACAGCCATGCTGAATCCTACTGTCTCACTTCTAACTTTAGCAAACCAGAAAGCGGTGCTTACACCAAAATGCTAGATTTGTGGTCATAAATTGCTTGGAAAGCTCTGAATGAGAAAGACTGAATGCGTGCCAAACATGATGTATCACAGGGGCTTGCTGTTCTGTCTTGTGATCTGTGTCTCACGGAAAAGGAGGGCACATTCCTGATAGCCTTGGAAGGCGCAACGAGAGGCTGCCGTTTACAGGGTCTCATTCATGTCGGGTTCAGTACTCTGCTTCTGCGCTGTTATCTGAATGAGCTTAGACGTTCCTTTTTATAGGAGCAACAAGACTCTGTCCTAACTCCAAGAAAGCTTGGTTGTTTTGACTTGTGGGTTGATGTGGGAGAAGGGCAAGGTCACTTCGGAACAAATGCATCTCTGTATACTTTTTCTTGTGATCGCTCTGCCAGCTGAAAAGCTTACTCAGTTTGCTAACTTTCTCCTCCACCCCTCCTCCTCCCCTTTCCGTAGATCTCATAAAACACGGGCGAGAGCGAATAGAACAGAGTATCAAAGCCTCCAATTCCAGGCTGTGCTCCTAGTGAGTATGTCTCTTTCTGTTGGTTTGCTGTCTCTTTAATGCTCAGCCTGGTGATAACCCCCCCCCCCAAGCAATAGAGCAGTGGATTGAGCTGACTGGCACGGGTGACGGACCTGACGTTGCTCTGAAAGCACCCTCTTGCACAAACTAGGACTGATTACTCAACATGGCTTCGACTCTCCTGCTGGGGAGGGCTTACTCTGCTGGTGGTGTAAGTAAAATTTCTAAATTAGATGCCTGAAAAGGTAGAACCCTTTTGGGACTTCATTGTCTCTTCTGAGGGGTGCTCTGGAATAAGGAACTTTTATGGAGATGAAGGACTTGAGAAATAGAGTCAGCTGAAGGGTACCCAACCATTTTGTTAACTTCTTGTTAAGAGAGGTGGAGAAGATTAGACTTCTCAGGTTTGGCTTGCAGCTTACCTGCTGGGTGTCAATGGATGCAGAGTACCAGGGGTCTCTGATGATACATGATAAGGGTATAGTTAAGCTTCCTTGTTGCAAAGTGCCATAATTTGTTCATTAATTTTTAGTTTTTGGGAAGGGATCTCAAATGGGGTGTTGGCACTGAAAACAACATTTTGTGCACATCACTTCTACAGTAGGGGACACTGTATACCAGACACTGGGGGAGATAATGTGCCTTATCTTTCTGATTAGTTCCAGGTGGGTTAGCTGTGTTGGTCTGAAGCAGCAGATAAAAGTTTGAGTCCAGTGGCATCTAAGACCAACAAAGTTTTATTCATGGTATAAGTACAATGAATCTGAGGAAGTGTGCTTGCACATGAAAGCTTATACCGTGAATAAAACTTTGTTGATCTTAAAGGTGCCACTGGAGTCAAACTTCTTTCTGATTCGTATTTCAGTTCCTACTTCCTTGCATAGGGACAGGAGAGAAATGTGTTAATCATTCATAGCAGGCACCCTTTAAAAATCTTGTTTTGATGGAATGCGACCTTAACAAGCATGGCTAACTTCTGTAGGTTTACTGTGAAGGGGATTTGTGAACACTCAAAATGTGTACAACTTTTGTGAATTAATCGAGGTCTCTCCCTCTTTAGCTAGATGTTAGCATTGTTGCCCTCTGCTTCTCACAACTGACTGTTCATTTCATCTTTTACAGTGTTGAAAGAGCAGCTTTCTTAATGGATCGTTCCAGAAGCCCAGATCGTAATGGCCAGGTAAAACCTGGTCCCCTTCTCTATATTAACTCTGCTTGGGATTAGATTTAAAGGAAGAAGATGTTAAGAAGCTTAATGCTTCTGTCCTCAGGATGGCAGGGGGAAGAAAGATTCTACAGGATGGGGGCAGCGTCATCTACTGCAGTAGGCAATGCTGGTGTGCTCTATCCCCTTGAGGTCTTCTGTCTGTACAGCTGCTGTTCTAGCCTGTGGAAGGAACACTTTGTTAACTTCAGCTATCTGCTTTTGTCAATTTCAGTTGACATTGCCAACTAACAACATCAACCTTGGACCTTCTGCAAATCCCAAGTAAGTGCATGTAAAATCTATCCAGTTTTCCATGGCTAAACAGCACTATGCAACATAGTTAGTCTAGGCTAAGAAAGTGCCTTCTCTATTACTTAGGGAAAATGTTCAAGAATGAAGGAAGGTATAGAATAAGTCTGTGTATCCAGATGTTCTTTGTTCTCTTTGAAGAAAACAATTTTTACATAATTTTTTCTTGTTGTTGTGTTTACATCATTATCTTTCCCCAACAGTGCCAAGCCAACAGATTTTGACTTCCTAAAGATAATTGGCAAAGGTAGCTTTGGAAAAGTAAGTGGTGTTGCTTGGAAGATTTTTGTATATATAAATTCTGCTGTTAACTCCTCTTATATCTTGGAAGCCATGATCCTATCTCCTTGCCACCCTTTTGACCTCTCGATCCTGCTTCCAGGTCCTTCTGGCAAAACACAAGTCTGATGGACAGTTCTATGCCGTGAAAGTTCTGCAGAAGAAATCTATTATCAAGAAAGAAGAGGTACCTTCTTAAGAGAATATCTTTATGCTTCTCTTTATATACATCTTCAAAAAAAAAAGAGTTTTCTTCCTTGTTCTGTACCAATTAAATCAAGCAGGGGATGCTCATTACATTCCTATATGTGCCATTATTATTGGTGAATGTTAAGTGCCATCAAGTTGCTTCCAACTTCTGATGGCTCTATGAATTAATGACCTTCAAAACATCCTGTTGTTAATAGCCTTGCTCTGGTCTTGCAAACTGAAGGCTATGGCTTCCTTGATTGGGTCAATCCATCTCATGTTGGGTCTCCCTGCTGCCTTTCCTAGCATTATTGTCTTCTCCAGTGACTCTTGATTTCTCATGATGTAGCCAAAGTACAATAGCCTCAGTTTAGTTATTTTAACTTCTAGGGAGGCTTCAGGCTTGATCTAGCCCCTCCCCCTCTTATTTGGTGGTCCATGGTATCTGTAAAACTCTCCTCCAACATCGCATTTCAAAGGAATCTACTTTCTTCCTGTCAGCTTCCTTCATTGTCCAACTTTCACACCCATACATAGTAACTGGGAAAACTATGGCATGAATTATCTCAGTCTTGGTCACCAGAGACATATCCTTAGACTTTAGAGTCTTTTCTAGCTCCTTCATGGCTACCCTCCCCAGTCTCAATGTCCTTCTGATTTTTTGGTTGATGATGGAGTCAAGGAATAGAAAATCTTGAACAATTTCAAATTTTCACTGTCAGCCTTAAATGTTGTGTAATTCCACAGTAGTCACTACTTTTCTTGATGTTCAGCTGTAATCCTGTTTTGGCACTTTCTGCTTTTACCTTCATCAGGAGTAATTTCAAGTCCTCACTGTTTTCTGCCAGTAATGTGGTGTCATCTGCATATGTCAAACTGTTAATGATCCTTCCACCAGTTTTCACTCCACCTTCATCTAAATCCAAGCCAGCTTTCCTTGTGATATGTTCTGCATATAGATTGAGTCATTATTATCACTTATTATTTATTTAGAATACTTCTTTCAAAGTATACTTTGTATGCTTGATACAGCATCATCAAAGTGCATGGGTCTTTACAGATTATAAGAAGTTAGATCCCTGCCCCAAGGAGCTTACCATCTAAAATTTGGCATCAGGGAGGCAGCAAAGGGAAGGTGGAGGCGGGGCTACAGAGGGGAAGAAAATGTATTCTGGTTACACATGATGAGGCTTCAGTAGGGGAGGGAGTCTAAGGAGTTATGCTGAACACTTTACAGAAAAATATGTTTTGAGTTGGGTTTTGAAGGAAATGAAGGAGGTGGCATCACACAGGTGTTCTTGGCACTTCTGGGCATAAGGGACAGCAAAGGGTGGAGTTGGCTGAGGGAGAAGAAACCCTTCAGACAGTTAAAGATGTCAAAGCTGAAGCAGTGAAACCGACTCTTTGTTTTTTCTAATTATGAATATCTTCTGGGCTATTTTACAAGCTGTTTTACACACTCAGCCTCTTTGTCCCAGTCAGGACTGTGTGAATTACACTTGACCACAAGGATTTATGTAGAACAAAATTCAAGTCCAGTCACACCTTAAGAACATTTTCCAGGGTGTAAGCCTTCATGAGTCAACACTCACTTTTGTCAGGTTCATGGTAGGTTATAACTCTGAAAAAATGTATTAGCCTTTTAAGGCGCTACTGGATTTGAATTTTGTTCTGCTGTTACAGACTAATAAGCCTACCTGCCTGAAAAGGATCTGGTGTGTGTGTGTTTGTGAATATAAAATCTGGATGCTTGCTCAGCTCTCTCTTTCTCTCTCTCGGTTCTCAGCAAAATCACATCATGGCTGAACGCAATGTGCTGCTGAAGAATGTGAAACACCCTTTCCTTGTGGGGCTCCATTATTCCTTCCAGACAAAAGAGAAGCTCTACTTTGTACTGGACTATGTAAATGGAGGAGAGGTGAGCCCCCTTCAGCCTTCCATCACATGACGTCTAGGTCAACCAATACAGCCATTTTTGATTTTTATTTTCAACCCAAGTTTGGTGCTGTGTCCCCATTAAAAATTTCCCCCAGATCCCCTATTACATAGATGTTTCTTATCTTCCAGTGTGACTAATAGCAGGAGGAGGAAATGGGGCTATTTTATATGCTATTTTCCCATCCCCAAATGGCCTCATTTTACTCTGGTACTTGCTCTGTTGCTGGGGGCTACATGTGCACTGGTAGGCTACCCAGGAAGCCCCCCAGTGGAGCAAATAGCACCCGCCTGGGCCATTTCAAGTGCAAAATCAGTGCGGGGCCTTCTCTTCCCACATTGGGGTACCAATCTTAATCAAGGCCCTGGGAACTCAGAAAAACCAATCCCCTGCTCCTGCTGTCAAAGTCAGTTTGAGAAGAACTCCAGCCTTACATGTTACAAATCATAACGTGTAGTTCAGACTTTAGACTGTGGGTTAATATGCACATATACAGGCAGTATATGAAAGGCATTGGTTAATGTTAGTATGTGCAGAAATCTACAGGGTGGCCCGGTTGATCTTTAGGAACCATTCTATTCTTACAGTGCAAGGCATGTAATTTGGGGGGGGGGACGACAAAAATAATGCCACTTAATAACTCTGTTATTAACTTGGCACAAAGGTGTCAGGCTCGGATGGGGCAATGTCATGAGAGCAGTGTTTCATCTCTGTTTACAGCTGTTCTTCCACTTGCAAAGAGAACGTTGCTTCCGTGAACCTCGAGCGCGTTTCTATGCAGCTGAAATGGCCAGTGCAGTGGGTTACCTCCATTCATTGAACATTATCTACAGGTAAAGCATGTGTTACAAAATTAGGTGGCCCTGGTAACAGCAATTGTCATGAAATCCATCCCAGAATCTTGTGTGTTAAAGTTACTGGTGATCAAGAGGCAAGGCTTTTTGTTATGAACTACTCCCTGTTCATCCGTATACCTCTGTTCCTTGCATCCTATTTCTCCCTGGTCTTTCCAGTTCTGTCCCATTCCTGGTGGAAAGAGCCATCAAGTCACAGCCACAGTGATTGCATAAGGTCTTCAAGGCAAGAGGTGTTCAGAGATGGTTTGCCATTGCCTGCTTCTGCATAATGATCCTGGACTTCCTTGGTCTCCCATCCAAATACTAACTAGGGGTGACCCTGGTTAAGTTCTCAGATCTGATGGAAGAAAGCTAGTCTGGAATTTCAGCACAGCTACTGCTACTAGAATACCATAAACCACTGTCTTCTCGAATTATACTCCTCCTGGGAACTCTGGGGCTCCTTTGAGCCCATTAGAGATTCCTCAAAAATCAGCAACTGCAGAGATACTTCCTTGGATGATAGCTGGCTTGTCAATAGCCTTCTTTCCTCGCAACGTGCAGGTACAGGGCAGTACTGAGTGTACTGAAGAAGCTCAAAGAGCATGGCAAGTGCCCCTTAGGTACTGCATGCACACTCCAGAACAAGCTGCAGAATCTTCTACATCTTACAGGCATCCCATAGCAGATGTTTGGGGGGCAGGGTGCTTGGCAGGCTGTTCAGTGTGCAAAGTGCTCCCTAAAGGTTAGAAGTTTGAAAACTGCTGCTGTAGGCAATTATAGAAAAGAGCAAGAGTCCAGTAGAACCTTAAAGACTAACAAGATCTGTTTCTTGCATGAGTCACTGCTCACTTCTTCACTGCTACAGACAGATTAACACAGCTACCCATCTTGATTGGTGGGCAATTATAGATTCAGGTGGGGAAGCCGTGTTGGTCTGAAGCAGCAGAACAAAGTTTGAGTCCAGTGGCACCTTTAAGACCAACAAAGTTTTATAAGCTTTTGTATGCAAGCACATATAATAGAGATACAGTGAAACAGAATTTCCTCAACCATTATATTACATTACAGGTGGCCATGTCCCCAGAAAGCACTTTCCTGGGGGCATCTTCTTTGGGAAGCTATAAGTCAGATCCTGTAGATCCAATCCTCACCAAACTTGGCAGACAGATAGAGGAGAGTCAGCTGAAGATCCCCTGCAAGTTTGGTGTCTCTATCTTGTGGGGGGACATTCTATTACCTCACAAAGTGGTTAGGTTTGTGAGGCAGCTAAAAATTTTGATGGCCCGTGGTTCTCAAATCAGGAATGCCACGATCCATGAACCAAACCACATTTTCCCTGTTTGTGCTTATCTCTACTGGCCCGAGAAGTAGGGTTGCCAGGTCTGGGCTGAAAAATACCTGGAGACTTTGGGGGTGGATCCAGGAGAGGGTGAGGTTTGGGGAGGGGAGGGGCCTCAGCATGGTACAATGCCATAGAGTCCACCCTTCAAAGCAGCCATTTTCTCCAGGGGAGCTGATCTCTGTCAGCTGGAGACCAGTTGTAAAAGCAGGAGATTCCTAGGCCCCACCTGAAGGTTGGCAACCCTACCCAGAAGAGATGGGGTGAAATCGTCCCTTCTCTTCAGTGAATCTGTGCTTGTAGAAGAGAGAAAATGAGTGATTTCAATCCCTTGTCCCTCCTCCCTCTACCTATGCAAGATATTTCTCCATATGGATCCCCAAACCCTGGGAATTATAATTCTGGGAATTAGAAGGGATTGTAGGGATAGAGAGTAATATGGAAAAACTTCACATTCCATGCATGGAGGGTTGGGTACAGGCTACTCATGGTCAGGGTCAGCATACCTTGAGGTGGGGCAGCTGCCAGGGCTTGGAGCTTCTGGCAGGCCCCACTACTGTACCCCACCACTTCCTTGCTGGCATTCTACCACCCATGCTCCTAGATGCCCATAATGCTAGTGCCACTGGGGAGAGGGCTGCAGGCAGTCCAGGCAGCTGTGAAGATTGGCAGTGGTGGGAGGGCTCACAGACAGGCAACTGGAAGGACACACGAGCCAGAGATTAGGTTATCGACATCCAGGCTGAGCCTGGAGACCTCCCTGAATTACAACTGGTCTCCAACCAACAAAGATCAGTTCCCCTGGAGAAGATGGCTTCCGAGGGTAGACTGTATGGCATTAAACCCTGATGATTCACCTCTCCTCCACAAGCCCTGGCCTTCCCAGGCTCTGTCACAAAATCTCCAGGAATCTCTCAGCCCCAAGTTGGCAACCCAAAGTGGATGACACTTGGCTATGTGGGAAAGGAGGGTATGAGAGGTGGCCTGGGAGTGAACAGAGGACGGGAGGGGGCCCTGGGAACCCTTCACCATAGGCCCCCATAAAATCTGGAACTGGCCCTGAAGCTACTGTGTATGTTTTTCTGCTTCTGAGTAGCAAGCACAGCCACTGACCCCATCCCTTGTAATGCTTTCTTATGTGTTCATCAGTGAACTGTATGTGGCTTGAATGCATCATCTGTCTTGCAGTCTCCCACCACCACCTTTCAAGCAGGGTACCCGTCTCTTTCAAATCACTGCTTGCTATTTTATCTGATGTATTGTTGGATCAGTGTCTTATTTTAAAATAATACCACCACAACAAGAGTTGCAAAACTGCTCCTGAAGTAATGAGGCTGTAAGCCCCCAGCCAACTAGCTTTTGGTACAGGTACCTTCTTCTGTAAACACGTTGAACCAGTTTTTCTTGAGCTCAGTTTGGGGGAGAAGATTGTACCTATCAGCACAATGCAGTATCCTCCATAGCTCAAACTAGGTATATATGCCTTAATGCACCTGAAAGCTTAACTATAGAAGAATTGTATTTCTAGATTGCGGCAAAGGCTGACTTAGAAGTGAGGAAGAAATCTCAAAGTTAAGGCTCAGTGATTCTGTCACTATATGAGATAAAAGCAATATCTGGGTAAATTGGTTTAGAAAAGATAACATTAAACTATCTACTGCATTTCAGGCTCTGCATAACATAGCTCTTTTAATAGATATCTCCAAATATGTAAATATGCTGAATGGTGTGTGTGGATGTTGCTCAGAGATCCCAGTAGAGCTTAACCCATCTAATAAATTTTTCGTAGGGACTTAAAACCTGAAAATATCCTCTTGGACTGTCAGGTATGTGATTTACTGCTGTGTATGTATAAATATTCCACTGCTATCATAAAGATTCCAAGTCTGTAAGAAAAACAGTACGTTTTCACTCCCTGTATGTGAAGGGGGGAAATACGAAATACATGTGTGCTCTGTAGCGTGAAGGGCACACAACTGTTGAACTAGGACTCTTTGAAAATACTCCAGAAATAGCAGTCCAGTCCTTCCCCAGCCTCTGCTTTGCAGTGATGTGAGCCTTTTTATCTGCATTTTTCACTTGGCAGTTTGTTTATAACTTGAGTGTTTACGCCCAAGTCCCAAAAGTGATACTTGTTTGGGAGACAAAAGGAGCAGAAAGGCTTACTAAAGAAAGAAGATAAGGACTGGTGGTGGTGGTGAATGGATGTACAAAAAAACAAACAAGAAGGCCCTTCCAAGGAATGCAAATGATATTAAGTGAGCATAGTAGTGTGCAGGATTACTGCAGTTGAACATTTTAGCCTCCAGTTTCAGAATTGTTGAATGTGTTTGTGAAACAAATCCAGAATCCTAATAATGGTTCTGTGTTTTGCTCTCGTTCAAGGTTTGTGTTTCAGTAGGAAACTTCATAATTGGACGAGAACATCCAAATCAAATAGCAACACATGAGTAGCAAATTTTGTATACTTCCCTCAAAGACTGACAGTTTCATGTTTCATTTTTCTTTCAGGGTCATATTGTACTAACGGATTTTGGACTCTGTAAAGAAGGAATGGAGCCAGAGGAAACAACATCTACATTCTGTGGCACCCCAGAGGTACTGTAAGGAATTAGAACAGATTTGCATTTTTAATTGGTGATTTTTGACGACTCAGCTTTTTCAAGTTACTGCACACCATTGTTCAGTTGAAGGTATAAGAACTGACTGTCCCATGCACTCTTCAAAAAAAAAATCCCCACAAACACAAACAAACCTCAAAGTACTGAATCTGAAAAGCCACAAATTGGATGGTCTAAAAGAGTTTGAGATGAAAGTAGCAAATTATTAACCAGTTTCTGTGATTATGTGGTATTCACCCAAGATTTTGGGTGATCTAACAGAATTTGCATATGAATGTTGATTCTGATTAACCATTGTTGGAAGAAACCAGTTAAAATTCTGGCTAATACAATATAATATCAGTTATATTCCCAAAAGATTATAAGGGTGATCTACAAACTACAGAAAAGTAACAGAAGTTGGTGTTACAGTTTGTAGAACATATAAGGAGGCTTGATTTGAGCGTAAGCTCATTTGCCGAGGAGTCTGAACCTTGAAGCAACAGTAGCAAAGAAGTTCTCAGTAGCCAGGTTGGTCCAAATGCAATAAAATCCACATATTACTCTTTATTAAGACCAACCAAAGTGACACAAAGCAGTGCGAGATCTTCCAAGTTCTCCAGAATGCTTTATCAGACGGATCCTCTGTCTGTTCTATGAATTGGAAGGGGAGGGTAATCATCATGAATTCAAACCCTCTCCAACAAATTCTGATGATGGATCACTGGTGTGAAAAGCAGTTCACCCTGAACTGAACTGGAAGTGTTTAAAGAAGCTCTGAAGCAAAACTTGCATAGTCATCCTTCAACAAGCTGTAGGCAAAATACAATATAAAATCAATTTAATTTTAAATACTATAAGTTCACTTTCTTTCCTATCCTTTCTCTCTGCTTAACACAACCCTATCAACATCTTTACAAGGGCTATATTTGGTGGAATTACTGGGTCAAGTATTTTCTTATTGTTTTCAAAACCTGGAGGCACATGAGGCTCCTGGAAAGTTACAGGGATCCCTGCTGTTGTGAATGCAGTTTTTAAACTCTACTTATTCTTCCACAGTATTTGGCTCCAGAAGTGCTGAAGAAAGAGCCCTATGACAGAACAGTGGACTGGTGGTGTCTTGGAGCAGTTCTCTATGAAATGCTGTTTGGCTTGGTAGGTGGTATTGCCAAACCACCACCATTTAAAATGGAAGCTGAAGGTAGACAATAGTCCTAAGACTGCTGAAAGCAACTGGAGAGCGGCTTCATTTTCCAAGTTGTACAAAGCAGGTTACTTTTGTCCCACTGGTCAAATAGGTTTCTCAGGGTTTGAAATGTACAAAACCCTAGAAAACCTGTATACTAGTGGCAAAATGAGTGGACACTCCCATGAGCTGTTATCTTCACAATCATGTTGCCTGCAGCTCGGGGGGGGGAGGAACCCAGCCAGTCAGAATTTTACTATGCTTCCATACTGATGTTTTTCTTGGACTTTGCTTCCAAACTGGAGTACTGTTTTGGGAAAGATCCATATATCATCCCTTAATTATCCATTTCCCAGGCTTTTTCCATGCTGACTGCCCTCTTTCTCAAACTTGGTTTCCTATGACGTTTTCTGAAAGAACACAGTCCAAATGCATTAGCATCCTGTCTGGATGGGAAGGTGCATATTTTCAAAGATCTCACCCATTTGGGCACCATTTTCCTTCTGTCAGAGTTCTCACAGCTATGCTGAATGGCATTTACCGATTTTTTTTAAAAAAGCCTTCTGGTGGTATGACAGGGAAATAACATAGGGGAAATGGTGACTGACAAGAGGAAAGTGCATGAAAAACTCATGTGTGGATGTTGCATTGCCTTTGCAACAGCAGTGAATGCAGAATGGAGAATTCTTGTGTGTGGCAACAACCTCACAGTGTTGTGATCCTGCTTCTTGCTCTTTTTCCGTCTGTACCAGTACAGTTGGTCAGATTCCAACAAACCTCAAGCATACCTGGGATCTAGATAGCATTATGTTCTTCAGCCTCTGATTCTAGTCAGTTCCTGGCAAAAAGCTGCTGAGAGTATGCCAAGCTGTTGGACAGTAATAGCAGCCATTTCCACAGTCTGTAGTCTATTGGCTACTACATATGTGCATGGGGTAGGATGTATTTGCATATCTATGCAGCACAGCAGTTTCTGGACTGTACCCTTAGTTATTACAACCAAGCAGTTCACAGTATCTCAGATAATGAACTGTTTGTTTGTCTGTAAAGATGTTTACTGGAAACATTCCACAATAGGGCCTGAAATATTTTTCCATCACATCATCCTTCCTGCTCCTTGCCTGTTGCAGTATGGGTTTACAATCAGACCCTAAACTGGCAGGTGTGTAATTACTAGCAGTTCGTGGTTTCTGCAGCTGATGGCTTTTCCTTTTTTCTGTCTCTATCAGCCTCCCTTTTACAGCCGAGATGTGTCTCAGATGTACGACAACATTCTGTATAAGCCACTGCAGATTCAAGGAACCAAGACCATGGCAGCTTGTGACATCCTGCAAGGACTTCTCCATAAAGACCAGAAGCGGAGGCTTGGAGCCAAGACTGACTTTGTATGCTCTGTTTGTTGTGGAATGCCAGTTATGATGATACATTCCTCAGTTTGATGACAAGTTCATCACTCCTCAAAGAGCATCCTGTCCTACTTCACCACCTCTCATTTTCTTTTCAATGGATCCTTTCCCCATGGTGGCAACTGTTTTCATCAAGCTATTTCCCCGCTTTTGTCTCGTCATTTTAGACATGAAACCTTGGAGGAGAGATAAGATCTCAATTATTTTCTGGAGGGCTTAGAATATAGTTCCTGATGATAAATGCTACCTCCTAGTAGCAGCAATAACAGCATCAAAGATTTGAGGCTAACCATATGGGGAAATAGATCAGGGCAATACATTCAATGCAGAGGGCCAGTGTTAATTTACATACTTAGTAATCTGTAAAGTCTGTCTTCATGGGTATGGATCCCACAGAAGATTATTGCATGTGCAATGGTTTTTGCAAAAACACTAAAATTATTCCTTCTTGTCTGCTGGTGCTAATTGGAACTCATTGTATTCCACCTATATTTTCTGCATGTGCAAGGCATGGTACAAAGATATTTCTTCTGACATGATATGACAAACAAATTAATTTAAGCCACATGAATTATTTGTTGTGCAGCCCATTGATCCAAGGTGGAATATTATTTTGTTAAAAACCAAAGTGCTACAGTCTTTGTGCAATTCTTAGAGGAAGCAAAACAATGCCAAAGTATTCCCTCCTCTCTGCTCACACATTACTGGATCCAAGCCAATGTCAGAAGATGCTTACCTTCATTTGTATGCTTAAAATATGCCTTCCTGTTGCAGTTCTTATCATAGCTCCTTTATTATTTATTTAGCTGATTTATACCCCGCCCTCCCTGCAGAGGCAGGCTCAGGGCAGCTAACAGGGCCACTGGCATCATAAAACAATAAAACCAATTTAAACAATGTAAAATCATACAGCACCCAAGCTGTATGATCCTGAATATACGTTCTGCTGCTTTTTCCTTTGTGTGCTGTTCCATGAATTTATGCACACAGTCCTGGATTTTCTGCAGTCCTTCTCAAAACTTGCTTTGCAGCAAAGCTTTGGGGAAAGATTGCTGTAAATCCTGGATGGCTGTTGTGTGTGGGTGGGAAAGCATGGATTTTCCCACTCATACTGCAGCCACTTTCCCTGACCCTCTCCCTGTGGTGGCCATTTCTTCTCCCCCAACAAGGGGCTTTCTGTTGTTGTTTTTAAATCTCCGATGGAATATTGGTGGTGAAAAGTGCCGTCAAGTTGCAGCCGACTTTTGGTGCTTCCTTGGGGTTTTCAAGGCAAGAGACTAACAGAGGTGGTTTGTCATTGCTTTCCTCTGCACAGCAACCCTGGACTTCCTTGGCGGTGTCCCATCCAAATGCTAACCCTGCTTAGTTTCCGAGATTTGATGAGATCAAGCTAGCCTGTGCCATCCAGGTCAAGGCAATTGAATATTACATTGATATAATGTACAGCTATCCATGTACTGAGTCCTTCGACCCCCCCAGCTTTCATGTAAAAAACAGAAAGAAAGGATGGCTCTAGCTGTTCGTGTTGTGGAGTTGTAAGGGGAAAGTCATATCTGTGCAACAAAAGGGGCTATAGACTTTTTTTAAAAAATATGAACGTTGGGAATTCAGAGAACTTGATACACTGATTGATTTTTAAAATGTTAAAAAAAGGATGGTCGTGGCTTCTGCCAGGGGACTGGGGCACAGAGACTACAGAGGAACCAGCCGTGTGGAAGCCCTAATGCAACTGTGCTGCACTGGCAGCCTCAGCAGCAATGGTGAAGCTGCATCTTCAGAACTGCGTGGCTGAATATATTACTAACCGTTGACTCTCATCTATTTATTTTCCTGTTCACAGCTTGAAATAAAGAACCATGTGTTCTTCAGCCCCATAAACTGGGATGACTTGTATCATAAGAGAATCACTCCTCCATTTGATCCCAACGTGGTAAGTGGCTGCGCTTTGCTGTATGCAGGTCCCTCTGTAGCTGCGAATTTAGAGATTACCTGCCCTGGTTCCTTTGGTTCCAATTTAAAGGACAGAAATTCCCTGGATCTGCATTTCAGTTGGCCTTCTTTGACCTGTAACACATTGTAATCTTTTGCGTGAGAAACAAGATCCCTTACCTTTCAGCTAATAGTGTTTGTACAGAACATTTCAAATCCCAGTAATCTAGCAGATTGCTCTGCACACTGCCATTGCAGAAACAAGCAGGACCTAGTGATATTGAGGGGCCCCTTGGGCTCTTTCCCACATGCCCTCTCTCTGAGCCTACTGTCCCATCCATCCCTTCTACTGCACCATCCCTGCCCATGAGCCAGAGCAGTTATGATACATGTGAGTTTCCCCAGCATGTTCAATAGCACTTTCCTGAGACTGTTTCAGGTTGTGAAAATGGCAAAGGAATACTGTAGCCCCTTCTCCTTGTGCACAATGGTTCTGATCCTAATTGTGCACCACTGTGCAGGTGATTGTGTTACATCTGATCCATGCTGGAGACCCCAGACCCAACCTGGATACTCTGTAATATACACAGCAAACCATTCATACCCTATGGGTCTTCTCAAACCCTTGGGAAGCCCTATTGGATATGCGTAGTTTGACTGACTGTCTTTAAGGATGCCTGGGGTACGAAGAGGGAATGAGTGCTGACTGTTGCTGTGAGGCTTGGTGATGGGGGTGGCAGAGGCTGCTCCCCCACCCCAAATCTTCTGCCTCCCTGAATGACGTCTTTTATAACAGTCGCTAGTATTGTCAGCTGAAGCATTATCCTGTGTTTCTCCTCTTAAAGGCTGGTCCTGCTGATCTACGGCATTTCGACCCAGCATTCACTCAGGAAGCTGTCTCCAGCTCCATCATCCGCTCCCCTGACTTTGCGGCCAGCAGTTCCAGCACCACGGATGCTTTCCTGGGTTTTTCTTATGCACCGAATGATGAAAGTTAATGCTGGCAAGGCTCGGCCTCTCCCCACCCCTGCCTTTCATAGCTTGATTTCATTTCACTGGAAAGAGAGCCGCAACAGTCCAACTAACCCTCTTACTGGAACAGAACCAAACTCTCTCCAGTTTTGAACTGTAGGAAACCTCACAATATGAATGTTCCTCTAGCAAAGGAAATGTTGATTATTCTAGTTAGACTTTTAATTACACAGTTGTGCCAAAACTAAGTCACCTGGGAATGCTGGATAACCTTGGCTTGTCCTGGGCCTATTAAGGGGGACCCAAGGTATGCTAGTTATTCTGGCCTCAGACACTGCAAGTTCCTTACCCACATGTTTCGATTCTTGCTTCTACTTGTGATTCTTTCCAGTAGAACCCTTTGGGGAAAAATGTATGCATATATTGAGTTATCGCACCTTTCATGCCTCTGCTTCTGAATAAAATAGATTGTGGACGTAGCTGGGACCCCTTTGCACAGCACATTGGTATATACTGATCTCTCAGCTGCCCTGCAAGTGAATTGGTCAGCTTCTCCCTTGGTTAGGACAACCTGCCATTTCACAGAAGATGCTTCAGGACCACTGCATGGTTGGCAAACACTATAGCACAGCTGGCCCATCTGCTGGTGAGGAAAATTCCTTACCAAAAGATCCACCACAGGAAGATTCACAGCTGCAACTGTGTATAGGCTCTGGGGCTAGGGTTGCCAGCCTCCAGGTGGGACCTGGAGGTCTCCTGGATTAAGACTGGGCTCCAGGCTACGCAGATCAGTTCCCCTGGAGAAAAATACTTCAGGAGGTAGACTGCATCCTGTTAAAGTCCTTCCATTTCCAAATCTCCAGGAATTGTGCAGCCCAGAGTTGGCTCCCAACCCTGAGTAGCAGAATTTCTGTAACAGGATGTTAGCACACACTACCCAGAGGCTAACATGGTATGTGCAATACTCAGAATGGGATGAAGATGACAGAGTTTGTGTTGGGTAGGGGAGGCAGGAGGAATGGCAGGAGGGACCGAAAGCAGCAGTTGTGATAGCTAGCAGACACAAATACTAGGAATATACCCGTAAAAGGGTGTACAGGCAGGGGCACCATTTGGCTGAGGTTTAGGAGGCCAGCTGCTATTTGCATACTGATTTTATTTATTTACATTATTTATAGTCTGCCTATCTCACTTGGACTCAAGGTGGATCCCACAGAGTAACTCATTACAATCGAGACATTCAATAAACAGTACAATGGGATCAGGGTTGTAGAGCCAATCAGAAATCTAAAAACGGAAGCAAAGCGTAAGTGTTAACCTGATACATTACATGATGCAAAAATTATTACAGAGTCTGTAGAAAGAGTAATATGTGTGTGCTGTCTAGCTCCTGATAATAGCCAAGCCACAGCACTCAGCACCAACTGGTTTTAAGAGGAGACCAATGTACAGCGCATTACAGTAGTCTGGTCTTGATGTTAGAGTGGTATGGATCCAGGTGCTCTCATCTCTTCATCTGCATAGCACTAATGTGGGCCTTTTATTATTATTATTATTATGAGCATGACAGAATGTTAGGAATGGCTAGTATATAAATTAATAAATGTAAGTAAGATCTTCCAGCCATGCGCGACTCCTATCTCTGTATAAGAAGAGCACAGCACTTTTATATCCCCAACACAGGCAGGGATGCAACCCACTTCATAGCACTTTGTGCAGTCCATTTTTAAATTAGTGTATTTGTACATGAAGTGTCTTTTCCCACAATCTCAAACTAGGTGGCAATGAGAAAGCCCAAATACTTTTTAGCTTCTATTATCCATTTTACTCTCCAATACCATTCACAGCTTCATAGTCAGGATGGGTACTGCACAAAACATTTTGATCTTGTACAGCCCGAGCCTATGCCCATTTGCTCGTGAGTAAGTCTCGCTATTTTCTGTAGGACGCTTACTCCCTCAGAAGCGTGCACGAGGAGTGCAACTGAGCAAGTCGCTTTTCCTGCCTTGTACACTGGCTGTTTTACTGGCTTGTGGTACACAAGCACATCTGGGAAGGAATTAAGCTGGTTTCATCTCTGCAAATCCACAGCTGTGCAGGGGGGCAAAGAACTACAATTTCCAGAAGGCAGTAGACAGGAAAGGGGTGGAGTTATAGTATGATGCCTGCGATTGGTTGGGGAGATGGATCTGAAAGTGGCACAGGGCGGGTTCTCCTTTTCTCCTTCTGCCGTGGTAGTTTTTACCAACTGCATGGCTGGTTAGTGGGTAAAGAAAAAACTCGCTGGTACTGGGTAGCTGCCTCTGAGAATGTGAGTGTGGAAAGGAAGGAGGGAGCTCCTGGCGAGTTTTCAAAGAGTTCGCAAAATTTCTGAAAATTTAACAGGTGGCTCTTGCGAACTGGTACCATCCCTGATTGGATGTCGCAACACCTCCCATTTGTGAGTGTGTTTTCCCCAAGATTAGTGAGTGCCTGCCACTCCACAACTAAGCAGCACAAGGCAGGAAAGCTGCAGCCCCATCACACCAGTATCAGATTCAGCTACTAGTAATGAGTGATCTTACCTTGGAAATGACACCAGTTGTTCTTTGCTTACATTCTTAGGAATCTTGTTCATTTCTTCTCTTGTATTTGAAAACTACACAGTGATGTCTCGTCATACTAACTCTTTACAGCATAGATGGAGAACAGGCAATTGATTTTTTTTTCAAAAACACCCAGAGGAAGAAAAAAGGTCTAGGCACAAACTGTTCTTTCCTCTAGCAAGTGCAATTGTAGAAGACTATATTTTGACTACCATGATCACCATGTAGGATGGTTTATACCACCATATCTGTCCCATGGTCTTTTGTTGTTATTGATGGCCAGTTTGCTCAAACTCTTCTACTTTGAAGTTTCAATCTCTACACTAGATGTGATCTTTTTATACAGTTTTGGATTGAATAACCACACTATCTGATGCTGGTGATGCTAACAGATCCCCTGTTACCAATTAAAGTAAAAACATCCATCCTGCAGATAAATTACACTGAGGAAACAAGAGGGGACTTGTTAGAATAGGCTGCTAGTATAGATCAGAGCACAAATGTGAATGCTAATGCTTTCTGAACTTTAAACTGATGAGTAATGAGTTTGAGAACTGGATTGTGTTAAGAAATATGTTCTTCAGAAATAATTTCCAGCTTTGATGGAACTTTTCAAATTTTGTAAATGCCTACATTAAGAAATATGCCCAGTTTTCATTTTAAAAGTGTCCATTCTTAAAGGCTTATGTCCATTTAATTTTTGAAAACTGAAATATTAATGAAATGGTTATAATGTCCAAACATGGTATGGGAATTTTGTTTGTTCTTTGTACTGGAAAAAATGGATTGGTTCATATGATAGTGTTGGCTGACTGCTGCTCTCTGGGTTTCACTGATATACTGACATTACTGTCATTTTGGTGATGAATATTTGCATTTTATCTTATATCCCCTCCTAAATCAGTGAATATTTAATAAAAATATAGCATATTTAAAGAGAACTGTTTCTAGCCTAACATTTAATTAATTACTTTATATCAAGGGGCTGTGTGAAAAGTACACAGATGTCTGTGTCTTTTGAATACATATCCAATATCTCAGCTAAATGCACCTGTATAACATTGCCAGGAAGTCTACTTACTAATTTTGGCACAATGAAATTTCAAGAGGAAGAAAATGATCGAAGGGTTGTGCTTGTATGCTGAAAACCTGCCACGTTGCTACAATGTCATGACTTAGGTACTATTTGGGCATCTTAAGTTAGAAACTAAATTTGTTCTAAGTTAAATTGGAAAAAAAGTAAGAACTCAGCTTTGTTGCAATATAGATTCAGGTGGGTAGTTGTGTTGGTCTGAAGCAGTAGAACAAAGTTTGAGTCCAGTGGCACCTTTTAGACCAACAAAGTTTTATTGAAGGTATAAGCTTTTGTGTGCACGCACACTTCTTCAGGTATCTGAAAACTTTTTCCTTGAATAAAACATAGTTGGTCTTAAACATACCACTGGACTCAGACTTAATGTTTTGTTGCAATATGTATCCAGCTGACCTCTATATCCTTTTTTTGCCCACTATTTCCACATTTTATGCATGATGAAATCTCCCTCGGCAGTCCTTATCTGAGTCTATTTCAAAATGTGTATGACAGCAACATTTCATAGAAGGCTTTAAATGTGTATGTGTGGTAGGGGTAAATTATAAAATGGGTTGAAACTCACTGGGCTAGACAGTATGTATTTAAAACATATTTCAGGTTCTATCCAGTACTTCTAGGACAAAGAAGAAAGATACACAAACAGTAATCTGTTAGCCACTTGGAGTCCCCTGTATGGAAGAAAAGTGGGTCCATTCTGTGTTTCATAAGGAGACAACAGATATTACACTTCTTCGCAACCACCACAGTAGGAGGTAGAAAAGTGGGGGGTGGCGGAGCTGAGCTGGGCAAAGATCCAAGATTTGGCTGTCAGGAGAGTCAAGATCAGGAACCTTTGGAAACAAAACCTCATATAGATGGGGAGGTATCCTGCAGCAGTTGCCTACATTAAGGTTTTGGTATATTTTTTATATAGAAGAAACAAAAAGGAATTTAGGAACAGCACAACATATGAAGGAAGCAATTTCTACTGGGTGCTCCCTGTATACACAAGAGATGCCCCAATCTCCTCTGAAGTACTTCCTATTCCAGTGAAGCAAACGAAAGACCCAGAATTCTAAGGCAATACTTTGGGGAAGACATGGGTTGAAATTTCCACTGTTATGATGAAATTTACTGGTGACCGGGATAGATTGTTGTGAGGGAGAAACATATATAGTGAGTTCTTTGGAGGAAAGGTGATAATGGAAAGATTTTGCGGAGCTCACTTCATGCTGATACCATAATAAATCTGCTAGTCTTTAAAATATGCCCAAATCCCCTCCCCCTTTACTGTAATAACTTACATTGGCTTCTGTGGGATTTGAGTAAAATATAGTTACACAGTTTTCTGCAAACAAGATATAGCAATAACAAGACCAGATTCCCTAGTTGCAATGTGGTGCAGGGGTTAGGGTGTTACATTAGAATCCGGGGTCCCAGGTTCAAGTAATGCTGCCTAATCTCACAAGGCGGTTGTAAGGATAAAATGGAGAAGAGAACCACATAAAGCACTTTGAGTCCCCCACTACAGTTGCTAGCTCCGGGCTGGGAAATACCTTGAGATTTGCCACAGAGTCCACCTTCCAAAGTAGCCATTTTCACCAGGTGAACTCATCTGTCACCTGGCGATCAGTAATAACCCCAGGAGATAGCCAGCCACCACCTAGAGGCTGGAAGCTCTAGTCACCACTGCAAAGGAACCCAACACACATGGAGCAAATATATGTAAGAGGACGTAGGGAGAGGCCCAATCAAATTCTATCTCGCCATTCTATAGCTAACGTACGTCCCAGAATAAAACATTTTTGGCAAGGCATTGCCTGAAGTCCCAGCCACTGGTTGGAAGAATCAATTTATAAACATGAACAAAATAGATTAACGCATTCAGCGCTTCACAAGTAAGCAAACAAAAAACTAACATAAGCCGATCCCGGACGCCATTACGCCTGCAGATACGTCACCTCCGCCTCAAGCCCTTATTTTCTCCCTCTTCAGTCGGCTTCTCCTTCGCTCCAGAATCGGAGCCGCTTTAGACGCATGCGCAACAGGCGGGGCGTTGCGTTGCTAGGGCGGGAGAGGCCCTTGGTTACCGGTCTCTGCTGCTCGGCCGGCGGCGCCGCGAGAAGATGGTAGCGACTCCTCAGGTAAATAGATTTCCTCGGGACCTTCCCTGTGGGACTTTTTGCCTGTTCGTGAGGAACCGCCCCTTCCACACCGGGTCGTCATTACGAACGTGGGAGAGCGCGTTAGCAGGCATCTATCTAGCCAGTAGCCCCGATTCACGTTTGCCCTCTCACAGTGGACCCGGGCTGCTCACATATCCCTGCCCACTTAGAGTAGAGCGTGCCCGTCCATCGCCCTAGCAGAATTGTTATTTCCCCCCTGGAAACGCTTTTAAAGGCTGTGCATTTCTCTGTCCTGCAGTCACTGTGCCTGGGTTCCCTTCCCAAATGCCCAGTCATAAACTGATTCGTAACATACTTGGTGGTTGGGCTCTTCCCTTCTCAACAGTTATGACATATCTAGATTGTAATGGTGTATTGGTTTTTGGCCCACTCTTTCAGGGTGGTGCTCTTGATTCTCGTCGGTTTGTCCTCACAACAACCCAGCAAGATGTCTGTTAAACATCTTCATTATGCTGTATGCTAATTTGCTGCTCACCCTCTATGTATGGACTGGTAACTTCCATTTCAGTGTATCTGAAGTGTGCTTGCACATGAAAGGTTATACCTTGAATAAAACTTCGTTGGTCTTAAAGGTGCCACTGGACTCATATTTTATTCTGTATAATTTAGTGTTGTCTAACCATATAGTTATTCTAGATACTCAATTCAAATTGGAAGTAAAAGTCTATAAAAGGGGGGGGACCTTAAGCTGAGCTTGCTAGTTTGATGTCATGACCTATTTGCCAGAATAAAATTTTCATCTGATTTGATTAGTACAGATATGTGTAAAGTGTTGTCCTGATGTACTTCATAGTAAGTAAGGATATCTTCTTTAAAAAAAAGAAAAAGAATTATTTTTTCAAAAATTCTGATATCCTGTTTGGTTGTTTCCTTGTCTATATTACTCTGTTCTTATTTGAGGTAACTATGGAGGGAGATCTTCGGAATATAATTCTCTTCAACGCTTCCAAAAAAGAGATTTTTACTATCAACAGTGGCTATAGGCTTCTACAGAAAAGGCTTCGCAGTAACTGGAAAATACAGGGGTAAGTTGAGTTATTGGTGTTTATCTTTTCTGATTTCTGTCAGTTGTTGTTGTTGTTCAGTCGCACAGTCGAGTCCGACTCTTCGCGACCCCATGGACCAGATTACGCCAGGCTCTCCTGGCTTCCGCTGTCCGCTGAAGTTTGCTTCTGTCAGTTACATGGGATTATCTGCTCTTATATGGAGTGTGAATTTGAGGCATGATCATGAGCATGTCATCTCCTGTTTCTAGATCAGGGTTGAAGCTCAAAGAAGGCATTAAATATGCACGGCAACATTGAAGATAGTGTCTTCTCCTCTGTAACCTCTTGCCTCACCCATGTTATAGACAGGAAAAAAAATCTACATCTGTTTGACAGCCAGTGTGGTGTAGCGGTTAGAGTGTTCAACTAGGAAGAAGAAGAAGAGATTGGATTTATACCCCACCCTTCACTACCCAAAGGGGTCTCAGAGCAGTTTACAATCCTTTCCCCTCCCCATAACAGACGCTCTGTGAGGTAGGTAGGGCTGAGAGAGCTCTTTCGAGAACTGCCCTTGAAAGAATAGCTCTGAAAGAATTGATGACTGACCCAAAGTCACACCAGCAGCTGCATGTGGAGGAGAGGGGAATCAAACCTGGTTCCCCCAGATTAGAGTCCACGATCTTAA
This sequence comes from Gekko gecko, assembly GCA_029375565.1. Taxonomy (NCBI): domain Eukaryota; kingdom Metazoa; phylum Chordata; class Lepidosauria; order Squamata; family Gekkonidae; genus Gekko; species Gekko gecko. Next base: position 145,503,800 of record JAPDNY010000006.1, read on the forward strand.
CCACTACACCAAACTGGCTCTGGACAACCCAGGTTTGAATCCCCATTCTGCCTTGGAAGCTGACTTAGATGACCTTGGGCTACTGAACACTCTTAGCCACTCTTAGCCTTGTTGTTGTAAGGATAAAGTAGAGAACGAGAGAATTTTGAAAGCCACTTTGGGTCTCCACTGAGGAGAAAAGTGGAGTATTAATGAAGTAAATAAAACATTACACAAGCAATGTGTTGTTGATGGAGCTGTTGATGGCAGGTTCCCCCCCACCCCCGCACTAAAGAAGCAACTAAACCTGGATAGTCCTTCATTCAACTCTCATCTCAACCATGAATTCATTAGTTTTCAGGTCACTGTTTTCTCAGCAGCAGTCCCTTAACTACAATATGGGTATAACTGGGGAACCAGCTTTGGCTGGGAGGGTGGGATAGAAATTTGAGGAATAAATAGATAAATAAATGACACCTTTGGTTTAGCAGCAGTACACAGCCCTGACCTGGATGGGCCAGGCTAGGCTGATTTTGTCAGATCTTGGAAGGCTAAGCAGGGTGGGCCCTGGTTAGTACTTGGATGGGAGACCACCAAGAAAGTCCAGGGCCACTGGCAAGCAATGACAAACCACCTCTGAATGTCTCTTGCCTTGAAAATGCTATGAGGTTGCTGTAAGTTGATGGCACTTTACAAACACAAATGTGCACTTTCAGCATTAGTTTTTTAAAAAATATATGATTACTCCCCTTGCATTCATGTTCAATAGGTGTGGTACAAAAAGATGCAAAGTATTTTGTAGTGTGACATCTGCCTTGAAGACTGAGAAATTGGAAAGAAAGTTTTGGTGTGTGTTTTCAGAACACAATAATGAATTTCACATTTGAACCCCAAGGGGCCAGGAAAGATGTTAAAAACAAACAAACCACTATAACGTGATACATTTCTTGAGCACTGAGAATTCACAATAAAACTTGGTATGTACGTTTATAATATATTGTTAAATAACAGTTCAACTCTCACACCTTATACAGGGGGAAACAAACAATGTAAAAAATTGAACATATAGTATTTCCACTGAATATTGGAAATAAAGTTTGCGATGTTGTTTTTTCCCCAGTCTGGGAGGACAGGTTGCTTTTTTGCCCACCTGGGGTTTCCAGGTTTTCAAATGAGGCAGCAGGCATTAAACCATCTTGGCCTCCCCTGCCTTTGGTGTCCTTCGTACCTGCCTAGTGTATATCAGGGTACCTACCACCATCTGCTTAAAAACTGCTATAAATTGGGCTACCTATTACTGGTTGTTTAAAATGCTATAGGAGACGTTGGACTGTTAGTGTTTTAGTGCCATCTTGCTTTGATTGTTTAAATTGTTTAATTGCTTTTATATTACCAGTTTTATTGTTATTTTATATGCTGTGACCATTGTTCCCTCTAAGCTGTGAAGTCTTTGTGAGCAAAAATCCTACTTTTTGAGCTACTGGCACTAAAGTGGTGAGCCAGTGATTTGGCTGCTTGCATAAATCAGCCATCCTTCCTGAGCTAAGACAAAAATGTGTGAGCTGGAGGCTGAAAAACTGTGAGCTAGCTCACACTAAGTCAGCTTAAAGGGAACACTGGTTGTGAGCTGCCCTGAGCCCACTTGTGGGGTAGGGCAGAATATAAGTTTAATAAATAAATAAAATACCTATGTCTAACAGAAATTTGATAAATATTGATTTATGTTGATTCATTTTTTTTAAATCACGGTTCAAAACTTCTAGATGGCTTGCCTTTGTGAATGCAGGGTAATATGTTCTCATTGATTTGTCCCTAGTTTGAAAGATGAAATCACTTCAGAGAAGTTAGCTGGAGTAAAACTATGGATTACAGCAGGACCCAGAGAAAAGTTTACAGCTGCTGAAGTACGTTGCAATCATATGTATCTCAAAAATTGCTTAAGTATTTACCTATCTTCTTGGTTTATGTATTTATTTATTTAAAATATTTATGTCCTTGCCTTTCTCTCAGGCATCCTGGGACCCAAGGCATTTCTCTAGTGCAGGGGTCCCCAGCCTTTCTGAGTCTGCAGGCACTTTTGTAATTCTGACACAGTGGTAGCAGGCACAGCCAGAAAATGGCTTCCATAAAATAGCTGCCACAGAAGGCAGAGCCTGCCAGAAAATGACTGCTTCAGTTTAGCTTCAGTCACCCAGTGAAGAACCTTTTGTTGTGGTGGCAGCTGCTGTCAAAGCAATGTTTTTAAAGATCTGCAAAGCTAATCAACTCTCCAATGACCAATTATAAAATCATAGAATCATAAGTGTTGGAAGAGGCCATGCAGGCCATCTAGTCCAACCCCCTGCTCAATGGAGGATCAGCCTAAGGCATTCCTGATAAGTGTCTGTTCAGTCACTGCTTGAAGACTGTCAGTGAGGGAAAGCTCGTTACCTCCCTAGGCGGAACTACTCTTACTGTAAAAAAAGAAATCCTAATATCTAGCCGGTACTTTTCCACCCATAATTTAAACCCATTATTGCAAGTCCTGTCCTCTTGCTGCCAATAGGAACAGCTCCCTGCCCTCCTCTGACAGCCTTTCAAATACTTCAAGAGAGCAATCATGTCCCCCTGCTACCTCCTCCAGACTGAACATTCCCAAGGCCCTCAGCCTTTTCTTGTAGGGCTTGGTCTCCAGACCCCAGATAATCCCTGTTGCTCTTTTCTGTGCCTGCTCCATTCTGCCCACATCCTTTTTGAAGTGAGGCCTCCAGAACTGTTTATGTACTCCACAGTACTCTCCATGCAGCCTGAACAATGTGGTGTTCAGTGGGACTATGACATCTTGTGATTTGGATGTTGTGCCTTTGTTGATACACTCCAAGACAGCAGTAGCCTTTTTTTGCTGCTGCATCACACCCTTCAGTCAGAAGAACCCTTGTTGAGCAAAAGCCCGACCTACCTTGGCAGGCTCCAGGAAAGTTGTTGGCAGGTGCCATGGTGTCCACAGGCACCACGTTGGAGACCCTTGTTGCAGTGAATTGGTCCTATAACCTCTTTACTGGTGTAACAGCTGTTGGGATTCAGTTGTTGCTTTGTATTTTTGCCTCTTTGATTCGTAGAAGAGCAGGTTAGTTCAAATGTCTGTTGGGCATTCCAAACACTACGGTGACACTGGGAAGTCCCTCAAAATCATGTTACATGCCAGGTGTGGATAAAAGGTAGATTGTAACTTTCAAGTGGACTCCTAGCCAATTATTGGTGAGCCACCTGCTGGTTGCTGGGATATTTGCGGGAGAGATCTTTTCTTGATTCCGCAAGGCTCATTTTATGTTGCTAAGCAAGGATACATACTCAAATTCATTTAACCCATATACATTTTGCTGTTTACATGGGCCGAGTATGCATTATAGCATTCTCAATTTAGAATGCATGAGGATTTATTCTGGTGGGGGAAAAATAGACTGTGCAAGACTGAAGTCAGCCCATTTCTTTTGTACTCTAGACAGATCATGCGTTACAGCATAAATCCTTGCTTGTGCTGCTAAAGATGAAGACAGTCTTCAGGATTAATTTGCCAGTCATCTTCTGAGAAAAATAGGATGGGATTTTTTAAATTGAAGAGATGTTGGTAGTTGTGTACGACATAGATGCTTGTAAACCTGAGTATCTTAATTTTCAAGGGTAAATCTTCTTGCCTATTAGAACTGTTGGATTAGCTCTTCTGATTATGAGCTCCTTTTTTCTTTCTCAGTTTGAGGTTCTGAAGAAGTATTTAGAAAGTGGTGGGGATATCTTGGTGATGCTGGGAGAAGGTGGTGAATCCCGATATGACACCAACATCAACTTCTTATTGGAAGAATATGGGATCATGGTCAATAATGGTAATACCTGAATTGAGACTTTCTTCTATCTCCAGTCTTGACAATGTTTACACTCTGTAGATAGGAACTAAAAACAAATGACCAATTTATTTAAGCATGTTTTGTTGTTTTAATATCCAGAACTGATACTGTTAGATTCTGCAGTTTTCCAAGCCTTTTGCTTTAAACTCAAGTCCTTCCTTCTAATAGTCCACTCCTCCATTAGGCTACCCTTGGCAGTAACAGAACAGTGTGTGAAGACCTGAGCAAGAGCAGTTTGCTGAATTTTCTAAATCAGTTTTCCACTTTCCATACATGCATGGACCTTTAAGCTCAGGGACTCACTGTGCTGCAGGCATGTGACAGGCAATTGGCCCTTCAGTGGTCTGTGCTGGATTGTGGTGCAGAGCCCCCTCTTCTGCAAAAGCCCTAACCTGCTTTTTTTCTCTCTTGCTGCTGGGTTTAGCCATCGTATATACCCTGTCCAGTGTTTCTCACCTGCATGTGTGGCATCACAGTCCACCCGCCCCCGATGAGCTTTCTCAGGGACAGCAGGCTCCACACAGCAAACATCTGTGGAGCACTGAAGGTCTGACTGGTGGTGCTGGGTAATGGTTGTGGTAGGCAGGAGGGGAGGGGAGCTCTGGGCTGTAAGTGTATGCATGGAGAATTGGAAAACAAGTGGATGAGAATTAGAGTACCAATGGGTGAGTATAGCAGGATTTCAGTCTGTCAGGTTGGTGTGGAAAAGAAGGCAAAAGAGTGCTGTTGCAAAGCATGGTGTTAGTCTTTGAACACACCTGTGCTGCGCAGGAATCCTGTCCATCAGTGAGTGACCTTGCCTTATCATCCTGTTGCTCCTCTCAGCACGTATGCAAAGAGGGGCAGGAAACATGGCATTCTTGAGCTTTACGTACGCATATTAGCAACTATTTGTTCCAAAGAGCAGCAAAAAACAAAAAACTAGCCCTTTAGGGCCTCTAGACTCAGCAGGTGTGGCTCTGCAGTCCACCTGGGAGACTTGACCCTTGGCTAGCTGTGCTAAATGAGGTACAGAAGAGCTTGAGTTTAAAGAGGACAACCTGTAAAGTCACAGCACTTTTGGGCACCTTAACTCAGCTTTTTACCCTGCTTGTTTGTTTGTTTGTTTGTTTGTTTGCTCTCTCTCTCTCTCTCTCTCTCTCTCTCTCTGCAAGATTACATCCTGTATTTTCATTGTGACAGTTTTATTTGTACCTTTGTTATGGGTTATATGAACGCTTCTTGTTCCTGATATGTAGTAGAGAAAATTGTTTCACCTAGTGCATCTGATTCATATCTTACCATTTTCAGCATGATGCTATAGTAGAAAAATCCTATTTCCCCCCTTTATTTAGATGCTGTGGTGAGGAATGTGTATTATAAATACTTCCATCCTAAAGAAGCCTTGGTCTCCAATGGAGTTCTAAATCGGTAAGTCTTTGATTGTGGAGGGTATGTAATTGTTCTATGTATGAGTGCAAATTTGATTTGTATAACAGTTGTCTGTGTTTCTACCAAAAAGTGAAATCAGCAGAGCTGCAGGAAAAACAGTGTCCGGAATAATAGATGAAGATAACAGTGGAAATGATTCTCAGTAAGTATCTTTTTTTGCCCCAAACCCTTTACAATTGTCATGAATCTTTACTATTTTCTGAAGAAGTCAGTACATGGAGGAAAATGCTGTTATCATTTTTAGAGTATTCTATAGAATGTCTCAGATTCTGTATAAGAGCATAAGAAGAGCTCTTTTGGATCAGACCAATGATCCCTCTAGTCCAGCATCCCGTCTCACAATGTGGTGAATCAGTGCCTCTGGAGGTCCAATAACAGGGCATAGAGCCTGAGACCTTCCCGTGATGTTGCCTCCTGGCAATGGTATTCAGAGGTTTACTGCATCTGGACATGTTTGCTTTAGTCACTTTAGTATGTTGGATCTTCAGTTTTGCATCATTTTAAAGGGGAATTTATCATATGACAATCCAGAAAATTTAAGATTGTCATGTTGGTGCCAGGCAAACCTCAAGGGGAAAGGGAATTCGCAAGGGATTTGGAGTGTGGGGCCACCAATATGTGGATGACACCCACCTCTATTTCTCTTTAACACCGGAGGAGAAGATAATGGGATGGGTGAGGGCCAATAAGCTAAAGTTCAGTTCAAGCAAATCTGAGGTACTGTTGGTCCGTGACAAAGCTGCTTGGAGATTGAGGAGTCAGCCTATCCTGGAGGAGGTTTTACTTCCCCAAAGGAGCAGGCGATCCTAGCCTGTGTTTGGTGGTGCATAGTACCAGTTTACCAGCTTCAGCCGATACATCAGCTGCAGCTGTTACTCAGAAAGCATAATCTGACCACAGTGATCCATGCTCTGATCACATCCATCTTAGATTATTGTGGGGTTGCCAGCCCTCCAGTCTGAGTGGGGGTTCCCCTGCTTTTGTAGGTGCCTCCCCACCTGCAAATGCTCTGGAATGTGATGTGATGATGTCATCATGTTGCTGACATGTGTGGCAATGCTCTAGTTTTTGGACAAAACTCTGTAGTAAATTTGGGCTCAATCTATACAGTTTTGGTCAAAAACTAGAGTGTCAGCGATGTCACTTCTGGTTGACATTACCGCAAAGCTCATGTGGCAGAAGATCCCAGCAAGGCCCAAAGATCCCCCCATTGGGAAGAAGATAGGACATGGAAACCCTAGATAGTTCTAATTTGCTATATTTGGGGCTGCCTTTGGAAATTGTCTAGAAACTTAAATTGGTCCACAATGCAACAGACAGGCTGCTGCCAGTAGTCAGACACAGGGATTATATCACTCTGGTGCTAAATATCTGCACTGGCTGTTTCCAGGCAGAATTCAGACTGTTGGTGCTCACCTTTAAGGCTCTGAATGGCTTGGGGCCGTAGCATTTTAAAGAACTGCATCCTCCCATATCTCTCCTTATAATATATTTATCTTTTGGTTTCGCAACGTTCAATGCGCGCCAACAGTGTTTGGCGGCTCGAACTGTCGATCAGGCCTCCCTCACTCCCGCCCCCCCACCCGCCCTGGAGAAAGCCAACGGCGCCAGCCAGGGAGCCGCTGCGCCGGCCTCGGTCCTGCCCAGGAGAAAGCCGGCCAGGGAGCCGCCACGCTCTGGGATCAGGCCCTCCTCCCCCCCAACTGCCCAGGAAATGGCCCAGCCAGCGCTGGCAGCGAGGGAGCTGCAGCGCGCCAGCCTTCCCATTCGCTTCTCCTTCTCCCCGCAAATCCGGGCAGACGGGAGAAGCTCCCGCAGGCCCCCCCCCTTCTCCCACCGGCCTGTTCTCCCCACTCCCCACCTGCCCTTCACAGACAACCACGGGTGGGGGGAGGTGAAGGCCGGTGGCAGCGCTGTGCCACCCGCCGCGGGACCACCTTCGGCATTCCTCCTCGACATTAGGGGCAATCGCAAAGGGGGGGGGAGGTGAAGGCCGCCACACAGCTGCCGCCACTGCCCTGTTCTCGCCACTCCCCCCCCCCGGCCTTCACAGGTAATTGGGGGGGAAGGTGAAGGCCGGTGGCTGCACTTGCCACTCCCCCTTCAGGGGCAACCATGGGAGGGGAGGTGGAGGCCGGCGGCAGCACTGAGCTGGCCGCCGGGGGTCTGTTTCTGCTGCCCCTCCCCTTAAGAGGCAACTGCGAGGGGGCCGGTGAAGGGTGGCAGCGCTGCAGGCCCAGCTACTACAGCCCCGTTTCCGCCGCTCCCCCCCCCTTTTGGTCTCTCTCCCCCGTCTTTCATTCTCTCACTCTCCCCTCTACCTTCCTTCCTACCATCCATTCGCTCCCCCTCCTTCCTGTCTTCCTTCCTTCCATTCTTTTGCTCTCTCTCTCTCTCTCTCTTTCTCTCTCTCTCTCTCTCTCTCTCTCTCTCTCTCTCTCTTTCTTTTCACTCTTCCCCCCTCTACCTTCCTTCCATTCTCTCTCTCCCCCCTCTTTCTTTCTTTCTTTCTTTCTTTCTTTCTTTCTTTCTTTCTTATTTTCTTTCTTTCTTTCTTCCTTCCTTCCTTCCTTCCTTCCTTCCTTCCTTCCTTTCTCTCTCTCTCTCTCTCTCTCTCTCTCTCTTTCTTTCTCTCTCTCTCTCTCTCTCTCTCTCTCTCTCTCTCCCTCTCTCTCCCTCCCTCCCTCCCTTCTTTCTACCCATCCATTCTCCCACCCTTCCTACCTTTCTAGGCCCATTGTCTTCCAACACAATGGGCTTTGCTCCCTAGTGGTATATATAAAGAGACTGGAAAACTTTGGCTGTAGCACACTGATAAATCTAAAAGCCATTCTAGTTACATAGTATTAACCTTATATTTCAGGAAGTTTGTTAAAAAGTAGGACCTCTTATGAAGTGTTCACAATGTTTATGACAGACATGTATGTATTTGTAGGGCTCTTACTTTTGTATACCCATTTGGTGCCACGCTGAATGTGATGAAACCAGCAGTCGCTGTTCTGTCCACAGGATCTGTCTGTTTTCCTCTTAATAGACCCATCTTGGCATTTTATCATTATAAGGTACATTATTGCATGAACAACTAAAAAGTGCTTCTTTTTATTGCATAGCTTCATGCATAATTTTGTTATTTCTATTTCTGTGCAACTTTATCAGAAAAGTATCCCAGGCTAGCTAGTTTTTGCTAAAGGCTGAGTTTAGAACCTTTGAACAGTGTTAAGGCCTATGATATTTTTAGGAAATGATCTACATTGAACAGTTACTCCAGTTTTCTCTTAAATTTTCAGTTGTGTGCCAATCATAATTATAGTATATATGATTTTTAAATTTCTTTCAAGACTAAACATGGTATAGAAAATAGGCCCTGCTCTAGGCTTACACTTTACTTTTTAAAAAGGATGTTAAAATTCTGAAATAAATTGACTTATCTTTGGATCCTGAAATGATAGTTTGATTTTTTTAAGAGTAATGTAATTTTGGTATCTTAAGGCCAGGCATTTGATTTTAGTTAGAATTTTAGCATATCCCTAAAAATTGGAAAGAACAACAATGTGGCAATGTAAAAAAATCCATCTAAAATGGACTTTAATGGGTATAGCTTGAAAAATGCACAAACATTTTGTCCCCAAAGCCATTCCAGGTGAAAATGATACGCAGTGTTTGCTTTCTTTCCCAGGTACTTCTGCATATATATGCTTATCCTTTGTGTGATTATTTTTGGGGTGCAGATAAGGTTTGCAAATGGCTGCATGGTGTTTTGGACACTGGGCTTTCTGTTTTGGACAGAGTATATGACTTTTGCTACAGTGGTATCAGAGAATACACACAAGGATCTAAAAAGTCCTGTACATAGATTTTACAGATTTGGCTTTCTGTCAGCAGCTGCTCATGTAGCTTTGTGACCTGTCTGACTTTGTGAAACAGATTTCCAGGGTGATTGAGAGGCTTCAGTAGGAAGGGTTGAGGTGCAGAAACCTGAGCACAGGTGAAAGCTCTGTCTGGAGTTCTTCTGAGCCTAGCTATTATTTCCACCGTACTTCTTGACTCTAGTATATCCTGCCTATCATGTGTGGATAAACTGACTGGAGTGAGGCACTGGACAGGAGAATCAGTCGCTACCTACACAGTTTGTCTTCCCTTGTCTTACTGGAGGGAATGATAGACAATATGCTTTAAGAGGAAGCAGAAGAAAATAGTAAAGTGTCTGTCAGGCCAGAGAAAATTATTATAAGGAAAATCTATAATCTGTTTGAAGAAAAAAAGGAGGTAGGAAAAGAGTTATAGGCCACTGATACTCATTAAGTAAACAGGAAAAATAAGAGCTGAGAAACCAAATGAAAATACTTGAATATATATAGTCATGTATTGTTTGGAACTGCCCATCAGTCTTTCCTATCAGTAGTAATAGGAGAACAAATCTCAGATCTCTAGGTGACAAACAGTTTTTGCAGTGGCACTACTAGTGTCATGTAGTTTAATGGTGTCCCAACAATGGGACGCTCCCAGCCCCCCCCGACCAGCTGGCCCCATAACCCCTACCCTGAGGGCCTCCTGGGCCGGGGCCAACCCCATACCCACCTGGAAGAATGGGGAACGTGAGGCAGCAGAGGCAGAGAGGCCAGAAGATGGAGCAGCGAGTGAGGCAGTGAATGCTGAGCTTCGGCAGGCTGCACTGCGCCGAGGCTGACAGCTGTAGTGCTGAGGCAGGATGGCCAGGCCTGGGAAGAGAGGTGGCCGCACCAGGCCACAGACACAGTGCGAGGGCTCACCCACAACTCGAGGCATGACGGGCCAACCTCAACAGCAGGACCAGCCTGTGGGCTGCAATTGACGACAGGCCCCAATCAGAGGCAGGGACCCCACCCCACCCCACTGGAGCGCTCAGTGTCTCCAATCTAAGTAAGGGGGTGGGGTGAGGGGAGGTGGGGCGGGGGTGGGCCAGAGGGAAGAGGCCAGGAGCAGGAAGGATATAAAAGGAAGGCAGCTCAGATGGGTCGAGGAGAACCACCCTGAGGTCTGCAGAGCTGCGCCCAGAGAGAAGGAAGGTTAGTGACCCAGGAGGAGCACAGGGAAAGGGGAGTGGTGACATAACCCCCCCTCCCCGCTCACAAGGCTGAGACCCTAGCTGCTGGGCGAGGAAAGGAGTGACACGATGGCTGGGCTTCCCCCATCTGTGGGCTCCATTGACAGCGAAGGGGGAGGGGGTCAACAGACTTGTGTGACAAATTGAATATTTTATAAAAATTATACCTGGTAATGGAATGCACTGATTCATGCTTGGAGCAATATTACTGATGGTCCCCGGAATGTGACCCATGAAACATTTTCTATTAATTTTTTGTTTGACAGAATCAAGGTGGAAAATTAGCTGTGCTAGGATCTTGCCATATGTTCAGTGACCAATATTTGGAAAAGGAAGAGAACAGCAAAATAATTGTGAGTCTTTGCTGCAAACATGTTTTAATTTGTTATTAGTCTTTTTTAATATCATGTGCTCTCATGTTCACTTGATCAGCTTTTCTCAAATCTTAGAAACCAGAACTGTTACAAAATTGTATATTTTTGGATTGGGAATTCCAGAATGTGCATTCCTAGTAAAGACCATAAATCTGGGACCAGTCTTTAGCAAATATTAATAAAGAAATCATTCTTGGAAACCAAAGGTAAATCTTTTTCTCACCTTGGCTGCTCGGTAAGGACATTGATCAGTCAAGGCAAAGACAAATACCTGACAACAATGTAATTATTTATAAGAGCACTAACCTCCTTTGAAGATTACTAATGAAGCATACTACATAAGAACATAAGAAGAGCCCTGCTGGATCAGGCCAGTAGCCCATCTAGTCCAGCATCCTGTCTTAGTGCCTCTGAGTGTGGAGATTCTTCTCAGTTACCATGGCTAGTAGCCACTGATAAATTTATCCTCCATGAATATCTAATTCCCTTTTAAAGCTGTTTATTCCTGTGGCTATCACTACACCCTCAGGTAGAAAATTCCACATTTTAATCACTCTCTGTGGAACATAGTATTTCCTTTAGTCTGTCCTAAACCTACTGTCCATCAGCTTCGTTGGATGTCCTCAAATTCTAGTATTTTGGGAAAGGGTTCAGTTCTTCAGACTCCCTTCCTGAAAACAGGGGCTATGGCATGGTTCCTTCCCCCTCATTTTCCGCAGTGAACACAGAAGCAAAAAAGTCATTGAGTTTCTTTGCCATCCCCCCATCTTCCTTTAGTAATCCCTCTATTCCTTTGTCATCCAAGGCCCCATTGCTTCTCCGGCTGGTTTCGTGCTCTGGATATGTTTTAAAAAATGTTTATTGTGTGTATTGATGCTTTTAGCAACCTGTTCAGCACCAATTCCAAGATCACAACCTCGCTGGTTGGCTCTGTGACCAACTGTTCCAATACACAGTCATTTATGAAGTCTAGGAATCTTATTTCTACAGCATGACTTGAGCACATGTTTATCCAGTCAATGTAAGGGTAGTTGAAGTCTTCTAGTATAATAACATAATCTGCTTTAGTCACCTCCACCTCTCTTATTTCCTTCTGCATCTCAAGATCAGCCACAAGGGCTTGATCACATGGGCGATAGTCACCCCCACTTTTAAGTAACCCTCAGGGCCCAGTGTTTCCACACATATCACTTCTGTTGGGGAGTTATTTCCCCTGATGTTTTCTAATTTATTTGATTCTATGCCCTCTGTGATGTATAGCACAACACCACCACCGCCTTGTCCCTCCCTATCCTTCCTACAGAATTTATATCCAGGAATGGGTATACCCAGAGTTTATACCCAGGAAATCCCATAGATTTCCCCCATTCCACCATGTTTCTGAGATACCTAGTGTATATAAATTGTCATTGAACACCAAACACTTCAGCTGCCCCATCTTGGCTCAGAGATTTCTAGCACTGGTGTATCGGCATCTATACTCTGTTTCCCTCTCCAGTAACCCTTGCCTCCCTTGGCCCCTTAGCTGTCACACATGGCCCTCAGTTGCCATTGTGCCCTAACTCCCAAGTTCTGTTGTGCTTCTACCAATATTACCCTGAGTGTTTACATACTCATCCCTTTGGACTGACTTGTCCCAAACCAGAGGCTCCCCAGCTCCTGTTGGGCTCCCCCCCGCCCCCGGATTAATTTAAAAGCTGCTTTGCCACTTTTTTGATATTAATCACCAGCAGCCTGGTTCCCTTTTGTTTCAAGTGAAACCCATCTCTTTTGTACAGATTCAGCTTGTTCCAGAAGATTCCCCAGTGCCTAACAAATCTAAACCCTCCTGGCACCACTTTCTCATCCACGCATTGAGACCTCTGATCTGTGCCTGTCTAGCTGGCCCTGTGCATGGAACTGGCAGAACTTCTGCAAATGCCACCTGCGAATAAATAGGAGGAAAGCGATCTGCTGAGAATCACATTTACAAAATTAATACCCAGTTGGTATCCACTACATAGAAATGACTTCATGCAGCCTCTGATGTATTGGCTGCTTTATGTGGCTGCAATAGGTAGAACAAGTTAGCATGTGAATCATCCCCCCCTCACAGAGAGTATTTCTGGGATGTCATGCCACCCTTAGCTGCATGGAACAGCCTCTCTGGAGAGTGTTCAGGCAACCTCCATTTGTTGGCTGTAGACATAGATAGGACTTTAGACAACTTCGGATATGTCTGGCAGCAAAATTCAGGTTTAGATTCAAAAGTGAGATAGGCAGTGGAGAGAGATATTTGAAGGGTTTGGCTCCGCAGAGCATCTGCTTGGCATGCAGGAGGTCCCAGGTTCAAACCCCAGCAACTCCAGTTTAAAGAATGTGAAAGACCTCTAGGTGATGTGAAAGACCTCTAGCTGCCATTCTGAGTGGACAATACTGACTATGATGGACCGACTGTCTTATTCAAAATAAGGCAGCTTTATGTCTGTTCAAGTGTACAGGCAAGAACTAATAATCTCAAAGGTACACCATTTTGCCCCTGTAGTGATTTTACAACCAGTATTATATTTTTGAAACATTTATACCCTGCCTTTCCACAGTCAATAAGCAGTTTAATTAATAATCATACTACAAAAGATTGCAACCAATTCCTCTCCCCTGCATTGAAGACGGTACATCAATACAATAAAATTGTAACAGATAATATAGATGCAGGCATCCTGTATATATTAGTAAGACATTTTCTGTTTTATTTTAATTAGTGAAACTCTTGTCCCTTGCTCAGCATGATCAGTACTCCTAGTTGTGCATTAAACTTTGTAATTGATCCAGGGATTGTTTTTTGTAAATACCTTTTGCTCTGGTGTCCATTCTATTCACATATATGCCTTTCTTCCAAGTTACATTAATTGTATGTTTTGAGGAACTTCAGCTATTATCATGAAGTTTGAATGTAACTTCTCCTGATAAAACCACCAACTTACCAGAATTCTGGTTTTTAGGATGTACTTTTCCAGTGGCTTACAACAAACGACATCCATTTAAATCAGATCGATGCAGAAGATCCAGAAGTAAGAGAATCTAGATTAATAGTTTTAACTTTTGTCTTGTCTCTAATAAGCTTACAGAATTTCTTTGTGTATTTCTTATATCCTTTGGTAGGAAGCTTTGGTAATCTTGAAGAAAGAAGTTTCAGTGTTAATTTTGGTACTTGCAAACTTTCCTAAGCTCTGTAACTGAATCTGTTAAATTTCTTCTCCACTTCACATTGTGAAGAATGTACAAGTATTGCCCAGGGGTGTAACTGAGTGATCAGGTTAGCATGACAGAACACTATAAAAAAATATAAATCTTGAAGAATAGAATGAAGTTGGCTTGGATCTAGCCAGCATTTTCCCTTCCTTACTACAATGCTTGTCCCACATGGCTTTTATCTGTACAGGTTGCATTATTCCCAACATAGCCTTTTTTACCAGTGTAAAGCCTGGTTGGATCCAACCCTTTAAATGAACTTCAACTAAACAAGTAAAAATCTATTTTGTGAATCAAAACAGTATGTAACTGTTTGCAAAAATGGTGATGGAATTGCTCCCTTTCCATGAGAGCAGTCAAGCTGCAAAGTATTACTTTGAGGAATGGTCTGTTTATTATGTCAGATGTTCCTTATCATACTGGGAATGGTCTGTTATTAACTCGAGCAAACTCTGCATACTCTGTGATTTTTCAGATATCTGATTATACAATGCTTCCGGATATAGCCAGACTGTCAGAGCGGCTGCGAGTCTGCCTGCAGGAGGGAGATGAAAACCCACGAGACTTCACAACACTTTTTGACATGTCCACTTACCAGCTGGATACTACAGCGCTTCCCAAAATAATCAAGTTGGTTTCATCATCTGCAGTTATTTTTAAATATATATATCTAGCTAGCACTTTATGACTGGATTGTTTTAAACTGGTTTTATCTATGTTCACAATTGTTATTTATATTTTATCTTTTGTAAGCTGCCCTGAGCCTGCCTTAGCGGGGACGGCGGGGTATAAATTGAATAAATAAATAAAATTTGAATTTATTTATTTGCAGAATTTGTATTCTGCCTTTCCAAGCACCACCAAGGTGGCTAAATAATGGCATAATTCACACAAAACAACAAACTAGGATTTGTTCCAGAATGAGCCTTGGATATCCTGCCTCCTTCATACACAACTTTGAAATTATTCATTCTCACTTTCAGGGGAACTATGGACAAGCCAGAACAAATATTTCCCCCCCTCTTCTTCCCTTCAAACTGTGGTTTAATCCTGGTTTGGAGAATAGAAAACAGGCCACAGGTGTGTGTGTGTGTGTGTCTGGGTGGGAGGAAATCTTTGTATGGTGGTCTTGGTAGTTCTGTTCAAGAAATATTAATTATGTAGTCCCATTTGAGAATTACGTGTATGTGTTAAGTGCCATCAAGTTGCTTCCGACTTATGAATTAATGACCTCCCAAACATCCTGTTAACAGCCTTGCCCAAGGTCTTGCAAACTGAGGGCCCTCATGGCTTCCTTGGTTGAGTCCATCCATCTCAGGTTGGGTCTTTCCGTTTACCTACTGCCTTCAGTTTTTCCTAGCATTATCTTCTTTTCCGGTGACTCTAGTTTTCTCGTAATATAAGCAAAGTACACTAGCCTCAGTTTAGTCATTTCAGCTTCAAGGGAGAGTTCAGGTTTGATTTGATCTAGAACCCACTTATAGTTTCGGACGTCCATTTTAGCTGTAAAATTCACCTCTAACACCACATTTCAAATGAATCAGCTTTCTTCTTGTCTGCTTTCTTCAATGTTGATCACACCCATATATAGTAATGGGGAATACCATAATACGAATTACACAATAATAGAAATATTACAATTGTACAATAGTCATTTTGTTGTATTGGTGGCCTGATTGCTTCAATAAAATTTAGCTTATTGGGAACAGTTTTTACATGGAATAAAACAGCAAACACATTTATTAATTGCATTTGTCAATAGAATAGTGTTGTGTGAAGTGCCTGTAGTTAGACATAAGCATGTTGTTAACCATCCTTTTTCCCCTTTTGCTAATCTGATTTCATTGTAGATCTTATGAACAGCTGAATGTGAAATATGAACCACTTCAGCTAATTCAGCCTCGCTTCGAAACTCCACTACCTGCACTCCAACCAGCAGTGAGTAATACTGTCATTTGTTGCTGTTACTCCACTCCATTAATGTGTATTTATAATCTAGGTATCGGACAAGACAGGAGCAAACAAGATTTTTGAAGTAGTAAGAATGCAAGATTCGTTTTGTCATGTGTCAACCTATCCATGTGTGAAGTGAGCATCAAAATGATTTTCAACAAAAGGGCAAGCAACATGATACAAGTGTTTGGGGAAGAAGCTCAAAGCTTATAGGGTACAAAAGGAGGATGTAAGCAGGATATCTGGGCAGCTGGGATACAAGTTTAGGTTTTAGGCACAGGGCAAGAGGAAATAGGAGCAAAGATGTAAGATGAAACAGACCTATGAAGGGCCTTATAGTTAACAACTTTTGTTTTTCAGGGGAAGTAAAAGCGAGGGAACAGTTGACATGGACAAAGTGTTCCGTCCTCATTCAACAAGTCAGAAGTGTGTCCAGTGGGGCTGTTGCTCAGGGATAGAGCATCTGCTTTGAATACAGAAAGTCCCAGGTTCAACTTAAGGCTTCTCCAGTTAAATGGATTAGGTAGTAGATGATGTGAAAGACCTTTGCCTGAAACCTTGGAGAGCTGTAGCTAGAGTAAATGACACTGACCTTGGTAGACCAAACTAGTACGAGGCAGCTTCATCTATTTTTGTTTGTTCAGTACTGCCAGCCTGTCAAGTCCCCACAATTAAATGAATTTCCTTAAATTTAGGTCATGGATTAAGCATTCCCAGCCTAGGTTTACCAGTTTCTGAAATCCTAGAATTAGGAAACAAAAGAAAATAATCCAAATACAACTGCTTCCTTCTCACCCTAGCATACTGTTTCATTGCTTTTCTAGAAATTGGTGTTTTGGTACAGGCTCTGATTAAAGTGTTTGCTTTGTACAAGCAAGAGCATGATTAGACTTGACAGCTCATACTCTTCTTTAACTAGGTTTTTCCACCTACCTTCAGAGAACTACCTCCTCCTAGTTTGGACCTGTTTGATTTGGATGAAACTTTCTCTTCTGAGAAAGCTCGTCTTGCCCAAATAACGAATAAATGTAAGTAGGGCAAACATTCAAGTATGCTAAGCTAATACTAATTTGCAACAAAATGAATTAAATTCCTTCCAAAGTAATATGATGGTACCATAAAATGGGTTTTTCAGAATCTGTTAGAAACGTTTGACCTTTAGGTACCCCAATTCTTCTCAGCTGAGCTATAGTTTCAAACTTTCCATATTGCTTCTGTATACATAATTGATAGACATTTTTATCCTATGCATTTTTACACATAAATAAGTCCTTCCCTATTCAGTGGAGAAAAGTATGCATAGGATTGCAGTGCTGTATTCTAAAGCTGTGCCTCAGTGCCAGTTTTCCTGTTGGCTGAACTCACTGAAATCAATGGGGTTAGGCTGGAGTAACCTTACATAGTATTCCCATATGTAGAATTTATATAATTACAAGCACTGGACCTGTAAAGATTTGCAGGGGACATCTCATTTTCATCCTTTCCCTTTCTTGAAAGCCCCCATAGCTTCTCTCCTTTTCCTCCTTCCTTCTGTTCTTCCCACCCACCAGCCAGCCTACCTTTATCCACCTGTATCTTCAGATTTCCCTTATTTCCCTTCCACTGCCATTGTCTTCCTGGGAAAACTATGGCACAGTTGTGCAGTGCTAGCTGCTGGTCCAGGCCCAGTTCCATGGTGGGAAACCCATAAAAATTTGTGGGGGACACCTCATTTCCCCCTCTATCCCCTTACCACACAATTTCTTCTTTCCTCCTGGCAACCCCCATGCTTTCATCTTTCCCTGCTTGTCTCTCTCGTTCCCACTCATCCACCCACCAACCTACCTTTATGCCCATCGTCAGCTGTACTCATTATTTGTTCATTCATTTACACCCCACCTTTCTGTCTATTGGGTACCCAGAGCAGCATACATAATACTCCTCTCTTCCATTTTATCCTCGCAATAACCCTGTGAGGTAGGTTAGCAGCACTTCAAAATCTCTCACTCTGAAACAGAATCATGCTGCAACCAGGCCTTCTTCTGTCCTTCTTGCCTATTATCTGAAAGCTATGGTTATGAGAGAATTGTCATGATTGGGCAGACAGAACCATCCATAACATATGATCCTATTTGCCTGGGAGAGCGACCTCCCTCCCCCCCCATCCTGTTGCCCAGTAGACTTGTAAAATGGTGGTGGTGGGGAGAAACCAGGCCTAGAATCCTCAAAATGCCAGTCCTGGAAATTCACTGGCATTTCTAGAAATATTCAGGACTTGGATGCCAGTATTGCTGAGAACCCTGAATATCACATGGAGATATTCAGGTATTTTGGGGATATTTATTAAGAACAGATACATCCAAGCATGCACCCATACTTGAGAGGCTTAATGTTTATGGAACTTGTGTTGTAACTTCAAATAGTTATTTCATTTGTGTGGTGGTGTTAGGCACTGAAGACGACCTGGAATTCTATGTCAGAAAATGTGGTGATATTCTGGGAGTAGCAAATAAGCTCCCAAAGGATCAGCAAGATGCCAAACATATACTGGAGCACATCTTCTTCCAAGTAGTGGAGTTCAAGAAGCTAAATCAGGTAAGCTGATAGACATTTTCTTGTGGGTGTGTTGATTCAAGGAGAGACATATGAAGGTTAGGTTTTTGGGAAAGCCAACTCCTTCACTTTAGTGAGCTACTATGAAGGCACTACATTAATAATAATTACGATGTGTTTAATTTGCTATTAAACCCAATTGAGTACCCTGTTTCAGCAAGCTCTAAAATTTCTCCAATTCAGAATGCAAAGCAGTATTTAAAAATTGTAGTCATGTTCACGAATAGTTGTAGTGTATATGCAATGTTTCCAATCTTCTAACCTTGGTTACAAGAAGAGGAGCACCCTGCAGGTATGGATGCTTTTTCTTCCTTCTCTCTCATTTTCTTCTCCTTCATTTTATCCTCACAGCAGCCTTGTGAGGCAGGTTAGGCTGAGTGTGTGTAACTGTCCCATGATCACCCAGCAAGCTTCCATGGCAGAGTGGAGGTTTGAACCTGGGTCTCCCAGAACCTAGTCCTGTACTCTAACCACTGTACCACACTGACTGTCACCCCCCCACCCTGTTGCAAGTTACTCTGTGCAGCAGTCACATGTGCTAAATAATCCACTTTCAATCCACTTTCAGTGCACTTTCCAACTGGATTTTTACTGTGTGAGCTGGGAAAATTCAGTTGGAAAGTGGATTAATTAGTCTGTGTGACCACAGCCCTGGTGCAGTATTATGCCTGCATTAGTAATAATCCTGACATTAGCTCTGTTAAATCATGTGAGACGTCTTGTTTTTAACTGTAGTTAGTTTTTGAAAGCAGGATTCAGCTCACAGTCACTGTAATCCTGGCCTGCTGCAACAAATGCTGGTTTAACTTCCTTCTCTCTGTAGGCCTAGGGGGGCATTATCAATGAACAAGCCAGGATATATGAATTTCAGCATTACACTAAATCAGTTATAATTTAGAGTGCTTTCTTAGCAGAATTGTAGTCTTCTAAGCCCAATTACTTGAGTTTGCTTAGAGGCTGTGAGCTAATGCAGTGAAATTTATGATGATGATGAATTTGCTTAGAAAGGTGTAACTCTGCTTAGGATGACAGTATGTCATTCATAAACCAAATTCAGATCCTTCTCTGATGGACTCTAACTAGCCATAATGAGTGGAGTAGTCTGCATTAGATGATCAGTCTGACTGTTGTTTAATGAAAGTACAGGTTTCCTGTGGTGTCCAAACTGAGCCTGTAGTTAGCTAAAAATAAGTTTTTCAAACCCACTCTTACTATGGTTGCAAACTGTTTTGAAGCCGATAATAATTTGGTATTAATGTTAGTGGAGAAAGGAAAAGGGGAAAGAGTAGCAAGCCCTCTGGCAGCTCCTGGTTTCCTAACAGTGGTAGTAGGAGTTAGGGAGTTGAAATGATGCATAAATTAGGCACTTTGTCTTGAAAAATTTCTGAGGTGTCCTAATTTGGCTTCTTAAGAGTTACACACATTAAGTACAGTTTCCAGTCCTTCGAGGCATGTGTTTCCTTGAGTCCTTCAGGCAGCATCCTTGTTGAACTTCTCTCATGAGAAAATGATCTCAGTGCCTCTTCCTCCTCCTCTAGAGGGTATCATAAGCAGCACATGCTCCCCTTTGGAGGTGAGGAGGAAAATGTCAAGTGTTTAACATCTAGTATTTTCAACCAAACACACAGTGAAGTGTAACTGGAGTATTAGGGGACCCATTCAGAGTTTTACAGTGAATGAATGACCTGCGTTCAACTGCAGTAAAGCACTTAAAAACTCTCACTTAGCAAAGAACACTAAAGTTTTGATCATTATTGCATCATTAAATACTGAACTGCAAAAATACCAACACTATTTAAAATATATTTGTATGCATTTAAAATCTGCAGATGAATAGAAATAAAGGAGCTTCTCATGTGACTTGTATGACTTTTGATAAATACCTTTGTTTTTTCTTAAAGGAACACGACGTTGATACAAGTGAAGCCGGATTCCAGAGTGGTTTCTGACCCCCGTCTTTTTCCTGACTGAAGTATATGACTCTGCGGGGGTGGGGTGTCATCGCCCACTTTTTTCCATTGTATGTTTGCTCAGTAGACTGGTGGACTATTTCCTGCCATTTTCTGTGCCCAGTAATATCTTGTATGTATGTAGATAGTCTGAACATGCAATGCCAAATGAGTGATTGCCATTTAGGCAGCAATAATTTTGATAAGTTTTTATGTATGAAGCATTCCATATTCGACCAGTTTCTATTTTTTTTAAGTAAAGATACCATTTTATACATCTTCAAGTCATTGTCTCTGGTTTGTTTTAAGATTTTTTTCCTTATAAAGTTTCTGCATGTGGTTGCAATATATGATTCTGCCGTCCTGGTCACATAACAAAGGGAATTACTTATCACAACATCAGATGGGGCTAGCTCAATCTCATCAGATCTCAGAAGCTAAACAGGGTCAGCCCTGGCTAGTGTTTGGATGGAGCCCTGGCTAGTATCTGGATGGAGGCAGGCAATGGAAACCACCACTGAACATCTCTTGCCTTCAGAAACCTTCAGGATTGTGTCAGCTGTGACGTGATGGCACTTCCCACCACCACCACCACCACATCAGATGAGGGTTATTGCAAACCTGCATCCTGAAGCACATTGACACACCCTCTAATACAGGCTCTCATGAGCGCTGACTAAAACATCCTCCTCTAAGCTTTACTAGAATTTACTGCCACCACATCCTTCACCAAATCATCTAAAGGTATTGCATGAGAGTAGTGTATGTTTTAAGGGCAGATCTATGAGTTGCCCCCCTCCATGTGTGCAGGCCTTTCAGTGTCACCCACTATTGACATTCAGGTATTTTCTACTGAGTTGACAGAACCAAAAGCTTAGAGCACTTAAGTCATGAGGGTACTTTTGATGGTGAACAAGAATAAAATAAGTACCAATTAATCCATGAAATTTAGAAGAATCCAGAAAATATCCTAGGATATTTCTGCTGACTTAAGAGGGAGGCAGATCTCTTTACCGCAGCCCTGTCCTGCATCCCATGATTTCCAGCATAGCCTTTGGCAGGGGGTGGGGACCAAAAAAGATCCCTTTAAGAGTAGAAAAGCTGGTACAACCCAACCTATTATTTTCACACATTTATATCCTACCTTTTTCTTGAAGGCTACTCAGATGCAAGATTTTTTTTTTTGGTCAAGTCACAGCTGACTTCTGGCAGTTCTGTAGGATTTTTAAGGCAAGCGACATTCTTTGTAGCGATCCTGGACTTTCTTGGTGGTCTCCCATCAAACCAGGGCCAATCCCACTTAGCTTCCAAGTCAGTTCAGATTAGCCTGGGCTAGTCAGGTCTGGGCTGGGGAGTTTTACTATTTAATAAAGCATCTCTACAACAGGAAAGTCAAACAGCATAAACCCTGTAGACAAATTCAACTCCAGTATTAAAAATCAGATTAATTACTGATGACAGACTTAATCTGGTACCTAAATGGCACAGTTGTTGTTCTGCTGCTCTCACTAGAGAGGGATTTCCAGAGTATTCTAACTTCTTTGTTCTGGCGATGGAATCTTATACTTGATGGTGGAAATTTAGTAGGTTTACTAGGCTAAATAAACAACATTCCTGTACACTTGGATAGGAAACATAGTTGACTCCTTCCTGGCACTGGTAATTTCAGATAACCTTTGTGGAAAGGGTCTCTCATTTTGAAAATAATGCTTTGGAGGGTAGAACTTTGTCTTGGGATTCCTGATTAATCAGACATAGAAAAGAAACACAAATGCTTTTAAATGCTCATGACTACAACTACAGCCCTAAACATATTTGAGGATATGTCTTCTTGAAATGAAGATCTTCCTAACTGAACAGAGAGAATACCACGCTGAAGGGAATTTTACTAGAGGCCATAGCCTCAGTCCGCAGGAAGACTTGGAAAACTCTTGGGCTAAAAAACATCTACCCACCCACATGTGAATATCCATCACATATGTAGTATCTACATACAATCTGAAGGTCACAGACATCCAGTGAAAAGAACAGTGTAGGAAATGGCAAGTTAAAAACTCAGCAGACCAGCAATGGCATCGGAGCAAGGGACTGCTGAGAATTTATTGTATCTGCGGTCTTAATACACTAATAGCATTGTTTAGAAGCAGCTAAATGAAGCTTTCCTCATTGTGCAGAATGTGAATTCTTTAGATATCTTTGTTTGGTGTGATCCGTTGTAAGAAGACAATGCTTTAATGCATGGCTTTAGCTGGTTACTTCAGAGGAACTCATGCAGACCCAAGAAAGGACCACAGAAATATTAGTTCTAGGATTCCCCCCCAGCAGCTTTTTTTTGTCTGAGTGGTTTAGCCAGTGGCTTCATTTGTGGTGGTGTTCCTAACCCATATTCTGTATCTAGGACAAATCACAACTTGGTAATGCGAGGAAGAAGGAAGGTAAGTCACTCAAAACATTTTTCGTTACTCATAGAATATCTCTGATTAAATAAAAGGCTGGCAACCCTGGCCCTAAGAAGGCAACAAAGGCGAGTTTCTGCCAAAAGCAATGCAGCCGCCATAATCGTAGAAGATTAAGTAGAGCCTGACCATTAAAACCTAGCAGTTCTAACTGTACGTTGTTTAAGTGATGATCATACCTCCGTAATGTTAACAGTGGGAACCATTAGGTAATTCATTTCTTTGCTGCCTGTACTTAAAAAAAATAGCATAGTAAAGCATACATGCTGTAAGGGTTCTGGAATGGCCCTGAAATACTGTTCCTGGGAACCCCGCCTCCCGTCCCCCAACACTTGCAGGGGGCATTTTGGGTTATAGCAAAAGGAGAGGCGAGAAAGTCAATCTGCAGGCAGAAATGGTTCGACCTATGTAAAAATTCCACTGGATCCAAGCCAAAGTGTCTTGCTGTCGTGTCTTGCCTCCTGGAATAGTGGGCTTCAGAATGACTATTTGGTGTGACGTGTGTTTAAGCTATTGTGATCCTACAATGTACACGTGCCAACAAGGTCTCATTAAAAAGACAGTCTCTAAAATAGAATTGTACATGGGTCAGAGTGCTCTGCCATGTTCCAAAATTCATTATTTGGAAAAGAGCTCCACCACATCAAAAGGACCTTCATTGAAATGTGTTTTCAGCCATTTGCATTTTTGTATGTATGACCCATGTGAAATATACATGAGGCAAAGTTAATCCACTTGGACCTCATGTTGCCAAGACTGGTACACCTCCATTTTGTTGGCATCACTCCCTATCATTTTGGTTAGCACCTGGCCACACTGCTTTTGCCAGATTTGGAGTGATCTGCCAGATTTTACAGAATCTCTCTGCAAACAACAGGTGGGCTGGTAGAAGGAACATGAGTTTTGGATGAGCTACTCAGCATGATTGAATCTGGGCCTCTCTCATCAAGGAAGGAAGTAGCTAACATATGCAGACTCTTTAGAAAGGTCCTGGGAGGCAGGCCCAACCCAGGGAGACCTAAAGCAACCTGGATATTGTATGTTTTGAAAGTATCAAGGCTATATAATCCAGGTAACAGCTGACTTTATTCCCTGCCTACCAAGATTTCTTCCCAGGAGCTCTTATTCAGATATGCCAATAAGATTGTCAGCCAACATGCATTCAAATGGACTGGCCAAGCCTCTTTTTTAAGTCTCCAATCCTTTCCTTCTTTTCTTGAAGGAACTCCTAATACATGGCCAGCACACATGCCATCCTGCATATTGCCAGCTTGTACATCCTACTCCACACATCTGTGTGCTCTGAGGTACGCTCTGCTCCACAGTGGTTATTATAGGATGGGTGCTGGAATTGGTACTGGTATTGAAGTGCAGTGTGGCATTTGGTGCTGAAGTGTACTCAAGATTGCTTGCCTGTGACCCTGGTTTTCAATAAACTACCTCTGATTACTCCAGTGTATCACAGCATCCCCCCCCCCATTTCGAAGTCTGCTTTCAGGCTCCATCACTTTTCATTTCAAGCCCAAACCTCTGGCTCACGGTATTCATTCCCCTCCATTCCATTTGGATGGACAAGGAAGTTTAATGCTTGGAAGGTACCTACTCAGCAGTTGAAACCATCTAGAAGTGCTTATATCAGACTGTACACTATTAATGTCCAAATGAGTGTCAGTGCCTTCCAACAGGCTATGTATCATTAGGTAGCCTCCTTTCTAGGCTACTTAACTGCTGTGTCATGTAATGTTTGCCAGCTTTTAATTGCCAATAGGAAAACAGAGCAACTGGATGTTGGCAATTGAGCTTCTGTGCAGGGCGCAAGAGAGTAGTAGTTTCTGCTTCAACAGCCAGGAAGAATTGCATGGACAGAAAAACTGCAGAACAGAATGATAAGGTACCACATCGTTTTGGGTTAGCCAGTTAAATCCTTGCAGCCCCATGCTTTGACAACTTGAGACAGGCTATCTTAGAGCATCCCTTAACCCAAAGGAGGATTTAGCACTACAGCCATTATATACCCTTCACTCAGAACTAGTTAAGAATGGCCTTGTTTGCATTCCACAGATCTTAGAGGAGAGTTTAGGAGTCACATTAACTTATAAAATGTACAGAAGTAATTGTAATTGCTTGTGTCCTTAGAAATCTGCAGCTCACTTGAACTTGCAAGACAGTTTTCAGTAGACTCACATCTTGGGGGGGGGGGGTGGGCAGAAGAATATACTTTTAGCCAGTTGTGACTAAGTTGCTGATCTTTCACCTTGATATCCCCGTCTTCTAGCAAAGTTATTTGAAGCTGTTCTCTCTACTGAAGCTGAAGCTCAAATACTTTGGCCACCAAATGAGAAGGGAACATTCACTGGAGAAGACACTGATGCTGGGAAAGACTGAAGGTCAAAGAAGAAGGGGACGGCAAAGGATGAGATGGTTAGACAGTGTTATCAATGCAACGAACATGAAGTTGAACAAACTCTGGAGGACAATGGAGGACAGAAGGGCCTGGTATGATGTGGTCCATGGAGTTGCGAAGAGTCAGATTCGACCGTGCGACTGAACAACAACTTTCTGGTCTGTAGTTGGCAATAGTGTAAGCAAGAGAATACACTGCCACCCAGCACCCAAGCCCTTTGGTGAGCAGGCTACTGATAATCCCATCCAAGAGAGTTAACTTTATTTGCATTATTAGAGAATCAAGGTATAAATGGAGCCTAACAAAAAAATCACATTCTCCACCTGTTTAAAAAGCCACTTTCCTGCTCCAACATAACACAGATCACTGCCTATCAGCTGGAGCTCCAGTTCAGTCTAAAATCTGAGCAAAACAAAAAGAAAATGTAGTAAAGAACATCCACATCATGAACCCAGAAACAAACAGTGCTCCAAGCAACAGCATCTCTAAAAACCCAAGTTTTAACAAAATATTTTTCCAACACCAAGGTAGTGGGTACAATCAGATCTACAGCAAGCTGCACATGGGCCTCTGGAGTCACTTTCAGCACAAAGTCGTGGTTGTGTTCACTGGACTGTTCTGAAGTGCCACTTTTCCAAAAAGCTGAAACGCACCTCCACAGACATAATTCAGTGCTTTGGCCCCAATTCCTCATTTACTAGGCTGCTGCATCCAAGCCCATCCTGAGACGATCATACAGGAGGTTTTGCAGCAGCTACATCATCATTACTAGCCAGAGGCACAGCTGCCTGGGACACCTCTAGAGATGGAGTATCAGGTTTCACAGCAGCCAGGGACCCAAGTTCTTCCATACTTGCTTCTAAAGAAAGAGTGTGGTCCAGAGTGGCTTGTATTCCAGAGATCTCCCAGACCGGTGGTGGCAGCGGCTTCTTGAAGACAGAGATATCATTCCTATCGGAGCTCTTTAACAACACATTCTCGGTGAGTTTAGAGAGCTTCTCCTCTTTGCATGGAGTAGAGGACTTGGTGTCACAGAACACATCCACCATAGAATTGGCCGTGCTGTTATTTGCAGAGCTCAAGTTAGACAAGTCAAAGGTACATGGCTGGACTGGAGTTTTGCAGAAAGATGCAACACCATCACATGAAACCTGCAAGTCACCCTTCCCGTTGTTCAGAGAAGATTCAGCCGACTTTAGAGACACCGAACTGCCTTTCACATTCTCTGTGTTGCTTGCACTGTCAGATCTGGAGATGCTGTTCATTTCCAGGAAACAGCTGTTACTTGGAGAGTAGCTGGAAGAACTCATCAGAAACCCGTTTTCCATGATGTCATCTACTGATAGAAGGCTGGAACAGCTTTTCTGAGCGGAAGACATCTCTGGTGTCCGAGCACAGAGATCAGTTTTTAGAATCCTGGTAAAGGAGAGAGAAAGTTTAATCTCCTGCCACTCCCCCCTCCAACAAAACTTTGATAAAGGGTTTC
This sequence comes from Gekko gecko, assembly GCA_029375565.1. Lineage (NCBI taxonomy): Eukaryota > Metazoa > Chordata > Lepidosauria > Squamata > Gekkonidae > Gekko > Gekko gecko. The sequence goes on from JAPDNY010000006.1 coordinate 145,530,619, forward strand.
TCAGAACAAGTCCATCTTCTATTGTTTAGTCCACGTATATCCCATCTCTCTCTCCCCCATGGGGATCCAAAGCAGTCTCCGTCATTCTTCCCTCCCCCATTTTATTCTCACAAGAACCATATGAGGTAGGTTAGGCTGAGAGTGTGTGACTGGCCCAAGGACACTCGGCAAGTTTCCATGGTAGCATGGATTTGAACCCAGGTCTTCTAGACCACAGCCCTGACCTGGATAGCCCAAGCTAGCCTGATCTCACCAGATCTCCCAGGCTAAACCAGAGTTGGTCCTGGTTAGCATTTGGTTCCAAGACCACCAAGGAATTCCAGGGTTGCTATGCGGAGAAAGGCAATGGCAAAGCACCTCTCTTGCCTTGAAAAACCTATGGGGTTGCTGTTAAGTCAGCTGCAACTATGGCACTTTATACACAGACACTTCTAGATCCTAGTCCACGACACCACACTGGCTGGCTGTTTCCAGCCAATCTGCATCATCACTCTTCAGATTACCAAAACCGGAAATAAGGCCCATGCCAAAATCCACTAATCACACACCCACATGCTTTCTGGGAACTGCTTGCATGTCAATTTCCTGTTTTCATGTCAGAGCTATGCAACCCAGTTCTATATACATTTACCCTAGAGCAGGGATGGGCAGGTGGTCACCCTGGAGCCTCTCCTCCAGGGCATGCTTTTCCTTTTCTTTAAAGCTTCCACAACAGCTCCTGTCCTATTCTTTGAGGAACATGCACGGGCATAATTCAGTTGTGGGGGGAAGAGACATGCTTCAGTCGGGGGGGGGGGGAGGAGAATTGATCATCCCTCTTCCCTGATCCATTTTAATTTCCCGCACAGCTTTAAGCCTGAATTACACACCCAGTGCTCCAAGCAGAAACTTCAGCATTGTATGGGACTACTGCAGCAAAGCTGGAATGGCTGTTGTATAGCAACTGAATCTCTAGCTCCTTTTGTTGTGAATGCAGAACAGATCATTATAACAACATTCAAGCACTATTAAAACACAAACACAACCCTGAAATGCCCCAGTAGTACAGGGAAGGGAAAAAATGCAGGGAAACCTGCCACATGGAAGCCCTGCTGCCACTGCAATCTGTTGATAGCCACAAACGGGAAATCTAAAGAAGCTTCTCCCTGATGTGTGGAAAAACTAGAAAATGAGTCTCTCTGTAATTCAGCTCAATTTCTGCTCAGGTCTAAACTTTGCAGAGTAGGTACTAATGCAGAGCTCCTACTGAAGTTCATTCATCTATTCAGATTGGCTAAATTAGTTATGTTTTTCCTCTGTCTACTTCTAAAACATGCACTCTCATAACCCGCTGCAACTCTGAACTGTGTATGCAAAAAGCCTCTGGGACTTGCTACTTTGCATTGTTTTGTTTTTTAAAAATTTTTCTCTCCTAGAATCTAAAGTACTGTTCAAGAGTCTGAGGTGCAAGTTGACTGAAGTTACAACAACAATCCAGGCTCCCGAGAAAGCAAGGCACGACTGCTTATACCTTCAGGGGAACAACCTATTTCTTTGGCAGTTGCCATCATCTTCTACTGCATTTCCAAAAGGCTTTCTACCAGTTTATTAAATTTAAAATACAGATTACCATGGGGGATAAAGAATAGAAAGAAAAGAGGTAGAACTACAGCTCTTTTAAGATGACAGTAGAAGTGGGAAGATTTTAATTACATCCCAATAGTTTTCTCTCATAAGAGTGAAACAACCCTTTCCACAGGGCAAGGTTATATTGAGACATACAGAATCAGTATACAGTCTCAAAAACTATACTTCAAAGCAAGAGCAAGGATCTTATTGCCAGCAATACAATAAAGTGTCAGTTACTTAGGCTTAGAATAATGTTACTTTCTAACACCTTTAAGATTGCAGGCAAACACACAGAAAGGAGAAAGCAAGCATTGTTAGAAAAGCTCCCTCAAACGTCCCACAAAACCAGCTGTTACTCACCTTTTTTTAACTTTATTCTGTACTATTAAGAGAAGTAAAAATCCATCATACTGTTCTCTTATACATCTCTGTCACAGACTTTGAGGAACTTTCCTAATTGTCTGATTAATCTTGTTTGGAAGGACAGCAAGGATCCTGACGAGACACCACCTGAACCTGATTATCAGGAGAGCTGACCTCTCAACTCTGTAAAAGGATTTGCAGCTGGTATTAAACTTGGCAGGCCAAAAATGATGTATGAAGTTTCTGCTACCCATGTTTTTTATTTCATGCACCTTGAAAACATTCCCTTTCCCCTTTATCTATTTATTTACTTATTTATTTAGTGCTATGTTAACCTGTGTATTGTGTCAATAACAATGACATTGATTAATGGAATAGCATAGATGGAAGCAGTCTTTAAAATCAGAGAGAACAGCCTCAGTCAGGTTTTGTTGCATATAGCTCTACTTCCATTGCATCAGTGAAATCAATAGGCTTATATGCAAAACGTGTGTTTTAGGGATCAGTTCCCTCCCTCCCTTTTTGGAAACCACCTTTATGTGTCTGCACACAGAAAGAAAAAAAATCCATCAGGTGCAGGGCTGCTTAGTATGTTTTCATTGTTTACTTAGGTCTTGCTTTCAGAGCTGCAGTGACTGGGATACTGCACCTGTTGTATTCCTTGCAGCTAGCTAAGTCCTAGAGACTAATTACTTACAGAAGCCTAAAGTGTACCCTGATAATTTATTTATTTAGTACATTTTGAGCCCAACCTTCCTCCAAGGAGCTCGGGGCAGTATACATCATCCCCCCCCTCTGTGTAATCATCACCACAGCCCTGTGAGGTTGATCAGGCTGAGAATGTGTGACTGGCCCAAGGTCGCCCAACAAGCTTCCATGGCATGAGTGGGGATATGAACCTGGGTCTCCCAGATACTAGCCTGGCAGCCTAGCCAGTACATCATGCTGGCTTTCTGCTTATAGCCAACCAGAAGCAACACCCTTCTGCAGAGGCACAGACTTCTAATTTCCCAGGGAGGGGGAGGCATAGGGCTGAACCTAGGCCAGGCTCATACTTAGTAATCTTTATTACATCAAATATGAAATATGGAAGAATACAAAAATAAGATTAGAGCTCTGCTGGACCCTGCCACTTACAAAATACTAAAAAGACATCCTACCCGCAAAATCACCAGGCAAACAAGCGCATTGATCAGGAATTCCTCACTTCATCCCGACACACATAAAAAACTATGCAAGACAGAAGCACAGCCACCACGACTATATGGACTCCCTAAAATTCATAAGGACTCATTCCTACCCCGATCCATCGTGAGTGCCATTGATTCCCCTACACATGAATTAGCTAAATACCTAGACAATCTTCGACAGAACCACATCTTACTGACTATTGCAGAGTTTATGCTATTGTTGATCAGGTGCCTGGCTTTGAATGACTATAATAGGAATGATTTCCCCCCTGTAATATTAGTTTGAAGGCTTTTATACACTGTGCGTGCTATACTAAGGATTTTTCCTTCTAAGAGTCTTCTGTACACTATGAGTACTGTATGAACTAGTGTGAACTTATTGAAGAAGAATTATCGAAACAAAGATCAAAATCCAGAGTCTTCGTCCATTTTGTCTGTGTACCATTTATGGACTTGTACTAATCATTTTGTTTTGTATCATTTATGGACTTGTACTACTTATGGACCTACACATTATATGATGTAATTTAGTTTCACTGATATATGTGGTCCCCTATTATATAAATGGCAGAAAGTGAAGAGGACCTCAAGAGCCTCTTGCTCAGGGTGAAAGAGGAGAGCGCAAAAGTGGGCTTGAAGCTCAACATCATGGCATCCGGCCCCATCACTCCTTGGCAAATAGAAGGGGAAGTCATAGAAGTAGTGACAGACTTCATGTTCCTAGGATCCCAGATCACTGCAGATGGTGACTGCAGCCATGAAATTAAAAGACGCCTGCTCCTTGGGAGGAAAGTGATGGCAAACCTAAACAGCATGATAAAAAGCAGAGACATCACCTTGCCAACAAAAGTCCGCATGGTCAAAGCAATGGTATTCCCCGTAGTAATGTATGGCTGCGAGAGTTGGACTATAAGGAAGGCCGAGCGCCGAAGAATAGATTCTTTTGAACTATGGTGCTGGAGAAGACTCTTGAGAGTCCCTTGGACTGCAAGGAGATCAAATCAGTCAATCCTAAAAGAAATCAACCCTGATTGTTCCCTGGAAGACCAGATCCTGAAGCTGAAGCTCAAATACTTTGGCCACCAAATGAGAAGGGAGCATTCATTGGAGAAGACCCTGATGCTGAGAAAGATTGAAGGTCAAAGAAGAAGGGGATGGCAAAGGATGAGATGGTTAGACAGTGTCATCGATGCAACGAACATGAAATTGAGCAAACTTCAGCGGACAGCGGAAGACAGGAGGGCCTGGCGTAATCTGGTCCATGGGGTTGCGAAGAGTCGGACTCGACTGTGCAACTGGACAACAACAACAAAAAATTATATAAATTGACTTTTGTGCATAACTTCTTGAGCACTTGTGGTCTGCGTTATTTGTGCAGTGCTTGCCTATTTGCTGTATATTGTATACTGTGATATCACATTTGTTAATGATACCTCTGATGATGCCAATCACAGCTACTGGGGAAAAGTCAGGTCCTACAATGCCAAGACCATGGCCACACAACCCGGAAAATCTACAGCAACTAAATATGAAATTATTTATATTTTTTAAAAATCATGCGATTTTAAAAATATAATTATTCTTACTTGTAATAGTCTGAATCTCAGTAAAAGAAAAAGGACTCTGTAAGAGGAGAGGAAAGATGTAACAAACTCCTTCACTCTCCTTTGTGTATGAAAGGAAATACTTTCTCCCCCTCTCTTTTCCTCACAGCTTAGGTCGCACAGTATGCTTTGTGACTAAGTGGAGATTTGAATTCTGGTCCCCCCAATCTTAGACCAGTTCTGGTCTCCTCCAGTCCTAGACCAGGCCTCCCCAATTCTAACAACTACACCACTGACATACTAGGTACTCAGTATGAATCTCCAAATGAATCAGAATCCACAGCAAATGCTGGCTTCTCAGATACCCTGACTGAAAATGTGGGAACATTTGTTTGGTTGAAGTCGGGTCCCAGACAGCAGAATCACCTCACTTTCCATATGTGGCGAACCAGCTTTATCTCCTCTTTCCCCCATGTACAGATGCATAGAGCAAAAAAGAAAAGAAAAGAAAAAGCTAGAGAGAGAAATATTCCTGTCTCTTCCATTCCCCCCCTCTAAAACCGCAGAGCCCCAGGATACCAAAATCATTTTAACTTCCAGTATGTTGTCTGTTTCGATGACCCACAGGTTGAGAACAGGGGCTTTAGGCAAAACTTCTAAATAACCCAAGGGGAAAAAAATAAGGTAAGGCAGTGCAAGGGTGCCTCTGTGTGGCAAGTTGATGTCCCAAAGTCCCAGAGAAAAAGTGAAGTTGGCAGCTTCTGTGCAAGTAGAGAGGATGAGACTGTGTGGTTGCCTGGAGCAGGCTGGTAGGCTGGGAAACATTCAGGAAAGCTCATCTGGCTGTTATTGTTCAGTTGCACAGTCGAGTCCGACTCTTTGCAACCCCATGGACCACATCAGGCCAGGCTCTCCGGTCTTCCGCTGTCCTCTGGAGTTTGCTCAATTTCATGTTCATTGCATCGATGACACTGTCTAACCATCTTATCCTTTGCCATCCCCTTCTTCTTTTACCTTCAATCTTTCCCAGCATCAGGGTCTTCTCCAGTGAGCTCTCCCTTCTCATTTGGGAGCCAAAGTATTTGAGCTTCAGCTTCAGTATCTGTCCTTCCAGGGAACAGTCAGGGCTGATTTCTTTTAGGGTTGACTGATTTGATCTCCTTGCAGTCCAAGGGACTCTCAAGAGTCTTCTCCAGCACCGTAATGCAAAACCATTTATTCTTCAGTGCTTGGCCTTCCTTATAAGAACATAAGAGAAGCCAATATTGGATCAGGCCAATGGCCCATCCAGCCAAACACTCTGTCACACAGTGACCAAAAATACCAGGTGCCATCAGGAGGTCCAACGGTGGGGCCAGGACACTAGAAGCCCTCCCACTGTTGCCCCCCCCCAAGCACCAAGAATACAGAGCATAACTTGCTCCAGACTGAGAGTTCCTATCCATACCCTGTGTCTAATAGCCACTGATGGACTTCTGCTCCATATGCGTCTCTAATTCCCTCTTGAAGCTGTCCATGCTTGTAGCTGCCACCACCTCCTGTGGCAGTCAGTTCCATGTGTTAATCACTCTTTGGGTGAAGAAGTACTTCCTTTTATCCATTCTAATTTGACTGCTCAGCAATTTCATGGAGTGCCCACGAGTTCTTGTATTGAGAGAAATGGAGAACAGTACTTCTTTCTCAACCTGCTCTATCCCATGCATAATCTTATAAACCTCATGTCACCCCTCAGCCGTCGTTTCTCCAAGCTAAAGAGCCCCAAGCGTTTTAAACTTTCTTCACTGGGAAAGTGTTCCAACCCTTTTATCATTCTAGTTGCCCTTTTCTGCACTTTTTCCAATGCTATAATATCCTTTCTGAGGTGAGGTGATCAGAATTGTACATAGTATTCCAAATGAGGTTGCACCAATGATTTATACAGGGGCATGATGATACTGGCTGATTTGTTTTCAGTTCCCTTCCTAATAATCACCAGCAAAGCATTGGCCTTTTTTATTGCAGTCACACACTGTCTTGACATTTTCATAGAGTTATCTACCACGACTCCAAGATCTCTCTCTTGGTCCGTCTCTGCCAGTTCAGACCCCATCAACGTGTATTTATATTTAGGATTTTTGGCTCCAATGTGCATCACTTTGCACTTGGCCACATTGAACCCCATTTGCCACGTTGACGCCCATCCTCAACAGATCCCTTTGGAGTGCCTCACAATCCTCCCTGGTTTTCACCACCCTGAACAACTTCGTGTCATCTGCAAATTTAGTCACTTCACTGCTTACTCCCAATTTCAAATCATTAATAAACAAGTTAAAAAGCATTGAACCTAGTACTGATCCCTGTGGTACCCCACTGCTTACTACCCTCCACTGAGAAAATTTCCCATTTATACTCACTCTCTGTTTCCTATTAATTAGCCACGTTCCTATGCAGTATTGTTCTGTGCAGCACCGGACTTTCTTTTCACCATCAGACACATCCACAACTGAGTGTCTATTTGGCTTTGGCCCAACCGCTTCATTCTTTCTGCGGTTACTTGTACTTGCCCTCTGCTCTTCCCCAGTAGCATATTGGACACCTTCAGACCTGAGGGGCTCATCTGCCGGCGTCATATCTTTAGCCTTTTATTAAGAACATAAGAGAAACCAATGTTGAATCAGGCCAATGGCCCATCTAGTCCAACACTCTGTCACACAGCGGCCAAAATATACCAGGTGCCATCAGGAGGTCCAGCAGTGGGGCCAGGACACTAGAAGCCCTCCCATTGCTGCCCCCTCCAGCACCAAGAATGTTACTGTCCATGGGTGATTGTTACAGTAACATGATTGTTACTGTCCATGGGGTTTTGTTGGCAAAGATACTGGAGTGGGTTGCCATTTTCTTCTTCAGTGGATTGTGTTTTGTCTAAGTTCTCCACTGTGGCCTGTTCATACTGGGTGACCCTCCATGGTATAGCCCACAGCTTCATTGAACCATGCAAGCCCCCTCGCTGTTTCAAGGCAGCAATCCATGATCTGGCTGCTTGACAGTAATTAGATATTACACTCAGGAGGACTTGCATTTGGTGATGAAATTACCTCGCTAGACCAAGGTGGGTACCTGGTTTTGCAAGACGCTGTGGCAATGGGTAGGCATGCAGGTGTCTCCTGCTTTAGGTTGCAATCTCCAGAGTCTCCCATTAAATTCCTTAAATATGGGTTGAATTGTAGGGAAATATCTTAGGAAAAAACAAGCAATTCTTATTTTCACACCGAGTAGGAAGCCCTACGAGTTGCCCAGTCTGGACTGATGAATGCTGCATTTTCTATACATTTTGGAAGGCTGGTGTCCTCTAAAGTTAACTGTTCTAACAACATCCCTTTCTCAGCTGCTAGGAAAATATTCTTCAATTTAATATTAAATATTAATATTAAATTACATTTCTTCCAATGAGAAAATGTGAGTTTCTGAAGAGCAACACTGCCATCTACGGGCCTTGACTAATCATTGAAAGTATGAATTTTATAACATTGGTAAATTGTCACTCTCCTTAACTTTGCCCATGTTGTGCTGAGAGAGGATGCCGCCTAGACTAGTCCCCGCTGTGGGTGGAGGGGGGGAGCAGTTTTATTTTTGAAACAGCATAAGAGAAATATGTTAAACCCCACTCTCTGCAGTCTGCCCCATAATGTAACACCAGTACATATTTTTCGGGGGGGGGAGGCGCTTGGAATATCCTTTCCTGGCTTTCCTAGAGTCGTATTGGGTTTGGAACAAGGCTTGGTTCACAGATACAGACCCCTCTCCCCGTGTTTTAGTGGCTGGAATGTATCCAGCTACAAATCACAAAATATTGTCCAAACAGAGCCAATGTTACAGAGGAAGCTTCCTGATTTGCTATTGCTCTAACAGCTTTATGGCTGTATATTAATTAATTAAGACGGCAACCCCAGTATCTTAATAATATCTAGTGGAATATTATGGGCGGACAAGGCTTATATCCTCCAGTCTCCCCTGGCTGGAAAGGAAACAGCGGCATTTCAGTAGTACCAAGCGATCTTTAGAAGGCTTAACGCTAATTATATCAGAAAGAACGCTGCTACCCGAAATTTTCGCTGCTGTTTTGGGCATGCTCTATTCATTAGAATTATACATTTAGCTAATTATACGGCTCTTTAACTGCAACTAGCCCGCGCGCGCCTCTTTTTCCTTCCTCCTCCTCCTCCTTTTCCCTCCTAATACTGTGTTTGTCGTCTCTCTCGCGCACGCTCAGCGTAACGTCGCCGGAAAAGGTAGCTGGTTGGGGAGGAGTTGGCGCGAGATAGGAAAGTGCTTTTTGGTCTCGGGCGGGCGCGGGCGAGTTTGCAGCTCCGCCGGTTCAGCTGCGCGCGCTATTCATGGGGGTCTCTCTCTAGCAAGAGGGAGTTGCAAGATTCAGTTCTTTCGAAACTAGTTTATTTGATTGGTTTGGACGCGGTGAAGGGCAAGATGTCTCGCGGGTGAGTTGGATCGCTTGCATTTGGGGCAAGGCGCCTGTTCTGGAGGGACTATATCTTTAGAATTAATTGGGAAGCGGACTCCCCCCCTTTTGGCAGCTTCTCCCCTGCCACTGGAGCAATATTTTCTGTAATTTTTGACCAGTCCCCCATTATGGTGGATCATGCATGGGAAATAAGATATTCAGTTTGTTCAGTTTATTTCGAGACGAGATCAGTCCGGCAAGTATTAATAAAAATAACAACTACTGCAGTCATTTCATTGCGGGGTGGGGAGTAGAAGCAGCTATCAGTCATCTGCAGCGGGCTGGGGTGGGACTCTCTTTAAGGTGATCAAAATGGCCTGCGTGGAAGAATAGAAGGGCGGGTGGCCGGGAGAAGCAAACAGCTGCTTTTTTTTCTCCCCCCCCCCCGCTCAATTTATTTGCATTAACTGGATGTTGCTTTGATAAGGAAGGGAAGCTCCACTATGGCAACGTGGCCCACTGTCGAAACGGGGTCAGCTTCATGTTCCTTCCCCCCCCTTGCTTAGGGCCTCTTGGTGCCAAGGAACTGCAGGATATGAATACAGAGGTACTGGCAAAGACTGAAATGGTTCATATGTTATGCATAATTGTTCCAATAAAAATCTACCGGGGCAGGCTCCAAGTGTAGTATGGGGGAGAAAGGGATTTTTTTTTTAATGGGTATTTGTTAAGGACTGCTGTGAACTTGTATCCATCCAGGCTAATGTAAAGAATATCCAGGTACCCTGAGTTTATAGCTGGCTAAATGTTTGAAAGGGACCTGTTTGAGCCCATTTAGTATTAGAACTATTGGACTTCAGTGAGCTTCTGGGGGAAGAGGATTCCAAAGCTCAGGGGCAGCCACTGTGACCTGCATGCTATTTGAGGTTCTGGCGTGGTGAATAGAATTAGTAGTTCTACCACAAGATGTGGTATGTATCCCCCTTTTCTGCCTCCCCATTTGCTTGTTTCTAATGCTGACTTTCCAGTTGAGGTTGCCATTCTAATCATACATGAGGGAGTAAGTCCTGTTGAACTCTTTACTTATGAGTAAACATACCTAAGGTCACACTGCACCATGTGTATTCAAGAGGAAGTCTCCTGGAGGTAGCTTTACACGCCTTCTGGACTCACATTCAAGTTGGTTGAAGTTATTGTCGTCCCCCCCCCCCGCCTTCTAAGCATGGATTTAAAAGGTGATTCCTCTAATCTGTACTGGTGGTTGCAAAATGTGGCGGCTGATGAAAACCTGACCCCAATTATTTTCTCAGAACAAAATGGCATGAACTGGAACTGTGAGCTGCCCCGTGAATAAAGTGATGGAGAGACTTGAAAATCCAGGGTAACACTTTCTCACACATGCGCATTGTCTTGTTTGTAGAAGTGAAGAGCAAGATGAACTACTATACCAGGACTCAGATGTACCAGAACGGCGGGATAACCGGTGCAAAGTTAAGTGGACGCGTGAAGAGGTAAGGAGAATGGCCGGGGGTACAAAAGCAGGAGTAGGCCTGGCTGGAAGCCAGGTATGGAAAGGCTCCTTGGGACATGGGTTTGTGCTCATCATTCCTCTCTGTCTGCCACTCCTTCCTTAGAAGAACAGTGAGAATGGTTCCTCCTAGCCTGACCTGTTCTCTGTCTGCTTTTTGCCTCCTTTCTTAAGCATTATTCTCCACTGTCATGAGGGCTAGGAACTTGGCTTTTAAATGCAAACAAGCCCTGATATTCTCAGTATGTGAGATTTTGCGCTTAAGGGATACATTCCAGACATTTGAAATGGATACAGACCCATACTTTCTCAAATTATAATAAATAAATAGATCGGTGCACTTGTGAATGACTCTTTCTGAGGTAAAAACCTTGCCATCTGTGACTCAGGTCTGAGCTTATGCTGTCATCTTGGCTGCAGCTTGAGCAGAAGAGTAACACCTAAAAGGACACCCAGTCCCTGACAGATGAGGCAGAGCAGTCGAGATCTTGTCACTGTACTAGTGTTTTCTTAAGGAACAAAATGTATCTCGTCTGTGGTTCAAGACACTGTTTTGGCATGCTGGGGCCCATGCTGCCACATGTCTACAAATCTCCAGTCTGCCAACTTATTGCCCTGAAGTATTCCCTTTGAATATAAAATAACCCTTTCTGTGTATTGGAGCCCGCTGATGGGAATGTGTGCTACCCTAGAAGCTCCTGATACTTACTGTCACCATTTTGTGCAAATAGGGCCAATGGACAGATTTTTCCAGGAACACTGTACGTAGCGCACACTTCTGTTGGTGGACTCTGAGTACCCATGAGTGTAACATGCTTAAATAAATAAAACAGGATTTTTTTGGTAGATGTGTATGTGAATGGCTGACCACATCATTCTTTACAGGATGAGCTACTGAATTCCCTGGTGACAAAGTATGGACATGACTGGAAGTTCTTAGCAAGTCATTTTCCTGTAAGTGGAGTTCTTCAGCAAAACAGCAAGTTTTCCTTGTGCTATTTTGTAGGGAGCTTTTTTCAGAGTAAAGAAGAGAGCACAGTTACCCGAACCAAAGTTCTAGTTGGCTATTGGAGAATTCTCTCTGATAATTTTGACTTTGCTTTTTTGCCTCCCCAACAGTCTTTCCTCTAACTTGTACCTCTTGGAATTGACTTTTGCAGAACCGCACTGAACAGCAGTGTCAGTACCGCTGGCTAAGGGTGTTAAATCCAGTCTTGGTTAAAGGTCCGTGGACCAAACAGGAAGACCAGAAGGTAATTTCTTTCTCAGTGTTGACTTTCATAGTGCAAAGGCAAACTATCAGTCTTTGTTCTAATGTTCACTTACCTTTGCAGGTAAAATGTCTTTGTAGATTGGAGAGGCGGCAGAATCTCTGCATGTTCTTCCACCGTGACAGGGCAGAAGTTAAAGGAAGGCTGCAGCTAACCTTTAGAAATGCACAGAGCCTCATACTGTCCTAACTTTCCCACTGTGGGGAGGATGGGAAAGAAAAGAGAAGATCTTCACAGTATAACAAATATATCTGCACAAAACCTCCCCAGCATCTGTCCAGATTGCTTAGGGAGGCTCGTTCTTGTTTTGCTTATCTTCTTGGTGCTGCTGGTTTTGCTTATCTTATTAGTGCTGCTGGTTTGCAGCCTACAGGCAAGCTCACATCGTATAACCATTCCTTTTGTTTTCCCTAAATAAGGTGATAGAATTGGTGAAAAAGTATGGCACAAAGCAGTGGACGCTCATAGCCAAACACTTGAAAGGCAGGCTAGGAAAACAGTGTCGTGAACGATGGCACAACCACCTGAACCCTGAAGTGAAGAAATCATCCTGGACAGAGGAAGAAGACCGCATCATCTGCGAGGCTCACAAGGTTCTGGGAAACCGATGGGCTGAGATTGCTAAGCTGCTCCCAGGGAGGTAGGTTCTGCATCCGAAGGATTTTGGGCCATTCTGATCTGGAAAGGGATGGCTGGATTGACCAGGAACATGCTAGGCTGTTTCTCCTTATGGTGACTCCACTTACTACCCATGATGTCTCTTTTTACAGGACTGACAATGCTGTGAAGAACCACTGGAATTCCACTATCAAAAGGAAGGTGGACACGGGAGGTTTTCTTAATGAAACTAAAGAATCCAAGCCCCTCTATCTGCTGGTGGAGACAGAAGGCACGGAAAGCCAAACTGTACAGGAAGCTGCAAGCCAGGTGTTGCAGACTTTTGTCTCTCTTCCCCCACCCTAGGAAATTAGCATTTGTATTACCTTAGTGTGGCAGACTTTGAGTGTGGGAATTGTCACAACATTAAGTGTAGCCATCTCCTTTCTTTAGATATGGATAAGGGTGCAAACATTAGTTTCCTTTGTGCGGTATTTTGCTGGACTACGTTTAGTCCTGTAGGCAAATCTTATCATGGCTGAAATATATCAGAGTTCTGTAATCGCTCAGCTAGTTCTTTTTTTGAGGCATGGCTTTGTCTTTGGGAAGAGGCTGAGGCTCAGTGGAAGAGCCTTTGGTTTGCAAGCAGAAGGTCCCAAGTTCACTTCCCAGCATTTCCAGTTAAAAGGCCCCGGCAGCAGGTGATGTGAGAAATCTCTGCCTGAGACCCTGGAGAGCCCCTGCCAGTCTTAGTAGGCAGTGCTGACCTCAATGAACCAGTGGTCTGAAGCTGTATAACAAGGCAGCTTCACGTGTCTTGTAGTTTAACAGCACCCAACTCTTGTAGCTGAGAAGGGGGGGGTTGAGAGTTGTTAAGAAAGATTTAATTGATGGAAACAAAAATAGAAATAAAGCTGTGCGTGTCTGTTCTTTTTTTGTGTGTTATTTTGGCAGAATCAGCCAAACCAAAATAAAACTTAAGACCCAAACAAGAGACCTAGATATTACAATTAAATCAATAATGAGTTAGACTGGGGAATAAAGTATCCATTTAAATGTAATGATAACCAGCGTAATGCACACAAAACAAGTCTAGCCAAAAGGAGTAATATTGAACTGAGAATCTCGTTCATGTATTTGAAATGTCACAAGCCTCAGAAGCATCGTGTTGGTTTTATGCATCTTCTGTGTGGAGCTCCAGTGAAGCTTCATCTGTCTCTGTCCAGTGCAGTTTTGGCCTTTGCCTCGTGATTTTACTACTTGATTTGGCAACCTTGATGTTTTTTGACTACAGCCAATTACTTGTATCATTACATGCTACAACAGGAAATTCTCTTTTGGTTTCCCACAGCCACCATTTTTAGCCAATTGGCCTGTGAATGCCTTGGAAATCAAAGAGGAGGAGGCCAATACTGAAGAACCAATTGGCCTCCACCAGCTTCCTTCTGAGCAATCAGCTGTGGGCTTGGAGCAGGACAATGCCAAGGACGTCTCAGAAAACCGAGTGCCCCATGATGCTTTGGGGGAAGATTCTCCATACACGTGGGTGGTAGAAGCTGGCAGCTATCTGTGTCCTGCTGTTCCCTCCATTACAGAAGCTCTGGATATGATTGAATCTGTAAGAAGTGGAATGTTGTTTACTTCCATAAGACAGTGCACTGGTAGGGCCTGCATTTTGGGGCTATGTTGAACCTTCTGTAAACTTTTCTGCAGCTGAACATCATAACCTTTGGAATTCTTCTTTTCCTCCACCCTCCAAACTTGAGATTTTAGTTTACATGATTGAAATAATGCCAGTATGTGTGGAAAGGAATCTAAACTAGGCCCAAAGCACTTCAGTGCTGCAGCATATGTTCCAGTTGGTAGGCTGTAAGTTGAAGTGCAGGCCTAAGCAGAGTTATACCCTTCTAAGTCCACTGACTTTGGTGGATTTAGAAGGGCGTAACTTTGCTTAGGACTGTGCTGTGGATCGTGCATTAAAGAGTCTGCTTACTGCAATATATCCTTGAAAGTTTTTGTATGGTTGTTGGAGCTGGTAAGCTTCATGCAGAGTGTGTGTTAACTTGATGCAAATATAAGCATTGATTTAGTTGCAGATTTTTTTAAGTTTTATGATGCATATTTGTTCTGATACTTAGTCCTAAGGAAACTATTATGTGTATATGTGTGTATCTCTTCTCTCCTTATATATAAAAGGGATTTGGGTGGCTTCTGTCCTATTGGGTGGCAAGATTCCATTCACTCCCTCAGCCATTGGCCTGTCAACTGCCGCTCAGGGATACTGGCATGCCATTAGCTGGGGGGTGGGTGGGGAGGAATGAGGCTCACCACCTTGCCCTGCGTGTGGCTGGAACGGGCAGCGAGCGGGAGTCGCTCGCCACTGCGAGGCCGGCCGCCTTGGCACGCCGGGCCCTCAAGCAGTAGGGGGAAGGGACCAGCCAGCCGGGCTTGGACTGGCGCTGCTGCTGTCTGCATACAGCACTGTAGATGGCTGAGGCCTGCCGCCTTCGCCAGCCCCTGCCTCCAGCGAGCCTTCACAGGGGGGAGGAGGCCGCCTGCCTTGCCCTGCCATCTCCAGCATGCGGCGGGGGGAGGTGCGAGGCTGGTGGCCTTGGCCCACCTCTCGGGCGGGAGGGGGTGGCCCACCTGGTTTGGTCCTCTGCTGCGTCCAGTGGACGAGCGAGGCCTGCCGTTTTCAGCAGCCACCACCTCCCCCGGGCTGTGAGAGGAGGGATGAGGCCAGCTGCCTTCCCCGCCACCTCCAGCACATGGCGAGGGGAGGCACACGGCTGGCCGGCTTGCCCCACTGCTCCCTTGAGTGGCCGGGGGGGAGTGGCCCACCCAGATTGCCAGGGGGGAGGTGCGAGCCCGGCTGCCTTCGCCCGCTGTGAGGCCTCTCTCTAGCACCCATTGCCTCTCTTCCCACAACAGGCCTTGCCCCTAGTGTGTGTATATATATATATGACAGGAAAATGAAACCTTGTTCCAAATGCTGTGGTCTGATCAGAGAAGAGTCACTTGAGAGTGAGGTCTAATAATATTACTGGGGCTCTCTATAGATATGTGAATATTCTGCGTCTAAGTATGAACATTAAAAATATAAGAACACAATTCAATACTAATGACAGTGGTCTTTTCTATCCCTTCCCTCTTCTTCCTTTTTGTTGCATCATTCTTTGGCATGGGAGGGGCTGTAGCTCAGTGGTAGAGCATCTGCTTAGTATGCAGAAGGTCCCAGTTCCAGTCCCTGGCATCTCCAGCTAAAATGATGAAGTTGGTGGTGATGTCAAAGATCTCCATCTGGGACCCCGGAGAGCTGCTGCCAGTCTGAGTAGACAGTACTGACCCTGATGTATCAAGGTTCTGGTTCAGTATAAGGTAGCTTCATGTGATCCTGGGGTAAATCTCTACCGATGGAAAGGAATTC
This sequence comes from Gekko gecko, assembly GCA_029375565.1. Taxonomy (NCBI): domain Eukaryota; kingdom Metazoa; phylum Chordata; class Lepidosauria; order Squamata; family Gekkonidae; genus Gekko; species Gekko gecko. The sequence goes on from JAPDNY010000006.1 coordinate 145,546,585, forward strand.
TGTAAGCTGAGGGGAAGTTTCTCACCTTTTACCTTCTCCTACAACCTGCTTCTTCAGGACAGGGACCTCCAGGATCAGTATGAGGGGGCCACTAGAAGTCTGCAAGTGGGCAAAGGGGTATCAAACCTCTCCCCACTAATTGAAACTTTCTTCAGTTTTACCCTTTGTTTCTGAAAGTTTTTCTTTTTGGGTCAGGACCCAGATGGCTGGTGTGATCTTACTCAGTTTGACCTGCCAGAGGATCCCTCCGCAAGCAACAGCCTAGATAGTCAAACCTCCATCAAGCCTTACTCCTCCTTGCCAAATGTGACCGCATACCGTTTGGATGGCCACACCATTTCAGATCTGAGCAAAGGCAGCAAGGGTGAGCTCATCCCCATCTCCCCACGCACCGACATGACCTTTGGCACGCCACCTTCCGTACTCAAGCGGCAGAAGAAGAGAAGAGTCACCCTCTCACCGGTCACAGAGGGTGGCACCGCTACTAGCCTCTCCTTCCTGGACTCCTGTAACAGCATGACTCCCAAGAGCACCCCCGTCAAGAGCACCCCTGTCAAGACACTGCCATTTTCCCCTTCTCAGGTGTGTAGATGTAAAACATCTGGTGTGTAGGCACCAGGGGATGACACAGTGGCTGTTACTCCTGGATGTAGCATTTTGCCATGTAACCAAACTGCCGTTTATATTCTAGACATGCTTAGATCTGGATGTAGTGACCAAATGTTTAGAACAGGGTTGCCCAATCTTGTGAGAACTTCTGGAATTTAGGGAGTGTGAATTGAGTGCCGCCACAAAATGGCTGCCATGGTGGCTAAAGCCAGTCACAAAACGCTGGATAGTTGCAAGTCACATATTCTCCTGGAATGGAGGCAGCTCTTTGTGAGTGGGTGTACCTTGTAGATACAAAAGTGTTCTTGTGGAGCATCTCCTACTCCATTGAGGTGGAGGAAAGCCAGGACTGGGTCTTTGCTTTGGGGAAAGAGATACTTTATCAAAGATGCAAATGGTTGCCAGGAAACAGATTGCTGTGGCACCCTTGGGCACTAAGCTAGGGATCACTGACGTAGAGCATACTTCTGAAGACTTTTCTGTTTTCCAGTCCTGTCTGAAATCTAGCAAATTATGCCTGCAGAGCTGCTCATTTGTGGGAATTGACGGGAAATTGACAAATCCAGACACTGCCTTAGATCTTGCTTTTTCAATTATGTTTTAAGTCATGGTAGTTAATCTTCAGTCACTTGAATATCTTATGCATGAATTGGCCACTTCCAAGAGATATCAGACTAGGCTTTGAACCTCATGAATGCCAATGAAATAAAGGTTTCCCATGTTAGGTTTCTGGGAATGGGAGCCTTTTCTGGATCTTAAATGTAACATGTGAAGTTGCCCTTGGTTGCATTATTTTGATAAATGATCAACTGACCTTTGGTGGTAGTCCCCCCCACCTTTTTTTTTGCATTTTTTGGTATTTTTTATATATACACATGTGTGCCCATTTGAGTGTACCTGGAAGTCATGGCAACCTCTGGTGACTGACTCCTACTGGGGGTCTGGAGGATATTCAGAGAGGTGGCTGAAAAAAGCCTGCCCCTGCCTCTGGTATTTTGAAGTCTCCCATCCAAATGCTAGCCAGAGTGCTTTGCTTCTGAGACCTGACTAGATCGGGCTTGCCTGGGCTATCCAGGTCAGGGCAGTAGGTTTTTTTGGGGGTTTTTACTTGATTTATTTTTGTTTTAATTGGTAGTAACTTACTGCTGATAATTTCTAGTATGTGGCGTCTGTGTTGTCAAAAGCTGCAGCTGTTAGTAGATCAAGATAATTTTGAGATTCTTCCTCATTCTAACACCTTCCACAGGATATATTCTTGGCTTTATGTTTTTCTATACATCCTGTGAAATGGGAGCTCCTGATCTACATCGTATAGGCTTTGAGTAGCCTTCTTTGGCATGAGCATAAATTGTAATTCAAAGGTAAAGTGAGACTAGGTATCTCGTGTTTACACCCCTTACACAAATGCTGGGAAAAGGTATTGGATTATTCCTGGATGCTTTCTGCTGTAATGCTGCACTCCCAGCTGTCTGGAAGACCATGATATGCTTGCTGGAGACAGCAGAATCTGTATGCCATTGGAACATTATCTCAGAAGATTTGGGCTTGCATCCTGGACAAATGTCACACCAAAGCTTGAGGTTAATGTCTTATTTCAGACTGCCTGTTGTTGACCACTGCATACTTCATAATGTCAGATTAGGACTGGATAGGTTTTTTGCCTCTCAAAATGTAATTTAGTTTGACATAGAAATGTCATCTCTGTTGCTTGTAAGGGATTATGCAAGTATACTTTGTGTCTGCAAAGTACTTAGGATTCATGATGTTTTGACACAGAAGAAGGGAAAGTGTTGAGTGTGGCTGGGGGTGTTGTGGAATGCAGGTTGTTAGTAGCTACAAGGAAAGGTAGAGAGTTCTGTAAGGTACAGTTCCATGACTACAGAACTGTGTCTGACACTAAATAAAATTAGGACTGCCCTTTTGTTGAGTGGTGTCATTTGGCAAATCACTGTAGCCTTTCTGTATTGTCACGGCTCAAAAATACCTGTAGTTTAATCCCCCCCTCCCCCAGTTCCACATCAGGCTCCCTTGCTGTAAACTCTCTCAGCTTATCTGTGGTGAATGCTTTTTATTTGGCAGTTCCTAAATTTCTGGACCAAACAAGACACTCTGGACCTTGAGAATCCCTCATTAACCTCTACACCTGTGTGCAGCCAGAAAGTAATAGTGACCACTCCATTACACAGAGACAAGACACCGTTGCTCCAGAAAAATTCTGCGTAAGTCATTGTCTTATCATTCTCTCCCTAGTTTATATCCTTCAGGCAGGGATGTTGTAGTTTGACCAACTGTATTATCACTGGGCCCAATGTTTTCTCCAGGAGCACCTCATTTTATGGCAGTAGTGGTGAAGATCAGCTGGTATGGTTCTAGATGACATCACTGTGCACCTCACATAAGCCATACTGAGCTTCTACAGAATGGGTTTCAGCATTGTGCTATCAACAGCTCCACCCCATCCCACAATGTTGGCTTTCAGTATCCATCCCAGGGCAGCACTATAATTCTCTGAAGTTTGGTGCCAGGCAAACAACTGTGGGGATTCAGTTCCAAAGCTGAGGTGCCACCACAAGAAAGGCCCTGATCTCTTCTAGCCACCCATCTGGCCTTTGAAAGTGGAGATGGGTGGAAGTGGGCTTCTTTAAGTGGCAGGTATTTTGTGTTGAAGCAGGTGGTCCTTAAAGGAATGGAATGAACTTTTCTGGTAGCCAGTATATTACAGGCGCATATGGTGGTGTTGTGATTATTGGCTCCCTGGTGAGTGTGTGTTGGTAAGCTACTGCTGTTCTTGAACTGAGAGCTAATGGAGTATGATCTTTCCTTTCTCTGCATCTGCTGCTTGTGACAGCCAGAGTCTCACTGTTACTTGAGGGAAATTGGCCACAAGGGAAATGGTGTGACTTAAGTAGGGGGAAGCTGAGGTTGTATGTACCCCAGTTTACCAGGAGTTCAGGCATGTTAATTGCTTGTGCTCTGCCATAAACTTAAAAATATTTGTATGCTGTAGTCTCAACACATTGGTTTTACTTTTTTTTATTGAATACAATTGGCTGCCATTTCAGAAATACAACAAAGGCCAGGAGTAAAACTTGATTAAAGTTTTGTTAAATACCATATGTTTTAGGGCAGAGGTGGCCAAACTTCCTTAACGTAAGAGCCACATAGAATAAATGTCAGATGTCTGAGAGCCGCAAGACATGAACAAATATTACACACGTTTTTATTGCAAATTTGCTTTTATTAATATTAAATTGATAACGTTTGATGGGGAGGGAGAGGAGAAAGAGAGAAAGAAAGTGGAAAGAAAGCAAATAGATGGGGGGAGGGAGAGGTGGAAAGAAAGCAACTTTAATGTTAAATGTGTCCTCCAAGCCCCACCCCACTTCTACGCTGGCTAGCTTGGCTCAGAGAAGGGATTTATAGAGGTGGGGGGGGAGGGCTTTGAGAATACATTTAAAGTTCAAGTTGCTTTCTGTCTCTGCACTGGCTGGGGAAGGGAAGACCAATCTGGGATGCCTCCCCTTTGCTTCCCCGGCCACTGTAGCGGGAGCCGCACAATATATGTGAAAGAACCGCATGTGGCTCCCGAGCCACAGTTTGACCACCTCTGTCTTAGGGAGCAGTAACATGAAAAAACCAGAACTCAGCAGGGAGAAACAGAAAAAAAACAACTGTTTTTAACTTGGTTCTTGTAGCAACAAATGAACTACTATAATTTGCCTTCACACCATATTCGGAGGGTAAATCTTTCATTGGCAGATTGATGTTCTATGCAGGTCATAATGGTCCTGGATTGTGTGTGTGTGTGTGCTTAAGATAATGCCTGTCATTCCTTACTGCTTGTCAGGAGGCAACATCATGAGAAGGCCTTGGCCTCTGTGCCCTATTTTTTGGCCATCTAGGATAACATTTTCACCACACCTCGTTGGAACCTGCTTGTGTCATCTTATTTCCACTGTGAGATTAAGAGCAAACAATAGGAACCCAACTCTCTGGAAGAGCGTGTATATCTGTTGAAGGGCCTGAAGCAATTTGTGGAAGGTTTTGTTATTTCACTTATTAGAAACTGGAGAAAGCACGAGGGGGAAATCCATTGAATTGCAAGGGGTCAGAAAAGCACTGAGATAGCAAAACCTTCACAGGGTGGTTTTGGTTTTGTTTCTGACATGGACACTGTTCATGCTGACACTCCAAGATTCATCTTGGATGGGATCCACAGTTAAAACTCCTTTCTGGCTTGTCCCATGTTTTGGAGGCATTCCAGAAAGGGATGACCTTTCTGTGACACCTCTGAGTATTCTCATGCAGACAGCCCCCATGCAAAGTAAAATCACCCAGTGGTGGTTTCATATCTGCACTTATTACCTCCATTTGAATCCTCTCATGGACTGAAAATCCAGAACTCTGACCCCCCTCCCTTTCTTTTGGCTTTCAGGTTTGTGACACCTGATCAGAAATATGTAGCAGACAATACGCCTCATACGCCTACACCTTTCAAGAATGCGCTGGAGAAATATGGTCCACTGAGGCCCTTGGTATGTATGTGGCTGTCCCGTGAATCCTTCCTACAGACTGTCACGTTGTACTTCTTGTGTTTTGATCACCCTAGGAATCCCACAAGGAATGGGCTCAAACCACACACACACACACACACACACACACACACACACAAACACAGTATTTAGGAATATTCTCACATGTAGCCGAAAAAAGCTTGGTAGGAAAAAAACAGAAGGCTTTCGAGTTGGCTAATATTGTTGCTGCCTGCTGGGCTACTAGTGCTGGTTTAGGTTTGTTCAGTCTAATAGTGCTCTGGCTGTCTAAACATTTTTATTTGATAGCAAAAAGCAAGGTATCTGAGCCATCCACTTTGTCCCTTTGTGACCATCTCAACAAATAAAATAACGAAAACAAAACCCAGACATTTTATTTGCTTTTCCTGTGTTTAGGAATAATCTAGTTTCTCAGTTCAGACATGTTAGTTCCCTGAAAGCTGCAAGCACTGTTAGCCAATGAAACAAATTTATGTGGACTTTATTTTTCTGTCTTTTTGTCCTTGGTAAGGTAGCTATTTTGAGGTGGTTAATACTCCCATAGCTTCCAGGCTCTTGCTAGTTATTTTTTAAAAAGTAACACTTCCATCAAGTTCACGAGGTAGCTCTCCCCCCACCCTCACCCTTTCCAAATATCAGAGCTGTAGGTCTGTTTGGTGAAATGTTAGGACATGTAGTAACTGGGTGCTCAGCTAGTCTCTCTTACCTCAAATCCAGCTTGCTAGGGGCTGATTTAAACAGAATGACTTCTGTGTGCATCACCATTTAAGAAGCCTCATCTGTGGTGGTTATCCACACAGCTATGCGATTAACTTGCCCTCTACATAGTTTTATATGAACACATGAAGCTGCCTTATACTGAATCAGACCACTGGTCCATCAAGGTCAACATTGTCTACTCAGACTGGCAGCAGCTCTCCAGGATCTCAGGCTGAGGTCTTTCACATTACCCACTACCCGGACCTTCTGCATAGTAAGCAGATGCTCTACCAATAAACCTCAGCCCCAACATGCAGTGCTCATGAGCCATCACAACTACTGCTTGAGTGTCATTTTTTTTTTTTGGTACGTGGGGTAAGATCCTCTTAGATGTTAGGGCATGGAAGACATTCTGCCTAAATCTGCCTTCACTCTCAATCTCCAAGACCCCCAATGGCTCTAAGAGGCTTTTCTTTTTCCACCCCCCATTTTCTTGCTGAAGTAGATGAAGGAAAGATTGTCTACAGAGGAGCTAGCAATAGGGAAGCATGAACTAATTAATTTGTTTCCCTTATGGGCTCTTTCTCAAGGGGTATACCAAGATACAAGAGACTCAAGAGGGATACCAAAATACAATGCAAATAAAGACAAAATTATACCAATAACACATGATGCAATGAAACTACATTGTAAGCTTAAGAAAAACACACTTTAAACAGTAGACTGCCTAAAATTTAACAGAATAAATCTTATGCATACATACAGATGGGGATTGTGCTTTGCAAATGATGGCAGGAAGTGTGCTGCTTTATAGAAGAGTAGGGTTTTTATACCCCTCTTTACATTAAGGGGAGTTGAAAAGTGGCTAATAATTGCCTTTCCCTTCCTCTCCCCACAACAGGCACTTTGTGGGGTAGGTGGGGCTGAGAGAATTCTGAGAGAACTGTGACTGGCCCAAGGTCACCCAACTGGCTTCATGTGGAGGAGAAGCGGGGAATCAAACCTGGTTCTCCAGATTTGAGTCCGCCACTCTTAACCACTACAACACACTGGCTCTGAGTGTGTGTGTGTACTTCAAAAATTGAGTTAGATGCTGCTCTGCCACTGACTCCTTACATCCTCTGGTTTCTCCTCTTTTGCATCGCTAATCCCAGCCGCCAACACCTAGCCTGGAAGAGGATTTGAAAGAGGTACTACGGAGTGAGGCTGGCATTGAGTTGATCATAGAAGATGATGTGAAGCCAGAGAGACAGAAGAGAAAACAAGGCGTAAGTGTCTCTGTAGTCTATGCCGCTTTGTGTTTTTATTCAGACTTATAACTCCTAAAGTGTACCTGCTTAGGGCACTATTGGGTAAGAGACTGTTATTATGATGCAGAAATGTGGGGACATTGGGCACCCTCTTTCTCTGGTAATCTGTAAAGCCTGTTTTGCTGTAGACAATGCCTCTTGCTGTGAAGGCTTTTCAACGCTGAAATAAATGTTCTGGTGTCCAGAGGACAAGAGTAGATCTAACGGACTTACATTACAGGAGAGTAAATTTCAGCAGGAGAAACAGTGGAACCAATTCTCTAGGAGGGGGTGATGGACTCTTCATTACTGGAGGTCTTCAAGCAGAGGTTGCTGGGCACGCACATCTTAACTGTGGGAACACTGTATGTTAATGGTGCATTCTCTATGGCTTTCTGTGCTTGGCACTGGTGTAGTAGGAGCTTTGCTGCCAACTATCGCAAATGAAGGAAGCTTACAGGTTTGAAAGCTGATTGTTTTGAAATGTGGTGTTGGAGGAGAGTTTTATGGATACTGTGGACTGCCAGAATGACAAATTAGTGGGTTCTAGATCAAATAAAGCCAGGACTCTTCCTAGAGACTCAATTAACTAAACTGAGGCTATCATACTTCGATTATATTATGAGAAGGCAAGAGTCACGGCCCTCGCTTTGCAAGATGTGAGCAAGACTGTTAAAGATAGGACATTTTGGAGGTCATTAATTCATAAAGTGACCATAAGTAATAAATGATTTCATGGCACTTAACACACACATGTATATTGCAAGTGTGTCCCGATAAATACATTCTCTGTAATGTGATGTTCAGATGGTTTAGCCTGCCTATTGGTCTCCAAATTCTTTCCTCCTGGCTTTGTTGTTTGTTAGTTCTGCCACTCTTAATTTTTCCTTTGCATTTCTTGTCCTCCCCCCACCCCACAGCTGCACAGAAGTCCTATTAAAAAGGTCAGGAAATCCCTCGCCTTAGACATTGTGGATGAAGACCTGAAGCTGACCGTTTCCACCACGGCCAAACCTGTGTGCTTCAAAAGAGCTCAGGTAAGCTATGATCAGGTGGGAGAGTAGAAAGAACTGGAGCCCACAGCTGTAAAATATGCATGCGTAAACAGCTGGGTAGGTGTGCACTGAACAGATTCAGCTGCCTCTGCATAGCCTACCATAATTTTTTCTTGTATTGATTCTATTAACAGATTTTTTTGGTATTGTTAATCTTTGAAGAGTGTCTGCGAGCTCTTTAAATTGTAAATAGTCCGTACCGCCCCCCCCTGCGCCCCCGGTTGTTTGAAATGCAATTGTGGGGGCAGCGAATCTGATCAGTGCCAAACCTCCAGATTTTTAAAAAGTGGCCTATAGTCTGCTTCCCCTGCAGAGGAATAACAGAGGGCCTCTATACCCACCCCCATTGGTGGGAAAGCTACTGGAGAAGTGCTGTTTTGATTGGAAAATGCTTTGCAGTGCATCAGCTTCCCCCAGTTCACCTGAACAACATATGCAAGAACCACCTCACTCAACTGTATTTCAATTTGTTTTTAAAGGCAGTAGACTGCTTCAAGGTCTCCCATATCTTGCCTAGTTTGACCTGTAGGTATCTCTGTGATATCTTAGCTGTGACAGTTGGGTATACGTTTGTAGGGCACATGCCTTAGTCCAGGAAAACATTTGTACTTGAGTGACAGTGTGGTAGAAAGGAAGTATGAGAACCCTTTTAAGAAATCACATTCCTCCGTTGTGATATCATAGGAGAAGCATACTGACCCATTCCAGCAGAGACCATCATATCATACCTATGTCATCCCCCCCCCCGAGCTGCTTCTCTTTCTCTAATACACAAGGGCTGATGGGGTTGTAAGCAGACACTACAGGAAGGAAGTACCAAAAGTTCATTGCCCCTTCAGTATGGGAATGCTGAAGCAGCCACTTTCTGGGACAGTCATTTCTGTAAATGCCTTTTAGTATATTGGTGAGCATGCTACTTTCATTTTTAATGCATTCTCCTGGACTGCCAAAATCCTACAAAGTCCCAAATGGCTTTTAAAAACAATTGTGTATTTATGCCTCCTTAATTTTGATGTAATAATCAATGCCGTTTTGCAGTAGTACAAATGGGATGCCAGAGGCTTGTTTCTTGTCTATGCTATAAAATAGCTGGATTCTGTATGGTCACAGCAGGACTGCATTTGGGCCATGCTGCTTTTCAAAACTGGCAATGCAATCCCAAGCAGAGTTACACCTTTATAAACCCACTGACTTCAATGGGTTTAGAAGGATGCAACTCTCCTTAAGATTGCACTGTCAGTCATATAACCTGCAGATGAAGGGTTCAGGTCCCTGAAGACAGAAGACTGGTGAACTGCTGGACTTGATTAAGTAACTACACAGCTAAATGATTTCTTTGTGGCCCCGGGCTATTGGAGCAAGGCTATGCATCTTTGTATCTACAGTCTGTGCCATGTACATTTTACTTTGTCCGTGTGCAGAGATGCCTGGCATTTAAGTCTTGGACAAAATTGTCTTACAAACAGCCTGATCTAATGTATGGCTACTCAGTATTAAGTTGTAATGCCTTTAATTGGACTTATTCCCAAGTATGTGCACACAGAAGTCTAAAGCTGAGAGACATCCTGTATATTATGTAGACTGAAGTGGTATGGCTGTTGACTGACTGTACCACTTAAGGCTGTGTTAGCCACAACACTGGGTCTGTTTGAGTTATGATGGGGGAATTTAGCTAAGAGACTGTTTGCTTAGTAGGTCCACAAGCTAGGGATCGTACTCCAACTATACCAGAGTCAGAACCCTCTCAGAGCGGCACAGATGACAGACAGGAAATTTCTTTTATGAAATTTATTAAGAAAATAACCCTAATACATTCAGCTAATCAGTGAAATATCACCCCCCCCCCAAGAGCTAGGAAATAAGAGGTGAAGCAATCTTAAAAGAGATCAGTGACAAAAGAGGGTGAAGTGTTGAGGGGGGAGGGGGTATAGCTACCTATCCAGATGTGCAGAAGTCCATGAAGAAGGGATTATGGCCCAAACAGAGTTTGGAAGTGCACTGCCAGTTGGCATCAGGGCAGAGACACCCTCTGAGGCCATGTGCTTTCGAGGATACAGACAATGGAGAACAATGTGGACCAATAGGTGGCCTTGAGGGGTTTGTCTCAGGTGAAGACAAAAGGTTACCTGGACCAATAAGGGGTCCCAGGGGGTGTGACACCAGGAGGAGCAAAACCTAGGTTTGACCAATGAAGTCCCAGAGGGGCAGAGTCTGGCTTCACAATAGTGTTGATGAGATTAGCCAGGTGATAGATGGCTCTAGTAGAGCTGGCTGAATGGGTTTGATGGTTCTGCCAAGGCAGGTTGAATAAGTCCCTAGGTTTAGACAAAAGGTGGGAAATGGGTCCCTGATAGACATCAGGAAGGACTGTTAATAATTTGGTTTATCTCGGTATCCTGCGGGAGGAAGCAGGAAGGACAGGTGTGAAGACCAAGGATGTCCACATAGACATAGGTATCACACAAAAGTGCTACATGAAGTTCTGGAGACAGAAGGGCCATTCACCAGATGGCTACAGAATAGCTTTAGAAATGCAGATATTGTACCTGGTGCAACCCATGGTTATTCCATATGCATACCTCTGCTGGGTGGAGGGGGAGATTGGAGATGGGGCTGTCTCGTGCAACCTGAAATGGAAACCCTTTTGCAGAGGTGTGGCTAGCTCTGTGTTTCAGAACCAAGAGTGCCTTCCTTGGCCTGAGTTTGTGAGTCTCTGGTTCAGGTCAGAAGTGGGGTGCTCTACTATTTAAGGCTACCCATGAGTAAGGCAGCGCCACTGGGTAACAGCTGTGAGTAGAAGGCTGCATCTTTTTAAATGCTTCCCCTCTCCCTTAGTACATGCAAAGAATGTTTAAGCACACGGTGGTGGTGGTGGTGGTGGTGGTGGAAAGTGCTGTGAAGTCACAGCTGACTTATGGCGACCCCGTGGAGTTTTCAAGGCAAAGGCGCATTGTGGAGAGATACTGAAATATAGCTTGTTCCCTGAAGTTATATTAGTTTACTATATGCAAGGATGTTTAATAAAAACCCTCCTTGTTTTTCTTAGAATATTTATAACTGCTACTCCTTAATCATAAAAGGAAAATAAAATCAGTAGAAATGCCTCACTTTACTTTTCTTCTTTCACCCCCCCCCGACAAAAGGGAATGAATGAAGCATATATAGGAGAAGCTTCCAAGATTTAGGGACAAATGGTCAATAGAAATACAAGAGAAACAGTCAAAAACTCCATGCCACAACCTCCACCTGTCATCTGAATTGGTGCAGCCCTTAATTCCATCGTTCAGTGGACCACTTCTCTTTTTTTTTTTTTTGTAAAACTCTCTTAAAAAAGAGAGAATTTTATTCTTTTTATAAGAAAAGGGAAGGGTAGACAGATGGAGAAAGAGAAAGATGGAGTGAAATTTTTTTCTGTTAGTGAGGGTTAGTTTAGGTTAATAACCAATTCCAATTTTGGCATCCATCATGGTTAGAAGATCTTCTTTTCAACTATTGCAAAGTCCAAAGTCACTCTGTTAATGCAGTTAGTAAAGTCCATTGGGGTTAGTAATTAAACAGCTCCTTCCAGATGCTACACGAACAGTCCTCAAAGTATCTTCTTTTTAATTTTCTTCCAGTTATGGATTGAGTCCATTTTAACTTTGAAGTCTTCCGTTCCATCACCACTTTCCCCTGGGCTGCTGTCTTCTCCACTTATCCCAATTTTGAATGCTGCATCCTCCTCCCTGCTGGCGTGTCTCTTCAGAAGTTTCCGTATTTTGAAGATGAAATCCGTCTTCTTTCTCTTTTTCTTTTTCCTTAAACTTCTGGCCTTCAAGCTTCCAGGGCTCCATAGACTCTTCAGCTGAAATTAGATCTCCAAGTGGACCACTTCTCTACGGATAATGTATAGGAGGATACTCCACACTTCCTGTTTATAGGAGTCAGTGTGGTTTGGCAGGCACAGTATTTGTCTTGGAGCCCAGAGGCTAGGGCCTGAAGTCCAGGTTGTTCACAGACTCACTGGGTGGCCTTGGACAGCCATTTGTACATGAGCCTTTGTTAATGATTTGAAAAGCAGGGATATTGATGATCTGGCCTAGAGTTATAAGAGTTTCTAAGATAAGCTCATATTAAATAATACCCTTTCTGAGCCATGGGGAGTGAGAGCGAAAGATGTAAACACAAGCAAATAATATGTTTTTTGAAGGAGAACTGGAACTCATGAAAAATTACAAAAGGGCTCTTAGAAGCAATGAAGAGGTATAAGGATAAGGAGGGAAAGGCTGTGGCCTATCTTACTGTGGTATATACATTTTATGTCTACAGTATCAACTGCAACACATCTGTATGCACAGGCAGACTGTTCTCATGGTCCTTGGGCTGGGGAAGTTGCATGAATTTTTCAAACACGTATTTTCATTGTGCTGAAAACATTGGAGGGGCACACATCAGTGCCTGCTGAGGGACTGTGTTATGAACTAGGCCCTAAATTCAGTGGCCCTTGGTAAAGAATGCTGCTGAGGAGCCAGTCAGACCCTGCCAGTCTGTTTTGGCTGTTTTGCCATAGCCCTGTTAGCTAGGAAAATTGTCAGGCTTTTGTGTGGGAAGTGGAATCCCTAGTAAGGAGCCTGCCTTTGATTCAGTGGCATTATTGAACAGTAGCAGGCTTTGGAGTTCATTACCCACACATACCCACTGATGGTGACCTCTCGGTGACACAGCTGATAAGGGTATGAAGTTTATTGTTCTAATCACAGCTCAGATGAGTCATTAAGGAGCACTCTCTCTGTGTGGAAAGCATTACATCATGATTGAAAGATAAGGGATGTCTGATTACATTAAGCATCTCTAGCTTTTTTTTTCTTTGTTTGCGGGAGGAGATGGAGGAAATTTAGGCAAGCTCATCTGAGTGGTGTCTTTCCTTATGACTGTTCCTCTCCTCTTGGTTAATTGCAGTCTGTGAGCTTCCTTTCCCAGTCCCTAAACCTGTCTGTGTCAAGCAGCAAGAATGAGAGCAGCGTGCTCAACCGAGGGTTTGTTCAAGTAAAGACAGAGAAAGCACCATCGTCCAAGAGAATCCAAAGCAAATACAGGCCGCCAGCCCTGGTAAGCGTCGCCTTGGCACTCTCCGGTCTCCTGTGACCACTTCCTAGCTCTCAAAACACAACAGTGTGGGAGCTAGTGGACAATGAGGATGATGTTGTGTGCATCCTGTGTCCCGTCTCCCCCCCCCCCCCCCAAGATTCAGTGCAGTTTGGAAGTCAAGGTGGAGAAAAATCTCCTGTGTTTGTAGTCCTAGCCTGACACTACATCATACTGTGATTTATACAGGCTGTCCAGAGTTCAGATTTTCTTAATGTGGATTTTAAAAAAAAGTGATGTAAAATTAACTGAGGAAAAGTGTCCTAGCAAATTGCATATTTTATTTATTTAAGAAATTTATATATCATCTCTTTAGAGACCTACATAGTTGGAAGAGACCAGTGTTCTCTCTAAGCTGAGTTAGTGTGAGCTAGCTCACACATATTTGTCTTAGCTCAGGAAGGATGGCTCCAGGGTAAACTAACTTATGCAGTAGCCAGATAGTTCGCTCACAACTTTAATGCCAGTAGCTCACAAAGTAGAATTTTTGCTCACAAGACCTCCCCCCCCCAGCTTAGAGGGAGCATTGGCGGAGACATTAATTTGAGTGTCACAACACTGGAATGTAAAGCTCATGGTAGCCACAGAATTTGAGTTCCTTAAAGCAGAATATTACGAACTACTACTGAGTAAAGTAAACAAGTCCAAAAAAAGGAGCTAGTGCACAAGACATTTTACGAGCTTGCCTTTGTGGCACGTCAACCGCCTGGAAAAGAAGTGCATTCTCACCAGCTTGCAAAACCCTTCTCTCTGAGACCAAGTATGGTAAAGTGGTTAAGAGTGTCCAACTGGTTTCTGGGAGACTCAGGTTTGAATCTCCACTTGTGCCATGGAAGCTTGCTAGGTGACCTTGAGCCAGTCACACACACTAAGCTAACCTACATCACAGGGTTGTTGTGAGGATAAAATGGAGGAGAGGAGAATGATGTAAGTCATCTTTTGTCCCCCATGGGGGAGCAGTCTGGAGTACAAATGAATTAAATAAGTAAATAAATTCTTTCTCTGCTTGTCTAGAGGCAATTCTGACTTGCCAAAGGCAAATGGTTGAGTGTTTAGGTTCGAGAGGTTTTTCTCAAACTTGCAGTTTTCCCAGTTTTTTTGTAGAAAGGCATGGTGCTGGAAAAGATTGTTCTCTGCATGTAGATTGAATGCCAATCAGAATAGGCCATGCTCAGCTAGGTGACTCAATAATAAGGCGGGTTCATATGTGCTCTCTCCCTTAGATGTCCAGTGCTTGGAAAACTGTGGCATGCGGTGGCTCTAGAGATCAGCAGATCATGCAAGACAAAGCTCGACAGATCTTGGGCGTGTTGAAACAGAACCACACATCACGAACACTGATCTTATCTTGAAGAACTCTGTAACCTTTTATAGTTTCTTATTTTTATATCAACGGGGCAAGGCCACAGGAAAATGAACTGTTCCCTCCCCACTTCCTTTCCTTTGTTTTCGGTATTCTGTCATGGAGACTTCAATTAATTGTTCCACGTTCTGAGTTCTAAATGGATTGCAGTTTTGGAAATCTTTTGTAGAAGAAAAGATGCCAAGAGCTGGACAGCAGCCCAACATTATTAAAGTTGAGGTATCACCAGTTTCCTTGACAGTCCTCCTCTTCCCATTTCCATAAATGGAACCTGGCAGCAGTCTCATCCTTGCTTTCAACTGATCTGCAAGACAGTGGTGCAAGCGATGGATCAGTGCTTGATAGAGAACAACCCTTGGAACTCTGGATTTGGTCTCGACCTCCCTGAGCGGATCCATGGAAGTGCAATTCTCAAAAGTCCCTGCTGGTTTCATCAGTACAATCATGTATTTTGCTCTTCTTGTCTTTTTCTTGACAGGTAACTGGCAGTGGATTGGAACAGAAGGAAGAACACCTGTTGCACAGTAGCCACTGTTCTGCTCACTAGATTGAGGGATAGGAATAATTTCTTCTCTGGAGCATTGCAGTCTATGTTAGTAATAATAAAATCACATCTTCTAAAGTGGCCCTAGCATGCCTGTGTTCCCTTATTCAGATCTGACATCACATGCTAGAACCATGTAGTGAAAACTATAAAAGTAAGGGAACTGAGGAACCTTGCCCACCACAGAACTTCTTAGGTGATTCTTATCCTGAATCGTATCAGCAATATGTAAGGGTCTCTCACTGTCTTGCAAGGACCCTCGAGAGACTTGTGTAGCTTATTTCCATTAGGACTGTTAATTCATTAAACATTTCCTAAATTGGTTTAAGCAACTGACTTCTACCCATTTAATCCTCAGAACAAGTACGTTTTTGAGATTAGTGGAAACATGAAATCACTTGAAGTTTAATAAATAAAAGATGCCACTCAGGTTTGGAAATCAACGGTATGTTTAGCATTTTCATTCTTTACACCAAAATCAGTATAGTCCCCCAAACAGTAAAGTATGACCTTAACTCTAGCAATCACCAATTTTAAAGCCAGTGCTCAGTGACAAATCTATATGGAGTTCAGTGTGCCTTCTGTACAGTTACCAGAGATGAACAGGTTCCTGGGACCTACTGATAAACTTTTGGAAGGGGTAAGCCATGATAGGAAAATCCTGAAAGGAATGCTGAGATTTGAGGAAACAGTCTTGAAATAAAGGGGTAAAAGTCACTTCACGGAATACCAGTGGAACTATTGAAACTCCACTGGAATTTAATGCTGCATAATGCAGTGAGCTCTGATGTGGTAGCTTTAAATTTCTTTGAATCAGCAATGGAAAGTGGATAAGAAGTTTTTGATCAGACTGGTAAACTACAAGACAGGGATGGAGACGGAAAAGATTTTTGTTGGCTGAAATACTGTCTTAAACCAAGAGAAAAGGTGGGATATAAATGTTTTAATAAATAAAATGATTTAAAAAACTATCCAGGACTCATATTTTCTTGTGTAAACATTAAAGATAAAGGATGGAGAAAACTATATTGTTTTGTATTTTGAAGTCCACCAGATGGTGCTAATGCCAACCCTTTCATTCCAGCTCAGTTTATCAGTCTGATAAGATTAGATCGGAGGAATGGGCAAGCAGCTACCTGAAGGCAGGTGGGCTGTTCTGGGGAAAATACTTTCCATTATTGCATTGGCAGCAGGAGATACTGGGAAGATGTGTGTGAAAGTGAAGGCACTGCATATATCCCAGTGCAATACACCCAAGAGCCCTCTTCACGAGCTATAGTGAAGAATGCATGTACAACTGGTGTACAGTTGTTTCTTCTTTATGCACACTGAGTAATTCTCATGCTACAGTCAATGCATACACAGATGAATGAGTGACTGAAGTCCCACATTCATCCAGGTACTGATCACCTGCTTAATTTGTAAAGTGTATATACATTGGCTGTTTCTACATGCAGGATGTATGTGTGGTCATTGTAACGTGAACAAGGATTCTTTATTCTTGTTTAGAAGCTATGTTAAGGACAACTTTTTAAAGGTGCTTTTAGACTTCAGATTGGAGTCGCTTCTAGAGGTTTACATCAACCCAAGCAGATCTCCATTCTAGTGGTCTCTGCTAACCAGGACTGACCTAAAATGGCAAGCAAAATAGTTTTCTTAACATGCAGTTCAGAATAAATGTGCTTTTATTCTCTAGGTATCTGATATCCTGGTTACTGTGATGCTGATTCTGTAGAATGAGACCATCATATTAACTGGGCCAGTTCTACATGCCTAACTTGTATAGCAGACATATGTAGGTATATGCCTAAAAATGTAAACATCTGCATTGCACAGGTTCAGTAGTAAGGAAGCAGGTATGGGCTACATCTCTGCTGAGTCTTGACTGGGTGGCTGATCCAGGCTTCTAATTAGTGTGTGAAATAGCTCTCTGAGCTGGTTTGGATGTGAGAAAGCCAAGATCCATGACCCATTCGGGACTGCTTTACCATTACATATGTACCTGTATCCTGCATGCTTGAGATCTAATACATGGTGGTTTGAAATGCATATTTTGATACAGGCATGTTCCACAGGGAAATTCCAGTTGGCTAGGATTTTTTGCAGCAACTACTGACACAGGGGAAAGCATTCTCCTTTCTCATTTCTTGGGAGACCCCAGTGCTATAAAGCTTAATGTGGTGGCCTTAGGCAAATAATTTCTCAGCCTAGTGCACATCAAAGGGTTGTCATGATCCGAAATGTAGTTCTGAGCTTCTTTGAGAAAGGATGGGATGTAAATGGGATGTGGGCAGCCTCACGGAGGAATGTAGTGGTTTGTTAGGCTATACATGTCAGTTTAGGGGGAAGTCAGTGAGGTTTTTCTCCCCAAAGGATTATGTTGCTGATGATTATTCCAAAACCCTCACAGGATTTACAGAGTCTTGGCTGTATCGCTAAATAAAATTACCATTCATGGTAGAAGTCGAGGCTGGTTTGATTTGGAGTTGGCTCTAAATTAAAAGATTATGAGGAAAGTATTAAAAGCTATTTCTAATCCTGTAAATCTGATTCTACCAGCGTGTCCTGCTATGTGTTTATTGCTTATTAAGGAAGATCTAGTGCTGAGCAAATTTCAGGGGAAATGAGCAGAGAGCCCGGCTAATGACAAAGACAATTAACTTTTAATTGGAAAGCTAAGACATTTCCTGTCTGGAGCACATGCCCAGCTTTGTTATCCCTGAGCTAGCACCTGTAGAATAGGCTATAGCTTTGTAAACCTGGTTATATGTAAATTATCATGGCGGCTGAGCAAGAACACAATATGGATAGATACATCTGTTGACATTTTTTTTAGAAAATTCTCCCCAAACACCCATTTATCCAGGTGCTAATGCTGTATGCTTGTCACCACTTGGTAAGCTGTTTACTCAAACCATTCTGTCAAAGTAGTGGTTTACATTTTATGGCTGCTCTAAAAATTTTTTACTGGTGAGGGTGTGCGTTAAAAATTCTTGGTAGGAAATCAGAAATGCCAAGCTTACCAGTGTCTTGGGTCAGTCAGGAGAGGAGGACTCCTCAGGAGAAGAGTCCTGTGTAGCCAGCTCTGCAGCAGCAGAAGCTGGCAAGCAAGAAAAGGAACTGCAGGCTCCTTAGAGTTCACAGCCACCAGCACCTTCCAAAAGATGAAATCCAGGTGGTCGTTACCAGTCCTCCAGTTTTACCCACACCCTTTGAGCCCTGGAGACGAAGACTTAGAATGGAGCTCCTGGAGAGAAGACAAAATGCACGTCTCCTGGCCCAGTGCCAGCTACTAGCTGTAGGGTTACTCCCGTACAGATGGTTGCAAGTTAAGACCTTGCAATAGATGCTTATAAAAGCCAGTCAAGGGAGACTGATGGGTGCTTATTAGGCTCACGACTAGAACATTTTTCAAAGAGCAAACTTATATATTTGAACATTTGGACTTATTACTTTTTGAGTTGACTTTGAATAGATATGGTAATGCTTTATTACACATGGTAATAAAGACAGTAATGAGCTGTCTTGAAAAATTATGGTTGCAATCATAAGAGTTTATTGTGACATATTCAGATATTATTGATTGTATTGCATTGTTGATATAATAATACCCTACAATAATATACATTTTTTTAGATATTTACATTTGATTGAAATTTTGGATCTTCTGATCAGGTAGCTCTCACTTATTTGCTCTCTCTGGGTTGGTTTACTGTGGACTAGTCATGTGGGAGGAACACAATTTGGAATAAAAAGTAACTTTAGTTGGGTATTTTAGCTAAAGGAACACACACATTAGGACTATGCAAAATGAATGGCTTTTATTAGTTTCTATCTTGCCTTTTTCATACCGATTTCTTGTTTTCTAGTTTGTATCTTGGTTAGAGTAATAAAGCTACATGCTGGGGGAAGTTTTTGTCTTCCATCCTCTGTTATTTATTGTGCTAAGCTGAGTGTTGGTATATACAATTGACCAAACGGTGCCCCATTTATCCCTAGACTCATGTTTTGGGTTTTTCACATGCAGAGGACAGTCTCATGTGACAGGCCTGACATGAGGACTGATTTGGTAACAATGTACTTCTTCACAGTTCCACTTTTCTCTTGGGGAAAAATTCATTGAAAAACAATTGTGCTCCCTTACTAATTCCAATCTAATAAACAAATATGCACATCTATCTCCTGATCTTCCTTGTAGGTGCAAGGTTTCTCTCCTAGTAAGAGGTCAATATAGAGATGGTAGTGAAAAAACAGCTATTTGGACTGTTGCCACTGTTCTTGGACTGCCCTGAGAAAAGAGATCTGCTTTTTCCTCCATTTGAGAGAAGGCCGATTGGGAAAAAACCCTGTGTCTAGGAGAAGTACTTGCATTGCTTCTATTTATTTTGTTGCAATTTTTATTCCACTTCTCTTCAATTAAGAGCTCAAAGTGGTTTACAACAATGTGCTATTACATCAATTAAAACAGTTACAAAATAGCAACTATCCAATAACATCTTGTATAGCCATATAAAATACATACAACAAACCTAATCCTAAAACTGTAGGAACCCCACAAATCACATCAAATATTACAATACCCACAAGCCAAATAAGCCTTACAATAGAGAGATATTAGCCAAAAACACTCTGCCTTAGAGTCTGCCTGAGCTATATAGCAGAGGAGAAATGGATAGAGTCTGGCTTTACCTATAAACAAATGTCCCTTGGTAGTTAGTACTGGTTTAAAGATACTGCTAGTAATAACTCCTAGGTAGCATTGTTTCCAAAGTTCTTGTTTACAAACCAAATGTAAAATTAAGCCAAATATTTTGTAAACATTACTGTATACAGGCTTAGTTCATGTTATATTTTGGAGAGGGGCCCAAGTATATTCCCTCTTCCCAAATTTTGGTTGCTTGGTTTCATGAACTGGAAAGGGTCTGTTGTGTCTATGATAAACTAGGTGTGCCAAAGTTGTGTCAGTTTCAGTGCAATCCTACTTCAGCTGCTAAGAGGTAGTTACCTCTGTGCAGCTTGTTGTAAAGTTACAATACCTTCAATGCCAAAAAAAGAAATCAAATATAACCATTTGTGTGATTTTAATGAGACATCTTATTGCAAGAGCTCCTCTTGAAAATTACTGTGACTGACCTCAGTCTCCCATCTGCATCTGTTCCATATACTTGGCTTAATTTTTAGCTGGGTCACATCCAGTTTGTTTAAGCCACTTGTTCTTTGAGTGGGTTCAGACCATTGGAAGCCTCAGGGTGGATACATACTTGTCTCCCATGTCTTCAGCATTCCAAAAACTGATTCTGCTTGTGTTTTTGTGACTGTAAATGGGGGGTGGATTGAGAGTGGACAAACAAGAGTAAGAAGAGTAAGAAGACCCCTCCATCAGTGGCTATTAGCCACAGGGTATAGATGGGAACTCTCAGTCTGGGGCAGGTGATGCACTCTATTCTTGGTGCTGGAGGGGGCAGCAGTGGGAGGGCTTCTAGTGTCCTGGCCCCACTGCTGGACTTCCTGGTGGCACCTGGTATTTTTGGCCACTGTGTGACAGAGTGTTGGACTAGATGGGCCATTGGCCTGATTCAATGTTGGCTTCTCTTATGTTCTTATGTTGGCATGTAAAATTTTAACATGTGATACCTGTAGTCAGACCCCTCTTCTTGCTGAGGGGCAGTTTATAGGCAGAAAAATCCATAAACACCTTTCCTAATATGTTATGTATCAGCTCACATATCATAAGTTGCAATGCTTTGCCTGGCCTAAAAGGACACAAAATGGATGCCAGCCACAAGAAGTCTGGACATATAGTTTAGAAATGTGTGGGAAAGAGCAGCTGACCCACTAACAACATCCTCCCCACCATTTAAAAGATGCACAGTTTAGAACAATGGGTCTCCCAAGACAGATTTCCTCATCTTGGACTACTCTCATCAATACCCAGCCTCACTTCTCCTTACCTAGTTGCCCTAATTAAGCAACACTTAATGCTATTCACAAAACCTGATCGTTTTTGCATCCGGTACTTAGAGGGTCATCAAGCACTATTAACATCTATAGTTCACCTCAAGTAAACCCATCAAGTTTCTCCCAAATCACCTCTGAAAAACCAAATTATTTGGGGGCAAACATGTCAGATTGCCCCAGGGAGTATTTCCCCCTACAACTGTAGCAGTCTGCTCCACAGCAGTGTGTGTGTTCTGGAGCCTATACATACACTTCCACTTGCATGTGGGCCTTCTTCTCTTCTCTGTGAAACACTGGTCATTTTGTTGCTGCCTCCACAGATCTCACTCTTCAAGACTTGTAACTATAACCTACCCTGAAATTGTTTTATCCCATCTCCTCCCTGATTTCCTCTTAGTTAGCTTGTGTGTTTTCCTTGCATTTGTATGTGTGTGTTTTAACCTTTTATTCCTATTTCAATAAAACCCTTTTCCAGTTGATCATCTGACTGGTTTATTTCAAGAGGTCTCTAAGGGAAAGATCCCCATATACATAGGTGGAGAATCCCAGTTACCCCCTCTCCCTTTGTACCCTTTAAAGCTAATTTCCCCCAATTAAATAGGAGGCCGCCTCTTTGGGGAACATGTACCATGTGTGATGGTTGTGAGCTAGAGCATCTGCTGCAGCTCATAAATCCAGGATAGTAGAGATGCTGGGCTTAACTAGATGCTTAAGGTGGATAGATGTCTGCTTTTGTCTGTTTCTTTTAGCCAACAGCTGCATGGTAACCCTTGGCCCACTCCGAGACCAGCCTCTACTTAATGAAAGCATGCAAGGTCAGCCTATGTGGTTTTAATGCCCTGGGACTTAAACTCACCTTACTGTGCCACCAAATATCCTATGTATATTCTCTGTGGTTATCCAACACAGCTTTTCATTGTACTTGAGTCCTCCAGAGAATGCAGAATGGCACATTTTCTTTACGATAGCCCTGGCAGATGGATGAAAAACAGGGACTTATTCATGGCTGCCACCTTGTGAACTTCATAGCCGAATGGGAATTTGAAGCTGGGTTTCCCATTACAAGGCCTATGTTTCAGCTGTACTTCTCTTTTTCATCAGTGATTCTCTCTTGCTTATTTGTTAACTTCGGTGGAGGGACTTCTTGTGTGTTGGATAACAACCTTTCTTCCACTCCTAGCCAATCATTCTTCTTCTCATTATTTTCCTTTGAGGATCCCTTACTTAAATATAACATGAAAGGCAATAACTAGCCCAGCTTCATGGAGCCCAGATTGATCATGGGCAGCCAGAATGTTGTGTCCTTTGTATATCCTGCTCTCAGAAGCCTGGCTTCTACCACCTGCTTCTTCTCCAAAACTAGTTAGAGCTGATACCCGCCAGTGCAACTTGGGGCAGAGTAGAATGACATTGGTCCCTCCTGCCACCTCTTTCTTGTCATCTAGCTTAGTGATATCCATCAGTGCCATGGCACTCACTGGTGTGTTTCCTAGCACTAACTTCTGACTTGTGGTTTTCCAAATAATTGGAGGTGTTTCAGACTTGCCCAGAGGGTTATCGTCTTTGTACCTTCAGGGAGCATCCATGTGGAAACAGCTGTCTTCATCCTAGGGCCATGCCTGGCTCAGAATCTTTCAATAGTTTGAGATTTGGCTTGGTCCTCAGGTTAGCCATTTTGTGACAGGTCATAAGCTCTCCATGACAGCCATTTTATAGTGGTACCCACTTCCCATTCTGAAAATTCCAAAAGTGCCCATAGGTTCAGAAAGGCTGGGAGACCTAGCTTGTCTCCTCCTCCTTGGAGACATATGGAACAACAGGTACAGGAATGGCTTGGCTTCTTTGCTGGCACAGTCCTGGCAAGCAAATATTCAAAGATAGGGCTGCTTTGAAGTGAGTGTGGCTTTTACAAAACAAAAAACCTAGAACACAAACTACTCTGAGGAGAGTCCACAGACAAGCCTCCATTTACCAAGCAGCTGCTTGACAGGATCAATTGCCCATAGCTAGAAGAAGTGCCTGCTGTTAGGTATTTCTTTTGTATGGATGCAATTTTGATGTTTGTTAGCTACCTCAATCATTAATGGAAAGGTAAGATTAAAGAAAAATAACAAATAAATTAAAAGGAACCTTATTCTTGCAGGGTCAAGCTTTGTTCCATGTAAAGTGGCTTAGTATATGCTAGTATTGAGTTTGAGCCTGTATTGAGTTTTCTGGCAATGCTGCTGTACAAGCAGATGTGTCATATAAGTCATTTGGAAGGGCACACTCGAGCAGTTTTTTTAAAAATATTTCAGCTTGTTCGTTCTAGAGAGTTCTCACTGTTCTTATTCAGAAGATTGTACCATTTGCCAATTTCCACTTTCCATGCAGGGCAGCTATTCAGGTAAAGGGGGGTGTAAAGTCATAAATCTCTCCGTTTCCTGACTCTGCTGTCTGTCACTTCTACAGAGCTGAACAGGCAGACTCTTCTGTTTGCACGCACCGGGTAGGAATCTGTTTTGCTTTGCGTAACCTCATTGTTTTTCCTGTCTTTCTCTGTCAGAGCCAGCTGCCAACTTTTTTGCTATGGACACTGCATTTTCCTGTTGTTGTTTTTTAAAAAAGACAAACTAGCAAAACATTTCAGCAGCACATAAGTGGTGGCAGATTGGTGTGTTAGTACAGGCCTAACAAGTGTGGGGATGTGGCCCCTTTTCTGATATTTTGGCTCTCAGCACATGAGCCTCTTTCAAATGAGAAGGGAGCACTCACTGGAGAAGACCCTGATGCTGGGAAAGATTGAAGGTAACAGAAGAAGGGGATGGCAAAGGATGAGATGGTTAGATGGAGTTATTGATGCAACGAACATGAAATTAAGCAAACTCCGGAGGACAGCGAAAGACAGAAGGGCCTGGCATGATGTGGTCCATGGGGTTGAGAAGAGTTGGATTCGACCGTGCAACTGAACAACAACAACAACAACAAAATGTCCTATCTGTTTTGCACATCCATTCAGAAGAAGCATGACACAGTTTGGGGGGGGGAATAATTGGTATGGCAACACACTTGCCACCTCAACCCCCTTTACCTCTGTCCTTCAGAAGGGCTAATTTTATTAGTGCACTTGTAGTAAGTACTGAATTTGGCATTGTGCATCTCCTGTGCCAGATGTAGTATGGAAGCTCAGATTTCTTACCTGCTTTTGGCACAGTTGGTGCCCAGCATGAGATGAAAGATGCAATGGCACCAACAATTATGTTCCTGGGTATCACTAAGGGCATTAAAAACAGATGGAACAAATATGCTAACAATTTCCCAAATACACATCAGGTTTCGTTTACACTACAACCCTCTACCATGTGAAGAGGTCAAGATCAGTACAATATCTGCTTTATACTTCCTGAAAACTATGAACCAAATGCCCCTCTAAAATGTTAACATCCTGTCTGAAACTGCACAGGGGATGTTGTTGGTCTCCTAATGCCCCCTGGCAAAATTCCAGAGCAACTACTAACCAATCCTGAGAAAACATGGTCACTGTTGGTACTCTCACAGGGGTTGGATCTGCTAGATGGCAACCCTGGACCACAAGGAGAGCTGCTGCAAGGGATCATACTTGAGGGTTGAGGGCTCCATATCATGAAGGGCCAATGAGTTTGTTGTGGAGGCAAAACCTGAGAATGTCTCAAATAATCCTGTTAGCTTCTACACTACAACTGCTCCGTGCTATAGACTCCATATATCAGGTGATATTGTCCCAGTGGTGTGGGAAGCACACCTAGCACTGTGCATAGGAGGCCATGCAATTTCAAAACCAAATTAAATAAAAGCATGCAAACTGTACACTGCTTCATTGCTTCCTGTTTGTCAAAAACCATATCCAAATGTTGCTGCAGCCCCCAGAGGAGGCCAATAATCTCCACACTGGGACAACCCATAATGGCACATGTACACATCTTATACTTCTAACAGGCAAAGCAGAGAAGAAAGACCAGCTCTAGTTGGGACAGAGGCAAGGGAGGAATGTATTGCTGCCAATCTAAAAGTCCCAATTCTCTGTCAGGAAGAACTTCAGAGGGAGACTCCAGACAAAAACAGCTGAATTAAAGTGAATACATTAGATACAATCTCTGGAGGGCTTAACTGTTCCTACCACTGTGAATTTTCTCTGTACCATTCTTGAGTGCATCTGAATTTTACCTCATTACATCTCATCCTGTATTTCATGGTCTGGCTGTTGTAGCTTTTGTTTCTTCATAGGCTCATAGATGTCAGCCCATTAAGGGCCTACTTTGTGTAGTTCAGTGGTTTCCAGTCTGGAAAAAACTTAAGCTAGAATAATAATCAGTTAGTCTTTAAGGTATCAGAAGACTCTTGATTACCTTCTTGCTTTAACAGCCTTCGTAGAGTTAACTTTATAGCCATCACTGTTGCTCACTCAAGACTCCTTGCTCTTGTCAGAAAGAGAGATCCAGAGTTGCCAGCAACCATTATCGAAATTTGTTGTTAACTCGTATTTTGTATTTACTTTGTATTTACTTTGGAAAGTAATCTGGTTGAAAAGTATAAATTCTATTCCAGTTTTGACCTCACTCTAATTTCTTTCTCCTACACTTGGTCAAAGTAGATATTACAAAGCCCCAGAACAAAAGATTGTGTTTTTGACATGAGTTTCCTTCACTTACAATCAACATTTCTTGACACTGAAATGACAGGAGCTATTAAGCTGAAATTAATTCTGGCATCTGGTGCTAGGAGATTTTAAGTAAAGATGAATGCAACCCGGAATTAATGGAATAGCTGTGCATTTTATTCTTCTGGAGTTGTAAATCAAGTCATGTCAATATTTTAAAGTCAATTTTATAGCAGCATCAATTTTAGAGATGCCTGGGGAATTTATAATAATGGTAACTGTTTTCATTTCAATATGTTTTGCATAAAGGTCTCTTACACAACCAAATTCTTTAACCTGGTATTCCATTCATTTCCATCCAGTTACCTTCGAAGTAAGAGACTTGCAGCCTGAGCCTATACATTTACACAGAAGTATATCCCAATTAGGATTATTCTCAGGTAAGTATGCATGAGATTGCAGCCTTAGAATAACAGACAATAATTCCAACCAATATTTTCCCACAAATGAGTCACAGTCATTGCAATGAACAAGTGCATGCAGGAATCTAGCCATAGAGTGGAGTTTTGGGCATTGACTCAGGAATAAGTAATCAGGAAGTAAATAAGTAGGATTTACTTCCAGGTAAGTGTGCAAAGGGTTATAGCCTGCAAGACAGCAATTTATTTTAAGGGGTACTACTCCTTGAACAACCAATGCATATTAATGAATCAGTTACTGGGAGTTTGGTGTGAACCAGCTGGGGTTCGGAGTAGGGTACTGGAGTGGGGTATTGACTACAATGTCCTGCCCTAAAAAAAAACAGGCTAGTCTGATTTTGGAAATGAAGCAGGATCAGCCCTGGTCAGTATTTGGATGGGAGACCATCAGGGAAATCCAGGGTCACTATGCAGAGGCAGGCAATAGCAAACCACCTCTGAACGACACTTGCCTTGAAAACTCTGTGGGGTCACCATAAGTCAACTGTGACTTGATGGGGAAAAAAATGACTACAACTAGGACTTAAGGAACAACAGGATTGACAAACTCTGTGTCTGACACCCAGGTTGTCTGAATGCTATGAGTCATTTGAGGACACCAAAGAGAAATTCTTGGTTGTTCTGAATTTATATAGCACTTCTGATTGACTAGGAGTAAGGCCCATTGTGGGAAGAAATACAACAGATTCTAGAAGGAAGCTCCAAGCGAGTGTCCTGGCTGTGGCTGGTGGGCAGCAGAGGGAAGGGGAAAATAGAGGGAGGCAAGCCATGTTTATTTCCTTCTGCTTAGCTATAAGGCAGGGCTGCCTCAAGTGATTTTGCTGCCCCAAGTGGGTAGTATGGGAGGACAGCCTCATGGCAACAGGTATGGTTCCCTCCACCCCTGACTTCTGTTCATTTGGGGTTATGCAGTGGCAGCGAAGGTAGAAAACCACCTCCTCCTATGCCATGTCTTCTGGGTTTCAAAGGTCTGGAAAGTCGTTCCATAGCCAGTCATAGGGTTCCCAACTCTGGGTTGGGAAATACCTGTAGATTTGAGGGGTAGAGCCTGGGGAGGGCAGGGTTTGGGATGCAGACTGTCCTCAGCAGGGTATAATTCCATACAGTCCATTGCCCAAAGCAGCCATTTTCTCCAGGAGAACTGATCTTGGAGATCTCCAGGTGCTGCCTGGAGGCTGGCAATACTAAGGGGAAGGCCAGACCTGTAGATTTGAGGGGCAGAGCCTGGGGAGGGCAGGGTTTGGGGTGTGGAAGGACTTCAGCAGGGTATAATGTCATAGAGCCCATTGCCCAAAGTAGCCATTGTAATAGCTGGGAAATTTTCTGTAGGGGAAATGATGTGCTGTGGCTGGGGAACACAGTGATTTCTGGGAGATCTCCAGGCCCCCCAGGGAGATTGGCAACTCCAGTGCATTTAAGGGAACATTGGGATATGTATTTTGGCAACTCCAGCGACCATTTAAGGGAAAATTGGGATATGTATTTTACCTCAGGATACATTCAATGACTCCCAATGGCAACAACAAACTGTTTAGAATGTTAGAGACAAAGGCCCATCAGGATGCATATGCAAATATCCTCTGTGTTCCAACTGACTATTGGGGGGAGAGGAACAGCAAACTGTTTAGAATATTGGAAGCGAGACTCAGGCAATGCAGCCAGGGGATAGGGACAACTTCTGACTGACAGATCAGGGAGCCAACTGATTTGGGAGCGTGTGGGATGTTCAGGAGAGTGCCACCCGAAAACACGATTATTATATAGAGAGATAAGCGAAGAACAGGTCCCTGCCCCAAGGTACTTACAATCTATGAAAGTTCTTATCTACTCCCAACTGATGAGTGATGAGCATATCTCTTCAGAGGTTTATTTCAGAAATACCTCAAGGACACAACTTAATAAAGGTTGTTTAGCCAGGGCTGCTAACAAACTTTTTTGAAAATACAAACTTAAACTTTCATTTTATTTCAGATACAATGGGGATATACATTTTTATTTCAGAAAGATCTTGGCTCTCTCTGTTGCTGAAGATAAGCAACGTTCTTTCATACAGATCTTTTTGATTACAAGGAACTAAAATATCTGAAGAGCAGAAAAGAAAATGTAGTTTGTTTTGAACGGGAGTTAAACATCTGATCTTTCTCAGATAGAAATGTGTTCATTGTTAATAGGATTTACTTCTACCAGTTGATATCAGAGTGCCAATTTATCTCTTTACACAAACTAAAGAAAGCATCTTTGGTATCAGGGCACTACTGGTCTGTTTTGAAGGGTTGTTCTGAAACCAGTTTTTGTATGTTTCCAATCCTGGTATTGCATCAAAAGAGACAAAACATAAATAAAGTGGAGTAATAAAGCTGATGCTGGCTGGAATTGATGGTGCACAGAGTTACTAAACATGGTCAAAAATCTTTGGCCTGGTCTGGAAGCACTGGTCTGGAAGCACTGTTCAACTCAGGGTCCGGTCACACGCAGAATTAGCCGCGCAATAGGGACAAACGCTGGGCGGATTTTACAGGCGCGATCACACAGGAACATCTGGCAAGCGTCCTGCACCCGTTGGCAATCCGTCTCAGTCAGCTGAAGAAGCAGAGTAAAAAAATACCTGGGAAAGTGCAGTATTTCCTGGAAAACACAGGGTTCAGATGGGCATCGGATTGTGGAAGTGCTGGTATCTCGTCTCATCCAGCGCCCATCTGCGTCCCATCTCATACCGGATGGTTTTTTTTAAGCCTCTTTGGTCATGTGATTCCGTGGTCATGCACATGTGGGAACTCCGGCTTGAAAAAAAAGCCTGTCAGGAAGTGGCGGCTTGCAATCACCGCATGTGTGATCACACCATGCTGCTTCTCCCCCTCCCATTTGCCACACTTCACCATCAACGTGTGATCAGTGGCAGATGGCCTAAGCACGAAGCCTCGGGGGAATGTCTGATCATGCTACTGCACTTCATTTTGCTCTGGGGCAAAAATCCTCACCCCCCCCCCCCCGATTATCTCGCTCATGTGACCGGGACCTCAGTTGAGTGATTTTCCCTAATACATCCGTAACCAGTGTTTCTCTGCTGAAAGAAGGCTCCCAGACTCAACAGGTGGTGGTGAGAAACAGAAAGAATATGTTATCCTTTGATAGCTTACCACCAGCAGAACAGGGAATTCTCCTGAACAGAAGGGTGAAGACTGCAAGAGCAGTGATGTGCAGCTTGGGGGGAAAAATGGTATTTTTGGATACAGATATCAAGGAACCAAAAATAATAATAATCAGTATTACCGGCTTTCTGGGTTCCAAATACTGGTTTAGTATTCAGATCCTTTTTTTCCCCTTCAGGATTTCTGATATTATTCAACACCATTTTTCCCTATGAGGAATCTTTCCGGAGGGCTGTTTTTTGACCAAATTGCACCAAACTTCCAGCAGAGCTGCTGGTGCTTGTCCTTTGACTAACCTAATTTCAAGTGAATTGACTCAGAGGTCCAATTCTGTGGGCACCTGAACAAGGTGCTCTGCCATCCTCCATTGCTTGCTATGGGTGGGGTGGGGTGGATTCCATGCTTTCTCCAGGGCAAAGAATAGCCAAAGAGAGAGAAAAAAAGCAAAGCAACCCCTGCCTAAAAGCTTCTCAAAGCAAATAATGTGGCAAGCCTAGCACAACAAATATACAATCTAACCCAATGTCAAACCAGAGACTCATTCAAGCCAAACTGAATAGGACTGCTGCTCAAGCCCAACACATGTAAAATCAGAGAATCTTTGCCGATATACAATCCAACAATCAAAGGCAATGACAAACCTGAGAATCCATCATAAAAAGCAACCCCAATAGGAAGCAACTTGTGCAAAGAACAAAATGTTGTAAGACCAACAAAACAAATTTAAAAGGACAGAATCAAAATGAAACTAATCTGGCAAGATGATATCTAGCCCACTGGAAAAATAAAGAAAAATCTGTCCTGGGAGTCTTAAAACACTGGCTCCCAGTATTTCTGGTTAATCCTGAATATTTCTGGAGTTTTCTTAGGCCCATTTCCCAATTCCCCAGATACCATCAGAAGACCAAAATATACTGATAAAGTATTTATATATATATAATTGGACTGGATATATCTGAATTCATATCCCTATGCAAGAGATACTGCAACTTTTATTTTAGGCTAGGCTTCAGTAAATATGGTATGTAAGGAAACAGTGGGAAAGCCCATAGGCAGATCTCTCAGCATCCTAGGGCTGCGGCACCATTAAACTGAGCAAGATGCAAAAGATCACAACATAATCTGAGCATTTTCAGTTCTTGCCTCAGTGAAAACACAAGGATTAAATGTGAACATCTGCTATTTTTAGACTGTAGTCTTGTGCACATTTCTTGGAAGAAAGTTCCATTGAGGTCAGTAGGACTTCCTTGTGAGTAAGCATGCACAGGCATAGCTGCACATCTTATCAGAAATGACACAGTCTAGCGAGGTTATGAAACTGTCATGTACAAGGTCTTGTACAAGTGCAGCAATGCTAACCGACACATGACAGTCACAGGCTTCAGAACATATGCCTGGAGTTACACAGATGAGCAGGAAAGTTGACTATTTTGCCAGACATTCCCCCCATATATGTGTTATAAATCTGAGTTAATACAGAGAACCAAACTATGCAGACAAATTCATGATCTCTGTCACCTTAGTAAGGTGATAGAGATCATGAAATTATCTGCATAGTTTGGTTCTCTGTATTAACTCAGGGTTTAGTACAAATCAGAAGTAGGGGCAGAACATGGAATGAACCATGCAAGACATCATCTTCCCTGCGTCCTTGGGATAAAGACCCCTTTGTGCTTGTGCTGGCACAGAGAGAACAGAGTGGTTCGTTCCCTATATGGATAACCTGGGGAGGCAACATGGTCCCCCTCTGTTACTGCAGCTATTAGCTGGGAAGGGACTCCAAAGTTCCATAAGGACATCCACGATCTGTGATCACTGTAGGGAAGGGCGCAAAAGTGGTTTATGTGGATGAATAATCTAGCAGAAGGATCATCCCAGTTGCACACAATAAAGCAGGTTTTTCAAACATCATCATAGCCCCCTCATCTGTCTGGATTGCTACTGAGTGTTTAAGGCTCAAATCCAGTATTTGGTAATACTAGGATTGCCACATATCATAAGGCAACAGGAAATATAATTGTATCTAAACTGGCTATGTAAAACAAAACAAAAAAATTAGCGTCTCCCATTATCGTAGTGCAGCAATGAGAGAAGCTGTACTTACCATAATTCTCCCTTCTAAATGACCCATTACAGTAAAGGCACCCTATTCCATTTTGGAGCCTGTCACAAGCCTAGAGCACGTGCATGGGGTGGGGGGGGGAAGGGCAAAATAAGCAAGTGGCTGTAAAGTGAAATTGGACCCATGTATGGATGAAAATTGCCTTCCTTGAATTATGTTTAAGGACTGCATTTCAATGAACCCAGAATAGATGCCTGGTCATTCAATCCATATCATTATACCTCCTGTTAATAGAGACAAAATTGATTCACTTTCCCAACTGACAGCAAAGAAATGCCATTTTAACTCTTATTAGGAATGTGTCAATTCACATCCTTTTAATGTAGATTGTTAGTGGATTATTATGTGCAAGTAATCACACTGCAGTCATTGGAATTACGTGTATCTAAATCACATCTGTGCCACAAACACAAACCAGTTTAAATGCCATTACTTTCTCCTAGGAGCAGTCGTTTCATGAGGTTTAATAGAGATCCCTAGGCCATTTTCACAAATGACACTTAAACTGGTCCTGCCTTTCTTCCATCTGTAAATCATGGGAAAGCTCCATTGACTAAGCTGTAATTCAATTTCAAAATAGTTCTCTCCTGCTTCTGCTTTCCCTCTCCACACTGAGCATAACTACAGACTAGAAAGCAGCCATGTGGCACGACCTTAAACCTATTGACTCAAAAGGAAATCTCACTGAGTTTAATGGACTTTTTTTGCATACCATGTAAGCACTGTGCATATGTACCCCTATTAACGAAACCAACATTTTCCTTTACTGTCCAACTTTATTGATAGGCTAGTTGTGTAGACATGGTAAGAATTTTAAACAGAACAGTGATCTCTCTCTCTCTCTTGACTCTCTGATGCAGTAGTCTTTCATATACCTCAACACCTATTTTGCACCCAAAATCATTTAATCCAATTAAGTTTGCAGCACAGTTTATGTTCCATTTTAACCCCCTGCTGACTGCCATCTAGGAACTTCAACATGTCCTGCAACAAACACCTTTTTATTTCCCCCTTTAATTTTTTTCAAGCTGAACATCCAAGCCCCATGAAGAGTTCTGGAAAGATTTCATGATACTGCATAATACATTGGATGGTCCTAACAAAACAAGTTACATGATTAAATGACAGCTTTGGGAAGTTTTCTGTAACTGAGATGGCTACTTCTAAGGCTTTAAACTGAAGTACTGCTTACGTGGAATACATAAACCTGATAACCCATTCAGTCCACAGGCCAGAATTGCACTGGGTCCTTGAGAAGCAGGTGCCCCATAAATACTACACACAACCCTTTGACAGTTCCTTTCTTTTCATATCTGCCTTACATCCACAGTGCTGGCACTAGGATGGATCCAGTGCAAAATTTCCTCCTGCACAAGAGGAAATGCAGAAAAAGACCGCAGTAGCCACTTGAGCCAAGTCAAACTTATGTTCCCACTTGTGTTTCTGCTTGTGCAAGCTCTTGAGCAACCAGTTTCTGGGCACTATAATATATACAGAGAAAAGCA
The DNA here is from genome assembly GCA_029375565.1 of Gekko gecko. Lineage (NCBI taxonomy): Eukaryota > Metazoa > Chordata > Lepidosauria > Squamata > Gekkonidae > Gekko > Gekko gecko. The sequence goes on from JAPDNY010000006.1 coordinate 145,579,649, forward strand.
CTAGGTGTTGCAGAAGGCCATAAGCAAACACGTTTCTGCTCATGCATCGCTGGATCCAAGCCATTGTCTCCTATGTCCCCTTATCTCTTCCATTGTCATCTGATGGTTTTGGAGACAATATTTTTCTAACCAAGATTTTTTTGGGCTCCCTTAAAGACTGATAATTTTATTAAGCCATCAGCTCCTAGTACAGTCTTGTCTGCTCTTTAAGGATTCTACAGGACCCTACTGCTTCTACTATAAACACAACCACTCTGTTGGCATTTTAACGATGAAATTAATTTTTTGGAAATCAAGTGATGATGAAGCCCTGCTTTTCACACCAACACCTGCACTGCAATCCTAAGCATGTATACTCAGAAGTAAGTCCCACCAAATTCGATGACAGTTACTCCCTAGTAGGTAGTCCTTAGGATCGCAGCCTTAATCAGCTTACAATATAAGAATGCTGGTAACTCACTTAGATGGCCCGAGAAAGAATCAAAACTCATGGGCAATGGATCTATCAATGCTATTAGTGATCGTTAATGGACACATCTGTGATCAGAGAGTCTGAGTCCCAATCAACCACAGGAGAGAATCTTGATGCCCACCTTGGGAGCTGCCCAGGTACAACTTCTTAGCTGCTACTGGAAATCAAATGTTGATGGACCCTGTTTTCAAGTAAGGCTATTATTTTTTGAGCTGCACAGAATATTTGTGCCTAGGGAAGAGATCTTTGAAACTCAGAGCTTTGCAATGCTTCTCTCGTCAACCCAATTAGTCAGCTACAAATTGACAGAACATTATGTTGGGCATGACTGCCTGTCCCTTTCAGGCCTGTAAAGGTGGGTGGGGGAATCTAAAAGCTCATACTTCATCCTTGCAAAAGCAGCTGCTCTTTTGTATTCACTCTCTCTTTTCTTTTCGGTTTGGAGACTATCTTGTCTCGCCAATCAGATATGGACTCATCTGGCACGCAGTTCCAGGGAAGCAAGCAAGTAAAATAACCCATTGCTAGCAATGCATTTCATTGATTTAATAACAGGATTTTATATAGTGACAGAGAAAGGAGTTCTCTACCCTTATCTCTTATAGCGTTTTGGTTTTTTTTAGTGTGCACAGTGTTTCGCAATCCTGGAATTGTTCGTCTTCAAAATCACCTAGTGATACATGTCCTTAGCATTACTATTTTGGAGATAAAGGAAATGTGGCTCAGAGCGACTTCATAAAGACACCCAGTGAGTTCATGGCCAAGAAGAGATCTGAATCCACGATCTCCATGTCCCAGGCCAACATCCAGATCACTATCAGATCTCATAGCCCAGCAGTGAAATATAAAACAAAGAAGAAAATAGTGGAATGACAATGAACTGTATACTTGTATTGTCCTGGGTGTGGGGACCTCACCCTTCCCTCCCCGATACAAAGCTACCCAGAAACTTAAATCTGACTAAAAATCTAAAAAGAAAAAAAAGAAAAACACCAATAGAGCTTTACTCCACCTTCATGACTTTCCCCATGAAAGAAAAAAAAGGATAAACATTCATCCAGTGAGAACAAAAAAGCAGGTCTGAAGGATTACCAGAAGTGTAAGCTGGTCAGGCTTTTGGAGGAGAACATTCAGAGCCTGCAGGAGAGGATCACCACCCTTCAAGAAATCAAGGAAGGGGAGGATTTTATTGACAAGAGCCTGGGAACTCTGCAAACACATGAAGAAGAAGGTCAAGGAGAAGAAGGAAGACTCGGTCTCCCTCCTGAGCCTTCTCTCACTTCTACAGTACAAACCCGAGGACGCTGATTAAAACGACACTCCAGTCCACTGGAGCTCAAGAATCGTTTTGAGGTGCTTCAGAGGGTGACAGAGATGAGAGTGGAAGGAGAGCCACAAAGACCTGGAAAAGGGAGTAAAAAGGGCATGGTGCCACATGGAAGTGGAAGGAAACAGAAAGTGGCGGTCGTTGGGGACTCTCTGCTCAGGGGTATGGAACGTAATATGTCCAAGCCAGATCCCCTACTCCGAGAGATGTGTTGCTTACCTGGGGCCAGAATTCAGGATGTTGTAGACCGACAGCCAAAACTGGTAAGACCTACTGATCAATACCCGTGTGCTCTGGTTCATGTGGGACAAATGACACGGCCACAAATACCATCACAAAAATTAAAGAGGACTATGAAGCTCTTGGAAGGCAGCTGAAGGCACAGGTGGTATTCTCTTCTATCCTTCCAGGCACAGGAAGAGGAATGAGAAGAGAACAGACCATACTCAAGGTGAATCGTTGGCTGAGATGGTGGTGCCAGCAGAAGCACTTTGGGTTCTGGGACCATGGGATAAATTTTCTTAGAGAAGGCCTTCTAGCACATGATGGACTTCACCACTCAAGGTCAGGGAAGAAAATGTTTGGAAAGAACCTGGAGAGCTTAATCAGGAGAGCTTTAAACTGAAGCCGCAAGGGGAAGGGGATGCTCAACATGGGGACTTCAATGAAGAAGTGGAAACAGTGGGAGCCCACCTGGGTAGGACAGGTCAAACAAAGGTACAAGGCTACAAGTGCCTATATACCAATGTCCATAGTATGGGTAATCAGAAGGAAGAGCTCGAGATTATTTTGCAAACAGAGGGCTATGATATAATAGGAATCACTGAGACTTGGTGGGATGATTCTCATGAGTGGAATGTGGTAGTGGATGAGTATGAGTTGTTCAAGAAAAACTGGAAGGATAGAAGAGGAGGTGGAGTGATGCTGTACGTGAAGAGAAGGCTAGATTGTCAGGAAGTTCTGGAGAATGTGGTTGACAGCCCCTTGGAAAGTATATGGGTGGAAATAAGGAGAGGTAAGACAAAGGGTATTGTTGTTGGAGTTTGCTATAGACTGCCGGCCCAGGGACAGGAAATGGATGCTGCCCTCCTTGAACAGATTGGTAGAATATCCAGACATCAGAACTTTATAATTATGGGAGACTTCAACTTCCCCGATGTGTGCTGGGAGACAGGCTCAACAAAGCGACAAGAATCATGCAACTTTCTGGCCTGCCTGGCCGACAACTTCCTTTTTCAAATGGTGGAGGAAGCTCCAAGGGGCTCAGCCATACTGGACTTAATATTAACAGGGAAGAATTGGTAGACAGGGGACCTTAGGGGGAAGTGACCATGTCCTCCTTGAACTCCAGTTGCTGTGGGGGGATCAAGGAAGTTCATAGCCAGACTAGTAAGTTAGATTTTCATAGGGCCGACTTCAACAAACTCACAGGCTTGATGGGAGTCATTCCATAGGGGAGCATGCTGGAAGGGAAAGGAGTGAGTGAAGGGTGGGCTCTTCTCAAATATGAGCTTTTGCAAGCTCTAGCCCTCACTGTTCCAGCAAGATGGAAACATGGTAAGGACTCAAGGAAACCAATGTGGATGAACCAAGAGCTCCAGAATAAGCTACAGGAGAAAAAGAAAATGTTCAGAAAATGGAGGGAAGGTCAGACCTCTAAATGGGCACATCTGTATGAGGAGTATATGAGAGTTACTAGGTACTACAGATCAGCCATCAGAGAAATCAACGCTTAGTATGAGTTGAGTCTGGCCAGGGGGGTTCACTACAATAAGAAAAACTTCTACAGACATGTGAGAAGCAAATGCAAGGTAAAAGAGGCAATTGGACTGCTTTTGGGAGTAGAAGGAGTAGAAGGAGAAACTCTGATGGAGGCCTGTTTTCTCCCTGAAGAACTTGAGCCCATCTAGAGATGGTAGAGAACATGACAGGACACCTGAGTGTCCAGTTGACATTGACAGATAGGTTCTGGAGAGGCACCTGGCTAACACTGGATGAATACAAATCCCCTGGGCCTGATGGTGTGCACCCAAGAGAGCTCAAAGAACTTTCTAATGAACTTGCAGAGCCTCTGTCCATCATCTTCAAGGCCTCCTGGAGGACTGGGGATATGCCACAAGATTGGAAAGGAGCGAATGTTATCCCAATCTTTAAGAAAGGGAAGAAGGATGACCCGGGAAACTACAGGCCCGTCAGTGTGACTTCTGTTGCTGGGAAGATAATAGAGCAGATTTTAAAGGGATTGATCTGTAAGCATCTGAAGGACCACTTAGTGATCTGAGGAAGTCAGCATGGTTTGTTCCCAATAGATCTTGTCAAACCAACCTGATTTCCTTCTTTGATTGTACAACAAGCTTACTGGGTCATGGGAATTCTGTTGATGTGATTTACCTGGATTTCAGTAAAGCTTTTGATAAAGTTCCCCATGACACTCTGATGGGAAAACTGGAAGACTGTGGACTGGACTATAGGACAGTTCAGTGGATAGGGAACTGGTTAGAGGACCGTACCCAAAGAGCGGTGTTCAATGGCGTTTCATCAGATTGGAGGGAGGTGTCCAGTGGGATGCCGCAGGGCTCGGTTTTGGGCCTGATACTTTTCAATATTTTTATCAATGATCTGGATGAAGGGGTAGAAGGGCTACTCATTAAATTTGCTGATTATAACAAAGTGGGAGGAGTAGCAAACACCCAAGAAGATAGAGTTTAAATTCAACAAGACCTGAATACGCTGGAGAAGTGGGCAGTTGCGAACAGGATGCAATTCAACAAAGATAAATGTACAGTATTACATCTGGACCACAAAAATGTTAAGCACAAATACTGGATGGGGAATATGTTTCTAGGGAGTAGTGCATGTGAAAGAGATCTTGGGGTAAGAGTAGACTGTAAACGAAATATGAGCAGTCAGTGTGATGTGGTGGCAAAAAAGGCTAATTCAGTCTTGGGTTGTATTAAAAGGGCCATAGCATCGAAATCGCAGGAGGTCATAGCCCCTCTGTATACTGCCTTGGTCAGGCCACACTTGAGTACTATGTGCAGTTCTGGAGGCCTCACTTCAAAAAGGATGTGGGCAAGATTGAGAGGGTGCAGAAGAGAGTGGTGAGGATGATCAGGGGTCTGGAGACTGAGCCCTACGAGGAAAGGCTAAGACCCTTGGGAATGTTTAGTTTGGAGAAGAGGAGATTGAGGGGGGACATGATTGCTCTCTTTAAATATTTGAAAGGCTGTCATTTGGAGGAGGGCAAGGAGCTGTTCCAGTTGGCAGCAGAGGATAGGACCTGAAGCAATGGGTTTAAATTACATGCAAAAAGGTATTGGCTGGATACTGGGAAAGACTTTTTCACGGTCAGAGTAACCTAGGGAGGTGGTAAGCTCCCTTTCACTGGCAGCTTTCAAGAAGAGGCTGGATGAATATTTGTCAGAGATGCTTTAGGCTGGTCCTGCATTGGGCAGGGCATTGGACTAGATGGTCTGTATGGCCCCTTCCAACTCTATGATTCTATGATTGCAATACGATCACAATAATCTAGTTGTCTTCTGTTTTTATTTTCTTTGTCTCTGGCTGACATTCCTCAGCCTCAGAAGGCGCTGGTGGTTTTGGTGTTCCCAGACTGCCAGTATGGCGTGCCTTCAAAGTGTTCAGGGCACTGGGCAACCCCGTTGCTGGTGATGGGACCGGTATAGAGAGGTTTGAGGAGGAAAGCACAGGCTGCCCCTGAGACCCTGGGAGCACTGAAGGAGTTGGCACCCTTGTGGCAAACAAGCGGGCCATGTTCTCCAAGGCAGCAGTCTGTCTGTCCATGGCATCCGCAATCCGTCTGGTGGAGGTTTCCATAAGTGTGATGAGTTTGTCCATGTTCTTTGTGGCTTGGCCCATGTGGCTCGCAAGGATGGTGAATTCCTCCTTGCGCGCACTGTTCTCCCTGCTTTGGGCAAGTTCAGAGGCCTCCCTGTGTTTTGAGTGCAAATCAGACAGAGCACTCACTAGTCTGTCGCCCACTTGCGAAATGGCATCCACAAGGTCCGAGGTAGCATCTGTCTGTTTCCTCTGCTTCCGATTCCAGTGGTTGCTTGCTCTATCAGCATCGACCGGGGATGCCCTAGGGAAGGAGCTTGATGGGCCTGTTACGGAACAAACCCAAGAAATTAACACGATGGCAACATTATCCGAAGTATTAAATAGCATTAGACTGTTTTCATTGCACTGTTTTCTAATTGTGTAACCTGGCTGTGCTGCATTGTTGTATATATTATACTGCTTTTACCGCGTCATTCTCCAATTTTCTAATCCAGTTTTATTACATTGTTTATGTATTGCATTGTCATTTTTGCATTATTTTCTAATTTTGTAATCCAGGTTTAATGCACTGTTTGTATATATTATACTGTTTTATTTCATGGTTTTGTTTAATTGTGCAACCTGCCTGGAATCTTAGCAAGACTCTAAATGAGGCAAATAAATCTACAGGGTTTATTTTCAGCCAGAGCTCACTAGAGGTAGCTCTGGAACATGTCAAATAATGAGAATCCCTCTAAGCATATACAGAGCTCCTTTCCCTTAACCACTGAGTAAGTACAACCTTGTACATGAGCTTCCAGGGCAGAAGATTAAGTTTCACATAGGGCTGCATGCCACATCTTTTACCTTCTGGGGAAAATTAAGCACAGTCTAAGTAATCATCTTGATTTAACCCAGGCCTCCATATTGCCAGAAAACATATCAAGGACTAAGTCTGAAATTTTAACTTTCTCTGCTCACCTGAATTTGCAGAATGACCTTCTCCTCTAGCATTGGGAAAGTTGGGTGAAACATCATCACCTGCCAGAATACTGTCTTCTTCATGCTGTTCCCACTTCCACTGTGCATTCATCGGATCAGAATCCACTCGAGCATCCTGAAAGTAGCCATTGGAGTCATCAGTAGGCTCTGGAATGGAGGCCTCATCATCATCAGAAACAAGAACTACACTGAGTTTTTCGTTCTTCTCCTGCTCCAGCCCCAGCTTTTGTGCCTCTCGATTCCTCCGATCTATCGAGAGGGAAACTTTGGAAACCACAAGGCCCTTGTGCATGCACAGAAAGCTGTTCAAGAAATCAAAGAACGGCAGGGCACGTTGCCCACTCACAGAGGAGTTATTGCCACAGACGATGGCCTTGTAGCCTCGTCGTAGTTCCTTGGCACGTAGGCGGCACTGCTTCATATCCCGATCATAGCCGTATTCCCGCATGCGATCGGAGATCCACTCATACTGGGCTTCATTGCGGAAGTTGGTGGCCAATGAGGCTTGGACTTGGTCGTCGCCCCAGATCTCAATAAAGGTTCGTATTTCCTCATCAGGCCAGTAGGGATTGCGGTGGCGAATGCTCTTTCGAGGAGCAAATGGCTGCATGCTCATATTCTCTCTTGACAGCTGGTGTTGGTCACATAGTAGACTTTTGGTACTTGTTCCTGTGGATGCCAAGGGATGTTTTGTGGATGCAAAATATGCAGACCGGAGATTGCCTAGTTCTTGCAAGTTACTCTGCAGATTCTTTAAGAGCTCATCATTACCAGCCATTATTTTATTTCTGCCTTTGCTGCCAAACAAAGAAAACCAGAACAGTTAAAATTCCACTGGCCAAGCAAGGAAGACTATTTCATCTTTTAAGCAATTTTCTGACCTTCGTGGAACTATTTGCCAAGTAATGCTGGTCAAATAGACAATTATTTGAGTTTAATAATTCACTTTACATGGCTGAGAGGAATTACCGTGAAGGAGAACGAGGACAAGATCCCTTTTAAAAGGACATCTCCCTACAGCCCTGACCTGCATAGCTGAGGCAAGCCCGATTTCGTCAGATTTCGGAAGCTAAGCAGGGTTGACTCTGGCAAGTACTTGGATGGGAGACCTCCTTGAAATACCAGAGGTGGGAGCAGGCTTTATTCAGCCACCTTTCTGAATATCCTCCAGGCCCCTGGTAGTGGTCAGTCAACTGGAAGTCGCCATGACTTCTAGGTGCACACACACTAACATATGAAAAATAAGATAAACCAACAAAAATAGGACATCTTCCTATTATCAAACTGTTAGTAAAGACACACATACTACTTCCCAAGGTGCCTTCTATCACCATAGAGAAGAACTGCTGCCTGTCTAGAAAACAGTAGGATACAGTATAGCCTAAAATTTCAAGCATAATTTACATAAATGGATCTCCATTTTCAAAGACTTCACAGTTTTTCTCACACTGGATGAGCTTCTCCAGGACACTGTCATAAGATGAACATTTGCCCTGGCTGTCTGATGGTATGGATTCAATCTGTTTCTTATGAATTTTAAGCTAGAGGAACTGGTGCAGTTTAAGAATCTACATGCTCATTCTACAGGTTTACTTCCTAGTGAGTTCAGTGGGACTTAAACATGCACAGTCCTTGTGGAACCCACTGAATGATAAACATAAATTACTATGAGGAAGCAAGTGTTGGAGTTGCACAGAAGTCTTGGTTGGGCTGCTAAGTACATGTGGAAGTTCCAATGAAACCCCTCCCATTTACTTCTCAGGACATATATTTAGGGTGTCAGACATTCAGAACAACAAGAAAAAAAGAAACCTCTGATGCACTGCCAGATCACCCAGCCATGTTTTCAGCTATTCACAAAACCTCCCCCACCCAGATGTTAGTTAATGCAAGCAATTAGATGACAAACAGACTTAGCTAATAATGATCCTAGTTATAAAGAATCTCTCTAGGGATAATATACTAAATTAAAAGGATCTGCTCCCTCTGGATATGCAACAAATACATCCAGTGAGTGTCTCTGGCCTGGTTTTCACCTAAGTAGTAAATCTGTACCTAATGTTACCACTTTAGGCTGCAAATGGGAGTTCACGTGAACGAATGCACCTCCATACCATTACGATATCTCACAGAAGACATTCACGTCAAGCAGAAAGTTGGAATCTTTATGCTTGTCCTCCCATTTTCTATGTGCTAGGAGGGTTTTTTTGCAATCACATGAGCTCCCACCTGCAACCTAAAGTGATACGCCCAGATACATGTTTGCTACCTCTGTGAGAATAGGCCTATAGCCTCCAGTATCGCTCAGGATCTATGAAAGTATAAAATCACAATACTAGCAGCAGAGGTGAACACAGATACTTGATGACAAAGGGAAACACATACATACACACAACCATCAAGCTCCTCTTCTGAATGCACAAATGCAAGCAAAGCTAGGTTTTTCTCATCAACTGTGTGTATAGCCACCTAATCAGAGTCTGTATAGATCCTGACCTTCCTGCAAGAGGCCATTCTGTACAGAGGGTCTCTATACTCACTCCAACTGTCTTACGATCACTGTTTTCCACTCAGAATCTCTGTTTAGGGATCCCCCCAAGTTCTTCCTAGCTCTTGGTTCATAGAGAGACCAGTATGTGGGTTTGCAAACCAGATCTGAGAAGGACAAAAAGCAAGTCGGCTTGCCCACCCAAAACACAAGCTCTTCCCTCCAAGCAGCAACCTGCTTAAAGTCAAGGGGCAGAAGAAGAGCAGATACAAAACATGGCAGTCCATGTCAATAAATCAAATTTTAAAAACACCAGATCTTTACGCAGTCCGACTGAAGCAAGGATAATTGCACCCACAGGGTCAGCAGTAGTGTAGCACCGATCACTTTAAACCTGGGATTTGAGGGGGAAATGCATGTAAAAGAACAACTCTGGGACATCTCCCATCTCTTCCTGCTCCCTCTTGCTACCCCCAAGAAAGTCCCCCCAACAGTGGAATTCCTCCTGGCCCAGCTTCCGAGGAAATCTCTAGATGCTTTGCAATGTTAGGGGGACAATGATCTATTTCCACAAGTCTCCCGACCCTCCCCTATCCGGCTTCCCTAAAAGCTCTGCTGCTCCCCTACCACAGTCGCACACTTACTTGCAAGTTCCCGGCTCGCTCGTGAGCATGCAGGCCGCCTCCGATTGGGTACTGGCATGACGAGCACGCCCTCCACCCAATCAAAGGTGGCTACAAGGAGGCAGGCCGAAGCAGAGGAAGAAGGCGGGGAACGAGCACTCAATCAGGAAGATGGGGAGGGGTAAAAGTCGAGCGTGTGATCGACAGACGGAGCCTCGAATCAGAGGGCGAAGCATGGGAAAGGGCTGGGGAGGGGAGTTTGAAAAAATATAAAACGATTTGCAAAGGCTTGAAGGTCTAAATAAGTTACACGGGGCTGAAAGGGGGCTTTAAGAGGAGTGTTGTAGGAGCGGTCCAGCAAGAAGATATGTGCAGTGGAACTAAAAGAGGGAATCTCTTTGGCATGAAATAATAGCTATATATTTACCTTGCACATCCAGTGCATTTGCGGTGAGCTGGAGCAAAGCTGCGAAATTCAGCAAACAGCCTGGGAAATGAGTCTGCAACGTGAACCGTCCCGGGGGCAGGCAGGGCTTGCAATTCGAATAACTTTCTCCTTCCCACCATGCTGAGAGAGCCATGTGACCACTAGCCCGGGGTTCTGGCCACTCCGGGGGTGGGGCTCCGTCTACGCGAACGGCGAGGAGAGGCGAGGGTCACTCCGGAGTTAATCCTCTTTGTCGGTCTTTGTTCGCGGTTGTCGATCTGCCGGAGGAAGGCATGCGAGGCTGGCGCTCTTCTGCGCTGGAAACTCTTCGCTAGGCTTTAGATTTCCTTTTGCGCGCCTCAACACTTTTCTGAAAGGTATTACTCCCCCCCCTTCCCGGGTTCTTAGAACAACTTTCGTGTATTCTGCTTACTCGGACTGTCTTTGGGCAGCCCTGTCCGTAAAACGCTACACAGGCACAAAGCAGTATACAAAAAATCAACAACGGAAAACAGTCAGAAATTCAAGGTGATCAGCATCCTGGCGTAATGTGCGTGCGTGAGAGACAGCGTGCATAATATATTCTGACGAGATAGTAACTTTTAGCTAAAAAAAATGGAGTCATCAGTTTACGGGAAAACTCAAAGGAATTTTATTTAATGCCACTGGAATAGTATTCAAGGGACTAACAAACTGCATGGAAGCTGTTGTCCAAAGCATAATTTTCAAAGTGCCCAATTTACAACTCAGGAAAAAGGACTCCAGGGATGACATTTGATATCTAGTACATTTTTCTCCCCAGAACTCAGCCTACACACCTGTTCTGCCCTGTAGAGCGGGCCACGATGAGAGGGAATGACTGGCCCAAGGTCAGCCAGTGAGTTTTGTGGCCCAGTGGCAGTTTGAACTTGGATCTCCCAGACTCCAGCCTTTAACTTTAATTACTACACCAAGGTGGATGAGAGTCCTATTCCTCTACTGGAGAATTCCACTAAGGCTCTTGGGGAGTAAACACAGGAGAATCTGGTGGGACTGGTTCTTGAATAAGCACGTACACCACCAAGCTGTACAAGATCAGGGAATGTGGAAGAATGACCTAAAGTGCCTCATTGTTAGCTGCTGGAGAGCAGTTGGCAGGTGACGGCTGTTTCTGCAGGCCCGCTTATGGGCTTTTCTGTGCTCTCTGGCAACTGTTTGAAAGACAAAGCTGTGCTACATGGACCACTGTGTTGGATCTAATCAGCTTTTCCATGGGTGAAAAGGGAGGACTGTCTTGACCACCCAGAAAGGTTCTCCTAGGGCATATGGGACCTGCAAGGGCAAAAGCCATGTGGAGTGGGGTCAGGCCCAGCAGGAATCTTAAACTTGGCTTGGTCCCCATGTTCAGCTATGGAACATGTTAGTGCATCACAGATACAGCATAGGAAGCTGCCTTATACTGACTCAGAGCATCGGTATAGCAAAGTATTGTCTATTCAGACTGGCAGCAGCTCTCTAGGGGCTAAGATGGCTTTCCCATCACCTCTTACTTGATTTTTTTTAACTAGGACCTTCTGTATGAAAAAATGGCCCCACCCCATGGCACAACAGTACACACTTGTGTCCAACCTATGAAGTATTTATGAACAAACAAACCAATCCTATCTACACAAGATAGGCAAAATGTTTGGCTGTGTTCAGTTTGATTTGGGGCCTAGTCCTCTCCAGAGGTTCTTCAGATCATTGTAGCAAACTGGCTGCAGTCTCCAAGTCATTGCTGAAGTTGCAGCAGACCATGTGAAATGAGATGATATTCAAGCCTGTGCATTAGATGTTTCCTCAGTAAACATGGATCAGGCAACTTTTGGTAACACACTCCCTTTCTCTATTCTTTAGGGACTTACCGGATCAAAGAGAACAGGATCATATTCTTATAACTGGAAGCGTGGGGGCTTGCCATGTTTTTTAATAGTACAAGTTGTTGGTGTGGCAGAACTATAGGTTAGTTCCCCTTCAAGAATAAAACAAACTTTTTTGTGTGTGTATGCAGCTGTATCATTTGTGCAACTTGTTTTTTTTTTAAAAAAACAAACCTCTACTTAGTTTGGTAATCTATGTTGATTGGGTTTAAGGGAACCACAGATATTTCTGTTTGATTACTCTTTCATTGTTTTGTGAGAATATTTTAAAGTTAATTTTAAAGTTAATACTCCAAAATCAGATATAAACCCTATTAATTTTGCAAGTACTGAAGCACTCCAAAGAAACATTGTATTTTGGAATTCTAAAACTGCCGTATGATGCTACAGAGCTCTCAGAATGGCATGCCTTAATACAACAACAAAAACTCAGTATAAAAAGAAGAAAATTAAGATCAAGTAACCTAAAACTATATAACTAATAACATATACAGCAGCAGTGGCTTTTATGAAAGATCTAGGATGGGCAATTAGGTTTGGGAAATTCTGAAACTAAGTAATTTATTTGATGGAAGTGAGTGGAGAAATCTTTTAAAACAGTTTCTGGAATAATATCTTTGAAAAGGCAGCAAATAAGGCTGCTTAAGTATGGCAATAATTTTATAATCTTTGTTGGAACTTTTCTTTTTAAATTGAGCTCAGCAATCCATTTTCAAAATATAGGTTAAAATAAATTTGCATTTAGTTTATTTAAATATTAGTCTCCTTTTTCCATATGAGGGACACAAAAACAGTTTAATACCATAAAATGCACAGGAGAAAAACATGAACAACTTAATTTTTATTTTACCAAAAAAAAATTACACTAGTGGATATTTTATCACAGAGCATTAGAGAATATATGAAGTCTAACCCCAAACAATTTAAACAACACAACTTATCTGGCCTTTTATAAATAAGCAGCTAAACAAAGAAAAAGACCAAAGAGGAATGTGGGAATGAAATAAAAAGCCATGAGCCACAGAATGCTGAGGAAGCAATGACAACAGTCCTGCCCTTGAGGCACATCAGGTATCCTCATATGTGTTTCACTGTATTGTCCATCCTTGTGGACTTGCTGACCACCGGCCTCTGGTTGCAGAGTGGGCAAGGTGTGAGACTGCATTTCCTCCAAACTCTCCATTTGGCTGATCTCTATTTGAGAGGCTTATTAGCTGCTGTTGAGGTGCTGTCAGGTTATGACAGAAGGTATCTTCCTGTGTGAGAGACAGTCTTCTCTCTCCCTTCTGTCCCTCTGTAACTTGCAGCTCATTATCCCCACTTTCTGTGTTATTGTGACAACATGTGGACTCATTCGGGAGACTTTGGTTGATGACTTCATTTTTCCTAGCTCTCAGATGTGAAAGCCATTCTTCTGCACTGAGGTCATGTTGCAGTCCAGTGGAAACATGAAAGAGTCTACTGCAAGTCAAAGGGAAGGGAGGAAGACGATCTTACATGTGTTTAGCAGATAGAAGATGTTGCTACTTTTTATATCTTAACCCTCCACTGCCTCTAGGTACATTTCCTGTCAGTTTACAGTATAAGAAACATGCATCTGGTAGTTATTTGCAAGAAATTCAGACATCTTTCCTAAAGGCAGTATTTTTGCAGTGGTTATAGCACGTTTCAGGTGTTATGTTTGGCAGTATCCAACCATGCTTACTGGCAGCAAACACTACCCACAGTCTTCCCCAATATGTATGGTCACTGTCATTTGAATAAGGCACTGCACCTTTTTCAGGCTGAAGGTACGTGCAGTGCTTTATTTAGAAGAAATGGCAACCACATGTATTGGGAGGGTCATACGCAGAGTATGCTCTGGGTATCCACAGCTGAATATCCCCATTGGTAACAACTGGAAAGGTCTTCAGTGGTCCTCGCGTTCTTCCCCCACCTAGTTTTTCTGAGTGTGGGTTCCCAATGGAAATGGGTAGTTCTTGTGATATCACACAATCAATTCACAATCACAATTTTTTTTTAAAAAAAGATGCAGTTCCCATGGCGATGGAAAGTGCCATCAAGTCACTGCTGAGTTATGGTGACCCCCATAGGGTTTTCAGAGGTGGTTTTGCCATTGGCTTCCTCCATGTCATGCCCATGGTCTTCCTTGGAGGTCTCTCATCCAAATACTGGCTAAGGCCAGCCCTGCTTAGCTTCCAAGATCTGACAAGATCAGGCTAGCCTGGGCTATCCGGGTTCTAATATTCACATTTAAAACACAGCCTATAGATGATATATTCTGTACCAACTACCCTCTGGAACAGGATGCTCTCACATGCCTGCCTGCCTGTGACACATGAAGGCTTCTGCCACACCTCACTCTGGGAGGCCTTTCCATAGCCGTAGTGTTCAAGACACCAGTGCCAAAGTACTTGGTTAGAAAGGCCAGAGATAGTAAACAGCAACAGAGTGACTTTTTGCCTTTGTGTTTTAAGCGCTTAGAAAATTGTGCCTTCTCCCATTTCAGCACTGATAGTAATCACTACTGCTATTTTTCAAGGGAGGAATATGATTTCTCCCTGCAGCAAGGACATCCTTTGGTAGCAAAAGTGTCCCCCCTTTCCATTATGTGTGGAATGGATATCATGTTCTTGTCTTTGGATCATGAATTGTGGGACCGTTGTAACCCTTGTCGCAGAACCTTGTTATTCTGAAGGATTGTATATAACTGATGTCCTACAGTATAGCATTATACCAGCCTCCATTGTGATTCTACAAAGGCTAAAATGTGCTTGGGAATGCAGTCGCTTGCATTCATTGATCATTGAGATAAAGCCATAGCTGCTGGGGTGTACTACATTTGTTCCTACCACTGTATCTTTTCCAAATCCAACTATTGGACTTGAAGAGAGGGAAAAAATCCAGCTTTTTCAATATGCTGTGAAGCTAAGAGCTCTGCTAACATATGCTGAGCAATGAGATTACAGTATCTGGGAGCTGCATTTTCAAGATGCACTGGAAAATATACAGATCTGTGTGGATGAAAGCTTCACTATTTTTCCAGTGGTGTGCGGCAGTTCATATTAGTAAAATGTACCTTTCAGTTAACGACACACAGACCTAGTAATAGGTTATTTTTTAAAAAAATGATTCACTGTGATGAAAGTTGGGGATAGCAAAATTATGCTCTCTGGGAATCTCCCACCCAAAGCAACTGCTTCAGTTTGCTTCATGGTAACAAGAGAGGAAGTCCTCCGTCTGATGGACAATTTAAAAACTAATAAATCACCAGGCCCGGATGGCATTCATCCGAGAGTTCTGAAAGAACTCAAATGTGAACTTGTGGATCTCCTGACAAAAATATGTAACCTTTCTTTAAAATCTGCCTCCATTCCTGAGGACTGGAAGGTAGCTAATGTCACTCCCATCTTTAAAAAGGGCTCCAGGGGAGATCCGGGAAATTACAGGCCAGTCAGTCTGACATCGATACCGGGTAAGTTGGTGGAAACTGTTCTTAAGGAAAGAATTAGTAGGCACATTGATGAACAAAAACTATTGAGGCAGACTCAGCATGGGTTCTGTAAGGGAAGATCTTGTCTCACTAACCTGTTAGTGTTTTTTGAGGGAGTGAACAAACATGTGGACAAGGGGGACCCAATAGATATTATTTACCTTGACTTCCAGAAAGCTTTTGATACAGTTCCTCATCAAAGGCTCCTAAGTAAGCTCAATAGTCATGAGATAAAAGCTCAAGTCCTCTTGTGGATCAAAAATTGGCTTATAAATAGGAAACAGAGAGTGAGTATAAATACCCCGCCCCCCTTTTGCCATCAAGCCACAGTTGATTTATGGTGACCCCATACGGTTTTCAAGGCAAGAGATGTTCAGAGGTGGTTTGCCATTGCCTGCTTCTGTGAACTTGTGGATCTCCTGACAAAAATATGTAATCTTTCATTAAAATCTGCCTCCATTCTTGAGGACTGGAAGGTAGCTAATGCTACTTGCATCTTTAAAAAGGGTTCCAGAGGAGATTCAGGAAATTACAGGCCAGTCAGTCTGACTCTGATACCGGGTAAATGGATGGAAACTGTTATTAAAGAGAGAATTAGCAGGCACGTTGATGAAAAAAAACCTATTGAGGAAGACTCAACATGGGTTTTGTAAGGAAAGATCTTGTCTCACTAACCTGTTTAGTGTTCTTTGAGGGAGTGAACAAACATGTGGACAAGGGGGACCCAATAGATGTTGTTTACCTTGACTTCCAGAAAGCTTTCAATAAAGTTCCTCATCAAAGGCTCCTAAATAAGCTCAATAGTCACAGGATAAAAGGACAAGTCCTTTTGTGGATCAAAAACTGACTAATTAATAGGAAACAGAGAGTGAGTATAAATAGGAAATTTTCTCAGTGGAGGGTGGTAAGTAGTGGGACGCCACAGGGATCAGTACTCAGTCCGATGCTTTTTAACTTGTTTGTTAATGATTTGGAGTTGGGAGTAAGCAGTAAAGTGGCTAAATTTGCAGATGACACGAAGTTGTTCAGGGTGGTGAGAACCATGGAGGATCGTGAGGCACTCCAAAGGGATCTGTCGAGTATGAGTGAGTAGGTGTCAATGTGGCAAATGGGGTTCAATGTGGCCAAGTGCAAGGTGATGCACATTGGAGCCAAAAATTCTAACTATAAATACAGGTTGATGGGGTCTGAACTGGCAGAGATTGACCAAGAGAGAGATCTTGGAGTCGTAGTAGATAACTCATTGAATATGTCGAGACAGTGTGTGACTGCAGTAAAAAAAGGCCAGTGCTATGCTGCAGATTACTAGGAAGGGAAGTAAAAAATCAGCCAGTATCATAATTCCCCTGTATAAATCAATGGTGCAACCTGATCTGGAGTACTGTGTACTACACCTCAAAAAGGATATTATAGAATTAGAAAAAGTACAGAAAAGGGTAACTAGAATGATCAAAGGGTTGGAACACTTTCCCTATGAAGAAAGGTTAAAGTGCTTGGGGCTCTTCAGCCTGGAGAAACGACGGCTGAGGGGTGACATGATCGAGGGTTATAAGATTATGCATGGGATAGAGCAGGTAGAGAAAGAAGTACTTTTCTCCCTTCTCACAATACAAGAACTCGTGGGCACTCCATGAAATTGCTGAGCCATCGAGTTAGAACAGATAAAAGGAAGTATTTCTTCACCCAAAGAGTGAATAACATATGGAATTCACTGGCACAGGAGGTGGTGGCAGCTACAAACATGGATGGCTTCAAGAGGGAATTAGATAAGCATATGGAGCAGAGGTCCATCAGTGGCTATTAAACACAAGTTATAGATAGGAACTCTCAGTCTTGGGCAAGTGATGCACTGTATTCTTGGTGCTTGGGGGGGGGGGGATGACAACAGTGAGAGGGCTTCTAGTGTCCTCCTGATGGCACCTGGTATTTTTGGCCACTGTGTGAGAGAGTGTTGGACTGGATGGGCCATTGGCCTGATCCAACATTGGCTTCTCTTATATTCTTATGTTCTTATATCATGACCTTGGTATTCCTTGGAGGTCTCCTATCCAAATATTAGCCCTGTGTAGCAGAAAAACTGTGGAAGACCACCATAAGTCAAGGAGGCAAGTGGTGAACCACACAGCCTTTCTCCATGTGAATGGCAGTCTCGGGGCAGCAGGGGGTTAAATTCTCCCCAATTGGAGAGCACCTGGTGGTGGGAATACAATATAGGAGTGGGCGAGGTCTCTGGGTAGGGTGGCGGCAAGCTACAGAGAAGGCTTCTTGGCTCCAGCTCGGTGTTTTTTTTGGACTGCCTAACATCTGGAGGAGACTTCCCATCCAATACAGGTTACAGGGAGGGGTGAAAAAGTATTATTGTTTATTTATTTTGTGTGCTGAATAAAGTTGCATCCTTTGTTCCAGTTGTTTGTTGGAATCAGTCCGAACGATGGGTAATACACCCGGGGAGATGCTGCTCAGCTTCTGAGATCTGATATCAGAGTAGCCGGTGTATCCAGGTCAGGGCATAACCTGTCTTACCAGATTGCTATTGTGAGAATAAATGGAGGAAAGGTGAGTGATGCAAACCACTTTGTGTCCCCATTGAGGAGAAAGGTGGAGTATAAATTAAAATAAAGTAAATAAAGGAAGACATTGCTTACAGTGAAGGAGCCCTTGATCTCCTTGAGTTTGGTGCAGTGGTTAAGAGCCTCAACAGGGTTGTGTCACCCTGAGCTCCTTGGAGGAAGGGTAGGATAAAATGCAGTTGAGAGGGAAAGGAAGGATCAGACAAAGAGAGAATAGCTGGAGAAGTAGAACTGAGAGATGAAAGAAGAGAAAAAATCAAAACAGAGGAAAGTCTGAAGTAATTTATAGGGAAGCAAACAACTGAACTGGGTTTGTGCTGGACAGCTCTCAGGGCATCTAAGGGTTGAAATGTGACTAATAAGCAGTAAAGTGATTCACATTTTGAATTTAAGGAATCCAGACCTCTTTTTAGCAAGTTTACACATGCACATTTGTAACTGGCTTACTGTGGCACAAGGAGCTTATTTTGTTCTTTAAATGACATATGTCCTTTTGCCACACACTCAGTAGAGATAGATAAAGATGGGTAGCCATGTCTGTAGCACCTTGAAGACTAACAAAATTTATGGCAGGGTATGAGCTTTCGTGAGTCACTGCTCATTTCTTCAGATCTCTTCTACCATGCACTCAAGACAGTGTCCCAAAGATTACATCAAAACAGTTTAAACATGAGGACATACCTGAATAGGGATAGACTGTCTGCTATTAATCATAAATTTGAAACAGTCATGGGAGGGGTATGTTCCATGACAGGTAGGGTAGTGAGACTATTGGGCTAGATTCAGGAAGACTTGATTTTGAATCTCTCCTCTGCTCTGGAAGCTCACTTGGTGACCTTTGGCCAGTTACTTTTTATCAGCCTAGCTTGCCTCAGAGGGTTGTTGTGAGAATAAAATGGAGGAGGGAAGAATATTGTTGTAAACGGCTTAGTATGGGGAGAAAGTGTGTTATCATATATATAATTCTCTTGATGCAGAAGCTGAGTGGGTGATTTCAGACCACTCACAGACTTTCAGTGTAACCCTCTCCCCCACCCACTGCCAGCTTGGCTGCTTTCCTGTCAGAATAAACCGTGAAAATGGCTGTCTCTCCTGCTTGGCTCTGCCATGGCTGGCTGCCTACTGAGGTGGGCCAGTGGCTGTCAAACCATGCTCTTCAACTCCCTGCTGTGCAGCTGACTTTCTGGAGATTTCCCACTGTTACAATTGATCTCCAGATGATAGAGATCAGTTCCCCTGGAAAAAATGGCTGATTTGGAGGGTAGACCCTATGGCATTATACCCTGCTGAGTCCTTCCCCTCCCCAAATGCTGCCCTCCACAGAATCTTCCCCCCAAATCTTCAGATATTTCTCTACTCAGAGCTGGCAACCCTACTTTCCCCTCAGTGCCTGTTAGTAGGCTACCAAGCTTGGTTCTGTCAGTAAAAAACCAGGGGGGAGGAGACCAGTGTTTCCTCTAAGCTGAGTTAGCGTGAGCCAGCTCACAGTTTTTTAGCCTCCGGCTCACACATTTTTGTCTCAGCTTAGGAAGGATGGCTCCAGAGCAAACTAATTTACGCAGTAGCCAAATTGCTTGCTCACAACTTTAATGCCAGTAACTTACAAAGTAGAATTTTTGCTTCCAAGACTCCACAGCTTGGAGGGAGCATTGGAGGAGACCCTTTCTATGCCTATTTTGGCCTTTGGGAGAAAAAGACAAAGGAATGAAGCCCTTTCCAGACCTTTGTGGGGAACTCATTGAGGCCAGTCCTGAGGCTAGGGTTGCCAGCTCCAGGTTGGGAAAATCCTGGAGATTTTATGCTGACGTCTATGGAAGCCAGGGTTTGGGGAGGCGAGAAGCCTCAGCTGAATAGAATGCCATAGAGCCCACCCTCCAAAGCAGTTATTTTCTCCAGGGGGGGAAAGAGATCTGTTGTCTGGAGTTCAGTTGTGATACCAGGAGATACCACAGACAGTGTGGCATAGCACTTAGCACTTCAGAACAGGGTCTGCCAGACCCAGGTTCTTGCTGTGGAAGCTGAGTGGGTGATTTTGGACCAATCACAGATTTTCAGCTTAACCTATCTCACAAGGGTGTTGTGCAAGTCAAAAGGGGAAGAGGAGAATGACATAAACTGCTTTGGTCCCCATTGCAGATAAAGACTGTACTTTTCTTCCTGGGGAACCATTGTCGTCAATCTCCAGGTGAGGGCTGGAGATCACTTAGAATTACAACTGCTCTCCAAGAGGGGGGGATGAGATGGAAAACTGAAGTCAGAGGGGTAGATGCTTGGCTGGGAAGGAGATAGGGTTGCCAACTCCAGGTTGGGAAACTCCACCCTCCAAACCAGCCATTTTCTCCTGGGGAACTATTGTTGCCAGTCTCCAGGTGAGGGGTGGAGATCACTCAGAATTACAACTGCAGAAGTCAGGTTGGCTCGGAAGGAGATAGAGTTGCTTGCCAATTACAGGGTGGGAAATGCCTGGAGATGGTGGGGTTTGAGGAGGGGATGGATCTCAGGCAGGTACAATGCCATAGACTCCACCCTCCAAATCCACCCTCCAATTCCTCCCAGGGAATCATTGTTGCCAATCTCCAGGTGAGGGCTGGAGATCACTCAAAATTACAACCGCTCTTCAGGTAGTAGAGATCAGTTCCTCTGGAGAAAATGGTGGACTCTGTGTCATTATATCCTGCTGAGGTCACCACAGCAAATTGGCTCTGAATGCCCAAGGCCGGGGTACTCTCCCAGAGCCTCTTTCTAGAGCTCATATTTATTTCCACAATGGACCTTATTCCTAGTAAATATGCACATGAGAAACAACCAAATGCTTTGTGAAATGGTGATGGCTTATTGTTTTTCTAGAACTCACATAAGTGCTCCTGCATTAGAGCAGAACTCCAAGGGCATGCTTATCCTTGAAGAATTTACAATACCAAAATGGATTTGCAAGCTCAAAGTAAAATCACAGTTCTCAACAGATTTCTTTTTGTAGTTTCTGTAATTGTTGCATGGATATCACATTTTCAGATTTTTTGGGTGGGTCTGCATTCTTTCAGCAAAAAATATGGTTGGACTACTTACTGCTCTGAAAACAGTAATCTGAAGCACCATGTCCAGCCTTGAAAAAAGTTGAAGGACAGATAACAGCCAAGTTGGATTAAATATTCTCTTCAAACACTTAAATTTGAATTCAGAAGGAGTCTGTACTATTTTAATTACACTGATGTTTTCTAATATTACGCTACTATATTAGTAACCAAGCAGTAGAATGCAAATTTATGCCCAAAAGATGACTAGTTTTTTTTGTATCTCTTAACTTGAAGATAATTCAGATATTCTCCAACCAGTTTTTTAAACAGCCTTCCAAAAGAAAACGATACATCAGACAACTTTAAACTGAAGAAACAAAGAGTACCTTGCCAAGCCTGTAGTGTTTGAAATTTCAGAAAGCTAATCCAGCCTCAGATGCAAATATGAACAACAGACTCTCTTGCACTGTATTCTACAGAAGAAATGAAATCTAGTCCAAGTGATTTGGCCAGCGGAGAGACTGTGACCCTCTTTGAATTCTGGGCCTTTGAAGGCTCCTCCTCCTTTGCCAGTTGGGAGTGGTCTTCATTCAGGCTGATTGGGTCTTTTAACTGGATCATTTCATTGTGCTTTGCAGAGAAATCTTCTGACGTCACTCTGTAATAAACCCCACACACCCTGGTCCTGTTCATAGTCCCAGGCTCTTGTTCTGAGTAACATGCAACATACCGCATTGTTGTTTTTCTGTTTCTGATAACAAACAGAATGCCATGAGTTTGGGCTGGATATTTAGGTGGAACAAAAATCTTTAAAAGGCATTGTTGTTATAAAGACATTCCTTAAACAATTTGCTTTGGGAGCTTTTTCAACCATGGTCAGTCAGCTGACAAACTACATGCGAAAGGAAAACAAAGTTTTAGTCCAGTGGCACCTTTAAGACCAACAAAGCTTTATTCAAGGCATAAGCTCTCTTGTGCACACACACTTCTTCAGTGAAACAGGACTTCCTCATCCATTACATATAGGTGTAGGGGGGGGCTAGTTGCCAGGAAGGGCTAGTTAGAGTCAAGATTCATAAGTAACTGGGTGATTATATCTGAGATTGGATTAAAGCAGTTTGTAAGATCTGTGAATAGCAGTAAATTAGCATATAAATACAAGAGTTAACAAACAGATGTGGAAACTAAGTTTGAGTCCAGTGGCATCTCCAAGGCCAACAAAGTTCAATTCTGGTCTAAGGAAGAACTGAGAGACTTAGAATATATATATATATATATATATATATATATACATATACATATATACATACATACACTTCTTCAGAAAAATTGAAACAGATTTCCTCAAATGTTACATATAGGCAGAGAGGGGGAATTAGTTGCCAGGAAGGGTTAATTAGAGTCAAGATGCATAAGTAAATGAGCAATAAATACAGTTAAGATTGGAGTAATGCATTTGGTATGACCTGTGCAGTGTAGCAAATTGGCATACAGATGACAAAAGAGTAAACAACAAATGTGAGAACTAAGTTTGAGTCTAGTGGCACCTTTAAGACCAACAAAGTTTGGGAATAAGTGAGAATTGAGTGACTTAGCATGTGTAGTGAGATAAGAAGCCTGTATCTCTGTTAAGACCTGGGGGTTCTATTGTTCTGCGTGTCATAATAACTTGTAATTCAGCAGTCTCCCATTCCAGTCTGTTTCTGAAATTCCTTTGGAATAAAACAGAAACTTTGAGGTCCTGCCCTGAGTGTCCTGGGGGGTTGAAATGTTCTCCTACAGGTTTCTCAGTTTTGTGATTCATCATGACAAATTTGTGTCCATTTATCCTTTGGCATAGGATTTGGCCTATTGCTTTGGCTTGTTTTTTTTAACAGCTAAAACCATCTTTCTCGGATTGCGGATCAATTTGCAGTTAGAGTCTAAGGTCATATTCAAAGCTGAAAGTAAGGTGAAAAAAACTTGCCTTTATCTTTTCAGCAGACTATTATCACAATGAAGTACTGGCGACCACACTCATTGGTAACTGTTTAATTAGCAATTGCATCAAGTTAATGACTGTCCCTGCAGAAATTTAAGTATTAATCTCTTGGGAACACTAGCAAAACTTACAACATATACATGATTCAACAAATGCAAGTGCCCTGTCATTTGAAAGCAGCCTTAGTAATATTCCCAATAGA
The DNA here is from genome assembly GCA_029375565.1 of Gekko gecko. Classification (NCBI taxonomy): domain Eukaryota; kingdom Metazoa; phylum Chordata; class Lepidosauria; order Squamata; family Gekkonidae; genus Gekko; species Gekko gecko. Next base: position 145,602,926 of record JAPDNY010000006.1, read on the forward strand.
TTCTAATTTTTGAAGATGTTTTAATTGAATCTCTCAGCTGCTCCACCACTGAAAAAGACAAGAATCTTGACATGCTCAAACCAGAACACTGAGTAATAATAATAATACTTTAAAAAAAAATCTCAGACCAAAATGTTGTACTTAAAGAGTCTTGTAGTGCCACCTTGAACAGAATGATATTCTTCTAAGCCCGGTTGGTCTGGTCAATATGATTTCAGTAGGATACTGGTCAGAAAGTAAAAGGGGGTGACTTGGTGGAGGGGTGGCGGGAAAGACTGAATGAACTGGGTAAAAAACTCAAAACATCCGGCAGTTGCCAGACAGGACGTTATGGGGACTGCCCTAGGAAATAACAAATGGTTCAACCTCCCCTAAATATGATTGCAGAAAAATGTTCCCTGACTGCTTTTAAATGCAGACAACTGGATTTTCAGCTAACTTGTTTCCTTTGTGACAATTTGCATATCTCCTTAGAAAAGGGGGGGAGAATTCGGCTCCAGTTATCTGCTTATCGCTTGGAGGGTGGGGAGGAGCAATTAAACCACCTTAAAACCAAATCCACATAATGCGGTGAGATGCCTTAGTGACCTCGGAGTCGCCACTAAATGGCAATCAAATGATGCAGATAGCTGATGCTGAGACAAAGCAATACAAGAGCAGATGCGGAATGAGATGCAGACAGAAATCTGTTAGACAATGTGGGGTCAGTGGCACAATGGCAGGAAAGATCAATGCAGATTGGACTGCAAAGTCTAATAAATGAAATTTCAAATATATTTATTTATTTGGATATTTATACATTGTTTTTCTCCCAACGGGGATCTAAAGCGGCTTACGACATCTTCTCCCCTCCTCCATCTTAACATCACCACAATAGCCCTGTGAGGTAGGTTAGGCTGAGAAAAAGGTAACAGATTCAATGTTAACCAGTGAGCGTCTATGGCAGCCAGAGGACTTGAACCCAGGGCTCCCTGATCCTAGTCAAAGACTCAAAGACTATACGACACCGATTGAAACTGGAATCTTTTCCTTTGTATGTGTAACAATCAAGTTCTTTTGACTGTTGTATTAGAAAATATTACTCTGTTTACACTGAGGGAACTTTATCCAGTTTTGAGCAAATCTAAATACCCCAGGAAATTGAAGAGTTTAGCACTTCTGACTTATGAGAACCAAAATCTTCACCTTTGTAAACAGCTTCAGCAATCGATATATTTCTCAGATTTGTTTAGCCTAAGGTCAGTTGCTAAGGCTACCTGAGAGTAACTCCTATTGAACAGAGCTGAGCTTGTTTCCAATGTGTAAGGTTAGGCTGTTAGGACAATTTTGGTTTCAGCACATAACTCACTGGTAACAACATGAATGTATTTAAACTGACTGGCCATGTCAGCTGAGGTGCCAGAAAGGCTGGGATGGGCCTCCTATGAAATAAGATACTAGAGGGTCTTGAACTGGTGAAGAATGTGATGCAGGGTTTTATCTTAATGAATTAAAACTTGTCTGGTGGACCTTAAAGTCTTAACAAAATAAGTTCTTGTGATTCAAAACTCACTTCATCACGTGCACTGAGGTTGATGCTTTTAGAAGAAGAAGAAGAGGAAGAAGAAGAGATTGGATTTATATCCCACCCTTCACTTGGAGTCTCAGAGTGGCTTACAAACTCCTTTCCCTTCCCCTCCCCATAACAGACACCCTGTGAGGTAGTTGGGGCTGAGAGAGCTCTTTCCAGAACTGTCCTTGAGAGAACAGCTCTGACAGAATTATGACTTGCCCAAGGTCATCCAGGAGCTGCAAGTGGAGGAGTGGGGAATCAAACCCGGCTCTCCATGCACTTAACCACTACAGCAAACTGGCTCTCAACAGTAAGTCTGGGGTGTGGGGAAGTTCATCACCACCCAGTTCTGCCCAAGGAAAGGAGATGAAGGGGATCAGTCACACAAATAGATAAGCTTCTTTAGATCAAGAGGTTGGAACAGATCAAGTGATATTCCATGACTCTCATGCGGCCTGATAGGACAGTATTTGCTGGTCTGAGCAACAAAGAGTCTTTGCTTTTCTGTGTAACTCACTAGGATACACCACAGAGGTTGCTCATTCTGTGTAACTCACTAGGATAAACCACAGAGGTTGCTCATTCAAGCCCTGGAAACTCTGACAATGTGACAGGTTCGATCCCTTAAACTCTTTGCTCTGAAGTGAGTGTCTCCCAGATTTCATTTCTGCTAATTGATCCAAACCATGGGCTCATGGTTGGTCAAATAAGGTCTTTACGTTTGTGAAAAAGTTGGTAGGAAAACAATGTCAATGTAAACATGACATCTATTTATGTTTTCTTAGCAAGGAGGTGCTTAGTAGGTTAAAACAATACACTGCCATTTTCATATGTTGCCATTTTCATGTACCTCAGTGTACCTCAATATAACTAATATGGCCTCCTCTCTACCTCTCTTTCCTCCCATACTTCTTGGATTTCATATATTTAGAGAATTTAGAGAATCAGCTTAATATTTCAGAACTAAAGGGACAGAAAGAGGCATGGTACATGATAATTGAAGCCATGGTATTAATGATATCCCTTAAAGTTCAAAATATCTAACATCACTGCAGACACTTTTAAGTCCATTGCTGTGTGCAAAGTAAGAATTTAGCTACTACCAATGCATCTGATGAATTCTGACTTATGAAAGCTTATGCTGGAGTAAACACTGTCAGTCTTAAAGGCATCTCTGAATGCTGCCTATCTGGAAATACTTTCTTTATGATGCACTGGGGTTTGGAATGAGTCATGAACTTCCATTTGCAATAAGTGGAATAGTGTGTTGTTATAGATGACAGAACAGCTGTGCTGGGCAGTGGACACTTGGTGGTGCTATTTGATATGTTTGGCTTGCGGGGAAACTCAGGTTCCTCAGTGGCAAAATTATACATTATCTAGAGAAAAAATGCCCAATACTGAAACTGCAAAGATCATACGTATAAGCCCCTTTATCTGTAATTTGATCATGTAGCAGGTACTGGATGCTCAAATTCACGTCAGATCTTCCCAAACAGGACAAGATAAGTTTTTTTAAAAAAAAATACTTTAAATTCAGTTCCTCTGATGCACTTGTCTGTTTCCCAGTCTCTGTGTAAATTGGATTTTGTACTAATCCAAAACAACAGCAGTTAACTTCTAAGACAGTCATCATTCAGTCCTCATGGTTTCTGACTGAACACAAAATCAATGCTTATTCTTGTTGCTGAGGTGCCTCCCTCTTATGAAATAAATTCTGCCTAATAATCCCCATGGCAAGAGACTTCCCAAGACCTCACACTGCTAGGAAGTAAATCCCCACTTGCTTAGGGCATGGGCAGTGTTTTGACAAACAACACAGACATGCATCAAATAAACAGAACAGTCTTGAAGGTTTCTGAATATGGATAGGATTCTGCACTTTACAGCCTTATTATTTTGGTCAAATAATGACTTGTTGGGTCTGTGGAATGATATGGTATAGCCTGTTCTTGTCAGATCTCAGAAGCCAAGCAGGGTTGGTGGGTGCTAGGATGGGAGACTGCTAAGGAAAGCTTTGCAGAGGAAGGCAATGGCAAACCACCTCTGCTTAATCACATTGCCCTGGACGTCCATTGCTGGGGTCACTATACATTGGTTTGGGACTCGATGGGACATATCTAAGTACAGAATGGCTTATCACTGATGACAATCCCTCCCCCCTATTATTTTCTTGAGAGGCAGGAAACCAAGGAAAAGTGGGCTTTGGCTCCTGAAAGGTGATACCAAACAATAAGTTTGTTAGTCTTCAAGGTGCCACAAGACTTATTTTGGCTGCAGCAGATGGTCACATGGCTATAGCCTTCAAATTTAGAAACCCTCAAAATTCAGTCTATCAGGACGTTCTATTGCTGACAATTCTTCAACAAAGGAACTTCAGACCCCAACTGAATTAAAACAGATTAGAATTTATTAATACATTTAATGGTATCTGGGAGTGCTGACACAGAGATGACACCTTTCTTAGCTACATTTCCTTAAACAGAGACAGGGCTCTTTTTGTAGCAGGAACTCCTTTGCATATTAGGCGACACACCCTAATGTAGCCAATCCTCCAAGAGCGTCCAGAGCTCTTCTTACAGGGGCTACTGTAAGCTCTTGGAGGATTGGCTACATTAGGGTGTGTCGCCTAATATGCAAAGGAGTTCCTGCTACAAAAAGAGCCCCAAACAGAGACAATACCTTTCTTAGATATCCGACCAAATGAGCTTCAGCTCATGAAAGTGGATAGTCTGCAAATTTCCGTTCACACTACTGCACTTGAATTGTGGTCTTCCCAGCTACCATAGGTGCTAACTTGCTTTGCTTAACTAAGTGAGCTGCGCGTTTCATTTTTTAAGAAAAGGTTTACTTTAGTCTGCTGTTCTCCCTGAGAATCAAGGCAGCTTACAAAAATTAACAATGCAACAGAAACAGTCTGAAACCTGACAAAAGAAATGCAAAAACTGGATTACAGAAATTAGAAAACAATGCAGTAAAAACAAGAAATGCAAACAGTAAGAAATGCCATAGACTGCAGCCCTTATCCCTGTATTAAAGCATCCTACAGAACAAATCCAGCTTTACTACAGCCCTATTAGCTTAATCAAAATGCCCTCCTGAACAATTCTGTTTTACGTGTTCCGTGGAATGATAGATGTGTGGGGGGCCGTCCTGATCTCCTCAGGCAGGCCATTCCACAATGTGGAAGCCACCACAGAGAAAGCTCTGGTTCAGGCAGCTGTTGACTTGACCCATTTGTGAGTGTGTGCGTTTGTGTGTGTGGGGAACTTTCAGCAGACTTTGCTCAGATGAGCACAGTGGGGCATCTTGGAAGAGGTGGTTCCTTCTGTATGGGGTTCCCAGGCCATGAAGAGCTTTCACATTGATATTCAGTACCTTGAAGCGAACCCAGGAACTAATTGGTAATGTTATGTTCTGACTCTGAATCAGTCCTATGCTTTACCATGTTAAGCTTGAGTCAGTAAAAGGAATTGTAAGAGTCGACATTCCCATTGGTTAGTTTCTGTGAAACCTTGTAAGTAGCCAATCAGAACTATGTATATGTTTATGGAGGGAACAGACCTCATTGGTCCTTATCCCTGTGTTACCATTGGATGTTAACTGAGTTATGGGCGTGGCTTTGACAGCCTGGATTATTTAAAAAGGGAGCTGTGCTCCACTGTTTTGTATGTGTTGTCTGATTGTCTAGTTTGCTGTTAAATAAAGCTGAAATCACTTGTTGAAATCACTACCTTGTTAAGGCTCATACTTAACAGGTAAGCAGTGCAGTAAATGCAGAACAGGTGTTATATGCACCCTTTGTCTAATTCCTGAAAACAATTGAGCTGCAGTGTTCTGGTCCAACTGAAGTTTTGGGGTTGTCTTTGAGGGTGAGGACCCATGTAGCGTGCAATACAATAGTTTAGCCTTGAGATTACTTTGGCATGGATCCACATGAGCAAATGAGCCTGTTCAAGAAAGGAAGCCTCTTCTGAGTTAAATGAAGATGGTAGAAGGCATTGCTGCTGAATTAAATGGCATCTTCAGCAATAATGCTGGGTCCAGTAAGATTCCTGACCTTCTCAACCAGTGTCACCTCTGTCTTGCCAGGATTCAGTTTCAGCTTGTTCACCTTTAACTATTTAAGAGAAGAAGAGAGAGAAGAGATTGGATTTATACCCCGCCCTTCAGTCAGAGTCTCATAAGCTCCCTTCTCCTCCCTACAACAGACACCCTGTGAGGTAGGTGGGGCTGAGAGAGCTCTGAGAGAACTGCTCTTTCAAGAACAGTTCTGACAGAACTATGGCTTGCCCAGGGTCATCCAGCAGCTGCAAGTGGAGGAGTGGGGAATCAAACCCAGCTCTCCCAGATTAGAATCCATGCACTTAACCACTACATCAAACTGGCAACCAGCACTGGCTCAGAACCTCTATGGCAGTGCTGGGCAGTTTGGACAAAGAAATGCAGAGCTGGGTGCTGTAACTGATAAGGCTAGTTATGGTGCTTGTCTTGTATACACTGAATTCACAGTCCCTCACCCTATACATATGGCATTTCACTTTATTCATTTGATGAAGTGGACTCTAGCCTATATGCTAAATTTAATCTTTTAGTTTTTAGGTTTTGGTGCCATAGTATATCGGTGAAAGATGAGTTCATTCAGTGTGATGATCGGATCACTTTGATTACACTGATTAAGTGAAATATCAGGAAGTGCAGTAAAGATGCCATGAGGCAGATACCTTGATTTTCAGGTTGTTCTGGTGCTCAGAGAAGAGGCAATTTTATTAATGTGATCAATATTCACTCTCTTGTGCACATTTTTGATCTTGAAACTTTTCAGACTGCTTATGTATTCTGTTTCAATAACGGGATACTAATGGTTTTTTCTGTCGTTTCAAGCAGACCTGTTTTAGTAACCGGCTGCTAGCGGAATTTATTTACCTTTTCACATGATCCCGGTTGTCTCCTGTTTGGGAAGCGTGCCTGAGCCATTGTAGTTGCAAACTGCCTTTCTTCCTTTTTGAACCCTTCCTTCTGCTTCTGAAGCACTGTGGGGTGCTTTGTGAAATGCCCTTACGTAGTGCTTCCTGTTTTGCCAGTTGTTCTCCCACCCCTTTTTTGCCCCAAGTGCAATCTTCCTTGGAGTTTTTAAAAAAATGTTCTATTGGGAGCACTATGGCGCTGAAACAGGATTGCAAATCAGCACCGTAGTGACCCCACTGAAATGCCTAGACTCCATTGAGACACACTGAGATACATGTGATCATGACTGTTGTCACCTGGAAACATCTGACACACCAATCACTGAAGCCCAAAGCTCCTGCTTAAACCTGCTGTCCAATGAATTACTTCTGTCCTCCTTGTTTCCAAGTGACAGCAGTCCCAATTGCATGTATCATAGTCTATCTCAAAGGAGTCCAGTCATCCCAATGGGGTCACTATTGCACTGATTTTCTGTCCTGTTTCAGTGCCATAGTGCTCCCAATAGAATGTTCCCAAAAAAATCCTGTGAGGAAGATCATGCGGGGTGAAAAAGGGCAGGAAAAAACCGGTGCAGTTTGAAATGGCCATAATGCTTTAGGGATGGTTCATTAATGGGAAGAAAATTGCTGTGTGAAACCCCCGTCCCTGTATTGCTTTACAAGATGACAGGCCAATAAAGAATATCATCTGGCTTAGAAAGGTAATGTGAAATGCCTCCTTATCATTGAGTGGGAGTGTTGTTAGAGTAAGAGGGCAGAACTGGTTGCTCAAGAAATATGTTGAGGCCTAATTCAAATATGCTTGTGGAGGGTTAAAACATCTTACCCATGTCACTTTTTACATGCCCACTTCATTTAAACCAGGCTGCTGTACATATAAAGTGGCTGTGGGTGCAATATTAGGGCTATGGATCTCTGGTGTGCTAATACTGTAGTCATAGCAGCTGAAGGCCAAGTTTAAACAAAATACTAAGTTGTACAGATAAATTCTTATGTCCCATCAGCTTTTAAGTCAAGTCTTGTAAGAACCTGAAACTGAATACAACATGAAAGCAGGATCAGACCAGTTGTCCATCTAATCCAGCATTCTCTTTCAAACAGTGCCCAGCAGGATGCCATGGAGAGCCAGCAAACAGAGCATAGAAGTCAAGGTCTTCCCCTAATGCTGCCTCCTTCCACTGGTATTCAGAGGTTTACTGCCTCTGGATGTGAGGTTCACTTTAGTCAACATAGCTAGTAGCCATTGATGGACTTATTTTCCATGAATTCATTTAATCTTCCTATAAGTATATAAAGTGGGACATTATGTTACAGCCAGGTTGTAAAGAACCATGGTTCAGATTCTAATTATTGACAAAGGAGTGAAATGTGTAAAATAACTTTATGTTCTCTCCCTGCCTTTGCAGCCTACCGAGCCCCGAGGTCAGCAGTCCTCATGGACAGCATGGAGATGGGAGGGGAGAGTTGGCAAAATTACCCCTCCCTTTCATCAACAAGAGTGCCCTTCCACAACCATAAATGCTGTGATGCTTGCAGAAAAAGACATCTTAGAAGACAACACTGTGAAATGTAAGGGTGAAACCAGACAGCACCCTGTGAGATTCATGAATGGAGCTTTCAGTATTATTTTCTTTAAATAGCACATGTGCAGAACCCCAATTCAGATCAGGACCATGGTGCAAGGGGAGGTTTAAGCCTTTCCTCCTGCTCCATTTTCCTTAATCTGAAATGGTACAGCTAATACCCATGATCCTGAAGGCTTTTAGACGCACCCTTTCCATGCTGTATGCCAAGCTGCCTTTGAAACTGAGGGAAACTTTTAAAAGCCTGGAAGTCTGCTATTCAAAAGTCAAAAAGGTCAAATGTGACATATTTCTTGAGAGCTGGTGCAACGTAGTGGCTTAAAAATGAGAACCAGGTAGTTCCTTATTTTCAGCTCTCCTGAGCCATGGACTGACCAGGTAGCTCTTACACAAGCCACAAGTCTCTCAGTCTTCCATCCACAGTGTAAAGGTATTAATAGTGATCTCCCTTTCATTGTTCCTGCAAGAACTGCTGAATATTAGTAAAGCATCTTGAACACTATATTAATGCTAAATATTCCTGCTTGTAAGGAATAAACACGACCTTCTTTACCTCAGACTCAACTCTAAACAATGAGTCATTTGAAATTAGGTGTGACATTATATATGAAGCTTTGAGGCATCTGTGAGGGAAAATATTTGTTTTGCTTAGGTTCAGTGGAGGAGGAGGATTGTACCAAAGACTTCATGGAAAATATGGGTTTTTGAAGGAAGAGAGAGAAATGTCATCATGCAGGTGTTTTGAAAGATGGTCCTGTGCATAAAGGACAGCAAGGGAGAGAGGGATGAATCATTTAAGAGAGCAGGAGATCTTTGGATGCCTGAGGGAGCTGGAGGAGTGAAGGTTACAGTCAGAAACATTTCATGAGTAGTAAGGGGGACCATTTTCTTTTTAGCTGATATTGCATAAACCTCCATGATAAACTTGGTTTATTAGCTCTAATGGAACAGCACACAAATGATAAATTCATTCAATAACCTCAGTGTAGTAATTCTGCTACTTGAAGAAAACAAAACGTTAACTATCTCCATAGTACTTGCACAACCTTCAGGGGGGAAAATCCACTAGTGATTTTCCCTTCTGACTGGATGTAAGTGGTCTTCTGTGTGAGCCCTTAGTAGCACATCTTTATTGCATATAGACCAGGGCAGCCTCTCTGTGACAGGATAATTAAAATCTAAGCATTCCACATTTAGGAGAGGTGCAAACAATTGACCTTGAACATCTTTGTTTATATAGCTTATGGGACAGAGTTATAGCTATGTGAATACTTTATGCAATCACTCCCGCACTTTAAGCCTTTTAAAATTGCCTTTCTATAATTCAGGATCTGAAGAATTAGGTATCTTGATAACTATGTCTAGGAGGTCAGAGAGAATGTTGTTCCAGGAATTTCCACACTTTCCAATTTGTGTTATGGATGTATGAACAGTGTTAGTATGGCGACCTTTCGTCACACTGCTTTAATTTTTCATTTCTAGAATATTTAATGGTCAAGGTGCCCTGTCTTTAAAGCTCCAAGGTTTTTTTAAATGTAAATTTTTTAACTAATGGGGTTAAATGTGGGGACATATAAAACAGAGTGTTGCATACTGGGAGATACTGTTCACATGAACTATAATGTTACCTCAGGTAAAATCTATTATAGCTGTAGGATACAGGGATGTGTAGGCTCTGTGGGCCTTGAAGATCTTCTGACAGGCCTAAAACAGGGACTCCATTTTGGATTTCAAAGAGGGAAGGTAATATTCATAACAAGGCATAAAGCTTGTCTTTGGGTATATTTAAAATTAAATTGAGAGAGAGAGAGATTATATGTCAAGAGCAATTAATGCTTTAGTTTGTTTACCTCAGAATAATCATAATGGAATTGTTGATACAAGACTACTTAGATCTACCCCCCCTTTAAAAAAATGGCTTTTGTGCCTTATAGCAAATCTGAGGATAGACGAATATGGAAACTCTTGAGAATAATCACATGTAGTCTGAAACACGGGTTGGGAACAAGGGTTTCCACACCCCCATATCCTTCCTAAATGATGCATCTGACAAAACATCAATGGAGTTTAAAGCATGAGGGCTCAGGAACTGGATTCAGCAACTCCTGCATTGTAGGATGAATCCCAGGACACTGAGACTGATGGAGATGTTTTCCCTGGACCATCTTAGGAAGCAGCCACCAAGGAACTCTTTCCTGCAGAGACCTCCACAGAGAAGGAAACCCTGAAGGATAAGGCTTTCTTCATCATTTCCCACAGGGAACATATTCCTGTCAACATCACTGTATATCAACAACTCTGGGCATCCTTGTTTTGCAGCCATGTCTGTCCTAGAAGCAATGGCCATTAGAAGATCCGCAAGGGGAGATGCACACACTTCAGAATGAGAGTACTACACCTCTGATTAGGAACCGATATTCTCCAGTAGGTGAGGCTGAAACCTCATACTTCTCTGCAACAGTATTAAGCCATCTGCAGATTTCTGATGGACGATGGAGCAACATTCTGGGCTTCTTTTACCAGCCTTAGCTTTACTGTGCCTTTTACTCCACTGTGCTCTGTCCATGGTTCTGACACCTTTGCCTGTCTTCTTAGCACTGTGTGCTCACCATGGCTACTTGCTGACTCCTAAAATTTTCCTGTTGCCTGGACTAAAGTAGATGTGACGTGGGGGAATCTGTGACGATCATCTTCCATTTTTAAAAAAGATTGCAGCAGCTTGTGAGGGGAGGAAGTGAATTTTGCTAGGGCAGTGGCCTGCACTATTCCCCCAATTTAAATTGCTTCTCTTAGGTTGCAATTTGTCCCAAAGTGGGAGAACACACAAATAATTGTAGATAATGTTTAGCTTAGCTCTTAGAAGTTCTCTCACAAATGATAACCAAGCACATATGATGCTTTGAAGCCAGGGATGAGTGGAGATGATATGATATTGTATGACTGTTACAGTAGGAAGGGAGAAATGGTGACTTTCCTTGCTGGGAAACTCCCTTAGACCAAAGTTTCCCTGGAAAGCACCCTAGTAACCAGCTGCCACCACTCAGGACCTCCTCAGAACATCTAGATTTATCCACCTAGAAAGTAGTCTTCCAGGTAGAGCAATAACAAAATAACTTATAACAAGCCTAGTAGTCTCTGTGCAGTCTAGCACATGGCAAAGAGATTAAGAAAAATCTGTCCCAGAAAAATAGATTATACTGATTGAATCTAAAAAAGGCCTTTATCAAAAGGTTTACTGTAGAAGAGAGGGGAAAAAGGGAAAGAATGTTTGTGTTCAAAAAGGGGTGGAAAAAGGCAAAACAAGAATATGGGGGAAAGCACACAACGACAACAACACAGAGATATTCAAATAAAAACAGTACACTGAACTAACTAAGCTAAACATGTTACCTATGCTGTAGCTTGTCCCTCAGAGCATAAGCAGAGTTCCTTATGGTAACAAGTAGAAGGTGTCCTTAACCCCTACTTAAATTCCTGTGGACCCGGTTTCCACTGGAAACTGAAAACTGAAGACAAGTAAAAATCCAGATACCCAAATATGTATGCTAAATGAAGCTGACCTAAGCCAGCCTCTTTCTAAGACTGATGAGAAAATTTCTCCAATCTCACACAAATCAGGAGCTACTTTTGTCAATCAGAGCCATATACAATATAATCCCACATACTTCAAGCACCAGATATTGGCTCTGAACTTCCATGACACATAGAGGGTCTGGTCCAAACAGGATCATCCTTTGTCCAGAAGTGATTAACTCTGCCAGGATGGTCCAATGTGGAATGGAAGTGACTATCTCATTCTAATGGAATCGCTAGGGGTCTAAGAATCCAGATGCTCTAGGTGGCACTCTTGAGCCTTAGCAAATTTTAGGATTTCTTTCACAATGGCAGCCCTTGCGAAGTGGTGCTTTAACTCTTCCCCTGCCCTGTTTCTCTGATCAGATACCTGTTTGGACTGCTAATAAAACAGGTATCTGTTTTTGTTCCCTAATAAGGCTAAAATTGCCTGGGGAATGGTCCATTCTCAGCCCAGTGGCCTGAAATATATACCTCATGGCTGCCTTTTGCAGCTAATTTACACATCTGGGGATCCCCAATGTCACATTGACCATGAGCCTAGGAATAGAAGAGAAGCAGGATGGATTCATGCTGTCCCAAGTTCATTTAATGATATGATGCGCCCTGGGTGAAAGATGCAGCATGGAAGTGGGATGCTGTTTTAAACAAATAGTGGTTAAGAGCAGTATTATATTGGTTCAATATCCTCCATCTCTAGTAAGGCCTGGCTGGAGCTGATTCAACGTTTACTCTGCTGGCAAATCTAAACATGGTCAATACACCTTGTTAAATATACTTGTGCAACAAATTAAGTCTGGACTTCACCAGATAATTTGCTGTCCTAATGAATGCAGGAAATTAAATTGAATGGGAATGAATGAGCTGACTCTATTTATTTTTTGCCCTCCCAGGGTCTATTACTAAAGTAGGAGCTTCTTTTTTCCCCTCTCCCAGCAAAGAAAGAGATGGATGTGCAAACTGTGGCTGCCGCTTTGACACTGGGCTGGTTTTAAACTATATGTGGACTGGGGGTCTTGAAGCTGTTGTGAATGCAGCAACACAGGGGAGAGATAAGCCAAGAGCCATCTTGTGTATCCTTAGCAATTATCGAAGCAGTAATAGGGGAGATAAAGGTCACTGCCACCCAGTTTCACTTCACCTGTTTTGATCCTACAGCGAAGCCATATCATAACAACCACAGTGTTATTGCCTGCAGCCGTGGAAATGACTGCATCCAGGATGATAGGAACAATTAGGGAAGGGATAGAAAGCAATGCGGAAAATATCACAGTCCCCAGACACAGCACCTTCATACTTTTGATTACCATGTGCCACATGGATTATCATCACCCTGTCTCAAAATAATAGTGTACAGCAGGAAAAAGATGCAGAGATGAGCTGGAAAAAAAAACTATTGGTGGGCATACAAAAGACTTTCCGTGTTAGAAGAGATTAATTAAGAGTGTTTTGTACTGTGCAGCAGATCTGTTTGCTGTAGCAATCCTGATGTGTCACTGGCACATTACTCAACAAATGTGGGCAGCAGCCTGTCCCTAAGCACTTGGGGACATGCACCAGGGAACCCCTAATTGACTGCAGCTCCTTGGCACCTCAACTACACGTTTAGGGAAATTTCTACTCATCAGGTTTTTGTGTGGGGACTATGGAGAACACAGCAAGAAGACTGCAGAGTAAAGTGTGGGCCAGTCTATATGTTTAGTGGAAGCTTTATCTAGATTTAGCCTTGTCTAAATGCAGAGGACGGAACAACATTTTTGAATGCTTCCCCATGGAAAAACTCCTTACACATAAAAAGATAAAATGGCAGGGGAAGATTCAGCTTCCCTGCCCTTTTTTCTGGAGATCCATTCATACATGCCTTCCTCCCCCAGTGTTGGCTGAAGAGGCAAAGCCCAGGATAAGCTTTAACACTTGGTTATGCCAAATGTAGAAACTGGCCCTGAAGCAACTTGGAGATTCCTATTGAAGGAAATTGTAGCTCAAATTATCCAAGATGGGCCCTGCCTTTTGACCATTTTCTTAGCTCATGGAATCTTTGTGTTTTTTAATACCTTCAGTAAGTGATTGGGAGATATAAGGTAGGAAGCAACATTGACTGTGTTAGTAGATATTGCTTCATTCTCTGCCTAATAATCATTCCCTAGACTTTTTGGGTACTATTTACTGTAGGTAGTTCACAAATGAAGACATTCCAGGTATGCTTCCTGATTATTTTTTTAAAAACCCTTAGTATTTTAATCATATGAGTTTTAGTTGATCAATCAATCAAATTGACCAGTTAGCATAAATTTGCATGCAAAAAGCTGTAAAGAAAACCTTTCATTTTTTTAAAAAAACAATGCATATGTTAATGAAAGCACCTTAGTCAAGGCATTCTCTCATCTTTGTCTCACAGGAGGGAATACCTCATTCATCAGTCCATCCAGTGCATTTGCTCCAAGCAACTCAGGGCAGTATGCATGGCTCTCCCTGCCCCTTCTAATGTGATGCTTACAATCAGCTGTTGTACTTGTATTAAAATACAAATTCTGTCTGTTTATCCACATCCATCCATCTTCCCCAATTACACTTGAATGGCTTGGCTACATTAACAAAGCCCTGTGGCTCTCCTCTCCCTCAAGCACCCAGACGTGATAAAGTGCAGCAAGCAAGGATGCTTGGCTGCTCAGGAGTTTCTAAATTATGTCGGACTGCAGCAATGCAATTTCATCTTTGCTTCCGAGTGTCAAACTCCGCTAGCTTTGCTGCAGGGAAAACAGAGCTCAGTGTGCTGTGACAGAAGGCTATGTTTTGTGGCTAGGCAGACCTTGTTGGCACATTGGGGAGGGGAAAAAACGTGTTTGGCTCTGTGTTTATTTGCTGAAACCCTAATCTACCAGTCAGTGCATATTCAGTGGTTTCCTGGAGCCATTCATTAACCTGACAAGTTGGTTAGTAAGCCCAAGGGCAGCATGTATTCTTTCGTCGCTTGTCAGTGTGTGGGGGGATCTTCTGCCTCAGTAAACTTTCCTGGTTCTTCAAAGCTCAGCTGATGAATTTGCCTTCAGGCTCAGGGAATGGTATATCCAAGATGGCCGGCTCACGTCCAAGAATTTGCGTGTGGCCGGCCAATCAATTTCCGAAAGGCAGAGAACGGTGGAAGGGTATTGGTCCTGAAAATACAGCCTTATCGATTAAACACTTGTGGTCTATAAAACACAGTAACAGCAGGAGGCTGGCTGGGGAGTGAAGCCTGCCAGCAAATTTCCTGTCTCTCTCTTCCCACCCTCTTTGCTCAGCCTTCAAGGACGAGACAAAAAAAGAAGTTGGATGCTGAGTTGGAATTCATTTGTATAATAATGGTTTTTGATGACTAGCAAAGGTTACTTTATGATTACCCACCTAATTATAAAATGGCCAGCAAGTACCATCTTATCCGAATCTGGATCAGCTAAATTATAAAATGCCCTTGTTTTATGCAAATTCTAGTAATATTGCGGCTCTAACCTTCTAACCTGACTGTCTGTCAATACGGCATGTGTGCAACATAAATCTTAAGGCGGCACCCGAGCTGGATTCTGCTGCAAATAAAAAGGGAGTGGAGGATGAATTAATTTAGCCGTAGAACTAGGCTGACACGGAATGCTGAAGAGGTGGCTGGGGCCAAGGCTGCTTTCATGCCTGCAGCGAAACGTCGCTGCGGATGGGGAGTCGTGGTGTCTCTTTGATAGCTTCCCAAATATTCAGAGTTCAATTCTCTCTCTCTCTTTTTTTCAGTCGGTAGACTTTTACAAAAGGTTTTATGACATGTCTGGATTCATAAGAGGGTTGGCAAGGGATGGTTTTGCATGTAGCAGGGGTAATAGAATATGCCTTTGGAGGGTGCCTTAATTAAATTCTCAGATCAGCTTTGGGTGTCATGCTTGGAGTCATAGAGGTGGAGCGTACTTGAAGGTCGCCAAATCTAGGCTCTATGAAGAAATGGGGATCTCCATATTCAAAGACTGCAGTCCTAAGCACATGACTTGAGAATATGTTAAGCTGAAATCAATGGGGAAGCATTGCTTAACAAATTACCACTCCTTGAAAGAACTGAATTACATTATCTGGAAATAAAAGGTGACTGTGTTGGTTTTCAGTAGAACAGCGAGACTGGAGTCCATTAGCACCTTAAAGACCATCAAGATTTCCAGGATATAAGCTTTGGAGAATCAAAGCTCTCTTCCTTAGATAAGGTGACTATATCATTTATTTATTTTAAAATGCATATCCCCACTTGGTTGAAAATGACTTACAAAACAATAATTAATGCACAATAATCATAACAATACCAACAGTCCAACAGCAAACTAACAAGACAGCCATAAAATTTAACTAGCAAATAATACCAGAATCCATGGACCTCAGTTATGTCATGGAAATGCTCTGCAAAAATGAATAGCCATATGAGTTTGTGGAAGGCTAGTAGGACTCCTCTGAAAGATCATTCCATAGTGTAAGATCCTCCACTGAAAACAAGCAGGATCTCACTCTGGAGGGCTGTGCTTACCAAGTGGAGGGCACTGCTAGAAGCGAGTTATTGTGAGAATCTAAGCTGATGCTTGGCTTTATACAAGGACAGATGGTCCTTCAGGAATGTGGGTCCCGGTTTGTGAAGGGCTTTTTAGATAAGAACTGGCACTTCAGGGTGTAGATGGTGGATCATAGGACTAGTGTAGCCCTCCCCTAGCTTGGATGCAAGAACAAAGGAGACCTTGGCCATCAGGCCTTGCTTGTAGGCCTTCTGAAGATATCTAGGCCTGAATAAGGACTGCTTTGGAGGTGGACTCTATAGCATTATATCCCACTGAGGCCTCTCCCTTCCCCAAACCCCACACTCCCTAGTTTTCAGCCCCCCAAATCTCCAGGAATTACCCAATACAAAGCTGGCAACCCTAGAATGCTCCCATTTGAAAAATATAGCTGGTCCTGTTGCTGCACTGGCAGTCTGCCCCAGTAAAGTGGAGCGCCTTTGAAACACAGAGCCTCAGACACATTCATTATGAAGATCAGGCCCTACTAAATATATTCAGTTTGAAGATTAAGTCCTATTAAACACAAGGCAGTTCAAAGTTGAAGTCCAATTAAGCACAGGCAGTTGGAGAATTGGTGCTCGTGGGAAAAGAAGAAAACCCTCTGTGTGTATCTCTGGCTCTTTGCTGATTGAAATAAATTAAATAACTTGCCTTCATCAAGCTGTTCACCTAACACATGCTCGCGCTCCTCCTTGATGGAATTGAATTAGCCAGGCCAAACTTTATCTGTTTGCCAGATTAATTCCTTTTGCAAACTAGGCCTCTCATGGGGAGGGGAGCAAGGAGGGAGAGGAAAGACCAGGAAGCAGAGCGCTGTCGTTTCTGCATGCTCTGATGTTTGGTGTGGCCTTCCTTATTTTCCAATATTTTAATGAGCCCGCACAACTAATGACATGCCAAGCCAAATCTAGCCTATCAGAGGCTTGATAAGCCTCCCAGCTTTTTGCCTGCCCACCTAAAGCTGCAAAAATGGGGTTTTTCCAAGCACTTATCCGGTCACAGGGTCTATAGCAGGTAGGCTGTTCTCAGCTCGGTGGATTTCATGTCTCACAGGCCTCCTTTAGAGGGGTTCTAGGGCTAAATCTTGGCTTTGGAAATAGATGACAAGTCTGAGTCTTGGTTGCCCTGATGCTCATTAAACCTGTATCATGTTGATTTTGCATGATCTTTCCATGTTCCTGTGAAGGAGAGCAGGAATGATGTGGCAGAGGAGACCCTCGTAACAACATTGCCTGTGTGCAGTTTGTGCTTGCTACTCCAGCACTGTTGGCAAAAGACTGGCATAAGCTGAAAAAAATGTGACTTGTAAAGATCTGATCCAACTGAAGCCTGGAAGAACGCCCCATGCAGAGACGGGGCAGAATGGGGCATCACAGAGTATTGCACAAAGTGTACTTTTACAGCACAGTTCCCTCCCAGCAAGGAAGTCTGAATTCGTCTTTCTCAGCTTTCAGCACCAGCAGTGCTGAATTATCTCCACCCCAAATGGACCGCCAGTTACCAGGCCATACTCTTTAACAGGATTGCTGTGGGTCAGGTGAGTCAGGTACGCCACACTGAACACCCTGTGCATTGTGGCAACTGAGCAAAGGTGTGGGCCTGATCAGTGTTTGGATGGGAGGCTACTGATAGCTCATGTACGCCGCCCTGTGCTTTGGAAAGGAATATAAGTTAAGTACCAAACTGATTAACCATTGTAGGAAATTAGTAATGATTAGCATTTATGGTAAATTAAGTTCTGCATGACTTAATTTGGCTGTAGCCACACCTCACTGTCGATATTTGTAACTGGATTTTCCTGTGTAAAAAAGGCAATCCAGTTCCAAATCATTGCTATAGGGCAATGATAGCACACTCTCTCTCTAATGATGTGTGGCTGCAACCTATTGACATGGTAGGTAAGATAAGTTCATCATATGAACACATGAAACTGCTTTATATTGAATCAGGCCATCAGGGTCAATATTGTCTACTTAAGCTGGCAGCAGCTCACCTGGTCTCAGATGGAGGTCTTCCATATCACCTACTACCTGATCCTTTCAACTGGAATGTATGGATCTGAACCCAGGTATCTCAGATGGTATTATGACACTCTTGAGCACTACATTATGCCAGCTCTCCTTCCTGAAAACCATTATCTCATAGCTAATGACAGTTGTTTAAGTAACAATGTTGTTGTGTCCTGGGATCAGAGGGCTGAGCTGGCGAAATACAGCCAAGCTTCGCTCTCTGAGAACAATAGGGACTAGGTTCCTGAGCTCGCCAGTAGTGAACCAATGGCAGCATTGGCGGGCGATTCAAACCCGCCAATAGGAATATAGGGCCGTCCCCCCTAACTGTATATAGTTGGCCTCCGGCCGTTACTGTGTGTTCTTTGTCGTATGTGAAGTACGAATAAACGCGTCTTCTCTGATGTCGTCGTCCGAGTCATGAGGCCTGAAACCCAGTACTTTACAGTGGCGACGAAGGTGGGATTCCAACGCCTTCCGTGACTCCATGAACGACGAAACGGACACCGCCGAGCAACGCATCGCTGACCCCGAGAGCAGCACCGCACCGCTCGCCGAGCATCGCATCGCTGACCCCGAGAGCAGCACCGCACCGCTCGCCCCGGCGCACGCCGTTCCCGACAGAACCATGGCCGCTTCCCACGTAACACTGGAGCACTTCGACCAGTCGCAGCCAGAAACCTGGGACGCATGGGTCGACCAGCTCATCAGCTACTTGGAGCTCAACGAAATCCGCCACCCCGACCAGAAACGAGCGATCCTCCTGAACGCCTGCGGCACCCAAACCGTCCGCCTCGCCAAGAGCCTCTTGGTGCCCCGCACGGCCTTAGAGAGCTCGTTTGGGGAAATCCTGGACGTCCTCAATGGCTACTTCAGCCCCCGGCCGACCTTCCTGGCCAAGAGGATGGATTTCCAGAGGCGAGTCCAGACCCGAGGGGAATCCATCGCCAACTTCCTAGCCGCGCTAAGGGCGCTAGCCGTGGACTGCGGGTTCCCGAAGGTGGAGGACAACCTGCTGACACAGTTCGTGTGGGGCCTGGCGGACTCCAAGCTGAGGCGCAAGTTGGTGGGACACCGGAAGCTCACCTTGGACCAGGCCCTCGACGCCGCCACTGCCCACGAGGCCGCAGAAGGGGATCGCCCGGTCGCGGCCGCGCAGGTGGTTGGAAGGAGCCCAAGCCCCGGAAACGAAGAGACGGACGAGGTCTTCGCCCTCAAACCCCAACAACGCCGGCCGGCGCCGTTCCAGCAGGCCAACCGGGAGCAAGCCAAGTATTCCGGCAACCGGGCCGTCTGTGCCAGCTGCGGGGAGGCCCACGGACGGAAATCCTGCAAGTTCCGGGATGCTGTCTGTCACGGGTGCGGAAAGCAGGGACACCTCGCACGGGTCTGCCGGTCCAAGGGCCCCCGGAATTCGAGATCGTCGGTCCCCCAGTACCGCGCATCGTCCACCGCACACGAGACAACGGAAGAGGTCGCCGAGTTGTACCACCTCACCGACCAACCACTGCAGGTACTTCGCCTCCCCAACCCCAACCTCTCCTCTGCCCCGAAGATCCAAGTAACCGTGCGGATCGAGGGGTCCCCCTGTTGCATGGAAGTGGACTCGGGATCGGCGGCGTCCATCATTTCCCTGGACACTTTAAAAAGACTGTGCCCACTAGGGGGACCCCCTCTACATCCATCGCCACTAAGCTTGGTGGACTTTCAAAAGAACCCTGTCCCCATCCGGGGAGTCGGCACTTTCCGAGTGCGGTACCGAGACTTTGAGGGGAAATTGGACTTGGTGGTGGTAGAAGGGAATCTCGCGAGTCTCCTGGGGCGGGCGTGGTTCGAGGCCCTAGGCATATCGATTGGGGGAGTAAATAAATGTGGGGTGCAGGACTGGGGGGCCGTGTGCAAGGAATTCCCGGAGGTCTTTGACGGGAAACTGGGATGTTACAAAGGGCCCCCGGTGTCGCTCCACTTAGACCCCACCGTGACGCCCATCCGCCGGCGCTTCCGCACCGTGCCCCTGGCCCTCCGCCCTAAAATAGAGACCGAACTAGACCGGCTGGTGGCCCAGGGAGTCTTAGAGCCCGTCCCGAACGCTAGATGGGAGACCCCGATTGTGACACCAGTCAAGCCAAACGGGGAGATCCGCATCTGCGCGGATTATAAGTGCACTATTAACCAGGCACTTCAGGCGCACGCATACCCCGTACCCGTGGTCAGCCATGTCCTAGCAACACTGGCGGGGGCGCGCATATTTGGAAAGCTGGATCTCGCGCAGGCGTACCAGCAACTCCCGGTAGATGAGGCCACGGCCGAGGCACAGACAATAGTGACCCACCGGGGAGCCTTCCGGGTGAAGAGGCTGCAGTTCGGGGTCAGTGTGGCCCCAGGGATCTTCCAAAATCTAATGGACGATCTGTTAAAAGGGATCCCTGGAGTGACGCCGTTCTTCGACGACGTCCTCATCGCCGCGACCACCCCGGAAAGCTTCGCCGCCCGCCTCCGAACTGTATTGGAACGCTTCCAAGCCGCGGGGCTGAAAGTGAAGCGGGAAAAGTGCCTCCTCGGGGTGCCGGAGGTGGAGTTCTTGGGATACCGGGTAGACGCTTCAGGCCTGCATCCGGCGAGGGACAAGGTGAAGGCCATCGTGGAGGCCCCCGCCCCGAAGTCCAAGGCCGAGCTCCAGGCGTTCTTAGGCCTCCTGAACTTTTACCACTCATTTCTCCCCCACAAAGCCGCCGTGGCCGAACCCCTACACAGGCTGCTGGATAAGGCGACACCTTGGGCATGGGGAGCGAGGGAGGAGGCGGCGTTTCGGGGGGTTAAAGTCCTCTTGATTTCTAACGCGGTACTCGCGCACTTCGATGAAAAGCTCCCGGTCATCCTTGCGTGCGACGCATCCCCATATGGGGTCGGGGCAGTCTTGGCACACAAGCTACCGGACGGGGAGGGAGGTCCCGGTGGCTTACTACTCCCGCACGCTGTCCCCCGCGGAGCGGAACTACGCCCAAATCGACAGGGAGGGCTTGGCACTGGTGGCGGGGGTAAAAAAGTTCCACAATTTTGTGTACGGGCGGCCCTTCACGCTCGTAACCGATCATAAGCCGCTCCTGGGACTGTTCGCGGCGGACAAACAAACGCCGCAAGTTTTGTCGCCCCGGGTGTTGCGCTGGTCCTTATTTTTAGCGGGTTACCAATACCGGCTGGAGCATCGGCCGGGCAAGGCGCTGGGTCATGCCGACGCCTTGAGCCGCCTACCGCTGCCGCAGACAGGGGAAGATCCGGCCCCAGCCCCCGCTGTCTTGCTGATGGAGGAACTGCCAAACCCCCCTTCAGGCTGCAGATGTGGCCGCCCGCACGTCCCGAGATCCAATCCTCTCCCGGGTCCTAAACTGGGTGGTGAGGGGGTGGCCAGCGGAACAGACAGGGCCAGAGTTCACAGCATACAAGGCCAGGCGGGAAGAGCTGTCCGCATTGAAAGGGTGTTTACTATGGGGAGACAGGGTGATCATTCCGGGGCCCATGAGACAAGGGGTGCTAGAAACGCTGCACGAGGCCCACCCGGGCATCGTACGAATGAAAGCTCTGGCAAGGAGCTACGTGTGGTGGCCCGGGGTGGACGCAGAAATTGAAGCCTGGGTCCGAGGGTGCACACGATGTCAGGAGGTCCGCCCCAATCCACCGAGAGCGCCAACCCAAAGCTGGGAGTCTACCCACAAGCCGTGGTCACGCCTGCACATAGACTTTGCGGGGCCGTTCCAGGGGCTCCAGTTCATGGTAACGGTAGACTCTTATTCAAAATGGGTGGAAATAAGCCCAGTGTCCACCACCTCTACCAAGGCGGCAATAAGGGCCCTGCGGAAAATATTCGCAACGCACGGGTTACCCGACACAATCGTGTCGGACAACGGGGCAGCATTCACATCTGCGGAGTTTCAAGCGTTCCTCGAAAGGAACCTCATCAGGCACATACGATCCGCGCCTTTCCACCCGGCAACTAATGGACAGGCGGAGAGGACGGTACGCACCGCCAAAGAGGCCCTGAGCCGCATAACGGAGGGGGACTGGGAGTTCCGGCTGGCCCGCTTCCTTCTCACATACCGCACCACCCCAAACCCCATCTCCGGCCACTGCCCCGCAGAACTATTAATGG
Source organism: Gekko gecko (assembly GCA_029375565.1). Classification (NCBI taxonomy): domain Eukaryota; kingdom Metazoa; phylum Chordata; class Lepidosauria; order Squamata; family Gekkonidae; genus Gekko; species Gekko gecko. The sequence continues at coordinate 145,625,313 of JAPDNY010000006.1, forward strand.
GCCGCCGCCCTACCACTTTATTAGACAGACTTCACCCGGACCGAGCCCCAGAGAGAAAGCTGGTCGAGAACAGGGAGGCGCCCCGAAGCTTCCTACCGGGAGACCCTGTCTACTTCCGGAACTACGGAGCGGGGCCGCAGTGGGTGGCAGGGCGCATCCTAAAACCCACCGGACCGGTGTCATACGAGGTCCTAACCGAGGGGGACCGGGTCCTCCGCAAACACATCGACCAGCTCCGGAGGCGACAAGACCCCGATAGAGAGATCGAGTTACCGGGAAATGCCGCCCCCGCCCCATCATCCGATCGACCGCAAGCACCGACAGCGGAGCCAGCGCCAGAGAGTCCACGGAATCCGGAGGGGGCCCCGGTAGCCGCTGAAAGTCCACGGAAGCCGGAGGGGGCCCCGGGAGCAGCTGAACCGCCGCCGCCGCCGCCACCGTTACAGCCGCCGCCGTCACCACCTCGGCTACTTCCAGAGGCCCAAGCTCCTTGTGCGGGCGGACCAACCGAGAGGGGCCCCGCCAGTCCGGTACCGGCCCCCCGACGTTCGCTAAGAGAAAGGAGGCCACCAGCATACTTAAAGGACTACGTCACCTGATAGGGGACGAACTATGGGGGAGGGGTGTTGTGTCCTGGGATCAGAGGGCTGAGCTGGCGAAATACAGCCAAGCTTCGCTCTCTGAGAACAATAGGGACTAGGTTCCTGAGCTCGCCAGTAGTGAACCAATGGCAGCATTGGCGGGCGATTCAAACCCGCCAATAGGAATATAGGGCCGTCCCCCCTAACTGTATATAGTTGACCTCCGGCCGTTACTGTGTGTTCTTTGTCGTATGTGAAGTACGAATAAACGCGTCTTCTCTTATGTCGTCGTCCGAGTCATGAGGCCTGAAACCCAGTACTTTACAAATGTCACTAAAAGTGAATAAGCTAGTATGCTCCCTGAGACAGAGGAACATTTCAGCTCCTCACAGTCTTTTCGTGGTGGAAATGTTTGTTATTGAACATCAAATTCAGCCCCACATCAATAATATCATATATGTATTAACTGATCCTAAATAAATCCCACAGATTGAGATGGTAGTGGAACTTGTCTTCAGAGAGAGAAGAGGAGAAAGTGTTTAGTCTCTCCTTTAAGGGAGGCAGATTGAATAGGTATCTCCTTGCTGCTATTCTAGAGTGTCTTTCATAAACTGCACAGCTTCAGCCACTGGGAGGCACACAAGACATTTTACAATGGGCCAGTCCTAAAAAGTGGCAAAGTGGTGGAGCGGAAGCATGCAGTTCTCTCAGATGTACAGAGATGCACACTTCATAAATGTGTCCTTTTTAAAAACTGTAAACAATTTTCTTCTGTCTTAATCCTTTTTAACTACTTTTTTTTTAATGAGAATGGATGAAAAGACCTGCATCACATCCAGTTCCTTCAGGAAATGCTGTTTTCTTCACTGCCTGCTTTGAAGGAAGGAGTGGGGGAAAATGATTTAGAAAGGCACACACAAAAGGCACTCGAGCTGGTTTAGCACCATTTACAGTGTCAGAAACCCACTTGGCAATTTAATTAAGATGCAGGCATTTGCACGCCATTGACTGAAACTGAGTCATTCCGGCTTGCTTTCATTAAGTATCCTTGAATCAGCCACCCATTGAGGAGGCAGAAAGAAATCCCATTAAAAATACTATTTGAAACAGAACAGGGGTGGAAGATTTGGCCTTGTATAGTTGTTGGTAGGATGTGTAAGTCTGCCCAGCCTGTATTTTTTTCCAGCATAGTCCTGTACAGGGTTACTTCAGTCTAAGCTCATTGCTTTTGATAGACTTAGACTAGAGTCATTCTGTATAAGATTACATTGTGTTCGTGTATTGGTGATTTCAAGCCCTGCATCCAACAGAGACCATTTAAATAGTGCAGATGTTGAAAGGAGCAGATGTATATAATAAGCAATGCCCTTTTCCTCTCCTATGGGACAATTAAACTTGATTAGTTATGAGGCTGGTTACTATGGTTTGTGAGTTTGTACTGTGACTTGTACATGCTGAGCTAACTATCTACTCATCACTTTTTATCATACCACATGGTGGGTTTCCCCACATTTTGCCCCAGTCCCCATGATGGCTACCACACTACACTACTGGGGGGATTTTAATTGGTAATTGATTTATCTGTGTACAGTTATATCAATCTGTCAATTATCAATTAAAAACCTTGAGAAAGCCCTATGATAGCAAATTGATGAGATGTCTGCTGCAGGAACTGGGGTAGGGAAAATAGTGCAGATGTGGGTGGGATCCAGAAAAGAATTTTCCCACCCACATGGCAGCCATCCAAGCTTTGCTGTCATCTTTCCTAAAACTTTGCAGCACAGCAAGTTTGGAATGATAACAGGAAAGACGGGGGAAGCCTAGAAGGTTCATGAAAGCTTGGGCCCCAGACCTACCTGGGCCCTGTTTGTGGGGCTGCAGGTTGGGAGAAGAATGAAGAGCTGCTGCTCACTGCTGGCAGTGTGGCCCCCGAGGACCTTTGTGTTGGTGCAGGACCTTGGCACTTCTCCTTCATGGCCAGGTTCAGCCTGGCCTGGTTGGAGGCAGGGCTCCAGCTGGCGCACCTGGAGGGAAGGAGTCTTCCCTCTGGTCCATTGCACCATCAGTGCTCATTTGGCTTTCAGAGCTGAACACTGCTGAAAGGAACGTTCCTCAGGCCCAGCTTTCGTATCTGAAATAGGTTGTACTGTGAACAAAAGTACTTGGGCACTATGAACCTATCTACGAATCAGATCTATTATATCAGGCGTAGAACTTGCTTCAGAGGACTCCAGCAGCACAGTCCTAGTCACAGTTACTTCATTCTAAGCCCATTGAAACCAATGGGTTTAGACTGCATTAACTCTGCGTAGGATTGTAGTGCAGGAAAGCTTTGTCCATCTTTGTGTCCGTGCCCACCACAGTTCAGCTCTCTCATTGCACTGTGGGCTTTTCCTCAAGTTCCTTTGAAGCATCAGTTATTGGACACTGCTGGAGGCATTATTGCAAAGTTATCGAGCCAAGATATGATCCACTACAACAACTCCCCTTGCTTGCATATAGTATTTGGTGTTCTGCTAACATACCTTTCTCTTGAAATCTTTATTTTTGCATAAAGGTCTGTTTTTCAGTGCAAATTACCATATGTATAAATTTAATCCCATGGATCCAAGGGGGTGAACAGAAGACAGAGGGAATTTTAAAGTCTCCCACTGTGACAGTGCATAAATACGTAGTGACTTATTTTCCCTCTTCAACATAACTTTACCTTATAAGTACAATGGCAATAAATGGAAATGTTGCATTCCATTGCAAGGCCGATGAGTTTTTATCACTGCTGCAAACTCCCAGAGCTGTTGAAGCAAAAACATATCATGGGAGGCAGAAGGATGTCATTACGGTCAGAACACCACTTTGCAGCTGCGGGAAATAGGCAAACTGTGGCCTATATTTCACCTCTTTTGAAAAGAGAGGGATATAAAACTTGAAGTGATAGTAAGGATTTTACTTTTATGAGAGGAAAGGGAGTGCGTGCTTTTTATGTGGAAAACACAGGGGGGAACGTGGCAAAAGTGAACACAAAAGTTTAATCTGAATTTGAAAAACTAGGAAGACTCAGAGAAGGTTCTTGTAGATCTTGGGCCAGATGGTCCCACAAAGCATGCTGAGATCCAGCTTGGTATGATGGTCAGAATGCTGGACTGGGATCTGGGAGATCCAGGCTCCAATCCCATCTCTGCTGCAGAAGTATGTTGGGTGACCCTGGGCCAGTCACACACTCTCAGCCTTACCTGCTTCACAGAGGTGGCTATGAGGTTAAAATGGAGGGGAGAAGAACGTTGTGAGCCATTTGGGACCCCATTGGGGAGAAAAGTGGGGTATAAATGAAGCAAGCAAGCAAACAAGTAAATAAAAGAGAAAGGTTTGATCAGTAGGAGATGCCTGAGGATTAGCTGATCCAGCTTGACAAGAACCTATGGGCAGGGGCAGATTGACCTTTAAACTTTGCAGGAAAGTACCCAGTGGGCTGCTGCCTTAGAAGGGCAGCTGGCAGTCAAGAATGAGCCAAGCCCCAGCAGTACAGGTGGTGCTACAGTGGTAGGGGGAGATGTGAGATGGGGACATAGGAGGTTTCCATTGGTGATGTCATGATGTCACATCCAGGGAAACCCCAGAAGAGATGTCTGTCCTTGCTGTCACTGGAAACTCTGTGGTAAAAACTGGTGATTTTTAGAGAGGACTGACACAGCTTCTGGGTTTTCCCCAGAACTGAAGTCACACTGTTGGACGTGTTATGTATTGGGCTGGAATCTCCCATGTCTGTTCAAGAGACGGGCTGAGTTTGGAGCTCTGGAACAACAGACCACCAAGATTCTAGAGGTAACTAACGAGAAGGCAATGTTATGCAAACAGAGGTAACCAATGAGGAGACAATGTTATGTAAATAGCCTATCGTTGGGAGTGGGATGTGTTTGGGTGTGGTTTTTGCATGCTACTTTAACAGGGCACTTGCCCTGGAGTCTTCAGTTTTGTTCCTGAATTCACTAAATAAAGTAGAGCTGTTCACTGCAATGCGTCTTGAACCCAGTATTTAATAGGGCTGATGGCCGTTTTTTGGTTTATTTTTCTCCCACTGCCACTCTGACGGTGTGAGGATCCCCCGCCCCCACCAGGAGCTTGGCAGCTTGATATACGGGCCACCTGATTCAGCTTGTTCCTGGGTCCTTTCAATGTCCAAATCTACTTTGCCTCTATATTAAATTCTAGGACTGACATTATCATGTCAGTCAAGGATCACCTACTTTCTATCTTCTCATGCACAACTATATTATTTTTCAGACACTAGTCTGGGGGCCAGAAGTATATTTTGTCATACCTTAAATATGGCAAGCTTCATAATAAAGTTGAAGATATCTAGCAATCAGGGCTTTACAGGAATGGAACATATCTGTTGGGGACAGCTGGAACATTAAATACAAAATCCAAAGGGAGATGTAATATTTCTAGCTCTAAAACGGTGCTCATGCTTCACCCCTCCCCCTTTATTATCAAACTCTAGGCAAACTTTTAAATAGTCTGTGGATAAAATTGGGTTGTTACAACAGGAGCCATTAAAAATTGCTTTGGGGGCTGGTGGCAGGGTGCCCCTTAGCCATCTTTTACATTTTTATTTTGCCTTTGGTTCTCCACTGCTTTGTTTAGTCCTCCCAACAATCTTGTGACCAATCCAAATTTAGACTGTTGTGTGCTAAAAATGAAAAACAGTATGTGACGGACAAGGAACAAATACTGGTGAGTCAAGTAATTGCACAATTATATAATCTAAATTTAAAATGGTAATTTCTTATAGCACATTATGGCAAAACATCCTAAATGTAAATATCCACTAATGGGGTCTGAACTGGTGGTGACTGACTAGGAAAGAGATCTCAGCATTGTGGTAGATGGCTTGATGAAAATGTCAACTCGGTGTGCAGCAGGAGTGAAAAAGTTCATTCCGAGTGATTAACGGAGGAACTATCAATGACACAGCCAGTACTGTAATGCCCTTATGCAGATCTATGGTGTAGCTGCATTTGGAATTCTGTCCACAGTTCTGTTCATATCTCAAAAAAAAAAAAAAGATAATGTAGCACTGGAAAAGGTTTAGAAAAGGGCAACCAAAATTATCAAGAGACTGGAGCACCTTTCCTAGGAGGAAAGGCTAAAGAGTTTGAGGCTTTTTAGTTTAGAGAAATGATGACTAAGTGTCATGAGTACTGCCGAGGATGAGCTCCCGGCTCCAGCAGAAGTCCTGAGTATTGCTGAGTATGAGCTCCTGGCTCCGGCAGAATCTACACCTGACCCCAATGAAGCCGCGGAGCCCACTCCGGCAACAGCTGGGGCAGAACAACACATGTCAGACAGCCATCCTGATTCACCCCTACCGGTGGCTCATTTGCGAGACCAGCCCTGGTGGGACTTGGCATCCCGGCGGCAAGAGGCGCACCTGCGCAACAGGTGGTCCCTCAGCCCTGAGTTCTAACAGGAGCCGGGACACATGCGCTGGCCACTAATTGACAACAGCCCCAGAGGGATACTTAGCTCCTCACTCCCTGTCGGTTCCTTGTGCCAGAAACTACTCAGCTTGATGACACTCTGCATCCACCTCGCCCGTGTTCCCGGTTCCTGTTTCCTGCTTTGAACTCTTGGCTCCACGACCCCGGCTCTGATGACTACGCTTTCGGTTTGTGCCCTGGACTCTGTTATTTGGCTCCTGTTTCCTCTGACTCCGGCTCTGAATGACTACGCTTTTGCTTTGTACCTTGGACTTTGTTATTTGGCTCCTGTTTTCCTGCCTCTCAGTTTTTGACATTGGACTGGACCTGGACTCTCTCTCTCTCTTGCTTCGCCTGCACTCCAGCCTGTGACACTAAGGGGGAAATCTCTCCTATATTATAAAAGCAATTTGGGGTGGCAAGATTCCATATGCTCCCTCAGACATTGGCCCGTCAGCTGCCACACAAGACATCGTGTGCAATTGGCTGTGTGCTGGGTCTGCTCCTCTTCCTGCCCTCCCCGCAGCCGAGCAAGCCCATGGAAGGAGAGGTGGTTTAAACCTCCTCCCCTTCCCTCTCAGAAACGGCTTGCTCATCCTCCCTGTGGCCGAGGGGAGGCAGAGCAAGCCCGTGGAAGGAGAGCCAGTTTAAACCCCCTCCCCTTCCCTCTCAGAGTCGGCTTGCTCACCCTCCCCGTGGCTGCAGGGAAGCCGAGCAAGCCACTGGAAGGAGAGGTGGTTTAAACCCCCTCCCCTTCCCTGTCAGAGCCGGCCTTCTTGCCCTCCCCACGGCTGCAGGGAAACCGAGCAAGGTAGTGGAAGGAGAGCCAGTTTAAACCCCCTCCCCTTCTCTCTCAGAGCTGGCTTGCTCGCCCTCCCCATGGCCGCAGGGAGGCCGAGCAAGCCTGTGGAAGGAGAGGTGGCTTAAACCTCCTCCCCTTCCCTGTCAGAGCCAGCCTGCTCACCCTCCCCACGCAATGGGTAGGGGGGAATGACCCTGGCCGTCTTGGCTGGCGGGGGACTCGAGCAGCTGGGTGGAAGAGATGGGCCTCACAGCCTCCCACCCAAGCTAACGCCCATTGCATTTATGGCTGCAATGGGCCTTCTTCCTAGTATGATATATATGGCAAAGTTATGCACAAGGGAGGGGAGAAAGTGAATAGAAAAAAACTTTTTCTTGTCCCTGATAGTACTAGAACTCTCAGGGCACCCAATGAAGTAGATCAGCAACGGGACAGATAAAAGGGTGTACTTCTTCACTTAAAGAGTAATTAAGTTGTGGAATTCACTATCACAGAATGTAGCAATGGTCTCTAGTTTAGTAGGTTTTAAAGAGGAAATACACTTTCATGGAGGACAGGCCTATCAGTGACTATTAGCCACAATGACTGAATGGAACTGTAGGAGTCATCAAGGGGAGACTTTAAACTTCATGCAGTGTTTTTAGGTCTTCCAGGGGCATCCCACTGGCAGCTAAGCAAAACAAAGTGCTTTGTACTTATTGATTATGTCAGTGTTGAATGCTTAGGTTTTACAGCTACTCCAAACTGCAGCAGCCCTTGTGTCCAGAATGTTGCAAGGGACAGCACAGATCAACAAACCCTGACACCAGACTTCATGACAATGGACAGAGCTGGTGCCAGGCTTTTTGGCACCCTAGGCAAGGCTAACTACTTACGCCACCCCCCCACTGCTAACCAATTTTCAAAAACAGATGAATTCTAGAGAAAATTAAAAGCACAAAACTTGACATTGCTATTTTTTAAAAAATTGTGAGAATAAGTAAAATGACAGCCTTTGGTTTTCTTTCTCAAACAGAAAACAGTTTTAGCAGACAACTCACCGATCATTTCGAATAATCCTGTGAATTGTGATGTCAAAAATTAAGGCTCTTGAATGCTTCCATTTCAGGCACATCAAAATCTAATTTTGTGTGCCTTTTCCTTTGCAAATTTTGTCACCGATTCCTTCAGGTCAAGTGCAGATGCTTCAGTGTGTTCAACTGATATAACTGCCAAACCAAATTGTCTCTTTTGCAGCAGTAGTTCTCCTACAGTTGACCTGTTTGTCCTATGCAGAGAACTGCAATTTACACATCCTACTGTATTGTTATTCCAGTCTTGCTGTTTTTATTACTCAGTTACTTATTCACCTTGACTCTAATAATCTCTTCCTGACAACTAACTCCCCCTACCTGCATGTAATATTTGAGGAAATCTATTTCAGTGTATGTGAAGAAGTGTGCATATGCTAAGAACATAAGAGAAGCCAATGCTGGATCAGGCCAATGGCCCATCCAGTCCAACACTCTGTGTCACACAGTGGTGAAAACTACCAGGCACCATCAGGAGGTCCACCAGTGGGGCCAGGATACTAGAAGCCCTCCCACTGTTGCCCCTCCCAAGCACCAAGAATACAGAGCATCACTTGCCCCAGACTGAGAGTTCCTATTTATACCTTGTGGCTAATAGCCACTGATGGACCTCTGCACTATATCTATATATATAATTCCCAAGTGGCCCCCTGTGTGCGGATATCTAAATCCGCACATCGGGGGCACCTGGGGAGCAGGGAGATTTTCCTGCGCACGTGGGGCAGTCCTCGCCTCCGGAGCCGGGGGGGAGGAGGAGATCAGCAGTGGTGGAGGAGGGGAGCTGGGGGGAGGGAGGAGATCAGCTGCAGTGGAGGAGGGGGACATCACCGGAGCCAGGGTGGGAGGGAGGAGATTGGCACAGAGGAGATTGCTGGAGCCTGGGGGGGGGGGTGAGGAGAGGAGATTGGTGGCCCGATGGCTGGAAGCCGCTCGGGCAACACTGCTGGAGTGGGGGGGGGTGATCGCCGGAGCCGGGGGGAGGAGGACATTGTGGAGCCTCCCCCGCGAATATTGCAGGTCCCTCTTCTTGTGCTTATCTAATTCCCTCTTGAAGCCATCCATGCTTGTAGCCACCACCACCTCCTGTGGCAGTGAATTCCATGCGTTAAGCACTCATTGGGTGAAGAAGGACTTCCTTTGATCTGTTCTAAGCCTTCCGCTCATTCATTTAATGGAGTGCCCATGAATTTTTGTATTGTGAGAAAGGGAGAAAAGTACTTCTTTCTCTGCCTGCTCTATCTCATGCCATGCATAATCTTGTAAACCTCTAGTAGGCTGATACTGACCACTTAGGCAAACACATAGCCCTCAATCTGTGTCAGGATGCGTTCTCATGTTCTTGACCAGCACATGAAGCAACTCATGTACAAAAGGTTGCAATGCCAAGCCATTGCATGTTTTCCCCTGGGCCCTAGGCTCAGAACTCTGAGCATGAGATTTCTGTAGTGAATGTCAAAAAATCAAAAGTAGGTTTGCAGCTTACAGATACACTCTTGAACAGTCTCAAGATTGCAACAGCACAGACATATTGATGCAATAATTCAGAGCAAGGGGTCTCAGTTAAAATATTGCAAGAGTGCTAATGTTTTAAGCATGTTTTAAAGTTAAAACTTAACTTTTTAAGCGAGAGCCTGCCACCAGTTGGAGGGGTGAGAAGGCCATCAGGGGAAGGCTTCTGAGGAGAGTGAGGCTGCAGTGCAGGCTGGGCCCCTTCTGCCCTTTCCTCCTCCCCCCCCTCCAGGCAAAGAGTCCTAGCTTGCCTCCTGTGCGGATTAAAAGTTTCTGCACAGATCCGCCCCTGCCTGCCCTGGTGCCCAAGGTGCGCTTCCCGTGCCCAGCCTGGCACATAGCTGCTGCTGGCAGGAGTCTTGTTGATGCAGCTCAGCTGCCTGCCCACTTTCAAACCCAACACCAGCCCCGGGCCTGACACCTCCTTGACCACTCCCCCAGTGGCAGTAGTGGCAGCTCCAGCCAAGGAAGTGGCGACTGTGTGGGCTCCGGGCTGTGCAGAGGGTTGGCTGGCCCCATGCTCCCCACTCCTGTGCTCCGAGCCCAGCAGCTCCTCAGCTGTAAGGAGGGGGGAGGCAGGAGAAAGGCATGCTGGGAAATGTAGTTTGGGAGGGGCGCCACCGCTGCTGGGCTGAGCAAAGTTGGCTAAAACCTGCTGAATCAAGCACTTGCTGGGGGCGCCAATGGCCTTGGCGAGGTGGCAGACCAAGGGCCAACAGAGCTGAAAGGGGGAAGGGGGCAGGGCAGCAGTAGGCCAGCGTGGCGGCACCCTTCTACCTTGGCTTTGTAAGGTGACTGCCTTAGTTTCCCTCTCTGAACACGCCGGCCCTGACAATGGATGGATTATAAAAAGTGCAGTTAACAGAACAGCTAACGATTTTTGTACGAAATCCATGTTAGGGTTCCACCAAAGCTCTATGGTTTTACCATAGTTTTCACCAAAACACTATAGTTTCATCATAAAATTTGGGTGGAATCCTAGGGGGTCATGCGGATATGCTGATATCACTTCTGGGTTTATGCTAGAAGTGACCCATGACATCAGTTTCCCCACAATTTTTCTCCTGCTGCTGCCTGGTGTAGCAGTGGGAGCCTGAGGCCAGGAAATGGGAGTCCTCGGCTTCCTATTTGATATCAACCTAAAAAAAATGGTTGTAGGGAGAGTCTTCAGGCACTGAAGCAAAGCTAATATTTTAAAGTCATCTTTTATCAAAATTTGAGAAGGCAGTCAGTGTATATGAAGTGCTAGCCAGCACCTGACATCTGCAGACCCACCCCTGCCTCACACAGGTAGTGTAGCTATTTGTAATGTAATGGTATTGGCCTACCATGAGCAACTATAAAACTCTTCTCAAATTCTTCTTTTTTTCCTTTTGTCTCACTGTCCTTTGAAATTAGTAAGTATTTGACTCTGTTGCTAAACTTAATGTTTCCCTGCTACTCCCTGAGGGTGAGGGGCTACAAGAAACAAACTGCTGCCTGCAGAAGCAGTGGCGGGTGAGTTGATGAGAATTCATCCTTTAAACCTGAGGAATTTGTGAGCAAGTTTTGCCTGAATTGCAGGAAACACTATTGAGCTACTGTGGTATTGACTGTAGGCATATGCTTAGGGTTTGTAGCCTCACACTTTTGCTTTTGTCTGGCTTGGAGCTCTGCTGGAAGCTATCAACAGAATCTATTTTAATTGTTGCTTAATGAATGAGAGAGATAGAGAGAGAGAGAAAGAGAGAGGGAGGCTCAAAGCGAACTGTGCGTAGAGTTGCAGATATACTGTAGAGCCCGCTGGAACCTGCTTAAATATGGATTTTTTTAAAAAAAGAAGACAAAATCTTTAATTTATTTTAATTTAATTTAATTTAACTTTCGATTTATATACCGCTCTAACCCCGGCGGGTCTTTGAGCGGTTTACACAATTTTAATTCCATCTATCTAGGGCCACAATTTTATAGGGGGGGTGACATCTTACCAGCACCCAGGCAGCAGGGCTTTTTGTCTCCATTCCGGCGGGCTTCAGGCGTCAGCACTTCATCCTCGATGTTCTGGGGCAGGTCTTTCTCTGGCTCAGCAGCTTTAAGTTAAGGTGTATTGAACCAGGTAGGTGGGATGATAGAATAACCAGACCTTTTTGCAAATATTTTACGGGATGCTTTATGGAGATGGAAATGACAGAAACATGGGAGACAGGATGGAACCTTGTGGGAACCTGTAGGCCAGAGGCCAGGGGGCCACTCTACCTTCAAGGGAAGTTTGAAAACACTGCAAAACAGTCCAAAATGATACCATGATCAATGGTATAAAAAACTGCTGAAAGGTCCAGGGAACCTCCCACCACTTAAAGGTGTTCCTGTCAGTGCTTGAAAGGCTGGTGGGAGAAAAATGGGAGAAAATGGAAGGCAAGCTGGAGTCACTCCATCCTCCATCAAGAGTCTCCTCCTCATTTGAATCATGATTCAGATCAGGACAAGTCTCTTAATGGGAGCCTCTTCAGGGACTTTTGATTATGCCACTACAAAATCACAGAACCATAGAGTTGGAAGGGACCTCCAGGGTCACTTTCTATAAATTGTGATCTTATTTAATCCAAAAAAATCTACTAACCTTTGCATGTAGATGGACAAAACAGAAATTGCAGATCATTCAGGCCTTTGAGATCTAAGTGCAAAGTTTCCAAGGTGGGGAAATAGTGAAATATTATTGAGTTTATAAACAACGAGAGAGAGAGAGAGAGAGAGAGAGAGAGAGAGAGAGAGAGAGAGAGAGAGAGAGAGAGAGAGAGAGAGAGAGAGAGAGAGAGCTGTCCTTTTAAAACTAGGAGCGAACTATAATGCTTGTGCATGAAAAAAATTGCCAACTTCTTTATAGGCTTTGGTGGGCCAGCCCTTGGGGTGAATTATCAGGGAGTCTTGGAAAGAGAGGATGAAATGTTCACTTCACTTATGTCAATAAATATGCTTTTGCTGAGTTCAGTTTTTGACATTTTTTAACCACAATACAGCAGAGTGAGGGCAGAAAGAATTACTCTTGCTTTGTTTTGGCTTCAGCCACATCATCTAGTAAAAATGTGTTGGCTGTGCAGCATTGTCATGAAGCCCAATGAGAGTGAGAGCAGAAAAATTTACCCTCCGGATGATTTAACATCAGAAGGACACCATGTAACCAATGAGAACCAAAGCAAGAATCCAAACCATTGCTTCTTGCTCTGGCTTTGGCTTTGCAGGTAACAAATTCAGAAAAATGTGGTGCCCACTAGCATTAGAAAATGTGACAGCACTGGGCATAAAGAACTGGGAACTTTTCTTTATAATGAGTACCAAGTGCAGATCCTGGGACTTCAGATTAAGTTCCCTGAATGGCAGGAGACTAACCTTGGGCAGTTGTAAATTCTGTAGAAGTGAACAGAGCTATTCAAATCCTCCATTCTGTTAAAACCCCTGTGAAAAATATGCTTCCCCAAGTATTATTTTTGATAACATTAATGGAGACAGCTGTTCTGGAAAAATATGTAATCACTTTTGGAAAGATTCCCAAAGGACGAGCACTAAAGGATACTGATCTTTTCAAAGGAAACAAAACTGACCCTCATAATTACTAGTTACGTTTGCTAGAAGTCATTTCCAACTGCCATGCTTTCTATTGAATGAGATGGGAAAATGGGGTGATGTAACATCTTTGCAGAAGAGAAATTAGGGTTTGGAAGGGGGAAAAAGGCATGATTGACGAATTCTTTGTTTAATCATTTGATAAATAAATTCACCAAAGGACCAAGGAAGCATCTGTATCATCTGTATGATGCTTTTTGTGTATAATGTATGCTTCATATGTATGATGCTTTTTGTTGAATCTGCTGCAGCTTTTGATTGGATTAATCATGACAGATTATGACTAAAGTTGTGGAATACAAATGCTGACAGATGTCTATTCATTCTAATTAAGAAACTTAATAGAGATTCACCAATGAGGACATGAGTTGGAATTCAGGGCCATCTATTTGGTTACATTCTCTCTGTCTGAGAGTATATCCACCCATATACAGGCAATTCCCACAAAATATGAGTAGGGTGGAGGAACAGGGCTTTTACATGCTTCTGTGTCATGTTCTAAAAGCTGGTGTGGGGTAGAAGAAGAAGAGATTGGATTTATACCCCGCCCTTCACTACCCAAAGGAGTCTCAGAGTGGCTTACAAACTCCTTTCCCTTCCTCTCCCCACAAAAGGTACCCTGTGAGGTAGGTGGGGCTGAGAGAACTCTGACAGAAACTGCTCTTTTTCAAGAACAGCTATGCCAGAACTATGGCTTGCCCAAGGTCATACAGCAGGTGCAAGTGGAGGAGTGGGGAATCAAACCTGGTTCTCCCAGATTAGAGTCCACGCACTTAACCACTACACCAAACTGGATAGAATGCTAGACTAGTAGCTGAGAGACCCAGATACAAATCCCCACTTTGCCATGGAGGCTCACAGAGTTACTTTGGGCCACTTACTTTCTCTTAGGGTAACCTGCTTCCTAGGGCTGTTGTGAGGATATGGAAAGAAAAAACGGTGAAGAAGTAGTAACTGCCATCTCACTCTTTAATCAAATTCATGCTCTCATGATGATGCAAGATGCTTTGGATTCCCATTGGGGAGAAAACAAGGTATAATAAATAATGAATTGTGATAGGCTACCCAGAAATGAACAGCTAGGCAGGGCAGGCCCTTAGGTCCAGCAACAAGACTCACCTGGGAGGAGTTGGGTGGGACCAGGGACAGAAAGGTACAGTCAGGATAACCTCAGCAACAGGGCAGGCTGGAGGCAGTGAGCAAGCCTGAGTGGGAGAACAGTGGCTCTCTGAGCCAAGGTATTTTGAGGCAGGGCAGGGGAATGAGAAGAAGAGTTTAGCTCAGGGGCCAGGTGTGAAGGTGGGACTATAAAAAGGAGGACTTCATGTTTTGTTAATTTGTTTTTATAATTTTGTTAAAAGACTTTTCTTGAACAATACGATTGATACACTGTAAAGGTTATATCAACTGTTTGGAAATTTTATTGTCCTTAAGTTGTAAAGTTGAAAAACTGGAAATAAAAATAAAGTTATAAAAAGGAGGAAGGGGAAATGGGAAGAGGCTGGTAGGAGAAGGAGGCGGCGGCAGCAGATTGCAGCTCTTCTCCTATGTAATGCAATGTAACCCTGAGGTGGGTAAAGTGAACCACACCTTTAGGTCCCTGGGTTGGTAAATAAAGCAACCTGCATAAGGAAACAGTGACTGGGCTCATGGTTTCAAGACCCCATGGATTCCAGGTACAATGTTCCCCTGCTGCCAGAGAACACTACTCAGCTATTTTCATGAAACTTTTCAAACTGCCCACCCCCACATTAAAAAGACTACATAAGACTACTTTTAGGGGAATCGTAACATAAGACTAAGACTGAGCCAAAATGGAGGGCTCCTTTTCATGGAACATTTTACCCCCCAATGAAAGTGCTCAACAGCCACTGACCCTATTAAATATTTTGGAATAAATATGACTGGGCAAATCTCATCGCTGGGAAGAATCTCAGCAATCAAAATGAATGTGCGGCCAAACCTAAACTTTTTGTTCCAAATGTTACCCATATAACATATACATAGGAGAAAGAATATTGAAAGATTGAAAGATTTACAAAGACAGATAAATGAATTTATATGAAATGGCAAAAAACCAAGAATAAACTTTGAAATATTACAAGATGAGTAAAAGAGAGGAGGTTTAGCAGTCCCAAGTATAAAATTATGTTACCAAGCAGCAGGTCTGGCCTGGATTGTGGACTGGATTAAAAGCCCAAGACAAAGAATAGTAGAATCAGCAGATTTTGATGAAGGCCTACACATTTATTCATGGATTAAGAAACTGCTCAACCAGATCTGATAGCTGGGAATGAAGTGCATGATCCTGAGACAAACCTCCAAACTACCACTGAACTCTGCTCTGATTTGGCTTGCCCTGCAGATTCCCTGACTCCTCTGGCTCCTAATGATCCCCTGACTCCTGAACTTTTGACAAATGCTTTGGAAGATGATCTATTTACCTCCTTTGGAAATCTTTCTGGTGAAGCCCAACAGTCTATCATTGACAGATTAATGTTTATGAGTCTTAAATCGCATGAGATTAAAGACTTGGAGCTTCAACCTTCTGCTAATCCTAAAATCCAAAAAAAAATTATCTAGTACAGCCATTCCACCGGAGACTTCTAATGATCTGAGGATGTTTGTGACTAGTAAGTGTTATGTATTGGAATGTGAATCTGGGCTATACATTCCTATGTTAAGCTTGATTTCAAATGTGGCTCTTCAGCTGTGGCATCACTATTGGTTGGTTTCTAAGAAACCTCTGTACAGAACCAATCATCTTGTAAATATGTTGCAAAGAGGGAACGGTCCTGATTGGCCTTTATCCCTGTGCTATGATTGGCCTTTATCTCTGTGTTGCTATTGGTCCTTAACTTATTATGGGTGTGGCTTTGACTGCCCGGGAGAGTTTAAAAAGGAGCTGTGCTCCACTGTTTCTTGATGTGTGTTCCTGACTTACAGTTTGCTGTTCAAATAAAGCTGAAATCACTTTTGAAGCTGAAATTGTCATTGAGTCTCATACTTAACAGTAAGCAAGTTCTTTATAGGGGGCATGGAGAAGCTATTGTTTCACAGAGTGGTGACCAGATACCCAGAACTGGGGGAACAGTTGATGTTACAGCAGTAGAATTCCTTAAATGTTGTGGAAGAGCTCAGAAGCCTCCTAAGATCCCCTCACATCGTCCTTTTCCCCAAGCAGTATCAAATGGCTGTATCTGCCCGGAACACAATACGTCCTTGAATTTAATTGCTGAATCTAATTGACTAACTCTATTTAATGGCTCTCAGGGATGTTCTCAAAGACAGACAATCCAACTTATTTCTTGGAATATTGCAGGATGGGGCAATAAAAGGGGTGATCCCGATTTAATGAATTTTCTTAAGAAGTTCAACATAATTCTTTTCCAAGAGACCTGGTTTTCCAGTGACAATTTAATTAATGTTTTTTCTTCTTATTTTTTACCTGCTTTGAAACTGAACCAGGTGGCTGACCTTTGTTGTTTGTTTAATAATGTTATTAATTTTACTATTCTCCAATTGGATTCATGTCCCCCTGCCCCTGGTCAAGCTTTTCTCCTTTCTCTTAGAAATTTCCAGTTATTATTAGTCAATGTCTATATGCCTCCTTTCTCCAATTTTAACACTTCTAAGTTTCAGTGGGATTCTTTGAAAGTGTACTTGAATATGCTTTTCAACAAATACCCTGAAGCTGCTTCCCTTGTAGTGGGGGATTTTAATGCAAGACTTGGCTCTAATAACGATCAGATAGGCAAGCTTTTGCATTGGGATGATGATGCCAATACCCCTTTTCCATTTTTGCTCATTAGACAATCTAAAGACCCCATTGTTAACCAGTCAGGCCATTTCTTGGCTGATCTGTGTTCCAGTTTTAACCTTATCATTTTAAATGGCTCTACTCAGCACGATTCCCTTGGTAACTATACGTTTATCTCTCCTTGGGGCTGTAGTGTGGTGGATTATGCATTATCCTCCATAGATTTGTGAAATTCCATCACTAAGTTTTCTATAGGCACTTGGACAGAAAGCGACCACTTACCTATTTTACTGTCCCTCCCAACAACTTGTGCAATGGATAGACAGTCCCGATCTTGTTCCTTGGAAGTTGATTTTTCCTGTTCCCCTTCCTCCTTGAGCCAGAGTCAATCTTGGATGTTTAGCAGTTCTAGATTGCAATTAAACTATAATCTTGCCAATGCTAAAACCCTGGAAGAGGCTCTTTTAGTTTTTAATTCTATCATAGATAATCTTCCTTCTTTTGCAAAAGAAATTGACTCTAAGCCCCAGAAAGGCCCATTTAATGTTTGGTTTGATGCTGATTGTTTCTCTGCAAAAAGGAGTTTGCGTCAAGATATTCCATCAGTTCCAGCAGGGCACCTTTGTATGGATTCCCTCTCTTTATTATAAAGTAAAGAGGGAATGTCACCAATTGCTAGCCCCAAAGCAGCTCTCCTTTTATATGAGAAAATGGTTTCAACTCTATAACACAGTTAGAAGAAATTATAACAGAGCCTTGGTAGCTGGCCTCAATGTTTCCATTGGAATCAAATTTATTTGCAAAATTCCAGTGCAGGAATGGAGTGTCTATGATGCTGAGCTTTTTAAATGATCCATCCTCAACTCTTTCTCCTAATGTTATTTGAATGCTATCAGATGTGTCCCCCAGTTTCTTATGATGAAGTAACTGAGCTTATCAATTCTCTTAAACTAACAAGGCTCCGGGAACAGATGGCATCCTGGCAGAGCTCTTGAAGAATAATATGGATTAGTGGTCACATTCTCTTGCTCACTTTTTCACATTGATCAACAAGTATGGCAGTCTACTGGATTCTTGGCTGAATTCCATAGTAGTTCCCTTATTCAAAAAAGGTGACCCTAGCAACATTGGTAATTACAGACCTATTAGTTTTCTATCCATCCTAGGGAAGCTTTATGCTAAACACCTTTTAAAAATCTGGATGGATAATTTACCTGACTGAGAATAATTTACTTGACCGAGAACAGACTGGATTTAGGGCAAACCACTCTACCCTGGATCATTGTATCACTTTAGCCTTCCTCACTGAAAAATATCTCCACCATCCAGGCAGAAAGCTCTATACGGATTTTATTGATCTTCCCAAAGCCTTTGACTCTGTTAATAGGTCCCTACTATGGGAAAAATTGCATACATTAGGCATCGGCCAATGCCTTTTGTTCTTACTGTGCAAATTCCATTCTGCAAATACCTGCCAGGTTAGATTTGATGGGAGAGGATCCCTTACACATAAAATCCCTGTGACCAAAGGTGTTAAACAAGGGTCCCCTTTAACCTTTTCCTTTCTGATCTTTTTTCTCATTTAGTTAAAATTGAAGGTCATCCCCCGAAAGTGAACACCGTTCCAGTTCCTATTTTACTATATGTGGATGTTACTGTGCTCCTTTCTTTCACCAGGTAGGTCTAATGCGGACAGCGGAAGACAGGAGGGCCTGGCGAAATCTGTTCCATGGGGCGAAGAGTCGGACTCGACTGTGTGACTGAACAACAACAAAAGGTCTAATGCGCCTCCTATCAGAGTTTGCTACCTACTGCAGACAGAACTCCCTTTTCGTTAATTTTGATAGGATCAAAATATTGGTCTTCTCTAAATCCTGGAAGTGCTTTCGTTGGAGAACAGAGGGTAGAGAAATTGAACAGGTTAAAACATTTAGATACCTTGGCATTCTGTTTCAGTGTAACTTAAAATGGTCCTCCCACTGAGACCATTCCCTCACTTTGGCTAGAAATAAGATCACAGTTATAACACATTACTTCCATCAAAGAGGTAATCGATTTGTTCCAGCTGCCCTCCGCATTTTTCAGGCTACAGCCATCTCTCACCTGTTGTATGGGATTCCTGTGTGGATCCAGGGTTTTTCCTAAAGAGGTTGAATGTATTAACACTTTATTTCTGTGCAGGATACTTGGGCTCCCCAATTCTGTTGCTTATTTTATTCTCTGCACTGAGCTGGGTTTACACCTTATTGAATCAAGGGTGTGCCCTATTGTTAGTAAGTTTGGTCTTGTCTCCATTTTAAACCCCTTCCTAACAGTCTTATTGCTCTCCACTCTGTGGACCTTTACACCTTGAATTGGTCTCAGTTCATAGTGTCTAAAATCAAATCCATTGGTATTGATCTGGATTCTTTGGCCAATTCTGGTGAAATGGATATTCTTCAGATGGTCCAAAGAAGGATTTGGGACATTGAAGCTCAAGTAATTAATGCTGGTAGCTCTGGAGTCTGTTCTCCACATTTTCTTGGTCTTTTCCCTGCACAAGACTCTATGGCCCAGTATTTTTCTAATTTGGTAAATCCCTCACATCGTAGAGCTTTCATGCTTGCCAGGTTCAATCTCTTCCCTTTGGCTGTTTTGATAGGCAGATATAAGGGTATTCCTTATAAAGAAAGAGTCTGTACTTGTCTTTACAATGAACCTGACTCTGTGCAACATATTATTTTTCTCTGTTCTTATTACTTCTTGCTACATCATTCCTTGATCCATCCCCTTCTTTCTTCTGCAAAATCTATGGCTTATAATGACCTATTTTTTTTGCTATTTGACAAATCTCCTGAAATTACTGCAGCTGTTGCTGATGTTTCTATCATGTGTATGAAAGTTAAGGGTTAGAGACTGTAATACTTAGATTTACTTCCCCCCCATTTTATTAGAGCTGTGATGGCTCAAGTGGTTAAGACGCTGAACTGCAGGCTGTGGAAGGTCAGTAGTTCAGAAGTTCGAGACCCGGGTGCCGCATGACGGAGTGAGCTCCCGTCTCTAGTTCCAGCTCCTGCCAACCTAGCAGTTCGAAAGCAAGAAATTGCAAGTAGATAAATAGGTACCACTTCGGTGGGAAGGTAAGAGCATTCCGTGTGCCTTGGTGTTTAGTCATGCCAGCCACATGACCACGGAAATATCTTCAGACAGAGCTGGCTCTTCGGCTTTGAAACGGAGATGAGCACCGCAACCCTAGAGTCGGATTTGACTGGCTTTCGAGCAAGGGAACCTTTACCTTTTACCATTTTATTAATTCCAAATGGGTTCTGTTTGGTGGAGACCTTTTTTTGTATGTGCATATATATATTTATTGGTGTCTAGTTTTTGAATTTTTGATTTGCTGTATTATTATGCCATTAAAGGCTTCTCTTTTGACTAAAAAGATCATAACACAAGAAAGAAGTCATGTAATCCGAGATGGATTTCTGAGAATATGGTTTACATGCCAGAATTTATTGAGCCCCTCAAATACTTTGGTTATGTCCCCAGTAGAAGCTTATTGTGATAAGAAAACAAGAAATAAAAATGATTTTAAACATATGGCATGATGATAAACACTCAGGGAAAAATCAAGTTTTGGTGAGATATTAAAGATGAAGGTATAAACATTGAATGGCTGATTTATTATCAATTAGTCTCTAGACTAAAGGAGATCATGAGTATTGAAGGTGGAGTTCTAAGAGATACAACTGAATTTGAGCAGCTGATTATAAAACAAAAAGAACATTTACTAAGATGGATATATAAGATTTTACTCCAGCTAGAAACAGAAGATGAACAAATGAAAAAATGTATGATTAAGTGGATGCAAACCATAAAGAACAGAATATCTATGCAACAGTGGGAATTACTATGGGGTGGAAAATGTCACATTTACAGTCAGCCAGACACTAACAGAAAATTGTTACAAAATGTTTTTCAGATAGTATATAACTCCAAAGAACATTGAGAAAGGACATAAAACTGCAAAGGAAAATGCTGGAAATGTCAAGACATAGATGTAACTTTCTTTCATATGTGATGCACTTGTAAAAAAGCAAAAAGATATTGGAAAGAAATACATCAAAAACTGTAGAATATATTAAAGTTTAAGTTCCCAATGGGAACCAAGAGTATGCTATTAGGTGTTGTGCCTAACAAATTACCAAAAATTTTAGAAGAGATATTCAAATACATGGTGACAGTGGCTGGAGCTATTTACAATGCAAAATGAAAACTAGAGGTCCATATTTAAAAGAATGGGAAAATAAACTTGCAGTAATGGCAAAATTAACAATCTATTTGAGAAACAGGTTTATTACGATAAAAGAGAAAACACGCATACAAACACATTGGGAACACACACAAGGCTAAGAGGAAATCAGGGAGGAAAGGAGAAAAGCAATTTCAGGGAAGGCTATAATTACCAGTCTTGAAGGAAGAAGAAGAAGAAGAATAGATTGGATTTATACCCTGCCTTTCACTTGGAGTCTCAGAGCGGCTTACAAACTCCTTTCCCTTCCCCTCCCCACAACAGACACCCTGTGTGGTAGGTGGGGCTGAGAGAACTCTAACACAAACTGCTCTTTCAGGAACAGCTGTGCCAGAGCTTGTGACTGACCCAAGGTCACATCCAGGTGCAAATGGAGGTGGGGAATCAAACCTGGTTCTCCCAGATTAGAGTATGCACACTTAACCACTACACCAAACTGGAAGAGGTCCATGTAGGCTACAGTAAAACAACCAGCGTTTCATGGAGAGGAGGAAAGAAGACCCAACATATTGGGACTGTGAGTATGGATCCAAGAATGCACACATTGAACTAGTGTCTAGGTGCTCTTGATATAGGGCAAAATGTTCCCAGGGGCAAACTGATGTATTCACCTGAAAAATAACAATTTGATGAGTTTTCCCCCGCATTAGACAAAAAGATGGGAGAAGCTTGATGGGTTTTTCTTAGGTACACTATAGATGGGTTTTTCTGAGGAGCACTATAGGTGCACTGTAGGCATGATGACCCTGCAAGTACTAGATGGGGAAAGCTACTAGGTTTGGTGAATGGAGTCAACTGTTACTTAATTAGGATAAATGGGTGCAAGGAAGTGAGGCTGGGTGTTGATGAGATTAGTCCAAGGTCAGTCAATAGGTACTTGGGAGATCTATTGTCCTGAATTATGCATCTTTCCAGGACATGGAGGAGGTCATTAGCTAGCCAGCCATGCTTACACTTCTAAATTACATGTCCAGGCTTGTTTCTGACTGGCATGTATTTTGTGTCATTTTGGGCAAGGCAGTGTATTGCACTTATGATATTTGAGATGATAATTTAGGAAGGGTGCTTATGGTTTTCTAGCTATAAATTGCCCCTCAGTGAGAGGAGGGATCTAACTGTTAACACCTGTAAATGCTTCATAGTTTGTATGCAGTTTGATATCACAAGTTGTGGACACCTATGACAATGCACTGACAATGCATCATACTGGTATGGGGCTATTGATGGAACACCTTCCTACTTCCTGGAATTTTAGCCATAGCTTCAAAGGTAAAAAAGCGAAAGGTTTTTGAATCACTTCTAACTTAGCTGTGGAAATTTTATTGACAAAATAAGAGACTAGCAGAGTTTTCAAGTTCATTGATCTTCTGAAGCAGCCTGAAAACAGCACCCCCCAACTAAAACAAAGCTGCTATTTCACCTCTTTCTTATAAATTTTGTCTTCTAATGAATTGTACTGCTAGTCCATGTAGTCCAGTATCATCTGTGCTGATCAACAAGAGCTCTTCAAGGTCTTTGGTTGAGATTTTATTCTGCCCTGCTATCAGTAATCCTTTAACTGAAGATATAGGATACTGATCTGGGGTCTTCCAGCAACCAAAACATCTATATGAACAGTGGCCTTTCACCTGGGAATGGTAGAAAGGGCATGTGTGGTGTCACCTGGCAGGATTCTCACCTACTCACTACAATCTTTTTCAGGTCCACAAGTCTACTTTGCAATAATCTGGAGTCCAGGCTCAGTGCTCTAGCATCTCAGCACTGAACAGGTTTTACAGTGAACCAGCAGGACCAAGGTTCAGATAGCAGCCCAGCTAGGAATTCTGAACAAAAATACTGCCTAGCCATTGACAATGTATTTTTTTTGACAGTTCTGAATCTTCTACCTCTTGGGTCTGAACTGGCCTCCAGAAACTCACATTATTGAAAAGGGGAATCGTTTGTCTTCTTTATGTGGGACATTATTTGATGTAGCATTTTCTTGCCCCTTCTGCCTTGTTTGCTCTCTGGTCTTAGTCATTTGTGATTTCTCACTGTGCAGAAAGGTTTTTGCAAGGCCAGTGAAAGAAAAGGCCGTTGGCCTCATGACAAGGTGGTGGATGCTTATTAGAGAGGAGAGCAGACCCAATTATGGAATGATGGATTCTGTTCCCACATATTACTCATCTGGGAAAGACAGAGATTTATTTTAACTCATCTGGCTAAGAGTGTGTTGTTAACCTTTACCCGGATAAAAACCTGCCTTCCTGCTGGATCATTAACTGCTTCTCTGATTCATCCAAGAGCTAGTTCCAATGGAGAGCGGCTGAGCACAGGTCACGTGGCTTGTACAATGGTGAAGGGTCCTGAAGCAGCATGAAGATTTCCTACTAGAAGAGGAGATAACATGCAATGCACACAGTAGGGATGAGTGTTCCCTACTTTAGTTGCTGTAGATTTTCTGGGTTGTGTGGCCGTGGTCTTGGCATTGCAGGATCTGACGTTTCGCCAGTAGCTGTGACTGGCATCCTCAGAGGTATAACACAGAATTCACACAGCCACAGCTACTGGCGAAATGTCAGGTCCTACAATGCCAAGACAATGGCCACACAACCCAGAAAATCTACAGCAACTAATGATCTCCGGCCGTGAAAGCCTTCGACAATAGGGAACATATTGTTCCCTATTTTGCTTCTTTTTAATACTTGTTTATATTTTTGTCAAAGGATGCAGGACCAAAACTGAGCACCTCTGGTGGTCAGCTCCCAGCTAAACAAGTTCAACACATCAGTGATTTAAACCCATTTTGGATAACAATGGCCTGTATTCTGTCATACTCAGCAAAGTCTGAAAACTCCCTTGGAAGACATCTCTCATGCTGTACTTTTTGCATTTTTTGGCCCTTTGATCCTGCTGTTTACAACTTTTTTCTTTGTAATCTCATACATATACATCCCTTGGGAGAACCTAATATATGGATCTGACAAAGTGGGATCTAGTTCACAAAAGCTTATGCTAGAGCAACAACAAAATGAACTTGTTAGTCATTCAGACGCCACAACCCTCATAGGCTTTTTCCTCGTTGCCCTGGGAAACAAAGCAAGTCAGACCTGATTAATTTTAAAACCTTGGAACAATTTGGAATTTATTTATAGAACTTGACAAATGCTATTCTGTACTTTAACAATGTAACTGAATTCAATAAACTCTAGAACTCTGGAAGGTATTTTGATAGATGTGAAAAGGATTTCAAGACTGCTGAAAGGTGGGAGACTGGAAGGGACTGGGAGACTTGGGGAGGACAGAAGCTTACCCAAATGGCATCCCACAACACTGTGACATCACTTCTGGCTGGGTAACTGGAAGTGGTGTCACTGTGTTGTGGGATGCTCTGTCATTTCCCTGAAAGCCTTCCCATTTCACCTGGCCACCTTATCAAGTGGTGGCAGGGGACGGGGGCCAAGGGTAGGAGCCTCCCAACTCAAAGTACCATCCAATCCAAGTTACATCCTTCTAAGCCCATTGACTTGAATAGTGTAACTCTGCTTAGCAGTGTATATCTATTCAGATGTCCAGAGAGGTCTGGACTCTAACCATAATATAAATTTTAAAAATACAGCACAGGAAAATAAGGCAGAAGACAGAAAGTGAGACACAATCTAAATATTTTATTTTGTCACCCTTTTTGATGCCTCCTTTGACCATTTAGTATGATGATGAATTCTGGGCCAACTCAAAAGACCGTTGACTGTTCAATGGTTAGTGCTAATAATTGTATGGCTGCTGTTCTGGGAATTTCACTAAGGACCAGTATCACTGGCTACTTACTATCTTTGGCATAACTAATTGACTGTAAAAATAACATGTTGAATGGTTGGTAGATGTATATTAAAGTGAAAAGTAAAAAAACCTACGAAATAGATCAAATAGATCTATCAATAACTGGCTTAGCCAGGAGGTGCCTTTGCACCAGTGTTTATAGTTGTGGGTTAAGTCATGATGCAGTTATTACTGCTGTGGTTTGACAACTTCACCTGCTTCAGCTCTTATAACAAAACATCGCAGAGTGCCTTCTCTTGCTGGTTCAGATTTATTTGCTTGGGTTTGGCCTGCGTTTTGGCCTATCACCTAAAGGCAGTATTAATGGTGCCAATAAATCTTGTCCACCAGAAAAGATGAGGCTGAATTTTCCATGCATCACATTTTAATGAGGTATTATTAAGAATTTGATCTCCTCAATGTCTAGAAATAATAAGCTGAAGATAAGACATCTGCATGCAAATTCTGTAAAGGGTAAAATAGTCTGTTGGTTGTCAATTTGGGACAAATGATGGATATGGAATGATCTATCCATCCATATCAGAGCAGAGGAACAGAGCTTTTGTGTGCTTCTGTGTGGGTCCCTAAAAACCCTGGAAATATTTGTGATTAAACAGGAATACTGGGAGCTGGTGCTTCAGGCTCCTAGGACTGATTCCCTCCCCATTTCCCCCTGTGTTTCTGTGTCTTCTGGGGATTGGTATTGGCTTGCCAGGCTGCTTTAAGTAAGGTTCTATTAGATTCAAGTGTTTTTGTTGTTTTTAAAAAGTTCATTGTTTGCTGGAGTTGGTTTGTGTGGGATTCAGGTTCTTTGTGCATGGATTTCCACATTTTATATTGAGTTGCTTGCATTTTACATAGGTTAAGATGTTAGAAAAGATTCTTAAGTGTAAGGATGTGTCAATGGAGACCAAGATCAAGTTAATTCATGCCATAGTGTTAGCCTGATTGCTCTTAGTTCTTATCAAGATTAGGGGATTTATGAGTTATTATCAATATGCAATCAGCTAAGGGAGCGATCACCTGTTTATACAGGGGTCCCGCCCTTCCAGAGGTACCAGTAACAGACACGGAGACTGCATTAGGTTGGAATTAAAGTCCTTTACTGGAAATCTTCTTCACACACAAACAATACACATACACACACTCATTTTATCAAGACTAGGAAAATAAAGAAAGATATTCAGCACGGTTGCATGAGCAGGAGTTCATTGGTGGGGCAATAATTACCTGTCCTCATCGAATGAGCCGTTCCAATGTAAGGAGGGGAAGAAAGGAACAAAGGACACGTGGCTTGAATTAGCTAGCAGCACGTGGAACTCTAGCTGCAGACCTAGAGTTTAAAGATGGAGGAAGGGTATTGGGATAGCAGCTGGACATAAGAGGGATAAGGCTTAGATAGGGGTCGTAGAGCAGAAGGGTCAAGCATGTGGTCGGGTTTTCCCTTTTATGTGGGGGTGTGGGGGCTGGCCATATCCCCTGGTCAAAATTCCTGGTTAGTCCATCCCTAAGAATGTATTATTGGCTTGGAGGAATAGGGAAGGAAGCTAAGGAGTGGTCAATATTGAGAGCTAGAAGCTTAACCTGTGGCTGGCACCTGGGTGTAGGTGAGGTGAGTCATCGGGCCAAGGCCATTGTCTTCTTGATGGTCTTAGCCGGGTCCTTGACGGGCATGTGATTAGTTGCTAAGCTACTGTGAATAGAGTTTCTGAGTTACGTGTAGCTTTGCAGGTGTGGAGGGGGAAAAAAGGGGTCTGCCTGCATGCACTGGAGAGGTCTCCTAATGGCGTTTTGGAGTCCTTTGTCTTCATGCTCTGGCATGGCATGGCATTTGGTGCTTTGTGCATACTGTGGAACTGATTCATTCACCATCAGATGATTGGGCTGGCAACCTTGGATGGCCCCTGGAACATCAGTGATGAAAGGAATGTGTCCTTCTCTCAGGGTGCAGTCATAGTGGGTCACCATGCTTTACAGTTCCTTAAGCAGACTTTGCACAGTCCATACTTTATCACAGTTCATTAAAAAGGCATGAAAAAGCCTTGCAGGGCAACAATAGTATTCCCCATTACTATGTATGGATGTGACAGTTGGACAGTGAAGTAAGCTGACAGGAAGAAAGCAGATTCCTTTGAAACGTATTGTTGAAGGAGAGTTTTATGGATAATGTAGACCACCAAAAAAGACAAATAAGTGGGTTTTAGACAAAATCAAGCCTTAAAAGCTACAATGACTAAACTGAGGCTATCATACTGTGGTCATGATATGAGAAGACTAGAGTCACTGGAAAAGACAATAATGCTAGAAAGAGTTGAAGGCAGCAGGAAGAGAGGACAACCCAACATGAGATGGATAAATTCCATCTAAGAAGCCATGGTGATCAATTTGCAGGACCTGAGAAAGGCTGTTAACAATACAGTGTTTTGGAAGACATTGATTAATAGGGTCACCATAAGTCAGAAGTGACTTGATGGCATTTAACAAATACACAGAGGTGCATGCACACACATAAGAACATAAGAGAAGCCAGTGTTGGATCAGGCCAATGGCCCATCCAGTCCAACACTCTGTGTCACACAGTGGCCAAAAATACCAGGTGCCATCACACATACACACTTACAATCACTCTCAAGATTCTTGGATTTTACATAGTTTCAGAGTCTTGGGTTTTACATTGGTTAGGCTTAGCAATAGCTTGCAATAGCAGGGCAGGGACTCTTGGGTTTTACATATTTTCTGCATTATTTCCTCCTTAGGAAACAATGGAGCACTGCTGGGGGCACCATGTTCAGGGGCCCATAGAATTGCACCCCTTTGTCCAATTGGCTTGATATCAGGGATTTATTTATTTAAAGGTCAGGCACCAGCAGTTTCTCTGAAATATTGGTGCCAGTACCTTTAAAAGCACCCCCCAGGCCTCCAAAAGTTTTCCCATAAGAAATAATGGAGCTGAAAAATATCGGAAAACTGGGGGGGGGGATCCTTGAACTGGAATACCATACAGGTATTGGGAACCTTGGAATACCAATATTTTTCAGTCCCAATATACCCAGAACTGGAAAATACTGTTTTTTTGGCTTTTTTTGCTGCATACCCCTAAGCACACATTCTTGGCTAACTAATTATCTCACTGACACCACACAAGGTTATCTCTACTTTGAAATGTCTTCTTAAGATATATAAAAACTGTTATTTCATTCTTGCTAATTTTTATCTTAATGAAATTTATTTAAGAATTGTTGTTATAAGTTTCTCATATATATATTTTTGGCCCCCAACCAAAACATCCATCTTTGAACAGTATTTCCACTTTTGTGAAGCTGGACATTTTTGGCATTCTTTCTACACCTGGGCCTCAACACATCTAGTGGGTTAAATGCAGTGTTCCCTCTAAGCTGAGTTAGTGTGAATAAGCTCACAGTTCTTTAGTCTCCAGCTCACAGATTTTTGTTAACTCGGGAAGGATGGCTCCAGAGCAAACTAATTTATGAAATAGCGAAATCAATCACTCACAACTTTAATGCCAGTAGCTCACAAAGTAGAATTTTTGCTCACAGGACTCCACAGCTTAGAAGGAGCATTGGTTAAATGACTTATAATCTAGACAAGGCCACAGAGTTATGTTACTTCTTTGTTTTCTTCCTCCTCATCAAGACTATTCTATTCTGGGTCTCTGAATTACCTTTTTGACATTCTTTAGTTGGGAGGCCAGGCCAGCTTTGGTTTTGTGCACAGAGACATTTTCAATGATTTCTTTTTTTTGGTCAAGCCTAGCAACTGTTCCTTTGTGTTTCTGGCTATATCTTTGACACTGTGTCCCAATCCTCTCCATTTATTCCTTATAAAAATACATTGTCTTTATGGGAAGATGCCACATACATAATTCAGAGGCACTAAGCCTCTGAATCCTAGAGCCAGGAGGCAACATCAGGGAAAGGCCTCTGCCTCTATGCCCTGTTGGCCACTGTGTGAGACAGGATGCTGGACTAGATAGACCATTGGTCTGATCCAGCAGGGCTCTTCTTATGTAACTATTGGTGCATTTTGCCTACTCCACAAATACCATTTAGTTTAGGATTGTCCGTTGGAGGACTGTGATCTGAATAATGGTGCAATGTGTTTTTTGCACCTAAACGTTTCTATTGAATGTATTTTGGATGTTGTGAATTGTTGTATAGAAAATTAATAAAATATAAATTAAAAAAATACCGGTTAGTTAACTTTAAATCACTTTCCCCTTATATCTAGAACATGGTGCCTGAATTTAAACTATTTCTATCTCTCTCATTGAGGGCTCGAATGATTATTTTTTCAGAGGCTCTTGAAGATTTATTAATAAGTCTTACAGTTCATCTCCGTTGAAGTTTCTTATGTAGATTCATTTTCCAAAGCTCTTAACATTTCTTCTCCAGACTTAACGTCGTGAACAGTGAAGACTCTATTTTTATAGTTTATATGCAGGTGTCCTAATGGAAGCCAACGATAACGGATGTGTTTTCCTGCCAGGCGTTGAGTAATTGTTTTCAGGTTGCGTCGTGCTGTTAAAATCTCTGGTGGCAAATCTTGAAATACCTGAACCCGGGTGTCCTCCAGTTGAAGTCCGTTGTTCGTCCTTGCAGCCTCTAACACGGTTTTCTTAACTTTGATATCTGTAAGTTCCACTAATATGTCAGGAATGAGAGTAGGAGAGGCTGGTTGCGATGGGTTCAGCCGATAAGCTTGACAAATTGGTGCAGCCGGCAGTTGCAAAAGTTTTGGAGCCATTCGTTTAAAGAGCCCATGAGATCTTTGTCTGTAGCAAAATTTGGGGATATTCCCCTGAGCTTGATTTTTCTTTCACGGGCTTTTATGTCCAAGAGAATAATTTTAGACTTGCTCCATGTCTCAAAAGTCCTTAGGCTTTCTATAGCCTTTGTATTTTTTGCGGCCTCCGTCAGTGCTTTGTCTGTATTTTCCTTCAGTTCTGTTAAGTTCAGATTCATAGCATCAAGTTTTTGATAGATTGGAGTAATGCTTTCTTTCAGTTCTTTTTTCATTTCTGCAAACAAAGTCTGTATATCTTTTTTTGTTATAGAATCTTCACGTTTTCTTTTGCCCTGTCGATTAGCAGCTTCTCCTTCCGAGTCTGCTTCCAATGGAGGGGGAATCCTCCTCCGATGTTTGCATATTTCTCTCAGTTTGTTGAGACTCCTTGGTGTTTTTCTTGGCTCCTTTGCCTCCTCTTGGCCTCCCCATTCCCTTCAGCAAACAGTTTTTATCTTTGGAGTCCTTAATTAATCTTTTCTTTACGATTTTAGAAGCTCAGACGCGGAGGCTATTTCGGTCTGACTGCGCAGCCTCGCAGTCACCGGAAACTCCCACTTTCCCCTTATATCTCACAATTAGCCCTGGTGTGATGATTACCTTGCATAAGTTCCATTTTCAGTCTATAATGCAGTTTTGAAGAAGCTGATAAGACCAGCTAGAATTGTCTTATTGTATTTAATAATTTCTTTGTGGTTTCCCTAAGAACTATCCAGTGCATTTATTTTCATGAGCTATAGCTATCAAAAAATGTGCCACATCTTCCGTTGTGAAGTTTATCTGACTTAAATCTGTTCAGCTAAATCAGTTCAGCCTCTGTGATAGGGGGAGGAACAGTTAAAGCAGCCCTCTCCTGCCCAGCTAGCCTCACATGCAAGGAAAAAAAACTTGTGATCAAGGCCTCAGGCAGTGAGTGAGTTCCTCTTCTCTGCACCCATTGTTAGGTTGCATAAACAGGCATTTTACCTATTAAGGGTTTTGCTGATTGCTGTATTTTCTTTATTGCTAACCTTAATAGATTTGGCTAATGACAAGGAGTAGTGGTTAGTGTACAATTGTTATTCTTGCCGGTGGCATCAATAGAAAGAAAGTTTGATTAAGCAAAGTGAGTTCAGGGGCAAGGTAAGTTCTCCTACATTCATAAGCTTTTAGGGAAATGGTGTTCCATAAAAGGGGGAATTAACATTCCATGGGTGAACATGCCAACTGTTCCCTGTCCTGGGGACTAAGCAGTGAGGCAGCCAAGTCTGCAGATGACATCTAATGACTGAGAAAAGTGAAAGCCCAGCAGAATGTGAAGCATTAGGACCTTTCCAAACTGGGTGAATAGGAAAAATAAGCCAAAGAAGTTTCAAAGCGTGTTAGCATAAAAAAGAATGCAAATTGGGGCAAGCAATCCTAACTTCATATATGCACAGAAGATGTCTGAATTGCTGTGATTATCTTTCAAGGAGATATTTGGGTCAAGGCTCTAGGGGAAGTCAACTCAGTATGCAGAAATGGTGAAAAACCAAAAATTTCATATTAGAGATTATTAGGCAAGAGACTGAAAATAAACCCGCACATATTCGTAATTCTTTTATATTTGGAATACTGTGTTACTGGTGCAAAGGGGGTTGGAGAAGGTAAAGGCAATCAGGGGCTGGCGCACATTCCACATGAGAAATGGCAAGAACATTTGGGACCTTTTGTTTAGAAAAAGTTGACGAAGAGAGGCAGAGGATGTAGAGATTTATTAAATACAGTAGTATAATTTTTGTGTTACTATGGCATGGATCCAGGTGGTCAGATCAGATGAGTCAAGATAGGGGGCCATCTTCCAGGCTATATAACTTGGAAGAAAGCATTTTCTGCAGCTGCATTTGTTTCTTCTCCAACAGTAATGCTGGGTCTAGTATAACCCATGGGCTCTTGACCAAGTCAGCAAGGGTCAGCTGAACCCCATCAAAAGTGGGAAGCAGAATGTCCTTCAAGAACTCGGTCTTCCCAGCCAGCATGATTTTCATCTTTTTTTAAAATTAATAAATTTTATTTAACGTCTTCTCACAGCTCAATACCACCAATATCAAAAAAGGTTCATAAAAATACATAGTTTTGTTGCCAACATGTGGAGAAACATAAAAAAGACACTTAAACACATCAACAAAAGCTCTAGCCGCGCAGTCGGTGTAGCTATTTAAAATGGCTCTTGATATCCAGGCTAATGAAACATCTTGTCAGGGTCCAGTTTCAATTTGTTCACTCTCAGCCATTTAACCACAGCAGCCAGGCAGTGGCTCAAGACCTCTACTGCATCCCAGGAGATTTGGATAGAGCGATATAGAGCTGAGTGTTGTTAACATACTGATTCCAATTCCAAAACTACAAATAATTTCTCCCAAGGTCCTTTCAAAGCTGCACCTTCTGGAACCCCACAGAACAAATTTCATACTGACGATAATTAGTCTCCAATGGCAACCCCTTGAGTCCAGTCTGTAAAGAATGATTTATACCAATACAAAATATAACACAAAGTACTTCTGCCCCCGGATTTTTCAACATGATAATATAATCTCTACAATATGATTTATTCAACTGCATGCCTTTATTCCAACCAGCCAACTATGATCCTATAGATCTTAGCAAGTGATAAGATTGCAAAGCATGACAAGGAAAGAATTATACCTAGTTATAAAGGTGTATGTTGTTCATTCTATTAGGAACCATGCTGTACTTCTCCAGATGTCCAGGTGTTAAATGGTGTTCAGTCTGTCTTTCTTTGCTCTCATGCTATAAAGTTTTCATTTAGGTAGCGAATTTTGACATCTTCTGTAATAGGAAAGTGGGAACTTTATAGTGTGATGGGAATGAAAACCCAGACTCAAGAGTGTCATCTAATTCCTGAACATCTGGAGTTAATGCCTGAGGCATACAAACACATAAAATATTGGAGAGTTATGATCGAATTTCCAGAGTCTGCACTTTGCAAATACTACATTTGGCTGGTTATCTTGCTGGTATTGGAGGTTATTCCTTCAGAAGTAAAACACCTATGTTGGAAATAAAAATGATAGACTCTTTGCTGAAGCATTTGAAAAAACCTTCAAGCTGTCATTTGAATCCTCAGCTT
Organism: Gekko gecko; assembly: GCA_029375565.1. Lineage (NCBI taxonomy): Eukaryota > Metazoa > Chordata > Lepidosauria > Squamata > Gekkonidae > Gekko > Gekko gecko. Next base: position 145,658,113 of record JAPDNY010000006.1, read on the forward strand.
TCATAATTGATTGTCAACCCAAGTCATAATCCTTGATAGATCTTTAATTGGATTTATTGATATTTTCAACTTTTTTTTTGTTTTCAGGTTTTCAAACCCTCCTACACTTTATACAGGAGAATTTTACTTTTGTGAAAATCTATGAAGCTGTCTAGCCCTGGTTCTTCAGTAATAAAGTCAAAGACACTTTTCACCAGGGAAAGAACTGGGCTATAAAATCAGGATTGTGTAGAATTCTAGAAGGGTGGGCCTAGAAGTGAAGAACCAAAACCCAGCCTCCTGTACTGACACTGCACACTGGCACATAGCAAACTGTGCCAGAGATGCTAGAAGGGAAAAGAGTGCATTTAATATGGATAAACCAATTATGATGAGTCAGAACTTGTTCAGATAATGGATTTCCATACTTCTGATTATCCTGCATGAGTGTGACCCAGCTGTGTAAGCGATCTTATACGTTCTGGCTATCTAGTGCATTTTATTCCTACCTTACCTCCAAAGAATTATATTTCTTTCTTTATTTAAAACATTTCAATGCCACCTGTCCACAAGGCAGCAAGCATTAAAACATTTCTAATAGTAGAAAGCCTTCAAAATATTAACACTCTGTAGATGACCAGAGTGGTTGGGTAGGTTCATATGGGAATAGGCAGTCCTTCAGTTATTCTGGTCCCAAGCTGTATAGAACTTTAAAGGTCAATACCAACAGGAGCTGCGGTGGCTCAAGTGGTTAAGACGCTGAACTGCAGGCTGTGGAAGGTCAGTAGTTCAGCAGTTCAAGACCCGGGTGCCGCAAGACGGAGTGAGCTCCCGTCTCTAGTTCCAGCTCCTGCCAACCTAGCAGTTCGAAAGCAAGAAATTGCAAGTAGATAAATAGGTACCACTTCGGTGGGAAGGAAACAGCGTTCCGTGCACCTTGGTGTTTAGTCATGCCGGCCACATGACCACGGAAACGTCTTCGGACAGCGCTGGCTCTTCGGCTTTGAAACGGAGATGAGCACCGCAACCCTAGAGTCGGATTCGACTGGCTTTCGAGCAGGGGAACCTTTACCTTTACCTTTACCAACTCCTTAAACTGGGCCAAGGAGCAAATTGGGAGCCAGTGTACATGAACAAGACTGGAGTGATATGGTACCTACAACCCACTCCAGTCAGCATTCTGGCCACAACGTTCTGCACCATCTATAGTTTCTAGACTGTATTCAAGAGCATTCTCATGTAGAGTACATTGCAGTGGTCTAATCTAGATGTTACCAAATGCATGCACCACAGTGGCAAGATCTTTCCTACCCCCAAAAGGCTGCAGCTGGCTCATCAACTGAAGCTGGTAAAAGGTGCCCATGGCCATTGCTGCCACTTGTTTATCCAATAGGAGGCCTGGTTCAGCACTGCCCCCAAGCTACACACCTGCTCCTTTAGGGGAAGTGCAATCCCAACCAGAACAGGAGGCATCCCAGTTCCTGGGTTAGACCTTCTCCCCCCACCCCCAGTAAAACCTCTGTTTTGTCAGGATTCTGTTTCAGCTTGTTAGCCCTCATGCATCCCAAAACTGCCTCCAAGCTCCTGTTCACAGTTTCCACAGCCTCCATTTGAGGTAGGGCTGAAACTGCAGCAAAATGGTGTCTCCTAGTCCCAACCTGAAAGGTGATCCAGAAGGATACCATGATAGATGGTATGGAAAGGCACAAAGAGGTTCAGGAGAATTAACATGGTTGTACTCCCCCTGTCTGTCTCCTGATGCACTAGACTAGGATGACAAAGGTCATTTCAGTGAACTGGGTTCTCCCTCATTTTATCCACAAATTACCCATAGCTGCACCCACACATCATTTGACTGTTGTTATGCAGTAGCAATCATTCACCCCTGAATTGTCTAGTCCACACAGGACAATCTAGCTATGAAAGATTGCTGCAGCACAATGGTAGCATGATATTCAACAATGTGTGGATGAAGCTCCTGTGAGGTAGGTTCAGCGGTGTGTGAGAATGACTGGTCTAAGTTTACCCAGAAAGCTTCATGGCAGAGTGGGGCTTTAAACTTGACTCTCTTAGATCCTCCTTCAGTACTCTAGCCATTATACCACACTGGGGTGCTGCTACAGTGCTCTCTTATACCACATTGTTTTTCATTTGGGAGACCTTTGCCTTTGTGTCTTAGTGCTTTCAGCTGAAGTGGGACCACAATCATTTCTTTTATGTAGGTATGCCCTAAGGACTACCGTTTCTGGTCTTATATAGAAAGTGGTCCAACTGCAATGCTTCAGAAAAGCAGACCAAATTTCTGCCAGCCTAGCACCCGTCCATACGTATGTGTGAAAATTACATCCCATGTGGTTCAAATATGCAAATAAATTGACAGGCCATGAATATGGATGGATTTTTTTTTTTTTTTTTGTAAAACTCTCTTAAAAAAGAGAGAATTTTATTCTTTTTATAAGAAACAGGAAGGGTAGACAGATGGAGAAAGAAAAAGATGGAGTGAAATTTTTCCTGTTAGTGAGTGTTAGTTTAGGTTAATAACCAATACCAGTTTTGGCATCTATCGTGGTTAGAAGATCTTCTTTTTAACTATTGCGAAGTCCAAAATCACTCTGTTAATACAGTTAGTAAAGTCCATTGGGGTTAGTAATTAAACAGCTCCTTCCAGATGTTACACGAACAGTCCTCAAAATATCTTCTTTTTAAATCTCTTCCAGTTATGGATTGAGTCCATTTTAACTTTGAAGTCTTCCGTTCCATCACCACTTTCCCCTGGGCTGCTGTCTTCTTCGCTTGTCCCAGTTTGGAATACTGCATCTTCCTCCCTGCTGGCGTGTCTCTTCAGAAGTTTCTGTATTTTAAAGATGAAATCCTTCTTCTTTCTTTTTTCTTTTTCCTTAAACTTCTGGCTTTCAGGCTTCCTGGGCTCCACAAACTCTTCGGATGAAATTAGATCTCCAGCTTGTCGCTTGCTATGCTCAACATCCCCTTCTACTGGCAGAGTATTCTCTTTTATAAAAGCGGAATAGGCTTTGGGAGCCTCATCCACCTCTTCTTTTAATTTTATCGCTTCACTGCCAGTTAGGGGTGCCAAGACATTTGTCAAGGTAAATCCGAGATCTTCTTTCTCTTCTTCTTTAACGCCCTGGAAACCTAGAATCAAATTCGCTTTCTATTCAATCTCCATCATCTTTCCAGTTGTTTCCGATATCTGTTTCTGTCGACTGATGAGAACACTATCCATTTTAGACAGAGTTTCGTTGATTTTCCGCAATTGTTCCAGCAGGGGGCACAGCATCTCCTTTTCCTGTTGATTGACAGCAAGCTCTTGGGGGGGCTGTCTGGACCGGAAGTCCCTCCTCTCTTCTCTTCCGGTATCTGCAGGACTTTTTCCAGTATCGACATTTTGTTTTTTTGTTTACTTTTAAAAAGTTCGTGCCGCATCCCCCAGGAAGCTAAGATGATCAAAATCTTCCATGCAACCCCAACGGTACTTTCACCAACACTTTTTCTTCTCTCAGCCCCCTTCGCGCTCCCTTTGTGGATCTTGCTTCTCTAAGGGGGTGGGAACTCCTCCCTCCTCCCAACGCTTATACGCATGCAGGGGGCTCCGATTTACGCTTCAAAATAGATCTCCAACTCACGATTCGATGCTACTTCTTCTTTTTAATTTAAGCCATAGCTCTGTCTTCACTCCTGGAATTCGGTGGCGCCGCTAAGTCCCATTACGGGCATGCCGCAGCGGGGCCGATTGGGGCGGGGAGAAAGCCTCAATTTCCCGGCTGTCTGCCGGCAAAGAGGCTACTCCCCAAGCGCCCCCGGTTCGGAGCCTTTACCTAAGGCTCACTAGGGTCTTTCGCACATGCGAAGACCCCCCCTAACTGCGCATGGGCTAACCGCCTCCGGGAGCGTCCCGAGAAGCGGCCGCCATTCGCGACGCCGAAACCGAAACCCGAATATGGATGGATTTTGACCAAGTTCTTTTGTTCTGAAAATGTTCCCTGCCTCCAGTCTCAATCAGGAGAACCTGTGCTGTGCAGTTGTTCGTCTCTGATTAATGAAAAGGGATTCACTGGGTTTTTTTGGCGGAAGACGTTTTCGTAGCACAATAGACAATATATGTAAGCTGACAATCAGATCCACTCAGTCTCCATTTCAGTGTCTCATCAGGGAATATCCTGCCAGAATAAAATTCACTTTCCAATATTTAGAGTGTGGCAAATAAAGAGATTTTTGTGATGTGCTGCATAACATGCTTTGATTAGTTGTCTTGAAATTACCATGTGAGAGGTACTGGTACTCTTCGAGAGAGTTAAGTGCAGTGGCAGGTTCCCTAGTGCAAATCCACATGGGTTGCCCTTTAACAGCTGGTCACACGTCCTGGAAAGGGTTCCCTGAAAGAGAGAACACACTAGTAACAGCAGGTCTTCATTCAGGCACACTGTGCAGTGAACCTTGATTGTCTATAGAAGGTTAAGGGTCTGTGTGGTGTAGCAGTGAAGCGCGACGGACTCTAATCTGGAGAACCAGGTTTGATTTTGCCCTCCTCCACTTGAAACCAAGTTGGGTGGCCTTGGGTCAGTCACAGCTCTCCCAGCCCCCCAAATAAGCCTAGCTCACTGAATAACACTAAAAAGAGCTAGAGCTTCAGGCTGCCAGACAATCCAATGCCATACAATAATATACTCAACTCATCATGGCATGTATGACTTACAGGATGCAGATGTGCTAAATGGTTCTTCTTCCTCCAAAGTTCTCTATAGACGTATCATCAGACTTTCTCTCCTATAGGATTTAGACAAGGGGAGCAGGATGAAAAGTACTGACTGTGCTTGGTTTCAGTAGGATCAAGCAAGGACCTAAGATTTTTGATCTAAAACATTCCAGATTTTAGAATTCAGAGAAACCCAGATTTATTAAATACTCTTGGTCATTTAAAAATGCAGCAGGGGCCCAGTCCTGATTGGGCCTGCAGTGTGCTGGGACCAGGCAATCTTGTTTTCCCCCTGTGCCTTTTCAGCTGCCAGAACAGCTCCTCCATGGCTGCTTTGGCATTTGTAAAGTGTGAGAGAGGGAAAAAGGATCACCTGGTTCCAGGGCACCACAGCCCTTGTAGCATTTCTAAATGGCCAAATTCGTCTCTTAAATGGGTTGGACCTGTGGATACTGTAACATTTTGTTTGGTCTTAAGATGTCATATACTGAGTAAGGCCATTGGTCCATTGTCTACTTTAACTGGCAGCAGCTCTCCAGAGTCTCAGGCAAAGGTCTTTCAGGTCACGTAATATCTGATCATATCAACTGGATGTTATGTATTGAGTCTGAACTGTACTTGCAAAGGGCTTAGCTTGGGACGCATAACAATGGCTTGCTAGGATCCTAGAATGGACCAGTAGGGAGACAGGGATCCTAGAGAAACCCAATTGGGAGACAGTGGAGTGTAAATAGCCTATCATTGGGAGTGGGGTGTGTTTTGGGTGTAACCTCTTCCAGGCATAAATACCAGGCTTTGGGGCCAAGGATTTCAGTCTCCTTTCTCTTGCTGAATCACAAATAAACTATGAGCTGATTACTTGAATGTGTCTGAACCCAGTATATTGCACTGGAGGTTCCAGAGACTGAACCAAGGACTTCTTCTTTATGCAAAGCAGATGCTCTACCACTGAGCCACCATCCCTCACTTTTTGGAAACAGAATGCTGGACCAAATGGATCTCTTCAAGATTAATTTCTGTGTCAAAAACACCATTCAGAATTCTAGAAGTACTGTATGTTGTGTGTGTGTGTAGTCATACCTGCGCTGGTTCTTAGGCTAAATTTCCAGGCTATGTTAAGAACATAAGAACATAAGAGAAGCCAATGTTGAATCAGGCCAATGGCCCATCTAGTCCAACACTCTGTCACACAGCGGCCAAAATATACCAGGTGCCATCAGGAGGTCCAGCAGTGGGGCCAGGGCACCAGAAGCCCTCCCACTGCTGCCCCCTCCAGCACCAAGAATAGAGTGCATCACCTGCCCCAGACTGAGAGTTCTCATTCTATACCCTGTGGCTAATAGCCACTGGTGGACTTCTGCTCCATATGTTTATCTAATTTCCTCTTGAAACTGTCCATGCTTGCAGCTGCCACGACCTCCTGTGGCAGTGAATTCCATATGTTAATCACTCTTTGGGTGAAGAAGTATTTCCTTTTATCTGTTCTAACCCGACTGCTCAGCAATTTCATAGAGTGCCCACGAGTTCTTGTATTGTGAGAAAGGGAGAAAAGTACTTCTTTCTCAACCTGCTCAATCCCATTCATAATCTTATAAACCTCGATCATGTCACCCCTCAGCCGTCGTTTCTCCAAGCTAAAGAGCCCCAAGCATTTTAACCTTTCTTCATAGGGAAGGTGTTCCAACCCTTTTATCATTCTAGTTGCCCTTCTCTGCACTTTTTCCAATGCTATAATATCCTTTTTGAGATGTGGTGACCAGAACTGTACACAGTATTCCAAATGAGGTCGCACCAATGATTTATACAGGGGCATGATGATACTGGCTGATTTGTTATCAATTCCCTTCCTAATAATCCCCAGCATAGCGTTGGCCTTCTTTATTGCAGCTACACATTGTGTAGACATTTTCAGCGAGTTATCCACTACGACTCCAAGATCTCTCTCTTGGTCAGTCTCTGCCAGATCAGACCCCATCAACGTGTATTTATATTTAGGATTTTTGGCTCCAATGTGCATCACTTTGCACTTGGCCACATTGAACCCCATTTGCCACGTTGACGCCCACTCACCCATCCTCAACAGATCCCTTTGGAGTGCCTCACAATCCTCCTGGTTTTCACCACCCTGAACAACTTCGTGTCATCTGCAAATTTAGCCACATCACTGCTTACTCCCAATTCCAAATCGTTAATAAACAAGTTAAAAAGCATGGGACCGAGTACTGATCCCTGTGGTACCCCACTGCTTACCACCCTCCACTGAGAGAGTTTCCCATTTATACTCACTCTCTGTTTCCTATTTATAAGCCAGTTTTTGATCCACAAGAGGACTTGTCCTTTTATCCCATGACTATTGAGCTTACTTAGGAGCCTTTGATGAGGAACTGTATCAAAAGCTTTCCGGAAGTCAAGGTAAATAATATCTATTGGGTCCCCCTTGTCCACATGTTTGTTCACTCCCTCAAAAAACACTAACAGGTTAGTGAGACAAGATCTTCCCTTACAGAACCCATGCTGAGTCTGCCTCAATAGTTTTTGTTCATCAATGTGCCTACTAATTCTTTCCTTAATAACAGTTTCCACCAACTTACCCGGTATCGATGTCAGACTGACTGGCCTGTAATTTCCTGGATCTCCCCTGGAGCCCTTTTTAAAGATGGGAGTGACATTAGCTACCTTCCAGTCATCAGGAATGGAGGCAGATTTTAAAGAAAGATTACATATTTTTGTCAGGAGATCCACAAGTTCACATTTGAGTTCTTTCAGAACTCTCGGATGAATGCCATCTGGGCCTGGTGATTTATTAGTTTTTAAATTGTCCATCAGTCGGAGGACTTCCTCTCTTGTCACCGCAATCTGATTCAGGTCTTTCAAACCCCCTCCCGAAATCAGTGCTTCTGGAGTGGGCAAACACTTCTCCTCTTCCACAGTGAAGACAGAGGCAAAAAATGCATTCAGCTTCTCAGCCATTTCCCTATCATCCTTCACTACTCCTTTTACCCCTTGGTCATCCAAGGGCCCCACTGCCTCCCTGGCTGGCTTCCTACTTCTAATGTATTTGAAGAAAGTTTTATTGTTGGTCTTTATGTTTTTGCGATATGCTCCTCATATTCCCTTTTTGCTTGCCTGATCACAGACTTGCATTTTATTTGCCATAGTCTGTGTTCCCTTTATCAACCTCACTAAGACTAGCTTTCCACCGCTTAAAGGAATCCTTCTTACCTTTTACAGCTTCCATTACTTTATTTGTTAACCATGCAGGCTTTTTTCTATACCTATTTGTACCTTTCCTAACCTGCGGTATATATTTTTTCTGAGCTTCTAGGATTGTCTTTTTAAATAGTCTCCAAGCTTCCCCAATGGTTTTGACCTTCTCCACTCTTCCTTTCAATTTCTTCCTCACATGTCCCCTCATACCAGAGAAGTTACCCCTTTTAAAGTTAAAAGTGGTTGCGTCAGTCTTTTTGGGCAACTCCCTATCTGTACAAATGTTAAACTCAATGACATTATGGTCACTGTTTCCAAGTGGTGCAGTCACTTTTACATCTCTCACCAGGTCTTGGGTGTTACTTGGGACCAAATCCAGGATCGCCTCTCCCCTGGTAGGATCTGTGACCATCTGTTCCACAGCACAGTCTGTGAATAAAGTTCTGTGAATAAAGATTTCCAAATATTGCAAAGCACTTGCCAATCTGCAGTATACTAATGCAGACTACCTACTCAGCTGCAGTTTCCTTCCTGCCAGCAATGTTCTTTACATCAGCCATATAGGATGGTCCTTGCACAAAAGAATGAACAGACACCGATCAGGCTAATCTAATTATTATGGTAAAAATAGACATTGCAAGTAAATGAAAGAAATCTGGTAGTCTAATAGACGACTGTCCAAGGAGAGCCTGGAGCGCAATTTCTTATGGTTAGCTAATTCACTTAGTTAGACACAGGGATGGGGAGAGTCGAAGAATTTATTTCAAGAAGAGCTGAGGCTCTTTCTTTATGAATAGAACCAAAGCTTTTCAAAAATGTTAAATCTTGGCATTTCCCCCAATAACTGTGTGATTTTGTTATTTGTGATGGTATTTATGAGCTCCTTCTACCTTATATTTCACATTAGTTTAGTGTGTTACTCTGTGAATCTGGATCCTCATCAATGAGGATGATGGCAAAACTGGAATTAAAACCGGATAATCTAACCACTGGTTCCCAAAGTGGGCAATACCACCCCCTGGGGGATGCTGGAACGATCCAGGTGGGTGGTAGGAGCCTTGGGTGCAATTGGGGGCGTTGAATAAAAACAAGGGGGTGGTGGAAGCACTGCCACAGTCCACCCTCCCCCCTTTTGCTCAGAGGGCTGGCCAACTGCTGGCCAACCTGCCTGGCTGCAGCTCAGCTCCTGATACATCACATGCAATGGCGGCGGCGGGGGGCGGGCTGTGGAGACTTCTGGTCCTTCTCCTCACCCCCCCCCACAGCACTGCTGCCATAGTGGCCCACCTGGGGGGGACACAGCAAACCCAGCGGCTCCTCCTCCTCCTCCTCCTTTCTGCCTGCCAGCCTGTAGAGAAGAGGTGGCAGTGGAAATTCTGTTGTTGGCAGTGGGCATCCAGCAGCATGGGCTCATGTACCTCCTCTTTCCCTCCTCACTCTTGATAAGTGTACGTTGTCTGTGCATACACAGATAATGTTCCTCTCTTGGGGAGGTTAGACTCTTATCATTCCATTGTTTTGTACTTTTTCAGATTTTTCTGCAAACCTGGAGGGTCCCTGAAGTTAGATGAAATATCTATTATCTGTGTATATGGCCCCAATCTACAGATTTAATTATCTGCAGATTGAGCCATGTTGACCATTAGCTTTTTTGATAGAATTCACAAATGGGAACTGCCAAGTATGAGGAATTTGAGCCCGGTTTATTCTTGAGCTCATGTGGAGCAGAAAGGGTACACTTCCTTGGTTTAGAAAGTCTTTGATCTAAATGGCTGTAGAAATCTAATTTGTTGGTAAGGAACAAATTCAACTGCATTAAGATCCAGGCATTATGACATACTGAAGTTAGATAGAAGACTACCTAACCAGAAAGCCTTGGCTCTTCATGTGAGGGGTGGTGGGAAGGGGCATGTAAGGCCAGATGTAAGGCAGGCTTGCCATAAACTAACACACTATCTCAGCCCTAGGGCCGATGGGTCAGCAGCAGACACAAAGCTGGGAATGAACATGATTTATAGAGGGGTTAAGTATATTCATCTCCTATCCACTGCATCTCTTCTGCAGTTGACTGAGGCTAAAGTGTTCAGAAGTGGAAAGGGAGGAGATGGGAGAAGAAAAAACCTGAGGAGTCTTCTTCCAAGACTCTTGCAAACTAATGAGTGTGTGTGACAGTCCACACCTACCTTTATTGATTTGGCTTCCTAACATGGGATCATATTTGTATCCTGTGCATTGTTTATCTTGTTAACAGGAAGAGCAAGTTTCCTAGTTGCTGAGAGCCAAACTAGATAAGATGGAAGGAGGTTCATGTTAGAAACTCCAATAGTTTTTCAAAATCCCTGATTTGTATCAGGGGAGCAGTACTGGGGGGAGGGCAGCTTTAACTCTCTGCTCTGCACCATTTCCCCACGGCATTTCACTCCCCTCAAGCTGTTTGCCCCATGGTAGAAAGTGCTGAGGTTTCCAAGTGGGAGTTGCATGTTTGTCTCTTTGTGGTAAATTAAAGCTTCCACATGCAGTGCATGTAGCGGCCAGAGTGTCAGACTAGGATCTAATGTCATATATACTAGGGAGAACCTAATAAAAATCTTATAACAAAAAAGAAGCTCTGATCATGGATCTCCTGCCATCTCATTTTGTTTGGTTTCCAAACAATCAAGCTTACCCAAGGCAGAAGCCTTACTAAGGGTTAGGCAATTATCACCTGACATGCTCTGGCCTATTGGCAAAAAGAGAATCACTAGATTGGAAGGTTGGCTTCCTTATGATTCTCTTTTTAGGCAGAGCCAAGCCAAGTTCTTGACTGTTATCTTTCAAGTCACAAATTCAAAATCTGTTGTGGGCTTGCGTCCTGAGACATGGGTATAAGGGTAAAGTGTGCATTCGTGTATGATATCATTGCCAAGTCTGTATACATATAGAAGTTATTGTGTGGGACCACTTGTTGCCAGTTGTGGCTTCCCAATGTTTATCCATGAGCTATAATACATGCTCGTACAGTCTTCATATGTGGCAGTTGACACAGTTTTATTCTCCATCTTTTAACATCCATGTAGGTAATGCCATATGTGAAGGAACCTTAATTAAATGCTGAACCTTATAAACATCGTACCATCTTCTGGATTCTGACTGATAGCAGCAATCTTGACAGGCCGGGATATCTGATAAATGTAAGCCAGTTCCTGCCTGTAGATGGCACTGTGTAAACATCATACACACCCAAACCAGGGTTGCTTTCCAGTAATTCTTTTCTTTCTGAAGCTTATTTTTGTTGCCACAGAGTTCTAGAATTATGTGTATAAACCCCATAATAAAGGATTTTCAGTTTTAGAAACAAGTTGTTGATTACAGAAATAATCGATGCCATCAGCAGTAAATATGATTTTGACACTGGCAGAAGACTCATTTCCTTCACTTTTTCTGTTCCTGTCATTTGCCAGGAAAAATCCAAGTTCACTTCTTCCTCTGTGGAAGAGGCTCATACTAAATGTCTCCAAAGGTGCCACTTGGGGTAAATAGATCCCCCAGTGAGAAACAATGAGTTTTCAGCCCCACAAGGAGCATTTTATTAGAAAGGAAATACCTAATCTCATCATCTAAGCAGATGGTGTTTTCAGACAAAAGAAGGTAGCCCTACAGCTTGCCTGCTTTGGGATCTCAGCTTGATAATGGTTTAGCAATTGCTTTTGTTTAATCCCTGCCTTGTTCTCACATGTCCTTAAGCTCTAACTGGTCACATACATACAAAATTTGGAATTCCTTTTGCGGGATTATTAGAAAGGAGATGATAGCTTGGTGTGCGGGGTCAGTGAGGTTTATCTGTACTAGTTTGGAGATGGTGCACACTGCAAGTGGCGCTGTCGCAACTCAAGCAAAATATCCCCAGGTTTGTTTATGGTCAATAAAGGTGCATTTTAAATTGCAATTCACTTTGCTGCCCTGGCTGGATGGCAAATGAAACCCAAAATAAGCCAGTTTAAAACTGTCTATATGGAATAACTATTGGTGGATAGGGACATACCTGGATAGCAGCTTCATCATGTTAGTGGTTTAGCATAGGGGTGGGTAGCCTTCAGGCTCTTTTTTTAAAAATTGAGATTATGATCTTCCAATGGGAACTAGAAACACGATAGTAAACTTGGGGATGGTGCATTCCATGAACTGGACACTGAAGACCTGCATATATAAGTACAAATCTACATCTGAGTTACTACAGATTTGGACTTTTAATAACAACTCCCTCTCCCCAACAGCTGGTTTACAGTGCAACCCTAAACAGAGATACAGCTTTCTAAGCCCAATGATAGTTCCAACAAACTGCATAACCAGAGAAAATATTTTGTTCTGCTCCATGCACACACACACACACACACGCATACACACACACACACCACTTCTTTTTGTTTGCCTCACATCTGGGAGATCGTCATAAAAATAAGTTACCCTTTTGCACACACAGAGACACACTCAAGGTCCTTTTAGCATGGAAATTTGTTTTCAGTACCAGCACTCACTCCACAGCCTTTCCACTGCACAAAATTTGGTTACTGGTCCCCCACCATCCTCCACCAAGTTTTTAGACAAATTGCCTTAATTTATTAATAAAGATGGGGAATTCGAATATATTACATGGCAATTGGCAAACAGGGAGCAATAACCTTTGTATACAGGAGTCCTGTTTATTCCAGTAATCCCAGAAATAGAGGCAGAGACCAGATCTTAATGAAATGGTTTCTTTACTGGGGAATATGCACATGTACAAATAAACACAATCACACACTCAATCAATACAGTACTAAGAAAAAGAGATAGAAAGGGTACAGAGATATTTGCTTTAGCAAGAGTTTGTTGGTTGGGCAATACTGACCTGTCTGACATGATGAAGTGATCCTTATAGCAGAAAAATAAGGGAGACTATAAGGGGGGAAAGGGTTGCATTCTGAACTGGCAGAACATGTGGAGAGACTCTGGGCAGTGCTACACCAAGAGTCAGCAAGATAGGGTGAGGTCAGGTATAGAGGGAGAGAGAGAGAGCATGGTGGATCCTGCTCTTTTTATAAATGATTTGGACTTGGGGGTGGGCTTCACTGGCCACTTCCCCTTGTCATGTCCCCAGGAAGTTGTTTAAGCAAAAATTAGTTTCAGGAGGATGGGGGCTTACTGATTGGGCAATATTGATTCCATTACTACTAACGGTGGCACCTTTAGAAGACAACAGCAGAAGTGGCCACAGTTGTTAGTCTTGATGACTCGATGATCACTCTGGTTGATGGGCTTGGCAGGTACGTGTCAGTTGGCTAATCCCTTTATGCAAATAGTTCTTTTGTTCTACTGGGCAGCATATGTGAGTATCTGGTGAAAGTGGTGGGGGGGAAGAGGTGCCTGTGTGCTGTCAGAGTTTTCTATTCATGAAGTCTCTGTGGAGAAGTTCATGTTTCCTTGCATTGCATGGCATTCCTCTACAACATGATTTTACTGGCTTCTGTGTGCTGTTTGTAGCCAGGGTACTTGGTTCATCTCTGCTGTGTTGCAGGTGAGAGGTGGCAGGTAACCCATGGATCCATCCTTGGTCTGGCACGTCATCTCAGTGGGAGGATTCTTTCATCTGGGTATGTGTTCACAGTCCGGGCAGTTGGCATCAGCTCGTGGTCACTGCACAGTTCATTCCCTTGGCACACTCATTGCACAATCTAGTCCATAAGAGCATTATAAGCTCCTTGCAGGGCAACAAGGTTTCCTTAATTCCAACAGCTTTATTGCTAGCCTCCCTTCCTTCTTATAAGGGAAGTGGGCACTAGCCTATGAAAGCTTATGGTTCAGTAAATCTGCTTGTCTTTAAGATGCCATGAGACTCCTTGTTTTCACTGCAAAAGGCTGCCTACTTGGATTTATGAGATAAAGAAATCCTTTGTTAATTGTTTTGCCTGTAAACAATTTACTACTGCATGAGAGGGATAGATAGGAGCTAGTTGATTGACAGGTAACTCCATAGATTGGCTCTGGGAGTGAGGGGAGGAGCATGGGCTGTGGAGGCTCCCATAGCTGTTGCTGAATCCCATGACGATGATAAAGGGGGGAAACGCAAGGGGAGCCAAGGAGACTGTGTGTTGAGCAGCCGCTTTCCACTTGAATGTAAGAGAGAGGAAAGCAACACTAAGTACCAGAAGAGAGATTACAAATGGCATCGCAACTGAGCCAACCAATCTGATGTACAGTATCTTCTGGAGGGGAAGGGGGATGAAACAGGCACCAGAAGCCTTTGATGAACTACTGGTTGCTGTCGTGAGGATAAAATAGGGGAGGGGAGAATGATGTTCTATGCTGCTTTGTATGAGAAGGAAAGGGAAGGGTATAAATACCTAAAGAAGTAACAAATAACTCCAAATCAGCAGGCAATTGACTGGTAGATCCTGATTGCTGTTGCATTACAGAGTAAAAAGCAGTGCAGGAAACACTCAGAGAAAATATTGAGGCCTATTCCTGCTGGAACACGCTTGTTCCCATGTCTGCGTACTTGTGTGTGTGTGTCTATGTCTGTTCGTCTGTCTCTTGTCCAAGATTCTGTCCTTGGCTTCCTGAATAAAAGGAGAGAAAAGAACCTCAGTGAAATCTCCCTGCCCAAGCACCCAGGGAAGTGATGGCAGTCAGTTTTACTTCATTGACTTGTTCTAAGGCAGCGCCTTTTGTAATGTACCATGGGGAGCAGGGCAAGCACCTTTTCCTTGTACACTGTAGAGGGTGAACAGATATGTCAAAATGAGCAGAGCCTTGCTGGATGGCAACTGTATGCTCTTTGCAAGGAATCCAAGCTGATGTACTTCTGTATTCTTTCCTATCCATATCCCCTCCACATTGGGAGTTGGGTAATCTTTACAGGGTACCAATCTTCATAACAAAGCACTTTCCTGTCAGAGCAGATCTGTCAGCCCACATACACTGGGCAAATAAGCCCGCCTTTGCCAAACCAATGACAGCTAGAGAGACAAATTCAAAAGATGAAATCTAGTGTTGGCTATTCTCACAAAGAGAGGGTTTTTAAAATGTAAATCAAAGCACCCCTGGCGTCCAAGGTCCTGCCAACTTGCAGTGCATTGATTAGACTTCTTGTGCTTAACAATATTCCCCATTCCCAACTCCCGTACATGTTTACTGCAGGACCAAGTTTGATGTATACAGGAAGGAATTTAATTAGTTACTCTGGCATGCTGG
Source organism: Gekko gecko (assembly GCA_029375565.1). Classification (NCBI taxonomy): domain Eukaryota; kingdom Metazoa; phylum Chordata; class Lepidosauria; order Squamata; family Gekkonidae; genus Gekko; species Gekko gecko. The sequence continues at coordinate 145,673,222 of JAPDNY010000006.1, forward strand.
GAAGGTGTTGAAGATCTAACGAAATGCAGGATTCCCATGCTCTAATGAAAACAGGTTGAGCTGAAAAGGATGGGAGCTGTGCTGACAGCTCCTGTTGGGAAGGGAGGGCACAGCTGGCTCTGACCCTGCCTGTTAGCAGGAAGATTATGATCAGGCCCCCCAACCTCTCTCTCTTCTTCAGATAGTGGAGCGATTGCACCCGTGGAAAGGGATTACTTATCTGATGGAAGATAAAATCCACAAGGTCAAACATGCTGAGTGCCTGCTGATGCTTCCTCTTAAGACATAACCAGAACATTTGCAATAGATTTCCTACTGACCTTGCTGGATAATACAGGGAGACAGTGCAGACTGCAGGCGAGCAAGGGAGAGCTGAGCAATCAGGGCAGGGAACATGACAATATGATACCAGCTTCAGAGTCCAGAGCCCAAGACTGCAGGAGGGATGCCCTATTTCACCTAGTTGATGCTGTGGAATAGATACAGCATAAGCCTCTAATTAGAGCAGCAACTGAACCAGCCCACAAACACTCTGCTTGGTATTCTCTTTCATGACAAACATTCTCTGAACATTGTTGGAGCGGTTGCATATTCCATAAATATTGCATTGTGGTACAAAATACACTTTGCCTTCTGCTGCTACTACAGATTTATTTGGCATCAGCTGAGCACCAAATGCTGAACTGAATCCAGAAGTGACATGATGACAATGCCTAGAGCTTACACGGTATGTTAGAATGCGCTGGGATGCTTTTTGGAACAAGCAGGACCTGTACAAAAGAGATGGCCTCCACTTGTCCTGAGAAGGAACCGGGCTGCTGGTGCTTGAAATCAAAAAGGTGGCAGAGCAGTTTCTAAACTAAATCCTTGGGGAAAGCTGACAGGAGATGAAATGTCTCTGGCTTGGGATGGCTCATCTCTAAGAGATGAAGGGGTAGCTGTTACTGTTCTAGAGGGAAATGGATTAGGACTGGCCTCTGTGAGGGTGGCAAACAATATTGACTCCCTGGCAAAGTCTAGAGGCCACAGGAGGAAGGTTGCAGGCCGAATGTGTCTGGGAAATTATACATGTCTATGTAAAGATGCTAGACGTGTCCGAGGTAAAATGGGGGAGCTGGAATGCTTAATGTTAGAGGAGAATATCGACACTGGGCATTTCAGAAACTTGGTGGGATGAGGATAATGAGTGGGATACAGTGACTCTTGGATATAAATTATACCAGAAGGATAGGGGAAGGTCAGAGGTGGAGTGGCTCTGTATGTCAGAGAGGGTGTACAGTCCAGTAAAACTGAGAATCTAAGAGAAATAGATTTGCTTACAGAAACACTATGGGTGGAAATAGTGTGCCCCAAAGGAAGCTTAATTCTGGGAGTTTGTTATTGCCTGCTAGCTCAAAGGTTAGAGGATGATTTAAAACTAGCAAAAGAATTAAGGAAAGCAGCTAAATGAAATAACTGTCATAATAGGTCAGTCACAGTGCTCTCAGAGCTGTTTTCTCAAGAGCAGTTCTTTCAAAGCTTTCTCAGCCCCACCTACCTCACAGTGTTTGTTGTGGGGAGAGGAAGCCATTCTGAAGGGCAGGGTATAAACCCAACTCCTCCTCCTCCTCCTCTTCCTCTTCCAAGGGAGGAGTCAAAGGGCAGCCAGACCATGAATAGTGGGAGCACCAGGTCGTATTTGAGCACACAAAATATATTTAAGGTCCATGGAATTTTCTTGTGAGTTAGGTAGTGGTCAAAGTAACCTATATTTGCTACAGGTCTTGTCTCTTTCTCAGGGAGCTCAGAGCAGACCATGGGAAGTACCTGTTCAACCTTACAGGTATTCTGTACCAGCCACTACTGGCCTACTTTCTCCCCAAGCTTAAAGGCAGCTTCAGATGAATCTAGATCTGAAGATCTGGTCTTTTGTGTTTTGAGCACTGCTTCTGCAAATGCATGGAGATTTGGGGGGCAGTGCCTTGGAGAAGGTGGAATTTAGATTGGATGTGATATCACTTCTGAGCTCTAGGCTGCATAAGGCTTCTCTTTACCACAGAGACCAGGGAAAATTCCTAGAGTTTCACTATGTGTGGGGGCCATTTTATTTCCTTCTCCTCAGTTTCCCAGAGTTGGGAAATGTGGGCTAGGGGGCAGGCAAATCCCCACCACAGGTGGGTAAATGGGAGGGCTACTCCTATGCTATTTGCCTGATTCTAATTGCCCCTCTTTCTGAAACTGCTGTTTACTGCCTCTGAGAAATTCAGAAATGTGTATGACATATCCACCTGATATGAGCCATGGGGACTGTTGTTATTGTTTATAGTGCCATCTATTGTTTCATTGGTTTTATTGTTTTATGGATTTTATGTTGTAAGCCACCACTTGTGGGACAGGGGAGGGTATAAATGAAATAAATAATAAATAAATAATAACAAAGAATATTACACACTAAAATGCCTATAGAAACTCTAATGCTTTTTCTGAAATTGAGAAGTAGCTTGAAGTTGACAGTAATTTTCCTGCTCCAAATCATGTACTTGTTTTTTCTTCTGTCGATTTCCAAATGTATGTTTACGCTCATAAACATCCTCTTGTAACCTTACAGGGGGAAAAGATGCTGAGGGGATTTGGGGAACAGCAGCCAGGCGAAAGGGTTAAGCATCTAGTTTCCCCAGTGCAGTTTCTCATCTCTAAATCCCTCCCTGATGCATGCATGAGAGAGCTTTCCATTTGGAAAACAAAACAAAAAAAATGGTGTCAGACTCAGTTACGTTTGTGTATAACATGCAGCTATCCCTTAAGGCAACTTCTTGAAGGAACATTAAAATGAGGAACAGAAACTGTTTTCATGAATAGACAAGGAAAGGTTGATACAAGTATAGAGGGGGATGGAGGAGAGTTGGAGACAAGACAGGGGAGACAGATGTTGGGGGTGTGGAGGAGGCAGTAGCTTCTAATATAGCAACACTGGGTGGTGCTCACTGCTAGATAAAAATATTCTCAGGTTTGTACTGGCATTTGTTTCTTTCAGGCTACAGGAACACATTCCCTCTCTCAATATTCCCAGTGTTCAGATCATTATTCTGTGGCTATCGTGGGTTAAATAGTTAGATTACCATGGCACTGAGGGGAAAACTTGCTGGAGGAGGAAAGTCTTCCTCCTGGAGAAAACTTTGTGGGAGATGCATCTTTAAGTTCTCCTCAGGGAAACAGTCAAAGGAAAGAATTGTTCTTTCATGGCTTTGTTCAGATTTGCTATATTGTTTTACTTTTGAAAGATTTGCTAAATTCACTCTGGCGCAGGATAGTGGGAAGGGCTTACTGTGTGTGTGTGTGTGTGTGTGTGTGTGTGGGTGGGTGGGGGGTGAACCTAAAAAAGAGAACAAAACAAACAGAGAGGGCCAGAAGTCCATGGTGGTAGAGAGAGCCATGCATCCTGTCATCAAGCACCCAGGGAAATGATGGCAGTCAGATGCCCATGGCAGCCGCAATCACTATGCACACATTGACTTCAGAGCAACGAAGTCATTAACTGGAGGGAGAATTTCATTAAAGCAATCATTTGTAACCTGGACTGTGTGCTTTGGGGGAGGGGAGCAATGGACATGAACAGGAGGGAAGAAATTAGTACCCTGTGGAAAGAAAAAACAAAAGGTGGGTTTCCTAGGCCTCTCAAAAAAAAGGGCTGTATGTCCACAGTCATAACAATAAGTAAAAGCTGCTGCCGAGTGCCAAACAGTCATGAGTTAACCTGCTGTATATATGTCATCTTCATTTCATAAACTACTGGATCTTTGTCCAAGTCAATTGACTTTGTCTCAGAGTAGTAAGATATATTTTTTTCTTCCCCGTGTAGAATGAAATGGAACAGGTATCCTCAGCCACTCTCCTTCCTAGATTTCTGCCCCTATGGTTGCTTATTTGCATCATTTATTCAATAGTTTCCTTTATTTTTTTCTTCAAATGCTGTATGAGTTGGCTATAAATATTCCTACAAGTACAAGCTCCTGAAGGAAATTGCTCGGGCTCTGACAAGCCCAGGATCTGTAAACTGGCATGCCACAACCTCTTTCATTGGAAAGCATTTGTAAAACTGCCTGAATGGATAAAATTGCTTGTCTGTTTTGCAACTTGAAATAAAATTCAGTGGGGAAAGGGTCTTTGAAGGAATGGATTGTGAGTTGTGCTACCTGCAATCCCACCTGCTGCCACTACTCAGGAACCAGAGACAGAGCTAAAGCCTGATGGTGGTGGGGGTGGTGGGGAGACATACTTTACCAGGGCCTGGAGATCCCAGGAGGCTGCTATGCCCACTCTGCAGCCCCATTATGATGTGTCAAAAACTGACTGTGGCTCATGCTTTAAGATATTTATGAAAACTTATTTCTCTGTATCTGTGACAAATGCCTATATGGGGTTTCTTATGAGATTTGATGGAGCCAGTGAGAAGGACTGTTAGAGAAGAAGAAGCAACATTCTGAACAGTGAGCTGCTGATTCAGTCAGGCATTCTCTAGAAAGAGAGAGAGTGTGCTTTTGTAGTTAAAACTTGGACTTGTCGTTCGTGACACAATGAGATCTATTAGGGTTGCCAATCTCCAGGTGGGGACTGGAGCTCTCCCAGAATTAGAACTAATCTGCAAACTGCAGGGATCAGTTCCCCTGGGGAAAACAGCAGCTCTGGAGGCTGGATGGTCTGGCGTTGCATCCCTGCTGAGCTCCCTCCCTTCACCCAAATTCAGCCTTTCCCAGGCTTACCCCCTGAAATCGGCAGGATTTTTCCAAAATGGAATTGGCAGCCCTAACATGCTCCAGTCAGGACTCTTGAGGTATGGAAGGGTGTATGTGACCAAAACAAAATGCATGGTGGTGGGGAGAAAGGTGGGCAGGAAGAGAGTTGGCTAAAGAGAGATCCTCCCTGGGCGCATAACATCAGTGGATCTGGATAAAGTGAACAAAGTAATGCACAGCTGGAGACCCAATCAGTGTGCCCTCCTCGATCATGAACATAGCCACAGAGAGACATGATGGAGAGATCAGGAGGAGGGGATGAAGAATCTTAAATAGACAACAGGGAGAAATAACGCCCATCACAGGGGGCCCATCTAAATAGAAAATTTTCAACTGACTTCTTAAGACCCTCAAGGAACAGAATTCTACAGGAGACCATAATGGTGAAGCCTTCAACCAGAATCTTTACTGACTTGATAGGTAGCTGGGACACAAAGCTAGGCCTCTTCTCCATTCTTGGTGAACATAGAGGTATTTGCATGATTACATCCACCCCTGAAGAAATGCAGCATCTAGGCTATTTAAAACTTTGGAAACCACAATCAGGACTAGAGATGTAACATTTCCAGAATTTCTGAACCAAGGGGGAAAAAAGCTTATTTTTTCCTGTCCCCTCCCCCTTAAAAAAGGTGGAGATTTTTTTGGGAAAATTGAAATGCAATACTTACTGTCTTATCAAAACTAAGCTAATTTTACTGCTTTAACAACATCAATGCATCATTTATACAATTGTAAAATTACAGTTGGAAAAACTGAAGAAAGACCTTGGGAAAAATATATATGAATATATTTGAAGATCAGTAGTACCTCCCTCAACTAAAACCCTCTTCAGATGAGAGAGGAGTATCTAAAGGGACAGATGCCCAGTTTTTCAGGTAAAACAGGCAGATGGATTAACTCATGTATATAATATGTTCTAAACTGTTCTGAAACAGAGGTATACTGAGAGAGCCAGTGTGGTGGTTAGAGCCAGGTTAGAGTGCTGGACTAGAACTGGGGAAAGCCAGGTTGGAATCACCACACACTTAACAGAGAAACTTGCTGGGTGACCTTGGGCCAGTGGCACAGTGTCACCCTAGCTCACCCCCAGAGCATTGTTATGAGGATAAAATGGATGAGAGATGAATGATGCCAGCCACTTTGGGTCCCCACTGGGGGGAAAGGTGGGATATAAATAAATGAAGAAAACAAATAATTATACATTAGGTTTCAGTTTGGTGTAGGATTTAGAGGCACGGCCCAGGATACGGGAGGTCTGAGTTCAGATCTCCACTCTGACATGGAAGCTCACACCTTATCACCCAGTCATTCTCTCCCAGCCTCATTTTCCTTGCAGGGTTGTTGTGAGGATAAAACCAGGACAACCCCCCCCCCCCAGGTTTGCTGCTCTGAGCTTCTTGGAAGGAGAGTGGGGTATGAATGTTAATTTTATCTGCAGCTTTCTAACTTCAGAGAAATCAAATGATTTTTTTTAAAAAAACCAACCTCTTGCACATATCATATAAAGCTCTGTTGTTGTCTGGGTGCTCCTGTTGGTGTAGACCAAGCACTTAAGCTTTATGCAGGCCATTTATATTTTAGGCAGCAACCTTTGTTAATACCTTAACCTTACAATATATACAGACGGGCAAAATTAATCCCCTCCTCTGTATACATATAGGATGATTTTTGTGTGTGAAGCATATTATGTTGCAGCCAGACTCTCATGGTAAATCCTTATTTTGGAGTCCAAAGGAAGGCAGAGAGTTGGAGGGGGAAGGGCACTGGGGAATCCTCTTGGGAGAGCAGCCTGGAATTTTGCAGTCATCTTTGTTTTTGAAAAAGCTTTTTTTGTTTTTATTCTTGTAATCTTTCATTTAAAGAAATTCCTGCTGGAGAACTGTTTCAATTTGCTCTGCAGAGCAGAAATAAACTGCTTTATCGAAGATCTTTTAATATCACAGTCAGACTTTTAATAAATGTGAATTTCATCAGTGGCTTTTTTTTCTGGCTGGTGAGATAATTTTGTATTAACACATCACACCTTATCACCCAATAATATTTAGTCCCTGTAATCTCATGACAGGATAATTTCTGTCTCAGGGTCCCCTGTGTCAAAATCTGCTCCATTCCATTACTGTCCAGACTGCACAGAGCATCTTGGTTTGGTAATGAATATTCCAGCTTCGAAGCTTTTATCTGAGGATTACAAAATGAATGAATGAATAAATGAATGCACGGTTTAGCTAGAGGGAGGTTACTGCATCATATTGGTTTGTTAATGTCATTGGAATAAATGTGACAAGCGCACACTGATTAGAAATGCATGATAGAGGAGAGGAGAAGCTTCTCTCAGCTATGCAGCAAAAGCAGCCAGGAATGAGTCTTGCACCGCGAGGTGGCATCCTCCATTATGTGCTGAATTCAGTGGATGTGGGTTAATACCATAGTGTTCTAGAAGAGCTGCTCTGAATCGCTTGGCATTTCTCAGGGAGACAGAGTTTGGGGAGAGCTGCAGGGCCTTCACACCCATCCCTTTCCCTCATGCTCCCTCCTCATTGTTCAAAAAGGATGTGGACAGAATGGAGTGTGTGCAGAGGAGAGTGACGAGGGCGATCGGGGGGGGGGGCGGCCTGGAGACCAAGCCCTATGAGGAAAAAGGGACTTGTGAACGTTCAGTCTAGAGAAGAGGAGGCTGAGGGGGAACACGATTGCTCTCTTTAAGTATTTGAAGGGCTGTCACTTGGAGGAGGGCAGGGAACTGTTCCTGTTGGCAGCAGAGGATAGGGCTTGCAATCATGGGTTTAAATTTAGGGTGAGAAGTACTGGCTGGATTTTAGGAAAAACTTTTTTACAGTAAGAGCTGTGCAACAGTGAAATCAGCTGCCTAGGGCAGTGGTGAGCTAGTGTTGCCAGCCTCCAGATGGGGCCTGGAGATCTTTTACTTTTACAACTGATTTCTAGCTGACAGAGATAGGCTCCCCTGGAGAAAATGGCTGCTTTGAAGGGTGGACTGTATGGCACTGTACCATGCTGAGGTCCCTCCCCTCCCCAAAACCTGCTCTCTCCCGGATCCACCCCCAAAGTCTCCAGGTATTTTCCAACCCAGAGTTGGCAACTCTATGGTTAGCTTCCCCTCACTGGCAGTCTTTAAGCAGTGGCTGGACAAACACTTGTCAGGGATGCTCTAGGCTGATTCTGCATTCAGCAGGGGGTTGGACTAGATGGCCTGTATGGCCCCTTCCAACTCTGTGATTCTATGGTGGTGGTCACACGCATGAGATAACATGGGGGGAAGCAAGGTTATTTCCCCCGGAGGAATTTGACCTGCAGTTGCACAATCACACAGTCCTTTGAAGCTGCGGGGGCAGCCTGCCACCGTGTGATCAGACGCAACTGTGGGTGAGTTGTCTTTTTATTTTTTTGCTGTTTGTTCCTGATGTGCTTAAATGGGGAACTGATGAATCGCATCTCAGCACTGAGGACTTCCTATGAAGGGTGTGATGATGCACATACTGAGAAGGGGGGCAAAAAAAAAAAAAAGGCATGAAGTCGGGATGGCCTGCTCAGACCATCCCAACGCCATGAGAGCATGCTGGAGTGATCAGACAGGGGAAAGTCCGTCTGTGGCCTGTAGCAACCTATTTGCTACTGGACTTTCCCTAGTGTCTTTTTCCTCCGCTTCTGAGGCAGAGCAAAATGGGTTGCCGATGGGTGCAGGGCACTTCCCAGATGTGTGTGTCTGATTGCACCCTTTAAATCTGTCCAGCATTCGCGCCTATGGCACGGCTAATTGTGTGTGTGATCGCAACCTATGATTCTTTTTTCCTATTTTTTTTTTTGCCAGTCGAATCCGACTCTAGGGTTGCGGTGCTCATCTCCGTTTCAAAGCCGAAGAGCCAGCGCTGTCTGAAGACATTTCTGTGGTCATGTGGCCGGCATGACTACACACCAAGGCGCACGGAACGCTGTTACCTTCCCACCAAAGTGGTACCTATTTATCTACTTGCAATTTCTTGCTTTTTCCTATTAGATGTTCCTAATCCACTGAAGCATTTTCACATCTCAGCAACCAGGAGGTTGGAAATGCCCTTTTCATAGGAAATCTGTTCTCTGCAGCCTGTGGAAGGAGGGTTTGAAAATGGAAGACAGGCAGTTTTTGTCAGCAACAGCTCAGGCATGCTTCCCGAATGGGACACAACCAGGATTGTATGAAAAGGTAAATTAATTCCATTAGCAGCTGGTTACTGAAATGTGTCTGTCTAAAAGGACAGAAAAAATCTGTTGGTAACCAGTTCCTGTAATGGAATATTTAGGCTGTGTTATGTATTGAAGTGTGAATCAAGCCTATACTTTACTGTGTTAAGCTTCAGTCTAAATGTGGCTCTTCATCTGTCGCATTACCATTGGCTGGTTTCTGCGAAACCTCTGTAAATATCTAATCACTGTGTGAAAATGTATCAAAGAGGGAACGGTCCTGATTGGTCTTTATCCCTGTGTTATGATTGGTCTTTAACATGTTATGGGTGTGGCTTTGAAAGCCCGGAATAGTTTAAAAAGGGAGCTGTGCTCCACTTGTTGTTGTTGCGTTCTCTCGTTGGTGTTTGCTGGTACAAATAAAGCTGAAATCACTTTTGCTGAAATCCTGTTGTTGAGTGGCATACTTAACAGGCTGTCTGAAAGGGGCCATCTTTAAGCTGCTCTTCTTTACCCAGCCAGACTCATTCCCAACTCCACTAACCGAAAAATTGTCTTCAACTATCTCTCTCATCCACATTCCATCAGTGCCCACTGGTCACTCTTATGGAGAGGCGGAACCTAACCTGTTCACCACAAGGACTTTCAGAGTTTAGGCACCACTCCTCAAAAGGCCTTGTCCCCTGATCTTCACCCTCCTAACTGCTGAAAGTGGGAACACACAACATAAGGCGTCTGATGACTTCTAACTGAGAGGTGGGCTCATATGATGAAGGCTTCAGGTTGCCCTCAGGTACAATGAAGAACTTTACTGATTATAACTAGTCCTTTGAATTGCACTTGGAAACTAACCAGGAGCCGATGAAGGCCTTAAGAGAAATGGTCCCTGTAATTTATACTTGCTATCAATCTAGTCATAGCTTTCTGATGAGCTAAAACTTATAAACAGTTTCTAGAAATATGTCTGCCAATTCAGAACCTGAGGTGTGGGCTTCACCCCTTCAGTGGAAGAACTTTCGTGACATGTGGCCAAATCTTGTTAACTTGCCTTTTCCCTTTTTCTTTCTTAATTTCTTTCCATATCTCTCTATTTTCCCACTTCTTCAAATGTTTTGTAGACCAGTAATGGGCTAATTGTTTCCTAAGAGCTGGAAGCCCTGTTCAGGACAAGAACCATGCTCAAAGAGGGGAAACTGAAATGAGCACAGGCCCTTGCCTGAATATCCACATTGCCTTTTGGATAGAGGGTATAAAACAATCTTTCTGCCTTGATCATGCTGCTGGCGGTAACAACTAACATTAAGCAATAGGAAATATCTATTGAGTGGGTAGGACACTGGCCCTATATGACAGATTAAAGTACTTTAGATTTTCCTCTCCAGACCATCAATCTTATTGTCACTATAATCCACATGTCAGAGACATACCTGGTTCCTGTCACATGTCAAAAAGTGCAGCTTGGTCTTTTCCTGCCTTTTATTTTGTTTTTTGCTGAAGCATAGGTAACCACTTTCACTTAATTTAATATGTCTCACTCAGAAATCTAAGGATGAGGTGAGCTCATTTGGCATAATTATCAGATGTGTCAAGAATGTGCAATTCAAGGCAATATAACTGTCCTGGAGCCATCACACCTTAGACAGCCTGTCAGCTGTTTGATGCTGGAAGGATAAGAAAAGCACCTGCTTCTTCAAGCAGAAAATAGACTGTTAGAAAAATGTAAAGGACTAAACCGCTATCATGTTTTTCTGTTTAGCATATGCTTTCTTTCCTTGCTCCTCTGCCCCCCCACCTTCTCTTCCTTGTGTGTCTGTGGCAAGAACTTCGGAATGGCACAGCATGATCTGAAATCTATCATACACTGCGTGAAGGCAATTCATGGTTTTGTTCTAAGGGGCTAAGAAAAGGCACAAAGACACAGAAGGTGGACCAGTCACTGGCTCTGTGTTGTATAAGCTAATATGTGTATTGTATTCTCCTTTTCTCTCCAATGAAGGCCCAGATCAATTTATAACATTGTTCTCCCTTCCTCCACTTTATCCTCACAACGATGACCCTGTGAGGGGGGTTAGGCTGAGACAAAATGAATAATCTCAACTAGCTTTCATGGTAGACCAGGGGTTCAAACCTGGGTCTCCTAGATCCTTGTCTGAAACCACATCATGCTGACTCTCAGCATGGAAATGGAAAGTACCTCTCTCATCATGACATGCTGGGGTGAGATACAAAGGCCTGCTATAACCACTGAGTCTAATTTGCATTAATATTTCAGAGACTCTATGGAAATAGCATAGAGGTTACATAGAATAGAGTTGAACCATAGAGTTCTGTGGTAAAACCATAGCGTTTCCAGTGATTTCTAGAGCAGCATGATGCCATGTCTGGGTTTTCCCTGAGAGTGACATAAATTGTGTGAGATACCAGTGATTTACATTTTTCTCTCTCACTCCAGAGTGATATTGGGCAACAAGGGGTACCAGCAGGAGGTATCTTGCTATAGAAGGAGGCCTGGCAACCCTATGGCTGAGCAAGAATTTGGCTAAAGCTGGACCTCACCATTCCAAGTTCAACATTCTGTCCATTTTACCACAGTGATATTTTCCAGAGACAGCACTGTGTAGTGTTGAAGGAAGAAGGAACTGTGAAATTTAACACTGATATGGTACCAAGAAAATTTGGGCTAGTTCCAATTTGTGCGGTTCCTTAAATCCTTTTGGGACTACTATAGAATAATGGAGTTCTATCCATGTTACTCTCAACAGCTTTTCCCCTGGATTCTGTGAGTGCAACTGCATATGTGCTTATCGCTAGCAGCCAGAAGGATATACTTGTGGTCAGGTCTGAGAGTAACAATCTGATTTTTTGTCACTAGCTTTGCTGTTAAATCCTTGTGACCTTAGATAAGACTACGAGCAATTATATGGGTTGTGGTTTTTTTTTGTGGTTTTGGTACTTCAGCTGTGGGTTGCTTTTCACACCCCAAAGATTCCTGTTATACAGAAAATAATGAACATTTGACCTTGGATTATGAATCTCACAGAAAAGCTGGTCATTTTTCTTGACCATATGATACCTTATATAAAATAAACAATTGAAACAGAATAATAATAACTGCAGCTTTCACCAGGAAAAGTTTTATCGGCACAGTAGGCATTCCTATTAGTAACCATCCAGACAGCTTCAGGTGGAAAATCCATAGTTTTAGGTTTCCATAATGACCTATTTTTTAGTTCTTATTTTCCTGTTGTTGAAATTTGGTGATCATAATTTACCAGCAATATTTAAGTCCTGGAAAGAGAGATGCTGGGGCCTAAGATTGTCTGGATATTACACCCTCTTTTGGGGATTTTGGAATTATGCAAGGTTCTGGAAGTGCTCCCCATGCTAGGTAGGCCATGGATTTCTCTAAGAACAGGTTTGGCAGGTGAATGCACCATGCCTAACAGCTATAATCACCTTTGCCTCATACCTGTTCAGTTCACTGCCATCTGAATCTATTGAGCAGCTTTATTTATTTACTTCATTGATACCCCCTTCTCCCTAATGAGCTCCAAAGCAGCTTACATACTACTCATCGCCTCCATTTTGTCCTCACAAGAATCCTGTAAGGTAAGGCAGGCTGAGAGTATATGACTGGCCCAAGATCACCCAGCAAGGTTCCATGGCAGACTGGGGATTTGAACCTGGATCTCCCAGAACCTAGTCTGGCCATTGAACCACTACACCAGGGTCCCTAACCTTTCTGAGCCTGTGGGCACCTTTGCCACAAAGTTGTGAGACTGGAGAAGTTGCCTTTATGCCTGTAAGCAGCTGTAAATGAAATTCTGTGAGATGTGGCAAGAAATGGAGGCATAGGAAGACATTCTGTTCCATCTTTGATAAAGCAGCGATGGAAACGAACTCAGAGGCCGGTGGGATTCATTAGTTGGAATGGGAGTGTCCCTGAAATTGCACATCGTCCTCCTGCAAAGTAAACAATTTGCTATTTATCACATCTCCTTGTTTGAAGTTGGAATATTTGGAAAAGTCTCTGTTGGAAGCTTACATACTATGAATGGACTAATTGGTGGCACAGAGCACTTTAAATATCAGTGAACTTTAATTTTCATTATACCCTTATTCGACTATGATTGAATTGAGTGTTGCACCTTACTAAGAGTCTTTCTATTGTACCCATGGATGATTTCTCTGTGGTATAAGTTGATATTAATATAGTTGTTTACATTGCTTAGTTATTGTTTCACAGTTGTTCCTAATCTTTCCACATTTTAAAATTGGACAACCAGGGGTCTTTTCGTAGAAGAACAGCTGCAGGAGCTCATTAGCATATGGTATGCTAATGAGCTATTAGGCTATTAGCATATGCCACACCCCCTGACATCACCGGAAGTGATGTCAGAAGGGGAAGCAAAAGGGGGGAAGCATCTTCAAAAGCCTCCCCTTCCCTTCCCCAGCTGGTCTGGGTGGGGGAGCTAAGAGAGAAGGAGTTTAAAGTTTAAACTCCTTCTCACTAGAGTTGGGCCACAGAAGGAGGAAAGAGGGAAGGAAAGAGAGAGAGTAGAGAGAAGGAAAGAAGGAAGGAAAGAGAGAAAGAAAGAGAGGGAAGAGGGAGGGAAACAGGGAAAGGAGGAAAAAAGAGAAGAGAAGAAGGTGGGAAAGAAAGAAAGAAAGAAAGAAAGAAAGAAAGAAAGAAAGAAAGAAAGAAAGAAAGAAGAGAAGAGAAGAATGAGGGAAAGAGGAAAAAGAAAGAAGGAAAGGAGGGAATGAAAGAAATTCAGTGGCAATTCAGCCCCATTATACTCTATGGGCCATTGAAGTCAATGGTGAAAACATAGGGTATATTCTGGGGCTGGAGGAGGAGGTTTGAGGAGAGGCTCCAAGATCACAGGATAGCTGATGGAGCCTCTCCCCAAGATACCCACCAAATTTCAAGAACATTGGACCAGGGGGTCCAATTCTATGGCCCCCAAACAGGTTGCCCCATTTCCTCCATTGTTCTCTATGGTGGGAAAATAAGTTATTTTTTCCCCACTATAGAGAACAATGGAGGGAATAGGGGCAACCTGTTTAGGGGGCCATAGAATTGGACCCCTGGTCCAATGTTCTTGAAACTTGGTGGGTATCTTGGGGAGAGGCTCCATCAGCTATCCTGTGAGTTTCGAGCCTCTCCCTCAAACCCCTCCCCTCCAGCCCCTAGAATATACCCTATGTTTTCACCATTGACTTCAATGGCCCATAGGATATAATGGAGCTGAAATTGACATTCGGCTGCCTGAAAGACTCTCCGGGACGCCAGCTGGGGGCGGGGCTTGGCTTCTGAGCTCCCGGAGCTGCGCTCCGGTGGGCTCCCCCCGAAAAGACCCCTGTGGACAACACATATTGGAAAGACACAAATGGAAGCACATTCTCAGGGCCACCAAGTATTGTGTGCTTTACTGTCTCAAGATGCATCTGCTTGACACAAGTGATGTGAACTGAATCAGGAATCCCCTTATCCACCTCACAGTCACACATGCTGTTGGGGATTCACTTTGAGCATTGCAAAGGGGGAGGAGGGGCTTCTGCCATCCCTTCCGCTCCACTTTCCCTAGTGGAAACATCTGTGGAAGATCTGTTTGTCCTTTTTTCAGGCTCCATGTGCCCTTGATCCAGGACAAATGGAGCTCCAGGAAGAGGCAAATAGGGACCCCACATGGTCATTTCTACTAGGCAAAATGTCATTGGGAGAAAAGCCAGAAGCCCCTCCTACCCACTTGCAGTGCTTGGAGCTATGTTGAGTGGGTTTTTTTAGGGAGGGCCCCTGACAACACGTGCAACTGTGAGACAGGTCAAGAGACCCCCTAACTCAGCTTGCATCACATGTATTGTGTAGAATCTACATAACACACCCTCAAAAGCAGTGCTGACTGTAATTGGGTGTTTACTGGGCCTCCTGCAGAGAGGAGCACAGATCCATTAAATTGGTTTTGTAGAGCAGGTACACATTACACTGTTAAGCTGCATTAATAAAATTAACAGTTCCTATTGTTAGAATAGCAGGATAAAATATACTAAATAAATAAAGGGTAGAAACTCTTCTTTAGAAACAAAAAGGAAGGCATTAGTTGTACCCCATTGCACAGAAAGCTTTATTAGGATTCTTTGTGTTGTTTCTTGGAAGGAAAAAAAACCCTGGCTTGTAGCAAGGGGGCTCTGCCAGTGGACTCATCCTAACCCAGGTCTGGTGCCCTGTCTTTTAATTGATTTGGACCTTTACCAGGAAGTATTAAGGATCACATTTCCTCTCACTTGTTACTCTCCAAAGTTTCCTTTGATCTTCCTGTTCTTTAATAAATCATTTTGGAAAGGAAATCAACATTAATTTCCCACCCAAGATAGATGCCAGCATAGAGTTTTGCTTTGAATGCTGTTAGTAACAAATAAGGACTGCTGGATTTCATCTGTCTAATAACGCCTCTGGTTTTTATCCCACTGATGAAAATCCCTTCCTAGGAGGCAGAATTACAATCCCAAAGTCCCTGGTGATGCTCGCTTGCCAAGTCCAGTGTGATTTGCCTACTCTGGCTTGCTATGATGTTTGATTTACCCCAGTACATTGATAGTACAATCCTATGAATAGTTACGCCAATCTCCCATTGTAATCAATGGATTTATATGGGACTAACTCTGCATAGGATTGCACTGTAAACCAGTCAGCTGCTATGAGACCTATCAACCTAACTGCAGTTGCATACACATGGATGTTTTGCTCTACTTTGTCTCACAAATTGTTGCTTCCAAACTGGAGTGCTTATGTTTGGCACATTCATATGAATTTTTCCATGCATTGTATACTGTTGTGTACTCAGGGCAGCCTGCACACATGGTTGGGCAAACACACGGTTGGGCAAAGGACCTGAGCTTTGCATCTAGAGACAATGGCCTGAATGGATCCCAGCGCACACCTATCAGGAGGCTAAGATCCTAGCGGGGACCTATGGGTTCAAGGGTGCACTGTAAATATCCAATCACGGGTGTGTGTTGTGTGTGTGGTGTGAGTTGTGAATATAAGCCAGCCTGTGAGCCAGCAAGAGCATCTCTTGTATTTCTTCTGAAATAGAGTATGAGCTGAATCACTCTGCTTCACATCAGTCTCAGTACTTTATACTGGCGATGAAGCTGGGATACTAACGAGCGAGCCTGACTCTGACCAGGCATCGAGCACTGACCCAGCAATGGACACCGTGCCCTGCACCACTCCTGAGCAGTACCACACCGTGCCCCAATCCCCGGGACATTGCTCACTGTCATGCCGCAGAGTCATGGCCATCATTCCAGGAACCCTCACAGTCTTCGACCCCACTCACCCTGAGTTCTGGGAATCATGTGTAGACCAGCTCAAGAGCTTCATCTCTAACAACGATGTAACTGATGCAGGCAAGAAACAGAACCTACTCCTCAGTACATGTGGAGTGGCCACCATCCACTTAGTGAAGAGCCTCCTGGCACCAAAGAAGATCGAGGAGAACACCTACGAGGAAATAATTGGAATCCTCACCAAATACTACATGCCGAAGCCCACCATGCTGGCTAACCTCATGAACTTCCAGGTGTGTCTTCAGATACCCGGCGAAATGGCCTCGGCGTTCATAGCCCAACTCCACCAGCTTGCAGTAGACTGCGAGTTCGAGAAGGTCGAGGACAATCTGCTGACCCAATTTGTTTGGGGCATCCACGACGCCAAGCTGTGCCACAAGCTTGTTGGTACCAAAGGCCTCAAGCTGGACACGGCCCTGCAAACCGCATTTGAGGGCTCTCATTGTGACTGTCCGCCATCAGCAACACATCACGTGTTCCCGGTGGTGGACAACTCCGATGAGGAAGAGGTCCTGCAAGTGAGACAGCCCAGCTGTTGGAATCAATGCCTGCCACTGGCGATGCCAGCACACAGGGACATCGGTCACTCTACAGTCTGTGCCAGCTGCAGGGATGGCCACGAACACAAGTCATGCCGGTTCCGTGATGCCATCTGCAGGACAGACGGAAAGCAAGGCCACATCGCCTGGGCCTGCTGCTCCCAAGGACAACAGAGGTCAACCTCGACACATCAGGAGGACCTGGACCTACACCATCAACCGCCATCAACCACCACCAGCACAAGGTAATGAATCTGCCCCCTAATGGCCCTAATAAGATGCATGTAACTGTGTTAATCAAGGGGTCCCTCTGCCACATGGAAATGGACACGGGCTCTTCCTTCTCTATTATTTCAGCAGATACTCTACGGAAAATCTGCCCTGGGGGGGCCCTCCTGGAAAAGCCATGGGGGTTGTCTCTGCAGGACTTTCAGAAAAACCCGATGGCAATCAAGGGCTGGGGCAGATTCAGGGTACAGTTCAGAGACTTTGATGGGCCCTTAGAATTGCTGCTGGTGGAAGGGAAACTCACAAGCCTGTTGGGCCCCTGGGTTTTGCTGTGACGGGTGTCCATGCCCTACAATTGCAGGACTTTGATGCGGTCTGCCAGGACTTTCCTGGAGTATTTGACGGCATGCTTGGCCGTTACTCTGGACCCCCTGTTTCCCTGGACCTTGACTCCGTGGTGCGGCGAATCAGAATTAAAGCCAGGTGGGCTCCGATCGCGCTTCAGCCAAAGATAGAAGCTGAACTGGATCGTCTGGTCGAGCAGGGGGTGTTAGAACTGGTGCTGCACACCCGCTGGGAAACCCCCATTGTCACTCTGCTTAAATCGAATGGGGACATACGCATTTGTGCAGACTATAAGTGCACCATTAATAGGGCACTTCAAGACCATGTGTTCCTGGTACCAGTGGTCAGCCAAGTCTTGCCTTCCTTGGTAGGGGCACTGGTTTTCAGCAAGTTGGATCTGGCTCAAGCCTACCAGCAGCTGCTGGTTGATGATGCCTCAGCCAAGGCACAGACTATTGTAATGCACAGGGGGGCTTTCTGGGTCCGGCGCCTGCAATTTGGGGTGAGCGGGGTGCCGGGCATTTTCCAGAACTTGATGGATTGTCTGCTTAAAGGGATCCCAGGAGTTCAGCCATTCTTCGACAATGTTCTAATCACGGCTCCAGACTCTGAGACCTTTGAAGAGCAGCTCCAGACTGTTCTCAAGCATTTCGACACCGCAGGGCTAAAGGTGAAGAGGGAGAAGTGCATTCTGGGAGGGCTCCAGGTGGACTTCTTGGGCTTTATGGTTGATGCCCAGGGAATACACCCCACACAGGACAAGATCCGTGCCATCAGCGAGGCCCCCACACCATCCTCGAAGGTGGAGCTCCACGCTTCCCTGGGGCTCTTGAATTTCTACCATAATTTCTTCCCCACAAAGCCGCCATTGTGGAGCCACTGCATTGGCCTCTGGACAAACAGACTCCCTGGGTCTGGGGCCCTGCTCATGATGCCGCTTTCAGGGCGGTCAGGGACTTGTTGGTCTCCAACGCTGTGCTCCCCCATTTCGACAAGTTCCTGCCTGTGGTGTTGGCCTGTGACACATCTCCCTATGGGGTTTCCATAGCCTACTATTCTTGCACCCTGTTGGCTGTGGAGCATAACTACACTCAGATTGACAAGGAGGCCCTTGTGATTGTTGCTGGCGTGAAGAAATTTCACGACTTCCTCTATGGCTGGCCATTCACGATCACCACTGACCACAAGCCCTTGCTGGGGCTGCTCGCCCTGGACTGCCAGGCCCCCAGATCTTGTCCCCCCAAGTTATCTGCTGGTTGCTGTTTATCGTGGGGTACCAGTATGCGCTTGTATACCACCCTGGCAAGGCAATGGGACATACCGACGCTTTGAGCCGTTTGCTGTTGCCCTCCTCCGACCCTGCCCCTGCCCCCACCCATCACATTGCCCTGCTGGAAGACCTGCCTGGCCACCCAGTCCAGGTGGGGAAGGTTGGCCACCACTCCATCAGGGATCGCATTCTCTCCCAGGTCCTTGACTGGGTGGGGAGGGGTGGCCTGTGGGCCAGATGGGTCCTGATTTTGCGGCTTTCACCGGCTTAGGGATGAGCTCTCATCCCACAAGGGGTATTTATTGCGGGAGAGTCAGGTGGTGATTCTGCAGCTGCTGCAAAGCTCTGTACTAACTGCTTTGCATGAGCACCACCCAGGGATAGTAAGGATGAAGGCCCTGGCCTAGAGTTATGTATGGTGGCCAGGCCTAGATGCACAAATAAAAGACACCATTAAGCAGTGCCAGGAGTTGTGGTCAGAGCTGCCAACAGCTCCGGTGCGACCCTGGGAGTTGTCGCAGAAGCCATGGACACGGCTCCACCTGGACTTTGCTGGGCCATTCCAGGGGCATATCTTTTTCATCCTGGTGGATGCCTACATTAAATGGCTGGAGGTGACACCTGTTCCCTCCACCTTGTCCCGGTCCACCATCAAAGTGATGTGGTGGATTTTCAGCTCCCATGGAATACCGGACTCGTTAGTCATGGACAATGGCACCGTCTTTACATCGGCAGAGTTCTTGGAATATGGAATCTGTCACATCTGCTCCGCACCTTTTCATCCTGCTACCAACTGTCAGGCAGAGTGGATGGGCCACACAATGTAGGAGGTGATGCGCTGCATGAACCTGGATGACTGGGACTACAAGTTGGCGGCTTTCCTATTCGGCCAGCGCACCATCCCACACACCTCCACCAGCTGCAGCCCGGTGGAGCTCCTTATGGGCCACCGCCTGACAATCCACATAGATCATCTCCACCCGGACCGTGCACCAGACCACAGTGCTCGCCTGGTTGACCAGGAGGCCCTGAGGGTTTTTTTCCCAGAGGATCCTGTCTACACCCACAACTATGACCAGGGTCCCATGTGGGTCCCAGCAAGAATGGTCAGGGTGACTGGTCCTCTATCATATGAAGTTGCCGATGAGGACGGGCAACTCTGAAGGTGGCACATAGATCAGCTCCTGTCAGAGTCCTTAACTTAGTCAGCAAAATACCAGGCCTTGTTCATTGAAGCAAGAATAGTATTTATTTTAAGCTGCAATAGTAGGTTACTGAAACAGGAGCATTGTTAAGAATAACGTGGTTACATGAAGCAAGCAGTTATACCATAAGGGGGGAGAATGGGGACCCCCCCCTCCACCAATAGAAGCATAGCGCGCGCGCGCGGGAACTGGAGACAATGATAATTAATGTAGTTCCCACCGCCCCCATTTTCCCAGCCTAGCTGTTGCTTTTGAAAGCGATAGCAAGCTAACAGCCTGTCTCCTCCAAGGTCAGTGTGTTAAGTCTTGGTAAGATACGGCCTGCACGGCCAGGCAGTCGAGGCAGCTCCCCGCATTCCATTCTAACACTCCAGGTGCATAAATCAACACCCCATGGTCCCATCCACCCTCCCTTCACAAAACAAAAGCCCATCCGCCCTCCCTTCTCCATCCATCATGGCAGGGCTACCTGACAGCTCCACTGCCATGTCCTGCCCCTAACTCCTGACAGCCTGGACGAGACAGCCTTCTACCCCGAGGTTCTGGAGGGCCTGTCTCTTCCAGTATCTGGGCTGATCTCTGGTGAGAAAGACAGGGGCAACCCGGAACCAGTAAGCTGCCCAGAGCCCAGCAGCTTGGCTGACCTGATGGTAACAACCTCCAAGACAACACCGGGTCTGGAGCCAGTGGGATCAGTACTGGGGACCCCCACTTCAGCTCCCACTGTCCACCGCTCCACACGGGAGCACAGGAAGCTGGCGTATCTCAAAGACTATGTGTACTCAGGCCAATTGGACCAAGGGGGGAGGGGTGTTGTGTACTCAGGGCAGCCCGCACATGTGGTCAGGCAAACACGTGGTTGGGCAAAGGATCTGAGCTTCACATCTAGAGACAATGGCCTGAACGGATTCTAGCGCACACCTATCAGGAGGCTAGGATCCTTGGGGGAACCTATAGGTTCGAGGGTGCACTGTAAATATCCAATCACAGGTATGAGTGTGTGTGGTGTGAGCTGTGAATATAAGCTGGCCTACGAGCCGGCAAGGGCATCTCTTGTTCTTCTTCTAAAAAAAGTATGAGCTGAATCACTATGCTTTGCATCTGTCTCACTATTTTATATATACTTTCCAGAGTTCCCCAAGCTTTGCTCCAGCCTTTCCAAAACCTTCCATGAAAGATCACAGCCCAATTGAGTTTGCATGCCATGCCATTCAGAGAAACAACAGGGATATGTTGCATGCCCCAAACTTTTCCTGCCCACACTGCCTCTCCTCCCCAAATTGCACCCCGAGATACCTTTCCACATACTGGGCTCAAAATGTATACCTGCTTTTCCAAATGTTAATTTGGAACTCTGCCATGGAAAAATGTTTGGGGAGGTGGTATGCAAAAAAAGTTAAGTATCCCTGTCTCATCTCTAATTCCCCCCTCGCATGACAGATCTTCTCTTTTTGAAAAGATCATTGGGTTTTATTAATGTTCTGTAAGCAATATTTAGATAGGCCTTCTTCTGGAGAAAGCACTGGTGAGTGGTGAACTGGGTCTTGGCTGGGTGGGCTTCCCAGCAAGCATGATTTTATTTATTCTGTTAAACTTTTCCAATAAGCTGAAAGCTTCAAGAAACTAATTTTACATTTTTAAATCAACCAGAAACTCCATCCTGAAATTAAAAAAAAAATGTAAGGCAAGCACCAATTTAATAACTGAACACAGAATCTAAAATCTGGACTTTGTCAAAAATTGTAGTAGTCATATATGGTATCAGATACTTGAATGATCAGAGCATTAAAATTTTGTCCTCTGCATTTGTTGCCAGATTTTTTAAAAACGTTTGTGTATAGCCCCTTGCAGACATCCTAAGCAGACAGAGTGAATTTCAGAAACAAGGCTCAAAGAATAAAAGCAAAGAGGACTCCTTGGATTGCCAGCAAATGGGAGTTAGAAACATATTGACCTCTTAACAGAGGCTTAGTGGGATGTTATTAGCTCTGTGCCATGAAAAACTGACCATTTCCACATATTAAGGGCCAAAGTAGACATGACAGCATCCTCGTGTCCACGATGCCACCATCATTTTAAATTGTGACAGTTTGGTGTAGTAGTTAGGAGCGTAGACTCTACTCTGGGAGAACCAGGTTTGATTCATCGCTTCTCCCCATACAGTTGCAGCCTGCTGGTGTGACCTTGGGTCAGTTACAAGTTCTTTCACAGCTGTTCTCTCATGAGCAGTTCTCGAAAGAGCTCTTTCAGCCCTACCTACCTCACAAGGTATCTGTTCTGGGGAGGGGAAGGGAAAGGAAATTGTAAGACTCTCTGAGATGCCTTCGGGTAGTGAAGGGCAGGGTACAAATCCAGTCTCCTCTTCCTCCTCCTCCCTAACGGTGAGCAGGCTGAGGTGCTCTTGTTCCCCCCTGCCTTATCAAGTGTTAAGAACATAAGAGAAGCCAATGTTGAATCAGGCCAGTGGCCCATCTAGTCCAACACTCTGTCACACAGCGGCCAAAAATACCACGTGCTATCAGGAGGTCCAGCAGTGGGGCCAGGACACTAGCAGCCCTCCCACTTGAAATGGTAGCCCCCCCCCCGCTGTTCTGGCACTTGAAAAGGCCCAGGGGGAGGTGAACAAGAACATCATGCTGCAGGCATTTTAAAATCACTATAAAATGGTCTTGTCATCCCTGTGGCTGCCATAAAGATACTATCACATCTAGTTCACCCTTTGGGCTCTATTAAAAGGACTGGGCATTTCTTTTTCTCCTCATTTTGGCAATTCTATTTGCATAGCAGTATTATGATTAAGACATTACATCTAAGTTATTATTCACATCACAATAATATTGTTTCATTGTCCATTACACATGATATAGGATGCAACCATATTAAATTTTCACCCTTTCTGGCTTTCCTTTTATTTCTGGTCACAAGACAACCAACAGCTTGATGTGCAGTCTGATAGTGGTAGTTAGACTGGTCAGTGCTAAAATATAATGTTTGTGCCTCCCTAATAGACACATAATAGACCATAGTGGTGTACCCTATTTTGAGCAACATTTTCTCAAATATGTCAGAAAAGGTATCTGTAATTTTAGGGAAGAGTCTTTTTTTGTTGGCACCAGTCTTCTATACTCTACAACATCTGGAGTGTAAGCTTCTTTGATGGTCCACATTTCTGAGTACCACCATGGGACCTTTCAGTCACAATTTTATTTTGCCCTTCCTTGAAGAAGCTCAGGGTGGTTTACGAAGGGTTGGATCCAGCAGTAGATTTCTACTAATGGCTGGAGGGATTTTTACCAAATCCCCCCTGTGCACTGCAGATTCTACCTTATGCTGTTTCTGTGGATCTGCCCCTCCCCAGCAGCATTTTGGAGAGTGGGCTGCAGTAAGGTGGGGGAGGTGAGAAGGTCCCATTTTGATAATGGAAATCCATCATACTATTGGCAATTACCACTGGAGCCAACCCATGATTCGCCTTTCCTCCCTTTTGTCCTCACAACAACCCCACGAGGAACTTCAACTGGAGAGCATGTCTCTTGCCCAAAGTCTCCCTGTAATACAGTCACAATTGTCCAGGTGGAGCCTGGAGATCTCCCGTAACTGCAACTGATCTCCAGACAACAATGATCAGTTCCCCGGGAGAAAATGGCTGCATTGCAAGGTGATATGTATGGTATTACAGCCTGCTGAAGTCCTTTCCCTCCCAAGGCTCCATCCCCCCAGTCTTCAGGAATTTCCCAACTTGGAGCTGGCCACCCTATACTGTGAGCTTCATGGCTGAGGAGGAATTTGAACCTGGTTCTCCACAATCCTGGTCCAAAAACTTAATAATGACACCATGCTGGAAATATGAGGTCTGTGTGTATTCTGTTTAAACTCCTTGGGCAGCTGTTAAAAATTAAGAATTACTCTTTTGTGAGTATAGTGCTTATGTTCTTTTGCTGTCAAGGTTAGGTGGATTGTTTTAAATGGAAGCCCAGGTGGTGCCTGATGGTAACTAGAATGGCATGGTGGTTTATGCAGGCCCATTTGGGGAAAATTAATTTAAATCATTCCCAGAAAATCTGAGGGTGTCTACTGATGAAAAGTAGGCCCACTTTCTACTAGTGATCAAAGGTTACGTATTCAGTTAGCCAGCCAGAGATGTGCTCATTTCCCCTTGTGTTACTGGGCCATGTAAGGGCTTTGTGCTTGCACCTATTCACACACGAGCAGTGGAAAGAAGCAGGCAGGCAGGTTCCTATTCATCTCCAGCAGTGAACGAGCCAATGCTGCCTCTCTCGGAAAATGCCTAATAATAAATTCAACTAAAAATAATTACCTTGTTGTAAATTAGGTATTAGCATATGAATCAGGGGGCTTAACATATGAAAAGGCTTTTGATGCCACATAAAATTGATATAGAAAATGACTATAACAGAATAACAAATTAGAATTTAAAAGGCAGCTTTCTCTGGTGCAGACTGAAGGGTTGATGGCTGGATGGAAACGCCTGTGTTGGAGATGTGCGGACAGGGAGAGAGGGAGAAAGAAGAGTGAGGGGGAGCAGACCTGTCAACTTCAGTGGACTTTGGAGCCGTCATTAATTGTTTCTCCACCTTCTTTAAAATCCAGTTCCTAGTATTCTTTCCAAACTGACCAAGAAGCAGGACTCAGGATGGTGCTGTGTAGGTAATGGCAGGTTCACTCTCAATACTGGGATGTTTGGGGATCAGGTTTAGCTCCTCCCCCTCCCTCTCTTTCTCCCATGTGAGTGAGTAGTTGTCAGCCATTCGCTCCTTTGGGGAATAGTAAAACACTGCTCTTGAGGACATTCCTGTAACTGGGGATGAAGACTGCTTGGCTCCAAGTACAGGGAACCTGCAGGTCAGAGATGCTTAGGTGTAGTGTTAGTGCCCCATTAAGATTTCTGGCCTGTGCTCCCCCAGGAGGCAGCAGGACATCATAACTGGCTTCCATAGGCAGCAGAGATTCAACGGACACAATGGTGTTCCTTAATTTGCCCCTTTGTTGGATGCAGCAAAGTCCACACAGGCTTCCTTATGAGTGCAGTTCCCCTCACCCACCAGCCTTTGACACTTTGGAAGAAGGGCTCCATGGCATTATACCCCATTGCAGTCTCTCCCCTTCACAAACCCCAGCCTCTTCCAGCTCCACCTCCAAAATCTCCAGGTATTTCCCAACCTGGAGCGGGCAATCCTGTCTCTAATCCCTTCCTTACCTGGCCTCACCCCATCCCAACTGGGTTTGCACTAGGGATGCCAGACCCCCACAGTGGGGATGGGGGTCTTCCGTTGCCAGCTCCCAACTGTCCACCACTGGCCAGCAGGCTGCCAGGGAGGAATTACCCCACCAAAAGGCAGGAACACCAGAAATTAAAACAACATGCCTATGTGACTGGAAGTGACTCAGGCATGTTGTATACACGACACTCTAGTTTTTGGGCAAAACTGTATGATAGAAACTAATTCTACCATAGAGTTTTGCCTAAAAACCAGAGCATCACCCCACCATGTCCCCAATGTGCCTACATCACTTCTGGGTCATGTAGGCACATTAGGGTTGCCAAGAACTTACCGTAATTCGGTGGGGGACACACAGTCCCCGGCCGGAACATTCCTCCGTGGAACACCCACGCCGCACGATGCTGTCGCCAAGAAGTGACGCGGGGCGATGCTCTGGCAATGGGTCTGGAAACTCAATGGTACTTCCTGGTGATGGCATCGTGTGCCGTGTCCCCCCCCTCCGGGAATGGTCCTGCCACGACGTATCCATCCCCCACCAAATTACGGTAAGTTCTTGGGAAGCCTGAGGCACATCATGTTAATTTCTGGTGTTTCTCCTGATAAGTGTCCCTCCCATCTCCCACTGGCTCCTCCGAGGGACCTGGCAGCCCTTGTTTGCTAGAAGCCCATGTTGTCCCTAGCTAATGCCCTGGACTGGCAAACATTCTACCCCTGCTGCTATGGGAGGGTGGGGTAAAAATCTAATGAAATAAATAAAAAAATAAATAAATGATGGGAGGCAGACTTTACTGCGAATGGTGCACCCCAACTCCTGCTGGGCCCACTAGGCTGCTACAGCATTCTTTTGAGGTGAAACCTCCTCTGGCCTCCAGTGCTGCCTCTGTACCACATGGGTATTGGTTTTCTTATAAAAGGGGACTGGGGTGTTGAGGAAAGGCCTGGATCAGTCTCTGTGTATAGAACAAAAAAGTCATGGATCATATGCAGGCCACTCCTCAGTGCATAAAGTTCTTTCT
Source organism: Gekko gecko (assembly GCA_029375565.1). Classification (NCBI taxonomy): domain Eukaryota; kingdom Metazoa; phylum Chordata; class Lepidosauria; order Squamata; family Gekkonidae; genus Gekko; species Gekko gecko. Next base: position 145,699,372 of record JAPDNY010000006.1, read on the forward strand.
GTATTAACAACTGTAAAAAACAAAGTCTAACAGGCCAAGGAGCAGCAGAAGGGATAACTCCAGAAAGGAAGTGGCTGCAGCCTACAGTTTATGGACCGGGCTTGCTGTTAATTTCTCTGCAAGCTGCATAGATCCAGCACTAGCAGGAGGCCTTATTCACACTGTAAAGAAGAGAAAAGGGTTGCATCATATTTGGGTATCTGCTTTGAACCATTCTTCAGTATATTGAATATAACTTTGGTAGGTTTGCCTAAGTGCCGAGTACCCTTTTTGGAAGGGTGAGAAACCGTATTCCCAGGGCTGGCCCCAGGTGTCTGGGTACCCTAGGCAGGACAGCCTGGGGCGCCCACCCCACCGGGGATGCCAACCACAGCTGCGGGGCCCCCAGGAAAGTCAGGGAAGGGGTGGGAGTTCTAGTCCCTGCCCCCTCCCTCCCAGCGCCGGCTTGCCTCAGCGCTCCACAGCCACGAGGTGCCGAGGCAAGCCAAGGAAGGGGCGGTGGTTTAAACCCCCACCCCTTCCCTCCCAGCGCCGGCTTGGAGGAGAGGGGAGGGTGGCGGGGGAGGGGGAGTGCTGGCGGGGGGAGGGCGGGCAACCTCTGCCGCCGCTGCCTCCTGAGCCCCTCCAGGGCGCTTCGCTGGCAGCAGTAGGTGGTGGCAGCGGGGGGGGCGTTTGGCGCCCCTGTGGGCCTGGCACCCTAGGCAAGCACCTAGCTTGCCTAGTGGGTGAGCTGGCAGTGTGTATTCCTTAAGATAGTTGTATTAATATGCGAGAGTATAAATATTAGAGTTCAAGCTGTTAGAAATGAAGATAAAGTAGACTATCTTGAGCATCTGGGGACTCTGTAGATTTTCTTGGAATAACTTCACAGATTCACTGTGATCAAAAATTGCAAGGAGGACATTTTGAGCCACAAGGCAAAGCTTATAGGCCCTTCTTTGATTTGAACCATCTCTGCTTGTCTTCTTGTAAGTGTTGGTGGGAATTACATAGCTAGGGTTCTGATACTTTATGCAAGCAGAAAGAATGACCTTTTCTAGGAAAAGCTTTCACTCTAATGTTAGACCAATTTTAAATGAAACTGTACCAACCCGGTTATATCATCTTCATGGTTGTTCCTATGGCAGTCTGTAAAAACCAACCATTTGGCTTTCTTGACGGTGAGCTTGCACAATGAATGGCACACCGCTCATGGGTCTATGATGGAAGCCCAGTCTGCTAGAGATTGTAACCCTTCAGAAAAGGTTGGGGTGGAGCTGTGGCAGAGCATCTGCATGTAGAAGGCCCCAGGTTCAGTCCCCAGCATCTTAAGTTCAAAGCACCAGGGACCAGGTGATGTAAAAGACTTATGCAGAGATGCTATCAGACAGAACAGACAAGAGTGGCCTTGACAGACCAATGGGCTGACTCAGGATAAAGCAGCTTCATGCAGTGTTTCCTCTAAGTTAGTGTGAGCTAGCTCACAGTTTTTTAGCCTCCAGCTCACACATTTTTGTCTTAGCTCAGGAAGGATGGCTCCAGAGCAAACTAGTTTATGCAGCAGCCAAATCATTCACTCACAACTTTAATGCCAGTAGGTCTCAAAGCAGAATTTTTGCTCACAAGACTCTGCAGCTTAGAGGGAGCATTCAGGTGTTCAAGAGTGGTTTTGCCATGGGTTATGTTTGGCTGCTAAAGCACCATATGTTTGATGCATGATAGTGTCAAAGAGTCATGGGTCATAAAACCTTGAATGACCTCCCTTCCTATCGCCAATAGCTTTTCTATGATTTGTGAACCAGCTCCTGACCCAGAACTAAACTTCCTCAGTATCCTTATTATTGCGCATAAAATCAGTTGTTATAAGCACCATCAACTTGCTTGTATGTTGTAGCTTAAACAACTTGCTTTGGAATTAAAATGCTCTAACTCACATTCATTTGCCATTTTCAAACTGAAAAGTCTGCCAGATTATAAAGGCTGCCTACTAAGTGACAGTGACGAGGATAGATGGGGACATAGTGCCAGCTTATTATTTTGTTTTCAGCGAGAGACAGTGTTCAGTTCCCTTTCTTTTTGAACACAGTGAACAGGGAAAAAACCCTGCCCTCAGATAACTCACTGGATTCCTTGGCGCGCTCTTTTTCCTTTGGTCTGAATACTGGTTTGTGAGCAGTGGAGCCTCTGTCCCATGGCTACATTCGCACATAGTTTGCATTTATACATGCCTGTATTGTATAAGATTCTTTTTCACTTTTCAACACATGGAAAATAAGGGTACCGTATGAATGCCTTCCACACAACTATTTTACTATGTGAATATTATGTTGTACAGTTTGAAAAACAAGAATGAATGGAAGGGCTGCATGACACAAGGTGATTTCTCAAGTCAAGCACAGCCCACCTTCCATGTATGTGGCTTACCAAGTACTTGACAATGCCTCTTTTACAAGTCCCTGATAAGTAACAAAACAAGGTTCGTCACAACCCTAGTGCGCTGCCATACCAGTCTCATGGTGGCTCAGTGGGCCTGCTCATTTCTTTTGGTCTAAAGGAGTATGTATCTATCAAATGTTATGGGTGTGAAACTAAGCCAGTATCTCTCATGAGCTGCCAGTGTCTATGGCATAGATTCTGGAGCAGAGATGTGAGCTTTAAAAATGAAGACTGTCTAAGAAATCTGATCTGCAGCTTGCGTGCAACTGAAAGTGGGAAAAGAGAGGAGGTTGGGGAGATGGAAGTAGCTGAATGGATGTAAATGGGACTGTGAAATATACTTGATGGGGAGAAGGGAAGGGGAAGATATTGTCAGTAAGGTGAAGTCTGATTGATAGGCAGGAGCCAAGCACATTGTGCTGTCCCATCAACTTCACATTGCTCAGGGAAAGGGACTGTGAAATGGAACCAGGTAATAGCACAATTATGGTGTCCCATTAATGACAGCATCTCTTATAGGAGACACTTTCAGAGTACATTTTTTGAGGGGGTGAGGCAGCTCTCTCTGTCTTCCTCTTTGTGTGTGTGTGATACAACTCCTGTGTAAAAGCTTGGCAGCAGTTCTGGCTGTGACTATTGTATAGGAACGGAAATCTGAGAACAGCCTCCTGAAATGTTGAAAATTTTGGGAACCACATAAAAATGTGATGGTAGCCTAAGGCATTGTTTTTCTGATATGGTCACCTGGCTTGCCAACTTTGCAACTGGCTCTTATAGTTGTGCCTTTAATAGCCACTTAATCTGCAACAATTAGCAGGTTACAGTATTTATCTGCGTGCTGAATAAAGCTCTGCATGGTATTTCGTGAACATTGAACTGGTATTAAAAACAAAGTTGTAGAGGCTAGTTGAATAGTTGGCACCGCCCCTGCCAATATGGAAGGTGAGGCCAATGGTAAGGAACACATTGTAAAATGATGTGCTTGTGGAAATCAGATATGATCAGTTACAGTGCTTTTCTAAGGCCCTTTCCTCATCTGTTTTAAGGTGCAGGATCCTACATTCACATCATGAGTGTGGTGGGGTGTTGAGAGGATGTTACTGCTGGCAGAGATCAGGGAAGCAATTTCTCTACCCTTGGGAAGAGGAGTGAGAGATCTGAATTCACATTTAGGACTTCCCCTATTCTTTTACCTTTACTTTAATGCACTATCGGGGAGGAGACTGTGGCTCACTAGCAGAGGAGAGTAATGCAGCATTCTGTCACAATTGACACATGGTGACCCCATCAGTGGGGTGTTCAAAGCAAGAAGTGAGCATAGGTGGCTTGCCATTGCCTTCCTCTACATAGCAACCCCAGTCTTCCCCAGTGGCCTTCCATCCAAGTACTGACCATGGCTAGCTCTTGCTTAGCTCCCATATTCACATGTTAATAGATGTACATCCAGCACACATGTGTGTACATCATTTATTTGTAAGGGGGCATTAACATGTTCACTTTGCAGATGAAACTGGGGATCGGCACATGGGTAAATATGGGGTTTAAATGACCTGTGCAGCCATACGTGTATTGAATGTAACATGATAATTACCCAGTGCATGCACAAAGAAATTTAAGAGTACACTGCATGCAGATTGTACATTCACTGTCATTTGTGAGCATGGCTAATACATGGCAACTTCAAGTGTCCAATAATGGGATGGGCAACCCATTATGAAGGATTTCTTTGCTCCTTGGCTCTGTTTGTCCTTGAATATTTGCTTTTTGTATCTTGGCTTGAGGATTATGGTGTTACTGATTGACCCTGACCATTTGGTCAGTTCAGAATTGTATTCCCTCTGGGGTAACTAACCTATGCCTTTGTCCAATATAGTTGTTAAATAGCTGAAGCAATGGGTTTTTCATCACTGTGGTTTGATGTTAATATGTTGCAAACTGAAGCAGATGAGATCAAAGCCAGCTGTTGGAGAGCATTTATAATCTGGAGATACTGTTGGAAACAATCTGTCGGAGCTATAAATTATTATTTCCAGACAAATAGCTTTATTAGGAAGAGAGCTAAAGTTGTAAAGATGGATCAATTACTTCTGGAAGAAAAAAAAACAACAGCAAGCCTTATTAGCATAAGTAGCTATAAAACAAGAAAAATGATGTGAGAAACTTTAGGAATGTTAAACTGGGAAATAAAACACACTCAAATGTTTGAATGCCTGGAATGTAGAGATAAGGCCTGACAATACTCTGCATTGGGTTTCACATGTGGTTCTTTGTACTGAGCACTTCCCAGAGCAGGGATCCCAAACCCTGTTGAGCCTGTGGGCACTACTGGAATTTTGAGAACAGATAGTGGTGGTTATTACAAAGTGGCTGTAGGGTGGGCACAGCCAAGTACAGAAAAGGCTTCCATGTGGGCAGGAACCTATCAGAGGGTGTGGTTACATAAGCAATTTGCTGCAGCAGGATATTGGCTCTAAATAAGCTGCTTGATTTTGGGACACTTTGCATCGATTACACAGTGCCCCCTAAGCCTGCATCATAGCGCTACATGCCCATGGTTGTGTATTCACATCGCTAACACCCCGCAAACATGGACCCATGGCTGGGGTTGGTTGTTTTTTCCCCAAGTCCCACTGTCCATGCGCAGAAGCAGACAAGTGCACATGTGCTCCCGGCTGTGTTCTATGGGGGCGCTGAAGCACACACCGGAGTGGGGTTGGGGGAAAAAGGATGTGCCGGAAATGGAGTGGAATGACCACACCATTCATGCATTTCTATGGGTGATCAGATGCCTGGAAACCCATCATGGAAGCGCCTTACCAAGGTAGCTGCCAGAATTTGTCAGTGGCTATTTAATCCATGTGTGAGTGGCTTTAGTGCAAGGTAGGGACGAGTGGGGTACAGGAGCCAGATGTGCATGTTTGATCATGCCTATTTGATCCAGAGGGGAGGGGTGGCTATGTCAGACCAAACTGCTCATGTGATCACACTCATAGAGTATTGTGAGGTTCAAATCCAAGTGTCCTCCTATGTGTCTTTCTATGATGAACGCTGTAGTTTTTTAATAAGCGCACCTTGCAAATGAAGGCAGCACCTCCTAGCAGGCCCGTAGCCAGGATTTTGTAATTCAGGGGGCCTTTAAATAAGTCAGGGGGCACTGATGTCGCAAAATAAAAAACAAAATAAAAATAACATTTTTAAAACTCACTTTTGCGGTGTTCGCACTCTGCTTGCCTACATGGGGAAGTGAGCCATGCTTGGGGAAGGGGCAGTGGTGGAGAGTCCTCCAGGTGGCCCAGAGAGTTGGGAGTCCTCTGGATGGCCCAGAGAGCCAGGGGGCTGGATGGAAGTCGGGGGGGGGCTTGGCAAGAAGTCAGGGGGCCAGGCCCCGAAATGCTCCACTGTAGCTACAGGCCTGCCTCCTAGGTTCTTTTGAAGTACCTCCTGCTCTAGTGAACTGGAGGAAAGCCAGGTCTGGCTCCTTGCTTTGAGTAAGAAGTGTTTGGGGGAAGTAAAACATTGGCACCAGGAAATCCACCACAGCACCATCGCGTTTGTGAGCATCATGTTAGGATCACTGTCCTTGAGGTAGACAGTCTGTGCCTGGGTTTCTGTACCCTGAAGTCAGTTCTGAGAGTGCTCCTACATGAGATTGTGCAATGTCTATAATGTTGTTTTACAGAAGGTGTAGGAGGATCTTAACTAGATTGTTGCTGCACATTGCAAGGCTGTTGGTGGTTACCCCTCCCCGCATCATCTTCGCTGTCTAAATTGCTTCTGCCTGCAGCTAGACTGTGCCCTGTTGGGGAATACCACACAGACACAAATGACTACCTAATCACAGATCTCATATCCAATTTTGCCCTGAATCAAACATGTACCTCATTCATGTTTAAGAACTTTACAATTGCTTTTCAAAGGACCTGTAGCTGGGTCTACAATAATTAGTAAGTGATAATTTGTCTTCACTTAATTAATCAATTAATATATTTAGTTATCTATTTATTAAAACATTTATATTTCACTTTTTCTCATGGTTCAAGGCAGTTTACAATAATAGTAAAAAGATATTCAGTTTCAAAGCAAAAATAACATAACATTAAAACAGTAAGTAATTAGAACATCACTCACCAGGTAGTTAAAAATATCATTAGTGGATTTCTGCAAGTCAAGTTACTGTCAAAGACATAAGAACATAAGGAGAGTCTTGCTGGATCAGACCAGTGGGCCATCTTGTGCATAATTCTGCTTCACACAGTGGTCAATCAGTTGCCCTAGAGTGCCAACAAACAGGGCATAGAGTCCAAGACCTTCCCCTGATGCTGTTTCCTAACAGTGGTATTCAGGGGTTTACTGCCTTTACCTTGGGCCGGTCTCTCACAGCCTGTTCTACCTCAATGGGTTTCTGTGAGGATAAAATGGTGGAGAGTGAACCATGCACACAACCCTGAATTCTTTGGAGAATGGGTAAAATCTAGTAACAACAACAGCAACAAACAAACAATAACAACTACAAGAAGCCATGTCATCTTTGCCCTGGTCAGGTAATAAGCCTAGTTGGGGATTAGTCTTGACATGCACCACCCTAGGGCTTTCACTAATATTAAACTCATTGCCAGTTCATTCACACAGGCATGCTGTGCTTGTATCAGAATACATGCAGAGCTCTGGACTGGAAGCTGGAGCCTTTGGTTGCACAAAATGAATATTAACTAAAAGGCCTGGATATTTGCTCATATAGCTCTGACGCTGCAACCACATATCATGGGACAGTGTGTTTTCAGTAGGGCCGATTTCCCACAAGCGCTGCTCCGCACTCGCCCTTCCCTTTTGCCCCGATGGTATGTGTCAATTTCACACAAGCTGCTGCACGGCCACATTTTGCCTTGCAGTTTCGCGCGATTTTCCCCGCGTCTACTCAATCTTGTTTTTTGAAGGTTGAGTAGACACAGGGAAAATCACTCGAAGCTGCGTGGCAAAATGCAGCTGCGCAGCAGCTTGTGGAAAATGGACACATACCATTGGGGCAAAAGGGAAGGGCGAGCGTGGAGCAGCGCTTGTGGGAAATCGGCCTAGATTACAGCAATCATTGACAACTGGATTGTCTTGTTCAGTTGCAAATGCTTGCTTTAGTGGAACCATGGTAGAGTAACAATATATGACTGCAGGCTATCTAGAATAACTGCAAGCCACTCCATTACAGGTGTTATAATGTGCTAAAAGGACAGAGAGCATTTGGGAAGAAATAGTCATTTTGGTAGCATGTTATGAGCCAAGACATAAAAAATTAAGTTCCCTAGCCTATCTTTACCCTTTGAAGCACATAAGAGTGCACAGTTCCCCCAGATGGCTTTGTTGAAGTTTATCTTGACTCATTAGACATGGGTGGTTTTTCACTCATGTAGCATGCTATGATCAGTATGGAGTGGGATACTTTTTAAGTGTGTGCGGGGGAGTGTGGTGTGAATGTCTCTGAACAAATGAAGGATCCCACCAGGAACAAGAAACTGGACTAGATCAACTTTGGATTCATGTTCCTTCCAGCAACATAGCCTTAAAACCCCTATAATCCATCCTTGGGAAAAGATGCTTCCTTTGCTGAGGCCCTGGTGGTAAACCGGACCTTGCTTACCAACAATCCTCCTACTTAATAATCTGTTTGCTGTCAAAGGGAGGGCTACCCAACGTTGTCTAGGAATCAAACCGTGCAATAAGCTTCACTGGTACCTCCATATCTACTCATATAGCACCATTATGGGAATAAAATCTCAACAGATATACTATCAAAGGGTTATTTACTTACTCCTTCTCCAATGTGATATATGCCATCAATACCCATGTGCAATTTGCATAGGACATACATGGGAGGGAAAACAGGCCAATCTCTATGTAACATCATGAAACAGCCCGCAAAACACACAGATATACCTTTTAACCTTCCCAGAACACTTCTTTATGAACCTCAGGACCACAACACTAAGCAAGGGATGATGAGTGTGAGGTTGCTGAACCGTTCATTGAGAATTTTGACAGAATCCCTTATGGCTTGAGTCAATACCTCCACTGAACAAGGCACATCAAACTTCCACATGGTGCCATGCAAATCACATGCTTGTCTGCCAGGGTCAGGTGTACTTCTCTATAACCATGATGGAATCTTCTTAGCTTCAGTTGGTTTATTCTTGTATGGTATCTCTGATTTCAATATGTCCCTCCCTGTTTAGTTCACAGTCTGGTGAAGTTGTCTCTAGCCTATGAAAGCTTGAACCACAATAGGTTAGCAACAGTAATATCTAAAGACTTGGGGGAGAACACTTTATGATATAATCTGTCTCTTCCCAGTGTCTTTATCACCTACCACTGCTGCCAGTGAGAGCCAAACTTCTGTCTGGGTGAAGAAAGGCTTGTCTCTTAGAACCCAAACATCTGGTGCCCCCTGGTCCTTGTTGCTAGACTGCACATTCTGTGCCTCGGAGCCATTTTACTCACAACCAACAGAGAACATTTGAAAAGCAGTAGTTGGAGTAAGAGAACTGGGAAGAGGCCATTTTCGATCATCATCCTTCCCACTCATGCCTTTGTAACAGTCACCAGTGCTTTAAGCATTTTATCTGCCTTGTGTGTGTGTGTGTGTGTGTGTGGGGGGGGAGCTGTCAGACAGAAAGGCATTATATAAGTACTATGAACAAATAAAGAGGTCGTTTTTGCTGCAAGAGACCTCTAGCACCATGATCCAGCTATATGTTCTAGTTAGTGAGTATCTTCAGTGGACTGACAATTCTCGTCTCAGGGCTAAAGAAGTGGCAATACTGGTTACACATGGCTGGAACTACCTATTTGGTCCTAGCAACCAGCCAATGGGGTGATCAGGGTCTGGGCTTTGTTGCTGGGGAAGGGTATATGCAGGGGTCTTTTCGTAGAAAAAGAGCTGCAGGAGCTCATTAGCATATGGTATGCTAATGAGCTGTTAGGCTATTAGCATATGCCACGCCCCCTGACATCACTGGAAGTGATGTCAGAAGGGGAAGCAAAAGGGGAGGAGGCATCTTCGAAGGCTGGCCTGGGTGGGGGAGCTAAGAGAAGGGGTTTAAAGTTTAAACTCCTTACTAGAGTTGGGCCACAGAAGGAGGAAAGAGGGAAGGAAAGAGAGAGAAGGAAAGAGGGAAAGAAAGAGAAAGAAGGGAAGGAGGGAAACAGGGAAAGGAGGAAAAAGGAGAAGAAGGTGGGAAAGAGGAAAAGGAGAGAAGGAAAGGAGGGAGTGAAAGAAATTCAGTGGCAATTCGGTCCCATTATATCCTATGGGCCATTGAAGTCAATGGCGAAAACATAGGGTATATTCTGGGGGCTGGAGAGGAGGGGGTTTGAGAAAGAGGCTCCAAACTCACAGGGTAGCTGCTGGAGCCTCTGCCCAAGATACCCACCAAGTTTCAAGAACATTGGACCAGGGAGTCCAATTCTATGGGCCCCCAAACAGGTTGCCCCCATTCCCTCCAAAGTTACTTTTTCCCACCATAGAGAACAATGGAGGGAATGGGGGCAACCAGTTTGGGGGCGCATAGAATTGGACCCCCTGATCCAATGTTCTTGAAACTTGGTGGGTATCTTGGGCAGAGGCTCCATCAGCTGCCCTGTGAGTTTCGAGCCGCTCCCTCAGACCCCCTTCCCTCCAGCCCCCAGAATACATCCTATGTTTTCACCATTGACTTCAATGGCCCATAGGATATAATGGAGCTGAAATTGACATTCGGCTGCCTGAAAGACTCCCCGGGAAGCGGGCTGGGGGCGGGGCTTGGCTCCTGAGCTCCAGGAGCTGGGCTCTGGTGCGCTCCCCCCCCCAAAGTCCCCTGGATATGTGTTTGTCTCTGCGCTATTTCCCTGATCAGAAATGTATCTCAGGGCTTCTTTATACCTTGGTAGGAAAAAAAGACAGGTTAAGTGATCACATTTTTAGTCTGTTCTTCCTCCAAGGAACTCAGGAACTGTTACAACAATCTGGTGAGGTTGGTTAGGTTGAAGAAGAATGTGGATTGGATCCTGCTGAAAACATCTACTGATGGAAGGATTTCCATCTACAACTTTCTCACCTCCCTCCTCCCAATGCATTCCCAACATGTCCCCTTATGCTGCTCCTGGGAGATGGAGGACCCACAGGAACAACATAAAGGGGGATCAGAGGTGTGCTACGGGAGGGAGAATAGGCAAAATCACTCACCCCCTTCCATCTGCAAACACCTTCTGCAGGACCCATTCCAGTGATTGGGTCAAGGTCATCCAGCAAGCTTCATGGATAAGCACAGATTTGAACTAGACACTCCCCAGTTCCAGTCACGACTCACTGTACTCACTATTGTGCTAGCCTTTCCTGCCACCTGTACTGTGGCTTAAAGCAGCCTGTAGGTCATTTTTGCCTAGGGGGCGGAGCCTTGATCCATTCATTGGCTTGGATCCACACTAGTGTTTCTGCAGGCACAGGGAATTCTGCCTTCGGTTGAGGACAGTGACAGGGGCAATCTTTGGCACTCTTACACAAGTCCCCATCCTTGTAACCCCTCCCCCTAGGGAGGCTGGGGAGTTGGAATCCTTTCCGCCACCTTATATATGCTGCATTTTGCCATCTGGTATATGCTGTTTTTATGTATTGGTATTTATTGGGCTGCTTTAATTTAGTTTTAATCTGAGATTTGTATATTATTTTGCTGTAAGCTGCCCTGAGCCCTCCTTGTAGGGAAGGGGGGCCTAACAAATCTAAATAAATAAGAAACAGAGGACAGCTTTCTCCCCTCTCCCCTCCCATGGCAGCCTGAAGTGCCCCATAGAATCCTTGTCCCAGGAAGAGATGGAGGGCCTTTTAGGCTGCCTCAGGAACCAGGAATAGCTAGCTCCATAGGTAGAAATCTTTGTGCCAGTGGGGTCCAAGCCACTGTCCCCAGCACTCCAGTCCCAATCCAGACTGGCCTCCACAGCCACAGTTCCTAGGACCAAACCACATGCCAGGAGTTCCATTCATGCATTGCTTTGCCTGTACTGTGACCTCCTGTCTCACACTATTCCTCTTGACATGTTCAGCGATGTTCTTTGGTTGGCTATAAAGTAATACAGTAAGACTGGTAGAATTTTTTCTCTCTCACTGACATTTTTAGTTTGGCATATGCTGGGCAAATGTAACCCACTACAAAACGAATGAGTTAGGGGCCCATGCTCAGACTGAGGCCTCTTAGCAGAACTAGTCTTCTTGGACTCAGACTGTGAGCAATGATGGCTGTTCCAGAGGTGAGGAAAAAAAGCCCAAGAGATTTATATATAGAGAGAAAGCTTTATAAAGTGCCTGTTCTGAATTCATAACCATACCAGAGAAGCTAGAGAGAATCACACTTTATTCTGAGGGTTAACTACCTGCTGTTGAAATACTAATTGCTGTGAATTGTGCCCATTTATTATTGTTCAGAGAGGTTTTTTTCCCTCAGCGGGTGAGCAAGGGCTGAAAGAAGTTTAGGTTTGTTCTTTCAATGCGACACAGAGTAGAATTAAGTGCCTGGCAAGGAATGGAACAAAATATGGCTTTAAGGGTTAGGAAAACTGAAGTGAGTTCCTATCTCCTTATTAATACAAAGTTGCAGATGCTGCCCAAATAAAGTACTAGGAATTGGACGGAACTGTACCCTAAATAAACTTTGGCACCTTATTAGCATGGCCTTCACAAAACATCACTTAGAGACAAAGGGCTGTCAAAGAATCAAGGCCACAGAAATTGCACTGATTCACCTTCGAACAAGCATTTGGGACTTGAATCTGCATCATCAATAAATGTTGGGCTGCTCCCCATCAAATTTTAGAGTCCATGGAAACTTGCCCTAAATAAGATGCCCGGGTAGGGTGCAGTCCAAAGCTTTGTGTTAACATAAAATACTTTCAAACATAATGCCAAGAATCCACTGATTTCTTATTGGTCCCTAACCACAATAAAATTGGCACAGTTCTGTATGGCAGAATAAGATTCGGATTGTATCCTTAATTTTTTGGGGGCAAAGAAACCCAACAGCCACTCCTTGCTATCATCAAAATAAAGGTCTGACATGTGCCAGGTTACAGGTGTACAACCAGACTCTCACTAAGATCTACTTTGGGGGGAACTCACCTTAAAAAACTCTTGTTCACTTGGCATTGCAAGGAAGGTGTTGCAAAGGGAGGGGGGAGAAGGACCTTCCAGTTTTCTTCTCATGCCACTTTAGCCGGAGGAAAACGTGGAGGGGTGTGGGTGGCTTTTCCTGTTCTCTGGCCTGGCATGCCTTAGGGGGGACATGTGAAGCCAGAGAAAAGGGGCAAAAAGTCCCCTTCTTTCTTCTTTCCTTCCTTCCTTCCTTCCTTCTTTCCTTCTTTCCTTCCTTCCTTCCTTCCTTCCTTCCTTCCTTCCTTCCTTCCTTCCTTCCTTCCTTCCCTCCCTCCCTCCCTCCCTCCCTCCCTCCCTCTTTCTTTCTTTCTTTCTTTCTTTCTTTCTTTCTTTCTTTCTTTCTTTCTTTCTTTCTTTCTTTCTTTCTTTCTTTCTTTCTTTCTTTCTTTCTTTCTTTCTTTCTTTCTTTCTTTCTTTCTTTCTTTCTTATTTTTATTTAAGTACTTTACTTACAGTCTGCCTTTCTCACTGCAACTCAAAATTAGAAAAACAATGCAGTACAAACAGACCTGGACAAGGCTGCTAACGACAGGACTTTTTGGAAGTCATTAATTCATAGGGTCATCATCCCTCTGCTCTTTCCACTGGCAAAAATGGAGTTGGAGGGAAACCAGAAGTGCCTTCTCCTCCCTTGCAACACCCCCTCCCAGTGCTGAGTGAATGAGCTTTTTAAAAGGTGAGTTCCCCTGGTGTATGTCTGACTGTAAGTCCAGCTGCACACCCACGACCCAACGTGTGTCAGGTGTGTTGTGTAATTTGGCCCTAGACACTAAGGATATTAATTCAGTGGCTCTGTGACTGGCAACATTAAAAACAACATCAAAGAACATAGGACATAGCCTACACATGCTCTTCCACATGTACATAGATCCCCACATTCTGGTGATCATATGTAGGTGAGGGAAGGACTGGCACAAAGATTCCTGCTCCACCTCTGCATGCCTTCATTCCACCCTGGATACAATGAGTGAACAGGGCAACAGTGGTAACCAGTTGTGAGGTCCTATGGAGAGGGTCTTTCATAGATAAACTGCAGTGGTTACAGGAAGAAGGGTACAAAGGTCCACATGAACTTGGGACCACCAGACTGCAGCTAAGTTTCACCCGCTCCCTAACACTCTGCAGTAGGTTTGCATAACTAGGACCAGCCCCATAGCCACAAAATGTTCCGGGGGGGGGGGCTCTGGGATTTGGGGGAGGGATTTTGGATTTTGGGAGTCACCATGAGTGACTCTCCTCAAGGAGATCTGAAGAGAAGGCAGCCAGATGGTAGGACAGCGAAAGAATGCTGCCCTGCCACAGCAAAAGCATGCATCTCCTCATCACACAAGGGCTTCCTCCTTCCCTCCCTCCCTCTTTGGTGGCTGCCTAGCCTCCCACTCTTCCCTTTACAGCAGCCTGGGCTTCAGCCATTTGTGCTCCATGAGGTCTGCCTCCTCAGAGTTATTGATCTCTGCAGCCTGGTCATCAATGGTAACTCCAGGAGAGTCCCTGCCAGCCAATAGCAGCAGAGCGGAGGAAGGAATGAATTGAGCAAGGAAGGAGTCGAATTACGCTGTAGCCAGCTTCAGCATGTTGCGGCTGAACTAAATTCAAAGTAATATTTTCCTAATACCTGGAGGGGGTTGCCTCTGGGGACTTGCTGATGCTGGGGCTCACTCCTAATCGATAGGGGGCTGAGCCCCTAAAGCCCCACTGCTGGCTACAGTCCTGACTAGGATCCCACCCCCCCATATGAATACAATTTGCTAGGAATGACCTGATAAAGTCTCTCTCCTCTTTTTGTATTAGCATTGCGCCAGTCAGCATAGGCAGGAGGTTAATCACCATACATGGCTGGCAGGTTGTATTCAGCTCAGTAGGTATACAGGCCTTCAATACCATGCTGAAAATAGCCCTGTAATCTTTGAAATGACAAGAGAAGGGCTTGAAGGATTAGAGCTGTAAGGGAAACATACTGAAAACATAGTTTGTGAGTATGAATCTTGAGGATTCAGTCAGGGTAATATTCGCAATGATCCTTTATATGTTGTCAGCAACATTTTCTAAAGAAGTAAATTGAACAGTGCAGTCCTAAAAAGAGTAACACTCTTCTTAAGCCCATTGATTTCAATGGATTTAGAAGTGTATGTCTCTGTTTTGGACTGTGCTGTGTTTCAGTTACTTTTAACTAGACACTATTGATCCAGTTGCAGTTCATAGCATTGACTGAGGGCCCGAGTGTTAAATTAAGATGTGGATTCAGATTTCCATGGAGTCATGAAGCTCACTGTGTAACCCCAGGCCAGTCACTCTTCTTTAGCCTAACCTATCCCATGGGTTATTGTGAGAACAAAATGGAGAGAGGGTAAGGTTGCCAACCCCAGATTGGAAATTCTTGGAGATTTGGGGGCACAGAGCCTGGGAGGAGTGAAGTTTGGAAAGGGGAGGGAGCTCAGCAGGAATGTGATGCCACAGAGTCCACCCTCCAGAGTTGCCATTTTCTCCAGGGGAACTGATCTCTGTAATCTCTTGGATCACCTTATGGCAAATGAAATACTAAAATGCAAGAAAATGTCATAAGAGCCCACTGTAGATTAATATAATATCTATAGCAATAAATAAATCTTTAAAAAATCCAAAACAGCATTGGAAGAAACTAACAAAAAACAATTGGGATCAGGATTAAAACAGATCCATAAAAACTCTCCAGCAGAGCAATAAAAATAAGGCAAAACTGATCAGCCAAGCAATATCAACAACCCAAACATAACTTAAATAATTAATCATCAGTGTTGAAACAGAATAATACAACAACGTTGTTCAACAGAAAGCCTATGCAAATTTATTTTTAACTTCTTTTTAATGCCTTTCTGACTGAGACTCAAAAGGGATCACACAATTAAAAACAATATAATCAGAACAGTATAATACATACCAACAACAATGTCATGAAAGCAGACAGCAAAAATTAGAGAACAGTGTACTAAAACAGGGTAACACAGACCATGCAACTGCAATCCGACTGGATTATTAAATCCAATACATCTTCATTTGGGTCTGGACATTCATTGGGCTTGGTCCATATGGTTTTAAGGATTATGATATTCACCACTAAGATGTAGATTTGTCACAGGTGGGGGAGGTCAATGGTTATCTATTTCTTAGAGATCTAAAATGAGTAGATTTTTTAAACAGATGAAATGACTAAAAGCTCAGTGCTAGTATGCAATGCATTACCCATTAATAGATGTATTTACTGCCTTCTGCCAAGTATGCCATTTTAAGAAAATGTAAATGGTAGTGAAGGTCCAGTTTACAGAATGGATGAAGAAGTTGAGAATATATGGGGTACATTGTGAGAGGAAAGGTTTCAGCGCGATGAGAACTGTTGCACCAGGAAGCTCTCCTGAGTATTGACCAGATTGCTGGCTTCCTTAGAGGGGTTTGGGGGCTCCCGAACTCCAGTGAGTTCCCCGTAGAGGAGCTCATTGCAAGGGGCTTGATTTGGACCCCCTGGCAAGTGGCAGCAAGCGGGTGGAGATCTGAATATGCCCTGACACAGGAGCCAGCTGAGAGCGCTCATGCGGACATGGCTGCACACAGTCGTGACTGCCCTGATGGAGTGGGAAGAAGCTGGGACCTCATCTATAACACTGATGAAGCATAACACCATGAGTACATCTTAAAAGCAACAATATCAGAAAATCTACTATCTATTGTTAAGCCCCTTTAAAGTTTAAAAAGACAATGAAATGGAGGGGTGAAAAATTCATTTCCTGCCCCCCTCCTTTCTTTCCAGCAGCTATGAAGAGAATTTAAAGCAACTTCTCAAATAGCCTTTTGGGCAAAGAAAATAAAGAGAAAGATCTTCTTTAAGACTATATTTTGTGGAATATAAAATATAAAATTGGAGAAAAACTAGTTGAATTTGACTCTGAATCTTGTCCCCCCCTTTTTTTCTTCTTCTTGTCTGGAAATAAAAAGAAAGCAGATGGAACAACATGAAGATGCTGTTTGTTTATATTTTAAATAAATGGAATATAAAGACTTGATCTTTCAAGGGGAAAAAGAAAATTGGACCTTACCCTGATTTTTTCACTTATTATATTCCCATGATAATTTTCTGTTTTCCTTTGCTGAAACTACAGATCTCCATTTTGTTCTGATCTTAATGTCTTGAAATGTAAATAATAGATAACATTCCCGACATGTTATGACTATAACAATTGTTGATATATGCTTATTATAGTTGATTATATGCTTATTAGACATGGTGCCACTGTAAAACTTTGTTGGAAAATATTTCTAGAAATTCTTAGGTTTGAACACTTTGTTGAAATAATGGATGCCACAGATAGTCTTCAAATGGTGCTAGAGGCTTTATTTTCAGATACAATGGAACTTATAAGCATTGAATTATTACAGGTCTCCTTAAAGGATTTGCATAGTTTAATTCAAAATATAGCTATGGTAGTTGTAAAGAGAGCAGTCAAAGAATTTTTTTATCCTACACAAGAGGAAACAGAAATGCTGATGCAACAAACTAAGAAAGAAACAGTTCCGATAGCCTGGAAAGAGGAGGAAAAAAGACATGACTGTGTAGAGGATATTGAGGAAATCTACAATCAAGATGATATGTTTCACAGAATGGAGTTTGCGCCTATAAAGAGAAACAAAATTTCCACAAAGGTGTACCAGAGACTTTATAAAAGGACCATCAGTGATGAAATTGCCAAAATAAGGAGTCACATGTCACCTCAGACAGAAAAAAGAAATCAACACTGAGATCCACAAACTACTGTAAAGGTTGAGTACAGATGTTTATACTCTTTTTACACTTATAAGGGGAAAAGACACAAAATTAAGACTTAAAGAGGAGAAATCAGAAAATCAAGAAGAGGAGGAAAGCTACAAAAGGGACGGGAAATTTCTGAGGGAATTTCTGAGATTGTTAATGGTGTATTACATTAATATCCAGAAGAAAATAAAGAATTATGCTTTTTATATATATATCCAAAGAAAGAATTTAACAATATATTTAGACAAAACCTATAATAGCAGAATAAAAGAAACTGTATACTTATATATTTGCAAACATTATATAAGAACAGTAGGTGGAAAAATGATATAGAATTAGTTAATGTATAAGGTAGTTTAATAGAGGAAAAGAAAGATTGAAATGTTGTATAGAAGAGGGCAACTAAGATGATTAGGGGGTTGGAACATCTTCCCTATAAGGAAAGACTGAAGAGTCTGGGACTTTTTAGTTTAGAAAACAGATTATTAAGGAGGGGATATGATAGATCGCTCAGAGCCTGCAATTGCATGGGGTAAATCGCTCAGAGCCTGCAATTGCACAGGGTGAGCGATCAATAAATCGAAAGATGATGATGATGATGATGATGATGATTAGTTTATAAAGTTATACTTGAGGTGGGAGAGTTGACAAAGATACATTTTTCTCCCTTTCTCAAAATACTAGAACTTGAGGGCTTCCAATGAATCTGATGGGCAGTAGGTTCAGGATGGACAAAAAGAAATACTACTTTACACAGAGAGTGATTAAAATGTGGCATTTGCTGCCAGAGGATGTAGTGATGGCCATGGGAATAAACCACTTTAAAAGGGACAAGTATCAGTAGCTAATAGCCATAGTGACCAAGGGGAACCTCCACATTCAAAGGCACTAAATCTCTGAATCCCAGAGACAGGAGGCAACATCAGGGGAAAGCCCTGGCCTCTATGCCTTGTTGTTGGCCCTCCAGAAAAACTAGTAGGCCACTTTGTGAGACAGGATGCTGGACTAGATGGGCCATTGGTTTGATCCAGCAGGGTTCTTCTTAAATTCTCATATATCAAAAGACGCACCATAATAAAAATGCCTCTGCAGTATGAAGCAAGACCCAAATTGGATGGATACACTGGAACAATAGTTCCTGTTTTCTCAATTTCTTCAGCCCCTGGATTAGAAGAGCATATCATAATACTATTTAAATATTTCTGTGTTCTGGCAAGGAAGATATTGGTTCAGTAAGAGATCCTGACAAGGAGAAGAAATTTGCATCTAAGTAGCAGAGCTTGACAAGTACACGTTTCAGACAACCAGCTGTCACATTTTACTAAGACTAGACCTGAACTGGATTGGAGATCCTAGAAGGCAGCAATTTCTAACTTCTCACCAGACTGGAACAAATGCCCTTCATGTAGATCTCCAGTATCTGTCTTAGAAACTGAGCTAGTGTTTGAGAAGGAGATCTTGACAAGTAAGGTTATTTGGTTTATCATAAAGCCAGCCATCATAATTCGTGGTGCTTATTCAGGAGAGAGAGTGTGTGTTCCCGTTTAGATGTCCTGACATATAGTAATGTCTCATAGCCCATCAGATCAACAGAAAAATGTAATCACCCATGTGGTAAATGAATTTCCAGGTAGAAAAGCTTAAGTAAGGGTTTTTTTTACAAACAATACCACAACACCTCATATTTTCCTGTGGACTAGAAAGGGAAATAATAATAAACATTGAAGATACCCAAAGGTTTTTCACAACCAATGTTACTGGTGAAAGAGTACCCTATCTCTTTTCTTCTACCCATCAATTGGAGAAGGAATACGGTAGATCATAGATTTTTCTGAGCATTACAACTGATCTCCAGACTCTGCTTTACTCAGCACCACAGCCACTTCTGAGATGTCCATGTAGATGGAGGCCATTGGAAAGGCAGTTGGCCCCTCTGGGAATGTGAGATAGATTGGCTTTGGTGAGTGCAATGGTGAGGGACTGCTAAGCTGAGCTCTACATGAATCTTCCTTATATTGAATCAGACCCTTGTTCCATAGAGGTCAGTATTGTCTACTCAGACTGGCAGTGGCTCTCCAGTGTCTCAAGAAGTGGTCTTTCTGATCATCTAGTGCCTGGTCCTTTTAACTGGAGGTGCTGGGGATTGAACCCAGAACCTTCTGCATGCCAAGCAGAAGCTCTACCACTGAGCCATCACCAACCCACTGGGCTACTGGATCAGGAAAGAGATGGTCTGGCTGGACTTTTCTCTTGTGGCTCAGAGGCTCATCTTGTGTTCTCTAATGAATGTTCATGCTTCCCCCCCCCCGATGGATGACTTTGTCTCCCTCAACCTTTTGAGGGTTGAACAATTGGTCTTCCTAAAATTCAACTTGTCACTCTTCAAATACCCAGTTGAGCAGCATTTGTGCTGGAAACCTCATAGTCTGTTTTGGGTTCAGGGAGAATGCTCTTCCCCAAAATTAAAACTCAGAAGTAGAAAGAAACAGTAGGGATGTTATCTAGTTTGATTGGCACTGTATAAAACCCATATTTCAAACTCTTCTAACGCCCATAAACAAAACGAAAACCCAGAAACAAACAAAAAGCCCACCCACAACTGAACCCCAGCACCTCTTGGTTTCAGTTTCAGTACCTTTGTTAGCATTCCTTTTGGCAGGTGTTTTTTTGGGGGGGGCGGGAAAGAGGTGCTGGAACTCTCAAGAGGGAAATAAAGTTTTCAATCTGCATACTGAAAGCTCATGAACTTTTAAACACCTTTAAAATAATTTTGTCAAAGAGGTTCTGGAACTCTGTTCCAGTGCATTCCTCCAAGAAAAAAAGCCCTGCCTCTTGGTACAACTCTGTGCCAATCAATATTTATTTTATATAAATATAGTGCCAAAATGTTTATATAAATAAATAAAATGTATTTATTTTATATATATACAGTGCCAAAAATGTTTTTCTTTCCACTCTCAAAAAGAAAAAAAACACACACCCTCAAATACATTGGAACTATGAGATGTTCATAAAATAGATATGGATCTGTCAATTAAAACAAGCAGAGCCCACAGGGGCACCTAAATTAAGATCAAGCGTGCTGTACCACTGTTGTGTTTCTTTACGGGGCTGGCCCTCTGCAACTGTGGTGCCATTTGGTTGAAAAACAGACACTCCAAGGCCCTCCCGGGCCCCATATGGAACAATGGAATCTAAATCTCACAAAAAGGCCAAATCCAAATCTCAAGAGTATTTAGGGCCATGGCTAAGTGGTAAAACATCTGCTTGGCATGCAGAAAGTTCCAGGTTCAGTCCCCAGCATCGCTAGTTAAAAAGGCATTTGGTGATGTGAAAGACCTTTGTCTGAGATCCTGGAGAGCTGCTGCCAGGCCGAGTAGACAATTATGACCTTGACGAACCAAGGTTCTGATTCAGCATAAAGCAGCTTCCTGTGTTCATCAAAGAGGCAGAGTGGATTTTGAGACTGACACCTCTGTTTCCTTATGGGTGAAACAAAAGTCTAGATTTACTGCCACTCACGTGAGATTAAAAACTGTGTTCTACTCTCACTTTTAGGGAGGGGCTGTAGCTCAGTGGTAGAGTATCTTCTCAGCATGCAGAAGGTCACAGGTTTAATCCCTGGCATCTCCAGTTAAAGGATCTGGCAGTAGGCGATGTGAAAGACCTCTCACCCTGAGACACTGGAGAGTAGACAGTACTGACTTTGATGGACCAAGGGTCTGATTCAGTATGAAGCAGTTTCCTGTGTTCATGCACTGGAGGACCCCAACGCTGGCGTTTATGTTCTTCCCAAAATCCGAATCTGAAAAACACTTCCCTTAGTATGTTTTACAGTCTGGGGGGAAAGAAGAAAACAGAGGATGGTAATTGCCTTTCCGCTGTCCTTCTGATCCCCAGAGGCACTTGATTGAAATCAGAATGCTCTTCTAGGGAGACTTTAGTCTGAAGCAGCAAAGCAATTCCTGTGTCCCTATGTCCTTAAACCTTTGGGGGGTGGGAAATAGGGATAAGGTTTGCTTGATTAACTCTCAGCTCTGACAATCTGTGGAGCACACAGCCTCAATTCCTGCACTGGAAAGAATCAGGCTGGCATGCTCTTTTCGCTGGGCTTAGTCAATAATAGACCCACAGCTTCATCAAGTCATATACTGGGAGAGGCTAAAGAGGAGCTTGTCTTTCCCTTGCCAGCTTTTCATGCCTTCTTATTGAACTCCACCTGACACACAGAGAACAACAATTATATTCCAGTGAGAATGTGTATGAAATGGATTGTGGAACAGCTGTTCATTCCTAATAGGCTATAACTCGGATAGTCTTTGGGCCAACGGTTTATAAAAAAAGAGAATATTGTTTTCTTTTCTCCAGGGTTTACAGTATAATCTCTTTGTGGCAGAGGCCATGTCTCTTATTGTCCAGACAACACGGCAGCACTCTAGGGCTTTCTATCAATGCACAGAGCTTCTGGATACAACTACACTGCAAATAATAAGGTTTGTGCTATGAGTCATGCCTGCCATTTTCTCCTAACAGAAGCAGACTCGGGTTCCCCTGGAGGCTTCTCCGACAGTAGTCAAAGCAATGCCAGTGAAACTGCCTGCTCCCTTATGCTGCAACAGAAGTTCTGGAAATTGTACAGGCCTGAAAACTTTGCTTCATCAGGTAGCTATTTGTCTGACAATACAAGATACTAGAGATAAAGCAACAACAGCAAGAAAATGTAAGTGTTCTTCCTCACTGCACCTTTGTCTTGGCTGCTGAGAAATGATTAATGGTCTCCTTGGACAAGGTTGTCCTCTAAATGGTACTAAAGAGCTGGTGATTTTTGAAATATTTCTCACTTTACAAAGCAATGGTTTGTTGTTTACAGTTCCTTTAGTTCTTTCTCCCTTTCCCTCTGAGGAAATGTCTTCTGGGGATAGTCTGTTCTGATGTTTTAAAGGGACTGATGTACAGTTCCCGGATGTACTCAGAGACAAAGGAAACATGGATCTAAGGTTATTTTTACTTACGTCGCACTCTGTCAGCTTCAGAAGATAAGCTGTTCTTGTGAACATCAAGAATATGGGCCCCTACTCTGAGCTTTAAATATATTGTATTTTTTAAAACAAAAGCAAACCTCAGTTTTCAGCTTTGTGGTGAATGGCAGTTCTGGTGCTGTTAGTATCAGAACCAGATCCAAGCCAGGAGCACCACCCTCCATTGTGGCAAGTCTCTTGTGGCCCCTTGGGGAGGGGGAAGCAGGACAAAAATGTTTGAAAGAATGAATGAATGAAGGCTGTGGAGGTATAGAAAGGGCTGGACTGCTTCTTCCATATAGTTTTAGTCACTTCCACTACCCATCAAGTCCTGGGTATAATGAATTCCTATCTGACTGCCTAGCACATTCATAACTGTTCTGTTGGGGGCTGGGCTCCCCCACCTCTGACTGAAATCCACCATGGACTAAAGGGCAGCCATCCTCGGGGACACCCATTTAAGGTGCTGCTGCCTGAGCACTAGAGGATTGGCAGTGTCTTCAGAGAAGATGGGGGTAGGGCCCAGAGGTGGAATCAGGCAAAGCTGTTCCCAGTCCCTTGAGAGAACTGCTCTCTTTGCGACAGGCTGGGATTGGTGAGGAAACACACACAAATTGCAGGGCTAACTTTAAAGAGAGTTGACCTTTGAGGAAATCTCTGGCTACCTGCTTCAGACTGTGCAAGAGGGTAACCAGTCAGAGGAGAAAGCAAATGCCCTCCCCTCTGTGGCAGAATGGCTGGCTTCCCCTAGAGCTGAGGTGGCAGAGAAGACAGGGCTGGAGGCACTTCCACACTGCTCTTCTTCTTGGAAGTTCACAGCAGTTTATAGGATTCTTCCTTCTCCATCTTATCCTCGGAACATATTTTTTAAAATTATTTTTTTATTATTTTTTCAAGGAAAAAAAAGGTGGGATACGGAAGGGAAGAAGGGGAGGGGGGAAATATAGATTAAACAAGTTTGTTAAATATTATGAATTGTTATGTACAACAATTCAGATGTATTACCAAATTTTGAGGTAGGCTAGGCTGAGAGAGATGACTGGCCCGAGGATACCCAGTGAGCTTCATGGCCAGGTATGGAATTTGAACCTCGGTTCACCATGCCTTAGTCTGACACTCTAACCGCTGCACCAGATTGCAGGTCCAATCTGGTTGTTTTTTTTTGCCTTGGTAATAGTTACAATGAATCTTTGTGCAACAACCAGACCAGAGAGAGAAAAAGCCAAATGGTCACATACCTTTTTATCACTCCTGGATGCAGGTCCAGCAGAGAGTCCCCCTCCTCCTAGCCAATTGCTGCTCCAGAGGCCAGAGGGAGGAGAAGAAGCAGTCAGGTCACCTAAGGAATGATTTCAATCTTCTTATCTCTTGATTTTTGACCTTGCTTTTCCTTACTGTAAATTAACCCTGTGATTCTTTATTTTACAGTCTCGTTTTGCTTTCTCGCATGAATTTTCCTGCTTAAAAAATACATGCAGTCCTCAATGTTATTGGTGCATGAATAATTCAGCATCGCACACATATTCTATAGATGGCTTAAATTGTACATATAAATACTGAATATGTTTCATATAAAAACCATCCCATGTGATATGCACACACAAAACAAATACATCTACAAAACCAACAATAAAAAACAGAGAACTGAAACTGTTGACAAATGTATAAACAAATACACTAAAGAAACAAAATCAGGAACAGAGTCATTCCTCTACCAAAATAGTACCTGGATCTAACTTTAGCTGAGAACCCCCCCTATCCTTTCAGCTGTGAACTGCTATTCTTGAAGTTGAGGGGAGATAATGAAGCTTCCAAGCACTCCTCCATCATGCCTGGACATCACAAGGAAGGAATTGCCCAAGTACTGTTTATTACATAGTATTTTTGAATAGCCATTCTGAGAGCCAATCATTGGCTGAAAAGTGAAGTGAAAATTCTATAAACCTATAATGTGCGCCAGGGCTGAATGTTCAGTTTTGTTCAATGCTAGGTTTTGTCCACCCTGCAATATATGTATAGGGACCCCAAGGAAGGAAAGACTGCATAGTCCTCACTGCTGAATAACTCCAGAGATCACCTCTCCAGTAAGGTTACCACCTTCCAGGAGAGGACTGCAGATCTCTTGGAATTACAACTGCTCCCCAGATGACAGAGCCTCTGGAGAAAATGGCTCCTTTGGAGGATGGACTCCATGGCTGAGGTCCCTCCCCTTCCCAAACCCCACCCTCCCCAGGCTGTGCCTCCAAATCTCCAGATATTTCACAAGCAGGAGTTGGTAACCCTACTCTCCAGTCACCACTTCTCCCTTGACAGTGCAGTAGAGGTCTGGCTCTTCCCTCCTGACCTCCCCCTGGCTTGTTTAATAAAGGTCTTCCTGTAGGGCAGGCTCCTGTGGGGGTGTGAAAGCTTCCTCCAATGGCCACCCTGCTTTGGCCTCCACTGCCTCCGTTGCCTCTGCCTTCCCCACCTTACCCCAAGCCAGCTTCCTTGGCTTCACTGGCTCAGGGCCCACCTTGACAGCCATTCGACAGATTTGAAGGTGTAGCTTAGGCAGGACAGGGACCTCAGTGAGGTACCATGCAATAGAGTTCACCCTCCAAAGCACCCATTTTCTTCAGCGGGACTGATCTCTGTAGTCTGGAGATGAGCTATAATTCTGGGAGATCCCCAGGCCTCAACTGGAGGCTGGCATCCCTAGTTGCTGCCTGATGCGGTGATGGGCCACTCTGCCCTGCCACCATCACCTGTCTCCAGCCTCACCCTTCAAGGTCCTTGTGCACTGTTAATCAGCCAAACTGCATACATACATCCACAGCCAACTTGGATCTCAAACTGAGAACTGTCAGTTCCAAAAGCAAAAGGCTACCACCTGAGGTCAAACTAGTCATGATTTGGGGGGGAGGGATGAATCCACATGCACTTATTCACATGTATTTATTAATATGTCTGCCCATCTTTCCTTATACATAATTGTGAACATTCCATATGCTCCTAAATCAGTTGGCTCCATGATGTGTCACTCAGAAGCTGTCCCTATCCGCTGGCTGCATTGCCTGAGTCCCACCTCCAGCATTCCAAACAGTTTGCTGTTCCTCTCCCCCACATAGCCAGTCGGAACACAGAAGTCGTTTGCATATGCGGCCTGATTGGCCTTTGCCCCTAATATTCTAGACAGTTTGCTGTTGCTGTTGGGAGTCATTGCATGTGTCCTGAGGTAAAATACATATCCCAATCTTCCCTTAAATGGTCACTGGAGTTGCCAATCTCCCTGTGGGGCCTGGAGATCTCCCAGAAAACACTGTGTTCCCCAGCCACAGCACATCATTTCCTCTAGAGAAAAATTCCCAGCTATTACAACTGATCTCCAGATGACCAAGATCATTTCTCCTGGAGACATGGCATAGGAGGAGGTGCTTTTCTACCTTTGCTGCCACTGCATAGCCCCAAATTAACATAAGCCAACCTCCAGGCAGCACCTGGAGATCTCCAGCTATTACGACTGATGTCCAGATGACCAAGATCAGTTTTCCTGGAGAAAATGGCTGCTTTGGCCAATGGACTCTATGGTATTATACCTGCTGAGGTCCCTCCCCACCCCTTCCCTCCCCAGGCTCCACCCCTCAAATCTATAGGTATTTCCCAACCCAGAGTTGGTAACCCTGTAACTGGCTATGGAACTGCTTTCTAGACCCTTGGAACCCAGAAGACATGGCATATGAGGAGGTGCTTTTATACCTTCACTGCCACTGCATAGATCCAAATTAACATAAGCCAACCTCCAGGCGGCACCCGGAGATCTCCAGCTATTGCAACTGATGTCCACTTTTCCTGGAGACAATGGCTGCTTTGGCCAGTGGACTCTATGACATTATATCCTGCTGAGGTCCCTCCCCACCCCTGCCCTCCCCAGGCTCCACCCCTCAAATCTACAGGTATTTCCCGATCCAGAGTTGGTAACCCTGTAACTGGCTATGGAACCGCTTTCCAAACCCTTGGAACCCAGAAGACATGGCATAGGAGGCTTTCTACCTTCGCTGCTACTGCTTAACCCCAAATCAACATAAGTCAGGGGTGGAGTGAACTATACCTGTTACCATGATGCTGTTCTCCCATACTACCCACTTGGGGCAGCAAAATGACTTGAGACAGCTCTGCGTTATAGCTAAGCAGAAGGAAATAAACATGGCTTGCCTCCCTCTATTTTCCCCTTCCCTCTGCTGCCCCACCAGCCACAGCTGGGACACTCCTCTGGAGCTTCCTTCTAGAGCTCATTGTATTTTTCCCCACAACGGGCCTAGTTCATATATAAAGTGAGAGGTGAGAGGGTCTTTTTTTAAACCTCTTTCTTCCTTACCTCTCAATACGCTGTCGCCTTTCATTGTTTTGCATTTTTCTTCCACCCAGGTTCCCTTCGATACTGGAGTCCCACTGGAAGAAAAATGCTTCAAATTATTGGAGAGCCATGAAGAAAGAGGGGACAGGGTTTGGCTGCTCTTACCCATCCACTCCGCTTTTGTGTTAAAAACTTATCCGCCCTCCTTTGCTTTACTTGTGAATGGGTGAATACGAGAACACAGACACATGGATCCTGTGTCATGTTGAGCTTGCCCCTAGTTTCTGGCAGATCAGACACCCTAGAAATAGGACATTGCTGAGATCAGTCAGTGGCTGGGGACATGGTCCCATACATTAGCGCAGAGCAGATAAGAACACCTTTCATTGTTCTTCTGACAAATTCCTGACAGCAGTAGCAGCAAAAAGAATGGAGGAAATATCGCCCTCTTAAAGCACTTGACAGATTTCTCTCTCTCTCTCTCTGCCAGGCAGTAAGAGAAAAAAAAGGCCTGAAATAATGTTGTAGTTTTAATAGAATGACAGTTATTTTTTAAAAATCTTTTTTTCAACAACAAGTCTGAAGCTTTTAGATCATAATTGGAAACATTTGATCAGGCTGAGTGGAGATAAGTATCTTTCTTTTTAAGAGAAACAAAACAACTATTTTTCACCCCCCCACACACACATATTTATGGTTTGACTATGAGATACTTAATGAAAAGGAAAATCCACGTGTTTCCTTACTAGTGTTAAGGAACAAGGTCTTTAGCATAATGTTACCATTTGCCTTTGTCTATTGATGGCTATTATTCCTATTCTAGCTGTTGCCGGGAAAACCTAAAATGCAACAGGGGAAAAACCTTATGCAATCAGACAATGAACCGTATGTATCATGCTGGGTTTTTTAATAAATCAGCCCAGAGACAGATGTCTTCATTAACATGTGAAAACATGATGAATAGCAATTTGAAAAGATTCCTAGTATCCATCTGAAAGCTCAGGGTGAAAATTCAGTCCATTGTTACTTTATTACCATATTGTTTTCTAGTGCTCCGTCTATTGTGGCCAGATGCTTGTTTTATACGGAAACTCAAAGACCCTCACAGTGCTTTTCTAAGCAGAGTTAGACCTTTCTAAAGGACAGTGACTTCATTGACTGAGAAGCGTTAACTCTGCTTAGGACTGTACTGAAACTGCCTGTGGCTTTATAGTAGAGAAAAACTATTGACTTCCACAGCTGGGGCAGTGTTGCTTTGGGACAAAAGGATTATTCCCAAAGGTGTATCATCACTAGTGTCTAACAGTGCCCTTGCACTGCTAGAGTAGGTGAGGAGTGTGCCTTCCC
This sequence comes from Gekko gecko, assembly GCA_029375565.1. Taxonomy (NCBI): domain Eukaryota; kingdom Metazoa; phylum Chordata; class Lepidosauria; order Squamata; family Gekkonidae; genus Gekko; species Gekko gecko. The sequence continues at coordinate 145,727,430 of JAPDNY010000006.1, forward strand.
TTGCCAAATTTAGGAAGGCAAGAAAGGCAGCCTTATTCCAGAGAGCATTTGGCCAAGGGAACATCCCCCCACCCCCCAGCAAATTTGGTTGTGAGTTTGCTGGTCCTGTCTGTATCAACTCTGGGGTACCACATTTACCCCAGGGGTTGTTAGAAGCTTAAATTGGTAAAACTGTGTGTTTTAATTTGTTTGAATTTTATTAATTGGAATATAATGTGTTTCTTTGCAACTTGGTTGGTATATTCGTGCCTTGAGTCCAAGGATATAATGTAGGATAGAACTATTTTAAACAAATAAATATTGGGTTTATAGCATACACCAGCTCTGATGGCTGGCCATCTCCACCATGTTGCACTACTCTTTTTTATTGCTGGGACGAGGGCCAGCCCCACCCAGCAGCAGATCAGGTGGAGATCGATGGATTTCCCAAATCAAACTGGAAACCAGGGTGGTGAGTTGGTCTAATATTTCTGTCTTTGTGTTCATTCCCATACTCTGTATCCCAACCATGTCCAGAACATCAAAGCCATGTCTCTTCAGCTACAGCAGTAAGTAAGAACACAAGGCATCTCCTCCTAAGAAGCTAAATGTCTCTTGCTGGTTTGGAACAATTTTTGGCAGAAAGCTTTCTGGTATACTGCCAAATTAATTTGGCACTTAAGAGCCATGCTTATTCATCCAGCCCTCCCCCTTTCTATTTACTCTTTGGCTGATCCTGCCTTACCTCCTGCCCCCCTCCAAACTGATTCCCTTTAATCCCCTCCCTCCCCCACAAGCAACCACCTAGGCTGTGGTCAAGAGGGACAATGGAGAACAAAGCTTGATGGGGAATTTTCGAGCCAGTATGATGTAGTGGCCAGAGCAGGATTCAATCCCCACTAAGTCATGAAGCCAGCTGGATGAATTTGGGCCAGTTGCTTTCTCTCATCCTAATCTACCTCACAAGGTTTGTTGTGAGGGGAAAAAAAATGGGAGGAGTGAAAACTGTGTAAGCTAGCCTGTGTTCCTGAAGGTGAACAATGCGGTAGACTGTTGTGAAAAGCAGAAATTATGTTATCAATTTATGGGATGTCAACTTTTAGAAAACCAGAGGCCTCTAAATACTCTTTCCGATGAACCCTTGCCAAGGAATGCCTTCTGATATGATTAGTCAACGTGCTCTTTTCCCTCAGCTACAAGATGTATTTTAAGCACTGGAAAAATGTGGTGACCTTGCCACCCAGAGGGAGAAGTGCAAACTATATGTAACAAAATAGTAAAAAGCCGAGGAGCACCTTTAAGACTACAAACTTTATTGTAGCACAAGCTTTTGAGAAACATGGCTCTCTTTGTCAGATCCATCTGATGAAGAGAGCTGTGTTTCTCAAAAGCTTATATTATAATAAAGTCTGTTAGTCTTTGAGGTGCTCCTGGGCTTTTTACTATTTCACAACAACAGACTAACAGACTAACTCCTCTGGACATATGTATCAACTGTATTGTTTTAGTATAAAGGCACTAGGACTGAGAAATAAGCTGTTGAAATGCCAGTATTCTAGCTTGCCTTGTTTCCCACTTAGGGCTGGATTCATATTGCTGTTAAATAGCTAGTTTCACATAAAGAGAGAAGATATGGGAATTTAATTTGTAAGAGTTTCCAGAAGTCTTCCATCTAAGACCTCGAGTGCTGTAAACAAATTCAGTCCAGCTGTACTTGACCATACCTCCAACTTTTTACTGGAATATGCTTATGCATTCTTATTTCTTCTATGCCACTTTCAGTAGAGATTGTTTTTACAAAAATTCTTCATGCTTACACAGATGGGTTCTTTTGGGGACCCTATTTAAAATTCTATTTTCATTGTTCTTCTGACAATTAGGCAGTGTGCCCTGCCTTGCATTTTTGACTGTAGATATTGTCCAATGATCATAAATCTTATTTATACAGCTGAGTTTGAAAATACTTTAAGCTTTTTTTGAATCTGTTGTATTTACTTTTGTGCTCCATTTGTTCATGTTTGCTTGATTTTAATAGGTATTTCCATCTCTTCTATCCACAAGAAGGAAAACATATTTGTTTTTACTCTTTCACAGTTGGTTCAGATATTTTATTTTGCAAATCACTGATTTTGCTTGCCTGTATTGTTAGGTTTGCTATGACAGCCTATGCTTTTTTGGTGCTTTCATATCCAAATTTGTTCACATTTAATGAGAGAGTGTATGGCATGGATACCAACTGAGACTACTGCCAGTAGAAGGGCACTTTAGCTGGCAGAGGGAGTAGTTTAAAAAAAAAAAAAAGATTCACAGATTCCAGATTTGAAGATTAGTAGGTTTTTATAACCCACTTTCCTCTACCTTAAGGAGCCTCAAAGTGGCATACAATTGCCTTCTCTTCCTCTCCCTATAACAGTTACCTTGTAATGAAGGAGGGGCTGAGAGAGTTCTGAGAAAACTATTGGCCCAAGGTCACCCAGCAGACTTCATGTGGAAGAGTGGGAAATCAAACCTGGCTCTCCAGAATCCACCACTCTTAAACACTATACCCTACTGGCTCTTTGCATGCAGTGCTGTCCCTGGGGGACTCCTGACTATTGGTTACAGCATTTCAGGTATCACAGTAGGCTGCAGCGGGAGTGGGGAGGAAGGCTTCATGTCTGTTCCTGGTTTCCACTTATGCTGCTTTACATCTAAGTCATTGTTTATTTTATTTCATTAAGATATTTGTAATCCATTTGATGACTTGGGTCCTCAAGTGGCTAACAGCAAGGAAAAAGCACAATGTGATACCTACCTTTTCTCCCTAGTACTTCCCAAGATGGAGGTCATTAGAGCTTGAGTAATTGTGGACATATCTTTCCTGCCAAAAGAAGGTTGCAGTTGATAAACCTCTGATAAATGGTGGTCCTGCCAACTGCTGCCAACTGGATAGTCAGATTCAGCTCTGGACACACCTAAGCTGTGTCTTCAGGGGGAGTGTAGCCCTGTCTGGAATGATCAATTTATTTAGACTTGTCCAGTCTTTCAAAGATTCCATGCACTAATTCAAAACCTGAACCGCTTCTCTATATTCAGATGGAAAGGAAAGATAGATCAGCATGTCATTTGCTTATTGGTGATATAGCAGATTTCTGGATAAATTCATCTAGTGGCTTCATATTGATATTGAATAGCATAGGAGATGAAATGGAACCCTATGACACCCCACAGGCCACTGGCTGTGGAACAAAAAAACTTATGCCTGTTTATTAAAGCAGTGACTGCTAAGAGATCTCTCTCCACAATTTTAAAGACCTGTCTGTATAACAATACAGCTACTTATTTGTACAAACGATCTGGTGTATATAGTTATACAAAGTCACCTCATTCCTGTTGCCTGTTTACCTGCTGGGTTTAAACCTGAAATCTACCTGACAGTCTGACTTTAGCCTTTTCCCTATAAAAGTGAAATAAAGCTGTTTGTTATGAAGTACTATCAGTCTCTCTTGTGCCATAATCTGACAAATACAAATGAAGGATTTTTGTTGGTTCCTCAGTTCCCTAGGCTGACAGACTACTCAGACAAGAAAAAGGGAAGTGGGGAATTTTGTAAATATACCAAATTAATAAATAAAATGAATATTCCAAGAAATCTTTGGAGTAAACTGTAAAAATTAAACTGGCTTGAAACTAGGGTTGCCAGCTGTGTGTTGGAAAATTCCTAGGAATTTTGGGGGCAGAACCTAGTTTGGGGGCAGGAGGAACCTCAACAGGGTATAATCCCATAGAGTCCATCTTTTAAGCCATTGACTTCAATGTTAAGCGCAACTCTGCTTAGGTTTGCACTGTCAGGTACAGAGGGAAGATACCGATCAAGGATCTCCTGCTGTTGCAGAAGCAATATTGAGAGGAAAGAGCAGCTCTTTGCCCTTAGAGATGTTTGATAGCTCTAATCACACTCAGAGACTACAGCTTTCCTTGCGCCTTCGTCTGAGTGTTACTTGTGCTATTTCACAGTGGCACAGATCTTCTGGCTCTGTCACATCAAAGCCAATCATCCTTAATGGAATTTATTTCCACTCCCTGTTGCACATGACTTTTCCCATCTTTTCCCCTTCTGTGTGCTAATTCTTTATGGACAAAGCATTACTTTGCTCGGAGAGCTGTCCTTTGATCACAGACAGCCTTACCCAGTTGCAGTGACAAGCCCTTCCCAAAGAAATATAAGGCAGCTGCCTGACTTTTAATGTGGATGGAATATGGGTGACAAGCCACAATCCATCAACAGTTCTGCTGGCATGACTGTTGATTATTTTAGGCCTGCACATTCTCTACCCTTTCTCTTGGGAGATGGACCTTAGAGAGTTCCCTCAGAGAAAGTCACTGGAGCTGCCAGGGACTTCTGATCATTTCAGATAAAGAACTTTTGTGTAGTGATTAAGTGTGTGCCAGTCTGGTGTAGTGATTAAGTGCACGGACTCTAATCTGGGAGAACTGGGTTTGATTCCCCACTCCTCCACTTGCACCTGGCTGGATGACTTTGGGCAAGCCATAGTTCTGACACAGCTGTTCTTGAAAAAAGAACAGTTTCTGTCAGAGCTCTCTCAGCCCCACCTACCTCACAGGCAATGTGGAGTCTTCTGAGCAAATTTTCTACGTTGTGAGCTGCCGGCATTAAAGTTGTGAGTGAGCAATTTGGCTGCTGCATAAATCAGTTTGCTCTGGGGCCCTCCTTCCTGAGCGGAGACAAAAATCTGTGAGCTGGAGGCTAAAAAACTGTGAGCTAGCTCACACTAACTCAGCTTAGAGGGAACACTGCTCACAGGGTGTCTGTTGTAGGGAGGGGAAGGGAAAGGAATTTGTAAGCCACTCTGAGACACCTTTGGGTAGTGAAAGGCGGGGTATAAATCCAATCTCTTCTCTTCTTCTTCTTCTCTTGTAGGTGCCTCTACAACAATGCACCAAGGATGCCTTCAAAGAGAAAGAATTTATTCCTAAATTATCTTCAGCAGTGTAGTACTTCACTTCTTATTTTCATGAGTTTGCCAAGAGGGAAAATACTGCCTTTTCTTTTGGTTTTTTTTTGGTCACTATGCTGTGTAATAAAGCTGCAGCAACCTGATAATCCATTACATTGACAGCAGCAGTGTCAGGGGTTCAAGTTCTGAATAAAATTATTTCCAACTATTTCTACCAGTTAGCAGAGAAGCAGCTAATTCTAGGGACCTACACCACCTCTTAAGCATCTTCAGGGAAACAGCCATAAAATTTACAAGCTTTGGGAACATGAAGAATCATCAAAGGAGGGAACAATTTGGAAATCCCACCTCAGACCCAAACTTTCCTGTTCCCTTTTCCCCTCAACATACCATGCCTCCTGAAACATTTTCATTCATCATCAATCCATTTCTCCCCCTGCCAATTTACAAAGTCCTTTTTGTGTGTGTGTGTGTGTACTTGGGGAGTTGTGAGAAATCTTACCTGTAGGTGCTGAAGCAAAAAACCAGGCACCTAAAATAGGACAACTACAGCTTTCACTGATGACACTTTCTAAGGTATCCTATTTAAAGCCATCTTTCCAGATATATATATTTATTTACAAAATGTATAGCCCACCTTTCTGCTCCAATAAGGGCCACCAATATGGCTAACAAATTAAAACATACATGATAAAATTATATTTTAAAACCATTTCCCACCCCCCACATACAACATTTAAAACAATTGGTTCAAAGAGGGCAGCCAGTTTTTACTAGAAGAGAGATGAGGAAAAAATTTAAAAGAAACAAAAAGCCTTGTTGGTACCTTAAGACTAACAAATGAATGAATTTATTATTACAGCACATAGCCAGCAAATGTAAAACCATACCTACAAGTATTTACCATATAAATAAACTACAATGTCAAGAGTATCCAGATGGTAAAGATAAGACAAGATTAATAAAAGGTAAAATTGTACAAGCATTTTGATCAGTAAAATCAAAGGTACGGTATAATGTTGGACAAAATTGGGTCTTAAAAAGGGTAAAATAGCGATAATAAAAAACCCAGTAAAATTAAAATCGGACAGTCCTAACCCAAATGGCTGCCTGGACTCCGATGAGCTTTTACAATCAAAAGACAAAATTTCGCTATCTGATGCAGTGCTGTATGGTCAAAATTAGAAAGCAATTTCTCTATCTTATCCTTATCTGAGGGGCCAACCAAAAGAGGGTCAATAAGTTTTGTGCGAGCTTCGTTATATAATGGACACCTCAGGAACACATGTTCCTGGGATTCGATCTCCCCAGATGCACACATGCATAGCCTCTCGTTTCGGGGGATTTTCTTGAATTTACCCTCAAGAACTGCAGAAGGTAGAGCAGAGCATCTAGCCAAAGTATACGCCCTCCTAAGTTTATTTGACTCCAGAACAGATAAATATGAGGCTTGGGCAACAATATATTTACTACTATATGGCACTATAAAGGCGGGGGTCACCTGTAGGTCCAATTGGCGTTCGGTGTCTTCAATCCTCTGCCTAACCGCTAACTTAGCTTGATCGCCACCCATTTCCAAAAGCTCTTGAGGGGAAAGCCCTAATAACGTAATTTTCCGAATAGTAGAGGTCAGCCATTCGGTTTGATAATCGTCCGTCAGGATTAAAGGCACTAGGCCACATGGATTTAGATTTATCTTTAACCAGAAAAAATGGAGTGCAAGGTGATCTTGGCTTCAACTTTCAACATGCCAGTCTCTAGCCGTGCCATTGCGTTGGTGACACATCTTGGAATTTGGAGCACTGATCTCAGAAATTTCGATTGAACCAACTCCAATGGGGCATAATAGGAGGATGGCGCTCCAAGTAGCGTCCCATAGAGCATCTGGGCTAATGTCTTAGCCTTAAAAAGTTTCAGAGCTGCTGGCACGAAATAGCCCCTGTAGAACGAAAAAACTTGAGTATACCTTGGGCGGATTTATCACCCACGCAGGCTGCTGCCTGACTGTGAGCAAATTTAGAGCCCGAGGCTTGAATGATCATGCCAAGGTAGCGAAAGTTAGTTACCTAAGACTAACAAATGTATTGTGGATGGAGCTTTTGAGGACTAGCTCACTTTAACTGATTAATGAAGTAAGCCCATAGAAAGGATCCATTTCATGCAACTGCGAAGTGGCCTCTAATCCAAAAAAGCTTATGCCACAGTAAATCTTAGTATTTAATGTGCCACAATAGCAAACAGGAGTGTCCTGTTTGTTCTTGCAACAACAGACTAACACAACTATCTCCTAGGGTTGCCTGCTCTGGGTTGAAAAATACCTGGAGATTGGGGTGTGTGTGTTGGAACCTGGGTTTGGGGTGGGGAGGGACCTCAGCACAGTATAATGCCATACAGTCCACCCTGCTAAGCAGCCATTTTGTTCGGGGGAGCTGATCTCTGTAGCCTGGAAATCAGTTGAAGTTCCAGGAGATCTCCAAGTCTCGCCTGCAGGGTGGCAGCTCTATACCCCACTCATGGAAGAAACACGGGAGATGCAAGAGTGTGTAGGATGCTGAAAAACCTTTTTTTAAAATAAAAAAGAATACCTGTATTTAAAACTTCCAAAACAGGAAAGATAAACATTGCTTCCCTCAAACAACTACCATCGGTCAGAACTATAGGCAGTTTTAAGGGAAAAGAATATAGGAAGTAGTTGAAGTACAGGCTGTAAATAAAGGGTCTCAGAAAATTTTACTGCACTCAGAACATGCAGTTGGGGTCTTATTCTATTCCGCGGAGCATACAGTTTACTTACCATTACGATTAATCCACCTTGAAATTGATTCGCTTTTTTATGCCTGTCACACTATGTCTATCCCTTGGTAAATGGTTGTCTCTGTGGAGATAGGAACAATTTGGTTCTCACCAGCTGTTTTAATCTAACATTATTTCTGAGTAGTCTTCTTCTGACATGCCTCCCCAGCTTTCATTCTTAAGCCAATTCTCCCACTTTAGCAGTTTATTTTCGAGTTCCTTTGCAGGGGGCAGTAAATGTCATTGACAAAGCAGGGATAGTTAACCAATTTCCCACATAGAGTTGTTCTTCTGACCGCATCCTCTGTGTGCTAACAATAATCACCGTGACTGCTTAATACAAATACGGCAGATGCAGCTTTTGCTCTAGCCTTGGGTTTGAACTATTTTGTCATTCTCTGGGTACTTATGAACCTTTTCTGAAATAGTTTGTCTTGGATGGCAGCTGGTTTTACTGACAGGCCTGCACAGTCAGAAGACTTTGCTCGTATCAGGGAGGTCATAGTTTTTAAAGTGGCTGGAGTTGTTACAATGAAGCCTTTTCTTGAGGACAGAGCTACTGTCATGGTCCCCAAACATCATTAGTCTCAGGCAGATGACCTTTCTTCCAACTCATTAACATCAAATGCTAAAGAGATAGAGGGCAGAGCCATTATGTAGCAATTTATATGTAAATGCATAAGGTAGCAAATAAAAGCAAGTCCATTGGCATTCATTAAAAAAGCAGTGTTATTGGAGTAGGTTTTGAAAGGTCTGTGCTTTAAATTTCTTAAAATAAAATAAAGACTTTTTGAAACTCCTCCATCAACCTCTAGCTTCAGTTCTGAGTACATATGAAGCTGAGTTAGACAATTGGTCGAGTTGGGTATTGTCAAGTGTCTAGCAGAGGTGCTCTAAGGTACAGGCCCCATTCTGAGTTCTGCTACCTAAGGGCCAAACCAAAAGTGACAATGCCTTCATTCTATTTTAATTTTGGGAGCCATCAAATATCTCATAAATTGTGTGCTTATAAATACAAAATGTCAGTGCATGTATTATGTGAAATACTATCACAGTATCCAATTGATCATTTTAAGACCTAAGGGATACCCCTGTCCCCTTGGCTTGAACAAAAGGCTTTTACACACAATGACTGTCCTCCTAACTGTCCGCCTTATCACCTGCTCCCTTGATCCGTGCCCTTCATGGCTAATTAAAGTTGGCCACAAGGGATTTCAAGATGCCTTGTGGGAGATTATCAACAAGTCCCTCTCAGAGAGACTGTTCCCCAAGTCACTTAAGGAAACAGTGGTCCGCCCTCTCTTAAACCCCCCGAAAAGAGCGGGGGAAACTCAACCAGAAAAGTGGTTGTGAGCTAAGAGGGTCAAGCTAACAAATAAACTATAATAAAAAAAAATATATATATACAAATATTTATTAGGGTGTACACATGATTAAGGAGCTGCGGTGGCTCAAGTGGTTAAGACGCTGAACTGCAGGCTGTGGAAGGTCAGTAGTTCAGCAGTTCAAGACCCGTGAGTGCCGCATGATGGGGTGAGCTCCCGTCTCTAGTTCCAGCTCCTGCCAACCTAGCAGTTCGAAAGCAAGAAATTGCAAGTAGATAAATAGGTACCACTTCAGTGGGAAGGTAACAGCGTTCCATGCGCCTTGGTGTTTAGTCATGCTGGCCACATGACCACGGAAACGTCTTCGGACAGCGCTGGCTCTTCGGCTTTGAAACGGAGATGAGCACCGCAACCCTAGAGTTGGATTCGACTGGCTTTCGAGCAAGGGAACCTTTACCTTTACCTTACACATGATTAAAACATACATAAGGTTAAAAGAAATAGTCAAAATATCAGACTTAAAGCTTATATAATTCAAAGCTGATTTGTTATACAAATCCAATTGATGGGTAAAACCTTTGACCTAAGGACCATACATGTTTTGGCCCCTTTAGGCCTTCCTCAGTGGTCAATATCCTTTATTTTACACTGACAGACATCCAGAAATACATGCATAAAGAATTTTGTATATATATATATGACCAGGTGTTGCTTTCTTATATGGTTTAAATTTGCTACAAGTTTGTATATTGGGCCATAGATAGTAGCTGTACAAATTCTCCAAATTGTTCTGGTAGTGATTATCCCACTCATCAGGATGTGTGTCACTTCCATCAAAGGTATCAATCAATTTGGAGGGACTGTTCCCCAAGGCACTTAAGGAAGCAGTGGTCCGCCCTCTCTTAAAAAAGCCATCTTTGGACCCAGCCGAATTGGCCAACTATTGGCCAGTTTCTAACTTGCCCTATTTGGGCAAGATGATAGAGAGGGCAGTGGTGGTTCAGTTACAGGGATTTTTGGAGGATGCTTACATTTTAGATCCTTTCCAGTCTGGTTTTCACCCAGGCCATGGGATGGAGATGGCAGTGGTCGCCCTCACAGATGATCTCCGGAGGCATCAGAATCAAGGCTGATCGGCAGTGCTGTTGAACCTGTCAGCTGCATTCAACATGGTCAACCATCAGCTACTGATCCACCGCCTCGTTGATGTGGGGATTCAGGGGCTAGCCTTGCAATGGCTTGTCTCCTTTCTCCAAGATTGGGGATAAAGGGTGGCGCTAGGGGAACATTATCCCAGAGACACCCACTGGACTGTGGTGTGCCTCAAGTGGTGATGCTGTCCCCGATGCTCTTCAACATCTACATGCGCCCCTTGCCCAGATTGCCCGGAGGCATGGGCTGGGTTGTCACCAATATACGGATGACACCCAGCTCTATCTGTTGTTGAGCAGTCAGTCCAACTCCAAACCAGAAGATCTGGACCGGGTGTTACAAACCGTGGCCAGTTGGCTTAGACTGAGCCGAGTGAAACTGAATCCGATGAAGCAGAGGCCTTGTGCCTGAGTTGGAGTGGGCCGGGATTAGGGATCCCACTCCCACCCTTCGATGGGGTGCCATTGGTGCCAATGCTGGAGGTTAGGAGCTTGGGAGTGCTCCTGGATGCCACCTTAACTATGGAGGCCCAGGTAGCAGCCACTGCCAAATCAGCCTCTTGCCATTTTTGGCTGATCAGGCAGCTGGCTCCCTTCCTTGAATGCAATGACCTGGTGACAGTGATCCATGAGATGGTCACCTCGAGACTGGACTACTGTAATTCTCTCTACATGGGGCTGCCCTTATCTCAAATCTGGAAGCTGCAGCTAGTGCAAAATGCCGCGGCCAGGCTCTTGATGGGGCTCTCAAGGTGGGAGCACATACAGACTGCACTGAAGGCACTGCACTGGCTGCCGATAACATACCAGATTTGTTTCAAGGTGCTGGTTCTTATCTTTAAAGCCCTACATGGTCAGGGACCTATATACCTAAGAGACCACCTTTCCCCATATGTCCCCCAGAGAGCACTGTGGTCAGGGGTCCAGAATCAGCTGGCCTTCCCAGCTCCTAAGGATGCTAGGCTGTCAACAACCAAGGCCAGGGCCTTTTCGGTGGCAGCCCCATCCTGGTCAAATGAGCTCCCATAGGATATCAGTGCCCTGTAGGACCTTTTACAGTTCTGCAGGGCCTGCAAAACAGAGCTCTTCCACCAGGCATTTGGGAGCCATCACCACCAATGAAGAACATCCGTTGGTTAAAAGGGAGAGGGCCTTGGACTTTGGAAACTGTCATCAACAGTCTAAAAGAACAGCGAGCCCTGCAAAGATACTAAAAATAAACACCGAGAGCTGACTGCGAGCAGAGAACTTGGTATATTGACTGCTACCATCATATGAATACCAATAATTACTAGCACTTTATTACTTTATATTATTTATTATTTTATAATTATTTTAACTGCAACTATGTTTTAATGTAATTATCTATTTTTATGTGAGCTGCTCTGAGCCAGGTGTGGCTGGGAGGGTGGGATAAAAATCTGAAAAATAAATAAATAAATGAATGAAGTTACCCCTGATTACCTTGGGAGTTGATCCACAAGTACTGGAATCAGTTTGGGCATGGTTGTTCTGCACATCTGTCATCCCTGTGCATTTTTATAGTTGTGGAGTCAGTTTATTTTCTTCCACACATGCCTTCAATAATGAAGAATTTCAAGGGAGGGTGCTGTCATCATTGGTGATGTCATTAGTGGTGCTACAGCACCCCCCTTTCTAAAAAATGGCACTAAAATATCGCTATATCGCTGGAGCATTGTAACAAAAGGATTAGGAGATTTTCTGAATTCCAGCTTTCATTAAAAAGACAAGCTCTTATATCTCCGTGAGGGAAATGGCTAGAGCTTTCCTTTTTTAAAAATGAAAGCTGGAAATTCAGAGACCCTCCTAACCCTACTGTTGTAATGCTCCAGCAATATATCAATATTTTAGTCCCTTCAAAAAAAGAAAAAAGAAATCACTTATCTTCAAGAGGGGTCAGAGGAAAGTGATTTGACCATGATTGTCCAATCATTGAATAGAGGGCTGGAGGTGGGTGGGAGTGGGCAGGACAAAGAAAACTAATGGAAACATTATTAGTTGCTGTAGACTTTCTGGGTTGTGTGGCCATGGTCTTGGCATTGTAGGACCTGACATTTCACCAGTAGCTGTGACTGGCATCCTTGGAGGTATAACACAGAAAGATGGAGTACTCTCTGTGTCAAGGTGAGCAGAAAAATGGTAGGCAGGTAATTTATATCTACCCTGGAAGGTGGGGTAGGGCTGAGTCATTATCTTGTAGTAGTTCTCCAGGCTATGAACATGCTACCTTCCTACCAGGCTACCTTCTAGGGTAGATATAAATTACCTGCCTACCATTATTCTGCTCACCTTGACAGAGAGTACTCCATCTTTCTGTGTTATACCTCTGAGGATGCCAGTCACAGCTACTGGCGAAATGTCAGGTCCTACAATGCCAAGACCATGGCCACACAACCCAGAAAATCTACAGCAACTAATGAACTCCGGCCGTGAAAGCCTTTCGAAACATTATTCACAATGAAAAACCCGACTCAAAATCAGCTTCCAGGAAAAAAAAAAACTGGGGTAAAAGTGGGCTCAAAAGAACTGGAAAAAACTGGGGGCAAAGTAAAAACCCGAAGTGAAAACTACAGGCATAAAAATGCATGAGGAAATCAGGGGAAAAACCAAAGCAGTATGGGACCAGAACGGAATTAAAAACCCATATTGAAAAGCCAAAAGACTTGGAGTCTCATTGCAGTTGTAATGGACAGTGAATGATTAGCCCAGTCTGAGAACCTTGATTGAATTCAAATTAAATTGTACAGTTGAGAGTGGCAGTTAGAACTATTAAGGGAAGCCAAGAAGAGTGAGAGGATCAAGGAGGATCTTGGAACAAGGAAGTGGGACAAGTAGTCCTTCCCTGATGGAAATAGCTCCAAGTAAAGGGGGTCATCTATATCAAGTGTGTTCCTGCCTTCTCCAACTTAAGTATTTTTGAGACAAAGAAGCTCATGCTTGTTTAATCGATCAGTGACTGCCAAGTGAACAGTGACTGCCTCCACAGTTTCAAAGACCTTTCTGTAGGATCAAACAGGTACTTTGTTGTACCAAGTTATATATTGTTTATGGTTATATAACGTTACCTCATTCCCATCGCTTGTTCACCTGCCAAGTTCCAAACCTGATACCTACCTGAACATTTCCCCTCAAAAGTGAAATAAAGCATTTTGTATGGTTTGAATTAATATCAGCCCCTCTTTTTCCATAAACTGACATATATAAATGAAGGGTTTTTTTGTTCCTCAGTTCCCTGGGCCCCTGTATACATTTAAATAATTGGGTGGGACAGACAGTGAAACAAAAAAGAAGAAAAGCTAAAAGAAAAAGAAAAGGGAAGTGGGGGAAATGTTATAGCAGTCTTAGCTAGGGTTCCCAAGTACTTACCGTCTGGGGGCAGTTTTCAGCCCCATTGCCAGAGCGTCGCCTACTGTCCCTTCCTGGCTACGGCATGGTGCTCCGTGCCTCTCCTTCCCCTGGGGATGGTCCTGCGAGGACGTATCCATCCCCCGCCGGCATGCGGTAAGTTCTTGGGAAGCCTAGTCTTAGTAGAACCTGGGACCCCACCCAATTGCAATTGTTAACTAATACTAGCACATGGTATCTGTGTTTTTCATGGATAGGTCTGAATTTTACATAGTTACATGTCACCCTGTATTTCCTGTAATCCTACATCCTTGACTCTCCTGTTTCTTTTCTTTTCTTTTTTTTCTTTTCTTTTCTTTTCTTTTCTTTTCTTTTCTTTTCTTTTCTTTTCATATCCTTCCTTAAAATGGTTGCATAGTGAAGATCTGCTCAGTGCAGTTGAACAAGTGGGCCATAGTCCATGAAAGTTTATGCTGGATTTTTTTTTTAAAAAAAGGTTAGTATTTTAGGTTCCATGAGTTTCCTGTTTATTTTTGCTGCAACAGACCGACATGGCCACTCCACTGGAATTATTTGAAACAAAGTTGATTCTGGTTTTGTGAGGGGCTAGATTTCACAATAGATAGCTTCCAAAACAAAGCACCAATCAGACCAGGACAGGATTTTAGCCAACAGCTATCATTATTGGCTTTTAAACAGCAGAGCACTTGGCTGATATAGATATACAAACAGTGCCATCCTAAACAAAGTTACACTTTTATAATCTCATTGAATTTAATGGATTTAGAAGAATGTAATTCTGCTTGGAATGGTATTGCAAATCTTTAGTTTATAAGTAAGGATACCATAACCTAGAGCATCATCAAAAACAGGTCCTGACATAATCTGTTAAAAATACATGATTGTAAAAACACACACCTGATTCCCATAAACAATGGTTAAACTGGCTCAGTAGCACTTCTTGCCTGTAGCTTTCATGATGACCTCCACATTTGCTTTCCTTTGCTGCAAACTGCTACCCTGACAACTGAGAGAACTGCAGATCTGGCTTTTCCCACTTTAATCAATGAGCAGAATGTTTGTGCAGCTGTGCTAATGAAACTTACAGGAAATTCACTGCAGTGTGTTCCATTCCAACATATTGTTTACAGGACAGAAATTAGTCTATGGTGTATTCCAGTTGGCATCTTGTAAAATCTTTGTCCACAACATTATGGGTAGAATGATGCCCATTTCAGCCCATGTTGCTAGCTTTCTTCTCAGGAAAAAAAGACCAAATCTCTTAGCCTCATCCGGTTTGCTATTAATCCTACAACTGATAGTTCAGTCACACAGTCTGCATAAAGCATCTTGATCTTTCCAGACATTTTTATTCATTTTTATCATTTTTTATTTATCTTTCAACAGCTGCATAGTGGAAAAAGTATTAAAATGAGAGGGAGATAATAAAAATGCAGCACTGAAGTCATAATGCTGCCATTAAAAATGCAACAAGCTATGCCCTGTAAGAAAGGCTCATTACTACAGCACCAAGCAAAAGGGATTCCATCAATGCTGTATAAGTTGGTGAAATTACTGAAAGAAAGAAAAACAACTACAAAGTAACTTGACCAGCCGGGACTTACTATTAAGGCAGATTGCCATGTCACCAAAGTACAGTCTTTTCCTGTGGTATATGAGGACCCCACCCCCTCCTCCAGCTGAGACCCCTTAGACAGTACAGTCCCCCTCTTATTGTGGACTTTTTTGTTTTTATCCTCTTTTAGAATCTCAGTGCCAGGGGATCTGAAACTTGGAGAGTCCCATAAAGGCACCTGGGTTCAGCCATGACATTGGAAAATCCCAGAAAGGAAGAGGAAGGATGTACTAAAATTAAAAACTGATTTAGTATAATCCTCTTTCACTCCAGCTCTGTGGCATATCTTGCCCAAGAACAAAAAAACCCCTTTCAATGCTAGGAACGTGACCCGATATCCTGACACACCCCAGAGGTGTCTGCAAAGCTCTAAGGCATGCCTAATACAATCATATCCTTTGCTCCAAGGGATACTTCATCAAGGCAATGTGAACCATTTCCAGCTATAGACAGCTGGGCAACCCTTAAGAATCACTAATTCAATCTAGCCATTTATATAGGCAGGCTAACATCTGATTCATCCAGGATAAGCCATCAAGAGGACATTTAAACCCATCATTCATGCCTGGTTCTTTGTCAATGTGCTAAGACTGTCCAACACTCGGTACACATTAGAATGTTAGGTATTTCCCTACTAATCTTCCTGCCAGATTTTAACATCAGTTACCTTCAAACTGCCTAGTCAGATTCAAGCTTCATATCTTGGATCAATCCTGTTCCTGGGAAAATAGGGTCCAATGTCTCGCTATGGGATCCTTCCCCATAAAAAGACCATTCCAAATCAGTGGAAAGTGCCAGGTTCTCCTACTATATGGATACCCCTGAAACCATTTTGCAGGCTCTCCTTTTCCTCCTCAACACTCTGTTCCTTGGACCTCTCCAGACCCCATGCCCCAGATTTATGTCCTTTCCCCAAAACTTCCCAATTTACTCTCTTCTACCTTTTATAAGTGCACCCTCTTGCTGGTGTTTGTTTGTGTGTGTGTGAGTGCTTCAGGAAACAATTCTCAGAAGCTTAGTTTAGGTTCTTTACATTTTCAGCCTTTTATTTTGCATACAGTAAAGTTATTTGTTTGTGTTTGTGTTTACAACCAATCTCTCTCACTCTCTTTCATCATAATTTTATTTTGGGGTACAACCTACTGAGATCTACCCTGGTATACACAGACAACAAAGTCTCACATTATTCCTTTCTGGAACCCTTTTTAAAGCTAATTTCCCTTTCTCTGGGTTCACTTTGGGTAACAGGTATAGCTTTAACTGCAAACAGCAAGGAAGAGGAGAAACAAAGCTAGAACTAACAATTGGCCTACAACGGAGCAAACATTTCAAGGAATTGGCAGTAAAAATGTAATCCCAGGATCAGTTTTGGTACTTTGAACTTGCTGGACAATCAGTTCCAGGGGAGGGGGGTGGGGATCTGTTTTTATGCAGTTTTAATCAAGATAGAGTTTGTTAACACCTTTCCACCTCCTCCCAGGTAGACCAGTAGTCGATTACTTGGCTGGGAAATTGGATGATGGAGCTATCACTCCAGTTAGTAGCTGCAAGGAATGATTGCCCAAGTTCCTAATAGGCAGAGCTGCCATCTTAAGGTCCAAAACAAATTGAACATTGGGACAGTCCTATTTGCAGACGGATTGATGGAGTCCGCAAGTGAATCCCATAGTCTTAACTTACTGCTAATTTAAATTCAGCTCAGTTGGTGGAGGAACTGGTCAGACCTCAATTTAGTGCCTGTTCTAATCTCACTAGATCCAGCAGGCCTGAGAGGTTTGACTGCAGAAGCTTCTGTTTTCTAGGACATTCCTTAGGGTGCTCACCAGGCCAAGAGCCACCTTTGATTGGTGTGTAAAGTGCTGGACTAGGATTTGGGAGACTCAGGTTCAAATCCTCATGGTTTTCCAGAGAAACACAATCGAAGGACGCCAGGTAGAAGCAGCCCTACCTCAAAGCAGGCTGTCTCAGGCAACAAGTTGTGTTTGCTACTAAGGTGAAGCAGAGTGTTTGTTTATGGCTCTTTTTGAGCCATAGTTGCCGTTGTGCCAGCCCTTCTGCTTCTAGCACAGGATGTCTTTAGTGGAGCTAGGCTCCTGCCATTAGGAAGGCTCAAGGGAGACACTTATAGGTGAGCTCAGCCTTCCTCAGGCAGGCACTAGCTGTGTGCTGCTGACCAACCCATCCATCATTTTGGAGCAGCATAGAGTTAACTGGTGATGGTTACATTCTGAGCAGGAATTTTTGGAAGGAAATGTCTTATTTTTCCCAAGTTTCATGGTGCTCCAAGCTGGGATGTGGTAAATAGGCCTTGTCAGGGCTCTTTTTGTAGCAGGAACTCCTTTGCATATTAGGCGACACAACCCTAATGTAGCCAATCCTCCAAGAGCTTACAGAGCTCTTCTTAAAGAGGCTACTGTAAGCTCTTGGAGGACTGGCAACATTATGGGTGTGTCGCCTAATATGCAAAGGAGTTCCTGCTACAAAAGAGTCCTGGGCCTTGTCTCTTGCCTGATTAGGCAATAACTAGGGATGTCAGGAGTAGTATGGGTTACTATAACACAGCTCTTCAATGAGCACCGAGAGGCATCTAAGAATGAAGGGTTATTCATTTGAGTGGTAGGGTGGGTTGGGAAGGGGATGCAGCATCAACCACACCATTAGTTTGCTTCAGTGGTGT
The DNA here is from genome assembly GCA_029375565.1 of Gekko gecko. Taxonomy (NCBI): domain Eukaryota; kingdom Metazoa; phylum Chordata; class Lepidosauria; order Squamata; family Gekkonidae; genus Gekko; species Gekko gecko. The sequence goes on from JAPDNY010000006.1 coordinate 145,745,315, forward strand.
GCAGGAAGACAATGATGAGCTGGCATCTCTTGGGACTATTAACATGCTGGAGAGGATGAACAAAGCCAGAGATAATGCTAAGTTTGGAGTCAGGGTGAGAATGGCCAATGTTGCCATTAGTTGCAATCTGCCCTTAAAAAGTTAGATGAAAGCTTGGTGATGCAGATTAGCCATTTATTAAAACCATATATTGTCTCATGTCTTGTGTGTGTGTGCACATATGCTGATGCAACCACATTTTATTTCTTTCTCTTTATTCAGGGTTTAACCTCAAATTCCCCACCTTTTGTTGTGTGAAAACAGTATGACAGTTTTGTCAAAGGCTTTCATGGCTGGAGTTCATTAGTTGCTGTAGATTTTCCAGGTTGTGTGGCCGTGGTTTTGGCATTGTAGGACCTGACGTTTCACCAGTAGCTGTGACTGGCATCCTCAAAGGTATAACACAGAAAGATGTAGTACTCTCTGTGTCAAGGTGAGCAGAAAAATGGTAGGCAGGTAATTTATATCTACCCTAGAAGGTGGGGTAGGGCTGAGTCATTATCTTGTAGTAGTTCTCCAGGCTATGAACATGCTAATGGAGGAGCTTTCCTGTCGAGGTTCTTTTGTCTATGGATTGTTTACTGAGGAGGTTTCCTGTTTCCTGAGGAGGTTCTTTTGTGTGTGGAATGGCTACTGAAACTCTAATCTTATATGTAGTGCTATTGTCAGCTGTAGAGCATTTTGTGTTTTTCAAGACAGAAAACCATGCCCTATTTATTTTTAAACTCTCTTCTTTCCTGTTGAAATTGTGTTTATGTTTATGAATTTCAATGGCTTCCCTATGTAATCTGACATGGTAATTGGAAGTGTTGTCCAGTCTTTCAGTGTTTTGGAACCAAATGCTGTGTCCTGTTTGGGTTAGGCTATGTTCAGCCACTGCTGATTTTTCAGGTTGGCCAAGTCTGCAGTGTCTTTCATGTTCTTTTATTCTTGTCTGAATGCTACGCTGTGTGGTCCCGATGTAAACTTGTCCACAACTACATGGTATGCGGTATACTCCTGCAGAAGTGAGGGGGTCTCTTCTGTCTTCTGCCAGTCATAGCATGTGTTGTATTTTTCTGTTGGGTCTGAATACTGTTTGTAGGTTGTGTTTTTTCATAAGTTTTCCCGCCTGATCAGTGATTCCTTTGATATATGGCAAAACCACTTTTCCTGTGGGAGACTGTTTTTCCTCAGTTGTTTGTTTTATCTTTGGTTTAATCACTCTTCTGATTTCATTCTTAGAATAGTCATTTGCTTGAAGTGCGTGGTTAAGATGATTTAGTTTGTCATTGAGAAAGTGTGGTTCACATATCTGTCTTGCACGGTCTACTAATGTTTTGATTATGCCTCTTTTTTGTTGAGGGTGGTGATTGGAGTTTTTGTATAAATAATGGTCTGTGTGAGTTGGTTTTCTCTAGACCTCGTGACCTAATTGAAGGTTTGCTTTGTGGACGACCATGATATCTAGAAATGGGAGTTTATCTTTGACTTCTTTTTCCATGGTGAATCTTATGTTAGGGTGAATGTTGTTGAGGTGGTCTAAAAAGTCCATCAATTCTACTTCTCCATGGCTCCAAATCTACAGCAACTAGTATGACAGTTTGTCCCAGTGCAGTGCCCTGGAAGTAGGCATTGCCATGTTTTGGGGGTGTCTCTGCATAAATTTTCCCTTGCCCCGTTTCCTCCTTCCACCATTCAGGCATGCCTGCCATTATTGTTATGTTTCCCCAAGTTCCCTGAGCACTGCAGACTTCCAGGGGAAGCACTACTGGTTTAATTTCTTTGCATGAGACAGCACTAGGGATTTGTAGTGTCTTTGTAATAATTTCTTTATTTATAGAAATATACATGCAGAGCATGTGGAAGCAAACAGACATTCCTATGGGGGCAGCAGATCTCCTCTGCCACATTAGAGCTCCAGAAAGAAAGAGACCCTGCTCCTCAAGGTGTTTTTCCTTCAGCGAACTCAAAACTCTCTCTTCCTTCCTCTCGGCCAGTCTCCAAATCCAAAGCTGCCAACTGCTGTTTTTCACATACAACCTGCCAAACACTTTTCTCAACTCCCACTCCTACTGGTAAATTGCTTAGGCAGGGGACTATCCACAGCCTTTAAAGGAATATTAAGTTTCTTTTGTGAAATCTCAGGTTCTAATTGGGCATCAGTTTGAGACAATACCATATCCGAAGACCCATTCAAGTAATCAGATGGCAAATTGTTTTCGAGGCATTTCTACTCTTTTGTTGCATCCCCTTTTCATTTGTGCACCATATCCTATGCATGGTTTACTCAAAAGCACACCCATTGAGTTCACTGTATACCCAGTAGGTATGCTTAGGTTTGCAACCTTAGATGAATTAGCTTTTTTTAAATCCTTGAATACATCAGTCAGTCAGTCAGTCTGTCTGACTCTCTGTCTGTAACTTCAATTATTTATTGCAGGGGATTTTCCTATATATAAATAACAGAGCAATACAGAATTCAAAAACTGAGGACAGGGAATAAAATATAAACAAAACTTGCCAATGAGCTACAGAGGTTTAGGCATTACACAATGAATTCCAATGAAGAGAAAGAGAAGAGATTGGATTTATACCCTGCCCTTCACTTCGAGTCTCAGAGTGGTTTACAATCTCATTTCCCTTCCTCTCCCTACAACAAACACCCTGTGAGGTAGTAGGGCTGAGAGAGCTCTTTGGAGAACTGCTCTTGAGAGAACAACTCTGAAACAACGTGTCTGACCCAAAGCCACACTGGCAGCTGCATGTGGAGGAGTGGGGAATCAAACCAGGTTTTCCCAGATTAGAGTCCGCACTCTTAACCACTACACCAAACCGGCTTTCTGCACCAATATATATTATAATAATGCCCTGACTTGGATAGCCCAGGCTAGCCTGATCTCATCATACCTCTGAAGCTAAGCTGTTTAATATTTGGATGGGAGACCACCAGGGTTGGTACACAGAGGTAGGCAATGGCAAATGACCTCTGAACATTTCTTGCCTTGAAAACCCTGCGGGGTTGCTATAAGTCGGCAGCAACTGGATCGCATCTTACACACAAACATTATAATAAGGAAATAGTAAAATACATGTTGCAAAATTATAGTTTCTTTACATGTTTTGTGCTACCTTTCAAGCAAAAGAATCACAAAGCACTGGAAAGGCCCTACTCCTAGTGTATGCCAGTGCTGCATCCATCTGAAATAATATTCTGAGGGTGTAATTCTTTCCCGGGAGTAAGCCCCATTGAATAGTCTTGAGTAGAATGGCTTAAGACTGCTGTCTGAGAGTCCCACCTTTATGAATCTTAAGGAGAAAAGGTAGAAATGGTAGCTGATCAGAATCACCACTTGCAGGATGTGATAGAGAGAAAAAGAGAGATCTTTTGAAAAGGGGGCTCCCCAAAGAGTCCTGTTTGTGGAGGTCTTTGTCTTGAACTCCATTCAGAGCTTTAGAACTTCAGGGGAGGGGTGACTGGTGCACAAACCTGTAATTTCATTTAATTTCTTTTTTTAATGACGGTTTGCATGTGATTATTTTCTGGGTGATTTGGGGCAGATCTGTCCTCACAAGCCTTGTGACCAGGGAAAAGGCTGTCCCTTTAACAATTGCTGGTTTGTGAAAACTCAGGGCATAGAAAAAATAAGTTGCCTTTGTAGCTTACCCTTGGATCTTAAACATAGGCCCCGTTCACACGGAGCATTTGCCCCACTGAAGTCACGGGAGCCCTGTGGACTTTCAGTGCGCGTTCATACGAGCACATCTGGGAGGCGTAGGGCTCCCGTGGCCAATCTGCGGCTTCCCTCCGAAAACGCGGGGTAAAAAACTAGTAGGTCCGAGGTACTAGTTTCTGGAAAGCCCGGGGCAAAGGCTGGCGTCTGATCACGGGAGCGCCGGTATCCTGTGGCTTCCGATGCCCGCCAATGTCCCCGGGGTTTCCGGATGTTGTAAGTTTCCCTGGGATGCGCACCAACGCTGGACAGAGCATGCGCACACACAAGTCACCGACAGCGCCCCCCCCCCAACGGCACATGCGCACTTCGCACTTGCGTGGTCTGCTGTGCTGCTGTTTTGCCACGCTGCAGCAGCGTGGTGTGATCGCGGCGCAGAGCTGGCGCGTGGGAACCCGGTGGCCTGTGAGATCGGGCTACCGCGCCTTATTTAGCTCCGGGGCAAACTGCCATGCCTCCCCCGCGCGTTTTCTGGCCCGTGTGACCGGGGACATAGTTACCTATGAAAATGGGTCTCTCTCCACTAGAGTCATCAACTGGTAACCAAGGGCTGGCAATTGGTAGGAGGACTGGGGGCGGGGTGGGGGGGCAAAGACATGCAGGAACAGTGTTACACAACACCATGGCTTCATTCCTGGCTGAAAAATTGGAAGTGATGTCACTGGGTTGTAGAATGCTCTAGGCTGATGGTTCACCACCTTTTTGAGCCTGTGGGCACCAGGGAAATTCTGACAGAGAATGGTGGGTGCAGCCATAAAATGGCTGCCACAAAACAACTGCTGCAGGAGGTAGAGCCAGTCACGAAATGGCTGCTGCAGCTAACTTTTAATCAGAGAGTGTAGATCCTTATGTTGTGGTGGCAGGTGTTGCCAAAGCAACATTTTGAACAAATCTGCACAGCCCATCTCCAATGGCCAATAAGAAGCCTTGTTAGGCATAAGTCCTATGTTTGGCGGGTTCCAGAAAAAGTATTGGTGGATGCCATGACATCCATGGGTACCATGCTGGGAACTCCTGCTCTAAGATTTCCCTGAAAGTCTGTGGTAAAAGACATAGGGTTTGGGAGGTTCCTAAAGCATCACACAATGTGGTGAACATAAGAACATAAGAGAAGCCAATGTTGAATCAGGCCAATGGCCCATCTTGTCCAACACTCTGTCACACAGTGGCCAAAAATACCAGGTGCCATCAGGAGGTCCAGCAGTGGGGCCAGGACACTAGAAGCCCTCACATCACTTCCACCCAGAAATGACAAATGACAAATCACAACACTGTTTTCCCCATTATTTCCTTACCCCTCCCACTGAGTACTGGCAAGGGTTACCCCCACATGTTGTTCAGTCGCACAGTCGAGTCCGACTCTTCGCGACCCCATGGACCAGATTACGCCAGGCCCTCCTGTCTTCCGCTGTCCGCTGAAGTTTGCTCAATTTCATGTTCGTTGCATCAATGACACTGTCTAACCATCTCATCCTTTGCCGTCCCCTTCTTCTTTGACCTTCAATCTTTCTCAGCATCAGGGTCTTCTCCAGTGAATGCTCCCTTCTCATTTGGTGGCCAAAGTATTTGAGCTTCAGCTTCAGGATCTGGCCCTCCAAGGAACAATCAGGGTTGATTTCTTCCAGGATTGACCGATTTGATCTCCTTGCAGTCCAAGGGACTCTCAAGAGTCTTCTCCAGCACCATAGTTCAAAAGAATCGATTCTTCGGCGCTCGGCCTTCCTTATAGTCCAACTCTCGCAGCCATACATTACTACGGGGAATACCATTGCTTTGACCATGCGAACTTTTGTTGGCAAGGTGATGTCTCTGCTTTTTATCATGCTGTTTAGGTTTGCCATCGCTTTCCTCCCAAGGAGCAGGCGTCTTTTAATTTCATGGCTGCAGTCACCATCTGCAGTGATCTGGGATCCTAGGAACGTGAAGTCTGTCACTACTTCTACGACTTCCCCTTCTATTTGCCAAGGAGTGATGGGGCCAGATGCCATGATCTTAGTTTTTTTGATGTTGAGCTTCAAGCCCACTTTTGTGCTCTCCTCTTTCACCCTGAGCAAGAGGCTCTTTAGGTCCTCTTCACTTTCTGCCATCAGAGTGGTGTCGTCTGCATATCTGAGGTTATTGATCTTTTCCCCAGCAATCTTAACTCTGGCTTGTGATTCATCCAGGCCAGCATTTCGCATGATGTACTCTGCATATAAGTTAAATAAGCAAGGTGACAATATACATCCTTGTCGTACTCCTTTCCCTATGCTAAACCAATCAGTTGTTCCATATCCGGTTCTAACTGTTGCTTCTTGACCCTTATACAGGTTTCTCAGGAGACATGTGAGGTGGTCCGGTACTCCCATCTCTTTAAGAACCTGCCATAATTTATTGTGATCCACACAATCAAAGGCTTTAGCATAGTCAATGAAGCAGAAGTAGATGTTTTTCTGGTACTCTCTTGCTTTCTCCATAATCCAGCGAATGTTGGCAATTTGATCTCTAGTTCCTCTACCTCTTCGAAACCCAGCTTGTACTTCTGGCAGTTCTCTATCCACATACTGTCGGAGCCTAGCTTGTAGGATTTTGAGCATGGCCTTGCTAGCGTGTGAAATGAGTGCAATTGTGCGATAGTTTGAACACTCCTTGACATTGCCCTTCTTTGGGATTGGAATGTACACTGACCTTTTCCAATCCTGTGGCCACTGTTGTGTTTTCCAAATTTGTTGGCAAATTGAGTGTAGCACTTTAACAGCATCTTCTTTTAAGACTTTGAATAACTCAGCTGGGATACCATCACCTCCACTAGCTTTGTTGTTAGTAATGCTTTCTAAGGCCCATTTAACTTCGCTTTCCAGGATGTCTGGCTCGAGGTCAGTGATTATACCATCATGGTTGTCAAGGACATTGAGGTCCTTCTTGTATAGTTCTTCTGTGTATTCTTGCCATCTTTTCCTAATCTCTTCTGCTTCTGTTAGGTCCCTACCGTTTTTGTCCTTTATCATGGCCAGCTTTGCATGGAACGTTCCCTTGATTTCTCCAATTTTCTTGAACAAATCTCTAGTCCTTCCCAATCTATTGTTTTCCTCTATTACTTTGCATTGTTCATTCAGGAAAGCCTCCTTATCTCTCCTTGCTGTTCTCTGGAAATCTGCATTCAGTTGGGCAAATCTTTCCTTTTCACCGTTGCCTTTAGCTTTCCTTCTTTCCTCTGCTATGTGTAAAGCTTCATCAGACAGCCACTGTGCTTTTTTGCATTTCTTTTTCTTTGGGATGGCGGTGATTGCTGCCTTCTTTACAATGTCACGGACCTCTGTCCATAGTTCTTCAGGCACTCTGTCTATCAAATCTAGTCCCTTAAACCTATTCTTCACCTCTACTGTATATTCATCGGGGATGCGATCTAGGTCAAATCTGAATGGCCTTGTGTTTTTCCCAACTTTCTTCAATTTAAGTCTGAATTTTGCAATGAGTAGCTCATGATCTGAGCCACAGTCAGCTCCAGGTCTTGTTTTTACTGACTGGATAGAGCTTCTCCATCTTTGACTGCAAATTATATAGTCAATCTGATTTCGGTGTTGCCCATCTGGTGATGTCCATGTGTAGAGACGCCTCTTAGGTTGTTGGAAAAGGGTGTTCGCTATGACCAGCGTGTTCTCTTGACAAAACTCTGTTAGCCTTTGCCCTGCTTCATTTTGTTCTCCAAGGCCAAACTTGTCTGTTATTCCGGTTACCTTTTGATTTCCTACTTTAGCATTCCAGTCCCCTATGATGATGAGGACATCATTTATTGGTATTAGTTCTATGAGGTGTTGTAGGTCTTCATAGAACTGGTCCACTTCAGCCTCTTCTGCAGCAGTGGTTGGGGCATAGACTTGGATTACTGTGATATTGAATGGTTTGCCTTGGATTCGGACCGAGATCATTCTGTCATTTTTGAGATTGTATCCCATTACTGCCTTTCTCACTCTCTTGTTGACTATAAAGGCCACACCATTTTTTCTATGGGATTCCTGGCCACAGTAGTAGATATAATGGTCTTCTGAGTTAAATTCGCCCATTCCTGTCCACTTTAGTTCACTGATTCCCAAGATGTCGATGTTCATTCTTGCCATCTCATTTTTGACCACGTCAAGCTTACCTTGACTCATAGACCTTATATTCCAGGTTCCTATGCAGTATTGTTCTTTGCAGCATCGAACTTTCCTTTCACCGTCAGACACATCCACAACTGAGCGTCCTTTCGGCTTTGGCCCAGCTGCTTCACTCTTTCTGGGGTTACTCGTACTTGCCCTCTGCTCTTCCCCAGTAGCATATTGGACACCTTCCAACCTGAGGGGCTCATCTTCCGGCGTCATATCTTTTAGCCTTTTGTTACTGTCCATGGGGTTTTCTTGGCAAAGATACTGGAGTGGGTTGCCATTTCCTTCTCCAGGGGGATCACACTTGGTCTGAGTTCTCTGCTGTGGCCTGTCCGTCCTGGGTGGCCCTCCACGGCATAGCCCACAGCCTCATCGAACCACGCAAGCCCCCTCGCCACGACACCCCCACATATGGTAGGAAAATGACAATCCTAATCTATTTCCTTGATGGCTTCCTCTTTCCCCATCCTTTCCCCGCTTCTGCCCTGTTTGCTCTGGCTTATATTCTTCCTTCTCTTTTCCCCACCCCTGTTTTTCTTCTCCACACTGTTTTTGGTTCCGCTTCCTTCTCTTTGTGGCTTTCTGACTCTGACTGTACTTTATCCTATCTCCTCCAGATTCTAATCTTGTTTCATTTCCTCCTCCTTACTTTTTCCACCTGCTACTTTTCCCTCCCAGCTCTCCTTAGCCCTTCCACGTCATCTCTCCTATCTTCAGCCCCTCATTATAAAAGGGGATTAAATCAAAAACACAAATGTTTAAAAGCTCCAAGATATCACAAGGCTACCTTATGTCATCTTGGCTGCCATTTTGGGTTGCCTAGGTGTTGTTGTCTCTTGTTGCCTAGGCAACCCGAAATGGCAACCAAGATATTGGTGATGTAGTCCCCCAAGATCTCACAGTTTAAAACCCTTTTTGCATTTTGCTTACTCTTTCCCCTTTTTAATTTTGACATTTTTCTGCAAACCCCATGGTTTGCAGAAACATTTACTGTGGTGCTATGTGGCCACATTGTCCAGATTTTTAAATCTGTACTGTGGGGCCACCTACTGCTCTTAGATATATAACAAACAGTATTTTTAAAAAAAGAAGAAGAAAAATGAAAACGACTGTTTCTGTCGACCAGGAATGGCCAAATTTGCTTAATGTAAGAGCCACATAGAATAAACATCAGATGTTTGAGAGCCGCATGACCTGAACAAATATTACAAACACGTTTTTATTGAAAATATGCAAATTTCCTTTTTATTAACATTAAATGAGACTGTCAAAATATTTGTTTAATTTATACCCCCATGGGCTCATGGCAGCTTACAGATATACCATAAAAATACGATTAAAACCTGTCATAACATATAAACAAATGAGATAAAATACCAATAATTTAAAATATAACTAAAACACTGGAACATTACCAAATGAACAGGCTGGCAAAGGTGGTAAAGCCATGGCACAGGGACACTCCTTGGTGTATGATTTGGCTCCTTAGTTGAACGCTTGGTGCAAAAGCTCTGTCTTGAAGGCCCTGTGGAATGCAGCCGCCACCAAGAAGGCTCTGGCCCTGGTTATTGCCAGCCTGACATCCTTGAGGCCTGGAAGGGCCAACCAATTTTGTGTCCCTGAATGCAGTGCTCTCTGGGGAACATGTGAGGAAAGGCGGTCCCTCAGGTATGCCAGACCCTGACCATATAGGGCTTTAAAGATTAAGACCAGCACCTTGAAGCAAATCCGGTATGCTATCGACAACCAGTGCAGTGCCTTCAGTACAGGCTGCATGTGCTCCTGCATGGGGATATCCATCAGCAGCCTGGCTGCTGCATTCTGCACTAGTTGCAGCTTCCAGATTTGAGACAAGGGCAGCCCCATGTAGAGAGTGTTACAGTAGTCCAGGCTCGAGGTGACAAAAGGGGTAAAAATAGATATTGATAATGATATTTATTTGTCCAATGATATCTGTAGGCTTGGGGGGGGAGCTTTGAGAATGTGTTTAAAGTTAAAGTTGCTTTCTATCTCCACTCCCCCCTCCCTCAAGCCTACCCAGTAAGGGGAACACTGGCTGGGAAGGGAAGACTGATTGGGGAGGTATGCCTCCCCTTCGCTTCCCCAGCTGCCCTGCTGGGAACTACACAATTTATTTATTTATTTTTTGCATTTATATCCCGCCCATCCCATAAATGGGTTCAGGGCAGGTCACAGCATTTCAATAAATACAATAAAATTTAAAACACATTAAAACATATAAAAACAATAGTCATGCTTGCCATAGGGAGAATCTGTCCCACTGATGTAACTAAGTATCGCTGGTTATCAGTGGGTGGGAGACCACAGCCTGGGGGGTGGGGGCATATGTGGACGCCTGCTGCCTCAGCCAAAGGCCTGGCATAAGAGCTCCATCTTGCAGGCCCTGAGGAATTGAATAAGATCCCACAGGGCCCTGATCTCAATAGGGAGCATGTTCCACCAGGTTGGGGCCAGGGCGGAAAAATCCTGGCCCTGGTCAAGGCTAGGCAGACATCCTTTGGGCCAGGGATCCCAAGCCACAGTTTGGCCACCCCTGCTGTAGACAGTCCTATTAGAAAGTCAAGAATAGCCACATCAGTTCTCCAAAGTGAACAGCATGAGTTTAGAATTCCTTAGCCAGCTACAAAACTCAGACTTCTCTATCACTGCCTATATTCCAATACACAATTGTTCTCTTTCTATCCTCCACCTGACTGAACTGTGTTGTTAATTGTGCTAAAAACTAACACTCTTTAAACAATCATAGGTCCTGGTCACACGGCGAATTTGCCTTGGGAGAGGCACGACTGGCAGGTGGAGTAAACGGGCGTGATCATACGGAAACATCTGGGAAGCGTCACCCACCCGTCCCCAGCATGTAGCTTACTGCCGAAAATCCGGATTTAAAAAGTACCACCCACAAGCTACTAGCAAATGGTTTGCCATGGGCTGCAGATAGACTGTCTCCATCTGATCATCCCAGCGCACCCCTTTTGCCCCGTTGCAGTGCTGCCAGAACCACGTGCCGACAAAAACAACGCAGTTTGCCACCGTCACATCTGACTGCGTTGCAGCGGTGCAAATTGCGACAGCGCTAATAGCCACGCCTCCTCCCCACTTTATCTGGCCCGTGTGACCGGCAATGTTCCCTCTAAGCTATGGAGTCTTGTGAACAAAAATTCTACTTTGTGAGCTACTGGCATTAAAGTTATGAATGAGCAGTTCAGCTACTGCATAAATTAGTTTGCTTTGGAGCCATCCTTCCTGAGCTAAGACAAAAATGTTTGAGCTGGAGGCTAAAAAACTGTGAGCCAGCTCACATTAACTCAGCTTAGAGGTAACACTGGTGACCGGGGCCATATTCTGTTTGTCAGAAGTCTTTACTCAAGAAATCAAAAGATGGCAATCTCTTAATCACCATAGACCAGAATCCCCAACACATTCCATAGATTTAAATTATCCTGTATATTATGCTCTTTCAAATATAAGCTCAAATGGTATCATACAGGTCAAAAGAGACAGGATGGACCTCATGGGTCTCCAGTCAGTATGTCAAAAGGAAGCTGCATGTAATTCAGATCGGAGACTCAGGCTGCGTTCAGATGGCCAGTCAATCCCGCCATGAGCCCTCCTAAAATTTTATCCTGATTTTTTAAATCCAGCCTAGCATGACCAGACCCCCCCCGTGAAACAGCCTCACAGCGTGTTGTTCCCGCCGTGATTTGTCTACACGGCATCGACCGATCATCAGCTGGTGTGCTGGAATACGAGCCTGGGTTTCTTTAGGAGGGGTGTGTGAAAGATTTCCCCTCTCTTTCCATACTCCAACAGGACATTCCATGCAGGAGATTCTGCATACTTCAGTTTCTGTTTTGACCCGCACTTGCAGGGATGGAAAGAATAAGTCCCGGTCCTCCCCCTTGCCATTGCCATCATGATCAATGGAGGGACTATTTTGCAAGTTAGAACAGTCCTTCCCCCCCTCCATCTCCCATCGCGGTAACGTCTTGTCCCTAAAATAAATAAGCATGAATATTACATTCCTCGTAGCGCTTATTGCTGAATGCATTTCCTCGTTAAAGCGCACATAGGGTTTCAATTTTTTAAAAATCGCACCCCCGTCGGCTCGGTCTGACATCAAATTGAGCCGACGGGAGCATCACGTGCTAATGGAGTGACCAGACGGAAGAAAGTCTGCAGTTGTCGCGCGGGTAAGCGAAAACCTTACATTGAAACTGCTACTTTTAAAATCAGGATTGGAGGCGCAGCAGAACGGGATGCCTACAGGACCGGAATATTTCCCAGATGTTTCTGTCTGGTCGTGCATTTTTGATCCGCAAGGGAGTCGTTCCTATGGCGGATCAAAAGATCCGTCTGAACGCACCCACAGGAATGAAAGAGTCAGCTTCATTGACTTGACCTGAGTAAGATTTTTCTGAGTGGATCTTCTCAGGATTGTGCTCTTAATCCTTCAACACTTGGTTATTTAACCAATTGGAACTAGGTCCCTGCACTATTATTAGCAGTTTAGAAGGGGGGGAGACATCCTTTAAAAACCTAACAAAACATGGGAAACCCACTTTGATTAGAGCAATTGAATGTGGGTAGAAAGATTAAACCCTATCATTCTTGCCTGTGTAGCCCTGATCCCAATTATAGCTAATGAAGTAGACAGTGGTGCATCTGTTCCTAAATATATCTACTCTGGAAGATACCTAATCAGGAGAGTTGAATAATTACCATCCAGTCTTAAATGTACCATTCTTGAGCAAGGTGATGGGATGCATGGTGGCTGGCCAGCTCCAGAGATTCCTGAATGAAATGGGTAGTTTAGATCCATTCCAATCTGGTTTCAGGCTTGGTTATGGGCCTGAAATGTCCTTGGTCACCCTCGTGGATGACATATGCCAGGAGAATGATGGGGGAGGGAATGACTGTTAATTATCCTGGATCTCTCAGTGGCTTTGGATACCATTGATCATGGTATCCTTCTGGATCACCTTTTGAGACTGGGACTAGAAGGCACAGTTCTGCAGTGTTTCTGGTCATACTTCAAGGGTAGGTTTCAGGTGCTGGGGGACTGCTGCTCTCCCCCTTGGCCTTTTGCCTATGGGGTTCCCTAAGTTCCATCTTGCCCCCCATGCTTTTCAAACATCTATGTAAAACCTCTGGGAGAGATCATCTGAAGATTTAGGCTGAGCTGCCAATGATATGCATAGGACACTCAGGTCTATCTCACATTACCAGGAGATCCCAAGGAGGCTGTGGAAACCATGAACAGGTATCTGGAGACAGTTTTGGAATGGATGAGAGCCAACAAATTGAAACTTAATCCTAAAAAAATGGGAGTGCTACTCGTGGGGAAAAGGTCTGTCTCAGGAAATGGGTCATTCCCTGTTCTGGATGGGGCTTCACTCCCCCTAAAGGAGAAGGTTCGTAGCTTGGGGATGCTTCTAGACCCTGGACTCCTGTTGGATGAATATGTGGGAGCAGTGGCCAGTGACGCCTTCCAGCACTTTCAGCTGGTGAGCCAGCTGTGGCCCTTCCTGGACAGAAAAGATCTTGGCACTGTGATGCATACCTCGGTAACATCTGGATTAGATTATTGCAATGTGCTCTCTTTGGGGCTGTCTGTAAGCTACCCTGGATTTCCTTGGTGGTTTCCCATCCAAGTACTAATCAGGTTCGACCCTGCTTAAGGTTCTAGGATCTGATGAGACCAGGCTTGCCTGAACCATCCAGGTCAGAGCAATCTCTAACTTATATCATATCTATTTGGCACACAGAGTAATTACAAGAGGGGACCCGCAAGAAAATGTTGCATAATATGTTGTGGCTTGGCTCATCCCCATTAGGCTTGGCTTCTCCCCATTCTTCTGCCATCCAATGGGTTCCCCAGTTGGTGGCTTGGGAAGCCGCATTTCCGTTGCCCTATCTTCTGCTGGCGGCCTTGATGGGGATAGCTCCTACCATGGTGGCCTCCCCTGTGACCTTGGGGAGGCCTCCTGTTGTGGCGGCTTCCCTCTTGGCTCCAGGGAAGGATTCTGCCATGGCAGCTCCCCCCACAGCTCCAGCAGCCTCCCTTGCAGTCCCACTAGCATGGGGAGCCGCGGCCTTGTTGTTCCCAGCCTCACCAGCTTGGGGGAGTCGGAGGCTGAACAGCCTTGGTAAATTGCATTCTCTGTGCATACATAAGGAATGGTCTTTTTGGGGGGGGGATATAACATCCCCTGTATACTTTCTTAAACATGTAAGATTTTTCTGCACAATTGAAGAGTGCCCCAAGTGTGCAGAAAAATCTCTTTGCCCCCTATGTGCCCCCTCCCTGCGGAAACAAAGTATCTACACATAGGGGCCATGTTGAGAATTAGATATATAGAGTTGTTGGTTCTTATCTGTGCAAAATATAGGAAGTAGGTGAGGATTTTTGTGGATCCACGCAACATGGGAATCAGCATAGTGGTAGAAATATTATTGCAACTCACACAGCGTCTCTCTGTTTAAACACTACTCACCTCTGCTTGCCTCTGTTCCACAAAACCAATACCCATTATGAACAATAAATGACGTTATAGACTGGAAAACAACATGAGTGCAAAGAATTATACATCTTAGTGACTGTCCAAATTGTTGCCATTGATAATGCCATGTTGATTTCACTGTGTTTTTACAATTATTTCTTTATAGTAAGCAACAGGAGAAAATTTCAAAAGGTTTAGTAGGTTCAGCTTTGAAAAACAAAAACAAAATTAAATCATCAAAGAAGCTATAAAGAAGACGCACCAAGCGAGCATGCTTTGATTTTTGAATACAGCACAGTGGCTTGTCTTAAAAGTAAATAAAAAGACTACTTAATTGACTTTCATAATTTTCAGAGAAATGCTTTTGATAGCATAGGGGAAAATCGCTTCTAAAGAAGCCTTTGTATGAACACCAGGTGTGCACTTATCTGACAATCTGATGATGAATAGACATAAAACGACCAGCTTGCACGTAAGAGAATGGATAGGTGAGCAGGGAACGCAGACTGGGAGAAACATGCCTTGAAGATGTAACAACTAAGCTGAGCTTTTTTTTCCCTTTCCTGCCTTCAGGTATAACATTTAGGTCTATGACACATGCCCTGTGGATTTGGATGAGCTGGCCCATTGAGTACAGGATCAGCAAAAGACACAGATGATTAGTGACCATTTATTTAATTTAAATTGTATTTTGCTATTATATTTTGACTGTATTTTTGTCATTGTTATGTGTCCCTTTGTGTCCCTTCAGGGAGAAAAGTGGAGAATAAATATTCTAAGTAATGAAATTAAGTATATACTTTAGGCCATAGACATAGCATCATTGCAGGGCTGTACTTCTGAATGACAAAATGCATGCACTGCTGATCATAGTCAGTCCCACCCACCTTGTTGTTCCACTTCTCCTTTTTGCTTCTGAGACCTGGGCTAGTCTGGCCCAACAAGCAGATCTGGAAGAGATCAATGGACTTCTCAAATCAGAATGGAAACGAAGGAGTGTGGGTTGCAATAATATTTCTACCACCATGCTGATTCCCATGCTCAACATCTAAGGCCTTGTACAAGCCTCAAAGCAGTCTCTCATTTTAGAAAAGAAATGACAGGTTCAAATAAATTGTTAACATATTGTGATATGTTACAATTGTGACAAGGTGAATACAAATTGTACTTTAGAGAAGACTTAATAATCAAAGGCCATTCTTGCCACTGGTTTACGCATTTATAAATCTTGGAAAGGTTCAGTGGTGATTAAAGGTATGATTCTGAGCAATCAAATTCTGAATTTGAAGTAGAATTATGTACAAATGATGAACATGATATTGCTAAAATGTATAAACTCTTATTGCAATTTGAAACTGAGGAAGAACAAGTTAAAGAATGCATGGTAAAATGGGCTAAAAACTTTAGACATGACATAGAGATTGAACAGTGAGAATGTATCTGGACAAAGGGTTTGAAATTTACTTTAAGCTCTAATCTTATGAAGAACTTTAATAAATTGTTGTTGTTAGCAATTCAGTCATGTCCTACTCTTGGTGATTCTATAGGTTAGCTCTCTCCATGTTTTCCTATCTTGTACTATTTCTTTGAGTCATTCCATGTTCAGGCTGGTGTCGACTTTTATGGTGTCTAGCCACTGTATTCTTTGGTGGCCTGGTTTCCTCTTGCCGCTAACCAATCCAAGCATAAGTGCTTTTTCTAGTGAGTTCTTCCACATGACATGGCCGAAATAAGTCAGTCACAGTTTTATGATTTTTCCTTCCAATGAAATGTCTGATTTTTTTGTGCTCCAATACCTGCTTGTTATTATGAAGGGACATTTTATCATAGAATCATAGAGTTGGAAGGGACCTCCAGGGTCATCTAGTCTAACCCCCTGCACAATGCAGGAAATACACAAATACCTCCCCCTCCACACCCACAGTGACTGCTGTTCTATACCCAGAAGATGATAAAAAACCTCCAGGATTTCCAGCCAAACTGGCCTGGAGAAAAATTGCTTCCTGACCCCAAAGGGGTGATCAGCATTTCTCTAGGTGTGTAAGAAAGAGCCACAAGAACTAAGCACTGATGCAACCCTTCCTGCCCTTCCTCTAATGATCACATGTGGTGGACTTGTAAGCAAGCCAAAAATTTTGGACAGAAATACAATTATTAATACAAAAGATTTTAAAGACTAATACACAACTGAAACCAGAGTCCCTCCTGTTAGTACTACTGGGCAATCGGTTGGAAAGAAGCCGTGGAACTTTATTTCTATATATGACTACTGCAGAAAGAATATTATATGCACAGAAATGGAAGTGTCCGACAATACCTACAATAGAAGAATAGTTGGAGAAGATGTCGGACTTTGCAGCAATGGGCAAACTTACTCTGTTGGTTAGGGAAAAGACAATTAGTTCATTTACTACAGATTGGAAACCCCTTATAGACTTTTTGCAGGAAAAAGACAATGACTTGCAGGATTTGTGGTTTTGATGATTAAGATATTACGATACAAAAAAGGGGAGTTATTTATTCTATACATAGAGCAAGGAAAAACTTTGTAATCAAACTTGTATTTGTTGTAGAGAAAATCGAAAGCTACCTTCTATTTTATGTATGTTTTTCTCCCCCCCTTCTTTAATTTTCTCAATAAAAAATTAAAATTAAAAAAGCAGTTTCTCATTGGTGGTAGTCAGGTCCTTAGACATAGACACTTTATCGGCAGGAACTACACATTCCATTTTTCGGTATTGCTTTGTTTTTGAGCCGCAGTGCAACATAATGTTTTTTGGTGGACCACCAGCTTAATCAATCACCTTATGCCTCCACTTCAGGCTTGCAAATTCATGACTCATAAACCCAAACACATCCCACCAGCATCTGTGGTAAGAGGGTCCAAGAAGATCCTGTTCTGATACCCATCCGGGACTGTTAAAAACTAAGACAGCTGTCTAGCCCTGGCAGGCAGTCTCCACAAATGGCTGGTGGGTTGCCTCCCACTTTCACATATTATGCAGTCAGTTCATTGGGGCTAGTTAAGCAGAAAGAAGTTTAGACAGACTAACTTGTCTCCATTCGGATCTGCTTCCCAACCAAAGTAACCTTTTGTGTCATACCAGACAGGCATCAGATTTGATAGGCCTGTTGTTGTGTGCCAAGTCAGTAAATGGCAAAACATGGAGGAGGACTCAATCCCAGATAAACAAACTGACCTGGCATCTATTACTGGGATCTGGCTTGTGGTTTGAATGCAGTGCCAATCTATGGCTTAGCGTGAAAGCAGAGGTCTTTACTTATCAAGCCATGTGTGAGGAAAGCAGGGAGGAGAGTGAATACTTGACCCAAGGATCCATCTGCCTTTTTATATAACAACAGGTCATGCTATCTTGTTACAGCTGAAGCAGGCCCATTTTGCTTAATCTGGACTGAACTTTTATGAAAATGTTTTGATTAATAGTTCATATGTGAGATGGTTATATTTGTTGAAAATGCAGCAGTCTGAATGGTGGAATATATGTTTTAAAATAAGTAGTTGTAAATATTTTATTCTGTTTTTATATTTTATTTTGTATCCTTTGTTCCAGGTGGCCATGTGTAACTATATTGTGATGTATCTCTGGGCGCTTCTCTGTAAGCACTGGACTCACAATCATATTTGAGTTGCAAGAGTTGCAATAAGAATGTTTCTGTCCTGGATACTTATCCAGTAGAAATTTGATTGGGAAAGGGAACCTATATAGTAAAAGAACAAAGTTTCAGCCTGCTTGCCCCAGTAGTGGCTAGGAGAAAGTCAGCAAATGGAACAGAGATAGGACTGCCAAATCTGGGTTGGGAAATTCCTGCAGATGGAGTGGAGTATGGAAAGGATGTGGTTTGGGGAGGGAGGGACTTGAGCAGGGTATAACGCCATCCTCTAAAACTGTCATTTTCTTCAGAGGAAGTGATGTCTGTAGTCTAGAGATCAGTTGTAATACCAAGAGATATCTAAAAAGAGAGGCCAAATTTCCTCCTGAAGATTACAGTCCTGCTGGAGGACCAGGGCCGGCCCCAGGTGTCTGGGCGCCCTAGGCAGGACAGCCTGGGGCACCCTCCCCACCAGGGATGCCAACCTCCCGGTGGGGCCTGGAGACCGGGGTGGTGGTGGAGTGCTGCCTTTCTAACCCCCGCCCCTTCCTTCCCAGCGCTGGCTTTCCTGGAGGCTCAGCGGCTGCGGGGCCCCCAGGAAAGCCAGGGAAGGGGTGGGGGTTCTAACCTCCACCCCTTCCCTCCCAGCGCCAGCTTGCTTGGGTGCTCCGTGGCTGCAGGGCACCCAAGCAAGCCAGGGAAGAGGCGGGGGGCTCTTCACAGGGGGGGGACCTTTTGGCACCCCTGCAGCCGGCATGCTCTAGGCGAGCGCCTAGCTCATCTAGTGGGTGAGCCGGCCCTGTGGAGAACCAATGATCCCACACAGACCATGTACAGACAGTGTGCATGGCATGTTTGTATTGGTACTTGTTGAGTGGAGCAAACTTTGTTAGGATGAGGGTCACATGGGCCAGGAAGAATGGAACAAGCAAGCTCATACCAGAGTATGTGGTGAATTGTTGAGTAGTTTAGCAGGAAAGAAACAAGATATTTGGCTTTGAGTTCCACCCCTGAGAGATTACAAAATGGCCTTTTGGGTGTCCAATAAGTTCAGAGGATGAAGCAGTGGGAACAGAAAGTGGGACTCTTGAGTCTACAAGCAGGACTCTTGCAGCTCCTCTAGAGGAGCAGATGGAAGCCCCTGGGGTCTAGCCAATGACATTTAATATATATATATAAATATATATTCTGTTTTTCTGTCATGAGGAGCCAAAGGAACTTAGAACATTGTTCCACCTTCCTCCATTTCATCCTCACAACAACAGTCCTTTGAGGTAGTTTAGAGTGGCTAGCCCAAAGTCACCCAGTGAGCTTCCGTGGCAGAGTAGGTATTCAAACATGGGTCTTCCATACCCTAGCCTGACACTGTAACCACTTCACTGGTGGTCCCTCTTTCCTTCCTTCCAGGATCTGAATCCACCCACATAAATCAGAACTCAAGGAACTGTAGATGAAACTGTAGCTGAATAGCACATCACTGGTTTAACAGGTGGAATCTCTGAATGCAATCTGCTGGGAGAGAGAGGCAGGAAAGACACAAGTACCTGATGTAGTTCAGAAATTACAGAGTAGCGTGAGGACTGGTGGCCTCATCCTGGCAACCATGAGGCCCCAAGTTGCCCCAAGATTGATAAGCAATTGGGTCTGCTACATGACCTTTTGTGACGTGCCAGTACTGAGACTGTGACCAGTTTGCAAAGACTGAACTCTAATGATGTGTTGTGGTGATTGAAATTTCTGCTCTCACCAGTTATGCGTTTTATGATGGAGATAGTTGAGGTCAGGGCTCTTTTTGCAGCAGGAACTCCTTTGCATATTAGGCAACACAGCCCTAATATAGCCAATCCTCCAAGAGCTTACAGTAGCCCCTGTAAGAAGAGTTCTGTAAGCTCTTGGAGGATTGGCTACATTAGGGGTGTGTCACCTAATATGCAAAGGTGTTCCTGCTACAAAAAGAGCCCTGATGAGGTGCTTACTGAGTGTGTGAAATGCTACTGGCAAAATGTAATAAGAACAGAAAAACAACTAAAATGCCTCTATTATGAAATGAGCTGACAGTATCCCAAAGGAATGGGGCTGCAAACCTTTTTGTTCTCATAATATGGTATTAGAGCCTTTGAAAATTGCAAGAATAGCATAAAGTACAGGTTTCCCAATGACAGTACTGGCTAGGGATGCATCCATCCAGTATGGATGTACCTGTTGCATGTCTATCACAAGCTACGTCTGACTCACCTTGTGGATTGCTTTATCCTTGCAGACTAAGATTGTCTTATGGGTATTACAGTTTGGAGTCCTGAGGCAGGGGTCATGTAAATGTTTGGAGAAGACAAGTGTTATTCATCTGTTTCATTTCATTTTCCCTGTCTGCTGAGAATCTTACCTTTGTGAAAGTTCTCCATCCCCAAAATTTCTATTTGGGACTTAATGTTTTAAAAATATGGGGTTAGATGTCCCTGCAGCTGTCTTCATCAAGATGCTATCTTAATATATGAGATATATATTCCTTTATTGGAAGAATAGGCTCTTGATCTGGATGGAATTCTCCACAAGATGGTGTCCAGGGTTAAGGGTGAATCCACATCCCACTGAGCCAACTGTGGAGCCCCTGGCGTTTCCACAGAATGGTCACCCCCCCATGGCTCCCAACAGCTCCTGGAGCCTCCCCAAAGCTCAGGACTCCCCCCCCCCCGACAGCAAGAGTCAGAGAGGCCCACTTTTGGGCCCACTCCAACAGATCCCTGCTGGTGCAGAGTTGGAGACACTGATCAAGAGCATCCCTGAGCCCAGGCTGCCTGAAGAGATGCCTGCAGAGAATGGCAATGGCCTTTCTCAGCCAGTGAAGATGCTGAGGGAGATGGGCAGGCATGGGCAACATAGGGGAGGGGTAGTTGGTTGTGAAGGGGCAGAGGTTAAGGGGCAAATAGCCCCACAGAAGGACACAGGATGTGCCCAATGACCATTGAAGACCAGGGGAGGTGACTGCAGGGGACAGGCAAGAGGGGGAGGCATGGATGGGAGAATAAAAGGAAGTTCCCAGAAAAAGGCAGGGGAGGAAAACAGTAAGTGATGATTCCAGGCAGTGAGGGAGTTGAGTCACGTGGGGAGGAGAAGGAACCAGGTGATGAAACCCCCTTTCTTCCCATTCTGAGGTCTACGGAACTTCCCTTCAAAGGGGGGAGCGTAGGCTCCCTAGGGTGAGCAGGCGGGGCCCCATAGATGGCTCTTCTTCTTTTGCTGCAGCAGATCGACACAACTTCTCCTCTGGAATTTATTCCCTGTTCCTGCTATGGGGGCAGAGGTGAGGGCAGTCATATAAATGTACGAAGCTGCCACTGATCCAATCATCTCAGTATTGTCTCATGGGAAGTAGCTCTCAAGGTTTTAGGTGGAGAAAGGTATTTCCCAACACCAGTAACTAGAAACATCAAAGAATGAACCTGGGACCATCTGCACATAAACCATGTGTGCTACCACTGAGTCACGGCCCCTCTGATAAGTCTGAGGTTTCCATTGTCTTCAGCAGGAGCAGTCTGTCTTCTAACTTACATGCCTCTTTTGTTGGCATAGACCATCACAGGAGAAAATGAACCCCAGGAGCTCATGGGTTCCTTCAAGGCTCTGCTGCTCTACTCCAAGCTGTTCCTCTGTCCACTCCCTCCCCTTTTGTTGGTGTTCCACTGGCATAAGGGTTCCACCAACGGTAGCCTCTGCCAGTCATTATACTGGCACAGATTCACTCTGCTGCCATATCTTTGAGTTTCCATGTCTTAGAACTCAGCATGCACTGCGGGACTTGGGAGCAATCATATCTCCACCCAGAGGGCATCACTCAAGGACAGGAGAGCCCTGTACAGTGCTGAATATGGAAGAAAAAAATTACTTGTTTTCTTGTCAGATGGAGTTTGCACGGAATACCAACAGAGAGTGATGCGTACTGCAGTTTCTTGCAGCTCAAAGTTGCTTATTGGAGCACAGAACTAAAAAGATTATAGCGTTCAAAGGAAATAATTCATAAACAGCAGATGTTTCACAAACTATGATAAAAAAAGACAATATATGCAAGTGCCTTGACTTGGAAAAAGGTATCTAGACAGCACAGCTGCTGAGAAAGCCAAGGGAGGTCGGTTTGCAGAGTAGCAGCAAAATGCACGTGCCATGCAGGGGGCTTAATAGGAAATTTCAAATGTGAGCAAAGAACGGATCCGAGGAAAAACAATCTTGTGCATTTTTACAAGAAACAAACAAACAAACAAACAAACAAACAAACAAAAAAGAGTTGGGAAGAGGGTGCAATGGGACAGGAAAAGAATAAAGATGCAAGAGAGCTTTGAAAGAATTTAATGGGATCTAAGGCCAACCTAGAGGATCTTGCAATTGTTAAGACAGAACATGACCATGTCCATCTCTTTTCTCATATAGGCTTTCTGACAGCACTGTTTCCTCCAGAGAAATGGCAGGAAATTCCAGAGTGAGATATTTAGGTGTCGCTCAGTGTTCCCTCTAAGCTGAGTTAGTGTGAGCTAGCTCACAGTTCTTTAGCCTCCGGCTCACACATTTTTGTCTTAGCTCAGGAAGGATGGCTTCAGAGCAGACTAACTTATGCAGCAGCTAAATTGCTTGCTCACAATTTTAATGCCAGTAGCTCACAAAAGTAGAATTTTTGCTCACAAGATTCCACAGCTTAGAGGGAACATTGGTGTCGCTCCCTTCCCAGAAGGCCTTTGGGATGCAGCTGCAAAAAAAAAAAAAAAAGTGTTTTGATTTCTTCAAAGTAAACCTTTGGTCTGACTGATTTCATTTCATTGGCAAACTGAGTAAATAATAGAGCTGAGATTTCAGACCGCATCCCTCTTTAATTACCCACTTTTACTTTTCTTTTTCTTTTTGGTAATCAGTCTGCTCCTTCTTCTTCCATTTCTCGCTCTTCACATGAGAGGCACTTTCTGTTGCTGCTGTTGGCACATTTGAAGCTTTATGGTGTCAAAAGAAAAGACATGCAGGAAGGATGCTTCAGTTTTCTCTTTCTCGTTTTTGTTTTGTGGTATGAAATTTAGCTTGCTGTTGCTTTTCAGATAATTCCCCCCCCCCTTCCTGCTTGTTTTTTGGTTGGATGGTTGGGTGAGGCTTTCAGATTATCACCAGTGGTATGTCTGACACCCCTTACTGAGGGCAAGGAAAACTTGTTCATTTCCAGTTGTGTGCTCATGGGAAATGTCCATTTCATATTATGCATCTGAAGAGGTCTGAAAATTTATGCTGGAATAAACTTAGTCTTAGTCTGGAGATTTGGAGGTAGAGCCTGGGGAGGGTGGTGTTCAAAAAGGGGAGGGACCTCAGTGAGATATAATGCCATACAGTCCACCCTCCAAAGCTGTCATTTGATTGGTGTAGTCTGGAGAGGACTGGTCACTTTGGGAGATCTCCAAGTCTCACCTGGAGGATGGCAACCCTAGAATCTAATCAGTCCAAAAGTACAATTACAGAACATATTGCAGCCATTCAGGAATCCCTCTCTTCAAAGGTCAATTTGAGCCTGCCCTTTGAGAAAGCTCAACAGTGTGGAGTTAAAAATACTAACCATAAACATGAAATAAATTTGGGATTTGTCCTAGTACTACTTTTTTAAAAAATGACACTTCAGGATTTTACAGTCACAGGGCTGCATCCAGGAAGTCTAAAAGATAAGCAAAAATATAAATAAATCTAGGATTATCACAAGTGCCTACAGGCTACACAAAAGCACTTCCAAGGCTGTTCTGGGGGAGGGCTGCCTATAAATTTGAATAAATAAATAAATATAAATAAATAAGGCCTGCAGAAAAACCCTAAGTTTATGGGAACTTATATATGTCTTGAGACAGACTGATGGACAGATGGACAAAGTAAACAATTCCAGTCGGGCATTAATGCATTTTATCCCATATACCTTCTTTCTCCCCTTTCTTTTCACATGTAATTATGACGTTGGTTGTTTGACCACCTCATTTTCTTCAGCAGTCTTCAGTAAAGCACAAGCCTCTCTGCCATTAATGTGGCCAGAGCCAATGGCAGATGCCCAATTTGCATTGGGCAAGCAACTGAATTCAAAACTGTGCAGAAGGCAATTTTAGCACGCACCACTGAACTGAAAGGAGTGTGTAACCATTCTCTTATTAGCCAAATTGGGGAAATAAACCAGCCCCACATATGCAGTTCTATTTTAAATAAAAGTTTACTGAAGCGACAGGATTGCATGAAGTATTAATTAACTTTAATGTAATTAATTATCATATAGCATTTTGTGTAGAATAGCCAGGAGATCCTAAGATTGTCCAGCAGCCAGAAGTTGTAGCTCTGTTAGCATTATACACCACTAGGTGGTGAGCTAGACTTGTTTTTAAGGCCAGCCAGGTCAGGGCTTAACTAACTGTAGGCCTTCTAGTAGCAGGGAGCCCTTTAGGATATAAGAACGAACTTACAGGGAAAGAGGAAGCACAACAAGAGGCAGGGAAAAGCAAGAGAGGCATTCAGTAAGCTCTGAAAGTATAGTTTGCAGGGGTTCATTACTAGAATTCAGCTTTGGGTTGCCAACTTTGCTTTGGAAAATTCCTGGAAATTTTGGGGTGGAGCATGGGGTGGGCAGAATTTAGGGAGAGGAGGGGAGGGGAGGGACCTCAGCAGTTTTAATGCCATAGAATCCACTCTCCAAACTAATCATTTTCTTCAGGAAAACTGATATCTGTAGTCTGGAGATCTGTTGTAATTCTGGGAGCTCTCCAGGCCCCAGCTGGAGGTTGGCAACCACTCAAATAAGAAATTTTATGCCTTGCCTGGCAACCAGTGTGTGTGTGGGGGGGAGGGGCTTGCAACCTTAGTTCAAATGGACCAAAGAGGTCTGTTCCAGTATTCACATTAATAAAACTGCTCACATGCTGTCTCCTGTCTGACAGCTTGTGACCTCTGTTTTGCCCCTGCACGTGCCTACTTTGCTGTTTATAACATTTCCCCCTAGACAGGGTCTAAAACTGGGGGTAAGCCCAGGGGGGAAGGGTGTAGGAGAGCTAGTTTGGTGTAGTGGTCAAGAGTGGCAGGACTCTAATCTAGAGAGCCGGGTTTGATTCCCCACTCCTCCACATGCAGCCAGCTGGGTGACCTTGGGTCAGTCACAGCTTGCTCAGAGCTGTTCTCTCAAGAGCAGTTCTCTCAGAGCTCTCTCAGCCCTACCTACCTCACAGGGTGTCTGTTGTGGGGAGAGGAAGGGAAGAAGACTGTAAGCCTCTCTGAGATTCTGAATGAAGGACGGGGTATAAAACCAATTCATCCTCCTCCTCTTCCTCTTCCTCTTCCTCCTCCTTCTTCCAAACAGCCCCACCTGGAGGTTGGCAGCCTGACTCTTTTTGGATGCTGGTGCAATCCTCTGTCCCTTGGTGCATCCACCCCTTATTTTCCCTTCTCTTCACAATGAGTTATGTTTTCAGGCATCCTGCATGCTCTTCAGAGTGCCCTCGTGATGACAGATAGGAGTTTATGTATTCTGTCCTACGCCTGAAGAACTCAGGCTAAATGAATCTGTGCAGCCCAACTGAGGAAGGATAGTTCCTTAGCACAGCCTGTCAGTAGTTGTGCTTTCAGATACGAAGGCCCCCAGATTGAACTCCAGTGCGGCAGTCATCAAAGTAATGGATCTTACAGAGATACTGGCTTAGCTGCTTTTGTCATTTCAAGCTGACTTGCCTTGCTGCTGCACAGAAAAGGTGGCTTTACTGTCTTGGCCTGTCAGCTAAGGATAAGGGCGATGGATTTAGCACCGCCTGAACATAAGTGCCTTGCAGAGTTCTTCTGGTCCTGTTTCATTGATTTCTCTTCCTCCCTAAAAATGAGAAGGGTCAGCAGCATATTAATGTTCTCTGACAGTTTCATTTCCACAGAGCCAGACGTGAGACAGAACGTATTGCACCTGCAAGTAAAGAGGGAAGGGGTGGGAAATATAGCCAAGACTTGGAGATGGAGTTTCTTCTCACCAGTAAATCTTCTGAAGATAGAAGAGAGAAATATTACTCTTGGGGTGATGCAACGTGACTTAGCATCTCACTCTATTTGGCGAGCAGCAATGGTTGTGAAGGAATCTTGAGTCTGCTCTCTAGGTTTGGAAAGGCTTCAGAGGATTGACAAGGCAATCCAAAAATGAATTACAACCTTCCAAGCCCATTGACTTCTGTGGACTTTGAAAGCTGTAACTTTGCTTACGATTACAGTATGAGTGCTTTTAAACTCTGAATTGGAAAGTTTAAGAGACTTTCCTTTCATCCCAAGAGGCCTGACTCAGAAATGATGTACTATGACCGTTCACAATACAAGCACTCATGGGCACTCCATGAAATTGCTGAGCAGTTGGGTTAGAACAGATAAAAGGAAGTACTTCTTCACCCAAAGTGTGATTAACACATGGGATTCACTGCCACAGGAGGTGGTGGTGGCTACAAGCATGGACGGCTTCAAGAGGAAATTAGATAAACATATGGAGCAGAGGTCCATCAGTGGCTATTAGTCACAAGATATAGATAGGAACTCTCAGTCTGGGGCAGGTGATGCACTCTATTCTTGGTGCTGGGGGGGGCAGCAGTGGGAGGGCTTCTAATGTCCTGGCCCCACTGATGGACCTCCTGAGGGCACCTGGTATTTTTGGCCACTGTGTGACAGAGTGCTGGACTGGATGGGCCATTGGCCTGATGCAACATTGGCTTCTCTTATGTTCTTATCTCTTCAAGTCTATGCAGCCTTCGGTCCAGTTCTGGAGAGAACGAAGGCAGAGTCCTTGGGTTGGATCCAGCCTGCTTTCCCACTCAGTCTTGACCAATTTCCCTCCTTACTACTTCCCCGCATCCCACATGGCTTTGTTCATACAGGATGGTCAAGGAGGATCCCCTCCTCATTTTTTACCAGCTGAAAAGCTGGTTAGATCCAACTGTTTACCAAAAGGTGCATGTTAAATGTGCATGGCAAAAACAAAACCTGTTTGTTTAGAGAGAGCCAGCATGATATAGTGGTTAGAGTGCTGGAGCAGTATATGGAAGATCCAAGTTGGAATCCGTACTCTGCTATGGAAGCTTGCTGGGTGTCCTTGGGCCAGTCACATACCCTCAGCCTAACCTGTCTCATATGGATACTGTGAGGATCAACTGGAGAAGAGGAGAATGATGTAAGTGGCTTTGGAGCCCCATGGTGGCTGGAAATCTCCTGGGATAGCAACTGATCTCTAGGCAACAGAGATCAGTTCAGCTGAAGAAAATGGCCACTTTAGAACATGGCCTCTGTGGCATTGAAGTCCCTCCCCAAACCCCGTCCTCCTCAGACTCCACCCCCAAAATCTCCAGGTAATTTCCAACCCAAAGCTGGCAACCCTAGGGAGAAAGAAGAGATATCAACGAAGTAGATAAATATATAGGCACAATTCAGTAACAACTCCTGGGTGCTGAATTGCAATACCAGGATGCATTTGTGAGAGCAGGCTCCCATCCTCTGAGGCTTAATGCACATGGCTGCCACCAGGAACAGCAGGGCTTTTGTCTCCTCTACCACTTTCCCCCAGTTGTGCATTGTGACAGGAAATATGGGACATGACATGCCACAGTATGAATTTCCACTCCCTTGAAAGCTGCAGTCAAATCAAGTGGTGAGGGTGGGTGGGAAAACATTGTTCTGCTACTATATGTTATTATATAGTGAACTAGATTAGCTCATCATTTTATATGCTGCAAATAAAGTCATCACATTTGTTTATTTAGGAAACTTCTATCCTGCCTTATCAACCAAAGCTCTCAACATAACTTCCATGTAAATTGTTTTTTTAAAACTTCAGTAATTAGAGATGCAACAAAACAACAGATCCTCATTAAAAGCAGTAGCTACAAACAATGTTAAAAAGAAAACTTGTTGATTCACACAATCTACCTCTGACTCCAGGCTAGTGAAACGCTTGATGGGAAGAAAGGAATCCAGGATCTAGGAAAGTGGAGTTGCTGCCTCTGCAAGTGCTGTTGTAAGTTTGTTTCAGATTTTGTTACCTATGGTTCAAGAAATGTCAAATAGTGAACAGATAAAAGAAAAAAAAAGATAAAAATAGTGAACAGATAAAAGAAGTGTCAAATAGTGAACAGATAAAAAAGAGTAACATGTGGAATTCACTGCTGCAGGAAGTAGTAGTGGCTACAAGGATAGACAGCTTTAAGAGGGGACTGGATGAACATATGGAGCAGAGGTCCATCAGTGGCTACTAGCCACAAGGTACAGATGGGAACACTGTGTCAAGGGCAGTGATGCTCTGTATTCTTGGTGCTTGGCAGGCAACAGTGGGAGGACTTCTGGTCCTGCTGGTGGGCCTCCTAATGGCACCTGGGTTTTGGTCACTGTGTGACACAGAGTGTTGGACTGGATGGGCCATTGCCTTGATCCAACATGATTTCTCTTATGTTCTTATGTTTTTTAACAGTGGACATGCAAAGGGGAAATAGACAGAGACTATAGGCTAGCCTGATCTTATCAGATCTTGGAAGCTAAGCAAGTTTAGCCCTGGTTAGTATTTGGATGGGAGGTCACCAAGGAAGTCCAGGGTTGCTATGCAGAGTCAGGCAGTGGCAAACCATTTCTGAACATCTTTTGCCTTGAAAACCTTACTGTGTCTCCATAAGTTGGTTGCCACTTGATGGCACTTTCTACCACGTACATATAGTTCAAACTTACAAACTCTACCAAGCAATGGAATGGCAATTACATCATTCCCA
This sequence comes from Gekko gecko, assembly GCA_029375565.1. Classification (NCBI taxonomy): domain Eukaryota; kingdom Metazoa; phylum Chordata; class Lepidosauria; order Squamata; family Gekkonidae; genus Gekko; species Gekko gecko. The sequence continues at coordinate 145,774,087 of JAPDNY010000006.1, forward strand.
TAGGTAGAATGTCTTCCAGTTGCAATTTGTATTTTGATAAAAAATAGATAAAGATAAATTTTAATTAACAAAATAAGGCTGCAATTAAAAAAAAAAACCCACTTTCCTGGGAGTACGCTACACTGAATAAGCTGCCCACTTCCATATGAATCTACTTGTCCAGCCTTTCTTCAGGTGCTCCTACTTCTGAGGCTAGATAGCTAGTAACCTGAGAAAGGGCCTTCTTGGTCATGACACTGAAACTCTGAAATGCCCTCCCCACAGAGATTCGTTTATCTCCCTCTATTCTTCTCTTCTGCCAATGGGTGAGTTCCTTTTTGTTGTGTTTGGAGCTCCCCAGTAACTGTTGTTGGCCCTTTTCCCTAGTTGTGCTGTTATTTATTATTTAAAACATTTTGCTGCCCCCTTTCCAACAATCAGGGTCCACAAGGTGACAAACATAAAGATATTAAAACATTTAAACAATTTAAAAATACAGTTAAAATTTTTGTTTATAGATAGAGGGGGCAAGACTTATCTCCCTGAGGTATAAATAACCTGCTTCACATGAAAAATGCAAGGAAAGAAAGAGCTTAAAATATGACAATAATTAAAAGCATCTGAAAAAGTCACATTGGATTTTTCCTCTCTCTCTTTCTTAGCTGCAAACAGCACAGTGGGGGGAAATACCTGGAAAGCCACAAATCAAATATAGAAGTCTCATCTTGTGCCTACTTGCTTTTGATAGTTCTTTCTCTTTCTTTACAAGCCAAGTTATACTGACTTATAACAATCTTAAAGTTATGATTTTTTAAAGTCGTCCCCTCCCCTATGCTAAGATGCCAAAATGATTGTTTAATAATTTAGTGGGGGAAATTAGCTTAGTTCGGGATCTCCACCTTTGTATACCAGGATCTTTCTCTTAGAGAACTCTCAGAATAAACCAGGCTGATGTTCAACTGGAAGTGTCTTGAAAAATAATAAAAGAGCAAAACACACACACACAAAACACACTTGGATCATACATGCTAGCTAAGTGGAAATACAGGAACGAATGAGGAAAAGCGAGGGAGTTTTGAGGGTGATATTTATCAATCAGAAGTACACAGAGAGAGAAGCAACCAGCATCTCAGGGAGGTGTGCAAGTGGGGGTGCGAGGCGGTCGTTGAAACACACACACACACACACACACACACACACACACACACACACACACACACACGAACAGTGCTTGTATTTATAGGGAAAATGCATCCTGAGGCACTTTGACAGGTTTGCCCCCTCAAACAACTTGATGTGTTTACTGGAATTTCCCCAAATTCTTGGACAGAGCCAAATGGCTCTCCCAGAGGTAGTTCAAAGAATTCAGTGGAGCTTGATGGCTTGGATATGGGTGGTAATAGTCATCAATGACCCCTTGAAGTACAGGATGGGGGAAACTTCTAGGTGTTATAGATACCCCGATAAGGGTAAAGGCACCAGGAGGAGGAAGCATGACGGGTGTGTGTGAAAGAGGTTAACTTGAGGTGAGGTGCTGTTTTCCTGAGAAACCCATTGTTATAAATTATACATTACTTTAGGGAGGAAGAGGAGTGTTTGCAAGTCAGCCTTTTGATTCACTTCCAAATATTTTCCCAAGCTGGCCTTCCTGGCATCCCTTATTTGTGTCATTTCTGGGCCAGGCAGTGAGTTGCACTTATAATATTTGGAGTGATTTTATATGAAGGGTGTTTGGGCTTTCTCTCTGGGTGACAGCTACCCATCTGCAGGAGGGGTCTGACTGCTAAAAAAGTGCCTGTCTAGACCATCAAGTCTTGTCCAAAATTGAGAGGTGGTGATTTTGAAAACACATCTGATGTAGGGTTCAGCCTCATGTAACCATGGAAATCCAACAGCAAGGTATTAGAACAATGATTGTTTCTGGAGATTCATAAAAGTTGTCACGTTTAGCAAATGAATTAGTTAAAGATATCAAATAATCAATGAGATTCGGTTTGGATTTTGAACAGTTAATTTCCAAATGCACAATCTTGTAGAAAACTAGCTTCTCAAGACGGCTGGGCTAAAATCCTGCTCCCTGAGATGCCCTTTTCACAGGCAGAGAGTATTTTTTCAGGTGGAGGTGCATTCAAATAAGTGAGAGTCTTAGAAGTGAAAAGGGGGAATGTACTAAAATGCCTGAAACTGGACCCAGTTTTGAAGTATCAAAGCTGACTCAAGAGCCCTTAACACCCTCTGAAATAATTCCATTTGTTATCCCTTCCAGAATGTCAGTATGCTTTCTTGACTTTCTCTGGGAGGCTGTTTCACAGTAAAGGGGCCTTTACTGTTCCCCCACAATGAGTAGCTGCTAGATGTGCACTTTGGGCCAGGGAGAGACCCAGAACAGAACATGGTCACTTCAAAGGTTTGTATAGGGAGTACCAATCCTTCAGATAGTACTGACATGCTATGGTGGGTGACCTGAAGTTTTTGTCTGTGGTTAGCAATCTTTGTTGATTGATTCACTCATCTTAGAAGGTAAGAAAAGCCCCGGGAGACCAAATCTGAGATCCAACTAGACCAATATCCTGTTTCCTTCAGTGGCCATCCAGATGCCCTTGAACAACCTATGAGCAGGCCAACATACCCTTCTCTTTTTTGCCATTACCTGAGCCAACCAGTGATGAGCAGACATCTGTGAATGAGTTCTTTGTCTCTCAAAAAACATGTCCTCAGCCATATGTTTGCAGGAACATCTCTGCCTTGCAGGCCCTGTAGACTTGTAACAGATCCCACAGGGCCCTGATGTTAGCAGGCAGAGAGTTCCACCAAGTTGGAGCCAGGGCCAAAAAGGGCCAAAACCTTACTTTTTTCCCACCATAGAGAACAATGGAGGGAATGGGGGCAACCTGTTTGGGGGCCCATAGAGTTGGACCCCCTGATCCAATGTTCTTGAAACTTGGTGGGTATCTTGGGGAGGGGCTCCATCAGCTACCCTGTGAGTTTGGAGCCTCTCCCTCAAACCCCCTCCCCTCCAGCCCCCAGAATATACCCTATGTTTTCACCATTGACTTCAATGGCCCATAGGATATAATGGAGCTGAAATTGACATTTGGCTGCCTGAAAGACTCCCCCAGATGCCAGCTGGGGGCGGGGCTTGGCTCCTGAGCTCCTGGAGCTGTGCTCAGGTGCACTCCCCCCCAAAAGACCCCTGGGTACATTGGTCTCTGACCCTTTAGGGCCTTAAAGGTCAAGACCAAAACCTTGAACCTGACCTGGTACTCAACCTGGAGCCAGTGAAGCTGGCAAAAAACAGGTTGTATATGTATAGGTATCAGTGTCCCCGTAAGGACCTGGGCCGCTGCATTCTGGACAAACTAGTTTTTGGATCAGCCTCAAGGACAGCCCTGCATAGATCAAGTTACAGTAATCAAGCCGAGAGGTGACTGTTGTGTGGATTATTGTGGCTAAGTCAGGGCAAGACAGGTAGGGGGCAAGTTGCCTGTCCTGACATAGTTGTAAGAATGCCAGTCTGGCAACATTTGTGACCTGGGCCTCCATTGACAAGGAGGCATCCAGGACCATGCCCAGACTCCTGACTGTCTGTGCTGGTGTTAAAGACACATGGTCAAGAGCTGAGAGGTGGCAATCCAAACCTGAGTCTCCACCACCCAGCCAGAGAACTTTAGTCTTTAACGGATTCAGATTCTGAGACTCCTTTGGGTAGTGAAGGGTGGGGTATAAATCCAATCTCCTCCTCCTCCTTCTCCTCCTCCCCCTCCCAGCCAACTCTGCTTCTGCCACCTCACCATGGTCTCCAAACCTTCCAAACAAAGAGAAAACCATGCACATTTGCAAGGATGGGCAGGAAATTAGCATTACTATGAAGCTGTGCTAGGGTATTGGTGAAAATCCCCCCCCCATTTTTTTTTTCAATTTAGAGGCACAAGACTAAAAAAGCTCTCCAGAGTTTCTGCCAGAGAACTCCTCCCCATACAGATTGTGCCCTGTGCAAAGCATGGTGGAGTTGCAGCTAACTTTGCACAGGCGCAAGAACTCACACACACATTACCAATGATCCCAGCTTGCAGTGCCAGTGTCAGTGGATTCTATCATGTATTTGGTACACTCAAGATATTCCCCCATATTATGAGATTGTGTGACTCTTTCCCATATTTCACAGTGGTTGATAACATAGTAGATAATCCCCTAGTGCTCAGCAATATGGAAAATGGGGCTTCACAGCTGCTTGTCAGTTTTAGAGGAAGTCTGGTCAGTTTCAAGAGTGGGTTTCCCCCTTTGCCTGAGTGCCTTTCTGTTCCTTTTTCATTCAATGAACTAATGCTAAAATGCACATGTGAAACCTGGACCATGAGGATTTAAGTGGAAGGTGCTTGCTGGATGCTACTGCACAGTTGTGATAAGGCAATTGTGTAATCTTTTTAAAACAAACTTTGGATGCCATCCCCCACATGTCACAGGTGATGTTCCACCCCAATTTAGAAAAGTGTTTTTTAAATTGTAGCTGCAGAATAAATACACTGGAGAAAAAAGAATGGTGCATAAGGTGGGCACAGAATCTGAAGGCAAGATTAAAGGCTTACTGCTCTGAAAATCTGCAGTAAGATAGGCGTGCGTAATGGGCCTAGGTTCACAAGGTGGGATAAAAATTCTTCCCACTATTAAAGCTATTTTGATTACAGCATGGAATGAGCATAGTGTTATGGTAACAGAAGGATAGGATTTTGCTCTGTTTGATTACGAATATGGAGCCTGAAATGTAACAGCTATTTGGTATGGATGAGTTTTGCAGGGGCCGGTAACCAGGGGAGGAAATAAAGCTGAAGGAATTGAACTTGTTAAAAGTGAAAATGATGATCGAAATGGAAACAAACCTGCACAAGCCCAAGGTGTCTGGAGGACAGAAGCTTTTATATGCACATTTGAATTATGCAATTTCCACCTCCTCTCTCCAACAGCTTCTATTATCTCCTTGCCTTTTAAATCTTTTCCAAACAAATCATCTCAGAATGTCAGTTTAATAAAAGGTGTCTTAGCCCCAAAGCCCTGTGCTGCTCTGTCACTTTGCTTCCTTCGACTTTCCATTTCCCAGTTCAAAATGCAAAATCACACCAAAAGCGGTCAAAGAAAGAAGAAAAGGAAATTCAATGAGATCATCAAGGTCCTTTAAACACCTGATTAATAGTTTGTGACTGTCCTTGATTATGGTCAGATTCCAGTAAGGAAGGGTCAGAAAAACTTGCAGCTTGAATGCCAGCATCTCAGCTTAGCATGGAGAGAACTGGTGAAGAAGGTCCTCTTATTAATTGTTGAACACACACACACAAACACACATTCTCCAATAGATTTGCCCTAGGTGGTTTCCAAAGAAACCTTCAAACAAGCAGAAAACCCGCAAAGAATGCAATAAAACAATAAAATTATGCGGGTGAATACAAAAATCTGTACAAAACATTAAAAGCATAAAGCAGTATGACGCAGTCTAAAAGCATAAAATGACATAAAGGCAGAATCCCTATGTATAGCTGAAGCCACCTTATCAGGCAGCAGCTTTCCAGGCTTTCATATACCCTACTGCCTGGTCTGTTTTACAGGAGATTGAGCCTGGGACCTTCTCTGAATGCCAAGCAGATGCTCTACGACTGAGCCACGACCTCTCTCCTAAAAGCAAGCAGCACTAAAATGGCATAAAAAAGGATAAAATAGGCAACTTCCTTTTGAGGAATAGCCAGTTAAGTTGGAGGAAGTCTCCTTAGATTGGAGGAAGGCATTTATTGAAGAGCCTACTCTGGGTGGCCTAAGAGACAGAATCTTTTCTGTAGCAGCACTTTGCTTGTGGAATTCCCACATCCATTCACCTGCCACTCACACTGTTGCATTTTACACTCTTGCTAAAACCTTTGCAATTCACCCTGGCTATTGATTATATTTCTGTTCTTTTAAATTAGTAATACTGCTGAAGCTTGCAATTTCTAGGACCGTAACACCACATATGGCACCTCGTATCACCTGTAACATGAAGAAAACATCATGGTCCTGAGTTTTCTCTGGTTGCGACTGGAAATGCAGTTTTTCCCACTAGGGTGCCTGATGTCCATTTTGTTGGTGTTAGATGTGCAGAAGAATTTTTTAAAACCCTAAAGAACTACTCTTTTTTAACTGCATAGGTATGAAAAGCAGAGAAATTGCAAGACTGAAAGGTTGGCTACTTATACACACACCAGTACTAACACAGAAATATAGATTTTCATATATTCAGATTCACACTGTTGAAAGTGTCATTTGCCACTGAAAACACAAGGCAGACAAATGGAATGTGCTCCACTTATGAATGTGACTCCTTTTCAAGTGTGCTATAAGCTTGTGCATATATGATTCTTGTGGCATCCCACAGGTTGGCTATTCCAAACCTAAAAGATCCAATGCAAATCTGAGATAAATGATAGCTTTTATGCAGTGTTGCTTGCCTGCATATTTTGGAAGTCACCAGTAGAGGCTTACACAATGATTTGATGATGGAATGCCAGTTCTATCACTGAAGAGGGGAGGAGGTTCAAGTGTTCTTTCTGAAGGACATCAGGAAATGGTGGTGGAGGTTACTTCAGTACCCTGTAGGTACACATCTACTGGGTGGTCAGCAACACCTACAACTGCATACTGAGAGGGGTAGAAGAAAATATTGCCAGAGGGTGGGAGTGTCACTGGGGCAGACAGAAGACAAACATTCTGCTTGCATTTCTGCGATCACTCAAGTTTGAGGTGCTCTTGTTGTCCTTGAAAATAAAACAAAATAATAAACACCAATCAAATTCCCATCACTTGGGTACTATGAAGGTCTGCCTTCTAGGAACTGTCCTCAGTGAAGATTCTGTTTCTGTGATAATTAAACCTAAGCTATTTCATCTATTGCAGTGTTACAGTGCAATTCCATCTGGAAAACAATGTGCAATCTCTGTGTAGATCATCCTTCGCAATTGTCCCACAAGTATGCATTTCACTAAAAGCATTTTTGATGGATGAAAATCATGATGACTGGTTTGCTGGAAAGGAGGACTGTGTGAAATGGCTGTAAAGTCACGTCTTCCAATGCTATTTTCTCTCAAAATCCTCCCTCCCAGGGAAGTCAGATTAGCTCCTTAATGGAAAGACTAACATCCCCAAACCTCTGCAATTCTCACAGCAAAGCAGGATAATCTTTTGCTAAATAGGCAGCGAAGCTAGCAGAGCAATCAGCAATTGGCTGGCAAGCATTCCAGTAAACATTATTTGAGGAGAGAAAACATTATTGCAAGGTAACACTGCATAATGATACAGGAAAGACACTGTGATCTAAAGAAAGATTTAAGGCAAGAGTTTAAATTGAGTTCCTAGACAGTTTATATTCTGATCTCTGGGATGTAGCCCTCCATTATATTGCCTTTTGCCTCATCCACCAGCCACTGATGAGCAACAGGTCAGCTGGTCAGTCCCCATATGTCTCCATCATCAGGACACATGCGACTGGCTGGGAATTTAAGAGCTAATTTCCCAGGGCTCAGCACTGAGATTACACTTTCCACTTCCGATTGCTTTCAAGGTTTTAAACACAGGAGACAGGCTGTAATGTATTCGTTGGCACAGCTATTGATGGGGGCATGGGGGCTCTGATACAATAAGAGAAAAGAGCTGAGGATGCACCAAGTGTGAAAGTAATATAAGGCTAAGAGTCAAAGGGGATAGGCAGATGGAGAGGAAGGGAGCCAACCAGAGAGGAGATGTTGCCCATGCAGCACACAGCTGCCTGACACTTTTAATGAAATGCTACAACACATCTTTGGCTGAACTGGTTGTTTCTTTAAATAAACATGGTTATTGTTATAAAGGAAACTTAGGAAGATCCTCCAGATTCCACGTTTTCTCCAGGGGGACTGATCTCTGTAGCTAGAAGATCAGTTGTAATTCCAGGAGATTTCCAGGTTGGCAACCTCAGACTGAGCTCACTTCTTCTGGAGGTTTCCCATTTTCACTCATCTATCATGTTTCCCATTACCACTCACAGTAGTGATAGGAGAAAAATGAAATTACAAGCCAACTAATGTCAGTTTGCAAAAAAACCAACAACCCTTGAAGTGATGTCATGCCTCTCTAGGAATTCCCAAAAATTCTATGAGTTCTTGGCAATTATAATCATGGGGTTCATAATCATAATCAAGGGGTTACAGTACCTTCCTAACAAGGATTCCTAGAGAAGTGTGATGTCACATGGGTTTTTCCTGGAAGTGGCATCATGCCATCACTGATGGTAACCCCCCATGTCCCCACACCCCCTGGTCTCCCTCTGGTTGCCAAACTAAGCCTGGCAACCCTAGTCTAGAGGTCCTAGCTGTAGCAATTCCAGCAGACATCTTAACAACCACAACACCAGGAGGCAAATGGCCTCTCCTCCAAACATTAATTTTTTCTTAACTGTATCATTCTTGGGATGGTGGTGTTTGGGAAGGTAGGGACCTCAGCAGTTTAACACTATAGAGTCCACCTCCAAACCAGGCATTTTCTCCAGGGGAACTGATCTCTGTAGCTTGGAGATCAGTAGTAATTCCAGGAAATATCCATGTTGGCAACCCTAGACTGAGCTCACTTCTTTTGGAGGTTCCCCATTCTAGTTCTTCTGTCCTGATTTAATGTAATGTGGCTCTCCTCTTCCCTTCCACCTCTGTCTTGGTCCTCTGAAGGGCAGAGATTTCTTGCATTACCTTGACCCAGGGCGACTGAACAGCTTGGTATGCAGCAGCAAAGAATTCAGTGAGCAGCAATAGTGCAAAAACAAAACAAAACACAAATTCTGTGAAAGGGATTGTTAGGAAAAGGACTGAAAATGAAACATCCAGTATCTTAATAGCCTTGTCATTTTTGTATGGTTCAGTCCCTCAATGGCTACTAGTCATGGTGACTAAAAGGGACCCTCCCTATTCAGAGGCAGCAAACTTCTGAATACCAGCTCTTGGAAGCAGCATCTAGGCGAAAGTTTTGTCTTCCATTCCATGTTGGCCCTCCAAGGCAACCTGTTGGCTGCTGTGTGAAACAGTATGCTGGACTAGATGGATTACTGGTCTTATCCAGCAAGGCTCTTCTTACGTTCTTGTCTTCATGCAGATTCATTTGCTAATACATACCTGAAGGAGTTCAGTAAAGCCAAAGTCTCTAGCTAGGTCTCAAATGCAAGGCTTACGAACATTTCCTCCCAGGTATTATTAGATGGTACTCTAAGCAGAAATGATGAAAAAGTCAGATGGCTGTGAATTCCTGTCAGGACTGTAGCAAGGATTATAAAAGGCCACCACCATCAGTAAAGAGGAGGATCAGTGTCAGTGAAATTTGACATCAAGTTCTGAGTCAGTAAAGCAAGGAATATAGAAAGGTTTGTGTGGTCTGCTGAGAAAAGGAAGTTGTGGTTATACTGTTTTCAGGAGATGGAACATGAAAAAGTTCACAAAAGAGGAACACGGAAACTGGCTGGAGCAAGTTGGTTGCCTTTGCCAGGAAAAGATAAAGGCAATCCTGGACAAAGTTTAGATTCCTACATATTGACTATAGACTATTCAGAAAAGATGGAGTCATGTAAGGGGGGGTGGCAATGAAACATGATAGGGCCACAATGATTGATTGTTTTACCACAGCTGGGGTGGGGGAGGTGAACTCATGTCCCTTGTCTACAGTGCCAATCTTTTTATAGATGTTAGAGAATGGAAAGCTAAGGAGAATTTATTCTATTAGGACTGGAACACTCCAAGTTGTATCAGTTGCAAAGAGAAACCTGAACACTGCTGGAATGGATAATACAACTGCATTGACTTGCAAGACCCATGATGATGGATTAAATTTGGCATCGACCTTTCAGAATTTGAGCAAAGGGCTTTCCTTGAAATTAAAATAGTCTCACTCCTGGTGTTCTAAAGGTAATTCACCTTTATCCAATTTATCTGGAGGGGCCACGTAAAATCTGAACTGGAATAATTTCTTCCAGGAGAAGAAAAAGCTTTGTTTTATGGATTCTTTCTGATGGTGCTTCAGCTGTAGTCAAGGCTGCTAAGGAAGACAATGGACTAAAAATAGAACAGGAGAGAATTCAGCTTAAAGGAAAAGGATAGTGTTTTCCGTAGCAGCGAAGTGATTACAGGAATGTTGGATGCCTTTCTACAGAAGACCAAGTGCACAATAATTCTAGGCTTTATTGCCCCACTGAACATCCTCATGATTTGAAATGTTTATGAAGCACTTGTGCCCCAGGCTTCACAGTTGTGAACAAAATAGCCAAGAACATGAGGGATAACAAGAGCTGGAGGGATATTCAATAACTTCTTAGAGTTTCTCTCTGTTGCACTCTTATCCAAGCATCTCTCTCTGTTCCAGAGTTGCTTAACTTAACAATTAAGTTGTCTACCTTGGCTTTTATCACACTTTTCTCAAGAGCCTAGTTTCTTAGGTCTGTGCATCTCTTTATGCTCTCCATATAGAAGGCTGCATTCAGATGTCATGGTTAACCATAGATTATTTAAACTGTGAGTTGTGATAGAAACACTGTTTAATCTACCAAACATGTGTGTGCATAAAATCTTTGTTGTTTCTCTCCTTTCTTTCATAGGGGAGGACATTTCACCCCCTATCTCCTGCAATCTATATGACCAGCAACTGCTAGGGATAGTGCTACTCAACCAACTGTGCAAATTCAGAAATCACAGCAAAGGCACTTAGTGTAAGCTCGGTTTAACAAGCTAGCTCCAGACCTAGTTTGAAATCCCTGTTTGGGGCCAACCACTAGATACCAGTTTACTGGATTATTTTTATCCAGACATTAAAATTAGATGCAGCATGGTTTAGAAGCCTCTAAGTGCATCCCAAGTTTTTACATGCACATCATGTGAAAGGCTATGTGAATATCTCTTTTGAGGTTATCAGGAAGTCATCTAAAAATTAACCTTAAAAAGTCAAAAATTATAGTGAAAAATTGTACTGATCTCCAGATGAAGAAAATTAGAGATATTTCTAGTATGGAAGTGGTGAAAAAGGTCAAGTATCTTGGTATTTTAATATCCAATAGGAATAGCACGTTGTTAGAAGACAATTACACTAAGCTACTGGTTGAAATAAAGAAGGATTTGTTGAGATGGAAAGACCTGAAGATCTCATTTATGGGGAAAATAGCGGCAATTAAAATGAATGTGCTACCTAGATTCTTATTTTTAGCGCAAAATATACCTATCCTAAGGAAAGACAACTTCTTTTTCGAGCTTAGAAAAATCTGTAACAAGTTTATTTGGAGTAATAAAAGACCCAGGATTAGTCATAAAGTCATGCAGGAAAGGAAAGATAGAGGAGGATTTGGTATGCCAAACTGGAAGCTGTATTACCAAGCCGCGGCTCTTGCCTGGGTGAAGGACTGGGCAACATTAGAAAATACCCGATTATTAAACCTAGAAGGGTTCAATTTAGTGATGGGTTGGCACAAATATATATGGTATGACAATAAACCCTCCAAGAATTTCACTTGTCACACATTAAGAGGAGCCTTAATGAGAGTATGGAAGGAAATCAGGAATAAGTATTACCTAAAAACTCCTAGGTGGATTGCACCTATTGAAGCTAACACAAAGTGGACCCTGATGGGAATTGATAAAAAAGTGAAATACAACGATCTATTAGACAAACACAACAATTTAATATCAGAAGATGAGTTGAATACTCTGAACATAAGACTTACCTGGTGGGATTATGTACAAGTAACATCGAGATTTAATAAGGATAAGAAAGTGGGCTTCTATGATAATAAGAATGAGCTGGACAAGATATGGCTTTCCTCCAATGATGATAAACAAATACAAAAAATCTATGTATTTCTACTATCAGAGCACTTAATAGACGAGACAGTGAAAAAGAACATGGTTGCCTGGATGAAAGATCTAGAGCACACCATAGAGATAGACCAGTGGTCAAAGATTTGGAGGACTGCTAGTATGATGAGAGCAATTCCGTTTAAAGAAAATATACTTAAACTGTTTTACAGATGGCACTGGACACCAGCTAAGAATGCAAAATGTTACGAAGGCTCATCGATAAATTGTTGGAAATGTAAAAACAATGTTGGTTCATACTTTCATATGTGGTGGCGTTGTGTAAAAGTACAAAGATATTGGCACGTTGTGTTTAAATTATTATATGAAATTCTGGGAAATGATCTACCTTTCACACCGGAATGTGCACTTTTAAACTTGATACCAGACAGGATTAGTAAGGATGATGAGTATATAACGGTGTATGCGTTTACCGCAGCCAGAATCTTGCTAGCTAGAGGATGGAAAGGAGAGAGTGTACCCACTAAGGAAGATATGATAGATAAACTGCTGTCAATGGCGGAAATGGATAGATTAAGTATATTGTTACAAGGTAAAAACTATGAGATATTTGAAAAAAGATGGTCAAAGTTGTATATTTGGTTGAAACAGAAATGTAAAAAGGAAAAAAAATGACTCGACAGGATATAGTATTAAACATTATGAATGTATGTATAATAATAAAATGTTAAATAAATTATTTTTAAAAAAATTAAAAAAAAGGAAGTCATCTGGTATTAAGAAAAATGTCCATAAAGGGAAAACAGTCATATAGGAAGTGAGTTTCTAACAAACACTTTTATTACTTGCACCTGTAGATAATGGACATAATGCTAAAAAGTGTGGCAATGTAGTCAAGTTTTCAGAAGGGAATCCTTTCCTCATTGCCTAAGTATGCTGAGGAACTTCTATCCACCTGTCACAGATTCTGGGATGTTTCCTGGGGCATGCAGCAGTCAGTTCATGTGAAGTGGTGGTAGGGTTGCCAGGTCTGGGTTTCAGGTCTGAAAATTCCTGAAGACTTTGGGGGTAGATCCAGGAGACAGCAGGGTTTGAGGAAGGGAGGAGCCTCAGCATGGTACAATGCCATAGAGTCTACCCTTCAAAGCAGCCATTTTCTCCAGGGGAGCTGATCTCTGTCAGCTGGATATCAGTTGTACCCCATTCCTGGGGAGGGTGGGGTAAAAATGGAATGAATGAATGAATGAATGAATGAATGAATGAATGAATGAATGAATAAATAAATAAATAAATAAATAAATAAAATAAAAGTGGGAGATCCCCAGGCCCCACCTGGAGGCTGGCAACTTTAAGTGATGGCCAGGTCTATTGAGCTTTGTAGTTGACCCTTGTAATTACTCTACACAGAGTGTGCACTAGAGCATTCCCAGTACTTTCTTGTAGCTGCACATTACAAGGGAGAACCAGTAATGATGACCAAGCTGACTTTCAGGACAGCTTACCAGACAGTACTAATAGTCTCACAGAAGAAACCTTGCTAAGTTTCTGAAGAACTCTGAGGTTTCCAGGAACACTGTTTGAAAATTACTGACGTAGTAGACACACATGTTTCTGGCTCTATGACTCTGTATTCAAGATGTGCATTGGGCCAGTTTAGGTATTGAGAAGCCAAACTTCTAAAGTCTTGGCCTGTGAGATACATTTCTGACATCTGAATTTACACGTAAGGTGATATGATGTCATCACTGATCCATATGAAAAATACAAATACTACTAAGCTGTGAAGGTAGCATAAAGTATGACATACGTTTCATGCAGGAGAATTGAAGAAAAGTTTTTGAAGTACTGGGAAATGACCACTTTATTTCCTATTTTTTTATATTTATATGACCACTTCAATGGCTTCAGGCAGTGCTTGAGAAGCAGATCAATGTGTCTGTACATAACACCATAAAATAAAAACTATAAAACCATCACACAGATACCTAAAAACAGAACCACCCAAATCTCCTGTGCGTCATATTACTAGTCACTTTAGAGGTCTGTCTGGGAGACCAATTACTTCCTACTGTTTGTAAAATAGCAGCTGTTATGGGGCTCAATTCAAAAGAGAGCTGCAAGGTGGGGGAGTGGGAAAGAGGGAGTTTAACTCTTCCACTCTTACAGAATTTTCCCAACTGAAACTGCCCCCTGATCTTATTAGTTTGGAAGTGGGGGGGGGGAGGGAAGCACATGCAAAAGTTTGGTTCCTGCAATTCATGCAGGAGTGAAAGAATTAAACCCCCTTTCCCTCAGCCCCAGTCTTAACCTGAGCCTCCACTGCTATTTCTATTTTTAAAGTGTTTGGATTTTTAAAAATTCAGTCAGAGGTCTCCCAGTGTCTTGTTTAGTGAGACTGTAAAGAAATCGAAACACAGAAATTCTTCATTGTGCTTGGAACACAGCAATGGGAGTTAAATGAGTTTCAGTGGGGAGGTAGTTTTGTAACCTGAATGCCACCACTGAGGAGAGTGCTCCCAGGGGTGATCCTCATAGACCACTATTCTGGTCAGGTGTACAGGGCTGCATCAGAGGGAAGCTTTCTGGAGGGGTTTCTACTACCCCCTTGCCATACTCTATCTTTTCTGGCCATTGATATCCTTACAGCATACTGATTTTGAAGGACCATTAAGATAAAGGCGTGGCCACCAATTATCAGTACCTATGACTGCAATATTTCTTCTTCTTCAATTACTGTTCATTCTCTTACCCACAAGAGCACAGGAACCAGATTAACTGATAGTGTGAATGAGTCCTTGGTGACAATTTAAGTCTGAAATGGGTGTCATGCCACTTTATTTAATTACTACTGATTCTAGGTAGGTTACTTTTCAGTGAGGTGAAGTGTACTTTTGGGAGCATTGCTGAACACTAACAGCTCTTCAATGGTTAAGGAAGAACAGAAAAACTGCTAATTTTCAAAGGTGCTATGTTCCTCATTATAGCTGTCAGATAAGTTATAATTTAACCTACACAGAGAAAAGAATATGTTCCCTGGAATGGGGCTAGTCTTGATATTTCTCTCTTGACATTTATTATTTCTGGAATGAGTACCAAGCACTGTCTCAGTTTTCTGTGGAAAATGTAAAATACCCAGTGGATCCAAACAAGATGGCTGAGTGATAAAGAAAAATATATATACTTCAGTTCAAAGGAATGACTGAATTCTCATTTGAGACAGAGAGTTGCAGGGTTGTTTTTGGTGACGGGCATGTGTTAAATAAGCAGCTGAAAAGACTACAATTCTCTCCAAGGATGAGTTGCATGGGCCAAAAAACAGGGTTATATCCATCCACTGTCTTCCACTTAGCATCCCCCCCCAATTTCCTCCTCACATGGAGATCCTTACTTTGATCCATATGTTGTTAAGTAGGGTGTTCCCTCTAATCTGAGGTAGTGTGAGCTAGCTCACAGTTTTTTAGCCTCCAGCTCAAATATTTTTGCCTTAGCTCAGGAAGGATGGCTCCAGAGCAAACTAATTTATGCAGCAGCCAAATCACTCACTCACTCACAACTTTAATGCCAGTAGCTCACAAATTAGAATTTTTGCTCCCAAGACTCCACATCTTAGAGGGGGCATTGGTAGGGTCCTACTGTGAGTTCTGTTCTTTTCCCAGATCATTACAAGCTATGTCTTCAGTAGATCTGGTACATGCTAGAGTTGTACACAGAAATTTTATAAGAACATAAGACATAAGAAGAGCCCTGCTGGATCAGACCAGTGGTCCATCTAGTCCAGCATCCTGTCTCACACAGTGACCAGTCAGTTCCTCTGGACAGCCAACAACAGAGCATAGAAGCTGAGCCTTTCCCCTGTTGTTGCCTCCTTGCTCTGGGATTCAGAAGATTAGTGCCTCTGAGGTGGTGGTCAGATGTGCCTTTAGATCCAACTCAGCTGCGAATGCCTGATGGATCTTGAAATATACTGGGTTCAGACGTATTCAAGTGATCAGCTCATAGTTTATTAGTGATTCAGCAAGGGAAAGAAGACTGAGAAACCCCTGGCTGAAGCTGGGTATTTATGCCTGAAAAAGGTTACACCCAAAACACATCCCACTCCCAACTATAGGCTATTTACACTACATTGTTTCCCAGCTGGGTTACTCTAAGATCCCTGTCACCCTACTGGTCCATTCTAGGAACCCAGCAAGCTATTGTTATGCATCCCCAAGCTAAGTCCTTTTGCAAGTACAGTTCAGGCTCAATACATAACAGATCTAAAGGACACAATCAGACAGCAACATCTAGGAAAGGTCCTGCAGCCGTCAGCATCCCATGCTGCTCTGCCACAGAAGCAGAGTCAAAAGACACCGGGGAAAGACTGGTCCTAATGTTTGCAACAAGCTATGGACAGACTTCCCCCTGTCCGATTGCTCAAGCATGCACTCAAGCCATCAGGATGGTCTGCTCATTCCATCCCAACTTGGTGCTGTTTTCTTCCCTCACTTAGCAGTATGTGCATATAGGCTTGCTTCCCCTCCACACCAAATGGCACATATGACCGCAGCCTTAATGTGGATGTTCTCCCCAGTCACCATGGCTAGTAGCCATTAATAGACTTATCCTCCATGAATGTATCTAATCCCTTTTTAAAGCTGTTTATTCCTGTGGCCATCACTACATCCTCTGGCAGTGAATTCCACATTTTAATCAAACTGAGTTTGATTTTGTTCTTTTGTGTTTTTTTTCTTTATTATAGTTATTCCATTTGTTTGGAGTCTTTCTTTCCCCTAATTTTAATGGCAGACATATTTATGCAACCCTCCCCTCCCTTCCTAATCAAATGGGACAAAATTCTCAAATTCTAAACCCTTCATACAAGGGATCATCCCTGGCAAAGCCAGGCAGATGGATGATAAAAAAAAAAATCACTTGCATCGTGGGTGCAGGGAAGGTTAACCTGAATTGTGAGTCTTCCCCTCCTTTAACAATATCCTCTAGCAGTAGGTGGAGGGGGATTTTGTAAAAACAAAAACAGATTGCACAGGTAGAGTGAGCTAAATCCTGCCTTCTCCCAGCCTCACTGCACTCTGGTGCTTTCAGTATTTCTCTCTCTGTCAGGCTCTGACATCAGAAGTTATCTGGGCAAAGAGGGGGGGGAGAACAAGAACAAAGCACAGAAGGGATGGGGTTTAGTTGCCCTCACTCACATTCTATATTTTTACACATTTACACATAAACAGGATACGGTCTTCAAACCCCCCCCCATTAGAATTACTAGAAGGTGGAGGAAGGCACAATTTGTATTGGGGAAATGACATGGCTACTTTTATATGAAGTTAAAGATGTTGAGAGAGCTCAACAATTTTATCTCATTGATCTCTCTCTCTCTCTGTGTGTGTGTGTGTGTGTGTGTGAGAGAGAGAGAGAGAGAGGGAGGGAGGGAGGGAGGGAGGGAGGGAGAGAGAGAGAGAGAGAGAGAGAGAGAGAGAGAGAGAGAGAGAGAGAGAGAGAGAGAGAGAGAGAGAGAGAGAGAATCTTTATCCTCTCCACCTAGGGTTGCCAGCACAGCCTCAGCAAATGCTGAGAAATTCTGAGCAGGTTGGAGTGGGGGGAGGATGTAACATCACTTTTGGGTAATGCCCTAGGAATTTCTCCTAATCTTAATAATAGAGGCATGGGTAAATTTGTGAGCAGCAGTATAGAGGCCATTTTCTGGCCCTTTTTTCTCAAGGGAAGGGGATTGGAGCTGATGGCTGGGATTTATTTGCTGTGGGCTGGTAAACAGCAAGCAATCCAAACTCCATCTGTTCTGTAAGCAAAAATTTTCATGGGACTAAGAGGCCTTTTAGAGATGATTTACAAAAAGGGAAATAATAGAGACAACCTGTTGCCAGTCATTCCATGCATGATCTTTGCATCCGTCCGAATTGGCCAACTATCGGCCGGTTTCCAATTTGCCCTATTTGGACAAATTAATTGAGAGGGCGGTGGCAACACAGTTGCAGGGCTTTATGGATGACAATTCCGTATTAGATCCCTTCCAGTCTGGCTTCCACCTGGGACACGGGATGGAGACGGCATTGGTCGCTCTGATGGATGACCTCCGGGGGCATCTGGATCAGGGCGGTGTGGTGGTACTGCTGTTAGATTTGTCAGTCGTGTTTGACACGGTCGACCATCAGCTGCTGACCCACTGCCTCGCCGATATGGGGGTCCAGGGGCTGGCCCTGCAATGGCTTGCTTCCTTTCTCCAGGGTCGGGGACAGAGGGTGGTGCTAGGTGAACAGCAGTCCAGGAGACACCCGCTGGAATGTGGTGTGCCTCAAGGGGCAGTGCTGTCCCCAATATTATTTAACATCTATATGTGCCCCCTTGCCCAAATTGCCTGGAGGCATGGGCTGGGTTGCCATCAGTACACTGATGATTCCCAGCTCCATCTGATGTTGGATGGCTGGCTGGACTCCAGACCAGAAGATTTGGACTGGGCTCTGCAAGCGGTGGCTGGTTGGCTCAGACTGAGCCGGCTGAAACTGAATCCAGCGAACATGGAGGTCCTGTACCTGAGTCAGAGCAGTTCGGGGGTGTGGCTCCTGCTCTTGACCTTCGGTGGGGCACCATTGGTGCCAGCGCTGGAGGTTAGGAGTTTGGGAGTGCTCCTGGATGCCTCCTTAACAATGGAGGCCCAGGTAGCTGTTGGCATATTGTAATATATGGCTAGCAAGATGACAGCTCCAGATGATCCATGATGTAATTAGATGAATCTGATCTACTTTGACAGGTACTGTGTCATGTGATCTAGGTTGCATCAGCTAAGTCCAGAGTCACAGTGAGTCAGCACTAATGTGATTGGCTGGCCACAGTATATATTGCCAGTGTGTGGACTGTACTGTATCACTCTTATGATTGGATGTACTGGCGAAGCACTTGGTCGTTCTGGAGAAGATTTGGTTCTTACCAGTGCTTGTTTGGACTGTGTGTAAATAGCTGTAAATAAACCACTGTAAGTATTTGAGCACTGAACAACTGAGTCACTGGAATTATTCTTCCTCTGCATTTCCACTCTGCCAACAGTAGCAGCCACTGCAAAGTCGGCCTTTTACCATCTTCGGCTGATTTGGCAGTTGGCTCCCTTCCTTGGCCGTGATGACCTGGCTGCAGTGATCCATGCGATGGTCACCTTGAGACTAGACTACTGTAACGCTACATGGGACTGCCCTTGTCGCAAATCTGGAATCTGCAGCTAGTGCAGAATGCTGTGGCCAGGCTTGTGATGGGTCTCCCTAAATGGGAGCACATCCAGCCTGTGCTGAAGGCACTACACTGGCTGCCAATAGCATACTGAATTCGCTTCAAGGTGCTGGTATTGACCTTTAAAGCCCTATATGGCCAGGGTCCGACATACCTGCGGGACTGCCTTTCCCCATATATATCCTAGAGAGCACTACAGTCAGGAACACAACATCGACTGACCGTTCCTGGCCCTAAGGATGCCAGGCTCGCGGCCACCAGGGCCAGAGCCTTTTCAGTGGCAGCTCCACACTGGTGGAATGAACTTCCAGAAGAGATCAGGGCCCTGTGGGACCTTTTTCAGTTCTGCAGGCCCTGTAAGATGGAGCTCTTCCACCAGGCTTTTAATTAGAAGCCGCCACACCACCAACAACAACATCTGTGGTTTTGGGTCAGCTCTGGTCTGGGGGGATTGTGCTATTCTACTGCACCAAGCTGAAGATCACCAAGCCAGTGAAATTTGTTAGTACACCATCTGAACCATTCAAAGATTACCATCAAAGATTGCCATCACTAGCACTTTAATTGTTAATTGTTGGATTGTTTATTAATGCGTAATGTCAATGTATGTAAGTTGTTTTAAATTTTGTACATGGTTTTTATGGTACAGTGTACCAACTAGTGTAAGCTACCCTGAGCTGGCTTGCAGGGAGGGTGGGGTATAAATTGAATAATATATAAATATAAATAAATGATCCATGCACAGACTTACATCCATGCCTTGAGTGCTCCTGTACATTACAGTGGATTGTGAGGTCTTGTGAGTCACTTCCTCATAAAGGACACACAATAACCAGTGTTTGGGCTGCAGAAATTGTATGGATTATTAATCAGCATGTCAATTATCAGTAATATTAAGCTAAATTCATTTCAGTTATACAAATGAGATTTCTTATACTGGCTCTTTGTCAATCTCTTGCTCTTGATTTTGAAGTAGTCTGGCTCTTTAAAAGTTTGCTGACCCTGACCATAGCTGTTATCCTGCACTATTGTACTACCTGCTTCTAGTTAACTCTCATCTCTGTTCAACCTGCTTGATACAGGTAGTTTTTGACACTTTAAACTGTTAGCTGCTGGCTGGATCATAAGAGAACATAAGAACATAAGAGAAGCCAATGTTGAATCAGGCCAATGGCCCATCTAGTCCAACACTCTGTCACACAGCAGCCAAAAATACCACGTGCCATCAGGAGGTCCAGCAGTGGGGCCAGGACACTAGAAGCCCTCCCACTGCTGCCCCCTCCAGCACCAAGAATAGAGTGCATCACCTGTCCCAGACTGAGAATTCCCATCTATACCCTGTGGCTAATAGCCACTGATGGACTTCTGCTCCATATGTTTATCTAATTCCCTCTTGAAACTGGCCATGCTTGTAGCTGCCATCACCTCCTGTGGCAGTGAATCCCATGTGTTAATCACTCTTTGGGTGAAGAAGTATTTCCTTTTATCTGTTCTAATCTGACTGCTCAGCAATTTCATGGAGTGCCCACAAGTTCTTGAATTGTGAGAAAGGGAGAAAAGTACTTCTTTCTCAACCTGCTCAATCCCATGCATAATCTTATAAACCTCGATCATGTCACCCCTCAGCCATCGTTTCTCCAAGCTAAAGAGCCCCAAGCATTTTAACCTTTCTTCATAGGGAAGGTGTTCCAACCCTTTTATCATTCTAGTTGCCCTTCTCTGCACTTTTTCCAATGCTATAATATCCTTTTTGAGATGTGGTGACCAGAACTGTACACAGTATTCCAAATGAGGTTGCACCAATGATTTATACAGGGGCATTATGATACTGGCTGATTTGTTTTCAATTCCCTTCCTAATAATCCCCAGCATAGCGTTGGCCTTCTTTATTGCAGCTACACACTGTCTAGATTTTTTCATTGAGTTATCCACTATGACTCCAAGAACTCTCTCTTGGTCCGTCTCTGCCAGTTCAGACCCCATCAACGTGTATTTATATTTAGGACTTTTGGCTCCAATGTGCATCACTTTGCACTTGGCCACATTGAACCCCATTTGCCACGTTGACGCCCACTCACCCATCCTTGACAGATCCCTTTGGAGTGCCTCACAATCCTCCCTGGTTTTCACCACCCTGAACAACTTCGTGTCATCTGCAAATTTAGCCACTTCACTGCTTACTCACAATTCCAAATCATTAATAAACGAGTTAAAAAGCATTGGACCAACTTCCGGTTTAAGCGTTTCGCTGCTTGGTCGCATCCCCGTCTCGCTCCGATGGGGTTGCGCCGAGACTTGGCTGACGGGAAGGGTCTGAGCAGGTCCCGGACCCTCTCGGGGTCTCTGTAGGAGACCCCCAGCCTGGAGAGCTGAGGAGAGCATCTTCCAAGGTGACGGCCAAGGAATTGAGGCTCACCTTTATCTCCGAAAGGTTCCGTCGCCGAAGAGCCAGTATGGCGCCGAGAGACGACTACTGGACCAGCGGACACGATCAACAGCTGCTGAAAAGCTTCTAAAAGATTTCCAAGGTGGCAAAGTGTGAGTCAAGCATTGCTCAGGTGATTAAGCGAATAAAGCCTTGGTAGTAATTAGAAGCGCCTAAGGGCAAAGCGGCAAGGGGGAGGGAGGCGCTCAAGAGTTCACCCCCCCATTCGAACCAACGCAGTTTTAAAGTGAAGTTTAAGAACAACTTTGAATTAAGCTATGCGTATAAGAAGATTAGTGAAAACGAAAGCTGCATAACTAAGAAAAGCAGATTAATTTCTGCCAACTTTTACTTTGTTTTGGGAAACTTACTTCTTGTTGATATTATGGCTGGGAGAGGGCGGAAGCCGGGTCTGGAGAAAAAAACGTCAACCGGAAATGGTATACCAATGACTCCCTCCCACAACCAGGAAGTAGCTGCGGAGATGTCCACACTGCTGGCGAATGCACTGTGCCCTCTAATGGAGCAGATGACCAATCTCAATGCGAAAATGGATAATTTGCAAAAGCAGATGACTCAAATGGATAGAAGGACCTCAACAACAGAAAAGACATTAAAAAAATGGAAAAACAGACTGAGAGTATTAATAAAAGAGCGGATGAAGCAGAAAAGGAGAGACTCTCCAACACAAACCAACTAATACAGCTACAGCTGGAAAGATCTATGTATATTCTACGATTCCAAGGGGTTCCAGAAGAAAAGAACGAGGACTTGAAGAATATTTTATCAGAGACTTTGGCTCCAATAATGGATTACAAACAGGAAGACCTACTGAAGGAGATGGACTGGGCCTATAGGGCTTATCCGGATTTCATCAAAAAGAATAAACTCCCTGGAGAAATATGTCTGAAATTCACAAAAAGATCTACCAGAGATCGGGTACTAAAAGCCACACAGGGGAACCCTTTAAAAATTAAGAATGAAGAAATTAGAATCCTGAAGGATATCCCCTTCGAAGTTAGAAAGAGGAGGAAACTCTACAAGAAGCTTACTCTCTCTTTACAGAAGAAGGGGATCCCGTATAGATGGCTGTTTCCTGAAGGACTGAGTTTTAAATATGAAGACAGAAAATATAATATTGACTCTGTTCCTAAGGCCAAAAAATTTGTGGAGCAACACCTGAATTCAAAGCAGTACAACAAGGATAAGAAACCGAGAAAAGTTGAGGAGGAAGAAGAGGAAGAAGAGGAATCCTACTCACAGGATTCAGAAAGCAGTAGTCCAATACTCTTTAGTTCTTCAGGCACATCGGAATCAGAGAAAGGAGCAGCCGCTCCCAAACTCTGAGAAAAGAAGAAACGCAAGAAGAAGAGACCCTAAGACCAAGATAATCGTGGAAGATGCAGTTTTTGACTAACTAATCGGCTTTTACAGCTTTTTATTTTTATAATTTTTGTTAACTTTTTTATAAGCAATAAAGCTCTGTAACACCAGGTGACATTGATACAAATGTAAGCAGATCGTGTCACCTTGTTAGTCTTCCCTTCCCCATGTCCAGTATGTTTTTTTTAGGAGTAGGGTTTAGTTTCCTTTCCCCATCCTGGCAGAGTTTTTTATGTATTAGCTTTTCTTACCCCTGTCCTATAACATTTTAGAGGTAGAGATTTAGTAACCTTTCCCCATATCCCGTAGTAAAGTAAAATTAATAAAATCCCCTTTGGGGGGCAATAATAAAAAAAAGCATTGGACCAAGTACTGATCCCTGTGGTACCCCACTGCTTACCACCCTCCACTGAGAAAGTTTCCCATTTATACTCACTCTGTTTTCTATTTATAAGCCAGTTTTTGATCCACAAGAGGACTTGTCCTTTTATCCCATGACTATTGAGCTTACTTAGGAGCCTTTGATGAGGAACTACTAGTTATGTTTACTAGTAGCTTACTTAGGAGCCTTTGATGAGGATCCTACTAGTTATGTTAGCTGCTAGGATCTAGGGTTGCCAGATTTCAGGGATTCCAATTGATCTTCAGAACAGAGATGAGTTCTCCTGGAGACAATGGCTTCTCTGGAGGGTGGACTCTGTGGCATTATTCCCTGTTGAGGTCTCTCCCAGCCCCCACCCTCCACAGGTTGTTGTTGTTGTTGAGTTGCACAGTCGAGTCCGACTCTTCGCGACCCCATGGACCACATCATGCTAGGCCCTCCTGTCTTCCATTGTGCTCTGGAGTTTGCTTAATTTCATGTTTGTGCCCTCCACAGGATCTACCCTGTGGAGACAGAGTCAGGATTCAAAATGATCTAGATAGGCTGGAACAGTGGGCTGAGACAAATAAAATGAATTTCAATAGAGATAAGTGCAAAGTCCTACACTTAGGTACAAAAAATCAAAGGCACAGATATAGAATGGGAGCGACTTGACTTGACAGGAGCACATTTGAAAGGGATCTAGGTGTTATGGTTGATCACAAGCTAAACATGAGCCTGCAGTGTGATGTGGTTGTGAAGAAAGCTAATGCAATCTTAGGATGCATTAACAGAAGTATTGTGTCCAGATCATGGGAGGTGGTAGTTCCGCTCTATTTTGCTATGGTCAGGCCTCACCTGGAGTACTGTATCCAGTTTTGGACACCACATTTTAGGAAGGATGTTGAGAAGCTTGAGCGTGTCCAGAAGAGGGTGACCAGGATGGTGAGAGGGTTTGAATCCAAGTCTTATGAGGAAAGGCTGATAGAGTTGGGTATGTTTAGCCTGGGAAAGAGAAGACTTAGAGGGGACATGATTTCAGTCTACATGGAGGGCTGTCATGTAGAAGATGGAGCAGATCTATTTTCTCTTGCTCCGGACTGCAAGACTAGATCTAATGGGTGGAAATTACAAGGGAGTCGTTACCGGCTAAATATCAGGAGAAACTTCCTAACTGTAAGAGTGGTTGAGCAGTGGAACAGCCTGCCTCAGGAGGTGGTGGATGCTCCTTCGCTGGACGTTTTCAAGTGGAGACTGGACAACCATCTTTCAGGTATGTTGTAGGTATGTAGGTATGTAGAGCTATCTTTTGGCTATGCTCCTGCAGAGTGCAGGGGGTTGGACTAGATGACCTGTAAGGTCCCTTCCAACTCTTAACATTCTATGATTCTATACCCACAGATATCCAGGAATTTCCCAACCTAGAGTTGATAACCCTAGCTGTGATGGATATTCTTGGTAGTTCTTCATTGCTTCAGGCCCATCTTCTGGTGATGGTACAGTGATTTGTGCACATCCAGGTGATGCAGTGTTTCAGCTGGGAATGGAACCCTTATTGTTATATCCAGTTCTCAGATTTTGTAACTCTCTGTGATGAATTTGTTTGCAACACCTCCCCACCCCAGTCAGAATTAGTATCCTTGGGTAAATTCTGATTTTCAGTAGTTTGCCTTGATATATATCAGCTCTCACCATGAGAGAGCACATACAAACACAATGTGCATTATGTGCATTTGACCTGGTAATGTCAGCTTTAACAATGAGTAATGTGAGAATTGGGCCTCTTGATTGTTCCCAACAGACCACACTGGCTTTTTAGGGTGATGGATGAAAAGTTCTCAGCAGTAACAACATCTCCCCGCTAAGAGCTTGACATTATATTATTATCAATTAGTTCCTCTCCTTATTCATACTGTGCTGCCTGTCACTTCATTCCACCCGCTGTAAAAAAAAGGTAAGAATCCAGTTCTGCAGGTTTCTTTGTGGAACTGGCACAGACCCCATTGTTGTCAGGATTCTGCCTGGTTGTTCATGCTTATAGACATATATGCAAACGTAATTAATATCCCCTGAATTAAGCTTCAATACTCAGAGGGGAAGAAAAAAGAGCCACAGTCTGCTGCTATTCCTCTCCTACACTCCCATGGTTGTCATAATGACTATGTGAAATAATAAGACTGTTCAGAGGATCATTTAATATCCAGCCATTCCATTACAGAGCTCTGTTTGTAGCACCCTGCATGGAAGGATAATCATTGTACCTGCTGCTCTTGGACTTATCAGCAAGAATGACAATTATTGGCACCTGCAGATAGGCACCAAAGCTCATTTGAGCACCATGAAATGTCAAAGTCAATGCTGGGAGGAAGTAGAGAAACACTTACCTACCCTTCCCACTATATTTTCTCTCTGGAATCACAGGAAACCTGTCATGAAGTGAAGGGCAATAGACCCACCTCCTCTACTGTGTGATGTTGGCTTTTCTGTTGGGAAACAATGGTGTGATCAATACATTTGAGAGGAATGCAAGGACTCTTTGCCAGTTGCTGTCTTAGTTTGTTCTTTTCATAGCTTTGTCCAGTGGTTAAGGCACATAAAGGTTGATGAGTGAAGAACACCATATAATTTGTGTCTCTGGATTATTTTTGCTGTATTGCTGGAAATGAGCCAGTTGGTTCTGGTTATTGGCATACCCCAGAGTCCCTAGCTAAACCCATCTGAAATTTCACATGCCAATGCAATTTGATGATGTGATCAAGCTGTGTGAGTGACCATGTTTTGTTTTGTATGGTTGCCATATTGATCAATTGGCCAGGTTTTACCCAAAATCTGAGTATGCCGTCTGATACCCCATTGGTGTCAGGTGGCCCAGATTTCCATCTTTTATTTTAAAAAGCCGGTATCTAGGCCTCCTAGATGTGGAGATAGAAGATAAAATGTTCAGACAATTTTCTTATTTATGCCATGGAAAAAGGTCTGATCCACCTTCCCTTTGTTCTAGCCAATGGCTGTCATTGGAACATAGGGGTGTACACCAAGAAAAATTTCATTATAACTCCAGATCCAGGCTTGGGATGAGGGGGATTTTTTACCATGATTGCTTATTTTGGGGGTAAGACATCACAGATTTGTGATTCAAATCTGTGTGCTTCTGGAGTTTAGGACTGTTATTTTCAATGGGGAATATATATGTGGGTCTGGGACAGCTGTTTATAAAGACAATGACATAAAATTTGCACAGAGTCAATTCAAGAGTCACTTACAGGACAGGGAGAAGCTAAAGAGCCACAAGAAAATAATGTAAATAGTCAGATTTTGCAGTTCACACCTGGTAAGATAGACCAAGTCCAAGGTGTTCCAGATGCAGATAAAGATAATGCCAAACATAGATCTACTGTAACAGATGTTGGTTTGTGGTCAGAATTATCACATGAGGCAGTATCCTATTTGGTAGAGAGGGGTCCCTCTCAAGTTCTGCATCATTGTGGACCATTTTCAAATTCCAAGCAAGTATAAAAAAGCAGTCCAGGTTTTGTAGAAAAGCTCTTTTTTATTCAACAAAAGCAAATGGGGAAACATATAGCTGAGAGTGGCTTGTATATTCTCCCTCAAAAGGCTGGATTTATTGCTTTGTTTGTAAATGCTTTCCAAACCTTGCATATTCTTCCATAGCTTTAGCTACTGAAGGGTTTGATGACTGGCAAAACCCCATCTCATCCAAACTCATGAAAACTCAGAGAAGCATAGGAATGCCATGCTGGCCTACCTAACAAGGAAGCGAGGGCAAACGTTAACTTCCAAGCTAGAGGAACAAATAGAGGAACAGCAGTACTGGCAGCATGTCATGGAGAGAATTATTGCTATAATATGCACTCTTGTAAAATGGGGCTTACCATTCAGAGGAGACAGTGAACACTTTGGATCTCCAAATAATGGCAATTATCTTGGTCTTTTCGAACTAGTGGCAAAATTTGATCCATTTTTACTTGCTCATATCAATCGTTATGCCATTCTGGATCAGGCAATCCCTCTTATTTGTCAAAAACTATATGTGAGGCAATGGTTCAACTCATGGTAAAAAAAGTTAAGGATGCAATTCTGGCTGATGTGAGAAAGGCTGGATATTTCAGCTTTTCAGTAGATTCCACTCCTGACATTTCACATACTGATCAGTTGATTTCAATTATCAGATATGTTTCACCTGAAGATGGTTTGCCAACTGAGAGATTTTTAACTTTCCTTGAGCTAAAAGACCACTCAGGAGAAAGCATGGCTGATTTAGTGTTCAGCTATTTCACTACTGAGCTTGAATTGACTTTTGAAAATGCCGCGGGCATTCTTATGACAATGCTGCCAACATGGCTGGTAAGTACAACAGTATGCAGCAAAAAATCATCGAAAAAAGCCAATTTGCAAGATTTATTCCATGCACAGGTTACTCTTTAAATCTGGTGGGCCATTCAGCTGTGGATTGCTGCCTTGATACAGTGAACTGTTTTGGCATTATCAATGAAATGTATACCTTCTTTTCATCCTCCACAAAGAGATGGGCAGTTCTAAAATCATTTCTGCCACCTCAGTCTAAAGTACCTAATATTTGTCAGACACTAGGTGGGATGCACACGCAAAAGCCACAGAAACTGTTTTGGAAAGTTACAGTGCTATCACTGATGCCTTCAGTCATTCGTACTCTGATGTTAATGGAAAGGGAGAGACCAGGCTTCAAGCTAACAATCTTTTGCAGAAAATGGATGAACTGGAATTTGTGTTTATGCTGCATTTTTGGACCTGTGTGCTAGGTCATTTCCACAAGGTCAGCAAAGCCCTTCAGAAATCAGACCTGTTATTGAGTTCTTTTGCAAGTTTGTACAGTTCACTTCTGGATTTTTTAAGGAAAATTAGAGAATATTTTGATGAGCTTGAGAAACAAGCAAAAGCCACCTTGCCAAATGTTAACTACAAAACAAGGAAACAAAGAGTAAGGGAACGGCAAGGAAATGACAGAAGTGCACCTGATGCCTTAGATGCACTTTCTTCAAGAGATAAGAGGATAAAATCCTTTATTCCTGTATTAGATGCACTTGAAGCCAATTTAGAAAGAAGAAGTACTGTGTACAGTAATTTTGCACAATTGTTTTCCATTCTTGCTAATCTGACAGCATTTAAGCAAGAAATTCAGCAAATTGTTGAACTGTTGATGGAAGCTTACCCAGAATATATTGACCTGAAACTTATTGATGAACTTTTGCACTTTCACCAGTACGTGAGACAAAGCCATTGCCCCTTCAGATGGAAGAAAGAGTCAGACAACCAAGGGTTGATGAAACTAAGGCCACTTTATTTAACATATTGAAAGTAATGGCAAGGGCAAACATAAACAGTGGCATGGTCAAGGCCTGGTGTCACTTTGACCCCATTCTTAAAGTTGCTTGCAAACCCAGCCGAGCCAATGGCTGAAGTCAGACTGGCAATTTGCCCCGGTAGGGATCCGTTTCAGCGACGCTTCAAACCCACAGTAAACAGGGTGTTCACACAGGCACATCTGCCTGGCATCCCCCACCCGTAGCCAACCGGTGCTGTTCCGCTTCACTGCCATGTTAAAAAGATACCTCATGTAACCGGTAGCAAATCCCGAAAGCGCATGTGTCCCACGTTTCCCCACTTCTGGGAAGTCTGAACGCTCCGCTGGGAGCAACCCACATTGGGCAGAAGGCAGCAGCGGTATGATTGGCCGTGCTCCGCTCTACTGTCCAATGCGGTGCCGGTGCTGTGGGATCCTCCCCCAATCGGCAAAATGCATTTATGCACATGAGCGTGTATGCGCATGAGTGCTCATGTGCACATACACCCATACACCCACAGCCAAACTAATGGGGAAACGCCGTTTACAGCCGCACCTCCGGAGCAGCAGTCTGAATGCTCCCGCACGGCTCTGCCCAGTATGCTCTGGCAGCAGCCCAGGCTGTGTGAATGGCTTTTTTGCCATGACTGGCTCCCAGAGCAAATTGCCAGTCTGTCCTCAGCCAATGATTGGGATGTGCCTTGAGGAGCCCTCCAACACCACCGCATGGCCAGTGCAGAGACTCCGTCATGGCCACCCCCAGAGGCAATCTGCAAGCCTCATCCCTGGCCGCACGGCTGCAGTGTTGATCCCGCAGTCCCCTGGGAGTTGTGAGGTCTGTGGTCTAATGTTGCGTACTAACATGTGCTATGATTCAACAAATAAGAAAAGGTATTCCATTAGATCTTTCTTTAATTGCAACTCAGAGGGTGTTATCTATTGTATCATCTGTTGTTGTCAAAAGAAGTACATCGGTTGTACGTCAAGACCACTGAAAACCAGGATCACAGAGCACCAGAGTTGCATTCAACGAAAAAGGAAAGGAGCACCCCTGACTGATCATTTTGCTTTAACAGGACATTCTGATAGAGACTTTTCTTTTTGTGCCCTGGAGTCGGTTCGACCTTGTAACAATCTGCAGCATTTGAAAACAAGGGAATTGTTTTGGATTCATGCCCTTAATACTGCTACACCATATGGTTTGAACGAACAAGTTGATTGGTGTGTAATATGATTTTTAAACAGTATTTTTATGTATGATTTAACACCTTGCTAGATATCTGTTATGTTCCTTTAAATGGTTTTTGCTTTGTCACACTTTATGTATAAGTGCAATCATATGACTAGTTGCAGGCACCTGTAAGGAGTTTAGTATCCTTTTAAGGATTGTATAACCCTGATTCTACTATATAGGTCCAACATTCTTTTGACCAACACTGCTTTTAATTGAAGGAATATTTTATGGAACAATTGGCCATACAATCTTTGAAAAAATATATAGTTGACCAGAGGTGATTATTTTTTCTTTTTTTCTTTTTTCATTTCCAGTAATTAGCTGCTTAATATTTGTAGAATGCATTGATTTATACAATTTTATTGTTCTAGAGGAGCACCACTGGACATGTGATTGTACTGGAGGCCTCATTTGCAATTTTGCATTTTTCTCCCTTGCCCAGTGGTTAAACTTTGTAAGTAAGTTATTGGTTGTTGTTTGATAATATTTTTACAATTTATTGGTTAGCTGCATTATATGTGTTTAATTTTTTATTTCTTTTATCTTTACAGCCTTTGTTTTCTGGTCTTTATTGATTTCAAACTTTATGTAGGGTTGTATGCATTTCTGTTTATATAATAGCCAATGTGTTCCATATGCATTTTGTATTAGACCTCTGAAGAAGGCCTGTTAAGGCCGAAACGCGTCAGGTCTATTTTATCAGACCTTGTATATTTTCACAATTCTTTATGGGGTATGAATGGGCCCCTATACAATGTTTTAATCTGTGTTTAATAAATACATGTATGTTTTCGTATGTTTTTTAAGTGGATTTTAAATTTGGCCCTTTTTTGTTTTGGACTAACCTTTTCAGGTACTGAATGGATGAAACTAAGGCCACTTTATTTAACATATTGAAAGTAATGGCAAGGGTAAACATAAACAGCGGCATGGTCAAGGCCTGATGCCGCTTTGACCCCATCCTTACCATATAACAGGCAAACCACCAAGGCCCCATGTTGGAGCCAACTGTAAGTTGCTTGCAAACCCAGCTGAGCCCAGTGATGGGGATGTGCCTTGAGGAGCCCTCCAACACCACTGCATGGCCAGCGCAGAGGGTCCATTGTGGCCATCCACAGAGGCAGTCTGCAAGCCTCATCTCTGGCCACACGGCCGCAGGGTTGGTCCCACAGACTCCTATACACTCCCACGGGGCTATTGATTGGTGTTTACGTAGCTGCATGAACTTTATCTAAACCTAATTCTGCCACTGCAAGGGCCAAGCCTCTGCTTAGGCCCCTGTGCCCACTCAAATACCTAGAACTAGTCTAAGCCCTTGCTGCAAATCCTGAAGGAAAACGTCATTTCCATTCTCGGAAAGGTGAATGCCATCACCCCTGTACATGTCCGGTCAAGCAAGCTGAATCTGGGGCTGAGGCAAGTAGTGACCCAGCCCAACCTTTAAAATATTTCAGAGCTCCCCATTGGCCTTACACCGAGCTTCTCTATCTCCTTGGGATCCCAAACACTACACCATACTAGGCGTGGAATCATGGCCAACCACACAATTACTGTGGCTGGCCAATGGTGCTGAATGAATCTCAGGTCATCCCAGGCTTGTAACACTAGGGCCTTCCCCTTCAGGAATCCCAAGTTGTTACCTCCCAGATAAATGACCAAAACATGTGGCAGCAAGGTGGAACTGTCTCCAAACAGAAGAGGGAGGAGGCCCGGCCAGTGTAGGCCCCGGCACCCCTTCCACTCCACCGTAGCCCACTGACTGAGGCCAACCTGTGAGCCAATGGCCGACCAATTGGCCTGATGAGCCCCCCAAAAGATGTAGCTGTGTCCGGAGATGAGAATCTGTCTCCTGCCACAAAACACAGCACCTAAGAAGAGATAACAGTGAATTCCGGAACCCAACATTGCAAACAGCAACTCATAATACAGCAAGAGGGTGCACATAACTTTTATAAGCAGCTGATCACCACCTGCCCACCTGCTGAATGTCAACAGTGGGATAGTCTAAAACTGCTGCTGTGGATGCTGCACCGATTCTGAATGAGTGAGTGCCAAACTTCACTCCAGAAAGGCCCAACAACTTCAAAGCCTGGGCTGTAACAGCCCAAAACTGGTGCTTTGTCAGTGGGCTCTTATCTGCATGTATAAAAAGGTACACATCCAAGTCTTGTATTGAGACAAAGCCAATACAGGGCAGAGCCCAGGATCGGAACAGACACCTAACTTAACCACTGACCCTTTATGTCACTGGTCAGTTTTGGAGTCCCTAATAGTGACGTGTGCCTCCTTCCCTTTAAATTGGAGGTCCCGGTTGTGCAATGCCCTGCCCGACTGGTCAGTCTTGGACAGTGCTACCAGTTCGTTTACTCTAAGCGCTCCAAAGAATGCCACCAGCGAAGCTGCATGGAAAAGGCAGGCCTCATACCAGGAATTACAAACTCTGGACCAGGTTGCTTGCAACCCTTTGAGCACTGCCAGTGAAATAGGATGCCTCTGGTCCTTCAAAGCCCCCTTTTCCTGTGTCCAACCCTCCAACATCTTTCTAATATGAAAGTCACCAGTGACTTCCGAAAAACCTAGAGCCTTGCTAGCAAATGCTAGGGCAGAAAGATGTCTCCGTATGGAGCTAACAGCCAAACCTGCCTCCTTCAAGGAAACAGAATAATGGATCAGCAGCTCCACCGTAATGGGTCAAACCTTGGGATAACCCTCCTGCTTCCTAAATCCTTCGAATTGGCGAACTGACCATCCATACCCTCTTCATGTGCTAGAGGCAATGGCAAGGCCTATTGCCCTGCAAGCCTCAGCCCTCCAACCTTCCATAGCTTCGGGGGCATCCTTGCCGGCTGAAGATCGGCATCTGGAGCAAGCTAATGAAACCTCGCCATCTGTTTGCGAGAGAGAGTGTCAGCTACCCGATTATCCACCCCTGGCACATGCCTAGCCAGAAACAGTGTATTGAGTCACAGGCATCGCAGTATAAATGCACGAACCAAGCACATCACCCTGGGTGATTTGGATGTGAGGGAATTGATGACATGGACCACCACCAAATTATCGCACCAGAAGTGCACCGTGCGATCTGCCAACTCATTCCCCCATAGTCAAACCACCACTAGAATGGGGAAGAACTCCAAATATGTCAGGTCCCTAGTAAACCTGGCAGAAATCCAGTCCTCAGGCCATTCCTCTGTGCACCAATGTCCGTGGAAATAAACCCCAAAGCCCTGGGACCCCACAGTGTCTGACATGACCTGCAGCTCAGCTTCGAGCTTTACGTCCTCCCACCAAAAAGAAACTCCATTAAATGAAGTCAAGAAATCCTGCCAAACCCTGAGGTTAGCCCTCATTGCACAGTTAACATGCACTCTGTGGTGCGGCAGGTGAAGGTCTGCCATAGCATCACATAGCCTGCACAAAAAGGCCCGACCAGGGGCAATCACTTTACAAGCAAAATAAAGATGCCCCACCAGCTATTGGATTTCCTGTAAGGTTGCCTTCCTTCGTGTCAAAAATGTCCAAATGCGGTCCTGCAAGTCCACAATTTTTTCCATAGGCAGTTGGGATATCTGAGCCACTGTATCCAGTTCCACTCCCAGAAAAACTAACCTCTGCACTAGGCCTTCAGTCTTTTCATGGACCAAAGGAACCCCCAGCTCTGCAGCCAAATTCTGAAACCCTTCTAGGAGCTGAGCGCATCTATCTGTTCCTTGAGGCCCCCCCCCCAAGGAAATCATCTAAATAATGTCCAACATCCTGAATGCCCATCTTAACATGCAGAGCCCATTCCAGAAAGGAACTGAAGTGCTCAAATGCGGCACATGACACAGAACATCCCATGGGCAAAGCCCTATCCATGAAGAACTGGCCATCAAAAGAGAAACCCAAAAGCTTGAAATCATCTGGATGCATGGGGAGGATGCGAAACA
This sequence comes from Gekko gecko, assembly GCA_029375565.1. Lineage (NCBI taxonomy): Eukaryota > Metazoa > Chordata > Lepidosauria > Squamata > Gekkonidae > Gekko > Gekko gecko. Next base: position 145,807,800 of record JAPDNY010000006.1, read on the forward strand.
GACTTAATATTGCACTTTGCCAACTCCACTCATTGACTACGGTGCTGTACAACACAAACTGCTTGGTCAAATGAGGTGTACCTCACCGTGCACAAATAATCTCAAATGGCATAATTAACTGATTCACTTCGCAGATATGAAAGGTGGTGAATCAAGCGAAATTCACCAGCTGCCTTTTTAGGCACAATCCCCAGAGGTGAAACTCTCAAATTAGGAAGCGGTGGCAAAGAAAATGGGCCCCAAACATGGCCCTCCTCCAATTCCTTGTCAATCTTTTCCCTCACCACCGACTCTATGCCCTTAGAGGCCATAAATGGGGCCCTAGTTCCTTGAAAAGTTATATGAAAACCAATAGTAAAGCCCTCTAACAAATAAACTCTGTCATCCTCCTTAGGGTACCTCCGCAGCCAGGCTTCACGTGCCTTCAGATTTATTGGGCTGGGGCCCTTTACCAGCGGAGGAGGAGGAACTACCCCCACCTCTCTGCCAGTGACTCCTACAGGGCCTTCCTCGAGGACACAGAGAATGAGCGAGATCCCCCACATACCAGGCACTCGTGCCTGTATGGGTATGACTTCCTATTGCAGACCCCCTGGGACCCAAACTCCCAACAGAGAAAATGGGGTTGAACCACCTGCCCTATGGCACCATGGGAAGCAGCAGCTCCTTGCAAATGCTGCACTGTGTGCCCACTATGTGAGCATTCAACCAAAGATTGACAGGGCATGGACATAATTTGGAGCCAAAGATGAGGATGCAGCGACTTCAAGCAGCAAGCGGCAACAGCGGCGATGGCAGCAGCAGCGGCAGGCAGAAGCAACGCTGAAGACTGATCCTGGCGGTGGGCGGAACTACGAGGCGCAGGCAGCGTGACGGTGCGGCGCGGCGGAGCCTCTGGGACGTTAGCCGGAAGCCGGAGCCTACACGGGGCCTGTGCGTCAAAGACGGGCCTGCCGCGGGGAGCCTCCTGGCCCAGGAAAGAAGATCCCAGGGGCCCCAGGACATCAAAGGCTGAAGCGCAGCCGTCTGAAGCCCCGCCAGAACAAGAAAGACAAAGAAGAAGCCCTGCTCGGGTGTTGGTAGGAGGTCCCTTCCCAATATGATTGTGGCCCTAGTTAGGCAAGGATAAATTGTGTAAACCGCTCTGAGTTAATAATCTGTGTTGTGTTGTGCTCTGGCTACATAGTCTCTCCTGCTCTGCACAATACCAAAGCGAGGGGGTAGCCCAGGGAAGCAAGGAAAGGCCAGACCCTTGGGTTGCCAACTTTCCAGGGATCTCCCAAAGACTGGGATTCTATCTCCAAATAGGGAGATTTGGCCAGAGGGGTCTCACTCTCCCCCTAAAAAGGCAGTGACAATTCAGTGAGTCATGGCAGCGAATTTAAGGAGTGAGATATGAGCATGGGACGAGGGTGGGAGGCAAACAGCTGACTGGTAAACTGGAGCCTGTTTTGCCACAGTAGGCAACCAAGCTTGGTTCAGACAAAGGAAGGAAACCCTTTGCAGGCCTTTGTGAGGAACTCATTGGGGCCAGTCCTGAGTCTAGGGTTGCCAGCTCCAGGTAGGGAGATTCCTGGAGATTTTCTGGTAGCAACTATGGAAGCCAGGGTTTGGGGAGGGGAGAGGCCTCTGCTGAACAGAATGCCATACAGCCCACCTTCCAAAGCAGTTATTTTCTCCCGGGGGGGGGGGGAGATCTGTTGTCTGGAGTTCAGTTGTGATACCTGGTGATCTTCAGGCTCCACCTGGAGGTTGGCTGCCCTAGGCGTTGCAGTCAGTGCTTCAGAGCAGGGTCTACTAGATCCAGGTTCTTGCTGTAGAAGCTGAGTGGGTGATTTTAGACCGGTCACAGACTTTCAGCCTAACCTACCTCACAGGGTTGTTGTGCAAATCAAAAGGGGGAGAAGAGAATGATGTAAGCTGCTTTGACCCCCATTGCATTCCTCCTGGGAAACCATTGTTGCCAATCTCCAGGTGAGGGCTGGAGACCACTCAGAATTACAACTGCTCTCCAGATGGCAGAGATCAGTTCCCCTGGAGAAAATGGTGGACTCTGTAGCAATCAGGGCTTCAGAGCACGAGAGAAGCTGCAGGTGTGTATGTGGGGGAAATGGAAAGCTGAAGAGAGAGGGGGAAATAAAGGTAGGCTGATGATTGGCTGGAAAGGAGATAGGGTTGCCAACTTGAGGTGGGAAATTCCTGGAGATTTGAGGGATGGAACCTGGAGAGGGTGAGGTTTGAGGAGAAGTGGGATCTCAGACAGGTACAATGCCATAGACTCCACCTTCCCAACCATCCATTCCCTCCTGGGGAACCACTGTTGCTAATCTCAGGAGAGGGGTGGAAATTACAACTGATCTCCAAGAGGGAGGGGGGAGGAGATGGAAAGCTGAAATCAGAGGGGCAGATAATGGCAGGTTGATGCTTGGCTGGGAAGGAGATAGGGTTGCCAACTCCAGGTTGGGAAATTCATGGCAATTTGAGGGGTGGAGCCTTGAGAGGGTGAGATTTGGAGGGCTGGGACCTCAGACAGGTACAATGCAATAGACTCCACCATCCAGACCAGCCATTTCTTCCTGGGTAATAATTGTTGCCAATCTCCAGGTGAGGGCTGGAGATCACTGAAAATTACAACTGCTCTTCAGGTAGCAGAGATCAGTTCCTCTGGAGAAAATGGTGGACTCTGTGTCATTATACCCTGCTGAGGTCTCCACAGCACATTGACGCTGAGTGCCCAAGGCCTTGGCACTCTCCCAGAGCCTCTTTCTAGAGCTCGTTGTATTTATTTCCACAATGGGCCTTATTCCTAGTTAAAATATATTACAGAACACAAAAATTGCAATGAAAATGTGGATCAGATTATGAGAAACCTGCCTAGGGCCTGGAATGACAGCCTTCAAAGTAGAATGACAGTTCCTGGGCCCAGATAAAATGGTCTGGGATTGTAATGACAACCCCCAGGGTGAAATGATGGCCTCTGGGACTGGAATCAGTGCTCTGGGTGCTGTCATTCTAAAGCAGTTTATATGGCCCCAAGGACTGTCATTCCATTCTGTGTGTTGTCATTTCAGTCCCAGAGCAGCCATTTTCTCCCAGGGAACTGATCTCTGTAGTCTGGAGATCAGTTATAATTTTGGGAGATTGCTGGCTGCACCTCAAGGCTGGCAACCATAGGCTTAGTCCTGGTAGTGCAACTACTACAAATAGGCTGACAATTTGATAACATTACTATTGCAAAGCAGAATTTATCAGTAGCCGCTGTATGATCCAGGCCCAATGCTTATATTCTGGGCTCTTGGAACAGGCTTTGAGGGAACATTCAGAGGTAGAGGGTTTCTTAGATCTCAAGGGAATGTAGAAATCATTAGTTTGCAATTGTCTGGCAGATGTTTTCTCAGAACACTTTTTACAGAATAAGGAGTGTACCTGTTTATTAACACTTTTCAAACTGTTATATTTAGTTATTATTATTCCCTCATCTCTTTTCCACATGGTAACACATCTATCAGTAGTTGAGTCCATTAAAACTTGTTGTTAGGGCCCAGATTAGGGAATTCTTGTCTGTTACTAATACTGGCTTCAGGACTTTGGGAGAACTGGGCAATGCACCTCTAACCTGAAAGAAGTGGGCTTTTCAGAAATGCGGATTCTAAGGGCCAATCTGCATTTAGCATTTGCTCTGTTGTTTTACCAAACCCACACTGGAACAGAAAAAGATGCAGTTCAAAACCACATTCAACTATCCTGGGCCAACACTGTAGTGACTGCAGAGCCACCCCTGAATGGCCATCAAACGATCATAAATCTATGCAGACAGCCACCATAAAAGCAGAAATCAAAGGAAGTGAAAGCAGCATGCAGTCTGGACACTGCCATAAAATGCAACACTCAATCAAAGTGAAAGTGGCATGCAATGTAGATGGGAATTTCTGTTCCAGTGTGAGTTTGGTAAGACAGCGGAGCAAATGCTAGATGCAGATCAGGCCTTAGTTACTCTGTTTACACTGAGAATAAGAGTTGGTGAGGTCTCTGTTAGTCTTGGAGCTCCATAAAATTTCTAAACTACAGTTCTCTGGAGCATGTCAAGCAAGTTCAGTTCAGTTCAGTTAACCTTTATTGGCATAAATGTCAAGCAAGTATCAAGCCCACTTCTCCGAGTTTTCTTGTTAGATGAAAAAAACAAGAGACAAGCAAGTTACATTTTCACTGAGGAGCCTGCATGTCTACTTCCTCTAACAGTAGTATCTTTTACAATACTCCCTTGTAGTTGTCTCTATATCATTCTATTTTACTAACAACCATGTGGCATATCCCTCCAAAGATTTAATGCTTAACCTTGGTCCTCACTGTAGGTGGGAAGTGGGAACACAGATTACCAACTACTGCCACATGTTTTTTGTAACTTGTATTATCACAAACATGATGCGTCCCCCCACCCCACCCCACAACTTATGCACCATAAATGTCAGGGTCGTCACCAAGTGGTTACACCTCCCTTCATTTCATACATGGGTACAGGTTCATCTTTGTTAGTGAATCATGTTGGCAATTAAGATCACCAGGTGTCCACTATTGACCCAGACAGTCCAATATTTTCACAGACTATCCAGGGGGAAAACATTTGTCTGATATTTTTCAGCTTTACCCAAATAGCCAGTGAAAATACTGGACCATCCAGGTCAACTGGCAACCTTACCAAGCCCAAACAGTATGAAACACACTGCTTGGGCTTGGAGGAGGCAGTGCCAAGCCCAGGCACAAAGCTAGCAGCAGCCACTGCTGCTTTGTGCTTGGGCTAGGTGCTCCTCTCAACTCAAACAGCATGCTTCACATGGTTGGCTCTGGGAGGAGACAGAACTGAGCATTGATGTGTTTGGTATTTTTTTAAAAAAATTATCTGAGCAACCCTACTGGTGATGATGAATGAGGAAGGTAAACTATTGTGATACATTGCTAGAGAACTCTTCCAAATAACATTTTATCTACCCTGCTTTTCCTTGTTTTGTCTTCCCTGCTTTCAGATTTCACAAAACCAGTGACTGTATACATTTTTGAAAGATTTATATGCTTGCAGTTTTCATGAGGCATTTTATTTTGTTTTTACTGAAGTCGTTGTGTGTTAGAATTTGTTTCTTTACTATAAAACAATATTCTGATATTATGTTCCTACACTGTATGATAGGGCAAGTGTATAGATCCCTTCCAGTCTGGGTTTCATCCAGGCCACAGGATGGAGATGGCACTGGTCGCCCTCATGGACAACCTCCAAAGGCATCTGGATCGGGGCGGATTGGCAGTGCTGTTGTCATTGGACTTGTTGGCAGCATTCGACATGGTTGACTATCAGTTACGGATCCACCACCTCACTGACACTGGAGTCCAGGGGTCTGCCTTGCAATGGCTTGTCTCCTTCCTTCAGGATTGGGGACAAAGGGTGGCACCAGGGGAACAGCTATCCTGAAGGCACCCACTGAATTGTGGAGTGCCCCAAGGGGCAGTGCTTTTCCCGATGCTTTTTAATATCTATATGTGCCCCCTTGCCCAGATTGCCCAGAGGCATGGGCTGGGATGTCACCAGTATGTGGATGACGCCCAGTTCTATCTGTTGTTGGGTGGCCAGCCCGACTCAAAACCAAAAGATCTGGATCGGGCATTACAAGCCATGGCTGGATGGCTTAGACTGAGCCGATTGAAATTGAATCTGATGAAGATGGAGGTCCTGTGCCTAAGCCGAGGCAGTCTGAGGGTAGAGATCCCACTCCCAATCTTTGATGGGGCTCCGTTGGTGCCAGCGCCAGAGGTTAGGAGTTTGGGAGTGCTCTTAGATGTCTCCTTAACAATGGAGGCCCAGGTAGCAGCCACTGACAAGTCAGACTTTTACCACCTTCAGCTGATTAGGCAGCTGGTTCCCTTCCTCAAACACAACAACTTGGCAACAGTGATCCATGCAATGGTTACCTCACTGCTGTAATGCTCTCTACATGGGGCTGCCCTTGTCTCTGGAAGCTACAGCTAGTACAAAACCCTGCTGCCATGCTTTTGATGGGCTTCCTTATGTGGGAGGACATCCAGCCTGTGCTGGAAGCACTGTGCTGGCTGCTGATAGCATACCAAATTTGCTTCAAGGTGCTGGTTCTTACCTTTAAAGCCCTTTATGGTCAGGGGCCTACATACCTGAGGGACTGCCTTTCCCCACATGTTCCCCAGAGAGCACTGCATTCAGGATCCCAAAACTGACTGGCCCTCCCGGGTCCCAAAAACGCCAGGCTGGCCATAACCAGGGCCAGGGCCTTTTTGGTGGCAGCTCTGTACTGATGAAATGAGCTCCCAGAAGAGATCAGAGCCCTGTGGGACCTTTTACAGTTCCACAGGACCTGCAAGATGAAGTTCTTCCACCAGGCCTTCAACTAAGGAGCTGCCTCCAATAACTGACAGGTAGACAGCCCTGTCCTTTAGTTTTACCATCAACAGCATGTGCCTGCTGCATAAATAAATAAATAGACCAATGAACGGATTATCAAGACAGACCACCGAATATACCAACATGATTCTTGCCACCATCACTCAGCAATAATACTAGTATTAGATCTACCGTGGCTAGCAGTTTACGATGCTGGATTGTTTTAGAAGGTTTTATAATTGTTTATAATTGTTATTTATAACAATTTTAATCTTATATGTGTTTTAATCTTATATGTAAGCTGCCTTGAACCTGCTCTGGTGAGAAGGATGGGGTATAAATTGAAATAAATAAATAAATATATAAACTTAATTTTAATGTGTAAAGTGATTTTTTCGTGGAATTCCCCCCCCCCAAATCATTTTGGTTTTTTATTTAGCAGAGGTGATTCACATATATGCACAACGGAAGCAACTTTTGAAAATAAGAAGTAGGAAAATTCAGAACTGAGTGCATAATGCATCTAGAGAATCTGCATGCATAATTTAATTTCACACAATAACTTCCTATCCAACTTCAGTAAAGAAAGAGCCAGGAAGAAGTGACAAAGTGCTGCAGTAATGCACACTGGGATAAACAGCATTCCATAGCAACAGAAAGAGCCAATAATTAGGGGTGGAATACTACAAAACCAGCCACAGTTGCCTGTACAACAGCATTCTGGCGCTCTGTAGAAGCAAGCAAACTTCCCCATTTCCCCCACAATGCTAAACTGGTTATCTGCATTCACTGTTAAGAATAAGGTAGACTCAGACCCAGTCATTATTGCATTAGTGCAGTGTCCATCCTTCTGAGAGGTATTGTATTGTGTATTTAGGGCACAGGGAGCAAAAGGTCACAGAGCATGGGCAGCTGGTAAAGTTGCTCCTGCATTAACTGCTGTGAGAGCCCCACTCTCTCGATCAGTGTGGCGGGCCCAAAGCTTGACTGACAGAACTGCTAATTTCTCTGTAAGCCTCAAACAGAGAAATAAAGCATCAAAAGCAGCAGCAGGAGGATGAGCTACTAAAGAGCACAGAGGGGAAGAAGAACCCCTGCATTTCTTTAACATTTTGGACTTGCTGTTTGTTTTGTGTTACTGGGTACCATTTGTTAGGACTTGCCTTTGTCCAAAGTGTCCTGAAGGGCACTGAAGATCCTGTCTCCGTAAATATCGTTGTGACCACAGCAATTATGATTCAGTTATACCTCTAGCTGTAAAGCAGGTTTATGCTAAATCGGGTTGCCAACCTCCAGGTGAAGGCTGGAGCTCTCCTGGAATTGTAATTCAACTACAGAGACCCGTTCCCCTGGAGAAAATGGCAGCTTTGGAGGGTGAACTTGATGGTATCATGCCCCTCTGAGGTCCCTCCCCTTACTAAAATCCCCCTCCCCAGGCTTCACCCCCAAAGTTTCAGGAATTTCCCAGTCCATAGTTGGCAACCCTAAAATATTTATTACCTTGAAACCTATAATGCAGGGAGTGTTTTCTTTTTGAAGTGATTTTATAGTTGCTTTCCAAGCCACAAAGCTGCTGTGATTTATTACTGGCTTTAACCCTCCCACAACTCTCCAATTGGAAAAGATAATTTAGGAGAGGGACGTAGCCAGGGTTCTTCTGGGTTACATAAGGGCGGTTTATTACAGGGACCCTTGGTGTGTATGTCTATGCTTGCTCTAAGGGCTTCAGGTTTTGTCCCCTCTCAGTTCTCTCTCAGATTACAGCCTGTTAACTTTGTGTCATAGAATTCAAGGGGAACCACTAAGAACTATGCCAGCCCCTCTGTCTGCATACCCCCACCCCTGTGCTTACATAACTGTTCTCTGGGCAATAAACCCACAGACATGTATATAGCTTATCTTTTAATGTTCAGTATTCATTAGGAGCGTAAAATAATATTTGAGACTGATATCAACCAAGAAAAAAGAATGGTCCTAGTGGCTTTTGAAAGTCTTGGCTACATACCCTTCTTTTTTCTTGGTTGATGTCTGTACCAGAAATTATTTTATGCTCCTAACGAAGACTGAGCATCCAAAGGTAGCCAAGACTTTCAAGAGCCATCAGGGCCCTCTGACAGGATTCCTTCTGTGCTCTGCTCTTCACACTGCATTTGGCTCCCCCTCGCATTCAGAAGCACAAACACAAGAAGCTTGATTAGAACAGGTATGCCGCTACTCTCCTCCAGTGGCACCTTTCCTGATTCTATGGACCCCAAAGGTGATCTTGGCCCTGAGAATTTTTACCTCTTAGTCACCCCTTTCAGCAGTCTTGAAGCTACTCTATCAAACATTTAATACTTTTTGAATTTTCAAAGAAGAAAAGAAGGATCACCTTCCCTTCGTCTCCCCACAACCGACACCCTGTGAGGTAGGTGGGGCTGAGAGAGCTCTGAGCCCCCCAAGGTCACCCTGCTGGCTGCATGTGGAGAAAAGGGGAATCAAACCCATTTCTCCGGATTAGAGTCCACTGATCTTTAACCACTACATCACTATACTTTTTAATCATCATTTAAAATAAGTGAAAAGAATGTTGATGTATTTGTTAGGAACACAGTGTATCCATTAGGAAAATGATTGGTTTCTCTGCTCCCCCAGCATTGTTATCACAGATTATTGTAGTTAAATTTGTTCTGGTTTCTAATTTGGTGATAAGGAGATGGCAATCACACCACCAACAACAATGCCATCACAACACTACCAAAATGCAATAATAACACCACAACTAACAACAAAACAAGCAGAATATACAGAATACAGAGGAACACAATTGATCTTGCCATGATGCTGTTTGGTAGTTCTTTAAAACAGAACATCTAAGAATGTAGATATTGACCTGATCATGTGATATGACATGATACTAAATGACAAAGTGGAAAGCTTCCCCTGTCAGATACAAGTAAAAATAGCTGTTCCTACTCCTACTTGAAAAAAGAGGCTTTGACTATTGAAAGCTTATATCCTGGAAATCTTGTTGGTGTCTAAAGTGCTACTGAATTTAAATCTTCTACTGCAGACCAACATGACTAGCAACCTAAAATTATCTCCATGGTGGTTCTCTGCCCCACAAGAGCAGCATTTCAGGGGGCCTTTTGGGCTACAACAAGAGGGAAAATGAGAGAAAGTCAAGCTCTGCTGACAGAAATCCCTTCTATCAGCAGAAATTACGTCAGGATTCAAGCCTGTAGGACTTACTTCTGAGTAAGATTTATTGAGCTGAAAAGATCGGTTTGCCATCATAAGCTATATTTTCTCCATATGTTTTTGTTTAAGATCATGGCTGTTTTAGGCATTTATTTTTCTGTGCACATTTTTCAGCTTCTATGCTCACATGACACAACCACAAGAGATCTTTTTTGCTTCTGGATGTCATGAACATCTCAACATTAAAGATTGTTTTACAACCCACCCATCAAGGATACTGTCTGATTGCTCTGTTAACAACTGCCCATGCTTGACTTGTGGCAGAAATTGGTGGTTTGATTTTTTTTTTAAAAAAGAACATTGAACTAAAGGAAGATTAATGGAAAAATCAATACATGTGGTGTAATTCCATGTCGTTAATACATACAATATTGTAAAGAACAAAATAATAGAAAAGCAGGGAAGTAAAAAGACAGTAATTGATGGATTACCTTTGATTTTCTTGAGAGAGAATAATTGTGTGTGTGAGTCTGAGATGAGGCACTTAGTGAGCTGACATCATGTTCTGTAACTCTCCCATCCATTTAGTCATGAAAATCACTGTTTTCTGAACACCTACAAAACTACAGTAAGTGGAGCTGTGTCTTCCTTGTCAAACATCTGAGAGAAGCTGAGATGCAAAAAGGGAGCAAATTCTACTTCTTATAGAGAAAACATATTACTGTTACCTATATTCCTGCCACCTGTAGGGCTTGTTGGGGGGGGGGCACAGCCATGCTTGGAGGTCCCCAGGTTTTCAGAGAAGGCTTTTAAGTTGGCCTTGGAGAGATCTTTACTTATGGCCTCGGAGACCTCCTGTCAGCCTAGAGAAGTCAGAGTGCTGACACCTCAAGATCTTTGTTAACACATGAGGGAAGAAATAGTTATGTTCAAGGGTATGGTCTTTCCCGCATTTGCCTGCTACTCCGGATTTTCTCAGTGTTTGAGTCAAGGTGATTTAAGTTCACAGCAAAACAACATCACCCTCCCCCCAACCTGGGGCAAGAGTGGGCTGAAATCGGGCCAACCATTGAAGAGAGGTAACGTAATGAAGAATGGGGAAAAAACCTTGAATAAAAAGAAGGTTGAATTCAATTTTAGTGCAGAAGGGAAGGCGGAACGGAATAAAAAGGACGTGGAATTTGGTTTTAGTGCAGAATTGCTTGGAGGAGGAGAAGCTTGGATTTGTACCCCACCCTTCACTACCCAAAGGTGTCCCAGAGCGGCTTACAATCTCCTTTCCCTTCCCTTCCCCACAACAGACACCCTGTGAGGTAGCTGGGGCTGAGAGAGCTCTCCCAAGAACTGCCCTTGAGAGAACAGCTTTGAAAGAATTTATGACTGAACCAAAGTCACACCAGCAGCTGCATGTGGAGGAGTGGGGAATAAAACCTGGTTCTCCCAGACTGGATTAAAAGAAGAGTGCAGAAGGGTCCTATGTATCCTGTGTCAGCACCTCCTGGCCTCTACTAGTGCTGTCTGTTGCTCTTCTGGGTAGAGGAGGGAAAGTATTTGGGGAAATTGCCACGATATCACTTCTGGCATGACTGGAAAATGATATCATTGTGTCAGGCAAATGTTAGAGCATTGCCCATGTGCAGTAACATCACTTCTGGGTTACATCAGGTGTGATGTCACTGTTTTGCCATTGAGCCCCTTGGTAAGTCCTAGATCAAAGGAACAGTCAGTTCCTTCTTTGTGCAGTCTTGATGTGTTTCCTGGCAGAAGCAAAGTTGTCTGCAAGCTGTTGCCAGGAGCCTTGAACTCTTCTGTGGGAGATCCTTGTTATCTGCATGTGTCAGTTCCTTCCTACTAAACCCTTTGAGCTACGGCATTACATATAGTAGACAAGGTGCTATCCTTCTGGGGCAGAAATTCTAGCAGCATTTTTTTACCTTGTGTGCAAGAGAAGCCATGGGGTGGGTTAAATCATGTCATGGTGTCCTACCATTTGTATGGAACACACTAATGGTAGATAATGCGGGGGCATCACCAGGAGCAATACCTTACAGAGGTAAAGTGGGTAGCAACCAGAGACAGGGCATTTTCAGTTATGGCTTTTGGAATGCCTTCCTCCTTGAGGCTTTCCTGGCACTTACTTTACTCTCCATAAGGCACAGGGTCAACATATTTCTCTTTACCGAGACTTTTAATTAAGAGGCTCCATCTTTTTAAGTTGTTTCATGGTCTGCTTCTAGCCTGAGAACTGGTTTATCAGCATAATTTTACATTGCTCTGTCTTATGTACTTTTATACCGTGACTTGCTTTTTTGACTGTTTTTATTGGCATGTTTTTATTGATTTTGTTTTTATTGGTGTTTTTATTGTTTCTATTTCTGTTTGCTTAGACCTGTTTTCCTGTTTTAACTGTGAATTGCCTTGACATTGTTGCTGGGGGAGTATGGGATAACTAATTATACTGTTGTAAACTTTAGCTATTACTGTCTTACTTGGATCATAGTGGTGTCCTGTCTGACAAGTTCTTTTTAGTTCCAGCACTTGAATACTTGGGTTAACTGAATATTGCCACATCACTTTGGACAATAAGATGCCAGTGTCACATTTGGGCAATGAAGATGAATGCACCAATGTGGAAATGTTTTTAGTTACCGCTACATCACTGTTCCCTCTAAGCTGAGTTAGTGTGAGCTAGCTCACAGTTTTTTAGCCTCCGGCTCACACATTTTTGTCTTAGCTCAGGAAGGATGGCTCCAGAGCAAACTAATTTATGCAGTAGCCGAATCCCTCGCTCTCAACTTTAATGCCAGTAGCTCACAAAGTAGAATTTTTGCTCACAAGACTCCACAGCTTAGAGGGAACATTGCTCTACACAATATGTGAGGGTGCTATGCTTGGAATGAGGCACTCTTATCTGTGCCTATGATTGGATAATTCCGTGACAAAGCACTTTATAGACTGACTATTTGAATTTCATGATAATGAGAATATTTATTGATCTTGCTCCAACGCTTTGTCTCATTGATTTCCAATGGCTGAAATACAATATCATAAATTTGGAAGGAGAGAACGAAAGTCCTCTAGATTTCTAGCTGCCAGTTTGCTATGTATTGCAGGAAGCCACCTAATCTAACATGGTGGTCTTTCTCTGTGCAGAGTAGATGGGATGAAACAAGAAGCTTTCTCTTCAGTCTTTAACATGTAAATAGTAGTGAGTGCACCCTTTGTCCTGGTTTCCATGGAGCTGCAGCAAAACTGCATGATTCACTTGGCCAGCAAAAGGGGGTGGAAAATAAAAACTATATATTTATAGAAATGACACTAGCTGGGGCATCTTCATATGGCAGTTGCCTTTCAGCTTCAGAAAGGTAAAGTTTTTGTTCCCATTCAATTTATACTTTCTTCTCTGTTGTACTGGATGTTCCAGCGACCGCTGACTATTACTGTGCTGATTGAGCACAGGAAGTGAGGCCCCATACTGTTCTGGAACCCAACAGTCAGGCATTAATAGCTTATGTATGACTGTCATTCCACCAGCCTATCCCACATCCTGCTGAGAAGCATGGGTATAGGTGGATGTCTGCCATCTAATGAATATTTAAATTAAATTTTAAGAATGAACTGTCCCCTGGAGGCCTAATTTAGTCTCTAAGTGTTAAAGTGTACGAAATATCATATCCTAGGTCTGGGAGGGAGGAATGAAGAGTTATGGCTGGCTGCTGAACAAGGGAGTCTATCAAGGGAAGATGTAGTGCTTAATTTTCTTCAGCAAATGTGTTGCCGAGCCTTTCGGGGAGGTGAATTCTCATTAGCTCTCTCTCAAGATATACAAGCTCGGTTCTTGCATCACGCTCATGTCATGGTGCATGAATGGAATATAGTGCTCTTCCAACCAGCCTTTGGTGTTTTAACATTGACTAGCTACCCTGATGGGGAAAGCATAAGAATATCATTCAAAGTGGAATTTTCACTTTTACTTTATGTCCCAAAGTTGGCACGAATCAAGGCCTCATAGTTGTATAGGGAAAGGAAACATTGATTCCCCCAACTGGATTATGCTGGTAGTTAGATAATTTTGAAACAGGGAGAAAGAATTCTGCAATTATCATTGATTTATCATTTCATCTTGTTGTTTGGCCAGTATCTTGCTTAAAATAAAGACTGTTTAAAGCTGTCATACAGATTGGTTAATAAATGCCTTCAAAATTACTGGTTTGAAATGACAGCTTCAAGGGGAAGAGAGCAAGCCTACTATCCTGGTGGAAGTTATCACTTGGTGGTGATGATGATGGAAGCAAAGAGTAGATCCAGTCTGCATTAAGTTGCATTGTACAGGCTCTATGCTCAGTGGGTGAGTAACAGTGCCCAGAAAAGGCAACTGACATAATTGCCTTCTCCTTCCTTGGCTGCCAAGAGATGCCATCTGGTAAGAGCAGGAGCAGGAGCAGGATGCAGGATGCAGGATGCTCTTACCATCTGGTAAGAGCAGGAGCAGGAGCAGGAGCAGGATGCCATCTTAGTCACCGAGAAATGGCAGAGTATTATGTTCAGGCTCTTGTTTGCACTACCAGTGAATCCAGCATGCTCCCCGTAGAAGAAACAAATGGAGATGGCACAGATGGACTGCACCCTTTCAAGAAGTTGGCCTGGAGGTACTTCTGCAGCTTTGGTCCACATAAAGTCCTAGAGTTGTGGACAATCACCAATCAGGATGATTGTTTAGTAAAAGTGGCATTCCTTGAGTTCATCTCCCTTTCCTGTATGATTGGAAGAATGGTTATAGGTCACTTCTTACAAATAACACAGGAAAGGAAGTCCTTTTATATAAACACATATAGTAACTAGGGCAATGACAGACATTCCCCCATCATGATTGATTACTTTGCCTCAACATGTGGTAATAAAAATAAAACATACACTGGGGGAATAAGATATAGCATAAGAAGCAGAGATTTATGCTCAAGATTCCTCACCCCAGGTCGACATTTGTTATACTGCTTTTCTAATATGAATAAGTAAGGCACCTCTTAGAAGAGTGTCTAGAAGAATTAAGCCCTCAAAAGTATTTTGTGAGGAAGTTTGTGAGGAAGAATCACTGAACTGCAGTGGTAGTAAATAGAATCAGTGTACATTTCCTATCAGTATGTGGGAAAGAAGGCACCAGCAGTGGAATGGACCTTAAAGTGTTGGGCTGTTTCCTAATGACTACTTTCAGGTGGAGGACTTTGCCAATGCACTGATCCCTCTGATTTAAATGGAAAACTGAGTAACAAAAGCATCAATGTGGTGCATATTCCAAAATGTGATTCTGGGGTAAAGTTTCCTCCCCAGGAAGGGCTGCTGTGCTCAGAGGTGCAGACTGGAAAATCTGTAGTTCTGCAGTTTGAGACCTGAGTGCCACATTACAGAGTGAGCTCCCGTCTCTTGCCCCAGCTCCTGCCAACCTAGCAGTTCAAAAGCAAGAAATTGCAAGTAGAGAAATAGCCTAGGTGCCACTTTGGTAGGAAGGTAACAGCATTCCGTGTGCCCTGGCATTTAGTCATGCTGGCCACATGACCATGGAAACATCTTCAGACAGCACTGGCACTTCAGCTTGAAAACGGAGCATCACCCCCTAGAGTCAGATTCGACTAGCTTTTGAGCAAGGGATACCTTTACCTTGACCTTTTTCCTCCCTGGGAGGTTAGCCGGTATGTCTTCTTGTGATGCCTGTCCTTCATACTTTTTGTTTGGACTGTTGTGCATAGCATGCATGGAATATGGGAAGTCAGGCAATTTTTTTAGTATATTTTTTCTGTCACAGTCACAGTGTGATCCTAAACACCCTTCTAATTTCATGGAAATCAATGGACTTAAAACGGTTTAATATTGTTAGCTGGCATTGTTGGTCTTGTCTTAACATCACTGATTCTTTTTCGTATTTCTGATCAAGAATGGAATTTGGGTTCATCAAAATGGAATGGAGATCTCCAGAACAGGGATCAACTCCTAGAAATTAAAATAGGTATTATTATTTTATTTTATTTTTATATAAAATAAAATTATACAATTTTGATGCAAAGAAAACCAAGATATTATATATACGAATACTTTCAAATTGAAATAGGTATTATGACAGAGGAAACAACCAATATTTCCTCTCCCTGGATCATCTTCCTGGATCCGTGCTGCTCATCTGTCCGTCCGGCCATCTGTCTCTCATCTATCTCTCATCTATCTATCTCAAGAAGGAGAGGGAAGGGCTTCTGGTCGGGGGAAAATGGCGATCTGATGCACCTTGCAATCGTGCAGGGTGGACGGGGGCTCCTTTTTGACAGATTGGGTGAGTTATAGCCCAACGCAAACTCCTCCAGGTAGGGGGAGAATCTGGCAAGCATCAAGACCCAAGAGAGAGTTGAGATTGGTGTGATCAAGTCTTGGAGGAGGCTTGTATTACACTTTGATCCCCTCACTCAAAGCGGGCGTTGCATTCAGCACTCAAGCAGCCCACCGAGCTGAGTATTCAGCTTAAAATTGCCATTTCCTGATCTCATGGACTAAAGGGGAAAATCTGGATGGAAGTAAACAAACAAGGTAACGGATACAATTTTACTTACCGGGAACCGGCTGGGTATGCTTGTGGACTTATCTGAATAAGTGGTATCGATGTTTAACATTGACTGAGCAAAGTTTGATGGTGAAAAAATTGAAGCAGAAATACGCAAAAAAGAAAATTGTTTAACATTCCTGTGGCGGTGGATGAGATAAGAGACAGAAACCCACCTTCAAACCTCGCGAAACTGCAGGAGACAAAAGAACTGAGAGAGTTGGAAAAGGTCGGAAATGACGCTGAGGAGCAACAGAAGAGACTGTGCCTAGACAGGAACTTGGAGGGCTGGAAAGAGACCGGAGGTGGAGTGGCGGATTGGAAGATGATGGGGAGCAAGAAGGAGAAACACTGGAAGGTACACCAGAAGGTGCAGAGAGGAAGGGAATTAGTGATGGACAGGAAGCAGTTAAGAAAAGCCTACTCTACACTATAAAACAATAGAGAAAAAGCACTCAACATTTTGGGGAGGACCAAGTTTTAAAACTTATTTTATAGCCTGGATTTAAGCTTTAGAAGAACGAAAATAGGGCGGATCGGCTAAGCGCATGAAGGACTATTGAATCGTGTAAGCGGACTTTCATTTTAAGGTGGAGTAGTTTGAACAATGGTCAACAACGGATTTAAGGCAAAGACAGAGGGCGTTGTCATTTTCGACCCCAAAGACGTCCACCAAAAGTAAGGACTGGCAAGTAATGATGGAAGCTATGGAAAAAAGGATGATGGATGCCATTTAGGAGCTGGGAAAACAGATGGAGGAAATTCAAGGAAAAGGTATGGATACAATGAAGGAACTGGTGGTGGCAGAGGTAGCAGATCTTTAAAAAGATGTGGAAGAGATTAAAAAAGAAATCCAGAATTTCTCACAAAAGTCTGCTGAAATAGAGCAAAAAACACAAGATGTAAGCCAAAAAGTGGAGATGGTGGTGAAAGAGAATAAACGGATAGATACTATGATGGAATATAGAGCCATGCAGACCTATCTTAGACTAAGAGGGGTGGAAGAAAACCTGGCTGAGGATATCCATGACAGAGTGATCAAAGCATTTGCAGAGTACTTACAAGAGGACGCTGATGAGATAGAATATAATTTTGATTTGATTTACAGAGTGAATTCAGCATATGCACAACAGAAGAACCTACCAAAGGATGTGATTGTACAATTACTAACCAAGCGGTTCAAAGAGATTATACTCAAGAAGCAATTTAATGAGCCTTTGGAAATTGATGGCAAGAAAATAATAATGAAAGAACTTCCCAGAGCAATCATTCAGGACAGAAAGAAGTTCAGGAAATTGACAGCTAAGCTGAGGTAGTTGAATATAAGATACAGATGGGAAATACCGCAAGGACTGAGCTTTACCTGCCAAAGTCAAAGACACACGATTTCGACTGCAGCACAGATGATTAGATTTATGATGGACAATGAAAAAGACTTTGGAGAAAAGTAACTGGGCAATATGATGGATTACAAATTGATATCGTGGAATGTGAATTTGGCTAAATACGCCCAATAAAAGAAAAATTGTGAAACATTGGTTGGGAAAACAAAAATGTAATATAATCTGTCTGCAAGAGACTCACATTAAAAACAGGATTTTAAATATCTGGTTGACAAACAATTAGGAGAAGAATTTTATTCATTGGCAGGGAAAAAAAAGAGAGGAACTGTGATATATATCAAAAAAGAATTTGAACCTAAAGAAATTTTTAAAGATAAGGAAGGGAGATACATTGCGGTGGAAGTGACTATGCATAATGGAGCAAAGGAGAAATTTTTTGAAGATCTGATGCAAGAGTTGGATCAGGTAACCTATGATCAAAAAGACTAGATGAAAAAATTGGGAAATTGCCTAAAGCATTTTTTAATCTGGTGAAACAAGAGAAACTGGAAGATGTATGGAGAAAATGGAACCCTACAATTAAAGACTTTACATTTTACTCAAATAGACATGACTCTTTTTCAAGGATTGATATGATATGGACAACTGGTGATTTGGCTTTGAAAACTCGAAAAGTGGAAATTATGCCGAAAGTGAATTGAGACCATAATCCAATAGTTTGGATATCAAAAGAAGGAAGAGGGAAACCTAGATGGAGATTGAATGAGGACTTATTGGACCAGCAAGAGATAATAGATACGATAAGTAAAGAAACTAAACCATTTTTTCAAACAAATATGACTCAAGGTATGTGGATACAAACAATTCGGGATGCCTATAAAGCAGTGATGAGAGGATTATTAATATCCTTGAACAGTAGGGAAAAGAAAAAGAGATCAGAACAGCAAACTAGGGTGCTGGAAAAATCCAAATGAAGGAGAAAGAGTTAACGTGGAGACTGGGGAAAAAGAAAATTGTCAAAGAAATTCAGATCTTACAAGAACAGCTGAATACTCTAATGAATCAAGAAATATATTGGAATCTGAAAAAGCTGCAACAGAAATCTTTTGAAGGGGCAAATAAACCTGGAAAAATTTTGGCATGGCAATTGAAAAAAAGACGGGAGAATAAAATTATAAGTAAAATCATGGATGTGGGAAAAGAAATTGTGGATAGCAATGGAATTAAGAGAGCCTCTTTAAATATTATGCAAATCTTTTTGGAAAGAAGTCCATAGACAGGGATAAAATAAAAAAGTATTTGGAGAAAATGAAGATTACAAAAGTATCTGAGAATATTAAGGCAATGTTAAACAGCCCAATAATGAAAGAAGAGATACATAAAGCAATACAAGAGGCAAAGTTAGGAAAAGCTCCAGGACCAGATGGTTTTACCGTAAAGTTTTATAAGAAATTTAAAGAGGAGCTTGTTCCATTCTTTGAACTTTTGACAAATGAAATAAGAGAAACAAAGAAAATACCAGAATCGTGGAAGGAAGCTATGATCTCGCTCATCCCTAAAGAAGCACAAGATTTAACAAATGTGAAAAATTACAGACCAATCTCCCTTTTAAACAATGATTATAAATTATTTGTGAAAATTATTTCAGAAAGGCTCAAGATATATTTGCAGGATGTAATTGAAGAAGAACAAGCAGGCTTTTTGCCCAATAGACAAATAAAAGACAATATAAGAGTGGTGACTGATGCTATTGAATATTATGACAAGCACCCAGATAAAGAAGTTGACTTCTTTTTTGTAGATGCAGAAAAAGTGTTTGACAATTTAAATTGGGACTTCATGTATAATGTGATGGAAAAAACAGGCATCGGTGAACATTTTAGAAATATAATAGAAGCAATTTACTGTGAACAGAAAGCGGCATTGGTAATTAATACTGAAATGATGGATTACTTCAAAGTACAAAAAGGGACGAGGCAAGGTTGTCCTCTTTCCCCATTATTATTGATATGGATACTAGAAGTATTGTTGGGACAAATCAGACAAGACAAAGAAATCAAAGGTTTAACTCAAAAAGGTTTTCCTTATAAATACAGAGCGTTTGCAGATGATGTAATGTTTATGGTAGAAGACCCTATACGGAATTTACCATTGCTAATGGAAAAAATTAAAAAATTTGGAGATTTAGCAGGTTTTTATGTAAATAAAAGTAAATCCAAGGTGATGTACAAAAATATGTCTGGAGAGAAACAAGCGGAGTTACAGAGACTGACACAGTGTGAAGTTGTGAAAAAAACTAAATATTTATGTATCGAGTTGACAATGAAGAACATAGGCCTGTATAAGAACAATTATGACAAACTTTGGTCTAAAATACAGCAGGATACCAAAAAGTGGAATACATTGAATTTGTCACTATTGGGGAGAATTTTGGTGGTTAAAATGAACATTTTACCACGGTTGATGTTTTTATTTCAGACAATCCCAATAGTAAGAGATGTAAAGGTATTTAATCTTTGGCAAAAAGAAATTTCAAAGTTTGTGTGGGCTGGGAGGAAACCACGGATTAAGATGAAGATACTATGTGATGCAAAAGAGAGAGGTGGATTTCAATTACCAAATTTTAGGTTGTACCATGATGCGGTATGCCTAACTTGGTTGCAGCAATGGGTTACGTTGGACAATAAGAAACTGTTGGCGTTAGAAGGCCATGATTGTAAATTTGGTTGGCATGCATACTTATAGTATGAAAAAACGAAAATGGATGGGTTTTTTAAACATCTTTATATTCGAAGAACATTATTTGATACATGGACCAAATACAGAAGGTACTTCTCAGACGAGAGATCGGTTTGGATTGTACTGGCGGAGGTTATAAGACCGTTTTCGACATATAGAGGAGAAGACTGGGCGCAATATAAAGATATGCTGAAATCAGTGGGAAAAACGTTTGAAATGAAAATGGAAGAAGATTTGGCTTTTAAGTATGGTTGGTTACAATATAGACAGATTTATGATTTGTTTAAAAAAGATAAAAAAGCTTTCAGGTTTAGGGAAAAATATAATGAGATTGAAATGATATGGTTTGAGGGAGGTAAGAAATTGATTTCTAAAATGTATAAAATATTGTTAAAATGATATACTGAAGATGAGAGTTAAAGAGCAAATGATAAAATGGGCGATTAATATGAACAAAGAAATATCTATGTCTTCTTGGGAATTTTTATGGAAAAATGCAATGAAAATATCAACATGTAATAATTTAAAAGAAAATTGTTATAAGATGATGTATAGATGGTATATGACACCGAAAAAAAATTCAAATATGAATAGCAATATGTCAAACAAATGTTGGAAGTGCAAAAAAGTGGAGGGCTCGTTTTACCATATGTGGTGGACATGTGAAAGAGCAAAAATGTTTTGGGCTGAGATCCATGCAGAAATGGAAAAAAATGTGAAATGTAGTTTTAAGAAAGAACCGGAAATACTACTTTTGGGGCTTAAACTGGAAGAAGTAAATATGGCAAAAAGAACACTGATGTGGTATATGATCACAACTGCCAGAATGATATATGTTCAATATTGGAAACAAGACAAGGTCCCTGAAATTGGGGAATGGATAAAGAAATTACTTTTTATGGTTGAAATGGATAAATGACAAGGAAACTTAAAAACTTGGAAGCAGAAGAATTTTTTGCAGACTGGAAAGATTTCAAAGACTATTTAGAGAAATACCGGGATGTAAAGGACAATTTGCTTTGCTTTGATAACTACTGAAAATTAAGAAATGTAGAAAAGGGAGATAAATGTATAAGAATAACAGTTGAAAGATACGTTACCTGTAGAAATGACTAATGAGAAAAGGAGGGAGGAAAAAGATATAAGTTTTGGGCTGGAGGTTTGAGCACTGTGGGAAGCCATTAAGGAGGGGTGAAAGGAGGAAAAGAGGTATAATAACTTAGGTTTCAATGTATGTTTGAACTTTTAATATATCTTAATAAATTGTTTTTCAAAAAAAAAAGGAGAGGGAAGGAGGGGATGGTGAATGGAGAGAGGCATGCATGCAGAAGCATGAGTGAGTTATGCATCTGGTACATTGCCATTCAAAAGCAATATCCAAACTAGTCTTTAACTATATGCTCCTATTAGAGAAAGGATAGTAAAAATATTTCACTGTGAGCAGCAGCAGCTGAAGGTATGGGTATACAGATTACACTGTGTTCAGGAACCGTCTTTTTGTGCCTCTTTTATTGAATCTCTTTGTCTCTAACATGAAGCAAATGTTGCTTTCCTAACTGACACAAGGCATGTAAGGATTGATTAGTTAATGTCTGCAAGCTATTTGGAAGATGAAAAGTGTTTATTGTTAACATTAGACATAGCATCAGCACTGTTTTATTCCAAAGCCTCTAGCTTCCCATCTCTCACATCAAACAGGGACTTTTCACGAGTTTAAAAATGAGGCTCTCTCTAGCTGTAGATAAACTTTTGTCTTTCAAATTTCCACTCTGGAGATGTGTTTAATTTTAAAAAATGGAGTAATTTATTGCAGCCACTTTTGCTTGGAGCACTGTCACCGGGGAAATGCTGAGAACAGAAGTCCAATATTATCAGGATGTTCAAAGCTACGGTTGGGGGGGGGGGAGAATCAAATTTCGTACCATACCAGGAACAAAGACAAGAGGACGCTTTAAACAGAATCATATCCTGACAAACTAGCTCAGACATGGCCAATTTTTTTCCCCTTTTTCATTATTAGTATCTTAGGGGCGACTATCCTCCCTGCCTTTCATGCCTGAACAGAAGCAAAAAATGTATATCATTGTTTCCTGCCATGTTGAACAAGAGACTGGTACACAGGTTAATGGAAAAAATGCATGAATTTGGATAGATATATAAAGGTCCCCTGGGTGTTGAGTCATAAATCTTTGTAGCTGGAAGGCACAGCAGACACAAATAGGCCTCCTATACCCAGCTGCTTTACATACAAATGAGCACTTGCCTTTTATTTAGTTGACAATATTATCATTTTGGACCCAAGAAGAATGTTAAATAAGTTATGTTAGGCTGTCTCTATTATGGCTGATTCTCTGTCTCTGAGTTGGGACAGAAATGGTTGCTGTAGGTTGTTTGTGAAGCAATGTAAAAACAACAACAACACAACAACATCACCTCATGTATGCATAGGAGGGTGGCATAAATGATTATTGTTTGTTACAGTGGAACAGTTTACTTTATTGGGAAAGTTGTTCTTCAGTTTTAATCCCATAGCTAAACAGTTGCATAATTTGTCATGCTGTCAGGATCAGTTGAACTCAAGGCAGGAGACTAGCCCATGTCAGTCACTATATTCCTGGCACTGTGACTACCTGTATGGGACAAACAATCTATATGCACCATGATACACGTGATTGTCATTTCTTTTGAAATGCACAATGTGTGGGTTTTCAGCCTCAGTACATGCATACCCGATGGATGGTCCAAAGCTGGAAATCCATATGTTGTCTGTTTCTGAAGACATGGTGCATTTGTCACATATGTGTGGTCAAACATAAGAACTGAAAAGGGCTACTTCTGGCCTGTGTCAGAAGGTGGAAACAGAGAAAGAAGGCAAAGGATGTTCCCCCTCAGATACACTGTGGCTCCACTTCTCAGGGAGACCATGCAGTAAGTCAGAGCTGGTTGGCCCATTTGGTTGGATCCAACCTGCTTTTTCATTCAATTTTACTGATATCCCTCCTTACTGTGGCCCTGTCCTATGTGGTTTTTGTCCAGGCAGGCCCCATGATTCCCAGCAAAGCCTTTTGATGGTCAAAGAGCCTTCTACCCTTGTAACCAGCAGAAAAGCAGGTTGGATCCAACCCACTGCCAGTCCTTCTCAGATTGTGAGTGTGTTTTAAATCTTCCTTCTTGCTTCTCTATCCATTGTCTGGTCTTCTGGCCAGCCTGCTTTCTTCCCAGTTGGCAATCCTACTTCTTCTCCTCTATGCCCCCATACTATTTATTCTTTCTTTGAAATGCTCCCACAATCTGAAGCAATTCTGCCCGTGGAATGACGTTATGAGTACTGATATTATGGTTCATTTGTGCTGATGTTCTGCTATTGAATAATTTCTTTGTTAGGTTGTGAGATTTAGCCAACATTTATGAGATTATTTCCTAATGCATGGAGAGTCTCTGTGTTTGAATGATTTATCCACTGGAGTTTGGAGAAGCTGACATCATATCCCTCAGCGGAAGGGAGATAGCAGGTATGTGTTTGGAAAACCAATGGGAGAGACAGACTGATCATGTTATGAGCTGGCTGAAAGTGAAACAACTTAGGATGCAGGATCTTTTGTTCTGAAGATCAGATGGGGTAGCAAATCTGCTACTTTGTAAAAGTGCCTCTTTTCTTTACTTACATAGTTCTGTAAAGAATGTGAATATTAAGACACCATAATTCTCCATTGCTCTGTCAGCCAAAGGAAAACTTGGAAAAATAGGGAGTATATGACCCAATGTTTATGTATCCTGTTTCCTCAGTTTTGCTTAGGTTTTCAGCTAATGACCCTGTTAAGGACCCAAGCCTGGGTTCCTCTAAGCTGCTACCCCTTGGGCAAGCAGGCAGCGCTCAGACATGTGGGTTCTCAAGGCTCTATGTACACAAGAAACCAGATCTTGGTAAAATATATGAAAGTATACTAAATGTTTTTAAAGAATACAATATCATTAGACAACACCATCTCTATGGTCCTGCAGCAAGAAAATAACAAAGCTAACTTTTCTATCTAATACTTCATTACCTGGTATTAGATGGCACACCCTTTAAATATCAAAGTCCAGACAGTAGGCTCAAGCGCCTATGTGGTTGTCCATTGCAATGGAGCCTGTCAGAGTTGGAGCCACTATCCCAGGCCTGTAGCTACATCGAGGTCCCTGGGGGATCAGCCCCTGACTTCCCATCCAGTTCAGGCCCCCCCTACTACCCATTTTTATTTTATTTTTGGAGCGCTTCCCTCCTATCCTCTCCTGCTGCTGCCTGCCCTCTTTCTCCCGGCCATGCAAACTGTCTCACTGAGTAGGACTGCCGAGCATGGCTGTGTCCCCCCCCACTGTCTTCTCCCTTCCCTCAGCCTTGAAAGTGTTTCTCTGTTAACTGAGGTGGGCTTTCTTCTCCTCCCCATGCTGCTACCTGTGCACTGGTCTGCAGTGGCTGAGGCCAGCAATGTGAGGCAGAGGTAGAGGAGAAGGAGGAGATGGTGGGGAAGAGGAAGAACAGCCTGGAGGCTGGCAGCCCAAGCAACACTTGATCAGCATGACCAGACCGGGACTTGTGCGCACTCCCAGACCTCCATCCTCCATGCATAAGAACATAAGAGAAGCCAATGTTGAATCAGGCCAATGGCCCATCTAGTCCAACACTCTGTCATACAGTGGCCAAAAATACCAGGTGCCATCAGGAGGTCCAGCAGTGGGGCCAGGTTTAAATTTGCCTGCAGAGTTTAAGTTTGCCTGCATGTGAGAAGGAGCATGCTTCCCTTCCCAGCCAAGGGCTCTGCTTGCAGCTGACCAACCCCTCTGCTGGTCTATTGCTGCCCACAAAGGGCTCAGCTGGCCTTGCGGCCTGGGAGGAGGTGGAGCACACTAAGCCTTTCCAGGAGGAAGTGAGAGGCAGATTGAGCAGTATGGTTCATGCAGAGGATCCCCAGCAGCAGGGGCATGCTGAGCTCCCGCTGCATGCAAGCCTTCCAAGCCAAGGATTGGGTAAGGCAGCTGTGGCAGCCACCTGGGGGCTTGGGGAAGAAGAAGGCTTGCTCTGCAGCTGGGCTGGGGAGTCCTACTGCAAAGGGGCATGGGCCCCTGTGAAGTAGGTTAGGCTGAGAGTGTGTAACCAAGATCACCCAGGATGCTTTCAGGCCACTAGTGGGATCTGAATGCCTCAGTTTATGGAGTGCCCCCTTAAAAATTTAAATGCCCCCCCCCCAAAAAAAAAATCCTGGCTTCCCTCATGTCTACGGTAACTGCATAGGTCAAGAAATAGGCATCCCTGATGGTAAAGTGTACCATTCAGTTGCAGCCAACTCATGGTAACTTCATGGGTCCCACCATATGGGATTCTCAAGGCAAGAGATGAGCAGAGGTGGTTTGCCATTGCATAGCACCTCCAGTCTTCCTTGGTAGTCTCCCATCCAACTACTAACCCTGCTTAGCTTCCATGCTCTGATGAGATTGGGCTAGTCTGGCCTATTAGAGATGCTATCTCTTCTATTTGGCTTCTAGAAAATTGTTCTATCTTTTAACAATTTTTTTTAAATGCACTCTGATTGAAAATATTTTAAAAATGATTGCTAACTGCACCTATGTGTGGTAGTCTTCCAGTTTCAGCCTCATCTCTAGAGTCTCTGAAACATCTTAGAGCACCTTTAAACACCTATTCTACAGTTGCTCAACCTTGTTGAGGCTGTAGTTGCTTTTGGAATGTTAAGAATGGGTAGTGGACACCACTGCAAAATACTTACCATGGAAGGCAGGACCAATCACAAAATGGCTGCCATGGTGAGGTGTCTATAAATTGTTGAGTTATTTCAAGCCAGGCATCCTGCTATGTTGGGGGCAGATATTTCTGAACAGTTTTCACCTGGACATTGGGGGAATTCAAGATTGACTCTTTGCTTGGGGAAAAGGTATTCTGGGGGAAAGTTATTGGGTGTCACAAAAGATATCGGCAGGCACCACACTGGGTGATCACCGACCTCTCTGAATAGTTGAAATTGTTGAATATGTATGCATTGTAGCTATTCTATATGTACAATCAGAACATTGTCAGGTTTTTAAAAAGGGAAACAGCTGTCAGTTTATTACCATAGTAAATATATCTTCTTTCAGAAGCCAGTGTTAGACAGGCTCTTTCATCATAAATATACTGTGCAAGAGACAGTGAAGAAGGGAAGGGGTCTAATGATGTTTAGTGGGAGAGTGTGCATTACAAATAGACAAGTGTTCCTATTTTCATCCATGCACTGCTGGAAGGTAGGTGTTTAGTCAAGCCTAAAGCCTGATGTTTTGTGGTGGTGGGGCTTTGTGGAGCAAAAACTTAAACAAGGGCCATAATCTAGTAGCTAGGGTTGCTGTCTACAGGTTGAGTAGAAGATTTAGGGGGTGGAGCCTGGGGAGAGTGAAGTTTGAGGAGGGGAAGGACCTCAGTGGGAGAAAATGCCATAGAGTCCACCCTCCAAAGCAGCAAAGCAAAGAGGAACTGCTCTCTGTAGTCTGGACTGGAGATCAGTTGTGATTCTGGGAGATCTCCAGGTCCCATCTGGCAGTTAGCAACCCTACTTGCAGTTGAAAATCACATATGTAGTTGTATCTCTGCACGTATTCAAGTATCTCTGAGTTTCCAGATGAACATGGAGAAAGAAGCAGCGGCAAGAAGGGGCAGCCACAGATATTTAGGCACTTTCCCATGAGGTTCTGAAGTGTCTTCTACTCTGCTTTGCCTAGTTTCTCATTTCAAAGTAGAGGTACCTGGAAGAAGACGGTGCTGGGCAGAATGCCCTATAAAACAAGACTAGGGATGATGGAACATCCAGCAGTGCCTTACACAACTTATTAGCCAACCAGCATCACTTATGCAGTTCCTTGAAGGTACAACTGCTGGACATGTCTGCAACTTACTTTTAAGCCACTCTGATTTCTCTGGGAAAATTATGCAAGCATCTAATGTGATGTCTTATTGCACTTTTCAACTGTGTGCTTTATGCAGCTGTGACAAACTGACCTCCAAAACCAGGATGCTTAGTGCATCGAAAGCAGTGAACTGGGAGATTAGGGGTTAATACCTCACTGTAAAGCATGGTTTGATTGACAGGCTGCCACCTGTGTGTACTCCCCCCCCTCTGATTGATCAGTACCAGCTGAAGAGAGCTTTAAAAAGTCTTGTCAGTCTTGTCAGATGGAGTTGGTCATCATTTGGACTTTGAATTGTCAGTAGCCAGTCAGGAGGAGTATGTATGTTGATCTGAGGGAAACAGGCAAATTCACTTGGGAAGTGAACAGACACAACTCCTTGCCCTTACTGTGTACCATCACATTTGAGGGAAAGTTCAGAAATTAGAACTTAAATTCTAAGTGTCAGCCCCAGCTGAATTCCATTTATTCAGAGTCTCCAGAACTGGGGTTTAGGTTTGACAGAAGCGATTGGACAGTAGGTTGAAACTGCCAGTCTAGCCAAACAGAAAAGGATTATTGCTCCGAGAAAGAGGAGGATATTTCTTACCCAGTTATTTAGTGGGTTCAACTCAGAAGGGACCCCTGGTTTATGTGAAAAGGAAAATGGCCTTAGACTCCTCAAGAGTAAAAAAGAAAAGTTGTAATCCCACAAGGGAAGTATTTAAATACAGGAAGACAGCACAAACTTCCAGGAAACTAAGATAGTTATATGAAACTTTATTAAGACACATTGTTGCTGAAAGAAATCTCCAAGACAAACAAACCTTTCACAGTTAAAAACTGAGCCTCTAAGAATATAAGCTTCAACTATACTTTTTTGCCTGCTCAAAATATAATTTGTATAAACAACAAAATTTACCTCAGCTTCTCGTCCTGTGCCTATTCCTAACCCAACTGTGCCTGTTCAAGAAAATCAACATTCTTGCTTGAACTTTACTTCATATTAAGTGCTATTTACAGAGGGATTTATAAGAGGGTTCCCGCTTAACTAGAATAAATCTCTGACCTGGACAAGAGCCAAATAACTTCTCTAAGTCAGCGGAGGACATGCAGAAAATTTTAAATCTATTATTAAAATATGTTACTAAGAGGCAGCTAAGTTAGAGTACGGAACAGCATTTTGGTGGGGAATGTCTCAGTGTAGAGAAGAAGTAGGGGGTCTGTCATTGCAGCTTAACAGGTTCTTTGTAGCACTGGATTCAGCAAGGACTCAGGAATGAGCTAGGCACCATAGAAAGGCTGAATAATAGGACAATATTTATTTACTTTCTTACTTACAATCCTTTTACTAAAAGTTCAAAGTGGGTGAGTGTCTTATTATTTGATAACATTAGTTTAGCAGTGCAATCCTAAACAGAGTTACACCCTTCTAAGTTATTTACACCCTTCTGATTGACTTAGAAGGGTGTAACTTTGTTCATTATTGCACTCCTAAATGTTGTCCTAGATTATTGAGATTTTTTAAAAATGTAAATAGTTCCTGATTGATTAAACTCAGAGGTATCTCAGATTGAGTCACTGTTTCCTCCACATAATTGCTTAACTTTGAGTGGCTCATGTAAGATGGACCAGCTCCCTAGCTGCTTGAGGCTCTGAAAACCAGGCAGATGCCATGGCAAGGCAGGAGAACAAAAACTAAAACTCCATGAGGAGTTTCTTCCTGCACACATAGGCAATGCCCAGATTGACTCACCTCACAGAAGCTGCAGCCAGAAGACAATAGAGGACCATCCATGATAATGGCTCTGGCTGCTTGAGTCATAATCCCATTAGGCGTCATCTCCTTACCTAGAGTTCAGTATTGCCCACTCCCCTAGATTCTTCCTCCTTGAACCCAGTACCAATCAGCATGTTTTTGGGATGGCCTAGTAGGAGGTGGGCCAAGACATGTGACCAGCTTAGACCACCCTCAAGAGACATGTGACTAGGACACGTGGCCAGCCTGGCTCAACCCCCCAAGCCCCCCTCATAAAAGGGGGCACCCAGCCATGTGGTCTCTCTCTCTCTCTCTGCACCCTACCTATCTGGCTGACTCTGCATTAGCAACCCAAGAGTCTTTCCACGTGTTTGGACTGGTTCAAGACACGACCTCATTTCCCCATAGTCTCCCTCATTCTTCCTAAGGATTGCTCCATCTCGTCAGACAGGTAAAGTATTGCCCACCAACGATATCCTGCTAATGCGAATGTACTATCCATCTCTCTCTAATTTTCCTAGCTCTGTACAAGTGTATGTATGTGTGTGTATTGTTTGATTGTGAAGAATCTACAGTAAAAGAATCATTTTATATTGGAATCCAGTCTCCTTGCCTATCTCTGATACTTCTGGAACAAGCGGGACCCCGTATAAAAAGGTGTTTGCTCCCTTATTGCCGATTGCTATTTTATAATATCACAAATTCCCCAATATAATTAATAATTCAGAGCAATCAGGCTAACATAGGAGCATAAGAGAAGCAATGTTGGATCAGGCCAATCACCCATCCAGTCCAACACTGTGTGTCACACAGTGGTCAAAATCCAGGTGCCATCAGGAAGTCCCCCAGCAGGGCCAGAACTCCAGAAGCTCTCTCACTATTGCCACTCAAGCACCAAGAATACAGAGCATCATTGCCCCAGACATAGTGTTCTTTATGGCTACTAGCCACTGATGGACCTTTGTTTGTTTATCCAGTGGTAGGTTACCTTACAAAAGCCTTCATTCCTGCTAGTGATTTGGCCTCTCCTGTCCCCTTCCTCTTCCCCTCTCAGCTTGACTGAGTATGGTTGAGCTGAATGCACAGAGGAAATGTTGGGGAAAGCCAAGGCAGCAATAGGGATGAATATTCATTCATTCATTCATGAAAGCTTTGTTACTCCTGCCCACTATCCCTGCTAATTTCCTTTATGACCAGACTGACCTGGATGACTTTGGTTAAGATTGGAAGGGATTCTCCAACCTCACCTGAGGTCATCTGAGTCATTCTAGTTATGAGGGAAACAAGGAGAAAGGGCATGTAGGTGGGCTTTCAAAAGCGTTTCTTCCCCCACCCCCTGCTTTTGCAGCAGGAATGTGGCAGGTGGGCAACCCTGTTGGTAATATATGCTTGTCTTTCCCATGGTCTTCTGTACTGGGAGCTCATACTTCTTTCTGGGGTATTTTATGATTTCTTCCTTTCCTTTTCTTCCAGAAGCATGAAAGGAGGTTCATGCCTCACTCAGGCATCTTCTATTAGCATCTCTATGTTAAGGTATAAAGCTGCTTTCCATGTCAAGGACATACTTGGGTAGCAAATGCGAGGGAAGTTTACATAGCAGATTGACAAAGATTGCCATGGAGAAGGCAGAGGAATTTAAGAATGCTTTATTGAAGCATATTTAGATTTCCAGCATTGTCACTGTGACATTGGAAAGCTAAATGAGACAGTCAGGAAAGTAAGATACATGTACCTTTCCCGTCAAAATAGCATTATCATATTAATAAGAACATTTAGAGTAGGCTGCTCTGGGCTGGGAAATTCCTGGAGGGTGGAGCCTGGGGAGGGCAGGATTTGGGGAGTGGAGGGGCCTCAGCGAGGTAAAATGCCATAGTGTCCATTCTTCACAGCTGCCATTTTCTCTAGGGGAACTGATCCCTGTTCAGTTGTAATTCCAGATCTCCAGGTCCCTGGATGTTGGCAACCTTATGACAGCTCAACTTTGGCTGGTTATGTATTTGCACAGCTTGTGTGCTGAATGCATAAGGACTGGCAGGGGAATGGTGCAAGCTGACACATGTTGACTAAAGGAGGCTGTCAGATTAACACCAGAGACTTTTCAACAATATTTGTTGTAAACATGAAACAGAACAGCTTCCTCCTCTGGGTTCCTTTCCTGTTTTGGTGTTTCTGTTTGCTCTGTTAGAACTTCTAGCTCCCCCAGAAGTAGTGGATCACATTTCACTACAGAGGCCAAGGTGCATGGAATGCTTCTCTATTCTCACACAAAACTGTTCTGCACATGGTTCACCCTGAGTGAACCTCACAGCAAGTTTAGACTGATGGGGAATTAATCCTTCCAAGCTTCTTTTTTCCTTTGTTACTTACAGAGCTCAAAGCATATATAAATTGCCGGTGACATTCAGTGATGATGGGATTTCTTTCTCACTGCTGCAGCTCTGGCCTTCCTCTCCTGCCTAGCTAAGCTGTATTCTGTTTGCCTTGGAACGACTGTAAAGAGTGCATCTGCTCTCTGTGGCTTTAGCTGTATTAGCATTAGGTCTAGGATTGTTAACTCTGGGTTCAGAAATACCTGGATATTTGGGGGATGGAGCGTGGGGATGGCAGGATTTGGGGAAGGGGAGTGCAGAGTATAATGCCAATAGAGCCACTCTAAAGCAGCCATTTTCTCCAGGGGAACTGATAGCTGTAATCTGGAGATCAGTTGTAATTTCAGGAGAACTCCAGGCCCCACCTGGAGGTTTGTAACCCTAATTAGGCCATCAGGTTGCACTAACAATAGCTAGAATTTGGAGGGCAAAAAATAAAGGTTATTATTGTTCCAACTTGGTATCCAGACTGTCTGTTAACTCTACATTGTCCAAAGTTTACAATGCAGACAGTCTTGAACCTCCAGGATTTGTAGCCAGTCTTTCAGACATCTTGCATACAGAATACAATAATTATTACAACTCCTGTATGAAACTGCCCTTCAGTTTAAACACTCTATTCAGCCCTTTTCTGAATGTCCCACGTTATAGAGGTAAGGTGGGTTTTAGTGGGGCCCTCCCTGTAGTTGTACTTTGGTTGTGGAATGCCATCTCCAGAGACACTCTCCTGGTGTCTACTTCGGAACTAGCTCAAGAAAGCTAGGAAAAGTATGTATGTTATACTTTTTCTGCAGGCACTCTATTGGTTACCAATTAGTTCCTGGGGCCATTCAAGTTATTGACTGTCACCAACAAAACCCTTCGTGGCCAAGGATTCGCAAATCTAAAGCACCCCCTCTCCCCACAGTGACAGCTGCATTCATCTGAGATAAGTCTATTGAAGGTGTCACCCTGTAAATAGTTAAGATCAGCAGCTGTTTGTACTAAAGCATTTTCTACCATGTCTCTCTCCTTGTGGAATGGCCTGCCTGAGGAGGCCAGGATGGCTCTCACACTTCTCTCTTTCTGCAGAATATGTAAAATGGAATTGTACAGGAGTGCATTTTTATAACAGAACAGGGCTGCAGTAAAATGGAACTGTTCAGGAGGATGTTTTTACAAAGGGTCAAGGAGAGTAGTTTATGGCAGTGTTCATTGTATGTGTTTCTTGTTTTTACTGTGTTGTTTTTTAAATTTTGGCAATCCTGTTTTTGCATTTCTTGTGTCATGTCTTGTACAGATCTTATTGCATTGTTTCCTAGCTTTGTACTCCAGTTTTATTACAATATTTATTGTATGTCTTATACCAAGTTTCCCCAGTGTGGTACTCATGGGTGCCACTATGACTATTTTGCCCTCCCTCACAGGATTTCCCTTTATCTTGTTCTTAGCTTTCCTTTCTTCTGTGTTTTTCTCAGGCTGTACCACTCAGTCATTTGAATGTATATTGGTAAATGATGACCAAGCCTAGGGAACTGAGGGGAGAGGCTAAAATCCTTCTTTTGCCCTTGTTAGATAATGGCACATGGGAGGCTGATGGTAAATCCTGCTGCCCGCCAAGTATTTTTAGAAAGTGGGCAGGGCCAGAGGAGGCTTTTCCCCAGCAGGATTTATTTATTTATTTATTACTTTCGATTTATATCCCGCCTAGCCAGAAACTGGCTCAAGGCGGCGTACAATAGTTAAAATATCATAAAACAATAAAATGCAATCTATACAATAACATTCAGTAACAAAGGTTACATAAAGTGCTAGTATCACAAAGGTGATTCCTATATCCTCCTCCCAATCAGGCGGGCAGCAAGTCCCGTATCACACTCCCCGTCCTGCAGGCAGCAATCCCACGCCATAACCAGGTCCATAAAGTATTCCTTTTTCAGTGCCTCTTTCATCAGTGGTGGCCCCTAATCAAAAGCCTGGTGGAAGAGCTCTGTTTTACAGGTCCTGCGGAACTGTAAAAGGTCCCGCAGGGCCCTAAGATATTCCGGGAGCTCGTTCCACCAGTATGGAGCCGTCACTGAAAAGGCCCTGGCTCTGGTTATTGCTAGTCTGGCATCCCTCGGGCCTGGGACAGTCAGGTGGTTCTGTGATCCTGACCTCAGTGCTCTCTGGGGAATATGCGGGGAAAGGCGGTCCCTCAGGTAGACAGGTCCCTGACCATATAGGGCTTTAAAGGTCAAAACCACCTCCTTGAAATGAATCCGGTATGCTATTGGCAGCCAGTGCAGAGCAGATTTTTAAAAAGTTGTTCTGGTAGCAGCTAGAGTTATGAATAACCTCACTCCCTGAGATTCTGTGGTCAGCTCTACATCTTATGGCAGCTATTTTGTGGCTGCACCCACCATCCCATGTCAGAATTCCAAAGGTGCCTGCAGGATCTGACGTATGCTGTTGCATTGCTAAATTTTGTAACCCACCTTGAGCCTCAGAAAGAAAGGTAGACTATAAACAAAGAATATATATATATATATATATATATATATATATATATATATATATATATATATGTATGTATGTATGTATGTATGTATGTATCTATATCTATATCTATATCTATATCTATATCTATATCTATATCTATATCTATATCTATATCTATAAAATTCCCTTATGTATTGGCCATTTCCAGCTCTCCCTTTGGCTGTGCAATGCACTCCATCAACCATTGGCCCATCAACCGCCACTCAAGAGTACTTGTGTGCCATTGACTGGGTGCTGGGTCCACTCCCCTCTCCTGCCCACTGCCAGCCTGGACACTCTTCCCTCACAGAATAAACTATCAAAACAGCTGTCTCTCCTGACGGAGACACTTCTCCTTCTTGGCCCCTGTGGAACTAACGTTTCCCTCAGTAGCTGTTGCTAGGCAACCAAGCTTGATTCTGTCAGTAAAAAAGCAAAGGAAGGAAGCCCTTTCCAGGCCTTTGTGGGGAACTCATTGGAGCCAGTCCTGACTAGGGATGCCAGCTCCAGGTTGAGAAATGCCTAGATATTCTGTGGTGGAGTCTAAGGAAGCTAGAGTTTGGGGATGGGAGAGGCCTCAGCTGAATAGAATGCCACCCTCCAAAGAAATTATTTTTTTTCCAGGGGGGAGGGAGAGATCTGTTGTCTGGAGTTCAGTTGTGATACCTGGTGATCTTCAGGCTCCACCTGGAGGTTGGCTGCCCTAGACGTAGCAGTCAGTGCTTCAGGGCAGGGTCTGCTAGACCCAGGTTCTTGCAGTGGAAGTTGAGTGGGTGATTTTGGATCAGTCACAGACTTTCAGCCTAACCTACCGCACAGGGTTGTTGTGCAGATCAAAAGGGGGAGAGGAGAATGATGTAAGCTGCTTGGGTCTCCACTGTGGAGAAAGACTATACTTTTCCTCCTGAGAAACTATTGCTGCCAATCTCCAGATAAGGGCTGGAGAGCACTCAGAATTAAAACTGCTTTCCAGATTGTAGAGATCAGGGGCAGATAATGGTAGGTTGATGGTTGGCTGGGAAGGAGATAGGGTTGACACCTCCAAGTTGGGAAATTCCTGGAGATTTGAGGGATGGAGCCTGGAGAGGGTGGGATTTGTGGAGGTGTGGGACCTCAGACAGGTACAATGCCATAGAATCCACCCTCCAAACCAGCCATTTCCTCTTGGGAAACCATTGTTACCAATCTACAGGGGAGGACTGGAGATCACTTAGAATTACAACTGCTCTCCAGGTGGTAGAAATCGATTCTCCTAGAGAAAATGGTAACCTCTGTGTCATTATACCTTGCTGAGGTGCCCTCCCGGAAGACAGCCAGTGTGATGTAGCAGTTAGCACTCCAGAGCAGGGTCTTCCAGACCCAGGTTTTTCCTGTGGAAGCTGATTGGGTGATTTCAGACCATTCACAGACCTTCAGCATAATCTACCTCACAGGGCTGTTGTGCAAATCAAAAGGGGGAGAGGAGAATGATGTGAGCTACTCTGGTCACCACTGTGGAGAAAGACAGTATTTTTCCTAGGTAGAGGCTACAGGGAGGGGGAAGAGATGGAAACCTGAAGTCAGAAGGGCAGATAAAAATATGTTGACGGTTGGCTGGGAAGGAGATAGGGTTGAGAAATTCCTGGAGATTTGCAGGGTGGAGCCTGAAGAGGGCTTGGTTTGAGGAGGAGTGGGACCTCAGATAGGTACAGTGCCATAGACTCCATCCTCCAAACTAGCCATTTCCTCCTGGGGAACCATTGCTTCTATTCTTCAGGTGAGGGCTGGAGATCACTCAGAATTAAAACTACTCTCCAGATGGCAGAGTTCAATTCCCCTGGAGAAAATGGCTGCTTTGCAGGGTGGACTCTGAGTCATTATACCTTGCTGAGGTTGCTTCCCCTCCTGCTTGGGTCCCCACTGAGGAGAAGAAAAACTGTAGTTTTCCTAGGTTTGGGGGGGAGATGGAAAGCTGAAGTCAGAGGGTTAGATAACGGTATGTTGATGGTTGGCTGGGAAGGTGCTAGGGTTGCTACCTCTAAGAAAGGTACAATGCCATAGACTCTACACTCCAAACCAGCCATTTTCTCCTGGGGAACCATTGTTGCCAATCTCAAAGGGAGGATTGGAAATCACTCAGAATTACAACTGCTCTTCAGATGGAAAAGATCAGTTCCCTTGGAATTGTGTCATTATACTCTGCTGAGGTTGCCGCAGCAAATTGACACTGAGTGCCCAAGGCCAGGGCACCTGCCCAGAGCCTCTTTCTAAAGCTCATTGTATTTATTTCCACAACGGGCCTTATTCCTAGTAAATAAATAGATACATACATTTTATTATCCTCAGCTCTTTTTTTGTATTTTTGCATGTGTGGGAATGTGCCCATGCCTTGAAGTCATGGCCATCTCTGGTGACTACTGCTGAGGAATAGAGGACATTCAGAGAAGTGGCTTGATAGCCTGCCCCTGCCTCCTGGCCCTGGTATTCTTTGGAGGTCTCCCATCCAAATACTTGCCAGGGTTGGCCTTGCTTAGCTTCCAAGAACTGATGAGATCGGGCTTGCCTGGGCAATCCAGGTCAAGGCTGTCCTCATCTTTTAATGACTGACCTGTTTTATGTTGTTACAGTTTCTTTCATTGCTGCTTATTGGTTTCATGTTCTTATTAGTTTTGATTTCATGTTGTTTTGGCTGATTCCCCCCCCCTTGATTATTGCCCTGAAAATTCTCTAACTGAAAGATGGCATGTCAGCATTTTAAAATAAAATAATGGTCAAGAGTTCAACTCAAAACGACTATTCTCTAAATAGTAGTTAGACTCTAAACACTTGCCTCATGTTTATTGCTGGTTCCTCCCTCCTCAGTTCTCCCATTCCTGACTTCCAGAACACTCTTAGGCATCCTGGTACTTTTCCAGATCTACCCTGACTCCATTGTTTAACATCCTGTTCAAGCAGGCTGAATGGTATTACTTTAAAAGCCTATGTGGCAGGGTGCTGTGCCTGCAGCAGTCACAAGAATGGATGATGTGCAACCACTAACAGGCATACCCTTGAAAAACAAATAAAACCATGAATTATAATGCCTTCTCTTCTGTCCCTGTGATTCCTCTGTGCTACACAAAATGCACCAACATCTTCTGAAGGACCAATATCCTCTTTGAACAGTGGCTATTTGAAAGAGATGAACCAAAACAAGTTGGTATAGACTGAATCTCTTTGCCACTTCAGCACAATGTCTAAGGGTCTCTGGCACCAAAAAACCTTTCACAATGCACTGTAATTCTGTTGCTCCTCTAATATCCTGCATATAAATTGCATCAGTAAATGGCTTTCTGGTACCAGATATAATAGGCACCCAGAGCAGAAGTAATTCAGAGCTGGAGGGTAAAAAAAGCTGAAAACAGCATCCCTGTGTCGTGTTGTCTTCCTGCTCTGTAGTGTTCAGGATTGGTTATTAACCTCATCATGAATTTCCCTGTTTCTGTTACACACTGCTTGTAGTTACTGGAAGGACTGGCAAACTCCTAGTGTAATTGTATCACTATATGTAGAAAGTGATCCTAAATGTCATGTGAGAGAGAGGAATATTAGATGCAGGGTTGTAATTTTTGATTGGAATATTGTGTCATCTGTAAGATTTTGTTCACACTAAATCCAGTGCAGCCGAGATATATGTCCTGACCTGGATAGCCTAGGCTAGCCTGATCGCATCAGATCTCAGCAGCTAAGCAGAGTTGGTCCTGGTCAGTATTTGGATGGGAGACCGCCAAGGAGTACCTGGGTCATTGTGAGAGGCAGGCAATGGTGAACCAGCTCTGAAAGTCTCTTGCCTGGAAAACCCTATTGGGTCGCCATAAATCAGTTGCAACTTAATAGTATAATAATGATGATGATGATGGATGCTGTGATGGGCTGCACTTAGAAGTGCTGTACAAACAGCTGAAGGACTGTGATGGGTTGATTCTTCACAGAAACAGAGAGCCTTGAATGACAGGCTGTTCCAGGAGATCTGATTGGTTAGCATCAGCTGAGCACAGAGAGACTTTAGAGCTGAATGCTGAGGAGGAGAATGCATTTGGAATTCAACGCTGACTGAGAGCAGTTTAACACAGGCAGGGGAATTGGGGGAAAGCTGGCAAGGACAAGCGGGTAGTTAGACAGAGAATCCCATTCAGGCCAAAGAAAGGGGACAGATCTTCTAGTGAGAGGATAATTTCCCTACCCAGTCAAACATGGAGGTAGCTCTGAAGAGTGCAGAGATCCCTGGTGTGGTGTGGTTAGAAACCTACTTTAGGGACCTTAAGAGTCAGTTAAAAACTCAAGACCATACTGGCATTTCAAAAGAAGAGGTTTGGGTACTGGAAAGAGTGTACCAGCCTTCTGGAAGCCAAAACAGTCAGTGAATATTTATTTATTTATTTATTTATAGTCAAATTTATACCCCACCCTTCTTGCAAAGCAGGCTCAAAGAAAGTGTACTGGAGTGTTTGGAAAACACTGGAACAAAAGCCTCTCAGCATAAATATTTAAGTAACTATGAATAGCTTAAGAAATTCTCATTAGCCTGAAACATAAGAACTAAAGTCTGTGCATGTACTGGTTTTACCTCAGAGTTCTCTATACTGAGTTACTTCAGAAATTTCAAGCCTTCATTTTACCTGACCTTTCCCCTCTATGTTGAATAAAATATGTTGTGAGTTAATTTTGAATTTTAAAACATCTCAAGGGCAATTTTCAGTGGTTAAATTAAAGGGTGATCTTGACCCTTCCCTCAGGTTCCTGGGCTGAGCCAGCAGTAAATATCATACTGACACAGGGTGGGACAGCCAAAGTTCTTCAGGAAAGAAGAAAACAGACCACTAGGGTTGCTCAGTCAGAAAGGGAAATAAAACAGATGGGAAAATCTTGCCCCTGGGAAGAGAATTGGACAGGGCCATCATAGATGCATGAGTATGTTCTGTTTCATTTCCTTTTGTTTTTGCATTTTATTGTTGTGCTAATGGTCTCAGGTTTTTTTTGTTATTTTATGCTGTATTTACATCATACACATTTTATATTTATATAAAAGGTGCCAATTTAAATTGAATTATTCCTATTAACTTATATTAGAATGGTTGGGAGCAATTTTTCCTAAGCTGGGATAACTGGAAACTGGAATTTTAGAATCAAAACTATGTGGCCATGTACTACAGTAGCATCCCTACCATGCATTTAGTCATGCCAGCCACATGACCACAGAAACATCTTTGGACAGTGCTGGCTCTTCAGCTTAGAAACGGAGATGAGCACCACAGCCCTAGAGTTGGATTTGACTGGCTTTTGAGCAAGGGAACCTTTACCTTTACCATGCATAAATACCATCACATGGTGTTTTCTTTTATTTATCTAAAACATTTGCCTCCCAAGCCGGAATAATGAGACAGACACAAGTGATGGGTTTAACTCTTGGGCCACTTTATTAACTGACAACCTTTAACTGGAAGAAAATGGCAAGGGCAAAATAGTTTGCAGTATGGTCAAGGCCAGAGGTAAATACCCCTCCCTTACCTCATGGAACAGGGTGATCCACCCTGCACCGAGCGTGAGCCATCAGCAGTGGCTTCTGCCTGGCCGGTTAGCCATTGCCGGCCCGCCCCATAGCCCCATCCCCCGGGCTGCCAGGCTCAAAGGGAGGAGCCAATCGGGGTGGTCCCCAAGGCAATCTGTTTTCCCTGCCCCATGCTGTGAGGCACAGACTGTACTCACAGGACCCCTTAAAGCTTGTGGAGCTCAAGGCAGCTTACAATATAAAATACATAAAATAAATTACATACAAATACATAAACCAAAATTTAAAACCACAGTTTAGCAGTGCTTTAATCAAATGCAGTCCTAAATAAAGCAGTCTTCAGCTGTCTTCTAAATATCCAAAGTTTGGGGTGGGGGGAGGCAAACCTCCCTGGGGAGGTTGTTCCATAACTGTAGGGCTGCCACTGAAAAAGCTCTCTTTTGTGTACCCACCAAATGAGCTTCTTTGATTGATGGGACAGACAGGGGGCCACTTGCTGTGATCTTAATTCCTGGGCAGGAAATATGGAAGAAGATGATCCTTCAGATACCCTGGTCCTAAGACATATAGTGCTTTAAAAGTTAAAACCAATACCTTGGCTTGGGAGTAGATCAGTAGCCAGTGTAATTGCTATAGTATTGGGGTCACATGCTTCTGATAGCTGGCCCCAACTAGCAGTGTAGCTGCA
Organism: Gekko gecko; assembly: GCA_029375565.1. Taxonomy (NCBI): domain Eukaryota; kingdom Metazoa; phylum Chordata; class Lepidosauria; order Squamata; family Gekkonidae; genus Gekko; species Gekko gecko. The sequence goes on from JAPDNY010000006.1 coordinate 145,847,796, forward strand.
GTGCTCTGTGCTAGCTGCAGCATCTGAACACTCTTCAAGGGTAGCCCCAAGTAGAACACATTGCAGTATTCCAGTCTAGATGTAACTAAAGGATGGATCACTGTGGCTAAATTTGACTGACCCAGGAATGGACACAGCTGATGCAGCAGCTGAAGCTGGACAAAAGGAATCCGGACCGCCACAGCCACCTGCTTTTCTAAGGTGACTGCTGTGTTGAGTAGCACTCCCAAGCAATGTTCCCTCTAAGCTGAGTTGGTGTGAGCTAGCTCACAGTTTTGTAGCTTCCTACTCACACATTTTTGTCTTAGCTCAGGAAGGATGGCTCCAGAGCAAACTAATTTATGCAGCAGCCAAATTGCTCGCTTGCAACTTTAATGCCAGTAGCTCACAAAGTAGAATCTTTGCTCACAAGACTCCACAGCTTAGAGGGAGCATTGCTCCCAAGTTACTTTAGGGGGGATGTTGTTGTTATAACATTCAACTTCCATGTCAGTTGTATGTTCTGTGGAGATGCATATACATAATGCATGGTGGGCCATCATACAAAGCTTGTTTTCAAGAGGCATGAAAATCTGTAACCAGCCTCACAGAAGGGTGGGCATCTGCAATGCAAGGGCCAGTAGTCTGAGGTTGTCGAAGAAGAAGAAGAGGAGGAGATTAGATTAGATTTATACCCCGCCCTTCACAACCCAAAGGCATCTCAGAGTGGTTTACAATCTCCTTTCCCTCTCCCTCCCCTCCCCACAACAGAGACCCTGTGAGGTAGGTGGGGCTGAGAGAGCTCTGAGAGAACTGCTCGTGAGAGAGCAGCTTTGAAAGAACTTATGTCTAACCCAAGGTCTCACCAGCAGCTGCATGTGGGGAATCAAACCCTGTTCTCCCAGATTGGAGTCCACGCTCCTAACCACTACACCAAACTGGCTTTCTGGAAGCACATGTTTTTAGGAATGTAAGTTGACAGAAAGCTTATTCTATCAGAGGCGTTCTGCACAGACTGAAACGGGCAAAGGCAGAAGAGGAGAAAGCCAAGCAAATAAGCGGCTGCAGCTACAGTTACCTAGTTGAGTTCTCTGAACTCTTTTTTAAACATACATGTGACTGTAGCATATCATCAAATTGAATGTGGATGTGCTACTGCCACAGGTCCCCATAGCTGGCTGCTCAAAACCTGACACTCAGCTTCCCACACATACATTGGAACAAAGTGTCCCACAGACAGGAGAAAGGTGCAGCTCCTATGGAAAAAAGAAGTGACTAAAGTCTGTCCTACTTTCATTTTGCTGGTGAAGAAGCATGCCATCGCCATGACCTCCTCCTATCTCAGGCTATCAACTGTGGGGTGCTTCATTCCCAAAGAGCAGAAATGGAGGAGGTGAAAGTGATAGAGGATCCAACCCAGGAAAGAGTGGCTATAGTTGACAGTACAGATCCTCAAACACCTGCCAGTTTGGCTTGTATACTTTCACTTGGTTGTGCATAGAGTCCTGATGGATCAAGATGGGTAGCCGTATTAGCAGGGCTATTTTTGGGCAGGAATGCACAGGAACAGAGTTCCGGCTGGCTCCTGAGTTGGCCACGCCCAGCAGGAACTCATTAGCATAATAGGCCACACCCAACAGCAGAAACTCATTAGGATTGGCTACATTAGGGGTGTGTGGCCTAAAATGCAAAGGAGTTCCTGCTACAAAAAAAGCCCTGGTTTTTGACAACAAACAAGGTAAACAGAATAAGAAGCAAATGGTGGGTGTGGCTGGATGACCACACTTCTGGTAACATGGGTGTGTGGCCTAATATGCTAATGAGCTGTACTGTCAGGGTATGGCCTATTATGCTAATGAGTTCTTGCTGGGCTTTTAGTCTGTCTATAGCAGTAGAAAAGAGCAAGAGTCCAGCAGCACCTTCAAGACTAACAAAATATGTGGCAGGTTATGAGTTTTCATGAGTCACTGTTTACTTCTTCAAAGCCCTGATGATCTGAGGACTGGATTGATAGCTGATCTGTTCTTGGATGTTTGTCATGTTGTTTCACTGTATTCCTTACTAACCATGCAGCACAGTGCAATTAGAACATACACATTCTCACACAACCCAATTGAGTTCTACTACCCCCCCATCTTTGCTTCATAACTGCTCTGCTCAGCAGGCAATGGTTTAAAAAGACAATTAGATCTCTCATAAATCGTAAAAGTCAGTCATCAATAAATGCTCAGTAAAATTCTACCTTTTGGTGTTCATCCTTTCTGACGCTAATTACTACTGGTCAGTTTGAACCAACAGTGTCTTTGCACATGCACAGTTTTGGGAATCCCACTGCAGACTGCAGGTGTTGACAGCTGCTTGCCACAAACCAAACAGACTGAGTGATCAGTTCCCATCTGACTGCCACCTTCAGCCATGTCAAGTCCAACAGTTGGATGTGTTCACAGCAAAATCTGAAGCATCCTAGCTGACAGTGATCCCCAACATCATCTCCATGAGTGCCATGGTGCCCACCAATGTTTTCCCTGGTGCCCTTTGTCCCCTTCCCAAACATCTTTTTCGCAAAGAGAAGAGTGAATCCTGCTTGTCCACCCTGTTGGAGCTGGAGGTGTCTGGGTCTGAAAGGAGTGTCAATTCAGATACTCCATTACAGGAAGATGCTTGGCGTAGAATAGCCCAACATTTTGTAATTGCCTTCTATAGTAGCAATTTAGTTGTGGAACCCACTATCCTTTTGTCAAAATTTTAGAAGTGTCTGCAGGCTCAGCTAGGCTGAGAGTCTTGCATAGCACATCATCCAATCTTGGTGAACTTGTTCAAAATAAGGAATTGGACTGAAGGGGAAACTTTCACACATGAAGCAACTTCTGTTCCACAGGCATGGAAATAAATACAGAAGCAGGACAAAATAAGAACTTTATTTTGTTGGTGCTTCCTGTAATGAATTGTGAACTGGCATGTACCCCCTCCGGCATCACGTATATGGAGAATACGCTGATCCGGTCAGAGTCTGCCAAATTAAATCAGTTTTGCAAAGCTTTTGTTTAGCTCTCTGCAAAGGGCTGGCACTTCTGATAATTCCTTCTGTTTCTTTCTAGTTTCGTTTGGAAGTCATAAATAAGATTAAAATCAAATGCACAGTTTATGCCGAGCATATTGCCTGACTGCTAATATGCAGAGTGAGTGTTTGAGGTTCTAAATAGGCCAAAGGCTACTGGAAACTTTTGTAAAGTCTTTTCTTTCTTTCTTTTTTCTTTTTTGGCTCACAGTCTGGTTAGAAAAAAGTAAAAATCTGTTTCCTTGCTCCACCAAACTACTGTGGGTGGATAGTGTAATCTAAAGCAGAGCTACACCTTTCTAAGCCCAATGACTTCAATGGACTTTAGAAGGGTGTAACTCCTCTTAGGATTGCTCTGCAGTTCTTACAATAACACACCAATTAATGAATCTTCATTTATTAGGCTGGTTATGTAGAAAAGCTCCCCTAAATTATGTAAACAGGGAATAAGATTATTATTTCAGTATGCTTCCATTTACCATAATGTTGTTAAGGGAAGACCTGTTATAAAAGGATGGTAATGTGATGTCTCAGCATTAATGAGACATCTAATGGCTTTTGAGGCCATTCCTTATAATAGTGAGCACAAAATTAACTCCATCTTTCCTGTTTTTCTTTGTTTTCTTCTCACTTCCCTGAAGTCATTGAGACCTCAGCTAAAATTCAGTCCCTCAAAGGTGCAATAATATAAAATTTACAGGTGAGACCTAAAAAATATTAACACATGACATCAGGGCAATTACTGTGTAGCTATTGTGCAATCCCACATTTTCTGCAAGGAGCTCAGGACCACAGGCATTCTTCTTCACCATTTATCCTCACAACAACACTATGAAGCTCAAAGAAAATGACTGCCCTAAGGTTGCACAGTGAGATTCATGGGTGAGCAGGGATTTGAACACAGACCTCCCAGATCATGTGGCACTCTGATCACTATAGCACACTCTTTTTCAACCCAACCTACCCCATAGGGTTGTTGTAAGAACTGATTTAAACTAGTTCATGTGACTGCAGATGTCTAACAAGGGACATTTCACCTCATGGTCATGTGTCCCTGTCCAAAGCTGATTGTATCAACTCATCTTGTGACTCATTCAGGGATTTCTTGTGTGAAACTCTGAAACCTACAGGGTGTATAATAAGTACAGTCTAATAAACTGAAGCTGAATTCCGACAAGATGGAAGTGCTACTGGTGGGTGGAAGGCCTGACTAATTCTGGATGAGGTTACACTCCTCTTGAAGGAACAAGTCTATAGTCTGGGAATTATCTTGGACCCAGGCCTACTGCTGGATAAGCAGGTGCCAGCTGTGTCCAGAAGTTCCTTTTACCTGCTTTGATTGGTTAACCATCTGCAGCCTTTCCTGGGCAGAAAAGGATGTGGCCATTGTGGTGCATGCCCTAGTTACATCTAGATTTGATTACTGCAATGTGCTCTATGTGGGGCTGCCCTTAAAAAGTGTTTGGAAACTTCAACTGGTACTGAATGCTGCAGCCAGGATGTTGACTAGAATGGGTTGTAGACCCTATAATTCCAGGCTTACTCCTTTTGCAATTAGGCAAGTGATGACCCAAGAGAGAGCCTTCTTGGTCTCAACTAGGTAACTCTCTCCCCACAGTAGGAGTGTGCAAAAAAAGAGGCATTTTTGGTTTGGGTCTATTGCACCCGAATTTTTTTTTGGTATTTCCAAAAAATCCTGGATCCCAATACTGGTATGGTATTTGAATCTAGGATTTTTTAAAAATCCCAATTTTTTCTGGGTCCAAGAGACCCAAGAAGGAAAATATTGATTTTTAAAAAGCCAGCCCAACCCTGAGGCTGGCTTGGTTTCTCCTGCAGTGTGGTTTAAACCATGCTGCAGGAGAAACTGGCCCCAGGATTGACATGCAGTGAGGAGGTCTCTTCCCACCACACACAGACTTGGCTGGGAGGGCTTCTTCGGCAGCCATGGTTTACACTGTGCTGCAGGAGAAGCTGGCCCCAGGATCTGCGTGTAGTGGAGAGGTCTCTCCCTGCTGCATGCAAACCTGGCTGGGAGAGCTTCTGTGGCGTGGGTTAAACTGTACTGTAGGAGAAGCTGGCCCCAGGATCTATGTGCAGGAGAGAGGCAAGACAGAATCAGGTGGGGCCGTAGGACCTAGGAGCTCCTTGCCACCTCAGCTGGGGGTGGCTCCTCTTGCAGCTCAGTTTAACTGAACTGGAGGAGGAGCCAGCTCCAGCCACGGCCATGTGGAGCTCTCAACTCCCACCACCCTGACTGATCCTGGGCTGGCTCCCCTTACAGCTTGGTTAAACCAAGCTGCAAGAGGAGCCCCCCAGCCATACAGTAAAACTGCACGTACCTGAATAAAAGCTGGGGGGAAATCGTCTTTAGTCGGGCTCAGCTGTACCATAGCCGAGCAGATTCTCTGATGTGTATTCAGCTTAAATAATACCTGAAAAATACCAGTGTGGTATTTTTAGGTATTTTTTTCAACTCTGTTTATGTTGAATGCACAGCCCTATCCCACAGAGATTTGTCTGCCCCTTATGTTGCCAACTTCTGCCAGTGGATGAAGACTTTTAAATTTTGTTTGGCATTCCGACAATAGTCCCTCCTTCCTAACTGATGTTTTTTATGTTTTGTATGTATTTTACTGATATGTGTTTGGGAGGGGTTTGATTTTGATAGTTTTAAACTGTAATTTTATCATATATGTTTTAAATTGTTAGCTGCTTTGGTGGCCTTCGAAAGGGTTGGAGAGATAGGATACAAGTGTTATAAATAAATAAATAATCTAAGGGACTTTCACTGAGAATACTCAATTGTAGAGCAATTTGAGGGGCTGTCATGTGTATCCTTATATATGACACCACAGGCAGATGTTGTTTGTATTTGTTAGACAGTGCCAAAGGGGAAATTTGGTAAATGTACATGATTTTCTTACTACATATCACCACTTCATATAAGGAATGATCCTTGGAAAATATCCATGGCTCCTTGCCATATCTCTCCCTCTGGATTTCTATGACTGTTAGAATGTACATTCATAAGGATTTTTTGGATCATATTTCCATTGCTTCAAAGTAAGCATAGCATTAAAACACTCTGAGGGCTGATTTTATTCTTTGATCACATGCCAACATTGAAAGTGGACATTTGCCCTGCAGCCAGCATGAAGGCATGGCAACTCAAAACATGGGTTAGATTAAGTTATATTCAGGGTTGATCTGCATAATTATTATTAATTCCTTCCTTATTATTGCAAGTTACAAATTACAAGCAGTCTATTGGTTGCCAGCATTTCTGGATAGCACCATCCTAGTTTATAACTCCACCAGTGTTGCATCTGACTTTGGTTATCCTTGCTTGCACACAGACCCCACTGAGAGGTGGCAAGTCTCTCCCCACTATGCTGTATGGCAACTAGGGTTCCTGATGTTACTCAGCATCAAGGGAATGCTACATAGCCAGTGAGTGGCTGGTTTGGGAAATCTCTTTTCACTGTTAGATGCTTCATAGCAACTCATTGTCTAACATAGTTAGGGCATAATCAATTGCTCAGGATTAGACCTATTCATAAAAAATGCTCCACTTGGATACACAGACTTGGATTCTAAGATGCTTTTCCATTGATGCAACCAACAGTACCTTTGAATGAACATTTGCAGAAGCAGAGAGGGTCATTCCTCCCCCGCAGTTCCTCCCTCCTGCTGCAACTTCACACTTTGCTCCCATGTTGTTCCTGGAGGGTCCGCTGATCCACAAGACCACAACTGGAGGGCACAGAAGGGTGCAGTTGGAAGTGGAGGTAGGGAAGTAGCTTTCCTCAAGTATGACCTCACTTGTGCTAGGTCTAAACCATAATGTGGTGAGAAAAGAGACAAGAGGGGCCTTCCAAAATTCTCACTCAGACTGTATAGGAAGAACTCTTTTCCTTCACATTGCTTATCTCTGGGAAGGTAGCCAGTTGCTATGGACCATAAAAAGTCTGCATCTGGGAGGTGGAGCTGTCTTAAATACCCCCTCTTTGTCTCCCAGTGATTGACTGGGTTGTTCAGGCACTCAGCCCTGCCCTGCTCCATGGAACCTCATGCTGCATTCCCATGAGGTTGGGGAATAGACTTTCTTCCCATTTTTGATGAAATTAAGTCCCCGTCATATGGACTTCCTATCCTGATCAAACAACAGCTGGATAGGAAAGATTGTAGTGAGTGATCTGTTCCACACTGTTGTCAGGATTCACAGATGTGAGGTAGGGCTGTTGTCCTCTTCTTGCAAACACTGGAGCCAGGAATCTGGATTCTCTGCCTTATTAGAGAAGCAGGTCCAGTAGAGAAAGACACAGTATCAAAGTCAGGAGTGAGGGAGTAAGTTATCCAGCCAGGAAAAGAAGCAAGTGCAAGAGAAGAGAAGATGTAGCCAGATATTTAGGGCTAGGGCTATACAACAATCAACAAGAACATGAACAGCAGCAGTTAAAATACTATGCAACATAGTGAAGCAATAGGAGAGTGAGGAACTCCCCTCTTCCCACAGTAACAGTAACTAACAATGGCTTAATGCCCAGAAAAATAGAAATGTCAAAGGGGCTATCTATCTGATTTGGGGAATACACATGTTCATACAAACACACACAAATTTAGAAAACAAACTAATAGTATAGATGTATAGTATAGATATAAGCCCCCAGATAACCCTTTCTGCTGCAGGTATAGTTTGGCCAAGCACCCTTTATTTTTAGATATTCTCAAAAAAGAGACATGTTCTGAAGTTCTGCACTCCCAGGTGCATGCAGGCCAAATTTGGATTGGAACCATGTCATGTGGAGAGAGGGTGCTTAGATGTATCATTTTCCTGACCTGAAATAGCCCTGGAGGGATCTTGTTCCCCCCACTGAAGAAACATAGCATGTAGTTCACCAGTACATGTACAATGCGGCATTTAAGGTCAGGAAAACACAATGGGTAAAGGTTCAAATCTCTCAGACCAAACATGCCTGCTTGGCAGCCTCATTACATATCTCTGCACCCAACCAGAAGAAGGGAGGAATGAGACCAAAATGGCCTGAATGGAACTCCCCAGCTGACATTTTGCTGATTTTCCATGTTAACATATGGAATACTACAACATTCTACCTAAGGAAGGGTGATTTGAAAGTACTTTTTGATGTGACCTTCCATCCTTCTTTAATTCCTTTATACTGTTTGGCCAAGCCAGGAGTAACACAAGATGTGAAAATTCAGTCTACAAATATTGGAAGATTAGAATAATGTGAAGGATGGGGAAACTCATGAAAGATGCATGCTGCCTTTTTTTGGGCCAGCCTACATTTTTCAGTGGAAGCCTCTATGCCTCCTGGCCAATACTTTGAAGATGTTTCCTGTATTTGTAGGATTCCATTTGGGAATTGGTCTACTTCCCTCCCACTCATTTCCTCTGCTCTTTTCCCCCTCCTCTCATCTTCTGTATCCTGAACATAATGAGGGCTTCCCCCCCTGTCTCTATTGCACTCATTCGCTGGCTTAGATGTCTGTTGGTGTAACTAATCATTTTCTTCAGAACCACTTTCTTATAGCAGGTGTTTTCTATATACACTGCATGTAGTCACACTTGTACAATGTTTCCTCAATCCTGACACATGAATAGAGTTGTCAGGTTTATTGCCTAATGAATTATGGACTGTCCAGCCACTTTCTGATGCAATTAAGCAAAATGAGCAGGCCATTATTGGGATCATAATACAATCACTCGCCTCTAGTGGCATCCTTTAAATATATAGTTTTAAACAGGTCATCAAATAAAGCTCCCTGATACCTTTTAGGTCTAAAAAAAAAAAAATGGAGGAAGGAAGGAACCCATACTCCTCTGCAGTGGTCCCAACTAAAACTGGGCCCATGTGGTACTGGTAAAGGGAGTTTGCTAGTGGGAATTCACTCCTACAAAATGGTGGAGCATCCATGGGACAGATGTGGGGATGCTTTATTATTGAGCTTGGCCCTCAGTCTCCTATAAAATACCTGACTACAATCCAGACTACGACCATGTCACAAGGACACGTTTATGCGGGTTTTTTTATATACATTATCTTATTCTTATTACATTGTTTTCTAATTTCTGTAATTCAGTTTTTGCATTTCTTATATATCATATCTTAAACTGGTATTTTATACTGTTCATATTGCATTGTTTTATCCACCTTGAGTATTGGTGGAAAAGATGGATTATAAATAAAGTAATACATGATGTGAGTCCAGCCACAGACAGACCATGTAAAGTTGTATGTGGGGGTAGAAAGTGCCACCAAGTTGCAGCTGACTCATGGTGACCCACGAGGTTTTCAGGGCAAGAGGCCAACAGAGGTGGTTCTGTTGTTGCTTGTATCTGTGTAGCCACCCTGGACTTCCTTGGTGGTATCCCATTCATGTACTAACCAGGCCTGACTTTGCTTAGCTTCTGAAATCTAATGAGATAAGGCTGGCTTGGGCTATCCAGGTTAGGGTGGAGCTGTATATATAGCACATATATACAGTGTTAAGAAATTAAGGATTTAAAAGATGTTCTAGAAAATTTAACCCATTTAACAAATCAGGAGAACTGGGGCTGAAACTTGTCTCAGCAACAGTTGGTGAATTCAAGCAAGAGAAGTGTGAATACCTGTAGAGCAGATAACCCAAAAAACTACACAGCTTTAATATTCAAATCAAAGAAATAATAAAAATGATTTAAAAAACAACAACAGTGGTTGCCTTTACCTATTTGGCCAGTTGGCAACCGTTGCCAACATTCACCACCACACCATGCAGCATAATGGTAATCAAGGAAATTATGACTGTGTAAGTGGTCTCTGACTAGGCCCCACAACAAATATAGTAATTAATTTCTGTTTCATTTGTTAGGAAGGATTCTCTGTGCAGTGGAGCATTTTTGAGTCAGCAATTTTCTGGAAAAAACCAATGAAGGCTCAACTATACAATATGGGGAGAACTGTAATAGGAGCAGGTAGTTAAGCTTCCACTAATTTTGTATGTGGTAATAGCAAACAGCAATGCACAAGTTTATAGCTACCTTTCTGTCTGTTTCTTCCATGGTCATGCAGGAAAATACCATCTACAGTCCTGCTTATATATGACTGTTGGGGGGACAGGACCATCTCCCAAATCCTTAACATGAACGTAGCAACAATTACAGCCTGAAAACAGACTTCAAGTGCTGCAAAACTGTTGGAATGTATTACTGCTAGCAAGCATGAAAATTCTGATATAAAGCACTAATGCTGTAGACAAACAGTAAGATGACCCAGCATTTTCAACCTTTATCTTTAAAAATACCGAGTCCGCTTCAAAGTGCTGGTTATTATCTTTAAAGCCCTATATGGCCAGGGTCCAACATATCTGCGGGACCGCCTTTCCCCGCACATACCCCAGAGAGCACTACGGTCTGGGTCGCAAAACCGTTTGACCCTCCCTGGCCCACGGGAGGCCAGGCTAGCTGCTACCAGAGCTGGGGCATTTTCGGTGGCGGCCCCTACCTGGTGGAATGAGCTCCCAGAGGAGATCAGGGCCCTGCGGGACCTTTCTCAGTTCCACAGGGCCTGCAAGACGGAGCTCTTCCGCCAGGCATTTAGTTAGGGGCCGCCGCCGTTGGAGTGCCCAGCTCGTAATGCTACAACAGTGCAGCTGCCTGAGCAGGAACATCTAGTATTTATTACCAAGTTGGCGAGTAAGGAATACCAGCTCTTCAGAGACGATGAAACATTGGCCTATTGGTTGACCACCGCTAACATCTTTGTATTGTAAATTGTATTGTATTGTATTGTAATGGTTTTATACTTGCATTTATAATATGTTTTATCGGGTGTATTTTAAATATGTTTTATGTATGTATTTATATTGTTTGTGAGCCGCCCTGAGCCTGCTTTGCGGGGAGGGCGGGGTATAAATCCCATAATAAATAAATAAAATAAAAGTTGAAGCATTGGTTTTCATGCCTTTTGGAACTCTCTGATGTTTTGACAGAACTTAACTCTCTGATGTTTTGACAGAGAATATCATCCTCTGAGAAATAAGGCAGACAGACAGACACAGTTGTTCACAAGCATTGACAGTTCTCCAATCTCTCCCTCTCTCTGGTTTATTAAGTGTTTCTAGCAAGGCATTAATGAGTTCTTAAACAATTTATTGGTGCCCAGATCAATTTGTTGTGCTGTTGAGTTCATCTCCTTTTCAGAGAAGTATTGATTTCTGAACAGTTGTCCTTCACATCTCCAGATATTGTACACACAGACATACAGTCACAATGGAACCTGACTGAGGCTTGGATCACTGCCAATGTTTGGAATGTGTCTAACATTAACACCTTGAAACACAAAACTGAGAAGAGAGAGTGCCTTGTGCCTGGAAGTCTGTTTGTTGAGTGCTATGTTGGTTTTGGTCATTTGCAGATGTTACAGCTTTTTAAAGGATGAAGAAAGTGAGATGGTGCAGTGTCATCCAGTCTTAGACTCAGAGCTGTACTCCCACTTGAATCAATAAATCAAAATTAATGGCTTTAATCCTTGCTTGGATCAACTAAAACTGCATTATGAAACAGTATGGGATATATTTATTTATTTATTTGGGTATTTATACCCCCCCTTTCTCCCAAATGGGGGTCCAAAGTGGTTTACAATATAATTTCTCCCTTCTTTTATCCCTAGAACTGGAGGGTTCAGAGCCTATTTTGGCATGATAGAACATGACTACTAGTCTTAGTACATCAAGGTGTGGTTCACAATGTACTGGAAGGAAGAGTAGACTGTGAAGATTATTTCACTTTTGTTGACATTAGCATGTATCCATGGATCAAGGTCTCTAGGAAATGGAATAATAGGTCAATTACAGTGCTATCCTAAGTCCCTTCAGTGGGGCTTATTCCCGGGAAAGTGTTCCTAGGATCGCGCTCTTGGGACATTCAGAATTGATTCCCATGGAAGTTATCAGGCTCCTCTTTTGGAGGCTTATTTAAGTATTTGTACACCATTCTTCTCCACAAAGGGCCGCCCTGAGCCCTGCTGGCAGGGAAGGGCAGCCTAACAAGTTGAATTTTAATAATAGTAATAATAATGATAATAATGATAATAATGATGATGATAATAATAATAGCAGATAGATAAATCAACTGGTAAACAGCAAACAAACCAACACAATGTGTATTTTGGGTCAGTCTTGGACCCGATGATCTTCCACTGAATTTTCAGAGCTCTGAGGAGCAGAAACAAAGAAACAGAGCCATAATGATCTTCTCCATTCCTCCAGCAGTCTACAGAGAACACAGGCACTGGGGATTTTTTAAAAAGTTTCTATTTGCCCATTTATCAAAATGGCTTTGTTTCCAAATCCCCAGTACCTGTATAGGAAACATCAGTATGGCAAAAGCGAAACAAAACAAAACAGATCAATTCTCCCTCTTTTGCCTTCCAGGTATAAAAATAAAAGTCCATCCTTAAAAAAACAACAACTCTGGAAACTATATAAATGATACAAGTGGAAGAGACAATGATGCCAGGTGTTTAAACCAGAGTTTCCACATTTTAATAGCAGTTAAGGTAAAATGATTACACAATAAAAGCTACAGATAGCCAAGCTATTGTATGATATCTTGGAGAAAACAGATGGGATGTTAGCAGTGCAATCCTAAACTGAATCCTGAAATCAATGGATTTAGAAGGGATGGCACTGAAAGTTGCCTGGTTAAACAGACATATCCTCTTGAAGGAAGGGACTGATAAAAGATAGCTTCTTTCTCCCAGTTAGTTGATTTTGGAATCAGAAGGCTCCAGACCTTAAACCGCCATGTTTCGTCCAGTTTTGAGCAAAAGAAAGGGAAGGCTTCCAGCCCTGTCCAAGTGAGTGAATGAGAAATAGCAACTAATCAAAGGGTGCATGATGGATGGCCGCTAAAGGAATAAGGAAAGCTGCCTGCACTGATAATAAACATTGCAACGGCTTCCATAATGACTCCCTGGGGCAGCTTGTGCAAACTGTAGTCATGAAAGAAAAATAACTGCACCCAGCCGAGCTAGCCTGTTTATAACGTTAAAAAAATCCAGTGCAGCCACATGCAACATTTGCTTGTCCTGTTTCTCCTCCGTTAGCAAGGGCACAGCTTAAGTGAGCATGGATCTCTGAAACAATGAAGTCTGCCTCATTTTTCAAGCTCAGTCGAAGAATATCTAAACTGACACTCTTCTTTGGGTCCATTTTGCAGCAGGACTATGCCCACTGACATTAGCTATGTGTCCTACAGAAATCCTGCAGGATGCAGGCAAAGAGGTCTTTATACTGCATATGGTTTCTGGCTACTGGCAGCAATTGGGGGGGGGAGGCTTACTGGCAGCAAAGAGTGGCCTAGGCCAGTGTCACCAGTGCCTTGGTGGCATTATTTCCAACACACATTGGAAGTGATGTCATCATGTCACTGGCGACTCAGGAATGCTCTGGTATTTGGGCAAAAACTCAACAGTAGAAGTCATTTTTCCATAGAGTTTTTACCCAAATATGAGATTGCTAGTGATGTGATGACATCACTTCCAGTGTGTGCTGGAAGTGATATTTCTGTGTTGCCAGCAATGCTGGTCTAGGCCTTCCCTTTGCTGCCAGTAAGTCCCCCTGCCAGCCAGGTGATCAGCAACAGGGGGAGGGGTGTAAGGTTGGCTAAGCCAAAGTGCTTGTTTGTGGAGGGAGGAGGGTGCTGATGGGGAATTCATGAGCCACAGATAGGATAGGGCAGTGATGGTGAACCTTTTAGAGACCGAGTGCCCGAACTGCAACCCAAAACCCACTTAAGTATCGCAAAGTGCCAACACTGCAATTTAACCTGAATACTGAGGTTTTAGTTTATAAAAACAACTCATACATTAACATCTTTTGTCTTAAAAGAAAAACATGAGGTTGGTAAACCAGGGGGAGAAAGAGATAAGTTGCCTCACTAGCAAATGTAGTTACTGATCACCAGTACACAGGTTTAATAAGCACATTGATTCTGAAGTGTAAAGTTCTAATAGGGATGACCATTTGAAAATACAATTTAAGCCAAGGAGTTGTAAAGAAGAAGAAGAGGAGGTCTCCATCTTTCTCACACACACACACAGAACCAATCCCCCACCCTGCGTTTTAAGACAGCCTGGATCTCTCTCTCTCTCTTTTAAAGGTGCCACTGGACTCTTTGCATTGCTACCCGAGGGGTGGGGGCAGAAACACACAGATCTGCCCTCACAGAGAGCTTTTACCTAAATTAGCCTTGGAGCAATTTCCCACAAGCTGCTGCTTTGCATGTGCCCCTCTTCCCTTCACCCCTATCATGTCAATTTCACACCATATGCTGGGTGGTCGCATTTTGCCTCGCAGTTTCGCCTGATTCCCCCTGCATCTACTCAATCCTTAAAAAACCGGATTGAGACACTGGGGAAATCGGGCAAAGCTGCGGGGCAAAATGCCACCGCCCAGCACATGGTGTGAAATTGACATGATCCGGGGGAAGGGAAGAGGGAGTGCAAAGCAGCAGCTTGTGGGAAATCACTCCAAGGCTTATTTAGGTAAAAGCTCTGCACATTTTCCCCCCTGTAGCAATGCAAAGAGTCCAGTGGCACCTTTAAGACCAAGGCTTATTTAGGTAAAAGCTCTCTCTGAGGGCAGATCTGCATGTACAGGGGGGCAAAGGGAAGAGCGAGCGTCTTGATTGGTCTTAAAGATGCCACTGGACTCTTTGCATTGCTACCTGGGGTGGGACACACGTAGCACAGCCCTGCAAAGACAGAGGCGTCGGGGAGGGCTTCCCAGGGGCCTGCACTTTAGCATGGTCCTGCAAAGATGGGGGGGTTGGGGAGGGCTTCCCAGGGGCCCACACTTTAGCGTGGCCCTGTGAAGATGGGGGGTTGGGGAGGGCTTCCCAGGGGTCTGTGCTTTAGTGTGGCCCTACAAAGACGGGGGAGGTCGGGGAGGGCTTCCCAGGGCCCCTGGGACTGAGACGGGAGATGGGCGGGCAGCGGCTGGCAGGCGGTGGAGACCCAGAGCGGGGAGGAGCAGAGGCAGAGCACCCCATCTTATGGGTGCTCCAGTGGCTGGGGCAATGGTACGTGTGCCCACAGAGGAGGGCTTTGCACGCCCTCTCTGGCATGCGTGCCATAGGTTTGCCACCACTGGGATAGGGCATTGTTAACTGTGTCCTTGTCCTATGTGTATGAAAGTCAGAATACACAACTCTTATAGAACTGACTTGAAAGTTTAGTGTGCACAGAATGCCCTACCTGGCAACTGCTGGGTGTTTTGTGTTTTTTACCCAGCTGGTTCCATCTTTCCTACCCCCCTGCCTCCTCTGCCAGGTCACCCCCTTTTACTTTCTGGGACGGGGGTCGCAAGTGTTGTTTCCTCCCTGCAACACAGTGCAGTGCCCTGCCAGCACACCTGGGAGGCTGCTCCTCCCCCCTCTCTCGTGTGCTCTCCCTAAACAACTTGCATCCTGATGCAAACAGAGGAGAGCTTTATACTGAGCCAAATCGCAAGCCGGCGCCATAGCAGCATGGAACAGCTTTAAATAGCAAATGCAGATTGAGCCAGAGACAAATACCTCTTCAGTGTTCTTTTCCATTCTCTAGGTCAGTCTGAGGTAGTGGTTAGAGTTTCAGACTAGAATCTGGGAGACCCAGCTTCCAGTCCCCACTTGCACTGTGGAAACTGCTGGGTAACCTTGGGCCAGTCATACACTCTCAGCATAATCTACTTGATGTTGTTAGGATAAAATGAAGGAGTGGAGAATGATGTAAGCTGTTTGGGACCTCATTGGGAAGAAAAGCAGGGGATAAATGAAGTAAATAAATGTCAGATTTCCTGTATGATTTTTTTTCTTACCTAATTATGCAAATGGAGATGCAGACATGATGTGGGGGGGATCCATGTCTGGTTATTCTAATTTTCTGTAACCTAAAAGAAGCCATGGGGAGCTCTACTTTCGATGAAAGCAGCAGGGCTGCACAGAATGGATTTAATTTATTGCCATTTTCCTGATCTGAATCACCCCCCACCCAGGCTGCAATTAGACCCACAGCACCAGTCCATGGGTGCGTTTAGACAGCGTGCTGGAGTGGTTTAAACTGCTCCGGCACGATGCGTGTTTTTTTTTAAACTGGAGAATCGAGATCACACACCTCCTCCTTCGGAGCTCCCCGCCGTCCTCCTGCAGGTGGGGGGGGGTTTCCCCTCTCCTTTGAGCATGTGCACAGGCAGACCTCTCCCGAACAGAAAGTTTGGCACGTGCACAGAAGAGCGATCTCAACCGGTCCCTTTAAAGTTTAAATGAAGACTCCTTTTTACATTTTCTCCCCGAAAATGGCCTCCCTGAGATCCTGGACTCGTCTAAATGCCTAAACTAGGCACCAGTGAAGCTTTTCTTTATTTAACTTAAGTGCGGAGCTCCGCTCAAGCGCACACCGCTAAGGGGGGGGGGAAATGGCGGACTAAAACCGGAAGCCGGAGGCAGCTTCCCAGAGGGGAGGGGGTTGAAGCACCCGGAAGTGGAGCGATCAGACAGCGAAAAGTGCGGCTTGAAACAGAGAATCAGGAAAACACCACTTGGGTAAGTGGTGTCAAAATACTCCAGTTTACAGAGGGTTTGCTCCAGAAAGCGACGGCTGGGGACGGTGGGCAGATGTTGGGCGTGTGAACGCGCAGGTAAAAGCTGTTTCTGAGCCATGCCGAAAACAGCTCAAACGGCGCGTCTGAACACACCCCATGTGTCCTTTTTTTTTCCTGCTGCAGGGCAAATAGCCCCTTTAGAGGTGATTTAGACTGGGGAAATGCCATTAGGCAGCCCTGCCATTTCATTCAAAATCAACTAATTCTAGTCTCTACTTTAAAGAGATAGATGATAGATAGATGATAGATGATAGATGATAGATGATAGATGATAGATGATAGATGATAGATGATAGATAGATAGACAGACAGACAGACAGACAGACAGACAGACAGACAGATAGATAGATAGATAGGTAGGCAGCTACCTTTGTTTCTACACTAAACACAGACAATTTCTGTTGACCCTCCTTCTGTTACCTGAGACTCCCCCCATTCAAAGAGATCCTTCCAGGGCTCACTTGAAATGTTGCGTTTAATAAAATGCAGTGGGCCCCAGTAATTTAACTACTTTGACAACGTATAAAATCGTCTTAAGAAATATTAGCAACTTGGCCAGTATTCTTGATAATTAAAAGTGGGTGTTATGACAAAGTACAGCAGGCATTAAATATATCTCAGGTTTTCAGTGTATTTAAAACACTGCCCCTGCCATCAATTTTGAAGCCCCATAAAAATGTGGCAAGTTTGCACTATTTCAAATATACCTAATATATTGTCCTATATCTTTGAATTATTAATCGGCAACACTGCCAACAGAATAGTAAATTCATCCCAGCAGTGCCTCGAGGCCATCGTCACAGAAGGAGCAGCATGACGGTGGGACTGGGATTGGTGGAGATGAACTTCAGCAGTTCTGAAGTTGCTCTATCTGATTCAAATTCACAGCAGCCTTGAACCCTGAGTCATACTCAGACACAGAGAAGTCAATCAAAATTCTCCACACATACACACATGCAATTGCATTTCCCTTTAGCTAGGTATTCATTGGACCTTATCTAAGGCTATCTGTTCTCCATGCGCCTGTGGGAAGGATCAGAGCTCTGATCCAGAATTCCAAGGGTTATTTCTCATGCGGAAACTCAAGGCAGCTTTCGAAGAGATGCTGCTGGAAGCAAGCAGAAGAGAGAGAGAGAGAGAGAGAGAGAGAGAGAGAGAGAGAGAGAGAGAGAGAGAGAGAGAGAGAGAGAGAGAGAGAGAATACATGCTACTAAAGCAGCTCATGGGGTTGTTGTCAGAGTTTTTCTGATACGGAATATGATACAGCTTTCATTTTAACAATAAAGATGCCTCTAGCTTTCATGGCTGTGGAGGAAAACATGACCATTATGACAGCAGTTCCTAGGCAACACTGCATGGGCGGGGCAGGACATTTAGAAGATATGGGCTGAGATGTTACTAATCTGCATGGCTCCTTGGCTCTCTTCCCTAGCAGCTTGAAGTATGGGCCACTGGCTTCTCAGCCTCTCCCTTCTCCTCCGTCTCTCCACATTCTGTCAGAGCTATTGCTTCATTGCCTTAGGGGAGGGGCTATAGCTCAGTGGTACAGCTTTTGCTTTGCATGCAGAAAGTCCCAGGTTCTAATCCCCAGTATATCCCCAGGACTAGATGAGGTGATATGAAAGACCTGAGTTCCTCCTGGAAAACTGCTACCTGTCTGAATAGACCAGGGGTCCCCAACCCTTCTGAGCCTGCAGGCATGTTTGGAATTCTGACATAGTGTGATGGGCACAACCACAAAATGGCTGCCACAGGAGGTGGAGCCAGCTACAAAATGGCCAGCACAGTTTATTTTCAGCCACAAAGTGAAAATCTTTGTATTGTGGATACCAACTGCCACCAAAACAACATTTTTTAAAAAAATGCACAGTCAATTATATCTTCAATAGTCCATCAAAAGCCCTGCCAAGCAAAAGCTCCACCCGGCCCCACCTACTTTCTCAAACCAGTTGGGAGGTGCCAAGAAAGGTGTTAATGGGCACCACGTTGGGGACCCCTGGAGTAGACAATATTGACATTGATGGACTAAGAGCAGCAGAAGGCAACTTCATGGAGCCTGACAATCATATAGAGATCATTCCAATCTGCATAGTCACCATGTTGTCTGAAAGGGGCAACCCTGAAAATCATGGTTTCATGGTGTATAGAGGCTGTATGCAAGGCAATATCTGTTCATTCCCCCTTTCAGACAACAGGGCAACTGCACATATTGGGAGGATTGAAGGTAGCAGTTGTGTAGCCACTGTGGAGCTCTTAGGGGTACATGCCCTATCACTCATGGCCCAAGCCCTGTTGCCTCTTGCTGTGCCCTTACCTGCTGGCCCAGCAGTGGGCATGGAGGCAGAGGCTGCATGGCTGGAGACTGGTTGCAGTGCTTGTTAACCAGCTCCATCTGGAATGTGTCAAGGCCCACCTCCTCCACCACCTCCTGCACCCCACTCTCTTTCTCTCTCCCTCCTCCTCAGCACCCGCTGGTCCCAGCTGTGGGCCAAGCTATGGAGCACAAAACTTTGTCGTGGGGGGCTACAGCCATTACCCTCTTGGTCAAGAGGCAGAGATGAATGGGGTTTACCCCCAGTGTACTCCTCTGCTCTACTTGGGAACACCCTCAGAGTTATTCTGGGAGGGGGCAGTGAGTTCTGCTCAGTATCTCCCCCAGTCTTATGGAGATGAGCAACAGAACTTGGCCCTCATGATTTACAGCCACTCCTTGTCCCCTCTTCATCCAAGGCATCAGAAGGTCTGTGGCTCAACTCCTTTGGAGACCTCCCCCCTAGCTTTGCATGGCTGCCGGGGAGCTGCTGAAGGGGAGGTCACTTATTCTTCAGCCCTTGAGTCATGGAAGACAGAAAGTCAAGATTTTTTTTTAAAAAACTTGCTGGTTGAAGAAGAGAAGAAGAAGGAGAGATTGGATTTATACCCCGCCCTTCACTGCCCAAAGGCGTCTCAGAGTGGCTTACAAACTCCTTTCCCTTCCCCTCCCCACAACAGACACCCTGTGAGGTAGGTGGGGCTGAGAGAACTCTAACACAAACTGTCCTTGAGAGAACAGCTGTGCCAGAGCTTGTGACTGACCCAAGGTCACATCAGCAGGTGCAAGTGGAGGAGTGGGGAATCAAACCTGGTTCTCCCAGATAAGAGTCCGCGCACTTAACCACTACACCAAACTGATCATTTCCCAGTACCTCACAGGATTTCCCAATGCCCCACCTACTGAATGCTCCTGATAACATATGATTGTTAGGCTCTCAGGGCACAACTATAACATCTGACAGGCTAAACTTCAACAGGCATATGGGCTTCCTATCAAACTTTGATTTGGGAATTACAAAAACCTGAGATATACATGGCCACAATTTGGTAAATCATGTAACTGTAAGTTATGAACACATTTCTCTACATGAGGTTAAGACCGCTGATCTATGGCTGAAGCCAACAGTGCATGGCTGAAGTCAATAGTGATTAGAATGTTGGACTAGGAGATGGGAGACTCAGGTTCAAAATATCACTCTTCTCTGAATCCCCACTCTGCCACAGAAGCTTCCTGGGTGTCCTTGGGCCAGTCACATACTCTCTGCTGAATCTACTTTACAGGGTTGTTGTGAGGATAAAATCAAGGAGAGGAGAATGATGTAAATCACTTCTGGTGCCTGTTCAGGTGAAAAGTGAGGTATAATTGTCTACATAAAATAAATACCTTTCCACCTCAGTGGTTTTATTAGCTATAAAGGATCAGACTACCCACATTGGAGTTCCTTGTTCAGGTTGCCAACTGCCTGAAGAAAAAAAAGTATCCCATGCCTTTAATAAAGGCAATGGGATGTCATTTGTGTGTATGGGAAGTGCCATCAAGTTGCAGATGACTTATGGTGACCCCAGCAAGATGCTTTCAAGGCGTGAGAAGCCGAGGTGGTTTGCCATTGCCTTCTTCGGCAGAGTCTTCCTTGGTTGCCTCCCTTCCAATTACCAACCCTGCTTTGCTTGGCTTCAGAGATTGGACAAGACTGGGCTATACCATGCCACTTTCCCTCCCAGGATGTCATTGGCCAGGTGATATCATTGACCTCCATGCCATGACAAGATCCAGTTCCCAGTTTCCACACATTAAGCCTCCATTAAAGGAACAGGACATTTTTATCCAGACCTGTTAGCAACCTTATTTTGTAAAACGATAGAGATTCTGGGTTCCTGCCACCATGCCTCAGTGGCCATACAGCAGCAATTATTTTTCTCATGTCAAGCTCTGGATATTTGTCTTTGTTCCCCTCTTCCTACTTAAAAAGCAGCTGAAATCCTTATGTACCCATTTTGGGGCTCTGCCATGCATTTCCTATCACTTTCCTATAAGTATGTCTTCCCTTCCTTTCCCTTTTCTTTTTAACAATCCACTTTATTATTTTGCTGCATTTTTCTATCAGCCCTATTAGTCCTGTTTTTATTTGTGTGGGGTTTGCAAAACACCCTGTGTCTTAGCAGGTGATGGGGTGCTAGGTTACTAAAGTCATCATTATTATGACTGCAGTGCGATATTCTTTCATCCCAATAAAATTGGAGCCTATTTAAATCCATCTTGTGCCTGCTGTCTTCTTTCTGACAGAACAACCAACAAATCCAAGTTTTCTAGATTAGTTGCTGATTTTTATAGTGGTTAAAATCTGCTGGCTCAGAGCCCGTGGAAGCACATCAATTAATGTAATTCCTGTCCAGCTGCTCAGAATTACCTCCCAAGGAATAATTGTTCCTAATCCACCTTTGGGTGATTAACTAGCATCCTGAATCCTGAGGATTTAGAAGACAATTGAGCCTACCAGCAGTAAGTGCAGCTGCTGTTCTTAATCAAACTGGAGTGGATTTTGTTCTAAATTTAATGTTGCCTCCTTTTGAATGATTGTATATGAAAATTAAACAAAACATGTTTTTAAATGTCAGCTCCGAATGCAGAGCAGGTTGTTGTTGTTCATCCGTTCTTATTCCACCTGTCCTTCCAGGAGCTCAAGGCAGCTGATATGGAGCCAGAGCAAGACCGGTAGCGGTGTTAGTCTGTCTGTAGCAATAGAAAAGAGTAAGAGTCCAGCACCACCATAAGGACTAATAACATTTGTGGTAGGCTATGAGCTTTCATGAGTCCCCACTCACTTCTTCAGAGCCAGGTAGTGTAGCAGTGTAGTGTAGCAATTACAGTATCAGACTAGGATGTGGGGGGCCCACACTTGAATCCTCAATCTGCTATGGAAGCCTGCAGAGTGGGCTTTGGCCAGTGGCCCCACTGCTGGACCTCCTGATGGCACCTGGTATTTTGGCCACTGTGTGACAGAGTGTTGGATTAGATGGGCCATTGGCCTGATTTAACAATGGCTTCTCTTATGTTCTTATGTTAGAACGGCCGCCCCTTCCCTGGCTTTCCTGGGCGCGCGGCTTCTGCGGCGCGGTCAGGAAAGCCGGCGCTGGGGCTGGGAGGGAGGGGCGGAAGTTAGAATGCCCACCCCTTCCCTGGCTTTCCTGGGCACGCCGCTTCTGCGGCGCGCCCAGGAAAGCCAGCACTCCCCCCCCCCATGTGCACTCTTTTTTGCAGTGTTCACTCCATAAGATGCATACACTTCCCCCCCCACTTTTTTTGGGGGGAAAAGTGCATCTTATGGAGCGAAAAATACGGTATGTTGCTTTGGTCCTCACTGGCAAGCTGTAAATATCTAAATAAATGACTTTACACACTTTCTTAGAGTGTTATGATGTCATTTCATGTTTTGAAACAGAAAGTGATTTCCAAGAAGTCTCTGTTCCCCCAATTGTTCTGGTATCTCTGAGAGTCACCAACCAAAAGTTACCCCACTGAGCTTCATGCATCTCCTCAAGCCTAGGCCCACACTCTAACCTAGGATTGCCAACCTCCAGGTGAGGTCTGGAGAGCTCCAGACTATAGAGATTAGTTCTCCTAGGGCAAATGGCTGCTTTGGAGGATGGACTATGGCATTATATCCCATTGAGGTTCCTCCCAGGGCTCAATTCCCAAATATCCAGAAATTACACAACCTGGAATTGGTAACCCTAACAGACACTACAAAGAATGTGTGTAGAACTCACAGTTGTCTGAGTGCACACAGTGGCCTTTGTGTTGAGCAGTACTGTCTCCAGGTTCCAGTATGGCTCAATATCACACAAGCAGCCTGTTGGTTTTACCTTATGTGGCTTGACTGTAAATGATTGTGGACCAAACCTGGGTGATTGTTCAGCATTGTTTCTGTAGTTCTCTAGGCTTGCTCCAAGTGTCTTCCTCTAAACATGCTTCCCTGCATCTCTAGCAATCTGCCAGCTTCCCTGCCTGTTTGCATGACCTTCTGACTGGCTGCATCTCCATGTTCCCTCCATTGGAAACAGGCTTAGTCCTTAATCTTCCTGTGTGCCTAGTACTCCTTCCATGTCTGATTCCAACTCTAGCAGCACTCACATTTGCATTCCCTGCATTTCTGTCTGCCTACGGCCCACCACAGACAGACCCACTTCATGCTCCTTCAGTTCCTGAAGATCTGACTTACTATCTCATGTTGCCCATCTCTCCTGCCACGTTTGGCACTGCTTCCTATTTCTTGAAATTATTTTTGCCCTTTGTAAGGCTGCTGAGAGGCACTGGGTGTGTGCGCGCAAAGGAGCTGTTGTCCCCAAACTGGAGGACTAAAGCTATGAAGAGAGATGGGGCTCACACATTTCATATTGGCTCAGTGTTCTTGCTCGCTGTTTATCAGTCAGGTCCATGCCACACTTGTCCACCTCTCTTTAAATATAGCTTTTATGTTAACCCATTTTTCCTTTTATTCCCATAAGATGGCTGAAAAATTGTTCCATAAATAAGGGCCATATTCTATCACAAGTTAAAAAAAAAATCAAAATTCTACAACCAGGAAAACCAGCTTTTATAAGGCTCTCATTGGAACAGTAAAAATTGTTCAGAAAAATGCTTTGGTAAAGGGATAGAGGCTTTGGACTATACTGCTTTGTACAGTACATATGGTCAGTTGTTGTAGGTATGCTTGTGCTATGCAATTTCTGCATCATTTAATATGTCAAGTTTAAATGCTTATGCTTTGTTTCAGCTTTGCCCTCCCCAGGCACTGCCCCCCAAAGCTTCAGGAATCTCCCTAGCCAGAGCTGGCAACCCTAAACTTGGTACAGTCACAAAATGTTCCAAGCCTTCTATCCTGGAGGCAGCTGTTTTCAAATAGTGCTCCCTACAGACTCAAAAATGATGGCTTCTCAGCTCTTCTGAAGCACCTTTTACTCCAGTGGTGCAGAGGAAAGCCAGAAAGAGGGAAATAGATAAACAAGAGGGAATTAGATAAACATATGGAGCAGAAGTCCATCAGTGGCTATTAGCCACAGGGTATAGATGGGAATTCTCAGTCTGGGGCAGGTGATGCACTCTATTCTTGGTGCTGGAGGGGGCAGCAGTGAGAGGGCTTCTAGTGTCCTGGCCCCACTGCTGGACCTCCTGATGGCACGTGATATATTTTGGCCGCTGTGTGACAGAGTGTTGGCCTGATTCAACATTGGCTTCTCTTATGTTCTTATGTTCTTAAATGGCTCTTTGCTTTGATGAGAAGATCTTTTAGGGAAGAGATAAGTGGAAACAATGAAACAAGGGGGACTGTGTTGGGATCACTACCCTAATGCATCCAAGTGAACACCCAGCTCACTTATCCATCAGTTGGGAGAATTAATTTAACATTTTTTTTTTGTAGAATGAAGTTTGGTTTCAATGACACCTTTAAGACCAACATAGTTTAATTTAAGGTGTAAGCTTTTGTGTACAAGCAGATGAATGTGAGAGCTAACAAATGGATGTGAGAACTCAAACTTTGTTCTGCAGCTTTAGACCAACAGGGCTATCCATCAGAATCTATAGTTTTCTTGTGTTTCAGAATGGCTCCTACAGATGAGGCTAGAGATGGACAGGAGGTACACCATGAAGTATTTCTCCTGAAAAGGGCAGAATTGGAAGATGAGCACTTTGCATATATCAAGTTTGTGCAGAGGAGTCAAGAAAAATGCATTTGCCATCGACACCAGGTTGCTTCAGTGCCAGAGGGTTCATGATTTGCAATGCATACATCCTCTGGGCACTGGCACACACCTAGTTTGACTAACCAAACAGCATCCTTTATTAAATAGTCCAGTAGGGTTGGCAGACTCCAGGTGAGGCCTGGGGATCTCCTGCTTTTACAATTGATCTCCAGCTGACAGACATCAGCTCCCCTGGAGAAAATGGCTGCTTTGAAGGGTGGACTCTATGGCCCCTCTCCTCCCCAAACTTCACCTTCTCCTGGATCCACCCCCAAAGTCTCCAGGTATTTTCCAACACAGACTTGGCAACCAGGCATCTGAATATGAAGAGAGACTGGCATAACAGGCCTTGTGATGGTAAAAATGTATTCGATACACTTGGCCTCCCAGGCAAATGCCTTTATATCACAGTCCTTCACTTGAAAATGAACTTTTAAATACATACATAGATACATACATACATACATACATACATAAAAACAAAGAAACAATGTGGTGGAAAATGTCATCAAGTCACAGCTGACTTAGGGTGACCCCGCAGGGATTTCAAGGCAAGAGACATTCTGAGGTGGTTTGCCATTGCCAGCCTCTGCATTGCAACCCATGTATTCCTTGGTGGTCTCCCACTGAAATGCTAAGCCAGGGCTGACTCTGCGTAGCTTCCAAGATCTGATGAGATCTGACTCACCTGGCCTATCCAGGTCAGGGCACGAGTTCAGTAGCATTAGGGATTGTTATGTCTTCAAGTGTGAATCCATCCTATTACTTGCAATGTTAAGCTTGATTCTAAATGTGGCTCTTCATCTGTTGCATTACCATTGGTTGGTTTCTGAAAAACCTCTGTAAATATCCAATCATTGTGTGGAAATGTAGCAAAGAGGGAACAGTCCTGATTGGCCTTTATCCCTGTGTTATGATTGGTCTTTAACATGTTCTGGGAGTGGCTTTGACAGCCCGGGATAGTTTAAAAAGGGAGCTGTGCTCCACTTGTTGTTGGTGTGTTCTGAGTTGGTGTTTGCTGTTATGAATAAAGCTGAATTCACTTGCTGAAATCAAAATGTTGTTGAGTTCCATACTTAACAGGGATATTGCTGTATTCTGGACTGATATGCCTTATACCATCATACCATATTTTGGAATGTGTTTAATTTTGACATTTATAGCAATGCTTAATTTTTTTACAGATGAATGTTTATAAAAGTGATATTTTAGTAATTTTTGGTACAGATATCAATTTATATAATGTTTGTAGAGATTTTTTTTTAATCATGCATTTTTCATTTGTTCTTCTTCTGTTTCTAACTGAAGTAATAACATACACAACCACCATAGTAAATGGTCTTTTTGGTTTATAATCAGCTGTTCAAACTCAGTCACCTTTCGTGTTGTTAGTCTTCTTTAGTCTTGAAACTGATTGATAATATAGCAACCATTGAATGTTGATTCTTTAATCTCTAATATCTTGCTAGGACTTAATTTTCCCCCGAGCATTTACCATATTGCCAGAGGTCCATGGAGTGCATAAGAATGCGCTATAAAAGCTGTGGGTGTCAGAATAGGATCATGAAATCCACCCAATCCAAATACTTTCCTAAATAAATGCCTGGGCAGGATATCTGCAAATCAGGATGGATGAGGCCTGGCAAGTCTCCAGAGCAAAAGCATTTCATACTTTGGGCCTAAAAGTTGGGAAAGTCGAGCATCATCAGATTCCCTAACTCATGTCTGTTGATATGGGCAGATAGAGAAGGGCTTCAGTGGAAGATCTGAGGTAGGCAAATATAGGCCAAGGCCAAATAAAGGCCAAGTCTGATGAAGTGTGCATGCACACGAAAGTTCACACCTTATATAAGACATTGTTGGGCTTAAAAGTGCCATTGGACTCTAACTTTGTTCCATTGCTTCAGACCAGCACAGCTACCCACCTTGATAGGCCAAGGGAGTCCTTCATATACCATGGCCTTAAGACATTTCCAGTGCAGTCAATACTTCAGTCTGTCCACTGAGTGCAATGTATTTAGAATAGAGTAAGTCTCCACTGGGGTACAGATGTGGCTCAGTGGTAGAATATTTGCTTTGCATGCAGAAGGTTACTGGTTCAGTCCCTGGCATCTTTAGTTAAAAGTTCAGGTTGCAGGTAATGTGAAAGACCTGAGACCCTGGAGACCTGCTGTCAATCCGAGTAGGCAATATTGACCTCAATAAATCTATGGTCTGGCTGATTATGTTTTCATATGCATAGGACTACAAATTTTGACTTTAAAAGTCAGTGTCTAGGTTTTTGGACATCTGCAGTATTTGTCTGGGATCGTTTACTTCGTCTCCTTCCACTACTGTTTCTCAGACACACTCATTCATTCAGTGTGATAATGACATTTCATTTTTGTCCTTTTCGCTCTCTTGAAGATGGAATATGTTGGGAATATTTTAGACAAATCAGACTAAAGTAACTGGTAATTTCTATTATCGTGCAAAGTCAGTGCTGCAGCACACCTCATTATGGCCTACGAAGATTACTTTGGAAAATGTCAACGTTATGCTTTTATTTTCAAATGGATTCTAAGGGGCTTATGAGTGAGAACTTTCTTAATACCATCACTATTAAATATCAAAACAAATCAAACCTAGCTGGCCTGAAGAACATGTTAGAGAAGATGAATAGCCCTCATCACAGAGGCAACATTTTGTTCCATTTTCAGGTTTTTCAAGGTTATAGCAACAGTCAAATGATAAAGGAAGAATAATGATAACATGGATACTAGATAGCTTGAGACCAGGGTGATGGGAAACTCTACAACAAAGGACTGAATGAAGTTTATGTAATCTCACATATCAGAAGACTTCATAATCAAATTTTGTAATCTTTAAATTTAGTAAGCACATGCCAATAAAGGGCAGATAAGAAAATGTTCATGAACGACAACACCGGCTGTTCACCAATTAATTTCCTCTTGACCCATCCTTCTTTGAAATCATGTTATGAATATGCAAGGCTTAAACTGAGCCCTACAGCCAGAGCCAATGCAAAGTGCAGTGATTTCTACAGTTATATGCAAAGTGCAGTGATTTCAATAGGATATTCTCAAGAGGATTCCAACCCTAATCAAACAGAATTCAGCAAAGTCCACCTTAACTTTAAGTACACTCAGTACATTGAAACCCAAAGACCTACATCTATATACTGGATTGTGGCCTACACGTGTAAACTAGAGCCAGCCACTCCATACCTGGGATTAGGGATAAGAACTTCTAAGGATGGGATATTTCCAGGCAGACGTGAGCCTCAGAGTTTCTTATTCTAGAAATACAGCTGTCATCGTGCCCTGGGGATGTCCTTGTTTGCAAGCTCTATTTCTTAGGGAGCTGAACAGGAGAGCCAGCCACTGTACAAGCAAATCCCTCCAAGATGGATTCATACTGTAAGACCAGCATTCAGAATGTTTTAAGTGTGGATTTTAGTTGTTTCTTGACTATGGAGATGCTTTGTTTTAATTAGTAATGGAGTGAACAACCCTTTAAATGCAATTTTTTTTGTATTTTTCATATGTGCATGTGTGTGCATGTGAGCACCTGGTAGCCATGGCGACCTCTGGTGACTGACCATGTGGGCACCTGGAAGTCATGGCGACCTCTGGTGACTGACCCCTACTGGGGCCTGGAGGATATTCAGAGTGGTGGCTGAGTGAGGCCTGCCCTTGCCTCCCGACTGCTGGTATTCCAATGTCCCGGCCCCTGCCGGGATGGTGCTGGGAGGCACGAAAAGAGCCCAGCGGCTCAGCCAGTGACCCTCACCCCCTCCCCTTTCCCCAGAGCTTGCAGCAGTCTGGGGACAGCCCCGGCAATGCCCACCCACCTCGGAGCAGCGCTCATCGGGTGCCGCGAAGACCTGCCGCCAGGAAGCGGCGGCACGAGATCCCACCCTTCCACATGGCCTCAGGGCAGCAAACAAGAGGCACAAGGCCATAATCAACACTAAAACGTAGAGGCAAAGCCATAGATAAATAGTAAGACTGTAAAACAATAAATAATCCATTATCACTAAAACAGTTAAAACAGCGGTCAACAGAAGAAAATTTACAAGATAAAATCCTACAATTCCACACTCTCGTAGCACCTTTATCACTGCTCCAGTAGTATTGCAAGAGTGCTAATGTTTTAAGGATGTTTTAAAGTTTAAACTTAACTTTTTAAGCTAGAGCCGACAGCCAGTTGGAGGGGCAAGAAGGCCATCAGGGGAAGGCTTCTGAGGAGAGTGAGGCTGCGGCGCAGGCTGGGCCCCTTCCACCTTTCCCTCCTTCTCCCCCCCCTGCAAAGAATCCTAGCTCACCTCCTGTGCAGATTAAACAGTTTCTGCGTGGATCCACCCCCACCTGCCCTGATGCCCAAGGCGCGCTTTCTGTGCCCAGCCTGGTGCGCAGCTGCTGCTGGCAGGAACCTCGTTGATGCAGCCCGGCTGCCTGCCTGCCACCAAACCCAGTGCCAGCCCTGGGCCTGGCACCTCCTTGCCCACTCTCTTGGCAGTGGTGGCAGTAGCTCCAGCCAAGAAAGCGGCACCTGTGCAGGCTCCAGTCTGCACGGAGGGTTGGCTGGCTCCATGCTTCCCTCCGCCCGTGCTCTGAGCCCAGCAGCTCCTCAGCTGTAAGGAGGCGGGAAGCAGGGGAAAGACATGCTGGGAATTGTAGTTTGGAAGGGCCGCTGGGCTGAGCAAAGTCAGCTAAAACCTGCTGGCTCAAGCGCTTGCTGGGGGCACCAATGGCCTCGGCGGGGTGGCAGGCCAAGGGCCAACAGAGCTGAAGGGGGGAAGGGGGTGGGGCAGCAGCAGGCCAGCATAGCACCCTTTTACCTTGGTGCTGTAAGGCGACTGCCTTATTCACCTCTATGAATGAGCCGGCCCTGGCCACTGTACCCATCACAACTATGTGGAAAATCAGTTTTAAAACAGGTTATTTCCTTGGCTGTCCCAAGGTTGCTGGAATTTGGGAAGGAGGTATGTTGCATGTCTCTCTTTTATTCTAGCCTTGCCCAGTTTGTCTTCCTGAGTCCCCAGGCTAAGCATATCCACCATTGATTGAAATTATATTGAAGTACTTTGCACATTCTTGTACTGCACACTCAGGAATTTCACTCTGATCCCAAAAGTCCTGAACATGCACCAACATGATCAATGACCAACAGGTGAATGCTGCTGATTGTGTCGGTAAAAAAAGAAGCGTGCACACACACAATGTAACTGATTTTAAATGATGCTGGACCTCCCCATGATGAATCGGGCTTATCCAAGCAAGCCAACAAGTTCTGAACCTAAGTAATTGCATGAGTCAGTAAGTTAGTTAAGTTTTGTCAGGATGTTGTTATCACGGCAGGTCAGCCAACATAAACTAATAATCACTGGCTGCTGTAACTTCATGCAGCTGGTAGCTGTCAAAACCTTAGCTTGAGTAAGAGATCTTTGACAACTGTTGATCTAGATTGCTGAGCATAGATCAGTGACTGGTTGATCAATTAGTTTGACAGCTGAAGGACTATTTAGCTGGGAGGCAGGCATAGCAAAAAGAAGGCTACTGGTGGCTAGTTGCCACTAATCTGTTGCCAGAGAGAGACCTTTCAAGGCAAGAATGCTGCATCTACTCAGAACTAATCAGGAGTGAAAGGCCAGGAACTTTTCAGGAGGATTCCAGACACCCTTCCAGGCAGAACATCGGGTAAGATGAATGGCGACCTTGGTTAGAGGGGTGTGGGCTGGAAGGAGGAACGGCTAATTCCTTAGCACCAGCTCTGCTCCTTGAACTACTGCTGCTGAGAACTATTAGCTCAGGTCTAAGTACTAGAGATAGAGAGCTAGGTTTTGTTTCTTTGTTTTGTCCTTTGTATACTCCCTTTCACCCTACCTGTGTGTTTTATCATTTTTATTGCCTTTGTAATAAACCTTTTATAATTTGGACTGAGTCACTAACCCAGGCACCATGCCTATGCTACCAATTAGAGTTTAAGAACCACAAACCTCTATCTTTTATTGTTTCTACTGTGCTGGTTAGAATGACCCTGGTTTAAAGAGACATACCCTGGTGTCTCTGTGGCAGCCCTGAGAGTGGGTGGTAGCACTGAGACAAAAGGGTTGGGTCGTAACAGCAAGTGCCAGCAGCAGCTGATATGCTGAGTGCTGCTATGTGTAGATGCAAAACAACTCAGAATGTTGCTTTTATGAACAAAACATCATTGCAATCATATCAGGTGCTGGAGAAGAACTGGATAGTGCAAACAAGGTAAATTCAATTTTTGAATGCCTTATTTAAACAAGAGTCCTAAGCACACATATGTATATACAAAGAGGTGAATGTGATTTACTCTTTAGAATGTGAGAGGAGGATTTGGGTGGACTGAGTTCAAACTCTGATTCAGTCATCAAATAAGTAAGACTCGGTGGGGGCAGGGGCTTTTAGCACTGATCATTTTATGTCATTGTTTTTATTATTTTTTATTGTTTTTTATTTTGTGAACTGCCTCAAGCAGGTCTCCAGAGAAGTGATGCGCTAAATAAATAATCAATAAATAATGAAACTAGTTGAAATGCCCATGGGCCAGTAATGCCCTCTCCTAGCCTACCTCACAAGGTTATTGTGAAAGTGAAGCACAAAAAGAACCATGAATGCTGTAGGGAGGGTGAAATAAAATGTGACAGATTATTCAGCTCTGAACTCAGACGACATCTAAATTCTACTCATGATATTTCTGTAGGTCAGCTGACTAGGTTAAATGACACTTCAGCAGGACAGGTCTTTATCTGATAAATAGTACGGTCCTAAACAGAGTTACATCTTCCTAAATCCACTGAAATCAATAGGCTTAGAAGGGTGTAACTCTGTTTAGGATTGCCTTGGAAATTACAGTTTAGTTCTGTAGGTAGGCTACATGGCTTTCCACAAACACTAAGGAACAGAGCTGCAGCATGTTTAATTTAAGTTCTGGATTTAATTTAATTTCTTTAATTAAAAAACTTTAATTACTTTAATTGTAACATAATATGCTGTCTATATTTAATCCACGAGTTAATACATGCACATTGGCAGTGGCCGTTTCCAAAACTCCTGCCTGCCCGCTTAGGAAAGAGTAGGACTGTAAGCAAAAAACAGTTTTAAAAAACATGTTTCACTCCTACCAGGCTTGCAAGGAAAGGGCAGATAGAGTTTTGATAAGGAGAAAAATGAGGCAAGATTATTTATGTACCATGAATGTTAAGCTATTTTCCAACTTTCCAGTTATGTGAGGATTCTAATTTAAATCAATGATAATGTTTCTTATTCTTTCTTTAAAAAACAACCAAAAAGCCCAACTCTGGATAAAGCTGCAATAAATTGACGGTAGGTTTTGAGACTCCAGGCAGTTGCTTTCTTCTTTTTCTGCAAACATCTTCAATCCCAAAGATAAGTTGCATTTGTTACAGCTGCTGCTAGGAATGAGAGATAAAGCAGGTGGTCTGTGCCTTTAAGGATGCAATCCTACACAGAGTTAGGCATGTCTAATCTCACTGAGTCAAAGAGGTTTAAGTATGCCTCATGTGGCATAGGGTCAGCTACACTGCTCAAAGGAGAGGAAAGAGACTGGAAGGAGAGCTGAGACATTACAGGTTGTGTGTGTGGATCAATGACTACTAAGAGCTCAAGGTACTTGCAAATAGCCAAACAGGAACGTGCTACACAGCTATATGGGCTTCAAATGTTTGCACTAAACCAGTCCTGCCTCTAGATCTCCATAGGGCACCTTTAAATGTGCAGGTTGGCTGCTTTTGGTAAACAAACTAATAATGATCATGGAGCATTTCCAGTTGTATGGATGTACTGAACAGCAGATAATCTTAATTGTGGAATATGGAACTCATCCGTTTCCACTTGATATCTCACTTAGTTCTGGGTGACCATTTTAAATATTTGGTGCCAAGCTGAACGTGCGCCTAAATGCACGGCTGTTGCCAAAATAACAATTTAGCATTTAGCTCTTCTTGCCTAATTTGAGATCTTACCTTGTGTCATAACATCATGCCTTGTTGCAAGAACACATGAGCATATCAAGCTGCCTTATACGGAATCAGACCCTTGGCCTATCAAAGTCAGTATTGTCTACTCAGACTGGCAGTGGCTCTCCAGGGTCTCACCTCCTACTTGATCCTTCCAACTGGAGATGCTGGGGATTGAACCTGGGACCTTCTGCATGCCAAGCAGATGCTCTGTCACTGATCCACGACCCCTCCCCTAAAGGGTATACAGCTTCTCCCTCTCATGTTAGCTTTCTTGTGTATGTTTTCCCACTGTGGGGAATTCATAGGATAGCTTTTGATCCCTACTGTCTACAGTCTTTTGATATGTCTGTGCTGGTATGTATCTCTAACCTGGTCATTAAGTGGAATTAGTGGTGGGGAAAATTACACTTTAGTTATCCCTCTCTCCTCTCCATAATCAAGGCTGTCAGGAGGAGGTGGATGGACAATTCTAGGAGAAAATAATGGTGTGATCAACTCTTTCCTCTCCCACCATGAATCCACTTGTGTGTAAGCAGGCTAAAACAGTGATTGCTTGGTTACCCAGGTTCAAATTCCTACTCTGCCATGGAAGCTTGCTGGGTGACCTTGGACCAGGCACACACGCTCAGCCTAACCTATCTCACAGGGTTGTTGTGAGGATAAAATGGAGAAGAGGGGAACAATGTAAGCTGCTTGGGTCATCACTGTTGATCAAGATGGAGTGCAAATGAAATAAATAAATCTGCAGACATTACTGTCACTAGGATTAACTTAGACAGACATTGTACGGTAGCACTTTATTAAAACACCACATTTATTTATGGCTGATATATATGATTTGTGACTGGTTTAATTGTCTACTTAACCCTCTATCCACTGAGCAGAGCAGTCATGCAGCAATGATGAGAGGAGTATAACTGAGTCAGGTTGTATGAGGATGCTCACGCACAAAAAGTTGATTGTACTGTACTGCATGGTTAGGAAGGAATGCGGTGAAGCACCTTGCCAGATGGCTACAAATGGGTCAGTGAACTGTCAAACCCATGTCAAAATATTGGTACCCTTTTTGTGACCAGCAAACAGCATGTCCGCTGAACTGGTGGGGGGTTGAGCATCCCTATTTTTAACAGCTAGAAGAGGTTATGGCAGAAGGGTGGTGAGGCAGCCAGCAGCTGTAGGAAAATGCTTGGTAAGCATGAATATGGACACATCCAAACTGTATGGATGCAGGCAAACAGTCTGCCAAATTATTCACTCCCAAATTGTCCCTGGCAAACAGGATGTCAACCAAACCAGCAGATGATCACACATCTTGTGCTGAGATCACTGAAAGCCTTTTGTTTCCCTTACATGAAAATGTGGCCATTGCCAATCATAGCTTGTGGCTACCACCTTTAAAGTAATCTTTGAAATGAAAGTATAACAAAAGGGGGGGGGAGAAAATATAAAACCATTAACATTTCAGTATTAAAAGCTTCTTAGCCTTTTTTTTTCTTTTTGCCAACTGCCATCTCACCTTGATGTCATTTTAGTTCTGAGAAGACATGTTGAATTCCAATTTGTCTCTGGTAGTTTAGCTAAGCGTACCCATCTTCTGGAGCCTTATCACTCAGTTCAGCTACATTTCATTTTTAATCTCTCTCTAACTTCAAACAATTTTTCCTTTTCCTGATACCTAATTAGCCTGCCTGCTTTAGATAATCATGTGAGGTGTTCGTGCGTATGTTACATCCCCAAGTGCAAAACCAAATCTCTCTTTCCCCTGAAAGGATCTGTGGGGGACTGCGGCAATTAGTCGCTAGCAAACACACATTTGGAAACATCTGTAGAAATTTAAGCAGACCTGGGAAGCACACCTGACCCAGTCAAGGGACTGGGAGAGGCAGGAACAAATGCATTGGAGAAGATAAACATTATCGGCTAGCAAAATGCCTATCACTGCAGTCCCCTGAAGGATTCCTTCCAGTGAAGGCTGTGCCATCCATTGTCAGGGATCTGTGGAGGGTTTGTCTTCATCTCAATAGAACTCTCAAGTACTGTACTTTACTTTTCCCCATAGGAATATACCTATATGATTTACTCAGGGGCAGGACAACATGCTATAAAATTGGAGATTGGATCTCCAGTGAATGATTTTGTGAATAGCCGTGTGAGCCCCCAGTGTGAACCAAGACTGCAGTGTGGAGGAAGAAGAGTTTAACCCTTTCAATTTGCCTGAGCTAATATTTTCTTTATTGGGGAAACATATGGACTGCCCATCTCATCTTTTTTTTTTTTTTTGACCTCCATATAGGACAAAATAAAGGGGTGATGAAAACATACTTGCTTCTGTTCCTTGCTTCTCATTGCATCAATCTGCCTCTTCATCTGCATAGTCCCATTCTCGGTTCTGTTCCTGGGGATGCAACAGAGAATGTTGTGAAGTTGCTCTTATATAGGTATGTCTGACGGGACTGAAGGCAGAACCACCAAGAGTGGGGAACTGGGACAAAATTCTGGGTGGTCTCTCTGTTACCTGAACTGGACCCCTGGTGGGGATTGGCTGTTAAAGGGTCTCCAGAAGGGTAAACAACAGATCTTTTGTTTATGTATATGGAGGTTTTATTCCAGAGCAATATCCCAAAGAAAAAGAGATTGGATTTATACCCCACCCTTCACTTGGAGTCTCAGAGCGGCTTACAAACTCCTTCCCCTTCCCCTCCCCACAACAGGCACACTGTGAGGTAGGTGGGGCTCAGAGAACTCTAACAGAAACTGCTCTTTCAGGAACAGCTGTGCCAGAGCTTGTGACTGACCCAAGGTCACATCAACAGGTGTAAGTGGAGGAGTGGGGAATCAAACCTGGTTCTCCCAGATTAGAGCCCACACATTTAACCACTACACCACCAAAAAGGGACAAAGACCAGCCAATTCAATGAAAGGTTTCTTTACTAACAACCAAACACACACCACTAGGAGCAAACCAAAACAACAAACCATAAGACCATGATTAAACAACCCTCTCCTTTCTAGTACATACACTCTAAGAGGATAAGGTAATGAAGAGAGAAGAGTCAAGGAGAGGGAGGGAAGGACATTTGAATGGGTGATACTACCTGATCCAAGAAGTGGAGGACTGTGGGGAGGCTGTGCAGCAGAAGTCCAACATGGCAGAGTGTCGAAGGGAGAAGAGGGGCCTGCAAAGCAATTGCAGGGGTATCCGAATACTGTGAGGACCTAACACACTTTCCAACATCTTGGGCTGGTCTTTCTATGGGGAAGGGTCCCGTAGATAGACATGAAACCCCACTTTCCCAGGGTCAGGATTGGTCCAAGATATGAAGTTTGAATTTGACTGGGCAGTTTGAAGGTAACTGCTGTCTGAAGGTAACTGCCGTCAAAATCAAGATTAGTAGGGAAACACCTGGCATTTCAAGGTGTTTGATTGGTGGAAGGTTTTAGCATACTGATAAAGTACTGGGAATGAATAATGGGTTTGATGTCTCATCCTGGGTGGATTGGATGTTCGTCTGTCTGTTTCAACAGCTGGGTTGGATTTACAATACTTAAGGGTTGCCCAGCTGTCTATAGCTTTATAGACTCATTTTTGGGATCCCCACTGGGCTTGGGCTTTCAAGACGGTATCCTTCAAAACAACTTAAAGGAAATTGGGGATCAGATTTGAGAGGTCTCAGCAGGAGGAGGGAACAAGGGCCTCACATCTCTGGTGGTCCATGAAATTGGGAAATTCATGTGATTTAAGGCCTATTCATTATGTCTTCATTGTGTCCTCCCTGGGTCCATGCAATCAGATGTACATTGTGAGTTCGTGATGACAAGGTAATTCCTAGGTACATGTGTGCCAATCTGGAATGGGACCAGTGGTTACTTAAGCCTCCCTCTGTGCCATTTTTCCAACCTGAAATTTACTTGCAGACCATCAGTAATGTGGTTTCCTCAATGGAGCAAATAGCACACCCTCCCCACAGCTATTTCATGGCAAGACAGCAGAAGGATTAAGCACTCTCTCCCCAATCCGAATGAAATAAGTCTGCAGGTACCTGTGGATTTAGTTTTCAACGCAGAACTCTTAATCCACATTTGATCTTGTGGACCCAGGGGAGATGCAAAGAAAATGTGTTCTGTAGTTTGGCATCATATGATCTTTGGGCTGGATCAGTGTGGTGGTGGTGGTGGGGCAGAGGGAATCTTTATGTTGGGGTCCATGGTGACTTTCAGCAGCCAGAGTGAAGGAAATTAAATTCAAAGGAAAATGGAATTGTATTCTTTTTTTTTTAAAAAAAAAAAGTTTGGATTTAATTAGGACTAAATTTTCTAATTTCCCTGGAAAACATAAATGACTATGCAATATTTCAGATCAATATGTTTCAAGGGTGAGCACTCTAAATTGTAAAAGGCAAATGCCACTAATGCAGAACCAATCCTATTGCTACAAATATGCTACATCACAATCTACATAGGATGTGGGAGGGTTGGTTTTAATGCTATATTCAATAGATCCAGGATCATTGCAGTGAATCATTCCTATATCCATGCACTCAGTAGAAAGTGCTCTTATGCCATATGTGATACTTTCATTTTGTTTTAAAGACATATAAAGAATGTAAGCCACTGTTCTTGAAACACCTAAGCCCAATACATTTTCAGGTGGTTAATTAGATTTTTTTTTACAAAAGATGGGTCATATAGGGTTGCCAGCCATTGGATGAGGAGGAGCCAGGGTTATGACCCCATCAGTATCAAGGTTAGGACCCCAGGGAGCAGACTAAGAGAACCCGAGGCAAGGAAACACAAGCTTAGAACTGAAAAGTATGCCTTGACAAGATAGCACAGTCATGTTCAGAGACACTCCTCTCTGTAATACCTTTTCCTTGCTTTCTCTCTCCCCCACATGGCCTGGCTTGATCACCTCTTCCTCTGTTTATGCAACAGACAGCACTTTTGCAGTGAGTGGTTTCTGAACCCACCTGTGCTAGAAAAGAATACTGTCTAAAATTTGCTATATGGAGGAGACCAATTTTACTCAAAAATCTTAATACTGGACAATTTAATTTTTTAAAAAATGGCAAAGTGATCTAGGTAGAGAACTCTCAGATTTATTCTGGCAACAGGTCTGGCAATCCCCTTCAAACAAATCAAAGGTTTTCAATATAAACTTTCAATTTTTTTAAATGATAACTCAATAAAATGATAACTCGATAACCCAAAGACTGTGTAACATAAAGCAATCAGCCCACTGTGCTGGAAGGGCTGTGGCCACTCCGGGACTTTCTGGCATTGTTGGTAGGAATGCTCTATTATCCAGAATTTCTGGAAGGTTATAATCAGGACAATAAGTCAGATAACCAGCCTGTTGATCCCTCTTGACCCTGAATTGATCTTACTGGAAACATGTCCAGAACTGTCCCCTCGAAAGCAAACAAAGGAAATAATTTCCATATTAATTGCTGCAGCCAGACTCACTATTGCTACCAGATAGAAATCAAATTCAAGCCCCACTCTAGATTTGTGGTATGACAAACTCTAGATGCAGTTCATCATGGGGAAAATAGCAAACAGAATAACTAATCACTCAAACGAGGATTATCAGACAACCTTTGTGTATAAATGGTTCCCAATAATTCAGTTTATTTCAGAAAAAGGGATGGTCCCCTCTTCATTAAAGATAAACACGGGCTATATTTCTGAATACATTCCTTCAATAACTCTTAACCTACTAATGCCACCAACTAGTATATAGGCTGATGTATGCAAAAAGTTATATGATATGCAAGTGTTTTTGAATTAATGTTAATAGATTGTATTGACATAGCAATTCCAACTTGATCAAGCATGGGAAATTGAGGATGGGGGTTGGAGTTTGCTATCTGGTTATACTACTCAGAGGGCAGACAAAGACAGACAGGAAGTACCTTTGCCTTGTGCACTTGTGAACTAGCAGCTGGTCCTTTCAAAACCCCAGCAAAATGACATTCTGATTGGAGCCCAGAAGCCAGCTGAATGTCCCAACACAGAGGTTGAAGACCATTGCTGTGAAAAACCTAATGCAAATCATGCAAATGGTTGCCTTTTCAGAAACCCTAAATTTTACATTGGATGCACCATGTATTTGGAATTACATAGGGTTTGGGGGTTCAATGACCAATGAATCCATTCTTTCAGAATCTGGACATTTTTTTGGGGGGGGGAATGAGGGTTTTTTCAATTACTTCCTCTAATATGTCAGTATGACTCACATAACTGATTATGGATTTGTTGCACTGGATGTCATCCTTTGGCAAACCCTGATCTGTGTTCCTACTCACTGTCATGCAAGAAACTGGGATAGTGCTTGAGAACCTCTTGTATTATTTCTTATAAAAAAGAGCTGATCTGAAAACTTCTTGTTTAGTAGTGTCAGAAAAAGGACAGTCAGAGGACCACCCTTTAAAGAGAACCTTCATATTTTTTCCTTGATACACACATGAGGAGTAACAATGACAGATCAACTTAGAGAGCAGGGCATTTTTATTTTCTGCTGAGTGACAACCTGCAAGGTTTTCAGATTAAGTTTTTGGTGTTATGATTAGTAAAAAGTAAGGAAGAGGGAATGTATGACCACTTGCTAGTGAGGTAAAAATCTGTGACTCATTTTTGACACGTATCATGCTGAATTTCCTGTGCAATCAGGTTTTTCCTTAGGAAATGGCTACACATTACAAAACAAACATGGGGTTCTGAATTCCATCATAATCACAATTCTGCAAGGCCTGTAAAATGAAGATGTTCTTCCAGGCCTATGGCTGAAGTGGCAGCAAGCCATCTACACTGGCCTCCTCTGCCCTGTTCCATCTTCTGCAGCCAACTCACTTCCATGTGTTATTCCATCCATGGCACACATAGGCTGGGTTAATTGGGTTAAAGATTGCCATCTGTTGTTAGTTAATTATTTGATGCTGTAGGTTTTAACAATTTACTATATTTTATACTCTGTGCTAATTGATTGTTATGTTTATATATGTTGTACCCTGCTCTGAGCCTGCTGTGCAGGGGGAGTGGGCTAGATCTTGAATTAAACAAACAAACATAAATGTGGGGAAATGTCCTTTGGGAAATGCAGTTCAGGTATATTACATTTCCCACAATGCACTGAGGAGCATGGATGTTGTTGTGAATGAGGCACTTGGTGAAGGGAGCAGGACATGGAGCAGAAAAGGAGAGATGAGAGCAGGGATACCTTTTCCTATATCTGTATAGTTGAAAGGTTGGCTGCCTTCACTGTTGCATACATCTGGGGCAGCAGCTTGGCAACTGGAGAGGTGGAGGCAAAACAAAGGGTCTTCTAATGTCCCCATTTTTTTGGGTGTGTGTGTGTGTGTGCTATGATACTCACTCCAATTTGCAGGTGAACATGACAAATTCTGCAATCAACAAATATGTTTTATTGAATCATGCCACAGACTCAAGTGGAATTGCCCCCCATTGGAATAACGAGATAGACAACAGTTTGGACGTAAACAAGGGCCACTTTATTAACTATTTAACATCATATTGTAGCAAGGGATGAACTAAGCAAGCATGGAACAACATGAGCTCTCAACTCTTTGGGTGGGAGCAGAGCCCGGCTGTTTAACAGGCCAACTCCACCCCCCGCTCACGTCACGATGCACTGCATTGTGGCTGTTGCTGCCCTGGCCTCCTCCAGGGTGGCAAAGCAGCCCCCGGCATCCAGCGGTGTTGCCAGGAGGCTGGGAGCTGGATTCTCAGAATTTCAAAACTCAGTATTAACTAGATTGCATTTCAACATGGAACAGCTATCATTACCACCACATTATGATGGGATGCTCCAGTTTAGATGCACATTTGATCCACGTCAGCAGTTGGTACCCACAGTGAGGAAATCGATATTGTGGATATGGTAAATACTATTAAATGGGCGCAGCTGGATAGCTTTGCATTTGTTGAAAAGACAACATTTTTTCAACATCATTAATTTCATTTTATTTTTTGAATTAAGTAGAATAATAAAAAACTGCACTCTTTAGTGAAGGACTCGAATAGATGGGAAGGAAAGTTTGGATTATTCTGGTTCATTTGGGCTGCATTTTGTTCACAGTCATCTTTTATCAGAGGCAATATTATTATAATCTAGACTGAATAACAGCTTGTGCATTTCTGCCCCATCAGCGCTTCTGTTTCTGTATTGTATTTTAAAGTATTTGTCCATTGGACCTAGAGCTCTCCGAGAGGCACTTTTTTTTTTGCTCAGTATGAATAATATATGCAGTCTGCAAGTGCCCCATTAGTATGGAAGTGCAGAGATGTTTTCAGAAAGAGTAAATGGCCAGCAAGAATATTACCCGTTCAGAGCTGATAGAGAAGGCAGCCCACTGATTTATTTCTGAAGTTCCTATAGTCAGGAAAGCGACATGACAATTTTGTGGATGCAGACTGAGGCAAATGGTATGTCAAAGGGAATGTAAATTTTCAGTAATAATGCAAAGTGCACAGACATAAATAGGGGAGGTAGAGGCAGAATATAGTGTTGAGAGACCAGGATCTGCAGAGTTAGCATTCGGGCAAAATATCCTTTGTTTTTCACCCTACAGTGAGCATGTTAAAATAGGAAGGCCATCTCCACTTTGGGCAGCTAGCAATCAAGGGTGTTGGCTGCAAAGGAAAGATGGAGAGTCTGGGATATTTCCTCATCACTTTATGGTGATTGGTAAAAATAATGAAAAAAAGGTCAGATCTTGTTCCATTTTCCCAAACAGCTTTTAAAGCAATCATTCCTCTGGAACAATGTAAGCAACTTCCTCCTTACTTCTGCCATGATCCAGCATCAGTTGCTTGCTAACTGTATACATCTGAAAGAGGAGGAGAAGCTGGGCACGTGCGGTACATGGAGATGTAAAGATGATTTTAATTGATTTATGATACATCCCAGAGATTCCCAAAATTAGACAGGAATTCATTATGACTTGGCTTATAGCAGCTAAGTGGCTAATTTCAACCTAGTGGAAAAAGGACTCCATACCCTCTGTTGACAATTGGCGTGCAAATATTTGGGAAATATTTTTAATGGACGAGGTAGCTGATTTTATAGCTAACTCAGAGACACACTCAGGTTGTAGTCGTACGGGCCACCTTACACCACCATGGTTATTCTGTGCAAGATGGAATGTGTATTGCTGTGCAGCTGTGTTTGAGCACCCGGCTTCTCTGGCACGAAGCTGTTCTCATCTCCTGCACACCTCTGAACTGTTACTCACCTCCCTGCATTTTCATTTATTGCCTATTGGCCTACAGGTGTCAGTATGAAACCAGTATAACTGTTCTAGCCATTTTATATTCTCCATTCCTGACTCAATAACATCCAAGATGACTTCACCTTTCTCTGATCAATAAAGCTGAACCTTTTCCAGGACCTGCTGTTGAACTGAGTTATTGAAGTACCTGACACAGATAAAACGGGGGCTGGGGGGCAGTGAGGCTATTCCCTCCAGAGGAATTTGACCCGCAGCTGAGTGATCGCACAGTCCTTTGGAGCTGCGGGCACAGCCCGCCACTGCATAATCAGACGCAATCACAGGTGAGTCAGGGGGGGTTGCTGTTTGTTTCTGATGCACTTAAACAAGGAATCAATGACTCGCACCTCCGCATTGAGGGCTCCTTGTGGAGTGTGTGATGATGCGCATACTGAGAAGGGGAGGAAACGCCAGCACAAGAAGGGATGGCCTGATCAGACCATCCTGATGCCATGAGAGCATGCTGGAGCGATCAGACAGAGGAAAGTCTGTCCGTGGCCCATAGCAACCTGTTTGCTACCAGACTTTCCCCGGTGCCTGTTTACTCCGCTTCTGTGGTGGAGCAACATGGGTTGCTGATGGCTGCGGGATGCTTCCCAGATGTTCCGGGCTGATTGCACCCTTTAAATCTGTCTGGCATTCGCGCCTATGTTGGGGCTAATTGTGCGTATGATCGCAGCCTCAGGCTTCTCCAATTTATTAGATAAATGGTTTCCATTTTTGGAATATACAGCAGATAATATTGTCTCCAAAAGCTACTGGACCAGTTCTCAATACTATGATATTATGACACTTTTGTTGTTCTGAGTCTGTTATTTCAGCCTTCCAGCCAACAGGCTCATAGTTCATGGTGATCCAGATTTATTTTTATAAGGTATTGCTAGTTATATTTATTGGTAGAGTTTTTGGATATATAAGATAATTTTGTATTCCTGGCTGATGACAAGGATTTCTTGGTTCAATAGGCATAAAGATTCTTGAATAATTTTGTTATATTATGCCTTGATGTAACTATCTGCTTATACATGTTTAAGGCCCCGGTCACACGGGCCAGAAAACGCGCGGGGAGGCGTGGCAGTTTGCCCTGGAGCTAAATAAGGCGCGGTAGCCCGATCATATGGGCCACCGGGTTGCCACACTCCAGCTCTGCGCCCCGATCACACTGCGCTGCTGCAGCGCAGCAAAAAGCAGCGCACTGCGCATGCGCCATTGGGGGGCGGGCCACTGTCGGTGTCTTGTGTGTGCGCATGCGCTGTTCAGCGTTGGTGCGCATCCCATGGAAACTGACAACATCCGGAAACCCCGGGGACATGGGCGGGCGTCGGAAGCCGTGGGATACTGGCGCTCCCGCGATCAGACGCCAGCCTTTGCCCCGGGGTTTCCGGAAACTAGTACTTCCGACCTACTAGTTTTTTACCCCGCGTTTCCCAGGGGAAGCCGCGGGTTGGCCACAGGAGCACTACGCCTCCCAGATGTGCTCGTATGATCGAGCACGGAAAGTCCGCAGGGCTCCCGTGCCTTCAGCGGGGCAAATGCTCCGTGTGAACAGGGCCCCAGTTTGTATTTTGATTATTGCTGTTTGAATAAAATTCAATAAAATGTCTTTAAAAACCTGTGACATAAGAAGGTAATATAAGACTTCTGAGGGGAATATTTCTGAAAGGTTTTTAATCCTTTGTCCACCTTTATTATTCATCACTTTACAGTAATCTGTTTAAAATTTAAAGTTTAATATGGAGTGGCCTAAAATTTGTGATACCTACTAGGTGTGAAATTGACTAGACCATTTCAGTACAATGTCTGGGGTAGGGGGATACTGTGATGAGTGATGATGGAGAGAATAGGGTTTTCAGGAACTTGAAACCCAGTAATGAGCTTGATTTGGTGAAGAATATCCTTCCAGAATTTGTGAACAAATCTGCAAGTCCACTGACAATGTATTAGTGTTCCCACACTTGACATCAGTGGTGGGTTTTTTGTCTGTGGCCAGGCAAATATAATAGAAGTGGTCTACAGAT
Organism: Gekko gecko; assembly: GCA_029375565.1. NCBI lineage: Eukaryota > Metazoa > Chordata > Lepidosauria > Squamata > Gekkonidae > Gekko > Gekko gecko. The sequence continues at coordinate 145,891,857 of JAPDNY010000006.1, forward strand.
GATTAATTTAGAGAGGAATTGTATAATCAATATGAAAACCTTCTGAAACAGTGAGAAGAGAGACTGGAAATGGTAGATCAAACATGATGGCAAAACCATTTGTACTAATTCACACACCACCGCTCTGAAGTAGTTGATCTGAATATGTAAAAAAAACCCCATCCTTGGCTCTGAGCCCACTTCAGTTTAATTTTTCTCTCCTATGGAAATGTTTTTGGAGAGTGGCAGGAAGACTGGTCTGGGATTTTTCCTGCTATGACCTGTTGTGAAAATAATGGTTTGTGTGTTCCCTGAGTGTCGCCTCCTTACCAAAGGCAATAGGTGCAAGCTAGGAAACCCCTAAACGCTGGCAGAGACACTCTTAGCAAAAGGTCTCTTCTTAAAATAAAACTTATCTTTATTAAGAAAACATCCAAAGGTTTACCAGGTGAGGTGGTTAGCAAGACACTATACCAGCTGCCAACACCGTACAATCCTATTTCTTAAACATTGATAGTGAAAATACAGACAATAAACATGCAAGCAAAGTTTCCTCCCCCCACCAAAGCATGCAGAAAACGAAAGGCCTTCCGGGCTGAGCTCCTAAAAGTCTCCACAGAGTAAGATCTCTCTTGATTCCTTCAAGAACCAGTGAAGGTCTGTTGGAACTGCCTAGCATTTATACCAAATGATCAAAGGGGTCCCCAATAATCAAATTACAGTTGTAAATTGAAATCTTGAAGTTGAGATTATTTGCGAGGAAATTGCTTCCTTGAGTCTCACTCTACAAAAGTTACCTTTTGCTTACAGGATCAAAACAGTGTTCTTGTTTTTTCCTGGTGTTCCCAGCATTGAAGATAAAGTATTCTCTGATGTTATCTCTGGGATGGGTGTGGATCCCTGTATCAGATGGATTGAAGTCTGTCACTGCCCAAATGGCTTTTCCTGCCAGATGGACTTTATGGCTTGTGGATATAATGGGGTCTCACACCTATGGGAATTTACATTGATTCAGATCCTGAGAATGGAATGTGTGAACTTTGTACGTAACAGAGAGGAGTGCTTTGCCTGGAATAAAGGAGTTTGCAAAGATTCATGGGATTTGATTCAGTGAAAGCAGGCCAAGGCTGTTTGCTGTCATGCTAGCAAAGATAGAGACAGCTACATGGATTTTATAAACTATTTGGTTCATTTTAAAACCCAAACCTTCTATATTTCTAAAATTTCTTACCGCATGACCAAATCTACCAAATGTTCCACCTGGCAATTATGTTATCTTCAAGGGGCAGTGAGTGACTCAAGTTAGCTGTTTATGTATCTTTTTTGGCAGGTTGATGTTGTCTGGAAATTGGGCAGGTCTAGCTGAAATGTGAGGCTTAAGCAAAGCCTGCGCGTGAGGAAGATCTAAGAAAAAAGGGAATGCTGCTTGTCTGTTCTAGTGGTTTGTTTTTAGTTACGACCACAGTATGTTAAAAAAGAAAATGCTTCTGTTATGCCTTCTGGAAAAATACATATTTAGAATCCTGGGAGACCATGGTATTCCTTTTTACATGTGTGTGTGGGCATTATCATCTCTTTGTAAAAGAGGAAATAAACATGGGGATGCACTCCAGATAACAATCTCCAATTTGATTAAGACCCACTGTTATGAAATAAAAAATTATCGAACCACTACTCTACAGCTTCACAACCTTTTAAGATTGATTTTAGCCTTTGGCTAAAAGTGACTTCAGTGCAGCTTAACAAGATTAAAGTTGATGATTGAGTGAAAACGTTGAGAATAGCCCTATCTAGTCCCACAAACAATACTGTTCTCAAAAGAGAAACTTCCTGTTCTTTGCCTAACCAAGGCCTTTTTCACCTTTACATCTTTATTCATTTCCTCCTGCAAGTCACTCCATTTATGAAACTGATTGCAACAAGAAAGATTTATTCCCATGTTTTTTAGTGCATCAGAGAACTCAGCTGTATTGCTCCATCCATTAGCTCAGCAGAGAGAAAAAAAAAGGTTAACTTTTTCATTTAACTTTAGGGCAACATGATGGATTTAACCTTTACAATATAAATATGGCATTTTACCTATGCAGGTGTGGAAAAAAAAATAGAATGACAGACATTACTCTGTGGATTAAAACTTTTATTTCATGTTAAAAGCTACCATGAGTAATATGTTATTTTAATTTTTTAATTTATATTTACTTCATTTATACCCTGCCTTTCTCTCCAGTGGGTACCCAAAGCAGCTTACAGTGCTCTCCTCGCCTCCTTTTTATTCTTGGACATCTCTGTGAGGTAGGTTAACATAAGAACATAAGAGAAGCCTATGTCGGATCAGGCCAACAGCCCATCCAGTCCAACACTCTGTCACACAGTGGCCAAAAATACCAGGTGCCATCAGGAGGTCCACCAGTGGGGCATGACACTAGAAGCCCTCCCACTTAGAGGGTTAAGTTGAGAGAAAGTGACTGGCCCAAGGTCATCCAGCAAGCTTCCAAGGCAGAGTAGGGATTCAAACCTAAGTTTCCCAGATCCTTGTCTGACCCTCTAACCACTGGCTCATTGTTGAAAGTGAAGGCAAACCACTAAGAACATACATATTTATGTATTAATTTTCTCATTGTTCGCATTTAGCATAGACATAGTAGATTTTCCATTCATGATAAAAAGAAACTTAAATCAGTCTTTCTTTTTTGTTTGTAGCCAGGAGGAGGGGCGGATTGGAAGCAGAGATTCATCTGTGGAGAGTGCTGGCTACTGCAGATCTTCCCTCTTTCCCCTCCCCAGCAGGCTCTTCTTCTGGCCTAGGGAACACTTTCCTATGAAGAAAGGTTAAAACACTTGGGGCTCTTTAGCCTGGAGAAATGACGGCTGAGGGATGACATGATCAAGGTTTATAAAATTATGCATGGGATTGAGCAAATTGAGAAAGAAGTACTTTTCTCCTTTTCTCACAATACAAGAACTCATGAGCACTCAATGAAATTGCTGAGCAGTCGGGTTAGAACAGATAAAACGATGTACGTCTTCACTCAAAGAGTGATTAACACATGGAATTCACTGCCACAGGAGGTGGCAGCGGCTACAAGCATGGACAACTTCAAGAGGGAATTAGATAAGCATATGTAGCAGAAGTCCATCAGTGGCTATTAGCCACAAGGTATATATAGGAACTCTCAGTCTGGGGCAAGTGATGCTCTGTATTCTTGGCAACAGTGGGAGGGCTTCTAGTGTCCTCGCCCCTCTGCTGGACCTCCTGATGGCACCTGGTATTTTTGGCCACTGTGTGACATAGGATTGGATTGGACGAGCTGTTGGCATGATCCAACATTGGCTTCTCTTATGTTTTTATGATTACCAGGTCCTTGAGAACCATGTGGAGTAATAGTTTCATTGGTTGCTGGGCTGCCGTAAGGAGCTGGAAGGAGGTAAAATGGCTTTCCCTGCCTCTTCCATTATTGGAGCCCTTGCATCTGACCAGCCCATCTGCTGTTGCTCCATGTAAGTCCTGAGATCCTAGGAATCAACATTTCTTGAAAGAAACTGGGCTGGGTCATTGGGATCACATCACTCCAGCCCACCTACACTGGTTCCAAATTTATTTCTGGGCACAATTCAAGGTGCTGGTGCTGACCTTTAAAGCCTTATATGGTTTGGGACCACCATACATGAAGGACTGCTTTAGCCCTTATGAACACACCTGACCACTACTGTCATCTTCAGAGGCCCTGCTTTGGGTGCCTCTGCCTTCTGCGATTAGGCAGGTGGCAACCCAGCAGAGGGTCTTCTTAGTCACAGCACCAGAGCTCAGGAACTCTCTCCCCAGGGAGATTCATCTGTCCCCTTCTTTTGCCATCCACCAGCAGGAGAAGACCATTTTTGTTTTGTTTGGCATTTAGTCACTTACCCCTCCTTCCTAACCAATGTTTTAATTCTTTCAGATGTTTTAACTTTTGTTTTCATGTCTTTGTATGTTTTTAGCCCTGGTTTTAAATTTTTAATGACATGTTGCTGCTGCTGCTGTGGTGGTTTTTTTTTTTTTTTTTTGGGGGGGGGGAGAGAGAGAGAGAGAGAGAGAGAGAGAGAGAGAATGTTCTGTCACTTGCCTGTTTCTCTATACGATGAATATTTTAAAAAATCTCTGTCACATAGTGAAAAATCCCAGAATTTCTTGTTTTCTTCATAGGGAAGATGCTTTGATACTTTGATCATTTTGGATGCCCCATTCTGTACTTTTTCCCAGCTCTATGGTATCCCTTTGGAGGAAAAGCATGAGCTAAGCAACTGAGCCTAAAGCCATAATCTGTGGTTGATACAAGAAACTTCTTGTTCCCTATGAGTCAGCTGCTAGAGAGAGTTCATCATCATACTTATTTGACAGGGATACGTAACATATATAGAACATGTCTGAACAATATATAATTATCTTTCATCTTCCTCCGCCAGAGAAACAAACACATTTTCTCTCATGTGCAGAGGAGGGGCAGTATATTCTGACTTTTATGTATTCATTACAACTTTCGTTGTGAGTGGGCTTTCTGGACACCTCCTCAGGGAAACTGTATCATGACTCATTTCACTGTGCTAATTGGTTAAAAAAAGGCTTCATTGTGAGGGTTGCCTGGCTACATCTGGCATCAGGGTAGACTAGAAAGCTCTTTTATTAATGTTGTTCTGTTTCTCAAATGCCCACATCGACCTCTTGCACAGCTGAAGGTTTTTGGTGTAAGCCCACAGTAAATTTTGCTCCTAGGGGTGTTATGGATCTTCTGGTTTCCATACTGATTTGGGGATTTTGAAAATATCAGCAGCAACTCTGCCAAGTCTTTGGTAAAATCTTGCGATGTTAGGGTGTTGGTGCTGATGGATAGCACTATTATCGTGTCTGGGGCTGACTTATCTTCCAATCTAAGTGACTGCTTTAGATGCCACAAAGTGACAAGGGCGGTTACATGGGGTGAGGCGTGAGGGGGGAAAGGGGAGAAAAGTGAGGGGGGAAAGGAGGAAGAAATGGGTGGAGAAGGAGGGCCACACCAAACAGGACACAAGAATGCCCTGAGCAGTACAGGAGGACAGATGAAAGGAGTGAGGGCCTGAGTGCTGTGAACCATGGGCTTGCCTGATGTACTGTGGATTCAATAAAAGTTCTGTGACCCTGCACTCTGACCTCAAACTTCTTTTCTGCATGGGAAGGAGTTTCATTGTGCCCCTCCAATTTGAGGGGCCCACATATATTTCATATATATTTATATTATTTATTTACAAAACTTACATCCTGTCTTTCTGCCGTGCTCAGGGTCTAGGGATACCATGCACCTACACAGGGCGAGGGATCTCCTACACCAAGTGGGCCTTGCCTGCCAGCACTTCAGTGGCCAGCAGAAGAAAGTAAAATGAAAAGAACCACGACTGGCAACAGTGTAACATCACTTCTGGGAAAACCTGGAAATGACATCACCTCTTTAAGAATCACAGGAAACTGGTAAAACTGTAGAGTTTCCAGCAATTCCTAGAGAGGACTGATGTCACTTTCAGGGAAAATCTGGAAGTGATGCCAGTCCTCTGTAAAGTAAAGGTAAAGGTTCCCTTGCTCGAAAGCCAGTCGAATCCGACTCTAGGGTTGCGGTGCTCATCTCCGTTTCAAAGCCGAAGAGCCAGCGCTGTCCGAAGACGTTTCCGTGGTCATGTGGCCGGCATGACTAAACACCAAGGCGCGGACTCACTAAAAGCTTTTACTACAGAGCTTCTGATGATTCCTAGAGAGGTGTGATGTCACTTCTAGGTTTTCTAGGAAGTGACATCATATTATTGTTGATAGTCACCCCCCATATCCCTGCTTCACCTGGTGTCCTCCTGGTTACCAGGCTTCAGGGCCACAAAACAGTCTAACAAAATTAAAACATACATAATAAACCACTTCTTAAAAACATTAAAATCAAACAAATATTCATACTTAAAAACTTACCAAGCTACAATACAATTAATAGAATGCTAAAACAAACAATTAAAGCATAGGGCAGGAGGGAAGAATCACTGAGGGAACACTAGACAAAACAAAATGTCTTCTCCTGCTGGTGGAAATCGGCAGTATAAAGGGACAGGTGACTCTCTCTGGAGAGAGAGTTACAGAGTTTTGGTGTCATAACCAAGAAGGTGCTCTCCTGGGTTGCCAACCACATAATCCCAGAAGGTGAAGCCACCCAAAGCAGGGACTCAGAAGATGATTGTAGCAGTTGAATGAGTGAGTAGACTGTTATCCAGGTATGCTGGTCCCAAGCCGTATAGAATTTTAAGATCAACACCAGCACCTTGAATTGTGCCCATAAAGAGTTTGGGAGCCACAGTAGATAGGCCAAGACTGGAGTGATATGGTCCCTATCACTAACTCCAGTCTATATCCTGCCTGCAGCATTTTGCACCAATTGAAGTTTCCAGACATTTTTAAAGGGCAGCCTCATATAGAGCACATTGCATTAATGTAATCTAGATGTAACCAGGGGATCTTGAAGATAACTATGAAATGGGTGGATGGAGGTGGATTTATTTAGCATACAGAACACCAGTTCTGCATATGTGCTTCTGGAAAGAATTAAAAGTTGTTGGTTTTAGTCTTGTAAGACAATATATATGTTTTACAAATTTAGGTCTGCTAAGCATCTGATGGAGGGTCCCTCCTTTCAGGAAGTACTTTTGAGCTCTGTATTATCTATAGGCTTCTCAGTTAACAGCCTCTACCCTTTGGAAAGGTTAGTGTGTAGGATGCATTTTCTGGCAAGGGGCAGAAAATTATGTAAACCTACCTTATGCCAATGAGTCCTTGAGAGCAAATCATAGCAGTGCCAATCTGGCACCCTCCTTGGGTGACTTGAAACATGGCAACTTTGAAACCTTTTCTGTTTGAAGTTTAGTTAATATTCCAATCCACATCTTTGCGACCCTTCCAAAGTGGGACCAATATTTATATTTTGAGAGCACTGTGCAAAATAAGTATTATTGGAGTTTGTTCTTAACTTTTTTTTTTGAAGACAGAATCATATGTTTGGACTAACTTTAATCAGTCCTGCCTTAAATTTGAAAATGTGTGTGAGGTGGAGTGGAGATAAGGGAGAGGAAGGATTTCTGGTAGCAGCTTAGAGCAGCAGCTGGTGTGTTTTCAACAGTAACAAAGGAACTAATAAGGTTAAGTTGTTTTATAAAAAGGACAATAATGCAGTGTGTGATTTTGTTTGCTTTGCCCATTGAGAACTGAAATTGCTGTTTAGGATAATAAGGAACTGCCATGACCACGAGGCATTAATGGCCACTTTTCCAATGAGGTATTTAATAAGTAAATAATTAAAAACAATGTGACCAGTTAGTCTTTTCACCCCACTGATGAGGTGAATGGCTAGACTGTCCATAGTAATTTGCCAAGTTAAAAAGTAGCAACTCTAATTAGGAGCTGCGAGTTGAATTAAAATTGTTTAATGCAAACTAAAAGTAATCAAAGTTGATTTATATGTCTATATTTTCTCTAACTGCAAATGCAGCTCACACAAGCAAGTTCAGTTCTTAGAACATTTTGACACCCTTAAATGATTTAATTTTCTCTTTGGACAACTTGGATATGAATTAGATTGTGATATTTATGCTGCTTGCTACCCACTCCCAGATGCCTGACAATATTTTTGGAAGCCTTCCCTTTAAAAATGTCATGCAGAATTTATACCTCAGGAATGTTGTACCTCTGTGACTGGAACAAGGGTCAATAGGTCAATAGCTGAATAGGAATGGTGCTATTAAAATGGGGGGTTGCTTCTAAATTCAAATGCATGCCCATTTATTTAAAAAATATTTTAAATCAGTGTGCTCCTTCTACCATTCATTGAAGAAGTTTTGATGGTGTTGCAACTGAGTAGAAGCTTATGGTGAAGGCGATGGTACATCATAACACCTCACAGAGTTATCCTGCCCTTGAGTTATGACCACTGGTACAACTGGATCATAACTAAAACTTTCTGCATGCCAACAGAAACAGTGGGGTAATGACAATGCTGTTTTCCTGACATGAAACAGCCACATGAGCTGCTTTTTGCCCTGTTGTGGAAACAAGGATGAGCTGTATGGTATTCCAATATGTTTTCCCAATGAGGTTCCCTAGCAGTGGTGGATTGGCCATTAAGGCCACTGGAGAAGATCCTGCTTGGTTGATGGTTTGGGGGGCATCCCTTGCTGAGGCCTCCTTGAACCCTGGGCTGCCCATGTGAAGTGGGTGGGATTCACTTGTGTTGCAAGCCAGTGGCTCCCACCCTGCCCAAGAAATGCAGGCACAAGCTGAGCAGAAATCATGGCAAGACTACTCCTTCTTATCCCCTTTCCATTGGGAGGCAGGGCTGAGGGTAAGCCCTCTTCCTCTGCTCTTCCACCCCATCAGGTGTTGGGAGTAGACCAGGGAGGGACCCTTTCCAGAGCTGTTTTTGCCTCCCAGTCTACTGCTGCTCCCCAGGGTTGTTTCATATGGGGAAAATGACATGGGTGGAAGGACAAAGTTTGAGTCCAGTGGCACCTTTAAGGCCAACAAAGGTTTATTCATGCTTTAAGCTTTTGTGGGCAAGCACACTTCATCATGTTTGTGCATGAAAGCTTATAGCATGAATAAAATTTTGTTGGTCTTAATGGTGCCACTGGACTCTCAAATGTTGTTCTGCTGCTTCAGACCAATATAGCGACCCCACCTGAATAGGTGGAAGGGTTATTATTATTATTATTATTTATTTCATTTTTATACTGCCCGTAGCCAAAGCTTTCTGGGCAGTTAAGCACCCTTTCCTCACCCACCACAGTCCTGATGAGAACAGAGTCCCCACATTATATGTAGGAGGCACAGAATTCCAAAACACAACTTTTTAATGTCTATATTTTCTCTAACAAAAACAGGCTTGGACACCTGGCTCCAAGTTTGGAATGTTAATTTAGCTGCCCCATATTTACCATAGCTTATGTACCAAAAATGTTCTGAGACATGCACCATTCTTCAACATCAATCAGCATGCAGATTGCCCTGACCTGGATAACCCAGGCAAGCCTAGTCTTGTCAGATCTCAGAAGCTAAGCAGGGTCGACTCTGGCAAATACTTGGATGGGAGACTTCCTTGGAATACCAGCAGTCAGGAGGCGGGGGTAGGCTTTATTCAGCCACCTCTCTGAATATCTCCAGGCCCCTAGTAGGGATCAGTCACCAGAGGTCGCCATGACTTCCAGGTTCCACACACACACTCACACACACACACACACATGAAAAAAAATCAGCATTCAGATTCACATTGAGAGAGTCCCCTCCCCAGGCCCCTGAGATGGTAATGTAAATGTGTCTGATTGGGTTACCTCTCCTCATCTATAGAAACCTCAAGGTGTTTGCCTATCTAATACATCACCTGGATCACCAATCCCTCACTAATCCTGCCAACTCTAAGTTAAGGACTAACCAGTCTTTCTACAGACTGTATCTATTTAAAGTATTTCCATGCAGTGTGGAACAGATGACGACAACAACAACAACAACAACAACAGCATATATAATAATAATAATAATAATAATAATAATAATAATAATAATAATAATAATAATAATAAAAAGAATATTTCCCACTATACAGCTAAAAGATGGCATAAATCTCAGGAGGGAGTAAGGTATAGTTGTCTGATGAGAAGGAAGGGGGAAGGGGAGAGAGGGAGAAAGGGGAGAGGACAAACCAAGATGGAAACCATCGGGATACAGCCCGTCACTGTCTTCAACCATACACCTGGTGGAGCAACTCTGTTTTGCAGGCTCCATAGAACTGTAATAAGTCCCACAGGGCCCTGATCTCTCCTGGAAGAGTGTTTCACCAGGTTGGAGCCAGGGTCGAAAAGGCCCTGCCCTGGTTGAGGACAGCTGGAGGCTCTCTGAGCCAGGAATCTCCAGCTGATTTTGGTCACCAGAGCGTAAGACTCTTTGGGGGATATACCAGAAAAGGCAGTCCCAACCTCTTGTCCTGGCCATTTTGAGAAACACTCCCCCCCAATTCCTGCTGATCACCAAAATTACCAGCTAACTCTACATTGCCATAAAGTAGGAAACTACAGTGATGGCAAATCCTGTGCAAGACATTCACAAGAACTTTCTATAACCTTTCTTCCAGCCCACTCCCAGAGCCGGCTCTAGGGTTTTTTGCACCCTAGGCGAGGTTACCTTCTGGCGCCCCCCCTCCCCATTGCGCCCACCAATTTTCAAACATAAAAGTCTGGCCGGGGGCTTTCTCTGGCCAGGGGCACCTCCTGCCTGGTCCAGAATTAAACTTTGTTGGTCTTTAAGGTATGCACAGACAGTTTTCTCCCCTTCTGTTTCTTTCTTGCCCCCAACAGAGAAGGTGAAGCTCTCAGGGGTGAGAAAGGCGGTCCAAAGGGAGGCAGGGGAAGTGGGTGGGTGGGTGGGGGGGGAGACAGAGAGAGAGAGAGAGAGAGAGACGCCTCCAAGCAGAGTGAGTGTGAGCCAGCTCACAGTTTTTCAACCTCAGGCTCACACCTTTTTGTCTTCGCGCGAGAAGAAGGGCTCCAGAGGAAACAAATTTATGAAATAGAACCCAATTGCTGGCTGGCAACTTGGATGCCAGGAGCTCACAAAGTAGAACCTCTGCTCACAGGGACTCTACACAGTCTAGAGGGAGCCTGGCCTCCAAGTGGCCTCAGCCTCCTGCGCGCCTCCCTTCCCCAAGCCCCGGCGCTTTTGTCCGCCTGCCCTCACCCGTCAAAGCACGCGGCACAGGGTTTGTGTGTTCGGGGCAGACTGTCGTGTCTGGAGGCACCCTTCCTGCCGGTGGCCAGGCGGTGAGAGGGATGGGGAGGCCGGCGGCAGCCCAGTCGAGCAGCAGGATCCGATCCCAGGAGGGGCGGGGGCGGAGGGCTCCCGGGATGGGCTCTGAGGGTCACCTTGGGCATCCCAGTGACCTGCCTTCCCCCGCGATCACTGGGGGGGACGGTCCCCTCCCCTCCCGGCCTTTGGGGAAGTAGGAGATCCGCTTTGGGGACGAGGCAGGAGAGAGTCGGGCTTCTCCTCTGCTGTGGCCAATAGGCAAAGTTTCACCCCTTTCCCGGTGCCACGTGAAGAAGAGAGAGGGGTGGGAAAAGCAAAGGTTTCATTTTGGGGAAAGTGCTGCAGGATCGGGGGTGGGGGGTGGCAGGCAGTGGAGCAAAAGGCGTCAGGGCTTTTATTCTGGATTAATGAAACCAACGTAGCTACTCCATTTAGAAGCACTGAGAGGTGGGAGGCTGCCCCCCACCCAGTAACGCTTTCCACAGAATAAACTCTGGCTTCTCCAGAGCAGACTAATTGATGCAGTAGCCAAATTGCTCGCTGGACAACTTTAATGCCAGTAGCTCAGAAAGTAGAATTTTTGTTCCCAGGACTCCACAGCTTAGAGGGAGCATTGGTCGGATTCTGAGTCAGGCTTCCTCAGGTTGGCCGAGTGTCAGGAGGACCCTGCTGCCTCCCGGGAGCCCTCCCCCCCCCTCCTGGGATCGGATCCTGCTGCTTGACCGGGAAGAGGCGGGGGTTTAAACTCCCACCTCTTCTCTTTCAGTGCCGGCTTGTGCAAGCTAGGGAAGAGGCGGGGGTTTAAACCCTGCCTCTTCCCTTTCAGCGCTGGCTTGCTTTTGAGCACCCGGGGCACTCTTTGCTGGTGGCAACGGCTGCCGCCCCCACCGCCTCTCCCCCCAGGGGGGAGGGGGAGGGAGGGCAAGCTCCGCCGCCGCCACCTCCTGAGCCCCACCGGGGCGCTTTTCGCTGGTGGGCCGGCAGTGGGGAGGTGGTAGCGGCGGCAGCTTTTCGCAGGAGGGTGCGGGGCACAGTTTGGCGCCCCTGCAGCCGGCGCGCTCTAGGCGAGCGCCTAGCTCACCTAATAGGCAAGCCGGCCCTGCCCACTCCTGTGGCTGAAATAAAATGTGCTTCCAATAACAGTCAATTAGCTGGTGTTTGTCTTTTTTTAAAAAAAAGAGGTGGGAGAAAATTAATGACACATTCAAAGATGGGAACAGTTTTTCTGGGTAAAAATTCAGTAAGATAAGTACTGAATTCGATAGTGTTGTGGTTATTATTCCAACATAGCTCAGCAATGCTTGCCTCAGTAGCCAGATCATAGGTACTATTCAGTATTAATTGAAATACTGAGTCTTCCCTTTTTGCCAGTCCCAGAATGATAACAATAGTTTATAAGAACTGGAAATTTTATCTCTTCAGGATTGTATAAATTAGGGTCATACGGGACCATTTGTTTCTTTCAGCCCCGATTTCATTTTGTGTTTGTGTAAGTTTTAGCATGATTTGTCATGCCATCCATCATCCTGTGTTTGATAGTTTGCAGTACCATGTGCATTACCTCAGACTGAGTCCTAGTTATAATCTTCCCACAAGCACACCAGTGTGAGCAATTTACAGATAAAATGTGATATGGACAGAAAATAAGAAGCAATTCATACTATATAAACAAGTGCCTGATCTGGCTTTTGCTCGTTCTTTTGCACTGTTACCACCACTAGAGTTTCCAGTTCCAGTTTGAGAAATTCCCAGAGATTTAAGGGTAGTGCCTGGAGGGGGGAGGCAGTCTGGAAAAGGAGCTCATCGAGGACACAGTGCAATAGAGGTCACCCTATGTGAAACTGACATTCTTGCAATTCCCTCCAGGGGAACTAATCCCTATAGTCTGGAGATCAGTTGTAATTCTGGGAGAACTCCAGACCCCCCCCAGGGGTGTCCACCACACAGTAAGCAGCATAGCGTGGTACAGAGTTCTAAAACAGTTAATCACCTCACAGCAGAAAGCTTAATTAAATGTTACATACAGATCTGTTTAAAAGAACCCTGATGGCCCATTTTAAAGCTGCTTCCAGGCATGTTGAACCACAAATGATGGAATGGCCTGCAGGTAAAACTATTTTGGAGGAAAGAACTCTAGCTACAGCAGATAGTTGGCTTAGAAGACGATGTTAATAATGTTTATAGACATGATATGAGTATGTAAATGTCTCTTGGAAGGGAAAGATATTCAGAAAATGTATTTATTTATAAGTGGCAGCCATTGGTAGTATTTTGGAACAGAAATAGACCACATCAGAATGTGAGATCAGACATATTGGTATAAATATAAAGGGTGGTAGATATAGAATGGGTAGAGATTGATTGCAGTTCATGATTCTTAAAATCTATAGGATACCATCATAGTATGGTACAATTTTTGCATATATATTCGTTTTGTAATATGTAGGGTTGCTAGTCCTATCTGGCAGCCAGAGTGGGATCAATGGGCCTTCTCCAGGAGTCTTCTGCGATGATGCTTTAGTTTTTGGGCAAAATGCTATAGTTTGAGCCCAATTTTACAATAGAGTTTTGCCCAAAAACTAGAGTATTGTCACACAACATTGGTGAAGTGATGATGTCACTTCTGGGTGATGTCATCATGTTGCATTTGGGGGCATTTGCAGGTGAGGTTCCCCCCCCCACCAGCCAGCTCACTGGTCGTGGAAAGGGGCCCATAAAAGCAGGGGAATCCCTGCCCGGATTGCGAGGCTGGCAACTCTAGCAATATGTTTATTATACAATTCAATAATAAAAAGCCCATTCCAATGGGAATGATTAGTAATGGAGAAGCAACAGAAGGGAGTGTTTAAGCTTTACATAGCCAGCAATTTCCTTCTCCAGTGACTTTTCTGTCCTCAGAATTTAAATTTTTGTAAATAGTGTGAGAGTCAGCATAGAACAGTGGGCTGTGTAGGCTGGAGTCCAGTCACTGCCTCATCCTATCTCACAAGGCTTGTTGTGTGGATGAATGGAAGGTGAGAGGAACCATGTAAGCCAGTCAGAATTCCTTGGAGGAAAAATTGGATACAAATGTAATAATGCAGTAGATTTAATACATACAGAGAACAGAGTTGTTTGAGGAGAAGATTTGGAAGTGTCAAGTATGGAAAGTTTAAGTACCTCATTCTTGGCTACTACTTCTCTGCTCCTCAGTTTTCACTGGCATGAACTTTCAAGCAAATGCAGTTTCACACACTCAGGATGGAAAGGTCATCCTGTCCCTTCCCCTCACTTCTCCTTTGGTAAATGTTGACTCATTCAAGTGTGGTATGCGTGTAGAAATCAGATTTCCAGTATTCAAACTCTAATAAAAGAATAAAGCACATGATTTCTCCATGCAATGGACTGGACCACAGGTTAAAAGAAAAATGAATAAACACAGTCCTCTCACCATATTCCAAACCTATCCCTAATGTATATTAAAATAAGGACAGGAAAAATGACAAAGGCAACCCACAGTTGAGTGTCATCTCAGCCCAGTCAGCAAGACAGTAGCCAGCTAAAATCTTATTTATGGTGCAACTGGGTGTTTTTTGGCACCTACTATTTCCCATTGTAATCTGTCCAATATGAGTTAATGTGTTGGGGGTCACTGGGTGACATGAAGTCCATTTTTGGTCAGGTGCCCTTCATGTCCTTTCCAGCATTGTAATTCTGCAACTGTGTAATCATTTCAACAACTGTTCATGCATCTAATCAGTGTGCAAAATGAGATGGGGCTCACCTTATGGGGAGGGGTCTTGCCAGCAATGTCATGTTGTCACCAAGGATGTGATGGCATCGGTTACAGCACAAATCAGCAGTGTTGTCATTGTGTAGGGGTGAAACTCTAGCATTCACCTGAAACTCTTAACTTTAGAGCTTTGGGTGAAGGCTGGAACATCACCCAATGTGATGATGTCACCTCTAGGTTGCACCAGAAGTCATGTAATGGCATCAGCACAATGTCAGTCACCTCCCATTCCTTTGGTTTCAAAGCGCTGGAGGTCTCTCCCAAACTGGGAAACCTGGCCTCCCTAATGCCATCCCCCTTTCCAGGCAGGCCTAAAACCACATTTACTCATTTCTCAAAAAGCATCCCAGGCTGGAACAGCATTACCTAAAGGTATGGCATGCTCATTCGTGTTTTTGACTTCATTTATAGTAACTCTGTTCTTAGAAATAGAGAACAGGAGTCTTGTGGCACCTTACAGTCTAATTTTTTTAAATCCCTGCATAAACTCTCATGGAATAGAGCTCACTTTGTCAGATGCAATCATTACCATACTTTTGCTAAGAACTGACAACTGACTGTAATGAGTAGCCAATGTAAGCTTTAAAAACAGATATTTTATCCAGCACTTGTATTCCTGAAGACGGTGAGTAGACTGTAGGCTGAGTCTGGCCTAACTGGAAATAAAAACCATGGTATTTCCTTTTGTTCCTCCACTGCATATAATCCATCTATAGCTAAACATTTCTCACATAGGGGCAGAAGCACTAACTTCCCTTAGCCTTGAGAATTGTTCATAAACTACATTTAGAGGGTTACCTGCTTTATATGTGCCCTGTGTGGCTCTTTTCAAACCCATCTATAAAATTTGCTTCAGAGCACAGTTACAGAAGCAATAAAAAGAAGTTACTATATAATGCACAGTAACATTCAAAAGCCATCATTAAAATATTAGTGCAGATGGTTTAATGGTAGAGATGATTAGTACTGTAGCTTCTGACGATACATAATTGGAAATGAGCATAATAAGGTTGCATATTAGTCCCCTTTGAGATATATTGTATTCTCAGCATACTGATGATAAACTCCACTGAAGGCAGGTTTATTGAAGAGGGACAGGCAGGATTCATGCAATGCTGAGAAATGCAGAAGAAGGGAATTATGGTAATACTGTGGACAATGTCAGTAAACATAATGGATCCCCAGCCATGTGAGTGTGTGAATCACCTCATGATTATCATGGCAGCTGGTTCAGAACACCACAGCCTGATTGCTGTTAGGGCTGGCCAAGGGGAACAAATCTTGACAAAACAACTTCATTGGGTGCCAAGCTATGTTGCCAAGCTACTTCCATGATAAACTCACAGTGCTGGTTAAGACCTTTGAAGTCCTGCACATTCTAGGACACACATATCTGAAGGATGGATCCTTAGGAGGTGGCTTGCTACAGTCTTCAAACAATTACTTTCCAGTTTTCCCATGTTAAAGATGGCCTGAGTGGCATCAGTGAGGGCCCATCCATTTCTGTAGTTGCTCCTGTTATGAATGGGGTTGCTCATTTATTTATTGTAAGGAGCAATCAAATTCCCAGCTACACCGCAGGAGAAGATGTGGCATTGTTTTGGGGCTGCATGACTTGGGAAAATCCAGGCAGGCAGTGAAACATGTACAAGCTGTTACCTTTCTGCTACTGGAAAATCTAAATTGCTCAGACACCAAAATGGAGCCTGTAAACCACTCATGTATAACTGGGAATATTGTTGGTGAATTGGTTTGTAATGACAATAAGCCCAACAGTTGTCATTGATACAAATGAAGGGATACTCCCCTGTACTCAATTAGGGGGGGGGGTTAGGGGTGTTCTGGGGGTGGGCGGGATGTCGTGCAATGCAGTGACATCACCCAAAAGTGCCATCATTATGTCGGCAACATTGCACATGATGCTCTGGTTCTGGGGCTAAACTCTATGATTTTTTTGGCTTCAAAACCATAGTTTGCCCCCAAACCAGAGTGTCACTGCACTATGTCCCTGGCATGATGATGTCACCTGGAAGTGATGTCATCACATCAGGGATGTTGCATGACAACATCCCTGTTTGGGGGTGACATTTCCCCTGCCGACCAGCTGGCCAGTGGTGGATCAAATCCTCCAAAAGTGGGGGATCCCTCACTGGGACTTGGGGGTTGGTAACCCTATACCTCAATCCAAGATATATGGACATGTAGCCATGGCCCCTTTGACTACCTTCTGCCTAGCCCAATATGTTCCAGTTTTGTTCAGTCTTGTTGAGAATATTGGAACTTCAGTGGAATGAACCTCAGAGGTGGGCAGAGAATGACTCATCTCTCAACAAGGAGCATGAGAGGGGGTGTTTTACAGACTGTAAATTAACTCTTGGTAACTCCAATTTATGTTAGCTTTCTCTAGCCATTCCCTCCCCACTATATTTCCCTTTTCTGTATGCTGCCTCCTAACTATCTGTGCTTCCTGCTTAATTAGACATTTAGTGGAATAAAGCTGTTTTAGAGACTAAAGTGCCTGATCTTTGGGAAAGCGGGAACTTCTTGCATTAATGACTCCATCCCACTTGCATCCATGTATGTATGTGTGCAAAATGCCATTAACTTATAGTGACCCTAGCAAGAGGCTTTCAAAGCAAATCAGGTGATTTGGCCTTGCCTTCCTCTGCAGTGTTTTCCTTGGTGGTCTTCCAAGTACTATCCCTGCTTAGCTTCTGAGATCTGATGAGATTGGGATATGCCTTGTCACCTTCCCTCCCACTTGCATCCATGGACCACTTGAAAAATATGTAAAGACACTAACAGTCTTGGAAGAACAGCTCTGCATCTAGTTGAGGTGGAAACCCAGAAGGAAGGGCATGTGTGTGTGAACAGCTGTGGAGGAAGTGATTTCTCCTCTCACACATATGTACATCTAACCAAGGTGGACCAGAGATAATCTCTTAAAGCATTATACTGGGAAAATTCCATTCACTGGAACTTCTCTAATGGTGGTGGCCACTCCTAATCCAGGTTGGATGTATAAATCCTGTCTCCAAGGTGATTTTTCTCAGATGCTTCAAGGTGTTGGTAATAGCCTTTAAAGCCTTATATGGCCTGAGACCAACATACCTAAGGGAATGCCTCTTCCTGTATATGCGCCGAAGAGCCTTACACTTGGACAATCAACATCTCCTGGTGATCCCTGGCCCAAGGGACGTCCACTTAGCCTCAATCAGGGCCAGGGCTTTTTCTGCCCTCGCCCCTATCTGGTGGAACATACTCCCTAGAGATCAGAGCCCTGCAGAATCTCATTCAATTCTGTAGGGCCTGCAAGATGGAGCTGTTCCACCAGGCCTTTGGCTGAAGTGGCGGGTGTCCATACAAGATGGAGCTGTTCCACCAGGCGTTTGGCTGAAGTGGCGGGTGTCCATACTGGGACCTCCTAACAGTAAGCTATGACTATCATTTATATGTCTATAATGTGTTTTAAATTGTATTGTATTGAATATGTTTATAATGTGTTTTAAATTTTATTGTATCCATTGAAATTGATGTAACCCACCCTGAGCCCCTTGTGGGATGGGCAGGATATAAATGTGAAAATAAAATAAAATAAATAAAATAAAATAAATGCCTAGCCAACAGCAGCAGGCAAAAGGGAATGAGCTGAGTGCCAGGAAAGACCAGGGTTGTGTCAGCTCCCAGTTTGGTGTAGTGGTTAAGTGCGCGAACTCTAATCTGGGAGAACCAGGTTTGATTCCCCACTCCTCCACTTGCACCTGCTGATGTGACCTTGGGTGAGTCACAAGCTCTGACACAGCTGTTCTCTCAAGGGTAGTTTCTGTCAAGAGTTCTCTCAGCCCCACCTACCTCACAGGGTGTCTGTTGTGGGGAGGGGAAGGGAAAGGAGTTTGTAAGCCGCTCTGAGACACCTTTGGGCAGTGAAGGGCGGGGTATAAATCCAATCTCTTCTCTTGTTAGAGAAGCCAATGTTGGATCAGGCCAATGGCCCATCTAGTCCAACACTCTGTCACACGCGGCCAAAATATACCAGGTGCCATCAGGAGGTCCAGCAGTGGGGCCAGTGTTGTTCTGTGAAACAACCTTTCTAAAAAGGTGAGGGGAGCCGGATCTTTGGAAACTTTTAGGGGGCATTATACAGCTGTTTTATTCATCAAAGCTTATAATGAAATGTAGATTATAGACATTTTATTGCATTTCATTAAGTTTTATTAGGTTGAAGGGCGGAATTAGGGATTTTATTTTTGTCAGATGCTTTAATTATGTGTTGTAATAGGCCTTAAACTCTGGGGAAAGGTGGGATGTAATTTTAAATAAATAAATAAATAAACACTAAACAAACAATAGAACAAAGAGTCCAGTGGGGGCACCTTTAAGATCAACAAAGTTTTATTCAAGGTGTGAGCTTTTGTGTGCAGACCCACTTCCTCAGCTGACACCTTGATAAGACTTTGTTAGTCTTAAAGGTGCCCCTACTGGACTTCAACTTTGTTCTTTTGCTTCAGACCAACACGGCTGCCCACCTTGAATAAACAAACAACGCAGGAATCTTTTTTTACATATTTGTGCTGAGCAGGAGAGTACTTAGTATTATTTTGAATATGACACTTAATAGTAACCCTCATGGTTAAGAATACTCTATGGCTATCATTTTAGTACTTGGAGACCAAGCCCTATGAGGTAAGGCTGAGGGACTTGGGAATGCTTAGTCTGGGCTCTGGAGAAGAAGAGGTCGAGGGGGAACATGATTGCTCTCTTTAAGTATTTGAAGGGCTGTCACTTAGAGGACTGCAGGGAGCTGTTCCTGTTGGTGGCAGAGGATAGGGCTCACAATAATGGGTTTAAATTAAGGGCAGGAAGGCACCAGCTAGATATTAGAAAAACTTTTTTGCAGTAAGACTTGTTCAACAGTGGAATCAGCTAACTAGGGAGGTGGTGAGTTCCCTCTCACTGTCAGGGATGCTGTAGGTTGATCCTGCATTGAGCAGGGAGTTGGAATAGATGGCCTGTATGGCCCCTTCCAATTCTGTAGTTCTGTGATTCTATGATTCTACTTTGTGATTTATTCCTTGACAACTGTGAATGAGGCTTCCGCTTGTATTTAGATGTCCAGCGCACTCTTCTGGATTTTATTGCTGCAAGTGTGCTCTGTTGCTCAGTAGATTATATTATTCATGCAAAAGCAATGCAGTCAGGGTGGGCTCTCTGGCCAAGCCACCCAAGCAATTGCTTTGGGCAGCATGATGAAGGCATACACTTCAGAGGCTCATCTCGCCTCTAGCCATCAGCAGAACAGGAAGTAATGGGCATTATGTCCTAGAGCTGGCTAGTATTGGCATGAGAAGAGACAACAGATGCACTGTGAAATGGGTCTGGGAATAATGTTTACAATAGTGAAGGCATCAGAACACAATGGTGTGCATCCAAACAGCTGTGCATGGAAGGCACATATAATTTTCCTGCAGCCCCTTCTAATCCCTAGAACATTCCTGGGGTTGTGAGAAACAGCTGTGTGGAGAAACAGCCATGCAAGTCAGCAGACAGGAGTGAGGAAAGACAAATAGATTAAATCGATTCCTTTCCTCAGTGGAGTAGTGCTTGCAGAAAGGAGCGATTTCATTCACTTGTCATTCCTCATTCCAGTCTCCAGCCTGGAGAGTTCTTCACATGTGTCCCACAACCTCAGGAATGATACTTATGGTACTGGAAGAAGTTAAAAAAGCAGAGAGGAATGCAGGAAAACCCCATGGTTGGATATACGCCAATAGCAGTAGGTGAAGTAGAAGAAGAGTAGGTTTTTATACCCCCCTTTCCTCTACCTTAAGGAGTCTCAAAGTGGCTTACAATAACATTTTTCTCTCTCGGTATGACATGCACCTTGTGGGCCTGAGAGAGTTCTGAGAGAAACTGTGACTGGCCCAAGGTCACCCACCAGGCTTCATGTGGAGGATTGGGGGATAAAACCCAATTCTCCACATTAGAGTCTGCTGTTCTTAACCACTGAACAATTTCTGTGTCATGTTTTCTATGTGACTTTGTAACCCACCCTGAGCCTGCTTGCAGGGAAAGTGGGCTAGAAATTGAATAAATAAATAAGTAGATAGATAGATATACCATGCTGGCTCTTTTAGAAATAAGTGTTGGGTCAATGCAGCCTATTAGCATTTTTGGAAATGCTTTCTGCTGCCTTGCAGGATCAGCTAGCCAGGCAGAGCTCTGGTAAATGTTCTGAAAAGTGTTGTTGTTGTTGTTCAGTCGCACAGTCGAGTCTGACTCTTTGCGACCCCATGGACCAGATCATGCCAGGCCCTCCTGTCTTCCGCTGTCCTCTGAAGTTTGCTCAGTTTCATGTTTGTTGCATCGATGACACTGTCTAACCATCTCATTCTTTGCCGTCCCCTTCTTCTTTGACCTTCAATCTTTCCCAGCATCAGGGTCTTCTCCAGTGAGTGCTCCCTTCTCGTTTGGTGGCCAAAGTATTTGAGCTTCAACTTCAGGATCTGGTCTTCCAGGGAACAGTCAGGGTTGATTTCTTTTAGGATTGAATGATTTGATCTCCTTGCAGTCCAAGGGACTCTCAAGAGACTTCTCCAGCACCATAGTTCAAAAGAATCTATTCTTTGGCGCTCAGCCTTCCTTATAGTCCAGCTCTCTCAGCCATACATTACTACTGGGAATACCATAGCTTTGACCATGCAGACTTTTGTTGGCAGGGTAATGTCTCTGCTTTTTATCTGCTGTTTAGGTTCACCATTGCTTTCCTCCCAAGGAGCAGGCGTCTTTTAATTTCATGGCTGCAGTCACCATCTGCAGTGATCTGGGATCCCAGGAACGTGAAGTCTGTCACTACTTCCACGACTTCCCCTTCTATTTGCCAAGAAGTGATGGGGCCAGATGCCATGATCTTAGTTTTTTTGATGTTGAGCTTCAAGCCCACTTTCGCGCTTTCCTCTTTCACCCTGAGCAAGAGGCTCTTTAGGTCCTCTTCACTTTCTGCCATCAGAAAAGTGTACTTAGACTAAAAAGAAATGTTTATAGCATTTGGTTTACAATTGAACAATGTCAGTATAAGTCTTGTCCTCAACTAGTCCTTCCTCCAGTTAATCCTATAGATGATATATGCTACTTTTTCCAGACCTAGTATAGCCTGATATTAGTGGACAGTGAGATACCACAAACAAAAGAATGCAAAGACCAGCCCTTATACTTCTTGCATCATGGTTACATGTGTAAGTGCCATCAAGTTGAAACCAACTTATGGTACCCTCGGCAAAGGACTTTCAAGGCAAGTGAAAAGCAGAGGGTCCTTTACCATTGCATTCCTCTGCCAGTTATTCTTTGGTGGCCTCCCATTTAAGTACCAACTCTGCTAGCTTTTGTGATCTGGTGAGTTCAGTTTATAGCAAGCTACCTGCCATCTGCGTTATGGTTACAGATACCATAATGTCAAATGTGTTTCCATGGAACTTACTTGTTCAGCTGTGATCATCCAGTCACTGCATTTGTTTGGTTTGACAATGAATACTCCAAATGCCTGCCAAACAGTTTTGCATCAGATTTTTTCAAAACTGTGTATGCATGAAAATACTGCTGATCCAAATAGA
This sequence comes from Gekko gecko, assembly GCA_029375565.1. Taxonomy (NCBI): domain Eukaryota; kingdom Metazoa; phylum Chordata; class Lepidosauria; order Squamata; family Gekkonidae; genus Gekko; species Gekko gecko. Next base: position 145,914,043 of record JAPDNY010000006.1, read on the forward strand.
TGATTAATATCACTAAGGACTACTTAGAAAAACACTGAACTGTAGGATTTTTTAAAAACACAGTGTTGTTTATGATTGATTTATACGATTTGTAACTTATTATCTATTTAAATAATTACCTTCTGAGCACAGCAGCGGCGCAGCAAGGATAAGGAGAGTAGAACTCAATCAGGCTGTGTAAGAATGCACATGTACAAAAAGCCAATTTTTCTGTATTGCCTAGTTAGAAAGGAATACAGTGAAGCAGCCTGTTGAACAGCCATGAACAGGTCATTGAACTGAGGAACAGTTCATCAAAAATCAGCTCCCTGTTCAGGACTGATGAACAAAATATAAGTCCAGCCAGTGGACAGTCAAGCATGGATAATCATGGCTTAGTAAGAAAAAGCGGACAAAATATTTGTTTAGTCTGTCTGCCCAATATTAAATGATCTCCTGTAGGTCAGCCAGTAGGGTGAACCCATCTTCTCAGTGGCAAAAGAGCAAGACATTTTTGAAGGAGGTGTGAAAAACCTACTGAACTTAATAGCTTGTTGCTCACCAAACAAACTTGAGCTCAGTGTTAGATTATTAATATGAACCTATAACTAGCCTAAAAAAACCAACACATCTTCACTATATACTGCCCTTTTTTCAAAGAATTCAATACAATATATATAACATTCTAGTTTTAATTACTGTTGCAATCTTAACTTGTCTTGAATGAAAGAACATAGGGCCCTTATTTTTGTGCTCTATGGATTCCTTCAGCTGATCATTGTGATGTATAGAGGTCCTATTACTTTCTTTGATGTATTAGTTCTCTGATGAAATTCTTGGTCATTGCTCAAAAGGTGTGCCCCTTGCAACCATTCTAGCTTCTGTTTCCTGTTCTACCTCATTGTATTATGATTATAACACATATGGTACCACCAGTTGATAAAACTGTTCCCGTGAGTAATGGCTAGAGTTTTGTAAACTGCCTAATTAAAACAAAAGCAAAAATTGGACTGAAAATCATTAGAGCATTTCTTTGAGATCCCTTCTGAGTTTTTCAGAAATCACCCCCTGTGCATGCATGCTACTTAAGGATGCATGCATGCAAAATGATTGCATTGGGGAAATAAATTTTAAACATTAGATCCAATAAGAAGCTGTAGACTAGGAAGATTCCTTAAGGACACTCTGACTATAACAGCTGGGCCCCCAGATTTCCAGGCAGATTTTCAGGTTCATAAACAAAAAATTCCAAGAAAGGCAGTTCTACAGTTATTCTGCTGGAGTCATCATGTGACTATTTGTTAAAAGAATTATTTCTTTCCTTGCCCCCATTCAAGGTATTCAAGAAACAAAGCATATATCAAGATACTTATGAAAGATGGCCATACAATTTAAAAACTGTTTTAAAACAAACAATCTCCCCCAATCAAACCCCAATTGGACCTACAATCCAAACTCAGTCTTTACCTGCTATTGAGAAAAAATGGCTTTTTCATGCACTTTTAGGTATATTACATATTTTACATATTTTACTAGATACATTTATAGTGGATAGTATGCTAGTTGGAATTGGTATCCAATGTATTACTGGCTGAAAAAGATGCACACAGAGCTAACCTAAGGAGTTTTGGTGCCCTATACGGCAAATTGTGCTTCTGACACAAGACCAGATACATTTGTGGCCTCAAAAATGTGTTTGTGTGTCATTCAGTTCCAGGTTGGAAGTGCATAGATTAAATTAGGTTACAGTAAAATATGCATTTTTAATATTGGATAGGATTTTTCAAATGGGTAATTTAATATTAATCAAATATTTTTTTATTTCTCCATACAGCATTCTATTTTTGGTCCTGTATCAGTTGTTTACTGCCTTACAAGTGTAACATGGGCTTTGTTGTATTCTGTACTATTTGAAGAGACTGGATTTATACCCCGCCCTTCACTACCCAAAGGAGTCTCAGAGTGGCTTACGAACTCCTTTCCCTTCCCCTCCCCATAACAGACAACCTGTGAGGTAGGTGGGGCTGAGAGAGCTCTGAGAGATGCTGCTCTTTTTCAAGAACAGCTGTGCAAGAACTATGACTTGCCCAAGGTTATCCAGCAGGTGCAAGTGGAGGAGTGGGGAATCAAACCTGGTTCTCCGAGATTAGAGTCCGCACACTTAACCATGTGGGCTGAAACATGTAAGGTCATATATGGTTCTTTGTGGATTTGTCACTTTGATTACTTTATGAGGCTTTACTTGGGCCCCTACAAGGTTTTTATATGTTTTTAAAACAAACACGTATACTTTTGTCTATGTTTTTAACTTTTGGTCCTTTATTCATTTTCTAAACTTCCTTTGGAGCTCTCACTGATGTTTATCAGGTTATGGATATTGGGTGGAACTGATTGCATCCATGTTTGCAACCATTCATTCCCTAGATTAAAATTCTGTGCTTGCAGGATTTGTGCAGATTTTATTGCTGGGTGTTGGGATCTTAGTCTGGATAGGCCCACATCAGCCATGTCTTTGTGGATAGGCAACTCTCTGTTTTCAGTGATCTTTCTATATTCATGAAGAAGAACATCTTCAGAGATGTTGGGGGGGGGAGATGTGGCACAACATGGGTAGCCAGTAGGACAGAGTGGTATAATAATAATAATAATAATAATAATAATAATAATAATAATAATAATAATAATAATAATAATAATGATAGGTTTTATACCCCACTTTTCACTACCTGAAGGAGTCTCAGAGTGGCTTACAATCTCCTACCCTTCCTCTCCCCACAACAAACACTTTGTGAGGTAGGTGGGGCTGAGAGAGCTCTGAGATTTGTGATTGACCCAAGGTCACCAAGCTGGCTGCATGTGGAGGAGTGGGGAATCAAACCCAGTTCTCCAGCTTAGAGTCTGCTGATCTTAACCACTATACCAAACTGGCTCTCTGCTGATGGTTCTCCTTGTTGTATTGAGTTGAACATCAAGTTTGTGGACATGGGAGCTGTTAAGCACCATATTCCATAGTACTATACACCAACCCCAAAGCTGAGCATCTAAGCATTGTAGCAGATTTCGATGGAGACTCAATGAGGATTTACTGGACAAACAAAATATTGTGGACAAAATAAGGACGGAAACCAAAATGTATTTTCAACTGAACTTAAACAAGGATGTACAGATGCAAACGGTATGGGAGGCGTACAAAGCTGTGATGAGAGGACATCTAATTGCAATTAACAATAATGAAAGAAAACAACAATTGAAAATAGACAAAGAGATTATGGAAAATATTCAAAAAAAAGAAGCAGAGCTCAAGAAAAGACCTGGCAAAAAGAAAATTTTGAGAGAGCTGAGGATCCTAAGGGAACAATACGAGGCGAGGTTAAATAAAGAAGTATATTGGAATTTGAAAAAAATGCAACAGAAGTCCTTTGAAGGAGCAAATAAACCAGGGAAATATTTGGCATGGCAATTGAAGAAAAGAAGAGAGAATAAAATAATAACTAAACTGAAAGATGGGAACAGAGAAATCATAGACCCAGGAGGGATCCGGAGGGAATTCTATAAATATTATGCGACTCTTTTTCAAGTAAAACAAGTGGACCAGCAAAAAATCCAAGACTATTTATCTAAAGTTAATTTGATGCAACCAAGCCCAGAAATGAAAGCAATATTAAATGCTGTGATAACTAAAGAAGAAATCAGTAAAGCAATAGGAGAGGCAAAGATCTCCCAAGTTCCAGGACCGGATGGCTTCTCAGCTAAATTTTAGAAGACCTGGTTCCGGTTCTAGAGATTCTTCTAAATGAAATCAGGAAAAATGGGAAGATCCCAGATTCTTGGAATGAAGCTGCAATCACCTTAATACCGAAAGAAACCCAAGACTTAACAAATGTGAAAAATTATCGACCAATCTCACTTTTAAACAATGATTATAAAATTTTTGCAAAAATTTTAGCAGAGCGCCTTAAAGAGTTTTTGAAAGACACTATTGCTGAAGATCAAGCTGGGTTTTTGCCAAATAGACAAATAAAAGACAATATGAGGGTTGTTTTAGACGCAATTGAGTACTATGATAAACACCCGGAAAAAGAAGTTGGCTTTTTATTTTTAGACGCAGAAAAGGCATTTGATAATTTGAACTGGGAATTTATGTTTAAAGTGTTCGAGAAATCCCAGATGGGCGCAGAATTTATAAGAATGATTCAATCAATATATAAAGAACAAAAAGCTACGGTGATTGTGAATGCAGAATCAACAGAAGTGTTCCGGGTCAGAAAAGGAACCAGATAGGGTTGTCCCCTGTCACCATTGCTATTTATCTGGATTTTGGAGATATTGCTGCAAATGGTTAGAGATGATGATAACATAAAAGGTTTGAATATTAGAGGTTTTTCATATAAATTAAGAGCATTTGCTGATGATATTATGTTTATTGTTGAAGATCCTGTTAATAATATGCCTATGGTATTTGAAAAAGTAAAAGAGTTTGGTGATCTCGCAGGGTTCTATGTAAATAAGAATAAATCCAAAATATTGTGTAAAAACATGATAGCTACAAAGCAACAAATGTTACAAAACGTGACAGAATGTGAAGTGGTTAAAAAGGTTAAGTATTTGGGAGTTGAAATTACAATGAAAAATATTGACTTGTTTAAGAATAATTATGAAAAACTATGGGTTTCGATAAAGAGTGATTTAGAAAAATGGGAAAAACTTAGATTATCTCTTCTTGGAAGAATTGCCGTTGTCAAAATGAATGTACTGCCCAGGTTAATGTTTTTGTTCCAGACAATACCAGTTGTGAAGGATGTGAAAGTGTTGGTGAAATGGCAAAGAGAAATTTTCAAGTTTATCTGGGCAGGAAAGAAGCCAAGAATTAAAATGAAAATAATGTATGATATTAAAGACAGAGGTGGCTTCCAAGTCCCGAATTTGCGTTTGTATCATGAAGCTGTATGTATGTCTTGGTTAACTGACTGGGTTAATTTGGAAAACAGAAAACTTTTGGCCCTTGAGGGTCACGATTGCAGATTTGGCTGGCATGCCTATCTTTGGTATGGGAAAAGTAAAGTAGACTCAATGTTTAAGCATCATTATGTAAGAAGAACACTGTTTGATGCATGGACCAGATACAAGAACACAATTTCTGATGAGAGGCCTTTGTGGATTGTTCCTGCTGCAGTTATTCATCCCTTTTCAGAATATAAAGGTAATGATTGGTTGAAGTACCAAGAGTTGCTTCAAAAGGAAGGAAAAAAATATGTTTTAAAACCAAATAATTAATTAGAATTTGAGTATGGATGGTTACAATATTGTCAAATACGGGATATTTACAAAAAAGATTGTAGAGAGGTTGGTTTTAGAGCTAAGAATGATGAGTTTGAAGATATATGGTTGAAAAAAGAGCGAAAAATGATATCAAAGATGTATAAAACCTTGTTGACTGTATTTACTTTGGATGAAACTGTTAAAGAGCAAATGATAAAATGGGCCATAAATATGAACAAGGAAATTTCCATGGAAGCATGGGAATTTTTATGGAAAAAAGCTTTTAAAATATCAACCTGTGTTAATGTAAAAGAAAATTGTTATAAGATGATGTACAGGTGGTACATGACACCAAAAAAGATTGCCAATATTAGTATGGATAAGAACTTGAGTAATAAGTGTTGGAAATGTAAAAAAACAGAGGGTTCTTTTTACCATATGTGGTGGTCATGTGATAAAGCAAAAATATACTGGTCAAATGTACATTGTGAGATGCAGAAGATATTAAAAATTCCTGTTAGGAAAAGTCCGGAACTTCTTCTCTTAGGTTTGACAATGGAAAAAATTCCACAAGAAAAAAGGACACTATTATGGTATATGATCACATCGGCGAGAATGGCTTTTGCTCAACTATGGAAAGCGGAGAAGGTGCCAGATATACATGACTGGTTAAGAAAACTGCTATTTTTAGCTGAAATGGACAAAATGACGAAAAAACTAAATGGACAAATGGCAGAACAATATCTAAAAGACTGGGAAGGCCTGAAATTCTACATGGAAACTGAATATAGAATGAAAGGGAAAATGTACAATCTTGATTTGTATTGATACGGAATGTGAAATGAAATGATTATTTGATTGTACTGTACCTTTATTGGAAATTATGTTGGAAAAGTCAGGTTTTTATGTATCTGAATTTTGTTACCTGGTTTGTCGATTGTTATAAGTCTAAACTTGATTACCTTTCAATTTTTTCTTTTTTGTTATTAGCAGTGTTGGAAGCCTATTAGGGGGGGTGGGGGGATGGGATGAGAATCTTTTGAAATTGTATTGGTAACGATGTTTAATAATGTTTAATGCATCCCAATAAAAATTTTGTTTAAAAAAAAAAAAAAAGCATTGTAGCAGACACACCCCAAGTTGTACCACATAATTTTTGGAGAATGTTGTTTCACATGCGTATTTTTACTGCTACATTGGTAAGATGGTGTTTATAGCTCAAGGATAATGCCAAGATACTAAATGTCATGTGTAAGTCAGGTGCCATTAAGGTAGACATTCAGTTGATGGTTAGCAAGATTGTTATTTAGATGGAAACAGAAGCACTCCGTTTTTCCTGGATTTGGGATAAGTCGCCATTTACAGTAGTAGTCAGCCAAAATTTTGAGGTCCCTAGTCAGTATTTCCTCAGTCCTTTCAATTGATTCATGCCTTATTGTAATTGTCATGTCATCAGCATAAGCAAACTTCCTGGATATTGTTTCAGGAACATCAGAGATGAATAGATTGAAAAGAACTGGAGGGAGGACCAGGCCCTGGGGTAGACCATTATTCAGTTGCTTCTGCTTGCTGATTGACTGATTATTTGGAAAGTTCTATCGCTCAGCATTTTTATTAGGAGTTGAAATAATGTTCTGTTGGGGAAAACTTGTAAAAACTTGTGCAGCTGACCATCCCTAAAGACTGTGTCATAAGCAGCAGTCAGATCCTCACACCTGAGCATACAGATGAAGGGGCCAGGGGAAAAGTGAAGTAGATTTTGCTAGCAGTCAGCAAGCTAGTGGCAGCTGAGTGCTATCTGGGCTAAGTTTCTCTTCCTCTTCCTGTTGATACTATGAAATTTGGGCATGGTGAGAGGCATGACCCAAAAGGCAAGAGCCAATGAGATCCTCCCTTTGGTTCTTAGTCCATGTCTCACCAACAGTACCATTGGATGAATCAGCCACTGAATCTCACCCCACATGAGCAACATCATTGCCCTGTTTGTTTTGGTTTAGTTATTTTGTTGTTGTGAGGTGCTTTAGGTATTTTGGTGGAGAAAACTGTGCTATGAAAGCTTAAATAAATTAAGGGGTGGGTTTTTTTTAATGTTTTTCATTTTGTACTCTACTGTCAAGGTAACCAGATGGTGTAGTCTGGAAGCATAACCTCATGGAAATAACCCTTAGAGAATGGAATTTGTAAATTTTGCTGTTGGGCGTGGTCAACCTTAAGGTAAGATTTCTATACTAAGGAAGAAAATGTATAGTTTGTAATTGTTTCAGCATCAAGTTGTGAGACATTTCCCAACCCCTTTTCCAGCTCCTCTTGTGTCATTTTGTCAAATGTCCTAAGAACTTCCAAAGACAAAGCATAGTGAGAGAAAATAATTTTGCATTTGTTATTCAAATTGCTCATTCCTCTAAGAGGATGAAGAAAAAAATGAGCTGCACCCAGCAATGTGCCAACAGAACAAAAAGGGAAAAATACCAGGGGATAGATTAGGAGCTGCAGTGGCTCAAGTGGTTAAGACGCTGAACTGCAGGCTGTGGAAGGTCAGTAGTTCAGCAGTTCAAGACCCAGGGCGCCGCATGACGGATTTGAGCTCCCGTCTCTAGTTCCAGCTCCTGCCAACCTAGCAGTTTGAAAGCAAGAAATTGCAAGTAGATGAATAGGTACCACTTCAGTGGGAAGGTAACAGCGTTCCGTGCGCCTTGGCGTTTAGTCATGCCCGCCACATGACCACGGAAACGTCTTCGGACAGCGCTGACTCTTCGGCTTTGAAACGGAGATGAGCACCGCAACCCTAGAGTCGGATTCGACTGGCTTTCGAGCAAGGGAACCTTTACCTTTAGTTGACTGATTTATTATTGTATGAAGTCCCAATGCATTTCACCATGCAGGCTTAATCAGGGGGAGTCTATAAAAACATAATTTTCTGAATATGGTCCAGATAGAGGGAAGACCAACTTCAGTATAAAACAACACACCAGGAGGGACTCACGAAAGGTAAAAAGTTTTCTGATAACTTACAAAATATACCAGTATCGTAGCGTTATATGAAATTTGAGCAACAGCTTTTTTTAAATTCCTGTTGTCCTTTCCCAGAGGAGGGTTAGTTAGGGATAGAGATGGGGAGAAGCAATTATGGTTTTTGTGGCTTTACCTGATTAATTTTCAGGAGGGAGCTGTGGGCTGATCTTTTTATTCTGTTAAATTCTATTATATTTTACTGTTTTTTTGTTTTGCTGTATTATACTGTGGTACTTTTAGGCTTTGATTAGATTGGCTTTCTATGCTTTATTTTTTATTTTAAATTAAAATCACATTTAGATTTGTTATTAGTTTTGTTTGCTTGGTTAACATATTTACCATTGGTTTAGTAACTGTCAGGCTTCACACATTAGCCCTTGATACTGCTTGGCTTCACACATTAGTTATATTGGACCCAAGCAAAATTACACAAAATAGTGTGGGCTTTGGAGTTCTCCAGTATTCTTCACCAGAATGAATATTTGTTAATAATCCCTTTTACTGAAATGGAAGGGGAAATATTTCCTCCCCATAGTACCCTTGTAGTCACTGTACATGGGGTTCAGAACTGAGGAAGATGTAGTCACTTCATCCTATGCACAGTATAAGCGTAGTATCATTGTGACATTGATGCTGTTACCGCATGTTATTACCCCATTGGTAGACTCTCGGAGCAGTGCATGAGTGCATAGCTCAAGTCCCTTCACCAGTCCTTCAGAATGGCTATGCATTCTTTTATTTTATTTCTGAATTTGGCCAGTACCAAAGTTTGGAACAGTAGATAGTGGACAGAAATGCATTTTTCTGATCTAGGAGCAGAAGGGAAACATCACACAGCATATCACAGCAAAGGAAGGGTGTAATACATTACCACCATGCATGAGAAGAGACAAATGAAAGAGAGCTCACCCCCCCCCATTCAAAGGTAATAATAGTCTCAGTTAATTAAGATGGGTAGCTGTGCAAGTCTGTCTGTAACAGTAGAAAAGAGCAAGAGTCCAGTAGCATCTTCAAGACTAACAAAATATGCAGCACGGTATGAGCTTTTGTGTGTCACTGCTCATTTCTTCAGATACTCATACCCTGTCACATATTTGTTAGTCTTGAAGGTGCTACTGGACTCGTGCTCTTTTCTTCAGTTAATTAAATCCAACATTCCACAAACACTAACAGGATCCGTGAGTTAGGAAGGACACATCAACTCATCAGTCTCCATTTTGGATATATGTATTTCCTTCACTATGCTTTCCTTTGGAATTCAGTCCAAATAAATGGTGACTATATAACCTAGCTGTTATTCCATTTGGTCCATAAAACTTAATCAAAGAAGAAATATCTACAATTTCTCCCTTCCTTAAGAGATATAATTAATGCACAATTGTTTTCTTGCTGATCTACCAATGAGTTTTAGAACTTTTGGCTTCAATCCGTTTTGAGAAGTATCTTATTTCCCTCTCTATCTTCACACTTTTGAGGTGTAAAGTTATGTCCAAGAATCACAACTTTTTTTTGTTCCAGCAGTTGGTTCCCATCTCAACAATGGGCTCCAGCAACTGGCTCCAAACCCTCAGTGAAAACTCATCTTGGGGGAAGGTGTGCATGACTTTGCATCGACCTGGCCATCTCAACATAGGCATCTGAACAGACTGTGCTCTTCTCTTCCACCCTACTTTTACCTCAAAAAACAGCCCCCACATAATAATGGAGAGAAAAAAATTGTAATCTCAAATATATACTGAATCTGAATACCATGCCAGTACTGAGATTCGGGAATACTGGGAAATACCAATATTTATGGGTTTCAATATACCCAAGCCTGAAAAATACTGGGTTTTTTTGTACACCCTTAGTATATACGCTTCTAACTGCTCAAAAGGAGGATGCTCCTTTAGTTAGTGTATATACACACGTGGGCAATTTGGGTAGCAATGTTGCCATGTTTTCTCTGTATCAGCAAGGGACAGGGGTACCATCAATGAATAAGCCCAGGATTGGTGAGTGGTGAGGGAACTACCAAGAAATGCACGTTCCTAATGAATTATTCAGGCCTCTTCCAAATACCTTATTCCAGGCATATTTCTAAACAATCATTTTGAAAACATACAAAAAGGGGGATTTTAATAAATGTAACCTTTTTAATTTGTAAAACTGTCGCATTCCTGAGATCTTAGAGAGAGCAGTGTGGGAGTAGGAAAAATAGTGCTGAATCGTTTTGGTGCAGTGATAATTTATTATCTAATAATCTCTTGCCTGCCTTTTCTATTCCCAGTGTTCTCATTATTTGTACACAGCTTAATACCCCATTGCTAGCAGCAGGGTTGCACTAGTATTACTGAGACAATGCTGTTCCTTTTCGGTTGTGTATGAGGAGCACTGAGTTGGAGCTACAGATTCGGGCCAGGCAAATGTGAAAGCCCCGGGGCTGTCAAAGGGCTTTAATGATGGAATCTCTTTCTTTAGCAGTGGGTACACTTCTTTGAATGCAAAGGCAAACAGAGTTTGTAGGATCAATAGGAGCGATTACAACTGCATTTGTTCAAGGAAGCTGGATAGTAGTGTGCTGTGACACTGACAGATTGCAATTAGAGGTGTGCACCGAAATTTTATTTGGATTCATTATATTTTGTTTGTTTAGAATTATATTTGTTTGCTTTATTATAGTTATCGCATTTGCTTGGATCCTTAATCCATTCTTTAGGAGAGCCAGTTTGGTGTAGTGGTTAGGAGTGCAGACTGGTGTGACCTTGGGTCAGTCATAAGTTCTTTCAGAGCTGTTCTGTCAAGGGCAGTTCTCAAGAGAGATCTCTCAGCCCACCTACTTCACAGGATGTCTGTTGTGGGGAGGGGAAGGGAAAGGGCTTATAAGCCACTCTGAGACTCCTTTGAGTAGTGAAGAACAGGATATAAATCCAATCTCCTCCTCCTTTCAGTTCTGCTTGTTTCAATGGAAAGCAAATTTGAGCCTTTTTTCTGTTTTCTATTCAAATGGGGATGGAATTCTCAGTAAGTATAGTCCTCTTGCATGGGATGCTCTGTGCCCGACAGGAGAAACACCCCTATTTTAGAGGCAAGTAACATACTCACTTGCACAAGGCACAAGAAGAAAAAGATCAGCATGTGGCTTTTCCCTCCTTTACCAAAGTTTTTTTCCCTCTCCATAAATTAGCATGTGACTTTTTTGCTCCTTCTGAGAACTAGCATGGAGTAGCAGTTAAGAATGGCAGTTTCTAATCTGGAGAATTGGGTTTTATTCCCCACTTCTCCACATGAAGCCTGCTGGGTGACCTTGGGCCAGTCACAGTTCTGTCAGAACTCTCTCAGCCCCACCGGCATCACAAAGTGCCTGCTGTGGGGAGAGGAAGGGAAAGCAGTTGTGAGCTGCTTTGAGACTCCTTAGGGCAGAGAAAAGTGAGGTATGAAAACCTACTCTTTGTCTTTTCAGTTGCAGTCTAGTTTAGCTGGCGGTGGCCTTTCCCACTACTAGATGTTGCTGCAGTCATGCCAGCCACATGTTGGGGAATGTGGAGATAGGGTAATGCATCATGGGAAGCCACAGATTCCCCTGATCCTGCTCCACCTTCCCATGTCTCCACAATGGGTATCAGCCATGATGAGAATGCACCCACTGCAAAGCTGTCTAGAGGAAGAGGCAGTCAGAAAAGGGGATGTCAGGGCCATTTACCACCTGGGGGCATATAGAGTCAACCACCCTTCACTGTAGTGAACACAGCCCCCTCTTGCCACAGACCCTGGCCACCCGTCTTTGGGATGGTGCCCCCTCCTGCCTCTGCTTGCTCTGCTAGGCATGCAAAACACCCACTGATGCCAGTGCTCTATGTCTGGGTGGGACAGTGATAGTGGCCATTATCAGGCACACATCAGCCCCCTGCATCTGCCAGACAGCATCTTCCTGGATCAGTTCTAGCTGGACAGGGCAGCCATCCAGACCCTGTGCAAGGAGCTGGGGCCAGCCTTCCTGGGTCAAACTCCCACCCTACAAGCCATCCCCGTCCTGCAGAAGGTCCTGCTCTCCCTCACATTCCTGCCTACCGGATCCTTCCAAGGGGTAGTGGTTGAGGTCCTTGAGGTGTCCCAATCTTCGGCAAGCTGCTGTCTTCACAGCTTTCTGGATGCCATGCTGGCCCATGGAAGAGAAGGAGCTAGTGCCCATCCGAGCAGGGTTCATGGCATTGGTGGGCTTCCCCAATGTTGTGGGTCTGTGGACTGCACACGCATTACCCTCATTGCTCCCCAGGAAGAGATGCTGATCTACCAAAACTGCCATCATTTCCACAAAGTGAACATACAGGCATCTGTGACCACTAGGGCATTTTTATGGACCTTGTGGTCAAGTCCCCAGGCAGCATCCATGATGCCCAGATCTTTGCAGCATCTGGCTTCAACCACTTGTTGGCCACCTGGCCAGGGGGCAAAGAATGGCTTTTGGGTCAGTAGTGCAGGAGGGGTGGCACCCAGTAAGCAGGAGACATCACTGCTGAAAGGACTCTTTCCATCATCTCCAGGTGACTGTGGGTACCCCGTGCTCCCATATTTGCTGACACCATATCCTGAAGATGATCTGCCAGGCTACACAGCCTACAACCAAACCTACCGCCAAACATGCATGGTGATTGGGCAGCTGAAGATGTGATTCCATTGCCTCCACAATATGGGAGGTGGCAGGCCATGCAGCCCCTGGCAGTGTCCAAGCCATTTGCCATCTGTGCAATGGCCCACAACATGGCCATGCACCAGCAGCTACTGCCACTGCTTAGAAGGAGCATGTTTGAGGGTCCCTGGTTTGGGGGACAGGACAATGAGCAGTCAGTGGAGGCACTGGCAAGGCAGAATGTGAGAGGGGCACATTGAGCAGGAGAAGGTACAGGAACACATCTGGTGGAGGAGGTGTCTTGCCAACCAAGCTGCCTTTTGGGGTGATCCATCTCCTGGCAATCTTGGGGAGAGATGATCTGACATCCACTGGACAAGCCTGGCCCCATTGTTTGTCTCTAGTATGTTGGGGTTGCCACCACCCTGGCACAGCACTTTCCTCCCTCAAACCCATGACTGTGCCTACACTGCACTTGCTGCACACACCACCATTGGGTGAACATGCCATCACCAGGTTGGCCTGGTTGTTGGAGCCTACCCCAGACAGTGTCCTGACAGCCTAGCACCTGCATGCCCTGTCCATAGATACATGGTCCAGGGCTGAGGAGAGGAGGACCTGCAAACTGATGCACTGTCCCCTGCAGCTGCAAGCCCCTGCACAATTGTATGTCGCACCGAGCAAGATGACATGGGGGAGTACCTGTGCCTGCAGTGAAGGGGGTTGTGCTGTAGAAGCCCCCCCCCCCATAACCCCCATAAAACAACTAGCCCTGGTTGGTGAAAAGTGTGCCAGGTTCCATCAGCTACCTGGTTACCTTGGCAAACAGCTTTGCAGGCTCCTATCCCTCCTTGTTGGACTTCTGCTACATGGAATCACTGTGTTTCTCAGCTTCTCACACACCTGGGACCCTTCAGAACCTCTGCCGCTTATCCTCTCCCCCTTCTCAGACCTGTGTTTGTGTGCATTTGTTTATTGTGATGGAGAGGGGAGTTTATTCTGGGCTTTACTTGTGTAGTTGTATTTTAAAGGGTTTGCAATTTTGGTCTGTCTCTAATTGTGTGCCTTCGTGCTAGTAAATAAATATTTCATTTAGTTTGAATTGGTTGGTCTCTGTTACTATTTTTCCTGGGAATATTATGCAGGAATAAAACCTCCATATACACTGTCCAAAAAATCCTTTGTTATGTAGCTGGAAACTCTGTAACAAGCTAATTTCCTCCTCTTTGGATCCAGTTCAGATAACACCATGAGACACAGGTCTTCACTCTGCGTGTCCACTGTAGGGGTATCTTAATTAGTAATTAGTGCTACTACTATGTAAGGAACTCCTGGAGGAGAATGAGGTAGCAGCAAAGGGCTGTGGCATGGGAGTCTGAGGGCTAGGCTACATGATATGTTTGTTTACAGGATGTCTCCAGGTTCACCACTTTGATCAGAGTCACACATTAGCTCCAGGAATGCCACTTTAAAAATCACAGAAGCTGATTTAGCTGAGGGCTACACAGGGGGAAGACAGGGGTGTTGTAACAACCTGAAACAGCCGTTTTGTGTATATTTATGGCTCCGGAATTTTGTAATCACACCCCTAGACCAGAGAATGCCTCTATACTCCATTGGTTTCAGGATTTTTCTTTCAACCCAACTAATTTCTGGTATCAGAGCCTGGCCAGGAAGAAATGCTTTAAACACTGGAACAAGGACTTAGACCCTCTCACCTGTGCACCCTACTTTGTTCTAAAATAGACTCCCTCAGTTTTTTCCAGTGAAGAAGAAGAAATCATCTGTTTTTCTTCTACTGGAGCTAACAACAACTGGAGGGAGTTGTAGCCTTCTGCGGTCCTTTTAAACTTTCATCTGGATCATGCCCTAATCGTATAGTATCTGTTTTAAAAGGACATAATTCCTCCTTTCTGGCATGCAGTATAAAACTCCAAAAGAGCACAACTGCTCAGTGAAAGAAATTAGTTAACGTGAATCATTCATAATTCTGTAGGAGAATGAATTTCACCTTAAATGTGGCTTGCAAGTTAGGAGGCAATTAAACAGAAGTACCACAACTATTGCACAGCCTCAAAGCTGTTTTACAGTTATGAGTCAGATGCTGGCAAAGCAAAGAGTTCTGAGATTTGTCTCAAAAATAATCACAGCTGTTGAACATGGTATATTTGTCTGCTGAATTTGTTTACCACAGTGTTTGGGGCATCTCTAATATTGTCTGTCTTGGTCTGAACTTCTTCTTCTTCTCATCATCATCATCATCATCATCATCATCATCATCATCATCATCATCATCGACTTATTTAGATGCTTTCAAAGCTTTCTTCCCTCAGAAGGTTAAAAATAAAGCAACATTAACCAATCTAGCAGTAATCAATTCCTTCACATTTGTTCCAGGCCTGAATCCTTTGACACTAAAATTTGGGCACAACCATTATGTGACTGCATTTAGAGATCATGAAACCCAGAAGGCTTTTTCTCAATACCTTTTCAGAGTATGAAAACTGCAGTAATAAAGGGAAGGTATACTGCAGGGTCAGAGAATGTGCATTTGCTGTTCAGTTGAGACTGAAGATTTAGTTCGTTATTGTACTTCTTGTTAAATTGGAATTTCAGCCACAATTGTGTGAGTGCCTCTCTTATAAAGGAGCATAATTGCTTTACAAGATTCCAGAATAAAATTTTGTTGGTTGAGGAAAATATGTTTGTAATACATAAAGTAGCTATGCTTTCCAAACTGATGGTGAAAACTTGTATGATTGCATTGGAGAGCCAGGCTATTGTTTATTTAGGAAATTTCTGTGCCACCTCTCCAGAGAAACTGCTCATGGCAGCTTACCCAGTAAGACTCTGCTTTTCTGTGAAGTTCTTATGACCCTTCAGTTTGCATGACAAATATATTTGAAATATGAATTAACTTAAAGAAGGAATACTAGTAGATGGTGTTGCTTCCCCAGACCATTGTCAATAATATGGTATGTATTACCTGTTTATTGTATGTATTATCCTGGTCACACTGTTGCATGGATTGCTTGGGTCTGATTACAGATGTGCAAGGCAGTGCACGTGTACAAGGGTTCTTTGATACTCTATGTATACGAGGGTAAAATTGTGAGGGATACCAGTGGAAGGAAGAGACCTTTGATTGAGTAAATGGAGTTTTATTGTGAATAAATGCAAAGGTCACACTACTCACTCATGCAAAAATAATAACAACAGATCAACACCCAGAGCTAAGAAACAGAGAGGTGATCGATAGTGACAAGAAGGGAGATGGTTTTAGATTAGGGTGATATTCACCTGATCCTGAAGTCTGGAGTCCATGTGACAGAAGGAGGACATGGCTGACCAGCAATTCATGTCAAAGGCTCAGATAGAGTCTGATGATACACCCTTATGGGTGCTCAAGAGCTGTACAAAGGTTGGGGCACCGAGTACCAGTTTAAATATGTCTTGGGGAGCCAGGGGTGGGCTGGCCCGGAGTGTAATGAGTAGCTAGATTAAGCTAGGTACATGTAGGATGCTTGACTTAAACTTCTGAGGTTCAGAAAGTCACCAGTGTTTGTGTTTCTATGTATCTGTGGCTTAATATTGGCTGGGGAAGGGTGCTAGACTCTCGAAATTGAAGGAGACAGTGTAGTTTACCAGGGTGGTGCCAGGGTCAGAGGAGATAGGATTTAGGGATTAGGAGGATGGTGTGGATGGCTATCTCTGTTGATTGTATTGGTCATGGGATCCTGTATACTTGCTCTCAGTACTCCTATTTGGCTCCATTCCTCCTGAACCTGGAATGCCCTCCAAAGTCCCCCCACCAGTGAGACAGAGTGACTTAGCTACCCTACTGTCATTAGTCCCTTGAGCTGAGTGGAACATAGCATATCTCAAAACATTTTTCAGTATGTGCAAGACGTTGCAGGAGTAATTTCTGGGTACCATAAGGTATAGGAAGAAAAGAGATATTGCACAAGATCTTGTAGAAATGGAAGTGCAGTAAGTCCATTTCCTTTTTGTTTGCACATCACTTGATCTCAGCTGAGCTCTGAGAAGGAGCAGGAGACAGAGCTCTGAGAAGCAGCAGGAGACAGAGCTGATAGAGGGGTGAGTGAGCTGAGGTGATTTAGCTGAGGGTACTGTGTGGGAGGACTGTGTTTGGGAGTGTGTGGGTGAGTTTTAAGTTGTTGCAGAGTCCTGGCTGCTTGAGAAAGGGTGAGAAAGGGTGACTGTTTGACTGTAACTGTATTGCCTGAGTGTAATTTGAATAGCTGCTGGCCCTGCCCCCTGCTGGGTGAGGCTTCTATTTAAGGCTGCACCTTGCCAGAGGCACAAGCCCCTGGCACAAGCTGAGGGACTCTTGGCCTGTGGCTCTTAGCCTAAGGACTCTTAGGCTAGGGGCTCTGTAAGAAGCCCTGGAAGAGCCAGAAAGCCAGGGCCCTAGTCTCCTTGTGTTCCCAGTAAGGTAAATAGCCTTGTAGAAGGAGAACCACATAAATACAAAACGTTTTAAAAGGGGGATTATATATAATTATTTTTAAAAAGCGATTATGAAGGCAGAATGCCAGCAGGGGGTTGGGAGCTATCCAGTGTTTTGCACGGAGTGTCACATGTATGACTATCTGCCCACTGGACAGAAATCTTGGATGTGAGCCCGGTGCAATGAGCTCCTGGTTCTCAGGGAATGAGTTTGCTCCCTTGAGGCCAAGCTGGCTGACCTGGAGAAGCAGAGACAGTTAGGCACATGGAGAAGACCCTCAGGGACTTGTTAGATATGTCCCACTCTGAATATGGCAGCCTTGCCACTACCACGGAGCATGAAGGTCGAGAGGAAACAGGGCACCATGCTGCAGGTAAGGGGAATGTGCCCTCAGAAGGGACCTCTTCTTCAGCTGGTGAACAAGTATCCTTTTGCACCAAGGAACCATCCCTGGGCAGGGAGGGAGGGAGGCTCTTGGTAGTTGGTGATTCAATCCTTATGCAAGTAGACAGCTGGGTGGCAAACCCGTGTACTGACCATATGGTGACTTGGCTGCCTGGTGTGAAGGTAGCAGACATTACGCATGTTCTAGATAGGCTGGCAGACAGTGCTGGGGAGCAGCCAGTGGTTGTGGTACATATGGCACCATCAATGTGGGGAAATTCAGTCGTGAGGTCCTGGAGGAAAAATTTAGGTTGCTAGGCGGGAGATTCAAGGCCGGGACCTCCAAGGTAGCCTTCTCAGAAGTGCAACCTGTTCCACACGCAGTGCTGGAGAAATAGGCACAGATCAGGAGTCTCAATGCAAGGGCGAAACGATGGTGTAGGGGGGAGGGTTCAGGTTTGTTAGGCACTGAGATGCTTTTTGGAACAAGAGGGGGCTGTACAAAAGAGACGGTCTCCACTTGTCCCGAGAAGGAACCAGGCTGCTGGCACTTAAAATCAAAAAGGAGGCAGAGCAGTTTTTATACTGAATATTGGGGAAAGCTGACAGGAGATGAAAAGTCTGTGGTTTGGGATGGCTCATCTCAGAGAGATGAAGGGGTAGCTGTTGCTTTTCTACAGGAAGATGGATTGGAATTTTCCACTGAGACTGTGACTAGTAATATGGACTGCCTGACAAGGTCTCGAGATAGCAAGAGGAAAGTTGCAGGCTTAACATGTATGGGAAATTATAGGTGTTTCTATGCAAATGCTAGAAGTGTCCAAGGTAAAATCGGAGAGTTGGAGTGCTTGGTGTTGGGGGGAAAATAGACATTGTGGGTATTTCAGAAACTTGGTGGGATGAGGAAAATCAGTGGGATACGGTGATTCCCAGTTATATATTATATTGGAAAGATAGGGGGGAAGAGTTGGAAGTGGGGTGGCTCTGTATGTCAGAGTGGGTATACAGTCCAGTAAGACTGAGAGGGTAAGAGAATTGGATTTACTTCTGGAAATGCTATGGATTGAAATAGTGGGCCCAAAAGGAAGCTTAACACTGGGAGTTTGTTATCGCCTAACAGATCAAAAGATAGAGGAGGATTATAAAATGATGAGTGAATTAAAGATAGTGGCTAGATGAAATAACTGTGTCATAATAGGTGATTTTAACTACCCACACATTGATTGGGTCAATATGTGTTCAAGTCGGGAAAAAGAGATTAAGTTTCTAGACACTCTCAATGACTGTGCTATGGAGCAGATGGTCATAGAACCTACAAGGGGAGAGATGATCCTGGATTTAGTCCTAAGTAACACCCAAGACCTGGTGAGACATGTAAAAGTGATAGCACAGCTTGGGAACAGTGACCATAATGTTATTGAGTTCAACATTTGTATAAATAGGGAGTTGCCCCAAAAGACCGACACAACCACTTTTAACTTTAAAAGGGGTAACTTCTCTGGTATGAGGGGAAATGTGAGGAGGAGACTGAAAGGAAAAGTAGAAAGGGTCAAAACCATTGGGGAAGCTTGGAGACTATTTAAAACTACAATCCTAGAAGCTCAGAAAAAATATATACCACAGGTTAGGAAAGGCACAAATATGTATAGAAAAAAGCCTGCATGGTTAACAAACAAAGTAATGGATGCTGTAAAAGGTAAGAAGGATTCCTTTAAGTGGTGGAAAGCTAGTCTCAGTGAAGTTGATAAAAGGGAATACAGGCTGTGGCAACAATAAAACTTTCTTCAAATTCATTAGAAGCATGAAACCAGCCAGGGAGGCAGTGGGGCCCTTGGATGACCAAGGGGTAAAAGCAGTACTGAAAGATGATAGGAAATTTTTTTGCCTCTGTCTTCACTGTGGAAGATGAGAAGTGCTTGCCTACTCCAGAACCACTGATTTCGGGAGGGGTGTTAAAAGACCTGAGTCACATTGAGGTGATGAGAGAGGAGGTCCTACAACTGATAGACAACTTAAAAAACTGATAAATCACCAGGCCCAGATGGCATACGTCTGAGAGTTCTGAAGGAACTCAAATGTGAACTTGTGGATCTCCTGACAAAAATATGTAATCTTTCATTAAAATCTGCCTCCAGTCCTGAGGACTGGAAGGTAGCTAATGTTACTCCCATCATTAAAAAGGGTTCCAGATGAGATCTGGGAAATTACAGGCCAGTCAGTCTGAAATTGATACCAGGTAAGTTGATGGAAACTGTTATTAAGGAAAGAATTAGTAGGAACATTGATGAACAAAACCTATTGAGGCAGACTCAGCATGGGTTCTGTAAGGGAAGATCTTGTCTCACTAACCTGTTAGAGTTCTTTGAGGAGGTGAACAAACATGTGGACAAGGGGGACCCAATAGATGTTGTTTACCTTGACTTCCAGAAAGCTTTTGATAAAGTTCCTCATCAAAGGCTCCTAAGTAAGCTCAATAGTCATGGAATAAAAGGACAAGTCCTCTTGTGGATCAAAAACTGGCTAATTAATAGGAAACAGAGAGTGAATATAAATGGGCAATTTTCTCAGTGGAGGGTGGTAAGCAGTGGGGTACCACAGGGATCATTATTTGGTTTGAAACTTTTTAACTTGTTCATTAATGATTTGGAGTTGGGAGTAAGCAGTGAAGTGGCTAAATTTGTGGATGACTTGAAGTTGTTCAGGGTGGTGAGAACCAGGGATGATTGTGAGGCAGTCCAAAGGGATCTATTGAGGATAGGCGAGTGGGTGTCAATGTAGCGAAGGGATTCAATGTGGCCAAGTGCAAAGTGATGCACACTGGGGCCAAAAATCCTAACTATTAATACATGTTGATGGGGTCCGAACTGGCAGAGTCTGACCATGAGAGAGATCTTGAAGTCATAGTGGATAACTCACTGAAAATGTTGAGACAGTGTGTGACTGCAATAAAAAAGGCCAACACTATGCTGGGATTCTTAGGAAGGGAATTGAAAACAAATCAGCCAGTATCATAATGCCCCTGTACAGGAGTCGGATGGCCCCAGGGTGTGCCGGGGCAGTGCTCCGGGAGTGAAGCGCTTGGGGGATGGGCACATGACCAAGCCCTGCCCCCTGCTCCCAGTAGGGTCACGAGGAGACAGAAGGAAAGAAGGTAAGTTGCAGCCAGAGTGCAGGGCCTGAGAAAGGGCTGCAGAGGCTGTACGCCTCCCCCTTCCTGCCCCCACCTTTCTCAGACCCAGTGCCGGAGCGGGTGGCTGAGCCACTCTTTTGGTGGGGGGGAAGGAAGGAGCGTGCTTTGGGGAAGGTGGGAAGCATGCTTGAGTCACCAGCCGCTGCCCCTAGCTGGTGGGGAAAGTTTCCCTGCTGGTTGGGGGTGGTGGCGGCAGCCAAGCCGCTCCTCAGGTAGTGGGATTGCTTGGGGGTAGGGCACTCAGAGCCTGCTCGAGTTGCCCGCCACTGCCCCAAGCCGGCATGGAAAGTTTCCCCATCGGTTGGGTGCGGTGACCGAGCCACTCCTCGGGTAGTGGGCTTGCTTGGGGGGAGGGTGCTTGGAGCCTGCTTGAGTCATCCACCGCTGCCCCGAGCCAGTGTGGAAAGTTTCTCCGCTGGCTGGGGGCGGTGGCGGCAGTGGCTGAGCCGCTCCTCAAGTGGTGGTCTTGCTTGGGGGGAGGGCGCTCGGAGCCTGTTCGAGTCACCCACCACTTCCCCAAGCCTGTATGGAAAGTTTCCCCATTGGCTGGGGGCAGTGGCAGTAGCTGAGCCACTCCTCAGGTGGTGGGCTTGCTTGGGGGGAGAGCACTCGGATCCTGCTCCAGTAGCCTGTCGCTGTCCCAAGCTGGCGTGGAAAGTTTCCCCACTGGCTGGGGGTGGCAGCGGGCAGCCAAGCCGCTCCTCAGATGGTGGGCTTGCTTTGGGGAGGGGGAGGGTGCTCGGAGTGTGTGGCCCGTGTGTGTGTGGGGGAGGGGGGTGAACCTTGGGCATCATTGCTCCCCCCCACGGGTTCCTTTTTTCCTCCCCCCTGCCTGCCTGCTCCCTTCTCACCATTCCCAGGGCGTGAAGTGGTGTGGGGTGCCCCAGGAAAGACCTGCCTGCTCCTTCCTCGCACGCAGGCAGAGGGCCGAGCCACCAGGAAGCCACCACGCATTTGGTTATTTATATCTCTGTGGAGCTGGCTGTGAGTTGGGTTGTCTGGCTGGGATTTGCAGCAGCGCCTTGATAGTGAGGTGTTTCTTTGTGTGTGTGTGTGTGTGTTCACGATGAACAGCTGGTTGTGCATAAGTGTCTGTGCTCCATCAGGATAGTACAGCTTGTGGCCCACCAAGAATAATGCATCCCCATCACCCATCTGTGGAGGTCTGCCAGGTGCTTTTAATGCCATCCCTCTTCTTGTTTTTTTGCAGTCCTGAGCAATGTTCCCTCTAAACTGTGGAGTTTTCTGAGCAAAAATTCTACTTTGTGAGCTACTGGCATTAAAGTTGTGAGTGAGCAATTTGGCTGCTGCATAAATGAGTTTGCTCTCGAGCTATTCTTCTTGAGCTCAGACAAAAATTTGTGAGCCGGAGGCTAAAAAATGGTGAGCTCGCTCACACTAACTCAGCTTAGAGGGAACAATGGTCCAGAGTAGTCCCAGTGCATACAGGCAGCTCTGATGGGGTGCCACGAATGGTTGGTGGGGTTAAGGTTGCCAAGTCTTTGCAGCCTCAGAGACTGAGATTTGGAGGGTGGGGTGGATAACCTGGGGAGAGGAGGGATGGTGCAAGGCAGGTTGTGAGAGAACCTAGTGGAGAAGGGAGGAGGGAGGGGAACAGCCTGGCTTTGTCTGGGAGCTCTGGGCATGAATCTGGTCGGCATGATAGTGAAGCCAAAAGCAGTTTCAGAAGGTGGCTGTGTTGGTCTGCAGTGGAACAACTAGATTTGAGAAACACTAAAAGCAAACACACTAATTGTGCCAAGCAAATAGGCTTGCCAATCTCCAGGCAGGGCAATTCATTTATTGACTTTTCTTGCAGTATTCATTGTTCTTTGCTGGTTATTGGTGATTGCTTTTTAAAAAGAAAATATAGCGCATCTGCAATGGCTGGAAAAGGAATTTATTTGTGACATTCCCTTCTTTCACTATATCCTCACAACAACTTATGTTATACTGAGATAAAGCAACTGGCCCAAGCTCACCCCAAATATTCCATGGTAAAGGAGATTTGAACTCTAGACTTCCCTGGTTCTAGCCCAGCCACACTGACTGTCTTGCATATGGTTGCACTGTCTTCTGATGATTTTTTTTTTTGGCAAAATGACTGGAGATGCATAGTAGCATAGTAATGAACACACTGGGGAACTTGCTTGCCCTTCCATGCACCTGGTTTCACACCAATACTCTGCTTTTGTGGCACTTTAAAATGTATGTCAGATGAACATATAAGAGTTGGTTGCATTTCACTCTTCATTTGTTTCCAGTTGTGTGATTTAGTCTATGTGGTGCTAGTGGTGGTTATAGTACTAGATTTGGGATGTGGGAGACTCACATGTTCAAATCTCTACCCTGCCTGGAAGCTTGCTAGGTAACCTTGAGCCAGTCATACACTCTCAAGCTAACTTACCTCACAGGGCTGTTGTGAGGGAAAAAATGGAGGGAAGGAGAATCATGTGAGCTGCTTTGGGTCCCACTTGGAGAGAATGGCTGAGTATAATGAAGGAAATAAATCAATGAATAAATTAGAGAAAAGGAAACTTTGCTGTCCTTAATATACATCAAAGGCTTGGGGCTAAATCCTATAATAATTGCTCAACTGTGAGTGATAAGTATGACACTTAAAGGCAGCTTCCAACAAATGATTCAGCTTTTACTGTAGTGATTCAACTCAGAACATACAACACAACATAGAGCAACAGGCTCGTATTTAAACAGTGCAGGCTAGCATAGCCATGCCCATATTCATGGTAATAACCAATTGCAGAGTATTGCAGAGATAGTCTAATCAGTTTGCTTCCCTCCAGCACAATCCTTGTCTCCTGATTGGCCTGCTATGCGGAGTAGCCAATCAGGTATTGCCATTCTGGATACCAGCCTGTCAGTGGGAATGAAAGTCAAGTTCAGGACATAACAGTGAGGATTCTGTCTCAGGCCCATTTCTGAATTCAGGCAGAGTGCCCTGTGCCTCTTAACAGCTGCATCCTGCACCATCCCCTTCTTGGACTTCAGAAGCAGCAAGCAGCCAGTCCGCCTGGCTGGCTGAGCAAGCCTCTCTTGCGTGCATTCCTCCCTGACCCAACCCTTCCCTCCCTCACTTGCTGAACTGTGTGTGTGTGTGGGGGGGGGAAGTGGAGAAGGAGAAGGTGAGCATGGTTGTTTGGGGAGGGCACTTGTGGCCTCCCATGCATACAGGCCTGGGTCTCAGTCCCAGAAGAAAGAGAGTATAAGTCGTCTTTTGCTACTATTTGCTACCCCACAGGAATCTGTATTCAAAGGGGAGTCTGTGGTGTTTGCTGTCATGAAGTAAAGATGTTGGGGAAGGATCCCTCTCCAGTGGCACATAGATCCTTTAAAACCTTTGAGGTTTAACAGCTTGCAAAATATGATCTTGGTTTGGTCCAATAGAAGATACCATTTTTACCTATTTTATATTTCACTTTGTGGTATCAATAAAGTAAATACACTTTAATACATGATAGACCTAAAGCAATAATTAATCAGAACTCATTTTAATAAACAGAGTAAAGGTGGGAATAGAGACTAACACAAACAAACAGAAAAAGAACACTAAAAGCACCTCAGTCATCAGTGCCAAGGAAAATAAAAATATATTGACCTGGTATTCCAGTATGTGTGCCATCAGATAGGCTTGCCAGCTCTGAGTTGGGAAATACCTTGGAGATTTTTGGGGTGGAGCCTGAGTGGTGGGTGTTGCCTTCTGACACTTCCGGTGATGTCAGGGGGTGTGGCATATGCTAATGAGTTATGCTAATGAGCTCCTGCACCTCTTTTTCTACGAAAAGACCCCTGCCCCTGTATAAATTGATAATGCAACCTCATTTGGAATACTGTGTACAGTTCTGGTCACCACACCTGAAAAAGGATATTATAACATTGGAAAAAGTGCAGGAAAGGGAAACTAGAATGATAAAAGGGCTGGAACGTTTTCCCTATGAGGAAAGGTTAAAGCACCTGGGGCTCTTTAGCTTGGAGAAACAACAACTGAGGGGGGACATGATCGAAGTTTACAAGATTATGCATGGGATAGAGCAGGTAGAGAAAGAAGTACTTTTCTCCTTTTCTCACTATACTAGAACTCATGAGCACTCAATGAAATTGCTGAGCAGTCAGGTTAGAACAGATAAAAGGATGTACTTCTTCACCCAAAGAGTGATTAACACATGGAATTCACTGCCACAGGAGGTGATGGTGGCCACAAGCATGGACAGCTTCAAGACGGAATTGGATAAACATGGAGCAGAGGTCCATTAGGGGCTATTAGCCACAAGGTATATATAGGAACTCTCAGTCTGGGGCAAGTGATGCACGGTATTCTTGGTGCTGGTATTTTTGGCCACTGTGTGACAGAGTGTTGGACTGGATGGGCCATTGGCCTGATCCAACACTGGCTTCTCTTATGTTCTTATGATCCAAGCCATAATGTTTAAAAAGGCCATTAGAGTTTAATACAATGCAATAAATTTATAAACAGCCACTAGGTTATATAGGCTTCTTCTCAGTCGTAGAGCATGTGCCTTCCATGCAAAATACCCCAAGTCCATCCCTAAGCATCTCCAGTTAAGGGCTCTCAGGTAGCAGATGTTGGAAAAGACTTGTCTATGCTTGAGATGCTGGGCAGCTGCTACCAGTGAAAGAAGACAATACTGTGCTAGATTGACTAACAGGCTGACAGTATAAGGCAACTGCACAGGGTCCTGGATTAAACAACTGAAGACCATATTGAAAACATGTCAGATGTGTATATGGGAGATTGGTGCTAGGCACCCAGCCCAGCAACATTCAGTTGAGCCACCATTTGTGAGATCTGGCTTGCTTTTGATTATGTGGAGTCTCTGTGCCAGCGCATTTGCCTGCCAAGAATGTGCTGTGCTGCTGTGTGGACTTTCCATGTGATTGAGCTAATCTATTGTGTTATCTCAGAAACAGGAGGGCCCTGTGTGGAGTCCTCACTACACAGCAGCATGTTGGGTGACCTCTGAATGTAATGTTCATGCTGTTAGTGTGATTTGCATAACAGCTGTAGCTCAAGAAAGGCACACATGTGGAGGTCTGCTGCATGGGGTCTTCCATTTGTCTAAACCAAGCCATAGTCATCTATAGCCACTCTGTCAGTGTCCAGTGCCTCAGTTATCATTATTTGCCTAAGTAGCCAGTAATCTTCATCAGCACTATTGTGAATGATGTGTGAGTCAAAATCTGGAGCTTTTCAATGCTTACTAGTGATCCCCCCTGTGATATGATTATAAATGGAAAAACCTTTCCTGTATCATTTAACATAGATGGGGAATTTGTGTGACAGCTATACCTATATCAGAGAGCTTCTCCCAGAAATAAATTTAAATGACAAGTCATTTCTGGATTGGAGGGTTATTAATGAAGAGCCAGCACGGGTCAGATAACTGAAGATGGCTGTAATTTGCAATTATTTATTGCATTTGAGCGTGCACATGGAAGTTGTAGTATCATCAGGGTTTGGGAGGGATAGATTGATGCATATCATCAGGCTGAAATTGTACAGAAGACAATTACAGTAGAGACATAGGGCATTAAATGATAAACATTGCCAGTTAGGACTCTGGTGTAAATTATTTATTTCCACTCCTTACAGCATAATGCTTTTGCTGATTTGCATCTAACACCACTGAGGAAAGATCACAGCAAGGCAGAAAGCAGATGATCTTAAATGACAGGAAGAGATAAATGTACTGGCAAGTATGTGCTCTGTGCTACAGCAGTGGCAGGCCTTGCCTACCCACTACTGTAGCAGAGAGTGCAGACATGCCGAGTATTAATTGCACTGGCCAGCTGCTTTACTTTCTCCTGTAGTGGCAGAAGCAAATGAGTGTGGCCAGCAGGTATGGGCAGGGGCAGGGGGAGTTGTGGGGCATAGGCCACGAGTGAGGGGGAACTGCCCCTAAATGCCCCACTGTGACTACGGGCCTGCATGTTGCCTTGTAGTCTCTGAAGAAAGCTGGTCGGAAGCAAGTCTTGTAATTTGAAGAAAACCAAATTGAAGAAGATCTTGTGATGTGCAAGATTATTCCATTTAAGGTGGAAAAAAGGTCCGAGAGAAATAAACACCAATTACCCCGCTGGAGCAGGAGACACGGGAGGCAATTGGTGCACCAACTGTGTCAGGTAAACCAGGTAGAATCCTCCAACTTGTTTCATACTCCATGAGGCTTACATAGATTTTCAAAGCCTTTGTCTGCTCCCCCTTTTCAGCTGGATTCAACCAGTTTAACTTGGCTCACAATTCCGTGCTGGTCCCTGACACTTTTAGCTCCACTCCTGCTTTGAAACCTTCTGGTCTTCTTGATCTTCCATCATAACTTTATCAACATTTCTGCTTTTAGCCATCTGACTGCAGTCTTCTGTCTTATTAACTGGCTCATTCTTTCTGCTATCTCTTTACATCTCTTGTTGTTTAGTCTCACCCCACTCATGGTCTTCCAGGAATTTTAGTCCATTGATTATCACGTTACCTGTGATCCCTGGGGTTTCCAGGTCCCCGCAGCTTGCTGGCGGGGGGATTTTGGGGGCATTCGGGGGGGGGGTCATTGCATGATGTCCTCAATGTGATGATGTCACATGGAAGTGACATCATCACATTGGAGATGTCGCACACCGACACTTTGCATTTTGGGCAGAACTCTATCCCATGAATAAAACTTTGTTGGTCTTAAAGGTGCCATTGGACTCAAACTTGGTTCTGCTGCTTCAGACCAACACAGCTACCCCACCTGAGTGTGTACTTTCTTCTTTTTCAACATCTCCTTTAGTGATGTTCCAATACACACCTTGAAGAAGTTATAATTTGTATATTGATTAGACAACAACAGCAGCAGCAACAGCAACAATCAATAAGTGGTTACTAGTTATAATAAGGACTTAGTATCACAAGTGCAATTGGAGTTTTGTGCCTCCCAGATGCACAGTGACTGTTTTCTGTTTGTGACCACAGCATGCAGTGAAAAGCAGCTTTAGCTTCCCACCCATGCTGTTTTTATGTTTACAGACTGTCTCATGGAGCTGCTGTTGGCTCTGTTGTGACGTTTAAGTGTAAGAAATGTGGTTTTTACAATGGAGTCAATGGCAGCTCCATGCTGTGGTTTGTGGATGCAAGAGCAGTGTCTGTGCAGGGAGTAGAGCTGCCAGGTCCCCTGGGGGTGGCAGGGGTTTGACTGCTCAAAAGGTCCCCAACCTGCTGGCCTGGATCTGGCTGGCAGGGGAACTCTGCCCCCAAAGTGTCCAGATCGGGCTGAGGTGCCTGGTGCAAATGTCACCCAGAGGTGACTCATCATGCTGGGCACGTCACCGGGGGAATGCTCTAGCATTCATCCTGAAAACTCTATGGTATCATAGAGTTTTCAGGATGAATGCTAGAGTCTCCCTGGTGATGTGCCTAGCATGATGACATCACTTCCGGGTGACATCATCACGATGCGTGCATATGTATGTACGCAAAATGTCCCAGAACAGGAGCTTCTCCCCCCACTGCAAACATGTAAGGGACCTGGAAACCCTAGCAGGGAGAGGCTAAAGCCACTTCTCCCTGTGTGCTGTGGCTGCAAACAGAAAAAAGTTTGTGTGCTTCTGGGAGGCACAAAACTCCCCTTGCATGAATGATACAAAGTAGAGGTGTGCACTTGAGAAATTATCATTTTAATTCTGTATCATAATTCCATATCAGTTTCATAAAATGCTGGCAGCATTTTTAGTGAATTGGTAAATTGTATCAGGGAAAAACTCTCTTTTCATTAATGTTGTACTGGATGGCTGACCATTATTTCCTATGGGGGAAATGGCAGGTTCCCTGGAGTGGCTATTTTTTCACCAAATGTGTCCTGATTGTCGGCTTCCTCCCGGCAGGCACACAGATGCACACAGATTCTAGGCATCAGAGTTGTAAAGCAATTCCAGGGCCAAGAATCAAAATACAGCTCCAAGGTTCAGGCACAGGGTAGACAACACTCACAGCTTCACGTGTGAAGGGCAATTCAAGAACGAGGATAGAAGGTACAGGCCAGGGTCAGAGACAAAGAGGACAAACCACAGCAGAGGCAGCAAGGTCAGTATCTAAGGGACAAGTGGCTTCCACACAGGCACTGCCTTCTCTGTTGCTTTTAAGCACCATTCAGCAGCCTGTACTGTGTCATACAGATGTCAGCTGCCTCAGTCCTGCTCCTGCAAGCACTCACCTTCTCTGTTGATGATGGGCCAGTGCTGTGCTGCCAGGCGGGCACTGTGCCTTCTGTCTTGAAGGTCTCTCCTCATCTTCCTCCTACAGCGTTCCCGAGGCTCTGGGGATGGGGTGTGTGTGAATTGACTGGCAACTGGCTCTCTGTTGCCGCCTCAGGGCTGGGGGGCTGAGGGGCCAGTGTGCTGGTTCCTGGCTGAGGATCTATGTCTGGCCCCTCAGAAACTGCCTCCTCCTGCAGCTCCTCTACTGCCGGCTGTGGGTTGGAGTCAGGTCCTCTGGCTGCCTCTTCCTCAGAGGAGTCTTCAGCATCTCTTTGTTCTGCTGGGCTTGGCTCATCCATGAGAAAATGGCACAATAATTTCAGCCAATCTAGTCTCCCTCTAAACCAAAGGCCCCCTAAGTTTCAAGTGAATTGAAATTACTGGTACCCTAGCCATCCTTCTCTCTTTGTTTTCTATAGGGAAAAGTGACAATGTTCTGGAGCTGCTTTTTTTTTCTTTTTTTAACTAAATGGTGTTCCCTCCAACACAACAAATGAAGAACAGTTAAAATAATAGTATATTAATAACAATAAAGCAACTCCTCCCCCCTCCCCAGGTGTGTCCCTTTTGTAACTAATCCCCTTTCCACCCAGGAACAACAGGAAGATCTAGTCACTACTAATAGAACAAATCAAACCAGTCTGTAGTCTGGGTGGGGGTCTAGCATAGTAGTCCAAGGTCCAGGCCATGGTCTGCATACTCCAAGCGAGCTCCAGGCAGGGCTTTTTTACTGCCGGAGGTACAGAGGGAGTAGTGGGATGGAAATTGCTGCACAGGATAGCCCGATTGGCCAAGGGCGGCCCTCCTGCTCCCTCCCTGGCTGGGAGACTTGTGTCTCTTTCCCTGCACCCTCCTGTTTCCTGGGCAAGCAGCAGAAAACTGAGAACAAACCTTGTGGACCAATTGCAGATTTTTGGGATAATTATTACATGAAATTTACTGGAGTAAGGAAACTATTGGGAAGCCTTTTATTGTGTTGGATATTGCCGACCCAATATGATAATGGAAAAATTGAACCTTTTATTGGATTGATAATATCCAACAGCACAAACTTTGTATAAAGTCCTTGTGTCATTCCCCAACAAACATCAGTTTGTAATGTGTAGAGCCAGTGCTGTGTAGTGGTTAGAGTGTCAGAGTAGGATCTGGGAGCCCTACTCTGCTATGGCAGGTTACTGGGTGACCTTTGGCCAGTCACACTCTCTCAGCCTGACCTACCTCACAGGGTTGTTGTGAGAATAAAATGGAGGAGAGGAGAACAATGTAAGCTGCTTTGGGTCCCCACTGGGGAGAAAAGTAGGGTATAAAATTAATAAATAACAACAATAGATGGGTCCTCAGTTCCACTGTAGGAGCTATGTAGGTCTATCCCTTTGAGACTGGACTTGTAAGTGATACAAATGCAGACTAATCAAAGATAGTGATGGTCAGCCAACCTAAGTACAGAGAATTGTCAGTTTTGCCTCTGTTGAAAGGAGTTTGCTTGGTTCTACTGGGCCTGACTTTGCTGCTTGACGAGGTGGTGCTGTCAGCCATCTGCAGCCACTGCTCTGAGACAGTTTGTAGTCTCAGACATCTTTGTTTTGGAGAGCCAGTTTGGTGTAGTGGTTAAGTGTGTGGACTCTAAACTGGGAGAACCGGGTTTGATTCCCCACTCCTCCACTTGCACCTGCTGGATAACCTTGGGCAAGCTATAGTTCTGACAATAGATCTCCTTGAAAGGGCAGTTCTCGAAAGAGCTTTCTCAGCCCCACCTACCTCACAGGGTGTCTGTTGTAAGGAGGGAAAGGGAAAGGAGTTTTTAAGGCACTCTAAGACTCTGAGGGAAGGACAGGGTATAAATCCAATCTCCTCCTCCTCCTCCTCCTCTCATGTGCTAACCATTACAATATGTTCTACATGGGCTGACTTTAAAGATGACTCAGAAACTGTAACTAGTACAGATTGTCATGGATTATCCCTTGACAGGGACAAACCACAGACCACTCCTATTGTGGCCCAACTACACTGGCTGCCTGCCTGTTCTGGGGCCCAATGCAAAGGACTGGTGATTAGTTTAGATGGTGCCATCTGCGACAGGTTTTTTTTTATAGTGCAGGGTCTGTGTACATTTCAGATCTGCGTCCTTCTATATGTTCATACTCATTCTCTTAAATCTATGGGGCTAGATTTGGGGTTGACACTTCTTAGGCAAAAGAATCCACTGTCAGTCACCGCTGCTGGAAGGACCCACCCCTAATCCCCAGCTGTTTCTGCGGCTCTTCTGCTGTAGCCGTTTGCCAAGCAACAGCACAAATTAGGGCTCCAGGCTCCTGGGCTTATCAGTTCTCTCTCCCCTCTCTTCCCCAGTCTCCTCTTGTCACTGCTAATTGCACATCTCCCTAAGAGTGGTGCAGCTCTGTTTCCAGAACTGTTTTCTTACTGAACTATCTCTTCCTCCCTCATCCATCTGTCTTGCCCTCTGTCTTTCTCTTCATCTTGTCTCTGACTAGGTGGCCTGTATGGCCCCTTCCAACTCTGTGATTCTATGGTTCTTTTTCATTCATCTCTCCTTCTCTCTCACAAGACACACTGCCTTCCCTCCCTCTGTCTCTCCCCCACCTCCTTTCTGAGTCATCTGCCCAGTTTCAAGTAAGGCTTTTGTTGTTGGAAATGCAATGCAACACAAGTCCATACAACACCACCAGAGGGACAAGGCATCCAAACAGGTAAGGAGAATCATCCATAAAGATGATTTCCTGGAAGAGCCATGAGGTCTGATAACTTCTTCTGAGATGATGAGAAGCAGTTTGTGATAGTTTGAGCAGGTTTGTTGTATAGAACAGGGACAGCTGCTGTTTGTACTATCACCACTGCTAGAGACACACACCAAACAATCTTTCACAGCTGCTGATCTCTGCTGCTAGCTGCATCCTTAGGATCACACATGAAAAGAATGTAATTGGATGCACCACCATAGCAGCTGAGGAGAAAACAAGAAATTCAGAAAGTATTCCCCCTGTTGTCAAAAGATTACATCTAACATGATAAACCAGCAGCCCTCCCATTGGTACCACAGCTAAGTAATTTGCCCTTCCAGAAAAGAGTTTTATTATTGCAGAGCATTCACTGCAGCCATCTAGGTAAAATTATTTCTGACAGACTTAAGGGTTTTGTTTGTCTACTGTCCAATAATCCAGTCTTATTGGAGGAAATAAGAAGCATGGCCCAGAAATAGGTCTTCTACCACTGTTAGTGAACCCATGAATGAATGAATGAATGACTGAACCCATGAATGAATGAAATAGAACTGCTGTTACTGAACCCATGAATGAATGACAAGTAAAGTACAAGGTGCACATATGTACAGGTGCCGATACATAGAGCTGAGTGGAATTTGCCTGCCCGTCCCAATTCAATTCTACAAAGATCTGCTGTCAAACATTCTCTGGTTGCATAGATGAAGATGAGTTGTCATGTTTGTCTGTAGCAGTTGAAAAGAGCAAGAGTCCAGTAGCATCTTAAAGGCTAACAAAATTTGTGGCCATGATGAGTTTTTGTGAGTCACATTCTTCCAATATGTGTTATTATGGTATTTACATTTCCATATAAAAACCATAAGAACATAAAAACACAAGAAGAGCCCTGCTGGATCACACCAGTGATCCATCTAGTTCAGCATCCTTTCTCACACAGTGGCCAACTAGTTCCTCTAGAGGACCAAAAACAGGGCATAGATGCTGAGACCTTCCCCTAATGTAGCCTCCTGGCCCTGGGATTCAGAGGCTGACTGCTTCCTATTTCTGTAGTCATCACTATGTTCTCTGGCAGTGAATTCCACATTTTGATCACTCTCTTTGTAAAGTAGTATTTCCTTTGATCTGTCCTGAATCCACTGACCATCAGCTTCAGTGGATGCCTCAAGTTCTAATATTTTGAGAGAGGGGGGAAAAGTTCTCTTTGTCAACTCTCTCCATTCCAAGCATGAATTTATCATTCTGGGAAGGGCGGGCTATAAATGTGAAGAAATAATAATCATGCACAGAATCTGAGAACTGTCATGCAGTGGCAGCTGGATTTTAGCTCACCTGTAACAGCTAGAATTTTATAGCCTCCTGGATGTATAACATATGTGAATACGTGGCAAGACACCTAGTGAGATACAGTCAACTAAACACAGCACAGTGCCCACATACATATATGTATAAGCACCATCTCTGTGACCAGGAATGTTTCTTTTTCAAAATACCAAAATCACAAGATCTATCTATCATCTATCCAGACCCGTAGCTACAGTGGGGCATTTTGGGGCCTGCCCCCCCAACTTCCTGCCAAGGCCCTGCAACTTCCATCCAGCCTTCAGCCCCCTGGCTCTCTGGGCCACCCGGCTTCCCTGTGTAGGCAGGCAGAATGCGAATGCTGCAGAAGTGAGTTTTAATTTTTTTTATTTTATTATTATTTTGTGACATCAGTGCCCCCTGATTTATATAAAGACCCCCTGAATTATAAAATCCTGGCTATGGGCCTGCATCTGTCTATCATCTATCATCTATCATCTATCATCTATCATCTATCATCTATCATCTATCATCTATCATCTTCTCCTTCTCCTTCTCCTTCTCCTTCTCCTCCTCCTCCTCCTCCTCCTCCTCCTCCTCCTCCACCACCACCACCACCACCACCACCTTCTAGTTTGTATGTGCAGAGGCACTGTACTAATACTGAGGTATAGGCAAGGTGCGAGGCCAACAGCCTGATTAACCAAGTTTGGCCTGAGCTTGTTAGGGCTTGGGAGGTAAGCAGGGTTGGCCACAGTTACTACTTGGACAGGCGGCCAAGGAAGAGAAAGGCAATGGCAAACCACCTCTACTCAGCTCATGCCTGGAACACCAGGGTTGCCATAAGTCATTTGCTACTTGATGGCACATTCTTCTTCTTCAAACTGTAAGGCCAGCGTACCATGGCACACATCTTGCCCTGTTCCTATGTAAACCATATGTATGGAGCTGTAATCTCCTATGCAGCTGGGTGTTCCAGTCACAATAGATAAAGTTTTATTTTGGTGGCAAATTTGGATTCCAGGTTTCAAATCCCTAGGCCAAATGTTGACACTGAAATTCATATTCAGAGCTTTTGCAAAGTTTTGATCCACAGGTAATGGCATATAACTGAATGAAAAAAAATCAGTTATAAAGTCAGGGTTTTTAAAAATCATATATGAGGACTTACTATTTTGATTTGAATTTGCACCTTTATAAAGTTATGCTCGTATGAATAACTTAGGACCAAATTACTTGTTACAAGCAAACATATTCTAAAACCTTAAGAACTCCTTTTTCTAGAGAAAAGCGACTCTGGAAAGGACTGATGGTGTATTTCTAACCCCTCCCGTACCAACCACTTTTCTGCTGGAAATTTCCCCAAGGATTCCAAACTCAAGTGTGTAATGGCAAACACGATTTTGGAACTTTATGAGGTGAAAGGCAATGGCAGAACCAGACTGATTGTATAAGCAACCTGGGCAGTTGACTAGGGTCTTGGATTTTGAAGAGTGCTAAAAAATGTGTGGCCCCATGCTGAGTTCCTCTTGCAGCACAGGCTCTGAGCTGCCCCTATGAGAACCAACACAGCTCTACCCTTGATGCTGACTTCATGCTGGCACCTTCATCTGCAAGCCCAGTGGCAGTGGGACTGGCACAAGGGATGGAGGGTGTGGGGTCATGCTGTCCTGCTGCCAGCCAGCCTGGGCCAAAGCAGGGCTGAAGAGGCTGGTCTATGGCTGAGGAGGCAGTGGTGATGATGACAGTTTTCCCTTCCCACCCGCCCTAGGGGAAAAGTTGCCTGACAGCTCTCTCCACCTAGTGGCAGGTTGAGGAAGAATGAGGAGTAGGGTTGCCAGGTCCTCCCTGGCCACTGGCAGGGGATGGGGGGCATAGGGTTGCCATATCTAGGTTGGGAAATTCCTGGAGATTTGGGGATAGAACCTGGGGAGGACAGGGACCTCAGCATGGTACAATGCCATAGAGTCCACCCTCCAAAACAGCCATTTTCTCCAGGGAAACTGATCTCTGCAATTTGGAGACAAGCTGTAATTCTGGGGAATCCCCAGGTCTCACCTGGAGGCTGGCATCCCTAAGAAGGAGAGAGAGTCTCCACTGGGCAGAGAAGCTGGGACAGAACATCCCACCACTGGGACAGAACATCCCACCAGCTGCAGTGAGGAAAAGTGAAACAGAGGTGCCCCCAAGTCGGCCACTTCTTCTCTACCCTGGCTCTGGAAGCACCACCGTGCCTAGCTTGCTACTTCAGAATACCTTCAGAGCTGCCCCACCTTGCACTTGTGTGGTCCCACTGCTCATCCTGCTTAGTTACATTAGGCCAATCTCTCCCCCACCCCTGCTGGTTCCCTAGTTCCATGCAGCAATATAGTGATACACACTCATGACAATGTGGGATTGTGTGTATGTATGTGGGGGAAAGGGAGTTGTAGCTTCCGAAACTAAATCTCTCAAATTTCATGCACTTTTCAAATTCTTATTCAACTTGTACATTAGTAAATAAATTTTATACCACTAATCTCCTCTTTCCTCTAAAGAAAACTGATCCTGCAGAAGTTGCTTTGAATTTCTCATTGATCAGGGAATGGAGAACTAAGCAGCATTCTTCAGGAAATAATCCATTCTTTTCAGTTACTTGCTTTTGCTCAAATAAAACGTTTGTTGGAGTCAAGAAACTGAACTCACTGTATATAAATACATTCATCATTCAGGCGTCTATCTGTTTCGAACACCTTGACTAATAAATCACCCTCAAATGACCATCACTATGCTGGGAGTTCATTCTTAGGTCAATGGAAGAGGCTCTGGAAGGAACATTGACTTCCCAGAAGAGTATTCGGAAAGTACTAGGATAGAGCTTTGTTTGCTATTAGACTAACCTCAGCTGGAGAGAGCTGACAGGTTTCTAGGGAGTTAAAGTGGTACCATAGAGTTTTCATACACGGTATGTATCTATCTCTTGACTGGGTTTGAAAGTTTTTGTGATGCTTCAAAACCTGTATGTCTGTTTGACTA
This sequence comes from Gekko gecko, assembly GCA_029375565.1. Lineage (NCBI taxonomy): Eukaryota > Metazoa > Chordata > Lepidosauria > Squamata > Gekkonidae > Gekko > Gekko gecko. Next base: position 145,950,264 of record JAPDNY010000006.1, read on the forward strand.
ATATGACAAAAAGGCGGAATGAGAACATACTCCATAGGAAACAATATCTCTATCAAACCATGCAATTACTCCTAAATTGGGGATGAGTAGATTTCCTACATTCTTTTATATTTTATTATTCTGAACTTTGCTCTTGACTCTATTCTACTCCTCATTAATTCTGATTTAACAAGGAGAATTTCTAAAATTAATTCCACAGCTGGAGTATATGTACTTGGTATGTACTTTCATTCACACCTTCTCTCATATTGTAAATGTACACATGTGGAATGATAAAACGCTGGGGGGAAACGTACTTGATATTGTATCTACAACTGTATCTAGATTCTCTTTGAAAGCTTTATTAACCTGCAATACAGGACTATCCATTGGTGAAGCACAACACAAAAGGACCCTTCCTTCCTCCCTCCCTCCCTCACTTCCTTCTTTCTATTCACATAGTAATATATACAATATTTAGTCCAATACAAGATCATGGATTTCTCCAGCTATGCCATCAAAAAAAAAAAAAAAGGCTTATCTTACAGTCCCGTACAAGTTACAATTAAGACTCGTAAATTGTTTTTGGAATATAACATTTTTTAGAGGGGTTCTTTTGCATCTTTTACAAAAGAAGAAGGGGATAGCAAAGGATGAGATGGTTAGACAGAGTTAACGATGCAGCAAACATGAAATTAAGCAAACTCTGGAGCATGATGGAAGACAGGAGGGCCTGATGTGATGTGGTCCGTGAGGTCTCAAAGAGTCCAACCTGACTGTGTGACTGAACAAGTTTTACATCCAGGTTCAACTTACTTCTGACTAGACACAAATTACCTGAAAAAACTGGATGCTGCATCATGCTGAGGAAAGAGGAAAGGCTGCACCATGTAGTTCAGTGAATGAAGACTGAGCATAGGGTTGCTAGGTAGTGCCTGGTAACTGGGGTGGGGGTTGTGGTTGGGGCCATGAGCGAATATAGTGTTATGCCACTTGCAGTTAAAAAAAAAAAGGAAATGACAAAGGGTCACTGTCACTTCCAATGAGAACTTCTAGCATTGATTTTTTTTAAAGAAATCTCCTGCCCCCACTCTGGGACTTGGGGACGGGGGACCTTCTGCCTCCACCAGGGGCTTGGCAGCCCCAGCAAGGAACAAAAGCCTAATTAAAATTGTTCCCGTGTTGTTTGGTGCTCTATTTTGCTATGGAGCTCCCCAACCTTCCCCTGCTGGTGATTCCCACCTTCTTCACATTTGTTGTTACAGGGTTGAATTATATAACAGGAGTTTGGGTAGGGATTAATGGCTTCTCCAACATCTTCTAACTGCAAGAAATTTTGCACATACTCTGAGGAACTTGGTACAACCTAAGTAATATGTACTCTACTGTGTTAATGTATGCCTTTTCCCTTTATTTTGTTTTATCCTTTTCCCACCACTTTTAGAATACCACCACACTTTTCTTTTTTTAACTCTCCCTTTTATAATAAAACTTTTCATAAAGACTTTTTTTGGCTTCACTTATCTATTTCTCTGGGGTATTAACAATCTCTTCCTCATGTGCTGTCATCCTTCAGTAGTCCTTTTACCCCTTGGTCGTCCAAGGGCCCCCTGCCTCCCTAGCTGGTTTCCTACTTCTAATGTATTTGAAGAAAGTTTTATTGTTGGCCTTTATGTTTTTTGTAATATGCTCCTCATATTCCCTTTTTGCTTGCCTGATCACAGACTTGCATTTTATTTGCCACAGCCTGTGTTCCTTTTTATCAATCTCACTGAGACTAGCTTTCCACTGCTTAAAGGAATCCTTCTTACCTTTTACAGCATCCATTACTTTGTTTGTTAACCATGCAGGCTTTTTTCTATACCTATTTGTGCCTTTCCTAACCTGCGGTATATATTTTTTCTGAGCTTCTAGAATTGTCTTTTTAAATAGTCTCCAAGCTTCCCCAATGGTTTTGACCTTTTCCACTTTTCCTTTCAATTTCTTCCTCACGTGTCCCCTCATACCAGAGAAGTTACCCCTTTTAAAGTTAAAAGTGGTTGCATCAGTCTTTTTGGGCAACTCCCTATTTATACAAATGTTAAACTCAATAACATTATGGTCACTGTTCCCAAGCAGTACAATCACTTTTACATCTCTCACCAGGTCTTGGGTGTTACTTAGGACCAAATCCAGGATTGCCTCTCCCCTGCCATCATCTAAGTGACAGTCTTTTGAATACTTTAAGAGAGTAATCATGCCCCCGCCCCCCCCGCCTCCTCTTCTCCAGACTGGACATTCCCAAATCCTTCAGCCTTTTTTCATAGGGCTTGGACTCTAGACTCATGATTATCTTTGTTGTTATCTTCTTCTCCATTCTGTCCACATCATTTTTGAACAAAATTTGAGTTCAGTGGCACCGTTAAGACCAAAATAGTTTTATTCAGTAATAAGTAAAACTTTTTTGGTCTTAAAGGTGCCATTGAACTCGAATTTTGTTCTGTTGCTTCAGACCAACACAGCTACCCACCTGAATGCTTTTTGAAGTGAGGCCTCCAGAATTGCACGCAGTACTCCAGATGCAGCCTGATCAATATGGTATACAGCAGGACTATGACATTTTGTGATTTGGACGTTGTGGCTTTGTTGACACACCCAAGACCTCATGAGCCTTTTTTGCCACTGCATCACACTGACTGCTCATATTTAGCTTACAGATCACCTGTACCCTAAGATCTTGTTCACACGCACTGCTACCCAGAAGTGTGTCCCCCATCCAGTAAGTTTGCTTCTCATTTTTGTTACTCATATGTAGAACTCTGCACTTATCCTTGTTGAATTGCATCTTATTCACATCTGTCCACTTTTCCAGTGTGGTCAGATCTCATTGAATTCCATCTCTATCTTTTAGGGTGTTTGCTACTCCTCCCAATTTGGTGTCACTAGCAAATGTAATGAGTAGTCCTTCCACCCCCTCATCCAGATTATTTATAAAAAATATTGAAAATTAACAGGCCCAGAACTGAGCCTGTGGCACCCCACTGGATACCTCTCTCTAATCAGATGAAATGCTATCGACAACTACTCTTTTAAGTGCAGTTCTCTAATGAGTTCCCTATCCATCTAACTATCCTAGAGACCAGTCCATAGACCTCCAGTTTATACATCAGAATACCATGGGGAACCTTGTCAAAAGTTTTACTGAAATCTAGGTAAACGACATTGACAGCATTCCCATGATCCAATAAGCTTGTCACTCAATCAAAGAAGGAAACAAGATATGTTGGGGACAGATCCATGCTGACTTCCCTGGATCACCTGGATCACTTTGGATGCTAGCAGACTGACCCCTTTAAAATCTGCTCCAGTATCTTCACTGGGACAAAGGTCAGACTGACTGGTAGAGATGGGCACGAACTGGCTCACAAACAAAAATTCATAATAAATTTTGGCTGGTTCATAATTTGTGAACTCAAGTTTGTGAACTAAAGAGCTGCCACAAACTTCCACAAATTTTAAGGCAGTTTGTGGCAGTTCATGGCACTTCATGAAGAGCAGAAAGCAGAGTGTTAAATGGCTGGTTTCTTCAAGAGCCATACAACCACAGCCTCTTTCAATCCCTCTGGTTGACTCCTGAACCCAGGGACAGATTAATAATGTCTACTAGGAGGGCCTGCATCCCCTTACTGCCAGCCTTCACCAGCCATGAGGGACGCAGGTCTAAGAGGCATGTCATCGGCCTAACAGCAACCAGGATCCTGTCAGCATCAGTCTGGGAGAGTTGACTGAAGTAGCTGAATACTGAATCAAGAGATGGCCAAGGGGCCTCCAGTTCATGTACTGTATCAATACTGGCTGGGAGGTCATGGCAGAGCAAAAAGATTTTATCTGCGAAAAACTCATGAATGCAGCTAATGGCCAAATTCCTAAGATTTTGAGTACTCTCAATAAGAGAGACCGAATTACCCTTAAAATTGTGCTGGGCAATGCACTGTACATTGGTCTCCCCTCAAAATCAGTTTAGAAATTCCAGTTGGTACCGAATGCTGTGGCTTGGCTATTAACAGGAGCTAGATGGAGCATGTACATTATTCCCATTTTGCATACACTCCCCTGGCAACCCATTTGTCACTAGACTCAGTATAAGGTATTGGCTATCACATACAAAGCCATTCATAGCCTTCGTCCCTCATATCCATGGGACCACCTCTCCCCCGGTGCTCTGCCATGACAGCTTTGCTCATCCGAGATGCCACTCTACAAATGGGCAAAATCAACAACTGCCTGTACACATGTCTTCTCCTTTATGGCTGCCACCTTGTGGAATGGCCTGCCTGAGGAGGTCAAGAAGGCTCTCACTCTCCTGGCTTTCTGCAAACTATGCAAAACTGAATTATTCAGGAGGGCATTTGTATGCAGGTAATAGGGTTGCACTATAAAAGCAGACTACAAATAATGCAAATAAATAAATAATATAATTAGGCCTGACCCTGAGGGGTTAGTGAGGCACTAACTGGTGCTGACAGGATTTTTGCAGCTGAGGTGCTTGCCTGTCGCTTCATTAGATTGGCAAGCATCCTGAGGTATCTGAGAATGGAGGGAGGCACCCAACCCAGCCACTGATGGCTGCAGAGAAGGGCAACTAGAATGATCAAAGGGTTGGAACACTTTCCCTATGAAGAAAGGTTAAAATGCTTAGGGCTCTTTAGCTTGGAGAAACAATGGCTGAGGGGTGACATGATCGAGGTTTATAAGATTATGCATGGGACAGAGCAGGTTGAGAAAGAAGTACTTTTCTCCCTTTCTCACAATACAAGAACTCATGGGCACTCAATGAAATTGCTGAGCAGTTGGGTTAGGACAGATAAAAGGAAATACTTCTTCACCCAAAGAGTGATTAACATATGGAATTCACTGCCACAGGAGGTGGTGGCAGCTACAAGCATAGACAGTTTCAAGAGGGAATGAAATAAACATATGGAGCAGAGGTCCATCAGTGGCTATTAGCCACAAGCTATAGATAGGAACTCTCAGTCTGGGGCAGGTGATGCACTCTATTCTTGGTGCTGGAGGGGGCAGCAGTGGGAGGGCTTCTAGTGTCCTGGCCCCACTGCTGGACCTCCTGATGGCACCTGGTATTTTTGGCCACTGTGTGACAGAGTGTTGGACTAGATGGACCATTGGCCTGATTCAACATTGGCTTCTCTTATGTTCTTATGTTCATGGTCCCAGAGGCCTGTTGGGGATTAATTCCTTGGTACTTCACATCAGCACTTGAACCTTTGCAATGCACTGTGTGTGGGGGGGTGTTGGGCAACATATCTATGAACAAGTTTGGTGCAGGAAAGAAAAAGGTATGCATGGCCTGTGGCTTTGTTCAACTTATGAGACAGGATGAGGTGCCTAAATACTGGCTAGTCCTCTGGGTAGCCTTCTAGGGAGCCTGTACAATGAGGGGAGTGAGTTTAAGGTACAGTTCATATTGTAATCAATAAACCCTATTGTAGCCCATGCATTTTGCTTGGCATCATCATTTTGGGGTATGGGAGCAAATCAGGCTTTTTGAAACTTCAAAATCTGGCAAGTAAGTCAGAGGATCAGAATTTTTCAGTCCTCCATACTTGAAAACTACTGTCTTTCTCCAGCCGCAATGGAATAACTATATAAGAACCATATAATTCTGTACTATTATCAGAGAGGCCTAGTATGACATAACTATTCTTCCTGAGAACAAACATGAATACGGAATTTTGGATCTATTTCCACTACATGGGAACATTTCATATCCAACTAATAAATGTAATGTAGGCACAAGCTCAAAACAGACAATCTGGAAAAAAACACAGTTGTGCTTGGTGTAACAATGCTTAGACTCTCAACACATGAACTGCATGGATAATAACAGACAGATCCTCAAATCACAATTGAAAGTGTTGTGAGAGAGCTGCCTCACTCTACTAACTTTCAATAATTGGTGAAGCGATTGCAATAGAATTTGTGCAGTGTTGTGGAAGAGATCTATTAAGGGTATTTTCTGAGCCGACACTGCTGCAGAGAAGAGTTAATTGAAACTACAGGACCTGTATTAATTGTATCTTTCCATAAAGCTTGTGCTTGAACTGCTGTATAGAATTGACCTCAGCAGGCTGATAGTTCCACTAGAGAGCCGATGTGGCAATAGAAAGAGCATCCAGTTGGGATATTATAAAAGTACAGCAAATAACAGTGCTGAGCAGAACTCTCTGCAGTCCAGATTCATTGGAGTTGAAATGGCTTGTTCACCCCACTCCTCAATCGGGGTGACCTAGGCCATTTTGGTCCCAGTGCCAAGGATGCCACTGTTGATGCTTTCTTGGAGATTTCAGTGCCATCAAATATGTTATCCTTTGCTTTGGGTTAGATTGCCTGTATTGGGGATTGGGACAGCAGCAGCTCATGGGGGAGGTTCCAGGGCATATCCCAGTTACCACCTCTGAGCATAATTGAAGGTAGTGGATGGCACAGTGCCATTAATGGCAGGTGTACCTTCAGAAGCCAGATCTGGCCAAGCTCTGATCCTATTCAAGCTAGAGAAATCTAGTAAGTACTGTATGAGGTTGCCTTTGGACACTATTTGGAAGCTTCAATTAGTATGAATTTTTCAGCCATTCTATTCTCAGAGGTTCATTACAGAGAGCACATGGCCCCTGTACTGGCTGCCGATATGTTTCTGGCTGGAACAGGGTACTTGAAGGACAACCTTCCCATCACTCTGCTGCCAGTAAAGATAATTTCAAAGTCTCCTCTGTGTGCCCCGATCAATGGAAGTGAGGAGGATGGGTGGCAACCAGTGACAGCTTTCTCAGTCATAGAATCATAGAATGTTAGAGTTGGAAGGGACCTTCTAGTCCAACCCCCTGCACTCTGCAGGAGCATAGCCAAAAGATAGCCCTACAACATACCCGGAAGATGGTTGTCCATCCGCTTAAAAATGTCCACCGAAGGAGCATCTACCACCTCCTGAGGCAGTCTGTTCCACTGCTCAACCACTCTTACAGTTAGGAAGTTTCTCCTGATATTTAGCTGGTAATTACTCCCTTGTGATTTCCACCCATTAGATCTAGTCTTGCAATCTGGAGCAAGGGAGAATAGATCTGCTCCATCTTCTACATGACAGCCCTTCAAATATTTGAAGACTGCAATCATGTCGCCTCCAAGCCTTCTCTTTCCCAGGCTAAATATATCCAACTCTTTCAGCCTTTCCTCACAAGACTTAGATTCCAACCCTCTCACCATCCTGGTTGCCCTCTTCTGGACACGCTCGAGCTTGTCAACATCCTTCCTAAAATGTGGTGCCCAAAACTGGACACAGTACTCCAGGTGAGGCCATAGCAGAATAGAGCAGAACTACCACCTCCCATGATCTGGACACAAAATGCTTCTGTTAATGCATCCTAAGATTGCATTAGCTTTCTTCGCAGTCACATCACACTGCAGGCTCATGTTTTGCTTGTGATCAACCAGAACACCCAGATCCCTTTCACTTGTGCTGCTGTCAAGCCAAGTCCCTCCCATTCTATATCTGTGCCTTTGATTTTTTGTGCCCAGGTGTAGGACTTTGCACTTATCTCTATTGAAATTAATTGTATTTGTCTCAGCCCACTGTTCCAGCCTATATAGATCATTTTGAATCCTGACTCTGTCTTCTTCAGAATTAGCAATTCTACCCAGCTTCGTGTCATCTGCAAATTTGATAAGCACCTCCTCTGTCTTCCTCCAGGTCATTTATAAAAACATTGAACAACACTGGGCCCAGAACTGAACCCTGTGGCACTCCACTCAAGACTTCCCTCCATGTAGACGCAGAGTCATTTACAAGCACTCGTTGGGTACGGTTTTTCAACCAACCATGAATCCATTCTACGGTTGCACCATCCAGCCCACACTTAACCAGCTTATCCTCAAGGATATCATGAGAAACTTCATTAAATGCTTTACTGAAATCTAGATAAACTATATCCACAGCATTGCCAGAGTTAACCATTTTGGTAACTCTGTCAAAAAAGGAGATAAGATTGATCTGGCATGACTTATTCTTGATAAACCCATGCTGGCTACTACCAATTAACTCATTCCGTTCAAGGTGCTCACAGACAGACAGTGGTAGTACTCTGTTTATTGAATGCTTTCACACAGGAGGATCTTCATTGTAAGGCTATTTAGGACTTTAAAGGTCAAAAAAAGCATTTTGAATTTAACCTAGAAATATCTGGTTATCAGTGCAAATAAGCAATGATTATTACATGACCTCTGTGTTCAGCTCCAGATGAAAGCCAAGTTGCCATGTTTTGGGGTCTGTTCAAGTTTCTGAACTATTTTCAAGGGCAGTTCCATATGAAATAATATTGCAGTTACCAGGATCAGAGATCGCCAGAGCATGCAAGACAATGGGCAGATCCTCAGTCCATAGAAAGGGATGCAGCTGGCATATCCATTAAAGCTGATGGCGGATACCAGGGAGATCCAGCTCCAGATCTGGCACTGCCTTCTGGAATGATCCTGCAAAGCACTGCTACCTCTTCCCAATCTGTGCAAGCAGTCTAAACATTTATGACATTCAATGCTGTTAAAAGCCATGGCCCCCCCACTGCACAGTTTCTGGGCTGGGAGCATGGCACACACTTCATGAATGTTCCTGATCATACAGAGGGGATGTTCACATGGGACACTTTCTCTGCATGTAGATGACGTGGTCATAAGCTGGTGATCACACAGAGGTGTTTGTGACTGCTGGTACTCTCCATATATTCAATCGATGTGCAGGGGGGTTGTGTGAAGAGGGCTTCTGTCTCTCCAGGTATAAGTTACTTTCTTACTAAGAAGTGTATGACAAGCCTCAGCAATAGCAGGTTCATTCCATGAATAAAAAGCCAAAGCTATGCCTCCGAGGGATGGAACTATCTGTAAAGATCAGAGAGCCTCACTTTCCCTTTGACTTTAATGCACTTTTTAATTATAAGACCTTTCCCCTATATTGACAGTCCCACTGATGTGTGAACAATGTTTTCAAAGAGCCCTCATATTCTAATCCTATTATTAGCTAAACAAAGTTGAACATTTTAAACAGCACCCATAGGTGCACAGAGACTTCAAAGAATTTCTCCTTTTCTTTTCCCTGCAGAGCAGCTGCCATGAATCATGAACATGTAACCTCTGTCCACATCTAATGGATGAAAGGGAGAAAGAGAAAAAGAACACAAGCTCGTTATTCTGCAGGAAGCTCGTTATTACTTACAGGTGGTCAGCCATGTTGGTCTGAAGCAGTAGAACAAATTTAGAGTCCGGTGGCACCTTTAAGACCAACAAAGATTTATTCAAGGTATAAGCTTTTGTATGCATTCACACTTTTTCAAATACATTGGAATGTAAGGTAGAGTTATTACTTATTTACTTATTACATATTACTAGTTATTACTTATTATGGATCCTTTTTAATTTGAGGTGCTGGGGATTGAACCTGGAGCCTTCTGTACACAAAGCAGATGCACTACCATTGAGCCATTGGGACTTGTAGCATATCAGGTATGTATGACATATATTTGTTGATGAGTGGATATGGTTGTGTGATATGATTGTGTGAGTAAGTGAAATTGTTATTTTATTATGACAGATTAAGCAATATTAAGCAATATTTCTTTTACAAGTTCTGTTCAGTTTAAAATATATAGACTTTGTTCAGTGATGATAGGATGGGCTGTGGGCTCCAGAGGTGAAAGCTGATTGGCTAACACTGACAGCAGAGGCCAGTTATTTGGAGGTTCCCCTCCCCCAACTTGTAGTGGGCTTATGCAGGGAGGTAATGGAGTATAGACTGTGTGAAAGATGAAAAAGGAGAGAATGTGAGAGAAACAAGAGAAAGAAATATTCCTTATTCATCTAAGAAAACTTTTTCTTATTGGTCTTATTTCTGTAAAGAATAAATAGTGTTTTGGATTTTGTTAAACCAGCCTTTCGTATTTATTATTTTAACTTTGGCATAATGGCAAAAGATGAGGGGTGCAGTAAAGGCTACATACACACCCTGGAAGACTATTTAGTACCCTACTAGATTATAGTTCAGAAGAATTGTTAATTGGGATTGGCACAAATTGCATTTTTATTTTTTTTTGCTGAGCCATGAACCAAACCACAAACCGATACTTCAGTTCATGAATCAAACCAGTTTGTATGGGCCCAGTACATGGCCAGGAAAGATCGGGGGGGGGGGAGTCCTCCAGGCCATGCAAAGTCAGTGCATATGCACTTTTTGTCTTGGAAACAGTGCAGTTGTGGTAGAGAAGAGCAGGGGTGCATTCTAAGCACTGACTGTTGCATTGTTTCCTATGCTGATAGGCTTGGATAGTTTTCTGAGTTTGCCACAGAAACAGTTGGATTTCCTAAGGAAATGTTCCTTTACAATAACTGACACTAAGTACTTGCATGCCCAAGTATTCTAAGGTGTGGTGTAGTGATTAGAATGGCAGGCCAGAAACTAGATGATCCATGTCCAAATCCCCACTTTGCCATGAAGCATTTGGGGTGACCTTGGTCCAGTCACTCTGTCTCAGCCTGACCTACAGGGCTGTTATTTTGAGGGTAAAATGGAGGAAGGATGTACACCCGATTTAGCTTTTTGGAAGAAAGATGGGATAAAATTACATTAAATGTCCCCCAAGCTGTTGGTTGCAGTAGGACTGTGATTCAGGTTTATGATGTGAATCCTTTGTTTTATTCAATATTTTGTACTCTCTGTGCACTGATGTAAACAGAGAAGTAAACTGCAGAGAATTCGGCCCACTGGTTTTGCATTCACTTTGTATTTGAGAGCTCATGGAAGAAATTAAATTCTGCTGCAGAATGTTGTTTTGGTTGTTTGGATTAAAAATGCAAATTTTATTGTGGGCTGCCATTGCAGACTAGTTTGAAAAAACAAAGAGGAAAAACGTAAAGCACTTCCGATTTCCAGATTTATATTCTTCATCCATCCTGGGGAAAAAAGCAAAAAAAGCAGAATGACATTTATTTGGCTGGCTGCACAATCCATGTTAACAAGACAATTAGTATGTGATGAAAGTTATTATCTTCCTCAGCATGCCAAAGACGGGGGCTGCTGTTGCTGCTGGATCCTGGAAGCAAGCCTGAGTTCATTTCTTAGTCACAGTAAAAGATAATATTGAATTCTTCTCCCCAGATCTTGACAGGATGTAATTAATACTTTCTGCTTTAAATAACATGGAACAAAACACAACTACCTGGAAAAAAAATGGAATTTTCATTTGGGAAATTGTATTTTGAAGGAAGTCGATGCTTCTTGACATTGATTGACAGTCATGGGCAACCAAAAACCTTTCTTGAGTCAATGTTGATGCAGTGGGTTACACCGTGAGTTGACATTGTGTCTGTGTCTGCATAGAATTTGACTCTTTTGCTGCTGCTGGTGTAGTTCCTCCTCTCTTAGTGGGAAGAATACTTATATTTCATGAGTTTGCATCCTAGGCAGTGTAAGAGAAGCTGAATTGCATAAGCAGCAATATTCCCTACTCCTCTTGTAGTTTATATATATATATATATACACAAATACTAGGAATAAGGCCTGTTGTGGAAATAAATACAACAAACTCTAGAAAGAGGCTCTGGGAGAGCACCAAGGCCTTGGGCACTCAGTGTCAATGTGCTGTGGTGACCTCAGCAGGGTATAATGACACAAAGTTCATCATTTTCTCCAGAGGAACTGATCTCTGCTACCTGAAGAGCAGTTGTAATTTCCAGTGATCCCCAGCCTCACCTGGAGATTGGCAATAATTATTACCCAGGAGGAAATGGCTGGTTTGGAGGGTGGAGTCTATGGCAATGTACCTGTTTGAGATCCCACTCCTCCTCAAACCTCACTGTCTCCAGGCTCTGCCCCTCAAATCTCCGTAAATTTCCCAACCTGAAGGTGGCAACCCTATCTCCTTCCCAGCCAAGCATCAACTGCTATTATCTGCCCCTCTGATTTCTGCTTTCCATCTCCTCCCCACTCCCTCTGGGAGATCAGTTGTAATTCTGAGTGATTTCTCCCCAACACACACCTGCAGCCTCTTCCATGCTCTGAGGCCCTGACTGCCACAGAGTCCACTATTTTCTGTGCTCTGAAGCCCTGACTAGCACAGAGTCCACAATTTTCTCCGTGGGAACTGATCTCTGCCATCTGGAGAGCAGTTGTAATTCTGAGTGGTCTCCAGCCCTCACATGGAAATTGGCAACAATGGTTTAGCAGGAGGAAAAGTAGTCTTTTTCTGCAATGGGGACCAAAGCAGCTGACATAATTTTCCTCTCTCCTTTTTGACTTGCACAACAACCCTGTGAGGTAAGTTAGGCTGCAAGTCTGTGACCCACTCAGCTTCTACAGCACGAACTTGTATCTAACAGACCCTGCTCTGAAGCACTGACTGCTACACCTAGAGTAGCCAACCTCCAGGTGGAGCCTGAAGATCACCAGGGTCCCGGTCAGATGTGACAGAAAACATGTGGGGGGAGGGAGGCTATTTGTGGCGCGGTAATTTGACCCACCGCTGTGTGATCCCATGCATCGGCGAGTGAAGCGGAGCATTTACCTTGCAGCCTGCTCCCTCGAGGGCTCAGTGACACCAGCCTGCTTTCTCAAGGGCTCAATAACGTCATTGGAGCGCGCTGGGGCAATCACCCCAGGAACTCCATCCTCGGCTGTCGCACCCTTGCTTGATAGTGCAGTTTACCTAGTGGTTTTTAACTGTGCTTCTTTGGCTGCCTCCTATGGGTCTCTGATGGGTGCAGGATATTGGCCAGATGTGCCGGTGTGAACGTGCCCATAAAATCCACCTGTCAGTCGTCAGACTTCCAAGGTAACTACTACATGTGATCGTGGCCCAGGTATCACAAATGAACTCCAGACAACAGATCTCTCCCCGCTGGAGAAAATAACTGCTTTGGAAGGTGGGCTGCATGGCATTCTGTTCAGCTGAGACCTCTTCCCTCCCCAAACCCTGGCTTCCATAGATGCTAACAGAAAATCTCCAGGAATCTCCCCACCTGGAGCTGGCAACCCTAGACTCAGGACTGGCCCCAATGAGTTCCTCACGAAGGCCTGCAAAGGGTTTCCTTCCTTTGTCTGAACCAAGCTTGATTGCCTACCATGGCAAAACAGGCTCCAGTTTACAACTCAGCTATTTGCCTCCCACCCTTGTCCCATGGGCGTATCTCACTCCTTAAGTTCGCTGCCACCACTCACGAAATCGTCACTACCTTTTTAGAAGGACAGTGAGACCCCTCTGGCAGAATCTCCCTATTTGGAGATTGAATCCCCAGTCTTTGGGGGATCCCTGGAAAGTTTGTAACCCAAGGGTCTGGCCTTTCCTTGCTTCCCTGGGCTACCCCCTCCCTTTGGTATTGTGCAGAGCGGGGGAGACTATGTGGTCAGAGCACAACACAGATTATTAGCCCAAATAAAATAATTTATTTAACTATTTACACAGTTATGGAGCACACACACACTGTAGGAGTAAGCACACACTATGAACCAACAGGGCATAAATCAACAGGGGTTAAACGCAATCCTCTTTCCCTACACAATACTCTCTACCTTTGGAGGTTGTGGGCTCAGGATAGGATCTCTCCTTGGACTGGCTGCTGGCTGTACGTCAGCCTCTCTCTCTTGCCCAAGAGAGCAGGGAAACTTCCATTAATTCCCCAATCCAGCCGACTGTGGAGTGGCTGAATTTCTGCTGCCTCCCAGGGTAGAAGACTGCCTCCTCCCTGAATGGGCTGCATTCTATATTGATGCCGCCCTGCTCATTGGGACAGTCCCTGTTTTCCCGCACTTTTTGGCCTTGGGGCAGCTGGGATCTGTAGGCCAGCAGATGAGGAAGCCCCATTCAACTCAGTGAGTGATACCCCTGCAGGCCCCTCTCTGGAACTACAGCTTAATTAAACCTGATGGGGGAACATTTTAAATAAAGAACCACAGCCATCTTACAAATACAGGTAACTGCCATTTCATTATACTTACCAACAGCCATTGAGGGAAAAGATAAGTCCCATATAGGAGGCAAGCAGGAAAAGCATCTTCGTCAAGACAGAAAGCCGTTTGCCAGTAATTCTGACAGGGCACAGTGGCTGAAGGGGGAGTAGGCGGAGAAGAGGAGCAGACCCAGCACCTGGCCAATGGCACACAAGGACTCTTGAGTGGTGGCTGATGGGCCAATGGCTGAGGGAATGCATGGAATGTTGCCACTCAAAAATAGAATTGTATATAAGGAGAGATATGCCCTGAAATTGTGCCCCTCTGGGTCAGTGGACACCCATGAACCCTATGGGTGTCAAAGCATGAGGGGCTGCAGTGAAAGGGGTAAATCAGCAAGAATTGTCCTTCCCTTCCTCCAGTAGTAGAGAAGTATCCAGTAGAAGCAGAAAGGAGGGTTAGGATCCAAGCCAAAACCACCAAACAGTACTTGACTACTGACAGTAGTGGAGACTGAACATGTCTTCTGCTTGCTAAGATAAGATACCTGGATATGTTAGTCTGTATACCAAGAAACCTCCATTGGGTTTACCACGGATAGTTGAAAGATAGGCTTCCAATCAGTGTTCCCTCTAAGCTGAGTTAGTGTGAGCTAGCTCACAGTTTTTTAGCCTCCAGTTCACAGATTTTTGTCTTAGCTCAGGAATGATGCCTCCAGAGCAAACTAATTTATGCAGTAGCCAAATTGCACACTCACAACTTCAATGCCAGTAGCACACAAAGTAGAATTTTTGCTCACAAGACTGCACAGCTTAGAGGGAGCATTGCTCCCAATGCATTTGAATAGTGCAGAACTGCTAGTATTACTCCTTCCACCCTAGAAATGACATCGTTGTGATTAAAGTGCTGGTGCTTGCTAACAGACTTGCCTACACCTCATGCACAGGCACCACCAGTGACTGCATTGGCTGGAAAATTTTACATGGTTATGCATAAATGGCATGCATGGTGTGGCTCTTTCAAAACAGATATTTTTAGAGATGTGGAAGTCCTCCAGAAATACTGATGGATCACATCTACCCACTATCCAGAGTATCATTTTTTAAATATAATTTCTAGTCTTTATTTTTCTAATCAAATAATTGAGTGCAAAGACATGGTGGAATAGTGTATGTCTAGCCCACTCATTTTCCACCCTTCTTCCAAGGATAGTAAGTATGGTTCTTTCTTTTGCATTTTATCCTCACGACAACTCTGCAAGTTAGGTTAGACTGAGCACTAGTGACTAGCCCAAGTTTGCCTAGTGGGATTCAATCTAGTGGGTTTCAAATTGGGTCTCCCAGATATTAGTACAACTCTGTAACCACAATAGAATGCTGGCTATCTTAGCCATAGCTTGGCTTGTGGACCCTCTCTGAAATCAACTAAGCTGATTGACTGATTGATGAAGGGTTAGTCTGGGAATATAAATATACCCTAAAATTAATCTTGGCCCCTGTACCCTGGAATAAAGACAAAAGACATCAAAAAATATTTTATCCATTTAATAGAAGCTCATCAATGGCCACTTGAAACTCTTCATGGCGTGGAGGTAAATAACATCTCACTAAAGGGACAGGAATTTTTTCTAGGTCTCTTGACAAACCTACCAATGTAACTGTTAACCTAGATTGTCATTAATGTTGGATTCTCATAATAGTAAACACTTCCTTTCTTTTTAGGGCAGATTATCACTTATGAAGAAGAAGAAGAGAAGAAGAGATTGGATTTATACCCTGCCATGCACTACCCAAAGGAGACTCAGAGTGTTTACAATCTCCTTTCCCTTTCCACAACAGACACCCTGTGAGGTAGGTGGGGCTAAGAGAGCTCTGAGAGAACTGTGCTTTCCAGAACAGCTCTGAGAGAACTGTGACTTACCCAAGGTCATGCCAGCAGTTGCATATGGAGGAGTGGGGAATCAAACCTGGTTCTCCCAGATTAGAGTCCACACTCCTAACCATTACACCAAATGGGTAAGTATGCTGGCTGCCAGCATTTAAAGAAACCCCACCCTGGCTCTTAACATAGCCAGCAGTGCTGCCAGCCTTGGTTAATCAAACCTGTGATGAGATATACCAAGTTTCCTCCCCCTCCCCTGCGGCAGGTTGGTCACTGAGTTTGCCAGGAAAGCTGCTGGTGAGTGGGTGCCCTGAAGGACTGCTGGGGGTCAGGGACAAGCAGAGTCAATCCCCAGCAATCTCACCAACATTACAGGAGTCAATGGCTCAGGCCCTTTTGCAGCCACAATGATCAATGTCAGCTCACTATGACCTTCTCCTCCTCAGCTGCCACTGGTGACTGTGGGTGAGCTGATGCCATTGTTGGTGTTACTGATTGCAGCTTGCAGAACTGCAGGGGACCTCTGCTTAGCTTGTTCCTAGGCTGTTCAAACTTCCCAGTCCACCAGTGCCTTTCTCAATACCATATAGGGTTCAACCAAGGCTGCTCAACACCAAGTAAGCTGTCTTCCCCAACCCCAAACAAAAACACCCAGTGAGCAGCCTGCATGGGAAAGCCTCTCTTCAAGCTTAGATAACCACAGGGTTCTTGCCAAATTCTTCCTCTTCACTATGCCTGCCATTCCTAGGTAGAACCAAACCAGTCTCCAAGGAATGAACCTAATTGCAATGACTGCCACAACCCCTTTCTAAACCAACAGGGTGGAAATCCAAATCCCTGCTCAAGCCCAAGAGTGGCCAGCTGATTTCGCAGGGCAGGTAGGTGGGGCAGCTGTTGCAGTAAAATGCCTGCTGCTGAGGAGGGGAGCTGGCTTCGATATCCCCTCTAAGCCTGCTTCCAGTTGGCTGGGCTGAATGCTCCATTCCTCATGAAGATGGTGGCAAAACACCTCCCCTGCTCCAATATGGTGAGGAACAGACACTAGCACAGTTCAGCTGCAGTCATGGCAGGGGAGGAAATGGAGAATTTCAAAGTACAGGCAGATATGATTAGTTATGAAAAAAACATATACATATTTTTGGCAGTATGACAGTCCCTTTTTGGAGTCCTTCAATGCTATAGGAGGTTTTTTTTAAAAAAAAACACAGGAAGGTCATCTTCTTTTGAAACAGATGCTACTATGATCCACGTGCATGCGCTTAGAGATGCAAATGCCACCACAGCGTTGGGTTTTTCTTCCATGTCTTGATTCAGAACCCCATTTCGTATCAAACACCCAACTTTTTTACTTAGATGGCACTGAAAGGAGATCCTCTTTAACCCTTCCAGGGCCAATTTGTCCTCAGATTCTTCCTTTTTCACTATTTTTCTACCCACTCATGCTCAAATTCCACCCCCCCTCCAAGTCCAGCAGGAAGCAGAGGATGTTTCCATTTAGTTAAGAAGAAGCCAGTATAGCATTATTAAAGTACAAGGATAAAAATAATTTACAGGGTTACAACAACTGCCAGTGTGTCTTAGCATTTCTTCGGAAAGCTTTGTAGGTTTCCAGTGGCTGTTGATGAGTAATGATTTCCCCCCATGGAAATGAAAACAGCCGGACTCAGATATACAGAGCAGTACCATGGGGGGTGTAAATACAGTTGTGGTAATGAGCTACCACATGTATCTCTAGGACAGCTCTTCCAGTGGCACTATCTCTTTCTTCCCCCTGCTTCCCTCTTGAATAGGAATCAGTCAGCATAGCCAGGTACCTTAGAAATGGGTAGTTTCTGCTAACCATAGCAATGTAAAGGAACTGGAAAAAGTCTCACAGCTCTGCTTGTCTCCCATTTCAGGGTGGTATACAAAGAGACACAATGAGGAAAAATAGGTTGGGGTTATAGTGATTGGTCCCTGCACCAGATTCCTCTTTGCATTTCTCGGGTCCATGTTATGTGGCAGAAATTGTAAGGAGCAAAGGAGACGGGGGTGGGGACACTGGAGGCAAGAGTGGGTCACTGCACCTTAAATCCTTATTTGCTCTGAAGCCTTATAAGCTATGTGCAATGTTTTGGAAATGCTGATATCCTACTGGAATAAATGACCAGAGGAGGCACGCCAGTGTAGCTCCTTGTTATATTCAGGAAGCTCTGTAAAGCCTATTTATTAGGTTAGCTTTCAGAAGCAGAGCTGGTTGTCGCTGCTAAGTGATTAAATGGAGCTGCCTCTGGCAGGATAGGAAAATGTTTGCTTGTATTCATTTTCAGTCGACTGTTGTGGTCTTGTTTTTATGATAGTTTGTTGTTCCATGATGATTTTTAGCACAAGTCTTTCTGCAAGGTAGAGAAGAGTGGTAAATCTTTATAATCACAATACTGACCATCCCCCTATCTCATGACAGTGAGTTTGACAATCCTGGAAGGTGGAAGCATGTAGATTAGATTTTGGATGTCAAGGGATAACCCACACCAGGCCAAAGCATTAAGAGCCATTGCCAAGGGGGACATAAGTGGAAGTAAGTAGTAATTGCAGCAAAAGCCCTTAGACAAAATCAATACCACCAGTAGCTCTTTAAAGGGGCAGCTTGATTGCTACATTTCTTCTCGGCTACTGAACATCTAACAACTTAAGTAACAAACAATCACTGCCTGTCTTCCTGGGACAGTCATTGTTATTATTTTAATAATTATGCTCCGCTCCTTCTGCTTGATGGAACTAATGTGCAGTTTAGCCTGCTGCTTCTGCTGGCCCGTCGTTTCCCCATCAAATTGAGTCGAAAGGCAGCTTGACTACACAGAAATCAAGTCGTTTTCCAGACAATATAAATGACAGCTTTTAGCATGGGTGCATTAGTCTCTGAGAGGGATGCATTGATTGGGTCCACCTCAGTCCTGCTTGAAATGAGGACACAGCTGACAAACAAAAAAGAACCCATTAGTTCTTCCCCACAGAGTAAGAGGCTATGGGTCTAATTACGTTTTACAAGCACAGTCACGGAACTAAAAACCATTGAGAGGAAAAGGGAACTTTGGAATGGACCAATTTCAAGTGAAAAAGTGGCAGAGGTGCTTAACTCTTTCCCAATCGATTACTTCTCTACCCTGGGCTTGTTCCATGCCCACCCACCCCCCGATTTTGCCCTCATGGGATCCCACTTGTATTTTTGCAAGAAGATCTAGGGTGGGGAAGCAGTGAGCAGGGAAAGGGTTAAACACTTCCTTTGTGGAAGGCATTTTTTAAAATCTCTCTTTTTCCTAGAAAAGGGCCCATGGGGAATTTCTACTCTTCCTTCCAAGTCAGGACCTATGGGTGTTTCTACTGAGTGCTTTGCTGGTTCCAGGGGCTATGAGAAGTTCTAGCTGCTAAATGGCACCACGCTTACACATACATTGGCTGCTGAGGCAGGAAGAAGAATAAGAGATTGGATTTATACCCCTCCCTCCACTACCTGAAACAGTCTCAGAGCGGCTTACAATCCCTTTCCCTTCCCCTCCCCACAACAGACACTCTGTGAGGCAGGTGGGGCTGAGGGAGCTCTTTTGAGAACTGCTCGTGAATACGGATGGGCATTTGGTTCGGACGAACTGAAAAACAAAACAAATAATTCCTATTTGGCATTATTCAGGCCTGCCGAAAGCCGAATCAGATTCTCTAATCTGATTCAGCTGGCCAAAAAGGGATTTCCCTGAATGGTTGCTGTATATTTGGCATCCATTCGGGGAATCCCTTTGCTGGGTGAGGAAGCTTCTGGGGCGGGGGTTGCCTCAACAGAGTGATTCCCCAGCCAAGAGAAGGCAGCACAACCCCAGAAGCAAGGGAAAGTGTTTTAAATTTAAACACTTTCCCTTCTCCTCACTTCGGCTGGTGGGCTGGAGAAAGCATGGGGAGGCATTTAAAATGCCTCCTTGCTCTTTCCAGGCCTTCCCTGGCTCATGGCAGATGGGCCAGAGAAGGCTCACCCAGGCCTTTCCCAGCTCCCCTACTTCAGCAGGCTGGATGGGGAAGGCATGGGGAGGCATTTAAAATGCCCCCCCCCCACTCCTTCCAAGCCTTCCTGGGCTTGCCCACCTCAGTGGGCAGGCCAGAGAAGTAGGAGGGCCTGACTCCAGGCCTTTCCCAGCTCACCTGTCTTGGCGGGTGGGTCAGGGAAGGCAGTGGGGGCTGGCTCCAGGCCTTCCCCGGCTCGCCCACTTTGGTGGGCGGGCCAGGGAATGCTCGGGGAGGCATTTAAATGCTTCCCTACTTCTTCTAGGGCCTTCCCCGGCTCACCTGTCTTGGCAGGTGGGCCAGGGA
The DNA here is from genome assembly GCA_029375565.1 of Gekko gecko. Lineage (NCBI taxonomy): Eukaryota > Metazoa > Chordata > Lepidosauria > Squamata > Gekkonidae > Gekko > Gekko gecko. Next base: position 145,970,434 of record JAPDNY010000006.1, read on the forward strand.
AGGCAGTGAAGGCTGGCTCCAGGGCTTCCCTGGCTTGCCCACTTTGTTGGTTGGGCTGGGGAAGGCATGGGGAGGCATTTAAATGCTTCCCTGCTTCTTCTAGGGCCTTCCCCGGCTCACCTGCCTTGGTGGGTGGGCCAGGGAAGGTGGTGGGGGCTGGTTCTAGGCCTTGCCTGGCTCACCCACTCTGGTGGGCAGGCCAGGGAAGCAAGGGGCCAGCTAGCTCGGGGGGCAGCTGGCTCCCATCACTGAAAGGAAGGCAAATTGCTTTCTCTTCAATGAAAGTAGTGTGCCTCTTTTGCAGAGCAACTCTAGGGGGGTTTAAACTTTAAAACTCTCTGGAGTCATGCTGCAGAGGCGGCACACTCCCTTCATTGAAGGGAAGGCAATTTGACTTCCCTTCACTGATGGGACCCCCCCCCTTCAAGGGGGATTATTATACCCTATGGGGACAGTCCCCATAGGGTATAATTGAGCCAAATAAATTTGGCTAGTCTGATAATCCCTGAACCCCAGTGTCATACTGATATCATACTGATACCGGGATTCGGGAATATTGGTAAATACCGATTTTTGGGGGGTTTGGTAGATCCGAACCCAAAAAATTCTGAATTTTTTTGGGTGCACACCCCTATTTGTGAGAGAACAGCTCTGAAAGAACTTATGACTGACCCAAGGTTACACCAGCAGCTGCATGTGGAGAAGTGGGGAATCAAACCTGGTTCTCCCAGATTAGAGTCTGCACTCCTAACCACTACACCAAACTGGCTCTGAAGCAATATAAAGCCACAGAGAAGCCTGGGAATCTTTGTCTGGTCTGCAGTTCTCAGTTCTGATTTGCTTCTCCCTACTGCTTCTTTGATTTTTGGCTGTTGCTTCTATTGTGATCTTGACTCTTGGCTTGTAATCTGGCACCAATTTAACTTCTGCTGTTTGTGGGACTCTGACCTGTTGATTTCCCTGTGACCTTGGTTCATAATTATGTGGAAATCTCAAGCAGGGGAGAAATAATCTTTCTCATGATTATCATATTTCTTGTCTTCCCCTGTACAGCTGCTCATTCCCTCCATTTAAACCATCTTCTGCTGCCTCCTCCCTTCACATCTTACTTGTATCTCTATTTACTGTTTTGTGCTCATTTTGTCTTCCTGACCTCTCCACTTGTCCTGCACTGATCTTTGCCTGGCAGGAATAAATGTAATTAATGATGTGGGGCAGCAGCTAATAATTCTATTATTGGTAAGGGTATGAGAAGAGCTATGCTGAGTCAGACCAAGGATGTATTGAGTCCAATGTTCTGTTTCAAATACCAAACAGACAGATCCCTCTGAAAGGGCTTCTGAGAGTCACTGAAGGATTTCAGGTGAAGATTCTCTCTAAACCCATTCTTGTACCACCTAGACCAACTGAATCATCCTATGAAACAAAGTTGCATGAATAGGTCAAAAATTATTCTTATTATGTGCACCATGCATCCCCTTATTTTATTCCTCAAATTTATAGGAGCTTCATGAAAATCAGGGAAGTGTTCCTGCTACTTCCCATTTTATCTTGACGGCAACCCTGTGAGGTAGATTAGGCTGAAACATTGTGCCTACCTCAAGATAGTGTTTTCCTTTCTCCTTTCCTGCTCAGCTGTTTGGTTGAAATGTCTCAGAGCCATCTAAATCACCATTGCTTTCTCCTCCCTGTGGCTTTCCATGGGGAGCAGAAAGCAAGGGTTTAAAAAGCCCTGCTTTCTGCTCCCCATGAAAAGCCTTGGGGAGCAAAAAAAAAAAAAAAAGGTTTAAATGATAGGGGGAAATTCCCTTCCTGGGAGATCTTCCCTCCCACCTTTCTGCTGGTGGAAGCAGAAAGGAGGGGGAGGATCTCCCTTCCCAGGGCTTACCATGGCCAGCAGAAAGGTGGAAGGGAAGTCCCTTCCTGGGATATCTTCCTCCCTTCTGCTGGCCACAGTGAGCTCTGGCCAGCAGAAAAGTGGGAGGGAAATCCTTTCCCAGGAGATTCCCCCCTTTCTGCTGGTCACTGTGTTTTTGAGTTGTCATCTGCAGTCCTTTTAAAGTTTAAAGGGATTGCAGAAGATAGCATGAAACAGCTGCACAGTGGGGAGCAGCTCCCCACTTTACAGTAGTTTTTCACACTGTTTTGCTGTCCCTTTAAAGTTTAAAGGGACTACACAAGACAGCCCCAAACACCTGAGCAATGGGGAGGAAGCTGCTCCCCATCACTCAGCTGTTTTTCAGGCTTTCTGCAAACTCCATTGAAAGGGACTACAGTCCCTTTCAATAGGGTTTGCAAGGCCACATAGTGCACAAACTGGTATGGATTGTAAACAAGCCTCTCAATTCAGTTCGGGGCTCGGTTCATGGTTCAGGCACGAATCACAAACCAAGCCACATTTTCCCAGTTTGTGCCCATCCCTATTCCTCTGTACAGAGAGGCTCCAATGAGCTCTTGTGGCTAAGGGGGACTGACTTGTGATGAAGTAACTCCCCAACCTACAGGCAACCTATGTGCAATTTACTGCTTTGGAAAAAGAGTGCTTGATCTCCATTCTTCCAGTGTCCAGAGGCTAGCCAAAACCTGCCTTCTCAGGCTTCCAAGTTAGCTGGAAATCTGTATGACCAACAGAGCTATGATTAGCTGCTGTAGATTTTCCGGGTTGTGTGGCCGTGGTCTTGGCATTGTAGGGCCTGACGTTTTGCCAGTAGCTGTGACTGGCATCCTCAGAGGTATAACACAGAAAGATGTAGTACTCTCTGTATCAAGGTGAGAAGAAATATGGTAGGCAGGTAATTTATATCTACTCAGGAAGGTGAGGTAGGGCTGAGTCATTATCTTGCAGGAGTTCCCCAGGCTATGAACATGCTGATTGAGGAGCTTTCTTTTGTCTATGGATTGTTTCCTGAGGAGGTTTCCTGTTTCCTGAGAAGGTTCTTTTGTATGTGGTGTTGAAATTCTAATCTTATCTGAAGTGCTATTGTTTTTCAGGACAGGAAACCAGGCCCTATTTATTTTTAAATTCTCTTCTTTCCTGATGAAATTGTGTTTATGTTTATGAATTTCAGTGGCTTCTCTGTGTAGTCTGACATGGTAATTGGAAGTGTTGCCAGCCTTTCAGCGTCTTGGAACAAAATACGGTGTCCTGTTTGAGTTAGGCTATGTTCAGCCATTGCTGATTTTTCAGGTTGGCCAAGTCTGCAGTGTCTTTCGTGTTCTTTTATTCTTGTCTGAATGCTACGCTGTGTGGTCCTGATGTAAACTTGTCCACAACTGCATGGTGTGCAGTATACTCCTGCAGGCATGAGGGGATCTCTTCTGTCTTTTGTGATTGTAGCATCTTTTGGAATTTTCTGGTGGGTCTGAATACTGTTTGTAGGTTGTGTTTTTTCTTAAGCTACAATTGCAATGGATTTCTTCATTTATTTATTTGCTTCATTTAGCCTGTCTTTGTTACTGAGACTCAAGACACATTACCATGCACAGAAAACAATTCAAACAGTTGGCATAAAACATCCAATGAAGCAATACAATAGGATTATAAAACTGGAAAAGAATGCAAGCAAAAATGACAAAACTCTAAGGCATGATATACCATAATGCAGAAAGTGGATTACAATGTTAGAACACAGTAAAAGCAAGGTGACACAACTACAAATGGGAGACTGGTGTGAAGTATATGTGAATTTCCTGTCAACCTAGGCACTCTCTTGAAGTTGGGAACCTCTTTCCAACTGTTGTCCTCCTAAGACAGGTTTCACTGCAAAGAGCTGGGTCCACTTACAAATGAACAGTAGCCAGAGAAGAAACTGTGAAATTTAAAGGAACTAAAGGATTTGGAAGACCCAGTTTTGGTAGGGAGGAGAACTTTAAAAAAGCTCTCTGTGTCCTCCTGCCAGTGACAATTGTGATGGGTTCTTGTTGTGTGTAGGGATAATATTTTATTTATTGAAATAGCCATAAGCCCTGGGTGTTCCTGGAGAAGAGAAACCTGAGATCTAGTATACTGAGGCTTTGGATCTACCAGATAAATGCTTCACCCATGTAAAATGTTGAGGTTTCCATTAACGTGTTTAACCTATTTTAAATTGTTTATGCTAGAAGCTATCATCACTCCTTGGGGCTATGACTTCCAGAAGTTAATTCTGTATTGTGTGAAGACATACAGGTACTAGGAAGAACACAAGCAGCAGAGCTGACTTCAAAGACTGGTTCCTTAGTTTAAGTGATTAAGATTCCTTAGCTCGGACCTTGAGTGTCTGTAACTCAAGAAGTGGAACTCAGCTAGTCTCCAAACAGTTCTCTTTATATGCGGCTCCTGGATACGTTAGATTTCAAAGATGTTGCACTTTTGAGCATCACCCAGAAAGGGCTATGGAATATTTCATTTTGGGAAGTATGATTGACAAGTTAAAGACAGACTGCTATTGGTATTTTTTTGGTGTGTGTATAAAATTCAACTGGGAGAAAATGAGATACCCAGGAAATACTATGCAAACAGCTAATGCACATAATAACTTCCCCTTGTACATAATGCAAGAGTCTTGCTAAATGTGTTTGCAATAGTAGGGATGGAATTAATTTTGAAACACCCTGTTGAAATGCCATTTACTGTGAATGGGCCATGTAGAGTTTTATGAAATAGCTTCTTGGAAGTCAGTAGATATATGCAACAATTAGTGCTTCTGAGTATGTGGTTGCTATCACAGGTTCTGCAAAAAACAACAACAACAAAACTGAAACATCTTTTGATGGGCCCAGAGCAGAGAAACACAAGAACGTCATTGCCATGGCAAGTGTCGAACACAAACGTGTTACTTATTTATGTCACACAAAATAGATTCTTACTCTAGAATTGTTTAACAGAAGGTTAAGGCACATACAAATTCAGTCATGCTCCAAAAAACATGAAATTGGAAGTTAAGGTTGTCACCTCAACTTCGGTGCAATATGAGCAGCACAGATGTACATTCTGAAATTTCATGCTTGGTTACCACTTGAGCTCCATGCAGCTACACTTCTCTTTGCTTTTAAAGATTTTTTTAAAACCCAAATTGGCATTGCAGTTACAGATGTTCCTTTCAATAGGCATTCCGTGTCATTAATTGTGACATGCAATCAAATGTTTATTAAATATTGATGTGGCAATGGTTCACGTTCAGTGTTGCACCCTGCAAGCTGCAGAGGGAGAGAATTAAAGCCAAAGAAGCAAGGAGAAATGTAGCTCTCCCTTCTGGACTGAGGTCTGCAGGGTGGGCCAGCAAGGCAAGAGTACAAAAGGGTTCACAGATGGTTACGTCCTTGGACAGCTCACTGGGGCTCAATACAGACAAACAAAGAATTTGGAGATCTAGGGGTTGTCAGGTCTTGAAGAAACTCACTCCCACCAACACTCTCTTGGAAGTGATTTGAGAGTTAAAGAGGTCTCAAGAGGTCTCAAGCATAGACGATCTGTGTCAGAACTGACTCCCTTGGTGCCAGTTCTCATATTATACATAATTGAAACACACACACCCATGACCAGTCCAATCATATCAATACATTCAGCCCGCCAAAATCTACTGTGCACCATTAGCCCTCCTCCAACACCTGCCAACATAGGGTTACATTATCTACTCAAGGACCAGCATGCATTCTTCCCATGGAAGGCAGGCCCTGCATAGACTCAGTTAAAAGCTTAGCATGACTCCCAGCAAAGCGCTTCCACACATGCCCCCTCACATACTCCCCCTCTCCCCAGCCAAAATGTGTCTCCAAGTTCCATCCCTCTCAGAATAATTCCTGGGAGGTAAAGGCCCTATTGTACTTTCAAGATCTATGTCTGGCATTCCACTTTGCTTAGTATCCTCCTGAATTGCTGATGGTTCCTTGGTCTTGGAGGATTAGGGAAGGGTTGCCTTCTTAGAAGGAGCAGGTGAAAGCATTTCAGTCCACTGGGAATTTTGCACCTCAAGGTGAATCTCACACTGTGTAGGAGCTTTCTAAGGGACTTCCTAGTTCCAAGCCTCCCTCTTTTCAGTGTGTTCAGACTCTGATAGTGATGGGTTAGAATCCTGGGCCACAACAATAAATATATGGAGCCTTAGCTTGCTCTTTCCTTCCTTCCTTCCTTCCTTCCTTCCTTCCTTCCTTCCTTCCTTCCTTCCTTCCATGTGAGCGACCATGTACATACACCGTCTTATTTTAAACTGATATGTTTTTTAATTTTTGTAATGTCACTTTTTTTGGGGGGAAAGGGCAGTCACTGAATTACATGAGCCTACAGTAAAATGTATTTTTTTCCTCAACCTTTTGAAAAAGTGTAACAGCCCAACTGCAGATCAATACAGCTTCAAAACATAAACTCGTTCAAAATTAACCCCACAATACAGCTATTTTTTTCCTGAGACAGAATTTTGAAGCTGCTTATTTTTTATTTTGCACATTTTTTTGCTCTTGTACCATTGAAAATTTTTGCAGCAAACAGGAAAAAATACTGCCTTTAAAAATAAATCCTTTGCCCTGGGCTTATTTGGATGGCCTTGCCCCAAGGCAATGTCTCCCAAATTTAGTGTCCCATCTGCCATAGGGGAAGGATAATCACCTACCTTAAATATTGTTCTAGAATTTCCCTACCTTGAGCCTTATGGTTAGATAGTAACAAACTTTTTGTGAGCAATTTTGCCAGCATTTTTTTTTAAAGCCTTCCGTTTGCATGATCTGACTCACCTCAAATTTTCCAGGGTCCCTGGTTTCAAGGATTCTGCCATAGCAGTGGTAAAGGTGCCAGAAAGACAGGCTTCCATAGAGACCTCGCTGCCGTGACCACCACAGTTGTAGGAGAGTTAGTGAGAAGCTGAAGAGGGAGGGATACTTCTCTAGCTTGGGAAGTAGTCTAAATTGGAGAAGATATTCCACAGCTGTAACACTCTCCTGGAATTGAAGGCAATTGTTATGAGCCTGGTAGTGATGAACTTCACTGGCACCAGCATGTATTATTACATTGGAAAGATTATGCCTTTATTTTTCTTTAGATCTTCCCTTAGCAGCATAATTTAATTTATTATTTATACAGTAATAATAATATAATATGAACTTTGAGTCCATCGCATCTTGTTGACCCTTCCTTTTCACAGAGGAACTTTATTTGGAACTGTGGAATTCGTCTCCATTATCAGCTTCATCCTGTGATTTAATAAAGGAGATGTTGCTTGGTTATTGACAGTGCAAACCAATTTTCAGATGTTGCTGCTACTATCAGCAGGGTGTAATAGAAGCTCATTACAGTTCAGAAGGCTGATTTAATTACATTTTTTCCCGCCAGGAAGTTACCCTGTCTCTGCATGCAAAAAATGCTCATCTACATATATTTGGGCACTGTGTTATCTATAGTGAATTCATCAAAGTGATAGAAAAAGTTGCAGACTCCACTGTCAAGTAAAGTGGTTACCAATAAACTAGTGATATGGGCTCTGCATGTGAATCCTGGCATGCCCACTTGTTCAAATTATTCCCTTGAAAACATGTGGCAGAAGAAAGTGTGTGTGTACCAGAATATGATCTTTAGGCTGGGTAATCATCTGAAATGGCTTTCTGACATCAGATTTTATAAATGTAACACAAAGTTGAGGGACCAGGACTTGTTCTGCGATGAATATTTTCTCTACCCCGCCCCCATTTCTAACACTCAGGAAATAAATCACAAACAATTAAACCATGTTTACAACTAGCAACATTCATTGCCATTATCATAATCTATGTACACTGCAAAGGTTTGATATCAGATGGTCAATAAAACTAGCTCATGTTATTTTAGATTTTTTTCCATGGCCTGTACTGGCATTGTAGTGATAGAACTCTTGTGAGGGATTGATTTCACAGGGAAATTTATCTAGGCTGTTAGTGGTTTATTAGGAAGATCAAGATAACAAGTGCTGCATTATTGATCAAACCCAGAGGGGGACATTCCCCTTATTTCTTCTTCCCAATGAAATCTTGTAATTATGTTTTTTCCCATGCTTTTCAGTCTTTTCTGCCTGTCTAGAAAGGATCAATTTGGAGGTAGACTAATGAAGTAAGTGTAAGAAATGTCAATCAAAGCTGCCTGCCAGCAGGTAGAAAAAGGTAAAAACAGGAGGAGAGAGAAGGTTTAGGGGAAAGGAATGTTTTCCTAATGTTAAATTTGCAGATGATACTAAATTGAGAGGGGTAGCAAATACAGTAGAAGACAGAGTCAGGATACAGGATGATCTTGACAGGCTGGAAAATTAGGCTAGAACAAATAAAATTAATTTCAATGGAAATAAATGTAAAGTTTCAGAGAATAATTTTGTATTTTGTTCCACCTCAAGTTTGTTAGACAACATCGCCAAGCTTTCCTGGGTTTTGCAATGACCTTCAGGATTTCTCCCCCACTCCCTAGCCTATATCATCTTGTTGCCTGCTACAGCAGCTTCTTAGAGTCATTTGCCAAGCTCTCTCCCCTCTCTTGTAAGCCCATCCTTGTGGTTCAGTGTGACAGATGTTTTGTAGTAGCAGCCATGCCCTGATGGCAGCTGGCTTCACCTTTCCAGGGCAAGAAATCATGGCACAGGATGAAAAATAATAATACTGCTGAAATGTGCGCATCCTTTATATCAGTAAAGTTTATAACAAAGTAATGTACATATATATGTGTGTATGTGTGTGCATACTCTCCCCTCCAAGAGCTAGTTGTTAAACATTTAGGAACATAAGAGCATAAGATAAGCTTCCTGTGTCTCCTGCTCCTGTGGGGTAAGTGGTGTCTATTTCTCTTGAACCCTTTTTTCCACCTTAAATGAAATAATCTTGTACATCACAAGATCTTCTTCAATTTGATTTTCTTCAAATTACAAGAATTGTTTCCGACCAGCTTTCTTCAGAGATGACATGGCAACATACAGGCCCGTAGTCACAGTGGGGCATTTAGGGGCAGTTCCCCCTCACTTGTGGCCTATGCCCCACAACTCCCCCTGCCCCTGCCCATACCTACTGGCCACACTCATTTGCTTCTGCCACTACAGGAGAAGGTAAACCAGCTGGCCAGTGCAATTAATATTTGGCATGTCTGCACTCTCTGCTACAGTAGTGGGTAGGCAAGGCCTGCCTCTGCTGTAGCACAGAGCACATACTTGCCAAGTTGGGAGCAAGCAATGAAGTGGCTAAGTTTGCAGATGACACTAAATTGTTCACGCTATGGGAACCGGGGAGTATTATGAGGCCCCCCAGAGGGATCTGTTGAAGCTGGGCAAGTGGGCGTCAACATGGTAAATGAAGTTCAATGTGGCAAGCACAAAGTAATGCATATTAGAACAAAAAATCCTAACTATAAATATATGTTGATGGTGTCCGAACTGGTGGAGACTGACCGGGAGAGAGCTTGTAGTCATGGTAGATAACTCACTGAAAATGTCAACTCAATGTGCAATGGCAATAAAGAAGGCAAATGCTATACTAGGGATTATTAGGAAGGGAACTGAAAACAAATCAGCCAGTATCATAATGCCCCTGTATAAATCCATGGTGCAGCCTCATTTAGAATACTCTGTACAGTTCTGGTTACCACACCTCAAAAAAGATATTATGGCATTGGAAAAAGTGCAGAAAAAGGCAACTAAAATGGTTAAGGGGATGGAGCACTTTTCCTATGAAGAAAGGTTAAAGAGGTTAGGAGTCTTTAGTTTGGAGAAATGATGACTGAGGGGGTGACATGACAGAGGTTTGCAAAATAATTCATGGGATAGAGAAGGTAGAGAAAGAAGTACTTTTCTCCCTTTCTCACAATACAAGAACTCATGGGCACTCAATGAAATTAATGAGCAGTAGGTTTAGAACAGATAAAAGGAAGTACTTCATCCGAAAAGTGATTAACAAGTGGAATTTACTGCCACAGGAAGTGGTGGCAGATACAAGCATAGACAGCTTCAAGAGGGGATTAGATAAATATATGAAGCAGAGGTCAATCAGTGGCTATTAGCCACAAGGTATAGATGGAACACTATGGGGCAGTAGTGCTCTGTATTCTTGGTGCTTGAGGGGCAACAGTGGAAGGGCTTCTGGAATTCTGCCTCCGCTGGTGGATCTACTTATGGCACCTGGTTTTTGGCCACTGTGTGACGCAGAGTGTTGGACTGGAAGGGCCACTGACCTGATCCAACATGGCTTCTCTTACGTTCTTATGTTCTCTTTATTACCATAACCTTGTAGAAACCTCAGAATGAATTCTTTTAAACCAGAGGTGTCAAACATGTGGCCCGTGGGCCAGATCAGCCCCTTGGAGGGCTACAATCTGCCCCCCAAGGCCCTGGCTGTTTTCTGCTTCCTTTTCCAGTTCTGCTGCTGCTGCCATGTCACAGCTTGCTTTACCAGATTCTCTCAATCGCACAGGAGAGATAGCCTCTGCTGTGCAATTGAGAGAGTCTGGCAAAGCACGGGCTGAGGCTCCTACCCCACCTCCCAGGGGGAGACAAAGAGAAGCCTTTCTTTCTTTCTACTGGCTGAGGCTCCTCCCTGGAGGGAGGGAGGGAATAAACAAGGGAGAGCTTGGTTTGCTGTGCTGCCTCAATTGCATGGGAGAAATACCAACACCTTTAAGACCAACAAAGTTTTGTTCAAGGTATGAGTTTTTGTGTGCCGTGCTACAGTGTGTGTGTATTCTGTTGGGCTTCTTATACTATGTGTGTGTGTTTTGTTGGGCTCTTTATGCCAGGGGTCTCCTGGGTGCAGCTACCCCTTTTTATTGTATTCATGCCCCATGAGCCAGTCTTTCTCAATAAGAAATCAATGTCAACTATTTTAGAGGAGGAATACCAACAAGCCAGTGAGATAGATTAGGCTGAGAGTGTGTGGCCAGATCAAGTTCACCCAGCACATTTCCTTTGTAGTTATTTCTCTGGGGAAGAGTATAGTTTTGTAGACAAACACATGGCCTTCAGTCTGTGTCAGGATGCCTTCTCATGTTTTTAACCACACATGAAGCAACGTATGTACAAAAGCCCACGATGCCCAGCCATTTCATGTTTTCCCCTTGGTCCTAGGCTCAGAACACTGAGCAAGAGATTTCTGTAATGAATGCCAATAAATCAGAAGTAGGTTTGCAGCTTACAGATACACACCTGAACAGCATACACAAGATTTCTACAGCACAGACATTTTGATACAATAATTCAGAGCAAGAGGTGTCACTTATCAGAGACTGTTAAAAAGACAAAATATTGCAAGAGTGCTTGTGTTTTAAACATGTTTTGCTTAAAGTTTAAAACATCTTTAATTGTGCTTTTCTGTGTCCTTTATAAAGTTTATATCTCGACTTCCAGTTTTGATGACTTACTGGATGAGTGCACTCCATCGTGCTCTGATGTGAGCGCCCCATAATCTTGGCAGATGGGAGGGGTCCCAGATGATTCTGGGTCCCCCCAGAGCCCTTGGAGGGCTTGTAGCCTGGGGCATGAGGAATGCCTCTTCTGAGGTGATGGCCAAGGAACTGAGGCTCCTCTTTGCCCTGATAGGTCCTGCCACCACGAGACCAGTATGGAGGCAGAGGCACATGCTGGACTGAGCAACCAAGTGATCCAGCGCTTTGATATCCTCCCTACCTTTTGAATTAACCCGTGGAATGATCTGTGAGTGTGAACTTCCTTCTAACCAATCAAGTATTCAAGCAGATAACCAGTCCAAAGCCCCATGCTGTTGTGGAGAAGGGGGGAGGAGTCACCCCCCCCTGGAAAAAGCTATGGTGTATGAGTGACTGCGAGGGGCAGAGTGACAGTTTTGATTGGAAAAGCATTAATTAGTTGAGTATCATGCAGAATAGTACAAAGTGTATAGAATTAACAGACTTTCAAAGGATTAAACGAACTTTCTTCTGTGTAAACAATGTCACTGCGAGGAGATAAAATGGCGGTTAGGAAGAAACCTTCTCCAGGAACTGCCAGCAGAGCGATGTTGACTCTTAGACCAGAAGTAACCACTGACTTTCCTAACACGTTGGCTACAACTCTACGCCCTCTGCTGGACCAGATGACTAACCTCAACAGCAATTTTGATGCTCTCAAGAAGCAGCTGAAAGAAACTACTACAAAAACAGAGGAAACAGTTATGACACATAAAAAAAGTTGATGCTAAGGCAAATTTGATCAATCAGAGACTGGTGGTTGTGGAAAAAGAGAGGATTTCCAACAAGGAGCAGTTGTTACAGCTACAAATGGAAAAATCATTATATGTCCTGAGGTTTCAGGGTATCCCAGAGCAGAAAGGGGAGAACTTAAAAAAGAGATTTTAAGTGAAGCTTTGGCACCAGTGGCAGATCTTAAAGCGGAATCTTCAACAGAAAGTGACATGGACATGGTCTATCGAACCTATCCAGACTTCATTAAGAAAAATAAACTGCTCAGTGAAGTATTTGTTAAGTTCTCCAAGAGATCAACAAGAGACACAATCTTGAAAGTGACCAATGGGATAACCCTGAAAATCGAAGGTGAAGAGATGAGAGTTTTAAAAGACATTCCATTTGAGATCAGGAAATGTAGGAAACAGTACAAAAATATAACAACTTTTCTATAGCAAAATTCCACCCCCTTCAGCTGGATATTTCCAGAAGGACTTATCTTCAACTACAAAGAGAAAAAAGGGAAGATTGACTCTGTTTCAAAACCAAATGCATTCCTGGAGCAACATCAAACAATAGCGAAAGTAAAAGGGAAAGCTGAGGATAACAACAAAACAGAAGAAAACAGCAAACATGGATTGGGAATCAGTGGAATACTCCAGGCAGTCCCTCAGAAGATTCTGAATCTGAAAAAGGAGCAGAAGCTCCTAAACTCCACAAAGTTAAATAGAACTATGATAAAAACAAGTGCAGGAGATAAAAATGTGTTGTGTAGTTTAATATTGAAAGCCTTATTTTCTTTTTATATATAAGAAACTAGGATGCACCTATTCTGGCTAATCATACTTGTATTACTTTGATCTTGAAATAATAATCAGTAACATTCTTTTTTCAACTTCTTAATTGTGGGAAGACCATCAAGATATTGATACAATTAATATATTATGATCCTTGCTTTAGCTTTGTATTTTAGTTTAGTTTTTCCTTTTTCCTTATCCTTTGTAGTTGGTGTAGTGAAAAATGCAATAAAAAAGTTATAAAAAAATAAAAATAAAGTTTATATCTCTGCTACTTGGCATTACATTTTATGACACACATGGCCCAGCCCAACAAGGTCTCATTTATGTCAGACCTGGCCCTCATAACGAATGAGTTTGACACCCCTGTTTTAAACTATATTTTAAGACTGATTCAAAAATGATAAGTGAAAACAGAATCAAGTCAAATTTCATTACAGAAAATGATTCCAGCAGAGGACATAAAAGGAGAGACCAGTAAGCATCCAGCTGAAGACTTCTTTAGTGCTCACACTGCCCTATTATATTGTTACGCATGCCTATGCCTGTTCTTCTCCATCTCTAAAGTGCATCTGCCAAAAGCAAAGCAATACAGCCCCATGAGCCCCCACACAAGAGACAGTACTGACCAGAGATTCTTATTTAAGCCCTTTCCAGCGATCTGCTGTTGCCAAACAATTGTAATATGGGAGATCTCCAGGCTCCAGCTGAAGGCTGGCAACCCTAGCAGAAGCAGACCATCTGCTTTGTAAACAAAGGCATCTCAGATTCAATTTTTGACGAGCAAGACATCCCAGATCCAGTCCTCATCACCTCTAGTTATGGCAGAAGGGAAAACTCCTGAGGAACCCCCCTCCCCCCAAGACTGCCTGCCAGACAGAGGGGAACAGGCTGGCCTAGGGTTGATCTAGCTGATCTCTGTAGTTTGGAGATGAACTGTAATTCCAGGGGATCCCCAGGTCCCAGTTTCTCTAATTCCTCCTCTCTCCTTTACATCCCCTTGACCTGGTTCCTGATATGAATTATAAGGATGATAATAATGGAATGGTGGGACTTCACCTGCTTGCTCTTCTGTCATTGACAGTCTGCTGGAGAGCTGTGCTTATATCATGCTTTATCACTGACAAACCAGGAGGAGGGAGGAGTGGAGGAAATACTGGAGATGGGGGAATGGAGTCTGCCTGAACTAAGAGAGTTAATAAAATCATATGTGTAAGTCTTCAAGCCACACAGAGTATTCCATGCCAGGAGGTCCCTCCAGAGACCTTGTTGAAAGACCATAGGTAGATCTGAGCAGAAATGGTGGTGATGGGGGGGGATGCTGAAGATTGTATGGTGTGGGAGCTAAAGGCAAGCTCTTCGCCAGACTCCAAGCAGCGATGCAGGCAAAGCCCTCCCATGCAAAGAATCTTGAACCCTGCAAAGAGCCATGTGCACTTACTCAGGAGTAAGCCCCATTGAACTGGTGTGTGTGTGTGGCTAGGGTTGCCAACTCTGTGCAGCACCTTGTATGCATGCCTCTGACTCTCTCTGGGGGAAGGGCTGGGATGCTTTTCCATTCAGGCCAACCATGGGGTGTCAGTCTAGGGCAGGGAAAGAACAAGAGAGAACAGAAGCAACCAGGCCTGAGCACTCACCAGTGGCTGCAGGGCAGGCCACGATGAGATGCTCCTTGCAGCCCCTCATCCTTCATGTTGCCCCGGGTTTAAAAATGCACCACCAAGTAGAGCCGCCAACAGGTACCAAACCCTGCTGAAGGCTATCTGTACCCCTACCTCAATGCATCCCCAATCCCCTCTCTCCAGAAGCCCGCTGGTGGAGGCGAGAGAGTGCACAATAGAGCACGACAAGGAGACTCCTCCTTCTGCCCTGCCTCACTTGCAGGCAGGCTGAGTCTGTCTCCTTCTCCCCTCAACCCTCCTTATCTGCCAGCTTTCAAATGGCTCTCTAGAAGGCCAGGAAGGAGAGAGGCAAGCACACTGCCTTCACCTGCCCCATGCCCAGTTTGCCCACCACCTGCTAGTCATGCTCAGCAAAATATCTGTGTGCTAAGGGGCCAAAACTTGTGCACGAGCACACAGCAACACACTTTAGCAGGAACACTGGTCATGTCACACCTCTGTGCTCTCATATTCCGTCAACCTAGTTGCCAGAACACCAGGTATCTTATTATACTATTTCTGTACTCCTGTTACCTTTGGGCAGTCTGCTCTGGAAGTGCAGACAAGAATTTAGTGGCTGTTCCTCCCACTGTGAAGGTCAGTGTTCTAAATGTCATTATAGAAGACTAGGAATAAGGCCCATTGTGGAAATAAATACAACGGGCTCTAGAAAGATGCTCTGGGAGAGTGCCCTGGCTTTGGGCACTCAGTGACAATTTGCTGTGGCAATCTCAGCAGGGTATAATGACAGAGTCCACCATTTTCTCCAGAGGAACTGATCTTTGCTACCTGAAGAGCAGTAGCAATTTTGAGTGATCTCCAGCCCACCCCCAAGATTGGTAACAGTGGTTCCCCAGAAGGGAGTGGCTGGTTTGGAGGGTGGAGTCTATGGCATTGTACCTGTCTGAGGTCCCACCCCTCCTCAACACTCACCCTCTCCAGGTTCGACCCCTCCAATCTCCAGGAATTTCCCAACCTGGAGTTGATAACCCTATCTCCCTCCCAGCCAACCATCAACCTACCTTTAGTTTTCCATCTCCTCCCCCCTCCCTCCTACAGAGCAGTTGTAATTTTGAGTGATCTCCAGCCCCCACCTGGAGATTGGCAACAATGGTTCCCCATCAGGGAATGGCTGGATTGGAGGGTGGAGTCTATGGCATCGTACCTGTCTGAGGTGCTACCTCTCCTCAAACCTCACCCTCTCCAGGCTCCATCCCTCAAATCTCCAGGAATTGCCCACCTGGAGTTGGCAACCTGATCAGGACTGGGCCCAATGAGTTTTCTCCCAAAGGCCAACATAGGTGTGGAAAGGGCCTTTTACTGACAGAGGAGAAAGTACAGGTGCCAACTTTGATTAGAGAAATACCTGGAGATTTGGGGGGGGGGTGGATCCTGTGGAGGGCAGCATTTGGGGTGTGCGTGGAAGGACTCAGCAGGGTATAATGCCATAGAGTCTACCCTCCACAGCAACCATTTTCTCCCGGGGAACTGATCTCTGTCATCTGGAGGTCAATTGTAACAGTGGGAGATCTCCAGGTCCCACCTGGAGATTGGCAGCCCTAGGGGAATGTCAGCCACACAGCGGGGAGTTGAAGAAAATGGTCTGATGGTTGCTGGCCCACCTCATTAGCCAGCCAGCCATGCTGAAGCTAAGCAGGAGAAAGAGCCTTTTTCCATTTATTCTGACAGGAAAGTGGCCGTTGGGGAGGGGCTTATGGACAGGGGAGGGGGTTATGCTGAAAGTCCTTTGTTTTTTACTCACAAAACCAAGCTTGGTTGCCTACCGACAGCCACTGAGGGGACAGTCCCTCACAGGAGTCAAGAGAACTGTCTTCCTCAGGAGAGAGAGCTGGTCTGCCAGGGGGAGTGGGTGGGGAAGAGGAGCAGACCCAGCACCCGGCCAATGGCATGTGAGTACTCTTGAGTGGCGGCTGATGGGCCAATGGCTGAGGGAGAGCATTTTACAGCCAATGGGAGCACATGGAATCTTATGAAACCAAAAGATAAATATTATAAGGAGAGATGTAACATGTGTATATTGACCAGGGAGGTCTCTACCCACCCTTCTACTAACAGACTCTACCCAAATGCCATCTAAATGCAGTTAGTTCATAATGTTGGGGGAAATAGGCAGAAATACTTAGATATTCAGAGTTTGCAATGGATCTTTGCTTCACTGGAGAGGAGGCATTTCTTTCTGAGTAAAAATCTTTATTTCTAAGGGGAAAGGGTACACAGGAAAGCTACAAAATAACAGAGATATCTAGAACTACATCTTCACATCTTTACAGCTACAAACAGACAGACCACATGGTCACACAACAATGGAGATTCCCTTCTTCTTGACCTCTAGAAGGAAATCACCTGATTGCATTAACCAATCAATGTTACAAAACAGACTTCAGTTTTCCCAGGCTGTCTTTCCATTGGCTCTGTGCCAGGTTTCCTTCCAGGTCAGGCTAAACAATAGCACACAAGGTAAACAACAGATTAACCCTATAATGACTGGATCTTAGACCTTACACCTCACACATATTTCCAACACATAAGAGACATCAGGAGAAAAGGATAAAAAATAACTTTTATTCACTGCAAGGGGTAGAATAAATACAATGATTTAGGAATGAAGTTTAAAAGTATTTATAGGTAACAAACAGCTTCTGCTGGGCTCGTTAGGTTAGTTACAATGTTTTAGTTGCCAGATTTTGGGTGCACAGGACCGCTAAAAGCCAAGTTTGTATTCTTGCAGTGAATACTGGATTTCCCTCAAAATCAGGACTCTCAAAGTGCAAATGTTAGTTCCTCCCAGAAATCATATATGAGGAACACACATATTGAATGGGGGATACACTTCTGGGTAGCAGTGTGTGTGAACAAGATCTTGTGGTATGGATGGACCATAAATTAAATATGAGCAGCCAGTGTGATGCAGTGACAAAAAAGGCTAATGCAATCTTGGGGTGTATCAGCAGAGGCATAATATCCAAATCGCAAGAGGTCATAGTCCTGCTGTATACTGCATTGGTCAGGCTGCATCCTGAAGTATTGTGTGCAGTTCTGCAGGCCTCACTTCAAAAAGGATGTGAACAGAATGGAGCAGGTGCAGAGGAGAGTGACGAGGATGATCAGGGTCCTAGAAACCAAGCCCTACGAGGAAAGGCTGAGGGACTCAGGAATGTTCAGTCTGGAGAAGAGGAGGCTGAGGCGGGACATGATTGCTCTCTTGAAGTATTTGAAGGGCTGCCACTTAGAGGAGGGCAGGGAGCTGTTCCTGTTGGCAGCAGAGGATAGGACTCACAATAATGGGTTTAAATTAAAGGTAGGAAGGTTCCGGCTGGATCTTAGGAAAAACTTCTTTACAGTAAGAGTTGTTCAACACGAGAATCAGCTACCTAGGGAGGTGGTGAGCTCCCCCTCACTGGCAGTCGTTAAACAGCAGTTGGACAAACGCTTGTCAGGGATGCCTTAGGCTGATTCTGCATTGAGCAGGGGGTTGGACTAGATGGCCTGCATGACCCCTTCCAACCCTGTGATCCTATGATTCTATGCTCTTTAGCCAGTTCCTGTCAGAAACTGAGCCCTGAGACAACTATTGTCTCCTTCTAAAGCATGCACTATGCTTAGGCTGCTTTCTCACAAAAGACAGACTCTGAGGTCTGTACAGTCTCCTGAGAAAGAATTTTTCAGCCTACCCCTCTAAATGCACATCTCTAATATTCACTGTTTCAGACTCTGAGAGACCATCCCTCAAGTCTTACTTTTTGAAGGCTCAGATCTTATCTCATCTGGGCTGACCACATAACAGCTTTTCCTCCCTCCCTCACCCTTTCCATCTGGCTTCTTCAGCCAACCAGGGCCCTGATTGGCTGTTAGTTGCTCTGCCTGCACATCAAAGAGGCATACGGGGGAATGACAGCAAAGGGCAGGACCTTTCCCCATCTATCCCACCTGCCTAGCAGCAAGCAGATTCTGACTGTCCCCAGGGTCCTCTGGTGCCTCCTTTTTATACTCAAGTCAGTCACTTCTGTATTGAAAAATTGAGTCCCTTCATGTTCAGGTCAATTCTTTCCTGGGTTGGGCCAGGAGCTGCCTCTTGCTTCCCTGGGGCTACAGCACATGTTGGGCTCATGCATGCTTGTTGACTTTTGTTAATATAATCCAGAAAATCCACTCTCTTTCCTATCTTTTTATCCCTACAGTGGTTACTTACTAGATAAGATCTTAAATTTTCTTTCTGGTCTGTAACATTTGCAGCACAGTCCTCAAAAGGATGTAATTTAGGAGGCTGATAGGATTGCACTGCCATCATTGTTCCATTTGTCACAACCATTTAGTCCTTTTCCCTCACTGAAGTAAATGCTTATTCTTCCACCCAAGAACCCTCCTCTGCATCTTTTCCTTCTCCCACTGTTGTCCTTCTTTGGGGGAATTTTAGATTATAATCTCCTCAGGTCAAAGACAGAGAGAAAGCAAGAAGACATAAAAGGCATAGTTAAAAGAAAAAAAAAACCCTGTGCTTGATATTTTTGAGTTTGCCACTTACTATCTTAATATCTCTGTATGCTGAGGTTTCGCAGTGTCTGCCCATGATCCTAACAAACTTTGTGATCAGTTCTTCTTCTGATCCCTTTGCATGTAGATGCAACTGAATGTGCAGGCAGAAAAACCAGTCACTGTAGTCAGTGCTGGTCACTGAAAGGTTGCATCTGATTGTGTACCCTCAAAGAAGTGACAGAATGATTCTGCACTTGACAGGTTGGTCAGCATAGTGACCTGGCACATTCATGTTCTCTGATTATTTAGTTAGTTCATGGACTGTGTAAGGGTAAAAGTGGCCATTGACTGCAACATGTGTGCTATTTATTTCGGAGGCACAGCCTGGCCCTGCAACATTGCACAGGTGCAAAGCTATCTGACATGGTGATATGAATTTTGACAGACAGTTTTGCAGCAATCCAATCAGGTGTTCACCTTGCAGATAAGCACAGCATTTCAACAGAAGTAAATAAGCCTTTCAGTTTTGTACATGTTGAAACCCTCAGTACACTTGAAGCAAAGTTTACCGTGGCTTGCAGTTCATTTGCATCTCTCTCTATCCCATTTTACTGATGTGCACGTGCACAGCGGTATAATACAGGAGTCTTAATGGGATTGTCCATGTGGGAGCAGTTGTTTTTTGTGCTGTGTTTTAATGATGCAAAAGGTCTACTACAACTCTGCCTCAGGGCAGACGAAACAGTAGGGAACTGGCTATTGGCTGTGAGGCATTTGTGAGCTACTTCGCAGATAAGATCATGACACTCTGCCAGGACCTTCCGACCACAATTGAGACATAAAGGAACTGGAAGCCCCTTGTCTGTCTTCTGGTCCAGCACTGGACTACTTCAATTGACTCGCCCAGGAGGATCCTTGATCCATGCCCTTCCTGGCTAGTGAAATCTTGCAGGGAGAGCATTCGGGCCCCTCTGGAAGAAATCATCAACTTGTCCCTTTCTACTGGGACTTTTTCCCGAGGCTTTAAAGGAGGCAGTAGTTCATCCACTCTTGAAAAAGCCATCATTGGACCCAATGGTCCTGACCAACTACTGCACAGTGTCAAATTTACCATTCCTGGTAAGGTGGTTCAGAGAGCAGTGGCCAAACAACTCCAGGCCTTCCTGGATGATGCTTCCATCCTTGATCCTTTCCAGTCTGGCTTCCGCCCTGGCCATGGGATGGAGATGGCTCTGGTCGCCCTTACAGATGACCTCCATAGACATCTGGATTGAGGCAGGTTAGTGCTACTGTTGTTCTTAGATTTAATGGCAGCATTTGGTATGGTCAATTACGATCTTCTGACTTACTGCCTCGCCAATGTAGGAGTTCAGGGGACTGCCTTGAAATGTTTTTCTTCCTTTCTCCATGGTTGGGGACAGAGGGTGATGCTGGGCGAGAGGTTCTCCCTGCGGTACCCCCTAGAATGTGGAGTGCTGCAGGGGTGATCCTCTCGCCAATGTTATTTAACATCTATATGCACCCCCTCGCCCAGTTAGTCTGGAGTTATGGGTTGGGTTGCCATCAGTATGCTGATGACACTCAGCTCTACCTGTTAATGGACAGTCACCCATCCTCCGTTCCTACATAAGAACATAAGAGAAGCCAATGTTGAATCAGGCCAATGGCCCATCTAGTCCAACACTCTGTCACACAGCGGCCAAAATATACCAGGTGCCATCAGGAGGTCCAGCAGTGGGGCCAGGGCACCAGAAGCCCTCCCACTGCTACCCCCTCCAGCACTAAGAATAGAGTGCATCACCTGCCCCAGACTGAGAGTTCCCATCTATACCCTGTGGCTAATAGCCACTGATGGACTTCTGCTCCATATGTTTATCTAATTCCCTCTTGAAACTGTCCATGCTTGTAGCTGCCACCACCTCCTGTGGCAGTGAATTCCATATGTTAATCACTCTTTGGGTGAAGAAGTACTTCCTTTTATCTGTTCTAACCTGACTGCTCAGCAATTTCATGGAGTGCCCACGAGTTCTTGTATTGTGAGAAAGGGAGAAAAGTACTTCTTTCTCAGCCTGCTCAATTTCTCAAAACCTGTTCCTGGAAATCTTGCTGAGGCTTTGAACACTGCGGCTGGATGGCTGCGGCAGAGTCAATTGTAGTTAAAGTCATCAAAGACAGAGATCCTGTACCTGT
The DNA here is from genome assembly GCA_029375565.1 of Gekko gecko. Lineage (NCBI taxonomy): Eukaryota > Metazoa > Chordata > Lepidosauria > Squamata > Gekkonidae > Gekko > Gekko gecko. Next base: position 145,991,682 of record JAPDNY010000006.1, read on the forward strand.
GTTGTGGGGGTAGGGACGTGGGCACCAGTCTTCCCACACTGGAAGGAATACCTTTGGTGCTGGCCCAGTCAGTGAAGAGCCCAGAAGTAACACTGGATGCCTCCTTATCTATGGAGACCCAGGTTGCTGCAGTTGCCAGATCTGCATTTTTCCATCTTAGGAAGATCAGGCTACTGAAGCCCTATCTCTCCCCCCAGGACTTAGCTACAGTGACCCATGCAATGGTCACTTCCAGGCTTAATTACTGCAACTCAGTCTATGCAGGCTTACCACTGAAGCTGATCCGGAAATTACAGCTGGTACAAAATGTGGCAGCACACCTGCTGACATCGATGCCTGTGGGGCTCATGTTCGGCATGTGCTTTGTCAGCTACATTGGTTGCTGATTGAGTACCAGATCCACTTCAAGGTGTTGGTTATCACCTTCAAAGCCTTATATGGCCTGGAACCAACATACGTAAGGGACTGCCTCTTCCCATATATGCCTCAAAGAGCATTACGCTCTGATAGTGAACATCTCCTGGTGATCCCTGGCCCAAAGGACGTCTGCCTTACCTCAACCAGGGCCAGGGCTTTTTCTGCCCTGGCCCCCACCTGGTGGAGCATGCTCCCTATTGAGATCAGGGCCCTGCGGGATCTTATTCAATTCTGCAAGGCCTGCAAGATGGGGCTTCCACCAGCCCTTTGGCTGAGGCAGCTGGCATCCACACTTGGCCCCAACAAGGTTGCTGTTTCCCACCCACTGATAACCAGCCATATTTATCTACATCAGTGGGCCAGTTTCTCCCTATGGCAAGCTGTGATTATTGATTTTATATGTTTATAATGTGTTTCAGGGCTCTTTTTGTAGCAGGAACTCTTTTGTATATTAGGCAACAAACCCCTAATGTAGCCAATCCTCCAAGAGCTCACAGAGCTCTTCTTACAGGGGCTACTGTAAGCTCTTGGAGGATTGGCGACATTAGGGGTATGTCACCTAATATGCAAAGGAATTCCTGCTACAAAAAGAGCCCTGATATGTTTTAAAATTTTATTGCATTTATTGAAATGTCATAACCCACCCTGAGCCCGCCTATGGGATGGGCAGGATATAAATGTGATAGATAGATAGATGATAGATGATAGATGATAGATAGATAGATAGATAGATAGATAGATAGATAGATAGATAGATAGATAGATAGATAGATAGATGCCCACATACATACCACAGTTTTTGTTCATTTTATTTCATTAGAGTTATAGACCGCCCTCCCTGCAAACGGGCTTAGGGTGGCTAACAAACTGGGCATGTATGCCAATACTTAAAACTTTTGTTGCAAGTATATGTAGAATCCCAACAAGACTACTCTTTTTATAGTATGCTATCAATGCATATGCAAATTTGGCAGTCATTGGGAAGAGGTGAATAGATATGACACAAATGAGCTGAAGGCATTGAAAGGTGCAACATGTGAAACATACAGAGTTCCACAAACAAAAAAAATAGGAGCATTAAAAATAAATCAGTAGTGAATTCTTAATGTTTAAGTTAAATAAGAAATAATACCAGTAATTTGAAACTTCAAAATCTTGGGAGAAATGTAGAAAAGGAAATTTTTGGAAGCATCCCTATTTTCCTGTCCAAAATGTCTAGCAACATCATAATATAATGGACAATCAGTAATATTTTTGGATTATAATCCTGGTTTTATTGACGTCTGTGATAGATTCCCAGCATTAAAAAACATGATACTCACAATGAACATAAGGAAATTTTAGCTCATATCTAATCTGCATTGTCTAATTTTCTTTTCCTCTAACAAAGGTTTTATTTCTAAGATTGGAAGGCAGTAGAACGTTATTTATCTTAAAGATTGGCATAGAAAGAGTTTTGGCATTTCTAGACTTTGCTTCTCTAGTAGTGATGCAAAGCAGATGTGATCCATGATGCTTCCTTTCAGGAAGTTAATAATATACTTTGTATCATGGCAATTGGTGGGTCAATACCAAGGAGAATTTAAGTGGGATAGTTTTCTTCCCCTTCTGCCATGGAACTTCAATTCTGCTAATTGGCATCATTAATAAGATCCTGACAATGCCTGATTAATGAGGATTAAAATCCAAGTTTACTTAATTTATGGCTGTTTTCCTCCCCACTTGTGCAGTAGAAGTGACAGTTGTCAGGTTGCTGAACCAACTTAAAGAGGGCTTCTGAAATTGAAGATGCCAGGGAGATTAATAGAGTGTAAGGGAAACAGCCTATTTGTTACAAAGCAGAAAAAGTTCTCTTCAAGTCAGTGTTGAAGTGAAATGCTGATTTTATGATGCAGAATTAGCTTCTCGCTAGTACATTATTAGAAATATATGGTACTGGAAACATCTTTTTTGACATTAAGATAGGAGATGAAGCCTTGCATGTGGACATGCAAGGATTAGATCTAGCAAGTTTCAATCCTAGGGGGAAAAAGAAAGAAGGGGAATTACATTAAAACCAGTGTGGTAGTGCTGGTCTTCCATCTAGACTAAGATCATAGAGAACCAGCTTTAGCTCCCTGGTGAGCCATTCAGATCATGGAGTGACCATTGGCCAGCAATTCTCTTTCAGCATTAACTATCTCACAAGGTTCTTATGAGGATAACACAGAGCAGGACAGAACTGAGGTGCTTGTAGTAGCAGAGGAAAAATGTAATTCAGGTTAGTAATTATTCTTGCACTAGAACAGAGATCCCCAGTCTTTTGGAACTATGGACCCTTTTAAGAATTTTGAGAATAGACAGTGAGCACCATAAGAAAATAGCTGCCAGGGGGGTGACCAATCACAAAATGTTAGGAGGTTCTAGGCCAAGTGCCCTGCGGTGGTGGAGCCAACTTCCAAATGGGTGCTGTTATCAAGGGACATGTGTGTGGCCGTTCACATATGCACCCCTAGCTCCGAGCCTTTTTGGAACCTGAGTCTTTGTAGACACAGATAGCAGATTGAAATGGCATTTTCCCATAAAAGAATGAAACCATTGTTCTAAAAGGGTTAATTTTACAAATGGATAGATTGAAGACAGAAAGAAAATTTTAAAAGCTAGTAAAAATAAAATATTTGAAATGTCTACTTTGGCAAATCCTCATCCAACAATTATGAAACTCTTTGATAACTAAGATAACCAATTATGTCTTACTCATGCTAGGGTTACCAGTCTCCAGGATTAAAACTACAGAGATCTGTTCACCTGGAGAAAATGGCTGCTTCAGAGGGTGAAGTCTATGGCATTAAAACCTCAACACCCCAAATCCCACCCTCCCTGGCTCCACCTCCAAATCGCCAGGAATTTCTGAACCTGGAATTGGAAAACTTAGTCATGACTAGTCCAAAAGACAATTATATGGATGTGGGCATGTCTCTGAGGAACACGGGAAGAAGAACAAGATGAGAGCGGGAAAGATAATGAAAAGTTATGGAAGAAAAAGTCCCTTTCAACAGGGTTTGTGGAGCCACGAACCATGAACCGAACCACATTTTCCCAGTTCATGCCCATCCCTATTCAGGTCTGATCAGGTAACATCTAGGTCAGAGAACTAAAGCCTGAAAAAGGTTAGCTATTGATCTTTGTTATTTTCTTCCCTGTTTTTGTACTGCTCTTGTATTTGTAACAGTTTGCACTTTTCTTTTAATAAACCTAATTAATTATATTCCTGTGGTGTTATTTGTGTTTGGAGCTTCAATCTAAACCAAATACTTTAGCCTGTTTAGGCTACCATTATCAAAGTAATTGGTTTTGGAACTCAGCTTGCAAGTGGCTTTCCTTGCAGGCTTGACTTTTTGATTAGTACCCAGCAGGGCTAGAGAAGTGGCCTCTCAGTCTCTCAACTGAGAGTTAGCTTAGAGGGCTGGTGGTACCCCATTATCCTGGGTGGTGAGGATTCATTCCCCAGTTTTGTGCATTTTGCTGTTGACCTGATTTGTCATCTCCGTGACACCATGAGTCATGTCAGAGCAGTGGGAGGGAGACCAGGGAGGGGGTGAATTGCAGTGAAGGAGGGGGGATTAAGAAAAGGGTAACTTAGATCATAGCCATCAGTCTTGAAGTGTGCATGTTGTTCTCCATAGTGGTAGAGGTAGACTTAGATGGGGGGGGGACCCCGACTTGCCAGTATGGTTAAATCTCTGACTTTATGTAACGAATTTCTTGCCTTGGGCAGTGGGGCCAGGTAGGTTTCCTATGATAATTCTTGGAGTCAAATTAAATTACCTTATCTGCTAGTTTCAGGCATCAAATTATTTCCTTTACAATGCCTGTTTGTGGCAAAAGCTGACTATGACAGGAGATAGCCCTGGTATTATGATTAAACCTGGATTTTTGTGTACAGATGTTTTGGGGCTCAGGTAAAGGAGATGAGTTTAGCCATTATGATTAACTCAGGAAGGAGACTAGATTGCTTTTTTTGAAGTGCTAGGTATTGTCCAAAACTTTTAAAGTCTTTTGTAATATTTATCTTTCTCTATTACAAACCATTCTTTATGTGGCTGGAATCTAAAATGATCTTAGCTAGTCAGAATGTTACAATTAGGATGAACGTTCATGCAAAGGGTATCTGCAAACTTCATTTCGTATTTTAACCAGTTTTAGCTGGGTAGGTATTTCCTTGCCATCTGAATCTGATGAAGGCTACTTCTCCCCCAGGCCTGCTGGCATCTGTACTAGGGGCAGGGCTCTTTTTGTAGCAGGAACTCCTTTGCATATTAAGCCACACACACCTAGTGTAGCCAATCCTCCAAGAGCTTGCAGAGCTCTTCTTACAGGGGCTACTGTAAGCTCTTGAAGGATTGGCTACATCAGGGGTGTGTGGCCTCATATGCAAAGGAGTTCCTGCTACAAAAAGAGCCCTGACTAGGGGTGTGCCCCTCCATCAGTATTTTGGGGGTTCGGGTAAACCGAGCCCCCCAATATCAGTATATACCAATATTCCTGAATCCCAATATCAGTATGATATTGGCGTTCAGGGAAAAGCTAAATATATTTGGCACCATTATACCTGATGGGAAAAGTCTCCATTGAGTATAATGGAACTGGAGCCTTTCCTGCCCCAATTGCCTTACCTATGGTCAGTTTCACCCCCTGCAGATCAGCTGGGGAGCGAAACTGACCAATGGAAGCAGCCCAGTGGGGAAGCATGTTTAAATGTCCCCTCCCTTCCCCAGCTTGCCTCCCAGGATGGGCTTCCTCAGGTGCAGCCCAAGGGCACCTGGGGAAGCCAATCCTGGGAGGCAAGGCAGTTCAAGCTGCCTTCCCCAGGAACTCCACAACCACAAGGCACCTGTGGAAGCTGAGGCTTGGAGGGAAGGCAGTTTAAAGGCAGTGTAGGAGAGCCAGTTTGGTGTAGTGCTTTAGTGCATGGACTCTAATCTGGGAGAACTGGGTTTGATTTCCCCACTCCTCCACTTGCAGCTGCTGGATGACCTTGGGCAAGCCATAGTTCTGTCAGAGCTGTTCTGCCGAGGACAGTTCTGGACAGAGCTCTGTCATGATCTGGGCTGTGCAAGCAAGGCCTAGCAGGCCCTGGGAAGCCTTGTAGCAGTGAGAGGAGGCTAGGCCTACAACTCCCAGAAGGCCTTGGGAAGTTTTGGAGCCAAAATTGACCAATAGGGAAGAAAAGGGCTGGGGAATAAAAGAAACTGGTGAGAGGGAAAGCGGTTCTTCTTCCCAAGGAACATGGCCAGAAAGGAGGGCTGCTTCTGTCGGAAGGAAACCCTCATCCTGATGGATGGGTGAGTAGTTTAAGGCCACATAAGATAGTGAGCTAGGGACAGTATATATTTAGAAGTGTTAGGGCATTTGATTTATTTTTGTTTCACTCACTTACTGTTATAATTCAGCACCTTGTTTGTCTGACCTCCTTTAAAATAAACCTTTTGTTGTTGTACTCTGCCTGGTCCTCATGCTCATTTCAGCTAAACAAGGGAGGTCTGAGGGTTTTGGGAAGGGTGCTCTGGGCCTTCTCAAGGGATCCTAAATCCAGAGTGGTAGCAGTATCAGGCGACACCCTACCTGAGTCATGACAAGCTCTCTCAGCCCCACCTACCTGAGTCACAGGGTGTCTGTTGTGGGGAGGGGGAGGGAAAGGAGATTGTAAGCTGCTCTGAGACTCTGAGTGAAAGGAGTGGTATAAATCCAATCTGTTATCTTCTTCTTCCCCAGTAGCCCCATGGCTGTGGGGTGCCTGGAGAAGCCAATCCCAGGAGGGAAGGCAGTTCAAGCTGCCTTACCTCACCTTCCTCAGGAGCTTTTATTCAGGAACACTTTAGATAGGTTATTTTTCGGGTATTTACTCCATTTGGCGAAGCCGAATGCACAACCCTATTCTGTACTCTTGGTCTGAGGTGGGGATGTGTGTTTTTCCATGCCTCTTTCTCCATGCTTGAAGGTGTCATAAGGAGTTAGCCATCTATAGGAATCCCAGATGTAACAATGACTCCTGCAGAAACAAAGGTGATGCCTTCCGAGCTCTTCTGAAACATGTTGCATTCCAGAAAAGGGAAGGGAAGAGAGGACTGGGTCTTTGCATTGGGGAAAAATCAAATGGCCACTGGGAAACATATCAGCCATAGCACACCGGTTACCATGTTGTGAATCACTGCACTAGAACATCACCATGTTTCTCTATGTTCCTTTCTGTTTCCTTGTATCTTCTTATAATATTATACAGATGCAAATTTAATTTCATATGCTTTGGAGCTGCTTTTGTGCTATCTTGTTTCTCTGGCTCCCCAGCAAATACTGGCAAAAAAAGCAAACATCTGGAGGGAGTCCTGTCACCATCCATTTCATAATCACTCTTCTGAATATTGCTTTCAGTGTAATTAGTGATAAACAGTACCCAAGATCTAAGAGTCTAACTAGAAATGATGCTGGGTGTCTAACTAGATATGATTGGTTCTTTCCAGTGTTTTTGAAGTCATACAATATGACTTTCATAACTGCAGGAGAAAGAATAACCCTTTCATACACAGCTCCAGATGGATTCACTATTGAAAACTGGCAAACATCTGCTTTCCCAATCATACTATTAGCCATGGAAAGGGGTAGAGGGTCAGCAGAAAGAGTACCTGGCGTTTTCCAACTCCAGGCTAGTAACTGAGAACAGGGTTAGTTTCAATGGGTGAAACAATGCAGGGTGGAAGCCAAATGGTCAAGGGGCTTATGTTGATAAGAGACATCTGATCAATGAACTGCATAGGGCTACTACTGAAAGTGAATGAATTATTGGAGTTTTCATCATTCAGTTCAGTTCAGTCACCTTTAATGGCATAATGAGAACAATAAAACACATATAACAATTCCAATCATTCATCCTACTAGCAAACTTGCCTTTCAGTAGGGCAGTGAAACCCACAGACAAGGCATGGGTTATTGCATACTTGGGCTCTCCTTGGAGACATAGAATATTATTAGTATGTATGTTAATCCTGAAAATGGAAACAAAATGATGAGGACTGAGCATGCTTATTGCCCTCTATGAGTCATGGACCATTGAGGGTAGTGGAGTGTCAGTTAAAGGGGAGAAAATAAAATAAAAATATTGCTGGAGGACTGTTGGCATGATCAGCCCCTAACAGATATATCCTTAGAGTCAATGCCCAAATATCATAGAACATATCCCCTGACCCTAATTCTCTTTTTGTCCTATAAGGAATAGAGTAGTAAAAGTATGCTGTCTTCCTGCAGTGTAGCATTCAGGGCTTGATGAGCAATATCCTGTTCATCCAGCCCAAAGTATCAGCAGTCAGTGCTACAGGGGAATTATGCTACATTATTATATGTATTCTTTATAATACATCTAAAATTGCTAGGTGTTGTGGCCATCATTCAGGACTACTAATTTTAGAAGTATGTGACTAGAAAGCTACAAAAGCTTAGCAGTCTTGCATTTCTGCAGATTGGGTGATTCCTGATTGTTTATCCCTGTTACCAGGCTCAACTTTTTTAAAATTAGCATTTAGTCTCTCTCCCCTTCCTGTTAGAGAAGGCAATGGGATGAATGCTGATCAATACATTGAAGATCAGTCCAGACAAGACTGAGGTCCTTTTCAGCAATGACAAAGCTGATTGATGACTGAGGAGTCACCCTGTCCTGGAAGGGGTTGGTCTGACTTTGAAAACTGTACAGAAACTACAGTTGGTCCAAAATGCAGCAGATAGGTTATTGCACAGAGGAAGGGATACCCTTGTACTGATTTATATTTGGCAACTCTGGGTTGGGATACCCTTGTACTGATTTATATTTGGGGAAGTCAGGGCTTGGGGACATCAATGGGGTATAAGACCAGAGAATCTCCCCTCCAGGAGGCTGGCAAACATCTCAATTGGTTGCCTGTTTCTGGGTACAATTCAAAGCACTGGTTCTTGTCTATAAGTCCCTAAATGGTTTGGCGCTATGGTACTCAAAGGACTGTCTACTCCAGTATTGCCCAGCCCACGAAGTAAGATCTTCTTCTCAAGCCCTGCTTTCTGTGCCATTGCCTGCATAAACATAATGGGTGGTGTGTTCCCTCTAAGCTGAGTTATTGTGAGCTAGCACACAGTTTGTTAGCCTCCGGCTGTCACATGTTTGTCTTAACTCAGGAAGGATGGCTCCAGAGCAAACTAATTTATGTAGCAGCCAAATTGCTTACTCACAACTTTAATGGCAGTAGCTCACAAAGTAGAATTTTTGCTCACAAGACCCCACAGCTTAGAGGGAGCATTGAGACAGGGCTTTTCAGTGGTGGTGTCTTACCTTTGGAATGACCTCTTCTTTGAGGCTTGACTGGTGCCTACCTTACTTTTAGGAGTCAGGCCAAAACATTTCTGTTTACCCAGGCTTTTAACTAACTAGTTTCCATTTAGTTTACTTATGGTCTACTCCTAGCCTGATGCCTGTTTCATTTTGATGGCTCTGCATAGTTTATGTGCTTTTATGCACATTGTTCTTACAGATTGATTTACTTTATGTACTTCCACCTTCAGAGGCAGTAACCTTCTGAAACAAAGAGCTAGGAGGCAATGTCAGGAGATGGCCTAGGCCTTGTTTGTTGGCCCTTCAGGGCAACTGATTGGATGCTGTGTGAAACAGGACACTGGACTAGGTGGACCTACTGGGTCTGAACCAGCAGGGCTCTAATTAAGTTCTTATCTGGCTTGGCTTATTTTCATTGATCTGCTTTATTTGTATTACTGTCTGTTTTATTGACTTATTTTAATGTGAGATGTGTTTTACTGAATCGCTTTGTCTTATCTGGTTTTGTGTTATAGTGTTAGTTATAAGCTTCCTCAAGCAGATCTGCAGACGTGGCATACATATTTCCTAAACATATAACAGATATTGCTTTCTTTTTCATACAGCATGAAAAATGTCTTAGGATAGCATTATGAGGCACAATGTTAACATGATGCTGTTGGGCAAGTAGAACTTACTTATTGTTTCAGGTGCAAACATCTGGTGTGCTACAGTTGCATGTATAGCAGCTCAGGGACCAGTTTACTTGAGATCCTGAGTACATAGCAATAGTACTTTCCCATCAGCACCACAATTAAACTAGTCCTTACTTAACTAGGTTGGACTGTTTCTATGATATACAAAGCAATGAACTTTAAGTGCAGATATGCATAGCTTCCCATCACTTCTGCAATTAATTTCTTTTCATTCTGCAATGTGTAAGTATTATTTGTATGGAGAGTTCAAATACGATTATTGCTTCTCAGGGGAATAATTATTTTTTTGACAGCATGATACTAAAAAACAAATAATGAAAGCTACTTGACCAGCTGTGGAGACTGATTTTTCTTCCTAGTGAACTTACCAGTGGATACTGAATATACCTAATTGACAAGACAGTGAAAATGAAGTGAAACACATTATTTTTTTCTTTGTAAAAATGTAATGGTTGAGAATACTTTTATGACTGGCCTCTTGGCCTAGTTAAAAGAATGGAAAATCTTGAAGAGGAAATCTCTCTTTAGCTTATTTCTCCACTCGGGGGTCACTGAACCCCTAGTTCAGTTGAAGGATGAAATTTCACATCAGGAATGTTTTTCGACTTCCGGGGTGGAGCTCGTCGACAGAGGGAGCGTTTTGAAGCTGCTCCTACTGCCCACTGACTTTCTTAGTTGTTTACAGCAACTCAAAACTCTCAAGAGAGGAGAATTTTGGCAAGGGATATTGTTGAAGAAACACCCAGGGGGGAGGCGACCAGCTGGTGTGTTCCTCAGCCAAATCCTGAAGCAAGAAAGCAGGAAAGAGGGGACCCGACGCGTCAACACACGCCGAGCCATAGACGAGCCACGGGAGTCACAGAGTCTAAAGAATAATAATCAAAGCTAAGTATTGTTTCTACAACTTGTAAGATTAGAATGGGAAAGCCATTTGAGGGGGGAAATTAAAGACTAATAATAGGAGAAACAGATAGCAGCAGACGTAAGAGGTATTACTTCCAAATAACATTTTGAAAGTTTAAGAGAGAAAGAAGAAAAGGCCAGTGAAAAAGTATGAAAGAAACACAAGGGATGGTTAAGGAAGTATTAGTAATGTTAGAGATAAGATACTAACTTAAGAATTATAAGTGCTACAAACCCTTTGTTTTTGTTTTTGTTTTTTTTCCTGTAGTCCCAGGGAAATGTTTGATATGATCCCTTTAAGGAGGAGCCGGGAAGTGCAGCTGTCGGTGATTAAGTGGTGTGGAGCAGAGTGATTCATTGAGGAGACGGACGCTACAGTGGCTCGGAAGGGCGAAGGTTGGAAAGTGCAACGGATGAGAAAAGAATAAATGTGACTCAGCAGAAAAGCGGAGGCAGCAACAGGGCAATAAGACGGAGGAGTGCATGGACGGAGACAGAAGACCATAGGCGTGATCTTAAAGAGACATAGTAAAAGAAAAATAGTAGGAAAAAATAATAAGACCAATAGTAAATATGGCAACAGGAGGTCCTAGAAGAGGGTCAGTTCCTTCACCTGGCCAATCAGGGCAAGCAGGTTTAAATAAGTTTGCCAATGTTCACCCATCCCAAATCTCTATGAAAGACCTCAACAAATTGATAGAAGACAATGTTGTCAGAGCAGTATCTGAAGCAATGAAAGTTACAATAGAAAACATGTTACCTGCCTTAATTAAACGTGAGCTTGAACCACTAAGCATAAAAATGGATGATCTGTCAAACCAAATTAGGTTTGAAACAGAGGAGATTAAAAAACAAATTTTTGATAACAAGCAGGAAATTGCTAAAATTGTAGTAAATCAGGGAAAAATAAAAGAAAAGGTGCGTGACCTAGAGTTAGACGTCCAAGAAATTAAAAGCAAAAATGAAAGACTTGAAGACACGGTGATTAGTCTGGAAATGGATAAAGTGGCTTTAGTAATCAGATGCCAAAATATTCCTGAGACTTTAAATAAAGATCTGAAAGAAGCAATTGCATCTGAATTAGCAGAGCAATTAAAAATAGCATCTCAAAAGGAGATTGAAGAAGGGATTGAATTTATATATAGAAGAAACTCAGCTTTTGCAAGGAAACATAAAAAGCCGCGGGAGGTCCACATAAAATTTTATAGAAAGGATTTGAAAGACAAAATATTTAAAGAGACAAACAAAACAAAAGTTTTTATTCAAGGGCAAGAAATAAGGTTCTTGAAGGATGTACCGTGGAGAGTTAGGGAGAGAAGAATACCTTATAGAAGCCTTACTGAGTTATTGCAAAAAAACGCGATCATGTTCAGATGGTTGGTTCCTGAAGGAATATTGTTTGTCCACAAATCTAAGAGGTACAGAATAGATTCAATATTTAAAATAGAACACTTTCTGGACCAACATGGAGAGGAATTAGGACTTCAAAGAGATAGAACAGAAGATGAGAATGAAGAGGAAGAAGAAAGAGAAAGTGAAGGGGAAGAGGGTGAAGTTGTAGAAGCAGCTGAAAGGGAAGTAGAGGGGGAACAACAGCGACAGCAGAAGGAACAACAAGAACTTTTATCCTCTCAACAAGGAAATAAGGGAAAAGACTTGACACCAAAGAAAAGACAAAGAAAAAAGATAAATAAAAATACCTATCAGTACCTGACTAGATATAAATTCAGGGATAGAAACAAGAGGTACTAGGAAGTGAAACAAAAATGACATTATCAACACAACTTAATATTATATCTGTTAACATCAATGGTTTGAATATACCACAAAAAAGAAGGAAAATATTTCATCAACTTCAAAAACTTAAGTCAGAAGTTATTTGTCTCCAAGAAACTCATATAAGGAAAAAAGATCTAAAATATTTAGACTGTAAAAAATTGGGAATAGCTTTCACCTCTTCTGCGGAAGTTAAAAAAAGAGGGGTGGTAATTTACGTAAAAGATTATTTACATCCAGAGCTTGTGTGTAGTTCAGAGGATGGTAGATTAGTAGCATTAACAATTTTGAGAAATGGGATTAAAACCTTAATTATTAATATATATGCCCCTAATCACAATCAGAAACCCTTTTTTAAAGAACTTCAGAAAGTAATTACTTTAGTAGAAGTTAATGAAATCTGTATTATTGGTGATTTCAATGCAGTGTTAGATCCTGAGATAGATAGAAGAAGAAGCAAAAGAAAACTAAGAGGAGGTAATACTTTGCCATTAGATTTTTTTAAGATAGTGGAAGAGTATAGTATAGTAGATATATGGAGAACAAGAAATATACAGAAAAAAGATTATACATATTATTCAGCTCGTTATAAATCCTGGTCACGGTTAGATATGTGTTGGATATCTGCTGCTATGATCAACAAAGTGAAAGAATGTGAAATACTACCCAATACCTTTGCTGATCACTGCCCGGTGCAACTTACCCTTAAAGAAGAGGGGAAGAAAAAGATTAAATGGTCAATGAACCTAAAATTACTCCAAGATGAAAAATTTAGAAAGAAATGTAAGAAAGAAATAAAAGAATTTTTTAGAATAAACAATACTGTAGATACGCCGGTAGGGGTAATATGGGATGCATTTAAAGCATACATGAGAGGTTGTTTTATTAGTCAAAATGCATGGCAAAAAAAACAAAGAGATAAGAAATACCAACAATTAATAAATCAAATTAAAACACAAGAAATGAAATGGAAAAATGCAATAGGTGATAATTCGAAAAAAATAAATTAAATCTACTTCAGCATAAGCTTAATCTGATGCTAAACCAAGAAATAGAAAGGAAAATCGAATATACAAAACAATATTATTTTGAAAATATTAACAAACCCAATAGATGGTTAGCATACAAAGTTAGAAAAGAAAGGGAAAAGAGAATTATATCTTCACTACGAAATGAGGAAAATCAGGAGAAATATGATCTACAAGAAATAAAAAATATAACTGAGAATTTTTATAGAAAATTATACAAGCAAGATAAATTGGACCAAGAAGCAATAGAAAAGTATTTGATTAAAAACTGTAAAAGATTTGAGGAATCTCATAAGCAGGCTTTGAATGAACCTATAACTATGTGTGAAATAATTCAGGCAATCAAAAGACAAAAAAAGAGAAAAACTCCAGGTCCTGATGGAATTCCTGCAGAATTTTATCAAATCTTTGAAGATGAAATATCGATGCAATTAAAAGAAGTCTGTCAGGAAATAGGGAAAAGTGGAGTAGTACCAGATTCATGGAATAATGCTCTAATAGCACTGATTCCTAAACCCGACACAGATAAAAGAGATATTAAAAATTATAGACCCATATCACTACTAAATGCAGACTACAAGATCTTTGCTAATATATTGGCTAATAGGTTAAAAGTGGTGCTAGCTGAAACCATACATCATGATCAGATGGGATTTCTCCCCAGGAGATATATGAGGAATAATTTGCGAGTAATCATTGATGTGTTAGAATATTATGAAGAACACCCAGAGAAGGAGATTATGTTGATGTTTCTTGATGCAGAAAAGGCATTTGACAACCTGTCTTGGGAATTTCTCTTACAGAAATTATTAAAAGCTGAATGTGGGACACTATTCTATAATATGATCAAGGCAATATACAAAAAACAATATGCAAAAGTTATGATTAACAACGACATGACAGACAATATTGAAATCCAAAAAGGCTCAAGGCAAGGTTGTCCGATGTCACCACTATTGTTCATTTTTGCGCTAGAATCATTGAATGCTTCTATTAGGGAAAATATAGCAATCAAAGGTTTAAGGGTGAGAGATCAGGAATACAAATTATTAGCATTCGCAGATGATCTGGTATTTATTGTAGAAGACCCAGAAACATCGACTATAAACTTAATGAATACCATTGAACAATATGGCCTAGTAGCAGGACTTAAAATAAATTATAAAAAATCTAAAATTATAACAAAAAATTGTTGCCTAAAAAAAACGCAAATACTACAAAAACTAACATCAATGGAGGTAGTTAAGAAGGTCAAATATCTGGGAATTATGTTAACTAACAAATGTAGTTCCATTATACAAGATAACTATTATAAGATATTAAAAGATATAGCTACTGATTTGTCAAAGTGGAAGACCATCCCCCTCTCCCTAATGGGAAGGATAGCTTTAATTAAAATGAACATACTGCCAAGAATCCTATTTTTTTTCCAAACAATACCGTTATTGCAAAATAAAGGTTTTTTTGATGAATTAGACAAGCTCATAAAGCCGTTTATTTGGCAATATAAAAAACCAAGAATAAAGTGGAAAAATATGCAAGATAGCAAAGAAAATGGGGGGTTGAGTCTGCCCAACTGGTACATTTACTATCAAGCAGCAGCGTTGGTTTGGATAAGGGAATGGCTAAACCTGGAAAATGAAAGAATATTAACTCTTGAAGGTCACGATCTACATATGGGTTGGCATGCGTACATATGGTACGGGAAAGACAAAATTTATAATAATTTTGGAAGACACCTATTAAGAGGAGCGTTAAACAAAATATGGAGTTCCGTAAGAGATAAATTTTATAAAAAAAACCCAAGATGGGTATCACCCTTGGAGGCCTTTATCAATCCAGTCTTAATAACACCGCAGAAAAAAGAGAGTTACCAAAAGTTGCTAAACCAGTTAGGTAAGTTAAAAGCAGAAGACAAACTAAGACAAGAAAATAAATTATCTTGGTGGGAACATATAATGTTAAAGGACAGATTTGGCAAGGATATGCTAAGAGGTTTTGAGGATCAAAACAACCAAATAGACAAAATCTGGCTCTCGTCAAGTGATAAGCTTATTCAAAAACTATACAAATTTTTGTTAGAGGACTACCAAAGGGATGAGATAGTCAAAAATACAATGATTAATTGGATGAAAGATATAGGAACAAATATAGAGTTAGATCAATGGGATTTGATGTGGAAGTCTGTGAAAAATATGAGATCAATTGCATATAAAGAGAACGTCTATAAGATGTTTTATCGGTGGCACTGGTCACCAGACAAGATATCGAAATGTGTTAAAAACTATTCAAACCAATGCTGGAAGTGTAAAGCCAATACGGGAACATTTTACCATATGTGGTGGAAATGCACTAAAACACAAAAATATTGGAAGATGGTATTGGTGATCTTGCGAGAAATCATAGACAAAGAACTTGTATTAAAACCAGAGACTTTTTAATTAAATATAATACCGAAGGTATACAAATCCAATGATAGATATTTGTTATCTTATATAATTTCAGCTGCGCGTATTCTGTGGGCAAGAAATTGGAAATCCGATACTATACCCTCTAAGGAGGAATTAATTTGTAAAATTTTAGATCTCTCCCAAATGGACGATTTAAGTTTAAGACTGCAAAATCGAGATTTGAAAGTACATGTAAATAGATGGTCTAAACTTTATAGTTGGATAGAAAAATGTACTGAGACTTAAAGACTCTGTAAATATATGGAAGTGATTTTGTAAAGAATACATGTTTGTTTGTATTGAAAAACCCTAAAATAAATAAAAAAAGGAATGTTTTTCTTTTAAAAATTAAAAACAGAAAGGAGAAGTAAAATATAAGCAATATGTAAGCAGTGAAAAGTTCTTGTGATGCTGTAATCAAACTGCAGTCAAGTATCTGCTTTAGGGTTCTACAGATAGTATCATTGGGAAAGATTTCTAAACCACAAGATACAGAGATAAAGCCCAGTGTTAAATACATGAAGCTGCCTTATGCTGAATCTGATAGATCAAAGTCAGTATTGCCTACTCAGAGTGGCAGCCGCTCTCCAGAGTCTTTCACATCACTTACTGTTACCCAAAGAAGCAGTCTCCTATTTAATTGGGGGAATTAACTTTAAGGAGACAGAGCAAGAGGCAGGCAACTGGGATCTCCACCAATGTTTATGGGGATCTTTCCCTTAGAGAACTCTTGAAATAAACCAGTCCAATGTTAAACTGGAAAGGGTTTTGGTGAAAAAGAAATAAAAGGGCAACATACACACAAAGACACTAAAAACACACAAGCTTGCTAAGAGGAAATCATGGAGGAAGTGGGAGAAAGTGATTTTGTGGAAGGTGATAGTTACCAGCGTCAAAGAGTGAAGTCTGTGGAGGCGGCAGTAAAACAACCAGCATTTCATGGAACAAAGAAGAGAGGACCAACACACAAGTAGGGATGTGAGGTAATGGGCTGAGAACACACACACACACACTATTATGGAGCAGTATGCTTGCAATTACAGGGGGAAATATTCCCTGGGGCAGTCTGACATGTTTGCCCCAAAACAATGACTTGATGGCTTGTCTGAGGATGAACAATAATTTGGATGAAACCTTGATGAGTTTAGCTGAGGTGGACTATAGGTGTTAAATGTTTCTTGATGACCCTCTAAGCACCAGACAGGAAAACGACAAGGTTTTATGAATAGTGTGAAGTGTTGCTAAATTAGGGTTAATAGGCAAGGGGAAGTAAAGCTAGGTCTTGACAAGATTAGTCCAAGGTGGGGAGACCTACCTTGGGAGACCCATTGTCCCACTATATGAATCTCTTTAGGGTGAACAGGATGTCATTAGTGGGTCAGCTGCTCTTTCTCACACACTTCTAAACTATGTGTCAGACTTGTTCTGGCTGGTTTCCATGTTGTGTCATTTTTAGGTCAGGCAGTGCATTGCAGCTTATGATATTTGAGCTGAAAGATATATATTAGGAAGGCCACCTACCCATGTAGGTTTATGTATTTTCTGTCTATAAACTGCCCCTCCACAAGAGCAGGGGTCTGACTGCCAACACTACAACCTGATCCTTTTAACTGGATATGCCAGGGATTGAACCTAGGGCCTTCTGCATGCCAAGCAGATGCTCTTCCACTGAGCTGCAGCCCTGCTCCACAGTTTTATTGGCCAGAAGACAGAAAAGAATTCCAAGAACAGTTACCAACCAAAGCTGGATCCCCACATCACTGGTTATTGGTGTTGCATTTCTGTTGAGTATTTTGTGCGTATGTATGCCTGGAAGTCATGGTTGACTTCTGGCAGCCCCTAGTGGGGCTTGGACATTTCAGGGAGGTGGCTTACTATTGCCTGCCTCTGCATCCCAGCCCTGGTATTCCTTGAAGATCTCCCTTCCAAGTACTTGCCAGGGTTGGCCCTGCTTAACTTCTGAGATCTGATGAGATCGGGCTTGCCTGGGCTATCCAGGTCAGGGCAATAGTGTTGCATTTTCATAATAATTCACTTCCTGATTATTTTGCTCAGGAAGTGAATGCTGAGGATAGTGCACAGTCGTGATGGGCATGAAACACATTTTTACAGTTCAGTTAATGGCTGAACCATGAATCCATATGAACTAGGAAGTTGTTTCACAAACCAACCTGGTTTGTATCAGTTTGTGCATCATTTAAATCTTAAACCCCTGCTTTCTGCTCCCCATGCCTTTTCACAGGGAGCCGAAAGCCGGGGGACATTTAAACCAAACAGCTGCTTTTTGAGAAGGGCAGAAAGCAAGAGCTTAAACCCCTGCTTTCTGCTCTTCATAAACTGCCACAAACTACATCAAAATTTGTGGAAATTCTTGGCGATTCTTCAGTCGTAAACACAACTGGCCAAAATTCATGACAAACTTTAGTTCATCCTCCAGTTCATGTCCATCCTTAGTGCACAACATGATTATGGTTGCACAGTATCTAATGGAGTGTGGTTCCAGCCCAAGATTGCTCTCTATTTGTGGTGGTAACACACCATGAAGTATTTAGATGGTTCATCTTTTTCCTCAGATTAGTATATGGTAAGGTCTCGTAGTCAACAGTACTGGAACACCCTCAGACACAGAAACTCTCTTTTGTTTGCATTAGTGAAAGCTCAATTTCTTGATATATATCTCACTACATGCTTTCATAGTCCCTTGTTCATCTCTTCTGTTTCGCAGTTGCCTTTTAATGTAAATTGCTTCCAGATGTCCCCTCCCCAATCCTTTTCACAGTGTGTCACAGATGCATGGGGTAAAAATATATATTGTATCCAAAATGTATATCGTAGCCAAGAGATGTATGAAACATCTGTTCTGGAAAAAAGACACTGATAAACATTCAACAAACCAACTCTCCAGGAGAGTTTTGCTAATTCTGTACTGTTCCCGTATGTATAGTGCCAGCTCTCATTCAATGAAGTGAAAAAGAAGGTCAATGGTATTTGTCAAGCATACTCTAGCTGATCAGTTGGGAACTAGAAGCAAAAGTAGTTCTTAACAAACACAGGCCACTAGCCCAAAGAGGAGACCTGTATTAAATTAATCTAAATTCACCCTATGAGTGGTTTCTCTGATAACATTCTCAACAACTGGCATCATATTTACATATTCATCAGGGGTTCATGAGCCTAGGATTGAATAAATAGGCTGGATGGTACACACAGGATATTTGTTTGTTTCATTAAGACATGACGGAATAGAACTACTGTCCTAGAGTTTGGAGCAAGAACCCCATTACAATGGGGTGAATAGCCAAGATGAGGAAGTGTTTCCTGTGACTGTGAAGCTGGAAAAGGAATCCCACTAGATATTTTTAGATCCATCTTCTTCCCTTTGAACTATTATTGTCTCCTTTTAAACTTAATGAATAAGGCACTTGTTCTACAATATCTGCTAACGCGGAACCAGTAATATTCTTCTCACTCGTACAGGGAATTATCAGGACCAGATGGTGCATACTCTTGTTTGTGTGTGTGTGTGTGTATGAATGCGCTACAGGGTTATCAGTGATACAGTCGGAAAAACCAGCAATACTAGGACCATCACACGTGGGTAGGTGGCCATATTTAATATACCATAAGCAATAGCTATCAATTCCAGAAAGAAGTCATACCAATAGTGGGTTCTATACAGTACAGCATTTCTGCAGGTACAAGGAATTCTACATGTGGAGCAGGACTTTCTTAGCTCCTTCTTTCTGAGTGTCTGTGTTCAGGCAGGCACTTGAGGCAAGAGACTGTAAGCCTAGTCTTCGAGAGTCAGTGTGGTATAGCAGTTAAGAGCTGTAGATTCTAATCTGGAGAATGGGGTTTGATTCCCCACCTCTATATGGAGTCTGCTAGGTGACCTTGAACAGTCACAATTCTTTCAGAACTCTCTCAGCCTCACCTACCTCACAAAGTGCCTGTTGTGGGGAGAGGAAGAGAAGGCAATTGTAAGCCACTTTGAGACTCTTTAGCAGTGTTCCCTCTAAACTGAGTTAGTGTGAACTAGCTCACAGTTTTTCAGCCCCCAGTCCATACATTTTTATCTTAGCTCAGGGAGGATGGCAAACTAATTTATGTAGTAGCCAAATCACCCGCTCACAACTTTAATGCCAGTAGCTCACAAAGTAGAATTTTTGCTCACAAGACTCCACAACTTAGAGGTAGCATTGGAAAGGAGGCTGTAAGAAAGGAGGCTGTAAGAACCAACTTTTCTTCTTCAAACATATTCCAGGGTCAAAGCACTGATATTCAGAAGTCCAAGCATCAAACCAGAAGGGCATGATCCAGAAAACACAGTAAGATCTAGACTGTCGCACAAGAATTGTGGACAAACTACTTCCACATTGGCTTACCCTTACCTGGCTGCTTTTATCAGGAATCACTCAGAAACAGGTGAAACTCATGAATCAGCTGAGTCACCCCTGTCAGCCCTGATCCTGTAGTGACTCCAATTCACAGACAGAGGTTGACTGGTGCTGGGCTGCCAATTGCACACTACAGCCCCACTCCTGCACCTTCCCCTGGGCCCGCCTTCTCCAGCATTCCAAGTGCTCTGTTGACTCCTAGGATGAGGCTGGGGTGGGGTGGGGGGTCTCTACTGGGTTGTAGGACTGAGGGTATGGTGTGCTGACTCCAGCCTGAGACTCCCCTCTGTACCTGACAGATTCTCTATCTTGTATGGTGGGTTTTCTTGCAGTATCTGAGGGCTAGGGCTGGCTTCTTCCATCTCTTCCTCTTCCAAGGAGGTGGTGGCAGGCAGATCCTAGACACTGTGGCAGCCTGAAACACCCTCTGAAATCTTTGGGGGATATATTCTGGGCTGCCATTGGAAGGGGGAGGGGACCAAGATAGTCATGCTCCACATGTAGAAGTCCTTGTCCCTGCAGAAACACTGGGCTTGGTCTCAATCCAATGCCTGTGGCTTTCTCTGTCTTCTTTTGTGCTCATTTCCTGGTGCATCTACTTCTAGACACCAAACGTTGCAAATAACAATTTCAAAAATTATTACAAAATTAAAGGAAAGTAGCATATGGATCCATTAAACAAAAACCCTTGTATCATGACAATGATGAACCTCTTGTGGCAGCCATGACCTATTGATATTTTTCAAGTGAACGAGCCTGTGTTGTTATTATTTATACTAATGTCACTAGTCCCCTCTTGAATCACTTATTGACCCATGGGAAATACAAGTAAGTTTTTCATTTTTGTTCAACACAAATGCTACTGCATTAGCTTCCTGCAAAGAAATCCCAAAACCATATACAAACAACACGGAGACACACATAAACAGAATATTTCAGTGTGATTTTTTTCTTAAGGCATTTATGATTTTTGCCTTGAAAAACTACCATGATTTTTTCCCAAAGAACTAATTGTCACTATGCATAAAACCAAAGTGGCAGGAGAGCCTTATCTATATATCTAATTCCCAAGTGGCCCCCTGTGTGCGGATATCTAAATCTGCACATCGGGGGCACCTGGGGGCAGGGAGATTTCCCTGTGCATGTGGGGCAGTCCCCACCTGTGCAGAAAAATCTAAAAAGTTTTTTTAAATGTAAGGGGAATATTTAAATCCCCAAAAAAGTAAGAGCGTTCCCTGCGCATGTGCAGGGAATGCTCTAGGAACACTGCGGCGGCCGGCGGTTGGAAGTCGCTCAGGCCTCACCGCAGGAGGGGGGAGATCGGTGGGGACAACGGGCAGCAGAGGAGATGGGGGGGGACCGGTGGGTCCGGTGGAGGAGGAGACCGCTGGAGCCGGGGGCGAGGAGGAGATCAGCGGGCCTCGCTGCTGGAGCCGGGGGCGGGGTGGAGGAGGGGGCGTGGAGGAGATCAGGGACGGGAGGGACTTGGCAGGCTCGGTGGCTGACAGCCACTCAGGCCGCGATGCCGGTGTCCAGGGACGGGGGGGAGGCTTACCTGCTGCTGCTGCTGCTTTCTCCTCCTCCTGCTGTGTGGATTCGCTGCTGCTGCCGCCAGGGAAGAGGTGGGGGCGGGAGAACGCTTGGCCCGCCGGTGGCTGTAACCCAGCCCTTTCTGTCGCCCGGGGAAGTGGGAGAAAGTTTGGCGGGCCAAGCTCAGGCCTGGCTGCAGCCGCTGCTGGGGGGGAGAAGGGGGGAGGAAGTTTGGTGGGCCTGCGAGGCCTCGCGCCGGGGGGAGGGGAGGAAGTTTGGCGGGCGGGCCAAGCCTTGCCACCGCAGCTAGGGAAGGGGGAGGGAGAAAACTTGGCGGGCCAAGTTCAGGCCTCGCGACTGGTGCTGGGGGGAGAAGGCTTGGGGGGCGTGGGCCTCGCTGTGGGTGCCAGGGCGGGGGGGGAGGAGAGAAGGCTCACCTACAGCTGCTTCCTTCTCCTGTGGAGTGTCTTCCCCCCCCGCGAGTATCGCGGGTCCCCCTTCTTGTCTCTTATAAAGCCATGTCACCTTAAAAATTATTAGATAAAAGATTCTTCTAGATATATATGCAAAGGTCATAGCATAAAAATAAATTTTAAATCCAAACTGAGGTTCCTTTGGACAAAAAAAAGACAAATAATAAACAGAATTTCAAATATAACATACCACATTTAACTTGAACATACAGCTTTATACAAATATAACACTGATTTCCCTTGTTAAAAAAAGAAAGGAAACCCCGTATGAAACATTAGCCTGTATTTAACAATCTGCTTGCAGAGTGAATGCTACAGAGTAAGACTTTTTGTAGCCTTCCTCCTGTTGCACAACCCACTGAAACACCCATAATTTTGTCCCAGTGGGGGTCAAGCAGTGGGAGCAGCAGAGGGGGCAAAGTGCCTCTCTCCCCTTAAGGGGAAATTGCTGCCTGCCTTGTAAAAGTGGAACCAAAAGAGGCAGAGACTGCAATAACAAACAAAAGCAGAACAAAACAAAAAAGAAATCACGTGTTTTTTTTTTTTTTGTTACAGGCTGTTTAGATGGGGAATTTGTTTCATTTTCATATTAATTACATAATTAGTGTAATTAATGACGAAAGAAACACACAAGTCTGGCATCCTCATAGCACACTGGTGGATCCTTTCCTAATCCACAGCATGCATTCTGAGTTCCATTACTGTAGATTTAATTAATGTTCCAGGATGCTCCTGAAGGCATTTTATTCTCTTTACTCTCTTTCAACATTCTGATGACTATGTTTGAGATATTTCCCCTTCAGAAGTCCAGCGTGGTCATGTTAGACTTTTGGGGCAGCCTAATATTCACATAAATGCTGGACATAGTAGCACTGTGATCACTGTTTCCAGTCACTGCAGCACCACATACATCTTACACCATGTTCATGCTCTCTTCAACTATAGACATTTCTATGACCAACATAAAGTTATAATCATTCCTGGTCACTTTTTTCATTACTTAAATGCACATTTACCAAGTCAGTGTGAAGGTAGTTGACTTCACTCATTATTTTCTCTTGTGGTTATCTTCTCTATTTCTTTCTCCATTTTAAGATTGCTACTGGAGTTGTGATCAGAGGGACCCTTAATACTGTTACCTTTTGAGCCTAGTATTTCTACCCATAGCAGTTCTATTGAGGGAGTTCATTTCTCTTATGCTTTCTAATTTATTTGTCAGCTTGTCCTTTCTAACATACAATGCCACTACATGCTGATACACTTTCCCCTCTGTCTTGTCCTTCCTATAGATTGTAACCAGGGATATCCAGAACAAGGGATAACCATATTCCACTGATTTTCTCATAATGACATGTTTCTAAAATGCTAGGAAACTACCATTTGGGAAATAACCTGGAGATTTTGGAGGTGGAGCTCAGAGAGGGCAGGGTTTGGAGAGGGGGGTTCCTCAGCAGAGTATGATGCCATAGAGTCTTAGGGTTGCCAGACCGCCAGGCCTGGCAGGGGTTTACCCACTTGGGTCACCACTGGCCAGTGGGGGAAGCCCTACCCCCAAGCCCAAACACCTGCAGCCACCCCTCTCCCTCCTATCTTGAGAGATGTAAAGGTCCCTATAAATATTGCAGAGGGGAGGGAGAGGGGCAGCTGCAGTTGGCTTGCCTGAATTCCAAGCAGCATTGCTGCTTGGAGATTGGGTGTACCGGGCCTGCCTTTAAGTGCTTCCAGCTAGTGAGGACTGGGCCCTGTGCACCCAATCTCCAAGTGGCATTGCTACTTGGAGATCGGGCATGTGGGGCCTGCCAGCTGGAAGCACTTAAAGGAGTCCCATTAAGTGCTTCTAGCTAGTGGGGACCAGGCCCTGTACACCTGAATTGCAAGTGGCATTGCTGCTTGGAGTTCAGGCATGTGGCTGGCGGCCGCCCCTCTCCCTCCCCTCTTGCAGGAGGGCCCTCCACCTGATCAGTGGGCCCTTCAGATCTTGCAGGAGGTTAAGGAGAGGAGTGGCCATGGGGGATCATTCTTGGGGGTGGGGCTTGGAGTGTATTCTCCAATGTGATATCATATCAGGGATGCCCCCCAAAGTCCCCCACTGGGGACAAAGATGGATCTGGCAACTCTACATAGAGTCCAGCCTCCAAAGCAACCATTCTCTCCAGGGGATCTGATCTTTGTCATCTGGACATCAGTTATAATCCTAGGAGATCTCCAGCCTATGCCTGGAGGTTGGCAACCTTATAAAATGCTCACTATATCTATGTTCTTATTTAACACCAGGCACTGTAAATGTCCCATCTTAGCTTGGAAACTTCTAGTATTTGCATATAAACACCTATATCTTGTTTCCCTCTCTGAACACCTTCCGGGTGCATCAGTTCACTTACAGTCCTTTAGTCTCCTTCCAAGATTGTCATTTTCTGACATAAGCTTTGGCCTGTACTCATCTAGATTGCACACCAATTAACTCTTAGGGATCAGTGATCTCAGAATGCATGTTGTGTCAAGCTCCTGTCAGCTCCCTTCCCCAGGATTTAGTTTAAAAGCTCCTGTGTGAACTTTTTGGTATCAGGGTCCATCAGTCTAGTTTCATTTCAGGTCAAGTGGAGCCTGGCACTTTTGTACAAGGTTAGTTTGTCCTAAAACATTTCCCAGTGCCTTATAAATCTAAACTGTTTATCTAGATTCTACCATCTTATCCATGCACTGAGATCTTTGATTTCTGCATCTCAGATTGGCCCAGCACATGTAATAGGTGGTATTTCTGGGAAGGCTACCACTTCCAGTCTAGCAACATGGTTTTTCTTCCCTACAGCATTACATGATTATGCTTCTCAACATTGCTCCTGCCAGCATGCATCACAACTGTGTGGCTCCTACCTTGTACCACCTATTAATAGAGCATAATGACCTTTGACCAGACAGGCAAGTAACTGCTGTCAAAATGTCCTTCACAGATCCATCTTTCTACATTTCTGGGGACATAATCTTTCCTAACCCCACACATCGCTATGTTCTGTTTCAGACATAATACGTTCCTGTCTTGGGACTGTACTATCTTAGAATGCATGCGAGATTTTGTTTCAAAACCTACAGAAAGGTCTCCTTCCACAAGGAGGGATATTTAAATACAGCCATTTTCTAATATGTGATTGCCCTTCTGCATTCTGAGAGAATAACAAAATATTTCAATGGGCAATTTGTCTCTCTTCATCATTCAGAAATTGAGTTGACCGGGCCTTCACAATGGGGCTAACAACCCAGTTTGAGTTTCTGCATTCCCTACTATCATGTAGCTTGATGGTCTTGTTTGAATTACTTGTAGCAAGCAATGGTCCGCAAACATATTTACTATGGTCTACTTTGTTCATTCTTGATTTTGGATTGAAGCACTCTGGAGAACAAGGTTACTGCGCAGGAGCCATAATGAGACCAATTTCGCACAAGAGCTGTGTTGCCATCACGCTTCCCTTTGCCCCGTTTCCATTGGTCAATTTCCCACTCGAAGCCACGGGGCCGCATTTTGACCCACGGCTTCGCCCAATTTTCCCCGCAGTTTCGTGATCTTCAAAAAACAGGATCACAAAAACGTGGGGGAAATTGGGCGAAGCTATGGGGCAGAATACGGCCATGCAGCTTCGAGTGGGAAATTGACCAATGGAAACAGGGCAAAGGGAAGCGTGATGATGGTGCAACTCCTTGTGCGAAATTGGTCTGATTATTTTATTTCGCATTAGAGCACAAGATTAGACTTGATGAGTTGCTGGTCTTTTTTCAGCCCTCTGCTTCTCTGATGACTCAGGACAGACTCTGACTACCAATCAATCAGCTACCAAAGCAAGCATAAACGGGTGTGTGAAAAGATCACTGACATCTCTAAGCATCCAACCAAGTTACTCCCACTGATTTGGAAATAAACATTTCCAGTGGCATTTTTTTATTGGGATTTTGCTGCATGTTTGCTTTAAGGGGGAAAGGCAAGATTATTTGAAAGTGCATAAACTCCAACAGAGAGAAAAAAAACACTCAGTGGAACAAGTTGTTTGCTTGTATCTTTTTTGACCATCAGAGTACATTGCTTCCGCACATTTTCATAAAACGGGGAATAAAGCATGACATAATGAAGATGTACGGTGCGTGTTCCAGCTAAATTGGAAGAGTGGTAAAATATTGCCATCATTTATCTGATTTTATTTGAAATCATAAAGAGTTAAGTACAGCAGTTCGCAATCAGGGTCTTTTTTGTGAATAAGAAAAATAAATAAATGAAGAACAACTGTGGCCATTAATCTAATAGTGAGTTGAGAAAATATACTGATCAGTGCCATTAACTGAAATGAAGGGCAGAGACATTCAAAGCTACACAAGAAAGAATGCTCAGAAGAGCCCATTAAATAATAAAGCTATACTCAGTGCAAAATCTAGAGGCATCCATATACCTATATTTATATAGCTATATATCTCTATTTGGACGCAATAAAAGGAGAAAAATAATAAAAGTGTGCTCTTTTCATCATATGTCTATATATCAATAGACTCCTTAGTCTATAGTTTTCCTTTGTGTGAAGCAGCATCTATTTAAAATCTCATCTTTGTTTCCTTTTATTGAATGGTATCAAAGCAATTCATATCTATATTAACAGTGGACAATGTGAACAGTACTTGTGGGCTGAAAGGAAGTATAGTTCCCTCAGCAAATCTAAGATAGATAACCAAGGGAGTTTTTACGTGATTTTGAAAAATCTTCCATAGGAGAAGGAAAAAGACAGAAAAGTGAAAGGAAAAAAAACAAAACAGGCCACACATTTATGATCACTTTCAACATCCAGATGTTTGGTCATTCTTAGCAAAAAGCATCCAGATTAGGAGGGAAAATAGTGCTACCAGAGTTCCAATTTAAGGAAATCTTTAGCAATCTGCCTGGAGGTATGTCAGAACTCCATTGCAGCATTGTTAGGATATCCAAAAACCTCAAGTTCATTTAAGGGGACACCCAAGGGTTAATTATCAGGTGACTCAACCTTCTCATTTTCTATAGTACCCAAAGCAAGTATCATAGGAAATGGACAGGGCTTTGCTTGCCTTTTCCTCTGGCAAAGCACATGGCTCCACCAACCTGGGCACCTGCTTCCCAGCTCACAGCGTGGGAGAAGGGTGGCAGAGACTCTCCCCTTGAGCACCTGACTAGAGTAGGGCCCTTGACATTCAGTGGGTGCGTTCAGACGCGCCGTTTGAGCCGTTTTCAGCACGGCTCAGAAACAGCTTTTACCTGCGCGTTCACACGCCCAACATCTGCCTACCGTCCCCAGCCGTCGCTTTCTGGAGCAAACCCCTTTTGAAACGGAGTATTTTGACACCACTTACCCAAGTGGTGTTTTCCATGATTCTCCGTTTCAAGCCGCACTTTTCCCTGTCTGATCGCTCCATCCAGCCACTTCCGGGTGCTTCAACCCCCTCCCCTCTGGGAAGCTGCCTCCAGCTTCCAGCTTTAGTCCGCCATTCCCCCCCCCCTTAGCGGTGTGCGCTTGAGCGGAGCTCCGCTCCTAAGTTAAATGAAAAAAAGCTTCACTGGTGCCTAATTTAGGCATTTAGACGAGTCCGGGATCTCGGGGGAGGCCATTTTCGGGGAGACAATGTAAAAGGAGTCTTCATTTAAACTTTAAAGGGACCAGTTAAGATTGCTCTTCTGCGCACGCACCAAACTTCCTGTTTGGGAGAGGGCTGCCTGTGCGCATGCTCAAAGGAGAGGGGAACCCCCCCCCACCTGCAGGAGGAGGGGCAGGGAGCTCCGAAGGAGGGAAGGAGGAGGTGAGTGTGATCGCGATTCTCCAGTTTTTAAAACGCATCGTGCCGGAGCAGTTTAAACCGCTCCAGCACGCTGTCTAAACGCACCCAATGCCTTGTCATGACTGGAGCATAAACATTCAAGTCTATGCTAGCCCCAGTACAAGGGCCACACTATTAGAGGCGGCATTTACCTTGATACTTGTTTTTAGGAGGCATTTATGGTCCTCTGGAGGTTTAAAACCTACCAGCAGGTGCACGGGGGTAACCTGAAGCTGGGCACTTTGGCGTGGTGAGGTCCATGCTTGGTGCAGGCTTCAATTCCAGGGCAGCATTGAAGGTTGGGATGGAGCTGTGGTCCACGTGGTGATGCCCTGGGCTTGGAACAGGCATCGCAAATCCCAGGTTCGCTGGCAGCTAACTATTAACAGTGCCTTACTCAGTTCCAGGGTGGCACTGGAAGTTGGAGCAGAGCATCGGGGAGGCAGCAAAACTTGACATGGAGTTCTAAGGAGGTAATGGATGTTGGTGTGGAATGGCAGTCACTGCGGGGGTGACTTCAGCCTGGAATCCCAGACATGGGGTGAACTGGTGTGACAGCTGGGCAGCTGACCCTGGCCTAAAATGGGCATGGCATGCCTCAAGTGCGCTGTTCTGGGGAAACTCTGAATCTGGTATGGCTATATGCTCCCTATGAAGCCTGGAATGGGTGCTGCAAATCCCGGAGGCATGAGTAAAATGATGGGGCAGCCTGGGGGACTGCACAGGCTGTGAGTTGGTACTCCAGACTGAGGCAGCTAACTGGATAGCTACCGGTGTAGCTTCCGGCCATGGCAGTCCTTTAGTTGGATGGGCTGGAGCCAGGCTAGCTGATGGACCAGCTACGAAGCATGGAGGCCTTGGGAACTTCACTATACTGGATGCCCTATTTTGTACCAATGTGGTTCACTTATCTTACTAGGGTATGGATGTTGGGGCTATAAGGCATTAGGGAGGCCCTACGCATTTGGCTACAGCTGTAGGAGCATTGGAGGGAGCCAGGTGTCTGAGGCCCAGCTCTTGTGGAAGTATCATCATGGGGGCAGTTCCATTATCAGGAAAGCTGAACTACCTCTCCAGGGGTTAAAAAAGAAAGAAAAAAGGAAAGCTGAACTGCATGCCCATTTTTCTGAGTTGGGGATCCTCATAAGGGATCTTGACGTGAGGGTCAAGTGGTATGCCCAGCCTGGGGGCATGGCCAGGGATTACCTTCATGCTCAGGTGTCAGGGGAGACAACCTTGGGGTGTCTGCCCTTGTGGGATCCAGAGACCTGTCATCCCAAGGTTACCAGTGGGTCATCAACTGGCAGGTGGATCAGTCGATGAATTGGAACCAGTACCCCATGCTGTGCCAAAGCAGACTACAGCTGTAACCAATAAAGTTGTGGCCAATATTTATTACACATTTCTCTGAAACTTTGAATGTGGGTGTATTATTTCGACTGAAGTGTGAATGGGATTAACATGTGGTCGGATATGGTGAGCCTCTTTGCCTTTGGCCCTGCCTCCCCCCTCCCCTTGGTGCCAGGGCCGCAAGCAAGTATCATAGGAAGTGGACAGTTAAAAGCTTACCTGGTCCCATCACCAAACAATGGAAGTCCTGCAGGCAGTACATATGGGGCCTTCATTTGGTTATGTGAGAACAATATGGATAAGATTTAGAATTTCTCAGGTTCAAACCAGACTATATATTTTTTTTCATTCTCATTTTGCTTAAAATATGGCAGCTGCTGGGGCCCCATTAGGATACAGACCATGAAACAGGAAAAGGAGGTGCTTCAGCCTCTCCCCCCCACGCACCAAAAATGGCATTGGGGGTATTATTTACCTGATGTGTGGGAGTAGCATCTGGGGTTTTAAAAATACTGCAGTCCCCAACCCTATTTGTGGAAAAGTAAAATTCCTGGCATTAATGCCAGGGAACGATTTGCCCAGGCCCACTGGAATTCAAAAGAGGCATGAAGCTTCATTCGGCATAAAAAAAATTAGCAGCCAATAAGGGGGCATGGCTCTTCAGCTTATATTTTGGCCTTGGTTTCCTGAGACCAGCCATTTGCTGTCAGCTGCTGTGGAGGAAGGTTTGAAGCCTAGTTGGAAAGCTATCTTATTTCTTATTGAGAACTTGTTTGGGTGCAGAAGAATGTATGTAATTGCTGGCTAGGATTGTTGGGTGTTTTTTCAGCATGGGTGAGAGTGTTTCTTTTCTTTCAAAGGACAACCCCCCCCCTTCCTTCCCCCTTGGGACAGAAAAGGTGCACTTACTGAGGGCAAGGAATTATTAGAGACAGGTGAGTGAGCGGTACCTAAGGTCCTGTTGAGATTTTGCCTCCATTGCTGATTTCTGCAAGGTTTTTTTCCTTGTGTTGGTTGCAGTCTCGTGCATCACTGAGGGGCCATTTCAGTTTGCCTGGTCCTTTTTTCCTGCCCTCATTTTGTGTGTAAGCAGGCATTTTTTTACTTGGACCATGATTAGTTTATTAGCTCCCCTTCTGCCCTTTTTCTGTAGCCCTTAAAGGGGGGTGTTGTGCATCAGCAGCTGTGGGGGAATTTTATTCCAGGCAGAGGGGCCAGTTGGGGCCATGTGAACAGGCACATTACGGTTGCCAGATCTCTTTGTTGCTCTGGTGGGGGGATTTGGGGGTGTTCTGGGAGTGGGTGGGGGATACCCCCAAGTTTGAGCCAGGAACCTGGTTTCAATCTCAGCTTTATTTCAGGAGTTGTTGAACTTAGGTTTTTCCTGCACTTGTTTGGTATTCACAAGACATAACTGGTGCCTATTTATTTGACATCTTGAGCATGGTACCAAAGGCAGCCTCGTAAAAAAGAGTCATTTGGGCACAGTGCCCAACACTCAAGAGTTCCCCCACTTATTTGCCATCAGTCAAGGAGGGTATGGATGGTGTGATTGAGTTGGCAACAAGAGCAGAAGCTTGGTGGAGAGCTGCCTGTTAACTTCTTGCTTTTTCAGGCCAGTCAGCTGGCATGGCACTATGGGTAGGTATTTCATTAGGTGAACAACTAATGTTCTTTATAGTGGCCATGGTGGCAGCCTTAGAGCCTGGCATAGGTGGCAGGGCTGCTGGTGGTAGCCAGAGCAGAAACAGCAAGGGACCTTAGCTTGCCATCTCTTCATCTGGAAACTCAAAGTAATCAAGGCTGGTGGCCATTACAACAGCTGGAAGCCAGGTCGTGGATGGCTGCATTCTGATGCCTTGATCAATGTTTGGCAATGCCACTAAGGTGGTCAAATACTAGATGGAGCCATAGCAGGGGAGTATTGCTTCTCCTGTACTCGGTCTGAAGCATTTTAGGCACAAATTTTTAGCACATCCAAGCCAGAAAGTGTGCTTGGGTTATGGGACAGTGCCTAATTTATTCCTGACAGATTGTGGAGGTTCAGCTGTGGCTGTCACTGTGGAATTTTGGTGGTATGGGGGATAGTAGGAAGCAGAGCCATTAAGACGGTGTGTGTTAGTGGAATGGGGAAGCCATTTTTTATGGATGTGCGCAAGGTTCATAGACAAACGTGGCCTGGGGATGATGATCACAAGAGTGACTGCATGGCAGCACATGGAGTGGATTTTAAAGGGTGTTTTGATATAGGCAATACCCTGACTGGAGACATTGAAGTGACCAAAGGCACAGTCTGTTTAGCAGTACTTGTTGAGGCTGTGGTTAGGATTGCACTTGTGGAGGTTTGGCAGGTATGGTTTTTTAAAAAGACAGGATTGCGGTTCCTTTTTATAGAAAAATGGCAGGTGGGTTATTTTTAAGTAGTTACTGTACTTTGGGGTGGCTGAATATCACATGCTGAGTCAGTGCACCTGGTAGGTTTTGTCTGAGCACTGACTGGTTCTAGCAATTGTTTCTGCAGGACAAGGAAAAAGAGTTTTTAAGGTCAGGGATAGTTGGGCTTAAAAGCAAATCTGTTGGGCATATCCTACAGTTCCTTTTTGTTGTTTAGAAAGGGCAGGTGGCAGGTTACTTGGAAATGGTTAGCTGTGCTAGTCCCTCAAGTGATGGCTGTGGCTTCAATAAAACTAGGTAGATTTTGGGATCAGACAGGCGCTGGAGGGCTGGGTGCATGATGTGCCAGTCTGGCAGATTCAGGCATGTCTACCTTGAGAAGGCTCCTGGTGCAGCAAGGTGGCACTCACAGTCAGCCAAGAGGCATCACATCATGTTGAGGACCGGAGATCCCCAGTCTTGCTGGGTCCAGGCGCTTAAGCTGTTTTTCTTTCGAATAACTAGGCTGCAGCCCGGGTTGCCTTTCCTCAATGGTGGGTCATCTTTGGATGCAAATCCATCCAAAATAATTGGGCAAGGGGTATCATGAGGTACTGAGGACCACTGGGGATCCCCAATGTTGCCATTTCAGGCACTCAGGGTGTTTCTTGAACACAGGGCTGTGGCCCAGGTTGCCTTTTATCAGGGGTTGGTAGCTTCTGACACAAATCTAATCAGATTAGTTGAGTATCACAGACCATGGTACCAAGGACCACCGAGGATCCCCACTGATGCCCAGATCAGGCACTCAGGACATTTCTTTGACTGTAGCGGTGGGTGATCTATTTTGGCTCCAGCAGGTGACCCTTGATACAGGTCCAATTTTATTTGGATGATTCATGAAGTGTTGCTGGTTTAAGCCGGCCAGGATCCCCAGTGTGGCCCAGTGCTGACACTCAAAGCATTTACCAGAACATGGGGAGGCGGCCAGATTTGCCTGTGTCTGCCACAGAGGCAGGTCATCTTTGATTTAGTACCCGTTTGGGATCTTTATATGGCAATTATGATGGCAGTGAGGTTGCCAGTGCATTGATTGGGACTCCCTTGTAAGAAAGTGATGTTCACAGCTAATGGCTGAGGAATGCCAAGGCAGTTGGTCCAGAGGATCAGCAAGTGGTGTTTATGTGCCTTTAAGGCTGATATATGATGAGTTGTCATTTTCTGCCACATGAAGTAACCCAGTGGATTGCCAGGTGACAA
This sequence comes from Gekko gecko, assembly GCA_029375565.1. Lineage (NCBI taxonomy): Eukaryota > Metazoa > Chordata > Lepidosauria > Squamata > Gekkonidae > Gekko > Gekko gecko. Next base: position 146,024,486 of record JAPDNY010000006.1, read on the forward strand.
TCAAGTGTTCGACTCCTATATCCAATGGTTAATACAGTTGTTCTTGCAGGTGTTGGCATATCAAGGAGCCTGAGCAGGGTGCTGGCAATGAGACATTCCATTGTCTGCTGGGCAAGCTGGAGTGCAGCTGCCTCTGAAGTAGGGATGCAGTTGGGACTTTATCCCCTGGCCTGCATGCAATGGTGGTGCCTGCATGGAATGTGGTGGAACCAACTTTTGCCTTCTCTCCACCAGGTTTTGAGAGAAAACAGCCATCACAATGTTCACATCCTGCACAGGATGATAATGGCCTGGCACAGACAACAAGAGCAGCCTGAAAATGAGGAATCTTTAGGGCCTAAAAAAGGTAAAGATCTTTCCTGGGGACCATCATTGTGTGGTCAGATTTTTTGCAGAGCTGAGTGCTGGAAAAAAACTAGGTAGCCAGTCCCCATAGAGTTTGCTAGGGCCAGTGTGAATTAAGCAATTCACACTTTGGTTTTGAAAGAAAGAGGGCACGTAGGCTGTATTATGTCATCAAGCATGGTATGTCATACCTGTATAGGGCCGACGGTGTGCATCCTTTCAGTAAGTGATATGACACTTATTTAGCTGATCTGTGTCACTACCTACAGGTAGGATACTCTGCAGGTGGGGCATAACCCCCTTGTATGTCAGGGTTCGGGTGGGCTGATCATAGCAAGTTGGGATGATTGGCAAGGACCCTGAGACATCAGTAGTGGTGGAGGGAGTGTCCGGAACAGCAAGTCACTGACTGTACGGAGGGGTGCAGCTGGGAAGGAGCGGGCCTTGGTGCTGAGCAACATCTTTCTGACCCTGATAATGGCTTTGTGTTGGATTAGGTGAACAATTAGTTTTATGAAGGAATTTTATAGTCCTGGAGGTCATCAAGATTTTTAGAAAGGTAGGCCAAAATTCTTCTAAATATATTTTTTTGGTTAGTTATTTTTAAAGGTGTCAGCTGTAAGGAATTCTTCAAAAATTGAATTACCTCCTTGAAGGCACACTTTTAGTCTAGAAGATCTCTGTGGACTATTGCAAAAGCAGATTTAATCAACCCTTTGAGTCCAAATCTGTTCCTCTAAGATGAATTAATTTAAACAAAAGACATAAACAATCACTTCTAGTAGGCATTAAAAGTCTACGGACCAAGAGTTGGAGTGTATGTGTGTAATAGTATATTATATAGATACAGATTTTTAAATGCTGTTCTGGGACCTGTTTTGTTCAACATCTTTATAAATTATTTGGATGAAGGAACAGAGGGAATGCTTATTAAATTTGCAGATGATACTAAATTGGGATGGGTAGCAAATACGGAAGAAGACAGAGTCAGAATACAGAATGATCTCGACAGGCTGGAAAACTAGGCTAAAACAAATAAAATGAATTTCAATGTGGATAAATGTGAAGTTCTGTATTAGGTAGGGAAAAGAAATCAGGGTTGCATCGTGGCCCTTTCTTGCATGCCCAGGGAAATGCTGATTGCCACTTTGGGGTCAGGAAGCAATTTTTCTTCAGGCGACTTTGGCTGGGGATCCCAGAGATTTTTTTTTGTCACCTTCTGGGCATGGAACAGGGGCCACAGGGGTGTGGGGGGAGGTATTTGTGAGTTTCCTGCATTGTGCAGGGGGTTGGACTAGATGACCCTGGAGAACCCTTCCAGCTCTATGATTCTATGATTCTAAAGGGTCAGGCATTAACACAAAATTATTTTTAAACCTTATTATTTCTCTGGTTAGAATAATTGCTTATTATCTGATTCCCTGAAGTTTTAACCTCCTGAAAAAAACAAATTTGCATCTCACTTCTTGTTTAAAGAAAGTAGGAAAACTGAACTTAGTCTTAACACTTTTTGAAATCCTTTCCTGATAAATGAATGCTGCAAGAATGAAGCAAATGCTTAAAGAAATGTAGAAACCTCTGTAAAGCTGCCTGCTTCTGAGGCTGTCAGTTCTTATGTACTCGGACTGTGATCTGAAAAGGTATATTATTCTGCATCATAACTGATAGGGGTGTTAACAGGAAACAGGAAAATGACTATTAGGGTCCGGTCACACAGCCATTTTGATCGGTGTTCGCTGCTGTTCCCTTACGCATGTCAGTTTCAGGTTCACACGAGCCAATCCGCCTCCCGCCCCAAAGCAGGCTCACTTCCGCAATGATGCCGGGTTTTCCTGACCCCTGGAAAATCAAATGTTTTACTGGCACTTCTGCTTTGAATGCGCGATTTCGCCTATCTGGACAACCCATCTTTCGCAATGATTGCTACTAGGGCCATCTGAACGCTCTTTGTGCTTTTTTTTTTAAAAAAAGCTTCCAGTTTGAGCGCTTGAGCAAACATGCGCTTAATAAATCCATTTAACGTTTAATAATGGATTTATTAAGTGCATGTTTAGTCAAGCACTCAAACCGGAAGCTTTTTAAAAAACCAACGCACAAAGATGGCCCTGGAGGTGGGAATGAGAGGCGAGGGCTCCGGCAGCCTAGACGGGGCCAGCAAGCAGGATGGTGGAGATGACAGAGCCTGTTTTCATGGGGTGATGGCGGCAGCAGCAGCAGGGGACCCCACACACACAGGGGACCCCCAGGATTGCCTGGAGGGATGGCACAGCAGCAGGCAAGCGGGTGCTGGAAAAGAGGGGCCGGCTGCATCTAGTCAGCCCAATGCGAAGAAAAATGTTCCTGATTAAATTACAGCGGGAACAAAGCACAATTACCTTGCCGTGTGACCAGGGCCTTAGAGGGTGCTTTTCAGGGGAAATTATGGGTTGGATCCTATGAAAAACCTTCACATGCATAAGTGGGAAGCAGTTCCCCCTTCTTGCAGGTCTCCAGTTGCCCCCTAATGTTGCTCATGGGGGTCCCCCATTCCACAGGAGCAGCATTCAGAGTTCAGTTTGGGTTGTTCTGGGAGGGTGGTGGTGGGGGAATTGTGCTTCCATGCACAGAATTTAGATGGGATCCTGTAAATGAACAATAACACATTACACTGTGTTACTGTTTTTTCACTTCCAGAATTGTACCATGGCTGTTCCTAAATCATGCATTGTGAGTATTCCATTTCTATGATCCAAAGTGCCCTCAGTTTTAAATAGTCCCAAATATCAAATAAAATTGCAGCTACTGCAATTCCTATCCTATTCCCCCATTGATCTTCACACCAACAAACTCCTTCATCTGTAAACTGAGACCATTTAAAGGCTCCAGTTCTTCATCTCATACAATTCATAACCTCTCCATGTTGGGAAAGCTGCCTGTTGAGTTTCTGCATGGAAAAAAGCCACAACCCTAATAGCAGGGATATTCACATTGTCACCTGCAACTGGTTACCCTATTTGATTCTTATTACTGAGGATCAGATGGAGGATATTCCCATAGTAACTGAAACAATATGAACTTGAAGTTGGTTGTAGTTATCAGTTCTAGGAAACACTGAAGCTCAAAACAATGTAGTAAAAGATCTTGTAAGCTCTAGCACACAATCTAGATCTGTATGACTGTTTATATGATTGGTTGTAAACTGGATTTAAGTGTAGCCACAAAGTTTTAAGTGGTTTGCAGATTGTGTTCAGAACATCTTTGTGAACCATCAGAAACAAACCAATGTTTACTAACTCTGTAACTGTTGCTTACCAAATAAAAGATTTCATCTCAGATTGTTGAAAATATTAATTTACATGAATATTTTCATAGTTAGGCATAAACACAGCTATAAACCATGCTGATGTACACCAACTGCAAAAGGAGACATTGCTTCAAGTTATTTGTATTGCAGTTCTATTCCATTTAGAGTTATATACTATATGTAAATAAGCTCCATATTGTAGGGAAATGTTCCACTATAATTCAGATACCTGATCAACAGGGAAGACTGTAGGGGGAACAAAAGACACATAATTCATAATCAGCAGTGGAGTACCTGCTTGTTACAGAAATAGGGCTGCTTTCAAATTTATAAACACAACAAATTTCTAAACAATAGGACAAAAGCCCATGTGGACTAATGAATACAAGTGTGAATTTAGACTGAGGTGAAGGTTCAGATCTTTGCTCAAATTTAAAGCTCATATGGACTCCTTGGGCCAGTCACTATCTCAATGTAAAGTAACTTATAGGGCATTTATGAGGATATAATGGGGGAATTCTAATGCATGGGATGCTGATTTTTTTTTAAGACAAGTGAGATGCCGATGTGTGAAGTCAATGCCATTTTGGGGGTAGGAAATCAAGGAACCTAAATCATATATAGTGACTTGCCATATTTGACAAAAATATATATTGCATTTTAATCTCAGTAGGTTTCCTAGCTGTAATTTTCTGATAGTTAAAACCTATCTATAAAGTGTGTGTTGTGTATGTTAAGTGCTGTCAAGTCACTTCCGACTTTTGGTGACCCTATGAATTAATGTCCTCCAAAACATCCTGTCATTAACTGCCTTGCTCAGCTCTTGCAAACTGAGGGCCTTGCTCAGGAAAAGAGGAAGACCCAACCTGAGATGGAATGACTCTATAAAGGAAGCCATTCCATCTCAGGTTGGGTCTTCCTCTTTTCCTGTTGCCTTCAGCTTTTCATAGAATTATTGTCTTTTCCAGTGACTCTTGTCTTCTCATAATATGACCAAAGTGTGATAACCTCAATTTAGTTATATTAGCTTCTAGGGAGAGTTCAGGCTTGATTTGATCTAGAACCCACTTATTTGTCTTTTTGACAGTCCACAGTATCCATGAAATTCTCCAACACCACATTTCAAATGAATCAAATTTCTTCCTGTTGATTTACCTCACTGTCCAGTTTTAACGGTGTACTGTGAAATACTATGGCATGAATTAACTTTATCTTGGTCGCCAGCAGCACATCCTTACACTTTTCTAGCTTCTTCATGGCTGTTCTTCCCAGTCTCAGTCTCCTTCTGATCACGTGGGTGCAGTCTCCCTTTTAGTTGATTATGGAGGCAAGGATTGGAAAATCTTGAACAAATACAGTGTCTTCATTGTAAACTTTAAAGTTATATAATTCTTCAGTAGTCATTACTTTTGTCTTCTTGATGTTCATCTGTAATTCTACGTTGGCTCTTTCTCCTTTAACCTTCAGCAGTAGTTTTTTTCAAGTCTTCACTATTATCTGTCAGTAATGTGATGTCATCTGCATATCTGCAAACTGAATGTTTCTTCCAGCAGTTTTCAGTCCACTTTCATCTAAATTCAATCCACCTTTCCTTATGCTATATTCTGCAGATAGGGAGATAAAATACATCCTTGTCTGACACTTTTGCTTATTGGAAACCATTCTGTTTCTCTATATTCTGGAGTAGCCTCTTGTCTGGAGTACAGGTTGCACATCAAAACAATCAGATGTTGTGGCACATGCATTTCTTTTAAAACCAGCCATGAATTTCATAATCGACACAGTCAAAAGCTTTGCTGTAATCTATGAAGCACAAATTGATTTCCTTCTGAAATTCTCTTGTATGCTCCAGTAAACACCAAAAATTTGCAATATGATTTGTAGTGCCTCTTCCTTTTCTGAATCCAGCTTGAACACCTGATATTTCTTTTCCATATATGATAACAGTCGTTATGGTAAGCTTTTGAGCATCACTTTACTCACATAAGAAATTAATGTGATTGTCTTACAGTTGCTATAGTCTTTGACATCTTTTTTTCAGAATTGTTATGTAGATTGACCATTTCCAGTCTGGGCCATTGTTTTCTTTTCCATATTTGTGGGCACAAGATTTTGATGGCTTGAAATAGCTCTGTTTATAATCCCATTTTATCCTGATGATTTCCCCCCTCTTTCAATTGCTCTCAGTTTAGTTTTCATTTCACTTTCTAAAACTGTAGATTCTTCTTCATAAGGAGTGAAGTCAAATTGGATGGAGAATTAGGTTGCTAGCAGCAAACATGACCATCTAGCACTAAGGATGCATAGTTGGAAATATACTAATGAAGGTCAAATCTGAAAAGCTCCCATTCCAAAAGAAATAATGGGTGAGATCCCATGCAGTGTTTTCATAGCAAGATTTTACCCACAGAGATTGACTTATGCATTTCCCTGTCCTGTGGCAGCACCAAATGCCCCCCAGCCCTGTTCTTGGGGGAGAAGAGATCACCAGGAACATGGTTCTTGGGGTCATTTCAGGCTGCCACCTGGAGGGTGGGGAGAATGTTGCACTCCAAAGGTGAAAGTTCTTGCATCAATGGAAAGGCTGTGTAACCCAAAATAATTTCATGCATTTGGAAGGAGTCAGAAACCTTTTAATCTTCCAGTTATTCTGGCAACTCATTCTTTAGTTTCATTTTAATGGGAAATAGGATAGGTAGTGACTCAGCAAATAGGTGCCTTATAGAAGAAAGCCAACAGGAAGAGTTAGCCAATTTTCCTATCAAACAGGATTTTCCTGGTTTGCATTCCCATATGCAATACTTCCACTTTCTGTCAATCATTGTTCTATCTCTGTTTGGCTTTCTCATTGTAAATGAACATGTCTATTTCATTCCCAGTGGCTGTATCCCCCACTTGCTGTGCAAGAGAAAAGGTTTTGCCTGCACATGCTGTAAGGCAAGATAGAAAGAGAAACAGATGCAGAGGCTCAGCTTCAATGGCCGAGTTCAGACTGGCAGTTTGACCCAATATAGGCACATTTCAGAAACATTTAACAAACGGATGAAACATTTCACAAACGGTTCACACAGGCACAGCTGTCAGGCATTTCCAAGCTGTACTCAACCCGTCTTATAATGTGATCCATGACAATTGTGAAGCGCTGGCCATACAAATAATCGTGATTTTTTTTCACCCCCGCCACAATCGCCAGAGTCTCCTTATCAATCTGAGCATAGTTTCGCTCCATTGCCGACAATGTCCAAGAGTAATAGGTGACTGGAACCTCGTGGCCATCAGCCAACCAGTGTCCCAGGACTGCCCCCACCCTGTAAGGAGTTGCATCGCAAGCTAGCACCACAGGCAAGGTCTCGTCAAAGTGAGTGAGGACAGCATTGGAAGACAACAGTTCCTTGACTGCCCGGAAGGTGGCAGCGTGTTTGGGGCCCCAGACCCAGGGGGCGTGCTTATCTAGGAGGTGGTGGAGGGGCTCTGCCACAGCAGCCTTGTGGGGGGAGAAAGGAATGATAAAAATTTAATAGGTCTAAGAAGTTCCACCTTGGACGAGAGGGCAGGAGCTTGCACAATGGTCCGGATCTTGTCGTCCGTGAGGTGGATTCCCTGCGCATCCACAGCAAACCCCAAGAAGTCCACCCATGGCACTCCCAGGAGTCATTTCTCCTGCTTCACCATGAGGCCAGTGGAATTGAAATGTTGAAGCACCATCCGGAGCCAGGCCACGAAGGTCTTGGAGTCTGGGACTGCAATCAGAACATTGTCACAAAAATGGCTGGACTCCTGGGATGCCTTTTAGGAGACAGTCCATGAGATTTTGAAAGATCCCTGGGGCCATGCTGACCCCAAACTGCAGCCACCGAACCTTGAAAGCCCCCTTGTTGCGTAACTATCATCTGGGCTTCTGCGGTGGCGTCGTCCATCAGCAGTTGCTGGTAAGCCTGGGCCAGATCTAGTTTGCTGAAAACCCGCACCCCTGCTAACCCGCACCACTAGTACTGGATATGTGTGGTCCTGTAATGCCTTGTTCAGGGTATATTTGTAATCAGCACAAATGCATACATCCTTGTTGGGTTTCACCGGGGTGACTATGGGGGTTTCCCACAGGCCATGAGACAGGGGTTCTAACACCCCCTGTTCTACAAGGTGGTCTAGTCTTGCCTCGATCTTGGGCCTTAGTGCAATCGGGGCCCACCTGGCCCTCATATGGATTGGCTGCACTGCTGGGTCAAGTTCGAGAGTGACCAGGGGACTGAAGAATCAGCTAAGCCCCCAGGAATTCATTAGATACAGAGTCAAAGTCCGGTTGCCATATCATGTTTACCCCCATCACCCAGAAACCCAGCGGCCCAAACCAGGAAAGTCCTAACAGGCTTGTGAGTCTCCCTTTGACCACTAGCAAGTCTAAGAGTCCATCAAAGTCCTTGTATTGCACCTTGAACTTGCCCCACCCCCTGATGGCCACCAGGTTCTTCTGAAAGTCCCTCAGCATCAGTCCCGGGACTGTTGAAGGAGGGGTCCCCCCCATGGGCAGAGCATCTGTAGGGTTTTGGCCAAGATTATGGAGAAAGCCGAACCTGTGTCTAATTCCATTCTACATGGGGATCCCAATATTAACACTGTAGCATGCATCTTGTTGGGGGTGTCAGGGGGCAAGTTCAGTACCTGGTGTTGCTGTTGGTTTATGGAGAGGGTATGAAGCTCCGTTGATTTCTGGTGGGTGGACGCCTTCTGTTGGTTCCCTTGGGAGCGGCAGACTCGGGCGATGTGTCCTTGTTTGCTGCAGGACCGGCAAACAGCATTGCAAAGACGACAGGTCCAGCGTTCATGCGCTTCCCCACAGCTGGCGCAGGAGCTCGGGGTGCCCAGCTTCTCAGGTTCTGCAGGTGTCTGTGGTTGTGGGCTCCACCTCTCCAGGTGGTGTACCTGTAAGACTTCCTCCTCATCTGAGGCATAAGAGGCCGGACAGGTACTTGCGAAGTGGATGCGGTGCTCTTGATGAGATTTCTCGTACACCGTGGCTTCTTTGAGGGCCTTGTTGAGGGTCAAGTTGTTGTGACTGGTGAGCTTTCGGCATAGCTTGGGTTTCCAGAGGCCCACAACAAACTGGTTCATCAACTTGTCACTGAGGCTGGGGAACATCGGGTGGCCACTTGACGAAGGCCCACCAGGAAGTCGTTGGCAGTTTCCTCTGAGCCCTGGTGGCGTGCAAAGAAGCCTATGCACTCGGCTATTTTCATTGGCTTTGGCGCAAAGTGATCCATGAGTGCTTTCTCAATTTCTGCATATGTGGCCTCTTTCGGGGTCTTTGGGGCTAGCAGGCCAGCTATTGATCCCACAGGAACTTAGCAAAAGGGATTTCTTCTTACCCTCGCCTGTGATGTTGTGGAAGTCAACATAGTATTCCAGGCACTCGAGCCACATCTCCCACTTCTCTGGATGGGCTGCATTGAATTCTGGGATGTTCCCTTGAGTGGCTGCCATGACTCGGGCAGCACATGGTGTGAAGTTGCTAGGAGTGGTGCGGGATATGGTGACCAGAGGATCGGTGCTCGGTATGGTGCTGGACTTGGGGTCAGCGATGCTGGTTGCGGCTTCCAGGAGGTTGGTGCACAGTGTGGTGCTTGTGTTGGTCTCAGGTTCTGAATCGCTCATTCGGATCCCATCCTTGTCGCCAGTATAAAGTACTGAGACTGATGCATTGGAGAGTTATTTCAGCTCATACTTTATTGCTCACAGTCAGATCTTGAAATACTTTAGCCAGCTCGCAGACCGGCTTATATTCCTAAGTCACACCACACCCAAACACACACCCACACCTGTGATAGGATATTTACAGTGTACTTTTATCCCATAGGTCTCTTCTTGGATCCTAGCCTTCTGATAGGTGCAGGCTGGGATCCGTTTAAGCTATTGTCTTTAGGAACGAAACTTAGGCCCTTCGCCTGGCCACATGTGTATCCAACTGTGTGCGCTGTCGCCCTGAGTACATAACATAATGCTTCCCTCCTGAATTTAAAAAGTATCAGGTGAAAGTGGTAGCAAACCCTGGAGAGCAAACCCACTTCCCAGAAGTGTGAACACTGAAAGCCATGAACAAGCTGATCTAGTAGGGATGCGCTCATGAAGCTGCACCGCCGCCAGGGGCAGGCCAACAATGTGAACACTCCCTTGCGCCTTCTCCCTAGTATGCTCCCACATCAATCAGTGCAGTGTGACCAGGGAATACCTCGGAACAGGTTGTTCTGGGTCTTTTTGTGATGACTCCCTTGTGCTTCATACTGCCAGTCTGACCTCAGCCAATGATAGGAAAATCATCTGCAGTAGGGTAAAGAAGAAAAAAGCTTTGCTTATACATCTTGGCAGTCAGGGTATGTAGAGACTGAGGGAAACAAAGGCTGATATAAGCTGTCTCAGCCGTTTAGCAACATTTCACCTGGGTGATTTACATGACATCCCATTTATCTATAAAGTATGTGTGTTTAAAGTATCTAGATGAGTGAAGCTAATGACGTCTGTGTAAATTACTGGGTTTCGGGCCTCATGACTCGGACGACGACATAAGAGAAGACGCGTTTATTCGTACTTCACACAAGACAAGAACAAACAGTAACGGCCGGAGGCCAACTATATACAGTTAGGGGGGGACGGTCCCATATTCCTATTGGCGGGTTTGAATCGCCCGCCAATGCTGCCATTGGTTCTCTACTGGCGAGCTCAGGAACCTAGTCCCTATTGTTCTCAGAGAGCGAAGCTTGGCTGTATTTTGCCAGCTCTGCCTTCTGATCCCAGGACACAACACCCCTCCCCCCATAGTTTGTCTCCTATCAGGTGACGTAGTCTTTTAAGTATGCTGGTGCCCTCCATTCCCTTAGTGATCGTCGGGGGGCCGGTACCGGACTGGCGGGGCCCCCATCGGGTGGTCCTCCCGCACAAGGAGCTTGGATCTCCGGTAGTAGCTGTGGTGGTGGCAGCGGTGGCGGCGGTTCAGCTGTCTCTGGGACCCCCTCCAGACTCTGCGGTCTTTCAGGCGCTGGCTCCGCTGGCGGTGCCGGCAGCTGATCGGATGCTGGGGTGGCCGCGGCGTTTCCCAGTAACGGGGCCTGGATCCCTGTGTCGGGGTCTTGCCGCCTCCGGAGCTGGTCCACGTGTTTACGGAGGACCCTGTCCCCATCTGCTAGGACCTCGTATGACACTGGCCCGGTGGGTTTTAGGATGCGCCCGGCCAACCACTGAGGCCCCGCCCCGTAATTCCGGAAGTAGACAGGTTCCCCCGGGAGGAAGCTTCGGGGCGCCTCCCGGGTTTCGACCAGCTTTCTCTCTGGGGCTCGGTCCGGGTGGAGCCTGTCTAACAAAGTCGTGGGGCGGCGGCCCATCAATAGTTCTGCGGGGCAATGCCCGGAGATGGGGTTTGGGGTGGTGCGGTGTGTTAGGAGGAAGCGGGCCAGCCGGAACTCCCAATCCCCCTCCGTTATGCGGCTCAGGGCTTCTTTGGCGGTGCGTACCGTTCTCTCCGCCTGTCCATTTGTTGCCGGGTGGAAGGGCGCTGATCGTATGTGCCTGATTAGGTTCCTTGCGAGGAACGCTTGAAACTCAGCAGATGTGAACGCTGCCCCGTTGTCCGACACGATTGTGTCTGGCAACCCGTGCGTAGCGAATATTTTCCGCAGGGCCCTTATTGCCGCTTTGGCAGAGGTGGTAGACACTGGGCTTATTTCCACCCACTTCGAGTAGGAATCTACCGTCACCATGAACTGGAGCCCCTGAAACGGCCCGGCAAAATCTACATGTAAGCGTGACCACGGCTTGTGGGTAGACTCCCAGCTTTGGGTTGGTGCTCTCGGGGGATTGGGGCGGACTTCCTGACACCGTGTGCACCCTCGGACCCAGGTTTCAATTTCTGCGTCCATCCCGGGCCACCACACGTAGCTCCTTGCTAGAGCTTTCATTCGTACAATGCCGGGGTGGGCCTCGTGCAGCGTTTCTAGAACCCCTTGTCTCATGGGCCCCGGGATGACCACCCTGTCCCCCCATAGTAAGCACCCTTTCAAGGCGGATAACTCTTCCCTCCTGGCTTTGTATGCCGTGAACTCTGGCCCTGTCTGTTCCGCTGGCCATCCCCTCACCACCCAGTTTAGGACCCGGGAGAGAATGGGATCTCGGGACGTGCGGGCGGCCACGTCTGCAGCCTGAAGGGGGGGTTTTGGCAGCTCTTCCATTAACAATACTGCGGGAGCTGGGGCCGGATCTTCCCCTGTATGCGGCAGCGGCAGGCGGCTCAAGGCGTCGGCATGACCCAGCGCCTTGCCCGGCCGATGCTCCAACCGGTACTGGTAGCCCGCTAAAAACCAAGGACCAGCGCAACACCCGGGGCGACAGTACCTGCGGCGTTTGTTTGTCCGCCGCGAACAGCCCCAAGAGCGGCTTATGATCGGTTACGAGCGTGAAGGGCCGCCCGTACACAAAGTTGTGAAACTTCTTAACCCCCGCCACCAGTGCCAAGCCCTCCCGGTCGATTTGCGCATAGTTCCGCTCCGCGGGGGACAGTGTGCGGGAGTAGTAAGCCACCGGGACTTCCCTCCCATCTGGTAGCTTGTGGGTCAAGACCGCCCCGACCCCATACGGTGATGCGTCGCATGCCAGGATTACCGGGAGCTTTTCATCAAAGTGGGCGAGTACAGCGTTAGAAATCAAGAGTACTTTAACCCCCGAAACGCCGCCTCCTCCCTCGCTCCCCATGCCCAAGGTGTCGCCTTATCCAGCAGCCTGTGCAGGGGTTCGGCCACGGCGGCTTTGTGTGGGAGAAAGGCATGGTAAAAGTTCAGGAGGCCTAAGAACACCTGGAGCTCTGCCTTGGACTTCGGGGTGGGGGCCTCCACGATGGCCTTCACCTTGTCCCTCGCCGGATGCAGGCCTGTTGCGTCTACCCGGTACCCCAAGAACTCCACCTCCGGCACCCCGAGGAGGCACTTTTCCCGCTTCACTTTCAGCCCCGCGGCTTGGAAGCGTCACAGTACAGTTCGGAGGCGGGCGGCGAAGCTTTCAGGGGTGGTCGCGGCGATGAGGACGTCGTCGAAGAGCGGCGTCACTCCAGGGATCCCTTTTAACAAAACGTCCATGAGATTTTGGAAGATCCCTGGGGCCACACTGACCTCGAACTGCAGCCGCTTCACCTTGAAGGCCCCCCGGTGGGTCACTATGGTTTGCGCCTCGGCAGTGGCCTCATCCACCGGGAGTTGCTGGTACGCCTGCGCGAGATCCAGCTTTCCAAATATGCGCGCCCCCGCCAGTGTGGCTAAGACATGGCTGACCACGGGTACGGAGTATGCGTGCGCCTGAAGTGCCTGGTTAATGGTGCACTTATAATCCGCGCAGATGCGGATTTCTCCGTTTGGCTTTACGGGTGTCACAATCGGGGTCTCCCATCGAGCGTTCGGGACGGGCTCTAGGACTCCCTGGGCCACTAACCGGTCCAGTTCGGCCTCTATTTTAGGGCGGAGTGCCAGGGGCATGGTGCGGAAGCGCCGTCGGATGGGCGTCACTGTGGGGTCTAAGTGGAGCGACACCGGGGGCCCTTTATAACATCCCAGTTTCCCGTCAAAAACCTCAGGGAATTCCTTGCACACCGCCCCCCAGTCCCGCATCCCGCACTTATTCACTTCCCCAATTGTGATGCCTAGGGCCTCGAACCACGCCCGCCCCAGGAGACTCACGAGATTTCCCTCCACCACCACCAAGTCCAAGTTCCCCTCAAAGTCTCGGTACTGCACTCGGAAAGTGCCGACTCCCCGGATGGGGACAGGGTTCTTTTGAAAGTCCACCAAGCTTAGTGGCAATGGACGTAGAGGGGGTCCCCCTAACGGGCAAAGTCTTTTTAAAGTGTCCATGGAAATGATGGACGCCGCCGATCCCGAGTCCACTTCCATGCAACAGGGGGACCCCTCGATCCGCACGGTTACTTGGATCTTCGGGGTAGAGGAGAGGTTGGGGTTGGGGAGGCGAAGTACCTGCAGCGGTTGGTCGGTGAGATGGTACAACTCGGCGACCTCTTCCGTCGTCTCGTAGGCGGTGGACGATGCGTGGTGCGGTGGGACCGACGATCTCGAATTCCGGGGGCCCTTGGACCAGCAGACCCGTGCGAGGTGTCCCTGCTTCCCGCACCCGTGACAGACAGCATCCCGGAACTTGCAGGATTTCCTTCCGTGGCCTTCCCCGCAGCTGGCACAGACGGTCCGGTTGCCGGAAGGCTTGGCTGGCTCCCTGTTGGCCTGCTGGAACGGCGCCGGCTGGCGGTGTTGGGGTCTGAGGGCGAAGACCTCTTCGGTATCTGAGTTCCCGGGGCTGGGACTCCTCCCGACCACATGGGCTGCCGCGGCCGGGCGTTCCCCTTCAGCGGCCTCGTGGGCTGTTGCGGCGTCGATGGCCTCGTCCAGGGAGAGCCTCCGGTAGCCAATCAACTTGCGCCGCAGCTTGGAGTCCGCCAGGCCCCACACGAACTGCGTCAGCAAGTTGTCTTCCACCTTCAGGAACCCGCAGTCCACCGCGAGTGCCCTCAGCGTGGCCAGGAAGGTGGCAACGGATTCCCCTTGGGCCTGGACTCGCCTCTGGAACTCCATCCTCTTGGCCAGGAAGGTCGGCCGGGGGCTGAAGTATGCGTTGAGGACGTCCAGGATCTCCCCAAACGAGCTTTCCAAGGCCGTGTGGGGCACCAAGAGGCTCTTGGCGAGGCGGACGGTTTGGGTGCCGCACGCGTTCAGCAGGAGCGATCGTTTCTTGTCTGGGTGGCGGATCTCATTGAGCTCCAAATAACTGATGAGCTGGTCGACCCATGCGTCCCAGGTTTCTGGCTGCGACGGATCGAAGCGCTCAAGTGTTACATGAGAGGCGGCCATGGCTCTGTCTGGGAAGGCGTGCACTGGGGCGAGCGGTGCGGTGCTGTTCTTGGGGTCAGCGATGCGATGCTCGGCGAGCGGTGCGGTGCTGCTCTCGGGGTCAGCGATGCGATGCTCGGTGGTGTCCTTTTCGTCGCTCATGGAGTCACGGAAGGCGTTGAAATCCCATCCTCGTCGCCACTGTAAAGTACTGGGTTTCGGGCCTCATGACTCGGACGACGACATAAGAGAAGACGCGTTTATTCGTACTTCACACAAGGCAAGAACAAACAGTAACGGCCGGAGGCCAACTATATACAGTTAGGGGGGACGGTCCCATATTCCTATTGGCGGGTTTGAATCGCCCGCCAATGCTGCCATTGGTTCTCTACTGGCGAGCTCAGGAACCTAGTCCCTATTGTTCCCAGAGAGCGAAGCTTGGCTGTATTTTGCCAGCTCTGCCTTCTGATCCCAGGACACAACAGTCTGTCTGTCTGAGGAGGAGGAGGAAGAGGAGGAAAGAAGAAGAATAGGAGGAGGAGGAGAAAATTGGATTTATACCCCACCCTTCACTATCCAAGGGAGTCTCAGAGTGGTTTACAAACTCCTTTCCCTTCCCCGCTCCACAATAGACACCCTGTATGGTAGGTGGGGTTGAGAGAACTCTGACAGAAACTTCCTACCTACTTACCTACCCTGTAGGGTAGGTAGGGCTGAGAGAGCTCTGACAGAAATTACCTACCTACCTGCCTACCTACCCTATCTATCTATCCTCTTTCTATCTGCTGTTGGGCTCAAAGAAGCTTAAAACCCCAAGATAAGAACATACAAAATAGAGTACCCTCCCCCAAGAAAATGCAGCTTGTGCCATCAAAAGCCTCATAATTAAAGTGTCCTTACAGTTCCTCCTAATTTTTTTCTAAAGATGGCATCCATCTTCATCTCCTTCTTATCTTGTACCACTCCTGTTGTTGTTGTTCAGTCACACAGTCATGTCCGACTCTTTGTGACCCCATGGACCACATCACGTCAGGTCCTCCTGTCTTCTGTCGTGCTCCAGAGTTTGCTCAATTTCGTGTTTGTTGCATCGATAACACTGTCTAACCATCTCATCCTTTGCTGTCCCCTTCTTCTTTGATCTTCAATCTTTCCCAGCATCAGGGTCTTGTCCTGTAGTAGATGCCAATCTAGCTATCTTGAGTGGAGGAAGAAGTAGAAAGTGTTAACTAGGGGAATACAGTTGGTCCATGAGAAGGTATGGGGAGAGACAGTCCTTCACATATGGATTGCATGTATCCATGCATTTATTTATATCCTTCTTTTTTCCCCAGCTGGGACTCAGCAGCTTAGAACATCATTCTCCTCTGAACTTGGAAAGAAACTAGCAGCCAGTGTGACTGTTTTAATATAGAAAGGATCTGTTCCCATTGGCTAGCTCCTGAAAGTAGACAGGCTGCCCCATTCTAAACCAGCTGTAGACATTTTGTGGCAATCTGACCACATGGTTACAAAAGTTTGGATTATAAAAGCATGGTCAGGTGAACTGAATCTAAGAAAGGAAAGAATTGGTGAATCGATCACAGCTGACATAAAAACTGAAATTGAGCCCTTTTTTTGAAACACATCCCCAGCATGTTTCTTCTGTTTACTGTTCCTACTCATTGTAAATTTGGTCATCTGAATCCCTAGGCAGGCTAGATGGAGCCAATCTCATGATAAGTGAGCATAAGCAAAGTAGTAAGAGCACTGGAAATGCAGTCAAGAAAATTATGCTTACTTTGGACCTGTAATTTCATTAATGTCCATTTACTACTATAAGAAGCAACCCAGGAGATTAAATGGAGAAACAAATCGTTAAAAGATAAAAAAGCACATTGGGTCATGCTTCTAATATAACAAAACACTTGGTATTACTTTGCTTTAGCCAGAGGGAAGTCAAGAAGCCATCAAGAATCTTTTCCATCTTGTATGTTTCTGAGTTTTTAAAGTTAGATACAATAACAAGGAAATTCCACATAGGAACAATGATTATGTCTCAAATTTATTTTCCTGCAGAGGATGCACAGAAAATTCAGCTCTATTACGAGTTTGTCTGAATGTCTGTGAACCTAGACAAGCTTCAGTGTCCAGATCTAGTCGTTCAAGTCACAGTGGTTAAACTCTGTCCCATTTGCCTTGTTTCCAAACGTTATTGTTTCTGTTTCCTTTCTCATTTTCCAAAGTGCCTGAGAAAGCTAGGGTGTTTGCTTGCTTTGTAAGCCCAAAGCTGTGCTCCCTTTAACAGCTGCTGGAAATAGACAGAAGCAGGCAAAAGACTTCCTGGGGCCTTTGTTATTGTGTGGGGTTTTTTCCCCCTCACTGTCAAAATGAGCCCCCCACGTAATGTACAATAATGCATCAGCACCTTGCAGATGCTGAATAAATTAGTCCTGTGCAAAGAATGAGCTGCGGAAGCCACATAAACTGCTATATTACCCCAAGGTTTCTGGTAATTGCTGCTGATTGGTAGGAGGAAGAAAGCCATCCAGAGGAGAAAACACAATTTGTTGCTGTGGCCACCAGTTCCCAGATTTATTAACTTGCTTCTTGCTCCCTGGGTATTGTAAAACATGCAGCAAATTCAGCTGCTTCAGTGGAGTCTTTCACTTCTTTGGCTAGTTATTTATATTTTGGGGAGTGCATTCCAATTAGAGTTTTTGGGGGGGCAGGAAGGGCAGCAGATTACTACTTATTTGGAAACTCTTCCCCAGGGCACTCAGCAAGAGGTAGAACACCTTTGGTGCTGCTTCTCCCATCAAAATTGTCCCTCCAGACCTGATAGGAAAGCAAGACAGACCCAGTATCAGTACCTGTCATTTGTATTTACTGGTGCTTGGGCAGGGCAGACATTTTTGATCAGGGAAGCAGTACTTAGGAGTCAATCCCTTTCTTCCCCAGAGCTGTGGCCACAATCCATGTCTGCCAATTGTAGATAAGTTACATATAACTTCACATGCAATTTAATTATTATGTTATATGTGTTTTTCACATGGCCCTGAAGCAAACATGCTATAAGCCTATCTCCAAAGAAGAGAAGGGAGCTCTGGCTCAATGGCAGAACATTTGTTTAAAATACAGAAGGTCCCAGGTTCAATCCCTGGCATCTCCAGTTAAAAGAGACAGGTAATAGGTGATGTAAAAGACCTCTGCCTGAGACCCTGGAGAACTACTGCAAGTCAGAATAGACAGTACTAACATTGATAGACCAGTGGTCTGACTCATAGAGGGCATCTTCAAGGAATAAGGGAAACTTTTACCTTTCCCCAAAGCATTTTGCTTAGGGACCATGATATTCAGGCACACCCATAAAATGCCTTCCTAGGAAGGGAAGGGCCAGGACCAATGCTCCCTCTAAGCTGTGGAGTCTTGTGAGCAAAAATTCAATTTTGTGAGCTACTGGCATTAAAGTTGTGAGTGAGCTATTTGGCTACTCTGGAGCCATCCTTCCTGAGCTAACACAAAAATGTGTGAACTGGAGACTAAAAAACTGTGAGCTAGCTCACATTAACTCAGTTTACAGGGAACACTGGCCAGGACACAAATTTCTGCAGCCTCCTTATGCCATAAAAGAGGGAAATGTGGCCAGCCAGCTAAGATTATATGGTGGCCATCCTTAGTTTGGAATCCAGTTTCCTTGTTCTATGTCTGGCCCTGAGTCTTGCTTCAGATTTGAATTTCTTACTCTGAGCTTTTGGACCAAATGCTTGTCTGGTCAGAACAGAAATTGCTCTGTACCTCTTAGATAAGCCAAGAAACATTATCTTTTTTCTATCATGATATTTTATTCAGCCACTCAACCTGAAAATGGTTCTATGATGTCAACCAAAGCAGCAAACCAATGCTTGATTAAAATGCTTATATGATCAAGAATATTGGTTAATGCTGCAATTTGCTAATTATTCAAATTTCCTTGACAGCACTTGGCTTGATTCCAGCTCCTGAGCTAGTTTCCTGATCTCTATTTAACTGTAGCATGCTCCTGTAGTTAATTTTTACATTTATGGCCCCTGCCGTCATATTCGTTGGGTCTGTTAAATTTTATGTGCTATATATATATATAAACTGTTTATGATTCATGGTGACCCAATGCTGTCTCAGCTGCAAAGTACAACTGTAAATTCTATGCTTGGTCTTCCATAGTCCAGTAATTTTTCCCTCTTCACCACATCAGCCATCAAGATTGACGGAGCAGCTAGCAGAAAGCATCAGATGTTACTAGCACTTCTGGATCATGTGCAACAAGCACAACTAATCTATATGAGCTGTATATAGGTCAGGGGGGCAGCAGTCTTCATGTTCAGATAAGGAAAATGCTAACACCAATTAATAATCTCTTGCTCCCACTGAAGTAATTGGAAACAGGAAAAGAAGAGGGGGCTTAACTTCTACAGGAAGTAAAAGAACTTAGGCTCCTTCTGCTTTTTCTACATTGTGTTCAGTGGAAATGCTTTATTTCATTGTATTGATCTATTTTAATCTATTCTTTGCCCTGTCATCTGGAGAAAAGAGAACAGATTCTCAGTCACATATAAAGAGTTCCTCTTACTTGGTTAAATTCCAATTAAGCACTTAAAATACAACAGAGCAAACTCTTCCCCACCCCTCATGGTGATTTTTGTTGTTGTTCAGTCGCACAGTCGAGTCCGACTCTTCGCGACCCCATGGACCAGATTACGCCAGGCCCTCCTGTCTTCCACTGTCCGCTGAAGTCTGCTCAATTTCATGTTCGTTGCATCGATGACACTGTCTAACCATCTCATCCTTTGCCGTCCCCTTCTTCTTTGACCTTCAATCTTTCCCAGCATCAGGGTCTTCTCCAGTGAATGCTCCCTTCTCATTTGGTGGCCAAAGTATTTGAGCTTCAGCTTCAGGATCTGGCCTTCAAGGGAACAGTCAGGGTTGATTTCTTTTAGGATTGACTGATTTGATCTCCTTGCAGTCCAAGGGACTCTCAAGAGTCTTCTCCAGCACCATAGTTCAAAAGAATCTATTCTTCGGCGCTCAGCCTTCCTTATAGTCCAACTCTCGCAGCCATACATTACTACGGGGAATACCATTGCTTTGACCATGCGGACTTTTGTTGGCAAGGTGATGTCTCTGCTTTTTATCATGCTGTTTAGGTTTGCCATCGCTTTCCTCCCAAGGAGCAGGCGTCTTCTAATTCATGGCTGCAGTCACCATCTGCAGTGATCTGGGATGTGAAGTCTGTCACTACTTCTACGACTTCCCCTTCTATTTGCCAAGGAGTGATGGGGCCAGATGCCATGATCTTAGTTTTTTTGATGTTGAGCTTCAAGCCCACTTTTGTGCTCTCCTCTTTCATCCTGAGCAAGAGGCTCTTTAGGTCCTCTTCACTTTCTGCCATCAGAGTGGTATCGTCTGCATATCTGAGGTTATTGATCTTTTCCCCAGCAATCTTAACTCCAGCTTGTGATTCATCCAGGCCAGCATTTCGCATGATGTACTCTGCATATAAATTAAATAAGCAAGGTGACAATATACATCCTTGTCGTACTCCTTTTCCTATGCTAAACCAATCAGTTGTTCCATATCCGGTTCTAACTGTTGCTTCTTGACCCTTATACAGGTTTCTCAGGAGACATATGAGGTGGTCTGGTACTCCCATCTCTTTAAGAACCTGCCATAATTTATTCTGATCCACACAATCAAAGGCTTTAGCATAGTCAATGAAGCAGAAGTAGATGTTTTTCTGGTACTCTCTTGCTTTCTCCATAATCCAGCGAATGTTCGCAATTTGATCTCTAGTTCCTCTACCTCTTCAAAACCCAGCTTGTACTTCTGGCAGTTCTCTATCCATGTACTGTTGGAGCCTAGCTTGTAGGATTTTGAGCATGACCTTGCTAGCGTATGAAATGAGTGCAATTGTGCGATAGTTTGAACATTCTTTGACGTTGCCCTTCTTTGGGATTGGAATGTAAACTGACCTTTTCCAATCCTGTGGCCACTGTTGTGTTTTCCAAATTTGTTGGCAAATTGAGCGCAGCACTTTAACAGCATCTTCTTTTAAGACTTTGAATAACTCAGCTGGGATACCATCACCTCCACTAGCTTTGTTGTTAGTAATGCTTTCTAAGGCCCATTTAACGTCACTTTCCAGGATGTCTGGCTCGAGGTCAGTGATTATACCATCGTGGTTGTCAAGGACATCGAGGTCCTTCTTGTATAGTTCTTCTGTGTATTCTTGCCATCTTTTCCTAATCTCTTCTGCTTCTGTTAAGTCCCTACCGTTTTTGTCCTTTATCATGGCCAGCTTTGCATGGAACGTTCCCTTGATTTCTCCAATTTTCTTGAAGAGATCTCTAGTCCTTCCCAATCTATTGTTTTCCTCTATTACTCTGCATTGTTCATTCAGGAAAGCCTCCTTATCTCTCCTTGCTGTTCTCTGGAAATCTGCATTAAATTGGGCAAATCTTTCCTTATCCCCATTGCCTTTAGCTTTCCTTCTTTCCTCTGCTATGTGTAAAGCCTCATCAGACAGCCACTTTGCTTTTTTGCATTTCTTTTTCTTTGGGATGGCAGTGAGTGCTGTCTCCTTTACAATGTCACGGACCTCTGTCCATAGTTCTTCAGGCACTCTGTCTATCAAATCTAGTCCCTTAAACCTATTCTTCACCTCTACTGTATATTCATCGGGGATGTGATCTAGGTCAAATCTGAGGGTGATTACTTATGTTGTAATCCTAAGCAAAGTCAGTCTTCTGTATCTACTGAAGTTAATGATCTTAAAAGGGTGTAACTCTGAGGACTGGTAAATGACAGTTGCAGGTGGAAAAGTTATTTTATAAGTTTCTTATTTGCTCAGCTGACCTTGTTATGTTGTGATAATTCAGAATATATCCAATTATCCTTTGTCCCAATTCTCAGGTTACTACAGAAAAGCATTACAGGTAATAACTGAATGAAGAGGAAGCTTCTAGTTAGGATATTCTCTGCAATGATTCCTCTTAGGATTCGTCTTGTGAATCGCACCCTCAAATACTAAAAAAATAGTTCCAAACTGTATAAAGCATTTTGAGAGTGCACATTCTTGCATTATTCTCTCTTCTTCTGTCCTGCTCCCCTGTCTGCAATCCATCCAACAGAAACAGAATTACTAAAGAGCTCTCCTTGATTGTCTTGAATCTGCTAGAGTAGTAGGGAAGCTAGTCTAGTGTCTCTCTGGTGTTCCAACCACACCCATTTTGCTTGCCTGGTTTCCAAAGTCAAGACTGTTCATAATAACTGCAGCCTGGATGCTGCGTATCCACTCCTCCCACAAAAGAAGCCTCCCTCAGGTGAAAGAAGCAGACTCACTCATTTTCTTCTTTTTGCTGCAGCAATCCATGCTGCATGGGTTTAAAACCATTTGGGTCCCTCAAGCCTCAGTAGTACCTTTTGGACACTCACAAGTGGCTGCTGGAGAAAGGGGAAGGCAGAGAAGATCCATCTCTGCTGGTACCTTCCATCAGTGCTACATATTTTGAGTCTTCTAAACTGGATTGCACATATTGATCCGGCATTGACTCCTGGGGATTGCAATTCTATCCACTGAGTTTGGACATACACCAGCTTAATGAAGGCCAGTGTGCAGGTAGAAAATAAACACACATGCTCAAAATATAACTCTGGTCACCCAGGTTGATGATCAATTGATAGGGGAAGTGCGTCTGCCTTAGTTCTCCTGGACCTCTTTGCTGGTTTTGATACTATAAGTATCCTTTTGGACTACTGGGTTTGGTTGGGCCTTGGGGGCACTGTTTGTGTAGGTTTCCGTCCTTCTTGGAAGAGAAGTTGCAGAAGATGGTGCTGGATGACCTGTTTCAGCACATTAGTTATTGGTCTGTAGAATATTACTAG
Source organism: Gekko gecko (assembly GCA_029375565.1). Lineage (NCBI taxonomy): Eukaryota > Metazoa > Chordata > Lepidosauria > Squamata > Gekkonidae > Gekko > Gekko gecko. The sequence goes on from JAPDNY010000006.1 coordinate 146,046,875, forward strand.
GCTCTATCCTGTCTCCATGCTATCTTAAACCTACATGAAATTGTTGGGAGCATTAATATGGACATCTGGAGTACAGTGTTGTCAATAAGTGGATGACATTCAGCTCCTTATCTACTTTTTATTTCAGTCCAGGGGGTTGGTAGAAATGCTGGAATGGTGTTTCAAGGAAGCAAAGGACTGACAGAGAACAAAAAACCTGAAATGTAATCCAGAAAAAAATGATGGTGCTGTGAATTAGAAGTAAGGCTAAATCTGAGAATACATGCAATACCTTGCAACACAGTCTTCAGCCTCCCTACCTTCCCAAATGCTGTCGGCACAACATAATATGGGATATTGACACAATTAATAATCATGAATCTGATTCATTAGACAGCCTCAAAGACTTCCTATTTGAGTCCATAAACTGGAACGACAAAGGTGAAAAGCTGGACATTATCTTGTTTATCCACTAGCCTTAGGCAATATGAATGAATACCTTGGAGAGCCTCAGTCTTGGATAATTTGCCCCATTGCACTCCCCCTCTGCACCCATGGGTCTGTGTGCAAATGGTCATAATTCCCGATTGTTCACAAATGCAAAAGACCTAAGCTGGGATGCCGCACTGCCTAGCTGGCAAGGTCTTCAGATGCAACTCAAGTTATGCTTGACTATGTAGCTTTTCAACAACTTCTGCAGGACCAGGGCACCTGACAAATGCTTCCCATGGGTCATTGCTCTTTAGCCATTGTGTTACCTTTCTCTGAAGTGCCTGTGCTGCCGTTCTGCCTTGCCCTGCACACACATTTGCTGTTCTTCAGGTTCTTTCATCACAGTTCATCTCTACCTGTGTGCTGGCTGCAGGTGCCTCTGATAGTGCAGATCTGTGTAACCCTTCCATTTTGGTGAGCTGGTCATTTTAGCCCCCTCATACATAACGTTCTTCTCTTTTACTTGCTCCTCTCTCCTCTTAACAGTAAACATAAATTATTTAGTGGTTGGGACTTGATTGCTCCTGTCTTCTTGGGATATGTGTTTGGCCATGGAATTATTTGGTGCATTTTTAACATTCAATATGGAATTGGATACATTTCACAGACAAAGAAATTCAAACCCTTTTTTGAAAACTCAGGTAACAATAGCTGAGTAATAAAGGCTGTAATAAATTCTGTGCATGTCTGCAGCCCAGGAAAAGGAAAGGCTCATGATATGTAGGTGTGGTAAAAATCAGGAAATACTACCCATCAAAATTCACCATGGTGCTATCTGTCACCTCAAAGAAAGTTTGTCTGCTGCAAACGGTTTTATTATTGGTGGCTTTGAACTTTTGTGGGGGCCTCCCTGATTGTTCCTATGTACAAGAGATGAAACTGGGAAGAAACAAACTGCCAGCAAAGGAACTATCCCTATCTGGGTCAATGCTTTAACTAAGGAAGAATTAATTGCCTTGCACCTGGTCCATGAACTTTGTTGTCACTCCTGAATATTTCCTCATTACCAGATCTAGAATCTGGATGCTCACTACAATCTAGATGCACAGAAAACAATACTAAGTTTAACTTGAGAATTAAAGTCAGAGTTCATATGACTTTAAATTGTTAGATTGTTAAAAGTCTGGCATTTGAAGGTTACATATCTGCTTTTCATTTAAAGTACTATTTGATTGTATTGCCTCATTTCACAGAAATTTGATTTGAGTTCAATTATGATACATGTTCACAGTTTTTATTGTATTTCATTGGTTTCAGCGCAAACACTTCTCTGCCTGTACCTCTTTTTTATTACCCAATCTGAATGAAATTCACAGAGGTCATACATCTCAAAGAATTCTCTGTCCCTACTTTCAGACAGGTCAGAGAAAGGCTCCTTGTTCTACTGTCAATTAAAATTCTCACTCGCAGACCAGGATGAGAGAAACCGCGCTGGAGCTGGGGGGCTTTGGGGTGGGGTGGGGCGGGTCCTATTTGGTGCCCCAGGGCCAGCCCACACTCTAGGCAAATGCCTAGTTTGCCTAGTGGGTGAGCCAGCCCTGCTTGAGGGTCCCGATATCAGATTTGTGTCCATTTATCCCCTAACATAGGGTTTGTCCTGTTTGTCTTATGTAGAGAACTGAAGGGCATTGTTGACATTTAATGACATATACAGTGTTAGAGGATGAGCAAGTGAATGAGGCTCTGATGTTGTAGTTGATGTTGTTAGGTCCAGTGATCATGTTGTCCAGGTATATGTCGCAGGAAAATTGGCATCTGGGTTTATTGCAAGCTCTGGTCCCAGTGTCCATGTTCAAACGAGATGTTACATTATTGTGGGTGAGTAGTTGTTTGAGACAGGGGGCTTTCTGTGTGCAAGAAAAGGTTTGCTCCCCAATACTTGTGAAAGAGAACTGTTATTATCCAGTAGAGGTTGTAAGTCATTGATGATGCACTGAACTGTTTTGGACTAGGAGCTGTATGTGACCACTAGTGGTGTTCTATTATTATCTCTTTTGGGCCTGTCTTCTAATAAGTTTTCTCTGGGTATCATTCTGTTTCCTGACTTCATCAGGTGGATACTTGAGTTCCAAAATGGTGTGTTGTAGATCTCTCAGGTGTGAATCTCTGTCTATAGGATTGGAGCAGATGCGGCTGTAGCGTAGACCCTGGCTGTGTACAATGGATTGTTTGGTATGTTTAAGATGGTAGTTTAGGATTGTTTGATATGTTAAGTGCCCTCCACACATGACAGGAGAGAATGAAGATTCCCAGTCACTTCCCACAATTAGAAAAGAAACCTTTAGGCATTTTTCTGCTAGTTTGACATATTTATTGCTTTACAACTGTTGACCCTATGACCTTAACTTGTTATTTAGTGTCACTTAGCATATCTTGAGTTTCATCATGTTGTATGTTAATTTGCTGTTCATTCTCTGGCTATAAGTTTGAACCTTGTCTGAACCTTGTATAAGTTTGAACCTTGTATTTGATAAAGTGTGCATGCACACAAAAGCTCATACCTTGAATAAACCTTTGTTGGTCTTAAAGGTGCCACTGGACTCTGAACTTGTTCTACTGCTTCATGGCTGACCAACTGGATCTATCTTCAGAGAAGTTTTCTTTGAGCCATAATAGACACCTGTAATTAGTGATGAATGGTCTTAGCACTCTCTGCCCACTACCACCTCTGCCTTTTCCAGGAATTGCCTGAAGCTCCATCACTTATTTCCTACAGAGCCCCAATAGTATCAACCTTAGTTTTTGAAAAAGGAATGAGACAATAGCAATTGGAACAAAACATCCACAGAAGCCAGGCCCCATACTCACACAGGTTCCTGTTTGCAATGCCATGGGAAGGGGGAAGGCAAGGCCATCCATGGCAGCCCACCTGGGCAGATGAGACAGTCCAGTGGCAAGTGTGGGGGACTGCGTAGATGTCCTGGCAGCTATTTAGGGTGCCTCACTACCCCTGCGTGCCATCTTCAGTGCTGGACCGCTTTCTCTGAAAACTCTTGTGTGTGTGTTATTTTGACTGAAGCTGTAAACAGGGTTAGTATTTACTTGGGATACTGAGGAACTCTGTACCTTGGCTGGCTACCTTACCCCTCTCCTTGGCACTGGGGTTGCAAACAGAAACCCCTTTGAACAGACGGATGCTTTCTTGTTTCTAGATCTTTTCAGCTACTTTCCTCTTCCTATTTTGTAATTACATAACAAATTTTGTTGACGTGGAAATCCACAGGGGATAGTGCTGCCCTCTTCTCCCTTACTCCCTTACTTCCTATCAACAAAGGATCATATGTGTCCTTTTGTTCTTTGATTTGGCTTTTAATTCTCATCCTTGGGTGGAAAGAGACTATTGGCACATTCCTTGTCAATTGTTTCCGCCTCTCTGTTGCTGCCAGCAAATGATAAGCTTTCATCTGCTTGAATGAAATGGATCTGTGTAATATCTTTGCTATGTCTGAATCCAACTGTGTAGACTGCTTGTGTACCAATGTTCTCTGTTTATGGCCACAAACAGCAACTTTTGGGAGCTGGCAATGAAAACTGATGTTGATCAACCCTTTGGGACCACAGAAGTATGTTAAATAATTCACTGCCAACCACATCATGGTTCAAAGAGACAAGTAAAAATTCCAGTGGAGTGCAGCCTTACTTGTGGTTCTTTATTGTTAAAGTTAAATTTTTGGGAGGGGAGACAGGAAACAAAGCTCTCTGAAGCTCATTGCAAAACATTGTAACATTAAAAGAGCAAAACAAAGAATCCAGTCCTTTTATTCATTTGACTACAGAGCTTGTGTTAACATCTACTATTTAAACACAAAACTGGCCTGCTTGTAAAAATGAGCTTTGAAACACTGAGCTGACAAACCCCAGGGAAACCTTGCCTTTTATTAACAACTGCTAATACACATCAGTAACCTAGTTCTAATATTTAGTGAAAACCTATTTGGAAAGAGTAAGAGTAAAAAGATGTGGAAATCTACTGGACGTGGCAGGGGAAATTGTTTCTACTTTGCTGTCTGTGGACAGGCCCAGTTATCTATTTCACTCTTGGTCAAGTCAATTTATATTCCCCATGAAAAAAGTAATCCATTTGCTATTTGTTTGATTTCTCACTGGAATTATATTATGCTTTGCAAAACCTTGCTATGATACTAAGGGTAATAAATGCAAATTTGCATATTAAGGGATAATAAACATAGGTGTGGAAACAATGTGGAATCAGTTAAAGTATGGGGAATGTGATTTTGTTATAGGTATGTGGATTATGATTTTATATGGCTGTGCGTAGGCCCTGACCTGTGTAGCTCAGGCTAACTTGATTTCAACACATCTTGAAAGCTAAGCGGGGTTGGCCCTGTTTAGTATTTGGATGGGAGACCACAAAGGAAGTCCAGGGTTGCTATGTAGAGGTAGGTGATGGCATACCACCCCTGAACTTCTCTTGCCTCGATAACCCTACAGGGTCACTATAAGTTAGCTGCAATTTGATTGGGGGTGGGGGGAGAGGCTGTACCTTTTCAATATTGTAGAGCTGTCCATGGTACTCACACTTATCTGTTGTGTCTTGTCATGCTCTCCGGTCATAACTGTCTTCTGAAGTTTCTTAGCAATGCAAGAAGTACCAGAGAAAACCTGAACCTAGCCCTTCCTGCTGAAATGGATGTGTTTGTGCTCACAGACCCATGCACTACCCATAACAGGAACAGTTTTGTGAAATTGTTCATTTAAGTTTTTGTAATTCTGCATCAGTAGCCACGTTGATCTGTAGCAGCAAAATAAAATGGGAGTCCAGTGGCAACATAAAGGCTGGCATACATGTGATCCAGCATAAGCATGTGAGAGTTAGAGCTCACTTCATACATCTGATTAAATGAGATCTGACTCATGAAAACTTATACTGGAACAAACATTATTATTCTTTAATGTGCTGTAGGATTTCTTTTTTGATTTTATTGTAGGGATGCTCCCTTACACATCCGGAAAGAGAATGGGATTTTACAGTGCCATCCTAAGCACTGCTTAGTTTACATTGCATAGGTTCTAGCCTACGCAGAACGCTTATGTGTACTTTTTAAATAAAAAAGTAGTGTAAAGCTACCAATTGTCCTCTACAATGCCCAACCATACCAAGAGCCTTTTCTTATATATTTAATTTAATCCATTTTGTCTAGACATATGTTTCCCTTCTCTTGTTTGACAAAGACATCATTTTCTCCCTTCCTTATCCTGTTCCACTGGAATGAACAACAAGTCAGCAATGAGACTCAGAGACAACAAAGGAAAGGCCAGTGACAAGTGGCAGGAGCACTTAGCTATGTACGAGGGTTGAGAGCAGGCAGCAAGTTGCTCATACAGCAGGCAGCAGAGTACCAAGGCAGACCTAACACAGTATGAAACAAGTAAGATCTACTGGAAAGGGACAACTCCAAAGCTGCAAGAAAGTTGCTTCGATAAAGGAAAATCAAGGCCTTGTCTTGAGTCAGCCTTAATTCTCTCCTCCCAAGTTTAGCTTTCCCCCTTTTCTTTAATCAGCCCCTTCACAATAGTTACTATTTGGCTCCTGTTCGGAGAACCAGTACGATGTAGCAGTTAGCATGTAGGGCCTGAGAAATCCAGGTTCAAATCTCCTCTTACCATGAAACTCACCTGGTAGTCTTAGGCCAGTCATACTCTCTCAGCCTAACCTACCTCACAGGGTTGTTATGAGGATAAAATGGAGGAGGGGAGAGAAAAGTGCATGATACCCTAAGCTCCCTGCAGGAAATGCAGGGTAATGACTATAATAAATTAAAAAGTACATTTTTATCCTTATATAAAAAGTCCAGATTTATCTATGGCTGTTGAGAACTGTGGATCATTAAATTTTATCGGTGTGCCTTGGAATTCCTTTTATTAGTTTTGGTCTTTTTTGACAGATTGTACAGAAAGAGCATCAGAGAGGCTGAATAATCAGTTGAGAATTTGAAATATGATGCTCCTCCAGGCTCTCTTCTTCACCAGTTCTCTTTAACTTCTGTGTCAGGTTGCTAAATGAGATAATCTGTAGGTCTGGAGTTGGGTGTCATCAATATAATGATGACACCCAGCAATATATATTTCTAAGTCATGAGCCATGCAGTCTTAAAGGGGAGGCTTTGGTCAAGTGGATGAGAAATAAACTGAAACTGAATCCAAATAAGATGGAAATGATGCTGGTTGAGAAAGGTGATATCGTAAAATGGAAGTGATGGCATTCAGCTATCATTTATTTATTATTTAAAGCATTTTAAAGCTGCCTTTCCACTCAGCTTAGGGTCCTCAAGCAGCAAACAATAAAAGTATTAAAACAAGATTTAAAACAATATAAATATAATAAAATAAAACACATAAACACACATACTAAGTTGTGTTAAAGCATAGGGGTGCCTTTGGACCGTTTATTTAACGGAGACACTGACTGGAGCAGTTGCTAGGAGTGCCGTTTTCATCTTTACCTAGTCAGTAAATTCTCTTTCCTTCTCCACTCAGCTGACATGTCATCAGTAGTATGTGCTTCTGCAGTCTCAACACTTGATTACTATAATGCACTCTGTTTGGGACTACCCTTGAAGACAACTCAGAATGAAGAATGCTAGGAATATTATATCAGCATTAGAACAATTGCACCAGCTACCTTATGCTTTTGGACTCAGTTCAAGGTCTGGTTCTTACCTTTAAAGTTTTACATAGCCTGAGATTGACATATCTCATGGACTACCTCTTCCTGTATAAACATATGTGCCAAATTGCTCCATGCAGGAGTTCCTATTCACTGTGACCCTTCTGTGAGGAGCAGATACTTCAGCTTCCCATTCACAATCCTTTTCTGTTATAGCACCCACTCTGGACTCCTAGAACTCATATAGAGGGAACCCTCATCATCAGTTTTCTGTAAGGTCTGTAAGGCAGAGTTGTTTCCAAGGCCTTCTCTTGAAAGTAATGAGCAATCCGTTTGTATTTGGGCACCACAGTGGTTTTGTTTTATGACTTCTGTGATTTTATTAGTTTGTTTGGTTTTAATGTAATTTTAATGGGATTCTTGTTTATTTATTTATTTATTTTTATACATTCCATTTCTACCCCGCCCTCCCCGCGAACGGGCTCAGGGCGGCTTACAAAAGGGCAACCAGTGCCAGGACAAACAAGTTAAAACATAACATATAGGCATATAAATATCTAAAACATATCCACATCATAAAGTGCTCTTGTCTCAACCCGATGGCTTCCGATGATCATTAAACACAGCAATATAACCCAGCAGAGTTGGTCGTGGCAGGCCCCAAGGACTTAACTCAGCTATCCCCTTCCTCCACCACACAGTTGGTAAAGTCAATTTATACCTTGCCTTTCTCCCCGGTGGGGACCCAAAGCAGCTCACAACATTTTCCTCTCCTCCTTTTTATCCCTCTGGGGTCAATTAGGCTGAAAGAGTATGAGTGGCCCAAGGTCACCCAGTAAACTTCCATGGCAGAGTGGGAATCAAACCCAGGTGACCCAGAGACTAGTCCAGCACTATTAACCACTACATCACATGGTTCCTGAGCTTTTAGGAAAGATGGTCCAGAATTTTGTCAGACAAACAAATCAATTATCAATATTTATGTTAAAATAGCAATAATTTGGGTTGAAGCCTTGCACTCCTATACCACTCAGTAGTTTCCTAATCAGGTTTCAAGCAACTGAAGTGAGAATTCCCAGTGGAATAAGAGACCTTGAAATTTAACATGGTGATTTATTGGCCTGCTCAGGCTACTCACTCCACTCAGTGCGCTCGCTAGCTTTGCAGTCACTGAACCTTTTCCCTCCGCATGAGTTCATGTTTTTTTCTCCTGTAAAACAAGGTTTCAGCTGAGCAGAGGCATGTGATGTGACAAAATGAAGGCTTCTGTTAAACAGCAACATAAATAGGGTGGCGGGGGGGGATCTGTTGAGAGAGTGAATTTAGAACATAAGAACATAAGAGAAGCCAATGCTGAATCAGGCCAATGGCCCATCTAGTCCAACACTCTGTCACACAGCGGCCAAAATATACCAGGTGCCATCAGGAGGTCCAGCAGTGGGGCCAGGACACTAGAAGCCCTCCCACTGTTAGAATTGAAAGTGGATTGGTTAATGTTTGTGTTAGCCTGTGATTGGTAAGGCTGGTAAACTGGGTACCTGATTGGTGGAAGTTTGAAAATTCTAAGACCATTGGGGTGAGTTAAAGGCAGATAGTGGCAGCTGGGCAAAAGACTGAGGAAAAACGCTATTAAGAAAATAAGTCCTGGAAAGGCAGGATTACCAGAGCAGCCAAGGAAAGTATATGCGGTAGATAGAAATGTAATAGAAATAGACAGATTACTGTATCTAAACAGGATATATACTGGGACAGTAGTTACAGTGTCATTTTTTCTGTTCTTATTTTATTTTTCTAGGCTTAGTAAGCCTAAAGTTGAAATCTGTTACGTTTAAATCTTAATAAATTGATTTCATTAATTCCTATGTCTAGTGCTCAATTATATTAATTACCATGCTATATTAATATTTCCCAAGGTATATCTGAGGTTACTGATAAAGGAGCCATGAGGTCCCTCTTAACTCATGTTATCCCTTCAGTCACTGCTGATATCATGACAATGTTGCTTTTAAAGGAGTAAAAGCATTTTTCTTCTGCAGCCATACAATCCCTCAATCCAAGTTTTCCCCTTGGGTAGGGCCAGTGGATGCAGCACCCTATCTGCAGACGCAATTTGCCCTACTTAAGAATTTTTTGGGGAAAGAAAATATTGTAGATGTAACATGATCACTTTCATATAAAGGATTCATCTTTAAAATAGTAAGGTTTGGTTTCAGATGTTGGATTGGACAAAACCAGTTTTTTATTGGTGAAACCAGGAGGAGGGAGTCCTCTAAGATAATAAAAAGGCTATTTGGGATTCTGGGAGCTGCTTGGATAATGGCCATGTGGAGAAGGGGCCATAATGAGAGGAACTGGGCAAGAATGAATGAAAAAGGTGGCTGGATCCAAACCACTGACTCTCCAAAAATGGGAGTGCTCCAGTCTCCACTTGTCTAAAGAGTCTAACCATGATTCCATTTAACACAGGCTGCATTTTTTCAAGATCACTATCACCCTTATCATGTGAAAGTGATTATGAAAAAAAAAAAAAACCTTTAGCAACTATGACGAGTAATTTAAGGATGTTATTGTTGATTTTAGGTAGGTGATCATTATAAAGAATTTAAACATTCCAATACTGTAAATTCCTTTGTTCAGCATGTGTGTTTCTGATGCTAATAATTTATAGGCATTAGAATACTGATTGACACTTAGGCTGCGGCCACATGAGCAGCTTGGCTTGACATCTTTGCAGTACCTTTGTGGATCTAAAGAGCATGATTAGAAAGCAACATCTGCCTTCCATGTCCCAGTCATGCCCTGCTTTGGAAGCAGAGTAATCAGGCACCGGGGAAAGTCTGGTGTTTATGGATATCAGTACTTTCTAGGGCTCTTTTTATAGTAGAAACTCCTCTGCATATTAGGCGACACACCCTTAATGTAGCCAATCCTCCAAGAGCTTACAGTAGCCCCTGTAAGAAGAGCTCTGTAAGCTCTTGGAGGATTGGCTACATTAGGGGTGTGTCGCCTAATATGCAAAGGAGTTCCTGCTACAAAAAGAGCCCTGGTGCTTTCACCCCACATTTCTGGATGTCTGAATTCCCCTGGTGCAATTACTCTGTTCTTTTTTCACTCCTTTGTTGTTTTTTAAGTCAGTTATGTGCGCATAACTGCATCTTTGTGCATACCACCAAACTTTCAGCTGTCCTCTGAGGTGAGGAAGGGGGAGGGAAGGGCAGGCTGAGAAGCCTCCTCTGCCTACAGTTTTGTAGCACACAGGGTGAGGAAGGGGTTAATTGAAAAGATTCGTTTCTTTCAGAGGGGGAGGCAGCCTCCTCTCACTTTCAAAATGGAGCTGCGCTTCAAATAAGCAGTTTCGTGTACATTCAAAAGACAAATTTTAAAAAAGAAGCCACCTGACCACTCACTCCTTGGTTGCCCCACAGCAATGATCTGAATGGTCAACCATGGGGTGAGTGCACAATGAGGCCCCTTCAGGGTGTGCTGTCTGGTCCCCCCTTCCCCTGATGATTTAAAGTGCCACAAATAGAGCTGCTGCCAGATGGGGCCAAGCCTCCAGTGTGACTGCAGCCTTATTGAGGGAGCCATAGAAATGCTATTGGTTATGAGGAAATCACTCATTTGTCATACATTTCTTTGATATTCCATCTGGAATATGGCAGAGCCACCTAGTACAGAAGGCAGCTTGCTTGCTCTGCCATATTATCTTTCAATATGTTGCCTGAAACAGGATTAAGACAAGTATCACCAAAATTGTATGGAGGAGTTCGTTTTATTGCTTCACAGAAACAGTTGCTTGTGCACATGCTATGTTCAATGTAACTTTCAAGATGGCTGTAAAGAAACCACCATCTCTCTTCCCTCAAACCCATTCAGAGATAAATTGACATCACAGCAGGGCTCCAGAACATGTCTTGAATCAGTGGAAACTGGCTGTGAAATTTTCTGGCCAGTCTGATTATCTCTCTACTGAAGTTGTTGCCCGTGAATTTCAAGCACTAAAACTCAAAGGTGTCATTTTCTTCTCTGGCTTTCAAAACGTCCAATTTCAATTCAGATCTTGCTTTGATATACTCCATCAGAGCATATTGTGTCCTGCCTCACTGTATCAGCTAGATATCTTTTAAAGGGCTAACTTTGTTGGCAGGAATGGGGAGAAATTTCTACATGATCTTTTTGCTACCTGGAAGTTACAATATTTGGGACTAAACTGAAAATGAGGCTTTTCTTTGAATAGACTGGTGGTGCAAATAGAAAGCAAAAAGAAGATTAAGAAAGTATTGCATTATAGAACAGGCTCCCCAATCTTGTTGAATTGTAGGCACTCTGGAGATTTTGAGAAGGGGAAGTGGGTACCACTATAAAATGACTGCCATTGGTGTACTAAGACCAATCACAAAAAACTGGGAGCTTGCAGGACAAACATCCTCCTATGCATTGAAATGGAGGAAATCCAGAATTGTCTATTTGCTTTGGAGATGAGCTATTTGCTGTTGGTGCCGCATCTGAACTCAGTATTTTATTGGTATAGAATATAATCTTACTAAACCAGGTCCTTTCATCCAGCAAATACAGGGCAAGTACTGATCATTCTGGATAGTGCTATGTTTTGTTTCTAGCCACTCCCATCTGCTGGATAATACCTTGAACTGTATTACAATCCATCTTTCCTAGGGACCATCACAGCAACTCATCTTAATATTTGATTTCAATGTATCAGTGTTACTGTTTGTTTTCCATGAAACCATACTTTCTCCTTCTGGGATTATGCAATGCTCAATGTGTCAATTTTATTAATTTAAAAAGCAACAACATAGCAGTGAATGTATCCAAAGACAATCGTGTCTCTTCTTATGCTGCAAGCATACAATGGGAAGCTGCACGTATTCAGAAAAAGAAGGGGGAGAGCTTGACACCTCTCTGCGGGATAGCAGTGCAGGTAGATCATACAAGGACAATAACACAGAAAGAGATAAAAAGGAACAATAATTGTTGTAAAAACAGTTGTGTGCAGAGTCAGCATAAGAAAAAATAGAAAACTATAATAAAATCTTATTCTGAAGGAGAAGCAAGAAGACAGTAGCATGGACAAATGATATTCTGTGATTAGATATGTCATGGGAGGATATTTTAGACCTTTAGCACCTAGATCTGCACAGTTTGCTGGTTCTACACATTGAATGGACTTTGTGATAAATGATGGGATGGCCCTATAGACCAGTTATGCATAACAAAGGTGCAAATCCCTTGTTCTTCACTGATAATGTTGTGATAAAAAGGAGACATGAAAAAGTATTCAAATATTCTCTTAAAATACACTGCCTCCTCGCTGTTTAACTCTCAGTGTGTCACATGACAAGCCTTTAAAAGTGACTTTCTTCTTCCCTGCACTGAAATGATAGAGGACTAGATTTCCCTTGATGTGTTGCTTTCTGGTTTTGTATTCTGTACCACTTCCTCCTAATTCTGGAGGAGATTTTCTAAGTTTATTCAAGAACTGGAACATGTTTGATGTACTATGGCTTCTAGCATTGTGTAGCAGTAAGAATGCTGGACCAGGTTCAAATCCCCACTTTGCCAAAGAAGCTTGTTGGATGACCTTGGCCCAGTCATTTTCTTTTAACCTATCTCACAGGGTTGTTGTGGTGAGGATAAAAGGGAGGAGACTGATGTTGGAAGCTGAATTGTGTCACAGTTGAGGGGAAATGGTGTATAAATATCTAAAAATCTATAATCTACATAAATGTCAGCTCCTTCAATTTATGTGTGACCTTCTATGACCCTGACACTCAACATTACTTTTGCACACATGCACTTTAATGCAATTCTGACTCACCTTAAAACAGCAACAACCCCCACCCCCAACCTTGATGTGAGCTGATCAGGGATAAGGTACATGTTGTACCAGATCTTTTAGATGGGTTCTTGCTGTGTTTGCTTTGCATGCAGAAGGTCCTTGCTTCTATTGCTAGTATCGCCATTTTAAAGGATCAGGTAATATGAAAAGCCTCTGCTTGACATTGAAGAGCCACTGCCAGTCATAGTAAACAATACTGACGTTCACAGACTAATGGTCTAACCCAGTAGCCCTTGTCATATATTGCAGTGAACACACATATGTTCTACATGTATACATGTACACTTGCATAAAAGAAAGACTTATTTATATGGATTTTAGATTATTTTAGAATAGGGTGTTGTTGTTTCCCCTCCTCCCAGTTGGCATGTGTGCTTTATGTTTTATTTCTTTATCTATTTGTGTATTTTCTCCAATGTCAATGTCAATAAAGGGAACTGAACTGAACTACAAATAAACCAGGGACCAGTACCCAGATAAATGTAGGGTTTCAGTCACGCATTCAGCAGCACATGTGCTGAATGTAACATGAGAATTATTCCACACACATAAAAAGAAAAGGCAAGTGCATGTGGAGTTTATGGGTGTTCACTGTAACTTTTGAACAGGGCTAGCCATAAGACACACTCATGTGTTTATAATGATAAAGTCTCCTTACCTTTGTCATTTACAAAAAAGGAAACATTTGTGCAATATGAGAAGGTTTTATGAACATCTCACTACAGTGCAGAGAAATGCAATAACATTTGATTCCAAATATGCAGCTGTTAGAGGACCTGTGTCCAGCAAGGACACAGAGGGGACGAAATAAGTAAGACCCCACTGCTTTGCCACACCAGCCTAGTGGCAATTAATCTAAGCTTCTCTTTCTACAGGTATTTAACTTGGGTGGGGCCAGAGACACAGATCCCAGGCATAAGCCAAAAAGCCTGGGACCTGTGATAATCAGCTTTATGAGCATCAGTCGTGTGTGTGATGTTTGTAATTTGGAATTTTTTTGCAAGCTGATTTTGGTCCCTCTAGAATGAACATATCCAGACACAAACAAGGAGCAGACTGGCCCTTCCTTGCAACATCCTCCTCACCTGCTGCCTGTATGTAATGGTTGTTGACTTCTGCTTCAATATATCTGAAGATGTATGCTTATACCCAGAATAAAACTTTGTGGTCTTTAAGGTGCTACTGGACTCAAACTTTGTTCTGTTGCTTCAGGCCAATATAGCTGTCCATCTGACTCTACATTCATCAACCTGTTTGGCAGGGTGCTTCACTGTATTCCCTTTGTAACAGTGCAGTACAGAATAGCTGGCTGTTTTATGCATGTGCATTCTCATGTGGCCCAATTGAATTCTACGACCCCCCATCCTTGCTGCATAACTGCTCTGCTCAGCTGGCAACTGCTTAAATAGAAATATAAGCCCCAAATAATACAAATCAGCCATAAATAAATGTTGTGTTTCAATAAAATCCTACTTTCTGTGTTTGTCTAAGCAGTCCCCAATCAAGAGCATCTTTGTGTATATGCAATTTTACACAAACCTGGTGCAACCCGTTCAGCAAGTTTTCCAGCTGTTTAGCTTAAGCTGGACAGACTGGGTGATCAAATCACATCTGTCCAATACCTTTGAACATGGTAAATGCCCTCACTGGGCAGAAAGCCAGCATATAATTCTTGTAAATAATAATAAGTTTGACTATCAAGCATGTTCTAGTGAAATTTGCTCCATCCCTGTATAGAACGATGAATGGTGTGGACAGAGAAAAATTTTCTCCCTTGGGGAGGGATTAATTCAATGAAAATTGATCACCAGCAGATTCAGCCCAAAAGATATGTTCATAGCTTCTAGAATGGATGGTTTTCAAAATGATTAGACACATTCTGGAAAAGTAGGTTGATCAATGGAAACTTGCCAAGGAACTGAATACAACTGCTAGGTTTAGAGGCAGTATTCCTGTGAATACCAATTGTAAGGGGGGGAGGGTTATCTGTTGCCTTTAAATCCAGCCTGTGGGGGTTCTGGAGGTATTTGACTGTTGGGAATGTGATGCTGAACTAACAAAATCATTGGTGAAATTATTCTCCCCAGTTATTAGGAGTAGTGGTTGGCTTTTCACAGCTACCAGATCCAGTTTTGCCCTCTCACCATTTCTAAACCAAAAACAGGAGAGTAAAAACACTGTCTTTGCTCTGTTTTGGTTTCAAACATTGTCATGTAGTCAATTCCTATTCCTATTGACTTCCTGCCAGCATCAGAAAACTAAACTAGAGTGAGGGCAGTAGTTCCTGCCCTCATTCTGGCATATTTTGCTGTAAAATAAGGGGGGGGATTCTATTAAGCAGAAGACAACATGACTGCTAGTACTAAGAAGGACTACAAAATAGACTATGAAAGAGGAAATGTGAGAGAGCACTGTCTCTTCAGCAGCTCCTATTCAGCAGTGAAAAGGTTTGGCTGAGAGTTTTCATCTCTGCACTTGTTCATGTTGTCTGAAAACCAGCAAGTGCCCCAGCAGAAAATGGTCCTTTGTTTGCAGTAAATCAGATTTTTTTAAAAAAAGAATACTATGAAATGGACCCCACATCCACCTTTACTCAGGCTGGCTTTATCAAAGGAACAAGAAAGAAAAATGCTTTTCATTTCTAGGATCTTCATAAATGCCTGGCACTGAAATGAATCATTTATTGGTGGGTTTTTTTAAACTTTTTAAAGCAATAATTTGATTAATATCCCACATTTGCAGAGAAAGCAGCACTTGAAAATTGGAATTATATTGCTCCCTGTAGCTGGAAAGCAATCCCTGGCTCTGATATAACAACTTAAAAGATCATTTGGATTTTGATAGTACTGCATACAGGGAGGTTGCTTTAGGATTCCACTGCATTCTACTTACACAAGTTCTGTAGGAGCTCAAAATGTACAGGATCCTGGGGAACTGGGCAAGGAATGTCAGATCCTTTGTTCCCCAAGTGATTTTTACAATGGAGACAGCAGATAAATTAGGGAAGATGTCTGGTGTTCTCTCCACATGTTATGCCACTAGAGGACACCACTTACCTTATGAAGTAAACTGGCATGAAGTAACAGAAATGTACCAAGTAAAATCAGAAATTGCAATAAAAAACTGAGGTCTCACAATGCCCTAAAGCTAGGCTGTTGCTAGAATTACACTTCTACTAATTACATTCAACAGGCTCTGCTTTACCGTGTAGGTCAGACTCATTTTCATGGAATTATTTTCTTCTAAAAATACAGAACAGGTAAGCGAAGAGAGTCCCTTTGTTCTTAGATATGATGTGCATGTCTAAATCTTTCCCTTATGAAAAGGCTACCTGGGATTCTTCTACAATGGGATTTTTCCCTCTTGCAATTAAACCAGGAAGGCCTTGATTTAAATGACAAAGCCCATGTGACTGTTGGTGCAATTCCAAGCACATTTCATGGGGCCTTTCCTTTTCAGCTCTGGAAAAAAATCAGCCTGCTTTTGTCCAGCTCAAAAAGGGAATCTACAGAGTTACTGCAGATGAGTATCTGTGTGGACACTCCCTCTGTCACCAGTACAACTGAGCTCTGCTTTCAGAATGTTGCTGCATGTCATTCTTCTTGAGAGCCAGTTTGGTGTAGTAGTTAAGAGCAGTGGACTTTAATCTAGAGAACCTTGTTCGATTCCCCACTCCTCCATATGAAGCCAGCTGGGTGACCTTGGGTCACTCTCTCAGCCCCACCTACCTCACAGGGTATTTGTTGTGGGGAAAGAAAGGGAAGGTGATTGTAAGCCGCTCCAAGATTACTTTGGGTAGTGATAGGTGAGGTGTAAAGCCTCCTCCTCTTCTGCAAACTTGCCCTCTTCCCTCCCTCACATGAAGGATTTTCCCTCTGCTTTTAATTCTTTTCCTTTCTGATTGGGCAGCCCCTTTATCTATTTTCTCCTTATTTGAAGGTTTATGGCTGTCCCACTCTGTCCCATTATTCTATTTTGATGCTGCCTCAGTCCTGGGACTTGAGGGAAGAGACAAGATCACCTCCTTAACTTATACTGACCTCAGTCCTTTGTGACTTCTTGCTGGAGCAGGATCCGGACCTGGCATGCATGACCAAGACCTGGGTATGAGATGGGGAGACAGTTGCTCTCTCCCAGTTGGCTCCTCCCAGGTTCTCAGTCTTCCACCAATCTCAGACTAAGGGGCAGGGGGAGGAGTGGCTTTGTTCATCGGGAGGCTTACTCTTTCAGGGCACTCCCGATGCCGAGGCTCACAGGCATTGAGTGTGCCAGCTTTGTGTGGGAAGCTGGGGAGAGTTTGGCTGTTTGGCTGGTGTACTGACCACCCAATGCACTGACCGATAGCCTGTCATCCCTGGTGGAGGCATGTCGGGCTGGGCATTGGAGCACCCTAGACTGATAGTCCTGAGCAACTTCAGTGTCCATGCTTCTGCACAGGTGGTGGACCCGGTGTCATCCATGGTGGCGCTGGGACTCTCCCAACATGTAATGGCTCCCACCCACAGAGCCGGTCACATGCTTGATTTGATCTTCATGGCAGGGGTTACAGTGGACCGGATTACTGTGATGGCAGTTCCATCATCAGACCACCATGCCCTGAAGGCCCGAGTGAATCTGTCACCCTAACCCTGTTTGGGCGGCAAGCATATTTTAGCTTGCCCACGGAGCCAAATGGACCCTCTGTGGCTTCAGATGGCTCTTCAGGATCTGATGCCCCCTGGCGGCTTGCTAGATGAGCTAGTTGAGGAATGGTATGGCCGACTGTTGACAGCCATTGACGAGATTGCTCCCAGACGCCCTCTGCACCTTTACTCTAAGCTGGCTCCCTGGTATACCCAGAAGCAGTGTTCCCTCTAAGCTGAGTTAGTGTGAGCTAGCTCACATTTTTTTTAACCTCTGGCTCACACATTTTTGTCTTCGCTCAGGAAGGATGGCTCCAGAGCAAACTAATTTAGACAGTTGCCAAATCGCTTGCTCACTTTAATGCCAGTAGCTCACAAAGTAGAATTTTTGCTCACAAGACTCCACAGCTTAGAGGCAGAAGCTAAGGCTGTTGAAGCAAAGGCTCAGATGGCTAGGGAGACAGTGGCGGCATGCTCCTGATGAAACAACAAGAACATCCTATAGGACGTTTATGAGATCCTATGAGATGGCAGTCAAAGCTGCAAAGAGTTCTACACAGCCACGATTGCGCCTGCAAGCTCACACCCTGCACAATTGAATAGAATGATTCAGTCCTTAGCAGTCCTGCCACAGGGTAGACAAAATGCTAGGGAACTGAATATAGGCTGTGAGGCTTTCACAAGCTATTTTGCAGATAAAGTCGTGCGTTCCACCGCGACCTTCCTGCCACAGTTGAGACAGTGCGTGAACTCGAGGCTCCATGCATGTCTTCTGGTCCAATTCTGGATTATTTGGTTCCACTCAGCCTAGAGGAAGTTGACAGATTGATCTCAACTGTATGTCCAACCACATGCAGCCTTGACCCGTGCCCTTCCTGGCTAATTAAAGCTGGCCATGAGGAGTTCCGAGGTGCCCTTAGGGATGTTATCAACAAGTCCCTCTCTGAGGGGCTGTTCCCGGGGCCCCTCAAGGAAGCAATGGTCCACCCTCTCCTTAAAAATCCATCCTCTGATCCGGCTGAATTGGCTATCGGCCGGTTTCCAATTTGCCTTACTTGGGCAAATTAATAGAGAGGGTGGTTGTGATACAGTTGCAGAGCTTTGTGGATGACACTTTCATGCTAGATCTCTTCCTGTCCGGCTTCCACCCAGGCCATGGGACAGAAACAACACTGGTCACCCTCTGGAGGCATCTGGATCGGGGCGGGACGGTGGTGCTTTTATTGTTGGACCTGTAGGTGGCGTTTGATACAGTCAACCACCAGTTACTGGCCCACGGCCTCACCGACATGGAGATTCAGGGGCTTGCCTTGCAATGGCTCATCTCCTTACGCCAAGATCGGGGGGAAAGGGTGGCTCTTGGGGAGCAGCTGTCCCAAAGGCACCTACTAATCTGTGGAATGCCCCAAGGGGTGGTGCTTTCTCCGATGTTAGTCAACATCTATATGCGCCCCCTTGCCCAGATTGCCCGGAAGTATGGGCTAGGGTGTCACCAATATGTGGATGACACCCAGCACTATCTGTTGTTGAGCAGTCAGTCTGACTCCACCTCAGAAGACCTGGACCGGGTGTTACAGGACGTGGCTTGATGGCTTAGACTGAGTCGGTTCAAATTGAATCTGATGAAGACGGAGATCCTGTGCCTGAATTGGAGTGGTCTGGGGGTAGGGATCCCACTACTGGCCTTCGACAGGGTGCCATTGGTGCCACCACTGAGGGTCAGGAGTTTGGGAGTGCTCCTGGATGCTTCCCTAACAATGGAGGCCACTGCCAAGGCAGCTTTTCACCACCTTTGGCCGATTAGGCAGTTGGTTCCCTTCCTCGAACGCAATGACCTGGCATCAGTTATCCACGCTATGGTCACCTCAAGGTTAGACTACTGCAGTGCTCTCTACATGGGGCTGCCCTTGATACAACTCTGGAAGCTGCATCTGGTGCAAAATGCAGTGACCAGGCTGTTGATGGGTCTCCCTGTGTGGCAGCACATCCAGTCTGTGCTACAGGCATTGTACTGGCTGCCAATAGCATACTGGATTCATTTCAAGGTGCTGGTTTTGACCTTTAAAGCCCTTTATAGTCAGGGACCTGCCTATCTGAGGGACCGCCTTTCCCCACCTGTTCTCCACATGTTCCGCCTTTCCCCACATGCCCTCCCTGGTCCTAAGGATGCCATTTACGCTCCATTCGGGCTACTTTCGGGCTGCTGCAAGCCAATTCAGATTCTCTGATCTGAATCAGCTTTCCACTGAATTGCTGCCAAAATTCAGCAGCAATTCAGCCCCATTATACCCTACTAGGAATAAGGCCCGTTGTGGCTATAAAGACAACGAGCTCTAAACAGGCTGCCCAACTGCGGCTCCCCTTGTCTCTTGCCCCACTCTGTCCACCCTGTTAGAGACAGTGGTGGGCCAGGGCACCTGGCCTCACCTCCAGCCCCAACCCAATGGCCAGTGGAGGCCCCAGCAGGCCAGGGTGCCAGGGCTTGCCTGTTTCCCCAGGCAGGTCCTCTGGAGTGCTTTCCCTGCCCGTCCACGTTGGCGGGTGAGTGGGGAAAGAGGGCTTCCCCTGCCTGTCCACATGAGCAGGCGAGTGGGAAAAGAGGGCCTCCAGAGTCCTTTTGCTGCCACCTGCATTGGTGAGTGAGCAGGGAAAGGTGGTGCGGGGGCCTGTGGAGTGCTCAGATGACAGTGGCGGTGTTGGGCTGAGCCCCCTGCTGGAGCAACTGTCCCGGACATTGGCTGGTCGCACGCAGGCTGTCCAGCTACCTGTGCTGGGGCAAGGGTGGCGGCGGCACAATTGGGCTCAGGTCACCGGCCGCTGGAGCATCTGTCCCCTCTGGCCGCTCCAAGGAGAGTGAGGCCAAGGTGCTGGGTGCTGCCTCTGTGGGCAGGACCATGCCAAGTCGGGTTAGAACAGATAAAAGGAAATACTTCTTCACCCAAAGAGTGATTAACATATGGAATTCACTGCCACAGGAGGTCGGGCAGCTGCAAGCATGGACAGTTTCAAGAGGAAATTAGATAAACATATGGAGCAGAAGTCCACCAGTGGCTATTAGCCACAGGGTATAGAATGGGAACTCTCAATCTGGGGCAGGTGATGCACTCTATTCTTGTTGCTGGAGGGGCAGCAGTGGGAGGGCTTGGTGCCCTGGCCCACTGCTGGACCTCCTGATGGCACCTGGTATATTTTGGCCGCTGTGTGACAGAGTGTTGGACTAGATGGGCCATTGGCCTGATTCAACATTGGCTTCTCTTATGTTCTTATGTTCTTATGTTCTTAAGGTAAAGAGCAATGCAGCCAGTGGAGACAGATGCCCTGTGAGTGGCACACCAGGGCGCCAACCAATTCCAGAGTATGTGGAATGTTTAGAGAGTGCCACCACCAAATTGCTTTTATAATATAGGGAGAGAGGCCATTGAAATCCATGGTGAAAACCTAGGGTATATTCTGGGGGCTGGAGGGGAGGGGTGTTGAGGTGCTATAAATATTATTTTCTAGGTGTGTGTGGTGTGAGTGGTCCAATGCGGTTGCACCATAAAATTCTACAGGGCAGGACCTGTATAAATTTGTTCCTGTGGGTCTTTTGGGGATTCTGTGTGGCAATGTGGCATGCTTGCACTGCCACAGTGCCACTTGTTCTGGAGTGTGCCACTTGTTCTCATGGTAAACGAGCACCTCCCAAGATAGTTCACTTTCCCTGAGATTCTCTGGGAGAGTCTGACTGCTGGGTGCTGCCTGCTTGCTTGCCTTAAGTGCTGCTGGCTGGGTTTTCCTATTGGAAACAATGGAGGTAATGGGGGTAACCTGTTTGGGTGCCCATAGAATTGGGTCCACTGGTCCAATTGCTTTGGGACATGGGGGTTTATGTCGGGGGAGGCTTCTGAAGGTATTCTGAAAATTTGGAGCCTCTCCCTCAAACCCCTCCCCCCCCCCAGAGCCACTAACAGCACCGTGGGGGAAAAGGAATTTGTTTTCTCACCATAAAGAACAATGGAGGGGATGGGGGGAACCTGTTTTGGAGCCCATAGAATTGGACCCCCTGGTCTAATATTCTTGAAACATGGTGGGTATCTTGGGGAGAGGCTCCATCAGCTACCCTGTGAGTTTGGAGCATCTCCCTCAAACCCCCTCCCCTCCAGCCCCCAGAATATATATGTTTTCACCATTGACTTCAATGGTCCACAGGATAAAATGGGGCCAAAATTGACATTCGGCTGGCCAAAAGACTCCCCAGTTGGCTTCTACACCCGAAACTGATATGCAGGAGTCTTTCTGCCGGCAGAAATTGATTCTGCCCTATTTGGCTGAATCCGAATCGGGGCGAATTTATTTTTTTGCACACCCCTACCCCAGACTGAGAGTTCCTATCTATACCTTGTGGCTAATACCCATTGATGGACCTCTGCCCATATGTTTGTCCAATTCCCTCTTGAAGCTGTCCATGCTTGTAGCTGCCACCACCTCCTGTGGCACATGAGAAACTTTTGAAAGTTTAAAAATCAATGAAATATTTCATTCAGCAAAGAGGGGGAAGGTCAGGTGGAATCAGGGGTAAAAAGTCTGAGGTGAATTATCAATAACTCTGAGGTAACTTAGTAATTTCACAAACTCCAGTTAATATGTTTCCAGCAAGTAAGAGATTTAAAGGTTTTCTCGAAGTCTTAGGATCTTTGAGATGAGAGACTTGGATTTCTGTGTCTTGTAGACACTCCAGTATAAGTTCTTGAGTTTAACTGACTCTTCAAGTATCAAATGGCAGGGATTCACTACCAAGTACTTCTTTAAACACATCAGGGATCACTCCACTCTTTAGAGCTATTTCCCTTTTCAACTGGGCAAGGAATTACTTCTCTAACCTGGAAGCTCTGTCTCTTTTTCTGACCTGAATGGGGGTCTTCAGCAATCCTCCCACTCCTCCTTGTCACCTTCCCAGTCAATACTAAACTGAATTCTCTTCATCAGTCAGTTCCCAGCTCTTTCTTCTCAATGGACTCTATCCAATGAAATCCATGTGAGCAGCCTGTCACTCAAAGGCTCTCTGGCTCTGTGAGGCATTAACCTTTCACAGACCATCACATGTTTATGCAACACTTATGAGTTTCCATAGCACAATCTGTCACACCCTCCAAAGGGAAAGTGAAGGTTCTACACCAGGGATCCCCAGCATGCTGCCTGTGTACACCTTGGCGCCTGCCGACACATTTCCTGGTGCTTGTCTAGCATTTTTAGAAAGTGGGTGGGGTCATGTGGGGCTTTTGCCCAGCAAGATTTCTGATTGTCTATTGGAGATTTGATTGGCTGTGCAGATTTTTTAAAACTTTACTTTGGCAGCAGCTACTGTTGCAGCACAAAGATCTTCCCAGTGTGATTGAAGATAAGCTGAGGCAGCCACTTTGTGTCTGGCTCCTTCTCTTTTGGCATCCATTTTGTGGTAGTTATTTTGTGGCTGTGCCCACTAAACTGTGTCTGAATTCTAAAGGTGCCCACACTCAAAAAGGCTGGGGACCACTGTTCTAAGTCATGGGGTTTCTGATGCAATTACTGTCACCTTGACAAAGGTTGCCCATTTTTGTGTTGGGAGATACCTGGACATTTGGGGGGTGGAGCCTGAGGAGGTTGGGGTCTGAGTAGGGGAGGGACTTTGATCAGGTATAATGCCATAGAGTCCACCTTCCAAAGGAGCTCTTTTCTCAGGGGAATTGATCTCTGTCACCTGGAGATCAGTTGTAATCCCAGGAGATCTTCAGCCCACCACCTGGAGGCTGGAAACTCTAGATCTGACAGAGAAGAAATGATAGGTGAGGGTAGCAGCAGCAGTGAATGGGTCTGGAACGGGTGAGTATGGGTGCCATTTCCACCTGTTCCCATGCTGGTTTGTACCACTGCCATGGCAGGGGCACATTTTCATGCCCCTGTCTCACAGATTTACAGATGATTTCTGCAAATGTTTGGCACAGACTTCACCACCTCCCCAGTATCACTTCAAGCACATTTCACCAGGACTGTTAACAGTGTTCTCTCTAAGCTGTGCTTATGAGTAGCCACACATTAATACACATTAACACAGCAGCAGTCTGGAGCCACACAGGGTCTTGCACTGCCCATTGCCCATTTTAAGAATACAGCAGTTATATTCTGCTCAGGATGTGAACTGCTCCATTCAGTAGGGGAAGAAATAGAGGGAACATTGACTGCCAATGAATTAAACAGTGATGAATTACTTGTCTGCTTTTTATCATATTACCCAGTTCCATGTACATACATTTGCATATTACCAAAAAGTCAGCATAGATTTTTTTTTAATGACAAACACAGGCTAATCATAGGAATTATTCTTAGAAGTAAAAGTTATTTTTTTAAAAAAATCCAACCTGCAATGGACTAAAAATATGTCCTTAACTTGCAACTCCCCCATATTTTCGCTCACTGTCCACCATCTCTTGATTAATCAGCTAGTGCTTCAGTTAATTAACCTGTGAATTAAACTGATGAAAGTTTACAGCTCTATCAAGCTCTATCATGCATCTAGTTGTGAATTTGGTTTCAGAGTAAAGATTAAACAAACAAACACACACACGTAATTGGGCCAGGTAAAGAAAGGAGAAATATTTCTATAAACCTTGGGGAGAAGTTTAAGAACTGGGAGATTTAAACTTTTACAAATGGAGAAGTGATGTGTGTAAAAAAATGCTGACCAAGATCATGGTTGCCTAGCAACCCCACACAAGTGAGCATTTTAAAAAATAAGGAGCAGCAGAAGGTGGGGGAGAAAGCAGTGGCATGAGGGCTGGAGGGAGAAAGGTGGCCATGGCAGCAGAAATCCACAGAAGGAGGAGGACATGGTGGGGATGACATTTGCAGATGACACAAAGCTGGGTGGGAGTGCTAATTCTGAAGAAGACAGAGTCAGGATTCAAAATTATCTAGATAGGCTGGAACAGTGGATTGAGACAAATAAAATGAATTTCAATAGAGATAAGTGCAAAGTCCTACACTTAGGTACAAAAAATCAAAGGCACAGATATAGAATGGGAGGGAATTGGCTTGACAGCAGCACAAGTGAAAGGGATCTGGGTGTTCTGGTTGATCACAAGCAAAACATGAGCCTGCAGTGTGATGTGACTACGAAGAAAGCTAATGCAATCTTAGGATGCATTAACAGAAGCATTGTGTCCAGATCATGGGAGGTGGTAGTTCCGCTCTATTCTGCTATGGCCTCACCTGGAGTACTGTGTCCAGTTTTGGACACCACATTTTAGGAAGGATGTTGACAAGCTCGACCGTGTCCAGAAGAGGGTGACCAGGATGGTAAGAGGGTTGGAATCCAAGTCTTATGAAGAAAGGCTGAAAGAGTTGGGTATGTTTAGCTTGGGAAAGAGAAGGCTTAGAAGGGACATGATTGCAGTTTTCAAGTATTTAAAGGGCTGATTTTCCGATGGACGGCGACTCGCAAAAAACCCGCACCCCATCGAGCTCTAATGGGTTCGATTTGGATCGAGGCAGCAAGGAGGAGGTTTGGCTGTCTCTGACCCCCCCCCCCATGAAGCTCTTGGAGGGAGCTTCTAGCCTGGAGTGCTGAAGAAGCCGCTCCTGAAGTCCCGGCTTGGGGAAGTGAGCTCTCTTTTGCTCTGCAAGGTCCTGTTGCAATGAGGCCAGCAATGGTGACCAGAGATGTTACCGGATCAGAGCGTACAAGGACTTAATAAAAGGATTCTCTCTAAGTGGTGATTCAGCGATTCACCGATTAAAGAAATAGTGAGTTAAGTTTCAAAAAGAAACATGAATGTAAAGAGGGTGAAGGAGTAAATAGTACAGTGAAGCGGCACAGCTTTATAGAGAAAATTTCTAAGTATTGGGGATTGATTAAAAAAATTATATTAGAGATTTTGGGTATAGAATTACAACTTGCCCCAGAAACTTATTTGCTCAATATAACATTAGATGGAATTAAAAAGGATGATCTATTTATTATATATCCTTACTGCATCTAGAATCCTTATTGCAAAATGCTGGAAAACAGATACCTAGTAGAGATGAATTAATTGTGAAAATGTGTGAAATAGCTGAAATGGATAAAATAAATATGATTTTGTCAGGGAAAGATGATAAGGTGTATCAAAAAAGATGGTGTAAATTTAACAAAGCGATAAGAGAAAACATGTAACGTAATGTAAACTCCAAAGATGATTGTATATGTAAAATTTGTCATTCAGTGGTGGAAAATCGATAAACTATTTTTTTTAAAAAAGAATAAGCTGTTAAACCTCACCTTACTCAAGCGGAAACCATTGGGTCCAAATATACACATCATAGAAAAATCTTTGAACTTTTTGCGAACTCTTATCTAAGTATAAACAATGTCCCAGCGTGGTGGAAAAATGGCATCCAGAGGCAGAGGCACCACAGGAAATACCAGCACAGCATCACCAGTCTCAGGACAGGAAAATACCAGCGATATTGCCTCTACAATTTCTGAAGCCCTGTGCCCCCTGCTGGACCAGATGATGAATCTTAACCAGAAATTTGACAAGTTGCAGAATGAGCTTAAAGAGATGACAGCTAAATCAGAGAAGATGGATAAAAAGATAAAAAAGTTGAAGCCAAGACTAAAGAAATAGATCAAAGAATGGACACTGCTGATAAAGAAAGAGCATCTGGAAACCAACAGTTATTACAACTTCAAGTAGAATGATCTTTGTATGTCTTAAGTTTCAAGGGGTCCCAGAGAAACAGGATGAGAATCTAAAAGAAATTTTAAGTGAAGCATTGCCCCCTTAATCAATAGCAAACCTGAAGTAATACAAGCAGATATTGACATGATTTACAGAGCCTAGAGTTTATAGGGGGGGAATCTCACATGGGAAATTTTTGTAAAATTTGCAAAAAGATCAACAAGAGATTTAATACTTAAGGTATCTACTGTGACAACAGTTAAAATCCATGAGGAGGAGATTAAAATTTTAAAGGATGTTCCATATGAAATATGTAAAAGAAGAAGACAATACAGAAATATTACAGCTTTTCTTCAAAAGAACAGTGTTCAATACAGATGGATTCTATCAGAAAGACTCATTTTTAATTTCCAAGAGAAGGAAAAGATTGACTCTTTATTAAAAGCAGAATTATTCCTGAAGCAACATCTAACTTCAACTAAGCAAAAGAATGGAGCAGAGTGCGTGCCCTGGATTTTACTAAAACACAGGTAACTGTGGCAAGACTATCTTTTCAATGGAGGGGCTACAACTGGTATACCCAACTAAATTTGATAGAACATGCTCCAAGCTATCGGTGCCCTTTGTATATCCATAACAACACAGGATCTGACAGCAAACTGAAGACATGATATTCTAAGGGAACAGAAAAAAACAGCAAACAACGGAAGACTGATACGGATAGCTCATCTTCTACTGATACTTTGGTATCCCTAGGTGAATATTTGACTCTGACACTGACTCTGATTTGGGCGCAGGAGTGCCCAAACCCATGAAGGTTAAACTTCCCTGGCAAAAGAAGAAGAAACGTAAAGATAAGAAGGCATCCAGATGAAGACCTGAGATCTTCTATGCTCAAACCTATTACTGTCCAGATGTGATATAATATCTAACATTTTTTTTGTTTTTTATATTTGAAAATACTAATAATAGAATGTGAATCATGTAGAGAAAGATCTAAAGTGTATTGATAGATCATCATGCTACCTTGTTACCCTCTTAGTAGTTCCGTAGTTTTGTAGTATATAGAGGAAAATAATTAAAAAAATATTATAAAAAAAAGTATTTGAAGGGCTGTCATAGAAGATGGAGCAGATCTATTCTCCCTTGCTCCAGATTGCAAGACTAGCTCTAATGGGTGGAAATTACAAGGGAGTTGTTACCGGCTAAATATCAGGAGAAACTTCCTAACTGTAAGACTGGTTGAACTGTGGAACAGACTGCCTCGGGAGGTGGTGAATGCTCCTTCGCTGGACGTTTTCAAGTGGAGGCTGGACGACCATCTTTTGGGTATGTTGTAGGGCTATCTTTTGGCTACGCTCCTGCAGAGTGCAGGGGGTTGGACTAGATGACCTGTAAGGTCCCTTCCAACTCTAACATTCAATGATTCTATGATTCTATGAGGAGGTTAGAGAGAAGAAGGTGGCATACAGTACTATCAACAAGAGGGTGGAAGAAGAAAGAAGCAGCATGGTGGGAGTAAGCAAGAGAAGAAGGCACCACCCAGGGAAGACAGGGTTTACTCTCCTTCATGAGTTCTTCATTGGTCTTGTGCTTGTTCTTTTTTATTGCCTTTTTCAGTCATTCAAACGCAAAGCTGACTTTTGCAAGGATGCATATTTGATTTCAAAGCAGCTCTTTTTTTGCTTCCTGTTATTGTTGTTTATCATAACGCCATTACATCTAATCATATTATGCCTAATGCTTTCTGTCCTGTGTTAACATCATCTAACAAGGCACACACCCAAACCCAAAAGACATCCTTAGAGTTAAAAAGATATACAGGCTGCATCATTACTGATATTGTGCTATGATTTCATTATAGCAAGCATTCATAACTGGATTACCTTTTCTGCACCACAAAAGACCAGCTGTGAGTTATAGCTATAGTGCAATATCCAACTATTTCCGAATGTAGCAACGTGTGTTTGGAGGCCTAGAAACACAACCTGTGTTCAGCCAATTTAGGAAAATGGTGTAAAAACATTGCTCTGATTTTTGCTATCATTTCTGTTGAGCTTGCATCCTTTACACCTAAACAGAATGTTTAATTCTTTGACTCATCTCATTAAGACCAGCAGGAAGACTCATCATTCTTGAATGATCAAGGTGGGCAGCTGTGTTGGTCTGAAGCAGCAGAACAAAGTTAGAGTCCAGCGGCACCTTTAAGACCAACAAAGTTTTATTCTAGGTGTGGGCTTTCGTGTGCACCTCGTCAGACAATGAAATGGAATTACAGAACACACTTGTATATATACAGGGTGGCTTGTTAAATACTTGAATGGACCCTTCTGGAAGCAGCGTGATAAGATTGTGACAACGTTGCTTCCATATATCCCACTGAAAGTGAATCCCAGTGACCAAGTCACAACCCAAAGGAAACACAAAGAAGCACAATTACAGGATGCAAGGGAGATGTTGAAAATACTATGAACACTCCAGGGTAGCAAGCTATTAATTCAGAAAGTTCCAGGGGATCCAGTTTATGTTCTGGGACAGCAGGCAGCGGCACAGTATCATTCAGTCAAGCTGGAACCATTTGCATAAATTACATTACGATCTGGGGATGCGGGGTGTTTACATGCTCTTCCTCAATTATCACGCTGGGTTAACTTGACCTGGGGCCTTACAGTGTTTCCATGTGGGCATATAAAGATACTGAACACTATGGGGGTTAGAGCAAGCCTTGCTCTAGTATAGGCTGACTGAAGTAATCCGAAAGGTAATTTGGAGCAACGTCACAGTTGCATTGAATGAAAGCAGTGATTGCCAGTGGGCTGAACTGAGGTTTGTCATTCATTGATTCAATTTATAGCCTGCCACATACTTTGAAAAGCCTCAGAGCAGCTAACAGCAATTGAAAACTGCATTAAAAAAACTTATCATAGTGGTTAAGCCAGGGTCCCCAACATTTTTGAGCCTGTGGGCACCTTTGGAATTCTGATACAGAGTAGTGGGCACAACCACAAAATGGCTGCCATGGGAGGTGGAGCCAACCACACAGAAAAAGGCCAAATGCAAGGGAGAAGAGGGGTAGTTTAGGAATATATATACTGGGGAAGAGGAGTGAGAGAGAATAAATCACCCACTGTGGTGTCAGCTGTCAATGAAACAATGCTTTAAAAAACAACAACTCTGCATAGCCAATCAGATCTCCAATGGCCAATCAGAAGCCCTGCTTGACAAGAGTCCCACCTGGCCACATACATTTTTTAAATGGTGGGCACCAGGAAAGGTGTCAGTGGGTGCTAAGGCACCCATGGACACTATGTTGAGGACCCCTGGGTTCAGCAAATGAACTGTGATCTGGAAGGTCTTGATTAATGCATCTAACTTTAGGAGTCAGGCGGGCAAAATGGACAAAACTAAAAGAATAAAGAAAGAAGCCATCAGACATGTGCACACTCACACAAATACGCACATCTCAGCAAGACTGAAGCAATCAAAGAATGCACTTTTTGGGAGGGAGCTACGTTTTTTTCCTATCAAGTAGGTAGAGAGGAAGGAAAAAGAGGATATGGACAGCTTCAGCAAAGCAGTGTGGGAATGCACATGCCCCAAATATTTGCAGTACAATTCAGAATATAATTCTGAGTGTTTTATAAAAAAACATTTTTCCATTAGTATTCAATGGAATTAAAATCCAATTATCCACTTGCAATTTGAGCAGAGGCGTATTCACCCATAACTGATAATTTTCAAGTTAAAGGAGTTGTAGAAGTAAGGTGCAAATTGAATCAGGGCCACAGCTCAGCTGGAGGGAAGGGGTAACATTTGCCAGGTGAAATCACTCCTCCAATTTAGTATTTATCCTGTGGAGAAAATGCAGAGGGGCATATCACATAACAGCCCCTGTGCTTGTAAGGATTTTGTCCGCAAACGTATCTTAATTCAGACAAGACAGATGCCGTTCTTGGGTACTTTGTGGGAACATAGTAGTAATGTTCAAGTACCTGGTGGTATATGGGGTGGTTGTTCCCTTAGAATATCATGTCTTCAGTTTGCTGTCAGATCCTGTGTTGTTATGGATGTACAAAGGGCACCGATAGCTTGGAGCATGTTCTATCAAATTTAGTTGGGTATACCAGTTGTAGCCCCTCCATTGAAAAGATAGTCTTGCCACAGTTACCTGTGTTTTAGTAAAATCCAGGGCACGCACTACTGTAATGTATTATATACATTGTGTTGCCTTCAAAACACTTTCGAAAATCCGAAATGTGGCAGCCAGGTTGTTAACAGAGACATGCTGCAGTAACCATATGTTGCCGGATCTCAAAGATCTTTACTATTTGAGTTTGTTCCTGAGCATAATCCAAATTGCTTGTATTGATCTTTAGAACTCTGAATCTGTCTGAGTATCTGAAGGATCATCTTCTTCCACATGAACTTTCCAGTCAGGTGAGATAATAATTGGAGACCCTATACTCAGTGCTACTATTTTTCCAAGTTGGGCAAGTTTCTCTCAGAACCAGGGGCTTCCCTATGGTTGCATCATACTTATGGAACTGCCTCTTGTAATCTTTTAGGTGCTCAGTGAAGATTCTTATTTTTACCTGAGAATTTGGGGCCTAAGTTTAGTGAGGGGGTATGGATTTTTTGCTCTTCTTAGTTCTCGTTTTACTGCTGCTTTAGGTTATCAGTGTTTAATATGTCTTTTTATTGTTTTTTTAATGTATTGTAAGTCACCTTGAATGCTTCCATTATGCCAGATAAGCCACGTATAATTTTCAAAATAAACCAGAAAAAATTGAGAAGAAACAAGTTAACCTACCCCTCTCCAGTGCAATATCTTCAGTCCCACTCAAATCTGCCCCAAAGCTGCTTTTGACTTTAAAAAACTCTAGGAGATCATGGGTCTCCTATGTATTATTGGATTTGATTTTGAGTTTTACATTTGGCTTAAAGGTATAGCCGTAGAAAATTAATAATTAAAAATATTGTAGAATCCAGAGTCCAGCTGATAGTTGTGGTTTATTCTGTTTATTTATATGTAAATCACTGTGCTACCCTGTGCTACAGGCAGTTTTTGCTCTTTAGGAACACCTTGTGTGATCTGTAGCAGCAGCCAAAGCTTGAGGTCCCTGCATAAAGAAACAGTGACTTGAGAAAAATTCAGCGAGTCAGACCTAGAATATGTTTGTCAGAATGATGGCTTAAGAGATGACAAAGGATAAAGGCAGCAGTGAAATGATTCAGAGCAGTACCTGATAATGTAAACAATGCATGTTCTTGTCTCCCTCCCCTTGACCTGAGCTCTTGGCATGAACTGGCTATGTATAGCACCTCTTTGCCCTTTGTAAAAGACTTTTTCAGTGGAGGGGATGAAGGTTGAAAGGACAGCATTGTGTGTTCAGATGTTTAAGACATTTTATTCACAGACACTCATTTTCAGAGACATTAGTTCATGCCACGAATCCATTATGCAGTACGAAAGCAGAATTATGAAGTTTTGTTTTCAGGAACATGACAAAGGTCAGTGATACGGTGAATCTGTGATCATTTTCCCTAAATGCATTGTCACATCCAGACCTCTTAGTATCCTTCTCAAATTCTAGCTCCGGTATCTTGTGCCAAAATACTCCATAGAACTGCAGTCCCCTATTTGCCAGGCTGCCTCTTTCTTGACTTTCAGATTCTTCCTCAAGACCCATATCCAGTGGCAGATTAACCATTAAGCAGACTAAGCATGTGTTTAGGGCACCAGGGCCAAAGGGGGCACCACAAAGTTGGGAAAAGGGTGAAAAGAAAAAAAAAAAGAATGAAGATTTGTAAAAAAAATATTGATAAAACTAGAGCAAATTGATCATGGTACACCCTAGGGTTATCTTCTATTTTTTGTTGACGAGGTGCTGTGTCATAGGATATGTTTAAAAGTAAAATGATGGAGCCAAATTCAGTTGCCATGACAGTCATTTCAATGACCCTCTCTGCTTCTTTTTAATTTCAGCCCCAAGTAAACATCAAAAATGAAGTGTGTTCAGTTGAGTGGTGAGCAAAAGAGAAAACATGCAAAAGAGAATGAGCAAAAGAATCTGTCTGTTGTAGCCAAGACAGGAAAGCTGACAGATTTCTTCTTACAAACTGCAGAGAAAGATGATCCAGATCAAAACCAGTGTCAGTGACAGGAAGTGAATCAAATCTATCTCCTTCATCAGAAACAGGCAGTGTTGGTACAAGGCCAGATTTTCATGATGACATTGCACATGATGAAGTGCCACAACCTGGACCTACTTCCATGACAAGATGTGTAAATGCTTTTGAACTGTCCAAGGAGTTTAGGGAACTGACTAAGGATGAAATGAACAAAGCTAAGGACCCAGGGTTGTGGGATGAATTTTATGGTGATGATATGACTTATTGGGTTGCTTGTGGACCCAATGAATGTCAGCACCACAGTGGGCTATTTGACAAATCGTGCTGTAATTTCATCAGTGGGAATCCAAAGAGATACTGTTCACAGAAGATATGTTTTGGAATAAAAGCCAGTGGTGAACAATAAAAGAGAGAATGGCTGTTGTAGTCTCCTTCCAAAGGATCAGTTTACTGTTTTATTTGTAAACTATTTGCACCCAAAGGGTCAACGCATTTTGCTAGAAATGAGGGATTCAGTGTCTGGCGAAACACTGCTGCAATTGACAACCATGAAAAAAGTACAACTCACTGAGATGCCATTTTGACATATTTAACTCGGAAACAAGGCTTAGGCTTGACACAGCCACTGGAAAAACAAATTGAAGAGGAGTACAGTTACTGGGAGAGCGTGCTTCAGCATGTTGTAGCAGTCATTTACACACTGGCTGAACAAGGATTGGCTGAATGAGGATTGGCATTCCGAGGAAAAGTGGAAAAAATTGGGTCTCTCAATAATGTGAATTATTTGGGGCTACTCGAATTGATAAGTCAGTTTGACCCATTCTTGGCTGCTCACATATGACGGTATGGCAATGCTGCAAAAGGCAACCTTCCGTACCTGTCCAAAACGATATGTGAGGAATTTATTGAATTAATGGCAAAGAAAGTGCACTCCATCATTATTGATGAAATTAATGTTTCTGGGTGCTTCAGTCTGTCTGTGGACTCAACGCCTGATCTTTTGCATGTTGATCAACTGAGCATAGTGCTCAGATACTTGCAAGATGGACAGCCAGTTGAATGATTTATCACAATTCTGGAATTACAAAACCACACTGGTGAAGCTATGGCACAACAGGTGTTGAAGTATGTGATGATTGTAAATTGGATTTTGCTAAATGTAGAGGGCAGTCATATGACAATGCTGCCAACATGTCTGGACATTACAATGGCATGCAGCAAAAACTTTTGGGTGCAAATCAGTTTGCCATTTATGGCTCATTCACTAAATTTAGTTGGACGAAGTGCTGTGGATTGCTGTCAAGTTGCAGTAAATTTCTTTTCCATTGTACAACTGCTCTACACATTCTTTTCACCCTCAACTGCTCGGTGGAGAATTCTCAAAGATTGCATTGGAAATGAAAAAGTGTTGAAATCACTTTCAGACACCAGATGGGAAACACATGCTGTGACAACTGCAGCAATTATCAACTCTTTCTTCAAGATTCTTGAAGCTTTGGAAGATTTATCAGATGACCAGTTGCAAAAAGGTGACGCTGGAAGGGAGGCAAAGAATATTGCAAACAAAATGCAAGAACTGGAATTTGTGTTCATGCTGAATTTTTGGAAACAAATCAACTTCTTCAAAGTGAAAATGTGATCTTGCAAACGTGCAGATTTGTATTCATCGTTGACAGACCAGTTGCACACATCAAGAGATGAGTTTGAAAGATCTGAATCACTTGCAAAGGACATGCTCCCTGATGTAGAATACAAAGCAACTCAAATGGGTAAGTGTATAAGAAAGAGAATGCCCAACGATGGGAATGCACCAGAGGTCATTCTCAGTGCCAGAGACAAATTCCGTATCTCCACTTTTTATGTAATTTTGGGGTTTTTTGTATTTGCCCTGAATGAGACAAGGTTTATTAAAAGTTTTCTTTATAAGACAAACTAACATAAACAAACATTACATTTTAAACAAACACAAAACATATATGGGGGTAATAGTACAGATTACATGCTTATCCAAATAGCCTATGGTACTATCAAGTTACACAATTTGCGTAGCCAAGTAATATTTAAGACCACTTATCTGACATAATGAGTTTTATAATCGACTTATAAAACCAATCTTCATCATTCACTGTATATTATTATATCTATTGTACCAGGTGTAGAATCTTGGAATGTGGACTCTGTATGGTTTTTCAACAATAAAGTCAATTTATCCATTTCTGCTGCCTCCAAAATTTTATTGATTACTTCTTTCTTCATTGGAACTTCCGGTACTTTCCAATACTTCACATATAGAATTCTCGCTGCTGTAGTTATAGAGACAATAAGATAGCGGTCATCTTTTTTATACATATCAGGCAAAGTATTTAACAATAGAACTTCAGGGGTAAAAGGTATGGTACATTCTAATATTTTTTGCAACATTTCATGGATCCATCCCCAATATTTTCTCACTTTGTCACAGTGCCACCAAATATGATAAAATGACACCACCTTATTCTGACACTTCCAACATTTGTTAGAACAGTTACTATCACATTTAGCTAATATTTCTGGAGTTATATACCATCTATAAAACATAAACATTTTCTTTGTAAGCGACTGCTTTTGTTATTTTAATATTTTTCTTCCATAACTGGTCCCATTGTTCAAGCTCAATATTGTGGCCTACATTTTGTGCCCACTGAATCATACTAGTTTTAACAGTTTCATCCACCATCAAATAATCAAGAAGATAAGCATACATTTTTTAAATAAATTTTTGTCTACAGAAGTCAATATCTTTTCAATCTCCAGCACATTTTCATGGAAACCCAACTTTTTATTTTGAATGCACTTAGATTAAATTTGTGCCTTTTGCCACCATGTTAAATCTTTTAATGGCTTCAAATTCAAATTAGTATCCAAGATGTCAGCGTATCGTATTGTTTTCTCTTTATTGTAAATTTTGGGGACTGTAAAAGCTTCTAGAGGTGCAACCAATTTTGAATTTTTTGCATAATTTTTTTTAATGAATTGCCTCCCAAACTTTCAAGAAAGATGCTTTCAGCCAATGTTGCTTAAAACATTTATGTGAGGTTGCTTTCCCATACCACAAAAATGCATGCCATCCCAGCATCAGATCATGACTTTCCAATCTTAATATTCTCTGATCTTCTAGGGTGATCCATTCTTTAATCCATGGCAGAGCTGCTGCTCTATAATAAAGAAGCCCATTGGGTAAAGTGAAACCTCCTCTTTCTTTAGAATCCTGTAGTGCCTTAAGTTTTATTCTCAGACACTTCCCTTGCCATATATTTTGAGATGGTCTTATCTAGTTCTTTAAAGACTGTTTGGCTTTGCAATATAGGTATTGTCTGAAAGAGAAATATCCATCTTGGTAAAATATTCATTTTAACAATGGCTAGCCGACCCATTAATGACATCGGTAGGTTTCCCATTTTTCCAAGTCCAACTTCAATGATTTTAGAAGTTCTTTATAATTATTTTCCTGTAGAGTGCTACATTTATTCGTCAGAAGAATTCCTAACTATTTTATTTTTTCTTGAAGTTGGAAGTGCGATTTCTCTTGAAGAAGTAAAGCTTGTTCCGTGACCATATTTTTTGTCATTATCTTTGTTTTATTTATATTTACTTTTAGACCAGCTATTTGACCATATTCATGCAATTTTTCCTTTAAGGTAAGTATAGAATCAAGGGGATTCTCTAAAATGAATACAAGATAATCAGCAAAAGCCAATAATTTAAACTCTTCTCCTTGCAATTTAAGTCCATTAATTTTCTCCTCTGCTCTAATAGTCTCATTTAAAATTTCAAGTGCAAAAATAAATACTAGAGGTGATAGAGGACACCCCTGCCTCATCCCTTTTTGAATTTCTATATTTTGAGTCCGATCACTATTAATTGAAACTTTAGCTATTTGTTTCTTGTATATTGTCTCAATCATTTTGATAAATTCTGAAAAAAGCCTGTGCCATTTTCAATGCTTCTAACATGAAATTCCAGCTGACATTATCAAATGCCTTCTCAGCATCTAAAAAAATTAGTGCCAGTTGTTTTTCTGGATGTGCTTCATAATATTCTAAAACATCTAAAATACATATTAGATTATTTCTAATTTGTCTTTTAGGTAAAAAAACCTGCTTGGTCTTTATGTATCATTTGGGCCAAGATTTTTTTCAGTCTTGAAGCTAACATAGAGGCAAATATTTTATAATCTATATTTAGTAGTGAGATTGGTCTATAGTTTTTGATTTCTTTTTCATCTGAGCCTTGTTTATGGATAAGTTATTATGGCCTCATTCCAGGAGTCAGGTATCTCACCTTTATCCATTATGTTGTTACATACTTCTTTTAAGAGAATTAATAATTGATCTTCAAAGATAAAATAAAATTCTGCTGGTAAATCATCTGGTCTAGGTGATTTCCTTTTTTTTTTTTTTACTCTTTAGCAATTGACTGGTTTAAGCTTTTCCTTTGCTCTTCTGTAAAACCTTTAGGTTTGTGATTCTCAAGATATTTCTTTACATGATCTGGATTGGAGTCTATTTTTTTATAGAGGTCTCTATAAAAGTCTTCCACAATATGCTTCATATCTTGCAACTTGTTTGTCTTGTCTCCATTTCCTTTCTTTAAAACTTTTATATAGGATTCCTCCTTTTCTTTTCGTATTTTGTATGCCAGCCATCTTGTAGGTTTATTAGCATTTTCAAAATAGTTTTGTTTAGCAAACTTTAATTTTTCCACTAATTCTTGTGTAAGTAAACAATTCATTTGGTGTTGTAAAAGTCTGAGCTTGCTTTTCTTATTTTCAGACTTTGGATCAACCATCAATTCTTCTTCTTGAATTTTGATGGCTTTTTTCAAATTTTTATATGCTTCTTTCTTCTGTTTGTTGACTCTGGATGACTCTCTTATCATCCATCCCCTGGAATAGGCTTTAAATGCATCCCAGACTATATTAACAGATATATCTGATTGTATGTTTTCAACAAAAAATATTTAAACTCTTTCTTCATCTCCTTTAAAAACTTTTCATTTTTCAGAAATGATGTGTTTAATGTCCATCTATTTCTTGGCCTTGCCTCTGTAGTTCCAAAGTAATCAGTTTATGATCTGCATACATTCCCAGTTCAATCTCTGCTTCTATTATGTTCTTGACTGCCGTTGCTGAAATCCAACACATATCTATTCTAGACCAAGAATTGTGCCTAGCAGAATAATAAGTATAATCCTTTTTGTCAGAATTCCTTACCCTCCAAGCATCCACTACTTTTAATTCATCCAGTAAGTGATATAATACTGACAGAAATTCATTGCCTCCTTTTTTCCCCTTTTCTTCTTGTGGGTACGCACACTTGTTTTTCTGTCCTCCTTTTTGTCAAAAACTGTGTTGAAGTCCCCCAATAATACAAATTTCTTGCATATCTTGTTTAATAATTAAATTTTGGAGCCTTTTGTAAAAATTTTCTTTATGTTGATTTGAGGCATAGA
Source organism: Gekko gecko (assembly GCA_029375565.1). NCBI lineage: Eukaryota > Metazoa > Chordata > Lepidosauria > Squamata > Gekkonidae > Gekko > Gekko gecko. The sequence continues at coordinate 146,084,750 of JAPDNY010000006.1, forward strand.
TATTGACTATTAACATCTTTCTCACTTATCTTTGTATTGCAACCATTAAGATCCTCCCATCTTGTGAGACATAAACCAATTCAGGTTGAAGATAGTCCTTTACATACATTGCTGCTCCTCTCTTCTTCTTATCTTTATCAGATGCTAAAAAAGCTTTGCCTAAACCTTTAGTTTGTATGTGTTTCTCATCAGATTTTCTGATATGCATTTCTTGAAGACATATAATATCAGAATTCTTTTTTCTAAGTTGGTGGAAGATTCTCCTTCTTTTCTGAGGGCCATTTAATCCATTTACATTTACTGAGATAATATTCATTTTGCCCTTACTTATCTTGTTTCTGTGCTTCCTCTTTTTTCCTTGTTTGTTGTCTTGTTGCAACCGGGGTTGTCCTTGTCAAGTCTCATTTTCTTGGATTTCTCCTGGGTTTTCCTGCTGGAGCAGCCGCTCCATGTAGTTCTTCTTCTTCCTTCTCTTCTTCTCCCTCTTCCCTTTCTTCTTGTTCTGCTATCAATTCTTCTCCATAAATTTAAGAAATTTCTAACTTAAAGATTGATGTAATCCTGTGTCTCTTACTTTTGTAAATAAAAATTAAACCTTCCAGTAATATCCATCTGTAATTTATTCTGTTGTTTCTCAGGAGTGTTGTAAGCTCCATGTATTCTCTTCTTTTTTCCCTGACCCTCCAAGGGATTTCTTTTAAGACATTTATTTCAGTATTTTCTAGCATCAAGGGTAAACTGTTTACTTCTCTCAGTATCTTGTCTCGGACATTCCTTTTATAGAATCTCACGTGGACCTCTCTTGGTACTTGGTGTCTTCTTGCATATGAGGAATTCATCCTAAAAGCAATGTCAATCTCCTGACTAATCTTGTCTGTATCCTCCATGTTCAAATGTTTAGCTAGGATCTTAGCCATTAAGGAGCTGCGGTGGCTCAAGTGGTTAAGACACTGAACTGCAGGCTGTGGAAGGTCAGTAGTTCAGCAGTTCAAGACCCAAGAGTGCCGCATGATGGGGTGAGCTCCTGTCTCTAGTTCCAGCTCCTGCCAACCTAGCAGTTTGAAAGCAAGAAATTGCAAGTAGATAAATAGGTACCACTTCGGTGGGAAGGTAACAGCGTTTCGTGCACCTTGGTGTTTAGTCATGCTGGCCACATGACCACGGAAACGTCTTGGGACAGCGCTGCCTCTTTGGCTTTGAAACGGAGATGAGCACCGCAACCCTAGAGTCGGATTCGACTGGCTTTCGAGCAAGGGAACCTTTACCTTTACCTTTTAGCCATTGTTGCTGGTAAATCTTCATTTTGTTCTTTGGGAATATTTTGAAATCTCAACACAAAAGCAGCTGTATCAACTTGAATCCTCATAACATCCTGTTCCAAAATAGACTGTCTGGCATCTGTATCTTTCATTTTAATTTCAATTTCCTTTGTCTTGTTTTCCATTTTTCCTGTTGTAATGTTCAGATTGGCAATCTTTCGGGTATTGTCTGTTATTTGTTTCTGTAGTGCTTCCATCTTGGCAGAAAATTGTTGAGTTATTTCTTCATCACAGCTTTGATGGGATCCACCACCTCTGCAATTGAACTTTGGATCATGTTTTGCACAAGCGCTTGCGCTTGCATTTCTTTATTGGCAGGGGCTAGTAACTTTGATGCAGCTGAACCTGACATAGCTGGTGAAGTGCCAGGTGGTCTAGGCTGCTTGGCTTGCTTGACCTGTTTTTTCTGTCATTCTTCCAATATGAATTTGGCTTACTGCCAAAATTTTGTTTTAAAAATTGTCCTCAGTGTTTATTCTTTTCTCCAAAGTATTGTTTGGGAACACCAAGCCACAAGAATGCACTTCAAGGTCAGACCTTTAGAGTTATGTCTTCCCCCCATGAATAGAGAAAAGCCTTCCCAACAGCTAATTTGATGTCACCAAACAGGGGGGAGCAAGAGCAAACAGTCAAGAAAATGTCAGCAGTTCCAATATTTCAAATTATAGCAAGTCAAAGCATCTTCACCCCTTGTCAAACCAAGCGCTTTTTAAAAGTTGTCAGATCCAAGCACAATACTGCTGCAATTGAGTAACAGCTTTCCCAGTGTTGCTCTCAAGGCCCATAGAGAATTTATAAAGGGCACCCTGATGGTCCACACCCTACCCCAAGTGGGTAAAAATTGGGATAGTTGAAAAGGGTCTTTACAATTAATAAACAACCTGTCATGACACAGTACATTGAATGTTATTAAGACTGGCTTTTCCAAAGCACTGCCCAGTTTTAAAAAGTGAAAGTGACTTTCCAGAGTCTCTCCTTTCGCTAGCCATTTAATTTGAGGTGTAAAACTTCCCGCCTGTGCTTCTCAGAGTTGTTCTTCTAGGGCGATTAACTTTTATAGTCCCAATCCTTTTAAGTGCCCAGCAATAAAAGTGTTACTCACTTTACGCTTGAACGCTTCTTTGGCCGGTTTTTCACCCCCCCTTCACAGGAAGCGATGGCTTGTGTCCATGTAATGGACTCCTCTTCAAGGTCCACAACAGAGGTGATCAAAAGGGTCTCCCCATGAGTAGCACAGCATGGGGGCCCTGATCAACTCTCAGCACCTACCCCCCTTCCCTGGGGGGGGGTAGCAAGGCTCCAAACAGACGGAGACCCTTTAGAAACCAGGAAGTGATTGGAGCACTCCACAGCACATCTGCTTCGCCACGCTGCAGCCTGCTTCATTTTATGTAATTGTTGAAAAGTTAGAAACAGAAATGAGGAGGAGATAAAAGATATACACTGAAATAGCAGACAGATTCTCTTGTCCGACAGATGTTCCTAATGCTACCTGACAAGGTGCTAATTCCCAATTATCAGAAAGTGAAAGGTACTCAAAGATTTGTCAGACAGGTCAACAACTAAAATGAACTGAGTCAGTGTGGAAAGGAGGGGGGCACCAAGATTGGTCAGTGCTTAGGGCACCAGTGAGCCTTAATACACCCCTGCCCATATCTGTAGTCAAGACTATTCCTCCTCAGACTTTCACACCTACTGTTTACCTAAATGAAGCCTGAGCCATTTCCACATAATTTAGTTGTTGGCGTTCATGTACAAAATGACCTTAAGTATATATAGATCACCCAGAAGGCTTGTTATAGTTGCCCATTTTGTTGCTCAGTATGGTTTTTCTTTGGAGAATATTCCCTGCCGAACATGCTTGTTACATGGTTCTCTGTCATGCTATTGAATCTTTACATTCCACTTTATGTTTCTGTTGGAAAGGATGTAGATATTTATTGTTGAGGGCAGAAACCTACATGGTACCTAGTTTTGTTTTGTTTTTCAAATTACAACTCAGTAAACCAACCTGAGTAGCTCAGTTTGGCCTAAGGTAAGTACAGTCAGCCACAGCCAGTACTTGGAAGGGAGACCACCAAGGAAGACAGAGGTTGCTAGGAAGAAGGCAGTGCCATTTCTTGCCTTGAACACCTCATGATAGGGGTTGTCATGAGTTGGTTGTGACTTGACAGCACATTCTTCTTCTTGAATTTGACAGGCAATCAGTTTTCACAGTACAGAAATATAACCTCAAAGGTGGTTTCCCTAACTAGGTAATACACATCAAGTTTGACCAAAGGTAAACATTATGGCTGAGAGCTCTCAGTTCCCATCAGATTGCATCTCAACCACAAATTCATTTAGTGGATTTTGGCAGTGCACTCTTTTTTCAGATTCAGTCTGGACAGGTTACTGCATAAGATATGTATTATACGATATATACTATTCAGATAATTCATGCAATCTCTTTTGATACGTAGTTCCTTCATGTTAGTACTTCAGTACAGGGGTTCATTAATGTGTGATGGCTGGAGAAGCTATTTCCTGTAGCACCCCTACCTTGACTTTAATTAAAGTGTGCTCCAGCTGTTACTTTCTCCATCACCACATGATTTTCTCCTGTTCCTTGCTCATTACTCATGAGTGGATCTCTTCCGTATTCCCCCATCTCTGTCTTGCCCATCCTTTTTAGACTCTAAGCTCTCTGTCCAGAAACAGTGTTATTACCTTGTTTTCATTCTATACAATGGCTAACAGATTATTAGCACTAACGAAAGGTGAAACAGTGGTACTGGCAAAAAGGCTGCCTTTCAGAAGAAGGGCATTTCACTTACAGAAGGTTCAGATAAGTGCTAGATTTAAAATAAGCAGAGTCAGAAAAGCTTTCTATATACTATACAATCCTTGGATGCCTCTCAGGAAATATCAGGCAACCAATGACTATTTTCTCAGTGTGCATCAAAATATGTTATCTCACATGCTTCAAAAATTGTATCCAAGGTCCCTTTGATAAGATGTGCTCCCATACCACTGGAATTCTGAGAAATTCAGTTGGAAAATTAGTATCTGATGCCTGCAAAATGGCCTCTGTTCAGAAGAAAAGTTCCTGTTCTCACATACAGATGCAATTTACAGAAAAATGACTGAATTTCAGATCACAGTAAAATATAAACTTGTCCCTATTAAAAATCACTATAGACATTTTGCACAGATCTACAAACTCACATTATTTTTTAAAAATATATAATCTACCTCTTTCCCAGGCATCTCTGGACTCAAAGTGGGGTTTACTGCCCAAGAATGAATTATTCCATGTAGAAATTGATCAACAAATATTTCTTTGTCGATGTACTTCCATTTTGTGGTTGCAGTCATAGTGAAGTGAACAGAACTTCTTAGTGCATTGTGTCCTTGGAGAGACAGAATTTATTAATTATTTTTGGGGAGGAGCATTTTCTTTTGCTACTCACTTCATAAATGCTATATCCTTCTTTGTTGAACTGTATTCTCACTTTCAGAAGGAGCACAGTGCCACAGGTTCCCACAAGCCAACAAATCTGAGCTAATTTTAACATAATTTAAGAATGGAGGTAGGATTACTAGCTCCAGATTGGGAAACCTGAAGATTTGTGGGTTGGAGTCAGAGGGGGTGGGGTTTGGGGAGGGGAGGGGAGGGACTTCAATGGGGTATACTACCATAGAGTCCACCTTCCAAAGAAGCCATTATCTCCAGGTGAACTGATCTCTGTCACCTGGAGTTCAGTTGTAATTATGGGAAATCTCCAGCCACCACTAGCAATCTTAAATGGAGGTGTGTTCATCACACAATGGCTGCTGCAGAATGAGACTAATATTGTCATAAACACAATGTAATTCAATGGATGGATTTTCCCTGTTCAGCATCATGTCATGGGTTGCTTTTGACCAATCAAACCATTTGGTATACTGCATATACACGTACTGTTAACCTGATGGCCCTTTTTCTGTTGTAAGACACACACACCCCATAAGCATGGTTCTGAAACACTACAGGGGGTGGAGAAGACATGCGGGGTGGAGAAAAAATATTAAGGACAAAATATTTCACCTGCTGCTTCTCTGCTGCAAACTACCTGTTGTGTACTAAGGATGAGTCAGCCTCAACTAGCCCTGGGGTTGAGTTGAGCTTGCAACCACAAACAATAGCTGGCTTGGATCCTAGAATGGACCAATAGGGAAACAAGGATCCTAGAATGGACCAATAGAGAAACAAGGATCCTAGAATGGACCAATAGAGAAACAATTAAATGTAAATAGCCTATCATTGGGAGTGGGGTGTGTTTGGGGTGTGGTGTCCTGCATGCTTAAAAACCAGGCTTCTGCCAGGGATTTTCAGTCCTTTTTCTCCTTGCTGAAATCACTAATAAAGAGAGCTGATCACTATACTTGGGGTCTGTTCATCCATAGAACCCACTATTTAACACTTCCCCCCCCGAAAGGTATATAATAACATAGAAGGGACCTCTGTGTTCACAAATGGTCACAGTCCTAAGTGAATGTCTCTTTCCCCATCCATTTTCAAAATGTATGGGGAGAAAGAAACAACTAGAAGAAATCAAGGTACTAAAACTGCATCTGCTCACCTGTTTCATACTCCTAATATAATCCTTTCCACCCCTCTTAATGCATTAGCATTTGGTGCCCCTCCTCTGCATGCTGTGTGAGCATCTGTTGACAGGATTTCTGTAACACAGTAACTGAAGTTCCTATTTGGAGGACTTCTTTGGGGGGGCACTAAGTTGGCTATGCTGTTGTCTCCCCCCCCCCGATTTTTATTTTTCAATCTCAGGCCAAATAAATAGCTTTGAAAATACAGCTTCATTTAATATCAAGATTCTTAAACCATTAAATAATAGTTTGCATAATATCATCACCATAGCATTGTAAACTATATAAAAAGCACACAAATAATTCTTTTGTCCAAATGTCTTGTTACATATGGTTTGTTCTCTACATTTTCTAGCAAAACTCAACAAAGGGGGTCTAGAATCTCTAGTATGTGTTTATTTTTTTCTTTCCTTCTGTCTCACTACTACATAATTGTAGTCCTAGCACCAAGAGAAGGGGAGATGGCAGTGAACAGCCCACCAATAACCCACTCACACACAGAATTTTGGAGTAAAAAGTGGAATAAAATGGCCATGACTTTTACTGGTTACAGCATGGTCCACTGGGTCCTGGCATCGACTGACTCCCCTGCCAGTCAAGGTACCCTGTCTCATCCAGCCCACCTGCTGGGATGGGGGAAACCATGGAATGGCAAGTTGCAGGATCCCACAAGGACTATCGCCCCTAAATGGTCTCCCCTGCCACTTGAGCGTGAGGGTAACCCATTGGCAACTACTAAGCTGGGCATGCCCCATTGGCAGCCCCTGAGCTGGTCATGCCCCTGAAAGCCTACACCTCAAGATCTCTTAGGGAATCCCCACACACAAGGAAAACAGGAACACAGGCTGTTTTTCCTAAAATTGATTCAGCCCCATGTTAGGGTTGCCAGGTCCAGCAGGGGACTTTGGGGGGCATTCCCAGAGGGAGTGGGGTATCCCCAATGCGATAACATCATGTTGAGGAAGTCCCCACCCCGAGCCCTGCCCCCAAGAACTATCACTCACTGCCTCCCCCCTCTCCTCTGGCAAGATTTAAAGGACCCTCCACCTGATCAGTGGGGACTTTAAATCTTGCAGGACAGAAGGGAGAGGGGTGGCTGCATGTAGTTGTTCTTGGGGGTGGGGCTTGGGGCAGGGACATCCCTAATGTGATGTCATTGCATTGGAAATGCCCCTCCCCTCTGGGAATGCCCCCCCCCAAGTCCCCTGCTAGGAATGAAGACTGACCTGGCAACCTTACTGCTGCCTGGCCTCCAAGCTGCCCACACAGCCCATCCTGCCTTGTAGGACATGGTCACCATTTATTTATTTATTTATTTATTTATTCTATTTTTTCATATTTATCACCCACCCTTCCCGCAAGCGGGCTCAGGGTGGGTAACAACATTTTTAACAATACAATAAATAGAGTTAAACATTTTAAACACAGTAATATACATTAAAATGATGGTCATAGCCCAGGAATAGAAATGGCTAGTTTGACTGCTTGTTGCCCTGCTGGCTCTTTCCATCACATGGGACCATAAACCGAACACACGGTGAATCAGGAGCCCCACTTGGTAAACTTTGACATTGGAACAGCTTCTCATAGCTCATCTAAGCAGAAACAGGTGTGTTTCCATTTATTTGGCATATAATATCTGAGCTTTGACAATTACAGGAGGATTGAGATTTTAAATTATTTTATCCTTAATACTGCTTCAAAAAAAGACTTATTTGTTTCATTTATACTCCATAATGTCAGCTTTCTCCCATGGCATACTTAGGGAACCTAGACTGCCTCCTATTCCATTGCTGACCACATTGAGAGCTAGTGGTGGCCCTGTGGCTCAGTGGTAGAGCATTTGCTTGGTGTGCCAAAGGTCCTAGGTTCAGTCCTTGGTATCTCTAATTAAAAGAAGATCAGGTAGTAGATAACATGAAATACCTCTACCTGAGATGCTGGAGAGCTGCTTCCAGTCAGAGCAGACAATGTGATGTTGATAGACCAACAATGGGACTCAGTATAAGACAGTTTCATGGCTGTTCACACACTCAGCTTTAGCAAGACTGCTGCATTATATTCTTCATCTCAGACCCCGGGGCCATTTTTTGAGAGCAGAAGTCAGGCTGCAGCATCAAACAAACATATGAAGCAGTTTTATCCTATTTCAGACATAAGTCCATCTAGCCTAGTGGCATTCCAAATAAAGATCTTATTTTGTACCTGCTACCTGAATTCCTTTAGCTGAAGATGCCAAGGATTGATCCTGGGACCTTCTGTATTCAAAGCAGATTTTTACTAATAAACTACATCCCCTGTACTCCCAGCACCAAATGTCCAATATCTGGCATATCCATTATTTTCTAAATGGAACAGCTTGCTAAATACTGAACCCTTTTAACACATAGAATCCATCAGGGCAACAGGCTATGCAACCTATGCTTCTAATGCCAGTCAAATATGGATTCTGGTTTCCCAAAGTCATGGAGCATTGATACAAATATTAACTGTTTGATGGGGCTTTCATGCAGCTTGTTGCTGCCTCTACCTGATTTTATTAGGTTTTCTAGAGTCTTGATTGAGACTGGCATTAAGCTCAAATCCCTTTTTCCCAGGACTGGGCAGCTTGCTGCTGGGCAAATTTTTATCTGTGTCCTCTGAGTCGGGCCTTAAAACCAAATCCAGCTGTCCATTGTAATTAAAAATTTAATGACTCAAGCTGGGTGTTTGTGTTTTGCATCTGAAGCTGAATCATGTTTGAGACCAAATCAAATAGCCACTTGTCATAATTACTGCGGGGTTTAGAGTTCACACTTGTGAATATGAAGGGGGAAAGGAAATCACACCTTTGGAAGTGTGACCAACAGTAGCTTTATTTTACACCCAACACATTTCCACCCTATGCTTAATGTGTTATTCAAAAATAGCATAGAAATTACTGTTCCTGGATGATCCATTCATTCCCTTCTAAGGTCACAGCCTTTTCCTAAGGAGCATGTTCTTGGACATCCTGAAAAAGAATGCTTTGCATTCCTTCTTTCTGTTTTCTGCTGTTGTTCCAAAGAGTGTTCCAAACAGTGCTGACCAGAGGACTTTTCATAGAAAAACAGCTGCAGGAGCTCATTAGCATATGGTATGCTAATGAGCTATTTGGCTATTAGCATGTGCCACGCCCCCTGACATCACTGGAAGTGATGTCAGAAGGGGAAGCAAAAGGGGGGGGAGGCATCTTCAAAAGCCTCCCCTTCCCTTCCCCAACTGGCCTGGGTGGGGGAGCTAAGAGAGAAGGGGTTTAAAGTTTAAACTCATTCTCATGAGAGTTGGGCCACAGAAGGAGGAAAGAGGGAAGGAAAGAGAGAGAGTAGAGAGAAGGAAAGAAGGAAGGAAAGAGGGAAAGAAAGAGAAGGAAAAGAGGAGGGAAAGAAAGAGAGGGAAGAAGGAGGGAAACAGGGAAAGGAGGAAAAAAGAGAAGAAGGTGGGAAAGAAAGAAAGAGAGAAGAGAAGAAGGAGGGAAAGAGGAAAAAGAGAGAAGGAAAGGAGGGAATGAAAGAAATTCGGTGGAAATTCAGCCCCATTATATCCTATGGGCCATTGAAGTCAATGGTGAAAATATAGGGTATATTCTGGGGGCTGGAGGGGAGGGGGTTTGAGGGAGAGGCTCCAAACTCCAAGGGTAGCTGATGGAGCCTCTCCCCAAGATACCCACCAAGTTTCAAGAACATTGGGGGTCCAATTCTATGGGCCCCCAAACAGGTTGCCCCTGTTCCCTCAATTGTTCTCTATGGTGGGAAGGAGATAGAGTTGTCAACTCCAGATAGGAAAATTCCTGGAGCCTGGAGAGGGTGGGATTTGAGAAGGGGTGGGACCTCAGACAGGTACAATGCCATAGACTCCACCCACCAAACCAGCCGTTTCCTCCTGGGGAACCATTGTTGCCAATCTGGGGGACCATTGTTGCCAATCTCCAGGTGAGGGGTGGAGATCACGCAAAATTACAACTCCACTTCAGATAGCAGAGATCAGTTCCTCTGGAGAAAATGGTGGGCTCTGTGTCATTATACCCTGCTGAGGTCACCACATCAAATTGATGCTGAGTGCCCAAGGCCGGGGCACTCTCCCAGAGCTCGTTGTATTTATCTCCACAACAGGCCTTATTCCTTATCTTCTATATATATAAAAGAAAGTCCCCTCACCATAAACCCCTGGACCTAGAAACACGAAATTCGGGGAAAGCACTCCTACCATGATGTAGATTCTCACTAAGAAGGGATTTTTAGAAATTTGACCCCTAAGGGGGTCAAAAGGGTTAAAATGTGCTCTCCCATTGCTTCCTATATGGCTGCCAAGTGCCTCCTTACCCTTCCCACTCTCTGACTGGTCAGCTGCAGAACTCAGTGTTCTGAGGTAAAAAAAAATTACAAGAGACTGCAGAGAGCTAATGACAGTTGAGGAAATCAGGAGTGGCCAACAACCACTTGTGAGGTAAAGCATAGCTCCTGACCCAAGCTCCCCATGGCTTCAAACATGCTCCCCCCTCCTACACCTGATAGGCAGTTGTCTGTCAGGTGCAGAAGAGGTTGCAGGGTGCTTAAAACCATCAGGGAGTTGGCCAGCCTCCACAATGGCTTGTAATACCCCTCCTGCTCCCCTCCTACACTGGACAGACAGCTGCCTTTCAGATGTAGGAGAGGGGGTGGGATGCTTACACCTGTCAGGGAGGCTTGCTCAACAGGATCACCTTAGCGCTGCTGCTGGCCCAGCCTCACCGATGCCTTTAAACACAGGTGTCTGTCAGGTGTAGGAGCAGGGCCAGGGTACTTTAATCCAACACCTTAGCAATGCTGCTGGGCCAGCCTCCCCAGTGGCTTTAGACACACTCCCACACACCCTTCTCCACCTGACAGGCAGTTGTCTGTCAGGTGCAGGAGCAGGGGCAGAACATTTAAATCCACTGGGGAGGCTGCCCAAGCAGCATTTCCTTAGTAATCCTGCTAGCCCTGCCTTCCTGATGCCTTCAGACATGCTACCCTTCCTACACCTGACAGACAACTGCCTGTCAAGGGTTGGAAGGGACACAGATTCCTTAAAGCGATATGGGAGGCTTGCTTAGCAGGATTTCTTGAGCGCTGCTGCTGGCCCAGTCTCCCTGATGCCTTTAAACACAATCCCCCCCCCTTACACCGGATAGGTGGGTGTTTGTCAGGAGGTGTAGGAGCAGGAGCAGGGTACTTTAATCCATCAGGGAGGCTGCCCCAGTAGGATCACCTTAGCAATGCTGCTGGCCCAGCTTAGCCACACGCCCACCCACTATGGAAATATACCCGAAATTTGTAGAAAAGTGGTTTCTTGTATTAGGTTATTTAACTTCTCACAATGTGGGTTCTAGGAAATTGGTTCATATGAAACTTGCTCAATATCTGATTGCTTGGATGTTGTTTTGAATACGTAGTTATGTCCCACTTCTTTTTTTTAACAATATTTGATTAAATTTTCAAACACACATTCAACACACAAATATACATACATACACGGGAGGGGGAATCTTTCAAGTAATTATAATACTTGTGCCTAATAACTAAACCATATTGGTCAAATGTTGATCTCAAAAAATTTTAGTCTTTTGTTGCCAGTATAACAAACTCTCTTCTCTGTATCCTCAGTTATGCCCCACTTCTTAAATGTAACATAAATGAGAAGCATTTTTGTAAAAAAAAAAAAAAAAAAAAGTATGCCCTGTACCCCCCCATCCAATGCCCAGGCCAAACCCCTGCACCAAGAAACCCAAAATAAGGGGAGCGCATTCCAATGATGAGGTCAACCCACACTACAAGGAGATTTCTGAGAAACATGACTCCTAAGGGGGCAAAAAAGGGGGCAAAATGTGTTCCCCCAATTGTTTTCCATGTGGCTGGCAGTCTGCTGCCTCTTTGCCACACCCCAGACCGGTCGACTGTGTAGGTCAGAGTTCTGAGGTAAAACCTGCCTGCTCTCACCCACCTCCCTCTGATTGCTCAGCTGTGGATCTCAATGTTCTGAGGTCAAAACATAGTTAAAAGAGACTGCAGACAGCTGATGACAGTTACAGAAATCAGCAGTTCAAGACTTCTGAATAGATGTTTCTCATAACAGCCAGCATGGCAACTGAGCTTATGAACGTTCATGGGGAGATAGTAAAGGACCTTTCTAGGAACCTGCTCCAAAGTGAGTTCACCAAGCAGCCTGGTGATCCTAGAACCTGAGGGCAGAACCACCACTGTGGTTTACAGAGAGGTCCTTCGGTAGAGAAAAAAAAAGTACACATGTCTCACTTCATCCTTTACACTACAGTCTTCTCCATTAGAATTCCTACAACAAATGTCACCTTTCAAACTTCACATCAGTATTATAACTGGATTTACGAAACTTAAATACCGTAGCGAAGCATGGGTATCAGGCTAGTACTTAATATATAGATATGGATATAGATTAAGATATAGATGTAGTGAATCATTCTCTAGTTTTTGTAATCCAGTTTTATTAACCATTTGCTGTATGTTTTTAATCATGTAATCCACCTGAATATTCAGTAAAGAAGGGGGATTTTCATGAAGGCAAATAAAGTGGGAACTGTGCACAGAGACACGAGTTTGGCAGAGGGATCACTTAACTGTTCTGGTTTAATGATGTCCATTTTAGGCACATATTTTCTTAGTCACTCTCACCCTTCGCTGTTCCTCCTGTCTCCTGCTGACAGGGAAAATAAAACCCCAGCCAGTGCGACTCCAGAATAATTGCCAGGACAGAGGTTTCTGGCCTGCTCTTTAATGTTGGATATACTATTGTTTGAATTTAGAAAATGTACTATATTTCAGATAAACATAGTTCAGATCAGACATAGTACTGATCAGTTCATTTCTAGTTTTACCAATTTTATATCAAAGCGTGTTTTTTCCACTTTCTTTTTCTGCATACACATATACATTGTGAGAGAAAAGACCAAGAATCTGTTAGCATGCCTTTTTTCATAAACTACTAAATTAATTAAGTTCTAATGCCTTTTCTGTATCCTTATTCTCTCTTGGTAGTGAAAATGCTTTTAAAAGCCAATTCTGTTGCATAGCCTCTAGATGGAGCTTGTGTATGGAGATTGCATGGTGCTATATATTACATACTTGCATATTCAAATTAAAAACTGGGGTATTGTCAGTCTAATGGCTCTACACTGTGATGTATTTTGGTGCTAGGCAAAGTGTATTTCCATGAATTCTAATGTGACCATTGCTTTTTTATAGGTTTTGCAAAGTGTTCTGGAAATCATGGAGCTATCCTCTGCTTGAGTTACATCTGTTGTGTAGGATACGGTTGCTCCAAAATTTCCATGAGCTGGCAGAGCAGAATACTACTCCAGTGGGGAAAATTAAGACTTTTTATTGATACACTTGCTCCAACAAGATGTACTCCTGCTGTGATGCTTACTGCAGCATTTACTCTGGCACAGCAATTACCTGGCATACAGGTAGATCCAACCAGCTTTTTTCTAACAACAACAACAAAAAAAGGAGGGCACCCCTGTTGACTACTTTGAAAAAACTATCCAAGGGATCATGGTACCTGCATGAATAAAATATGTGGCATGGGGGCAGTAGTAGGGAGGAGAGCTGGGGAGATTGAATGAAAAAGTTGTCTGGACCCCAACCCGTAGTACAATTTTATGTAATACTAGGGAGCAAAGCCCATTGTGGTGGAAGACAACGGGCCCTAGAAAGGAAGGGAGGGAGGTGGAAGGGAGAGACGGTTGGAGAAAGGAAGGAAGGAAGGAAGGAAGGAAGGAAGGAAGGAAGGAAGGAAGGAAGGAAGGAAGGAAGGAAGGAAGGAAGGAAGGAATAGGAGGAATAGGAGGAAGAGTGAAAGAAAGGAGAGAGGAAGAAAGGAAAAGGGGGAAAGGAAGGGAAGAGGGGCAGAAAAGGGCTTCTCTGGGCCCAGAGAAGACCTTTTCTGTCCCCACACACCTTCCCCTGGGCCTTCTATGGGGGCAGTAGGCAGTGTGTGGGGGAAAGGGCTTCTCTGGGCCTACTGCCCACATAGAAGGCCCAAAGGATGATGTGTGTGGGACAGAAAATGGCTTCTCTGGGCCTACTACCCCCATAGAAGACCCAGGGGATGGTGTGTGGGGGACAGAAAATGGCTTCTCTGGGCCTACTGCCCCCATAGAAGGCCCAGGGGATGGCGTGTGAGGGATGAAAAGGCCTTCTCTGGGCCTACTGCCCCCATAGAAGGCCCAGGGGATGGCGTGCAGGGGGCAGAAAAGGCCTTCTCTGGGCCTAGTGCCCCCATAGAAGGCCCAGGGAATGGCGTGCGGGGGGGGCGGAAAAGGCCTTCTCTGGGCCTAGTGCCCCATAGAAGGCCCAGGGGATGGCGTGTGGGGATTGGAAAAGGCCTTCTCTGGGCCTAGTCCCCTCATAGAAGGCCCAGGGGATGGCATGTGGGGGTCAGAAAAGGCCTTCTCTGGGCCTAGTGCCCCATAGAAGGCCCAGGGATGGTGTGTGGGGGGTGGAAAAGGCCTTCTCTGGGCCTACTGCCCCATAGAAGGCCCAGGGGATGGCGTGTGGGGGATGGAAAAGGCCTTCTCTGGGCCTAGTCCCCTCATAGAAGGCCCAGGGGATGGTGTGTGGGGGCGGAAAAGGCCTTCTCTGGGTCTAGTGCCCCATAGAAGGCCCAGGGGATGGCGTGTGGGGGACAGAAAAGGCCTTCTCTGGGCCTAGTCCCCTCAAAGAAGGCCCAGGGGATGGTGTGGGGGGGCGGAAAAGGGCTTCTCTCACTTGCCTCAGCCTTGAGGGCCTGTCCCTGTGCTCACACTCCAGACGGTCCTCTCCTGTGGAAGGACTGGAATAGACTGAGCTGAAAACACTGACCAGGCCTGACGTGGGCGGGACTTTGCGAAGCAGCCAGTCAGCCCTGGCCAGTGTCTTGTGACTGCCAGTTCTTGAGCCGAATCAATTATGGCAAGCATAGAATGTAGTGAAACCAAAATTCAAATATATATAAGGACAGGATATGATGGATCTCTGTCTCCCCCCCCCCGAAGATCCAAGGTGCTTCTCTCTGTTTTGTAGAATTCCATATAGAAGGTGGAATAGATTGATGTGGTGACTAGAATTGTCACTGTAAGGTCTCAAGTAATGGCAAAAATACAGCATGTCTAGAAATTCTTTGTTAATTGACAGTATGTGGAGGATCTTTTAGATACGGTGATTAGATATCTTGAAGAATGTTCAAAAGTGGACATAAACTGGAAAATAATCTCTAAAAAAGGACTTTAGAAATGTACAAAGCCAAGGAGTTCCAGACACAGGTGCATAAATGTGGAGAAAATCCCTTGTAAGGTGAAGTGAGCATGGACCAGGAAGAAGCTTCACCTTTGCTGAGAAAACCTGTGTTGGCCAACAGCCTGACAGTGTATCCCAGGATTCGAATTAGTCTTTTCCTAAAGATAGGAAGTGAATATATTTATTGGTAATCTAATTTTGTTTCAGTGCCCATTATCAGTTAACTTCCATGACCTAGACCACAGAACTTTCTTTTTGCAACTCAGACCTTGAGCCAAGACTGTCTACCCAGGTGCTCCCAAGGCATCTTCTGGATCTGGGGTCTGAGTTGGAACTTGTCAAAGACTTCTCTGAAGAGGAGGATGACATATCAGTGTCCAAACATGTGTAGGGTAGCTCAAAAGTTTCAGTCTCTGCTGTAGGTAGTTCCTTCTCTGACAGGCTCCATAGAGTGAAATGAGGAAGCCTAGCTCTTTAACTTAGTGGGAAAGCTCCCAGGGCCAATCATAAAAGTGGGTACCAGGAAATCTGTAAGTAGGCAACCGCTGCCATACTGGTATTATTATTTTTAAGCCATGGACTTTGGGAAGGAATATAATCTTGTTCAACCATCACCTGCATTATAGCTATACTAGCCTGATACCCGTGCTTCGCTACGGTATTTAAGTTCCATAAATCCAGTTATAATACAGATGACGTGAAGTTTGAAATGTGACATTTGTTGTAGGAATTCTAATGGAGAAGCTTGTAGTGTGAGAAATGAAGTGAGACATACGCACTTTTTCTCTCTCTCTACTGAAGGACCTCTCTCTAGATCACATTGGTGGTTCTGCCCTCAGGTGGTTGGATCACCAGGCTGCTTGATGAGCTCACTCTGGAGTAGGCCACATAGAACTGTCCATTTAAGAAGCAGTCGTCTGTTAAGTCAGCTCCTGCTACCGTCCATGAAAGTGATGGCCTCTCTACTTGTGTTCCTGGATTGTTCTGCTCATATGGAGACTGTGTTGTTCTGAGCACCTCAGGGTGTTCTTGCTGGTACTTGGTCTGTGCAGCTCAGTGCACTGCAGGAGTACTATGTGCAAATGTCTTTGCCGCATTCCTAAATTGCCTCCTCCTTGTAGTGTTAATGTATCTGGCTCAGCGTTTGCCAGGAGCTTTCTTGGGGGCAGTAAGAGGTGAGAAGTGTGAGGGGGAGTTGGTGTGAGGGAGTGGTGATATGGTGGACATTTCTTCAGGTTCATGAGGGAGGCACACATCGAAATGGGTCCTAGAAATGTCCTTTACTATCTCCCCATAAACATTCATACCCTGGCCCTGCTCCTACACCTGACAGACACTGGCCTGGCTGGTGTTGGGGGGAGGGGGGATTGTATTCAAAGGCATCGGGGAGTCTGGGCCAGCAGCAGGTCTAAGGCAATCCTGCTGAGCAAACCTCCCCGGAGGCTGTAAGCATCCCACCTCCTCTCCTACACCTGACAGGCAGCTGCCTGTCCACTGTAGGATGGGGAGAGGGGAGGAGTATTAGAAGCCACTGTGGAGGCAGGGCTGACAGGATCACTAAGTCATCACTGCTGGGGCAGACTTCCTCATGGCTTTAAGCACCCTGCAACCACTGCTGCACCTGACAGACAACCCCCTGTTAGGTGTAGGAGGTGGGGGAGTGTGTTGGAAGCCATCAGAGGCTGGGCCAGCAGCATCGCTAAGGTGATCATGCTGGGAATGCGTCCCTGTTGGATTAAAGTACCCTGGTCCTGCTCCTACACCTGACAGACACCAGCCTTTCTGGTGCTAGGGGGGATTGTATTTAAAAGCATCAGGGAGGCTGGGCCAGCAGCAGTTCTAAGGCAATCCTGGTGAGCAAACCTCCCCGGTGACTGTAAGCATCCTACCTCCTCTCCTACACCTGACAGGCCTGTCCAGTGTAGAAGAGGGAGGGGGGGAGTATTAGAAGCCACTGTGAAGGTGGGGCTGCACCTGACAGACAACCACCTGTTAGGTGTAGGAGGTGGGGGAGTGTGTTGGAAGCCATCCCACCTCCTCTCCTATACCTGACAGGCAGCTGCTTGTCCAGTGTAGGAAGGGGAGGGGGAAGAGTATTAGAAGCCACTGTGGAGGTTGGGCTGCACCTGACAGACAACCGCCTGTTAGGTGTAGGAGGTGAGGGGAGTGTGTTGGAAGCCATCTTTGCTTCACCTCAGAGGTGGTTGTTGGCCACTCCTGATTTCCTCAACTGTCATTAGCTCTCTGCAGTCCCCCGTAACTGGGTTTTTTTAACCTCAGGACACTGAGTTCTGCAGCTGACCAATCAGAGAGTGGGGGGTGCGGGGAGGCAGCTGCCTGGCAGCTGCATAGGAATCAATGGGGGGCACATTTTACCCTTTCTGACCCCTTAGGGGTCAAATTTCTAAAAATCCCTACTTAGCGAGCACCTATGCCACAGTAGGAGTGCTCTCCCCGAATTTGGTGTCTCTAGGTCCAGCAGTTTGGCCTGGGCGTTGATTTTATGGTGAGGGGACTTTCTTTTATACATATAGATTAAGTGTATAAATGATGTGCTTCAAGATCAGTCCAGCAATCACCCTGACCTGGATAGTCCAGGCAAGCCTGATCTCATCAGATCTTGGATGCTAAGCAGGGCCGACCTTGGCAAGTATTTGGATGGGATACCTCCAATCAATATCAGGGCTGGGAGGCAGAGGCAGGCTATCAAGCCACATCTCTGAATATCCTCCATGCCCCAGTAGGAGTTGCCAGAAGTGACCATGACTTCCAGGCATGGGCACACACACACAAATACAAAAATACCACCAAGAAAAAAGATCAGTCCAGCAATCCTTCAGTAGAAGACCCTAATGGTCATGAATCTTCCCCTTTCCCTCTCTCCTCAGTTGTCCACAGCAGTGGAACTGCACTGATAGAAAGGGCAGGAGGAAGCATTTTGCCCTCATCCTCTGCTTAGGGTTGCCACTGTCAGCTCTGTGCTGGGAAATATCAGGAGTTTTTTGGGGGGAGCCTGGGGGTGGGGTTGGAGAGGGGGAACCTCAGCAGGATATAATTCCATAAAGTCCACCCTCCAAAGCAGCCATTTTCTCCAGAGGAATGGATCTCTATTGTCTGTAAACCAGTTGTTATAGTGAGAGATCTCCAGGTGTCACTTGGCGGTTGGCAACCATACCCCTGCTTTCTAAAGCCTACTGACCCACATAATTATTATTACACATGGGTCCCGCAATTCTGGGAATCAGTTTTCCAAGCTCAGAAGGGACTGTTGCAAGGAGAGTGCATGGAAAATGTGTGATCCTTGCCTGATGTCACATTCAGGGCTAAGCCTGGTTCTGTTGCTCCACCCAGGGTTTCCAGGATGCACAAATACAAAGGCAACAAGTAAAGCAAGATATAGGAATAAGGTCTACAAACCAGTCCAGAGTCAGAGATCTAAAAGTGCAGTCCAGGGGCCAGGCTTGGGAACATGTACAGGATACAGCGTTCTGGGTCCCAGGCTACAGGAGCAAGCACAGCTTACCAGCAACAGGGTTAGGATAGAGCTCCATTTGCTAAGCAGGTCAGCACACAGAGGGGCAACATGC
Source organism: Gekko gecko (assembly GCA_029375565.1). Taxonomy (NCBI): domain Eukaryota; kingdom Metazoa; phylum Chordata; class Lepidosauria; order Squamata; family Gekkonidae; genus Gekko; species Gekko gecko. The sequence goes on from JAPDNY010000006.1 coordinate 146,103,572, forward strand.
AAAGTTGCTTCCATACCAAGCCTTGCTCAGCATGTTCCTTTTATCTACCTCTTTTGCTGACTCATCCCTGGAGGCCCAGGTTGCATTCACCTTCGTACAGGTGCAGGTCTTTTACTGTTTCCCTATCAGCTTGTAAGTCCTGGTCCTGCAAGGACTCTGCTCCAGGAATTAATACTGATTGTTGCAGAGGAGCCAGGCAGGTGCTTCATCATCTCTCCTGAACTGTCAAGTGCTCTCTCCTCCTTCAGTACTATGCTGGCTCAGGAGAGCCTGGCGAGGATGCTGGCCTCATTAGCTTATCTTCCTTCTTCTGGATGAAAGAACAGCCTGGCTGCATCTGCATTCTCACTTCCTGATTCTTCCCCCATTGGGTCTGCTGCTGCTTCCGGCTGCTCACGTGGGAATTCCATCAGTGTGGGGCCCAATCCTTCTGATTCCTCCAAGGAGGAGGAGGAGGTAGCAGCTGGCTGGCCCATGACACCTGAGCCTGTCACTGGCTCCAATCAACCGTATATGTAAGGACTTTATAAATTACTTTTAAAACTATCAACATGTATGCATGATACAGATTATTTGTAAAAACAATAGTGAAAACAGGAGAACCAAAACTAGTGACAAATGCATAAATGAATAGAAAAAGACATGAAGTAGGGAGAATTTGCTGCTGCAGGGAGCGGGAGGCTCTTATTTAAAATTTATGCCATTCACCTGCCTTGTAAACAGATGTGTGAGAAGAGGCCAAGTCAGTTGTGGAGGAACTTGGTCAGTCTGAAGGGGGAATGCTATTCCTCCACAGATGGAGCATTAGGGCACTGTTTTTGCTTGAACATACTAAAAAGCATGTGTGCATTTTGTCTGCCTTCACTTGGGCTGCTAGAACTTGGCCACTGCCAGAAAAAAATGGGGAAAGTGCTTCAAGGCAAGTTGTAGGAGGCTGGAACAGATGGCATTGGCCATCACTTTGAAAGAGCTGAGAAGGAATGTGTTGGTCAGGCAGCACACAAAGATAAATTATGTAACCATTTATGTAAAGCAAAGTGACAGATTGCCAACCAGGATGAGAAATGGGCAGCTCAAATGAAGCATGAGCCATAGTAGGCGGTAGACTTGCAAACAGACTACATGGCAGCCATACGGTAGATGGAAAGTGAATTCTGACAAGACAGACTGGGAGGCAGAATATGGAAAGAAAATAATGTGCAGCACAGGGAAGTCTTCATCTGTTTGAATGAAAGGGAGTTGATGGTTAACCACTCTCTCTTCATGCTGTATTTTTTTAAAAAAAAACTTATTATAATCCTAGAACTATAGGGCTAAAAGGACTATGATAGCCATCATATCAACCTCACACACTGCGACTTGTTTGGTTGCACCCAACAGTCATAATGGGTTTACCTATATACCCTCTAGCCAGTGAAGTTTAACCAGCCTATCTTCAGGATAGCTTTTCAAAACAGACCAGTCTTCTGCAGAAATTGTGGCATTTGGGAAATGATATCCTAGTAATTACTAATCTCCAGTGATGCCTGTTGGACCTCACTATAGCATTGGGTGCATTACCTTAAATCAGGAATAATATTTGCCATCATCTTCCCATTTTAGAGGAAATACCAATAAAGAAGAAAAGTATTCATCATTCATTCCCTGCTGCCTAATGTTTCATTATTTATTTATTTATTTATTTACAACACTTATAACCCACCTTGTTGTCTAATCAGGGCTATCAAGGTGTCATGAAACAATGTCTATGGAATTCCAAGACATGAAGTTTGGCCAGTTCATGGCTCACAAACTCAAGTCTGTGGCAGGCCAACCGGCACAAACTTTCCAGAAACTTTCAAGCAGTTTGTGGAGGTTTGTGCTAGTTAGTAAATGGATACATTTCCAGACAGACTGTCTCTACTCAAACAAAATGCTTACCAGATTTCAAAGTCATAAGGGTGTGTGTGTGGAATTTGGAAACACATTGTCAGTTTCAAACTAGTCATGTCAGTTGCAAGAGGGCTCCCCCCCCACTCGCCTTTGCCCAGTTCCCTTTTTGTTCACTTCCCATTTCTTGAACAAAGCTTGCTAAATTCCACCCCCCCTGGCTTGGATTTATAACTCTGTGCTTTGAGATCACTGCTTTTAAGCTTGCAATGCCAGTGGCACTCGGTTCTGTTGGGCACTCAGTGATTCCACTGGTATTGCTGGGCACTTCGCATATTGTACTGGTTCTGCTGGACTTGAAAAAATGTCCCCATTGCTTGGATTGTGATTGAGCTGGCATTGTCACATTTGCACTAGTACATTGCACTGGTTCTGTTGGGCTTGCAAAAAAGCCCTCTTTCATTCAGTTTCTACTACAGAGATTCTCTAGTTTGACCTTAGTCATGTTGGGTTTGTACTACCACAGTGGCACTGGTTCTGCTGGGCTTACAAAAATGCCCCCCACCTTCAGTTTCTACTGCAGAGATTTTCTAGGGCTTTTATTCTGATTCTGCTGAGTTTCTATTGCCCGTGTGTGTCTGTGTGTTGCTGTTTTTTTTTTTTTCTACAATAAGGCTGGATAGGTGATTCTCTAGGGCTTTTCAGCACCACAACAGGATCTATTGCCTTTCCCTACTTCATATTAAGTATTAATGTAAGGTGATGCAGAGCCTCCATGTTCAGAGGCAGTAAAACCTCTGAATCCCAGTGCCAGGATGGAACATCAGGGGAATACCTCAGCCTGTATGCCCTGTTGATGGACTTCCAGAGGACCTGATTGACCACTGTGTGAGACAGGATGCTGGACTAGATGGACTTCTGGTCTGATCCAGCAGGGCTCTTCTTATGCTCTTATCTGTACTCAATGGCTAGTATTCAATGCAACATGAAGGACAATGAATACAGCAGAAAACAAGAAAGAATGAAAAAAAATTCTATAGATTTTTGAGTTGCAGGGCAAATCAGAGAGAACTCCACAAGTGAGGGAGGGTTTTTTTTGTCTCAACACATCATAGGACTCGTCTTCAACGAGGCTGCTTCTTTGTCATCTCTTCACCCACATTTCAGTGGAGCAGAAAGCACTGTGTTCCTCAGTTTCATCTCCTCTGAGAACATCTTTACTCCTGTCCCTCTGGGTAATGACTAGCTGTCTTTCACAAGCAAGGTAGCCAACACTTACGGTTCATAATCAGTGGAGAATTTCCCCCATTTGGAAAAAGAAGCTGTCGAAAGCACTTTCATCTTTCCAGTTTATCTTTTATTTCCCATGTGTTCATTCTATGGCATACCATGTCCTACAGAGCATTAAACCCATCACTGCACAGAGATATACTGCTGTTACAACACCTGACACTTAGTCCCAGGTTTGACACTGTAGGATAAAAGAACAAACCTATTATTATTGTCCATGACAGGGGTATTCTGCTCTACTGGAATAGAAGTGAATTTGGAAGCATATTTGCTTCTCAAAGGTCTCCTGTGTGAACTTGATATCAAATATTGACCAGATAGTGTCTGAATATTTGAATATTATCCAACTCTTTGATATCCATATTTAACATCCAGTTATCTTTGATTTCAGTGTTTAAGGGGTGTCTTTAAAGTGTATTGCAAAAAAAAGGGTATTGCAAGATTTTCTGGTCCTCTATAGCTAATTTGCAAAGGTATTTAATATTCCACTAACCAAAGAGGCATCCATTTCCCCCTTCTATTGCAGATCTCTGAATCCTTCTTCAAGCTGGGGCTCCCCTCCCACCTGGAATCATCATTTCAGCATGCACTTTGGTCTGCAGCAGGAGGGGGGAGGCAAGAGGCACACTTAGCTGACAGAAATCCATTAGACTTTTTGCAGGATCCATTAGACTTTTCATAGGATCTATTAGACTTTTCATAGGATCCAGGCAAGAGACCCCAGTTAGTCTAGAGCTCCTCAAATCTAAATAAAGAAAAAGAAAAGAAAAAGTGGGAAATAGTCTGATTATAAAATTTCTATTCCAAATTTGAAATTTAGCATTCCAAAGTCAAATGTTTGTTTAACTTTTAATTAGGTCTTGCAGGCTGAGTCCAGGTGGCATTTTGCCTTGTTTGGTATTTATTTAGAAATGAAGAACTAAAGCAGATCTGAGGAAGAGGGAGCCAAAAAAGAATAGATGTCTCCTAGCATTGAGCTATAGTCACTCTGATTTTGCTATGCCCCAGTCTGACATTTGGATTAGCTCAAGGAATCAGAATCACTGCTGCCACAGGGTTATACATTAGAGGACTGTTTAGAAAATCTCACTTGCTCTTTGTTCTCATAATATTGTTATATTGTGCATAAAGGGGTAGGGTCTCATTCTTAAGGCCACAACGGAAGATGCCCTGTGGACCCCTGTAGTACATTAAAGACTGTTGTGTTGATGCATTGTACAATGGAAATAATCTTATCACCTTGAATAATATTACTTTTCCCATTTAGGTCTTAAAGCCAATAGGCTGTTTGACCAGAAAAAGACAGCAATATAACAAAAAATTATTGCTGTTCAAAATTCATTAAAAATAAACAACGTTTAATTGTGGCAGCTATATATTTGCACACATCTAAAGTTATATTAAAATCCAGGTCTGCTAATAGAGTCATTAAATGACGGTTAGAAGAGTGAACAGAATTTTTATCCAGATAAGGATCCAGAAATTTTCTTCTCAGATCCAAAAAAATTACACAGAAAAAGAAGAAATGCTCGATAGTTTCGACCAAAGACCTGTCACAGATATAAACTCTATATCCCCTTTCTTGGCCTGTAAATCGTCCACGCAAGACAGCAAGTAGAAGTGAATTCATTCATGCAAGAAAAAAAACCCTCTGATAGCATGGGTACCGTAATATTATAGAAATAATATGGTAACTGGTATTGATTAAAATATGAATATCCAAAGTACATGGGTGAACATATGCACCACTTCTCTTCCTGGAGACCGCCCCATTCTTCTCCCACAAGGTAGCTACTAACCAAACTATGGGTGCCACTCTTCCCTAAGGCCAGAAGAGAATCACAATCCAAATCAAGTTAGTCCAGCTTTTCTAGCATACAAAAACAGTGAGGTTATTTTTTCCCTAAATGCATCCAAAACTCCTCAAGATTGCAGCTGTACTCTTGGCTTTCATAGATATCTCTTTAGTGTGCAAGGAGAATGGACATTGGAATGTAAGCCTCAGATATTTATAAAATTGGGCTTCTTCCATAATGTGACCTGAGATATTCCAGTGTAATAATTTCGGCCTACAAGATCTAGCAAAAACTAAAACCTTGGATTTTTAAAAATTGATTACCAGGTGTTCATCAGCACAATATTGAATGAAGATCTCAATTGATTGACACAGTCCCACTCTGGTTACTGATACCAGAGCTCTGCAGGGCCAGCTCCAGGTGTCTGGGCGCCCTAGGCAGGACAGCCTGGGGCGCCCCCACTGGGGATGCCAACCTCCCGGTGGGGCCTGGACACCGGGGGCGGCGGCGGGGTGCTGGCTTTCCTGGAGGCTCCGCGGCTACGGGACCCCCAGGAAAGCCAGGAAGGGGGCGGGGGGGGTCCAGCCTCTGCCCCCTCCCTCCCGGCGCCGGCTTTTCTGGGGGCCCCGCGGCTGCTAGGAAGGGGGTGGGGGTCTGGTGGCGCTGGCGGGCGCCGGGTTAGGGCGGCGGGGGGCACTTTTCGGGGGGGAGTGGGGCGCCATTTGGCGCCCCTCAGGCCGGGGCGCCCTAGGCGGGCGCCTAGTTCACCCTATGGGTGATCCGGCCCTGGAGCTCTGTCATCTGCATATAGCATGACCAGAATCAGATGAGTCCCTAGAGCTCTCTCTCTTGCTGTGTGTGTGTGTGTGCGTGTGTGTGTGCAAAGACAGCATATTCAGTCTAGCAACTAAATCGTTAATGTAAAGATTAAACAAGGTAGGAGAAAGGACACAGCCTTATCTTACACCCCTCCTGACCTCTATGGGAGCAGATAAACAGCCATTTACATCATAACAGACTCTAATCTGAGGGTTAGAGTAAAGATGACTAATCAAAAAAAGTAATTTAACTGGTATATTTGTCCTGCATAATTTCTCCCAGATTCTATTCCAAAGGACCACATCGAATTAAGATTTTAGGTCAAGGAAAGCAACATATAACCTACCCAGCCATATGGGCAAGGGACACACAATTATCAGTTGTGGACATACCCCTTCAAAATCCAATTCATTCTATTCCCAACAGATGTTCAAAGTCCATCCAAGTTTTCAATTTAACGAGTTAATGGCTCGCATAAATTTTGCTAGAATATGACAACAGGCTTATATGTCTGTAATTCTTTGGATTGAGTTTATCCCCTTTTTTATAAATAGGAACCACTCTAGCCTCCTGCCAAGTCACAGGTCCAGAATAATCAATTGTCTGAAACAAGTATGTCAAAATTGGGGACCAGAAAATGACAAAATCCTTGATTAAATCAGGTGGTATTCAATCAGGCTCTGCCACCTTGCCTGCCTTTAAATAGCAATAAGGTTCAAGATGTAAGTTTCCATAGCCAGAGACCAAGTAACATCTCTGTCTTTACAATCCAATATCACCTTGCACCTTGAATAATGAGCTTTGTGGTCCATAATTTCTTTAAACAAGCCTGAACAAGTCTGGCACTATTCGTGTGTGCATGGGAGAATTGAAAGACTCTCTGAAGTCCACCACACATGGATAGAAAGGGTTAGGACAGAGAAAGTCTTCTGGTCTAGAAGCTTATTGTTATCAGGTCCAAGTGGACGATTCCGTTTGAGCGAACGTGGCCGCCTCAGTGGCAGCACGATTGCTATGGAACTTCCTGCTATCAGCAGATTATCAAACTTGCTTCTTGGTCTTTCAGAGGCTGGTCAAGATTAATTTATTCCACAAAACCTTTGGAAGACTGTCTGTACAAAAGTTCTTCACTTTTGCTGTGGCTGTGTGGAGGTTTTGTTTGTGTGCTGCCATTGTTTTTTAAAACTGTGTTTTAGGTTGCTGTGAATATAAACTGATAGGAGCCACCTACTGGAGAAAAAAGGGCATAGAAGTTCAAAAACGAACAAACAAATGACCTTAGAAGAAGAAACCTTAGGTCAAATAGAAATTGCTCCATTATTCCTGCACATCATCACTTGACATATTCACCTTTTATAATAACTGGAGAGGCAGGCAGATATTCTGATGTGCAACTGAACAGACAAGCTATGAAGTCCTTGTGACAGAAGAGCTTGTCTTTCATTGCACATATCCCCAGTGAGAAATATCTCACACTTTGAGAATTCAGGATCAAAACTAATGCAAAATAATTGTTCGATTTGGAATGCTGAGTACTAGACCATGTGGGGAAGGCAATCTTAATGCAAATGCAGGGGGGACGACAATGTAATAGAGGTTGTGTTTTTATAGTCACTGCTGGCCTTTTGGAAATTAAAACACATCAAATGCAAAAAGGACATCTTTGAAAAGTATTAAGAGGATGGAATTTATCTGAATATTTATCAAAATGGTACAATAAACCTGAGCCAATTTTTATAGCTTGCAAGTTGGGTTTTTCACTTCCTTAAAGTGCTGTTCATTTTCACCGAATGACTTGGAACGTGCCTGCATGCCAAAACAATCAATAACAGCAACCACCACAGGGCAGCAGAAATCATTACACTTGATTTGTTTCATTACAAGCCTTGTAATAGGAAATAATCTTATCACTCCATTGGTAATGCTCTGATATCTTGCAAGTTACAAATAGTATTGCCATTGCATGGAATCATTCTGGGAAATTTCAGAGCTACAGAGAGCTGGTTAACTGCAGCGTGTTCATGTACAAAGAGACATGAGAAGCTACAATATTTCTATTCATTTATTATTTTTATTTATATAGCACCATCAATGTACATGGAAGTTTAGAAAGCAATATATTTGAATTTACAACATACTTAGTAAATATCCCAGGGCATTCAATAATGGAATATGAATTCATATGCAGATATGATACTACAAACTGGGGCTAAATAAAGACTAGGAGTAGCTAGCTCACTACTGAATGTAATTGTCTTTGTATCCATCTTACTTGGCCAATTCATCAACAATTAGGAGCAGTCCACACCTGATTGGATTATTTACAGTGCAATCCTAAATGGATCTACATCCTGCTAAACTGCTTAATTTCGCTGGGCTTGTAATTGGCTCTTCTGTCTGATTGGTTTTCATCTCTCTCTGCAATGTAATGTAACAGATTTCTGTTAATATAAAGAGCTTGCTACCCTCCATCCCTATGTAACAACTCCCTCCTCTGCCTCATTTTATTTGTTTCCTTGCACATGGGCACACACACACACACACAAACAAACAAACACACATATGTGTGTGTGTCTGTCTGCCAAAACAGTGTAATAATACATACATTCTGGTTTACAGAGGCTTATGCCTCAACAAATGCATCAGTCCTTAAGGTGCCACAAGACCAGTGGTCATTATAATCAAACAAGATGGGTTCCTTCCCAGAGCAATTTACTATCTAGATTTGATCAGACCCAAACAGAGGAAAGGGGAAAAGGTAAGGAGAAGATGAGTTGAGATGGGATGAATGTATGTATATACTGCTTAACTAAGACATTTTTTTAATGACAGTTAGTTCTGGGAAAGACTGAACCAAAAGCTTATAATGAGATAGGAAACAGAAGAACAATGCCAGTGTTCTGGCCTGTAGCCACAGTGGGGCATCTCATGACTAAGCCCCCCCCCCGACTCTCTCTTCACACCCCACAATTTTTCATTCCATAAAACCTATTTATTTCACATTTTTTTCCATTTAAATTGCCGGTGCCCTGCCCCTGCCTGCACCACCTTCTCCTCCTGCCTGCTGGTCCAGCACTGCCTTCTCCAGCCAGCCAGTGTGCCTGCCTTCTCCTGAACCAGGTCAGTGCTGCCTTCTTCTGCATGCTAGTCCAGCACTGCCTTCTCCACCCAGCTGCTGTGCCTGTCTTCTCCTGAATTTGGTTGGCTTTGACAGAAGGCCTCAAGACTCTCAGCTTTGCCCCCGCTTTGCTGCAGCATCTTGAGGAGCTTGCCGCCAAGGGAAGCTCCACAGTTCACCTTGCCTCCTCCCTGAATGTTGCCCCAGGGGGGAGGGCTCTCCTAGCAGTAATCTGGAGCCTTGGTTGCCCTGTCCAGCTTTTGTGTCAGAGGCAGGAGTTCCCTGCCCCTGGGCTGGGATGTCTGGGACTGACACGCCAGGCTGGTTGGCTGGCTCTGAAGCACCTGTGGGGGGGAGCTTGAAAGGGGTCCTTAGATTGGAGTCATTCTCCAGCTGTTACCCAGCTGTTATCCACATAGAACAACTCACAGGATATAAAATAACATGAGCCTATCTGGATCTCCAGAGCAGGGACACATCTGGGCCTTCTAACCTTTTTTTTAAAAAATCTTAACTTTTGTGATGTCATGTACCATCGGTTTCCCCAGTGCACCCCTCACTGAAAATTTCCTGGCTATGGGCCTGACACTGTTATAGGTTGTGAAGGAGAAAGCACCAAGACTCACATTGCTCTCCTGTACATACATTCTCAGGAGAGAGAAACTGAGAAAATGAGTTCACGGTAGTTATTTATTTCCCCCCTGCTTGGGGACAGATAAAGATTAGAGACTGAATCTTTCCTGGGGTTGACCTATGAAGAGCTACTGGGATCCAATCCAGGAAGAGAAAGGCAAGGTTGCAGATGGACAGGGTTTGTTAATCTAAAGGCACACCTCAAAGGGTAGTTTAGTCTAAGGCTGAATCTGCATCTTCATTTATAAAGTAGTCTTGACGCTGTCTTTCTTTATACTGGTGTGATGCTTGTTTCAAAGTGGTATGAAATAATCTGCTATTTTTTTCTGCTTGCTGGCCGGGATTGTTGTTGTTCTCCTCCCTCTTTTCTAGCACGCCCAGTATTTGCCGACACCCATTAGCTTTGCACAAGGCAGTAAATTACTTAAGGCAATAAGCCAACAAGCTATAATCTTCTCTTTACATTCAAAGAGAAGGATTTTCTCAGCTTTCAGTTTTGCCCAGCTTTTGGTTTAAATAAGAAAGCAAAAATAGCCAAAATAGGCAAAAAAAACCCCTGTAAAGACTAGGTATTTAGTTTGCAGAATGTACGTACATACGTATGTACGTACGTATGTATGTATGTATGTATGTATGTATGTATGTATGTAGAAGGGATCTTTCTCTAACTTTTCAGGCAATATAAAAACCACAAAACAAGATAAAATCATTCACTCTTAGCTTGTCAAGCAAGGGAAAAGTTTCTTACATTCCTCTATGTGCTGTCAGAAGGTAAACAGCAGATAAGCCTCCGATTAGTGCTTTCGGGGGGGGGGGCTTAGAGTTCTTTTAACCACAGCCGGTTGAGCCAAAGAGAAGCCACAGTCATGACGGAGCCGAAACCATAGGGCAATAAAATAATGCAGACAGCAGAAATTATAACAGTACAGTAGGAGAGTGAAACCTAAAGAAATGTGGACATCTTTTTTGGAGACGGAGCAAGAGTGTAGCCAAAGCAGTGGAAAATACCAATACAGATTCCACAGTCTGGCAATTAGTCTCCATCAAAGTAATGATTTGAGGGCTGAAACAAAGGCTCTGAAGAACACCAGCAGTATCTTATAACTGCTCTCAAATGGCCAGTGCCAATTACTAAAAAAGGGACAGAAAAAGGTCAGAAGGAGTATAAGAAGTGTCTGTTATTGATACTATAGAGCCCCTGAACAGCAACTGGATGAACTACCTGGGATCCATAGTACTTATTCTGAACTCCATGGAAGAAATGTAAGGTGCAAACATGAAGAATACAATATTAGATTAAACAATTTTTTTTACCTCTTGATGTTCATCTGGAGTTGGTACACCAATGGTTTCAATAATATTTCCATGTTTGGACAGGAATGTGAATACAGACATTCCAAGGCCAATTTAACACAACCAGACTTTTAAATACAAAGAATGAAAAAAACTGAAAGTCTTCCCTTCAGATTATTTAAGCCCACTATAGCATGCTTGTACTAATTTTAATGGGTGCCAGTTTATGAGCAATTCAATGCATGCTGACCTCATGTGCTGAATTCAGCATGGATTCCCCTTTTTGTCACTTGTGTTCCAAAAAGCACTTTGTGTGTATTCTCTTGGTGAAATCAGTGGGATATTAAAATATGTAGCTTTGAGTTTACTAGTGACATGCAAGAGGCATAATTTTTACTTGGCATCTGAAATGCCCTGGGTGTAGATCTCCAGGTCCATGGACTGGAAGCAGGGATGGCCAACTTGTGGTCTGTAGACCAGATCTTACCCTTGAAACTGTGTGATATGGCTCCCAAAATATCTAGCAAACTTTGGTCAAGGTGCACAAAAAGATAATGTATTCTGTAATATAATGCTATATAACATTAGGGTTTTATATAAAATGGCTAGGACATACATGAATCATACATGCCTCACAATGCTGAAGCCATTCCTACTTGGTGGATTTGAATTGTTTACTGTAGACTGAGCATTCACTAATGGGTTGACTTGTATGCCAAAATCTCCTTCTGGCTGTGACTGGAGAATAGAGAGACCCCTGAGAATACAGAAGTTGACTATCTCTGCTCTGGGGAAAGTCAGAGGTATGCTTTTTATTGGATGGTAGTCTCACAAATTCAAATTCTCTAGCACTTCCAGTTAATAAGGATATGGTTTAACAGGGTTGAGAAGGATCCCTGCCTGAGGATCAGGAAGATCACTGCAAGTCAAAGTGGATGCTGGACTAGCTAATGATCTATGAGGTGGATTGATATACATGTTTGATTCAGACAAAACTCAAATCAGGACATTTGCTTGTACTGCAACTGCCTCTTTACAAGCTGATCACAACTCAGTTTTATCAGAGATTGACTGAAGAAGATGGCTGCCATAGGCTCAAACAATATAGCCTTTGCATATGTAATGCTATTATAGTTATAGAAATGCTGCTTTATACTATTACAGACCTATCATTGCTCAGTATTTAATGTTGATACTCTGACCTGGATGGCCCTGGTTAGTATTTGGATGGGGACCACCAAGGAAGTCCAGGGTTGCTACGCAGAGGCAGGCAGTGGCAAACCACCTCTTAAGTCTCTGGCCCAGAAAACCCTATGGGGTTGCCATAAGTTGGCTGCAACTTGATAATAGTTTCCATCACCACCATTTAATGTCAATAGTATTGAATACTGAAAAAAGAATTTACCGAGAAAGGTTGCCAGACCCCTGGTCCAGCCAGGGGATTCCCCCAATCTTCAGGGCTCCAACCTTCTGCCAGCCAGCTGGCCAGCGGAGAAAGTCTCACCCCTGAAGAGGCCCACTGCACATCAACATGGTCAGCGCAATGATGTCACACAGAAGTGACATCATCATGCCAGGGATGTCATGTTGAATGTAGCATTTTGGCCAAAAACCATATGGTAACCATAGAATTTTGGCCAAAATGCTAAAGTGTTGATGCACAATGTCCCCAGTATGATGGAATCATTTCCATGTGATGTCATTGTGCCAACCATGTTGTGCACAGTGACATTGCCCCAGCCCCCACACTCTCGGATGGCTCCTTTCCACCCCCCACTGCCAAAACAATCAGACCTGGCAACCATATTGATAAAAAAACTATGATGTTCTCTGAGTCCTTAAAGAAAATTATGTGGTCAAAGTCACGATGCAAAATGAAACTGTGTTTGGTTTTTTTTTCTGGCTAGGAGCGCTTAATGGTGAAAATTCTACATTTTATAAAATACTTATTTACATTTGCTGATAAAGAATTAGCATAAATTTCATGTCTCCTTCTGTTTTAGATTCAGTTAGATGAGGCTTAGTAAGATCCTGTCTGCCTTTAAAAATCATTCTTTCAGCATTTCCTGAACTCAGCAGCCTGCTAATGTAGCCAATAGATCTAGGTGACAGGCCTGTATGATTTAAACAGGTTTATTAGGGCTATGATGAGTTGTACTACTATCTTGTTTGGTCACAGTTAGTAGTTCTACTTTCATTTTCATTAACTAAAAAACCTCAAATCCTCCTAAAATAGGGTTTTAACCTTTTGTCAGCAGTTTGCCATGTTAAAAAAAAAAAACAGCCTGAGCTAATGAGGCTTTAAGCATAGCCTTACCTGTTGTGTATGTGGCCCCCATTGGATGGAAAAGATAGTGACGGAAAACTAATTTTTCCTAAGGCCCTTTCTGCACTCTCCTTTTAATCCATGCTCACTGCAGTGTCCTCCAAACAATTCTGCACTAAAATAAAATTCAACCTTCTTCTAAATCCAGGTTTCCCCCCATTCTGCATTACATTACCTCCCTTCAGTGGTCATCCCGGTTTCAGCCTAGGGTTACCAAGTCCTACCTTGGCTGCAGCGGGTGGAGTTTTGGCCCTCTCCGGGAGTTCTTTGGCTTGTGCGCAAAGCGTGCGGGCCACAATGATGCCACCCAGAAGTGATGTCATTGTGTCCGGCATGTTGGGGGTAGGTCCACTATCATTGGAGGGAAAAATGTAGAGTTTTCCCTCAAATTATAGAACATCCCCCCGCAACGTGCCTGATGCAATGACGTCACCTCTGGGTGACGTCATCACATCAGGCATGTCTCTGCAATCCCGGCACTTTGGGGGTGGGGTTCTCCCCAGCGGCCCAGTCTGGACTGGTGGGTAATGGACCCTATTGAGCAGGGGTTTTCCTGCCCCCCCAGGGGACCTGACAACCCTATTTCAGCCTGGTGTTGCCCTGAGTTAAATGAATGCTGTTTTGCTGTGGACTTAAATTGCCTCAACTCAAACACTGAGAAAATCTGGAGTGGCAGGCAAATGCAGAAAGGACCTATATCTTGGTATTACTATCACAGTTTTAATTCCCCTCTACAACATCCTCAAGGCATACATTTTGATATCTGAACTGGGAAGACTCAGGTTCAAAAGCCTGCTTAGCCATGAAGTTTACTTCCCGACCTTTGGCCAGTCATAGTCTCTCAGTCTAACATGTCCTCACAAACAATCCTCAGAGGCAGCACTGGATAATCCTGGCATTCTCCACCCTGAGCATTTTGGAGAAAAGTTAAGATATAAAGGAGAATATTTGTTTTCTATAATATTTTTCTATCCCAAAGGAATCTTAAGGAGACTTAGAATTGATACTTAAAAGTGTATGATAAAACAAGAAAAAATCAGTTAAAAAACACAATCGCTAAGCCACACCCCAAGTAATCAACACCTGTCTATAATGACAGAGAATCAGCTTTGCATGTAGAAGGTCCCAGGTTCAAGCCCCTGCATCTCCAATGGAAATAATTAGGTGATGTGAAAGATCTCTACTCAAGACTCCAGAGAACGGTTGCCAGTCTGAGTAGACAATACTGACTTTGATAGGGCGAGGGTCTGACTCAGGGTTTTTTTTGTAGAAAAAGCCCAGCAGGAACTCATTAGCATAACAGGCCACTCCCAACAGCAGAAATTCATTAGCATATTAGGCCACACCCCTGGCAGCATAGGTCATTAGCATATTAGGCCACAACCCCATGCTACCAGAAGTGTGGTTATCCAGCCACACCCACCTTTTGCTTCTTATTCTGTTTACCTTGTTTGTTGTCAAAACCCACGGCTTTTTTTGTAGCAGGAACTACTTTGCATGTTAGGCCACACAGACCTAATGTAGCCAATCCTAATGAGTTTCTGCTGTTGGGTGTGGCTTATTATGCTAATGAGTTCCTGCTGGGCGTGGCCAACACGGGAGCCAGCCAGAACTCCGTTTCTGTGTGTTCCTGCCCCAAAATAGCTCTAGTCTGTCTTAATATAAGGCAGAATCATGTGTTTGTATGTATATTAGACATCAAAAGCCTGCCTTTAACTGTCAAGTTTTGCCAGCTTCCTGAGGAGGTCTGAACCTGGTGAGGGCTGAGTACCACCACAGACCACTGACAGAACTCTATTCCTTGCAGCCCGTTCAAGTTATGAGTGTGGAAGCACTGGATGTGAAGAAAACTGCATGTACATGGGGGTACAGAAGAAGTCAGGAGACATTTAAAATACTCTAGCATTGAACCAGTTAAGGACAGAACTAACACGGTGAATCATGCCCAGAAATGAACTGAGAGACAGTATAATTCTTTCAGCACAAACATTTTGTGTTCTTTGCAGCCATTATTAGTTATTACTTCAAAATATCTGTTCCCTACCTCTCTGTATCATTATATCAGAAGCAGCTTACAGCATTAAAGATAAAATATCAGACAGAAAGAGAAATATCAGAAAGTGCAACAAATGATTAAACTATAGCAATAAAAGACATAACAATACATGAAAATGAAGTCATAAATGCCCTTAGAAAAGCATTAAAAGCGTCATTTAAGAAAAATTAAAATCCTAAACAACAAAGATGGCTGGCTGAAAACCACTGTAGGTTTGAGAGGCTTGAGATATACATTTTTTTGGTATGTTGGATCTGGGTTTCCTGGACCCAACTTGCTTTCCCACTCCCACAGAACATCTCCAGAGAATGTCATTTTAAAAATCAACAGGAACCCAATTTGGCTCAGAACTGCAGCATGATGGGGAGGGGCTCCTGCCTCGCCAGTACCATTTTCCAAAGCCAAAAATAGCACTGACAGGGAGCTATTTGTATAACTTTGGAGCTGCATGTCAAATACTCCAAGCATGTGCAGCTTACAGTTAACATATAGCAAATAATTCTCTGCTGGGGCCTCTTCAGCTTGGGAAAACAGCATCAGGGAGAAGATGGGAGGACCTCCTTCTTCCTCCACACCATAGTTCTGAGATGAAGTGGACTCCTGCTGATTTTTAAAATGACATTCCCCATAGCTGTTTTATGCTGTGAGGAAGTGAGCCAGCTATGCAGCAAGGAATGGGGGAGAATGCGGGTGCGAAACAAGTCAATTGTTCCGAACTGCAGTGTTCAGAAGGAATACAGTGACTCATTCTGCTGAGCAGCCATGAATTTCTCAGCAAATGGATGATTGCAAAGGGGTAGGCATGTCAGCCTGTTGCAGCAGAATAAAAGTTCAGCGACATCTTAAAGACTGACACCATTTATTTCAATACGAGCTTCCATCAGGCATGGTGAACTGTGTTAGTACATGTTGTTAGTCATTAAAGGGCCACTGGACTTGGCAAACAGTGTGCTGCCTGACCTTCTGGCCCCAACCCTATGATTCCCCCCCCCATTGCATTTTGTGCTAGGCTGGAGGAGCACCTCTGTTTTCATCTGTGAAATGCTGGATGCACGTTTGAATGCACAGGTATCTAAATGTGGTTGCAAGATGTAGCATGGATGGGGAAACAAACTGAGCCACAAACTCCAGGAGGATGAAGCACATGAATATGGGAAATATATAAAGATCAGTTCTGGAACAGCACAGAACAAAGCAAAATTAAATTAAAGCTGGTGATAATGCTGACAGAGGCACACCCCTAGAGCATCTGCAATACTTAGTGTCTGAGGAAGAAAATACAATATGATACACAGCAATAGCAATCTCTATAACAGCAGCAAAGTGAGGCCCCCTATTTTTTTCCACATTAGGATTCTTCTCATATCTGTTAGAGCAATATTAACCTTTTGAATTTATTTAGAAACTCATTAGCGCTTTCTACATAGTCCATTCTTTTCCTGATTAGCTCTCCTCATTACAATTCAAATTTCTTTCTGCTACATTTACCACATTGTCCTGCTTCCTTTCATCTCTATTGTTGTTAAGCTTAATTTATTAAGGTAGCAAAAAAGGGAGCAGAGAGAAGAAAAAAACAGTTGACATAGCAGACTTCTTATTTATTTCTGGGCCTCTCTAGGGAAAGGATGTAGAGGAGGCCCTGAGGGAAGAGGAAAGGGAACACAGGAGCAAGGAGGGAGGCATCATTAACTTCAGCCAACCGTTGGGCTTGTGCCTTTTTCACTCTTCACCGATTTCATCACACAGCAAGTGAACGTCTAAGGAAGAAAGGAAGAAACAAGGTGGGACAGAAGTAGAGTGTTAATGCGATGAAAACACCTAGATAGACAATAAAGGCTACCGTAATATCAGAATTTAGGTCACACTGCAGGGGACAAAGAGAGGACAAAACAGTGCCTACAGGAGTACATGATTTTTGTGATAAGCATTTTAGGACAGCCTCTAGTCCTGTGCAGCGGACAATTCTATATAATAGGGTCATGATCCTCAGTGTGCCCCATGGCACTTGACAATGTGTTTTGCAGCACCCATTTATCTACCTTATGGGAGATGTTTCACAGAAGCCCAGGAGACATCACCTTTGTGTCTACAGTGCATACTTGTTAAGAAACAGCTGTTGCCTTCATAGGAGGATGCTTGGCTTGAAATGCCGAATATTTTGTGATTGGTCCCAAACCTCCATGGCATTTTTGTTGTCACACATTCAGTAGTCGCAAAATCCCCCAAGTTGCCATGGGATCAACAAGCTTAGGGGCCCCTGTGGTAGACAGAACAGGTGTGAAGCCATTGCCCCCATCCCTTGGTTCCTCTGCACAAGGCTATGCATAGACAATCTGTATCCATATAGGCTCTGCAGACATAATCTATACCCATCAAAAATTCAGATCTCATGGAGAGAGCTTATCTGTGTACAATTTATATGTGCATTGGCTGCCATTGTCACATGGTGAATGAGGACCATTTTCCCTATGCATTTATTTATCTATACAGAATGGTTGGCTTCACAGGGTTTGGGAGGTGCTACGTTAATTAATGTATTTGGGACCTGTGATTCCCAGTTGCCAGATTATAGAGTTGCCAATGCTGGGTTGGTAAATTCCTGGAAAGTTGAGGGAAGGCCCAGGAATTATGGAGTTTGGGAGGGGGAAGGAGCTCAGTGGTGATGTGCTGCCATGGAAACCACCTGTAGAAAGTGTCATTTTCTTCAGGAGAATGGATTTCTGTAATTTGGAGATCAGCTTTCATTCTGAAAACACTCTAGGCCCCACCTGGAGGTTGGCAACCTTGTGCTGGTAGGTGGTACACATTAATTCATACTTTCTGAATATATTTGCATTCTTGCTGCCCTCACAACTGGATTAGACTGCAAGTCCCAGAAAGCAAGGAATTTACCATTTCATGCTCCTTCCCTCAAGGGTTTCCCCCCCACCCTGATTTCTAGACCCAGTTTCAAATACTTGGGTTACTTATTGCACCCTGGTGATGTCACTCCAGGTCTGTTGCTCCATCAGAATTCCAAGTGTATCCCCTTAAACCGTTATTTGAATTAATTAAAAGCAAAACAGCTAATCAGCAACCCAAACAACCTGTATTTGGTTGACAGGCCTAATTAAAAACAACCAGGTGGCTGTTGTGTATTGTCACACACTCATTTCGTTTCACGTGCCTCTGTAACATCTGCATGTGTGAAGAATATCAATGAGTTTTTGATTATGCCAAGAAGTGTAAATGCAAATGTTTTCAAACTCTGTCATAGTTTCCTCGCTCCCATCCCAGGTGAAGGTTAGAGCTAAAAAGCTTAGAAGCTGCAGTCCCAGTGCCATTCCTTTGGAGGTATTATTCTGTTTTATTTATTTCTGCCTCGCCTAATTAACAAAATGCTCTGTAGGCAGTTTACAGAGGTTCCAGTCTTGTCACACTGTTTGTACCCCAACCATTTTTGATGATTTAGGGGTAGGACTTCAAAGAGACAAAACCTTTGCCTGCCTTTTCATAGTGGCAGTCACACTTATTGCTGCCTCTGCTGGCACCGTTTTTCTTTTCAACTTTTTGGTAACCAAGAAGTCCAGGTGAGGACAGGAAGCATTGCTCTCACTCGGCTTTGGACAATTCAGATGGTATTATGTAGACACGTTTTTCCTCTGCCTCCCTGTCCACTGCTAGGTTATGGTGCTGCTGCTGATGGCACAGTACCACCTAGCCATGCAGACTCTTGGCCAAACAGCTGCCCAACCAGTGGTTGGATAGATAAGAGAACAGAATCTCTTCCCGCATGTCTCTAAAGATGTCTCAAACAGTGTTTCCAAGTGCATCCATATTTCTGTACGGTGATGCACCCTGGCCAATGTAGCCTTCAGGGTGCCTGGATTTTTAAGTACTAAGCCTAAGCCTTACTAGTTACAGCATCTGAGCCACTGGGAGTAAGGGAGAGGGATCCTCCTCACCTCTTGACTGGCTGGGCAGTTGCCTGTCTTGCCTGTCTTCTTGCCACCATCACAGCAAGCCTAGCCAGCAGCAGTGGCTCAGACATAACAATAACAGCAGGTCCTTACTAAAGTCTATCAGATGTCTGTGAACCCAATGTGTTTTCACCCAGTAGTACCTCCATTTATTAGGCTCCTTTTCTGTCCAGAGGGAACTAAAGCAGTTTACACAAAGGAAAAGGTTTCAAATTATAGAAACAAATCTGGGCTGGTCTAGGTCCATTCAGGTGAACATGGTAAGTCTCAGGCTACAAGCCTCAATCTAAAAGCGCTTTGGGTTTTGCCCTTTAGTTTACACTGGAAGGGGTCATGCTTTTGGCACATCTAGGTTAAATACATGCAGAGGAGCAGAAAAGTCACCCTAGATGGACTACAGCTGCTGTTAACCTGCTGCAGCAAAGTAGCAGCATCTTCTTCACTTCCCTTAAATATTATTAAGGTCTCTTCTTTGGGAAAACCAGATGCACATTCACAGGAGGGCTCCACTTGGACTAGCTGTAAATGGGCATTCTTAGCTTAATGTACCATTTCCATTCTACTAGGTACCATTTAAATTGCCTCTTGTGGCATTCCCTGGTTGTGTTAGAACTGTGATTTCAGTGCATTGCTTTTCCTAATCTACCATCCCTTCTTCTTCTTCTGTCTACCTGTGTTCAATAAAGATCATTTTAGTGAACTTTAAAGGTCTACCTGTCTCTTGCATTTCCTCAGATAACAGGAGGAAGTTTCACAAGTGAGGATGCCCTCCAGAGAAGGCCTCTCTTCAATAGTTACCTACTTCACATCAGACACCAATGACAATCCCATCTGCTGGGCAGGTTTATATGAGAGCATGTGGTCCTTTTGATACCATTTGGGGGTTTAAAGGGCAAATGCAGTTGTTGGAATTCTGCTCAGAAACAAATTGTAAACCAGTAAAGCTCTTTAAGTACTGGCAAGATGTATTTCCTTCTGACAGCTCCTGGCAACAGCCTTGCAGTTGTACTCCAAACTAGTTGAAGTAATTTCTATTGATACCCATGGGATGTAGGTCCAAATAAACACATTTAGGATGTGATGCAAGACAAGCAGTCTAGCAGTCCATAAGCCATGAACAATTATATCCAAATGGAAAGGAGATGAAGAGCATATGTCTTAGACATTCTTTAAGTTACCTGGAGAAGGGATGTAGGGAAGACGTTACTTCTACATTTGATAGGGGAAAATAATCATTACTGTTATTCCTTGAGTACATGGGTCCATACAGATTTATACAGGCACAATTATCAATTTTTATTTATACAGTTCCATCAATATATATGATACTATTGCTGTGGCATCCCTATTTTACTCATATTTCTTCCTCCCCAACTTGAATCTGGACCAGCTCCTCTCTGCACATCTCTTCAGCTATCTAAACAGGGTTTATGGCCATTTCCACACCCCAGATCTCATCATTCTGACAGAACAGGCTGTCCCAAGGAGAAGCCTCACCACACCAAATGACCAGCTAGCAGGTCAGGCTAAACACATGAAGAACCTGTTGCAATAGTATTTCCCACTTTGTCCTGACTGTCACAGTGCTTCAGTTTTATTATTTTTACTAGGAATAAGGCCCGTTGTGGAAATAAATACAATGGGCTCTAGAAAGAGGCTCTGGGAGAGTGCCCCGGCTTTGGACACTCAGTGACAATTTGCTGTGATAATCTCAGCAGGGTATAATGACAGAGTCCACCATTTTCTCCAGAGGAACTGATCTTTGCTACCTGAAAAGCAGTAGTAATTTTGAGTGATCTCCAACCCACCCCCAAGATTGGTAACAGCGGTTCCCCAGGAGGGAGTGGCTGGTTTGGAGGGTGGAGTCTATGGCATTGTACCTATCTGAGGTTCCACCCCTCCTCAACACTCACTCTCTCCAGGTTCGACCCCTCAAATCTCCAGGAATTTCCCAACCTGGAGTTGATAACCCTATCTCCCTCCCAGCCAACGATCAACCTACCTTTAGTTTTCCATCTCCTCCCCCCTCCGCTCAGCGTCTGTGGCCTCGGCCCATTCTACCTCTAGGGAACAGCCTTCTGACCTTCCCAGAAATTGGGACGCCCCGAAGAGTTCCCCAATGGAAGCTCGACACTGTCCGGCCGTCGACCATCCCATCGTCGACCTTGTCCAACCACGATCCTCCTCTCCCATGTCGATCTCGGACAGGTTGGATTCGGCGGAGTTCGATCCCGGGGTCTCTCGGATTGAGGACGAGCCTCGACGCTCGGGGTTGATTTCACCTACTGAGGGCCCTAAAGCATTTTTAGAGCTCGTTACCAGGATGGCGACCGCCCTCCAAGTACAGGGCTTTACGGAGTCCCCAGCTGTGACCGACGTCGTTCACCGATTGGTCCAGGCTGACCTTCCTCCGTCTCCCGTCTTGCCTTTGTTGTCTGTTCACCTTTCTATCCTGAAGGAGTCATGGGAGCACCCGGCTTCGATCCCTCCGGTTTCAAGGCGCTATGATGGGTTGTACAGGATCCAGGACGCTCCTGGCAAATTCCTCCTTTGTCAGCCACCACCGAACTCGATGGTTGTTCACTCTTCCTCGAGATCGAAGCAGCCTGTTCACCAGTCCACGCCTCCTGACCGTGAAGGTCGTAAACTGGATCTCTCTGGCCTCCATGAATCTCCGTGTCGATACTTACCTGTCCTATTTGTCGGCATACGCCTTCAACGTTGCCAATGCAATTCGTCCTGTCCTGGAATTCGTTTCAGAGGAGCACCGTCCCACTCTCTCGGCTGTCTTGTCTGAGGTTTGTGCTATATCAAAGCAACAAATCAATTCGGTTCGTCATGCCGTTAATTGCTCATCGAAACTCCTGGTGTCTTCTGTCGCGCTTCGGCATCATGCCTGGCTGCGGGGCACCTCTCTACAATCGGACGTCAAGTTCCGTGTTGAAGACCTTCCCTTTGACAGAAACGGCCTCTTCCACTCCACCACCGACAAAGTGTTGAAGGCTGTCGATGAGAGTCATAAGCAACCCGAAACCTTGGAGTCTCGGCTGCACCTTACTGTCCCAGAAACCGTTCCTGGAAGCCTTCCGGCTCCAGGTGATACCTGTCTCCGGCACCTCACTCCCAATGGAGGAGAAAGCCATATGATTCCCGTCCTCCTTCCAAACACCGTTCCCAATCTACTAAAAAGCCGCCACAGCCTAAACAGTCTGTTTGACTGTCCCCACCATCTCCCTTCCCCGACGTCGTATACTCCTTCCGTCCAAACCCATCTCTTCCCCTTTCTACCAGCCTGGGAAGAAATTTCAACTGACTCCTGGATCCTCACCATCCTTCGGGTCGGGTACGCCATAGAGTTTGTTTCGCCTCCGATCCTCCCACACTTTGTCGTCACGCCTCCAGACCCTCTCCTCGATCTCGAGGTTTCCACTCTCCTTGCCAAGGGGGCCATCGAGGTCGTCCCAGAGGCACAACGAGCTCTCGGCTTCTACTCGAAGTATTTCCTGGTCCCCAAGAGGGACGGCGGCTTCAGACCAATTATGGATCTTCGAGATCTCAACCGTTACATCCGGTATCAGAAGTTCAGAATGGTCACTCTGCAGTCGATCCTCCCTCTCATTCCACGGGCAGCGTGGCTCGCGTCAGTCGACTTTCAAGATGCATATTTCCATGTCACGATCCGTCCCCAACACCGGCGGTTTCTCCGGTTCGCCGTTGGAGATGCCCACTACCAGTACAGGGTGCTTCCCTTCGGCCTTTCTACAGCTCCACGGATGTTCACCAAGCTGATGGCTGTGGTGGTAGCCGAGCTCCACCGATGGGGAGTCACTCTTTATCCTTACATCGACGACTGGCTTCTCGTAGCTCCAACGCCAAGTCAGTTGCTCCACGACACTCGGGAGACTCTCTCCCTCCTCCGTGCTCTCAGAATCTGCGTCAACGGCGCCAAGTCCTCCCTCCAGCCCCTTCAAACTCTTCGATTCCTCGGGGCTCGACTCAACACCAACCTCGAAGCAGCTTTCCTCCCGGAATCGAGGGCTTCCAACATTCAGGCGATGGTGTCCTCCTTTCGGGCATGTCTCCAACAATCCGCCTGTTCTGTCATGAGGCTCCTCGGTCACTTTGCCTCCACGGTGTTCGTTGTCCGCAACGCCCGGCTGAGAATGCGGCCGCTTCAGCTTTGGCTCCTCCGTGCCTTCGATCCTCTCTGGAGGCCTTGGCACACAATTCTGTCGATCCTGCAAACCGTCCTCGCCTCCCTCGAGTGGTGGGCTCAACCCGTCCACCTCCTTTCCGGAATGCCTTTTCGACCTCCTCCTCCCGAGTTGCTGTTGACCACAGACGCTTCCCTCTGGGGTTGGGGAGCCCAGTGCGGAACACTCACTGTTCAAAGGGCTTGGTCTGCTCGAGATACAACTCACCACATAAATTACTCTTCTGACCCTTCGAGACCGTGTCGTCCAAGTGGCTTCCGACAGCACCACAGCCGTCTATTATGTCAACAAGCAGGGCGGCACTGCCTCTGTTCGCCTTTGCAACTTAGCTATAGACCTCTGGTCCTGGTGCCTCGATCACTCCATCACGCTCTCGGCGATTCATATTCCCGGGGATCAGAATGTCGATGCAGACTGGTTGAGTCGTTCTGCCTCATCGGACAACGAATGGTCCATTCCTGTCCGGTATCTTCAACCTCTGTTTTGGGAGTTCGGTCACCCAGCTGTCGACGGCTTCGCGTCCGTCGACAATGCCCGATGTCGCCTGTTTTTCAACAGGGGTCCCCCATCTGCTCGGTCGCTCAGGGATGCCTTTCTCCACAAGTGGAACGGAACCCTGTTTTACCTATTTCCTCCGTTCCCTCTCATCCCTCGGGTCATGCAGAAGATTCATGCAGACCGCACCTCCTGCATTCTGTTCACTCTGTGGTGGCCACGCCAGGTCTGGTTCCCACATCTGCTTCAACTCTCCTGTTGTTCCTTCCGTCCCCTCCCTGCTGTCCCAGATCTCCTCTCTCGGGCCCGAGGGAGAATCCTCCATCCCAATCCAGGATTTTTCAAATTAATGGCCTGGAAGATCCAGCCCTAGACTTCCCGCCTCAGGTCTCTGAAATCCTCCTGAATGCTAGGAAGCCTTCTACTCGACGTTCCTATCAGTTCAAGTGGAACAGATTCCAATCCTATGCTGCTGATCACTCCTTCGATCAGATTCGATCATCTCTCTGTGAGATCTTCGCCTACATCGTGCACTTGAAGGATGCTGGCCTGGCATACTCGTCCTTGCGGGTTCATTTGGCGGCGATCTCCGCCTACCACCCCCTCATACAAGGCTTGTCAGTGTTCTCCCACTGTCTCACCAAGACATTCCTCAAGGGTCTTCTTCGGATGTGCCCACCTAGGAAATTGTTAGTGCCTTCTTGGAGCTTGTCTCTAGTCCTTTCTCAACTCATGGCTAAACCGTTTGAGCCTATGGCTACCGCCGACCTCAGGTTAGTCTCCTGGAAGACGGCTTTTCTCGTAGCCATTACAACTGCACGCAGAGTAGTTTTCCATCTCCTCCCCCCTCCCTCCTAGAGAGCATTTGTAATTTTGAGTGATCTCCAGCCCCACCTGGAGATTGGCAACAATGGTTCCCCATCAGGGAATGGCTGGATTGGAGGGTGGAGTCTATGGCATCGTACCTGTCTGAGGTGCCACCTCTCTTCAAACCTCACCCTCTCCAGGCTCCATCCCTCAAATCTCCAGGAATTGCCCACCTGGAGTTGGCAATGTGATCAGGACTGGGCCCAATGAGTTTTCTCCCAAAGGCCAACATAGGTGTGGAAAGGTCCTTTTACTGACAGAGGAGAAAGTACAGGTGCCAACTCTGATTAGGGAAATACCTGGAGATTTGGGGGGGTGGATCCTGTGGAGGGTAGCATTTGGGGTGTGTGTGGAAGGACTCAGCAGGGTATAATGCCATAGAATCTACCCTCCAAAGCAACCATTTTCTCCCGGGGAACTGATCTCTGTCATCTGGAAGCCAATTGTAACAGTGGGAGATCTCCAGGTCCCACCTGGAGATTGGCAACCCTAGGGAAAAGTCAGCCGCACAGCGGGGAATTGAAGAAAATGGTTTGCTGGTCACTGGCCCACCTCATTAGCCAGCCAGCCATGCTGAAGCTAAAGCAGGAGAAAGAGCCTTTTTCCATTTATTCTGACAGGAAAGTGGCCATTGGGGAGGGGGTTATGGACGTGGGAGGGGGTTAAGCTGAAAGTCCTTTGTTTTTTTACTCACAGAACCAAGCTTGGTTGCCTACCAACAGCCACTGAGGGGACAGTCCCTCACAGGAGTCAAGAGAACTGTCTTCCTCAGGAGAGAGAGCTGTCTGCCAGTAAATCTGACATGCAAATCTGTCTGAAGGGGGAGTGGGTGGGGAAGAGGAGCAGACCCAGCACCCAGCCAATGGCACATGAGTACTCTTGAGTGGCGGCTGATGGGCCAATGGCTGAGGGAGGGCATTTTACAGCCAATGGGAGCACATGGAATCTTACAAAACCAAAAGATAATTATAAGGAGAGATACCCAACAATTATTTTGTTTGCCCAACAATTATTTGATCCAAGACCTTCTACACATGGAGGCCTCCCTTTTTATCTAATATGGAATTATTCCTAGGACCTGGCTCCATCCCTCTTTCATGTCATTCTATCAGGTTGCTTACCATTCCCTCTCCAAGCCCCTCCTCCCTACCAACCCTGGAAATAAAACTATATTTTGTTTGGGGACTTGGCTGCTTCTTCTATGACTGGACAATGAGTCTCAAAGTGAATTTTTGCTTCCTGAGGACCACTTCTGCTTTGTGAACCACAGAGTGCCTGTTGGGACATGTCCCTGCTTCTCGCAGACTCAAACTGGGGAGGAAGAAATACAAATAAAATGGGGTGTCGCAGCAATAGTATCATATATCTTGAAGGAATTGTTTGAATAAAAAATGTTAAATAAATAAATAAAAATTGGTAACTGTGCTTATATGTATCTGAACATGGTTTGGGGAAAACTCAACCCAGCTTGCTTTTAATGTGTAACCTGGGACTCACTTTAAAAATAGTGTGTGTATGTGTGGGGGGTCAAATCAGATCCCAAGAGTGTTACAGCAGCTGGAGGAGTTTTAGCATTCATTCCCTTCTACTTCGCATGCTTTTACTATGGAAAGAATGGCTGTTAGGAGAGCTATTTATCCCACTTCCAGTTCCATGTGTCTGCCCAGGGTGCTTAAATCTGCGGCGGGGGGGGGGACTGTCAGACTGGGTCTGAGAGACAATAAATGCCTACCTGAGAGAGGGAGTGGTCATCCTTGCCTTGAAGCAGGAACTGATGCATCAGCTCCTAAAGAAACCTACTCTGGATCCAGGGTAGTTGAATAACTATAATCCAGTCTCACATGTACCATTCTTAAGAAAGGTGATTGAATGAGTGATGGCTGGGCAAACTTCGAGAATTCCTGAATGAAGTGGGTTGTTTGGATCTATTCCATGGGACTGTGATAGATTTGGTTGCCCTGGTGGATGACTAGCACTAGGAGATGTATGGGAGGGAGGTGACCCTGTTAATTCTCCTGGACTTCTCATTGGCTTATGATACCATTGATTGCCTTTAAGGGTTGGCACTGGGAGGCACTGTTTTGTGTTGGTTGCGGTCCTACCTCAAAGGTTGGGGGAATGCTGCTCTGCCTCTTGGCCTCTAGTCTATGGGATTCCTCAAAGCTCCATTTTGTTCCCTACATGAAGTGACTGGGAATGACCAGCCAGACATTTGGGCTGAGTTGCCACCAATATGAGGATGATACTCAGTTCTATCTTGTACTACGGGAAGATAACAGGGAGGTTGTGGGAAATGTGAACAGGTGCCTGGAGGTAGTTTTTGTAGGGATGAGGGCAAAAAAATGAATCTTAATCCAGACAAAATGGAGGAGATACTGTTGGGGGGAAGGTCTGAATTGGGAGCTGAATTATCTTCTTCATGGTCTCTGTGCAGTCCCACACTTGGGTAAAGTGACTGTGCTGGATCCAACCTCAGAAAATTCTAGAGCTAGTCTTCAATGCTTTTTGGTGGGCTGTCACCTCCTTTCTGGGGAGCAGACATCTACTGTACATGCCTGGAGCTGAGAAAGGAGCTCCCACTCAGTTCCTTTTTGATTGCCATGCCAACAGCACCTTGCCTCTCCTTCTCCTCACGTTTCTCTTCAATGTCTTTCCCTCAGCCTTGCTTGCCTCCAGCCTCCCTTTCGTCAAATGTGCCTCCATTTTTCTTCTTATTTTCATTGCCCCCCCAACACTAAATCAATTTGGAGGAAGGGATAACTGGTATTAGTGCCTACCAAGTGTGTATTAGTTGCCAGCACCCACCGTCCTATCTGAATATAACTTGTTTACCTGTCACTGATGATTTTTTAGTGGTCATCTGTGCAGTCACACATGCCCACCCATCCTTCCCCTCTGGCATCTCTCTATCACTTAGTGTAAGTAGATGGGATTTACCAGTGGTGTGCGGAAGGAACTTAGAAGGAGGTGGCTTTTTCCTTAGCTCCAGGCATGCACAGTTGGTGCCTGCTTCCCAGAGTGGTGGAGAGAGCCCACCAAAAAGTGTTGAACACTAGCCCTAGAATTTTACGAGGTTGGGCCCAGTGCATGTGTTTTCCCAAGTGTGGGGCTGCATAGATGACCACTCGAAGATCATCAGTTACAGGTAAGCAACCTGTTTGTCTCCTATTCTGGATGGGATTGCACTCTCTCTAAAGAAGCAAGTTTATAGCTTGGGGTGCTGTCTGTGTGTGTGTGTGTGTAATGACTAAGTAGGAAAGATGTAGTTAGCCCCACCATCTGATTCTAGTACTTTCTCACAAACTACAATGGTATAGAGTAAGGATGTTAAATGTTGGGGTGAATGTATTTGATAGTTGACTTTACATTGTTTGTGATAATCAGATGTGAGTTGATCACCATGGCTGTTCAGTTCAGCACTGAATGACTCAAATGCCTGCTGAACAGGTTTGTATCAGGGCTGTCTGAGAACACACATGTGCAAAAAGCCAATTATACTGCATCATACTGTTAGGAAGGAGTACACAGGAGGACCTTGCCAAATAGCCACAAAGGGTTTGATAAACAGATGAACAATATGTCAAAAAATTGGCTGCCTGGTAGTATTTGACAAACATGGCATGAGTTGAGTCAGAGGATTTTGAGCACCTCTAGTGCAGGACTGTACCATATGGAAGTATCCAAAATGTGTGGTTTATGTATATAAGGCTACTGAAAGAGGTGGGTGTAACTGGTACTTGCCTCTTGGTCCAAATAAAATGTGTGTTAAGGAGTATTCCAGATGGAACTCTGATGGCAACTGTCTTCTCTTCCCTAGAGAAGCCCATCTCAAACCTTCAGAGCTACAAAGTTAACCTTAAGTTAAGAACATAAGAACATAAGAGAAGCCAATGTTGAATCAGGCCAATGGCCCATCCAGTCCAACACTCCGTCACACAGCGGCCAAAATATACCAGGTGCCATCAGGAGGTCCAGCAGTGGGGCCAGGACACCAGAAGCCCTCCCACTGCTGCCCCCTCCAGCACCAAGAATAGAATGCATCACCTGCCTCAGACTTAGAATTCCCATCTATACCCTGTGGCTAATAGCCACTGATGGACTTCTGCTCCATATGTTTATCTAATTCCCTCTTGAAACTGTCCATGCTTGTAGCTGCCACCACCTCCTGTGGCAGTGAATTCCATATGGTAATCACTCTTTGGGTGAAGAAGTATTTCCTTTTATCTGTTCTAACCGGACTGCTCAGCAATTTCATGGAGTGCCCACGAGTTCTTGTATTGTGAGAAAGGGAGAAAAGTACTTCTTTCTCAACCTGCTCAATCCCATTCATAATCTTATAAACCTCGATCATGTCACCCCTCAGCCATCGTTTCTCCAAGCTACAGAGCCCCAAGCGCTTTAACCTTTCTTCATAGGGAAGGTGTTCCAACCCTTTTATCATTCTAGTTGCCCTTCTCTGCACTTTTTCCAATGCTATAATATCCTTTTTGAGATGTGGTGACCGAACTGTACACAGTATTCCAAATGAGGTCGCACCAATGATTTATACAGGGGCATGATGATACTGGCTGATTTGTTTTCAATTCCCTTCCTAATAATCCCCAGCATAGCGTTGGCCTTCTTTATTGCAGCTACACACTGTCTAGATATTTTCATTGAGTTATCCACTATGACTCCAAGATCTCTCTCTTGGTCCATCTCTGCCAGTTCAGACCCCATCAACGTTTAGTTATATTTAGGATTTTTGGCTCCAATGTGCATCACTTTGCACTTGGCCACATTGAACCCCATTTGCCACATTGATGCCCACTCACCCATCCTCAACAGATCCCTTTGGAGTGCCTCACAATCCTCCCTGGTTTTCACCACCCTGAACAACTCGTGTCATCTGCAAATTTAGCCACTTCACTGCTTACTCCCAATTCCAAATCATTAATAAACAAGTTAAAAAGCATCGGACCGAGTACTGATCCCTGTGGTGCCCCACTGCTTACCACCCTCCACTGAGAAAGTTTCCCATTTATACTCACTCTCTGTTTCCTATTTATAAGCCAGTTTTTGATCCACAAGAGGACTTGTCCTTTTATCCCATGACTATTGAGCTTACTTAGGAGCCTTTGATGAGGAACTGTATCAAAAGCTTTCCAGAAGTCAAGGTAAATAATATCTATTGGATCCCCCTTGTCTACATGTTTGTTCACTCCCTCAAAAAACACTAACAGGTTAGTGAGACAAGATCTTCCCTTACAGAACCCATGCTGAATCTGCCTCAATAGTTTTTGTTCATCAATGTGCCTACTAATTCTTTCCTTAATAACAGTTTCCACCAACTTACCCAGTATCGATGTCAGACTGACTGGCCTGTAATTTCCCGGATTTCCCCTGGAGCCCTTTTTAAAGATGGGAGTGACATTAGCTACCTTCCAGTCATCAGGAATCCCTCAACAGATTTTAAAGAAAGATTACATATTTTTGTCAGGAGATCCACAAGTTCACATTTGAGTTCTTTCAGAACTCTTGGATGAATGCCATCCGGGCCTGGTGATTTATTAGTTTTTAAATTGTCCATCAGTCAGAGGACTTCCTCTCTTGTCACTGCAATCTGATTCAGGTCTTTCAAACCCCCTCCCGAAATCGGTGCTTCTGGAGTGGGCAAGCACTTCTCCTCTTCCACAGTGAAGACAGAGGCAAAAAATACATTCAGCTTCTCAGCCATTTCCTTATCATCCTTCACTATTCCTTTTACCCCTTGGTCATCCAAGGGCCCCACTGCTTCCCTGGCTGGCTTCCTACTTCTAATGTATTTGAAGAAAGTTTTATTGTTGGCCTTTATGTTTTTGCGATATGTTCCTCATATTCCCTTTTTGCTTGCCTGATCACAGACTTGCATTTTATTTGCCATAGTCTGTGTTCCCTTTTATCAACCTCACTAAGACTAGCTTTCCACCACTTAAAGGAATCCTTCTTACCTTTTACAGCTTCCATTACTTTATTTGTTAACCATGCAGGCTTTTTTCTATACCTATTTGTACCTTTCCTAACCTGCGGTATATATTTTTTCTGAGCTTCTAGGACTGTATTTTTAAATAGTCTCCAAGCTTCCCCAATAGTTTTGACCTTCTCCACTCTTCCTTTCAATTTCTTCCTCACATGTCTCCTCATACCAGAGAAGTTATCCCTTTTAAAGTTAAAAGTGGTTGCATCAGTCTTTTTGGGCAACTCCCTATCTGTACAAATGTTAAACTCAATGACATTATGGTCACTGTTCCCAAGCGGTGCAATCACTTTTACATCTCTCACCAGGTCTTGGGTGTTACTTAGGACCAAATCCAGGATCGCCTCTCCCCTGGTAGGATCTGTGACCATCTGTTCCATAGCACTGTCATTGAGAGTGTCTAAAAACTCAATCTCTTTTTCCCGACTAGAACTCATATTGACCCAATCAATGTGTGGGTAGTTAAAGTCACCTATTATGACACAGTTATTTCATCTAGCCGCTATCTTTAATTCATTCATCATTTTATAATCCTCCTCTATCTTTTGATCTGGTGGGCGGTAACAAACTCCCACTGTTAAGCTTCCTTTTGGACCCACTATTTCAACCCATAGCATTTGTGTGTAATTCCTTACTAAGTGATTCCTTCAAGCTCTTATAGAATGTTCATAACAAGGCAGGACTTGTACTCAAGTGCCTTAAACATGACAGAGACCTTCTCATTTCTTTGTACCATTTATAACTTAAACACTTGTGCCTGACATGGGTTGGTGATGGGAAGAACAAAAAACATACTTTGCATGCTTCTACAGAAGCCACACAAAATGATAGCAACAATCATAATTGTCTAAGTGTATAATTTTGGACTCCAACTGAAGTTTAAAACAAGCGGGGGTAATTATTTCACTTAGCTCAGCGCCAGTTGGGAAAGTGGGATGCTCTGAACAGCTGAGTTTTTAAGATAAAGCACATGAATTGGAATGAATTCAGACTGCACAATGCATACAAGAAGTGCTGGGGGAAATGAGGCTCAAAAAAACAGAGCGAGAGTTGGGCCAATGAAATCTGGATGTAAATGCCTGAGATGATACATCACAATAGACTATATCTCACATTACCTATAAAAGTATAAGTCTGTTGGGTGCTGGGACCACATAAGAGCAAGTACAGATGGAGCAGGGGGAGAACATTGTTCTCAGGCATGGTATAATCTGGCCACAGATATGGTCTGGCCATAGTGATCCATCCTGTGATTACATCCAGGTCAGAAAACAGGGGGAGGCGGGAGCCCTCCTTTCCCCTCACTGTGGCATTCTGAGTCCATTTGGGGTCTCCTTTATTTTTCAAAAGCCATTCCCCATAACTGCTGTATGGCTGCATATAGAGTTGCCAACTCTGGGTTGGGAAATTGCTGGAGATTTTGGGGGCAGTGGGAAGGCAGGGTTTGGGGAGGAGAGGGGCCTCAGCAGGATATAATACCATGGAATCCACTCTCCAAATCAGCCATTTATCTAGGGGAACGGATTTCTGCTGTCTGTTCGCTTGTAATTCAGGGAGATCTCCAGGCCCCACCTGGAGGCTGGCAAACCTATGCATAGACCTGATGTTACCATAGAATAAAGAGTATGTACATCCAGCCCTCACACATGCATGCCTTGACCCTGTCATGACCATGTCTTTTGGATCTGTGAATACATAAGAATTTTTGGAAGTGATATCATGGAAAGAAGAGGAGGCAGTTCAATAGTCAAAAATTTTATTTTATTGGTGGTAGATAAAAGGTAGAAAATAGGTAATTTTAAATGGAAAGGGAAGCAATAAAAATGATTTGCTATATAAACAGCAAAAATATCCACTTTAAGCCAGCCCAACTGTTGCCCAGCAAGGAGCTTTGTGCTCTCTTATGGACATAAATGGACTGTGTATGGAATGTGCAAAAGGGACTCTGATGTAAGGAGACCAGATTGTGATGCCAGACACGCACCAGCAAGAGCCTGAGATGATGTGTCCATGGTTCCCAAGATTGCCCTGGACACATAAAGCATTCTTAAAACAGCCCTCTGCCATTGCTGTTTAAGCCAGGGACTCCCAATGCCATTAAAGGAGCCCTTCTTCATCATGCTGGCAACCCCCTCCCCAACCTTCTCTGCATCGTAGACACAAAGACTCTTTCCCATCTTCAGTTTGACAAAGAACTTGACATTTCTAAGGAACCAGTTCTGCTGACTTGAGACAAAGAACACAATAGGTGCTAGCCGATGAGTCATCACGACCATCGAGGTGTCTCTGTCACAAGCTAAGTTAGAATTCAATATTGACCAACTCCTTAAGCCCCTCACCCATTGTGAATGTGACTTTTGGAATGGACCACCAAGGGGTTGTCTTAAGGAAGGTGCTCAGCATAGCTCTCCCCCAAATGCCCCTCTAATAAAAGTGGGCACCCAGCAATGTGCTCGCGCACTCTACATTCTCTATACACCCCCTCTAGACCTTTCTAACCCTCTAGCTCTTGCTATCCTGAAACTCATCCTGCCTCTAAGACTCTTGGACTGCAGCCAGAGTCTTCCACATGTTTCTACCAGTTCAGAGCATGCTCCCCCTTTCCTATTAGTCTCCCCTATTTTTCCACTGGGATGCATCATCTCGTCGGACAGGTAAATATTTCCCACCAACAATTTCCTGCTCATGCGAACGTCTCTATTTGTCTATCTAATTTTCTTAGAAGCTGTGTAACTGTGTGTGTGTTTGTGTATTGTTTGAATGTGAAGTTTTTTCAGTAAAAGGAAACCATTTTTATACTGAAGCCAGCCTTTGTGTCTATTTCTGGTATCTCTGGAAGAAGCGGGACCTCTGTATATACAGGCGTTTGTTCCCTTATTGCCAATTGGCCATTCAAGGCAATCAGGTTAACACAACAGACACTCAGGGCCAATCCAAGGCTGCCATTGTCATTTTAAAGTGATTTAAAAATGCAGTGAGTTCCCAATCCTGATCAGGTTTGCAGCATACTGAGATGAGGTGCCTGTGTTTTTCCCCACATGCCTTTCCAAGTGTCTCCCCTCCAATGGCTGCCCCTGTTGGCAGCCCTTTAAAATGGCAGTGCCATCCATGGGTCAGACCCGTGGATGCTGCCACATCTAGTTCAGCCCTTAGTCTATCTAGAAGCATTGCCCTCTCTGTGTATGTGGCAGCCTGTGACATGTCCCGACAAGACAACCATGGTGGTTTGAGAAAGTGGTGGTTTGAGAAAGTGGCTTATCAGAAGAAAAAGGGGAAACTTAGAAGAAAAAGGGGAAGCTTAGAGCTGGAAAGATCATCAGGGGTTGTTTTAGAGGAAGAAGGGGGCAGGGGGGTAAATTGTTTAGGAAACCTGGCTATGTTTTTACCTTGTGTGTTGTATTTATTTTATGCATTTTTTGCCTTGACGAGTAACCCTTATATTGTTTTTATGTGGTTTGCAACTTTCTGTTTCTGTTAGCCACCTTGAGTCTAAAGAGATAAGTCAGGATATATAAATATAAATGGTAGTGGCAGTGGCCCACCCAAGCGGCAGCATCCTGGACACCTGCCCAGTAAATTAAAGGTCTGGTGCAACCTCCCCCCTATACTGCTTGTACTGGCTTTTAGTATATGGCAAGAAGTAGATTGTTTTCTACTACTTTGCTGACATTTTTGGCTAGCAAGCCAACAGAGTTGTCCCTTGTGCAATAACAGTGCTGTACAAATGAACATTAATAGGCTGTCTTGAGCAGGTCTTTGGAGAGGTGACATATGCATTTTCTAAATAAATAAAAATCATTTGCAAAGAGGCAAATGTGCATCTGAAGACACTACACAGTCATAACATGCGTATCCATTAAAAGGATGCAGTAGAAGTACTATACAAGGGGCTGGACTGTATCGCTGGATTTGAATGCCAGGTTGTCCTTTCATTCCTCTCTCCCTAGAGGATACGCTCTGTAGATTTCTTCAAATATGACTTCCTGCTATGCAGCTTGGTTGTGTAACTTATGCAAACTCTACTTGAGCTGGCAAATATTTGGAAATCCAACAAACACAGTCATAAGGGTGATCTGATGCCTATCAGGGCAGAGAAGAATGTGAAAGAGCTGAAATTGCCAAGCTACTTTATTTTTAAAAAAATGCATTGGCAACATGAAAGAATGTGGGAGATCACTGGACACCAAATGCACTTCTGTGCAATAAATTAGGCACACTTACTTTGTTCTGTATTGGACAAGCTGCTTATATATGCATTGACTACATGTGGTTTTGGCTGTTGCAGAGTTTTATCCCTTTTTCAGCTATTTCAGTACATTGGGTATAGGTAGCTCTGGGGAATCGTAACTGATTAGCTATAATTTTTCCTTTTATGGTTATGATTTGAATCTTGCAATAGTTTATTTTTGAAACAAACAAATGCAACCATGTTTTAATCATTATCACAATAATAGACAATAGTGGTGCATTTTTATATATTATGTTGATTCCTGTGGATTCTTTGATTAATATATGTGCCAGTAAACCATATTTCCAGGCTTTCTATCATAGCTATATTTATGTTTCTATGGCTAATAATTACAATTAGAATATTACATGTTTAAAGTAGTTTTTAATTTTATAATCATATGCATTTAAACTGGAGGGATAATCAATCATATTCTTCTCATATTTACAATGCTGTAAGTTTTTCCTAAGGAAAAATGCTCAAAGAACATCAGGAATTTTCCATGGAAATAAAATGTTCTCTGTACCTTCTGGAGTTTGCCTTCTACAACATCAATATGTTTATCTTGTCCATGAAGAATAGGACTGCTATGATTCTAAATTGGGCCTACAGATCATGTGAAGCATAATTGCATAATTTCTCTGGCCCAATGTGAATTTGTAACTCCCCCCTGTTAGCCAAATTGCTCTATTTTAAATATAGCAATTGGTATTATTATTATTATTATGGGTTCTCGCCTGTATATACAGAGAATGCTGCTGCTTTGTAATGGTTCCCAGTAAAAGACACAGAGACCAGGTATAATTAATAAAATATTATTTTACTGAATATAATCCTTATTTATCCATTCACAAACACACAAACAGTATTCAAACATTCACACACATAAAATAGAACTAAGAAAGCAGAGGGGATTGATGGCTTATGGAGAGGTGATACTACCTGTCAGATGTGCAGAAGTCCATGAAGAAGGATTGTGGCCTAAACCCGGAGGGTTCAGGGGTGGACTGCCATTTTGGCTCATGGCAGAGACACACACTCTAAGGCCATGTGTCTGCTGGGATATACCCACTGTAAGACAATGCAAACCAATGGGTGGCCCAGGGGGCTGGTCTCAGGTGAGAACGAAAGATTTCCTGGACCACTGATGAGTCCCAGAGGTGTGTGATGTCAGTAGAGGCAGGGTCTGGATTTAACAATAGAAGCCAGGTGTTGGGTGGCTAGTTGAATGGATTATCTGACTCACTAATGGTCCTGGCCTGGGGGCTGGAGAGAGGAAGCTGGCTGGCAGGCAGATGATCTGGCCAGGTAGCTGATGGCTCTTCTATTCATGTGTATGGCTCGGGTGGGGAAGGCACTTAATCCCTTCATGCAAATGACTGGCAGAGGAAAAGTCCTTTGTCTGCTGTATGGCCCTTAATCCGTGTATGTGACATGTGGCAGGTATGCAATGGAGTCCCTCAGAGTAAAAAGACAACTTTTCCCTTTCTCTATGGGCTTCTCCCTTGGCATCCATTTTACAGTCTAGCAAGTACACAGACCATGTGGCAACAGCAAGCAGTCCATAGCAAAGCCCCATAATGGCATCGGGGCTAACACCCCAATCCATTTTTTTTTCTGTTGCAGCCCTCTCATTGTGGATTCATTTTCCAGAAGCAGTTTGGAGATCTCTATGCCTTCTAGTTTCCATAAAGGATAATTTTTAATCTGCTGAGGTGTGCCTTTTTAATTTTGTTAATATCACCATCACCTGCAGGTCTCAGTGTCTGCTGAGGTTTGTTCAGCCTTATGGGTTACAGGTTTTTCCATAAGCTTGGTTCTCAGCAAACCTAACAACTGAAAGTGTTAGGCCACTTCTTTTTCAGCATTACTCATAATACACAAAAAGTCCATGAATGTTAAATGTCTGCCCTGAAACTTCTCTTAAAGTGACTTCTTGGCACACACAGGGACATAATTTATATCTGTCATGGCTGAATTTTATCAACTGACCTCATTCCAGTTATCTGAGATCAAAATGAATTTTAGTCTTTCCTGTAAAGTGTTTGGATTCCTTCCCAAACTTGTATTCTGTATGAATTTGTTCCGAAGGCTCACTGACTAACTAACATCAAAGGTAATAAATGGAGCTGTCAAGAACTTCCTGGATAGGCCAATGAAAGAAGGGGGTTAGATAAAGAGGAAAATTTCCAGTGTTCAAGTGGGATGATTTCTGCTGATTCTGGCCTCCTTTTTCAGATCTCCACTTGCTCCTCATGCTGTTCCTGGGGGTCCCCTGTCCCCCAGAAGAAATTTTGGAGGGGCATTTGAGGCTACAGTAAATGGGGATAGGCAAGGAATTCCTGCTGTTGGGAGACAAAATCTCTCAGCAGATTTTCCAGGGGATCCAAGCTCTGGTTTCTTTGAAAAAAGTTCTACCATAGGAAAGACATTGGTAGGTGCCTACAACTTCTAATTACCAATAATCCATTTTATATGATGTGTCTATTCTGCATGTTCACATTGTTCCAGTTATTTCCCTACTGTGTGTGCTGTGTTTAACCAACTGTACAATCCTTTATGGTGGCTCATTCTAGTTTGCACTTCTCAAGCTTTTTAGGAAGCTGCCATGCATGAATATAATTTTGTCTTGATTACACTTCCTCCAGCTTATAGAACAGTTATTTGTTGCCTGTAGATGTCAAGTTTGGTTAAAATGGAAGATAATGATGTATCTTCGGTATCTGAATTCCCCGTAACCTTGGTATCCTCTCTAATTTATAGCAAGGTCAATAAAAAGAATAGCAGCAAATCCTCCTCCAATGAATGTTGAGCCTCGTCATTCCTTATCGGTTCAAAAATGTTGGTGCCTGAAGCTATCAGTCTTCTTGCTAAAATTCAAGGACAACTTCCTTCCTTTTTACTGTAAAATGACCAAACTTATGTGATAACATAGAAAGGACTATAGAGCTTTTCTGGTTCATTATGCTGGAAAGCTCTAAAATGCTGAAGCCATTGGGAAGGTGGTTGGAATTGCAAATCATAAGTCATCTACTAATTCCTACCATACAGTTTATCTGTGATTATCATTTCTGGGAAAGGAACTTAGGCTAGGTGGTTTGGAGAACCACTGCACCAAAACAAACTAGACTAGACTAGACTTGTTAAAGCTCACAACTGAAATTAGTCTGAAAAAATTCAAAACACTGGGAGGAACTATCATATGGAAGTTCATAATACATCAATATTTTGGATTCCCATCCCCCCCAAAATTATGAGCTTGTGGGTTGACTTCATCAGAGAATTTTCACCCATGGGGGAGATTTTTGCCAATTCTCCAGTCATGCTGTTCCTGTTTTGGAGGTTGTTAGAATGCCACAAGAGATGGGAGGTGGTAAAGTTTCACTTCGTGGATGGAAATTGTTTCCCTCCACAGAAACCTTCAGGTGGTTCCAAGTAAAATATAATATGGGTATATGCACATAACAGTATGATGGTCTTTTCTAATACCTCCTGTTCTAGCATTTGTAAAAAAAAATAGTTCAATTGTGACATGTTGCAATGGTAAATTGAGGAGCAGCTATACATGAAGAAGATATAATGTGTAAAAAGTAAGATCACCATTCATAGTTCTGACTGTTCATGAAGTGTATATGTGAATTAAAAATTTAACAGTAAGAGTAAGTGGCAATTTTTGTCTCTGATGTTATTCTTTGAATCTGGAAATAGTGTTAATAATGCATTGAATGTAGGAAACAGCATGTACAAATAGGCATGGCTTAATTTAAATAGTCCCATCTATTATATTGCACGTATGTTTTTCCTGGAATTATGTGCCAAAGGTTGCCATGTGCCTACTGAGGGCGAAAGATCTCCTGTTTCCAGGAGACTTTGCCCACCATTTGTCTAGTGGTCGGTAGGGGAAAGGAAAAATTGTAAAAAATGGCTAGCAGTGATGGCATGACATCACTTCTCAGTTTTCCCACAAGTGATAACAGTCCTCTCTACAAAGGTAAAGGTTTCCCTTGTTTGAAAGCCAGTCAGATCCAACTCTATGGGGTGGTGCTCATCTCAAAGCAGAAGAACCAGCACTGTCCAAAGACTTCTCCGTGGTCATGTGGCCAGCATGACTAAATGCCAAGGTGCACAAAACGCTGTTATCTTCCCACCGAAGTGGTACCTATTTATCTACTTGCAGTTTCTTGCTTTTGAACTGCTAGGTTGGCAGGAGCTGGAGCCAAAGATGGAAGCTCACTCTGTCACGTGAAACTAGGGTTCTTGAACTGCTGAGCTACAGACCTTCCAGTCTGCAGCTCAGCGTCTTAACCTCTGAGCCACCAGAAGCTCTATGGTAAAACCGTAGAGGTTCCAATAATTCCTACAGAAGAGTGGGGAAAAACCAGAAGTGAATCAGTCCTTTCTAGGAGTTGCTAGAAACTAGAATCTGGAAAAGCAGAAAACCCAGATGTCATGTCATGCCATTACTGATGGTTGCCACATAGGTTACTAACCTGCACATGGTAGCTGGAGACCTCCTGCTATTACAGCTGATTTCCAGGTGACAGAGTTCAGTTCTCCTGGAGAAAATGGTCCCTTTAGAAGGTGGACTCTATGCCATTATACTCCATTGAAGTCCCTCCCCTCACCAAACCCTGCCTTTCTCAGGCTCCACCCCCCAAATCTCCAGCCATTTCCCAACATGGAACTGGCAACCCTACTCACATGTCCTTGCCCACTTGGTTGTGAGGCAGAGGCCTGTTTGCCCTGGCTTGGGTGCTGTTTGGAAATGTTTTTCCTTACTGCTTTCCCATAACATTGTGCTGCTTTCATGCACCTCCAGAAATTTCCCCATCTCTTCTGTGATTGTTCCCAAACTTGATTTGCTGCCATGTTTTGGGAAAGATTGCAGCAAAAGAGGCTTGGCACCCATGTGGATGAAAATGTCTCGATCTTCCCAGTCCTGCCCACATTGGTACTGTTTTCCTTGCCCCAGTTCCCTATAGTGGCCATTCCTCTG
Organism: Gekko gecko; assembly: GCA_029375565.1. Classification (NCBI taxonomy): domain Eukaryota; kingdom Metazoa; phylum Chordata; class Lepidosauria; order Squamata; family Gekkonidae; genus Gekko; species Gekko gecko. Next base: position 146,143,526 of record JAPDNY010000006.1, read on the forward strand.
ACTGCCATTTTGTTTTGTAAACATGGTAACTGGTATACTAATTACAACACTAAAAATCTGTTTATGATTTCCTCTAAATCCCCATTATTCATTTTCGATGGAAGTCTTTAGCACTTGCATTGTGGAGATATGTCATTCTCCTTCTATCTCTGCAATAAAGAGGCTGGACTTGCAGGGGTGGCCAAACTTGCTTAACATAGCAGCCACACAGAATAAATGTCAGATGTTTGAGAGCTGCAAGACATGAACAAATATTACACACATATTTTTTTATTGAAAAATATGCAAATTTGCTTTTTATTAACATTACATTAGACTGTGTGAAAAAACTGCATGCAGCTCCCGAACTGGGCTAGAGACTTACTTTTTAAAGAAAAAAAATGAAAGCTGGCGATTCAGACAAATTGTTGTAACATTATAATGATACAACAATATGCTAATTGGTGATTTTTTTTATATAAAAAAGCCCTCCGGCGGTGATGGAAATAGTTGCTGTGGGAACTGGTCAGGGAAAATGTGGGGAAGCAGTATATTGGTGGCAGCAGCATCAGTGGAAAAATGACACAAACCTGAACCTGCGTGGAAAACACCAGAAAGGAAACAAAGTACCCCAGGTGCTTCAGCCAGCTCACAACACTCTCTGACTGCTATTCTGTCTCTTCCATTCTCAAGATTTGCTGTTTCTTCATACAAACACATTTGCTGTTTCTTCATACAAACACAGCAGGGAGGGGTCACTTCCCCCAAATTTTCATGGATAACAGAGCTATCTCCTAGCAATGAGCACCCATTAAAAACACATCAGCAACTAATTTGAGTCATCAGCTCAACAATCAAAAGTTCAATAAGCACCCCCAATATTAGACTGGAACTAATAAAGGGCACATTACAATTGGCACTGCTACTGTGAATGTACAAACCTTAAATAATAGGGATCAATACAGACACCTATTTTTAAATTAAATGTTAATAATGTGATCAAGAAACTCATGTCTAGATTCTCATCCTAAATGAGAACTTAAATTAAACCAGACTGCTCATGAAATTCAGTTATACCTCAATTTGTAAACTACAAATATATGGGACAACTAGTGCACGTATATCCAAGATATAGAGCTGCATACATATTTTTCTATGATAATATTGAGTTGTTTGTAGTAACCAGGGGGAAAGATGTGAAAAGCAGAAAGAAAGCATTTGTTCCTTATCAAGTAGATGAAAACTTAAGTATCTTTCCAGGCCTGCATCCCAATTAGCTCTTCCACAAGACATACTGTGAGTAGATGACCTTTCTCCTTCTCCTTCTGTATCTAAACTGAAAGAGATTCAGATGACACAGCTGATGACCGATACCAATTTCCTTGAATAATGATTGAACTTTCTCCAGAGAAAATTGTTACAAGGTATGTAAACTCAGCTGTATTAAAGAGTGCATCTCTAATCTTCAAATGTGTATGCCATTTAGAAAAGCCACTGTGTAGGAATTGTGGGGGTGGGGGGCAGCAGAAATACCTTTTCAACTCTAAAGGTTATTGCAGAGCACACAGACTTGGGCTCGGGCTTTGACTTTTGAAGAATGTTCTCCATTTGGGGAAAGTTCCGATTAATCTGATTTCATCTCAAGAACCCTTTTTTTTTAAGTGATCCCCCACCCCCAAAAAAACCCACAAACCTCTGCAATCTTTTTTATTGTTGCAACATTGGTGGATAGACCCATCTGTTTTTAAGGGGACATGAAGAAAGTCAGTTTGATAAATATGGTAACCTTTATGGCCATATATACAGAGGAATAAAGATTAGACCGGATCCAAGAAATGATAAGAGGAACCACCAGGATGCATTCTGATATGTGTGTGTGTTCTTATTTAAAGCAGCACAACTGCTACTAGCAGGGTCTGAAATCTTATGTGGAAACCAGAACACCTGTGGACATTTATGGTACTGTAATGGTACATTAATGGGTACATGTTTGTTTTCTGTGTGTGAGACAATCTAAAACAAGGGGGGAAATTAGGTTTAGGACACAATTTCCAAAATGAAAAGGCACTGACTAATGTTCTGATGTGCTCTAAAGTTATGTTACCTGATGGAAAAATTCCTAATACTAGATGGGTAGTGTCTGATTGTAGTTATTCAATGATTAGAGATATGCTCCTGATGTTAATATTCATTCCATGTTCCAGGACTGAACTCCTACATTTAAGACCAACATTGCGATACATATCTAACAGTTTCAGTTTTGGGGTTGAAATCAGTTACTTCAGGAATTCTTTACTAAAAATTGCTTAGATAGAGTATTTACCTTCATTCAATAGAGAAAATCATTTCATTTTAATTGAATCCACCATATGGATGACCCCATCCAATCAAAGTTCAGATAGTGAATGAAATGATGTCACAGTGTCAGTAGTTGTCAGTTAAACAGAATCAGTAGGTCAACACCAGTGTTTTCTGTAAGCTGAATTACATGCTCTGGGTGCACTGATTTCTGGCCCCCAACTCACCAATTTTCCTCTCAGTGCAGGGGTAGTAGGTGGCCCGCCCTCCCGCTTAGCTCCCATCAGAGTGGAGGAACCTGGGAGCTGCTGACACTGCCACAACCAAAATCACCTTACCAATGACACTGCTACACCAAGCCATCTTGCAGGTCTGGCCAGTGGAGGCAGCAGAGCTGGGCTTGGAGTGCACCTGGCTGCCAGTTAGTAGGGAGGAAGGAGGGAGGGGAGGGGAGCCAGGTGAGAATTGAGGTGTGGGGGGTCGGGGGAGGGGAGCCTTGGCTGTCAATGTGACCTGGCACTCCTCCATGGCCTCCCACCACTAGCATAATTGGTGAACAGCTCGCTTTCTCCTGAAGTCCAGTTTAAACCGGGCTGCAGGAGAAAGTGAGCCCCAGGAGCTCCTGTGCTGTGTGGAGCACGTTGCTCCAGTGGCAGAGAAGATCATGGGTTGCTGTCTTCAGCAGTCCATTGCTCCAGCACATTGCTCCAGTGGCCCAGAAGCTCCTGGGCTTGCTTTCTTCTGCAGTCAATGTGGGGGGGGGCTGTGAGGGGCCTCTTTCTTTCTTTCTTTCTTTCTTTCTTTCTTTCTTTCTTTCTTTCTTTCTTTCTTTCTTTCTTTCTTTCTTTCTTTCTTTCTTTCTTTCTTTCTTTCTTTCTTTCTTTCTTTCTTTCTTTCTTTCTTTCTTTCTTTCTTTCTTTCTTTCTTTCTTTCTTTCTTTCTTTCTTTCCTTCCTTCCTTCCTTCCTTCCTTCCTTCCTTCCTTCCTTCCTTCCTTCCTTCCTTCCTTCCTTCCCTCCCTCCCTCCCTCCCTCTCCCTCCCTCCCTCCTTCCTTCCTTCCTTCCTTCCTTCTCTCTCCATCTATTTGCTTTCTTTCCAACTCCTTCCTTCCTTCCTTCCTTCCTTCCTTCCTTCCTTCCTTCCTTCCTTCCTTCCTTCCCTCTCTTTCTTTCTTTTTCTCTCTGTCTTTCTTTCCTTCTTTCTCTCTGTCTGGTAATTAAGAGAAGAGAGATTATATTTGAATAGTTTTTGTAAGTAATGAAAAAAATGTTGGCCCCCTCAAAATTTAAAGCGAGCACCATTTTTTGGGTCACAGGGTAAAATTTCTGCTCATGGGACTGCACACCTTAGAGGGAACATTGGTCAACTCAACTGATGGCAAATGAAGGCATCACAGAATGAAAACCAGTGAGTGCAATGAATAAGAATGCAGTTCTATGCAAAGTAATTTCTAGTCTAAGCCCACATTTTAGCAACATACTGAAATGTCTCTGGAAAAGGAAGGGTGTTTGGGGACACTGCCAAAAATATTCATCCAAAAGGTGAATAGTTTTGTCTCAGGTCTGTTTAAAAATAGTTCCAAAATTAAGCCTCGCTGAGCTTTAGCAGAAATTAAGCCTGGGGAAGATCTATATTCTACACCAGGAAGAAAAAAGGGAAAACAGATTTTATAGATTTAGAGGTAAAATAAATATCTAAGTTTCATTTTCTGAGATATGGTGTTCATTCATCAAAGTCAATTGCCTCTGTCATTCAAATGACAGATTTTCCACACTGAAAGAGAAATATTTAATCAACTTAAAGGATGTTATTTTGCTGATTTCAGTCCTGTTGGGCTAAGCCATTTTATACCAAAAATTGACTTACTTTTGAACAAGTCAGTCACATAAAAACAATGCACAGTTATTAATGTATTCAACTCATTATATCTTGTTAGCCTATAATTCATTAATGAAGATGACCACTGAACTAATTTTGGTAGTCACCGAAGCCACTATTTTCACCAGATCACTCTATCAGCTCTTTTGCACAGTTAGTCACAATTAGGGATGAGCACAAACCAGCTCACAAAGTAAAGTTCATGATGAATTTTGGCCAGTTTGTGGTTTGTGAAGTGACATTTGTGGCTGGGCAACTGACATGGATTTTCCATGAACTTTCAAGCTGTTCGTGGTGGCTCATAATGCTTTGTGAATGGATACATTTCCAGACAGATGGTCTCCACTCTATTAAAACGTTTACAAAACTTTAAAGCAACAGGGGCTGGGGTGGCGGAAACACCAATAGGAGCCCTTCAGAGCTTAACAAGCACTGCTGGCTGCCAATAACAGAGTTCCCAATCTGCTCTACAGGATCAGAGTGCTATACATACCCTCAGCTCAGCTCCTCAGCCTTTCCTTTGTTGGCTGTTGCCAGTTAGACAAAGAGGCAGGGAACTTGTTAAAAGAAGAGCACATTCATTTATTGCTGATTGTGAATGTGAATACCTCTCCCCCACTGGGGTTTGGGTGTTAGGTGAACTCCGGGATCTGAGCCACCCCATCTCTCTGCTCATGCCAAACACAGAGATTCTGGGTGCCTCGGCTGATGACACACATTTTATATCCTCCTGTGATGAACACTCCCCTGCTGGGGTCTGGGAGGCACAAACCACATTTTTGTAGCTTGGTTCATGGTTCATGGCTGAATCAGAAGGGAGGCGGTAAAGTGCCTCCCAAGGAGAACTTTACCCCCATCCTGTCTGCTGGCCATGGTTTTCCCTGGTCAGCAGAAAAGAAAGGGTGAAGTGCCCCCTGGGAGTCCCCCTCCAACCCTCAGGCTCTTCTCCCCACAGCTTTGAAGTTGATCCGATGTCATCTCTGCCACGGGAGCCAACAAATCGCCCAAAATCTGTCTCAGATTCTCCCCTTTCTCCTCCTTGATACCTTGAAGTCTCAAGACATAGCTTGCCCTTTCCATTTGCAGCTGTAATACATGAGACTCTTTGATTTGGCACTTTTCCCCCCAATGTCTTCAGTTTTTTATTCACCTTTTTTGAGTTGGAACCAACCTCTTTAAGCTCCTGCTCCGTTTTTTCGATCCTCTGTGTATTCGATACCATTTGTGCTTGTTGTGTGTTGAGCTTATTATCAATAGCTGTAATTTTCTCCAGCAGGGGGTGAAGCGCTTCCGATAACAGCCTTTGGAGTTCCGGAGTTGAGTCCTGTCTAGGCACAAAACTTGATGGGCTGGAACTTCCGAAGGAAGCTTAGCTTTTGCTAGTTTGTCCTTAGAGTCCTTCGGCGACAGCATGTTTGAGAATTGTTTACTTTTATTAAAAGTTTGTCAAAGTCTCTGGAAGCTCTTCTACAATAAGGTAAGTTCTCACAGTCTCTTTAAGAAATTTATTTAACTGTTAAAGATGGAACCTTTTTATTGTTAATAGATTATCGCTAATATTAGGAAAGTTCTTATCTATTTTTTAAAGAGAGGACCCATTCCAGAACACTGTAATAATGATGTTTTATTATCTGCTTTTATATTTGAAACATGCATTTTTTACTAATACAGTTGATTTCTCTTGTTGCATGTAACTACTCATAATATTTCTTCCTTTCTGTATCTCACTTTTTTCCTTTTTTTTTTTTTTTTGGAGAAAATTAACTTAATCACACATACAAAAAAGATTCCTGATTCAGATATTATCAGACTTGAGAATCACGTCAAGGAGACAGCAGTGGTATCAGATATTGTCAACCTGATCCAGTTCCCAAAATATCAGGCATTTTATCAGGTCAGCAGTGCCTGACTGCATATCCCTAAAGTACAGTCACATTTCCCAGTGCAAATCCAAGTAGGGAGCTGGGTTGGTTTGAAGTAGTAGAACAAAGTTTGAGACCAGTGGCACCTTTAAGATCAACAAAGTAGCTGTGGATACAATGTATCTGAGGAAGTGTGCTTGCACATGAAAGCTCAGACCTTGAATAAAACTTTCATTTCACAATATAGTCCCAACAGCAATTAATGCGCCAACTGGGGAGACTTCTAGGGCAGGCTGAGTGCTGAGAAAACTTATATTCCCACAGCACAAGTGAATCTTTGATAGTAGAGAGGGTGGTTGCAACAAATGGGAAACAAATGTGCTTTTATTGATCTATAAACTGAACCCATGGAAAGGTCCTTATATCAAGCAAACATAGTTATCACTAGAGCATGATACATATCCATGCCAATGTTTAAGTCACAGGTTAACAAGAGTAGGTACCCTTCACATGCTTTTTCAGGTTAAGAAGGCAATGCAAATTGATAATGGAATGTGCAGTGTGTAAATGACAAGTTTTATGAGATATCAAAGCTGAGAGATGTTTCTCGATGAGATGGCTTTAGGTGGATTGGAGTTTACATTCCCATCTCATTCTCTCAGGTTCTTCTGGAACTTGGCTCCCCTTCATAAAACAAACAGCTTTTAATTAATACAGCCAGGTCATCTCCATTTCGAGCATAAGATTCTGCAGCCAAGAGAACAACAAAAATGTATGACATTGGATGGGAGCCACTTTCAAGCTCAGTCTGCAATAAACAGGGGGAGACTCATGAAACCTCGAGAAGTGGCATGCACGCTGTCTCATTTGCCAAACTCATTATAAAGAACAGCCAAATATTTTTTTTTTCACATTCAAGTTCCATTCTTTCACCGAATCAGATGTATCCTGCCAATAATGATTTGGGGCCAAATTCAGACCTGGCATTAGAGGGGAAAGTAAGCACTGTTGTTTTTGTTGGGAGTTTACACCTTCTTATATCAGGACCTAGGCTCGGCATATGAGCAGATATATATTTGCTATATTGTCTACAATGAGATCCAATGGCCTCCATAAGGTCTAGAGTAAACATAATGTCAGGGCTAAGGTATAATTTGCTATCATAAGTTGGCAGAAAATGGTGCATGCTATATTCTAATTTTCCCCTTGCTGCATATTACCTTGATGCATCTCTCTCTTCCTATGCCAGCATAGACAGGATTAGGGCTGTGCATATGGCTTCAGGCCTGAACTGGCTGGTTCATATCTCATGCTATTGCCACCTGTCAGCAAGCTAGAACTGCCAAATTCTCTTTCTGCATTCTTTGGGGGGGGGTCACAATCCTAGCCTGTTTATTTCGGCAAGGCATTTGACACAGTCCTCCATGCTGTTTTGGTTAGCAAACCAATCACATGTGAGGTAGACAACAGTAACAGATGGTATTCTTAGCTGATTGGAGAACCATAATCAAAGGCGGCTTCTCAGTGGCTGTCAGTCTGCAGGGATGTCCTGAGTGGGGTGCCACAGTCTCTGTTCTGGGCCCAGTACTCATCAACGTTTTTATCAGGGCTTTAGATAAAGGGATGGGGCAAATCCTTACCAAATTTGCAGATGCCCCAAGGCCGAGAAGGATAACGAACACCTTAGAAGACAGACTAAACTTCAAAATGATCTTGATAGTTTGGAAAACTGGGCTGAAACTACTAAAATGAGATTCAGCACCGACAAATGCAAATGCTAGGTGGAACATGCATATCACTCCCATTCTGCAGTGTCTCCATTGGCTGCCCACAGGGCTCAATTCAAAATATTGACTATCATACACAAAGCTCTTCATGGCTTTGGTCCCTCTCTCCCTATGCTCTGCCACAACAAGTTTGCTCATTGCAGCAGGGCCTTCTGCAGGTACCATTCTGCAAATGGAAAAAATCAACAACAGCCCATAAATTTGCCTTCTCTGTTGTAACCCCCACCTTATGGAATGGCCTGCCAGAGGAAGGCTCTCACTCTCCTGGCTTTCTACTAACTATGCAAAATGGAATTATTATAGGGGGCTTTTTGCACAGGTGAGTAGAGCTGTACTGCAATGAAATGGTCAGGAAGCTGCATTGGTAAAGGGATAGGGAGTGTGACCTACACCACTGTATTGTACCTAACACTGTAAGTATGCTCCAGACTATGTAGTTTCTGTACCACTTAATGTATCATGTTTGAAAGCTCATGCTTTGTTTTATCTCTGTTTGAGATTTCTGTAGTCCAAGCCCTATGTCCTGATGACTGGGCATCCTCAGGGAAGGCACATAGATGCTGTCTTCTAGGCATCAAGATCTGTAGAGCAATTCCAGGGCCAGGTGTCAAAATACAGTTCCAAGGCTCAAGCATGAGGCAGACAGCACTCACAGCTACAAATCTGAAGAGCAATCCAAGAACAAATGAAGGTACAAGCCAGGTTCAGAGACAAAGAGGACAACCCAGAACAGAGGCAGTAAGGTCAGTAGCCATGGGATGAGTTGCTTCCACAAAGCCACCACAGCTAGTAGCCGTTGACAGACTTTTCCTCCATGAATCTATTCTACCTAATCCCTTTTTAAAGCCATTTATTCCTGTAGCCAGCACTATATCTTCTGGCAGCAAATTCCACATTTTAATTACTCTCTGTGTAAAGTAGTATTTCCTTTTGTCCATCCTTCAGCCTTTCCTCATAGGACTTGTCTTGGCAGTAGTATGTGCGGAAAGGATCAAGGGGTCTTAGTAGACCATACACTGAGCATGAGTCAGCAGTGTGATGCAGTAGCTAAAAGGGCAAATGTGATTTTGGGCTGTATCAACAGAAGTATAATGTCCAGATCACATGAAGTGATGGTATTGCTTTACTCTGTTCTGAATAGACCTCACCTAGAATATTGTATTCGGCTTTGGCCACCACAGTTTAAGAAGGATATAGACAAGCTGGAATGTGTCCAGAGGAGGGCAGCAAAGATGGTGAGGGGTCTGGAGACCAAGTCCTTTGAGGAAAGGTTGAAGGAGCTGATATGTTTAGCCTGGAGAGTAGATGACTGAGCGGTGATATGATAACCATCTTCAAGTACTTGAAGGCCTGTCATATAGAGGATGGTACAGAGTTGTTTTCTGTTGCTCCAGAAGGCCAGACCAGAACCAATGGGTTGAATTTGAATCAGAAGAGTATTTGGTTAAACATTAGGAAGAACTTCCTGACAGTTAGAGCAGTTCCTCAGTGGAACAGGCTTCCTTGGGGGTGGTGGGCTCTCCTTCTTTGGAGGTTTTCAAATAGAGGCTAGATGGCCATCTGACAGCAATGCTGATTCTGTGAACTTAGGCAGATCATGAGAGGGAGATGGGTTGCATCAGTGCTTAGTTCTTGTGGCCCTTTCTTACACACCCAGGGAAATGCTGATCACCACTTTGGGGTCAGGAAGCAAATTTTCTCCAGTCCAATTTAGCTGGAGATCCTGGAGTTACAGAAGTATAGAATCATAGAATGTTAGCGTTGGAAGGGATCTTGCAGGTCATCTAGTCCAACCAGCTGCACTCTACAGGAGCATAGCCAAAAGATAGCCCTACATACCTACAACATACCCAAAAGATGGTCGTCCAGCCTCCGCTTGAAAATATCCAGAGAAGGAGCATCCACCACCTCCCGAGGCAGACCGTTCTACTGCTCAACCACTCTTACAGTTAGGAAATTTCTCCTGATATCTAGCCGGTAACGATTCCCTTGTAATTTCTACCCATTAGATCTAGCCTTCCAATCTAGAGCAAGAGAGAATAGACCTCCATCTTCTACATGACAGCCCTTCAAATACTTGCAGACTGCAATCATGTCCCCTCTAAGTCTTCTGTTTTCCAGGCCAACATACCCAACTCTTTCAGCCTTTCCTCATAAGCCTTGGATTTCAACCCTTTCACCATCCTGGTTGCCCTCCTCTGGACATGCTCAAGATTGTCAACATCCTTCCTAAAGTGTGGTGCCCAAAACTGGACACAGTACTCCAGGTGAGGCCTGACTATAGCAGACACAATGCTTCTGTTAATGCATCCTGAGATTGCATTAGCTTTATTCACAGCCACATCACACTGCAGGCTCATGTTTAGCTTGTGATCAACCAGAACACCTAGATCACTTTCACATGTGCTGCTGTCAAGCCAAGTCCCTCCCATTGGTTGGTGGTGGTTGTTTTTTTGACATCTTCTGGATGTGAAACAGCAGTCACTGGGTGTGTGGAGGGGGAGGTATTTGTGTATTTACTGCATTGTGCAGGGGGTTGGACTAGATGACCCTGGATGTCCCTTCCAAGTCTATGATTCTATGATTCTATGACCTGGTCTCCAGACCTCTCACCATCTTCGTTGCCTTCCTCTGGACATGTTCCAACTTGTTGAAATTCTTCTTGAATTGTGGTGCCGAAAGCTGAACACAATACTCTAAATAAGGTTTAATCAGAGCTGAGTAAAGTGATACCATATTTTATTGCTGCAGCCCTGGGTCTCCTGGATCCTAGTCTGACACTCTAACCTCTGTATCACACTGACAGGTTATTAAATTTTCAAATAATTTAAAGTACTGAAAATTCATGTTATTTCTTTGTCAGATTAAAAAATTGCAGTATTAAACAAACAAACAAACAAGCAAGCAAAACTAAGAAGGGTAGACTCTTTACCTAGTGTCTTGAAATTCTAGTGTATCTCTTGAAACTTCTTAGTGCCGCTTTTACCAGCTGCTGGCTTTGTTGGTGCCCCCACTGTAGCTTTGTTACAGGGAGAAGAATTTCTTTGGCCTAAACTTACTTTTTCAGATGTAGCCATTGATTCTTCTAAAAAAGGATTCCTCTTTCATTTCTCTTTGAAGAGAAATCAACACATCCTTTTGTAACTCAAACCCTTACAGTTGTTTTATGTTGCACACCATAGGGTGGTGCTGTAGCACAGGGCTGAAGCATTATTTTTTGGAGCCTTGTACATTCCGTGCGCCTTGGTGTTTAGTCATGCCGGCCACATGACCACAGAAATGTCTTCGGACAGCGCTGGCTCTTCGGCTTTGAATCGGAGATGAGCACCGCAACCCTAGAGTTGGATTCGACTGGCTTTCGAGCAAGGGAACCTTTACCTTTACATTTTTACCAACTTGTAACATGCCCCACCCCCAAGTGGCACTACAATCCTTCATCAGATGTGTACTATCTCATGAGCAATGAAAATAGTTTGTTTTATTTCTGAAATTACTGTTATATATTGAACGTTTATAAAAATGCCCATCTTTGCTACTTTTGTCTAATAATAATACTCACCCTGAGAGCCTGACAATTTTGTAACCTTTGGATCATTAAAAAGGGATTATCCTGTCAATGTCTTGATTTTTTTATTTTTTTTAAATAGATGTTTTATTGAAGAAAGAATTTTATAATTTAACACCACCACTAAAATCATTATTATAAAAAACAGAACCTCACTTAAACGTTTTATCTTCACATCTTCTTCATCTTCTTTCTTCTCCCAAAATTTTTACATGCTAATATTTATAGGATTATCAAATTATCTTAGTCATTATAATAGATTTACAATATCATCAAATTCATCTTCAACTAAATTATTCTACAAATAATTAAGCTCAGTCCTAGGAGGCCTTAAGGGTCAGAAGTGGGGGGAACCCTTCTTCCAAGGACTGATTAAACCTTGGGGGAACATACCTGGATGCTTGCCACAATCCCACCGCTCTTGTAGCACCAAAGAAAAGATTATATTACCCAAATTCTATTTGAAAGTCCTTAAATTCTAACAGTACAGAGTATATAATGAGGAAGTAGATTGATCACATACCTTACCAACAAAATAAGCTCTCTGTAGAAGGGGTGTAACAACAGCTTCAAGGATTAAAGTGCCCACTAACCAATTCACCATAAATATATTCAGGGGTCTTTTTGTAGAAAAAGAGCTGCAGGAGCTCATTAGCATATGGTATGCTAATAAGCTATTAGGCTATTAGCATATGCCACGCCCCCTGACATCACCAGAAGTGATGTCAGAAGGGGAAGCAAAAGGGGGGGCATCTTCAAAAGCCCCCCCTTCTCTTCCCCAGCTGGCCTGGGTGGGGGAGCTAAGAGAGAAGGTGTTTAAAGTTTAAACTCCTTCTCACTAGAGTTGGGCCACAGAAGGAGGAAAGAGGGAAGGAAAGAGAGAGAATAGAGAGAAGAAAAGAAGGAAGGAAAGAGGGAAAGAAAGAGAAGGAAAGGAGGGAAAGAAAAAGAGGGAAGAAGGAGGGAAACAGGGAAAGGAGGAAAAAAGAGAAGATAAGAAGGAGGGAAAGAGGAAAAGGAGGGAAAGAAAGGAGGGAATGAAAGAAATTTGGCAGCAATTCGGCCCCATTATATCCTATGGGCCATTGAAGTCAATGGCGAAAACATAGGGTATATTCTGGGGGCTAGAGGGGAGGGGGTTTGAGGGAGAGGCTCCAAACTCACAGGGTAGCTTATGGAGCCTCTCCCCAAGATACTCACCAAGTTTCAAGAACATTGGATTAGGGGGTCCAATTCTATGGGCCCCCAAACTGGTTGCCCCCATTCCCTCCATTGGTCCCTATGGTGGGAAAAAAGTAACTTGACACCTGGCATTCGTACTTATGTTGGGTCTAATTGTGCATATGATCGCAGCCTATGTTGTAACATGTTCTGAGAATTTCCAGTTTTCATTTTTTTTTTTTTTAAAAGAAAGTCTTTATCCTCTTCTGTTGAGGATATATATCATTCCCTCTATATCTCCATACTGGAAAGACCTAGAGACTGGCTTTTTTTAAAGGAAGCTGGGAATCCAGAGAACCTGTCACACAGCATATCACTATAACAATATTCAAAAGCTATTTTTAAAAAATAAAAACCACACTAGTGGCAGTGGGTAGAAAGGACAGTGTAAAGGCAAATGCCTGCCATGTGGAAAGAAAAATCTGAATTTTTCCACCCATATGGGAGCAACTCCAGCTTTACTGTCTTTCCCAAAACCTCACAAAAAGCAGGTATGAGAAAAATCAGAGAAAAGCTGGGGAGATCCCAGGAGGTACACAAATACACCACAATGCTGTGGGAAGCAGGGAAACCCTCCCCAGTTCCCAATAGCCTTGAACCTGGGGCAGATAACCCATGTGGAAATGGCCTCAGTAGTGGTGATATACTTTCATGACATACAGTGATGAAGAGCATAATATAATCACCTCAATGTAAAAGTGATTTTAAAAACAGCAAAATATTTTCAATATTTCAACAGTGAGAGAGGATTATAAAAAATGATATATTTTTTTGTAAGATGGTTTGGAATGGCCCCATTACCGCAGCCATTTGGGGAAAATGTTTTGAACAGGCATTCTTGATGCTCACATTCTATCAAAGATACAGCTTACCTGATTTCTTGGCATTTTTGAAGAAGAGAAATTGTGCAGTCAGGAACTTTGCCTGTAACCTATGTTACATTAACTGAGTGATAGAGAGGAACAAGAGTGCTGTCCCAACCCCACATGAAGGCCTGTTGAGTTGTCTGAACTTGAGGCATAGACAAATGTATTTCATGAAAGTGTTGGGAGTCAAACCATTCTGACCAGTGGCAGTGCATGACTGGTGCTGTCCAGTACAGCAGGCGCCGGAAGTTGCTCGCCCCCTCCCCACCTCCTTGGAATGAGCACAAGAGGTAGGGGAGCCAATTAGGGCCAGACATGCAAAAGCTGGTCAGTTGAAGGTGGGCTTGCCAGCCAGGTCTGGTGATGGCTGCCTCCACTCAGAAGTGGTTTCCTGACAGTGTGGGCTTGGTCCAATACATTACCTAAGTGAATGTGGAGGGGGGCCCTATCATCCAGCACATGTAGACAAGGCATAGTGCTGGCTAAATAATATCATAGGGAGGTCAGTGGTCACCAGGGGTGGAAAGATGATTCCACACCTGGGGATCCAGTTCTTGTTGCTGCATCTTTTCAGACCTGATGGAGTTCACCTGCCTACTGTGGGGACTGATATCTTCTTGACTGATCTGCAAGTTGGGTTATTCAAACTATTGGTGGGCAATATGTTGTCGAAAGCTTTCACGGCCAGAGTTCATTAGCTGCTGTAGATTTTCCAGGTTGTGTGGCCATGGTCTTGGCATTGTAGGACCTGACGTTTCACCAGTAGCTGTGACTGGCATTCTCAGAGGTATAACACAGAAAGATGGAGTACTCTCTGTGTCAAGGTGAAAAGAAAAATGGTAGGCAGGTAATTTATATCTACCCCGGAAGGTGGGGTAGAGCTGAGTCATTATCTTGTAGGAGTTCTCCAGGCTATGAACATGCTAATAGAGGAGCTTTCCTGAGGAGGTTCTTTTGTCTATGGATTGTTTCCTGAGGAGGTTTCCTGTTTCCTGAGGAGGTTCTTTTGTATGTGGAATGGCTATTGAAATTTTTTTTTGGCCCCCGAAGGGTTTTTTTATTGCATTTTCTAAATATCTACAGAAAAGGGAAAGGGTACTAACATAAACAAGTACAAGAAAGGGATGATAGGAAAGAAAATCCAAGGTGTGGTGATAGTATACAATGCTTACAAATATGGCATTAACAAAAAAGAACTTTCAGTTGTTAACCCTGAAGGTGACAGTTGAATAAATCGCTTATAGAAGCTCTAGCTCATACTGACTGTTTGGAGTATACTTGTAAAATACATCAGGCATCCTCATCATCTGGTTACAATAATTTCTGCCTATCTGGCTATTACTTTCTGCCCATCTGACTATTTAAAATTTTTTAACCAATCATTACCTGCAATCCAAAATTAATTAAGTAAAGTTATTAAATACATCCAAATTAGGCTTGAATATGCTTCTCCTAAACACTCTCCATTTACCCTCTTATTAAAAAAGAAAAAAAGACAGAAAAGAACCTAAGTAGACATCAAATAACATCCCCTTCCCCTCTTCCTTTTATGGTACTAGTCTAAGTTAATAAAATGCATTTAAATTTCATTTGAGCACTCATCATCAAACATCCATCTTTCCTGTGTAAACCCTTCCCCCTATCTTATCCAAACATCCCCCCTCAGCCAAGAGTCTTATCTCTGAAAAGGATTTTCACTGTAGACTCTTCTCCCCTCAATCTTCTTCAGATCACAGTCCATATTGTTGATATCTTCTGGAACTCCGCTATCCCCTGAACCTTTAATCCACATAGCCACCTTTCACCCAACATTTCATTAGCTTGTCCCCCCATCAAAATATATAGTAACTTTATTTTTAGGAGGAGAGTTTCCCCTCTCCCCTGCTTGTCATAGGAGAACATAGCTGCTTTGCTGCCCCAGCAATCTTTCTCAGTGGAATTTATTGTTCAGTTAAACTTTCAACTTCCTGAAGAAGACTCAGTTTCGTTTTAATTCTTTCGATGCAACAGGAGCCATTTCCAGAGGTGCCATTTCCAGTGCTAGGTGTCTGTTTATCTTCTTTTTATTGCCAGATTGCCAGGGTCCCATAAATTCATCAAATCGTTCCGCCACCTCCAATGATTCTCTAGGTCTATCCATCTTATTTCCAGTTAATTCCAAAGTATTTTATTTTTAAAAGGGGGGACTTCCCCCCCCATTCAACACTTTACAGCCACCACTCACAGAGATGTTTAGAGTCTCTTTAAGAAGAAAAAGGACACTTTCCAATGTCTAAAAAGGTTATTTTCAAATGTTTACACAGTCACTTTGTCTTTCAAGAGGGGAGATTTCCCACCCTCTGTCTACTGTGGAGGAAGGTTTTGCAGCGTTTCCAGCCAATATTCAGGAAGCACTTCAACTCTCATAAGTTTCCTCATTCAATACTTTCTCTCTTTTCTGGCATTCTCTTTGCTCCGCCTACCCTCTTATTTTTATATTGTTATATAGGGGGATAGAGTTCCCTCCCCCCCGCTTCTTTTTCTGGGGGGGTAGACTTTGCTCCACTCTGTCTCTTACTGTGGTGTTAACAGTCTTTAAAAGAGAAAGTTCTGATACTTTGTTCTAGCCATTTCTAGCTAGCCATATAGTGCATTTTCAGATACTGTTTTTAAAGTCCCAAATGTTTGCTTATCTGTTACTCAGTTTTTAGATCTCAACATTCCTCCATCACAGTCCCTTCAAGCTCCATTTATCCAGCAGTAGCTTCCTTTATCTGATCATATGGGGGGGTCTGCAATTGCCTCCCCCATGGTTGCAGGGATAAACTCTTCCCTCTAGTGCTTCATTAACTTGTACTCACACTTCTTCAGTTACTTCATCGATTCAGCCAGTCGCTTAATTAAAGCTTGATCACCACCCACTTGGTTTTCCAGTACGCAAAGCCTCAGCCAGTACTGGAACACAGCGGAAAGACCATCGGGGCAAAAGGACGCCCTCACCCCCAGGCAAAAAGCCAGGGGGGTGGCGAACCTCAGCGCCCCCGACTCAGGGCTCATTCCTCGAGCCCTGGGGGGATGTGTACAATCGCACCCCCTCTCTATCCACTGGTTTTCAGTTTGTGTCCCTGGGAGCCGGGAGAAAAGGCTGCCATCAGCCTGCCAACCCGGAAGCGCTCCCTGCTATTGAAATTCTAATCTTATCTGTAGTGCTATTGTCAGATGTAGAGCATTTTGTGTTTTTCAGGACAGCATTTTGTGTTTTTCAGAGGTGGTGGGCAGTTGGTGGGAGGAGTGTTAAGCCAAGGCTAACCCCCTTTGTGGTAGGATAAGCACAGGTTGAGGGTTGGCAAGTCCTCTGAGATACCAGCGATAAGGGGGGTCCTCAAGCCTACTGGCTTGGCAGTCTGGGTAGCTCAGCAGAGGATCTCTTCAGGGTTGGGGGGACATACGCTGCACCTTAAAGCTTAGTAGTCATTGGCCAGACTGTGCCCCTCCATCCTCTCCATGCACTTGCATGCAGGCCATGAGGAGAAAGGTTCAGAAGGTTTCAGGACCTGGCTCTGAGCCTGAGTCGTTTTGCCCTGTAATGAAGTCTGCTTTGCAGGCGGGATACAACCCATGCTTTAACATGTTAATATGGCAGTACAGATCAGTTATGTGTAAATAAAGTCCCAGTTTAACCCATTACATGTGTTGTGTCTCATTCCAGGCAACAGCTAGATGAAAGTGAAGTTTTAAATGGCCATTGCATCCAAGCTTTTTTTGTGATTTTTTTATACCAACCCATGTAGAATAGCATGCTGTGCATCTACAGCATGTCTACAGCTTTACAACTAAAGGTCACAATGTAAGAGTCAGCTGTGCCCCTGTATCTTGCGTATCAAAATCTACAACCCTGCTCTGTCACATGCAGTAACACTCATGGTGTTTCAATTGACATGAATAATCTAAGACACTGCTCTTTAACAGCCTATAGAAATCAGCATGTACTTTGAGCACACTGCCATAAGAATACTCCCAGAGATCATGCAAGCTTGGTCACAGCATGTGCCTCAGTGGTGGTTTGTAATGGGAAATGACACATCTATGTTGAAAGCTTTACATGTTCCTGTCCTTAGGCAGGAAGGAAACAACAGCTGTATGCCGTGTGAAGCTTCTTGCAGCCAGGGGAATCAGGAAGAAACTGCTTCTTTTCAGCTAGTAACATTCTTGATAAGGGGGAGGGTGGGTATAACCTTTGCCGTGCTGGACTTTACTCTGCCCCTGACAATGTCATTTAGGGACAGAGTCACCGATTGTATGGAATGAACAGCAGAGCTAGCGTGGCTAGTGGTTTTTCAGGCATTGCCAAAATATAAATGTTAGAGCCGATTGCATGTGGAAAGAAAATAACTAGTCTTGACATTTTCATGTGGAAGGATAATTTCAGCCAGCTGAATATAGAAATCAGAGTTTGAAACTTCAAAATATCCTCGTACAAGATGAATGGTATTCAAAATGAATGTACATTGTGCTTCAATGTGGTTTAGGAATGTGGTGGGGAAGCAGGGCAAAAAGACAGTCTAATAGAGGTGGTGAATAACAGGAGTATAAAAAGTAGAGCTGAAATGCATATGCAGAATATGCCAGCAGTGGGTGATAGTGAAACCCAGCACCACCAATGTGGTGAGGAAGCAGGGCAGGAAGACAGTCTAACAGAGGTGGTGAATAACAGGAGTATCCTCTGGTATATAATTCTGTTTTGGTCATGGACTCCCCCGAACATTCCAACTCGCTCCGAAATCAGTTCGCTCCCTGATCTGTCATTCAGAGGGTCTGCCTATCCACTGGCTGCTTTGCCTGAGTCCTGTCTCCAACATTCAAAACAGTTTGCTGTTCCTCTCCCCCCCCCACAGCCAGTCAGAACACAGAGGATATTTGCATATGCGGCCTCACTGGCCTTTGCCTCTTAACATTCTAAACAGTTTGCTGTTGCTTTTCTGAGGTAAAACACATTTACACTTAGTGCCTGTTGGAGGAAACCATTGTTGCCAATCTCCCAGTGAGGGTTGAAGATCACTCAGAATTACAACTGCTTTCCAGATGGCAGAGATTGATTCCCCTGGAGAAAATGGTGGACTCTGTGTCCTTATATCCTGCTGAGATGGCCCCTGTATGACAGCCAATGTGCCATAGCAGTCAGGGCTTCAGAGCACAGCAGAGGCTGCAGGTGGTAGGGGGGTGGAAAGCTGAAAAGTGAGGAGAAAATAAAGGTAGATTGATGACTGGCTGGGAAGGAGATAGGGTTGCCAACTCCAGGTGGGAAATTCCTGGAGATTTGAGGGCTGGAGCCTGGAGAGGGTGAGGTTTCAGGAAGGGTCGGATGTCAGACAGGTATAATGCCATAGACTCCACCCTCCAAACCAGCCAGTCCCTCCCAGGGAACCATTGTTGCCAATCTGCAGGTGGGGGCTGGAGATCACTCAGAATTACAACTGCTCTCCAGGAGGGAGGGGGGAGGAGATGGAAAGCTGAAGTCAGAGGGGCAGATCAAGGTAGGTTGATGGTTGGCTGTGAAGGAGATAGGGTTGCCATGCCAACTCTAGGTTGGAAAATTCCTGGAGATTTGAGGGGTGGAGCCTGGAGAGGGTGGGGTTTGAGGAGGAGTGGGACCTCAGACAGGTACAATACCATAGACTCCACACTCCAAACCAGCCATTCCCTCATGGGGAACCATTGTTGCCAATCTCCAGGTGAGGGCTGGAGATCACTCAGAATGAGTGAACGGAATAAGTTAATTGGTAGTAGCCAGCATGGGTTTATCAAGAATAAGTCATGCCAGACCAACCATATCTCCTTTTTTGACAGAGTTACTAAAATGGTTGACTCTGGCAATGTTGTGGATATAGTGTATCTAGATTTCAGGAAAGCATTTGACAAAGTTTCTCATGATATCCTTGAGGATAAGCTGGTTAAGTGTGGGCTGGATGGTGCAACCGTTGGATGGATTCATGGTTGGTTGAAAAATCATACCCAACGAGTGCTCATAAATGGCTCTGCGTCTTTGTGGAGGGAAGTCTTGAGTGGAGTGCCACACACTCTCTTGCTTCAGATTGCAAGATTAGATCTAATGGGTGGAAATTACAAGGGTGTCGTTACCAGCTAGATATCAGGAGAAATTTCCTAACTGTAAGAGTGGTTGAGCAGTGGAACAGTCTGCCTCAGGAGGTGATGGATGCTCCTTCCCTGGACATTTTCAAGTGGAGGCTGGATAACCATCTTTTGGGTATGTTGTAGTTATGTAGGGCTATCTTTTGGTTATGCTCCTGCAGAGTGCAGAGGGTTGGACTAGATGACCTGCAAGGTCCCTTCCAACTCTAACATTCTATGATTCTATGAATTACAACTGTTCTTCAGGTAGCAGAGAACAGTTCCTCTGGAGAAAATGGTGGACTCTGTGTCATTATACCCTGCTGAGGTCGCCACAGCAAATTGACACTGAGTGCCCAGGACTGGGGCACCCACCCAGAGCCTCTTTCTAGAGCTCATTGTATTTGTTTCCACAATGGGCCTTATTCCTAGTTAAAAGTAGAGCTTAAATGCATATGCAGAATATGCCAGCAGTGAGTGATAGTGAAACCCAGTGTTATCCAATGTGAACTGTGGCCCTTTAATCAAGCCCCAGAATCCTGGCCAACTCCTGCCAACCTAGCAGTTCGAAAGCAAGAACTTGCAAGTAGATAAATAGGTACCACTTTGGTGGGAAGGTAACAGTGTTCCATGCACCTTGGTGTTTAGTCATGCTGGCCACATGACCACAGAAACGTCTTTGGGCAGCGCTGGCTCTTTGGCTTTGAAACAAAGATGAGCACCGCAACCCTAGAGTCAGATTCGACTGACTTTCAAGCAAGGGAACCTTTACCTTTACCTATAGATAGGAACTCTCAGTCTGGGGCAGGTGATGCACTCTATTCTTGGTGCTGGGGGGGGCAGTAGTGGGAAGGCTTCTAGTGTCCTGGCCCCACTGCTGGACCTCCTGGTGGCACCTGGTATTTTTGGCCACTGTGTGACAGAGTGTTGGACTAGATGGGCCATTGGCCTGATTCAACATTGGCTTCTTTTATGTTCTTATGTAATCCCCTCCATAACACACGAGGATTTCATGGCAGCCATGCAGAGGTGGATGTGGGAACTATTCTCTGAAGGCAGAAAGACTGATAACTGCTGCAATATAGCACTACATTTCAGCTTTTGAGACAGTTCAAGACAGTGTAACTCTGGATGTCAATGAACACATACTGCAAAATATCAATCATCAGACAGCAAACATCAGCATGAAATATTATTGGGTATCAAGTACAGAATTTTACATATTTGGGGATAGTTGGAGAAAACTGAAGCAAATCAGGGACACCCAGATGGTAATCAACATGTGCACTTGTACCAAATGGGCATTCCTGTCAAACAATCATCCTTATAAGGTCTCAGATTTCCCCTCCTGATGAATATTCAGTTCCCCATCTGATAACTGGGTAGCCTTTAGGTAGTCTGCCACTTTTCTTATGTGGTAAATAATTTTTTATTATAATGCTGTTGTCCCACCTTGTTACTGTTTGATACTTTGTTGGCTTACACCCCAAATAAGGAAATGTGATTGAGAAGAGTCTGTACCTCTATAAATTCCCTCTCAGAAACAGGCACCTAGGCACTTTGAAACAGAAATCAAATTTATTGGAATAGGCAGGGATTGGAAAATTATATTTATAAATGGTCTTTGGGTAGGTTTGGTAAAGAAAGGTTCAAATATATATCCTAAACTGCTTTTATACAACACTAGAGAAGTTTAGTGAATTATTTTCCCTGGTTTATTTTGGCTTGATGCTGTTAGAGATGTTTCACTGCTTTTACTGTGATACAGAGTTTATTAGGGTTCCTTATACCTTGTTTTGAACTTGTTACTGGATGGTCACACAGACTTGAGATTTTAGTATGCTTCAACCCTATGTTTTTTTTAAGACTGGATTCCCCCCCACCCCATCTGCCCCCTCGTCCTCTCGCCAGATTATTATTCTCTTCTCTTTAAAAGTGACAACTTCTTTTGACTTGCTTGAGGGACCTCTGTGCCTCCTCAAAACATTTGGTCAAATCCCTATCTTCCAGAAAAACAGTCTGTGTAAACTGATTAATCAGCTTTCATTTTGAGAATGTCTAATTCTCCACTCAGGTAGTGTTTCTGTTTTCCACACAAGGAGATTTCTCTATACTCCTTGAATAGGTGAGGTACTGACATTTCTTTACCAGACTCGCTGTCCCCACCCTAAGTCTGTTATTTGCAGCATCCACAACACATTTGCTCTGCTCCAGACAGGGCTTATCAGACCCTTTTTCTCTTCAGAGTCTCTTCCTATAAGTTTTCTGTTAATTCTCCTCCCTAACTCCCACTCCAACTGATCCACCAACTCCTTCCCACTTGATTTTTTTTAACAGCTCAGTGTTCCACTCCACAGTAAGCTGCCTCCATCCAATCACAATGAGCTCTGTGAGCTGTCAATCATTTTTCAGCTAGCTCACCCTTTTCCCAGCAACATTGTCTAAAAGCCTGCAATTGCTTCCTGTCCATCACAGCACTCATCAAAGAGAATGTTTGGGGAGAAGTTCTAGATGAAAAGTGCTTTTCTTTCCTTGCCTAAAGGCAGGAAGAAGGTCTGGTGGTTAAGGTTTCTCCTGTCACTGAACACGACAATGGAAGAAGTTGCAGGATATAACTACTGCATGCACTGGAACTTAAAGGCCATTTGCTAGCCACAATTTTTGCACATCATGATGTGCGGAAATTTAACTGCTGAAGTGCTTCCTTGGTGTCAATCAGACTACCCTGTAACACACATAAAACTAGGGAAGCTACAATCTTTGCATTAAAGATACCATTTTCTATACCCAAGATCACTCATGACCCAACTTTCACCTATCCCATTGGACTCAAGCAGCTGCCAAATAGCTTTTCAACTGCACAGCAGCTGTGCTGGTGGAGTTTCATTTTCTTGTTCCTTGTGGCCACATTTTCATTTGCATAGTAGGTGAAACTGATTCTCCCCTAGGGTAAAGTCATGGGAAACTGCTATGATGCTCTGTATGCAGTAAGAAAGTTTTTTAAACAACTTCCCCACTGATTATTTATAACCACTGGATGATTGATCGATTTTCTCACATTTATTTGAATGATTGGCTGCTGAATGGCATGCACCAAGAGCATGTGTGGGGACACTAGGACTTCTTCAGGCTATATGAGGAGGCACATGCATGAAATGAAGCCAGTTGTTCTGTGCTGTATTGTTTGAATAAATGGAAAGTAACGTGAAAAGCTGAACTGCTCAATGAAAAAATGGCTTCCTACTTGTGATCAGGGAGCGGAACATCAGCTGAACTATTGGGTGTTCGGACATCTCTGCTTAAAACAACAAAAGTTCTGTTCCTGCAAGGGCAGAAAGTGTTGCCTCAGTGCTTAGTTCTTGTGGCCCTTTTTTACATGCCCAGGGAAATGCTGATTGCCAGGAAGCAATCCTGGAGCTTTTTTGTCATCTTCTGGGTGTGGAACGGTGGTCACTGTGGGTGAGGAGGGGGAGGTATTTGTGAATTTCCTGCATTGTGCAGGGGGTTGGACTAGATGACCCTGAAGATCCCTTCCAACTCTATGATTCTAAGTCCAAACAGTTTTGAATCCAATTAAAAGTTCCTTTCATCCATTACATATAATAGTAAAGTTGCTGGGTTGGATCCAGAGCTCTGTGGGCAGAGCTGAGTTCCTGGAGTAGATCTTTGCCTACCCTCCCTCCCAACTACACTTCCCCCATGACTACAGATCAGAAGACAGAAATAGTTGTAAGGCAGCATGGGGGGAGGCTCAGTGAGAAGGACAGTATTGGTGGAAATGACCTCCTTCTTTCATGATCTTTTGGGGATGAAATGATATATAGGGATGGGCACAAACTGGCTCACAAAATAAAGTTCTTGACAAATTTTGTCTGGTTCGTGGTTCACAAACTGAAATTCATGGCAGTTCAATCAGCATGAACTTTCTGGGTTTTTTAAATTAATTTTTCAAACAAAAGAACAAACTGGAATAAACTTTCCACAAACTTTCCAGCTGTTTGTGGCAGTTCATGGTGGTTCATGAATGGATACATTTCCAGACAGTCTTTGATCAATCTAAATGTTTACAAAACATTAAAGCAATGGGGGCCAGAACATAGAGGGCATGTAAAAGAGCATCCGGGGGAGGTACTCTGTGACTTTGATGTCTCTAGCTTGCACAGGATATGTTCTATACACTCCTGAACCTCCTGATTGTGTGTCTGTCAAAATGACCGCCTGTGATCATCAATGACTCCCAATGACAGGCAGCCATTTTGACAGGCACACATTCAGGAGGTTCAGGAGTGTATAGAACAGATCCTGTGCAAGCTAGAGACACCAAACTCACAGGGGATCTCTGGATGACTCTCTCTACATGCCCTTCAAGTTTGGTGAGAATTGGATTTATGAGGTCTGAGTTAGGGATGTGAATTTGGTTCGGACAAACAAAAAAACCTGAATAATGCCAATTCGGCCAAATCCAAATTGGGACAAAAAATTTTTGCACATCCCTACTCTGAGTTACACCCCCCAAAGAAGGTGCCCCCAGGTTTTGCTGGGCTTTTGAAAATGTCCTCCACACCTTCAGTTTATACTGCAGAAATTCTCTGGTTTGAACTTAGTCCTGTTGGGTTTATGCTGCCACAGTGGCACAATGAAGGATGGGGGCACATTTTTAGAGTCCCTAACTCAGACTCCATAAATCCAATCCTCACCAAACTTGGTGGGCAGGTAGAGAAGAGTTATCCAGAAATTCCCTGTGAGTTTGGTGACTCTACCATGCCAGAGAGCCATTCTACCAGGTCACAAAACTCACAAACTGAACCACTTCATTTGGCCTCTAAAAGTTTGTGATGGTTCATGGTTTGTGAACCAGGCACTCCATGAACTGAACTGCATTTTCTTGGTTCATGCCCATCCCTAATGATGTATGTATGGCTTCTATTGATTTTTTATTTCTACTGCATACTCCCAAGCCACACTTCATGCTATTCCTGATGGTGCTGTGACATGCAGGATTTAGAACAGGTTTTCATGGACACAAGAGTCTCCACTAGAAAGGAAAAAGTCAGTTATTACTTCCATCAGTTCTACTCCACTTGCAGTTCTCCAAATGTAAGCCACTGAAATCAGAAATCATTGTTTACCAAAACTCTAGTTTATATGTTCAGCAAATTCAAATGGCAAGGTTTGTCCAAAAGTCTTTATTTTCAGCTGGCAGGCAGTGCATCGATTTTTGAATCCACCACCTATCACTGTTCTCTTTGACATGGTTGTTTTCTTAGGTAATCAAGAGTTTTCCTCAAGAGAACATCAAAACAGCCAAGCTCTACCTGCATGACAAGAAAATCTTAAAAATGAGATCCAGTTGAAGGTATAAGTGAACTCTTTTTTTAAAAAACAACAACAACAACTCTACTTGATTTTTCATATTTCCCAGACTAATCAGGAAGATAACTTAAAAGAGCATCTCCCCTGTTTTCAATACCTCAACAGACAAAGAAGGAGATAGCTACAAGAAAGCATTGCATACATGGTCTACATTAAAATGTGGTGGAACATGGGCTATGATTAGTATTGCCATAAAATTTTAACAGCCTCTGACATTTCTCCTTGCTGACAGCCTCCCCATTTACAGATACTGGGTGCTGATTGGCTTTTCATGTTTTTGTTTTTTTAAAAAAATCTAATCAGCAAACTTGGCTGATTTTTATTTTATGTTATAATGGCACCTTTGAAGTACTCTGCAGCTTTTGTTTATGCTTACAAAGTGTTATTTGCATAGAACGTCACTCACATCGGTTCTTATTTCAGTTCTCCTTTTGTTTTGCACTTGCTTTTAAACAATATGCAAATATTTGTGGCCTAAAATACCCCCGGTTTCCCCACCCCCTTTATTTTATAAAGGATATCAACAAACTGGAGCAAAAAGACATTCATTCATATTTATATGGTACTTCACATACAATGTTTGAGTGCAAAACTACATCTTCTACCTGGAAGCTATGGGTGGAAATGGTTATTCTGTAATTCCCTGCGTAACTTGTTCCATCATGAACAGTTCATGTAGCTAGGACATATTTCTTGATATAAGGCACAAACACAGCTCTGGAAATGTGTTTGGGGGAAAAGTGGTGGAGGTAGGGTTGCCACCTGCAGTTTGGGAAATTCCTGGAGATCATTTGGAGGTAGTGCCTAGGGAGGGCAGAGTTCTGGGAGAGCTCAGCAGGGATGTGATGCCATAGAGTCCACCCTCTGAAGCTGCCATCTCCTCTAGAGGAGCTGATCTCTGTAGTCCAGAGATTAGTTGAACTTCCATAAGAACTCCAGACCCCATCTTGAGGCTGGTAATCCTAGGCTAGGGTGGGGGAGTTGCAGGGGAAAAGCTATGAGTGGGGTGAAGTTGGACCCCATATATTTTACACTGTGGGGAGGAGAATATCTGCAGAGATGATGTATAGTTGGAGGGTCCACAAGGAAATGAATATGTACCTTCCCATCCATTGTTGCAAAGCATGGGGTAGATTTGGGTTACAGGCTGTAGCATATTAAAATGTATAATAATGCTGTAATGATATAACCAATATAAAATACAAAATATTGTACATATGATGATATAAACAATATAAAAAATATAAAATATTGTTCAAGACTCAGTATTGCTTTACGTTTCTTAGGGATACTAGTCTTGTCTGAATGACAGATGTGGGTACAAGGCAATACACATTAGGCACTGACCCATGCATATTCTCCGTATATGTGAACACAGAGATGTGCATACAAGATGGATATTTACAGGCTCCATGCCATCGTTTCCCCAATATTCCTATCCATGTATGTTTATTTATACATATATAGGCCTTACAATCATGGTCTGAATGAGCATGGAGACAGGGCGGCCAATATAATTGATCCTGGATGAGGGAAAGAACAGCATACTTGTTCCCCCCATACACTTGCTTCTGCGTACTAGTCTACTGATCTGAATTCAGATGATCAAAATATGGTTTTCTTTAATCATGAAACATTTAAAAGGAGACATCATTCCTGCCTAATTTGCAACAATTAAGATCCCAAAAGACAGAATGCAGTAGGGTGATCAGGTGGGAACACAATTTGGAGAAGAAGGGGTAGACCTTGTTGTAAAGGTCCTCACACATCCCTTAATTTTTCTTCCAGCTGAAATTGAAATGAACAGACAGCATTGTCATCAGACACATTGCAGGCTCAACGTGGTATCCTAGACAGTGTCACACCTTTCTAAATCAATTGAAGACAATGGGTTTAGAAGGGTGTAGCTCTGTGTAGGATGGTACTGTTAGTCTTCATGGACAGAATATGAAATCTTTTAGAGGTTTTATGACCCACGGCTATGCAGACCCACTGATTTCCATCTGGGCTTACTTTCTATTTAAAAAAAAAAAATCAGAAAAATCCCTCTACGGGAATCAACATGCCTGAATTTTTATGATCACCACCAAAATGTTCACCAACAGGTTTTTGGATGAGAAATGGCTGCACGAAAGGCCAGCCGAGTCACATATGGCCTTACAGTATGTCCATAATACAAGATCCCCAACATAGCCGGGACTTCCAAATGCTTTTTAAAGTTAATGGCCTATGTGCTAATAGCTGCTGGCCCTGGAACCTCAGCTAGCAGCTGGTGCCACTAATTGGTAGCCCTAAGGAAGCATGTTATGTGCAGCAGCCAGGCAACAGATTCTGGGAACAACTGAAAAAAGATTAGCGTTGCAACATTGCTAATTCCATCATTTGCTGTAATCTTTAATCAAGATGAAAAGTCAAGGAATCACAAGGGGCTAACAAACGATGGCTTTGCTTGAGTACTGGAGCTCAGTTTGTTCAAACCTGTAGTTGTTTCCTTCACCTTGAAACAGTTGGGTCTGTAACATCTTCTAACACTGCCTCGTAACAGATGCTGTTCTCCCCACAGTGTCTGCTGGACTATACTGAAAATAATATCATAGAAGAATGTTGTCTCCCTCTTGACCTTTTGGGGGGGACACTTGCTTTGTTATACAAGAGGTCAGTGTCAAGCTATATTAAAAAATAGTGAAAGAACACTAACTGAGCTAAGCAAAACCAAAATGAATGCCTTAATACAGGTTGTAGTGTTCACCAGAGAGTTGCAATATAATACAGCTTCTCTCCGGTCCCTTTCTTGATCTCTGTCCTTTGCAGTATATTTGGAGAATGAAAAAGCATAGCCTTCTGGTGCACAGGCACAGCAGAGTGTGTGCTTATTGATTAGATGGAAAACTAAATGAGATTGTTGGATAACTGGAGTTCTGAGTGGTTCACTAAGGCCAACTATCCTGTAGACACTGGGAAATCACAAATGAATCTGTTTCCCACCCAATATGATTTTACAAATAATACGTGCTCATTCACTTTTAGAAGGACCTGTTTATTTTCTTGGGGCTGGCGTGTTAGGATGTGGTCGCTGATCAGCCTAAGGCATAACAGTAGTCTTATTACAATCCCCTTTCTGATATAAGAATTGCCCATGCCTCCCTCCCTGGTTCTGAGTCTGTTGTCTAGATTTTGACAATGCTACTGGCCTTTTCTGGAGGGAAGGTGGCATGGAATAGCCTTATCTCATCAGATCTTGGAAGCTAAATAGGGTTGGTACTTGGAAGGGAGACCTCCAAAGAAGACTACAGAGAAAGGCAGTGGCATACTATCTCTGCTTCTCACTTGCCCTTTGCTGGGGTTGCTGTAAGTTGGCTGTGACTTGACGACACTTTAGACCCACACAAATGAAAACACTTTTTGCTTGGAAGATTGCTTGTCCTTGACTCACTTATTGAGTCGAAGTCTTGGGCAAACCATGAAATTATCTGTAGTCAGGGGAGCTAATTTATGGACAGTGGTAATTAGTGAACTCATAATATCCCAAACAAGAGCATCTTCCTTCCTTCCTTCCTTCCTTCCTTCCTTCCTTCCTTCCTTCCTTCCTTCCTTCCTTCCTTCCTTCCTTCCTTCCTTCCTTCCTTCCTTCCTTCCCTCCTCTCTCTCTCTCTCTCTCTCTCTCTCTCTTTCTTTCTTTCTTTCTTTCTTTCTTTCTTTCTTTCTTTCTTTCTTTCTTTCTTTCTTTCTTTCTTTCTTTCTTTCTTTCTTTCTTTCTTTCTTTCTTTCTCATGGTTATAAATATAATTGCAGGTATTTTCCCCTAAAAGCACACCAAAATGAGTAGATTTGAAGGAAATTCAACTAATTCCCATTGTTCACCATTCATGTTTTCTGATCTTTCTCCACATACTCCATTATCTTCACCTGCCAATTTTTCATGAACTGTATCTTCCCTTCTGAAATTTCCTCATTGTGCGTGTAGCTGATACTCTCTCAATGAGTTGTTATCACTTCTGCTGTTGTTGATTTCAGATTACATCTAATAAACACAGTTGAT
Organism: Gekko gecko; assembly: GCA_029375565.1. Lineage (NCBI taxonomy): Eukaryota > Metazoa > Chordata > Lepidosauria > Squamata > Gekkonidae > Gekko > Gekko gecko. Next base: position 146,172,502 of record JAPDNY010000006.1, read on the forward strand.
TCTGCAGATCAAAACATCAAATGATGGAAGAATTGTATATTTCCTCCATACCCTGGACTCAATAAATATATTAAACCAGGGTATATTAACATGTAACACACCTTGTAAACTGACTGATTTAATTGACAATTCAGTGTGGGTCACCCAAACAGAAAGCTCTTGGCTATCAGCCAGTTTGGTGTAGGGTTAAGTGTGTGGACTCTAATCTGGGAGAACTGGGTTTGATTCCCAACTCCTCCCCTTGCACCTCCTGATGTGACCTTGGGTCAGTCACAAGCTATGGCACAGCTGTTCCTGAAAGAGCAGTTTGTGTTAGAGTTCTCTCAGCCCCACCTACCTCCCAGGGTGTCTGTTGTGGGGAGGGGAAGGGAAAGGAGTTTGTAAGCCGCTCTGAGACTCCAAGTGAAGGGCGGGGTATAAATCCAATCTCTTCTTCTTATCATCAAATGGATAACCCCACTGTAGCCCAAACAGGAGAAAAGGTTATTTCTTACTGCCTGCAATAATGGGGTCAAAAAGAAAGGGGGGGGAGAGCTCAAACCTGAAAAGAACTCAAATAACCAAAAAGGGTTAAGTAAGTAAACTTCAAACTACACACAATTTAAAAAACCATTAAGATGAGTTTTAATTATCCATAAATTATAATAACATAATAATCAATAGACCTCACATACTATAAAAATTGCTTTGCTATACATATGCAGTTGGTTAAGACTATAATAAAGCAACAGAAGACCAAACACATTTCAGTTGACTGCCTTCTTCAGTGGTGCAATAAATATTATCAAGCTAAATAGCTTCTGATAAATATAAGAATCATCAGGTAATCACCACATAAAAATATATCTAACTATCTCATATATCAGAAATTCTCCTCATGTTAAGAAAAAATATTGTAAACGTGTAATTGAGCTGGAAGTGAGGAAAATTCTTACAATCTATATTCGTAACAAGGCTTCTTTGAAGTTCTATCACCAATATATGAGATGTAGGCACATAACCCTATCAAAAAATAGGTAAGGTAATATTTGTATGAGCATCCAACAGTATTCAAGACCAACTGGAAGAATTCTGAATAATTAAAACTCATGTACAGTTTTTTTAAAAAACAGTATGTAGATTGAGGTTTGCTTACTTAACCCATTGTCATCTTGCCTGCATGCCAAGCACCCCAAAGATTTGCCAAGAGGGGCCTGACCTCAGCATGATGCTTTTCATAACCAGAGAGGACCTCCGCAAGTTCTTCTATCCAATCAGCAATGAGAGATCTCCTTCCACAACTCTTGTTCATCACTAAAAGACTTTGGGTGTGTGCCAGTAATACGACCTAACAGCAGTCAGCCAAATTAAATCATTTCCTCCCATTTCCAGCATTGTGGAGCACATGAAAGGTATAAATGCCAGTCTTGGATAGCACTAAAAAATTCCTGGGTGGCCCCTCAGTGACCAGCTAATTGCACTTTTTTTAAAGGGAAGGGTAGATGGGTTAATGCTAGGTTTGCCAATACCTCCAGTGGAAGTGGGGGTCCCCTGCCACCAGGCCTGCCTCCCCCAGCCACCAATCAACTGGACAGAAGGAGGGGACTTACCATGAGAAAGAGGAAGGCTCAGGCCACGTTGCCTGTGTTGCACAGGAAGTGATGTCATCACAGCAGTGACATCCCGGAGACACTCTGGTATTGGGGAAAAACTCTATAGTAGAAAAAACTCCATAGTTTTTGCCTGAATAGCAGAGTGTTACAGTGGTGTCGCAGAGTGATGATGTCACTTCCTGTGCAATGCTAGCAACATGGCCTGGGCCTTTTGCTTTCTCATGGTAAGTTGCTCCACATCCCCTGCAAGTTGCCAGGACAGACCTGGCAACCCTAGTTAATGCAGCAGAAACTGCCTGAAGGCTAGAGGAAGCCTGAATGCTTGTCCAACACACACACACTGGCTGCAGCACACAAGATGCTTGACTGTGTCCCTCCAGCAGAGCCTTGTACTCTATTTGTAAAGCTGGGTGGAAACAAAAGCACCCCCCACCAAATACAGAAACACTAACCATGGTGGTAAGACAGTGTTTTCCCAATTCCTCCAGTTTGCAGTGAACATGCAATTGTTCATTTGTATAGACTGTAGAAACTTGAGCAAAATTAATTGCTGTTGATGTTTGCCTAAAGTAAAATCTAATGCAAAATGTGGAAGGTGGTGTTCAGGTACTTCTCCAGGCATTTCTATAAGAGAAGGGGGATTTCTCTGGGGTTTTTTTAAAATCTGATTTCCAGTTGAGTACAAGTGCCCCAAAACTCTCCTGTCCTTGCAGTGCCTTCATTCAGCAACTGAAAGACCTTGAAAGGATGACTAACCAAGTGGCTGCAAAAACATAGCAGGTTGGACTAAACTAATAATTAACACCAAACTACAACTAAGGGTTGGAGGCCTTTGATTGAATCACCACATGTATTTCATGTTAAAAAGGAGATGCAAAGGACCTACCTAGTTCTGGAATTCAGCACAGCAAGATGGAAGATTTCCATTTTTCTACCCGCGGTTGTTTTCCTGAGAGAAATGAGCTCCCTGAAGCTCTTTTTAGCCCTCTGGATGCTTTTAAAGTACTATACATCAGTTTGGTGTAGTGGTTAGGAGCACGGACTATAATCTGGGAGAACTGGGTTTGATTCTCCACTTCTCCACGTGCTGCTAGCTGGGTGACCTTAGGCAAGCCACACTCCTCTGAGAGCAGTTCTCCAAGAGCTCTCTCAGCTTGACCTACTTTACAGGGTGTCTGTTGTGGGGAGAGAAAGGGAAGGAGATTGTAAACTGCTCTGAGACTCTGAGTGAAGGACAGGGTATAAATCCAATCTCCTCCTCCTCTTCCTCTTCCCCTTCTCCTTCTACTGGTGAGCCAGTCAGGAGATCTCCCATGTAAAGTGTAATTTTAGCTGCTCAGATCCATGCGGGGTGTCATACATATGTGGAAGTAGAATGAGAACTCATATATGCATGCCAGTGTAGTGCAGTGATCCACTGCCAGCCAGCCTAAAATAAAACACTTTAGGATAAACATTACCGTTTGATTTTGCTGAATGTATAAACTAGCATTTTGGTAAACAATGATTTCTAATTTCAGTGGCATACACTGGGAGAACTGCAACTGGAGTGGAACTCATGGAGGTAATAATGTAGTTCTCCTTTTCCAGTGAAGCCACTTGTGTCCCTGGAAACCTGTTCTAAATCCTGAAGGTCAGGGCACCCTCACAGACATTCCCTTCCCGTGCTGCTTCCTCCCCTGCTACGTTACAGGGCCTCTGCTCTGCCCTAAGCTGGGCCACGAGTGCTGCCAGCCTGATCTGTGAGATTCCCTGTGGACATGGCTCAGCAGTAGAGCCTCCTCTCAGTGCTGACAGGGAGCATGTAGGGTTGTCACTTGGAGATCTCCCGGTATTGCAACTGATCTCCAGACAACCAAAATCAGTTCCTCTGGAGAAAATGGCTGCTTAGGAGGATTGACTGTATGGCATCATACCCTGCTGAGATCCCTTCCCTGCCCCATCCTCCCCAGGCTACCCCCCCGAAAATCTCCAGGTATTTCCCTACCCAGATATGGCAATCCTAGGAGCATCCCAGGCCAACTTCTCTGTGCTGTACTCTGCCCAGCCCTTCCCTGCCTGCTCTTGGGGCTTCTCTTGGGGCCTTGCCATAGTTGATTCAGCCATTGGTGAAGCCTCCACTGCCTGCCTGGGAGCCTTCACCAACTCAGGTAAGTTTGGGGGTGGGGACCTCGATCCCAAACAAAGTTAGGCTTCTGTGTAGTTCTAGGTCATGGATCCCTAAATAAAGGGAACTGTGAAAAACTGTACTATCAAAGTTGATTGGCCAGTTTGCTATGTTTTAACTTTAGAGAAGTGCATGTCTAATGGGTTAATACCACAAAAATAAATTTAAGACTGTTATTATTCCAAAATGGCAAAGAAGGGAAGTTAACAAAAGTTGTGCAGGATCTGCACACCATCAATAGGTTAGGAAAGATTTCCTTTGTTGCTTGGCCCAGCCAAGCTGGACCACCACAGTCTGCAGATTTCCAACTGTTCTGCTCTTGAAGATGAGCAGGGGAGAGAAACCCCACCACCCAATCACCCCTGGACTTTGATCTTAGTATTTGGGATTCTATCCTTATTCACAAATAATTGCAACTCCTTTCTGTGAAGTCTTCTGTATATATTTTGGAAAGTCTTACAGACTTAGAGATCTATCCCAAGTTCTTATGAAGTCCTGTCTACACTGTGAGCCATGTAGCAGAAGTATTTAGGAAAATCCAGATCACATTGTTGAGAAATTCTTGGAATCTATTAGAGAGTTAACTGAACTCCTTTTGAAGGCCTACCCAGGATCTTTAACAAATACTTATTTTATCGCTCTTCTCCATTAGTCAAATTTGCTCTCTCTTGGGATGCTCACAAAATCCTCTACTGCTGAATTTCTTTCCCAGATGTGATCTGTCCACCTACCAGCAGGACACACTAAAACGGACTCAACTGTTTCTTTTTTCACTCCCCTCACTTTGCACCTACAAAATAAAGAAGTAAAATAATATATATTCAAATATATCTTCATATGCATACTTTGAGACAAAGCACCACAACAAATTCTTAAGGGAGGAACATAAAACCATGAGAAAGGAATTATTATGTTCAGACAATCAAATGATGATAGAAAAATGCCCAGGGAATTCACTCATCACTGCTTCCCTCTCTTTCTTTTCTGTTCTCTAGACATATGTCTTGACATCAGTGGAATAAACATGACAATGGTTCTGGTTCAGTGACACACAGTGTCAGATTCCCAGATAAGGTCTTTCTGTGTGCCTCCTTGTTTCCCTATTGTATTTGTAATTCCTCGACTTTTGATTAACACTTCTCGTTCCACTGATGCTCTCCTTTCTTATTGACTTTCCCTCCTGTCTTTGATATTTTCTAAATGGCAATACCTAAGATGAAGCGAAACACATTTTTCATCATCTTGATTGCTGTATTAGCATTAGGTATCATTAGCTGGCTTCTTGCTTTGCTTGGTAGGACTGTATTGAGATTTAGAACATCGTTTATTAAACATGCAAACGGATATTTTGTGCAGTGGCTGCCACATCTTGCAATATGTTTTATTAACGCCACACTGCTCTGAGTCATTTGTCACTGTCAGTATTACTACTGTTGCTAACATTTCTTAGGACCATATTAGTGAACAAAATAGCAGAGGATATTGCATGTTTCCCCAAGGATTTGGTGTAATCTCTGAATGGCGAGAGGCTGGAACAACGGCAACACTATGCAAAGATGGAAGTGCCTTTCAGATATGGTTATGTTGCCTCCTCCTATAGTATTCTTATTAAGCCAGTCCTTCAGAATAATAAAATAAGGGTTTTGTATAGTCAGGGAAACCCATATTCTTGTAGCCAGAATTAATTATGCCATTTGAGTAATTTGTTATAGAATGGTTGATCTTGCAGATTTTATGCCCTTTCCAAGCTTCAAAGATTTTGGAATGTTTCAGAAAGTAATTACAGAGGAGAAAGAAAGAAGGAGAGACTGGGAAAGAAAGTTTTGATGGACTATCCATAGCAGAAGAAGATGGACTATTCATAGAAGAAGAAGATAAAACATAAGAAGGGGGGAAAGACCTGTGCTGTATGAATACCTCACCAGCCATTTTTAAATTCTGCTGAATACTACCTCTGTTTCCATTGTGTTCATATATGGTCTAGAAAAATGCTGTTAAACAGATGAAAACTGAGATTCCCTTGATATCAAATTCTGAACCAGACTTCCTGCTTTGTGAACCCACTGCCAGAAGAAATACATGTTGTAGAAACTGAGACGGTTCTCACCATAGCCCTATCTACCCATCTCTTTTGATTTATCATGGTTCATCATTTTGTCATTCATAGTCTGCTACAGTATATTTAACAGCATTTAATTGCTCCATGTGGACCTCTGAGATCTCCTCTCCCCCATTCCTCTCACATGAGCCCAGTTGCCCTGGAATATCATTTACAATAGAGTTGTTAAACATTTTTAAAATATAAGAACTAACAGCACAGTTGGGGGGGCACACAGGGCACTGACCAGCCCCTACAATGTTGTTTCTGGGAGATACATTAAAACAACCTGGAGATATGCTATCATTGCACCATCATGGCTCCCACTAGAGCATTGCCAGTGCAACCCTCTGTGCCAGTAAAGGAAGTGGGCCCTGGGCATGGCAGGAGTTAATTGGTTCACTAAACTGCTCCAACCTGGGAGCACCCCAGCAATGGCATGGAGTTATACTTTCAAAATCTGTGGCATAGCCTATAGATGCCCATGGAGGCCACAACCCTAGTGTCCCAAGACCCACAGGAGGCTGATGAGCACTGCATCCATTGGTTCCTGGGTGAACTCACACACCCCTGCCTATGCTGCCACTGGGTGGGCAATATGAACCCTAGTCTATGCGTGGCCAGGCCAGTTGTCAAGTCACGTGGTATGGTGATATGTTGGTTAGCTTTGGAACTGTGGGATGGAGCATCTTGCACTATGGTGGCAAGTCACACAAACTTGGGCAATGGGCACACCTTGCAGGAGCCCAACTCACTGATAGGGCAGATAGAAGAAGAAAAGAAAGAGGAGATTGGATTTATACCCCACCCTTCACTGCCCAAAGGCGTCTCAGAGTGGCTTACAAACTCCTTTCCCTTCCCCTCCCCACAACAGACACCCTGTGAGGTAGATGGGGCTGAGAGAACTTCTGACAGAAACTGTCCTTGAGAGAACAGCTGTGCCAGAGCTTGTGACTGACCCAAGGTCACGTCAGCAGGTGCGAGTGGAGGAGTGGGGAATCAAACCCAGTTCTCCCAGATAAGAGTCCGCGCACTTAACCACTACACCAAACTGGGGAAGCAGCTGCAGAAGGCCAGCAGAACCTTGTAGACATGGTTCTTCCCACAGAAGGTGCCCTTTGTGACTGCATGCTGGCCCAGAGCATCCATGGTAGCTTATTAAATTTACAGAACATACTAAATTGGTAAGGGTAGCAAATATGGTAGAAGACAGGATACAGGATGATCTTGACAGGCTGCAAAACTGGGCTAAAACAAATAAGATGAATTTCAGTGGGGATAAATGTAAAGTTCTGCATTTAAGTGGGAAAAATCAAATGAATCATTTTAGGATGGGAGAGACTTGTCTTGGCAGTAGTATGTGCAAAAAGGGTCTCATGGCCTTAGTAGACCATACACTGAGTCAGCAGTATGATGCAGTAGCTAAAAATGCAAATGTGATTTTGGGCTGCATCAACAGAAGTATAGAAGTAACAGAAGCGATGCTATTGCTTTACTCTACTCTGGTTAGACCTCACCTGGAGTACTGTGTTCAGTTTTGGGCACCACAGTTTAAGAAGGATATAGACAAGCTGGAACATGTCCAGAGGAAGGCAACGAAGATCGTGAGGGGTCTGCAGACCAAGTCCTATAAGGAAAGGTTGAAGGAGTTGGGTATGTTTAGCCTGGAGAGGAGACAATTGAGAGGTTATATAATAACCATCTTCAAATACTTGAAGGGCTGTCATATAAACAGTGGTGCGGAGCCGTTTTCTGTTGACTCAGAAGGTCAGAACCAATGGGTTGAAATTAAATCAGAAGAGTTTTCAGCTAAACATTAGGAAGAACTTCTTGACAGAGTGGTTTCTCAGTGGAACAGGCTTCCTCGGGAGGTGATGGGCTCTCCTTTGGAGGTTTTTAAGCATAGGCTAGATGGCCATCTGAGAGCAATGCTGATTCTGTGAATTTAGGCAGATCATGAGAGGGAAGGCAGGAAGGGTTGCATCAGAGCTTAGTTCTTGTGGCCCTTTCTTACATGCCCAGGGAAATGCTGATCACCACTTTGGGGTCAGGAAGCAATTTTTCTCCAGACCAGTTTGGCCAGGGATCCTGGAGGTTTTTGTCATTTTCTGGGCATGGAACAGGGGTCACTGGGAGTGTGGGGGTAGGTATTTGTGAATGACTTACATTGTGCAGGGGGTTGGACTAGATGAATCTGGGGGACGTTTCCAACTCTATGGCCGAGTTCAGACTGGCAGTTTGGCCCGATATAGGCACATTTCTCAAATGGATTAAAGGGGCTGGTTCACACAGGCACAGCTGTCAGTCGTTCCCTAGCCATACTCAACCCATCTTGTAATGCTTTCCCTCCCGAGTTTAAAAAGTACCAGGTGAAAGTGGTAGCAAACTCTGGAGAGTGCGTTGATACCGCTTCCCGGATGTGTGCATGCTAAACACTAAAAGCTGGGAACAACCCGCGTTGATAATGTGTGCCAGCTGTTCCCGCAGAGATGTGCATAAGCACACATGCGTGGTATGCACTGGAGTGCACAACCATGCCCGCGGGATGCTTCCACCTCACGGAGTTAAAGCTCCAGCCAGGCAGGCTCCTGGGAGATGGGATCCTGCCGTTTGCTGCTGCACCTATGCACCCATGCTCATAGGCCCTGCCGCAGAGCAAGGAAAAAGCCGCTTACAGCCGTGCCTCCACCAGGGGCAGGCCAGCAGTGCAAACACTCCCTTGCACCTCCTCTCCAGTATGCTCCCGCATCAGTCGGTGCAGTGTGACTGGGAATACCTGGAACACATTGTTCCGGGTCTTTTTGCCACGACTCCCTCACGCTTCATACTGCCAGTCTTACCTCAGCCTATGATTCTGTCACTCTACCCCCCACACCACAAGAGATAAAGAAATTGGTTGTTCAGTTTCAAGGAGAAATTGGGTAATGAGGAATTAAGAGAATTCCTCTTAACAATACTACTTCCAAGAAATATGAAAACAAAGACAATGGTCCTCTCACTGTGTTTGCCGCAGGATCTTGTATTCAGAGATATAGTATCTCTGAAGACAGAGTTACTATTTAGCTGTCATGGCTACTAGGTATTGGCTTAAAATGACCTTAAAAGATAATTTGATTATTGTAGATAAAATTGAATTTAAATTATTCAGAACAACCAATTTCTCACACATAAAATGGACAGTATTTTGAGTGGGTTTGCACTTGTAGAGTCTGCGACATTTGACAGAGCAGCTGGCCAGGTAGCAGCCGTTGGCTACGCTCACAATTTATTAGATTGCTGGGGATTACGTATACCCCAGAACCATCATTGGCACATTATGCATCTTTCCAAATGAGCTCCATTTCAAGAATATGTATAGTGCTTTTCAACCTGTGCAGTTGGCAGTATTCATCAAGTTGGCACATGCTGGACAGAACAGTTCCCAGGCAGCAATGTGACCCCCCCTCCCCAAAACCGTAACTTATTTGTGATTTCATTTAATATTTTAAAGCACTTGACAAACACAAGCATGTATGGCTCCAGGAGTCAAGTAGGCAAGCTGAGCAGGATGAGAACAGTAGAGAGAAAATTGGAAAAGGCAGGATATAAATAATAGCCATGCAGACCCACCCACATCCCCAGGTTCAAGACAATGAAGGAAAGCTGCTCTTTTGTAAGTTAATTTTTGTGGTTGTTGACTGGATTACACAAACAGCTAATAGGGGAAATGGATAGAATCAGCTGAGGGAAAGCAGTGTGAATACATATATGTACTAAACATTATGAGAATTTTAAGTGCTTGATTTTTTTAAAATGTTCGAGGGCACTACCCACAAACTGTGATCTTGCACCTAGAGCAAGAAATTGCCACTTGAGCAGAGGAGTGTTCATACATCACAGGCAAAATCTTCATTTGTCTTTCCCACCAGTGTCCCAGCTTTTTGACTCTGTCTTCAAAAAAGCTGTCCACATTTGGTGTCGTTTTCACACCTCAACACAGCTAGCATACTTTCGCATGTTCACATATGTTTATCATCCTTTCGGGGCAGCTCCACTGTCATTGCACCTCCGCACTGCTTTAAAAGAATCTTCTCCAAACAACATTCAAACAAACATAGAGAAAGACGGCATCACAGCAGTAAACAACTGATTTAAAAATGCAAATGCAGATTCGACCACAGCCTCTGTTCTATTCAAAGGCACAGGCCTGATTTAAAGAACTGAAGTATTGTTCCTTATAATTTCATGGCTTTACAGTTCTGTTGAAGATAATGGATGACCCAGAGTTCATGGCAGCAAAGCCAGAACAACAAAGCCTAGCAATCAGTATTGCCACCCCACCCATGAAGAAGAAGAGAAGAGATTGGATTTATACCCTGCCCTTCACTCGGAGTCTCAGAGCAGCTTACAAACTTCTTTCCCTTCCTCTCCCCACAACAGACATCCTGTGAGGTAGGTGGGGCTGAGGGAGCTCTTTCAAGGACAGCTCTTGTCAGAACTATGGCTTGCCTAAGGTCATCCAGCAGCTGCAAGTGGAGGAGTGGGGAATCAAACCCAGTTCTCCCAGATTTGAGTCTGTACATGCATGAATGCCTTAGATATTGAAGTATGGACAAACAAAAATTTCTGCATGTCTTGCTGCTCACAATCAGTTAATCATCTAGGCATGCCATGTGGCAGATGCTCAGAATTGTGTGCTGTACCTCAGCAACACTTTCTGCAAAGAGGAAGAAGCACCATGCCTACTTTCCCAGTTCTATGTACTACATTTATGATTTTGCACAAAAGCTCAGTTAAAACATTCCCTGTGTGGGATGTTTTATAAGGACTGATGTCTTATTAACTGCAAAACCATACTGAGGAAAGTGGACAAACTGGATCCCACCAGCTTTCCACCAACACCAGAGGAAAAAAAGGCCGAATCTGCATCTAGCATTTGCTCCGCTGTCTTACCAAACCCACACTGGAACAGAAATTCCTGTCTGCATTGCATGCCACTTTCACTTTGATTGATTGTCGAATTTTATGGCAGTGTCCAGACTGCATGCTGCTTTCACTTCGTTTGATCTCTGGTTTTATGGTGGCTGTCTGCATATATTTATTGGCGTTTTATGGCTATTCAGGGGTGACTCTGCAGTCAGTATGGTGTTGGATTGGGATATTTGAATGTGGTTTTGAGCTGCATCTTTTTCTGTTCCCGTGTGGGTTTGGTACAACAACAGAGCAAACACTAGATGCAGATTGGGCCATATACTCCAGTCCAACGCCATACTGACAGCAGAGTCACCCCTGAATAGCCATAAAACGGTCATAAATCTATGCAGACAACCACCATAAACTAGAGATCAAACGAAGTGAAAGCAGCATGCAGTGTGGACACTGCCATAAAATCCAACAATCAATCAAAGTGAAAGTGGCATGCAATGCAGATGGGAATGTCTGTTCCAGTGTGGTTTTGGTAAGACAGTGGAGCAAATGCTAGATGTAGATTTGGCCAAAGTGTAATCTCCCCTCTTCACTGCAGCCCTCTGTCTCAACATGGCTTTTTCTCCATGCAGGTCCCTAGGTGCCCAAGCATAGCCTCGGGAGGAGGTCAAAGGGGGCTGCTGGAGGAAAGAGGAGAAAGACCACTGCAATCTGCCATGGGAAAGCTGGTTGGATTCAACCCAGTGTTTGGATTTCTCTCACCCATTTCATTCCACATGGCCCTCAATCCCTTCCGTGCAGAGAAAACAAGTGAAACTTCAGGTTTCAGCTGATACATGCGTACCTATGTAAGGGGAGCAAAAGCCATAGCAAGATTCAAAGTCATGGCCCTGGAGATATTCATAAATTGCAATGAAACAATGTATTTTTACAACATTTGTTGTGACTACTTTTCGATATCACATAATAAATCAGATATAGGTTTCTTCTGAACTATAATCATGTGTGCTCTTTCGCTTAGGAGGCTGAGTGATCTCCACGCCTTCTCCCAGTAAGGAAAAAGACTCAAATCCTTTGTATTCCTAATTGTGGCCAAAGGCTTGTTCTGAAAGCCCACTTAGACACCCCTATTATTACTCTGGCCATTATTATTACCCTGATAACAATGTCACTTCTTTTGCATATTGTAGCCCCAGGGTTGAATTTTTCTCTTGCTGTGTGACAATATGAATTGGGAACTAAGCTGTTTGATATCTTTAGCAATGTTCTCAGACTGCTCTGAAATAAGGAACCATGTCGGGATGGGTTAGTACCAAGATTTCTATATCAAATATTTGTTACATGTGGTATGTTACTGGCGCAGCATGGAATGGGAGCTTGCAGACACAACAATCATGCTATTGTTGATTTACGTGTGGGCAGGAATTGGCTTGATTCCCCCAACTGCCATTTTGGATTACTTACCCAAATGAAATGTCTGTCTGTGTTCATTTATTTACTTAAAATACTTACATTCCACTTTATTTCTTTAGACTTCAGGTAGCAAAACAAGTTGATGCAAAACATAAGTGTCCTTTAACAAGATTTTAGAAGTGCACAGTTTAAAAACATACAGCCAAATCTGCCAGAGTTCACTTGTTTCAAATGCCCTCTGAAACTGTCTTTCAGCCTTTCCTGTATGCAGCCAATGAAAGCAATGAAGATCCACTCTAGTAAACTATTCTAGATGACTGGATCCACCATGGATAAAGCCTGTGATTCAGTTGTTGCCTTTTGGATAATCCTAAAAGAGGGCAGAAGGGAAGACAGCCAATCCGATCAGATCTCAGAAACTAAGCAGAGTTGGTACTTTGATAAGAGACCACCAGAGAAGACTTGGCAGAGGAAGGCAATAGTAAGCCACGTCTGCTTCTCACTTGCCTTGAAAGCCCCTTGCTTGGGCTAGTTATGTGGCAGGGGAGAAACTTTTGTGAGTCACTGCTCATTTCCTCAGATCAGATCAAGAATGAGGCCTTTGATTAATATCAGCAAATCTAGCATTTATTATGATATTATGGAACTGTAATCTGGTTTTAATACTGTTTTAAATTATTTATTGTATTATTTTAAATGTTTTCTACTGATTTTTTGTAAGCCACCGTGAGCTGGCCCTGGCTGGAAAGGCGGGGTATAAATTTGAATGAATGAATAAATGAATGAATAAATAAATCCTGTCCTATTATATAAATGTGTAGTGGTCTGGTAAGATTTGATGCGCGCCAAAATCAGTTGGCTGTATGAACTGCCATTCAGAAATGGGTCCCTGGCTACTGGCTGACTTGCCTTGGTGTGTTGGCTCAGTTCCACCCATGGAGCCAGTGGCCAGCCTCTCACCCTCAGTATGTGGCCAGCCGCCGGATGGGATGGACACTCCGGATGCTGGATGCTTAAGATCCCAAGCCCGTTCCTGCCACTACTGTTGTCGTTGCCCCTGGCGACGCTCCCAGCAAAGTGCAGGTAGCCGCCCACCCTGCGACCAGACTTGCCCAGCCAGGGAGCCAGTGGCAAGGCGTTCCCTCAACCCTGGGGTCTGAGGAGGGGGGAGAAAGCAGGGGACTGGCCCTTGCCATGCTCTGATGCAGTGGGCGCCCCAGCCTGTTCAGTGGCTGCGGGATCACTGGCCTGAGGCCTGTTCTGCTGCTGCCACCGCAGCCAGCAGGGGCCGTTGAGGCCCAAGGCACATCAGTGGCTAGCCTGTGAGTGGATGTGGGCTGGTGTGCCGCTGGGGCAAAGAGGCCACCAGACACAGCAGGGACCCAGGGTCTGGGGAGGGAGGGGGAACCCAGTGGGGCCTGGCCCCAGTTTGCTCCGACATGACGGCCACTCTGCCCCCTTTACCATCCATGGGGTCATTGGCCCGAGGTTGGTTCTGCTGCCACCGCTGCAGCCATCAGGGGCTGCCGAGGCCCAAGGCATGTCGGTGGCCAGCCTGTGAGTGGACGCGGGCTACCACACCACTGGGACAAAAAGCTATTGAGGCCCGTGGGCTGGTGGATGTAGGAGGGCCCCAGGGTCTGGGGGGAAGTGGGGGGCCTGGCCTCAGTTTGCTGCAATGCGACGGCCACCCCAGCCCCTTCATCAGCCACCGACTCATCTTCTCTGGCAGCTGGCTATGGAAAGGCAGCTTCACAAAGAGGGATGGACCCCGCCAACACCTCCTGCCAGCCCAGCCTGGCACATTCCCCCTGCAGGAGCTAGAAAGCAGCCCCGGCCTGTAGGGTGTGGGGGGATGCTGCTCTCTACCTGCCCAGGGTGCCTGGCCCTCCAGCTGACCCCCTCTGAAGGAGAAGGCTGGCCTCTCACGCTCTCTTGCAACCCTGCCTTAATGGCCCTTCGGACCCACCCACCCGTCCTCCTCCCACCAGGCCTTCAAACGGCCGCCCAGTCCAGCCCCTTTCGGCCTGCCTGGTACCACAGAGGGGAGGAACCGATGCCCTCTGGCTGTCAGGCCTGACTCGCCTCCACCAGCCGGGCGCAGAAAGGTGGCTTCACAAGGCGCAGAAAGGTGGCAGACCCCTTTTGTTAGTCTTTACGGTGTTCCTGGACTCTTGCTCTTTCCTACCATTTCAGTCAGAGAAAAGGCTTTTAGGTGGAAGAGAGAGCTCAGCCTTGAAGGCGATGATTGATGGTGGCATCCACTGGAGAAGCCAGCTGGCTTCAGCCATCCGTTGGGTTGGGGGGGAGTCAGGGAGGCTTCTCTCTGCTTCGCCTCCTGCCCGGCCCGCCTCTCACTTTCGCCTGAGCCATGGAAGATCCACTCCTGTCAGTGGTGCCCATCAACCCCAACAATTTCTCCACCAATTTCCCCACCTGTGGCGCCTGGTCAACAGCCTGCACTTCCACTCCATCTGCTGGGACATGTGCTGAGAAGGGCTCCTCATTGACCAGCCCCTCTTCCAGGCCGAGCTCCAGGTGGGGGTGCAGGGATGCAGAGAGCCAACAGGAAAGGGCCCCTTTAAGGTGGTGTACTAAAAGGAAGGACAGGATTGCCCATTGGAAACAATGGGATGGACTTGAAGGCCTACTGGAAATAATGGGAGCCAGGAATGCCAGTTGACTTCCATGGGCTCCATTGAAATACATTTCAGCTCAAGAAGAGTAGCTAAGAAAATGCAGCATGGCTTTTCCATTAAGGTCTCTGGTCCCAAATACACTGCTCTGGAACTGGAATGACAGGCCCCAGAGTGGAATGACAGCCCCTGGGGGTAGCAGATGTGTTCTGCAGGTGGAATGACAGGTCCCACAGTGCAATGACAGCCCCTGGAGGTGGCAGGACTCTTCTGGGAGTGGAAAGGCAGGCTCCACAGTGGAATGACACCCCCCGGGGGTAGCAGATGTGTCATTCCAGTCCCAGCAGATGTGTCATTCCAGTCCCAGAAGACTCCTGTTGCTCCCAGGGGCTGTCATTCCACCCTCAAAACATATCTGCTTGTGTATTTGGGACCAGACACCTTAATGGAAAATCCATTCCACATTTTCTTTGGGACTCTTCTTCAGCTGTAATGTATTTCAATGGAGCCCATGGTAGTCAGTTGGCATTCCTGGCTCCCATTATTCCCAATCGGCCTTCAAGTTTCTTCCATTGTTTCCAATGGCCAATCCTGTCCTTCCTTTTAATACATCCCCCCTTTAAGTGCAGGGAGATGGAAGGCCTCGCATACCCGATCTCTGCTCAGGGTTCCCTTTAAGTGCATGGGGATGCCAAGCGACAGTATTCAAAGGTGGATTCAAATTTGGGAGAAGGCAGGCTCTTAATGAAATGAATCAATGCATAAATACACACAAATATTAGGAATAGTTCTGTGTGAGACCTGAAGGAAGACGAATGAGTTGTTGACCAGCTGTTAACTATTTTGTGGCTTTAGTTCCTCATTTGTACCATGCGAATGATTGCTCCACCTCAGAGGGTTACTCTTAGGAATGCCCGTTTTTCCGGTCAGTGATTCTTTGCCTTTATCCCCCCCCTTTTTTGTATTTTATATATTGTTCAGTCACTACCCTCCCCCTCTCCCCCGAGTTGTCCAGGACTGCTTCCAAATACAATCATGCTTTTAAAAGTGGCAGGACAATTCAACAAGAAAAGCACCCTTTATCTTTGCAGTTCCATTGACATCTGTGAGTTTTCTTCAAGGCACAGGGACCCTGCCAGAATGAAAAGCTGCCCATCCTAATTGTTGTAAGCATGACTGACATTAATTACTGATCTTACTTTGTACATTACAATGCTATTTCTATATAATAATTATCTTAGCATATTGGCCATTTCCAGCTCTCCCATTGGCTGTGCAGTGTGGTTCCATCAGCCATTGGGCTGTCAGCTGCCACTCGAGTACTTGCATGCCACTGGCCAGGTGCTGGGTCTGCTCCTCTTTCCCGCCCACTCCCACTTCAGCCCCTGTTGCCTGTCAGATTTACTGGCAGACAGCTCTCTCTAGGTTAACGAAGACAAGTCTCTTGGCTCCTGTGAGGGACTAACTGTCCCCTCAGTGGCTGTTGGTAGGCTACCAAGCTTCCTTCTGACAGTAAAAACCCAAAGACTTTCAGCATAACCCCCTCCCCCACCCACTGCCAGCTTGCCCATTTTCCTGTCAGAATAAACTTATAGCGGCTCTCTCTCCTGCTTAGCTCCACCATGGCTGGCTGGCTAATGAGGTGGGCCAGTGACCATCAAACCATTCTCTTCAACCCCTGCTGTGTGGCTGACTTTCCCCTAGGATTCCCAATCTTCAGGTGGGACCTGGAGATCTCCCGCTGTTACAATTGATCTCCAGATGACAGAGATCAGTTCCCCGGGAGAAAATGGTTGCTTTAGAGGGTAGACCATATGGCATTAAACTGCTGAGCCCTTCCACCACCCCCAAATGCTTCCCTCCACATGATCCACTCCCCAACTCTCCAGGTATTTCCCTAATCAGAGCTGGCGACTGTACTTTCTCCTGTTGCTAGGCAACCAAGCTTGTTTCTGCCAGTAAAAGGCCCTTTCCACACCTATTTTGGCCTTTGGGAGACCAGTCCTGATAGGATTGCCAACTCCAGGTGGGAAATTCCTGGAGATTTGAGGGGTGGAGCCTGGAGAGGGTGAGGTTTGAGGACGGGTGGAACCTCAGACAGGTACAATGTCATAGACTCCACCCTCCAAGTCAGCCATTCCCTCATGGGGAACCATTTTTGCTAAGCTCTAGATGGGGGCTACAGATCACTCAGAATTACAACTGATCTGTAGGAGGGAGGGGGAGGAGATGGGAAGCTGAAGCCAGTGGCCAGATAATGGTCAGTTGATGGTTGGCTGGGAGGGAGATAGGGTTGCCAACTCCAGGTTGGGAAATTCATGGGCATTTGAGGGGTGGAGCCTGGAGAGGGGGAGGTTTGAGGAGGGCTGGGACCTCAGGCAGGTACAATGCCATAGACTCTGCCCTCCAAACCAGCCATTCCCTCATGGGGAACCATTGTTGCCAATCTCCATGGGAGGGATGGAGATCATGCAGAATTACAACTGCTCTTCAGATGGCAGAGATCAGTTTCCCTGGAGAAAATGGTGGACTCTGTGTCATTATGCCCTGCTGAGGTTGTCACAGCAAATTGACAACTAACAATATCTCTATGTAAGAACCATTTACAGGTACCGCTAAGTATGAGAAAACCCCGGGCACAATGGAAAATGTTGCCCCTTAGGGCTTTGCCTCCATTTGGCAGAAACAGGATACCACCTGCATATGTGGGCAAACACAGGCAGCTGGTGTTGCGCTTGCTTGAATGCATCTCTGGGGAAAGAAAAAAATAACACAATGAGATGCTACTTAGCTATCATATACAAAATATTTATAATGCTGCCTTAGCATCTTGTCTTCAAAGGGGGGGGGGAATTATATTCACATGGTGCATACAGCAAACTGACTCTTTATACCAGTACACTATGAATATCAGCTGCTTTGTTTCCCCATTTGCACTGCTGACAGTGAGAGGGAGTCAGACCCTGGGGCTGAAATTTGCATGAGATGTGACATTGATATAGAAATGTGTTGCAATACCAAACATCAGAATTATAAAAAAGCCAAATGGACTTTTTAAGCATGCCCTCAGCCAGAATTAGGACTCTGTTCAGAATTTTTTTTCGTATACAAGGCATCAAGGAACTTGCTTAAGGTGGGGGGAGGCCTCCCTGGACTCTCTCCCAGTAGACTTACATTGAATGCTGCTGCAATTAATGAGAGATCAGGCTTTACAGGAAAATAATGGGTTTTTATCTTCCTAACTCGCATAATGAACAAAAACAATTCTAGGCATTTCATAATGGGACACCTCCCTCATTTATATGTCTATAGAAGTTTGTAGAATTGGTTTTGTTCATTATGCAAGTCAGACAGGAAAACCCATTTTTTCATATGTGTGTGTGTGTATATGTATGTGTTTGCTGATAATCATTTGAGGCATTTAGATATAAGCACAGAGATTTCTAAGTAATGAATTCTCCACTGCCTCACCCCAGATGAATTGAAAAGCCCAATTAGCAGCACTGAGTTGATTCTATTTTGAGAGCTGGTCTTCTACTCATTCACCATTGCCAACTTCTTAGAAATCATGTTTGTGTCTGAGTGGGGCAGGGCTTAACTTGAGGCAGGCCATCTGTCCCCCTTCTTCTAGTACGCTATCCACTTTCACCTCCAGTGTCTGCCATCCACTGGAACATGGAGAGAACATGGGGTTGGCCTCTGTTTCATTTTTCCCTCAACTGACTACATTGTGAGAGGAGACATTGGCTTGCCACCTGACATGGAAAAAAGCCAGGTTTTGAGCCAGCTGCCATACACCCAATGCAATAGGGGTTTTTAGCTGTACAGTGTAGGATTGTCCCCTGAGGAACCCCACATATTAAGGGGAATCTAGTTGACACCCTTACCCCTAGTGCCATCCTCTGTCCCCAAACTTGGAGGAATGAGGTAAGCCACTGTAAGACCACCCCACGAACTCCTGTGTCAGTGAGGCAGTGGGTCAACAAGTCATGGCTGTCCATTTTGAACACTTCTGTTGCAATAACAACAGCGGTGACCCACCTCTATCCAGCTGCCTATAGAGATCATCTGTGAGGGCAACCAATGCCATCTCTGTCCCATGTATTGTCAATAAAAGTGGTCAAAGTCAATGTGTGGAAAAGTCAATGTGTGGAGCAACCTCTAGTTTCCAATAACAGCTCTGTGGATTATTCATTAATTATAGGTGTAGTTTGTATAAAGGCTAAGAAAAAAAGATTTCTATGGAGATTCATGATGTGTATATCTTTTGGACAATTCCAGAGTCTGCAGACCTGGAAGGTGCATGGTCCATAGAGATCCAACTGAATTTTTTTGCAGAGAACCAACTGAAAAGCCCAAAGGTGCTTTCTGGCATTCTTCTGATGCTGGACTTCTTTTGAAGAGAGCCAAAAGGCAACCTTGAAAAGGAATTAAGATGACTACAGGATAGTGAATGAGAATAGACAGTTGGGATTTCCCAAAGCCAAGTACTCATGTGCAGCACATTAATACTGTGCAGCAGCTCTGAATCTGCCACTGCTGATAACCAAAGGGGATTTAAATGGAGTATCTGCCATCTGTGATTTGTAACTAGCTGGTTGCAATCCACTGCTTTCCCTCTAATGTAGAAACTGAGTTCTGTTCAAAGTGTTCGTGATTTGGTTTTATTGATGATATGAACAAACAGTGGGGAGTGGTGTCTCACTTTGGGTTTCATCCATTGCTCATTTTGAGTATGAGCACAAAATAGAGCAGGATGATAGTTCCTTGCTTTGAGAAGGAAGCTGGTCAAGATATCTGGATATGGTAAGTTCAGGACCCATCAAGGTTTATTTATGCAAAAAGAGCTCAGAAGAACATCAAATTAACTGTTTTATGCACTGGTCTGATGGCCCTTTTGGATCCCAATAATAAAAAGGTATATCAGTGGGAGCTTGTTAAATAACCATGTTGTGTTGCTTAGATGTGGTAGGCATCCTATTAAAAGCATTCTTCCTTTTTTTTCTAGCTTACATTAGATCTTTTCATAAGGTGTCAGAAGGTTTCAATAACAGGAGGACAATTAAGGCTAAGCCAACACCTGAAGCTGCCTTATAGAGTCAGACCATTGTTCTGTCAAGATTAGTATTGCTTACTCTGACTGGAAACAGCTCTCCAGAGCCTCAGGTAGATATCCTTCACCTCATCTGCAACTTCATCCTTGTAACTGAAGATGGTGGGCATCAAATCTGGGATCTTCCACATGCAAAACAAAAGCTGTGCTATATGTTGTTGAAGTCTTTCACAGCTGGAGTTCATTAGTCGTTGCAGGTTTCTGGGCTGTATAGCCATGGTCTTGGCATTGTAGGAAACGTCAGGTCCTAAAATGCCAGGACCATGGCCATACAGCCCGGAAAATCTACAACAACTAAAAAAGCTGTACTGTTCTGCCCGCAATATATATGTCATGTGTATTTGTAACATGAGTTCAAATTGAACAATGGGAAAATGAAACTGAAGCAGATATTTTTCAGCTCAAAACAGCAAGGATGAGAAATTCGAAATTATCCCTAGACTAGTCTTAAAAGGCAGAATGAGAGGACACAAATAGAGAAGTTGACAACATATGCCTTAGGATTTGTTATGCAGGAGATTTTGCCCATGTAAGGTTTCAACACCATGTGTAGTTTCAGTACATTCATACAAAAAAAAAATATGTATATATCCTGTGCTTTTGCATCCACTCATGTCAGTGTGGAGGGTTTGGGGTTTTGGGGAATTGAAATGATGGAGAGGAAGCAAAGCAAAATATTTATTAACGCAAAAGAATCATTGCGTGGAAAGAAAAGATTTGAGCCAACTCTCTCTGGCAGCATCGGAATGGCAGTCAAAAGATCATATTTATACAGAATTCTACAGAAAATTTTGGATTTTTAGTTGCACCTTGGTGTTTAGTCATGCCGGCCACATGACCACGGAAACGTCTTCGGACAGCGCTGGCTCTTCGGCTTTGAAACGGAGATGAGCACCGCAACCCTAGAGTCGGATTCGACTGGCTTTCGAGCAAGGGAACCTTTACCTTTACCTTTACCTTTCCTTCATTTGTTATCCCTGGAAGCAAAACTAAATATGAACTTGATTTGCCATGAGGGAAAAAAATGTAAAAGGTGGTTTTGCATAAGAATCCTTTCCTACTGATAAATCAACCAGACCAGACCATTTATCTGAAATGAAAAGGCTTAAGTAAACTCTAATTATTCTCAGGAGTTCTTTGGAGATGGATGGGAAATAAAGTCTTCAAATTGATTCATGGAGAAATATTCAACAACTGGAAATCTGGTCCTGAATGGCTTTGCCTTATCAGAAAACATATTGTTTTCTAACCTTTTCTGGGAGGGAGGGATGGGGGAGTTTCAGTGTGACATGTTTGCCAAGAGTTTACAAGCCCTGTAACAATTCACTCGGGTTCATGCAGACATGTTCATCTCTTGAATTTCCTGCAGGCAGCTTCATTTGTTTTTATGGCTGATTCTATAGGCTGTAGTTTCACTGTTCTTGTTACTGATTCAATTGCATTTATTATTCCTGTTTATTCACCTACCACTAAGGGCTACACCGCTGTTGCAAGATCCAAGACTGAGTTGGGCCGTCAATCCACAGCTTAAGGGTATAAGATTTCAGATGCAGAAAGATAATTCAGAAACTCCAGGACTTGAACCAGAAAACTCATGATCTTAAATTGAGGCCTAACCAGTGAACTGTATTGTCAGACACCCCCTCTCCCATGCTAGGATAAATTCCAGGGTTGTAGCTAGAGCCCTCCAGCATTCTTTTTTCTGGCCAAGCTGGAGAAGACCCTAAGTTTAAAGTGAGGAGGAGGGGTTCCCTGTTACCCTGTTCCATCTTTTTTCAGGGAGCACCCACTAGAGATGCCCTGCCCCCAGTGGGAGCTTGGCAACCCTGGAATCTGGGCCAATGTCCTCCTTGACTGGGTCCTCCCTTCTCCTGCCCCCCTCCCCTCACGTTTTAAGAGGCTGCTCTACCTGCCTGCCTCCTCCTCTGGCCTGTTCCCAAGTACAGTCTGCTCCCTGAAACTCACCTCCCTTCTGAGGCCTGTGGCAGGCCTGACAGCCTCTGAGGCTGCTGGTGGTGCATTTGTGGGCATGGCCTCTCCCTTGCTCCCTTCCCCACATTCTCTGTTTGGGCTGCCTACCTTAGCAGTGCTGGGTAAGGCCATCCCCTGCTGGTATCTCCTTTGGAGCAGTTGAGTGCAGGGCTGGGGCTGCTACCCTCAGACATATACTGTGGCTTTAGAGACCTCCTTTAGTTGCAGATTGGATTTCGATATACAGCGCCAGCTCCTGCGATTGGCAGGCAACTTCATTTATTCCTTTATTTCTTTATTTATTTATATGCCTCCTTTCAATAGAACATACTTGAGGAAGCTTACAAAGTAAAACATAATGATAACATAACATAAATGTTGTAACAATTACAAAACTGTTAAAAACCCAACAAGAGCATAAAAGTAGCCTAAAACATCTAAGGACATCTTAAAATGAATTTCATAAGGCATTTCTCAGGCTAGAAGCAAGCTGTAAAAAAATGAGTTTAAAAGACCAACCATTAATTAAAAGCCTGAATATAAAAGAATTATCTTAGCCCGTTACCTAAAAGTAAGGTGAACCTCAGGGGGAAGTACATTCCACACATGAGGTGCCACCATTACAAAAAAACCCCACCCTGTCTCTGGTCAACACCTGCCTCACCTCTGAAGGCACAAAGCTCCCAAATCCAGCTGTTGGTTGATCAAGAGCAATATATTCCATTCTGACCAGCAGCAACTCTCCAAGGTCTCAGGCTGGGGGTCTTGTAACTAGAGATGCTGGGAACTGAACTTCAATCTTCTGAGTGTATTGTTGATCACTGAACTATGATTCCTAAGTAATATGAAGCTCCTTTGTCCTTGCCTAGTATATATACTACAAGCTTGGCTTTCAGCATTCACAGGGTTTACAGAGCAGTGTTTTATTCTAGCTATACTTCAGGCAGAATCAGACTGACAGTTCAGGTCACTGGGAATTTTCCTGCTGGGCTGATAGTGTAGAGCAGCAGCAACAGCATGGAAGAAGCTGTTGGCTTGCCTATAGTTTGTGGTTCCACAGCCTGGCAACTATTTGATCCAGCCATCTAGGCAGCAGCACTGCCGAAAGCCACTTCTTCCTGGTGTGCTGCAGGCTGGCCAGACCAAAGCTAAGCAGCCAGCCCAACTGTGCTTTTGCTTTCAATGCACCTGAGTCCATTTGTCTTTGACAATCATCAGTGGCATGTTGGGGGAAGAAGCAGAAGAGATGGATGTGCTGCCAGGCAAGCATGTGGAGTTCATAAGCACACCTGGAAAATAAGTCTTCTGGAAAGGAGCCCTCCAACTATGCAAAGATTATTTCTTATTCCTTTACATTCATGTATTCCTGTGCTGCCTCTTAACAGTAAATAGCAGACCTGGATGGACCAGGCTAGCTGGTTCTCACTTTCAGAAGCTAAGCAGGATTGGTCCTGGTTAGAATTTGGGTGGGAGTCCACAAGGAAGTCCAGAGTCACCTCTGAATGTTTCTTGCCTTGAAAACCCTACTGGGTGTGTATGTAGCTACACTAGAAGCAGTGCGATTGCTTCTATATGCAACTATAGCCAAAGCTGTCCTAGGCGAACAGATAAATAAATAAATATGACCAAGAGATCATAAACCAGGAATGTCCTTGAAAACTTTTTATCATCCAAGAATAGATCAAAAATTATTTCCATGCCAGGAAACAATGATCTCTCTCATGAAGTTCTTTGGGGTTTTGATTACTCTTAATGGAAACTGCTCTGAAGTTCAAACAGGTTAAAATGTTGCCCTGGTCATAACAATAAGCCAGGATGTGGAAATATTTATTTATTTATTTATTTATTTATTTATTTATTTATTTATTTATATTATTTCTATTTGTATCCCACCTTGCCGGACACGCTGGCTCACCTTTACCGCCTTTTCATAATATATGGACAATCCTGACTGGGGCTGAGATCACACACACTAAATAATCTACTTTTAATCCACTTTCAATATACTTTCCAGTGGGATTTTACTGTGTGAACTGGTAAAATCCAGTTGGAAAATGCATTGAAAGTGGATTATTGAGTGTGAGTGACCGCAGCCTGGGTTAATTTACTTACCTTTCCCAGGACTCACTCAAGAGCCTTTTCTATCTGTACATGAACACTGCACATGGACCCCTATTTGGAAATTAAAGACAAAACATTAGATAGAAAGCAGCTAAACTGGCTCCAATAGAACACATATGGCTCGGTTCTCCATATCAATATCAATAATATCATTTGCCATAACTGAAATATAAACTCAACACTTCCTCGGTACAGGTGTTTATTGCAAATACTTTCTCATATTGGGGGGCGGGGTATGAAAGGAACCTTCTACTCATGGCCAGAGACCTAGTAGAGGAACTTCCTGGAAGGCACACTGTTGCCACTTTTGATGTTTCATTCTCAGAATCCTATTCTAGCACTGCCCATTGCCTATTAACTCTGTTTGATTTGCACTCACTATAAATGCTTATAGATCTGGCCTGGGTCTTTTCCCTGGACCTGAATGTATAATCAGTCTCTGACTCAGTAAGTATAATATATAGGCCAAAGAAGGCTAGCATAGATTTGAGAATACCTGAGGGATTTTTTTCTCAGGGCTAATCAGTTTTGTTCAAATGGTTGCTATCACAGATGCCTTGATAACATCCAAATGAGATTACTGTAATATACTCTGATTTGGATTACCCTTGAAGACTTTCCAGAAACATAACCAGTACTTTCTAAATTGTATCCTTTATTCGGCCAATGACCAGTACAAGTCAGGAATAAAAGCTTTACAATAATGTCATTAGAAAGTAAAATGGGTCTGATCTATTGGCAACAATTAGTTAAAATCTGTACATAAAATATCTCGATGAATTCTACAGGGTACTGAAAAAAAATTGGCACAACTAATGTCCAAATTGTATTGACTCCTATCCTAGTTCAAGGTGCTGGTTTTTAAAGGCTCAAACAGGCCAAGTTGGCTTAGTTCTAAGGTAACTGAGGGCTGTTTCCACCCATGTCAACCTGCATGAGTTTTGAGATCAATGGGTGAAGCCTTCATTAGGGAACCAGCATTATTTGAAATTCCGTTGGCAGGGGACATTTGTTAGACCCTCTACAGCCTCTACAAGGCATTCTCATTACAAATATTTTAGAAAAAGTTAAAGCCATTTTTATTCCAGAATGCCTTTGAAGAAAGTTGATTATGCCTGTGCTGGGTGTTTGTATAATGTTTTAATATTTTATTTGGTTGATTTTAATAGCTGTTAGCCAGTAAGGATGTTTTTGCTCTCTTATGAACTATGAACTGTGCATAATGTGTATAAAAGGACTATGATGTCAGGTGACCAGAATGAGATGCCAGACACACACCAGCAGAAGCCTGAGATGATGTGCCCATGGTTTCCAGAGGTTGCCATGTTCCAGATATGTACCCACACACAACAAGCAGTGCACAAGCAGCCATTTGCCATTGCTGCTCAAACTAAAGAACTCACAACACCATTAGGGGACTCTGTTTCTATCATGCTGGCCCATTCCCCTCCCACACCTTCACCTCTGAGAGGAACACAAAAAGATCATCTCCAGCATTCCCTTGATAAAGGAATTGGCTCTCCTGTCCACCTGGAAGAACCAGTTTTGCAGCCTTGAGACAAATGGAGCAATCAACGCTAGCCAATGACTCATAATGCTAAGCCAGGTGTCTCTGCTACCAGCTTAATTAGCATCCAGTATTGCCCAACCTAAGTCCCTCTCCTCCATTGCATAGGTGACTTTTTGGAATGGACCATAAGGGGCTGTCCCAAGGGAAGTGACCAGCAAGCCCTCCCCCTGATGACACCCCAAGGGAGGTGACCAGCTAAGTCCTCCACCTGAGGTCACCCCATAAAAGAGGTGTGCAATGTGCTCTCTCTCTCTACACCCCCTCAATGACCTCTATATTCTCTTACTCTTGAACTTGTAGCTACCTTGCTACCTACCTTACCCTGAGGCCCTTGGACTGCAGCCAGAGTCTTCCACATGCTTTCTGCCAGTTAAGTTTGCATGCTTCCTCTTCCTAGCATAATCGCCATTTTTCTATAACTCCCCTATTTTTCCATTTTGGATGCTTCATCTCATCGGATCAGGTAACGTAATGCCCAACCAATGAATTTCCTGCTAATGCGAAAGTCTCTTAAGCTACCTAATTTTCCTAGAAGCTGAATAATTGTGTGTATGATTGTGTATTGTTTGGATGTGGAAAAGAACTACAGTAAAGACATCATTTTGAACTAATTCCAGCCTCCGTGTCTGTTACTGGTATCTCTGGAAGGGTGGGACCTCTGTATACACTGGTGATTGCTCCCTATTACCGATTGCTGTTTGTAATATCATAAGTCTCCAATATTAATTAATAACTCAGGGCAATCAGGCTAACATGGCTTTTATTGTCAGATGCCTTGGGTACCTCTGGTAAGCTCAAGATGGTAGCTGTGTTAGTTTGTAGCAGTAGAAAACAGTAAGAGTCCAGTAGCACCATAAAGACTAACAAAATTTGTGGTAGGGTATGAGCTTTCGTGAGGCACTACTCACTTCTTCAGGTTTTGTATCTGAAGAAGTGAGCAGTGACTCATGAAAGCTCATACCCTACCACAAATTTTGTTGGTCTTTAAGGTGCTACTGGACTCTTACTTTTAAGCTGAAAGGCTGCATATACTGTCTAATGAGCCAAATAAATATTCTATATCCTGAATTCTGTGTGGATTTCGATATAACATGGTCCTTCAGCCTCAGTTTCCTATCTATCAAATTATGGAGGTGGTGCACCTTAGAAGGGTAAATGAAAGAGATAAAGGAATTGGGTTAGATCCACAAGTGCTTTCTAATCACATGAGATTCCATATCAGTAGGACTGTCTTTCACTTGTGGTGAGACCCCTTCTGTGAGCAGAAGACTCCTGGAGTGCTGCAGCCTGTCCATTACAAAGAATGCTCCATATGCTCAGCAGGACTGTTAGTAGCCTGGGAGTCAGACTCCTCTCCTTTGAACTGGTCATTTCCTCTCACATGTGACCAAAAACAGACTAACCAATGCAAAATATGCAATCATTTGCAAATTTGCCTTCACGGGCATAATTTATTTGCATTGTCTTTTTTGTTTGTTTGTTTTAGAATTTGGATTATGGTGGATTTTATTGTTGATTGAAGGGTAGACACAGCCATGTGAAGAAGGCATTAAAAGGAAACAATCATTTTCATACCTGATTTTGACCAACTGTCTGCTATGTAGCAGGCGTCCAGGACTTTACTGACATGAACTTGGCAGTACAGATTTACAGCAGATAGAGTCCTCCATTAGCATTTTTCTGCACTCTCCTTTCTTAGCTGTGAGAAGCCCATATTATTTTTTTGTCTTGATTGGCATCATTTCCTTTCATAGGTTCATCTGGTGCAACATGGACTCAGGCTTGTCTGAACCTGGATGATAAGCTCTCCTTGTTAAAAGCCATTACATTCACTACTAGCTGAATGTAATTCTGATGGACTGCCACACAGTTCTCCTCTGCATGTAATTGAATTCATATTCATCACAGAGCAATGAAAAATAAATTGTGTATGTGTGTGTGGTTTTTTTCACCCCTTCATAAAGCAGGGCGTGCTGCTGGCTCTGTCTTTTTCATAATCTTCCTCTCCACAATGCTGTAATAGATTTCATAGCAACAGAAGAGCTGAAATTGCATACTTGTGGCCTACCTTGCAGAAAGTGATCTATTTAGCTCCCAAGCTGCCAAACTGAAATTGATTCATTCTTTGGTGGTTAAGGCTATGACCACTTACCTGGTAGTAAGACCTACTGAAATGAGATGGAATTGCTTTTGAGTAAACATGCACAGGATCAGACTGTAAGGGTATCAGATT
Organism: Gekko gecko; assembly: GCA_029375565.1. NCBI lineage: Eukaryota > Metazoa > Chordata > Lepidosauria > Squamata > Gekkonidae > Gekko > Gekko gecko. The sequence goes on from JAPDNY010000006.1 coordinate 146,200,321, forward strand.
TAAAATAACACCCAAGCAAAAGACACTAGTTTATACTGGGCAGCTATGGGCTACTTCATACTGCCCCTCTTCACACTGTGGGTGGGGCTTGAATGAATGAATGCATGCATGCTTCTCCATACAAAATATTCCTTGGACACCAAAAATGGATATGTCAGAGGAAGCTATTCTGCAAGTTTTTAAATCTAGTTTGTGGAACAAATTTTACATATGATTTAATCATATATCTCTTCTCAGAATTAGGCCAAAGGTTTACTTCAGTTATCACCCACTAGGGAATTTCAACCTCAGAAAGTCACTATAGTTTGCAAAGGACATGCCCTGAATAGCATTGGTTCTAGAAGGTGTCATAATGCAGACTAAACTGAAGTGGAGATCCATATGTAAACTGAGATTATCATGATTAAATGTTATTATGCATATTTACAAGGCTAAATACATTTCCACAGATAAAGATGCATAGATATTCTAACTCTACCATCACCTCCCCAGCAATTCTCTGTACTCCCTAGGGAGATCGATACATCTTCTTAAGTGAACCACTGCAGTAAACACATGACTATTTGGAATATTAAGTACGTAGAGATCATTTCTAATGCCTTTATCTGGAGGATACTCATAGCAAACCTAGCCGCTATTTGTCTCACTTTACAGATAGAGAATTGGAGCTGAGATTTTCTTTTATTTTTATTTTAGTGCACTCACAGTTTACTTCCATCTATATGGGTCCCCAGACTGGAACTTAAAATACACAACAAGTCATGTTTTTAAAAAAGCAGAAACAAAAATAAAGCTCCATAAAGATGTAAGACAGAACAAAGCAAAATGAAGGGGCAGTTCACATGTTACAAATCTGTGAATCCGTCACATGGACTTTCTACAGAGAGAACTTAGTTCCCAGACACATAGGTCAATTTGGATCAGAATAATTTCATGCAAGGAGAAACAAGAGTCCTGCTATTTTTCCATTGGAGCTTCCATGTACTGATGGCTTTACATAGATTTGTCCAAACTGGGTGGATATCATCTCCTGGAGGTCATTTTGGGTCCAGAAATGATGTGTAGGGAAGGCTGAAGATTTTCCTCCTTGTATACCATGGTCTTAATCTGAATCAGGTCCATGCATGCCTAGGAACTGAATTCTCAGCTCAGAACTCTAAGCATACATCTGACCCAAAGTATGCACACTGGCCATGTGTCCATCATATAGACTTTGTAATACATGAATCTGCCCTAAGAGAAGATAGAACACTAAACACCATTCCATTCATTCTGTATAGTTAAAAGGCTTTCTGGAATAAATTATGTTGTTTGCTCTGGGTTTAGAGTCTGGAAGGCCTATAAGGATAGCACAGATCTGTTATGATTTCTCCAAGGTTGTTCAGCTAGTTCATGACTGTGTTCTCCAAGGTCAGTGTCCAAGATACTGCCTGTTAGGCATATCAATTCTTTTCAAAACATTTTCTGAGAACTAGCTGTATAAAGATCAGCATTGGGGGAAAATGTGTTTACATTTCTGAAGTCAATGGCTTCTGTATTTGTCCACTTTTCAGAAACCTTTTGGACAGGAACTGAAAGTCACTGATTCCCCTAGAGATAAGAAACAGATTTTCATAAAGGAAGATGTTTTTTGGCTCCACCCAATACCAAAGGTGAATCTATGTCGGTGGCAGAAGGCAGCACAGCTGGTACCCCTCCTCAAGGGTGAGAAGGAGGCCATCTCTCTATACAGATAATTCACTCTGATAGCTGTGCCACAGCCCAGGGAACAGCTAGAAGTGCTGTCAAATCATAAGACTCTAATGACATAATTACATTCAACAATTTTTTTTAAAAAAAATCACATCTCTTTCATCCCTCTTGGGAAAATAATTAATGCATCAAAAATGAGAATTCAAAAGCCCGGTACAATGACCCTAACTCACATTATATAATTGTTTTCAAAAAATACCACAGTCCCTGAAGAAGATGTCCATAGTTACCATTTTTGTTTTGTGTAAAAACATTCTTCACATCTATATTAAAATTGTTCACAATGGGAACTCAGGAATTGCCTAGCAGACAGATTATTACCAACTACTCCTCCAAAGCATTATGTAGCATTACTTAAGAGTAAATCTTTTTATCACAATGGTAGTATTATATAAATTCATCTTTCTGGACTCTTATTAATTGCTGGTTTGCATGGTAATAAACATCATAGGTCTTCAAAACTGTGGCTTATTGTATCTCTGGCCATAAGGCATGAATAAATTTTGAGAATATCCATACTCTTGAGACCTGGACTTTAATGACCCCTCTGATAAAGTTCAGTAATGATTTCTCTGATAAAGATTTCAGGCCCAAGACACCCCATGACTCGTGATTTGCTGAGCATAGAGATAGAAGGGTGTGTGGGGGGATCCCATAGACCTCTCTGAAGAGGAGGATGACAAATTGTTAGAATCAGAACAAGGGAATGGCAGCCGCCCGAGACCTTTGGGGTCAGAAGCCTAACAGTGCAACTCAGTGTAGCAGTACTTCAGCCTAAGCTGGTTAAAATCAGTTGATCAAGACTGGAATAACTCTGCATAGGCTTGCTATGTAAATCAACCGAGTAACTATATCCAGGGCTCTTTGCTCATCTCAAGCTTCCAGACTAAACATTTTTTAAAATTTCTAGGGACAGAATGAATGTACACAAGGGGAAATGACATTTGGGTGGAAAGCTCTGCACCCAACCTGTGTGAATTCACTGAAAAATGTTAAAAGTTTGAGTGCAAAGAACTCTATATGCATACAGTTATCCCTATAATCAAAAATAAGTTTTAGGTTCCTGCATTTTTAGGAGTTTGGATTTTATTGTATTTTGTATGTTTTATACTGGTACTAGGAATAAGGCCCATTGTGGAAATAAATACAACAAGCTCTAGAAAGAGGCTCTGAGATAGTACCCCGGCCTTGGGCACTCAGTGCCAATTCGCTGTGGTGACCTCAGCAGGGTATAATGACACAGAATCCATCATTTTCTCCAGGGGAACTGATCTCTGCCATCTGAAGAGCAGTTGTAATTCTGTGTGATCTCCATCCCTCCCCTGGAGACTGGCAACAATGGTTCCCTATGAGGGAATGGCTGGTTTGGAGGGTGGAGTCTATGGCATTGTGCCTGTCTGAGGTCCCACCTGTCCTCAAACCTTACCCTCTCCAGGCTCCACCCCTCAAATCTCTAGGAATTTCCCACCTGTAGTTGGCAACCCTATCAGCACTGGCCCCAATGAGTTTTCTCCCAAAAGCCAAAATAGGTGTGGAAAGGGCCTTTTACTGGCAGAACCTGGTTGCCTAGCCACAGGCACTGAGGAGAAAGCACAATTGCCACCTCTGATTAGGGAAATACCTGGAGAATTGGGGGGTGGATCCTATGGAGGGCAGCATTGGAGGATAATGCCATAGGGTCTACCCTCCAAAGCAGTCATTTTCTCCAGGAGAACTGATCTCTGTCATCTGGAGATCAATTGTAACAGAGGGAGATCTCCAGGTCTCACCTGGAGATTGGCAATTCTAGGGGAAAGTCAGTCGCACAGCAGGGAGTTGAAAAGAATAGTTTGATGGTTGCTGGCCCACCTCATTAGCCAGCCAGCCATTATGGAGCCAAAAAGGAGTGAGAGGCATGTTAAGTTTATTCTGAGAGGAAAGTGGCTAAGTGGGGGAGAGGGTTATGCTGAAAGTCTTTTTTTTTTTTTTACTCACAGAAGCAAGCTTGGTTGTTTGGTTGCCTACCAACAGCCACTGAGGAGACAGTTAGTCACAGTTAGTCCCACATATAAGTCAAGAGTGGGTGGTGCTTGCTGTTACAATTCCACTCTCTCCCTTGTCAAAGGCAAGAAACTCCTTAGGAGAGAGTCCGGCTTTCCTGGAGCCGCAGCTCATTTCCTCTAGGCCAGACCCTCCCTGGCACTGCTGCCACTGCCGAAGGAAGGTGGGGGAGCCTTTGAAAGGTGCTGGGCAGCCTTCTCTGTGGTGCAAGCCTTGCAGCCGAGGGAGAGGTACCTCGAGGGGCAGCAAAGGTGAGAGCTTCCTCTGCTTGCCACCGCTTGCTAGGTCTGCCTCCTTCTCCCCCATGGAGGGGTTGCTGCTCTCTCGGCAGAGCTTCCATCCCCTTTGCCAACTCCCTCCAGACTGAGGGCAAAATGCTGCCCACTGGCTCAGTGGGCGGGGCTGATCCAACACAGCGAGCCAATGCAGCCACGGGATTGGGAGACTGTGAGAATGGCAGCTGAGCGGGCCAAAGCCTGTGGAAGTGTGTCCAGGAGAGACACCCAAACTCAAGATTTGTAAGCAGCCTTGAGCCATGTGGAAAGGAAGGTATAAATATTTAAACAAAGTAAAAAAACTCATCCAGACAAGGTAAAGCTGGGATTCCAAAAGGAAAGAGCTGGTCACATAAAGAGTCAATACATTCATTCACCTATGGCTGCCAACCAGCTGGATGGGCTTGGGATTCTTCCAGAGTCACATCAGCACTCCAGACCACAGATAATAGTTATCTTAGACAAGATGACAACTTTGGAAGGCAAACTGTATGGGATCACCTCCCCACTAAGATCCTTCCCTTCCACAAACTCAGCCTTCCCCAGGCAACACCCTCAAATCTCCAGGAATTTCCCAAGCCAGAGCAGCCAATCCTAGAATGTACATTGGTTGTGGGTGGTGCTTGCTATTACATTCCACTCTCTCCCTTGTCAAAAGCAAGAAACACAGGCTGGGACATGCCAGGAAGTCGGACTACGTGGACCCTAGCCAGTGTGCTGCGCCTTTAAATTTCTTGCCACATTTCTTAAGAGTAATCAGGCCACTTTATTAATAGAGGGAATCAATTGAACTTTAGGCTCCTTCTACACATTACAAAGTCCTTGTGTTCATTCGGGAACTTTCTATCACATGTGGAATAAGAGTTTGGTGCCTGTTTTCTGTTTGTGGCCATAGTGCACATAAGAAGTGGATGTTTTCAGATCCTCAGACTGCCCCATGGAACCACTATGGGATCTGTTGTGAAACGAAAATCACATTACTTACACAGCAATACATATGTATAGAAAAAATATTTCTCTGATTCATTGATTAAACTCAAATGGTTGAGCTGGGAACAGACCCCATAAAACTTTCACACCTGACCAGATGGCAAGCACAAATGGCAAGCCTGGTTCTACATTTCAAAGGACACTTTGACACCTTAAGGGGACAGTGCAGACATTCAGTCTCTGTCCCACACTTCAAAGCCTAGTTTACGTGAGCCATCGCATGTAAGCTAGGGTGGGCAGTTGCAAAGTAGACCCGCCTGTCTGCTCTGGCATAATTGGGTACTGGCCATACTTAATTATGACAGAGGTAGGCGGAGAGTTGTCTTTGGCCTATCGGAAGGCACCCAGAACTCTCTCGGAAAGAGGGCCCCTTTCTAAGAGTGAGTCTCTGTGTGGATTACAAGCTGGCAACACTGTCTTTTGCAAGGGGGGCAGCTCACTGACTGTGATTGCCCATTGCAAGCATGGATTTCATCTTTAAAATCCCTTGGAGAAGGGACTTCGCTTGAACTGGTACCTACACCAAGGATTGGTAACTATGATGCTTCTTTATGTTTTAGTTAGAGCGCTATAAAGCTCTAGGACTGTTTCTTATTTTGTATCCTAAGTAGTCTTGTGTCCTATAGTGCTGTATTGAATAAAGATCTTATATAGATTAATCTGATCTGGTTTGGATCACTATTGTACCTGAACTCTAAGGCTAAATTCCAGAGCCTTACCTGCTCGTCTGAAAGCTACTGGTGTGTGTTAAATCACTTGCTGCTCTACCTCAGAGCTGATACGTTGTTAAGTTCCAAGAACCAGGAAGGAGGGGGGGACCTATCCTCCTGGCTGGTTGGGAACGTTCTTAAAAATAGGTCCTGGTGGCAGAACACTGGTGTTTCAGTGCTCTTACAAAGCATGAGGGGTTGGCTCGTTCTCTCACTCCTGAACGGGGGTGCAAGAAACAGGGACCCAGTGCTTGTTGGCAGCATCTGGACCCTCTGGACCCTTGGTCAGAGAGTCTAGATCCTGTACATGGTGCCAGCGTCGGGATCTGGTACACGTGGACAGGGTACCAGAATCTTGTACAGATGTTTTCAGATCCTCAGACTGCCCCATGGAACCACTATGGGATCTGTTGTGAAACGAAAATCACATTACTTACACAGCAATACATAAATTTCACAATAAATGTCTCCTTGGATGGGGATGCCAAAACATCTGTGCCCGGGGGAATTAAACATCTGGGGCGGGGGAATTAAAGACACTTTTCTTTGGGTGCTGTGGCTGCAAACAAACGAAAAAGCACAAAACTCCTATTCCATTTTTATTTATTTATTTCAATTTATATCCCGCCCTCCCCACTGAGGTAGGCTCAAGGCAGCTTACGTAGAATTTAACATAATTTCATATCAAGTACAATTAAAACCTGTCATAGAATAACAATAATTTAAAATACTCCTAAAAATGCTGGAATATGATCTGATAAAAACAAGAACAAGAAATATTTATAAAGCAGCTTATGTGACAGTATGTTCCGATGTTATTCACACCAGCTCAGTTCCCTCAGCTTACTATAGGGTGGGCACAGGCTAGAGATAAAGATACAGGCTGGGGATAGGCGATGGTAAAGCCAGGGCACAGGGACATTCCTTGGTGTGTAATGCAGCTCCTTAGTCGAAAGCCTGGTGGAAGAACCACCTTGTCACTTTACTGGCTGAGGACAGACTGGCAATTTGCAGCGGGAGCCAGTCATGGCAAAAAAAGCCCGGTCCCACAGCTCGAACTGATGCGGGAGCATACCAGGAGGAGACGCGCAGGAGCGTTCAGACTGCTGGCCTGGTAAATTGCCTGGATGCCTATGTGTGTATGAGTGCATGAGCACATGAGCGCATGAGCACTCATGCGCCCATACACACATAGGTATCCAGCCAATTTGGGGAGGATCCCACTGCGCCAGCACCACATTGGGCAGTAGAGCAGAGCACAGCCAATCACATCGCTGCTTCCTTATGCACAATGCAGGTTGCTCCCGGCTTTTCCACGTAGCATTCACACTGCTGGGAAGTGGACAAACGTGGCATAAAGGTACTCTTTGGGGATTTGCTACCACTTTTATGAGGTATCTATTAAACATGGGAATGAAGTGGAAGAGCACAGGTTGCCTACGGGTGGGGAACGCCAGGCAGATGTGCCTGACTGAACGCCCCATTTAATCTGCTTTTAAAACATCACTGAAACATGGCTATAGCGGGGCAAATTGCCAGTCTGAACTCAGCCATTGTATTTTGATGGTGACTCAGCCCCAGGAACTTGAGAGAACAGACAAGATCACCTATTTAACTTAAACTTCTGAAAATGGCAAGAGAGGCTTTTTAAACTTCAAAATATTATTCAACATGGGGGGCGAGGTCAGGTGAAATCAGGGTAAAAACTTCTGAAGTGAATACCTCTCCTTATGTATAATCTTCTTTTTGTGTGACTCTTTTCTGAACGTTCCACATGCGCCCACAGCCTTTTGCTCCCTAACCAGTCACTCCAATGATGTGCCAATGGCGGCGAGGCTGGAGTCCTGCCCACCCGCCCACAGAGGCAGCACCCAGTGTCTTGTGCTCAGTGTGCTTGGAGCTGATGGAAGGGACGGACAGGACTCTCCATGGAACTAGAGATGGCCAGGGCCTCTTTCCCTCTGCCTCATGCACAGTATCAGGGGTGGGGGTGGGAAGGGGAGGCCTTGCTTCAGTCCCCTCTCACTGCCCCCCATCCTTCGTGCATCCCACACATGGAGCGAGGACCAAACAAGCAGTGGCTGGTTCCCCCCTCATGCCCCCGCTGCCCTGGCGGCTCACCTCTCCTCCTCAGCTCCAGCTGCTCAAACTGGCTCCACCTCATGTACCAGCTCCATTGCCTGCCTCACGCTGTTTAAAATGGCTGAGCGGCAGAGCGGGGAGGGAGGGCGGGAGGGCAGAAAATTCACACAGCCAGAGTCAGAGCATGGGGAATCGCCGAGGTGGAGGAGAGGAGACAGGCGCCCACCACGCCACCCAATCCAGAGCCAGCTCTGCCACTTGACACAAGCAGTGGTCATGGGGAAGAAAGGGAGACGGGGAAGAGGAGGGGGTGGCGGTGACGTGGCTGCTGCTGTGGGGAAGGGTGCAGTGGTGGTGTTGATGTGGGAGGATGGAGGGATGGAGCCGGTCACTCCCCAGGACAATGGGGCTGCCCCAGCCATAGAGAGGAGATGACACGAACGAGTGAAGGCCGAGTGGGCAGGCAGATTGATGATGGGGGCTCCAGGAACCTCAATACAGCCTTACTTTCAAGTATGCATGCATAGGATCAGGTGCAGGTTGCTAACTGAGATTCCAGTCTACTGATGTTTCTGTGCCATCACGGACATGAGAAATTACCTCTCAGAAAGATTTGGCCAAAGCCTGAGACTGGGCAGAAAGTGATTTATTCCTGGTTGTGATTGTTTCAATGCATGTACTGTTTGGATGTATGCAGTTTGGAGGGTGGCATTTTTCTGTGTGTATGGTGACCTCTGGCATCTCATACTGGGCCATGGCTATAGCAGTTCACCGCGCCCATGATGGTGGCGTGAGTTTCAAGGCAATGAAGGGGCTCCTTGAACCAACCACACACCCATGACTTCTGTCCAGCGGGCAGATAGTCATATGTGTTGCACTCAGTACAGCAGACTGACCATCTCGCCTAGAGTGAGGCCTGGCCTCCCACCCGTGGTGGCAGTCGTCGGGCCATGGCGCTTGGGAGGGTGACTGCTGCAGGCCACAGCACTCTCCCAGGCCCTCTTTCTAGAGCTCATTGCATTTCTTTCTGCAATGGACCTTATTACTAGTCAAATATAACTCTGAAGTAACTTGGTATAATCACAAACTCCAATTCATATGTTTCCAGCATGTGAGAGTTTAAAGCTTTACACAGTGTCTTAGAATCTTTGAGATGAGAAGCTTAGTTTCAGGGTTTTTTCTTAAACACTCCAGCAGGGATACACTACCAAGTACTCAAATTCCTTCTCTAAACACACCAGGAAGCACCCCACTCTTTAGAGATCTCCCTTATAAAATGGGCATGAAATTTCTTCTCTCTAACTAGAAGATCTATACCTTTTTCTGGTCTGAATGGGGGTCTTCAGAGATCCTCCCACTCCTCCTTGCCAACCTTCCCAGTCCTCAGTCTGAGTTCTTAACTGAGTTCTCTTCAGCAGTTAGTTCCCAATTCTTTTTTCTCAACTGATGCTAACCAATCAAATTCCCTTTGACCAGTCTATCACTCAAGGCTCTCTGGCTATTTGAGGCATTAACCCTTTACTGTCTATTACATGTTTACACAGCTTTTACACATGTTTTAAAGTGCAGTGTGTCACAGACTGTTTGGTATTTATCATGCTTATATGTCAGTTAAACTCTCATTCTTAAACAAAAGTTATTTGCTATGCAACATTTTTACAATTCTTTTGACTTTTGCAGAGAAAGAGAACAAAGTAGTCCAGCCTTCTTGCAACTGTATGCATTAGATATACAAGTTTTACAGCCACACAATGTCAGTAGTTCTTCCTCTGAGACACTTGGTTGGTATCAAATGCTTGTCCACCTCCTCCTGGCTGTTGTCCACAGGGTTTAGCATTGAGGGAGAGAGGAGTTTAAATGACTCCCTGTTATGAGTAGCCCTGGATAAGCATGGGAAGATAAATCGTCAGAAGAAGATAGGGTTGCCAGCTCTAGGTTGGAAAATATCTGGAGATTTTGGGGGGTACAGCCTGCAAAGGACAGGGTTTAGGGAGGGGAGGGACCTCAGCAGAGTATAATGCCATAGAGTCCACCCTCCAAAACTGCCATTTTCTCCAGGGGAACTCATCTCTGTAGTCTGGAAATCAATTCTAATAGTGGGAGATCTCCAGGTGCCATCTGGAGATTGGCAAGCCTATCAGAGGATGACCTGTCCCTGAGACCCACACTCAAAGACACTCCCTGTAAAGTAGGAAGAAACTCCTCTCAGAAGGGACACTTCATAAGTACAACCACCACCCCCTGAGTCAGAAGGGCCCTCGAAACAGGACACATCAGTACGGGTACCTCCCCTTCCAGGCCTACACAGTCTCTCCCAGGACCTCAGGTCAAAGGCCCCAAGAAGTTGTAGAAGTGTGCACCTGGCAGCCCACAGCCACTCTTCCCTTGTAGAAGCAGGGGACTAGTGATGAGTCTTTATAGGATCTGGGCCATGCTGCTCCTCAGGAGGAGGAAAGATAACTCAGCTAAGAGCACTGGTATTAATGACTGGACCCAGGTGCACATGGAAAGGAAACTGGCTACTCAAGCTGGCTGTGAGACCAACTTAAGAGGCTGTGCTCTCATTGCTACTGGTTTAGTCCCAAACTTGATTAAAATATCATCACTGGTTAGAATGGGGCATTTTACAATAATGCTGCCTAGTTCCCTCCAAAGCTCATCTAAACCTTTGCTACAGAAGGTAGACATGTGCTGAAGCAGTAGTACCACCACACCTGTATCATTGACAGTATCACTGCACACTTTGCACTGTGCACAGCTGTCCAGTTTGCATGGGGTACTATGCAACGATCAGCCTCCTCAGTACTGCTACTGATTTGTAGTCCTAAGGGTGGGAGGGGGAGCTGGGAAGAAAGGGGGGAGACCAAAAATATACCCATGCACAGACAAGTTGAACAGGCCATAGCTTTATTGGCTGCAGCCATCGTAACACTGGTGCAGCATAGGGCAAGGATCCAGGCATTGGGCAACCCACCTGTCAGTAAGCCTCAGTGTGGTACTCCTGCCGTCTGGGAATGGAGCAGGGCAATAGCCCCTGAGCTGAGACTGACACTGCCTGGCTCCACCCTGAGACCCATTAAGGAGGTCCCCCAAAATGGGTGAGGTGGACATGCAGGCATAGCCTCTCCTCCAAATAGTTCTGGCCCAATGCACAAACTGCCACCAGAACTGGGCAAAAAGCACCTGCCAACTGTGAGCAGGCTCAGCAACAGCTTGTAAAGGGGAGGTACATATCGGGGGTGCAGGGAAGCCTATGCTTCCCCAGTCCTCAAGGCCCCAGGCAGGCAGTGACTGCAAGATGTGCAGTGATGGCAAGAAAACAAAAAACCTCCGCTTCCAGCATGACATTGGGATTGTGGAGTTAGCAAATATCTGTCTTGAAATGTGAACTCCTGCTCAGATTACCAAGTTCTAGCCATCCTCTCAGAACAAACCCAGTATGCAGCAACTTGCCCATCAAATGATTTTCCGAGCAATCCAAAGAGGCACATGTACTGGCTATTGCAAGTGGATTGGTCATTGATGCTCACTGATGATGAAAAGGTTATCACTATGGGACTACACTTGAATAATGAGAGGCTTGGAGTTAAGGAAATCAGTGGCAGTACTGACAAGGCTGATTGTTCAATAGTACACTGTGGTCAATCATATCTCGTCAGAGCATGGTCCAGAAATGCTGAAGTGAACATGTTTGATGAACTGAGATTTCTTATGCACAAATGATCAAATCCCTGGAAATGCTCCCACCTTCTTCAAACTATCAGAGAATGTATTCAACAGACATTTCTAGTCATCAGAGAATCACTTATATTTCTCTCTCCTAACCATTCAATGTTGCCCTGTGGGAAATGGCTGGGAGGAGGTGGACAGGCATTTGATACCAGCAAAGTGTCTCAGACGCATAATGGAGGAACTACTGACATTGTGTGGCTCTACAACTTGCAAATCTAATGCATACATGTATAAGAAGGCTGGACTATTCTTTTCTGCAAGAGTCAAAAGAATTGTAAAACTGTTGCATCACAAAAAACTTTTTTGTATTAGGACTAAAACTATTGTTTTAGAATGAGAGTTTAATCAGCATATAAGCACAATAATATCAAACAAGCATTCTAATATTTTGTTTACTGTTATTTAAGATGGCAGAATAAATAATTTTCTATAGTTTTAGGAGCTGTCACCTTAAAAGTTCTCCTGCTACATTGCGTCCCAACATTTTAAAAAATAGCTATTCTGGATTTATCCTTTCCCCCCAAACATGACAAACCTGAAAGAATAATACTTTATTTTGTTTTTACAACAAAAATAATAGTATATTTCGTTTTATCGACCCCAAAAATATATAGTTTGACACCAATATGAACATTCTATGAGAATTTGAAAAAAGATCTGCCATCTTGCAGAATGGCAACTACAAGTGAAATGGCTGTCTCTGCAACTAATATAATAGTGTATTTGGCTTTTTTGACCTCAAAAACATATATTTTGACACACAGTATCCTATGTGAATTTTAAATATTGCAACAACCAATATCTGCCATCTTGGAAATGGCAGCTATAGGAAAAAACATCCCAAAATTAGAATGTCTACCCAAGAACATTTTAAAGCAGTAGTGCCCTGAAACACACACAAACAATAACATTTCCCAGCATTCTGTGGGCTCTCAGCATGGTCGGAATAAGATACATGTTGTTCAAGAATAAGGCATATATTGGTCACAGACAGAATAATTTGTTCTGTACACCAGTCAACAATGAGGACCACAAAACATGATAAACTAGCATCGGAAATATTTTTTGATATTTATTGGTCTAATAGTTCTGGGTGTTCTCTGTGCAGTGGGTTCACATTGAGGTCTATTTTAATGCAATTAATCGCCTGGCCTCTTTGCTACTTAACAAGCAGGTTATTGCACAGGTTAATTGTATATTGTGTAACATGATGCTTCAAATTAGCAGGGATATTTTTCTTTTAATTTGCTTCTTTAAGCTTTGATGTATGTGTCTTTGTTCAAGTATAATAAAGAAAGATATCAATTTCAAGTCTCAAGAGTAAACAGTGATTTAATTATTAAAGATTCTGTTCAGACAAAAGCTGTTGATTATCCCTGAATAAAGTTCTCTTTTGGAACAACTGTCATGAAGACTTTGCACATGCATGAGATGTGGTTTGGCCCTTATATCTGGGCTGGGGAAAGCATTGTGCCTAGCAATTGAGCCTATGTGTTTGGGTCAAGAGTGGGCTGGACCAGGGATGGGCATAACAGGACCCAGATCCTTCAATCTAGAGTCCCTGTAGTCAGGAGTCAGATTCTGGGCTCTGGAAGCTAAAGCCTGAAGTTTTGCAGGCAGGGGGCTCTACTTTGTTAACTAGGAAAGTATAAAAGGCCAGCTTCCAATCCAGTATTCTTGTTCTGTTGACTAACTTAAGGAATTCCTGTTAAATATCCTTATTGTGTGCTTGACTTGCTTCATGAGTTATTATATATAACTTGCTCCAGTGCGCCTGCTCTGTGCTTGTGACATACTGTAGTATAAATGTACCTACAGAAATATTAGTGGATGGATGGTCTTGTCTTAAGAGGTTCAGGTAGCCTTTGGTCCTTTTCTGTTCTATGATTTTAGCTTATGCAATGACTGCATGCACTAATTTTAAAAAAATACTTGATTTCTAGGATTCCTAGTGAATATTAGATGAACATTTCATAGTGTAAATGAAGGGTAAGGTAACTTTTCCCCCTCACAAAATGTAACCCATTAAGATGTATGACCATGATAGAGTATTGACATTGAGTGACACAAGAGCAAGGTTAGCTCTTATCTATGTCATTTGAACAAAGGGTGACTAGGGAACTTTAATTTAGTATCTGTCACATTCTCTCCTAAATGTTTCCTTACTATGCCAAGCAGATCCTTCTGAGCATCATATTTTTTCTCTCAAGGAATCTTTTCCATACATCAAGAGGTTTTTTATTTATTTATTTATTTTTTGCTTATCTTTCTGTAGATTTTTGCCCCATTTATTTGTAACCTTTTTGAAGTATAATGACATTTTGCAACCTGAGGATAGGCCATTTGAAGCATTTCATGATCAACAATAATTTCATAAAGTTGAAAGCTATGGAAAATCACGGAGACTGTTTTGGAGACAGCTGGAAAAAGCATGGCCGCAGCACCTGTTAAATTGCCAGCGCTTGCCCATATCTTTCTGATAGATTGTACAAATGTGTTAGAGGAAGTGGGAGACACTCCCATGGGGATCTACATAGCTGTCAAAAATGTATCCAAAGCATGCAGTTTCTTTGGAAAACTTTGTCATAAACTAGATCTACTTTGTCTGGGGGGAAAACAAATGAGGCCTATTTGTGCCCTAATATATTTCCATGTGAGGGAGGAAGGTGGCAGTAGCCGCATGTCAGCCATGTGCAGTTGGAGTGGCAGCATGATACTGTTGGCAGGGCGGCCTTCCATCACCCAAGCCAGGACCTGATAAGGGCTCAGGATTGCTGGGGAAAGAGGAAGGAGGAGGATGAGATTGGCATCAATGTGTGGAATGGGCTTCCCTCTGGCCAGATGGTCAGGATTTACCCAGGGGACCAAAACACTGTGATAGAGGCAGGTGAAAACAGGCTAGAAGAGGCAGCGAGGGGGGAATGCCTGTTTAAGTACTGCCACAAACAAACAGGCTTTGGAAGGTAAGGCAGATTCCCAAGGTAGGTTGGCTCTAAACCTAAAGAAGGAAGTACAAGAGACTTTACTTAAAGGGACAGTTCTTACAAACTATAAAAGGAGACTAATAAGTGAAATATTTACCTGAAGTGATGAAGAGGGTGGATCAAAAGGGGAAAGCACCCATGTGAGGGTGTTCCTTGCCCCCTGAGGCTCTACTTAGTACAAGTATGACATCAAGGAAACGGAGGATTAAGGAAAGCAGTAAGTCTCAGCTTTCTTCCATTGTACAGCTAATGTACCACACTGGTTAAATATGGGCTGTGGCTAGAGATGGGCATGAACTGAACCATGAAGCAAAATTCATCCTGAATGTTTCCCTGTTCATGGTTCGTGAACCATCATGAACTTCCACGAACTTTTAAATCAGTTCGTAGTGGTTTGTGGATAGAACAGAAAGCAGGGGTTTAAAAGAACTCGAATTCTTTTAAACCCCTACTTTGTTCCCTGTGGAAGCTGCAAGAACACTGAGCTCCCTGTTGCTCAGATGATTTTTGGGCTTTCTGCAAATCCCATTTTAAGGGACTGCACTCCCTTTCATCGGGGTTTGCAGGGCCATGAACCACACAACAGTTTAGTTTGCAAACCAGTTTGTATATTTTTCCAGTTCATGCCCATCCCTAATCCTGGCACAAATCTCACCTCTATTATAAATTTACTAAGTGGTGTTTAGTGATAGGACTAAATTTGACAATTGGAAGGTTTGAAGTAAAACTCTCAGGCTGTCAAAACTTTCTGAGTCCATAATGAACTGAGCCCAATCTCCCAAACTGAAAAAAAATGGGCCTGGCTTGGAATGAGTTTCACTCAATGGCACCCACATTTACCTTTGGAATTTTGGAATGACATTAGAGAGGTCTCATGACAATGGAAACTCATAGCCTCATCACTTTAGGCACTTTAGTTCCTCCTGGCACAATACAAGGTTTTCTGGTTGGAAAGATCAAGCTAATTACAAACTGAACCAGAGGGAGCTCACCCATCACTGGTGACTTTCATATCCTCATTATTACGCTAACTAGACCATCCGTATGGAAATTTTCATTCTGAAGTAGCTCATGCACACAATAAACATTCCTTCTGAGAAACAGCAACTGCTTGGCACCTAAATGTACATTTCTTTTCTGATGCTTGAACTGATTGAATCAGCCATCCACCTGGTCCGCCCATGAATACCACTAGCTCTGAATCTCATTCATTTGATCATGCCACCTAATCAGCACCATTGAACAGAGGAACAATACATTTTAAAGCACAATCATCTCCCAAGTCAGCTTGCTGTCAGCACTTACTTCTGCGATGACAGCAAAATCACCTGAGGTTAAGAAGCCGGGTAGTTTTGTAATTGAAATGTGCAGTTGTATTTTTTTTTTAAAGAAAAGGCAAGAAAATGCTGCAGGCAGAGTGCATTCAAATTGAGAATTCGATTTGCACATATTAGAATGTTCATAAAAGTTTAGCCAGTTCCGTGCATGTGGAATTACAATGTGGGTTACTGTGTTCCTGAGAAAAAAAAGTAAATAAACATAACTAAATAAAAACCTTGAGGCCTGCTGCTGTAGCCAAATGCAGTTCAGAAAACGGGTGCTGAGTGAATTGGAATGGTACAGTGAAGCAGTTGTTGCTTTGAAAACATAATCCTCCCTGGGTAATAGGGAGTTATTACAAAACTGACTAGCTTGCCAGCCATGATGCTGCAGTTTCATATAGAACAACAATGAAGAACTGAACCAAAATGTGACAAAGGCTGAAACTGATTGCATCTATTGGGTGGTTTGTGGGAATATTCAAAAGCTGGAAGTATCTATGGAGGTAAGGGCAGGGGACTGTAGCTTTACAGGTATGGACATGGCTTTGAATGCACCTGTAAGTATATAGGCCCTGTTCCCAGCATCTCCAGCTCAAAGCTCTCCAGGAGATCTGGGAAGACCTGTGTTGAAGACTAGGTGAACAACTGCTGCTTATTGTAGACAATATTGAGAGAGATGGAGCAAGTTTCATATGGAACTGGCAAAAACCACAGCACTTTGTGGTTATGCCTCTTCCTAATGATCCCATAAGGCTTTTATTCAAAGTCTAGAAGCTATGGGATTTTCTCAGGGAATATTTCACAGACAAAAGTTTGTAATCTCTCTATAATATAATTCTGTTTTGGTCATGGACTCTCCTGTAGACAACATTCTACATGCTGCCAAAATCAGTTGGCTCAATGATATGTCACTCAGAACATGTCCCTAGCCACTGGCTGTGTTGCCTGAGTCCCGCCCAGCCGCTACTCAAGAGTACTCGCTTGCTACTGGCCAGGTACTGGGTTTGCTCCTCTTCCCTGCCCACTCCTTCAGCCTCTGTGCCCTGTCAGAATTTCTGGCAGACAGCTTGCTCTCTTGACAAAGACGCTTGTGTAGGGAAAGATGATTGCATTTAACCCCTGTTGATTTATGTCCTGTTGGTTCATGGTGTGTGCTTACTCCTACAGTTGTGCCTTATTTATTTAGTGTGTGTGCTCCGTAATTGTGTAAATAGTTAAATAAATTCTTTTATTTGGGCTAATAATGTGTGTTGTGCTCTGACCACATAGTCTCCCCCACTCTGCACAATACCAAAGAGAGGGGGTAGCCCAGGGAAACAAGGAAAGGACAGACCCTTGGGTTGCCAGCTTTCCAGGGATCCCCCAAAGACTGGGGATTCCATCTCCAAACAGGGAAATTTGGCCAGAGGGGTCTCACTGTCCCTCTAAAAAGGCAGTGACAATTCAGTGAGTCATGGCAACAAACTTAAGGAGTGAGATACGCCCATGGGATGAGGGTGGGAAGCAAACAGCAGAGTTAGAAACTGGAGCCTGTTTTGCTGCAGTAGGCAACCAAGCTTCGTTCAGAAAAAGGGAGGGAACCCTTTGCAGGCCTTTGTGAGGAATTCATTGGGGCCAGTCCTTACTAGGATTGCCAACTCCAGGTAGGGAGATTCTTGGAGATTTTCTGGTAGAGTATGGAAGCCAGGGTTTGGGGAGGGGAAAGGCCTCAGCTGAACAGAATGCCATAAAGCTCACCTTCCAAAGCAGTTAGTTTCTCTGGGGGGGAAGATCTGTTGTCTGGAGTTCAGTTGTGATACCTGGTGATCTTCAGGCTCCCCCTGGAGGTTGGCTACCCTAGGCATCACAGTCAGTGCTTCAGAACAGGGTCTGCTAGATCCAGGTTCTTGCTGTAGAAGCTGAGTGGGTGATTTTGGACCAGTCACAGATTTTCAGCCTAACGTACCTCACAGGGTTGTTGTGCAATTCAAAAGGTAGAGGAGAATGATGTAAGCTGCTTTGGTCCCCATTGCAGAGAAAGACTATTTTTCCTCCTGGGAAACTATTTTTGCCAGTCTCCAGGTGAGAGCTGGAGATCACTCAGAATTACAACTGCTCTCCAGATGGCAGAGATCAGTTCCCCTGGAGAACATGGTGGACAATGTAGCCTTATACTTTTCTGACATGCCCCCCCCCCATGACAGCCAATGTGACATGGCAGTCAGGGTTTCAGAGCACTGTAGAGGCTGCAGTTTGGTGGTGGGGGGAGATGGAAAGCTGAAGAGTGAGGGGGAAATAAAGGTAGGTTGATGCTCGGCTGGGAAGGAAATAGGATTGCCAACTCCAGGTGGGAAATTCCTGGAGATTTGAGGGATGGAACCTGGGGAGGGTGAGGTTTGAGGAGGGGTGGGACCTCAGACAGGTACAATGCCATAGACTCCATCCTCCCAACCAGCCATTCCCTCCTGGGGAACCACTGTTGCCAATCTCCAAGCAAGGGGTAGAGATCACTCAGAATTGCAACTGATCTGGGATGGCAGAAGTCAGCCACAGTCAGAGGGGAAGATAATGGTAGATTGATGATTAGCTGGGAAGGAGATGGGGTTGCCAATGCGAACTCCAGGTTGGACAATTCCTAGGGATTTGAGGGGTGGAGCCTGGAGAGGATGGGGTTTGAGGAGGGGTTGGACCTCAGACAGGTACAATGTCATAGACTCCACCCTCCAAACCAGCCCTTTCTGCTTGGGGAAACATTGTTGCCAATCTCCAGATGAGGACTGGACATCACTCAAAATTACAACTGCTCTTCAGGTAGCAGAGATCAGTTCCTCTGGAAAAAATGGTGGACTCTGTGTCATTATACCCTGCTGAGGTCGCCACAGCAAATTGACACTGAGTTTCCAAGGCCTTGGCACTCTCCCAGAGCCTCTTTCTAGAGCTCATTGTATTTTTTTCCACAATGGGCCTTATTCCTAGTAGTGAATAAAGAGCAACAGGAAATTTAACAAATCTTGGTACATCAAAAGCAGAGTTAGAACCAACTTGTATAATACACCAGCTGCTAATATAGATCTGATTATGGCTTTACTCAGATTCATGGGGACCCTATTTGGGTGGAAAGCTGGTATAGAAATGTTTTAAATAAATAAATATCCTGTAGATACCATGTCTATTGTTCTTGTGAAAAAGCTCCACAGTAAGTCGCAGATCCCGACACAGATCCTTTTCTGCTATAATGTCTTTTTTATTGTTTATTTCTAAGTTGCTCTTAAATGTACATGGAGTGGGACCAGTCTAGTTTTGTATACAGTCACGTTATAACCTCCCAAACAGAATATTTAGTCATTTACCATTTTTTAAAAAGTGCTATGATGAAGTTAACAGCCTCTGGCAAGTTCTTGTATACCTTTATTAGCCCAATGCAATTGGAAAAGAAGATCGTTACAATTAAAGAGAATTGCTGAAATGCCACAAAATTCCTCTAAGGTAGCAAAGATTTCCTTTTCACTTCCTCCTCTTTGAAAATCTGGTGGAATCATTGATGAAGAGGCCCCAAACCTTTGAGCAGTACCGCTGTTTGGTGTCTCTCCATCAATGCCGTCCTAAGCAGAGTCACTGTAGACAATATTGAGCTAGATGAAGTCAATGGCCTTAGAAGGGTATAAGTCTGCTTAGGACTGCACTGCACATGAGCAAAACCTAGTAGAATCTTCACTGATATTTGTTAGGAGTGTGCAATGGAAAAAATATTTTTTTATTTCTGCAATAGAAGAAGAAGAAGAGATTGGATTTATACCCCACCCTTCACTACCCAAAGGTGCCTCAGAGTGTCTTAGGGTTCAATAGACAGAGTGAGCAGCATGGGACTCTGTCTCAGAGGTCTCTGCCATGCACATTTAGAGCATGCAGCACTGCACTTTGGTGGCAGGAGAGGAGCAAAGAGGGAACTGAGCACCACTAAGGGACCACTTAGCATAGTACTAATGCCCAAGGGGGAGAGCGAAGTTCATACCATGTGGCTAATGTGGGTGGGAATCCAGCTGCCCTGGCCTGGCAGTCTGCGCCTATCTCCCCCATCCACCTATCATGAGTTGTGTGTGCATATGGGAGTGACCTGAACCAGGGCCACCCAGCACTATGTCCCATGTCATGCACATAGAATCATAGAGTTGGAAAGGACCTCCAGGTACATCCAATTCAATCCCCTGCACAATGCAGGACATTCACAAATACCTCCCCCACAGTGACACCTGTTCCATGCCCAGAAGATGGCAAAAAACTCCATGATCACTGGCCAAACTGGCCTGGAGAAAAATGGTTTTCTGACCCCAAAGTGGCGATCAGTATTTCCCTGGGCATGTAAAAAAGGGCCAGGAGAATTAAACACTGAGGCAACCCTTCCTGCCCTCCTTCTCATGATCTGCCTAAGTTCAAACAATCAGCATCACTGACAGATGGCCATCTAGCCTCTGTTTGAAAATCTCCAAAGAAGGAGAGCCCACCATCTCCAGAGGAAGCCTGTCCCACTGAGGAATCACTCTGTCAGGAAGTTCTTCCTAATGTTTAGCCAAAAACTCTTCAGATTTAATTTCAACCTGTTGCTTCTGGTCTGAGCTTCTGGGGCAACCGAAAACAACTCTGCACCATCCTCCATATGACAACCCTTCAAGTACTTGAAGATGGTTTTCATACCACCAAGGAGTCATCTCCTCTCTAGGCTAAACATACTCCCAAGGAAGTATACCCAGGAGAATTGCCTATGGGGGGGGGCAAGGATACTGGCAGCCCCATACTGGACTATCAGCATACTCCTTTGCCAGGGTGCCCCCCCTGGTAGGGGACAGGGCTTAGGTGTGGTTAGGTATGCCCTGTGGACCCACTGGCTAAGCAGCCATAGTGCCTATTTCCTTGCAACAGCAGCAGACAGAGCAGTTGCAGTTGTAAAGCACAGCCTTACAGGATCAGTAAATGTCATCCGGATGGCTACCACATGCACCTCAGTGGGGTTCCCTTCCCTTCCCTTTTCCTTTCCTTTCTCCAATAAAAGCTCTATAACTCAATGCCTTGAGCAGTATAACAATCTGGAATTTCATTTATAATCTCTATTTATTTCCCAAAAGACAAAGGAAATTTAAAAAATTGCAACATCCAAGTCTATATAAGATTTTGATCTCAGAGTAGGAAGGGGACCACCCTGCTTGGATTAAAATCATTGAAATTCACCAGCCATGGTAGACTAAAGTGCCATCTTAGATTAGAATATAGAAGGCATTTCAATAAAATATGAGCAACTGAATCTATTTTATCAAGGGAGCAAGAGCAAATTCTATCAGAGTAGGGAAGATGCAAAAAGCAGCCTCTCATAACTACCGTTGAATGGCATTTCATTCTAGCAAGAGTAAAAGCCCTGAGTAGAGCAGGTGAAGTCAGATGATAAGCATAGGAGGGAAGAGAATCTGAGGGGTATATTCAAAAAGATTGTGAAGAACAAACTTGTTGAGCATGAAGAATAGAACCATTATAATCATTCTGTCCAATCCACTTTTAATTGCAATTGCTGATTCAGTGAACCCCAATTCCTTGATAGATTCAGTGGTAAAACCAATAGCTGACAATTTCTTGCCCATGATCCTAAGCCATGATGAATATAAGAATCCTCCTTCAATAAGGCCAGATAGTCATTGATGCAGAAAAGTAACTTTAAGCATAGAGCAAGTGCAAGTATCCATGCCCCAGCCTCTAGTGATGGCTGACCAAATTCAGTATGCAAAGCGACACCAGCAACATAGTGTGGTATATTTAGCGGTTTTCTAAGGAAGTAAAGAAGTTGAAAGTCAATAGATTCCATGACTGCCTTAATTCTTATTGCCACCCCATATAAAATAATAGGGATTACTTTTAGATTAAAAACCTAAATACCCCCTGGTACATATCTCCTTTCTCATGTTCGAAAGAAACTCAAAATACCCTGAATACAGGGTTTGATTTTTGTTTCTGACAACTTTTTGATATGGAGCCCAGGTTAGATTAGACTCAAATAAGATTCTGAGATAATTTTTTTAAACTTGTTCTAGTTCACCCACCGACCCACCCCCTGGACCAACGGTGTGTTTTAGGATTCTGTGTGTGTGTGTGTAAAAATCACTACCTTGGACTTCTGGCCATTTGCTATCAAACCTTCTTTGCAACAGTAGTCAGAAGAAAGCTTTAAAAATGGCCCCCCTATGGAGGTCACCTGGCAGGCTTCAAGTGGAGGAGTGGGGAATCAAACCTGGTTGTCTAGATTAGAGTCCGCCACTCGTAACTGTTACACCATGCTGGCACGGTGCCTATGATGTTTGCCATCACTTCACATATTTCACAGGGAAACCTGGGAGCATGACCAGTGCAATTCCTGCCACTCTCCTCATAGCCCCTGGGAGCATCTCACAAATAGAAGAGAAGAAGAGATTGGATTAATACCCCGCCCTTCACTACCCAAAGGTATCTCAGAGTGGCTTACAAACTCCTTTCCCTTCCCCTCCCCACAACAGACACCCTGTGAGGTAGGTGGGGCTGAAAGAGCTCTTGACAGAAACTGCTCTTTTTCAAGAACAGCTCTTATCTTGTCCAAGGTCATCCAGCCAGGTGCAAGTGGAGGACTGGGGAATCAAACCCGGTTCTCCCAGATTAGAGTCCACGCACTTAACCACTACACCAAACTGGCTCTCTGAGGGAGTGGGCACAGAGGGAGTGGGCGACCCCATTCATCAAATCTCATTGCAATTTGCTGTCCAATAAAGTCTGGGGGCAGTGCTGTTTCCAGGTTTTGGGAGGCCCTCAGCAGACAATGTCCAGGAGTCCCCTTATGACCACCACAAGGTCCCCCTCATGCCTCCCTTTCCTTCCACAGGCCACCACCTGACTGTGCATGCTACCCTACCACCTCCTCCTCCACATTCATGCCCCTCTCCCAACAACACACTTGCTGTGCAGTTGTTGTGGCTCTCAGGACTGCCATTGCTACACACCACCCACATGCACTTCCTCCTCCATTCTGGAAAGCTGGAAACATGGGTGGTAGAGTGCTTAGAAGCAAATGGGCAGGGAAGGGCACATGGACAGGTGACAGGAGAAGTGCACAGGTAGGAGATCAGTGTCAGTGGGCCACACCAGAAGTCCTGGGCCCTGGCAGCTTCCCCTTTTTAGGGTACCCTGATGCCACCCCTGTCGGGGGTGTTCTACTAATATGCCCTTGTTTTTCTTTTTGGTATAATCCAAGCAAGTCATCTCTCCCAAGATGCAAGATGCAGATGCATCACACATGGTTCAAAATGGCCAATGTAACAAATGGTTGCAGTTTAAAATTTCCCTCCCTTCCAAGGCAACACACCTGATGAGTTGCAGGGCTATGATTGGCTGGGAGAAATGCTGTTTCTCAGGGAATGGGGAGAAACATTTTTTTAAAAAATGGGAAGGCAGGCTCTGCCACCATTGAAAAGTAGTGGAGAAAGGTATGGGGACAACAGTGACAGGGCACAAAGGGAAAGAGACAACGGTTTGGCAGACTAGTGAGTGAGAGGTGTTGCATGGAACAAATGTGGCCTGTGGTAATGATCCAAGTGAGGTTGTGGAGATATAAGGCTGTGTAGCCTGAAAGCAGAAAGGGTATAAGTTCATGGGATTTTCAGAGCGGCACTGGAGGCTTTGGGCTTGCCCTGCAAGGAATTTGAGCCCCACTCCTTTAGGATCAGGGCAGCAACCATGGCAGCAGGCCTTGGCTTGCCTGAGGCACACATATAAGCCATAGAGCGTTGGTGCTCTAAGACCTTTAAGGTGTATATCAGGTCACAGCTGGAGACCGGCCTTTGAAGGTATCTCTGACTCCTCAGTTCCAGGACACACACACAAGACAGTCTGGATTTTTGGGCACAGCATCATCCACTGGGCAGGTTTGTATGCCTCATTGTCAGGTTGGGACAAGGACTTGGGTCTGGAAGCAGTGGTGCGTATTATATGGATGGCCCAGCGGGGTATGCGGTGGAGGTCCTTATTGCCCTGGTTGGAATGTGTGGGGGCTAGGTACCAACCCCCCGATGCACTGCTGCTGCAGCTTGAGGAGAATGATTTGACATAGCAACCAGGGGTGTCCCTTGAGTGCCAGGTGCTGGCTGACCTGGCCTCCTTGTGTGAGGATTTGCCCAGCATGGTCTTCTTCTGGTCAGATTGGTTGGAATAGAGGTCATGGCAAGGAGCAGCTCATCCTAAGAAGGTGGAGGTGGTGAGGAGGAAAGTGTCTGGCAGACTGGGCAGGGCAGTTGAGTCAGCAGATGGTGTTTGGCTCCATCACCCAGACATCTCCCACAGGATGGAGGCCTTGTTCCAGGTGGACAGAGTGCATCTATCTGCTTGGGGTATGGACATCTGGTTGCATGGAGTCCATCATTCCCTACTCTCTTGGCTACAGCTGAAAGGGCATTGGTGGGAGTAAGACGAAAGGGATGTCCTGCTCTTGTGTTGGTAACAGCATGGGGCCAGATCTGTTTGCGTAAATCAGCTTGTGTGCCAATTTGTGGAGTTGAGGACCCTTTAAGGCAGGGGTCCTCAAACTATGGCCCGCGGGCCACATGCGGCCCGCCGAGGACATTTATATGGCCCGCCGGGTGTTTATGCCCGCCCCCCGCCCGGAGCCTCCTCCTCCTCGGGGAGCGCAGCAGCAGCACCCCCACCCGAGTAGCCCCATTGGGAGAGGTGCCTTCGAGGGCGTGGTGGAGAGCAGCCCGGGCGGAGCTCCTCCCGGCGGGGCGGGCACCTCCCCCCTCCCTCCCCAGCCCAGGTGGGGTTCATCCGGAGTGTCCAGGGATGGGTGGGCTGCGGAGAAGAAGCCGCGTGGAGCAGCTGAGCAGGGCAGCAGCGGTGAAGGGGAAGGGTCCCGGGAAGGAGTCACTCGCGGGGGGGCAGCTGCCGGGAGGTCCTGAGAGGGAGGGAGGGAAGGAGGGAGGCGGGGGACATGCTTGGCCATGGTTGCCGACTCTGGGGTGGAGAATTCCTGCACATTTGGGGGAAGGTGCATTCCGGGAAAGGCCTGTTTGGGGGTGGGAGAGAACCCCCCCGTGGGAGCAATGCCGGCGAGCCCCTCCCTCCAGTGCCACAAGGGCCCCCGGGGGACTGATCCCTTTCAGCCGGAGGGGGATGTCATCCTGGGGGCGGGGGCTAAGGAAGTCCCATTGAAATACTGGTAAGTTTGTTGATTTAACTTTACTTCATTTTAAATATTGTATTTGTTCCCATTTTGTTTATTCACTTCAAAATAAGATATATGCAGTGTGCATAGGAATTTGTTCATAGTTTTTGTTTTTACTATAGTCCGGCCCTCCAACGGTCTGAGGGACAGTGAACTGGCCCCCTGTTTAAAAAGTTTGAGGACCCCTGCTTTAAGGAATACCTCGGCTGGTGTGTGGTTCAGCCGATGGGTCGGATCCAGTGGACCCATACTGTTCCAGCGCTTTACAGCTGTAACCAATAAAGTTGTGGCCAATTTTATGCACCTAATTTCCAAAGAAATCTGTTGTGTGAGTGGTCAATTTAATCAAGGCAGTATAGGGCTGGCCAAGCCTCTCCATCCCAAATAAGAACTGGAACCGCAAACAAGAAGGGCCTGGGTAGATGAGGCCTGCCATTTGCAAGGCCGGGCGGGGAAGGGAGAGGCTAGCCAGACACGGGTTTGGGGATGGGGATGGGTTAGTGGTGGGAAGAGAGGTGCCTCCCTCCCCAGGCCAATGGAAAGGCAAAGGGGCGGTCAGGAAGGGGAGGCCTTAAAACAGTGGGGCAGGTCACTCACCATCCCCACTTGACCGACAGAGGTGGAGTGCTGTTTGCCCACCCATCCCTCCCTGTTTCATGTGGTGTTTGGGGATTGATGTTGTAGTCTGGGTTACTAACATGAGGTGTTTGTGGGTTGTTGTTAGATCGTTTTGTTGTTAGTTCGTGTTATAGTTTCTATTGTGCACATTTTGTCACAACTATTGGCGGTAACAGCATGGGGCTGGATCTGTTTGTGGAAATCGGTCTGCATGCCAATTTCCAGAGCTGAGGATCCTTTAAAGGCCTTGGCATGAGGGCTGAAGGGAGCAAGCAAGCTCAAAGACTAACAACTATTGCCCTCACGGCCAGATGGCAGGGGAGTTCATGAAGGGGCAGGCGTCCATGTGAACCCTGGCAACCTGCCATCCCGCAGTCTCTACCCATGCCTGCTGGCTGGGTAACGGATACCTCAGCTGGCATGTGGTTCAGCTGATGGGTCGGATTCAGTGGACCCACACTGTGCCAATGCTTTACAGCTGTAACTAATAAAGTTGTGGCCAATTTTATCCACCTAATTTCCAAAGAAATCTGTTGTGTGAGTGGTCAATTTAATCAGGGCAGTATAGGGCTGGCCAAGCCTCTCCATCCCAAATAAGACCTGGAACTGCAATAACCCGACCCTCTGCTGCCACTTCAAAGTCTAGAGCCTCAAAGCAACGTGAAAATCTGAACTAATCCACGTAAGTGGAGAAACCACTTTCTTTTGAAATGCTTTATTTGTCTCCTTGGCTTTTTGACCCACTCTGCTATTCAGTGCTCTGCTGTATGTAACACTGTGTTGTGATTCACTGCTCAGGAGGCCCAATCCTAATTATAATCCTTTCTCTTTTGTGTGTACTAGCCTATAATTTGAACCCCAAACACTTGAGTGTGTAATGAGGCGATGCTTTATGGCTTGTGTCCTGACATGCGCCAGTGATCCGCTGATGCGTCCTTTCATGCAAACTCCAGGAATACAAAGGCAAAGTTGTTTAATAAAAAAGGAATAAAAATAAAACCCCAGCTAATGTGGGTTCTTTCAGTTGGAAAGAGAAAAACGGTTATTATGATGACTTGTAAAGCTTGCCTGGAAAATACTTTTTTTAAAGGTAACTTGTAAAATCCAGACTTTCTTCTTCAATTCTTGTCACATCACATATTCTTGATATCTGTTGGCCCAGAGGAGATGCTGCAAGTAGGATCATATCAGAGTCATTTCTGCCTTTGACTTATCAAGACAGAATGCAAACATACACACACATGTAAAGACACTTGCTGGTGTCTGAATGTCCTTCCCCGAGGACTGTTAACAGACCATTCACTGTCTTGCTTCCATAACTGCTAGGCTGAAATGCCAGCTTAGATTGAGACTCAGACTTGGTGACTTGTGGTGGCCGGCAAGGACTTGAGTGCCTTTTATAAGCATAGATTATTTTATTAATACAAGAGGGTGATTGTTTTTGTTTTGCTGCCAGGTGGCTTCTTCTGTGACTGTAAAGAAACAGAGGTTGCTTGATTTTTGTATGGAGCATGGATGTGAACAAAGAGAATGAGGAAGCATGTAACATTATGGTTTTATGGGCAATATGACATTTAATAAGGACAGGTAGAAAGTCCAGAATTGTGGAGGCAGTGTGGAGGGAACATCACAAAATAAAATTTAAAGATATTATAGGGGGGGAAGGTAAAGAAAGGCATCAGTTTGAGCAACCATGTCTGACTAGACTTTCAGAAACAGGAATAGAGTTGTCTGATGAGTCTTATATTAAAGAAATGGCCCTTAATTTGAGGGAATGGACATCATTCTAGAACTGCACAAAAAAGATAATAGCTGTCCCCTATTTTAGAAAACTGCAATTTCAGGGTTCCCCCCACCCTTTCTTGAAGTTTTAAAGGGCTACCACACTAATGAACTTTTCCACATGTCTGTCTTTTACACATATTTCATCTAGGATTTGTGGAAATGAAATGGGGGCCTTCTAATGAACAATCATACTTCTGGACCTGCTTGACCAGGAATGTTAAACTATAACTTCTGTGGTAAACTTCAAAATGGAAAAGCAATCTTTACAGACAGTCTGAAGTTCTTTTACCAAGATTATGTCATTCACTCTAATCAACGCATCTGGCACACTTTCACTCCTTTTCTGTGAGACTTCTTTATATGAAACTTCTGTAAAGGCACCTCTCTGTAGAATTCTGAGGTGACATGTGATATGTTGCCTTCCTGCCTTCCCAAGTCTTCCCAACTTATTTTTTCTGCCATGAAAGGCTCTTGTCTTAGACATCTTAGTTAGACCTAAAGAACAGGATGGCTTAGTTATATTTGGTAGAATGACAGAACAATCAGCACGTAGCGGTGCCTCTGAGGTAAAAGGGGATCCTTTATTCAAAATAAAAGTTGTTTCTCTTAAACATAAATATAAGTAAAACATCGTAATGGTTTTGGTACACTTAATAAGCATAATAGTTTCAAATAGGTATATAAGTGGAATAGTTTCAGATAGGTGTACAGTTCTTCTTGTTTCTCTAAAGATTCTCAAACAGACCTAGCCACCAAAGCTTATTTTCTCACTTGTTCTATATACTAATAACTTGCTATAAAGTACTGAGTTCAAATGCGGGGCATAGTGAAATCAGCTCATAATTTATTAAGTAGTTCAAAACTGAAGACAAACTAGCCAGTCCATGACTGGCTTATATCCGTGTAACACACACCCCATAACATACCCCCACACCTGGTGATAGGTTCTAGTTACACTGCCTGTGGCCCATAGGTCCATACTGGAATCTGCATGAGCCTATTGGTCCGCGCTAGGATCTGACTTGGCTATCGTCTCTAGACCCAAAGTGAGCGCTTGGCCATGTTAGCACTTGCATGGCCATTTCAATGTACAATACTTGCACAAAGCTTAATTTTCCTAACTTGCTACTTAGGCTAATAACTTGCATGCAGGTTTATTTTCCTTTCTTGCCACAGATGCATAACCTCCATGATGGAACAGGCCTGCTTTGACTTGCAGAACCTGCTCTGCCCACCAAGTCCTGGAAGGGGTTACTTCTTCCTTCTACTAGGGTAACTTGCTGCCACCACCTGCCCTTTTTTTTGGGGGGGGGGGTTTCCTGCTAGGAGGGACAAGGCTCCTAGCTCCCCTTCTCAACCTATGGTCCTGCCTCTATGTCCTCCATTACCTAGCCTCTATGTCATCCAGTTACCATGGAGATTTTGGGGCTCCCCTGGAGAAATAGCCATGTGCACACAGATTACTTGCCTCCCAATCTGGGGGGCCCTCTTGCACTAGCGTGTCCAAGATGGTGGGGGATCTAGGTGTCCAAGATGGTGGGGGACTGTGCACCAACCTCCAAAGTCAAAAGATTTATTGAAAAGAAAATATTTACAAATATACTTAAATACAACACTAGATCAGGAAATGGATTTTAAAGGAAAATTGGTCATAAATGCAATCCCCTTTCCCTGTTGTAGATATACCCTACTCAATGTTAAAATAGGGCTGGCACTAATGATCTTAAAAAAGATCGTATCTATGTCCCATTACCTGGGAGACTGCATAGTCAGGAAAAGATGGCTTTTTACTTGCAGACCAGAACTCAAAGTTCCCCCCAGCTAGGCTTGCCACACCCCCTAGTTGGGTGGAGGCTGCCCAATTTGGAGGGGCTCCTTCCCAACCACCAGGCAACCTGCCCCCAAGAGTGACCATCCAGTCTTCCCCCACTTCTTCCCAGGAAGTCTTACGCTGCTGGGGAGAGGTGGGGACCTCCATTCCCCAATTTGATAACATCACTTCTGAGTGATGTCATCACACTTGGGACTCCCCATTCCCTCCAGTAACGCCTCCAAAGTCCCCCACTGGGAACTTTGAGGGACCTGGCAACCCTATTCCCAGCACAGCATTCCAAGACAGAGAGACCAACTTCCCTCTGCAAGGAAGTTTTGTTAACTCCCTGTCTCTACCCACTTTGCATCACTGCCTCCATTCCCTTGACCCAGTCTGCCCAGGTTACAGGTGCATCCTGACAGCCAGCTTGGTGTAATGGTTAAGAGCGCTGGACTCTAATCTGGAGAACCAGGTTTGATTCCCCACTCTTCCACATTAAGCCATCTGGGTGACCTTGAGTGAGTCACAGTTCTCTCAGAACTCTGTCAGCCCCACCTACCACACAGGTGTCTGTTGTGGGGAGAAGAAGGGAAAGTGGTTGTAAGCTCCTCTGAGACTACTTTAGGTAGTGAAGGGCAGGCTATAAAACCAATTCTTCTTTTTCTCCTTCTCTTCCTGGAAGGCATTCTGGGAAATCTCCAGGAATCGCCTAGGGACTTCCTAGGGCCAAATTCCTTAGTTGGTTCTCCTACCAAGGCTATTAGCATATGTATAGATGTAAGGTAGCAAGCAATTGAACTGGCTCTCTGCCACTTCCAGAGAGGGAAAAAAGCCACACTTTCAAATCTCAGAAGGGGGGGTCCACAACCTCCATGCAGAACACAGATTTCTCTCACACTCTGCAGTACCTCACTCCATCTCTTCTCACCACACACACACTGCTAACTATCTGTCACACAAAGCCTCTCAGAATCCACCAATCAACTTTGCCTACAGCTACCAATCCTAACACACTTCAATCACCCATGCAGACCCCTTCTTTCTTACTCTACAGGCCTCCATTTTAAATCTCGGCAGCTACAAGCATGGACAGTTTCAAGAGGGAAGTAGATAAACATATGGAGCAGAAGTCCATCAGTGGCTATTAGCCACAAGGTATAGATAGGAACTCTCAGTCTGGGGCAGGTGATGCACTCTATTCTTGGTGCTGGGGGGGAGCAGCAGTGGGAGGGCTTCTAGTGTCCTGGCCTCACTGCTGGACCTCCTGATGGCACCTGGTATTTTTGACCGCTGTGTGACAGAGTGTTGGACTAGATGGGCCATTGGCCTGATTCAACATTGGCTTCTTTTATGTTCTTACATATAAAACTCCACATTGAAACATAGAAATAAAACACACAAACAATATTTACATAGTCAAAACATTACACCTATTATTCCATTTCCTCTGATTCATTCAATTTCTTACAGTGCAATCTTAATTGAAGTTACAGCCTTCAAAGACCATTGACTTCAATGGTCTTAGAAGGGTGCAACTCTTTTTGGGACTGCACTGCTAGTAAATTAACTGCTGGGCTGTGTAGCTGAGAAACCATGTGTTGTCTTTTACCCTGTGAACTTCTCTGTTGAGTTTACTAAGGAGGGGCAGCCAACACTCTGACCTGTGACACTGCTTGATGACTTAGAAAGGGCATGCACACACAAGCCATGATTTTTTGAAAGCTTGAGCCAGGTAAATAAAGATAGATGAGATGCAGGATGAAAAGAGGTTAAAAGAAAAGAGTTTGAAAGGGGAAATACAATGCAGATAGAGATAGAATGATGGGTGTTTGAAATTAAGGACAAACAGAGGAAGGAAAGTATTAGAATGGGGTTCATAGTACACAAAGTGAAACTGAATGTGGAAATAACTAAGTCATACATCTCCCTATATTATAAAAGCCAAATGGTGGTGGCATATTAGGTAGGTTGACGGTTGGCCCTGTACATAATGCTTGGGCCCTGTACATATGGCCCAAGGCTCGAATGGAATGGAGGAGAACTAAGTTTTGTTATATTCTAAGCATTATTCTAGATCTAACTTTAAAGTTTCACACATTAAAGAGTAACTTGGTGACTAGTGATGTGTATTAGGAGCCACCAATTTCATTTGCAAATACCAGTCTTATGTGTAAAAATCACTGAACTGGAAACCCCTTTTGAAACACTAATAATACAACCATTGCTGTCTATATTTTAAAAGAAATTCCTATGCAGTATAGAAAAAATGGCGAACAATGGTGATAACACAATACAATACAATCATATAGCAAAATACACTGCATAAATGATGCACAAAAATAGCTCCAACAATATATGAAGTATATTAATTATATAAGTGACAATGTACTGACAAGAAGAAGAAGAAGAAGAAGAAGAAGAAGAAGAAGAAGAAGAAGAAGAAGAAGAAGAAGAAGAAGAAGAAGAAGAAGAAGAAGAAGAAGAAGAAGAAGAAGAAGAAGAAGAGGAGTTTGGATTTATACCCTGCCCTTCACTGCCCAAAGGCGTCTCAGAGCGGCTTACAAACTCCTTTCCCTTCCCCTCCCCACAACAGACACCCTGTGAGGTAGGTGGGGCTGAGAGAACTTCTGACAGAAACTGTCCTTGAGAGAACATCTGTGCCAGAGCTTGTGACTGACCCAAGGTCACATCAGCAGGTGCAAGTGGAGGAGTGGGGAATCAAACCCGGTTCTCCCAGATAAGAGTCTGTGCACTTAACCACTATGGTTATGGATTGGTTGCCCATTTTTGACAGCGTAGATACAGAGACTGGTTACATTACTCATACTCACCAAATTTTGAAGACTTTTCGTCTATGTAATAAGTGCCTGATGCAGGTTATATTATTTATACTCGCTAATTCCGAAGGCTTATCTATATAATAAGCGCTCATTGCAGCTTACTGAAGAAGAGCTATCGAAACAAAGAGTGAAATCCAGAGTCTTCGTCCCTTCATCCACTCATCTTATATCTTCCACATACTTTGTGTCATTTTTGTACTTAGCATAATTATTGTATCACCTATATTGTGTTAGTCATTGTGTTACAGCCTTAGTTTACTGTACAAAAAACTATGAAATATTACAATGGTTTCTTAGATTTACCACAGACTAGCTTAGGAAAATATATTTAGCTCATTTTTGGTGCCTACTGTTTTGTCTGGGGGGGAAATAAAATTTTTAAAAATCTGATTTTGATTTTGGCACAGCCTTCTTATTTGAAGGTTTAGAGGCATTTGGTGCTGGGAACATTGTAATGAGCATTCTACAACAAGTGAGGCTGCATGGCCAAATTTCCTAGGCAATTCCCTCTGCTCAGGCAGGAAGCCCTGGCTGGATTTCCACTGCCAACAGGAAATTCATAGAAGACAATGGCAATAACTGTTCTATTACTTCTGTAATTTTAAAATTGCATTAGAGTGGCAGGTGCTAGCCTATCCATATTCCAACCTCCTAGGGCATACTGCAGCTGCTATCAAGTATAGGGATTTGTATGCAATGATTTGTCAGATATTTTACTCAAGATTGTCTTCCTAACGCATACCATTTCCATGTAGGAAGATGCTGTGGACTCTGTAATGGGACACTTTCAAATGTTCATTTATGTATGTGTACATTTGGAGGAAAGTGTCTTATGCACAGCAGCTTTTAGGTATCTCTGGACTAAGCTGATAGATTTACACAGGGGTCATTTCATAGAAAAAGAGGTGCAGGAGCTCATTAGCATAACTCATTAGTATAACTTATTTGCATATGCCACACACCCTGACATCACCGGAAGTGTGTCAGATGGTAACAACCACCGCTCAGGTTCCACTGGACTGTTTTGGATTGCTAGCTATGGGGGGGGGAAGTGTGCAGATCTGCCCTCACAGAGGAGGGAGAGCTTGTACCTGAATAAACCTTGGTCTTAAAGATACCACTGGACTTTTTTGGATGGATGGCAAGCATAGGAAAGTGTGTGGCTGCACGTGGGTCAAGGAGGGCAGCACCAAGGACGCGCATGGCCTTGAGCAGGTGGGGGGGCAGAGGTGCAGGAGGAAGCTGAGGAGGCACAGGAGGCTGGGGCGGAGCTCCTCACAGGCCTTGTGGGAGTAGCCCGGGCCCACCTTGCAGAGGTGCCGCGCCAGGGCCAGCATGAGGATGGGCAGAGCCTGGGCAGGCTAGATGCCATGGCCCAGGCAGTGGCAGAGCAGCTCAAGGGCCAGCTTGTTGCAGTGCTCTGCTGGGTCGACCAATGGGCTGGGAAAGGCGAGAGAGGGCTGCTGGGAGCAGGAGGCAGGGCTTGCTGGGCTCCTTAATGCCAGAGCTTTGCCCCTGTGCGCTCCTGCAGGAAATGAGCCCTGAATTTACAGGGCTGCAGTTTGAAAGAACACTTTCCTAGGAGAAAGTCCCACTAAATAAAATGGGACTTACTTCCAAGAAGGCTTGTTTAGAATTGCTCCCCAAATATCTTACCTTGCAAGGGACCCTCTATAAATGGCTGGTCTATGAGTGTCAAGTTCTGAGATGTGTAATAACAAAGCGGATTGTGAAGTTCAAGAGCAAACACATCCTCTGAAATAACTAGTCCATAATCAGAGTTAGTAGGCCATTTTATTTACTTAAGATATTGCAATTCTGCCTTTTTCCACAAAGGCCCAAGGCAACTTGTAAACAAATATGCCAGCAAGACATATGGCAAAAACAATTAAATGACAACAGCACACAAGTAAGTATATATGCATTCTTATGATTAAAAAAAAACCCTCAGGAAGATCCTTGGCATTCATCACCAAATATCAGAAATAATCTTGCCAGCTCAGAATGAGGCAATGCTTCTTGCTCTTACTGTAAATGAATGAACACTGGCTTGCATCCATTGGAATATTCCTGCATAATGAAGGCTTTATACCCAGAGAGGAAACTGCAGCTCAAAATACCTCGTAGAATGCTGTTCCCCCAAGAGCAGGATTTGGGGGGTTGTTAGGATTTGCAGTAGGACTAGGGAGAGGCAGGACAATTGTGACCTGTGGGCAGAAATCCTTCCATCCACAGAAACATCCTGGTGGATCCAAGCCATTGCTGCCCCGAAAAGTACTGAGACTGATGCATGAGGGTTTCAGCTCAGACCTTTACTTAGTGATTCAGCAAGCAACAACAGCAAAATAGTCATCTCACAAGCTGCTTATATGTCCATTTGCAAACACACCCATGACACACACCCCCACCCATGATATGCTATATACAAGAGTTGCAAACTCATAGGTCCTTCCACTAAGGTCCTTGCTATCCCGTTGGCAGGGACTGTGGAGCCCAGGCTCTATTGTCTTAGGTCGTGAAGCTCACTATCCATCCAGCCACGTGGCTGCCCAACCTCATGTGCAGCCTCTGCAAGTACACAACATGCCCCATTTTGAAGGTCTTCTGAGCAACGGCCAAAACAAGGGGTGTGTATGAAACTCCCTTCCCCAATCTGTAACCTAAATCCTGAAAATAGTCTTCAAGAAGGCATTATTCCAGTAGTTAAATGGAAGAGCTGGCACCAATATGACACATATTTAGCATTATATTCATAGCTGTCTGCTTATGAAAGTAGTATTAATTAATAGGTGAAATTAGCCAACAGCTCTTAACAGCATAATTGTAAATAATTTCCTGATGATTTGTACACTTTTGCCTGGAAAAACAAAAGATGAGCTAATGATAATCTGGCAACCTCTAGCAACATGACAAACATTAATTATGGAGTATTATGATGTAATCGTCAAATTTAAGAGACGTTGACATCTGCACAAAGAATTGGATAGAAAGCTTAGGTTGACATTAAGGGTGTGCATTTGGCTATATTCAAGCCAAAAAATAGCAGGAAAATACCTTATCAGTATTTTTCAGCTATTCTTTCATCTGAATGTAGATCCATTTTTTTTTCCAAAATAGCTGAGCCCAAAAAACCCTGAAAATATTCTGGATTTTTCAGAACCACCAGATAGCTGAAGTTAATGGGCATTTTAAAAGATCACAGTCTTTTAAAATGCCCATTAACTTGGAGCCAGACTTGGAGAAAACAAATTGCAAACAGCAAAGATCATTGAGCTAGGGATAGCAGAACTAGCAAGTTGTATTTAAAAATAGATAACCCAGCTTTACGCATGAATGGGCAGACTTGTGCATATTACTCCCCCCTCCCCTGTGATTGCAGATACATTCGTCTGAGAGATCTCAGAACTGTCACAGAGAGTGCTAATATGATCCTTCACCATAAATGTTCTCTCTCATATCTACCATGTATATGTGTTGACCCTTCACTGCTACTGGGGGGCAGGTCTACAGCACAAAGTAGCTGCTTATCATCGGGCACAGTGGTGAAACATGTATTCCCTTTTTCTTCATACACAGTCTGCCAGTCAGACCTTTTTGTCTGTTCCTTTGCAGCAGGTAGACTTCTAGTCATTGGTGGGAGGATGACAAATATAGTCTGAGACAAGCCAAGACCTCCACCCTGCCATAAAGCCCATGCATTCATAGCCTTCTGCCAGCCCAGCCAGTAGTGGCCATAACTTCAGAAACAAAATGGCTGTCACAAAAAAGATCCATATGTATAAAGCTTCAGAAAGTCCTCCCCAAATTAGTAAGATTTGCAATGATGTGCAGAAAATGGGGTCTCTGTGCAGAGAAATTGCAATTGTTGTCCATCTTCTTTGGATAGAAGATTGGCTAAGTGTTCTGGTTTAACAATATCCCTGTAAGGTACATACATACTGATTTGTTCTCCCCTTGCTGCCCTGGAAAATCAGTATGCTTCCCACTCTTCCCAAGTGTCAGAAACAATTCTGTTCTGATTTGGTTTGTTTACTATATTTACTAGTGAGTGTTGTTTGGGTGAAATCTTGCTTAGAAATTTCTGAAACCTTCCAGTATAGTACAAAAAAGTACACACAGTGACTCTGCTCACAAGCAATTAGAGCACCTGTAAAAACCAGGTTCTTATTACAGGCCAGATGTGAGAAGAGGTCATGATAGATGTTGTAGAAGGGGTGATTTTAAAGAAATGAAATACAACGTTTATAATGTGTATAAAGATGCTCATGGCTTTAAAACTGATGTATAAAAAAGACATCAGATTGCAAAGACTGGGATGGAGCCTACTTTTTCCAATGATCAAATGGCTACCAGTACACATGACAATGATTACCTCTTAGAACTGCGGTGAATGGCATTTGTGATTTCTTTATGCCTTTTAAACCAGTAAGAGTCCACTTTTGAATCTGATCTTGTAGCAGAGTAACAGGAGAAGCAGATATTCAGTCTGTAGCAACAGCATGCTCCTGAGTCGCAGTACCCCAGGGCAGAGTTATAATACAATGCGGATATATAGAATGGGCCTAAAAATCTGAAAAGTATAAGGAGCCAGATGCATTCCTTTGATTCGGTGTCCTACACATGGCTATGGAACAAACTGAACACCACAGGTATCCCCAAAAGACTGTTAAAACTTATAACAAATTTTTATTTGGGAAATGTGGTGCATGTCAAGCTAAACAACAAAGGACTTGTGTCCAACCCAATAACAATTCACAGAGGGGTATGACAAGAGTGTGTCCTTGCTCCACATCTATTTAATTTATACTGAAATGACTTTGTTCCTAGACTGCAAACTATATCTACCCATGCACCTTATATTGGATCTTATTTGGTACCAGCTCTGCTATACACTGATGACTTAGTTCTCTGATATCAAGGACACACATTGGGTTGAAATGTGCAATAAGAGCTTTTATTGCTTACTGTGACAGTAAATTATTGAAAATTAATGAAGATAAATCTAAAATAATGTTATTTACTAAGTCATCTAAAAGACAAAATAAGGAATGGAAAATAGGAGCTTATAAGTTCCAGCAGGTTGATTAATTTAAATATTTAGGTATCACATTTCAACCAAACCTGAAATGGACCAAGCAAGTCCACTGTCTTAAAGGGAAATCTGACCTAGCATTATTGGCACTAAAAAAAAATTCTACACCCAAGGAGCCCAAAAGATTCCAGCTCTTCTGAAAGCAAATCGAGCCTCATATTTTGTATGGTTCCCCCGTATGGTTCACAGGTTTGGTAGACATTACAAAGGGATACCACACAGAAATGCTCACCACTATATGTGGGGATTAAATACTCCATCAAATTTGATGTACCACACTATTTGTACGTGCTATGTGTCCCTAAGTTGAGAAGAGCATATATGGTGGCACGCTGCAATGCATTCCCATCTGCACAGATGAAGGGTCATTTTCAGGGCATTCCAGCAAGTCAATGCTATTGCAACTGCCCATTAGCAACTATAGACTCACTTGCCCATATATATTTTTGGTCGCCCAAAACATGCAGTTGT
This sequence comes from Gekko gecko, assembly GCA_029375565.1. NCBI lineage: Eukaryota > Metazoa > Chordata > Lepidosauria > Squamata > Gekkonidae > Gekko > Gekko gecko. The sequence continues at coordinate 146,238,029 of JAPDNY010000006.1, forward strand.
AAGAGAAAAGTTCCTGAGGAAATGGCTATTATAATTTTCTTCCTTTTCTAAATCTACAAGGTTGAGACTTCTGCTAAGTACTCTGTGCAACAGTTGTATAATAGATATGGCACATTTCTGTTATACTGTCTTTTTAAATGTTAAAAACCTTTTTAAAAGTTTAAAATTAACTTTTCTGGTGTATGGCCTATAGGCTTTTAAATCTAATAAACTGAAACTGAAAAATCTGAAAATCTTAGCAGTGCCGTTTACAGAACTGTGGGGGAAAAATGTGTCTACCATGTGTCTATTGGTCAAATACTTATTGTCCCATTTTTTAATGTGAGTTTCTTGCAAACAAATAATATTAGATTTTTGCTTTTGTAGCCAATAATTTACTAACTTCCTTAATTCACCTTCTAAAAGGAAGTTAGTAAATTATTGGCTACAAAAGCAAAAATCTAATATTATGAGTTTCTTGCACATTAAAAAATGGGAGAATATGTATTTGACCAATAGAAAATTAGGACAAGAATTTTACTCATTGGCAGAAAAAAAATAAGGGAGTTGTGACCTATGTAAATAGAGAATTGGATCTAAAGGAAATCTTCAGTGACAAAGATGGGAGATATATTGGAGTGGAAATTACAGTGCTTCAGAAAAAGACATTGGTAGTTAACGTATATGCGCCTAATGGAGCAAAAGAATTTTTTTTAAGGACTTGATGAAGGAATTGGATCAAGTGAATTATGACCAGATAATTCTGGCAGGGGATTTTAATGGCACAGTTAATAACAAATTGGATAGGAAATCGAAAAAGATTGGAGAAGATTGGAAAACTACCTAAAATTTTCTTCAAATTGATGGAACAAGAGAAATTAGAAGATGTATGGAGAAAATGGAATCCTAAAGCTAGAGACTTTACTTTTTATTCTAATAGCAAATGAGATACAGGTGACCAAAGTAATACCAGAGACGTGGAAGGAAGCCAATATATCACTCATATCAAAAGAAGGACAAGATTTAACAGATGTCAAGAATTACAGACCAATCTCTTTACTTAATAATGACTATACGTTGTTTGCCAAAATAATCTCAGAAAGATTGAAGAATTATTTGAAAAGCGTTATAACGGAAGAACAAGCCGGTTTTTTTACCAAACAGACAAATCAGGGACAATATAAGGACGGTGATAGATGCTATTGAATACTATGATAAACATCCAGAGAAAGAGGTGGCCTTTCTATTTGTAGACACTGAGAAAGCCTTCGACAATTTAAACTGGGACTTTATGTTTCAAGTGATGGAGAGAATGGATATTGGACAGCCTTTTTAAAATGTAATTATGGCAATATATTCCGAACAGAAAGCATCATTGAATGTGAACAAAGAAATGACAGAACATTTTAAGGTTCAAAAAGGGACCAGGCAAGGTTGCCCACTATCCCCCTTATTGTTTATTTGGATTTTGGAAGTATTTCTGGGGAAGATTAGAGAAGGATATAAGGGGACTTACAATTGGAGGCTTTATGTACAAATATAGGACATTTGCGGATGATGTAATGTTTTTGATTGAAGATCCAGTAACTAACTTACCATTGTTTATGGAAAAGATCAAGGAATTTGGAGACTTGGTGGGATTCTATGTCAACAAGAATAAAACAAAGGTGTTATGTAAGAACATGACAAAAGTGGAGCAACAGGAACTGCAAGAAAAAATACAATGTGAAGTGGTTAAAAAAACAAAATATTTAGGAATTGAGTTGACAATGAAAAACATAGATCTTTTTAAGAATAATTATGAGAAGATTTGGTGCAAAATTCAACAGGATATAAAAATGTGGAACACTTTGAACTTGTGATTATTAGGAAGAATTTCAGTGGTCAAGATGAATATTTTACCGCGTCTAATGTTTTTATTTCAGATGATCCCGATTGTGAAGGACTGTAAAGTGTTGAACTTATGGCAGAAAGAAATTTCAAAATTTGTTTGGGCCGGAAGGAAACTGAGGATTAAAATGAAGATTCTATGTGATGCAAAGGAAACAGGAGGATTTCAATTACCTAATTTCAGACTCTATCATGATGTGGTGTGTCTGACTTGGCTGGCACAATGGGTTAGTTTGGATAATAGAAAAATGTTAGCATTGGAAGAACATGATCGCAAATTTGCGTGGCACACCTATTTATGGTATGAAAAAGCCAAAATGGATAATTTTTTAAAACACCACTTTATAAGAAGATCACTGTTCACGACTTGGATGAGATATAAAAGATTTTTTTTTTTTAATGCAAGACCACTATGGATTGTACTGGCTGAGGTAATTAAACCACTTTCAAGACATAAAGGTGAAGACTGGATACCTTATAGAGACATTTTGAAGGTAGAGGGGAGTAGTTTCGTGATGAGAGCCAGAGAAGAACTGGAATTTGAATATGACTGGTTAAATTACAGACAGATTTATGATTTATTTAAGGTTGATGAAAAGAGGTATGGCTTCAGGAAGGAGAATAATGAAATTGAAGCGGTGTGGGTAGAGAAGGGGGAAAACGTGATCTCAAAAATGTATAAAGTTTTGTTAAAATGGTATACAGAAGATGAGATTGTAAAAGAACAGATGGTAAAATGGGCTATAAATATTAATAGAGAAACTGATATGTCATCTTGGGAATGTTTGTGGAAAAAGTCAATTAAAATTTCAACATGTGTTAATGTGAAAGAAAATTGTTATAAAATGTTGTATAGATGGTATATGACACCAAAAAAAATTGCTAGTATGAATGAGAGCTTGTCTAACAAATGTTGGAAGTGTAAAAAAAAGGAAGGCTCATTTTATCATATGTGGTGGACTTGTGATAAAGCGGTAGCTTATTGGTCAGAGATCCACAAGGAAATTAAGAAGATCCTGAAGTGTAGCCTGAAAAAAGAACCTGAAATGTTACTTTTAGGTCTTAAAATGGAAGAAGTGAACGTAACAAAGAGAACATTGTTATGGTATTTGATTACAACAGCAAGAATGACATTCGCTCAATTTTGGAAGCAAGAAAATATACCGGAAAAATGGGACTGGATAAAGAAAGTACTTTTTATGGTAGAAATGGACAAATTGACAAAGAAGCTTAATGGCAAAGAAGATGAAAATTTTTGGAAGAATGGAAGGACTTTAAAGATTATCTTGAAATGAATTGGGATGTAAGAAATAAGTTACTCTGCTTTGATAACTATTAAGAATAGAATATAGAAAGTAAGGACTGAATATTAGTTAAATGTTACCTAAGGGTTAGATTGAAAGGAGGAATATGTTATAAAAGAAGAATTGAATATTGGATAAGTTTTTAATGTTAGTGAATACTGATTGAAATAATAAGGGGGTAGAGCATTGCTGGAAGCCGGGGGGGGAGGGGTAATGAAAAAGGATGTATCTAAAAATATTTTCAAATATGGAACGTGTCAATATATCCTATGAATAAAAGGTTTTTTTTATTTTTAAAGTTTGGGGTAATACTGAAACTTATTTAGTTAAGTAACATAGAAAAAAGGTGGTTTGAAAATTGTGTGGGCTTTTTTTTTTCCAAATTACCACACTCTAGCCCAAACTATAATAATATTCTATATGATGACATTATTAATAGGTGGATAATTTTTTTGAAAAAGGATGTGAGACAGGCAGAACAGCAAAAATTATCCTGGCAACACAGGAGCTACTGAGAGTAGTGCTCTGAACCAGCCAATAGAAGTTGTGGGCTCCAGAATAGCAATTTCTTGAGTTTGACAAGTGGGTTTTTGACATGCAAAACATTGACAGTGAGAAGTGTGAGAGAAGAGTATGCTGAAAGGATTCAGAAAGTAAGCTAAGGTAAATGCCCTGAAACTAGAACTGCCTTAGAACTGTGAGAGTTATGGAATTGCAGTTGGGTGCCGCAGAGCGGGCTTTTGGGTAATATCTATAGGTCACCATCTTGATTAGATTAAACTGGTAACATCATTGAGCACTTATTACTGTTAATATGGTTCTTTTTATGCTGTTTTAATTTTTTATATTTGGCACATGTTACCCCTGTTTGTAAGCTGCCCTGATCTCGCTTGTGGGGAGGGCAGGATAAATAAATAAATAAATAAATATTAATTGTAACATTTAGCAAGAGTGTAACATACTAACAAACCTGGCATGCTGTGTTTAAAAACTGCCAACTCTACTTCATTATGTTCACTGTTCATATTTTCCTCAGTTTGTGTTATTGTATCAATTTTGTTTCCTTTAAAAAAAAAAAAAAGATCTTGGTCAGTTTTTGCCATTCCTGAGAGAAAACTAAATGAGATTGGTATCCCTGTGTTGTAGAGAGTGAATTCTCAACAGGGAATTCTTTTAAACAGGGCTGAGGTTTTTAATTTGCTGGTATGCCCTCTGGCTCCATTTTGGGTCAGAAAAACTACGCAGGGGGAAGGCAAGATCTCCTCCTCTCCCCGCAGCATGGTGGTCCAGACCAGAACTGGGTTCCAGTGAGACAGTTTAAATGAGTTCCTGGGTGGGAACTCATTCTCCAAAGTAGTGGTGCATCCTCAGGGTGAATTTGAGGGTATCTGTATCCTTTAGCTGGGCCCTCAGTTATGGGTCATGATCCAGATTCGATCTGAACCTTAATTCTCAGTGGGGTTCTCCTGTATGGTAGGGAAAATGGGAAAGTGATAGAAAATCCTTTGGAGTAGTTTCTCACTCTAGGAAACGTTCGCAAAAAGCAATGACTTACCAAGCTAGGAATGAACCGCAAAGATATTTTATAACAGTATGAGCTGTGAAAGGCGGTATGTCCTTTTGATGTATCAGGACAAAGAATAAGGGTCCATAGGATAGATGAATATGATCTCTGTCTTTGTTGATGCAATCAATGCTGCTTATCTTCCAGTTTCCCCAATGCAATCTAACCATTTAGGTATGGGCACAATTTCAGCCTGTTTCAACATTGGCCTTTATAATCTGTGGATCAGACTCTGTAAAGTTCTTGATCTCCATTTCCTTACATCAAATGAATTGTATCAACCAAGAGATGAGCTCTGTTATAAAAATGTACAGATAGCTAAGGAATCCCTTATATTGTTTCCATCTTCCCCCCACCCCCCCAGAAGCCTGATAAAACTTATGGACATAGATTCATTGAGAGTTAAATGCAGTATAGAGATTATATCTCCATGAATACTAATGAATGCTAACGAACAATCATCTGACTGTTCTCGTTCCTTATGTACAATGAATCAGCCACGGGATAATTACAGAGCAGCTATATTTATAAGAATAGGGGCACTTCAGAATTGTTATCTCCATATGGACCAGTATTCTATAAATAATCCTAATTGATAATAACCACTACTGGAACAATTTGCTAGATTTGCAAAGACATGAAAAGGGCAAACTAAAATAATTGTTATTCAGTGATTTTTTAAAAAAAATAGGCAGAGAGATGCTGGAATTCAAAATTTTGAACCAAAGTTAGAAACTATAGGGAACCAAAAAACAAAACAAAATCCTGGAGCAGACTTAGTAACTGAACAGCATATATACCACTGAAGCCAACACCATCTTCTTTTGGTGTAGTGTTTGAATGTGGTATAGTGGTTAAGTGTGCAGAGTCTAATCTGGCAGAACCAGGTTTGATTCCCCACTCCTCCACTTGCACCTGGCTGGATGACCTCGGGCAAGCTGTAGTTCTGATAAGAGCTGTTCTTGAAAAAGAGCAGTTTATGTCAAGAGCTCTCTCAGCCCCATCTACCTCACCGGGTGTCTGTCATGAGGAGGGGAAGGGAAAGGAGTTTGTAAGCTGCTCTGAGACACCTTTGGGTAGTGAAGGGCGGGATATAAATCCAATCTCTTCTTCGTCTTCTTCATCTAAGGAACAGGGCATTTGCTGCTTGAAAATTAAACACAATGGGTTGGATTTAACCAGCTTTTCCACTAATGAAAAGGGGAGGAGGGGTCTGTGAACACATGTAGCTGACATACTAAATCAGACCTTTGGTCCATCACAGTCAGGTGGCTCTCCAGGGTCTCAGGAGGAAAACTTTCACTTCACCTACTTCCTGGTCCTTAATGGAGATGCTGTGGATTGAACCTGGGACCTTCTGCATGCCAAATAGATGCTCTGCCACTGAACCATAGCCCCCAAAGTCCTTGGCATCATGGCACCTGCATGAACAAATGCCATGTGTGATGGGGGCTGGAGAAAGGAGGGATTTGACTGAGATTGAACAAAAGCACTGGCTGTATCCAAATCCGTGATTCTTACTGGCAACTGCATGTGGCCAGTCTATCACCTTGCTAATCCATAGAGGGTGTACACACACACACACACACACACACACACACACACACACACACAGAGAGAGAGAGAGAGAGAGAGAGAGAGAGAGAGAGAGAGAGAGAGAGAGAGAGAGAGAGAGAGAGAGTCTTTGTTTACATAACTTTGCAGATACTGGAAAACTAGCTTGGCTATATTTTGTTTTGTTTTGAATTTTATACCAGTAACTAGACTGTATACATATGAGAGGTAAGGCAGAGAATTGCCTCTTTCTAGAAAGCAATTGTCACAGCTTTTTCAGCCCATGGCAGCTGAAATTTTTAACCTGTGCTGTGTTGTTGCTACTCTGCCATAGGCTGGGCTAGTTATGTATGTGCCCACACCATTTAATCCCTGCTGAGCTTGGTACAGGGCACCTGAATGCCTCCACAGGCTCAACCCAAGGCAGTATGGCTTGGAGTCAACGCTGGCTATCTCAGCTATTTTTAATGTGACTGCCACAGATGTAAAGGATCCTGGACATAGCCACTACAATACAATGCCTCTTTTTTAAAAATTTTCATGTGCATAATGTGTTTTAAGGTTATGCTGTCAGTTTCATAATCCAGAGATATATAAAGTCAAAACATTGTGATTTGATCCTTCTGTGGATTTGGAATCACTGCAGACATCCCAGGATAATTGGGTGTCACAGTTGATCTTCAGGATGAAATTGGTACCCACAGTAGTAACTTGTTAACAAGCTTTACTGACAGTTTCAGTTATCGCTTGACAATTCCAGCAGCGTCAGCCGAAAGTGTTGGCTCAATTGAAGGTTAAGAGGGTTCCCCCCCCTTCCCATGTAGCAATCAGATAATGTATTAATTCTGCCAGTTGTAAACAAGGGCCTTGAAATGTGTGGGTAGAGGATGGTAAAGATGTCAGTGGAGCCTGCCAATGCAAAAGGCCTTCTGTGCCAATAGATAATCCACAGAAAGAAGCAACTGTTATTCCTCATTTTAGGAATGCTTTGCAACTTGCTTGACATACTAGTGTTATCAACTACAGTGTTAAAATATACATTTTGAAATAGAATTCCACTGGAAAGATTTAAAGATGTTTGCTCCGGAAGAACAAGGGTAACTTTTCATCTAAACTGAAAGTTAGGTCTAGTCCAAATGAATGTAATGTACTGATTGAGTAAAAATAAAGTAATAATAAATAACACTGGTGGGGTGATGGTGGCAGGCAGTTCTACCATCACTTTCATCTGCTGTCCCTTTCACTTCCTGCCCCTTTGACTGAATGCTGAGAAGAAGTGTTGAATGTGTATCACTCCCACCTCCCCTGTGTTTATATTCTGGCAGGCTAGCTATACTGAGGAGCTGCTGAAGGTTTCTGAACACATCATACTATGACATATCTGTAAATGAAACACGTTATACATTTAACTACCATATTAATTGCATAATATAAAGCCATTTGCATGTATCTGTCGAATACCAACAAATCAACAAAATTAGCAGAGAAAAGATGAGGATGGAAACAAAGGACAAAAATATAAACAAACAGAAAAAGAAATTTAGTGGAAAACATTTGATTATCCCTAACACTGGGTGACTTTTGGGCTAAGCTTGAATGGGCATTGAATATGTGGCATTCAGGCTTAGAGACAGAGAAAGAGAAAGACTATAGTTAACAGCATATTGTAGGGTGGAATAAAGGAAACTGCTACAATATGAAACATTATTGATTCTTCTTCCCAGCATTCAGTCAAAGGGACAGGACAAACAAATCTCCATAGGACATCCGTAGAATCCCTGTAAAAATTCTAGAGAGGCTGTGCCATTTTGTACAAACTGAGTATTCCTTTGAACTGCTTACAGAGGAACATAGGCACTTGCATAAGTACATTAGTTTTCAGCCACAGCAGTGTACTCCGGTTTTGAGACCCCTGATGCGCAGTCCAAAATCCTTTAGCAAAGTTATAGCTAGACAAGCAGGTAGATTTGTCAAAAGACATGTAGGGAAGAATAGTTTCATGGTACCATTCTGAAGGGAAGAATGGAACAGCAGTCAGTCAATCAAAGCTTGTCCCCAAGAATAAAATGTAAATGGCCAAAATACTAAACAACTTTTGAAAGGTTCTCTGGTTTGTTATTGTTTTAGCCTGCCCTTCATCCTAGGAGTTTATAACAGTTTACCTGACCTCCTCTCTCTCCCACTTTGTATCCTCCCAACAACCTTGTGAGGTAGGCTAGGCCCAAAGTCACTCAGTGAGCTACATGGCAGAGTGGAGATTTGGACCTGGGTCTCCCCGATCCTAATCCAATACTCTAAGTACCATGCCACACTGGCTTTCATTTGTTTGCACATTCTGACATTATAGAAATGTATCAGTTATCTGGAAATAGTACAGAAATAAAATTTACTATCTATAAACATAGGACTTGGGAGAGCAGGGTTTAGATGTCACGTCTTAAGCAAGCGCTCTTTTTTCACTTAGGGTTGTTGGGTAACAACAATGCTCCACTATCAATAGAAGATACAATGGTCAGATTTTTCTCACCTTAAACATTGTACAGTTTCTTCACAATTACCCATATGAGTAGCTATTGAACCCCATTCCTCCTGTTCTAGGGCCACTACTCAAGCATCATTCTCCTTTTTTCAGGCCTTTGCCATTGCCTACTATTACATTCTTTTTTCAGTCTCCTTGCTTTTGGTCTCCCTTCCTTCTGGGACATCTTGTAGCCATTGCATATGTGAAGTTATAAGCCCAGCCAAACTGACAAAATTCCCTTTCCTCACAAATGCTGGTCTAAAAAATTGCTTTGGTTTCTTAAGAACAAGCTACACTGGAAGTCCTGTGAATGAGCTTCTATGCAGTTTTTTTTTCCTTTTAAAAAGAAAGAATGCTGTTGTCCTCCTGTTCCAAAGTGGTCCTGGGAAGTTGCTGTTTACCTCATTGGGACTACATCTAGGTAGACCTGTATAAGGATTTGTATGTCTAAGTCATTTCTGGTTGGGAAAACAACATGGAAGGGAAGCTTAACTCCCCCCACCCCCATACTATGCCTTCTTCATAAAAGAGAAAATGTGGGGGAGTTTATTCATAAGAGTGCGATTGGATCATATCTGATTTGGCTCTGAGCCATCTCACCTGTTCAGTCTATTGGTGTCTAAGGCTTCATTGCCACAAGGACAATACAGCATAGAATAAATAATAACAAAAGTCACAGGCCCTGCTTTCAGGTTTCCTACCTAAAGAAACGAAGGCTGGGGAACAGTAAAAAGATGTACTTTGTTTTTAGGGCAATGAAGGATACTAGAGGACTCTAGAAGAGGACTGGAGACACAGAGGTTTACAAGATTATGGGATAGAGCAGGTAGAGAAAGAAATACTTTTTTCCCTTTCTTACAATACCAGAACTCGTGGGCACTCAATGAAATTGCTGAGCAGTTGGGTTAGAATCGATAAAAGGAAGTACTTCTTCATCCAAAGAGTGATTGACACATGGAATTCACTGCTACAGGAGGTGGTGGCATGGACGGCTTCAAGAGGGAATTAGATAAACATATGAAGCAGAGTTCTATCAGTGATTATTAGCCACAAGGTATAGATAGGAACTCTCAGTCTGGGGCACTGTATTCTAGTGTCCTGACCCCACTGCTGGACCTCCTGATAGCACCTGGTATTTTTGGCTACTGTTTACAGAGTGTTGGACTGGATGGGCCATTGGCCTGATCCAAGATTGGCTTCTCTTATGTTCTTAGAGCAGAAAGTAATTGGGAGGAAAGAAGAAAGACTTTTGAAAGTCAGGAGAAGAAACTTCAATGTGATATGAGAGGAAAGGAGCCAGAACAGACAACTGCAATATGATTATGAAAACAAACAAACAAACAGGTAAAATGAGCTGAGGAATTCAAGACAGAGAAAAGAAATCTGAGAGAAGTAGGAAAGCTCAGTATGAGGGTCTTGCAATATTTAAGCCGTGTAAGTGTAGCCCAGAATTCTGCTTTCTAGAGAGAGAGTAGCCATTAGTTGGACCCTGACAGAACCATCAAAAAGTTTTCTGCACCAGACTCTCTCAGGGGCCCCTCAAGTGATTACACCTAGCAGGAACACAGTGGGATCTGAAGTTAAAAAAACCCCAAAGTTCTTTAGCCAGGATAGTTTATCCTGGCTGTCATCAACTTCCAGTGTTTTGGTATCCATTGCTTTTGTTTGTTTTCCTTTCTTTCCTCAATGCTTAGAGCTCTTCTCAGACAAACCCCTCAAAGGATTTGTAGCAAAAAAAAGCATTACAATGCATAATAGTGGTCAATAAACAATACAAAACATAATAATCTAAAATAAAGCCCTATTAAGTAAACTTTCCCATCATAAACAATTTGTAGCAGCCCTAATAGCCCAAACTACCCTGATCTTGTCAGAGTTTGGAAGCTAAGCAGGGTCAGCACTTGGAGACCACCAAGGAAGACCAAGGCTACTATGCCAAGAAAGGCAATGGTAAACCATCTCTATTCACCTCGATTTGAAAACCCCATGAGGGGGAACTTCATGTGATCACCAGAGTTGGTTGTGACTCAGCAACACACTTTACTTATGTAATAATTCATATAATACATTGACCAACTAAACTAGAGCTTAGTTCTGAGCCCAGTCCTGGGAATAATAACATACTCAATGGAATGGGGATGCATTTTGATTCTTTGCTATTCTTTTGTAAACTACCAGGAAATCTAGTGAGCTCTCCTATATTACTCTGAGATTTTATGATGAATGGGGGAGAAATCAATTCTTTATTGCCCCTGAGCCATCTAGCACTGATTATCTGCAAAAGGCAGGATAACTAGATTTTATCCCAGAAGTCTACAGTACCTGGATTTTGCAGTGATGGGAAAGGGGAAAATGTGAAGAAGCAAAAAGTGAAATGTAGGGAACAACTGAATAGTAGGATGTGACAGGAACCAGAGGCTTGTACAGAGGAAAAGATATTTTGTCAGAGGTAAGAAGACAGGAGAACCAGAGGAATTGACCTCAGTGAAAAGCAGTAGTCTGTTTTTCTGCTTTCCGCTAGGCTACAGGCAGACTGGCATTGTTGCACATATAAATATTCATTTCTCACTGGTAACAAAACTGTCACTGAACAAAATGGCAACTAGGAAACCAGCATCTTTTCTGTCTAAGTTTCAGCCAGGAGCAGCGGGGTGAAACCCTCCAGCAGAGGTGAAGGACCAATGACAGTTCATTTTCTTCTTATCAGGAAAGCAATATCTTGTTCACTTACATGTGAAGAGATTTACTGAATTACATTGCTGAGAGAAACAGTGGCTTTAACAAAGAGTTGACAAAACGAAAAATATGGGTATGTGAAGCAAACCTGAAGGGGATGGGAAACTGTCCACCGTGATCATGCAAGAAGACACATCTGAAGAGATTCTGAAGTTTCTTTGAAAAGTTATCAGGTGTATTAAACATAGACTTCCTTGGTCATTTCACAATAAGATGATAGACAAGAACTGTTTAGACATTCCTGATTGACTTCTTCCTTACTGATTCAGCTAATGATGACTGCATAAAACAGAATATTTTTCTTGCTAGCTATCTGCTCTTAAGAAGTCAAGCATCAATGGAGATCCAAAACTGACATGGGGGAAATAACACATGCACACAAGTCTTATCAAAAATAAAATATAATATTAGGAATCTACAATACACAAAAGCTGTAAACATCCTTCAAGGATTTAACAAAAAAGCCCTATTATTTTTTTTGTCAGTAATGAAGAAGCCAAGTCCAATTAAGCAACATCGAAAGCAATTAGATAACGAATTGAGTAATTAATTGAGTAATGTATATGTTCCAGTATATGACAGAAACTGAATGAATGTTGACATATATTGGTAAACACCAAGATTTTAGCAAGATGCAGAATGCAATTCAAGCCACTGAGAATGGCAGTGCCTTGAGTGTGGAGGGTAGGGGCTTTGCCTGCCTCTACCCAAGAGGGCAACTGTGGAACTGGGCTGCCATCTCAAACTTCTTGTGACTCTCTTTTGCCTCTTGGATTTTCCTAACATTCTAGCTTTTGGGATATTTGGTTAATATAGCCCAGTCATAAAAGCGTGATACTGAGTGCAGTAAATAAATCTCCTAAGAAGTATATTGCAAAAAAAAAGATAAACTTACATTTATTCACTATATCCAGTTTATATTTGCAGTCAAAAAAAGAGAAAGAGAAGCCTAATCTTAAGAGTACTTTCCCTATCACAAACAGCCAGTTTGTCCAGCATCATGTGTGTGGGAGTATGAGGGCACTGTATAAGAACATAAGAACATAAGAGAAGCCAATGCTGGATCAGGCCAATGGCCCATGTAGTCCAACACTCTGTCACACAGTGGGCAAAAATACTAGGTGCCATCAGGAGGTCCAGCAGTGGGGCCAGGACTCTAGAAGCCCTCCCACTGTTGCCCCCCCCCAGCACCAAGAATACAATGCATCACTTGCCCCAGCCTGAGAGTTCCTATCTATACCTTGTGGCTAATAGCCACTGATGGACTTCTGCTCCATATGCTTATCTAATTCCGTCTTGAAGCTGTCCATGCTTGTAGCCACCACCACCTCCTGTGGCAGTGAATTCCATGTGTTAATCACGCTTTGGGTGAAGAAGTACTTCCTTTTATCCATTCTAACCCGACTGCTCAGCAATTTCATGGAGTGCCTACAAGTTCTTGTATTGTGAGAAAGGGAGAAAAGTACTTCTTTCTCTACCTGCTCCATCCCATGCATAATCTTATAAGCCTTAATCATGTCACCCCTCAGCTGTTGTTTCTCCAAGCTAAAGAGCCCCAAGCATTTTATCTCTGACTGCGTTGCCTTTTCCTTTATACAACTTACAATTGTTTATCACTGGCACACTCGCTTATATTGAAACCTGGTACCAAGTCCTTTGTTTGTAGTTTCAAGAGGGTTTCTGGGTCACGGTGAGCAAATCTCCTAGGCCAAAGCTCCAGGGACTTCTGGTCAGCAGTTGTCTTGGCTATTGGTTCCTGGCAGTCTAGTTCAAAGACTCCACTTCTGAGAGGATCTGTGAAATATAGCTCAGCTTGGTATGAGACAGTAGATATGTTATTCTCAAAGTGTATGGCAAATCCTTTTTCTGAGAGTGTGGGCACACTTAGCAAATTTGCCTTTAAATCAGGAATGTATAAAACATCATCTATAGCAGGGGTAGGCAAAGTGTGGCGCAGGAGCCGCATGCGGCTCTTTCACACATATTGTGTGGCTCCCGGCAGGCTCCCCATCTATTTTCTTTCTTTGTTTCTTTCTCTCTCCTTCCTTCCTTCCCCTCCCTCCCCCATATATTTGCTTTCTTTGTTCATCTCTCTCTTTCTCTCTTTCTTTCCACCTTTTTCATTCTTTCTTTTCACCTCTCTCTCTTTCTCTCTCTAAGACAAATATCATTAGCAAACAAATATTATTATAAATATCTGTTTTACCCCTATTGGCAGTCTCATTTAATGTTAATAAAAAGCAAATTTGCATATTTCTCAATAAAAACCTGTGTGTAATATTTGTTTATGTCTTACGGCTCTCAAACATCTGATGTTTATTCTGTGTGGCTCTTACGTTGAGCAAGTTTGGCCACCCCGATCAATAGTAATTTCAGCTCCATCATCACCTATTTGGCAATTTAACATAACTTTCCCTTTTCTTTGTATGTCTACTAGATCTCCATTGGCTAAGGGCACTTTTCCTGAAGTATTTGTGTCCAGTTAATCAAACAAATTAATATCTGATGTCACATGTATGGAAGCACCACAACTAATTAGACAAGGCTTGTAATTTTCATTTGTTTGTGCTAAATGAGATACGCAATAATTAAATTGCTTTCTTTCAGAGAAATCCTTCTGTCTCTGTGTTTGAGTATGAGGTTCCTTGCTGGTGCTCGCATTGGCATTTCTATTGAGCAAGTACTCCTTCAGGATATGACCTGGCTTGTTACAATTGAAGCAGTGAGGAACATTTATTTCATCTTTGGAGCTGGGCTTTCTGTGGTCAATTGGCTTAGTTCATGCCCCCATTGACCTGGACTTTTGGACCATGTAACTTGAGTCATTCTTGCTTTTGTGCTGCTCATGACAGCCCTTTTGTTTACTGTACTCAGCTCTTATCAGCCCCAGAACATCCTCCAGCTTAGAATCTTCCCCATTCAATTTTGAAATGAATGCAGAATAAGATTTAGGGAACCTAGAAACAGTTCAATTTTTAAATCCTCATCTAGCACTTTACCAGCAGTTGCAAACTTATTAATTAGATTTAATAACATTTCTATATGGGTTTCTGCATTTCCACTTTCTTGTAGCCTAACTAAGAAAAATTCTCTAAACAAAGAGATCTTGCTAGATCATCTTGATCTCCATAGACCTTCCTTAAGGCTTCAGCCATCCCTTTTGCATTTTCTTGTCCTTTTATGTATACCAATAGGGAATTAGCCAGTGCACTAATAATCAGAGTTTGTACTTTACTGTCTGTATGTTTCCATCTTGTGATCTCATTTTAGAACCCAAAAGCTGCAGAACGGTCAATGAAAAATTAGCTTTTTCCTCCTTGAGCTGATGCTCAGATCTAAAAAGACATGCATTGAAATGATCTCCATTAAGTGTCTCTAGGAGTGCATATTGTTGTGTTATGTTAGCAATGCAAAAGGAAGAGAGCGGGGGGGGGGAAGAGTTTCTTTCTGCATGCAGAACTTGGGACCTGCTGTTAAGCAAATTCCCAGGGTCTTTTGTTCTTACCAAGAGGCAGTGAAACCTTATAATTTTTCAAGGAAGAGAAACACAAACAAATACGAAAAAAATCATTTCAAACTTTAAAGTTCACTCTGGGCACCCATAACCCTATTGGGATATTTTGTTAATATGGCAGAAGTTGCCCAGTTATAGAAGTGTGATACTAAGTGCAGTAAATAAATAGCCCAAGAAGTATATTGCAAAAAAAGGTAAACTTACGTTTATTCAAATAGATCCAATTCACATTCAGGTTGCAGTCAAAAGAAGAGAAAGAGAAGCTTAATCTAAAGAGGACTTTCTCTCTCATAAATGGCCAGCTTTTCTGGCATCATGTGTGTGGGAGTATGAAGGCATTGCATCTACAGGAGAGACCTGCAGACAGAAGTGTCTCCATGGAAGACCATGCACAGGGAGTGAGAGGACACAGAGAGAGGAGGGGTCAGAGGGCAGCTCCCAGGTTAAGACAAAGAGAGGCATTCCACTGAAGGAGTATACGCACTTAGAGCGATGTAGCACCCCCAGTGTCCAGGCATGCTGAGTCGCTCACCTCAACACTATGTAGGTAGCAAGAATATGGCTTTGCTTCATTTGGTTTCCATGAAGAAAAAATGGGTGCACTCTTCCATTAGATTTTGTTTCACTTTTGCAGCTAAGCACTTTTCATTTTCCAGGTTTACTTTCCTGCCTCCTTCTCCAGCACTATGTTCATCCTTCATAAACAGCAGTGGGGTAATGAGAACAAACTTTATTAACAACTGGCAAGATATCCAAATAACTCAGGCCCTTAGATCAACATTTCCAGAGGGATCCTCAACACAAAAAAAACCACCACCAGAATCTTAGTTTAATGAAGTAAGGAAATGAAAAGGCACCACCTGTTGGCTGAAGGTGCTGTTCACAACTCATTAGAACTTTCCTCTTGTAAATCGCACATATAAACAGTTACCATAGGAAGAAAAATCTGTGGCCCAGAAACATCTTTGTGTCTGTCTGCCCATCTGTTCTATATTCAGGAGATGAAGAAGAGAAGAGCTGGTTTTTATACCTCGCTTTTCTCTACCTTAAGGAGTCTCAAAGCAACTTACAATTGCCTTCCCTTCCTCTCCCTACAACTGGTACCCTGTGAGGTAGGTGGGGCTGAGAGAGTTCTGAGAGAACTGCGATTGGCCCATGGTCACCCAGCAGGCTTCACGTGGAGGAGTGGGAACTCCAGATTAGAGTCCACCACACTTAACCACCACTACACCACACTGAGAACATCATGTCACTGGTAGCTGAAACCTGGTTATCAGGGCATGGTAGATCAGAACTCTTGATGGTGGGAAATTCATATGTATGAAATCTACATAAATTTTTATGACTCCCACATGCTACTTCCTTATCAATGGCCACCTTTCCCTATCAATTAGGGGAAAAGAAGGCTGCATAAACAAATACACAAGCTGTTGCTACTCTCCTTCCTGTAGTTTGAAGTCTCTTTGTAGAGGGGTTGAGGATTTGCTGTTCATAACCTGATTCATTCCAGGGGGTCAAAGGAACCACTATTTTAAAGACACTGCATATTGTCTTGTCTCATGCCTATTGCTCTGCCTCCTGATGAGAACGGCACAAAAACAAATTCGGAGGGATACTTTATATGCCCTACATTGGCCGAGAGAGAGCACCAGATTGACAGTGTTCAACGTGGAAACACTATTTCTCTGTTGAAGAGGCAGAAACACAGAGAGCATCCATTCATTCTCTCTGCACTTCCTAACTCTTGCAGTGAACTCCAACTTTTGTCAAAGAAGAGCCAGCTAGATTGCGCACTTGATGATATTTGTATGGGCCAAAATGTTGACTATCTCCTCAAACAGCCCTGTATTGGTGAACAGATCTATATTAATTCTGATATTATCGTGTCCTATCATTTATAGGCAAACTAGGCTGGCCTATGCCTGCTGTGAGCCTTGACTTCTGAATAAGACGAATGATATTGGATTGTCCATTTGATGAGATACCTGCAGATCAAAACTTGGAATGTCTCCTTTTCACATATATACCCTAGAATAGCTGTGAAGCAGTGCTGCTATTATCAAGTGAGCTTAGGCATCTTTAAGGGGAAATAAACTTTCTAAATTCATACTGTTTTCAGCTAAGAGGAGTCTACGTGGGCATTTTGTATCCCATCCTTCTTCCAAAGAGAAACAATCAAGACTTTTTCAGACTGCACATTTGATGATATTTCCGTAGGCCAAGTTATATAACAGCCCCCTTGCTTATCTTGCATCTATGTATGTCTAAGGAATGCTGTGGGCAAGGCAGGTTGTTTTCACACAAAAGAATCATTTTGCAAAGATCAGATGTGGCAGTCAGCAGGCATGATCTGAATAACTCCAGATCTTTACATATAATGTAGCTGCATGTCAAATATGTATTCAACTGTCAGTTCAAAAGTCAGAAGTGTATAACTTAGTAAATGGGGTATATGTGAGGGAAACTGTGTAATTCCAGGGGAAGACTCCACCAAAGACTTCTGAGTAAATTTAGCAGTCATGGGATAAGAGGACAGGTTCTCTAATAGGTTAAAAATTGGTTAAATGACAGGAAGCAAAGATGAAGATGGGCAACCGTGTTAGTGTCTGTAGTAGTAGAAAAAAATCCAGTAGCACCTTAAAGACTAACAAAATTTAAGGTGCTACTGGACTCACTCTTTTCTACAGGAAGCAAAGAGTAAAAATAAATGGACAGTTCTCACAATGGATGGAAGTAAGCAGCGGAGTCCCACAAGGAATGGTATTGGGACTGGTACTGTTTAATTTATTCTTAAATGATCTGGAGCTAGGGTTGAGTAGTGCAGTGGCCAAGTTTGCAGATTACATAAAATTATTCAGAATGGTGAAAACCAAGGCTGACTGTGAAGAACTCCAAGAGGATCTTCACAAACTGAGTGAGTGGGTGACAATGTGACAAATGAAATTCAGTGTTGGTAAGTGTTAAGGTGATGCACATTGGGACAAAAAATCCCAACTTCAAGAAAAGGCTAATGAGGTCCTAACTTGCTGAGACTGAGAGGGAGAAACATCTTAGGGTTGTAGTGGATAACTCAATAAAAGTGTGCTGTAGCAGTGAAAAAGTGTGCTGAAGCTAGGGGTTTTATTGCTGGTGCCTAGTCACGTCGTTTTAGTTAGTATAGAGTTAGTGAGTCGCTGCTTAATATTTGTTATGGCTCCCAAGAAAGGTCAAGGTAAGGCCAAGGGGAAGCAGCCTGCACCAAAGCGGCCTCCTGTACGGCCAGAGCCATTGGTCCCATCCAGTGACGAGGATGACGACCCTGTAAATGCTGCTATTTTGCAGCGGTTGGAAGCCCTGGAGAGGGAGCGGGGTGCCCCTCCGACGACGGGTGGGAAGAAGCATTTTGTAGGAGATTCTAATGCTTCTTTTCAAGAGCAGGTGCTGGCTCGGCTGGCCTTTTTGGAAGACAATGGAGGCGATGCTTCAACGTCTGGTCAACAGGGGCAGGGCACCGCGGAATTACAAGTCGAGTTGTACAAGGAGCCACAGAAGGATGGTAAGGAGGTGCATGGTGATAGGAGCAGTTCATATTGGCCATGGGGCCCAAGCCCTCAGAATGCCCCTGGGCCTGTACCGCAGACTGCGCCAATTAGTGGTCAGCAGTATATGGGTTGGGGCTGTGGGTATCCACCGCCCTCTCCGGGGTTTGGCCTGGATGGGGCTATACGCTGCCAGGACCAGGGTTTACTAATGCGGCAGCTGTTTCTTATGATACAGTCTCAGCTGGTGCCATGCCATCGGGAGACTCAGCATTGCCTCTTGGGGACCATCCCATCTTCTATTGCCACTAAGGAGAAGATCCTTAAGGGCGAATACATAGATGTATTCACATTATTATATAGAGAATTGGAGAAGAAGGACAGGGAGGATCTAGACGACCGTGAGAAAGAACGCCTGAAGAGGCGAGTGGTGGACAGGACCTGGGCAAATTGGTTCCCAGGGTTTTTGATTTATGCAACAGTAATTGTCCGGCATCATCCATGGAGAGCAGTAGCTCTGCTCCAATACATGGATATTATTTATAAGGCTTTTACGGATTTTCCAAGCCCGGCTTGGTCGCAGTACGATGAAGAATTTCGTATGCGGGCAGCCATGAATACGGCCATGCGATGGGACCGGATACATCCAGACCTATGGCTGCAGATTATGTCCACTATTAGGACGCCTGGGAGTGAGAGGACTCACAGTGGTCATTCGGTCCGTAGGTTACAGGCACCGACAGGCACCCGCTCCCAGGCGGGGCAGGCGGTTCAGCGACGCCCGCTTTGTTGGGAGTTTTTTACTTCCCATGGGACGTGTGGTCGGAAGTCATGTTCATTCCGGCACGAGTGTCCACTATGTGCCGGGCCTCATTCCTTCTCCAATTGCCCCAAACCTAAGGGTCGGGGCGGAGGTAGAGGTGGTAAGCGCCCCGGAGGTGGTGGGGGCTACAACCCCCTCCTGATAAAGGGACCTAGTCCAATAAAGTTGGAAGTTTTAGCGCGTTGGTTACGGGATTACCCGAATCAGCGTGATCGTGTTTACCTGTTGGATGGTTTTAGGTTAGGTTTTAGGATACCTTTCCAGGGTTCTCGGACTCCATACATGGCTCCTAACTTGAAATCAGTACACGGTATGGAGCAATTAGTGGGGCAAAAAATTGCCAAAGAATGTGCAGAGGGTAGAGTCCTGGGTCCTTTTTCGTTCCCCCCAGTTGTTAATTTGAGGGTTTCCCCTTTGGGAGTTGTGCCAAAGAAGGCACCAAGAGAATATCGCCTCATTCACCACTTGTCTTACCCACGTGGGGAGTCGGTCGGTGAATGACGCGATACCTGAGGAGTTGTGTTCTGTTAGGTACACCTCCTTTGATCAGGCCTTGAGGGTAGTCCGTAGCTGTGGACAGGGAGCAGAATTGGCAAAATGTGACATTAAGTCGGCCTTTCGTCTCCTTCCTGTCCACCCGGATGACTTTGAGCTCCTGGGTTTTGCCTTTGAGGGCAAATTCTACATGGATAGGGCTCTTCCTATGGGGTGCTCAGTATCCTGTGCCGCTTTCGAGAGGTTCAGTTCCTTTCTGGAATGGGCCTTGCGGTACAGGACGGGCCTCGGCAGTACTGCCCATTACCTTGATGATTTTTTATTGGCAGGAAGGAGGGGTATGGGTCAATGTGCATTTTTGCTGTCCAGCTTCATTAATCTGGCAAGGGAGCTGGGAGTTCCTCTGGCTGAGGAAAAAACTGAAGGCCCGGCCCTTATTTTGACTTTCCTAGGAATAGAAATTGACACGGTGGGACAGTTCTGCAGATTGCCTTTGGATAAATTAACTGTGCACTACAGGCATTAATAGACATAACGAGGAGGAAGAATAAAATAACCCTTCTGGAATTGCAGCAGTTGGTTGGTCACCTCAACTTTGCATGCAAAGTTGTAGCACCTGGACGGGCTTTTGTTAGGAGACTTTGCGAGTCTCTGAGGGGTTTGCGTCTTTCCCATCATAGGACTCGGGTCACCAGGGGGATTCGGGACGACCTCCTTGTATGGAAGCAATTTTTGGAGTCATACAACGGGGTGTCCTTTTGGCGTGAGGACCTATTAGTTGAAGCGGAGCTGCAGGTCGCTTCTGATGCGGCGGGTTCCTCCGGCTTTGGAGTATATTTCCGGGTCATTGGTGTTCTGGGGACTGGCCTGAGGAGTGGTTTCAGGCAGGGTGGGTCACTGACCTCACCTTCCTGGAATTTTTCCCGATTGTCGCAGCAGTGTGGATTTGGTCAGGGGACTTTGCCAACCATACCGTCCACTTCTGGTGCGACAACATGTCCACAGTACATGTAATTAACTCCTTGATTCCTTGATGTCCAAATCCCCCAGGGTCATGGCTCTGGTCAGAGCCTTCACTCTGCAGTGTCTACACAATAATATTATGTTCAAAGCTAGGCATGTGCCTGGAGTTAATAACGGGATCGCTGACGCTCTCTCTCGTAAACAGATGGAGAGATTCCGTCTGCTGGCTCCAGAGGCCGACCAGTTCCCGGTGCGTATGCCGGACGAGGTGTGGCAGATTGGCGGGCTGAGGCCGATAGGGCAATGAGCTTGGCACTCGCCCCTTCCACTCGCAGGGCTTACATGAGGGCGGGTAAGCAATTCCTCTCCTTTAGGGAGAGGGCAGGCTTGCGGCAGCTTTGGCCCATACCTGTTCTTCATTTAATGGAGTTCTGCATGACGCTGAAGGGGGAGGGCCTGTCAGCTCGTACCATCAGATCCAAGTTGGCTGCTCTGGCCTATGCTAGCAAAGCATCGGGGCATGTAGACCAGACGGGCGACTTCCGTATTCGGAAGATGCTCGAGGGTTGGTCCAGGGAGCGCGGGAGAGCGGCTAGTGGCTGATCCCAGGGAACCCCTGACCCCAGATATTTTGAAGGGTCTCAGGGACCAGTGGCATGCAGTGTGCGCTGATAGCTATGAAGCTGCTTTGTTTCATGCGGTGTCGCTGGTCGCCTTCTTTGGGGCTCTGCGGGTCAGTGAGCTGGTTGCTAGCTCACGGCAGAATGTGTCTGGCCTAGCTCTTGAACGGCGTGACGTTTCTGTCTCAGATTCCAAAGTGGGTATTAGGCTACGCAGATCAAAGACTGATCAGTGTGGCAAGGGAAAGTTTATTGAGCTTGACCAATGTTCAGAGGTTGAGTTGTGCCTTGAGCCAATTTTTGGCATTAAGAGGAGAGGGTCGGGGCTACCTATTCCGACACAGGGATGGTACCCCCCTCACTAAATTTCAATTTTGGAGTGTGACACAGAAGGCGCTAGCTAGATTGGGTTTGGGTGGTGTTCACTTTGGCACCCACTCCTTCCGCATAGGAGCGGCATCAACGGCTGCAGCTATTATGGGGTACACTGGCAGTGATATTCAGAGGATAGGGCGTTGGAAGTCCAGATGTTACAAGGGTTATGTCCGGCATTGTGCTATCTAACTATCCCATAGAGCACTTTCGTTTATTAATGCTTGTCTTGTTACAGATGCTGCAGGCCGCATGATGCGACAAAGGGTTACTGTCTGCGGCCACAGCATGGTCTTCTGGGCGGCGCATCGTGCCAGACGGACATCCAGCGGCTCTCAGCTTGGCCTTAGCGCATGGGCAGAGGTGGAATGGTTGGGACGGAGGGGCATGCGGTGGCCTGCGCTCCTTCCCTTGCTGTTCCAGGAGAGAAGGGGGCCTCCTCCTCATGTCCTGGTGATACACTTGGGGGGCAATGATTTAGGGTCTAATGAAGGGCAAGGCCCTAGTTTTACAGGCCGAAGCTGACCTTGCGAGGATAAGAGCAAGGTGGCCCGGCGTGAAGATAGTATGGTCTGCCATACTGCCCCGCCAGGTGTGGCGGAACTTGGGAGGGACCCCAGGTGTATTGACCGTGCCCATCGTAAAGTTAATAGGCAGCTGAGAAAGGCCATGGATGTTGGATTGGGGATGCTTTTGCCGCACCCCGATATACGGGTCGTGTTCCCAGACCTGTATAGGAATGATGGGGTGCACTTGTCTGACAAGGGCAATGGGATCTTTTTACAGGACTTGCAGCAAGGAATTAGGTTGGCATTAGGATGCTAAGTGGGGAGCAAAGGCCAAAGCAGAGGCTTGACCTTGGCTGTGGCAGGTTTGTGCAAGCAAGAAAACGGAACTGGTGAGCACCTTACGGCATATCCCGTTAGGGAACAGGGGTCATCAGGAACTGCCTTCGGATTTCAGGGTCCGGGGTGGGGAATGGTGATCACCTCCACTGGGAACCTTTTGGGACGGCTCCTCCCTGCAAGTTGGATGGCTTCAGGGGTAGGCGCTCCTAGAGGGCAACCAGTTTGCTGGGCTGCTGGTCACGAGCCAGAGATTTGGCTCACGATCAGAGCTGGGTGACGTGACCCGCCCTTCAAGGGCAAGGGGCTGGTCAGGGAGTGACGCCTGCCTTGCCTGTTCCATGCTTGCTTAGTTGTTATTGCTGCAATGTTCTGTTAAATAGTTAATAAAGTGGCCCATGTTTTATTCCAAACCTGTTGTCTGTCTCGTTATTCTGGCTGGGGGGGCAACGGAGCTCCCGTCCACCCGGCAACGCCGATGGTGGGCGGGGGCTATTTTGCCGCCCCGAAGGATCAGGACAGCAACAGAGAGGACGCTGTGCGTCCCGATGAGGTCGGGGGCGGAGCCAGCTATTTAAGCAGGCTAGGCTCCGCTCCCGCCTGGCAGTTGCTCCGCGTGCTCGCCCACCCGCCCGCCCTGTTCTTAGTGTAGGCTGATGCTGGTTGCCTATGGGGCCAGGTAGGAATTTTTCGCTTCCACCCTGATTGGCTTGAGGAGTGGTGGTGTTTTCGCCTACCTTACACTGAGGGCAGTGGACTGGTGTATTTCTGGGGGTGGACGGCATTAAATAGGTCGGGGTCACTTGGCAGGTTTGTGCAAGCAAGAAAACGGAACTGGTGAGCACCTTACGGCATATCCCGTTAGGGAACAGGGGGTCATCAGGAACTGCCTTCGGATTTCAGGGTCCGGGGTGGGGAATGGTGATCACCTCCACTGGGAACCTTTGGGCAGGCTCCTCCCTGCAAGTTGGATGGCTTCAGGGGTAGGCGCTCCTAGAGGGCAACCAGTTTGCTGGGCTGCTGGTCACGAGCCAGAGATTTGGCTCACGATCAGAGCTGGGTGACCCGCCCTTCAAGGGCAAGGGGGCTGGTCAGGGAGTGACACCTGCCTTGCCTGTTCCATGCTTGCTTAGTTGTTATTGCTGCAATGTTCTGTTAAATAGTTAATAAAGTGGCCCTTGTTTTATTCCAAACCTGTTGTCTGTCTCGTTATTCTGGCTGGGGGGGCAAGTGTGAGGCTGACTTTTGAGCCAGACAGAGTGGGATTGTCCAAAATGCAGGCAGACAGCAGAGACTTCCCGTTAGTTGTACCCTGTACTTAGCAGGGAGGGATTATTTTAAAACATGAGACCTCATATACTAGGAAGGGCCTTGGCTCAGTGACCAAGCATCTGCTTAGTACCCAGAAGGTCCCAGATCCAATTCCTGGTATCCCCAGGTGTTTTTTTTAAAGGGTAAGGTGGTATGCGACCTCATTCTGGGACCATGGAGAGCCATTGTCAGGTAGAACAGATAATATTGATCATGATAGACCAATGGTCTGATACATAAGGCAGCTCACATTTTCATTTCATGGTGCAAGGGCAATGAAAAACTGCACTAAAAGCCCCATTCTATACATTCATAAGAATAAGAAAAAATGAATGAGAATAGCAATGGCTGCATTAATGCCATTGGTTTTGTTTCCATGAATTTTGCTATTAATTGGCACTCCTGTTCAGTTCATTAGGTATTGTTAGTATTACTGGCACTGCTCAATATTTTTTTGGTATCCACTGTATGCTCAGTGTTGTGTGAAGCCCAAGAGCGTTGCATGGTTCTTGTATACCTTTGTAAGAAAGACAGCCTGGTGAAAGTGTCCAGGAGAGAACCAGATAACCAAAAATGGGATAGAGCGCATTTCAAGAACTTGGAGCAGCATATGGTGGCCCATAAAAGGCAGATGATCAAGTAATAGGTTTTTTTATCTAAGTTAAACAGGTAGGTGTGTGTGCATGCATTGGAGAGAAATTGTTCCTGATACAAGGCAAAGGTACAAAAGATGGAGAGGAACAAAAGAGATCAGTGGTGGAAGAACAAAGCGGACTTCTAGCAGATGAAGTGGCACATTTATTTTGGCTCCGCTTCTGAGAAATATCAGTGAAAAGCAGAATGCTGCAAAGATTCTGCTGTTCTAAGAGGTGGTTTGTTCCAGGTACTCTGCTGGTAGCCATAACCCTGTGTGAACACCATTCATCATCTGTCACCTCTTTTGTCATGGTGTCAGAACTTGGCCCATTTGCCCACTGGTGTGCAGGCTGGTCATGTTGAGTTCAAGCAGGATTTCTGAGAGGAACCATTGGAGGTAATATTGTTAAGCTGATGCTGCTGGGCATATGGAAGTAGCTTTAATAAAGTACTTCAGCTATTTTTGTGAGTTACTTTCTCCGCTTATTCCAAGAGTAAAAACAGAACCCCAAAGACTTGCATTCTGTACTGATAATTTTCATACAGCAGAACCCAGTCTGGGGTGTGCTGTCAGGCAAATTTGTGTGTGTGTGTGTGTTACTTGCAGTAAAGTCACTTCTGACTTACGGTGACTCTATGAATGAATGACCTCCAAAATGTCCTATCAGTAACAGGCTTGCTCAGATCTTGCAAACTGAGGGCCGTGGCTTCCTTGATTGAGTCAATCCATCTCATATTGAGTCTTCCTCTTTTTCTCCCTCTTCCCAATGAAGAGCTTTGCAATACACTTTGGAAAGTCTTGGAACTGCTCCCAAATGTTGCTTCAGTACTCCAGAAAAATTGCAACATTAATGGCTATTAGCATAGATTACACTACTGTTTCATTTTTATATGGCACTGGCTTGATAGACATCTGAATGGGGTAATATAATTAATAGTTTGTGTTTGTAAATGATTCAGCCCAGTCAAGGCATCACTGAGATTGGCACTCCTACAATCACCTCTTTCATTTTACATTCAAATCTTCCTTCATAGACATGAAGTCCAAGCCTGAAAGGGTGAAATACTTTCTGTAGGAATTTTGATTTGGACTTTAAGATCATCAAAGTTCTACTTAAGCTTTCAGCAATATTTTCAGAATGTTATAATGTACTTTTCTTAAGGTCTTTGACTTTTATAGCAATGTATTTTAGAATCAAGCCTGTTGAATACAAGTGTCACTTGTAAATCAATTGAGCAGGACAGTGTATTTAAATTAAGAGCATTTTTTTTTTTGGTTTCGATTTGTATCCCGCCCTCCCCGAAGGCTCGGGGCGGCTAACAGTGGGCATGAATGCCAATTTAAACAACATAAAACAATATCAACAGATAAAATTGTAAAATCAGACAATACAACATCAACACAACATTTAAAACCAAGATGACGGGAGTACGATGGCACGGTTATCGAGGTGGGATATTGAAGGTGGAATAGCGGCAGTGGCGGCTCCTGCTCAAAAGCCTGGTGGAAGAGCTCCATCTTGCAGGCCCTGCAGAACTGGACAAGGTCCCACAGGGCCCGGATCTCCTCTGGGAGCTCCTTCCATCAGGTAGGAGCCACCACCGAAAAAGCCCTGGCTCTTGTGGCAGCCAGCCTCACATCTCTGGGGCCCGGAATTTCCAGGAGATGTCGGCCCCCATTCATTACAGATTCCTCATGTCCCTCATGTGGTCACCATACGTGTCTCCTGTTGATAAGGTATGTGCCTGGAGATCTTAATTCCTAGGTGCAGAAGGGTCCAATTAAGATCAGGACTGCAGCACATGAAGAAAAGGTGTTTAAGCCCCCTCCTCTTGTCCCCATGACATTTTCTTGACCTGAAATGGCTCTGGGGAAATCACGATTTACCCCATTGGGGAAATTTATATGTACTGATGGGCAGTGCTTAAGTGTTCCCAACACAGCCAACAGCAACTCCTTCAAGTTGTTTCAGGTCAGGAAAACAGCACAGGGGAAGAGAGAAGCCATCTCACCAAGTACACAGAATGTAGAGGCATGATTGTGAATACAGGGCGAAATAGAAAGTGGGGGATCTGGTCAACCCAAGTAATCCCTTGCTCTCATTGGCCAAGGGTGCAATCCAAAGTGGAAGGGAAATGTAAGAAAAGTGAAAGGGAAATGCAATCAGTGAGAACTGCCTTGACTCTTTAGAGAGTGGCAGGTAGTCAAGTGTTATAGATAATGCAGAGGAGGAGGAATAGATGACGAGAGTGCAACTACCTACGCTGTTCCCAGTGATTCCTGGAATATGAGCATCCAACACAGGCCTGCCAAGAGAATGGGATGAAGGGGATAACATTTCAGGGGCCTTGTCACACTGGAGACCCATGAAGCTGAGTAATATGATCTCTTTTCATATGATGTGAGGTAAAAGAAGCCCAAAGAGAACCTTTGCTTGGGAGGCTGTGGAAGTCCTCAGCAATCTTACATCTGTATTCATGTGGTAGATACAGATTTTCAGTTCCAGGCTACCAGTGTGAAAAATGGACAGCCGGGAACCTGGAGATTTCAGCGCCTGCCAGTTGCCACAGAGAAAGTTTTGTTACAGTTATCATTTAAACCAGGGACTTCCTCATTTACATCTCAGCCTCTTCACTGCTGAGCTAAAAGTTAGTGTCATATGCCAGCTAAAATCATACAAAAAACACCTTAGAACTTGGATCTCATTATAGATTGGAAGTATTCAGCAACTTGGTTTCAGCAATACTTATTTAATTCGTTTGCAAGGAACTGAGATTATGCATGGAGTTCTGTTTGATTTAGAAGTTCCAATTTGTATGTTTTTTTAAAAAAATATATTGCAATAGTGCTGTCATACTATTCACTTGGATTCATCTAAGAAGCTGAGCTCTTGGGAAACTTACCATAGAATTTCCAATAATACTGATTAGCAGGGCTATTTTTGGGCAGGAACGCACAGGAATGGAGTTCTGGCTGGCTCCTGAGTTGGCCACATCCAGCAGGAACTCATTAGCATAATAGGCCACACCCAACAGCAGAAACTCATCAGGATTGGTTACATTAGGGCTGTGTGGCCTAACATGCAAAGGAGTTCCTGCTACAAAAAAAGCCCTGGGTTTTGACAACAAACAAGGTAAAGAGAATAAGAAGCAAAAGGTGGATATGGCTGGATGACCACACTTCTGATAACATGGGGGTGTGGCCTAATATGCTAATTAGTTGTGATGTCAGGGGTGTGGCCTAATATGCTAATGAGTTTCTGCTGTTGGGTTTGGTCTAATATGCTAATGAGTTCCTGCTGGGCTTTTTCTACAAAAATAGCCCTGCTGATTAGGAAACCTGGTTCAAGAAATACTAATTTTCAGACATTTAGGGTGTTGATTTTTTTCCCCACAAACACTTTGCGGTTTTTTTTCTTTTTCTTTTAAGCCTTCATCCTTCTCTGTTGTCTATCAGGTTAGACTCCTGCCTGAGACTGATCTTTAGCTCATACTCATGGCATTAGTCTTTTCTCCTCCACCCTCTTGAAACCATAGAGGTTTGAGAGTTTGCTAAATTATCCCCAGTGACTTTTGACATCACTTCTGGTTACATGACTGTTAGTGAAGTTGCATGATGCTGCTCACCCCCATTCCCAGAAGTTTCTGGAGGTTGGTAGCCCTCAGCTGGCAACTCGAAGAGTGACAGCTGCAGAATCCACTGGCCCAGATAGGAGGCAGTCATGAGGTTCTAATCCTAGCTGTTCATACAATTCTCCATTATACAAAAAAGGAAGCAGATTATAAAAATGTAATTTCAGAACTGGGAAAGTGAAAACCTGGGGGGGTGGAATTTGATGCAACAAATGCTGTGAAAAAGATTAGGGTTTCTCACTAGAAGAAGAATTGGTTAGTAGCGATCTTTTGTGTTCCATTAAAATGTTTCACACACAAACACCAAGTGCTACTCTGATGTCATTCACCACTACACCAGGGGAAATATATATATTTCTATTGTATGTGGCAACTGCCAGCAGTAAGCATCCAGTAACATAATGGCCAGTCAGTGTGAAATAGTTGAAATTACCTCATAAATAACTCTTAATGCACAGATAACTAGGAGTTGCTACTGTTCATAGGTAAATTACTCACTGTCATTATGGGGCATTACACCATGGATAATATGGAAATCTCCATAGGAGATGCACTGAACATTACAGTTTTCCTACAGATTTAATCACCAGAAAATCAAACCGCCATTGCTCCCCCCACATCACTTCCCAGACATTAAAAGTAAATCAGTTCTGCACAGTGCGATCATGGAGGCTAATGCTGAAGGAAAATGATTCTTGAAGAAAAGAGGAATGACCTAATGAACATCTCAAGGAGACTGTTGTTTGCAATCTCCCTTTCCGTTTTCTTATTCTCTTTTGTCTGCCTTTTCCTATTCCATGCCAGATTCAGCCACTAAATAACTTCCACAAACAGCAGCGCATACAGCCCATTCTGTAATCAGTACACATTCTATTCATGCAGTGTAATACACTCACCCACATATTCCTCTAGGTATTTAAAAGGGACTGTATTGTAATTCCCTTTAATACCTTTCCAAGTACTAAAATCACACTAATTGCTCTGCTATTCCCCAGGTCATTGTTCTCCTCTTGTAAAACATAGGTCCAACACTTGCTGTTCTCTGAGCCTCTTTCAGCTTGCTAGTTCTCCAGGGTTTTGAACAAGGATGGCCCAGCTAGTAAGTCTGAGATTTCCAAAGCGTTTCTCCAGAAACCTCTGTTCAAAATAATGCTATTATACTTCATAGCATTATTTTATCCTGCCCTTCTTCTAAGGAGCTCCTTCATTTTACCATCACAACAATGCAGTGACATAGGCTGAAAGAAAACAACTGGCCCAGTAAGTTTCAAAGGAAGAGAAGACTTGAACCTGGGTTTCCCCAGGTCTAGTCCAAACATTATACCACCTCACTTCTCTTATTGCCAAATTTTCCCTTGCAGAAGCTTAAAGGACCTTCTGTTGGAAAGCTGTTGATGCAATAGAAGCTACAGTCTTTCTAGAGAAAACATAGATGGTAAGTATAATAAGATTGTTTTCATCATATCCTGGAGAAATGAGCTGGACATCTCAATGGTCCTCTATCTGATCAGAAGGCACACAGACACTAGACACATGTCTATGTGAATATGGCCTATTTCCTAATTGGAGCCCAAATACACACTAAAACAGCCCCAATATAAAAAGAGAGTTTCCTTCAACTGCCTCTCACACCAAACCACAATAAACAATTGGCTACAGCAAAATTGTTTTTGCCTGATCTGACATAACAGTTAAGGGATCTTGATGGTTTGGGGAAAAAAATAATTATTTTCAGATTCCACATCCAGTGTGTGGGACTGGCACTGCTATTACTGAACCTGATTTTCCACTTCTGTAATGTCTGCACAAACAGTACATTTGTAGATAGATACCTACAAAGATACTATAAGTCATCCATGCTTTCACCTGCAAAGGACACTTACCCTGTAACAGTTGCCTAGAACTTCCCATTGGTCAAGGACTGAAGGCTGTGATGCAGTATTTTTGCTGTTTTTTCCTTCCTTCATTTGTGTTTCTGTGTTCCTGGCAATAAAAGTGCAGCAATAATTTTATGATTTATGTCCTCTCTTTTATGTTCTCCATTCCAAACCAATATATCTTATATATGTTCCAGTATACAGGGTCAAAGATGAAAGATTGCCTCATATACTTTCTCTTTGTCTTAAACCACAAAGCCATATCCCATGCTTTCATTTCTCAGGCTTGATTTCCACATCCTAACAAATGAGGATGTTCTAGTGATTTCTGCTTTGCCAGATATGGGGCTGCAAAAGGAAGGAAGAAATTAAGGTTGCTTATTTCATAAAATAGTTGATTTATCAAACCATAACCAAACCAACAACACTTTCAAATATTAATATGCAAGCAACAGATTCTGGGCTACTGGATATTCACTGTGCATCAATTGAGAATACATGGAATAAAATGACTGTGATCAGTGCACCCCATAGCCAGACCTTCTTCCCTCTCTAGCACTATATGTACTCTTGTGCTCTAATCAGAACTAGTGTGTCCGATCAACACTAGTGAAAAGCATATTGATTTTAGATCTACTTAGGGGAATGTGTACAGGTCTTCCAAGCAGATTATAGCCATGTATGTTCCTTCATACTCATGTCCAATCGAGAACTTTCTGGAAAACAGTAGGGGAAGAAAAAGTCTACATTGATCTCAGAAAGAATTTCCTCCACTTTCGTTCTTTCTTTTTTTTTCTTTTTGCGCCCCCATAGGGGATTTTTATTGCTTTTTCTATAAACTACAAAGAATAAAGGGTGGGGTAGCTACATACTACAGGCAAAAGTTAAGAATACCATTAAAAACCCAAGAGATGGTGGTCATACATAATACTTATAAAATTAGCTCCAAATTAAGTACTATTAAAATTTGTTACATTAAGTGAGTATGCAATTGTTACTATTTATACTTAAATCACCAACCAGTGTTACTATATAAAGAGCCTTAAGGAAATATGAATTAAATTCATTTTAAACAGGATCTAGAGAGAATCACAACTCCTTTTTTAGCTTTTTTGCTCCTCAGTTGATCTCTCATTTTGGGGGCAGCCACCCCCTTTTCTGATTCCGAGTCCTCATCGGGAGATGCCAGTACTCTTTCTTCTTCACTTCCCTTGTTGCTGTCATTTCCTTCTTTATCTTCTTTGTCTGCTGGAACAGTGCGTTGATGAAGAAATTCATGTGCCTTTGAAACACAGTCAATTTGTTCTTTCTTCTCTTTAAATTTAAAAAGTAGGACTTCTGGAGTAATCCACTTGTAGGAGATGTTGTTCTTCTGTAAAAATAGTGCCAAGTCTCTAAATTTCTTCCTCTTCTTCCTCATTTCAAATGGAATGTCCTTCAAAACTTTTATTTCTTTGTCTCTGATTTTCAGGGTAATTCCACTTGTTGCTTTCAGTACTTGGTCTCTTATATGTCTTCTGGAGAATCTCACCACCACCTCGCCAGGCAGATTATTCTTTCTTATGTAGTCAGAATATGACCTATAGATCACATCTATTTCATTTTGTAGAAAATCTGCTTTTAAATCTGCACCGGCCCCAATGCCTCACACATAGTGTGCCTCAAGTCTTCTCCTTTTGCCTCAGGAATTCCCTGAAATCTTAAGACATAGCTTGCCTTTTCCATTTGCAGCTGTAAGAGTTGGGCCTCATTAACAGCTCTCTTTTTTCCCCATCTCCTGCATTTGTCTTTTAAGCTTCTGTGTGTTGGCATCTACTACTTTAAGTTCTTGCTCCATTTTATCAGTCTTTTTAGTAGTTTCAGTTAACTGGCTTTGCTGAGCGTCAAATTTCATGTGCAGTGATGTCATTTGCTCCAGCAAAGGTCATAAAGCCTCAGTCAGCATATTTTGGAAGTCTCTGTTAGTGTCCTGTCTGGGCACAGAACTCGTTGGACTGGCATTTCCGGGAGGAAACTTTAGTTTTGGTTGACTTTTTTCCCCTCCCTTTTCAGAGGCACTATTTTTGAGGAATTGTTTACTTTTTCCCCAAAAGTTATAAAAATCTCAAGATCCTTTTTTGCTGCCTGGTAAGTTCTCAAAAGTTCTTTATTATAGTTTAGATGCGCTTATCTTCTGCCTCCCCTCGCATTTTGCTTGTTGGGGGGAGCTTTTTGTTCTGTTTCTGGTGTCTTCGCTTAACAAGCACTCACATTTGCATGTAGATTCACTTATATTCCATTTTCCTCACCCAACCACCAAGCGCTTGTCCCAGTGTGTGTCCCTGAGTCCATTGATGGAAATCAGTGGTGGAACCTTCGGGGCAGGTAGGAGCCCCCCTTTGCTGGCTGGATGCCAGAGGAAGGGCTCTCCAAAAGCCCCTTGTCTAGGAGCTCAACACAAGAGCTCCGGGGAGGGTGTGGACGATTGCACCCCCTCCCATCCGCCAATTCATAGCACAATCCTCCTGGTGGTCTGGAAGATTGCGATCGCCATTAAGGGAGCCAAAACTGGAAGTCCTCCACTTACTTTCTTGTTTTGTCCACTGTCTTATTCTCTGTCAAGCAGGTCTAACTGAGAAATAACAATTGGCTCAAGATTATCTAGAGAGCGTCATGGTTGGTTGAGCAGGAATTTGAACTTGGCTCTCTGTGATCCAAGGCTAGTACTTAATGAATTAGACCATTGACTCAGGAAATGAACCTGGAGGGTACAAGAGAAAAAATAATGTCCATCAATGAAACAGAGGTCTTTCACCAGCTGTTAAAGTTAAATAACTTCAACAATGCAATCCTTAATTAAGTAACACCTTTCTAATTTCTAATTCTACCTAGGACTGTACTGAAAATTGCCTCAGGATTAAAAGTTCAGCTCATACATTTAGCTCCATCAGATCTTATATAAAATTAATGACACATAATATACATTAATTCACAATTTCTACTGTTTTGGGGGGATAAGAGAAAAATAATTAAGAACATAAGAGAAGCCATGTTGGATCAGGTCAATGGCCCATCCAGTCCAACACTCTGTGTCACATAGGTGCCTAAAACCCAGTGCCATCAGAAGGTCCACCAGCAGGGCCAAAACTCCAGAAGCCCCCCATTGCCCCCCCCCACATCAAGAATACAGAGCATCACTGCCCCACACAGAGTGTTCCATCTATACCTTGTGGTTAATAGCCAATGCCACTTTGCTCCATATGTTTATCCAATCCCCTCTTGAAGTGGTCTATGCTTGCAGCAGTATAATTCCATGTGTTAATTTCTCTTTTACCTGTTCTAAGCCTAAAGCTCATTAATTTCATTGAGTGCCCACACATTCTTGTCTTGTGAGAAAGGGGGGAAAGTATTCCATGCATGATTTTGTAAACTCTATCGTGTCACCCCTCAATCATTTTTCCAAGCTAAAGACCCCTAACCTCTTTAACCTTTCTTCATAGGGAAGGTGTTGCACCCCTTAATCATTTTAGTTGCACTTTTCTGCACCTTTTCCAAAGCTATGGCTGTGGTCACACACACTAAATAATCCACTTTTAATCCACTTTCAATGCACTTTCGAATTGGATTTTGCCAGTTCACACAGTAAAAATCCAATTGAAAAGTGCATTGAAAGTGGATTGAAAGTGGATTATTTAGTGTGTGTGACCACAGCCAATAATATCTTTTCAAGGTGCAGTGACCAGAACTGTACACAATATTCCAAATGAGACCATGCCATAGATTTATACAGGGACATTCAGCCTCCTTCCTAATAATCCCCAGCATAGCATTTGCCTTTGTTTATTGCAGTTGACTGCAATAAACTGAGTTGACATTTTCAGTGAGTTATCTACCATGACTCCAAGATCTCTCTCCTAGTCAGTTACAGCCAGTTCGGACCCCAACCAAGTATATTTATAGTTAAGATTTTTGGCTCCAATGTGCATTACTCTGCACTTGCCCACATTAAATGTTTAATTCAAAAACCCATGTGTAATTCTAACCATTGTATAGAATATGACATCTACAGCTTAATTTTATCTTACCGTCAAAAAGGTTACTTTGACAGGGTTTCTTTGACAGTTTGTGAATCTCTGATTTTTCCCAGTGTTAGCAAGCATTTAGTCTACAAAGAATGAAAAAAAAATGAGGAACATAATATTAATCATTTTGCAAATTTAGTCTATAAGAATAAAAAAGTATGAAGAATATGTTAATATTAATCATTCTGCAAATGTATGTTGACTGGGAAATATGTATTTCATATTATCTGTCATTGTTTAGATTTACTTTGTGCATTATACAAAATTATCAGCATGAATCATTGGTGCCATTTCCTCCACCCCAAGTTTGTCAAGTTCTAGGACCATACACTGCAATCCTAAATAAACCCTGAGTGGTTTATTAATTTATCTGGATACTTTCACCCTGCTTTTCTCCACTGAGTGTAGACTCAAAGCATCTGACAATATAAGAAAAGGCAACAGGCCATGAATACATACATAAAAAAATACAACAAATCTACCTTGCAGAAACAAACCTGGGGGGGGGGAGGAATGGAGCTGGTGGTAAAAACTCTGCCCTTGATGGCACCAGTCTCTCTCCAGAATGCACCTCTGCTTAGGTTTATTATTCTAGTTTTTGCCATCAAGTCAAAGCTGACCTATGGTGACACCATAGCATTGCAAGGTAAGAGACATTCAGAGGTGGTCTACTATTGCCTGCCTCTGCGTCATTACCCTGATTTTTCCTGGTGGTCTCTCGTCCAAATACTAGCCAGGGCCCACTCTGCTTAGCTTCTGAGATCTAAAGAGATTGTGGTAGCCTGAGCTATCTGTTGTGTAGTGGGTTCGATGCATAAGGAGAACAGACGCTGAGTGATTAGCAGCTCACACTTTACTGGACACAACACAAGAATACACCAATGGGTCAAATGACCAACTATATACAATTCCTGGGTGCCACCCACAGGTCCCATTGGCAGGTTTGGATTTCCCGCCACAGTTCCCATAGGTGCTGACAAGGAGTCCCAGGCCTGGGTGGGCATGCTTTGTGGATTGGGCTGGACGGCTTGGCACATTTGACAGTGCTTCACCCAATCCTCCACCTCCGCATTGATCCCCGGCCACCACACATAGCTCCTCACCAGGGCCTTCATGCACATGTTCCCAGGATACACTTTGTGAAAGGCCATCAGGACTCAGTGCTGTTGGGCGCTGGGGAATACCACCCGGTCCCTCCACAGTAGGCATCCCTTGTGTGCAGACAACTCATCCCTTTGAGCCCTGAAAGCTCCGAGCCTTCTATGGCTGTGGGCCACCCCCTCAGCACCCAGCCCAGAACCCAGGAGATAACAGGTTCCCTGGCCGAGTGATGGGTGATGTCCTCAGCCTGAAGGAGGGAGTCAGGGAGGTCTTCTCATCAAAATGGGGCAGGACCCAGTTGGAGATCAGCAGCGCTTTGATCGCCTTGAATGCTGTGGCCTGGCGGGGGCCCCAAGACCAAGGGGCCTGCCTGTCCAGGAGCTGGTGCAGGAGCTCTGCCACCACCACCTTGTGGGGGAGGAAAGCGTGGTAGAAGTTCAAGAGCCCTAAGAACACCTGGAGTTTGCCTTCATTTTGGATGGGGAAGCCTCAACAATAGCCTTTATTTTGGAGACTTTCGGTTTCGGCGGAGCAAATGGCGGTCGTGCTCTCGGGACGCTCCCGGAGACGATCAGCCCACGAACAGTCGGGGGGTCTCCGCACAAGCGGAGACCCTAGTGAGCCTTAGTTAAAGGCTCCGAACCAAGGGGTGCTCTTGGGGAGTAGCCTCTTTGCCGGCCTGACGGTCGGGAAATTGAGGCTTTCCCCCAGCCCCAGTGGCCCCACTGTGTAGTGCCCTGATGGGACTCAGCAACACCACCGACTTCCCAGAGTGAAGCAGCAGAAGATGGATTAAAAAAGAAAGAACCGGAAGCAAACCGTGAGTTGACGATCTGTTTGAAAGCAGTCTAAATGCACTCCCCCCCAATCGTATAAGCACATGGAAGGAGGGAGGGATCCCCCCCTGAGAAGACGGAACTTATAAAAGAGAAAAGAAAGGGGGCAGAGTGAAAAAGCGGATTAGCGAAGCTACCTTTTGGGGACTTGTTGAAGGAGAAGAAAATACTCTGTCTCCTGAGTTGCGCGGCACGAACTTTTAAAAGTAAACAATAAAAATGTCGGGGCAAAAGAAGGTCCCAGACAAGCCGACAAAGAAGCTGGGAGGAACTTCCAGTTCTGGTACCCTCCCCCTGGAGCCAACTGTAAATCAACAGAAAAGCGAGATGCTGCACCCTCTGCTGGATCAAATGCAAAAAATCAGCGAAACTCTGTGTAACATGGAAAGTGTGCTCAATAACCAACAGAAACAGTTAACAGCTACAACTAAGAAGATGGAGGAGATCGCAAAGAAATGTCTGATCTTGATGGAAGACACCAAAAAAAAATAAGAAAAAGGTCAGCAAAATAGAAAAACATCAAGAGATGCAGAAAAAAAATACTAATGCTTCAGATGGAAAAATCAAACTTGACTCTCCGTTTTCAGGGCATAAAGGAAGAGGAGAAAGAAGATCTCAGATGCACTTTAGCGAATGCCTTGGCACCAATAACTGGCAAAGAAGCGCAAAAATTAAGCAAAGAGATGGATTTGGCCTATAGAGCCTATTCCAACTTTACAAAGAAGAATAATTTGCCAGCAGAAGTGGTTGTCAAGTTTACTAAGCAACGTACTCGAGATCAAATTCTAAGAGCGACTTCAACAACGCCCTTGAAGATTGGTGAGCAGAATATAAGGATCCTAAAAGATGTTCAATATGAAATTCGTATGAAAAGGAAAGCATATAAAGGACTGACCTTGTTTTTGCAAAAGTACCAAATTAGCTATAAATGGTGGATCCCCGAAGGACTGGTCTTTAAATTTAAGGATAAAAGAGAGAAGATTGACTCCATCTTCAAAGCTCAAGAATTTCTGAAGAGGCACGCCAGTTCAGAGGAAGATGCAGAACTTGCCAAATAGACAATGTTAAGTAGCAAAGAAGACAGTGGCCCAGAAGAAGGAGATGAAGAATCAGAAGATGAAAGAGCAAAGAAGGGCCCAACATACAACTTGAGAGACTTGAAAGGAAGACAACCCAAAATATGAACATTTGTTCGTGGAGCGCAAAGATGGAGTATACTAATAATTAACCCCAAAAGACTTTACTAATCTACTTAACAGGTTTGTTTTGGACTCACAGTAAGCTGAAAAGAAGATCGGTCAACCACGGCAGAAGCCAAGAACTCTACATATACTAACAAAAAGATTAATATACTAATAGTGACTTCACTCACCTCTTTTCTTGGTCCCACTGTATACCCTCCCTTTTTCTATATAAAAAGCAGATGGTGGGCAAACTCCTCCGGTGTAGCCACGGCAATCATCACATCATCAAAGAAGGGTGTGACACCTAGAATCCCTTTTAAGAGAGAGTCCATCAGGTTTTGAAAGAGTCCAGGGGCCACGCTCACCCTAAACTGTAGCCACTTCACTAGGAAGGCCCCCCTGTGAGTCACTATTGTTTGTACGGTGGTGGTGTTGGTAAGCCTGGGCTAGATCAAGTTTGTCAAAGATCTTGGTGCCAGCTAAAGTGGCTAGCACATGGCTCACTACCGGGACTGGGTAAGAGTGATTCTGGAGAGCCCTGTTAATCGTGCATTTGTAGTCCATGCAGATGCAGACATCCCCATTTAGCTTCATGGGGGTGACTATGGGGGTCTCCCACGTCGTGTGGGAGACCAGTTCCAGGACTCCTTCCACCACCAAACAATCCAGTTCCGCATCAATCATAGGTTTCAGCATGAATGGAACTGTCCTGGAATGCATGCAGATGGGGGCCACTTGAGGGTTGAGCTACAATGACACAGGAGGGCTCATGTAACAGCCCAGAGTCCCGTAGAAGACAGCTGGGAACTCCCTACAGACTTTGCCAAAGTCTTGGGGGGCACAGAGCTTAACTCCCTCAATGGAAATTCCCAGTGGGCCAAACCACGTGCAGCCCAATAGGCTGACCAGGTTGCCCTGGACCACTATTAAGTCCAAGTAGTCGTCAAACCCCCGGTACTGGACCCTGAAGCTCCCCACTCCCAGGACAGGGACGTGATTTCTTTGAAAGTCCGTCAGGGTCACAGCGGAAGGGCATAGACGGGGTCCCCCCTCCGGGCATAGTCTCTTAAGGGTCTCCTCCAAAATGATGGAGGCCACGGAGCCAGAATCTAGCTCCATGGAAAAAGGGGACCCCTCAATTTTAACCCGAACCTGGATTTTAGGGGCTGAGGTTTGGCTGGGGAGTCACAGTACCTGCTCTGAAGACTTGCTCATGAGGAGGTAGAGCTCTTCCTGGGATGCGTCCTCATCATACGTTGTGGTGGATCTGTGGTTCTGTGGGGATTGCAATAAAGTGGCCCGGGACCCCCGGGAACAGCATGCCCTTGCAATGTGGAGCTTACGGCTGCAGGTCCGGCAGACGGCATCCTGGAAATGACATGTCTTTTGGTCATGCTGGTCTCCGCAGCTGGCACAATCCTGGCGGCTGGACTCCTTGGCATGTGTGGAGCAATGAGCGGTACCTGGGTCACGCCTCTGGCTGGAGGCTTGGGTCCAGTAGACTGCATCCTCTTCTTGGTCGGTCGAGTCCATGCTTGTCTTGTGTGCAGTGGTCGATGTTGGATGTGACCTCTCCGAAGCCGTGGCAGTTGTGATGGCCAATGCCAGAGTGCATTATTCGTCCTCCAGGATCCTGAGCCTCAGCTTCTCATCACTGAGGCTGCAGACCAGCTTGTCCCGGAGGGCCATGTCCAGATCCATCCCAAACATGCACTCCGAGGTGAGCCAACGGAGCTCAGCCAGGTATGCAGTCACTGGTTCCCTTGGCCTCGTAGTTTCTCTATGATGTCCTCGAAAGTGGACTCCGTGATTTTCTTTGGAGCCAGCAAGTTGCGTGCTAGCTTCACAGTGGCAGGGCCACATGAGCCAATGAGGAGGCCCTTTTTCTTTGCATTGTTGTTTATATCATAGAATTCCAAGATGGACTTGAGTCCCTTGACCCAGCCATCCCAGTGATGTGGTTTGCTTGGGTCAAACGGAGGGACCAGTGCTGCTCCCGGAGTGACTGCCATCATGCTGTGTGGTGTTGGCAGGGAAGCGATGGGATCACCTTCGGTGCTCATAGGTTGGAGCAGCGGCAGTTCCTTGTTGTCCTCTGGCACCCCAGCAGCCCGGCCAGCTCAGCAGGATCCCACCTTCGTCGCCATTGTTTTGTAGTAGGTTTGATGCATAAGGAGAACAGACACTGAGTGATTAGCAGCTCACACTTTACTGAACACAATACAAGAACACACCAACGGGTCAAACGGTCAACTATATACAATTCCAAATGCCACCCATAGGTCCCATTGGCAGGTTTGAATTTCCCACCACAGTTTCTATAGGTGCTGACTAGGAGTCTCAGGATCCTAGTCCCCATTGTTTTCTCAGAGCCAAGCTCCGTGTGTAGACTGCTGTGCCCTAATGGCGGTCTGCAGACAAAACTCTATCCGAATCAGGGTACTTAGGCTGGTAGTAATAGTTAAATCAAAGCTACTTGATGCAATAATTTATAGAGGTGTAAGTCTAATTTTTTCTTTAAAATATGAAGTAAATTCTAAAGGCAATAATAGTTTGAACCATGTGTATAATTCTGTTGATACCTGGCTTTTTGTGTTGATGAGTGAAATAGCCCCAAAAGGCAGAATGAGGCAAAAAAAGAGAAAGAAAAAGTAGGAGGAGGCATTAGTAATAGGATGGGTGCCATTCAGCACAAAATTCTCTGCAGCAGCCACAAACTAAATAAATGCATGCTTGCATTCATCTCAATGAGACTCACATAGTGGATTATGCCATGACTGAGTTGTTATGGCATGAGCCTTTGTAAGCAATGGCCTGCTCACCAACCACAGTCTCACTGCTTTGTGCATTTGATGGAATAAACTCTTTCCTGCAGAAGCTCATTTCACATGTTTCTGTGTTTCCCTGGCCCTTTTTCAGTGATTCTTATTTACTTTTTTAGAGCATTTCTAGATGGCCTCTCAGTCAGAACACCCAAGGCAATATACTGCAAAATAAATAATTAGAATATGAAAGAACATTCAGTGAACAGTTGAATGCTGAAACAACTGTTGTTGAATCGAAATGGGTCCAGATAATCAGTTTTCCCTGAGAATTTCTGGAGTTTTCTGGCCACTTGGCCAAGCTCCTTGGATCACAAAAGAAGCTACTAGTAACTGATCAACAGATATTAATATCAACTGGGTCTGGTTGAGGCTCTGGTTGAGGCTAAGCAAACCTCCTTCAGGCCAGGGACCACCAGCTGATGTTGATCCATCAAGCATAATACTTTTTGAGGGGCATACCAAGAGAGACGGTCCTGAAGGTATGTTAGTCCCAGCTGGGCATAGAAGTGACAAGCTACAGCTCTCCAAGTAACTAGTCCACATCATCAGCCTACAACAACCAAAATTATTTAGGCAACTTCAACTAAGTTGCACTCTCATAGTATTCTAAGATAGTCCTGCTGAACTTGAGGAGTCTGACAGACAAACTTGACATGATGGCATCTGTCCCTGAGGCCCAACCACAGATGCCACCACCATTTTAAAGCCGAACATAGGTGATTTAAATATGTTGTGAGGGCCCAACCCTGATCAGGCCTGCACAACTGTGCTCTTGTGCCCCTTCCTTTCCAAATGCTGAAACAGCTATGGTGGGAGGGGAGCGGAGGGGAGGAACTATTTTGGCACTGGAAAAGGTACGTGGGGAAACAAGTGCCTGGTCCTACTGTGCTGTGGGCCTCCATGACATTTTTAAATCACCCACATTAGACTTTATGATGGTGGTTGTATACCCGGGTCAGACCCAGGGATGCTGTCACTTTTAGTTTGACTCTGAGTTGCAGCAAATGAGAGCAAATTTATCTGCCAAACACCTTGTGAACATATCACAGCATGCCTCTGAGTACTTTGTTTTAATGTTCTTGTAGGTTAGTTGAAGATCCCTCTCAGCTGAAAAAAACACTGCCAGACACATGTGACACCATTAACACCACTATGTAGGAAGAAAGGTGTGCTCTCACCCATGTTTGGTTGTGATTATGCCAAGTTTTCTCCCACTTGTTCTTATGCTGTCTTCATGTCTAACACCACAGAGTACAAGGAAACCAAACAAGATATCCTTGGTGAGAAATGGGAGCAATCATAATAACTACCCAGGACATATCAAAATTCTATAGATCTACTAAAACTTCAACTGGAACATGAACAATGTCAACAGTAAACAGCTTGAGAGTCCTTGAGGGTCAGGTGGGATGCTGTGGCTATAAAAAGGGAGGAAGTGGAAATGGGAGGAGGCTGGCTGGAGAAGAAGGGGGAAGAAGGAGGTGTGTTGCACTGTCAGGGCTCTTCTCCTATGTAACACAGTATAACCCTGAGGTGGGTGAATCGAATCACACCTTCAGGTATGTGGACTGACGGATAAAACAACCTGTACAAGGAAATAGTGACTGAACTAGTGATTTTAAGACCCTCTGAACTCCAGGTATGATGTTCCCCTGCCCCCAGAATGAAAACACACAGTCAACCAGTTAACAAAAAGACATTGGGTGGGAGTCAAGTGGAAAAGTCCAGTCCCTAACGGAAATTGCTTCACCAGAATTAGGTAGTAACAGGTTGCGGCTCCTTTTCAAGGTTTGAGTAGGCAGGTGGCAAAGCTCAGCCAATGACAGAGAACTCTCCCTTTCCATATATATCATAAACAACCAAGCAAAAGAAAGACTGTATGGGCTGAACTTTCCAATTTCCCCCCCTACAGTTTCGTTTTTAAATGTTGACCCTTCAGCAACAGCCAGTAGATTAATTATAGCAAGTTGTTCCTTCTGTGTTTGGGGAGGGGCCTTGTCATATGTTTGCATATAGCAATTCCTAAATTCATTCCCCAACACTTCTAGTTTAAAAAAAAATGAAGTAATAGAGGTGAAAGATCTGAGTCCTGGGAGAGCTGCTATCCATCTGACTAGACAATATTGTTCTTGATGGACCAGTGGTTTGATTCAAGTGTAAGGCAGTTTCAGGTGTTCACAGTACTAATAAGAGGAGGGTTGGTGATACTTCTTTCTACATCTTGTCTTGGTCTTGGGATCATGAAGCCAGGAGGCATGGCGTGAGGCTCTAATCTGTGTACAATCCTCAACAGAAGTGTGAGATTTACAGTTAAAATCAAGGAAAGCAATATATTTTTAACAACATCATCTGCATTTACAAGCAGTGACATATATGCACTCCTTGCTTTGGTTATGGCTGCTGATTTCTTGCTGCTGGAGAGTAAAGAACTAAAATGCCTGTAGGTGTGCCCTAGTGGCAGCTTCCTCTTGAACTCTACATCTCCTCTTGCTTCAATAAATGCCTTTAAAGAAATGGGGGTTGGTTTCCTCTTCCCACCTGTGTATGTGGATTTCCACTTGACAAGCTGCAGAAATGTGAATGCTATTAAAAAGGGAGAAACAATTTATGGATTAAAATAGCAGCTTTGTTTTACACAGAGGGGAAAAGACTTCAAAAGAAAGAGCTGGGGGGAAATGCTTTGTTTCATGTTTTAAGGTCGAACACACCTGTTTAAGGATTGTATCTGCACTCAGAATGAAGGCACACCAATCATATGGATTTAAGTAGGCCTTATTTAATGGCACATCTATACTAACTAACAAAAACATTGCCCTAACTTTTCACTGTGGGTTGCTATTAACTAATCACAGCTACCAGCATTGGAGGCAACCTCACCCTGACTTAAACTGCAGTAGCATCACTGCCAGCTTCATTTCCCTAGTCTTGCACATCTCACTGTAACAGTGCTGACAGGCATTAAGCCTCATTTCCCGTATGCCAGTCAAGGAACTAAGGACTTGTTCCCTTCCAACCAAAAAGCCATTCAAGCCTATAATAGGCTGATTTGGGAATAGCCATTCATCCCTGGTTGCCTCAGTTTGCTTGCCAAATGTCCTACCGATACATTAACAGCCTGTTGCTATATCTGTCATCCATGGCTATGACTAACTCAGTCCTGAAAACAAGTTTAATTATGATTAAACTGACCCTGAAGAACAATGCCAGGCAAACAAAAAAAGGAAATCCCCTTCACTGCCACTTTGAAGAGAAATCCCAACTAAACATCCTATAGGGAGAGTGAGGGGCTGCATGAGGCTAAGCTGGCAATAACAGAACAGAACCAGCTTAAATAGCTGCTCCAGTTCCCCTACATAAGGAATAATGTCATTCAAGGTCTAATGGAAAACCTCACATACCATTCAATATAGGGGCAGGCAAAGTCAAACACCTTCTCAAACAGCAGGAAAGAGGCTTGCCCTACGTTAACATGCAAACATGTGCAAATTGGCAAACATACATGTACTTTATGAATGTAAAACCAAGTCTGCAGAAAGGCCCATCTAATTCAGCAACTGTCTCAGTTGTAGTTCACTAGCTGCCCTAAGAAGTTCTCAAGCAAGACAGAGATTGCAATTTCTTGTTGCTTGCTGCCCAGCATGTGACAATCCAAGCTAAAAGAACTTGCTGATGTAATTTCAGAGCCTCTGTCCATTATTTTTGAGAATTCTTAGAGAACAGTTGAGGTGCCAGAAGATTGGAGGTGAGCAAATGTTGTCCCTATCTTCAAGAACAGGGAAAAGAAGGATCCATGTAACTACTGACCTGTCAGCTTGACTTCTATACCTGGAAAGGTTTTAGAACAAATCATCAGTCAGCCAGTCCTTGAGCATTTATTTATTTATTTATTCCATTTATACCCTGACCTCCCCACAAACAAGCTCAGGGCG
Organism: Gekko gecko; assembly: GCA_029375565.1. NCBI lineage: Eukaryota > Metazoa > Chordata > Lepidosauria > Squamata > Gekkonidae > Gekko > Gekko gecko. Next base: position 146,282,120 of record JAPDNY010000006.1, read on the forward strand.
GCTTACATTAGTCGGTATTCAATACCATAAAACCATATACAAAAGTTAAAACATTTTAAACATTTAGAACAATCAGATAATCAAAGTGCTAGTGATAGTAATCGTCTTTCAGTAATTAAGATGGCATATTATATAGTATACAAGCAGTTGTTTCCAAGTCAGTGATCTTTCGGCATCATGTGATGGAATGGCTCAATTTCCAGGCTGGGGCCAACCTATAAGCACAGATGTTGGTGGTAGTGGTGTGGCAGCTCCTGATTGAAAGCCTGGTGGAAGAGCTCCATCTTGCAGGCCCTGCGGAACTGTAAAATCTCTTCTGGGAGCTCATTCCACCAGTATGGAGCTGCTACTGAAAAGGCCCTAGCCCTGGTGGCAGCAAGCCTGGCATCCTTAGGGCCTAGGATGGTCAGTCGATGTTGTGACCTTGACCCTAGTGCTCTCTGGGGTATATGTGGGGAAAGGTGGTCCCTCAGGTGTGTAGGACCCTGGCCATATAGGGCTTTAAAGATATGTATCAGCAACTTGAAGTGGATTTGGTATACTATTAGCAGTCAGTGCAGTGTCTTCAGCACAGGCCGGATATGCTCTCATCAGAAGCCTGGCCACGGCATTCTGCACTAACTGCAGCTTCTGAATTTGTGACAAGGGCAGCTCCATGTAAAGAGCATTACATAAGTCTAGTCTCAAGGTGACCATCGCATAGATCACTGTAGCCAGGTCATTGTGGCTGAGGAAGGGAACCAACTGCCGAATCACCTGAAGATGGTAAAAGTCTGACTTAGCAGTGGCTGCTACCTGGGCCTCCATTGTTAATGAGGTATCCAGGCGCACTCCCAAACTCCTAACCTCTGGTGCTGACACCAATGGTGCCCCGCAAAGGCCAGGAGTGGGATCCCTACCCCTGAACTGCCCTAACTCAGGCACAGGACCTCTGTCTTCACTGGGTTCAGCTTCAGCCGGCTCAGTTTAAGCCAACCAGCCACGGCTTGCAATGCCCGGTCCAGATCTTCTGTTCTGGAGTCTGCCTGGCCACCCAACATCAGATAGAGCTGGGTGCCATCAGCATAGTGGTGGCACTGCAGCTCATGCCTCTGGGCAATCTGGGCAAGGGGGCACACATAGATGTTAAATAACATCAGGCACAGCACTGCCCCTTGAGGCACACCGCACTCCAGCAGGTGCCTCCTGGACTGCTGGTCCCCTAACGCCACCCTTTGTCCCTGATCCTGGAGAAAGGAAGCAAGCCATTGCAAGGCAAGCCCCTGTATCCCTATGTCGGTGAGGCAGTGGGTCAGCAACTGATGGTCAACTGTGTCAAATGTGGCCAACAGGTCTAACAGCAACAGTACTGCCGAACCGCTCCGATCCAGATGCCTCTGGAGGTCATCTGTCAGAGCAACCAACACCATCTCCGTCCTGGGTCCTGGGCAGAAGCTGGACTGGAAGGGGTCTAGTATGGAAGTGTCATCCATAAAGCCCTGCAATGTATCACCACCGCCCTCTCAATTAATTTGCCCAAATAGGGCAAATTGGAAACCGGCTGATAGCTGGCCAATTCGGCCGGATCCGGAGATGTTTTTTTCAGAAGAGGGCAGACCATTGCTTCCTTGAGCACCCCTGGGAACTGTCCCTTAGAAAGGATGGCTGTGATAACTAAGAGCCAGCATGAATTCCTCAAAAACAAGTCATGTCAGACTAACCTTATCTCCTTTTCTGAGAGAGTTACTATTTTGTTTGATCAGGAGGATGCTGTAGACATCATTTATCTTGAATTCAGTAAGACATTTGATAAGGTTCTATATGATATTCTTGTTGTAAGGTAAAGGTAAAGGTTCCCTTGCTCGAAAGCCAGTCGAATCCGACTCTAGGGTTGCGGTGCTCATCTCCGTTTCAAAGCCGAAGAGCCAGCGCTGTCCGAAGACATTTCCGTGGTCATGTGGCCGGCATGACTAAACACCAAGGTGCACGGAACGCTGTTACCTTCCCACCGAAGTGGTACCTATTTATCTACTTGCAATTTCTTGCTTTCGAACTGCTAGGTTGGCAGGAGCTGGAACTAGAGACAGGAGCTCACCCTGTCATGCGGCACCCAGGTCTCGAACTGCTGAACTACTGACCTTCCACAGCCTGCAGTTCAGCGTCTTAACCACTTGAGCCACCGCAGCTCCTTTCATTCTTGTTGAGAAGTTGGTAAAAAGTGGTTTCAATACTACTACTGTTAGATGGATTTGCAACTGGTTGACAGATCGCACCCAAAGAATGTTTGTTAATGGTTCCTCATTCTCTTGGAGAAGAGTGACAATTGGAGTGCCTCAGAGATCTGTCCTGGGACCTGTGTTTTTCAACAACTTTATAAATGACTTGGATGAAGGAATAAAGGAGATGCTCATTAAATTTGCAGATAATACTAAATTGGGATGAGTAGCAAATACATTAGCAGACTGAATCAAGATACAGGATGATCTTGACAGGCAAGAAGACTCTGCTAAAACCAACAAAATGAATTTCAATAGAGATAATGTTTTACATTTAGGTAGGAAAATCAAAAACATAATTATAGGATGGGGGAGACTTGTCTTGGCAGTGGTACATGCAAAAAGAATATAGGGATCTTAGTTGACCATACACTGAACATGAGTCATCATTGTGATGCAGTAGCTAAAAAGGCAAATGCAATTTTTGCTGCATCAACAGAAGTATAGTGTCAAGATCACACAATGTGATTTTATCACTTTACTCTGTTCTGGTTAGACCTCACTTGGAGTATTGTGCTCAGTTTTGAGCACTGCAGTTTAAGAAGGATGTTGACAAGCAGGAACATGTTCAGAGGAGGGCTACAAAGACAATGAGGGATCTGGAGACCAAGTCCTATGAGGAAAGGTTGAAGGGTCTGGATATATTTAGCCTGGAGAGGAGATGACAGAGAAGAAATGATGGTCATTTTCAAGTTATCTGAAAGGCTATCATATAGATGATGGAACAGAGTTATTTTCTGTTGCCCCAGAAGATTGGACCAGAACCAATGGATTAAAATTAAATCAAAGAGTTTTCAGCTAAACATTGGGGGGGGGACTTCCTGATAGAGTGGTTACTGTGGGGGAGGCTCTCCTTCTTTGGAGTTTTTAAGCAGAGGCTAGATGGTCATCTGACTCACCATGAATTCAGGCAGATTGTGAGAGGGAGGGAAGGAAGGGATAAGCTCTTTCTTGTGGACCTTTCTTATATGTCCAGGATATTGCTGATCACTACTTTTGGGTCAGGAAGGAATTTTCCTCCAGGCAAGATTGGCCAGGGATCCTAGAGTGATCCCCCCCCCCTTCCTCTGGGCATACAGCAGAGGTCACTGGAGGAGTGGGGGGTAGTTATGAATTTTGTGCATTGTGCAGGGGGTTGGAAGATGAAGGCTTTACCAGTCATGGTTAACAGATACTATCCTCCATGAATATGACTACATCTTTTTTTAAAAAAAGAAAAGCCAGATTTTTGCCATATCTTCTTGTCATGATGAATTCCATGTATTTAGTTAGATGAAGTTATTTTCCTTTTTGTCAGTTCTAAATCTTTAACTTGTATAAATTTTACCGGACAGACGATAAACCACAGAGGGAAAAGTGATAACATGCCATTATGCACCACAAAGAAGATGCCTTTCCACTTTTTAGAGCTGAGTGGTTGGATACAAACCCCTACCAGTATTCCACTAGCATCTTACAGAACAACCTGCACCATCAAGACCACAACTTGCCACAAATAGAGATCAACTACACCTAGGACAGTAGCTGCAGAAGAAATTGCCCCAACTGATTCATGCAAGTGATCAAGCACATAAAGTTTGCCAGATCTGTGAAGTTCTGCACGGCTCCATTCTTATGCTCAGTGACCAATCAAAACTTTTTCTGTCTAATATGTGTAGATTTGCTCTACCCTGCAGTCCACTTGTCAATAGATATCTGTCTGTCTCTACCTTGAGCTTCCTCCAGGGTCTGGTTAACCTTTCCACACACTGAATGAAGTATTCTAGCTTGGCAAAAAGAAAGATCACTCAAGCCATTTGAGAAAAGAAAAGGCACACATCCAGTTCAATCAATTCAAGAAGCTCCACAGTTTATGTAGCTTGTAAGACTTAACTACACTCTTCCTGTGCTTCCAGCTGTGTAGACTGTGGGCGACTAAAGTCAAAATGTAGTGGAGGTGTGGAAATCAAATAATTTTGTGACAGCAGAAAGGTCAACTGTAGAGAGGTGAACTGACTCAGGTTATTGCACCAGGAGGTGAGCAAGACTATATATGACTCAGCCACCAGAAATGTGATTAATGTCTGGTGTGTTGCTCTTCATCCCACATGTGCCATGTTTAGAGGTGCTTCATAAGTTTTCTTCATGAAAATATGCTCTGTGGGTTTGTTTGTTTTTTTTTGGGGGGGAATAGATTCACCATCACTGGTGAACTGCAGAATGAGTACAATGTGGATAGTAATTTATTGACCTGAGTACCTATGACAAAACAAACACTATATTCTGGTTGCACCTCACAAGTGATAGTGTACATGGCTAGTTATTATCTTTCAGATCAGCCTTGAGTATGACAAATTCTCAAGTGAGACACACGATGTGTACCACTGCATTTTTCAGCAGCATGCATTACTGCAGTTTGACAACATTTTTTGTGAAATAGATTTTTATTAAGTTTTTTAAAATACACAAAAATGGGGAAGGAGAAAGGGGAAGGGGAAAGAACAAAAGTAATACTTTTTATTATTTTAAAAGTTGATAAAAGCTTCTTAGTATTATGATATTAGGAAGTTCATATCTTTGTATTTCTCTCTTATCCAATTATAAAATGGAGTCCATAGTCCAACAAAGTCTTCTTCTATTTGCCTTTTTAACATCAAGGTCCATTTGTCCATTTCTGGGCTTTTTTTTTTTTTACCATTTTATTTATATTTTTAAGAATATAACAATATCTTCTGTTTACACAATGATACGTAGTCTAGTTTCGGAGTCAACTATACACATTTTGACTCTAACCATTTATAAACTCTATCCCAACGTTCCTGGAACCACTTTCCATCTCTCCCTTGCAATATCATACTTAATTTGTCCATTTCTGCAGTCTCTATTAATTTCTTAATTAGTTCATCTCTTACTGGTAATCCATCTGATTTCCAATATTTAGCTACTAATATTCTGGCCACAGTAAGTATATGGGTTATTAGACATACATCTTTTTGCTCAAAACCTTCAGGTATAATATTCAACAGGTATGTTTCTGGTAACAATTCTAAGTCAATATTCATAATTTCTCTTATCATCTTATTAATAGTATGCCAAAACTTTTGTATTTTTCCACACTTCCACCACATATGGAAAAATGTACCAACATTAGTATTACACCTCCAACAATTTCTAGATATAACCTTATAACTTTTAGCAATCTTGTCAGGCATCCAATACCATCTATAGAATAATTTGTAAATATTTTCTTTATATGGAACTGCCTTTACATACTTCATCACTTTCCAGATTCTTAGCCAGTCATCAATTTGGATATTATAACCTATATCTCTCATCCACGATATCATAGTGGTTTTTACTAACTCATCTTGCATATAATCATCTAAAAAATAACTATATAATTTCTGTATCAACTTATCACTAGTTGACAACCATAATTTGTCTAAGTCTGTTTTCTCTGTGTAGAAACCAGTTTTTTTATCTTTCGTAAATCTTGATTGCAACTGGGTAGTCTCCCACCAAGAGAGATTTATATTGTTTGACTTTAGATTTTCCTTTGTTCTTAAATTATTAGCTTCATCTAACAGAGTGTCATACGCTCCTATATTACTCTCTGTCATCAATGTTGGTTTTACAAATGCTTCTAATGGTGACACCCATTTAGGAATCTTGATATAATACCTTTCTCGAATTTTTTTCCATATCTTTATCAATGCTCCTCTTATTATATGATGCTGGAAGTTAGCATGCACTTTTTCTTTTTCATACCAGATGTACGCATGCCATCCCATATGTAAATCGTGACCCTCCAAGTGCAGAGTTCTCCAGTTTTCCAGTAGGATCCAATCTTTGATCCATCCCATGGCCGCCGCCTGGTAATATAATTCCCAATTTGGTAGTCCAAATCCTCCTCTTTCTTTCTTGTCTTGCATCATTTTCCCTTTAATACGAGCTTTTTTGGGAAACCAAATAAAAGCCCTAACTATTTTATCTAGTTCCGAAAAGTATATGTTCCTCTTTAAAATTGGAATATTTTGTGCAAGAAATAAGAACCGTGGTAATACGTTCATCTTTATTGTTGCAATTCGGCCCATCAAAGAAATTTGCAATTCTTTCCATTTATTCAGATCTTTCCGTATTTCTTCTAACAATTTATTATAGTTATTTTCTAACAGTGTACTGTTTCTATTAGTCATCACTATACCTAGATATTTAACTTTTGAAGTAACTTCTATTTTTGTTACATCTTGAAGCTTATCTGTTTGGCCAGGAGTACAGTTTTTTGTTAACATTTTTGTTTTTTTAAAGTTTATTTTAAGTCCTGCCAGACTTCCATATTCTTGCAGTACCTCCATCAAATGCTCAATTGTTATTAAGGGATCTTCTAAGATAAACACTAAGTCATCGGCAAAAGCCTGCAACTTAAATTCTTCGCCTTTTGTTTTTAAACCTCTTATTTTCGGGTTTTGTCTTATATTGTCATTCAACGTTTCCAATATAAAAATAAAAAGTAATGGAGATAATGGGCAGCCCTGTCTCGTACCTTTTTGGATCTTGAAACTACTTGTCATCTCCCCATTTACTATTATCCTTGCCTGTTGTTTTTGGTAAATAGCCAAGATCATTGTTAAGAAGTTATATCCGCAATCCCATGCCTCTAATTTTTGTCTTAAAAATTCCCAAGATACATTATCGAATGCTTTTTCGGCGTCCAAGAAGAGTAGCGCCATTTGTTTCTCCGGATGCTCTTCGTAATATTCTAAAACATTGATAACTGTTCTTATATTATTTTTCATCTGTCTCTTGGGCAAAAATCCAGCCTGGTCTTGATGAATATTTTGTATTAATACTCTTTTAAATCTTGTCGCTAGTATATTTGCAAATATTTTATAATCAGCGTTGAGTAAAGATATAGGTCTATAATTTTGTATTTCTTTTTCCTCTGTCCCCGCTTTGTAAATTAACGTTATGAGTGCTTCATTCCATGATTCTGGTAGACTTGCACTTTTTGTAATGTTTTGTATCACCTCCTTGAATGGCATCGTTATTTGTTCCTCAAATTTTTGGTATACTTCCACTGGCAGTCCATCTGGGCCTGGTGTTTTCTTCTTTTTTTGCTTTTTAATTGCTTCCACAATTTCACAAGTTGAAATTGGCTCATTCAAAATTCTCTTCTGCTCTTCCGTAAACTTTTTCTTATTATGCTTTTTTAAATATGCTTCTATTTGCGTAGGATTTTGTGTTCCTTGCCAATATAGATTTTTATAAAAATTTTCTACAATTTCTTTCAACTCTTTACTTTTATATTTAATCTCTTGCTTTCCATTTTTTAGTGCCACAATTATTCTTTTTTCTTTCTCTTTCCTTAATTTATATGCCAACCATCTGGTGGGTTTGTTCGCGTTTTCAAAATACTCTTGTTTCGCAAATTCTATTTTTTTAGCTATCTCTTGCATTGTCAACATGTTTAGTTGATACTGTAACATTTTTATTTTTAACCTTATTTTTTCCACCTCTACACTCTTGATCATTCTATTTTCTTCAGCCTTAATTTTCTCTTCTAATACTGTAAATTTTTGTCTCTTTTGCTTCTTTTTCCACGCATCTTGGTTAATACACCATCCCCTCAGAAACGCCTTGAATGCATCCCATATTACATTGATTGATGAGTCTTCTTGTCTATTCCTTTTAAAAAATTCTTGTATTTCTATCTTGGTTTTCATAATAAAGTCTTTATCTTTCAGGAGTCCTACATTCATTTTCCATCTTGTTGTTCTTTGTTTCCCATGTATAACCAACAACAACGGATTATGGTCCGCGTATGTCTTGGCTAATATGTCCGCATCCTCTAACTCTTTTATCATAGATATAGATAGCCATGCCATATCAATTCTAGACCACGAGTTGTGTCTACAGGAATAGTAGGTATATTCTTCCTTTTCTATATTTCTAATTCTCCAAGCATCTATTAAACTGTACTCTTCCGCAAGTTTCAGGAATGACTTTGGTAATAAAAACCCTGAGTTTCCCTTTTTCCCCTGTTTTTTCCTATCTATTTTAGAGTCAAAGACTGCATTATAGTCTCCAATAATACAAATGTCCTCTAGTGGTTTATTTCCTAAGATTTTCTTAATTTCTGCATAGAAACTTTCTTGGTTTTGATTAGGTGCGTATATATTTATAATCAGCATCTCCTTTCCGTTTTTTATAATTTTAATAGCTACTATTCTTCCGTCTTCTGATGCAAAAAGTAGTTCTGGATGTAAGTGTTCTTTCCCATATATTACCACACCTCTTTTTTTAACTTTATCCGCTGCAATAAAGGCTTTCCCTAGTCTCTTAAATTCTAAGTGTTTGTTATCTTCTACTTTTATATGAGTTTCCTGGAGACATACTATGTCTGATTTTGTTTTTACTAATTGGTGGAAAATCCTTCTTCTCTTTTGCGGGCCATTAAATCCATTTACATTCACTGAAATAATCTTTAAGCTGTTAGTTCCCAGCATCTTTGTTCAACAGATTACTATATTTACTTCTATACTGAAATCTGGTCATCATCTGTGACTGTGTTCTTCCTGTAGGTCTACTCCTTGGTTTTTTTTCCTGTCTTCTTTCCCACTTTCTTTATCATGTCTTTTAACTTCTTCTTCCTCCTCCAACTCATCCTCTCTTGGCCCTTCTTCCTCTTCTTCTCCATCACCTTCTTCCTCCCTCTGCCAACCCAGATCTTCACCTTCTCTTTCAAGGAAATTTTCTAATTTAAACACCGAATCTATTCTGTACCTCTTCCCTTTTAGTGTAAATAGTAATCCTTCCGGAATTAACCATCTATATATTGTCCCTTTTTTCCTTAGCAAGTCTGCTAGTATGGCATAATTCTGTCGTTTTTCCCTCACTCTCCAGGGTATGTCTTTTAATATTCTAATTTCCTTTCCCTCAATTATCATTTTGTTGTCATTTGCAGCTCTTAAAATTCTATCTCTCATTTCTTTTCTATATAACTTTACATGGACTTCCCGAGATATTTTCTGTCTCTTCGCATAAGCAGAGTTCTTTCTATATGCTGTTTCAATTCCTGCCAAGATTTCCTCTTTATTTCCTAGATTTAACTGTTCTGCAAAGCTCTGTGCAAGCACATCTTTTAAATTTTTATCTATATCTTCTGTTATATTTTGACACCTTAATATAAGTCCAGCCTTCTCCATTTCAAGGTTAATTAACGATTCCTCCATTTTATCACTCCTTATTTTTAGTTCTTGTACTTCCAAATCCAAGTCTTGTACCTTATCATCCACCTTATCAGTAAACTTCTTTATTTTCGTTATTTCCTTTTTATTCTCTAGTATTTGTTTTTTTATTTCATCCGTCTCTAATTTAATTTGATTAGATATTTCTTCCATTTTTGTATGAACTGGCTTTATTTCCCTTTTGATTAGTTCTGGTAATGTTACTTCCACTGTCTGTTGTAATAATCGTGCCATACTTTCCTGTATGAGACCTTTAAGTTCCTTCATCGTCAACTGTGGTATATTCATTTTTAGTTGTGATGCTATCCCTCCCTGGCTTGGTGAGGGTATGGATCCTTTTCTACCTGGTCCTGCCCCTGCTCCCCCTGATGCCATCTACTTTTGTGTATTGTCTGTTATTGCCTTGTTTATTTTTTATTTTCCCTCTTTTTGCTCCTTATATCAGTTTGTTCTTTTTTACCTTAGATTATAGATAGTGCTCTACAAGTACCTTATGAGTATCACACTTTCTCCCCTATGTATCTTCTCTAACTTTCAAATTATATTCTTTAACTCAGACAGCTCTTTATCCACTTTAACTTACTAAGTGCTTGTATACCTTTCTTATAGATCTTCTTAACTCTCCTTCTATCTGTCTCTCTTTTCAAGCTTGGTATCTGTTCATCTATCTCTGCTTTGTAATTCTATCTTTTTTGTACTGCCCCTTTAAACACTCTGTATACTATCTCTTTAATGTGTTCTTCTAACGTCCCTCCCTTGCTGCTTTTCCTCCTTTCTCCGTGTGCTGCTGTAGACTTGACTTTAATTAGCTACATTAATCACATTGCTGGCCGTTGTTGACGTTCTGCTCTCTCTCTGTTCCTCTCGTCGTGTTGCTCCGTCACTCCACCCCTTCTCTCTGTCACGCTGCGTTGCTCTCCTCCCTGCGCCTGCTCTGTTGAGTTCCTCTTCTTGCAATTTGCTTCTGCGCTCTCCGGTCCCTGCTAAATTGCTTCGTCAGCACCACCAGTGTCTTAAAGGGCTCCGCTCTCAGCAGCACTCTCGGCACCACACATAAGGAAACAAAACACAGAAACACACAAAGAAAAAAAAGGTTATGTAGCTTCTTTTCTACTTTAAACCCCCTCTGGCTGTTTATAGCACGCCTCTACCTTTGCTTAACCAAACCTTCCTAAGCTAACCTTTTCTAGCCGCTTTCTGTACTCTTATTGCTTCTCTAGACTACCAGGCATCCCCCCTCCCTTGAAGCTTCCCCCTTAACTTACTGTAAGCCAAGTTATTTCTACTCCTTCCAAACTTCACTTTTCTGGAGTTAATATTAATACACAATGCAGTACAATACTTAGCTTCATTTTTCCTTTTTTGAGTTAATCCCTTGGACTCCTTGGGTTCTGTAAGGTCCCTTCTTATGCTGGAACAGGCGAAAACTTCATCTCTTCTAGCTTCCACAACCTTTCTGCTTCTGGAGCTGGCTGAAAAAAAACTTGGAGGGGTTGCTGCCTTACTCCAGCTTCAGCAAAGCTCCTTGCAAAAGTCTCTCTCTTCGGGAGAGCACTTTGACTGGCGAAATTGTCCAAAAAAGGTTTGGAAAAAGCTGACGGTGCACGGAGCACACTCTCCGTGCGTCTGCTCTCGAAGACACCGGAACTCACACTCCCATTTCTGGACTTTTCACAATCTTCACTGTTAGATCATGTTCAGAACAGTTTGACATTTTTTGCAGTAGTGTGAACCATGCTGCTTTCAGAACCAGTCACTCGCTGTTTTCATCAGAAGATTCATATCCAAATGGTGACCCAAAACAAAACTGAGATAAGTATTTTGTTATTTATTGTTGTTGTTGTTATTTAATGGACCCCAGAATGACGGTAACCTTAATTCCAGAGGCTACAGCCAATGAGCAGTGGGATTGGCTACCTATGGATCAGCAATCCACACTAGAGGGATTTAGCCTGTCTTAATTTTCTTCTCACTACCTGGGGACCAAAAAAATTATGCAGGTCCTGCTGCAGATCAGCCAAAAATGTCACACATACCCCAACAGAGAGGTGAACATTGTTATCCATATAAAGGTGCAAAAGTGATGCCCAAGCAAGGGATGCGCTCCCTTGCTCTACCAATGCAATTCTCAGCAAGTCACCCTCGGACGTGTACTATGCAAACTCTAAATTTTGAGGGGACTTTGCAGTCACTCACCCCACCTTTCAACCTTCATTTATAACAGTGGGGCACGTGAGCACCTTTGGAATTCTGACACAGGGTGGTGGGCACAACCACAAAAGTACTCTAGAGAGATGGCATAGAGGGCTTTTTGCCTCTACAGAGCCTTTTGCTCTATTGCAAAGGAGAGAGTTGGTTGCAAAAATGTCCCTCATGCCTGCTGTAGATTTGTTCCCGATTAAACACAAGAGGTCTTTCAGATTGTGTCTGCTATTTCCACAATGCAGTTCTCACACTGTTGTTCACAGCTGTGTTTTGTTACATTCACACTACAATAGATTCTTCTGTCCCTTCTGTAACAGAGACAAGATCTATCTGTAGCTGGAGATCACACATCATGCTGCATAGGTAGATGTTGGAGCTCTGCTTTGGATGTTAAAACCCCCCAAGAAGAACAGGAAATCCAAGCCACTTGCACATGTCCTGTCTTCTCTCTAAGTTTTAATGTTTCAAAATGTTCTCTCAGCCTTTGTTTGACATCTGAACAATGTCACAGAGCTCTTATGAGGGAAAAGACAAGCTAGGTTTGAAATACTACAGGGACACTTACAGTTGCAACAGGGACATGTACAGTGACTACAGGTTAGGCTCTTTCAAAAGTTCATCTTTGCTGGAAACAAATGAAACCGTTTGTGTGTGTGTGTGTGTGTGTGTGTACACAGGGCTTTTGTTGTAGTTGTTTTTGAAAAAGAGGTGCTGGAACTCTCAAGAGGGAAATGAAGTTTTCAATCTGTATACTGAAAACTCATGAACTTTTAAACATTTTTAAAAGAATTTTGTTGAAGAGGTTCCGTGACTCCATTCTGGTGCATTCCCCCAGAAAAAAAAAGCCCTGTGTGTGCGTGTGCGTGTGTTGTTTCTGTTCCTCCTTTCCTAGACAGAGGCATTGTGAGAAAGCTAAGAAAAAAATGAACCAATCAGTTCCAAGAAGAATGCCAACCCCAAACAAAAGCCCACCTTCCTTCATCCTTTCAGTTCATTGCTTTCTTTTCCTTCAGCTTTTGACCCTTTCAATGAGCTCTGACAGGCCTTTTCTTTCTTCATCTGGTCTCAAACTTGCTTTGTTATTACAGAGCAATCCTAAACAGATTTGCACCCTTTTAACCGATTGACTTCCATAGATTTAGAGAAATGTAACTCTGCTTTGAATTGCATTGTCAGTCTCCTTATCATTCACCAGAAGTCAAGAAGGAAAACAAAATAGCAGTCAGGAAAGGAAGATGCCACAGAACTGTTTTCAGGAGACCTAACACAGACTTCATGTCTCACATGGCCTTGCATTTGTATAAAATATTCAAATCCTTCACAAATTAATGCCATGTGGCAAGGATGAAGAAAGAACACACTATGTCACAAATCACTCCACAGCATTATATCCCATTCAGAAGTCCCAGGACAACTGTCGATGAACTGAATGCATGGCAATTACTTCTCCTTTCCCTCAAAGTAGCTCCATTGTTTGAATCCATTAATCCAGAGCTTTTTTTAAAAAAAATCTATCCATCTATTCAGAAGTCAGGTGTTTTCCTCTGTGCAGATCCTCAGTGCATTCTAAGTGCTTTTTGTTTCAATGGGGCTAACAACAATATCATGTTTTTGGAGGCTGGTTCCAAATGGGGAGAGGAGAAAATCTTTCAGAATAGAAAGGTTACTGGATACAGCACAGATTAGAATAAGAATTTAATTTCTTTTTTAATTGAACTGGAAGAATTACATGATAGGAGGTGTGTGTGTGCATTTGTATACCGCAGTAGCTCCTAGTATAATATGATTATATGTACTCTGTGAACCTGGACATATTGCATATGGATATATATATTCCTCCTGCAAGATCCTTGTTAAGTATGAGACTTAACGCAGGAGGTAAGTTCAAAGTGATTCAGCTTTATTTAGCTCCAAGGTTTAGACCAGCTAGGGACTAGACCAGCTAGACCAAAAACACAGTCAAAAACAGCGATTTATATACAGTGGGTTATGAGATAGCCACGCCCTCAGTCATAACAATAACCAATTACATTAATGCATAACAGCCAATCACAACGTAAAGATAAAGTCCAATCATAATTCATTACAACAGCCAATCACCAATGTTCCCTCCATAAGCCCTTTGATTGGGCAATACAGTACAGTATTTCCGATCTGCACAATGAGCACCTGCTCGATTATGCTGTCACTTATGTTCCTGAAGACATAACAATCCTTATCAAGGAGTGCTAGATGGCCAAATGACAGAATAGAAAGCAAATTTTGCAACCACTGTAACAGTATAAGGATTTGCATTCCCCCCCCAATTTTTTGTTTTTGGCATTCTATAGATCTCCCACCAAAGTCAATTCAGAGACTATAGTTGGTGCAGAATGCCACATCTGGGTGGAACATGCATAGTACTTCCATTCTGCAGTCACGCCATTGGCTGCCTGTCAGTTGCTGGGCTCAATTCAAGGGTTTGGCTATCACATGTAAAACCCTTCATGGCCTTGATCCTTCATGTATGCAGGACCACCTCTTTCCCTGTGCTTTGCCATGGAAGCTTCATTCACCTGAGCAAAGCCTTCTGAAGGCACTACCCTGCAAATGGATAAAAATCAATAACAGCCAGTACACGTTTTCAGTCTGTATACTGTTGTGGCCCCCATCTTATGGAATGGCCTGGAGGTCAGGAAGGCTTCCACTCTCCTGGCTTCTTGCAAATTATGCAAAACTGAATTATTCAGGACAGCTTTTTTACACAGCTGTCAGGCCTGTACTGAAATGAAATGGTTCAGAAGGATGCTTTGGTAAAGGGAGGATCTGTGGACTGTATCACTGCTTACTGTCTGTTGCTGTAAGCATGCTCCTAACATGTAATCTATGCATCATTTGAAGTGTCATGTTTAAATGCTTATGCTTTGCTTCAGCTTGCTTCAGCTCTGTTTTGGATTTCTGAAATTCAAACTCTATTGCATTGCTTACTGGATGAAACATCCTGTTGATTGTATTGACTCACACCGTGTAATCTGCCTTGAGTCTCAGTGAGGAAGGTGGACTGTAAATTATGTAAACAAATAAAAATAAATAAATGTTGTTATTAAACTTATTTGTTTCCACTGATTCTTCTTAAATTTATTTATTTATTTATTTATTTATTTATTTATTTGGCTTCTATTCCGTCCTCCCGCCTAGGTGGCTCAGGGCGGCTCACAGCAATAAAACGAATATACAATACAAACACAATACTATTCCCTCTAAACAAATTCAATGCAATCCAATAACATAATATTACATTAGCTTAAAATACATTAACATACAGTAAATACATTTAAAATACATTAAAACACATTAAAACATGGCGGCGTTCCAAATAAAATGCTGTGTGAAATGCTGGTACCGATAGGGCAAGCATATCAAATTCCTGTGCTGGCAGTGCCAATGTGGCCACATATCAGAATGCTTGTCGAAAGAGCTCGGTCTTTACTGCTCTACAGAATTGTTGTAGGTCCCATAGAGCCCGGATCTCAACCGGGAACTTGTTCCATAGCTTCGGCGCAGCCAAAGAGAACGCCCTGGTTCTTGTTGTTACTAGCCTGGTGTCTCGTGGACCAGGAGGGACCAAAATGGGGAAGACATTTATGATTTAATTTCTTTGTTTTCCATCGGAAGGAATCATGCTTGATGAATTATAGAATGAAGAGTTCTGGTTTTATAGACAAAGTCCCCCATCAAATCAGTGTCTGGGAGTGGGGAATACCAGGCCTGAAAGTAACTTAATATTTCAAGCACACTATTCCCTCCATGACCAAAGCTCTGAGGGCAATCTAAAGATGGAAGAAGAAATTAGAGGGGCTGCTAAAGGACACAGTGTTGTAACAATGGAGTTGATCAACTGAGTGAGATAGATTTTAAAAGGGGAAGTCTATCATTTGTTCTTTCCACATTTGGATCTCATCCCTGGTTTTATCAGAGGTCAACTCGCAACACAATACCTTGCATTTATGCCTGGTTATAACAGCATCTGTTTATCCCGGGACAAGTGTGGGGCAAAACCTGGGTGACCTCAGTGTAATGTGGAAACAAAAAATACCCCAAGATAATTACAGGAGTGAACTCTCGTGTAGTATAGAATGTAAGTTCAGGGACAGGGATGAACCAGGATTTAAGGTCTAGTATGGAACCACCAATTATCTATTAGCCATCCTAACCAAATGGGTTCTTCTCCAGGTTCAGAAGCAGAATTCCTCTGGTAGCCAGATTTGGGAAGCAGGTGAGGGCTGTTGTCTGCAGGCCCTGCCCATAGGCTTTTTTGTAGCATCTGGCTGGCCACTGTTGGAAACAGGATATTTATCTACCTTTCATCTGACCCAGAAGAGCTACTGTTATATTCTTATGATCCTGCCTCATCCCAACCCCAAAGGAAGACCAGTTTTTATTCTGATAGCTGAAGTGCCCTTTTTAAAATTAAAATCACAGGCACCTTCCCAAAATTGTACTTTTCAGAGTTGATACAAGGAAGTTAGCTTAGTTTAGTTTAATTATATACACCTGCTCAACTAAGGCCCCAGTCATACGGGCCAGAAAAAGCGGGGGGGAGGCGTGGCAGTTCACCCTGGAGCAAAATAAGGCGCGGTAGCCTGATCACACGGACCACCAGGTTGCCACACTCCAGCTCCAAGTGCCAATCACACCACGCTGCTGCAGCGTGGCAAAAAAGCGGCGCAGCAGACCACGCAAGCCACACTGTTGCGAAGTGCGCATGTGCCGTTGGGGGGGGCGCTGCCGGTGTCTTGCATATGCACATGCCTCATTCAGCGTTGGTGCGCATCCCATGGAAATGTACAACATCTGGAAACCCCAGGACATGGGCCGGTGTCGGAAGCCGCGGGATACTGGTGCTCCCATGATCGGACGCCGGCCTTTGCCCCGGAGTTTCTGGAAACTAGTACTTCGACCCTAGTAGTTTTTTACTCTGTGTTTTCAGAGGGAAGCTGCGGGTTGGCCACGGGAGTGCTACGCCTCCCAGATGTGCTCGTATGATCGCGCACAGAAAGTCCGTGGGGCTCCCGTGCCTTCAGCGGAGCAAATGCTCCGTGTGAACGGGGCCTAAGATATTTCCAGGTTTCAGCAAAGAGCCTTCCTCAGTAGTATAAGTCAAATTGATGTAAAATATTTCATTTGTGCATGGTCCAATCTGCAATGCTTAGGTCCCATCTGCAATGCTCAAAGCTCCAATGGAATGCTCAGGTACAACTAGATTCTTTGATGAGTTGTCCGTGTTGTATCTCAAGAATATTTGACACCACGAACTCCATGGGTGAATATCTCAGTGTGAGTAAGGTACATTCTGTGTATGATCAGTTTTATATATATCTTTGTTAAATTAACAGAGTGCTCAGTCTGAAAATGCCAAAATGCATTTCGTATTGCTTTTTGCATATGGAGACACTATGTACCTTTTAACCTGTATTTATATGAACGGACATCTGTCTTTGTATTGGGATTAGGTATGTATATGCCTAGTCATAGGACTGTTGTTTTTAAATGATATTTTAGCACGCATGATTGTATTATTAAATTATATATTATGAGATGCAATGGGCAGCCATATCTGACAACAAATTATTCTGATCTGTATTGTGAGTGATTGCATGGTCCAATCACATCTGACACAATAATTACTTAGCCTTGGAGAAGCTGATTGGAAGAAGGCAAGGTCTCATCATACAGAGATATAACAGCCAACATCCTTTCTTGTTTCTCACTTTAACTGTTTAACTGAGTTGTTTCTTGTGTGTCTAAATGAAGAGTTTGGGTTTTCTCCCCCCCCCCCGCAGCTTGGCATGGAATGTAGACAATATGACTAAAAATATATATATATGTGAGATGCCACTAATATCAGCAAAACTTTGGAATAATTAGTTGGGTATATAGAGGGAGAGAGGAGAACTACAGTCTAAATTTATATTCATTGCATCCTGATTCAGCTGACTCTGGGGTGTGGCAAGGCAGGATTGTTGCTGTTTCAGATGCTCCTTCTTTTTCATAGCTGAATGGCCCTTTAACAACTTCCATATGGATCACAGATGCCACCCAGCAGAGCTCACCATGAACAGCAAATGCCCATTCTTTTATGCCAAAATCTGGAGTCTCAAAATACTTCTGTTTTCATTTTCTCAGCACATTTTATTCAATTTTATTAGGTCATTTAGCAAATAATTTTAATTTTCTGCTTAGATCTGAGTTTCTGGGAGTAATGTACTGTTGTACAGTTAATGAGTCTGCTAATAAGCTCCAAGAAAATGTGATTTGCAAATCATTCCTTGACATAACTGTCACTCAGACCCTATGCCAATTAGCATAACCATTAGCAAGTATCCCCTAAGAGGTCCTTGAAATTTAAATGAGATTTCCCAAGATCCCTTTTTACTAGGATAGAAGATTCTTTCTTATACAGAAGACAGCCAGGAAGAAAAGCAATAACTCATTAATAAAAGTATATCTTTAGAGGTAAATGGCCACCTGGGTTTCCAAGCATCATTTTGTCTTAATATATAATGTATATTTGTTTGCCCGCTTAATGATGCTAAAAGTGATCATTGTCGAATACTTAATTGAGCTGCACAGGGAGGGAGCCACTGTTTGACACAGCTTCAGATAATATATAGTGTAATATAAGCAAAGACACTTTTTAAATAATATGGCACAACTGCATTTTGATAGCTTTGGGGGCCTTCGTTGGCAATATTGCCTGGGAAAGACCTGACTGAAATGGATAGACTCAAATTATAAGGACTTCTTCATATGCATCCTAAGACTAATTAAGCAAAATTGGTTAACATTGGACTTACTGCTGAGTAGAACTGTTTATACTTGCTCCCATGGTTGATCCAAAAGTCAGCATATGTCCAGAAAAGCACCTTGAAATTCTTTATACTGGTAGGTGGAACTTCTTGTTTCAGGGTGATAACCCCAGAATAGTAGCTCTATAACAATTTAAAATTGCAGAAGGTTCCTCCATGGAGTCCACTATAAGTCAGTCCCTCAGCTTGGGACATCCAGAGCCTGAATTTCTTCATGTCTGATAGAAGCCTGTACTCCAGGGACTTGAGAAGGAATGGTGGATGCACCAAGGTAGGGCTGAATTTGAAGTGAAAGACATGGCCCAGAGGCAGCCAGAGTTGGGAGGGAGAGACAGAGAGGAAACTGAACCAGGCAAACAGCTATTAGTTGGTTTTTCTCTTCCCTTTAAATGTTTTGGGTACAGAGATCTGTATCCAGCTACTGATATAGCTGAGCCTGAAAAAAAGAGCTGATATTCCCCCCCCTCGGTTTTTATTCGGGTCAGCTATACCACAAGCCAGCCCCAGCTGAGGGGGTGCAGACAGAGCTCTCAGGTCCATGCCACCAAGCTGCAAAAGAGGATCAGCTGGGATGGCACAGAGCTGACATCTTTTTACAGCTCAGCTGGGACTTTTGAAAGGCATGGAAGGGGGGGGAGGCATTTAAAACCTTTTTTTCCCTCCATGCCTTTTGCAAGCAGTGAGTTGTGTTTGGTATGTGTTATGTGTTGTTATTGTGCTGTTGTTATAAGTTTCTTGTAGTCTTTCTTTTCTTTCCTTATGAAAAAATAAAATTCCCCAGTCAAATGGGGTTAACTCAAAAAAAAAAAAATCGAAGCAGTGAGTTCTCAGAAGGCTTCAGAGTGGATTCATTGCTTTGGACTCACAGTGTGGCTTAGGGAAGCATTTAAAGGGAAAGTGTCCCTTTACATCCTTTCCAATGGAAGATGGGGCACCTCTTTCTGGGGCTCATAGAATTGGACCCCATGGTCCAATCTTTTTTTAAACTGGAGGGGGAGGGATTGAGGACAGGCACCAGCAGCTATGCTGCAAACTTAGTGTCTCTATCTCAAAGAAGCCTCTCCAGAACCCCAGATATCCCTGACCAATTCTCTATTACAGCCTATGGGGAGTGGTCCCATAGGGTATAATGGAGGCCAAAAAAATCTGCAGTCCCAATTATTTCCCAGATCCCAATACCATAATGATATTGGGATTTGGGAATATCAGGGAATACCAATATTTTCCAGGTTCAATATACTCAGACCCAAAAAATACTGATTTTTTTCCCCTTGCACACTCCTAGACATAACCTACCAGTAATGTAATTGAAGAGGTATTTCAAAAGGTTTCTTTGTGTTTGTTTCCTTATGTTTTTAAAATGCCTAGGTGCTTCATTGATCAAATCACCCATAAGAAAAGAAGCACTAATGCTATTTTACTGGTTTTATATGAACTGATAGAAAAAGTTTTCATTACTTTGTCCTTTATGAAGATCTTTTTTTCCCTTGGAAAAGTCTTTTGCTATCATTAAGTACAGACAGAGCTTTGATAATTAGTGGTAATGACTATGATAGATTTTTGCAGATCAGTAGTTCAGTGGGAAAAAATTGGGCATAAAATCAAATTAAGGATACCACATCCTTTATCCAGTGGCCTGAATATGCAGATTGAAAGGGTGCTATCACTGTCCAAAAGAATGACAGAACACCAGCTACCAGTGTCTTTGTCCCCCTTCCTTCCTGAAACTAAGCATAAGCACATGTAAACTGGGATAGTCTTATTCTTCTGCCATCACCCCTTCTCCTCCATTTGCTGTCTCCCTTACCTTAAAATATTAAATTGTAAGCTCCTTGGGGCAGGTGACTGTTTCCTTGTATTTTGCAACTACTTTGTGCTGCTAAATATTTTATACTGTCCTGTGCTGTGGCAGGGTTCTTAAGTGTGTGGTTTTTGATAGTTTGTTAATGTTTAACAATTTTATGACATGCACATTAGCAATAACAGCAACAGCAATAACAACAATAATCTTTTTGGATTCAAACCAAGGTGCTGGTATTGGAGAACTTTAAAGCTTTGGATTGCTGAGGTCCTGCTTACTGATGTAGAAAGTCCTCTTCTCCTATGAGAACTCCTCATATTATTATGTAAGAAAAATCTGCCCTGGTGGTACCACTTCCAGAAATTTGGCCAGTGACTTTAAGAAAAAGGATCTTTTCTCCCATGGCACCTCAACTGTAGAACTCTTTTGTGGAATTCACCTAGCTTAATCTTTGTTTACCTAAAGACTAATAAAAACCATTCTCTTTTCCTGACAGCATTTGGAAGTGTGATGCAATAGTATTTTAAATGTGTTTAATTTCAGTTGAGATAGTTTTATGATGGCTTTATTGTTATTTTTAGTTGCTGATCTCATTTTATGTTCTCTAGAGAAAGGCAGGCAGGCAGAAATATAGTGAAGGACGGAGAAAAGAAATTTGGTTCAGTATTGCTTCTCGGTCTTTTGGCTAAGATCGAGTGCAGGAGAAAGGAAGTGTGGGTGCTACAAAATGCACTCTGCTCAGTGAGAACGATCAGCAAAAGAGGTGCTCCATGTGAACAGTCTCTTCCAGTTCTGGGAAAGCTGATTCCTGGGGTCACAGAATCCCTATGGACATAATAGCCATATGGGTCAAGGGCTGCAGTTTGGGGAGGGAAGGGGGCAAGATTGCCCATCCTCCCTCTTTTGCAGGTACAGCTCCATTGATGGAAAAGGGATGAGAATCAATTTAACCCCCTTCTCCATTGTCACTTCACACCCCCACAACCAACTTGGCACATATACTGCAAACCACTTTTCCCCTAAGGTGAAAAAGGAGCAGAATGTGGCAAATATCAACGGTCATCAGCACTTTCCACTGATGAATCTCTAGATCCAACCCAGTATTGTTCTGTGCATCCACCTTGACCTCTGTTCTATGGGGGGAACTGGGGTTCTCCCATTGTCAGCAATTTCAGAAGAAAATACCATCTACTTTAGCCACAGCAGAGAGAGCCCTGAGAATGTAGAGGATGATCTATATGTTAGAAGTCAAAGAAATGGGAGTTGTATTTAATTTCCTTCCTTATCTCATCTACTGGAGGAATGCTTATTTCAGGACTGCTGGTTTTGCATGCCAATTTCCCCCCTGTGCATAGAAATATTATGCCTATACACATAAAGTTATGCTACTAGACAATATTATGCAGATAAAAACGAAAATGGTGTGTAATATTTTCAGACTGTGAAAAATGCAGATGACTGTTTAGCTTTTTAAGAAATAACAGTTAAGAGAATATGAGAATCATTCTTCATTGATAGTGAAAGTAAACATTACACGTATGAGCAGATCAGTCCAAATGGTAGTCCAAACACAGGCAGTAATACCACTGATCAAGAGGCTGGATTCAGTTCCTCTTATTTATTATTTATTTATTCATTTACAAAACTTGTATCCTGTCTTTCTGTCTTTAAAGGGGCCACAGAGGTAGAACTCTAACCCCCAAATGTATGGCATTAAAACAATTAGAAACAGATTTAAAATATATGCAAAAACAAAGAACATCAATCAAAACTTTGGTTAGAAAGAAGGTGTCATGTCCTTAATGCTAGGCATCAAAATAAGGAAGCAGCATAGTTTCAGACAGGTGTATGGTTTAATAAATTGAGTTCTTTTTCTGCCTGGAGCTCCAGTGAGAACATAAAAACCTTCATATCTCCCTGTCCCTGCCCACATCAAGTTCTGCAGTAGACTCAGATAGTCCCAGATTAAAGGACCAGAGTTGTCAAAACACCACAGGAGGGATCATTGAGGGAATGCCAAATGAAACAAAAAAAAGTCTTCACTTGCTGGTGGAAAATGACAACAGAAGGGATCAGACAAATCTCCAGAGCTTTGATGCCATGCCAAAAAAAACCCCTTCTCCTGAGTTACCACCCATCTAATGGTATGAGGCAGGGGGATCCAAAGCAGGGCCTCTAAAGATGACCATAGTGGTTGGGCTGGTTCATAAAGGAGTAGCTGGTCCTTCAGGTATCTACATGGGTTCTCAGGCATAGGGGGATCGGGCAGCCCAGGTTGGGCGCAGTCTGGGAAGCCAATCAGCATCATGGGCTGCAATCACCTCCCAGGTATGGTAAGTAGAGGACTCCCTCCCAAGGCACACACATCTCCCCGATAAGGTCCAGGAACAGATCTTAGATGGGTATTATATTGACATATTTACCCTCTTAAGCCTGAAACAGAGGGGGGTAAGGCAGGTTCCCACCATGACAGAAAAGGGTCCCTCAAGGCTGCCACTGAGTACACATTTCAGAATTAGTTGTCAGGCAACACATTTTTTATGAGCATGATGCAGTCTTCATTCCCTGAGCAAACATGATCAGGACCCAGGCCCTGGCAAGAGATGCTCTCGCCATTGAGTATGATGAGGCTTTCAAAAAGCAATAGGAAAGGAAAAGAAAACAAGCTGGGAAAAAGACGCTAACAAGTGAAATGAACATTTATCAAAATATTATAAGCAAAAAAAAATCACAATTATACAATATGCTTATAAATCTCAGAAGGTAGAAGTACAAATTGACAAAAAAATAAGTGTATATAAGTAAATACAAAGCATCAGTATATATAAATAATGAAGACTCCAGAATGATACTTCGTTTCATGCAGCAACTTCTTCAGAGGCAAAATCCATCACTATAAAAAGCAGAACAATACATTTTGCTGACAATCTTATTAATGATAGACTGGACAATGAAATATATATACATATATATATATATATTTACCATCACATAAACTGTTGTCTGTTCCTTCTACTTATTCACTTTGTTTATGAGTCTGTTCACAGGTAACCAATATTCTCAGGGTGTGTTCAGACGGATCTTTTGATCCGCCATAGGAACGACTCCCTTGCGGATCAAAAATGCACGACCAGACAGAAACATCTGGGAAATATTCCGGTCCTGTAGGCATCCCGTTCTGCTGCGCCTCCAATCCTGATTTTAAAAGTAGCAGTTTCAATGTAGGGTTTTCGCTTACCCGCGCGACAACTGCAGACTTTCTTCCGTCTGGTCACTCCATTAGCACGCGATGCTCCCGTCGGCTCGATCTGACGTCAGACTGAGCCGACGGGGGTGCGATTTTTTAAAAATTGAAACCCTATGTGCGCTTTAACGAGGAAACGCATTCAGCAATAAGCGCTACGAGGAATGTAGTATTCATGCTTATTTATTTTAGGGACAAGACGTTACCGCGATGGGAGATGGAGGGGGGGAAGGACTGTTCTAACTTGCAAAATAGTCCCTCCATTGATCATGATGGCAATGGCAAGGGGGAGGACTGGGACTTATTCTTTCCATCCCTGCAAGCGCGGGTCAAAACAGAAACTGAAGTATGCAGAATCTCCTGCATGGAATGTCCTGTTGGAGTATGGAAAGAGAGGGGGAAATCTTTCACACACCCCTCCTAAAGAAACCCAGGCTCGTATTCCAGCACACCAGCTGATGATCGGTGGATGCCGTGTAGACAAATCACGGCGGGAACAATGCGCGGTGAGGCTATTTCACGGGGGGGCGTCTGGTCATGCTAGGCTGGATTAAAAAAATCAGGATAAAATTTTAGGAGGGCTCATGGCGGGATTGACTGGCCGTCTGAACGCAGCCTAAGTAACCACCTTGGAATTGTACCTTCTGAGATTTATAAGCATATTGTATAATTGTGAAATTTTTTGCTTATAGTATTTTATAAATGTTCATTTCACTTTTTAGCTTCTTTTCCCCAGCTTGTTTTCTTTTCCTCTCCTATTGATTTCAGCTGGGAGTCCTTCCATTACTACACTTTCAGAAAGCATGCATCCCATAACAAGCTGTTCAGGTGGGACTTCTTAAATAATAAACTCTGGCTTCTTATTATGGGTTCTCATGCCAGGCCTAGGATTGACCCAGCCAGGCCGAGCTTTAAGCAAAACACTCCCTTGCCCATATGCTAGGAATATAACCAGGGCAAGTGTCAGCAGGGCCAATGCATATTCGAACATAACTGTAATGCTTGTTTCAGCCCACAATTTGCTGAGCCACTTTTCAAGCCTTAGCGGTGGAACTGGGTGTTCCACTGGCCCAAGACAAGACTAAAGGCCCCACCATTCAACTGACATATTTATGTATTCTGCTTGATATTTGGGTATTCTGCTTGAGAGCCAGTTTGGTGTAGTGGTTAAGTGTGCAGACTCTATTCTGGGAGAACTGAGTTTGATTCCCCACTCCTCCACTTGCTCCTGTCTGGATGGCCTTGGGCAAGCCATAGTTCTGATAAGAGCTGTTCTTGAAAAAGAACAGTTTCTGTCAAGAGCTCTCTCAGCCCCACCTACCTCACAGGGTGTCTGTTGTGGGGAAGGGAAAGGAGTTTGTAAGTTGCTCTGAGACACCTTTGGGTAGTTAAGGGTGGGGTATAAATCCAATCTCCTCCTCCTCCTCCTCTTCCTCTTCTTCTTCTTGATTCAGCTCCTCTCTGAATTTGCTACTCAGGCAGGTTATAGTTAGCTCAAAGTGCACCTTGATGGAGTTACAGTCCCCCTTTGGCCACCTCAACTTCACTTGTAGGGTAGTGACCTTGGGGCATGCTTTTGTACCCATCTGGCTCATGCCACAGCGAGGGTGCAGGCACCACACCACCACATTAGGGTTACATGCTGCATCAGGGAGGACCTGCACAGCTAGCTCAGCTTCTTGAAAAATTTCAATGGGATCTCTATTTGGCAAACTCCTTTTGACCTAGGCAATTCCCTGCAGATACACACAGATACCTCAGGCAGCCTGGGCTTTGGCATTTGTTTTGCAGGGCAGTGGTGCTCTAAGCACTGGCCTCCTCATTGGATGGGCACTGACATCATGAGGGATCTCACCTTTTTGGAATTTTTCCTATTCTGGTGGCCATCATCAGTGGAAGGACATATTTTAGAACAAGCATGTGTTTATTTTCATGTGACAAGCAGGAGGTTGTTAGGGTTATCAGTCATCACATTCTCAGTAGGTCATTTAGTTTGCAGGTTTGTATTAGTGTTCCTCATGTCTAACACCTCTTTCTCAGGTCATTAAAGAAGAAGGAGGAGGAGGAGGAGATTGGATTTATACCCCGCCCTTCACTACCCAAAGGAATCTCAGAGCAGCTGACAATCCCTTTCCCTCCCCACAACAGACACCCTGTGAGGTAGATGGGGCTGAGAGAGCTCTTTTGAGAACAGCTCGTGAGAGAATAGCTCTGAAATAACATGCAACTGATCCAAAGCCACATCAGCAGCTGCATGTGAAGGAGTGGGGAATCTAAACTGGTTCTCCCAGATTAGAGTCTGCGCTCCTAACCACTACATCAAATTGGCTCTCAGGAATCAGTAATGACATCATGGACACCTTGTCTGGATTTCAGGAGAAGTTCTGGGTGCTGGCCCCCAATGCAAACTAACACATGGATCACTTCCCAGAGGAGATGTGGATGCTTGGCTGTGTATGATTATTCAGGGAGTTATGGGGTCTATTGCCCCTTCCACCTGCCATTTCTATGCATGTGCTGTTTCTGAATTTCTGTCTTTCAAGGATTCCATTGGTCTAGGGGGGTTGCTGCCTGCATCAGAAGCCCTGGTCCTGTGCCACTTAGAACTCTTGAAAGAGCACAGCCTTTCTATCAGAACCATGTGGATTCATGTGGCAGCTATATCTTTTCACAGCAAGGCCTTGAGATTTTCTGACCTTTGAGGTTCTTTTCTTATGCAACGGGCCATCACGGGATGGAGAAGAGCTTCACACACACACCCTGAGCCCAATGCGCGGAAACCCATTACTATACACATCCTATCAAGGCTCATGCAGCAGCTCCTGCTGGTCCACTTTTGAGGCCACCTTTCTCATGTGGTTTTTGCATTAGCCTTGGGGGGGAGCTTTTGCAGCAGCTCTTGTGGCTGTTTGGGCATTGGGGCAGATCCATTTGGGAGGGAAGCTTGCCTGTATGCCTGCCTCCCCTAGTTTGGGGTCTCACTTTGGGGGCCTTGGGGTGGAGCCAATTCAGTGTCATGCCGAGCTTGGGGGTTATCAGTGGGGTGCTCACCACTAGGTGGCAGGGGAACCATGCAGTGGCCAGTGCCCACATGGATTCCAAGGGTTGCTACTCCATGGTTTCACTCCCAGGAGGTGGACTAAGTTGGGGTCAATCGGGCACAAGGCGGGTCACCCAATTTTAGGATCTGCCCCATTCTGCACCAATGTTTTTGTGATGTGATCAATAAAAGCTGTAGCCTTTATTTTGTCCAAAAACAAGTGGTTGCATATATTTTATTCTTTGACAGCACTCCCTCTTTGCCCCCAGTTCTGCAAATGCACCAGCTACCTTTTAAGTACAGATTCCAATAGTTATTTTGTTGGCGTTTACATGACAAATAGTTTTGCTTTCAGCCACAAAAGTTGCACTACCAGCCCTGCCAAGTGAGTAAAAACAAAATCAAGTTCAGATTTGTAAACTGAACAAAATTGATCTAAAAGGAACAGATGGTGAATAAATATGGGACACAGTGATGCCATTATATAGCCATTTTTTTCCTGACCATTTCAAAAGAGTTATCATGGATTCTGGGTGGTTCTGTAAAAACATATTACTGTGCTACCATCATCCATTTAAGAAGCTTGCAAGTTCCATGAAATATTTGATTGTTTGGAGCAAACACAACTCCAGTTTTTAATCTTGCACCTTACGTTCAGGGCAGTGGGTTTTTATTTTTATCTATAACTTTCATTTTTTAAGGCTTCCCAGCTGTGGAAGACTATTCATAGTGCCTTGACCCTCAGATTTTATGACAGCGCCCTTGAGGAAAGGAATATTGTGAGAAGCTCTGGTTGTGGTTCTTACTAATGTTATGTACTCACTAGATTCTGATAAGAATGCATATGATGATCATGAAAGGCTTTAGAATAATTCTCTCCTCAGTTTATCAGAGTGTCTCTATAAATCTGACTTCCCTATCAACTTAACCCTTTTAATATGTCATATCCATGCACACTATGATACTTCCAGTTGCCATGTTTTCTGAATAGGGGAAAGTTCACATTTTGCATGTGCAAAAATGGTGCTTGGTTCATGCATACTAAGTAGTATTTGTGCACAAAATATGAGCACTCCTGCTTATTCAGAAAATGTGGTGACTGCATGTATCAGGAGGACCCATGCACAGTTAGAAGGCTTCTGATACATAAGCAGGTAACATCTGAAAAGGGCTTTTGTCACTTGGAGTTGTTTCACATTTATGACAATCCCCACATGAATATCATGAAAAGGACCACTACTCTTGCAAATGAGCAGAGTGCACAAGGGAGTTAAACAAGAGAAGTTATGGCTGAAAAAGTCTGCTGTCCACCCAAAAATGGAAAAAAAAATGGATTTTCTTGCCTCCAACCTGTTCCGGCCTTAGGCTTCCTGGTCTAATGATCCCTTTGAGAACCAGGATTTACCCTGCAGACAGGAGCAGCCCAGGTTTGTGGTGGCCTTGTGAACTGATTAAACCAGAAAGGTTCTCTGACCAGCCCAGGATGTAAGTATCCAAGAAAGAAAGAGGTCACACCTGGTCAAGACTTGATTGAGCCCTGATCCTGTGAAGCACTATGTGCACTTAGGCAGAGATCTGACTCAGTAGCTGGAACACAGGCTGGTAGCCTGGCACTTCTCTTTTACTGAATTGTCTTCTCATGGACAGCTATCTTTTGTCATTCTCACTGGGTGGGAGAAGAATTTGGGGAACTGGTACTTCAGGACCTGGCTCTTCAAGGCAGGGACTGATTGCTCTGGGTATTGGCAAGCTGGTAGCATTTCCCGGAGCTGAGCCTTCAAGGGTAGGTCCAATGTAGCTACAGGCCTGAGCAGGGGGTATTTTAATTAGGCCTAATCACGCATTTGATTGGTTAGGCCCTAACTAGTGTTAGTGGCTGGAAGAGGGTAGGGTTGGGCCAAAAATATTGAGGCATCCTAGCATGAAGGAATTCAAGTTTAGCAACTAGCAGGAATAGGTGGGAATTCTTTCTTGAAACTGGACCAAATCATTAGAGCCCAAACACCAACTGTCACAGAAGGATAGTGATAAAAAAGGCCTCTCTAAGCACATATTTTAGAATGAATCACAACAAAACTGCAGCACTGAGATTTGAAAAGGAGAGGGTGCTACTTGCAAAGCTACTGGTAGCTGAGAAGACTCCATGTAGTTAAGGCAATTGTCGCTGAAAAGGCGAATGAAAGTTAAATGCATTCTTGTTGCAGATCAGCCAGTGATAAAACCTTGCTGTAACCATCCATTGACTTTTGTGTCATCATTCTAGAGTGTGGTGGCAAAGCACAGTGGTCTGTCCTACAGCTCACACATGGAGATATTAGTTCTCACAAGTAGTACCTTGGAGTCAGTACTGTATGTTCCTAAACCACTGAGTAATGCACATTCACTGCTACATAACCTGTGTCAAAAACAACACTGATTCTACCTTCTTCATAAAATTACTCTACGTTCCAGCCACCATTTTTGTTCAATATTACCCAACTTCCTTCCTTATTACAACCCACATCAGACATGGCTTTTGTACATACAGGGATCATTATCCCCAGCATAGCCTCAAAGGTGTCTCCTCTTCTCTTTTTGACCAACAGGAAAGCTGGTTGGATCCAACCCCAGATTACCTAATAGCTGGCTTTGCAGCACTCCTAGTAAAGACTTTGTTTTCCTATCACCATATGAAATTGGGGTGGGAGCATAGAGGTCAGTTCATGAGAACAGATGCTATCAGTTTAAACATGTGAAGATCAATCTAGGAAGTTAGGTTGGGAGAGGTTTATAATGTCTGGCCAATGGCTGCCATGAGAAAAAAAATGAACCTGTGGCACATGCACTCATGATATTTTTAGGGCCATTATCCCAACATTTTGTGAAGTTGTGAAGTTGTTAACACAGAACCCAGAAAGCATTAGAAAAAGAAGATGAAAGCTTGAGGAAAGCAGAAACACAATTCTTAAACTCAGGAGCATTCTACATTAGCTAAGGAGAAAGGGTTCATGAAAGAAGTTTGTTTCATAGTAAAATCCATTCAATATTTAAATATCACTGTCTTATGTCATCCAGAGGGTTAAAACAAATTTGATTATATATTCAGGAAAGATAATGCAAATTGTGGTTTATTATACTTTACTTGCAGTCCCATAATGTCGGCATTTAGGTGGGTCACCCCATTAAGTTAATGGCAATTAAAAAAAAAAAAATGAGCATACACAACTTTTCTTCATGCTGCATGTAATTATCCTGTGCCATTTACTGCACCGGAGAGATCAAAGAGTCTAACAACGTAGTTGCATTACAAAAAAAATAAAAATAAAATCTGATAAATTTATTTCAAAGATTAAGGCCTGTATTTGCATGCACGCTTAGAAATAATGAAGCCATAGGCTGCTGATTTTAAGAAAGCAATATATCCTAGCATTCAGTTCCCAAAAAGCCTACATGAAAGGACAGATGGAAAACATTAGAATGAAGGCTTTGCCTTAATCTTAGGAACCATCAATGTTCAGTTCTATTTTCAAGGCTTAGCCATTGGTTGCCCAGGACTACTGACTACATGACACTCATGGCTGATCTACAAATCACCTTCATGGCAATCATTAGAGATTATTATGCTCTTATCACTCTTACGCAGTCATCCCTTTGGAGTGACTTGTCTCCTCTGCTTCTGTCAGCTTTTCCCCCGGGGATTAGTTTAAAGGCTGCTCTGTCACCTTTTTGATATTAATCTCCAGCAGCCTGGTTCCCTTTTGAACCAGTGATGCTTTGTATTCTTGGTTCTTGGGGGGCAATAGGGGGAGGTCTCCTGGAGTTCTGACCCCACTTGCTGGACCTCCTGATGGCACCTGTTTTTTTGCCACTAGGTGACACAGAGTGTTATACTAGATGGGCCATTGGCCTGATCCAATATGGCTTCTCTTATGTTCTCATAGTTCAAGTGAAGCCCATCTCTTTTTTACAGGTTCAGCTTGTCCCAGAAAGTTCCCCAGTGGCTAACAAATCTAATTCCTTCCTCCCAGCACCACTTTCTCATCTACACATTGAGATACCTGATCTGTGTCTGTGTAGCTGCCCTGTGCACGGAACTGGCAGCACTTCTGAGAACACTACCTTTGAGGTCCCGGCCTTTAACTTTCTGCCTAGTAACCTAAATGTTTCCTCAAGTACCACATGACTACATTTCCCATTGTCATTGGAGCCAACTTGCGCCATAACTGCGGACTCCTCCCCAGCACTTTCTAGCAACCTATCTAGATAAAGTGTGATGTCCACAACCTTTGCACCAGGCAGGCAAGTCACCATGTGGTCAAAATGCCT
This sequence comes from Gekko gecko, assembly GCA_029375565.1. NCBI lineage: Eukaryota > Metazoa > Chordata > Lepidosauria > Squamata > Gekkonidae > Gekko > Gekko gecko. Next base: position 146,313,044 of record JAPDNY010000006.1, read on the forward strand.
TCTGCAGACCCCACTCTCTATCGTCCTAATGACTGAATCACACCATGAATGTTGGAAATAAATGAATACAGTAAATATGATGCATTTATTTGACACAGTTCATGTACCAATTTTAGGAATTGTGTAAGAACTTTAACAAGCACTTCTATGATTATCCTAGACTAATTCTTCAGTAAAGGGCACTAAAGAAACTGAGACAGAATGTGGAGTTGCCAGCTGACTGGGGGGGAGCATGATTAAAAAGGGACCCCTTCCCTGGGTGATGGTCCAATATCCTCTTCTTCCAACTGTGTCAAATAAATGCATCATATTTACTGTATTCATTTATTTCCAACATTCATCTACCTCCCCTTGCCATAGGCTCACATGGTTTAAAACAGGTCCAGATATAAAAGCAAATAGTCAAACCCACTAAAATACAATAATAAATCAACAGCAGCAAATTACAGTATTTTTAGACTTCACAATCCAAGCCAAGTTCATATATCCAGGCCCAAGTCCCCCTAAGATAAATACATTCTGTCCTAAATGTATGGAGGGTTAGGTTGAGATGAAATTCACCTAGAAGGTTGTTCTCTAGCGTTGGGAGTACAGTGGTCCATGACCTATTCCTTGATGAAGATTCTTCACAATAAAATCATTTTGAGCAGGAGCCTAAAATACTTTGAAAAAAACAAATAGTGGCACATTGATTATCAATTTATACTAAAAGTGCAGTTTATACAAAATTGACTAAACATATGCCCCGTCAACCCACCTCATAGGAGGTGGGCAATATAATGTCAAAGATACCCTAGAATGTAGGTATTTCCATTTTCTAACCCACAACTACAAGACCGTGGAATGCTTGGTTTTGACTGCTATTTCTTAAAGGTTCATTTGGTTCTTGTTGGACCTGAATTCTTTTTTCCCATACCTGCTGTAGGTGGCACTGGAAACACACTATCTGGAGCAACAGCTGGCACAGTGGAAGAAAGGGCATGGTAGGTATGGGTGTGGTGTTTCTCTACATACACAGTGAGAAATGAAGAGATAAAATGAAAAGTGCTGGGGGGATTCCTCTTGGGCAATTTCCTAAGTAATGGAGGGCCAGAATTATACAAGGAAATGATTGACAAATTAGAAGCACTTTGCACCTCATTTTACTGTGCTCAGATCTTTGGGAGGAGAAATATGTTGAATTTCAAATTACTCTTCTTGCGGATAGCTGCCATCCTGAAAATCTGAATTGATATTGGCACTTTGTACAGAATTCTAAGGAAACAAATCATTCGCTATGGTACACTGCACTCATAAAATGGCTTTATTTGGAGATCCAGCCAAGCAAGTTAATTTAAAGAATGCAGCTGGTGGGTAACAGAAGATGACATTGCCAGAATGTACCACTAGTTTACAGTCATATTATTAGATATTTCTTTTTTAACAACTTGGGGAAAAGAAACTGATCCTATGGAACATAAAATAGCAGGAATGGGGGAGCATGTGATAGGTACTCCGTTTAATTAAAAGTAGGAGCCTTAAAATCAACATTGATAGTGGATTGTTTGTTCCAAAAGTGTTCTGGTAGAGAGGTGTCTTGGTGAGATATCTGAAGGCCAAGAGTGGACAGAGTTCCGTATTTTCAGTGCCCTATTACCCTGCTACATAAACTTAAGCCACATTACATTGGGGATGCTAACTAAAGGGTTAATCCCAAATTTCACAGAAGTGTTTCAAATTGAGGTCTTGTGAGTGAGAGGTGATATTATGAAGCTGCTCTGCAAGGAAATTCAAGCCATGAGGGTCAGCAAGGGACTTGTCGAAATGTTCTTCTTCATCAATAGCTCATGCTGGTTGTACAATGCTGCAGTAGACTACTGAAAGTCTGTATAGTTTACTAAAATTAGGTTAAATGTTTCTGTTTGGGCTATAAACTTCTCATTGATTAGGTCATCAGAACTGTTACTTCAGAGTCTCTATACACTAGAGCAGGTTGTTGCTTCTCAACTTAAAATGTTCTTGGAAGAGACTTGGTTACTGGACCCATTTGAATTTGCCTTCAGGCCAGTATTTGGAACAGAGAGTGCTTTGGTCACCTCTATCAATGACCTCTATCAAGAACTAAAGAGGGGGGAATGTGACCCTGCTAGTTATGCTAGATCTCTCATTAGCCTTTGATACTATTGACCATAGTATCCTACTGAGTTCCCTCTCAGCACTGGGACTAAGGGGCACTGTATTATGGTGGTCTGAGTCCTATCTGGGAGTCAGTCTCAAAAAGCAGTGTTGGCAGATTCCTGCTCTGTCCCATGGCCATTGACCTCATAGCATGCTGTTTAATATCTATATGAAGCCACTGGGAGAAGTCACCAGGAGGTATAGGCTGCAATGTCACCGATATGAGGATAAAAACCAGTTCTACCTTTCTTTTCTACCTAATTTCGAGGATGCCATCGGTGTTTTGATCCAGTGTGTGGAGTCATGAATGGGCTGGATGAGGGTGAAGAAGCTGAAAATCAATTCTGACAATACAGAGCTTCTCTGGGTTAATAGAAAGGCAGCCCAGAGACTTCAAATCTCCCCTGTCTTGGATGGGGTTATAAAACAAATGTTCCTCCCCAATGGAGACCCAAAGCAGCTTATAGCATTCTCCTCTCCTCCATTTCATCCTCACAATAACCCTGTGAGGTAGCTTAAGCAGCAAGTATATGACTGGTCCAAATCCAGGGAACTTCCATGCAGAGTGAGAATTTGAAACTGGGGCTCCAGATCCTAGTCCAAGAGGATAAGCCTTAACACTTCTCAGTGCAGATATCTGGGCAGGTAAGGGTAAGCCAAGTGTGACAGTAATCCTGCCTGAGTTTGGAGCCAGGGTAGAGTTTCTCAGATGCTGGTGTGACTAACTGACTTCCAAAAGCAGGATGCTTAGTGCGTCCAATTCAGAGAGCTGCAAGATTAGGGGTTAATGCCTCAGTGTAAAGCACAGTTTGATTGACAGGCTGTAGTAGACTACTGCGTGCACCCCCTTCTCTCTAACTGGTCACTGCCAGCTGAGGAGACCTTTAAAAAGTCTTGTCAATCTTGACAGAGGGAGTCAGTCATTATTTGGGCTTTGGCTTGGCAGTAGCCAGTCAGGCGGAGCATATGTGTCAGTCTGTGGAAAACAGACAAGTTTACTTGGGAAATGAAAGGACACAACTCCTTGTCTTTATTGTATACTGTCACATTTGAGGAAAAGTTCAGAAATCAGAACTTAAAGTCTAAGTGTCAGCCTTAGTTGAATTCCATTTATTCAGAGTTTCCAGAACTGGGGTTTAGGTTTGACAGAGGAGACTGAACAGTATGTTGAAACTGCCAGTCTAGCCAAACAGAAGAAGATTATCACTCCTAGAAAGAGGAGGATATTTCTTACCCAGGTATCCCTAGGTATTCAGTGTGTTCAACTCAGAAGGGACCTCTGGCTTGTGTGAAAAGGAAAACAGACTCCTCAAGATTAAAAGGGAAAGTTGTAATCCCACAAGGGAAGTATTTAAACACAGGAAGAAAATTTTAATTTCCAGGGAACTTTATTAAGACACATTGCTGCTGAGAGAAATATCCAAGGCAAGCAAACCTCTCATAGTTAAGAACTGAGTCTCTAAGAATATAAGCTTCAATTATACTCAGTTACCTATTCAAGATATTATAATTTGTATAAACAACAAAATTTACCTCAACTTCTCATACCCTGCCCTATTCTTAACCCAACTGTGCCTGTTCAATAAAATCAACAATTATGTTTGAACTTGACTTCATGTGAAGTACCATTTCCAAAAAGATTTATAAGAGGGCTCCTGCTTAACTACAATAAATCTCTGGCCTGGGAAAAAGCCAAATAGTTTCTCTATCACAGGGTGGGGCACACAGAAAGTTATAATTCTATTATTAAAACATACTACTAAGAGGCTGCTCAGAGTGGGGAACAGCATTTTGGTAGGAAAATCTGCCTCCCAGTGAAGAAATAGGGGTCCGTCATAGCTGGCAGCCATCAGAGACTGTCCAGAAACTACAACACATACTAAATGGAGTACAATGTATTTAATAATTATGTAGATCAGCTATTTTAATCTATATGCCTATATCTCATTTCTTCAGGGAGAGGGTACAGCAATTGACTCAGCCTCCCCACTATGGTAACAGCACTTAAAAGGACCTTCTGAATTCACAATTATAGTCCAGAAACACAAAACATTTCAGTACTGATGAAGGATTCCCTGCTAACTGCTTAAGACTTCAACTGAAATGAATCTGCAAGGAATTCCTGAAGAGTCTAAGGCCCCACTCACATTACCATTTTAAACAAGATGTTATCCATTATTGGCCCAGTTCTGAGTGAAGCAATACAAGTTTCATACAGCAATTCTATTATGGAACCGTCTGTGAAGAACTATTGTAATTTCAAACAGTGTGGCTTCTCCTCCCCCTTTTCATGGTGTGATCTTTCTTGAAGGGTTTTTTTACATTCTAAGTTGAGTGCTATACAATGTATGTGCTGCAAAAAAGGGTGTGGGAGGGAAGTGGCACTGTAGGAAGTTTTATGGATATTTTAAACAGCACATCACAGCAATTCAGAAGTGCAATGAAGAGATGAAAATGGAAGAAAGCAGTTTCCCTCAAAAGCAGCTCAACATGTTATGCTAACCAGATGCAAAAACTTTGTATGAAAAGGTAAATAAAATCTGTTAACAGCTTGTTATTAAAATAGGTCTGTCTGAAATGACACCAAAAATCCATTAGGAACCAGCTACTAAAATGAAATACAAAGGCAGTTTGAAAGGGGCCTAAAATGTCAAAATATGGCTGTCTTTGCTAACAAGCAATCTGTCAGTATCCTGACCTTATGAAACAAAATCTCCCCTTGTCCACTCTAATCCACTAATTTGTTGTTTTAGATAAATATACTATAAACACAACGTCAGAAAGTCATTTTCATCCAGTAGGAGTTAAATGAATAATTGCTAGACTTTGTGTAGTAGCAGTTAACGTAGATTTACCAGTCCCATCCCCCTGGCAGAAGCTATGATTGCCATGGTGGCATTTCATAAGAGGCTCGTATCTGTATCTGTATTCTGTAAGTCTATATCTACTCTTTCTTGCTGAGACTTATTTAACAAAAAAAACCCCATGTTTAGAATGTACTGGACACCACAGTGACTTTTTAGCAAAGGACTGAGTAAAGTGCCCAATTGTTGGCATTGTAACTTACAGAATGTGTCCCTTAAACATATGCTTTGGGTGTGTCCAGTCATTTTTTTTTCCTGGGAAGAAGTTATTATACCAATTTTGTATTAGAATACTCATTGATTTTCTTATTTACTCTTAAACTATATGCCCGTCTCCTGGAGACTATCTGATGGTCAACAGAAATGGACCCTCCATGACCTTACTACATATAAGACTCATATTACAGCACCAGAAAGATAAAAGCCCACCTATAGTAAATCAATGGATCGAGGACCTTAGAATTCTATCAGCATTTGAACACATGACATATAGACAGCAACTGCATATGGACCTATTTTTAGATATGTGGAAATCATTTATAGACTTATGTGTAGATTCACTATCACTGTTATAATTTTGTTTTATTGTTGTTTTAAAATGTTTTTAATTATCTAACTTATATGTTACTGCTGTCACGGATCTGTGTGGCCTTGTAACTTGCCCTGAGCCCATTCATGGGTAGGGCAGGATACAAATCAAATAAATAAATAAATAAATTTGTCCTGTATTTATGTCGTTCTTCTTCTTCTTTTTAATCTTACTTACTTGCTGGATTGTAAGTTTTTTTCCCTTTGTTCTTTGTTCTTTTTTTTCTTTTTTCTTTTTTTGTTGGAGGGGGTTGAAAGAAAAGTTTTTTTAAAAAAATCACAAGAGGCTTCAACATTATCCAAAAGCTGCCTGAAAAACTAAACAGGTTTAAGGGTGGGTGGGTGGAGATAGAGTATAAATGAAATAAATGAATGTAGCTGAGGACTGGAGGTAGGTTGGTGAATGTCTGAGAAGGAGAAAATGAGGCAGGAAAGTGGAGAGGATATGGGGATTGCTGAGAGGACAGAAAGCGGAAATAATACGGGGAAGGGAATACGTGGGGAAATTATGCCCCCCCCCGTCCTTGAGGGTTTTCTGCCATAAAAGTGGGCCTGGCTTAGCAGCCTGAACTACAGTATTGGGTCATAGCTTTCCTAGGCAGAGGCTGCTGGAGGGGAGTGCTGAAGACAGAGGAATAGATAAAGGTAGGTTTGTTGTTACATGGGAAGAAGGAACAGGAAAAGGGGAAAGGTTATGAGGGCTTTCAGGGAAAGGAAAGAGGAAATAATGCAGGAGAAGAAAAGATAATGGGCATTTTAAAATGAAACATTTATGTTTTGTGTCAAAATTGAAACAAAAAGGATTAGTGTAGTTAAGCCCTTGGGGATGGAAGGCAGCCTGATATAGCCTGGTTTTGTTAGATCTTGGAAGCTTGGTAGGGTTGGTACTTGAATGGACAACCACTGTGGAAGTCTCTGCAGAGGAAGGTAATGGTAAACCAGCTCTGCTTCTCACATGCCTCGAATGCTCCTTGCTGGGGTTGCCATAAATCAGCTGGGATTTGAAGGCACTTTACACAGGCATATAATTGAGTCTTTAATTTGCAGTGCTATCTGGTAATGTTGAGTTGCAATGCCAACTTGATTATTTAAAAAAAAATCAAAACATATTGTGCTGAAATAAAAGCATTCAAATTTTCAATATTTTTAATGTATGTTAGCAATCATACATTTTAGGAGTTACTCCTTGTTCAGTTGCACAGTCGAGTCCAACTCTTCGTGACCCCATGGACCACATCACACCAGGCCTTCTTGTCTTCCATCGTGCTCAAGAGTTACTATTCCTGGTTAGATTAGAGACGAATAAAAATCACTTCTCAATTTTTCCTTATGTTTCCTTTCTAAAGTAACATTCAATCTGGGTAGGTGGATGTAAAAGTGTACATGGAGTCAGCTAGCTAGTAGCCACTATGCCAGGAATCTTAGCATAACCCCAATATGCCCTTGCAGAGTGTCCTGGTGCCACTGCACCACAGCACCACCAGTGCAACCTCCCCCCACCAATGAGGAAGGAGGCAGGCATAGGGCCATGGCATGAATTAGTCAGCTCCTTAAGTCACCCCAGTTTGGAAACGCCCCTGGCAATGGCCCACATAGCACACAGGTGTCCATGGAGACTGGGGACATTATCATCTCCACACACAGCAACCATATCCCTAGTGCCCTGGGGACCACAGAAGGGCAATGGGTGCTGCTTCCCACACTCACTGCCTCCTGGCTGAATGCCCTGTGAAATGGGTGCAATGGGTGCTGGGGAAGCTGGAGTGGTTGCAGCCCATGTAAGATCAGAACGTCGTCAAAAAACAGGACAGACTTAAGGTCCGGGAAGACCTTAAAGAAGGGAGTCCATTATTTGGTGGAAAATCCCTGGCGCTATGCCCAATTGTAGCCGCCGTACCTTAAATGCTCCCCTGTGAGTCACTATCATTTGCGCCTTGGCCGACTGTTCATCCACAGGCAGTTGCTGATAAGCCTGCGCTAGATCCAGCTTGTCAAAAACTTGGGCCCTGGCCAAGGCTGTGAGGACATGGCTGACCACCGGCACGGGGTTCGCATGGTCTTGGAGTGCTTTGTTTATTGTGCATTTGTAGTCTGCACAGATTCTAATGTCCCCATTGGGTTTCATGGGTGTCACGATCGGGGTCTCCCATGATCGGGGTCTCCCACTGGCTCCAAAACCCCTTGGTTAACCAGGCGGTCCAACTTGGCCTCTATTTTTGGGCGGAGAGAGAGCAGGGGCGTGCGGTGCTTTATCCGAATGGGGCACACCATGGGGTCGAGGTCAAAAGATACTGGCAGGCTGGTGTAGTTCCTGTGCAAACCATCAAAAACCCCAGGAAATTTTTGGCAGACGTCACTGAAGTCTCTGAGCCCCAGTTGATTGATGCCCGTCACTGCTAGGCCCAGCGCCTTGAACCAAGACAGTCCCAGGAGGCTGGTGAGAGGGGCCTTCACCATGACCAGTTCCAAGAGGCTGTCAAAAGCCTTGTATTGTACACGGAACTGGCCTACCCCCTTAATTGCTACGGGGTTCTTTTGGAAGTCCCATAGACGGAGGTCTGTGGATTCTAAGGAGGGACCTCCATTGGGGCAGAGTCTCTGGAGGGTGTCCTCAGATATAATTGACCAGGACTACCCTGTGTCCAGCTCCATCGTGCAGGGAGTTCCCTCAATGGACACAGTCACATGCAATTTGGGGGTGGCGCTTCGGGGTAGGTAGTGTACCTGATTGTGGTTGATGGTTCCTTTGTAGTGGTGGTCCATAGCTCCCTGAGGTGACAGGGCAGATTTTCACAACCGGCAAGCACGGGCTATGTGGCCTTGTTTGTTACAGGTCCAGCATACTGCATTCCGGAAACGACAGTTCCTCCTCTCATGAAGGTCACTGCAGCTTGCGCAAGCATTGGTCCCGGACTGCTGGGTTTGGCTGCTTGTAGAGGAGAGGCCAGCAGCTGGTCAGTTGCTCTTGGGTCAGTGTTGGTGCTGCTGGAGATGAACCTGATGAGCGCTGTCATCATCTTCGGACATTCCGGATTCCGAAGTGGTGGGAAACTGGTTGACAGTGGTTGTCTGCTGGTTGCACTGCGATTACTCGAATGCTATGGCCATCTGTAGTGCTGCATCGAGGGTCAGATTTGCCTGTGGCATCAGTTTCCTGTGGAGCTTCGGCTCTTGGACCCCACCCCAGAAATTGCGTGAGTAGGGAGTCTCCCAGGTCCATGAATTCACATCCGCTGGCAATGCGGTGGAGATCAGCAAGGAACTCTGGAATGGACTCACCGGACTTCTGTGTTCTTGCAATGAAGTCCATGTGGACTGCCCATTTAGGTGGTTTGGGAGCATGGTAGTTGTTGAGCGCCGTGAGGATTTTGTCATAGGTGGCCGTTTCTAGGGTCTTCGGAACCACCAGGCTCATGGCTAGCCGGATGGTGGCGATTCCACACGTACTCAGTAGCCAGGATTTCTTAGGCTCGTCGTCCGTCACCTTCTGTAATTTGAGGAAGTGCATGAGCTGAGCTACCCAGGCCTCCCAGAACTCAGGGTGGTTTGGGTCGAACAGGGTCAGCTGCTGTCCTGGAACTGTGGAAGCCATGACGCAGAATGGCAGCAGTGATGCAGGAACTTGAGCTATTGGTGCAGAGGTTGCAGACTGCGATTCACCGGCCGGAGCAGTGTGTGGTGGGAGGCTCTCTGGGTTCTCCGTGGTACCAGTTGCGGTGCTCAGGAGTGGTGGAGTCAGGTGAGTTTAACAGGATCCCATCCTCAGCGCCAGTAAAATGTACTGGAAGTGGCAGCTCAGTATAGTGATTCAATCAGCTCTTTATTAGGTTACATCAGAATAAGCCTGCAGAGACTGGCTGCAAGATGCCTTTTATTCCTGAACTCCCCACACCCAAACCACACCCAGCACACACCCCAAACACCGTGATAGGTTCTATTTACAAGTCCATAGTCCAGATTGGGCTACTTGAGGATCCGGGCTAGCCCATTGGTGCGCCCTTTGGATCCACCGTCTCTATTGTTTTCACGAACGAAGCTCTGGCCCTTTTCGGACCGCATGGTCAGCCATGTGGTGGTAGCCATCTTTTCTCAATACATTACAAATGGTAGGTGAAGAATGGGCCAGTGTGGAGTCACACAGTGCCACTGACAGATCGCCCAATAGCCTCTTGATGGACACCTGTTCATCCCTGATGTCCCTCACAATACTGATGCCCACCACAATAATGTCATTTAATTCTACATTAGTATTCCTATTCCGTCTGGGCCCCATCCCAGAGTATACTATCCAAAATAATTCCTAATGCCCCCTCTGCATATAGAAACTGTGTGCAATGATTACTCCTTATTATCTTTCCCCATTTCCCCTCAGCCCTCTAATTCTTACTTCAGTTTTTATATTTTAGTGGTATGGTGTCTCTCTCTCTTTTTTAAAGTGTAATAAAATCCTAGACTTGTGGAAAATTAGGTGAGTCAGGATCTTTAGATGGCAAATTGAACATAAATACCTCCCGGCCCCATAGAAAACAATCTGCTGTATTTGTCTGCATCCATGTATTTATCTGCTAGATGAATTACTTAGCTATAAAAACTGTGGGAGAAAAGTCTAATGGAAATGATAATATGATTACCGCTGGTGATTCACTCAAATCTAGCATATCAATTACCAAGAAAAAGTCTGATGGAATGTCTGGAAGGATATTTTCCCTCTCATCTTCCATTCACAGACAAATTAGTAGCTGATTATAGGTCCTCACTGATGTTTTTATATTATTTGGATACTCCAAAGAATATATAAAGCTTTATTTTCCAAGTATGCAGCATTCATATCTCATCAAAGTTAAGTGTCTATCCTCATTTGCACCACTTCATTTGTAGCATTCCAAAAGCACATGCCAAAAGTCCATTTCTCCCACCTTCCATGGGAAGGGAAACTGTAGGGATCAGTGGCATCTTAAACAAGCTGCATAGGAGCTAGAGGGGAAGTAAGAAACCATCCAGTGTTTTCAGTCTTTGGTGGTTAACTCTAGAACTCCTCTAGAATGTCAGATTGACTCTAGAACTCCTCTAATATATTAAGATGGCACATAAACACTTGAATATAAATGTCACGGAAGAAGCACTGAGGTATTATTATCACTAGCAATATGTCTTTCATTATGAATGCTCATATGTATGTGGAGGGAGGGAAGAAGCAGGCTTCTTGTTGAGGAGTGGGGAATGAAACCCACTTCACCAGATTAGAAGTCACCGCTCTTAACCACTACACCATGCTGGCTCTCAAACAGCATAGTGCAGCCTCAGGAACTCTAGCACCTTCTGGCTCTGTTGTGGGTACAATGGATCCCTACATGCTTGCTGCACAGAGATGCATTGTGCATCCTTCCAGTTTCTCTCACTGTGAAGGCCAAGTCAAGAATGAAGGTCAGGTTTTGCCATCACTTGCAACGGTGTCTGAAACAGTTATGCTTTCCTTTTAATATAGGAAAGAATGATTCAGGCTGCGATCATACGGAAGGGAGAAGAGGTGGGCGGGAAGTGAGGCTGTTTGCCCCGGCTGCTATGACTTCCGGCCGCATGCCCTGCAGTTCCCGATAGTACTGGGTTTTAGCCAGTAGCTTTTCTCCACGCTCTTGAGGCGCGCACCGACGCCCCGCTGACGACTCAGGGACACCAGACAGATGTGTCTGATCGCGTCCCTTTAATCCGCGGGGGAATCGCATGGCTGCCGCAGCTTCTGGTAAGTATGATCGCACCCTCAGTTAAGCAAAGGGATGCTGAGACCACTGTGGACTCTGAAAGATCACCAGTGTTCCCCAATACATAGAAAGAATGTTTGACCCAACACAGAATTGAGAAGAGAGGGAACTTACCAGTGCTCAAGGGGAAAAGCCTCTCTGAGATATGTATTCATGGCCATTAAGCCCAGGTGTTCCATTCATTCATTCATTCATTCACTCACTCACTCACTCACTCACTCACTCACTCACTCACTCACTCATTCCCCTGCCTTTCTCCCCAATGGGGACAAAAGTGGCTTACATCATTCTCTTCTCCTACATTTTATCCTCAGAACAACCCTGTGAGGTAGGTTAGGTTGAAAGAATGTGACTGGCCCAAGGGCACCCAGTGAGCTTCCATGGCATGACTGGGGATTCAAACCCAGGTCTCCCAGATACTAGTCGAACACTGTTAACCACTACACCACACTAGCCCCTTCACAACTCAGCTAAGGCATGGGCTAGGTTTGCTAGTGCTGGTTGTCATCCAGCCACCAAGGGAATGACTGGGGCTATTTTGAGTTGCCATGAGAGAGCACATGAAAACATACTATGTGGACAGCAGTCCTTACATACTTGGAAAGGTTGGTCTAGATCCAACTGCATAATTAGTATCAAGGTGGGGTGGGGCAGGAAAGAACACCGTTAATGCTGATCTGAATTACCCAAAACCTTTGGTGTCTCTACAACATGTTGAGGAGTAGAGTGAAGCCTGGCATTTCTTGAGACATTTTATGTATGGATTGGGATGCACAAGGCCAGCATGACTGCTAGTCAAGTTTTGGAGCCAGGGTGGAGTTGCCCACATAGAAACATAGAGGTGGAAGGTACCTCAAGGGTCATCGAGTTCAACTCCCTGTACAATACAGGAAATTCACAGCTACCTAACCCCCCCTCTCTCCATGACTGCTACTCCATGACCAGAGGAAGGCAAAAACTTCCAGGATCCCTGGGCCAATCTGGCCTGGAGGAAACTTCCTTCCTGACCCCAAAGTGCTGATTAGCAATACCCCAGGCATATAAAAAAGGGCCGCAAGAAAGAGCTTATCCCTTCCTGCCCTCCCTTTCACAATCTGCTTAATTCATAACTCTTTTGATTTAATTTCAACCTGTTGGTTCTGGTTCAACATATACAGCTCCTTCAACCTTTCCTCATGGGACTTGGTCTCTAGACCTCTCACCATCTTTATTGCCCTCTTTTGGACACGTTCCAATTTATCAACTCAACATCCTTCTTAAACTGTGGTGCCTGAAACTGAACATGATGGCAACAACAGTAAGGCTGCCTAACATACCCCTTCCTTAAAAGATGTTAGCATCTTGCCTACCTCTCCAATATGGCTTAAATTACAGATTTCATTTTCTTTTTTACAGAGCCATATTTGGTTCCATACTCAGCCACATTTGGCTTTAGAGCTATATGTTACAGACCTCTGCCCTACTAGACTGGATTAGAGGACTAAATAGTTCAGCATTCTGTTTCCAGTGGCTAGCCACGAACCAGTATAAGAAGCGAATTGCAAGAAAATGTTTTTATAGGTCTAAGGGGCTACTTACAGAAAGTGAAATGGTAGAGGTGGACAGTTGTCAGCAACCTATACTACTATCTAGCCTGCCAGTTAAGATCTGCCACTCAAGCCCTGCTCCCTGTGCCCCTACTTTCAGAGGTAAAGTGGGTAGCAACTAGAGAAAGGGCATTTGCTGTGGTTGCACCTCACCTCTTTCTACCTAGGTTTTTAACCAGATGTTTTATCTCACCAGCTTTTTAAGTGGTCTGTTTCAGTGTTATGGATAGTTTTTTACACTCTTTAGGTTCAATGGCTTGTTCTTATACAGTTGCATCATTTTAATTGTAAGCTACCGTAAGTAGGACTCTGAAGAGATTGCATAGAAATAGGGATAGCCATGAACTGTTTGTGACAAATTTTGGCCAGTTTGTAGTTTGTAAACTGAAGTTCATGGTAAGTCAACTGGCATGAACTTTTCACAAACTTTCAGGTGGTTCATAAATGGATACATTTCCAGACAAACTGTCTCCACTCAATCAAAATGTTCATCAAACTTCAAAGCAACAAGGGAGTAGAATTCTGTGAGTTTGGTGTGTGTGTGTGTGGCTTGCAGGGGGTCCATTCTATACACCTTTGAACCTATGCCTGACAGTTCCCCTAGAAGGACTTTTCTGGGGGCATTCTCTTTGAGGGGCCATAATTTGGACCCCCCTAAATCCAATTTACACATAACCTGGAAGGCATGTAGAGGAGCTTCAGGGAGAGGACCCCTGTGCATTTGATGTCTCTAGCTTGCACAAAATCCATTTCTATACACTCCTGAACCTCTTGAACCTGCGCCAGTTATTTTCCCAGAAAGCACTTTTCTTGGAACATAGAATCACAGAATTGGAAAGGAGCCATACAGGCCATCTAGTCCAACTTCCTGCTCAATGCTGAATCAGCCTAGAGCATCTCTAATAAGTGTTCGTCCAGCCACTGCTTAAAGACTGCCGGTGAGGGGGAGCTCATTGTTGCACAACTCTTATTGTAAAAAAGGTTTTCCCAATATCCAGCCAGTACCTTCCCACCCTTAATTTAAACCAATTATTGCAAGCCAGTAGGAACAGCTCCCTGCCCTCCTCTAAGTGACAGCTCTTCAAATACTTAAAAAGAGCAATAATGTCCCCCCTCAACCTCCTCTTCTCCAGACTGAACATTCCTCAGCCTTTCCTCTTAGGCCTTGGTCTCCAGACCCCTGATCATCCTCATCCTTAAACTACCTTAAGCAGGGTACACAAATAAAATGACAATAAGTATAGAAATACACAGGAGCATGGTCTACAAACTGGTCTGAAGCCAGATATCTGAAGCTCCAGTCCAAGGGTGATGGTAGGAGGGTTGAGGGGTTCAGTTACAGGTGTTGGGAACAGGTGCAGGATACAGGGGCCTGGGTTCCAGGCCTCAGGAGCAAGCACAGATTACTAGAGACAAGGCACAAGGCAGCAGGATCAGGGTATAGCTCTGTTTGCTAAACAGGTCAGCGCACACAGGTGTGGCAAGCAAGGTTGCTTCCACATTGAGCCTTGCTCAGTGTGTTCCTTTTATCTGCACCTTTTGCTGATTCATCCCCCAAAGGCCAGGGGTCACTCTTTACAGTCATGTTCATCTTTCTACAGGTGCTTTTACTGTTTCCCTATCAGCCTGTCAGTCCTCGTCCTGGAAGAACTCTACTCCAGAAACTAATGCTGACTGTTACTGAGTGGCAAAGTGGGTGCTCCTTCGTCTCTCCTGAGCTGCCAAGTGCTCTCTTCTTCTCTACTGAGTCAGGAGAGGCTGATGGGGAAGCCAGCCTGTGTGGCTTCTCTTTCTCCTCCTGGAAGATTGAGCGGCCCAGCCATGACTGGGAAGCATTCTCACTTCCTAATGCTTCCCCCATTGGGTCATCTGCTGGATCCAGGTGCTCAGATGGGGATTCCATTGGTGTGGGGCCCAATTCTTCAGATTCCTCCTCATCCAGGGAGGTGGCAGCTAGCTGGTGCATAACAATAATGTTTGTTTTAAGTTACACAAATGGTTTTTCTTATACTGGCTCTTTGTTGATCTCATCGTCTGAATTTCGGTGTAGTTTGGTTGTTGAATTGTAAAAGATTGCTAATCCCTATAGTAGAGTTCTCCTGCACTGGTCACACTAGACTGTGATCTTGGACATACATGTGAAAGTAGACCTATATGCATATATATGAAACTCATGCTGCCCTGGTTTCCATATCATAACCTTTTGCTTTTGTTATCCATCAGTGGATATATGACTATATTATAATTTTTTTTCCTGGAACTATGGCTAAGAGTCTGTTCAAACTTAAGACTCCTGTATTGCCATATGTACAAAACTCAGTTTACCTGCATTCATGGAATTTTAATCTGGCAATAATAAATTCAGAAAAAGAAGTTATTATACAGCATAGATAGGGAACTCTTACAATAATATTTACTAGTTAAAAACAGTCCCTGCAACATCACTTGCCCAGCCTACAACAGAATGTATCAACATTCTGTCGCCAATAATCTGCATTAGATCTCAAAGATTTGGTAAGATGAAATTTGGATCAAAGCAATTACCTGCATGGCTATTCTTTAGGGGTTGTCTGAGGCACAGCACTCACAGAAACTGAACTGTCAGAAACTAATACAGGAATAATTGGGAGGAGACATTTCATCTCTTTTGGACACTAGAGATGAATAACAGGTAACTTTGAAAAAAATTGAATATGTATTTGGCTTTAGTTTTTGTTAAAGGATTATAACATGAATAATGAATATATTAGGGAGAGAAGACCAGGCCTTCAATTTCTTTTAATAATGTTAGTGTTGTATATACTGGGTTTGAATAAAATACATTTCATATAAGACACTTACATGCAGCACTGCAATGCATTATGGATGGCCCCTCTTGAGAAATTGTACACTGTTTTCAATTTTAACATAGTGATACAGTAATAATAGAAAATTCAGGAGCAATATGTATACTGCTTCTTTTTTAACCTTTTGTCATTCTTTGCTATACTGAGTGAACAACAATATACTTTCTTGCTGCTTCCCTCACTGTGGGCAGCAGCAGGGGGCCTCAAGGGCAGCTAGGGAGTTTCATCAAAGCCTTGCCAGTATCCATCTCTGTTGGAGAGGAACACTTTCTTGAGAATTGTAATGGTGTGCGGTCAGATCTCAGAGATCTGAATGAGGCAAAGGAAACCCTTGGCGGCAAACTTCTGATCCTCACAGGCAAACAGAACATTTACAGCATCCTTTAGATGCACTATGAACCTGCTATTGGCCCCTAGAACTTAACAACACCTTAGAAATCTGTTTAACATCAGTGTTATCCTTCCTCCACCAATACAGCGAAATGAGCCAGCTTTCTAAGATCATCCCCACATCTCAATGTGTGTCATGTTATAGCACATTTGCATGATTTCAGATACAAAAAGATATACAAGACATTTTCCTGTCCACAGCTGAACATCCAGTTAGGGAATCTCATTGGTCTAAAGGAAGCTATTCTTTTCCTTCCCATCAAAATTCAATGTGGGGGTCATTAACCACTGGCCATCTCCCACCATGCAAAGTTCTATGTTTCCCATGTTCAGAGGGAGTAGTTCTCCTCCTCTCCAGGACCACACATACTGGCTAGCTACTCCTAGGCCTAGGTATTCTGTGTGCACACACCCCTAGGTTTATGAGCTTGGAGGTGGAAAGGGCCATCAAGGCATAGACAACTTATAGTGACCCCTCATGGGGTTTTCAAAGCAAGAGACATTCAGTGGTGGTTTGTCTAGAAATGTTTTCAATGTTATTGAAATATTATTTGATTTGTACACCACCCTCCCCCCAGTTGGGGCTCAAGGCATTTGACAACAAATTATAGATACACTGATAAATACTTTAATAATACATATCATCTCTCCTTATAATAATTATCTTTTGGTTTCACAAGATTCCATGCACTCCCATTAGCTGTAAAATGCCCTCCCTCAGCCATTGGCCCATCAGCCGCCACTTAAGAGTACTCGCGTGCCATTGGCCGGGTGCTGGGTCTGCTCCTCTTTCCCACCCACTCCCCCTGGCAGACCAGCTCTCTCTCCTGAGGAAGACAGTTCTCTTGATTCCTGTGAGGGACTGTCCCCTCAGTGGCTGTTGGTAGGCAGCCAAGCTTGGTTCTGTGAGTAAAAAAACAAAGGACTTTCAGCATAACCCCCTCCCCAACGGCCACTTTCCTGTCAGAATAAATGGGAAAAGGCTCTCTCTCCTGCTTAGCTTCAGCATGACTGGCTGGCTAATGAGGTGGGCCAGCGATCATCAAACCTTTTTCTTCAACTCCCCGCTGTGCGGCTGACTTTCCCCTAGGGTTGCCAGTCTCCAGGTGGGACCTGGAGATCTCCCACTGTTACAATTGACCTCCAGATGACAGAGATCAGTTCCCCGGGAGAAAATGGTTGCTTTGGAGGGTAGACCCTATGGCATCATACCCTGCTGAGTCCTTCCACACACATCCCAAATGCTGCCCTCCAAAGGATCCACCCCCCAAATCTCCAAGTATTTCCCTAATCAGAGTTGGCACCTGTACTTTCTCCTCTGTCAGTAAAAGGCCCTTTCCACACCTATGTTGGCCTTAGGGAGAAAACTCATTGGGCTCAGTCCTGATCAGGTTGCCAACTCCAGGTGGGCAATTCCTGGAGATTTGAGGGATGGAGCCTGGAGAGGGTGAGGTTTGAAGAGGGGTGGCATCTCAGACAGGTACGATGCCATAGACTCCACCCTCCAATCCAGCCATTCCCTGATGGGGAACCATTTTTGCCAATCTCCAGGTAGGGGCTGGAGATCACTCAAAATTACAACTGCTCTCTAGGAGGGAGGGGGGAGGAGATGGAAAACTAAAGGTAGGTTGATGGTTGGCTGGGAGGGAGATAGGGTTATCAACTCCAGGTTGGGAAATTCCTGGAGATTTGAGGGTCAAACCCAGAGAGGGTGAGTGTTGAGGAGGGGTGGGACCTCAGACAGGTACAATGCCATAGACTCCACCCTCCAAACCAGCCACTCCCTCCTGGGGAACCACTGTTACCAATCTTGGGGGTGGGCTGGAGATCACTCAAGATTACTACTGCTCTTCAGGTAGCAAAGATCAGTTCCTCTGGAGAAAATGGTGGACTCTGTCATTATACCCTGCTGAGATTGCCACAGCAAATTGTCACTGAGTGCCCAAAGCCAGGGCACTCTCCCAGAGCCTCTTTCTAGGGCTCGTTGTATTTATTTCCACAACGGGCCTTATTCTTAGTTATAATATATAGTATAATAATATTACATACAATATATATATAAAAATCTAAAATGATAAAAACAGCAATCAACTAATGAGATAGCATTTAATATTCCATATCCTGCTCGGGCGGGAGAGGGGGGGGACAGGAGGCCAGACGATGATAGACTGTTGCTTGATGGTAAACCATTGCTGTCCTCAATCATAGGCCTGGTGGAACATCTCTGTATTACAAGCCCTGTGGAATTGCATTTGGTCCCACAGGGTCTGTATGCCATTAGACAGAGAGTTGCATCAGGCTGGTGCCAGGTCTGAAAAAGCCCTGGCTCTGGTTGAGGACAGCCAGATATCTTTCAGCCAAGGATCTCAATGAGCTTCTTGTCTCCAGAGTGTAATGCCCTTTGGGGCGTATACAGGGAGAGGCAGTCCCAGAGATACGCTGGTCCGAGACCATTTAGGGCTTTGAAGGTCAGCACCAGAACCTTGAACCTAATCTGGTACTCAGCTTGGAGCCAATGCAACTGGCAAAGCACTGGTTGGATATGCGCTGTCAATGGGGTCCTAGTAAGGACCTGCACCACCGCATTTTGGACAAGCTGTAATTTCCAGGTCAGTCTCAAGGGCAGCCCTGCAGAGTGTGTTACAGTAGTCTAGCCTGGAGGTGACCGTTGTGTGGATTGCTGTGGCAAAGTCAGAGCAGGACAGGTAGAGGGCCAATTGCCTGATCTGGCACAGCTGTAGAAATGCCAGTCTGGCAATGTTTGTGACCTGGTCCTCCACAGATAAGGAGGCATCCAGGTACACACCTAGGCTCTTGGCAGTTGGCATCTGGTTCAGTGGTACACTGTCAAGAGCCAAGAGTTAGCATCCCAATCCCACACCCACTCGGCCCAGCAACAAAACCTCCATCTTTGTGGGATTCAGTTTCAGCCGGTTCTGCTTCAACCACCTCCAGCCCTTTGGCCAAATTAGATAGGGTGGTATCCTGTCGTATATGTGTACTGCAGCTTTATTATTCGTTAAGGTCTAAAATGATAGATAAATGGGTATAAAGAGTGTGATGGCTGAAGAACAGTGTTTATTCACACCAACTTACAAAGATGCCTAACATTTTCTTCTTTTTATACAGTCATCAGAAAAAGTTTTGCAATGTTTTCCCATTCCTAGTTTTCTTTTACATCCAAAACTGATCATGATATTAGCCAGACAGTCAATCTGAAAAAAATCACCCTCCATCTTGTTATCACATTTGTTGTTTATGTGGTCCCATTAGTGTAGATGTTATTGTCTCAAGAATGCACAGCAACCAAGCACTCAGATTAAGTTCATCTCTGGAAACTGGGAATCCAGAACAGGAAACAAGGAAACAGGAAACAGAAACAAAGGAAGGTAATATTTAAAGGAACAGTACATTATGCCATTACCTTTTTTCCTGTACATACACGAAGGCATGGAAGATATGGTGTGATCCAACAGTACGAGAGGTGTGTGTGTATATTAAACAAATACATGGGCAGGACTGAGATCCAGTGTAGCGGAGGAGTTGAGAGACCAACTTTGAGCTCCATGGAAGAAGAGCATAATAAGAATAAATAAAGTGCTTTGGTTTCTCATAACTGCTTTCTCTAAATAGGAGGCAACTGTAGCTTTTCCTGGATAAAATAAGATCTTGCCACTGTGGTGCATCCACTCATTATTTCCAGATGAGATTACTCTAATGAACTCCATATGGGACTGCCCTTGAAGAGTGTTCATAAACTATAATTAGTAGAGAATGCTGTGATAAGAATGTTGACCATATAGGGACCATATCATTGTAGGGACCATATCATTCCAGTCTCGTTCCATCTCCCCTGACTTCCAATTTGTTTCTAGGCCCAGTTCAATGTGCTGGTATTGACCTTTACAGCCTTGTACAGCTCCCGTTTTATTAACCCCACTATTTAATTTTCTCTATCTCTCACACACATAAACACTTCCTAGTGAATGAAACTGTATTTCAAAGAAGCAGCTCCCATGATGCCATTCAAATGTATGTGAATAGACATATTAGCTAGCAGCAACTGATTTCTAGTCAGGCATGCCAACTAAATTTCAGGCATATCAACTGCAAATATTCTAAAAGACTTTTACACTTTTGTTAGCTAAAAACTTATTTATTCTCTTTCTCCCCTTTTAGATGTTGTATCACACCTAGGGTTGCCAGTCCCCAGGTTTCCCTGATTTTCAGGGCTTCAGCCCACCCCCAAACAACCATGTCCCTGCACAATATCCCTGACATGATGACATCACCTGGAAGTGATGTCAACACATCAGGGATGTTGGCAGGATGCTCTGGTTTGAGGGCAAAACTCTATGGTAAATTTGGCCAGTGGAGCTAGGAAGAAGAACCCCCCTCCAACATTGGTGTTGTGTAATGCCAGGTCTATAAAGAATAAGACCATGTTCCTTAGGGACTTCCTGCAAGAGCAGAATGTAGACCTGGCGTGCATGACCGAGACCTGGGTGCAGGAAGGGGAGAGAGTAGCTCTCTCCCAGCTTGCCCCCCTGGGTTCTCAGTCCTCCACCAATCACGGACTAAGGGGCAGGAGGAGGAGTGGTGTTATTCATCCAGGAGGCTTACTCCTTCAGGGCGCTACTGCCTCCAAGGATCACAGCCAGCCTGGTATGGGAGGCCGGGGGAGTTCAGCAATTTGGCTGGTGCACTGACCACCTAACGCACCGGCCAATAGCTTGCCATCCCTGATGGAGGCCATAGCAGGCTGGGCATTGGAACACCCTAGACTGATAGTCTTGGGTGATTTCAATGTCCATGCTGATGACTCAACCTCTATGCAGGCAGCAGATCTGGTGTTGTCCATGGTGGCACTAGGATTCTCCCAATATATAATGACCCCCACTCACTGGGCTGGGCACATGCTCAATTTGATCTTTGCGGCAGGGGTTACAGTGGACCGAGTTACTGCTTTGGCAATTCCATGGTCAGACCACCATGCCCTGAAGGCCTGCCTGAATGTCCCAACCCAACCCTGTTTAGGCGGTGAGCGTATTTCAGCTCGCCCATGAAGCCAGATGGACTCAATGCAGCTCCAGATGGCTCTGTGGGATCCAATGCCCCCTGGCAGATCAGTAGATGAGCTCATGGAGGACTGGCATAGCCGGCTCTCCACAGACACTGATGAGATCGCTCCTCGGTGTCCTCTGCGCTCTCGCTCTAGGCTTGCTCCCTGGTTTACCCAAGAGTTGCAGCTTATGAAGCGAGGGCTGAGACGGCTAGAGAGATGTGGCAGCACACTTGAGACGAAGCTACAAGAACATCTTATAGGACATTTATGAGATCCTATGAGATGGCAGTCAAAGCCGCGAAGGGAGAGTACTATGCGGCCATGACTGTGTTCATGAGCTCACGCCCAGCCCAATTATTTAGTAGAATTTGGTCTATAACCAGTCTGCCACAGGGCAGACCAAATGCTAGGGAATTGGACTTAGTCTGTGAGACATTTACGAGCTATTTTACAGAAAAAGCTGCCCCCCCCCGTAAATAGCCCTTGAGGAGATTCCATCCCAATTTGTCTGAAGAAGTGTGCTTTGCACACAAAAGCTTACACGCTGAATAAAACTTTGTTGGTCTTAAAGGTGCCACTGGATTCAAACTTTGTGTTATTTCACTGGTGACAGAGCTTTCCTGTGGAGGAAGTAGCTTTCCACCAGGAAAAGAGGATCTGCACACCAGTAGAAATCACCTTATACTGGTGGATTTTTATTTCCTATTAGAATAAAGCTCTGAAGTCAGTGGAACTAAGTTGGTGGATAAAACTCAATATTAAAGGATGAGTTCCAGAAGGACAGTACATCACAGAAAAGGGCTCTGCATGCAACATACCCCAGAGAGATTCCAGCTCATGACCAAATGGAAAGGTCAAACACGCACACACAGGCAAGTCACATAACTCATGACTCAATCTGATTTTGGCCAAATCCACTGTACCCATACTTGCCACTCGGTTACAGCAAAGCCTGTCTACACAGTGTCACAAAGGAAAACCAACTTCATACCAAATATTCAGTACTTGTGCCCATCCCTGATACTAAGAGGAAGGCATGGAGAGCCTTCAGTATGGCAAAAAACCTTTCCTGCTCCAGTGACATTAATAGTATATGGACCTGTTCCATGTAAACTATTACTTCGTCCCATGACAAAATATTGCATAATATTATTGGTTTGGATCCCATTAATCTTTCTAGCTGAGGTGCTTTCCTCTGATGGAACAAGCCTCTGTTGGTAGTAAAGATGCCACTAACAAAACATTTCTATCTGTCTTTTCTTCAAGAAGACAACTAGTCCTGCCTCTTCAGGGTTAGAGGCCAGCCTCTATTTTTTCAATGCGTTTCTGGCCGGCAAGGCCTTCCTCCCGCTCCAAGGAGTCCCCAGAAGTTGCCCTTCCTTTGGTTAAGGTACATCTGGTTATCTCAATTTATTCTTACAACCAGCTTGAGAGGTAGGCTAGGTATGATTAGCTCAAGGCCACTGAAAGAGAATCATTGCTGACCAAGATTTAACACAGATATTCCCAGACTTCAAATCCACCTGATATTTCCCAGACATATTTGTCATGCTTCTGCAGTCGATCTGCAATGAAATTATGGTTTAGGGTTGTGACAAAACACCTAGTTATTCCTAACACTGACTTGAATCACCATCCTTGTATTTGATTTCATTCTGTGTATTGTGTTATTATCAACACTGCAGAGATTTGTGAGTTTTATAACACAAAAGCCAAGGATGGCCCACTGAGTCACAGAATTGTTGTAATTCAAAAAGGAGGGAGACATGGAGGGAAAATACGAGAAAAATCTCTCTCTTCCCATGACCTTTGTCCAGGCTTTTTTCTTACCCTGCCATTCTGCTGAGACCTTTCTAACAGGGTAATTCAGAAAAGCTTTATTTTCTGTCCTAGCAGGATACATCACCATTATGGTCCAATTTCAGATCTTAAAAGCAAAGCCCTGCTGGTGTATAAGAATTGTTCCTAAATTATCCGATGGCATTCAATGCAGCTGTCACATGCAATGGACTTCATAGAGGAACCATCTTGTGCATACTAATCAGCCAAGAAGGACCTTGTGGTGGTAGCCAATCTTCAGTTGGATACTCAGAAACAAAGGTAAATTTAAACAGTTCTGGGACTGCATTCCCCCCTCCACCTCAAATGGTGGGGGCTTTCAGCATCTCTTTTTCTGGCATTGCTGTGAGCCATGCGTCAGTAATGGGGAGGAGGTGGGTATTCCTTCACTCTAGTTTCCTCTCTCTCTGGCCTCTGACTTCCCTCTACCTATGAGGATAAGACCTCTCTCTCTGGCCTCTGGCTTCCCTCTATCTTTGAGAATAAGACCTAGCTTCCTTCTTCCTTGACTGCCTCCTGGTAAGCCTTATAAAGGAATACCTGGAGCCTTATAAAGGAATACCTGGAGCAGGCACCCAACAATGCATTGCAAACACTGTGTGACTTGACCACCTTCCTGGACAATGGGATTTTGTCCCTCCCCCTCCAAGTCCTTAAAAGCCTCTCCTAAGTAACCCCTTCTTTTCAGGGCTAGGGCCCATTCTCTTCCCCTAGTTTTTTCGGGCCTGCTGGGCCTTCCTCATGCTCTAGGGAGTCTCCAGAGGTCACTCTTCCTTCCCCCAGTTTCCTGTCTCTGCTCAACTGCCCCCTGCTTGCATTGCTTCACATTCTCTCCCTTTCTCATTCTCTGGTAGTGAAGGATGGTTGTCCAAGACTCTGGCCACTTGGGTGGAGCCAGCCAGCAGTGGAGGCTGCAGAAAACTGGAAGGCCTGCTAGACTCCTCAGAATGATGTAAGTTTAGGAGCAGAAGGGACTCTGTCCCCAGGCAGGTACTGAATAATATGGAGCTATTATAACTCCACTTGAAAAGCAGTAATCTAAATACACATATTCAAGCAGTGGGGGCTGCTGCTCAGCTGTTTGTTTTAAATTGGAAACCCCGGTTTTCTGTTCCCCACGAAAAGCCACATGGAGAAGAAAGCAGTGGTTTAAATGGTTCCAATTCATTTAAAACAAACAGCTAAGCATTATCTGCATTAACTGGTAATATGGGCCACGTGTGTATTGCAAAGGAGCAGGTAGTATGCCCCTGAGCCCATTTCAAGGTTGGGAACATGGCATGGGGAAGGTTTAAGCCATGGCATGGGGGAAGGTTTAAGCCAATTCAGTCCTGATCCAAATTTGGTGCCATGTCCTTTGAAATTAAGTTGTGAACACAAAACTCCCAGGCCTGATCTGTTGACAAGACCAGGGAGTGGAACTGAGAAAAATATAACGTGTAGTTAAGCCCTCAGCTTCTTGGAAAAGGTTTTTTGCAATGGAAAAGTACAAGCAGGTCCATTGCTTTACTGACTTTTTATTATTTACTTTTATTATTTACTTTTTATTTATTTTTATTTATTACACTTGAATATTTTTATTTTTATTATTTATTTATATTCTCATTTATATCCTGCTCTACCCTGCCAAAGCAGGCTCAGGGCGGTTCACACAAAATAAAATACAGATTGAAACAATCAAATCACCAAAACCATTAAAATGGTACAATATCAAATATCAAAGTGCTAGCAATGTTGTTCCAATATCATAGTTATGGCATTGCTGCATGAGTGTATACCATATAATGTTCATTTCAAGCATTGATCTTACTCAGCGAGCACAGGTTGTCAATAATTCACCAGGAACTAGGCTCTATGGTTGTACTAGTGATGGTAGCTAGGGATAGTGGCAGCTCCTAATTAAAAGCCTGGTAGATGGAGCTGTGGTGGCTCAAGTGGTTAAGATGCTGAACTGCAGGCTGCGGAAAGTCAGTAGTACAGCAGTTCAAGACCCATGAGTGCCGCATGACAGAGTGAGCTCCCGTCTCTAGTTCCAGCTCCTGCCAACCTAGCAGTTCGAAAGCAAGAAATTGCAAGTAGATAAATAGGTACCACTTCGGTGGGAAGGTAACAGCGTTCCGTGCACCTTGGTGTTTAGTCATGCCGGCCACATGACCACGGAAATGTCTTCGGACAGCGCTGGCTCTTCGGCTTTGAAACGGAGATGAGCACCGCAACCCTAGAGTCGGATTCGACTGGCTTTCGAGCAAGGGAACCTTTACCTTTAGAAGAGCTCCATCTTGCAGACCCTGCGAAACTTTAAAAGGTCCCACAGGGCCCCGACCTCCTCCAGGAGCTCATTCCACCAGGTAGGAGCCGCCACCAAAAAAAAACCTGGCCCTAGTTGCAGCCAGCCTGGCTTCCTTAGGGCCTGGGAGGGCCAATGGATTTTGATTTCCTCTAGACTGAGCGGACCAAAAGAATCCATAAACTGACTCAAAGATGTGCATGGAGCCTCAAGTTCACTCACTGTATCAACTGTGACCGACAGTTCGTGGCAGAACGACAAGACTTTATCTGCAAAATAGCTCACAAAGGCCTCACAGCCAATATTCAGTTCCCTAGAATTTAATCTGCTCTGTGGCAGAATAATTAACGACCAAATTGTTCTAAATAATTGGGCTGGGCATGAGCTGTTAGATGTGATCGAGGCCACATAGAACTCTCTCTTTTATTTATATTTAGTTATATCATATTATTAGGAAGCTCTTGAGGTGATGTGGAAGATCCAGTAATAGAAACTTATAGAGGCTATAACTGTAGTGTAATGGAAGGATTGGGTTTTGGTATTGAAATAACCTTGCCAAATTATTGTTTCATTGCACACATTACATGCCCAGTTGATATCCACTCGATGTGGAGGATCTAAATTCATGTCAGCCTGGACATAATGATGCAGAATGCATGGTCTCTGTGCCCTGTGCCTTGTTAGGGCATCTGGTTTGACAGTGTGTGAAATAGGATGCTAGACTAGATGTAGCATTGGTCTGACCCAGTACTGTTGCTGTTGCATTTTCATCTCCTAATCCAAGGCCAGCATTCCATATACATTGACCTGTCGTTGTGGAACAGGAGTATTTTCCAAGTTATTTTCAGAGGAGGAGATATGAGCTAGTTCTACCCCTGTTCCATTTGATACACAGAGGATGCTCTTCAAGCTATCAGTTTCTTGGGCTGCAGCAGCTATAGGGAAAGATGGCACTGGGCAGCCTGTTCAGAATTTATTTGTTTGTTTGTTTAATTTGTATCCCCCCCTTCCCACCATGGCGGGCTCAGGGCAGCTTACAGAATATATATATATATATATATAAACAACAACGTATGTTAAAGCACAGAAAAATGTATTAAAACCACAACATATAAAATTTAGGTATTAAGGAACATATGTGTTAATAAAAGATGGTGGCGTTCCTTACAGTTAACAAAATTAACATGATGCCACTCTATTATTTACTAAGAAAGGTAGCTGAAAGCATGAGACAGAAAAGGTGATGAAGAAGATCATAAGGAAACCAAACAGAAACCCAAAGATAGAAAGGATCAAAACAAGAACATTGTTCAAGTATTGAGCAAAGGTCTACTTGTCTCCATTCTACTTAATGATGCTTTCCCACGCCACCTGTGCCCTTGTATCATAACACTTCATACCTCATAGGGAGAGTTCCCATTGAATCTCTGCTGGAGATTGGAAAAGAAATTAACCATGGCAGCAGGCCTATTTTTCATCAAAATGCATGGTTTTTAGGTTGTAGCACTTGACATCAGCAGCTAGCCAGGTCATCTGTTTGAAGATACACACAAATGCATGCAACTGTTCAGGCTTTGTTCCAAAACCAAAACCAAAGGAAATGAAGACTCAAGGGCCCAGTGGGATTCCATTCCTTCAGAAGGAAGGAATCAGACTCTATGGTGCTCAGCAGTAGCACTTTAACAAAGATTAGTTTCCAAGGATTAGCACCAAGGATATTTTTGTTTTGATAGAAATGAAGTGCCTGATTTTAGGGTTTATACTCACAAATTGATGTTCAGTGTTCAGGCACTCAGAATCTGGAAAGATCATTCTCTACACTGCACAAGGCCACAGGTATTGAAGAACAGACCATAGAACAAAAGCCATAGGGTTTCTGAAGATTCTTAGAGTGATGTGACATCACTTCCATATTTGTCCCAGAAGTGGTTGTCACATCATGCATGACAATGGTGCCCCCATGTCTTTAGCCCCCCCCCCAGCTCCCTCCAGGTTCCAGACATGTTTGGAGCAAGCCATGCACCAGCAGTACTGATTGCTCATGATTGTGTAAGTCTGGGAGGCAATGAGTGGCATAAGCCATGCCAATTGCATTCTCCTGCATTACAGGCCCCAGCAGTGCTCCCAGTGGCTTGGTTGCTTTGGCAGAGATCCAGCCCTGAGTGCCAAGCAAAATTGTCTGGTGTGCTACTACTGGCACCCCTACCAGAGGTTGCCCATTCCAAATACAATGCCACACAACTCTCTCACAGTGGTTTGGGAAGTAAGTATAAAATCATCCAGAAGAACAAGCCTTTCCATAGGAAATATTGAGTAAAAACCCATTGATGGAAGGCACCTTCCGCTGGAATAAAGCTCTGTCGTTGGCAGAACTGATCCACTGCATCCACCCTATTATCTATTCTAAGACAAAGAAAATAACTGCATGGCTACTATATTTCAGAGAGTGGCTGTGAAATGAATGTCCAACAACTAGCTGAGGATATATCCTCTTGAAATTTGTAATTTCCTTGCCCTGGGGGGCTGGTGGTTTTAAAGGAATGGAGAGCCAAGCTCCTGAATATCACACCTTGATTTCTTCTTTCCAAAACAAGCAGTCTCCTAGTGTCAAGCCAGATGATGGAACCATAGTAATTAACTATTTTCTGCTCCATAAAACAGTTTAAACTAATTAGCAATTATTGGGAACAAGCCTCCTACCATGAACAGTACACCAACTAGGAGTTCAGAACAATTATTGCTTATGGAACTACGATTATTCTCTAGTAAGCAATTGTAGACGGAATGCTATAGAGTATAAGACAAAAGTATTTTTAAGGACCACATTTAAAGCCCGTATTTAAGTGTGCTTGTTTTAGTGATTCTCTGAGTGGCAACCAACAGCCATAATTATATTTTTTCTCAGTTTGCATTTTTAGACCTCACTGTATCAGAACCCTGGAGAAACAAACCAGCAAAGCTATAGAATTTGCTATCCTGTTAGGGTGTGTGAGAAAAAGTACTCTTCCATACATGCACATGCATCCCATAGGAAAAACTATGCTCCAGGTGGGTCCTGGGGATCTCTTGGAATTACAGCTCATCTCCAGGCTGCAGAGATCAATTCCCCTGGAGAAAATGGATGCTTTGGAGGGGGCACTCTCTATGGCATTGTACCACACTGATATCCCTGTCCTCCCCAGGCTCCATCTGCAAATCTCCAGGAGTTTCCCAACCTGGAGCTGGCAACCATCCCATCTCCCCCTGGTAGCCAGTGAGGACCTGGCAACCCTATTATCCCAGCCACTGAAAATTAACCTATTTGTACAGCACTGGTATGTTGGAGGAAAAGGAGAGGAGTATGAATTCTCTCTTCATCTATTAGACAAATCTGTCTACCTAGAATGTTTTGTATCTTGCACTTTGAAGTAACAGAAACAAATATTCATATAGGGCTTCCGGGCAGGGTTGGGCAACCTGCAGAGGGACTTACTGGCAGTGGGGACTTTCTCCAGTGATGTCATGACATCACTGGCAACATGCTGACATCATATATCTGAAATATATATGTCTCTAAGTCGTCTTACTCAGGGTGCTCAGGCTTTTTTGGTTTTCCCTGACCACAACACCTTTGTGAAAGAAGTTGGGTTGAGACTGAATTACTAACCCAAAGTTACCCAACAAATATCATGGCTAAGTGAAGATCTGAATATATTATGCCAGCACCAAATGTGAGCCATGGGCTGAAGGTATTTAGGATGTTGATTAAATCCTGTTCATCCTCTGGCACACTTCCAATATCACACATTTCTGGCTCTACACTGGCACAGATACAATGGTGCAATGCCAAGGTATCTCAGCGTATGCCAGCATGGGGCTTAGTTACTGTTCTGTTCATAGTCCAGACATAGTATTGATTCTGAAAAAAATCAAGCTTGAAAATCGATCTGCTGTTTGATAGTTCATTTGCTTTGAATGTTGAAACTGCTATTTGGTGAGGTGAGTGAGATTGTATAAGATGTAGATGAAATATCTTTGGAAAGGCATCTGCTATCCCTTGTTACCTCCTGGAGTCATCTCTGATTCTGACCTCAGAGCACCAGGAAATGTATAAAACATGCTACAGAGCACATGTTTTTGAGATGCCTGTATTATAAGGTGGTGCGTAATAAATCATCACTCTGCTGATTGAACAAATTCTGGGCCTTTCCGAAAAAGCTAGACTCGAGTCTCTTCTATCTGACAGAAATCCCAAGATTACCCTCCAAGTAGCCAGTTTCTGTATGGTGATCATGGAAATTCTAAGGTAGCTAGTTAGATATAGCAGTTTGATATTAATCTGCTTTTAATGTTTTACTGATGTATTTTAAAATTTTACTGTTTTACTGATGTATTTTTAATTTTTTTTTACTGTATTTACAGATATATTTTAAAATCTTTGAATATTGTAAAGGTGTACTTCTTTTTGTATGACTGGTCTAAGGACTGTAGAAATAAACTGAACTGAACTGACAACCCCATGCTAGATGATGTTAATGTAGTAGTATAATAAAAATTAATATTAATGATAAACCAGTGGTCTTCCTCCTAGTTTTTCTAGTAAGGCTGAAGCAAAACCAATGGAAAGAGCTAAATTTCTTGGTGTTCCAGGATCCAAACACACATTCAAACATTTATCAAATGAAACCAATGTTAACATTTGATTCACTATTTGGAAAAGTGTTATGTTCTCAGTTCTAATTTACAGGAGTGTTGGTTCCTGTTAAAAGTCCTGAAAGAATACATTATGCATTTATAATATTCAAGGATGTAGTTACATGTTCATTTTTCTGCAGCAGAAACTAATTTATTTTCAAATGCCATTGCATATGCCATGAGAAGACATCTTTTATTTGTCATATAGATGACTGTTAATCAACTAGGACAAACAGCTGCATGGTGCTGCTAAACAAATAGGATTAAAATGATTGCTGGATTATACAACAGATTAAATCCTACTGATAACTGATTGGAAGCCCTAAGGGCTAAAAGCCTAATCAGCTCAAGAAACATCACTTTGCCAAACACTTATGTTTCTGGTTCACCTTGAACTCGTCTCTAATTTCTGCCTGATATTGGTCACGTTCCTATAGCAACCAAGGTAACTGATGTTAATTATCATATTTTCTCCCTGGTTATTTCATGCTAATTTCATTTTTAAAATTGTCATGAATGATAAGGTGAGACAGCAATTAGTAGCCTCCCACTCTTCATGGTGTCTTTGCATGACATAGCTTCATATGTGCGTGCACGCATAATTTCCATGAAGTACAAGGAGGGGGAGAATAGATTGCTTATTATTTGTCCACAGCTTACCTTAAATGTAAAAGGGATGTTGTTCACAGGCCATATAAATGAATTAGTAAAACTGACTTCTTTGGAAGTCTTCAAGAAAAAACTGTTTAGGAATTTTAAAGTCAGAGATGTTTCCAACCTGTCTCCAGATTTTGGAATTCTAAATTAGTTGGTGTAGTTTTCAAAACACAACTAATTCATCAGAGATTTTCTACTCCCTCCCCCTTTCATTATGACACTTAGAAAATGAAAGGTGGTAGAACTAAAGTATTCATGTAGCTTCTATCCCTCGTAGCTCAAAATATCTGAACACTGGCCCCGGTCACACAGAGAATTTGCTGCGTGGAAGGCAGATTTTTGGGGCCGATCATACCACAACATCTGGGAAGCGAAGAGCTCCCGTGGCCAACCCATGGCATCCTGCTGAAGATGCAGAGTTAAAAAAGTGCTGCGGAAAGTGCACTAGTATCCCGAAAATGCGGGGCAAATGCGGACGTCTGATCGCGGGAGCGCTAGTATCCTGTGGCATCCAGCACCCATCCACATCCCGTTGCAAACCGGATGTTTTTTGTAAATCTCCATAGGATGCACACAAATGCCGAACTGCACTGTTGCACCAACTCGCCTTCATTCCTCGATCATGCGCATGCGGGGACTCCGTTGGGAAAAAGCCATTGCCCGTCTGATCCGGAAGTGGTGGCTTGCGATCGCTGCTTGTGTGATTGCACCACGCTGCTTCTTTGCCGTGTGATCACACCACACTTTGCCGTGTGATCGGCAGCTAACAGCCTAAGCGCAGAGACTCGGGGTACCATGTGATCGGGCTACCATGCTTTGTTTTGCTCCGGGGTGAACAGCCACGCCTCCCCCCCACATTATCTGGCCTGTGTGACCACAGCCACTGTTTCCCTTGCTCTTATATGCCTTTTCTCCTGGGGTACTTCAGATATTTTATGCTTATAATATTCAAGGGAACAGGAATGCTCAGTTCTAATTTGCAGGGGTGTTGGTCTTGAAATAATACATTATGCATATGCTTCTTTTCTCTCACTAATGTAATTCATTAAATTGCCTGACCTACATTAATTTATTAATCAATGGTAAAACCATAGAGTTTCTGACAATTCCTAGAACTGCCACTGTTGCTTCCAGGTTTTCCCTGGAAGTGATGTCATCATGTTCACAATACCCCCATGCACACCATGTCCCCATCCCAACCCCATCACCAGCTGCCAGGCTCAGCCTGGCAACCCTGGATCAGAGAAAGGGAGAGATGGAATCAGAAGTAGGCAAACAATAGGAAAAGGTAAACCCACTCTCCTTTTGTCTGAACACATTATTCCTTTTCCACTCTTTCCCCATCCCATTGCTTATGCAGGTAATATGATGGAAAAACAGGCCAGAAGAAATTTTAAAAGGATATACTTGCCTCTCCTATCATGTGTCACTCAAAATAATACCCCCTAGGAAAAATGTTAAATTTAGTTGATAATTCCATCGTGATTCTGGATGAGGGACATGTAACCCCAGTACCAAATTCTACACTGAGCTCCTCACCTTATTGCATATATATCAAATGTGTATGTATTAATTTGTGAATCATCCTCATAGGGAAAAAAAAGAGTTGATGGTTTATCACAAATGCAATTTATCCTCACCTGCCACCCCCAATGTGTGGGCTTTGAACCTGACATTTTGTTGTTGTTTTTGGTACGTGCTGGGGGCTCATCACAGCCCCAATGAACTATCCCTTTGGATGACTGCCAAGGCCTTTGTGATGCTCCCTGCAGCAGAAGCAATCCATAAATAAATTACATGGTGCTACATTATTTTGTTCAAAGCTGCCCTAGAAAACAAGCTGGAGAAATCAAGCAATCGTGTGGGCTAATGAGCAATACTGGCAGTGAAAATAACACAAGGTAATTTACTACTCAGAACCAACTACCATCTTAATTAACATAGATGACTACTTAAAAAAAACACATACAACAACTATGCTTCATAATGTTTCAGCACAGCTATCAGACACTCTAGTCCTTGAATTATGGTTTATTAACTAAGCCTTTGTTGTGCTGAGCATATTTCCATTCTTTGGCCTTACACTTAATAATTCACTAGGACTGAAGGGGATTTAGTAATTCATGTCCCATATTGTCTTCCTTTGCTAATAATACCATGGGTTTGGAATTTATGTCCTAATCTTCCATACTGCTAAACTCCTACAATTTAGAGAATCCAACATTCACTTCATATTGCCTTTGGTGGGAAGTAAAGGAACTGAGCCGACAACAGGATAAGAAAATTGGTTATTAACATTTGGAAAAGAAAGATGAATGACTTATGAATTGCCATTGTTCACGCATTGGCTCTTCTAAGGCTGTGTACTATATCCCAAAGTTACATACATTGAATCTTGAAGCAACTGGATGGGTTTGGCTATTGTCGAGCACCCCGAATATCATGAGCACCCATATATCATGAGGTTCAGATTCTTTATTTTGTCACCTTTATTGATGATTATAATGTTACATAGTCCAGGTAGGACTAGGTTAATTTTTGTGACCGGGGGTGGGGAGTGGTGAGACCTGTAGCTGCAGAAGAGCCTGGGAGCCACACTGGGCTCTGCAAGAAAGGGGGGAGATGGGATTCCTCCCCCCAAGTATTGTAGGCTCCCACTTGTTATCTTATAATTTCAAAGTTCTTAAAATATATTAAAGCTGTTAGTTAATTCTTGCTACTTTTTATCTTAATTATGTCTATGAAAAAATAGAGCTTACAAGTTTCCCATATATATGAATATCATTTGGTCTTCAACCAGTACATCCCATATTTGAAGTATAACTTCTCTTGTATGAAGTAGGACATTCTTGCCTTTCTCAAACACTGTGGCACCTGGGCCTCAATACATAGTATCTATTGATATAGGTTACACAGCTTCAAATCTACACAAGGCCATATGACTAGGGATGGACATGAACCGAGATAATGCAGTTTTCCATGAACCAAACCAAAATGGTCCCTTTAAATGGGGTTTGCAGAAAGCTGGAAAAACTGCTGAGTGACAGGGAGCAGCTTACTCCCCACAACTCAGCTGTTTTTGCAGCTTTCACAGGGAATTAAAGGCAGGGGGTTAAAGGGACCCCGAAGTCCCTTTGAACCACTGTTTTCTGCTCCCTGCTTTCCACTCCATCCATAAACCAGCACAAATCACTACATAGTGCTCTAAAAGTTTGTGGAAGTTTGTGATCGTAGACCTGTCACAAACACCTGTTCAGGAACTATGAGGAAGACACGCCAGAGACTCCAGTTTTTGACAGGAGGGGGGATAGAAGGTCCACTAGCCTCAGTGCAGAGCGCCGCATAAGCTTGCTCACCCGCCCACCCAAGAGAGCCAGGGACAAAGAAGGAAGAGGCACAGCAGGGAAATCCTTCTCTCCCTCCCACATCCAGCCTTGTTTTTACTCTTTTTAACCAGGTCAGGGCTTTTGGCAGGGGCAGGGGGGCTTTTGGTGGTGGGTGGGTGCAATTTGGTGCCCTAAGGGTCAGCCCACCCTATGCGAACGCCTAGTTTGCCTAGTGAGTGAGCCATTCCTGGTGGCTGGGAACTGAGAGGATCCATCCTGTGCGCAGGGCCGGCTCACCTGCTAGGTGAACTAGGCATTTGCCTAGAGTGCGAGCTGGCCCTGGGGCACAAAACAGGGCCCAGGCAGTGGTGCCGCTGTGCTCCTCGGCAGGGGCAGTGGCTGAGAGGCCACCCCCCTGGGCTGCTTTCTCCCCCCATCCCGCAAAACAAAATAATGTGCCCGCACAAGAAGCCGGCCCACGATGACGTCCAGCCAGGAACAGCTGCCAATTTCTCCTCCATGGTGTGGTGGACTGTCAGCAGCAGGTCAGTTCTGACCCAGAAGCCCAGCTGATGTCGCCCTCGCTAGCCTGACCACCCGAGCTCCGGACTCCGGGGGGGGCACCCGGTGCCCATCCACCCTGGACAGAGCCGAGGGGCCTGCCTGGTGCATCCCAGAAAGCCAAAGAGACCCAGTCGCCGGCACACCCTCCATGGGAGCAGGCCATGAGGGAGGCCGGGAGCGAATGGGATTCTCTCCCTCCCAACGAAGAGGAGAGGGGGGCAGAGAACTCACAAGCGCTGCAGCCGCCTGGCCCCACATGGCGGTCTCGCCCCACCATCCATGTGGCTGCAGTGCTGCCCGCCCTCACCTGTTTCCTCCTTGGGTGGCTGCATTGCCCTCCCTGCTCTGGCACCTGCAGGGCAGGCGGAATTCCGCCTGGGCAAGCGTGCTCCCTAGTCCACCCTCTGCAGGTTCAGAGACCTGCCAGGAAAAGCTGCCAGTGCCTCCACCCCCCCGCTGGCAAGTTCCCCCGGGGCTCTTCCTCCACGAGTCCACCCGCCCACTGGCAAGGTGGTGCAGGCTTCAGCAGCCCAAGAGAGGGCAGGAGGGAGTGGCCGGTGAGGGTCTCGCCTCTCCTTCAGTGAGGGGGGGCTGGGAGGCTGCCAGGGGTCTCAGGGGGGTGCCCCAATGAGCCCATTAGGAGCCTACGGGCCAAGAGGGAAGCGCACAGGTGGGCCTGGGAGGTTGGCAACCCCATAATTGGGGCACACGCGTGGGGGTGGGGTGCCAGAAGGTAGCCCTGCTTAGGGTGCAAAGAAACCTCGGGCTGGCCCTGCCCATGTGCTGGCTCCCTCCAGACTGAGCCTGAGATCCTGGCCGCCAGCTCTGTGAGCAAGACTGAGGCAACACAGCGAGGCAATGCAGCCAGGGGATTGGCACACCTCCTGAGTGTCATATCAGGGACCCAATTGATTTGGGATTGTGTGGAACGTTCAGGAAAGAGTCACCCCAAAACAGAATTATATATAAGGAGAGATTTGGGGATGTGATATTCATCTATATATAACTTCTAGAATGGGGATAGATTCTAATCCTGATCACTGATGATAAACACTGGGGGGCCTTGCTCTAGTTCTTATCCTATTTCATCTCATAAAGTTGTTCTGAAGGCAAAATAAAATAAAACCAAGGAAGCCACATTGAGCTCCTTGGACAGGATATCAATACTTGAAAAATTCAGATCCAGGCTGATGCTTGCTGTTAAGCCTTCTTCAAATATGGAAAAAGACTTATTGATAAAACTTTAAGTTTGCAATATTTTATTGCAGATACACAAACACCAGTTAAGATTTCCCCTCCGCAATCTGGTTAAGCTTGAAATGCTTGATGTATTTTCTTACAGAAGCATTCAGTGATAAATCCTTGACAGAGGAAGATGCATCTAAGCCTTTGATATAATCTCACCCATGGCCTGTTGCTGGCATCCATGAGTCTCTTGAAAACACAGCTGTGCGATCCAGCAAGGCATAAAAAGTTGGCCATAGCTTCTTGTCCAGAAATGCAGATGCATTTGCATGAATCTTCGTTACTCAGTGTCAGGAATATAAATCATCATTTGTACCAATGTGGGTTACTTATACCAATGGTTGAGAGCAAGACATGAATTTGACAGATGGAACTGCTGGTAGACATTTTTATCAGTTACACCCATGTATGGACTGAAAAATTAGGATGGTGTCACGAAAGTGATTCCCCAGTCTCTGTAAGTGTTTGCATTTATTTTGGAATTGTCATCTTGTAAGTACATTCAGGATTGATATCCATGTCATTGAAGAGCTTTATCTACCAAGCACCTGTATGTAGTGACTTTCCAATGTGATAGCTAGCATCTGGGAACTGTCAAGGTCATTGGTTGACAGTTGGTCATCTACAGCTCAAATGTCAGTTTGACAGCTGAGGATCTAGATCTCATCTTAGATCACCTAGATTAATTGATTGATCATCCTGATTGGCTACTCAGTTAGCAAAGCGACAGCTGGGCTAGCATATAGGGCAAGGGTAAAGAAGTCAGAACATTCCACACAGAAGAATACATATCAGGATGACATCATCATGCTGGTTGATGCAGACTGGTGAAAAGCATGTGAAGCTTCACACTTCAGAACTTCCACTTTCTTGTATCATTGCTGCTGGGAAGACTGCTACCCAAGATGTCCGCTTTGGAGCTGTAAGCTACTCAGTATCTAGAGACTAGTTAGATAGGTTTATTGTTTGGTCTTTGTCCCATTCTACACTCTTTTCCTCTACTTGTATGTTTTTATGATTGTCTGTCTTTTGTAAATAAATTTCTAAATTCTGTTTTTAAACATTGGCGTGAGTCACGAGTCCAGAACCCAGGTTCATTTTATTCCAGTGCTAAATTTAAGCTACCAAAAGGAATATTTATCTTTAAATACATCTCGGCTAGTTAACATTGTTGGGGCACCCCAATGTCGTGACAGATGACTATAAGTATTCATCAGTGAAAAGTATCCCAAAAATACGTATTTTGGGTCTCATTTTAGTATGGTAAAATACTATGCAAGTTAATTGAGGCTTCCAATGCATGTACATTCTGAGTTCAGAAACTTTGATTACATTCAAGCAAGCATTACACATTTTATTGGAGTTCAATCCTCTCCTGTACTCACATGCAAAAGCTTATTATCAGAGCAAGTCTAGAAAGAAAGAAAGAAGCATGTCTCAGAATGGCAAAGAATTCACACAGCTTTAATCCATGAAGCATTATACTTATGAATGTCAAACTTACATGCAAAAACAAATAGTAAAAAACCCCTGTGGCCTTTCACTAAAGTGAACAACAGATAACACTGAATAAATGGAAATGACAGTATAAATGGGACAGAACATTATGAATAGGCAGTTAGATTTTCTATGGCAATCTGAAGCTTCAGTCTCAGAGAAAGAAAGGTGACACATCAGTAAGTGAACACCCTGTCACAGATATGGCCAGAAATATAGGGGAACAGCTGCAGGACTTGACAAAAAAAATAGAAAATGTCTCTGTGCACAGAAACACAGCTACTCTTGCCTCTCTGTGAAGCATGCCAAGAAGGGAGTTCAGAAACCCAGAATAGAATAGCCTTGGAGAGAGACAAGAAATACAGTAGTAAC
Source organism: Gekko gecko (assembly GCA_029375565.1). NCBI lineage: Eukaryota > Metazoa > Chordata > Lepidosauria > Squamata > Gekkonidae > Gekko > Gekko gecko. The sequence goes on from JAPDNY010000006.1 coordinate 146,350,760, forward strand.
ATCATTAAATAGCCTTCTGTAAATTAGAAGTTCTCTAACCCATTATTGATAGATATTGATTATTTATTTATTATTTAATCCATTTGCTTTTCTCTCCAATGGGAACCCAACGCGTTTTACATTGTTTCCTGTCCTCCTTTTTACTGTCACAACTCTGTGAGGTAGGTGCCAGAGTCCTGCAAGCAACCAGTCCCCACAACTTTCTTTCCAAAGGAGTAAAGTTTATTGGAGTCAGTAAAGGCAAGTCATCTGCATATACATTCAGTGTCAGGAATGAAAGTAAGTGTGCATAGCTGAATAATATACAAGATTCAAAGGGGTCAGGGGGATGGACCAGAGCCAATCAGAATAGCTCCAAAAGCCCACCTAAGCTATTGGCTAAGAAATCCCAGATAATAGAGTAACAAGGCACCAAGGTCACAGGTCTAAGCTACAAGAAGATAAGGAGGCAAGGAGAATCGAAACTTAACATTCCAAGTCAGGCAAAGACAGAGACAATGCACCCATAGCCAGCATCCCCCTCCTCAGCCTTGGCAACTGCATAGCTGACAGTAGGTTAGACTGAGAGAGTGTGACAGGCCCAAGGTCACCCAGTGAGCTTCCATGGCACAAGTAAGGATTTGATCCTGAGTCTCTCAGATACTGGTCCAACACTCTTAAATGCTACACCACAGGTACAGAGCATATCTGACAATGGCAGGAATTTCTGACTTCACAGAAGTGAAGATATTGTTCAGAGATGGGTGTGTTGGTTGACAGCTGAAATACATTCATATTCATGAGTATGAGAAACTTGTAATCATTGTTTTTGAATGGATTTTGTTAAAATAACAGTTAAGCAACAGTTAATAGTTTTTTATATATTTTGAGTATAGATAACTTTCTACAGTATTTGAAGTTATAATATAATTAGTTAGCCAAGAATATGCTCCCGTATCAAGTGGGACAGTTATTTAATAACATTTAAAGTTTGGGAGGTTTTGTGTTTTATAATGTAAGCTGCCTCAGGTAGGTTCCCTGGAGAGGCAGTATAGTTACAATATGATTTTTGAATCCAATAAATATGTGAAGTTCATTTGATTGCTTGTTCTCAGAAGGGGCTGATTGCCTGGGACCTGCTTATCTTTGGGGTGGGAAACCTTTATGGACTCATGTAATTGCTCTATTTTAACAATGTATGTAACAATGATGGTGATGTACTGCCTCTTTAAGAGGCTACCTCAGTAGGCCTCAGAGCAAGACAAAGAGTAGGAGGGTCTCAGTGCTTCTCTTCTCTGTTCCCTGCTAGTAGTCTGTAGGAGTACAGGGCCTACTAAGAATCTGCAGAACCAGGCCAGGGTTGAGTTCTAGAAACAGCTTAGTTAAGTATTGTTGTTCGAATAGCCCGGTTACCTGCCCTACAGTTATTGTTAATAAAGAAGCCTTCAGCCAAATGGAACTGGGTGTCTGTTGTTTGCTCCACTACACAAAAGATTAGGGTTGCCAGACACACACTGGTGGGGTTTACCCACTTTTAGGGGGGGTTCAACCTGCTGCCGGCCAACTGGCTGGTGGGGGAACCCCTACCCTCAAACCAAAGAACCTGCAGCCACCCCTCTCCCTTCTCTCTTGAGAGAGGGGAGGGAGAGGGGTGGCTGCGGGCCATGGGCCTGAATTCCAAGTGGCGTTGCCGATTGGAGATTGGGCATGTGGGGCCCACTAGCTGCAAGCACTTAAAGGGACCCCTTGAAATGCTTGCAGCCAGTGGGGAACAGCCCCAAATGCCCAATCTCCAAGCAGCATTGCCACTTGGAGATCGGGCATGTGGAGCTCACTCTTCCCAAACGGGGGGCGTGGGCAGGAGCCTCGCAAGAGGCGTTTTTGCCTCTTGCATGGAAGAAGCACTTGGCCCTCACTCCCCTCACCATTTTAAGGGAAGTTTCCCTTTAAATGGTAGGAAAGAAGTGCGGACATGCAGAGTGATGTCATCACGCTGGAGGTGGCCATGCCCCCTCCTGGAATGCCCCCAATCCCCCTGTTGGGGAGAAAATCAGACCTGGCAACCCCACAAAAGATGGATGGTATTTTCTGTAGATTTTGTCTATGTTAAGAACATAATAGTTAAGTTTTAATAAAAGCTTAAATGGAAGCAGAGATTCTTTAATAGTATTTACTTGTGTACTGTTACAAACCTGAAACATTATTGAAGTGTGCCTCTGGCCAGGAATCTAATAGTGGTCTGGATTTCTTTGGATACATAAATCTAGTGACTGGAGCTATGAACAGATCTTTCTATAAAACTGAAAGGGGCCCTAGGTTTGCAGGAAAATGTGAATTTAAGAAAAAAAATCCACTGGGTGACTTAAAAAATCTGAAAATGATAAAAGAGCATTTGTAGATTTAAGCAATGGATTCCCTCAGTGGCTGTTGCTAGGCACAGCATTTCAAGCTTGGCTCCATCACTAAAAGGCAGGGGGGAGGGGTAAGGCCATTTCCAGCACTATTTTGGCCTTTGAGGGAGAACTCAAAGTTACCATCTCCAGGTTGAGAAATGCCTAGAGATTTTGTGATGAAGTCTGAGAAGTGCAAGATTTGGGGAGGGGAGAGGCCTCAGCATGGTACAATACCAGAGAGTCCACTCTCCAAAGAAGCCATTTTCTCCAGGGGACAGATCTCTTTTGTCTGGAGTTCAGTTGTAATTCTGGGAGATCTCCAGGTGCCATCTGGAGGTTGGAAACCCTAGGCTTAGCAACAACCTCTGCATGACTTGATGCCATCTGACTTGCATGACTCAATAGGCCTGGCTGCTTGCTACTGTTCAACAGCAGCCACCTTTTGAAATCCAGTATGGTGTAGTAGCTAGATCTTCAGATTAGGGTGTGCAAGACCCAGGTTCAGATCCCCATCTTGCTGTGGAAGTTCACTGGATGATTTTGGACCAGTCACATACTTTCAGCCTGACCTACCACACAGGGTTTTTGTGTGGATATAAAAGAGGAATAGAGAATGATGTATGTAAGTTTCTTTGGTCCCCACTGTGGAGAAAGGAAGTAAATAAAAAAAATATAGCTGAAGATGGGAGGCAGATAAAGGATAGGTATGTGAATGTCTGTGAAGGAGAGAACGAGGCAGGGAGAGGATATGGGGACTGCCAAGAGGAGGGAAAGAGGTTATGAAATTCCTAGAACTTTCTTAATATAGTCATTGACCATCATAAATCATATAGTACTTTGGAGGATAGGGACCTGGGGAGAGTGGGGTTTGAGGAGGGGAGGGACCTCAGAGGAGTATAAGACACCACCCTCCAAAGCATCCATCTCCTCCAGGGGAGCTAGGGCTGCCAACCTCCAGGTGGGGGCTGAAGATCACCTAGAAGTACAACTACTTTCTAGATGACAGAGATCAGTTTCCCTGGAGAAAATGGCTGGTTTGGAGGGTGGATTCTATGGCATTGTATCCCACTGAGGTCCCCGTTCTTCCAAGACTCCATTCCCAAATCTCCAGGGATTTCCCAACATCAGCCTGGCAACCCTAAGGGGAACTGATCTCTGTAGCTGGGAGATCTGTTTTGATTCTAGGAGATCTCCAGCACCCACTCAGAGGCTGACAACCCTAGGAGAGAAGGAAGAAAGCAAAGGAGAGAAACCGTGGGGGCTTTCAGGAAAGGGAAGGAGGAAATATTGGAAGAGGGGGAAGTGAGATGCCTCCCGCAAGTCCTAGCAGGCTCCCACTTGTTAAATGATCTGATATAGGAAAACTGACTAGACTCCTAGGGCTTCTTCTTTTTTTATATAACTTTTTTATTGCTTATATAATCTCCATCCTACTACCTAAGGGTAAGGGTACAGGGGAAAACACTACCACTAACTTAAGACAAGAACTTTGTGTTTGGTTACAGATACATAAATCACTCCTGCAGTAGCAATAGAAAATAAGAAAACAGAGAGTTCAAACCTCTGTCAAATAGGGTTTAGTTACGCTAAATTCAAATCTTTTGCAATCCAGAATAAATGTTTATTTCTTGCACTTTTTCTTCTTCACTTTTGATGTCTTGGATGCTGCTGCTGCTTTCTTGGACTCTGAAGTCGAACTGCTAGAGTCACTTGAAGTGTTTCCTGATTCTTCCTCGCTGGGTTCCTCTCTTTCCTCCAAATTTGGATCACCATCTTTATCTGCACTCAATTGTTGTTTCAAAAAGTTTTTGGCCTTTTGGACAGAGTCAATTTTAATTTTCTTATCATTATATTTGAATACAAGCCCTTCTGGAAAGCTCCATCTGTAGGTTATTAATTTGTTTTGTAGGAAAAGGATTAAGCTGTATTGTCGTCTTAATTTCTGGATCTCGAATGGACTGTCTTTTAAAATTTTAATTTCTTCCTCTTTAACTTTAAGTGTTTTTCCTGCTGTAGCTTTTAAAACATTGTCTCTCATTGTTCTCTTAGAGAATTTGATGTAAATTTCACCAGGCAATTTATTTTTTCTTATAAAATCAGGATATGTATGGTATGCCAAGTCCATATCTCTCTGGAGATCCTCTTGTTTAAGGTCTGAGATTGACGCTATCACTCCACTTAACGTTGTTTTTAAATCTTCTCCCTTCTGTTCAGGAACTCCTTGGAAGCCTAGAACATGCATAGATTTTTCCAGTTGAAGTTGAAGTAGTTGATTTTTATTCATTTCTTTCTTTTTTAACTTCTTCCAGTTCTTACTTAATATCAATAGTCCTTGTTTCAATTTTCTTGATCCTTTTGTCTGTCTTGTTGGTTCTTTTTTCCATATGTGCAAGCTGATTTTGGACAGAATCCAGCCTAGTGTTGATAGCTGACATCTGCTCCAGCAGAGGGCGCAATGCTGCTGCAAGCATATTGGGAAAGTCTGCAACCTCTTCCTATACGTGGGTGGGAGTCGTTGGTATAGTACTTCCGGGGGAAGTTTCTTTTCCACCACCATTCTCCTCACTCTCTCAGCCATTTGTTTACAAGGAAGAAAAGTTTTAGTTTTAAAGTAAAGTTTATCTGAATTCAACTTTTCTTGGCTTAAAATGTAACTTTCAAGCTCAAAGAGTCTTGTGCAGTTAGTTCCATTCTTTCTCTCTTTTTTATAATGTTTACAAACCACGCTGTTTCAGGGGGGTGGATCTCCAACCCTTCCCCATCCGCCACTCCTTCTCGGATTGATCTAGTAAACTGAGACTTCTTCACTTATACAGAGGTTTGATTGACTCACTGTTTAGATGAGTTCAATTGTTGCCGGAGTTACTTTCACTTGTTTTCTTGTCCACTCATCCGGAGTTCGGCTCTGGTCACCAGGTTGGCTCTGGTCGCAGTGTCAGGACCTCTTGGGGATGGACAAGCCTCGATCCCTCAGCCGTCACCTCAGGAGAGGCTTATCCCAGCTCCCCAGGCTGAGAATCTCCTACAGAGACTCCAGGGGGGAATCTGGAACCAGCCAAGACCCCTCCTGATTGCCTCAGCTTGACACGTCTCCATCAGGGGGTCGATGAGACACGTCCAAGAGCAAGCTGCCAAAAACTGGAAGTCCTAGATGCCTAGGGCTTCTTAAGTGTATGCCTAAATCAGGTCTGCCCTAAGTCATCCAGAATAATACTAAAGTTAACACTTATTTTCACATTAGATCAGTGAGCTTAGACATATATTTAAGAATTTTGAACTCCCTGATCCAACCCACAACTTTCTACAACAGATTTGCTGAAGGACCATTTAGATTTATTTATTCAGCAAATATTTATACCGCCTCTCCAGGGAATCTGCATGAGGCAGCTTGTATTATAAAACATCCCTCCCCCAAAAAAACATTAGAAGTTATTAAATAAAATCCAGTACTAAAGATTCAGCTGCAATGTAAAAACAGGTCATTGAGCAGCTTAAAATATGACTTTTTCGACTAAAAGCACACTAAAATGTGTTCAAAGAACCATTTAAATTGTGCCTGACATTTTCTATGGTATTTTAAGCTATTCTATGCATGTGTTTTTAAAACTGCTACAACATTTACGATATGTTGAATTAGCTAATTAAATTAAAGCAAAACTGTTGCTTCATACCTTAGGACTATTTCTAAGCAAGGACTGTTTGATTGTACATTGGAAATATATTGACAGGTTGCCATTTTTGTTTCCAAATGTGCAATAAAAAAATGACAGGAAACTTGCAATTCCATGCAAAACATTTGCTAGCCTGTTCACCTGCCCTTCCTCTCACTGGTCATTTGTGGTAACCCGAGATCAAGAAACAAGCATCAACTTTCGTAAGGCTTTGCCTTCAGGTCACCTGGGAGTCATTCGTGTTAGCTCTCTCATGAGCCATAATCATGTTATCTATTTTGGAACTCAGTTTATTATCTATATCTAAAGTGTTCATTTACTGTTTCACTCTTTGTTGTTTTCTAGAATGATTTCAATGTGTTTTCCCCCCTCTTTCTTTTCCTGAAGGGAAAGTTTCATTATAATGTGGGCAATTTTCAGCTGTGTCTTGACAAAATCAAGACAATTGCCCATTTTGTCTTGTAAGCCACCAGTCATTGTGATGACATTCATAAGGGCCACATTAAAGCTATTAACATTAGTGATTACAGCTTCAGGGCAATACTAATGCCTTTTTAAGACTGTTCCAGATTGACCCACAGAGGGCATATTAAGTGGAAAAGAAAATCTTCTTTGCCAGTGTTTATATAAGAAAAAAGTGGCCCATCTGCAGAAGAAAATTAGCTTGCTCTAAGAAAGAGCTCCAAAATATAATAATGGGACATAAATACACACCTTCAGGTAGACTCCTTCCCATTGCCTACACAGTAGATTATTGTTAATTAAACCTCTGCTCACATAAACAGAACAAGAAAGGATGTAAAAGTAATGAGCTGACAACCCGGTGTGTATTATGCTGGGCTTCTAAGAGAATTTAATTTGAAGAAGAATTATGCACAGGCTGAAAGACAGTCCATTAAACCAAGCTAACTGTCTGGAAAGAGATAAAACAAAAAAATGTGTTCCACCTCCTGTGAAATAAATAGTGAGCTGCATGTTTCTGTTACCTTGTGGCTCTCAGAATCTCCAAGCACAATAAAGAGCAGGGCAGCAAGAATCCCAGTTCTTCATTATAATTAGCAAGGAGGGAAGGCTTGAGAAAAACAGGTGAAACAGAGTGGGTGAAAGGCCATGCTCATACAGGGTATCATGAACATGGCAGATAAGGGTCCTACTGGCACCTCATAGGTGCTTAGATGCTATGGTAATAATAATGCATCCATAATATGTAACTGCATTAATGTTCAGTTTTGTAAATGAAATTACTTCCTTCAATCTTTTGTTTAATGGTTAGGGAAGCAAGATTATGTCCCTTTCTTTTTCTATCTTTTTAGCATCTGACAATTGTGTGTGTGTGCACGCACGCGCATGCGCACACAAGGTTAAGTTGATTAATTTAATCCTATTCTCTTTGGCAGATTTTCCTCCACTCCCCTTTATAGTATTTTGTATCATTCTTACTCTAGATGCCATTTTACACTGTTTATACATTACATGTCATTTTTATACAACTGAATTTTGCTGTCATATTTTTATTCAGCCCTTTCTTCAAGGAGCTCAGAGTGGCTCATATGGTTCTTGCTTCTCTGCTATTTATTTAACAAATTTCTAGGCTTATTTATTTAACAAATTTCAGAGAACCTGCTCAAGGTAGCTTACAAAGTAAAATATAATATAAAAAATTGACAACAATGAAAACTACTAAAAGCCCAGCATTGAAAATCCAGTGTTAAAAACGCAGTCAGAGCATAAAACAGTACAAAACCAATCTCATAAAAGCAATTCTCAGTCTAAAGACAAACTATAAAAACCATGCTAAAGATCAATTCCTGAATACAAATCCTGAGTAGAAAGAAATATGGCCTGGCACAAATTAAAGAATAAAGTAGGCACCGGCAAGCCTTAGTAGGAAGGGAATTCTACCACTGAAAAAGCCCTGTCTCTGGTTGTCACCTGCTTCACCTAGCTCATGTCCTCATGGTGCACCATGGATAATACAAAAAAGCTAGAACTTCTGGCTGCCAGATGATCATAGGATCTCCTGGCTACACTACACACAAGGAAACAACCAATCAATCAAACAGTCCTTCTCAGGGCTACTTGACTAGGGGTACAAAAGACTGCAGCTGAATCTGCCAAATAAATATTGAGGGTTTAAGCAAGTTTAAATGCCAACACTTGTCACAAATGTTACTGACCAATAAAATAGATTTGGCTCTTGTTCAAGAAACTCATCTTGATAATGAAAATCATGCACGCCACAGAGCAAAAATTGTGGGATATGATATTATTGGCATTACATACCATATCTACAGCATAGTGACTTATGCCCAAAGCAACACTGAAAATGTGAAGCTGGTATTGATCAACGTCCACAATGATATCCACACAAGCATAATAAAAGTTGGGGAAGTACATGTTGTCAGTGTTTACAAACCGTCTGCAGTTTCATGTCCAGCACATGTTCTATCAACCTACCCTCATCCTTCTGTATATGCTGGTGACTTTAACAGCCACCATGGAAATTGAAGATATGCAGTTAATGATAAGAACGGTGAGGCACTTGTCGACTAGGCTGAAGAATATAGTTTGCATCTCATTTTTGATGCTGAAGACAGAGGCATCTTCAGATTAGCAGCATGGAATAGAGAGACCAACCCTGATTTAACATTAGTTTCATCTGACTGCAAAAGTCAGCCCTTGCCTATATCCAGGCATGTTCTTGAGGCTTTCCTAACAGTCAGCATAGACCTGTAATCCTAGGAATCAAAATACCATTTATCAGGTCTTTTCCAAGATCATAACGGAACTTTAAGAGGGTGAATTGAAAGGTTTCAGTGAAGATCTGGACAGATGTCGGAGTGCTCCCTCCAACACATAATAACTACCGCCGATTCATTGGAACTATTATATCTACGACCAAAAGGCACATTCCTAGAAGATATCAGAAAGAATATATTCCAGGCTAGAGAGATAAGAACTTGACGCAGCACACAGAAAAAATGGACTGAAGTAACTGCAAATTTGGATTTCAAGCCTTTCAATAGGAAATCCTGGAGCCTGTTGAAAAAACTAGGTGCAAGCCCACCTGTGCTCCAAGGAAATCCAGAGGTAACATCAAACCAGCTAGCTGCCCAACTGGTATCCCTATACAGAGCTCTGAAGGACTGAAATTTTACAATCAGCATTTTTAAAAACTCCGGATTTTGAAACACACCTGCCCTGCAGTCTGTGAGCTGTCAGGGAATCAGTGCTGATTAGATTTCCAAGGCACTGAAGGACATCAAGAGCGGAAAGGCAACAGGATTTGACTGCATTCATAATGAGTTCCTGATCAACAGTGGCATGTTCACCAAGAAGTGGCTTGCAAAGTTTCTCACTGACATCATGAGAACAGGAAGACTCCCAGGGGAATTTAAGAAAGCAATGGTAGTTGCTATTCTGAAACCTGGAAAAACAAAAGTTACAGACCTATTTCCCTTCTGAGGTCCTGTTATAAACTCCTCAGGAGGCTAAACCTGAACAGAATCAGTGACAGAATTAACAAACATGTCCCTATGGAGCAAGCAGGATTTAGACCCCTTTGTAGTCATGAAGACCAGGTTCTCAGCTTAACAACTTTAACTGAGGCAGGATATTTGAAGTGTCTTAAGAGATCAGCAGTTTTCGTCAATCTGACTGCCGCTTATGATATAGTCTGGAGGGATGGTCTGCTGTACAAGTTTTTACAAATTTTCCTCTGGGGAACATTATTTCAACTCCTAAATAACATGCTGAATGATAGAACTTTCCACGTAACTATGGGCCAGTAAATCAACAAGCAAAAGAAATTGAATAATGGCCTGCCCTAGGACTCAGTCCTCACTCCAATTCTTTTTAATACATCTCTGACATTCCTGAGATGATGGCTTGGTGATTTCAGTAAGGCACAAATCAATTGAAAAGACTGAGGAAATACTGACTAGGGACCTTGACATTTTGGTTGACTACTACAGTAAATGGTGGCTTATTCCAAGTCCAGGGAAAACAGAATGCTCCTGTTTCCATCTCAATAACAATCTTGCCAATCATGAACTGAATGGCTACCATAATGGCACCCAGCTTACACACAACCATACTCCTAAGTAACTTGGCATTACTCTGGACAGGATCTTGAGGTATAAACACCATCTTACCAATGTAGCAGTGAAAATACACATGCAAAACAACATTCTCCAAAAATTATGTGGTACAACTTGGGGTGTGTCTGCTACAATACGTAGATGCTCAGCTTTGGGGTTGGTGTCTAGTACTGCAGAATATCATGCTTCAGTGTGGCTCAACAGCCCGCACATCCACAAACTTGATTTTGAACTCAATGCAACAATGAGAATCAACAGCAGATGTATTAAACTCACTCCAACCTATTGGCTACCCACGTTGTGCCACATTGTTCCCCCGCATCTCCAAAGAAAAGATGCTCTTCTTTGTGAATATAGAAACATCCTTGAAAACAGAGTTGCACATCCATAAAGACATGGCTGACGCGGGCCTATCCAGGCTAAGATCCCGACACCCAGCAATAAGATCTGCACAAATCCTGCAATTACAAAGTTTCAATCTAGGGAATGAATGGTTGTGAACCTGATAAATATCAACAAGAGACACAAAGGATTCGATCTGCCACGTAAGGTGTGGAAGATGGCTAACAGAATATGAACAGGCTTTGGCAGTTGTGCAGACATTTGTTTAAATGGGTCAAAATACCAGGACCTAAATGCAATTGTGGTGCAGCCCACCGAACTATTTTCAATCTGTCACAGGAATGTGAGCATTGTACCTTCCACTGAGATGCTAGAGAGTGGACTGGAAATTTCATAGAATCATAGAATCATAGAATGTTAGAGTTGGAAGGGACCTTGCAGGCCATCTAGTCCAACCCCCTGCACTCTGCAGGAACACAGCTGAAACCCCTACATACCTACAACATACCCAAAAGATGGTTGTCCAGTCTCCTCTTGAAAATGTCCAGCGAAGGAGCATCCACCACCTCCCGAGGCAGTCTGTTCCACTGCTCAACCACTCTTACAGTCAGGAAGTTTCTCCTGATATTAAGCTGGTAACGACTCCCTTGTAATTTCCACCCATTAGATCTAGTCTTGCAATCCAGAGCAAGAGAGAATAGATCCACTCCATCTTCTACATGACAGCCCTTCAAATACTTGAAGACTGCAATCATGTCCCCTCTAAACCTTCTCTTTCCCAGGCTAAACCTACCCAACTCCCTCAGCCTTTCCTCATAAGACTTGGACTCCAACCCCTTCACCATCCTGGTCGCCCTCCTCTGGACCCGCTCGAGTTCGTCAACATCCTTCTGAAAATGTGGTGCCCAAAACTGGACACAGTACTCCAGGTGGGGCCTGACCATAGCAGAATACAGCGGAACTACCACCTCCCGTGATCTGGACACAATGCTTCTGCTAATGCATCCTAAGATTGCATTAGCTTTCTCCACACTGCAGGCTCATGTTTAGCTTGTGATCAACGATAACACCTAGATCCCTTTCACATGTGCTGCTGTCAAGCCAAGTCCCTCCCATTCTATATCTGTGCCTTTGATTTTTTGTACCTAAGTGTAGGACTTTGTACTTATCTCTATTGAAATTCATTTTATTTGTCTCAGCCCTCTGTTCCAGCCTATCAAGATCCTTCTGAATCCTGACTCTGTCTTTTTCAGAATTAGCAATCCCACCCAGCTTCGTGTCATCTGCAAATTTGATAAGCATCCCCTCTATGTCTTCATCCAGGTCATTTATAAAAACATTGAATAACACCGGGCCTAGGACTGAGCCCTGTGGTACTCCACTCGAGACTTCCCTCCACGTAGACGCAGAGCCATTTACGAGCACTCGTTGGGTACGATTTTTCAACCAACCATGAATCCACCCAACGGTTGCGCCATCCAGCCCACACTTAACCAACTTATCCTCAAGGATATCATGAGAAACTTTGTCAAATGCTTTACTGAAATCTAGATACACTATATCCACGGCATTGCCAGAGTCAACCATTTTAGTAACTCTGTCAAAAAAGGAGATAAGGTTAGTCTGGCATGACTTATTCTTCATAAACCCATGCTGGCTATTACCAATTAACTCATTTTGTTCAAGGTGTTCACAGACAGAGTGTTTAATAATCTGCTCCAGAATTTTCTCAGGTATTGATGTCAAACTGACAGGCCTGTAATTTCCTGGGTCCGTCTTTTTCCCTTTCTTGAAGATTGGGACAACATTCGCTCTTCTCCAGTCTTCCGGCACAACACCCGTACTCCAGGACCTCTCAAAGATTATAGCCAGAGGCTCTGAAATAACATCTGCAATTTCTTTTAGCACCCTCGGATGCAAGCCATCCAACCCTGGAGATTTGAAAGTATTTAAGGCAGCTAGGTGTTCTCTAACCATTTCCTTACTTATTCTGAACTGGCAGTTGCCCTTTCCTTCATATGCCCTGCATTCTTCAGTTTGTATACAGCTCACTTTACGGTTAAAGACCGACACAAAGTGAGAGTTGAGTAATTCCGCTTTGTCTTCATCCCTTGTTAAGGCTTGATCATCTTCCCCTAGCAATGAGCTTACTCCATCCCTGTTCCTCTTTTTGCTCCAAACATAGGCATAGAAATTTTTCTTGTTATTTTTTGCATCCCTTGCAAGCCTCAGCTCCATCTGTGCTTTAGCCTTTCTGACACCATTCCTACAGATTTGTGCTCGTGTCTTGTATTCACCCTCAGTAATCTGACCCTGCTTCCATTTCCTGTACATTTCCCTTTTTAGTTTCAGCTCCTCAGAGAGTTCCTTGTTCAGCCATCTTGGCTTCATTACCCGTCTCCCACCTTTCTTTCTTACTGGAACAGTTTGAGATTGTGCCTTAAGCACTTCATTTTTCAGCATCACCATCCCATCCTTCCTGTGCAGATTTTCCCTTCAGCATTTCCAGCCATGGGATCCTACCTATTAGATCTCTGAGTTTATTGAAATCAGCTTTCCTGAAGTCCAGGATATGAGTTCTGCTACGTCCTGGTTTCACAGTCTTCTATGTCAAATTCCAAGCTGACATGGTCACTATTCCCCAAGGAACCCACCACCTTCACTTCATCAACCAGTTCTTCCCTGTTAGTCAGAATTAAATCTAGGATAGCAGATCCTCTGGTTCCCACTTCCACCTTCTGAGAGATGAAGTTATCCTCAAGACTATTCAAGAATCTGCGGGATGTCCCATGTCTAGCAGAGTTAGATTCCCAGCAAATATCTGGATAGTTAAAATCTCCCATAACCACTACATCCTGTCTCTGTGAAAGTTTAGCAAGCTGCTGTACAAATGCATAATCCTGTTCCTCCGGTTGATTTGGAGGTCTGTAGTATACCCCCACAACAATATCCCCTTCTTTCCCCCCTCTATTCTTACCCACACACTTTCAACAGGGCAACTCTCAAAATCCTGAATTTCAGTGCAAGCATATTCATTCTTGACATATAGTGCCACCCCACCCCCTTTCTTGTTTATTCTGTTCTGTTTGAACAAGGTATATCCTTCAATCACTGTGCTCCATATATGAGAGTCATCCCACCAAGTCTCAGTGACACCTATCAGATCATACCTATTTTCCAATATTTGGAGTTCAAGTTCCTCCTGTTTATTTCCCATTCTCTGTGCATTAGTATAAAGACACCTCAGATTACAGACATCCCTTCCTACCGTAGGTCCCTTCAAATTTACCTGAAGATTACTAAACTCACCTCTCTCTCGTTCATTTATTCTCTGGTCATTCCCCTTCCTGAACTTAGTGTTGAGGAAGCCACTTTTTCTTCCCACCCCCGATGTCTTTAGTTTAAAGCCCTCCTGATCAGGTTCACAAGTCTTCCAGCGAAGACATTCCTCCCATTCTTTGTCAGGTGCACCCCATCCATCACCAACAGTCCTTCGTGTCGGAAGTACATACCATGGTCCAGGAAGCCGAAGCCCTCTCGACGGCACAATCTACATAACCAGCCATTCACTTCCAGTATCCTGTTCTTCCTTCCAGCTCCATGGCCCTCAACAGGTAAAATGGAGGAGAACGCCACCTGAGCCCCCAGATCTTTCACCTTCTTGCCCAGAGCCTCATAGTCTTTGGAGATCCATTCAAGGTTTCTTCGGACCATATCGTTTGTTCCCACGTGGATCAGAAGGAGTGGGTAGGGATCAGAGGTCTTGATCAGTCTTGGAATTCTCTCCGTCACATCTCGGATGGATGCTCCAGGAAGGCAACAAACCTCTCGAGATTCCTTGTCCGGTCTGCAGACTCCTTCTTCCATCCCTCTCAGTAGGGAGTCATCAACCACCACTACTCATCTCTTCCTCTGTGGGGTGGTTTGGTTCCCTCTCTACCTATGTGCTTGTGTGCCAGTCACGTCCATTCGATCATGAAGTGTGCCATTTCGGTCTTCCATCAACAGAAGTGGCTGGTATCGATTTTGCTGCTCCACTGGCTGTGATTGTTTTCTGAGTATCTTACTCCTCAAAGTTACTTTCTTCCACTCACCCATGTGGTCCTTGTTACTTCCTTCCTCTTGCTGTTCTTTCAGGGGCTCTTCTTCTGTCATGTCTGAAAAGCTTTCCACCTCCTTGGTGTTCTTCAGTGCACAGATTTGTGCCTCAAGTTCTCCCACCTTCTCCTCAAGCATTTTTACAAGCTTGCACTTGCAGCATGTATAATTCATTTCTTGGCGTGGCAGAAAAATAATCATGGCACAGCCCAGGCAGGTCACTGGAGTAGATCCCTCGCTATCCATTATCCCAGGAGCTATGCTTTCTTCTACAGCTTCAGGAACTTCCCTCAAACTCTGATGTAAACTCTTCTTTTTGTGACGTACCCTGAAAACTTTGAGACTGACGAAATGTCTATCTCACCAGAACATCTACCTCCTGAACTCAGAAGCAGCGCTTTACTCAAGCACTTACAAGGCCTCCAAGTACGACCCACAGGCTGTGACCCACAGGCTAAGAGCCTATTTAGATATTAGTATTTAGATATTAGTATTTATGGGGATTGCCCAATTGGTCTGCTTATACATCTGATTAACTTTGTTGTATATTTTATATTATTATACGCCTCATGTGTGTATCTCTGCCGTATAATAAATAAACAACGCATCTTACCTCTGAAGGTAAAAGCCCAGAAAGTCCATCTTGTAAGGAAGGTCTTAATTGATGGGCTGGACTGTATGAGAACAGTTGGGCCCTTTAAGTACCTGGCCCAACGCAATTTAGATAAAGGTAAGACAAAGGCAAGAACCAGCATGTACTGGCTCAGCTGGTTACCATGGTTGCCACACACTGAAAACTGGAGATGCAGTCTGGAATCAAGTCAAATAAGAGAGCCAAGGATCAGAGAGCTGAGAAATCAGTCCAAAGTTGCAGGAGCAAGGAGTGGTTGCTACAAGCCAGGAATGGATCTGAGCTTGCACGGTTGCTACCATGCTGAGGCAGGTGCATGAGGTGTTTGTGAACGAGTCCTCCATTCCCTGGGAGTCAATCTGCCAAGATTCACAGCTCCTCATGTTGCTTTTGCAAGAGCTGCAGCCTGGCACTCTTCCTTCACTCTTGCATATTCCGCCTCTCACGTGTCCTGCATCTGGGGCACTCAGGAGAACTAGGTGGGGATTCTGGCCTCGGAGTGTCTTTAACTGGGGGTGCTGGGCCAGGCTCTGAATCAGTATCTCCTTCTGGCTGCACCTTCTGTGCAGCTGCTGGGGCCTCTTCTCCTTCAGGTACAGTTAAGGGTTCTCTTCTGGGCTGACTCCAGAGGAGGCTGGGTTGCTCCCTGCCTCTTCCTCATTTGAGGAGTAGTCAACCTCAGCAGAGCCAGTACCCACGACACAGCAATTTAAACTGAACCAGCACTTTATCCTCAAATCAACCATGTAGATTAGGCTGAGAAATAGTGAATGTCCTAAGATTAGGAGGCTTGGGGGGCAGAGTCCCAGGAGAAATAGTAAAGGAAAAATAAGACCTTGGATACTTTCTGGAACTTCTAACCATAGAGTTCCTGGTGATTCCTAGAGCAACTCTGATAATTTCTGGGTAACTCTAGGAATCACCAGAAACCATATGGACAAAACTTCCTGTAGGCACACAAACCTTATTTTTCTTTTATTTTTTCTCCGTAGGACAATTGTGCCCCCCCTTTGGCCCTAGTTTCCATTCACCAATCAGCTGAGCATCGGTGTGCAAGGCCACAAGCAGCTGGAGGTCTCCCATCATAAGTGTGCAAATGGGATCCTACCTAAGATCATTCTTTGTGACTAAATGGGGATTTGAATCCAGGTCTTCCTGGATAGGCATGCTATCTATTACACAAATATGAGTGAAGAAAAATGACTAGAATGAAGAAACCGTAAAAGAATCTTGCAATTTTAAATTGAAATTGTTATGAAATTCAGTACAATCCCTGTTCATGGCGGGGAACTTCTTTGTATTGTTTTGTTTCTGGAATTGAACTCTAGGGGTTCAGTCAATTCCAATTGCCAATGGTATAGCACTCCTAGCTTAGAATGGATAAACCTAATTGGTTCATGGATGGAAAGCCTCTGGGCTATATAGGTTATTCTGAACTCTTCAAATCAGCATCAAGTTTTTCTAAACTTTGGGTTGGGTCCTTTTCACTGTGAGAATCTTCCTACAATGGAAGGAACACTCTCATTTAGTGAAAGAGAGTATGTCAATCTTAACCAGTGTTGGTGTAAAACGTAATCAACAGTTCAGTCCTTCTATTCCCATTGACTTCAACAGAGGAAGGTAACTCTGCTTAGGATTCACTGTATGCATTTTTTACTTTTTAATTTATTTTACAAAATTTATATTCAGCCTTTCTGTCTTCACAAGGGCCACCAAAGCAACTAACAAATTAAAACCTATATGATAAAATCACTTTTTAAAACCATTAAAATCAAGCCCCCCCACAAAACACACATCATTAAAACAATTAAAGCTAAAATGGGGCTTCTGGCTGGAGTAAAATGGCGAATTGAAGCACCTTGCGAATGTGCAGGGTGGACGGTGGCTCCTTCCGACAGTTTGGGCATTATATATTGCCCAACGGAGCATCTCCCAGGCAGGGGGCTGGCAAGCAAGCAACAAGGTCCAAGTGAGAGTTGAGATTGGCATGCACGAGTCTCGGAGGAGGCTTGTTTACGCTTTGATCCCCTCTCCTGAAGCGGGTATTTGCAAGACAGCACTAAAGGAGCCAACCGAGCTGAGGAATCAGCATAAATCCGTCATTTCCCAACTTCTTAAGAGAGAAGATCAATTGGAATGCAAAAAGAAGCAATGCGAAACCCCAAGATAAAAATGCAAGGTAACAGAAGTATTTTGCTTACCGGAATGAAGTTCTAGTGAAAATTGAAGCAGACGGCTAAGCGTATAAGACTTAAAAAAAAAATAATCTGAGCATCGTGGATTTAAAAAGAGCTCATCAAAGTGCTAAATTAGTGAAAAATTGACTTTGTTTAACATTCCTGTGGTTGTGAAAAGATAGAGAGTGGAGTCAGAGACCGAAACTGACAGGAAAGATCGCGAGACTGGGAAAGAAAGGTGTTGCAGGCAATTGTTTCCAGCTGGAACTGTGACTAGGGAATCAAGAAAGAAGGCTAGAGCAGACCCTGGAGGACCAGAAGACTGGCGGAGTGGAAAGTTTCCTGGAGGACAGTTTATAAGGAGGGGCAGGAAGCTTAAAAAGAGCCTAATCTAGCCAGAAAATCAGAGAAATCACGCCCACTATTTTGAGGAGGACTAAACTTTAAAATCTAATTTTAAGACTGAAATAGACTTTAAGGGTGTGACAAAAGGTGGCGATTAGAATAAATACATACAGGACAGTTGGAATATATAGAAGAGAAGAACCTGGAGCAACTTTAAAAATTTCAAAATGGACCCAAAACAAAGACAAAGGGCAGCTTCTGCAGTGAATCCGAGTATGGCAGTGAAAGAAAAGAGAGAATGGCAAGCTGCAATTGATGCAATGGAAAAGAGAATGATGGAGGCAATTCAAGGACTGGTAAAACAGATAGAGCAACAGCTGGAGAAACAAATGGAAGAACAGTTGGAGCAGCTGGAGGATGTACAAGAGAAGAATGTGGCGGCAATGAAGGAATTGGTTATAGCAGAGGTGGCAGAAATTAAAAAAAAAGTGGCAGACATGAATAATCAAAAATCACAAGCTATAGAGCTCCATATAGCTATGGAGCAAAAATCACAAGCTATAGATAAAAAAATGGAAACAACATTACAAGACAATCGGAGACTGGAGTCAATGATGGAATACAGAGCGACGTTAAACCATCTGAGGCTAAGAGGGATTGAGGAAACGACGGACGAAGACATACGTTCGGTGGTAATGTCAGCATTGACAGAGTATTTGGGAGAAGATCAAGGAGAGCTGGATTCTGATTTTGATTTAATTTATAGAGTGAACTCAGCATACGCTCAAAGAAAGAAACTACCAAGAAACGTGATTGTACAACTGGTAACAAGGAAGATGAAAGAGGATATTTTTAAGAAACAGTTTACACAACCTTTGGAGATTGATGGCAAAAAGATAATAATAATGAGAGAACTCCCAAGAATGATTCTACAAGATAGAAAGAAATACAAGAAGTTGGTTGACAAGTTGAAGCAGCTTAACATCAGATTCAGATGGGAAATACCACAAGGTCTGTCTTTTACCTATCATACATTAAGATATACGATTAAGACACTAGAAGAAATGCATAGGTTCAAGGCAGATAATTTAGAAGATTTTGGAGATATATAAGACAAGATACGATGGATTACAAATTTTTATCATGGAATGTAAATGAACTTAATTCACCCAAATAAGCCAGGAAAGTATTTGGCATGGCAACTAAAAAATTGAAGAGAAAAAAGGTTAATAAGCAAAATAATTGAAGAAACAAAGAGATAGTGGATATGAATGGCTTAAAAAGAATTTTTTTAAGTACTATGCAAAATTATTTCAGAAAAAGAAGATAGACCTGGAAAAAATTAAAGAATATTTGGACAAAGTAGAAATTCCAAAGATAGAAGCAAAGATTAAGGATATGCTGAATGGTCCAATTCAAAAAGAAGAAATCTATAATGTGATAGACGATGCAAAGTTGGGGAAAGCTCCAGGTCCAGATGGATTTACTGCAAATTTTTATAAAAAGTTAAAGGAGGAACTGACCCCAATTTTGGAACTGTTATCAAATGACATACGGGAGACTAAATTAATACCAGAGACGTGGAAAGAAGCCAATATATCACTCATATCAAAAGAAGGACAAGATGTAACAGACGTAAAAAATTACAGACCAATTTCTCTTCTTAATAATGATTATAAATTGTTTGCCAAAATAATTTCAGAAAGACTGAAGAATTATTTGAAAGATGTTATAACAGAAGAACAAGCCAGTTTTTTACCGAACAGACAAATTAGAGACAATCTAAGAATGGTGATAGATGCAATTGAATATTATGATAAACATCCAGAAAAAGAGGTTGCTTTTCTATTTGTAGATGCTGAGAAAGCCTTTAACAATTTAAACTGGGACTTTCTGTTTCAAGTGATTGAGAAAATGGACATTGGATAATCCTTTTTAATGTCCAACCCTTTTTAAACGTAATTAGGGCAATATATTCAGAACAGAAAGCATCGTTGAATGTAAATAAAGAGATGACAGAGCCATTTTAAAGTTCAAAAAGGCACCAGACAAGGTTGTCCGCTATCCCCTTTATTGTTTATTTGGATTTTGGAAGTATTGTTGGGGAAGATAAGAGAAGAAAAGGACATAAAGGGAATTATGATTGGAAGCTTCACGTACAAATATAGGGCATTTGCGGACGATGTAATGTTTTTAGTCAAAGAGCCAGTAAATAATTTACCGTTGTTGTTAGAAAGGATTAAGGAATTTGGAGACCTGGCTGGGTTTTATGTGAATAAGAATAAAACAAAGGTGTTATGTAAGAACATGACGAAAGAAAAGCAATTGGAGCTGCAAGAAAAAATACAATGTGAAGTGGTTAAAAAAACAAAATATTTAGGAATTGAGTTGACAATGAAAAACATAGATCTTTTTAAGAACAATTATGAAAAGATATGGAGTAAAATTCAACAGGATATAAAAAAATGGGACACTTTGAACTTGTCATTATTGGGAAGAATCTTGGTAGTTAAGATGAATATTTTACCTCGTTTGATGTTTTTATTTCAGAATATTCCGATAGTAAAAGAATGTAAGGTGTTGAATTTATGGCAGAAAGAAATATTAAAATTTGTGTGGTCGGGAATGAAACCGAGGATTAAAATGAAGACTCTATGTGATGCAAAGGAAAGAGGAGGATTTCAATTACCTAATTTCAGATTGTATCATGATGCGGTGTGCCTATCATGGTTAGAACAACGGATTAATTTGGACAATAGAAAGTTGTTGGCGTTGGAAGGACATGATCGTAAATTTGGATGGCATGCCTATTTATGGTATGAAAAATCTAAAATGGATAATTTTTTCAAACACCACTTTATAAGAAGATCACTGTTTGTGACTTGGAGAAGGTATAAAAGATTTTTTTCCGAAGCAAGACCATTATGGATAGTACCGGCAGAAGTAATTAAACCACTTTCAAGGCATAAAGGTGAAGATTGGTTGCCTTACAGAGATATCTTGAAGGTAGAGGGGAGTAGTTTTGTGATGCTAGAGAAGAATTGGATTTTGAATATGATTGGTTAAATTATAGACAGATTTATGACTTATTTAAGACTGATAAAAGAGGTATGGTTTTAGAAAGGAGAATAATGAAATTGAAGTTGTATGGGTAGAGAAAGGGAAAAAAGTGATTTCAAAAATTTAAGGTTTTGTTAAAATGGTATACAGAGGATGAAATTGTAAAAGAACAAATGGTAAAATGGGCTATAAATGTAAATAGGGAAATAAATATGTCATCGTGGGAATGTTTGTGGGAAAAGTCAATGAAAATTTCAACATGTGTTAATGTGAAAGAAAATTGTTATAAAATGATGTATAGATGGTATATGACGCAAAAAAATGGCTAATATGAGTGAGAATCTATCTAACAAATGTTGGAAGTGTAAAAAAAAGGAAGGTTCATTTTATCATATGTGGTGGACTTGTGATAAAGCAGTAGCTTATTGGACAGAGATCCATAATGAAATACAGAAAATCCTGAAATGTACTTTGAAAAAAGAACCAGAAATATTACTTTTAGGTCTTAAAATGGAAGAAGTGAACGTGACAAAGAGAACATTGTTATGGTATTTGATTACAACAGCAAGAATGACCTATGCTCAATTTTGGAAGCAAGAAAAAGTGCCGGAAAAATGGGACAGGATAAAGAGGATGCTTTTTATGGCAGAAATGGACAAACTGACAAACTTAATGAGAAAGAAGATGAAGAATTTTTTGCAGAATGGAAGGATTTTAAAGACTATGTTGAAACAAACTGGGATGTAAAAAATAATTTACTCTGCTTTGACAACTATTGAGAATAGAATATAGAAAATATTGATTGAACAGTAGTTACCTAAGAGTGAGACAGTGAAAATGAATATGTTAGAAATGAAGAATTGAAAAACTGAGAAGTTTTATTGTAATTGAAAATTGAATTAATATTGTAACAGGGGTGGGAGCATTGCTGGAAGCCATGGGGGGGATGGAGGGGATATTAGAAAAGGATGTATTTAAAAGTATCTTGAAATGTGGAACGTGTTATTATATCCTATTAATATTTTTTTCAAAAATAAAAGAGCTAAAATACAAAGACAAAAAAGAGCAATTTAAACATTTGTTAAGTAGCTTAACATCATTCCATCTGTCCTAGTCCTCACATCCCCCCACAAAAGTTTTGTTTGCAGTTGAACCATTACTGCAAGTTAAAAGTAACAAAGATCAGAAAGCATGTGCATATGCATAAGACTTCTCTGTTTTTACATATGACATGCAAAGATGCTTTATACCAAGTAAGTTAATTGCCCCATATCCATATCATTTATTGCTGATCCATAATAGATCTCAAGGTCTCCAGCAGAGAAAGGTCTCTCCCGTTGTTAACTATCTGAGACCCTTCTAACTGTGATGCCAGAGATCAAACTTCTGCATTGCTCTGCCATTGAAATATGGTCTCTATGAAACTGGCACACATGAGTGGGGAAAAGGTAATGGGTACTGTCCCTTCAGACTGTTGCTATTGTCCTGCCAGTCATGGCATTTTGTTTGCATGAACAACCATTAAACCAGGATAAATGATAGGTGTTTTCTTTCAAGTACATTGTATGAAATTGCTGGAGTTTTATGCTCTCATTTATGGAGAATAAATTAACAGTGAAAAAGAATGATTCACATTTGTCTAATTTCTGTTGGTAGTGTGGTCCTGTCTGCTTGAATAAAAATCTGGGGACATGGCATCCTGACATTATATGGATTGGAGAGTAATTTGTGAACATGCAGGCATTTTGTCTGCCACTTGATACATTCTAGTCGCCTTTGTTATCCATTCATTTGGGTGCCCAGGAATGCTTGCTATTCCAAAGGCATTAACTCCCCTTCTTTCAGAATATGATGAATTCTAGCAGAAACCATTTGTTTTGTTAACCAGCAATAATCCCTTCCCATTCTTCAGCAGCAGAGGCCCTTACAATAAATACAGAGAAATCAAAATGGTCAAGCTCTTAGAATTGTAGAAATTGTAGGCGCCTCAAAGCAATGTCTATGTATTCCCTTCCTTCTCTCACTTGACAGGTTGAGAAAGGAGCAATTACAAGGTACTTAGTGCCTGAAGAATGCAGACAGCATTGTATGGTATACACCACTGTATGACAACAGACCTTTCAACTGACAGGCGAATTCTGACAGGGGCTCCCATACACTTTATTCTCTGTGCCACTTTGGCAGATTGTCACAGAAGGACCTAGTGTCTGCTGCGCTTACATTTCACTTCAGCCCTGGTAGTCAGAACTAGAGATGTGCATAAGGTCAAATCTGTTGGGTTTTGCCACTCCCAGAGTGGCACTGGTTCTGCTGGGCACATTGCACTGGTTCTGCTGCTTGCCTTGCAAACATGCCCCCTATCCACACCTCACTTTCTACTGCAGAGACTCTCTGGGAGAATCTGCTGGATTGTTGTATGCCTGCCTTGCTTTTTTTGCCACCATTGGAAACAATGGAGGATGGGGGCGCCCTATTTGGGAGCCCATAGAATTGGACCTCCTGGTCCAATCTTTTTGAAACTTGGGGGTTCTTTTGGAGATAGGCCCCAGCAGCTACACCACAAATTTGGTGCCTCTACCTCAAACCCCCGCCCCCAGCCCACTGAATATACCCGAAGAGATTTGTCATTGACTATAGAGGCCCTATAGAGTTTAATGGAGCTGAAAAATTTGGGATTCCTGAATTTTACCCAAATATCAAATTTTTAAGGGTCCAAAAACCTTGAATCTAACAAATACATTTTTTTACCTTTTACATCCCTAGTCAGAGTCACCACTAATAGGGTTTCCAGACTGGGGGATCTCCTGCTCTGAAGCCTCTCCCTGGCAACAATCAGTGGTTTGGTGGAGTGACTTACCTATTGGATATTGTAACTTTGCATGCAAGAGGAGCTGGGAGGAAAAGGGTTAAGATAATTCTATCACTCATGCATACCTGGCAGTTGGCCCCCACCCTCATTTGAGCCTCTTTAGCCCTTGCTTGCCTTCTGTTTCACCTTATATAGGACCTCTCTTCTTTTCTCTCTTAGTGGATTTGGAGCTGTAGCAAGTTAACTTTCTTTGAAGTTAATCTATTTGCAATGATTTAAATCTACTTACATGAATATGTCATTTAAGATGTGCTTCTATTTTTGTAAGTAAAATTTCTTTTTTCTTGTTATCATTGGAGTCAGATCATCCTTGTAATCTGCCTGAATAGCATTTTTCCCTTAATCAGAAAATGTGGAGGATTGGGGAAACTGCATAAAGCTTCTGTGCTTCCAAGTCATTTTTTTTTTTCATTTAAGCCAAAATTGCCAGCAGCAAACTGAGGCCTAGGCCTCTTTTGCCGGCAACACAACAATATTCCTTTTGCTCTGCTATTTGGGCAAAAACTCTATGGTAAAAATGGCTTCTACCATAAACTTTTTGTCCAAATACCGGACCATTCCCACATAGCTGGTGATGTGATGACATCACTTCTGCTGCGCACTGGAAGTGATATCACCATGTCATCAGCAGCAGAAGCCTACACCTTAGTTTGCTGCTGGTAAGTCCCCCCTAACTCCTCACTGGTTGCCAGGCAATGATTGGTCAAGTTTTTCAAGATGTGGGGAGAGTAGTATAGACCTGCAAGCATTGCAGATGTTCCAGGTTCTTAGGAGAAAGTGGAGAAGTTTCCAAATCACCTGACAGAGATCTCTCAGGATAGTTAATGTGATTTGTACACCTTGATATAGGTCAGCATAGAGAATAGAGAGATTTTCAACAATTATTTTTGTAAATTTTGTTGTGGGTTATTTGTTGTGTGTTTAATTATTCAGCAACAGGGCTTTATGTGAAGCCTACAAGATGGAAGACCCTCAAACTAGAGTT
Source organism: Gekko gecko (assembly GCA_029375565.1). Taxonomy (NCBI): domain Eukaryota; kingdom Metazoa; phylum Chordata; class Lepidosauria; order Squamata; family Gekkonidae; genus Gekko; species Gekko gecko. The sequence goes on from JAPDNY010000006.1 coordinate 146,375,410, forward strand.
TCACCTCAATTCAAGATACTGACTCAGCAGAATGGATGATAGACTATAAAAAGAGAGAGGAACACAGTTGGGTTATGACTATATTTCACCTCATGGATTAGGTTTCCCCCCACATGTGCCATTGAGACAGGACTATCTTAAATTTACATATAAGTTACCATCCTGTACAGTAATTTAAAAAACGCCTTTTGCGTATAAACCTTTCTTTGGATGTGGGGAATCATCTTCAGAGTTGTTTCCATTTCAAGTAAATGTATATGAACACATTAAATGTTTAAATGATTCTATATACATTTGCATAATTGCTTCTCATTTTCTTTGAGATATATACCAGCAGAGGACACACATTAGTAGACATTACATAGTAGACATTACAATCCACATGGATGGTATTGCCATTCCCAGACATGAAGGACAAATTGGGTTCCTGGCTCTACTTTTTGGGCAGGCTATGTAGTCTGTTCAACTCATTTCTCAGGCAAAGTTAAGATGCTCTCAGCCTGCCTACTGGATTTCAGACCAGTAGCCCTGAATGCAAGGCTGTGCAATTATACATTTTATTTATTTATTTATTATTTTTCATATTTGTATCCTGCCCGTCCTGCGAGCGGGCTCAGGGCAGTCACATCATCTCAAATAATACAATCTCTCCTTATAAATAATTATCTTTTGGTTTCGCAAGATTCCATGTGCTCCCATTGGCTGTAAAATGCCCTCCCTCAGCCATTGGTCCATCAGCCGCCACTCAAGAGTACTCACGTGCCATTGGCCGGGTGCTGGGTCTGCTCCTTTTCCCCACCCACTCCCCCTGGCAGACAGCTCTCTCTCCTGAGGAAGACAGTTCTCTTGACTCCTGTGAGGGACTGTCCCCTCAGTGGCTGTTGGTAGGCAGCCAAGCTTGGTTCTGTGAGTAAAAAAACAAAGGACTTTCAGCATAACCCCCTCCCCCACCCATAACCCCCTCCCCAACGGCCACTTTCCTGTCAGAATAAATGGAAAAAGGCTCTTTCTCCTGCTTAGCTTCAGCATGGCTGGCTGGCTAACGAGGTGGGCCAACGACCATCAAACCATTTTCTTCAACTCCCCACTGTGCGGCTGATTTTCCCCTAGGGCTGCCAATCTCCAGGTGGGAGAGTGTTGAGGAGGGGTGGGACAGGTACAATGCCATAGACTCCACCCTCCAAACCAGCCACTCCCTCCAGGGGAAACACTGTTACCAATCTTGTGGGTGGGCTGGAGATCACTCAAAATTACTACTGCTCTTCAGGTAGCAAAGATCAGTTCCTCTGGAGAAAATGGTGGACTCTGTCATTATACCCTGCTGAGATTGCCACAGCAAATTGTCACTGAGTGCCCAAAGCCGGGGCACTCTCCCGGAGCCTCTTTCTAGAGCCCGTTGTATTTATTTCCACAACAGGCCTTATTCCTAGTAAATAATAATTATCTTTTGGTTTCGCAAGATTCCATGCGCTCCCATTGGCTGTAAAATGCCCTCCCTCGGCCATTGGCCCATCAGCCGCCACTCAAGAATACTTGCGTGCCATTGGCCGGGTTTGCTCTTCTTCCCCACCCACTCCCCCTTTTGCATGTCAGATTTACTGGCAGACCAGCTCTCTCTCCTGAGGAAGACAGTTCTCTTGACTCCTGTGAGGGACTGTCCCCTCAGTGGGTGTTGGTTGGCATCCAAGCTTGGTTCTGTGGGTAAAAAAACAAAGGACTTTCAGCATAACCCCCTCCCCAGTGGCCACTTTCCTGTCAGAATAAATGGGAAAAGGCTCTTTCTCCTGCTTAACTTCAGCATGGATGGATGGCTGGCTCACTAACGAGGTGGGCCAGCAACCATCAGACCATTTTCTTCAACTCCCTGCTGTGTGGCTGCCTTTCCCCTAGGGTTGCCAATCTCCAGGTGGGACCTGGAGATCTCCCACTGTTACAATTGACCTCCAAATGACAGAGATCAGTTCCCCGGGAGAAAATGGTTGCTTTGGAGGGTAGACTCTATGGCATTATACCATGCTGAGTCCTTCCACACACACCCCAAATGCTGCCCTCCACAGGATCCACACCCCCAAATCTCCAGGTATTTCCCTAATCAGAGTTGGCACCTGTACTTTCTCCTCTGTCAGTAAAAGGCCCTTTCCACACCTATGTTGGCCTTTGGGAGAAAACTCATTGGGCCCAGTCCTGATCAGGTTGCCAACTCCAGATGGGCAATTCCTGGAGATTTGAGGGATGGAGCCTGGAGAGGGTGAGGTTTGAGGAGGGGTGGCACCTCGGACAGGTATAATGCCATAGACTCCACCCTCCAATCCAGCCATTCCCTGGTGGGGAACCATTGTTGCCAATCTCCAGGTGGGGGCTGGAGATCACCCAAAATTACAACTGCTCTCTAGGAGGGAGGGGGGAGGAGATGGAAAACTAAAGGTAGGTTGATGGTTGGCTGGGAGGGAGATAGGGTTGTCAACTCCAGGTTGGGAAATTCCTGGAGATTTGAGGGGTTGAACCTAGAGAGGGTGAGTGTTGAGGAGGGGTGGGACCTCAGACAGGTACAATGCCATAGACTCCACCCTCCAAACCAGCCACTCCCTCCTGGGGAACCACTGTTACCAATCTTGGGGGTGGGCTGGAGATCACTCAAAATTACTACTGCTTTTCAGGTAGCAAAGAGCAGTTCCTCTGGAGAAAATGGTGGACTCTGTCATTATACCCTGCTGAGATTGCCACAGCAAATTGTCACTGAGTGCCCAAAGCCGGGGCACTCTCCCAGAGCCTGTTTCTAGAGCCCGTTGTATTTATTTCCACAACGGGCCTTATTCCTAGTAATACAATAAAGTTTAAAACACAAAACATTACATTATAAACATTTAAAATCAATAGTTATAGCTGCTGGTGCAAAGTCCAGCCCATTAGTACTGATTGTTATGGCCGGTTGCTGGCAGATGGTAGGCCAGTAGGTAGGAGACAGCAACCTCAGGGAGGCCATCTGTGGATGCCCGCTGCCTCAACTAAAAGCCTGGCAGAATGGCTTCATCTTGCAGGCCCTGTGGAACTGAGTAAGATCTTGCAGGGCCCCAATCTCGATGGGGAGCATGTTCCATCAGGTGGGGGCCAGGGCAGAAAAGGCCCTGGCCTTGGTTGAGGCTAAACGGACATCTTTTGGGCCAGGGACCACTAGGAGATGTTAATTACTAGAGCATAAAGCTCTTTGAGGCATATAAGGGAAGAGGCGATCCCTTAGATATGTTGGTCCCAGGCCGTATGAGACTTTGAAGGTTATTACCAACCTTCAAAGTGGATCCGGTACTCAACTGGTAACCAGTGCAGCTGGCAAAGCACATGCCGAAATTAAGCCCACACAGGCGTTGACGTTAGCCAGTGTGCCACTGCATTTTGTACCAACTGTAATTTCCAGATCAGTCTCAGGGGCAAGCCTGTGTAGAGAGAATTGCAGTAATCAAGCCTGGAGGTGACTATTGCATGGATCACTGCAGCTAGGTCTTGGGGGGAAAAGATATGGCTTCAATAGCCTGATCTGCCTAAGATGAAAGAATGCAGATCTGGCAACTGCGGCAACCTGGGCCTCCATAGACAAAGAGGCATCCAGTATTACATGGAACAAGCTGGCAGAGAAGATGGAGCTATACAAGTTCAGAAATGTTGTTTGGTGCTGATTCCATGCAGCAGTTTGGTAATGGCAAAAAAGTGATGTCCAACCGCTACGTGGGAAGAACCCACTATGAAAATCCTGACTAATGTGCAAATGGCCCCAATGTTCAGGAAGATGTAAAACTAGATTTGGGATTTCTTCCACATTAGCCAACATATAGACTGAATGGATCTGCAGCTGGTTTTAAATGTGGCAGTCATGGTTCTGACTGGTTCAAACCACTTGGAAAATATTGCATCAGATTCTACCTTTTTTCTGGGCCCATTTAAAGTGCTAAATGGCCTGGGACCTGAATACTTCTATGACTTCTTTCTCTCTTTTGAATATCTGCCTCAAACCCCCTTCTCTGTGTTCCTTACTGTTTACACTGGACAGGGCCTTCTCAGCAGTGGCTCCAAGATTATGAAACTCCTTCCCTGTTTGAGGTTAGACAGCGAACCAATACAGTTCTGTCTGTTCTGATATCATGGTGTATGATCAGCTGTTTATCTAGTTAATAATTATAATTTTAATGATTCTGTAATTTGTAAGTTCTTTAATTTGTAATGTGCTCTCATTGATCTTTATTAGCTGTCTTGGGTATTGTAAATTAAAAGGAGGGACATGCACATTTTAATAATTTTTTTTAAAAAAAGAAATATAGTTCCTGCAAAGCAAACCACTATGGTTTTCTAGGGCTCTCATGTTACGAGACACTCTGAATGGTCTCCCTGGAAGCCTCTTTGAATTGCAACATTACCATGAAGGTTCATATAAAATTTTATTGCGGAAATTAATGTAATAGAAGTGGAGATAGAAAGTAGCAAAAGTTCACCTATGATATATCCATAGCAATCTCCACATCCAGTGTACACTCATAGGGTGTCTGTTGTGGGGAGGGGAAGGGAGTTTGTAAGCCGCTCTGAGGCACCTTTGGGTAGTGAAGGGCGGGGTATAAATCCAATCTCCTCTTCTTCATCATCACTGCATTACAGTGTTAGGACTGAAGGTAGTTAATTTTTGCGGGCTATCAATAGAGTGACCGGCAGAGAGAAAGCAGATGCCTATTCATGACCCCCACCATACACAGACTAATACAGGTAGATGGCTGTTGATTATACAGAATCCTTGCAAGTCTAGAAGCTTGAGGATTGGCACTATTTCCTGTAAATGTCCAAACACTGCAAGACCATGGCCACTGGCTGTGGCTACAGTTATACATAGTGTTGCTAGATTGTGATCAAGAGCATCAATGCAGTGTCATAGTTAAAATACCAGAATAGGAATTGGGAGATTGAAGTTGAAATTTTGACTCAGCAGTAAAGAATATAAGAATGGCAGGGAGGCAGGGCAGGGCGGGCAGGCAGGCAGGCAGGCAGAAAAAGAAAGAAAGAAAGAAAGAAAGAAAGAAAGAAAGAAAGAAAGAAAGAAGAGAAAGAAAGAAAAGAAAGAAAGAAAGAAAGAAAGGCCTGGCTCCTATGAGTCCTTTGTCAAAGACAAAAACAGCCCTGGAAAGGTCCCTGCCCCCTCCACCTGACTTTTACTGTCAGAAATCAAGGTGTGAAGGTTGGCAATACTGTTGTGGTTGCCTAGCAATGACCACTGGAAACATTCTTTTTTAATAAGTTAAAGGTATTGCTTGTATCACTTAGGCTTTAGATTTCAGATTTTTCTGCAAACTTGGGACGTTTTTCAGGTTTGTAGAAAGAACTGTCTTGTCTGTTCATGGCTCCAGTTTTTGGATTGCAAAGCCTTTGTCCATTATATTCCAGACCTCTTGAAGGATGGGAGACATGCCACAAGACTGGAGAAGGGCAGATGTTATCCCAATTTTCAAAAAAGGGAGGAGGGATGACCCAGAAAACTACAAGCCAGTCAGTCTGACCTCTGTCCCAGGGAAGATACTGGAGCAGATTTTAAAGAGATCAATCTGTGAGCATCTAAAGGACACCTTGGTGATCTGGGGAAGTCAGAATGGATTTGTCCCCAACAGGTCCTGCCAGACCAATCTCATTTCCTTCTTTGATCAAGTGATGAGCTTACTGGATTGAGGGAATGCTGTTGATGTTGTTTACCTGGATTTCACTAAAGTTTTTGGCAGGATTCCATGTAATGTTCTGATGGGTAAACTAGAGGACTGAGGACTGGACTCTAAGATAGTTAGCTGGATAGGGAACTGGTTAGAGAACCCCACTCAAAGAGTAGTTGTCAATGGCATTTCCTCTGAATGGAGGGAGGTGTCCAGTGGGATGCCACAGGGCTCAGTTCTGGGCCCAGTACTTTTCAATATTTTTATAAATGATCTGGATGAGGGTATGGAGGGGCTACTCATTAAATTTGCAGATGACAATAAATTAGGAGAAGTGAACACACCAGAAGATATAGAATTCAACGAGATCAGAACACACTGGAAAAGTGGGTGGATGTGAACAAGATGCAATTTAACAAGAATAAATGCCGAGTTCTACATCTGAATAACAAAAATGAGGAACACGTGTATTGGATGGAGTTAGGGTTAGGGATCTGGGTAGCAGTGTGTGTGAACAAGATCTTGGGGTATGGGTGGACTGTAAGTTAAATATGAGCAGCCAGTATGATGCGGTGGCAAAAAAGGCTAATGCAAACTTGGGGTGTATTAACAGAGGCATAACATCCAAGTCAAAAGATGTCATAGTCCTGCTGTACACTGCATTGGTCAGGCCACACCTAGAGTATTGTGTGCAGTTCTGGAGGCCTCACTTCAAAAAGGATGTGGACAGAATGGAGCATGTGCAGAGGAGAGTGACGTGGATGATCAGGGGCCTAGAGACCAAGCCCTATGAGGAAAGGCTGACAGACTTGGGAATGGAGAAGAGGAGGCTGAGGGGAGACATGATTGTTCTCTAAGTATTTGAAGGGCTTCCACTTAGAGGAGGGCAGGGAGCTGTTCCTGTTGACAGCAGAGGATAGGACTCACAATAATGGGTTTAAATTGGCAGGAAGGTACCGGCTGGATATTAGGGGGGATTATAGTAAGAATTGTGTAACAGTGGAATCAGCTGCCTAGTGAGGTGATGAGCTTCCCCTCACTGGCAGTCTTTAAGCAGCATCTGGGCAAACACTTGTCAGGAATGCTCTAAGCTGATCCTGCATTGAGCAGCAGGTTGGACTAGAAGGTCTGAATGACCCCCTTCCAACTCTGTGATTCTATAATTCTAAGTGGGGTATTGCTGTTTTCTCTCTTTGCCTTTTTTAAGGTGAAAAATTAGCTTTGGTGCTTGGCTCAGTAACCAGACATCAACAGGAGCTGCTCCAGATCTATCCAAAATTACTATGTTCCATCTTCAGGGTCATCCCTAGAGACAGAGGTTTTCCTCCAGCCCCTGTACACATAGAAAAAATTCAACCGTCAGCAACCTTACTGACAGACACTGAGCAAAAGGAAACATCACACTTTCCCAGAAATACACAGAGGGGAAACAGTCCACAGTTGGTTACAGTGAAACTCCTAGCTCCAATTTCTAGCTTAATGATCCATGTCTCTATCTGCAGCTGCATTTTGTTTCTAACCAGTGTGCCTAGGCTTCTTTGGATTGCTTTCTAGGCACCAAACCACTCAATACAGCTCTGGAGCTATTGGACATTCTGTTAGATCCTTAGCTTTCAGGGCCATTGTCTTGTTTGTTATTAGCAAGGGATTAGAGGTTTAAGGTCTCCGTGTTTAATGGCCTCAGCGGGTGGAAAGTGCAGCACAAGCTGTGAAAATGACAAAAATCAATAGCTAATCCAGTGCACTCAGTCAACCTTTTCAAAGCCTCATCTGTATTGATTTCCAAGTGCTGTTCTTCTTGTCCCTTGACGTAATCAGCCTGTTTGCTCAGCAGACATTCTTGCTCTTTTTTCCCTAGTCATTTTCTCTCTCTCTCTCCTGCTCATACTTAAACATGGACTGCTTAAAACTTGCTCACGTGGGCTTGTTCCTGAGTCCTAAATTTCTAGGGTTGCTGACCTCCAAGTGGTGCCTGGAGTTCTCCTGGAATTACAACTGTTAGGTATTGCAGGGATTCACATTCTCCAGATATGTGCAGTTGGTAGACTTCTGTATCACATGGATCAAATGCCAACATAATGTCTACAGGGGGGTATATTGTCATTTCTTTCAAAACAAACACATTTTGGAGTCAGTTTGGTGTCGTGGCTAGAGCTCATAGCTAGGACCTGGGAAACCTGGGTTCAAATCCCCTTCTACTATGACCTCAAACAAGTCACTCCTTTTGAAACTGATTGACCTCACAACCAGTTATGGGCAGGGCTTTTTTCCTGGAGGAACATGGCAGGATGGAGTTCCAGAACCTCTTCATGGAAACAAAATTCTCAAAAAAAATGTTTAAAAGTTCATGAGGGGCACTGGAGGAGCATGACATCGCTTGTGACTGAAAGACTGCACTTGCATGCAAAAGCTTATACCTTGAATTAAACTTTGTTGGTCTTAAAGGTGCCACTGGACTCAAAATGTATAAGGTGTGGAAGAGTTCTAGATTCTAAGAATTGGCCAGCAAACTCAAGGGACAACATTCTCTATGGGGAAGAAGAAATATACACATTGGTAAGTAGATTTCAGCTCAATGAAAGAGAAGCCATTTGAGCCTTCAGAGAACATCTAACATTCAGAGAAGAAATGCCCAAGGAACTATCTTGGATTCAATGCACTCTCAGTACAATAGCTATTTCCCACAGTGAGTGTAAAAGGCCTCAGATGAACCTGAGCGTCACTCCAGAAAGGGCCTCCTTGGCTGAGTTCAGACTGGCAATTTGCCCCACTATAGCCACATTCTAGCAATGTTTCCCAAGAGGATTAAAGGGGGCGTTCAAACAGGAACATCTGCCTGGCGTTCCCCACCTGTAGGCAACCTGTGCTGTTCCGCTTTGCTCCCGTGTTTAAAAGACACCTGTTACAAGTGGTAGCAAATCCCAGAGAGTGCCTTTATCCTGCATCAGTCCACTTCCTGGAAGTGTGAATGCTCAGCCGAAAAGCCGGGAGCAAGCCGTCTTTTTGTCCCAGTGCGTATGATTGGTGTGTATGATTGGCTGTGCTCCGCTCCACTGCATAAGGTGCATATGATTGGCTGTGCTCCGCTCTACCGCCCAATGCAGTGCCAGCACAACGGGATCCTCCCCAAATCGGCTGGATGCCTATGTGTGCTCTTGTGTGCTCATGTGCTCATGTGCTCATACACACATAGGCATCCAGCTGATTTACCAGGAAAAAGCCATTTACAGCTGCACCTCCAGGCCAGCAGTCTGGACGCTGCCGTGCGCCTCCTCCCAGTATGCTCCCGCATCAGTCAGCCCTGTGTGACTGGGAAAACTTGGAACAGTTTGTTCCAGGGCTTTTTTGCCATGACTGGCTCCTGCTGCAAACTGCCACTCTGAACTCAGCCCTTGTCAGTCAAAACCATAACTTCTTTATTGTTTATAAACATTGTTGGACCTCCCTTAACTGTCTTTGATTCAACAAAGTAAGTTAAAACATAATTGCTTCAAGGTCATCATTCAGCATTAGACACCAAAAGGAAGATCCAAAAAACAACTGAGGAAATTGGTGACCTGTCTAAAATTTAAAACTGCTTTAAAGTAGAGGTAAGTCTGTAGTGCATGAAAATAATATTGTTTCAAAGAATCCCATGTGTTTTTCCTTCATTTCCCTCTTGAGAGTTCCAGCACCTCTTTTTCCAGAAAAAAAGCCCTGGTTATGGGAATAACTTGGAGGGAGCCATGTACCTCAAATGGTATGACACACACACATTTGTGTGACTGTTTTTGTTCATTCTTCATTTACACAACTAAACTACACGCTGAACAGTCTGCTTCCTGCTTGTAACAGCTGAATGGGACAGGATCCATAACAGCAAGTGCTCAAGCATCTCAGTTTAAAACTATGATTAGAAATAATACCAGTTAAAATAAATGCATTACCAAATAAAAGTCAGAAGGAAGAAGTAAAACATATAAGCCGTATGTCTTAATATGTCCTTAGCTCTAAAGGGAAAGTTTAAAATATCTAAAACAGCACCAAAAAAGCCATCATTCCAGAACATACATGTGACAGACAGGCAAGGTTCCATCTCTTCTTAATAGCAACCAATGGGAGGTGACAGAATGTTGGTTAGTTGATCATCTGAAAGCAGTAGTTGGGAGTTGGCAACTGGGGAGTTGAGAGGGAAAAGATGGCTGACTGAGTGAAGCTGAGGAAAAGATCAGCTTAAAGCTAGCTGACTAAAAAGAGTCAGTTTGTAACACAAGATCCAGTATACTAGAATAGAGAAATAGTTCAAAAGTTGAAGGGAAAAGAAATATTGTTGCCTCTACCTTACTTTCTTCAGTATCATGTTCAAACCACAAATCAAAGTTAACTCTTGTTTAACCTTGTGGGCTTTTTTTCTCAGTGAAAGAAACACACACAAACATGTTAATATCTCGATATCAGTGAAGTGTTTGAGTAAAGGTCTGTTATTAAAAGGGATTGAGCTACACTGTCTGCTGATATCTCTATGAGTAAGAGAGAGGCCCTGAGGTGTGAAATGACCTTGGTTCTCTATTTGAAAAGAGACAATAACAAAGGTGACACGTTATGGCCTGGCCTACTGGTACCCTGAACCAGAGAGAGAGAGGTGTAGAGGGTGGTATTCTGTTGAGTGGAGAAGAGGCATCACAATACACCTGTCATAGGAAACACTATTACATAACAAGACACCAGACAAAATGCAATAAATTATTTTAGGCGCATCTTGGGAACATGCCCCAGCCAATGAGATTTTTAGCTTTTTTTTTAATTCAAGAGGTCAGCCCTCATATCACATCACAAATCTGAGCTTGAGTTTATCCGTTTTGATTTTTTTGAGGGCCATGTCTTAAGATTTTCCAGATAGATCTTCATTAGACACTTTCCATTTCTGCTTCAATCTAGTTTAGTATTGGTAGGATGTGGGGAATAAGAGACTCTAATTTGCAGTAATGCTTTTTTCCAGGCTGTTTAAATGTGCTCCGAGACTCATAAACAAATTTTGTCTGTCAAAACAAGCGACTTTTCATTTCATCTCTTGTTATTAGGATCATGGGGCTGGCTTTTATCAGATAAGTTCTTAGATAAGTTCTCAGAGAAACCAGTTGATGAAACAACCAAACAAAAGTTCCTCTTGAGCTGTTGCTGTTAAAGCATAATAAAATATCTCCACCATTTCTCCTGCGACTGAACTTAAGTATCCCCACCCAGCCCCAACTGCATTAATTTATGCACAACAACTGACATCAGAATGTGGATGAGAATTTGCATTCTACTGAAAGTGCATCCCATTGAAAGCAATTAAGTTCAGATAGCATCTGTAGTGAGATATGTAGCGAGGAGCTATGGCTTATTGACAGAGGACCTGATCTGCATGCAGAAGGTCCTAGGTTTTTGTTGCAATTGAGATATATTTATACTCCACTTTACTCCCCTATGGGGGCCTAAAGTGGCTTACAACACTGTCCTCCTTTCTACATTTTATTATCACAACAACCTTGTAAGGTAGGTTATGCTGAAAGACAGTTACTGGCCCAAGGTCACTGGGTGTGCTTCCATGGCAGAGTAGGGATTTATACCTCGGTTGCCCAGGTCCTAGGCCAGGAAACTAACTACTACACTACTCTGATATCACCAGTAAAAAGATTTCAGCTAGTTGATGTCAGGAAAGACTTTTATCTGCATGTGAATACTAAGCAGGATGGACTAATGGTCTGATTCGTAGTTCTTAGACACAGAAATATAAGTAATTTGCATGTGTATCTTCTCTGGTGGCTCAGGGTGCCATTATTTTAGTAGTGAAATGGTGTAAGTAATGTCTCCTGTGTTATGATCCAACAACAAAATACAGATTAGATTTTATCAGCCACAAAAATATCCTCACACCATTTAACAAGGAAGCTGATGCCATTTCTCTTGTTCTAATGACATATTGGCAACAAAAATCTCCATTCCCTAGCACTCACCATGTTAGTAGCAGACTCATCCTATTCAGCATTAAAGAGAATCTTTAGGCTTCACTTTAACCAGCCAATCAAAGGCAGAGATCCAAAGACGGGATTTGTGTACACAGAAGAGAATAGCTTGTACAACAATATGGGTACCTGTGTTAGTCTGTTTGTAGCTGTAGAAAAGAGCAAGAGTCCAGTAGCATCTTAAAGACTAACAGAATTTGTGATAGGGTAGGAGCTTTCACAAGTCACTGCTCACTTCTTCAGATACATAGGGGAGCATCTGTCCTATATATTGGAAAGTGGAGTGATTTCAGATGCTGAATGACATTAGCAGGCAAATGACAATAGGAGGTGAATGACAATAGCAGGTGTGATTGGATTAGGTGTGATATGAAGAGGGATAGTAGATGTGGAGAAATCAACATTGGTGCCCTACCCAAAATCAAGATCCAAAATTGTAACAGATATTTTTGAAGTGCTTACTCCTAGTAGGTCAGTCAGTGTATATGTATGTATGGGCTAAAATGCCACTGTGATGGTGGAAATATTGGTGCTAAAAATGTGTAGAAATATGACAAAAGAAACCTGAATGTTTTAATCAAAGCAGAGTTGTCACAAATCAAATTACACCCCTACTAGGGTTTAGTTCCACAATCAGATTTTAGCTGCATGGCACTACACCATTATAATAACAGATGATGGGATATAAGAACACAATAGACCCATGAAGAATGTCTTCCCTGGGTAGGGATAACAAAAATTTACAATTTGGGGATAGGGACAAGGAATTTGGGTCTGAGTGATCAGTAAAACTTCCAGGTTGGCTAAGCCTAACAGGTCTTAAGTGCAGAATGAGTGGTGTAATAATACAATATTAAACATACGAAAAAGACAATATCTGAACACAGCTCAAACGTGAAATGTGTTGCTGCAACATGTAAGTTTTCATTAAGTCATAAACATGTAAGCTATTACTTATTTGCAATATTTTTATAGTGCCTTTCAGTCAAAAGACTATCAAAGTTGTCTGCCAATTAAAATCAAAGATTAAAACAAGTTACAGCAAAACCCTTATAAAATCAGTAGCAGAATAAATAAATCAGCTCTAAAAATCAAATTCCAGCTCAAAGCATCTGACAGAATAGAAATTCTTCACCTGTCTCTTAAAAGAGGAAAGTGGTGGACTAAGGTAAGTCACCAGGTGAAGCTACTAAAAAACCTCTTGCTGGTATTTTAAGAAATACCTTATTGGCATATCTTATTTATTATTTATTTATATTTATTTATTTATTTATTTATTTATTTATTTATTTATTTGTTAGACTTTTATCCTGCCCTCCCGCCGAGGTGGCTCAAGGCGGCTTACGACACTTAAAACCAATATACAATATAAACACAATGTTACTCCCTCTAAAACAATTCAGTACAATCCAATAACGTAATACTAGGTTACATTGAGATATATTAAAATACATTAAGATACTAAGTTACATTAAGATATATTAAGATACAGCAAGATACATCAAGATATGGCGGCATTCCATATAAAGTGCTGTGTAAATGTTGGTACCGGTAGGGCAAGCATATCAAATGCTTGTGCTGGTACTATTACGGCAGTGCTGATGTGGCAGCATGTCAAAATGCTTGATGGAAGAGCTCAGTCTTTACTGCTTTATGGAATTGTCGTAAATCTCGTAGTGCTCGGATCTCAGCCGGGAGCTCAGCCGGAATGCCCTGGTTCTTCTTGTTGTTAGCCTGGCATCTCGTAGGCCAGGGGGACCAGACGGTTTTGAGTCCCTGAACGCAGTGCTCTTGGGGGAACGTGTGGGGAAAGGCGGTCCCTCAGGTAGACAGGCCCCAGACCATTTAGAGCTTTAAAGGTCAAAAACACCACCTTGAAGTGTATCCGGAACGCTATTGGCAGCCAGTGCAGCTGCTTTAGCACAGGTTGGATGTGTTCCCGCATGGGAAGTCCCATCAACAATCTGGCTGCTGCATTCTGCACCAGCTGCAGCTTCCAGAGTTGCCCCAAGGGCAGCCCCATGTAGAGAGCATTGCAGTAATCCAGCCTCGGGGTGACCATCATGTGGATCACTGATGCCAGATCATTGCGTTCGAGGAAGGGGACCAACTGCCTAATCAGCTGTTGATGGTAAAAGGCTGCTTTGGCAGTGGCTACTACCTGGGCCTCCATTGACAAGGAAGCATCCAGGAGCACTCCAAAACTCCTGACCCTCGGCGCTGGCACCAGCGGTGCCCCACCAAAGGCCGGGAGAGGGACCCCTAACCCTGTACCATTCTGATTCAGGCACAGGACCTCCGTCTTCATCGAATTCAGTTTCAGATGACTCAGCCTAAGCCAGCCCGCTACGTCCCGCAGTGCTCGGTCCAGATCTTCTGGGTTAGAGCCAGACTGACTGCCCAACAGCAGATAGAGCTGGATGTCATCTGCATATTGGTGACACCCTAGCCCATGCCTCCGGGCAATCTGGGCAAGGGGGCACATATAGATGTTAAATAGCATCAGGGAGAGAACTGCCCCTTGGGGCACTCCACAAACCAGTGGGTGCCTTCGGGACAGCTTCTCTCCAAGCGCCACCCTTTGTCCCCGACCTTGGAGAAAGGAGACGAGCCATTGCAAGGCAAGGCCCTGAATCCCCACATCGGCGAGGCAGTAGGCGAGCAGCTGATGGTTGACCATGTCGAATGCCACTGACAGGCCCAACAACATATCTTAAGGAGAAGGAGGAGTCATTTGGTAGTAAGCATGCTCAGAAATCCTCCAGACCCAGGGCCATTCAGGGCTTTAAAGGACACAATCAGTACCTTAAATTGTGCTTGGAAGCATATAGGTGACCAGTGTAATTATCAGTACACCAATGTAATGTTCATTCCCCAGCCACTGTTAATGAAAAAATGGACAGTTGTTTCTGAACAGCCTTGAAGACAGCCCCATAGAGGCCATTGCCTAAACTGGAAATTAACAAAGTGTAGATGATGGTGGCAGAAAATAATTAAAATAAAATAATTAATAAATTAAAATATTTGTAGGCTATTTTTCCCAAAGCTTGGAAAAGTCTGTTATTTCTATAAACACAATAAGGTAAAACCATAAAACAACATGAAAACATGAATGATAGCAACAGCCTCAGAACTAATAAACCAGCCAAGCACTTGCTGAAATATGAAAGTGCTGTACCCTATATGGAAAACAGTCACGCCTTAGCTACTCCTCATGCCTTAAAGTGAACACTTCAAAAGCCTAGGGACTAGGGATGGGCACAAACCTAAAAACCCTGGTTCGGGGCAGCCACCGAACCAAGCCAAAATGCCCCCGCTGAACCAAGCTGGTCTGGTGAATTTGGTTCCATCCATTGCACTCTCCCCTGCTTAGAAGTGGGGGGGAACAAAACCAATGGGTTTGATGGCTCACAGCCATTTAAGTCTACCAGTGGATGGGCAGACTCCCCCATTGTTAGGTTTAAATGGTTGGCAGCCATTTCACTGGTCAGTTTTGCTTCCCCCACTTCAGAGTGGAGGGAAGCGAAACCAACCAATAAAATACTTCACAGCCATTTCAGCCTAGCAGTGCGGTGGGTCTGCTCATCAGCTATTAGGTTGAAATGGCTGCAAACCATTTCACCAGTCCTTTTTGCTTCCCTCTGCTTCTAAGCGAGGGGGAGCAAAACCGACCAGTGAAATGGCTGCCAGCCATTTAAACCTAACAGCTCAGCTGCAGACCCCACACTGCTCAGCTGTTAGGTTTAAAAGGCCCCGAACTGCCAAACCAGACAAAAGTCTGGTAAATGTTCGGGGAAGGCACCTTCCTTGAACATTGGTTTTGGGGTCCAAAGCAGCCCAAGTTCATGCCGAATTTTGGCTTGTGAGCCAGTTCATGCCTATCCCTACTAAGGACCATTTCAGAAAATAGCCTGTATCTTGCAGTCACAGTTCTAATCTCTATCAGTGAAGGCATATGAAATAAAACTTGATCACCTGACCACATCTGGCATGAAGGGTGATAGATGGTTATGTTAAGATGGGGCTGGGAATGTTTAATAGGGCTATTGGAAGCACTTTGTATGAATCAGCATGCCCCTTTCCTCAGAGTTAGGACTGAAAATACAAAGTCTCAGCACAGAGACATTGCTGATGGTAGTAAAAAAAACTGGGCTGAAATGAATGACTACCTATAAGGAATAAAGATTTTTTAAAAAAGAATTGTGTGGAAGTTCTGCAAATGCAATGACTGAACTCTTTTTCAAAGCAGAAATGGCAGCTTAGCTGTAATGCCAGCAACTTTGTCTAAGCTATTAAGCCTACACTTTTAATGACATTATAACCCTTTCTGATTTATAAATGCTGCATAATACTTTGAGATCTTCTGGAAGACATCTAAAAAAAAAGGTGGAATGTTTTGCTCCTTTCTGTGACCCCTTATATGAAATACTTGTAAAGGCACCGCTCAGTAGAGTTCTGAGGTGACGTGTTATGCTGCTTCCTTTCCTTCCTTAGTGTTTCCTACTGATTTTTGCTGCCCCCAAAGGCTCTTGCTTTAGAATTCTTATGTGTGCCTAATGTGCTGTCAAACTGCAGCTGACTTACATCGAATCCAACAAGGGGCTTTTAAGGCAGGTGAGAAGCAGAGGTGGCTTCTCATTGCCTTCCTCTGTGGTCTCCCATTCAAGTACTGACCCTGCTTAGCTTTCAAGGTCTGACAAGATCAGGCTATACCATACTGCCTTCCTTCCCCTTAGAATTCTTAATTAGACCCAAAGGATGGTTTAGTTATATCTGGGAGAATGGCAGAATGGTCAGCAAATGGGGGTGGCTCTGAGGTAAAAGGGGATTCTTTATTCTTAATAGAACCATTGTTTTCTCTCAAACATAAATAGAGCTGGTTCATAAGTGTAATGGTTTCAGATAGGTACAGAACTGTAATGGGTTCAGATACAGCTGAACAGCAGAGAGTGCGTCCGTGCCATTCAGTTGTTTTTTTGAGTTATCTTCTGCAGTCTGTTTAAAGGGACAGCACAAGACAACATGAAAACCAGTTTAAAGGGACTGCACAAGGCAGCCCAAAAAACAGCTGTTCTGTTTTTGCAGCTTTCATGGGGAACAGAAAGCAGGGGTTTAAAGAGACTCAGAGTCCCCTTAAACCCCTGCTTTCTGCTCCATCCATGAAGTATCATGAACTGCTTTAGAAGTTCGTAGAAGTTAATGATGATAGACCCATCATGAACTTCTGTTCGCAATCCACAAAGAGGGCAAAATTTGTGATGAATTTTGCTTCATAGCTCAGTTCATGCCCACCTTAAAGCAATCATTGGAAAGCCACACATAAACGTCAGAGACTCCAGTCTCACCCTCCTGTGAGATGCTCTGCTTTCACAGGTTGTCAGAAGCAGAAATGATGGCCAGAGTGCCACTACCTGGTGTGGCTCATTTGTTAAGGTCAATGGTCCAGGCTCCGAGCCATGTAGGTGCATATCAGTTGCAGCTCTCAGGAATCCATCCAAGCTGTAGAGGCATTTCCTCTGCACCTTTTAAATCTGACCTGGATTTAACTGATACACAGTAAATGGGTTAGTGAGGCACTATGATTTTATAATATGTTATTCATATCACCACAATAAACTGTTTAATTTCTATTACTTAAATTTTTGTGTCTGTGTTCTCCTGCTGACAGCAGTCCTTGCCCACTGTGGTAAATACAAACTCTCATTAACATGCTCTGTCTTGGATGGATGTGGGGTGGCACAAGAGGAGTCATGTGCCTTCTATCAAGTGGCATCTGCTCACCAGGGTCCACCCAATGTGCTTTCTCTGCATTCCACCTTGAAGCCTGGTGAGGTGACACAGTAAAAGGTGCTTAACACTTGCCCTTAGTATACCCTTGATGTGGATTCCTTCAAGGGGATGAAACGTGTATGGTGTACTGGTCATAAGATATACCCATCAATTGTATATGTGAAACTAACAGTTCTGTATGTAAAGTTTTAAGAATCTGATATTTGGATCATTTCTTTTAACCCATTTTATCTTTTACTAATGTGTACACCATAATAAATATTTGTATAATAACATATTACATCCATATCTTGGCTTGAGTTCCCTCCCCTTCTCATTTTTTGGCCTGAGTTCCCATAGCCAGACTCCACCCATCCATAGAAAAGAACCCTAATGAGGCTAGGGATCCCTGGAAGAGGCCTGGAGCCCTGGCCCCTTAAAATCCCCCTACAAGTTAGTGCCAAGACTCAGATATGGGGTTGCAGGTTTGAGCTGGCACTTTTGTTGCTCTGCAAGGCTTTTGAGCCTCTTTATGGACTGTAATAAAATAATAAACTGTGCCAGTGTATACATAAGAGACTGAACCACATGGTAACCCCACCAAGATGCCAGAAGAGACTGCACCCAGGCAAGAGACGTTCTCCTGACCTTTCCAGCAGCTCCAGTGCCCAGCATAGGTTACCAGCCTGTTCCTCATGAAGGAAAATGGAACAGACCCAGTATACACTAAACACAGCACCATGCCTAAATAAAATACAAGGACTAGGAACTCCAAAACCGCCATTAAGAGTTCCTTCTAAATCAGGCAGGCAGACTCTTTCCCTCCCCCCTCACCTGCAAGACCTCACGTAGACCTGGCAGAGTCTATTCATTGTTGCCTGGTAACTAATTGATGGCCATCAGCAGCCTGGCTAATGCCATCAAGAAGACAATGGAATCGGCCTGGTGACTCATCCTAGCTGCTACCAGGTGTCAGACATGAGTAAGTTTCTAGCTCTCAGTATTGACCATCCCTCAGGCACACCTCCACACACCTCCCCTACACCTTCCAACCAATAGGGTATTTTCAGGGACGGACTTACCAGGAGGTGGAATTAGAGGCTGGGACCAGCCCCCACCCTCCTGCTTATAAGGAGACACCTGACCACCGCCGCTCTCTCTGCTCTCCAACCCCTATCGAATCTTTGACCCTCTTATGTCCAGCTTGCTATCCCCAACCCTTGCCTCCATCTTTAAACTCTAGGTCTGCAGCCTGAGTTTCCATGTGCTACCTGCTGGCCAGGCCACATGGTTCCCCATTTTTCTTAGTTTCCTTCCCCTCCATTTTTCCTGAGGAACACTCTGCACAACGGGACCAGTAAGTATTGCCCACCAACAATTTACCTGCTAATGCAAATGTGCTTATTTCTCTCTGTATCTTCCTAGACCTGAGTAATTGTGTGTGAGACTGTGTATTGTTTGCTTATGAAGAACTTCAGTAAAAGACTTTATTTTTCAACCTTACAAAGTCTCCTGATCTGTTACCAACACCTCCCGGCGGGGCTGACCTCTGTATACACAGGTGTTCGCTCTTGCAGCCGATTACCTATTAATAATCAATCATATTCCCCGCGTTATTATTCATAATAACGTGCAATCAGGCTAACACTTTGTTCCTGAATTAACACCAGGAATACAGGTTCCAGGGTCCTCACCACTACAGCTATCCAAGTGGCAGAGAAAAGCTCATGATTTCCATCTCTCACCCATGAAAGACACCTAGCACAGATCCAGAAAGCGAAATCCCAGGGCAAAGCGCAGGAGTGAGAAGCAGCCACGTGGAAAACAGAGCAACTTTTTCTAAAGGAATCCCAGACTTTCAATCTGGACATTGTCCTGAGGGAGGGGGACAAGGAGAGAGTTTGTCCAAACCTGCATCCTCCCTGGACAATGTGGGTTCCAGTCCAGAAAACCAGACAAAGATAAAGACATTATACCCACAACCACTGCAAATGACTGAAGCAGAGTCTCAAGAACTTTTTGCTTATCTTTTATTTTTTTATTTGTTTTGTTAATCTTTGTATTCTGGGAGCTGCAAATATTGAATTAACTGATTAACGTGTTGTTGTGTTTCTTCCAATGGACGAACAAGCACAATCTCATTCCCTGTTTTGGACTTGTAAAAACAGAGGCGATTGGGTCATGTATTGCAGTGAACCCTGCTGTGAGCCTTAATTCACCAGAAATACTGTGTTTATGTAAATGCCTCTGGATGAATTGTAGTCATGCTGAAAGACCTCAAAGATGTGGTTAATGTGTTTCATAATGTGGCTTTAGATAAATCCTTTGGGTTTTGGAGTGGGTTGCCGAATGTATCTGAATGGGTCCAATCATTCATAACGATCATGGCAAGGGATAAGGTAAAGGTAAATGTTTCCCTTGCTCGAAAGCTAGTCGAATCCGACTCTAGTGGGCGATGCTCATCTCCATTTCCAAGCCAAAGAGCCAGCGCTGTCCAAAGACGTTTCCATAGTCATGTGGCTGGCATGACTAAATGCCGAGGCACACGGAATGCTGTTACCTTCCCACCAAAGCAGTACCTATTTATCTACTTGTAATTTCTTACTTTCAAACTGCTAGGTTGGCAGGAGCTGGGGCCAGAGACGGGAGTTCACTCCATCATCTGGCACTAGGGTCTTGAACTGCCAAACTACAGATCTTCCGGTCTGCAGCTTAGCGTCTTAACCTCTGAGCCACCACAGCTCCTATGGTAATGGGGGGACTATGAATAATGAGCTATGGATTGCATTTTTGTTGCATCATGCATTGTTTACCAGTAATGTCTTCATGTATTTCTGTTTGTATGAAAACTAAACCTCTTCCTGCCAGCATGCCCATGCACCAGATGCAGCAAGATGGGTGGACTAAATTTTAGAGATGAGATAGAAAGGCCCAAGTCTCAAAGGGGGTAACTGTGGCAGAATTTGGGGTTCAATGAGACTGGGCCTTTCTGTTTTTTTCACAAACTGTTCTTCAAATTTCCATCCAGAATTAAATAATGGCCAGTTTGCAGCCATTAGTTATTGCAACATTGCTTTCTTTTAATCTACAAAAAAATTCCTCTTCTGCCCACCTTCTTTAAAATATTTGATTTATGGACCTATTCTTTTGGTGTGTGTATTTATATATTGGATTATATCTTTGGTATGAGATATCTGGCCTCAGTGCAGGAGATTGGAGTAAATGACATTTAGGTAGGTCCTCTCCAGCTATATAATTGAAAGACAACGTGATGAATTCTGTAATATAGATTTGTATCAGCAATTCCAGGAAATTCATTACCTTCAAAGTTCACTGTAGAAATGAATAGCACTTTTCAATTCACAAATCAAGTCCCCACATTGCTTCCTTTGACAAAATGCATATCTGAATTCACATGAGGCAAACCAAGGGGCCAATGAATTTTAGATTGGCTGCTAACATTTGGTTCGGCCCTAACCCAATTATCAAACATTCTTCAGTAGTTAAAATGCAGTTTTACTTCCTGCCCCCAATTGTTATGTACTATGTACGGACAGTTTGTGAACTTCTCATCCAAAGAATCACAGGAAGGTAAAGAGAAGCCCAGACTGTACTGTGTTGCCAGCCTACTGAATTTACTGTATGGTTATGTAACCCAGTCAGGTTCTTCAGTTAGTCATCAAACACAGGGCTTCTTACAGAAGACAATGTTTAATGAAACTATTCCAAAGACACGTGTACAAGTCCTGTGTCAGTAATAGCCAGGTAGAGCAAAGCAGAGTTGGTTATACTACATTCAAACAATGCCCCCCCCCCGCCCCCGCACAGCAGAAGCCAATAGTTACATTCCGCGTGTGCGGCAGGCTAGGTGGGCAAGCTAATGAAAACATGCTAGGATGGTTAAGATTCCCAGCAGTGGACTCCAGCAGCTGGAGTATCAAGGTCAAGCCCTGATAAGATGATGAGAACGAGATGAGGCTTCAGCTGAGGGGGGGAAGAGGCAACCTCCCTCCTCCCATTAACATGACAGGGTACCTGACAAACCCCTAGCTAGGAATGGAATGAGCCAAGAAGGGGAGGAGCCTCTAGATACAGAAGGGTGCAGACTGTGGAAAGCAAAGGAGGGAAGCAAGACTGCCCTGCTGGGGAGCTTGAACCTTAATCATAAGAATACGTTTAAGGTAACTATGATTTATGGGTGGACACTGGTAAGGGACAGAGACTTTTATTCTGAATTGTCAATTTTAGAATTATTGTTTCAGGGCTGTGTTATCTAATGGAGAGTTCATTTGGGGCCTTCATCTTGGAAGCCAGTGCACAGAGTGTTCAGCTGGAGACTTCTTGGGCCCCGAACAAGAGGAAAGAGATGGACTTTGGTGGTAATAAGCTGTGAAGGAGGGAAAAGTTAATTCTTTGGACTTTAAGAGATCACTGTTGTATTGTATTAGTAAGATCTATGTTTTTGTTACATGACCTTAAGTGAAAAGTAAAAATGTTTTATTTCTTTTAAATTATTGCAAGATTCATTCCAAAGTTCTGCCTCACAAAACCCAGAAGCTGAGGTTACAGTTAGATGAAAGCTGAATGAAGGCCCCGGTCATACAGGCCAAAAAACACAGGGGGGGAGGTGTGGCAGTTCGCCCCAGAGCAAAATAAGGCAAGGTAGCCCGATCACATGGGCCACCGGGTTGCCACACTCCAGCTCCAAGTGCTGATCACACCGAGCTGCTGCAGCATGGGAAAAAAGCGGCGCAGCAGACTACGCAAGCTGCGCTGTTGCGAAGTGCACATGCGCCGTTGGGGGGGGCGGGCCGCTGTCGGTGTCTTGCGTGTGCAGATGCGCTATTCAGCATTGGTGCGCATCTCATGGAAACTTACAACATCCAGAAACCCCAGGACATGGGCGGGCGTCGGAAGCCACGAGATACTGGCACTCCCGTGATCAGACACCGGCCTTTGCCCCGGGGTTTCCGGAAATGAGTGCTTCGGCCCTAGTAGTTTTTTACTCCACGTTTTCCACGGGAAGCTACGGGTTGGCCACGGGAGTGCTACGCCTCCCAGATGTGCCGGTGTGATCATGCACGGAAAGTCCACAGGGCTACCATGCCTTCAGTGGGGCAAATGCTCCGTGTGAATGGGGCCAAAGTCAAGTACTTTCACAGTTCCCATCATCTCCATAGTTGGTTTCTGCTGGAGAAAAGCACCTGGATTTGTAGTTCTTCTGTGGTACCACAGCAGGTCAAGAGACCCTCTTTCTTTACTGGCTGCATCTAGAGCTTTTACAAGCAATTTGTAGGATGTGCATAGCTCATGCCTTCTCCACCAGTCCTATGGGAAGGCATCCCCATTATTGTGGCAATGTGGGAACATTCTACGTTGAAGAGCTCCTGCAGGCAGTATCATGGGAAGAACTAGCTGTCATATCGGCAAGGGACCTTGCTCTATCTGGCCCAGCAATGTGGAGGGAATTACTGTCCATCAGCCTGTCTCCCACTCAGCAGGCTCTGTGTGCCTGTATTTCAGGGGGCTGCACTGCTGTCTTCTTTCCTGATTGCTGACTGGTCTTCCCCGGCATAATCAGCATGGTGGCCTTGCTCTCAATGCCCCTTTTGGCAATTGCCCAAATTCCTAATAGGCCAGTCCTTGGAACTGATGATAATGTTGGACCATCCTCACAGCATGTGCAAACAATTTGAAACTCAATGACTTGGTGTTTTTTAAACACACTACCTGCTCAGTTGGGGAATAGGGTTAATTGAGGATCAGAGTTATATCCACCCAGAGGTACTTGGCTTTTTGCCAGTTTCCTTCTATCAGAAATTTCCCAAGCTGATAATACAGCAGCAATAAAACATCTGGGCCTAATTACTTCTACTGCCTTCACCTCTTTGCTGCACCTTTGAGTAACTGACTTATCTTGATCTCTGTTCCTACCTACTTCCAAGTGCCTTCCAGCTCAAATATGCACTTCTCTGGGTTGCTGCTTAGCTACCTTTGCTCCTCATGGTTCCTGTTTATCTGGAACTGCTCCCCTGAAACCAGTATGGTCCTTACATCAGAATTATGCAATTTCAGTATTCTGCAACACAGAACCCACCTCCCTTCAAAATTATACCTTTTTAAATGCATTTAAGTTTTTAAAACATTTTTTGGTATGGAAAGATTATCATTTTGTTCATTTGTTTCTGTTTTTAATACATGGGTGCGTCATCCCCCACAAGAATCCTAGAATCTTGGGGTTATAGAAGGGCACACAAAAAAATCACAATGTTTTTCTTTGAAATTACAAAGAAAAAAATTAGGAGAAAAACCAGAAGCACAAAGCTTTCTTAAACTAATAATCAGATCTCTCACAGAGTGGGTTTCATTCTGAAGAACACACCAGTGAGGAGCAATGATCCCTCTAAGTTGTGGAGTCTTG
Organism: Gekko gecko; assembly: GCA_029375565.1. Classification (NCBI taxonomy): domain Eukaryota; kingdom Metazoa; phylum Chordata; class Lepidosauria; order Squamata; family Gekkonidae; genus Gekko; species Gekko gecko. The sequence continues at coordinate 146,399,262 of JAPDNY010000006.1, forward strand.
TGAGCAAGAAATTCTGCTTTGTGAGCTACTGACATTAAAGTTGTGAGCGAGCAATTTGGCTACTGCATCAATTAGTTTGTTCTGGAGCCATCCTTCCTGAGCTAAGACAAAAATGTGTGAGCTGGAGGCCAAAAAATGGTGAGCTAGCTCACACTAACTCAGCTTAGAGGGAACACTGGTGAGGGGGAAGTTCAAGTGCTGGTTGCACCACCTCTCCTGATGAGACGTTGTCATAAGAGCGATCTGGAATCCTACTTCAGTTCATTGTGGAACCTGATAACTGATCTCTGGTTTTGGAGACTCTGAACAGCTGGCGATCCTGTTCTGCCATTCAGTGCTGCTCACATGTTTGCTCATGATATCCACAGGGCAGCAGGTTATAAACATTGCAGGAGATCAAATGAGAGACAATGTTTCACCCGGTGTTGTTGAGATGGGAGTAGGATGTATGCACAAATAGGACTCAAAGTGAACCCTTTCTTTTAAGTACATCAGAATCCACTGTCACTCAGGAATAAAAAAATCTAGGCTTTATGCTTTGGCAGTCTAAACAAACTATAATGGGATTTGTTACCCTGCACCACAAGCACAGAAATTGCTAATTACTTTTTCCCACACGTTCATTAAACGTTTAACCAGCATTTCCACATACAAATGGCACATAACAAGGTAGCTTTTCCAAGATCATTTTGTATATAGTTTCCAAAGACACTAATTGATGTTTAATGATCTTGTAATTGATCTCTGTCATCTTGTACTGATGGGGAAAAATGCTAGAACATATTTCAGCAAAATGGGAATTAGTATACTTTAATGCAATATTAACAATGTAACTCCGATCCATATTTACTGCAGTGGTATAAAAATAGAACTAATTTACAGGGGAAGTAAACTGGCAATTCTGGGAAATATACTTGAGACCTTTTATTATCATTATCATTATTATTAGTAGTGGTGGTGGTGGTGGTGGTAGTAGTAGTAGTAGTAGTAACTTAGCTTATAGCTATGGAAGGCATTTGTGCAATTAAAGCTGCCACTTCCTTATTAGTCTCTGTGTTCTTTTTTAACTTTGTTCCAGTTGGATACACATTGGACAAGGATCCATTATCCTATCACTGCAATCATGTTTCCTTCTGAACTAATGAAAAGATGAAGGATATTCAGGCCCATCTCTTACAGCAGGGGTAGGCAACTCCCTGGCATCCATGCTAACAGTGGCACACTAGACCATTTTGTTTGGCAACCAGGACCAAATCTCTGCCCAAGCAAGGAAATGGTTGTATTGCTGCAGCCAGTGGCACAGGAGAATGCAGCAGACATGGCTCATGTCCGTCATCCTTTCCTGGACCTGCACACCCATGAGCCAGCTGCAAGGAGAATCTGGCAGTGGTACTGGGGCTTGACTTGTTCCTAGTGTGTCTGGCCAAGTACAACCTTTGGCTCCCCCACCCCATTTTTTTTTTGTCAGCACACCAGCATCTTCACAGGTAGACATTGCAGTTTTAGAGGCACTTTTCTTCCCTTTCAAGGAGAAGTTGGAAAAGATTTGGGGACAACCCTCTAACATGGTGCAAGGTCTAGCAGATGAATTAGACAACTGCATGAAGCCTTTTCATTGAGTGGTATTTCATTTTCAGTATTGGCCACAGTGATTTTCCAACTAACTTACAACCAAAGCTTGATGGAATTAGCCATATTCTGTGGCAGGCGAGACTGGTGTTAAGGTTCCAACTTGAAACTCACTTTTGACTTTGAGTCAGACATACTCTTTCAAAGCCATACCTAGTAAGGTGTTCTTGTGAGGATGACATGGAAGAAGGGAGAAGGGCATATTCTGTCCTGCATTCCTTGGGAAAAGGACTGAATGAAAATGTGATACACACATTCTATGTACATCTGTCATGGGTGATAGCTAGACCCTTCCTCCATGAATTTGTCTAATGTTTTGTAAAAAGTGGCTCTCTGTGCTAATGGCCATTATAATGTCTACACAGCCAGTCTTCAGGTAGGAAATGAGGCAAGTCTCTCCCAACCACAGGAGAGCGAAAGAAGAAATGAGAATCTCAGGAAGCCATTCTAGAACAGGAGAACAAACAGGCATGGAAAGAAAAGGAAAGGCAAAAATGAAACTTCAGAGCAGGGTAGGAAAGTCCCAGCTTGTTGATAAGAAAATCCCAGAGGTTTACGTCACACATTCACATACATCACTTGGTTATTTTATGCAGGCTTCTACAGTAGATACTTGCTTTGAAATTGCCTGATTTGTTCAACCAGTTTGAATAAGAATTTGAATGATATTGTCAACACACTGCATTCCTGTGCTTTCCCCATGGTCCATCTGTCTTTTCTCAGATCTCATTTGTAAAGTTTTTTTTTAAAAAAAATATAAAGTACAATTGCATCACAAAGTTGTCCAGTATGAACAATCAAAGAACTATTGAGATTTCTCAGGCTACTACTCATTTAAATTTTAATACTTTCCTTCAGCTTACAATTTAATTAATTACTTCCTATTCTTTCCCATGGCCAGGCATAGCATTCATGAGTCAATTGCTAATTATCGATTTGGGGATTGGGGATGTACTTTTTTTCACTTTGCAAAGAAAGCAACTCATTTTTTATTTAATTTTTATATCATTATAATGCCCTACAAAATTGGACTAATATAAAATCACATACAGTGGCTTTGCTTACAAAAAAAGGAAGTAATTAATCTGCCACACAAGTACTGATAATTAACAAATTATTAATCAATGTTGATGCTTGCTTTGGAGAGGACAGGAAGTAATTAATTAAACCATAAAGCAAAGGAGAAGGAAATTACAGGGAGGAGCAAACCCTCTGCAGAACAGGAATTTTTGTCCCAAGTCAAAATATAATATGATCTTGCTTGTGGGGTCAGGCATTACTGAATTCTATAATAAATATATTAAGTGCCATGTGGCACCTCAGCTTCAATTCTGATTACAGCTACTTTATTCAAAAGGAAGATAACCTTGAATGTAAGTTGACCCCAGCCTAAAATTAGAAGATTATCCAGAAAAGTAGATGACCCTGAATTTAAAATCACCCCTCCTGTAACAGGGAACAGTATAAACAGTTTTGTATTGAATAGCAATCAATATACATTAAACACTATAGACTACTAGAGACGAAAATAATTACTTTCACTTTTTACACCACTTTGCATCATAACTCTTCACAAGTAGTATTGGATCACCCTGTTTCAAATCTTTAAAGGCAAGACTGGCTTTTTAAACTGCTCCCCCAAGATGCTAGTAAGTAAAGGGTGAGATAATGAAGACCCTAGTAAGCAAAGAGTGAGATAAAGGACTGAGCATTGTGCTTAAGGTAATAATAATATTGTATTTGTAGAATTAGATCCATGATAAGTACATAAGAACATATGAAGAGCTATGCTGGATCAGCCCAAAAGCCCATTTAGTTCAGCATTCTGTTCTAACAATAGTCAACCAAATACCTCTTGGAAGTCCACAACCCAGAAGACTGCAACAGCATTATCCTATCTATGCCTCCCATCAAATGGAATTGACCAGTGTTTCCTGGTATGGGTTGCCCAAGTAGAGAGGCTGCTGGTAAAGCGTGGATGTCCTGTGCTAAGCAGCCCTTTACATTATTTGTATCCAAAATATTCACTGCTGAACTGTGCCCTTATACCCTATAGAAAAGAAGGATTGTGGACATTTTTTTTTTTACCACAGTGCTTGGGACTGTGCTAGGGAGCCCTGAGAGCCAAGCATGGAGGAACCAGGTACTGTTCTACATCTGATGGCAAAATGGCAGAATGACACAAGCCCAATCCAAAGCAAATCATCAGTGTGCTCCCCTGTCAGCATTGGGGGAGCTTTATTAGATGAAAATCTCATGGAGGAAAATGGAAGACAGTAATGATGTGGGTACAGAGAAATCTTTCAAACACAAAGCGGGGAGGGAGTCTCAGATAGACACTCAAGAAGAAGGGTGGACACCACCTTCAAATCATGCCATGTCTTGCTTGTCACTGGATTTAAGGCATCCCCTACTCTTAGGGCTCCTTAAATTACACAAAGAGCCATGGAGAAGCTCGGGGGGGGAGGGATATCCTTTAGAAATCTGGTTTGCCTTGCTCCCCAATTGCTGATTCCTACAGAACTGCCACACTGTCAGCAAGGGAAGATGGACTTCAGACATTTGAGACAGGGACTACAGAAGTCTACTGACATGTAATGCAACCTTCCATCTCCCCCATCCCCATAAGTTGCAAGAATTCAAATATGGATATACCAGAGGTGTCAAACTTACAGCCCGCAGGCTGGATCCAGTCCCTGGAATCCTCCAATCTGGCCTGAGAGCAACTGGATGTGTGCTGCTTACTGTTTCTAACATCACAGCTCCTTTTGATCAGTCTCTCCTATTTCCTGCTTAATAGGAAAGAAAGAAAGCCTTTCCTCAATTGACTGAGGACTCCTCCCCACTCCACCTCTAGGGAGGGGGAGGGAAAGAGACAGATGAGAGGAAATGGTGTATGGAGGGACTTTTAAGAAGACCAGCAATGTTTTATTCCAGGTATAAGCTTCTGTATGCAAGTATACTTCTTCAGAGACAGAGAGGGAGGGAAAGAGTCAGAGGGAGCATGCCAGAAAGAGAGAGAGAGTCCCATAGCATTTGAGAGAACCTCCTTTCTAGTTCTAACAGACTGGGGGAGGGGGAGACATAATAGCACAGCTTGCATTCCTTATTAGTGAAAAGGAGCAAGAGTACAGCACCTTAATGACTAACAAAATTTGTGGCAGGGCATGAGCTTTCATTGAATCACTGCTCCCTTCTTCAGATACAATGGGAATGTGAGTCCATCTGTACTTATACCTTGGAGAGTGAAGTGATTTTGGACACCAAATGATAATAGCAGGCATTGGTAACAAGAGAAGAAACTTAGGTCTCAGTTCAGTCCAGGAGAATGCACTGTCTTGAACTTAACATTATCAGTTGCAATTCAGCAGTCTCTCTTTCTAATCTCTCTTTGAAATTAATTTGTAAGAGAAATGTTTCTCTTAGATCAGCAACTGAATGCCCTGGAAGGTTAAAATGTCCCCCCACTGGTTTTCAAATGTTGTGGTTTCTAACAGTAGTAGAAAGAGTCCAGTAGCTCCTTTAAAGACTAAAAAAATGTGGTAGGGTATGTGCTTTTGTGAGCCACTGCTCACTTATTTCCATTTATTCTTTGTATCCTCCTGGACTGAATCCTCCTGTACCAAATTGAGACCTAGGTTTCCTGACTCATTCCTGACTTATCTCCACCCGTCTGCTTATCACACCTAATCCAGTCATGCCTGCTATTGACATTTGGTATCTGAAATAATTTTTATAAAGTTTACTAGGAATAAAGGTCATTGTGGAAACACACACAACGAGCTCTAGAAAGAGGCTCTGGGCAGGTGCCCTGGTCTTTGGCACTCAGTGTCAATTTGCTGTGGTGACCTCAGCAGGGTATAATGACACAGAGCTTACTGTTTTCTTCAGGAGAACTGATCTCTGCCATCTGAACAGCAGTCGTAATTCTGAGTGATCTCCAGTCCTCCCCTGGAGATTGGCAACAATGCTTCCCCAGGAGGAAATTGCTGGTTTGGTGGGTGGAGTCTATGGCTTTGTACCTGTCTGAGGTCCCACCCCTCCTCAAACCCTACCATGCTCCACCCCTCAAATCTCCAGGACTTTCCCAGCCTGGAGTTGGCAACCCTATCTTCTTCCCAGCCAACCATCAGCCTACCTTTATGTGCCCCTCTGACATCAGCTTTCCATCTCCTCCCCCCTCCCTCCCGGAGAGCAGTTGTAATTTTGAGTGATCTCCAGCCCTCCCCTGGAGATTGGCAACAATGGTTCCCTAGGAGGAAATGGCTGGTTTGGAAGGTGGAGTCCATGGCACTGTAGCTGTCTGAGGTCCCACTCCTCCTTAAACCTCACCCTCTCCAGGCTCCACCCCTCAAATATCCAGGAATTTCCATACCTAAAGTTGGGAACTTTATCTCCTCCCCTCTCAGCAGCCTCTTCCTAGGCAAAGTTCTAGGCAAAGTTCTAGGAACTCATTAGTGGGGAGCAAAACAGCTTACTTCATTCTCCTCTTCTGCTTTGTGATCTGTACAGCAACCCTGCAAGGTAGGTTAGGCAGAAAGTCTGGGGCTGGTCCAAAATTACACAGGCAGCTTCCATAGGGAGGCTCCTGCTGAACAGGAGCAAGCAGCCAGGGCTAGTAAAGTAATGCCAGTCAGGAGGCATGAAGTCACCCTGAGAGTGCTGGTAGGCCTAGGGTTGCCAACAAAGACAGATTGATACAAAGGAGGATGGAAAAGTCTCCATATCTCTATTTTGTCTTAAATTGGTTTTGATGCCAGCAGAGTGAGAAAATGCCAGAGGTTCTGGGTGGGTGCCCCATGGTAAATGGACCAAACAATTCCTAAAGATTTTCCAAAACACTACTCTGTTGATAATTCATTTTCTACATTCACAGCATCCACTGCCAGAACACAACACATCCCCAGCACTTTGAATTAGCACCAGAGCTTTAAGAGCTCTCCAGCTGTCTCCTGGAGATTGGCAACAGCTTGTTTGGAGGGTGGGTTCTATGGCATTGTATCTGTCTGAGGTCCCCCTCTTCCTCCTCCTCAGACCCCACCCTCAGCAGGCTTCATCCTTAAAATATCCTGGAAGTTTCCAATCTGGAGCTGGCAACCCTATGTCCTTTCCAGGCAACCATTAGCCAACCTTTATCTGCCTGTCTTCAGGTTTACATCTCCTTCCCCCCCCCAGCCTCTGCCTAGGGAAAGGGCAGTCTCCCCTGCAGTGGAAACCAAAGCAGCTGACATCATTCTTCTCTCCCCTGTATGATCCGCACAACAATCCTGTGAGGTATGTTAATGTTAGAAGTCTGTGAATGGTCCATAATCCCCCAGGCAGCTTTTATAACATGAACCTGGGACCTGTGCACCATCCTCTGAAGTGCTCTCAGGTACATATCTATGGCAGTAATGGAGTGACTGCTGGCACCTTTTCCTATCATTTTTTGTGTTGTGGTATTCTGCTTTTGGTGTGATCTGTCTGGCATGGTTGTGTTATTGGGTTTGTTTCTTTTGAAGGGGAAGTGATGTGTTGTGCGTGAGGACATATTTTACCTCAGGATACACCAGGTCACATATGCAACTGACAGTTCCAACTGTCTCAAGGGGGGGGGGTTGAAGTGCGGAATGGAGTGAAGTCCAATCAGCTTCCATATGCAAATGACCTTGAAACGCTGGCCCAATCAGAGAAGAGTGGCCTAGGCTGCAGTAAGTGGGAGAGAACTCAGGCAACACAGCCAATAGATAAAGACACCTTGTGATTGACATATCACGGAGCCAACTGATTTGGGAGTGCATGGAACTTTGCCACTTGAAAAAAGAATTATATATAAGGAGAGATATCTCCACTACCTTGTGTTACATTTCATGGCACACATGGCCCAGCCCTACAAAGTGACATGTCAGATCTGGCCCTCATAACAAATGAGTTCAACATCTCTGGGATATACAGACGTGCTCTTGGTTGTTTCTGGTTGTTTTCCTATGTTGTCATTGTGAGATTTTTCATTTGATCCATTTTTATTGCCGATGGTCTCGATTTATTTGTCTTTTGATTCCATTTTACACCCTTGTATGCCATTTATAGGAGGGCAGGCAACATTGTATAGCCTGATCTCATCATATCTCAGCAGCTAAGCAGGGTAGATACTTGAATGGAAGAACACCAAGGAAAGCTCTACAGAGGAAGGCAATGGCAAACCACTTTTGTTTCTCACTTGCCTTGATAGCTTCTTGCTGGGGTGGCCATAGGTTGGTTGCAACTTAACAGCACTTATGTACTTACATATGACATTTTTATGTATCATGCAAAAATGATGGTAAAATTGCATGGAAATAATGGGAAAAAATTGGAAGCTGATAATGGTTCAGAAACAAAGGCTCAGGGGTTTAATTCACAAAGCACAAAGAAAAATCAAAACTGGGATTTTTCGGTTGGAACAGTGGGATTGCAAACTTGATAACACCCCTAAGTTTTAATTTGCATATGTAAACATCTAAAGTTTCATGAACATCTAAGGACTCTTATTTCTTGTCTTTTACCCAGGGTGGATTTTAAATGTCTATTATACCTGTATAACAGGTATAGACATACAGACCAAAACCCACCTATAGTCATTAATATATTTATTTGGGGATGTTTAAGAAGAGCTTCAATGGGGCTTTATCAGATTGCTTTAGAATAAGATGGCTCCCTTTTAGCTCTCTTTCCTCTTCCCATTTAGTTGTTATCAATATTCTATTCAGTGCCTTGTCATCAAAGCCATTCTTTATTTATCCTCATCAAGCCATCGTCTAAGCCTTTTAATGACTAAACTCCCAATATCGAACTGTTCTCCCATTATGTCATCTTCCTGCCTGTGTAAATTATCACTTGGCAATGACTCTTTTTCTCACTGTCTGGCATTTGGTTTCTGAACTAAGCTCTCATAACAAGCCTGGATTTTAAAGTCCCGAAATCAGATAAAATGCCAAGACAATAAGGCTGCTGACTACTAATGATTTGAGATTTTAATTTTTTCATTGATTTTTTTAAAGGATGCAATCAAACTGAAGAGGAATCTGGCTTTGTGTTTAAAGCCGATTTGAAACTTTATGCATTCGAACAGAATAGAAAGAAAAAATAGTAATAGGGCATACTGGGGGGGGGGGCTTCAAGTATATCATGGCAAGGTTGGGTTCAAAGACATCACATGGCCAGTTCTACACAGAACTAAGGGTCACGTCACACAATGGAAAGCTAGCCCAAGAATACAGCAAATGTACAGAATGTTCTTGCCACTGTGGTTATGCTGTCATCTGACCACTATGCCTTGTAGCCAAGCCAAAAACATTTCTAGCACATAATGGTAACTACATCTGAATCAATATCAGGTTTTTATATCTGCAGTACCAGCTAACTTGTGAATGAGCCCTTAGGAAAACAATCTTGTATCTATAGTCTCCCAGGATTATCTCTGATAAAGGTAGAGAAGCAGAAGAGACAATAGGACTCTTCAGATGTTACAACTACATGTACTGGAAGCCTGACAACTGCTTAAACTGGGAGCAAGCACTACCCATGATCTTCCTAATACATATTGCTGCCATGTTGTCTCAAAGGGGTAACACATAGATTTTGCTTATGCTTACAGTGTCTGTAGATATGACACCAAATCTTGATGTTTCAGTATTCTGGTTCATGTCTTCAAAAGCAGAAAATCCCCATGTTGGTCTTTTCAGACAACAGTGCCCTTCTAGGCAGCTAGGCATAGTGGAAGAATCTCTGTGCAGTTGGCAGGCTTTCCGGTAGGTGCATCTAAATGGTAGAGAGATGTAATGAGGCATCATGCCCCCATTCTGGTTTTACAGGCTGCTTATAGTCTTTCTTTATTATCTCAGCAGAGAATCACCACTGGGGAGAAACAAAGGGACAGAGGTCCTCTAGTCCATAGTTCAATCTTTCTCCTCTCTCTCTCTCTTTTTTTTTTTTTTTTGTAAAACTCTCCTAAAAAGGAGAGAATTTTATTCTTTTTATAAGAAAGGGGGAGGGTAGACAGCTGGAGAAAGAGAAAGATGGAGTGAAGTTTTCTCTGTTAATAAAGGTTAATTTTAGTTAGTAATCAATACCATTTTTGGCATCTATCGCGATTCGAAGACCTTCTTTTAAACTTTACAAAGTCCAGAATCACTCTGTTAATACAGTTAGTAAAGTCCATTGGGGTTAGTAATCAAACAGCTCCTTGCAGATGGTACACGAAAAGTCCTTAAAATGTCTTCTTTTTAGGTCTCTTCCAGTTGTAGATTGAGTCCTTTTCAACTTTGATGTCTTCCAATCCGTCGCCTCCTTCCCCTGGGCTGCCGTCTTCTTCTCTGGCAATTTTGGGTGCTGCGTCTTCCTCCAAGCTGGCGTGTCTCTTCAAAGATTTTTGCTTTTTAAAGGTGTAATCCATCTTCTTTCTTTTCTCTTTTTCCTTGTGTTTCCGACCTTCAAATTCCCAGGGCGCCATAATTACTACACATGGAATCGAATCTCTGGTATATTGCCTGCTGTGTTCAACATCCCCTTCTACTGGCAGAGTATCTTCTTTTATAAAAGCGGAATAGGCTTTGAGAGCCATGTCCACCTCTTCTTTTAATTCTTTCGCTTCACTGCCAGTTAGGGGTGCCAAAACATTTGTTGAGTTAAATCCGAGATCCTCCTTCACTTCTTCTTTCACGCCCTGAAAACTTAGAATCAAATCCGATTTCTGTTCTATTTCCTCCAATTTCCCCTGTCGACTAATCAAGACACTTTCCACTTTAAGCAAAGTTTCATTGATTTTCTGTATTTGCTCCAGTAGAGGGCGCAGATCCTGTTGATTGACAGCTAGCTCTTGGGGGGGGCTACCCGGGCCGGAAGTCCCTCCCCTCATCTCTTCCGGTTTCTGCAGGACTTTCCCCGTTGTCGACAATTTGTTTTATTATTTACTTTTATAAAGTTCGTGCCGCATCCCCCAGGAAGGTAAAAGGATCGTAGTCTTTTATACAACTCCAACGGTACTTTCACCAACACTGTTTTCCTCTCTGCCCCCCCTCGCACTCCCTTTGTAAATCTTGCTTCTCAAAAGGGATGGGGACTCCTCCCTCCTCCCATACGCTTAAACGCTTACGGGGGGGCTCGAATTCACGCTTCAAAATCGATCTTCAACTCACGGTTCGATGCCTTCTTCTTTTTATATTAAATCGTAACGCTGTCTTCACTCCTGGAAATCGGTGGCGCCGCTAAGTCCCATTGCGGGCACAACGCAGCGGGGCCGATTGGGGCGGGGAGAAAGCCTCAATTTCCCAGCTGTCTGCCGGCAAAGAGGCTACTCCCCAAGCGCCCCTGGTTCGGAGCCTTTGCCTAAGGCTCATTAGGGTCTTTCGCACATGCGAAGACCCCCCCTGACTGTGTGTGGGCTAACCGCCTCCGGGAGCGTCCCGAGAGGCGGCCGCCATTCGCAGTGCCGAAACCGAAACCCTCAATCTTTCTCCTCTCAATACAAGGGAAGGCGTTTTATTTTTAATGCTCTTTTTATTATTTCCTCTGCATCTGTTTCTCTATGGGGTAACAGGGTTAGGGATCGTCTGTCTGAAATGTACATAGGCTAGCTGTGTTTTGCCTTCACACCCACCTCTTTAGCAAAAATGTGATTTCTCCTTGTTATGTACTAAGACTGCGCACATGGTCGGGCTAACATGTGGCCATGCAAACAAGCCGAGCTTCACATCTAAAACAAAGGACACAGAGGATCCTAGAACTTGCCAATCGGCCAGTTTGGATCCTAAGGGGGAACCAATGAGGGACGGAGACTATGTAAATAAACCTATCACAGGAACAGGGGTGTATGTTGGGTGTGGTTGGAACAAGAATATAAGCGGACCTATGGGTCCAGCTAGATGTGTCTTAATTTCTCTCTCTTTCAAAGTGTCAGGAGTTTAATGGGATTATATAAATAACAAATGACAACGAATGATGTTACATCAAGAATAAAAGTTAAAGCAAGGAGAGTTTCTAGTAATAGCAGTGATACCAACAGTAGCAGTTTAGTAGTTTTTAGTAGTTTATTTTTTTAAGAAATTGAAGTTGCATTTTTCCTCTAGACATTACCTGCTCCAAACCACTGGGGATGGGGCCCGCTAAAATCTAAATAAATCAATACCAAAAGGGAAGAATTCATGTTAACACCCTCCTGAGACACCATGGATAATAAGCTTCCCTTGTGAAGGCAATCATATAGTTACTGTAATAACCATGTTTTCTCTCTTAGAAACACCCAGGGGTCTTTTCGCAGAAGAACAGCTGCAGGAGCTCATTAGCATATGGTATGCTAATGAGCTATTAGGCTATTAGCATATGCCACACCCCTGACATCACCGGAAGTGATGTCAGAAGGGAAGCAAAAGGGGGAAGCATCTTCAAAAGCCTCCCCTTCCCTTCCCCAGCTGGTCTGGGTGGGGGAGCTAAGAGAGAAGGGGTTTAAGGTTTAAACTCCTTCTCACTAGAGTTGGGCCACAGAAGGAGGAAAGAGGGAAGGAAAGAGAGAGAGTAGAGAGAAGGAAAGAAGGAAGGAAGGAGAGAAAGAAAGAGAGGGAAGAGGGAGGGAAACAGGGAAAGGAGGAAAAAGAGAAGAGAAGAAGGTGGGAAAGAAAGAAAGAAAGAAAGAAAGAAAGAAAGAAAGAAAGAAAGAAAGAAAGAAAGAAAGAAAGAAAGGAAAGAAAGAAAGAAAGAAAGAAAGAAAGAAAGAAAGAAGAGAAGAATGAGGGAAAGAGGAAAAAGAAAGAAGGAAAGGAGGGAATGAAAGAAATTCAGTGGCAATTCAGCCCCATTATACCCTATGGGCCATTGAAGTCAATGGTGAAAACATAGGGTATATTCTGGGGGCTGGAGGGGAGGGGGTTTGAGGGAGAGGCTCCAAGATCACAGGATAGCTGATGGAGCCTCTCCCCAAGATACCCACCAAATTTCAAGAACATTGGACCAGGGGGTCCAATTCTATGGGCCCCCAAACAGGTTGCCTCATTTCCTCCATTGTTCTCTATAGTGGGAAAAAAAGTTATTTTTTTCCCACCATAGAGAACAATGGAGGGAATATGGGCAACCTGTTTAGGGGCCCATAGAATTGGACCCCCTGGTCCAATGTTCTTGAAACTTGGTGGGTATCTTGGGGAGAGGCTCCATCAGCTGTCCTGTGAGTTTCGAGCCTCTCCTCAAACCCCTCCTCCAGCCCCTAGAACATACCCTATGTTTTCACCATTGACTCATGGCAATGGCCATAGATATAATGGAGCTGAAATTGACATTCGGCTGCCTGAAAGACTCTCCGGGACGCCGGCTGGGGGCGGGGCTTGGCTCCTGAGCTCCCGGAGCTGCGCTCCGGTGGGCTCCCCCGAAAAGACCCCTGGAAACACCTCTGTCTCTCTTTCTCTCACACACACCTTGTTCACATATTACAGTGAATGCACTTAGGACCTACATGTATGTGCATACACTTGTTTGTAAGATAGATCCAACACATGTTCACTTGACAAACTGGTCATCAATACCTGGTAAATGTGGGGTTTCGGTCCCACATTCAGTTGTACATGAGTGGAATGTGACATGAGAATTATTCAATACATTTACAAAGAACAATCAAGTATACACTGTACACAGATAATATGTGTGTTCAGTTCAGCAGGAGGGTGGGGTAAAAGTCAAACTATTTTTTTTTTAAAAAAAAAATACTAACTTGTGAACAGGCCTACTTTGTCTCTCTCTGTCTCTTCTTCCGGCTAAAAAGAGGTGCCAACTATACCAAACTAGTAGATCATGTCTGACAGAGATTTTATTACCCTTCAAGCAATTGGTTTTTTAAAAATCTTACATTTTACAGTGTAGATAAGAAGCATTTTTTGTAAGCTTATTGGCATTTCATCAGTTTAGATCAGTTATAGCCAGAATGACTCCCGCGTGTAGATAATCTGTCACCATAAACTTCTACCCTTCCCAGTTTAAAAAAAATGGTAATGGTATGAGAAATTGGATTCAATATATACACTTACATTTAAGTGCATTTCACTTCAATCCTGTAGAAAAAGATTATAGGCTCACTTTCATGGACTTATCGTCATGTTCCAGTAGCACAGCATGTTGTGAGAGTGGAAATTCCACTGCTTTTCCTGATGACTATGACTGTAATAAGGAAAATTAAAGGTGTATTTAACCTGTTAGAAAATTAGCCTTTGACTTTTAGTATGAGTTTCCATTACAAAAACAGTAAACATGGGATGAGATCATATACAAAGAGAAACCAGACTAGTCCCTCAGTTGTTCTGAATTTTTAAAAAAATCTTAGATAGAAGTTTCCAATGATAGAAATTCAAGGTACAGCTCATTAAAATTACAAACAGAGGTGCCATTTCAGGTTCAAAGGCATGTTCCTATACACATTCAAGTCCAAAGTTGCACCCCCTCTACATGTCAACCACAATCCAGTGTACATACACTGAAAGTGTAAAGGGCTCTATTGAAATTCTTTTGGCGTCCCTTGAAATTCCTCAGATGTTATGCCTGAAGGGGGTACTTCCACATTCACTTTGTATTTTGCTTTTGGTGAAATTTCAGTGGCAATTCTAGTGGGCTTGCTTAGGAGATGGTTCTGTCCCATGAGAAAACTCACTTCTGTCTGATGAATTCATTTGTATGCATCACTTCCCGTGTTAGTAAAGTGGATGTCATGTGTGTGGACATGCTGGGTGCTGAGATGGCATCAGAGAGAAGATCAGAAACTAACTTCTACCCCTCCACAGGCTCCTTCAAAGTCTGAGGGACATACTGTTTTAAAGTACAGTGTGGGGAAGAATTGTGTTCAGAGGTTTGAGTCCCTGCATCCTCTAAGCTTATTTCTCCCAAAGAGAATATTAACCATAGCCAGTTTGGTGTAGTGGTTAGGAGCGTGGACTCTAATCTGGGAGAACTGGATTTGATTCCCTGCTTCTCCACATGCAGCTGCTGGTGTGACCTTTGGTCAGTTACAAGGTCTTTCAGAGCTGTTTTTTCAGGAGCAGTTCTCGAAAGATCTCTCTCAGCCCCACCTACCTAACAGGGTGCCTGTTGTGCGGAAGCAAAGGGAAATTGTAAACTGCTCTGAGATTCCTTCAGGTAGCGAAGGATGGGGTATAAATCCAATCTCCTCCTCCTCCTCCTCCTCCTTCAGCAGAATGCATTACAGCAGCTGCCCCAAAACCAGCTGTATGGCGCTCAGGCACATGAACAGGGAGGGGATCGATGCGCTAAAGCAAACATCAAAATGCACTTGGAGAACAAATGCAGCATGGACCGCCTCAGCACTTGAGAGTGCATTTTGATGTGCATCCAATTAATACCTGCAGTTCTTGATGCATTAAGTGCTATGCACATAGAAAGAAGGCTGCTTTCATGCACAGATCTCCTTGGTTGGACTGGGGTAAAGACATATAGGATAGGGGAAAAGGAACACAGTATTTTGATTTCCAAAACAAAATGTAACAATAGTGTTCTTTTAATCTACTTTTCCTGGTGTCTCGTACTTAACTAACAGATCCTCAACAATGCTCCCGTATAACAATCGCATCTTGAGAGTCGCTCTGGATGGAGCTGGGTTATTCTAGGGCAGCTGCCTGGTCCCTGAAGGCATAGTATTGTTGTTTTCAGATTCTTCAGAAAGATATTTTGTCAACACTGCCCAAGAGAGATGCAAACCCAAAGGGTGATCATTAATGCAATTAGTGTTGCGTTCCTCTTGTCATAGGGACCACTAATTGTGCCCCTTGCTCCATTATTAATGAGCCATTCTTTCATTTTAGCTGATCTAAAGAAATAGCATCTACTGTAACACCAGGCCCAATTTTTGCTGAGGGAATCCAGTTATCTGCGGGGGTTGTCTGCTCCATATGCTGGACTTTGCTTCTATACAAAGCCCTTCCATGTGTATATGTGTGGGGGGGGAGCACCAAATCTTTGTATAGGTTGTCACATGTGACAATCACACATGCATTAGCAATGCTGTGAATTTCACTGGAAACCTGTATGGCAAACTGTCAAACTCTGCCTCCTGAGGGTAGGAGTCTTGGGTGGGTGTGCCCACCAGCCTTTTCATATCTTTAGCACACTTGTCTCTGCACAGGGGAAAAGGGGGAATACGACACCCTTAACCCTCTCCTTCCAGCCCTTAGTCCACCCTCTGACTGCTTAGATGCGGCTGAACCTGTTCTCCCAGACTGCCTTGGGACTGTGCCTAATAAAGACTCGCTAGGAGATGGGGCCAACCAGCCTGTCAGTGCCTTCAAGTAAGGGGTGGGTCCTGGCTTATTCCCAGTTTCTGAGCCAATGGGCCCCCTTCTGTCTTTTCCTCCCTCATCAGCCTCACCCAACCTGAGGCTTCAAGGCAACCTCCCGCTGACCAATGCTGCTCCCAAGAAGTCACTATCCCATGCCTCTACCGGTTCCCAGGACTCTACTGTGGCATCTGCCCTTGGACTACTCCAGCCCCCTTGGCTTGTGATGACTGGTCAGTCTGGCCATCTGTCCCTGGGCATGGTGATGAGACCTCTTCCCTGCTTCCTTACCCTGCCAGGCTGCTCTCAGCAAGTGAGTCTGCCTGGGTTTACCCTGCCCACCTTCCTTGGTGGTTCCCATCATTTTGCTGCCACTGCAGCCATCCAGCATTGCTTTTCCAGGCCATATGGATGTGGGAAGAGTTTTGCCTGCCCTGCCAGGATTGTTGCAGCTGCCTGGCCTGGTCATGGTGCTAATGGAAGTAGGGATGCCAGCCTCCAGGTGGGAATAAAAAGGTAGAGATCAGGGCCCTGTGGAATCGTCTTCAATTCTGCAGGGCCTGCAAGATGGAGCTGTTCTGCCAGGCCTTTGGCTGAGGCAGCAGGCGCCCATGTATGGCCTCCCTGAGCTTGATGTCACCCACCCACCCACTGACAACTGGCCTTATTTCATCTGCATCATCAGGCCAGAATCTTTATAGCCAGCTGACTTTTATCTTAAGCTGTACCCATCGACTTTAATGGTTATATTGTGTTTTAAACTGTAATGTGCCTATTATAATATGATTTTACCTGCCCTGAGCCCATCTGCGGGATATAAATACAAATAAATAAATAAATCTCTCCCAAAAAGAGTCTTTTTGCCTGCTAGATTTTATACCATTGAGCTGTGAATTTGCTAAGAGGCCTTGGACTCCATTTAATACAAAATAGCATTTTGATTTGTGTATGGTCATTGTACCTACCTTGACTCACTATACCCTTTTATGATAGGATTGTCTTCGAAATGGTCTTAATGTTACCATCAGGGTATACTGGACAGCATTTTCTCTGTGGACTGTTATTACCCCTAGGAGGGCTTGTGCTTGTGGACTATTTTGGATTGTATTACTTTAAGAACTGTCACTCTGTGGTTTGTGTGACTCTGTGATGTGCATTACATTCTTTTGAAGTGCTGTATGTGTTTATATATTCAATATATTTATACACCTATAAGTATCATTACTTGTCTTAAAAACTTTTGGGGAGAGTTTCCTTTTCATTTCTAGATTTACACTCTCCCTTCCCAGTTAGTTTTGAGCCTCCAGGTGGGACCTGGGAATCCACTGGAATTACAGCTTAACTCAGGACTACAGAAATCAGTTCCCCTGGAGAAAATATTTATTTGATTTGTACACTGCCCTCCATGGCATTGTACCCCATTGAGGTCCATGTCCTTTCCAGGCTTCATCCCCAAATCTCCAGGAGTTTCCCAACCTGGATCTGGCAACCCTACCCCCCCACACTGGTGGTCGGGGGGACCTGGTAACCATAAATGGTGGGCATGTGGGAGGGGCTTCTCCACCCCTGACAGTTGCTAACTTCCAGGTGCAGGGTGGAGATCTCCTGGAATTACAACTGATCTCCAGACTACATGAATTATTTATTTATTTATAACATTTATTCCACTTCTCCTGCTTTGGAAGGTGGACTCCAGGTATTTCTGAACCTGGGGTTAGCAACCCTAGTCACTGTGTCCTCCTGGCCAGCCCCTGGAGGTACAGGTAAGTGCAGGGAGTGCTTTGCCAGCCCCAGACACAAAGATACCATTGGATGCTCATGATCAGACCATGAGCTGATCAAGCATATGTTCAGCTCACATTGATCAACTCAAACAGCTGCCAAAGAAGTTCCCCCCCACAAGCACCAAAAAGACAGTGCATCACTTGCCCCAGACTGAGAGTTCCTTGTAGTTAATAGCCACTGATGGACCTCTGCTGCATATGTTTATCTGATTCCCTCTTGAAGCCATCCATGCTTGTAGCTGCCACCACCTCCTGCGTTAATCATGAAGAAGAGGAGGAGGAGGAGATTGGATATATACCCCGCCCTTACTACTCAAAGAGTCTCAAGAGTGGCTGACAATCCCTTTCCCTTCCCCTCCCCACAACAGACACCCTGTGTGGTAGGTGGGGCTGAGAGAGCTCTCTCAAGAACTGCCCTTGAGAGAACAGCTCTGGAAGAACTTGTGACTGACCCAAGGTCACACCAGCAGCTGCTTGTGGATGAGTGGGGAATCAAACCTCGTTCTCCCAGATTAGAGTCTACACTCCTAAACACCACACCAAAGCATAACTTGTGAAATAGTCAAGCAATTATATTGCAGCACAGCAAGACAGACATGCCTCATTGACCTCAAGGTGCTGCTGTAGCTACATGGGTGCAAATCACCTTATGAGCTGACACAGTGACAGAGATCTCTATAGGACCAGGTTGCATATTTATTTTTAAATCTAGCATGAAGTTTCCCGAGAGCTCAAGTGAGAAGACATTTAAGTCAAAACATCTCATGATAATTGTTTCCAGAAGGTACACGAGCAGTTTGATTGACATATTTCTCATCAATAGGTTAGTTTACTTTTTTTGTATGGATGCCTTAGCATAAATGGAAAAAGTTATCTAATGATGAAGCAAAATGTGTGGAAATTATGGGACGAAATGGCAAATGAACTCCTCCAGCTTGAAAAACCACAAGCCATTTTGAGCTGTGTCTAACCACACCCTCTTCCCAAATTTGGATTGTATTATAATGGTTCAGCATTATCTTTCTCATTTCCTAGCTTTCCTTCCCTTCCCTCATACTTTGCAACTTACAAGTGGTGGAGGGAGACATGGCTTGCAGGAGCCAGACTCTTCTAAAGTTCATGGCTTCCCGCAATCATATCTGATTTACTTTGTTTCAATTATTTCTATCCCACTTTTCTCCATATGAACTCAAAGAAATTTATGAACATTAAAATAAGTTTTAAAAAAAGCATTAAAACCATAAACATGGAAAAAAATTAAATACATATCCAGCCATGTAAATAGCCATCTTTAAAAGTTCAACTTTACACAATGCCTAAATAATAATGGATTTTAAAAACTACATTTCCCAGAGTTCACAGTTGCATTTCCTGTTCTCAGTAACTTCATAAGCCTTATTCCTCCTGGGAGTAAGCTAGGAGGATTTTTTTTAAGAGACACTTCCCAGAGCTTACAGTAACCGTGCACATTCTAAGCATATTCAGATGCGTTCTTGCCAGTGATCCAGAAACCAACTAAACTAAATTTCTATTTTTGCTAACAGGATACTCTTGAACTTGGTATTGCTTAAGGTCTCATATGTCTTCATATGGACCTCAATTTTGGGAGAGGAGAAGCCTCACCTTTGTCATATCTCTACTGCTGAGTAGCCTTTGTCTTGACTTCACACACTGTTGCATATTGTGCTACCACTGCACTATAACAATAATTCATAATAAGATTTTCCAGGGTAGACTAGACAATGTCAGAGGTGAACAATTGCTCTAACACAATGATAGCACAATATCCAATGGTATGTAGATGCACAGTTAGAGTCTGTGATTGCACATGGAATGTCCCAGTTTCAATTCCTAGCATCTTAGGTTACAGCACTTAAAGGACTCCTCCTAGAGAGCCACTGTTAGCAATGGGTACCATGGACCAGTGGTCCAATCTGTTATTTGTTTCTGCATGTCACTGTTTGTGCTCCCCTCCCTAGTTTTCCCATATGAAAGACTGGTATTTATTAAATGAGCCTTCTTGTATCTAGTCTGCACTGAAGTCTTGTGCTCCTTGGCTATTTTCCATCACTAGCAGAGCCTCCCTGTAAACATGTATCATGGCATACGGACACTCATTGACTGAGATGTTATAACTTTCCTCTATTAATTTCATCCTGTAAAGCAGGGGTGTCAAACTCATTTGTTATGAGGGCTGGATCTCTCCTTATATATAATCCTCTTTTCGTGTGACTCTTTTCTGAATATTCCACATGATCCCTTTGACTCCCTGACCTATCACTCTGATGGTGTGCCAATGGTTGCGTGCTGGGTGCTGGGTCTGCTCCTCTTCCCCGCCCACTCCCCCTTCAGCCCCTGTCAGAATGGCTTTCTCTCTTGACAAAGACACTTCTCCTGCTTGCCTCCTGTGTGGGAATAACTCTTCCCTCAGTGGCTGTTGGTAGGTGTAACGAAATGGCAGTTTCCTGTGTTTGTAAGATGGCTGTGATTCTTTGTTTAAAATGATCCCCCATCAGGTTTAATTGATGGGGCCAGACCCTTGGGTTGCCAACTTTCCAGGGATCCCCCAAAGACTGGGGATTCCATCTCCAAATAGGGAGATTCGGCCAGAGGGGTCTCACTGTTCCTCTAAAAAGGCAGTGACGATTCCATGAGTGG
Organism: Gekko gecko; assembly: GCA_029375565.1. Taxonomy (NCBI): domain Eukaryota; kingdom Metazoa; phylum Chordata; class Lepidosauria; order Squamata; family Gekkonidae; genus Gekko; species Gekko gecko. Next base: position 146,419,612 of record JAPDNY010000006.1, read on the forward strand.
TGGCAGCAAACTTGAGGAGTGAGATACACCCATAGGACAAGGGTGGGAGGCAAACAGCTGAGTTGTAAACTGGGTTCCGTTTTGTCATGGTAAGCAACCAAGCTTGGTTCAGACAAAGGAAGGAAACCCTTTGCAGGCCTTTGTTGTTGTTTTTTTAATATGTTTATTTATCATATTTTCCACCAAGTTTTACATCTCATATACACGTCTTGTACATATATTTGAGTCTAGTGTTTCCAAACCTTCCTTATCCATTTATTCAAACACGCCCATCATTCCATGAAAATATTTTCATCCTTCTCCTGAAGCATCAAACTCAACTTGTCCATTTCCGCTATCTCAAGTAGTCTAATTGCTATCTCCACTTTTCTGGGTAAACCATCCTTTGCAGGCCTTTGTGAGGAATGCATTGGGACCAGTCCTGACTAGGGTTGCCAGCTCCAGGTAGGGAGATTCCTGGAGATTTTCTGGTAGAGTCTATGAAAGCCATGCTTTGGGGAGAGAAGAGGCCTCAGCTGAACCGAATCCCATAAAGCCCACCTTCCAAAGCTGTTATCTTCTCCAGGGGAGAGAAATCTGTTGTCTGGAGTTCAGTTGTGATACCTGGTGATCTTCAGGCTCCCCCTGGAGGTTGGCTACTTTGGGCATAGCAGTCAGTGCTTCAGAGCAGGGTCTGCTAGATCCAGGTTCTTGCTGTAGGAGCTGAGTGGGTGATTTTGGACCAGTCACAGACTTTCAGCCTAACCTACCTCACAGAGTTGTTGTGCAAGTCAAAACGGGGAGAGGAGAATGATGTAAGCTGCTTTGGTCCGCATTGCAGAGAAAGACTACTTTTCCACCTGGGAAACCATTGTTGCCAATCTCCAGGTGAGGGCTGGAGATCACTCAAAATCACAACTGCTCTCCGGATGGCAGAGATCAGTTCCCCTGGGGAAAATGGTGGACTCTGTGGCAGTCAGGGCTTCAGAGCATGGAAGAAGCTGCAGGTGTGTATGGGGGGGGGATGGAAAGCTGAAGAGTGAGGGGAAAATAAAGGTACGTTGATGCTCGGTGAGATAGGGTTGCCAACTCCAGGTGAGAAATTCCTGGAGATTTGAGGAATGAAACCTGGAGAGGGTGAGGTTTAAGGAGGGGTGGGACCTCAGACAGGTAAAATGCCATAGACTCCACTCTCCCAACCAGCCATTCCCTCCTAGGAATCATTGTTGCCAGTCTCCAGGAGGGAAGGGGGAGGAGATGGAAAGCTGACATCAGAGGGGCAGATAATGGCAGGTTGATGCTTGGCTGGGAAGGAGATAGGGCTGCCAGTTCCAGATTGGGAAATCCCTGGAGATTTGAGGGGTGGAGCCTAGAGAGGGTGAGGTTTGAGGAGGTGTGGGACCTCAGACAGGTACAATGCCATAGATGCCACCCTCCAAGCCAGCCATTCCCCCTGGTGAGGGCTGGAGATCACTCAAAATTACTACTGCTCTTCAGGTAGCAGAGATTAGTTCCTCTGGAGAAAATGGTGGACTCTGTGTCATTATACCCTGCTGAGGTTGCCACAGCACATTGACACTGAGTGCCCAAGGCCTTGGCACTCTCTCAGAGCCTCTTTCTAGAGCTCATATTTATTTCCACAATGGGCTATATTCCTAGTCTGACATAAATGAGACTTTGTTAGGCTGGGCCATGTGTGTCATAAAATGTAATGCCAGGTAGTGGAGATATAAACTTTATAAAGGACACAAACACAAAGGTGTTTTTTTAATTAAAATAAAAACATGTTTAAAACATTAGCACTCTTGCAATATTTTGTTTATTTAACAGTGTCTGATAACTGACACCTCTTGCTCTGAATTATTGCATCAAAATGTCTGTGCTGTTGCAATCCTGAGTATGCTGTTCAGGTGTGTATCTGTAAGCTGCAAATCTACGATGATGCAGCAGCAGCAGAACTGGAAGAAGAAGCAGAAGACAGCCAATTCCGTTGTGGGCCTGATAGAAGCCCTCCGGGGGCTAGATCTTGCCTCTGGGCCGCATGCTTGACACCCCTGCTGTAAGGGCTAAACTTGGCTAAACTTAAATTTAGCTTCTTCACAACATCGTCTCTGGGTTGCCACTGTTTCAGCACACTAAAAGGAATATATCCGGGTCTGAGAAAACATGCAACATATATACAGGAACAAGGTAAAATTCTTTTTTTTTTTTTACATTTTTTATTGCTTTTATCTCTATACACTACAGGGTATAGGGAAAAGGGATATTCTAAACTAAAATACAGAGTAAGCAAGGATCAAATAATACACTAAAGTTCAGTTTCTTGATGTTTTCTCATTATTTAGGTTTTACATAATTGGAGATTAAGAATTAATATTTCTACCTTAAGCAGTACAAACAAAATTAGCTGTAGTGTGTGCATCTTAGTAAATAATCAAAAAAGAAAGGGCAGAATTTCTGAATCAGATTATTTAGCTGCTTTCTTCCCTCTACATTTGTTTTTATCAAAGGGCAGCTTAACCTCAAATGATTTAGGAGCCGCAGCTCCTAGTTCTGATTCAGAGTCAAAAACTTCTTCTAAGGAGCTACTTGAAGAGCTGTCATCACTTCTGGAACCATGTTCGCTAACATCTTCTGTAACAATATTGTCCTCTAATTTTCCTTTCCCTTTCACTGAACTTTGATGCTGTTCCAAAAATGCTTTTGCTTTAAAGACAGAGTCAATCTTTTCTTTTTCTCTTTGAAGTTGAAGATAAGTCCTTCTGATATTATCCATCTATAGAGAGTAGAATTTTTCTGTAGAAATGAAGTCAGATTTTTATATTGCTTCCTCCTCTTTCTTACCTCAAATGGAACATCTTTTAAAACTTTCGTTTCTTCTCCTTGGATTTTTAAGGTTATTCCATTGGTCACTTTCAGTATCATATCTCTTGTTGACTTTTTAGAGAATTTCACAAATACTTCACCAGGCAGGTTGGGGTTTTTTTTTGTAAATTCTGGATAGGTTCGATATACCATATCCAAGTCGCTTTGTAAAGGTTCCGCTTTACAGCCTGCCATGGGAGCTAGAGCTTTGCATAAAATCTCTTTCAAGTTCTCTTTTTTTTGTTCTGGAATACCTTGAAATCTCAGGACATATGCTGACCGTTCCAACTGAAGTTGTAACAGCTGTTGTTTCTCAGAGGTCCTCTCTTTTTCCACTGCCTCTATTCTTTGATTCAGTACGTTTGTCTTCTCTTCAACCTTCTTCAGTTTTTTAATTGTCTTCTCTGTTCTTGCATTAGTTTCTTTCAGTTCCTTTTGTAAGGCTTCAAAGTCGTGTGTCAGGTTAGTCATCTGGTCTGGTAGAGGGCGCAATGCTGCAGTAATCATCTTAGAGATATCTGTGGTTACTTCCTGTCTGGGGGCCAGAGACAAAGAGCTGGCAGTTCCTGAAGAAGCTTTCACTCTGGGCGCCATTTTTTAACCCCGATACGACATTGTTTACATTAAAGGTAAAAGTTTTTTAAAACTTCTGAAAGTCTTTAAAAATAGACAATTTCTACTAGTGTGCACTCCAGTCGGCTAAGTTAACGTTCTCCCATCACATCCACTGTTTTGCCCCTTGCCTTCCTTCTTTTTCGGCTGCTCTTTCCAGGGTAGGGTAGCCTCCCCACCTTCGCTGTATTTGGGGCTGCACTGCAGTTTTGTGGGTTTGCACCTAAGTGCTTATGTGGTTTGCCAAGTAGTCAGTCATGCTTTACTCCTCATAACTCCTCATAAACAGGGAAAGTCTCTTAATGCCAGATCTCTTGGTTGCTTGTTCCTGTGTGCTTCTTTAAACCCTGGTCTTGCACCGGGGGGACCTATCAGGGCAAAGGGAAGCCTCAATCCTTTGGCTGTCGCCTTGGGAGAGGATTCCCTCGTGCCCCAGGCTATGAGCCACCTCCAAGGGCTCTGGAGAGGCCCAGAATAGTCTGGGACCCCTCCCATCCAGAGCTCCAATGGAGCATACCCGCCAGCAAGACAGCAAAACTGGAAATCCAAGGTAAAATTCTTATTAGGATACTAAGGGAGTTATTTCTCTCAGGAGGACAGGAAGCGACACTTTACTATAAAGTGTAACTAGGTACATTTTTTCCATTCACATGGTCTGTGCATACTTGTACTGAATTCATTGTCTCCTAGGGTTGTTATGAAGAGGGAAATTTCTTTTTCTAAAATTCTTTTTTAGATATAGCCATTGATTCATCTTATTCTCTTGTAAGAGAGGAATTTTTCTTTCATTTCTCTGTGATTTCTCTTTGAAAAGAAAATCAAAGCACCCCTTCCAATTGTTTTATGTAATATGCCAAAGAGTGGTACTCTAGCAGGAGGACAGGTAGGTTTGAGAAGACATTGCCTGCCTCTGCACATCTAAAGAGTGAAATTCTGAAATTTTGCAGAACCTCCCATCCTGCCCCTCCTTTCTTTGAATCATTATTTGGTCAAAATGGAATTGATTTCAAACTGACTTCAGATTCCTAAAAAGAGAAAGAGAAATGTTTTTTTGGATTTCAGAGAGAAATTGGATAAAGAGAAAAAGAGCATTTCTCCTAAGTACTCTACTGGCTCCTACCCTTCCCCTGTGTGAATTTTGATGCTGAATATTAATGGCGCAGTCCAACCAAAGTTAAGAACAATTTAATAGGGGTGTGCATTTGAAAAGAAATCATTTTATCATTTTAATTGCCTGTTGTAAATTATATACCAGGAGTATACATATTGAATCAGAAAATCATGTTGGGGAAATTTATATTTTCATTAATGTCAGACAAGAGGGATGACAGGTTTTCTGGAGCAGCTGTTTTTCACCAAATGGCACCAAACCTTCTGTAAATCATCCTCTGCCTCTACTAAAGACTCTGCTAGGTTAACGAATTGGACAAAGTGGCCCCCTGAAGAAGATGCCCCAGCCATTCTTCTATTGTTCTCAATGGGTGAAATGGTGGGTTTTCCAGAGTAGCTGATTTTCACCAAATGACGGCACAATTTCAGTGAACCAAGTCACCCCTTTCTACTAATGCCCCCCTCCCCGGGTTCAAGTGAATTGGACAAAGGGATCCAATTATGGCCTCCTGAAGAAGGTGCCCCCAGTCATCCTAATCATATGGGGCAAATGATCTCTAGAGCAACTATTTTTAGCTAAACGGAACCCCTCTGCCACTCTTCCAAACAACACAACAAATGAACCACAATTAAAATTAGAACAGAAAACACAAGTGTATTTACTCCTTAAAAAATGTATCCCATTCATATCTAACCCCCCCTCAGAAAACTGAAAAGCTAGCTACTGCTAGTAAGCAAAACAAGTCAAACCTGACTGTATTAATCCAGTTGAGGGTCCAGCATAGCAGTCCAAGGCCCAGTCTGTGGCCTGCATTCTCCAAGCAAGGTCGAGGCAGAGACATTCAAATTAATCCAAAGCTTTTTCAGACCAAGCAGTGCATGAGAAGCAGTGGGAGGGAAATTACTGCACAGGATAGCATGATTAGCCAAAGATAGCTCCGCTAGTCTCTCTCTGGGATCAGATTGGCTGGGAGACCTACCTCTCTTTTCCCCATCCCTCCCTTTTAAAGAAACCATGAAGTGCAGGCAGAGAACTCAGAATAAACTCATGAAAATAAGCAGATGAAAATTATCAGGGTTCAGAAACCTATCAGGAGGAAGGCTTTCACTGTGTCACATATTACCTGCCCAGTCTGATGACAGGAAAGTTGGATGACTTTCAGCTTTGTCATATTGCACATCCCTAATTTTTAGTCCTATTGACTTAAGAGCAAGAGTGGAGTAGTAGATAGAATAATTTCATAATGTTGAGGAAGGCATCTAGTTTTCTAAGGCATACAGTGGTTAGGTTTCTTAAGCAGTAAAAGTGTCATGACTGTCCTTGACTCAGCCCCTGAACCAACCCCTGACAGCCAAAACAGGGAGGCTTCAGTACCTTTAAGGGCTGAAGAGGCACCAGGACCTGCAACCGATGTAAGTGCTGTGGAGGATACACAGCAGCCTGAGCCAACTGTGGGACACTTTGCACCTGGAGCGGTGCCTGAAGCAAGCACTTCACCACCTGCCTCTCCCCCACCTGTGCACTGGCTAAGGGATCGTCGGCGTCAAGACCTGGCCAGCCGAAGAAAAGAGTCACGCTCCAGAGGGCAAAGAACCTTGAGCCCTGAGTATTAGCAGCAGTCAGGACCTTGCTCACAGGTGCTCATGGGCTATGGAGCCAGAGCACTATTTAGGAAAGCCTCTGGCCATGAGCACACTTGTGCTAGCAACGTCGTTGTCAGGACCTGAATCTTTGTATCTCGGCCTCAACCCTTGTGAAACTCTTACCGGCTTTTGACCCTTGGCTTCGTGGACCCTGTGTTTCTCTCTGACTCCTCTGGCATCGTTGTGATTTATGGACTTGACTCTCTGGTATGTCTGACCCTACTTATGGACTGTGATTTAAAACCTGTTTGAACCGTGCTACCTGATTTACTCGGCTTTAACCTTGGACTGTTCCTGGACTTGTGCTCATTCGTGTCGCACCTTGGGGTCCTGCCCTGACAAAAATCATTAGGAATATGCAGCTACTGAAGTAATGATTAAAAGGCAGTAGTGGGAATAATGAGGTCCTCAGCTCACATTCCTTTTGTAATCCTCAAGATCGCAAAGAGAATCTTAAAGGAATAATAGCACTATGTCTAGGACTGGAGAGACCCAGCTTCAGGTCACTATTTACAATGCCTTCTTCAGCAGAGTTACACCCTTTTATGTCCATTGAAGACAGAAGCTCAGATGGGTGTAACTGTGCTTAGGAAGGCACTGTTAGGCATGAAACTCCCTGGGTGACTTTGGAACAACTGCTGCCTCTCAGGAAAGAGTGTGACTCAATGGTAGAGCATATGGTTTGCATTCAGAAGGTCCTACACTCGAGCCAGCCTCCATCTGTTGTGCTCCTCCTGGGATGGACTGAGCCTTCTACACTATCCTGGATAACTCCTTGAAGACATTGTTGAGGAGAACACAGTCAGTACAGGGAAGGATGCAGCAGACCTAGGAGGCCTCTAGTTGTGCAATCTAAGAACACTTTCTTGGGAATAATAGACCTGAGTAGGATTCAAAGTCGATTTTTTTTGGATTGCACTGTAAGCCCCCTCTGGTATCACTAAAGCATGCCAGGTACTCCACAATGACACACCCCACTTCAAAATTAATTCCAGAGATCTAGATGAATTATTGAATTGTTAATTGATTGTTAATTGAGTTTTCCCAGATTCATTGGATGGTGGATCAGGAGGGGGCAGAGATGACCATCACTACAGTTCTTTTTCTGTTATTTGCACCATCTAGTTTATTCAGACCTATTGAGTTTATCACAAACACAATGCTATTTGAAATTCAAGGACATATGAGCAAATTTAAGTTTGGGGCCCACCAGCTACAAGACCAGTTATTGATAACAAGAAGCATGCAAACAGTCTGTTTTCTTCACTATAGCCCAACAACAAACAACTTCCATACAGTTCAGATTAAGGAGAAGGGATATACTTGCAAATGAATGCTTGTCTGCAACTGAAATCTTATTTGGTCTACCAGCCAATTAATTGAGCAACTAATTAATTACCTACAAAGAATATGACTTCTTAATTAGAATTGCCAACAGTCCTAATGACTTTGCTGCAAATAAACCATACACAACTTTTTATTATTAAAAATACATTGCAATACATAGCAGAAGCTCTATACATTGCTTTAAGGAGCATCAACAGGAGATCAGGAGAGTGGCCATATCTGAACCAAAAGTCCCCGTAGTGCAGATTCTCCTGTCATTGTTGTCTTGCAAAAACTACTACATCTGGTAGATTGCTGTTGGGAGGGTTCTGGCTCCCTTCTCCTCAATAAGGATTTTCTTGTTGATGGCCTGTGACTTGCTGATGGCCCTTTTCAGACAGCCTATCTATTCCATTTTAGTACCTGGTTACTAATGGAATTTTTCCTGTCATTTCAGACAGACCCATTTTAGTAATCGGCTGCTAACGGAATTAATTTACCTGTTCAGTCAATCCTGCTTGTGTCCCATTGGGGAAGTGCGCCTGAGCTGCTGTTGATGAAAACCGTTTTCTTCTGGTTTCAAACCCTTCCTTCTGCTTCTGGATTGCTATGGTGTGCTGTGTGATCTTACTCAGCCTTTTCTCTCTCTTTTTGGAAGGTTCTAATGTGAGTGCTAAAACACTAAACAAATATGGCAGGTCAGTGTAATAGTGTCACTATTGAGATGGCTGGAATTTCAGCCTCATTTGCAATCTCCAAACCTCCGATTGCAGCTCAGTGATGTAAAGAAGAGGAGAAAATCCACTTTATCCCAATGTGCAGCTCTCCCCAATGGTGCATTTCCAGTGTGCTTGGAAGGGTTGCCAGCAATGCTCCCTCTAAGCTGTGGAGTCTTGTGAGCAAAAATTCTATTTTGTGAGCTACTGGCTATAACGTTGTGAGTGAGCAATTTGGCTGCTGCATAAATTAGTTTGCTCTGGAGCCATCCTTCCTGAGCGAAGACAAAAATGTGTGAGCTGGAGGCTAAAAAACTGTGAGCTAGCTCACACTAACTCAGCTTAGAGGGAACACTGGTTGCCAGGTCCTTCTGTGCTAAAGTGGGTGGGGGCAGTAGGGTTGCCAGCTCTGGGCAGAGAAACTCTTGGAGATTTGGGGATGGAGCCTGGGGAGGACAGGGACCTTAGTGGGATACAATGACATACAGTCCACCTTCCAAAGCATCCATTTTCTCTGGGGGAATTGATCTCTATAGTCTGGAGCTGTGGTTTCATTCTGGGGCAGCCTCAGGTCCCACCTGGAGGCTGACATCCCTAATTCAGGGAGACTTGAGTAAAACTGGCAAAATGTAAAAATCCAGGCAGCCATGCTTCTGAGTACACTGGGGCTGAATATCTGCCCCAAAAGTGTGTGCAGGGCTTCCTGGGCATGGACCTTGGCTAAAGTGGAGGGGGAGTAGCTGTTAATCAGACATAGATATCAGTTCCCATGGAGAAAATGAATGCTTTGGATGGTGGACTGTATGGCATTGTACCCCCATTGAGCCTCTGTCCTCCCCGGGCTGTTTGAGAGCATCCCATGATTGACACAAGAGTAAATGTAGTGAAGCCAATAGGGCTACTCTGATATAAATCTGCATGTACTGATGCTTACACTTTCCCCATGTATTCATGGGGCTGAGAGTGAATCCAGATATCTCTATGGTTTTAAAAAACCCTCAGAGGAAAGCATGGCAAAAAAAAGGGGTGGGGGGGGGAAGCGACATTGTTTGAAATGACATAGCACTTCAGAGATTGCTGTGTGAAACCCATGTCACTGTATCACTCTACTCAATGATGAGCCAACAACAAATAACATCTGGTTTAGAACGGTAATGTGAAAAAAGGCTGATGCCTCTGGTGGCTACTGCCCCCTCCTCACAACTGGAACAAAGAGAGGAAGCAAGTCCTGCTTTGAATCACAATCCCCAAGGAAAACGTGCATTCTCTTATGATGAACTGCTACGTAGGAATTAGCAGCTGAGTGTTCAAGTGAGTGTCTTAACTTCAGAACTAAAACTAAAATCAATAGGATACCATCCGCTTATTGCAAAAGTGAGTAAGAAGTATTTTGTTTCTGCAAACCTCTATCTCCCAAAGCAGCTGAACAGAATACAAGGCCCTTCCTCAGCCAAAAGAGCCCTTTCAAAGATCATCGTTTCTGCCAAGGCGCCTTTCTCTGACAGAACATCCCACTGTGCTCCATCCTCTTCTGCCTGTGGCTCCTGCCAGCTGTGCAGTTCACAGCAGCTCTCCTCATGAATTATGTGTTGTTTCACATAAAAACCTTCATGGCAACCTTCACATAAAAATAGCATGAAATGATATGTCTGCCAAAACAAAAACCTTGTAAACAATGCCCATAGAAAGGGACAGTCCCCTTTCCTGTGGGCACTTTCATGTGGACTTGCTTAATGTGCAGGTGAGGTTACACAAAGCTGCCGATTGCTCGCTGGCTGCATTGGGAGCCAGTCTGGGGCCACCTGAATGAAGGTAGTCGTGAAGGGCTGCCAAGAGCAGTCAGTTTATGACAATGACCACCAGTTTAATAACCAAGTTAAACCATTCTTGTGTCTATTGGGGGGGGGATACCTGGAACAACTGTACTCACTGAATGGCTGTGTCAGTCTGACTTGAGCCTTAAGGGGTCATCTATTCTGGATGGGGTTGCACTCCTACTGAAGGAACAGATCCACAGTTCGAGGGTGCTCTTGTACCCAGGTCAGTTGCTGGATAAGCAGGTGGCAGCTGTGACCAGGAGTGCCTTTTCCCAGCTTTCACTGGTTAGCCAGCTGCAGTCTTTCCTGGATGGAAAAGATCCAGCTACTGTGTTGCATGTTCTGGTTACATGTAGATAAGATTACTTCAATGTACTCTACATGGGGCCACTCTTGCAAAGCATTCAGAAACTTCCATTGTTCTGAATGCTACAGTGAGGATGTTGACCGGAATTAGCATTGCCACACACACTGTGTTGCTTGCTGGCACCTGAAGCACCTTCAGGAGAAGAGGGGCGGGACAAGTGCTGGCATAGTGCCTGGGTGCTTATGGCATTCTGGTGAAACTCATAAATGACAACACAGGACACTTTAGGATTTGCAAACACTATGATTTTCACCAGGAATGACATTGGCATGCCTGTGTGATGCCAGCATGCCAGTACCTGTCCTCTAAAGTCTCCCATAGGTTACTGGCCTGGCAACCCTAACTGGAGTTAATTGTAGGGAACATATCGTTCCAGTAGTGGCATATCTACAGTGGCTCTGAATCTGTTTCCGGGCACATCTGAAAGTGCTGTTTTTGACCTCTAAAGCCCTATACATCTTGGAACCAGCATACCTAAAAGACCACCTACTTCCTTATGAACCTACCCAACCCCATGATCGTCTTTCAGGGCCCTGCTTTGGACTCCCCCACCTTCTGATATAATAGTAATAATAATAATAATAATAGTAATAATAATAATAATAATAATAATAATAATAATAATAATAATAATAATAATAATAATAATAATAATAATAATACTTTATTGTCATTGTACATAGCACAACGAAATTAAAAGCACAATCATTTCAGTAATCTACAACAATAATCATGCGCGCTCACACAGCCATTCACAACTGCTTCATAGCTCCCCTAAAATATGGTGGGTGGCAACCTGGGAGAGGGCCTTCTCAGTCATGGCACCAAAACTCTGGCTGTCCCTCCCCAGGGTGATTTTGTCTGACCCTTTCTGTTGCCATTTTCCACCATTGGATGGAGACTTTTTGTTTTGTTTGGTGTTCCCTCAGTGATCCTTCCTTCCAGCCCTATGTTTTAATTGATGTTTTTATGGATGTGTATTTTACGACACTATGTGTGTATTTTACATGGTTTAATTGTTATGTACTGAATGTGAATCACTCCTATCTATTCACATGTTAAGTTTGAATCTGAATGTGGCTCTTCAGATGTCGCACTGCTATTGGTCGGTTTCTGTGAAACCTGTGTAATTACCCAATCAATGAGTGATATTGTTGCAAAGAGGGAACGGTCCTGATTGGCCTTTATCCCTGTATTCTGATTGGTCTTTAACTTGTAATGGGTGTGGTTTTGACAGCCCGGGAGAGTTTAAAAGAGGGAGCTGTGCTCCCCTTGTCTGTGTTCCTGACTTACAGTTCCTGTTTAATAAAGCTGAAATCACTTGAAGCTGAATCCTTTGTTGAGTCTCATACTTAACAATTGGCGATGAGGATGGAATACTAAGAGCGGGTAGGCAGCCCCGCTGAACCGAGACAGCAACAGTGGATGAGGACACACACCCGGTCAAGTCGACTGAGGCTCCACGAGCAGTAGTGGCAGCACCGTCAGCCCAGATGGCCGTAAATCTGGCGTTCGAGGCATTCGACCTGGCAACGGAGGACTGGGACTCTTACCTGGCACAGTTTGAGTTTCACCTCCAGGCAAACCAGATCATGGATGAGGCGAGGAAGAAGGCGATGCTACTGAGCTCCTGTGGCAAGGCCATCTTCGACATCGCTCGGTCCCTAGTTGCGCCCACCGAGCTTAGCACAGCTACATGGGCTGATATCACAGTGAAGCTCAAGGGCCATTTCACGCCACAGCCATCAAAGATAGCCTGCAGGCACGCTTTCTACAAGCGGTGCCAGGGCCCGGCTGAATCAATAGCCGAATTCGTCACCACCTTGTGGAAGGCGGTCCGGCCTTGCGGTTTCACCGACCTGGAAGAGGCCCTCCTCGACCGACTGGTGTGCGGCCTTCGGGACGAGCGCCTCCAGCAGCGCCTGTTCACCCGTTCTGAGCTTACGTATGCTGAGGCCGTCGCCACTGAGGCCACCGACAAATCGACCCGAGAGGTGTGACAATAACTGCCAGTGGCAAGTAAAGAGCCTGCGGTCCACCTGCAGTCCACCAGTAAGTCCGACGGCGAGGCTGATGGCGTATGCAGAACCAGGGAGACACGCCCACTGCAGACCAGACCGAAGACTCCAGTAGCGCATTCCTGTACCGGCTGTGGAGGCAAGCATGACAGAGACCTCTGTTGGGCCAAGGAGCTGATCTGCCGCTCCTGTGGCAAGCGGGGTCATCTGGCCCGAGTCTGTCATGCCACCAAAAGATCTCCACCGTCTTCACATCATGCAGACCCCAGGGTTCGTGTTTGAAATGACGACAAGGCATCTGGCTGTCATCAGACTGACTCCTGCTGCTGCCCATCAACAATCCTGGCCACCGGAGGCAAGCCCAGCAAGAAAATCTATGTGACGGTTCATCTGGATGGCGTTCCCTGTGTCATGGAGGTGGACTCTGGATCGTCCGTCACCGTCATCTCTACAGAGACGTGGCAATGCTTGTTCCCAAGGTGAAGCTGCCGCCGTCTGGCACCAGTGTCGACCCGCCTGACCGACTTCCAGGGACGGCACATTCCGTTGGCGGGAAAGGCGACCTTCCACGTCGAGTTCAAAGACCATAAGGCTGAGCTGTCCCTCCTGGTGGCAGAGAGTGAGCGGGTTAGCCTGTTGGGCCTCGACTGGTTTGAGGCATTGGGGATCGCTATCACTGGTATAAACAAAATTTGTGTAAATAAACAGGACTCATTGTATAGCGAGTTTCCTGAAGTGTTTGGTGAGGGGCTCAGCACGTACACCGGCCCCCTGCTTTCTTTTGATTTGGACCCTTCAGTTCGTCCGATACGACTGAAGTATAGAAAGGTCCCGCTCGCACTCAAAGCAAAAATTGAGTCAGAGTTAGATAAATTGGTCAGTCAGGGTGTTCTTGAACCGGTACCCTACGGGAAGTGGGAGACTCCAATTGTGATGCCTGTCAAGGCCGACGGGTCTATACGAATATACACAGACTACAAATGTACAGTTAACAAAGCTCTGCAGCAGCATTCCTATCCGGTGCCGGTAATCAGCCATGTACTGGCGTCACTGGGAGGGGGAAAAGTTTTTGCCAAGCTTGACCTGGCTCAAGCTTACCTGCAGTTGCTGGTGGATGACGCAACTGCTGAAGCCCAAACAATCGTTACCCGTAAAGGGGCTTTCAGGGTAAAACGGTTACAATTTGGAGTAAATGTCACCCCGGGCATTTTTCAAGGGCTAATGGGAGGGGCTCCTGTGTGGGCTACCCGATGTCGTGCCCTATTTCGACGATGTTTTAATTGCGGGCACAGATGATTGTGAACTGATGGCTCGCTTAAGAGCAGTGTTGAGTCATTTTAAAAATGCCAGGCTGCGGGTTAAGCGTTCGAAATGTGTTGTCGGGGTAAAAAGAGTTGAGTTCTTGGGGTTCCTCGTAGATGTAGACGGGGTCCATCCCACACCCGACAAGGTGGCGGCAATCCAAAACTCGCCTCCACCCCAGTCCAAGAAAGACCACCAGTCCTTCTTGGGAATACTCAACTTTTATGGTGCCTTTCTGCCACACAAGGCATCGGTCACTGAACCTCTGCATGCTTTGCTCCACAAGAATGCTAAATGGGAGTGGGGTGAGCGGTAGAGGCATGCATTCGCTTCAGTGAAGGAACTTTTGTCATCAAGTGCAGTCCTGATGCACTTCGATGAAAACAAACTGCTGGTGCTTGCAGCTGACACATCTCCTTATGGGGTGGGTGCCGTTCTCAGCCACCTGATGCCAGACGGATCTGAGGCACTGATCACATTTTATTCCTGATCCCGCACTAAGGCAGAAAAGAACTATGCCCAGATCGACAAGGAGGGCCTCGCCCTAATCGCAGGAATAAAGAAATTCCATGACTTTGTTTATGGGCGGCGGTTCCTCCTTGTGACTGATCACAAACCTCTCCTGGGCATCTTCTCGCCAGACCGGCCGACACCGAACATTCTATCACCCCGGATACTAAGGTGGGCAGTTTTTCTGTTGGCATACGATTTCGAGCTGGAGCACCATCCAGAGACTGCTGCGCTGGTTGAACCGAAGCCGAGGTGCCCCCCACCTGAAAGATTATGTTTGGCAGGGTAATGTTCCATCTTGGGGGGGAGGAATTTGTTATGTACTGAATGTGAATCACTCCTATCTATTCACATGTTAAGCTTGAGTCTGAATGTGGCTCTTCAGATGTTGCATTGCTATTGGTCGGTTTCTGCAAAACCTGTGTAATTACCCAATCACTGAGTGATATTGTTGCAAAGAGGGAACGGTCCTGATTGGCCTTTATCCCTGTATTCTGATTGGTCTTTAACTTGTAATGGGTGTGGTTTTGACAGCCCGGGAGAGTTTAAAAGAGGGAGCTGGGCTCCCCTTGTTGTCTGTGTTCCTGCACTTACAGTTGCTGTTTAATAAAGCTGAAATCACTTGAAGCCACAGTTTGTTTCGGCAGAATTTGAGGGGTTCCTGGCTGACAACCTTGTACACCATGTAATGTCAGCCCCGTTCCATCTGGCCTCTAACAGACAGGCCGAACGTATGGTTCGGACGACAAAAGAATCGCTTGGGCACCTGACCTGCGGGGACTGGAATCAGAAGCTGGCCTCTGAGGAAACACATCACCCCGTGTTCGGCAACGGGGCAGAGCCCAGCTGAACTCTTGATGGGCCAAAAGCTATCTACCCTCCTCGACCATTTGCACCCTGACTTGGACCAGTCCAAGCAACGGTCTGAGGAACCAGCACAGGGGAAAGTGTTCCAGTGTGGGGACAAGGTCTTTGCCCAGAACTACGGCAAAGGTCATTGGTGGCTACCGGCCGTAGTCACCAAAGTTGCAGGGTCCGGCTTCCCAGTGGATGGGAGATCGCCGCCACATAGACCAGCTCAGGGAGCGTTGGGCAGACTCCAGCGCCGAGTCGGTGCCCGAACCTCAGCTGGTCCCTGAGCAGGAGGGGCCTCCCGCCGAGGAGGTGAGTGCTGCAGAAGGGGACTCGGAGTCTGGGCAGACCCCAATTCCAGAGCCTGTGATCCCTGTTTGTGTTCCCCCTGTCTCTCCTGCGAGAGAAGTTACCAGGGCTCCAGAAGAGTATGCCACTCCAAGTCCAACGGAGCAGAGACTGCTGCGCTGGTTGAACCGAAGCCGAGGTGCCCCCCCCACCTGAAAGATTATGTTTGGCAGGGTAATGTTCCATCTTGGGGGGGAGGAATTTGTTATGTACTGAATGTGAATCACTCCTATCTATTCACATGTTAAGCTTGAGTCTGAATGTGGCTCTTCAGATGTTGCATTGCTATTGGTCGGTTTCTGCAAAACCTGTGTAATTACCCAATCACTGAGTGATATTGTTGCAAAGAGGGAACGGTCCTGATTGGCCTTTATCCCTGTATTCTGATTGGTCTTTAACTTGTAATGGGTGTGGTTTTGACAGCCCGGGAGAGTTTAAAAGAGGGAGCTGGGCTCCCCTTGTTGTCTGTGTTCCTGACTTACAGTTGCTGTTTAATAAAGCTGAAATCACTTGAAGCTGCATCCTTTGTTGAGTCTCATACTTAACTTTAATGGTTTTGGGATGGTCGTTTCAATGGTTTTTGTTATGAATGTTTTTAATCTGTTGGTGTCAGGTTTAAAAGGAAGTAGGTCCAGGCATTCTCTTCAAAAGAAGGGCTTTATTGGATTACAGTGCTATTACCCACAGTTGGAGGTCATTGTTAGGAATGGGGGGCAAAAGGAACGCAAGCAAACTTATAGTGTGATGCAAAAAAGCGACTATCAAATGAGCTCTGAGCGCGCGCGCGGGAAAACTCCCGGCGGGAGACATACTTCATGAGCGGGAGACAACTTCCCCCCTCCCCACACCTTCCCAGAACTGGAAAATTCTCATGAACACAAGAATAGCCCAAAGCCTACATACAAGGCCACTGTGATAAGGAGAAGCGGCAGGGAAGAAGCTCCCACGTTTCTGCCAGCATACCTACGCATGCGCAAAGCGGGGCTAGGGACACACAACAATAGACTCAGTAAGAAAACATCAAAGAAGCATTTTCTGACATTCTGCCCTTCCCAAAATACCACCCACCCACCACTCAGGAAAGGGAGAACAAGGGGCCCCTGGTTTGGTTGGGAAACGGGCGTGAAAATCCCTCAGTTGATCAGGTGCATTTATATCAGAGAGTTTCACCCATTCCCTGTATTGAGGCCCAAAATGTACCCATTCAATAAGGTAATACAATTGTCCACGGAGAATTTTAGAGTCCAAAATATCAGCGATCTCATAGTGTTCCTCAGCATCAATCATCAATGGAGGCGGGGGTGCTGGAAGCTCTGGATGCCACTTAGTTGGGGGTGATGCCCGTTTGAGGAGACTGTAATGGAAAATTGGATGAATTGCTTTTAGAGATTTAGGTAAATCCAGTTGCACAGTTACTTTATTTATACACCGAACCACTTTAAACGGACCAATATATTTCCAAGCCAGTTTTCGCGATTGTTGTGACAGCCTCAAGTTCTTAGTAGAAAGGTATACGGAGTCCCCCGGTTGCAGGTTCCATCCACCCGCCCTTTTTTTGTCTGCTTGTTGTTTATACTGTGCCTTGGCCTCATTTAAAGTCTCAACAATCATCGGCCAAGATTCCTGGAAGGATTTACACCATGCTGTGGCTCTCCCACTGGGTTCCCCTGGCTTCAAAAACGGAAGAGGGGGCTGTCATAGCCCATAGCAGCTTTAAAGGGAGACATTTTTGTAGAGGCATGCCAGGAGTTGTTATACGCAAATTCTGCTAATGGCAATAAATCTACCCAATTGTCTTGTTGATAGTTTGTGAAACATCGTAAATATTGCTCTAAGGTTTGGTTTACTCTTTCTGTTTGCCCATCAGTCTCCGGGTGATATGCACTGCTGAGAGCACGTTCAATACCCATGAGAGCCATTAATTCAGTCCACAGTTTAGAAACAAATTGAACCCCCCTGTCGGATATTATTTTGAGCGGCAAAGTGTGGAGCCTGGCTATGTGCTGAATGAAAGCTTTTGCCAGGATTTTTGCGGTTGGTAGACTAGCAAATGGTATAAAGTGAGCCTGCTTAGAAAATAAGTCTACCACCACCCAAATGACAGTCATATGTTTGCTGGGGGAAAGATCAGTGATGAAGTCCATGGAAATTACTTCCCAGGGTCGGCTCGGGGTGGGTAACGGCTGCAAGAGACCGGGGGGTTTTCCTGCTCTGGTCTTGCATCGGTTACACGTTGGGCAAGACTGTATGTAGAGGGATAAATCTCTTTTCATTCGAGGCCACCAGAAACTGCGCTGCAGTAGGTGTAGTGTTTTCACATACCCTAAGTGACCAGCAGATTTTGAGTCATGGGCAGATTGGAGAACCTGTGATCGCGTATTTTCTGGAACAAACAGTCTATTGCCCTTGTACCAGCAACCATTTGGTTTGCATTCTACATCCTCTCGAGCCTTTAATTCCACAGACTCTTGTTCCATGATGTCAGTGGCAAATTGACTTTCCCAAGGCAACCCCGGACTTGGGGTTAATGGCTGTGATTGTCGGTTTTTGCGGGTGACAACTGCCCCAACTAGTTGTTCTGGGGTAAACATGGACTCTCTCACCTCCATTCTCTTACTGAGGTGTTGGGGAAGGCGTGAGAGAGCATCTGCCAAATGATTAGATTTGCCCGGGAAATGGTGAAGGGTAAATTGAAACTTAGAGAAGAATTCAGCCCACCGGAATTGTTTGGCATTTAGATTCTGGGGCTTTCGGAGTACCTCGAGATTTTTATGATCAGTCCAGATTTCAAAAGGTACTTGGGACCCTTCCAACCAGTGTCTCCAGGTAATCAATGCTAAGCGTATTGAGGCTGCTTCTTTATCCCAAATGGGCCAAAACCTCTCTGTATCATTAAACTTTCGGGAAACATAAGCAAGGGGGTGCAGTTGCCCCTGGGCATTCTCCTGCAAGATCACCCCCCCATTGCGGTGTCGGATGCGTCTACTTGGACAATGAATTTCTTAGTCTCATCTGGGTGTGCCAACACAGGTTCGGACGTGAATAACTGCTTCAGTTGCTCGAATGCCTCCTGACATTGAGGGGTCCAGTCCAAAGGGCCCCCTGGCATAGTGGCCTTAGCCCCTCTCCCTTTAGTCTTTAGGAGGTCTGTGAGGGGAAGAGCTATCTGGGCAAAATTAGGCAGGAATTGACGGTAAAAATTGGCGAACCCGAGGAAACTCTGGAGCTGCCGCCTAGTTTTGGGGGGCTCCCAAGCTAACACATCTTGAACCTTCTTCGGGTCCATCTCCAATCCGTTGGAGGATATGCGGTACCCTAAGAAGTCAATGCGACTTTGGTGGAATTCACACTTTGACAACTTAACAAACAGTTTATGTTCTAACAACGTTTCCAAAACTTCCTGAAGCAGCTTGGTGTGAGATTCTTGATCTGGGGTGTAGACCAAGGTATCATCCAAGTAAACAACCACTCCCTTGAACAAATAGGGGTGCAACACCTCATTTATTAAGTTCATAAAGACCCCAGGTGCCCCTTGTAATCCGAAGGGCATGACCCGATACTCGAACTGTCCCAGCGGTGTATTAAAGGCAGTCTTATGCTCATCACCTTGCCTAATACGGACCCGAAAATAGGCATCACGTAAATCCAATTTAGAAAATATTTTCCCTTTCGCCACCTCCGCCAGCAAGTCCTTGATGAGGGGCATGGGGTAAGCATTGGTTGCAGACACCGCGTTAAGACCCCGATAATCAGTGCACAGTCTCAGCCCCCCGTCCTTTTTTTTACAAAACAACACGGGTGCTGCGAAAGGGGACGATGCTGGCCGGATAAATCCACGGGCCAGATTCTTATCAATAAATCTGCATAGTTCTTCTTTCTCCATGGGACTCATAGCATAAATCTTCCCTTTTGGCAATTTGTGACCAGGAAGAATTTCAATGGCACAGTCCGAGTTACAGTGAGGAGGTAGTTCATCAGCTTCCTCCTCCTCAAATACACGGGCCAAATATCGGTATTCCTTGGGAATGCGGTTAAGGTCCTCAGTGGCTAGACATGCCCGTGGGGGATCATTGCTTGGGGGGTTTCCCCACCCTGGATCCCATTTGTGCTCTGCACATTTCGGGGAGATAAATCGTACAGACCCCTCGTCCCAAAGTATATATGGATCATGTCCATGTAACCAAGGGCTGCCCAACACTAATGGGAACTGTGCTTGGGGGCTATTACAAAGAACGTAGCTCCCAGTGTTGCCCGGTGCCTACCCTTAATGGAATAGTCTCAAATCGACACGGTTCCTTCATTGGCGACCCATCCATTTGGGTAAAGGTAATCGGGTCTTTTAAACTGACAACCACTGCCTCAAGTCCCATTACCAGAGATGGATTTATCAGATCCCTCCCGCACCCTGAGTCAATGAGAGCTCGAACCCTGATATGGGTCATCATTGCTGGATTCATTATAAGTACAGTCACAAAGAAGAGAGAGGGGTAATTGCTCACCAATTTAGGCGCCTCAGGGGTAGGGTCCTGTTGTGTAGCGCCATTCACAAACAGGACCAGTTCGTTTCCCTGCATCTCACCCTCCTCTTCCTCCAACATCATGGCATCCGCTGGGTCAGGGTTGGCGAAGAGGGCCCGTGGGTTGCGTGGCTTTGCTGTGCCCTTTCTCGGAGTAGGGGTTGGCCAGCGTCGGGGCTCCTCTTGGGGTAGGGCTCTGCTGGAATCCCCTCGGGGGCAGGATGCTGCGAAATGCCCCTTCTCTCCACATCGCAGGCACAGGCCCTGTCGCATGCACTGGTCTCTCACCCCACTCTGGGTGGGGGTTGGCTTGGTTCTGCTCTGGACCGCCGAGGCGCTTGGACGGTTGTTTCCCAGGGATAGGTCTAGCTTCATCACACGCAACCGGCTTTCAGCTTTTTCGGCTTCCTCCATCCAGCCTTGGAGGGTGCGGGGCTGTTTAGAGCTGAGAACATTGTTGCGGACATCAACCGCGAGTCCCATTCGGTATTGTTGGGCTAGGACAGCGTCAGTCCAGTCTCGAATTTTCACGGCATGCCGTTGAAATTCCCGTGAATACTCCCGCACGGTCAGCTTGCCTTGTTTGAAGGTGCGAAGGAAAGCTTCCGCCTTTTGGGCCGCCCCGGGTCCTCGAAGCGGTTTCTCAAAGCCCACATGAAGTCATCCACATTCCCCAGCTCCGCTGCCTCCAGATCATGGAGAGCTACGTACCAGCTGGTAGCACTTCCCCGGAACCTTGAAGCGATGAATTCCACCTGTTGTTCTTCATCCGGGAACACATAGCCCCATCTCTGCACAAATTTCCCGACTTGTAATATGAAAAAAGACACAGTCTCGGGGTCCCCGTCAAATGTAATCTCTAGCATGTCCTTGGGGCGTATTACTGGAGGGACGGGGCCCACAATGGGTGCTGGGGCTGGCGGCGGGAGGGCGCTGGAACCGGTATAGGAGGCGGGGGCAGAACCGGTGGCTGAATAGGTCCTGGCTGCCCGGGCCCAGGTCCTCCCGGCAGTGGGCCGGCGGGCGGAGGTTGGCCCAGAGCTGGCTGACCTGGCGGCCCCGGAGCTGGTGGACCAGGAGGTGGTTGTCCTGGCAAAACTGGTGGCGCGGGTACTGGCGCTGGTCTCGGTTGAGTTAGCAAGTGGGCACGAATTGCTTGATCCATCATCTGCGGTAGAGATTGCATCAGTTTGCCCATGTCCCGCATCAAACGTCGGGTGTCATCCTGAATAGAATCCATGCGAGCATCCGTATCGGGGCTGGACCCCGCTCTGGGAGAACTGCGAGACATCCGTCCCTGGGGAAGTCCAAAGCTTCCTCGTGGGTCCAATAAGCTGTCCCGGCTCTGGCTCCCTGGCATGGACCAGGTTGTCTGGGTAGTGTCAGGTTCAATAACAAGTGGATCCAGTCATTCTTGTACAAAGAAAGGTTTTATTGGATTATCTTGCTAAAACCCACAGTAGGAGGTCATTGTCAGGAATGGGGGGCGAAGCAATGCAAAGCTAATTTATAGTGTAATGCAAAAGCGCCTAGCAAATGAACTATGAGCGCGCGCGCGGAAACTCCTGGCGGGAGATATACTTCATGAACGGGAGACTACTCCCCCCTCCCTTTGCCTTCCCAGGACTGGAAAATTCTCAGTAACACAAGAATAGCCCAAAGCCTACATTCAAGGCCACCGTGATAAGGAAAAGCGGCAGGGAAGAAGCTCCCACGTTTCTGCCTGCATAGCTACGCAAGCGCAAAGCAGGGTAGGGAACACATAACAATGGATTCAGTGAGAAACATCAAAGAAGCATTTCTGACATTCTGCCCTTCCCAAAATACCACCCACCCACCGCTCAGGGAAGGAGAGAATGAAGGGCCCCAGGTTTATTTGGGTAGCGGGTGTGAAACTCCTTTAGGTGATCAGGTGCATTGATATCAGACACTTTCACCCACTCCCTGTGTTGAGGCCCAAAGTGTACCCATTCAATAAGGTACAGCAGTTGTCCACGGAGAATCTTAGAGTCCAAAATGTCAGCAATTTCATAGTGCTCCTCATCATCGACCATCAGTGGTGGGGGTGCTGGAAGCTCAGGATGCCACTTAGTCGGGGGTAATGCTGGTTTGAGGAGGCTGTAATGGAAAATTGGATGTATTGCTTTAAGAGATTTAGGTAAATCCAGTTGCACAGTCACTTGATTTATACATCGCACTACTTTGAATGGACCAATATATTTCCAAGCAAGTTTCCGGGATTGTTGTGTCAGCCTCAAGTTTTTGGTAGAAAGGTAGACAGAGTCTCCCGGTTGCAGATTCCAGCCACCCGTCCTCTTTTTGTCTGCTTGTTTTTTGTATTGTTCCTTGGCCTCGTTTAAAGTCTCAATGATTAGGGGCCAGGATTCCTGGAATGTTTTACACCATGCTGTGGCTTTCCCACCAGCCTCGCCGGGCTTCAAAAACGGAAGAGG
Source organism: Gekko gecko (assembly GCA_029375565.1). Taxonomy (NCBI): domain Eukaryota; kingdom Metazoa; phylum Chordata; class Lepidosauria; order Squamata; family Gekkonidae; genus Gekko; species Gekko gecko. The sequence goes on from JAPDNY010000006.1 coordinate 146,442,048, forward strand.
GGGGCTGTCATAACCCATGGCAGCTTTGAAGGGAGACATATTCGTTGAAGCATGCCATGAGTTGTTGTACGCAATTTCTGCAAGTGGTAATAAATCTACCCAATTGTCTTGTTGATAGTTAGTGAAACATCTTAAGTATTGCTCTAGGGTTTGGTTTACTCTTTCTGTTTGCCCATCAGTTTCTCGGTGATAGGCACTACTGAGAGCGCGTTCAATACCCACAAGAGTCATCAATTCCGACCACAGTTTTGAAACAAATTGAACCCCCCTGTCGGAGATTATTTTGAGCGGTAATGTATGTAGCCTGGCAAGGTGTTGAAGGAATGCTTTGGCCAGGGCTTTGGCCGCCGGCAGGCTAGCAAATGGTATAAAGTGAGCCTGTTTAGAAAATAAGTCCACTACCACCCAAATGACTGTCATATGTTTGCTGGGAGGAAGATCAGTGATAAAGTCCATGGAGATCACTTCCCAGGGTCGGCTTGGGGTGGGCAAAGGCTGTAAAAGACCTGGAGGTTTCCCTGGTCTAGTTTTTGCAACGATTGCATGTTGGGCAGGCTTGTATATAGAGGGATAAATCCCGTTTCATTCGGGGCCACCAGAAGCTGCGTTGCAGGTAGGTGTAGCTGACTTTACATACCCGAAGTGCCCGCACAGATTTTGAGTCATGGGCTGATTGCAATACCTGGGCTCGGGTAGCTTCTGGAACAAAGATTTTAATTTCCCTTATACCAGCAGCCATTTGCATTACATTCCACATCTTCCCGAGCTTTTAATTCAATTGTTTCTTGTTTAGTAATGTCAATGGCAAATTGCTTTTCCCAGGTTGTGCCATGGCTTGGGGTTAATGATTGTGCTTGCCGGGTTTTTCGGGTTACTTTACTGCCCCAACTAGTTGTTCTGGGGTGAACATAGACTCTCTTATTTCTGTCCTCTTACAAAGGTGTTGGGGAAGGCGGGAGAGAGCATCTGCCAGATGATTAGATTTACCTGGAAAATGGTGGAGGGTGAATTGAAATTTGGAGAAAACTCAGCCCACCGGAATTGTTTTGCATTTAGAGTCCGAGGCTTCTAGCAGCACCTCAAGATTCTTGTGGTCAGTCCAGATTTCAAAAGGTACCCGGGACCCCTCCAACCAGTGCCTCCAGGTGATTAACGCTAAACGTATAGAGGCTGCTTCTTTATCCCAAATGGGCCAAAATCTCTCCGCATCATTAAACTTTCTGGACACATAGGCAAGGGGTTGTAGTTGCCCCTGAGCATTCTCTTGCAAAATCACCCCCCCCATAGCAGTATCCGATGCGTCTACTTGGACCACGAATTTTTTTTGTCTCGTCAGGATGTACTAATATAGGTTCAGACGTGAATAACTGTTTTAGTTGTTCAAATGCTCCCGTGACACTGGGGAGTCCAGTCCAAAAGGGGCCCCGGGCATTGAAGCCTTAGCCCCTCTTCCTTTAGTCTTCAGAAGGTCTGTAAGGGGAGGGCCACCTGGGCAAAATGAGGCAGGAATTGACGGTAAAAATTAGCGAAACCGAGAAAACTTTGGAGCTGCCACCTAGTTTTGGGGGGGTTCCCAATTCAACACATCTTGGACCTTTTTTGGGTCCATTTCTAATCCCGTGGAGGATATGCGGTACCCGAGAAAGTCAATGCACTCCTGGTGGAATTCACATTTTGACAGCTTAACAAACAGTTTGTGTTCTAATAACGTTTCCAATACTTCCCTCATAGGCGTGGTGTGAGATTCTTGATCTGGGGTGTGAGACCAAGATATCATCCAAGTAAACAACCACCCCCTTGAATAAGTAGGGGTGTAACACCTCATTGATTAAGTTCATAAAGACCCTGGGTGCCCCCTGTAATCCAAAGGGCATGAACCCGATATTCAAATTGCCCCAGCGGGGTATTAAATGCAGTCTTATGTTCATCACCCTGTCTAATACGGACCCGAAAATAAGCATCACGTAAATCCAGTTTAGAAAACACTTTCCCCTTTGCCACCTCTGCCAACAAGTCCTTGATGAGGGGCATTGGGTAGGCATTGGTTGCAGATACCACATTAAGACCCCTATAGTCCGTGCACAGTCTGAGCCCCCCATCCTTTTTTTACAGAACAACACGGGTGCGGCGAAAGGGGACTGATGCTGGCCTAATAAATCCACGGGCCAGATTCTTATCGATAAATCGGCGTAGTTCTTCCTTTTCTATGGGACTCATGGCATAAATCTTTCCTTTTGGTAATTTGTGGCCAGGAAGGATTTCAATCGCACAGTCGGAATTACGGTGGGGAGGTAGTTCGTCCGCTTCCTCCTCCTCAAACACCCTGGTTAAGTACCGGTATTCTTTGGGGATGCGATTAAGGTCCTCTGTGGCTAGGCAAGCCCGTGGAGGTTCATTGCATGGGAGTTTTTCCCACCCTGGGTCCCATTTATGCTCCGCACACTTCGGGGAGATAAATCGTACGCTCCCCTCTTCCCAAAGTATATAAGGATCGTGACCATGTAACCATGGGCTACCCAACACTAATGGGAACTGGGCTTGAGGGGCTATTACAAACGAGCGTAGCTCCCAGTGCTCACCAATGCCTACTCTCAAAGGAATAGTCTCAAATCGACATGGTTCTTTCATCGGTGACCCATCCATTTGAGTAAAAGTTATCGGGTCTTTTAGATTGACAACAGTTGCCTCCAGCCCCATAACCATGGATGGGTTTATCAGATCCCTCCCGCACCCCGAGTCAATGAGGGCTCGAACCCTGATATGGGTCATCATCGCTGGATTCATCACAAGTACAGTCACAAAGAAGAGAGAGGGGTAATTGCTCACCAGTTTAGGCGCTTCAGGGATCGGGTCCTGTTTTGTAGCGCCATTCACAAACAGGACCAATTCGTTTCCCTGCATCTCACTCTCCTCCTCCAGCATCATAGTATCCGCTTGGTCGGGGCTGGCGAAAAGGGCTCGTGGTGCTGCGTGGTTTCGCTGTCCCCTTTCTTGGAGTAGGGGTTGGCCATCGTCTGGGCTCCTCTTGTGGTAGGGCTCTGTTGGGATCCCCTTTCGGACAGAATGCGGCGAAGTGCCCCCTCTCCACACCATACGCAAAGGCCCTGTCGCATGCGCTGATCTCTCAACCCGCCCGGAGTGGAGGTTGGTCTGGGTCTGGTCTGGCCTGCCGAGAGATTCGGACGGTTGTTACCCAGAGATAGGTCCAGTTTCATGACACGCAAGCGGCTTTCAGCTTTTTCGGCCTCCTCCATCCAGCCTTGGAGAGTGCGAGGCTGCTGAGAGCTGAGGACATTGTTGCGGACATCTACTGCTAGTCCCATTCGATATTGTTGAGCCAGCACAGCATCAGTCCAGTCCCGAATTTTCACTGCATGCCTTTGGAAATTCCCTTGAATATTCCCGCATGGTGAGTTTGCCTTGTCTGAACGTGCGAAGGAAGGCTTCTGCCTTCTGGGCCACCCCCGGATCCTCGAAATGGTTCCTCAAGGCCCACATGAAGTCATCGACATTCCCCAGTTCCGCTGCCTCCAGATCATGAAGGGCTACGTACCAGCTGGTAGCACTCCCCCGGAACCTTGAAGCGATAAACTCCACCTGTTGCTCCTCATCCGGGAACACATAGCCCCATCTCTGCACAAATTTCCCTACTTGCAATATGAAAAAGGACACAGTTTCGGGATCCCCGTCAAAAGTGATCTCCAACATGTCCTTGGGGCGGATTACTGGAGGGACAGGGGCCATGATCGGTGCAGGAGCTGGCTGCGGGAGGGTGCTGGAGCAGGGGGTTGAGGCAGAGGCAAAGCTGGTGGCTGGATAGGTTCTGGCTGCCCGGCCCGGGTCCTGGTACTGGGCCGGCCGGTGGAGGTGGGGCCGGTGCCGGCTGGCCCGGCCCTGGGGCCAGTGGAGCAGGAGGTGGCTGTACCAGTGCCACCGGTGGTGCTGGCGCTGGCCTTGGTTGCGTCAGCAGATGGGCTCGGATTGCTTGATCCATCATCTGTGGTAGGGATTGCATTAGTTTGCCCATGTCCCGTACCAAACGTCGGGTATCCTCTTGAATAGAGTCCATGCGAGCCTCTGGATCGGAACCGGATCCTGTTCTGGGAGATCCTCGAGACATCCGTCCCTGGGGAAGTCCGAAGCTCCCTCTGGGATCCAACAGGCTATCCCGGCTCTGGCTCCCCGGCATGGACCAGGTCGTCTGGGTAGTGTCCAACAGGTTCTTAGTCCAATCGCGCGACCTGCGGTAGGTCACCCCTTTATCCCACGGTGTTGGGGCCCCCGGCATGTAGGTTCGTGGAATGGCTCCCCCCTGACTCTGCGTTGGCCTGGCCGGGCTATAGATTGGGGAGAGTGTACGAAGCTCCCACTGTGCTGATCAATGGAGGGGTGACCAATCCTGCCGCGGATTGCGGGGGTCGGCGCTGCCAATACCGAAGTTGTAGTCACTGGAACAACGGTAGTAGTCGGAGTGGTGATCACTGGAGTTGCCACGGTGGTGACCGGGGCCGTGGCTCCCAAGTGGTAGTCACTGGGACTGCGCCTGAGGTTCCCCCCCCAGCTCCACTCATCATGGTAGTCGGCAGAAACTGAAGGTGGGGAAATGAAGATGATTCCTGACAATTTCTGTCAGGTTCAATAACAAGTGGATCCAGTCATTCTTGTACAAAGAAAGGTTTTATTGGATTATCTTGCTAAAACCCACAGTAGGAGGTCATTGTCAGGAATGGGGGGCGAAGCAATGCAAGCTAACTTATAGTGTGATGCAAAAGCGCCTAGCAAATGAACTATGAGCACGCGCGCGGGAAACTCCCGGCGGGAGATATACTTCATGAACGGGAGACTACTCCCCCTCCCTTTGCCTTCCCAGGACTGGAAAATTCTCAGTAACACAAGAATAGCCCAAAGCCTACATTCAAGGCCACCGTGATAAGGAAAAGCGGCAGGGAAGAAGCTCCCACGTTTCTGCCTGCATAGCTACGCAAGCGCAAAGCAGGGTAGGGAACACATAACAATGGATTCAGTGAGAAACATCAAAGAAGCATTTCTGACAGGTAGGGTCCAACAAGTTCTTAGTCCAATCGCGCGACCGTCTGTAGGTCACCCCCTTGTCCCAAGGGGTTGGGGCCCCTGGGATGTAGGTTCGTGGGACTGCTTCTCCATGAATCTGCGTTGGCCCGGCCGGGCTGTAGATCGGGAGAGTGTACGAGGCTCCCACTGTGCTGATCGAAGGAGGGGTGACCGGTCCAGCCATGGAGTGCAGGACCACAGCTGTAGTTACTGGATTCGTAGTCACTGGAACAACGGTGGTAGCTCGGAATGGTAGTCACTGGAGTTGCCACGATGGTGACCGGGACCGTGGTTACCAGTGTGGTAGTCACTGGGACTGTTACCGGTGTTCCCCCCCAGCTCTGCTCATCGTGGTAGAAGGCAGGTACTGAAGGTGGGGATTTGATGAATGATTCCTAACAATTTCTGTCAGATTTAAAAGCAAGTAGGTCCAGGCATTCTCTTCAAAAGAAGGGCTTTATTGGATTACAGTGCTATTACCCACAGTTGGAGGTCATTGTTAGGAATGGGGGGCAAAAGGAATGCAAGCAAACTTATAGTGTGATGCAAAAAAGCGACTATCAAATGAGCTCTGAGCGCGCGCGGGGAAAACTCCCGGCGGGAGACATACTTCATGAGCGGGAGACAACTTCCCCCTCCCCACACCTTCCCAGAACTGGAAAATTCTCATGAACACAAGAATAGCCCAAAGCCTACATACAAGGCCACTGTGATAAGGAGAAGCGGCAGGGAAGAAGCTCCCACGTTTCTGCCAGCATACCTACGCATGCACAAAGCGGGGCTAGGGACACACAACAATAGACTCAGTAAGAAAACATCAAAGAAGCATTTTCTGACAGTTAGCCACCTTGGTGGCCCTGATCAAGGGAGAAAGGTGGGGTATAAATTTTGTACAGAAAAACCCATTCCATATAGCAGACTGATAGTCTCATCTTCCTCACTTACATAAACAGAATTACAGATTTACAAAACCATTTTTTTGTTACTAGACATAATTACAGCTGGTCAACGAACAAGGTTGCACTGAAAAATATTGGAACATATTGCAAATATAACTTTAACACATGTTCAAGCAGGAAATGTTAAATATTCTTCTTGCTGTTTGGGTTGTTCACTGCAGATTTTGGCTACTGACATTTCCCAAGAAATGTGATCAGTATCAGAGATGCTGGAAGCAAAAGTCATGTACTCTTTGAAAAATAATCATTTGCAATATTTTTAAATCTGCAAGCAAGCAAGAGCTTACACTATCAGTTCCTTCATAGTGGAGGAAATTTCCATTTGAGAGGATTCTTCTGTAATATGTGTGGTTAAGTGTGCAGACTCTAATCTGGGAGAACTGGGTTTGATTCCCCACTCCTCCATTTGCAGCTGCTGGATGACTTTGGGCAAGCCATAGTTCTGTCAAGAGCTATTCTCTCAAGGACAGTTCTGGAAAGAGCTCTCTCAGCTCCACCTACCTCACAGGGTGTCTGTTGTGGGGAGAGGAAGGGAAAGGCGTTTGTAATCCACTCTGAGACACCGAGTGAAGGGTGGGGTATAAATCCAATCTCTTCTTCACTTCTTCTTCAGCATGTGACAGGTTTCTTTTTTCATGTTGTCCCTATAGATCATGGCCATTTCTGTGGTGTAGTGATTAGAGTGCTGGACTAGGATTTGGGTGATGATCCTGATTTTCCCATGAACCTCAGTGATCAGCTTAGAACAATCACTCTGTCTCAGCCTAACCTATCCATACAAGGGAGCCAAAGATGTGGCTGGGGCTAGGGCATTTATCTTATGCCAAGCTCCTTCTCATAGTGGGAGAAAAATGATTGGACTAGGCATAGGCATGAACCAGCTCATGAACTATTGTTCACAATGGATTTTGGGTGGTTTGTGGTTCACAAACTAAGGTTCATGGCAGGTCAAGCAGCATAAATTTTTGACTAACTTTCAAGTAGTTTGTGAAGGTTCACACAGGTTCGTGAATTTTGCTATTCAACATGGCCACCTCTTGGAATTAATACCTTGAAATGCATGAAGCATCCTACATATGCTTATTCAAAAGTTTATATCGCTTCATTCAGTGGGGCTTATTTCCAAGTAAATGTGCATAGTATTATATCTGTCATGGCAACCTTTTAATTCCCATTGTTTCCAAGCTGAGTCTAGTATTAGCTATATGGTGTGCCTTGATTGCAATCTAGAGTTCCACAGGTGCATAGAAGTTGCCAACTAAAGCAGATGCACATAGGACACTTTCCCCTACATTGCCTACAACAGAAAGGCTCCACTTTTTACTATATGGCCATATGTTTGTTGCTTATGGAACTGGCTACACTGTGTGCACAGGGTGTCTTCTTCTGCCTTTGCATCCAAATCCGTCACATTCATCACACTGACAATCATACCCCAGACAGACAGAGTGCGTTCTACTGCATGCAAATCTTTATCAGTGTGGCATTGGCCATTCATTGTTCAAAGCAGTTCGAACAGCATTTCAGTGGGGAACAGAAGCCTTGCTTCTGCCAATGATCATATATGCGGCATGGACCACTTACATTCATAGCAGATGATGAATGCCACACTTATCTCCTGCAGCTGCTCGGTCACAGAAATTTAAATGTGGAGGACAGCCCTAGAAAAGGCCCTGCGTTGCTCCTGGACTCTTGTTGTCAGTGACCCTCACAGTCTGACATCTTAATGGAGGAACTTTTAGAAATTGAAACCTCATTTGTTTGTCTTTTCAATTTCACTGGCTCACTCAATTGCACATTACTGGTGCGATAGCTAAATACTTAACAAAAAACAAAGAACTGGCTTATGACAGCCATTGTACCCAAGGCTTCCTCTGCATGTTTTTACATTTCCTTCTGTTGTTTTATGGCCAAGTGTCTACCAGCTCTTGGACTGGTTCAATACACTGTACTAAATGTTCATTGTATCTGCCACTTTCTTATCCTATTTCAGTAGAAGGAAATCAATAGGAATTGATTAAAAAATGTCCAGCGTTATCAACTATTGGCTGAGAAGCCGGTGCCAAGTATGGATTTTAACAAAGCTTCGCATGCTGAAAATGACAGTCTGAGACTAAAAGAATAGTTGGACTCCAACTTATTTAACAAATTTATCCCCTTTGCCTCAGGTTTTTGTATGTTCCAGTTCCTGCCTGATGACTCCCCATTCGAAGTGAACCAAGCTGCCTCCTGACTTCTACTGGAATATTATGTGGAGTGGAGGAGAAAACGTTGCAGTAGGAAATATAAATGATGCCAGCAAATGCTATTTCAGCAATTATCCATGTTTAGCAATTATGCTAATGTTGATTCTCAAAAGGCTGTTATTTGCTCAGCATGTTCTTCATACATTATCTCTGTACCTGTATAACCCTGTATTTTCATTCGAGCTATTACAGGTTGTTTGTCAAGTTAAGTGATGTTTTCAGTAGAGAGTGTTGTCAAGGTACTGTTGCTTTAGTAGGATCCCTGTTTTTCTTCCAAATCCTACATGTTTTCTGCTATTAGCAGAAAATTTCAGTAGTCTTAAGGGAGCAGAGAAATGATTTTAATACATTCACATAACTTAGGGCACTGAAATAATTAATTGGTGTTTCTACTCTAGAATGCATAGGTAGCCAATGGGTTCTACAGTTCCATGTTCTACAAGATGGTGACTATTGAGAGCCACTGCCCTGAAGAAATGGGAAGAAAACCTTGGTTTTGTATAAAACAGAAATATCACTACTCACTGCTGCTGACTGATCATGTCATTCAGAATGAAATACGTTCCAAACAGCCAGAAGCAATCTGAACAGAAGGACTGTCCTGTTTAGAAGTCCACTCCAGATTAGCATCCATTCCAGTTTAGTGATTTATATTTTGCAGTAGTTATGTGTACCAAAATCAATTCATCCCAGATTTTAATTATAGTTCAGTCTGTTGTGTGTTACAAAATGAAGCAGGACAAAGGCTAACAGAGTTTTGTCAAGAGAACACGCTGGTCATAGCAAACACCCTCTTCCAACAACCTAAGAGGCAACTCTACACGTGGACATCACCAGATGGGCAACACCGAAATCAGATTGACTATATCATTTGCAGTCAAAGATGGAGAAGCTCTATACAGTCAGTAAAAACAAGACCTGGAGCTGACTGTGGTTCAGATCATGAGCTACTCATTGCAAAATTCAGTCTTAAACTGAAGAAAGTTGGGAAAACCACTAGGCCATTCAAGTTTGATCTAGATCACATCCCTGATTAATATACAGTGGAGGTGAAGAATAGGTTTAAGGGACTAGATTTAATAGACAGAGTGCCTGAAGAACTATGGACGGAGGTTTGTGTTGTATGTTAATCTCCAGTAGCTAGATCATTAGGATCTAGGATGACAGCTACCTGTCAGCTAGTGTCAGCTGATGTACTCAGAGGACAAGTCCCAACTTGTTCTGCCTGGCACTGAACAGTGTGCAGTCACTGTGACTCAGCAGTCCACTGATTGGTGGAGGTTTGTATATATGTCTTTGTACTACTGCCATACTTTTTCCTTTTGTATATTGGATGCCTGGCGTAGCACTTTGCTTGTGAATACTGTGAATAAAACTCTTGTATATAGTGTACCACTGGACTGCCTTTGTGTGGTTACTATAAGAGGTTCCTCTGCTGGATCTGCAGTGCAAGCAGGTGAGAGACTGAGGTGGCTGGGAAGTCCTAGTAAAGGTTTGGGGGCTTGAACTGTTAAGACACAGGGTTATGGGCCCAGACCTTAACGGGTTCGAACCCAGCCTGCTAAGGACCCAGCCCAGTCTGAAGGAGAGCCAGCTTGGTGAGAACAACCAGCTTCTGCTTTCCAAGGAACGCCGGTGAGCCATGCTGAAAGGTGGTGTGTGCAGCTGTGAGTCCAGGAGCTGAGGTGGACGGTTACTGCATTCTCCAGGAGTGGGGGAGTGACCTGCCCAGATAAGCCTGTGTGCAGCAAAAGCCACGCCGGAGAACAGACGGCAGTTCCAGCTTGTGAGTGTTGGTGAGTCGGGAGTGAATTACGGCTCTCATGCCAGCTATGCAAGTGGTGGACAAATTAACTTCTACAAACTACGACGTTTGGGCTTTTAAAATGAAGCATTACCTCATTAGAGAGGGGATTTGACTGTATGTTGAGGATCCTCCTGACCCTGTGCCTGTGGGAGACCAGCCGAAGGCTAAACGAGCCCTGGCATGCATCGTTTTGTCGGTGAGTGACGATCAACTTATTCATATTACGTCAGCAACTGATGCACGGGAGGCTTGGCAATCACTTAAAGATGTTTATGTGCAAACAACGGCCGGGACTGTGATGTCTTTAACACGCCGTTTGTATAGAAAAGTTCAAGCTCCAAACGAATCAGTTCGGGAGCATATCAACGTGCTGACTGAGCTTTATCAACAGCTTGAAGGCAGAGGTAAACAAATTAGCGCTGAAGATAAATGTTATCTGTTACTCAGTTCATTAAACGAGGCTTACGGCCCCCTTATAGTAAATTTGGAGGGGCTGCAGCCTGCCCAATTGAACCTCCAGCATATAATTGGGAGAGCTTTGGAATATGAAGCAAAACTAAAATCTCAGCAGTCTCTGTCTGCTCCGGTTGCCTGCCAGCGAACTAATGACTGTGTGGGAGTTGCCAGTGGAAATAAAGGCTTCACCAGAAGTTTCAAAGAGGAAAAGATAGAGCCAGCTAAAGCTCTGCGAGTAAAACGCTGTTATCTGTGTGGCTCAACAAAACATTTGAAAAAATCCTGTCCTTCAAACAAAAGGAACAATCTTGGTGGTCGCTCTGACACGTCGTCGAGTCGTCCTTCTGTGTCTCTTGTCACTACCAAGGGGGAAGACAAGTCTAAATGGGTTCTCGACAGCGGGGCAACTGTCATAATTGTAAACAGTCCTGACTTGTTGATGAATGTGTGTGATGCTCAACTACAACATGTAAGCCTTGCAGATGGTCACGTAGCAGAAGTGACTTGTTCTGGAGAACTAACCCTGCAGTGTCTAAACCACACCTTCCAGAACGTAATCTGTGTTCCAACTCTGGAAAGTAATTTGCTTAGTGTTCTGGCACTGGATCGTGCCAACTTTGAAATTATTTTTGGTGGGGAGCAATGTCTTATTAAGAAAGGTGGAAGGGAAATTGCAACAGCTAACCTTGTAAATGGGGTGTATGTATTGAATAGCTCTGTTCTTGCAGCTACAGCAAGTGTTCCTGGAAATAAGGATCCACATCATGAGTGCCTACATCTTCTCCATCGCCGGTTAGGCCACGCCTCCTTCAAAGCAATTAATGAAACCCTTGCTTTAACAGGTAAAGAAGGTGTTAAGGCTTGTAATACTTTTCTTGATTGCCAAATATGTAAACAGGTTAAATCTCATGCTTACCCTGTGGCACTCAAAAGTGAAAGGGAGTCAACTTATCCTTTGCAACTAGTACATGTAGATATCATAGGTCCTTTTGCACCCAGTGTGTCTAATAATCGCTTTGCCCTGACAGTGGTTGACGATTTTTCAAAATATGTTTGGACTTATATTTTAAAACATAAGTCTGATGCCTTTGAGTCACTGAAATATTGGTACAAGAAGGTAAAGAACCAATTAGGGGATCTCAAAGCTATACAAACTGACATGGGTTCTGAATTTATGTCAAACAAAATGAAACAATGGTTAAGAAATCTAGGGGTGAAGCATCGTGTGGCAAATGTAAGCACGCCAGCTGAGAATGGGGTTGTTGAAAGAAAAAATGCTACTTTACAGACGGTTATGTATGCCATGCTCGCTGATGCACAATTGCCTAAACAGTATTGGGCTGAAGCCTTAAAATATGCCACTTTTGTTACAAATAGGCTGTGGACAAGAGTAACAAATTCCATACCATATGCAATGCTGTACCAAAAAATGCCAAAATTAGACTTTCTGCGTGTGTTTGGTTCCCAAGCATGGGTAAATGTACCATTGAATCAGCGCAGGAAGGGTGGTCAGAGATCCAAACTCTTGACTTTCATAGGATGCCAGTCTGGTATGAAAGCTTATAGGTTTGTCAATGATCATAATCAACTCAGTTTTAGTAGGTCTGCCAACTTCACTGAGGGAAGGAATTGGCACAAGATTCATGGTAACACACTATATGAAAAGGCAATGTTACCACTCTCAGGTGATCAACAAACTGTGTCAAATTCTGAGGAGTCTCAACCTGGCTCATCTTCTCAGTCTACTGTTTCAAGTGATGTACAGGCTGAAACCAGTACTCTTAGAAGGTCTGAAAGGAGCAACAAGGGTATTCCTCCTCAGAGGTATGGTTTTGAAACACAAGTTGTAAATATGGTCTGTGTAAAGGAGCCTACATGTTATTATGATGTTACTGTAATGCCTAAAGATGAAAAACAAGCCTGGATGCAGGCGATGCAAACTGAATATGATTCATTGTGTTCAAATGATGTGTTTGAACTGGCTGAAGCACCAGAGGGTAGCAGAATCATAGGTTGCAAATGGGTGTATAAATTAAAACCTGTACAGGGTGGTCAACCTCAAAAGAAAGCTAGGTTAGTAGCTCAAGGCTTTTCTCAACTTATTGGCGAAGATTTCGATGAAACTTTTGCACCCACAATAAAAAGTCATACTTTAAATGTGGCCCTGACTAAAGCAGGTACAGAGGGAATGCATGTTCAACACTTTGATTTCACTACAGCATATTTGAATGCAGACTTGAAAGAAGCATTGTACATGCAACAAATCCCTGGTTTTGTGAATGAAAATCCAAATTTAGTATTAAAGCTAAAGAAAGGTCTTTATGGTTTACGTCAATCAGGTCATCTCTGGAACCAATGTTTAACAAACACTTTGACTGATATGGGGTTCAAACAGAGTCTTGCTGACCCATGCATGTTCAGTAAAGTCATCAATGGAAACAAATGTTATTTGGTACTTTTCGTCGATGATGTGTGTTTTATCTATGGGCAAATAGAAGATCTGACATGGTTTGAATGTACAACAAAACAATATTTTAAAATGAAAAATCTTGGTACAATTAGTCATTATCTGGGAATGGATATCGGCAGAAACTCTGATGGTTATTTTGAAATATGCCAAGAAAACAAAATTGTAAAATTGTTGGAAAAATATAATATGCTTGATGCAAAACCTGTGTCTACACCAATCTCTACTAGCTATGCTAGAGAACCTGAAGATGAAGTCTTTGAACAAAAACAATTGTACCAGTCATTGATAGGTTCTTTAAACTATTTAGCTACATGGTCTCAGCCAGATATTTGTTATGCTGTTCATGCACTTAGCCAAAAAAGTGCTAAACCATACAAACGGGACTGGAATGCAGCTAAAAGGCTTTTAAGGTACTTAAAGGGAACCAAGAAATGCAAACTTGTATTGGGTTCAAACAATGCACAACAGGTTCTGGGTTATAGTGATTCAAACTGGGGCTCCAATCTTGATGCAAAGTCTATAACTGGCTATGTAATTTTTGTGCATGGATCATTGGTGATATGGAAATCTGTAAAACAGAGTCTAGTTTCAACCAGTACGTGTGAGTCCGAATTTGCGGCCTTGAATGAATTGACTGTACAAATGGAATGGCTACAACAACTGTTAACAAATTTTGATGTAAAGCATGATATGCCTATGATTGTAAAATGTGACAATATTGCAGCTGAAATGTTAGCAGATGCCCAAGGTATAAGGCCTAGATCTAGGCACATAAACATTAGATACCAAAATGTTAGGGATATTGTCCAAAGAAAAATAGTGTCATTACAACACTGTATGTCTAGTGAAAATGTTGCAGACATGTTTACTAAGGGCTTGAATGAAGCACAATTCTTGAACCTTAGGGGGAGACTCAACATGATCCTACCTACTGAAGCTTAAGGGGGAGTGTTGTATGTTAATCTCCAGTAGCTAGATCATTCGGATCTAGGATGACAGCTACCTGTCAGCTAGTGTCAGCTGATGTACTCAGAGGACAAGTCCCAACTTGTTCTGCCTGGCACTGAACAGTGTGCAGTCACTGTGACTCAGCAGTCCACTGATTGGTGGAGGTTTGTATATATGTCTTTGTACTACTGCCATACTTTTTCCTTTTGTATATTGGATGCCTGGCGTAGCACTTTGCTTGTGAATACTGTGAATAAAACTCTTGTATATAGTGTACTACTGGACTGCCTTTGTGTGGTTACTATAAGAGGTTCCTCTGCTGGATCTGCAGTGCAAGCAGGTGAGAGACTGAGGTGGCTGGGAAGTCCTAGTAAAGGTTTGGGGGCTTGAACCGTTAAGACACGCACCCCGCAACAGTTTGTGACATTGTACAGGAGGCAACAATCAGCACCATCCCAAAGAAAAAGAAATGCAAGAAAGCAAAGTGGCTGTCTGTTGAGGCTTTACAAATAGCAGAGGAAAGAAAGAAAGTGAAAGGCAAAGGTGCAAAGGAGAAATTTACGCAACTGAATGCAGATTTCAAGAGAACAGCAAGGAGAGATAAGGAGGCTTTCCTGAATGAACAATGCAAAGTAACAGAGGAAAACAATAGAATGGGAAGGATTAGAGATCTCTTCATGAAATTTGGAGAAATCAAGAGAATGTTCCGTGCAAAGCTGGCCATAATAAAGGACAAAAACAGTAGGGGTCGCAAAGAGTTGGACTCGACTGTGCAACTGAACAACAACAACGACTGTTGTGTATTACTTTGTTTTCTAGCTTTATGGCAACTTTACAACAGATTCACAGCATTGTGAGTCAGCAAGTGTCACAGAATCTTGGAATCTGAATCCTGGAATGTGTCATCTAGATCAGTACAGGCGATCCGAAGCCAAAGCATTCCTGAGAGATGATATGCCCTTAAGTAGCAGAGAAGATAAAGACTGGCTTTCATTTCTAAACACTTGTTTTTGTATAAAATATGTAGGAGGAAAGAATAAGCTGAATAAATAAGGGTTCGGATTTGAACTGTTAAGTTTGCCCCTGGATCTTCCTGACACATTTGTACCTCTAAACTAACTACAGAACTGACAGAACTGTCTTACTTTTGTTGTGTTATTCTCAGAACATAATCAAACTCTGGAGGTCAGACAGCCACAAATGCTGCTGGTAAATTTTACCACAACATTTACATTTTAATAAATCTAGTCTTCATTTCCTATGACCATCTCTCTTCTCTTCTCTTCTCTTCTCTTCTCTTCTCTTCTCTTCTCTTCTCTTCTCTTCTCTTCTCTTCTCTTCTCTTCTCTTCTCTTCTCTGCTCTGCTCTGCTCTTCTCTTCTCTTCTCTTCTCTTCTCTGCTCTTCTGAACAAGCCTAATTTGAAAATGGGCCAGCTACACTGGCTGAATGTTGTTCCTATCAGGCACATAGCTCTTGAGTCACTCTCTTCCCTTGCTGCAGCTTCTGGAGAATATAGAAAATGATTATACTTGGATTTGGAGAATTTACTACATGAAGTATTGTTCAGGTTGGAACTCAGTCTTTCTGACTGAATCTGCACCTTCCCTTCAGATTCAGTAAGAGCCTATCTTCATATACTATTGTTATCATAAAATATACATCTTTGAAAACATTAAATCTAGCTTTCTAGACAATTTTTGCAAATGCACCAGTGTGCAAAAAAGAAATATGCCTATTGGAACTTTATATCTTCTGAGTACCATTTAAAAACATTTTGGTTACATTTTTGTCATAATCTGAAAGCATATGCAGTTTCCTTCTGTGGTTAATGAACCATTATGCATATTTTGTCAGTGTAACATCTGTAACCACAGGGAGGGGTTACAACCAATCCAGGAAAATCAAATAGTTTTGCCATAAAGGACTGTGGTATTTACAAAAGAAGTATTTCTTACCAAATATTGAAGCCAAACAAAATCTAATTTGAACAAACTTGGAAACCATCTCAAGCTATACAGAAGAGCAACTGAGCCCTAATTGTATGTTACTTAAATGGCTACATTAAGTGGCTTACTCCATTGTAGAGTGGCTTTTTCCATCCATGTCATGTCCTTTAATGATACACTGCTCGGTACTGAACTTGCCCTTTTTAAAAAAACATTGGAAAGACTGCATCAAGGCTCTTTTCTAATATGCTGAGTGACCTAGTGTTCTGGACTCACTCCTTGTTGCCTGTTCAAAGTTCTTGATCAATGAAAATTTTGAAGATCATTTTAAAAGACCAAGATCTAGCCAAGGTCTTAGACTAACCAATGACAAATGGGTCAAGAAAAGGGCTTAGAAAATCAGTCAGGGCGTGGAGAAACTGCTAAGAAAGTCTTGTTCAATTGTAATTTTTTTAAAAAATATTTTTTTATTGCTTTTATCACTACATCCTAACTTCTAACCCACTTCATTCCGCTTCCGGGAAGTGTGAACGCCAACCCAAAAAGCCGGGAGCAACCTGTGTTGCACATAAGGCAGCAGTGATAAGATTGGCTGTGCTCCGCTCTACCGCCCAATGCGGTGCTGACGCAACAGGATCCTCGCCAAATCAGCTGAATGCGCTTATGCGCACATAACCGAATTACCAGAGAAAAGCCGTTAATAGCCGCGCCTCCAGGCCAGCAGTCTGAATGCTCCCGCGCGCCTCCTCCTGGTATGCTCCTGCATCAGTCGGCACAGTGTGACTGGGAAAACCCAGAACAGTTTGTTCTGGGGCTTTTTTGCCATGACTGGCTCCCGCTTCAAACTGCCAGTCTGAACTCAGTCTTATTTACTGTACTCAGCAGTTTGCAGTCTGGCTTTAGGCTTGCCCTTCAAAAATGACTACAGTATAAAAAACATTAGTTTTTATTTATGAAGCTTTGGTAGAACAATTTTTTTCTTTTTGTTTTTCTTTCAGTTTGTTTTAGTAAGTTGTTGTTGTGAACTTTTATACCTAATATCTCTGATTGATTTGTTTCTTTCTCATCTTTTTAAAGGCATGTTTAAATCACTTTGTTACCAGTTTACCTGCTACACTCAAGAGAATGATTCTCATAAGGGTGTGAGAAAATATGAATATGTGACATTAGTTCAGTGACATGGCTGTATACAAACACCAAACCAGTAGTCATTGCCTGACTGATTGGTTTATTCTTTATTTAAACAACTGGCTGTAGATCAATGCACAGAGACAGTTTATGTTTGTGGGAGATACTAGAACTCTCATTGGGCTGTGTGAGAATGTGCATGAGTGAAACGAATTGTACTCTACTGTTTGAAGGTGTGGAAACTAACATGATGGCCAAGCTGCTCAACGAGAAATTAATTCCCTACTTGCAATCAGAGAGCAGAACAAGCTGGTATTTGACCATCCCTAGTTGCTACAAGGTACCTTAGAAACAGATATCAGGCTGAATGAAACTGAGGACTTCTTTCCTTGTCCCTGCCCCCTCTGGCTCTACCTACCCTTAAGGCAAATTCCCCACTGCAAACAGAGAAGGCAAGCCAAAAATAGTATACATGTATTAAAGAGGGAGAGAACTGAAGGCAATTAATACAAGAGAACAGGCTATGAAATGGGGCAGATGAGAATAAATTCATTGGTCAAGAATGAACTGACAAGACCTTTGATTTGATTTGATTTATTAAATTTCTATCTTGCCCTCCCAGCCAAGGCTGGCTTTGGAGCCATCCTGGAGCTACAGATAGGTGGGATATCAGGAAGGAACATGACATTCTTCTAAGGCAATATTACTTTTCTATGCCACTTCCCTTATATCTATCATAGGGTTGCCAAGTCCAGGTTAGGAAATTCTTGTAGATTTGGAGGTTGAACCTGGGGGGGGGGCAGGGGTTCAGAGAGGGAAGGGCCTCAGCAGGGTATAATGCCATGGAGTCCAGTCTCCCAAGCATCCATTTCTTCCAGGGGAACTGATCTTTGTAGTCTGGAGAGCAATTAT
Organism: Gekko gecko; assembly: GCA_029375565.1. NCBI lineage: Eukaryota > Metazoa > Chordata > Lepidosauria > Squamata > Gekkonidae > Gekko > Gekko gecko. Next base: position 146,459,992 of record JAPDNY010000006.1, read on the forward strand.
AATTCCAGGACATCTCCTGGTCCCATCTGGAGGTTGGCAGCTGGTTCTGCATGTGAGACTAAACTGGAAACAGCCTGGATTCTTCATCAGGGTAAAACTTTTTAACACTGTAAATATTTTGCTAAGCTTGAACTTCAGCTCCTGATACTTTTCTTTGCTTAGAAGCCTGTGCCTCATAGTCCTTCTGCCTCTCACCAGTAAATATGAGTCTGCTTGAAGAGGAAACAGGGGGTTCAGTGCTGTGTGGGAGGATTAGAGTTTGCTTTTAATAGCTTTGAGCTTAAAGCAGCTGGAGAATAGAAGGGGGAGATCTGATTCCAAGAGAAGAAATATGATAATTGGGGGCCAGAGGGAATTGGGGAGAGCCTTGGCCAAATTGGAAATTACCTTTTGGTGCTCTTTTGCTATAATCCCTGCAATTCCAATTATAGCAGAAAGATAAACTGTTTGACAGTGTCGTACAATGTCTTGCCTTGTACATGACTTAATCCATCCAATAAGTCTTAATGAAATCATTATTCTTATGATGTCTAATTATAGTTTTTCAGGCCTCTAAGCCCAGCGAAGTATAAAGAATGGTATTGAACTCACCGCTAAATGGGGAATAAAAGAACAGACTGAAGCTCAGCTACGACTGTGCATTGGAGGCTCTGTGTTGTGCTTAATTCAGAAGGATGATTTGATGCACAGCACATATCAGGGTGGAGACAGGAGCTGGTTTTCTGTATGAGGAAAAGTCGATTGCTAGATTTGGCTGGAGCTGATCTGCAGCTGTTTTGTAAGACAGTCTGCTCTTACAGATGACAGGCTTTGCGCAGCTTTGTTTCATGGCTTTTCTAATCAATTAGCAATCATCTAAGACAGAGATGATTAGCACTGGCTCAAAAGAGAGTCCAATAAAACTTCATTAAAAATTAGATATGAGGAGTTTCATATTCTGCCATGTTGGAATCGAAGAGGCCAGGGAGAATTTCTAAGCCGGAAGATGCAACTACATGTTTAACCTCTCCTAGGAAGATGTGACACCTCTAGACTGTTACAACCATCGTATGCTGGACCAGTCCACAGATAACTGAACTGGACCAGCACTAGAAAGAAAAGAAAAGAAAAGAAAAGAACATATGTGTTGGATCAAGAATAACGTTTCTGTATGCCCAAGGATTTCTATCCACTAAGTGATTCCCCCTCTGATCCTGTTCCTGTGGGATACAAGGCCAGGCAGTTTTTCTAACACCCTCAGAGAAGCTTAGAGGATAATTTTGGAATCATTCCTAATTAGAGATGGGCACAAACAGGCTTACAAACAGAAGTTTGTGATGAATTTTGGCTGGTTCATGGTTCGTAAACTGAAATTCATGATACGTCAACTGGCATGAATGTTCCACGAACTTTCAAGAGGTTTGTGGCAGTTTGTGAATTGATACATTTCTAGACAGTCTCCACTCAATGCAATTGTTTAACAAACTTCAAAGCAACAAAGCGACCACAAAGCAACAGGTTCCCTGTGTGTTTGGTGTGCATAGCTTGCACTTTTGAACCTGCGCCTGACATTTCCTTCAAAAGCACTTTCCTGGGGGCATCTTCTTTGGTGGGGGCATAACTCTGACCCCCAAAGTCCAATCTGTACATCTTGAAGAGCATGTAGAATATCATCAGGGGGAGGTCCCGTGCAAGTTTGATGTCTCTAGCATAAATAGGGTCTGTTCTATACACTCCTGAACAGAACCTGCACCTGCCATTTCCCCAGAAAGCACTTTCCAGGGGGCATGTTCTCTGGGGGGCCATGACTCAGACTTCGTAAAGCCAATCCTCAGCAGACATGGCGAGCAGGTAGAGGAGAGTGAGCCAGAGATCCCTTGAGAGTTTGGTGACTCTAGTACACTGAGTGGTGATCTACTGCATCATGAACCTCACTAACCAAAAGAGTTCATCAAGCACTTAAATTTGTGACAGTTCATGGCTCAGTTTGGTGTAGCGCATGCAGAGAGCCAGTTTGGTGTAGTGGTTAAGTGCTTGGAGTTTGATTCCCCACTCCTCCACTTGCACCTGGCTGGATGACCTTGGGCAAGCCGTAGTTCTAATAAGAGCTGTTCTTGAAAAAGAGCAGTTTCTGTCAGAGCTCTCTCAGCCCCACCTACCTCACAGGGTGTTTGTTGTGGGGAGGGAAAGGGAAGGGAGTTTGTAAGCCACTCTGAGACACCTTTGGGTAGTGAAGGGTGGGGTATAAATCCAATCTCCTCCTCCTCCTCCTCCTCCTCCTCCTCCTCTTCTTCTTCTTCTTCTCACAAACTAGGCATGCCACAAATGGAATGAACTGCATTTTCCCAGTTCATGCCCATCTCTATTCCTAATGCAGATTCTGAAGGAAGGTTGCAGAAAGTGTTAGGGAATGTATGGTATTATAGGAAGGTTCAGAGCATTGTCTTTCTTGGGGCTTGACTGTGTTGCTTCATAATAATCTACATCAACCTGTTAGAAAGCTATTAATATGATCATATGAAGTGCTCAGCTCATGATCAACCAGAATGAAGAAGCTAAATCTGATTTCCAAACAGCTTATATGTAAAAATTAAACTATCTTTAATATAATTGAATACAGTCTATAGTGTGTGGGGGGAGATGTACATGCCAATCCAGCCCCAATAATAAAAGGACATGGTTAACTGATAAATTCATTGATGACATGATAATTTCTCTCAAGTTTCAGATTAATCAGATCCTTATTAGTCTTCCTGGCTCCACTTTCAGCCACTGCTTTCCATGTCAAGACATAAGAAGTCTCCTGTTCTGTGCACACCTCTACCACATGGCCCTTTGCTCCTGACTTATCTGTCCTTATTCTGAAACTGACATTTAGACAAATGATTCCTCAAGGCTGTCTAAATCAGAAAATTAATGCCTATGGCTAGACTGCATGATAGAAGTCTCAGTCTCCAAAAACTGGCAGAGAATGTTAGGGGAGGGGAAATTTTCTCTGAGTATCAAAGGTTTCCTCAAGTGTTCCTGCTGCTAGCCATGACCTTATCAAAAAAATGCTAATGATTTGGTGATTGCATTATATTTCAAAGACCTCCATTTATCTGCTTCTGCCTTCCAACCTGTTGGCACCTAATATCTGTCCTGGGAGGTTCTGTCATTTGCTGTTGACTAACTACTGTAGCTATTGTTTCTGATTTTCAAAATACCTCTGTGTCCACCATTCTGTTCTAAAATGACTTCCTGAAGTTCTTCCACTATTGTACTGAAAGCCTGTAGTTATAGAATTTGCAATTCATCATTTTTTAAAAAAAGGTATTGCATCTGTTTTGCATTGCAATATGTGTATCCTACCCTTTTTCAAAGGTGTTCACGGCAGTTTAGTTTTTTTTAACCACCCTGCAAGGCAGGCCAAGGCCAATCCCTGCTATTGTGCTCTCTTTTAAGTTTCAGGAAACATGCACAATACTGGTAAATTATTTGATTTATTTTATATGGAGAGAGAGAGAGAGAGGTCATAGATTTTCTTGGCTTTCCCAGCTTTCTGTAAAATGATGATGATTTTTATCTGGCTCAGATTGCTGCTAGGAAGGACTGATGAATTAATTGCTTGTAAATCATTTTGAAGATGAAAAATGTCTTGCAAGCATACACTGTTGCATGTTACTGTTTAGACCTCAAGTGTCACTAAGGCTTCCTTCCTTGGCTGAATAATTTTCTGTGAGCTAATTGAAATACTCAAGACCTGCAGAATGCAGATTGCACCACTTCCCATCGCAACTTCTCTATAAGCTTTGACAAGATAGGCATGCATCATTATCCTCTTCTTACTGAAGAGAGATTGTCAGAAAGAATAATGAAATCTGTGATCCTAATCATGCTGGCACAGAGGAAAGGTCTGCTGAAGTCATTCCCAGAAAGAGTGAATTTCACACAGTAGGACAGAAAAGGGATGTATGTGATCTCCAGCTTCTTCTTGTCCATGCAGTTAATGGACAGTATCAAATGCTGAGCCCTGATGGTGCAGTTCACACATGCGGAAGACTGTTGTTTTGGGGAGAGGACAGGGTGATATCAGTAGCCATTCATGGCTGCCCTTTACCCTTCCACAAGATAGAAAGGAATGACTGCAGAGCCTGAGCAGCTTGCAGAGGAGAAAGTTAAGGATGTATGCAGCTTGAAGCCAGTATGGTGTAGTGGTTAGAATATCAAACTAAGATCTGGAGATCTCAGTAGGAATTTCTACACTGTCATAGAAGCTTGTTGGGTGACCCTGAGTTAGGAAACTTAAATAAAATAATTGACTAAAATAATTCTCGTATTGGTTAAAGGTATATATCTTGGAGGAGATTGATTTATTAATTACCTTGCCTCTGACAGATAGCATGGGTTAGTGAGCTACAAGCATGATGAGTGGGAAGTTAAAAAATTTCAAGGCTGTTGAGAGACAGCTGAGTACAGCTGAAAGGAGAGATCTGGAAAGGCTGTGGGATGAAGCAGCCAAAGAACATGTAAGTGGTATAGATACAAAACTACCAGAACTATAGGAGAATGGGGGGATTGGACAAATTTGCCCACATGACTGGTTGTTGCATTGATTGGTATGACTGGCAATTTTAGTTCATTGTCCAAAAGACAACTGGGGTTCCTCCTCACCATACACATCCATGTGGTCAGACTTGGAGGTTTGACGATTTTATTTCCTGAGAGCCAGACTTGTGATTTCCTTTCTCTAATGGTTACATTTTGAATGCCCTGATCAACCAGCTATGTTTGTTTGTTTGTTTGTTTTTTTGAAACAAAATTTTATTGGAATATATTCAAAATTGTTAAACATCGTTACCAATACAATTTAAAAATTACATCCCATCCCCCCACCCCCCCTAATAGGCTTCCAACACTGCTAATAACAAAAAAAAAAAAGTTAAAAGGTAATCAAGTTTAGACTTATAACAATCGACAAACCAGGTAACACAATTCTGATACATAAAAACCTGACTTTTTCAAACATCGTTTCCAATAAAGGTACAGTACAATCAAGTGTTCATTTCATTTCTCATTCAGTTTCAATACAAATCAAGATTGTACATTCTTTGTTTGTTTTTCTAATCAGGAAATTCAGGACCCGGATAACTGGGAATACCTATATTTTTCAGCTCCCTGATATCCTAATCCAAAAAAAAAATACTGATTTTGTTGTTGTTGTACCTTTCCCAAGTTGAGTATAAACCCTTGATTAATCCTAGCCCAGCCCAGTCTCTAGGCAACACCTTTTTTCTTAACTGTATTGCTTTCCAAGTGTTTTATTTTTCCTCCTTGTTCATTCATTAAATGTTTACTGTCTACCCAAGACTCAGAGACACATTTAATCTTCCATGACACATGTAGTTCTCCCGTTACCCCTTTATTAGGGCAACTAGAAGTGCTTTCCAAGCCATGATTTTAGGGGTTCAATTTACATTTTTAGTACTGTTTGTTGAACTACTTCACACTTGGACTCCTTCTCAAATGCAATCTTTAATTCATGTTTATGTTCCAGCTCATCCAAATCTGTTCTTGCTAGCAGATTTATTGTTAGTACCATCTTTAGTGTACAGCAAAGTTATTTAAAGGAAACTGATCTTTCTCTCACTTAACACCAACCCAACCCAAGAGAGCTTCTCCAGTAAGATGAATTGCAAGGTGGTACCACTGAGAAACTCCAGAGAAAGGTCACTGCTGTCCTCAGCCCTGTTGCTCTGTGGCCCATCTTGAGAATGGCATGCAGCAGGACCTTAGAAGGCTGGCTAAAACAACCAATCCCCAAACTGGTGGGTTTTGTGCATGGGGATGGCCAGGGAAGGAGGAAGCCAATTCATGGAGGCTCTATAAAGGTATCTGGTAGAACAATGAGAGGAAGATGTGAGGTAGGATGGATGAGCTAAGCCTGTTCCTGGCTATTGGTGAAAATGATGCTGGTTAATACATGAGGCTACTTTATACCGAAACAGACCCTTAGCCCATCAAAGTCAGTATTGTCTACTCAGACTGGCAGCGGCTCTCCAGGGTCTTAGGCAGATGTCTTTCACATCACCTACTGCAAGATCCTTAAACTGGAGATGTTGGGGATTGAATTTGGGACCTTCTGAATAACAAGTAGATATTCTACCACTGAGCCACAGCCCCTCCCTAAATGTGGGCTAGTAGGTGCAGTTCATCTGCCCATGTCACTTAAGCTGACTTTGCTGTTCTGTGCCAGCATCCTTAAGTGGTGCTGTGTTCTTCTTGCAAAATGGACATTCAATAACACATTTGAGATGTTCCCTGAAGATTGGTATGGACAAATCCACAACTAGGTACCTCTTTTGGTCCATACCAAAAGCCACTTCAAAGGTTGGATTAGTGTAGGGGGAAAATGTGTGGAGTGTTGTATGTTATCAGATGTGAGGAATGTGAGTATGGCATATCATGGCTTGGAGGATTACTGTTCACATCATCAGATGAAGTATATCCTCGGCTGAGAAGAAAATACATGGACATAGACGGGGAAAACTGTAAACAGTTCAGTCAAAATACAATATAATGCATGAGGGAATGTCAATAATATTTCAACCAAGGTAATATTTAATGAAACAATATTTCAAAACTTTGAGTGATCATTAACTCTTGTAGTTTTGCTTTCTATGGTTGCAAAAACAGTACGAAGTAATAAATTAACTCTTGTAGTATGGGAGACAAGGTATTAATAGATAATATGGACATTCAAAAACATTTTATAAACATTCAAAAACATAATATAAACATTCAAAAACATTTATATAAAAGCCAGGAGGTCCCTCTGTGTAAAATAGATGAATACATCACAAAACAAAATTTGCCTAAGATTTCAGAAGAACAAAGACAAATGATGAACAGTCCTGTAACAATTAGAGAAGTAGTGGAGGCTATAAAAAAGATTAAATCTGGAAAAGCTCCAGGACTAGATGGCTTATGTGGTTATATAATAAGTGTTTTGAAGATGAAGTTTTGCTCCCATTACAAAGTACAATAAACTCCATTCTTCACTGGGGCAAGATGCCAGAAATCTGGAAAGAGGCCAATATAACATTGATCCCCAAAGAAGACCAAGACTTGACTTCAACAACAACAAAACTACAGACAAATTTCACTACAGAGCAATGACCATAAATTGTTTACTATAATATTAGTGAAAAGACTTAAAATCTTACAAGACTTTATTCATGAAGGTCAATGTGGATTTTTACAATCAAGAATTGTTCTTGATATTTTGGAATATTTTGAAAAACATAATGAAAAACAAGCCACTTTGATTTTCTTAGACACAAAGAAAGATTTTGATAATTGGAATCAGGCTTTTATGATTAAAGTTTTGGGAGACATGAACTTCAGTGAGAACTTCATAAAATGGATAAAATTGACTTACACCTTAGAGTCAGCAAAAATAATTGTCAATAGAGATTTAACCAAACTATGTGAGATTAAAAAAACAAACAAACCAAGAGAAGGTTGTCCTCTGTCTCCTCTCTTGTTTATCTTAGTCCTTGAAATTCTGATCAGAGATATTAGAAAAGATGAAAAGATTGGTGACGTAAAGATTTTTAAAAAGAACTATAAATTGAGAGCTTTTGTAGATGATCTTGTTTTAGTCTTGGAGGACCCTTTAAAAAAGTTGACTTTTTATGTCTAAATTAAAAGAATTTGGTGCACTAGCAGGTTTTAAAATTAACAAACAGAAAACAAAGGTGTTAAAAATATGAATACACAAGAACAAATGGTGCTGATGAATAAAACAAGTTTTAATGTTGAAAAGAAAGTAAAATATTTGGAAATTACATTGTCAAATATGAATTGTATGTTATTTCATAATAACTATCTTAAGACTTGAAAATAAATTTTAAAAGATTTGCTAAGATGGGGAAAACTGCAATTGTTATTGTTGGGGAGAATATCTGTAATTAAGATGAATGTTTTACCTAGAAAGTTAGTCTTGTTTCAGACAATACCAGTTTTGACATCTGATGTACCATTTAAACAATAGCCGAAAGATATATCAAGATTTGCATGACAAGGTTTTCGGTTTCCGGCGTTGCGAATGGCGGCCACCTTTCGAGAAGCTCCCGGAGGTGGTTAGCCCACACGCAGTTTGGGGGGGTCTTTGCAGGTTTGCAAGACCCTAGTGAGCCTTAGGCAAAGGCTCCAAACCAGGGGCGCTTGGGGAGTAGCCTCTTTGCGGCAGTTAGCCGGGAAATTGAGGCTTTCTCTCCGCCCCAATCGGCCCCGCTGCGGTGTGCCTGTAATGGGACTTAGCAACACCACCGATTTCCAACAGGAGTGAGGAACAGCGATGAATTAAAGCAAAAGAAGAAACGGCAGGAACCGTGAGTTGGAGGTCTGAATTTGAAGCGAAACCCGAGCCCTTCCCCCGTAAGCGAATAAGCGGCTGGGAGGAGGGGAATCCCCCCCACTGAGAAGCGGGACTTGTATAAGAAAGCTAAGGGGGACGAAAGGGAAGAAGGGTTGGTGAAATTACCTTTGGGGTGCCATTGAAGCGAATGAATTAGCAGGACTCCTGAGCGACGTGTCACGAACTTTTATAAAGTAAACAAATACATGAAATGTCTGCCATGAAGAAGGTCCCTTTGAAAACGGAGAAGAAGGGAGGCGGGACTTCCGGTCTGGGTAATCCCCTCCAGAGCTGACTGTCAGTCAACAGACAAGCGAGCTACTGCACCCTCTGCTGGTCCAAATACAGAAAATCAGCGAAACCTTAACTAATATGGAAGGTGTTCTCAACAGTCAACAGAGGCAACTAACAGAGACGTCAAAGAAGATGGAGGAGATCGCACAGAAATGTTTGGTCTCGTCGGAAGACATCGGAAAAGTGAAGAAAAGGGTCAACAAGTTAGAAAAGCATCAGGATGTGCAAGAGAAAAGAATTTTGATGTTGCAAATGGAAAAATCGAATCTGACTCTTCGATTTCAGGGCATTAAAGAAGAAGAGAAGGAAGATCTCAGATCTATACTTGCGAATGCCTTGGCACCCGTAACTGGCAGAGATCAGCGTGACTTAAAAGAAGAAATGGATAAGGTCTATAGGGCATACTCCACATTTACAAAAAAAAATAATCTGCCAGCAGAAGTGGTTGTCAAGTTTGTCAAGCAGAGTACCAGAGATCAAATCTTGCGTGCAGTTGCAGCGGTGCCCTTGAAAATTGGGGAGCAGACCATCAGAATATTGAAAGATGTGCCTTATGAAATCCGGATGAAAAGGAAAGCTTATAAAGGATTGACCACTTTTCTACAAAGAAGACAGGTCATATACAGATGGACCTATCCTGAAGGCCTTTTGTTCAAGTACAAGGATAAAAGAGAGAAGACTGACTCCATCTTCAAGGCGCAGGAATTTCTGAAGAGACACGCCAGTCCAGAGGAAGAGGCAGCACTCGCAACGTGGACAGATTTGAGTAGTGAAGATGACAGCGGCCCAGAGGAGGGAGGTGCCGGAGCGGGAGAAGTGAAAACCAAAGGTGGCCCATCCTATAACTTGAGGGATACCAAAGGAAGACAACCTAAGAAATAACTGTTCGTGAAGCGTCAAAAAGGAGATGACTAATAATTAACCCCAAAGGACATTACTAACCTCATTAACAGAGTTATTTTGAATTTTTGTTAGATGAAAAGAAGACTCTCAAATCACGGAGATTGCCAAAAACTGTATCTATATTGATTTAAACTAACCTTTATTAACAGAATACTCACTCCGCTCTTTTCTTTATCCCTCTATATACCCTACCTTTTTCTATTTATAAAAAGAATAAATTCCTCTCCTTTTTAGGAGGGTTTTGATTAAAAAAAAAAAAAGATTTGCATGACAAGGAGGAAAAACACACATGTTAAATACAAAATATTAAAAGGTGCAAAAGAAAGAGGTGGTTTGGGGTTAAGTGACTTAAAAGTTTACTTTGCTGCTTTAGTACTGTTGAAAGAATGGTTGCTACTGAGAAATAAAAGGTTAATGGAATTAGAAGGGCATTACTTAAGATTTGGGTGGCATGCTTAATTATGGTATGATAAAGTCAAAGCTAATGTAGAGTTCAAAAATAATTATATTAGGCTTTTAGAATAATATATATTATTCCATATTTTGAATAATATGGAATAAACAGAAGCCCAGATTGTGTTCGAAAACATCTCTGTGGGTCTCAAAAAAAGAAGCCTTTTTTAGATGAGAAATGGTAACTGAACATAAGTGGTTAACATATAGGGATACATTAGATTTCTCACAAGAGGATTGTAAAATGAAAGCAAGAGAGGATATGATAACACAAGGATATAGTTGTCAATGGTTTTTCTATGCATAATTACTAGAAAGTTGTAAAGTTGATAAAGGGTTGTACAGCTTTGATCAATCTATGACGGTATTCAAAACAGAATTGTGTATGAATGATGAACATGTCATTGCTAAAATGTATAAACTTTTGCTAAAATTGGAGACAGAAGAAAAGGTGAAAGAAATTTATGATAAAATAGTCAAAAAAATTGGACATAATATACTAATTAAGCAATGGGAAAATTTGTGGTTGAAGGCGCTTAAATTTGCATTAAGTTCTAATTTGAAGGAGAATTTTTATAAAATGATGTATCAGTTGTATATGACTCCAGATAAAATTAACCAAAATGTTTTAAAATGTTTCGAATAAATGCTGGAAATGTGAACACCATGAAGGGACATTTTATCATCTATGGTGGACATGTAACAAAGTTAAAAAATATTCAGTACAAACACATTCATTTATCCAGAAGATTTTAAAGACTAATATACAAATGAAACCAGAGGCTTTTTTGCTGGGACTAATGGACAAACAATTAGAAAACACTCATGGAACTTTGTTTCTGTATATGGCAATGACAGCAAGACTGCTATATGCTCAAAAATGGAAAACTTTGACATTACCTACAATAGTGGAATGGATGGTGAAGATGATGGAGTTTGCAGAGATGGCCAGACTTACTTATTTGATAAAGAAAAGGACATTATTTAAATTTTTGGCTGTATGGAAACCCTTTGTAGATTTCTTGCCTGTACAGAAAAAAAATGAACTGATGATTTGTGGTTGTGAAGATTAAGAGGCAAAAATAAGTTTACAGGGAAAGGGAATGTACTTCTTTTAATGTGATTTCAGAGTAAGATTGTTACATGTACATATGTATTTTCCTGTCACAGAAAAAATCGGAAATTATTCCTTCCTACTTTTTCCACAGTTGTTATAGCTTGATTTCTTTCCTTTTTCCTTCTCTTCTACTTTATCTTTTTCTGTTTAAAAACTTCAATAAAATTCGCTTTAAAAAACTCTTGTAGTATGGGAGGAACCCATAGTCATGATTCGTTCCTAACTGGATACCATCAGATTCTAATTCACCAGTTGCAGGCTGAAATCTTTCTATGAGTTCTTTTGTTGAATAATAGTAACTGTCAGGTCAGGCAGAGGCTTCTGGGAGACTGAAATATTTTCTTCATTGGCTTCCTAATTTGAATGTCGAGCTTGTGTCCATTTATTATTTTGTGAAGAAACTGACCTTTTGGTTGTACATAAAGAGTAAAAAAGCATTGTTGGAATTGGAGGATGAGCAGATGAATGAGTCCCTAATGATATAGCCAATTTTTTAAAAATTCTGTAACAACCTTGCCTGAGTAGCTATGGTGATAGAATTGGCTTTTGGATTTGTCAAAGGGTCTGCTTTCTGGGCTTATTCCATTCATACTTAACTTCAAGATCTAGTATTTTATAGCCATGAAGGCTGTGTCTTCTCATAAGGTGAATCAATCCAAAGATTTTTCCAGTGTATTTTAGTTTTAGGATTAAATAAAGCTTTTATGTCTGGTACTTCTAAAAGAGAATCAAAAGATCCAATGAATTATACAAAGAGTGGATGAGTGATGGATATTTCTTATGTCATTTACTGATTCAACATCAATTAACAGTGTGGCATTCCCCTCCACAAAATGTCTGCAGAAAGGCAATACTAAATTTGGAAGGGGGAGAGATTTTCTTCCTCTGATCAATATTTGTATTTTAGTATCTTTCATTAACTTCCTGAAAATCAAGTGGCTCCACCAGCACTGCTTTGGACTATATATCTATATCTATATAATATATAGATATATTTTTTTTGCTGTCAATCACAGATGACTTATGGCAATCCTGTGAGGTTTTCAAGGCAAGAGACATTCAGAGGTGGTTTGCCATTGTGATGTCATGACCCTGATATTCCCTGGAGGTCTCCCACCTGAATACTAACCAGGGCTAGATCTCAGGGCTTCTGAGATCTGACAAGATCAGGCTAGTCTGAGCTATTCAGATCAGGGCAAATCATTATATTATTACCAGTTTATTTAAAGTAAATGGAAAGAACGGCATTGGACAAACATCTGGTTACCATGCAACCATGCACATTTACCACTATTTTAGCCATCTAGGAAGACACTGGGCCAGATAAAACTGAGAATGACCAACAAATTACATTAATGTCAATGCAGTAAATTACCTATAGAGGGTCCTCTTCCCTCACCATATTCATAACTACTGATGATTGGTTTATATTTTTTATATGATGATGTGTATCAGTAACTTGTTTTAACTTATCTAATGTAAGTAAAGATACTGTCATTATCCATGGAAATTAATCTTTTGTCTGAAGGAAAAGGGATAGACAGAAGGAAAAGGAGATCCAATTAAAAGATAGGGCATATGCTATATCTAACTTTTTATGCGATCATCTGTTACCAAACATCCATCACTCAAGTTAGCTCCCTATGTCTTTAGATTCCACTTTAAAAAGTGCTGAATGGATGGGAACCACTTACTTTTCAGAATGGAAATCAGTGCAGTGGTTGTACCAAGGGGACTGGCTTTTTATCTGATCCAAATGTGGCAATGGATCCCTTGGACAGAGAACGGGTGACCAGCCATGGTGACAGATTACATAAGGACAAATAAAATAAAACTCATCAGTTGCTGTAGATTTTCCGGGTTGCGTGGCCATGGTCTTGGCATTGTAGGACCTGACGTTTCAAAACAAAGAAGCACTGTGATATATTTGAACATTTAATGACAATTATGTATATCTATAAAAAACTTTAGAAATTCTAAGATATTCAAGACAAAACTTTAGACATTTAAACATATTCAAAACAACATCCAATATTCTCAATGAGCACCCGGTTATACACTCATTTCAATAGTCTTCCTCAGGAGTAATACTCTTAAGTAACAAGGTGTCAGCCTTTTGATACATTTTAACATGGCAGCATTAAACATTCATTTCAATAGTCTTCCTCAGGAGTAATCCTCTTAAGTAGCAAGGTGTCAGCCTTTTAATACATTTTAACATTGCAACATTAACTTCTTTTTCTACTTTCTTCAGACCATGACTGTTTGACTTCTTCTTCAACTTTTCTCAGTTCCATTTCCAGTAGTTGTCTAAGGAGCAAACCAGTTAAATCATTTCTTAATAGTAGCAACCAGTCCTTTTATTTTTATATCTGGCTAGAAGCCTTCTTTTCAAATAGGCTGGCCAATGCTCTCTATATTTCATGTAGCTGGCTCTATTGCTCTCCAGTAAATTTTAGGAGTAACATTGCAGTCTTGTTTTCTATCTGGCTGAAAGCCTTCTTTTAAATTAAGCTGACAAATGCTCTCCACCTCTCAAACTGGAACTGAAACTCTCAAAAAACTATGCGATCATCTGTTACCAAACATCCATCACTCAAGTTAGCTCCCTATGTCTTTAGATTCCACTTTAAAAAGTGCTGAATGGATGGGAACCACTTACTTTTCAGAATGGAAATCAGTGCAGTGGTTGTACCAAGGGGACTGGCTTTTTATCTGATCCAAATGTGGCAATGGATCCCTTGGACAGAGAACGGGTGACCAGCCATGGTGACAGATTACATAAGGACAAATAAAATAAAACTCATCAGTTGCTGTAGATTTTCCGGGTTGCGTGGCCATGGTCTTGGCATTGTAGGACCTGACGTTTCACCAGTAGCTGTGACTGGCATCCTCAGAAGTATAACACAGAAAGATGGGGTACTCTCTGTGTCAAGGTCCTTCTGAATAGGTATAGTCAGGGGTTGGAAAAGCTTAGGTAAAACTTGTTGGCATTTCAAAGTACACTTCTTTTAATAGGCAAAATAGTGATCTTGAAGCTTGTTTGCATATATTCTAGGCTCTTAACAGTGAGATATGTTTTACTTAGTATTTTGGTTACAGCAATGTCCCAGCCGCGAGGCCCATGAAGCATGACTGGGATGCCAGTGAGGATGGGAGCCCTCCCCTGAACATCCCCTGGGTCTCCCAGGCACACTTACCCAGCCTCCGAGGGCAGCCGGGGAAGGGAGGGGATGGGGTGGGGGGGGCCAGTCCACTGGCCAGACAAACCCTGGGTAAAGCACCATGGCAGCAGTCCCAGCCTTCAGCGGTGTGGCCTCCGGGAGTGGGGAGGCGCTGAGGGCATGGATGCTGGAGCTCTGTGCACCATGCACTGTGCGGGCCTGCCCCCACAGCCATGGCCACTGGCTGCTCCCCAATGCCTGGCTCAACCCAGGTTGTGTGGCGGAAGAAGAAGAAGAAGAAGAAGAGTTTGGATTTATACCCCGCCCTTCACTGCCCAAAGGCGTCTCAGAGCGGCTTACAAACTCCTTTCCCTTCCCCTCCCCACAACAGACACCCTGTGAGGTAGGTGGGACTGAGAGAACTCTAACACAAACTGTCCTTGAGAGAACAGAGGTGCCAGAGCTTGTGAGTGACCCAAGGTCACATCAGCAGGTGCAAGTGGAGGAGTGGGGAATCAAACCCGGTTCTCCCAGATAAGAGTCTGTGCACTTAACCACTATACCAAACACTACACCAGGGGCAGACTGGCAGAAGGGGCACCACCTGGGATGCCCATACAGCATCCCAACTTAAGAAGGAAGGTGGCGCGTGGGGCGGAGGGTGAGGGATGAACACAGGAAGGCAGGGATGGGGGTTGGGGAGCACTATAAAGGTAGGGAAAGGCTGCAGGTCAAGGAGGATCCTCAGAAGACAGCTAGTGAAGGCCCAGAGAGAGAGAGAGAGAGAGAGAGAGGCAGAAAAACTTGACTGAGACTCCACGAGAGGGTGCAGGCAAAAGGTGAAGTAATGTATAGCTTTGCTACTACCATCATACATGTATTAGCAAACTCTCATGTATTTATAAAATTTATAACCCACATTTCTACCTTCATCAGGGCCACCAAGGTGGCCAAGTGGTAAAAAGCATTCATAATTTTTAAAAGTCTTGAAAACAATTAAAACCAAACAAAAACATATTATTAAAACAATTAAAACCAAGAAAAAATACACATACTAAAACAAAAAAAACTACAATTAAAACACAGGGCAGGAAGGAAAGGCAGGAAAGATAGCAACAGAAAGAAACAGGTGAGTCTCTCTGGGGAGAGGGTTCCAAAGTTTTGGTGCCAAGACCAAGAAGGCCCTCTCCTGCGTTGCAACTATTATGACACTATTGCCATGCACTTTACGTGAAGTAGCCCTTGAAGACAGTTCAGATATTTCAGATATTGAAGACAGTTCAGATATGAACTAGTGCTTGCTGATGGGGTCATATTGTCTCCGTGTGAATAAAGGTTCACTGGCTGCTAATTAGTTCCTGAGATAATTTCAAGGTACTGATGTTGACCTTTACAATCATAAATAGAACAGGAAATTAAATTTGCAGATGACATCAAATTGGGAGGAGCAGCGAACACACCAGAAGATAGAGACAGAATTCAACAAGATCTGAACACACTGGAAAAATGGGTAGATGTGAACAAGATGCAATTTAACAAGGATAACTGCTGAGTTCTACATCTGGGTAAAAAAAATGAGAAAAAATGCATACTGGGTGAGGGATACTCTTCTGGGTAGCAATGTGTGTGAATGAGATCTTGGGGTATGGGTGGACCGTGTGTTAAATATGAGCAGCCAGTGTGATACAGTGACAAAAAAGGCTAATGCGATCTTGGGGTGTATCCACAGAGACATAACATCCAAATCACGAGATCATCATCATACTGTATACTACATTGGTCAGGCCACATCTGGAGTATTGTGTTCTGGAGGCCTCACTTCAAAAAGGATGTGAACAGACTGGAGCATCCTGAAAACAGACTAACAGTGCAATTATAAGCAGAGTTGCACTGTTCTGAGCCATTGACTTCAGTGAATTTAGAAGGAAGTAACTCTGTTTCAATGGGTGTTTGTTCTTTTTTTCATTTCCCATGATTCATTTTTGTAATTTTAAAATGTTTAAAGATTGTTTCATTTTTTATTTTTAACTATTTTATGGCTATTGTAATAAAACACTCGTGTGGAAATTCAGAGTACAGACAGAGAAATAAATAAAATATTATCTCAGTTTTTACTTTGGCTAATAAAATAATCTAAAGGCTTTGGGGGCTTTTTCACAGCATCTTGAAGATGGTCATATAACACTGCCCAGGATATTCCTTACCACGTTATTTCTCAGTAACTTCCTTAGGAAGAGTGATTGATTCCTGTTTTTCTCACCCTCCCAAGCATTAGATTGTACATGTTAGCCTCTAAAAATCTGGGCTGCAGCAACAATGACATCCTGCGTAACCCTCTTACTTACAAGCCAAAAACCTGCTGGCTATAATTCTCCAACCTCGGTCATCAATCAGTCTGTTATTACTACAGCAAATAGCCCATTTGTCAACATCTAATGTGCTCACAATCAGGGCATGATGGATTATTCTTCAATTTTAAAAAGGCAGTTGGATTGCATCAGGATTAGATCAGAGAATCCAAAACATCATGCCAGACTGTGATAATGGCCCCAAATCCGCTATTGTGAATGTCATCTGAAACAGCAATGGTCGTACCAGCTGAAGTGATCTTTATGTTGTTGGTTTTTTAAAAAATTGAATGGGGAATGCGTAATCAGAATACCCTAGAATAGCTATTAAGCACCTGAGACATTCACCTGAAATGTTAGAAGGAGATAGTACCACTGGGGAGCAGTCAGTGGTTGTGGTACATGTTGGCACCAACGATGTGGGGAAATGCAGTCATGAGGTCCTGGAGAAAAAAAATTAGGTTGCTAGGCAGGAAACTCAATGTGAGGACCTCCAAGGTAGCCTTCTCAGAAGTGCTACCTGTTCCACGCACAGGGCCGGAGAGACAGGCACAGATCAGGAGTCTCAATGAGTGGATGAGATGATGGTGTAGGGGGGAAGGGTTCAAGTTTGTTAGGCACTGGGATGCTTTTTGGAACAAGAGGGAGCTGTACAAATGGGATGGGGTCCACTTGTCCCGAGAAGGAACCAGGCTGCTGGCGCTTAAAATTAAAATCAAACAGAGCAGTTCTTAAACTGAATATTGGGGGAAAGCCAACAGGAGATGAAAAGTCTCTGGTTCGGGATGGCTCATCTCAAAGAGATGAAGGGGTAGCTGTTACTTTTCTACAAGGAAATAGATTAGAATTGTCCACTGAGACTGTGGCTAGTGATATGGACTGCCTGGCAAGATCTCAAGGTAGCAAAAGGTAGGTTGTGGGCTTAACTTGTATGGAAAACTATAGATGTTTATATACAAATGCTAGAAGTGTCTGAGGTAAAATCGGGGAGTTGGAATGCTTGGTGTTGGGGGGGAAATAGACATTGTGGATATTTCAGAAACTTGTATAAATAGAGTTGCCCAAAAAGACTGACACAACCACTTTTAACTTTAAAAGGGGGAACTTCTCTGATATGAGGGGACATTTGAGGAAGAAACTGAAAGGAAAAGTAGAAAGGGTCAAAACCATTGAGGAAGCTTGGAGACTATTTAAAACTACAATCCTAGAAGGTCAGAAAAATATATACTACAGGTTAGGAAAGGCACAAATAGGTATAGAAAAGTGAGGTTGATAAAAGGGAACACAGGCTGTGGCAAATAAAATGCAAGTCTGTGATCAGGCCGACAAAAAGGGAATATGAGGAGCATATTGCAAAAAACATAAAGACCAACAATAAAACTTTATTCAAATACATTAGAAGCAGGAAACCAATCAGGGAGGCAGTGGGGCCCTTGGATGACCAAGGCGTAAAAGGAGTACTGAAGGATGATAGGGAAATGGCTGAGAAGCTGAATGCATTTTTTGCCTCTCTCTTCACTGAGGAAGATGAGAAGTGCTTGCCCACTCCACAACCACCGATTTCGGGAGGGGGTTTGAAAGACCTGAATCAGATTGAGGTGACAAGAGAGAAAGTCCTACGACTGATGGACAATTTAAAAACTAATAAATCACCAGGCCCAGATGGCATTCATCCAAGACTTCTTAAAGAACTCAAATGTGAACCAGGGTTCCCCCTAAGCTGAGTTAGTGTGAGCTAGCTCACAGTTTTTTATCTTCCAGCTCACACATTTTTGTCTTAGTTCAGAAAGGATGGCTCCAGAGCAAGCTGATTTATGCAGTAGCCAAATTGCTCGCTCACAGCTTTAAAGCCAGTAGCTCACAAAATTGAATTTTTACTCACAAGACTCCACAGCTTAGAGGGAGCATTGATGTGAACTTGTGGATCTCCTTACATTAATATGTAATCTTTCTTTAAAATCTGCCTCCATTCCTGAGGACTGGAAGGTAGCTAGCTAATGTCACTCCCATCTTTAAAAAGGGCTCCAGGGGAGATCCGGGAAATTACAGGCCAGTCAGTCTGATGTCGATACCAGTTAACTTGGTGGAAACTGTTATTAAGGAGAGAATTAGTAGGCACATTGATGAACAAAAACTATTGAGGCAGACTCAGCATGGGTTCTGTAAGGGAAGATCTTGTCTCACTAACCTGTTAGTGTTTTTTGAGGGAGTGAACAAACATATATACAAGGGGGACCCAATAGATGTTGTTTACCTTGACTTCCAGAAAGCTTTTGATAAAGTTCCTCATCAAAGGCTCCTAAGTAAGCTCAATAGTCACATGATAAAAGGACAAGTCCTCTTGTGGATCAAAAACTGGCTAATTACTAGAAAACAGAGAGCGAGTATAAATGGGCAATATTCTCAATGGAGGGTGGTAAGCAGTGGGGTACCACAGGGATCAGTACTCGGTCCAATGCTTTTTAACTTGTTTATTAATGATTTGGAGTTGGGAGTAAGCAATGAAGTGGCTAAATTTGCAGACAACACGAAGTTGTTCAGGGTGGTGAGAACCAGGGAGGATTGTGAGGCACTCCAAAGGATGGCGAGTGAGCATCAACATGGCAAATGTGGCCAAGTGCAAGGTGATGCACATTGGAGCCAAAAATCCTAACTATAAATACACGTTGGTAGGGTCTGAACTGGCAGAGACTGACCAAGAGATTTATTTATTTATTTATTTATTTATTATGAGATTTATACCCCGCCCTCCCCACAGAGCAGGCTTCAAGTCAATATAAATACATACATAAAACATATTTAAAAACACGACAATTAACAACACATTATAAATACAAATTTAAAACAATTACAAATACAAAATGCAAAGTACAAAAATGCTGGCGGTGGTTAAAACCATTGAACCAATGCTTCATGATATCTGAAGAGCTGGTGTTCCTTACTTGCCAACTCCAATGGCCCCTGCTTGGCAATAGGTGCTAGATGTTCCTGATCAGGCAGCTGCTCAGTTGTAGCATTGCAGGCTGGGCACTCCAGCGGCGGCGGCCCCTAATTGAATGCCTGGCGGAAGAGCTCCGTCTTACAGGCCCTGTGGAACTGAAAGAGGTCCCGCAGGGTCCTGATCTCCTCCGGGAACTCATTCCACCAGGTAGGGGCCACCACCAAAAATGCCCCAGCTCTACTGGCAGCTAGCCTGGCCTCCCGTGGGCCAGGGAGGGTCAAATGATTTTGCGACCCAGACCGTAGTGCTCTCTGGGGTATATACGGGGAAAGGCGGTCCCATAGATATGTTGGACCCCGGCCATATAGGGCTTTAAAGGTGAAAAACAGCACATTGAAGCGGACTCGGTATGCTATTGGCAGCCAGTGCAGTGACCATAGCGCAGGCCGGATGTGCTCCCTTCTAGGGAGGCCCATCAGCAGCCTGGCCACGGCATTCTGCACCAGCTGCAGCTTCCAGATCCATGACAGAGGCAGCCCCATGTAGAGAGCGTTGCAGCAGTCTTGGAGTAGTCAGTAGATCTTGGAGTTGTGGTAGATAACTTACTGAAAATGTTGAGACAGTGTACCACTGCAATAAAAGAGGCCAACACTATGCTCGGAATTATTAAGAAGGGAATTGAAAACAAATCAGCCAGTATCATAACACCCATGTATAAATTGATGGTGCGACCTCATTTGGAGTACTGTGTACAGTTCTGGTCACCACACCTCAGAAAGGATATTATAACATTGGGAAAAGTGCAGAAAAGGGCAAATAGAATGATAAAAGGGGTGGAACACTTTCCCTATGAAGAAAGGTTAAACTGCTTGGGGTTCTTTAGCTTGGAGAAATGATGGCTGAGGGGTGACATGATCGAGGTTTATAAGATTATGCATGGGATAGAGTAGGTAGAGAAAGAAGTACTTTTCTCCCTTTCTCACAATACAAGAACTCATGGTCACTCCATGAAATTGCTGAGCAGTCAGGTTAGAACAGATAAAAGGAAGTACTTCTTCACCCAAAGAGTGATTAACACATGGAATTCACTGCAACAGGAGGTGGTAGCGACTACACGCATGGACGGCTTCAAGACAGAATTAGATAAACATATGGAGCAGAGGTCCTTCAGTGGCTCTTAGCCACAAAGTATAGATAGGAACTCTCATTCTGGGGCAAGTGATGCACTGTATTCTTGGTGCTTGGGGGGGACAACAGTGGGAGAGCTTCTAGTGTGTGACAGAGTGTTGGACTGGATGGGCCATTAGCCTGATCCAACATTGGCTTCTCTTATGTTTTTATGTTCTTAAGCAGATCGATTCACTGTCAGAATTTAATTCTCCCTTCCATTGTTCAGAAATATCCAGAAGAAATGAGGACAACTGGCAGGATGCTGCCCAGAAAACTGTTTTATACAGGGTGTGTTCCTTTGGGAAAGCTCTTACCAAAATAAGTGCTCCATGAATTTAGTCATATTTAAATACAGTATGTTGGCCCATTCATATGAAATGCCACTGGTAGATGCAGTCACACTGTCCATAGTGGATGTGCTAAGAAGAGGCCTACTGGATCAGACCAGTTATCCATCTAATCCAGCATCTTGTCTCACACAATGGCCAACCAGCTCCTCTGGAGGGCCAACAGTCGGGCATAGAGGCTGAGACCTTCCCCTGATGTTACCTCCTGGCAGTGGGATTCAGAGGTTTAGTGTCTCTGAATGTAGAAGTTCCCCTCAGTCACAATGGCTAGTAGCCACTGATAGACCTATCCTCCATTAATCGATCTAATCCCCTTTTAAAGTTGTCTGATGTTACATGCAAAGAGGCCAGCATGTGTTATGTAAGTGCATTTACGTACAACTAGCTCTGTCTGGAATGCTTATGAAGGTAAAAGGTTTAATTTATTTATTTAACTTATCTCTAGACTACATTCTCAGCCAAAAGGCTCCTGAGGCTTTACTTGTGACCTATGGCTTCTATAATGAACACTATTATTGTAAGAGAGAAGATCCTTGATTTTGCTGATATGAGACTGATATAGCCCAGGTGGCAAGTTAGCTCTGTTGGTCTGTTGTACCATTGAAAGTGGCACCCTGTAGAACAGGATACGTAATGTATTTGCCCCTAAAAATATCAAAATAATAATAATCATCATCACTTACCCAGCAACAACAATGCATCTGGGACTTCTCAGAGTTTAGTAAGCAAAAAGCATCTGTGAAGATTTGCACTGCATTCATGTGGTAACTCACTCACTGGCCATTTGTTGTGGGGACAAATCTTTCCTAGAGGAATAGACTTGGCAAGCTGATGGGCCTTAAACTGCTTGCGGGCAGGTGTAACCATATCTGGAAAGGTGCTAGCAGAGACAGGGAAACAGATTTACTTTAGAAGGAGATATTAATTCACATGCATTAATACATATTCTAGGCACTGAAAATCAGCACTTAGCAGAAACAATCTTCTGTTATTGTTGAAAAACATCTCTAGCTTTCAGTGTATTTTTGACTGTCCTCCAAAAAAAAAAAAATCAGTCAACCAGGTGTCACAACTGTGGCCATATCTGAAGGTTCCTTGGCAGTATGAAAATTCAGAAAAATTACTTGCTTGGTGCCTACAGAATATTTCCACTAATGGAAGAAAGGGCAATTTTCATCCATTTTCCTTTTCTGCTACAGGAAAACTCTTCTGTCAGTGGAGATTTACCAGAGTATCCAAACTATAATAATTATATTAGTATATTATAACACAACCAGTGTGTGTGTTAACTGGTGGGTGACTTTAGTGTTGGGGATTGGGTTGCCAATCTCCAGGTGACAGCTGGAGATATCCTACTATTACTGCCCTGGAGGCTGCTTTGGAGGGTGGACTCTATGGCATTATACCCTCTTGAGGTTCCTCCCCTCTTCCAACACCATCCTTCCAAGGTTCCACCCCCTCAAATCTCCATTTATTTCCCAACCCACAGCTGGAAACCCTGATTGGGTGCAAAGAAAGTAGGCAGCCTACATTGAAACAATATGAGAAAAAGTGAAAGAAAATAAACTTTTATACTGTGGACTTGGGTCAGCTCAGCTTCTGAAACCTTTGCTGCCCACAGATACCTAACCTCAAATGATGGGGGTGGAAGCAGAGGTGCTATAGAGGAGAAATCCTAAATACCAGGGATTAACATTTCATGACAAATGTGGCCTCATGCATGCATAATATCAAGAGCACCCATTCAGTAGAAACTTATGTACCTTTCAAAGAACCATTTCAAAGTAATTCTGGAAACTTCTGGAAAAAATCAGGTATTTTAAGAGCTTTTAAAATGCCAAATGTCCTACCATTTGAATTCTGAGAATGTTGTTTTCTGTCACAGGAAAAAGGGTTTAGAAGACAGTGGGTAGCAAAAAAAATTATACAATCCATTTCTTGATATCATCTTGGGATTAATTAGAAATACCATTTAACTAAAGAGTTCTTCCTGCTCTTCAGTTCTGCTACCCCTCCTGGCTGCATAACTTTTCATTTCTCATTTTACGACAAATCTTTTCTCCCTTGACTACAGCCCTTAATTTCTCTTCCTCCCTTTCCCGTCTCTCTTTCTCTTAATGGCTTTACCACTCAGTGCTTTGATTTATTCAGTATATGGAGCCTTTCTATAATTTTTATCATACCCTCTTGTTTGCATGTTCTTATTTAATTCTATAGAGACACTATACCTAATTAAGTTCTATTGTAGAGGCATTGAGTCTATTGGAATTCTCTAAGTGACTAATATGCAGAAAACAAATGGTGAGAAATGAGAATTAGGATGGTGGCGTCGGTGGTGAAGTAATAAATAATGATGCCTAATAAGAAGTCATACAGAGATTGCAAAGCACTTTGCAAAGCCAGTCAGTTTTGAATATTATTCTTATGCAGGAGAGATTCAAATTAAATGGCAGAGGTGTGGTTATTGCCCAGAATGCAAAATGTGTGGGACACATACTTAGTTCAGGCAGGGTTTTTTAAAAAAACTGTGTCAAATATTTTTTACATTCCACTTTGATTTTCAAGTGGGAAAAAAACCAAATTATGTAGGATAGACATTCCCCCCCCCATGAAAACATCTCTTTAAATCATTGTTGCAGCTAGTGCAGAATGCAGCAGCGCGGGTAATGAAGGTGATGCCTGTGCAGGCACACATCCACCCAATGCTGTGTGACCTGCACTGGTTGCCTATTAAATTCCAGATCCATTTCAAGGTGTTGGTACTTACCTTCAACGCCTTATATGGCCTGGGGCCAGCATACCTTCG
Organism: Gekko gecko; assembly: GCA_029375565.1. Lineage (NCBI taxonomy): Eukaryota > Metazoa > Chordata > Lepidosauria > Squamata > Gekkonidae > Gekko > Gekko gecko. The sequence goes on from JAPDNY010000006.1 coordinate 146,483,915, forward strand.
AGAGTGCCTCTCCCCATATGAGCCCCGTAGAACACTGAGGTCCACCAATCAACATCTTTCAGTGGTCCCCGGCCCCAGGGATGTCCAACTTGCCTCAACCAGGGCCGGGGCTTTTTCAGCCCCAGCCCCTGCCTAGTGGAATGAGCTCCCAAGTGAGATCAGGGCTCTGCAGGATTTATTCCAATTCTGCAAGGCCTGCGAGATGGAGCTTTTCCACCGGGCTTTCAGTTGAGGCAGCAGGTGTCCCCCTCTATCCTTGGGTCAGCCCCATTTACAGCTTGGGTTGGCCCCTATTTTATAGCCTGGGTCTGAGATCCTAAAGTGTACAGATTTCTGTGAAATTTATTCCCAGTACTATCAGCCACTGAGGCAATTGGCTTTTTAAAGAATTGTATGTTTTAATATGGTTTAAATTGTATTGTATTGATATTGTTGTACTATATTTATATTGTTGGAACCCGCCTTGAGTCCATTAAGGGAAGGGCAAGATACAAATCCAAAAAATAAATAAATAAAATTTCTCCACCTGCTGTTTCTTAGGTAGAGTTGCCAGATCCAGTTTGGGAAACTCCTGCAGATTTGGGGGTGGAGCCTGGGAAGGACAGGGACCTCGGTGGGTTACAATGCCATGGAGTTCACCCTCCAAAGCATCCATTATCTCCAGAGGAATCGATCTCTATGGATGAGTGTGAACTGGGAAAATGTGGTTCATGTTCGTTCATGGTTCATAACCAAACCACAAACTTAACCATGAGCCTACTGGGAGTTTCATTCACAAACTGAACTGGTTCGTGGTCCTGCAAATCCCATTGAAAGGATCTGCAGTCCCTTTAGATGAGGTTTGCAGAAAGCCTGAAAAACAGCTGAGCGACAGGGAGCAGCCTGCTCCTCGCCACTCAGCTGTTTTGGGCTGTATTGTGAAGTTTAAAGGGACAGCGCAAGACAGCCCAAAACTGAGCAGTTGGGTGTGTTTCCCCAATGGTCAGTTGTTTTTGCAGCTCTCGCAGGAACAGAAAGCACAAACCACCACAAATTGATTTAAAAGTTCATGGATGTTCATGATGGTAAACTTATCATGAACTTAACTTCATGAACCATGAATTTTGCTTCATGGTTCTGTTTGTGCCCATCCCTACCAGTCCCTGTAGTCTGGAGATGAGCCATAATTCTGGGGGATCCCCAGGTCATACCTGGAAGCTGGCATCCCTGTCTGTACCCCTATTTACTATGATTATCATCAATATATCTAATTCTCAGCTTGGCCCCATCTGTGGTTACTGAAACAAGAAAGATCTTCCTGCCAACCTAAGAAAAGTCCCAGGTTTGCAGAAAAAGCTGAAATCTGAAAAAGGGGGGGATTAAATCCCCCAATGATAAAAAAGCTACTTTAGTTCCCCATTGTGGAGAGATAAATTAAGTAAATAATTGAAGTAAATTATAGCTGAAGTTGGGAGGCAGATAAAGGGTATGTTGGTGGGTGGGAAGGAAAGTAGGAAGCAGGGGAAGCTGAAGATATGGGGGCTGCCAGGAGGAGGGATACAGGGGAAAGTGAGGTACCCCTACAGGTTCTTGCAGGTTCCCCACCAGGCAGCTGGGCCAGGCTCAGACAGCACTGTACAATTTGGCCAGAATTTTGCCAGGGAGAGGCTGCCAGGGGGTGGGAAGAAGGGAAAGCTGAAGACAGGGGGGCAGATAGGCTCGTTGGTGGGTGGCAATGAGAAAAGGAAGTAGCAAAAAAGCTGGCTGGTGGGTGGGAATGACAGAAGGAAGCAGAAAAAGAAGAGAGGTGTAGGGGCTTCTGGGGAAGGGAAAGAGTAGAGAGATGGGAAAATGAGATCCCCCACAAGTTCTTGCAGGTCCCTCATTTGTTTCTATTTCCTGGACTTTGGGATCATGTAGGGTGTATAATAATATCAAAATGCTACATAGGCAATGGGATTTGCTTCACAATAACCTCACTGAGGTGTAAATGATGACAATGAATAGTGACAACAAGAAGCAAAAATGTAAATTAAAGCCTGTGTTGTACAGTGCAATCCTGTACAGAGTTCTACCCTTAACAGTAGAACAGTAGTGTTTAAAGCATCAGACTAATACTAGGGATAAAGGTAAAGGTAAAGGTTCCCTTGCTCGAAAGCCAGTCGAATCCGACTCTAGGGTTGCGGTGCTCATCTCCGTTTCAAAGCCGAAGAGCCAGCGCTGTCCGAAGACGTTTCCGTGGTCATGTGGCCGGCATGACTAAACACCAAGGCGCACGGAACGCTGTTACCTTCCCACTGAAGTGGTACCTATTTATCTACTTGCAATTTCTCGCTTTCGAACTGCTAGGTTGGCAGGAGCTGGAACTAGAGACGGGAGCTCACCCCATCATGCGGCACTCACGGGTCTTGAACTGCTGAACTACTGACCTTCCACAGCCTGCAGTTCAGCGTCTTAACCACTTGAGCCACCGCAGCTCCATTAATACTAGGGATACCTGGCTTCAAATCCTCACTTAGCTCAATCTTTTTTTTTCTCTCCACCTGATCTATCTCACATTGTGAGCATAAAATTTGGTATGCCTAAACATGTAATTTTTCAATTCTTAGTTTGCTTGTGTTCAGGGGCTCAGGTTGCATTTGTTTTACATGTGTTATTTTCAATTGAGTGTAATGTTACCTATGTGTGAATCTTACTGTCTTTGAGGATGAAGGGTGTGTCACCAGGCTACCCTGTAACTCCCAAACAACAAGTGTCAATATCTACATGACTGCTGTCTGTTCAAAGATTTCTAAAACAATAGTGAAGCCTTGTAAGGAAAAAAATCACAGTTGTGGGATAGGAGAATGAGATCTGTTATAGACTGGAACAGAAGGGAGGAACAAATGGGTAGTTTTCACAGTGGACAGAAATAATTAGGGGAGACCCAAAGTCTTAAAAAAAAACTATGCATAATTTCAACTTGAACCTAATTTTATGCACTCCAGTGAAAAGAATACATGGAAAGAAAACTCCACTGTTAAAACAGATCCAAACAGTGTGGACACAATTTCAAATGAATGCCTCATCTAGGGTTCTCAGGTCCCCTGGGCCACCAGTGGGGAATGGGAGGGGTAGGGTTGCCAGACCCAGGTTGGAAAATTCCTGGACATTTGGGGATAGAGCCAGGGGAGGACAGGGTCCTCAGTGGGGTACAATGCCACAGAGTTCACCCTCCAAAGCAGCCATTTTCTCCAGGGGAACTGAACTCTGTAGTCTGAAGATGAGCTGTAATTTCAGGGGAACCCCAGTGGGATAATTCTGGGGGAACCTGGAGGCTGGCATACCTAGTCTGACCACATTCTGTGTCACATTTTTCTTTCTTGGCAAAACTATTTTGAATATTGTATGAATCAGGGTAGAGTCAGGGAGTATTGATACTAGGTATATTCATGAATACATATGAACTTCCTATATACAGCTATCTGCCCCTAATGTGTAAAGTTTTCTTGTGTTATATCAAGTCTCTATGAAGAATATTGGGTCAGAAACCCAATCCTAGAATATAATTATTATATGTTAAATGTTAATAAATGCAACTGAGATCAATACGGTCTAACCACACTAGTGAACACTTTAGGCATCCTAATTGTGACTGCCCCCCTGGTGCGCTGTGGGCTCATTCCAGTTTGCACTTCCTCCAGGAATCTCCCAGGATTTGCTTTCTGGGTTACTTTACTGCCTGCAGGTATCTTCCACCTCCTGGGAACTGATCATCTTCCTTCTCCTCTCCAGCCAGCTTCACAGGCTCTCCAATTCCAGCTCCTTCCCTTCCTGTTTTTCCTTATCCAATCCCCTTGAACCAGAACCTGTTTATTTCCACCTCCCACAGTCCTTATTCCTAGCCCTTCCCTATATTCTCTGCACCTGGCTTAACCCCTAGCTAGCCTATGCCTCACAAATGTCACTAATCAGCACCTGGTTCTCCTGAGCTGGAGGAAGCCGCTGCTGCATTCTGCCTGCAGTTAAGCTGGCAAGTGCAAGGCTACCTCTGCTCTAGAGTCCAAGATCCAGGCATCTCCAGACACTAATTTTAATGAGATACAAGCACACTTTTCTTTATCTAGTGTCTCCAGGATCTAATTTAGTAACTTTCAGGATCATAACCTTTGTACATCCAATGTTATATATTATATTACAATCATCTTGGATGGCTGCTTTCTATTTCAAAACATTTTGAAAAACCCTAATAATTGAATGCTTTAATTCAGCCAAGTTGGGCTGTGGATAGGTTTTTATGTTTCTCCTTTTAACCTTTTAAAATTACTTCTCTGCTCAGCCCAGTCTCTCAATAATGCACAGTTTATGAGGAATGAAAGTGATGGACCATGGCAAAATGGTAGTTACCTGGCAGTAGGGTCCATGAATTTATCCCTCCATTTCCACGACTATTCTTCTCACCAGAAGATGGCTTGTGCCCTCAGATTTTTTATTATAAAGTCCCCTGGTCAAAGTAATCCTGCATGGTAACACCTTATAGCATTCTAAAAGTCATTGGTTTTGTAATTTGGGGGGACCTGATATCTTTTTTTGTAATTTTGGGGGACCTGATATCTTGCAATCATATTACAAAGGGAACATTCATAATGTGAACACAAAAGGAATAGCAACTCATGGTGACTTTCCCACGTCAACAAAGACCGTGTGAATTAGAATTTCTACCTCCTATATATTCACTTTTGACCTGACCTGGTTACCCCAGGCTAGCCTGATCTTGTCAGATCTCAGAAGTGAAGCAGACTCAGCCCTGGTTAGTACTTGAATGGAGACCATCTAAGAAGACCAGGGTTTCTATGCAGAGGCAGGCAATTGGAAACCACCTCTGTAGGTCTCTTGCCTTCAAGGCCCCTCTGGGGTCACCTTATACCTTACTTGACAGCATTTTAAACCACCATCATATATTCATGTTAACTGAGCGACAGACAGGTAGAAAGAAGGGCATTTAGGACAAGAGCTGTTCGTATAATCTTCAGAAACGGGGTAAGGGAAAATTATGGGACTGGAAAGAAGTTTGGTGGGTCTCTGTGCTAAAGCAATCATTAAACACAACCATACAGTGTATTAGCTCTCACAGAGGATACTCCCCTCTCATCCTGGTCATGCTACAAGGAAGACAGCAGGAACAAGCAACCTCCCACCTTTTGGAAGTGCCTCTTCAGTTCAAGGAATGGTTATTCAAAACAACCTATCTGGCTTCAGGGTGTGTGAATAGGACCCTTATATTTCTTTCAGTTTTCATAGATTGTGGTTGAACCTTTTTGGTTTGTCTGTTTTTGTTGCTGATGTTTCCAATTAATTTGTGCCTTTTGTGGCATTTTACAGTATTTCAGTGGCATTTTTGCACTTTTTATATTCAATTGATGCAAAAATAATGTTGTGATACCCAATATACTGCTCCTGTGAACAGTTGCTATGCTTTTCTCCATTACACTGGAATTGTGCATCATTACATTTCTCCGTTCTTTCCTGCCCCCTTGACCTTGTTGTTTGCAACTTTTTTCTTCATCATTATTAAATGCTGGTTTCCATGGATGGTCTGACCCCAAGCTTAGTGATCAGCTCAGCTTTATTAGTGACTCAGCAGATACACAACAAAACTCCAGGGCAACAGTCCTGTTTAAATAGCATGCAAACACCACACCCAACCATACTCAACTCCCAGCAATAGGCTATTTACATAACATTAAATCTCCATTAGTCATTTCTAGAGTCTTGGTGAGCTATTGTTCTAGAGCTCCAAGCTTAACCAGTCTCTGGTAAAACACTCCTGGAATGTTCCAGTCCCAATGCATAACAATAATCTTGTGTATGTAGATGGAGAGTCCACAGTGTCAGATGCATGTAGTGGGTCCTCCATAAACAGACACAGATATGTGAGGACTGACTACAAACATCTGGTGAAAAGGGCTCAGTTCAACAATAGTTAGGGTGGCATTATGTGAAAACAGTCCTCCAGCCTAAGAGATTCCATGGTTTGTTATACTGCAGCACATTTCTGGATGAGCATCAGAAAGCACATTTGTTGATTATGCTGTCCCATGCATTTAAAGCCCTCACATCTCCTATTGACTCTGGCATTGGCCCTTTTTTCTGGTCAAATGGAGTGGTGCTGCCAGGAGCCATTTGCCTGCTTTGCTAGGAGATATGTGAACCTTTAACTCCCTTCTCTGGAACAGTGTTTCCTCTAAGCTGAGTTAGTGTGAGCTAGCTTGCAGTTTTTTAGCCTCCAGCTCACAGATTTTTGTCTTAGCTCAGGAAGTATGGCTCCAGGGCAAACTATCTTATGCAGTAGCCAGATTGCTCGCTCACAACTTTAATGCCAGTCGCTCACAGAGTAGAATTTTTTGCTCACAAGACTCCACAGCTTAGAGGGAGCATTGCTCTGGAAGAGGAAGAAGTAAACCAGAGCAAGCTGACAGCTTTGTCTCATCAGTCTGTTATCCATGGGCGAGAGGATGCCTCTCCTGAGATCCCATTAGGTGTGCTGCCTCCAACACTAAACTTTCAAGGAGAACACTCACTTAAGACCTGCATGTCAAAGAAAGTCTGACTGTTAATGATCAGTGGGAATTTACTTTCAGTTTCTCTACTCCTCCACCTTTTGCTTCCTCCTCTCTTACTTTGGTTCCAAGCTTATTAAAATGTGACTCCATTTAGCAAAGCTTAATCTCTCAGAGTCAATGGTTTCAGATAATTATTTCAGATTCTTGGTCCCAGAGAACCCAGCCCACACACACACTCCTGCAGAATGAACAAGGGGAGTGGAAACTATTTTTGCTTCCACTCTGCTGACACAAAGGAGAGAAAGGGTGGGGGAAGAGATAAGGTATTAAGAAGAGTCGTGTTTACAATGAAATAACTAGATACAGCAAATTCTCATTATGTCTGAAATGTTCACTTTCCCGGGTACAATAGAGCCAGCCAGCTGTAACCCTTGTGAAGGGAAGCCTGGAAGCCATGTATTTCACTTCTGACCTTCTGTGATAGAATATGCTTGTAATGGAGACACAGCCTGTTAGTATGGAAAGGAATATAATGAAAAATACTGGACCCAGTCCAGAGGATGGACAGTACAACTGGACACCAGAATTTGTTTCACAGCAATGGTTGCCATAGAAGCAGCATAGATAATTATTTTTTAAGATACAAACATCTTGTTAACATACCCACACGGTATCCATTGTTCATAAGTGCAAAATGCAACACCATAAAGCATAAATATACCAATACTAGCATGGGAAAACATTGCTTCTAATAGCAGATATAAAAGATAATGGGTCTATAAAAAACAGCATTATTAAAACCAGCTTGCTAATAACAAACCCTTATTTATTATCTCAAGACTTTGAAAAATATGTAATGACTAGAAAACCCAGCAATATCTTTGTTAAAAAGGCACAAGTTTTGACTTTTATCTACTACATTTTTTTCTAAGGAATTCAGAGAATTATACATGGGTATTCAATTTCCATTTTATCCTCCCAACAATGTTCTGAGATAGATCAGGTTAAGAGACAGAGATTGGTCCAAGTTCACCCAATGTACTGCATGGCAGAGATTTGAACCTGGATAGACCCCAAGTCACTCCAGAATCCAAGATTTTATTTGGTATATGACTCTCATTTTATTGATTAAGCCACATACACAATATGATGACTTAAAAACAATTGAAATGTAATAATAACTAACATCATGTATAACATTTGACTAAAAGAACAAAATAATCCTTAGCAGAATAGTAGATCTTAAGAATCTTGGGATCTTTCATACACTGAACATGAATCAGCAGTGTGATGCACTAGCTGCAAAGGCAAATGCAATTTTGGACTGCATCAAACAGTAGTGTCCAGATCACGCAAAGTGGTAGCTCTGCTCTGGTTAGACCTCACTTGAAGTACTGTGTTCAGTTTTAAGCACCAGAGTTTAAGAAGGATGTTGATAAGCTGGAACATGTCCAGAGGAGGGTGACAAAGATGGTGAGTGGTCGGAAGACCAAATTTTATGAGGAAAAGCTGAAAGAGCTCAGAACATTTAGCCTGGAGAGCAGACAACTGGGACGTGATATGATAGCCATCTTCAGGCATTTGAAGGGCTGTCATATACAGAATTGGGTGGAGCTGTTTTCTGTTGCCCCAGAAGATTGGAAAAGAACCAATGGAATGAAATTAAATTAAAAGAATTTTTGGCTAACATCAGGAAGAACTTCCAGACAAAACAGTTCCTTAGTGAAACAGGCTTCCTCAGGAGGTGGTGGGTTCTCTGGAGGCTGTTAAGCAGAGGCCAGATGGCCGTATTGAAGGTAAAAGAAGAAGGGGACGGCAAAGGATGAGATGGTTAGACAGTGTTATCGATGCAACGGACATGAAATTAAGCAAGCTCTGGAGCACAACGGAAGACAGGAGGGCCTGGCGTGATGTGGTCCATGAGGTCATGAAGAGTCAGACGCGACTGTGTGACTGAAAAACAACAAGAGGTGGTCATCTGACAGGAATTTTGATTCTATGAGTCACTATGAATTTAGGTAGGTCATGAGAAGGAGGGCAGGAAGGGATGAACCAGTGCTCAACTCTTGTGGCCTTTCTTATATGTCCTTGGTAATGCCGATCACCAAATTGGTATCAGTGATCCCAGAGGGGTTTTTTGCATTCCTCTGCACATAGAGAAGGGGTCACTGAGGAAGTAGAGGAGACGAGGCAGCTGTGAATTTCCTGCATTGTGCAGGAGTTTGAACTAGACTCCTTTAAGAGCCCCTTCCAACTCTATGCTTCTATAACAGTATCTCATCTTCCCCCTAAAAATTAATAAAGGATGAAGAACACTTAGCAACAGGATATCAGGGGTGTGTGGTTGGATATTGGTGACCCTACAAGTCATCCCACCTCTCTTGCATCAGATTGTGTTGGCTATATAGAACAAGAGAAGATTTTGCCCTGTTTTCTTCCCCATTCAGCTCAGATCAATCAGTTCTGAAAGGATGACTGGAATGTTGGCGTGAGGGGGAAAAAAAAACCTGAGGCAGTTTAACAGCCAAGGATGAACTACAAAAAGATGATTTGGGTTTTGGAGGAAGAAGGGACAGGAGGTATCCTGAATAGGCAGGGAGTCCAATAAGGACATTAGATAATTACTTAGACAGACAGGGTTTGGATGCTATTCCTGTATAAAAAACCAATGAAATGTTAAAGCTTGTCTGGTTGTTGCTTCTAAATCTGAGACTCTTAAAGTATATACTTTGTAAACATTAAGCACAAAGCACTTCGCAGCTCTGATAAACTGTGTCATCTATCATACAGAGTGGGAAGGCATTAAATGTGATGCTTACCAAGTTAATAAAATGAAGTGTGTTTGTTACACCAGACTCCTGTGGTCTCATCAATGCACATAACCCACAGCGACTCTACAGGATCCCAGGAAGATGGGACCTGATTTGTATCTGCTGCGATCTCTAGTTAAGGATTAAGGAATCCTGCGTGTAAAAAAGAAAATAAAAATAAAAGAATTCCACTTGGGTGCGGATGGTGAAGTGGTTCATAATCCTCCAGTAATATTTACTATGCAACATTAATAATAATCAGGGCTTTTTTTGTAGGAAAAAAATGAGTTTGCAGGAACTCATTAACATAATAGGCCATGCCTAACAGCGGAAACTCACTAGCATATTAGGCCACAGTCTGATTGTACAGTTCATTAGCATATCAGGACACACACCCCATGCTTCCCTTGGCTTGCCTGGGTGCCCCACGGTTGTGGGGAGCCTGGGCAAGCCCCCCCTTGAAGGGAAGGGAAGGCAATTTAAACTGCCTTCCCTTGGACAGGCCAGGGAAGGCACAAGGATGAATTTAAATGCCTCCCCAATCCTTCCAGGGCCCCCCTGGCCCACCCACCTCGGATTCGCCAGGGGGGGTCACTCTCCAGGCCTTCCCTCTGTAGCCACGCACACAGAGGTTTTGGCTGTAGTGGGTGTGGCCAACTCTGAAGCCAGCCAAAACTCCATTCCTGTGCATTCCTGCCCAAAAATAGTCCTGATAATAATATGGACAAAAGTGAAAGGCCTGTATCAGAGTTTGTGATAACCAACTCAGTGAAAAGCTTCCAAAATCATAGAATCATAGAGTTGGAAGGGACCTCCAGGGTCATCTAGTCCAACCCCTTGCACAATGCAGGAAATTCACAATTACCTCCCCCTCCACACCTGACCACTGTTCCATGCCCAGAAGATGACAAAAAACCTCCAGGATCCCTGGTCAAACTGGCCTGGAGAAAAATTGCTTCCTGAACCCAAAGTGGTGATCAGCATTTCCTTGGGCATGTAAGAAACGGCCACAAGAAGTAAGCACTGAGGCAACCCTTTTTGTCCTCCCTCTCATGATCTGCCTAAGTTCACACAATCAGCATTGCTGTCAGATGGCCATCTAGCCTCTGTTTGAAAACTTCCAAAGAAGGAGAGCCCGCCACATCCCGAGGAAGCCTGTTCCACTGAGGATCCACTCTGCCAGGATGTTCTGCCTGATGTTTAGCCGAAAACTCCTCTGACTTTCTGGGGCAACAGAAAATTTTGGTGCCATTTGGTGAAAAAATAGCTGTTCCAGAAACCTGCCATTTCCTTCCATTTTCCTCCATAGGAAATAATGGCCAGACATGTGACATGACTTTACAATTCAATAAACACACTCCTGACATGTAATGAACGCAATAACACTGCTATTTCTAAAATCATGATACAGAATTAATTTGTCAAGTGTACACCCCTACAGGATATTCCAGTGCTTTGCACAAGCACTACCCAACATAACGGATACCAAGGGTGGTGCCGTGTAAGCTTCCAAGTGTTGTTAAGCAGCATGCACTTTTACTGAATGACTTTTCAGCTGATGATTTTTGACCAAGGGCTTGGAGTGAGGGTGGGGATTCCAAATATTCTTCAATATTCTTAACAATACAATTTCAAAATAACATGGGAAGGATAAGAATTAGGAAGGGGAAGGAAACTCAGGATTGCATTTGATTTTCTGTCTTTGGTTTTTGAGTCAGTCAGTTATTCAAAATATTCTCAAGCTTTTCTAAACAATGATGAGATCTAGAGACTTAGTAGTAGGCCAAATCCTGCTCCCATCAAAGGATACAGAGCCTATTCAAGGTATACACAGCCAATTCTAAGCTGCAACTGCACATCATTGGATATTGCACCATCATTGAGTACTTCATTCAGAACTTGGTTTTCCCATGGGGGCAAGACAATCCTGTTGTGCATGGCTGCTATAACAAAATGACAGAGTGATATCCAAAGGTATGTGGATGCAGCCCTAGTTACAGTTAATGTCTACCAAAAATTGCTGGCTCTAAATGGGGATATCCTGTCAGTTCAGAGGGTCTTGGATGAACTTTACAATGTGGAGAAGATACACATCCAGATCACTTCTGTATAATCTTTACAGCATAAAAGCTGCTTCCTCATGCAGACTGCCTTGATTAATTTTTATCGAAATGGAAGTCCACGACTCAAGAGAAGGTCCTGAAAATGAAATCAGAGACTGACAGAGTCAGGAGTTTACACAGGCCCCCAAACAAACTTTGCTTTCTTTAAAGCTTCCTATTTAATGTCATAGAAAGATTAAATGTTACAGCCAACCTGTCAGCTAAAAAGGAAGGTGTGAAGACTTAAATCTCCCCTGCAGTTGTGCCCTTTAGGTTGCAAGGTAATACTGAATTGCCCTCCAAGCGCTCATTAAAGTGAAGGCCAGTCAATAATCGAGGAGGACTGAAGTCACAAATCCATGCCTCAGCCTCTTGGGGATACAAGCAGCAATAAGGGAAGAATCAATTGTCCACAGTCTTTTGCTCCAAATAAGGTTCAAAACCTGTGACACTTTCTTCATATCTCCTAGTTCAGTATAAATAAGTGGGAGACCAAAAGTCTCAAATGTTTTCTCTACTGCTCTTTGCTGAGATTTACGGGATGCAGAGCATTGGTAAATCAAGAGAAGCAGAAGAGACTTGAGAAGAAGAGAAGCATATAAATAAGAGAGCTGTCAGAAAGGAGGCCTTCTCTGTCTCTCTCTTTCTAAGAGTTTTAAACTGTGAGGCCAGCCTCCCTAAGGAGGTGTTAGCAATTGCAAGGGGTTATATGAGAAGAAGCAAATACTACAGGATGAGAATAGCAGTGAGAGAATACACCCCTTTTTCCTTTTATGTTTATTTAGATTTTTGCCAATGATTTTGGTTTGCCACATTTTATACAGTGGTTTGTATGGAGTATATATGTTGAACATGCAATGCATATCATCTAGACATACTAGGGGTCTGTGGGTATGTATAAACACGCATTCACTGGATAGAAATAGATAATGTTGACTTATTGCTGCACAAGTAATGTTGAGGATGTCATAGAGGATAAGTCTATCAATGGCTACTAACCACGGTGACTATGGGGAACCTCCACATTCAGAGGCAGTCAGCCTCTGAATCCCAGTGCCAGGAGACAACATCAGAGGAGGGGCTCGGTCTCTATGCCCTGTTGTTGACCCTCCAGTGGAACTGGTTGGTCGCTGTGTGATACAGGATGCTGGACTAGATGAACCATTGGTCTGATCCAACAGGGCTCTTCTTACGTTCTTAAGATGTATAGATTTTACAAGAGAATAAAGCAGCATGAACCAACAGAAAATAATGCAAAAATAAAAACTCATAGCTTCAGTTTGCACAGGTAAGAAATAAAGTTGACACTGAGATTTGGGGACTGAAACAAGAAGGAAGAAAATTTGAGATCATCCTTAGCTGTGGAAGGGGAGCAAAAATAGGACCGCTGAGGGAGGGGAGACAAAATTCCAGGGGACTAAGTCATCTGCAGAGCCACTAAAGCCTGCATCATGCTGCATTCAGAATGCATCTCAATTTATTTTACTTCTAATGCAGTTCTGCTCTGCAGCCTTTAGGTGTGCAGGGAAGGCAGAGTCCAGTAAAGAGCAGTAGTCTGCTCTCTGCTGGACGCATTTTTCTGCAAAGTTTACTACAAGGAGGCAAACACTCGCATATCCTGCTAATCCCATCAAACAAGCCACCAGTGGAGCAAATTCAGCCAGCACAGCTCATGGTTGCTACCATCACTGCCAGACTGCAACCTCCTAACAAAGTTGTTGTTTTCAGCAATCTGCTTCTCTCTTCCTTTCCTTCCACCCAGCTCCACAGTTTTATCTGCTTAGCCATATCTTGGGGTAGTCCTATTAGTGTATTGCAAAAAATAAAATAATGTTCCCTCTTTTCTTAACAGCTCTCCCTCTTTTCCAGTTAATTCTCCTCCATTTTACTCTCTTCCTTTCATGATCTGCTTTCATTTCTCTTCCCCCCACTGCATCTAATCCTCCCCTTTCTTTGTTTGTCTCTACTCCTCATCCCTATCCTGGTTGGCAACTTAGAACAGATTTAATAGTATTAACCCTTGTTAATATTATGAATGGAAGAGAGGGGAGTTAATATTTCCCCATATTCTATCAAAGTATACTCTCACCTCTACCCTTTACATGCATAGTAAGGAAAAGTTAATCTATTTTAGTGATTACACTTGTGGAACAGAAGTTAAAATGCCTTGTCCCCCCTCTTTAGTTCAATTTAATTACATTTCGAACACTGTTTGGGCAGTGGAGTGTTGTTGTATTGGTGAGACATCTAATAACTTTGCTACTGTAGACATTAAACTTCATGTTGTATGACAAATTACAACCTTTTCAGAAAATATGTCTGCAAAATCAATCTCAGTGGTCCCAGTACTTCTTATCCAGCACCACTATGCAATCAGTTTGTCCCTGCTTTTGTGCTAGGTAAAGGTACACAGGTAAACTGAAACAGATTTCATACTGATTTAATTACTGAAGATTGAATTGCAATATGAAGTTTTTGTGAACTACAGCCCATTACATCACATGTAAGACATGTGTCCTATATGCGTACTGATACACATGTATGTACAAATATGAAATTAGACACATGGTTTGGATCAGTCATATGGGGCTGCCCAGGTGGAATCTTTGTACAGGGGCCCATGATGGCTCTTTTCAGACCTGAGCAAAAGATAAATATGGGAAAATTGAAGAAGTACAAAAAGACAGAGAGAAATAGTAATCCAAACAGGAAACTACAGGAATGAATTCTGTGAGTATATACTACCAATTTTACACCAGCCTGGAGTGATGTGGTCCATGGGGTCGCAAATAGTCAGACTCAACTGTGCGACTGAACAGCAACAAGCAGCTTAGTCCTTCTCTTTTCCACTGATGCTTGAAAAGCTGATAATAAGAGTCACAGGATTATCAAGGTTAGAAAGCCATATGGGTGCGTAAAGCCAAAGAGGAGGGGGTTCAAGCAGAATTGCCCCTTCCCTTTCTTCCATCTGCAGAAATAAACTGGGTACAATCCAATGCATTTTGAATCCAAGTATGAGTTACCCTGGGGACATTCTCAGTTCATCCCTTGATCTACATGTAGATTTGTAAATGTGCTTGGAAAATGGTAAATGGTAGAACTGTCCCTTCCACTGAAGACAGCAAAAGACCTTAGGAACTGCTGAACTGAGAAATCATTGTGAAAATATTTGCTTTATAGGTAGTAAAAATGTGACAGGATAATCCAAAACAGATCTGTTTTAGGCTATCCTTAAGAGGAAAATTCCATACCTTACTTTTAAGATTCTGGGATGGAATAAATTATCCAATTAAATAATCAGGCATGGTCATACTTTCATGTTGTGTAAACATCATCATGTATGAACAGAACACTTAGGTGTACATTGTGGCATTTATCAGAAAAAAATATGCATGAAAACATTTTGCTGGCAAATCTGCAATATATGATATACATTCTCTCTCTCTCTCTCTCTCTCTCTCTCTCTCTCTCTCTCTCTCTCTCTCTCTCTCTCTCTCTCTCTCTCTGTGTGTGTGTGTGTGTGTGTATGTGTGTGTGTGTTGTATTCACTCATGAATTTTTAGATACAATTTCCCCCCAGATTTAGTGAAATTTGCTAGGAGAGACCTCTGCTTGAGACCTGCTTCCAGTAGTCAAAGATAGCACTGAACTAAGGGCGATTATGGATCTGATTATAAGGAGGTTCCTTATTTTCAGACAGAATAGATATTTGAGACAGATGGCTTGAGATGAGACCTAAACCATATGACCTCCTTATAGTCTGAAATATCACTGATTCAACACAGAGAATAGCAAAAGCATACATAAATAAAAGGCTGAGGAAGGATAAGGACAGAGCAACTGGCTGAATTACTTTCCATGCTCCAGTGGATTACATGAGATGGGTTACTTTAGTAAAGCAAAGTCTTTTGTTTCAACTTAATGTACTGTAAAGGGTTTAGATTTATTCTAATGGTCTTAAAGGCACATTGAGATCACTCTTATGCCAACTGGAGCATCCACACAGGGACATCATTTGTTAATCTTCTGGGATTTGCTAGATTACGCTTGTAGCATATATTTCACATTAAACAGTAAGTACAACATAAAATAAAGCTATTTGGTGGGATTGCAGTAAGTGCTGTGAAAACGCTCTGGCTCTGATAGGTCACACGATTTCCTCATCCAAGCAATGAACAGGACTTCCTAGTGCAGACACTGTAATGATGGAAACAGAGAATGCAGATGTGTATCTAGTTTCTCTTCTCACACGTTCAGCTGAGCAGCACTCTCAGCCATGAGGATGGGATTAGTAAAAACTCGTATCATGGGAAGGAGGTGCCATGGATCTAGCTACAATTATTGAGAAGCTATTGTAGGTCCTGAGTAGCCATCCATTTGCAAGCACTTCTGCAGGCCAAAACTAGAGAATGGCTGGTTTAAGAAAGCAAAGAATAAAGTAACTCCACAGCAGTATAACCCTGACGTAGGTCAGATATAGTCTGGTTGATATCAATAGATACAAGGAATATTGAGTTGCAGGTGCAAAGTCCAGGTGCAAAGTTTGTCTGAGATGCTAATGAAAATGGTCCAGATCATTGTTGATAGTGTGTCTTGATTAAAGGTACCACAAACTATACATATATCTTCATCTGAGAATATATGCATACAAGAACTTACAGGGGATATCTCATATTTCCCACCCACCCCTCTTTTTCCTCTTTCCCTTTCCTGAAATGCCCCACACCCTCTACCATTTTCCTGCTTCCTTCTCTCCTTCCCACGCACCAGGCAGCCTATTTTTATCTGCCTCATGGATCCAGCTTTCTCTCCTTCCCTCTCCCCAACAGCCTTTATGTGGGAAAAGTCTGGTGCAATTGTCTGGTGCCACTCCAACTTCAGGCCTGGCCAAGTTGCATTATAGGGAACCTACAAGGACCTGCAGGGAACACCTTACTGTCCCCTGTATCTACCTCTTCACACTACTGTATTTACTCAAAAGGAAGATGACCCTCTTTAAAAGGGAGCGGGAGACTTATGCATAAAAGCAAATGACCCCTCCTAGAATCAGTAACAGTATAAACAAGGGTTTTTATTACTTTTTTTATTTATTCAATTTATACCCCAGCCCCCCTGCCAAAGCAGGCTCAGGGCAGCCTACACAAAAAGTTAAAACACATAACACAAAGCAGATATAAAACAATCATAAACAATCATAGTGACAGTAGCAATGGCAGTAGTAATATTGCATAGTGATGGCGGAGACATAATAACAGATCATGATGGAATAGTCGTAGTGAAACAACAGTCAGTGTTGATGTTCAGTTTATCTTAATCCATTTATGCCGGCAGGCACAGGCTGCTGCTGGTGATTCTAGGAGGGGCCTTGTCACAGTTCAGTTATTAGATGTGGCTCCTTGATTGTAATTAATATTCAATCCTTATTCTAATTCCAGACTTTTTTTTTCCTGTGCAGATACCTATTCCCTCCAACAGGGGCCTCACTCTCCCCCAACAGCTTTTCCTACATAGTCAGTAGACTTCCTGGGTTTGTAGAAAAATCCAAATAGTGAGGAAATCCCTTCAAGGACGGTTGAATTCCCCCCAAAAGCCTTTTGAAATGGCCTCTGCAGGGACCTGACTCCAGGCAGCAACGGTGAGAGATTAGAACATTGGGGGGGGGAGAGGAGGCTTCTGACTGGCTCTGTCAGCCAAAGGGTGGGAGGAAGGGCCCTTTCTTTCCAGGCCTCTTTTGGCCTTGGAGGGGGGAGGGGGAGGGAGGGAGCCTTGGGGCCAGGCTGGGGGATTCCTAGAGGTTTTGGGGTGGAGTGCAAGGAGGGCAGGATTTGGGGAAGGGAGAGGCCTCAGCTGGGTATCATGCCACAGAATCCACCCTCCAAAGCAGCCATTTTCTCCAGGGAGACAGATCTCTGTTGTTCACAGATCTCTAGAGTTCACTCTCCAGGCCCCACTTGGAGGTTGCCAACCCTAGGCCTGGCAGCAGTATAGGGTTGCCAGGTCCCCCCATGGGCACTGGCAGGGGATGGGGTAGTGGGGTTGCCAGCTCCAGGTCTGGAAACTCCTGGAGATTTGGGGATGGAGCCTGGGGAGGACAGGGACCTCAGTGGGGTACAATGCCCTAGAGTCCACCCTCCAAAGCATCCATTTTCTCAAGGGGAAGTTATCTCAGTAGTCTGGAGCTGAGCAGTAATTCCAGGGGATCCCCAGATCCCACCTGGAGGCTGGCATCCCTAGGCAGCACCCTCTGGGTAACTTGATACCACCTAATTTGCATGACTCAACTTGGCCTGGCTGCTTGCTGCTGTTCAGCAGCCACCCTATGAAAGCCAGCAGTGATGCAGCAGTTAGAGCCTCAGAGTAGGGTCTGCAAGACCCAGGTTCAGATCCCCATATTGCGGTGGAAGCTGACTGGGTGATTTTGGACCAGTCACATACTTTCAGCCTAACCAACCTCACAGGGTTGTTGTGCAGATAAAAAGGAGGTGAGAATAATGTAAGCTGCTTTGGTCCCCACTGTGGAGAAAGACTATAATTTTTCTTGGTAGAAGCTGTGGGGGAGGGGGGACTGAAGACAGATAAAGGCAGATAAAGATTAAGTTGGCTGTTGGGTGGGAAGGAAATAGGGTTGCCAACTCTGGATTGGGAAACTTCTGGACATTTAAGGGGTGGATCCTGGGAATGGTGGGGTTTGAGGAGGGGAGGAACTTCAGACCAGTATAATGCCATAGACTCCACCCTCCAAACCAGCCATTTCCTCCATGAGAACTACCATTGCCAGCCTCTGGGTGAGGGCTGGAGATCACCCAGAATTACAACTGTTGTCCGGGTGATAGAGATCAGTTCCCCTGGGTAAAATGGCTGCTTTGGAGGCTCCACCCCCAGAAGGGAGAAAGAGTGTGAGATAGGTAAGGGTAGAGGGGAGGAAGCAAAGGTGTGAGGAATGGGATGACCATCCCGCAAGTTTCTTGCGGGTCTCCACTTGTAAATAATATAAATTACAGAAGAAAATAATTATTTTCACTTTTTGCACCTCTTTGCATTAGGGTTGCCAGGTCCTTACCTTGTGCATTAACCAAATGGTACAATCCTAAACAGAATTACACTTTTCTAAATCCATTGAAATCAATAGGTGTAGCTCTCCTTAGGAACACACTGCCCCCATCAATATCACAATGCATTCTGAAGACTAAGAAATCTCACTTTCCCAACAAAAGGTGTTAAATTTACAGTCTAGCAGGACATTGGAAATTAACTATTTGCCTTATTCTTCCCTATCTAAAATGTCCACATTGTTGTGTACTGCCTGTTTAAAAGGCTATCACAATAGGCCTCAGAGCAAGCAGGAGAATAGGAGGGACTCAGTGCTTTTCTTCTCAGTCTTGTGGACCTGCTGGGAGCAAGGAAAGAGACAGCCTAGTCAGCCTGGAGTCCCCAACATCGTTGGCTAAGAAAGTGAGAAGAGAAGCCCAGGCAGGTCTTACCTTCCCTTTTCCCAAGACTCAGGGGGAGGCCCCCAGGCATCAAAAGGCTTGCATGGATTGCAGTGGTGGTGGTCCTGGCTCTCGCTCCCCTGGGCAGACAAAAAAAAAATACTTGGATAAAGAATCCACGCTAGGGAGCTGGCACTTCTCTGACTCTTCTATTTTTATTTTATTATTTTTGTGACATCAGAAGTGATGTTGTGCCCCCCCACCAAAATTCATTTCGCTACGGGGCTGGCAGAAAGACTATCTCACTAGAATAAGATCAAAGGGGTTAAAAAGCACACAATTTTACTGACTGTCTGTGGAGCAAAAAACTTTTGCTATTGTTCACTCTCTAATGGCACCTGCTATACCAAGTACAAAAATTTATGATGAACTGATAGCTCTGTTGAGGACGCATTTGGCCCAACACCATCTGTTACTCTGTTACTCTACAGAAGTTCTATTTTTTTTCCAAGCGTGATCAGTGAGCCAGTGAAAATACAGCAGAACACATTGCAGAGCTCTGTCACCTTGCTGAACATTGTGAATTTGGGGATCTTCTGGATGGCTTGTTATGAGATTGGCTCATCTGTGGAGTTAAGGATGAGGCCATCCAGTGGCACCTCCTCTCTGAACAGAATCTGACTTTTGTTGCAGCACAGCAACAAGCATTAGCAGCTGAAGCCCCTTCATGTAACATCAGAGAAATCTGTAGCAGGCTCCCCACTGACACCCACATTCTCCAACAAACCCCAGAATCAGATGAGGAGCAAGTCCAAAGGCTTACATCTACATCAGTGGGATTATGCAAGTCAAGTAATGCATCTATATGTTTAAACTGCGAAGGGCAATATAAACAAAGTGAATGCAGATTTAGGAATGCTGAATGTTGCACTTGCCACTAAAGGGGTCACATCGAAAGACCTTGTCAGCCAAGGGCTAATCCTAGGGAACAAAGTGAGTGGGGGGAAAGCACCCAGTTTCAAACTGCCCATAATTTGGAGGGTTTCCCTAAAAAAGAAATACAGACATTGTATTCCATCCAATTTATTCATACATCATATACTACTCTTTTGAGCAGTAGCAAGCAGCTGGTGTTAATTCATTCCCTTTAAGCAAGAGGCCTCTATTAATCTTAGGGTTCTCACCCTGGTGGGTACACAACTGTTAGTAGGACAACGCAGACTCCAAAGACTATTGATAAAAAATTAAATGGTTTATTGGAAGGCATTACTGAATAATACAGTAAAAAAGCAAATGGCAAACTGAATACAAGAACTCACAATACAAGAACTCATGGGCACTCAATGAAATTGCTGAGCAGTTGGGTTAGAACAGATAAAAGGAAGTACTTCTTCACCTAAAGAGTGATTAACACATGGAATTCACTGCCACAGGAGGTGGTGGTGGCTACAAGCATGGACGGCTTCAAGAGGAAATTAGATAAACATATGGAGCAGAGGTCCATCAGTGGCTATTAGCTACAAGGTATAGATAGGAACTCTCAGTCTGGGGCAAGTGAGGTACTGTATTCTTGGTGCTTGGGGGGACAACAGTGGGAGGGCTTCTAGTATCCTAGCCCCACTGCTGGACCTCCTGATGGCACCTGGTATTTTTGGCCACTGTGTGACACAGAGTATTGGACTGGATGGGCCATTGGCCTGATCCAACATTGGCTTCTCTTATGTTCTTATGAATTAGAATACATGAAAAAGGGTATGGATCAGTAAGATGCAGACGGTTACAAGAAATAATATAAGCAGATACATATCCAGGAAGGATCCAGGAAGGTAGAAGAGGCAGGACTCTCACAGGCTTGTGAGCCTCTCAACCCTCAGACTACCTAGAAGAAGGAGGAGGGCAGGGCAGAGTGAAGATAGGCCTTTGGAGGCCTCAAGACATCCTCAACTCATGAGAATCTTATACAGAAAAGGCTGCTTGTCACCTAGAGTTGACAACCCCCAGGTAGCACCTGGAGATCTCCCACTATTACAACTGTTCTCCAGGTGACAGAGATCAGTTCCATTGGAGAAAATGGCTCATTTGGAGGGTGGACTCTATGATATTAAGTGAGGTCCTTCCCTTCCCTAAATCCTGCCCTCCCCAGGCTCCACCCCTAAAATCTCCAGGTATTTCCCAACCCAGAGCAAGAAAAGCTGTTCAGAAAGTAAAGCTGTTACGAAACCTGCCTTCTTTCTGGACTTTTCTATATTTCTGTTGGACAGGGGTGGCACCATGATGGCATGTCACTCCTAAGAGATAGAGGTGTGATGTAATTTTTTCCTCATTCATAGTTTACTTTAGCACCTAGGGGACTGCAAAACCCATACCCATAACATCTTCCCAGTATCACAAAACAACATGTTGCTTTGAGTTCTTCTTATCAGTCATGAAACTGGTCTTCTTGTCAGAGTTGCAGGTGTTCATCAGGTGTGTGTGTGTTTGTCAGTCTTCATGCTTAGTCAGCAATCAGCAGTACATTCCAGGGCTTTCCAATGTTTCAGGCTGGAGTTCAAGGAAAAGTACTCATGAATAACACAACTGTGTGTGCTAACAGTTGGGGGAGGAGTCTCCCCTCCCCCTTATGTGTGAAACCCCCAGTCCTGTGTAATCAGGTTGTCATGGCATCTCAACAGCTGCTTATCTTGGTCTCATTGGGAAAGTTAATATTCCTGTTGACACATCAGTTTCTGGGATCCTTCAGCTTAATCCACAGATTTTCCCAATCACAGTCACACAAAATAAGATAATAAGTGCAGCAATCCATGGTTCTCCTCACCCCATAATAGCCCCCATAACATCACATCTCCTCACTCCATTATATCACTTAATTGAAGTCCTCTGGTCAGAGAGTTCTTCTGGTGTAAAAATTCATTTGAACAAGCTTGGGCAAGTTTTAGGAAAGTTTGGGCAAGTTGTCCCCCTTAACAAAAGCTTTCTCTAAGAGTTGCTTTCCCAGTGTTAACAGCTACTTGCAGTTCCTCATGGCATGTACAATAATCACTCTGTGCTGTACCATTGCAGCCTCAGCAAAAATCACTATTTCTGATGACAAACGACACCAAATCAGAGTCTGAAATCCATTTTGTTCAAAGATGGAGATTGTAATCATGCCAATTCAGGGCTAAAAAGATATCAGATTACCACCTGGGCTTGCATGAGTCATGTAAATCACATGGTAGCTAGTTGCCCAGTGGTTGCTGGTGGGCCTGGCCCCAATGAATCTTCCCTCAAAGTAAAGGAACAATAACAGAATGGTGATGTAGGAAAAATAATAGTTTTATTCTGTTATACTGCCCTACGTTAGAAAAGACACAGCTGTATCTGAAGAAGTAAGCAGTGACTCACGACAGCTCATAGGTAAAGGTAAAGGTTCCCTTGCTTGAAAGCCAGTCGAATCCGACTCTAGGGTTGCAGTGCTCATCTCCGACAAATTTTGTTAGTCTATAAGGTGCTACTGGACTCTTATTCTTTTCTACTGCTACAGACAGACTAACATGGCTACCCATCTTGACTGCCCTACATGTTTTTCCTATCCTTCTTTAGGGAATCTATAAGAATATAATACAAAACAAGAATGAATGTATTGTCATTTTAAAAATGATTAAAAACATGTTAAAAGACAGTATACACTAAGCATATGAAAGGTTTCTTTATGCTTCCAGCTACTGCCCAGAACACACCACATGGTCCATATGCTGTCGTCAAGTTGTCAGGAGAAACTTCCTAACTGTAAGAGTGGTTGAGCAGTGGAACAGTCTGCCTTGAGACGTTTTCAAGCGGATGTTTTCAAGCAGAGGCTAGACGACCATCTTTTGGGTATGTTGTCGGTATGTAGGGCTATCTTTTGACTATGCTCCTGCAGAGTGCAGGGGGTTGGACTAGATGGCCTGTAAGGTCCCTTCCAACTCTAACATTCTATGATTCTAAGTTCTATCTGTAGTTGCTTCAGTCTTTCAGAAAGTAACACCTAACAGGGTTTGCCTTAAATGTTCCTATAGGTAGAGCATCCACTTGGAGAACTGAAGATCAACAGGGCTGGGGAGCTACCCAGGAGTCGCTTACAATATTTAAGGCTGAACAAAGTAAGTAGCAGAACATCATGCTTTATCACCAAGAGTCAATGTTGTTTGAATGGGAACAGAACTGACACTAGGAATTGCAACATCTAGCTCTTGGATTCATATCTTCACCAAATGGTCCATTGCTTCTGGTGAATATTAGCTTCAGGTTGGATGATGGTACTATCTGTAAAGGAAAGACTGCCCCCCACCCCTGCCAAAGCTCATAAGATCCTTGATGGTATACAAAAGAGGCTTTAGCTGGGAAGCGTAGGTGATGAGTGGAGTGGTGTTCTCTGTGAGTGATTTCCCACTAAAGCTGCCTCGGGGTTGCGCCGCCGTTTGCCCCAATACTATTAGTCAATTTCACACCCGAAGCCGCAGGGCTGCATTTTGACCCGTGGCTTCGCCCGATTTCCCCCGCAGTTTCGTAATCCTGTTTTTGAGGATTACGAAACTGCAGGGGAAATTGGGCGAAGCTGCTGGTCAAAATGCAGCCCCGCGGCTTCGGGTGTGAAATTGACTAATAGTATCGGGGCAAACGGCGGCGCAACCCCGAGGCAGCTTTAGTGGGAAATCACCCTTACTTCCTCTGCTGGGCACATTGTTGGGAAGGCTTTGGTGCAGTACTTCCAAAAGAACATTTCCAGGTGAACTATTATCATTATTATCAGGATAAATTGATAAATGAAGACTCTTGTGTATGTTGGATGTTTTGTCTCTCCTATAGGGTTTTGTGTTTTTTTTGGTTGCCTGTGATTTCTTTCTAATGTTTCAACATTGCCAAACTTATGACAGAATACAAAGACTTTTTAGAGAGGAATAAAATACATACCATTATCACATTTGTACAAGGGAGCCTTGTCAGGGGTGATCTTAGTGATTCGGGGGATCTGGGCAAAAGTCAAAGATGCCCCCACCTACCCCTTCCCAGCCTCCATCCCTAGTCCGCATCACCTCTGAAGTTGCATCAGTGGAGGCTTCAGGTAGAAGCCACCATGATATACTCCCTGTCATTAGATATCAGGGATGGTGGTAGAAGGAAGACCTGAGCTAAAGGTAAGGGAATACCCGCATCCCAAGAGATGGCTGGACTTTGCAGTCAAGAGTATCTCACAGAAACAAAGCCCAGTCCTTAGCATTCTCTCTGCTTCATCCACGAGCACTCTTTTACCTGCTTGTCATCCATCTTCCTCTCAGGTTCCAAAGGGAGGGTTGTCATCACTGCCACCACTCTGTGTCAGCCTGTTCTGAGCATTTGAAAAGAAGGGACAAAGGGGAAACTTTTCTCTCCCTGACCCCGAAGGCAGCTCCTCCAAAATTTGAACAGAGGTAAGGAGCTTGTGCTGGTACAACCACAGCTGCCTCTGGGATGGCATAGATGGGATTCTGGTGTCCCGGAGGAGTGAGGGGAAAGCGAGCTGGGCTGCCTACAGGACCATCCCTGCCCTGCCCTATTCTAAGGACTGAAGAGATAAAGGATAAGGGAAATAAGGGATCCTTGATGTCAAGGGCCATCCAGAGAAAAAGATATAAAGATGGCACCTTCAGCTGCCACAAGTTTATTGGCGGGGGTGGGAGAGGAGAGGGTTTGCAGGAGAAAGCCAATGGGGAGGCGTCAGCCTCTGTCACCACTCTTCTTTGGCTCCATCTCTTGCTGGGTCGGGCATGCTGCCCCTCATGTCAAACAGCAGCAGCTTGCCTTTCAGCTACTGTGAGGGGGTGCAGGGCAGAGGCTGCCGCTGCCATGACTCCAGTGGTGATGAGGGTGAGGGGAGGCCGGCTGTCTTGATGGGTGGCAGCTGCTGACTTGTTGGGTGGCACACCCACAAGTAGCAAAGAATGGCCCCCTTTCTCTGCCCTACAAGGACTGCTGTGCTACTGCTGACATTTCTCAACAGTTAGTGCACCCAGCAGCAGTGAGGGACAGGTGAGGTGCTCATAGCC
Organism: Gekko gecko; assembly: GCA_029375565.1. Lineage (NCBI taxonomy): Eukaryota > Metazoa > Chordata > Lepidosauria > Squamata > Gekkonidae > Gekko > Gekko gecko. Next base: position 146,508,822 of record JAPDNY010000006.1, read on the forward strand.
CCCCCCAACTATTACTGGCCCCTCTCCTCTCCTGGATCATGTACCTGCACCAATGTTCCCTCTAAGCTGTGGAGTCTTGTGAGCAAAAAGTCTACTTTGTGAGCTACTGGCATTGAACTTGTGAGCAAGTGATTTGGCTACTGCATAAATTAGTTTGCTCTGGAGCCGTCTGTCCTGAGCTAAGATAAAAATCTGTGAGCCGGAGGCTAGAAAACTGTTAGCTAGCTCACACTAACTCAGCTTAGGGGGAACACTGACCTGCACTGCCAACCGCCAGTCACTCTAGAACAGCTGCTGGGGCAGTGTGGCAGCAGCGAGTGGAGATAAAGTGTGCTGCATGTTGGGAGGGAATACAGAAAGTGCACAGGGCAGCTGCCCCTATTCCCCATGGCTAAAACCATCCCTGAGACTTGTAGGTCAGGACCACAATGATCTGTTTGAAATGCGGGGTCAGACTGTCAGTCACATCTGTTCAGTGGTCTCAAGATTCTTTCCTAACCTGAAATTATATATAAATACAGGTAACTGTCATCTCTAGAAGAATCTACACTGTTTTTTATCAATGGCTACCTGATTCTTGACTAGAACTGCTCACCTGTAATCTGAATCCATAAGTGTTAATAATGGGTCAACATTTCTGAAGAAACGGCAGAACACGTCAGGATTTGAGTTTCAGAGACACACCTAATAGAAACTATCCCTGTCATTTCCTCATCGGGTATGAAGAGTACCTTCTTTGACTGAAACATCAGGCCGTGGCTTGACAGCTCCAGGTGGAAGATTATTCCACAGTTTAATCATTCTCTGACAGCATCAGTTACTCCTTCATCTGCATCTATTAACCTTTCCCTCCACTTGTTCGAAACTCTGTGTGTGTGTGTGTGTGTGTGTGTGTGTGTGTGTGTGTGTGTGCACGCATGCGTGCCTTATGTCCAAAAGATTGCTATACCACAGATTCAACAATTGATACAGAATTCAGTACCTTGAAAATGTCCACACATTTTTTACATTTTTTTAAGAGAAGGAAAAGAAATATATCACTATAAGTGATAGATCTCTATAAATCTTCAAAATATTTTGGCAATATGAGATTAAATTGTGATGGGAAAGAATTACGGGATTTAGAAATGTGACGGGTAGTACTTTCTGAGGTTACACTTGAAATGGAGTCGCCCACCCCTTGTCCTATGAGTTAGTACTGCCCTGTATTTTCTACTTTTCCAGAATTACAGTTTAAGGATATGGATGAGCCTGTTTTTGGAAAAACCCTGTCTCCATCTCAATTTTTTTTTCCTTTTAGAGAAATGAACCCATAATTGTTCAGTTATTTTTCTGTCGCTTTAATATAAATGACATAACACATAAAATGGATATAAATATGTTGTATATGTGAGCATTAATGGTGTAAAAGTCACTCCTAGCCTCTGCAATTCTCTCCCCCAGGAATCAGGTGAGGCAAACTCACTGCAAGCCTTCGGGTGGCAATTAACAACTCTTTTTTTTAAATTTTGGGAAGGCATTTTCAATTAGATTGCTATTCTGGTATTAAGATTATGTTTTATTTCATTTTAAACTCTTAGCAATCCAAAAAGCCCAGCTTGGCTCAAGCCTGTCAGAGCCTGGGAGCAAAGCAGGGTTGGCCACAGTAAGTACTTGGATGGGAGACCACCAGGAAACACTGGAGTTGTTATGCAGGGGAAGGCAACAGCAATGGCAAACCACCTCTGCTCATCTTTTGCCTAGAGCACCTGTGGATGGAGTCACAATGAATCAGTTACAACTCAGTGGCATGTTCTTCTATAAACTCTTGTAGTCTTAGCATTTTTAAATGTAGTAACAACTATTATGACATCTGTGTTTTATTGTTATTTTAATGAAAATATGGCATATACATGTCCTAAATAAAAATAAGTGAGATGATTATATGATGTACTATCAGGTGCCAAGTAGAATCTACATATCACTCTGTTTCTGCAGATGCTCCATTGATTACCATTCAGTTACTGGATTCAATTCAAGGTGCTAGCTATCACCATCAAGGCCCTCAAAGGCACTGGACCCACATACCTGCAGCATCGGGAATGCTTCTCCTGTTATGTCCTGGTGTGACAGCACTGCTCATCTGAGCAAAGCCTTCTGAAGGTGTCACCTTACAAACAGGTATAATCAGAAATTGCAATTTCACCATATACTTTTGGTGATAGCTCCTTCATAGTGGAATGAAGCTGTTATGAAGCCCCCCATGCTTCTATCATTTCACAAAATGTATGAAACAGAACTGTTCAGGTCAGGAAGGTATTCTTGTAGAAGGAGCAAAGCTGTGGTGTAATAGTTCAGCTCAGGAGGTGAATTTTATTAGGGATAAAATCTTTCCCATGTTGGTTGGCTTGTTGCCTTAAACACATATGTTTGGATGTGTTGTTCTGTTCCCCCCACCCCCCAAATCTACAACCGCAGCTCAACTGCCTTGTTTTGTCTTACTGGGAATCTTTGCTATAGATTCAAATGTTAGTACCTTGTAATATACTCAATGATTGCCTGATGTTCTAATGTTAATCCTCTACTGACTAACTGGAAGAATTTTTCAAACTCATAGTTTTTATGATATGATAATATCAAGGTTTTTAACAAACCATTTAAACTCGGGCTTAGTTTAGAGTCCACACAGAGGTTCTGATAGGCCACCATTATTTTATACTCTGTGTTTTTTCTTTTTCTTATGTGTATCATCTTTCCAGTGCTACAACCCTTGTGGACTCAGTTGAACTGTCAAATCTGCTCCACCCCAGTTCTACAGATAAATCTATAGATTCATCTGCATGACTGGAAAGTTTAGAAGATGTGTTCTGCTGACTAGTTTGAACAAGGTCCTCTCCCAATTATGTGCATCTCATAAATTACATATATTAGTTCAGCACCTCTAGTCCCTGCTTCAGGGTTCTTAGAAGGATCTTAGGATTCTGTTCAGGATAGCAATGTAATATACCCAACAAAGACCTGGAGAAACTTCTACTTACAACTATGCTAAAAGTTGCCCACTGGAAACACAGAGTCAGCTGTGTTATAGATTACATATGTTAAGCTTCTATTTCCTCATCAAAGTTCCTTCCAGTGATCATTCTCCATTTATAGGACTGGCTGAATTCTCATACACTTCATATGATAAATTGTAATCGATGCAATTTGACAGGTTTCAGGCACAAAGGCTGATATACAGAAATTCTTTCTGGCCTTTGCTATTCCTTTCGCTTTCAAGCCTGGGTGCCAATCCGTTGGAAACATTTTTCTATGACAGGCCTTCCAAGTAACTAGTTTTCTTCTCATTACACTAATTAACTTTCTGTTTTTGTGTTACTTGTGGCATGTTGATATTCTAGGAAATATCAATTACTTTTCATCTATAATACCTGGCTCAGATAGATTGGATTATTTTATTTAATGCCATTTTATCTTTGCTAAGCTATTTCACTAGTTCCTTCATATGAACAATATTCAGTTCATTAGTTGTTGTAGATTTTCTGGACTGTATGGCCGTGGTCTTCTCACCTTGACACAGAGAGTACTCCATCTTTCTGTGTTATACCTCTGAGGATGCCAGTCACAGCTGCTGGTGAAACATCAGGTCCTACAATGCCAAGACCACAGCCATACAGCCCAGAGAGTCTTTGACAAAATATTCAGTTCCAGCACAGGTATATGTATATCTGTATATAAATATTGTGTCTTAAGAAACAGAACAGCAGGTATCTCTTACTCTGTTGCCAAATGGAAAACTGGATAGCTCTAAATCTGCACCTTTCTAGCCTATTTATTTAAGACAATGGTTCCAAATGTTTTATTTGTGTTCCTATTCCCCAGCAAAGCAAAGAGACAATCCTGGCTTTTTTCCATATTGTTGGAGCAGGAGGTTTTCCAGATCCAAGGAAGCGTCACATTTGTGTCAGCAGGGAGCACCCATTTGGAAACAGCTGTCTTCATCAAGGAAGGCTGTTTGGATTGGAACCTTCCAACATTTAGTAACTGGTCTCAGACCACATGGCAGCTATTTTATGGTTCTTCAAACATGCAAACAGCCATTTCTGGTGATGCTACTACCTGTTCTCACAAATCCAGAAGCGCCCATAGACCACCCAAGAAGGGAACACCTGCCTTAACAGATATTGTTCTTTATCCAATCAAGAAAGAGCTTCTGCTTTAGTCATATAATTTCCAATTATCCAAGCAGCTCCAGTCCAGTTTAGAACATTAGATTGATGTGAACATGCTTGACTTTGGGAGTAAGACAGGCAAAGTGGGCAAGGCTGGAACAACAGAGAAACAAGTCACACAGCTTCATTAATTCATAGGGTCGCTGCAAGTCAGAAGTGACGTGACAACACTTAACACACACATCTGTCCCCCCTTCTTTCCATGATGCGGGAAAGTCCTGTCAAGTCATAGCTGACTTATGGGCTGAGTTCAGACTGGCAGTTTGCCCCGAGATAGGCACGTTTCAGCAACGTTTCACAACCGGATTAAAGGGGGCATTCACACAGACACATATGTCTGGCGTTCCCCACCCGTAGTCAACCCATCGTGTACTGCTTTGTGCCTGCATTTAAAAGATACCTGGTGAAAGTGGTAGCAAATCCCAGAGAGCACATTTATCCTGCTTCATTCTGCTTCCGGGAAGTGTGAACGCTAACCCGAAAAGCCAGGAACAATCCATGGTAATAATGTCCGCCGGGTGTTTCTGCGCAAGGTGCAGTTGATTGCCCTGGAGAGGCAGCAGTGATATGATTAGACATGCTCGGCTCTACTGCCCAATGCGGTGCCAGTGCAATGGGATCCTTCCTAAATCACCCTGATGTGCTTATGCGCACAAACACATATGCGCACATAGCCGAATTACCAGGAAAAAGCCATCTACAGCCACACCTCCGAGCCAGCAGTCTGAATGCTCCCTCGCACCTCCTCCCGGTATGCTCCTGCATCAGTCGGCACAGTGTGACTGGGAAAACCCAGAACAGTTTGTTCTGGGGCTTTTTTGCCATGACTCGCTCCCGCTTCAAACTGCCAGTCTGAACTCAGCCATGGTGATTCCATAGGGCTTTCAAGGCAAGAGATGCTCAGAGATAGTTTGCCATTGCCTTCCTCCGCATCATAACCCTGGTATTCCTTGGAGGTCTCCCAACCAAATGCTTGCCAGAGCCAACCCTGCTTAGCTTACCAGATCTGATGAGAGTGGGCCAGCCTGGGCTACCCAGCTCAGAGCCTTCCCTAGGATATTTATGCAATTCTGGAAACTCTGCATACACTAGATTCGAATGATTTATTTATTTTTATTTCTTTATTTATCCATGTTTGATGTCTACACAAGTAAAAGATGATCTTCATGTGTGTGCACTGATACGATGACCAGTTTGGTTAACACCTTAGCCTCTATGCTGTGTTTTGTGGCCCTCTGTGGAACTGGTTGGCTACTGTGTGGTATAGGTTGCTGGCCTAGCTGATCCAATCTTCTAAGCATCTTAATTCAAGTACAGAGATTTTTATTCTATTTTTATAGCTGACTGTCCCTATGTACATACACAATAAATTTTCTAGTAGGAAGGAAAGTACAAGACAGTTCAGGAAATACAATTGCTGCTTATTTACAATGGCTACTCTGAATAAAAGCATTTTCCAAGCACACATGTAAAAATAGCCATAAAGGAAGTGAGAGCATTTAAGAAATCTTTACAGCGCTGCTCTTGAGGCATGAATTTAAAAATTGTGTGCTGTCCAATGTGAATCCCAATTTAAATGTCACATTGGAAACTCACACTCATTCCTTTGCTAAATCATTTGTCACCCTTCGCTTCCTCATAATGAAAAGATAGGTATATAAAAGAAAAGAAAATGAAAATCTGTTTGTGGCATCTAAAAACCCAGCCTTGAAAGTGTCTTCTGCAATTATTTTTGTTAAATTTACCTGCAGAAAAAAGGAAGCAAAATAAAGCAGAAGCATGGCTCCTGTAAAGGCAACAAAAGGCAAAGCTTTGGGTCCCCTCCCCTCTTCCTAGGCTTAAATGCCAGCTGTAATCACAGAAAATAGCCTTTTTTTTGCTCATCTCCTGACTCCCATCAATAGGCTTATTTATTACTTCTGCTCTTGTGATAGACTTGGGTAAGTGCTGGATGGGAAAATATGATAAAATTGTATCTAAGGCTTTTGTTCACCCTTTCATGCAAACCTTATGAAAAGCAGTCTACTTTCCTGCTGGACATAACTAAAGAAGTTTTTGCACAATGACTTTAATATTTCCTAATATATCCTTCTGAGAAAATGCTTGATCTAGTGTACAAAGCAAATCTCAGGACTTATCAGGTCAGATCCAGCTATGTGTGAGAGGAAAGAAGAATGCACTTAGGGCTGCTTCCATGGGATCAAAGGCCTTTGTAGTGGACAGTGTCACCAAATCACAGACTGCCTCAGCGGGGATGGTGGGGCATTAAATAAATAAATAAATAAATAAAAACTTATGGCGACCCAGTAGGGGTTTTCAAGGCAAGAGAGTAACAGAGATGGTTTGCCATTGCCTGCCTCTGTGTAGCGACCCTGGACTTCCTTAGCGGTCTCCCATCTAAATACTAACCAGAGTACTACCCTGCTTAGCTTCTGAGATCTAACAAGGTCCAGCTAGCCTGGGTTATCTAGGTCAGGGCCTAACCCCTTTACATTAATGAAAATGCTTTGGCAATAGCATCCTTAGTTGTATCAGCGATATGCACTCCATGGCTCACGAAAAGCCATATTTGCAAGTACCATCAATCAAAACAGCCACATTTCCTTCATCACTGGCATGAGTTCTTGCAGCTTACTCATTCCTCTGGTGGCAGCTTTTCAAGGTGGGAACCACCTGCTAGCCACAAACTCCACCCACCAGCCAAGTGTCTTGCCCCCTTTTCTGATAAATGGGGCAGGTGCCACATTGGGCAACAGAGCTGAGAATAGCCACAGGCAGTGTTCCCTCTAAGCTGAGTTAGTGTGAGCTAGCTCACAGTTTTTTAGCCTCCGGCTCACACATTTCTGTCTCGGCTCAGGAAGGAGGGCTCCAGAGCCAACTAACTGATGCAGTAGCCAAATTGCGCGCTCATAACTTTAATGCCAGAAGCTCACAAAGTAGAATTTTTGCTCACAGTACTCCACAGCTTAGAGGTAACATTGGCCACAGGTAGCCTTTGAAAGAACTTTGAAAGAATCCAGTGAGGGAGTATCATTGAGCTATATGATACACACACGTATGCACACCATTTGATTATCAGTACTTCATGACAGGCAGCTGGTCATGTGAAATGATTTAATTGGCAGGCATGATATCATAGGTAAATATGAAAGTTCTATCTGTAGTGATGGATATCTGATTGTCCACCCACATATGCAACCCATCAGGTATTGGGGAACCAACTGTTAACAGCAGGATTATGAAATATCTGCACCATGCAGAATGGTAGCCTATGGCCCAGAGCCATCTTCCAGAGCCATCTTTTATGCCCTATAGCTCCATAAGGTAGCATATGGCATGGGGATGGGACAGAAATTCTCAGGATCATTGGTTTAATTTCAGTCATGATGCTTTGAAGGAGAAATAGGACAATATATTGTCGAACAGAAATAGGACACATTATGAGGCACAATTTGTCAGTTATGTCTCAGTGTCTTGTTTGAGGCTGAGCTCCACAGAGACAAGGCAGGGTCTACAGAGCCAGGGTGGGGGAATCACTGAGGGTGGATTCAACAAAGTAAGAAGCTTTGATGTTGTTCTATTGTGGACTGAGGCCTTAAATACTCCTCTCCAAGGAGGTAAGGGAATATCATTTATTCCCACCACTCTGACCCTTAAAGGTGCTGAGGCTGGATACGGTAGTGAGAACTAGAATGGTTGTGGGGCTTGAGAGGCCAATTCAGGACAGATTTTGGGAGCTCCAGCTGCCTCTGGGGTGGACAGTTCAGAGTTCAAGTCTGAAGAGGAAAGCAGGGCTTTTCCCCTGTTCTCCCTTGATTACATATTCTGCTCTATATTTGGGATTCCTCTACCACGGACCTCCTGCTACCCTCCTTCAGCCCCCTCCAGCACTGGCAGCACAGCATATATGTACCACATGGATGCACAGTGCTGTAGGTGGGTGCAGTACTGCAAACAAAGAACTGTTCTGCTATAAAAAGACACACAATCAGGAGAAAAGAAAAAGCACAATTATTGTAGACAAGGTTAAAGCATTTTAGATTTTGTTTTCAGTATATGTTCTAAAACTCAAAATAATGACAAAATGTAAAAGTAGTGCTAGGGGAAACATCTGTTGGTAAGCATAAGCAACTGAAATGGAAAATTCAGTTCTTATGAGTCCCCCCAAAAAATATATTCAGTGAATCAAACTGCCACCAACATTTGTGAACAAGTACGCAAAAGCCATCTTTGAAGCCGTCAAACTTCTTTCATTCTAGCTTGTCATCCTAAGGTGACAAGCTCACAAGGAAAAGAGGAATGGAGGGGGGATGGCTTGGCAAAAACTATTAAACAGCTTTTGTGAACATTTCAACATTTTGTGTCAACGTTGCCTAGATGTGTCCGCAAGACCACAAGCAAAATGTCAAACAGATCCAACGACATTGCTAAAACTGCTATAGCGATGGAATTTACTGGGGGAAATGTCATCCATGCACTTTAATTTGTTTTTTTATAAAACAGCTAGCCACTTTTGGCTAAAGGTCTCAGCGATGTCTATGAAAAGAAACAAAAATCAGGATGGAGCAAGGGCCTGAAGCTTGGCTAGAGCCATTGTATCAGATACTACAAGGAACACTGTGTGGAGCTCTGAGGCAGGAATTTGACAATGAGGGATGGATGAAGATGCCATTTGTTTGTATCATTTATTCCCATATGAATTTGTCATGAACATATTTGCTTTGCTGCTTTTCCCAGTCCTTCTTCCTGGTATTTTGCAGGGGTGGGGGTGAATTGGCCATTTTCCAGAAGGATTCCAGTGGGTCACTGTCCTGATTCCCTCATACTCCTGTGCTGTTGGCAAGGAGGTGCATGGTTGCACTCAGATTTGCCTGTGCTAGCCCAGGTGCAGTAGGGCAGGCCAGGAGGAGCATAGGTATTGTGATACCTGGTTTTGCTGCATGCTGGCATTTGGTTAGGTGGAACATGGGTGCCTGGCTTCAACCTGTGCCAGCCTGGGCATAGTGCAGCCAGCAAGGAGGAGCAAACCAGTGTCTCCTTTCTGTCCAGACATCTCTCTGGACCTCCATCAAATGTCAGGGGCATAGAAGAGGGAAGGGGCATGGCATCAGGAGGAGGTGTGGCCCTTTTTCCTTGGCCACTTTGGCCTCCCAGTCTATCCTCCCCAGTGCTAGAACTGAGCTAGCAATACTATACCTCTGTCAGTCATCTCTCATTCTCTTTGGCCTATTATGTACAGGTGTATTGCCTGGCTTTCACCGTGCATGTTCGTCAGATTTTCTTTTCTATTCTGCATTGTTTTTCCTCCCTTCAGTGCTCAGTTCGCTTTCTGGTTGCTGGTTCCCCGGGTTTTCTGAGAGCGGTTTTGTGCTGATTTTTCCCTTGTTTTGTTTCTGAGCCCAAGGTAATTCAAAGCGTACAGATTCCCTCAGATTCTCCCCACCCCTTTGCTGCCCCTTGGAGGTCACTCCCCCCAACACGTTGAGGTAATTCCACCAACTCTGTACCTTCCACCATTCATCCATTTGCAAGAGCCATTGCTTACTTTTTTATTTATTTATACTTTATTTAAAGTTTTCTCATTATACATCAAGGATACAAAAGTTTTAGAACAGTAAATAATGTGATATACATAAGAAACTTAACACTTGTATAATCTGTCTCTGTTACAATTTCAATAATAAATTTACCCAATATTCAACTGCTGCACCATAAGAATAAGAGTTTTGATAACATTAAAGAATTAACTCTACACAAACATGCAAACAATTTAGTACACATCTACAAATCAATCCATGAAATAGATTTAACGAGAGAAAGGAAATAGCTAACAACTTAGCGCTATATCTGGTTTCAAATTATAAAATTATTATTGTAAGGAGGGGTAAAGCATCATAACCATTGCTTAAAGTGAGACCAGGATGCAGGTAAGAATTTTTCTTTAGTGAGGAAATCTAGAATGGGATCCCATGTCTCCATGAATTGGTATTTGATAGGCTGTAGGGAGTTATTGTTCAATTTGTATGTGACACAGTCCATTAAGAACTGATCCCATAACTTATGATACCAGAGTTGGATGTTAGGTGGATTAGCATCCTTCCAACGTGTGACAATAGAGAGTTTTGCGGTATATATCATGATGTTTAAGGTAGTTTTGTATTTATGTTTTTCTATGTGTACAGGCAAATAATCAAGAAAAAGACCTTCTGGACATATTGGCATGTCTATGCCTGTAATGTTTCTGATATGGCATTGTATCTCTTTCCAAAAAGTCTGAATCTTATCACACTGCCACCAGCAATGTGCAAAGGTACTAACATGCTGACAACCCTTCCAACACAGGGGTGACTGAGTAGAACTCATATGGGAGATTTTTTATGGTGAAAGGTCATCATGATCTTAAACTGTTGCAACTCCATAGGTATAGAAGTGGGGAAGCATGTTTGTGATGCCCATAGTGAAGACCATAATTCATCATCCAAAGTGATCTCACAGTCTTTCTGCCAAGAGGTCTGGTAAGGCATAAGTTTGGAGGATTTGTCTTTTAGGAGAAGTTGGTATAAGGCCAAAATTAATCCTCTCTTTTGTGCGCTGTATAACTTTAAGATCAATTCAAAATCCGTATGAGGTTGAGCTAGGATGGAGGTGATTTTAATTGACTGGTAACATGTTGTATTTGCAAGTAGAGGAACCATGGCACAGGTACACACAATTTACTTCCTATTTCTGATTTCTTCATCAGACAATTTTTAGATGAGATGTCACAAAAATGAGACAACCCTGCTTTCCTCCAAGACTCTAGGTAAGTATGATCAACTGTTTCCGAAAACCAGGCTTGGTGTGTGAATGTAGAGTACCTTGACACCTCAGGTAGTAGTGTCTTACGTAGTGATTTCCATAAACTAAATATTGGGTTTAGGAACTCATTAGTTCGCTTGGAGGCCGGTAAGTCAGGTTTAACATTCCAGATCATAGAATCGAGTGAGAATGGATACAGAAGATCTGAACATAATCAGACCCAATCTGGTAGATGTATTGCACTTTGGATCTTAATAGCATTAGCCAGCAATGTCGCCTTTCGGTAGGTTGATATGTCCAGTAACCCGAACCCACCATGGTGCTTTGGTTTCCGCAAGATGTGAAATCCTATCTTCGCCTTATGTCCCACCCACAAAAACTCCAGGAAAGTGTCCTGCCATTTTTTAAGTATAAGTGAGGGTATAGCCATAGGAATGGCTCGAAATACAAAAATGAATTTTGGTAAGATGAATGATTTTATCAAATTATGCCTATCAAGCCAAGATAAGTTCAACTTACTCCATTTAAAGATGGTAGCCATTGATTATATTTTTTCATTTACTTTTTTTTTTTTACAAATGACATGAATCTAGTGATATGTGACCATTGCTAGTTTCATGCCGCTTGTAAAAAAAAGAAATGACTCCCAGCTGGGCTACCCTCTCCTGCCATCCAGTTTAAACCAGGCTGCAGAAGAAAGCAGCACAGAGCTGTGCCTGTGGAGAGACATCAGCTTGCTTGACACATAGAGAGCTCAGCTGGGCTGCCCTCTCCTGCTGCCCAGATTTTGAGTCTCTTTAATTATTAGGAAATTTTAAACATTGCTATCTGGCAATCCCTCCTGAAGTTGAGCCATATAGAGGTTCCCCTTAGGGTGTTTATAGAACCTGAAGTAAAATTGGCAGTGATAAAAAGTGAGGATGAGAGGAATTTAAATGGAAGGAGTTACTAGGCACTACTGCACAGCTGCACTAGGGCAATTCCATGTATTGAAAAAACCTTTGGGCGCCACCCCTCACACATCACAAATGACGTTCCCACCCCAATTAAGAAAAACGGTGTTTTTGGGTTGTAGCTACAGAATAAATACACCCGAGGAAAAAAAAGAATGGTGCATATGGCGGGCACAGAATCTGAAGTCAAGCTTAAAGGCTTAACTGCTTGGATTCTCTGCAGTAAGCTGTGCATTCATAATAGGCCTTTGTTAGAGGAAGCATATTAGCCACTTTCAATGGGCCACCTACTTCCAGAGTCGGAGGGGGGAAAGCTATCAGTGTGTGCATGTGGTAGCAGGAAAATCCACAACAAACTTAACTGTTCAGCTGTGTATTGTATTCAATATTTAAATGATTTTTTAAAGTGCTGTTGAGATGGTTAACCTGATAATCACCACAAATACAGGTGTTCTTGAGTAATAATCAGATGTGGTCCAAAAGACTCTACTGCCATCATTAAGTGGCATCCCTTGTGGCAACTATGGGGTAAGCAATCTACCTTTTCCATCTATTGTGCCTCCCCGGGCAGTCCATAGCCCTCAAAGCTGAATTTTGACTGTGACAAAAACAACCCATGCTGTTCTTCTCTGAAGACGTGCCAGCCCCAGGACCAATCTTCCAGTTCCCATCCTTTGAACTCCAATCGCTTCTAAACTTTTCATCTGAGCTGCATTGTCTAAAGCACTAGAACAGATGTTGTTGCCTTAAGAAGATGAAATTGCTAAATGGTAAAACTAACAGCTGTGAATGATTCAAAGGACTGGCATGAATTAAAGCACCATACGTTTATTCTAAGGCTGCAGTTCTATGGATACTGACCTGGGGGTAAGCCCCATTGAATGCAGCTGGACTTATTTCCAAGGGGAAACATATAGAACTGAGCTATCCATTCATTTCTCCTCATTCAGAAGAAGTCTTTGTACAGCCCTGTGATAGATGCAGCAGTAATTATTAGGATATGAAACCACATGACTAAAGAGGGATCTAGAAGAAAAAATATTCTTTTGTATATCAACAAATCTCCAATGTAAGAAGTCATACTGTTTGAATGACAAAATTAGCCAATGCACAAACTGTTGCAACTGATGGAGAAATCTTTAAAAACGGTTGAGAGTCAAAGCTTTTTCCAAGCCCATCTAGGAGCCCAGCTGGGGGTCGTTTTTCTGGATCGTTTCACCCGTCCCTACATGATGATATAAAAGTCAGCGCTTCAGTGAACTTTCTAATAGCCAGGGCATATTTCCTTTGCAACCCTGGTGCTCTCGCTCACTCTGTGTATCCTCCCTAACAGTGTGACACAACATATTGTAAAAGGAAAATGGTAATTAGAAAGAACATTTGAGCAAGGGAACTTGTCTGGAAAAAATGCTTTAGTTAAATGAAGCAATAAAGATTGTTTTAATCTGTTAAACACAGAGAGGGAGAGATCCATCCATCCTCTGCTTTAGAAAAAATAATAAAAAGTATTCAAATAAGGACACATTAACCCCTTCGCTACTGAGTCTGTGCAACTCGACCAGAAGGGTTCATCAGTCTTCACTGCATGCTATCCGGAAACTTTCTAGTCATTTTGTTCAGAAGCCTCTACTGTTATTTCTGCCTGGGCATCTATGTTCTTTGCTCAGCTACAGAAGTGCAACATTTCTCAATGAGTACTGGATCAAAGATCCACTAAAGGAGGGGTGCCTCTTTGTAATCTTGGAGACCATCCATCTGTTGACCGAGCATAAGTTATCTGAACATGTCTGAGCTGTTTCTGTGCATTTGTTCTCCATCCTGTTCTGATAACAACACAAGCAAGCCCATAGCTGAGGCAAATGCTGTAGTAGTTTTCCATGCCAATGCATTGGTCCCCAGAGGTCAGGAAATGGCAGTACAAGAGTTCTCCTGTTGCCTTTGTTGATGCGTTCTCATCTCCTGTTAACCCTATCATTCAAGGCTATTATGAGAAGCTCATTCAGAATTCCATTACTAGTCAAAGTGCCACCATATCTCTCCATGGAGGACTGTTCATTCCATGCTCCATTTCTGGACTTGCAAGCTTGAACAGCTCAGACCCCATTGTGAAAGGATAACTATGAAGCACAAATTTCCCTGTGCATCAATGTGACAAAATGAAAATTACCTTTTTGCTTTAAAGCATCTGAATTATGCTGTTACTCCATTTGGAGTGTTACAAATGGGCTGTGTTCATATGCCACCCTAGAAATAAAAAAGTGAGAAGCCTTTGAGTTAATTCCTCTTAAAGCAAAGCCCCAGGGTATTTACATAAAGGCTTGGCAAGACAAAGGCTACACAATCTAGCATTGTCTTTCATGTGTGGAGTGACAGCTGAATGTTCAGAGTGACAATGTATTAAAATTGCTGGCGCTACATTAATCCCTACCTCTGAGTTCCTTTCTGGAAGACTTCAGATCAGAGCAGAACACAACAAGAGCCCTCTTCCTCATGTAAAAGCATTTCCCTTCTTTGCTTTTTTTTTAAAAAAAATTGAACCTCAGCAATGGATGTCAGCTACTCGAGCACAGAAGCCAAATGTGTCTCCACTGGCATGGTGAAGTGTGTGCTGATGCTGCAGCGCTTTTCTCAGTGGAGTTACTCATTATACACAGAGAAACCACTTTGGTTAGAAGGCTCAGTCAGCCTGCCAGCAAAGCTGATGGACTAAATCTAACAGGTCCCTAAGATCATGAAGTGCTGTGATCAGAAAAGGTGGAAGTGCTCCAACTTTTGGAGCAACATAAACTAACTGGGCACAAACTCAAGTATTGCAGTATAGAATCTCAGTCTGGATAAATCCAGTCAATGTAAAGTGGGTCAGTCTTGGCCTGTACCCCTGCAGTCCTTTCCTTCATATATTCAGCCTAGTTCTGCTTCAGGAAGGTCGGGGGTGTACATGAAACAGTATCAGAGGTATAGAAGAAGTGGCCCAGACAAGGGGGGTAAGAAAAAGGAGAGACTGCACTGCTCAGAGGGAAGCAACACACACACATTCGTAGAAGGGCAGCTTCTTTTCAGTTTTCCCTCTCATATGTGCAAAAATGTCTTAACCAATCTGGGTCTTGGGTTCTGGCAGCAACAGCCTGCCAAAACCTCCTCAGCCAAAGCAAAGCATATCATAAGATCCCATGTTTTCACTTCTGGCTGTGAAACTATACCTAATCCAGCAGGATGAGGTTTTCTCAGACTTGGCACTGCCACACTGGGCAATCTCTCTAAATGTCACCCCCCCCCCCGTCTGCTTTCATCTATGACAGTGGCAGCCCAGTGGATGCACACTTACCCAAAGACAATGGGATTTACGTCCCAGTAAATATGCACAGGATTGGACTGAAGGAAGGATGGAGGACTGAAGGAAAGGGGAAGTTCTAAGAGTGATCCAACTACATGATCAGCATGATCTATTATTGATTTTTTATTAGAAAAGAGCTCAGGTTCAAACTTCAGTCAGAGGGCAGGTGAGGGAGAAGAAGAAGAGAAAAGATTGGATTTATACCCCGCCCTTCACTGCCCAAAGGCGTCTCAGAGCAGCTTACAAACTCCTTTCCCTTCCCCTCCCCACAACAGACACCCTGTGAAGTAGGTGGGGCTGAGAGAACTTCTGACAGAAACTGTCCTTGAGAGAACAGCTGTGCCAGAGCTTGTGACTGACCCAAGGTCACATCAGCAGGTGCAAGTGGAGGAGTGGGGAATCAAACCCGGTTCTCCCAGATAAGAGTCCGCGCACTTAACCACTACACCAAATTGGCTCTCCCATCTCTAGCTAGGTTAGGTTCAAGGCAGAATGTTGGCAGAGAATAAGCCTAGTTTAAAAAGGAGGGGTAGTAATATGAAGGAAATGAGGTCAAAAGCCCTATCCAGATTTACACATTCTTACAGCCTGTCCCTATTATTGTTATTAATTTATTTACTTCATTTATACCCTCCCTTTCTCCCCAGTGGGGTCCCAGATACTAACATGATGTGATATTTATTTAAGGATGGAGTAGCAAAAAAAGCCATTGCAAGATCTGTCTTTCTTTGTTGTATGCATCAGCATTTCTTTGATGATTTCCTCCATAGGTGGACTGAAAAGTAAAAATGGCCCTGGACCAAGCCAAACTGAATGGTCCCTGTAGCACTACAAGCAAGCACTGCAGGAGCCACTCTGGTCAGCAATGCCAACAATGTGGGTTAGCTGCTCCAGGGCTTTCTGCCAGAAACTAGTGGCAGTGTGGGAGAAGGCAATGGGTAAGCTGGCAGCTAGGGATGCCAGCCTCCAGTTGGGACCTGGGGATCCCCCAGAATTACAGCTCATCCCCAGACTACAGAGATCAGTTCCCCCAGAGAAAATGGATGCTTTGAAAGGTGGACTGTATGGCACTGTATCCCACTGAAGTCCCTGTCCTCCCCAGGCTCCATCCCCAAATCTCCAGGAATTTTCCCATCCTGTATCTGGCAGCCTTACACCCCCATGCCTGGCTGGTGGCCAAGGGGGACCTGGCAACCCTAGAGCTGGCACTAATTTTCATGGCTAATGCAGGGACTGAGCCAAATGTCCTCAGAAGCACTGGAAGAACTGCTGAGGCTTGACTCTGCTGGCACCTTGCTGCCACTATTTATTTACAGCAGTGGCCCAACAGGAAATTTCAATGTAATTAGAATGGACAATCTACCCCTAGTCTCTCCAATAGACTACTGCTATATATCAAAATGCTCATGGGAGAAAGAGGATTTCAGGGAATACTTTCACCGTGTAGCTGGAACCATTCACATTGGTGGCTGTTTTTTTATGACAACATATACTTAAAAGCTAAGGTAAAGGTTTCTCTTTCTTGAAAGCTAGTCAAATCTGACTCTAGGGGGTGGTGCTTATCTCCGTTTCTAGGCCAAAGAGCCAGCGCTATCCAAAGACACTTTCATGGTCATGTGGTTGGCATGACTAAACACTGAGGCACCCGGAACACTGTTACCTTTGCAACAAAGTGGTACCTATTTATCTACTTGCAATTTCTTGCTTTTGAACTGCTAAGTTGGCAGAAGCTGGGGCCAGAGATGGGAACTCACTCAGTCACGCGGCACTAGGGTCTCGAACTGCCAAGCTACAGACCTTCTGGACTGCAGCTTCAGCATCTTAATCTCTGAGCCACTGCAGCCCCTACATATACTTACCATGAATTTTAACACTCTTCTTCTGACTTCAATTAGTTTGATTTTAAGTCATCCAGTAAAGCCAATCAAACTAGTCCAAGCTGAAGTCTTGACTTCAGTTACTATCTCAGCTGAGCAAATAACAGATGCTGAAAGTTATCATCAATGTTTCCAAAATTTGAATTTAAGCATTCTACAAAGACCGTCAATACTCATATTTAACTCAGGAACATATTTAGCTTTTATTAACAATTCAGAGACAAACGTAAGTTTTATAGAATTTAGAAAATTCTCCCTTCTGTTTATTATTTGGTGGGATTTACAAATGTTAGCCAAAAAGATTACCCCAAATGATTTTTTAAGAATGTATTCCTTGTTGCAAGATGTTTCTAAAACCACAGAGAAAATATCTCATTCTCTACTGAAAATTCTACAGTACTTTAGCACGATAAACCTCATTTATCATCAGTCTTATTACACTGGGCTCTTTTTGTATTCTCCTGAAGTATACGGAGCAGAGCTAAAACTCAGAGACTTCCCCTGTGCTGAAATTACCTTGTTGATGCTGCTATGATAGTTAAATTGTATAGATTTGTGCAGATTAACCAAGGAACCATTAAGCAAGCCTTCGGCAACATATTAACCATTTCACTGTTGTGCTCCCTGCTTTGCCCCTTGAAGTGTGGCACATCTCTAGAGAAGTTCACAAGCTGCTATCCAGGGAGAGGAATGTGCTTAGGGAAAATGGGATTGCTTAGTCTTCTAATCCTCAGGAAAGGCAATAGCTGGACTCAAGGTTCCACTGGCATTCACTGGCATTATGAGGAGACTATGGGCTTGAAGAAATCAGACAGCAGATAGAGAATTACAATTTTCTGCCACTGTTTCAGCCATGATGGTTATCATAGGAACCTATCGTTATTGGTGTCAGGTACTCCAATTACTCAGTATCAACAGCAGGTTCTTAAACAGATTCAGCTTTATTGATCAGAGAGAGATGAAGTCATCATGGACTTTTGAGTCAGGAATAGAGCATACAAAATGGCCATAGCAGTTATAGTGGTTTCATACAATACCTCCTGACACCTAGGGGCCAATAAGCAATCATTGCAAAGCACGGAGAACTGTATAATGGTTCAGGGGTGAGCAGGAGAGGCTTTGCACCAAAGGAGTCAAATGCTCAAGGCCAGCAGTCAGATAAGACACACAGAGAAAGAGAAACAGCTGCACACAAAAGCACATTCCACAGAAGGAGCAAAACTCCATGGCAGGGCTACCCAACAATTGGATAATGTGCTTCAGGAACTCTCCAAGAGGGTTGCAAGGTGCCTTCTTCCTGCTGGTGGGGGAACCTGGCAAGCCTACTGTCCAAACACTATATACAAGTGAGATTTATCTCACCCTATGTGTGTACACCACTCTACATATATTTGTACACTGCCCAACATATATTGTATGGTTCCCTATGCTACTTGGAACAAATAGTTAGACAGAGAAAGCTATAACTCACACCTTGGCCTAAACGTGACACCCAGCTCAAATACTAGTAGATTCCACCGCACATCTACTGTACCTTCTTTCTGCTGCTCCTCTAAAATGTCAGTTCCTATGTCCTTCATTTTCTGTTGTTCCTAAGCAAAAGAAGCTTACTCACCAAGGCAGTACTGAGGAAAGAAAGTACTTTCAATTTGCCACTGTAGCAAAAATGCTGCCTCCTGAAATGTTGTCTCTGACAGCCCACCTATAATTTATTTGTGCTAAAGCCAGAATAAAAAAATGACAGAGCTTTAGATTAGCTCTACTAGAAAGATCACAGTTTCTGGGGCATATAACTTTATGTAAGTTACATACCTGTGTAAGGATGACTATCTGTCTAAAAAAGTGTTAAAGGAATGGATTTTGTTTGAAAGTCTAATTTATTATTCAGAAGAAGGTTGGTAATTTGAATACATAGGAGTTTGAATGCAGAACAAGCAGCTGATAGTTATTCCAGAATATTCTCTCAAATAATACTGTGATCGCTGTTGCGATTATTCATTTTTAAGGCACCAATTCATAGCAGTATGAATTGGGAAGCTTTTTACATGGGTGGTTTTTACATGGGTGCAGTTCCCCTTAGAATTGGGCATACCTAATTCTTAATGGCACTTAAATATACAGTTAAACACAGTAGGTGATAGTGATTCAGAGGGATTTATGCATACTTATTTGGATTGCTGTGCATACCAATTGCCACTTAAAACTGAGACATTTTTAATCTTCTCTTTCTCTTCTCTTTTATGGAGTCACCAAAAGCCATACAGAACTGTCCTAATTTCTCCTAGCCTGGAGAAGCCTAAAGGTGGAACACATGGCACAGATTCTTCCTGCCACTTTACTCCTAATCCACTTTTGAAAGCTTTAGTGCAGTTTGATCATTGAACAGCTGTAATTAGCTTTCACTATAATTAGTTAACTCAGGAATGATACTATCTTTCTAAATTCTATAATACAGAGGCATAACCAGATGTTTCTCGAAGTACAGCAGGGTTTACATGTCTGTGTGTTTATTTGTACAATAGAGATATTTTAACTTGATTGTTAATGAAAGGTACTGAACAGACCTAGCTTAGTTCAGACATGGCTTATTTTAAACACAGTTGCTTTGTGAAGCCATGATTTAGCTCACAGACAATCATTCAAATTCTGATTTGTGCTAACAAATGCTGGTTCCATTGACTTCACTCTTCCCCTTTCTTCCTTCTTAGAAGACCCAGTGGGTATGTATGGAATTAAACTGGATCACTGAAAAGGCACAATAGGAAATTATTAGAGAGTTAGCAGGCTTAGAACAAATATTCTGTCAATCTTCGGTTGGATAAAGGGCTTGATCTTGGTGATCTAAAGCATTCTTGTTTCAGCATTTGTTTCTTGTTTTTCAAAAATGCCAGTTACATGCTCTCATGGTGGAAAGATCTAAATCTAAACCAGGTAGCACTCAAAAGCAAAACGATCTGGCATACAACCCCCTTTACCCTTTATATGTAACCAAGTGATAGAATGGAGCTATACCTTGATATCCAGCAATATACGACGTAGACCTTAACCCACTGAGAAAAAATTGTTGGCAGGGAAGGGGTGTGTGAGATCAGAAGACTATGCACACATTTTGATTTTTACCCTGAGAAAGGCTGCTTCTTCACAGAGTTCGCAAATCATGAGTATTCAATAACTTGAGAGAGAAAAACAGAAGAATCCTTGAGACCAACTGCTTTCATGGACCTCAGATTATGAACACATTTGTCATTATGATCTGTATACTGAACTCAGGAAGATCATTAAGAAATTGTTAGGTAGTTTCAACAATACTGTTGGATTAGCCCAAATAGTTAACCTTCAGCCTAACCAAGAAAAATATTTTATATTTAGAATGAGAAATCGTTTATGTCACACAGAAAATAAGAGCAACATATAAAGCAACAAATGCTGCAGACTGTAAACATATTTTAATCTTAAACATATGGAGGGGTGACATAACCCTTGTTTGTTTTACCCTGAGAATGGTCTTATTTAATACTCAGTTTGTAATGTACTTGCAGTGATAATGAAGTCTTATAATTACTTAATTAGTTAAACAATAAAACTTTGGCTGACTGACTAATTAAATGTTTGGTAACATGGCCCTAAGATTTTAATATTTTGCAATACTAAAACCATTCAAACAGTCAATGGGGTCAAAATATTTTGACCCAACTTCTAAGATTGAAGCCACAATAACTGGGTTATTAGGGTTTACTAATTAACAGGTAAACTGCACACCTATTTGAATCTCCCAAACTATTTAGTGTGGGTTCCTTGAATTCTCCTCAATGATTTAGTGTGGGTTCCCTAAAAGACTTCCCCCAAAAAGGATGCCAGTGTTTGAACAACCCCAACCTGTATCCAGACTTGGAATTATAAGTCTCCTGCCTCCACACAGCCATGTGCTAAGAGACTGTATTTCTCAACATAATCCCAATATGCCAGATAACATAAGAGTTGAGATGATGACACCCTTCCCGGCTGCCTGGGTCCAATCAGCCATGACCAAAGGTGGGAGGAATGCCCCCTACCCACAAGTTTCTTGCAGGTCCGCACTTGTCTTATATTCTAATAGGGAAGTCAGCCAAATCTTTGAATACTTAATTCTAATGACTGAAGCTGAGAATGGGCAACACAGATCTTTTTGCAAACCTGAAAAGGGCCCCAAGTTTGCAGAAAAATGAGAACTCTAAAAAGAATATATTGGGCAGCTTAAAAAACCTGAAAAGGAAAGAATGAGCCAGGCAAAGAGGATATGGGAGGGAAAGATGAGATTGTGTAGGGAAGGGAATACAGGGGAAAGTGAGGCACACCCCACAAGTTCTTGAGGATTCCCTACATGCAAATGGGCCTGGCCCAGTGGCTGGCATCACACAAATAGGAAATAGTTTTCCTAGGTAGAGGCTGCCTGGCAGGGGGAGAGAGGACAATGGCTGAATTCAGACTGGCAGTTTGAACCAGGAGCCAGTTATGGCAAAAAAGCCCCGGAACAAACTGTTCCAGGTTTTCCCAGTCACACTGCGCGGACTGATGCGGGAGCATACTGGGAGGAGGCGCGAGGGAGCTTTCAGACGGCTGGCCCAGAGGTGCAGCTGTAAACGGCTTTTCCATGGTAATTCGGCTATGAGCACATATGCGCTCATGTGCATAAGCGCATCTGGCCAATTTGGGGAGGATCCCGTTGCACCAGCACCGCATTGAGCAATAGAGCGGAGCACAGCCAATCATATCGCTGCTGCCTTATGTGCAACGCGGATTGCTCCCAGCTTTTCAGGGTGGCGTTCATACTTCCTGGCTGCAGAATGAAGCGGGATAAAGGCACTCTCTGGGATTTGCTACCTCTTTCACCAGGTATCTTTTAAACATGGGAGCGAAGTGGAACAGCATAGGTTGACTACAAGTGGGGAACACCAGGCAGATGTGCCTGTGTGAACGCCCCCTTTAATCTGCTTGTAAAACATGGCTGAAACGTGGCTATAGTGGGGCAAACTGCCAGTCTGAAGTCAGCCAATGTAAGACAGAGGGGCAGATAAAGATAGGTTCACTGTTGGGTGGGAAGGAGATAGGGTTGCCAACTCCAGCTTAGAAAATTCCTAAAGATTTGGGGTCTGGAGCCTGGGGAAGGTGAGGCTTGAAGAGGGGAGGGACCTCAGAGGGCTATAATGCCATAGACTTCACCCTCCAAAGCAGCCATAGACTCCAGGGGAGCTAGGGTTGCCAACCTCCAGGTGGGAACTAGAGATCATTTGGAATTTTCGCTACTCTCCAGATGACAGAGATCACTTCCCTTGGTGAAAATGGCTGTTTTGGAGAGTGAACTGTATGTCATTATACCCTGCTCAGGGTGCTTTCCTCCCAAAAGTTCACCCTCCCAAGGCTTCACCCCCAAATCTCCAGGAATCCCCCAACCTGGAGCTGGCAACCTTAATGGGGAAACTGATCTCTGTAGTTGGAAGATCTGCTGTGATTCCAGGAGAATTCCAGGCCCTACCTGGAGGCTGGCAACCCTAGAAGGAGAAAAGGAAGCAGGGAAAGGGGAGAGGCTATGGGGGTTTTCAGGAGAGGGAAATAGTGGAGGAGGGGGAATGAGATGCCTCCCACAAGTCTTTGCAGGTCACCCACTTGTTCATGACTGTAAGCCTCTCATGATTTAAAATGTGTACACTCTTTGGACACAGCACACACTTACTTTGTTACACTGACTAGATAAATAAACTTGTTGTTTTGTTATTATTCTCCAGTGAATAAGAACATAAGAACATAAGAACATAAGAACATAAGAGAAGCCAATGTTGAATCAGGCCAATGGCCCATCTAGTCCAACACTCTGTCACACAGCAGCCAAAATATACCAGGTGCCATCAGGAGGTCCAGCAGTGGGGCCAGGGCACCAGAAGCCCTCCCACTGCTGCCCCCTCCAGCACCAAGAATAGAGTGCATCACCTGCCCCAGACTGAGAGTTCCCATCTATACCCTGTGGCTAATAGCCACTGGTGGACTTCTGCTCCATATGTTTATCTAATTTCCTCTTGAAACTGTCCATGCTTGCAGCTGCCACGACCTCCTGTGGCAGTGAATTCCATATGTTAATCACTCTTTGGGTGAAGAAGTATTTCCTTTTATCTGTTCTAACCCAACTGCTCAGCAATTTCATGGAGTGCCCACGAGTTCTTGTATTGTGAGAAAGGGAGAAAAGTACTTCTTTCTCAACCTGCTCAATCCCATTCATAATCTTATAAACCTCGATCATGTCACCTCTCAGCCGTCGTTTCTCCAAGCTAAAGAGCCCCAAGCATTTTAACCTTTCTTCATAGGGAAGGTGTTCCAACCCTTTTATCATTCTAGTTGCCCTTCTCTGCACTTTTTCCAATGCTATAATATCCTTTTTGAGGTGTGGTGACCAGAACTGTACACAGTATTCCAAATGAGGTCGCACCAATGATTTAGGAATAATATAGGCAATAATATAAACTGCATGGGTAATGGATAAACAAAGGGTAAGCTGTCACAATCAAAAAATCTGTCCTGTGAAGATTTGTCTGTTAAAAGCAGGGCTATTTTTGAGCAGGAACGCACAGGAACAGAGCTCCGGCTGGCTCCTGAGTTGGTCACGCCCAGCAGGAACTCATTAACATAATAGGCCACACCCAACTGCAGAAACTCATTACAATTGGCTACCTGAGGGGTGCATGGCCTAACGTGCAAAGGAGTTCCTGCTCCGAAAAAAGCCCGGGTTTCGACAACAAACAAGGTAAACAGAATAAGAAACAAAAGGTAGATGTGGCTGGATGACCACACTTCTGGTAACATAGGGGTGTGGCCTAATATGTTAATGACCTTCTGCTATTGGGTGTGGCCTATTATGCTAATGAGTTCCTGCTGGGCTTTTTCTACCAAAAAAGCCCTGGTTAAAAAAATATAACCTTGCCTTACATCTGAAAATCCTGGTACAGGGGCAGGAAAGGATGTAGATGGTAAAGCATGACATCCCTATTCTGCCTGAAGAAATTGTATCTATAAAAAGAGAAAGGCGTGGTATAAACAGGGGAGTATTATAACATCCACTTAGTGTCGTGTCCCATAGAAATGCAACTGATTGCACTTTGGATTATTTTAGTCCGCTCCTTTTACCATATTATTATTTAATTATATTTGTGTGTGTATCTGTTTTATGTACTTGAAAAGAGTGGTTAGAATGCTGATCCAGGACTAGGATGACATGTTCAAATCCCATTCAAATTGCCATGAAACACAGAGCTCACAGGCATGAAAGCTGATCATGCATGCATGCTGTTGTGCAAGACATGCTACGACAGTGATCACTTGATCCAATTATCAATCCAACTGGGAGATAGTCAGGACTAGTGATTATGACATGGGCCAAACCTACAGCAGTTCATGTATCCCTGGTTATGACACCAGCATTCATGCAACCAAGCAAACATGAAAAGTGGCATTATCTTCTATTGTTCCACTTTCCCAGCATCCTTCCTCTATGAACAGCAAAAGCTTCTAAATAAATACACACATGCAGTTGCATTGCTTTTGGCTGTATATTTTGAGGAAAAATTAATGAAGCAGATAAAATTGAGTTGTTTAGCACTTGTGGAAGAAAAAAATATGGGCCATGCAAGAGAATTCTAAAGATAGCAACAACAAAATGGCAAGAACACATAGCAACTATGTGCAATTCCAGTTTAAAATGGCTGCTACATCATTGCCCACTAAGGCAATGGAGACAACAGAGGGAAGAAGCAGCACAGATGTGCTACCTACCACTACGGCAGTTAGCATCGATACAGTGATCTGTGGGTGCAATGATCACAGGTCTTTCCCTTGTTCTCTACTTCCACCAAATAGTTCTTTCCAATTTCTGCTAAAGGGTTGCTATATCCAACTTATGTGAATGTGTGAGAGATAGCTGCGTATACCTTGTACATGTGTGTGAAAGAGATTTGCAGTGCTATCCTAGACAGAGTTAGATTCTTCTAAATCCACTGAAGTGTAACTCTGCTTGGAATTGCATTGTCAGTCACAGATTTCCAACATAACGGTCCCTTTTGAATGATGAAACAATGTAAATTAAGGAGAAAGACAACCATTTCAAGATAGCATTAACACATGCCATCTTACCAGACTAGCAGTTTCCTTTTCTCCTAGTTTGGATAGCTAAGAGCTTCCTCTTTAATCAAGGACCATTGGGAAGTACTAGCAGGTTTCCTCTCTCTACACATTGATTGCCTTCCCACTATGATGACAATTGGATCCTGTAATCAAAAGAGTAATCATTAATGGGGCAACTTATCAACCTCACATGCAGCACCCAGAAATGACTCAGAAATGCAATCTGAAAATTAAGCTAAATGAGAAACGGTTTGGAGTTAGAGGGGGGGAAATGGAATTTGATTTGATTTAATCAGTGATGAACGATGGTATTTCATGTCAAACTACTACCATATAGCCCATGTAGCCACTTTAATTTGTATGTATCTCACAGGAATGCATAAATACAGGTGAATCCTAGGCCTTATACATGCTGTGATCTATGCAGCATTTGGTTCTACTAAGTGACAATGCAGTTGGGAAGGGCTCCACACTACTCAACAGCCTGCACCTACATTGGCACAATCGGGCTTCTACTGGGCTCACTGCCAAGTACATCTCAGAGATACAATGTGTTGTGTCCGCAGACCACTACGGGCCATCAGCGAAGAGCCTGAGCTTGAGTCCCAGAGAACAATGGGACTGGGGCTCCTGGCTCCCACGGAGGGGAACCAATGGGAACGGCGGCGGGAATTCAAACCCACCAATGGCACCAGGGGGCATCCCCTTTCATGTGTATATAGTTGGCCTCCTGGCCAGGTACCGGTGTCTCGTGTTGTATAATAGTGAACTATGCTGATCACTACATCGTTGTCTGTGGTTTCATTATGCGTCTAACCCACTATACAACACAATGAGTCTCCAAGGTTCAGGCCAAACCTAACTGGGACTACAGAAATATTAGCCTTGAAATTCCTTACTGGGCTTTGACCATCTCTACAAAATATAAATAAATTTGAAATAATCCAGTCCTACAAGGATCATGGTTGGTATCTTGGAAATTCATGAAGTGGCAGACCCTACAAATATAGGCTTGAATCGTGTGAATGATTTCCACACATGCTAGATAGTCTTTGCCACACAGTGCACTTCCTCCACTTTCATTTGTGCAAGGCCCATTAAACCATTGTTCTAGTGCAATCGGAAGTTTTAGTAGAATAGGCAGTATGCTTGTTCACAGGATCCAAGCTTTAATAGTTTGCTTAGAACGATTATGTCAGAGCAACAAAATAATTATTCCTTGCAACAAGGCTACACAATAGAGGTATCTCTTTAATTCCTTCTTTCTTCATTCCAAAAGCATTAGGATTCTGGTGAAGGGAAAATAGATTTCAGCATGGGGAGACTGAACTCTACTGGGAACCTTGCTTTAAGCCCTGAACTTAGTTTAGTTCAAAATTAAATGGTAAACTTTCCTGGATTTTTGTTGTAGTTTTTCATTGTAACCATGCAACTAGGGACTCCTGAGGAACAATCACATCTGATCTACAAGACAGTTTCATACATACATAAGAAGAGTCCTGCTTGACCAGACTAATGATCCATCTAGTTAATCAGCCTGTATTGCACAGTGGCCAATTGGTTTCTCTGGAGGTCCTATACCCAATGTTTCCTCTTGCTGTAGTACTGGGATTCAGAGGTTTACTGCCTGTGGGGGGGGTACACATTCCCTTTATTCATTATGGCTAAGAGCCACTCTTAGCCCTATCTAGGATTGCCAAGTCCTACCTCTCTGCTGGCAGGAGGATCAATGGGACTTTCCTGGAGTTTCTGCCATACATGCAAAGCACGCAATGCAGTGCTCTGGTTTGTGACAATGCCACTTCTGAGTGATGTCCCTGTGCTCAGGGCATTTGCAGGCAGGGTCTCCCCCCATTGGCCAGCTGGGCAACTGTAGGGAGGAGCCTGCAAAAGTGGGGGCTGGCAACCCTAGACCTATCTTATATTTACCCTTCCTCCCCCTCCTCCTCCCCCCAATCAACTTACAGGCAAAGAAACATGTAACAGCAACAATGGATGCAGGTATGGGGCAGTAGCCAACAGCCTTCCTTTCAGACAAGGTTTTGGAAGCAGCTGAAGTGTGCCTGGTGCACCCTGGGAAATATAGTCATCAGTGTGTTCTGACATTTGATATCAAATGTTCTAGTGACTGGGCTGAAACAGGTCCTGCAGGCATCTCCATTCTATCTTGCTGACAACTTCATTTTCAAAAAAGTGGAAAATGAAACAAGGCGGTCTGCTATCTTGGACTTGATTCTCTCCAACAGGGAAGAACTGGTGGATGAGGTGAAAGTAGTGGGCACCCTGGGTAGTTGTGACCATGTAATTTTGGGATTTAAGATCTTGGGGAAGGGAAAAGCTGTATGTGGTCAGACACATAGATTGGACTTCAGCTAATTTTAACACACTTAAAGTTATGCTGGGTAGAACCTCATGGTCATAAATACTTTAGGAGAAGGGCAACAGAGGTGGGGGTTTCTTAAAAGTGAAATATTGACGGCGCAATCACAGATGATCCCAATGAGAAGGGGGAAATGGGAGGAACCTAAATAAGCCAGGGTGGCTCCATAAACAGCTTTCAAAAGATCTGAGAACTAAAAAAGACACATTTAGGAAACAGAAGGAGGGCCATATAATCAAGGATGAATATAAGCAAATACCCAGTGCTTGTAGGGAGAATGTTAGAAAAGCTAAAGCTCAGTATGAGTTTAAGCTAGCAAGAGACGCTAAACACAACAAAAAAGGTTCAGGTGGGTAGCCATGTTGGTCTGAAGCAACAGAACAAAGTTTTAAGTCCAGTGGCACCTTTCAGATCAACAATGTTTAATTCTGGGTATAAGCTTTCATGTGCACACACACAAAAGCTTATACCCAGAATTAAACCTTGTTGGTCTGAAAGGTGCCACTGGACTTAAAACTTTGTTCTGTAACAACAACAAAAAAAAGGTTCTTTGATTATGTTCAGAGCAAGATGAAGGACAAGGAGGTAGTAGACCCATTGCAGGGAGAGGAAAGTGAAATTTTAGCAGGTGATGAAGAGAGGGTAGAACTGCTCAGTTCCCATTTGCCCAAGGGAAACTGTGCTCAGCCTGGTAAAAAGATCTTAATCTTCATACTTCATGTGAACTAAAAACCTCATGCTACCTAGTCTTAGTCTTTGTGCTAACTAAAAACCTAACTAAAAACCATGCAAGAAACTTCATTCAATTAAGACAGGCATTTTTTTAATGTAGCCATCAGATCTTACCTGAGGCTTGCCTGTGCCATGGGTCCAGTCAGAGATGAGGCTTCAGCAGGCTATGGAGTGGGCAGCCATCCATCCTGTTGATGTACTTACTCAGGGAGCCAGGCAAAGCTTGCACCAGCAGGTTTATTTATAGTCCATTGTACATGCAAGTTTCAGCTCAGGGTAGTTACTTCACTCCCTGGACCCAGCTGCCTAGGTTCCCTCACCTTCTCACATGCCACCAAGATCACCTTAGTTGTTGCTGTGACTTCCCAGAGTGTCCACCACCTCTCTCCCAACTCCTCCACATGGCCATCCTTAAATCTTCCCCCAATACTAGTCTTCCACCTGGGTAGCAGGAGAGGAGCTCCCATGCACGCCTCCCTTAGGGTCTTCTCCAGCCTAGGGAAACACCCTCTCCAGACTGAGCAGCCTTGACCTAACCAAACCAGCCTTGACCAAACCAGTGAGTTTGATGGTGGAACTGGGCTTATTCTCTCTTCCCTTAAAAGTGCCTTTCCTTTCCTCAACTACCCTGTGCCATACACCAATCTATGCTGAGGAAAAACTCTAGGAATCCATCCTGTTGTGATTCAAATCCAGGAAGAAATTCCCCATTGTTCAAAGTGTTTCCTATGGGGTTGAATGATTAACACCAGTTTCATAAAAAGAACAATATAACTTGAATTTAAAGTCAGTGGTTGCAAAAAGGGGAAATATAGCAAGCAAAAAAGTCTCATTACTAAAACAAAAGTGAGATAAAACACAGACCTCTTTTATAAGATCTTCACATATCTTTCTATGGTTGTTGTATTCAAGAGATAGGCAGAACAAACTCAAGGTGACCAGATTTCAGTTGCCATCTATTTTGTGCTTGTTCCATCCAAAACATATTCTTCAGTTGGTCCACACAGCCTCTATCTCTCATCAAAAGGAGAGCCAAAAGACTGACAGCCCTTTCTTTCCCCATAGAATATCTGAGGACACTGTCCTGGAATATCGCCAACAAAATAAATCTTCCTTCTTGAATGCAAATCAGACACTGATGAAAAATGCTGGGTAGAATAACTTAACACAAACTTAGAAAGAGCCCATTTTTAATATACCACTTGGCATACTTCTATCAAGGCAGGCTGAAACTGGCTAGAGAAACTGGTTCTACATTTGTTATTCCATCAGGATAGGCGCTTCTATTTCTTAACCTGTGAGCAGAGTGCAAATTAAGCATTTCTCTACCCAATTAATAGATTTTACAGGAGTTACTGCATGCATCAATTTCAAGTTAAATCCTGGACATCTCTAGTCAATGGATCTCAGTTAGTAACATAGCTCAGAAGGACCTCTGCCTGTGTCCTTGGAGATCCAATATCAGCAGGGCTTGATGGACTATTTCAATATAAGACAGGGTCAACCCAGATGTTGTACAGGAGATGCAATAAAGGTCTCCTGATACTTTACAACTCAAAATCAGGATCAGAGTTGCAGCAGAGGAATGACAAAAGAGGCTATTAAACCTTTCCTCTCCTGCCATTTGTAGTAGTAGAAGAAGAAGAGATTGGATTTATACCCCACCCTTCACTACCCAAAGGAGTCTCAGAGCAGTTTACAAACTCCTTTCCCTTCCCCTCCCCACAACAGACACAGGTGGGGCTGAGAGAGCTCTGACAGAAACTGCTCTTTTTCAAGAACAGCTGTGCCAGAACTATGGCTTGCCCAAGGTCATCCAGCAGAAGAAAGTGGAGGAGTGGGGAATCAACCCCAGTTCTCCTAGATTAGAGTCTGCACATCTAACCACTACATCAAAGTTATTTTTCTACATGTAGAAGAAAAGATGAGAGGAGGGGACAATTTGGGGCAAAACTTCTACTCCCAGCTTCACTTAATTTCAGTATATCTCCAGAGTCACATGTTATGGCAATCTCACCCTCTTCCCTCTCTCACACCCAGGATTTTCCCTCCATTTTTTTCTTCCTTTCTGGCTGAGCAACCCCTTTAATCTGTTTTCTTCTTATCTGAAAGTTTATGGCTGCCCCACCCCGTCACATTATTATGTTTTGATGCTGGCTCAGTACAGGGACTTGAGGAAAGAGACAAGATCACCTCCTTAACTTATACTTCTGAAAATGGCACACAAGAGACTTTTGAAAATTGAAAAATATACAAACTATTTTATTCATTGTAGAGGGGAAAAGGTCAGTTAGAATCAGGAGTAAAATGGCTGAGGTGAATTAATAACTCTGAAGTAATTTAGTAGTTTCATAAACTCCAGTTAATATGTTTTCAGCAAGTGAGAGTTATAAGCTTTTCACAAAGTCTTAGAATCTTTGAGATAAGAGGCTTTAGTTTCATTGTCTGCTAAACATATCAGATAAATTCTTGAGTAACTTAAGATTCAAAAGGTAGGCATACTATTGTGTAGTGGGTTGGATGCATAATGAAACCACAGACACAGACGTAGTGATCAGCATGGTTCGCTATTACACAACAAGACGAAGTTACCTGGCCAGGTGGCCAACTATATACAAGCTTAAGGGAACACCCCCTGGTGCTATTGGCGGGTTTGAATTCCCGCCGCTGTTCCCATTGGTCCCGCTTAGCTGGAGCCAGGAGCCTCAGTCCCATTGTTCTCCGGGACTCAAGCTCAGGCTCTGTCGCTGACGCCTATTAGCAGTCAGCGGACACAACACATACATTACCAAGTGCTCAAACTCCTTCTCTGAACAAACCAGGAATCACTCCACTCTTTAGAGCTATCTCCGTTTTCAACTGGGCAAGGAATTACTTCCCTAAACTAGAAGATCTATCCATTTTTCTGGCCCAAATAGGGGTCTCCAGCAATCTTCCCACTCCTCCTTGCTGCCTTCCCAGTCCTCAGGGTTAGACTGAATTCTCTTCAGCAGTCAGTTCCCAACTCTTTCTTCTCAACTGATGCTATCCAATTAAATCCCTTTGAGCACCTGTCACTCAAAAGTTCTCTAACTCTGAGGCATTAACCCTTCACAGTCCATCACATGTTAAAGCTCATAAGTGCTATATAAAGCACTGTCTGTCACACATCTCCAGAGTGTCTTCTACTCTTCTCCAGAGTATCTTCTACATGGGTTTAGTATATTCTTTTCAACTGCCAGTACAGCCCTCCGTTTCGACAACTGGTACCTAACACAAAATTTTACTGCCATTGGGCAGATTGACAGAAACTTCACAATATCTCAGCTCTCAGGAACATTAGATTAGTTTAGCCCTGCAGCAGGTAAAGCAGGGATTAGTTCACCAAGACAGGGTTTCTGCTATTTGGGTGAAATATGGACACAATTTGCAGGAGGTAACTTTACTGAATCATGCTACTTCTCTACGATTGGACATTGGGCTGTAACTGTGACAAGATTAATGCAGAGCATCCATCATTCCCATTAATGGATGGCAATTCTGGGCAGATATATTGTGCAGTCTGGCTTTAATTACTTTTTAAGGAGGCCACTGTATGTTTCATTGCAGCAGACGGTGAATTACAGAATGGAGATTAGGGTGCTGTGCCAACTGATTATAGTAGCCAAGGGGACCCTTTGTGTTCCTTGTTGTGACAAAAAGCAACACTGATGTACAGCCAACAAATAATTAAGTAAGATTATTTAAAATAGTTTCTACTAGCAGAACTCTCCCCTCTTTCTTAATTTGCTGAGAGCTTGAAATAGCCTGTTTTAAGACATAATAATTACCGTTGCTTAATGTTGCCCAGATCCTACCATATCCCCAGTAAACAAACCTTCAGGAAAACAGTGCATCAGATACTCAGTGACAATAATCTACCCAGAAAGACCTTACAGAATCTAATCAAGGAGCGACTATACTAATGAACCTTATAGTCTCAGGATAGGACTGCCAGTCTCTGTTGAGTCCCTAATCCATTCTACTGCAAACCCAAAACTGGCAAATTTTCCAACAAATTTATCTGGAGCAGAGCTTTGTAATTGCAATCCTCTTCTTACTTAGACCATACCTAAAGAAGAAGAATCATGGAGGATGGAACCGATGGTTTATGGAACAAAGGGTCTGTAATTTATGTGGATTTTCCCCAGAGCTGCAACATCTTCCTTTTCTGCATTCTAGGATGTTCCCAAAGGCTCCATGATACATGATACATCTTTTCAGTGGTGGGGAAGACAGAGGAAGACACACGGACATGGGAAAGATGTCCTGTGAGAAGAGCTGTCTAGTCATGACTCATTGGATCCAACCATTGCTTTTATATACTGGATGATCCAAGCATCAGAGCAGCACATTGTTGCATATACTTTCATGTGCTATGAGTGACATAAGATGCTGATTTTCCTTAAAATCTAATTGATTGGTGTCTATGCTTAACATTCTTGGAGCAGAGGTTCCAATGCTATTGGACTGAGCTCCAGGACAATGACTGGGACCCCCCACCAGCAGCCAGGTAAGACCTGGCAGCCCTACTTGAACAACTCATATCCATTCACTACTACATTCCAGTCAAGGGAAACATCCCACCGATCATCTATAATGCCTACTAATTCATAGCCCTCTTTCTGCATTAGAAGCTCAAGCTTTTCCTTCTTATTGCCCAAGCTTTGGGCATTGGTTCACAAGCACCTGAAACAATGCACCTTTGGCTGCATTTGACCTGGCCTTCCCAGGTGGGCCTCTGCCGTTTGCTCTCCTTCAGTGAAATCCCTATGTTGGCTATCTCCTTTCCCTTGTAGTGTCATTTTAAAGCCCTCCTGAAGAGTCTTCCCAGGTTCCTGCCAAACACATTCTTCCTCAACCCTGATAAGTGAAGTCCATTGCATCTTAGTAGACCATCTTCCAGAAAACCCAGCCTCTGGTCCCAGAATCCAAATCACCCCTGTTGCCACCACAAATGTAGCCTGTGGTTGTCAAGGAATCCAAGGCTGAACCCCACACAAGTAACCAGATGGTTGTTTTATTTTTTAAAAAAAATTATAAAGTTTATTTCCATTTCTACTGATATGAAATTTTATTCTACAACCAACACATTTCTCTAAGATCAAGCAGGAAAAAACAAAAACTTGCTTAAACTATCTAACACTTTCAGAACATGCATTAGATGGCACTAACTTTGATTTTCAAAGTCAAAGGACAAGGCTCAGGCATTCTCTACATTACTAGCAATTGCAATTCAAGCAGATCATAGTTTCAGGCCTTTAGTCTGTCAAAATCACAGCTAGTCTCTTTCTTGCAGGGCCTTATTTATTTATTTATTTATTTATTTATTTATTTATTTATTTATTTATTATTTCGATTTCTATACCGCTCCATCCCGGAGGCTCTGAGCGGTTTACATAATAATTTATATTTCCTAGCTAGGGCCACACTTGATGGGGAGGTGAGTGCCTACCAGGCACCCTACCAGCTTGTTGTTTTTCCTGCGGCTCTTCTGCTACGGTGTCTCAGCGTGGACCAGCTTCTGCGTGATGTTTTTTCGGTGCAATCCTGGCTCGGCGTGGCTCCGCAGCAGCTCCTACTGGGCGTGATTCCACAGTCCGCAACTCTGTGACGACTGCTGCACTAGCCTTCATCCTGATTGGCTCCGGCTGTGCTGCGTCGCCATGTTGCCTCGTCTCTGGCCAGTCCCACCTGGAATGCTTGCTTGGCTGATGTTGGTTCGCCGCGATGTTTTCAGCCAGAATGCCTTGCTGCCCGTCGCCACCGCCAGCATCGTCGCTCTTCCTCACTTCTCCTCACCGCCGGAAGGTGGGTGCCCCCCTGCACCTAGGCAGGTACCCATTTATCTACTTGCTAGGTTTTCGAACCGCTGAGTGGTCGGGAGTTAGGACAAGGGCCAGGAGCTCACCCTGGCCATGGTGGGACTCGAATAGGCTTTATGGCTTGTTCACTGATGAATTACTGCAGGCATTTTTACTGCCTGCGCCACTGCTCCCTTTAGCCTTAGCTCAATTATAATTTTTTGGGGTCCAGAAACATCAGGTGGGGATGACATCCAATCAGAACACATTTGCAGGAGAAGCCCTAGAAGATTACCTAATTGCTCCTGGCTCTTCCCCTCCCATCACATGAACTGCAGGTTCTCGTAAGAAGCTAATCTCTGGCCTTGAAGATGATAAGAGCTATGTGGGTTGCCAGACCAATTAGTAATACCTCCAAGATGGACCAGGCCCATTACTATTCACATTAACCCTTGAGGGGAGGCCAGGGGTGCTTTGCCTCAAAGTGGTTCACCTCCATTACATTCTGTTCCTGTCACATTCCTCTTTCTCTGATGGGAAGGATCAAAGAGAATACCACCTGTGCCCCCATTCTCTTCAGTTTCCTCTTGAGAACTTCACAGTCAGTCTTAATGCTTGTGATGATGTTCATGGCTATGTCATTCATTTCCATGTGGAGCATCATGAATGGGTAACGATCTGTAGGTCTGATCAGTTTTATCTGCTGGTCTGCAATATCTCTAATCTTAGCTTCTGGCAAGTAAAGCAACTTTTGGGCTAAGTGCTCATGCCTGAACACATTATTTATATATTTATTTACTTACTTGCTTACTTTCCATTTATATGCCACCTTGCCGGTATGAACTGGCACATGATATTCCATACCCCTCAGCAGAGTGTCTCCAATGACTAACACTTTCCTTTTCCTTCCAATGTCATTTCTTCATATCCCCATTCCCTCCTCACTCTGTCTTTCTTGTCCATGTAGTTCTTCCTCTGCCAGTGTTTCCATCTCAGTCATCACCACAAGGACCTGGAATCAATTTGTGCGTTTCAGGGGCCCTGAGTGTAGTCTTGCTTGATGTCTTTGGGTTCATGCTGTAGCATTCAGAGGAAGTTCAATAGGGTATTCAATCACTCTGTTGTCCCTTTGACTGGTCTCTGCATTCCTCTACAGTACCTCATGGCTTCTGTTAATGAAACCTTTTCTTGATCTCGTGAAGGGTAGCAATTCTTTCCTCCGTGCTCCAAATCTTCTCTTCTAAGAGCCCTGTCAGTAGGGATGGACACAAACAGGCTCATGAGGTAAAATTTGTGGTGAATATTGGCCAGTTTGTGGTTTGTGAAGTGAAGTTCATGGCAGATCAACAAGCACAAACTTTCCATTAACTTTCAAGCTGCCCATGGCAGTCATTTTGATAGGTGCAGCTTCAGGAGGTTCAGGAGTATATAGAATAAATCCCCTGCAAGCTAGAGAAACCAAACTCACATGGGATCTCTGGCAGACTGTCCTCTACCTGCCTTCCAAGTTTGGTGAGGACTGGATTTACAGGGTCCAAGTTACAGCTTCCCACAGAAGGTGCCCCCAGGAAAGTGCTTTCTGGGAAAATGTCATTTCTAGCATGTCAGCGGGCCAATCTAGTGGGTCACAAACCTCATCAGTTTGTTTGGCCCCTAAAAGTTCATGATGGTTTGTGGTTCATGAACCAGGCATGCCATGAACTCTGAACTGAACTGCATTTTCCTGGTTCGTGCCCATCCCTACCTATCAGTTTACACTTTTGATGAGTGAAGTCCATCTTGTCCTCAGGGTGGAAAACATACATGGCACATTCCCTGCAGGTGACTGGAAATGGGCCTTGAGCATTTGTTGTCACCTTCTAGGTGGATTTCTTTACTCCAGAATTTCCTTTGTGTGATTTAAGTAACCTAGAAGTTAGAGGTCTGACCTAATGTCTATGAAACCAAAAGCAGCAACAATGTAAAAACTTCTTAGTTTCTTACAGCATCCCCAGGCCAAGAGTCCTTTGGCTCTCGCCAAAAGCTCACACCTCTGATGAGGAGGTGCATCAGAGTTCAAAAGCTCAAAGCCCCTGCCTCTTAGGACAGCCAGTTTGGTGTAGTGGTTAAGTGTGCAGACTCTAATCTGGGAGAACCGGGTTTGATTCCCCACTCCTCCACTTGCACCTGGCTGGATGACCTTGGGCAAGCCATAGTTCTGATAAGATCTATTCTTGAAAAAGAGCAGTTTCTGTCAAGAGCTCTCTCAGCCCTACCTACCTCACAGGGTGTCTGTTGTGGGGAGGGGAAGGGAAAGGAGTTTATAAGCTGCTCTGAGACACCTTTGGGTAGTGAAGGGTGGGGTATAAATCCACTCTCCTCCTCTTCTTCTTCTTCTTCTTCTTCTTCTTCTTCTTCTTCTTCTTCTTCTTCTTCTTCTTCTTCTTCTTCCTCTTCCTCTTCTTCTTCTTCTAGTAGCAAGAGCAGATGGTGGGGCTAGCAATCAACCCCAGGCAAACAGACCCTCCTCAGTCAGCAATAAACCAGACAAAACACCAAACAGAACCAAACATGAACCACTCTCCGGCAGACTACAATCACCCACCCACCCTCAAACACTGTCCTCTCATACAGCAACCTCAGTTAATCCTCCCCAGCAGTTGAGGAAAGGTAGCGGGGGAAACCACTCACCTTGCCAGCAGCTCTCTCCAATGTTCTTTCTCTCAGCCCAGCTGACTCAGTTCTATAGAACTCTAATTTTTCTCTCTGTATGGTGTTATTGCAATCCTATAGAACTGTTGATATGCAAAACTTTTTTAATGATCTCAATAGATCAGGTGACCTGTATAAGTCAACTATCCACCAAGATTCAGCTCAAACATTAGAAACATACACAACAGAGACCAGTGTGTGTGGGGTGGAATGCACATTTTTGATGAGGGCAGTCATCATGTCTGAAATCTTCTTATCACAGAGATGTCTCACATTGTATGGCATTTTTTTTATTTCTGGATATTTCTGGATTTCCAAAAATGATAATGCCTGCAGAAAGCACTACCATGTGGGACTTCTTTTCAAAGACCTCCATTGAATAGATGGGATGTTTGCATCAGCTCCGAGTCCCCACAAAGAAGCAGTTTGGTGGGAGAGCTGCAACTCTACAACATTCAGTATTCTATCCTTAATTTGGGCAGGCCCCAATGTCAAAAAGAGCAAACCAACCACTTTAAAACCTCTTGTACAGAAAAGATTTCTTTCAGCAGGTTATGTTCTACCTTAACTACTGGGCACTGCAAATTAACACTGTCGAACGGAACAGAGAGGTTTACATACACTACCTAACTGCACCAGAGAGCTGACCAGCATAGCTACCATCTGCAGCCACTCTAAAATCCAGTTACAAATGAGGGTGATAGCTCTAAAGTGGTCATTAAAATTCCTTTTTAGTCTTCATCATTAAGCTGGCCCTTAGAGAGGCAGACTTCATACCTGGACAAAAATGATGTGTTAATGGAGATGCACCCTGTATAATTGCTGTCATCCATCACCTCCCTCCCCCCTATGCCTCTGATGTTGACAAAGTACAGCTAAATATTTAAATAAACCATTTATCTTCAGAAGCTGAAGGATTAAATGCGGCCAAAATTCTCAATGTAGTCAGCAAATGATACAAATCCATGGATTAAACAGGATTTTCAGGAAAGCTCTGAATCTGCTTCTGCATTATTTAAAATAAAATACTTTTATTCCCAAGATTCTTGCTAAGATGAATAATGGAGACAGAGACAGAAACAAACACAATTCTTTTATTTATTGGAAGCAACTATTTCCCTTTTCTCATTATAGTTGATTTCTCTGGAACCTCACTTGAAGGAAAGTGTGTAAGAATCTGATTTCTGTTGTAAATTCTCTCCCCCAATCAATAGTTTTCAAATCAAGATGAAGAACACAGTTATTCATGTTTTATTTCAGTGGTAAATTTATAGGGTTGAATTCAGGCTAAATTTCCACTAACAGAATGAACTCCCATTAGTGAAACAGAATTTGCTGCCTCCCCCCTCTTACTACATCCCATTGATCTCCAAAAAATGCTGCTCCTTGGGGGACGGGGACTCTTGGGAATTGCATGAGTGGCAAACAGATGCAACAGAATTTAAGAACTGGTAGAAATTACACTTCCCATTAGTGGAAAACTGAGGTCTGGATCCCAAAGCAAGGATTCTTTGACATGCTTGGCTGGATTCAGATTTCCATAGATGGGGAAACTCAAGATAGACCTTGGTCCACTTTAGCCCTGCTTTGTTGACTTACAAAGGGAATAGTTACTTTTATCTATCATACTTTTTATTCTCACCCTTCCTCCATACATATCACATTTTGGTTTGATTTAAAGAATTTTGCATGCTTTAAAAACATCATATATGAAGAAACTCTCTAACCATGATAGTTTGGTTTTGAGAAACAGCATCAGATTAAATTCCCACTGTGGACAGAAAGACTGGGGAAATCAACTTTTTAACCTACTATGCAGACTTTGTTTTTTAAAGGTTGTTAAAGTGCATTAACAACTCTCTAGCAAGTGGTATTGACTACTCACTCTGAGAGGCTGCCAAGTGTGTTCATTTTGTCAGCCATGAATGGTAAATGGCACTAAATTAAAAAGTGTCACTAATGTGAAAGGGGTGCTGCTAATTACTTTTTTGGTGAAATCAATCGAGGAGGCAAGAGCTGCAACAGCTGAAACCAAGATGAACCTTTCCCCGTGTGCTAAGTACTTTAAAAAAAAATACTATATTCCAGTTGCAGCTGCAGCAATCTGAACTCTTTGATCATTAAACAGTATGTTGATCTTTGCCATTCAATTCTACATCTACTGCTGGTCTTCTCATAAGCTTCAATGCAGCATGCAGACACATTGTAAAAGGTGGAAGCAACAGGAAAAAGTTTCATGAGCATGGATTTCTAATGAATATCAATTTAAGAACATTTAGTTAGTGGAACATGTTGCCAAACCACAGTAATGGGAACTGGACACACTGATCTTTCCCTGAAGAATTTGCTTCCAATACTTATATACCAGTTTAAAGTATATTTCCTTGAAAATGTTTTCTTTTGACAATGACTGACAGGATCATGTCGGGTTGTAAAAAGACTTCATTTCAATTATATATGACTAGACTTTGTGTCTCAGTAAAATATTAATTCTAAATAAATTCTTCCCAATACAAAACATGGCAACCAGCCTATAACAATGAAGAAACTTGTGGACAAGTTTACATCAGGACCACACAGCGTAGCATTCAGACAAGAATAAAAGAACATGAAAGACACTGCAGACTTGGCCAACCTGAAAAATCAGCAGTGGCTGAACATAGCCTAACCCAAACAGGATACAGCATTTTGTTCCAAGACACTGAAAGACTGGACAACACTTCCAATTACCATGTCAGATTACACAGGGAAGCCATTGAAATTCATAAACATAAACACAATTTCAACAGAAAAGAAAAAAGTTTAAGAATAAATAGGGCATGGTTTTCTGTCCTGAAAAACACAACACGTTCTACAGCTGACAATAGTACCACAGATAACATTAGAGTTTCAATAGCCATTCCACACACAAAAGAACCTCCTCAAGAAACAGGAAACCTCCTCAGAAAACAATCCATAGACAAAAGAACCTCCTCAGGAAAGCTCCTCCATTAGCATGTTCATAGCCTGGAGAACTACTACAAGATAATGACTCAGCCCTACCCCACCTTCCAGGGTAGATATAAATTACCTGCCTACCATTTTTCTGCTCACCTTGACACAGAGAGTACTACATCTTTCTGTGTTATACTTCTGAGGATGCCAATCACAGCTACTGGCGAAACGTCAGGTCCTACAATGCCAAGACCACAGCCACACAACCCGGAAAATCTACAGCAACTAATGAAGAATCTGTCCATAGAACTTTCTCCTATGTAAAATTATGAAATGTTGAGATTGTCACATATGACTCTTGGGTTGGATCCTACTAGATTTTCCCTCAGTGACAGTTGGCAGAGGTGCTTCTTTTGACCATAAAAAAACTGGGATAATGTGGACAAAAGCCACATGGGATGGAGGAGGCTGGAGTGAGAAGGGGAACTGGGCAAGATCAAACAGAAAAACTGAGAGGATAGAATCAATTGATAATCCCAGACAAATCTGCAGAATATCCATAAATTCAGAGACAACACTGGTGACTATTGACATTAACTAGTACATATATGAAAAGTAATGAAATACATTTATATTGAAGCATTTGGACAATGCATCTGGGATGACTAACATTCACAAATTAATGCCAATATATAATTAAGAAAAGCACTACTGCAACGCTCTCTACATGGGGCTGCCTTTGTCGCAGATCCGGAGGCTGCAGCTGGTGCAGAACGCAGCAGCCAGGCTGTTGATGGGGCTCACGAGGCAGGACCACATCCAGCCAGTGCTTAAGGTGCTGCACTGGCTGCCAATAGCATACCGGATCCGCTTCAAAGTGCTGGTTCTCACCTTTAAAGCCCTATATGGCTAGGGTCCAGCTTACCTTAGGGACCGCCTTTCCACATATGTTCCCCCAAGAGCACTATGGTCTGGGGGACAACATCTGCTGGTTATTCCAGCCCCCAAGGTGGTCAAATATGCTGATACCAGGGCCAGGGCTTTCTCGGTGGTGGCCCCTACCTGGTGGAATGAGCTCCCAGAGGAGATCAGGCCCCTGCGGGACCTTATGCAGTTCCGCAGGGCCTGCAAGATGGAGCTCTTCCACCAGGCTTTCGAGCAGGGGCTGCCACAAATGATTGGACCATCACCGTGGTGATATCATGAGGCGTACTGGCCCTGGTATGAGATTACAACTTTGGTGGGACATCATTGGAGCAGGGGCAAACATGCCGCCAGAGTGTTCAGTGTTGAGTGACAGATTTTAACTGTGATTATATGTTCTGTTTTCCACTATTCTAAATGTTTTATTGGTAGTTGATTATTTATGCTTTTATGAATTTTATATGTCATTTGCCTCCATGTTTTATTGGCAATGTATGGCTTTTTGCCTCTTGTTCGCCACCCTGAGCCTATGTGGAAGGGCGGGATATAAATCCAATAAATAAAATAAACTATATTTTGCACATTTGCTGTAATTTTTGACCCACTAACTTTTGACCCACCAGGCCTAATGTATACTTCTTAGAATGTATACTTCTTAGAAGCTTAGTATACTTCTAATCTCAGTTTCCTGACCAGAAATGCCATAAAACAAACATTGTCAAACATCAATCAAGATACAATTAGTGAAGGGCAAAGTCCCATCAACACAATTTGGAAATGAGTTTGTGGAAAGCAAACTACTTCCCAAAAATTTGAAAAGCGACTCATTAATTTCTAAGCCAGTTTATTTTTAAAAAAACCCATTGTACTCCCTATTAAGAAGCTCTGGATATATTAGGGTACAAATATGTCACTCAATCCCTTGTGAAGTTGAACTCTCACTAGGGGGAATTAGGACTGTGTGACAATGTTCACCAGTGAAATGCTGCTAATTACATTGCGCTGTACTGTTTTAATACATGGAAAATAACAACCAGGTTCAAGCTACTGACAAACAGTTGAACCGTCTGATGAAAATTCAGGTCCCTGATTGTGCCCAAAGAGCTGAATCCATTAAAAAAGTAATGCATTCAACATGTGAAGTAGTAAACTCAAACTCAACTCACCCCATGGGTAGATCCAGGAACCCATCAAATTTAGTGGATGTTTCCTTCTTTCACAAAACCAGTTAAAAAGGGACAATAACATGCTGATCACTTCTCAGACTAAAACTTCAGCTCTGTATTCAGCAACAAATAAAACTTGCTTCATTTGTCTACTGGTTGACTATCAACAACTCAGGTAAATTATGACAAGGAAAGTGGACCAAAACATGAAAAAGGCTTACACATTCCAAGGAATGCTGCCGAATTGTGGACTGGAGCAATAAGAGCATGATATGCAGAACTATTGAAACTATGCCTAGAGACTGTAAAATACTGGATGAGGGTAAACAAATTGAAACTTAATACAGATAAATTGGAAATACTGTAACCAGATGTTCTGCCTGTTATGGATGACATTACAATCCCCTTCAAGAGCATATTTACAGCTTGGAGGTACTCTTACATGCCACATTGCATTTGGACAATATGTCTCAGGTTGCCTTTCACCACTCAAGGCTAGTTTTCCTAGTGTGGTCATTCCTGGAGAGATTTTATTTTCTTCAGTACATAGAATCATAGAATCACAAAGTTGGAAGGGGCCACACAGGCCATCTAGTCCAACCCCCTGCTCAGTGCAGGATCAGCCTAGAGCATCCCTGACAAGTGATTGTCCAGCCGCTGCTTAAAGACTGCCAGTGAGGGGGAGCTCACCTTCTCCCTAGGCAGCTGATTCTACTGTGGAACAACTCTTACTGTAAAAAAGGTTTTCCTAATATCCAGGCAGTACCTTTCTGGCCTTAATTTAAACCCAATATTGCGAGTCCTATCTTCTGCTGTCAACAGAAACCGCTCCCTGCCCTCCTCTAAGTGACAGCCCTTCAAATCATTAAAGAGAGTTATCATGTCCAATGCTCCCTCTAAGCTGTGGAGTCGTGTGAGCAAAAATTCTACTTTGTGAGCTACTGGCATAAAAGTTGTGAGTGAGCAATTTGGCTACTGCATAAATTAGTTTGCTTTGGAGCCAACCTTCCCGAGCTAAGACAAAAATGTGTGAGCCGGAGGCTAAAAAACTGTGAGCTAGCTCACACTAATTCAGTATAGAGGGAACACTGATCATGCCCACCCTCAACCTCCTCTTCTCCAGACTAAACATTCCCAAGTCCCTCAGCCTGTCAGCCTGCAAGCCCCCGGTCATCCTCATCGCTCTCCTCTGCACCCGCTCCATTCTGTCCACATCCTTTTTGAAGTAAGGCCTCCAGAACTGCACACAATACTCCAGATATAGCCTGACCAATGCAGTGTACAGCAGGAGTATGACCAGTGTCCCCTCTAAGCTGAGTTAGTGTGAGCCAGTTCACAGTTTTTTAACCTCTGGCTCACACATTTTTGTCATAGCTCAGGAAGGATGGCTCAGACAGATACAGTGCCATAGAACCCACCCTCCAAACAAGCTGTTGCCAATTTCCAGGTGACAGCTGGAGAGCTCTTAAAGCTCTGGTGCTAATTCAAAGTGCTGGTGATGTGTTGCATTCTGGCAGGGGGTGCTGTGAGTGTAGAAAATGAATTATCAACAGAGTAGTGTTTTGGAAAATCTTTAGGAATTGTTTGATCCATTTACCATGGGGCACCCATCCAGAGTCTCTGGCATTTTCTCACTCTGTTGGCATCAAAACCAATTTAAGGCAAAATAGAGATATAGAGACTTTTCCATCCTCCTTTGCATCAATATGTCTTT
This sequence comes from Gekko gecko, assembly GCA_029375565.1. Classification (NCBI taxonomy): domain Eukaryota; kingdom Metazoa; phylum Chordata; class Lepidosauria; order Squamata; family Gekkonidae; genus Gekko; species Gekko gecko. Next base: position 146,552,500 of record JAPDNY010000006.1, read on the forward strand.
GTTGGCAACTGTAGGCCTGCCAGCACTCCTAGGGTGACTCCATGCCTCCTGACCCGTATTACTTCACTAGCCCTGGCTGTTTGCTCCTGTTCAGCAGGAGCCTCCCTATGGAAGCTGCCTGGGTAATTTTGGACCAGCCACAGACTTTCTGCCTAACCTACCTTGCAGGGTTGCTCTACAGATCACAAAGCAGAAGAGGAGAATGAATTAAGCTGCTTTTCTCCCCACTAATGAGAAAGACAGAACTTTGCCTAGGAAGAGGCTGCTGAGAGGGGAGGAGATAAAGTTGCCAACTCCAGGCTGGGAAATTCTTGGAGATTTGAGGGGTGGAGCCTGGAGAGGGTGAGGTTTGATGAGGGGTGGGACCTCAGACAAGTACAGTGCCATAGACTCCACCCTCCAAACCAGCCCTTTCCTCCTGAGGAACCATTGTTGCCAATCTCCAGGGGAGGGCTGGAGGTCACTTAGAAATACAACTGCTATCCAGGAGGGAGGGGGGAGGAGATGGAAAGCTGAAGTCAGAAGGGGAGATAATGGTAGGTTGATGGTTGGCTGGGAAGGAGATAAGGTTGCCAACTCCAGGCTGGGAAATTCCTAGAGATTTGAGGGGTGGAGCCCGGAGGGGGGTTGAGGAGGGGTTGGACCTGAGACAGGTGCAGCGCCATAGACACCACCCTCCAAACCACCCATTTCCTCCTGGGGAACCATTGTTGCCAATCTCCAGAGGAGGGCTGGAGATCACTCAGAATTACAACTGCTATTCAGATGGCAGAGATCAGTTCCCCTGAAGAAAATGGTGAGCTCTGTGTCATCATACCCTGCTGAGGTCACCACAGCAAATTGATGATGAGTGCCCAAGACCAGGGCCTCTTTCTGGAGCCTCTTTCTAGAGCTCATTGTATGTATTTCCACAACAGGCCTTATTCCTAGTTATACATATATTACAATGTGTTATGCTGACTTAATGACACAGATAACGTTGGAAACATACACATTACAGGGAAACACTGATGTGTGGGAATAGATTCTATTTGATTTGGTTTGGCCACGAATGGAACTGCATTTTTGCAGTTCATGCCCATCCCTACTCCCCCCTCTTCACCCCCAATCACTACCTGGGAGCCCACAGACCCTGGGATAGTGATTTGGGAGGGCAGAGAAGGCTACATGCCCCAACCTGGATGGCCCAGGCTCGCTGGATCTCATCAGGTCTTGGAAGCTAAACAGGGTTGGCACCAATGTTCCCTCTAAGATGTGTAGTCTCATGAGCAGAAATTTTACCGTGAGCCAAAAGTGGTGCTAGCTTTAAAACTGTGAGCAGGCCAACATTTTTTTAAAAAAGTTATTTCAGTGTACAAACATTGTTTCAAGAGGAAATTAGATAAACATATGGAGCAGAAGTCCATCAGTGGCTATTAGCCACAGGGTATAGATGGGAATTCTCAGTCTGGGGCAGGTGATGCACTCTATCCTTGGTGCTGGAGGGGGCAGCAGTGGGAGAGCTTCTAGTGTCCTGGCCCCACTGCTGGACCTCCTCATAGCACGTGGTATTTTTGGCCACTGTATGACAGAGTGTTGGACTAGATGGGCCATTGGCCTGATTCAACATTGGCTTCTCTTATGTTCTCTTATGTTCTTATGTTCTTAAACATACAAAACATATAGACATAACATACATACTATTATCATTTGTATTACAAGCCACATATTTATATTAAACTTATTTATATTTATATGGAACATACTATATGACTCTTTCAAACTATATCTTAGAAATGATTTATATATCATAGCCATGAACAGTATCATCAAGTTAGCTAAGTCATCCTAGCCTCATGCCTTAGCCTTATCTTCTCCCCTCCCTTCTAATAATAAAGCATACACACCCTCCGCCTGCCAACTCCAGAGTGATCAGTCATGGTATTTTATTTTAATTAAGAGCCAACACTGAGAAATGTTCCCTCTAAGCTATGGAGTCTCAAGAGCAAAAATTCTACTCTGTGAGCTACTGGCATTAAAGTTGTGAGCAAGCGATTTGGCTACTACCAGGGCCAGCCCCAGGTGTCTGGGCGCCCTAGACAGGACAGCCTGGGGCGCCCACCCCACCGGGGATGCCAACCTCCCGGTGGGGCCTGGAGAGGGCCCAGCCTTGTCCTGGGCGCCTCGCGCAGCGGCGAGGCGCCTGGGGAGAGCCGGGAACGGGGCGGCGCGGCTCTCCCGGACCCCTCGCAGCTGCCAGGCACCCAGAGAGATCTGGGGAAGCGGGGGGGGCTTTTCCTGGGAGGGGCCGGGCGCAGTTTGGCGCCCCTGCAGCCGGCGCGCCATGCCCCCAGGGAGGAGGGGAGAGCGACTTGCGCCCTTGGTGGGTGCTTTTCCGCGGTGGCGGCAGCAGGGGGATCCTGCTGGCCGCCGCCGGCCACTTCCTCCTCCTCCTCCTCCCCCCCCCAGGGAGGAGGGGGAGGGCGACTTGCGCCCTAGCTGGGCGCTTTTTTGTGGCGGGGCGCCCGGTTAGGGTGGCGGCGGGGGGCTTTTGGGGGGGAGCGGGGCGCCATTTGGCGCCCCTGAGGCCAGCGCGCCCTAGGCGAGCGCCTAGTTCGCCCAGTGGGCGATCCAGCCATGGCTACTACATAAAATAGTTTGCTCTGGAGTCATCCTTCCTGAGCTAAGACAAAAATGTGTGAGCTGGAGGATAAAAAAAATGTGAGCTAGTTCACACTAACTCAGCTTAGAGGGACACACTGCTGAGAATGCTATTTGAAAATCATTAGCCAACTCTGTTCAAATCGGGAAAATGCCCTCTTCACAGTGAGATTGCTGCATTATCGAGAAAGAGAGAACCTAAAAATGCATTCTGTGGCAAGGTACCAACAAGGCTCACAGGCAGCTAAATACCAGTGGCAAAAGAAATAGCATACAAGGAAAGCAAATAGGTCTGGGGAAGGAGATTTGAACTGAGAATCCTGGAATTTACAGAGCAATTCTGAACTGAAATTGTGCAGGAGCATTTATAGCAGATTGAAAAAACCACAGGAAAAATATAAGGTGCATTACTGCTTTTTCCTAAAGCTTGACTTGGAGGAGGGAGAAACTTGCCTATGGCCTGCGATCCTGCACGGATCCCAGCCTGGGTGCTCCAGCCAGGGCCGGTGCCAGGGTGAGAAGACCAAGCCGGTCTCTGAATGGGTTATTGAATTGTTTTCCTGGTCCCCTGTCACCAGGATCTGCACTCCTGTTTAAAGTAAAGCCAGGCCACCCGCCCAGGCTCCAGCGTGGTCAGGGAACAAAGCGGGTAGCCACCAGGACCCCATCTTCTTCTCTGTGCTCAACCGCCAGCGCCAGGAGCCACCGAGGGACTTCTTGCTACTGTGGCGGTGAGGGCACCTGGCCGAAGCCAGCCTCACACTGAAGGGACGCAGGAGGGCGGGGAGAGGAGAGGAAGCGAGTCAGGCAGTGGAGGGATGGGAGTCGCCCATGGGCAAGCAGTGGCGGTGGCACTTCACGGAGGAAGGATGATGAGAGCAGTGTGAGGGGGCTCTCTGTGCGGCGGCACATCTCTTCCTGCCCAGGCAAGAGTGGGAGAGGGAGGGATGGACGCACAGGCACCCCATGCTCTTCCCTGCTTCTCCTCATCACCTTTTGCTTGCCCGCCCACAGCGCTGTGAAGATGCACCTTGGTCCGGGCCTGCATGGCCATTGGGAAGGGAACCTCCTGCCCCTGTGCTGTGAAAAAAATTGCTGCGCTGATCGGGGAAAATTGGTGCACCAGCGCAGCCTGACACAGCTAAACAGGAACCGAGGTTGGCACTGGTTAGTATTTGGGAGGAGACCCCTAAGGAGTTCTAGGGTCACTAGGCAAAGGAAGGCAAGGCAAACCTCTTGTCTTGAAGCCCTACAGGGTCACCATTCGTCAGCTGTGACTCGATGGCCCTTTACACACACATAGAAGGCTACACTAGGTGACGTGATTTCTTTTAGGTGCCAGGCCAAAACATTTGTGTTCATCTAGTCTTTTAAGTGAAGCCCTGACTGGATTAGGTTTTTTAAGAGTAGATTTTAATCTATATTGTTTAATATTTTGTTTTAATTATTTTCATTTTGTAAGCTGTCTTGGGCAGGTTCCTGGAGAGGTGGCATGGAAATTTTCTAAATAAATAAATATAATCCCCATCATCTAGCACAGCTCTGTTCACACCAAATAGGATCTACCCCAAAAGTGATAAATTCCTCAGGCTTAATTTAAAATGAAGTCATGGTAATATTGTCAATAAATGCCACTGTTTGATAGGGCATGAATATAAGATTGTATGTGAGATGACAGAATAACTCATAACAGATAATTTAATACAAATAATATTAACGGTATACATAATACCATTTCTTTCTTTGTTTATAAAGCAAACAGCATGTGACTGGTGCTCCTGTAAACTATGGGGAATAGCAAAAGCAACAACAGTAATATATTATTCTAACAGTGACATATACAGACAACTGTGCTTCCCTTGTCTTGCTTCAAATTTGTGCTTGCTACACAGCTTAACCTGGGTTTCTGCCTGCTGCAGTTAGTAGTAAATCATACATATGTCAATAACTGTGTTTTACATTGTCTTCTAAAAATCTGTGGAGTCCTTTCTGAAACTGTCTGACCAATTACACCAAGTGGAGGCCCATCACTGAAAGGGTCTAGATCGACCTATCACCAATCTCACTTGCCTGCAGTATGGAATATTAAGCAAGACTTGTTCAGCTGAGTAAAGGTGATGCTGAGAGACATATCAGCACAGCAGTACCACAATGTTAAATCTTTTGAAATATGTTGAAGTCAATTGTGTTAGAAGGGTTTGACTCTGCTTAGGACTGCATTCCCTCATACTCTTTGTCCAATAGATAGTCCATTTAAAGGCAAGTTAGAAAGCAACCCATCTTTGTAAAAACATCAGCAAAATGCTTAACTTTCAGATATGAGAAGGAAGAATGAGTCTAGCTAAATTTCGATGTTCATCCTAGGGATATCAGCCTCCAGGTGGGGCCTGAGGATCCCCTGGAATTACAGCTCATCTGCAGACTACAGACATCAGTTCCCCTGGAGAAAATGGATGCTTTGGAGGGTGGACTCTGTGGCATTGTGACCCACTGGGGTCCCTGTCTTCCCCAGGCTCCACCCACAAATCTTCAGGAGTTTTCCCACCTGGATCTGACAACTCTACCACCCATCCCCTGCTGGTGGCCAGGGGGGACCTGGCAACCCTACTTCATCCATGTACCTGTTGGTTATCCAGAGTGTGTCAAATTTCTATTGCTTTCCATTGACAGGTTTTTCTCTGTAGCCACTCCAGCCCTGTGGAATGCTCTACCAGAGAAACTAGAAAGGCCCCATCACTTCTGCCATTTCACAAGGGCTGCAAAATTTTACAAGAGTCTTTTGATGGCCTCTTTTTGATGGCATTTATAAGATTTTCAATAGCTCATTTAATATTTTGATGTCTTAAACTTTTTGTGATTTATATGATTTTTAATTTGCTACCTTGGGTCCCAAATGCCGGGAAGAAAGGCAGACTTAAGAATGTTGTAAAAGAGACAAATGATCTAATCTAAACATGTTCTACTACAAATAAGGTAAAACAAGCAGGGGACTGACAAGGACCCGAAGAGGGCATCTCATTTCCCCTTAAGGATGCCAGGCTGAAGTGATGTAGGGTAGTTCTAGGAATTGTCAGAAACTCTCTGGTTTTACCCTTGAGATTCTGGCAATTCCTAGAGCCACCCTACATCACTTCTGGGTTTTCCCTGGAAGTGATGTAGTGATATTGATGATGTTGCTGGGTTGGTTTTGTGTGTGTGCATTTTTCTTCTGTCACCTGGCAGCCCTATGTCCCCTTGTATCCCCTTTCCTCTTTCCCTTCCCTGGCAGCCCTCATAATCTCTCCCCTTTTTCCGCTTCCTTCTTTTCTTTCTACCAATGAGCCAATCTGCTCCTGTTTTCGGCTTTCCCTTCTTACTTCCTCCTGGCAGCCTCTCCTGGCTGAGCTTCATCATGGCTGTCAGTGCCCACTTGCATGGTGACTATGGTTTCAGGCCTCCAGATGGGGCCTGGAGATCTTGTGGAATTAAAAATGATTTCCAGACTATACAGATCAGTTCTTCTGAAGAAAATGACTGCTTTGGAAGGTGGACTGTATGGTATGATGTCCCTCCCTAGCTCTATCCCCAAATCTCCAGGAATTTCCCAACCAGGAGATGGCAGTGCTAATGGTGACTGCTGCCAGGGATGTCAAGGATGCCAGGCCAGGGATTTCAAGCCTCCAAGCTCATTGTGTAGGGAAAGAAGTGCAGCCGGTGTTGCGCTGGCATACTTACTTAGCTTCTAATAACACATGCAAGTAACATGGCAAACACTCTAGCATTTTGCCAAAAATCTATGGTAAAACCATATTATTTTTGTAAATGCTAGAGTATCTAAAGATGGTGTGACACCGGAGCTCCAGTTGCCACCCCTCCATTCCTCCTGGGGGTTGCTGGCTGTGGCCTAGCAAGCCCAGCTGCCATCTCTGTGCCCAGTTGCACAGTACTTGCCAGCACCAGGCAAGGCCCAGTTGTGCAGTCACCACTGCCAATGCCATCACCAGGCCCAGTTGTATGGTGGCCATTGCTATCACTGGGCTAAGCCCAGTTGTGCAGTGACTGCATCCTCACTGGGATGAGTGATATGTGTAGAGAGCATTTGGTGGTCATTGCCAGCTGCATCCCCAGCAAGTCATCATCCATCAAGGGATCTGACAGGGGAAGGAGCAGGCCCTTTTCAGGGCTATTTTGGCTTTTGTCCACCCTGGTCTCCCTCCATAGGTAGCTTGGCAGAAACCACAGCTTGGAAGACTCAGAAATATTGTTGTAGCTGCCTACAACATGGCTCCAAAATGGCAACTGAGAGAGCTCATGGGCATTCTTTTCTGAAAGATGCAGGCATTGTTTCTATTATTTGGTGAGTTTCAGCTCCGAAATATATTTTTTTAAGATTTCAGATTTTTCTGCATACTTGGAGCTTTGGGTTGCCAACTCCATGTTGGGAAGTTCCTGGAGATTTGGGAGTAGAGCTGGGGATGTCATGGGCTGGGGAGATGTGAGACCTTCCCAGGATACAATGCCATAGAGTCCATCCTCCAGTAAACCATTTTATCCAGGGGAACTGATCTCTGTGGCCTGGAGATCATGTGTAATTATGAGAGATCTCCAGGCCCCACCTGGAGGTTGGCAGCTCTATTGGTACCTCAAGTTCATAGAGAAATTTTCTCTGTTTGCCCCTAGCTCCATTTTGTGGATCTATTTGTCAACACCTTATGGCCTGGTTCAGAATTAGATATATGATTCTGTAGCCAATGTTAGTTCAGTCCTCTTCTATTTATGTACTTTATGTTATACACAGCTTTTAGTCACATAACACTGAAGATTAGCAATGGCCATCTGAGGATTTCTGCAATCTTTCAGTCCAGACACACACCACTAAAATCTGCCTACAAAATCTTTCTTATTTACTGTTTCCAAATCCTATTTTATTGAGCGCACCCCATATTTTCTGGTACCTGTCCCTGGTAAATTACTGTTTGGTCTTTGGGGAATATCTTAGAGTTGCTTTTAAAAAGACCCAACATCATTAGTGTGAGTTGCTATAGTTGTCATTCTTCAGGGCTAGTTCCCTATCCAGAGCTTCTAAAGAATGAATCTTTAAATGGGGAATGGATGGCTGCATCTCATCTCCACCATATAAGTACACACACATCATTATTAAGGCACCATAGGGCACATAGCCTGGCATTTTAGACACTGCAGGTGTTAAGATATGTTTGCAACTTTAGACAACAGACTATAGGGCACCTATTAAGAATGTCTTTAACAAAAATAAATGAATAGCTCTTGGCCGTCTTAGAATAAATGAATACAATTTACAGCAAATGGAGAAGCAAATTGTCCTTATTCATTAGCATATGGATTAGAGTATTGAACAGTGATTCTTAGCATGAGAAGTGGGGTGTTGCAGTGTCCCTATTTTCATCTGTGAAATGTTGAAGCCTATAAAATCTAGGCTATTAATTAGCAGAGACTCTTTGATCTTTCATCTGTGGCTTACATAGAACCAATTTCTATTCAATTACATAATATGAATTAAGGAAAAGTTGCTCTGCACTATAATCTCTTTGTTCTTCAGATCTAATTGTCTGACAGTCTAATCTAATCACTGATACCTCATCTCACCACCACAATATCTATGTGCAATTCATTCCTATGAAAAAATTCAAGCTTTCTTATCTTGAAGAACAAAGTTTGAGCCTGCTGCATCAGCTGTTAACAGTGCAATCCTAAAAAGAGCTACGCTCTGCTAAACCTATTGACTTCAGTGGGTTTAGAAGGGTACAGTCCTGTTCAGGATTGCACTGTAACTATCTAGGACTTGCTGAACAGCAGCAATTTAATTCAGTTACAGTTTCAGTACGGGGTGAGGAGGATTGGGGGGGGCATCCTTAGCAGGCCCCTTTAAATTGCAAGAATAAAAATCAGCCATTCTCTCATTCTGCCTCCAAACGGTTTGGGTATCATGTGCAAAGTGAGGTCTTCTGGGGAAGTTGGCCTTTTGTCCACCTTAGTATTTCCCAAGACAGAGAGCAAAGGGGGATGGACTCTCAGACAGCGATATCTAAAATATACATTACATGCAGGGGTCTTTTCGGGGGGGGGAGCCCACCGGAGCACAGCTCCGGGAGCTCAGAAGCCAAGCCCCGCCCCCAGCCGGCGTCCCGGAGAGTCTTTCAGGCAGCCGAATGTCAATTTCAGCTCCATTATATCCTATGGGCCATTGAAGTCAATGGTGAAAACATAGGGTATATTCTAGGGGCTGGAGGGAGGGGGTTTGAGGGAGAGGCTCGAAACTCACAGGATAGCTGATGGAGACTCTCCCCAAGATACCCACCAAGTTTCAAGAACATTGGACCAGGGGGTCCAATTCTATGGCCCCTAAACAGGTTGCCCCTATTCCCTCCATTGTTCTCTATAGTGGGGAAAAAATAACTTATTTTCCCACCATAGAGAACAATGGAGGAAATGGGGCAACCTGTTTGGGGGCCCATAGAATTGGACCCCCTGGTCCAATGTTCTTGAAATTTGGTGGGTATCTTGGGGAGAGGCTCCATCAGCTATCTTGTGATCTTGGAGCCTCTCCCTCAAACCCCCTCCCCTCCAGCCCCCAGAATATACCCTATGTTTTCACCATTGACTTCAATGGCCCATAGGGTATAATGGGGCTGAATTGCCACTGAATTTCTTTCATTCCCTCCTTTCCTTCTTTCTTTTTCCTCTTTCCCTCATTCTTCTCTTCTTTCTTTCTTTCTTTCTTTCTTTCTTTCTTTCTTTCTTTCTTTCTTTCTTTCTTTCTTTCTTTCTTTCTTTCCCACCTTCTTCTCTTCTCTTTTTTCCTCCTTTCCCTGTTTCCCTCCCTCTTCCCTCTCTTTCTTTCTCTCTTTCCTTCCTTCTTTCCTTCTCTCTACTCTCTCTCTTTCCTTCCCTCTTTCCTCCTTCTGTGGCCCAACTCTAGTGAGAAGGAGTTTAAACTTTAAACCCCTTCTCTCTTAGCTCCCCCACCCAGACCAGCTGGGGAAGGGAAGGGGAGGCTTTTGAAGATGCTTCCCCCCCCTTTTGCTTCCCCTTCTGACATCACTTCCAGTGATGTCAGGGGGTGTGGCATATGCTAATAGCCTAATAGCTCATTAGCATACCATATGCTAATGAGCTCCTGCAGCTGTTCTTCTACAAAAAGACCCCTGATTACATGTATAATACTGGTCATTTATAACTTATTTATGAGAATGTGTATTCAAATTACATCTTATACAACACACTATAATGGTGTCATAATTTAGTTATGTTTTATTTATTTATTTATTTATTTTAAAATGTGTATCCCTCATTTTCTCCCACAAGGGCACTCAAGGAGGTTCAGAAAAGTCCAGCAACATCTGACTGTGTGAAACTTGTTCATATTTTATTCTTTTGTATCAAAAAGTTTCACACACTCAAAAAAAATCTGTATTCTAATAGCCGTCAGCTAAATCTGAGGATTATTTATTTATTTATTTTATTTGGCTTCTATCCCACCCTCCCCACCGCAGCAGCTAAATCCAGTGAATGGAGCTGTGAACAGGCAAGACAGATTTTTCTACACACCTGAAAAATGCCCTAGGTTTGCAGAAAAACTCAGCCAGACTTTTCCCAGAGAGACGCTGCCAGAGGAAAGGAAAGATGGACAACTGAAGATAAAGGTAGGTTGGCAGGTGGATGGAAGGAGAGAAAGAGGCTGTGGGGGCTGCCAGGGAAGTGGGGGGGGGGAGAGAAATGAGATGTCCCACCACAAGTCTTTTCAGGTTCCCTGGCTAGCATGAACTCACAGGCACAAATATTAAGTATGGCCTTAGAAGCAAGCTAAGTGAAATAATTAGATGGCAGCTGTTTGGCTTCACCAGTGACATCAACAACTGGCAAATGATTTAGGTCTAGAAGAAGGCTTTTAGTATTGGCTGGAGGTAGACTGGGATGTGTGGAATGCTCAGAGCCTTGTATTTACCATTTTGGGGGGTGGCAAGACCCCTCACTCAGCGAGCTTGGAGCTTTTGGCTGGGGTGTCATCAATATGCTGATGACATCCAGCTGTATCTGTTTTATGGACAGCCACCCAGATACCGCCCCAGATAATTTAGCCATGAGTTTGGAGGCCATGGTTCGGTGGTTGAAGCAGAGTAGGTTGAAACTGAATCTATTAAAGACAGAGGTTCTGTGGCTGAGAAGGGGAACTTCAGAGTTGGGATATAGGTTGCCTACTGTAACTTGCTTTATGCTGGCCTGCTCTTGAAACTGACCCAGAGGCTCCAACTAATCCAGAACACAGTGGCACAAGTCCTGACAGGAACAGCATAGATGGCACATATACATCCAGTCAGGGCTATTTTGGGGCAGGAACGCACAGGAACGGAGTTCCGGCTGGCTTCAGAGTTGACCATGCCCACTACAGCCAAAACCTCTGAGTGCATGGCTACAGAGGGAAGGCCTGGAGAGCGACCCCCTCCCAGTGACTCTGAGGTGGGTGGGCCATTTAAATGCCTCCCCGTGCCTTCCCCAGCCTGTCCAAGGGCTGGCTTGCCTGGGCTCCCCACAGCTGCAGGGTGCCCGGGCAAGCCAAGGGAAGGCAGTTTAAACTGCCTTCCCTACCCTCCAAGGGCCGGCTTGCCCAGGCTCCCCAAAGCTGTGGGGCACCCAGGCATGCTAAGGGAAGGCAGTTTAAACTGCTTTCCCTCCCCTTCAAGGGGGCTTGCCCGGGCTCCCCACAGCAGTGGGGCACCCTGGCAAGCCAAGGGAAGGTGTGGGGTGTGGCCTAATATGCTAATAGGCTGTGCTGTCAGGGGTGTGGCCTGGTATGCTAATGAGTTTCTGCTGCTGGGTGTGGCCTTTTATGCTAATGAGTTCCTGCTGGGCTTTTTCTACAAAAAAAGCCCTGCGTCTAGTCCTGCACCAGCTATACTGGCTCCTAGTGGAATACCAAGTCAAGTTCAAGGTTTTAGTACTGACCAACAAGGCCTCAAGCAGTCAGGGACTGACGTACCTATGAGACCGTCTCCTCTGTTATGTCCCTGGGAGAGCATTATGCTCTTCAGATAAGAACTTGCTGGTGGTTCCCAGACCTAATGCTATCTGGCTGTCCTTGATCAGGGCCAGGGCCTGGTGGAACTCTCTGCCAAATACCATCAGGGCCCTGTGGGACTTCATGCAATTCCACAGAGCCCGTAAGGCAGAGCTGCTCTGCCAGGCTTTTGTTTAAGGACAGCAATGGTTTCCATCACAGCTGGCACCCTTTCCACTCCAGTCGCTTTTCATATCTGCTTTGCCCTCCTCTTCCCTGCCCGCAAAGCGGCCAGCAGTCTGAACTGGGACCAATCAGTATATGCCATCTTCTTGCTTGAAATATGTTATTAATGTTTTAATTGTTTTAACTTGATATTTTTATGGATGATCACTCAGAGGGGTTGCGTGAATGAATAGATAAATAAATAAATGGAATTGTGGATTTCAGCCAAAGTCCCTAATATGACTGATATTAATTAAGGCATTTGCAGGACAGAGATTACGACTTTCATTGCAGTGTATGAGAGACCTAGCAAAAGGGCAGTGTGATCCAACAGAGCACAACTGCAGGGGCTTCAGTAGCCATAGACAATTCTGCCACAGATGGACCAGAGAGTAAAAATAGCTGTCCTTGCTCTTCATTTCTTTCCCAGGAAGCAACCATTTTCACACTCTTCTAATCAGTCATTTTCTTTTAGTGCTGTCTGGCAGGGGCATCAGATCCTGTAACAAATAGTATTCTCTGTGAAATATGTCTCCACAGAATCCACAGAGAGAAAAGAAGCAAGGCCAACTTCTTTGTGATATACAAAAACATTAGAAAACAAAAAGTTGCTATCCCCCCTCCTTGTATTGGGTACTTACATTTATTTCTGTTGGTTTTACCTTGTTTTCTCCTTGCACTGTGACACAGGAGATTAAACATGCTATAAACTTTTATTGGAACCTAAGTGAAAGCACAATAATCTTGTAATAAATAGCTGTGCTCTGCATCCAGAAACCCTTTTCATGCAAATTCCATTCAAGTTTCCTTTGCTATATACCATGTGCATGTAGGGTTGCCAACCTCCACATGTGGCCTGGAGATCTCCTAGAATGATGAAATATCTGTGGGGGAAATGGCAGCTTTGGGAGGGTGGATTGTGCAGTATTATATCCTGCTGAGGTCACCCTCCCTCCCCAAACCCTGCCCTCCACAGGCTCTTTTTGTGTAGTGGCACAAACAACAAGCACCCAGTTCCGTTTGGCTGAAGGCCTCCTTATTTAACAGTAACTATAGGACAGGTAACTTGGCTATTGGTATAAGGTATAATACTTAAACTGTTTTTAGAACTCTAGATTCTGGCCTGGTTCTGCAGATTCTTAGTAGGCCCTGAACGCCAGCAGGCTGATAGCAGGGAAACTGAGAAGCACTGAGTCCCTCCTACTCTCCTTCTTGCTCTCAGGCCTACTGGGACGGCCTCAAAGAGGCAGTACACAACACCCCTCCCCCCAGGTAGAATATTCAGCCATCCAGACCAGATGTGTTCACTGCTGTTGTGGTCTTTCCCTTTGACTTGATTCAACTGCAGTCTCGGAAGAGGAAACTTCTTCCACTGGTAACTGAGTAATAAGATCACCACTTCCTTGTGATGAAGGAGGGTGATAGTTATGTATTGGAATGGCCACATGTATTTGTGCATGAGCTCCTACCGCTCACACAAATGGCCACATGTACTTGTGCATGAATTCCTACCACTCATGCGAATAAGTGCAGCTTTGGCTGCATAACAAAAGCTAGCTAGGATTCTGGAACAGACCTAAAGGCTTGCCTGGATCCTAGAATTAACCAATTGTTGAACCTTGCACTGTAAATAAGCCTATCACGGGGAGTGGGTGGTGTTTGGGTGTGGTGTGTTGCAGGGATTTAAGCAGGGCTCTGACCCAGCTTGTCTGTCTTAAGTTTGAGCTGAAATCACAATAAACCATGAGCTGATCACTCTACGCATCTGAACCCAGTATATTTCGCTGGCGACGAGGATGGGATCCCGATGAGCGCACCTGACCCAGTCTCCAGCACTGGACTGCACAACAATGACAAACTCCAGCACTCCGCACTTTGCATCGCTCCACAAGTCGTGGCTGCCACTCTGGTACATCTTCCAGAATTCAGCCCCACTCACCCAGAGCTTTGGGAAACTTGGGTGGTGCAGCTGAAATACTATGTTCAGTTCCAGGACATCAACAAAATTGACAAGAAGAAATCGCTCCTGCTCAGCACCTGTGGAATTGCGACTTTACAGCTCATCCAGGGCCTCATCACACCTAAGTCCCTATAAGAGGCCATGTAAAATGAGCTGGTCAAGGGATTCACCAGCCATTTCACGCTTCAGACGACCAAGATGGTAAGGCGCATGGACTTCTTCATGTGCCAGCTGAAGTCTGAAGAAGTGGCCACTGACCTCCTGGCCACCGTCTGCAGACTGGCCCTCAAGTGTGGGTTCCCTGAACTAGAAGATGCCCTCCTCAACCAATTCATTGTGGGCATCTGGGAACAGAAGTTCCACCGCAAGCTCATCCATCAGCCATGAGGAGCTGACCTTAGAAAAGGCCCTGAGGGAGGCCACCACCTACAAAAGGTCTCAGCATGACCACCAGAACCATGCTGTGCATCATGCTGCCACAGCCCCAGCCTCCAATGCCTCCAATGAGGATGATGTACACCAGGTTCGGCACCCACATCACCAAGATTCACGGCCATCAACCGCGACCACCCGCCCTGCAAGGACAGCCACACAAGTGCCCTGTGCCAGCTGTGGTGATGCCCATGAAGGCCATTCCTGCCATTTCCGAGATGTATCCTGCTGGACCTGTGGAAAAAATCGGCCACATAGCACGCGCCTGCCACTCCAGGGGTCTCCGGAGACAGACCACCACACACCAGGAATCAGCAGAACTGAACACCATGACCGGCAGCCATGACCAGGTACTGAGTTTGCCTCAGCACACCCCGGACAAAATCAGTATGACTGGGTATATTGAGGGATCCCCATGCGAGATGGAGATGGATATGGGGTCCTCCTTCTCCATCATCTTCGCAGAGACTCTATGGGGGCTCTGTCCACATGGGGGTCCCCGCCTGTGGAAACCCTTCTCCGGGTTTACCCTAAGAGACTCCCAAAAGAACCTGGTGGCTGTTAAAGGGTGGGGCAAATTTCAGATGGAGTACAAGGGCTTTAAGGGACTTTTGGACTTGTTAGTAGCGGAAGGGCGGCTCATGAGCTTACTGGGCCTGTCCTGGTTCACGCCCTTAGGATTCAGAGTAACGGGGGTGCACCATGTGCAGCCATCAGTTTTCAGGACGTGTGCAATGAATTCCTGACCATCTTCGATGGGACACTGGATCACTGCACATTTTTGCCCATGCCCCTTAACCTCGACCCAGCAGTGCGGCCCATCCACATGAAGGCCAGGAGTGTCCCCTTTGCCCTTAAGTCTAAGATAGATGGGGCAAGCTAAGGGGTTCTGAAGCCCATGCCACATGCCCTCTGGGAGACCCCAATCATGACCCCAGTCAAGCCTAATGGGGACGTCCGTATCTATGCAGACTACAAGCGCACCATTAACAAAGCCCTCCAGGACCACCCAATCCCTGTAGTTAGCCATGTTCTGGCCTCCTTGGTGGGCGCACGGTTTTCAGAAAATTGGATCTGGCCCAAGCGTACCAGCAGCTCTCTGGGGATGATACTACAGCAGAGGCCCAGACGATCGTCACATACAGGGTGCGTTCCGGGTACAGCGACTGCAATTTGGAGTCAGCGTGGCTCCGGGGATCTCTCAAAATGTAATGGACTGTCTTCTTAAAGGTATCCCTGGGGTACAGCCATTCTTCGATGATGTTTTGATCGTGGCACCCACGATTGAGGCTTTTGCCAAAAGACTGCATGCTGTCCTGCAACGTTTCCATGTCTCTGGTCTGAAGGTGAAGCGGAAAAAGTGTCTGCTAGGGGTGCCGAGGGGTGAGTTCCTGGGGTTTGCCATTGATGCATGGCATCCACCCAATGCAAGACAAGGTGCTTCAACACCCCCATCTAAGTCTGAAATCCAGGCCCTCTTGGGGCTGTTGAATTTCTACCCCTCTTTTTTGCCCACAAAGCAGCCATTGCCGAGCCCCTACACCGCCTTCTCAACAAAAAAGCACCCTGGGTCTGGGGCCAGAAGCAAGCCGCAGTGTTCCTTGCCATCATCAGCTCACCTCAAATGCTGTCCTGGCACACTTCAACAAGTCACCTCCCGTCGTCCTCACCTGTGACACTTCCCTTTATGGGGTTGGGGCTGCCTCACGGCTGGGAGGTCCCCATGTCTTATTACTCCCAGACTCTCTCTTTGGCTGAGCACAACTACATCCAGATAGACAAGGAGGCTCTGGCGATCATGGCGGGAGTAAAAAAAGTTCCACAAGTACCTCTACGAATGGCTCTTCACCATCATAACCAACCACAAACCCCTCTTGGGCCTGTTGGCCCTGGATTGCCAGATGCCGCAGGTGCTGTCTCCCAGAGTGCTTCGCTGGTCGATCTTCCTGGCAGGCTATCAGTATGCCCTGCTCCATCAGCCTGGGAAAGTGATGGGTCATGCCAACATCCTCAGCCACCTCCCGCTGCCCTCGTGTGACCCAGATCCGGTGCCAGTGCACCAGATCCTGCTCCTCAAGGACCTGCCTGACCGCCCCCTCCAGGTATCAGACGTGTCCCACCACATGGCACAGAACCACGTGCTCTCTCGCGTTTTGAACTGGGTGGGGAGGGCCCAGAGTTTGCTGCGTTCTCCTCCCGCCGGACCAAACTGTCAGCCCACAAGGGCTGCCTGTTATGGGGAAACCAGGTGGTTGTGCCTGTTCCACTGCACCAGTGAGTCCTCACCGCCCTACACAAAACACATACTGGGCCAAACCCCTCCACACTCAGTTGAGAACATGTGTCAAGATGGGTTCTTTTTTATTTATTTATTTATCTAGTTATTTGATTTCTATTCCGCCCTCCCGCAGAGCAGCTCAGGGCAGCTTACAACAGTTCTAAAACCAGCATAAATATATTTAAAATACAACTCAATAAAAGTACAGATAAATACAGTAAAAATCCATTTAAAAGTGGTGATGTCACAGAATAAAGTGCAAGTGCAGTACAGCCAATAGAATCATTTCTGCTGAAACACCCTGTGAAAAAGCTGTTTTCATGGCCCTGAGGATTTGCTGGAGGTCCCACAGTGCTCTGATCTTGCTAGGGAGCTCATTCCAGAATGTCAGTACCACCAGGGAGAACGCCCTGGTCCTAGTCGCCACCAACCTGGCGTCCCTAGGCCCAGGGAGGGCCAGGCTGTTTTGTGTTCCAGATCGCACTGCTCTCTGGGGAACATGCGGGGAAAGGCGGTCCCTCAGGTAGGCAGGCCCCTGACCTTAAAGGGCTGTAAAGGTCAAAACCAGCACCTTGAAGCAAATCTGGAATGCTATTGGTAGCCAGTGCAATGACTTTAGCACAGGCTGGATGTGCTCCCGCATAGGGAGGACCATCAACAGCCTGGATGCTGCGTTTTGCACCAGCTGCAGCTTCCAGAATTGCCCCAAGAGCAGCCCCTTGTAGACAGCATTACAGTAGTCCAACCACAAGGTGACCATAGCATGGATAACTGAAGCCAGATCATTGCATTTAAGGAATGGGACCAACTGCCTAATCAGCCGAAGGTAGGAAAAGGCTGTTTTGGCAGCAGCTGCTACCTGGGCCTCTATTATCAGGGAAGCATCCAGGAGCACTCCCAAACTCTTGACCCTCGACACTGGCACCAGCGGCGCCCAACCGAAGGCCATTCTAGCAATCTGTGCAGCCTGAAGAAGGGGTTCTGGCATGGATTCCAGCATAAGTACTTCCATTGGCAGAGGAACGGCACAGTCAGGAATCTGCAGACATAGACAGCTTTAAGCATCCACATTTGCAATTTCTTTCCCTCACCTTTAAGTGAGATTATAATCATAACTATTCAGCATAATACTCCAGCATTGCATATAGGGAGATAAAATGGGAGGTGTTGGTTTGCCTTTGGTGAAAATTTCAAAAAAATGGCATGCAGTCTGTTCTGATCTCAAAAGGATGACCATATACATAATATGAAGTTTTTAAACTCCTGCCACAATAGCCAATGCATCTTTATCAATCTGAGCATAATTCCTTTCAGCTGAGGTCATTGTCCTAGAATAAAAAGCAATTGGTGCTTCTGTATCATCTGGTAGTATGTGACTGAGGACAGCCCCAACCCCAAATGGTGAGGCATCATGTGAAACAGACAGTGGTCTCTGTTCATCATAGTGAGTGAGTACAGAGTCCGAGGTCAACAACACTTTACTGCCAGAAAAACTTCTTCATGTTTGGGAGTCCACTACCATTGATCACCTTTATCTAACAGGTGATGAAGGGCTTCTGCTATAGCAGCTTTGTTTTTTTTAAGAAAATGTGATAAAAATTTAGGAGTCTCAGAAATGCCTGAAGATCTTCCTTGCATTTTGGTCCAGAAGCATAGTGTAAAGCCTTTACCTTACCCTGTGTAGGGTGGATACCAGCTGCATCAATCTGGTATCACAGGAGTGTGATACTGGGAACTCCCAGTTGTCATTTATCTTAACTGTGATGCCTGAAAGATCAAACTTCTGCAGAACCTTATTAAGTTGATTCATTACTTGCTCCTTAGAAGAGTCCATAATTAACACATTATCAAAGTAAGGTACAACTTCAGGAATACCTGCTAATAAAGATTCCTGGTGCCACTGAGATTCCAAATTGAAAATGTTTCACATGAAAAGCCCTGTTCTGTGTAATAATGATTTGGGTATCTGCAGCCCTGTCATCCAGTATCAGTTGCTTATAGGCTTGAGCAAAATTCAGTTTAGCAAAACCTTTCCTCCTACTAGGACAGACAACAACTGGTTTATGGCAGGTACTAGATATGGGACTTGCTTGCGTGCCTTATTTACAGTACATTTGCAATCCCCACCAATACATACATTGCCATTTGTTTTCAAGAAAGGAATAATAGGAGTGGCCCAGATTGCCTGAGTTATTGGCTCTATCACTCTTTGTGCAATGAGCCTCTCAAGTTTGTCATCAATCTTTGGTCTCAGGGCAAAAGGACCATTACAGGCCTTCAAACAAATAGGTGTTATGGTAGGGTCCATTTGAAAAGTCACTGGTAGACCTTTATATGTGCCCAGTGTCTCAGTGAATTCATATGGAAACTCAGATGGCAGTTCTTCCAGTTTCGCTAGACAGACACACTGTACTCCTTGAATACTGATTCCCAAGAGTGTGAACCAGTTTCTTCCCAGCAGGCTTTTATGAATCCCTTTTGTAACTAGCAAAGGTAATGTCTGTTTGACAGGTCCACTGCAAACATCAACAACACAGCTTCCAAGGATCTGAACAATCTGTCCACTGTAGTCATGAAGGCAACATTTTGATCTGTGTAATTTGGGATTGTGGTCTTGGAATGGCTGTGAAAATGTGTTGCTGTCTATGATGGTAGATCCAGTCCCAGAATCAACTTCCATTTCACACTTCTGACCATTTATCTATATAGTGGCAATCATTTCTAACCATTGCCCCTCAACAGCATGAATATGTTGAATGGAATACAATGTTTGTACTTCTTCCTTAGGGAAATTCTCCAAATTATGGGCAGTTTGAAGCTGCATACCTTTTCCTCACTCTTTGTTTTCTGGGATTAGCCCTTGACTGACAAACTCTTTCTATGTGACCCCTTTTTGGCAACTGTAACACTCAGCATTTCTGAATCTGCATTCACTTCATTTACGTTGCCTTTCATAGCTCAAAGATATAGATGCATTACTTGATTTACATAATCCTACTGATGTGGATATGAGCCTCTGTACTTGCTCTTCATCTGATTCCTGGGCTTGATGGAGAATGTGGACGTCAAATAGGGTGCCTCTTATGAGTTTTCTGACATTACATGAAGCAGATTCAGCTGCTAATGCTTGTTGCTGTGCTGCAGCAAAAGTCAGATTCTGCTTAGAGAGGGGGCGCCACTGCATGGCTTCATCCTTAAATCCACAGATGAGCCAATCTCATAACAAGCCTTCCAGAAGATCCCCAAATTCACAGTGTTCAGCAAGGTGATGGAGCTCTGCAATGTGTTCTGCTATATTTCACTGGCTCCTCTGATCATGCTTAAGAACAGAACCTCTGTAGAGTAACAGATGGCATTGGGCAAAACTGTGTCTTCAACAGAGCTATCAGTTCATCGTAATTTTTTGTATTTGTTCAGAGAACAAACAATAGCGAAAGTTTTTGCTTCACAGTCAATAAAATTCATGCTTTTGTTCTGCCTCTTCAGTCTTATTAGCTTGTAGATAATAAGATAATCTTTCTGCATAACAGTCCCAAGAGGCGGGTTGACTTACATCAGATTCTTCTATATGGTCCAGTGCAGCCATTTTTGTAGTAAGTCAGCACTAATATGGAAGGCAAGGAATGAGCTAGTCTGATCTCAATTTATTTCCACAGCCTCCTGAGTGTTTTAATAGCCACTCTTTTGTTCTCCAAATTTGCTGGTTTATTGAGTGCAGCACTTTAACAGCATCATCTTTTAAAACTTTGAATAACTCAGCTGGGATACTGTCATCTCTGCTAGTTTTGTTGTTAGTAATGCTTTCTAAGGCCCATTTGACTTCACACTCCAGGATGTCTGGCTCAAGGTCAGCAATCACAACATCACGGTTGTCAAGGACATTGTATAGTTCTTCTGTGTATTCTTGCCACCTCTTCCTAATCTCTTCTGCTTCTGTTAGGTCCCTACAGTTTTTGTCCTTTATAATGGCCAGCTTTGCATGGAACGTTCCCTTGATTTCTCCAATTTTCTTGAAGAGATTTCTAGTCCTTCCTATTCTTTTTGTTTTCTTCTATTATGTTGCATTGTTCATTCAGGAAGGCTTCCATATCTCTTTGCTGTTCTCTGGAAATCTGCATTCAGTTGGGTAAATCTTTCCTTTTCATCTTTGCCTTTCACTTTCCTTCTTTCTTCAGCTATTTGTAAAGCCTCATCAGCCTGCCACTTTGCTTTCTTGAATTTCTTTTTCTTTGAGATGGTGCTGATTGTTGCCTCCTGTACAATGTCACAAACCACCGTCCATAGTTCTTCAGGCACTCTGTCTATCAAATCTAGTCCCTTAAACATATTCTTCATCTCCACTGTATATTCATAAGGGATGTGATCTAGGTCAAACTTGAATGGTCTAGTGGTTTTCCCAACTTTCTTCAGTTTAAGCCTGAATTTTGCAATGAGTAGCTCAGGATCTGAGCCACAGTCAGCTCCAGGTCTTGTTTTTACTGACTGTATAGAGCTTCTCCATCTTAGACTGCAAATGATATAATCAATCTGATTTCAGTGTTGCCCATATTAGGTTATTGGAAGAGGGTGTTTGCTATGACCAGTGTATTGTCTTGACAAAACTCTTTTAGCCTTTGCCCAGGTTCATTTTGTTCTCCAAGGCCAAACTTGTCCATTATTTCAGTTACCTTTTGACTTCCTACTTTAGTATTCCAGTCCCCTATGATGATAAGGACATCTTTTTTTGGTATTAGTTCTTGGAGGTGTTGTAGGTCTTCATAGAGCCGGTCCACTTCAGCCTCCTCTGCATCAGTGGTTGGGGCACAGACTTGGACTATTGTGACATTAAATGGTTTGCCTTGGATTCAAACCGAGATCATTCTGTCATTTTTGAGATTGTATCCCATTACTGCCTTTCTCACTCGTTGACTATAAAGGCCACACCATTTTTTCTACAGGATTCTAGGCCAGAGTAGTAGATATAATGGTCTTCTGAGTTAAATTCACCCATTCCTGTCGACTTTAGTTCTCCAATTTCCAAGAAGTTGATATTCAGTCTTGCCATCTCGTTTTGGACCACATCCAGCTTACCTTGATTCATAGATCTTACATTCCAGGTTCCTATGCCATATTACTCTTTGCATCATTGGATTTTCCTTTCACCATCAGACACATTGACACCTGAGCGTCCTTTTGGCTTTGGCCCAGCTCCTTCATTCTTTCTGAGGTTACTTGTACTTGCCCTCTGCTCTTCCCCCATAGCATATTGGACACCTTCTGACTTGAGGGGCTCATCTTCCAGCATCATGTCTTTTAGCCTTTTATTTCTATCCATGAGGTTTCCTTGGCAAAGATACTGGAGTGGGTTGCCATATCCTTCTCTGTTGGAACACATTTTGTCTGAATTCTCCAGTGTGGCCTGTCCATCCTGGGTGGCCCTCCACGGCATAGTCCGCAGCCTCATCAAACCATGCAAGCCCCCTCACCCTGTCAAGGCAGTGATCTAGGAGGGATCAAAAGTATATCAACTAACCCCTAGTAGTCAGTTACATGCCAACCTTACAGAGATCGACTCCTAAGTATGGATGTTCTTGAAATTCTCAAATGTTTAATTTCTCTAGTCATCAGCACAAAATATCAGAAAAAAGCTGACTGCACTGTATTCCGCTTGAATACGATGCTTCCTTGGTGCATCAAGGTCAGTATTGTCTATTCAGACTTGCAGTGGCTTTCCAGTGTCTCAGGCAGAATTCTTTCATATCACATCACCTGCTATGAGATCCTTTAACTGGGTTTAAACTTGGGACCGTCTACATGCCAGGCAGGTGTTCTACCACTGAGCTATGGCCCCTCCCCATTTACATTTTCAATTATGAAGTAAAATATGTATTCAAATACATAAATAATATTTTTGAGAATAGTATATGTGGCATTCATTTAGCCAGACAGGCATGAAATGTCATATTGAATAGCCAAGAAACAAATGTGTTTTCAGGTGAGACACAAAAGCAATTGAAAAAGAGAAAAACGAAGGCCAGTGAAACAAAACACCTATACAACCCTCCCCAGCAAATTGATGGAACAGAACCAAAGGAATTCAGTCATCCCTGTCCATGCCATTCATATAAGCATTAGGGCTTCAGGATTTCAATGTCAAATATTTCTAAAGCCTCTATAGTATTTCATTAAAATTACTTGGTAGATTACAATGCCAACTCATCTCAAATTTTCAGCAGGAGTAATGGCAGTTCAAAAACTCTCGATAAAACCACTGAAATGAAAGGCCATTAAAATATAAAACACTATAAACTCTACCCCTAAGAGCATCTTCATATTTGAAGGGAACACGCTATAAACGCACGGTATGTCTGACACCATAAAGGAAAATTGCTTCCTATAAGCATTTACATTTTTCAGGTGAATTCTCACTTGTCCAAATGTAACAAAAAACTAAAGTATCTTTCACTTTACAGTTGTGAGAAACACAGGAAACACCTCTGTGGTTAATTAAGCATTTTTTATTTACCCCCCCACACACACACACACACACACACCTTTCTGAGAGATCCACTTGGGAACTTAGTCTTTGCAAATACATTCGTCAGTGAACTGATGAGGCCAGTTCTGGCCCTTTTTCTGGTGGTGCACTGATGTTTGCTTTCACTTTCCATTTCCCTATAGTGCCTTTGCCCTGACCTGGAAAGCTCAGGTTAGTTCAATCTCATCAGATCTCAGAAACTAAGCAGGGTAGACCCTGGCTAGTGTACAGGTGGGAGACCTCCAAGGAATACCAGGGTCATAACACAGAGGCAGGCAATGGCAAATCACCTCTGAATGTCTCTAGCCTTGAAAACCCCAATGGGGTTGCCATAAATCAGCTGTGACCTGACAGCAAAAAAAAAATAGTGTCTTTAAGTTCCATTGCCTTGCATGTTGATCGGGAGGGAAGGCTCAGTAGGGTTGTCAGGCCCAGTCTGGCAACCAGTGGAAGACCATTTGGGCAGCTACATGGGGATAATCAGAAGTGATGTCACAGTGTTCTGGGAATCACTAGACACTCTAGAAACTCTATGGTGAAATCATAGAGCTTTGGCAATTCTGAGGACTTACGCCACTTCTGGGAAAACCCAGAAGTGATGTCATACCACTGGTCTAATGGCAAATTTTTTGTTTATTGTTGTCCTGTTACTGGGGTTGTCAGCAGGAGGTTCCCCACCATAGTGGGAGGCCTGGCACAAATACCCGCAACACAACAGTAACAGGAAGCAGAGTGGGAACAGGGTCCACACACACATTTTCTGTTCACTACTGCTGCTGTAACCCCAAATGCAGCTTGTCCCCCTTTCCCACACTGCTGTACCTATTCCTAGAAAGGCATGAGGTCACTTACAGGTTTTTCTAGAAGTGACATCATGCCATTGCTGGAGGCATTTTTTAAAAAAAGAAAAATCTTTTCTCCACTAGCTCCTGGAGTATCAGCAGTAGGGATGCCAACCTCCAGGCAGGACCTAGGGATCCCCCAGAATTACAGCACATCTCCACCCTACAGAGATCAGTTCCCCTGGAGCAAATGGCTGCTTTGGAGGATGGACTCCATGGCATTGTACCCCACTGAGGTCCCTGTCCTCCACAGGCTCCATCCTCAAATCTTCAGGATTTTCCCAACCTGGATCTGGCAATACTACACTCCATCCCCCACCAGTGGCCGGGGGACTGACAACCCTAGGCAGCAGGCAAGGCCCACTTGGGAATGAGAGATCTCCTACCCCCAGAGGGCACATAGCAATCCTAAGGGGCAGCAAGGGAAATGAGTGGCTCAGTAAAGATATGTCTGACAGACGTGCAGTCCAACAAGAACACTTAGCCCATATTCTCACCAGAGTTATCATCCTTGATTGGTATGGCCATACATAGCATATCCTTCAACTACACTGCTGTCTTTGATCCTTGCATAGGGCTCTCAGAGGGCTATATAAGCAGAGGCACTTCTTGCAGGAACCCGACTGACTGTGCATTAACCTGACTGAGGCCCCGTTCACACGGAGCATTTGCCCCACTGAAGGCACGGTAGCCCTGCGAACTTTCCGTGCGTGATCATACGAGCACATCTGGGAGGCGTAGCACTCCTGTGGCCAACCCATGGCTTCCTGCGGAAAATGCGGAGTAAAAAACTACTAGGGTCAAAGTACTAGTTTCCGGCAACCCCGGGGCAAAGCCTGGCGTCTGATCACGGGAGCGCCAGTATCCCACGGCTTCTGACGCCGGCCCATGTCCCGCGGTTTCTGGATGTTGTAAGTTTCCATGGGATGCGCACCAACGCTGAATGAGGCATGTGCATATGCAAGACACCAGCAGCGCCCCCCCCCCCAATGGCACAGGCACACTTCGCAACAGCGCAGCTTGCGTGGTCTGCTGTGCCACTTTTTTGCTGCACTGCAGCAGCGCGGTGTGATCGGCACTTGGAGCTGGAGCGTGGCAACCCAGTGGCCCGTGTGATCGGGCTACCGTGTCTTATTTTGCTCCAGGGTGAACTGCCACGCCTCCTCCCCGCGTTTTCTGGCCTGTATGACTGGGGCCTTAATTACTCAGAGGCTAAGTTTCAGTTCTTTTAACATTAATAACTGTTATAGGTGGGTAGATTCATGTGGGTAGCCATGTTGGTTTGAAGCAGCAGAACAAAGTTTGAGTCCAGTGGCACCTTTAAGACCAAAAAATTGGATTTTGCCAGTTCACATAATAAAAATCCAGTTGTGCATTGAAAGTGGATTATTTAGTGTGTGTGACCACAGCCAAAGTTTGGTGTAGTGGTTAAGTGTGCTGACTCTAATATGGGAGAACTGGGTTTGATTCCCCAATCCTCCACTTGCACCTGGCTGGATGACCTTGGGCAAGCCATAGTTCTGATAAGAGCTGTTCTTGAAAAAGAGCAGTTTCTGTCAGAGCTCTCTCAGTCCCACCTACCTCACAGGGTGTCTGTTGTGGGGAGGGGAAGGGAAGGGAGTTTGTAAGCCACTCTGAGACGCCTTTGGGTAGTGAAGGGCAGGGTATAAATCCAATTTCTTCTCTTCTTCTTCTTTATTCAAGGTAAAAGCTTTCAGGTGAAAGCACACTTCTTTCTATTGAAACCAATGTAAATGTCAGTTGATGTCGTAATAATGGTGATTTAGTAATGTTAAAGAAGTAGCATGGTATAGTGGGATCTGGGAGACACTGGTTGAAATTCACCCTTTGCCATGAAGCTTGCTGGACAACTGGAAGCCAGTTACTCTATCTTAGCCCAAGACTGTTGTTAGTATGAAATGGGGAAGGTAACATCACAAGTGCTGCTCTAAGCACCTTGGAGAAAGGCCAGATAGAAATGTCTTAGATAAAGAACCTCAACAAACTTGTTAACAAAAAGGACAACCAGAAGCTAAATAAAAGTTCTGTTTACAGCCCTAATAAGGATTGCAACCTCCTAACATCTGCATATATCCACTACAGTGGATGGATAAAAAGTTAAGCAAACTGTTCTGTAAACTTTTGTCCCTGGTAATGTAATGTTCTTTGCTTAACTATGACTTTGGTACATTACTGTTTCCATCCTGGATTACAGGAAAGGGAAGGGGAAGCAGGCTAGGAAACTTTTTACATTTATACCCTTATGGTTTTGTAATTTTCTGTTCCTTCAGGGAACAGGAGTCGGAAGGGAAAGCATGAGTGAGGTGTGTGTTAACTGCCAGCGTCTAAAGAGCTTTGTAGTGCATCGGCCTTTAAAACATCTTGAAAGCCATCCTCTCATTTTGGTTCACATCTGTTGAACTTTTATTAAATTGCCACCCTGGGTTTTTCAAATGACTTCCAGCTCTCTCTCTATGTGGTAGCATTCAACAAAGCCATGCAAAAGCAAATGAGAAAATAAACTGCAAAGAATGTCTTTTACCCCTGCTGTAACTTTACTGACTTCAGTAGGTACATGTGCCAGCACTGAAGTTAGTTCTTTGCTGTAAGTGTATAAAGAAAAAGATCAGGAAACATTGTCTTTGGGACAAACAACAAATTATGATTTTTAACTTGCTGCCACTTTAATACTAGTTTGATATGGAGCAAATAACAGGTAGTATTATTTACCTCCATACCACAAAAAGCTAAGCACCCATTTCTACAAATTAAGCCTCTATTAAAGGACCAGAATTTTTTTTTTCCTCCTAGCTAGCTGGAAACTAACACTCAGAGGATGGAGTCCTACAATCTGATTTTGACTCAGACTTTTTGTTGTTCAGTTGCACGGTCAAGCCCAACTCTTTGCAACCCCACGGATCACATCATGCCAGGCCCTCCTGGTTTCCGCTGTCCTTCAGAGTTTGCTTAATTTCAAGTTCGTTGCATTGATAACACTGTCTAACCATCTCATCCTTTGCTGTCCCCTTCTTCTTTTATCTTCATGTGAGGAGACTAGTTTCCTAAACACTCAGAGATTAAATTTGGATTGGGACCATGGTGTAAGGAGAAGACGGGAGTCCCTTCTCCCCATGCTGTTTTTCTTGACCCCAAACGGCACGCAGGAATGATTTGCCTGATTGAGGGACTGTACTTGTAGCCCATCAGTACATGTGCAGGTCCCTAATGGAACAAACAGCCCTCCTAGGTCATATTGGGGCAGGGAAATTATGTGAGAGGAAAAGCTGAAGTTCCTTCTACACCTTGAGCCATCACCTCAATCCAAATCATGGCTCTGTGTGCTTGGGAAATAAGTTCCTAACCATGTAATGTCTAACGGTCTAAGTCAAAGTCAGGTCAGGGAGCCCAGGCATGTAGTTGGGCCTACTAAGATGAAAACGTGTAGTCTGACCTATCTGTATTGTCCACATTGTTTTCAAAAAGTTGATACGTATCTTTCATATTCCTGCCACGAACACTGAGAAGTATTTGACAACCCAGAGACTTCATGGAGTGAGACTTCTCTGCTTCCTCCTCCTGAGCTCCCTGAAATATTGTTTCTGAGATCAGCGGACCCTCAGAGAAGCATAGGCAGCAAAATGAGGATTTGATGTGGGAAGGGGCAATTGCCACCCCCCTTCTGCAAACAGCAACGCCACTCTAGCCAAGGAACTGTGTGCTTGGATACATGCCATTGTTTTGCTTTCTTGATCCAAAAACAAGACATCTTTCATTTTTTCATTCTTTGTATTTCCACATCTTGCAATATAGACAGCCCAAACAATAGCCCAAGGGCATTCACTTCTTGAGGAGAGCACTTTTGGTGTATGAGGAATAGAAGTGATGTACCCAGTCCTGGTATTTCTACTATTTTCACCTTAATATAGTGGCAACAGCAGGCCATGTATCATATTCTGTGTTTTTAGTAGTTGTGCAGACGGGAGGATTTTGGCAGTTGTACCTCTGCCCAAATCGTATTTGCTGTGGATTTCTAAAAAGACAAATTGACTTCCGGTGGTCACTATATTTGTTGCATTCACACAGACTCTAAAACCAAGTTTCCAGGTTAATCAGTATTATACTGAATGGGTATTATAACCAGCTTATTGTATTAATCAATCAGTATTACAGCCAGCTTCCAGGTTAATCAGTATGATACTGTGATCAGTCTATCTTCTCCTATGTGGTCTGAAATCTATACCTGATTGGTAGCTGCATTCTTAAGGCAGTGTATATATGGCTTCCCCTCCTAAGGTTTCAGCCATATAATTGCAAACTGCAAAAAGAGAGTTTGCAAGAGCTATTTGGATATCAATTTGCTGAGTTTCCCAGTGGCTCCTATGGCTGTGCTTTTATTAGCAACTCCACACTGTGTTGAAATGGATGAGAGCAGACCAGGTAGGGTTGCCAACTGATCAACAGGGGCAGTAGTCCTCTCAGAATTCCAGCTGATCTCCCGACTACAGAGATCAGTTCCCATGGAAGAAATGATAGTTTTGGGAAGTGGCCTCTATGCCAGCACATGCCTGCTGAGCTTCCTCCCCTTCCCAGACTCTGGCCTCTCCAGATTCCACCCCCAAAATCTCTATGGCCCAGCCATCTCCCCTGATCCACTGGCAACCCTATTAATTGGCCTTTCTGATTTGCTCCACAGATTGCAGTGCTATAAGATTTTATTACTGGCGGGCAGGGAGGGAACAGCCGACCCAGTTCTCCTAGTCCCATGTAGATTACTGCATAAAGGAACATCTTGAGAGCTAATGGTAGACTCCAGGGAACTTCACTACACAATTGATAATTGAAATCAGCAGACTTCAGCATCCAGACCTCAACAGCCCAGGCTAATTTGGTAAAGCTGCACTCCTGTTTCCTTGCTATTAGCCTCTTTCTTTCTGCTCTGTGCCTCCCCACTGTCATTGAGACACTCTCAGCTGCTCCCATCTCACTAATAACAGCATGTTATAGAGTTAATGTTGGACATGATGGGGCTGGAAAGTAATGTGGCATTTTTGAGCCATTCTTCTGAAAGTATTTTTGAGCATCTCAGCCACAGAACTTTTCCCAACTGCCTAGGAAATTTCCCCTTCATGCATTCAGTTCTGCTCAGTCTCCCAAGGTGAAGTTTCATTTAGGCTACTGAAGTTCCACTCAAGCACTTACAGTTTGGCATCCATGGCTCATTTTTATACTGGCTATTTCACTTTGAATGGAGAAACATTCTCTCCCCTTTCAGCCCTAGCTGAGATGCCCCTGCTTAGCCATTTACACTAAACATTAAGGCTCAAATTAGGAAGGTTTTGTAAAGAACAAAACCAAATATGCCTCTTAAAACTCTGGGTGTGCTACCAAAGTAAACTGGGATTCTAGAACCCAATTAATGGACACTGACTATTATGAAGTGGACTCAGTGTTATATGTGGTGAGATAAGAAGTGAGGATATTGTGTATACTCTGATATTCAGTGAGAACAGCAGGAGAAAAAATCTAACACACTGACTGAATTATTAGAAAGTAGAATTGAGCCCCATGGACAACAGCTCTATCTTGTTATGGTCAGAAGATCTTTGCTTTTAATGGTAGCATGACCAAGGTTGCCAACTGCCTGGGAAACAACCAATGTTCCCTCTAAGCTGTGGAGTCTTGTGAGCCAAAACTCTATATTGTGAGCTACTGCCATTAAAGGTGTGAGCAATCAATCTGGCTACTGCATACAGTAGTTTGCCCTGGAGCCATCCTTCTTGAGCCAAGACAAAAATGTGTGAGTTGGTGGCTACAAAACTATGAGCTAGCTCACAGTAACTCAGCTTAGAGGGAACACTGGAAACAACTGTCCTGTCTCCTTAATAAATGCTTATTTACTAAGTAATCTAATTTACCTCTATGGCAGGAAAAAGGTTCAACTGCCCATTTCTACATATTAAGTTTCATAAAGGGGCACGATAGCTTTTTCAGGGCTGTTTGCAGGCTTAACCACAGCAAGGAGAAAGTCAATGACTGATGTTTTCCCTGGCACAGAGAAGCATCTGCAGTTATAAGAAAGTGAAGTGCCAGGGCTGGGAAAGATAATTGCTTAAGACCCCACAGACCTGCTGACATCTGTAGTAGACATAAAAGCAGCTGTACATGACCACTGGATCCATCTAGTCCAGAATCGTGTTTCATGATATCCCCATGCTATCCTCACAGTAACACTATGAGGTTGCTTAACATGACAAAAGATTGCTGACCCAAGGTCATTCACAGAGCTTCATACCAGACTAGGAATGTGAGCACACTGCCACCATCTCCGGTATCTGAGGCACAGTTACCAATACCCAATTGCAAAATTACTTTCAAAAGAGGAAACATTCACATCAACTTTAGAACAACCAAAATGTATTATAAGGCACTCATATAAACAGCAATCATATATTATGCTGAAACCCCTTACAGTATAGATAAACAATTGGTCAAGTCAAATAGAACAAAATCCCCAAAGAAGTGCAACATTTTTTGTGTGGAACGGGTAGATAGTTTGCCCCATCATCTTCAGTGCCTTTGTTACTGAAGATTTTGTTAGTAGTCTAAAGAGAGCTTTGTGTTCACCAAATCTGAGGCCCAAACTAAAAGGTCAGGTGATCACTTCTGATAGTTAATCATTTGCAAGACATTGCAATTGAAGTAAAGGGACTGTTGTGCTCTGTGTCCCGCCGAGGAGGGCACACTTGGCTAGGACCCAGTCGGCTGAAGGGCAGTCCAGAGGAGTATACCCAAGAACCTAAGATATAGGAGAGGGCCCAGGGTTACATCACCACTGGCTGCCTACTCTCCACCCGGAGCACTCGCACTGGGAGGCCCCCAAGTCTCGCTTAGCCAGCAGGCAACTCCCTCCAGTCTCCTTCTGGGTTCTTCTCCTCCCCAGTTCCGGCTTCCACCCCTCTTTTATTCCCTTCCACCAACATCTGGCCCATCCCTCCAACCCTTTTCCCCATCCCCATAGGCTCCTGTGTCTGCTTGTCTCCCTGGGCTCTGGGCTCCATTGGCTGGGGCTTCCTCCCTTTAAGCTCAGGTTAGAAGCTCTGCCTCTTCTGGAATGCAGGGGCTGGCGCTGGCGTCTTGGCAGCGTGTGTGGAGTGTGGCTCCCGCCTCTCCGCCTGGTGCTCTTTGACCCCCTCAGAGTGAGGTAGGTTGAGTTCCCATGCTGGGGACTGTCAAAAGTCTGGGCCGCTGGCCTCGGGGTCACCACTGGGCATGTCCGGGCAGTGCCTTCCTCAGCCCGCACCCTCCTGAATGCCCCTGGACGGGCACAGGCTGCTCCTGCATCTCTGCCACCCCTGGTACTCCCCTCCAGCCCTCCAGCTGCCCGGCTCATTCCCAGCTCCAAGCCTCTGGCACCAGGGCCGTCGGAGGTGGGCTGTCTCCCGGAAACAGGGTGGACAGGGTGGCCCAGTCCGTCATCCCCCATGGCTCCAGTTTGGGTCAGCTTGATCCAACTTTGCTTCTTGGCCTGGCTCCCGCCGGTCCGGGGGTCAAGCTGGATGGGCAGTCATCGGGGCCGTCAGGCTTTGGGTGGGTGGAGCCGGGGCTGCGGGGCTTGTCACTGATGTCCTGTGGGGGTGGCGGGGCGCCACCACTTTGCAAGGCTTCTCCCCACCTGCTTGTCCCATCGATCGGGGCCTGGGGATGGCCCATGCCAGAGCCACCATGACTCGTGGCGGGACAGGGACAAAATCTCAAGTTTGACAGACCACTGGAGAGCAGCTTTGAAAGTATAATGGCCGAGTTCAGACCGGCAGTTTGGCACAAGATAGGCACATTTCAGATATGTTTCACAGACAGATTAAAGGGCTGGTTCACACAGGCACATCTGTCAGGCATTCCCCCAGCTGTAATCAACCCGTCTTGTAATGCTTCCCTCCCGAGTTTAAAAAATACCAGGTGAAAGTGGTAGCAAACCCTCAAGAGCGTGTTCACACCAGGGACGTGTGAATGCGAACAAGCTGATCTGGTAAGGGATGCACATATGTGCATGAGCGCATAAGCGCATATAACCAGATTACACAAAAAAGCCGCTTATAGCCACGCTTCCACCAGGGGCAGGCCAACAAAGCGAATGCTCCCTTGCACGTTCTCCCCGGTATGCTCCCGCATCAGTTGGCACAGTGTGACCAGGAAACCCCGGAACAGTTTGTGCCGGATCTTTTTGCCATGACTCTCTCACGCCTCAAATTGCTAGTCTGTCCTCGACCAATGAATATAATTTCAAAGGTGATGGAGTGGATGCTAGCCCATCATACCACTCTACTGAGCAAAAATTATTTGTTTATTCACTATTTATATCCTAACTTTCCTGTTGGCTCAAGTTTGAAGTCTTCCTCCAGTTAAAGAAGACCTCCACATAAGTGGCTCTTCTGTAGAGGAAGAATTACTAGTCAGAGGAAGGCTCCTGAGGCTGGAGGAAGGTTACTTTGCAGATGGTTGGATCTGTTAGATGCACTGGCATGGCACAGCTTCTCTGTACTGTGTGTTCCAGCACAGATACAAAGTTACAGGGAGCCACGTGTCAGTTTCAAACTAATAAGAGTCCTTTCTTCAGGAACGGAGGGACAGAATCTAATATAACCAGCTAAAATGGATTCAGAATGCATGTCCTGCATCTGTGGTGCCAAAGATAGAGAGCATGCTCTCTCTCTCTCTCTCTCTCTCTCTCTCTCTCTCTCTCTCTCTCTCTCTCTCTCTCTCTCTCTCTCTCTCTCTCTCTCTCTCTCTCTCTCTGTGTGTGTGTGTGTGAGAGAGAGAGAGAGAGAGAGAGAGAGATTAAGCCAGAAGGAAGGAAGCCTTGTCCCTAAGAATAGAAATTTACTTCAAAGCTGGAAGGAAAGGATGCTCTGTGTGTCCTGACCCTTCTCTGTCTGTCTGTCTGTCTGTCTGTCTGTCTGTCTGTCTGTCTGTCTGTCTGTCTGTCTGTCTGTCTGTCTGTCTGTCTGTCTGCCTGTCGTGCTGTCTCTGAAGTCTGAGGCAAGAGAC
This sequence comes from Gekko gecko, assembly GCA_029375565.1. Lineage (NCBI taxonomy): Eukaryota > Metazoa > Chordata > Lepidosauria > Squamata > Gekkonidae > Gekko > Gekko gecko. Next base: position 146,585,452 of record JAPDNY010000006.1, read on the forward strand.
AGCATACAGTCTTCCACTTCCGACAAGATCCACCCTGCTGTTGTCTCATACTGCCTCTTAAACAGGCTAACTCTCTGCAACCAGGAGAGTAGAAGGGACACAACTTTACTTCCCTGTTAGTACTCTGCAGAAGTGCTGGGCATAAACAAGCTGTTCAGAACAAGGCCAGGGCAATTTTGGCCCTTGTGGGCAAAAAATAGCTTTTAGTTAAGTATTGTTTTATCTCCTTTGTCAAGCCAAGGTATCTGCCCTGAAGTTTCAGTGTTAAATAATAAACCATTAAGTTAAAAGCAACTGTTTGTGTTGGTGGTGTGCTGCTCTACGCAACACTCACAGTTTCTCATTTTTATAAACTGTGTTGTTCTCTCGCTTGGGCACAGTCTCTAAACTACATGAGAACATGGGGATTAATCACTGAAAGCAGCAGTTGGATAACTTTCTTGGATCAGATGTTCAACCTTTGCTGCCTTTAAAGTCAGTTTATGTCAGAATACAAGAACAAGATTTTAGGCTGGACTGAAACAGATAGCTGGAATGGTCTTCAGGTTTATTTTGGAAGAAGTGTGACCAAAAGGGATCCAGTTTCCTTCAATGGTGGTTGTACTTTCAAATACAGTGCTTTGGATCTCGAATTCTGCTCTTCATAAAAGACTTTACATGGTTTGTAATCTCTGTGGCCCCACTTGTTTTACTGAACCACTTCACTAATGTGAGTATACCTTGTCATGATCTTTGTCACCTTGTGGGGCAAGACTAGCCACTGTCTTGCCCTCCCTTTCACTGTCACCACCACCACCACCTTGGGTAAAATCCAGCCTCCCTCTCTCCTGTGAGTTGCCCGAGGCTGACACTATGGGGTGTATCACTGTAGCATGCCAAGTAGCCAGAGCAAATTGGTAAGGACCTGTGCAGATCCTCTCTAATTAAACTGCTTTATTTCTACAAGCCACGAATTCAGGGTCCTACAAGAACAGATCTAGGTGCACTGAGCAAAATAAACAAAAGGAAAGTTACAGACTAGGTACTTACAACCCATTGTATATTCAGTCTTTGTTAGTTGCATGATGTCCCCCTTCCTGGTGCATCTGCAAACATCTTTAGCATCATTCCTGTCTGTCATCCTTCATGACAAATAACACTGGAGAGACAATTCCCCCAATGCACTCCAAAATCCAACAACCCCAGACAAAGGAACAGGCAGCTCCCCACATGTGCTCCAGGGTCCTTAGCCAATCTGGATGTCAAATCATGGGCCCAAGCCCCCAGAAACCCAACTCTCAAATCAAGAAGTGTCAGTATATCAAAAGCTAGTATGCTTTTCCCTGTACAGTTGGAAAGGAGGCTCTCCATCTAGAGGAGAGCTCCTTTCCCAGTTACAGAGATGCCAGTGTCTCCTTCCATCAACATAACTATCAACAGCATTTCCTGCTCCACTGCCTCTTATCCAACATACCTAAACTGCAGAGAGATTACACTGCTTCTCTCCACTACAAAGATTTAGATACAACCACAATGGAAGAAAGAGAGGCTTCCCTAAATTCTGCACTGATTCTTAAGAGTATGGGATGTTGATCTCCAGTGAATTACAGGACAATATAGGCTTTTCATCTGAAATATATTTTGAATGACAATTACCATTTTATCATATCTTTTGGAAGTAGAAGTTGGCATCTCCAAAAAGCCAGCTAAATATTCCTTCATTTGATGTTTATGAACATTAACTAAAGAGATTACTATACAAGATCCTTCCCCTTTTAAAAAAAATTGTGCATCTCATATATTTAGGAGCCAGTTTCATGTAGTGTTAAGTGTGCAGACTCTAATCTGGGAGAACCGGGTTTGATTTCCCACTCCTCCACCCTCAGCTGCTGGATGACCTTGGGCAAGCCATAGTTCTGTCAGAGGTGTTCTTGAAAAAGAGCAGTTTCTGTCAGAGCTCTCTCAGCCCCACCTACCTCACAGGATGTCTGTTGCGGGGAGGGGAAGGGGAAGGTGTTTGTAAGCCACTCTGAGACTCTTAAGTGAAGGGCAGGGTATAAATCCAATCTCAATTAAGAAGTTACAAGATAATGTCATTATTGTTTAATGTTTGCATACTGCTGTTTAAAAAAAATAAACAATTAAAAATTTTAAGAACCCATAAAAAAGCATAGAAGGCAATGTAAACAAAGTTTTTAAAATACAGAACCCTAAAACCAGTCTAAAATTACCATGTTCTTGATCACTCTTGAACCTTTGATCAAATGTAAAAAAAAGAAGGTATTGATAGCCGCTTTTCTAAAAGAAAATAACAGAATAAGGTGGGGCTCATTAGACAGGGACTTCCATACTTTTGCATGTGCATTGATTTGAATTAATTAAGAAGATATTACTCCAATTAGGATTGCATTGCTCATCTATGAAACACAAGGCACAGGAAAAGAACTAGGGAAATGGCACTCAGAAGAACAGCACTGAAATGATGCAAATACAGCAAGTTGTGAATCTCTTTCACAGGAGGAGATGCTCAACAACGATACTGCAAGGACATGTCTTGTCACCATATGAATCCAAGCACCACCAACTTGCATTGAGTCAGCTACATTTTGACATTCTTTTTCCCAGGATCATCCATTCCTCCTGAGCCAGAATTTGGGTTGGTAACTCTGGCTCTGGAAACTCCTGGAGATCTGTAGGCAGTGCCTCGGGAGAGTGGAGTCTGGGGAACAGAGGAACCGCAGCAGGAATATGATATTATATAATTAATCCTTTGCAGCTGCCATTGTCTCCAGTGGAATGGACCTTTGTATTTTGGAGATCACTTGTGATTCTAAGAGACCCCCGTGCCCTACCTAGAGGATGGCAGCCATCTCAAATTCATTCTCTTAACAAGACCATTTTCACATTCCTGTTCCTATTCAGGTTGACTCTTGCTAGCAGCCAGTTCAGCTCAAGGTTTCATCCTGATGTAACCATATGAAGTGGCAAAACTATCTTTGACTCAACAGGTCATGAGGCATAAGAGAGCCTCTCTGGTAGGGGGTGGAGATTTTGGGAAGGGGCCTCATCTACATATAATGCCATAGAGTCCATCCCCCAAAGCAGCCATTTTCTCCAGGGAAACTGATCTCTGTAGTTTGGAGACCAGTTGTGATTCCAGGAGATCTCCAGGCAGCACCTGGAGACTGCCAACATATGGTATAGCAGTTAGAATGACAGACCAGTTAAGATCTGGGCTCAAATTGTTACTATTTAGTTGACTGCAGTCCAGTCAGTCACTCTGAGCCGTACATATGTTACAGGGGTGTTATGATGGTAAAAAGGAAGATAGGAGAACCATGTGCCTGACTCCGAGTTTCATTGATGGTAGGGGGCAGAAACCTGTGATAGATTTAGCTTCTGATAATAAATTGAGCTGCAGCACTCTACAATAACCTGAGTTTCTGATTTATTTAGAAAACATAACCCACAGGTCCCTTGCAGACTAAATATATCAAGTGTCACAAGTTATCAACCACTTTCTGAGTTTGAACCATAACTGCTCAGTGCTAACTTCTATTGCTTGTTGTATATCAAGTGGTATAAAATATTGAAATTAAGCATTATCAAATAAAATGTCAAGGATATAACAATTCTTAGAGGGCCGTTTTGGTAAATTCATGGGGACAAATTCGTTTTCAGCTCTACAAAATATAATAGTGCCGATTTCAGTCAGCTCTCGTTTTGCCTAAGCATTCTTTTCATGCACGTTTCATGAAATCATCCAGGAAAAAAGACAACCCATCCCACATTTCTAGACAAAAGCTTGATTTGCCCATTGATCTTGCTTTTCAGAAAGGGTTTTGCTAAGACAACAGAAAGAGGTGTTTTCTTTTTTATTTATATACTTTACCTTAGAGGTTTCATTTCTGAACCAATAAATCCTCTCTTGCTGCCATAAATAAAGAATAATTTGGCATGGGGAGATGTACAGGGTACGAGTGGGTGGAACTGAGTAATGGAGCTTTCAGTGTTTCTGTAAATTAGGAATGCCTGATTTGACAACCAACAGGTCGTCTTCATCAATTTGCTTTCTCAATACAACCATGCAAGTATTCTGTAATAAAACTTCCTCTCCATTTCATACCTAATCATGTACATCATAAATCTCCCAGATCACAGACTGCTTGCCCCGCTTAGAAGATCACCAGGGATATTTGTATTAAAATGTTATAAAGACAAGAGGACTTGTTTTTACCTTCTCAGGTTGCTTCTCTGTGTTGTGGATACCTATATCATCTAGGGAAAATTTTGCTGTAATCAGTGGCATTCCACCCTGTTCCCCAAGCACTCATGCTAGATAGAAATATATCGCTATGATATATGACCTGGATGGCCCAGCGTAGCCTGATCTCATCAGATCTCTGAAGCTAAGCAGGGTCAGCCCTGCTTAGTCCTTGGCTGCGAGAACATCAAGGACGTCTGTGGTTGCTGCACAGAGGCAGGCAACGGCAAACCAGCTCTGTTTGTTTCTTGCCTTGAAACCTTAACAGAGTTGCCATAAATTGGCTGCAACTTGATGGCACTTTCCACTACCACTATAAAACATACTACGAAAATCTACAATGCAAATTACAGCAAGGCAAAGCTGAAACGTGTGGATTTCAGGCTTATCCTTTGAGTGTTTATTTTTAAAATATGCATTGTCTGCCTTTCTCCAAAACGAACTCAAGGTGGCTTACATTGCAGAGAGCAGACCTTATCCATAAAAGAGCTTCAGAACTAGATAACTGAAGGTGGGCCAGGAAATGGGGGTGGGGGAGCAGCAAGGGCATGATATTACCTCTGGGGAAATCCAGAAGTGATGGCCTACCTCTCTACGAATCACCAGAAACTCTATGGTAAAATCATAATTCCTAGAGAGGACTGATATCACTTCAGGGTTTTCCCCTAGAAGTGAAAACACACTGATGACCCAACAGCCTTTAAAAAAAAAAAAATCCTGCTGCTTTTCCAAGTGGCCACAGGAAATGGGAGAGGGGGAACATGGGGCAGGGGATTTCCCACACCCACCAGGGGATGGCAAGCCTGATCACAACCCAGACAGCAACAAAACTAAGCCATGCACCCCAAATAATGTATCCAATATTATGACTCAGAAGAAACTTAAACGTGACCAAATGACCTGGAAAACAATGCCAATTTTCCCCTAATTATGTTAATATCTGTATAGAGGGACACCTCCACTAGCGATTCATTCCATAAGGTAGACACCAGAGAGAATATGAATTCTGGCTAGCACTTCCTAGTGTGGCAAGCTGGTAGAACCAATTCACTAGAGGCATTTTGTGTCTTGCTTTACAGTGGGAATCTTTCTGCATAGTCTTTTGGGTTACAGGCTTGTTATTATCTTCTATGGTAGGTAACAGATTCTTTTCAAATTGCATTTGACATTTTAAAGCCAATTTAAAGCATTTGCTATTCTCTATACAGCACTGATTCACTGTTCAATATTTCATCTGTTATGGCATTGATATTCATTTTATACAGTCATTATCAGCATCATTTCTGGCAATACTTAATTTCCCAGAAGCAAAAAGGAGAGAGGTACTGGGACTCAGGCCTTCCAAGAAAGCCGACTTTGTGAACTGGAAGCCTTGGCCCTGACTCCCTGGTGTGTCAGAGAATAAGGCAGTTTCCTGCATTCAGTGGCCATTCAGCATGACTGAAATGCACTGCATACATGTGTACACTGTCTGAAGGGCACTACCTTATTAATTCTCACATATTAAGACTTAACTGACTAAATTAAGCCCTGAAACTGAAAGTGAGTTTGGAAATGAAGTTCCATTGCATGGTATGCTGAAGTAGGGTCCATGATCCCTGAGCAAGAATAAAGGACCATCTAGAGGTGAAATAAATTTGGTTCCAAAAATGCCCCAAGGTGATTTGGGACAGAGGTGGTAAATATTCCTAGAGAGTCTCTGAAAGACTAACCAAAGATTAACTAAATATTTGATATTTGATATCTGTATTTAACATTAATGGGTTTTTTTTTCAATACCTGATAATAGGCACTGAAAGCTATTACACAGTAGCATTATCACAATGGTTTTAAAACTTCCTAACTTTAGAGAATGATTTCTATATCAGCCTGACTGCAAAGGAACACCACATCTGCCACAGAACTTTAGTATATTGCAGAGAATGATTGTTTGTTGTTCAGACGCACAGTCGAGTCTGACTCTTTGCGACCCCATGGACCACATCACACCAGGCCCTCCTGTCTTCTGTCGTGCTCCGGAATCTGCTTAATTTCATATTTGTTGCCTTGTTAACACTGTCTAACCATCTCATCCTTTGCCATCCCCTTCTTCTTTGACCTTCAATCTTTCCCAGCATCAGGTTCTTTTCCAGTGACTGCTCCCTTCTCATTTGGTGGCCAAAGTGAATGCTGGAACCTCGTAAATACATTTTCTTTCCCCATTTTTCCCCACCTCTAACTCTTTCTCATTTATATGCTCTTTTCTTTATGTAAAATTTTACATGGCAAGCTCCTTGGAGCAGGGAGCAGTGGTAAAACACCATTGATGGTAGAATAGCAATCATCATCATCATGTTCTAGGTTTCATATAGGACATTGTTAATCTTCATCAATACCCACTAGTACTCTGCAGGATTTTGGTTTGCATGGCTGAAAGCTGAACCTGCTTGGAAAACCAACACATTGCCCTCTTCCACGATATGTCAGTGGCACATATCCCACTCCCAGAATGCACAGCTGGCAGGCTCCTACTCCATGAGAATGGAATTCCATTGTAATGGATAAGAAGGCTATTGTTTTTTTTTAAAAAAAACTATTTATTATTGGATATATTTCACATAGGAGCTGCGGTGGCTCAAGTGGTTAAGACGCTGAACTGCAGGCTGTGGAAGGTCAGTAGTTCAGCAGTTCGAAACCCGGGTGCCGCATGACAGGGTGAGCTCCTGTCTCTAGTTCCAGCTCCTGCCAACCTAGCAGTTCGAAAGCAAGAAATTGCAAGTAGATAAATAGGTACCACTTCGGTGGGAAGGTAACAGCGTTCCGTGCACCTTGGTGTTTAGTCATGCCGGCCACATGACCACGGAAACGTCTTCGGACAGCGCTGGCTCTTCGGCTTTGAAACGGAGATGAGCACCGCAACCCTAGAGTCGGATTCGACTGGCTTTCGAGCAAGGGAACCTTTACCTTTACCTATATTTCACATATTTAAAATTACATCTTGTAAATATCCCATATCCTTTTCTTTTCTCCCCTCCCCCCCAATACAAGGCTTCCCGCAATGCTCTTACCCCCTTATAAACTCTATTATCTAATTACCATTGACAAAATATATCACTTTCGTTATCAAATTACGGTAACATTTTAACAATCTTATCATTCTTTTTCTTATTTTCTCCTTAATAACTGTCAAAGCAAATCAATCTGTTTTTAACATCCCAGTTTTTCTCAAGATAGTCTTTGAAATCTTTCCATTCTGCAAAAAATACTTCATCTTCTTCATTATTAAGCTTTCTTGTCAATTTGTCCATTTCTGCCATAAAAAGCATCTTCTTAATCCATTCCCATTTTTCAGGTATCTTTTCTTGTTTCCAAAATTGTGCATAAGTCATTCTAGCTGTTGTAACCAAGTACCATAACAATGTTCCCTTGGTTACATTTAACTCTTCCAATTTAAGACCTAACAACAAAATTTGTGGATCCTTCTTAAAAGTACATTTCAGGATTTTCTGTATTTCTTTATGAATCTCTGACCAATAGCTCATGGCTTTATCACAAGTCCATCACATATGGTAAAATGAGCCTTCTTTCTTTCTACATTTCCAACATTTGCTAGACATACTCTCATTTATATTAGCAATTTTCTTTGGGGTCATATACCATCTATACATCATTTTATAACAATTCTCTTTCATATTAACACAAGTTGAAATTTTCATTAATTTTTTCCACAAACATTCCCATGATGCCATAGTTATTTCACTATTTACATTTACCGCTCATTTTATCATTTGTTCTTTTTCATCCTCTGTGTACCATTTCAATAAAACCTTATATATTTTTGAAATCATTTTTTTCCCTTTTCCATCCATATAGTTGATAAGAAGGCTATTGTGACCTGGTAATGTATATTGGAATGCACACACACACAAATAACCTTGCAGTTGTGCATTGCAAGGGAAGACTGATTGGTAGTTTGTCCCACTACCACCAGTCTTCTCATAGAGGAACCTCTGTTAAGTTTCCAAAGAATCCAAGATAACTATTGGTGTTGTGGTCAGAGTGTTGGACTAAGGACCAGAAGACCCAGATTTGAACCAATACTCTGCCATGGAAACTTGTTAGGTTAACTTAGGCCAGTCACTCTCACAGTCCAGCCTACCTCAGAGGGCTGTGGTAGGGATAATGGAGGAGGGAAGAATGGTGTTGTGAGCCATTTGGGGTCCACATTGGTGCGAAAAGTGGGATATAAATGTCTACACACATTTACCAGTACTTGATGGTTGACATGCAATGGAATTTTTAATCTTTTGTTGTTGTTGTTGTTGTTGTTCCATTACACAGTTGAGTCTGACTCTTCGTGACCCCATGGACCACATCATGCCAGGCCCTTCTGTCCTCTGCTGCCCTCCAGAGCCTCCTTAACTTCATGTTTGTTGCATCAATAACACTGTCTGACCATCTCATCGTTTGCCATCCCCTTCTTCTTTTACCTTCAATCATTCCCAGCCTCAGGGTCTTCTCCAGTGAGTGCTCCCTTCTCATTTGGTGACCAAAGTATTTGAGCTTCAGTTTCAGCATCTGGCCTTCCAGGGAACAGTCAGGGTTGATTTCTTTTAGGATCAACTGCTCTGATCTCCTTGCACTCTGAGGGACTCTCAAGAGTCTTCTCCAGCACCATAATTTGAAAGCATCTATTCTTTGGTACTCAGCCTCCCTTATGGGACAACTCTCACAGCCATACATTACTACTGGGAATACCATTGCTTTGACCATAGACCTTTTGTTGGCAGGGTGATGGATCTACTTTTTATTATGCTGTCTAGGTTTGCCATAGCTTTCCTCCCAAGATGAAGGAGACTTTTGTTCCCCAAGCTGGAATGACGAGGCAGACACAGAAAATGGATTTAACTATTGGGCCACTTTATTAACTGACATTTCAACTGGAACAAAAACAGCAAGGGCAACACAATCTGCAGTATGGTCAAGGCCAGGGGTCAAAGACCCCTTCCCTAACTCATACATAGGGTGAGCCGCCCAGCCCCACGCGTGAGCGATCATCAGTGGCTCCCACCCAGCCAGCTAGCCATTATGGGCCAACCCCGTAGCCCCAACCCCCGAGCCACAAGGGGCATTCATGTTGATACTGGCATGCTTTTCTGTTACACACACCCTGAGCCCCAAACTCCCAGCAAATCTGATGGGGTTGAACCACCTGCCCCGCCACAGGGCGGGGACTGAAGGACCCAGATGCATGCTCAACCAAATGACCACTATGCAAATGATCCCCCGTGTTAGGCCTGGAAGAGGCCATAACCTGTAGCCATAAATGTGGGTGGATCTGGTCCCACCACAAGGAAGGGTTCATGGCAGCCCACATCCTGAACTCCTCATCATACTGGAGCCAGGCGGGGCCCGTGAAGCCAGTGTACCCCTTATAAATTATATCAAAATATTGGAACAATGATGCAGCCCTGCATGGTTGAGCCTTAGAAAGCACGCCGGCATATACTAGGAAACCAGCCACCCAATTGGCCCAAGTCTTATCTACCCTCATTTTCCTATACTTTTCCTTGTCCCTATCCTCAAGGTCTTCCTTCTCTTTCTTTTCCATTTCACAGAACAAAAGTGTGAAAACATCCACACATTCTCCCCTACAAATCTTCTCCCTAGTAGCTGGAAGCAGGTGGTCTCCAAGAGGAAGTGCTAAGTCCCCAAAGGGGAGGGCGGTGGTGGGGGCTGCCACATAAGAACCACCATAAGGGGAAGGCCCACTCCACCATGGTGTGCTAGATATGCTACATTGCGGTGTGGATGCAATGGGACAGCCCAACAGAGGGGTGCTGAAAGAATGTTTGGTTGAGCAGGTGCTGAACCATCAGCCACCGGGTGGCCCCAGGGCCAGCAGCCACCAGTAAGATGAGAGTTGCACTTACCAACTGGCAAAGAAGGGCCAGCCACAACAGCAGCCAGGCTCTGTGGTCCTGAAGGCATCAGTACAGAAGGTGCATCAAGGTCTTGACTTGCAGAGACCCCCTCAGAACTAGCCCCAGATGGCACAGTGCACCCTTCTACAAGAGACAATCATGTTAATACCTCAGCCTGAAAGTGCTTGTTGGCTGCAGAACACATCTCCTTCTCCCCACAGGCCCCACCCAAAGGCCTCGCTGGAGGAGTTAATAATCCCATGGCCTGTTCAACAGCCTGCAATCAGTTCAAAATGGTTTGCTGGACCCCATCATCCTCATCATCTGACGAGGACAGAGTTGGAGCAGGTCACTTAGGAGGTGGCTTAGGGGTGGGCTGTTTCCCCTTAGAACCACCTGAGCCCTTTTTGGGAGCCATAGTGCTAGGCTATAACTCCCCCCACAGAAAATAAAACAAGCTGTCAGTACTTATACTTTGAAACCGAAACTGGAAACTGGCCCCAGGGCCAAACACAAAATGTCCGCTCAGGCGGATAACAAAATGGCCACCTGAGGTGACTCAAAATGGCCACCTACGCCACCCTACAAAGTTGGGCAGAAAGGACTAGCCAACTTGGGCAACAGTCTGGCCTCAATGCCAACTGGGTGGATCACGCAGCTCCAGACACAATCTATGCCTATAGAAACCTGGCAGATGGTGGGTGGGAGGTGTGGGTGGGTGGGAATGCTCAGGATGAGAGGCCAAAGAACACCCCAGCTGTTGAACGGCAAGGAAAAACCTCCCCACCTTGTACAGCAGCTAATGGGAATGTGAAAAGAAAAGGGGGGGGCACACTGCAGTATCCTATGATCTCGCCCCCCAATGGCCCACACTGCAAGCCACGACGACCTGCCAGCAACCACCAGACATGCTATGCCACCTCCGTTTAAACCAGCCCGCACAATTCAGGGAGCCCCAAAGTCAAACCACAGGGGAACGGGCAGCCCACGCAAATGGGTGCCGTCCCAGAGTTGCCACATCCTCTTGTGAGCTTCCTTCAATCCTCAGCACGCGTGCCGCCACCTAGCCTCTCACCGCCATTGTAACACAGCAGGCCGTTCATGCGCCGACCCGCCCAGCCTTTAAAGCCCCACGCCGGATGGATGCTGGATCATCAGCACAGAGAGGACATCCGATGTGCTGCTCGCTTGGCCAAGAGGCCTTGAGCAGCAAGCCCCAGCACTGCGCTTCTCTCCGGCTGAGAACAAAACAGGACAGCTGACAAGGAGGGGAGGGGCTGGACTTTTATACCCTTGGCCCTTCCCTCCTTGCAAGTCTATATGAGGTGCTTTTTGGTGCCTTCTCCATGTCCACCCATCCAACTGGGTGGCAAAGGCGCCTCCCCAGCTCAACGGCCGCGTAGGTATGGGCTGTTGAGTCGTATTAATTTCATGGCTGCAGTCACTGTCTGCAGTGATCTTGGATCCCAGGAATGTGAATTCTGTCACTGCTTCCATGACTCCCCCTTCTATTTGCCAAGGACTGATGGGGCCGGATGTTTTTTTTTGATGTTGAGTTTCAAGTCAACTTTTGCGCTCTCCTCTTTCACCCTTAGCAAGAAGCTCCTTAGGTCCTCTTCACTTTCTGCATATCTGAGGTTGTTGATGTTTTCTCTAGCAATCTTAATTCCAGTTTGTGATTCATCCAGGCCAGCATTTCACATGATGTACTCTGTATATAATTAAATAAGCAGTGTGACAATATACATCCTTGTCACACTCTTTTCCAATGCTAAACCAATCAGTTGTTCCATATCCTGTTCTAACTGTCGCTTCTTGACCCTTATACAGATTTCTCAGTGATCACACTGTGTGGTTGTCAAGGACATTGAGGTCCTTCTTGTATAGTTCTTCTGTGTATTCTTGCCACGTCTTCCTAATCTCTTCTGCCCCTCTCAGGTTCCTACTGTTTTTGGACTTTATCATGGCCAGCTTTGCATGAAATGTTCCCTTGATTTCTCTAATTTTCTTGATCTCTAGTCTTTCCCATTCTATTGTTTCCCTCTATTACTTTGCATTGTTCATTCAGGAAGGCCCCCTTATCTCTCCTTACTATTCTCTGGAAATCTGCATTCAGTTGGGTAAATCTTTCTTTTTCACTCTTTCCTTTCACTTTCCTTCTTTCCTCTGCTATTTGTAAAGCCTCATCAGACAGCCACTTTGCTTTCTTGCATTTCTTTTTCTTTGGGATTGTGCTGATTGTTGCCTCCTGTACAATGTCACGAACCTCTGTCCATGGCTGAGTTCAGACTGGCAATTTGCCCCAGTAGGGACCTGGGCCAGCGACGACTCAATACCGGAGTAAATGGGGCATTCACACAGGCACATCTGCCTGGCGTCCCCCACCCGTAGCCAACCCATGCTGTTGCGCTTCACTGCCGGATTAAAAAGATACCTGATAAAACCAATAGCAAATCCGAAAGCCCACATGTGTCACGCGTTTCTCCACTTCTGGGGAGTCTGAACGTGCAGCCGAAAAGCCGGGAGCAACCTGCGTTGGGCAGGAGGCAGCAGCGGTGTGATTGGCTGTGCTCCGCTCTACTGCCCAATGCAGTGCCGGCGCTGCGGGGTCCTCCCCCAATTGGCAAAATGCGCTTATGCGCATGAGCGCATGAGTGCTCATGCGCACATACACCCATACACCCACAGCCGAATTAATGGGGAAACGGCAAATATAGCACGCCTCCGGCGCGGCAGTCTGAACGCTCCCACGTGCCTCCGTCCCGTATCTTCCGGCAGCAGCCTCCGCTGTGTGAACCGGAAAACCCAGTATAGTTTATTCCGGGGCGTTTTTGCTACGACTGGCTACCGGAGCAAACTGCCAGTCTGTACTCAGCCCATAGTTCTTCAGGCACTCTGCCTATCAAATCTAGTCCCTTAAACCTATTCTTCACCTCCACTGTATATTCATAAGAGATGTGATCTAGGTTAAACTTGAATGGCCTAGTGGTTTCCCCAACTTTCTTCAGTTAAAGCCTAAATTTTGCAATCAGAAGCTCCAGGTCTTGTTTTTACTTACTGTATAGAATTTCTCCATCTTTGACTGTGAATGATTATAATCAGTCTGATTTCAGTGTTGCCAGTCTGGTGATGTCCATGTGCAGAGTTGCCTCTTAAGTTGTTGGAAGAGGGTGTTTGCTATAACCAGCATTCTCTAGACAAAACTCTGTTAGCTTTTGCCAGGCTTCATTTTGTTCTCCAAGTCCTTTTGACTTCCTGCTTAACATTCCAGTCCCCTATGATGATAAGGACATCTTTTTTGGTGTTAGGAAGTGTTGTAGGTCTTCATAGAATTGGTCCACTTCAGCCTCTGCATAAGTGGTTGAAGCATAGATTTGGATTACTGTGATGTCAAATGGTTTGCCTTGGATTTGGACCGAGATCATTCTGTCATTTTTGGGATTGTATCCCATTACTGCTTTTTTCACTCTCTTGTTGACTATAAAGGCCACACTATTTCTTCTACAAGATTCTTGGCCATAGTAGGAGATATAATGGTCTTCTGAGTTAAATTCACCAATTCCTGTCCACTTTAGTTCAGTGATTCCCAAGATGTCAATATTCAGTCTTGCCATCTGATTTTGGACCACATCCAGCTTACTTTGTGATAAGTACGAGACAGCACACTGGAGGTCAGTTCAAAAGTGATTTCAGCTTTATTCAGCTCCAAGTTAGACCAGCTAAGGACTAGACCAGCTAGACGAAATACAGTCCTAAAACAGCAGCTTATATACAATCCTGGCTGAGGTAGCCACGCCCACAGAAACAAAACGCGCCAATAACATTTGAAAGTAATAACCAATCACAGCTCAGGTATAAGGACCAATCATCTTTGTACCTTATGACCAATCACAGTTGTTCCCACCATAAGCCCTCTGATTGGGCAATACTTGTGCAGCATTTCCGATCCGCATAATGAGCACCTACTCAGTATGCTCACCATTATGTCTCTGAGGACATAACAACTCCTCCCCCCTTAGATGGAACACACTCATAGTCTGCTAAATGGGGAGGGGCCCTTCTACTTCGCCCGGATCGCCTTAACTCAGGGGCTTCTGTTGCCGTGGGGTCAGTGTCGGACTCAGCGCCAGGCATTGCTGGGCTGTCAGGGTCCACAGGGTCCGAGAGTGCAGGGGTCTGCCCTGCCTCAGGTTCTGTACGAGAACCAGCAGCACTCACCTCGTCCGGAGGCAAGTGGGACTGCTCCCTGGGCCTGTAGCAATCTCCGGCCTCAATCTCCTGATCCGCAGGAGACCATCGCTGCCGGAGTTGGTCTATGTGGCGGCGTATCTTTCGGCCGTCAGATAGCCTCACCACATACATCCGAGACCCCAATTTGTTGGTGACTTCGGCATTAAGCCACCGGTGCCCTTCAGCGTAGTTCCGGGCGAAAACCCAGTCTCCGGGCTGGAACACCCTGGATGGAGTGGCCGGCTCAGGCCGCACGGTTCTGCTGCCATCCAGGTCTGGGTGCAGGCGGTCGAGGAGAGTTGTCAGCCTTCTTCCCATCAGAAGTTCGGCCGGGCTTTTCCCTGTAGCACAGCTTGGAGTGACATGCTGCCACAGGAGAAAATCGGCCACTCGATGGTCCCAGTCCTCGCCTTGCAGCTGGGCGAGGGTCTCTTTTGCCGTCCGCACCATTCTTTCCGCCTGGCCGTTGGAGGCGGGGTGGAATGGTGCTGTGGTGATGTGCCGGATGCCGTAACCCTCTAGGAAGCTGGCAAACTCCCTAGAGGTCAGTTGTGGCCCGTTGTCGCTGACGACCACTTCAGGCAGCCCATGGGTGGCGAAAAGTTGGCGCGAAGCCTTTATTAAATTCGCCGCCGTTGTTGATCGCATGGGGACTACCTCCAGCCACTTCGAATAGGCATCAACTACCACCAACAGCATCTGGCCGTTGATGGGGCCAGCGAAATCAACATGTAGCCTAGACCAAGGCTTTTCAGCTCTGCACATCTCACTCGGAGGTGAGCGTGGTGGATCAGGTCGGGACTGCTGGCAGCTCACGCAGCCCCGAACTCGCTCCTCGATGTCAGCATCGAGCCCAGGCCACCATAAGTATCCCCGAGCCAGGGCCTTCATCCGAACAATTCCTGGATGCCCGGCATGCAGGGATTTCAGTACTCTCTAAGTTTGGGGGGAATTACTACTCTGCTTCCCCACAGAATGCAGCCCTTAGAAATAGAGAGCTCAGTCCTTCTCCCCCAATATGCCTTAAACTCAGGCTTGTTACACACATTTGGCCACCCCCTCCACACCCAGTTTAAAATACGGGAGAGAATCAAGTCCTTCTGGGTGGATGTAGCAACATCTTCGGACCGGAGTGGCGACTGTGGCAGTTCATCCAACAGGCAAATGTCCGCTGTTGGAGCCGGGTCTGGATCAGTCTCAGTCAGGGGGCATCGGCTCAGGGCATCGGCGTGAGCAATACACTTGCCCGGTCTGTGCTCTATGTCGTACTCGTATGCGGCAAGGAATAGAGTCCATCTTAACATCCTGGGCGACAGGATGTTAGGCGTGGGGCGATCAGGGGCGAAAATCCCAAGTAGCGGCTTGTGGTCAGTAACTAAAAGAAAACGTCTTCCGTATAAAAAGTCATGAAACTTTTTACTGCACTCACAAGCGCCAACCCTTCTTTATCAATTTGGGCATAGTTCTTTTCAGCCCCACTCAGCGACCTTGAATAATAGGCAATTGGTGCCTCAGACCCGTCAGGCATGATATGGCTTAGAACTGCCCCAACACCAAACGGCGACGCGTCAGCCGCTTGAACCAACATTTTTGTCTCATCATAGTGCGTGAGGACACTACTAGACGTCAACAACATTTTTACATTTTGAAAAGCTTTTTCTTAACGCTGCCCCCAAACCCATTTTGCATCTTTATTTAATAAACGGTGTAACGGCTCGGCTACCAAAGCTTTGTGAGGCAAGAAGGCATGATAAAAATTAACAAGCCCTAAAAAAAGCTTGTAGCTCCGTTTTGTTTCGGGGCCTAGGTGCGTTGTGAACGGCAGATACCTTCCCCGGGGTTGGGTGAACTCCCTGCTCATCGATTTTGAATCCCAGGAATTCAACACTGGGAACCCCTATCGTACACTTTTCTCTTTTTACACGCAACCCAGCTTTCTGAAAACAAAGTAAAACCTTCTTGACTCTTTCAAGTAATTCCTCCTCATCTTTCCCTGCAATAAGCACATCATCGAAGTAAGGAATTACTCCCTTGAGACCTCTAAGCAACCCTTCCATTAATCCCTGGAAGATTCCTGGTGCGACATTAACCCCGAATTGGAGGCGCTTGACTCGGAACGCACCTCTATGAGTTACAATTGTTTGTGCTTCTGCTGCATTGCTATCCACAGGCAGTTGTTGATAAGCCTGGGCAAGGTCCAATTTTGCAAAAACCTTGCCCCCCCCTAGAGACGCAAGTACATGACTTATCACCGGTACAGGATAAGAGTGCTGTTGCAACGCCTTATTGATTGTACATTTATAATCTGCACAAATTCTTATGGAACCATCGGGTTTGACAGGAGTAACGATGGGTGTTTCCCATTTACTGTATGGTACCGGTTCTAAAACCCCTTGCTCAATGAGCTTGTCGAGCTCCAATTCTATCTTTGGTCGCAGTGCTAACGGTACCTTCCTATATTTTAACCTGATAGGCCGTACATTTGGATCCAGTTCAAATGAAACCGGGGGACCTGTATAGGTTCCCAATCCCTTTCCAAAAACCTGCGGAAACTCGTTATACAAGCAGTCCCATTTATCACAACACACTGCATTAATGCCAGAAATAGCAATGCCCAA
Organism: Gekko gecko; assembly: GCA_029375565.1. Taxonomy (NCBI): domain Eukaryota; kingdom Metazoa; phylum Chordata; class Lepidosauria; order Squamata; family Gekkonidae; genus Gekko; species Gekko gecko. The sequence continues at coordinate 146,602,446 of JAPDNY010000006.1, forward strand.
TGGTTCAAACCAATCAAGCCCTAAGAGGCTTACCCTGTCCCCTTCAGCAATAATTAGGGACAGAGCCGCCTTCCGCTCTTTGAAGCTGACTTCAAATTCAGCCTCACCGGCCAACGGAATTCTGTGCCCTTGGAAATCGGCAAGACAGGCATCAGTTGGTTGGAGACGGCGACGGCTTCGGTGAGGGAAAAGACGATGTAGTGTATGCGTCGAAATGATGGTTCTAGCCGACCCCGAATCGACTTCGAAAGGGCAGGCCACGCTGTCAAGATACACGGTGACGAAAATCTTCTTCCTCCGGGGAACTCCCGTGGTGAGAACAGTCGACGATGAAGAGGGGTTGGACGACAGGGTCGGGTTTCGGGACGACAGGGATGAAGAGCAGGTTGTGTTGACCTTGCTTCGGAATTGAGAGCGCTGCGGAGGCGACGTAGGCGGCGATCTCTTCGACTTGCAAACTCTGGCGATGTGCCCGCGTTTTCCGCAAGCCCGACAAACCAATCCTTTGGCCCAACAGGTGTCGCGCTCGTGCTTCCCGCCACAACCAAGGCACTGACGCGCTGGCGCAGTCTTCACTTGAGTTCGCGGCTGGTTGCTGAAACACGGCTCTCGTACGTCATCCACGGCGGCCGCTGGCTCACGGTCCTTGACCTGTTGGTGAATGCTGGATTCGGCTGCCGCAGGCCGCTGTCTCACTTCTCGCGTCGACCTTTCAGCAGCTTCAGCGGCGATGGCTTCCTCGAACGTGACCTTGAACGTCAGCGTCTTGAGGGCGAACAGGCGTTGTTGCAGCTTTGCATCGCGGTGACCGCAGACCAGCCGGTCTCGCAAAGCTGTTTCGAGATCGGCGAAGTTGCAAGCCCTTGCCAACTTCCTCAATGCCGCCACAAACTTGGCTACAGATTCGCTGGAGCCTTGCCGCCTTTCGTAGAACGCGTGCCGGGAAGCGATCACCGAAGGCTGCGGTGCAAAGTGAGCCTTCAACTTCTCCATCAGCATGGCGTACGGCACGGTCTTGATGTCATCAGGCGTGACAAGTGAACGAGCAATGTCGAACACCTCTTTGCCACACGAGCTAAGCAGTGCAGCTCGTTTCTTCGCAGCATCCGTCACCCCGCCGCTCTCGAGGTGAAATTCAAACCGGGTGAGGTACGCCTCCCAGTCTTCGGTCGCAGGCTCGAACGGCTCGAACCGGTGCTTGGAGCTCATCGCGGCGCTTCCTGGAGCGGACGGCCCCCTCGGAAACTCGCGGTCGATCGGAACTTCCTCCGTGGTGTCTCAGCGGGGCTGCCTACCCGCTAGATCCCATCCTCGTCGCCAGTTGATAAGTACGAGACAGCACACTGGAGGTCAGTTCAAAAGTGATTTCAGCTTTATTCAGCTCCAAGTTAGACCAGCTAAGGACTAGACCAGCTAGACGAAATACAGTCCTAAAACAGCAGCTTATATACAATCCTGGCTGAGGTAGCCACGCCCACAGAAACAAAACGTGCCAATAACATTTGAAAGTAATAACCAATCACAGCTCAGGTATAAGGACCAATCATCTTTGTACCTTATGACCAATCACAGTTGTTCCCATCTTACATAGGTCTTACATAGATTTTAATGTTACCATCATGTAATTGAATTTACTATTTGACAGCCTCTCATAGGTAATATACAATGGTAAACAGTATTTAATATCTCATCAGATTTCATATACCAAATCAAAACAGACAGCAGCAAGCCAAAAATATTTGGATTTCAAAGTTTAAGACAAAGATTTAAGTGTTACATTTGAAAATTCTTAATCCATAATTCATCCTTCTTCCATCTTTTTTCTTCTTTGCTCTAGGAACATGTTCCAAAAAGTTATCTTGGCTTTTTCCTTATTAATATATATGTTTAATAGATCATGATTAATTCCCTGCTCAGCTGTCTATTTTCATGAATTCCCTCTTATCATATACTGCCTGTCACACCGAATATGTCTATCTTTTTCATTTTATTTCAAAGCTTTCTGCTTCACTTTGTTGAAATAAGTCTACTGAATGATATAGTTAAAAGAATGTTGAAGCAACCAAAGATATGTTTTCTTTAAGACATTAGGACAAAAATCCTATTCACCAAGGGTAATCCTGTTGAAGAAAATCTATTGATGAAAAAATATTAGCACAACATGGCCCTAAATGACTGCTGATTAATTTAAAACATCAAATAGCAATGGCTGAATACAAATGTATCCAAGTCAAACATAATCACAAAACCATATGTGGATTTTTAAATTGTCCGTGTTTCTTATTTCTGAGTCAGTAGCAAGGGGAAAAAGTATTGAACACATAAGTCCAGCAGTGATGGGCGCTCAGCCTAAAATTGATCACTTTTTGTGATCATTCCTGCCAAACACTTGAAAATGTTCAATGGAACCTCCAAATGTTTAAAGGGGACATTGCAAAATGTGTGCATGTGCATATGCAACCATGCAATTACATATGATCGCAGACTACAGAAATTGGTTCCCCTGCAAATGGCAGCTTTGGAAGGTAGACTCCGAGGCATCAGATACTTTCTGAGCTTCCTCCTCTCCCAAAACTCCACCCTCCACAAGCTCCACCCCTCAAACTCCAGGAATTTCCCAAGCTGGACTTGGCAACCCACTGAGTTTGGACCTTTCCTTACTTTAAAGAGCCATCCTCCAGATTTGGCCCCTCCTCAGAAAGGCAGTACTTGTGGTTTGAAGGCAGGGTTGCCAGGTTCCCCCAAGCTGCCAGCAGGGGATGGGAGGTGGGGTTGTCAGATCCAGGTTAGGAAACTCCTGGAGATTTGGAGGTGGAGACTGAGGAGGGCAGGAACCTCAGTGAGGTACAATGCCATAGAGTCCACCCTCCAGAGCATCCATTGTCTCCAAGGGTATTGATCTCTGTAGTCTGGAGATGAGCTGTAATACTAAGGGGTGCCCAAATCCCACCTGGAGACTGGCATCCCTACTTGGAGGAGGACTGGGTAGTCTGCTGGTTACCAGCAGTCAGTTTGCAAGCCATTTGGAGCCAGGCCCAGGTTTTCAGAAGTTTATACCTGACTCAAAAATGATATGACCTTCTCAGTCAGGGGAGGTTTGCTTTTTGGGCATCCATACTCCAGTGTCAGTAATCTACTATACTGACCTGTAGTTCATAAATAAATCAAATGCTATTTTTCAAAAGGGTGGAGAAAGTGTGCAATTGCAAGGCCCTGTCAGCTGTTAACCAAAGAAAGCTAGGTCTGAGGCCAATACAAATACTACCAGTTTGCTACAGGCTTCTGGGCGATGGCAATCTTGCAGCATCCAGGCCTCCTCCGGCCCCACTGCAGTCTTCTGTCTGTAGGCACACTTTATGTGAGCAGCCAATACTATCACACAACTTATGTGGAGATGTCTGCATGTGTAAGCTGTCTGGAATGTTAGTAAAGGTAAAAGATAAAGGTTTCCCTTGCTCACAAGCCAGTTGAGTCTGACCCTAGGGGGCAGTGCTCATCTCCGTTTCCAAGCCAAAGAGCCAGCACTGTCTGAAGACTTCTCCGTGATCATGTGGCCAGCATGACTAAACACCACGGCACGTGGAACACTGTTACCTTCCCACTAAAGTGGTACCTCTTTATCTACTTGTAATTTTTACTTTTCATGAAGTATATACAGACCAGTGTAAATCTCTACCAAACATCATACAAAGCAGGGATGATTTGCAGGTCAGCTTCAGAAATGAAGCAGATTATAGAACTGTTTTTCAATTTGCATGAATTCAGCCAGCATGGGGTGATGAATTACACCCCAGGATGCTGATGGAAATTGCTGAAGAAATCTAGAAGTTGTTAGCACTTATATTTGTGTACTCATAGGGGACAAGAAAGGTGCTGGACAGGTGGAGAAAAATACATGCTCTTGCAGTTTTTATGGGAAGCAACATGAGACATGTTCCCTCCCCTATGCTATTTCTTCATAACTCCCCCACACGTTTTATTTATAAAAATTAAAAAAGAGATATAGGGGTGCCAGGAAGGCACAATTCCCCCTTCCCAAACTGCAGGGCACTCACACAGATGCCACCTGATATAATGCTGCCTTGTATGAGCCTGATTATCTAACCCAAATTCTTTTTTCTTCTCCAAGAACACTATCCTGCTCTGTCTTCACTTGCATCCCATGTCTTCTGCATGGCTCATCTCTAACAAAATAGGCATACACTTGTAACACACCTGTTCTCACGTCAAGAATCACTGCTCAGTCGCAATGATTATTTATTAGATCTGGATACCCTGCTTATTTCTCCTAAGCAGTTTACAACACTGTTCTTACTGCCTCCATCTCATCCTCCAAACTTGGTGCTTGGGGGGGGGGGTCAACAGTGGGAGGGCTTCTAGTGTCCTGGCCCCACTGGTGGACCTCCTGATGGCACCTGGTATTTTTGGCCACTGTGCGACAGAGTGTTGGACTGGATGGGCCATTGGCCTGATCCAACATTGGCTTCTCTTATGTTCTTAACCACTGTAGAAAGCTGTTTAGGCCAGAGAGTGTGGCTGGCTCAAGGTCTCCCAGCAAGCTTCCATGGCAGAGTGGGGTTCAAACTTGGGTCCATGCTAAACAATGCAGTTTCAATCCACTTCAGTGACCATTTGCTAATGGATTTTGCCATTTCACACAGTAAATTCCAGATGCAAAGTGTATTGAAAGTGGATTAAAAATGTGTTATTTAATGTGTGTGTGTGAAAGTGCCCCAACATTCTAACCACTACACCATGCTGGCTCTCAGCTCAGAATCTACTCTGTCTTCTATATACTGCATTCATTTACTATCCATGTAGCCTGTTCTATTTTAAAAGACAGGGAGGTGTTTTCCCTTGGAGATAAAGATATACTAGGAAACAACATTTTATTTTCATCAAATCAAAATAATTCTTACTATCCACAGGATGTGGCTTGGCAGGCAGACTCCTTTGGGTAGTGAAAGGTGGGGTTTAAATCCAATCTCTTCTTCTCTTCTTCTTAGTTGTTCAAACATGTACATTTACATGTACGTGTAACAGAGACTTCCTGCCTCCTACCCTGCTAGGAATCTAGGGAAGAAGGCTGAAATCTGAAGAAAGAGAACTCCAACATCTAAAATTAACAAGATTTTTAAAAAGGCATTCTCCACAGGGAAAAAATAAGTGATGTAATAGGAAGATGTTTAAAAAACATACACACACAAACACACACACACACACACATATATATATATGAGCAATTGGCTTCTATGAGAAAGTAACAACATGCAACTCAATACTTTCTCTTGTGCAAAACCAGGGAAATGTTTGCGGGAGCTACTTTCTGAGCTATTGGTGACCCTCAGGACACAAATTCAACTGTTGTCCTGAATCTGACGCAAGAGATGGGGAGGGAAGAAAGGAGCAAAATCAGACTTTGGCGAAAACAGCAGGGAAGTGCTATATGCTTCCCCATGATATGTGCATTCTTTGATGTCTAGAAATAATAGAGAAAAGTAAACTATTCTGTGCTTTGAAGCAATTTTTGGCAGCTGAACTAAACACAGCTATCTTGGCAATGAGAGCCCAGGCTTGAGACTGAGCCTGGTAACTCAAGCTGTGATTATGAGAGTTTGGAGTGTGGCATTAAATGGGCATCTAGGTGTTCAAAGTAAATTGCTCAACAGAAGTGGATGTGGAGATAAGACACGCCTCCATATTTCACAATCACAACAGAGACCAGCAGACGCAAAGTGCATTATGTCTTCATTTCCAGTAGGTCTGATGGGGGGAGGGATTAAACATCAGCAGCTGCATCTACAGTAGATGCATCTACAGCAGTTTCTCATTCAACTTAATAGCCCAGGAGGGCTAGTAAATCCGGATATGCTCTGCACAGTGACATTACTAGGTTGGCATGAAAAGGCACGCACGGTAGGGTTTGCATTTTCTTTGTGAAGAATTTAAATAAAAGGCTGAGGTTACAAAAGGCAAGGTTTCTAGGTGTTTATTACTTTAGTCAGAATGGCATCACGTTTGCATTTCTCTCAAGCTAAATTAATCTGATTCCATATTATGAGATGTAGGTAAACAGAAAGGGATAGTAGCTTTGCTATCTGAAGATAGCCCAGCATTCCACTCCCCATTAGTACCTGTCCAGTCATCCCAGATTATTGCAGCATGATGCTGCCTTTATGATTAAAGTAAAAGGCACTTTCAGTTTACCCATTCATAGACACATAAAGAGCACCTTATACCAAAAAAAATTGGATAAATTTAGCAGAGCAGTGTTGCACAGGGGAAATAAAGCATCACAGAGATGTATGTGTTCAGCTTACAAGGAATATTTACTAGAAAATAGGGAAGAGTTGCATGGAGAAAAAAGATAACATCCTGACTGACTAGTTCTACATCTTGCTTGTTTCTTTGCTAGCATGTGTGCGAGTGAGGCAGAGAACAAAGGAAAGTTTTCCCCCAACCCCCCCCCATGTACCTGACAAACAGCATGTACCACCTCCCAGTATATTGATTAGCCAATAGTAAATCTATAGATCACTTCACTAGGAGTAATCCACCCCTTCTTGGTGGGAAGATTCTACATGACAGTTAACTGGCCCTATGCTAACTAACTAACATCAGCATCCCAACAAAATGCCATTGACCTCTACACATATCTGTTTGCTAACAGCTATGACACTGATCACAATGCATGATCTCCTGCAGGGGTCCCCAATCCTTTTGAGCCTGCGGGCAACTCAGAATTCTGACACAGTGTGATGGGCACAGCCACAGAATGGCTGCCACATAACGTTTGCTGCAGAAGGCAAGGCCCGCCACAACTTACCTTCAATCACCCAGCAAAGGTCCTTATGCTGCGGTGCCAGCCGCTGCCCAAGCAACATTTTTAAAAATTAGTGCAAACAATCAGATCCCCACTGATCAATCAGGAGGCCTTGCTGGGCGAAAGCTCCACGTGGCTCCACCCACTTTCTAAAGACACTTGGGGGGCTCCAGAAGAAGTTGTTGGCAGGTGACATGGAGCCCATGGGCAACAGATTGGGGGGAGGCTGATCTAATGTCTGTAGCCATCCACTAAATGACAACTGCATTTGTTCCAATCCTTCAAACTCACACCTGAAAGATTTGCAGCAGGAATTCTTGGGATTGCAATACTTACTCAATGAAGTTAAAAAACAAAACAAAACAAATGCATAAAGCCAGACAGGTCCAAAGAGATAACAGTGTAGCACCACTGGTTGTCACCTACAGCTCCCACCTCAAGCTGTCACCAATGATTTACTGCCTATCCTGGGTGGTGATATTTCTCTTAGATGGCAAGTAACAGCCAACACACGTCAGCTTACAAATACAGGGGGCCACTACTTGGATAACTATGAGGTTTAAATCATGTGTTCACCTGTACATGTGTTGAATATAACAGGAGGATTTCTCGGTGCACGTATAAAGAAAGATGCAGTATACACAGTACACAGATTGCACGTATGTTCACTGGCAGCTCTAAACAGCCCTCTAGCCCCGTCCCCTCCAGAGCTGAAAAGGACTAGAGATTTCTTACTCATTACAGGTTTTTACCTCGGGATGCCCCACCCATTAGTTTTAACTAGCTAAGAAAAATCCGTGTTTTCCCCCCTGCATTATTCTTGTTTAGATTTCGATTTTTTAAATTACATTTCATCCCATCCTTTCTGCATTTTATGGCCCTTTGACCCACATGTCTATTGTTTTTCATATTTCATACCTAAAAAGTCTGCCTCATGGTTGGACACCCTGCTGAGCCCATCCTGTCTTATCTATTTAAAATGTTCCAAGTTGCACTCCTACTTTTGTTGGGGATTCTCTCCAGGAGACTTCTGCTGCTCGAGGCTTTTGGGGGGAGGATATTGTGTTGCTGGAGTTTTCCACTGCAGTTTTGCTGCTGCTGTTTGTACTGATAATCCTACAATACTTTTGAGAATAGGGTTTCTTTCTCTGGTCCCCAAAGCACATCTCCAAGGCGATTGCTTCTGTGCTCCCTTTTTGACAGAGAAAACTATAGCTAAGAATGAAACGGAAGTCCTGAGGACCTGAACCACTTTCATAATTCCCCCTTTTCTTCGGCATTAGATGACAGTACAAAATGCTTCTTCTCAACTCATTTTCAGTTTTAGTGACTCTCAATGCCTGTGCTATATGTCTGGCTAGCAGCCTGTTGCGCACATGAACTGCATATATAATTTACAGATTTCTAAAGGAGCCAGCCATGCTGGATGTTGCAGGCCAGAAGCATGCAACCGTATTTTGACTTTTTTAAAAAAATAGTTGGGAGGGGATCAGAAGCACAAGGAAAGGCTACCATGTCCACTCATGAGCACATGTGGGTGGGAAAGCATGTTGGGGATGGTAGTTATGAGCAGAAAAATGACTGATGGAGTAAGGTTAAACACACATAGAATCATAGAATGTTAGAGTTGGAAGGGACCTTACAGGTCATCTAGTCCAACCCCCGGCACTCTGCAGGAGCATAGCCGAAAGATAGCCCTACAACATACCTGAAAGATGGTCGTCCAGCCTCCACTTGAAAACATCCGGCAAAGGAGTATCCACCACCTCCCGAGGCAGTCTGTTCCACTGCTCAACCACTCTTACAGGAAGTTTCTCCTAATATTTAGCTGGTAATGACTCTCTTGTAATTTCCACCCATTAGATCTAGTCTTGCAATCCGGAGCAAGAGAGAATAGATCTGCTCCATCTTCTACATGACAGCCCTTCAAATACTTGAAGACTGCAATCATGTCCCCTCTAAGCCTTCTCTTTCCCAGGCTAAACATACCCAACTCTTTCAGCCTTTCCTCGTAAGACTTGGATTCCAACCCTCTCACCATTCTGGTTGCCCTCCTCTGGACATGCTCGAGCTTGTCAACATCCTTCCGAAAATGTGGTGCCCAAAACCGGAGACAGTACTCCAGGTGAGGCCTGACCATAGCAGAATAGAGTGGGACTACCACCTCCTGTGATCTGGACACAATGCTTCTATTAATGAATCCTAAGATTGCATTAGCTTTCTGCGCAGTCACATCGCATTGCTGGCTCATGTTTAGCTTGTGATCAACCAGAACACCTAGATCCCTTTCACATTTGCTGCTGTCAAGCCAAGTCCCTCCCATTCTATATCTGTGCCTTTGATTTTTTGTACCTAGGTGTAGGACTTTGCACTTATCTCTACTGAAATTCATTTTATTTGTCTCAGCCCACTGTTCCAGCCTATCTAGATCATATTACATGCCATCCCTGATATAACACATGAAGCTGCCTATTACCGAATCAGGCAATTTGTCCACCAGGGTCAGCACTGTCTACTGTGATTGGTACTGGCTCTCCAAGTTTTAGGCAGAGGTCTTTCATATCACCTACTACCAGGCCCATAGCCACAGTGGGGCATCTCAGGGCCACGCCCCCTTAATTACCAGACATGCCCCACAAAACTCTTTCCTCAAACTTAGAATATTTTTTTAACTTTAAATTTAGCTGTGGTCTTGCAGTGGGGGGAGAACAAGCAGCAGGGCAAACAAAGAAGCACACCAGAAGTGTTTTCATACCCTGGTTGTTGCATTTCTTCAACCAAGTCTGGCCTCCCCCACTTTAAAGATGTGGGATGCTACCTAGGTGATTTAATTAACTTTAATTTAACTGCCCTCTTAAAAATTTAAATGCCCCCCAAACAAAAAAATCCTGGCTATGGGCCTGCCTACAACCTAATACTTTTTAAACTGGAGATGCTGGGGAATAAGACAGGGACGGTCACAATGCAAAGCAGATGCTCTGACACTGAACCACAGCCCCCACTTTAATGTTTGTAGCCTCTCATGGCTACTTTTCATTGGACAAACAGGTCAGCAAACTGTTATGCACACCTGTTATAAAACATATAATTTGGATGTAGAGTCTGCAAAAATAGAGGTCAGATTCAAAAAATGTAACTTTAAATACCATGAGATGAGGAAAACTGACAGACTGTATTTTGCTTGGCCAAACATGCAAGAGGGAAGAATGCACTGAGTTCTAGCAATGGCGAGAAAACCGAAGCATCAGATATGAAGTGGGAAGGATTAGAATCAGAAATTAATGAAAGTATTGGTCATGGGAACTTCAAAAGAAGACTGGAACAGGCCAGCATAATAGCCTGAGATTGCAATTGATTGAAAACTGTCTGATACCATGTTTATGTGATAAGTATTATCAGAAGAATAAGGAACAGCAAACAGCAAATGAACTTCTGGCAAAAATTATTAGAAGAACAGATCAAAGATGGTAACAGAGGAGTTATATTTAAAGGTACAGGGCCTGAACAAAATGAAGCCCTTTTTGCAGAAATGCACCGAAAGCAAATGAAACTTAGTGCTGAACTAGAAGAGAGTCTCTCGTTTAGTCTGGCCCTAAATCACACCCTGCCCCCCCAAAAAAAACCTATAGCATTTTCTGGTATTACCTGCGAACCTGGTGAAAAGCTGCTATTACACAGCAGTAACTAAACTGACTAATGATTCAATGTATGTTGTTCATTAACATACTCACTATGGCACAATGGTAGGAAAATATATGGCAAAGATTGCTACCATTTCTTCTGCTTCTGTTTGGACTTCTCCACACAGATGACAGAAACACCTAAGTGCATGATTCACCGAATGGGGAGGCAGGAAGTGAGCAGGCTGTGAATGCTAGAGATGCTGAATGATCTGACCCTCCAGAGATTTAATGGAAATGAATTGAGGTTGTTAGTAGCTTGGGGATGCAATTACAGGGAAATAATCTAAGCTGTTTAGTGAAGCATTGATGTGGGGCTCACCAAAAATGATGGATGCTAACTGCTAGCTCCACTTAATAAGAACACATTTTCAAAGGTTGGCATGGACCTGGTTGTTCTTTTGTAAGGCTGTTGATATACTACAAAATTCAGCTTGTGGTCTTCTTATCTCCACTGACCATTTGTTATGATTCTAGCAAATGGTGTTAATGCAAAATTGTCTTTTGTGTTTCAAGTGGGGTTTTGGCTTGTCTAAGAGGTGTGTGTGTGTGTGTGTGTGTGTGTGTGTGTGTGTGATGTGCCATCAAGTTGCTTCCGATTCATGGCAACCCTGTGAATTAATGACCTCCGAAATATATGAGACATACTTCCAAAAGTATGACAGCCTCAGTTTAGCCATCTTAGCTTTTAGGGTGAGTTCAGTGTTTAGTTCACCTCAAAGGTGGCAGGACAGAAAATCATAAAAGGAGACGGGAGGGAAAGAAGCAGGGATAGAGAAGAGAAGACGGGGAAGCTGAATGGGAGAGAACACAAAAAGACAGATTGGCTGAGAGAAGAAAGGGGGAAACCTGCCAGAAGGATGGAAGGAGAAAAAAAGACTGGAGAGGCAGATAAAGGTTAGTTGGTTGGTTGATGGGAAGAAGAGAAGAGGAGGCTAATGGGAATGCCAGGAGGTGGGAAAGAGGAAGTAGTGTGGGGGCTATGGGGAAAATAAGATGCCTCTGTGAGTTCCCAATTTGTTTTGTTTTAGTTTTATGCTATGCCATGATTTGAATACTGATACATTAGCATGTGATCTGCAGGGCTGGCCAGGTCTACCACTCATAGGCAATAACTGGCCCATTATTGCCTGTGCATGGCAGAGAGGCTAGGTCTACTTACCATAGAAAATAATTGGCCCATTATTTCCTATGGAAAGTAGAGAGGCTCGGTCTATGTATAGGAAATAATGGGGCCAAAGTTTCTTACATGTAGACCTGGCCTCTCTAGGTAACAATGGCTCCATTCTTGTCTATGGGTGGTAGACCTAGCCTTGATCAGCTATTAGTCAGCATCTCTAGTTCCTTTAAATTTTAAAGGGACATTATTTTCTGTGGGAATAGACTTGGCTTCTGATTTCAACCATTTGGCTGACTAACTTTTTTCTCCCTCTTGGTTCCTGGCCCTTGAAAGAGTTCTGAAATTCTGGGAGTTAAATCTTCATCACTCCCATAATTTAGGAGTGTTTTGGGTCATTTCAGATATCCTCAAGCTTATTTCTAGTTTATTTTCAGCTTGCGTATATCTGAGTGCACACCTCTACCTGGTACACACCTTGATATATTGATATAACTCTTTTCAGTTGTCAATATTTTTTAAAAAAAATGTATTGAAAGCCCCTGGTGGCGGGGAAGAAGCACCCCACTCCCACCTCCTGCCATTTTCCAGCTGAGGCGTGAGCTCTGCTGTCACAGGAGGGGGGAAGAATGACAGAAATAATTATTCTGAATTTTTGGGACACAAAGAAAAAATCCTGAACTAGTAAAGACATTTCTGAAACATCAGGGTAACAAAACATCAGGATAACAAAAACTACCACCTGAAATCTAGATCCAAAAATATGAAATTTTTGAAGCACAAGTCCCTATTCAGAGGCAGTAAACCTCTGAATACCAGTGCCAGGAGACAGCATCAGGGAATGGCCTTGGCCTTTTTGTCCTCTTGCTAGCCCTTCATAGTAACGTATTGGCCACTGTGTGACTCAGATTGCTGGATTCAGTGGACCCCTGGCCTGATCCAGCAGGGCTGTTCCTATGTTCTTATGTATCACAGAATTTGTTTATTACCTATCTTAATATTCTGAATTTCTTACATTGTGGCATGCCAGGCACCATATAGGTTCTCCTGTGTGAGCATGGGACTCCAGTGCCATCAACCACTCCAAGAGGAGATTTTGGGAGATTCAGGAACCCAAGCTGCATTGCCTTGCTTTGCTGCCATGGGCAAGCATCACACCAGAAAGGCTGGCTGGGGCTGAGCAGCCACTGCAGGACGAGCCATATTTGCTAGGCAAGCTAGCCGTGACAAGCTGTATATATTCTTGCCACTACCTAGCAGCCAGTGCAGGTACACACAGCTGGCCATTGAAGGTGAATGTAGGCATGTTGATGCTCTAGCTTTCCATCTTTCACCTCAATGGCACCATCAGGAGTAGGACTACAGAGTCTATGCTGCAATCACTGACATAGCCACCATTTTCCTTCTGGGAGGTCTGATTTTTCTAGTGGGAAGGTGGTCCCATTGCCAGGGGAACTCCTTCCCCGGTTGATGAGATCCCTGTCAAGGGGCCACTTGTCAAGGGCTGGGGTGCAGGCAGGGGAGAATCCAAGTCCAGTCCAGGGTCTAAGCCAAAAGATTCAGAGCAGAGCCAATAATGATAGTCCAAAGCACAAAACCAGGAGCGGGGTCGTTCAGAGCCGGGGTCAGAAAACCGAGAGATCTGAACAGGAAGAGAGTCTGAAAACTGGAGGTGTAGTTGATGCGAGAGCATCACAAGGTTGACTAGAAAATGAAGGTAAATAACCTTCTGCTGCTGTTTTCAATTAGCAAACAGTGTGAGTAGCCAGGCATCTGTCAAAACTCAGGGCTGAACGACCACCTGCTCCACAAGAGAGCTTCACACAGCTGGGTGGAGTCAGTCCCTTAAGTGAGCAACTCACGGAGATGAGGGGGGTGTTGATACGGTCAGCAATGGCAAGCTGTCAATTTCTAAAGCTTCAGAGGGGCCAGCTTGTTGGTTCTGCCAAAGCTGTCAGCTCCCCCTCGCCATCGCCCATGACACCATTCCTCATCAGGTGGAGTGAAGTTCTGCCACTTGGCATGGCTAGCAAAGAGGTTGAGGAAGGAGAGGGTGGCAAGATGTGGGCTACAGAGCTCTGGGAAAAATGCTGCTTCTGCTTCTCCAGCTGTCACCTCTTCCTATTCATCCTCTTGCAGGGCCTGAGGTGACACATGAATGGATTGGGCACTGCCACATCACCTGCTCACCTCAGTGCTTCCTTTGTTCCATGGCCACTTCCTCCCACCAGCTTTAACAGCAGCATAGGCAGCAAACCAGGCAGCTCCACACCATTCTCCCAAACAGGTTATTGTGCAGTGGTGGTGGAGCAGTGGCAGCAGATATATCTGGAGCAAAGCAGGGCTAGAGAGAGAAAGAAGGATGGTGGGGCAGGCAGTGACCTCCCTTCTGCTTCCCTTCTGCTTCTCTTTTGGCATCCATCAAGATCTGGTGCCCTCAGTGATTACTTAAGTTTGCCTAGTAGCCAGCCCAGCCCTGTTGATTGGCAAAGTGCTAGTTAGGATTTCAGTGGTGTAGACATGTATGCCGGATCAGTGGATATTGAATATTGTCTTGTCTTTATAGCTAGTAGTAAGTTATCCTGTATTTAATTGCAATTGTTCATTGGGTGGTTTTAGATACTGTTTTGTTATTATTGTAGGGAACTACCCCAAAGACCTATTTAAAGGCAGAGTGGGATATACTTTTAATAAATTGAGCAATGAATTTCAGGCTACAAAGCGAATTGCATTGAGACTGTGGTAAACTCTCCCAAACTTCTATATATATAACTTCTGTCAATATAATTTCTGGGAATGTATTCTGTTTCTCTCCCTTTCCATATTTAAACTTACACTAATCGGTGTAGTAGAGGAACAACATTTTGCCTATACTAAAAGACTCTAGTCATCATTACATTTAATAGCAAATTCCTGATCTCCATTCTAATAACAAAATTAAGGAGTGAGCCAACTATAGGATACAATAGTGCCGTATCCGTACTAGGCTCTAGATTCGGTTGGTAGTATCTCCAGGTGAAAGGTTCTTAGAAAGCAGGTCTGGGAAAGATTTCTGCCTACAGCCGTAGAGAGCTAGTGTCGGTCAGTGAGGAAGGTTTGACTGTATGATGTAGAAAAGGATAAATGTGAGGCAAGCTGGTAGATCCTACAAACAACAGCAGGTCAGCAAGGAAAAGACATCTTTTTCTTGACCTCTTTATAAAACCAGGTGCCAGTCAAAAGATGCAGGATTTTAGGTGCTAGGGTTACTGTGCATCTGAGATTTTTGCCCCCTCCTCCTGACCTTGTATCATGGGAAGCTGAAAACTTCTATAACATAACTGTTCTAATTTATGAGAGGCTGTACTTGTTTTCTGGTCCCTGGTTTTACGTGCATGTCCCTAGTTTACTTCTGCAATGTTTCAGGTTATGGAAATTGACTTTTCATGGAGGGTGCTGTGGTTCTAACCCACCTCTCATTTGAAGCTGATATTCAGAATCCTAGTTTTAGCACATGCTAGCTTGTATCTGAAACCTCATCAAATGGATGCTTGATTGTTCTGATGCCTTCTATAAATAGCCCATTCCCACCCCAACAAAGATCTTGAACTATGTGCTGTAAACAAAATTCACACCTAAGATAATTACTCTGGGATAAGCAAATCTATCAGCAAGAGCTCCTGGCTCTTTAAAAAATGTGTGAACTGTTGGCAAGTATTTGGCAACAAATGTGAGGAAATTATTTTTCTGCCCATGGCATCAATTGCTGATTTGATTATTTAGATATCTTGTTCATCATTTGTGCTCTGCAGTTGTTTGGCTAATTCATAGAACATACCGCCTTGTTCAGAAATGACTGACTGCTTATGGCACATGTTGGCCATCCTCCTTCCCCAAGCTCAGTTTTAAATGTTCCTGTGAGCCCTGTTTAGGCCCATGCTAAAAAATTTAAGATTTTTGTATCTGGGCTTTACAAATCTGTATTCATAACAAGCAAAAAGTAAGGCTGAGGTTTGGAGATGAATATTCATCCATGCTGAAACCTGCAAAAGTTTTGGTTTTGCAAACTGCCTTGTTGTGAATAACTCTTCCAGTGCCCTCCTACTTGTATATAATAAATTATGTGACCTAGTGAATCATAGCAGAATGCTGAACTCTGTGCTTTTATTTGCAAATCAATTATTTCTTACTACCCAGTCGACTGTGATATATACAGCAGCAATGATGCTGTCGTTGAACACTGCAGTGATCTCACATTATTTCTAATCCCGACATCTGCAGGAAACACAATAAATTTGGAAACAAAGCCTGGCCTTCCAGAAGTCTGATTTCTAGCCAAAGGAATATGTTCAAATAAACCTGTACTATAAAGACAGTGGCTGGTTTTTACAGTAATTATCCAAGTAGCCTCTGTCCTTCAGTCAGATAGAGACATCCAGGGAAGAGTGGCTATGAGCTCTGCTCTCATAATGTTCCTTGAAGCCTGGGTGTGGCCAGAGGCATGACATGAAGGGTGCAAAGGGCAAGAGCCAAAGGGCCATTCACTTACGGCTCATACCCTGTGGTCTGGTGGACCAACCCAGTGGCCCAAGATGTTTTGGGGTACTTTTTGTCTCTTTTTTACACTTTTTTGTCTACGTTTATTTAAATTATATTATTTTGGGTTCCTTTGGGAGATAAAAATGTGAAAAGATATGCTAAATAAATATATTATGGAATTTCCTCCCCAGGGAAGTTCATCTGTCCCTATTAATCATTGTCTTCTGCCAGCAGATGAAGACTGATCTGTTTTGTTTAGCATGCCCTCACTGAACCTCCTTCCAACTTATGCTTGTTAAATTGTATGATGATGATGAAATTATTGTTTTTAAGTTTTCACAATATGTATTTTTAAAATTTGATCTAATGGCTTTCATTGTTTGCTCTCTTGGAGACCCTAAGTGTGGTAGACGGTGGCACAAAAATGTTTTAAATTAATAAATGTGCTTGTCTGGGGAGGGGCTTTCTCTCTCGACAGTGTCAGGCTCTGCTGGGTCGCCTCCTGGGTTGAGCTGTCTGGCTATCACTGCTGCCATCAGTTGCAGTAAGATGCCGAGTGCCCTGCTGTTTTGTCTCCTTTTCCTTCATTGCCCACATTCTCAGGCTCCTTGCTTTCCCAGGTAGGGCACTGGCTGTTCCCCACATGCCTTGACATTCCGCAGGCGACAGGGAAGTCACGTGGTTCTCAGTGGGTGGAAGGAAAGTCTGGGACAGTCACCAGTCATGGATAGTGCTAAACAAGTAACAGAACAGCAGCAGAGTTGCCATATGATTAAAAATATTTCCCTCTGTTAATCTTGCAAATTTTCACCCATTCAATCTGTATAAACTTTTGTGTCAATAGAGCTATAGCTCTGAGTTTAAGAAGCATCCTCCCTCTGTTATTGAATGATTCCTGCATATCTTGAAGAAGCACCAGTTTTGAAGAGACATGCCTGACAGTAGGGGACTGCATCTCCTAAGACAGTACCCAAAATACAGTAAGAAAATAGCTCAAAACTTTTTTTAAAAAATCTGCAATTTGTTTAACTACAACTTTTTCACTTGATCAAAAAAGGATTTATCTGAATAACATAACTGATTAATCGACTAAGCATCAGTCTTAATTAGGACCAGGGGCAATCGTTGTTAAACAGAATTATTTGAACATTTCCTTTGACATAGAGAGTGTATTAAAGAGTCAAAGCAAGAGACTCTTTGCAGCTCCAACATTGTACAAATAACTCCCCTCCAGGGGCATTTTGATAAGGGAAAAGGGTATGGATGACGGGGCAGGAGCCCCTCGTCTCCCACACTACAGTTCTGAGCTGAATCAGGCTTTTAAAATGACATGTCCTGCAGCAATTGTGTGGGTGCAAGGAAAGCAGACACTCCGGACTCAACTCATTAAAAGACTACTGTGTAGTTTGGCCCTTGGGAGCTTATCAGGAATTATCGGGAATCGGAAGGAGATCTCTGTAATGCACAGGACGCACAGGAAGGTTCAAAAGTGTATTCTTGGGCACATTAGAGACTATGAAATAAAAGCTTATTTTTAGAGCATGCTCTAGGCTGATTTGCTTTCGTATATATAAATCTTGAGCAGTTATCAACACAAAAGACATGATCACCTTGCCTTGAAGGAATAGGATTTGCACAGTGACCTTCCAGGTATCAACCTCTGACCTGATCCTATTAAGTGGACATGCCAGGGATTGAACCTGGAGCTTTTTGCATGCAAATCAAGTGCTCTACCACTGAACCATAGCCCTTTTGTAGTAAGTAGTGATAAAGATGGAGAGGCAGCCCTAAACATCACAAAGCAATGTCAGAAATTTTTTTTTTAGTCCTGTTTCCAGACTGCAGAAGTGAACATAATAAAAAAATCTGTCCTCAATACTGAAATTATAATTTCACCCTCACCTGTGCCCCAATACATCTCACTATCAAAGGAATAAATGATGAAATAAGCATTTCTTTTCTAGCAAATTCAGGTCTGCAGCAATAACTCTCCTGAGGAGTCAGCAAGTTCTGAGGAGAATGAGTTTCATGAAGATTCTGAAATAAGAGAGAATCACAGAACACACGAACAAACAAAAATAAACAACATGAACATGTTTTTTTAAGTAGACAGCAACATAATGAAAACGAAAGGCAGAAGGTATTTCTTCCAAATTTCACTGTATTCGGGATGTCTAATGAACCAGTAGGGTTGTAGCTTTGTAGAAATAAAACTAAGGGAATAGTGTTCATAAGTATGTCATTGCATGAATGATCTTACTTCAAAGTAAGGCAATGTTCTTAGAATTTTTTTTCTCAAGTCCAGCTACGCTCACTTCTTCCTGGAACTTCTAAAACCTGAAGATTTTTTTAAGGATGTCACTCACCCCAGGATTTTCATGTGTTGTGTTGTATTGTGAATGTGAAGTAGAAAAGCTTCTGTTGTGTTGGCAGAGTAATTGACACAGCATTGGTGCACAACCTGATAAAAGAGTAGATAAAGGTTTATTTAGGAATTAATATACTTGATAGGAGAGAGACAGAGATAGGTTCCTATCTAGCTTAGAGAGAGGGTGAGACTGAGGATGACACTTCCAAGAAGAAGGGGGATATTGCCCTAAGAGTAGCAGTCTGGAGACAGGCAAGGAATGACACTTAACAGGAGAGAAGGTGTTGACCTCACTATCCTATCTAATTGTCTTCTTGCTGCCCCCTGCAGGGTGGTCTTCTCCTCTGCTTCGTATACCAGACATTGCCTTTCCCAAGTTGTTGTTGGGGGGTTCTAAGGATACAGCTGAGAAGGTATATGATATGACAGATTTTCTACCCAGAGAGCTGATTCTGTGTTTATTTTGTTGTACCCTGGATGAGTTATGTACCTATGGGATAAGATTTACTCCTTATGTATTTTGAAGTGCCACATGGCACAGTCACTCAGTGGTTGTCAATGATGGCCAAGCTGTTCAGATCCTTATACAGTTGCAAATGGACATTATTTCTCCCCCTACATCCACAAAAAATTACTTTAAAAACTTTTACACCATTGAATTAGTCTTTATTTTCCTTGAGGCTTGTTTTTACACAGTGCTCCTGGCATCATCTCCCACAATGAAACTAGAATGGAATACAGGTTAATGGTCCTGTGCCAAACAGAATTCAAGTCAGACATCAAAGGGCAACAGCAACATGATGCGGCAAGAGGAGCTCAACTCCAGTTTAAAGGAGTTTATCCTGCCTGCATAAAAATTATCATTATTCCTGTAACTATCCATCCAGCTTTATTCTTGGTGGAAAGGAATGACCAACATTTCATCAGCACAAGGAGAGCTGTAGGCTCATCATACTGTATCATCATACTGTCTTAACCACAGGAGGGCAGAGAAGGAAGGTAACAGAAGGCAAGAAGGTAACAGTTGTCATCAGTTTCTATCAGGGATGATTTTAGATTTCTCATCAATATTTCAAATTCTCAACATGGTCCCCATCTGTGAATATTTAAATCCAGAGATTGGAGCCATGAACAGATGGAACAGATCTTTCTACAATCCTAAAAAAGGCACCAGGGTATCAGAAAAATCTGAAATCTTTTTTAGAAAAAAAACTAAAAACAAGGAGTGTTAATCTTTTCCAATAACAGAAGTAGCACAGTGGCAATTGTGGCGGTTGATAGGCAATCACAAAAATATTGCCAGCCTTCAAACCTTGATTTCTTCCAGTAAAAGGCAAGGAAAGGGTCCTTCCAGGACTGTTTTGGTATCCAGTCCACTCCGCTTCCTCCATCCTGCTCTGGAGGGAGGACTCATGGGGACCAGGCCAAGCAGCAGCCACTAGGCAACTTGCTACCATGCAATCTGCAAAACTCAGATAGGTGTGGAGGTGACTACTACTACTACAGTTTATCTAGTACTGTCAGTTTTTAGGATGTTAGGTAGGATGTTTATGTATATTTTAGTGTATTTTATCGCATTGTTGTTTTATTGATTGAATGTTGTTAGCCGCCCTGAGCCGACTCTTGGTAAGGCGGGGTATAAATGCAAAATAATAAATAAATAAACTGATACCACTGATGGAGAAATTTTGGTTCAAACAAAGGGGTCCAAATAAGTCAAACTATGTTCAGTCGAAGCAAAGTCTTTATTCAGTTGACCATGGTCAAGAAAAGTATCTATCCCTACTAGCAATGGCTGCAAACCACAAAAATGTGGTTCCGTTCATGGGCAAACCATGAACTGAATCATGAACCCCACATATCCAGTCAGTTTGCATATGAACCAAACCTGGTTCGTGAGGCTTGTGCCCGAAAAAGCTGAGCCGCGAGGGCAGCCTGCTCCCACGTTTCTGTGGTTTGGGGCTCTAAACAGCTGAGCCATGGGAGCATGCTGCCCCCACGGCTCAGCTGTTTCTGATCTAAACAACTGAGCTGTGGGGGCAGCCTGTTCTGCAGCTCAGCTGTTTAAGGAGGTTTTCTTGGGCAGAGAGCCTCAGGGACTGGCTGCCCACGAAAGCCTCTTAGAACAGTTGAGCCAACAGAGCGGGCTGCCTCCACAGCTCAGCTGATTCCTATCTAAACAGCTGGGCTGCTGGGGTAGCTTGCTGGGTGAGGCTCAGCTGTTTAAAGGGGCTCTCTTGGGCTGAGCTACACTGATCAGGCTGCCCCCGCAGCTCAGCTGTTTATACGGACTTTCTTGGGCAGCTAACCCAAGGGTCTGGCTGCTGAAGAAAGCCTCTTTAAACAGCTGAACTAGGGGGGAAGCCTACTCAGCATGGCTAAGCTCTTTAACGGGGCTTTCTTGGGTAGCTAGCTGCAAGGGCTGGCTGCCCAAGAAAGCTCCTTTAAACAGCTGAGCCCTGGGGAGAAGTCTGCTCTGTGCAGCTTAGCTTTTTTGGCCAGCCCACCAAGGGCGTAGACTTTGCAATTTCCCAGGGGGGGCTGGGGCTGGGCCAGAGGCATTGCTAAGTCATTAAAAGAACTGGGACCCAATGACATCATAGGGAGGAGCCAGTGACATCACAGGCCATTGTCACTATCTATGGAGGTGGAACTATGTGGCATTTAGGGAGCGGCTCCCCAGAAAATTAGGGTGGCCTGGGAACCCCCTAGCAATGCCCCTTGGCTAGGCTAACCCCAGGAACAGATGTCTTCTTAGCACACTGCTTAGAAACTCCACCTTAAAATGCAGCACAGATTCTATTGCTAGGGACTGTTTTTCCACTCTGGGAACTGTCATTACAGTCCTAGAATAGCCTATCTGGGCCCAAAAACCTTATTGGAAAAACCATTCTGCATTTTCTTTGCAACTTTTTTTGGGCTGCAGTGCATTACAGCAGAGCCCATGCAAGTCAATTGGCATTCCTGGCTCCCATTATCTCCAATGGGCCTTCAAGCCTCTCCCATTATTTCCAATGGGCAATCCTGCCATTCCTTTTAGTACATCCCAGTTGGTTGCCCCTTTGAAACTACCACACCATTTTAAGTAACAGCAAAACGAAGAGCATAAACATAGAGTGCACATCACTTACCAATGTTCTCTCTAGACTGCACACAGATCAAAAAGAAATTTTAAAAGGCCCCTGATCTGCATGCCCCCCCCATCTTGTTCATGCAGATGGGCTTACAATTTTAAAATGAAATGGAGATTGAAAGAAGAGCTTAGGAGTAGCTGAAGCAGCCGACCCCCACTACCATGAAAAAAAACCCAACTGTTCTCAATCAAGTATATATAGACCCAAGTAAAATATACCCCTCCACCTGGCTGTTGTGCATCCTACATGAAGCAGGGTGATTCAGCAGATGCAAGCCAATGCCAGTGGTCTGCATCCACCATCTCATACAGAAGAACCAGAGCTTCCAGTTTCAGCACTGGAGCTAGGGGTGCCAGCCTTCAGGTGGGACTTGGGGATCCCCTGGAATTACAGCTCATTTTCAGACTACAAAAATTAGTTTCCCTGAAGAAAATGGATGTTCTGGAGGGTGGACTCTATGGCATTGTACCCCACTGAGGTCCCAGTTCTCCCCAGGCTCCGCCTCCATCCCCAGATCTCCAGGAGTTACCCAACCTGTTTTGGGCCATCCATCCCCCCCATCCCCCAGAGGTGGACAGGGGGAACCTGGCAACCCTAACTAGGGATGTTTTAACAAGGGAGAGAGGGAGGTGAGAGGTGGAAAGAAAGCAAATAGTTGGGAAGAGAGGAAAGAAGGAAGGAAAGAGGGGGGGAGAGGGAGGGGAGAAATAAAAAGAAAGAAAATAGAAATCCCTCTCCATAATTTATCCAGGAGTTCAGGGGAGAGTTGGTCTTGAATGTATGCATTTAAACTCTTTGAGGTTTCACCTGCCCTCCTCCCCCTCCCTCTCCCCCCTCCCCCTGCATGGGCTGTGTGTGCGATTTCAGTGATTGTAAACTGCTGATTCCTGGCTTTCCTAATATCCTCTCTGTGTCAAGGGAAGGGGTGGAGCTCAACAAAGAACTCAGTAGAGTCTCCTCTTGGAGGAAATAAAGGGCTCTGGTTAAGTAGCGAACTTGGGAGCGGGAAAACAACAACAGCGGCACAAGGCCGCAGGAAAGGTGCCCAGGCACCCAGCCTCCCAGAGATCCTCCATGGATGCTGGCCTCCCCACATCCCGACCTCCCTGCATGGCTCTGCAAGGCAAGCCTTGTGTGTGGGGGAAAACAGAAGAACAAGGGCGCAGGGCACCCAGCCTTCCCAAGGCCAGCAATCCTCCATGGATGCCGGCCTCCCCCCCAACTTCCTCTCATGGCTCTCTGCAAGGCAAACCTTGCAGAGAGTGGGAGAACAACAGCAGTGGCATGAGGCTGCAGGAAAGGTGCCCAAGAGTCCAGCCGCCCCAAGGCGGGCAATCCTCCATGGATGCCGGCCTCCCCCCCCACTTCCCCCACCTCCTGACCTCCCTGCAAGCCTTGTAGGGAGAGAGGAAAAAAACCTAGAAGAACAAGGGCACAGGGAGCCCAGCCTCCCTGAGGCCGGCAATCCTCCAAGGATATCAGCCTCCCCCCCCAAATCTCCTCTCATGGCTCTCTGCAAGGCAAGCCTTGAAGGAAGCGGGAAAACAACAGCAGCAGCACAAGGCTGCAGGAAAGGTGCTCGGGCACCGAGCCACCCCGAGGCTGGCCTCAGCCAGCCAGCCTGGGCACTCTCTGCCTAGTGCCCACCCCCCACCCCTGAAAACATCCCACCCATCGTTGCTGGAGCCCCAGGACATCTCCTTACCTTTCTGCACAGGAAAGCTGAAAGCACTGAAAACATGTGCAGCCCTTAGCTCCACCAGGCCCAACTGAGGGTTTCTGGGAGATGGGGGTGGGGCTTAGCTTTCAGGAAGCAAGCGCTGAGTTTCCTGCCACCCCACCCGAAGTCTCAGAAAGTGGAAGGAAAAAACCCTCCACTTTCAAAATGGATTGGGGGTGGTGTGGGGTGGTAGTGGCAAGGCTTGTGAGCCTGGTTGCCCGGGAGGGGCTCAGTCACCCCTGGAAGATTTCGGAGGTAGCCTCAGCCCTCAAGCCCCCCTGAAGTTGACACCTATGCAGCCCACCCCAGGCTTTGAGCCATTTAAACTCCTGCTTTCTGCTCTCCATGACTTTTCCCCGAAAGCAGAAATCAGTGGTTTAAATTATTCCCAGATCTCTGCTGTTCATGAACCTCCATCAACTGCATCAAAATGCATGGAAGTTCATGGCAGTTGACCCCCAGTCGGAATAACAAGACAGACAACAGTTTGGAAGTAAACAAGGGCCACTTTATTAACTATTTAACATAACATTGCAGCTTAGCGAGCATGGAACAGGCAAGGCAGGTGTCACTTCCCTGACCAACCTCCTTGCCTTTTTCTCGGGCGGGTCACCCAGCTCTGGTCTTGAGCCATCAGTCTGGCTCATAACCAACAGCCCAGCAAACTGGTTGCCACCTAGGAGCACCTACCCCTGAAGCCTTCCAACTTGCAGAGAGGAGCATACCCTAAGAGGTTCCCATAGGAGGTGTTCACTGTTCCCCACCCTGGACCTTAGAAATCCAAAGGCAGTTCCTGATGACCCCCTGTTCCCTAATGGGAAAATGCCATAAGGTGCTCACCGGTTCCAGTTTCTTGCCCACACCAACCTGCCAAGTGACCAGCCTATTTAGGTGTCGACCACCACAACCAGCTATCCAATCCACTGCTCTCAGTGCAAGGTAGGCAAAAACACCTCTACCCATTCAGCCAATATTGAGTAAAAGTGAAAAATTCCTACCTGGCCCCAATAGGCAACCAGCCATAGCCTACACTAAGAACAGGGCGGGAGGGTGGGCGAGCACATTGGAGCAACTGTCAACGGGTGGGAGCAGAGCCTGGCTGTTTATCCTAGCCGGCTCCACCCCTCGCCCATGTCACAAAGCAAGGCATCGTGACTACTGTTGCTGCCTGGCTTCCTCAGGGCGGCAAAGCAGCCCCCCACAACCAGTGGCATTGCCGGGTCACCGGGAGCTTTGTTCTTCAGTTCACAGACATTGCTTCGCGAACCACTAACCAGCCAAAATTCCTGATGGACTTTAGTTTGTCAGCCAATTCGTACCATTTCAGAATCCCTGCAAAGGTTCAAGACACTGACAACTTCACAGACAAAAGCATATGCATATATAGGCAAATTGACATTTTGCAGAACTGTTACATTAATTACACAATGATAACTCAGTATTGCACCAAATCTAAACCACTAGAAAAGCAATCTATATTTCTTCTTAACATACTTTTAAGAATACTGCTACCTTATTTTTGCTACACTACAAGTGCAGCACACACTTGTAGCCAGTTTGGTGTAGTGGTTAAGTGCGTGGACTCTTATCTGGGAGAACCAGGTTTGATTCCCCACTCCTCCACTTGCACCTGCTGATGTGACCTTGGGTCAGTCACAAGCTCTGGCACAGCTGTTCTCTCAAGGACAGTTTCTGTCAGAAGTTCTCTCAGCCCCGCCTACCTCACAGGGAGGGGAAGGGAAAGGAGTTTGTAAGCCGCTCTGAGACTCCCTTTGGGTAGTGAAGGGCGGGGTATAAATCCAATCTCCTCTCCTCCTCTCCACTGCATACTGCTATAGTTTAGGAAAACAGGAACTGTGTTAACGGTCACTTTGCCCTATGAGGAATGCAAACTTTTGGAGACTTCAACTGAAAACACAGATAGCAGTGTTGACTCAGCACTGGGTCAAATGTTCCCCTGAATTTTTGGTATGAGCACGAGCCGGGTCACAAACAAAAGTGTGTGATGAATTTTGGCCAGTTCATGAAGAGCTGCCTCAAACTTCCACAGATTTTAAGGTAATTCATGGTGGTACATGGTGGTTCATGAAGAGCAGAAAGCAGGGGTTTAAATGGCTTGGAGCCATTGGTATCAGAAAATAAGCCTTTACAGTGCTATCCTAAGAAGAGTTACACCTGTCTGATCCCATGATATAGAATGATGTAACTCTGCTTAGGATGGCAGTGTTAGCCAGCATTCTGGGTAGATGGTGTAGCAGTAGTGTTGGGAAATTCACAAACAAGACATAATGAAAATTACCAGTCTCTAGTGTTGCATGTAGGTAGGTCATTGTCGGTTATGTGGGAAAGACCTGCATGACCTGTCCTGCACACCTGGAGGCATCAGCCACAAATAATCCTCAAATGCATGGGATCACATTTTAGAAAAGTAGCTTTCACATGACTGTGACTACACGTGAAGCACATCTTTACTATCCCTCAGCTCACAGCAGCTGGTTAACTAATAACCATGTTGACTGAGCTTGAAGAAAGCTCAATAGCTCCCCACATCGGCTACTTCTATAGCAGGAAGGACATCTTTTGTGTTCTCAATTATGCATGGTTTCTCTGATTCAGCCTTGTTACTGTGTAACCTTTTGCTCCTCACAACATAACCCCATGTAGCTATTTAACAAAATGTCACCCTACCCTATACAGACCATACATCTCCTAATCGCCAGTGCCTAAGCTTTCTCATTCCTGCTGGCAGATGCAAGCCCACTCACTCAACAAGCTGTCACCCAACTATCAATAAATCAAAATGTCACCATTGATACAAAATACACATGTAAGCAGGGCTCTGTTTGAAAGGCTACTTGTCATTCCATTTCCCTCACATTGTTTGAGAAGACATTACAAATCAGCCGCTGCTGAATTTTCTAACAGTGGAAGATTCATTTGTGCTGTCCAAAATGAAGAAATGAATCAAATGACTGGCAAGGGATAAAGTGATGTAGAAGTGCATGTTGTGCCCCCTAACCTGGAAGAAACTAGAACTCCACTATATTTCAGAGGAACTGAATTCCATGAAAAACAAATTCAGAATTTTCAATGGCTATTTGCCCTGTTCATTTGAATTTCTTGTTTGGCATCCTATTTCCTTATGTGCACAGTCAGAGGCTTTCAGGTTGTGAATAAGTGGAGTGTAAAGGTCAAAGCAACTCCCTGTTATTGCCTCCAAGAAACTGGTATTCAGGAGTACACTTGTGTTTGGACATAGAGGCCCATTTAGCTACAGTGGAGCTGTTGTCTATGAATATGCCTAACCTTCTTAAAGCCATCAAAATGGGTGGTCATCATAATCTTGTGGCAATGCACAATGTACATTAACTGTATATTGTCTGAATAAACACTTTCTTTTCATCTGATCCAGCTGCTAATGAGTTTCATGGGTGACTCTGAATTTTAGAATATGTAGGAGCAAAGTTCTGCTCCACACTGTGCATTGTTTCACAAGACTGTTATCATGTCCCACCTTCGTCACTTTGTTCTAAACTTTTTTTAAAGGTCTATTCACTAGCCCCTCCTTAGAGTGAAGGGGCTTCCTGATCTTTTCGGTTGCTCTGTCTTCCTCCTTTTGTAACAGAACTGGAGAGGACACACTAGAGATTTCTGTGAAAGTGTTACAATGGTTGCCTTACTTTCCTAATAATTGCTGGCATGATTGCCTTTTGAATCACCACCACCACATACCAAAGGGACATTTTTGTTTACTCTTCCACAACCTTAAGGTATTAGCAGGTCCTAGCCATGGAAACTTGGAAAAATACTGGTCCAGCGAATGCATTTATACATGAAGCTGCCTTCTATGGAGTCAGTCTGTTGTTCTATAAAGGTCTTGTCTACTCTGACCCTGGTCTCCAGGGTCTCAGACAGAGATATTTCATATCACCTGACTCTTTTAACTAGGACTGTATCCAAAGCATACATGCTTCCTCAGCCTCATCCCTAGTGGCCCAGTGATAAGAAATGTGTCTTTCATGCTGCTTTACAGCTTCTTTTCCTCTTCTTTTCCATAAATTTCTTTCTGAGATTCTAGCTTTGAAAAAGAAGATATTGCTATTATTTGCTTGCCTAATTGTATTAGCTAGCACCTTTTACCGTTGCCATTTCTATTTGCTTTTAAAGAGATGGTATGAATGCTTTTAAAGCAATTTGCATAGTATTACGCTTTGCATTAAACATACTTATCCCTCCCCCAAAACACTGAAGTGTCTAGGACTCAATTATGGCCTATTTGTTAAGTATATAAAAAAATACCACTGTTTAAAATCATATTCCTTTGAGGGTCAGCTGAACTCTTGTTAGCAATCAGTATTCAAATTCATTACTGTTCTGTAAATATCCTGTGCTTGTGATGAACAAATAAAGCATAAAAATGAGGGGTTTGAGTAACCATGTAGTTCTTTACTAAATTCAGCAGAAGTCCTGAGAATACTATCAGAAACATAAAATGTGATTATCCTTTTCTTCCTAGTAGTGCAATGAAAATAGTTATTATAGGGCATTGTATGGGAAGTTCTTGTTTCAGTGTACTGTATAAGCCTAGACCATGTATCCTAGCAAGCTACCCAAATACAGCATCTATGCACAGCCTAAGTTGAGACTTATCTTAGAGCACCCAGTTGGCTGTTTGTGATGTAGCCAGATTTTCAAGGGACCCCCCCACACAATGCATATGCTCTTCCAAAACTTCAAAAATGAAGATAGGCACAGGTACACTTCCATGCCTGAGTATTAAAGTTGGGTTGGAGGTGGAGTTTGATAACATAGGTTATGAGTTCAGGATATGGTTTACCATATAGTGGTGGTCTGGTTGACATGGATAGAGAGGTACTTGAGAAGCACCTGGCTGCATTCAATAAGTACAAATACCCTGGGGCAGATGGTATGCACCCAAGAGTGCTCAAAGAACTTTCTAGAGAGCTTGCAGAGCCTTTGTCCATCATCTTCCACACCTCTTGGAGGATGGGAGATGTGCCACAAGTAATGCTCCCTCTAAGCTGTGGAGTCTTATGAGCAAAAATTCTACTCTGTGAGCTACTGGCATTAAAGTTGTGAGTGAGTGACATGGCTACTGCATAAATTAGTTTGCTCTGGAGCCATCCTTCCTGAGCTAAAACAAAAATGTGTGAGCCAGAGGCTAAAAAAACTGTGAGCTAGCTCACAGTAACTCGGCTTAGAGGGAACACTGACCACAAGACAGGAAGAGGGCAGATGTTATTGAAATTTTTTTTAAAAAGGGAGGAGGGATGACCCAGGAAACTACAGGCCAGTCAGTTTGACCTCTGACCCAGGGAAGATACTGGAGCAGATTTTAAAGGGATCGATCTGTGAGCATCTAAAGGACACCTTGGTAATCCAGGGAAGTCAGTACAGATTTGTCCCCAACAGGTCCTGCCAGACCAACCTCATTTCCTTCTTTGATCGAGTGATGAGCTTACTGGATTGAGGAAATGCTATTAATGTTGTTTACCTGGATTTCAGTAAAGCTTTTGACAGGGTTCCCCATGATGTTCTGGTGGGTAAACTAGAGGACTGAAGACTGGACTCTAAGATAGTTAAGTGTATAGGGAACTGGTTGGAGAACTGCACTTAGAAAGTAGTTGTCAATGGCATTTCATCTGAATGGAGGGAGGTGTCCAGTGGGGTGCCACAGGGCTCAGTTCTGGGCCCAGTACTTTTCGATATTTTTATAAATGATCTGGATGAGGGTGTGGAGGGGCTACTCATTAAAATCTGCAGATGACACCAAATTGGGAGGAGCAACAAACACACCAGAAGACAGAGAGAGAATCCAACAAGATCAGAACATACTGGAAAAGTGGGTGGATTTGAACAAGATGCAATTTAACAAGAATAAATGCCAAGTTCTACATCTGGGTAACAAAAATGAGGAACACATGTATTGGATGGGGGATATGCTTCTGTGTAGCAGTATGTGTGAACAAGATCTTGGGGTACAGATGGACCAAAAGTTAAATATGAGCAGACAGTATAATGTGGCAACAGAAAAGGCTAATGCAGTCTTGGAGTGTATCAACAGAAGCATAACATCTAAATCACAAGATGTCATAGTTCCTCTGTACACTGCATTGGTCAGGCCACACCTGGAGTATTGTGTGCAGTTCTGGTGGCCTCACTTCAAAAAGGATGTGGACAGAATGGAGCAGGTACAAAGGAGAACGACAATGATGATCAGGGGCCTGGAGCCCTGTAAGGAAAGGCTGAGTGACTTGAGAATATTTAGTTTGGAGAAGAGGAGGATGAAGGGGAATATGACTGCTCTCTAAGTATCTTAAGGGCTGTCACTTAGAGGAGGGCAGGGAGCTGTTCCTGTTGGCAGCAGAGGACAGGACTCACAATAATGGGTTTAAATTAAGGGTGGGAAGGTACCGGCTGGATCTTAGGAAAAAGCTTTTTTACAGTAAGTGTTGTTCAACAGTGGAATCAGCTGCCTAGGGAGATGGTGAGCTCCCCCTCTCTATCAGTCTTTAAGCTGTGGTTGGACAAACACTTGTTAGGGATGCTCTAGGCCGATCCTGCAATGAACAGGGGGTTGAATTGGATGGCCTGTATGGCCCCTTCCAACTCTGTGATTCTGTGATTCTGTGATTCTATAATTCAGGTTAGGAATGCCATGAATTTGGTGTTAAACATGTTCAGTAGTCAAACTCACTATGTTGGAATGAGACAAGCAAATGTTTGCTGATCAGTTAGCAGCAAATGACTTAAATGGCTGCCTGGTAGTTTTGCAACATGCCCCCCCCCCCCAAAAAAAAAACTTCACATATGAGAAATGCTGCCAATCTAAGGACTACTTAGACAAACACTAAGGGGGAGATTTTTTTAACACAGCATTTATTCATAACAGATTTAATTATCTATGGCTGCATCCACACAGTGAGCCATTTTCCCTGCATTTTTGCGGTTTACAAGCAAGCATCAGTAGGTAAAGGGCCTCTTTCAGTATCTGTTTGTCCAAGGCCAATGTAAAGCACCCCTAAGCTGCCAATCAGATCATTCAGTGGAAGCGTAACCCCATCCAGCATTGTAGAACCTATTGGCTTCATGTTGCCACTGCGGGTGAGAGAGGAGCATCCCAAGGCTCATCAGCAAAAGTTAGGTAAGGAACATGAAAATGTATGTGGCATTCTCAATATTATGAGCCAAGCAGGTAAGTGGTTCTTTCATTAGAGTGAAAAAGAATAGGAAGAAAGTGGTTCATTCTCAAATGTAAAATATTGAGTGAAGGTGTTGTGTAGTTGCCAGTCAGTGTTTACTTTGTAACAGGATTATTTTTGAGTAAATTTATTGGTTAGACTTGATCCAGACCAGAATATTATCTCTAGATACGTGCAGAGTGTTTTTTTCCTCCTTCACTACTATGCAGATTCTGTCTGTTCCTAGACATCTGAGCTGTGGTGCTAAATTTACTAGAAATCAAGCCCCACTGACCTCAGTGGAATTCATGAATGCACACATTTAACAATATCATTCCAGAGGAGCACTTGTGTTAGTCTGTTGTAGCACAATTACATCGGAGTCTGATAGCACCATAAGGACTAGCAAAACAAACTTTTGTGAGTGAGCGTTCACTTCCTCAGATGCATAGAAATGTACATCCAACAGGCAGGATTAAATACTCAGAAGAAGAGATGGAGGAGATGTTTGAAAGACACGCTGGTGTAAATCAAGAGCTGATCAAGAAAGAAATTATTTCAGTGGTGGAAAGCTCCATCAAGTCACAGCCAAATTATGGTGACCCTGCAGGGTTTTGAAGGCAAGAAAACCTCTGGTGGTTTGCCATTGCTTGCCTCTGAA
Source organism: Gekko gecko (assembly GCA_029375565.1). NCBI lineage: Eukaryota > Metazoa > Chordata > Lepidosauria > Squamata > Gekkonidae > Gekko > Gekko gecko. The sequence continues at coordinate 146,633,669 of JAPDNY010000006.1, forward strand.
TAGCAACATAGGATTTCCTGGGAGGTCTCATTTCAGTCTCAGATTAGGCAAATAAAATTGAGATGCAAGCATACAGGGCAGATGACACAGCTTCCAACCAGATTTGAGTTGCCATAGTTCCTGTCCTTTATAAATTTAGCAGTGTGTATGGAAAACAATCAATTTGTAATCCTGCAATTACGGATCTTCGTGTCTCCTGGATTTACAACTGTGTTCGTAGTCGATAAGCGTGATGCCATCTTTCTTTTTTTTTTTTTGGTATCTCAGTTTTTTATTGGATATATCACATGTTCATACAATTTAAACAAATCACTACATATCCATTTTTCTTACTCCCTCTCCCCCCCAAACAAGGCTTCCCGCACTGCTCCAACCCCATTAATGTCTCTCTTATTCTATTACAATTACTTCTAAACTTATATTCTCTTACTAACGGTAACAATTCAAAAAACTAACTCTCTTTCATTTTCTTCTTAATAACTATCAAAACAAATCAAACCACGTTTAATATCCCAATTTTTCAACAGATATTCTTGAAAGTCTTTCCAGTCTTCAAAAAAAGTTTCATCTTCTTCGTTGTTTAACTTTCTTGTTAGTTTGTCCATTTCTGCCATAAACAACGTCTTTTTAATCCATTCCCATGTTTCAGGTACTTTATCTTGTTTCCAACATTGAGCAAAAGTCAGTCTAGCTGCTGTAATCAAGTACCATAATAGTGTTCTCTTGGCTACATTTATTTCTTCCATTTTAAGACCTAGCAATAACATCTGTGGGTCTTTCTTAAAAGTACATTTCAGAATTTTTTGTATCTCATTGTGGATCTTAGTCCAATAACATACTGCTTTATCGCATGTCCACCACATATGGTAAAAAGACCCTTCATGTTTCTTACATTTCCAACATTTGTTAGACATACTTTCATTTATAATAGCAATTTTTTTAGGCGTCATATACCATCTATACATCATTTTATAGCAATTCTCTTTAACATTTACACATGTTGAAATTTTCATTGACCTTTTCCACAAATATTCCCAAGATGTCATTAATATCTCGTTATTAACATTTACCGCCCATTTTATCATTTGCTCTTTTACAATTTCATCCTCAGTATACCATTTCAATAAAACCTTGTACAGTTTAGAAATCATTTTTTTCCCCTTTTCAAGCCATACAGTTTCAATTTCCATATTATTTTCTCTAAAACCATGTTCTCTTTTATCGGTCTTAAATAAGTCATGAATCTGTCTATACTTCAACCAATCATATTCAAATTCCACATCAAATCTATCTTTTAACACAAAATTTTTCCCTTCTAATTTTAAAAGACTTTTATAAGGTAGCCAATCTAACCCTTGATTTCTTGAATATGGATTAATCACTTCTGCTGGTACTATCCAAAGTGGTCTTTCTTCTGAGAAGAATTTTCTATATCTCATCCAAGTCTCGAACAGTGATTGTCTTATAAAGTGGTGTTTGAAGAATTTGTCCATTTTTACTTTTCCATACCATAAGTATGCGTGCCATCCAAACTTGTTGTCATGCCCTTCTAAAGCCAATAACTTCTTATCCTCAAGATTAATCCACTGTTCCAACCATGTTAAACAGACGGCATCATAATACAGTCTTAGATTTGGTAATTGTAGACCTCCTCTTTCTTTTGCATCACATAAGATTTTCATTTTAATCCTTGGTTTTCTTCCTGCCCATACAAATTTGGATAATTCTTTCTGCCACGTATCCAATACTTTCCTTTGTTTTAATATTGGAATAGTCTGAAATAAGAACATCAAACGCGGTAAGACATTCATTTTTACAGTTGCGATTCTTCCCAATAGTGATAAATTCAACGTGTCCCATTTCTTCATGTCTTGCTGAATCTTGTACCACACCTTTTCATAATTATTTTTAAACAGATCAATATTTTTCATGGTTAATTCAATTCCTAAATATTTAGTCTTTGTAACTACTTCACATTGAATTTTCTCTTGTAGTTCTGTTTGCCTTTGCTTCGTCATATTTTTGCACATCACCTTGGTTTTACTTTTATTAACATAGAATCCCGCAACTGAACCAAATTCTTCAATTTTATCCATCAATTGTGGTATTTTCTCAATTGGATCCTGAATCATAAACATTACGTCGTCTGCAAATGCCCTGTATTTATATGCAAAACCTTTCACTGTAAGTCCTTCAATGCTGTTATCTTTTCTTATCGCTGTCAATAATATTTCCAATATCCAAATAAACAACAACGGGGATAGCGGGCAGCCTTGACGTGTTCCCTTTTGGACTTGGAAGAAATCCGTTCTTTCTTTATTTATATTCAAAGTCGCTTTTTGTTCTGAATAAATTGCCACAATCATGTTTAAAAAAGACTGTCCTATATCCATTTTTTCAATAACTTGCAGCATAAATTCCCAGTTTAAATTATCAAAAGCTTTTTCCGCATCAAGGAAGAGGAATCCAACTTCTTTTTCTGGATGTTTGTCATAGTATTCAATTGCATCAATCACCACTCTTAAATTGTCTCTGATTTGTCTATTTGGTAAAAAACCAGCTTGTTCTTCCGCTATTGTATCTTTCAGATGTTTTTTCAGTCTTTCCGAAATTATTTTTGCAAATAATTTATAATCATTATTTAATAGCGATATTGGTCTATAATTCTTGACATGAGTTAAATCCAAACCTTCTTTGGGTATCAATGAAATATTTGCTTCTTTCCATGAATCTGGGATCCGTTTAGTCTTTCTTATCTCATTCGACAGAAGTACTAAGATAGGGGTTAGCTCCTCTTTAAATTTCTTGTAGAACTTTGCAGTGAAGCCATCTGGACCTGGAGCTTTCCCCAACTTTGCATCTTCTATCGCCATTGTGACTTCTTCCTTCGTTACTAAACCATTTAATAACTCTTTAATTTGTTTTCCCAGCTCTGGAACTTCGATAGTCTCCAAATATTTCTTAATTTTCTGTTGATCAATTCCTTTCTTTTTAAACAGTTTGGCGTAGTATTTAAAGAAGACTCTTTTTATGCCATTCAAATTCATAACATCCTTTCCATCTTCAGTAATCTTATTTATAAAATTCCTTTCTTTTTTATTTTTCAATTGCCACGATAAAAATTTTCCTGGTTTATTTGCACCCTCAAATGCTTTTTGCTGTAGTTTCTTCAGGTTCCAGTATAATTCTCTGTTGAGTAGAACATTCAATTGATCCTGTAGAAAGTGGATCTCTTTAATAATCTTTTTCTTCCCTGGTCTTTTCTTTAGTTCCTTTTCCTTTTGCCGAATTTTTTCATGAAGGTCCTTTTGTTGTTGCATCCTTTGTTTTTTATCTTTAGAGTTCAGAGAGATAAGCAAGCCTCTCATTACCGCTTTGTATGTATCCCATACAACTTGTATATCCGTACCTTTGTTTAAATTCAGTTCAAAGAAGCTTTTTGTCTCTTTTTTCAAAGTTTCATTAATTAATTTTTGATCCAATAAGTCCTCATTAATTCTCCAATATAATTGTTTAGGCTTTTCTTTAGATATCCAAAGTAAGGGGTTGTGGTCTGAATTAGTTTTCGGTAAGATTTGTATTTTGTAGGTTTTTTGCGCCATCTCCTCTGACATCCAAATCATATCAATTCTGGAAAAGGAGTTATGTCTGTTAGAATAAAACGTATAATCCTTTGTCTTGGGGTTCCACTTCCTCCAAACATCTTCTAGTTTCTCTTGCTTCATTAGCTGAAAAAAATTTTTTGGCAACTTTCCAACCGTCTCTCCAGTTGCTTTGGATTTTCTGTCCAATACATTATTCACTGTACCATTAAAGTCTCCTGCAAGAACTATTTGATCATAATTTAAACAGTCCAACTCTTTAGTCAAATCTTTAAAAAAAGTCTCTTTCGCACCATTGGGTGCATATATATTTACAAGCAATGTCTTTTTTCTATTCATCGTTATTTCCACGCCAACATATCTTCCTTCTTTGTCTGAGAAGATTTGTTTAGGTTCCAATTCTTTTGCAATGTATATCACTGTTCCTTTTTTCTTATTGATTGCTGAGGAATGAAATTCTTCTCCCAATTTTTTATTAATCAAATATTTATTGTCTTGTTTTCTGATATGTGTTTCTTGTAGACAAATTATGTTACATTTTTGTTTCTCTAGCCAATGACTCACTAATCTTCTTTTGTTTGGTGAATTTAGTCCATTTACATTCCAAGATAAAAATTTGTAATCCATAGTTGTTTTGAATTAAATGTCTTTAAAGTCATCAAAGTTGTTCTCTTTAAATCTGTATATATCTCCTTCCGTTTTGAGGGTAAATCTCACCGAATTGTAAACAAATGATAATCCATATGGAATCTCCCATCTAAACCTGATGCTCATTTCTTTTAGTCTGTCTGTTAATTTCTTGAATTTCTTTCTGTCTTGTAAGATCGATCTCGGAATTTCTCTCAGAATTATTATTTTTTTTCCATTAATTTCCAACGGTTGTGTAAATTGCTTCTTGAAAACGTCTTCCTTCATTTTTGTAGTCACAAATTGAACAATCACATCTCTGGGTAATTGCTTTCTCTTGGCATAAGCTGAGTTTACTCTATAAATCAGGTCAAAGTCTGGATCCAAGTCTCCAACATCTTCCCCTATGTAAGTTGTCAATGTATTAATTACTAGGGCCCGTAAGTCCTGATCTTCCTCCTCTTCTATTCCTCTCAATCTCAAATGATTCTGGGTAGCCCTATATTCCATCATGGACTCCAATCTTGTGTTTTCTGACAAGGTTCTTTTAACTTTCTGTTCCATTTCTTCTGATTTTGTCACCAGACTTTTAACCTCTTTTTTAACGTCTTCCGTATCTTTTTTTATCCCTGCCACTTCTGTTAGTACCAGTTCTTTTAATTCTTCCATATTTTTTTTCTGTACTTGGACTTGTACTTGTTCTATTTGCTCCAATTGTAATTGCAGCTGTTGTTGCAGCTGTTGTTGCAGCTGTGATTCTATTTGCTTTCCCAAACTCTGCACCACTTCAGTCATCCGTTTTTCCATCGCTTCCATAGCGGCCTGCCACTCTTTTTTTCCTTTGCAGTCATTCTTGGGCTGGGTGATGAGGCCGCTCTTGATCTTGACCTCAAATCCGTCTTGAAAACGACTTCCAGGCTAATCAATCTTTATATTAGCAATCTTCAAGCCAAATCGCCACCTTTGTAACTTCTTCCAATGCTTTCTCGGCTTAAAAATAACTTTTTAAAATTTAGTCCTCCTCAAAATGTCGGGCGCAATTTCTCTATGGTTTTCTGGCTAGAGTAGGCTCTTTCCGAACTTCCTGTTTGTCTGTCCGTCACTGTAATCCAACTTCCGGTGGTGATGGTGTCACACACTAAATCAACCATCTACTTCCGGTACAGCGACTTCGAAAAACATCCACTCTAGTCTGCTTCCTGTATCATAGAGTCACAGTCAGTTTCGTTTCTGCTACGCAAAGTTTAGACTTAGCTGACCACAGGAATGCAAAACAAAGTCAATTTTCGGCCGTTTTCTCTAGAGGAAAGCTTTCTTTTAACTTTTAAATCAAGCGGAATAGTTCATTAAAGGTTTCTACACTTATCCGTATGTTTCGATTTCGCGTTCTTCTTTAAACCGGTAAGCAATTGTTTTTTTGTTACCTTACTTGTAATCTCGGGGTTTAGCAGTGCTTCTTCTGTAATCGATGTTAATCTTGATGTTAAAGAGGTCGGTAGATGACGAATTTATGCTGAATTCTCAGCCCAGCTGGTATCTGTAGTGCTGATTAGCAACTGCCCTCTCCGCGGAAGGAGATCAAAGTGTAAACAAGCTTCCTTCGAAGCTTATCCACACCGATCTCAACTCCCCCTCAGGCTTCGCTGCTTGCTTGCAGGGCCGGCCCCAGGTGTCTGGGCGCCCTAGGCAGGAGAGCCTGGGGCGCCCACCCCACCGGAGATGCCAACCTCCCGGTGGGGCCTGGAGAACCGGGGAAGGGGCGGCGCGGCTCTCCCGGGCCCCTCGCAGCCGCGGGGCACCGGGAAGAGCCGGGAACGAGCGGGCGGCTCTCCCGGGCCCCTCGCAGCCGCGGGGCGCCGGGGAGAGCCGGGGAACGAGCGGGCGGCTCTCCCGGGCCCCTCGCAGCCGCGGGGCGCCGGGGAGAGCCGGGGAACGGGCGGGCGGCGCTCCCGGCCCCCTTGCCGCTGCGGGGCGCCGGGGAACAGGGGGCGCGGTGCTCCCGGGCCCCTCGCAGTTGCGAGGGGCCCGGGAAGAGCCGGGGAAGGGGCGGCCTTGGAACGCCCGCCCCTTCCCTCCCAGCGGACGGGCGCTCAGACTGGCGGCGGCCAGCGAGCGGGGTCTGTCCCCGCTGGCTGGCCGCCGCCATGCCGCCCCACCTCTCCACCCCCCCCAAGGGCTTCTGAAGCGCCCCAGAAGGGCGCTCAGACTGGCGGCGGCGGCGGCGGCAGCGGGGAGAGTCCCCGCTGGGCAGCCGCCGCCATACCGCCCCACCTCTCCACCCCCCCAAGGGCTTGGGGGGGGAGCCGCTGGTGGAGCGCCGGCCGCCCCTTCCCTCCCAGTCCCAGCGCTGGCTGGAGACAGGGGGTGGAGCGCCGGCTTCACCGGGGGTGGGGCCGGGGGCGCTTTGGCGCCCCTGTGGGCCCCAGCGCCCTAGGCGAGCGCCTAGCTCGCCTAGTGGGCGAGCCGGCAGTGCTTGCTTGCCACGCCCCCGTCTGGGGAGTGCTGCGCTGGGCCAGGTAGAGCCCAGACTGTCGTCAGATACTGCTGTACACCCTGCACAAATCGCAAAGTGTGTCAATTCGCCATTTTAACTCCGACCAGAAGCCAGCGTGATGCCATCTTTCAATGATAAGAGTGATGCCTCTTTGTTTCACAAAGGTCTTCCAAAGGCAGGAGGATAAAGGAGTAATAGGGCAAGATGGAGGTGAGGAAATCAGGACTATTGGGGCACAGAGATTTGTGCTTGAGAGGGCTTAGAAAACTGGGGAGGGTCCTGGGACATAAGCAAATGTCAGGGGAACATCTTGAAATGTGTTACTTGTCAGCAATACACATTCGTTCTGCTGTATAAAAATAAATAAAGCAAATAAAATAGAGTTCCATGTAAGAATGTAAGAATTGCTTTGCTGGACTGATCAGGGACCATCTTTGTTGGACTCAAGCGGGATTACACAGAGTAAGTCAATACAATACAATTTAGACAATATGATTAGTAGCTTTTGATAGCTCTAGTCTCTATATATTTGTAAATATATACATTTTAAGAGCCTTCATAACAGAGACGACATCTAATCTATCTGGACAATCAGAAGTTAAGATAAGGAGCTGGATTCATCTGTAATGAATAAACTTGGATAAGGAGTTTCAGATTGGCTGTACTTGAGTCCCAACTGTTGGTGTCATGGCAAAATGTTTCGCTTGGGTATGGGAGAACCAAGCTCTGGTTCTCACTCACCTGTGATGCCAGCTGTTTGTTCTAGGGCATGTTGACCTCGTTCTGTCTAACTACGTACAGAGCTGTTGAAATGCATTAAAATATAACAGGAGGGCAGTCATACTTTAAAGATTGCTACAATTTATTCCAGAATCAGTTTTTGTGAGTCAGAGTACACTTCATCAAATGCAGTGGAGTGAGCTGTCATTCATGAAATCTTATACTGGAATAAATGTTATTGATCTATTAGGTGCCACTAGACTTTTATTTTGCTTCCACAGAATAACAAGGCTACATAGTTGAAAAGTATTTTAATATACCCTGAGACCTTAAAGATGAGCTAGAAAAGAATAATTTTCTGGGCAAGACAGATTTACAGTGCCATCCTATACAGGGTTACTCTAGTCTAGATCTATTAAAATCAGTGCACTTAGACTAGAGTAACTTTGCATAGGATTGCACTAGTAATATTTCAGTGCTGAAGACCTGATACTGATAGCTACAATATACTAGCTTTTTAATAATCATGCATGTGATTGCAGGGATAGTATATTGGTGTAATGCTGGTCAGGAGCTCGATCCATACTTTGGGCCTTGCAAGCAACAAAGACGGAGGGATAAACTGAAATGCAACGCCAGTGAGCAGCTTGTCCTGTTCTCTGAAGAATGTAGAAAAAGCAACCGCCTGTCCTTCTGTTGTGCTTCAAAGGAAAATATATGCATAGTAAGCATGCCTCATGGTTCCTTTATTTGGCACTTGGCATTTTTACACTCAGAAATGCTCAAGCAGAACAGATAAAGATAAAAGTCAAAGTAAGAGGGACTGCCCATTATGCTTGGTACATTACACACAGACTCATGAGCTGTCTATCTATTAGGTTACCATCATGTCTCGTTCATTTCAAAGATGCTGTTATTCCTGACTTCAACCAAGTCTGGGATGAGTGCATAAAAATCCAGAAGGGTTGAAAGAGTGGATGGCAAGAGTTACAGCATGATTCTTCATCTGTAATGTGATGGATGAAGGGCATCCGCCTGTATATATCACTGAAGCCATCAAGGCCCAATGGCTCAAAGAGAATTGTGTATAGCAGAGCAGCAGTGAAAGAAGAAAAGAATGGGATCTGGGGAAATAGATTTGATTTTGCTCCAGTGTTAGAATTTGGGGATTCCTAGTGGGAACTATCTCCAAGAGTACCAGAGAACCAGTGTGGAGCAATGGTTAGGGTGTCAGACTAGGATCCAGGACACCCAGTTTTAAATCCCCAATCTGCCATCACTGAGTGACTTGGGCCTGCCACACACTGGCAGAATAGCGTACCTCCCAGAGATGTTGTGAGAATAAAATGGAGCAGAGGAGAATGATGTAGGCCACTTTGGGTCCCCAATGTGGGAAATGGTGCGGTATAAAGTAAATAATGAGTCATAGTTCATTTAATCAGATGTATGAAGTGTGGGTCCATAGAACTTACTTATACTTACAAGCAACAGAGGAGCAGGAGTGGGGAATTTTTATGAAGAGAATCCATTTTGAAACAACAACCAATTAAGCACCTTGAAACAAATCTGGTATGCTATTGGAAGCCAGTGCAATGCCTTTAGCACAGGTTGGATGTGTGCTCGAATAGGGAGTCCCATCAAGAGCCTGGCTACAGAAGCTTCTGGAAGGGCAGCCCCATGTAGAGAGCATTACAGTAGTCCAATCTCAAGGTGACCATTGTGTGGATCACTGTTGCCAAGTTGTTGTGTTTGAGAAAGGGAACCAACTGCCTGATCAGCTGAAGATGATAGAAGGCCGATTTGGCAGTGGCTGCTACCTTGGCTTCCATTGTTAGGGAGACATCTAGGAGCACTCCCAGACTCCTAACCTCTGGTGCTGGCACCAATGGAGCCCTATCAATGGTCGGGAGTGGGATCCCTACCCTCGGGCTGCTGTGGCTCAGGCACAGGACCTCTGTCTTCATCCGAGTCAATTTCAGCCAGCCTGGCCTAAGCCAACCAGCCATGGCTTGTAACGCCCAGTCTAGATCTTCTGGTTTGAAATCAGACTGGCCATCCAACAGCAGATAGAACTGGGTGTCATCTGCATACTGGTGACATCCCAGTCCATGCCTCCAGGCAATCTGGGCAACAGGGCACATATAGATGTTAAAGAGCATCAGGGACAGCACTGAGACACTCCACAATCCAGTGGGTGCCTTCGGGATAGCTGCTCCCCCAGTGCCACCCTTTGTCTCCAACCTTGGAGAAAGGAGGCAAGCCACTGCAAGGCCAGTCCCTGGACTCCAGTGTTGGTAAGGCAGTGGATCAGCTGTTGATGGTTGAATGTGTTGAATGCTGCCAATGAATCTAACAGCAACAGCACTGTCGATCCACCCCCATCCAGATGCCTCTGGAGGTCATCCGTGAGGGTGACCAGTGCCATCTCCATCCTGTGGCATGAGTGAAAGCCGGACTGGAAGTGGTCTAGAATGGAAGTGCCATCCAAAAAGCCCTGTAACTGAATTGCCGCTGCCCTCTCTAGTATCTTGCCCACAGGATCCAAGGATGGCTTTTTCAAGAGGGGGTGAACCACTGCTTCCTTGACTGCCCCCAGGAACAGCCCCTCCAAGAGGGACTTGTTGATGATCTCCCACAGGGCTCCTCAAAATCCCTTGTGGCCAGCTTTAATTAATTGAGGGAGCTAGTGGTAAGGTGAACACTTAGGAGCAATTTGTTGACTTCCTATAGGCTGAGCAGGCTGAAGTGATCCATAACTTGACTAGAAGATGTGCATGGAGCCTTGAGTTTGCTCATATTGTGGTAGGGAGGTCATGGCGGAGTAACAAGACTTTATCTGCAAAATACCTCACAAAAGACTCACAGGCAATGCCCAATTCCCTAGCATTTGGTTTGCCCTGTGGCAGAACAGTAATGGACTGAAGGTTGAGATTCCCAAGAATCCCAGATTTGTGTTAGCATTCCAGAAAACAATTGTAATGATCCAAACCACCGATTTCTGTGTATATCTTCAGCACATGAATTTTGTACTGCACAACCCTAGTGAGGATCTCTCATAATTGTTGAAGATAGGCAAAGTAGGATTAACATCAAATCAGATCAAGGAAGAGGCAGTGTGATAAACAGAACTAATTAACAGTTATAAAGGGTGGGTCATGCTGAGGAATTAGCACCTCTAGCAGTCCTTTTTCAAGCCTGGGGGCAGGCAGTGCTAAATCTTTTGATGAATCCTAATTCACCAATTTTGCACTGATTTCTCACTTTGAAGTGCTGTTGTAAGAGAACAGTAACTTTTAGATCAGCTCACTATGCTGTGTAAGATTGAAATATCCATCCACTTTTTTAATACTGCAGTTTTTAACATCGGATTTGCATCCATTTATTCTTTTGTTACTATTGCCACATTTAATAAGATGTATAAGCAGGAGCAGCTAGCATTTGCTTTCTCAGTAAATTGTCCACAGGGGACTATATGTTTGCATCAGTATTCTGATTTTTTTGGTACTAAAAATACAAAGGCACCCACATTTATTTCCTCTATGAAATAAAACCAGCTTGGTGACAAGTAGATGCAACCAGGAACAAATCAAAAACGTGATAAGACCTGAAAATATTCTCATGAAACCTGATGAAAAGAATAATGCAGACATGGGAGTATGTTCTTTCTGGCCTATCTGGACTTCCCAAAAAGGACGAGGCTGAAGTTGGTTCCTTATTCCCAGTTCCTTATTCATTCCTTATTTGCGTCTTATTCATGAATTCATCGAAAAACATTGAGGAAAGTTTGAAAGCTCTGAAACCCAAAATAAGATTTGGACCCCCAAATGTCATATACCTCCAAGTTCAGCAGACTCCCCCCTTTGGGGGGCACTTACGCTGTGTCCTGGTCCAAAGTGTGGTTCTTGTGCCAGCTGCTCCAAAGTGAGGTGCCCCCGGGACAATCACACAGGCAGACACTGGGGTCAAGCTGTACCCCAAAACAATCTTTGGACTACCCCAAAGGACACATCCCCATGCTCTGGAGACTATCCCCTGCAAGATGACATACAGTGATGCCCAGTCCAAACACTGGTTCTGGTGCCATAAGCTTCTATTTGGAGTGCCTCCCAAAGGCCTGTATTTCAAAGAAGATTTGAATAAGGAAGTGACCTCTGTACCCAAAATGAGGTTTGGACCTACACATTTCATACACCTGCATGTTTAGTGGACTCTCTCCTTCGAGGGGACATATGCCGTGTCCTGGTCCAAAGTACAGTTCTTGTACCAGCTGCTCCAAAGTGCAGTGCCCCCCAAAATCACACAGGCAGACACTAGGGAGAAGCTGCACCCCAAAACACTCTTTGGACCACCCCAGCTGACATATCACCACACTCTGGAGACTGTCCCCTGAAAGATGACATACAGTGATGCCTGGTCCCAACACTGATTCCAGCGCCATGGAGTGTGCAGTGTGCCTCCCAGAGTCCTGTATTTCAAAGAAGATTTGAGTAAGGAAGTGCCCGCTGCGCCCAAAATAAAGTTTGGACCCCCACATGTCATACTCTCCCATGTTCAGTGGACTCTTCCCTTCGAGTTGACATATGCCGTGTCCTGGTCCAAAGCTGGGTACTTGTGTCAGCTGCTCCAAAGTGAGGTGCCCTCAGGACAATCACACAGGCAGACACTGGGGCCAGGCTGCACCCCAAAACAATCTTTGGACTGCCCAACTGACACATCCCTATGCTCTGGAGACTGTCCCCTGGAAGAGTGCTGCCTGGTCCAAATACTAGTTCCGGTGCTATGACCTTCTATTTGTATTTCCCAGAAGCCTGTATTTCAAAGAATATTTGAATGAGGAAGTGCCCTCTGCACCAAAAATGAGTTTGAAAGCTCTGAACCCCATAATAAGATTTGGACCCCCAAATTTCATACACCCCTATATTCAGCAGACTCTCTCCTTTGAGGGGACATACGCTGTGTCCTGGTCCAAAGTGCGGTTCTTGTGCCAGCTGCTCCAAAATGCAGTGCCAGCTGCTCCAAAAGGCAGTGCCAGCTGCTCCAAAATGCAGACACTGGGGCCAAACTGTACCCCCCAAAAAATCTTTGGACCACCCCAAAGGACTCATCAGCATGCTCTGGAGAATGTCCCCTGCAAGAAGACATATGGAGATGGCTGGTCCAAATACTGGTTCTGGTGCCATGACCTTCTATTTGGAGTGCCTCACAGAGGCCTGTATTACAAAGATTTGAATAAGGAAGTGCCCTCTGCACCCAATAAAAATTGGACCCCCACATGTCATACAGTCTCATGTTCAGTGGACACTCCCCTCGAGGTGACATATGCAGGGGTCATTTCCAGCCAGAAAGCCCCAGGACAGCGATCCGACAGTAACCCTAACCCTAACCCCACCCCTCGGGTCTGCCCACATATAAATGCCTCACTGTGTCTTCCCCTGCCTGCCTGCCTAACCCTAACCCCAACACTTCCCCAGCCTGCCTGCCTGCCTAGCCCTAAACCTAAACCTAGGTAAAGGTAAAGGTAAAGGTTTCCCTTGCTTGAAAGCCAGCCGAATCCGACTCTAGGGTTGTGGTGCTCATCTCCGTTTCCAAGCTGAAGAGCCAGTGCTGTCCAAAGACATTTCTGTGGTCATGTGGCTGGCATGACTAAATGCTGAGGTGCACAGAACACTGTTACCTTCCCACTGAAGTGGTACCTGTTTATCTACTTGCAATTTCTTGCTTTCGCACTGCTAGGTTGGCAGGAGCTGGAGCTAGAGATGGGAGCTCACTCCATCATGCAGCACTCAGGTCTTGAACTGCTGACCTTCTGGTCTGCAGCTCAGTGTCTTAGCCTCTGAGCCACCACAGCCCCTTCAACCCTAACCCTAAACCAAATAACCCCAATCCTAATTTAAATCCCTAACCCTAACCACAACCCTAATCCTAATAATCCTAACCCTAATAAACCTAATCCTGACCCAAATAACCCTAATCCTAATAACCCTAACCCTAATCCCTAACATTAATAACCCTAACCCTAACTGTAATCCCTAACCCTAATAAACCTAACCGTAACCCTAATAACACTAACCCTAACTTTAATCTCTAGCCCTACTAACCCTAACCCTAACTTTAATCCCTAATCTTAACCCCAACCCTAACCCTAACCCTCAACCTAACTGTAATAATCCTAAACTTAACACTAATAATCCTAACCCTAACCCAAATAACACTAACACTAATCCCTAACCCTAACTCTAATAACCCTAACCCTAATAATCCTAAATCAAACCCTAATAACTCTAAATTTAATCCCTAACCCTAACCCCAACCCTAATAATCCTAACCCGAATAACACAAACCTTAACCCTAGTAACCCTAACCCTAACTTTAATAACCAAAACCCTAATCCCCAACCCTAATAACCTGAACCCTAATAACCCAAACCCTAACCCAATCCCTAACCTAACTCTAAAAAACCTAACCCAGAAAACCCTAACCTTAATCCCTAATGCCTAACCCTAATCCTAATAACCCTAACGCTAACCCTAATAATCCTAAACCGAACCACCTAAATATGTAAAAACCCTTAACTAATAACCCTTACCCTAATCCCTAACCCTAATAATCCTAACCCTAACCTAATAACCCTAACCATAATCCCTAACCCATAATCCCTCATAATCCTAACCCTAACAAAACCAAAACCCTAATAACACTAGCCCTAAAAACTCTAACCCCGATCCGTAACCCTAACCCAAATAACTATAACCCTACACCTATCCCTAACTCTTTATCCTGAACCCTTAGAACCCTAACCCTAATAATCCTAATGCTAACCCTAACCCTAGCTTTAATCCCTAACCCTTATCCCAAATCTAACCCTAAACCTAAGCCTAAACTAAATAACCCTAACCCTAACTTTAATCCCTAACCCTAATCCATAACCCTAACCCTAATAACCCTAACCCTAACCCAAATAACCGTAACCCTAACTTTAATCTCTAAACCTAACCCAAAACCTAGTGCTTATCCCTAACCCTGAAACCAAACCATAATACCACAACCCTAACCTAAATAACCCTAACCTTTTCCCCCCACATGCTATTTATTGGCTTCTGCTATGCTGGGGATGCTTGAATGTAGTATATCATAGTAAGTCCTACTGTATGTAGCCATTACAGACATGAGCTGTATACGTGTCTTTAGTTCTGATTCACCATTAAACATTGTCTTCTGAAGAAGACCTGTGTGGTGTGAGCTGACTGAGGAACCTGACACTGCCATATACACTCGGACAACACAGTCACTGGACCTAACAACATCAACTACACCACCTCAGGCTTATTCACCTGCTCTTCTTCTAACACTGTACATGCCATTAAGTGCCGACAATGCCCTTCAGTTCTCTACATAGGAGAAACAGCTCAAACCCTACACCAAAGGATAAATGGATACAAATCTGACCTCAAGAGCCACAAAACTGAGAAATCTGTAGGAGAACATTTCAAACTCCCAGGGCACTCAATGGGGACCTCAAAGTAGCTGTTTTATTTCAAAGGAATTTCAGAAAGAGACTGGAAGGGGAGATTGCTGAATTGCAATGGAACCCCCAGGGCTTAACAGAGATACTGGCTTCTTATCTCACTACACACACTAAGTCATTCTGTTCTTACTTATACCCAGAAATTAAACTTTGTGGGTCTTGTAGAGGCCACTGGACTCAAGCCTGATTCTCACATCTGTTGTTAACTTCTTTCTGTATGCCAACTGGTGCAAGTGTCCATGGGATGCTTTTGGCCCTGAAACAACTTACTTAACATAACCCACATTGGCTGTTTAAGGTAGGATTACTTTTTCGGACCTATTTCAGGAGTGTATTGAATGCACATTTTCATGTATGTGGGTTGGCTCTTTACTGAATTGTGACATCATCACTGATTTGTAGAAATGCTTTCCATGACCAAGTAGCAGGGCTATTTTGGGGCAGGAACACACAGGAACGGAGTTCCGGCTGGCTCTTGAGTTGGCCATGCCCTGCAGGAACTCATTAGCATACTAGGCCACACCCAGCAGCAGAAACTCATTAGGACAGGCCACATTGGGGCGTTTGGCCTATCATGCAAAGGAGTTCCTGTTCCAAAAAAAGCCCTGGGTTTTGACAACAAACAAGGTAAACAGAATAAGAAGCAAAAGGTGGGTGTGGCTGGATGACCACACTTCTGGTAGCATGAGGGTGTGGCCTAATATGCTAATAAGCTGTGCTGTCAGAGGTGTGGCCTAATATGCTAATGAGTTCCTGCTGGGCTTTTTCTACAAAGAAAGCCCTGCCAAGTAGAATTGGTCTCCCAATATCTTTCTTTCTGTAGCAAAGTATAGTGTTGTAAGAATGCATTTATGATGTTGTCCTCAAAGTGAGGATCATCCTTTCTGGCTTTCCAAAAGCACCAGTCACATGTGGCTTAGTCTCCAATCACTGAGCACCTTTCCACAGTAGCACCTTTGAGATCAATTCAGGTGAGTAGCCATGTTGGTCTGAAGCAGCAGAACAAAGTGAGTCCAGTGGCACCTTTAAGACCAACCAAGTTTTATTCAAAGCAGGCCCGTAGCCAGGATTTTTTAAGTCAGGGGGCATTTAAATTTCTTAGGGGGCACTGGCTAATCAATTTAACCTGAGGAAGAAGGCCGTGACACCCTGGACTAGATGGGAAGTCAGGGGGCCTCGCCAGCAAGTTGGGGGGCCTAGCCCCGAGATGCCCCACTGTAGCTACAGGCCTGATTCAAAGTATAAGCTTTCATGTGCAAAGCACAGTTCTTCAGAGAAATTGGAACAAAATCTCAAGGGCTACTTACAGGAAAAAAGTGGGTGGTAGCAGCCATCAGAAGGGGCCACTAAGAATCAAACTATATATGCAGAGCTGAAATTGGACCATTTGGCTAAGATCAATGGATGGAAGCAAATTAGCACATAAATGCAAGAATTAACAAGGAGATGTGAGAATGAGGCTAGAGTCCAGTGGTACCCCAAGACAAACCAGGCTCAATCCTGTGTTCATGTGAGAACAGAGACTCAGCATGTGCACACTTCTTTACATACATTGAAACAGATTACCTCAAATATTACATGCGGGTGGGGTGTTAATTGCCAAGAAGAGCTGAATAGAATCAATATGCATAAGTAACCGAGCAAAAAATGTAGCTAAGATTGGAATAACACATGTAGTAGGACATATAAATAGCAGTATGTTGGCATACAGATAATAAAGACCCTTTCTTACATATCCAGGGAAATGCTGATCGCCACTTTGGAGTAAGGAAGAAATTTTTCTCCAGGCCAGTTTGGCTGGAGATCTTGGAGGTGTTTTTTGTCATCTTCTGGGCATGCAATAGTAGTCACTGGGGCTGGGGGGGGGGAGATATTGGTGAATTTCCTGGATTGTGCAGGGGGTTGGACTCGATGACCCTGGAGATCCCCTCCAACTCCACGATTCTATTATTCTATGAGTGAACAACAGATGTGAGAACAAAGTTTGAGTCCAGTGGCCTCTATAAGACCAAAAACTGTAATTTCTGGGTATAAGTAAGAACAGAATGAATGGGCTTGTGTGGTGTGATAAACAGCTGATATCTCTGTCAAACCCTGGGGGTTCCATTGTCCTTTACACTGGCATTACACTTTGGAGCAGCTGGCACAAGAACTGCCCTTTGGACCAGGACACAGCATATGTTCCCTGGAAGGGGAGAGCCCACTGAACATGGGGGTGTACAAAGTGTGGGAGTCCAAACCTCATTTTGGGTGCAAAGGGTGCTCCGTTATTTTAATCTTCTTTGAAATACAGGACTCTGGGAGGCACTCTGAATAGAAGCTCGTGGCACCAGAACTAGTGTTTGGACCAGGCATCACTGCATGTCATCTTGCAGGGGACCGTCTCCAGAGCGTGGGGATATTTCAGTTCAGATGGACCAAAGATTGTTTTGGGGTGCAGCCAGGCCCTACTCTTTGCCTGCGTGACTTCCCTGGGGGCACCTCACTTTGGAGCAGCTGGCACAAGAGCCGCCCTTTGGATCAGGGCACAGCATATGCCTCCTCGAAGGGGAGAGTTCACCAAACATGGAGGTGTATGACATGTGGCAGTCCAGACCTTATTCCAGGATGTAGTGGGCAAAAAGTCAACCCAGTTCCTTATTCAAACCTTTTTTTTTAATACAGGTTTCTTGGGGGCAACCAAAATAGAATCCTGTGGCTTCAGAACCAGTATTTGGACTGGGCTCCACTGCATGTCATCTTGCAGGGGATAGTCTCCAGAGCATGGGGATGTGTCATTTGGGGTGGTCCAAAGATTGTTTTGGGGTGCAGCTTGGCCCCAGTGACTGCCTGTGTGATTGTCCTGGGGGCACCACACTTTGGAGCAGCTGGCACAAGACCTGCACTTTGGACCAGGACACAGCATATGTCCCCTCGAAGGGGAGAGTTCGCTGAACATGGGGTGTATTAAGTTTGGGGGTCCAAATCTTATTTTGGGGTTCAGAGCTTTCAAGCTCTCCTCAGTGTTTTTGGATGAATTCATAAATAAGACGCGAAGAAGGGACTGGGAATAAGGAACCAGCTTCAGCATCATACAAAGAGGAGAAATTGTCAGGGCAAAGTGAGATATTGTTGGAGGAAAATGTTCTGTTACAAGGGCTAAAAGAACAGCTCAACTTTATTGGGCCCTGCACATTTTATACCTCTGCTCAGTCCTTGTTATTCATAGCATAGCTCCCAAGAGAAAGAGAGAAATAGTCATACAGAGTATCCACCAAATTGTCCTCAGCACTTATATTTTACTTGCACTTCTACGGTACATAGATTTAATGCAGAGTAATAAATAGCGCAATAATATCTTACATTTCTATAGCACCTTTATATCCCCCAATATATCCCACAGCACTTTGCAAATGATGGGGCTTGCTTCTCCTCTCCAGTGTTAGGTATGCAAGGTCCATTGATTTTAGTGGAGTTACTCTTGACTGACATTTGCATGAGCAAGATTGGAATCAAGCCTTCGATATACAAGAACTGTTTCACTTGCCACCAAGGCATAGCAAACCAATTATGGAACAAGATTCTCCCACATTACAAAATTCTGTTAGCACAGGAAGCAAAAATAAATCCTTTGTCCACTCGAAATTGCAGTGTGCATTTAGAAAAAGATTTTTTTAAAAAACCAAAACCTGTAATTGCTGTTTGGCCATGAATGAACAGTCAACTTCAAGCTCAAGAGCTCTACTTAAATAAAAAATACAGAGATAGGAGCCATATTCTTTGGAGGAAGCACTACAGCTGAGGCTAAACGCATCTGATTCCCTCACAGGGGATCTATGCAGTTGGCACTGTTTAGGATTCATGCGGTCACTGATTATGGGAATACTTCCTAAAAGTGATGCACACAAATTTCAGGGTGGCAGTTGTCTTTTGCCTTCTCAGAATTCATGTCCAATGGCAAAACGGTCCCTGTTGGAGGTAGAGCCGGCCACAATCATATAGGGAGCCGAAGTGCAGGAGACAAGAGGAGTAAATCTTAAAAATACACAGGGAAAGAGGAGTCAGAGACAGAATAAAACCAACATTGCAGACACAGCCGCTGTCTACGCAGCCAATCAGATCTCCAATGGACAATAAGAAGCCAGTTTGAGCCAGTTTGGTGTAGTGGTTAAGTGTGCAGACTCTAATCTGGGAGAACCAAGTTTGATTACCCACTCCTCCACTTGCAGCTGCTAGATGACCTTGGGCAAGCCATAGTTCCATCAGAGCTGTTCTTAAAAGAGCAGTTCTGGAAAGAGCTCTCTCAGCCCCACCTCCCTCACAGGGTATCTGTTGTAGGGAGGGGAAGGGAAAGGAGTTTGTAAACTGCTCTGAGACTCCAAGTGAAGGGCGGGGTATAAATCCAATCTTTTCTTCTTCTTCTTCTTCTCTTCTACTGGACAGGCCCCATCCACTTTCTAAAAATACTCGGTAGGCACCAGGAAAGGTATTGGTGGAGTGCCATGGTGCCCCTAGGCACCCCAATGGCCACCCTGGACATAGATGGATAGATGCTGGACCTGAAAGCTCATGTCCTCCTCACCTAGAAATGTAGAGTCTACTTGAAGTCACTAGGAAGAAAAGGTATTTTGTACCTAGAGGCACTTTCTTCTTCATTAGGGCTACAAACAAACCATAGCTAATGAACCTTGGCCTATAAATCAGACCAAAATATAAAAGAAGGTCATGAAAGGTCCCTTTAAAAGGACTTGTTTGTTTTGAATGAGTGCTGTACAAGAAAATAAAGCACTGATCAGGAAGCAGTAATAAAGCTGATGAATCGATGCAGCTGACTTCTCAAGGGAGTGCTTTAGGAACCCCAGTGATATGTGGAAGTCTTTTTTCTCAGTCAGATGTACCAGCTTATGATAGTAAATGAGGCCTTGCAGTGGCTGTGTGAGAATGAGGCAACTCCTGGCTGAATTGATCAAGGTGTTCACTCACTTCTCCCAGGAGAGCTTTTACTTTGGAGCTGGGAGCTTTTGGTTTAAATTTGGATGTCTTCCTTCTAGTAGCATTTATCTCAACAATGACGTCCTGAATGAAGAGCTGCAAGCTATGAAACCTCCACACCTGCCAGCTTTTAAAATGAAAAAGAAAGTGATTCGAGTTCCTCTCCATGACCTTGAGCTTCTTTACCCCTTTATCTTGTACTCCATTACCTATAGAAAAAGAAAAGCTAGACATCTATTTTTATGTTTGCATTCTTTCAGATTCATAAAGGTTTCATTCAGATCATTGGGTCTTGCTGTCAAGTTCAACAGTAGATCACTGCAATATTATTCATTCAACCTCCCCAAAAGGGACCCCTGTGACACTAAGGTCCATAAGACTGGGCTGGGGTTGAGGCTGCAATTTTGGGCCACAGAACTGAAGATGAAGGACAGAAGTGTCAGAAATTCAACTGACATGAAACTTCACCAGCATTCCAAATATTGTTTCATTCTTCTCAAACTATGCTTTGAAAAATCATTCTACTCTAGAGAACTTTGAAAGCAACTGACAGGTGGATAGTTTTGTATAACCCGGGACGTTTGGTGTGGAATATGAGAGATACTGAGTTACACGTGTGAGACAGAGAGAAAAGGAATGGGAACAAATATTTAGTAGATGAGACAGCCATTTAACCTAAGCAGACAGCCACAATCAATTTAGGAAAGGCCACATGGGACCAGGTTTTAAAGAGATCTTATTCAGTGAAGCTTCAGAAGGGCTGAGATAAACATTTTTTTCTAGAGAGTAGCATATTGTAGAACAGAAAAGAGGTGATAAACCTTCACTTTTAAAAGTATGACTCCTCATTGAGCTGTATTTCTTTATTACTGTCTAGATTCTTTTCATTCTCTCTGCCATTAAGCAAAATATGGTGAGATCCTTTGGGTAGGGCTGCTTACTCTGGGTTGGGCCATTCCTGGAGATTTAAGAGTGGAGCCCGGGGTGTGCAGGGTTTAAGGGGTGGAGAGACCTCACCAGGGTATAATGTCAGAGTCCACCCGCCAAAACAGCCATTGTGTCCAGAGGAACAGACCTCTGTAATCTTGAGATTAGATGTAATTCCAATAAATCTCCAGGCCCCACCTAGATGTTGGCAGTCTTATATAGGAGAGGATCAGGGAAGGAGTTGATAGAGCAGATGTTTCATATCTTGTCCTTCTCCCAGCAACCCCCTGCATAGTCCCAAAATAATCCACTGTTGAGAATTCTCATAAACAAAATGTACTGCCACACAAGGGACTGCAATGAGAAGGGGAAATCAGATGAAATCTTTCCCCCTTTCCTCTTCTGCCAGTGGAACAACTTCACTGCCAGCAGAGGAAGGAGGAGGAGATTTTGCTCATTTTGCCATCCTAACTTCAGCCCCTCTCTTGTGATGCAGGTTGTCAGTGAAGAAATATGGTCTAAATGTCAGGGATGCCACAGTCAGTAACAGAAATGTGATGATATCAGACCTGGAACTGAATGTGTTATACCTTATCAAACATAAATCTTGAGATAAGAGCATGCAACATTGCTTCTTTTGATTGGCAGGCAGTATGAGATTTATAGATTGGCCTGGCTTGGTAGGAGAAATCCTTCTAATGCTAGCCTGGTCAATAGGGATGGCCATGAACCACATTTTTGTGGTTTGGTTCATGGTTCATGTCAGACATGAACTGAACCAAAAGGATATGCTAGTTCACAAACTGAATGACTCATATAAATTCGTGAGCCATTTAAAGTTAAACCCCCTGTTTTTTGCTCCCTATGGAAGTGGTCAGAAGCAAAAAGAAGAAAAAGAAGAGATTGTGTTTATACCCTGCCCCTCACTACCCAAAGAAGTCTCAGAGAGGTTTACAATCTCCTTTCCTTTCCCCTCCCCACAACAGAAACCCTGTGACAGAGGTGGGAGTGAAAGAGCCCTTTCAAGAACTGCCAGTGAGAGAACAGCTCTGAAAGAACTTGTGACTGACCCAAGGTCACACCAGCAGCTGCTTGTGGAGAAGTGGGGAATCAAACCTGGTTCTCCCAGATTAGAGCCCGCGCTCCTAACCACTACATCAAACTGGCTCTCAGCAGGGGGTTAAATGGTTCCAAGCCATTTAGAGCAAACATATAAGAGGCAGATCCCAGTGCTCAGTTGATAGGGTTAAATGGCTCCATGTAACCTTCCAGTTCTGCTCCTCTCCAAGCACCAGGGAGCAGATCAGGAGGGTTTAAATGGCTGGGAGCCATTTAAACCTAACACTTGAGTGGTGGATCCCACCACTCAGCTGTTATTTTTAAATGGCTCTCAGCCATTAACCCTCTGATTTTGCTCCCCTTACACTTTGAAGGGGGGAGCAAAACCAGATGGTTAAATATGGGGGTAAAGTGTGAGACGTGGCCGGCAGAAAGGTGGGAAGAAAGAACTCCCAGGAAGGGACTTCACCTTCCTTTCTGCTGGCTGTGGCTCACTGTGGCCAGCAGAAAGGTGGAGGGAAGATCCCTCACAAAGGGACTTCACTTCTTCCATTTAAACCCTGCTTTCTACTCCCCGCAGAAAGTCTCAGGGAGGAGAAAGCAGCAATGATTTAAATGGCTCAGAGCTTTCTGTTCCCCATGAAAACCTGCAGAGAGCTGAAAGCAGGGTTTAAGCGGCTCCAAGCCATTTAAACCAAACAGCTGAGCAGCAGGGAGATACCAGCCCCTCAGCTGTTTCTTATGAAGAGCAGAAAGCAGGGTTTATCCCTTCTTTCTGCACTTCACAAACCATCACAACCCCCCTCAAATTTCGCCGAAGTCCATGATAGTTCATTGAGGTTCTGTTCATGAACTTCAGTTCACATACTCCAAACAAGCCAAAATTCATGAAGAACTTTACATCAGTGTCTTGACATAAACATGGAGTTCTTGGAGCCAAGAACAAAGCAAGAGCTGTAAACTGACCAAAAAAAAAATGCTGTTCTTATGATGTTCTTGCTGGAACTTTAAACAGTATCTCATTAACTATCAGATGTTATATTGACAGACCATTGTATTCAGAGTATGTTTATAAAGGATTTACAGTGGGAATCAAGTGGGAACTAATTATGGCCATCCTATACAAATTGCCTACCCTCATTCTTCTCTTTGTATCAATCGTCCAGAGCTGTGCATATAATTAGAACTCATATCTACCTATAAATTTACTTCATTAGATCCAGAAAAGTAATGTCTGCTTTTATATAAAGATTAGTAGATTTACAGAGCCATCCTAAGTATAGTTATACCCTTTTAAGCCTGCTGACTTCAACTGACTTCAACTGACTATACCAGTGGCTATTAGCCACAGGGTATAGATGGGAACTCTCAGTCTGGGGCAGGTGATGCACTCTATTATTGGTGCTGGAGGGGGCAGCAGTGGGAGGGCTTCTGGTGCCCTGGCCCCACTGCTGGACCTCCTGATGGCACCTGGTATATTTTGGCCGCTGTGTGACAGAGTGTTGGACTGGATGGGCCATTGGCCTGATCCAACATTGGCTTCTCTTATGTTCTTATGTTCTTATGACTTACAAGAGTGTATAAGTCTGCTCAGGACTGCACTGTTAGACTCTTAAAAGTAGCAAGAGTGGATTTCTATCTTAAATGAAGTTATCATTGTTTGAATTAGAATAAACTTGTTTCTGTTACTAAGTAAATGAAAAAGTAATTCACATTGCCCCCTAAGCAGTTAGGGTTGCTAATTCTGGTACACACAAAAATATTTAAAATGCCGTTTGTAACTATAGTAGATAAGAGTGTGTGTTTTTCAGTCCCCCCCCCCTCAATTTCCATATTTTTCCATCAGAAAAACTGAAAAAGTTCCCAGACTTTCCATAATATGCTTTTTGAGTGTGAAAACTCTTTCCTTGAGATGACTGTTACTTAGTCTTACAAGTCAAAATATTTCATACTTTCCCTCCCCAGCACTACTCCAACTTTTTCAGTTTTTCCACTGGAAAACTGGGAGGGGGAGTTCTTAGGGAAAAGGGGAAACATTTTTGGTTTTTTCCCCAGTTTTTTCCAGGCCTTCACATCTTTAGCTGAAACTGAGAGAGAACAAGATCTTGGGGTTGTGGAGAATAGCTCAATGAAAAGGTCAGGTCTGTGCGATGAAAACTCCATGCTGGGAATTATTAGGAAAGGAACTGAAAATAAAATGGCCAATAATGCCCCTTTATGGTACAGCCTTATTTGGAATACTGCATGTAGTTCTGGGCACTGTATCTCAGAAAGGATATTGCAGAGCTAGAAAAAGTACAGAAGAGAGCAATCTAGATCGTTAAGGGCTTGAAGTGAAGCCTATGAGGAAAGACTAAAGGGTCTGTGACTTTTCAGTTTAGAAAAAAAAAACTGAATGGGGACAAGAGAGTGGTTTATAAAATTATACATAGGGTAGAGAAGGTGGATCAGGAAAACTTTTTCTCCGATAATGGTAGCATACCAGGGCATCTGGTGAAATTGATGAGCAATAGATTCAGGGCAGAAAAGAGGAAATAGTCTACTCAACAAGTAATTAAATTGTGGCATTAACTGCCAGTGCAGCAATGATCATGAGCATGGATGGCTATAAAGGAATATTTGACAGGTTCATGGATGATAACACCATCTATGGCTACTAGCCATGTTGACTAGACAGAACCTGAACATTCAGAGGCAGTAAATCTCTGACAAGGAGGCAACATCAGGGAAAGGCCTTTATTCCCTCTTTGTTGCCCCTCCAGGATAAATAAATGGCTGCTGTGTGAAACAGATTACTAGACCATTGGTCCGATCCAGCAAGTCTCTTCTTATGTTGTTATGCCTGCAATGGTCAGATGGGTTGATTTGGGAGGAAGCAGTTCTTAAAACATTGAACCAAAGCTTTAAATTGGGCTTGTAAGCAACTCAAAAGCCAGTGTCTGTGTTAGCAAAATTGCTCTATTATTTAATAAAGATGGGGAATTATAATTATTAATGTGCAATTGGCTTATCTATAGGATCTGACCTTTGTATACCAGAGTTAGAATTCCCAAGCACCCAGGAACAGACACAGAAATTGGGTGGCTAAAATAATGATTTCTTTACTAAATATTCTCAAACATACACACAATATTCACACAATATAGCACTAAGGAAGCAGAGGTGATTGATGGGTTATAGAGGGGTGATACAACCTGTTCAGATGTGCAGAGGTCCATGGATTCTGGCCTAAACTCAGAGAGTTCAGGGGTGGCCTGCCATTTTGGATCATGGCAGAAAACACACAGTCTAAGGCCATCTGTGTGCTGGGATATAGGCACTGGCAAAGAATGCAGGCCAATGGGTGGCCCTGGGGGCTGGTCTCAGGTGAGAACAATAGATTACCTGGACCAATGATGAGTCCCAGGGGTGTGTTTTGCCAGTAGGGGCAGACCTTAGGTATGACCAATGAACTTCCAGAGAAGCAGGGTCTGGATTTAACAATAGAAGCCAGGTGTTGGGTAGCTAGTTAAATGGATTATCTGACTCACTAATGGTCCTGGCCTGGGGTGGACAAAAGATGGGAGCCGTCCCTGATTAGCATCAGGAAGGATTGCTAAACATTTGAATGATTGATTGGTTTATCCCGGTATCTTGAGGGACAGAGGCAAGAAAGACAAAGAATTTACACTTAGGACACAAAAGGCTGGGTGAGGTGCTGTAGAGTGCCAGGTGGCTTCTAAAGACTTACCTCTGGAACTCATTGTTATTCCATAAACATAATCTCTGCTAGGTGGAGGGGGAAGACTGGAGGCTTGCTCTGAGGTCACCTTATGAAACCTGAATATGAAATCTTTTTGCAGACCACTTGCAGCCTGACTCTGTGGTCAAGCTGAGAGTGCCTGGCTTTTTGGACTTCAGGTTAGAAAGTAGGGCACCCCTGTTTTGGGGCTACCCAAGTGCCTCTGGTAACATCTGTCTGTATGTGAAACATTTACTAGCTGCCTTTCTACCTTGCAGTACTCAAGACAGCTAACAATGTAAACAAAACTATTATTACAAACACATAAAAACCACAAGTTAAAACATCCA
The DNA here is from genome assembly GCA_029375565.1 of Gekko gecko. Taxonomy (NCBI): domain Eukaryota; kingdom Metazoa; phylum Chordata; class Lepidosauria; order Squamata; family Gekkonidae; genus Gekko; species Gekko gecko. The sequence continues at coordinate 146,659,665 of JAPDNY010000006.1, forward strand.
ATTAGGACTGCCAATAAATAATTAAATTAGCCAAATGCAATCCTAAGTGAAACTGTCGTCAACTTTCTCCTTAAGTCCAAAAGTGAAAGGGCCAGGCACATCTACCTGGGGAGGTTGTTCCATAATTACGGGGATGCCATGGAAAGGGCCCTTTCTCCTGTGCCCATCAGATGAAACTCTTTGGTCAATGGGAGAGTCAAGTGAGCCTCTCCCGGTGATTTTAGTTTCCAAGCAGAAATTAATGGGAGAAGATGGTCCTTCAGATACCCTGGTCCAAAGCCATGTTTGGGCTTTAAAGGTCAAAATCAATACCTTGAATAGGGCTTGGGAGTGAATCAGAAGCCAGTGTAATTACGATATGATTGGGGTCATAAGGACATAAGAGAAGCCAATGTTGGATCAGGTCAATGGCCCATCCAGTCCAGCACTCTGTCAAACAGTGGCCAAAAATACCAGGTGCCATCAGGAGGTCCAACAATGGGGCCAGGACACTTGAAGCCCTCCCATTGTTGCCCCCCCATGCACCAAGAATACAGAGCATCACTTGCCCCAGACTGAGAGTTCCTATCTATACCTTATGGCTAATAGCCATTGATGGACTTCTGCTCCATATGTTTATCTAATTCCCTCTTGAAGCTGTCCATGCTTGTAGCTGCCACCACCTCTTGTGGCAGTGAATTCCATGTGTTAATCACTCTTTGGGTGTAGAACTATTTCCTTTTATCTGTTCTAACCCGACTGCTCAGCAATTTCATTGAGTGCCCATGGGTTCTTGTATTGTGAGAAAGGTAGAAAAGTACTTCTTTTTCAACCTGCTCTATCCCATGCATAATCTTATAAACCTCAATCATGTCACCCCTCAGCCGTCATTTCTCCAAGCTAAAGAGCCCCAAGCGTTTTAACCTTTCTACATAGGGAAAGTGTTCCAACCCTTTTATCATTCTAGTTGCCCTTTTCTGCACTTTTTCCAAAGCTATAATATCCTTTTTGAGGTGTGGTGAGCAGAACTATACACAGTACTCGAAATGAGCGCACCATTGATTTATACAGGGGCATTATGATACTGGCTAATTTGTTTTCAATTCCCTTCCTAATAACCACATGATTATTCCCTTCCTAATAATCACATGGTTAATAATTCCCTTCCTAATAATCACATGATCTTGGCAACTGGCCCTGACTAGCAATCTAACCACAGCATTTTGCAGTAGCTGCAACCTCTGGACACTCTTCAAGGGTAGCCCCAAATAGACTATATTGTAGTAGTCCAGTGTAGATGTAACTAAGGCATGAATCACTGTAGCTATATATGATTGAGTCAAGAACAGGTGCAGCGGGTGCACCAGCCACACCAGTGTAAATAAAGCAACACTGACGTGATATTGTCTCTATGTTCTACTCCAGTCAACATTCTGCATGCAACATTCTGTATCTATTGAAGTTTGTGGATACTCTTCATCAAGGGCAGCCTCACATACAGCACATTCTAGTTATCTAACCTAGATGCTACCAGGGCATGCACTACAGTGGCATATTTTTTTACACAGGAAAGGCCACAGCTGGCTCACCCGTCAAAGTTGGTGAAAAGTGCTTCTTGACACCACTGCCACCTGCTTATCCAAGAAGAAGCCTGGGTCTAGCAACACCACCAAGCTACATACCTGTTCCTTTGCTGAATGTGTCTATGTCTTTGCTTTCTACTATGGATATAATTATTTCTTTTAAAATCAATGTCTTTACTTGCATTTCACTGTGGTTTGCCTTGGGATTCCAAGACTACTATCATCTTTGATTTTTTGTATTGTTCTTAACTGTTATATATAATTTTCAGACTGTTGTATATAATTTTCAGCTAAATCAAAAGATGGGACTCCATGCAGGTTTGTGAACACAAGTACAAACCAGTACAGTCTCATAACCACCATCTGCTACTCTTTGGATTACCACTAAATTCCAGAGGTGGTTTAGAATTAGTTTTAGCTTTATAAAGTGTGTCTGGTGAAAAGAAGGGCTGCAGCCAGTGGGGGGGCAGCAAGTGGACCCCCTATCGCATCAGGTGCACCCCTACCACAATGCGCCCCCTGAAAAAGAATGGTGGGGAGGAGCTCCCTCCCGGGAGAGGACAGGACAAATTTCCCCTTCATCTGCAGTGCTGAAAGCGTTAAAACTGCCAAGCTGCTTGCTGGAGAGACTGAGGGGGGGGGGGCAGAAAGGTGCTTTTCCTTTGGGGGGTACTAGAGTTTGCTGGAAGCAAACGTGCAAGTGGCATTTTCAAGTGCCAGAGCTCACCCTTTTGTTTAGTGAGCCAATGGCTTTGAATGCCGCTGATCTGCTTGCATGGATCTGCATTTCTGCTCTGCCCCTAAAGACACATTGAGGCAGTACCCATCAAAAAGAGCCAAGACTGCACCTATGAATAAGTCTCACTGAACAGGGTTAATGAAAGACTCAACCCCGCCCCCTACTGAAAGAGGTTTTGAGTAGAACAAGGATGCTGCTACCACCCCTCCTTCCCTCCACCAGTACCTCTCTGGATTCTTGCCCTGGTTACCATTTGATTGGATTTAATTCCAGGGGAGAAAATAGTGAAGGAAATAAACATATCAAAATTGGAGACTGATGGGCAGGCATATCCTTAATTCTGGAATGTTAAAAGTAATTCACTGAGACCCTGACATTACTTTCCATCCATCTCCTTTCAATAATGGACACAACCTTACAGCATCATCTTCTTCTGAAGTGGGGCATTTGGCTGTGTAGAGTTATCTCCCATGTCCCCAGACCAGAGAAATGAATTTCAACCTACCATTCAGATTACATTCCATTCTACTAAGTTACATTGTTGTTTTTTGTTGTTGTTGTTGTTCAGTTGCACAGTCGAGTCCGACTCTTCGCGACGCCATGGACCAGATTACGCCAGGCCCTCCTGTCTTCCGCTGTCCGCTGAAGTTTGCTCAATTTCATGTTCGTTGCATCGATGACACTGTCTAACCATCTCATCCTTTGCCGTCCCCTTCTTCTTTGACCTTCAATCTTTCCCAGCATCAGGGTCTTCTCCAGTGAATGCTCCCTTCTCATTTGGTGGCCAAAGTATTTGAGCTTCAGCTTCAGGATCTGGCCTTCAAGGGAACAGTCAGGGTTGATTTCTTTTAGGATTGACTGATTTGATCTCCTTGCAGTCCAAGGGACTCATCAAGAGTCTTCTCCAGCACCATAGTTCAAAAGAATCTATTCTTCGGCGCTCAGCCTTCCTTATAGTCCAACTCTCGCAGCCATACATTACTATGGGGAATACCATTGCTTTGACCATGCGGACTTTTGTTGGCAAGGTGATGTCTCTGCTTTTTATCATGCTGTTTAGGTTTGCCATCGCTTTCCTCCCAAGGAGCAGGCGTCTTTTAATTTCATGGCTGCAGTCACCATCTGCAGTGATCTGGGATCCTAGGAACGTGAAGTCTGTCACTACTTCTACGACTTTCCCTTCTATTTGCCAAGGAGTGATGGGGCCAGATGCCATGATCTTAGTTTTTTTGATGTTGAGCTTCAAGCCCACTTTTGCACTTTCCTCTTTCACCCTGAGCAAGAGCCTCTTGCTCAGGGTAACTTACATTATGTTCTACTAAAGGTGCCACTGGATTCAAAGTTTGCTCTACTGCTTCAGGACAACATGGCTACCCACCTGAATCTAAGAGCGAGAGAGTGATTGAAGAATCAGTTCTCAGTTGCTTAGTGTAGGTTATCTGCATGATTCCTTTTCTTGTTACAATAAAGGTATTTGTGTGTGCTTACAATCACTTTCTGATTCGTTTCTCACATTTGAGTGGGCGGTGTCATCACTGAGATCTTCCCTGGTATACACAGGCTACAAGATTGTGCATTATTCCTTTCTGGAATCTCTTCTATAACTAATTCCCCTTTTCAGGGACCAGTTTGGTAACATAGTGCACCTATTTACTGACCTTTGCAATACCCAGAGTTTGTTCCTCATAGAAATAAAGTTTTATTTAACTGGAGGAAGTCTTCACAAGTCCTTACCCACATGTCTGCTTCCTTGACATGCCATTGATACCCTGGCAGGTTGGTTTCAGGCTTGGATTTTACCTGAAGTGATGGTGGCAACTGGAAGGGGGACAAAACTGTGTCTAGTCTTGCCCACAGTATAAGAGAGACCACAACAAGACCTTCAAGTGAGGGACTCACATTTGATTTCTTTTCACAGACATCTTCCTTGTCTTTTAGCTTTACTGATCTCTCTTCATTTTATGTATTTTTCTTTATTTTTATTTTCCTGTGTATTTTTCTTTTTCTTTTTTTTACTGGGGGTCTTTTTCTTACAACTGAGTCAATAGGTGATTTTTACATAGATTCTGTAACCTTCTTATTACTAAACTCATAAAAATCCCTAACAGAGAATAACTTTAACCTTATATTGAAGGAGAAGTTTCATACGAATGAAATATTAAAAAAACTTGCATCTCATCTCATTAAAAGAAAGATGGTGGTCTCCATGGTGGGGTTATTTTTGTAAATTATACACATAGGACAACAAGAGTCAAACGGCCTCTTTTCTGAGAATCACACTGAACACAAGATGTTGAAGAAAAGAGTAGATCAAGTGACAAATAAGCAAAATCATCAGGAAACTAGGCTGTTGTCCTTGCAAATGGAAAAAGCTAACATGATCCTCAGATTCCAGGGAGTTCCTGAATCTCCTAAGGAAGATTTGAAGAAGCTCCTTAGTGATCTCATTGCACCAGTAGTAGGCTTGAAAGCAGAAGAAATAATGCACGATATGGAAGCAGTGTTTAGAGTGTATTCTAATTACACCAAAAAGAATAGCCTACCTGGGGAAATATTGGTCAGATTTTCAAGAAGACAAACTAGGGACGCAATTTTAAAAGCGACATCAGCAACTCCACTGAAAATGGGGAACGATACCATCAAGATTTTAAAGGGCATTCCATTTGAAATTCGTCAAAAATGGAAAAGTTACAAGGACTTAATACTCTTTCTTCAAACCAACCAAATTGGATATAAATGGGTTGTCCCAGAAGGAGTCATCATTAAATTACATGACAAGAGAGAGAAGATTAACTCTGTGTACAAGGCTAAAGAATTTCTCAAACGCCACCTGGGAACCAAAGAGGACGGGGAAACTGATTCGAGTGGCTCTGCACCCTCGGAGACGGATGAAGACTTGGCTACGGAAGAAGGCGCTGTTGCCCGAAAACCAACTTATGTATTTAGGGATAGAAAGCCTAAGTAAAGGCAGAAGGACTCTGAAAATTGCCTTTATGAAGCAAGTTTGGGAGATGCTCTGGAATTCTCTCATAACAAGTAATTAGCTAACTTTTAATTAGGGAAGGATAGATAGCAACTCACACTATTCATTGGTTACTAAATATTGTACTAACATAGATTCTAACTGGGTCAATGATCTCCTACTCTTGGGTTTTTAGTTTAGTGTGGATTTACTTTTCTTTTTCCCTAGTGTTAGTCCCCTCCCCTTTCTTGAGTTGTAGTTTGTAGTGTAATACAAAAAAGCAATAAAAAATCCCCTTCGGGGGGCCAAAAAAAAAAAAGAATCAGTATTTTTCAGGTTTGGGTATACTGAACCCAAAAAATATTGGTATTTCCCAATATTCCTGAATCTCAATATTGGTATTGTATTGAGATTCAGGAAATAATTGGGAAATCCTAATTTATTCTGCTCCAGTATAACCTATGGGGACCATTTCCAATAGGCTATAATGGAGAATCAATCCAGGTGTTTCAAGGGCTCCGGGGGGCTGTTTTTTGAGGTAGATGCACCAGATTTGCAGCACAGCTGCTGGTGCCTCTCCTCAACCCCCCCCTAACTTTCAAAAAGATTGGACCAGGGGGTCGAGTTCTATGGTACCCCATCTGCCATTGTTTCCAATGAAAGGGGAAGTGGTCTTTTTAAATGCCTTCTCCTAGCTGCAGCATGACTCCATGCCACAGCAAGTGAACTCTGAAGACACTGAAACTTTAAATGCCTCACTGAGAGACCACTCCATTGTATCCTCAGCTCCATTAAAGCCTATGGGGACCATTCCCCATAGGCTATAATGGAGAATCAATCTGGGGGTATCTGGGGCTCAGGGGGCTGTTTTTTGAGGTAGGGGTACCAAATTTGCAGCAAAGCTGCTGGTGCCTCTACTTCAACCCTCCCCCCCAAGTTTAAAAAAGGTTGGAGTGGGGGTTTGATGTAGTGGTTTGGTGTAAAGCCAGTTTGGTGTAGTGGTTGTGTGCGGACACTAATCTGGGAGAGCCAGGTTTGATTCCTCACTCTTCCACTTGTACCTGCTAATGTGATCTTGGGTCAGTCACAAGCTCTGGCACAGCTGTTCCTGAAAGAGTAGTTTGTGTTAGAGTTCTCTCAGGCCCACCTACCTCACAGGGTGTTCATTGTGGGGAAGGGAAAGGAGTTTGTAAGCTGCTCTGAGACTCCAAGTGAAGGGTGGGGTATAAATCCTATCTCCTCCTCCTTCTCCTCCTCCTCCTCTTATTATTATTATTATTATTATTATTATTATTATTATTATTATTATTATTATTATTATTATTATTATTCTCCATTGTTTTCAATGGAGGGAAAAATCATAAAAGGACACAGTCCCTTTAAATAGCTGAGTTCCTTTGCCAAGTCGTGAGCTGGCTTGGAAAAGGGATTTAAAGAGACTCAGCTTTTCCAAGCTGTGCCCAAACAAAAACCAAGTAATATCAGCTTTTATTCCAGTTCAGATGGATTGGTAGCTGAATTAGATTCTCTAATCTGATTTGATTGAATGAACACCCAGAAAATACTGAATACACACTCCTACTGAGAACCTGTGGAGGTCAGCTGTGATTTCTGACCTGATCACTTCATGTTCCTTTTTCTCTTGATTAAAACACCAGCATGCGGTACCAGCATTGCAACTTCCATAGCTTTATCTGTTCTACATGGACTTTGGACAATAAACCATTTGAATAGCTAGGTCTGGATACTTAAAGACGTAATATTTTGCTTTGGAAGCTATACCAAAAGCATAAGTGAATAACATCTGGATCCTATGCAGAGTTAGACACACCTAAGCTTATTGGCTTGAATCTTGGGCAGTGTGAGAGGAGTCTTATCAAAAGACTGCAACTTCCCCACCTCCCATTTTTCACAGCACCCTGCTTTTTCACATGACCTAAACAGACAGTGTGGGAGTCTGCAGCAGGAGAAGAGAATTGGCAAAAATCACCCTGCCCTCCCCTGCAAATGGGAAAAAACACTCTGTTCCATTGAAAGAGCTGATGCTGTGATGATGGAAGAGCACAAAAGATCCAAGCCATTGATTTCTATGGGATTATGAGCATCACAGAAAGTTGTGATTTAAACTGGTGTCCCACAGATAATCCATATGGATTAAAGAAACATTTACGTAAAGTTGAAGAAGTTTGGTTAAAGTCTAGTGAGTTTTGAACATAAGAGACAAACACATCATGTTTATTCTTGTATATAATACGGATTCATGACCATTCATACCTTAATGGAAGACCCAAGGACAAACCACTCATTTTCATGCAGAGGCATTGAATGGAAGTATGTACAAATGTACAGAAGTAGCAATCCAAGCCTGTACTGGTTGCCCCTGAACAAAGGAAGGTACCCAGATGGGTTCTGCCCATGTGTATATCCTACCTATTCCAAGAAGGCTGTAGGTGGCTTTCATTCCTGAACAGCAACGCTGAAGCAGCAAGTACAAAAAGAAAAAATTATATGTGGCCATGGTGAAATATAACAAATGTTATATCCATTTCTAAAAATCCATATGTTTGAACTTTAGCATAAAATCAGGCTGATAGCAGAAAAACCCTTCAGATTTCTTCCACTGTTGTATTATGATCAAGCAAGGCCTCCCCCACTGATTTGAGTAGATAGGCGAGCACATATAGGAGAAAACAATCCTTCTTTCAAAATGTCATGGCCACCATTGCTCTCACTACTTCAAAACCCTTAAGATACAATTTCTGATTTAAAAAGAAAAGTACACACACACACATATATATATACCACAACCTGCAGTGTAGAAATCCTAAGTATTTTTGCAGGCAAGGGGTTAGCAGAATAGACTTTGTGACACTGCTGTGATTCTACATTAGGGATGGATACGAACTATGAAAATGGAGGATCATCCCATGAACTGGGATGAAACCCACCCACCCACCCCGCTTTGTGAACTGGTTCAGGTTCATGAGGTTTGTAAATCTTCCCTCCTCCTTTCTGCTGGCAGCAGCTCCCTGAAGCCAGCAGAATGGAGGAGGGAGGAATCTTCCAAAACCCATTTAAAGGAAACTTTCCTTTGCCCTGATCTGGATACCTCAGGCAAGTCCGATCTCATCAGGGTTGATTCTGGCAAGCAGGGTCGATTCTGGCAAATACTTGTATGGGAGACCTCCTTGGAATACCAGCAGTCGGGAGGTGGGGCCAGGGTTTATTCAGCCACCTTCGGGCTCCCAGTAGGGGTCAGTCACCAGAGGTCACCATGACTTCCAGGTGCACACACACTCACATGCACAGACAGATATGTAAAATACCAAAAAATACTAAAAAGAAAAATAAAGGGAAGGTTCCCTTTAAATGTGTTTTGAGTCAGGTGCTGTGCAGTACTGGAGCAGCACCCACTTGCAAATGGGTTTTGACAGTGGGCGCCATGCAACAGTGGAGGCCAAGTGGCGAAGTCACTGCTTGGCCTCCACTCTCACACAGTGCCTGCTTGCAAAATCCATTTAAAGGGAACACTTAGAAGCCGAGGGGGGGGGGGAGAGGGATCGCTGAAATGGCTTGCATCTATTTCAGCCTGTTTGGCTGAAGCAGTTGCCTGCCATTCAGCAATCCCTCTCACTCCCCCCCAAGTTTCTACCATGACCCCCATGAACCTCCAAAACCATGTTGACAGTCCCAGGAGGTTTATATAGGGATGGGAATGAACTGAGGCTCATGAACCACGAACCATTCTTAGTTCGTGATGAGTATAGATTCGTAATTCAGTTTGTGCCCATCCTCATTCTATATACCTTAAAAACTTCACAGCTGCACAGTGGGCAGCCCACAATAAACGGCTGTATCCTCCCATTCTGTTAAGCTAAGTATAAAGCTTTCTTCCAATGGAAGAGGCTCTGCTGACCCTCTTCCACCAGGAGATATATTCACACTTAATTGAACAGAGTGGTACGATACAAGCAGTTGTACCAATTGCCTATGAAAAACTGTGAAGCAAAGCAATTAATATCTGTATAATATAAAAACCAACGAACAAATGGTGCTTAAATACCTCTTAGGCCTACTGCTGCTAGTTTTGCTGGGAGGACCTCTTAGCTTCTAGTCAACTCACAAATACTCCCTTTAAAAGGATGCCCCATTTGCAGCCACAGCAATGAAGGAATGGCTGGATGTCATGCAGCTCACAAAGACAACAACATAAGTGTGGGTATAACAAGCCATGACTTTATTGATTACAGCTGTGTATGCTTCCTGGGAGAGTCAAATTTAAGCTGAGCAGGCAGATCAGACTGAAAAGTGGCCACCTCAGGTCTGCCTGCTTGTTCCCACCCCCAGAGCAAGCGTGGCCAGCCACCTGATTGGCTCGATGGGGAGAAGAGCTGCAGAAGGCTCACACATGCCATGCAGGATGCTGGAAAGCATCACCATATCAAAGGAGATGGTGCTTGGCTCACCAAGCTGTCCCTTCCCTGCAGGGTACAAATGCCCCCCCAGTAACTTGTGGACCTGTTCTTTTCCCACTGGGAGATATTTTCTTTTAGGATATGCAATAATTTAAAGGATCCACAGCTATAAGTACCCTATGCCATCTTTGGTACTGAGAAATGTCTTCAATTTATATGTATGGATGTGTGTGCCATCAAATTGCAATCGACGTATGGTGACCCCAGCAAGGGGCTTTCAAAGCAAGTGAGATGCACAGGAGGTTTGCCATTGCTTTCCTCTGTGGTCTTCCTTGGTAGTCTTCCATCAAAATACCACCCCGGTTTAACTTCCAAGATCTGACAAGATTGAGCTATACTGTACCATTTCACACCGCTACACTGTAATGCTCAAAGCCAAGGTGTACCCCCCCCCAATGTTTAATAGTTGCAGCTGGCAAATGACCCATACTGTACTGACAATGAGCTTCAACAATCGTGAACAAAAGAAGGCAACAGCAAAGGTTTCTATCTAAAAACATGGATTCCTTTGCTAGAGAGTCGAAAAACACAGAATTGAAATCACTCTAGTTGGCCGTAATTTAGCACAGGCAATGAAAAAGTAATAGGAGGATGCTGGAAGTAGACCAAGTGTCAAGCAAAAGGAAGAGTCAGAGAAGAATTAACATAATAATTGGGTGTTTAGCACAAGAGACACAGGGATGAGGCTGAAAAGAGCAGAAGCTTTCGAAAGAGAGGGGATTTGAGTGTCAGCCAGAGTAGCAGCAACAAAGTGTAGCTTAAATTTGGAAGCTAACAAAGTAGTTGCAGTATTTGCAGAGTTACATGAAGAAGGGAGGATGGGTGGTATCAGGTTGGGAGTGCGCATATTGTTTACAGGTGTAATTCTGCATTGAACCTAGAATGTAATGTGCTAACAGTGCAATCAAGTTGGTTTAGAAGGGTGTAATTCTGCATAGGACTGCATTATAAGATATTTTAGGTGGTGGTGGTGGTGGTAATAAAGCTATTAACTTGGTGTTTTTCACATGAAAACAGACTTATGGGGTTTCCCTGTAGCCACTGTGCTTGTGGATACAGTGTGGTAGCAATGGGGCTTTTTTTATGTCAGGTTTCCCTGTGTTTTCCTTGCTGTGTGGGCAGGACTGAGAAAATCCAAACTTCCCATCCACACAACAGCCCTCCAGGCTTTGCTATGATCTTTCTCAAAACTTTGTGGCCAAGCAGGTTTGAGAGAGACTGGAGAAAGCCGGGGGAGGGGGGTAACAGGAGGTTCACAAATGCACCACAATGTGTGGGGAAGGTGGAATAAATCCACCTCCCAACAGCATCAACACCATGGCATTTAACCCAAGTAGGGAAGGTTTGTGACCAAGGATGGTTGATTATTTGTCATTTTGGTAACAAATGTTACTTGCTGCCTGCATATTACAGAACTGCTACACCACTGGAAGTTTCTTTGGTGGCTGACTACCTGGTTCCTATTCCCAGAGATTAACTGTGCAATCCTCAACAGAGTTACACCTTTCTAAATCCATTGAACTCCATTGTTTTAGGTTTGCACCGGAGAAGATGACCCCTACCTAAACTGTTCAATTCTGCTTTGTGTAACGTTCCATTTAACGTCTTTCCTTTGCTGTCCACTGCTGTTTCATTGTTACCAGGCAAGGGACACCCTTCAAATTCTTCATAAACATTTTGAAATCTACTTAATTCATGAATTAGTGTTTGCCAGATTACCTGCCCACATAAGAACACAGTGGACAGAGGAGGCAACATTCTGCTGATGTTGGCTCCTAGCATTGGCGTCCAGAAGTTTACTGCTTCTGATTTGTGGAGGCTCCCTTTAGTCATCATGGCTAGTAACCATTGATGCACATCCTCCATGATTCTTTCCAATCCCCTTTTCAAGCAATCTATGCTTGTGGCCATTGCTAATTTCTGTGACAAAGAATGGAAACTCATGCATGAGGAACAATTTGAAGAACCAGGCACAAACTGGTAAACTGTTATTAAATATCCCTATCAAATCTTTACATAATCTGTCTTAACCTGGAGATATTACATCTTTGTTTTGATTTTATTTATTTTGCCTGTTGAAATTCCGAGTGATCTCAGTAGGGTAGGCTTAGCATACATTTGTATAATATTTGTGCATACCTACATAACCAAGATCATGTCTCAGCTTGAGGTGCTTTTTGAGCAAGTCTGTGATACAAACAGTAGAGAAAGAATGGTATGAATAATACACAGGCAGATGATATGACGGCTCCCAGGGTGCTCAGAAGAAAATGACCACTCTTTTCAATGTGTTTCAATTGCTCCTTCCTATATTTGGGGATAAAAGTAGATCACTACAATTATTTGATGTGAATGCAGAAGCCTTGCTAATTTCTTTTTATATGGGAAAGATAAATACTTATTGAACTTCTTTGACCTCTCTAGCATTGCTTTCAGTTTTGCTACTTATGCCTAGATAAGGTTTCATATAATTGATTTCTAACACTTTGTTCATAGCAAAACACAATGAGTTTTGTGGCAATCTCTCCTAACTTTTGTTGGATAAAACAGCAAGTAGTCCCATTCCTTTTACAGAATAACTGTATGTAGCCATATTGATTCATTAGGATTTATTGAGGGTGCCTCTCACTGTAAGTTCAATGCTTTCATACCACATCAGCCATGGAAGACTGTCCTAAAATACATGATGCATGAGAAGCCCAACACAACATTGCATTCTTAAACTTGTAAATACCAAAGCTGATTTGGGCTTTGTTATTGCCTGGCGTAATCTGGTCCATGGGGTCGCGAAGAGTCGGACTCAACTGTGCGACTGAACAACAACAACAACAATTGTCCAAACTGCTGAGCACATGAGTGTGGTAATAGCATGGAAACAAAAAAGAAAAGGGTCAAAATCTTAAACTTTTCTGTTGGAGTCAGAAGGAAGGATAATATCCCACTGACCCTGGAAACAGAGTTTAAGATACTTGCAGATGGCACTTTATCTATCTGAAGATATCCCCTCAAAATCAACTCAGAAACTCCAGCTAAGTATGGAATGCCACACTTGGCTATTATCAGGACCTAGACAGAACATGCATATAATTCCTGTTCTGCAGACACTCCATTGGCTGACCATCTGCTATTGGGCTCAATTTAAAGTATTGGCTATCACATACAAAGCCCTTCATGGCCTTGGTTCCGCATATCTGCAGGACTGCCTATGCTCTGCCATGACAGTTTTGCTCATGTCGTCAGGGGCTTCTGCAGGTGCCAGCCTGTAAATGGGCAAAATCAACAACTGTCCATAAATGTGCTTTCTCCATTGTGGTGCCCATCTTATGGAATGGCCTGCCCGGGGGTGGGGGGGGAGGTCAGGAAAGCTCCCATTCTCCTGCATTCCCACAAACTATGCAAAACTGAATTATTCAAGAGGGCTTTTCTGCACAGGTGATAGGGCTGGAGCATACAAAACAGTTCACAAATTTACTTGGATAAATTATTAGGGATTGTGGTTTGCACTGTTGTGCATAGCTTACTGTAAGTAGGATCCTATTTATGTAAATTTTGCACTGTTTAATGTGTTGTGTTAATGCTTACCCTGGGTCTCAGTTCATTCTGGCAGTTCCAGATTTCTACTATCCTAATGCATTGTCTACTGGACACCTCACTTGGTTGATTGTACTGACTAGGGGTCTTTTCATAGAAAAAGAGCTGCAGGAGCTCATTAGCATATGGTATGCTAATGAGCTATTAGGCTATTAGCATATGTCACGTCCCCTGACATCACCGGAAGTGATGTCAGAAGGGGAAGTGAAAGGGGGGGAGGCATCTTCGAAAGCCTCCCCTTCCCTTCCCCAGCTGGCCTGGGTGGGGGAGTGAAGAGAGAAGGGGTTTAAAGTTTAAACCCCTTCTCACTAGAGTTGGGCCACAGAAGGAGGAAAGAGGGAAGGAAAGAAAGAGAGTAGAGAGAAGGAAAGAAGGAAGGAAAGAGGGAAAGAAAGAGAAGGAAAGAAGGAGGGAAAGAAAGAGAGGGAAGAAGGAGGGAAACAGGGAAAGGAGGAGAAAAGAGAAGAGAAGAAGGTGGGAAAGAAAGAAAGAGTAAAGGGAAGAAGGAGGGAAAGAGGAAAAAGAGAGAAGGAAAGGAGGGAATGAAAGAAATTTGGTGGCAGTTTGGCCCCATTATATCCTATGGGCCATTGAAGTCAATGGTGAAAACATAGGGTATATTCTGGGGGCTGGAGGGGAGGGGTTTGATGGAGAGGCACCAAACTCACAGGGTAGCTGATGGAGCCCCTCCCCAAGATACCCACCAAGTTTCAAGAACATTTGACCAGGGGGTCCAGTTCTATGGGTCCCCAAACAGGTTGCTCCCATTCCTCCATTGTTCTCTATGGTGGGAAAAAAGTTATATTTTTCCCACCATAGAGAACAATGGAGGGAATGGGGGCAACCTGTTTGGGGGCCCATAGAATTGGACCCCCTGGTCCAATGTTCTTGAAACTTGGTGGGTATCTTGGGGAGGGGCTCCATCAGCTACCCTGTGAGTTTGGAGCCTCTCCCTCAAACCCCTTCCCCTCCAGCCCCCAGAATATACCCTATGTTTTCACCATTGACTTCAATGGCCCATAGGATATAATGGAGCTGAAATTGACATTCGGCTGCCTGAAAGACTCCCGGGACGCTGGCTGGGGGCGGGGCTTGGCTCCTGAGCTGCTGGAGCTGTGCTCCAGTGCGCTCCCCCCTAAAAAAAAACACCCCTGGTACTGACTTATTATGTGTAATCTACCTGAGTCCCAGTAAGAAAGGCAGACTATAAATTATTTTTTTTAAAGCCCCAATTACTTCACTATTGGGATTATCTCCCCTGCTATAACAGGATGGAAGGTGGAATGGTTTATTCCACTCAAGAATAACTGAAGCTAATGGGGTTAGTACTTGGATGGAAGACAACCACAGAAGACTCTGCAGAGGAAGACAATGGGAAACCATCTCTGCTTCTCACTTGCCTTAAAAGCCCCTTTTAGGGTCATCATACATTGGAGACAACTAGAAAACACCTACATATGTATGTATAACATCAGGACAAGATTTATAACATCCTCCCAAAGTACTGATGTATAGAGACTCCTAGCTATAGCATACCAGTGAATCTAATGAAATGGAGGAGAGAATGATGTTTTAAGCCACTTTTGGTGCCCACTGCAGAGGAAAATGGTATAAATATATAAATCATCATAATCAAAATTTATGTTCCACCTTTCTGCCTTTACAAGGACTGCCAAGATGGCTAATAACATAAAACATGCAAGATAAAGTACTTTATAAAACCATTAAAATAAACTCCCTCTCAAACATACCTCATTAAAACAACTTTTAAAAGAGTTAAAAATTGAGTTAAAATACATATTAAAAAGTGAAAATGCAAACAAAACATAAAACAGTGATTATGAAGAAGGGATCATTGAAGGAATGCCAAATGAAACAAAAAAAAGTCCTCACCTGCTGGTGGTGAGGAACATTGCAACAGAAGAGGACAGATAAATCTCCATGGGCTCTAGCGCTTAAGAGAGAGTGCCTGGGAGTAATCGTGTCAACTGCCCTAGTCATTTCCTCATTTCAGAGGTCAACCAGAACATTGACAGGAACACTAACCATATCAACAGGAAAATCCTCTAGAGCTATCAGAAAGCATTTAAGATCCATCTGGTGACAGGGGCAATCATCTTAACAGATGATCACTGCAGTCTTGGTATTCCTGTAAATTCCATGTAAGTCTGAACCTAAATAGGTAGTGATCTGTCCATGACAAAGGAACCATTGTCAATTCCTCTGCCCTCAGATCTCATTCCAGCTGTCCAGAACAAAATAAAAGATGGTAAACAAATATTGATAAGTTTCTTACACACATGCAGGGAAGAAAACAAAGTC
Organism: Gekko gecko; assembly: GCA_029375565.1. Lineage (NCBI taxonomy): Eukaryota > Metazoa > Chordata > Lepidosauria > Squamata > Gekkonidae > Gekko > Gekko gecko. Next base: position 146,675,316 of record JAPDNY010000006.1, read on the forward strand.
TCTTTTGTTTTTGTTCATTATTAATTATAATGTTTTACATAGTTTATAACATATTACATGTATTTGCAATATTCTTTGGTCCTTCTCTTTTTGGTTCTGTACTGCTGCATTGAGGACTTGCTTCTCTTCCCCAACTCTGGGTATCTTGTGGTTTATGAAGATTCGAAGTTCTGAATGAGTGCACCCAATCTTTGGGGGAAACCCTGTGAAAATTTTCTTAAACCAGTTAAATGCAGTCTACCAAAGGTTCAATAGCCTCCCAGTTTGGTTGCTTGCCCAGGACTGCTAATGAGAGAGGGCACAAATCAAGCAACTGGACATCCTGATGTGCTATGTTCCGCTTCTCCAGGCTCAGTCATGCATGTCTGATCTTGGAGCAACTAAGAATCGTATCTAAACATCCCATGTTTGATTTCATCAGCCACAAGTGCTTCTTTGTTCCCTCCTTTACATCCTTACGAGGCTCTTTTTAGAATCATTTGCTTGGGTGGGGGGGAAGCTTCAAAAAGAAAGCAATTCTTATCATCAAGAAGTGATCTCTCTTTGTTTCCAAAGAGCTGGAAGAGTGAGAGGAGTTAACAAGTGTTGTTTTATTAAAGTGCAGCTTCATGTCTAGTGTGTAAAATGGGATGTGCATGTGCACAAATGGTACCCAATTAACTAGTGAAAGACAAATTAATTGCCACCCTATTGCCAAGAACTATGGATGTGCTTTCAGAGCAGAATGAAATCGATTACAAAGTTGTTGTCTTGTAAAATATATCGCTAGATAAATGAAATGTTCCAAGCCTCTGGGCAGGGGAGTGTGAGTGTATATAGCCTGTATGCTGCTGCTACATTTCAAGAGTGAACTGTGTGAAGAATTTTAAAGGCGAAAAGAGGCACTTTTGGAGAAAACAGTCAGAATTGATTGCCTGTTCTCCACCAAACAGAATCTATGTGAGATAACCTGATTCCCTATTTAAATTTTCTCTTATGGGAAGCAAATGCATGTTCTAGAGGGGTGTGTACTGAGAAAATTTCATTACAGTTTCCAATCCAGCCATTGGAGGGGTATTTTTTGTGTGATTGCATCATTGTGGGTAGGGCATCACCAATTCTGGTTAGAAGTTCATGTGGTGTTGGGGGGTTCTTCTAGATTTTGGAGACTATTCCTTTCAATAGAAAGCCATGTTGAGGGATTGGGGCAGATGTTGAAGATAACACCACCAGATTCACTCTGAATGCAGACCTTCTAATCCTCACAAAACATCCTCCCCCCCCCACCCAATTTCAAGCATATGCAGCAAAGGGACTCAATTTTACTGGAGCCTGAAGTAGACATGTTTCTGCACACATGCGCTGCAGATATAATTCTTTTCAATGGACAGCCAATTTGAGGGGGCTGGGGCAACAGTTATAACAGGACCAAGATTGCATGAAATACATTAAAGATAACAGGGCCAACTTTGTATGGAATACAGTCCTGTTTCTCCTCTCAGGACCCCCACAAATTTTAATTGTATGCAGCAATGGGCCACCATTCTACCACACACCCAAGCAGGTGAGTTTCCATGCATGTGCCTCCCTTTATAATCTGCTATGGTAGGAAAATGGCAGGTGGCAATGTCTGCCTCACCATTTAAATTAACCCTTTTTACACTAATTTTCTTCTCCTACTGTAACAGTGAATTAACAACAATAAAATTTTCTTACATTTCCTGTGAAAAAAACTCTGCTTCCTTGTGATTGTTGTGAATGCCCCCATTAACATTCTTCTCTGAGTGCTAGACTGTGCCAGGATCCACTGGAAGGAAGTATACCACTGCACGCTGACATTACTTCTGGTTAAAAATGGAAGTGACATCATGTTGGAGGGACACTCTAGGATCTGAAAAAAGTATATAGTTTAACTGCAGAGTTTCTGCAAATCTCAGAGCATTCCCAAAAACCTTACTCCCTCCACCTTGCTAGTATACCTCTTGTTACCCAGGCTTTCCTTTTTGCCCAGGCTGAAATGCTGCATTTATAGGCCCCTTTCCTAATGCTTATTCCCAAACTTCACAGTATCAAAGACCAACCACTTAATCTTACAAGACTTCAGTGTAGGCCCCCAACCTTGCTACACCAGCAGCCTCTTCCTATCCCAATGTCAACTTCCTCCTTCAATAAAGACTTACCCATTGTGGATTATTGCCTCCTTTTCAAGACAGCTGGAAGTGGCAGCCACAGTAGTTGTTAATAGAGTTGCTAGTCCCCTGGAGTGGCAGAAGAAAAATAAAATTTAAAAAGTGTCACTCGATGATGGCATGATATCACTTCTGGGAAAACCGAGAATTAATGTTACACCTTGCTAGGAATCACTGAAATGCTATGGTTTTATCATAGGGATTCCAGTGATTCCTAGAGAGGCATGACATCACTTCCAAGTTTTGTCCAGAAGTGACATCATGCTGTCACTGAGGGCTGGCAGGTCATTACATGATAATTGTTTGCAGATCAAACTGACAGCTAATGGACAGCTAGAGAGACCAGTTTAAAAGCTGGCTACACCAAGTTTATTTGCATGTTCTGTTTTCTCAGAATTCTGCCTAACACTCTGGGGGGAAAGCACATTGCCAAATTCTCTGTTGTTCTTTCTTGTTAGCTTGTGTCTTCCATTGAATAATTTAAAAGATCGTATCCTGTTGGCTGTTTGTAAAACTAGGGAAGCAATTCTGAATACTTCCAGCTGGGCATATATTTATTGGCTTCTTGTCATTTAACAAGTTTACATTCTAGCTCTGTTTTATGCTCATCTTTCCTCTGATACAATGATGGTCTTGGACCATAATTGTTTCAAGTCATAAAATATGGATATTACCACCATGAATATTAGATGTCAAGTTACAGCCTTCTGGGGTAATTTGAACTGTATAAAATGGTATTTAAATACAGCGAACAATGGAGAACTTTCAAATGTTCACAGTAAGCACAAAAGCGCCTGAGTAAATCATAAAACAAAGAAGAAAAGATAGAGATAATAATGGTTAAGGTGGAAACCATGTCTGTAAAGGACAGGATAGTTTAAATTAAATAAAGATGCTTTCCATGCTAGAGCCCTTTAGTTCTGCTCTTTCACCATCAGATGTATCTGTGCGATTCCAACAGAGCACTTACAGTAGAATCCTGAATGGAGGTACATCCTGAAGAAAGTCCGAGTCCAGAGGCACATTTAAGATCGACAAAGTTTCATGTGCACCACACTTCTTCAGATACAACTAAATGGGAATTACCAGTCCCTACATATAGGGACAGTGTTCCGTGCGCCTTGGTGTTTAGTCATGCTGGCCACATGACCACGGAAACATCTTCGGACAGCGCTGGCTCTTCAGCTTTGAAACGGAGATGAGCACTGCAACCCTAGAGTCGGATTCGACTGGCTTTCGATCAAGGGAACCTTTACCTTTACTTTACATATAGGTAGAGGGCAAGCAGTAAATCAGCATACAGCATAATGAAGATGTTTAACAGATTCAAGGACCACACAGAAACAGAATGGTGTGACTCTGCTTAGGACTGCACTGTTGGTGTAGTCTCAGTTACAATCCTGCAATGCACATCCCTATGGCAAAGGCACCAGTGTGAGGTACATTTTTGTACCAGTTATAGCAGTACAGAGCAAAACAAGTTTAACTGTTTGTTCCAGTATGGTGTTATGGTTGGAATGTCAGATTAGGAACAGTGCAATCCATGTTCAAATATTTGCTGTGGTTTGGATCTATTGAAGTTTTCTGCAAACAGAAGGTATTTCCATGTGTGGAGTGGGACCTCCCTGCCTCCCTTTCTCACTGTAGTCCAAAATGCCCCCAATGCTGCTCTTGGGGGGGACGGGGACCCCCAGCTTGAGGAGGAGTTGGAGGTCTGCAGCAGAAGGAAGGGACTGTGAAAACTGTTTCCCTTCCATTTATGAATATTCTCCATGAAGCTCATTTGGTGAACTTAAATTGGTTGCATCCAGGGGAAGGGAGAAATATGTGTTCTTTGGAAGAAGGATAAGACAATGATGTGATGGATCAAACATCTACAATTTTTCCCCATATCATTAAAAATCCTATTCTTCCTCGCTGTGGTGATAGGAGAGTGCAGAGCAAGAAAAACGTGTGGGAAGTCTCCCAAGGCTACTTAAAGTACGTGATAAGTGAATTGGAAGACACAAAGAGGGGACACGGTATTCACTGACCCTTCTTCCTCTTTGCTTGTTGGTGTCGCTGTGTGAACCTTCCTTTTCTTTCTATGCAGAGACTGGATTATACCCTCCAAAATCTGGGGTCCAAATAAATATGGATCCATAAATCCAGAGTTCACCACCCCCTATACCTATAGCATAGATTTCATATGGCCATTTTTCTGTAGGCTCATAATGTCAGAGGGATCAATGGGTAAACCAAATTAAATTTGATCTAGTGGTTCTAGCTTTTCAGTTTGCTGGTATATATAACCCTCATCTTCTCACCACACTTCTATCTGAAATCTCTTGCAAAAAAATTGATTTTAAAGTGAAATGACACCATTTGTAATTTTGGTTGCTAACTACAGACTGTTATGGCTAGCCTTCTGCAATTGGATACACTTTCAGTTATTGTTCTAAATCGACTCATGTTTTGGGTTGCTTTGATCTGAACAGGATCTCTAGTGGCATCCCAGTATGATGCTTTGTTTGGAGATAAAGATTGCAGTCTATTCTATGCCTCACCTCTTCAGGTTCATCCTACAATATAGATTTCCTCAGCATCTCATGTTGAGCATCCTATATAAGAATAGGGTTTAAAAAAAAAAACAGAAATGTTTTAAGTATCCTCAGAAGTACACACATTCACTTGAGCTGACATGGAAAAAAATCCACACACACTTCTTTCCATATTTCTTTTTTAAAAAGATCCTTTGAGGCAATTGGCTGAGGAAACTTGGACCACTGGCTGGAATAACTCTGTGGCGGCAGCTGCAACCCCCCCCCCCCACACACACACACACATATTCCCTTGCAAAGTGGCTTATAGCTGCCAGTCCTGGTTCTTGTTTTAAAAAGCTCTAAGAGGGAGATGCCTAGTAGAATAAGAGCAGTCTGCCAGGGTTTAGCCGCTGTAGTGGAAGAGCACTACCTTCAGAGGGGGCCTACGCTGAAGTAAACAACCAGATCGCATATCCTGATGTGAAAAGTCCTAAGAAAAAAGGGACAACAGATCCTGACACAATTCTACTTGAAGGAACAACCTCCAGTGCTCTGCTAGATTTTCCTGACCAAGAAAGTGAGACCACAGAGAATATGCTCAAACAAAGGTATTCCAGCCAAGCAACTGTCCTACCTACCTGAATGGCAGAAGTACCAGAACCTGCATCATGGGAAGAAATATCCCAACTACCACCACAAGAGACACAGGCATGGAAGCAAGCTGCATGAGAAGAACTTGAAGCCCTATGCAAGAACAACACATGGACACTTACAGAACTACCTCCAAAGAGGCAAGCTATAAATTGATGCAGAATGTGAGATTTAGCACTACAAAACCAGACTAGTAGCTAAAGGATACTCACAGAAATATGGTGAGGATATGATTAAACTTTTGCACCAGTAGTGAAACATGCAACAGTAAGAACACTTCTAAAGCATTGCTGCAACCAAGGGAATGCGCGTTGAGTACCTAAATGTGAAGACTGCATTCTTGCATGGAGAACTAGAAGAGAACATTTACATGCAACAATCACCTGGATTCACAGAAAAAGGCAACAAAGACCTTGTATGCAAACTCCATACAAGCATCTATGGACTCAAACAAACAGCTAGATGTTGGAACACGAAACTGAATGAGACGCTACTTTAAGCAAACTTCAAGAGAAGTGAATCAGAACCTTGCCTGTACACCAAATACAAAGATGGGAATTGGACTTAACATTATAACTTACATTGATGATTTGATTCTAACAAATGAAAATCCATTTGGCAGCAAAAAAGTACTGAAACACCTAAGCCAGCAAGTGGAAACTGAGTGACTAGGGAACATCACATACTACCTAGGCATTCAAATTCAGAGAGAAAAAGATGAAAGTTTTCTCATCAACCAAAAGCAAAAGATCAATAACCTAATAAAATACCTGAAAATGGAAGATGCCTACCCTGCACCAACTCCCATGGAAATAAGCTACATAAAACAACATGATAACACCAAGGAGCTACCTGACAACAACAGATATCATGAAGCATTAGGTAAGCTTCTCTACATTAGTACACTGACTAGACCAGTAGGATTACTATGTAGAAAGACTGCAATTCCAACGGAGACTGGAATGCAATTAAGAGAATTGTAAGATACCTAAAGGGTACTGCACAATTTAAGCTTAAGTTACCGGCCAATGACAGCCCTAAGCTAGTGGCATATGTAGATGCTGACTGGGGTGGAGATATAGAAGAAAGGAAATCCACCAGTGGTCACATAATTTTCTGTGGAGAAGGATCTATAAGCTGGTCAAGTGAGAAGCAAGATATAGTAGCAGTATCTATCATTGAAGCTGAATACATATCAGCTGCACAAGGCTGTCAAGAAATACAGTGGCTATGCCAGCTACTGACAGATGTACCACAACCCATGAAGACAATCAAAGCTGCATTCAGCTATCTAAATGAGAAGATGTAAACATGCCTACCAAGCATATTGGCATAAAGTACCACCTAGTGAGAGAGCTGCAAAGATAAGAAATGATCAAGTTGACATTTCATCCAACAGAAGAAATGATTGCAGATGCTCTTATAAAGCCATTCCATAGAATTCACTTTGAAGATCTAAGAAAGAAGATGAATCTTGTGAGCTGAGTCACAAGACATTGAGAAGGACTGTTGGAAGTGAAGGATTTTGTGCTGTCTCTTAACCTCAGACTACAGAGGAAGATTACAAGAGAGTCAGAGAAATTTATACTTTTAACAGAACAAAACATAAAGTTTTACCCAAACCAGGGAACCCCCAAAATTTTGAAAACTGGTAGTGACAGCATTGGAAGTTGGGGCCAGTCACAAAATGGCTGCCATGGGGAGTAATTACAATAGGTTGGGAGGTTCTAAACCAAGCATTTTCATATGAGGGGCAGCTGTTTCCAAATGGGTACTCCCTAAAATCCCAAAGGTAATGTCTGCTGGGTTCTTCTGAAGCACCTCCTGCTCCAGCGAGGTTGAAGAAAACTAAGACTGGCTGTTTGTTTTGTGGAAGAAGCATGTAAGCTTCAGAGAACTTTGGGTAGACACCATGGCAGTCAAAGGCATCGTACTGGGGACCATTCTCTTCAACTGTACCATTTCAGGATATAGGTGGGAGCTAGTTTTGAATGCCCCCCACCTTTATTTTATTTCCTGTAATGATATCCTGTCTTTCTTGTTGAGACTCAAAGCAGATTACAAAACATTTCTAAAAAGCAATCAGATCGTATAAGATATCTCATAATGCATAGGACAAGGATTACAAAATTAGAAAGCAATGCAAACAAAAACAGTATAAAATATAGTATATCACATGCAGAGAATGGATGACAAAAATAGAAACCCATGTAAAGGCAAGATAATAAAATGTTAAAAATGCTTAGTTTCACCCACTCATTGGGGGACAAAGAAGGCAGCACTGAGAAGAGGGAAGCTGCATTCCTCTAGGGCATTTCCACTCAATATGGTTTAGGATTTAGGCCACAGTTGTTGCTGTAGATGCATCTTGATACTGTATTCCAGATAGGATTAGTTTGTCTTGTCCATTCTTGAAAGGGCAGCAATGAAAGCAGAAATGGCACAGAACTGATGGAGCTCTATTGGGTGGGGCATGTTTGCCTCTAGGTTGAGAGCCAGTTTGGTGTAGTAGTTAAGTGTGCAGACTCTAATCTGGGAGAACTGGGTTTGATTCCCCACTCCCCCACTTGCAGCTGCTGGGTGACCCTGGGCAGTTCTGAAAAGAGCTCTCTTGGCCCCACCTACCTCACAAAGGTGTTGGTTGTGGGGAGGAGAAGGGAAAGGAGTTTGTAAGCTGTTCTGAGACTCCTTCGGATAGTGGAGGGTGGGGTATAAATCCTATATCTTCTTCTTAGGTTATACCTCAAGAGCCATTTCACTAAAAGAAATTAGTGACAGAGTAATATTTTTGTTGCTGGTGTGTTGGGAAAGCTGGTCAAGTGAGAAGCCTGGGACCCCCCACTAACATTCTATGGGCTGGATGAGACTGGCAAGAGAGATTTCTCAGACAGAGACAACCAAGATAGTGGCTATACCTTAGAGATTATTTTTTGAGTCTTCAAACATCATAATGCAGAAAACTTTCAAACATATAATATTCTGGTATGTAGCATACAGAATTAATCAAATTAATCAAATACCTGAATACTGTGCACTATAGTTCTATAGAAGATATATCCTGGTTGTTCCGTCAAGACCCATAAGGAGGGTGGTTGCCCAGAACAACGCTGAACAAAAGCAAACACTGACATTACATACCTGTAATATCCCATATAGCTATCAATCAGACTTGTGATGAACATCGGAAATGTTTGACAAATTCTAGATGCTCTTATACAGCAAGTATGAACTTTGTCTGTTATTAATGTATTATTTGTGAGGGCATGAAGCCCCAGACTATTCTGGCACTTCTTCAAGTGGCAATCTGTGTATCATCAATAGGTTGGGAAGCTCTTAGACATATACTATGTCAAGGGTTCTTGAGGAGCCTGGTAATCTATGTTCAGGCTTTGGAGCTAGTACCATGGACTTGGAAAATATAAACTATGCTTTCTAGGGCAAAGTGCATTGGTGAATTAACTCTTGGCTGGAAAAAATACAGCACATGGCCAGACTACAGAGCCTTATGGGATGCTAAGTCAAAGACTTGATTGTACAGAGGCCTGGGCTAATTCAGAAATGGGTGAGACAGAACAAGACCCAACCTCATTTTAGATTAAGTTCCCTAACATGGGTCTTGTTTGCATTGACAGCTTGTTCTTGAGAATCTGAGGAGTCAAGCCTTAAGGGTTGACTTCGCAGTCGCACACATTCCCTCTGCACTGGTTTCCCCCCCTCTGGTTTATTTGTGTATTCTGTATGCATTCTGCATCTACATGCAAAACTTGCATTTTTTGCCGAATTAATATGGATTCAACAAGAGACCAGTTTTACTGGAAGATCCCAGGGGGAGGAGAGCTGCAGCCGGCTAGACGAGTTGGAGATGGAAGAGTTCCAAGTAGGGGAGGCTGCTGCCAGAAAGCTGAGACCACAAGGAAGAAGCAAAAGAAGCAGGAGAAAATCCCCCCCCCGCTTCAGTTACCTGGGCGTTGCCAGCACACAATCCCCTGGCTGCACAGGAGATCCCAGCAGGACACCCTCCCAACCCACCTGTGGCTTCGGGAGGCAGCAGGAGGATGGCAACAAGTATGGGGCCAGCCAGCTTGGAGGCAGCTAGCCCCACTGTGCATGTAGAATATTAAAAAAAAACCTTATCAATAACACTATTAATGAGGGAAGGGAGAGCTGAAGAGAATCCTAGTTGAACTTTGCTGGCATTTTCCTCTGATGGGGCATGAGAACACAGAAAACAGGACTCTGTACCTTTAAGAGAAAAGGAAAGGAGGAAGTCATGCTGATGTCCTAAGAATGCACACAAACACACTTTGCAGTTCAGTAAATTTTTTTCACTGGTGATCGGAGTTTAACAATAAACTTATCCCTGAGTTAAAACATTGTTAAATTCATCCCTGAGTTTAAAAAAAATTAAAATACTTTTTTTTTTTTTTTTTTTGCAAAATGCACCCACTCATCACAGGGCTTGAACTCACAGCCCTTAAATGATGAGCACAATCCTTAATTCACTGAGCTAATGTTATGTATTATGTTATGTGGATAGCCTGAGAATTATGATACCACCAGCGTATAGCCACTAGAGGCATTCTGGCCCTGGCATGGGGGCTCTTAGTTGTATATGGGCACCACTGGAGTAACGCCAACTGGGTGTTTTAGTGTGATTGTGTGGTGTCTACTCTGTAATGGCTTTCTCCTATGTTATTGTTGTTTTACCGTTAGCTGACATGGAGTTTTATGGTTATTTATTCATGGTTGTTTTATGTTTTATCTGGTTGTATGGCATTGTTGCCCTTGTTTGCCACCCTGAGCCCTTGTGGAAGGGCGGCATATAAATCGAATAAATTGTTGTTGTTGTTGTTGTTGTTGTTGTTGTTGTTAATAATAATAATGATAATGATAATGATAATGATAATGATAATAATTGGATTTAATGAGCCTGAGCTTCAGTCACAAGCTCCATACTCTCAGTATCCTAAAATCAACAGCCTGATTGGCTGCTATTGTGCAATGGACCAATCAGGAAAGACTATGGCTTTCGGCGGGAACAAACTCTATTGGTCCTAAGCGCTCACTCATGATTGGACCTTACTGTCCTAGGGGTGTGGTTTAGTCAGTTCCAAACTGTATATAAGTTGGGGTTGTTCTGTGTGTGTTGCTGTTCTTGTGTTCTGTTCTAATAAATTGAAATCACTGGTTGAAGAAAGAGCTGCCTGATGAGATAAAAAGAAAGGCAAGCCAAACACCTCCTCTGTGATTCTGCAAAAAGAAAAGGGAGGGAGGGGGAAATCCAAGCCCACACAGACACATCTAGGATCAGGGAATCCCCTAGTCCTTTATAGTTACTGATTCCTTCTTACGCTCTTTCTGGCTTTTTAAAAGTTTGCCTGAATGGGAGGACAGTTCCTCTTTCGTCTTTGAAGAAGGAGGGAAAGAAAACATAACAGAAATAGGGATGGGGGAACAGATGGAGATCAATGAAGCTGCGTCAACTAGTCTGCTTATTGTTCACTGCTAATCAGTACCAGAGAGAGCAAAAGGTCCAATGCAAACCACATCCAAATGACCTGAGGCAATGCCATGCCGATTGCAGAATCAGCCCTGAATTGCCATAAAACAACGCAAAATGATGCACAAGTAAAGTGGGCATGGCATGCAGTGCAGTGGGATATTTCCATTCTGACATGGCTGTGGTAAAACTGCGGGGGACAAGACAAGTGCAGAATCCCCCATGGTTATATTGTTTAAAGTTTGTCATGTTTAATCTGCATCACTTACATGAGTAATATGTTTAGTATTGTTTGCATTGAGATACCTTGCTTACCCATGGCTAAATAAAATCATGCATGAAGCTGGCTTGTTTTCAGGCTTCTGCATGGCCCTCATTTCTCTCCAAAGCTGCTGTCTTGTTTGGTGAATCAAAGCTGATAACTAATTCTGGTTACCCATGCTGCACGAATGCAGGCACATGCATTATCTGTAGTTTGTTCCTCCACCTCATTACTAAAGATGTTAAACCAGAGTTTCACCCAAGGCTTCAAATCCAGGTTGGTGGTGGTGCTAACAGTGATTAAAGTACATGCTTGCATTCATACACAAGGGCAACCAGAAGCACAATTCTTACACGAGTAGGGAGACAGAGAAGAAAATGTGTACATGTGAGCCCAGTAACAAGTTAGTTTTTCACATTTTCCTCTGTCTGTCATTGAATATAATGTCTAAATACTCTCTTTTGAGATATCTTAACTTCTTAGGAACTTTGAAATTGAATGCTGGACAAAGATAGTGTGTTGAGAGCTATAGTTTCTGAAGTCTGGTTAATTTTTTTTACTTTAAAATTGTCTGGAAAGAATTCTGTGGCATGTGTGGATCTGGTTCCCCCCAAACAAATTCAGTGCAACCTAGCCCTGTGGGGTCATTGACAATGACATCTCCAAATGTGAGCTGTGTCAGTGTTGGGTGAAAACCTCAGGCTTCTTGCTGACATTTTGTCACATCAAGAAGGCAAAAAAAATTTTCTTTGAACCAAAAGGCAGTTCTTGCTTTTCATGTAAATGTTTATTCCCAAGCTGGTTAGGAAAGGTCATTCGGGGCCCCGAGTTCCTTCAAATACAAATTGTACCAAAATTGTACACATCTGCAGAACACTCAAACTTGTCCCCCAACTCAAAGGCATTTAAGAAGAAACCAGTGATGACATTTTAGTGTAGCCATTTTCTTTCAACAAGGTTATCAGCATTTGCCTCGTTCCCTTGTTTGCTCTTAGTTGCCTCTTGATTTTTTTTTTTCTGTTTGCAACTTTTTACAAGACTAGAAGACTAACAACTCATCCTTTCATTTGTCATTCCATGCTCGGGGGGGGGAATACATATATGCATTTTACAATTCTAATGCTTCACTGTAATGCCAAATGTTTGCTTCGGGAATGGCAGTTCCTGCAACAGAAAAGTCTTATCTACTGAGCACAGAGATTTCAGCAGGTTTCTAAAGGTCTTCAGAAATTTAAATGTGGACGTTTTCTCTTCTGCTTGCAACCAGTTGCTGGCATGCACCCTCTGACGTGATCTTCGTTTCTTTAACAAAGGAATAAGCCCATCACATAGTACATTTGCAGGTGATTGACAGCTGGAAGGAACGGCAAAACCTGTGATGGACAGGAGTCACATTAGAATGGAACCTTGCAAGATACTGTGAGAGAAGGAAGGATGATGTGCCTGAATGTGCTCCTCCCTAAAACAGATCATTTGAGGGTGATGGGCTCACTGAAAACTGCCCCTGAGCTCAATCCCTTCTTCCAGCACTCTCTTTGAAGACTAGAGGGTAAGAGCTCAGTTCCTCCTTTATCCTCAAAGTGACTGTTTGGTGGTATCTAGGGTCACTGTCTCTGAGTCTAATCCTTTCTGTTTCCTGTGATCAAGGATGAAGGAATGCTCTACCACCTGCATGCTGTTCCTGGCAGCCAGGGATATTGCATAAGAACGTAAGAAAAGCCATGGTGGTGGATCAGGCCAAAGACCCATCCGGTTGAACACTCACACAGTGGTCAAAACCTAAGTACCATTAGGAGGTCCACCAGTGGGGCCAGTGGGGGAGCATCTGCCCAGTGCTGCACTGCTGGTTCTCCAGTCCACCCATATGGGTTTTCCTTTGTACCCCCCTCCCAGTCCATGAGACCTTGCAGTGAGGATACACCAACTCGGAGCTTACCAGCTGCTGTTCTTTATACAGTTTATATCTCTGGTACCTAGCAGTATGTTTCATGGCCCACATAACATGGCCTAGCCTGACAAAGTGACATTTATGTCAGATCCAGCCCTCATAACAACTGAGTTCAACACCTCTGATCTAAACAGTCCAAAAGCCAAGAGAAACAAACAAAAAAAAAATTGACTTGCTGATTCTAAAACTGCCCAGACTTAGTTCTCACTAAGAATCATGCATGGACCATGGTTGCATGGGGTAATTTCTGAGTTTGGGGGAGGCAGGGTTTATTCCAATACATACTATTATTTCTGCATGTGTAGAAGGTCTCCAGAGATTCTCTCCTATCCTGATCACAGCCCCTTTTATTGTACTTAAATGAGCCTGCACCCATGCCCCCTTCAGTTATTGTGGAAGGTGCCACAAAGAGGGTTAACTTAAGAAAATTACTACTGATTTAAAAAATGGTTGTTTGTAAGCAGATAAACCCTTCTGAACTTTAAAAAAAACCCTGTTCCTTTTCAGTTTATTCTTTTTTTAAAAAAAGCTAATGTCATAGATACTGAAATGTTCATCAGCATTTGGGCTTAGGGAGAGGACTGCAAAAGTTTCTATTGAGCCCTGTATGTGTAGTGAACATGTATACAATTCATGCACAACATACACAATATTTCTTTGTGTATAGCCCACTACAGACATCACATGCGGGAAAATGGGTTCTGGTCAACATGGTTGAAAGCTGTACTTAAATGGAAAATCTATGTATTTATTCAGATGGCATTTGCATGAATTGCACTCCTAAACCCCATGGCTGGTGGGTTCCCACATTGCACAAACAGAATGCCAACATAATGTACTGTCTGCTGAGGGCTCATACACCAAGTAATTCTACATGTCTATGACTGAAAGAGTGATTTAAACACCACATTTATCCAGGTGTCCCTGGTTTGATTTTAAAAATGAATGCATAAAGGCTGTTTGTTACAAACAGATGTGCATGCATTCACTGCAGAGTATATACAGGGCTCTGGTAATGAAGAAATCACCACTTTTCTGTTTCATTTTTTCCTATTTCATCCCCGCCTAGCAAGGAAGGCTGGCTATAGCCTTGTTGCTAGTGCTCACAATAATAACTGAAGTCACTTTAACGCCTGCTTTGTGTATCCTCTTATTGGCAGTAACACTGCCCAATGAGCAGTAGATGATGACTCTTCTTCTAGCAGCTGGAGCAACTGTTGGAATGGCAGCAATCATGCCAGTCTGCCAGTTGGGAGAGTTCTGAGCTGGTTCAGCTCTCGATCTGTTCATAAGTTATGATCAGCTCCTCTGAACATTCAGAAGACCTCTGTGCAAACAGTTCATATATTTCAGTTAGGCAACAAAAGGTGACCATGTATTATCATATATTGTTGCTTCCCTAAACCTCTGCCCAGTCCACCCACCAATCCACTGCCACCAGTGCCTTTCTATCTACTGTTTCTCACATTCTTTAAGTACACAAAACATTGACACTTCCCAAATAGTAATTTAAAATTGCAGGTTGTCTCCCTATGTCCTTTATTTATCTCTGCTTCAGTGTTTATTAGTAGCAAAAGCAGGCAAACAACCTGGATCTCATCACTTCAGATGTGGGTGGACAGGGTGAGAAAAACAGCTCTGGAAAAAGGCTCTTCCTCCACCAAGGAAAGGAGGAGAGGCACATGAGCGATGGTTTCCCCCTCGTGGCACAAAGCTTGGGTAAAGCTGGGCACCATGTGCACTCCCAAATGGCCTCATAAGAGTTGTATTTGGGGATGGGAAAGAACTGTCATTCCCTAAGTAACCATTTGTCTCTTGCCTCACTAAGTCATGATGAAGAGCAGCTCTGACTGTGTTCATATGCTCATGCAAAATAACTTATGCCAGCAGCCACTGCACAGGCACAAAGCTGCTTGACATAACATTCCATTCAAACTTCAGACAAAAATATTGAGGCAATCCAGTGAGGAGCTTGACTCATATCCACATGGATGGATAGCCAGCCTCTCAGTGGTTTTCAGTACCATTGAATATGATATCCTTCTGAAGATGTTTGATTTGGGAGTGAGGGGCACCAGGTTTCTGTGGTTCTGCTCCTACTTGGCTGAGCAATTCCAGAAGGTGGTCCTGGGGGACTGCTGCTTGACCCAGTATATTCTGGACCCAGGTTTCCTAGCCCACTGGTCTCCTCAAGAGCAGGGATTTATCCTGCTGACTATAGCTTGGCAGGGTCTGGGGTGCAGGAAGAGGCAAGGGCTGGAGCTGGGTCTGGCACACAAGGTTAGTAGCCTTGCAAACCAGTTGATCCTTCCTTGCCCTCAAATAGCCTGGGGCAAAAGCAGCTGCAGCTGTTCTGACAGCAGCTTCCAGAAAACTCACCTGGCTAGATTTTAATGGAGCCAGAATCCTGCAGGGATCCTACAGACTGGCCCTTGGAGATGATGGGTAAGAGTCTGAGGGGGCTGCTACAGTAGGGGGTATGGTTCCTGATCCCTCGGGTTCCTCTTCTGATAATTCTGAGCCTGAGTCCATGAAATGACACTGTGACATTTATACTATGAGGGGTCCTGAAGAGATCTTTCTTGTCCCCCACGCTGTTTAATAGCTATATTAAACCACAGGGGGGTGGTAGTAAAGTGCCACCAATATGCAGACAATCAGCTGAGTCAGGTGGGTCCGTGGAAGTCCTGAATATGTGTATGGAGAAAGTAAAGGGATGGATTAGGGCCAGACAAGACTGAGATACTTTCGGTCAGTGACAAAGCTGCTTCATGAGGACGCCTGTCTTGAAGGCAGTTGCATTCCCCCAGAAGGAGAAGAATCCTAGCTTGAGGATGCTGCTGGATCTTGACCTATGAATGGAGGCTCAAGACTCCTCTGTGGCACATAGCCCTTTTCCCTAGCTTTGGCTGCTATAGAACCTACTGTTCTTCCTCAAGAAGTGTGATTTGGACACAACAATCCATGCTCTGATCACATCCAGCTTAAATTAACACATTCTAAAGCGTTCTTTTTTAGCCCAGCTTTTAGCTGTTTTTATGTGCTGCTTCTGGCTTGAGGACTATTTCATCTACTCAGGCTGCTCAAAGTTTGTATTACGCTGTTTTTATGCACATTTTTAAAATGGCTTGCTTTACTGGCTTCAGCCTTTTAATGACTTTCTTTTAATGGTTTTGTTCTATGGCATTGTTGTTAAGCTGACTCCACCAGGCTGCTAAATAGAAGGCAGATAATTTTTTAAAACAAATAAATGGTTAAGTTTGAGTGTTAATCACTTTCTGCATCACTGGTTCTGAGCCCCGAGACAGGAAGTTCCCTACCTGATCATTACTCTAAGGGAAGTTAATAATAGGGTGGCACCATCTTATCTTTCTCCTTCTTTTCAAAAGGGCAACGAGCTTCCACATACTTATAGCATAATCCTAAACACATTTACTAGGGAGCAAGTCCCATTGAACTGAGAGGGACTTACTTCTGAGTCTACGTGCTTAGGACTGTAGTGTTAGGCATTCACTGATGTCCTAGTGCCCTTAAGCAGAATTCATGAGGTCCTTGTTAGTGAAAGAACACTTCTAGGCTGGCAATCAGATCTGCCCCCTCGTGCAACATTTCCATCGACAGGCTGGTTTTTCCTGATCCTAGATGGTCTGGAGTCACAAATCCGATTTTTTGGATCAGGATATAAATATAAGTTAGTACTGCAACATGATTGCAGAAAACAGAAATGCATATATGGTTGTAATAAAAGCGTTGTATGAACACACTGGACACAATGTTCATTTGCATATAAAATTGGCCATATATGGTCATGGATTTATTTATTTATTTACCTTGACTTCCAGAAAGCTTTTGATAAAGTTCCTCATCAAAGGCTCCTAAGCAAGCTCAATAGTCATGGGATAAAAGGACAAGTCCTCTTGTGGATCAAATACTGGCTAATTCATAGGAAACAGAGAGTGAATATAAATGGGAAATTTTCTCAGTGGAGAGTGGTAAGCAGTGGGGTACCATAGGGATTAGTACTCGGTCTGATGCTTTTTAACTTGTTTATTAATGATTTGGAGTTGGGAGTAAGAAGTGAAGTGGCTAAATTCGCAGACAACACAAAGTTGTTCAGGGTGGTGAGAACTGGGGAGGATTGTGAGGCACTCCAAAAGGATCTGTTGAGGATGGGCGAGTGGACATCAACGTGGCAAATGGGGTTCAATGTGGCCAAGTGCTAAGTAATGCACATTGAAGCAAGAATTCCTAAATATAAATGCACATTGATGGGGTCTCAACTGGCAGAGACTGACCAAGAGAGAGATCTTGGAGTCGTAGTAGATGACTCACTGAAAATGTCTAGACAGTGTGCAAGTGCAATAAAGAAGGCCAATGCTAATGCTGGGGATTATTAGGAAGGGAATTGAAAACAAATCAGCCAGTATCATAATGCCCCTGTATAAATCAATGGTGAGACCTCATTTGGAGTACTGTGTACAGTTCTGGTCACCACACCTCAAAAAGGATATTATAGCATTGGAAAAAGTGCAGAGAAGGGCAACTAGAATGATAAAAGGGTTGGAACACCTTCCCTATGAAGAAAGGTTAAAATGCTTGGAGCTCTTTAGCTTAGGGAAATGAAGGCTGAGGGATTACATGACTGAGGTTTTTAAGATTATGTATGGGATAGAGCAGGTAAAGAAAGAAATACTTTTGTCCCTTTCTCACAATACAAGAACTCATGGGCACTCCATGAAATTGCTGAGCAGTCAGGTTAGAACTGATAGAAGGAAGTACTTCCTCACCCAAAGAGTGATTAACACATGGAATTCACTGCCACAGGAGGTGGTGGTGTCTACAAGCATGGACAGCTTCAAGAGGGAATTAGATAAGCATATGGAGCAGAAGTCCATCAGTGGCTATTCTTGGTGCTTGGGGGGCAACAGTGGGAGGGCTTCTAGTGTCCTGGTCCCACTGCTGGACCTCCTGATGGCACCTGGTATATTTTGGGCACTGTGTGACAGAGTGTTGGACTAGATGGGCCATTGGTCTGATCCAACATTGGGCTTCTCTTATGTTCTTATTTGCTTTCTAATTTACAGTTGCTTATTTCCATGGATGGAACTATTTCAGTCCTCAACATGTGGCTTTCTTGCTTCCACCCTCCTCCTGCAGCTCAAATTGCCCCTTGAACTGCTGCTCCTGGAGGGTCCCCTGTCCCCCACAACCAGCATTTCAAGCAGCACTTCAGGTTGAAGTAGGAAAAAGAGGAAAGAAAGTGGATGAAAGTCCTTCCATCCATTGGATCCAAGCCATAACCTGTGTGTCACTTTTAAACAATCAAAAACAATTTACAGAACAAAACATAATGTGATAGGCAGGACTTTTTATGAAGGTGGGCATTTGATCAATTTAAGTAGAAACTAGTCATGGGAAAACTTTCTTTGGCTTAAGATCCAGAAATGGCCTTGGCAAATGGGTCTAATACTAAAATTCAGACCCCAAAAAGTTTGACCTCATTTGTAAGAAGTCTTTTTTGGGGGGGCAGGGGGAGCAGTCACTAAGTTCACCATTATGAGACCTCTTTTATGATTTTGGTACCATCAGTAATTGAAAGTGGAGAATATTTAACACAGCTGTTCAGTTCAGTTCAGCTCAGCAGCAACTCTATTTCTGATAAACAGATCTGCCAAATTCTTTGTGGAGTCACCAGATCCTGAACATGCTTAATCTGCCAGATAGGTCATGAAAGAGTCCTCGAAAGCATTAAAAAAAATCATTTGATAACAGTTAAGGCAAAAATTTGAGAACCTGGTTTTTGAAGCTGAATGAAATCTGTTAAGCAAAGTGTTAAATGCTGATCCTACCACAGTGCATGACTTCATTTTCAGAAAGGTTAAATCCATTGGCAAGTGTTATTTTGTTAAGGTTATCTCGAAGTTCAGTAGGTATAGCATGCTCTTATCAAACCCACAGCATTTGCTAAGGGATTGACAACTCTTAAGCTGCCCCAGTTTCACAAGACTGCAAAGGAGAAGGAGAGAGAGAAGCAAATGGTGAATAATTGCCTCCTGCAGCAACAGATTTATCACCATGAAAATATGATTTGATCCCCTGGAATGTATGTTGCTCTCAGATTTGGTTGTGCTCCCCTGCTAGCTCAGAAATTACATCAGATAGAAACTCCCAAACCACTCTGTGCCAAGCCTCAGTTTGGTTTCATAATAAAGATAATGATTGCAAAGACATGGATTCTAGGCTGCTCAGGAATAAATGCAAGCTTCACAAGTAAACAAGCACAACAAAAAGAAAATAGCAATTCTCTGGTGTATTTAGGCTGCACACTGCTTTTGATTAATTTAGCTCCAAGGGTTGTTTCTTTGTTTTTTGCATATTTGTATTTTTCAGGGGCAGGCACCTCTAAATCCAGCCACTGACTTGCCTGGTTGAGTGCTCCAGGACTTCCAGTAAATGGTACACCCAGAAACACAGCAGGCATCTCTGCCAAGCAGTGGAAGAGACTCCGATGGTTTGCTGACTTCTCCAGGCTTCCATACAAAAAAAAAAAAAAGACCCATCCCAATCTTCCAAGCTCTCTGAACTTTCCAGAGGGAGCTTGGTAAAGAGTCCGGGTATTGTCTCAGATGTTCTGCAATTTGGAGAAGGTAAGAAATACTGGTAAAACAGTCAGTAAAAACAAGACCTGGAGCTGACTGTGGCTCAGATCATGAGCTACTCATTGCAAAATTCAGACTTAAATTGAAGAAAGTTGGGAAAACCAAAAGGCCATTCAGATTTGACCTAGATCGCATCCCCGATGAATATACAGTAGAGGTGAAGAATAGGTTTAAGGGACTAGATTTGATAGACAGAGTGCCTGAAGAACTATGGACAGAGGTCCGTAACATTGTAAAGGAAGCAGCAATCATCGCCATCCCAAAGAAAAAGAAATGCAAGAAAACAAAGTGGCTGTCTGATGAGGCTTTACACATAGCAGAGGAAAGAAGGGAAGCTAAAGGCAATGGTGAAAAGGAAAGATTTGTCCAACTGAATGCAGATTTCCAGAGAACAGCAAGGAGAGATAAGAAGGCTTTCCTGAATGAACAATGCAAAGTAATAGAGGAAAACAATAGATTGGGAAGGACTAGAGATCTCTTCAAGAAAATTGGAGAAATCAAGGGAACGTTCCATGCAAAGCTGGCCATGATAAAGGACAAAAATGGTAGGGACCTAACAGAAGCAGTAGAGATTAGGAAAAGATGGCAAGAATACACAGAAGAACTATACAAGAAGGACCTTGATGTCCTTGACAACCACGACGGTATAATCACTGACCTCGAGCCAGACATCCTGGAAAGTGAAGTT
This sequence comes from Gekko gecko, assembly GCA_029375565.1. Classification (NCBI taxonomy): domain Eukaryota; kingdom Metazoa; phylum Chordata; class Lepidosauria; order Squamata; family Gekkonidae; genus Gekko; species Gekko gecko. The sequence goes on from JAPDNY010000006.1 coordinate 146,695,714, forward strand.
AAATGGGCCTTAGAAAGCATTACTAACAACAAAGCTAGTGGAGGTGATGGTATCCCAGCTGAGTTATTCAAAGTCTTAACAGAAGATGCTGTTAAAGTGCTGCATTCAATTTGCCAACAAATTTGGAAAACACAACAGTGGCCACAGGATTGGAAAAGGTCAGTTTACATTCCAATCCCAAAGAAGGGCAATGTCAAGGAATGTTCAAACTATCGATCAATTGCACTCATTTCACACGCTAGCAAGGTCATGCTCAAGATCCTACAAGCTAGGCTCCGACAGTATGTGGATAGAGAACTGCCAGAAGTACAAGCTGGGTTTCGAAGAGGTAGAGGAACTAGAGATCAAATTGCCAACATTTGCTGGATTATGGAGAACGCAAGAGAGTACCAGAAAAACATCTACTTCTGCTTCATTGACTATGCTAAAGCCTTGGATTGTGTGGATCACAATAAACTATTGCAGGTTCTTAAAGAGATGGGAGTCCCGGACCACCTCACGTGTCTCCTGAGAAACCTGTATAAGGGTCAAGAAGCAACAGTTAGAACCGGATATGGAACAACTGATTGGTTTAGCATAGGAAAAGTACGACAAGGATGTATATTGTCCCCTTGCTTATTTAATTTATATGCAGAGTACATCATGCGAAATGCTGGCCTGGATGAATCACAAGCTGGAGTTAAGATTGCTGGGGGAAAGATCAATAACCTCAGATATGCAGACGACACCACTCTGATGGCAGAAAGTGAAGAGGACCTAAAGAGCCTCTTGTTCAGGGTCAAAGAGGAGAGCGCAAAAGTGGGCTTGAAGCTCAACATCAAAAAAACTAAGATCATGGCATCTGGCCCCATCACTCCTTGGCAAATAGAAGGGGAAGTCGTAGAAGTTGTGACAGACTTCACGTTCCTGGGATCCCAGATCACTGCAGATGGTGACTGCAGCCATGAAATTAAAAGACGCCTGCTCCTTGGGAGGAAAGCGATGGCATACCTAAACAGCATGATAAAAAGCAGAGACATCACCCTGCCAACAAAAGTCCGCATGGTCAAAGCAATGGTATTCCCCATAGTAATGTATGGCTGCGAGAGTTGGACTATAAGGAAGGCTGAGCGCTGAAGAATAGATTCTTTTGAACTATGGTGCTGGAGAAGACTCTTGAGAGTCCCTTGGACTGCAAGGAGATCAAATCATTCAATCCTAAAAGAAATCAACCCTGACTGTTCCCTGGAAGGCCAGATCCTGAAGTTGAAGCTCAAATACTTTGGCCACCAAATGAGAAGGGAGCATTCACTGGAGAAGACCCTGATGCTGGGAAAGATTGAAGGTCAAAGAAGAAGGGGATGGCAAAGGATGAGATGGTTAGACAGTGTCATTGATGCAACGAACATGAAATTGAGCAAACTTCAGCGGACAGCAGAAGACAGGAGGGCCTGGCGTAATCTGGTCCATGGGGTCGCGAAGAATCGGACTCGACTGTGCGACTGAACAACAACAACAACAACAAAGAAATACTGGAAGGAACTCCTGCTATTTCCTACTGCTGCCAAACCAAAATAGAAGACCCTGCCTCTCTCCTAAACCTTCTGGCATACACAAGGAGGACAGGCAAACTTTGTCTCAGTCAGGCTGCAGTTTTTAAAAGGTAAGGAACAGTAGGAATCCCCAACAGGCATTCCTACAACCTTCAGGTTGCTGTCCACCATTGTAAGTTTGTCTTGAGCCATGGAAGGGAGGTTTCAGGAGTTTATACTAAAAATTTGCAACATGCTCCTGAATGGGGCATAGAAATTCTTGAAGCAGGTATGGTATCTGGTCTACAAACCTTCTTCCTTACATCACATCTTCATTCCCATTAGCTGTGAACATCATGAACTCTTTGTTCCTTTGCAGGATCAGCTCCAAGAAAAACTTCAGAATTGGCTTGGCTTACAGTGTTTCTAGCTGTAGAAAAATCAGAGGAACTGATGCTGATTCACAAAAGTCAGGACTTGAATATGGATGCAGCAAGAAAAGAAGACCCTCTTGTGATGAGCCACCACAAGGAAGCAAAAAAATTCTTCCATCTTTTTGTTCTACTGCATGGCAGGATTCCAAGACACTGTATTCATCAGGACCCGGATAGGTGACGAGGGGTACCCCTGATTTTCAGAAATACATTATCCTAATTTGAAAATCTCAGGTTTTGGTATTGAGCTTCTCTGTTTCTAACAAAAGTACAATAACCTGTACCACAGTAATAGAATTTGATTGAATTGTCACTATTGAAATGTATGCCTGCTTTTGCTTCAGATATGTGTATTACAGCTTGAAGCACAGCCCTTTGTTAGCAGTGACCATCTACCTGTTTCACTCCAGATTATGGCTGACTATACTCCCCTCCCTTGTGAAAGGAAGTCTATAGACTTTCCGGAAGGAGAACCTTTGAAAGCAATGCAATGGTCTCCCTTCGTGAAAGAGAAGGTACAACAAATTTTAAATTCCTCTGATGCACAGGATCTCCTTCTCCACTTTAGGGAAGTAAGTTATGTGGAACAATGGCAAGAGCTACTGGTTTAATTACTGGGACTGTTGAAGTTGGCATTTGTTATGTGATCCAATGGAACAACTATTATAGAAGGAAGAATCAGTGTTTTGATAGGGAATGTAAGTATTTGAAAAAAGCTACACCGAGCCTAAAGGGAATATAGGAAATATTGGGACCCAAGGCTCCTTAGAAGTTTATTTCAACTTAAGCAGGATTTTAGATCTTTGTGCCAATGCAAAAATCAAGAGACAGAAAGGCTTGGAGTTCCCTGATTTGGGCCTGTGAGAGTAATAATGCAAAGAAATTCTGGATCTTGGTATAATCTTCAACAGACTCAGGAATGTTGTGCCTTTCTGTATCCCTGCCCAAACATGGGAGCATCACTTTAGAAAGCTGTTTTGATGTCTCTGTGTCAACAGAGGCATCCCCTGATATTCGGAATAATCTACCCTCTTGGCCTCCAGTTACCAGTGTAGAAGTGAGACCTCTGATTAGGGAAACAGAAAGGACCCATTTACCTTTTCATGTACTCTATTCACAACCTAGCTATGAAAGCAGGCTGTTCCATAGAGGATCCACTGGAGTAGGAGAAAAGTTCACCAATCCAATTGTGCTTGAAGCTTTTGGCATCTTAGGCTTTGCTGCTGTTTCAGAAGGACAAAATGACAGTACAGGTTTACTTAAAGATAAGAATTCCTTGAGTGCTATAGGAAAGTTTTAATAAGTATATCACACAACTAACTTGCCTGTGGATAAAAATTTGTTTGCCAGTCAGGTTCAAGAGCAAGGAAAGACTGACATGCCAATGCATACCACCAGTTACTATCCAACAGTGAGGTAAGTTCCACTTCCTGGAGACAGTGGTGGGTAGGAAAAACACTGTAGTGGTACAGGATGCTCTCATTAGGTATGGTATGTCATTTTCAGGCAAACCCCACCCTCAAGAAATTGAGGTGAAGGGCGGGAAGCTGGAAAATGGTCTCCATAGCAATGCTCTAGGAATTTCCCCATTTCTCCTTCCTGGATTGTCAGTCCTCCCCAAATGCCACCCTCCCCGAGCATGGCTCTCAAAATCTTCCAGCACACTAGCCAATCAGAACCCTTAGGCCATATTTGTACCATTCAGCATCCTCCTTGATTTGTGTTCTTTTAGTGTGTGAGACAATGGCTTTGCTTGCATCCTCTGTAGACGAAATGGATGATGTAGCACCAAGAGAACAACTTGCATAAGGTGACCCATGTTTTTTCAGAGTAGACAGCAAGACTTCCATCTCAAGAAGCAAAACTGTCTCACATACATTCATGCATGCATGACAATGCAAGAGAAGGATAATTTTTTCAGAAGGCAGAGTAACTTAGTGAGGGGAAGTGAAACCTTTTTGTTCCCTGCCACCATTCCTTTGTGTGCTGAGAGCTTTGGTGTTTAAGACATTGTTGGTGCTTTTATCCTATGTATGCATATTTGGAACTAACCCTCTCATTCAATTTCGAATGGACTTTCAGGAAACTGTGCTTCGGATTGCAGCCTCAAGTTATTATTTTTTTTCCTTTAAAAAATCTCTTTTCCTGCTAATAAAATAAGCCTTTATCTCAAATGAAAAGTTCCTTTAAAGATAAATTCATCTCATTTTAATGGATCTCTTCTCCAAATAATTTGCGGTGAACAATAGCAAAGGCAGATCTCACATTCTTATTAAAAAGGTTTATGAACAAATGGCAAAAGGCTTTGGTTTACTATCCTGACCTTCCAGAATATTAGCACCTCTCTCACTGCTTTTTTAGCTTTCTTTAAGCAATTTAGGTATTCAGAGAGTTAGTTCTCCCCTTTCATGACTGTAAAACAGACAACTTTGCAGAAGGGCTGCACTGCACTAGTCACTCCCCACAATTAAGAACATAAGAGAAGCCCAATGTTGGATCAGGTCAATGTCCCATCCAGTCCAACACTCTGTCACACAGTGGCCAAAAGTACCAGGTGCCATCAGGAGGTCCACCAGTGGGGCCAGGACACAAGAAGTCCTCCCGCTGTTGCCACCCCCCAAACACCAAGAATACAGTACATCACTTGCCCCAGACCGAGAGTTCCTATTGATACTTTGTGGCTAATAGCCACTGATGGACCTCTTCTCCATTTGTTTATCTAATTCCCTCGTGAAACTGTCCATGCTTGAAGCTGCCACCACCTCCTGTGACAGTGATTTCCATGCGTTAATCGCTCTTTGGGTGAAGAAGTACTTCCTTTTATCTGTTCTAACCTGACTGCTCAGCAATCTCATTAAGTGCCCACAAGTTCTTTTACTGTGAGAAAGGGAGAAAAGTCTTTCTCTACCTGCTCTATCCCATGCATAGTCTTGTAAACCTCGATCATGTCACCCCTCAGCCATTGTTTCTCCAAGCTAAAGAGCCCCAAGAGCTTCAACTTTTCTTCATAGGGAAAATGTTCCAACCCCTTTATCATTCTAATTGCCCTTTTCTGCACTTTTCTAGTGCTATAATATCCTTTCTATGTTGTGGCGACCAGAATTGCATGCAGTATCCCAGATCTCCCAATTAGGGCTCTCAGATCTCCTATAGCAGGAGATCTCCAGCCCTGGACTCCCATTCCTTGCTGTCCCTTGAGAGGGAGGCAGGGGTGGAAATGAGGGGACAATTCAGTGCCACACCGACATGCTAAATGACTTCCAGTGCAAACCTGGATGTGACATCATTGCCTCTGGGCAATGCTCAAGGATTTACTGAACACTCCACACGGCATTGCTTTGATACAATGATGTCACTTCTGGTTTTGCTCCAACTCCCCCTCCCCTCCTTCTGTGATTTCCCCCAGTCACAGAATGATCTCCCTTTCACACATCCAAGGCCAGGGAGGTCTAACTCAGGGAAGCTCATGCTGGGATCAGTGTCGACAGTCTTCATGGTGCCACTGGACCTCTATTTTATTTAGCTGCAAAATATAACACAGGTCCAGGGGAACCTTAAGGACTGATGACATATAGGTCACTCTACACTTTCATACATTGCAACACATCCTTAGGAATCTCACCAGCAGCACCGCTATTACATTGTTGGTTGGTTGCCACTGCCACAATACCCCTCAGGAATGGTCTATTAGTTATTTAACTTCCCTTTTTTTAAAAAAAAATGGTCAGCCTTATGCTTTGGGGCTAATTCTCTACGATATTTTCGCCATTCTTCCTCCGAAGAGAGAGAAACATATATGACTCTCTCCCTCCTCTCTTTATACCCTTTGAGAGAGCTAGGGTCACAATTAGTCCATAGTCACTCTGTTAATGTCATGGGTAGTGTGAATTCAAACTTGAGTCTCCTAGTCCCAATCCAACACTCTAACATCACAATTACTTAACCATCCGTATTTTGTTACAAACAAAAAAAAAAATGCTAGGATTTGAAACAGTTATAATTTTCTTGCTTATTTGTTTGCTTCCACTACAGATTTAAATATATCCATTTATGTTTTGTCTAGAAAAAAAAATACCAGCATCTCAAACTGTCAAAATTATACACTATGTGAAGAAAATCTCCAAGAATTTCTGCACCACTACAGTACCTTGGAACAGCCAGTTCATTCAGAAGAGACGACACTAAGCCAGCACAGACTAATCTATCCTAGAATAAAGGACAATGTTTGTCCAAGAAAATTAAGTGTTTACTTTTTCTTCCAAAGGGCCATGCTTGGATATGCAAAATATGTAAAGTTGTTCTCTGATGTGGACATTTTGGCTCAAGCACCAGCCAGGTTTGACAAAAACTGTGTGGACTGCCACACAGTTTGAAAGGTTGCCATGGGAACTGAGGTGGGGTGGTCTCCAGAGGCTGATGTTCAAATAAGATGGTAATGAATTTGAACAAGTCAGTATTGAACTGCACTGAATAGTTGTTATCCCAGAGATATTTAAACCTTTAGCAAGGATAGAACTGTATTAGAGTAGATGTGGTTGTGTCACAATGCACTTGTCTATCCTTTTCCAGGGTGCAGCGGGATGGAATACCCTTGGTGCTGATCAGCATTACCAAACACTTAATGGTCTGTGTGATATGCTGGGAAAGGGGAATGAGGCTTGGCACTTCTCAGCACAGTTCATGTCCAGGCAATGTTAAGCACAATGGGCAACAATTTCTGGCCAGGGTGGATTTACCAAAATGGTGGCAGCTATAGACTGGCACATCTCACCCTTGAATATGCTGGTAGCTTATGGCATAGATCAGTTATTTAAATAAACTAATTAAGCCCAAATTTGGTTGTCCCGTGTTTTCATTTGGGAATGGTAATGGGGGTGTAGGACAAAGGATCCATGGATGAGATGGATGAATGTGATTTCTGATATTTCTCTTGACATGTAGAATGCCAGCTGTCACTGTGCCTTATTAGGAGTCTGATTAAAGTAAATTCAGATCTTAGCATTTAGCTCGAACAGAAGAGATTTAAAGTAGAATTCATTAGACTATTATTTTTAATTGTAAGAAGTCTCTTTTGGATAGATTCAGAAAATAATGGAATGGAATGTACATTTTGAAATTACAAGCTCCCCAGCTGAAGGACATCTGAAAGTAAAGTTATGAGATGGAAAGACTCTAAATGTTCTCAAAACAACATCTTTCTTTGTAAAGCAGAGCATCTGGCCCCAGATAGTCTGCCTAGAGCTAAGTCTTATGCATCTTATCAGGAAACTCCCTATTTTTAGGCTGAAGCAAATAAGTCAGGAATGATGCCAAAAGAAGGGCCCACTGTTCACTGATGTTTCCCACTGTTCCGGGACCAGATAAGCAGACACAGTTACTGACACTTATGATCTATGTAGGGGCATGCCAATAGAGAGGTGTCAGCTCAAATGATGCTCTGATGATGATACCTGTTCGACATCAATTAGGGATTTCTTTCTGTGTAAACTGTCATGATGTCATTTGGGGTATCCTTATTCTAATAGCCAAAAAGTGCGGATACCTATTCCCACCAACAGGGGCCTCACTGTCCCCCAACAGCTTTTCCTGCATAGTCAGTAGACTTCCTGGGTTTGTAGAAAAATCCAAACAGTGAGGAAATCCCTTCAGGAACAGTTGAATTCCCCAAAAAGCCTTTTGAAATGGCTTCTGCAGGGACCTGACTCCAGGCGGCAACGGTGAGAGATTAGAACGTTGGGGGGGAGGGCTTCTAACTGGCTCTGTCAGTCAAAGGGTGGGGGAAGGGCCCTTTCCAGGCCTATTCTGGCCTTTCAGGGAGGGAGGCAGGGAGGGAGGGAGGAAGCCTTGGGGCCAGGCCTCACAAAAGTTGCCAGGGCCAGGCTGAGGGATTTCTAGAAATTTTGTGGTGGACTCTAAGGATGAGGGCTGGGTTTGGGAAGGGAGGGGCCTCAGTTGCCACAGAGTCCACCCTCCAAAGCAGCCATTTTCTGCAGGGAGAAGACAGACCTCTGCTGTCTAGAGTCCAGTTGTGATTCTGGGGGGTCTCCAGGGCCCATCTGGAGGTTGGCCACTCTAGGCCTGGCAGCATTCTAGGGTTGCCAGGTCCCCCCTGATTTGCATGACTCACCTAGCCTCAGCTGCTTGCTACCATTCATCAGCAGCCACCCTATGAAAGCCAGTGAGGTGCAGCAGTTAGAGCTTCAAAGTAGGATCTGCAAGACCCAGGTTCAGATCCCCATCTTGCAGTGGAAGGTGACTGTGTGATTTTGGACCAGTCTCATATTTCAGCCTAACCAACCTCACAGGGTTGTTGTGCAGATAAAAAGGAGGAGGGAATAATGAAAGCTGCTTTGGCCCTCACTGTGGAGAAAGACGGTAATTTTCCTAGGTAGAGGCTGGGGGGTGGAGATGGAAAACAGGAGACAGAGAGGCAGATAAAGGTAGGTTGGCTGTTGGTTGGGAAGGAAATAGGATTGCCAACTCGAGGTTGGGAAATCCCTGGACATTTGAGGGGTGAAGCCTGGAGAGGGTGGGATTTGAGGAGGGGAGGAACTTTGGACTGGTGTAATGCCATAGACTCCACCCTCCAGCCATTTCCTCCATGAGAACCACCATTGCCAACCTCTGGGTGAGGACTGGAGATCACCCAGAATTACAACTGTTGTCCAGGAGACAGAAATCAGTTCCCCTGGATAAAATGGCTGTTTTGGAGGGTTGAGTCTATGGCATCATACCCTGCTGAGGCTGCTTGCCTCCCCAAGCCTCACTGTCCTAAGGCTCCACCCCCAAATCTCCAGGAAATTCCCAACCTGGAGCTGGCAACCCTAAGGTGAATTGATCTCTGTAGCTGGGAGATCCATTGTGATTCCCAGAGTGCTCCCACTGCTGCTGTGGGGGGGAGAGGAAGCAAGTGGGTGGCTGAGAGTACTGCCACCACTGCTACTGCTGCTCTGCGGAGTGGGGGAGGAAGCAGGCAGGAGGCTGGGAGAGTGATGGGGGCAGAAAAAAAGAATGATGGGGTGGGGGCAGAAAGAGAGAGGAAGAGTGATGAAGTGGGGAGGCAGAAAAACAAAGAGAAAGATGACAGGTCAGAAAGAGAGAGGAAGTCACATGCATGGAGCAGAAATAGAGTAAGAAAAGGGGGCAGAGGGGAGAAATAGTGTGAGAGAGGTAGGGGGTGAGCAGAGGAAGCAAAGGTGTGACAAATGAGATAACCATCCCGCAAGTTTCTTGCGGGTCTCCACTTGTAAGACCTATTGCCCTTCCTGGTTGGAGCAGAATACAGCTTGATGTTACTGGGTGCCAAGGTATCCAGTCCTGTATTTTCCTGATTATTGCAATAAACAGAGTTTATCCAACCTGCTAGACTCTGACTGTGTGTTCCTCATTTGACCCCAGGAGCATATGGGGCACAGATTTGGGCATCAGGGGCAATACTGACACATAGATCTTCTACAAAGATGGTGGTGTTTTCCCTGACACTAGCACTAGAAGTGGAGACCTCTGGATCCAACCCCCTAAGTGAACATCTACATCAAGGGGTGGCACTGAGCTTGTCACAATCTCTCAGCCTAACTAAATTTGTAAGGCTATTCTGAGGATAAAATGAGATCACAATATGTATACTGCCCTGAGTACATGTCTGCCAGACTGCACTTTTGAAAGCTTAGAACTTGCTGTGTAAACAGATAAAGGACTGTGAAGGGTTAATTCTTCGTAGACCCAGAGAGCCTTGAATGACAGGCTGTTCCAAGAGATCTACTAGGTTAGCAATGTTCCCTCTAAGCTGTGGAATCCTGTGAGCAAAAATCCTACTTTGTGAGCTATTGGCATTAAAGTTGTGAGCGAGCAATTTGGCTGCTGCATAAATTAGTTTGCTCTAGAGCCATCTGTCCTGAGCAGAGACAAAAATGTGTGAGCTGGAGGCTAAAAAAACTGTGAGCTAGCTCACAGTAACTCAGCTTAGAGGGAACACTGGTTAGCATCAGCTGAGCAGAGAAAGACTTTTGAATTGTACATTGAGAAGAATTCAGTCTGATATCAGCCCTAGCTGAGAACAGTACTGACAGTGTTGGAATTCAGCCTTAGCTGAGAGCAGTTTTACACAGATGGCTTACTGGGGGAAAGTTGGCAGGAAAGTTTGGGAAGTTAGGTGAAGACTTCTAGTGAGAGGAGAATTTTCTTACCCTGTCAAATGGAGAGTTAGCTCTGAAGAGTGTAGAGATCCCTGGTCTGGTGTGGTTAGAAACTGCCTTTAGAGAGCTTAAGAATCAGTTAAAAACTCAAGATGAGTACTGATGTTTTAAGAGAAGGGGCTTGGGTACTGGAAAGAGTGTACCAACCTTCTGGAAACCAAAAGAGTCAGAGAATATTAAAAAAAAGTGTACTGAAGTGTTTGGGGAAAACCCTCTCAACATAAAGTTTAAGAAACTCTTGATTAGCCTGAAACATAAGAACTAACGTCTGTGCATGTACTGGCTTTACCTCAGTGTTATCTATATTGAGTTACCTCAGAAATTTCAAGCACTGATTTTATGTGGCCTTTCCCCTCTATCTTAAATAAAATATCTTGTTAATTCTCAATTTCAAAACATCTCAAGTGCCATTTTCAGTAGTTTAAGTTAAAAGGAAATCCCAACCATTTCCTCAGGTTCCTGGGCTGAGCCAGAAGTAGACTATTACTGAGACAGGGTGGGACAGCCAGAGTTCTTCAGGAAAGAAGGAAACAGACCACTAGGGCTGCTCAGTCAGAAAGGCAAATAGAAATGGAGGGAAAATCTTGCCTTTGAGAGAGGGAAGTGGATGGGGCCATCATAACATGGAAAGAAAGTAGGATTCAGATGTGATAAATTAATCTAATGAACCCATGGTTTGTCATGTTCCATGGAGTGAAAGAGCAGAGAGCACAGTTCTAAGCTAATCATGCAGTTCTGATTTTGCTATACCCATTGATAAAAAAGTTTCCATTTTCTTCTCAGGTCTTGATCAGATTGTCTGGGTCTCTCCAGAGCAGTAGAAAACAAATGGCTAGGTGATCCATTTGACTCCAAAACAGGAAACATATCCACTACTCTTTCCATATCCTCCAAGCGGGACCAAATGCTTGAATATCTTCAGATTCAGTAGGCAGAGAATGTGATCAGATGGGCTATTTGACCCGATTTCATTGCTTCTCCCTTATAGAATAAAAACGATCATTCAGACAGTGACATCTCCCATTCTGCAGTCATTGGCAGCCCATACTCACAGCTGACTTTCCTGACACTGCAAAAAAGCAGACGTTTACGGACTGAACTGGTCTCACTGCACAATTCCTGTCGTCTGAACTTTATCTTGTGAAATCAAACCATTTGGGAAGCTGGAGAGCACATCTGTATTGGCACCATTTAAAAATTCATTTAGCGGTGTGCCCATGAACTGATCCTCACCCATGTGTTTCTCTTTTTATAAAAACCTTTAAAACCTTCCAAAGAAAGACACTTATGTGTTTCTGCTGTTTTCTGCCTACAGCTTTACAGCACATGTGGTTGGGGAAGGGGTTAATTGAAAAGTTGAGAGGGGTTTTAAGAGAGGGAGGGGGGAGGGAGGCAGTCTGAGAATGATGCCATGACTCCACCTTTGCTCCAAGCTTTTAAATAAAAATGTCAGCACACAGAACACAGGATGAGGCTTCTCTATTCTCTCACCCCGGCTTTGAAACTTTTGAAACTTTTAAAATACACTGTCCTCACAGCTCATGCAACCTCCTGCAATTCCAGCAGCCTCTTGCAATCCCATTGGCCACCAGCTGCCAGGAGTTTGAAGCAATACTTCCCATAAGCACTTATGCGCATGCTCAAAGGACAAATAATAAAGAAAAGCTCCCACTCTGACTGCCATCTGATCGGTCTTCCATGAGGTGAGTGCAGGGTGAAGTGGGTTAAGGATGGGATATCTGATCAAATTTCTCTATTACAAAAAATAACTGAGAAATTAGAGGTGGAGCCAGACCATGCTAACCCTGCCATGTGACCACAGCTAGCATCTTCAGATCCAGTAGGCTTTACCTGGCAGCACCATCTGCTGGGAGAAATGGTTCCCCAACTGAATTGTTTCTTCTCCTTTTCCCACAAGTGTGAAACACCTCATTTGCTCACCCCATCCACTTACTTATTGATCGCTGGTCTATTTACAGTGAAAGGTTGAGCAGGCTCCTTCTACACTTAGCAGTTTCTTCCTAATCCCTGCCAGCAATTTGTTCAGTTTGACTGGCCTCTAGACTCTGAACATTTGAATCAGCACATCTGACTGTAAAACCAGTTACAATTCATGTTTTGTCACAGTCCACTGGCACAGAAGTCTAGATATTACATCCTAAGCACCATGTTGCTGGTGCTGCAGGTCATAAGATCAGGCCAGTTGGGTCTACACATTTTTCATGACAAAATGACAGTATAGTTAATGGAGTTTTGATTCAATTCTTAAAAATGGTTTACTGCATTTTGGGATTTTGATGAAACACTATAAACTGGTTTTGAGTCTGGCTGAGGCAGAATTATTTATGGGATTAGATCCCACCAAAAGGAAGGGCTTTGTTTTGACCCATGTGGAGGCAGTGCCAGGGAATATGAGATCTCTGTGAGAATGGGCTGCAACAAGGAGGGGAATGTTGCATGCAAGAATGCCCCATAAAAGGAACCCCTATATTTGCCTACCCCGAATGATCCTCTGACTGGACTGACAGAGGCCAGGATAAAATTATTCCATTTGATAACAAAGCAGAAGCCCCTGAACTAGCAGGAATTTCCTCTCAAATGGAAATAGCCCACTTGCTAGAATGCCCCTGAAGGCAGATTTACTAAAGGTGTGTTTTCTAAAACAGGAGTCCCCAGACTTTTTGAGCCTGCAGATACCCTTGGAATTCTGACATAGTATGTTAAGTGCAGCCACAAAACAGCTGCCACAGGAGATGGAGCCAGCCATACAATGGCAGCCACAGCTTACCTGCCATCATATAGTGAAGTTGGGATGGCAGCTACTGCCAGAACTTTTTCTAAAAAGCTACATAGCCAATCAAATCACAAATGACCAATCAGGAAAGGTGTCAGTCGGTACCATGGCAGTTATTAGGGATGGGCATGAACTGGCTGACAAACTAAAGTTCATGAACTGCAATAATATAATTCTCCACTGAAATCTAGCTACTTCAAATCCTATAACAGGGGCATCTCAGGTTCCTCTAACTTTGTTGTGGGTTCTGGTCCTGAACCTCTGGCTACCATTGAAATAACTGGATTTCCCCACCCCTTCCCAGGCTTTCTTCCATCACTAGATCTACTTGTAGTTAGTTTTGTACCAGAGCCTGCTTCCCCAGTTTTGCAGCTGGCTTGCTTCTTGGACCCTCACCCTTTTTGCTGAATCACTGAATCCTTCCTTTGGACCTTCATTAGTTGGTTTTGGCTTTGATTCCCCACCACTACCACAGACCCTTCTGCCTTTGGTCACAGCCCAACGGACCCTTCTTCAGGATAAGGCAATGTAACTTTTTTCTTTTCACCCTTTATTTCCCCTTAGATTCCCCATTCACCCCAACCAGGCTACAAAAAAGGGTAGCTTGACTAGGATCATGCTACTGTATTGCTATGTTGCTTCATATTTTTGCTCTCCCTCTCATTCCATCTTTCTAGCCTTGTACCTAGTTAGGGTAATAAAGATTATTTCTTTTTGAAGTTATCATTCTCTCTCTCTCTCTCTCTCTCTCTCTCTCTCTCTCTCTCTCTCTCTCTCTCTCTCCTCTCTCTCTCTCTCATTTTTCTTCTCTTACTGGAGTGCTGTACCAATTTGGGATCCAAGTATACTGTAGACTGTTCAACTCCAAAATAATTGTCAGTGAGAGGTTCTGTCCTTACACACATATAGGATGATTTGCATGTTAAGGGCCTGACATGTGGTTGAGAAGGAGGAGGAGGAGGAGGAGGAAATTGGATTTATACCCCACCCTTCACTACCTGAAGGAGCCTCAGAGCGACTTATAATCTCCTTTCCCTTCCCCTCCCCATAACAGACACCCTGTGAGGTAGGTGGGGCTGAGAGAGCTCTGACAGAAACTGCTTGTGAAAGAACAGCTCTGAAAGAACTTGTAACTGACCCAAGGTCCCCACAGAAGGAATCACACCCAGTCTACCCTTTTCTTTCTTGAACAAGCAGAAAAGCTGGTATGCTTGGACTTAGAATTTCATTTTAACCTACATCAAACATCAGATGGGGCTTTTTAGTTGATTTTTCAGCATCTTCTTCAAAAATGTTCAGTTCAAGAGAGTACCAATGAACAAGCTTATTAGGAGAATGTAAGACCTCTGCTGGATCAGACCAGGGCTCCATCTAGACCAGCATTATGTTTCTAACAGCCTGCAAAATGTCTTTGGAAGTCTATTCTTATCTATTTAGTTATTTTATTCTGCCTTTCTCCACAGTGAAGATCCAAAATGGCTTACATCACTCTCCTTTTCTCCATTTTATCCTCACAACAACCCTGTGAGGTAGGTTAGGCTGGCCCAAGATCACCTAGCTAGCAAGCTTCCATAGCACAGTGGGGATTTGGGTTGCAACCCAAAACCTTCTCCAGCACTCTAATTACACCACACTGGCTCTCAGGTCCACAACTAGCCTGCAAAGGTGATGGTATTCTCCTGTCATATCTCCTCTGCATGGATGGCCCAGACTAGCCCAATCTCATCAGCCCTTGGAAGCTAAGCAGTGTAGGCCCTGGTTAGTACTTGGATGGGAGACCACTAGGTCCAGGCTGTTACGTATTAGCTGTAGAAGATGGCCGCCATGGAGGTGGCCTGACCATGCGGCCTGAAAAACCTCAGACCTTCGTTCCAAAGACAATAGCTACTTCGCATCTGAAGGCACACCTATGAGCTTGCCCGGATCCGAAAGGAGACCTACTGAAGTGTTGACTTGTAAATAAGGCCAATCACGGGTGATGGGTGTGTGTGTGTGTGTGGTGTGGGGCACGCATATAAGCCGGTCACTGCCCGGCCAGTTTATCTTTCATTCCTGATGTAATCCAATAAACAAGAGCTGATTCACTATGCTGAGTCTCTGGCCTCAGTACATTTCACAGGCTTTCTAAGTAGACGCAGTCAATGGCAAACCATCTCAGTTAGTCTCTTGACTTGAAAACCCTACAAGGTTGCCATAAATCAGCTGCAACTTGACAGTACTTTTCACCAGCACCATCTAGCATTCAGAATTATTTTGCTTCAATCTATTTCAGAAGAATCTGGTTAGCACATTTAAAAATTACTGATAATACATTCTTCATTAATATGTTTAAAACCTTTTTATAGTAAGTAATGATAGTGAATTCCATAATTAAATTACATGCAATGTGCAGATGTATTTATTTTCTTGCATCTGTTTTGAATTTACTGCCAATTGACATGCTCTATTTTTTATGTTCTGTTACTTTGGACAAAACATTATCTCCCCCCCAAACACTCCACCTTTTTCTACCTTCTATGACCTGCCACTCCTCCCTCCCAAATTAAGAATTCCCAACATTTTTAGCCTTGCTTCATTGCAGAGATGTTCCAGACACCTGATCATTTGAAATGTGGTACTGAAGGAAGGTTTTACAGATACCAAAGACTGCTACAAAGACAAATAAGTGGGTTCTAGATCAGATCAAGCCTGAGCTCTCTCTAGAAGCTAAAAGGCGATTGTACTTCTGCCACAATATGAGAGGTCGAGTCAGTAGAAAAGACAATAATGCTAGGAAAAGTTGAAGGCAGCAGAAAAAGAGGTTCATCATGAGATGGATTGACTCCATAAAGTAAGCCACGACCCTTAGTTTGCAAGACCTGAGCAAAGTTTTAACAACAGGATATGGTGGAAGACATTAATAGGATGTTTTGGAGGACATTTGGAAGACCCTCATACCTGCATAGCCTGTTTGGTGTAGTGGTTAAGAGTGGCAGACTCTAATCTGGAGAACCGGGTTTGATTCTCCACTCCTCCACATGCAGCCAGCTTGGGTCAGTCACAGCTCTCTCAGAGCTGTTCTCTCAAGAGCAGTTCTCTTAGAGCGTTCTCAGCCCCATCTACTTCACAGGGTATCTGTTGTGGGGAGAGGAAGGGAAGGTGATTGTAAGCTGCTCTGAGACTCCAAGGCTTCTTCTTCTTCTCCTCCTCCTCTGCCTCTCCAAGCATGATTATCCCTGTTTTCTCCAATCTTCATCTTGGCATTTATTGAAGTTCCCTGGTCCATGAACTGTCCACCTTGTGTCAGCAAGGGAGAAGACCTTCTCAGTAGTGGAACCAGCTGCCTGAAGAGGTGCATGCCTTGCGGGACCTCCTTTGGTTCCATAGGTCATGCAAAGCTGCTTTTATTTTTATTTTTTTGGTGGGGTGGCCTTTGGGTTATTGTGGTCCACCAGGCAGCTGTTATTCTTTGGCTGTGTCTTCACCATCCATGTATCCTACCCTGCTTGATAGTGGATAGATTTTAATGGGGATAACATTTATTTGTTGTATCTTTTGTATTGTTTTTATTGGGTATATTTTATACTAGGAATAAGGCCCGTTGTGGAAAAAATTACAATGAGCTCTAGAAAGAGGCTCTGGGAGAGTGCCAAGGCCTTGGACACTCAGTGACAATTTGCTGTGGTGACCTCAGAAGGGTATACTGACACAGAGGAACTGTGTCACCATTTTCTCCAGAGGAACTGATCTCTGCTACCTGAAGAGCAGTTGTAACTTTGAGTGATTTCCCACCCTCACCTGAAGATTTGCAACAACTGTTACTCAGGAGGAAATGGCTGGTTTGGAGGGTGGAGTCTATGGCATTGTACCTGTCTGAGGTCCAACCCCTCCTCAAACCCCACCCTGTCCAGGCTCCACCCCTTAAATCCCCAGGAATTTCCCAACCTGGAGTTAGCATTGGCAGCCCCATCTCCTTCCCAGCTAACCATTGACCTACCATTATCTGCCCCGCTGACTGCAGCTGACTTCTGCCATCCCAGATCAGTTGTCATTCTGAGTGATCTCCACCCCTCACTTGGAGATTGGCAACAGTGGCTCCCCAGGAGAGAATGGCTGGTTGGGAGGATGGAGTCAATGGCATTGTACCTGTCTGAGATCCCACCCCTCCTCAAGCCTCACCCTCTCCAGGTTCCATCCCATAAATCTCCAGGAATTTCCCACTTGGAGTTGGCAACTGTATCTCCTTTCCAGCTGATCATCAACCTACCTTTATTCCCCCCTCACTCTTCAGCTTTCCATCTCCCCCAGCCACCCACCTGCAGTCTCTACACTGCTCTGAAACCCTGACTGCCACGTCACATTGGCTGTCATGGGGGGCAACTCAGCAGGGTATAAGGACACAGATTCCACCATGTTCTCCAGGGGAACTGATCTCTGCCATCTGGAGAGCAGTTGTAATTCTGAGTGATCTCTAGCTCTCACCTGGAGACTGGCAACAATGGTTTCCCAGGAGGAAAAATAGTTTTTCTCTGCAATGGGGACCAAAGCAGCTTACATCATTCTCCTGTCTGCCTTTGGATTTGCACAACAACCCTGTGAAGTACGTTAGGCTGAAAATCTGTGACTGGTCCAAAATCACCCACTCAGCTTCTACAGCAAGAACCTGGATCTAACAGACCCTGCTCCGAAACACTGATTGTGATGTCTAGGGTAGCCAGCCTCCAGGGGGAGCCTGAAGATCACCAGGTATCACAACTGAACTCCAGACAACAGATCTCCTCTCCACACCAAGAAAATAACTGCTTTGGAAGGTGGGCTTTATGGCATTCTGTTCAACTGAGGCCTCTCCCCTCTCCAAATCCTGGCTTCCATAGACTCTACCAGAAAATATCCAGGAAACTCCCTACCTGGAGCTGGCAATCCTAGTAAGGACTGGCCCCAATGAGTTCCTCAAAAAGGCCTGCAAAGGGTTTCCTTCCTTTATCTGAACTAAGCTTGGGTGCCTACTGTAGCAAAACGGGCTCCAGTTTACAACAGAGCTGTTCGTCTCCCACCCTCATCCAATGGGTGTATCTCACTCCTTGTCACTGCTTTTTTAGAGGGACAGTGAGACCCCTCTGGCCGAATCTCCTTATATTTGGAGATGGAATCCCCAATCTTTGGGGGATCCCTGGAAAGTTGGCATCCCAAGGGTCTGGCCTTTCCTTGCTTCCCTAGGCTACCCCCTCCCTTTGGTAATGTGCAGAGCAGGGGAGACTATGTGGTCAGAGCACAACACAGATTATTAGCCCAAATAAAGGAATTTATTTAACTATTTACACAATTATGGACCACACACACACTAAATAAATAAGGCACAACTGTAGGAGTAAGCACACACCATTAACTAACATAGCATAAATCAACAGGGGTTAAACACAATCTTCTTTCCCTATACACAACACTCTCGCTTTGGAGGTCGTAGGCTCAGGATAGGATCTCTCCTTGGACTGGCTCTGCTTCAGCCTCTCTCTCTCTTACGCAAGAGAGCAGGAAAACTTCCATTCATTCCCCAGTTCAGCTGACTGTGGAGTGAATGAATTTCTGCTGCCTCCCAGGGTTCCCCCACGTCTCTGGCTTGTGGCCTAGCTGGAGTCTATATTGATGCTGGCCCACCCCTTGGGACAGTCCCTCTTTTCCCGCATTTTTTGGCCTTGCTGCAGCTGGGAACTGTAGGCTGGCAGATGAGGAAGCCCCATTCAACCCAGTGAGTGATACCCCTTCAGGCCCCTCTCTCGAACTATAGCTCAATTAAGCCTTCTGGGGGAACATTTTAAACACAGAGATGGCAGCCATCTTACAGACACAGGTAAGTGCCATTTCATAATACCTACCAACAGCTACTGATGGAAAAAGTTAGTCTCACACAGGAGGCAACCATCTTTGTCAAGAGAGAAAGCCATCTACCAGAAATTCTGACAGGGCACAGAGGCTGAATGAGTGGGCAGGGAAGAGGAGAAAACCCAGCACCTGGTCAATGGCAAGCGAGTACTCTTGAGTGGCGGCTGGGCGGGACTCAGGCAACGCAGCCAGTTGCTAGGGACATGTTCTGAATGACAGATCATTGAGCCAACTGATTTTGGCAGCATGTGGAATGTTCAGGAGAGTCCATGACCAAAACAGCAGTCCTGATCCCATTCAGGGGAGAGGGAGTAGGATATCAATTTGATAAATCAATCAGTCAATAAATAATTGTACTGCCATTAAGCCAGAAGTGACTTGATGGCCTTAACACAGAGAGAGAAGCATGTCTTGTTCAGGCCTCATCGGAGGGCATGTAAATGCATATCCCTTTGTACTCCCAGTGAGTCTAATCTTCCATTTTGTTGCTCATTTACCAACTTTGGAAAAATCTTTTTGGAGCTCTTACAAGTCTTCTTGGCACTTCTCCATCCTATGTACTTTGGTGTCATCCAAATCTGGGCTTGGAGAGCCAGTTTGGTATAGTGTTTAAGTGTGCGGACTCTTATCTGGGAGAACTGGGTTTGATTCCCCACTCCTCCACTTGCACCTGCTGATGTGACCTTGGGTCAGTCACAAGCTCTGGCGCAGCTGTTCTCTCAAGGACAGTTTCTGTCAGAGTTCTCTCAGCCCCACCTACCTCACAGGGTGTCTGTTGTGGGGAGAGGAAGGGAAAGGAGTTTGTAAGCCGCTCTGAGACGCCTTTGAGCAGTGAAGGGCGGGGTATAAATCCAAACTCCTCTTCTTCTTCTTCTTCTTCTTCTTCTTCTTCTTCTTCTTCTTCTTCTTCTTCTTCTTCTTCTTCTTCTTCTTCTTCTTCCCCCTTCTCCAAACCATGAACAAATTAAATAGCACCATTCTCAATAACAAGGTGTTGTGGGTGACAGAATGCCATGCATTCAGTGAGAGAATGTCCATGCTTCCCCAGCCAGATAAGGACATACATGTGATGCTGCCTTATACCACATCAGGTCACTGGTCTGTCTTTAATATTGTCACTGTAACAGCAATAGCTTTCTAGGGTCTGTGGCAGAAACAGTTCTCTTACAGTACTTGCTACTAACAGTGTATTTCTAAGCAGAGTTATACCCTTCTAATAGAATTTACTGCAGGGGATTTAGGAGGGTATAAGTGTATTTAGGGTTTCACCGTAAATTCTTGAAGCTTTCTGTTTTGATAAACACTTGTGTCTTTAAGTATAGCAACTTAAACAGGCAAATATCAGGCCATTTTACTATGCTCATTGCTCAGCCCATTTCTGCTCAGATTATGACACCGAAAAACAAACAAAAAAGCACCAGTGCCAGAGTCTCTTAGTAAAACATTAATCTTGGATCACAGGTTTATTGTATGGATTTTGCAACACAGCCCATATTACAAACATTGTCTGGGAAACATTTACAAGAATAAATAAGATGGACTTGCAGTTATTAAAAAAAGATTACACTTCACTGTAATGTACAGTCAAAAAATATATCTGATATTCATTGACTTGACATTATTTACCTTCCCTTCTTGTAAACTAGGAAAAGAAAAACTCTGAATGCACAGTGCTGACTTTTCAGTATTTAGGTTTTTTTCTGGTTTTTTTTAAATACGTGCTTTATCTATCAAACATCCAAACTGTACAAGTGAGCTTAATTAGTAACCTTAGGCATCCAGGGGATACTGCAAAAGAAAAGAAATTTAGCTCTCATGCAACAACCCCTCCAAGCTAGCAAAATCGTTGGATCAAAGGAGCTAAAACAGGAGTCTATCAGCTAGCTTGGGATGTCAACACAATTCCCCCCTCCCCCAGGTTTGCAGGCAGAAAGTAATAAAAACGTTGGCAAAATACCTTCTTGGAAGCCAGTAGATCTTGTTTTCAACAGATAATAGTGGGATGGGGGAAGAGGAAATCAACAGGGGTATATTTGTGTGATGCTTATACTTCTGTCCTCATTTGCCTTTGCAGTCTGCTTGGGATGCCTTTGTAATTGCTATTTTTTTTTAAAAAAAATGTAGTAATGAGACCTGATTCACAAGACTATTTTTTTACTTGGGCAGAGTCACTAAAATGTGACTTTCTCCTGCTAAGCCATTTACCGAAGTAGTCTTGTGAATGCATGATCTTGAAGTAACTGCCTAGAAAATTTGGGGGGGGGGGAATCCAGGATATGGCAAGTTGTGAAGTTACTTTAGAGAGGGCAAAATTTACAGAATGGCTTTCCAGCCCCAACCCTTGTAGCAACAATACTAAAATTAAAAAAAGGACTATGTGAACTGGGCCTACTTGTGATTTTGTTTTTAATGATATTTTGAGATAAGGGGGAATTAGTTCTCATCTGTGTATGCCATTAAATCATTTTTTTGCCAGTCATAGCCATTTGCTTTTGTGGTAACTAACAAAAGCATGCAAATACAGCAAAACATGTGATGAACTAGCTCTCCATTTTGAAACTAGAAGCTGAGATCGTTTCTTGAAGTTCTGCACAGACAAAATGCACCAAATGAGCCTTTTTTGACACCAAACCTCAGAATTTCAGCCCTCTGTACAACAATAACAAACACAAGGACATCTATGGCTTTCTTTCATTTTCTCCTTAATACAGCATAACATGAGAAGTTAAAGGTTAAACTGTTGAAATGGTCAGTGAATGAAGCTTCAACCTGGTTTCACCCCTCCCCCAGTGTTGACACTTTCCATTTTTTTCTTTTCTCTTTTTCAAGAATTTATTCTGCAACAAAGCCTACAAGCACCAGCCTTTTATCATTCATTTCTTCATTACCAAGCTAGAGTTGTTCCGGTGGCCAAGACAGGGGCAGGAATTTATGAGACAGACACCTTTGTTGAAAAAGTACAAGAAAAATGATCTTTTTTGAAAAGGGCAATCTGGTTGCCAGCGGTGTACAGAGATTTTAGAGATTTACTGTTATCATGTTTATGTTAGGCCAACCGCTCTCTGCATCTGCTGCCTTGTTCTCACAGAATAAACTGCTTTTTAAAATAATCTCTAGCTGTTATGTATGTGAAGAACCCCCTCAAGAAAGCGAACCAAGTAAAAGATGTAGAGATATTTGTGTTGAGTCTACATGAAATCTAAAACAACGCTTCTTGGGCTGTGTGTGAAAGATTTCATTTTCTCATTGAGACACCCCCCCACACACACACATTGTGATAGAAATGTAGATGGTAACATTTGCAGTTCCATTCTTGACATGAGAAAGGTGACTAACAGCTTTACTTAATTAGTTTCAATGCCATATCATTTTGACTTAGAAAGTGTGTGGCATTTGAGAGAATTCTTCTCTTTAAAAATTCACTCAGGAAGGAGGATGAACTAAAGTCTTAATGGATTTTTAGTCTTCATCAAGGCTTACCTATTAGTATCCACACAGAGTATGTCAGTGTGTTTTGAACAGACCCCCCACCAGCTTGTTTGATCTTTCATTTCATTCAGTCACATTTATTGGGGGGGGGGAGGCTGGAAAATGTCAAGCATTTCTTCAAGTTTAAAATAATTTTTAACAACTGTGAATTAATTCTTCCTTCAAAAGCACTGCTGAATGGGTGTTGCTGCTTTGAATGGATGAAAGGATTCTACTGAACCATGGCTGTATAGGAAATGCAGAAGTCAGAAAATAAGCTGCAAATTAAATTCCTTTCATGTATTTGAGAGGTATTTAGCCATAAAGGAGGCTGCATAGTTGCCTTATTCACAAGGCATGGTGACTCCATTTATATTTTTAACATCTTGCTTCAGTTTTAGGGTCGCCAGGTCTCCTACTATAGCTGATCATCCTGACAATCTGTTTTTTTGCCCACTGGTGCCTGCTTCTGGTTTTTATGTTTTTACCAAAAATGACATCAGCATGCCAGCACGACACTGGCACTCTGCTCTCCACACCCAGGCCCAATCTAGCATTTGCTCCGATGTCTTATCAAACCCACACTGGAACAGAAATTCCCATCTACATTGCATGCCACTTTCACTTTGATTGTCACATTTTATAGCAGTGTCCAGATTGCATGCCGCTTTCACTTCGTTTGATCTCTGCTTTTATGGTGGCTGTCTGCATAGATTTATGGCTGTTTTATGGCCATTAGGGGGTGACTCTGCAGTCAGTACAATGTTGGCCTGGGGTAGCTGAATGTGGATTTGAACTGCATCTTTTTCTGTTCCAGTGTGGGTTTGGTAAAACAACTGAGCAAATGCTAAATGCAGATTGGCCCCCAGTTGCTCCCAGGAGCTGCCAGCAGGAACCTGGTAATACTAAAAAGTTTAGATATTGACATTACTCCTAAAACATTCAATCTATAGAAAGTAAAAGCTTCAGTCTCTTCACAGGTCAATGAAATCTCACCCTTCAAGTCCAGGGGAACCTATAAAACCAATAAAGTTTTATTCGAGGTATAAGCTTTCATGTGCACACACATGTTTTCATATACATTGAGATGGAAGTTACCAGTAGCAGTCCATACATATAGGTAGTGAGAAGCAAATTAGCATACAACATAATGAAGATGTTTAACAGATGCAAGGACCAAACAGGAATAACAAGCTTAATTTATATGGTCATAATTTGTTTCGATTTAATTCCAGGGTGAAACATAGTGAAGCAAGCAAATATATCAGAACTGGAGACCCTTCTTAATTGTGGAATGCTGGAGGTAATTAACTGAGACCCTGTTGTTACGCTCCATCCATCTCCTCTCAAGCATGGAGGTAACCAACAGCATCCTATATGTATGGATTGGTAGCTTCCATTTCAATGTATCTGAAGACGTGTGCATGCACACAAAAGCTTATACCTTGAATAAAATTTTGTTGGTCTTAAATGTGCGACTGGACTTGAATTTTGTTCTGTTGCCTCAGACCAACACAGCTATTCACCTGAATAAATCTCACCCTGCCTTTCAAAAACATGCACACACCTGGGATAGTGCTGCAGTAGTATGATTTTTCTCAAAGGACCAGTTGTAGTTATAGGAAGCGATGGTACTGGGGAATGCTCAGTACAAACTAAGCCTGAAGTTGGGTGGAGTTTAGGCTATTACAGTGATATCAAGAGCAGAAATACTTAAATTTTCAATTACAAGACCCCCCTCCCATTAAGGGTTGAATATAGCCATCTTTTTTTGCTCAGTCAGGCCCAATTCTCCTCCTTACTAATGGTCCCATTTCCACATGGCTCTTGTTCATATACATCCCATGAGACATCCCAGAGACCTTTCAGGTGGTCAGAGGAGACTTCTTCCTTTTTATCAGTGGAAAATCTGCTGGTTGCTAGTTGGTGTGGTCACTATATTTTATGCTGTGGTATGGATTCCAATCTGTCTCTCTAAAATAAGCACACACCTGGAATAATTTTGCACTAACACTATGGCTGAATTTAGTCATTCAATTTCCCCCCACCAACTTGATTATTTTGTCACTCAATGGCAAAAATTCAGTGAAATGTGAACATATCCCATATAATGTACTATAACGCTACCACAGTTTCAAGTACACTTCATTTTTTCTAGCTTGTCCAAAACTATTGTACTTGAACTTCAACTACCAAGGTGGTCTTGATCAAGTCATTAGCTTTTAGCCTCAACTGCTTTATTGGGAGGGGGGGCACAGTGACCTATCCTGTACCGTTAGTTAATGAGATAAGGGTTGTAAATAAAGTAGCTTTAGTTTAAAGTATTATACACATTAGTTAGAGGCTGGGCTGCTTGCCACTAAAACTTGTGGAAGGCCTGAGTTTTATCTAGAGCTGACTCTTTGATCGTAAGCTTGCAGCTTTAAAAAAGTGGAAAACTACCATGTTAAAATTTGGACTAAGCTCTTCTGGTACAAAGTTTACAAAAGAACCAAATAAGTTGATTGTAAAAAATCAGCCTCACCTATGGGATTACTATATCATTCAAGTTAACATTAATCAGAGATGTCCTAATTTTAAAAAAATACTATACAAAGCATTATTTTAATGTTCTACTACACAGTCAATGGTCAGTGTTAAGATAACATTCATGTGTTGTCTCACCTCATAAGGTTGTCTATTTCACTTTAGAAATTCAGGACACATATTTGTGTTTATCCATATAGACCTCCAGAACAATTGCCACAAAGAGCTTTCCTTGGAAGTGCAGGTTTCATGTCAAGGATCTGTATCTATCTTTCAAATAAAATATATTTTGCTATGTGAATACTTCCGTTGAACAAATAAACATCTGGCTTTTGTAGATGTGTATGCCCTAAGTAGCCATTCAGATAATATTTATGGCTGGATCGGATGCAGTACTTGCAAGGTAGATATGTAGACAGACAGTGCTATATAGCATTTTTCAATGTTGCTTTTTCTTTTTGTATTAACCTCAGTTTTATTAACCAAGTATCCATATTAAGTTTTGCAGTGACTTTGAGGAAATGCAACTTGGTATCCACTATTTATGGAGAGCAAACAGTTCAGCCAGCATGAACAAGTTAAGCTTATAGTAGAAGGATACACCCACCTAAGAAGAGACCTGATCCCCTACTCCTGGAGGACAGCTTCTCACTTACTAGGAAGGTGCCCTCAAAGATCATGGGGGGGGGGGCAACTGAGCCTTGCTGTCAGCCTCTCCAACAGGACAGAAAGAGCAAAACATGGATTCCTTAAAGTCCTAGGCTGATTAACAACTGTCAAGGAGAGAGATGGCCCACAATACTGTCTTCAAAGGGGAACAAGAGCAAGCTTTCCAGCCCAGTGTTTTGCAATGGTGTGTGGGAATCTAAAATTCAGATACACAGTTTTTCAAAGATGGGAATTTACATGTAAAATAAAAGTTGGGTGTCAGTTGATATGACATGTGGTTCCAAGAGATTATGACTGCAAACATAAAAAGTGTGAACTTATACGAAACATACAAGATTCTTAAGCAAAATCTCTAAAAATGTATGCTCAGTTTTGTGTCTTAGAGACAATCTTAAAACTCATTTTAATGATAAATGAGGTGGGCTAATGAAACCCACCACATTCAGGAAGAGGTATTATTCTCTAGTGAGGGTATTAATAACAGTTCATGCCACAGACACAGGGCTCTGCCCCCTTCCCATCCTGTCCAACAAAGTCCTTGTGTAGGGGAGCATGGCTTGAACACTCTGAAAGTCACCCAGGCTTGTTGTCACCACTATGAGTGGCTCACCCAAAACTATATGTGATTTCAGCACAGGTGGAGAGAATTCCTGAACTCTGGTGGAAAGAGCCTGGAGCAGCCCCTGTCTAGCACCAACAGATGGTTAGGAGAATGCCATGAGCCCCCAAGAACCAGCTATCCAAGGATCCAGAGAATGACTCTACAGCAGATACAGGACAGCCTGAAGATCAAAAGAGCCTCAAGGATAAGATGTTATTCCTGTGGGTAAAAGGAACTGAACCATCCTGGGGACATTTCTAGCTAGGGCTTTTTTCCTGTGGGAATGTGCCAGAACTCCGTTCCAGAACCTCTTCGACAAAATTCTTTAAAAAATGTTTAAAAGTTCATGAGTTTTCAGTATACAAATTGAAAACTTCTTGAATTTCCTTCTTGAAAGTTCTGGCACCTCTCTCTTTTTTTTAAAGCTTTGTTTCTATCACTCAATGGGAGGAGGATTAGCACCCAGATGGTTGCATGCCAAATGCTGGGGCTGTGCCCTCTGAGGTCACAGGAAGCAATACTGTCAGAGGCATATTCTGGATCTTCAGCATTACCCGAAAGCCATCCCGGATTGTTTCCAAACAAGCTAAAAATATATCAGAGGAAGTCTTTACCTCTTCAATGAAATCAGGAATCCTGGCTCACCTTCAGTGGTTCTTTCCTACAGGGATGACTGGCTGTTAGCTAAACACTTTTGGACCCCAGAATATGTGATCTTGGTTATTTATAATAAGTAAATGAGCAAGTCGGGATTGTGTTGTGTGTATGTAGGGGGGGAAATGTTCAGCGTGATACTATGTACCTTTACTTAGAAGTTCCATGATTTCAGTGGGATGTACTCTTCACTAAGTTGTTATCTACACAATTAGTAATGTATCAAAAGACTGAAAAGGCTGACCAGAAATCACCTTCTTTGAATGCATGGTGTGTGGGGGGAGGGCAGGAACAACATTATATAAGCAGTCCTAATTGCTGACCTTTACATAGTCATTTGAAGGTCACGACAGAATTCACATATATACAACTCTAAGTGATTTGCAGTGAAATCTTGTACAGACTTATACCAGTTTAAGCCCCACTGAGGTCTTCTGACCTTCAGATAAACATAAGCAGCCCTCCTCCATGCCAGAAAATTGCCTAGTACAGCAAAAGAAATGTGTATGCCTCCTGGCAAGTTGTCCATTTCAGCTCTTTGAAGATCTGTTGTCAGCCCCCAAATTTAGAGACACAATCTTTTGATGGTGTTATGTTACTTTTTTATTGATGCTGAGTACTGCATTGTTTTAATGTTGTTGAATTAAGCTGTTTTATAGCTCCTGTTTAATATGAGATGTTAATTGTGTTTTTAAAAAACTTTTAAAAAGATTTAACAATGCGTATAAAATGCCTTGAGCTGTGGAAGATGTGGGATAAAAATATTTTAAATCGATGATAAACAAACCTGCTTGGAGCAATCTGGATCAGGATCTATGGCAAAAATGTTTGCTAAGAATAATATTCTTTACACCTCAAAAGTTTGCTTCATACTCTTATATATCTTCAGAAATAACCACATTCAAATCCAAACCTTTCTTTTTTCATGCAACTCCCAGGCATGATGGGATGGATCCTACCCCTATCCTGCCACTCCATTGAGCAAAATTTGTTAGTTTACGTACTTAGCTTGAAGTCTTCCTCCAATCTAAGGATACCTCCTCCAATTTAAATGGCTGTTCTGTTGGAGGAAGAGCCACAAGTTGGAGGAAGACACCTCAGGCTATATGAGGATAGTTGGATCCACCTCACTGTAATTGTTGCCCTGCAAGGCTTTTGAGCCTCTTTTTGGACTGTAATAAAATAATAAATTGTGCCAGTGCGTGTATGGGGAACTGAACTACATGGTAACCTACCCAGATGCCAGCAGAGACTGCACCCAGGCAAGAGACGCTTCTCATGACCTTTCCAGCAGCTCCAGTGCCCAGCAGAGGTTACCAGCCTGTTCCTCATGAAGGGAGAATGGAATAGAACCAGTATACACCAAAGCACAGTACCAGGCCTTGATAAAATACAAGAACTAGGAACTCCAAAAACGCCATTGAGAGTTCCTTCTACAGCAGGCAGCCTCTTTCCCTCCCCCACCTTCACCTGCAAGACCTCACATAGCCCTGGCAGAGTCTATTCATCATTGCCTAGTAACTGATTGAGGGCCATCAACAGCCGGGCTAATGCCATCAAGAAGACAATAGAATCGGCCGGGTGACTCATCCTGGCTGCTACCTGGTGTCAGACACAAGCAAGTTTCTAGCTCTCAGTATTGACCATCCCTCAGGCACACCTCCACACACCTCCCCTACATCTTCCAACCAATAGGGTGTTTTCAGGGACGGACTTACCAGGAGGCGGGAATCAGGGCTGGGACCAGCCCCCACCCTCCTGCTTATAAAGAGACGCCAGACCACTGGCCCTCTCTCTGCTCTTCGACCCCTATCGAACCTTTGACCCTCTTATGTCCAGCTTGCTATCCCCAACCCCTGCCTCCATCTTTAAACTCTGGTCTGCAGGCCGAGTTTCCACGTGTCATCTGCTGGTCAGACCGCGTGGTCCCTGATTTTCTTAGTTTCTTTCCCCTCCATTTTTCCTGAGGAACGCTCTACACGACGAGACTGGTAAATATGACCCACCAACGATTTACCTGCTAATGCAAATGTGCTTGCCTCTCTCTGTATTTCTTAGGCCTTGAATAATTGTGTGTGAGCTTGTGAAATTGTTTGTGTGTGTGCAAAACCTCAGTAAAAGACTTTATTTTCAACTATAAAAAGTCTCCTGGTCTGTTACCAACTCCTCCCGGCGGGGCTGACCTCTGTATACACAGGTGTTCGCTCTCGCAGCCGATTGCTTATTAATAATCAATACAATTCCCCTCATTATTATTCATAGTAACGCGCAATCAGGCTAACATAATTTCATTTCTGCCACTTCTCTTATGCCTTTTGCCCACATCCCAGTGCCTTTCCACTGACACTTCTCTTGCATACTTCCTATGGAACCTCTGCACCCAAGTTAAGGGGCTGATGCAATGGTTCAGTATATCTAAGCCTTACAATACTCAGCCAAGACAACTCCCCCATTAGCATGTATGACAGAACACAGGATCACAAGGTCAACATGACTAAATCAGTCAACATAGGGAAAGGACATACAGAACTAAAACAGCACAGTGTCTGTTGTCAGGTACTATTTGGTTCTGGTTTTGTGCCAAACTGGGAGCACAGAAAGTTCCCAGGAGAACATGTCCTTCGCTTTCCTTTGAGGTTGCCTTTCTTCCTCTTCTTTTAATCATCATTGATTCAGACATCTTACACCAGTAGGGATGCAAAATTAATCACGCTCCAGCTTAGGAACAAGTCTATATCAAAACAACCATTAGTTGGCTTCATCCAGATTATTAGATACATCAAGCAGACAGAACAAATTTTGAGTCCAGTGGCACCTTTAAAACCAACAAAGTTTAATTACTAGCATAAACCTTTCTGTGCTCACACACTTCATCAGGCACACTTTGTTGGTCTTAAAGGTGCCACTGGATTCAAACTTTGTCCTGTTGCTTCAGACCAGCACAGCTGCCCACCTGAATCTTTCATCAAGTGGATAGTAAATGATGAGTGCTGATTCAGTCACCGTGCTCTACAAAAGACAATAAAAAGCCCTAACAGTTCTGGCTAAGGACAGAACACATATGCAAATCCATCCCTCCATTGCCCCCCAAACATCAGTTAAACTCTGAGCATACTGGAAAACCCCATAAAGCATGCCTGTCTTCTCTGCACTGGAATATAACATTTCTCCAAGTACAGAACTTATCTGGGCTGTTGAGTGTTTGGAAATTTCCATTTCATTTCCACTTCTAAGAGCATGTTCAATTTAAACACTTTTAATTAGGGTTCCCAACCTTCAGGTAGGGGCTGGAAATCTCACAGAATTACAACTGATTTCTAGATTATTGAGATCAGTTTCCCTGGGGGAAAAAGCTGCTTTGGAGGGTGGACTCTAGGACATTATACCGCTGAGGTCCCTTCCCTTCTTAGGTTCCACCACAAATGTCCACAGATTTCTCAGCCTGAATTTGGCAACCCTAGAATTTAATCACTTTGCTGAGCATGGGAGGTTAGTCTTTCAGGCCACATAACCTGCTATGATGGCTCATAGTCACCACTCATGTGCTTAAATAGAACATCTGTCTGTATGATCAGAAGTACCAAAATAATACACTCACACTGCAATCCCAAATGGAGTTACACTCTTCTAAGCCCGCCGATTTCAGTGGACTTAGAAGGGACACTGTTTAGGATGGCACTGTCAGTATCCTACCCAAAACACTAATCCATGATTTTATGTGCCATGGTAAGCAACCATTTCTGCAGATAACTGTCTGACGTTAAAGTTTTCTTGGAAAATACTTTCATTTATAGAAAACCTCTATTTTAAAAACATACCATTAATACACAGAGAAAGCATTTTCTTCAAAAGTGTTTAAATTGAGAAAACAACAATTAGGTTCACATGGAAACAGAGGATTCATAAAGTATACTATTGTCAGTCTTGATTTGAAACTAAAAAAAACACAAAAACTAACCTTGTTGCTACCAAGAGACATGTTCTTCCTTACCTATGAGGTTTCTAACACATTGATATCACTACCTTCTGTTTCATTTTCTATGGGAAATTCTTACCTTATTTTCCAAACATTACCCAGCTATCACAGGGTCTCTTTGAAGATTGACTCAGGTGGGTGGCCATGTTGGTATGAAGCAGCAGAACAAAGGTTGAGTCTTCAGATATCTGAAGAAGTGTGCTTGCACATAAAAGCTTATATCTTGAGTAAAATTTTGTTGGTCTTAAAGGTGCCACTAGACACAAACGTTTTTTCTGAGTCTCTCTCGGTTTCTGTTTTTCTGTCTCATACATGCATTCACAAAGCCATTTCCATGAGCCCTTTGCATATAAGAATGGCTTCTAGAGAAATTCTGTTGGGTCACTACATGAGAGAATGTGTCACCCAAACTGGTCATCCTTAACATTTGGCTGGATTCTTGAGACTGCCTAATAGAAAGTTACATAGGAGCTACTCTGGAAAGTATATTAATAGGTAGGTACCATGGAAGCCCTTTCACAAATCAACTCCCTGGATGCAAAACATTACAGCAGAATTTGTTTCCACACAAGAGCATTTATAATTATATAACATATTGCAATTACAGTAATATCTGGTGGTAGCGATGCCTTACTTTTCACATCTTTATATAAGGCAGGGGGAAATAGTATTATGTCACTGCTCTCTTATGGGGGGCATACTTGAGACATCCAGTTTTCATCATGGACATACCTAGTTACTGTAACCCCAACTTAGGACCTATGGAACACAACTGAATGCATGAAAAGTGCCCTGGAAAAGACAAACACTGAACTGCAAACAGGAACCCTAATATGGAGATTGTAAATACCTACACACTGGTTCAATAATCTCTGCATCACAGCGGGAAATGGATAAATATTATGCCAAACACATCTCTTTCCAAATAAGCGGCAGGTAGATGTACTCTAATAATCAAGAAAGCTAAACTATAACTAGAGTATTCTGTATCTCTCAAGCAAATATCAAATCTGTTTGATGTTCAGCAGCCTTTGTTATGGCATTTCCATGAAGATTTGATTCCAGATTTGTGTTCTGTGACTTGTGCAGCTTCTTCTGAGTTATTTGCTTGCATGATGAAATCACAAAGTGTTTCACTAGAATTTAATTATTGTATCATCCCAGTGAACTTATAAAACAGTCCTTTGGAGCAAGAGGGTTTACTAATTAAAGGTGCCTTCTAAATTAAGATGTCTTGCAGCTATCACTGTTTTACCCTTAAAAAAAGAAATTAACACTATATTTTAAATGCCAAAATCAATGAGTCTAAGTAATGAGAGGGCAGAATCACATCAGTGAGGTCTTGCATGAGACACTTTTGTTAAAGAAAGAGCTTGTCCCTGTGATGTGCTGTTGCAGTGCAGCAGAATCTGTGTCAGGCATCCCAGAGTTCATATGAAGGCATGAAGTTGCCTTACGCCAAATCAGACCACTGATCAATTTAGCTTAGTATCATTTCCTTGGACTGGCAGCAGTCTCCAAGGTCTCAGGCACAGAAATGTCTTCTCTACTTCTGAGCTACAGCCTCTCGCCTAACATAGAGCTACTTATATAGTGAATGAGGATCACAACAGAAACCTACCTCGCCTCCCTGTATACATTGTTGGTTGTTTCTATCAGTGAAAAGATTTGTGGAAAACAGAACACATTTGAGAAGAACTGGAAGAATCATAGAGGAGCAGACATATAGGCAACATCTTTGTAGCTGTAGTTTATATGATGTGGTAAATATCCATGATTTTTGGCTTCTAGTACAAAAACCATATATTTGCTATTGTGGATAAATGACCTGAAGAGGAACCAGGTTTGAAATAATTATCCCATATGAAAGCTGTTGCACAAATAAACTGATTGCAATTAATGCATATGCAATGGACAACCATGGCTTACATTTGCCTTCCTTTTTAGGGACAAAGCTGTGCTTTTGACTGCGAATCATGATGACACACAGGAAAGCCAATTACATTTGGAAATAATGATCAAAATTTTAGTTGAAAAAGCTTCAGAACCACTGTTGCAGGTAAGTGTGCCAACTATTCAGTGCTAGTACATCCCAAATGTATGGTGCACATCCTAGTAATGATCAAAACCCGGCATGTGATAAGTGGATGTGGGTGGAAGGTTCTTGGAAACTGCTATAGCTAAAAAAAAAAAAAAAAATCCAGCCGGTCATTTGTCACATGCCTGATTTGGGTCACTGAATCTTCCCCTCAGGGAGGATAATGTTGCTACAAGAACCTCATGCAAAGTGAGGTTCACTTAAACAAGATGTATGCAGGTTTTTGTTTTTGCTTGATACAACATTCTAAAGAAACCAGTTGGCTAAACAAACAATGATGGCTAAACACATAAATACCAAACATTGTAACAGCTACTTCATTTCAACAGGATTTTACAGTTTACAATGAAACGGAATTCAGCCACTTCATATTAACCAGTTTACAAGTGGTTCTGCAGCTCCATAATATAATTGCTGACCTGAGACAACAAAGCAGAATTGTCTGATGTTCATTTCCAAGAATAGCTTCTTGGGACTTCACAGAAACCTCTGTAGCATATAACTCTGATCTTTCCCCACTACCCTCTTTGGGCATGTTTCCTACTTTTGAAAGGCAAATTGGTTCTCATGTTGGAGGTGCAGAAAATGGCACTGTTGGCACACTTCTGTCTTTTTGTATAAATGGCAAAGCTTTTATGTGAAGAGACACAACTTTTATCACAACCATTTTACCAAGTTCCATTTAGGAATGTCATTGCTGGAGAGCTGTCTGAGAACACTGTATTTAATTTTAGGTGATCTGCCATATGTTGAACCATGACAACCCTGTGCTGCTTAAGCTGAATACCACGGCTTCATCACACCACTTACTTGGGGAATCTTGATTAGAAAGCCTAACCTGTGCAAATAGATTTGACCATACCAGAAACTCACATTGAGTTTTCATACAAATGTGGTTAATATGAAGGTGGAAAATTGCTATTATCTATTTTTATAGAATCAGTGCCTTTCATGGCATCAGCCAACCCAGTCTATGATGACCCTGCCAACTCGATGATCCCACACTGCATGACACAACAGGCTCTTACGGAAAGGCTTATAGATGGTGGAGAGGAAGCCCCAATATATTCTAATACAGGCAAACATTTTAAGATCATCCTTCCATTTCAACCTCTTTTTAAAGAGACACTGCACACAAACAAATATTTAAAGGTAAAATGGAAATTAGCTTCATTACAAACCAAAGAACAAGAATAGCTCGAAGCATGACATTTTAGGGTGTCCTCAATTCAGGAAGTGTGACTTTACAGAATTGCATTACCAGAGCTGTGGCTAATATGAACCATTAAGATGTGACCAACCCATGCACAATATCAGAAATCCAGCAGCACTGCTTAGCAACTGAGGCAGAAAATTCACAGCAGCTTCTTGGTTCCATGGCTGGCTTCTAAATCAAGGGATGATGGCAGCAGATAGAAAATTACAGCTTTATGGCCATGGCCTTTTCATTTGGAAAAACAGATCACAAAGGCTTAGGGTGCTGAAAGCTTCTACGTGTCTACTGAAGCTTTCCTCCATTGCCAAATGGCTGATATATGAAATTAAAAACATAAAGTGAGGATTTGTGGAAAATAGAAAGAGGAGCTAAACGACGGTGGATTATCCCAGTATTCTTTTTTTTTTCATCTGTATTCAAGGGGAAACAAAAATGCACATCCAAAATGGCAGAGAGAAGCGGTCAGAAGGGATTAGAAAGCAGAGTCTTCCAGCCTGCCTCCTGTTTTGCCAATTTGTATCATAGGCTGTTTAAAAATTGAGAGAGGCTCCTGTAGAAAGCAGATGGCAGCAGATCTCTCCTCCTTCTAGCCAGCACTGAAAACTGACCCAGTCTCTCACTCAAGGATGAAGAGCTTTACTCTCTTCACCCCATTATTCCTTTCAAGTGAGGGGAGGGGACCGGTGTCCTTCAAACATCAAGGCTCTTGGAATTTGGAAAGCTCCCTGACCTCATGAGCTAAAATGAACTCAAGTATTCCAGTGCAACCTCGTATACAAATTTATACTGTTCCTGAGAGAGAGAGAGAGAGAGAGAGAGGAGGAGAGAGAGAGAGAGAGAGAGAGAGAGAGAGAGAGAGAACACAAACACACTGTGAGAGAAAGAAATGTTTTCAACTTCAGCATGTATGTTTATACTCTATATCTTTTACATAGTGGTGCTGATGTAAAAGAACAAGAAGAGTTGGTTTTATACCCCACCCTTCACTTCCTGAAGGAATCAACTAGCTGGTTGTATGTGGAGGAGTGGGGAATCAAACCCAGTTCTCTAGATTAGAATCCACCACTCTTAACCACTACACCAAACTGGCTCTCATGTACATGCAGAGAATCCACATTTGCACATAATATCTACCCACCCCAACTCATTTCTCTTGTTATGCCACCCTCTCTCTGTGTTTTAAACTCTAACTTCTAAATCCCTCTGAAGAGCAGCATAGAAGATTTTTAAAAAGTAGTTTGGCTTTAAAAGAAAACCTTGACTTCTTTGACAAATAACCCATAGCATCTTTTCTGTACACAAATTTCTCTTTCATGAGGAGCCAGTACTAAAGGGACATGCATGGAAGTGAGAAAACTTACAACATATGTTACAATGCATTAATTTTATGAAGGCTATATTACAACAGATGTGGTCATATTGTTTTATATCTAACTCAATTATAATTATAGTCAGTGTTTTTTTAAAAAAATCATTTGCAGCTGATATATTTTATGTGCTTTTTGAAACGAATAACAAATATAAAAGTATATTTTTATAAAAATCAAACCCTTTGGATTCCATTCAGGATGTATATAGACAACTGCACTCTAGTTTAAATAACACCCCACAATTTAAAAACTGACATAGTGAAGGAATTGTATATCAAATTGGCAGTCATGCAGATTTCACTCCAAACTACAGATGAATCCAAGAGGAAGCTTAGCTATCTTATTTGTATATACCCTCTCTTAGAGTGCTCTCACACTGGCTGAGTTCAGACTGGCAGTTTGCCCCGAGATAGGCATGTTTCAGCAATGTTTCAAAACTGGATTAAAGGGGGCGTTCACACAGGCACATCCATCTGGCGTTCCCCACCCATAGTCAACCCGTCATGTACCGCTTTGCTCCTGTGTTTAAAAGATACCTGGTGAAAGTGGTAGCAAATCCCAGAAAGTGCATTTATCCTGCTGCATTCCGTTTCCAGGAAGTGTGAATGCTAACCCAAAAAGCTGGGAACAACTTGCGGTAGTAATGTCCACAGGGTGTTTCTGCGTAAAGTGCACTTGATTGCCCTGGAGAGGCAGCAGCGATATGATTGGATGTGCTCTGCTCTACCACCCAATGCAGTGCTGGTGCAATGGGATCCTCCCCAAATCGCCCTGACGCCCTTATGCGCATGAGCACATATGCCCACATAGCCGAATTGCCAGAAAAAGGCCGTTTTCAGCCATGCCTCTGGGCCAGCAGTCTCACTGCTCCCTCGCGCCTCCTCCCGGTATGCTCCTGCATCAGTTGGCGCAGTGTGACTGGGAAAACCCGGAACAGTTTGTTCTGGGGCTTTTTTGCTACGACTCATGCCCGCTTCAAACTGGCAGTCTGAACTCAGCCACTGTGATGTTATCTTGACTCAAATCCATTTCTGCCCCGATTCTGTTCTAAGGATGGTGGGATTGTTTTCTCCCAGACAGCAAATAAAACTATATGCAAAATGTGCATGGAACAGTTTAGGTGTTTCAGGTGGTGTTGCATTTTTCCACGGTGCCTTCCTTTAAATTTTTTTAACAGTTTTGTACTATGTCAAATAATGTCTTTAAAGAGATGAACTGACTGGTCAGTTTATTTCTCAGTCATTAACTTGCCTTGCTATATTGTGAAACTGTAATATAGAGATACAGCAAAAACTTTGGGAACTTAAAAAGGGAAGGGGACAGGCACGGAAAATTAGCAGGAAAATCAAGAATATAAGAAGACTCCTGCTGGACCAGACCAGTGGGGCATCTAGTCCAGCATTCTGTCTTACACAGTGGCCAACCAATTCCTTTAGAGGTCCAACAACAGGGCATTGAGGCCAAGGCCTTCCCCTGATGCTGGTTGCTGGCACTGGTATCAAAAGGCAGTGCTTTCAAAAGTGTTGCACACCTTTCGCATAGTAATTTTCTGTGATGTAGAAGCACACCACCCATAAAGTTTGGAACCCTTTTAAAAAAAATGGCTCAATCCTTAATTAAAAATGGGACAATGCTTGCCCTTTAAGATATCTACAAAAATAAAAAAACTGTTTGGCATCAGAAGCCAAATCAGTTTAAAGAGGCAGTTCAAAAGTACCCTTCACCTGTTCTACTTACCAGTGTCTCCACCATGTTGGACTTGTTGTTCCGTAAGGTTTTCACTATGTGAAACACATCAATGATGTTTTGCTGCTGGATCATTTCACACACACTGCATATGGCACAGAAGGTGCCACTGCGGCCACCGCCATTCCTATGAACACAATGGGATTTGCTTTAGGGACACAGTAAATAATCGACAAGTAAAACTCTCTATTTGGAATGGGCTTGGGTAATGTGAGTTATGTTCAATGCTCAGACTATGTCATGGGGTTTTTTTTTAAACAAAATTTTTATTGGGATGCATTCAACATTGTTAAACATCATTACCAATACAATTTAAAAAGATTTTCATCCCATCCCCCCACCCCCCTCGACTATGTCATGTTTTGAAGCTCAAACTATGTCATGTCAGTCATGTGACAGAAGCTAAATAACAGCTTCTGATCCCTAATCCCCTTCCCCCAAACTGACTTTCTGGCAGCAGTGACTTAGAAGCCCCATAGAAGGTCTTTGTGTAGGTCTACCATTAATCCTTAGATCATAAAACACTGGAATAGCAGTACTACAAGGACCAGTGAGCATGAAACATGTTTTCTGAAGTGCTGGTGTACTTAGTAAATCATCTGGGAAGCCAGAAATTACAAGCCCTTAGGCTGCTTTTACACAACAAGCTGCTAGGCATTCTCATGACATCATCCTAGGCATGATCCCTTGTGGTTCCATGGTGTCCTACTCATTAGTCAGGTTAGGTGTCCAGGAGACTGCCATTTCAGAGTCCTTTGCCACAAAGAATAATCGATGTTCTAAAGGTGTGCCTCCTTCAAACTTCTCCTGTGGCTACAGCTGCTATCAGGTATGTCAGGGGTCTCAATGGAACCTGTGGGCACTCTTGGAATTTTGAGGACGTAGGATGGGTGCCAGTAAAAATATGGCAGTGATGGGGTACTGGGGCCAAACACAGCATGTTGTTAACCTCCTATGAATAAGGCAACTGCTTTTTAAATGGGTACTCCAAGCAAACACAAAAATGATGCTTTGTGGGTGCTTCTAAAGTGCTTCCTGCAAAGTGAAGTGGTGTAAAACCAGGCTGGCTATTTGTTTTGGGGATGACATGCTTTGAAGAAAAAATCAGTGGGCATCAGGAAACCCATCTGCTGGTCCCAAGGAATTCAGGAGTACCCTGTTGAGGATCACTGATGTGTGTCGGGGAGAGAGAGAGGGTAGTGTAGTAGTGGGGTCGAATGGAACTGGGGCATTATAAACCAAGACTGAAATTGAGTGGGCTCCGCTCATAGTGACCCTGAGGATAGCTAATTCTTAAGTTTGCCACTGCAAACCCTCCTCCTAATTTCTAAGTCTGGCATCATTACTAAATTCACACATTTGGGTTGCCAGTACATCTCAATATACGTTGAACTCAGTTTTTGGATTTCCATCAAAACAATAAACAGATGTAGGCTCGCAACAGTATAATTACATTGTCATTGTTCCTAATTCTTTTACAACCTGATTTTCACATGCATAATCAACACTGAGCACAGAAAACAAAGGAATAAAAGTACATACAAGCAATGGACTACTGTTCTTCCATCTCGCCCATCATACTGCTCCTGCCATTTCTCTAGCCGTCTGACAACCTTCAATAGAGAGCGTTTGGAAGGAGGTATGTCTCTATATGCTGGCCAGCCAATGTATTGCAAATGCTGAACAATACGGTACCCATCTTGGGGCTAAGAAAAAGAATTACATATTTGTTGGGATGTGAAAAGGTCCAATAAGAAAATTTCTATGTAATATCAAAAATACCACAATTGTAATTATTTATACCAATAATATTTATGCAACCCATTTTAATTGCAGGAAGGTTCCAATTAAAATACAACAATTGCGATAGTCTGAAATTGTAATTGCAAACCAATTAACTTATGAGTTTCATTAATAGGGTTATACAGGTCAACATGAGTAAGTGTGCTAGCTAAAGTGATTTGTTGATCATTCGAGGTTGGTTTTTTTAATGAAAACATGATATGATCAAAGAGAATCCCAGAAACCTCATATATATATATATATGTATAGGGAAGCTCTCACAGAAAGGAATTTATCTCAGTTGCCAATTTAACAAGAAAGACATGCAGATCAATAAATCCTTCAGTCATAGCAGAAGAACTGATGAAAGACTTTTTTTTCTGCTTGAGCTCAAGAGAAGTCAAGTGAAGTCTTTCATAAGCAGTACTGGAAAGGCAGGGAATCATATGGAGGATGTTCTTCTGTTAGGGGAGGTTTTTTTTTTTTTTTTGCAAGTACTTTCCTGAATGGCATGAACAAATATTTGCAGAAGCTTAATTCTTGGCAATAGAAGTAGATTTATACAGTAGTTGCTTCTCCTTAGGCCCAATTGGATCACATTATAACAGACAACCAATACAAAACTGGTATCTAATTGTGAAATTATTCTGAAGGTGGCTGAACATCAAGGTTATCTTTGCTATTGGCACTGCAAGATTTTTTACGCTAGTGTTTAGGAAGTCTTAATAAGCACTCTGGACATTTCTCCTCTATTTGCAGCCTTAAGCATGATGCTACATAACAAATTAGAAGGCTCTGGCATCTTTGTGAATGGGTCACCTCTGGAGACTAAAGGGTAGGCTCAAGGAAGTTTGATAGGGAAATAAGAATTCTTGTGGATGAGAAATTGTAAGTGGCAAGAATCTTGGAAGAAAAGCCTACTTATTTTTCTTTTCCTTTGTCTTATAGTTTCTGACCATGCACTTCTTCAAGTTAGTTCATATATACAGGTGGGGGGATGGACAGACAGACAAGAGAGCTGAGTACAAACTCTACTCTATTAGAGTTCAAAATTCAGCTATGCCATGAAAGCTTGCTTAGAGGCCTTGGACCAGTCATGGTCTCTCAACCTAGCC
Source organism: Gekko gecko (assembly GCA_029375565.1). Taxonomy (NCBI): domain Eukaryota; kingdom Metazoa; phylum Chordata; class Lepidosauria; order Squamata; family Gekkonidae; genus Gekko; species Gekko gecko. The sequence goes on from JAPDNY010000006.1 coordinate 146,735,728, forward strand.
TGCTTCGCAGGGTGGTTATTAGGATAAATGAAAGAGGAGGAAAGAATGATGATGTAAGCTGCTTCAGATTCCCAATGGGAATATCTTTTAAACAGGGAAAGCACAATTTTTATGCTTTTAATACTAACAGACATTTTGTCTTTTTATGTGCACTTCCCAGTCTTGATTGAGTTGTTAATTATAAGCATAATCATCAAGCACTAGAACAGTTTTAATTAAAACAGAAGTTCTGAAGTCCTGTATGAAAAGTTCTGTACAAAAAATCCTCTGCAGGTACAGAGTAGGCCATACAATTCTTTTTGCTGTGTGTCACAGATACTAATTGCAGCTCTGTCTGAGCTAAACAATCCCATCTCCACAGAGTGATTCTTTTAAAAAGGCTCCATGGAAATCCAGGGACACTTGGAAGCCTCAGAGGTAAGTGAATCTTCATACCCTTGCCATGTTGCAGATCCGGAATATCCTGTTGATAATATCTTCATCTATGTCAGCAGAAACAAACTCCACTTGGATTGGCCCATAACAACAGGATGTTTTCTCCGGCCAGTACTGCATACAGAGCTGGTTATGGAGAAAAGGAAACAAAGAATGGAAAATTTAAAAAATTGAAAGGAAAATATTAGGAATGAGTGGAATTCCCCATTGATGTGTTCGACTCCTCATTTCCAATTTGACTAGGAGATTTTTCTAATATTCATTAGATTTTTCTGATATTTTTTCTATGTTTAATTAGAATTTTTAATATTAATTCTAATTTAATTCTAATTCTAATTTTTTTAAATTCTGGAATTGGAGAAGGCACCTCCAATTCATTCACATCTTTTCTTCCCCTCTGTATTGGCAATGCATGTAAAAGAAAACTTTCCATGACCATGAGTATGTTCAGATCAAGATTCTTTTGTGCCATGTTATACTGATATGTACACATTGATATCTATCACATTGGTTAAACAACACACAAAAATGATTACTCACAACACATTAAGACTGTTTTTTAAAAAACATTTTAGCATGCACGTATTGGTAATGTAGCAGAGTAGGAAGGAACTGAAACCCATGGCAAACTAGGCATGAACAAACTTCTGTACAAAATTTGGAAATAAAGAAAAACAACAACAGAGAATTCCTAATGCATCAATATCACTTCTGCAGCATGACCTGACAATTTGTAACTCCAAAACCCAGGTTAAGTTTTGAATCAGGAGACTTTCAGATGCATTTCCAGAAACAAAACTTACATGAAACTAAGAAGAGTGCGTAGGTATGATTATCTTAGGTGTATCTATAACATAACATAAAAACATAACATATAAATGTATCTATAACATAAAAAACATGAATTAAGATGGCAGTGGGGGGAGGGAAGAACTCTTTGATCAGTTTCTTATCCTTAGCCCCAAAACATGCCATCACCATTATCAGAATGGACCCATAAATCATCTTCATGAGGCATATATACGCATAGTTTGAAATATAGTTTGAACAGTTGGAGGTGCTACATAACATTTTTTAAAAATCTTGCTTAGCAACTAGACCTATAAACATAGAGGCCAGAGAAGGACAGAAGGCTGTCCTGGCCCTGAGGGGAAACAGCCACTCAGCTGAGCCTATGGGAGTGCTGCTCCAGCATCCAATCACCTTTCAGGAGGATGATAGAATGCTAGTGGGAAGCACGTTAAGAGTCCAGATCTGCCTCAGGGAGAATGCAGTGATAATCTAAGGTCCATTCTGCATCTGGCATTCGCTCCACATCTTCTCAGCACTCAACCTGGTTCCCTCTTGCCTCGGAATAATAGTTTTCATTCAATCTGATATGCAGATTTTCCTGTGTCATTACTTGCCTCAGCCATCATTAGCCTCCTGAGCCTAGTAATTCATGGTGAGGTGATAAATATTGGGGGGGAATAGGGTGTGCAGGAACTGACATAGATCACTGAAGCTGTGTCTAGTTGTCTGCTTATTGTTCCTCTCAAATCAGAAGCAGAGGAAGGAAAATGTGCCACTCAGAGCCACATTCAGATACCCCGGAGCAACATTGTATTGACTGCGAAGTCACCCCTGAAAATCCATAAATCTATGCAGAAGGTACCATAAAACCCAATGGATAGAGAAACTGAAAGCAGCATGCAGTGTAGAGGGAGATTAGTGGCTGTGGAAAAACTGTGAGGAAACAGATAGGTGCAGCATTAGCCTAAGTCTGCCTGAGTAATAAAGTTGAAGGGTAATTCTGCCTGGTAGTGTGGCAGAGTGCTAACAGAATAGAGAGAATACCTCTGTGAGAGAATCAAGTACCAGATTGTTAGGCCTGTATCCAGTAATGAGCAGATCTTGTACCATTTAGTCTGACTTTAGGAAAAGGCGGGATAGTATGGGTGGAATCCTGTTTCTGTGAGGGGATCTCACCTAGAGGCTAGTCAGTAAAAGCCTATTTTGTGCCTGAAAGTATTTTAAAAAATTCAAACCACACTCTGAAGCCATAACTACCTTAAATTTATGTGCCTCAGCTAGATTTCTCCTCTGATTATCTGGAGACCTGTGCTGCTGATCTGTTTTTTGAAACCAACCAAAATAAATCTCCTGCATTGTTTACATACAAATTCTGCCTCAGTGATCTCCATATTCTACTTGTGCACCCCAGAATGTACCTCACAGCAGCAAACCCATTCCTATACACTTACTACCTTAAGAACACCTGGTAGCTGATGAGAACGTTTATGGTTTAAAACAAACTTGGTTCCCCAAAACCATAGGAGGCTGTGTAAGTCTCCTCAGTTGGCAGAAAAGGCCTGTCACAATACCCAACAAAGGCTGGACGTTGATGATTTGCCTCAAACAAAAACCTTTGGTATTAGGTGGTAAACATGACCATCAATCCTTACAACTTTTAAAAAGTATTTACAATCAGGCAATTCTGGGCCTGAAAAACTGCTGCTTTGGATGAAATGCAATTTCATGCAACTATTTTGTCTACATTCTGCTTTTGGTTTTGTTAGAAGCAAATAGAAAACCAGCACATCAGAGCAAAGGTTAGGCACTGCTGAACCCTTCTTCCAAATGGAGACTTGGACTACAACATGTGGTCAGACGCGTTTATTGTACTTCACATAACACACATGGTCCTGCAAGAACCAACTATATACACCCCCACCCGGTACCCCCATAGTCCCATTGGATTCCAGTTGGACTAGGATCCTAGGTCCTATTGTTTTTTGTACCAAGCTCTAGGACTTAGGTGGCAGACCCCAATGGCAGTCCACGTACACAACAGCTATGCACATGGATATGGAGGAGATAGGTTTGCTAGCCCTTGCTGGCACCTCAGTGGGAGAATTTGGAGGACAGGAACAAGGTATTCAGTGTTGCATTGACATACAATGTCACATCTGGTGCAAAATCAGAAGTGATGTCATTGCATTGGGGCAACACCGTAGGATTCACTCAAACTCTGTGCTTAAACCATAGAGCTTTGGCTGAATACTAGAGTGTTATGCTGATGTGCAATGTCACTTCTCTTTGTGATGATGACTCCTCCCTATTTCCCTGTCATTCTGCCCCCCCAGAAAGTTTGTCTGTGTGTTTCAGGGAGAGAGCATTGCACTAAGTGGTACAGGCCAGGAAAAGCTTCATGATCACTTGATTCTGGTAATGATTAAATGGTACAAGCTGGCTTTGAGTTGGCATTTCTCCTGTTTGACAAAGACCAAGACAAAAAGTAGCAACAAGTTAGGGAAAAGCCAACAAACCTCTACTTTATGCCTTGAGAATGTAGAATCATTTTCAAAAAGTGCAACTTATAGCAATTTGTTTGAAAGTCTTTACCCAATTTCCCTTTTTGGTCAACAGTATTAAGTCTAGGAATGAAAGTAAGTGAAACAGCATATATCTGCATCCTCAAAACAATCCACCTACTTGTGCAGCATCCATTTCATTCAGCATCACAATGGAGGAACAGTTGTAATCAAACACCAGCCTCCAGAAATCTGGTACAGTGTTGGGTAAAGGGTGCTGGGTAACTATAAAGGCAGCGGGTTGCTTGTGGCTCTAACAAAGGTATGGGGGAAGGAGAGAGAGAGAGAAGGAGAGAGGGAAAGAGAAGGAAAGGATTAATTTTAAGAAAAAAGAAATCAATCAACATTTATCCAGAAGAATATTAAACCTGGGAGGCTGTGGGTAGGCAAAAGGATCCATTTAACTAGATTATACAAATTGCACCTCATCCTCTTTGTTATCATTGCATACTGAAAGAAGGCTTTTATAATGGGATCCCAATGAAGACATTTCATTAAAGAAAAGTGCCATGAGAACTAGGATTATCTTTCATGAATTATTCATGTGATACGATTTGGCAAAATAATAATAATAATAATTAGAAGAAATGACTGGAGATGACAGCTGTCAGTAGGCCTTTTCCGTGTTGCTGCTGGGCCCGAAAGACAGCAAAAACATTGGAAACCAGGATCCAAAGAGGAATTCAGGCTTATGCAAATGGCTTGCAATAGCTGCCTCTCAAAGTATTTCTAATTTTTTTTTTTTTGGGGGGGGGGCTCCTCTTCCACACCACCAATGTAAATTTTTAAGGGCCAAGTCACACATTACAATTCATGCATCTTGAAACACCCTGGGTATCTGCTATGTGTTCCGTTGCAGACATTTAGCTATTTATTTACTTCATTTATGCCTTTCCTTCCTCCCCAATGGGGACCCAACATTGCTTGCATTATTCTCCCCTCCTCCATTTTGTCACAACAACCCTGTGAGGTAGGTTAGGCTGAGAGTGTGTGACTGGCCTAAGGTCACCCAGCAGCTTTCCATAGCAGACTGAGGATTTGAACCAGGATCCTAGTCCAACACTCTAACCATGGTACCAATGCAAACAGTGTCTCCCTGGGGCAGTTTTAGGATGTGAAAATGGTGCAAGGAAGATGCCAGAAGCCCCTTCTCCACATATACCCTCAGAATCAGACTGAAGTGTGCTGTGAGGTACAAAGTTCCCATATCATGTCGCATATAAAGTCCTTGCGATGGACATGAAGACTTTGTGATGTGTGAACTGGCCCTGGTCACTCAGTTTCCATAAGAGCTTGCTACATAAGAAGAGGAGACTAGTGTTAAAGAAAAACAAGCCTAAACGTCTTCTTTAGGCTTAGGGACCTAGTTCGACTGTTCTTTGCAATTTGGCCAGTATTCCTACATATTCTATTCTTCCATATATTAAGTTGGGCAAATCTAGGTCTACCACAAAGTGAGCCAGTCCTGGCTTTCTGACAAGAACAATACACATGTTTACAGACACAGATTTATTGCACTCACATTTGCCATGTTTAAATGTAAAAACATAATGTGTTATTCTTTCTGTGTTCTGCTTGAGTAGTGATTTCTCAGCCTCAGGAGCCAGTTGACTTCTTTATCTCAACAAATATCCAGCAAGATGTTTAACAATACCAGACTCAATACCAGATGCAAAGAAGGTCAACAGAAGTTAATTATTTTTCTTGGTGTGATTCTGCAGTATATGGATACTATATCAAGGGAAAGGATTAGACAGTTTATGTACATTATCAGATTAACCCTCCTTGCATTTGGTTTCATATTTGTCTGGTGAGCATCCTCCATGAAATAACAACATAAGATGATTAAACAGTAGAATACTATAAAGGAACCAACATTTGGTGCCAAGATCACCTGAATTCTGCACTAATAAAAGCACTATTCTTTATACAAATTATATGAGTGCAAATTAAAGGAAATCTGCATATTTGGCATATTGTATGTCATCTCTGTTCACTCTAATAATGGGAAAAGAGTGACAACAGCTGCTGAAGATCTACCACAGCAATATCTCTATATTTTATCCCACCCTCCCTCCGGGCAACATGTATGGTTCTCCCATCCCCCCTCATTTTGTTCTCACAACACTGTAAGATAGGTTGGCTAAGAGAGAAGGAGAGACTGCCTGGTCACCAATAGATATCAACAGTGAATTGCATTACTAGAAATTATGTTCAGCCAAGATTTCCCACATATCTTCAAGGCAACCTTCATAGCTGGAAGCTGTTCTTATTGGGAAGCTAAATTCTGGCCTCAGTACTTCAATCACATGCTTCCCCTGTTTCTTGTTCAGAATAATAGCCACCATATATAGATGGAACACTACGTCTGGGGCAGTGATTCTGGTTGCTTGTGGGGGGCAACAGTGGGAGGGCTTCTGGAGTTATGGCCTCACTGGTGGACCTCCTGATGGCACCTGGCACCCTATGTGACACAGAGTGTTGGACTGGATGGGTCATTGGCCTGATCCAACATGGCTTCTCATATGTTCTAAATTATAGGATAGAGTCAAAAGACTGCCCTTCTTTTGCAGCTGCCTGCGGCTGGAATTTATCAAGCCCTTACACTCTGACGTGGATTGCCTATATTTAAATGTGCCTAATGATCACTTGCATGATCTATTCATCCTTTTATCAATCACATTTTTATCCTATCCTTCATCTAACACTAATTTAGAATTAAGGTCCTGGGTAGAAGGAAATAAAGCCCTTTCATGCTGTGAACAGGTAGTCTATCTTAATTCCTGTGAAGAAAGAACATCCCAAACAGTGGTGTGCACTTAAAAAAAATGTTAATTTTGGATCAGGATTTTGGAGTCAGCTTGATTTTCTTTATCCCAGTTTCCAGACCCATTTCAGGATTATTTTTTACCTCAGGAAAAAATTGGGGGGTGTTGTTTCTGGATAAGTAGATTTCCTGATTGAGTTGATACAGGAGGTGATTTTGCTGGACACACCCCTTGGAGAAATAAAGGCTGAGTTCAGACTGGCAGTTTGAAGCAGGAGCCTGTCGTGGCAAAAAAGCCCTGGAACAAAGTGTTCCAGGTTTTCCCGGTCACATGGGGCCGACTGATGTGGGAGCATACTGGGAGGAGGTGTGCAGGAGCGTTCAGACTGCTGGCCTGGAGGCGCAGTTGTAAACAGCTTTTTCCTGGTAAATTGGCTAGATACCTGTGTGTATGTGTACACACACAGGCATCCAGCTGATTTGGGGAGGATCCCGTTGCGCTGGCACTGCATTGGGCGGTAGAGGGGAGCACAGCCAATCATATCACTGCTGCCTCATGCTCAACACAGGTTGCTCCTGGCTTTTCGGCTGAGCGTTCACACTTCCAGGAAGTGGAATGCAGCGGGATAAAGACACTCTCCAGGATTTGCTACCACTTTCAACAGGCATCTTTTAATCCCGGGAGCGAAGCAGAACAGCACGGGTTGCCTACGGGTGGGGAATGCTAGGCAGATGTGCCTGTGTGAATGCCCCCTTTAATCCACTTGGGAAACGTGGCTGAAATGTGGCTCTAGTGGGGCAAATTGCCAGTCTGAACTCAGACAGCATAAATGGGGATGGGAAAATAAGAACGACCTTAGGCAAAACAGCCAGTGCAGCAATCAAAACAGGGGAGGCTACTTAAGGCCATAACATCTCCAACAGTACACCTTTCATCCACTGCTCCCTCTAAGCTGTGGAATCTTGTAAGCAAAAATTCTACTCTGTGAGCTACTGGCATTAATGTTGTGAGTGAGCGATTTGGCTACTGCATAAATTAGTTTGCTCTGGAGCCATCCTTCCTAAGCTAAGACAAAAACATGTGAGCCGGAGGCTAAAAACCTGTGAGCTAGCTCACACTAACTCAGTTTAAAGGGAACACTGCTTTCAACCTTCCCAATGTTGGTTGCTTTGGAGACAAGCAGGAATTTTTTGAGTTGCTTCTGAAATTGGCTAAGGGAGGCACATTTTTCACCTGCTTCACATGGGGCAAATAAATAAACTTGATTCTAAGAGGTTGATAAGGCCCCGAATGGGCAGGATTACTGTGGGTTTATTGTTTGTTATTAAATCAGACTGATAGACATCCTGAGGTCTCTGAGAATGGAGGGAAGCACCCAAGTTAGTAAGTATGGGATGTCCCAAGGAAATGTGGGGGAAGATGATCCCTTTGTACTGGGTATCATCACTTAAACCCTTATAACATATACTCTGTGATACAGAACTGATAGCAGCATCTCTCTTCACAACTTGGGTGCAACCAAGGAGAAGGATGACTTGGCCTTGGGTGGTGTTGAGTTTTGAACCAGAGTGAGATTGCCCAAATGTTGACAAATTCAATTGGGGAAGCCTTTTTACAGGGGGTGGGGACTTAATGCCATGCATCTTACATAGTAATTCCTTTTTAAATCCATGCATTGTTTCTGCTTGAGTAGTTTGGTGTAGTGGTTAGAAGCGCAGACTCTATTCTGGGAGAACCGGGTTTGATTCCCCACTCCTCTGCATGCAGTTGCTGGTGTGTCTGTGGGTCAGTCATAAGTTCTTTCAGAGCTGTTCTTTCAAGGGCAGTTCTTGAGAGAGCTCTCTCAGCCCCAGCTACCTCACAGGGTGTCTGCTGTGGGGAGGAGAAGGGAAAGGGATTGTAAGCCGCTCAGAGACTCCTTCAGGTAGTGAAGGGTGGGGTATAAATCCAATCTCCTCCTCCTCCTCTTCCTTCTGGTGTCTTCATTTCAGAGAACAAGAGCTGGATGGCTGAATGTTATAAGGGCTTGAACATTGTTATGTCCTGAGATAAGTGTTCCTTATCTTGAAAATTTGTGTTACAGGAATTCGCCACACCACAGTGTGCATTACAATCCTTTCTGTTCCATAAGTACTAAACCCACAGAAGTGCCCCTGATCACTGCTGATTATTTCAGCCATTAGTTTTTGAGTTGGAATGGCAGGTTCTTCTGTTGACAGTGCTATCACCCTCACGCAGATTAACACAATGCCTGGGTTTTGTCTGTGCTATAAAACTATGAGGAAATTCTAGCATGAAAGAAGATTACAAATACATTATTCCATTTTGACTGTGGCTTATAGAGTTTAAGTGAGTAAACGATCCTTGTTGAACATCTGGGGACTGCACATGGATTAGGATAAGGGATCAATCTGAAAAGCCTACATTTAAAACACATTTGATTCCTTAAAACAATTAGCTAGTACAACACACACACAAATGTGATGTTCTGTTCTTAACTCAAAAAACAGCCAACACATCTACTCAAGGCAGGACCAGTGCAGACACTGTCATAGTTTACAAATCCTTACTTAGAAAAACCCACGTTTAAAGATTAGTTCCCATTAACACTGGCAATAATACTGAATCCCATTTAAGGATGTGGAGATTTACTCACAAGAAGGTAAAGGCCCCTGTCCAGCTCTTTCCTTTTTGTGATTACATTTCCACATCCTTAAATGGGGTTCAGCATTTTAGATACACCAGTGTTAACTGGAACTAATCTTTAAGCCTGGATGCTTCTGAGTCACTATTTGCAAACTACAACAGTTTCAAAAGCTGGGCTAGAACTATACTGTGTACAGTTCTGGTCACCACATCTCAAAAAGGATATTATATCATTGGAAAAAGTGCAGAGAAGGGCAACTAGAATGATAAAAGGGTTGGAACACCTTCCCTATGAAGAAAGGTTAAAATGCTTGGGGCTCTTTAGCTTGGAGAAACGACGGCTGAGAGGTGACATGATCGAGGTTTATAAGATTATGAATGGGATTGAGCAGGTTGAGAAAGAAGTACTTTTCTCCCTTTCTCACAATACAAGAACTCGTGGGCACTCTATGAAATTGCTGAGCAGTCGGGTTAGAACAGATAAAAGGAAATACTTCTTCACCCAAAGAGTGATTAACATATGGAATTCACTGCCACAGAAGGTTGTGGCAGCTGCAAGCATGGTCAGTTTCAAGAGGAAATTAGATAAACATATGGAGCAGAAGTCCACCAGTGGCTATTAGCCACAGGGTATAGATGGGAACTCTCAATCTGGGGCAGGTGATGCACTCTATTCTTGGTGCTGGAGGGGGCAGCAGTGGGAGGGCTTCTGGTGCCCTGGCCCCACTGCTGGACCTCCTGATGGCACCTGGTATATTTTGGCCGCTGTGTGACAGAGTGTTGGACTGGATGGGCCATTGGCCTGATCCAACATTGGCTTCTCTTATGTTCTTACCCAGGTCAGGGTTAACCATAGTTAATATTAGTACAGATACAATTTTGAACCATGGTTAAAGGCAGCATGGGGATGGCAGGAAGGTTTCAAATGAAAGAGGAGAAGAGCTGGAGAGGAAGGAAGCAGGCAATCCATGCCAGTGGCAATCTTTTAACCAACATTACATTCTTACCACCAATAAAGGCAAACTCTCTGTGGACCACATCTCCACTTCTCTTTATGAATTTTATTTTTTTTTGTTTAATTTGATGGTGTTAGCTGTTGTGAGCTGATGGAAGAGTGGGGTAAAAATGTTTTTAAATGACCAAACAGAAAGAGAAGCCAAACTCAATTCATGAAATTTGTTTTGAAATAGTCATTCAGGACTACTCTCAAATGATATCGTCCAATTATATTGAATACTCCTCACTGTAGATACAAAAATACGCAAAATAAGGATATCCATGTCTGTCTCTCTCAATGTCTCTCTATATATACTGGGAGTAATCTCCCCCCCAAAAAAAAGAAACTTGGGCATGTCATCTGCACATGCATAGTTGGAAGAAAACAAACCCTAGGCATTTTGTCCACTACCTCAAAGAATGCTGAGGCACCTACATATAGATTTGGTAGTGTGCCTTGGAGACAGGCAGCCAGAAAAGAAGAAGGAAAAAGACAAAGCAACAGTGAATGGGGTAGAAAAGTTAAAGAAATGGAGGCAACCTTAGATAGGGTGAGATGATTGCAAGAGTGGAGATAATGACAACCAGGTGGTGGTGGGGAATGATAGTAATGAAGACAGTAATGATAAGGGGGGAAATGATAACCATCTTTCCTGCGAGTCAACCTCTTGTCAGAATTTACTTTTGTATCTCCTAGAAATCAAGAAATAGTATCTATTTTGAGCATTCACTGAATACTTCTGGGATTGTCAGCATGTACCGGTTTCTGGACGTTCATTGTAACATATACATGCCATACCAACACATCCCTGACGAAAATGGCAGCACTTCTTTTTTTTCTCCATGGTTTTCCTGTGGGAATGCAACTGCTACAAGGATAAGTCAAGACTAGCCTGTAGGCAAAACAAAATCCAAGCCTTTGTAACAAGGGCAGGGGAAGGAAGATCAGAAGCGGGTTATGAGGCATGAGAATTACCTCAGCTCTGAGGTGAATTGATCTGTGTGCATTCTTTGTAAATGTGAACTTAGTCTAAAAATATGGCAGTTTCTATGCAGGCAGCTGCACAACTCTTGGTTAGATACAAATGGCTCGTGCGGAAAACAGCTTCTGCTCAGTGAAGCAATAAAGTCCTTTGCTCACTCAGCTGTTACATAACAGCCATCTATCTACTATCACTGTGTCTCCGAATCACTTCAACAAGACAACCTACTGTGTCTGAAGCTGTTTTAAAGACTTTCTCCTCCAAGGAAACCCAAATATTAGATTGTACAGGAATGGGTCTCACCATAGTTGCAACTTCAACTGAGTACACATTAAACAATGGGAAAAAGAAGGAATGAAAAAATATATAGAAAATATATAGAAACAATATAGAGAGACACTGTAGTCATAGTTGACTTCCCTCAATGTTGGGTTTAATTAGCATCCCCAATCTCCCCAAAATGATAAAAATATATATCATGTAGGAAATCTTTCACCATACTGACAAAAGGAAATGCAGATAAGGGGTCTTTTCTGACACTGTGGGGTGACATTTTTCATTCATCCTATGATAGATATCCCACTTCATCTTACTGTTAGTAATGATCCTCTTAGCCACTCCACAACTAAAGAGAGATGAAACAACCAAGTGCCCTCCACTGGTGTTGTTTAAGCTGAGTGGCACTAAGCAAGGCAAGAGCTTCCTGAGAAAGAAGTCTTTGGTCTTTCTCCTAAATTATCTGGTAAATCTGTGTCTGCATTATCCTTCTGCAAGCAGGGCTCCCCATGATAAACTGCTCCTATAGACAAAATAATTTCATTCATCCTGAGGCTGTGATCAGATGTGCAGTTTGATCCGTTGCTGTTGCTGTTCCCTTATGGATTTAAAATGCATGATTAGACAGTGATATCTGTCTGTCATGCCCCAGTCATCTGTGTCCTGTTTCCCCCTCCCCCATGTGTTTCTTTGTTACCTGTGAAAGTCCAGTCCTGCTGGTCTGATCTGGTTTGCAAATGGATTTCCTGTTGTCTGATCGCTCTGTTGCACACCCAAGCCATCAGGCAGATCTGACTGGTCTCTTGTTTTCCAGCTGCCTTTTTTTAAACTAGTTAGCGATGTGTGCATAACTGCATATTCACCTTTCTCTCTCTCCCTCTCTCCCTTTTTCTCCCACAGGGGCTGCTCAAAACTTTGTTTTCTTTATAAAAAATTCAAAGAAAAAAGCCTCTGTACTTTAGCTTTTTCTGTGCTTTGGGAGAGGGGCTAATTGAAAAGTTTAGAGCGGGAGGATGGCAGTGAACTACATATTCCAGCAGGCTCATTAGCGCTTGGGTGCATGCTGAAAGGACAAACTTTTTTTTTAAAAAAATGGCTGATGACCCCATGAACTACATATCCCAGCAAGCTCACCAGCACTTGTGAGCATGCTCAAAGGACAGACTTAAAAAAATGGCAGACAGCAACACTCCCTGGCTGCTGTGTCTGATCAATCAAGCATGGGGTAAAAGTGCTTTCAAGAGTGGCAGAAGGGGTGAGTCTGATCAGTATTCTGTGTTACAAAATAACCTGGATCAATTAGAGGTGGGGCAACAGTGGATCGAACTGCACATCTGACCACTGTCTTTAAGTGAGTGTATGTCAGACAGAAAGGTTTTAGCCTCACATTTTCCCCTGAGCTGTGTAGGAATACATTTTCATGACCTACAGTCATAAGTGATAAGGTTGAAACACAGGTCTATTTCATTGAGAACCATGCCTCTTGCTGTGTTCTGAAGAAAGGGAAGATATTAGCCTGGTTCTTTTCACTTGGCCTATTCAAACCAAAAGCCCACTAATCATAAGTGTACTGTCAGTATGTACACTTGGGCCACTTTTCCTTCTATTTTATTTTAATTTTTGCTGCTGGGAACAGAACTAGCCTTGCTCAGCAGGCAGATCAGGGAGAGGGTGACAGTTTTTCCAAATCAAATGGGAAAACAAGGCATTTCTCTATGTATGCTTGTTTCCATACTCAAAACCCATCCTAAACTTCAGAACCATCTCTAGCTAGTAGACGATCAAATAGGTGTTGACCTCAGCATCCCCTCTGGAAGAACAACTTTTTTTTCATTCTAGTGCATCATTAACTTAATCTCTCTCTTGATTATTTATTAACGGGAAACATCAGCAACAAAACACATCTGTGCTAACATTGCTACAGGGCGATGGGTAGATGTATTTTATAGCAGGTCATGTGTATTCAGGTACAAAAGATGGAATAAGACTTCGTATCCAAGCTCTAAAAAGGAGCCAGAGAACCACCCCCTCCAATATTTCAGTGCTGTACACATGTGGCTGAAATATATGCTGGATGACTCAAGCTTAAAATGTTATGTAAGACACAGTATAGTGTAGTAACTGTAATGAGAGACTTACAGCAGGAAAGTCCAAGTTCAGATCCTCATTCAGCCACAAAGCTCAATTTGGGCAATCATTATCTCTCAGCATTACTTACTTCACAGTTTGTGGTGAAGGTAAAATGGAGAGAAAAACCACATATACTGCTGTAGGCTTCTTCAGCAAATAATAGTACACCCAAAGCTGCTACTCTGTATAATTTAGCTATAAAGGTTGCAATTTGTCCTTACATCCATGAGTGCAGCATTAATGTAGTTGCTTGATTCCCCATCAACAGAGATGAGGAAGGGGAGGCACCGATCCAGGGGGAGGACATCCATGCAGCGGTTCTTGTCATGATTCCTGGGTAAGAGTCCAATACTGCAATCTTCTGGCCGGACCCGAGGCGTTACTATATTAAGGGTCTATAAAAGGGAGAAATCAGCAATGCTGATTAGTATTCGACTTCAGAAAAGGTGCAACTTTACATATAAAAGACAAATTCTCCTTAACCTGTTCTGATTAACAGTGGATAGACTGAAATCTAAGGTTTGTTTCAAATACAGGGCAAGGTTCCATATGGATAAATTCAAAATTAGAATCATCTTACTACTGTACTCATATTCCAAATATGCCCCAATTCAGAAGATACTTGGGCTAACAAAGAAAATTGAAAAATGTGAACTCAAAGTCAAATAAGAGGGTGATCCGCAGGGGAACCCCTGCTTTTGGGGGGTGCTTTCCCACTGCTGGCCAGCTGGCTGGCAGGGGAAAATCCCACACTCAAACAATGTTTTCCTAGCCACTTCCGGTAAAACCAGAAGTGCACACCCCGACGTGCTGATGTCACCTGGAAGTGGCCCAAAACCACTTCCAGTCTCTTGAAAGTGGGCTGGGAGCCCTCCCATCAACCAGGTGAGTGCACCTGGCAACCCTATCTGCAAACACTCATGGGGGGTAAGGTCCGCATGGGGGATCCACAACAATGTGCCCATAGGCATCTTGGTGTCTGCCAACACCTTTCCTGTTGCCTATCAAGTGTTTTTAGAAAGCAGGTGGTGCCAGGTAGGGCTCTTGCCCAGCAGGGCTTCTGATGAGCCACTGGAGATCTGATTGGCTGGGCAGATTAAAATAACATTGTTTCAATGGCAGCTACCCACACAGTGTTGGTTTTGGTCTCTTTCATGCCTTTCACCCATTGTTCTTTTTAATGATTATTCCTCTTCTCCCCCGTACTTAGGCTTCCTCTGTATGTGTGACTCTAATTCTCACAGCAGCCATTTTGTGGTTGCACCCACAACCCTGTGACAAAATTTCAAAGATGTTGCAGGCTCAAAAAGGTTGGGAACTCCCATCATATTCACTCCCTGTCACTGCTCTCTCATCTCCTCCCCCAACCTCCACCTCCAGCTTTTGTACCCAGTTCAACCATCTATAGTTTGTCCCCATACATACCCCAGGGAGCACTACAGTCAGGATCTCAAAATCGACTGGCCCTCCTGGGTCCCAAGGTTTGCTACCACCAGGGCCAGGGCTTTCTCAGTGGCGGCTCCATACAGGTGGAATGAGCTCCCAGAAGAGATCAGGGCCCTGCGGAATCTTTTACAGTTCCACAGGGCCTGCAAGATGGAGCTCTTCCACCAGGCTTTCAACTGAGGAGCTGCCACCACTATTACCACCAACAATCATAATCATGGAGCCCTGGCCCTTGGCTCTGACATCTACAGCTTGTGCCACCACTCATATCAGGAAGATCACCGAGCAGAACATCCAGTTAGACTTTTGTATGTATTCATACAATACACCATTGTTAAGCAATTAATTAAGCATCGCCAGCACTTTACGACACTGAATTGTTTATAATTGAACTGTTTTAGATTATTTTATGTGGATTTTAATCATTATTTATATATCAAATTGTGTAAGCCATTCTGAGCCTGCGTTTGTGGGGAGGGTGGGGTATAAATTAATGAATTAAATAAATAATGAATTTCTCCATCTTTCACTGTGCTAACTCCCCCCCCCCCAATCTTCTTCACCTTCTTTACACCTTTCTTCCCACTTGTATCTCCTGCCAGTGCAGTAAGATAAAGAGAAGCAAGTGAGCCTGGAGAAGTAAGAAGCAGCTGGCTCTAGCTTCCCCTCTGCCCTCACAAAGGAAGGAGGTAAGGAGAACTAAAGCTCTCTGTGGCCATGTTTCCAAAGTGACTGGCTGGGAGCACTCTGTGCTCCTCCCTTGCAAGTATCTGATTGGAAGATAGGCATGCTATTGCCTGGGAAATCAGTAGAATCACAGAAAAACATGAGTGTATGCTGCACTGCTGGTTCGTGCGCAAACTTGGGAGGTGGAGGAATGGATTGTTCAAGCCCTCCCCACAATTCTCAAGAATCAAGGATTTGTATTCCCATTCTGGGAAATCATAATAGATTTCTGTGTACCACCAGAGAATTCTATAATGCATATCCCTAAGTTACCAGTAGCAGAGAAATTAAGCTGCACTGTGGCCAGAGCAAAGCACATGTGGAACACGGTCACAGGATACAAGCCAAAATAATGAGGATCCTTATGTTTCTTCCACACTTAAAATAAGATTGTTGCACAATACACTGATGTCTGAACTTGGAGAGAAGACACTATTCTCAGTTCAGTGTGCAATGGAAGGTGGAAGGTATTCTGTATCCTCAGATTGTTTCAAGCTTCAGTTCAAGAATGATTGTATTAATGGTAGTAGCTTAACTGTTTTCTTCCAAATAACTACAGCATTCACAGAACCAAATCACATTGAAGGACACTCATTTATTCTTTTCCAGAAATTTTGGTAAGTCCAGATATTAAAATCAGAATGAGACTAAGCAGTCTGCAAACTGTCAAAACATGTGGGGTGGTATAAATCTGTGATCTTGGCAGGAATTTATGCATGTTATATAGCTAGCAGTAAGTCCCCAAGTAGCCAAACCAAAATGCGCTCCCACAATGCTAAATCCCTTTGATAGAATCCCACCAGGTAGCAGTCTGGCAAAAAGAACAACCAAGCTAAAAAATTTTGTTATTACACTGTTGCCCCAGTCACATGATAAGCTGCATCATGCATGTGGCTAGACATTTAGCCTCTTTGCAATTCATCAGTGTCTCTTTTCTCACTGATCTGATAAACCAACACTCAAAACATGACTGCAGACCCAGATTATTCACTTAGCTACAAATACAAGAAACCCTATAAAACAAAGTTTGAATCCAGTAGCACCTTTAAGACCAACAAAGTTTTATTCCAGGTATGACATTAAAGGTGCTACTGGACTCAAACTTTGTTCTACTGCCTCAGACCAACATGGCTACCTACCTGAGGGAAATTCTATACTTATTAATGTCAACCTGGTCTTTTCTCTCCATCCCTGCAGCCATTCAGTTAATGTTACCAATGTGTAAAGTGTTTCTTTAAGAGGAGGTTCTGATCCCAGCTGAAGCCTTCAGGTACCATCCTGATGCACACAGTAATAAATCATAATCTACAAGCAAAGTTTTGCAGGGATGATGCCTGCATTTACAATGCATATGTTGTATCTGGTGCTACATAAGAATATGGGACTTTAAATATTACCTTTTCAGTGCTTAGTGTATTTTAAAAAAACAGGCATTAGGGTAAAAATTGTATAGAAACTCCTACATCACAGATTATTGAGGTCTTGCTGTGATGAAGTGGTTACAGCACTGTCCCATCATAAAAAAATCCATTCTCTAGGCAGTATGCTCAAATAAATATCGTGCCACCTGGCACATCATAGGGGAGGTTCTGTGGGTCCAACACTGAATTCTGAAGCAGAATTTGAAATTATATACTGGCCAAAAAAACCCCAAACAAAAGAAATCCACTTAAATTAGAACCTCGAGGTTTTCCTTCTGTTTTTTCCCCCTAACAGCAACAGTAGTTTGACCATATAAATATCTAGTGCATGAATGTTCTTTCCACTTAGACTATGATGTAGAATAGGTTCTAATCTATATTCAGACATAATCATTGTTGAATAGGAGTGTCATAAAAGATTCTGGCAGGGCTTGGGAGATTGTCCTTTCTTTAGCAAGGGAAAAAACCACACTCCTTTCCTATTTCATTTATTTAAGGACTAAGCCTGGCACTGAAAACAGTTTGCACAGCTGAGCCCTGAGAAAGCCGAACTTCAAATTAAGCTGTGAGCATCATACATGATTATCCAAAGACAGCTGAAGGGCAACCTTCAATGAAACATTGCAAAGAACTTCTTTCCCACTGTACATGTCATTCTCCAACATGTTTTGGGGCAAGTAATGACTCTTCACTACTGGCACAGAAAAGAAAGCAGCACAGGCTGAATAAAAGGCAGTGTTATGTTTGGCTTATGCAATTTAATATTCCCTCTGGCTGCTTTCTGTTTTTTCATATCACTCTTCAATGTGAGTTCTCTGTTTGGGTCTTACTGATGAATTTGAAAGAATACACTGTAGAGGGATGCTGCCAAATTTCACCTCAGCACTCAAGCTGGATTCCCAACTGGGACAGCAGCTAGGGATAGCATTCAGATATTTCTAGTCTTAATATATATTTGAAAAATACCTTATTGGCATTTTCTGGATATATTCAAATGTCTTGAATGATATATGGGATTTTCTGGGGCACCAGGAAATGAGTTAAAAAAAAAACCTGGAAATATTCAGGAGTAATTGGGAATATCAGGAGTCAGCATTTAATGCTCCCAGGACTATTTTTCTTTCATTTTACTTTGTGTCCATGTCAGCGTCTTCTTGCCAGGGCTTGGTATTGACTTTCCAGTTTGGTTTGGCTTAGATTCTGTCCTTCAAAATTGGTTTTGTAGGTCATGTGACATCATATTCTTTGCACAAGTTGGTTTGCATTGGATTTATTGTTTATGGTGGATACTCTAGTTTGACATTACTGGATTCTCAGGTTCTACATGGCTTGGATTCTCTGATTTGACATTTGTTGGGCTTGCAACAGTGTTTCTCATTTAATTGGTTTGGTTTGGAAGATTATCTTGTTTGACACTGGCTTGAATTCTCTGTTATGGGGATAAATGGGGGATAGTCATTGACCAGACTCAGTCCATAATCAGTGAATAAGCCTTTGGATCAACACGTTTGTATATACCTGGGACCAGGGGGTTTTTTGTAGAAAAAGCGCAGGAGGAACTCATTAGCATAACAGGCCACACCCAACAGTAGAAACTCATTAGCATATTAGGCCACATCCCTGACAGTACAGCTCATTAGCCTATTAGGCCACACCCCCATGTTTCCAGAAGTGTGGTCATCCAGCCACATCCACCTTTTGCTTCTTATTCTGTTTACCTTGTTTGTTGTCAAAACCCAGGGCTTTTTTTGGAGCAGGAGCTCCTTTGCATGTTAGGCCACATACCCCTAATGTAGCCAATCCTAATGAATTTCTGCTGTTGGGTGTGGCCTGTTATGCTAATGAGCTCCTGCTAGGCGTGGCCAACTTGGGAGCCAGCTGGAACTCCATTCCTGTGCGTTTCTGCCCCAAAACAGCCCTGCCTGGGACCCATCTATAGATTTTTAGAAGGGCTATGTCTTCTTTTTATTTATTTCTTAATTTGGCCTCACCTGAGATTTTGAATATTAGAAAGGCATGTATTTCCCTAACAGAAAAGGCAGAAGGGGAATATCAGTGCAGCAAAACATCCTCTACTTCAAAGACAGGAAGAAAGATAACTGACAATTTGCTTGGGAATGGATGCATGCACTTGCACTTACTCACCCCACCCTCATTCTAAAGGTAACAGTACTGTCTCAGTAAATTGATTTCAGCATTACACAAAAACACAACAGGATGTGCCTGAGATTTACAGGTGACATGCCAGCACATCCATCTCCTAGTTTGATATATTTGTTCCTTTTGCCATGTTTCCTCCCAAATCCAGTCTAGCCAAATGGCTACCATATAATTGAGTTGGTTACTCTATTGGGTTATAAACATCAAAGATGACAATGGTATTCCCACTCCCCTCCCCCATGAGCTATTTTCCTGCTGAAGTGTTATCTTACCAATTCACCAATACGATTTGAGACTTTGCGCTCCAATTCAATCTGTTTGGGGGAGCACCTTATTTCCCTACTATTTTAACACTTCAGGGGTATGCAGATAGCCCTGAGAACCCCAGCTCTTTGCTCCAGCCCTTGAGTCCAAAATTGATTAATGCCTCCAAAAACTGGCTCCAAACCCCCATGAGGGAGTGCATTGTGGGAATGTTTGTGTGACTCTGCAATGGCCATGCCATTCAGCACAGATCCCCCTGAAAACCACATTCCACTTTTTGACCCCAGTCTCCCAGTGCTTTTCCTTTCTCTTGATGAACCATACTGGACTTCATTTGCTGGAACAGGCTTATATGCTGTACTACTTTAGATAAGTAACTTTGCTTAGGATAGGTTTCTACATCATAAACTAACTGCAGATCTACTCTTCCAAAGAGTAGGAAAAGCAATTTCAGAATTTCTGTTGTATATACATACTCTCTTTTGCATTTAACATACAGAAGGTGAGGATCCTAATTTTTAAACAAGACTGAGAAAACAGCCATTCAGAGCTCCAGCTGCTGTGATTGAAAAATAGGTGTGCCAACCTCCAGGTGGTGGCTGGAGATCTCCTAGGATTAGCAGTGATGTCCAGGCAATGGCAATCAATTCAGCTGGAGAAAATGCCTTCTTTGGAATGTGGCCTCTATGGCATTATACCCCATTGAGTATCAGTGTCTCTGGCTGATAAGCTCTGGGTTAGTGAGGTTCAGCTACAGAAAGCAACAGTCCCAATAATCTTGTGTTAGCTATTTACATTTATTTACATAATTATACATAATTATAACTGAGCTGATATACACTTACAAAGTGCTTTGCCAGACAACACGTTTGAGAGCAGAGAGAGACAGTATTACATATTCAGTTATATACATATCTGTGGTGAACAAACACCAATCAGCATTCAGTGCTGAGTCATTATGTACAGGCACCCTGCTCTGGTCAGAACCAGTATGAACTAGATAATGTAGCTGTCATGAACTGTCAGATAGATCACCAGCCTGATGTCTTACCAAGCAGCATTCATATGCTGACACTCCCCCTAAGACTCAGGTGGTGAGACCCAATCTTTGTTTCAGGGCTATAAACTTGTTCACATTTAAACATTTAGTGAACATGTCTGCTACGTTGATATCTGAAGAACAGTACTGTAACATAATTAAACCTCCATGTACAGTCTCCCTAACATTCTGATACCGAATGTTAATGTGTCTACTTCATGTTCTGACACCTTGTGTGTCCCGCCAACGGCTGAGCAGCCGTGTTGTCACAAAATACACACATGGGTAAGCTATATTGTATATCTAGGTCAATTAGTAGCTGGTATAACCATTCCAATTGTATCAAACAGTCATTTAATGCAGCATATTCAGCTTCACGAGTCCCTCCATCCCTAAACCCTGCCCTCCTCAGGCTCCACCCCCAAATCTCCAGGTATTTCCCAACCCAGATATGGCAAGCCTATTGAGAAAACATGGGATCTGTTATTTTTGGTTTTTTTACCTGGAATTCATCTTTTATCTGGCTGGAATTCGTCTGTGGGTCCAGTCTGCTGATATTGTAGTATATGGATCTGAATTCACAAACTGGGATGGCTGTGTTGCCACAAAGGCATGCTTCCAGAATGGCATCATGAACGAAGACATATTGCTCCTATCAAGCAAGAAGTTGTACATTCATCACTGCCTGTCCCTTTAGGAGTGATTTTACATGGTCTGCTTTAATAAAGGAACTCCCAACAACCCCAGAGAGTTCTTAGGTAAGCAAGCAAAACAAAACACTTCCTCCCTGTGAAAACAGTGTGTGAGGTGGAAAGTTCTAGCATTTTACTACTGAGTATATGTGCATTGACAATAAGGAAAGAGTGGTCTCCTGATCAACATTAAATAGAGAAACACATGCCAACATGTGCACAATGATATAAAAAGGACTGCACATTTTGGATAAGTGGAATGATCCTATATTGTTAATGGATAATTTATGTGAATCTTAATCCATCTTCAGTATTATAATTAATTATAAGGAAGAAATCACATAGAAATCATAGAGGACAGAACAACTGAGAAATTTTTCCTTGACTCAACTCCCCCTGATCCTCAAGATCCTATATGTTCTTAGGTGCTTGAGTAGATAAATTGCCTCATCCCTTTTTAAAAACTGATACTCAACTGCCCTGAGGATTCTGTGCTTCCATGAGGCCAAGGGGTCGTGCTGAGTCTTCATCAAGTTCTTTGAATAGGTGGGTTCTCCTTTTCTTAATGCAAAAAGTAATAGTTTTGTCATACTTCAGGAAATTCCTGAATTTGCGGGCCCCTCCTTGTCTCAGAGTGAACTCATTTCACTACCCTACTTGCAGGAACTTGATCATTAACTCTGGTAGTAGAGTGAATGATGCAAAGCATAAGTAGTCTATCAGAGCTTTTATGTGGAACGAGAGTTGAATACATGGAGCAGAATCAGATGCTCTACTTGTCCGCTGATTTTACATTTACAATCTTTTATATATAATACAAATTTCCAAGTGGTACAGTTGGGAAAAAATCACAGCGTGTCAGATCAATATTTATAGACCCTAAGAAAATATCCCATCAACTAAAATCAACAATAACAATTTTTAAGTATCATATAATGAAAAAGATAACTTAAACATTTGCTATCAGTTCTTTATAGATGCTTATGTTTACTACAAAAAGGTGATAAAAATAGATTAGACAAGAAAAGTCTAACACATCATCTGGATCATCTTGAACCAGTTAGTTTGATGGGTGTTGATGGGATCCTGCAATCTGTGAAGAGTACCACTTGTGCTCTGGATCCTTGTCTATCCTGGTTACAGAATTCACCTAAAGACTTTGTAAATGAGTCATTGATGTCTGACATAAATCAGTCTCTGGCTCAGGGCACCTTCCCTTAGCCTGTCCATCCATCCCGATTGAAAAAAATTCCTAGAGAAAAGTGATGTTATCACATAGTCTCTAAGTTTCCCTTTCTGAGCAAGCTAACTGAGAAAGCAGTGGTGGACCAATTCAGTTTCTTGGATAACTTTTGTGCTTGGACTCTTTTCAGTCTGGCTTCAAGCCAGGCTATGGGGCAGAGATGAAGCTGGTGGCTTTACTTGATCTCTCCCTGAATGTAGACAAGGGCCATGCCTCTGTGTTACTCTTACCGGATTTATCTGGTCCTCTGATATAGCTAAACACACTGTCTCATTGAAACATTTGGAAACAGAAGTAGTTATCAGGGGATGTGCTTTGGACGGGTTTAAATTGTTCCTTACAGCCCAGACTCAAAGGGTTACCATTGCAGACAAGTTATCATTAGGGATGGACATGAACCAGCTCATGAACAAAGTTCATGATCAATTTTGGCTGGTTCATGCTTCACAAAGTCAAGTTTGTGGCTGGGCAACTGCCACAAACTTTTCACAGACTTTGGCATTGTTCCTGAAGGTTCATGCTGGTTTGTGAACAGATACATTCCCAGACAGACCGCCTCCACTCAGTCAAAATGTTTACAAAACTTCAAAGCAACAACATGGAAGACAGGTAGAGGAGCATCTGGGGGAGGTCCCCTGCGACTTTGACAGGATCTGTTGTATTACACTCTTGAACATCAGTCATTTTGACAGGCTCAGGTTCAGTAGGGTCAGGAGTGCATAGAACAGATCCTGTGCACGCTAGAGATACCAAACTTGCAGTAGACCTCCCCAGGATGCTCCTCTACATGCCCTCCAAGTTTAGTCTGGAAGATTGTCCCCTACCTTGACTCAGCTGATCTGGCTTCCTGGATCCACACCACAATAACATCCATAACTGCAATGCACTCTGTATAGGTCTTCCCTCAAAATTAACTCAGGAACTCCATTTAGGTCAAAATGCTGCAGCTTGGTGATTATGAGGAACTAAGCAGACCATGCACATTATACCCATTCTGCAGCTACTCCATTGGCTACCTATCAGGTACAATTTAAGATACTGGCCATTACATACATGGTCT
The DNA here is from genome assembly GCA_029375565.1 of Gekko gecko. Taxonomy (NCBI): domain Eukaryota; kingdom Metazoa; phylum Chordata; class Lepidosauria; order Squamata; family Gekkonidae; genus Gekko; species Gekko gecko. The sequence continues at coordinate 146,759,366 of JAPDNY010000006.1, forward strand.
TGGACAGTCATAATTGTTTGGCAATCATACTTTACATTTTAATTGTATACTTAAAATACCATAAGAATGCAATCCTATGTATACTTACTTGGAAGTTAGGCCTACAGAATTCAGTAGGACTTACTTCCTAGTAAACATGCACAGGAATTTCAAGGAGTCACTAAGTCATTTTCAGCCAAAATGGAGCACTGTGGTACCTGAAAGACCAACAGATGTAATGGCATGTATCCTAACACTCTGTTCTGCAAATTCCGAAGCTTTTCTCCAGCCTAAGGAGACTTTGTTCAGGTTAAAGAGCTCTTCTTCTGATGGAGGAAGAGCCACTTGTTAGAGGAAGCCTCCAAACATTGCTGGCCAGCATGGCATACATATTTGTCAGTCAGAGCCCATTTTGTTAGAGGCATGCAGTGTACCACTCAGTTGATATAGGATTGTTCTGTGCATGTCTAACTAAAAGGTAATGGGTTGCATCCAATTAGCTCTTCCACTGGTGAAATAGGAAGAGGGAGACCCCTTTGACTACCCAAAATAGCTATGGTGAGAATCATGGGACTTATATGGACACAAGCCATGTGGAATGAGGGCTGTAATAAGGAGAACTGGGGAAGACTTAGGGCCATTCCGCATTGGCTTTTCTCTCTGTTGTTTTAGCAAACCCATGTTGGAACAGAAATTCCCCTCTGCATTGCATGCTGCTTTCACTTCCTTCGATCATCGAGTTTTATGGTACCTTCTACATAGATTTATGGCCATTTTATGGCCGTTCAGGGGTGACTTTGCAGTTAGTATGGTATTTGAATGTGATTTTGAGATACACCTTTTCCTCAGTGTTGAGAAAATGTGGAGTGAATGTGGGGAAAAAGGGCTGGATGGTTCTAAAACATTGCATGAAGTGGCCTTACCTTGTGTGGGAAGGGAAACGTATGGGCAGAGACAGAACCAAATTTCATGATTACTGCAGTTTGATTTGGAAGTTGATGTTTCCTTTGTGGTTTGTGTGTGTTTTAACTACCACCAAGTTGCTTCCAACTTATGGCAACTCATGTCAAATTTGACAGGTTGGAAACTGCTAGGAGTCAGTTTTAAATATTATGCATACTTTGAATAACAATGTGAAGTTAAGAAAGGATGATATAATTGCAGAGAGATTAGGAAGCAGTACAACCAAACAGGACCCAGCACAGATAAGTGATCGATAGCATGCATTTTAAGTCACAAATCAAATAAATTAATCCTGTGAGTTTTTATTGATTAATTATGGAAACAGGGAAAATAGTTCTGAAGAAAAATAAAATTCTTTGCTTCAGATGAAGTTTGCTCATGGAGACATTCCCTCATGGGTGGGAGCCAAAGGGAAGCTCCTACACTCATGTCAGGAGTCTGCAATTTTTCCAAGCCCTTATATTGATAATAATTACATTCTTTTTTTAAAAAATGGCCTGTTTTCTGATTAATCAATGAAAAGTATGAAACCAATTAATCCTGATGATTAATTGGCCATTATGTTGCAGCCCTAGGCTCACTCCTTTTCCCATATATGACCATCTGCTAGGGCAGACAAGTTATTTTCTCGGGAATAACAAACAAGAAAAGACATTATCTTGCACCTACCTCTGTCTGTACCAAATTGACCCTCTGGGATCGCAGCTCCCGGACGCAGTTAAATATGTCCACCACACCTTCATTCTCAGCCATGTCAAGCATGATGTCAATGGCAATAAAGCACCCTGTCCTCCCAGCACCAGCACTGAGGGAGAGGGGAGAAAAAAGGGACCTGATCAATGGACCATGAAAAGGCAGCACATTCCGAGGGGTGAAAAGAAAACAAGTGCTGCAAATGCAGCTGTCTTCCTTCATTAGTCCCTCTCTGCCCTGAAGGTCTCTAGACCACATCTCTGAGCAACCCTAACTCTCTGGGGAGGACAAGGGGAAGAAGAAACATATGGAAAGGAAGGAAGGAAGCAGAGGACAGCAAAAGAATAGGACCGTGCTCATGCTTTCCTGAATACCTGAAATATAAAGCATGTGCAGAATTTTGAGAGCATCTTTTGAACTATTTCTTTTAAAAGCAAACTTATTGAATAACATGAATAGCTGACAAAACTGAAATTGTTCCTGAATGGGTGCCACTTCTATCTTTCACCTTGGTGGTGGAGGAAAGTGTCATCAAGTCACAGCTGACTTATGATGACTCCGTGGGGTTTTCAAGACAAGAGATGTTCAGAGGTGACTTGCTATTGCCTGCATCTGCACCATGAGCCTGCTATTTCTTGGAGGTCACCCATCCAAGTACCAACCAGGACTGATCCAGCTTAGTTTCCAAGATCTGATGAGATCAAGCTAGCCTAGGCTAACCAAGTCAGGACATCTTTCACCTTGGGCGACACAAATAGACTATCCGGGAAGATCGAAATGGAGGCTCAAACACATGCATGTGACCATTATGGTATCAAAATCAAGGCTTCTGCCTTGTAATTCATGTATTTGCTGTTCATAGAAGTCTTGATTTTTGTGTGGGGGGAGGGACAAAGCACTGAGATGGATCCTGTGGATCTGTTTGCTAGTGGTGGTGTTCTCCTCTAGTCCAAGGTACTTTTCCTTGATGTCAGAGGCTCGTGTCAAGGGAAGGCTTTTTGCAATGGAGGAAAGCACCACTGCTAGCTGTACAGATCCTTGGGATCCAAACCATTTGTCATTGTACTGAGTTCACAACTGCCTCCCAAATATATATGGTTTGGTGCCAAGAGACTTTGAACAAAGTACATTTTTCACACAGCTGTGTTATAATTTGCATATTCGGTTATGCTCTGGAATGGACACATGACAAGCAGAAGGACCTAGTGCACATGCGAGGAAAACAGAGAGAACCTTCCCTCCTGACTTGCTAGTTTGTAGGTACCAAGAAAGTTTTATACCCTATTTTTTTAATATGGGGGGGAACATTTACACATTTACTGTGCCATCAGCAAATCTCTGAAAGTATCCATCACCAGATACCATCACGTGAGGCTGCTCTTTATGAAGCTTGATCCTCAATGGTGACCATAGTAATTCATCATTACCCAGGATACACTGTTACCGCAGATCACTCCTGGAATGTGGGATTTGCAACCAGATTTGAAGACTGAGCCCTGAGCTATGGTACTATAGCTGTATGGTTTCCAACTGGGGTGGGGACTGTAGCACATGGTTTCCATGCAGAAGGTCCACAGCTGAAAGCCCAATATCTCCAGTTAAAATGATCAAGAAGTAGGTGATGTGAAAGACCCTGGCGAGCTGCTGCCACTCAGAGTAGACATTATTGACCTTGACAGACCCATGGTCTGATTCAGTATAAAGCAACTTCATGTGCAACTGTACATAAGAACATAAGAACATAAGAGAAGCCAATGTTGAATCAGGCCAATGGCCCATCTAGTCCAACACTCTGTCACTGTATACTATAGTTCAGGACTGGCTGAACAAATATTTGTATCCAAGTAAAAAAAATTGTTCCCTCTCTCCCTTCTACTGTGAGTCACCAACTGCTCATAAAGTAGAAAGTCTTTCCCTCCCCAGAGGCTAGAGAAACTTCAGACACAAGAAATGCTAACAAAGCAAGGAGATAGGAATGACTATAAATTAATGGCCCAGATTAATCAACAACTAGGAGGGAAGAAGACATTTTTCATTTCAATAATCTCAATGAATAAATGGCATTTTCTCTCCCCTTCTCTCTTTCTGCTTTTCAAACTTTTAACAAATAGCTGTAAGTTTTCTATATTTAGAGGAGTCCTGTACTTCATAAATATTGAATGACAATGTTATCATCCAGTGAAGCATTAGAGAGAATTGCCTAATTAATTACTACTTAAAGCTGGCCATTTGAATTTAAAAATGGACAAACAAAAGAGGAAATGTCATCCAATCATTACAATTAGGGAAAAGAGAAATGTCAACTTCTATTCTCTGGACTACATTTGGGTCTTAGGATCAGGGGCTACATGTAACTAGGGCAGAGTACAGGTTCAACTGAAGGTAGCTGCCATGCCTGTTTCAACATTATTACTTTATTATGGGTATACTGTATGCAATGAATGGAAGACATCAGATATGTGTCACAATACTGCTTCATGGACTATGGGTCAAGCAAGATGAGAACATCTGTTTGCACACTGCTTTTAAAGTGAGTTTTAAACTGAGAATCTTGATAGTCAAATATTAAATGTGAAATGTTGGAAGGCAACAATAATACTTGCTATCAAAAAGCAAATATTTTAAAAAAGCAAGTATCAATAAGCACCTATATATATGGGGACACTATTATTTCAATATCAATATCAAATTGCTGTGCTGAACTGATATTGAAATGAAAAATACTGAATACCAGAACATTGTTGCGTTCTTGGGAGAAATCCAGATTTGTTACAGCCAGGACTCCTATAATCATCTAGTGCCTTATGATGGCCTAAAACATAGCAAAAGGGACTGGTAAAGTCACCCCCACTTCCCTCTCAGACCTAGAGTACAAAGCCTAAAAGGCCAGGGTGAGAAGCAGTCTTGATCAAGACGTCTTACAAGTTATTAAATTGCCAGCTAAAATTGGTCAAAACACAAAGTGAGGTTTTCAGGCACCCTTTGCAAGAAGACTCATCCTAAAAGCAAACATCCTGATCAGCTAGTATCATTTGAGATTCTGGCCAGCTAGAGAAAGGTCAGTGTTTGTAGCAGAGAAAGACAAATATTGTTGAAGACTTACAGGGTTTAGGACAATGCCTAGTTACTCAAAGGGAACAATCTAGTCTCCTGCCTGAGCTAATCATACTGGCAAAACCTGTCTCTTGTGTCTGAACCCCAACAAAGCTGTAAGTAAAGACCCAGCCATTGTGTCTGAGTTTATCTTTACTTTTTATTTTATTTTATTATTTACTTCATTTCTACTCTGCCTTTCCCCCCAGTGGGGAACTAAAGGGGCTTACATTATTCTCCTCTCCTCCACTTTACTCTCACAACATTGTTAGGCAGATTAGTCTGGCAGTGCACCAACTGGCCCAAGGTCACCCAGCAAGCTTCTGTGGCATAATGAGGATTTCAACCCGAGTCTTGCAGATCCAACTGGCTCTTCAGGACTATCTCCTGTCACAATCAGCTTGTGCGGCAAACAGATACTAGTGAAGGGTATAAGTTTATTTGAAGCCTGAACCTAGCAGATCCTTTAATTTGACTCCAAGAGTAACACAGGAATCCCTCCACAGTGGTTTGAAATCAGGTATATGAGACCTGTGATTTAACCATGCAATTGAGGTCAGGTTTTTCCATCTAAGCCTTCCTTCACCACTAAGGAGACTGCATGCACTCTTCAAGACTGATACCTATGATCACACTTCTCCCTTTTTCTTAATCCCCCTCTCTTTCTCTCACTACAGCCCACATCCCCCATGCTCTTCCTCCATATTGCTCTGACACAAATCCTGGTTCCTGCTATGGAGCTCCCCTTTGCCTCTTCAAAGCCCCTCTCCAGGTACTCTGGTTCTCTGGATCCTACCAGCCGCTTTTCCCAAGTTTCTAGCATAACTCTCCCTATCAGAGCCCCAAGCTTCCTCTTTGCATTACCTTTCATTTTCTTTCCCTCCCTCATTTAGTCCTTCTATGTTCTTCAGGGACACATCCACACAACTCTCTCTCGGTCTAGCCTTGAGCAAGCCATAATTGGACATCTTTAATTATCAAAGATCTTAGCAATGGTTTCATTAGGACTTGCCAAAGTAGGTATTTCAAGTGTTTTATTTTGACTTGCCAAATATTTCAATTGCCAACGGCCTTTTAAATTTCCTTCCTGCCTTGCCGTCAATCTATACATTTAAAGTTACTAACTAACAATGGTCACATCCTCTAATAGGAAGATGCCACATCAGTTTGTAACCTGTGTATACAAAGACTCTAAAAAGCCCAGAGATACGGGGTGCATGTGTAGGTACATGGATACCCCCTTCATCCCTTTGTACCAGAAACCCTGCCCACATGTTACAGTGGATAACATGTACACCCTGCATGTGCCATGATACGTCTGTAAGAGGCAATATGCACTATTTTGTACAAAAAAAAAGTACCTGGATAAAAGTAGGGGTTAAACCACATATTCAGCCCTACACACACTGAGTGCAACGTGTTACTTACCACATGTATAATGAAATATCAAGTGTATACTGTACAAAGACTCTATGTGTGTTCTCTGTAACTTGGGAACAGGGTTAGAGTCAGCATGGTGTGGATGACAGGCTGAGATCAGGGACACTCAGGTTCAAGTCACCACTTGGCCATGAAGCTTGCTGTGTGACCTTGGGCCAGTTATTCCCTCTCAGCTTAATCTACCACTCAGGGTTGTTGTGAGGATAAAATGGGGGGGGGAGACCATGTGCTCTACCATGAGATCTTTGGAGTAAAAAAGGGATAAAAATATAACAATAAAAGTTTAAAATAGACAGAGAGAGAGAGAAATGGGGTTTTAAAATAATTGGGTTTTGAAACCTTTTAAATGTACAATAGTTATGTTACCGGTTTATGATCCTTCTGCCCAAATAATGCTAGCTCTTATAATCACTTGTATTCAGTGACCGGTATACCAAAGAATCAAGTAGATTATACAACAATATGCAGTTTGTGCTATCACTTACACTGAAAGGCTAGCACAGATCACTCCTACTTCATAGTTTTCTCCTGTTCTTTGTTTATATTACACTATATCCTGGATGACAGAAATTAATCTGAAGCAGGTTAAATGAAACAAATGCAGGCAGACATGTGAAGGATCCTGTTGCAGAGATTCTTGCTCCTGTATTCTCTACAACAAGGTAGTAGAATGCCTGCAAGATTAGAAAGCGAGTACAACTGGTGGAAGTGAATGGCAAGAAATGACAGAGAGAAACAAATTGTATACCTGCAGTGCACAACAATAGGCCCTGCCTCTGGTGGATTGAGAAACTTCACTTGTCGAACAAAGCCCAAGAGGCCTGTGGCATAACAAGGAACTCCATGGTCTGGCCAGCTGGTGAAGTGGAACTGTCGAATTTCTCGGATCTCGTGGTAGCCTTTCTGAGGAAATAAAACAACCTCTCTTTTTCTCCATAACAATGTTCCACAACAATGTTAATCACCATGTCGTCGGTTCTGTGCCCACTCTTTGTTCATTTCATTAATATCTTTTTCTTGCTCTTGACATTACCTATACACATGTCTTCTGATAAAACACTATACAAAAACAAACCTGACATGATCGTATGTGCAGTATTTTAGCACTGAACCTGTGGACCCATTAGCAGCAATAGAAGCACTATGAAAGCAACTTTGATTGCCTCATGATACCATCAGTAATTGTATTTTAGCACTGTTTTGTCTACATGCTCATGTGCATCAGTAACATGGAGGCAGGGGAAAGAACTGAAGTCTGCAGCAAATTTTGCATACTATGGACTGGAGTGAAACCAAATTTTCCATCAGTAGAATGGAATATTCCTGCCTCTCTCCTCTCAGTGCAGCACCCATGATCTCCATGAAATGCTGCTCATGCTCTTGGGGGTCAGAAGAAGAAGAGTTGGTTTTTATGCCCCACTTTTCTCTGCCTTGAGGAGTCTCAACGAGGCTTATAATCAATGTTCCCTCTAAGCTGTGGAGTCCTGTGAGCAAAAATTCTACTTTGCGAGCTGCTGACATTAAAGTTGCAATTGAGCAATTTGGCTACTGCATAAATTAGTTTGCTCTGGAGCCATCCTTCCTGAGCTAAGATAAAAATGTGTGAGCTGAAGGCTAAAAAACTGTGAGCTAGCTCGTACTAACTCAGCTTAGAGGGAACACTGCTTATAATCCCCTTCTCTTCCTTTCCCCACAACAGACACCCTGTGAGATAGGTGGGGCTGAGAGAGCTCTGAGAGAACTGTGACTGACTCAAGGTCACCCAGCAAGCTTCAGGTGGAGGAATGGGGAATCAAACCCAGTTCTCCAGATTAGAGTCTGCTGCTCTTAACCACAGTGCCATGCTGGCTCTTGGGGATCAAAATGAGGGGTGTCTGCAACAGGAAGGAGTATCAGTGGAAACAGCCAACTTAATTTGGATTCAACCCTATAATTCCCAGCATTAGTTTTAGGAATCCTTTTCGCTCAATGAGACTAAGGACAAAGAAACACAAAGCAAAGTGATATTCCAGGGTAATAAAGGACTAGAAAGGAAATCCACTCACCTTTTGCACTGTAAAAGTACGAATGACATACTCTGCCAATGGTTCTGTCTCAATTAAGGTGACTTTAATGTCTCCATAGACCTCTGTATCATCTGGCCAGTATCTAACACACTTGACCTATACCAAGAAAATCACAAAGTAAATACTAACATGTAATACAGAGTAAAACTTGCCCTAATCCATGCCCTAAATGTCTTGACTATGGATAAACCCAAAGCAACAATCCATCCACAGTTGTGCAAATCAGGTATTTACCCGAAGGTTTTAAAATACATGTGACCCCATCAACATGCACTGACACCCATGCTTAAGCTTGAACCAGGCATAGTGTTATAATTACATGGAAAAATTACATAAATTATATGTCCAAATAGATGAACATGGTATAATTTTTAGTAGTTGTTGTGACCAAGAAAGCACTTGAATCCTGACATGTAGCTTATAAGATTTTCTTTTCCAGTTCATGCTTGTGGTATAACTTTTTGAATAACTGCTGGAATCAAATTGCCATTCAAGGATCTGCTAGAGTCACAAATGTTGCTGTGCCATCCCCTCTAACTCAAATGTAGCATGAGGCATCACAGGATGAGCTGGGCTACTGCCTAGACAGTTGAGGGGAAGGTTCAAAAAGAAGCCTATAAGCAGGAGCTTCTCCTCCCATTCAGCCGTGTCTGCCGATCCCTGCTCCCTCCCATTTGGAGCAACTTGGGGAAGCTGATTGCTGCCCAGGGGCAAAGATGAATTTTGGGGCTCTCATTCACACTGGCTCTGAACAGGGACCTACTACTGCCTACATTTTTGCTGTTCTAGGTTGTAGCAGCACAAGTAAGTGTGGCCTTATAAATGGTTCAGCCATAATTTGGAATAGCAGGAAGACAGTGCATTGCCAAGTACACAGTTGGGAGTATTTGGTTAGCAGCCCAAGACATCTAATAATGACAGACCACTCCTAAAACAGCCTATCATTTGCTTGAGCAACTTGAGCAGGGATGGTTGTGCAGGGAATGCTCTTGGAGATGAGTTACTTCCACCAAATGTTAGTTGCTTGAGCAACAAACTGAGGGAAGGAGGTGAGACTTGGCACCTCTCAGCACAGTTAATGTGCATGCTATGATAACCGAGGTCAGCAGGAACACTGTCCAAGTGTGGAGCCAAGGTAGTGCTGCCCAAAATTTTGGTAGCCAGTGTACTGCCTTAGTTGCAACTTATCATTAGAAACTGAGTGAATAGTTTGATGACACAGATCAGCCATTTTTTTAAACCCCCTATTTTTACCCATGTCATATCGAATATTCATTTGTGGGGTGCTGGTACAATTGCACACTACAACATACTCTGAAATGAATGTTGTAGAATTTATTGAAATAGCAATCAACCGTACCTGCTGTGTTGTTAATAAAAATCCATTAATATTAAAAGTTTTATAATATTATAATAAGAATGATGTTGACAACAGTAAGCAAATAGTTCATTTGATGGATCTTTGAAAGGATAATTCAAATGACCTAGTTCTTCCATCATACAATGAGCTTTAATCACTGTATGGTGAAGTTTCCATGGAGCTTTGTCATCTGAAGGGGTCTCACATACAATACAATACAATACTGTTCTTTTGGCAAGCCCTAAAAATGTAGCTTCAAGAAAGCCAGATATGAGTCACAGTGTGGACAGATTATGAAGGCGCTATCAGACAATGGGGAAAAAGTGGGTCATCTGAATCTATCCGAAAACTTCCCAGGTAATGATATCAGTGCACACTGGCACTAATACTTACTGAGTTACACCACTGAAGAAAATAGGTTTAGAATGGTGTAACTCAGTTTAGGATGGCTCTGATAGAGCCAATGACAGTAAGAGAGCGCTTCTGGACATGAGGGAAAGCAACTAAGGATGCAAACACAAGACCATTTATTGCACAGTAGTTAACAATGGCCCTTATAGTAACTTTAACCACACGAACAGCAAGTAATTTGAAGGTTAACTCACTTAACAGTCGATCCTTAACAAAAAAAACTTGCAGAATAGGTGAAATGAAGTAACTACATAACAGGTTGGATTCTATAGACATTCCACTGGTAGAAGCAAATCTTTCCCCTGAAGTCCCTTCTCCTAGCACCCTATGTGACCACACCCAAAACATGGTTGGAGGGTGAGGGATTCTTGCAGACAAAAAACAACAACAACAACACACCCATGTTTGGGACAGGTTCTCTAACAAAGAGAACAATCAGCAGAAATTGCCCCTCCTCCCCCTTCAGTCAATGGAACATCTGTAGGATCCAGCCTGGTGTTCCTTTATCTGTGTGTGATAGATAGTGACTGAATGCTTTGGGCAATCATCATACCCTGCCAACTTCCACCAGGTTGGTAACCATGACAACACTTGCAGAGTTCTCCTGCCAGATCATCCTCCAAAAATCCTTCACTGTCTCTTGCATTGGTCCTGAGGGGTAGAAGAATGAAAGAGAAAGGACACCCCAAAGGTAATTTTGGAATAAACAACTCATTTTTGCCGCTCCCCACCAACATCCCTGCCCAACTGAAATTCTGACCTTTCTACAGAGGATTTCCTGCTCTTTAAAGTTTGGCTTGCAGAGCAATCCAACTCTTGAATAAAACAGGCAATCAGGATAAATACCTGGCCTACTGCTGAAGCAATATGTGCTACAGACAGACATAAATATATGTGTTCCCTATTTGGTTTTGAGAACCAGAAGAGATATATGGAAGTTACGCCACACAAAAAGCCAAATTGTAAAATAAAATGTACAGAGCTAGGATTAGGCAGAAGAGTTACCAGTTATTAATAAATGCTGAAATTCTGAAGGAATCTTTAATTATTTGGTGAAATTTTAGGTGAGAAATTCTTTGGGATGCAATATAACTATTATACAATAGAGAAGTGTGGTATTTGTGATTTTTATCAGAAATTTTGGAGAAGGAAAGTGCTAGCAGCTTCTTCCCAAAAATTTGAGACTTCACTCCACATCACGATATATATTTGCAATCCGTCACACACTGTAAGACACACTGCCAAACAATTAAGATTTTTTTAAACTGTGAAATGCATTTACAAAGAAGATTTATTTTAGTTTAAATTCAAAATCAAAGGTTACATCGCTGCAATTTATCAGAAGTATTAAGTCCATTTTTGGTCTGAAGTTTGGATTGGATTATGGGGTATTGGGTATTATTGAGTTCCTACTCAACTATGTACAAATTAGGTCCCACCCCCGTACCTGAAGGCATTATGATGAAGATATTGTGCCCATGAGTATATATATTCAGTCTCCCTTCTTTTTCTATTGCAATCTCTGCTCTACCAGAGATGGTACTTTTTAAAAATGTATATATCTGGACACCAATAGTTCTATCATATCACATTCTGGTTCTCAAAAAACAAACAAACAACAACAGCAATGAAAAAACCTGTAGTCTGTGCCCAACCCTATCAACTTGCCTCTCAGGGCTCTGACACTTTGCATGTGTGTATGGTCCTTTTTGATTTCACCAGCTGGGATGACAGGAGACAAAATGGGTTTTACTGCCCCTTTCATTTAGCAAGCAATATGTGTAATTTAGAGCAGTAATGGAAAATTTGAAAGCCTGCAAGCTCACAGGTGTTACCTCCTTTCATTTTTCAGATAGTCTAGGGAAGAGCTTCTTGTTTTGTGTTTAGCACATGAACCAGTCCAGTTGTGTGGTGTTTCTCCAAGCTGCATTGCTCTTTCAGTGTTTACTTACGGCAGCATTCCATACAACTAGGCTAAGTATGTACAATGCAAATGTTATGGTCTGCCAAATGAAGTATCCCTACATGGAAGTTATATTGTGTGTGGGTCCATAACTATAGGCTGTATCAAATCCTCCATGCAGACTAGCCGTGTGGCAAGGAAGAAACAATACATGAGCCAGTGATGGCAACAGCATGAGTGTATTGACACGTTCCATAGCCACCCCAGTTGTATGCATCATCTTGGGAGATAAATAAATAGTTAGCTTTGTCTGCTTAATTCTATTAAGGTTTTTTAATGGTTTCTTTTATATCACAGAGGAAAAAAGACAACTTCATTCCTTGTCAAACCTTGAGTAACAGCAGCATATCTCTACTCTCTATTGAAATCCTATTTTAGCTCTACCATAATCTCTCTGTTTTCCCCCCCCGATAATTCTTGTTACCCTTTATTTATTTAATTACATTTATAGCCCGCTCTCCCCAAAACCAGCTCAGAATGGGTGGCAACATCTTATAAATATACAGTTAAAAACCTTCTAAATACAATATATAATTACTCAATCCATAAAAACAGTAAAATTGATAGGACTGTAAAAATCAAGATGGTGTAAAATTCGTATGGGGGGGTAATATACAGTTGATGGGGAACGGAAGGGGGAGGAGCAGGGGAGAAGGGAAGGAGGGGGAAGCCAGACTCTAGCTATAGCACATCAGGTAGGGACCCAGTACTGCCCTCAACTATAGGGCCTGGTGGAAGATGATAAAAAGGCCCTGGCTGGCGACAGCTGGATGCTCTTTGGGCCAAGAACCACCATCAGATTTTGATCACTTGAGTATAATGCTTAAAAATATTCATTCACTGTCTTTGTTTCTTTTGGCCATGTTTTATTTGAGGTGTCATTATGATCCCTAAGTGGATGTGTTCCCTCAAAGAATCATATCATTGTAATCTATAGCCATGATCCCAATATTGGCTGGATATGCCTTTGTGAGGCTAATGCAGGGTTTCCCAATATGTCTCCCATGAACACCATGGCTGCTGCCAGTACTTTTGCTGGTACCTAACAAGTGAGAGCCAGTTTAGTGTAGTGGTTAAGTGTGTGGACTCTAATCTGAAAGAAGAAGAAGAAGAGATTGGATTTATACCCCACCCTTCACTACCCAAAGGTGTCTCAGAGCGGCTTACAAACTCCATTCCCTTGCCCTCCCCAGAACAGACACCCTGTGAGGTAAGTGGGGCTGAGAGAGCTCTTGACAGAAACTGCTGTTTTTCAAGAACAGCTCTTATCAGAACTACGGCTTGCCCAAGGTCATCCAGCCAGGTGCAAGTGGAGGAATGGGGAATAAAACCCAGTTCTCCCAGATTAGAGTCCACGCACTTAACCACTACACCAAACTTGATTCCCCACTCCTCCACTTGCACCTGCTGGATGACCTTGGGCAAGCCATAGTTCTGGCACAGCCATTCTTGAAAAAGATCAGTTTCTGTCAGAGCTCTCTCAGCCCCACCTACCTCACAAGGGTGTCTGTTGTGGGGAAGGGAAAGGAAAGGAGTTTGTAAGCCGCTCTGAGACTCCTTTGGGTAGTGAAGGGCAGGGTATAAATCCAATCTCTTCTTCTTCTTCTTTTTAAAAAATGGGTGGGGCCAGGTGGGCCTACTGCACAGCAGGCTTCTGAGTAGCTACTGGAGATCTAATTGGCTGTGCAGCATTTAAAAAAAATGTTTTAGCAGCAACTAACAACATAGTATTGGTTTTATTCTCTCACACATAATCCTCTGTCGCAGTATATTTTTAAAATTACTCATCCTATCCCCAGCACTTGGGCTTCCTCTAGATTTTTATGTGATAGCCATTTTGTGGTTAGCTCTGCCATTTTGTGTCAGAATTCCAAAGCTGCACAAAGGCTCAAAAAGGTTGAAGACTGCTCAGCTCATGCGTCAGAATAGTTGCTTGGTGTTGTAAGAAATATTTAGGTTTGGGTTAGAAAATTGAACTTTTATATAAAAAAAATCCTTTTAGTAGTTTCTGTCTGTTTTGTAGCAAGCAGACAGCATTTGGGACATAGAACCCAGCTCTCAAAATGCCTTGCTGGTTCTTTGAGGGTACCCCCTCTCTGTCACGTAGGCAGGAAAGGACCTGCATTCCTTTCTCATAGTTTAAATTACCCTGAATAGCCATAGGTGTGTGTGAAAGATTTAAAACCTTTAGGTAATAAAATATTCTGATAAATCAGCCATTTGGTCAAAGAGGCCTGATCATTAACAAAGCAAAGGATTTTAGAAAAACAGTATTTCACACTTGCAACAACATCTCACAGACAGCGTCATGTCTGGCTTATCTCAACACAGGAACACAAAAGGAACATCTTGAGTATAAAGATTTTCATGGTTGTCATTCAAAATTTTGAGGTGTTATCTTGTGTTGTTTTACAAAAAGTTATTGTAACATCACCGCCTTGGAATGTATGGGCATCTCTTGTGAGAGATGGTTCCACCATCATCAAACAGTTTGTGTCAATTGATGTAATCAGGGGTCTTTTCGTAGAAAAACAGCTGCAGGAGCTCATTAGAATATGGTATGCTAATGAGCTTAGGCTATTAGCATATGCCACACCCCCTGACATCACCGGAAGTGATGTCAGAAGGGGAAGCAAAAGCGGGGGAGGCATCTTCAAAAGCCTCCCCTTCCCTTCCCCAGCTGGTCTGGGTGGGGGAGCTAAGAGAGAAGGGGTTTAAAGTTTAAACTCCTTCTCATGAGAGTTGGGCCACAGAAGGAGGAAAGAGGGAAAGAAAGAGAAGGAAAGGGGAGGGAAAGAAAGAAAGGGAAGAAGGAGGGAAACAGGGAAAGGAGGAAAAAAGAGAAGAGAAGAAGGTGGGAAAGAAAGAGAGAAGAGAAGAAGGAGGGAAAGAGGAAAAAGAGAGAAGGAAAGGAGGGAATGAAAGAAATTCAGCGGCAATTCAGCCCCATTATATCCTATGGGCCATTGAAGTCAATGGTGAAAACATAGGGTATATTCTGGGGGCTGGAGGGGAGGGGGTTTGATGGAGAGGCTCCAAACTCACAGGGTAGCTGATGGAGCCTCTCCCCAAGATACCCACCAAGTTTCAAGAACAGTGAACCAGGGAGTCCAATTCTATGGGCCCCCAAACAGGTTGCCCCTATTCCTTCCATTGTTCTCTATGGTGGGAAAAAGTTAATTTTTCCCACCATAGAGAACAATGGAGGAATAGGGGCAACCTGTTTAGAGGCCCATAGAATTGGACTCCTGATCTATGTTCTTGAAACTTGGTGGGTATCTGGGAGAGGCTCCATCAGCTACCCTGTGAGTTTGGAGCCTCCATCAACCCTCCTCCAGCCCCAGAATATACCCTATGTTTTCACCATTGACTTCAATGGCCCATAGATATAATGGAGCTGAAATTGACATTCGGCTGCCTGAAAGACTCCCCGGGACGCCGGCTGGGGGCGGGGCTTGGCTCCTGAGCTCCCGGAGCTGTGCTCCGGTGAGCTCCCCCACAAAAAGACCCCTGGATGTAATTAACATTTGTAATAGCTCTTGTGAAATGTTTTGATCAATATAGTATAAAAGAAGATGCTTTATGCTAATTCTGGGCTGATTCCTTGGGACTCAGAGGGACTTTATTCCTGTGGGGTAAATTGGATCAGCCCAAGAGCTCTTGTGCATGCTGGAGGGAATTTCTGTTTGTTTATCTAACCAGTCACTATCTTTTGCAGGAAATAAGTCTTTGTATTGTTTAAGATTTTAGGCTGAGTGCACAGTGTCTTGATGGCTAGTGCCTTTTGCTTTTAACCTTGAATAACTTTAATAAAGGAAGTTTTGTTTAAGTAACCTTGCTTAGTTATTAACCAGTGCTGGCTGTCTCACTCATGCTCTTTGGTAAGAAGGGCAACACCACAGTGGTTAAATGAACCAAGACTGGGGTGGGTACATTTCTTTTACAGTTAAGTCGACAGGGATAAGACACGTGTCAGCACATTTGCACAACACTTGGCAATAGGTACTAATTTTTCAGAGGTAGTTCCATGATAGTTCTGTTATGTATCTAGATCTTGGAGGAGGTGTCCCTTCCAACTAAGAAAGGAGGAAGGTGCATGACCATCTCTCTGCATTAAAATGATTAAAACACGTCTGTGCTGATTTAAACAAAATTCATACATGATGATCAATTTAATTAGGTCACTTTGAGCAAATTTAAAAAAAATACTTTTGGTGGGTTGATGTCTAACAAAAGAAAAAAAGAATGACATACAAACATTAAGATAGATCCAGTTGGTCAGCCGTGTTGTTCTGAAGCAGTAGAACAAATTTAGAGTCCAGTTCCATTGGAGCGTGGCATCTTTAAGACCAACAAAGGTTTATGGAAGGTAGGAGCTTTCATGTGCATGCATGCTTTATCAAATAAAGTGTGCATGCACACAAAAGCTCATACCTTAAATAAACCTTTGTTCGTCTTAAAGGTGCCACTGGACTCTGTTATGCAAATATTAATTCTTGATAGAACCATTGGTTTGCAAAGAAGAGATAAACATTCATACTTCTTGTTTTCCATACTGAGGAAAATCAAAACAACACATCATAATTCCAGCACATTCACAATTCTGAGAAGTTAAAAAGATTGTCTTAACATTTCAGATAAAGAAATGAATTTAAATGGATAAAAAACTGACTACAGCCATGGGTTTGTTTTTTTTTAAGAAGTAGAAATAAATAGAAATATCAGCATAGAAGAATCATGTGATTTAGGATTTTGTCAAAAATAATCCCGTGGGGAATGAAGCAGAGGTTCTTGACATAAAAGACCTAAAAATATACATTTTCATCAATCCTTTACTCATCACCAGGAAGCAGTGCTTGTCAACACCAGCTCATACACTCCTTCCTCAATGCCACTGCATCCATGGGGGTTATTCTTGTGAAGGATTTTAGAGTGTACAAACTAGCCCTACAATACATTACAATCATTATCTACCTTTCTTCCAAGGGCTTCGTCTGGTATATGTAACCCTTCCTGATGTTGTTTCTCAGAACCACTATGTAAGGTAAGCTAGACTGAGACAGAAAGGGATTGGCTAGGGGCATATCACAGGAAAGCAGAGATTTGGATCCAAGCCTCCTGTTCTAGCCCAACACTCTAACCAGAACAGCACACTGGCTTTCGGTAAGTCTGATTTGTGTATCCAGTTTGTGCATCCAGTTATAAACACCCTGAGGTATCTTCCTCAGGATTATAAAATGTCCTCAATGGAAAATGGAGAGTACTGGAAGGTTGCCATTTGGGGAGTGGTATGAAAGGCATTTTCTACTCAACCTAGAATAGTAAAATCATTTATGAGGATTTATCATTTCTAAGCAGGATGTACATATTGCTTTACAAATCTTTATATAAACTTTATCAAACTTGCCTTGAGTTGCAATGTAATGGTGAGGCCGATGATATCCCTAGAAGAGAGAAGAGAGTCCAAAAATAAAAAGGAAAAAAAAAAGAAAATCAATGTTCTACTTCTGGAGACCTTTCAGATGCAAATCTGCTGTATTAATAGTTACCTGGCACTACAAATATTTATTCTCTTCCAAAGTAGGTACTGATGGTAATTTTCAGCAACAGGCTAATGAACAACACATTCCACCATATATGTCATGTGTCTGCCCCAGACATATATAAAGCCAAAAGTAGGAGGACTTCAGTAAATGGAACACTGAATAGTTCCCCTCCTAAACTTTACTCCCCCTTTCTCTATCACTCACTGTTGTTGTCAGAGCCTAGAACAAAGAAAACTGGCCAGGCCAATGAACTGCAGGGACATAAGGCATGTAGGAAAAGACTGAAAAATCTGGGGGCACAGGGGGTGTTCTCCTCCATTTTACCTGTTGAGGGCCATGGAGCTGGAAGGGAGAACAGGATATTGGATGTGAATGGCTGGTTACGTAGATGGTGCCGTTGAGAGGGATTTGGCTTCCTGGACCATTGTATGTACCTCCAACATAAAGGATTGTTGGCAATGGATGGGGTGTACCTTACAAAGAATGGGAGGAATGTCTTTGCTGGAAGACTTGCGAACCTGATCAGGAGGGATTTAAACTGAGGCCATTGGGGATGGGAAGAAAAAGCCTGATGTTGTGCAGCATCTCCAACACTAAGTTCAAGAAAAGGAGTGACCAGAGAATAAATGAACAGGAGAGAGGTGAGTTCAGTAATTTTCAGGTAAATTTGAAGGGACCTATAGTAGGAAAGGATGTCTGTAATCTGAGATATCTTTATACTAATGCACAGAGTATGGGAAATAAACAGGATGAACTTGAACTTCAAATATTGGAAAGTAAGTATGATCTGATAGGTATCACTGAGACTTGGTGGGATGGTAGGATATGGAGCACAGCGATTGAAGGATATACCTTGTTCAAATGGAACAGAATAAACAAAAAAGGAGGCGGGGTGGCACTATATGTCAAGAATGAATACACTTGCACTGAAATTCAGGATTTCGAGAGTTGCCCTGTTGAAAGTGTGTGGGTAAGGATAGAACCGGGGGGGGGGAGAGACGGGGATATTGTTGTGGGGGTATACTACAGAGCTCCAAATCAACTGGAGGAACTGGATGATGCATCTGTACAACAGCTAGCTAAACAGGATGTTGTGGTTATGGAAGATTTCAACTATCCAGATATTTGCTAGAAATCTAATTCTGCTAAACATGGGGCATCCCACAGATTCTTGAATAGGCTTGCAGACAACATCATCTCTCAGAAGGTGGAGGTGGGAACCAGAGGATCTGCTATCCTGGATTTAATCCTGACTAACAGGGAAGATCTGGTTGATGAAGTGAACATTGGGGAATAGTGACCATGTCAGCTTGGAATTTGACATAGAGAAGGATGTGAAACCAGGACATAGTAGGACTCGTATCCTGGACTTCAAGAAAGCTGATTTAAAAAAAAACTCAGAGAAATATTAGGTAGGATCCTATGGCTGGAAATGCTGAGGGGGAAATCTGTACAGGAAGGATGGGTGGTGCTGAAAAATGAAGTACTTAAGGCACAATCACAAACTGTTCCAGTAAGAAAGAAAGGCAATAAAGCCAAGGTGATTGAACATGGAACTCTCTGAAGAGCTGAGACCAAAAAGGGAAATGTACAGGAAATGGAAGGAGGGTCAAATTACTGAGGGTGAGTACAAGAAGCGGGCTCAAATCTGTAGGAATGGTGTCAAAAAGACTAAAGCGCAGATGGAGCTGAGGCTTCCAAGGGATGTTAAAAATAACAAGAAAGGTTTCTATGCCTATGTTTGGAGCAAAAAGAACAGGGATGGGGTAAGCTGATTGCTAGGAGAAGATGGTCAAGCCTTAACAAGGGATGAAGACAAAGTGGAATTACTCAACTTTCACTTTGCATTGGTCTTTAACCGTCAGGCGAGCTGTATACAAACTGAAGAATGCAAGGCATATGACGGAAAGAGGAACTGCCAGTCCAGAGTAAGCAAGGAAATGGTTAGAGAGCATCTAGCTGCCTTAAATACTTTCAAATATCCAGGGCTGGATGGCTTGCATCCCAGGGTGCTAAAAGAAATTGCTGATGTTATTTCAGAGCCTCTGGCTCTAATCTTTGAGATGTCTTGGAGTACTGGTGTTGTGCCAGAAGACTGGAGAAGAGCAAATGTTGTCCCAATCCTCAAGAAAGGAAAAAAGAGAAAGATCCCTCACTTGGGACAGAGTGAGTACAGGGACAGGCCTGGTATAAAAGGCTGTGGGCCTTGAAATAGTAGTCAGTTAGGAGAAATAGGTAGTCGTGTTAGATTTGTTTATTTTGCCTTTAAATGCTGTTATATATTTTAAAGCACCTTGTCTGGTTTTCCTTGCCCCAGTACTGTGTTAATAAACCATTTGTTTAATGTTCTCTGCCTGGTCATCACGCCTATGTTTCTCGGCTTAAAAGGGGCATATTGGTGGGGCTTGGGAGGGTACTCTGGGCCTTATCAAGGGACCTGAAGTCCAGAGTGGTGGCAGCTGAAGGTGGCAACCCACTGGGGTCATGACACCAGGCCAGCCTGATCTCGTCAGATCTCAGAAGCTAAGTAGGGTCAGCCTTGGTTAGGACCTGAATGGGAGACCACCAAGGAAGTCCAGGGTAGCCATGCAGAGGCAGGAAATGGCAAACCACCTCTGTTCAGCTCTTGCCTCGAAAACTCCAAAGGGTCACCAAAAGTCAGCTGCATCCTGAAGGCAAAAAAGGTAGACCCAGGAAATTACAGGCCTGTCAGTTTGACATCAATACCTGGAAAAATTCTAGAGCAGATTATTAAATGCTCTGTCTGTGAGCACCTTGAACAGAATGAGTTAATTGGTAGTAGCCAGCATGGGTTTATCAAGAATAAGTCAGGCCAGACCAACCTTATCTCCTTTTTTGACACAGTTACTAAAACGGTTGACTCTGGCAATGCTGTGGATATAGTGTATCTAGATTTCAGTAAAGCATCTGACAAAGTTTCTCATGATATCCTTGATTAAGTGTGGGCTGGATGGTGCAACCAGGGCCGGCTCCAGGTGTCTTGGCGTGGAGCTTTGACAGGGGTTACTTTTTGCAAGTCTTATTGTGTTCAAACAAGCCTGAAGCTAGGAGCCAGGAAGGAAGGCCCAGAGCATACAGGCAGGGGTTTTTTTGGGAGGGGTCGGGATGAGGGTCGTCTCCCTTTTCTCTTTCTCCTCTCACGCATAAGCCATTCGTATAATGGCAGAGACCTCAGCAACGTCCCCTGAAAGTGCCTGGTTCCACTGGGAACAGCTGTTGGGGTCTCAGGACTGGCAGTGGCGGCAGGGAGAGTCCCCGCTGGCCGCCGCCATGCACTCCCGCCTCTTCCTTCCCCCCCCCCCGCACCTCCTGTTTGCACCCCAGCCGGGTGCTCAGGACTGGCGGCGGCCGCGGGGATAGTCCCCGCTGGCTGCCGCCATGCCGCTCCCACATCTTCCTCCCCCCCCCAGGGCACCTCTTGCGCCCTGGCTGGGCGCTCGGACACGCCACCCTCCCCTCTTCCCCACTTAGGTACAAAAAATCAAAGGCACAGATATAGAATGGGAGGGACTTGGCTTGTCAGCAGCACATGTGAAAGGGATCTGGGTGTTTTAGTTGCTCACAAGCTGAACATGAGCCTGCAGTGCGATGTCGCTGTGAAGAAAGCTAATGCAATCTTAGGCTGCATTAACAGAAGCATTGTGTCCAGATCATGGGAGGTAGTAGTCCCGCTCTATTCTGCTATGGTCAGGCCTCACCTGGAGTACTGTGTCTAGTTTTGGGCACCACATTTCAGGAAGGATGTTGACAAGCTCGAGCGTGTCCAGAGGAGGGCAACCAGAATGATGAGAGGGTTGGAATCCAAGTCTTACGAGGAAAGGCTGAAAGAGTTGGGTATGTTTAGCCTGGGAAAGAGAAGGCTTAGAGGGGACATGATTGCAGCCCTCAAATATTTAAAGGAATGTCATATAGAAGATGGAGCAGATCTATTGCGCCAGATTGCAAGACTAGATCTAATGAGTGGAAATTACAAGGGAGTCGATACCAGCTAAATATCAGGAGAAACTTCCTGACTGTAAGAGTGGTTGAGCAGTGCAACAGACTGCCTCGGGAGGTGGTGGATGCTCCTTCGTTGGACGTTTTTAAGCGGAGGCTGGACAACCATCTTTCGGGTATGCTGTAGGGCTATCTTTTGGCTATGCTCCTGCAGAGTGCTGGGGGTTGGACTAGATGACCTGCAAGGTCCCTTCCAACTCTAACGTTCTATGATTCTATGACTGAGTACACTATCTTGCATACTTCTTTTATTGTCCAAGATCTGGTGACATTCACTTTGGCTGAGTTCAGACTGGCAGTTTGCTCGGTAGTCAGTCGTAGCAAAAAAGCCCCGGAATAAACTGTTCCGGGTTTTCCCGTTCAGACAGCCCGGGCTGCTGCCGGAAGATGCGGGGCGGAGCTGGGCTGGAGCATTCAGACTGCCGCATGTGGGGGCGCGCTGTATTCGGCGTTTCCCCATTAATTCGGCTGTGGGTGTATGGGTGTACGTGCGCATAAACGCATTTTGCCGATTGGGGGAGGACCCCGCAGCGCCGGCACCGCATTGGGCAGTAGAGCGGAGCACGGCCACTCATACCGCTGCTGCCTTCTGCCCAACATGGGTTGCTCCTGGCTTTTCGGCTGCACGTTCAGACTTCCCAGAAGCGGAGAAACGTGCGACACATGCGGGCTTTCAGATTTGCTACCAGTTTTATGAGGTATCTTTTTAAACCGGTGGTGAAGCACAACAGCACAGGTTGGCTACGGGTGGGGGACGCCAGGCAGATGTGCCTGTGTGAATGCCCAATTTACTCCGGGATTGAATCGTCGCTGGCCCGGGTCCCTACCAGGGCAAATTGTCAGTCTGAACTCAGCCTTTATATATGAAAGGAGCAGATGTGTGAATGGTGGCTGTGCATTACGTTTACAACAGGAATTACTAGACAAACACAAAATGTAAAAGGGTGTAGTTACTGACATGAAATGTGAAATTCATATATTCATATAATAAGAATGCTGTATTTCAAAACACTGTCAGGAACTACACTATACTGAAGACAGCATAGCAATGGTCCAAAGGAGGGTCACCAATGCTTTGTTCTTAATGGCTGTGTTTTGTTTTTAATGACTGTGTTATAGTGTTTTTGTTTTATTTTTATTTTTTTTAGTTGAAAGCCAATGCAAGCTGGCATATCATTTTCCCTAAAGGAGTAAGAAGGAAAAATGAAGCCTAGTCTTTTGGTCCCATGAGTCAACCCCAGCCCTTCAACTGGAAATGAAACCTGTTTTCTCCCAATGCACCAGTTAATGGTTGGCTTTTGACAAATCTGCCATAAGATACCATTTGGGCATAATTTGGGTGGAAAGAAAGCCATTCAACATAAGTAAATGACAGTGAAATTATTCATGGGCGGAACTACTTCAGCTTCACTTATAGTTTTGAAAATGCCAAAAGAGTTTATTTTTCAACAAAAACTAGAAAGAATGTGACTATGCAAAAACAGAATTCCAAAATCAGCTTCATACTTCCATGTCCGTACCCAGATGCTCTTGCTTTAAAAAAACCTTCACTGCTAACTCGTTAATAGACTGAACATGGAGAAATCTGCATCCCCTCATTTGAAAAACACACATCTGTTTCTTGTCAAAACTGACTCAGGCATCAATGATTTTTTTTAAAAACTGTGTAGGCTGTACCATATTAAATATTTTTTTTCCTTTTTCTTTAATTGAAGGATCTTTTGAAAAAAACACTGTCATATAATTAAAGGTTAAAGATACTTGCATTAGAAAAAGGGATGCTGTTAAATACTTTCCTAATGGGTACCAGATTTTGCAATCTGGAAGGAATCCACAGGACTTTATTAGTAAGATAGACAGGGTTTAAACTGATGTTTGCAACCTTCTTTCCATTATCCTGCATTTTTAAACAAATATGTGCTTAAACTGTTGGCCACATGTATTTGGGATTATATCTAAGGACGTGCAAAAAATAGACCTGAGAAGAAAAATACTGGCTAAAAAAAAAGCCAGCACAAAGCTGAGCCAGCGGGGAACAATCTGCTCCCCGTGGGCACAACCAATCCCAACCGGGATTGGCTGTGCCTCTGGAAGCAATGCACTCTGTGTGGCACAGGAGATCCTGGCTAGATTCGCTTCTCCTGCAGCACGGTTTAAACTGGGCTGCAAGAGAAGCTAGCTCAAAGCCCAGCCTGTGGGGAGCAATCTCTTCCCGGTGGCACAGCACACCCTGTGGCTGGTTTCTTCTGCAGCCTGGTTTAAACTGGGCAGCTTGAGAAGCCAGCCCCAAGCTGAGCCAGCAGGAACAGTCTGCTCCCCACCGGGACGGCTGATCCTCTGGCTATTTTCTGCAGTCCCGTTAAACTGTAAAGGGAAGAAGCCCAACAAACAGCTGATATGCAGGAGCAATCTGCTCTAGACTCTGCTGTTTTCGGCTCTGCCCAGTAATTCCTGAATATATCTGGGATTTTTCTCCCCAGTTTCCGCAAGGATACCCGGATACATTTGGCATGCAGAAGTCTACCAGACTGTAGATCTACCTGGTAAATCTACCAGGATTTTCAGCTGGGGTAGACCCAAATGCAGACCCCTAATTATATCCCACAGAACTCACAGCAGACTAGACACTATAAAAGAGACATGGAACATCACTCTATCTCTCTTGGCTTTATATAATCTCTTATATAAATAACACAAGTCCTGTTGTCATTGCTCTGTGTGCCATCGTGCCTCAGCAGGTACAAACGTCTTCAGCATGGTGTCTTACAGTTAGAAAATGGCAGAGAACTAAAGGCTTAAAGAGGTCCTCCCTCCCTCCCTCCTAGCCCTAACTGAAATGACATTTGCCTCCTTGGAATGAGTAACTTTTTCTGCTACATTAATAAAAGGGGGGGAAACCTTTAAAATGAGCTCAGAAGAAAATCTACTACGTAGTTTTACCTCTGCTGTTGCCTTCGAAAGATCCTCTTGATGAAGAACTAAAAGTTACAGTTGTAGAAAAGCCCTGAAGGCTCCAAAGCCTGAATGCTATTTTACCACCACAAGGAGCTGATCCAGTAAATGGTACAAACATCTTTGTTTCTTCACTTTTTTTTAACCATGCTTTTTACAGAAACTGTTTTTTTAACCCCACAGCTCTTACATCTATATAGTTGGCATTTATGTAGTCTGAGTGGGGATCTCCATCCAGCAGTTGCAGCCTGACCCGGGAGTGATCATCTGAAAGTAATCAAGTAACAGATGATAGTTGTAGACAGGGAGGGACAGACATTTTAAAGCAAATGGGAAAAGCAAAGAGGATATAAGAACATGAACGATTCAGGAAATGATTAATTCATTTTTTAAAACTGCTAAATGTATACAGAATCAGCTTGGTGCCTGCCTGAGCCATCCAGAAGCTGGTCTATAATTTATGCTCTGTTCTTTTGTTCACCTTTAGCGTGATCTTCGATTTACTGCACACTCCTCGGACTTAGTATTTCTCCAAGCAATTTTGAAAGCATTAGCATTTTTCATGACACAGCCTTTGTCAGGTCACAGATGAATCATTGCTCAGAAACACTTTGCAGCATTAAAAAAAACACCTTAAACTACTTAGGCTCTTTTTGGATCATCGAAGAGAGGAATTGAATTTTGACTGGTTTTTCTAGCCCTCTCAAGGAGAGCTGAAGCACTCCTAGGAAATCCTGCTTAAAGGTAAGGTTAATAAAACGCATGATCTAAACAAGGTAAATTGTTATGATGTTCCATTTTTCTTGCACCTACAAGGACTAGATGCTGTACCAAAAAAAAGAAAATAAGAAGACTGGTCTACACAAGCAGCAGAATGAGGTGGTAGAGTTCTGAGCTGATAGGTACTACTTCAGGCTGTGGGGAAGAAGTCATAGTGTTAATGGCCCCCTATGTAAAAACTTCCTGCAAAAAAATTTTTTGGAACCCGGGACAATAGTTCTAGCACAGCTCTTCACTCATTGTGCCAATTTTCTACTTCAAAATAATTAGTTATATAGAGGTGCTTAGTAAAACGTAATCTCTCATCTGCAGTCAAAAGTGTTCCATTCTACCAGCTCACCTTCTGCCACCTTATGACCACCTCATGCTATGGCATATGTAGACCAGGACAGTGAAAGAGACACCTCCAAGCTTAGTATATAGAAAAATGGACTCAAGAAGAAATGAGCACAGGTAGTGGGGTCAGTCGTAAACAACCCCTTCACTTTCAAGAACTAACAATGGAATACTAGGACCATAGGTTGTTATTAGGTTTGCAAGATTTCCTGCTGTGGTGGGAGACCTCTTGATGGCAATCCCCACTGCCTGCTGGTGCTCTGTCACTCAGCGGGAGACAAATATATTTCAATATTGTCATCAGCACAAAAGCTTTACACCAATCCCAGGGCAAATGCCACTCTAGGAACTGCAGGAAATTCTATGGTAAAACTAGAGGTTCCTTAGAATCACATGATGTCAATTCCGGGTTCTGTCCAGAAGTAATGTCATGTCATCATGCTAACAACACCCCACAAAAGTACCCCCCTGACTCCCACTGGTTGTTAGCTGCTGGTGGCAACTCCTAGTTGTTACTCATGTTAACTTTAATAGGGCAACAAAAGGAGTTGCTATTGCCTTCCCTCCTTGTAAATCCTTGAAAAGTTGTTGCCAAATTTTACTATAATGAAATTCATGGATGAAGGAACAATCCCCAAATGCGAAGTACAGTTTAGTGCATAAAAATCAGAACTGCCTGTTCTGCACAATAATTGTCCAGAGTCATGTCAGAATCCTCGTAGACAGACAGACAGATGATAGTACTGTATCAATATGTCTGTCAATCTGTAGTACTCTAGCCCACTTTATTCCCAGTTTTCAAGAAGGGTAACAACATCTCATAGACATAGTATGTTACTGCTACCCCCATTTTACTGATAGCATTGTGAGTATGAATTGCAGTGCATGTCCATCACAGAAAGGAGAAGCTTATGTATTTGTGGAGCTCCTTGCCATACCCAGCAATAGGAGGATAATTCTTACATGGAACTTTGGGTAATGGCCAGGCTTACTGCTGGATAAGCAGGTGGTAGCTGTAGTCTGGAGTGTCTTTTATCAGCTTTGACTGGTTAGCCAGTCAAAGGCTGCAGCTAACTGGTTAGCTGTAGCCTTTCCTGGGCAGAAAAGATCTGGCCACTGTGGTGCATTCTCTGGTTACATCTAGATTAGATTACTGCAATATAGTCCACATGGAAGTGTTTGGAAACTTCAGTTGGTAAAGAAAGCTGCAGCCAGGATGCTGACTGACATAGGTCACACGGACCATATTGCTCCAGTCTCAGCTTCCTGTACTGGCTTCCAATTTGTTTCTGGGCACAATTCAAGGTACTGGTCTTGATCTTCAAAACTCTATATGGTTTGGGACCAACATATGTGAAGGACCACTTACTTTAGAGGTGTCAAACTCATTTGTTATGAGGGCCAGATCTGACACAAATGTTACTTTGTCAGGCTGGGCTATGTGTGCCATAAAATGTAATGCCAGGTACCGAAGATATAAATAACACTGGCAAACCCAATTAATGATATTATCTTTACTCAGAATACAAAGAAAAGTAATTGATTCCTAGGAGGAAAAGCAATTGATTTACTGGGGAACCCCAAAAGCCCCAATAAATGTATTTAATCATATGCAAGACTAGTTTTTTTCCCCAAGGGATACCATAAAAGGGGGTTATCTTACATTCCATACAAATTAGTTACCTTTTGTATATATAGCACTTTTAGGAGACGTCATCTTCCTTGTAAGTAAATAAGGTAGGTTTTCAGCACCTTCCTCCTCCGTACACCCAGCCTCAGCAGTGGAGTACAGCTACGATACATCTCTTGCTCTTTGTTTCCTCTCTTCCCCCATCCTACCTCTGAGGATCTCAAGGAGGCACACCAGACTTCCCCGTTTGCAAACCTATCCTCCCCACCACCAATCCTATGAGGTGGTCCAGGCTGAGCAACCAGTCCTAGGTGACCCAGATGACAGGGAGGGGAGTCTGAAGGAAGGGGGATCTGAACCTGGCTTTCCCAGATCCCCCCCACCTCCAGTTCTCAGCCCTCTTACATTTCCCACAAAAGCTGTGGGGCTGAGGGGAAGATCTGATGGAGATGCTGTTTCCAAGGAGTGCTTTTTCCCCCTCCCGTGACCCCTTTTCCTTCATGGGTTGAGTGTAGGTGGTGGGGGAGAAAGAAGGTCACCATCCCCCCTCCCCAACATGCACTCTGCCTCCCAGCTCTATGACTGTTCAGACATGCAGTGGCAACAGTGGTGACCCTTTTCCCCTTTGCTCCTCCATTTGCTACCAAGGATGGGACATCTTTCTCCTCAGAGTGGTATGCACAAGACAGCCTCCCAATTCATGCACCGGCCCTCCTCCTCCTCCTCCTCTCTCCTCTGCTGGCTATGTCCCTGCATTAGCAAACTGCTGCTCCACGCACCTGCTCTCACGGACCCCCTCATGATTACCATTTAGTGTGGTGGTAGCAGTGCTGGAAACTCAGCAGCACGCCCCCCCGGTGTAGTGTGTTTGCCAATCTTTGCTGAGCTGTGGTCAGAGGAGGCAGGAGGGGAAAAACACCACACCTACTCTTTCTCCACCTTCACTGCCACCTCCCCACACTATTTTACCTCAGCCTCATAGTCCCACCCTCTAGCAATTTCCTTGCAATTTCTTGACAGCTTCAACCACACACACCTTATTGCATGTCCCCCCCCCCCAGCAGCCTCTTGACTTCCCTCCCTCATGGGACAGACGAGAGCCCTGGATGGTCCGGTTCAACCCCCTGGGCTGTATGTTTGACACCCCTGACCTACTTCCTTATGAATCTTCACAATCACTACTATCATCTTTGGAGGCCCTGCTTTGAGTGCCCTCACCTTCTGAGGTTAGGGGAGTGGCAACCTGGGAGAGGCACCAAAGCTCTAGAACGCTCTCCCTTAAGAGATTCATCTATCACCTTCTGTTGTTGCCTTCTGCTAGCAGGTAAAGACTTTTTTTTTTTGCTTTGTTTGGCATTTCCCAATAATCCCCCCTTCCTAACCAGTGTTTTAATTGCTGTTTTTATATCTTTTATGTATTTTAACTCTGTTTTTAGTTGTTTCAATAATGTATATTGGGGGCTTAATTTAATTGTTTTAAAATGTGATTTTATTAAATATGTTTTAAATTATTAGACACTTTGGTGACCCTTGTGAGGGCAGAAAGGTGGGATACAAAATTTGTAGATAAATAAAATTATGGGGCATAAATTTTGTAGATAGATATAAAATTATGGGGCAGAAAATCAGAGTAAGGCTTAATTTGGACATAACATGAATCAATGGCTTATTTTAACTATAGTTAGCTTTGAAAACCAGGATTTGTTATGAAGACAATCACACTAATCCTGATTTGTCTCCACATTGCCTTTGCTCTAGTCAAGACATTGGTTGAGAGCAAAACTAGGGAACAAGGCAGGATTAAGCTGTTATGTATGCGGACCACCACCAGGGGTCTGCGGTCACCAAACAGAGCTTAGCTCCCTCAAACAAAAGGGCCTCGGATCCTAGTCCACCTAGCATCAACCTATTGTAACTTTGGCGGGAAATTCAAACCCCCCAATGGGACAGTGGGTGTGTATATAGTTGGCCTTGCGGGGCTGTTGTGTGTCCATGTTGTGAAGTACTAATAAACGCGTCACACCGCATGTCGTTGTCCGAGTTCTCCATATGGTGAACCCAGTACTTTACAGTGGTGACAAAGGGATTCCTGGAGCAGGCCTGAATCTCCTACCAGCACGGCCACGAGCACCAACACTGAAGAAGCCACCACAACCCACACCGTTCACGAGCAGCACTGTGCCACACCCAGCTCTTCTCGTCTCCACTCCCCGCATCACATTAGGACTATAGCTGCCACTCAGGGAAACATCAAAACCTTCGACCCCACACATCCCAAGCTCTGGGATTCGTGGACAGACCAGCTTACCTGCCACCTCACCTACCATGAGGTGACCGATGCAGCTAAGAGAAGGAACCTCCTCCTAAGTTCCTGTGGCACAGCCACCATTAGGCTACCCAAAAGCCTCCTGGCCCCCAAGTCCATCCTTGAGTGTACCTACAAGGAAATCATCAATGCGCTGATGAGGTACCTCACACCCAAGCCAACTGCACTGGCCTGGTGGATGGAATTCCAGAGGCACCTCCAGAAGCCTGGGGAAGTGGCTGCGACATATTTGGCAGCGCTACACCAGCTGGCCATAGAGTGTGCCTTCACGACAGTCGCAGAAAACCTCCTCACACAGTTCGCCTAGGGCCTCAGCGATGTCAAGCTCTGCCGGAAGGTAATTGGCACCCCGACATCAAGCTAGAAGAAGCCCTACAACTCGCCCTCGCACATGAGGCCTCGCATCACGACCGACCATCGGCAGCTTCGCACCTCGCCCTTCCTGACATGGCACCTGAAAACTCGGATGAGGAGGACGTCCATCTCTTCCATCAACCCACCCACCAGAGACCACTGGGTGCCACTGCCTCCAGAAAGGCCGCAGGATGTGCCCCATGCGCCAGCTGCAGGGACGTGCATGAACGAAAAACATGCTGGTTCCGCAATGCCACGTGCCACACTTGTGGAAAGCAGGGGCATCTTGCCCATGTCTGCCAGTCCAAGGGAAGCCAGCCACAGTCACCGCCCACTCTGCCACGCTGCCACCGCCTATGAGACCGCAGCAGAATACTCCGATCTCTACCTCCTCACTGACTGGCTGTCATTTCAGGTACTATGTCTCCCCAACCAGTCTACGACCCCAAAAATCCAAGTCCAGGTCCAGATCGAGGGGTCCCCCTGCACTATGGAAGTAGACTTGGGGTTGGTGGCATCCATCATCTTGGTGCAAGCCTATCAACAATTGCCAGTGGATGAGGCCACAGCCACGGCACAGACGATAGTTACGCACCGGCGGGCTTTTAAGGTTAAGAGGCTACAGTTCAGCATAAGTGTGGCCCTGGGAATCATTCAACAATTAATGGACTCCTTCTTAAAAGGGATCCCTGGAGTGATGCCATTCTTCGACAACGTCCTCATCACCACGGCCACCCCAGATGACTTCGCTTCCTGCCTCTGCACCATCCTATGCCACTTCGACTCTGCTAGCCTCAAGGTGAAGCAGGAGAAATGCCTCCTCGGGGTTCCGGAAGTGGAGTTTTTGGGGTTCAGGGTCAAGACGTCCAGCCTCCATCCTTCCAGGGACAAGGTGAAGACCATCCTGGAAGCCCCGGCACCAATGAGTATAACTGAACTGCAGGAGTTCTTAGGCCTAATAAATTTCTATCATGCCTTTCTACCGCACAAGGCCACTGTTGCAGAGCCCCTACACTGCCTCCTAGATACGTCAGCTCCTGGGCTGAGGGAAGTGGCGGCATTCAAGGGAGTCAAGGCACTCCTAATTTCAAACGACGTACTGGCCCACTTTGATGAGTCCTTACCGGTGGTCCTCGTGTGTGGCGCCTCCCCCTACGGCATCGGCACAGTCCTAGGCCACATCCTCCCCAACAGCCGTGAGGTCCTCATGCCCTACTACTCATGGACCCTGACAGCTGCCGAGTGCAACTATACACAAATAGACTGGGAGGGCCTGGCAATTGTAATGGGGGTGAAGAAGTTCCACAGCTTCATATATGGCTGTTCCTTCACTATTGCTATGAACCACAAGCCGCTGCTAGGACTCTTCACTGCCAACAAGCAGATGCCCCAGGTGCTGTCACTTTGCGTCCTTCATTGGTCTCTGTTCCTAGCGGGCTACAATTATCGCCTGGAACACAGACTGGTCAAAGCGATGGGGCATGCTGATGCTCTGAGCTGGCTGCCACTCCCAGCCACCGACGCGGATCCTGCTCCCACACCTGGGGTCTTGATGCTCGAAAGCCTCCCAGATCCTCCCCTGCAAGCTGCCGATGTCACCACCCACTCGGCCTGCGACCCCGCTCTCTCCCAGGTCTTGGGCTGGGTGGTGAGGGGTTGGCCCTCCGCCTCCCTGGGGATGGAGTTCGTGGCTTTTGTAACATGTAAGGATGAATTGTCGGCCCTGAAGGGGTGCGTCCTGTGGGGAGACAGAGTTGTGGTCCCCAGCAGTCTGCGGCAATGGGACCTCATGGCACTTCACGAGACACACCCAGGAACAGTACGAATGAAGGCGCTGGCCCGGAGCTATGTGTGGTGGCCGGGAATCGACACTGAAATCGAGTCATGTGTCCAGACCTGCCAAGAAGTGTGATCCAACCTGCCAAGCGTGCCCACACAACAATGGGAATCAACACACAAGCCATGGTCCTGGCTGCATGTGGATTTCGCTGGGCTGTTCCAAGGCCTGCTGTTCTTCATAATGGTGGACTTGTACTCAAAGTGGTTGGAGATCAGCCCCGTGTCCACCACCTCCACAAAGGCCATCATCCGGGCCCTCCGCCGCATCTTCGCGACCCACGGGCTGCCAGATATGATCATCTCTCATAACGGAGCCATGTTCACATTAGCAGAATTTCAGGACTTCCTCCAACAAAACCTGATCCGGCATATCAGATCAGCCCCCTTCCGCTACCAATGGACAGGCAGAGAGAATGGTCCACACAGCTAAGGAAGCCCTCAGCAGGATCACGGACAGGGATTAGGAGTTTCAACTAGCCCACTTCCTCCTAACTCAAAGGATGATCCCCAACCCCATCAGCAGCCACAGCTCTGCAGAGTTGTTGATGGACCAGCATCCCATGACGTTGCTGGACAGACTACATCCCGATAGGGCACCGAACTCTAGGCGGATGGTGAAAAGTCGTGACGCACCACGTAGAAGTACTAATAAACGTGTCACACCGCATGTCGTTGTTCGAGTCCTCCATGCGGTGAACCCAGTACTTTACATAAGCCACAATGCCCATGTTGGTACATCAAAATCCATAACACTAACTGTGGTGAGAACCAGTGTGATGTAGTGGTTGGAGTGTTGTACTTAGAGCTGGGAGACCAAGGTTTGAATCCCCACTCATGCCATGGAAACATGATTGGTGACCAGCCTAACCAACCTCACAGGGTTGTTATGAGGATATAATGGAAGAAAGGAATGATCTAAGCTGCTTGGGCTTGAAATAAATAAATAAATAGTGCTCGAACTTCGAACCATGGTTTCTGATCCCCCTTTGACAGACCCTAAGTAACCATAGTTAGTGGTCTCATGCAGACAGTCCCACTAAACACGATTAATTTAATTTTTGTTACCAGTGTGGAGTCCTGCTTGAGGCAGCTTATGGTTACAATATTATTTATTTATTTAGAATATTTGTATGATGCCTCACCAGGAAACTGCTCAAGATAGCTTACAAAATAAAAAGTATTAAACGATATTAATTAATATCCAACATATAACTATGCATAAAACAGACCTCATACCAAAAGCAGAACATAAAACTGCTAGAAAGATAAAACCATAATTAAAAGCCTTGCTAAAAAGAGATGTTTTTGCCTGGTACCTTCAATACAGTAAAGTAGGTAGCAGGAAATCCTCAAGAAGGGTGGCAAAGTGCCACCACAGAAAATGCCCTGCCTCTAGTTACCACTTACCTCACCTCTGAAGGTGGTGGCATAGAGAGAAGGTCTTGAGAGGCAGACCTTAACTGATGGGGCTGAACCCCAACTAAACTATGATTTCATGTTATATCTGAACTGAGGCTATGTTTTCAAAGGCTTTCATAGCCGGAGTTCATTAGTTGCTGTAGATGTTCTGGGCTGTGGTGCTGTGGTCTTGGCATGAACATTAGCATGTTCGTAGCCTGGAGAACTACTACAAGATAATGACTCAGCCCTACGCCACCTTCCAGGGTAGATATAAATTACCTGCCTACCATTTTTCTGCTCACCTTGACACAAAGAGTACTACATCTTTCTGTATTATATCTCTGAGAATGCCAGTCACAGCTACTGGTGGCAAAATGTCAGGTCCTACAATGCCAAGACCACGGCCACACAACCCGGAAAATCTACAGCAACTAATGAGGCTATGTTGTTCCATATGAATTCTGTCATGATGTTACTGCCCCAATTGTGGAAAACAATTGTGTGAAATGGCCATACATTATACCCTTCTAAATGAGAAAATAAACGTTAAAGACCAAAGTTTGTTTATATTTGTGTTCAATTTGGTTTCTGAGAGTAAATGACATACTCCCGGTATTTAATTTTGTTGCCAAGCATCTGACGTTTGAAAATATCAGAAATGTGTGTTGCAACATTTAGGTGTTTTCTGTCTCTCATGGGAAATTTAGTCTACTAAAAAGTATGAATGGCATGAAAAGGCCCTTTGATTGCATATACAGCAAGGCTAAGAAATATTAATGATCATGGTTCATCCTCCAGGAGGTAATGAGGCCTTTTATTCGTATTCTGAGTGGGCCATGCTTGGTTAAAACTAACACCATAACTTATTGCATAAATTACATTTTCCATATGTTTGGGAGCTGTTAGAAAGACACATATTTCATTGTGATACAGTGGGTTTATGTATTAATAATAATTAATAACCAGCAGTGAAACAATATGGAATGAGAGCAGACTGAGATAATGAAAATCACCCACACCAACACACTACTATAAGAAAGTCAATTCCCGAATGCTTCTCGTCAGTCTACTTCCCATGCATAGATTCTTTGCCTGCTTGCCCCACCATTTTCCTCCCACTGTCATCAGCCATATACAGAATCAAGCTGTTCTGCACAATTCCTAAGCAACCTACACATAAATCAGTACAGTGATAAATTAGTATTAGTTTACTTCCCATTCTGTTCTCATGGCAAACAAAATGTAACACAAAGAAATTACCATAGAAAATTTGACTCTTGGTCAGGTGTAGGCAACTTTTTAGGCCCATGTACTGAAAAATTGTGGCCTCTACCTGTGAAGGTGTTGGTGTGCTAGTTAAAAAAAAAAAGGAGTGGATGATGACTGTGATTGGATAGACATGCTTGTAGCAAACTGTGTACCAGTGGTGCTGCCAGCATATCAGGAGTTCACCTTGGAATCTTCTGGTGACTGCAGAGGTCTGGAAAGGTATGATTGGCATAAGCCGTGCCTGTTACCTCCTCCTGTGCCACTAGTCCCAGCAGCCTTGGTTGTTTGGGTGGAGATCTGACCCTGGGCATGAAGCAGAATAGTCTGGTAAGCTGTTATCAGTATGTGCGCTACAGATTGCCTATTCCTGCTGTCTGTGTGAAGTATGGTTTGCCCAGAAGGGACAACTGGCGGCCAGACTACATAATATGGTTCACTTGTTTACACTCATTTTCTTGTGTTTCCCCACAGCCATACAGCAGCTGTGGGGAAATGCTTCTTTTAAAAAAATGGAGAACCCAAATGGGCTCAGAATGGTGCTGCGGGGGGAGGAAAGGCTCCTGCCTCCCCCGCAGATTCTTGCCCAAAAAACTGGACAGGGAGAGGCGTAATTTCACCAATTTTGCTGCTTCATGTACATGGATATTCCATGTGGAACAGCAAAATCATGGAAAATACTCCCTCTAGTGCAGTTTTCAAGTAAGAAAACTGCATGGGAGGGAGTCAAGAGCCCTCCCCCTAGGGTGCTGTTCCAAGACTATTTGGGCTCTCTTCTTCCAAAAGAAGTTGTTCCCTGCAACTGCTGTGTGACTGTAGGAAACACAGGAAAAACAGTGTAAATAAGTGAAGGAATATATTGTGTAGGTCAGCTCTAAGGCTGCAGGTTCTAAGCCAATACATAACAAGTACAATGTTCCCCGTCAAGTTAGATTAGATGTGAGTAAATCCTACTGAAACCAGTGAAATGAGCAAGTCAAGACAAATATAAACCAAATATTTTTCAGTAGGATTTAGTTTAGTCATTACTGGATCTGGGCCTCTATGAAATGTTCATGACCATGCGACTGGTCTGAGTACATGGTGCAGATCTACTAGTTCAGTAAAGCAGTGGTAGAATAGTCTACTTAAATAGTTTGCAGCCATATGCCAACTATTCTGAGCTCAATATGTTGTCGAAGGCTTTCAAGGCAAGAGTTCAATAGTTGCTGTAGATCTTCCGGGTTGTGTGGCCATGGTCTTGGCATTGTAGGACCTGACGTTTTGCCAGTAGCTGTGACTGGCATTCTCAGAGGTATAACACAGAAAGATATAGTATTCTCTGTGTTAAGGTTCTGAGCTCCTTTGGAGAACAAATGGGCAGAAGAATAACAAGAGAACAATTAAAATGGGATAACCTCCAGTCTATGATCCTATAACACAAAGACCTGATTTAAAAATACAGAAAACTGAGGTAGAATGCTGAGATGACAGAACAGACTGTATCACTTCAGAATGCAGATAGTGCATTCTGGCTCAGAATGTTCCTTCACATACAACAAACATACAAATGAATATTAGCATGCCAGGGAGAAAGACTCTGCCCTTTCTCTTTACTTGCTCTACTTGCAGGGAACTATTAACCAAGAAGAACTTTCCAAAATGTGGTCTTCCACCCGCAGCTATAACAGTGAAATCCATTATTCAGCATTTTAGTACCTCTTTCACACCTCTCTCCTGTATTTGTGAACCAGACTTTGCCTGGAAAGAAGGTTCCATTAAAATCAAGTGGTCCTGTTTCTAAATGGTGCCATGTAAGTATCACTGAAAGAAGCTCTGAAAACCTTTTAGCACACAGTTCGTGAACCTAAAGAACTGCGAGGTATTCTCTGTGAACCCTTAGCATCGACTCAGTTACATGGTCAGTACAATCCTCTCTCTTTCCATGGTTATTCTTATTTACACTATGTTTCACTGCCACATCTTCTGTTATTTAATTACAGATTATTTTTCAGAAGCTCCATTGATTTAATAATTTTTTGAGGGGAAAAAATAATTATACCATTATTTATCTTATAGTCATTCATATTCACTGTCTCCTTCTTGGCAGTTTCTTATCTATGCCCCTTCATTTTTGCCATTTTTATCATTCCCAGCATCCTTGGTGTGTGAACTTTCACTATATTTTATGCCTAAGGGATACCTTTTTCCATGCACTTGATTACATTTTTCCTTTCCTTATTTAAATATATCCTATCTCTTCTTTTGTAATTCTTGTGGTGTTACATCTATATTTTTAGTTACAGAGAAAGCATCTACCTTTCTTGAACAACCAATCATCTTTGTGAATATTTTCTTGATGTTTTGCTTCCCTTTCATCTTGTTTGATGTTCTTTTCCTTCGTTCTTTCCCACATGCCTCACTAAAACAGAATGTTCCCTTCCCTGAAATCATACTCAATAAATAAATGGTTATCTTTCCTTGATAAACTTATTTAGCTTTGCTAATTCATCCTGGGTTCTGTTTATTCTAAACCACATAAAGTAACACAGCAGCTTTATGGGGCCTTAC
Organism: Gekko gecko; assembly: GCA_029375565.1. Taxonomy (NCBI): domain Eukaryota; kingdom Metazoa; phylum Chordata; class Lepidosauria; order Squamata; family Gekkonidae; genus Gekko; species Gekko gecko. The sequence goes on from JAPDNY010000006.1 coordinate 146,796,331, forward strand.
ATCATCAAAGGTTTAGCTTTGCCTCAGTGATGTGATGAAAGGATAATGTGTGCACTCAGAACCTTATTTTTCATTATTATGACTTCAGTCGTTCAAGGGGAATTTTTTTTTCATCGACTAAATAGGCACCCAAAATTAATCCAGCAGCAGATGTTATACAAGGATATTAGTTATTTACTTACAGTAAATGTATCTTAGATAATGTACTCCCTGCTCACACAGGAAGGGATGCTTCTTGTAAAGATATGCCTGTTGCGATGCCTGTGCATATATCATCAAGTTCCCCCATAATCAAAAAGTATTTTTGTGCATGTGCAAATATATGAAGACTTAATGACTTAATCAGTTAAATCTCATACAATATTTGGACTATGATTCCATTAATTGACTAATTACCCTAATTATTAAGTGTTAAAAGCAAGGGACCCACAGTGTTTTGCAGGGGCATCATTTCTCCTCCCCCCACTATTTCCTTTTTTCCCTTTCTTGAAAGCCCCCAAAGCCTCCCCTTTTCCTGCTTCCTTTTCTCTTCCCCACCTTCTCCCCCTACTTTTCTCAGTCTCTCTTTCTCCTGCCACCCCTTTGCTTACTCTCTTTCTCCTCCATGCCTGTCACTATCCACAGGCTCCATCCCTTAAATATCCAGGAATTTCCGATCCTGGAGTTGGCAACACTATCTCCTTCTCACCCAATAGTCAACCTTTATCTGCCCCTAACTGCAGCTCCCCTCATACAGCCTCTACCTAGGAAAACTGCATTCTTTCTCCACAGTGGAGACCACAGCAGCTACTTCTCTCCTGTTTATCTGCACAACAATTCTGTGACACAGGTTAGTTTGAAAGTATGTGAATGATCCAAAATCACCCAGTTAGGTTCCACAGCAAGATGGGGATCTAAACCTAGGTGTCACAGACCCTGCTCTGAAGCTCTAACTACTACACTACACTGGTTTTCATAGGGTGACTTCTGCTGAACAGTAGCAAGTCACCCAGAGGCTGCTCCCAGGCCTTGCATTGGCCAGTCTCTAGATGGGACCTGGAGAGCTCCCAAAATTACAATAAACTCCACATAACAGAGATCTATCCTTCATGAGAAAACAGCTGCTTTGGGGGGGGGGTTGGACTCTGTGGCATTATACCATAAGGCCTCTCCAGTCCCCAAACCCTGCAGTCCTCAGACTTCACCAAAAAATCTCCAGGAATTTCTCAACCCGGAGCTGACAATGGCAACTCTAGTCAGGTTGACCCAAAGAATCCTCCCTCAAAGGCAAAAATAGGCCTGGAGAGGACCCTGCCCCCTTCCCTGCCTTTTTACTCACAACACCTTAGCCTGGAATCCTGTGGTTGCCTAGCAATAGCCACTGAGGGAAACCATTTTTTAAAGCTACAGGTGGTCCGTTTATCATTTTTGGACTTTTTAAACTCTCCAGTTTTGTTTTTGGATTTCACATTCTTCTGCAAACCTGGGGCCCTTTTTAGGTTTGTAGAAAGATGTGTCTTACCCCCTCACAGCTGGATTTAAGTAACCAAAGATTTGCCAACTTCACTATTAGAATATAAGATAGTTATGGACAACCTTACAGTGCAATTTCTAAGTCATCACAAATAATGAGTTTACACTGGACTTGTTTCCAAGCTAAGATCATCAAATTCAGCATGGAATGTACTTGTCCCACTAGAGGACAGACATTTATGAATGGTGAAGCCTCCTTTTATAGTTCAGCATTGGCATGTGAGGCTCTATCAAAATTGTCCTTTCTGTGTAAATTAAAACAAAGCTATGACTGCCCTATTCCATACAAAATTCACCAATATTTCTGTACTACCAAGTTCCATTGTCCCACTCTTTTAAGTTTGTTGTAAGTTCTAGACTTCTTCCTCTGTGGTAAGTGCACTTTATCTACAGTTATTGCTTGAGGATCATTAGTTTCCCTTCCATATTTGTGGATGCCCTGTACCTCTTCATAAAGAAGATACCGCAAAGATGACAAAATAACTCATGCTATTATTACCCAGAGATTGTGTTCACTTTTTTTTTTTTACTAGAGGCTAGGTGATAAATCTTGAGGAGTAAGAAGCTTTTAGGTATGAAGATCCCATTGTAGAAGTGTTTTTCATATGAATTAGCTTTCAGTGCATATAGACATTGCTAAAAAATTGTGAAAAAAATCAAATGAGAACCGTCATCAAGGTAACATCATAACTTTGGTGTAAAACAAACAAACAAGCAATTCATGTCAGTTAAAAAAGTTTATAACGGGAAAGAAAATTAAGCACCAGAAAGAGTAACCTATCCTATGGAATGACCTATGGAGACAAGAGATGGTTTGCTGTTTCGCATTTTGACATGAAAAATCTGCACTTTCATTTTATTTTTTCCCCTTTGTGAATGTCCTGCTCTATTTTTGTTGTACTGATTTGTACACGTTTTCACTAAAATGTGCAAATGCAGTCATAGGCTGTTTTCATATAATATGCATGTAAATATGAAATAAAATTCACACAAAAACATGGATCTGTATCCAACCATCCATGCATGGAAAGCACAGGGAGTTTTCTTGTGTTCCTCTCTGTTCACAGGACCTGTATGAAGAACTGTATAGGTTGGTGAGCTGGAGTGAAAAGGGACAAATGGATGTCACCCTTTGTTCACTGGTACAGCACTTGAAGAAGAGGAAGGAGCCCTACAACCTGTACATGGGCCCTACAGTGCTGGGAATGAGCCTTCTGAGTTTTGGAAGCAGCTACCGAAAAAGAGAGAAATGCAGGGAAACTCCACCCATGCTCTGTGTACAAAGTATTAGGATAAAAGTCATTACATACACAACACAAAGAAATCCACAAAACAAGTCATAAGAGGCAAACCAAAGGTATCTGAATAAATATAAAAATAAATTAAATGGAGGGCCATTCACTCATCTCCAGCAGAGCAAGGAATTCTACAAATGCTGACCACTAGAATTTCACAGTTTTTCTTTAAGATTTGCATCACATCTGATACTCCAAGTCTCAACCCTCTTCAGCTTCCTAGTATGAAGACAAAGAGCAAAATATTGACTCTAATATCCACTGAGAAATTCATACTGAGGAGATACAAGAAACAATGAAGCAAACAAGATGGGAGAGGGGAAACAGTAACAAAGAAGCATGGTTTGCAAGAACTGAATAAAGAATGCCAGATATTTTGTGCTTTTAATCTTGTTTATATTTACCCCCCCCTCTGCTAGATGCTTACAAGATATACACAGGAAGTTCAGTTCAGTTTGAATTTGCACCTACAGGAGATGATGTTGCCATATCTGTTCTTATTGCGATTTTCATCTTCTTTGGCTATATCCCAAGATGCTGTCTGCCCCTCGGGTAGAGCCTGCAAAATAAACAATAATGGAGTGTTTATGAAATAGCCAGTGCCTTCTGGTGTTTTAACATAACAAAGTGGGGGTAGAAAATGGCAGCATATCATTTAGCATTCAGCTAAGCCAACTGCTTTTCTTCAAGAAAAGGGCACATCTAATAATGCAGTGTTGAAGAGAACATTCATATCTTCCTGCTTACAGTTGTATTCCCACTGCAAATGGAACTAAAGCAAGTAAGAAAGATTTTGCTTTTGGATTCATAGTCATCAGGAGTTTTGACACAGTAAACTAAATGGTTTCTATGCCCATGATAAATAACTAGAATGCACACAAGGTATTTTAACTGTGAACAAAGGCAATGTTCCTAATAATATAAATTCCTCCTGCAGTATAAATTGAGGAATAGGGCTGCCTCAAAATACCTGCGCTATAAGAATGTCTCATACATTATATGCATACATTATGACTATAAAGTATACTTATGTCCTATAAATCATAACTATTATCTTGTGAGCACAATTCAAAGTGCCAGTTTTGATATATGAATTGCTAAACAGCTTGAGACCTTATCTTACAGAACAGCTACTACTTTTGTTCCATTGCAGCTCTTACAAATACACTCTTAATTATATTCTCCATGCATGAATCTTGCACTAGAAGGACACAGAGAGACATTCTCACCCCCTGCCCTACAACTGGAGAACTCCCTTTGTTTAGACTGTACTGGACGTGCTTTTTGCTTGCTCCCCCTCCCCCCCCAAGACTAGGGCTAGCAGTGCAATCCCAAACAGGGCTACACACCCTTGTAAATCCACTGAAGTCAGTGGGATTAGAAGGGTGCAACTGTTTAGGATTGTACTATACATTTCAGAGGGTTTGTGTAATTTCAGTTCAGTGTAGTACTTTCTATTTTAAAGCATCTTTAATTCAGTGGTTTTATTGGATTGTTTCACTGTTGAGAAAGAAAGTAAAGAATAAAATCCTCCCAGGCTTTGTTACAGTCAACAAAATCTCTAGATAGCTGTACAGGAAGAGGAGAAGCTCAGATAATACAAAGGGAGCTGTCCAGAATGGCAACCTGTAACACGAATACTTAAGATGACAGTGCCACGAATGCTTGCTCTTGCATGTTATTATAGTGTACTTTCTCTGTTGAGCTTGTTATACTTACATCTTTGCCCTTCTCTGTGACTAAAAAATGAGAACTCCCATAACTCCCTGAACTCAATTCTAAAAGGAGGGGGATTCTTGGGATATCTCTGCCAGCTAATAAGATCACAGCTGAACTTCTGTTGCCTTTCCTGTTTGCAGATAATTTAAGCATATGGGCATGGCAAGTGCATGAGCATTTAGCAGCGGGATCTTTGCCCTTGGATCTTAGCCTGGGGATCCCTTTGGATCTTAGCCTGGGGCCCTAACTGAGCCAGCCCTGTGGATCCAGGACCAGCTCATTATGCTACCTGATGTTTTAATAATCTTTACTGTTCCTTTTATTTCAGTTCATTGTATATTTTCCTATTTGTTTTAATTGTATTTTGTAAGCCACTTTGGGTCCCCATTGGGGAGAAAAGGAGGTGCCTAAATAAATATTTGGAATGCTCAATGGTAGCTTGAAAGATGGTACTGTTTAAAAACCTTGGAGCAGGTCTTTTATATTATGGCCACAGATTATACCTAGATAATAAAGGACTATATAACATACGTTTAGGGAGCCAAGTTTCCTACTGATAACCATTAAACAATTGGCTGAAAATCACAACACTGCACTGCTTATTTCCTGAAATGATGACTACTTCATCTGTGATGGAGTGGAAGAAAATGCAGAATATGCAACCATCAGATTATGAATATGCTGTTTAGGAAGACAGTCTTTGCTGGACCACAGCATTTTGTATCAGCTCACAAAGGGCTCCAGGGGAGATAATGTCAGGATGCATTACAGATACTGCTCTTCACAAAAGATAATAATAAGTGGCTCTAGCTCAAATCATCAGACATGCGTAGTAATGATTCACCAAATGGCAAGATCTTTGATCATGCATCCATTTCCTGGTACAAAGAAAGTGCTACCTAATGGTGGCTAATCTCCTAAAGAGTGGGGAGAGATGGGGGGAGAGTAGATGAGGGAAGCTTATTTTCATCTTCAAAGTCAGAGGAGAAAAGGTGTATTATTTGTACATTAGTGTTTAGTTACAATTGAGAGCTAAGAGAATGGCAGTAGTTATTTGGGATCTCATCATACACTCCTGATGTGGGGGAAAGTTGCATTATACAATGTACATAGGATCGTTAAAATGACTTCTCTAAAGGAAATGCCAAACTCAATTCTTATCAGACATTCATTGTTTTGACCATTAAGTTTTATATCAAAACACCAGGATGCTATTTAAAAAGTCATAGATCCTATATGTATTGCAAAAAAGTGCCAGAGAGTGCTGGTGACTGTTTACTCCCTGAAAACTGAGGAACTTGGACAAACTGAATCCCCGGTACATGGCGTGTTGTCCTCTGTTATAACGAGATTTGTATAGGCATGATTGCTTCCTCGTGGGGGGTGGGGGGATGCAACCCAGGATTTCAAAACTATACTCAAATGATGCAGTAAAATGGCACATTATCCTATTCAGATTTCATTTTGAAACATTTAGAACTCTGACACACTTGGTAATGTTGCTTCAGAAATCCACACAAGATCATCATCTATATAGCTATCTGTCAAGTAGGGCCAGATATGCAGATATCCAGATCCATAGATTGGGCACACACTGAGAGAAAGCAAATGTTTCTTCAAATTTGCAGGAAACCCCCCCCCCCCCATTTACAGAAAAATCTTTTAAAAGTTCTATGGGGGCATTAACTCTCCCCAAAACAAAATATGCTCTGTACACACAGCACTTACCAGAAAGGGGCCCTGTAGCTAGTGCAACATATCCTGGGGGCCCTGCTGCAGCCTCAACTATAGTTCCCAGGGCCCTGAGGCAGCTGCCATCATGGCTTTTGGGGGCCCAGCTGCCAGTACAGCTCCTGGGAGCCCATTACTGTCACTGCCATGGCTACAGGAGGGCCTGCTGCAGCTGGGTCTGCAGTTCCCAGGACCCATGCTGCAGTCAGGGTTCCCTGGGGCCCTGCCACAGCTGCTGCAGCTGGAGAAAGAAAACGGGTGTCTGAGAAGGAGATGAGGAGGTGAAGAAGCAGAAGAAGAGTTGGTTTTATAACCCCACCCTTCACTACCTGAAGAAGTCTCGGAGCGGAGGAAGTCCCTTCCTCTCCCCATAACAGACACCCTGTGAGGTAGGTGGGGCTGAGAGAGCTCTGAGAGAATTGCTCTTGAGAGAACAGCTCTCAGAGAGCTGTAACTGACCCAAGGTCACCCAGCTGGCTTTATGTGGAGGAGTGGGGAATCAAACCCAGTTCTCCAGATTAGAGTCCGCTGCTTTTAACCACTATACTAAACTGGCTCTAAGAGAGGGGAGAGACTGCCTCAGAAGGGATGGTGTGGGGGAAAGGGGGGAATTGAAAAGGGGTGGGAAAATAGAGGGGAGAATTGTTTGAGAAGGGGTGGGGGTGAAAGGGGGAGGTAAGAATACTAGACAAGGGATGGGGGACAAAGAGGGGGGAGACTAACATAGAAGAGCTAAGGGCAGAAAGGGGGTAAGGGAAGATTGACAGATGAGAGGCAGAAACAAAGAGGGGAAACATTGATAGAGAAGGGAGGGGGAAAGAAAAAAAAGGCAGGGGATGTCCCCTCCCTGCAAGTTTCTTGAGGGTCCCTGCTTCTATATTCTAATTAAACTGGGCAAATCTGAGGTTACTTAAACCTGGTGAATGGAGCCAGGAACAAAGGAGACAGATCTTTCTACAGACTTGAAAAATCTGAAATCTAACAAAAGAAACAGTTTCTGTGTGGTAAACAAATCCTTGCAGAAAACAGTCCTGATTTAACTGCAGACACAAATCCATCCCATGTTTTCATGTGACTGGAGGAGTGTTTTTGTCCCAACAGTAATGCTTGATGGAGGCAGGGCTGGACAAGGACCTCATGAAGATCAATTAAATGGAGGCAAAGTGCAGATATTTAAGGCAGTTCTTCCTCTTGCTGCTGCCCCACTCACCCATGATAATGGAATAATGCAGGATTAGCTGATCACCTTCGGTGCCTAACAGGAATGTTGTGGGTTTTCTTCCAATAGGTTTTGAAGAAGGTTCTTTATGTTACCTGCTCTGCATTATTTGGTAGGGCTGGGTTATATAATAATTAGTCCTACTTAACTGAGTAGGCTTTATTTAAGGATGGCAGGAATAGTGTGGGTTACAAGAACATAGATAGAAATAATTAATGAGCACCCTGATGCACCTAAGGCTGAAAGGAGGTTTTCCCAAACCAGCCAAGGCTACAGTTCTCAGTAACAATAAAGGCACAGTAGAATCTCTTTTTAAAAGAGAAGTGTTGCCTCCATTTCTCTTGTTGAGTATGCTCTACTTAAGCAATAGGATCTCCTCCACTCCACTCGTCTAAGTCTATCTACATATTTAAAATATCTTACAGTTCCTAACAATCGTCACATTTATGCCAGGTAGACTTAATGCCTTGCCTACAGCTGAACTGAAGGGGAAATTTGCTAACATTTCATTCCTTGACTGGGAATTCCCAGAAGGCAGGAAATTTCTTGAAACCCACTTCCTGTTTTGCAAAACAAGTGGTGTCCTGCCCTCTGCAGTCAGGGTCAGTCAAGTATATTCTAGAGTAGTGCCCTCACAGATAGATATTGAGATTTGGAGGGTGTTGGCAGAAGCTGGCTGGTGGCAAGGAACTGGAAACAGAGGCAAGGAACCAGAGCTGAAACATAGGCTTGCACCTAGTGGACAGATTGATCCAGCAAGACAGCAGTCCCAAGCCTTTGCCTAAATAGGCAAGCGGGTAATATGGCTCTGCTGCATTGCTGGCAGGTGCTGAAGCTCCTGCGGCTTCACTGTGCTTTGGCCCAGATCCTCTGAAGAAGTACCGCTTCCATTGCATGGCTCTGGGATGAGGTTGCAAGCTGCTAGTCTGGCACGTCACCTCCTTTGGATCATCTCAGCCTGGGCCTTCTGCCACCACTCTTCCTGCAGGATGGGAATAGGTCATGGCATGTGCTGGTAATCTAAAGTTATCTTCTGGGAATCAAGTCCTACTGATTTCACTGGAAGTGTCTTAAAGACTTTAACCGTAGAGTAGGCTGAGTTGATACTATTTGCTGGACCAATTTATCAGACTTATTTATTTTATTTAGGAAACGTGTATGCAGCTTTGCCAAAATCCTGCTTGGATAGTAAGAACAACAACATAACTTTGATTTACACAATATTAAAGTTAAGACAAACAGGCATACCAGATTTCTAAGCTCCCAAAAGACATAAAAAGAAAGATGGGTGAACATTTCAGCTATGTTAGTTGCTGAGTTAGTTGGCCTAAAGCAGATGTTGTGACTGCGGCTTTTTCTGGGGTGGTGGTGGTGGTATTCATTAGGACTGCAAAAAGATATGACCTTGTATTTAGACGTGGCAAATACTAACAGGATATATTGTCACAAAGTGGATATAGCCAAAAAACAGAAGCTGATTTTTTAAAAAGAACAAACCTGGATCTCATGGTTAAACAATTTTATCTGAGGTCATCAGATCCAGACCATTTCAATTCTTCACAGTCCATTAATACTCCAGTAAGGCAACTTATCTACATTTTAAAAAGCTGCTTAGTGCATGTCATAAAAGGTCATAATGTCTGCAGGAGATCAAGTTTGTTTGCTGTTTTGTAGAAATACCATTCGGTTAATTTATACATCAAAACCTATTTACAGATAGATTTTGTACAAGAAAAAATGCTTCTGCAAAGTCACACTAGAGACATCCAGATTCTTCTATAAGCCATAAAAAGCCATGATGAACACTGACTATTTCTATGAAGGTTTTTTTGTTTTGTATTGTTTAGATATTGCTTGAATTTTCTGGCAACTCTGAGTTTATTTAAAAGCAGAAGTTTCTTTTTCTGGTTTATCCAGACTCAAGATGAAACTGCAACCATCCCTTTTCCTAACCATGTTAACAAAAATTGATAGAAATATTGTTGTTAAAAATCAATACCTGTTTTGTGTCAGTTGCTTATAAACAATATGTAAGTGATGCATAAATGGTCTAACATAAATGGCACATAAACAAATTGAAATGATGAGTTTGTCACACATCATAGGCCAGGCAAAAATGGTCTTTCTGATTATGCATAAAAATTAAATGAAAATAAATATATATTAATGCATCCCTCATTTTGCTTTATGGTTTGGAACCCACTGACCAGTTTCACAAGCAGATGTGTCTTCCTCTGCTGGAAGAATGTAGAACTGAACCACAAAATTTAACACCATGTCACCAAGCATGGAGGAACGCAAATGTCCAGAAACAGCTACTCCTGTCCAGCAGCAGTGGAAGGTGAACACTCTAGGTTCATTTCTCACATGCACAAATCTTCTAACATTCGTCCCAGTTAGTCAGCAAAACATCCCAATATTCCTGGCATTACATTCAGTATTCTAATATGCTATTCTGAAAAAGAAAAACACTGAAATACAGAGGATTTATAGTCCTTCTTGTTGAGGATACATATGTGAGGACTGAATGAGTTACTATATGTAGTGAGATAAAAAAACAATATCCCTGTTGAGTCCTGGGAAGGTCTTTGTTCCAAGTGTTGTAATAACTTGTAATTCAGCAACTTCCCTTTCCATGTAATTGCCATGTAATTCCATGCCAGGAATACTGGGAAGTTTTGCTGAAATAACCCTCCATCCACCTCAAAAAGTGCTGTTAAATCATCTTCACGCCTGGGAGGACAGAATGGATATTCTCAGTCTGCTTCCCACAATTAGAAAAGACACCTTTGGACATTTATCTGCTATTCAGACATATTTATTGCTTTATAGCTGTTGACATTATATCTTGTTATTTTGGACTTTGCATATCTTAAACATCATCTTGTTACATGTTAATTTCCCTTTGTAGAAGTTTGAACCTTACACACCATTCCAATGTATTTGAAACTCTGCCTTGCACACGAAAGCTCATACCTTGAATAAACCTTTGTTGGTCTTAAAGGTGCCACTGGACTCTAAATTTGTTCTGCAACTTCAGACCAACACGGCTGACCACCTGGATCTATGTTTCAAAACAGTTTTGCTCCTGGATGTGTTTGTAGAACAGAAGCAAAATACGGAAGAAAAAGCTCAGTCAGCTGAGGCTAGTGACTGATGAACCCAGCTCAAAGAAATATTTCACAAGAGCAAAATTATTTGACACTATGTCACCAAATTGATTGTTATTTATTTATTTGTTTCTTTAAAACATTTATTGGCCACCTTTTACCTTGTGGCACTCAAGGCAACTTACAATATAACATATGAAATTTGCTAATAGAATAAAGGGGGGGGGGAGACACAGATCTTAAAAGACCAAGTCTCTCTGTGTGTTTGTGTGTATGGACCCCAGTCTAGAAAAGTAGAAGTGAGAACTAAACAAAATTGTAGCTCATTTAAGAAAACAGATACACCTAAGCAGCTGGCTTTGAAAAACAAAGTCTATAATCATTTTTTTCACCATAACCCCCAGATGGCACCCTGCTGTCCAAATCACAGATGTATTTCCCAAGGGAACTTATTGTGGGTCATTTATACAGCAATTTGAGTGTGCAGAATGTTTAACTAAGCTTATCTCATCGATCACATCGATCACACCTACTATACTATAAAGTGTGTAGGTACTATTTCCATTTAATCGATGCAGAACAGAAACTAGCAAGTTTTGAAGGTCGAACTTTTGGGGGGTTTATCCAAAACAGTCAATTTGGGCTTCATTCAGTTCAGGCTCCACTTAGCTTATTTTTAAACTCAGGCCCATTCTGAGTGCCAGATCTCATTGTACTCCCTATTAGAATTTAAAGCCAAGCTAATATCCAACATATTTCAAACATAATAGTTCTTCCTCAGGGGATATATTAGGGAAGCAACCCCGTAGTCTAATAGTTTGTATCACAAACTACACCAAAGTTGAAAAATTTCTAATACTAAAGCAAGTATGAAAATAGGGTCCCTGGAGTGGCTTGCTGTTCAAAAGGAAGTTGCTACATGTTATTTCCTCCCTCATGGATCACTGCCTTGTTGTGGCGAGGGGGCTTGCGTGGTTCGATGAGGCTGTGGGCTATGCCGTGGAGGGCCACCCAGGATGGACAGGCCACAGCAGAGAACTCAGACCAAGCGTGATCCCCCTGGAGAAGGAAATGGCAACCCACTCCAGTATCTTTGCCAAGAAAACCCCATGGACAGTAACAAAAGGCTAAAAGATATGACGCCGGAAGATGAGCCCCTCAGGTCGGAAGGTGTCCAATATGCTACTGAGGAAGAGCAGAGGGCAAGTACAAGTAACCCCAGAAAGAGTGAAGCGGCTGGGCCAAAGCCGAAAGGACGCTCAGTTGTGGATGTGTCTGACGGTGAAAGGAAAGTTCGATGCTGCAAAGAACAATACTGCATAGGAACCTGGAATGTAAGGTCTATGAATCAAGGTAAGCTTGACGTGGTCAAAAATGAGATGGCAAGAATGAACATCGACATCTTGGGAATCAGTGAACTAAAGTGGACAGGAATGGGCGAATTTAACTCAGAAGACCATTATATCTACTACTGTGGCCCGGAATCCCGTAGAAAAAATGGTGTGGCCTTTATAGTCAACAAGAGAGTGAGAAAGGCAGTACTGGGATACAATCTCAAAAATGACAGAATGATCTCAGTCCGAATCCAAGGCAAACCATTCAATATCACAGTAATCCAAGTCTATGCCCCAACCACTGCTGCAGAAGAGGCTGAAATGGACCAATTCTATGAAGACCTACAACAGTTCATAGAACTAATACCAAAAAATGATGTCCTCATCATCATACGGGACTGGAATGCTAAAGTAGGAAATCAAAAGGTAACCGGAATAACAGACAAGTTTGGCCTCGGAGAACAAAATGAAGCAGGGCAAAGGCTAACAGAGTTTTGTCAAGAGAACACGCTGGTCATAGCGAACACCCTTTTCCAACAACCTAAGAGGCGTCTCTACACATGGACATCACCAGATGGGCAACACCGAAATCAGATTGACTATATAATTTGCAGTCAAAGATGGAGAAGCTCTATCCAGTCAGTAAAAACAAGACCTGGAGCTGACTGTGGCTCAGATCATGAGCTACTCATTGCAAAATTCAGACTTAAATTGAAGAAAATTGGGAAAACCACAAGGCCATTCAGATTTGACCTAGATCGCATCCCCGATGAATATACAGTAGAGGTGAAGAATAGGTTTAAGGGACTAGATTTGATAGACAGAGTGCCTGAAGAACTATGGACAGAGGTCCGTGACATTGTAAAGGAGGCAGCAATCACCGCCATCCCAAAGAAAAAGAAATGCAAGAAAGCAAAGTGGCTGTCTGATGAGGCTTTACACATAGCAGAGGAAAGAAGGAAAGCTAAAGGCAACGGTGAAAAGGAAAGATTTGCCCAACTGAATGCAGATTTCCAGAGAACAGCAAGGAGAGATAAGGAGGCTTTCCTGAATGAACAATGCAAAGTAATAGAGGAAAACAATAGATTGGGAAGGACTAGAGATCTGTTCAAGAAAATTAGAGAAATCAAGGGAACGTTCCATGCAAAGCTGGCCATGATAAAGGACAAAAACGGTAGGGACCTAACAGAAGCAGAAGAGATTAGGAAAAGATGGCAAGAATACACAGAAGAACTATACGAGAAGGACCTCAATGTCCTTGACAACCATGATGGTATAATCACTGACCTCGAGCCAGACATCCTGGAAAGCAAAGTTAAATGGGCCTTAGAAAGCATTACTAACAACAAAGCTAGTGGAGGTGATGGTATCCCAGCTGAGTTATTCAAAGTCTTAAAAGAAGATGCTGTTAAAGTGCTGCATTCAATTTGCCAACAAATTTGGAAAACACAACAGTGGCCACAGGATTGGAAAAGGTCAGTTTACATTCCAATCCCAAAGAAGGGCAATGTCAAACTATCGCACAATTGCACTCATTTCACACGCTAGCAAGGTCATGCTCAAAATCCTACAAGCTAGGCTTCAACAGTACGTGGATAGAGAATTGCCAGAAGTACAAGCTGGGTTTCGAAGAGGTAGAGGAACTAGAGATCAAATTGCCAACATTCGCTGGATTATGGAGAAAGCAAGAGAGTACCAGAAAAACATCTACTTCTGCTTCATTGACTATGCTAAAGCCTTTGATTGTGTGGATCACAATAAATTATGGCAGGTTCTTAAAGAGATGGGAGTACCGGACCACCTCACATGTCTCCTGAGAAACCTGTATAAGGGTCAAGAAGCAACAGTTAGAACCGGATATGGAACAACTGATTGGTTTAGCATAGGAAAAGGAGTACGACAAGGATCTATATTGTCACCTTGCTTATTTAATTTATATGCAGAGTACATCAGGCGAAATGCTGGCCTGGATGAATCACAAGCTGGAGTTAAGATTGCTGGGGAAAAGATCAATAACCTCAGATATGCAGACAATACCACTCTGATGGCAGAAAGTGAAGAGGACCTAAAGAGCCTCTTGCTCATGGTGAAAGAGGAGAGTGCAAAAGTGGGCTTGAAGCTCAACATCAAAAAAACTAAGATCATGGCATCTGGGCCCATCACTCCTTGGCAAATAGAAGGGGAAGTCGTAGAAGTAGTGACAGACTTCACGTTCCTAGGATCCCAGATCACTGCGGATGGTGACTGCAGCCATGAAATTAAAAGACGCCTGCTCCTTGGGAGGAAAGCGATGGCAAACCTAAACAGTATGATAAAAAGCAGAGACATCACCTTGCCAACAATAGTCCGCATGGTCAAAGCAATGGTATTCCCCGTAGTAATGTATGGCTGTGAGAGTTGGACTATAAGGAAGGCCGAGCGCCGAAGAATAGATTCTTTTGAACTATGGTGCTGGAGAAGACTCTTGAGAGTCCCTTGGACTGCAAGGAGATCAAATCAGTCAATCCTAAAAGAAATCAACCCTGATTGTTCCTTGGAAGGCCAGATCCTGAAGCTGAAGCTCAAATACTTTGGCCACCAAATGAGAAGGGAGCATTCACTGGAGAAGACCCTGATGCTGGGAAAGATTGAAGGTCAAAGAAGAAGGGGACGGCAAAGGTTGAGATGGTTAGACAGTGTCATTGATGCAACGAACATGAAATTGAGCAAACTTCAGCGGACAGCAGAAGACAGGAGGGCCTGGCGTAATCTGGTCCATGGGGTCGCGAAGAGTCGGACTCGATTGTGCGACTGAACAACAACAACATGTTATTTCATATAAGTGGAAACTCACAAGGACTTGTGGGAGGCATCCCATTGCCCTGTCCCCCACTATTTTCTCTTTTCTCAAAGCCTCTATAACCTCCCTTTTCCTGCTTTTTTCTCTCCTTATTATTTGTTTTTATGTTATTTTACCTTATTGGTTTTAATGTTGTAAGTCACAGCAAGACCCTTTAGGTAAGTGGTGACTAAAATAAACAAAAATTTGGAATGCTGTGGTTGCCTAGCAACATCCACTGAGGCTATCTGCCGCTTAAAGCTACAGGTGCTTCTTTTACCATTTTTGGCTTTTTAAACTCCAACAATGCTTTTTGTTTTTAGACTTCACATTTTTTTTCTGCAAAGCTGGGACCCTTTTGAGGTTTGTAGAAAGATCTGTCTTGCCCGATCATAGCTCCAGTCACTGGATTTAGGTAGGAGTTCTGCTCTTCATGAACCACCATGAACTGCATCAAAATCTGTGAAAGTTCATGGCAGTTCTTCAGTACATGAACATTGCTTCATGAACCATGAACTGCTAGTCCTTATCCTTTGTCTATTTACTTCCTGCTCCCTTTCTTTCCTTCACCTAAAATAAGTAATAGTAGTGTTTTACTGATACAACCCACCTTATATCATGAAGTAGAAGACAGTAGTATAATTGCTACAGTTGTGAATTACAGGAAGACTCAGCTTCAAAGTCCTAGTCAGTTATGAAACTCATTAAGGGACCCTTGGCCAGTCACTGTCTCTTAACAGACCTCACAGGGTGAAGCTAAAATGGAGGAGGGAGGAATCACTTATGCTGCCCTAAACTCCTCAGAGCAAGAGTGGGATAGAATACCACAGACAGATAAAGCTTTTTTAACCTCAGCCATTGGTTCTCAAAGAGATAGCAGGTTTGTTAGAAATACTTTCACATGGACCAGAAAGTTGAAAATTGGTTCACACAAGCTAAGACCCATGATACTTGCAGAGGGATATCTTCCCCCTCTTAGCTTTCCATTCATCACTTGCTGCTGTCAGGCTGGCAGCAGATCCTACACCTCCTACCATTGCTGCCATTATGCCTCACGCAGCTCCCAGCCATCTTCCATAGTTCTGCTGCTGACACTTACATTGCTTGCAGACTCCCCAGCTAGGTTTGCTATGATTTCCTCCTGACCCTGCCCTGCACCATTTCCAGTGCTGCTTGGCCCACTGTGGCTCCTGGCCATCCCCCACCCAACACTGCCAATGCTGCTGTGCCTGCTACAGCTCCTGGCCACTCCTTTCCACCATTGCTGGGCCTCTGTGGCTCCTGGCCATCCCCCATCAGGCCTGCTAACAGAGAAGCAGGTAGCAGTGTTGCCTGCATATGTGAAGACAAAACTTTTTTGATGGGAGATCTAACCCATCCATGTGATTTTTTTTTCCAATTTCAGATATTTTTGCAAAACGGGGGGGGGGTTTCACCCAAGTTCGCAGAACTATCTGATTTATGTCAGTATGGCCCCAATCCATGGATCTGAGTATCCACAGATTAGGCCACACTTGGCTATTAGAATATAAAATACAGTTCAAGATTCCTTAATTACTATACAAGTCTGAAAAGAGGGACATTTGCCTCCTTTTTGAGTAGTGAAATTTTGCACCCAGGTTATCCAAAACAATGATTTCTACAAAAGTATTTATACACCTCTCTCATGAAAGGGAGTACATGGGCTGTACTCCGAAATGCCTAAGGTATTTCCATTACACTCTGAAAGCTGAAATTTGATACAAATATAAAAACTGGTGGATCCCTATGATGAAAGGAGAAAAAGATACATTACTCTCGTTTTTAAAAAATTCTAATCCCTGCAGTGCTTTCTCTCTTCTGAATCATCATGCTTCTCACCCATTACCAGTACTGGCCTGCTCACTTGTTGGGATTGGGCCATGCTCCAATCCACCTTGTAGCTCTGTCCAGCCATTTGTGATGCGTGGCTGGCTCCACCCATACTGGGCAGTTACCTAACATAGAATACTTTGACAGCTATGTTAAAAGTTTGCTTTCCCCTCACTGTACTCTGGCTGCAAGCCAATGGATGTTATTAACTTTCGATGTGTTATCTCTTCCTCCATATTGGAACTTTCTAACTTTAATTTAATTGTCCATGCTCAGAATTTTCACTTATTCAGTTCAATAAACCAAAGGCTAAGCTGTGTCAGTTACTTGCTTGTAGGTGCATATATGTGTGTTTCTGTGTGACACTTATTTTCTCAACATCTCCAGATAACACAAGTTTATTTAAGTTTATTATTTGAGCCAAATCTGTTCAACCCTAGTAAGCACCTTAACATCATTTCTAAACACAATCTGGCAAGATTGGAAATAGGATATAGATTATCTAAATGCTTTAGATAAATGAGGCTATATGGTATTACTCCAGCAGCATCGATTTTTCCCTCCTTCTGCACTGAGACATTTTTTTAGCATCTGTCCGTTCATAATGCAAGAAATACACATACATCTCAGTTGCCATAGAAAGGGACAAAGAGTAGCAGAAGAAAATTCTCCTTTGTTCTCTTAATGGAACACCTAGCACTGTTTGTTAATCAATTATATAATAAAGTTTGAGCCACCAACAAGACTAGAATGAACGTATTGCATTTTATTTTAAAATTTTGGGCCCCATCTGTTTTGCTGTCCAATGGTAACTAGAAATGGTCACCAATAAACCTGTGGCAGCCATTTCATTGGAATGTGCTACACAGGGATGGGCAGAAGGGAGGTGTCCCATTGCTTTGTGAGACGGTTATGGGGGTCCATGTAATATAACAGCTTACAAATGTGTAAAAGTAAATATGAAAATTAGGTACATATCACAGATCTAAGCTAATCAGAAGATAATCCAAGATATGTTCCATTGCAACTCACCTAAAATTGTATCTATTTTTAGAATGTATTGTTATTATTTTTTAAAATCTATTCTCTCTAAAACCTTCCCAAATCAACAGTCCTTCCTTTGTCTTTTCTTCTCACTTCTTTCCATTAACAATTTTATATAGAGTCCCGGGTCTCTTTACTCAAGTTCTCTCATCTCTAAAATATTCAGTTATTCCTGGACCTTAAAAGTGAGCTTTGTCCAAGAGCATTACTAACCTAGCTTATTATTTAAAGCATCAAATAGGAACCACAGGTGCCATTTCAACAAAGTAAACTATTTCAAAGTATTTGAAGGTGTAAATCACTGAAGAATGAAGGCAGACAAGAGAGAAGATTCCCAACCATCCATCTCCCCCTATTATATTGTACTGGATAGATAATTTCTACCCAATATAATAAGTGTTCATTAGCTGCTAGATGGTTCTAGCAGTGATGTGTATGAACTGTTGGCTGTATATTAACCATATATTCACAGCTCAGTGACTTGTGTGGCAGTAAATCTCAAAGTTTAGCCATTAGCCGCGGATAAGAGGAAGAACTGCCATGGATTTGCCCTTTAACTGACTGGGACAATTCTCCATGGGCTGGTGACCTGAACTACCTAGGGGATATTTCAGGATCCTCTTTGCAAAGATGTCTACCTGTCACCTCTTCTTCCTTGAAAGGGAGGTCATTCAAGAAAGGGCACAGCACCTGTTATTATATCTGGTCTGCCTTCCTTACAAGCAGGAAGAGGTGGTAGCCACAGCATCTTCCTCATGAAGACAGCAGCTGAGGCATCAGCATGGCTGTAGTCATTGTGCTCATGTCCAGGCCACCCTTTTCATAATCAAGAAGAGGTGGAGACCTCTGCCACCTCTTCAAGTTGAGGGTTGTGCAGGTCACAGCTAGGATGCTATCTTCCCACAATGTCATTTCCTTGCCTTAGCACCACAATTGCCTGTGAAGATTAAAAAAGCCATCACATGATAAGGATGGATGGTGATGTGTAACTTTACACATCTCACTCCAGCCCTAAGACAGAAGAAAATCTGTAGAAAAGAGAAGATAAGACAGCAGTAGTTGGTCTAAATGGAATATCCCTAGTGTTGATAGCCCAATCTGCTTACAATACTGACCTCAAATCCTGTCTGAACTTCCTGAAAAGTATTAGCTGCTTTAATATTTGCAAGGAGACAGATTAAGGTTTTCAGGGGAAGATACTCCTACAGTTAATGGTTCAGACATCTGTGGATAGTATTCTTCATGTGCCATCCAAAATTTTGCAGGTGACATTCCCTCTTCAAGTTCAATTTGCCTTTATAAGGTATGATTCTTTAAGTCAGGAATAGATTAAGGGTTGGTTAACAGCAGCCTCTGAAACAATCTCGCCATGCTCGGAAGCCTCCAGGTTGTTTGCAAATCTAATGGTTCTGGCTAGGGATGTGCAAAAATATATATATATTTTAAATTTGGGCCTATCAGACTCAAACAATATGGATATTCATGAATATTCCCAAATACCAATACGGTTTTGTATTGGGGTTTGGGTAAATATTCAGGAAACCTGAATTTATTCTACTCCATTATACCCTATGGGGATTGTCCCCATAGGGTATAATGGGGAAGGGATTTAAATTTTAAATTATTATTATAATTGATGTTGTTGGTATTTCAATTTATACCCCGCCCTATCCCACAAGTGGACTCAGGGTGGCTTACAGCATGTAGTCCATAAAACAATAAAACAGTAAAAGCAATAAAACAATTGATGGCATGATAGACAATATCATCAAACCCCATGCCTCATGTCAGGTGAATATAGGTGCTCCAGTGCCCAATAATATTATCTGATAGCAGGCACTGGAGGGGGGCCATAAACAGGGGAGGCCAGAATGGCTGAATGTCTGCCACCTCAATCAAAAGCCTGGCAGAACAGCTCCATTTAACAGACCCTGTGGAATTATAATAGGCCCTGTAGGGCCCTGATCTCAGGTGGAAGCATGTTTCACCAAGCTGGGCCAAGGGCTGAAAAAGCCCTTGCCCTGGCTGAGGCTAAGCAAACACCCTTCTGCCCGGGAATCACCAGGAGGTGTTGATCAGAAGAGTATAAATCTCTCCGGGGCTCATATAGGGAGAGGCAGTCCAGTAGGTATGATGATTTCACTCATTTAAATCTCTTCTGAGTTCATTCACTAAGTCGCATTGCAGCAAGGGCATGACTCAGCAAGCATATAAACTTTAAATGCTTGCTGAGTTCACTTGTGGAGTCACACTGCCACTGCAGCACAACTCGGTGAGTGAATTCAAAAGACTGTGGTCTCTTTAAATGCCTTCCAGCTGCACTTGAATAAAAGCCAAATAATATCAGCTTTTATTCGGGTATAGCTATTTTGGTAGCCACATACATATCTCTGGCTCGGTATATACCAAGCTCACACCCCATGTTCTGGCTGCTGTTATTCATACATAGGGAGCCCCTTCTTAGCCCTCAATTCAAGCACAATCTGGCTTCTCAACAGAGAGAAAGTCAAGGGAAATAGAAATTCCTTGTTAATTTCTGCACCAGAGGTCTTAAAAGGGACTCTCTGCATATGAAAGCTTTTGCTAAAGTTCCTCATCAAAGCCTCCTAAGTAAGCTCAATAGTCATGGGATAAAAGGACAAGTCCTCTTGTGAATCAAAAACTGATTATAAATAGGAAACAGAGAGTGAGTATAAATGGGAAACTTTCTCAGTGGAGGGTGGTAAGCAGTGGGGTCTGATGCTTTTTAACTTGTTTATTAACGATTTGAAATTGGGAGTAAGCAGTGAAGTGGTTAAATTTGCAGATGACACGAAGTTGTTCCGGGTGGTGAAAACTAGGGAGGATTGTGAGGCACTCCAAAGGAATCTGTCGAGGATGGGTGAGTGGGTGTCAACGTGGCAAATGGGGTTCAATGTGGCCAAGTGCAAAGTGATGCACATTGGAGCCAAAAATCCTAACTATAAATACACATTGATGGGGTCTGAACTGGCAGAGACTGACCAAGAGAGAGATCTTGGAGTCGTAGTAGATAACTCACTGAAAATGTCTAGACAGTGTGCAACTGCAATAAAGAAGACCAACACTATGCTGGGGATTATTAGGAAGGGAATTGAAAACAAATCAGCCAGTATCATCATGCCCCTGTATAAATCATTGGTGCAACCTCATTTGGAATACTGGTGTACAGTTCTGGTCGCAGAGAAGGGCAACTAGAATGATAAAAGGGTTGGAACACTTTCCCTGTGAAGAAAGGTTAAAATGCTTGAGGCTGTTTAGCTTGGAGAAATGATGGCTGAGGGGTGACATGATCGAGGTTTAGAAGATTATGCATGGGATTGAGCAGGTTGAGAAAGAAGTATTTTTCTCCCTTTCTCACAATACAAGAACTCGTGAGCACTCCATGAAATTGCTGGGCAGTCGGGTTAGAACAGATAAAAGGAAGTACTTCTTCACCCAAGTAGTGATTAACACATGGAATTCACTGCCATAGGAGGTGGTGGCAGCTACAAGCATGGACAGTTTCAAGAGGGAATTAGATAAACATATGGAGCAGAAGTCCATCAGTGGCTATTAGCCACAAGGTATAGATAGGAACTCTCAGTCTGGGGCAGGTAATGAACTCTATTCTTGGTGTTGGGGGGGGGCAGCAGTGGGAGGGCTTCTAGTGTCCTGGCCCCACTGCTGGACCTCCTGATGGCACCTGGTATTTTTGGCCACTGTGTGACAGAGTGTTGGACTAGATGGGCCATTGGCCTGATTCAACATTGGCTTCTCTTATGTTCTTATGATGCAATAGCTACCAGAACTGCTAGCTGATACAGTCACTGGAGGCATCTGATTACACTGAGGCTGTTCTGTCAACCAGGAACTAAACAAGCTATTTTTTTCAGCTCATATTATAATGAGTATGGTGGGAGCTCCAACAATTGCTCTCATGCAATCCCATATTAATTTGCCTAGTTTCAGGATTAGGCCTTCCTGGATCTTAATCCAGAGACTTCCGGTGCATGTAAAATCCGAAATGAAGAGACAGTTGCATGCAAATTCCTTTGTGTGCATGACGCTGTCAGAAAGCCCTTGGAGGAAAGACAGGATCTCCCTCACATCAAGGCTGAAGACTTTTCACTTCTCAGAAGTAGTACAATAAGCCACCACATATAAAAGAAAGAAGACTCAGACCAGGATTCAGAAGCAAGTGGGGAAAACATTAATGTTAACACACAAAATAAGCCTCTTAAGGCAATTCTACCAAGTACCAACTCTGAGAATAATTTCATTCTTTATCTTGTTATTCAAGCGAGTGAACATTCCTCTCACCTCATACTCCTCTTTAAAGCCATATCCCTGTCCCCGTTTCATCTGAGTGATGTGTTGCAACAAGTCGGCCACTCGGATTGCTGGCTGGAACTGTCCCCTGGGGTAGGACATTTCTACGGGGTCGCAGCTTCGATAGGGATGGGTCTGGATTGTCAGAGTCGGCTGAGTCATCTCCCCATGGCTACTGTCTGTTTTAAAGATAGGGAGGCAAAACAAACTTTCACCTAGCTGTTATTTGTTTAGTTATTCTCTTCCCCATTATTGGTTAGTTATTTCCCTGTGGGTGAAATAAAGCACAGTAGGATTACCGTACAACATCCAATGTCACTGCAGGGAAACAACAAAACAAAACTAATGTGAATTCACTGGGTTTTGTGAGGCAGTCAGGAAAAAAAACCCAGAAAGAAAAGACTGCTAAACAATTACCAAATATCAGGAAGAAATATGATTTATGCATACTAGATCAGAAACTGAAGCCTTTTTTATGCCAGCTCACAGCTGATGGAATCTACATCTTGTTCTTCCTGTTGCTCACAGCACAAAGACAGAAATCATTATGCAAAAAAGCATCTTCTTTGTCTGGTCAGCCCCATCCCATCCCTTGCCAGTACAAGCAGGCAGAACTCCAGTGCCACTTGCCAATGGGTGGGACTGAACATTAAGGGGTAAAAAAGTACAGTGCTCTTCTGCCCAGTCTCTTAATTACCCCCCCCCCACATACACACACACCATTGAAAATAACCTGATTTGGGAGCAAGAACTGTGAACCCCAAGAACATTGCAAAGAGAAAGAAGCTGATGTGCGTGTTTGTGCTTTATATCCCAAATGAATTGTACTGGCAGCAACAAACAAACAAACAAACAAAAAAGATTTTTCTGAGGTTTCATGTAGGAAGAGGTGTCTTCCACATGTT
This sequence comes from Gekko gecko, assembly GCA_029375565.1. Classification (NCBI taxonomy): domain Eukaryota; kingdom Metazoa; phylum Chordata; class Lepidosauria; order Squamata; family Gekkonidae; genus Gekko; species Gekko gecko. The sequence goes on from JAPDNY010000006.1 coordinate 146,819,198, forward strand.
TCATGGGTTCATTTATATTCTGCCCTTTTTCACCTTAAGAAAAATCAAATTCAGAAGAAGAGTTGGTTCTTATACCATGCTTTTCTCTACCCGAAGGAATTTCAAAGCGTCTTATAATCACCTTCCCGTCCTCTCCCCACATCAGGTACCTTTTGAAGTAAGTGGGGCTGAGAGACTTCTGAGAGAACTGTGACTGGCCCAAGCAGGCTTCATGTGGAAGAATGAGGAATCAAACTCAGTTTTGCAGATTAGAGTCTGCTGCTTTTAATAATAACTGTTTTTTATACCCTGCTTTTCTGTACACCAGGGATTCTCAAAGGGGCTTATAATTGCCTTCCCTTCCCCTCCCCACAACAGGGACCTTGTGAGGCTGGTGGGGCTGCGAGAGTTCTGAGAGAACTGTGACTGGCTCAAAGTCACCCAGCTGGCTTCATGTAGAAGAGTCAGGAATCAAACTCAGTTCTCCAGATTAGAGTCTGCCACTCCTAACCACTATATCACACTGACTCTCAGTAAAGTCATGAGGCAAATTATGACTGCTCTTCCATAATTCCTTGGTGACCTCTGAATAATGAACATTTTTTACAGTGCTGGGAACAGGAAAAGAGATAGATTGAGAAGATAAAGTAGGAAGGATTAAAAATCCTGAATGTTGCAGCTAGGAAACAAACCTATGCCTAGGATATTTAGAAACCTTGGTATTCTTAATATGTATATTTACTGCTTTTCGTCCTTTACAGGATGAAGCAGAATAGACAGAGAGAAAAACGGGGCTTTGGGGCTGAACCAGATGGTATAAATTAGCCTGCTGAGCCTTTCCCAACTTTTTTGTTTTGTTTTGTTACACTTCACAGATGCAAAGGACCAGTGTGTGTGGGGATGGGGTGTGTGTGTCAACATTTGATTGGACTAGCAGTGCAGAAGAAGGGGTGAGGTTGGGCCATTTCTATAAACTGTTCTCTACATCTGGACTGGGTGAATGGTTTCAGGGGTGAATCGTCACCTATGGTGAAAGATCTACACTGGTTACTTATCTATTTCTGGTTACAATTCAGTTCTTACCTTTCAGGCCCTAAATGGCTTGGGGCCAGAGCACTTAAAGGATAGACTCCTCCCATAATATCCAGCTTGCCAGTTCAGATCTGCTCTCTGTGCTCTTGCCTTCAGAGGTGAGATGGGTAATGAAAAGAGACAGGGCATTTTCTGTGGTGGTGCTATGACTCTGGGATGCCCTTCCCCTTGAGGCCTGCCTGACACCTACTTTACTTTCTTTTAGGCGACTGGCCAATGCATATATTTTTATCAGATTTTAAATAGAATCTTACCAGCTTTTTAATGGTCTGCCTGTGTTTTATGGACAGTTTTAATGCTGTCCAGTAGCTAGTTTCTAATATTGTGACATTGTTTTACTCGTAAGCTGCCTTGAGCAAGACTCTGAAGAGGCGACAAAGAAATATTCTAAATAAATAAAAGTTTTCAGAGATGCTGAGTACAAGCAACCCCTGACCAAGAAAATGATAGCTATAAAAGAACTGATGGTTAGCATAACTTCCGAAATTTCCTCAGTGCTGTAATATTAATTAGAGATTAATATAATTAAATAATAATTAATTAGACATGAAAATTTGCTTGCTTCTGTAGCCATTATGGAAGGGTGGAGACTAATAAGAGTAAATTAATGTTTATTTATACAATAACCATTCTAATGTTGCTAGTAATGATAATGAACAGAGGGGATTTTCAAGGTTTATTAACCTTGGATTTATTTTAACAGTGTATCTTTCTTCACCCTATTCTTTATTGACCCCTTGTAATAAAGAAGGGTGCAACTTTCATGATAGCCAGTTTCCAAGGATCATAACCTGCTTACTATGTAGGTTTCCCATTTGCCTGCTTATGGCAGATCTCCAGGTAATTGTGGCCGCTGCCTGCCAAATGTTCCTCTGATCGGCTGGTGGAATCTGGGGACAATGGGAGGGCAATTGTCTTGGGGGAGAAAAATTAAAAAGAAAAATAAGGCCTCACTGGAAGCTTTGACCACAGAGTCCCTGGTGATTCCTAGAGCTACTCAGAAGTGACAAAGGTAGCTCTAGGGATTGCCAGAAATAATGACAAGATTGCTATAGAGTTTCTGGCAATTCATAGAGCTACCCTTGTCTCTTCTGGGTAGCTCTAGGAATCATCAAGAACTATATGGTCAGAACTTCCAGTAAGCAGACAAGGTCTTCCTTTTCTTTTTTTCTCCTGGGATGCTGCCCCCAAACCCTCCCACCAGTTGCCAGGCACTACTTGGCAATTCTATTAATTTACCATCATTAGGCTCAGTGGAAACACAATTTCACAACTGGCTTACATTTTTATCAGCCCAACACACACACACACATTATTATCCTATCCCAGAAGGGACTCATAACAGCCATGTGCAAAAGCACAGTCAAACCTCTCAGTACGTTTAGACAAAGGGCTGGATCCAGATAACATTTCCATTTAATCACACCTAATTTCCTTCCTTGCTACATTCCCCATCACACTTACCCAGTCCCATGTTCCCTTGCATATCACCTTGGATAGCAAAAGGGGACCGGCTCTTCCCTTTTTCACCAGAAGAAAAGTTGGTTGGAACCAACCTAATATTATTTTCCATGCTCCAATCAAATTCTTTTCTGACCATTTTTGAAGTTTCTCTTTTTCCAGAGTTCTATAATTAAAAATCTACAGTTGAAGAATCTTCCTAGGCCTTTCCACTGTATTAACAGGGCAACTTCAGCTCTGGTTTCAAGCCAGGCTTTGATGTTGCATGAATTAGCTTTTATATCATTGTTCCTTTCTCCTCCTTCTCACCCCAAATGCTGCAGTCCCCAACCTACATTATTCTTTCATGGCAAAACAGCTTGTCATTAACTTTCAGCTAACAAACTATGGTTTGCATTGCCCTCCAAAACTGAAAACCTCAGTCTGGTTATGGTTTCCAATTCTAGTTTGGAGTCCAAGCACAAATTACAATTTGCTATGACAGAGAGTGAGTTGCAATGTGCAAAGGAAGGAGGAAGCATGCAAGCTGTGTCTTGTTCATACAATCTCTGAAGTTGAACCAAACAGGACAGACAGCAGTGGGAGCTGCATATAACTTCAGCCGACAGCTTTTCTTCTTTCTTCTATAGAGCTCCTGTGGCTCAGCTGACTAGAACAAAACTGATGCAAGGCACCAGGCTGCAGTTCAAGCAAGAGTGGGACTCTCTTACAGTCTGGAGTCTGGACACTTGCTGCAGTGGTTGGCCATTGCTGATATAGCATAAGTTGTGAATTTGTGTTTATGTCTGCACCCCAAGACACAGGTGACTCTGCAGCCTTGATTTTCAGATCTTGTTTTTCATTTTTTTAAGCTTGAGGAAGAATTTGACTGTCTTTACTGAGATACCATTGAATCACCAAATGACATAGGGTTATATCCTATGCTGTTTTTTGTTGTTCTTCTGTTAGTGCCCATGTATTTTTCTAGTGACAAACAAAGGACTGAACAGACATCAATGGAATGAAATGGTAAGCTCTAACCCACTAAACTGAAAAAGTAGTACATGTGGAGAATTCAACCTATGCTACTCAGATAACAAACATCTCCCAAACAAAGTGCAACTGTAGAGTGAAAATCAAGTTTTAAGACATATCCAAAATGAGCTGAAGGTCAATAACATGAGTCTTGATTCTTTACACAGAATACTTAGAGATGATCAATCACCCGAAATCACAGTTCCGGGCAACATCTCAGACAGCAGTTTCACTGCTTTGCAAAGAGAGCAGCAGAAAATGAAGAATTTGTTTCTCTTCACGAAGCAAATTCTAACTGTAAAGTGAGATTAATCCATATATGTTCTGCAACTAACAGTACATAATTCTAGAAATGCAATTAGTTCCCAGTATGTCTAATCATACTCCAAATCTGAAGTAAGTGAGGCTAATGAGGCACTCAAGCAAGACATTCTGCCTGCCATCTTTCAGGAAGTACTACTTTCAACACCTGTATGAACAATTCAACATGAACTACAGGAAGCTGCCCCCCTACTAGAATAATCAGAGGAAGCTGTTGAGAACAACTTCCAGAATCTCAATATTCATCTATAGGTAGTGTTCCTACAAGTTACTCCTATGAAAAAGTAACAATACTTAGATGTAACATTTTCAGTCATTATTATTATAATTTTTCATGGAAATTATTTATACCATATTACAATAACAAGCAGCAAGCCAACTCTTTTTAAATTCTACCAGTTTTTCACCTTACAAGGCATCATTAGACTATCCAAATGTTGTGACCCCTTACTACTCATATTTGATCCATATCATGCTTTATTTGGTATAAACACATTGCATCGAGGAGACATTCAAACTGAGAGAATTACAGACATGGGGTTTTTGTTTTGTTTTTTGTTTTTGCTTTCCTCAGGGGAAGTACTTTGCCATAAAATATCTGTCTAAGAAATGAACTGTGGCTCAGTAAGTACAGCATATACTTTACATGTTGAATGTCCCAGATTCACTCTCCAGCACTTTGTATCAGGTAAGAGAAAGTGTGAAAGATTTCTACCTGAGATCTTGTAAGATTGACCAGAATAGACAATACTACCTTTGACAGACCAGTGGTCTGTCTCAGTATAAGACATTTTCATAATTTGATACATCAAGATGCATTTAGTCATCAGGCACAGGGAGCTTTCTATAGTAAACTACCATGTGAGCAAATGAAAACATACTCTAAAATGCTCTTTTTGTGCACTGTGTTTAATCTGCACACTTCTCAGTCACTAGATTTCTGTGTTCCCTTTCCATCTCTTCATTGACCATATCTCTCTCCATGGCAGTGTCCAGCCATGCCTCTTATTGCATGATGGTTAGGACAACTGCTTTGACATTATTGGTTGAATGAGAGCACACTCCTCCAATCCTGGCTACATTTTAATGGCAGAAAATCTATTAGTCTTAAACAGCTATCTTATCAATGGGCAAGAAAGGAAGCTAATGGGATTTAGTCTAGGAGCTGTTAAACCAGAGTAGTGTTGAAATGGTGTCACACAATAGCCATTGTGCTGCATTGTTGCATCTCAGGGTAACACACTCACACACTGCAAAGAGTTGCATGAATCAAAGGTGGGTGGTGGGCAGAAAAAGGTTAGGAGAGGTGACAATGACCACAGTCCTATCTACATTAACAATACAAGTGACCCCTTGCTCTGGGGTAATCCTGTGACCACAGAGCATGAATAACAACTCAGAATAATGTGTTAATGCCATTTGCTGTTGAAAGTAAATTATGGTAACATTCTCTCACAAACATATAGTAAGGGGCACAGATGACCACTTTGGGAGGGAGAGACAGAGAAACAGACAGAGAGATGGTCAATGAATAGGGGGGAAATAAAGTCATAGCAGGTTTCTTTTTAAAAAAATATATCTTCAAGCATTCTTGTAGTGCAACCCTTTGCCAAGTTACTTCAGACTTCAGTAACTCTGCACAGGATTGCATAGTAAACCTTCTCAAATTAAAAGTGAGTACCAGAATCCATTTTGCAGTTCACCCTATAAACTTAATCTGCTAAAGAAAGAAGGTGTTGTAGGGGGAGGGAAAAAAATGTCTACGATATGATCAGGCTTTATGGAAACAGCTCACATCCTGCCACAATGTGCTGTTCTGAATACAAAAAACAAAGTTTTGTTCCAAAACTCTTCCTTTAATATCCACAGCCTTCTCTCCGATTTTGAAATGATAGGCCTATCATATCCATTTATATTTTTATTCTGTTAGTCTTGGCAAGTGTGTAACATGATAAGACATCCTTTGCACAAAATAAATTATTTTTAGAGTGGTGTTTGCCATGGATTTAATTACACACACATCCAATCTCACTCTACTGGAGTAAAGGGTTGTCATTTCTTTGACATCTCCTAAGGATGGGTCCAGCATGGCTAATATCACTCTGCATTATGCCAGTGGTGTGGAAGCAGTTGGCAAATCAGGCTTATAGATTGTGTTTATTTTCATGTGTATCCAAACTATTATGTGACAAATGGCTTATTTCAAAGTGACATGCTAAAGTATTATATGTGTGGCAATAAATGATAGCTGATCATTTATCATACTGATTACGCCAACTTAATACAACTGAACGTGTTATTCAGAAAAGAAGACTGGCCGTGTAATTTGATTTCCTACTCCAAAAATTCTTCATCTCACGATTCAAGACCTACTGCATAGGATTCAAACTTTTGTTAATGGAATGAATTCACAGATGTGATTGTTACCGTTTTCCTCTTTCGCTCAGCAACCCCTTTGAACATAAGAGAAGCCCTGTTGGATCAGGCCAATGGCCCTTCTAGTCCAACAGTGGCCAAAACCCCGGTGCTATCAGGACATTCACCACTGAGACCAGAACTCCAGAAGCCCTACCACTGTTGCCCCCCCAAGCACCAAGAATACAGAGCATCACTACCCCAGACATAGTGTTCTCTGTATACCTTGTGGCTAATAGCCACAGATGGGTTTGGAAATATGTGTGTTGCAAGGTCTCAATTCAGTCATTATAGGGTTAATGTGTTTACCTTGTGTGCTGTTGTTTAGATTGACTTGGAAGGGAACCTGGCAGAAAGCCAATGGAGAGAAAGCCCAGTAAATTGAAGTCTATTTACTCACAATAATTGGTTAATGCATTCAGGTGATTTCCTTCTAGAGGTTGAGAAGAAAGAAGAATCTCCATTACCAGCTTACCAACTTGTCTGTCTGTTGTTGTGAGCATGTTGTCTTAAGTGTTTGTTGTTTTGTAGATTTCCCGTGTATAATAAAGATTTTTACATAGAAAGAAATGTCTCATCTCCAGTGAACAAAGATCCATTGCAAACTCTGAATATTTAACTATTTTTACCAACAAGCTGGACCTCTACTCCATATGTTTATCCAGTCTACTCTTGAAGCTGTCTATACTTGTAGCTGCCACCACTTCCTGTGGCAGTGAATTCCACATGTTAATTACTCTTTGAGTTTAAAAAGTGCTTCCTTTTATCTGTTCTAAACCTACTGCTCATTAATCTGGACCCCTGCAAGTCCTGGCGGTCACGGGTGGGAATGTGTACTTCAAAAATAATTGGTTTAGTTCTGTGTTGGAATGTTGGGAAGGGCATGATTATTGTTTTCATTAAATATTCAGAGTATTGTTAACATGTTCGGGAGGGGATTTTCATTTTAATTAATATTAGATGTCTGCCCATTGATGACAATCATGCCCATTCTGAAACTAGAAAATGACACTAAAATAACAATTTTTGAGGTGTCTGCACTGCTTCTCCACAAAGGCTGAAGGAGCAGGGAAGGAGAGAGAAAGTGTATCCAAGCTGCTCCATAGTAGATTGGCCTTTTAAAATTTAAAGGATCATTATTTTCAATGTCCTGGCCTCTGGATACTGTTTTTAGTCTTTTAAACTTTAAAGAGTCAGTGCACTGCAGCTGAGCTGGGGAGGGCATTCTGTAGGCAAGCTGCAGAACAAAAACTTCTCTTGATAACAATTTCAGGTATTTCCAATATTTATTGGAAGTGAAATGCTGGAATTAGGAAATACTGGGAGTGCCTTTCTTGCTATCAGAGATTGCCAGTCTGATCTGATAACAGAAATATCAGGCATCTGATCAGGTTGGCACATGTCTTGTCAGAGAACACTCCAATATAGTGCAATGAGCAATGCAGGGAGAAAGGCTAGAGCAAGAAGAGGGGATTAACTCACATCAGCCCTTCCTTTGCATGAACAGAGTTCAAGCTCCATAACACAAATTCTGCTTATGAAGGAGGACAATTTTGACTAATATTGCCATCTTGCTGCAGATCCCTGTGCCACATGGCATGTTGTTCTGGAAGACCCTTACTCTCAACACAAGAGACTGCAGAGGGCTGTTTGGAAGTGGAAAAGGTGGTGAAAATGTTTTTGAGAGCTTGTGCTGTTTATGGAAGCTTGGATTTTGTTTATGGATTTTGCAATGTTGTCTCTTTCAAGATTTCCCCCCCTGTTTAATGCAATATTTACTTTCTGAGGATAGTGATAGTAACTGTTCTCCACAGTGAATGAGGGCCAACTGATAAATTACATCCACTATATGAAAGGTACTAAAAAACAAACAAAAAACAAACTTCAAAGTGCTGGGGATTCTGGGGGCTACATATGAAATGGGGGTAAAACAGTCAAAGCTACTTTCTGTGGATCAGACTGATCTGGAGAATCTCCACACCAGTGCCATTCATTTCTGGAAGGGGCTGGTTTTGGTATGGAGAGGCTTCACATAATCATATAATTCAAACATTATATGCATATGACACACATGTAAATATGTGAATGTATACATGTCCTGTGTAGAACCATTACCACACAGAATCTGGCTGTCACATGCAATGCTCGGAAGAAGCCTAATGGAGGAATTATTATGTTCTACTCAAGAAGGTAGAACCATGTATATTGTCTGAGCTCCTTGGACTAGAGTTGGACAAAATATAACAGACATACAGAAGGGAGCATAGCAATCCCCGTGTCTTCATTTCCCAAAATATTAACTTAAATTTACATTACCGGTAATTTGTACTGCTATATATTGCACACCCCACAATTCATAATCAATACTTGCCTTGAAAGTCCCTTGATGAGATCACCATAAATTGTCTGTGACTTGACAGTAATCGACACTACACACACATTTACAGGGTCAGTATAAGAACACTCAAAGTGCTATCAAATTCTATGCATACTGTCTAACCATCTTTTTCAGGTTGCCTATCAAAGATAGACTTTTCTGGAAAAGTACCATAGCTTTCTTGGGTAGCTTGTTCCACTGCTGAATTACTCTTACAGTCTGCATTTTTTTCATAAATACATAAACTTAAATATTCAGCTTACCAACTGCTTCTTGACATATACTCATTAGCTAAAATAATTAGATGATTGCTTTCTTCATTTTTTAACATCTTTCTATATAGTTGTAAATGGATTGTAAATAGATTAGCTATTAATTCTAAACTAAAATTATCCAATTTACTCTGTTTTTCGCTTTGGACTTGTTAAGAACATAAGAGAAGCCAATGTTGGATCAGGCCAATGACCCATCTAGCCCAACACTCTGTCACACAGTGGCCAAAAATAACAGGTGCCACAGGAGGTCCAGCAGTGGGGCCACTGTTGCCCCCCCCCCAAGCACCAAGAATACAGAGCGTCACTTGCCCCAGACTGAGAGTTCCTATCTATACCTTGTAGCTAATAGCCACTGATGGACTTCTGCTCCATATGCTTATCTAATTCCCTCTTGAAGCTGTCCATGTTTGTAGCTGCCACCGACTCTTAATGAACTTTATTATTATATGTACAGTTATGCATTAATCTGCTTTCAGCAAGTTGTCAACATCCTCTGAAGAAGAACAAGAAGAGACTGGATTTATACCCCACCCTTCATTACCCGAAGAAGTCTCAGAGTGGCTTACAAACTTCCTTCCCCACAACAGACATCCTCTGAGGTAGGTGGGGCTGAGAAAGCTCTTTCCAGAACTGTCCTTTAGAGAACAACTCTGACAGAACTATGGCTTGCCCAAGGTCATCCAGCAGCTGCAAGTGGAGGAGTGGGGAATCAAACCCGGTTCTCCCAGATTAGAGTCCGTGCACTTAACCACTACACCAAGCTGGCTCTCCAGAATTCTACAATAATAATGAAAGATAGTAAAGGGGTCTGTGATGTAATATTACTAAAGATGCTAATTAATCACTTTGCCTCAACTTTTTATTATGGATTATTTTATTGCAAATGAATCTATGGATCTTGCCCTAGAAACAGCCCCAGAAAAAGCTGTAAAATGGCAGCTAATTTATCAAGGCTTGATTAATCATTTTTAAAATTTCCAATTTAAAGCAAATATATAATATACTACAATCTTCAGATTAGATCAATTATGTTATCACACATAATCATAATCTACTATTTCAGCTGCATAGACTCATGTGGTTGAACTAACCACAGGGTATTAAGCACTCAACACAAAACTGCAATGAAATATACAATGAATCTTCATTAGTTCTGATTGTGAGAACCCAGCCCAGCCTGTTTTTCCAACTATGTTCTTCTTCATTAACAGAAGAGAAGACAAAAGAACTTGCATCAGCCCAGATACAAAGCGAGTTCACAGCTATTATCTCTGTGCTTTCTAGAGCTAAGTGAAACAATCTTTTGAGTTTTCCTTTTGCTTTCATTATGATCAAAAAGCTTTTCTGTCTGCTGTCAACTTCACTCTCAAAACATATTCATTTTCATCCTGGTCAGCTCACCAGGCATGCTATAGGGAAGTTCCTAATTCTTGGGAGATCCAGGTTGGGAAACTCCAGGAGATTTGGGAATGGAGTGTGGAGAGGACAGGGACCTCAGTGAGGTACAATGCCATAGAGTCCATCGTCCAAAAGAAGCCATGTCCTATAGGGAAACTGATCTCTGTAGTCTGGAGATGAGCTGTAATTCTGGGGGATTCCCAGTTCCTACCTGGAGTCTAGCATCTCTATGTCTGTTCAAGACTGAAAACATTGCATTTCTTGCAAACAAATCCTTAATCACTCATGCAACTCCTTGAATGACTTTTTGCTTCAGACACTTGTCCACGTGTTCACTTAACATGGGTAAAGGCCAGTGGAATATGGCATATAGGCCCTACCCTCTGACTTCCACAAGGTCAGCACAATATCTGCAGCAGTTAGGGCTGCCAAGCCCCTAGTGGTGTGGGGGCTTCCCTACCCCCAACTCCCATTTCCCATAGGGAAAAATAAATTAAAAAAAATGACCATTGGCCCAATGGTGTGATATCACATCTGAGGAAAACCCAGAAGTAATTTCAGTCTTTTCTAGGAAACTCTAGGTTTTACCGTAGAGTTTTTGGTACTACCTAGAGAGGAATAACCACACTTCCTGGGTTTCCCTGAAGTGACAACATCATGCTGTCCCTACCCCTATCTCCCGCTGGTTGCCTGGCAACCATAGGAAGCCTAGCAATCCTAGCAGCAGTCCCAATTGCATGGATAAGCATAGGCCTAAATGTTTTTACATGCAAAGACGGTCATTGCAGACATCTGGCTGAATAAGTAAATACTGAGAAGCAGACCCAGCAGAAGCCCAGTTTTGCTCCCCAATACACATTTTCTGTGAATGCACAGCTGAATGTTTGAAGAGGACAAAAGCTCCCAGGCTAATCGACAATGGGATTCTTGTGAAGATAAAATGGGGGAAATAAAACTCCTATATATTGTTGAAGGCTGAGTTCAGACTGGCAGTTTGCAGCGGGAGCCAATCGTGGCCAAAAAAACCCCGGAATAAACTGTTCCGGGTTTTCCTTGTCATACGGGGCCGACAGATGCGGGAGCATACCGGGAGGAGGTGTGCGGGAGCATTCAGACTGCTGGCCCAGAAGTGCAGCTGTAAACGGCTTTTTCCTGGTAAACTGGCTGGATGCCTATGTGTGTATACACACATACACACAAAGGCATCCAGCCAATTTGGGGAGGATCCTGTTGCGCATTGGGTGGTAGAGCGGAGCACAGCCAATCATATACACCTTATGCAGTAGAGCGGAGCACAGCCAATCATATGCACCAATCATATGCGCCGGGAGCAATGCAGGTTGCTCCCGGGTTTTCAGCTGAGCGTTCACACTTCCGGGAAGTGGACTGATGCGGGATAAAGGCACTCTCCAGGATTTGCTACCATTTGTAACAGGTATCTTTTTAATGTGGGAGCAAAGCGGAACAGCACAGGTTGCCTACAGGTGGGGAACGCCAGGCAGAAGTGCCTGTGTGAATGCCCCCTTTAATCCACTTGGGAAACACAGCTGAAAAGTGGCTATAGCAGGGCAAATTGCCAGTCTGAACTCAGCCTATATGATTTGCTGAAAGAAGACACAACTATAATAAAATATTTATCCTGCAACTGTTTTGGGCTAGTTTGCAGAGAAAGGTCATGATAATCAATCAGTAACACCTTGGTATATAACCAAAGGTCACTACAGTACTCAAAATACAACATCAAACTATCCAGCCCATGACAGGCCTCATATATTTATTTTAAAATAAATGAATGTCCTCTAACAATTACCTTCTATAATTCCTTTTTCAAAAATGTTTTTGCTGTTAGCGGAAAAATTGCTCAGTTCATATGTTTATAGTTTGTTCTTACCACGAATCACCTCAGTTCTGCAAGTTCAGGAATTAATTTGATTTATTTGTCTAAAACTTTGCATTGGTCTAAATTCAACCATGAAGTAATGAAAATGCCAGTGCCCTCTGTAAGTGTTTATTCCTGGAAGGATAGTGGGCCCTCAGAGAAAGCATGGGGGGAGGGGGTGCACAAGAAGAGGGAATTGGCACAAACTGGCACTATCTGTTAAGAAAACTTTAGTGCTGTTAAAACTTTTGGAATGTGGTTGAATACATTTCAGTGGTTCCAAAGCTGCAATATATTTTAACAAGAAATACAAAATGACCATGCAAAATTATGGACTTTCAACTATAGGCTCCCACTCTCCTGGCTTTCTACAAACTATGCAAAACTGAATTATTCAGGATGGCTTTTCTACTCAGGCAACAGAGCTGCACTGTTACAAAAGGCTTCACAAAGTTACTTGAATAAATTTTGGGGGCTGCAGTCTGCATTACTGCATATAGGTTGCTGTGGGTTGGTTTTGCATCAGTTTTGCATCATTGCATCATGTCAACACTTATGCGTTGCTTCAGTTCTGCTTTTCAGATTTCTGGTTGATTCTACAACCCTATTTAAATTGTTTACTGCATGTCCCGTCTTGTTAATTGTATGGACGCACTCTGTGTAATCCACCTTGAGTCCCAGAGAGAAAGGTGGACTATAAATCAGGTAGATCAATCAATCACTCAATCAATCAAATAGGCTGGCTGTCAAAAACTATGAAGATGAAGCACTGCAATGCAACATCTTGTAAATTGTTTGAAAGCATCAGGAAAGTCCAACATCTAATATTTGATTAGTTAGCTTACATTTATTTTGTGAATGGAAAGAGTTTCATAAATAACTTGGACAGTAAGCTACCTTAATAGTGGGTCTTAATTAAATGTTTTATGCCCCAAAAATGTATTGTAAAATTCACTCACATAAATATGAAAAGCCAAATGCTATTTGTTGTTCCAAGTGTGTTGCTTTTTATACAGCTCACACAAGCTTGCTCATCATAGGCATTACTTTGCTTTCCTTGCAAGAGAATAAAGCAATGCAGAAATTAAGCAACAGAATTAAGCAAATAAATAAATAAATTTACAGGCGGTTTAAAAAAATATGCACACCAACATAGAAAAATCAGTTCTATTCTCTTAGTTCCAGTTTGGCCTATCATCAATCAAAAAATGAAAGCACAGTGGTATTTACCAGCGTGGCATAGTGGTTTGAGTGTAGGGCTGATGTAAAGCTCTGAGCAAACATGTTTGGTAGGGAACTGCACATTTGGAAAGCATTGTAATCACCAGTTGCAAATATGCTCCTGATTTATCACTGACCAGACTTTCACCAAGCCATTCATTAGAGTTGGCTGGGTGGCTGCACACCCAGTGCAACAGCATGCATGCACACAAGCATGTACTGTAGCCCCACAATGGAGCACATAGGATTCCCCATGGCCATTTAGGCTGTGAAAAATGGCATAGGAGGACATTGAAGCTCCTAGTTCCCCCACTCTTTGCTTCTGAGCCAAATTGTGCCCCAGAGAGCTTAGGAATGTTACTTCTCCAACAGCACATTGTCAGTAAAACCAACAGGGAACCCTGACCTGTCTCATGATTTATGTAACATCCAGTTGGTCTTCTGACTACTTCAGCAAAAAGGGGAATAAGGGAATGGCCCTGGGGTGACATTTGTTATTAATGCACAAGTGGGCAGGGCATTGCAATGTAACTTAAAGGTGTCCATGACACTGTCAACAGTTTGGTGACAAATGAATGGGAGGAAATGGCCCACTAACAGCCCATCTCACTGCCTTTGCCGTGCCACTGGATGCAGCCAAAAACATTTTTCTGTCTCACTGTGCCCCCTAATTTGCAGACCTACAGTGGTCCAGGACTCCACTCCACACCCTCTCCTTCCCAGATTGTCCATTAATAAGGCCCAGAGATCAACCAACTAGTATACCACTAGCAGAAAAAGCTACTGCACAGCCACCAACTAGTATGTACAGAGTTTGGGATATATGCTAGACCAATGAACTAATCCCAGGATTGGCTCACCAGAACCACTGCCATTAAATATGGTAAATTTGTCTGGTCAACTCACATGCAGCAAACATACCTGCATCCTTACTGCTTGGCAGATGTATTTACCTTATCTGACACAATCAGACTGTGAGCAGATCAGGGATATATTCAGGGTGCATCAAGCAACTTGAACAGCTACCCAACATGTTTCCACCTCCCTGACTCTCAGGTCTTCAGGTGATCAGCTGGAAATTAGGTTCTGATCCATGTCACCTCCTCAGCAAAATAGCTACACAGTGATGTTGCTAAAGGGAGCTCTTTCCTCCCCTCCAAGTGGGGGGCAGAGTCAGAAGGTATTCTTTAAATCTTCGCATTTCAAAAGGGACAGAAAGAGCTCATTTCTCCTCCTTCCCTTACAAACTTGGTGGTGATAGAAGCGATGCTTTTAATGTCTGCATTGCAAAAGGGAAAAAAGAAATATTCTGGTTTTTCTTTCCCACCTCTGAACTGGGTGGGGACAGACACAATACTTTTAATGTCTGCACTGCAAAAGGAAGAGGCTGGTTTCTCTCCTTATCTCTGCAGCCCATGCCGACAGCTTGATGTGGGGAGAAGGAAAGACATATCAGCTGTGTTTCTGATCCCCCCCTCCCCAACATGCTATATCTCAGCAGGTCTGGGAGACTGCAAAGTTTCCAGGATGTGATATCAGAAAACCCAACTTCCAAAAAACCAGGAGAAAACTTTCCCCAGCAGGAGATCAGAAGCTGACTCCCAGTTGATCCCTCTTCATCTGGAAGTTGGCTTATGATGGCTGGAAGTAACCAGTTCCTGTGAATACACATGAATAGGTTGTGATGTGAACAGACAAACATCCTGTTGATTAACTGGGTGCCTGATGACCGCTGGTGAATGAGAAATAAGTTGAACTCAGAGACCTAGATTTGAATCTCCACTCTATCACGGAAGCTTGCTGGATGATCTTCAGCTAGTCATATGCACTGAGGCTAAACTACCTCACAGGGTAGTTGAGAAGTTAAGCCCAGGAGAAGGTATGGCTATCTGTGAATCCTTTAAATCCTACAGACTTCCAATTAAAACTATCACTGGCACTGACTGTATGCTCCTCACATTAGGTAGAGGCCTTGAAGGATATTTTTCTCCCCACTTTTGAAAGAGTTCAATTGACCCTTACTGACTAAGGTAAAAGCCTTGGGGTCATACTGGATTCAGCTTTATTACTGGAGAAGCAACTTAATGCTTCTGCAGAAAAGGCTTTCTTCCAACTCAGCCTAGCCTGTAAAATGGCTCTGTAACTGACCTGGCCACCTGGATCCATCCCACAGTAACATAGAGATTACTAGACTACTGTAATGCACTGTAGTGCATAAAAATAATAGATCAACACAATGGGACATTCAATAACTAATGCATTAGGAGATGAGAAGTCTGGAACCACCAGAAAGAAACAAAAACACATTAAGTGGTACAAAAATTACATAATAGGATCCTACGTAAAATATGCTAGATACAGCAGTAGAGACCATAAGTCCTAATCATTTATCCAGGTAAGTCTGTGAACCATTTTGTACTGTGCAGCTTTATTACCTACACACAAACTTACTTGGATAAATATACTGCTTAATATGTCATTCTGTTTCTTTCTGGTAGTTCCAGACTTCTAACCTTTTAACACATCAGTCATTGAATGTCCCATTTTGTTGATTGTACTGATTCATTGTATCTTTAGCCTTGAGTCCCTGTGAGAAAGGCAGACTATAAATAAGGTAATAAAAAAATAAAAAATAAACATATCTGCTCTAACTATGCTAAACACATCTCCAGTAGGGGCTCACTACTAATAAGTATGTGTTGCAGGCTGCATGAATGAGCACATTAGTTTCCATTTAAAGAGCTACACTATGCTACATCTATATACACTTGCTTCATAAATATCTGGTCTTTCAGTCAGATGCATGTGTCAGAAGACCAAACTAGACATGATGCTTTTTAATGAGTTGGGTTGGCATTGCCCTGGCATTTTTAATGAGTTGGGTTGGCATTGCCCTCACTCTCACTTTCCTCTGTTAGGTGCTGGGAAGTAATTTCTCAAGTGCCAAGGCTAAGCCTCCTACACACACCATTTCCCCAAGCCAAAATACGAAGAAGAAGAAGAAGAAGAAGAAGAAGAAGAAGAAGAAGAAGAAGAAGAAGAAGAAGAAGAAGAAGAAGAAGAAGAAGAAGAAGAAGAAGAAGAAGAAGAAGAAGAAGAGGAGGAGGAGGAGCAGGAGCAGGAGGAGCAGGAGCAGGAGGAGCAGGAGGAGCAGGAGGAGATTGGATTTATACCCCGCCCTTCACTACCTGAAGGAGTCTCAGAGCAGTTTACCATCCGTTTCCCTTCTCGTGCCCACAACAGACACCCTGTGAGAGCTCTCTCAGGAACTGCCCTTGAGAGAACAGTTCTGAAAGAACTTACGACTGACCCAAGGTCACATCTATACTACAAACCAAGAACAGGGGGAAGGTTGAATCCTCCACCTCATACTACAGTCCCAAACTGAATTATGCCTCAGGGGAACTTGGGAAATTAGTTCCTAGCAGCTGCAGACAATTTTGTTAACACAGAAATTCTGATCCCTTGGAGACCCTTTCAGCGTCCTCTTCTCCTCTTCCCCAGTTCTCTATTATATACAGCTGATTACTTGCCCAGGTATTATGAGTCGTACCACTATTGAAGATTTTTAATTTACAGTTTTAATATGAAAAAATATTCTTAATTTTGTATTACTTTTTTTTTATGGTATTCTACCTCTGGACCACTCAGAGGTTTCTCGTTTCTGCTATACAATGGGAAATATGACCAAAAATGCAAGATGGTGTTTGCACAAATGAGAAACCCTATATTTTGTTTTCAAATGAAACATCAGTGCATCAGCTTTCCTGTACAACCTGTTTAATTTGTTAAAGTGGGTATGTAACAGAGGAGAACATAGATTTTAGGGCCATTATTCCTAGCCATATAAATATCTAAATTTAATAATGAAAAATGGCATGACAAGAATTGCCCATGAAGGCATAACCCAATCTTTTATAATGAAAGGGGAATCAATGAAAAAAATTGAATCCCATAATGTGTCTCAAATGCTCCTCATTCTTAGCGCGTGCACACACACACACACACACACACACACACTCAAGCTCAGACAAAATGCTGCTAATGGTCTCTTTGGACTTTAAGCCTCTCAGATCCATTATTTTTGTTCATTTTAACCCTTTCACTGTCAATTGAGAGTGAAATCTATAATGCTGTTTGGATTTATTTTTTGTTCAATGATTGTTTGTGACCACACTGCAGTAAACAAGTTTTTAAGGAATAAAGCCGATCAACTAGCAAACTTTTGATGCTGCACGTATGCTAAAACAATTATGCTTCCCACTCATCAGCTTAACAGTGATGAAGAGAAAGTGTTTACCATCAAAAAGGGTACTTAACTTTAGTAAACAACACTTTGGGAGGATGTCTGCTAATGTTCTACTTAGCCATTTTCAGACACGATGACTATGTTTTCGCATCAACAGACTATTGTGCATCATAACAGTCTTCTTACCTAACAGTGTGGTCGATGGAACAGTGTCTGATGATACTTTGAGATGAAATTCCAATTGTGCACAGAACACGGATCAATGGAACCCAACAGAAGGTCCACATGAGAAAAGAATGGGGAGAATAATATATAAATACAAGGTTAGCTCTTTCCAACATTCCAGAGGCTTAATTCTTCACTGCCATATTTATATCTCTACAGAGTAAAGGCACAAAAGCAAACAGAATCAAGAATAAAGTCTGGCATAAGTACCTGAGTAGTAGGAATTCAACAAAGATTTGCTCTGAAGGGTTTTGCTTTGGACAGAAAATGAGCAAGGAGAGGATGGTGCTAGGTAGGAAAGACATAAGGAAGATACTTTAGACACATGTAAAGAGAGAACAGGGAGAAAAGCTTCTCAGAAAACTGGGTAGCATTGAACACACAGGATAGAGCCTTAAAGCAATTAGAAGCAAGCATAGTCTACTAGCAGTTCAGATCATTACCCTTTTTATAAATATAATAAGACTCCATGCACTTTGATATTGTTCATGTACAGCAGGGTGTTCTGCTTGCTACAAATATTCTCCCACCACCATAATTTCAGAATAAGAACAAATTCATTGCTAAAAATGCAAATCAGCTTAATTATACTGGCCTAAAATACACTAATTAGATGTGGGCTTCCTGCCATATCCATCAGGACTACTGTAATATATACCTTCTTTTTAAAGCCGGGGGGGGGAATAGAATTAGAGGTTCCCTAAGAAATGGTTCTGGAGATTATGAAGGGATGTGCAATGCTAAGCAAGGACACCAATTTACAAACTGCAACTAGATGAACATATAAAACAGTTGCCTGTTAAAGAGGAGCTCTGAAATGAATTAGCTTGTTAAATTTGCATGTCAATACAGCTATGCCTAGGATCCGGAGACAGACACAGTCCTCTCTTGTGGGCTACACAAATAACTCCCTCTCTGGCTTATATCTGTTCAAGGGGGGAAAGCTAAAGCTCCTTTTTTCATGCTACCATGGTCCTGACTGGAGGAAGAACAGCATGCATGAGGAACAGAGGATCACATCCTAGTAATCTATGACTGTAATGGAGTTCATTGATGGGGTCTAGTGTCCCCAGCATCTCAAACCTTGCAAACTGCTGCATAGAAACTGACCCTAACTATGTTCTTAGGAGGTCTAAGAAACCAGTGTTTACAGCCTAACACACATAATATGCATGTTATTTACATGAAACCAAGTTGATACATCCTCTTTGTCAAGAAGGTAACATGGCTGCCATATGTCAGCCAGAGAGTGATATAGGATAGGGGTTAGGATGGTCTCACTCAAGGATGAAGATAATTCTTATACTTTGCATAACTAAATGGTATCCCCCTCCCTACTGAACTGCAGTCTTTAACACTTTAGCCACAGATGTGTGTGAGTGGATTTTTAAAGAGTGTCCTCACTAGCATATAGCCAAACAGAATGATCCAAGAGACGGTAAGACTTAATCATTCTCTCTGATATGTTAGGTTATACACACAGATAGATTTTTAAACACTGGTAGGTGCTTTTATTACATGCAATTACCCACCTCTAACATTTTAAAAGGTTAAAAAATGAAGCCAAGATTGTAACTTACGCAAAACATTTATATTTCAATACATCTTGGGAAGCCAGCTTATACACTGACCAGCCTGTACTCAAGTATTTATGATAGTCTGATCACCTCTCAGGGCATGCAATATGTCATCCTTTCACATTTGTTTCTAGAGTTACAATTATATATTTATTTCCAAATCCACTGTGGTGGGGAAATGAGTTAACGCAAAAATAACACTACATCAAAAATGATGCCAATGGATAAAGCAGAAATAACTGTTCTATAATATAAGTAGATAATATTCAGTATACATGAAAGTAATTTCAGAAGCAATTTCTGCATCTCCGGAGTAAACATTACTTACAAATATATAAAAGCTCATCAAAATTACTCCACAGGGTGAACAGTACTAATATAACAGAGTATCAGGTAGACTTGAATCGAGCCTTTAGTAATTATTTCAGCACTTTGGAGGGGGAAGGTCAAGCAATTTCTCAAAAAAATATATTGTACCCTGGGAAACTGAAGAAAATGTTTGTGTGCCAGCAGATGTACTGACAAAAAGGCTCTTCATAACTAGTGAAGTCTACCATATATGATTCAATTGATGGCATTTTATCAACCTAATATACAGGTACAATAACTTTTGTGGAGTCAAATTCTGCCCTTAACAACTTGTCTCTGTAATATTCAGTGATCAGAAGGGCTCAAACTATCATGTTTTGAACATGGATTATGTAGATACAGGACTTAAAAACTACGAAATAAACAACTACAGGTAGAATGTAAATAGGTTAGAAAAGTACTTTGACTGGATCCAGCTACCAGTGCTCTCTCCACCTGTTATAAAAAGCTTATAATCCAGCAATGAATATTATATTCACAATACTTCATGTCTTGACTGGTACCACAAGGAGTATCACATTCAGACATTTTACTGAAACTGAGCAATCTGATCTGATTACCAGTCTCTAGACATCTAGACATCTAAAGATATCTTGAATCTCCCTTGAAAAATCTGCCTTTTATTCTGTTATTTCAGAATCAGGAACCAGACTGTCACTTGAAATTCTGAGACAGTGCTAAATTTACTTAGCAACTGAGTTGGTGAAGTGATGCTATATCAGGAAAATACATGTTCCTTCAATTCCTGACATTATTGTACCCACCACGAAAAAGTCTCCTAAAGTTTTTAAACATCCTTTTAAAAATCATTTATAATGAAAATTACAATGTTAAAAATAATGAAGGCCTGGATCCCTACCACATTTTCTGCTGCTGGAGTTACCTCTGCCAGCAGAAAAGGAGGGGAGCAATTTTCATTTATTCACTTTCTGACTGCATATCCTCACTTTACCCCTATTTTGTTTCTAGGTATCCACCAACCTTGGAGGAGAGATTTCTGAGAGGGAAAGCGGAGGATACAGTTGAAGTTTTTCCTTTCCTTTAAAAATGCTCTTCCAGGAATAGTGCTGCTGATTTCATGCAGCATAGTATCTCAGCCAATAAAAGTCAAATTCCAATAAAAATACAGTTTAAGACTGCTAATGCCAAAAGAAGACTGAAGATGGTGTCATACCCTGCTATCATTCTAAAAAATGTACTAAACAATAATGTTCAGGAGGGCATTTTTTGAAGGGATTAGAACTATAGAACAATGGAACAGCCCAAGAGTACACATTTATAATGGAACAAGATTTCTCTCTACTGCAGTGATTATTCTAGGTAATATCCTGCTTTTACTGCAGTGTCTTGTACCTTTGTAATTCCATTGTTTATAATATACCTTGTCTTGGGCAGTTTGTTGCTCACATCTATATATCTAATTGCAAACATGGTCCTGTCTGCAGACACTTAAATCCACAAAGTGGGGCCAGGTGGAGAGAAGGAAGATTTTCCAGAAAACTTGAGTGAACCCAAGGTACACAGAAAAATATTTAAAAATATCAAAAAGGAAGGGGAGGTTAATCCCTCCCAAAAGAAACTTCTCTGTACATGTGCAGAACCTCCACTGCCATCAGCCCATCTGTCACTGCCTCTCCTGAGCATTCTCTGAGGAGGTGACACTGCATGCAGGGGAATCAGTAGTAGTGGTACTGTGGGAGGGAGAGGAACTACTGATATCACTAGCTAGTCACACAATCACTGCCTCTCCTTACTAGTCTCTGAGATAGTGATGCTATGTGTAGGAGAAGAGCCAGCAGCAACACAGCAGGGGAGGAGGAGGAACTACTGCTTGTCATGCCACTGGAAGAGGAGCCACCCTCTGCAAGATCTGTCCCTTATGTTGCCCTGCAAGGCTTTTGAGCCTCTTTATGAACTGTAATAAAACAATAAACTGTGCCAGTGTATACCTAAGGGACTGAATCACATGGTAACCCCACCATGATGCCAGAAGAGACTGCACCTAGGCAACAGAGGTTCTCCTGACCTCCCCAGCAGCTCCAGTGCCCAGCAGAGGTTACCAGCCTGTTCCTCATGAAGGAGGATGGAACAGACCCAGTATGCACTAAGCACAGCAACATGCCTTGTTGAAATACAAGGACGAAGAACTCCAAAAACCGCCATTGAGAGTTCCTTCTAACTCAGGCAGGCAGCCTCTTTCCCTCCCCCCTCACCTGCAAGACCTCATGTAGACCTGGCAGAGACCATTCACTGTTGCCTGGCAACTAATTGATGGCCATCAGCAGCCTGGCTAATGTCATCAAGAAGACAATGGAATCGGCCCGGTGACTCATCCTAGCTGCTACCAGGTGTCAGACATGAGTTAAGCTTCTAACTCTCAATACTGACCACTCCTCAGGTACACCTCCCCTACACCTTCCAACCAATAGGGTATTTTTAGGGACGGACGTACCAAGAGGTGGAACCAGGGGTTGTGACCAGCCCCCTCCCTCCTGCTTATAAGGAGATGCCTGACCACTGGCTCTCTCTCTCTGCTCTTCGACCCCTATCGAACCTTTGACCCTCTTATGTCCAGCTTGCTATCCCCAACACTTGCCTCCATCTTTAAACTCTAGGTCTGCAGCCTGAGTTTCTGTGTGCTACCTGCTGGCCAGGCCACGTGGTTCCCCATTTTTCTAGTTTCCTTCCTCTCCATTTTTCCTGAGGAACACTCTACACAACGGGACTGGTAGGTATTGCCCACCAACGATTTACCTGCTAATGCAAATGTGCTTATTTCTCTCTATATCTTCCTAGACCTGAGTAATTGTGTGTGAGACTGTGTATTGTTTGCTTGTGAAGAACTTCAGTAAAAGACTTTATTTTTCAACTATATAAAGTCTCCTGGTCTGTTACCAACACCTCCCGGTGGGGCTGACCTCTGTATACACAGGTGTTCGCTCTCGCAGCCGATTGCCTATTGATAATCAATCATATTCCCCTCATTATTATTAATAAGTACGTACAATCTGGCTAACACTTAACTCCCACAATGGTACCCACCATATACCTCCACCACAGATGTGTGAGGGTACAGCAGTGAGGCTGTCTGAGGATGGGATCCAAGTAAGTGATTGGGGAGGAGGAATGACCTTAGGCATGGGGGGAATGAGAAAAAGAGAGAAAGGAGAGAGAGAAAAGGAGTGAGAGCAGGCATGGGGGAGGAGTGAGGAGAGTGACCGAAGGCATGTGGGGAGAGAGAGAAAGAATGACAGTAGGCTTGGAGGACAGAGAGAAAAATAGAAAGTAAGGGAAAGGTTGGAAGAGAGAAAGAGAGAAGAAAGAGAACTGAGGAAAGGGAGGGATAGGGGAGGAAACAAAGGAGGAATGGGGAATAGGATGGCTACTCCTGCAAGTTCCTTCCAGGTCTCCAGTTGTCTGCCATCACCAGGAGGTGGTGGCAGCTACAAGCATGGACAGTTTCAAGAGGGAGTTAGATAAACATATGGAGCAGAAGTCCATCAGTGGCTATTAGCCACAAGGTATAGATAGGAACGCTCAGTCTGGGGCAGGTGATGCACTCTATTCTTGGTGCTGGGGGGGGGGGCAGCAGTGGGAGGGCTTCTAGTGCCCTGGCCCCACTGCTGGACCTCCTGATGGCACCTGGTATTTTTGGCCACTGTGTGACAGAGTGTTGGACTAGATGGGCCACTGGCCTGATTCAACATTGGCTTCTCTTATGTTCTTATGTCTTCTAATTTTGTACTACTGCATTGTTCATTGGATGTCTCATGCTGTATGGGTACAGTTTTTAAAAAAAATTCTTTAGCCTGCCTTGAATCTCAGCAAAAAGATTGGCTATAAATAAATGATAAATACAAACCTTTGATAAATACAAGCC
Source organism: Gekko gecko (assembly GCA_029375565.1). NCBI lineage: Eukaryota > Metazoa > Chordata > Lepidosauria > Squamata > Gekkonidae > Gekko > Gekko gecko. The sequence goes on from JAPDNY010000006.1 coordinate 146,842,930, forward strand.
TTTGAGGAACTAATGCTAGCACTTTATAATGTTGTATGTTTATGGTTTTAAATTAAAGTTGGGGTTTTATTAGTTATTGTATTTATTGAATTGTTTTATATTGTTGTAAGCCGCCCTGAGTTGGCTTTTCTGGAAGGGCAGGGTAAAAATCAAATGAAATAAATAAATAAAACCTTTAAAAAGTTTTTTTTCCCTAATCAAAGAGTGAAGGTTAGTTATTCCATATGCATCTATCAATCAAAACTTGTCTATGGCCCTTTTTCTTGTTCCATAATCATGAATGAAGGAATCTGGTCCACTGATATTTATGGAATAGCTTTGATGCAAACTTTCTAGATTTTACCAAGGTATCTCTTTTAGAAGTTGAATATATTCTGAATTCCGCAACTGGTGAATTTCATAGACAACTATGAAACCATATAAGAGGAATGTGCTTATATCCTTATTGCTTATGGCAATATGTGTTGTCCTTGGTTCTATTCAGGCCTCTAGCAGGTATTGCTAATTTTACAACTGTAACATGCTTTGAACATAATATCAGATTTCCAGTTCTCTGCATCCTAGCATCCTTCCCATGGGTTTTCCTATGCAATGCTCTTTGTCTGAAAAGTACATTTTTTCAGTCTCTTTATTCAGACCAACTCGGCTACCCACCTGGATCTATCTCCTCTGGATCAGTCACAGCAGCCTTTCTTTACCTTACAACCCTCACCATGACAGTCCATCAGCATGGTATTGGTACAGCAGTGCTTCTGTGCAGGATGTATCATTAGTGTGTCATTGATCATTTGATTGTGTTTCACTCGTCATGCTCATGGGATGGCAGGTTATGTGAGATGTGCTCTCTGTAATGAACTTCCATGTGCCTCATTGAGCTCTTCTCAGATATTGGTGGATAAATTTAGCTCCCTGTTCAGAAAACCCTTATCATCATTCTTCTTCTTCTTCTTCTTCATTGAACTAATACCTGTATCCATTTGTTCTGTAAGGCACTGGGCAAAATCACCATATACCTCCAAAAGATGACATTTATATCACAGAACAATTTTACATGCAACACACTCCAGATAATTTTTTTTAATCTTCTCTGTCTTTTTGTGTAACTTATCTTTTCATGCTTGCCAATGAAATGAGAATGGCAATGACTGCAACATTTGTTAATGGATAGCATTGAATTCTTTCAGGGGCTGAGCTGAAATGACTTCTGAGCTGAAAAGAGTCAAGCTGAAAAAACTTCCTGGAGAAAAATCACCACCCAATATAAGACCTACAATCTCCCCTCAACAGGGAGAAAGAAATATCTCCCTAACCACCTCACTATGTCAAATGGTCATGAAGATGCTATGTTCAAATAAGCATGGTGTAGCCCAATCCACTCATTAATTTGTATACATGGGAGACCAGGGGCTTTCCAGACTCTTTCAGACAAAGGAAGGGAGTCTGCTTCTCCATTTTAAAAGGCCAGTTCCCCTGTTTCAATTACTATGCCTATGCAATGCTCCCCTTGACTGCAGTCAGACTGGAAGCTTGGGACAGTTTTGGGACGGGGCAAATCTCTCAATTTCAATTAGGAACAGAGAATCATGGTCAGATACCACAACTCAAGTACCTTTATACTGATCAGGGGCTGCAATGGATCATTCACAGTGTTACAGTGCATTCTCCATATAGCACAGTTTGGGTTCTTTTTTAAAACAGTGTACCTGGTGCATGCACATATGTACACAACAGCAGCACTTCCATCAGGAATTTTACAAATCCCTTCTTGGACCCCTGTTAACCTATTGGCCACTGCCTAGGCTTATGTGCACTGCAGAGCAGGAGAGGACAAAACCCACTTGGAACAGATTGGCAGATTCAGATTGCCAATGTTTTGTGTGCGCTCACCCACGTTCAGATGTCCAGCCACATGGGATGAATGTGCGGGGCTCCATAAGCACCAACGTTTCTGTGGTGGCTATTTACTCCTTATCCAACTCCTCTTACAACAGCATGAGTACAATTGAGGAGTGGCTGCCAGATGTAGCTGTGTGACTAAGCCCATTTAATCTGTATGGGAAGAGCAAGTACATCGGGCCAAACTGCCCATTTGACCACAGCCCTAGCTCTACCATGATCCACAAGGTTTCAGATTGGAAAAAGAATGGGGTTGCATCACCTCATTCTTCCTCCTTTCCATATCCTCTGCTCTTATACACTGCCTGAGCAAGGATACAGCCTCTCTGACCTGCTGCAGATCCTCCTTAAATAGACCACCCTTCCATTCCCTTCCCTGGCTTGCTTCTCTTCTCTATCCCTTTCACCTAAACACAAGTGCCTTGAATCCCAGCTTTAGCTACCTCCTGGGCTGCTCCCTTCCCCCAGGAAGGGCTTTATGATGCAACTGGTTTCACCTGGCTGCAAACTCTGCTCAATTACTTGTTTCGCTAAAGTTAATACAGCATCTGTTGGTTTCATTGGTCAATTAGCCATGAAGTGTAGCCAGATGTACATGCTAACAGAAAATTCCAAGTGCATTCAATAACAGCCTAGAACTGAAAGATCATTGTTCACCACCCACTCTGTTTCAGAACACTCATCAGAAGGTCTTTGATTAGAAAAACACATTTACATAATAATTGGTTCTCCAAGACTATCTGCCTTTACAAATGTAGGTTATTCTGTATATCCATCATGACTTTTTAGTGGGGAGGGTGAGGTAAGGAAAGTACTGTAACAAAATGGTTCAGAAAGATGCTTTGGCAAAGGGACACGGGCTATGAATAATACCACCGCATATAGTATGTACTGTCTGCTGCTATAATTAGGATACTGCAATGTAATTTCTACATTGTTTAACACGTTAAGCTACTGGTTATACTTTGTTTTAGCTCTGTTTCCCGATTTCTGCAATTCAAATCCTATTGCATTGTTTAGTGGATGTTCCATCCCCTTTACTTACACTGAGTAATGTCTCAGATCTCAGGCAGAGAAGTGTAATTTGTTCTCCAAGAATATCTGCCTTTATAAATGTAGGCTATTCTGTATATCATGACTTTTTACTAGGGGGTATGGAAAGTATGCAAATCTGCAAAGAATCCTTTCTCTTCATAGCAGATATCAAATTGGAGAGGGGGAGTCTGATTGCATTTATTCCTGCCCATTTTTTTTTTTGCCACAATCCTGCAAGCATACAGACCCAACAGAACTAGGCTTATTGCTGTATACCTTTGGGTTTTTACACAAGAAGTGGGAAGAATTTTTAAGTACTGCCTAAAATCATGGTTACATGAGCAGTTAGTTCAGACAAACTGGGGGAGGAATTCAAATTTCAGAAGAAAGGAGCCCCCAAAACATTGTATGAGGCCACCACTACCTATAACCATAAATCAGACTGGTACTATGTGGCATGTGTATGTGATATTTCTGTTCTCTTTTAGATTAATGCAAGTAAAAGGTTAAATGAGACCCAGGATAATAAGGTAGGCTGGTTCCACTCTTTAAAATATCTAGCTAGGCTGGGCCTGCATGGGCCCATCCTGAATTCCATCCCTAGTCCAGAACTTTGGTTGCCATTTCTAGGTTGGCAAATTCATGGAGATATAGGGGTGCAGCCTATGGAGGATGGGATTTGGAGAGGGGCCTCAGCAGGGTATAATGCCATAGAGTTCATCCTCAAAAGCAGCCATTTTATTCAGGGGAATTGATCTCTGTAGTTTGGAGATCAATTGTAATTCTGGGAGATTACCAGGCCCCACCTGGAGATTGACAACCTGTCTTACACTGGTTTTACTGGGAGATGAATTGTCGTCAGTTAGGAATGAGCTTGTGTTCTCTCATTTAACAGTTCATGCTTTATTGGGATGTGGATGTTCCCAATGAAGTCCTGCAACACCTTATTTGTTCGCCTCTGACCACCAGAGAATAAGAAAGCAAGGCCACCAGTACAACAATACTGATTGTGACCACTTTCATGTGGAAAAGGCATGTAGAAATGTATCTAATAACATCTGCTTTTCTTCACAGGAGCACAGCTTAAAGACTAAGGGGGGCCAAAGAGGGTGAAAGGAGCAGCAGATGGAAGAGAAGTCACTGCAAAACCCACAGATAGCAACGTAAAACACACAAGACAGTAAGGTCTGAGGTTTGATTTCACACTAGCAAAAGTTGCAGCTCACAGTTCTGCACAGCTCAACGTGCTTTGAGTTAGTTCTGATTAATAACTGAGCCATATGTTCCTTTAGAGAATGAGACTAAAGAAATTAAGCAACATGTAGGATTGCATAAAAAAAAACTTCCTTTGCCTTCTTTTTGTCTAATCCTTCCATTTTTTTTTACAATGACATTATAGCAATATGTCTTTCCATTTTAAAAAGCAAAACAAATTTGTGGATGCTATAATTCCACTGGGTTTAGACAACTCCTATTTCCAATGCCAGAAAAAGCAGCCAAACTCAAAGCGTTTCTGAGAGTGGGGACAAAGAGTTATACTGCAGGCCCCAAGAACCATAAAATAAACCACCCAGTCTGCACGTGATCATGGGGTGGAAAAGAGAACTATGTGTATGCAATACTTGGCCAAGGGCTATTGTTGCAGCTTTGATCAGTTGCAGCAACATCAGTAGTTGGTGGACAGCCACCCGGTTGTCAGAGATCTCACTTTCCAGGTTTGTCTGGGTAGGGCAGTAGACTGGATCATGTCCATGATCTTCTACTCAAGTAGGGTTGACAGTTCCCTGCCAGGGGTAGGGGAACCCCCGCTTTTGGGGGGTGCTTCCCTGCCACCAGCCAGCTGGCTGGCAGGGGAAAATCCCACCCCCAAATGACATTTTTGGGCCACTTCTCGTAAAACAGGAACTGTCCATTCCAACATGCTGGTGTCACTGGAAGTGATGTAGGCACGATGGAGGCATTCCTCTGGTATTTGGGCAAACTCTATGGTAAATTCACCTGAATCTACCATAGAGTTTGCCCAAATACCAGAGCATTGCCCCCAGATGCACCTACATCACTTCAGCACATCAGGATGGACACTTCCAGTTTTAAAAGAAGTGGCTTGAAACCCCTTCTGATCTCTTGGTCCGGGAACCCCCCCACCCCCATGGCCAGGTAAGTCCACCTGGCAACCCTATACTCAAGCCATAATTCAACAGAACAGATACTTGCCTTGTAGTTCAATCAATCAAATAAATTTACCTTGCTTCAAAGTCCACTGAGGTCAATGAGCTTAGAACAGTATAATTCTGCTTAGACTGCTCAGATGCAAAAAGACACGATAATGTTTTTAGAAAGATGAAGAGGCCTGTTACCACTGATGTGAGTTACAGTGGAAAGGGCAACACCGCAGGGATAGAGACAGGTTAAGTCTAGCTCTCAGCCTTAAATTGGAATGGATGTAGTGGGGGAACAGGATTGCCTAGATGTATGGGGGAACAGGATGACTCTGGGCAATTGGATCTCAGTCAGCTGGCTCTTGGGCAGCTTCTGCAACCCCACACTCATTAGCCAGCTACATCACTGAGGGAGGGTTGGGGTCAATAGACCTGAGGGCTGCAGGTTCCAGTTTGGTTTTGCAGGTGTGCTGATTATCCTTTGCTACGTCCACAGAAGGCTGCTGGTTAACAGGGCCAGGAAGGGATTTTTCCCATGGTTCTGATCAGCTAATAGGCCCTGGGGTTTTTGCCTTCCCCATAGCAAAGATGCTGCATATGTTTGGTTGTACTGTTTAAAAAAGCATAACTGTCACAAATGGCTGAGGAATATAGTACAGGTTGTGCAGGGTGGGCTCCCTGTATGTCCCTTAAGGGGCTCTGGAGGTTGAGGGCACAACAATCAGCCTTAGGGATGACAATTTGACCATGAGTACCAGAAAGCTGGTGACGGAAGGCTTCTGCCACTTCCACCCCTAATACCAGCCCTCTTTTCCCTAGTTGCTCCAGCAGGGGCTGACAGCAGTCAGGCTGTCAGCTTCATCCATTATCTTCAGCCTATGCTGTGCTAATACCCAAGGAACCCATAATCAGTGACGGTATGGCCTAATTCTCCCAGCACAGCATGTCTGTGTCATCTGTCTCTCCTCCCCCGTGGATTGGTTCTCCCCTCGAGGCACAATTTCAGCTTCCCAGTTAAATTGCATCACTGTTCTTTCCCTAAACTTTATTTGCAAAGCCATAGATTGCTGATCCCATGGTATCCAAGCCTTTTAAGTCACAAACACTTCCCTACATACGGCACGCAAGTGAAACTTACTGAATCCATTAACATCTTGGCAGCTCGAAGAAAAAGCTTCTTCATTATGAACAGCACTGAGCTTTGTAGCGGTCTTGTCTGAAGTAGCAACAGGGCCCATTTCTCTCTGAGTGCTGCTCTGAGTCTCCTTTTGCTTCTTGGCTAGTTTCCTTCAAGGTGTATTGAAGAAGGAAGAAATCATGGTTAGTTTTTTTTCTTCTTCTTTCCATTCCCCTTTCATTAACAACAAATAAATAAAAAAAAAAATAATGCATTAAAGAAAAAAGGGGAGGGGGAGAATAAAACCCTTCTGGGCTCAGGCTAACATGCAGGATTGTTGCAAATGCAATGAAGTGTTATGCTGCTTCTCCATTGAAGCCTCTGCAAATCAGCAATGGAGTGCCATGGAAGTTAAGAGCAAGCAAAAGTGGCCCTATCGAGGGAAACGGTAGTGCCTTAGAATGGAACTCTAATGGCATAACACTAAACAACTGCCTACACCCCGCTGACGTTTAGCAGATGCCAGGGCCCCTTGTATTATGTCTCTCCTTTCCCAGTTGCCAAAGAAGAGGGAATGGAAAGCTTTCGGTATAGCAATGAAACATGCTGAGAGGCTATTTGGGGAAGAACTGGACTGCCTTTCTTCCCAACTTAGCTTTTCTTCAATATTAGTTGCTGACCTTAGGTATACACAGCCAATTTGTATTCACAAGTGATGTTTAAAACTGGTTTTGCATTTCACATCCAACTGCAAATCTAACAAAAAAGCTGCATGGAATAGTTTGCACGTAAAGTTTTTACACATTTCTTCTGCTTCCTAGCCTACATCAATAATGTTCGTAAGTAAAAAAATTCTAGACAATAACGAATTTTTAGTTAGCATAATAATTCACTTATGTACTCATTCAGGTTCAGAGGACATATGCCTCTGAAGTCCAGCTCTTTAGGGAGGGCAATGTGGGGGCAGAGTTCCTGTTGCCTCCTGTGAGCTTCTCTGCTTGCAAATATCACGGAAGCCATTGGCTGGTCACTGTTGGAAACTGGATGGTGTACTAAATGGATGTCAGATGAATGGATGGGCAGAGGACTGTTTATATCCACAGAGGCAGGGTCAGCATGAGGGTAATCTGTACTAGAGTTTCCATAAATGAGCTTGGTGTAGGTAGAACAATCGGGCATGGAATCTAAATGAGCTTGGTGTAGGTAGAATAATGGGGCATGGAACATCCAGCTACAGAGGATTCACCTGTGTTGTGTGCCAAAATCTGAGTCGATTGGAAATGACAGAAAATAAACAAGAACTAGTGCCAGCTCTAAAAGCACCCCCCCGTCAAAGAATGAAAGATTCCAATCTTTACTTCCAGCTGCCAACAGTATGAAAAACGGAGAAGAATGATCAGCTAAGCCTCTGTTGACATTTGGCTGCTCCAGTCTTCATTCATATCAGAAGAGGAAAACTGTTTAAAAATGAATCTGTGACATTCTATAAACCAGCAGCCTGGAAAGATATCACACAAATCCTCTACACCAGTAAAGAATGTCCTCCATTGATAAGAAAATAAAACAAATAAAAGCAAGAGAAGGAAAAGAAAGATTGCTTTAAGTAGGTGCTTCCCGTCCTATTTTCTCTGTACTGAAGACTGAATAATGAAATTAAATTATGTGAAGTTTCCCCCCATAAACTAAATTGATTTGCTCATAGCAAAAATGAACCTAAATCATATGTCTTCCTCTAAATAAAAATTAATTTGATCCGCGAATAGGAAATCCATCTTTGCAATTATTTATCAACCATGTTTATTTAAAACTGCAGGCATTTAAAAGCCAAGCAATGTTGAAATATGCAGGCTGTAGATGCACCTAGGAGTTCTAAGACCTAGACGGCCTCTCGTAGAGAAATGTCATGCGATTTATACACCAAAAGACATTACAATCAACTGGAAAAGTGCTAAATGCTAAAAATGACAAGCATAACATATATGTGAAAAGGTTATTATTGAATTAATTTTTAAAAGAAAATTGTGCATGTTTTTTATGTCGCCAAGTCATTTCCCAATTATGGAAAACGTATGAATTAGTGACCTCCAAAATGTCTTATCATTAACAGCCTTGCTCAGATCTTGCAAACTGAAGACTGTGGCTTCCTTTTTTGAGTCAACCCATCTCATGTTGGGTCTTCCTCTTTTCCTGCTGCCTTCACCTTTTCCTAGCACTATTGTCTTTTCCAGTGAGTTTTCCAGTAATAGTATTCATTCTCACAGTTAATGAGGGCTCATTCAAATATTGGAGTCCACACACCAAAGATATTGAAAAAAGTACTCTGTATAGCACTGATTGCACATAGGGGAATAACATCTACTTAGATAGGCTGGAGTATCTGCATGACTAGAAACACAGAAAGACTCATGAATGGGAAAAGAAAAATCTTACCCACATGGGATAATGAGGGACCCTGAGGAGGTATAATGGATCATACCACTTTAGTATGCAGGTAGTGGATGCTTTGAAAGTTCACTTTTAAAACTTCCAGTAAAGCAGAAAACAAACACAGCAAGCAGATCTCACTGATGCTCTTCCTGTTTTCTACAGGGGACCATTACAGAAGGTGATTACTCATGATCCTCAGTCTGTAGTCTGAAGTGGTACAGTTCACTGATGTGTTCTTTGACTTAATTTCTACTTCATTCTTCAGCGTGGGTGAACCACAACAGGTCTGAGGTCTCAGCAAACATTGTTCATATTTTACTCCTACAATTTCTTCCAGATTAGAATTTTGGTAAAAGTTGCACAAACAAATGTACTTTAACACACATGCATGTTAATTTATTCACATCTGATGTTTTCAACTGATGGCTGGTTCTGGGGCAAGTACAGTAAGTATACTGCTTCATTTTGAGAAATTTCAACTGAAACCTTGAAAAAATCTTCTACGACTTAATTTATTTCAAAAAATGTTGAAATGAGACACCAATTACATTAGGCATGCCCCAGTCTCTGTTTAAGAGGTAATCCATACTGACAGGATGTTGTGGGTACTGTCACCTTTATGAACTGCTGGCAGAGTTTTTGTAAGTTGTCTAGGAAGTGCGTTTCAAAGGCAAGGTAAATAAATATAAATAAAATCAATATATAAATGATCCATATGGGATGTGGCATGTAAGTCCCATCACGACCAATGAAAGATACACAAAAGAAGTTCACAGCATTATCAAGGGCTGTATCTATACATCATTGGATATTGCACTAAAAGAATGTTATAGTAATCATTCCCAAATGGATTATCCTGTGAGGACAAGACAATCCAGTTGCCTATGATTGCACAAGTACAACAATAGCATAATGGCCAACAATGTATGTGCGTGGCCATTCACTCAATGGGGTCCCACAAGGATCAGTATTGGGGCTGGTCCTATTTAATTGATTTACAAATGACCTGGAACTAGGGGTGAGTAGTGTAGTGGCCAAGTTTGCAGATGACACAAATATCCAAAATAATAAAAAGCCTGAATGTCAAGAGCTCCAGAAGAATTTCCACAAACTGGGTGAAGGGGCAACAATGTGGCAAATAAAGTTCAGTGAAGGTAGGTGTGAGGTGGTGTATACTAGAATACCCCGCCCCCATTTTAAGTACATTTTCACGGGGTTTGAACTTGCTGTATAGATCTATGATGCAGCCTCATTTGGAATGCTGTGTATCTCAAAAAGGACATTACAGAGGTTGAAAAATTACAGAAGAGAAGTATACAAGACAATTAAGGAGTTGAAGCACCTTTCCTATGATGAAAGGCTGAAGAGTCTGGGACTTTTCAGTTTCAAAAAGAGACAACTAAAGGGGATATGATATAGGTTTATAAAATTATGCATGGGGTAGAAGGAGTGGACAGAGAGAACTTTTTCTTCTTCTCCCAGAATACTAGCACTCGAGGGCATCCAGTGAAGGTGATGGGCTGTGGATTCAGGATGGACAAAAGGAAAACCTATCTTACTCAACAAGTCACTAAAATGTGCAATACGCTGCCATGGTATATAGTGATGGACATAGGCATAGACAACTTTGAAAAGGGATTAGACAAATTCATAGAGGATATGTCTATCAGCACCTACTAGCCATGGTGACAAAAGGGAAATTTCACATTCAGAGAGAGTAAAATTCTAAATACCGGTACCAGGAGGCAATATCAGGGGAAAGCCTTGGCATCTGTGCCCCATTGTTGGCCCTCCACAGTAATTGTTTAGCCACTGTGTAAGACAGGATGGTGGACTAAATGGACCACTGGTCAGATCCAACAGGGTTCTTCTTATGTTCCTGTATTCAGTCAAGGTGGAAAGTATAATAGATTCAGAGCAGGACACAATTTGGAGGCTCTGTCTCCAACACTACCAGTATCATTGCTTTCATTTTTTTAATTAAATTCTTCTCTGTTTTATTTTCAGTTTTATCTTTTTTGCTTCCTGTTTAATTTTGTTGACTCTTCTGTTGGAGAGATCAGTCCACATTATTGGTGTCCCCTGGAGGCTCAAAAAGCCATTGCTTTGGGTGAGGGCAGGGAGGGCTGTTCGGCTCCTGATGTAGCCCTGATGGCCAGCTGACTGGTGCAGCTGCTCTTGTTTGCTGAGGCCACACAAATGACCGTTTTGTGGTAGGTATTGGTACGGCCAGGGAGATGGCTGGCTGGCCAGCCCCTCGGAGGAACACAGTGAAGACATCTGGGCCCATGGGCCGGCTGAGTGGCTGTGGCAGTGATTTGGAGTCTGGAGCAGGGTAGCTCCCAGCTTCCAGACAAGGTCTTAGGAGGATGTAACTCTGTTTAGGATAGCGCCGTCAGTGGCAGCTTGATTTTTTCTATAATGCTGCTAATTTTTGTTCTTAGTTACTTTATCTAAATTACTGTCCTCTGAGTCTTTTTATTTACTTTGGATATGTAATTATGCATCATGTTATTTACTTTGTTTTGAGTTTTTAATCATACTCTTTAGCATCAGGCGTTTCATTTGACCAGGAGGCTTGCTTCGCAGACATAGTACCATCACTCTTCTGTCATTCTTATGATGCCTTAATAGAGTGGTTCAATTTGTTTCACTTAATTTACTGATTCTGTATCTTCTTACTGATTAACGCCACTCCCCATAGTCATACAGGATTTACACCTCCCACTACAACAAACACTTTTCTAAGACTGCGTATGTACACATAAGTCCTTCTGTAGTGCTTTGGGTAGAGGCATGTTTTTGGAAAACACATTAGAGTACTCCTCATGCACAATCCTAACTGGGACTTAAGTGTGCATAACTAGCAACCAATTGCCAGTGAAATGTCTCCGTGGAATCAAAATCACCATGACCTTCATGAAAGGTGTTTTAAAAAAAAAAAAAAAAAATGGAAAGCGTTTGCAGCAAACAAAGGAAACAACAAGAATTTCAGGGGAATTCACAATATTCAGCTACATTCTGCATTGCTCACCCTATATGCCAGCCTGCTTGCTGTTCGTGTTGTCATTCAATTTTGTACTCTAAGTCCAACTGCATTGTTCATTAATCCTATACTATATGATTACATTTTTTTCTCTTTCTCTAATCTGTAATCCACCCTTGAGTTCAAGGCAGAAAGGTGGGCTATAAATAAGCTAAATAAATAAATAAATGTTAGCCTGCAGTGTGAGAACTTGCCTGCCTTTTTTGTCCACCTCTCATCTAGTTTCTTGTCACGGGCTAGACTGAGACATCAGACAGACTACACCACATTTTAATAATCTAACCTGAAAAATGTATCGCAGGGGGGTAGGCATGCCTATAATGAAACGTTTTGTACCCCTAAGTCAAATACTTATATTGTGAACAACTTCTGTTTTCAAAATATTCAGTTATCTCCAATTTGCATACATGTATAATTCCTTCCCACTTTTCTATTTCCTCACAGCTGTGGTGAACATAATGTGAAAAGTGGTCTTCATCTGAAGACATCCAAATCAATACATTCCAGTATGGATTCAGTTATTAATACACCACAATTACCCACACGTGCACTATGATGCTGTCAGCTGCAGGGTAAATAGGCAGCACAGCAGAAATTAGCAGCTGATTTCTCTCCTCTATTGTGGAGCGGCCACTAATTGTAAGGCAGGGGCACAATCTGCATCTGAGTACTCTCCTTCATGAAAAGACAGCTAGTTAGTAAAAGAAACCTAGACCTGTCATCACTATTTCCCATAATGCATCATAATAGTGGATAGTGCATCATCAATCTTCATACACACTGCCCATCATGTGTGCATCTATAGATGGCTCACTGTCACCTCAAACTTAATATGGTCAAGACTGAATGTTGCATTTTTTTTCTCCTAAGCCTTCTGTTGCTTATACACTTTTCACCATCCACCCCAAAACATAAAAACACAGATTTGTCTTTGCCCCTGCTTTCTCTCTTTCACTCCTCATAGTCCACCAGTCATATTTTACAACACTTCAAAACTTACAACCCTTCTTCACACTCTAGCTCACATTCTCTCACCTTGTCTTTTCAGCCTTCTACTCCGATTGTCTGCTTTCAGCCCCCGAGCACTCTGCCATAAAAATCATTCACCTCCCTTGTCACTCTTACTATGTACTGCTCCTCCTCAAATACCTATACAGTTTTCTTTTCTACTTTCAGATCCAGCATAGACCAACCTCCCTTCTCTTCATGACAGTGTCCTTTCCTTATCTCTCCGCTCTCATATCCCAGAACACCAATGCCTCTGACCTCAGCCATTCAAAGATTTCCTTCTCCCTCAAATGTCTCTGCACTTTCTCCCTTGTGGCTCCTTATGCCTAGAACTGTTTTCCAGTATGCCAGAGTGATGCCACCTCTCTCACTTCCTTCAGATCCTATTTCAGAACTTCACTGAAACCTTCACATGTTTCCTGCATCCCCTATTATTTCAATAGATACATATTCTTCCAATCTATCTCCGCCTCTACCATCTTTCCCTCCCTTTGTTTTCTACTTTATGTCAATTTTTAGATTAAGAAAGCAGGAACTGTTTTCTTATAGCATCATTCATATTGATGGCACTGTATGGCTGAGATCACACATGCCAGTAGATCTGACATAGGTGTGAATGCCCAACAGATCTAAAGGGCACAATCAGACAGCAACATCTGGGAAGCTTCCCACAATCATTGGCAACTCACGCTGCTCTGCCGCAGAAGTGGAGTAAAAAGACACTGGAGAAAATCTGGTAGTAAACGGGTTGTGAAGGGCCATGGATGGGCTGTCCCCTGTCTGATTGGGCAAGCATGCATGCATGCCGTCGGGATGGCCTGACCAGGCCATCCTGGCTCAGTGCCAGTTCCCCCCCTCTTCACAGTAATTGCGTCATTGGATACCTGTAGGGTATCCCTCGGTGTGGAGGTGCGATTCCTTGTTTATGCACATGGGAAACAAATGGCAAAAAACCTGACTCAAACGCAGTTACATCTGATCACACAGTTACATCTGATCACACAGTGACGGGCTGAGCCCACAGCTATGAAGGGAGGTGTGATCTTGCAACTGCAGGTTGAATTACTCCAGAGGGAACAGCCTCGCTTCCCCTCTGCTTCATCTGGCATGTGTGACCGCAACCTATAAGCAATAAAAATGTTTACTCTAAAGTAGAGCCTACTGAGTTCAGTGGAAAGCAGTCCCAGAACAGTGTACTCAAGTACAATCTTTAGTTTGGTATGGGTATGGTTGTTCTGAAGGGGAAATGGATGCAGATTCAACCACACACACTAGTGTTCTGTTCTTTCTGGTGGTTCCAGTCTCTTAATGCATTATTGACTATCCCATATTGTTGATTTTACTGACTCGCTATGTGTAATCTGCCTTGAGTCCATGTGAGAAAGACAGACTATAAATAATGTAAAAAAACCCAAACAAAACACTAGTGACATTTCAGTCTATCATGCTAGTCCTTTGCTTTTGGTTTTCTATATCATCACACCTTAATAGTACGATGACTTCTGTATTTCTGAACTGTATGGTCTGGAGTAAGGGCAGTCTTCTTAATTTGCTAATAGAACAGGGCTACATGAATTGTTTTGGCACTAGGAGTTCTGCAGACTTCTCAGTGGGAAATGCTAATCTAAAATGAATAAACCCTCAGTAATGAGCACTCTGGACTGCTGGGGTGAATTGCTATTGATGCTTTACAAAGGTTTGTAAACAAAGGTGAGAACTGCTTATTAAATTCAGCTTAAATTATTTCTGGTGACAAATGGCTGGATGCCCTGATGCTTCAATTTCTTCAAAACGATGATAATGGACAAAGGACTAGATCTGGCAAGCTTGCTTTGCTTTTCAGGAAATGAACAATACTGTTTTGATTTTGAATGGCCCATGCAGAATGGAACACTTGGCCTTCAAAGGCACATCTGCAGCAAAGCAATTCCAAGTGATCCCTTTGTCCCTGTAGAGGACACAGGAGAACCCAAAACATTGGCCTGGAGTTGGATGTTGAAACTGAAATGTTTCATCCTTCACCTAGCTCATAAACCAACTGAAGTGGCAAATGGTTTGCCAACATCAATGAGAACCTTTGGAGAGTGAGGAAGCAAAGAAACCTGCACAGAAAAAGTTGTGCAATGGATCCCTCCTTGAGATGACCTGTGTTGTTTCATAACATTATACGTTTTCAGTTTTGAAGGTTTTTTTGTCTTTGTTTTTAATTCATATACAAGGCATGTGTTTAAAGAATTTGAAAGAGGGAAGAGGTGTGCATAGGTAATTAAAACCTTCACCTTTTTTAGTTCTGTTCCAATTTGCTATGCTGAAAGTAAGCCAGAACACCCCAAATGCAGTTCCTCTGAACTTGGGTGACAATTCATTATTCAACACGTGGAGTTATTGTAACAAGGAGAAAAACAAAACAAGCAAAGGCTGAAGCTTTTTTAAAAGACTGGATATTCCATTATTGCCTATGAATTCAAAGAAGAGTACCATATCAGTTTTTTAGGCTCTCTACCTCCTCCATGTCCCTAGAGGAAAACTTCACCTCTGGGTGATCGGTATTAGCTTCACACAGGCTGCAGTCACACTGGAGGCTTGGTGCGATCTGGCTGCACATCTATTTGTGGTAGTTTAAATAGCTGTGGAATGTTTTGATCGGATGTTTCACCTTGAACCAGCTTCACTGCGCACTTGCCCCATGATCGATAGTTCATATTGTTGTGGCATTCCCTTTTTTTGGGGGGGGCTTTTACTCATGCACATAACCATGAATCTGAAGGTCTGCCTCCTTTCTGACAACTTCACAATCTCTCTGCCAAGTACTCTGGCCCCTCTCAGCCTCCTTCTCTTTGCCTCTCTGCCATGGAATACATGGGGGGGGGGTAAAGTGCAGATTCAAATGAGAATAGTCCCATTGGCTTCAGTGCATTTACCCTTGTGTCAATCATGGCATGCTCTCAGACTCCGACACAGAAACAGGGGTTGGGGGGAGGATTTGTTGCTTGAAAACAACTCCAATGGGGATTTCATCTAGGAATCATCCGATCCAAAATGACTACTTGGACACAGTGATTGACAACTCCAGGGGTGATTATATGTTTCTGCAAACATCGCTACCTGATTAAAAAAGAAAAATGAGAGGCAGAAGTGGAAGTGAAGGTTCAGACTTGGTAGAAATTGGTAGAAATTACACTTATTTATTTATGTTACTTATAGTCGACTTTTCTCACTGGGACTCAAGGCGGATTACACAGAGTGAGTTAATACATTTAATGCATTCAGCAAGCTTTCTGCGATCACATGAGTGTACATGGGGATTGTTTATGATGTTCCTGAGCATTAATGAGTAGTTTTTGAATCAGTGTAGGGAACTGGAAAATGGAAGGTCACAGAGATTTCTTCTGTAAATTTGCCATGCTCCCAGAAAAAAATGAATCCAACCCACAAGAGTCCTGGTAAGAAGAAAGAAAAAAGGTTAAACCAACAAAAAGGTTAAAATATTCATCTCCTCTAGAGCTTGATCCAGTACAGAAGATAGCTTGCTAGAGTGTTGAGCTGTCTTCTGAATGACAGAAGCATTTATTTGAAAAATGCTTCCCTTCCACAAATAAGGCAATTGAAATGCTATATCTGAATTGCTGACAAGCCATATCACTGACAGCTCCTGATCTCCTCTCTGACCGGCCATCCATAAGCACAACTACTGGAACATCTAAGGAAAGTGGCTTTCATCACATTAGTGTCAGACCCTTGTGGATTACAGGGCTGTAGAAAATGTGAAAGTGGCAGGAACTCACCAGCCAAGTCATCAAATACTGAGAAGCAATTGTGTTTTGCTCACTATGCAAATAGAAAGGTACATGAAGAAACAATGTCTGGATGGGTTCTTTAAAAAAGAATGTAAGAGAATATGTACTGACACATATGAAATAGCAAAATGTCAATACCAAAGAATCAGGATATATATTTACTTTCACTTTTCCAAGAATGAAAAGGAATGTGAGGATGCAGATTAGCAAAATGCTTTCAAGGCACTAAGAAGAAGCCCTTTCTAAATCCTGATTGGCATTTAAGAAGGACTGGATTTCAGTCAAGACATGCAGTGGTAACAAACCAGTTTAACCCAACAGATTATCCTAAAACATGAACTCTTGAACTGTCTTGCAAGTACTAAGAATCCACATATTTATCAAATGGATCAGACACTGTGAATAAGTTTAGACTCAACAAAAACAGGGTCTCCTGATCATACATACATACATACATAAAGCCGCCTTACACTGAATCAGACCTTTGGTTCCATCAAAGTCAGTACTGTCCACTCAGACTGGCAGCAGCTCTCCAGGGTCTCAGGCTGAGGTCTTTCACCATCACCTACTGCCTGGCCCTTTCAATGGGAGATGCCAGGAATTGAACCGGGGGACCTTCTGCATGCAAAATAGGTGCTCTTCCACTGAGCCACAGCCCCTTCCCATACATGAAGATGCCTTATACTGAATCAGACCACTGGTCCATCAAGGTCAGTGCTGTCAACTCAGACTGGCAGCAGCTCTCCAGGGTCTCAGGCAGAGCTCTTTCACATCACCCTTTCAGTTGGAGATGCTGGGGATTGAACCTGGGACCCTCTTGTCACATGCTCTTTCACTGAGTCACAGCCCCTCCTCCACCTAGCTCTCCTGTCAACACAGAAGTATCCAAATAATGAAACAGGAATAGAAAGATTTATACAGAAGAATTCAGTCTTTCAGATCCTGATTTCCTTCCTTTCATTCTAGGATATGATAAAAACAAAAAGATCTTTCAAAGTTGGGGCTTTGAACCTATGTAGTATAGTGGTTTAGGTATAGGACTTGGATCATAGAGTCTGGGGCTAAAATCTACACTGCAGAGCACATTTTGTGAGCTTAGCCTAATTTAAAGGAATATGTAGGGTGGGGGCAAATGTGACGCCCTGAGTTCCACCAAGGAACAGCATGATACAAATTATATACAAAGCACAGGCAGTGGAATGGGCCTGCTCCTCAATGCTGCAGACCTTAAAATCTACTCCTGGGAAGAAGGGAGACTATAGGTGTACACTGCAAACAATTTAATTTCAATTTTGGATTTAGGTTTTCTACAGGACATTGTTTTGTTATTCTAGATTGGGTGGAGGGGTCACCATTTGAACTGAATTGAAAAGAGAAGGAAAGCATGACTTACCAGCCACGCAGGGCTGTATCATAGTCACTGGGCCTTTCTTCTGTTGTAGGTACAGTGCCCCCCCCCCCGGGCCCCAGCAGTTGGAGAATGGGTGTCAAGCCACCAAAGCTCCCACGGAAGGAAGTCTCAACAGATGCATACCTTCTTCCCCTTTATATATACTTTAAAAAAAACCATTAAAGGACAATTGAGGGGAATGACTCCCAAAGTTGTTTTAATTACTCCCAGAATTCTGGGACTGTTTATTTGTGTTCAGATATGCCAGGGCAAGCCATAATAGCTAATTTAGAGTATATTTTCAGCATGGATACATCTTGATGTACACCCTTGCAAGCACTGCCGGCTCGCCCACTAGGCAAGCTAGGCGCTCGCCTAGGGCGCTGGGGTCCACAGGGGCGCCAAAGCGCCCCGCCCCCCGTGAAGCCGGCGCTGGGAGGGAAGGGGCGCTGGGAGGGAAGGGGCGCCCGTTTCCTGGCTTTCCTGAGCACGCCGCTACTGCGGCGTGCTCAGAAAGCCGGCGCTCCCCCCGTCTCCAGCCGGCGCTGGGAGGGAAGGGGCGCCCGTTCAAACGGGCGCCCCTTCCCTGGCTTCCTGAGCACGCCGCTACTGCCGCGTGCTCAGGAAAGCCGGCGCTCCCCCCGTCTTCAGCCGGTGCTGGGGCTGGGAAGGGGCAGCCGTTCAAACGGCCGCCCATTCCTAGCTTTCCTGAGCACGCCGCTAGTGCGGCGTGCTCCAGGAAAGCCGGCGCTCCACCCCACCCCCGGTCTCCAGGCCCCACCGGGAGATTGGCATCCCCGTGGGATGGGCGCCCCAGGCTGTCTTGCCTAGGGCGCCCAGACACCTGGGGCCGGCCCTGCTTGCAAGAGACTAAGGGTATCCATTCAGATATACCCCAAATTAGTGGCTTTGAGTTGGCTGAGGGACACCTGAAAGGATGCAAAGCACTCCCAAAATTCCAGGAGGAAAAAAAAATATCTCCCAGAATTTTGAGAGTGTTCCGGGGAGACATGGAACTAGGGAGGGAAAGAGAAGCAACCAATCTGGGAAACAGCTCTTGTTCAGCAAGAAGGATGCCAACTTATAGCTGATGGTCTGGTAGACCTGGCCTTCATCCAGAGCCCTTTAAACTTTAAAACTGAAAGAGCTGAACATGCCATCATGGTCCCTACTGGAGGCTTCTCCCTGTTTCCAGTATTGGAAGCAGCACAGCCAAAAATGGTAGATGGGCAAGTGAGCTCCTACATTCCCATGAGGCTTGGCTGTCACAGTGGCCTTTTGTTTCCCCACCACTGGGGATGGGCTTTTTTGATGTCACAGTATAGCAATATGTGTATCATCTTTCTTCTTCTTTTTTTTAAAAAAAGTAAGTTTCTAGCTTTTTCTATTGTGGCGATATGCCTTTGTCTTTATATCTCTGCAATGGAAAGAGCTAGAGACTTACTTCAAAAAGAATGAAAGCTGATGATTCAAAGAGCTTGGCACACATATTGCTATTCTGTTACATTGGTATAGCACTATTCAAGTGGGCCCCATCTCTTAAGGCATCTGTTCTGGTCTTTTGTATAACACATAGTGCTGTTAGGCCAGAAGCTGATAGACCAGAATGCCACTCTTCTAATAAATACAATTACATTCAATTCACAGGGCTTTGGAATGAGACCCCTGTGCCAGTCCTTGAAAAAATGTACAAAAGATGGCACAGTAGCAGCAGTTTCCAAATTGTATCCTACATACGTAAAGAGAATACATGTTTTATTTTCATCTGACCTATAGAAAATGGGAATAGATTCAGCATGTAAATGGTGTCATTTCCCCAAATTGCTGGTATAAATTTATCCCAATAACTCCACGTGAACCACTTCTTTTAAAGATGATTCTGTCTATTACCTTATGCATGAGACTGCAGTGGGAATTAAATGTATTTCCTACACAACACCAATTGTTTACACTTATTGTTAACTCTACCGTGCATGAATCACAAACAGTGGTTGGGATCTTCTTTTGGGGTTGGTTATTATTCCAACTAGCTCAGTTGAGAATGGGGTTGGTAATTATTCCAACTAGCTCAGATGAGAATGGGTTAGAGTAGACTCTAAAGTAGTACAAATAGAAAGCACTTCTGCTCAGCAGAGGACAGATCTTTTGCAGATTGCTCACTCAAGTTGTAGCCTCTCATACTGCTGTCCCCTGATCTTCAGGAACAGCTTCTGCGTGGCATGGGGCATTGCAGAAGATGACTGAAGGCAGGAAGGATGAGTTCCCCAAGCAGAGCTCTCTTTGCAGTTCTTTGGATGTTTAGGACTCCGGGATCTGAACCAGGAAGGTACAGGTGATAACAGGAGAAATTAGTTTAGTAAACTTCTGTGGTCTATCCTCAAGTCTCAGAGCCTTCTTTAGGGGCAGAAGAGAATAGCAATGTACAACATTAGCTGTCAGGCAGTAAGAAGCCTCTGCATTAGCAAGCCTAACATAAACAGGAGACTGGTGTTTACCTCTCAACAGAGCATTACATTCTGTTTAGAAGCCACAGCCATAGCTCGGAAGACAGACATCAGGGCTCCTGGATTGGAAAGAACCACCTCCAGGGGTGCAGATTTATGAGCAGGTGCCTACAGTCTTTATCTTTGTGTGACACACAGTAAGTCGGGAAACATCTGAGTCTCTGCAGCCAGGCACAACAGCAAATTGGCTGGATTGCATCCTGAGTTGATTATAAAAGGTCTGAGGGGCTGGTTGTTGGTAGAAGGACATGAGACTACGAATACTTTGAAAAAAGCAGTGATATGAAGCCATAAGAGCAGGGAGATATTTTTCGATAGTATTTTATTCACATATTCTGTTTCTTCCTTCCTTGGAAAATGCTTGGCATTGGGAATCGCTGGGTCAGGGTCAACTTAATCCACTGCACCAACAAAGTAGATATCTACAGCTCTTGATGAGATATATTGCTAGAATATATATTTTATTGCACTGCTAATGCTTTTATAATGGCCACTACAACAAATTAATTTACTTACATATCTGACATCAGAACCCCTCTGACCCAGCATTAATCTAAGACCCATTTTCAGTTTTTGTTGGCATTTTTTCAATAGTCATTCTAGTGTATAAGAAACACTATAAGATTCTGTTAATATTTTCTTTTTAAAAGCCTGACAGACACTCCAGGGATCTAAGGTCCATGCTTCTGTTTCTCTTATGAGTCTTAATATGTTTGTGTGCGGATGTGGATGAGCATGACTCTCTTGCACAAACTTCACCAAAGTGATTATCAATTTTCAGGCCACAACAGAATTAATCCAATCAGCAACAGAAGAAGAAGGGGCATATATATCCCTGCCTTTCACTAATTTGAAAATCATAAGACTTTTATGGATGCACTATCAAGAAAAATAATAATCCAATATACATAAAATATTATAGCAATTGTCTGCTAAATGCAAATGCTGTTTTAAAGCTGGATTATAGCTATTAGAGATTCTAATGGCATGCAATAAAGAAATGATGCTAAACAAATACATTTATGATTCATTCTTAACTAAGCCACACGACATATTTGGGCTCTTTCTTGGTAAATATTACAAAATGTATATTAGGAATTGGTTTTTGTAGTCAGAAGACACTGTTCTTGCGAAATCCAATAAGAACCACAATGCCTATGCCACTTAAAACAAAGCACTTGCCTCTAAACTGATTTATGCCTTTTACAAGACAATCCTAAACACAGTTACTAAATCCACTGAAGTCAATGGGTTTACAAATGTGTAACCCTGCTTTGGATTGCATTGTTAGTCTTATAAATCCAAGGGTCAAAGTAGATATGGCATCTGGGTGTGTATGCTGGCATCATATTGCACTACTGAGGTGGGGGGGGTCAAAATTCCTACAGAGAGAGAGAGAGAGAGAGAGAGAGAGAGAGAGAGAGAGAGAGAGAGAGAGAGAATGCAAACATGGGACATATATTTTCCCCTATGAAGCAAATATCAAATGTGGAGAGCTAATTATTGGGTATTTACTCAGCTAGTTACTGAGTGCCCAACTGATTTGGCTATCCGAAAATGGCCACACCAAAAGTATTTGGGATTTTTCAGGACTTGCACAGTCCCTTTAAATGCCTTCCCCTCCTTCAGTTTCAACCCCTTGATCCTTGGTTTCAGCTGAGCTACAAAGAGGAGCCAGCCCAGGATCGGCCGGGGCAGTGGGAGCTGACAGCTCCACGCTGACTTGGCTGGGGCTGGCTCCTCATTGCAGTTTGGTTTCAACTGATCCTCTTGTTTTTTCTTTTTTCTTTTCAGGACCATTGGACCTGTGGAAAAAATGGGAATCCCGACTATTTCCCAAATCCGAATGCCATACTGGTACTGGGATTCAAGGATATTTTTTGGATTCAATATATTCAAACCCCCAAAATACCACTTTTTTAACACCTCTAGTGGTGATGCACAGAATTTTCTGTGCTGGATACATTACCCCTACTGATGAGAGGAGGGGACTCCAGCCACATGCAGTATGCAGGAAATGTTACCTGCTGAAACCCCTTGTAACTGCCATTCATGTGTACACAACATGTTCATTCCTATATTACTGGAATTTCATGGCTGCCACTTTCCTATGGCTGAATCTTGATCCATGCTGATGATAGTTGGATGGTGGAATTCTAGGGGATTGTTGAATCATGTAGGGAGATGTCATACTGGTAATGCACTTCATTGGGAATACTGTGAAACGACCCCTATCTTCACAGAACCCATGTAATTCCATTTTCTATTATCATTGATGATATCACCCAGCTTTCCTGCCACAAAAAGTGCCTCTGAGCAGCCAAAAGGAAAATTTCCACTGTGCACTCAGTGATCACCCTCCTACAAGCAAGTCTCAGAACAGCCTCTTGCTGGTTCCTAGTGTCATTTTCTCTTTCCTCCACTTTCACTTCTGCCTTGCTATTTAAACTCAAAAAACAGTTGATCTGGGAATGCGCTCAGTGTCTTTGCCATCTATTGAGCTAACTCTTTCCCTCGATGACTGAAATTAAGGGCCTTTGTTTTCATGAGCAGACTCTATGGTTTCAGATATGTTTGATTCTCACCCTCCCCATTCCCACACTGGGTTGGAACCAAACATACAGATGGATCCAAAGACATCTACTGCTCATGGGGAAAAAAATCCTTCTACACATAGAAGTCTTTCACTTGCAGAAGAAATCATTTTATGAATGAAAGTGTGCATTCATTACTGTGGTTTGATCTGATCTAGTCTCTCTCTCAGTTGGTTGATCCAAATATAGCTTGATAACTAGGGATGAACCAGGAAACCAGTTCTCGGTTTGTGGCATCCCCAGTTTGCGAACCATGGACTGTCATGAACTTTTATGCATCAAACAAACCAGTTCTGTTTGTGAGGTTTGTGACCTGATAGAACGACCCCACGATGCTAGAGTAACCAAATTTGTAGGGGATCTCTAGCTAAATCTCCTCTATCTGACCTCCAAGTTTGGTGAGGATTAGATGTACATGATCTGAGTTACACCCCCCCAATGAAGTTGCCCCCAAGAAACTACTTTCTGGGGAATTGACAGGTTCAGTAGGTTCTCCCCCCACCCCCAGTCTCAGGTTTCTCTGCTGTTCTTGTCAGTTTCAAACAACTCTTGCCCTTTGCCTACATTCCTTCCTGTTTCCATTTTCTTGCATAGAGCTTGCAATCCCCCCACCCCCGGATTTCTTGTGACATTGTGCTTTGAAGCCTATCAGTCCTTTTAAGCTTGCATTGCCACAATGCTACTGGATTCTGCTGGGCATTCTGTACACTGAACTGCTTGTACTGGGCTTGAAAAAATGTCCCCCTCCCTCCAGTCTGTACTGCAGGGATTCTGTGGTTTGACATTAGTCCTTTTGCTTGCATTGCTGCAGTTACAGGAGCCTATGGAAGGGCTCAGGAACAAACTAGTGACACTAGACTCACAGGGAAACTTCCACCCCCTCTTTGCTTTGAAGTTTGGTAAACACCTTGATTGAGTGGAGATAATCTGTCTGGAAATGTATCCATTCATGAACTGCAGCAAACCTCCACCAACAGCTTCAAAGTTTGTGGAAAGTTCATGCCAGTTGACCTGTCATGAACTCGACTTTGTGAAGCATGAACCAGACAAAATTCATCACAAACTTTAGTTCATGAGCCAGTTTGTGCCCATCCCTATTGATGACAGTCCACAGAGGTGGGGCACTGTGTGAAATATGACACTGGACTAGATAGACCACCGACCTGATCCAGATGGGCTGACCTTATGTTCAAATATCTCCATTTCCCAACCTCAGAAGAGACTCTCAGAACTTCATATTTAATACAGCTGTGTAATGAAGGGAAATGCAGTAGCTATCCAAAGGAGTTAAGTCTTAGCTCTGGTGTGGCCACAATGAAGTCAGATGCTCAGCATTTTATTTGTTTAGATTTGTTTTGATTGGTGGCAGGGGCTGGGGTATTGGAGCTTAATTAGATTACTAACTGGATCAGATTAGTGCCATGAGAAGGTCACTTAGGGGACTTCCCTTCCCTTCCAGAGCCACCCTGCCACTTCTGGTCAGTTTCACTCTCCTCCAATCAGCTGTTAGGTTTAACAGCTGATTGGAGGGGAGTGAAACTGACCAGAAGTGGCAGGGCAGCTTCTCTTTCCTTCCTCAGCCTCCCTGCTGCTACCTCCAGGGTGAGAAGACTGGGGAACGAAAGAGAAGCTGCCCTGCCACTTCTGGTCAGCTTCACTTCTGCCAATCAGCTGTTAAACATAACAGCTGATTGGCAGGAGTGAAAATGACCAGAAGTGGCAGGGCAGCTTTCCCTGGAAGAGCTGGCAAGACCATGGAGGGGCAAGGATAAGGAGCGTGAAGCAGTGGGGCGGATGGGGGTCTGGCATCCTCCCGGGCTGGGATAGGACTCATCTCTGGTGGGGCTCCTCCCCCAAATGCCCCATCATGGTTACAAGCCTGTTTTGGGCCCAAAGCAACTTACAGGATTGTTCTCTCCTTCTCCATTTTATTGTTATAGGCTGAGAGATAGTGACTGGCCCCAGATCACCCATCATGCTTCCATGGCAGAATGCAGATTTGAACCTGAATCTCCCAGATCCTAATCCAGCATTTTAGCCACTATACCATGCTGAGTCTCAGCTGCTTTCAGTGGCATTATGTTATGGAAGATGTGGAAGACAAATACAATAGCATAATGCTTGGACTGTTATTAACTGCCTATTAACCTATACAGACAGAGATGATTTATTCAGCAAGGCTGCAAGGGATGAATGAGGATTAAAGGACAAGGACTTAAACTACAAAGCAAAGTGAGACAGTGCTATTGTCTTCTAATCACAAGGGGTTAAAAATAGAGGAAAATGCAAACTATTCCAAAAACGAAGACCAATACATGGCAAAAAAAGATTGACTGGTAAACAAATTGTTTAAAAATGAAACTCTACTGAGCATGCTCAAGAAAAATCATATCCAGCTAGGTACTTACAAGTAATAGGAGTAGGAATATGCATTTCTTCTAAATATTGATGGGCAGCCAGATGAAGAAAATGTCCAAAAGTGAGGAAAGAGGAAAAAAGCATGATTAGACTTTATATCAATGGTGCTAATTTTGAAATGTACACAGTATTGCACCACTCTCTCTACTACCCAGTTTATTTGTAACACCTACAGTTTTGAGAAATGCCCTGAGGTTTGGCAAATGACCATTTAGAAGAAGAATTCCTGGGTTCTATCCCTGCAGCTGCCACTAATGTATTGCACGGTCCTGGGCAAGTCACTTCACTGTGCTTTGAGGTCCTCATCAAACAATAATGGTATCTATCTACAGTTGCAAAGTAGCTCAGGATCTCTCAATGAAAAACAAAAAACATGGTAACGAATAAGCAAGGTATGGTAACAGGAAAAGCTGCAGAGGGGAGGGTGCTAAGTGCTTAGTTCAAGTCATGTGTTGCATTTTCCAGTTCTGGGATTGCTCCTGCAGGCAGTTCTTGTGCTTCAGTACAAAATGCAATAAATGTATATTATTTTATTTTTTCATATTTATAGCTCACCCTTCCCACAAGTGGGCTCAGGGTGGGTAACAACATTTTAAACAATACAATAAATAGAGTTAAAGATTTAAAACACAGTAATATACATTAAAATGATGGTCACAGCCCAGGAATAGAAATGGCTAGTTGTGAGGGATTCCTTAGCCCTTTGATAACAAATGGGTGATAGCCAGCTGTAGATAAATGGGTGACAACAACCTCAGGGAGGCCATACAAGGATGTTCACTGCCTCAACCAAAGGCCTGGTGGAACAGCTTCATCTTACAGGTCCTGCAGGATTGAAGAAGATCCCGCAGGGTCCTGATCTCAATGGGGAACATGTTCCACCAGGCAGGGGCCAGGGCAGAAAAGGCTCTGGCCCTGGTTAAGGCAAGATGGACATCTTTCAGGCCAGGACCACCAGGAGATGTTGATCCACAAATTTTGAATTCCTCCAAGGTGTAAAGAAACTCTGCACATAATATAACTCCTAACAGTGTGTTCTTTGTGTCAATGATGTGCCTACGAATGCTTTCATTTGAAATTATTTATTGGCTTAGCAATGATTCTAAGAATGCCTGAACACTTGTTGGTAGCAAGCTGTACACAGACTTTAGATATGAAACATTCAAAAAACTTCCTACACAGGTTTCAGTTCTTGTAGAAAATACAAGATCAGGCATGCATACAGTTTACAATCCTGTATAACAGCACGTGGTATTCCACTGATGCAGTGCCAATTTATTATGGTCAGTTACCACCAACTGGTCCAGCTAGTAGTCATAAACAAACCAGATATGTGTCCCAGCACAATTCTCAATGTATGAGGCCAGTATTTTTCTAGAATTCTTTTCCTCTTAAATTATAACACACGAAAATAACAAACGTATAACAACCAACATACATCGGGGGGGGGACCATAAAGGAGAAATTACTAAAAAGATACCAAGTCTGTCAATTGGTTCATACTTTTATGAAGAGGAACAAAAATCTAGATTGTATTCTAATAGTAAGTAATGCACAGCCATACTCAAAGCTCATTTATTGCTTGTATTCTAGAAGACCACTTCCTGGGAATAGTTAATTCTGAGAATGATTCAACGAGGCACTCTTCTGTTGAAAAACTGGGCACTGCTACATGCATGGGGGGAGGCAGCACAGCGAGTTACTTGCTCTGGCTGGACAATACTACCAGCACAAGGAGAAAGTTGGGAAGAGGTGGGACATGGCAGGAGAGGGGATGGAGATAAAAATACTTTGTTCACTTAGAGGTTAGTTGAGCTTGTCCTGATAATTTTGTAACCTTGCACCTTCAGAAATAGCACAACACTTCCTTTAAAGACAGCAGAGAGCCACTGAAACTGCCCCCTAACTATATTTCCTTCAGTCCATCTCTACCCCCAAGTAGGGTTCTGCCTGACCTTGCTGCTAATTAACCCTGCAGCTGCTAATAATGTATGTCCCAGAAAAGGAACACAGATCTCATATGGTAAATTGCTTGCATGGGCTATACTGCTCCCACACACATACAAAAGAAAAACAACAACTAGGAGCACTCAAGTAATGGAAAGTTTGCATAAAGTGAAAATGTTGCTCTAGAAACAAAAAAAAGAGGAAGGGGGAAAAAACAAAATAAAGGGGAGATTGGAATTTCTCAGAAATCTTTGAAATAATTTGCCTTCAGGTCCAAAGAACCTAACTGTAGAACATCAGAAATGTCAAAATACCTTATGCCACTGGGGCTGCACGGATCAGGTAACCTACACAGAATAAGCATAGAAGAGATGTCCATCAAGCAGCGGAGAGCCATGCGCCAAAGGATGAGACCTTGTTCTATCCCTTCTTCAGTTCCCCCCCCCAAAAAATGTAAGGAACTCAAACACCTATCGCTTCAGAGTCTCCCTCTTCCGCTGCAATTAGCAGTAACAGATAGCTCACTAATCAACCTTCCAAACTCAACAGATTACCCTGTGTCCTCTAGATGTATGGAGCTAGTAAGAAAAGAGAACCCATCATGCACCAGTGAAAGGACTGGAAAAGCACAGCTATGAGACACTCTACTCCATTGCACATATCTGTATACTGCTTGCATTTCAGAGGTGGCAGCTGTTAAATATCATGAACCATTACACCACATACGCTGCATTAGTGTTTATCAATTAAAAAGTATACTAAAAAAACTGTTGTGTGTCTAATTAGTTCTTCAATAATACATAATTTAATTTCCACCTTTACTGAATTTTTCATTACATTCATGCATACATAGAACCACCAATATGAGCACCATATTTGCAAATAAATGAAATCCTATTCCGAGCAAAGTTATTATACCATGTCTATCATCTTTCATCCTAATATAACTTAACAATTTCCATACAATTTCACGTTCATAGGTTTTACCTTTACTTTTGGATATCACACAAAGAGATAGTATTGTCTAATACACTGCATAGGCTTTGTTACCTAATGCTAGGAAAACCAAGAACCCATCAACTCTGGAATAACTGTTTCTTTCATTATACAAAAAAAGTATAATCATTATCTTCTGTGCCCTCTCCCTCTGGATCTGCTAAAATACTTGATTCTTTTCTTACATAGTCTATTTTAATAGTTCTTAAATAGAGTTTCTATTCTGTAAACTAAATTGCCCATTACTGCATTCATATCAACCAATTCAAATGATTTTTTTCCCTTCTATGAATTCTATTACTTTATTTCAAAGCTTAAAAAACTTTTAGTACGGGGCAAAAAGATTTATGTGCTAGAATGTAATTGTTAATTTCTTAAATTGATACTCCTCTTATATGATAATATACTGGAATGGTCATTATATTAACTAAGCTGCTTGACAAATTTTCCCTTCTGTCTTTTGGGTAGTAACCATTTTGTTTTTAAAGTGCTAAATTTAACCAGCTTAAACTAGTGAAAACAATCCCAATTTCAAGAAGAAGGGCAGTGCTGCTCATTATTTTTGATTCTGAAATCCAAACATGACAGGTATTTCAAGCTGATCTCTGTGGCTACATGAGACAGGAGATTCTGTGAGAATGATTCTCGTGGTCAATGTTTAAGAGGCCCAGGGGGGAGGTAGTGCTCCCCAAATCAAGAAGGAATTAACAACAGGGACTCAAGCACTTCAACAAAGTTGTCTTCCAGACTACAGCCCTGATCTGTATTTTCTCTGCCTCCAGGATGCCTCTGTTGATAATGCTGTCAGGGCAGTTGTTGCACACTTCCTATTTTTATGTGGAATTTCTCCATGTCTATGTCATACTTTAGTTTTAAAGACTGTTCAGTATTTTTTTTGGGGGGGGGGTTGTTCTTGCATTGGAGCGATAGGCAATTTAACGCCCCCACTGGCTTATGCACTTCACTGCCACCACAGCCCATCAGCAAATCATACCTTGCCTAATTGTCTGTCCATTTGATTGGTTAGCTGATTTCCTGCATGAGACTGGTTGTCTTGTTTGGCTCTGCTGCCCTGCCTCCCCCTTTTGATTTATGGACAGTAGGTAAAGAACTCAGCATATCTGTGATTATATGGCTGACTGCAGGGTTCAGGGAATATTCCTTTGGAAGGTTATTGTTGAGGTTCTTCAAAGAACTCTTACACTGGTCTTGTTCTGTTATCAATAAAGAATTTCCCTGTGTTTATGCTGCTTTCATGATTACCGTGCACTGATTTCATTCACAGAAAGTGTGTGTGTGTGTGTGGGGGGGGAACTGTACCTCTCTTTTGTCCAGCAGAGGATGGGGCTGCAGTCTCAGCTCACCCACCCTGAAGGGGCTCCTCAGGCTGCCATTCCCCTTTTCCAGCCAGAAGGATCCTCCATTCTTAGAGTGCCCAGGCTTTTCATCTCCCCTCATTGTTCTACCTTTTGAATAATTAAAGCCTCAGAAGCCAATCCACCACCAGCAAATTGAGATGACAAGAGTTTTTGGGATGAGCAAATGCAGAGATGCTGTCTGATGGCTCCTGGACAGTTGAGCTGAGTAAATGTCATTTGTTTGTCGGGGGGTCTCAATCAATGCTCCCTCTAAGCTGTGGAGTCTTGTGAGCAAAACTTCAACTTTGTGAGCTGCTGGCATTAAAGTTGTGATTGAGTGATTTAGCTACTGCATAAATTAGTCTGCTCTGGAGCCATCCTTCCTGAGCTAAGACAAAAATGTGTGAGCCAGAGGCTAAAAAACTGTGAGCTAGATCACACTAACTCAGCTTAGAGGGAACATTGGTCTCAATTCACCAAGGGGGAAAAGAAAAGAATAGCAGACTAAAAAAGTGGCACTTCCAGAAAGCAAGGTTAGTAAGGAAAGGCACTTGCTTAGCCCATCTCTCCACACACACCACAATTCAAGATGTGTATGCCTCCCCCCTGCCCCCCCCAGTAATGGAGCCAGTTAAAAATATTGCTAATTTCACTTTGGAATTTGAAAGACAAAGAGAGCAAGAGGGAGGGAGAGAAAGAGAGAGAGAGGGAGGGAAGGAGGGAGATATGCCTGCGTTGCACACTGTGATTTGCATTTTCTTTCACTATACTGAAAAGAGAAGTGCTGGGCAATGCTCCCTCTAAGCTATGGAGTCTTGTGAGCAAAAAATCTACTTTGTGAGCTACTGGCATTAAAGTTGTGACCATAATTAGCATAGTTTGCTCTGGAGCCATCCCTCCTGCGCTAAGACAAAAATGTGTGAGCCAGAGGCTAAAAAACTGTGAGCTAGCTCACACTAACTCAGCTTAGAGGGAACACTGCTCCTGGGGGGTTTGGTTGTCCAGGGCATACCTCGGGGTGATGCAGATAGAAAAACAAAGAACAGAAGAAAGAAACTGGCTCCTATTCTAGACTATAAATTACATTGCAAAGAAGGGTAGGGGAAATGCTAGCACGCAATTTTTTAAAAAAAGAATCACCACCCATCCCACTCTTATTTGGGCGGAATGGGCTGCACTCCACGAAACTGCATAGACTTTTCAGACTTCTAATAAGCAGACATCATGCAGAATCATATTACTTCTTAAAAAGAAAAAGATACAGGAAAAATTGGTTTGAGAAAGAACTGGGGGAATGAAGACGATACAGGAAAGCACAGGATTGTTAACGATGCTATGTGGAAATGGGAGGGGGGAAATGGTAACAGGGAAATGAAAATGGAATATTGAGGCAGTTTGGAAGACACCAAAGAACATAACAAGCATCATCCCAGTCATGAAGGATCAATAAATACTGTTTTTACAATGTTCTTAGCTCATTCCTTCACTTTACTCTTTCCTATTGGGGCACTTCTAATAGTAAAAAATGTGAAAGGATGAGAAGCTCCTATAGTTCCTGCTATGTTTTCCTCCTCTGAACTAGATCTGGAGGTACAATACTGCAAAAAATATTAATGCTGGAAAATATAGATGTTTGTAGGACAATTTCAAATGGTATGTTTGCAACTATTTTCATATTTAAATCATTAGGCTGCACTGGAACTTCTCTCAACTCTTGTTCAAATATTGGTCTTGGAAAATATCATCACCACCCATGCATAAATCTCTACGGTGACAAGAAAACCAAGGAAGCTGTAATCTCTCATCTGCCTCCTTGGCTCCCCCATATTAGCTCTCCTTCAACCACATGTCATAAATGGTCCATCTCTTATTCATATAGTATTTTGCTCATTAAGAAGATTTGTATACATGCTATTTCTACAAACATTTGAGTGCTTGCTCAGTTCTTGTGGGGAAGGAGGTGTGTCCTCCTACTTTTTCTGGAACATCTAGAATCTGCAGTGTAGTAAGAGTTCTTCCTTAGAGGGTGTATGTTTAACTAGAAACATACAAGGGAAAAGTGCTGAAGCAGAAAAAGTGTCAGTCTTTTATTGTCTTTGAATCAGAGGAAACTTCCACAATAAGGGCCGGCCTGTCATTGACAAAATTTAGGCAGTTGCCTATGGCACTGGCTTGACAAGGACACCATTCTTGCCTGCCTGCCGCCTGCCTTCCCCTCCCTTCCCTTGTGGCGCAGCAAGTCCTCAGCATGGCACGAAGTTGAGGCATGACAATGAGAAATTGAGCTGTAGCCTGAAGCTCGGCGGGTTCTCGTCCTCAGCCCAATACCTCATTGTGGATCAACTAGGGCACACAGCCGGAGCAGCGCAGCAAACAGCGAGCGCCTCACCACGCCAGCAGCTCCTCCAGCCCGGCTGCTGCTTGGCCTCTCAGCCCACACGCTGCAGCTCCGGCGCCGCCCCCAGCCCACCCCTCAACAGCAGCAGAGCCCACCTCTCCCACACAAGCCTTTGTTCTTGGCCAGGTGCCGCCTTTGTGCTTGGTGCCTGCCAGTGGTGCTTGCTCCGTGCCTCTTTCTAAACTCTCTTTGGAGGCCACCCAGACCGCAATCTGTGCCCAAAGCTACTCGGGGCTGCCTTCTTCCCACCCATTCTTTTCTCCTGTATGACACCCCCCTGTTTAGCTTCCCACGTGCTGAAGCTTTCCTCCCTGGCCATGGCAACCGGTGGCTTGAGCCTGCAGCCCTTATTCAGGGAGGAATCACTGCTGCTGCTGCTCTAGATGACTTTGGCGGCATCCCCCAGCCTTGGGGGGGTCCCAGAAATTGATGGGCACACAGGGGGGGCAGAAGGTATCCTCACCTAGTGGGGAAAAAAACTTGGGGCCAGCCCTGTCCACAATAGATCATCCCAACAGACCTTAAGTTATTCTGAGGCCAACTTGTTACACATTACAGAATATATAAGTTGGGTCAGAGGTCCCCAGCCTGTGAGCTGGGGCTTCTCAGTTCTTGTGTTCATAGTGCCCAGTTCAGACTGTGGATTGTGACATGCAGGAAAAAAAGGTTTCAGTCCTCCCCCAAGCCATTTAGTTTGACAATAAAGAATAGGCAGACGTTTTCCTGAATTTCTGTGTGAGTTTATTCAAACAAATCAATCAAAGGGGGATGAGGAATGTATAATGAAATATACCCATTATTTTTTTAAGGAGCTGGCAGAAGTTTCCTGCCTTCCCTGTCTCTCAACAGAATACTGCCTCCAAGGACCCTTCTGAACATGCAACATAGTATGGAGGATGGCAGCGAGGAACTGGGCAAAACTGCCTTCTCCACTCTTTTCCATTTGCAACTTCTGCTTTCAGAGGAGGCTCTTCAATGAAGCACATCCCCCCTCAATGCTGTGGTCATTTTTTTTTACAAGGGTGAACAAGGGTTAATTCACATTTCATGGGAATAAGAGGATATTTTAATGTTTATTTTAATGAACTGCTCTTTTAAAGCACAGGATTCTGAAGCTAAATTCAGACCATGGTCTCCAGATATGATTTTAACAGTTGGAGAAATGCAAATTCAGAGCAACCAGACCAAATCCTAACCACTGGCAAAATTTGACTATAGCTGAGCAAACATCACTTAAGTAAAACACCACCAGGAGGGAGGTTGAAAGGGATGAACTATCACTTATTTTAATTGCAAGATATTTCAGCATCACTTGGTACTGATATACTGTCTGAGTTTGTTTGTTTTTTTAATTCTGTTTATCATGCTCAGTGGAGGATATGCATGTGATCATCTCCCTTGTGACACATTGGAAGTTACTTTTGAAACTCAGAAGGTGGAACAGGGCAATCACTAAAGTGACTGTTGGCAAACAAATGGGGGGGGAGGAGTTCTCATGCACATGCAGGCAGAAAAGGGAAAAGTTTTCAGATGCACTGAAGTCAGCACTTGCCCTTTCTACAAGATGGCTCTGGTCTTGTGGGATAGTTTTTATTACGTTATCAGCATTAAGAGCAGTACACAAGAAAGACTTTTCTTAAAGAATATGGAAAGTACTGTAGCTCAAATTAAACTTTAAGTGATACGGTCCCTATGGATGTTAGTTCCATTGCTACCTACGATGAGAGATTCATGTGACACCTCATGGAAATTACTTTGTTGCTCCCTCAGCACACTTTAATGCCTACACAAATCATGGCTTTCTTGCCTTCTCCCTCTTATTGCCGTCCATTATGCCCCCACTCCCTGTGCTGTTCCTGCAGTTATTCCTTCAATTAATTTTTCTGGATACTTTCCTTTGCTCAGGCAAAAAGGCCTTTGTTTCAGGTTTACTATTTTACTTTGTTCCATCTGGGCAGAACATGGAACAAAATAACCCTACTCAAATCAAATGCATAGATGTATCTCTCTTCTTTGTAAGGGCTGCCCCATTCTTCTCACTGATGCATTCATTAGCACATATTGACCTGTTCCCACAATTAAAATGAATGCACGCTATTAGAATATTCATGGGGGTCTAAATTGGATATCTATCACACAGCAATTACCATTTCTTCAGAAGTTACAATATTTATATTTCCCTTATTTCTTGTGCAAACAAAATTCAATGAAAAGCAAAGGGGTTGTTTAGTAATCTGAGAGGACAAGCAGAATTCATGACAAAGGCAGAAGCTGCATATCATTGGATACTATGCTATTGTAAGCACTGCCCTCCTGCATTTCCCTATCCGGCCAATATGTATACCCAGTCAAAATGTCACAGGGAGGGAGAAGGAAAGGAAAAAAGAGGTGGTTCGTTTTCTTTATATACCTTCCTTCATCATCCTCATCCATGAGCCTTCTCTCCCTCTTTCTCACACATTGATTTTCACAGGGACCATATGAGGTAGGTCAAGCTGAGAAAGACTGGCTGGTCAAAAATCACACAGTGAACTTCATGGCTGAGCTGAGATTTGAACCTAGGTCTCCCCAATTCTAATCAAAAATGTTAGCAGGATGTTAAACTAGCTCCCCTGGTTCCATGAGCTTGCTCAGGGGACAGTAGTGACACTGGGCTAGAATGAGGGAGGCTGCAGCAACAGCCATGCAGCCCATACAATGGCTTCATTGGCCGAAAGATATGATTGTGTGGGTTTGTAAGTACCATTTGGCCCTGAAGCTATCATTCAAAACAAAACACAAATACAAGCAAAAATAAAATTCCTATGAATAGCCTATGAAAATTCCTATGAAAAAACCCTGGAGTTTTCCTCTGTTTATTCAATGTTAGGCTTGTATGCAGCTATTCAATTGAAAAGTATAGACTGACAAACATTCTAATTCTACAGGGCTTGTGCCAAACACAATCTAAGGTGCTAACATTCAACAATGAACCTCTTTCATTTCCTAAAGTAATTATAAGCATCCAAGAAGTGTCTCAATTTAAGTGTGTTTGTCAGTCAGACAGAATCTTTTGACTGTTCACCCATCCCTAGTTTCTGTCATGTTTACTTGTTTTGGCAGTGTGTCTTTTCGCCCTTAAACGTTTTCTCTGTATACAGGCCCATACTGCTGTCATTTCCTCATTTGGTTAGCAAAATGGTACATTCAGGAAAATTAAATTAATTGTGTCTATTACTGATCAGCTACAATGCCCTGGGCCACGAGCAGACATCACTCTGATATCTGAAGGTAGTGCCTCAAGTTTGTCTAATTAAATTACTACTTTTCTGCCTCATTGCCTTGAAAGACAAGAGAATCTTGTATTTGCTGCTCTGTGGATTGAGGGATTATTCCTTTTTTGCAACTCTGAATTCAAAGTGGTTAAGCTGTGTGTGCCTGTTTTTGTATAATTCTAAGACAAATCTCTGTCTTATAATTATTTATTCATGTCTTTTTTAAAATAAATCTTAATCCATTTAATATGCACGTTGTTGCAGTTCATTGGTATTCTGAGACAGCTTTTCATCTTAATATAGTTCTAAATTTGTAACCATTTCTAAGGGAGATAGCCTTGGAAAACATGTGTCTCAATAGGACACCGGTACCCAACTTCCCTTACCTGGGTGGCCCAGGTAAGCCCAATCTCATCAGATCTTGGAAGCTAAGCAGGATTGGCCCTGGTTAGTACTTGGATGAAAGGCCACGAACAAAGTCTATGGTTGCTACACAGAGGCAGGCAGTGACAAAGGAGGAAAGCATGAAGGGTGAAAGGAACCAGATGCCTGGGTACTTGCCAGTCCTCCTGATTCTCCACTGGCTGCAGCTGCTATTGCAGCCATGGGAAAGATATTCATTTGAATGAGGGCAGCCAGTAATGATTCCTGCCTTACAATGGCCCCACCAACTTTCCTAAAAGATTGGTGGGTTCCAGGAAAAGTATTAGCAGGTACCACAAGACCCATGGCTGCCACACTGGGGAACCCTAACCTTGAATGTTGAACTCTGCTTTGCTCAGTTGTTGACTCACTGGGTTTTAACCTGACTTGATAATTTTTCCAGGCCTCTTCCAATTTTCCAAAATCTATAACTTTTTCAAAGCCTTCACCCAGCAGAAGCCCCCAGTTTACAAAAATGATTACACTGCAGTTAAAGTTCGGCATCCAGTCATCTGCTCAGAGTAGGAGTTTTAAAACACACAGCATAAAAACAATAACAAAGGGAGTGGGATACCAGTACTTTCATAAGTAGCTAGGCCTATCACAGTTACTATAGGGTCTCATCAGAGACGAGTATGTTGACACTAGGGATGTTACAGTGTAATTTGGCAAATTCAACTTCCATTGCAGACAATTATTTTGACACCTTATTTCAGATTCTGATTATTTTCTTCTTCATCAGGGGGGAAAATAGCTGCTGGATGTGAAAACTTTTGTTCAAGCTCATTAGAAGTTAAATATAGGCTTGTACATCCCATTGAAAGCAACGGATAGCTTTTGGATTTATTCCACTGAAAGCAACCAGCGTCTGAATGCATATTCCAATACGCATCCTATTTATACCTGAAGATCCTAAAAACAAGGCTGACGCTAACAGGAGTTTCTGTGGATATCTGAGACCATGGCATGGGAAAGCAGAGAATAAAACAAAAGTTTTGCACAACTCTAGTTGAGACAAATCTAAAAAAGCCCAGTAGCACCTTTAAGACGAACTTTATAGTAGCATATGCTTTTGAGAAACACAGCTCTCTTTGTCAGTTGCATCTGATGAAGAGAGCTGTGTTTCTCCAAAGCTTATGCTATAATAAAGTTTGTTAGTCTTAAAGGTGCTACTGGGCTTTTTACTATTTTGCAGCAACAGACGAACATGGCTAACACCTCTGGATCTACTTTCAGATGTGTACCTCAACTTATGGTGCTTAGTTCTATCAACAGAGATAATGAGTTTAAGGAAGTAATCTTTAAAGACTATATCCTGCTAAAATCACTGTGTGAAATAAGGACTTCTCCACTGTCCCAAATCCAGTGTGAAGTTATAATGCTTTAGGACTATAATGAAAGGTATCATAAATGCAAACACATTGACTTGGATCCTAATTTTGTTTTCCACTGATGAAACTAGGAGAAGTTCCCACTGACATACCATGAAGACCTACATTTTGCCTCCCCCACTGCTCCTCAGGGAGGGAGGTACACCAACCTCACATCTCACATGATGTGGCAGGTTGCAGTATTAAGAGTGATGTTCCCTTCAGTGAAAATTGTTGTAACTACAAAGCATAGGATTTAAACCATTGCCTCCAGAGGCTTAGAGCCAAAATGTAATAAGCTGTAGCAACTAAATAACCAGTATGAGCATCTATGGCCCCATGAAGCACAGTCAATTATGCTTTGTTGTAATACCCTTATTCTTTGATGTTTTATTGTGGACACTTTGCATTCTAAAGTAAAGTAAGAAGGGGAGATTTGATCATTGTCTTCAAATATCTGAAGAGTTGTCAAGTAGGAGATGGAACAGATGTTCTCTTTTGCTTCACAGGAGAGAAGAAGAACAAATAGGTGGAATTTATAAATAAGTAAATTTTGTCTAATTACCAGGAGAAACTTCCTAACTGTAAGAGTTGCTTTGCATTGGAAGGATTGCCTTGGAATCATCAGGGCTTTCCTTCACTGGAGGTCTTTAAGCAGAAGCTGGATGGCTACTTGTGAGGGATGCTGTAGTTGTGTATGAACTAGACGCTGAAGTTGTGTATTGGACTAGATTACCTCCAAGATCCGTT
Organism: Gekko gecko; assembly: GCA_029375565.1. Classification (NCBI taxonomy): domain Eukaryota; kingdom Metazoa; phylum Chordata; class Lepidosauria; order Squamata; family Gekkonidae; genus Gekko; species Gekko gecko. The sequence goes on from JAPDNY010000006.1 coordinate 146,880,817, forward strand.
CCAGCTCTATGACTCTTATTTACATAATTTAAAGAACTGTCTGTGAAGAATGTGCAACCCACCTTCTTCCCCATCCCAGCTCCACAAAAACACAAAATCACAATAGGACAGTAATCAGTAAGCACATGGAAATGTTATCAGCTATGGGAAATTGGCAAGCACAATAAGGTGGGATGCTATTCCACATACAATGATTCCTTTACACATGACCCATATTTCTACCCCAGTTATTGCTTTCATGGTGTTTTGTTAGCATTAGTAGGGAGTGGACAAAGAGCAAAAAGTTGAAAGCCCAGAAAATTAGTTTAGCTCTGCCAAAATTCCTTTCATAATACACTGGATTATTTTAGTTCCCTTTAGATTAGAAAAAGTACTGAAAAGGTTAAGAGTATTAGGTATTTAGGGTACTCTAGACTGACACAACTACATAAAGCACACATTACAAACATACTTAGGTACACAAGCTGCCTTGGGCAGGTTCGCAGCAGAGGCAGCATAGGAATTTTCCAAATAAATTAATACAGAGATTGAGATCCTAAGCACCCCTATGAAATAGCAAATGGATGCATCAGATTTTCTTTACATGTACTTCTGGACAGACTGGTTGCCTTTGCAAATCTGTTGGCACAACTTTTAAAAAGTAGGATAGGATCTAGAATTGGTTTCCTTGGGGTTATAAGACTTTTGCCCCTGCAGAATAGGTCTCATGGTAAAACATCCACATGTAAAACATCCACATTGCTGCAGCTGTGATTAAGCAGTGAAACTACTACAATTAAAATACTCCATTTAGTAACAGCCAACGACAGAAAACTGAACCACTTGCATGTTCAAACTCACATAACCATTGTGGTGTTGGAATATGGCAGACTATGGGCTTGCTTTAAAATTGCTCTTTGGAAAACAAACATATGGTCAAAAAGGGACTTACACATAAAACAAGGACATAAATGTCTCCTTAGTGCTAGACGATGCCGGCTTAACTGAATCACTACTTCACAACATATGATAGGCATGGGTCATAAAATGAGAGCAAGAAAACTCAGCTGTCATGCCATGCTGTTTCAGAGTGTGAGTGCCAGTGGTTCACACAGAAAGCATATACGGATGCAAAAAAAGATGGACTGCTTCAAAACTTTGTTTCCAAGACATGCCAGCAACAACTTCAGAAAGTGGTGGTCAGATATGAATAGAAACAAATCCTCAGACAACCCTTCTTTCCTGGGCAAGTTTTTAATAATGGTCCATCGGAATTGATGGTCCAGAGGAAATGGCTGTCAGTGAGCATGCACGGTCAAGCCACACTTAGAAGGTTAATGATAATCACCTTGGATCTACTGCACCGCTCCTTCAAAAAAGAATAAAAAGGCAGTTTTTTGAAGAATCTCACACATTTCACAGATGCAATATAAAAATCAGATGGGAAACACCATACATGGCTGAGTTCAGACTGGCAGTTTGCCCCGAGATAGGCATGTTTCAGCAACGTTTCACAACTGAATTAAAGGAGGCGTTCACACAGGCACATCTGTCTGGCATTCCCTACCCGTAGTCAACCCGTCGTGTACTGCTTCGCTCCAGTGTTTAAAAGATACCTGGTGAAAGTGGTAGCCAATCCCGGAGACCGTGTTTATTCCGCTTCATTCGGCTTCCAGGAAGTGTGAACACTAACCCGAAAATCTGGGAACAACCCGCAGTAATAATGTCAGCCAGGTGTTTCTGCACAAGGTGCACTTGATTGCCCTGGAGAGGCAGCAGCGATATGATTGGATGTGCTCCGCTCTACCACCCAATGTGGTGCCGGTGCAATGGAATCCTCCCCAAATCACCCTGATGCGCTTATGAGCATGAGTGCATATGCGCACATATCCAAATTACCAGGAAAAAGCCATTTACAGCCACACCTCTGGGCCAGCAGTCTGAACACTCCCTCATGCCTCCTCCTGGTACGCTCCTGCATCAGTCAGCGCAGTGTGACCGGGAAAACGATGACTTGCTCCCACTTCAAACTGCCAGTCTGAACTCAGCCCATATATCTACAAATCATTTTGTTGACCTCCAAATACAGACACACACACACACACAAAATAGAACATAAAGTTTGCACAAGGTGTCATCACACCTTAACATTGCACTTTCGAATCAGTAGACACACGACTTCAACAGTATTGTATGTGCACACACTTATAAACTACTTTTCATCTGAGGGAGAGGAAATGCTTGATAATTAGCCTCCTGAATACCTCCAAGAGGTTCCTTTTTCTTTTCATAGCTAGGTGAAATGACTTGCTCAGGTAGGACAAAACATCTACACTACAAACTTATATATTATTTTTAATGTTATACCTCTTCAACTGCCATTGCATCCACCAAAGAATCCCAGGAATTATTGTTCAAGTGAGGTGCTGAGAATTTTAAGGAAGAATTCGCTAGTATTCCCACCCCCCCCACACACACGTGAAACTAAAGTTCTCTGGATATCCTGGGAAGAAGGAGTGACTAATCAAATATAAGTTTGCAGTGTGGATCTCTCCAGTGGCAAAATAATGGGGTCTAGAACCCAGGACTTTTGAGCTGTTTGTTTACACATGTGTACATCCTTTATATTACTAAAATAATGTCTATTATGTTGTACTCTACAACCTCACCGATCCATAAGGAAGAGAACTTACAGGGCTGGGAAAGATTCTATTCATTCCTCTCCTCCACCCAAGTGTTCCTGATAGTCAGACATAATGTACAGACAGCCATGTGGGCTAAAACCATGGAGAAGCATTCCCCGTCTCCCATGAGGTTTAGTGATATGTGCAAAAAAGGCCTTAGGGTATTTGACAAATATCTAAAACTATGGGAAGAAACCTACACTACTTCAGTCTCCACTCCCCCACATGAGAATTATATTATCTCCACAGAAGGACTAGATGTTTTAAGCAAAAAGCAAGCATAATAATAAGCATCATGAGGTCAAGTGCATTAGGTATTTTAGAGACTTACCTCCTCTTGATGGTAAGCATTGCTCCCAAAAGAATAATTACAAACATAAGAAGGCCAGCGATAACTCCTGCCATTTTCACAGTGTTGTCAACCTGCTTTTCTGGTTCCACGGCATTGGAATTCTGTGTCGAAGCTCCTTAAGATGTTGCAGGATGGAAGAAAATAAAAACAGCAACAAAAAAGTACTTTGTTGAAATATACCAGGTTTCTTTTGTATTGGAAAATATAACAGATTTACAGGCAAATTTCAAACCACCAATTCTGTAGTAGGCCAGGATAGAGAGGAAGATATAAATCTCCTGAGTACAATGTAACATTTTAAATCACAACATTTTAAAATAGCATTACATTTATACACTGCTGGCCCAAGAGACTAGTTAACAAACACCCTGGTTATTTTCAATACCTTAGGGAACACCTGAGATTTAGCAGCAGCAATTTTACTTCCAACATACAAAATAGATTTATATATTTTTTTTTCTAGTCTGGCTATACAATTCCCAAATCTCTACTCCGGTAGGAAGCAGATCATTGTCAGTTTGCCATTTCTACTTTCTAAGCTTTCAAACTGTTACAATTTTTGTTACTTCAATTATGGAACTTTTCCTATTACTGAAAGTATAGAAATTAGAACTGTAAAAAGTATAGTTAATAGCTCTACAGCCCTTCCTTCTCAGCAAGCAATCCCCCCCATCTTAACTACAAGAAACGAGCAAGAGTCCAGTAGCAACTTAAAGACTAACAAATGGTGCTATTGGACTCTTGCTTCTTTCTACTGCTGTAGACAGACTAACACAGCTCCTATCTTGATCTACAGACACCAGTGATTGAAGAAGGTGGGGGGAGATTACCTATCAGAGACTTTAACAACTGACCTTTTTCTTACCCAGCTCCCCATCTAACCAGTAGAGCTCCATCTTCAGAGGCTGTCACCCTGTGATTCACTATCCCAAATGACATTGGCCATTAGGAGAGCATAAGAGTTAGATGTATTTAATCAGTCTGAAACTGTTGTGGAGCATTTAAGTAATGGCTTCTGATGGTCTCTGAGATTACCATAAAATATCTGGCTGCCAGAAAAACTTGGCAAAAATGATATCCCAAGTTCTAGACACACAGACAAAATCAAACAAAGCTAGCAGCAAAGTCAAAAAAAAGAAACACAAAGAGGATGTGCACAGCACCAGCAGGTTATTTTGAAGAGTACTGAACTACTGTTTTACTGTAAATCACTTTTAATATCTGTGCAAAAAACTGGGGAAAAAATAAACACAAAGAAAGGATCTGCAAAGTAGTTATACAAGGTCAGACAAGCAGTGGAAGGTGCTCTTCAAGTCAACTCAGGACAATGGGAAACTTCTAGATGGTCAGTGGTTTTTCATGGCTAAATATTACTGGCTTAGTGGTAAACTAGCCCACTGATGAGTGACTGGAGAAAAGACATCTTCAGAGGATAAAGTATATAAAATGGAAGCAGAATATGAGTTGTTAGTAAATGATTGGTGTTAGTAAATGGTTGCTGCAGATGAAATCAGTGGAAAGTCTCTTCTGGTCAAGATATATTTTGGAAGGGCACTGTTCAGCAAGAAGTTTACATCAAACTGCAATTGCACTTATGCTTTACTTTTGGATTATTGCTTCATCTGAATGTCCTGGTTCAGACAGTGGTGTACCTGCTGCACACTACTTGGTGTACCTGCTGCATATTTACCAGAAAGAGCTGATCTAGACACAGTAATTCATGTTATCATAACATTTATATTAGATGACTGTGATGTCCTTGACAAGGAGCAGCATTTAAAGGAACATTCAGAGGCCGCAACTGGTTCAAAATTTAGTGGACAGCAGCTTACTGATGAGAACATTTCCAATGCTGTTTATTTCCAAGTCTAGTTCAAAGGACTGCTATAGAAATAAACTGCCTGGAATCATGTGAGCATAAGGATTCATATATACCTGCCTGACTCATGTTCTATCTTACTGTGCTTTCTTTTTCTTCACGAAATGCTTCCAGTTAAGAAGAACTGTCTCTGCAGTCACCCCATACTCATCCTGAGGATATCCACTTCTTGTATTCACTGTTTGCTTTTTCTCTGGGCATGTAGAGCTGGCTATGTGAGAAGGCTTTTCCACCATGTCTGAGATTTATTTATTTATTTCTGTGTCACTTCTTCAGAGTCCTGCTCAAGGCAGCTTAAAATTAAACATTGTCACAATATTTTTTAAAAAAACAAGCCATTGGACATAAGGAGCATGAGAACTAGCCAGAAAACAGAAAGACCCTTAAAAAGCTAATGATAAAAGCCTATAATTAAAAGCCTGGGTAAAGATGTGTTTTGGCCTGGTACCTAAAAGAAAATAAAGTAGGTGCTTGGTGAGCCACATGGTGGAGAGTGTTCCAAAGGTGAGGTACCACCACAGAAAATGCCCTGTCTCTTGTGATCACTGTGGCCAGATCATGCTTTCTGAGGAACAGCCATAGCTGGCAAAACAGCTGGAGCTGATAAAAGGTGCTATGTGCCACAGCAGAGACTTAAGCCTCCGACCTAAGGCCAGAATCCAGTAGCATTCCCAGGCTATGACCTGCTCCTCCCCTTCTAGGACAGGCTGACTGCAGTCTTCAAACAGCATCTCCATTGATCAACAGCACCTCAGGCTTGCCAGGATCAAGCATCAATTTATTGTCCCTCATCCATCCCATTATCTTCTCCATTACCTTCTTCAGGACTTCCATAGCCACACCTGGCTTAGCTATTAAAGATGTAGGTGTCATCTGCACATTGGCGACAACCCACTCTAAATACTTAGATGACTTTTCTCAGGGGTTTCATATAAACATTAAACAGCATGGGAGACAAGATGGAACCCTTGGAGCCTTATAGTACAACTGCAATGGGGCCAAAAACAGTTCCTTAGCTCCACCTTCTGGAATCAGTTGATCAAGGAACAGCAGATCTACAGAAGCATGGTGTCCCCTACTCCCAGCCCAACCAGCCTCTCTAGAAAGATACTATGGTTGAAAGATCATATGCAGAGAGGTCCACTTCTCCTGTTACTCTCCCACTACAAGTGTCTACTACAATCGGCTGCCTTTTTAATTCTTGATAGTGTTGTTGTTTTTAAATGTATTTGATTTTATTGAGAAGCGACTGGCAGAAGCAGATCCTTCTTTGAATTTCTCTTCTTCAAGGAGACTCCTATGCCCCCCTAAAAGACTTCTGGGAGGTTGAGGGACCCTGCCAGACAAAAAGCCACATAAGTTGGGTGGCTGCAGTGTGGAGGGGAATCAGGTCGGACTTCCCTCCCTCCCTCTTATGTTAGTGGAATAACCTGTAGTACACAACTCGTATTAAATCTTGCTAGCCACTTTGAAAATGCACAACTGAAAAACAGGATTCAACCATTTTAAAACTAATTAAATAATCAAGAATTTTGTATTTATTTCATTTGGGCCACTGTCTATAAGGACTCCTCTAGATAACTTGCAAAATCAGAGAAACCTTTGCATATCTAGGTTTGAACAGGGAAAGTCAGTTATGTTTGAGAGGTTGTTCATTATTAGCAGAATACCTAAGGCTCTGTGACATGGTTGGCTTGACATTCAAAAATTCTCTCATAAATCAACCTTCATTTTATTTCAAGTTCCATTCAAGTTACATGCAGAGTTCAAATGATTCTTTTTTATTTATAGAAGTGCTCTTTTCATAATAGCTGATTTAAAAGTAGAAAAGAAGCAGGAGAAAGGGAGAAATTTGAAATACTATGACCAGGAAGAAACAGAAGGAACAAAGATTTAAATGCCAGAATAATGTTGATGTCTGCATATAAGTATTTTAATAAATAAACAGCCTTAGTAGAAGAAAGAAGAGAAAGAATATCACAATTACTGATGAAAATAATTCAACACAGAAGGGGCTGAATGGAAAAGTCTGTAAAACACAAATTGGGGGGGGGCATGAACAACAAAGAAAAATCCTGAAGCCAAAGGAAGTAAAGGACACAGGAAGGACGAACACAAAGAAGAGAACTGCCATACAAAAAAGACAGAATGGCATGAATATTATAAAAAGAACAGGAGTAGAAAATAATTTGCTTAGCAGAGGACAAAGCATTCAAATATGAGTAGAACATAAACAAATCATGAAGGAAAACAGAAATAAACTAGGATTTAGTCCCAAATGCTGTGATGCAAGAGTAGAATAACTGAGAGAAGAAGAGCACCAAGGTTGGGAAGAGGAAATGTGACAAGTACCATAAACAGCAAAATTGTGAAGTATGCAAGCTCATGCAGCATTCAAAGACGAAACAGCACAGTCACCAGAAGATGAAAAGAAAATGTGGATAAGAATGCAAATACATAAGTGAAAGCATCAGGAGCAACTGAATAAGCATCACACCAAGAAGAAATATGAGAAACAGGAAAGGAAGACAAGAATAAAGAAAGAAATGAAATTAAGAAAAGAGCCTGACAACAGGGTGGTTTTGAGGCTAAAATGGGGAAGGGAGAATTATGTACACTATCCTGAGCTCCTTGGAGGAAGGACAAATATATAGCATGTTGCCAGATCAGGAGTCTAAGATTTTTATGGTGCAAATTTTGCTATATTAAGGACTGTGAGGATGCATGGTTTTAGTCCCTCTTTCCATTAATTGGGGGAAAGGGAATGACTGAGCGTAGAAGCGACATAAGAATTTATCCCACAGTATCATGGCTGATAATGACAAGGGGGAGAAAACTACGATAATGGCTGATAATGACAAGGGGGAGAAAACTATGATCAAGAAAAAAAACCAAAGAAAAATTGAGCTGTTCTACCTCATTTAATGTGTGTATTCAAGAAGACTTCACAAGTTAGCACACACTGATAAGGTGTATTACATTTTTTTCAGCTCTCAAATCACAATCTTTTATAGAAAAGTGTTATTTTGTCAAGTACAGCAACCATTGCTATTGAAAATGCTGCATCAAACACATTCCAGAAGAAGTGTTAAATACAGATGATGGTTCCAGCTGTTTTTATAACCAGAGAAAAATATGTAACATGGAAGATGTTTCTGTGGGCCAGTAGTTACGACTTTATAGACATTGGCAAATCATGAGTTTCATGATTCTTCACCCAAAGAGTGATTAACATATGGAATTCACTGCCACAGGAGGTCGTGGCAGCTGCAAGCATGGACAGTTTCAAGAGGAAATTAGATAAACATATGGAGCAGAAGTCCACCAGTGGCTATTAGCCACAGGGTATAGATGGGAACTCTCAGTCTGGGGCAGGTGATGCATTCTATTCTTGGTGCTGGAGGGGGCAGCAGTGGGAGGGCTTCTAGTGTCCTGGCCCCACTGCTGGACCTCCTGATGGCACCTGGTATATTTTGGCCGCTGTGTGACAGAGTGTTGGACTAGATGGGCCATTGGCCTGATCCAACATTGGCTTCTCTTATGTTCTTATGTTCTCTTATGTTCTTATGGCCCTGGCCTACAGTGTTCTGTGAACTCCATGGCATGTACAGGAGTCCACAGCACAGGAGTCTGAGAGCTAATGATTAAAAGCAGCAGGCCAGGTTTGATTCCCCACTCCTCCACATGAAGCCTGCTGGGTGACCCTGGGCTAGTCACAGTTCTCTCGAAACTCTTTCAGCCCTATCTACCTCACAAAGTGCCTGTTGTGGGGAGAGGAAGAGAATGTGATTGTAAGCCACTTTGAAACTCTTTAAGATAAAGAAAAGCAGTGTATAAAAATTACTCTTCTTCAGTATCACATTTTTTTAAAAAATTCAGTATAACATTGTTAACTGTCCAACAGAATGATCATGGATTTTCATGCACACCAATTTTCTTTCTCTGCTGTTTATATCTTTAATTTACTTGGTTTCTAATTTGTTCTGTTTTTTAGCACTTGTTAACCAGGGAACAGCATATACCATATAATGTATAAATGGTATCTTATGACAGATAAGGCAGTTCAAATTGTACCTACAGTCTCAGGTCTGTGTTGGAGGTGCAATAAGTATTCAAAATTCTTCCTACATATCAAGTGGAATTCTCAATTTTTTCAAAAATACTGGTCTAGAATTCAGGGCTGTGAATGAAATCCTACAAATAAACCCTACAAATAAGATTACTTTGTGATCCTAAAATAGCCCTCTTTAAAATAATTCCACAAGGATAGATTTGGGTGGGTAGCCATGCTGGTCTGAATCAGTAGAACAAAGTTTAAGTCCAGTGGCACCCTTAAGACCAACAATGTTTTATTCTGGATATAAACTTCTGTGTGCACACACACTATATTTTGTGCATGCACACAAAAGCTGACACTCAGAATAAAACTTTTTTGGTCTTAAAGGTACCACTGGACTCAAACTTCATTCCACAAGAAATTCAAGATAAAATTAGACATATAATTAGGATTTTTTTTTACAGAAGCTAGGTTGCTAATAACACAGGCCTGGAAACAGGAAAAAAATATCAGAGCTAGATATACGCATATGCAAAATATGGTTTATAATACTCATGGGAAAAATCTGCATATAGTAAATTCTGGGAAGGAAAGAACTGTGCAGGATACATTCACTGAGGCATGGTGTCCTATTATATACTGAAACAGGACTAAACTGAATGAGACTGAGAAAGAGGACATTTGGAATTATATTGATCTGTTAGAGACTGAGTAGTTAGGGTAGAGGAAGTAGAAGAAACCACTGGACATGTATAATATGGGAAAGAAGATCTGGTGAGATATCATGAAGTTTGATTGCCTGGTGACACAATGGTTCTTATACATGATAATAGGTTTATATTCTGCTTGTCTCCCTGAACTAAGGTATTGCTGTTTATGGCCACTTATCTCTTTGTTTTCTATGATAAATTTTTGTTGTTCAGTCGCACAGTTGAGTCCGACTCTTTGCAACCCCATCGACCAGATCACGCCAGGCCCTCCTGTCTTCCGCTGTCCTCTGAAGTTTGCTCAATTTCATGTTTCTTGCATCGATGACACTGTCTAACCATCTCATCCTTTGCTGTCCCCTTCTTCTTTGACCTTCAATCTTTCCCAGCATCAGGGTCTTCTCCAGTGAGTGCTCCCTTCTCATTTGGTGGCCAAAGTATTTGAGCTTCAGCATCAGTATCTGGCCTTCCAGGGAACAGTCAGGGTTGATTTCTTTTAGGATTGAATGATTTGATCTCCTTGCAGTCCAAGCGATTCTCAAGAGTCTTCTCCAGCACCATAGTTCAAAAGAATCTATTGTTCAGTGCTCAGCCTTCCTTATAGTCCAACTCTCACAGCCATACATTACTACTGGGAATACCATTGCTTTGACCATGTGGACTTTTGTTGGCAGGGTGATGTCTCTGCTTTTTATCATGCTGTCTATGATAAATAGTACATCAGTAAAAATGATATTTTGTCTCCTTTTTATGTATACATAAAAGTAAGCTTGTTAACCACTGCTGGTACAGTTTTTGTCAGATATGGAATTGAGGAAAAGTATTCTTTTTTACAAAGCCATTGATCTCATCAGCCCACAAATGTCTTAGGATGATGGAACAGGTACCTATAGAAAACAAATACACTTGAATTTGAACTGAGAGTCACCAAAATTAAAAACCAGGGTCGCCCAGTCAGAGCAGAGGATCCCCTGATATTGGGGGCCCCAGTCTGTCGCCAGCCAGCTGGCCTGTGGGGGAAGCCCCACCCCCAAACAGCAGTCCCGTGAGGATGCCACTGATTCAATGATATCACTGGTGATGATGTCATGATGCTGGGGCATCACATGGTGACACTAGCATTTGGGAGAAACACTATGGTTACCATAGAGTTTTTGCCCCAAATGCTAGAGCGTCGCCACATGATGGCTCTGCCATGATGACATCACCCCGGCATGATGACCTGTGCAGCAAAAACATCTTGAGGAAGAGCTTGGAGCCCCCGGCTAAGGGAAAGGTAAGATCTGGAAGCCCTTCTAAAAATCCATCAACCTAACTCATACAGTTAAGATGAAAGTTTTATATAACAGATTTAAATTGTGTCAGAAAGTTAGGGTTCAAAGCTTTCAGTCTTCCCAACCCATGCTTTTGGTGCAGACTGTGAATGTAACAGGTAATTAAATGACCAATAGGATTGCTGAATGTTTAAACTGCAATTGTGATATATAAATTTTCTCTGTGCTTCACCTAAGTGCAATTTTACATATACATTTTACTTGTCATGACAAGAGGTTCAAATATACTGAGTCAGTTTGGTGTAGTGGTTAAGCATGCAGATTCTAATTGGGAGAACCCAGTTTGATTCCCCACTTCTCCACTCTCAGCTGCTGGATGACCTTGGGAAGCCATAGTTCTGTCAGAGCTGTTCTTGAAAAAAAGCAATTTCTGTCAGAGCTCTCTCAGTTCCACCTACCTCACAGTTCCACCTGCTGTGGGGAGGGGAAGGGAAAGGAGTTTGTAAGCTGCTCTGAGACTCTGAGTGAAGGGTGGGGTATAAATCCAAACTCCTCCTCCTTCTAAAATGTTGGACTAGGACTGTGGACACCCGAGCTCAAATTTCTGATCCCCTACTCTCCCAGGACTCAGGAGGTTCACTGGGTGGCCTTGGTTCTTCAGACATGATCTCTTAGCCTAACCTACTTCACAGAGTTTCTATAGGAATAAAGAAAGGGGGGAGGGGATGACGTACACTGTCCTGAGTTCCTCAGAGGAGTGATAGAATAAAAATATGATTATGGTGAAAACAGGAAAAATAAAATAAACCAGTAACTACCCACCCACAAAAAATTGTGTGTGTGTATCGAAACACCATCTGCTACTAAAAGAATTGGGCAGGGAGACTGAGTTGGGAGGAGCTCATTGACCTCTCACCTGACCCTTTCAGAGTCAAAAAGGGGTGTGTGTCCAGATATCCCTCCCTGGAACTTTATAGGCCATGGGAAAGGAGGCTGGTCCCTGAGGAAGCCAATCCCTTCCATCTCCTGGAGCACAAAAGGTTCATAATCACTTTCAACATGAAATTAATTGTTTGGGAAGGTTAATTGATCTTACTGTTGTGCATCATCCCGCTCAATCGTCTCCCCCTCTCCAGGCCTCAAGCTGAAAGAAAACAAATATCAACTTTCCTTTTGGTCTGCCAAACTCTCAGCCCCAGCCAGCTGGAGATTTGGAACTGCCCTCTGGTAGCTGTGTGGCGGAGGTATGAGGCTCTTCACAAACCATCCCCCCCCCCGCAAAGATAGAGCTACCCATTAGTAAAGACTCTTTCCTACTGTGTCCTGTCCACATTTAGGTTTCTGGGATGTTAACATACAGAAAACCCATTTTAAAAATGGAATGACAGAATACTCCTTACATGGTTCCTGCATCTAGGATGTTTGTACCAAGTATTAGAATACACTTCCTGCTCAATAAAACAGATTTAATTACACATAACTGTGCTGTATTTTATTGCCTTAAAACGTTGGTTTTCCCCTATAGAAATGTCACCAGAGATCTGTGAAGATGCTCAAAAGCTGCCAAAAATTAGCTGATTATTGAGATGCTGTGAAAATGAAAGCAGCCAAATCCTAACTGTGGCTTTGAAGACTTAACTACTTTATAAATCTGAAAACAACAACAACAATAATGTTTTTAGTCATTTTCCCCCCAGAATAGAAAGCACAGCAACTAGACAGTTTCTAAAATATTTCTATCACTTTTTTTGCTGAGGAGTTTCCACTGACCAAAGTTTCAAGTTGCTTTTATACACTACATTTATTTATTTGCCACCTTATAAGAATTCAAGACAGCTTACAATGTAAATAATAACAAAATATAATAAAATGCATAAAAACCACCAGTTAAAATTAATAATGTAAAACTGCAGCAGGCAGAAGAACTAATAAACTAATCAAACACCATCATGAATAAAGCTGTCTTCAGCTGCCTCCTAAGGACTGAGAGGGAGAGGATCAGATGCTCTTCCCTGGATGCACAAAGTGATCACTGGGCTATTAGCAGTCCAAACTACCATACAACTGATTGAGGATACAATGGGGTCATAGATAGTTTTCCTCACCAAATGGATCTTCAGAAAGTGAATGGACAATTCATGATATTTTCACAGCCACAGAAATGTCTATAACCCTCTCATCAAGTGGCTATATGTATTTTGATGTCTACAAAATTTTGCCTAAGAAAACTGAATAATAATGAAGTTCAGGAGTATCTTTTATCAATTTATCTAATTTTTGATGTGGCCCCATCTGTGGACACTTAAATTTGGAGACTGGGGACATTAACAGACAAGACAGATCTGTCTATAAACCTGACAAAAGAGCCAAGTTGGCAGAAAAATATGACAACACACATGTGTGTGTAGGTGGTAACCCCCTCAAAATAACAGAAGTGGCACTTTTACCTTTAAGAAAAGAGATCTCAGTGGCCATTGTGGGAGTTCTAGGCAACCACAACAGTATTGCCAGCCTTTAGGCCTTAGTTTATGTCAGTAAAAGACAGGGATAGGGGGCAGGGCATCTTTCAGGGCTGCTATGGCCTTTGAGGAAGGGCACTGTTAAGTATGAGACTTAAGGCAGCAGCTCTAAACAAGTGATTCAGCTTTATTAACAAGATAGGAACAAACACAAACACAGGAGAGCAACATGCTCTCTTTTAAACAATCCGGGCTGGCATAACCATGCCTCTTGTTGCATTAAGAACCAATCAGAACAGTAACATACCAACCAATAAGTTCATCTCCCTCCAGAACCTTTCTAGTATCCTGATTGGTCTACTACACACAGTAGCCAATCAGAGTTTGCTGTTTTCAATACCAGGCTTAGATAGGGGTGAGCTTCGAGCTCAGGCCACTTATTTATATACGATACATAACATCCCTCTCCCCTAAGAGGAAACAACCTCTGAACATATCTTTTAAGTGTGCGGGTTGTTGCCTTGTCCGTTGCGACCTCCGCAAGGGTTCAGCTTGAGGTGGTGTCCCAGTGTCTGTAGTTCTAGGACTACCCTGTGCCCTAGTGAGACTACATGGTAATGGTCCGACGTCAGTAGCTGGTTCCTGCTTGGTACTGGGCTCTATGTTTGACTCCAAGTCCTGAGGAGCCTCAATAACCTCCTTCTCCTGAGGTTTCACCGGGCCGGCTGCAGTGGTTGGGCCCTCCATGGTTTCTGCTCCATCCTCGAGGTGTGGGCCAGCCCATCATTGGTGAAGCTGGTCTATGTGGCGCCATAGTTTTCGGCCATCTTCAGTTTGCACCACATAAGATAGCGTGCCAGTTAGTTCAGCGACAGAGGCTAGAAGCCAGAGGTCCCCCTCCCCATAGTTCCGGGGAAAAACTGTGTCTCCGACTTTAAAAGAATGCGTTGTTTCTAGGACCTCCCTCTGCGGCAGTTTGTCTGTGATTAAGTCGGGGTGGAGTCAATCCAGGAGTGATGTCAGGTGGCGTCCCATTAGCAGTTCTGCTGGGCTCCTCCCGGTCGCAGTGTGTGGCGTGATATGCTGATATAGCATGAAGGATGCCAGCTATTGACTCCAGTCTCCATGGATCATCCTACGAAGGGCTTCCTTTGTGGTCCACACCATTAATTCAGCCTGCCCATTTGTGGCTGGGTAGAATGGTGTGGATGTGATGTGCTTAATCAAGTTATTACTCATAAACCCTAGGAATTCAGATGAGGTGAATTGTGTCCCGTTATTGGATACTACCGTGTCTGGCAATCCGTGGGATGCAAAAATACGGCACGGTGCTTTTATGACTGTGGCCAAGGTCATTTTCGACTACTTCGGGCCATTTAGAGTATGCATTGACTATGATAAAAAAACACTTGCCCTTGGAATGGCCCCGCAAAGTCAGTATGTAATCTTGACCACGGTTTTTGCAGTGTTTTCCAGTGCTGTATGGGAGCCTGAGGGGGGTCTGGTCTAGATTCCTGGCATATTTGACATACTCTCACCCACTCCTCTATTTCATGGTCAATGCGGGGCCACCAAACATAGCTCCAGGCTAGAGCCTTCATTCTGACTATGCCCGGGTGACCTTCGTGCAAAGCCTCCAGAACCAATTCTCTTAAGCTGGGAGGCACCACCACCCTATTCCCCCATAACAAACAACCCTCATGCACCAACAGTTCTTGTTGTCTAGAGATATACAGTTGGAATTCAACAGGAAAACAATACACCGGCCACCCTCTCCACACCCAGTTAAGAACATGGATGACTGTGGGGTCCTTGGCCAACCCAGCCTCAATGTCAGAGGCGTGCACAAGCAGTTGGGGAAGTTCTTCGATGGCCATGACTTCACATGCAGGAGCTGGATCAAGAGCCGGCCCTGGAATAGGACACCGGCTTAACATATCTGCATGCCTGATAGCCTTTCCCGGGTGGTAGATAAGGTCGAAATCATATCCTGCCATAAATACAGTCCAGCAAAGCATACGAGATGATAAGACCTGTGGGGTTTGGCGGTTAGGTGTGAACAGTCCTAGAAACGGCTTATGGTCAGTTAACATGAGGAACTTGCGTCCATATAAAAAGTCATGAAATTTTTTGATGCTTGCAACCAAGGCAAGTCCTTCTTTATCAGTTTGAGCATAGTTCCTCTCAGCAGCAGTCAATGTCCAGGAATAGTATGCCACTGGTGCTTCCCGCCCATCCGCCATTACATGGCTAAGAATGGCGCCAATGCTGAAGGGTGAGGTGTCCACAGCAAGGACCAATGGTTTGTGTTCATCAAAATGCATCAGAACATTATTTGATACCAATAAGTCCTTAATAGCCCCAAATGCTCGATTGTGCCACTGCCCCCATTCTCATTTCGCCCCCTTTACCAATAACTTGTGCAGGGGCTCCATTACGGATGCTTTATGGGGCATGGTAAAAATTGAATATGCCCAGGAATGATTGCAGCTCTTTTTTGTTTTGTGGCTGCGGCGCTTTCTGAATCACGGCAACCTTGCTTTCCGTAGGATGAACCCCATGCTCGTCTATGAGGAACCCTAGGAATTCTACCCTGGGTACCCCAAAATGGCATTTGTTTTTCTTGACCTTAAGGCCAGCCGTTTGGAACCGACCAAACATCACCCGGATGTGGTCGGCCAACTCTGTTTTGTTAGCCCCTGCAATTAACACATCATCGAAATATGGCACCACTCCCGGCAGATTCTGCAGCAATCCTTCCATTAACCCCTGGAAGATTCCCGGGGCCACATTCACACCGAATTGCAAACGGTTAACCTTGCCATGGAAGAGTCCAAGTCAAAAGTTATTGGCGGGTGTGTATACCTTCCCAATGACCCATCGAACACCTCAGGGAACTCAGAGTAGATTGAACTCATTTTATTATCACAGACCTGATTTACCCCAGTCACAGCAATGCCGAGGGCCTCAAACCAGTCTAAACCTTAAATTGTACCTTGAACTCAGCCTCTCCAGCCACAGGAATGCGCCATCCATGAAAATCAGAAAGGTGTACCCAGCTGGGTGCCAATCGGCGGCAGCTCCTCCTTGGGAACAGGCGCTGCAGCGTCTCCATAGAGATGACGGTCATCGCAGAACCCGAGTCGACCTCCATCTCGCATGGCATACCCGTCCAGCAACATGGTTATGTGGATCTTTTTCCTGGCCCTTGATCTGGTGCTCATGATGGTCATGGGGCAGAAGCAGCAGGTGGTATTTTTACAGTCTTGTGATTCTGCCATGGTGAAGATGGTGGAGACTTCTTTTTTTCCCTTTTTTCGCTCTGGCCAAGTGACCCCACTTGTCACAGGCTTGGCAATGTATGTCACATGCCCAACACCGGTCTCAGTCGTGGGCGCCACTGCAACTCGCACAGGCTTGTCTTGGCACAGCTTTCATTGGGGTCCACTGGGACCTTGCCACATGGGTTTTGTTGATGTCATTGTCCTCACCCTTGGATTCACTAGCCAAGTCATGATGTACAGACTTCTCTGGGCACTGACGGGGCGGACTCCTGGACTGTCGAATCTCCTTCGTTGACTTCTCCATGGCTTCAACGGTGATGGCTTCTGCGTAGGCCATAGCGTAGGTCAGCTCCAACTTCGCGAACAGCCGCTTCTGGAGCTTTTTGTTCCACAGGCCATACACCAACTGGTTGAGCAGCGCCGCCTCCAGGTCAGGGAAGTTGCAGGTCCAAGCTGCCTTCCTTAGCACTGTGACGTATTCGGCTATCAACTCACTCTCTCCCTGATCTTGCTTGTAGAAAGCATGTCAGCAGGCAATCTGCAAGGGCTTAGATGCAATGTGATTTTTCAGCTTGCTCATGATATCAGCTAAGGAGACAGTCAGAATATCTGCCGGGGCAACCAGAGACCTGGCCACATCGAACACGGTTTGACCACAGGAACTGAGCAGCATTGCCGTCTTTGTAGCTTCCACCTCGATCTGGTTGGCCCGTAAGTGGAACTTGAACCGGGTGATGTATGAGTCCCAGTCCTCCAGCTCTGGTTTGAATGCCTCGAACTTTGCGCTGGCTGCCATCCCTCTTGCCAGTTCTGCCGGTGGGTTGGCAGGGTGTTGTCCTTCTTCTCCCGGAGCCCCGGACAGTTCAGCTTCATCTGCCGTGGTGGCGGTGGTTCAGCAGGGCTGCCTACCCACTATGATCCCATCTTCATCGCCAATGAACAAGTGAACAAATGATTCAGCTTTATTAACAAGATAGGAACAAACATAAACACAGGAGAGCAACAGGCTCTCTTTTAAACTATCCGGGCTGGCATAACCACACCCCTTGTTGCATTAAGAACCAATCAGAACAGTAACAACAACCAATAAGTTCATCTCCCTCCAGAACCTTTCTAGTATCCTGATTGGTCTACTACACACAGTAGCCAATCAGAGTTTGCTGTTTTCAATACCAGGCTTAGATAGGGGTGAGATTCAAGCTCAGGCCACTTATGTATATATGATACATAACAGGCATGTTGGGCCAGACTCAGAAGAAACCACCAGGAGACTTGCTCCTATGCGACTTGCATGATGCACCAAGGCCCAGATGTCTGCTATTGTTCAACATCAGTTAACCCAAGGATTCCAGTGTGGGATAGTGCTTAGAGTTTCAGATAGGATCTAGGATACTCTGTCGTAGTTAACCCAAGAATTCCAGTGTGGCATAGTGCTTAGAGTTTCAGACTAGGATCTGGGATACTCTGTCATGGGATACCCCACTGTCATAGAAGCCCACAGAATTACCTTGGGCCAGTCACATACTCTCAGCTGAACCTACATCACAGGATTCTTGTGAGAATAAAATAAGAGTGATATAAGCAATGTTGGGTTCCCAGTCTGAAAAAGGTGGGTATAAATTTATTACATTATACAAAAGGAAGTGAAGTGAATATATAAGAAATATAGCTGAGGATTGGAGCCAGGTCAAAGGTTATTTGGTTGGTGGCTAGGAAAGAGAGAAGGAAGACCGGAAATGAGATATTGGGGGCTGGCAGCAGGAGGCAAAGAGGAAATAGTGTGGGGTGATACAGGGGAGGGAAGCAGGGAAAGCTGAATATGGAGGGCAGGTATAGGTAGCTTGACTGGTGTGTGAGAAGGAGAAAAGGAAGCAGAAAAAGGGGACAGGCTTACAAGAAAAGGGAAACAGGGAAGGTAGGAATGAGATGGCCTCTACAATTAACATCATTCTTAAATAATTTCAGCTAGTGATAGTGATCTTGAAAAACCTAGTAGGGTAAAGGTTGGAAGGTTGGAAGTTTGTGGCAAGTCAGATGGGTACAGCATTTCAATTTGAGAGGTCAAGGTTTGTTTTTTTAAACGAATCCTGTATATTCTAGAAAAAACTCTCATGTTTTAATATATTTTTGAGGGTGGGAGGCAGAATCTGTGTTCTAGGAGGACCCTGGATACAGTCCTGGAAAACAGGGACAAAAATAAAAAAATAAAAATGCCAGGACGTGTGTGCAACTCACAGTACTGAAAGATCCCAGGAAAGGAAAACACAATTATCCTCCTTTATAGTGGCTCCCAGCACAGATCCAAAAACTGCAATCATTAGAGACTTTTCTGTTGTGAGCTACAGATGAGACAATAGTTGTACATGCTGTTCTTCTGACCTGTTTGTTTATAGTCTAGGAACTACAACAGTAAGACTGGCAATGGAGCCCATATTTGGTATAGTATTCCAATGCAAATCTTCTTTGCTCATGTATGATAGAAGATAACAAATTAGCCTTTCAGCTTGAGAGTTAAGGGATAATAGTAACACCTAGAACATAAGAAGCTGGCTTTTCAGAAGAGATGATCATACATAATGAAAGGATTCTTAAAATAATAACTGTGCATATTACACAGCGGAGACAAAAGAGTGCAACAACAGCAGAGATATTTTGACTAAACCATCTCCACAGATAATCCTCTAAAGAATTCTGTACTTACAGTTAAAATTAAGAAAAAGGGGGGGAAAGAAAGTGATACAGACTGCTGAAGAAAAAGTGTCTTTTCCATCTGAGACTAGACCACAAGTAGTGGAAATTCAAATTGTACAGAAACCAGATTGTTTCTATGGCAAACAAGTAGGATTAATAAAGGCTTTGGCATCAACACTGCAACCAAAGGTCAAAAATAAATAAAGGCTGGCATACTAAGAATGCCAGAGTAATTACACATTTTGTTATACTATTATGATAAATTGTCAAAAATGCTTTAGTCTTATCACACAAGATCCACCTTCTCTTATACTGAACTACTGGTAGCAGAAGTTCACTGTTCAAAATGACAATATGCTTTGCTAGAAATAATTTGAGTTCCCCAATTGCTCTGCCTGAGAAAGTATCACTTTTTCATCCTGTCCTCCTCTAGAGGACAGTGCCCAATTCAGTACATCCGTTGGCCCTAAAAAACCTATCACCATCCCTGGAGTCAAAAAGGAAGTCATTTCATCTCTGTGGTGTTTGGTTTGCATATCAAAAGGTTCAAAGCACTGAAAGGTTTTCCTTTCTCCCTAACCCAGATGGGAAATACTCTTTGCCGGATCCTGCATAATAGCTTCAATAAGTGCCCTATAGAGATATGAAATTGGAGTTTGAAAAGATATGGTGAATCAAAATACTATCTGATCCTCCCATGATCCTGAAAGATATGGGTTAATTGGACAGAGAGGTTCTTGAAGAATAAAAGGCTCTATGAAGATAAAGACCAAAGAATTCACCACCAAGATTTAAATAAAGTATTACTGATAGGGTCAAATTACGGTGGTGAAAGTGGTGTAAATCCAGTTGGAAGACCTAAGAAAGTAACAGCAGTTGAAGAGAACAGAACTGCAATATCAAATTAAAAATAAATTATATGGGAGGGTTTTTTTTCTTTAAAAAAACAGGAAAAAAGAACAAGGGGGGAAAGCTAAATTAAATGGGAGTTGATCTGATGATTTCAAAATTTGTCCTGATTTTGTGAATTACACATAGGGTTGCCAGGTCCCCTTGTCACTCCAGCGGGTGGATTTGGGGGGCATTCCAGGGGTGGGCGGGGATGCTCCCAAGCCCTGCCCCCAAGAGACACCACCCCTCTCCCTCCCCTCCTCCCCGATTTAAAAGGCCTCACCCGATTGGCAGGGACCATGTAGCTGCCAACCAGCTGGATGGCCCTTTAAATCTAGCAGTAGGGAGGTAGAGGGGCAGTTGTGGGCAATGTTCCCTCTAAGCTGTGGAGTCTTGTGAGCAAAAATTCTACTTTGTGAGCTACTGGCATTAAAGTTGTGAGCGAGCGATTTGGCTGCTGCATAAATTAGTTTGGTCTGGAGCCATCCTTCCTGAGCTCAGACAAAAATCTGTGAGCTGGAAGCTAAAATACTGTGAGCTAGCTCACACTAACTCAGCTTAGAGGGAACATTGGTCGTGGGCCGCATGCACGCCCTACAAAAAGACCCTACATACAAATGGAGGCTTATTTGTTTCCCCATAATTACAGGCTGATATTCCAGATCACAGGTCACTGCAAACTTGCTTAGGCCGAACAGGTCTTGGCTTGAGTCACCGTCTAGAGGGACACCATGCAAGCCAACTGAGTTCCATGAAAGCATTCCATTAAATAAATTTCATTGCTCATTCATTAGAATCAGATATTTTACAGGACCAGACTCCTTCAGAGACACTAAGAAAGTCAACCACATGAGGTGTTTGTCTTCTAGACTTTTCATAGTCTTAATGCTTTTTTGACTGATTCACAATGATCCAATTGTAGGGCCAATGGTCCACACACAAAAAACAAAGATTTGCATAATCATGTGAACTGTAGTGGTCACCTCCACAGCTTTCATCTTTAGGCACTAATTTCCAACTAACAGATATTCTATATGAGCGCCTCCTAGAAATGACATAACCAACAATCATGCATTCTTAAAATGCTCACATGAAGGATCCAAACTTGTGTATACTAGCTGCCTCTCTCCAATATTGTATTACTCTTAAAAGTCTACTACCACTTTGATTTATACTTTAAATAAGAACTTTTATGGATTAATAACAGCAATGAATGTATCTGGTGTTGGGTTCTTGAGATACTATTTAAGGCATGATTCATTAATACTTTTGGGAGGCCATATCTCTGCAAACTCTATGAACATTTAGCGACAATGATATATTCACGCTAACCTTTTGAAGTAACCCAGAGAGAATGAGCAATTGTGATTTGTGTCCTTACATTTTTGGTCCATAAGGATCATGACAGCTCAGCTCGTGCACTGTTGCCAAAATGTGTAGATTGTTAACAAAATGTCAATATAGTGGCTACAGACATCATTTTCCAAAAGTGTGATATTCCTTCTGGCTTGATTTCTTTGAAGCATATGGCACTCATCTAGATGAAGATGACTTTTATAGTGCATAGTGACTCTAGATAACTCATTTGAGCTGCTAATTATTATTTACTCCATTTGCCCTCTTAGAACATGCCCCAAGTTGGAAACAACCCAAAATTTCTAATAAAAAGTATACTGCCTTAGGCTACTAAAATAACAGGATCTCGATATATAATTTGAACAAAAATCAGGGAAGATGCCAGATTCCCGAAGAAAAGTACACTCATAAACCTGACGAATATATAGAATTTTAGGAGATTTATTTTTCTAAACTGGGTATCATTCGGTAAGATGCAGGAGCCAGTACTGTTGCTAATGCTTTGTCATGGTGACACATAATCATGTGCTTTAAATTTTTGAGTAGAAATAAATTACAGAAAATATTAATGGGCCAAGACCTAGGAAGAAATACAACAAAGCTTTTGGAAAATGGAATAAACCATCGGAAAATGGAATAAACCTGTCAAGGGGGACAAAAGACTAACTGCGATAACAGATCTGACAAGTGATTATGTCTGTTTTAAACAATGTATTATCGGTCTGTGAAACCAGAATACATTATGGAAAAACAAAAAACAAACAAAAAAGGTGCTCTAAATTAAGCTGAAATAACATCCTATTAAACTAAGAAGTCTTCCTAAAGAGCAGCCTTCGAAATAAACAAAACAATTCATATATCAGGATTTCTTTTTTTGTTTGTTTGTTTTACAGCAATTACTGTCATTAATACATAAAGTGCACTATGTAATTAGTACCTTTAGATTCGTGCTGCCTTTTGACTCTCAGAAGCTAAGTAGGGTCAGCCTTGGCTAGTATTTGGAGAGGTGACCTCCAAAGAACACCAGGGTTGTGATGCAGAGGCAGGCAATGGCAAACCACCTCTGAAACGTCTCTTGCCTTAAGAACAAATCTAGCTCACCACCTAGTGATGCAAAAGCTAGAACAGGGGTGTCAAACATACAGGAAGGGTCCCTGTAGCTCTCCTGGCAACAAGTTGCAAGTGTTTTGGCAGGGTCTTTATGAAGTCAGCTAAACATATAGTTCTCCTCAGCTGATGCTGGCAATTGGGGGGGAGCTCTCCATTCCAGTGAAGAATTAACTCTTCACCTCCCAGCTCTCTGAAACTGCTGTACTAGGAAAACTGTTGTTGAGTGCAGTCCATCACAAAGGGGCTTTTCAATGGCTCTTTTTGCAGGTTGTTGCTAATTTTATTAATCTGTGGAAAAATTAATTCTGTCACACTTACTTACTTTTATTTGTTCTGAACCTACTGCCCATCAGATGCACAGGATGCCTTCAAGTTCTCTAACACTTTGGGAAAGGGAGGAAAATTTCTCTTTAACAACTCTCTCCATCCCATGCATAAGTTGCCACTCTTAGCAGACCCGGGGCGGGGGGGGGCTTGCAGTGCCCAGCCATTTCATGTTTCTCCCTGTGTCCTAGGCTCAGAGTATTGATCATGAAAGTGGGCCGGGGAAATGGTTTGCTCCCCACTCCAGGCAGCACGGCAGCATAAGCCCAGTGCTGCACTGCTGGTTCTCCAGTCTGCCTATGTGGGTTTTCCTCTGCAACTGATTTGATGCAATAATTCAGAGCAAGAGGTGTCAGTTATCAAAGACTGTTAAATAAACAAATATTGCAAGATCATTAATGTTTGTATTTTAAGTAAAAAATAATATCCTTAATTGTGTTTGTCTGTGTCATTTATAAAGTTTATATCTCCACTACCTGGCATTACATTTTATGACACACATGGCCCAGCTTGACATAGTCCCATTTATGCCAGATCTGGCCCTCATAACAACTGAGTTCAACACCCCTGAGCTAGAACTTCTGACTGGCAGACAGTCTTAGGATCTCCTGGCATTCTACAAACAATGCTGTATGATGATGATGATGATGATGATGATGATGATGATGATGATGATGATGATGATGATGATAATGATAATAATAATAATAATAATAATAATAATAATAATAATAATAATAATAATAACTTTCATAGTCACAGTGAACAAAGCTGACTGTCAGGTTCCTCAGTCAGCTCACGCAACACAGGGCTTCTTCAGAAGACAATGTTTAATGGTGAATCAGAACTAAAGACACGTGTACAGCTTGTGTCTGTAATGGCTACATTCAATAGGACTTACTGTGATATACTACATGACTACTACCTGACACTGGCCCATAACATGGACATCTATGTGGAAATCCGTCTACATATACCACATCTAGATGACCATGAAGAGCCCTCAGATAAGGTTGCTTGCAATTAGGACTGCAGATAGTGATTTTGGCTGAGTTCAGACTGGCAATTTGCCCTACTATAACCACGTTTCAGCCACGTTTCCCAAGCAGATTAAAGGGGACGTTCACACAGGCACATCTGCCTGGCGTTCCCCACCTGTAGGCAACCCGTGCTGTTCCACTTCGCTCCTGGGATTAAAAGATACCTGTTGAAAGTGGTAGCAAATCCTGGAGAGTGCCTTTATCCCGCTGCATTCCGCTTTCTGGAAGTGTGAACGCTCAGCTGGAAAGCTGGGAGCAACCGCGTTGCACATAAGGCAGCAGCGATATGATTGACTGTGCTCTGCTCTACAGCCCAATGCGGTGCCAATGCAATGGGATCTTCCCCAAATCGGCTGGATGCCTATGTGTGCATGAGTGTATGAGCGCATATGCGCTCATGCACTCATACACACATAGGTATCCAGCCGATTTACCAGGAAGAAGCCGTTTACAGCCGCACTTCTGGGCCAGTAGTTTGAACGCTCCTGCGCACCTCCTCCCAGTATGCTCCCACGTCAGTCGGCCCTGTGTGACCAGGAAAACCCGGAACACTTTGTTCTGGGGCTTTTTTGCCACAACTGGCTCCCGCTTCAAACTGCCAATCTGAACTCAGCCTTTATGTTCCCTCATAAAGTATTAGAGAGGAATTCTGTATTTCCAGTGATGAAGCAGTACCTTACCTATCTATCTTTTTTACTGCTGTTAAATGTGGCTACAAAGACAATATTCTAACCACAATGACTGAAAAATTCTCCCCATGTCTCCGATTAGCCAGGCCTACTTTAGAGTCTAACAGCTCTGTCATGCGTTGCACTGCACACCATTAATATCTGCCAAAATTAGAGTCCCTGCCTAACAGGAGACCCCAGGTTCTACTACCTTCAAAAACAAAACAGGTATATCTTCCAAATGCTTAAAGCATGGTGGGGGAAGATTATTCTTCCCTGCTTCTGATGTCATGAAGAGACAAGAAACACTAATCCTTCTCAGAAAGAGCAAACTAATTTAATTGCATCAGCAACCCTCAAATGAGGTCACAAGACAACTGTATGGGTTCCACTACATATTTAAATGGCTGTTCTACATCACTGCTTATTAAAATACTCTAACCTAGACCTGCCTGGAAGGGGGCATAGCTCCTTACACAGCAACTCATTGAATCCTCCCCATTGGCTGCAGCTTCTCCAGCCCTGACCAATTCTGCCTCCTGCCTCCTTTGAAAGAAGAAGTCAGGTCAAAAGAATCCACACAGCATAACTGCTGTGAATGCCCCTTTCTCCTGTAACACAGTACATTTAAACAGTGCAAAGAGAGAACCTGGAAAAAATAGTCAGTGGCTCTATGGCAATGTCAGAGGTAAGGAAAATTTCTCAGTGAAATCTGGCTTAGGCTCTTAGAGACTTCCATCACTAAGGAAGCCTTGTTCAGTTTCATCCTCAGTACACTGAAGGCCAAACTACAATCTCAGTTTTTTCAAAAATCAAGAGCCCAAACAGCCTCAGAATACAGCTTTTAAAAGACACACCCAATGAAGTCACAAGGCGCAGTAATCAAACATATCTGTTCTGCAGTTGCTTGGCTGCCATAACGTGCAGATACAAAACTCCTCACAATATTAAGTGTAATTAAAGAGAGGCAACTGAGAAAAGAGGTTCGATTTGACAAAAAGAAGAGACATAACCAAAAATCTAGGTTTGAATATTGATCATGAATGTATGCAAATTTCTTAACATCCCTGGGTTCCTCTTGTTTTGAAACTGGAAATCTTAAAGGTAGCTTGTGCATTTTGAAAAGGAATATCTTTAAGCCCCTCCTAAAATCTTTCACATTTATGAAATTTTGAATCCTCTACAAAGAACTTTCCTTTTGACTTCTATGGATACACTTTCTCACTGTATGCATGGAAATGCCTGTGGAAAAATAAGTAGGGAAGGAGAACACCCATTAATTCCTCACCATCAACTGAAGTAATGATATTGTGAAATATATTTATTTGTTCATGTGCTGCAGATCAGACTGTGGTCCTGCAAACTGCCTGGTGTAATATTCCCAAACATTTTAGCTAAGATTTTCCAAAGGTATTAAATAATGTTTAGGGATAGGCACAAACTGGCTCATGAACTAAAGTCTGTCATGAAATTTGGCCAGTTTGTGGTTGTGATGTTTGCGAACTGAAGAGCCACCACGAACTTCCATGAATTCTGATGACATTTGTGAAGAGCAGAAAACAGGGATTTAAATGACTCTGAGCCATTTGAACCCCTGCTTTCTGCTTTTCATGAAAAGCAGCTTAGCTGTTTGGTTTAAATGGATTTGAGCCATTTAAACCCCCACTTTCTGCTCCCAGGAGTGAAATGGCTGGCAGAAATTTCACCCCCTGCTTTTTGCTTGCTACCAAAAGCTTCAGTGGGCAAAAAGCTGGGGGAGAAATGGCTCCAAGTCATTTAAACCCCTCCTTTCTTTTTGCAGGGAAGAGAAAACAGGGGTTTAAACTTTAAATGACTCACAAACCAATATGAACCAGTTTGGTTTGCAAACTGGCCTATCGGTTCATGATTCGGTTCGTGGTTTGGCCATGAACTGAACTGCAAAAATGAGGTTTGTGCCCATTCCTAATGACATTACCCCAGCTTTGCTGATCATTTATCCACTTCTGACCTTCCTTCTCTTACCTGACTTCTTCATGTCTACCCTTTGGTGATGTTAAATATATGTATAGAAGTACTAGTTGTAATAGCTGCCATGCTTTGATTATCAAATCAAAACACATCCAAAGGACAAAATAGGCATTGCAAAAAAATTTTTTAAAAGGACCTGCTGTACACACCAAATGTTCTCTTAGGCCTGGATCTTGTTGCCCTCCAAATGCCAATGGGATACTTAGAAGTGACACATGAAGGCAGGATTCCCCTTACACTTTTAACCCATAGCAACTGCTATTCAGTTAAAATGCCGCCTCTGAACATGGAGATCCCCCAACAAGTTATATTCATGGCATGATGCTTCTTAATGCACAGTTTCAAGCAGAACTAGTTCAAGTTATTTTGTCATCTTAAACTTCATGGACTCATCCCCTCCCAGACCCAGCTGGCACCCAGGAAAGTGAATGATGGCATTCATCTCCCATGCCACTAATGGCTGTTCCTCTACGGTGCATCACTGCTCTCATTTTGCTACTCCAAGAAATCACTTGGGTGAATCAGCTGGAAAACTGACCCTGGGTTGGCCAACATCTCCTCTTGTTGTTAGAACCTGAATATCAATTGAAATATCAAGGCTGGCTAACCAGTACAAAGTTATCTCCAGATTGTTTAGTATCCCATTAAGAGTATCGTAACCTTGTGGTAAGGAATCACTTAACAACTATTTAATTTCTTTTTAATGTTTAAACTGGATGTCTTCCATCCTGGTGCAAATGTATTCAAAATATCAAACAAATTCCATCAACATCATACTTATTTCAACATACAGGCACACTGTGACATGACAACCTCAGTGCTGCCCCAAAGTTTGCATATTTATGACATTCCCTTTCCTGAACTGATAATCACCTGTGCTCATGAGGCTGGGCGGATTTCGGGTAGTCACCTGTTGCCTACTTATTACTGCTAAGAACAAGGAAAACCGTTCCCAGGCAGCATGCACAAGAGAGAAAAGAAAAAAGGAAAATAAAAATAAAAATGTGCCACTTAATGAATAAATCTGCATTTTCTTTGCACAAAGTTGCACTCAGGGGGGGAAAAATTAACCTCGAGAGATAGGGAACCACTTACAAACCTTCTGCCTTGGTTTCAATTAGGTGCTGAAATTAATGTAACACACTCAGAGAACACGAGGTAATTGTTTCTCCCACAGCAACAGGATACAATTTTCACTAATAAAATGTCAATACTAACATTTATTGTTTGGGGAGAAAGGAATAAAAAAAACAGTTCATGCCAAATGAGCAGATCAAATTAAAATAAGAACAGAGAAGACACGTCATTATGGAAACTAAAACAGCAAAAAATGATTTAAAAAACCTTTCTGAATTAAAATTCTGCAGCAGAGAACTGGTAAATTTGGGTTTAATGATCAGTTTATTGTAAAAGGGGATCCTGTTGCACTAATGATGATAACATATCCAGGTTGACAAATAGGTTATACATTTTTGCTCACCTCTTAATTTAAATGCAATTAATCTGCTGGTGGATGAAAGAGACAGGAGAGATAAGGCAGACAATAGAAGCAATGAATAAAAGGACTATGGTTTTTTATTGTGAAAGAAACATATAAAGCAATGATAGAAGACTGGGTAAAACACAGAGATGTGTAATATTGACCTGCAAAAGTGAAAGTATGGAACATTCAGAATAAATTCTGGGCACATGGTCGCCAAGAAAAACTAGGGAAATGTAAGATATACGAATCCACAAGGATCAGTGCTTCCTTTGTATCTTTCAGTTCAGCCTCTGGAGAGAGAAAAATATTTCTATGTGTCTCCTTCCTCTCACACACTGAGCACTCAAGGTGATGTACACCAAAAATATTCTTTGCCCCCTACCAGAATTTCAGGCTTTGAGAATGATTTGATAAAACAATCTGAATTATGCTTATATTATAGAAAACATTTGTAATGGAGTTTTGTATCAGGTACCTCAAATAGATGTAAAAGTACCAGTTTGGATTACATTATTATTTGGTTAGGGAGGACAAGGAACAGTGCCTTAGTCAGAGCTGTTGTCACACACTGAAAGGACTTAGCACTTTCAGATCAGGGCCTCCAACAATCAAAAGCTTTTCTGATGAGCAGACCTTCCCAAATGAGGGAGCAAGGCCAACACCTCTAATAGATGGATGTGGCAGATGTATAGTCAGGTAAGCTGGCTATCTATTTCTGAAAGGAATTCCAAGCATGCAGGCAGAGCCAAGGAGCAGGATGAAGGAACAAGATTTTGCTCAAAGCTAGAGGGAAGGAGATGAGACATTCCATCTGGACAGAGGAAATGGAAGGAAAGAGCAATGACTAATCATGAGAGGTTGCTGGAACACAGCAGATTTGTGGAGCTGTTTTGAACTCAAGAGACTTTTGTTTAAAGGGAGAGGTGATGACTCTGAGAACAAGGCACCATTTCAGCTCCCAGATAGTCTCCAGTTCAAGACCTACACACACATACACAGGTGGTCCTGACAAGTATCAGATCAAAATCACTTCTTCACAACAGGTATCACAACACTCAGCCTTTTTAGTGCAAGTGATATAGAAGTATCTCTAAAGTATACAGCACATACATGTGAAGGAAGGGAGCCAGTGATGAATGAAGACCATATCACCATTCGAAATTCTTTTCCATAAAGAATTCCATTGCTGCACAGTTTATATATATATATGCTCTATAATAATTGGGGGGAAGGGGACGGCACACCCATGCATACATGTTGCCTTTCTGGGGGACGGGCTGTTGTTTGTTTTAATATCCCTGTCCTGAAAGGGATGGAAAATAATGGTGATTTTTTTTTAAAGTGCAGTTTGAACAAAAGAGCATTTGCTTAAATAGTGCAATCAATACACAAAACAAATATATTGGTTGCAGTTGTGACATTATATATAACATTACCTTAGTATATGTGATTTTTAAACATATGATTCCACCCTTTACAAGTCACCCTGTATACATACCAGGTAGCCTGACGGTGTGGCCTAAGTCTAATCTTTGAGCATTTAATTAAGTGGCACTTCCCATGACTCTGTTTTCTCTTGTACTGACTCCAGTAAAGGCATTATATCCCCCTTTCCACATTCAGCAGCACATAACAATGGATAGTGGTATTGTGCCCACAAACCACCATACAAGTTTCTACTGACTGTGGGGGGGGGACGGACCCTGGAATAATTTAGGCAAAATATGCTGGACAATCAAAATTGATTAACTTGTGTTACAGAGGTCCACAGTCTTTTTGAGCCTGTAGGACAAACTGTGGTGGGTACAAGGACAAAATAGCTGCCACAGGAGCTGCAGCTAGCCACAAAATGTAAGGTGACATTATACATATTCTAACAACAACTCTTCAACGTTTCAGGCAGAAGCTCTGCTCAACAGAATGCCTTTTAAATGAAAACATTGTTTTTAAAATATTTTTCTTCCATAGACATAGCTTACTTTCAGACATACAGTGAAGATCTTTGTGTTGTGGTGGCAGCTGCCGCCTAAGAAATTTTTAAAATCTACACAGCCAACCAGGTCTCCAATGGCCAATTGGAAGCCCTGCCCACTTTCTAAAAACACTTGGCAGGCACCAGGTTGGGAAACCCCATTGTACGATTTATTCTGAAAGTTGAACCTGGCTTTTCTTGCTGTTAGGTTTCTGGTACAGAGTATGCATAGTGTAAAGTCTTAGTGTGGGCAAAGGAAATGCCTCTTTAAAAAATATTTGCGAGGTATCCTTCAAATAGCTATATTTGAAGCAAGGTTAGTAAACAGAAGTCAAATATTAAGTGTTCATTAAGTATTAACTTTAGGAAAGCGTTAACATCATTAAAACTGCATACTTTGGTGTAATGGTTTGGTGTAGTGGTTAAGTATGCAGACTCTAATCTGGGAGAACCAGGTTTGATTCCCCACTCCTCCACTTGCACCTGCTGATGTGACCTTGGGTCAGTCACAAGCTCTGGCACAGCTGTTCTTGAAAAGGGCAGTTTCTGTCTGAGCTCTCTCAGCCCCACCTACCTCACAGGATCTCTGTTGTGGGGAGGGGAAGGAAAAGGAGTTTGTAAGCCACTCTGAGACTCCTCTGGGTAGTGAAGGGCAGGGTATAAATCCAATCTCTTCTTCTTCTACTACTACTTTGCCCCCAGTCCTGGCACCCAAGTGTCCCTGTAACTCAGCAGCAACATTTCAGAAAGTCTAGTAGTCTGCAATGGAAGGGGAAGGCAGGGCAGTTCTTTTCTGATGCTGTAAGAGCTTCTATTGGTGGAAAATGGCTTTTGGAATCAGGGTATATGTTTCTCCCGTCACCTTCTGTTCTTTTCTAATATATCATCATGGCATTTAAGATACAGGCAATCAGATTGCATACATGCATTATAATTTTCTTTTTATCTCACAGCTCAAATGCTTGTGAGCAACTGCTACACAACTATTTGAATATGAAGCTCTTACATGAATAACACTGCAACTCCAAGCAGAGTTACATCCTTCTAAGCCCACTGATTTTAACATACTTAGAAAGGTGTAACTCTGCTTGGAGTTGTACTAATTTATTATAATTATTTCTCAAATTTTATAGCATACTGGTATTTTGTCAAGTGTCTAAATGGTGTCAGTCCAGTATTTCTGTCTTCCTGCATTTACTTTCCACTCCTCACTGAAGAAGTAGCAAGTGACAGTAGCATCTTATTTTTTGAAGAACAAAATTTGAAGTACTCTGTCAAATTCATTAGTTTTTCAAACCTTGGACAGAAGGATACCAATGAAATTTTGGAAGAAATCTCATTAAAACTTTTGTGTTCCATAATTTTTTAAACCTGAGTTCAAATTTTGCTGTCTACAAATCACTCCCTGTCATTAGAAAATAAAGAGCATGCAACCAATACGTCACCTTCCTCCTCAATTTAGGCATGTTTTGGAGCTTATAGTCACGAATAATTGAATTCATGGTGACCAGGAGGAAAAGTCAGCCTGTTTTGACCCAGCCCAATGCACTAACTATCATGTGCAAATCAGACTTTTAGTTAGAGTTGAGCAACCTCCTTTATTGTGTCTGTGTCTGGGTTCCACTCCCCCTTAATTCTAAGCAGTTTATTTAAGGGAATTTCTAAAATGATCTCTGGGATTGTGGCATGTGTTGTTTACTGCAGCTTTGCATCTCTCCCCCACCCAACCAATGGATGTGTGCATTGACAAAAAACTGCTGGAAAAGATCTTTCCAGTGATTGTATATATGGTTGCTTCAATATTCCTTTTAGTCAGAGTTCTACTGATGTTCATATGTACTCCTGAATATTAATAAAAGCACTCCATAGAATCATGATTTAAAAGAACGTAACATCAAGACTGCTCTTTTTTGCAGTGTTTTTCAAGACATGCACACATACCACTAACAATATGCATCAGATAAGCCAACAAAGGCTGCCCCCCAATGTCCAGTGGACATGGACGAAGTTTGTGAAAAGTACTCTCCAGCATTGTTAACATGAATAGGATTGAAATGCATAGAGCACCTGACTTCTGTGCTATCGAAATTCATTTAACTGTCCCTGAACTATGCCCACTGTCTCTTAAATGTGTAGTATCAATTTAAATAAATTTGGGGAAATGTTTATTTAATCCACATTTAAGAATTAAAGTGATCATTTCATGAAGAACCTCTACATAGGGAAGCAACAAGGAAGGGAGCAAGCAATACACTAAAACAGATGCTACATTGCAAGGGTAGAAACAAGAAATAAAAATGTCACACTCTCTCTGATTTACAGGAGCGAAATGCTCAATTTTCAGCATCTCTGCCAGGTTCTCTGGTGTTTCAGAGCTGCAGTACTGTCTATCATTCAGTCAGGGTCTTCAACATCAAATGCAAAACAATCGCTCTCAACTGGTGTTTCATGGTTGTCTTTCTTTGTGTTTTCTACTGCCTCCCTTTTATATTGGAGGTAGAGAAAGAAAGAATGGTACATTTATGTGTTAATAAAACAAGCTGAATCCATAGGGAGAATCTTGTGGTCAGTTTTCAGTGAGATACAAACTAACAAGGTCTCCTGGACATATAATTTTCAGTGCATTGATGAAGAATGCTTTCATGGGCTGAAAACTCACTGACAATATTAGAGTTTTATTTTTTTTTTAAAAAATAGAAAATAAATCTATTATTTACTGAAGATTTCTCAACAGTGCTCTTGTTATCCCCCCCCCCATTCTTGGAATGTTGTCCAAAGCTATCAAATAGGACACAAAATGCAGGCAGAGACAGTTCTAATGTAAGCTACTTGTCCACTGATTGCACACATTAGACCATTTGTCCCAGATTGTCATGCTAGGTTTATCCTGGGTGGATTTTATGAGGTGTGAAAGTACCCAAAAGATAGGCTAACATTTCACACATATAGTCCACAGAAAGAGGAAGAATACAGCAATTTAGAAAATGGACAAGAGCTGTGGCAGCCAATTACATTGGGATAGACTGGGATATTGTAATTGAGTTATTGAGCAAGAAATTGGAGTGGTATTTGGACTACACTCTTGACAATACAGAGTCACTTATGATGCAATTTCTGACTGCAGAGTTTTTCGTACAATTTCTACAACTATATTCAAGGACTTGTTTTCTAAGCATGTAGCTTGGGATCAAGCTATAGCTGCTAGTATGGGGCCAGTGGATTGACCTCACATTAAAGGGAGACAGAAAACCTTTTTTGTCAAGATCACCAGAAAAGCAATGGGATGGATACAACCAGCTTGACTGTGATGAAAGGGAGAGGGGGATCTCTTTTCACTATCAAAAAGGCTATGTTGGGTGTTATGGGACCCACATGGGCAAAAAGCCAAGTACAAAAGAGGATGTAATAACGAGGGGGATTGTTTGAGACTGAGCAACATTTCTGACTGGATCCAATACAATATCAAGGAATGATCAAATATTTTTGAAATTGCGAAATCACTGGAAATCAAGGTTTGGTCTATGCTTGCCAGTCTGAATATCAGGGAAGTCAGAAAACTGTTCCAGGGCATTGCATGAAGGCAACAACAAAGTAAACAAGCCAAACCAAGTGAGGAAATCTGAAAAAAAAATCTGTCATAAACACATGCAGACCAAAAACCACAAAGACAGAAAAATTTGATAACCGATTTTGCTTGAATGACCACATGAAACTTATATGATAAAAGCTGATTTCATAAAGGAAGCCATGCTGGCCTGTTATAACAGAAGGATTTAATTCCCAAAAGCCCTTTCTGTTCATTAAGGAGAAAGGGCAATTTTCATCAATTTTCTCCTCTCAATGTAGCCCACTGCTTAGACCTGCATGATGTTCCTGGGAGTCCACTGCCATACAGGGGCACAATTTCAGATGATACAGAAGGCTACCACAGGAGGGAGACAGGGGGAAGTTGTGAAACTGTTTTATGGTATCTGAAGGGGTAGAAGGTGACTGGATTTGGGATCACAAATGAAATAGTTCCAGACCCACCTCATGCAGAGATAAATAACCAGGAGAAGGAGATCCCCAACATACCTTTTGTTGCCAGTCGGACACAGTTGATCTTGGTCTCCTGAAAATAACAGAACATGAAAGTGCATCAGATGTGATTAATATTTCCTCTTACAAACCATTCAAGAATTGGCAGTTTCATTAAACTGTAATCAGATAAAACCAGGCCCTCTCCAGATGATCAGTTTTTTAGTACGACAAATGCACAGTTGTTGCCATGCTAACTTATTATAAACAATATAGCTATCTGTTGCAGTGATACCATATCTTCTAAGAACTCAAAACCACAAACTAGAAAAACACACACCTATTATTATTGTAATTGTCACATGGAAAGAGACTGCATGAATACAATGGGCATTGACTGGTACCTGTCTGACAGACACTGTTCGTAAAATCACATTACTACTGAGCGCACCAAATATTTTATGTGTTTAAAACATTTATAAATCAGCCAGGAAACTGGGAGGAAACAACAATAAAACTAATATATATTAGTGAAATACATAGGAAAAGTAGGAACAGCATGCACTAAATTTATATTAACTGGCTCAGTATTGGAAGGAACCACATCCCCAAATACCTTTCTGGATTAATGTCATTAATTCTTTCAGATAATTTCCTGTCACACATGGTGATAGTTACTGAGGACAAACTACGTGTGCATAGGTTTATCCCCCTGATCCTGTGCCATCTTGGATTTATGGGAGCTGAAGATATAATTAAACACCAAATCTGGGATATAGCCCTTCACAGGGCACAGCCTTATCCAGTGGTAGGGAACCACAGTAAAAAATTTGTTCCAGCAGACTATCTCTGTGTTTTAAAATTCACTAAAATACTGAAGAACCTTCACTTTGACCCACTTTAATGCTTTACCATTAGCTCTTTTTGAAAGGAGATACTCACATATCCCTTACCCTCAACACGTTTGCTTCTGCCACATGGTTATAGTTGACACAGCTGATCATGTGTTATTGTATTGCTCTCTGTATGGGGATATTTGATTTCTATGGATAACTATACATAATCTTACCAGATTTTCCAGGCAGGTAGACAGGAGGGCAGACCTGATGAATTTTATATTTCCCTCCTTCTCTTGGATTGTTGTAATGAGATCACCTTTAAGGTGGCTAAAGTTTGTGCTTAAACTTGTTTAACAAGGAAGCAGCTGGTTGAGTCATATCATAGGCTGATTTCAATAGTACAGCTATAATTAATAAAATCAGTCTATTATATGGCTTTGAAATTTTTTTGTATGCAAATACACTGGCTGAGTTCAGACCGGCAGTTTGCTCCGGTAGCCAGTCGTAGCAAAAAAGCCCCTGAATAAACTGTTCCAGGTTTTCCCGTTCAGACAGCCCGGACTGCTACCGGAAGATGTGGGGCAGAGCTGGGTGGGAGCGTTCAGACTGCCACGTGCGGGGGCGCGCTGTATTCGGCGTTTCCCCATTAATTCGGCTGTGGGTGTATGGGTGTATGTGTGCATGAGTGCTCATGTGCATAAGCGCATAGGCGCATTTTGCTGATTGGGGGAGGACCTCGCAGCGCCGGCACCACATTAGGCAGTTCTGCCCAGCAGAGCACAGCCAATCATATCGCTGCTGCCTTCTGCCCAACATGGGTTGCTCCCCGCTTTTTGGCTGCACGTTCAGACTTCCCAGAAGCGGAGAAACACGTGACACACGCGGGCTTTCGGATTTGCTACCAGTTTTATGAGGTATCTTTTTAATCCGGTGGTGAAGAGCAACAGCACGGGCTGGCTACGGGTGGGGGACACCAGGCAGATGTGCCTGTGTGAACGCCCAATTTACTCTGGAATTGAATCGTCGCTGGCCCAGGTCCCTACCGGGGCAAATTGCCAGTCTGAACTCAGCCACTGATGACTGTCTGTGTAACAATTTTGGCTGATCTATGTTTGCAACAAGTAGAGTTAAAATGCATGAAAAATCACATATTACATATAGTGAACATACAACTTTCCCCCCCTCCCAACCCTATGCCATTGTGTTTGGTCATGGCCTAGCACATGAGAGAAGCAGATCTACCATTCTTATTAGCAGACGAAGACATTCAAGCAAAACCTTTGCTGTGCTCTCACTATATTCCACACTACCAGAGGTCTCAGAAATATTGATGACATTCTTACCAGGACTTGAAACCAGAAAAAGCAAAGGAGTTCATGATCAGAGACTGGGCAAGACCATTTGGAGTAAGGAAAAAACAACAACAGAAGATAGGTTAAAACAGAGTGCCTGGAGTTTAGAGGAATCTGGGTAAGGGTTATTGTTAGGGTGGGGATATAGGAAAGGATGCACAGTAGGCATATACTACTGGAGTGGCAAAAGCATGTGAGAGGTTTCATTAATGTATACACTAATAAAGGTTGCATCTAGGGAGAGCTTGTTGAGAGCTTCTCCCCCCTGCCCTTTCCATTGTGTTTCTTCCTTTGCTTATCAGTAATATATCCTTATCCTATATATATAAAAGCCAAATGTATTGGCACTTTCTGGCTCTCCCATTGGCTGTTTGGTGTAGTGGTTAAGTAAGCAGACTCTAATCTGAGAGAACTGGGTTTGATTCCCCACTTCTCCACTCGCACCTGCTGATGTGACCTTGGGTCAGTCACAAGCTCTGGCACAGCTGTTCTTGAAAAAGAATGGTTTCTGTCAGAAGTTCTCTCAGCCCCACCTACCTCACAGGGTGTCTGTTGTGGGGAGGGGAAGGGAAAGGAGTTTGTAAGCCGCTCTGGGATGCCTTTGCGCAGTGAAGGGCGGGGTATAAATCCAATCTCCTCCTCCTCCTCCTCCTCCTCCTCCTCCTCCTCTTCTTCCTCCTCTTCTTCTTCTTCTTCTTCTTCTTCTTCTTCTTCTTCTTCTTCTTCTTCTTCTTCTTCTTCTTCTTCTTCTTCTTCGCTGTGTGCTTCATCAGTCACTGGCCCATCAACTGCCACTCAAGAGTACTTGTGTGCCATTGGCTGGGGGTTGGGTCATCTCCCTCACTCACTGCCGGCTTGGCCACTCTTCCCTCTGTCAGAATAAACTGCCAAAACAGCTGCCTCTCTTGACAAAGACACTTCTCCTGCTTGGCTCCTCCATGGCTGGCTGGCTACTGAGGTGGGCCAATGGCCGTCAAAACATTCTCTTCAACCTCCTGCTGTGCGGCTGACCTTCCCCTAAGGTTGCCAACCTCCAGGTGGGACCTGGAGATCTCCTGCTGTTACAATTGATCTCCAGATAACACAGATGAGTTCCCCTGGAGAAAATGGCTGCTTTGGAGGGTAGACACTATGGCATTATACCCTGCTGAGTCCTTCCCTTCCCTAAACCGTGCCCACCACAAGACCTCCCCCCAAAAAATCTCCAGGAATTTCCCAACCTGGAGCTGGCAACCCTACTTTTCCCTCAATGGATATTGCTAGACAACCAAGCTTGGTTCTGTTAGAAAAAAAGGCAGGGAGAGGAGGACCTTTCCTAGCCTACTTTGGCCTTTGTGGGGAACTCATTGGGGCCAGTCCTGACTAGGGTTGCCAGCTCCTGGAGATTTTGTGGTGGAGTCTATGGAAGCCAGAATTTAGGGAGGGGAGAGGCCTCAGCTGAACAGAATGTCATAGAGTCCACCCTCCAAAGCAGTTATTTTCCCCAGATGGAGAGACAGATCTGTTGTCTGGAGTTCAGTTGTGATACCAGGCATAGCAGTTAGTGCTTCAGAGCAGGGTCTGCCAGACCCAGGTTCTTGCTGTGCAAGATGAGTGGGTGATTTCAAACCAGTCACAGACTTTCAGCCTAACGTACTTCACAGGGTTGTTGTTTAGATAAAAAGGGGGAGATGAGAATGATGTAAGCTGCTTTGGTTCCCCACTGCGGAGAAAGACTGTACTTTTCCTCATTGGGAACCACTGTTGCCAATCTCCAGGTGAGGGATGGAGATCACTCAGAACCACAACTGCTCTCCAGATCATAGAATCACAGAATCATAGAATGTTAGAGTTGGAAGGGACCTTGCAGGTCATCTAGTCCAATCCCCTGCACTCTGCACTGCAAAGAGCAGTTTCCCTGGAGAAAATGGTGGACTCTGTGGCATTATACCCTGCTGAGGTGCCCCCCCCCCATGACAGCCAGTGAGACACAGCAGTTGGCACTTCAGAGCAGGGTTTTCCAGACCCAGGTTCTTCCTGTGGAAGCTGATTGGGTGATTTCAGACCACTCACAGACTTTCAGTCTAACCTAACTCACAGAGTTGTTGTGCAGATCTAAAGGGGGAGAGGAGAATGATGTGAGCTGCTTTTAATGTGAGCTGTTTTGGTCCCCATGGCGGAGTAAGACTGTACTTTTTCTAGGTAGAGAATGCAGGGAGGGGGGAGGAGATGGAAAGCTGAAGTCAGAGGGGCGGATAATGGTAGGTTGATGGTTGGCTGGGAAGGAGATAGGATTGCCACCTCCAGGTTGTGAAATTACTGGAGATTTGAGGGGTGGAGCCTGGAGAGGATAGGGTTTGAGGAAGTGTGGGTCCTCAGAAAACTACAGTGCCATAGACTTCACCCTCCAAACCAACCATTTCCTCCTGGGGAACCATTGTTACCAATCTCCAGGGGAGGGATGGAGATCATTCCGAATTACAACTGCTCTTCAGTTGGCAGAGATCAGTTTCCCTGAGGAAAATGGTGGGGTCTATGTCATTATACCCTGCTGAGGTAGCCACAGCAGATTGAAGATGAGTGCCAAAGGCTGGGGCACCTATCCAGGGTCTCTTTCTAGAGTCTGTTGCATTTATTTCCACAACGGGCCTTATTTCTAGTCTGTAATATATCCTGAACAGGATGTGCAGGGCTTTCACTACAGTGGAAGATATACTGCCCCGGTTCCTGTCTCTCCTGTTGCAGATCAGTGGAGCAGTGGGAGCAAAGGGGGGGCATGATGCTGATGCTGCAATGTCACTTCTGGCTACAAACCTCTGGTTCTACCGGCTGTTGCCAGCATTGACCTGACAACCGTAATATATAAGACTACTACTGGAAGGTTTATAGTTAACTAAAGCTTTTTGTAATCTTGCTGTAGCAGTAAACTTCACAGAGTGCAAGTCTACATATGTGGGACTGATTTATGTCCCCTGTTCACTAACAAATATAAGGCAGAGACAAACATTTTGCTGGACACTTGTTGCCCAACAGTGAATTCTTGAGAGAAAAAACTGCATTAGTGTGAGGAAGGATTTTTAAAAGATCCCATTTAACTGCCTGTATACTTTATTACTCTCTCATGGATTGCTGCCTTGATGCAGCAAGGGGACTTGCATGGTTCAATGAGGTTGCAGAGTAAGCCATGGAGGGCAACCCAGGATGGACCGGCCACAGAAGAGAACTCAGACAAAAAGCAATCCACTGGAGAAGGAAATGGCAACCCACTCCAGTATCTTTGCCAAGAAAACCCCATGGACAGTAATTCACATTCCTGGGATCCAAGATCACTGCAGAAGGTGACTGCAGCCATGAAATTAAAAGATGCCTGCTCCTTGGGAGGAAAGCTATGGCAAACCTAGACAGCATAATAAAAAGTAAAGACATCACACTGCCAACAAAAGTCCGTACAGTCAAAGCGATGGTATTCCCAGTAGTAAAGCTGGACCATAAGGAAGGCCAAGCACCAAAGAACAGATGCTTTTGAATTATGGTGATGGAGAAAACTCTTGAGAGTCCCTTGGACTGCAAGGAGATCAAATCAGTCAATAATAAAAGAAATCAACCCTGACTGTTCCCTGGAAGGCCAGGTACTGAAGCTGAAGCTCAAATACTTTGGCCACCAAATGAGAAGAGCACTCATTGATAAAGACCCTGATGTGGGGAATGATTGAACGTAAAAGAAGAAGGGGACGGCAAAGGATGAGATGGTTAGACAATGGTTATCGACGCAACAAGCATGAAATCGAGCAAACTTTGGAGGATGGCGGAAGACAGGAGGGCCTGGTGTGATGTGGTCGATGAGGTCGCAAAGAGTCAGACTCAACTGTGCGACTGAACAACAACAACAACAGCAAAAATACTTTATTATTTCCTGAGATGGAGAGAAGGATGAAACATTTTTGAGGAAGCAGATCCACAGTGTTTGAGACTGGCAGTCCAGGAAAGGCACCAAGCTAAACCAGCAACAGTGCACAGTCTGGCTCCCAGGCTCCATATTTGGATTATCTTTAATTCCCACCATTATTTTGCTTATGCATAATTTTTGCATTTGGTTTCGCCAGTGAGGAGAAAAATGTATTATTTCCATTGCTGCATCTACTATGACTGTGTGCCACTGCCAGTGTTCAGAATCTCCCCTCCCCCCGGGCATTATTTATCAATATAGATGACGCATGACTGTGTTGCACATCATATACATCTTTGAGGATCAAAAAAATTATTCTGTCAGGCAGTAATAAACTTCAGGCTTTTCTTTCCACTTCTGGTTTTACAATGTCATGTACATGTCTCTGGTGCAAGGAATATTGCATAAATTACAGTATGTTTCAGGGATCCATTAATATGGATACATGTGATGCATATTTTGCACATGTCAGCACTGCAGTGTGGAATATCTGCCTCAGTATATAACAGTAATCTTATGAAATTAAAATTTGG
Organism: Gekko gecko; assembly: GCA_029375565.1. Taxonomy (NCBI): domain Eukaryota; kingdom Metazoa; phylum Chordata; class Lepidosauria; order Squamata; family Gekkonidae; genus Gekko; species Gekko gecko. Next base: position 146,921,703 of record JAPDNY010000006.1, read on the forward strand.
CTAAATCCCACATCATATTACTGCAAATGTGTTCTTCACTGGCCAGAGTAGTTAATGCTTGTCTCTGTATACTATTTCATGGATGCTGACAAATTCTTCCCCCTCAAACAACTCCTGTCGTATCTTCAGTAATATGAAGAACTCAACAATTAAAAACTGAAAAATCTCTACACCAGATCTCAAAGAGAGAGTTGTATTCATCAAAACATTCATATTCTGCCTTTCTTCACAAATTCAAGGTAGCCAGCAGCCTGCCACAGGGGCATAAATTACAATAAAAATGAATTTAGTGTATCATTGAAACAGGCAAACCTAAATCATGCCTCCCAGTTTTTTTAAAAAAAGTATACATCTGTCCACTTTCTCCATCAACACTTATGGTCAAATTCCATTAAAAGGCCTCTGAAATTGCTGGATATAGAAGCCATCCTAAAAACCACAAGCACAGGTGACTTTAGAACCTCATCCAGTAAGCAGTTTCAAAGCTTTGGTCCCAATGTGCCAAGGGAAATCAAGGAAAAAAATGCATAGAGGAATGTACCTGGAGTTCAGGTGCATAACAGGAGATGCATTCCTTTAGATAACATCATATTTTCTCATTACCAACCAAGGAATGAAAGGAAGATGTGGAAGGAGTGATGTTTCTAGTAAGAAAACTTTCTGGCTCATGAATTTGGGAAGGTCAAATAAAGGATCTGACTCCCCACTCCTGAATCATTTCTCAAAGTAGACCTCCAGGGAATCTGTAGCCCAGGAAGAGCTTACTACTACTAGTCATGTTACCAAATTCAGAACATGATGAGGGTGGGGTGGGAAATGAAGAAAATGAGCTATTATGAGAAAAAGCTAACACAGTACTAAATTCTGGGTCACCTCACAGTGATCACTCCACACAAACCATTTACAGTCCAGTTTGGACATTACACCTTCCTCCCTCAAAATGTATCCTACAAAGGGACAGGTACTGAAAGATGGGTGGGTTGGAAGGTGCAGCTGAGCCTCATCTTTAATGCCTAGATGCTGCAGCATACTGCCAAGGAATATGGGGAATAGAATTTATCAGATAGGAAACAATGTAAACTACATTTCCCAGCTTTCTTAGTGGCTCTGGATATTATAGAGCACCTGTTCCCACCTCACAGCAAGGAAGATATTCTATTTAGTGCCCCTCCCTGTTGAATATACTGAACCAAGAGGCACTGGAAAACTACATCTCCTGTGTTGTCTGCTGGCTGCTGGCAATAAACATTCCTGAGCATGCTGAGGAGCATCCATTTGTTTAAGCCTAAGGTGATAATAAGTATCCAAACCTCAAAAAAAAAAAAAAAGACCTGTGCAATACTGCTAGCTTCTGCTGTCAGTGATGGACCAAGAAGTTTGACCAGTGGGTAGGGCCACACGGGTTGCTCCCTGCATCCTCCTATCGATATCAATGAATCAGATCTTGTCAGCTGAACAAGATAATTTCCAAGAGTTCCTCTAGAAAACTCAGAAACACCAACCCTGGGTAACTTCCCCCCAGTATTCCATGGAATAGCACAGATCTATATGATAACTTCCACTGTCTTCTGAACTGTCAGAACTTCAGAGCTTTATAATTTGTAAGAGCTGTTGTCTTCTTGCACCGCTACCACTACTCTTCCCTAGGCTTCACTCACCTAACATTTTTTTCTACTTATTTCACCTTGCCCTCCCCATGAAATGTCCTTCAGTCAACTCATGGAAGCCATACAGAATTAAATATACCATAGGTGTAGCCAGAAAGTGCGAGCCAGAGTCTACACTTTGTTCCCTGTGGTCTTGGACAACTGGCCTTTGGATTCCAGACCAGCCCCAAGATATAGTTTGTTCTTATATTCCTTTTTAAATATATATATTTAAATATATATTATTTTTTTTTAAAAAAGGAATATAAGAACAAATTATTTCTTGGGGCTGGTCTAGAATCCAAAAGGCCAGTTGTGTGTGTGTGTGTGTATATATATATATATACATATATATATATATATGTATATATATATACTAGGAGTAAGGCCCGTTGTGGAAATAAATACAACGGGCTCTAGAAAGAGGCTCTGGGAGAGTGCCCTGGCTTTGGGCACACAGTGTGAATTTGCTGTGACGACCTTCAGCAGGGTATAATGACAGAGACCACCATTTTCTCCAGAGGAACTGATCTCTACTACCTGAAGAGCAGTTGTAGTTTTGAGTGATCTCCAGCCCCCACCTGGAGATTGGCAACAATTGTTACCCAGGAGGAAATGGCTGGTTTGGAGGGTGGAGTTTATGGCATTCTACCTGCCTGAGGTCCAACCCCTCCTCAAACCCCACCCTCTCCAGGTTCCACCCCTCAAATCCCCAGGAATTTCCCAACCTGGAGTTGGCAACCCCATCTCCTTCCCAGCTAACCATCAGCCTACTGTTATCTGCCCCTCTGACTTCAGCCGACTTCTGCCCTCTCTCCTGCAGAGCAGTTGTAATTCTGAGTGGTCTCCAGCCCACATCTGGAGATTGGCAACAATGGTTCCCCATGAGGGACTGGCTGGTTTAGAGGGTGGAGTCTATGGCATTATACTTGTCTGAGACCCCACCCCTCCTCAAACCTCACCATCTCCAGGCTTTACCCCTCAAATCTCCAGAAATTTCCCAACCTGGAGTTGGCAGCCCTATCTCCCTCCCAGCCAATTGTCAACCTACCATTATCTGCCCCCTGACTTCAGCTTTCCATCTCCTCCCCCCTCCCTCCTGGAGAGCAGTTGTAATTCTGATTGATCTCCAGCCCTCACCTGGAGATTGGCAACAATGGTTCCCCAGGATGGAAAGGCTAGTTGGATGGATGGAGTCTATGGCATTGTACCTGCCTGAGGTCCCATCCCTCCTGAAACCTCACCCTCTTCAGGCTCCATCCTCAAATCTCCAGGAATCTCCCATCTGGAGTTGGCAACCCTATCAGGACTGGCCCCAATGAGTTTTCTCTCAAAGGCCAAAACAGGTGACAGGACCAAGCTTGGTTGCCTACCAACAGGCACTGAGGGGAAAGTAGGGTTGCCAGCTCTAAGTAGGGAAATACCTGGAGATTTGGGGGTGGATCCTGTGGAGGTGTCAGGTAGCCCTGCCGGGATACTTGTTCAAGGGGGTCCTTGTTTACCTTGATGACATTCTTTTATACTCCCCCGACCTTAAATCGCATGTGAAACTGGTGCGGGAAGTACTACAAACGTTGCACAAGCATAAACTGTTTGCCAAACTATCCAAGTGTGAATTTCACAAAACGGAGATCCCGTTTCTGGGTTACTGCATTTCCCAGAAGGGGATTGAGATGGACCCTGACAAAGTTAAAGATGTCGTGGGGTGGGAGCCTCCCAAAACGAGGAGGCAACTCCAGGGGTTCCTCGGATTCGTGAACTTTTATAGATCGTTCCTCTCGAACTTTGCCCAGGTGGCTCTTCCCTTGACTGACTTACTGAAAACCAAAGGGAAGCCACCCGAATGCACTCGACCCGGGGCCAAACTAGAATGGTCGCCAGAGTGCCAGCGGGCGTTCGACAGATTGAAAGGCCTTTTTACGTCAGAACCCGTGTTGGCCCACCCGAATGAACTTAAAAAATTCATTGTTCAGGTTGACGCCTCGGACGTTGCAATGGGGGGCGATCCTCCAAGAGGGGAGGATGGCAGATTGCACCCCCTTGCCTATGTTTCCAAAAATTTAACGATACCGAACGGAATTGGTCGGTGTGGGAAAAAGAAGCGGGATCGATCCGTTTAGCGTTGGCTACCTGGCGCCATTGGCTAGAGGGGGCGCGAGTCCCGTTCGAGGTCTGGACGGATCACAAAAACCTCGAGCTACTCCGCTCCCCCGTTCCTTGAACGCCAAACAGCTCCGCTGGGCTGATTTCTTTTCCAAGTTCAATTTCACACTGCACCACTTCCCGGGGACATCTAACTCGCTGGCCGATGCACTGTCATGCCTCCCTCAACACGACAGCAAAAGGGAGGAGATTCGTGACTCGATTTTCACTCCTTCCCAGTTGGGAGGAGCAGTAACCACTCGAAGGCAGGCCAAACATTCCCCCCCACCGCCAGACCCTCCTCCAAACGAATGGGCGGTGAAATTCTCCACAGGACTGTCGGATGCGGACAGGGAGGAGGTGGCGGGGGAAGAAGGAATGTCCCGGGATGTGCATGGCTGCTGGACTAAGAATAACAAACTCTTTGTCCCACGGTCTCTCAGGGGGGAGGTAATGGGCTGGGCGCACGGATCAAAGCTTGCTGGACACACGGGGTTTGTGAAATCTCTCCAGCTACTGCAAAGACAATTTTGGTGGCCGGGACTACGGAAAGATGTTTCTCTCTTCACGTCAGCCTGTCAAACGTGCTTGATGAGTAAACCTCGGGCCGGTAAACCCCCAGGTGCCCTACAGCCCCTTCCTACCCCTGCTCGGCCATGGGAAGTGATCTCTATGGACTTTATTACAGATCTACCCCCTAGCGGGGGGAAAACCGTCATATGGGTGATAGTGGACCTGTTTACTAAACAGGCGCATTTCGTTCCGTTTGCCACCATCCCCTCTGCTAAGAAATTAGCCTCTGCTTTCTTGCAACACGTTGTGAGACTCCACACCTTACCTGCTAAGGTGATTTCGGACAGGGGGTTCAATTCGTTTCAAAGTTCTGGAGCGAACTTATGTCACTGCTTGGGGTGGAGAGGGGGTGAGCAGTGCATACCATCCTGAATCCGATGGGCAGACCGAACGTGTAAATCAGACTCTGGAACAATACCTACGGTGTTTTTCTAACTTTCAGCAGGACAATTGGCATTCTCTTTTACCTTTGGCTGAGTTCTGTTACAATAATACTCAGCACTCGTCGACGGGGATGTCCCCGTTTAAAGCAGTACATGGATATGACGCCCCGCCTTTGCCATTTTTGACTTCTCCCGACCTCCCGGCGGGAGACGCTGGGGACTGGTGCAAACAACTGCAGGAGGCGTGGGGCTCGTTAGCCAAGACTCTTGAGGAGGCTAAGACTGCATACAAACTCCAGGCGGATAAAAAACGTAGCCTTGCTTGGGTTCCAAAATGTGGAGAGTTTGCTTACTTATCCACCCAACATTTGCGTCGAATTCAGCCGAGCCGCAAACTCGGTTGGAAATATATTGGTCCTTTTGAAATTGTGAGGGTGATTAACAATGTAACTGTTGAATTTGTGTTGCCTAAGTCTCTAAAGTCTGTTCATCCTGTTTTTCATGTAAGGCTTCTCCGCCAGGCGCCTGAAGGGAACAGATGGAGACCACACCGGCCGACCCCTCCTCCGCTGCTGGTGGGGGGGGAACCCCACTATGAAGTGTCGCAAATTCTGGACTCTAAAATCTCTCGCAATCGCTTGTTTTACCTGGTTGAATGGATTGACTTTGGGCCGGAACAGAGGGAGTGGGTGCGGGCGGAAAATGTTTTGGCCCCCGGCTTATCCGAGCATTTCACAAGTTGTACCCCCATAAACCAAAGGGGTAGGACTATTTTCGAGGGGGCTGCATGTCAGGTAGCCCTGCCACGATGGATGGAAGGGAGGGAGGTGGGCTCTGGGCGCCTTAGTGGCGTGACAGGCGGGAGGTTGGAATCCGGGGAGTTGTTGATTTACGCCTAGGGTGTGAGAATGGAATGTGGCTTCTATTACCCCTATCTCTTGCAGCCTAGACATTCTGACCTTGACAAGTCAGGCTGCGCACTTCACTATCGCTGGCATAGATGTAGCTTGCTGTGAATAATGGGGGCGGTGGGAATTTCATTAGCGTAGTAACTTTCGATTTCCCAGTCGCATGTTATTCTTTGTATGGTAGAAGGGGGGGTCCCCATTCACCCCCTTCCCTGTATAACCGCTTGCTTTCTGTAACCAAGTCATTCTGAACAAGATACCTGTTCCAGTGATCTATCTATTGCAGCTTAATAAACGCTATCCTTGCTTGCATCACAAGGCCTGGTGTTTTTGCTGACTAAGTTAGGACTTCTGACAGGAGGGCAGCATGGGGGGGGGGGCAGAAGGACAGCAGGGTATAATGCCATAGGGTCTACCCACCAAAGCAGCCATTTTCTCCAGGGAAACTGATCCCGGTCATCTGGAGATCAATTGTAACAGCAGGAGATCTCTAGGTCCTACCTGGAGATTGGCAACCCTAGGGGAAAGACAGCTGCACAGCAGGGGCTGGAAGAAAATGGTTTGATGGCCACTGGGCCAAGATTGGCAACAATAGTTCCCCAGGAGAAAATGGCTAGTTTGGAGGGTGGAGTCTATGGCACTGTACCTGAGGTCCCACCCCTCCTCAAACCTCAGCCTCTCTGGGCTCCACCCCTCAGATCTCCAGGAATTTCCATACCTATAGTTGGTATGGAACTATCTCATCCCCTCTCAGCAGCCTCTTCCTAGACAAAATTCTGTCTTTCTCATTAGCGGGGAGCAAAGCAGTTTACTTCATTCTTTTCAGCTTTGTGATTTGCACAGCAACCCTGTAAGGCAGGTTAGGCAGAAAGTCTCCGGCTGGTCCGAAATCACCCAGGCAGTTTCCATAGGGATGCTCCTGCTGAACAGGAGCAAGCAGCCAGGCCTAGGGTTGCCATTGCCAACAAAGACAAATTGATGCAAAGGAGGATGGAAAAGTCTCCATATCTCTATTTTGCCTTCATTTGGTTTTGATGCCAGCAGAGTGAGAAAATGCCAGAGGCTCTGGGTGGGTGCCCCATGGTAAATGCACCAAACAATTCCTAAAGATTTTCCACTGTGTCGATAAATCATTTTCTACATTCACAGCGTCCCCTGCCAGAATTAGTACCAGAGCTTTTTTTGCCATGTGGTACTCTGCTTGTGATGTGACCCGTCTTTTTTGTGGTGTGGCATGGTTGTGTTATTGGGTTTGTTTCTTTTGAAGGGGAAGTGTTGTGAGTGAGGACATATTTCACCTCAGAATACAACGGGTTGCATAAACAACTGAAAATTCCAACTGTCTTGCAGGGGGGGCGGAGTTTGAGGTGCAAAATGGAGTGAAGTCCAATCAGCTTCCATATGCAAATGAGCTTGAAATGCTGGTCCAATCAGAGAAGAGTGGCCTAGGCTGCAGTGGGTGGGAGAGAACTCAGGCAACGCAGCTTGTGGATAGGGACAGATTCTGAGCAACATACCAGGGAGCAAATTGATTTTGCCAAGCATAGAATCTTGCCAGACCACTACCCTTTTATGTAATAGGACAGGATATTCTAACTATATACTAACTATTGATCCCTGCTGCCTGTCCAGGAAGTTAATAAGAAGTTGAGTCACAGTTCCATTTGAGTAACAAAAATGACTCCCACTGCTTCCTTAGGACAGAAAACAGACCCAAAAAAGGTCTCAAGAGAAATGCACAAAATGTAACAATACACGACAATTAGCTAAGTGAAACAGAAAAACCAACATAAGGCTGACACTGATCAAAGCTCTCATCAGCTAAAGAGGTAATTCAGATTGTTCAAGGTCTGTTAACCTTTCTTTAGGAATGCATAGTAAAAATCCACTCATTCTTTCTGTTATATCTGAAGAAGTGGATTCTAGTTTACATAAATTTATGCTGGAAACAGATTTTGTTAGTCTTCAGAATGTCACTAGATTCCTGTTTATTTTTGAATGTGATAGCCAGCATGAAGTAGTGGTTAGAGTATCATACCATGATCTGGGAGACCCAGGTTCGAATCCCCACTCTGCTATAAAAGAGAGGATAAGAGAATGACGTAAGCCGTTTTGGATCTCCACTGGGGGAGAAAGGCTGGATATAAATGGGAAAAAAGCCAACTATGGCAGAGGTCTGAAGACAGAGGTCCTGTGCCTGAGAGAGTGGGTCAGTGGTAGTGATCCCACTACCGACCTTCAATGGGGCGCCACTGGTGCCAGTGCTGAGGGTCAGGAGCTTGGGAGTATTCCTGGACACTGCCTTAACAATGAAGGCTCAGGTAGAGCAGTAAAGACCGAGCTCTTCCGCCAAGTATTTTAATATGCTTGCCATACCAGCAGTACCGCAACAGCACCAGCATGTTATACAGCACTTTTTACAGAATGCCACCATATTTTAATGTAACTCAGTATTTATTGTATTGTTTTAGATGTAGAAATAATTGTGTTTTAAATTGTATACTGGTTTTAATTGTTTGTATGCTGCCCTGAGCCGTCTTGGCGGGAGGGTGGGATAAAAGTCAAATAAATAAATAGGTAGCAGCCACTGCCAAGGCAGCCTTCTACCATCTACGGCTGATTAGGCAGTTGGTTCCCTTCCTCAAACGCAATGACTTGGCAACAGTGATTCATGCTATGGTCACCTCGAGATTGGACTACTGCGATGCTCTCTGCATGAGGCTGCCCTTGTCCCAAATCTGGAAGCTGCAGCTAGTGCAAAATGTGGCAGCCAGGCTGTTGATGGGTCTCTCCATACGAGATCACATCCAGCCTGTGCTGAAGGCACTCCACTGGCTGCCAATAGCATACTGGATTTGTTTCAAGGTGCTGGTCTTGACCTTAAAGCCCTATATAATCAGGCCTGCTTACCTGAAGGACTGCCTTTCCCCATATGTCCCCCAGAGAGCACTGAGGTCAGGGTTGCAAAATCATCTGACTCTCCCTGGTCCAAAAGATGCCACACTGGCCATCACCAGAGTTAGGGCCTTCTCAATGGCGGCTCCGCACTGGTGGAATGAGCTCCCGGAAAACATCAGGCTCCTGGCAGGACCTTTTACAGTTTAGCAGGGCCTGTAAAATGGAGCTCTTCCACTAGGATTTTGATTAGGAGCTGCCACTGATGAATGAGCTATTGGAAACTGAACATATTATGGCCCTCATGTTACAACTTTGGATATTGGCCTTCCTACACCGGACCCTTCTATAGCACTCGCCATCCACACTTACTAGCACTTTATTTAAAATGTTGTTTATGTGAATTTTTACTGTATTTTATTGTTTTTATTGTATTTTAACTTGTTGTATGCCGCCTTGAGCCAGCTTGTCCTGGCAAGGTGGGATATAAATCGAAACAAACAAATAAATAAATAAATAAGAGAGGCACCTATGCTAACTTTTTGCATTAGAAAAATAAACAAGGGGTTTGGGGCATCCTAAAGTCTAACAAAATATTATTCCAGCATAAAATTCCATGAACTACAGCCATATTCTTTAGATGCAACAAGTTGTTTTTCACTATGGAGTCACTATAGGGGTTTGAAAATAAAAAAAAGGAAGAGCGTGCAGGAATTATCGGGTGCTTTGATTCTCAAAAGTTTATACCCTTCAAATTTTGTTGGTCTTTAAGGTTTTACTGGACTCAGATCTAGCTGTGCTAGACACAATTTTGTTAGTTTTTATAGCGCCATAAGGCTCTAGTTTGTGTGTGGTATCAGTTCAGCTTTGCACTCCTAATTTCCGTGGGATTAAGAACTGACTGTAGTTCCCCCACCTCCCAGAAGTGTAAAGACTGGTTTAGGCTTCCCCCACCCCCTTTCACACCAAGCTCAGACACATTTCAGTTAAGCATCTGGCTTTTGATAAGCCCATGGAGCAAAATTCACACCATTCAGAAACAGGTGCTTTGCAGAACAAAGCCCAAGAGTACTCTGCTTCACACATGTTCTATTTAAACTCTCTTCTGGGAGAAGCACCAGATACTCCAGCTCTCTTGTGACAGCCCACAAACAAAAACTCAAATGAGCATTTCTCTTACCCTAAAACACACACACACAAACACACAAAACCAAATATAGCATTCTGCAACAGAAGGCAAGGAGGCTCATGATCTAATTCAGCTGCAATTTATGACACTTGTTTTATAACCGACTATTAATTATATGTTTTTTCCAATACAACAATCACAGCTAATGATAGCAAAGATTATGAACACACGGAAGAGCGTGCACACTGCTACAAAGAGGGAAGCTGTAACAATGCAAACCCCCCTCCATTATTTTTCTTCTTCATCACTTTTGAACTGTTTGCAGTAAATATGCTTCAAAGCAAATTTTAGCAGAGTTTTATGTTAAACCATAAACTGGCATGTAAAGAAATGTTCTGTTGCCAAGTTTGTTCAGATATAATGTCGAGATCATAAATTCTCAAAAACAGATGCTGAATATTATCTCAATCATAACCTGCAGGACTGATCACATGACCAGAAGGCATACCTCGACTAGTCACAATAGAAGTTCATAACTGAACCCAGATGTACAAGCCATGTCAACAGTCACAGAATTCAACTAGGAAAAACTGTATCAATATGTACTTGAGCCATCATTGCCACTGTGGTAAGAACATAACATAAGAACATAAGAGAAGCCAATGTTGGATCAGGCCAATGGCCCATCTAGTCCAACACTCTGTCACACAGCGGCCAAAATATACCAGGTGCCATCAGGAGGTCCAGCAGTGGGGCCAGGGCACCAGAAGCCCTCCCACTGCTGCCCCCTCCAGCACCAAGAATAGAGTGCATCACCTGCCCCAGACTGAGAGTTCCCATCTATACCCTGTGGCTAATAGCCACTGGTGGACTTCTGCTCCATATGTTTATCTAATTTCCTCTTGAAACTGTCCATGCTTGCAGCTGCCACGACCTCCTGTGGCAGTGAATTCCATATGTTAATCACTCTTTGGGTGAAGAAGTATTTCCTTTTATCTGTTCTAACCCGACTGCTCAGCAATTTCATAGAGTGCCCACGAGTTCTTGTATTGTGAGAAAGGGAGAAAAGTACTTCTTTTTCAACCTGCTCAATCCCATGTGTCAGATAGACACATTGAAGGAAACGTTTGCTTGCATTACAACATAAAAATGTACGTCATGACATTATCATATTGTATAATGCTTCCCCCACCCCATGCCTCACCCCCAAAAGTTCTCAGGATTGTCAGGTGCTTGCCTGACCACCCTATTTGTTTCCCATGCTATTAAAGACCTGGATGACTCTATCCAACTCAAGGTGGGCCTAGGGTTCTTCCCAGAATTACAGCATAGATCAGTTTTCATGGAGTAAATTACAGTTTCAGAGTTAGACTTTAATGGCATCATACCCCTGCTGAGCTCCCTCCCCAAATTTACCCTGTGTAGACACCATCTCTAAATCTTCAGGAATTTCCCAAATTGGCAACCCTAACAGACCCATGCAACAAATATTTTCAGCCCAATAACATTTGCCATTGTTAGTCATGAGGCCTGTCATGAGTCTCAACCTGGTCCCCAAGATTTTCCTATTTCTAATTAAGTTTGAAGACCAGAATAGCAAGAGCAGGCACAGGACAGCAAATCACAATGCCACAGAGAGAATTAATTAATTGGCTTAGAACCAGCCAGAACAGGAAAAAAGCATGTATCCATGCAAGGGTGTGTGATTATAACTAGATTGATAAAACTCTAACAAGAAAGTTCACAATTGCCTTTCCCAGGATCAAGCAAGGAAAGAGAAGTCCCTTGTAGGTAGAAGTCCCGATGGCAACCCTCAAGCGCCAGCACTACTCAATAGGCTGGTGGAGAGAACTGGAAAAAAAAAACCTGCTGTCACAAAAACAGCAGGATGTCATTTCTGAGCTGCTCCAGGATTCAGTGGAAACTCTATGGTAAAACTGCTGAATCCTGGAATAGCATGATGTCATTTTTGAGTAAAACCCACAGATTTTCTGCTGAATCCTAGAGCAGCATGACTTCAGTTCTGGTTTCAGCCTGGAAATGTCATCATAACATCATAGCAGTGGTGCCACTATGTCCCTGGCTGACAACCCTACTTGTAGGATAGTCCTATATCAGGCTGACATGGTGCAAGATCTGTGAAAAACTATAAGTCATTAAGTTAAGGAATCAGTTTTGTCAGATTGTTGTAGCTTTCTGTAGTATTTTAGGTCTGTTTGGCACTCTCCTGTCTGTCTGAAATCCTTCCCTGCCTTTTCCCCATTCTTCCCCTGGAAACAATTGCATACATCTTCCCTTCTTATTCTGTCTTCCCCAAATGAAGTTAAAAGTCATTGTACTAAGACAGCCTATGTTGAACCTAGATCGTTCAGTTGCAGAATGACTGGGGTTTGTGTATGCCAGCTCACGAGGCAGTGTGTTTGGCTAGATGAGGTGTGTTCATGCATGTATTAGAGAAAGAGAGAGGGAGAAAAAAAGAGAGAGAGGCAGAAGTGGACTTGTCAGACTCTGCCTCAGATCTCAAAGTGATAGGTGATGGCACCTACCTAGTAAGAGTGTGTTGGCTGAAAGTTTCAGGAGCAAACAATAGCCAAATGGCTCAAGAGAGGCCAGGGAAGCAGGGTCATCCATCTCTAGTTTCCCCCTGCTCTTCCTGGACAAGGCCACAACAAATTTAGGGGGTGGGAATGTCAAGCAGTAAGGATATGTCCATTAGAAACTGCTCATGCTCTCTTTAAGGGCACACAAGTCATAGTCTAAAATTATGGCCCTAGGGAGATCAAGACTACAACAGTGTTCTGACTAGTTTGCTCTTTCTAACATCAACTTTAGATCACCTGTTTCTCTCCCTACATTTCCAGGAGTTTCTTTATCTGCTATTTCTACTTGTTCTTTAATATGGCCCAGAAGAATGATGTTTTGATCCTGAGTTGAACTCGTTCTATTTTCTATGCACATTACATGTTTCATTTCCAAAGGGACTAGTGGCCCTTGCATTCACAACACCCTCTAAATTGTGACATCAAATCAGTTCTCAGCCATCTTCTCTTTAATCCAATTTATCTGGATCAATGGCAATAGCACAACACATCCCTAATACCTCTGAAAATGAATTCATATCGAAGAAGAATACAAACTTACATTCAGATCCAATTACGGTGTGGCTCAAAAGAGTGGGAAGCAACTAAAGTACACCTCCATGAAGATAAATCAATACTTTTTAATGATATACTCCACTGATTCAATCAAACAAGTACCAGAGGCAAAATAAATTCTCACTAAATCACTCTGTGACCAAGGTTACAAGCAGAAGGCTTGCGCATCATATAATATCTCATCAGAAATACAGGCAATCCAGAGAGACACTTCACTCACATATTTTAAGTTTGTGCAACTATATAGTTCTCCTGAACCTCTCACCCAGAAGAAGTGGCTGGTATATTGTCCCTATCCCTAAAGCTACATTAACATGAAATGTTCACCCTTAAAATTGAGAAATGCTGATACATTATCTCAAGATGATAGGGAAAATGATAGCTTTCTCAAGACAGCCTGGTGATCACAATTACAACAGTGGCTAACCCAACAAGCAAGATTTTATTCGTAGCACTTACCCCATTTGCTTTACTGAGAGCCTGAAAGTAAATGCTGTAACTTTTCAGTGGTGAAAGTGGAGCATTCCAATAGCCATTGTAGGTTTTGTTGTCTCCTACTGTGAAAGGCTGGGTGATGGGCAAGTTGGCTGGCTTCAATTCAGCTGCAAAGTAATGGGGAGAGTCAAGGGTTGATGCATTTTTGTAGCTCACTGGAACAGAGAAGCATTCAATGATATCTGCAGCTCTTCGTGACTTCTGTGGCCTCTCTTCTTTCACAACAAGCTGATAAACACTGAAAGAGAAAGAAGAAGCTTTCAAAGGGATGAGTATGAACTGTGCATGCAAACAGAAAAAGCAAAAGTTGTATCACAAGAACTCTGGTTTCCCCATACAATTCCCAGGAGACAATGATCATGAGAGAATTTACCCGAATCAGAGTAGTTGGGATGAATTTACAGTTTAGTTGTCAGTGTGGGCATCACACATTACAGTTCAAAAATTATTATTTCAATAACATGGGGGCAGACTACATCTCCCGCAATGCTCTGCAAGAATGTGCATACATAAACTGTGCTAAAGCCACATAGTTTCACAGCCATTAGTATTCAAGCTATCACTCATACTCAGATGAATAAGAAACAAATAATGGGAAAAAAACATTTCAATTCAATTTTTGATGTCTGTGGCCTATTATGCATGGGTGCTTTGCCTCACTTTCACTGTGTATGTCCATTGGATTTTCTTTTTCATTCTGCATTGTTTTTCCTCCCTTCGCTTTCCAGTCACTGTTTCCCTGGGTTTTCTGCTGGTTTTTCCCTTGCTTTGCTTCCAAGCCAAAGGTAATTCAAAATATACAGATTTCCCTCAGATTCTCCCTGCCCTTTCCCCGTGCCTCATAGGCCACTCCCACAACTTCATCCAGATCGTTCCGCCCATTCTGTACCTTCCTCCATTCATGAACTATAAGAAACCTTTGAAGTATATGTTAGCAATGGATTTAATAAGCAACACTTTGCTAACACAATAAAAATAAAATGAAATAACCACTTTAAGATTCTAATAACCATCTTATTTATTTATTTATTTGATTTATACTCCACCCTCCCTGCTAAAGCAAGCTCAGGGTGGCTGACAAGAAAATTTGAACAAGTTTAGAAACAGATTAAAACCATAAAACAATTCTAAGGTGCAATATAAATACTACAGAGGTATTGCATATGTGGCAATGGACATAGTTTTTAGATCTTCATTTAATGGGTTACACAAAAAAGGGTGTGTTAGAAATCTAAATAAATAAATAAATAACCTACTTTCCATACTAAGGGTGAATGGAATGAAACTGCCCTTCTCTGTACTCAGAGGCAGCTTTATTGGTCAACATATCTTTCAGTAACATTCATTAAAACAAAACATAGGGATTTTACAATTTCCCACTAGAACAATTCCTATAGGAATTGCTAGTTTACTTTCTACTTGCTGGGGTGAATGTACATATCACTGGAAAAAATGGCTTTTTGAACATCACCATTAAGAGTAGATCCTTGATGCTGAAAAAATACAAAATAAACAAATACATACAACTGCTGTTCTTCACCCTCTTGCACTAGCAGAAGCCCCACTGGTGAATGAGTGAGGAGTGGCAATTTCACCAAATCCCCCTCCTTACTGCAGCTTCTCCATGTCAGATAGCTTTTTATCCAAAGCAATTCCTGCAACCACAATCAATGTCTTGGCGGGGGGGGGGTCACAGAGGGCTGTTGTAGGGGAGTGAAGGTAGGGAAGATCTGCTTTAAGGATCACCTTATGTTTGCTTACATTTTCTGCCTCGTTAACAACAATTTGGCTGAGTTCAGACTGGCAGTTTGAAATGGGAGTCAGTCATGGCAAAAAAGCCCTGGAAGAAACTGTTCCGGGTTTTCCCGGTCACACTGCACCGACTGATGCGGGAGCATACCAGGAGGAGACGAGCAGGAGTGTTCAGACTGCTGGCCTGGAGGTGCAGCTGTAAACGGCTTTTTCCTGGCAAATCAGCTGTATGAATGTGTCTATGACACATGCACACATAGCCGATTTGGATCCCGTTGCGCTGACACTGCATTGGGTGGTAGAGCGGAGCACAGCCAATCATATCACTGCTGCCTTATGCACAACACGGGTTGCTCCTGGCTTTTCGGCTGAGCATTCATACTTCCTGGAAGCAGAATGCAGCGAGCTAAAGGCACTCTCTGGGATTTGCTACCACTTTCAACAGATATCTTTTAATCCCAGGAGCGAAGAGGAACAGCACGGGTTGCCTACGGGTAGGGAATCCCAGGCAGATGTGCCTGTGTGAATCCCCCTTTAATCCGCCAGTCTGAACTCAGCCTTTGTAAGTGATATTAAAATTTGCAAGTATTTGTATGTATGTATAGTTGACACGTGCCATAACCTTCCTCCTGATAAAGAGCTTGGAAAGCTTGAAACTTGTACATATTTACCAACAAGTACAGGTTCACAGTCCTATTACTACTAGAAACATATCATTCAACACAGTAGAAGAGCATGGCTCATGTCCAATAGCATCTTAGAAACCAACAAATTATATAAACTTTCAAAAGTATATGCTTTCAAGAGTCAAAGCTCCCTTCATCATGCTGAGGGTGGTGATTGGAGTTTTTGTGTAAATAATGGTCCGTATGAGTTGGTTTTCATTAGACCTTGTGAAACAAGGAAAGAGCCAATCCAAAGAACCTCCACAGGAAAGCTCCTCCATTAGCATGTTTCACAGCCTGGGGAACTCCTACATGACAATGACTCAGCCCTACCCCACCTTCCTGAGTAGATATAAATTATCTGCCTACCATTTTTCTTCTCACCTTCACACAGAGAGTACTCCATCTTTCTGTGTTATAGCTCTGAGGATGCCAGTCACAGCTACTGGCAAAACGTCAGGTCCTACAATGCCAAGACCATGGCCAGACAACCCGGAAAATCTACAACAGCTAATGAACTCCAGCCATGAAAGCCTTCGACAACATATTGGTGGAAACCAATTATTAAGGAAAGAATTAGTAGGCACATTGATGAACAAAAACTATTGAGGCAGACTCAGCATGGGTTCTGTAAGAGAAGATCTTGTCTCACTAACCTGTTAGTGTTCTTTGAGGGAATGAACAAACATGTGGACAAGGGGGACCCAATAGATGTTGTTTACCTTGATTTCCAGAAAGCTTTTGATAAAGTTCCTCATCAAAGGCTCCTAAGTAAGCTCAATAGTCAAGGGATAAAAGGACAAGTACTTTTGTGGATCAAAAACTGGCTAATTAACAGGAACCAGAGAGTGAGTATAAATGGGAAATTTTCTCAGTGGAGGATGGTAAGCAGTGAGGTACCACAGGGATCAGTACTCAGTCCTATGCTTTTTAACTTGTTTATTAGTTATTTGGAGTTGGGAGTAAGCAGTGAAGTGGCTAAATTTGCAGATGACACGAAATTGTTCAGGGTGGTGAAAACCAGGGAGGATTGTGAGGCACTCCAAAGGGATCTGTTGAGGATGGGTGAGTGGGCGTCAACGTGGCAAATGGGGTTCAATGTGGCCAAATGCAAAGTGATGCACATTGGAGCCAAAAACCCTAACTATAAATACACATTGATGGGGTCTGAACTGGCAGAGACTCACCACAAGAGAGATCTTGGAATCGTAGTAGATAACTCACTGAAAATATCGAGACAGTGTGTGACTGCAATAAAAAAGGCCAACGCTATGCTGGGGATTATTAGGAAGGGTACTGAAAACAGATCAGTCAATATCATAATGCCCCTATATAAATCAATGGTGCAACCTCATTTGGAATACTGTGTACAGTTCTGGTCACCACACCTTAAAAAGGTTATTATAGCTTTGGAAAAAGTGCAGAAAAGGGCAACTAGAATGATAAAAGAGTTGGAACACTTTCCCTATGAAGAAAGGTTAAAACGCTTGGGGCTCTTTAGCTTGGAGAAACAACGGCTGAGGGGTGACATGATCGAGGCTTATAAGATTATGCATGGGATAGAGCAGGTAGAGAAAGAGGTCCTTTTCTCCCTTTCTCACAATACAAGAACTTGTGGGCACTCAACGAAATTGCTGAACAGTCAGGTTAGAACAGATAAAAGGAAGTACCCAAAGAGTGATTAACACATGGAATTCACTGCCACAGGAGGTGGTGGCAGCTACAAGCATGTACGGCTTCAAGAGTGAATTAGATAAACATATGGACCAAAGGTCCATCAGTGGCTATTAACCTCAAGGTATAGATAGGAACTCTCAGGCTGAGTTCAGACTGGCAGTTTGCAGCGGGAGCCAGTCGTGGCAAAAAAGCCCCAGAACAAACTGTTTCGGGTCTTCCTGGTCACACGGGGCCGACTGATGTGGGAGCATACCGGGAGGAGGCGCGTGGGAGTGTTCAGACTGCTGGTCCTGAGGTGCGGCTGTAAACAGCTTTTCCCTGGTAAATCGGCTAGATGCCTATGTGTGTATGGGCGCATGGGCACATGAGTGCTCATGAACTCATGTGCCCATATACACATCAGCATCCAGGTTATTTGGGGAGGATCCTGTTGCTCCCAGCTTTTCGGCTGAGCGTTCACACTTCCGGGAAGCAGACTGACACGGGATAAAGGCACTCTCCAGGATTTGCTACCACTTGTAACAGGTATCTTTTTAATGCGGGAGCGAAGCGGAACAGCACGGGTTGCCTACAGGTGGGGAATGCCAGGCAGATGTGCCTGTGTGAACGCCCCCTTTAATCTGCTTGGGAAATGAGGCTGAAAACTGGCTATAGCGGGGCAAATTGCCAGTCTGAACTCAGCCTGTGATGCACTGTGTTATTGGTACTTGTGGGGGGTAACAGTGAGAGGGTTTCTAGTGTCCTGGCCCCACGGCTGGACCTCCTGATGGCACCTGGTATTTTTGGCCACTATGTGACAGAGTGTTGGACTGGATGGGCCATTGGCCTGATTCAACATTGGCTTCTCTTATGTTCGTATGTTGAAGATGAATCCCCACCCACCCCACAGTCCCCTCAAATGCCTTGCCTCCCCACCCGGCATGGCCTGCCCTCAACAGATTTCTGCCACCACTCGCTCAGAAGCATTCTTGCCTGCCTTCACCGCACTGAAGATGAACCCATGCACACCCTGCAGTCCTCTCATATGCCTCACCTTGCCTCCCTGGCTGGCATAGCCCGGCCTTGGAAGTGCTTGTTGGGGCCTGGCTTGGGCTTTCTCTTCCTTCTGCTGATGTCTAGTGTCTCTTGTGTGGTGACTATACCCATGTGCAGCAGGAGACCTATATCCAGAGCTACTGGGAGGCAGGGCAGATTTGGGAGGGGGTGTCACACCCAGGGTGCCACAGTAGCCACGGGCTTTGAGGTCTCCATCTAGGTGATATCAAGCATGAACAGCTGGCTCTCCATGTAGCTCTTCATTTTAATGGAAATGTGTGTAACATTCAGATACAGGGTATTTTGTTCTCGCTGTCATCTAAAACTTCCAAATTTGGCACTGCAACAGCGAACACAAATGTACTTGTGTCTTAACAGTAGTCATCCATTTGACAAAGAGAATGGTATCATGGCAAGCCACTTCACTTCACATCCGATTATTCATATATGCTGCCCTCACCTGTCTATATGAGGCTGGTTCTTTGTCTTGTTAGACAGGAGAGATCGATGGAAGGATGGAGAGCAGCTGGCAAGTTATTATTCTAGCAGCTTTCAGAGACTCATTGTGGCAGAAAGATGGGTCTAAAAACATTCCTAGCAATGTCTCATCAACATTACACTACAGGAAACAATGGAATGGCAGCTAAAGGAAGAGAGAGTTTCAAACATCTAACCCACACACTGAGATTAATCACCGTCACTTTTTATGAGTGTATGGCATATTCTTTTCTAAAGGAGAAAATAGCTATGTCTGAGCAAAAAAACAAACAAACCCAAAAGGGACAGGTGTTTGTTTTTTTAAGTGACAGATATAATGCAGAAAAGGGAAGTTTATATAGAGGTGTATACATCCTGTATTAAAGGGCATTTCAAGACCTGTGCAGACATTCTATGCATTTGTATGTGGAGGGGGTCATTCCTTGCTGACCCTAGCTTTTCGGTATATTCACAGCAACATCTACCAAGGGCTGTGCTCTTTACCACATGCATTCAAAGAATACTTTTATTGAGATGTACAATCACAGGGTGGATCTGACCCCTATCACACCATCCCAATGAGCAGTTTCCAGCCTACCTCCAACCCAGTGAGACTTTCTCTAACTTAGGTGGGTTTTTTTGGAATAGAAGTACTACTTAAATTGGAGGAAGGATGCTTAAACTGGAGGAAGGCTCTTTGGAGGAAGGCTGGATTAACATATCTGCTGGGCAGCTGGGACCTTAGAATCACTGAGGTTAACAATAGGAATGGGCACAAATTGGCTGATGAACTAAAGTTTGTCATGGATTTTGGACAGTTTGTGGCTCATGAAGCAATGTTCACGAACTGAAGAACCACCACAAACTTTTATGAATTTTGATGTAGTTCATGGTGGTTTGTGAAGAGCAGAAAACAGGGCTTTAATCCCCTGCCTTCTGCTCTTCACAAAAATCAGCACAGCTGTTTGGTTTAAATGGCTGGGAGCTATTTAAACTCCTGCTTTTCACTAGGAGCAGAAAGCAGAGGCTTAAACTTTAAATGGCTCATGAACTGATACAAACTGGTTTGGTTTCCAGACCAGCATATCAGTTTATGGTTTGGTTCATGCTTCAGCCACAAACCACAAACTGCACCAGCATCCCATCTCATGCAGTGGCCAACCAGTTACTCTGGAGGGCTAACAAAAGAATATAGAGAATGAGGCCTTCCCCTGATGTTGCCAGTCAACACTGATATTAACAGGTTTACTACAGTTGTGGAAGTTCCTTTTAGTGACTAGTAGCTGCTGATAGACCTAGCCTCCATTGATCTGTCTAATCCCCTTTTAAAGCTGTCTACACTGATTGCAATCATTGCATCCTCTGGCGGCAAATTCCACATTTTAATCACTCATCCATCCTGAATCTATTGCCCAACAGCTTCATTGGATGCCATTGAGCTTTAGTATTTTGGGAGAGAGAGAGAAAAAATCTCTTTCCACTCTGACTGTGCATAACTTTATAAATATCTGTCAATCCCTTTCCTAATAATCCTCAAAATAGAGATTGCCTTCTTCATTGCTGTATCACATTGGCTTGACTTCTTCACTGAGTTATCCACTAAGGCCCTAAGGTCTCTTTCCCTCTCAGTCCCAGAAAATTCAGGCTGAAGTTGGGCACAGTGAGTTAGAATGATCCCCAAATTTTTATGAGTTTATGTCACATACAGAGAGGAAAAAACCCCAAAGAATTGGGCAAAAGATATTCATGTGTATGAGATACTTGAAATCACTATTTTTGAGTAGATTTTGTTAAGATAAAAACAGCAAGGATTAACTAATATTTTTATATATAGTAAGAGGGCATTTTAAGTATTAGTAATCTTGTATGGTGTTAAGAACATAAGAAAAGCCCTACTGGATCAGATCAGTGGTCTATCTAGTCCAGCATCCTGTCTCACACAGTGGCCAACGAGTTCCTTTGAAAAGCCAACAACAGGACATAGAGGCCGAGGCCTTCTCCTGATGTTGCCTCCTGGCACTGGGATTCAACAGCTGACTACCTCAGAATGTGAAGGTTCTCCTCAGTCGACATGGCTAGTAGCCATTGATAGAGCTATCTTCCATGAATCTATGTAATTCCCTTTTAAAGCTGTCTATTCCTGAGGCCATCACTACATCCTCTGGCAGCAAATTCCACATTTTAATCACTCTCTGTGTAAAGAAGTATTTCCTTTTGTCATTTCATTTGATGCTTTCAAGTTCTAGTATTTTGGGAGAAGGAGAAAAAAATTCTTTGTCAACTCTCTCCACCTCACGCATAATTTTACAATTTTAGAAATCTCTATCATTTCTCCTCTTAATCGTCTCTTTTCTAAACTAAAAAGTGTTTGAAGTTGTAAGATAATGAGTTGGCCAAGAATGTGTACTCTCATAAAGTGGGATGGTTAGATATTGTTAGGAAATGATTTTAAAATCCTATAAATATAGGATGTTGTATTGATTGAGAATGTCTCCTCAGAAGGAACTCTTTGCCTGTGACCTGCTTACTTTTGAAGTAAGAATGTTAACCAGAAATTTCTAAGGACTTATATAATTGTTCTCCTTTTAATTATCTATGTAACAATGATGGATGGATGGTATAATGTTTTGTGGATTTAATCTATGTTAAGGACACAATAGTTATGCTTTAATAAATTAGCTTAGAATGGAAGCAGAGATTCTGTAATAGTATTTACTTGTGTACTATACCCAGAACGAACCTACACCATTACTGAGGTGTACCTCTGGCTAGGAGTTAGGTGATCTGGTACAGGAAAACTAAGTAGATGCCTGGGGTCTCTTAAGTACACGCCTATATCTGAATGAGGCCTAACCAGATTAATCCAGGATGCAACACGCAGGACAAGTTAAAGTGCTTCAAAAAGAACTATTAGTGATGTGCATATTTTCAAAAGGGTTAAACAGTACAGAAAAAAATAATTCCAAATAAATATTGTTTCCCTAAGTTCCTGTATTTCTTGGATTTCTGCTTGTAAGAAATACTGCCAAAAGATAATCCTTCAAATTGGACATTTTATGTTAGCTCAGAAAATTAAGCAGTGTGGAGGCCTAGCTTTATGGAACCAAAGTCCTTTTCAAACCAAGCTCTGTAGAAACTCTTAGTCTTCAGGGGATGGCTTAGACTTATAAGATGTAATGGTATAATTAGCCATGCAACATTCTTAAAAAAAATAATAACGAAGGAATTAAATGATAAAGCCCCTAAAAACACATCAAACCAAACAGACTTAAAAAACAAAATGTTTTGTAGACCACTGCTTAGAAACTATTTTAAAAACTTAAGTTTTTCAATTGTCCTTCCCCTGTACACACAACTCCCTTTCCTGTCCACCAGGTTCAGTACCCTGAATCCTCTCAAGAGCAAAATTACTTTTTATCACGAATCAGACAAGAAGCTTTCAAGCTTAAGATGGGAGTTATATAGAGCTTCCCATATTTTGTAAACTGGATTATATAAAAAAATCTAGATATAAATGCTACAACAATTTTGCTGAGATGCTCAGTAATGTCTTTCCCAATCCTGGTTTCTAAGATAGTAGCAGATTACTCAGAGTAATTGAATTCATGCCAATTTTTGATATATTTAATAGGACCCCTTCATCTCTTCAAGACTGGCTCTCTTTACCTTGGCCATGAGAAAAATTAGAGCAAAGAAATCCAATAGTACCATTGCAACTAAGTGACAGTTCTTAAAAGGTCTTATCAGATTTAAATATTACAGGCTAAGGTAGTTTTAAAAGGTTTTATATATTATATAGAGGTTGATTTTTTCCCCTCTTTCTCTTTATGCACAAACTTTCGGAGTGTGTTTGATATTGCGAAGGCCTATGGCAACGTACAATAAAGTGATTCTGATTCTGCTTTATTTAATCAGTTTGCAAGGGGACTGTGATCCAGGGCTGCACAGGATTTACCCCCTTGCTGAAAAAAGAAACCGCCAAATATATTTTAATGTAAGAAGTATAATAGTGCAGACTAATGGTAGATGGAAACTAGGATCAGGTATGATTACTAAATAAAAGCATAATACACACACACAAAAAAAAAATATGTAAGACAATAAATTCTAGTTTGATCTGCTGATGCCACCTAGAATACAATCTGAACTTCCAGTTTTGACTATGGAGATTCTCAGCGTAGCCATGGCTGATACAAAATTTCTGTTGGTTTGTGACTACAGAGTCACCAATAAGATGATATTGAGACAGATAAAACACAAAGCAACTGCCCTTTCATTATGCACATATACGAGTTTTTAAACAAACCAAGTTTCAATGCTGATTCCAGGTCCAATAACCAAGATGTAGCAGAAGTAACGCACTTCTGGCTCTCACAATACAGCCCCCAATACAAAGAATTATCCACTCCGTTAAAAGGTGACCACTGATTCTAAATATGAATGCAGGTTACCCTCAGTCAGCCCCGTAGCCAAGAATTTTTTTGTTTGGTGGCATTTAGGATCCTCAGGGAGCAGCGGATAACCAAATAAAAAAATATTTAATTATTTAATTAGCAAAGGGAAAGCCAGGGAGAGCAGAGCTGTGCCTTATGCCTTCGTGCCCTTGAAATCCACTGTCCCCTTCAGTGCTGTAGAGGCATGGAGAAGCTGGTTTCATGTTCAGCCAGTCTCCTGACATATAGGCCAGCCCTGCCCACTGAGACAGGGGCTGGGGCTAAGGCGGAAGTGACACCTTTCCTTCCCGTTGTCCTATGTGCTCACACCATGAGCCTGGAGATGACCCAGGGGATCACAGTGCTGCCAAGGGCCAGGTTACTGAGGCTTGTCTTCAGCCCCCTCCATCCCTCCCTCCCAGTAGATGGTCAACTATGCATCTGACAAAGCAGAAGAGGAGAGGGCCCAGGAGAGATTTCTCTGGCTCACCCAGCACCTTCTCCTCTCCAGCAGCTCTGTTATTTCCCCCACCAAGGATCTCACCCTCATTCAGCAGCGTGCTGAGCAGCCAAGCTGACTTAAATTTGGTTACAAAATATAAACATTCCAGGGAAGATTTGTGAGGCAGCAGGGCAAATTGGGGGGGGGGGTTGTCACTCTAAATGCGCCCCCATGTCTACAGGCCTGCCCTCAATCCGAGAACCAGAGGTCAATCAAAATTAGTGAGCAACTTTTGGAAACTGGACAAAAGGTAAGCAGATTATTACCTGACTTTCAAGTCTCATTCCATGACTTCCTTTTCCCACTATCTTATCCAGAGTAAAATCAAAATAGGAGGAAAAATGATATTTGTTTAATATTTACATTCATCCTGTATTATGCTGAAATGTAAATTGTAGAACTAAAGTTTGTACTCTGATTTAGGGATGTGCACTTGAAAAGTTATTTTAATTGTGAATTGTGATTTCAGAAAGGGTAGGATCATTGCTTTCATTAAATGTCAGGAGTTTTCTTCCATACCAGAAAGTCATGTCAGAGAAAAAAAATTGTGTTTACTAATGTTACATCACATGTCTGCCCATTATTTTCTATGGAGAGAAATGGTGTGAAAATACTTTTTTCCTGAACTTTTAAAAAACCAAATGGCACCAACATTTCAGTACTCCCCCTCTACTAAATACTCCCAAGTTTCAAATGAATAAGATATAGGGATATAATTTTATGGTCCCTTAAAGAAAATGCCCACAGCCATCTTCCCCCCATTGTTTCTATGGGGGGAAATGGCTGGTTTCCAAGAACAGCTATTTTTTACCTAAATGTCATCCTCCCCAAAAAACACAAGAAATGAGAAACAATTAAAATAAGAACACAAATGTGCCACTTCATAACTACCTTTCCCCTCAGGTAAAAGGAAATGCTAGTTAATCAAAACAAATCAAACCAGTCAATACTGCAGGCGAGGGTTCAGCATAGGAGGAGTGTTCCCTCTATGCTGTGTGCATGAACACTGGAAGCCGCACTCAGCAGCAGTCTGGAGCAGCTCAGGGTCTTGCACTGCCCAAACCACATTTGGGCTGAGTTCAGACTGGCAGTTTGAAGCGGGAGCGAGTCGTAGCAAAAAAGCCCCGGAACAAACTGTTCCAGGTTTTCCCGGTCACACTGTGCCAACTGACTTGGGAGCATACAGGGAGGAGGCGCGAGGGAGCATTCAGACTGCTGGCCCAGCGGCATGGCTGTAAACAGCTTTTTCCTGGTAATTCGGTTATGTGCGCATAAGCACATCAGGGCTATTTGGGGAGGATCCTGTTGTACCCACACCACATTGGGCAGTAGAGCAGATCACATCCAATCATATCACTGCTGCCTCTCCAGTGCAATCAAGTGCACCTTATGCGTGGAAGCACCCGGCGGACATTATTACCGCAGGTTGTTCCTAGCTTTTCAGGTTAGCATTCATACTTCCTGGAAGCGGAATGAAGTGGGATAAACATGCTCTCTGGGATTTGCTACCACTTTCACCAGGTATCTTTTAAACATGGGAGCGAAGCTGTGCCTGTGTGAACGCCCCCTTTAATCAGGTTGTGAAATGTTACTGAAACATGCCTAATTTTCCAATCATTATCAGATGAAAATTACTGGATTTGGGAAACTATTGGGAAGCATTTTGCTGTGTCAGATATTGCTGAACCAGTCCAATAATGGAAAGGTTGGACAATCTTTTGGGTTGGTAATATCTGACTGCACACCTGTACTCTTATTGCAAATGGGGACTAGACTTCTGCTGCAAGGTCCACTGGCAACTGAGTTGTCCAGCAACTCTGATGTAACAAAGCTTTCAAAATAACTAAGATGTTACAAAGAATTTTAACTACAGATGAGTCCTTATCAGTCCAGGAGCAGAGCTTGCCAGACCAAAAAAAAACATGTTGTAATCATAGTTCAGGTAGTTTGCAAGCTATTTAGTGAAGCACATTGCAAAGTACTAATTATTTTGCAAATGAGGTGATCAGTAGTAGAATGTATTTTGCACTAAAAAAACAACAACTCTTGGACAGCCTTAATTACCAAACTTCTGTTCTTACATCAAAAGGGGTCTCTCTCCACATTCAAGGCTTGTAAACATATACATTCAGATATACATCCACAGGATCTATGTACTTTAGGATCTTGAATGTGTGGAGACCAGTGGGTTCAACCCTAGTCTTCCTCTTGTGCCCATTTCTACTTGGGTGAATGCTTGAGTAAAGCTTCAAGATAGTTACAAAGTTCAATGATACCCTTTTAAAAATAAACCTTGTGCTTACACTGAACTATATACGCTGTCTGACTCACTTTTATGCATGAAAATTGACTAGTGAGAAGTGTCAGCAGGCAATTCAAGTTTGTGTATTCCCATACCACAGCCTTCCCCATAAACTTGACCTGTCTTGCAACACAGATTAGACATAATAGCTGCTGTTCTCTTGAGGAATAAGCATGGGCTCTCTCATTCCAATTCAATGTTATTCCTTGCTGGCAGATTAAAGATAATGAATACCTACAGCTATGGCTTCTTGCTGTGAGAGAAGCCATGCTCGTATCTTTGGAGGTGCCTTTTCTCTCCTGAGTTCATCCTTTATCCATCTGACTTGCAACACACAGCAAGACACAAAAGGTGTTAACATCATTTCAGATTAGGCAGATTTTAGCTGGCTGGGATCTTTGAGTCATTTTCGGTGCTGAGTTCTTCCTTTCTGGATGACAAGGAAAGATTCAAGGACAAGAGCCGCTATGTGTGCAAGCTTCAATGGAGAAGAGATTGGGAGCTACTGCATCAAGTCTCCTGTAGCTATAT
Organism: Gekko gecko; assembly: GCA_029375565.1. NCBI lineage: Eukaryota > Metazoa > Chordata > Lepidosauria > Squamata > Gekkonidae > Gekko > Gekko gecko. The sequence goes on from JAPDNY010000006.1 coordinate 146,948,403, forward strand.
TATGTTATGATTTATGTGGATCAATACACATGGAAATGTTACTTTGGAATACATCATACACACAGCTTGCTAAATTATGATCCCATAAATTGCTTGTAACGGGAATCTAGGGCACAGCTCACACTATTATCCTTGAAGAAATTTATGGGGGTGGCACATTTTGACAAACTGTTGTGATTTGTAGCCATCTGTGAGAATTCCAGAAGTTCTCCCATGTATGCAAAACATTATCTTGGAACTTTGAAGATAAGGAAAAACATCATGGCTACAGTCCAGCACCAAGTTAAGTGTGCTTAAGCCCACTGATTTCAGTGAGCATGCATAACTCTTAAAGGGATTCTGGCCAAGATCTTTTAAAGTGGAAATTATGTGCAAACTGCCACGCTTCCCATTTTGCCAGAAGAAATATCATGCATTGCTAAACTGAAATAATCCTTTCAGTTTCATTCTTGTTTTCTGCAGTTCCATTTTCCAGTATGTCCTCAAAATGTCATCAGCTTTTTGACACAGGCCTCAAAGCCATACTACATGGATTCTTACAGTTCTATGATAGAAACTCCTATGTGATTTGGCACTGAAAAATAGCTCTGGGAGAGAAAGTCCTGATATTGGGCTGTGATGCTGGGGGACCAGTGGGCTTAATGGTATCATTCACCCATGTTGTATACTAACATAGACCGTGCATGTGGTCGGGGGTACATGTGGCCATGTGAATGAGTGTAGCTTCGCACCAGAGAACAATGCCGAGCATGGATCCTAGAATGGACCTATAGAATGGCTCAGATTCAGGAAAGGACCTATAGGATTTGGGTGTATAATAATAGACCTATCACTGGGAGCGGGGTGTGGTTTTGTTGGGGGATTTAAGCAGGTCTTTGGACCGGCTATTTTTCTTTAGTTCGTGCTTGCAAATAAACCTTATGAGCTGATTTCATTACAACGTGTCTCAAACCCAGTACTTTATCCTGGTGATGAGGATGGGATCCCAATGAGTGACTCTGCCTCCAACTCTGACGCTAGCACTGCACCGTGCACTGGCCTCCAGAACCTCGCGCTCCACATCGCTCCAGCACCCCGAGTCATGGAAACCGCTCCGGGACAGATCTCCATCTTCAACCCGGCTCACTCTGAGCTGTGGGAGGCCTGGGTTGAACAACTCACTTACTGCTTCCGAGTCCAAGGAACGGCCGACACTAACCTAAAGAAATCATAGCTACTCAGCACGTGCAGAGTCTCCACAATCTGCCTGGTGCAGGGCCTCATCAAACCAAAGAAATTGGACACCGCGACTTTTGAGGAACTGGTAAAGGCCCTCATGGACCATCCAAGATGGCCATGCACATGGACATTTTTGTGTGAATCCAAAGACCTGGTGAATTGGCTGCCGACTTCATGGCTGAGATTCGCAGACTAGCCATCGACTGCAAATTTCCAGCCATCAAGGACGCCATCTTGAACCAGTTGGTCTGGGGCGTCTGAGAGCCAAAACTTCACAGAAAGCTTGTCGGCCTCAAGGACATCAAACTGGACAAGGCTCTACGAGTGGCCACAGCTTTCAAGAAAGCCCAGAAAGATCGGCAGTCTTCGACAACACACCACGAGTCCACCAACCCCACCTCAGATGCCTCCGACAAAGAAGATGTCCTTCAGGTACATTGTCTGGACCGCCACGGCTGTCATCAGGACCCACTCTGCACTCAACGCAAACAACTGCTCAACCGACATATGCAAGCTATGGGGATCCACATGAACGCCACTCCTGCCAATTTCGAGATGCAACATGCCGGTCCTGTGGCAAGATGGGACACATCACATGGGCCTGCTGTTCCCACAGAAGCAGACAACAACAGATGACACACCAGGAATCAATGGACCTACACACCACAACAGCCAACCACCAACACCAGGTACTGAATTTGCACTGGGACGCCCCTAACAAAATCCATATGACTGTATTGTTAGAGGGGTCCCCCTGTGAGATGGAGCTAGATGCCCATTCCTCCTTCTCCATAATCTCAGCCAAGACTCTAAAGAGACTCTGTCCACAGGGGGGCCCACAACTGGAGAAGCCGATTGGCCTCACCTTGTGGGACTTTCTGAAGAACCCGGTGGTCATAAAGGCATGGGGCAAATTCAGGGTGAACTATAAGGACTTTAATGGACTTTTGGACTTGTTGGTGGTGGAGGGTCGGCTCACTAGCTTGCTAGGACTATCATGGTTCAGGGTGACCAGGGTGAACCACATCTGGGTGCAGGACTTTAATGCTGCTTGTGAGGAATTTCTGGCTGTTTTTGATGGCATGCTTGGCCACTACACTGGCCCCCCAATTTCCCTGGACCTTGACCCTGCGGTTCATCCCATCCACATGAAGGCCAGGCGGCCCCCGTTCATGTTATGCCCCCAAATCGAGTTTGAATTGGATTGCCTGGTAGAACAGGGGTTTTTAGAACCGGTACCGCATGCTCAGTGGGAGACCCCCATAGTCACTCCCGTAAAGTCCAACGGGGACATGCATATATGTGCCAACTATAAGTGCACAATCAGTAAGGCACTACAGGACCACGCTTACCTGGTACTGGTGGTCAGTCATGTTTTAGCATCCCTAGCAGGCACCAGAATCTTTGGGAAGTTGGATTTAGCTCAAGCCTATCAGCAGTTGCCAGTGGACGACACCACAGCCGAGGCTCAAACTATTGTTACACACAGGGTGCGCCGGCTGCAGTTCGGGGTGAGCGTGGTGCCGGGGGATTTTCCAAAATCTCATGGACTGTCTCCTTAAAGGTATCCCCATGGTCCAGCCATTTTTAATGACATTTTAATCACGGCTCTGGATGCTGAGCCCTTTGCGGCTGGCGCTGAAGTGCTTCAATGATGCAGGCCTTAAAGTAAAGAGGGAGAAGTGCTTGCTGGGGGTACCATGGGTTGAATTTCTGGGGTTTGCAGTATATGCTCAGGGAACTCACCCCATGCCAGAGAAAATATGCTCCATCATCCAAGCAACCCCCCTCCTCAAAGAACGAACTCCAGGCTTTCCTTGGACTTTTAAATTTTTATCACTCCTTCCTGCCCTACAAGGTCACAATCGCGGAACCCCTCCACCGCCTCCTCGACAAAAACACTCCGTGGCTTTGGGACCCCAAACACGCCAAGGCCTTCTGGGTGGTTAAAGAGCTGCTCTCCTCCAATGCGGTCCTCGTCCATTTTGATGAGTCCCTGCTGGTGGTGCTGGCATATGATGCTTCTCCCTATGGGGTGAGGGCAGACCTGGGCCACCGCCTGGCTGACAGCTGCGAGATCCCTGTAGCCTACTATTCTCAGACCCTGTTGGCGGCAGAGTGCAACTATGCGTAGATAAAGAGGCCCTGGCAACCGTGGCCAGCATGAAGAAATTTCACGATTACTTGTACGGCCGGCCCTTCACCATTGCTATGGATCACAAGCCCCTCTTAAACCTCCTTCCCCCTGACTGCCAGACCCTTCAGATGCTGTCACCAGGGTGCTTCGCTGGTCCATCCTCCTGGCCAGGTTCCAGTATGCTCTTGTCCACAGGCCCGGTAAGGTGATGGGCCATGTGGATATGCTCAGCCAGCTGCTGCTCCTGTCCTGCAACCTGGCCCCAGCTCATCAGATTGCCTTGCTGGAGGACCTGTCCAACCACCCGCTACAGGTAGCTGAGGTTTCCTGCCACACCGCCAAAGATTGCATCCTCTCCCAGGTCTTGGACTGGGTGGGCAGGAGATAGCACACTAGTTCAGTGGGCCCAGAATTTGCTGCTTTCTTGTTCAGAAGGGTGAGCTCTCATCACATAAGGGCTGTATATTCTGGGGCAGCAGAGTAATTATACTGGCCCCACTGCACCAGAGGGTCTTAACCGCAACACACAAAATGCACCCGGGCATAGTGTGATTCTATTTACTCTTATGGATACACCAAAAAGAGGAAGATGGACAATGAATTTAAATAATTTCAGAGACGAAAACTTTTTAGCAGATTCTACAGTAGAATACCAAGCCTTCTTTAAAGACAACTGGAATTCAGAAGTACCTACAGATGTTATCTGGGATGCTTTCAAAGCTTATACAAGAGGCTGAACGATAAGACACATGGAAGAAGAGACAAAGAGAATCAGCCTATAAGCAAATATACAAACAAATTAAGGAGGAAGAAAATAAAATGAAGAATAAGGACGTTAAAGATATCAGTGTACAACAAATTAGGAGGAGAATACATAAATTACAACATAAATTGAACAATCTTTTGACTGAAGAAATTGCAAAAAAGATACAATATGCTAAACAATACTTTTTCCAAAATGCTAACAAACCCACGAGGTGGTTGGCATATAAGTTAAGAAAGGAAAAAGGAAAAAAAAATATAAAAAGCCTAAAAAATGAAGATGGAAAAGAAAAATTCACTTTAAAAGAGCTGAAGAAGATAGCTGAAAACTTCTACAGAAGATTATACCAGCAAGACGAATATGAACAAGAAGAAATTTGGGTTTTTTTAAGGGCTCACACAGTCAAGAAATTCTCTGAGAGTCAAAAGAAGGTCTTAAATGACCCTATAACCATCTGTGAATTGGTAGAAGCAATAAGAAATCAAAAAGATAATAAAGCTCCTGGTCCAGACGGAATACCTGCAGAGTTTTATAAAAAATACGAAGACCAAATATGCCTCCCTTTGAAATATACTATTGATAATATTTTGGCTACAGGAAGAATACCTAACTCTTGGAAAGATGCGTTAATATTGTTAATACACAAACAAGGAACAATTAGTGGCAACCAGAATTTTGTTCGCAAAATACTGGAAAAATGAAAAGATCCCTACAAGAGACGAACTTCTCTCTAAAGTAATGGAAGTTGCTGAAATGGAAAAACTATCATATGTTATTCAAGGTAAAGGTGAAAAGGAATATGATAAACATTGGTCTAAAATGTATATATGGTTACAAAAAGTTTAAGAAAATGAGCAAAGTGAAGGATTGAAGAGTTAAGTAATCTCTGGATGAGTTTCTGTTAAATTTGGAATGTATAATGTATACGGCAATATTATGTTTATGGAAAATGAAAATAATAAAAAAAATGGGGAAAAAAAGAAAGTGCTGGCACGGAGCTATGTATGATGGCCAGGACTAGATGGAGAAATTGAAGATCCGGTCAAGCGCTGCCAGGCATGTCAAGAATCGCAGCCCAACCTCCCAAAGGCCCTAGTGAGTCCTTGGGAGTCCTCCCATAAACCCTGGGCCAGGCTTCATCTGGATTTCGCGGGTCCCTTCCAGGGCCAAATCTTTTTCATCTTGGTGGACTCATACACCAAGTGGTTGGAGGTGATACCAGTGCCTTCCACTTGTCCAAAGTTGCCATCTGGGCAATGTGGCAGTTCTTTAGCACACATGGTACCCCCAACTCTCTGGTAATGGACAATGGGATGACGTTCACCTCGGCAGAGTTCCAGGAGTTAATGGGATACTATGGCATTTGGCACATCCATTCTGCACCATTCCACCCTGCAACAAATGGCCAGGCCAAGTGCATGGTCAGAACAACCAAGGAGGCACTACGCCACATGGATTGGGGAGACTGGGACTACTGACTGGCTGCCTTCCTCTTTGGACAGTGCACGACACCCCACACATCCACCAGCAGCAGCCCGGCAGAACTCCTGATGGGTTGGTGCCTCCCTACCTGCCTGGACCGCTTGCACCCAGATCAGGCCCCGGAACACAGTACAACCATGAAAGACTGAGAAGCGCCAAGAGGCTTCTTCCCAGGTGACCCGGTCTATGCCAAGAACTACAGTTGGGGGCCAGCATGGCTCCCAGCCAGGATGGTCAGGGTCATGGGACCCTGGTCCTACAAGGTCTCCACAGACAATGACCAGCTGTTATGGAGACACATAGATCAGCCATGCCACCGAATCACACCGGAAAATCCGGAGGGGCCAGAGGACAGCAAAGATGAGGGAATACAACTGGAGACAGAAGGCTACAATGAACCTGTGGAACTGAGGCAAGCACAACAATGGCCTAAAGCACCACCGGCCAGCCACAACAGTGCACCGCCAGCCACCAGTGAAAGAAGCCCTGCTGAGCCAACAGAAGCCCCAAGGCCTAGCAGCATGACAGTCCCTGCGCAACCACCAGCACCCTCCACAGACCCAATCAGTCCAGCTCCCGAGGCAGCACCTCTGGCCCCAGAAGTGTGCCGGTCGACCTGAGTGCGGCAGAAGCCAGAATACTTAAGGGACTATGTGTGCTGTGGGGGTCTGAACCATGGGGGGAGGGGTGTTGTATACTAACATTGACCGTGCATGTGGTTGGGGGGTACACGTGGCCACGCGGACAGGTGTAGCTTTGCACCAGAGAACAATGTTGAGCACAGATCCTAGATTGGACCTATAGGACGGCTCGGATTCAGGAAAGGACCTATAGGATTTGGGTGTATAATAATAGACCTATCACTGAGTGCAGGGTGAGGTTTTGTTGGGGGATTTAAGCCAGTCTTCGGACCGGCTATTTTGTCTAGTTTGCGCTTGCAAATAAACCTTATGAGCTGATTTCACTACAACGTGTCTCAAACCCAGTACTTTATAACCCAGTTGAAAATGGACCCTCAGACTCCTTGAAGCACCTTTAGGGGGAAAAAAGAGACAGGCACTGATATCATGGCTGTCCTGTTCATCTACTGGGACTTAAAGCAGCTTCTGGATACTGTTTGCAATTGGAGACATAGGTCCAGAGGGGAAATTCCCCCCTTCGTAAGCACTGTGACACCAATCTGAATCACACACACCTGGTCTTTAATGCCAAATAGGATTGCCAGGTCTCCCCTGGCCACCAGCAGGGGATGGGACATCTAGTTTGGGAAACTCTTTTGAGATTTGTGGACGGAGTCTAGGGAGGATAGGAACCTCAGTAGGCTATAATGTCATAGAGTTCACCCTCCAAAACATCCATTTTGTCCAGAGGAACTGATCTCCATATTCTGGAGATGAGCTGTAATTGCAGGAGACCCCTAGGTCCAACCTGGAGGCTGGCAACTCTAATGCCAAATTACACATTGAGAGTTCCAGTCGCATAATTTCAATCATACATGGTTTGGCCTTAAACATTAGGAAGACAGAAATGTTGAAAGGGAAAGGCCGCAAAGGCTTCCCCCACACACACACGTAATGTGCAGCCCCCTAAAGTAACCCAAAGCCTAAACAATCTCAGTTCAGGCTACATTTTTGTTGTTGCTCAGTCGCACAGTCAAGTCTGACTCTTCATGGCCCCGTGGACCACATCGCGTCAGGCCCTCCTGTCCTCCGCTGTCCTCTGCACCTCCCTTTACTTCATGTTCGTTGCATTGATAATACTGTCTAACCATCTCATTCTTTGCCATCCCCTTCTTTTACCTTCAATCTTTCCCAGCACCAGTGTCTTCTCCAGTGAATGCTCCCTTCTCATTTGGTGGCCAAAGTATTTGAGCTTCAGCTTCAGTATCTGGCCTTCCAGGGAACAGTCAGGGTTGATTTCTTTTAAGACTGACTGATTTGATCTTCCTGGAGTCCAGGGGACTCTCAAGAGTCTTCTCCAGCACCATAATTCAAAAGAATCTATTCTATGGTGCTTGGCCTTCCTTATGCCAGGTTGGTGTAGTGTTTAAGTATGCGGACTCTAATCTAGGAGAACTGGGTTTGATTCCCCACTCCTCCACTTGTACCTGTTGATGTGACCTTGGGTCAGTCACAAGCTCTGGCACAGCTGTTCCTGAAAGAGCAGTTTGTGTGAGAGTTCTCTCAGCCCCACCTACCTCATAGGGTGTCTGTTGTGGGGAGGGCAAGGGAAAGGAGTTTGTAAGCTGCTCTGAGACTCCAAGTGAAGGGTGGGGTATAAATCCAATCTCTTCTCTTCTTCTTTTTATGGTCCAACTGTCGCAGCCATACATTACTACTGGGAATACCATTGCTTTGACCATATGGACTTTTGTTGGCAGGGTGATGTCTCTACTTTTTATTATGCTGTCTAGGTTTGCCATAGCTTTCCTCCCAAGGAGCAGGTGTCTTTTAATTTCATGACTGCAGTCACCATCTGCAGTAATCTTGGATCCCAGGAACGTGAAGTCTGTCACTACTTCCACGACTTCCCCATCTATTTGCCAAGGAATGATCTTAGGTGTTTTTTTTTATGTTGAGTTTCAAGCCAACTTTTGTACTATCATTTTTCACCCTGAGCAAAAGGCTCTTTTGGCCCTCTTCACTTTTTGCCATTAGAGTGGTATCGTCTGCATATCTGAGGATCTTGATTTTTTCCTGGCATTTTGCATGATGTACTCTGCATATAAATTAAAGAAGCAGGGTGACAATATACATTCTTGTTGTACTCCTTTTCCTATGCTAAACCAATCAGTTGTGCCATATCCAGTTCTAACTGTTGCTTCTTGACCCTTATACAGGTTTCTCAGGAGACATGTGAGGTGGTCTGGTACGCCCATCTCTTTTAAGGACTTGCCACAGTTTGTTGTGCTCCACACAATCAAAGGCTTTAGCGTAGTTTTTCTGCTTTTCTTTCTCCATAATCCAGCGAATGTTGGCAATTTGATCTCTTGTTCCTCTACCTCTTTGAAACCCAGCCTGCCTGTACTTCTGGCAGTTCTCTATCCACATACTGCTGAAGCCTAGCTTGTAAAACCTACATTTGCCTTGACTCAGTTGCTAGTCATAACTAGGGACTCTACAGCTTCTTTCAAACCATGATTTTGGAACTTCTTTGTAATACGCTCTGTGGTCTAACTCAAGATCCTCATAGTGCCTTGGGATCTTAAAGATCAGTTTTCTGGGGGTCTTTATATTACTCTGTCTGAGCTATGATTATCAACCAGGATTTTCATGCAGGTCACTTAATTGTTTGACATAAAGTACTCCATCACTGAATGTGTAAATTCTGACATGAAAATTCAATACAGCTCTAACATTGTAGTGTGTGCTTAGCACATTAAAATGGGATTATGAAGCTATAAAATCCTTCATTAAAAAGAATGCAAACTATATTTAGAAACATGCAGTTCTCAAGTAAGAATTACATATTAACAGGGCAGTCCTATGCAGAGTGACTCCAGTCAAGGGTTTTGTTATGTGTTTATGTGGTATTCCTTGGGCTCAGAAACAATATATATATGACTTGTCATTATCTGACAGAATACAGAAGAAAGACTCTGGTGTTGAGAATATTAGGGACACTAGGAAATTTTGTAGGTCCATTGTTTCAGCTCAATATCTCTGTTTGGCTTCTGTGAAACAAACTTGTTAGTCTTTATTTTTGCACCATTTTCTCTCTTCTTGTGTCTATATATATTTTTTCTTTGAAATTGATTTTTTGGCAACGTGTATAAATAAATATGAATAGTGAAATGTGTAAAATGGCACAAGAATGAAACAAAGGGAATTGGGAACACCCGCTCATAATGCAATATACAAAACAAAACATTTGCACCTCCCTAGAAGAAATTAACATCTTCACATAAATCAAAATGCTGTTAAGGTCAACAGATATCTGAAACATTTACATGATAACAGCACACAGGATTAACAAATGCCTAAAAGTAATAGTAATGTTTTACATACATACATACATACATACATACATATATATATATATATATATATATATATACATACATACATACATACATACATACATACATACACACACATACACACACAGACCACATCCTTCAATTAACTACATGGTCACTGGGGACCACCCCCCCCCATAAATGCTAGTTAAAGTTGAAGGCAGTAGGAAAAGATGAACTGACTCAATCAAGGAAGCCACAGCCTTCCTTTTGCAAGACCTGAGAAGGCTGCTAACAATAGGATATTTTGGAAGTTATTAATTCATATGTTTGCCATAAATTGGAAGTGACTTGATGGCACTTCACACGCACACACACAAACACCCCCCCCATGCTTACCACTGTGTTGCTCTTTCTACTCACCTAGGGGGAAAGGAAAGAACAATACCCTTGTCACAACCGTTAGATGGCACAAGAGTCCCTGGGCAGCTTTCAGGACTGGGCATCAAAGGGCAGTTGCCAAGGGCCAAGCACCCCCCCTGAATGGCTGCAGCAGAGATACAGCTACCACTCCTTGCCTTGCTTCTATGTATTGTAGTACTAGCACTGGGACACATTGCAAAGACTAGAGCACCCTATTATTTATTCATTCATTATTAGATTTCTATCTTGCTCCATTCCCTGCCAAGCAGGGCTCAGGGCATCTTAAAACAATCAAGATACAACACTTCAGTATATTACAGTTGTAAAATCCATGTTGTTATAAGTTAAAACCTAAGACTTCTTTTCTATATTAAGGCACCTTAATATCCATCACAGGTGGACAAGTGGGGGCACACACAGATGGTCACACGTTTTGAGACCACATTCATATCCCAAGTGATGAAGGAACTGTTGCAGGCTTGTGGAATCAAACATCTCACCACCATAGCTTACCACCCACAAACAAATGATCTAAATAAAAGTTCAATGGCCCCTTGAACCACACACTGAAGACCTACACTGTGAAACATCCTAACGACTGGAATCAGCAACTTCAACAACGGCTGTTTGGTTATCATGAAGTGTCATAGGATAGTTCTGGTTTTAGTCCCTTTGAGCTGCTGTTGTATTGATGACACTCTGTACATAAAAGGGAAAGAGAATATTATTGTGGATGCTGTTGTGTCCTGGGATCAGAAGGCAGAGCTGGCAAAATACAGCCAAGCTTCGCTCTCTGAGAACAATAGGGACTAGGTTCCTGAGCTCGCCAGTAGAGAACCAATGGCAGCACTGGCGGGTGATTCAAACCCGCCAATAGGAATATGGGTCCGTCCCCCCCTAACTGTATATAGTTGGCCTCCGGCCGTTACTGTTTGTTCTTGCCTTGTGTGAAGTACGAATAAACGCGTCTTCTCTTATGTCATCGTCCGAGTCATGAGGCCCGAAACCCAGTACTTTACAGTGGCAACGAGGATGGGATTTCAACGCCTTCCGTGACTCCATGAGCGACGAAAAGGACACCGCCAAGCATCGCATCGCTGACCCCGAGAGCAGCACCACACCGCTCGCCGAGCATCGCATCGCTGACCCCGAGAGCAGCACCACACCGCTCGCCGAGCATCGCATCGCTGACCCCAAGAGCAGCACCGCACCGCTCGCCCCGGCGCACGCCTTCCCAGACAGAGCCATGTCCGCCTCTCATGTAACACTCGAGCGCTTCGATCCGTCGCAGCCAGAAACCTGGGACGCATGGGTCGACCAGCTCATCAGTTACTTGGAGCTCAACGAGATCCGCCACCCAGACAAGAAATGATCGCTCCTGCTGAACGCGTGCGGCACCCAAACCGTCCGCCTCGCCAAGAGCCTCTTGGTGCCCCGCACGGCCTTGGAAAGCTCGTTTGGGGAGATCCTGGACGTCCTCAACGCGTACTTCAGCCCCCGGCCGACCTTCCTGGCCAAGAGGATGGAGTTCCAGAGGCGAGTCCAGGCCCAAGGGGAATCCGTTGCCACCTTCCTGGCCGCACTGAGGGCGCTCGCGGTGGACTGCGGGTTCCCGAAGGTGGAAGACAACTTGCTGACGCAGTTCGTGTGGGGCCTGGCGGACTCCAAGCTGCGGCGCAAGTTGATTGGCTACCGGAGGCTCTCCCTGAACGAGGCCATCGACGCCGCAACAGCCCACGAGGCTGCTGAAGGGGAACGCCCGGCCGCGGCCGCCCATGTGGTCGGGAGGAGTCCCAGCCCCGGGAACTCAGATACCGAAGAGGTCTTCGCCCTCAGACCCCAACACCGCCGGCCGGCGCCGTTCCAGCAGGCCAACAGGGAGCCAGCCAAGCCTTCCGGCAACCGGACCGTCTGTGCCAGCTGCGGGGAAGGCCACGGAAGGAAATCCTGCAAGTTCCGGGATGCTGTCTGTCACGGGTGTGGGAAGCAGGGACACCTCGCACGGGTCTGCCGGTCCAAGGACCCCCGGAATTCGAGATCGTCGGTCCCACTGCACCGCGCATCGTCCACCGCCTACGAGACGACGGAAGAGGTCGCCGAGTTGTACCATCTCACCGACCAACCGCTGCAGGTACTTCGCCTCCCCAACCTCTCCTCTACCCCGAAGATCCAAGTAACCGTGCGGATCGAGGGGTCCCCCTGTTGCATGGAAGTGGACTCGGGATCGGCGGCGTTCATCATTTCCATGGACACTTTAAAAGACTTTGCCCGTAAGGGGGACCCCCTCTACGTCCATCGCCACTAAGTTTGGTGGACTTTCAAAAGAACCCTGTCCCCATCCGGGGAGTCGGCACTTTCCGAGTGCAGTACCGAGACTTTGAGGGGAACTTGGACTTGGTGGTGGTGGAGGGAAATCTCGTGAGTCTCCTGGGGCGGGCGTGGTTCGAGGCCCTAGGCATCACGATTGGGGGAGTGAATAAGTGCGGGATGCGTGACTGGGGGCGGTGTGCAAGGAATTCCCCGAGGTCTTTGACGGGAAACTGGGGTGTTATAAAGGGCCCCCGGTGTCGCTCCACTTAGACCCCACAGTGACGCCCATCCGATGGCGCTTCCGCACCGTGCCCCTGGCCCTCCGCCCGAAAATAGAGGCCGAACTGGACCGGTTAGTGGCCCAGGGAGTCCTAGAGCCCGTCCCGAACGCTCGATGGGAGACCCCGATTGTGACACCCGTAAAGCCAAACCGGCACTTCAGGCGCACGCATACCCCGTACCCGTGTTCAGCCACGTATTAGCCACACTGGCGGGGGCGCGCATATTTGGAAAGCTGGATCTCGCGCAGGCGTACCAGCAACTCCCGGTGGATGAGGCCACTGCCGAGGCGCAAACCATAGTGACCCACCGGGGGCCTTCAGGGTGAAGCGGCTGCAGTTCGGGGTCAGTGTGGCCCCAGGGATCTTCCAAAATCTCATGGACGATTTGTTAAAAGGGATCCCTGGAGTGACGCCGTTCTTCGACGACGTCCTCATCGCCGCGACCACCCCTGAAAGCTTCGCCGCCCACCTCCGAACTGTACTGGGACGCTTCCAAGCCGCGGGGCTGAAAGTGAAGCGGGAAAAGTGCCTCCTCGGGGTGCCGGAGGTGGAGTTCTTGGGGTACCGGGTAGACGCAACAGGCCTGCATCCGGCGAGGGACAAGGTGAAGGCCATCGTGGAGGCCCCCGCCCCGAAGTCCAAGGCAGAGCTCCAGGCGTTCTTAGGCCTCCTGAACTTTACCACGCCTTTCTCCCACACAAAGCCGCCGTGGCCGAACCCCTGCACAGGCTGCTGGATAAGGCGACACCTTGGGCATGGGGAGCGAGGGAGGGCTTGGCACTGGTGGCGGGGGTTAAAAAGTTTCACAACTTTGTGTACGGGCGGCCCTTCACGCTCGTAACCGATCATAAGCCGCTCTTGGGACTGTTCGCGGTGGACAAACAAACGCCGCAGGTACTGTCGCCCCGGGTGTTGCACTGGTCCTTGTTTTTAGCGGGCTACCAGTACCGGTTGGAGCATCGGCCGGGCAAGGCGCTGGGTCATGCCGACGCCTTGAGCCGCCTGCCGCTGCCGCATACAGGGGAAGATCCAGCCCCAGCTCCCGCAGTATTGTTAATGGAGGAGCTGCCCAACCCCCCTTCAGGCTGCTGACGTGGCCGCCTGCACGTCCCGAGATCCCATTCTCTCCCGGGTCCTAAACTGGGTGGTGAGGGGATGGCCAGCGGAACAGACAGGGCCAGAGTTCACGGCATACAAAGCCAGGAGGGAAGAGTTATCCGCCTTGAAAGGGTGCTTACTATGGGGGGACAGGGTGGTCATCCCGGGGCCCATGAGACAAGGGGTTCTAGAAACGCTGCACGAGGCCCACCCGGGCATTGTACGAATGAAAGCTCTGGCAAGGAGCTATGTGTGGTGGCCCGGGATGGACGCAGAAATGGAAACCTGGGTCCGAGGGTGCACATGGTGTCAGGAAGTCTGCCCCAATCCCCCGAGAGCGCCAACCCAAAGCTGGGAGTCTACCCACAAGCCGTGGTCATGCCTACACGTAGATTTTGCCGGGCCGTTTCAAGGGCTCCAGTTCATGGTGACGGTAGACTCCTACTCGAACAGGGTGGAAATAAGCCCAGTGTCTACCACCTCTGCCAAAGCGGCAATAAGGGCCCTGCGGAAAATATTCGCTACGCACGGGTTGCCAGACACAATCGTGTCGGACAACGGGGCAGCGTTCACATCTGCTGAGTTTCAAGCGTTCCTCGCAAGGAACCTAATCAGGCACATACGATCAGCGCCCTTCCACCCGGCAACAAATGGACAGGCGGAGAGAACGGTACGCACCGCCAAAGAAGCCCTGAGCCGCATAACGGAGGGGGATTGGGAGTTCCGGCTGGCCCGCTTCCTCCTAACACACCGCACCACCCCAAACCCCATCTCCGGGCATTGCCCCGCAGAACTATTGATGGGCCGCCGCCCCACGACTTTGTTAGACAGGCTCCACCCGGACCGAGCCCCAGAGAGAAAGCTGGTCGAAACCCGGGAGGCGCCCCGAAGCTTCCTCCCGGGGGAACCTGTCTACTTCCGGAATTACGGGGCGGGGCCTCAGTGGTTGGCCGGGCGCATCCTAAAACCCACCAGGCCAGTGTCATACGAGGTCCTAGCAGATGGAGACAGGGTCCTCCGTAAACACGTGGACCAGCTCCGGAGGCGGCAAGACCCCGACACAGGGATCCAGGCCCCTTACCGGGAAACGCCGCGGCCGCCCCAGCATCCGATCGGCTGCAGGCACCGCCAGCGGAGCCAGCGCCTGAAAGACCACAGAGTCCGGAGGGGGTCCCAGAGACAGCTGAACCGCCGCCGCCGCTGCCGCCGCCGTTACAGCCGCCACCGTCACCACCACAGCTACTACCGGAGATCCAAGCGCCTTGTGCGGGAGGACCACCCGATGGGGGCCCCGCCAGTCCGGTACCGGCCCCCCGACGATCACTAAGGGAACGGAGGGCACCAGCATACTTAAAAGACTACTTCACCTGATAGGAGTCGAACTTTGGGGGGAGGGGTGTTGTGTCCTGGGATCAGAAGGCAGAGCTGGCAAAATACAGCCAAGCTTCGCTCTCTGAGAACAATAGGGACTAGGTTCCTGAGCTCGCCAGTAGAGAACCAATGGCAGCATTGGCGGGCGATTCAAACCCGCCAATAGGAATATGGGGCCGTCCCCCCTAACTGTATATAGTTGGCCTCCGGCCGTTACTGTTTGTTCTTGTCTTGTGTGAAGTACGAATAAACGCGTCTTCTCTTATGTCGTCATCCGAGTCATGAGGCCCGAAACCCAGTACTTTACAGATGCATTCTCCAGAACCACCTAAGGGTGGACATTGTTGAAACCGGTTGTTGATGCATTTTGAATGTTACATCTATGTTGGTGTTTAACTATTGGTATTAAAGAAAACAAAAAGGTAATATGCACTCACATGCATCACCCATTGCACAAGAGATGCTTGTGAGAACCTCCCCTGAAGCAATGAATTCAAAGGGTGGGACATGTGACTGACTGCACTTTCAAAAGCCTCTCAGTTCTACAGAAGTAGCACCAATATCTGCCTCTGCTTTGGTACCAAGGAGGGCTTCACTTCCAGTACCGAAGCAAGCAGCCACTGGAAGCACTGACCCCACACCTCTGCCATATATACACTTATACTATAAAAACACTGTGATTAGACTGAAAGGAAGCAATAACAATTTATTTTTAAAGATTAAAACATTTGAAATCCTTCTGAAATAATGCTGCAAATTTCCCCCCACTAAAAGCATACTGAATTTGCTTCAAGGTGCTAGTACTTACCTTTAAAGCCCTATATAGCCAGGGTCCAACATACCCGAGGGACCGTCTTTCCCCATACATACTCCAGAGAGCACTACAGTCGGGGGCACAACATCGGCTAGTTGTTCCAGGCCCTAAGGAGGCCAGGCTCATGGCTACTAGAGCTAGGGCCTTTTCAGTGGTGGCTTCTTCCTGGTGGAATGAGCTCCCGGAAGAGACCAGGGCCCTGTGGGACCTCATACAGTTCCGCAGGTCCTGTAAGACGGAGCTCTTCCGCCAGTCTTTTAATTAGGAACCACCATCATCGCTACTATTACCATGACCATCAACCATTACTACAAGTATTATCTTTGGTGGAGGGTTGGCCCTGCAGGGAGATCGATCCGGAAAACCACCGAACCAGGATTTAGAATTATGTTATAACATGCCTCAGCTGATAACATGCCTCAGCAGCTATTGTTTTATGATGTTTTATGTCTTTGATTGTTTTAATTGGTTTTTAAATTTTTTATATTAATTCGGCACTAGTGGCCAGTAAATGTGAGCCGCCCTGAACCCGTTCGCGGGGAGGGCAGGATACAAATGTAATAAAATAAATAAATAAATTTTTCAACTATGTTTCATAAACTTGAAAAACTCTGCAAGTTTCCATATAGTTTCAGGACCTTTCCCCACCATCACGTGATGGATTTGAAATGAAATAACTGAACCAGACATATACATGAATGGAGGGAAAGTGTGCCTGTTTCCACAAGCAGCCTTGATAGCACAAAGTTGAAGCAAAATATTGGAAGGAGATACTATTGGCTTCTTTGGAAATGCTTCCCACTACAGAGAACAAGAGCAATTTTGCATGTGCAAATCCACCTTACTCTCACTGGGAAGTCTAGCTTTTGCTTTTTGATAACTTCTACAGACAGAAGTGGAACTCGCAGTTGAAATACTGTAATTGCTGTGGTGGCTTCCTTTGTATCTTCGCTCCGCATTTATGATAATCCCCTCATTCCATCTGCAGCCCACGCACTAATACAGCAGCCCCCTTTTCTGGTTCCAAGAAAATTATGCATTCATTATGGAGGAAAATTAACACCTCAAAGCAAACTATAATTAGGAATTCTTCAATTCAGTTTATGCTTTTTCAATTAGGCCCTCTATAATTTTATTCATGGGAGCATTAACATGTTTCCGTAATTTATATACCTGTGGCATAATTAAGTCCTGAAATGCCTCAGTCTACAGCAGCAAAAGTGAGGCTCAGGCATCTTCTGTTTCATTTGTATTTAGGTGCAAATGCATACAGCACACTGTGAGCCAGGTGGCCTGGATGTAAGAAATGAAAAGATGCACAGATCCAAACGGTTGTCTAGTCGGAGACTTGCCAATCAGCCTATCTAAGAAATCTGCTATGGATTCTCCAAACAATCCCTGTTGGAACTGGAGCTATTTAATGCATTTTTTTTTAATCTTCATCTCTTATAACAGAAGTCGTCTGGTAGTAGCAGGGGGACAGTGGGGAAGAACCTGCTAGTTGGCTAGCTGCAGCTGAATAAGACCTGGTTCCCATCCCCCACACTCATCCGCTCCAGAAGAGATGACAGTAGGGGATGGCCTTGCCCAGGCACTGCTGAAGTAGGCAACCCAACCAGGGGCTGTGGGGACAGAGGCAAGGGTGAGGCTATGCCCAGAAAGGCCTCAGCAACAGCTTCAGGGCCTGGCAGGCTCAGGCAACAGGCATCACCTGGGAGCAGGAGGAGGCCAGCAGCAGTTAGGGCCTCCTGGGCCCTAGGTAGGGATGCCAGCCTCCTGTGGGACCTGGGGATCCCTGGAATTATAGCTCATCCCCAAACTAGAGAGATCAGTTCCCTTGGAGAAAATGGATACTTTGGAGGGTGGGCTCTATGGCATTCTATCCCACTGAGGTCCCTGCCCTCCTCAGGCTCCATCCCTCAATCTTCAGGAGTTTCCCAGCCTGGATCTGGCAACCCTACTCCCCAACCTCTGCTGGTAACCATGGGGGACCTGGCAATCCTAGGTTTAGGCAGGAAAAGAAGGCTCTTAAAACCTCAGGGGATGGCAGGGCAGGGTGGTTAGAGTGCAGAGTAGAAGAAGGGAGGGGCCAGCCCCGCCCAGCCTCACTCACGGAGGCCATTGGCCCAGATTTCCTTCTCTCACCAGGGGCCCACCCCTGAAGAGAGGGCACTGGGTCAGCCCACCCCCCCAGAATTCTTTTATTAGACTGGCCCAGGGAAGGCCAGGGAGGAAAGGCCAGATCTTTCCCAAGAGATTCTGGGAGAGGCAACTGGTGGGACCAATCAGAAATCTAAAAACAGAACTGAAGCAAACCATCAGTATTAATATGACACATTAAATGATACAAAAATTACACAGAAAAATCCTAGTTTCAGCAAACTAAACACAGTAGTATTAAGACAACAGTCTCTAAAATTTATCCAAATAACCTTCTGAATAATTTTGTACAGTACATCTCTGTGTCTTCATCAAAAAGCCCTCTTGAATAATTTAGTCTTGCTTAGCTTACAGAAAGCCAGGAGGACTGGGAGCCTTTCTGACCTCTTCAGGCAGGCCGTTCCACAAGGTAAGGGGCCACAACAGGCACACGCACAGGCAGTTGATGGTTTTGACACCTGCAGAACACCTTGCTCAAATGAGCAAAGCTGTTGTGGAGATACATAGAGGGAGAGTGGTCTGAACAGATGAGAGGGTCCAAGACCATGTATATGACTGTCAGTACCTTAAAATGAACCTGACAATAGGCAGCCAGTGGAGTGACTGTAGAATGCTCCATCTAGCTCCCAATAATAGCTCAGCTACTGCATTCTGCACCAACTGGAGTTTCCAAACTGATTTTGAGGGGAGACCAATGTACAGTGCATTACAGTAGTCTACTTTTGATGTTACTTTCGAGTGGATCGAGGTGGCCAGATCAGCAGTATCAAAGTAAAGGGCTGAACAAATTTAGAGTCCAGTAGCACCTTTAAGACCAACAAAAGTTTATTCAAGGTATGAGCCTTCATGTGCAAGGCACACTTTTTTCAAATACATTGGAATGGCAGATGAGGTTCTAAACTTATAGACAGGGATTTAACAACATGTAACATGATGATGTTTAAGTTATGCAAAGTGAAAAACTAAATAACAAGGTTATAAGGTCAATAGTTGTAAAGCATTAAATATGTCACAATTGTGGGAATTAGCAGAATCTTAATTATCTCCTCTGAGGCATAGAGCTGGATGTCAGCAGACATCTATTTAGCATTCTAATATACTATTCTGAAAAAGAAATACACTAAAATATAAAAGATTTATAGTCCTTGTTGCGAATACATATGTGAGGACTGAATGAGTTAGCATAAAAATCCAATATCCCTCTTGAGTCCTGGGGAGGTTTTTGTTCCAAGTGTTGTAATAAAGGTAAAGGGCTACCTTTCAGGCTAGGCTGAGTTGAAAGAAAGCCTTTTTTGCAGCTGCATTAACTTGCTTCTCCAGCAATAATGTTGGATCCGCTATAATCTTAAGGCTCTTAAGAAGAGAGAAGAGATTGGATTTATGCCCTACTCTTCACTTGATGTCTCAGAGTGGTTTACAATCCCCTTCCCTTCCCCTGAACAGACACCCTGTGAGGTGGGGGGGGGGCTGAGAGAGCTCTCTCGAGAAATGTCTTTGAGAGAACAGCTCTGAAAGAACTTGTGACTGACCCAAGGTCACACCAGCAGCTGCATGTAGAGGAGTGGGGAATGAAATCCAGTCCTCCCAGATTAGAATCCATGTTCTTAACCACTACACCAAACTGGCTCTAACTGACTCAGCGAGGATCAGCTGAACATCAGAAGTGTCTTTCAAGATCTCCACCTTCCCAGACAGCATTATCTCTGTCTTCTCAGGGTTTAGTTTCAATTTCTTCACACTTAGCCAATTTACCACAGCAGCCAGGCAGCGATTCAGGACCTCTACCACATCACCAGGAGACTTGCATAAGGATCTATAGAGCTGGATATCATCTGCACATTGATGACAACCAACCTCAAAGCTATGAATTATTTGTCCTTAGGGCTTTACATAGAGATGAAAAGCATGGGGAATAGAATTATGCCCTGAGGGCCTGGGCACTCCATTCCAGATGAGGGTGTGCCTGGATCACCAGTCTCCTGTTGCTTGTTCTACTCCAGTGCTGTTTCTCACTTATGGCACCAAATCTTATAGTATCTGCATGTCTTTCATATATACTCATGAATACACTGGGGCCCAAGGCATTAAGCATGATCTACTGCAGGTTAGTCTCAGTCAAACTGAACAGTTGGTTCCTTGTTCTGATATCAGAATCTTTTGTTACGTCTCCAGGGTATTTGGCTTAAAGGAATATTGCATAAGATACTACCCATGTATATGCTGGCATTTGCAGCAATATACAACATGTAGGCTTAAAATTACTTTAAATGGGTTGTGGACTATAGGAATGCACTAAGTGAGGGTAATAATTGGGGTTTCAACCAGCTATTTTATCCAGGGGAACTGATCTCTGTAGTCTAAAAACCAATCATAAAATTGGGAGAACTCCAGGCCCCACCTGGAGGCTGGCAACCCTATATCCTGCACCTGGACTGTTTGAAAGCCCAATTTATAGGATATATGGTTGACAGCCTATAGGTGGGCATTGGAGATCTCCCAATTTTATAATTGATTTCCAGACTACAGAGATCAGTTCCCCTGGAGAAAATAGCTTGGAGGATGGACTCTATGGAATTATAAACCCCACCTTCAGGCATTTCCCAATTCAGAGCTGGCAACCTATAACTTGACCCATTGGTCACCATTTAAAAAAAAAAAAAAAAGAGTCATCAGCTACTTTGGCCTAAATCTGTGAAGACTCCATTCTTGTTCAAAGAATAATTCATTTTATTTCCTTTTACTGGGTTGTTCAATGGGCAGATTAAAGCTATTTGTTACAGATTAGTTCTGAAATGCATAATACAATATAACGTACCAAACCACAGCTCTGGAGCCCAGGCTCCTGTGACTCTCAGATAGTTGCTGAGCAACTGTTGTGTTACTTTTTTCTTTCTGTTGAACTCTGTAATGGCACAGAAGATAAATGGCAGTGGTGTAAAGACTACAGAAAGCCAGGATGGCACTCTACAGAATTCATTACTCCTTGCAAATTATTTCTGGAGATAGTCTTTGGATAGGTTTACCCCATTCCTTGTCTAAACTGCTCTGTATAACCCCTCTTAAATTCAGAATAATGTGGGTATTGTATTGATGCCACAAGTGAAATGGGTGTTAAATAGACTTTGGCTCGAAAAAGACAAAAGGAAACGTATACAATTCCAACCAAGACAAGATGGCAAACAAAAGCTGTTATTCCATTCCCTCTCCTGTCAAGCACATTTTAGGTCTACACACAATTTCCTGGGGATCAGGGCAAACACAAGGCTTTCCATGATCTTTGTGAACTTCGCAAAACAACCAGAGCCCTATCTGTGAAAAAGATATGATCATTATAATAGGCCTATCACACACTGGAAATAATATATATGTATTTGTGACTTTTCAATTATCTCTCTTGAAGACACTGTAGTGGAATAAGAAGTCACAGTACAATTTTGTAAAAATGCTCTCAGAAAGATTTTCATAATAGGCTCATTTTTCCACAGACACTTATTGAATATAGGAAAAAGCATGGCAAATTGGACTTTAAAAATAGAAGAAAGACTGTTCAATAAAAAAGAAAGAAAATAGCAACACTTAGGACAGCAGGTGGTAAATTGAAACATGGGAGGGGAAGAACCCTAAATAATAAAAGTTGGCATTTTCTGCTCTCCATCAGCATACCACACAATTCCTATGTATGTCACCTAATAAATTCTTACTTTTTAAAAATTTTTTAGAGAACTACTTAATTTTACTTTTAATTGACTCAATACAGGCAAGTGACAAGGTATTTCTCTTTCTATATACCTAATCAAAAAGAGTAAATTTGATTTATACCACCACTTTCCCCCTGAAAGCCAGAAGCTGCAATAACAGTGTTTTTAATAGAAACGTAAGAGGAGATGGTTTAGTTTTTGAAGACCACAAAAATAATTTAAAAAACACAAACATCTAAATATATTTCTACTCTGAACACATCAGCTTCAATGCTTCCTCCATATCAGTCAGAGTAATTCACACAACTGAAGAAACCCAAAGCATACTGGGTAAGATCCAGAACTAGCACACTGAACATCTGTTGATTTAGATGGAAGAACACATGGCATGGTTTCCCTCCTGAAGTGGCATCATGCCATCGCTGAAAGCTTTTCTTGGTGCCCACTCCTACAGATTGCTAGGAACCATCAGAATATTCTTGACCATCTTCTTAAAGTTCAAAGTGGAATAAGACAGCCCTTCAATCATCATCGTCATAGTTGTTGTCGTCATCGTCATCATCATTGATCATCATCATCATCAACTATCATGGCTAGTGTTGAGTTTGCCATTTGTCAAGAAGGAGTGCCCAACTGGCTCACACATTCCTCCTTCTCCCCCATCCCCATCCTTCCTTCTCACATGGGCAGTCCTTCTTGTTAGTTTGGAAGCTAACTATGGTTAATGTTATGTCTGCACTGACACTAACTAAACATAAGCCACAATCTGCAAAACTACTTATATCTATAATTGTAAACTGTGCATTTATGGCAAGTAGGATTAGACGATCATGAACATCTCTGACAGATAATCTGGGCAAGAACCAAAGAGAAAGGAATGAGTCCAAGGAAAGCTCCAAACTGCCTGTCTTTGGGTAGACAACCAGAACTGTTCCATCTGTACCAGGCATGTCAAATGGCCCTATTCTAAATCAACAATCTAAGGAATAAATACTTAGACAACTGAACTTGGACTATCTGCTAAGGAACTTAAATATCCAAGAAACTCTCACCAAGCAGTTCTCAATTTTTAACAGAAAATTTTATAGCAATGCTTTCGTTTGACTGATGCAACAAACAAAGCTCTGTACATTAATTTCTTTTATGTGTTCTTGTATCCAATAATAATAATACATGTCATAAATATGCTGCTAACTTACAGAAACACTCCTTTTTGCAACAAAAATGTAGCTATCGAATTATGGAAATTCCTAATTATATGTTGGTAATTCTTAGTTTAATAACCCACAAAAACAACAGGCTTCTAACATTCTCATGCACAGAGAGGGAGGGAGAGAGGAAGAAACCTTCCATTAGCGCTTATCCATGGCCCTGTGATCTTCCATGTCTTATCAACTAAAAGAACAATGAATTGTCAACAGAACACATGCAAGAAGAACATGCAACAGAACATATTTTTAAGTGAATTAACTATAAAGTATCTCTTGACAAATGAAATAAAAAGCTGACATAATTAATACAGTATATTCATATATAGGATTTTTAATGGTGATAAATATCAACTGGTAAAATCAGCATAACTCTATAGTTTACAAAGGAACAGGTGGCATGCTGAGCTATTGCACCCTATTATTTAGACCAAATTAAGAGGTTGAGAAGGAAGGCAGTGAAACCAAAGCAAATAGGAAGTCAGAAAGGGTCATAAGCAACACAAGGGCATGTAACTTCCCTTGCTAATGGGGGTGGATATTCTCAGAAGTGTACCCTACTAATGAGGCTTCATTTGCCCTCTGTAATGACACTTAGGCAAATCCTATTGGCTATATAGCATCATCATCCCACTTGGTACATAAACTCTGATCACACAGAGAGAAGACAGAATTGCAGCATGAAGAAGAGGAACACTATGAGGAGGAGGAGGAGGAGGAGGAGGAGGAGGAGGAGGAGAAGAAGGAGGAGGAGGAGGAGGAGGAGGAGGAAGGAGAAGAAGAAGAAGAAGAAGAAGAAGAAGAAGAAGAAGAAGAAGAAGAAGAAGAAGAAGAAGATCAGGGCTCAGTTCCTGCAGGAGCTCACTGAAGTGATGCTCCCACAGTAAGAAGCCCAGGGGGCGGGCACATGCAGCAAGCCCCACCCCTCAGAAAACCTTGGCACTCAGCCAAACAAGTCAAGGCCAGCGGGGAAGGAGAACCAGCCTCACCGAAGGACAGGTGGCCAAAGGTGGGAGGGATGCCACCACCAGGGCGCCTCCACCCCCTTGACCCATCCCATTCCTAATCTGCCGAGAGCCGGCGCTTGCCCCGGCTGCCTTGTGTGCCCTGCCCTATGGCCTGGTCCCATCCCCTTTCTCTTCCCGGTTTCTCACGGCTGCCCTCCAAATCAGGGTGCCGTGGGGAGGCAGAGAGTGAGGGCCCGTCCAGAGGCCTGCAGCCGCGGGACCCTCCCCAGCTCCCAAGTGGCCGGAGATTGGTGAGGGCACAGCCAGGTCGGGAGGAACTTAGCAGGAGCCTGAGCAGTTCAGCATGGTCAAGGAGGAGCTTTCCTGCAGAGAGCAGAGCCTGGGCCAGGCAGGAGGGCTCGTCGGGGCACTCTGAGGCAGCAAGAGGTGAGCAGCAGAAGGTAGGTAAGCCCAGCATCTGGACTGCTCCATGGCTGCTGGGATGGCTGCTGTGTGGAGACTCCCGCCTGAATCCAAAGAGTCATGCCACTTGGTTGGCTCTGAAGCACCCTCCTCTCCCCCGACTGTGCTGGGTCCTTCCATCCTTCCTTCCTTCCATCCTTCTCTCCCTTCTTTCTTTCTTCCCCTCTCTCTCTCTTTCTGAACGTGAAGTATCACGTTCAGTTGCTCTTGTAAAATTTGAATTTCCTTAATAATTTTCTTTTTTCCAGGTCTCCTCTTCAATTCTTTTTCTTTTTGCTGAATTTTTTCCTGCAGTCCCTTTTGTTACTCAATATTCTGTTTCTTGTCCATCGCATTCAACGATATAAGTAATCCTCTCATCACATACTTATATGCGTTGCAGACCATCTGTATTTTAACATTTTGATTCAAATTCAATTGAAAAAATGACTGCGTTTCTTTACATAATGTCTCAATTACTTTCTTTTTATCCAATAGGTCTTCATTTATTCTCCAATGAAATTGTTTCGCTTTTTCTTTTAACATCCAAGTCACTGGGTTATGGTCAGAATTAGTCTTTGGCAAAATCTCCACTTTCTGAGTTTTTAACACCATATCACCAGACATCCAAATCATGTCTATTCTGGAAAAGGAATTGTGTCGATTGGAATAAAACGTAAAGTCTTTAACTTTAGAATTCCATTTTCTCCAAACATCTTCCAATTTCTCTTGCTCCATCAATTTAAAGAAAATTTTTGGTAATTTCCCAACCTTCTCGTCTTTCTTTTCAGATTTCCTATCCAATTTATTATTAACTGTACCATTAAAGTCCCCTGTCAAAATTATCTGCTCATAGTTCACTTGGTCCAACTCCTTCATCAAGTCTTTAAAAAAATTTCTTTAGCACCATTGGGTGCATACAAGTTTACTACCAGAGTCCTTTTCTGAAGCGTTGTAATTTCAACTCCAATATATCTTCCATCTTTATCACTAAAAATTTGTTTTGGATCCAATTCTTTGTTTACATAGGTCACAACTCCCTTATTTTTTTTTTCTGCCAAGGAATAAAATTCTTCCCCTAGTTTTCTGTTAATCACATATTTATTGTCCCGTTTTCTAATATGAGTTTCTTGGAGGCAAATAATATTAGATTTTTATTTTTGCAACCAATAATTTATTAACTTCCTTTTGGAGGGTGAATTAAGTCCATTTACATTCCACAATAACAATTTGTAATACATCATGTCTTGTCTTTAGATATCTCCAAAAACTTCTATATTTTCTGCCTTAAACCTATACATGTCTCCTAAAGTCTTGATCATATGTCTCTTTGAATCGTAGGTAAAAGACAGACTATATGGTATTTCCCATCTGAACCTGATAGTTAGCTGCTTCAATTTGTCTACCAACTTTTTGTATTTCTTTCTCTCTTGCAGAATCATTCTTGGAAGTTCTCTCATTATTATTATCTTTTTCCCATCTATTTCCAAAAGTTGTGTAAATTGTTTTTTTGAAAATGTCCTCCTTCACCTTCCTTGTTACAAATTGCACAATAACATCTCTTGGCAAATTCTTTCTCTGAGCATATGCTGAATTTACTCTATAAATCAAATCGAAATCTGAATCCAGTTCTCCTTGATCTTCTCCGAAATATTCCATCAGAGCAGTCATCACTATCATGCGTATATCTTCATCTGTCTTTTCCTCAATCCCTCTTAGACTCAGATGGTTTAACATCGCTCTGTATTCCATCATTGCCTCCAGTTTACGATTGTCCTGTAGAGTTGTTTCCATTTTTTTATCTATATCTT
Source organism: Gekko gecko (assembly GCA_029375565.1). Classification (NCBI taxonomy): domain Eukaryota; kingdom Metazoa; phylum Chordata; class Lepidosauria; order Squamata; family Gekkonidae; genus Gekko; species Gekko gecko. The sequence goes on from JAPDNY010000006.1 coordinate 146,974,544, forward strand.
GTGTTTTTTGCTCCAATTCAGTCGATTTTAATGCCAAACCTTGCACTTGACTCTTTGCGTCTGCCACTTTTTTTGTAATTACAGCCACTTCTGCTACAACCAACTCTTTGAGAGCTGTCACATTCTGTTCTTGAACTTCTTCTAACTGCTCCAGCTGTTTTTCCATTTGCTTTTCTAACTGCTGTTCTATCTGTTTCACCAATCCCTGAATCGCCTCCAGCATTCTCTTTTCCATTGACTCCATTGCAGCTTGCCACTCTTTTTTTTCTTTCCCTGCCATACTTGGACTTGCAGACGAAGCGGCCCTTTGTTGATGTTTTGGATCCGTTTTGAAGTTTCTAAAGTTAGTCCAAATTCATATATTCCGGGTCCTCTTTTTGTCTTCTCTTCAATCTTTGCTTTTTTGCCACCCTTTTAAAGCAATTCCAGTAATAAAATTCACTTTTAAAATTCAGTCCTCCTAAAAATGGTGGGCACCATTTCTCTGTGGGTTTTTTGGCTAGAGTAGGCTCTTCTTGCACTTCCTGTTTCCTGTCCGCCTCAAAATCCTTCCTACCGGAAACTTCGTTCCGCCGCTTTTACAGTCCTCTGGAAACCACTCTAGTCTTTATGCACAGTATTAGCCGGACACAGATAGTTGCAACATCTTAGTCTCGCGATATTTCTTGTTAGTTTCAGTCTTAGATTCCACTCCAACTCTTTCTAACCGCAGGAATGTTAAACAATGTCTATTTTTCTCAAATTGCTCACTTTGACAACTCTTCTCAAATCCTCAATAGCCCGATTGTTCAAGATTAATTCTTTCACGCTTATCTGCCTTTCTGAATTTTCGCTAGATCTCCATTCCAGTAAGCAAATTGTTTGTGTTACCTTGCATGTTTATCTTGGGACTTCGCATTGCTTCTTCTCACTTTCAGCTCAACTCTCTTTCTTAAGAGGTCGGGAAATGACGAATTTAAGTTGGGTTCCCAGCCCGGTTGGCTTCTTTAGTGCTCTCTTGCATACACCTGCTTCTGAGACGGGATCAAAGCGTAAACAAACCTCCTTCGAGACTTATACACGCCGATCTCAACTCTCACTTGGACCCTGATGCTTGCTTGTCGATCCCCTGCCTGGGGGAGGCTGTGTTGGGCAATATAAATGCCCAAACTGTCAGAAGAAGCCACCGTCCACCCTGCACGATTGCAAAGTGCGTCAGTTCGCCATTTTACTCCGACCGGAAGCCCCTTTTGTCCTTCTCTTTCTTTCTTTCTTTCCTTCCTTTTTTCCTTCCCTCCCTCTTTTCCTCCTTCCTTCCTTCCTTTCTTTCCAGATCTGCGCATTCCCTCCCCCCATAGCTAGCAATCCAAAAGAGTCTAGTGGCACCTCTAAGAATAAGATTTATTCAGGTACAAGCTCTCCCAACTCTGTGAGGGCAGATCTGCATGTCCCCCCCCATAGCTAGCAATCCAAAGGAGTCCAGTGGCAGAATGTACTAAAAAGAAGGACAGGATTGATCATTGAAAACAATGGAAGAGACTTGAAGGCCCATTTGAAGTAATGGGAGCCAGGAATGCCAGTTGACTTGCATGGGCTCCAGTGAAATACCTTACAGCTCAAGAAGAGTTGCAAAGAAAATGTAGAATGGATTTTCCATTAAGGTCTCTGGTCTCAAATTCACTACTCTGGGACTGGCTTACAAACTCCTTTTCCTTCCCCTCCCCACAACAGACACATTGTGAGGTAGGTGGGGCTGAAAGAGCTCTTTCAAGAACTGCTCTTTCAAGGACAGCTCTTGCCAGAACTATGGCTCACCCAAGATCATTCAGCAGCTGCAAGTAGAGGAGCAGGGAATCAAACCCGGTTCTCCCAAATTATAGTCTGCACACTTAACCACTACACCAAACTGGCAGCCATAAAAATGGTCTGGAAATATATCTGTTTCCCCCCCAAGAGCTTTCTACACAGTTTCAAAGGCAATGATTCAGCTTTGATCTCTGTGGAGGTTTTTTTTTTTTTAAAAAGGCGCTAGGATTCATATATAAGATTACACTTATTTGCACCAGTTCCCCCTTCCCTCTGCAAATCTCCACTAGGCTGTTCCTGAGGGTTCACTTTTTTCTGTGGCTGAGTGGGGTGGGCCACCACATGAGGATCAAGACTTAGGAGACCCTGAAAAAATGTGGCATTTCTCAGCAGTGTTCCCTCTAAGCTGAGTTAGTGTGAGCTAGCTCACAGTTTTTTAGCCTCCAGCTCACAGTTTTTTGTCTTAGCTCAGGAAAGATGGCTCCAGAGCAAACTAATTTATGCAGTAGGCAAACTGGTCACTCACAGCTTTAATGGTGTGAATCACAATTGGTCACAAAGTACATAAGAACATAAGAGAAGCTAATGTTGAATCAGGCCAATGGCCCATCTAGTCCAACATTCTGTTACACAGCAGCCAAATTATACCAGGTGCCATCAGGAGGTCCATCAGTGGGGCCAGGACACTAGAAGCCCTCCCACTGCTGCCCCCTCCAGCACCAAGAATAGAGTGCAACACCTGCCCCAGACTGAGAGTTCCTAGCTATACACACTGTCTAGACATTTTCATTGAGTTATCTACTACGACTCCAAGATCTCTCTCTTGGTCAGTCTCTGCCAGTTCGGACCCCATCAATGTGTATTTATATTTAGGATTTTTGGCTCCAATGCGCATCACTTTGCACTTGGCCACATTGAACCCCATTTGCCACGTTGACGCCCACTCACCCATCCTTGACAGATCCCTTTGGAGTGCCTCACAATCCTCCCTGGTTTTCACCACCCTGAACAATTTTGTGTCATCTGCAAATTTAGCCACTTCACTGCTTACTCCCAATTCCAAATCGTTAATAAACAAGTTAAAAAGCATCGGACCGAGAATTTTTGCTTACAAGACTCCATAGCTTAAAGGGAGCACTGGTTCTCAGTAATGGTGAGTGGTGGGGGAAAGTGTGTCAAGTTGCAGACAAGGCGGGGTTTCGGTTTTCGACGTTGTGAATGGCGGCCGCTTCTCGGGGCGCTCCCGGAGGCGGTTAGCCCACGCGCAGTTAGGGGGGGTCTTCGCATGTGTGAAAGACCCTAGTGAGCCTTAGGCAAAGGCTCCGAACCGGGGGCGCTTGGAGAGTAGCCTCTTTGCCGGCAGACAGCCGGGAAATTGAGGCTTTCTCCCCGCCCCAATCGGCCCCGCTGCGGCGTGCCCGTTATGGGACTTAGCAACGCCACCGATTTCCACCAGGAGTGAGGAACAGCGATGAATTAAAGCAAAAAGAAGAAACGGCAGTGAACCATGAGTTGGAGGTCTGAATCTGAAGCGAAAACCCGAGCCCTTCCCCCGTAAGCGAATAAGCGCCTGGGAGGAGGGGGAATCCCCCCCCCATTGAGAAGCGGGACTTGTATAAGAAAGCTTAGGGGGACGAAAGGGAAGAAGGGTTGATGAAATTACCTTTGGGGTGCCAGTGAAGCGAAAGAGTTAGCAGGTCTCCTGAGCAACGCGTCACAAACTTTTATAAAGTAAACAAATACAAGAAATGTCGGCCATGAAGAAGGTCCCTTTGAAAACGGAAAAGAAGGGAGGCGGGACTTCCGGTCCGGGTATTCCCCCTCCAGAGCCGACGGTCAGTCAACAGACAAGCGAGCTACTGCACCCTCTGCTGGTCCAAATACAGAAAATCAGCGAAACCTTAACTAATATGGAAGGTGTTCTCAACAGTCAACAGAAGCAACTAACGTCAAAGAAGATGGAAGAGATCGCACAGAAATGTTTGGTCTCGTCGGAAGACATCGGAAAAGTGAAGAAAAGGGTCAATAAGTTAGAAAAGCATCAGGATGTACAAGAAAAAAGAATTTTGATGTTGCAATTGGAGAAATTGAATCTGACCCTCCGATTTCAGGGCATTAAAGAAGAAGAGAAGGAAGATCTCAGATCTATACTTGCGAATGCCTTGGCACCCGCGACTGGCAGAGATCAACGTGAACTAAAAGAAGAAATGGATAAGGTCTATAGGGCCTACTCCACATTTACAAAGAAGAATAATCTGCCAGCTGAGGTGGTTGTCAAGTTTGTTAAGCAGAGTACCAGAGATCAAATCTTGCGTGCAGTTTCAGCGGTGCCCTTGAAAATTGGGGAGCAGACTATTAGAACATTGAAAGATGTGCCTTACGAAATCCGGATGAAAAGGAAAGCCTATAAAGGACTGACCACCTTTTTACAAAGAAAACAGATCATATACAGATGGACTTTCCCTGAAGGCCTTTTGTTCAAGTACAAGGATAAAAGAGAAAAGATTGACTCCATCTTCAAGGCGCAAGAATTTCTGAAGAGACACGCCAGTTCAGAGGAAGAGGCAGCACTCGCAACGTGGACAGATTTGAGTAGTGAGGATGACAGCGGCTCAGAGGAGGGAGGTGCCGGAGCGGGAGAAGTGAAAATCAAAGGAGGCCCTTCCTACAACCTGAGGGACACCAAAGGAAGACAAATTAAGAAATAACTGTTCGGGAAACGTCAAGAAGGAGTTGATTAACAACTAACCCCAAAGGACATTACTAACCTCATTTACAGAGTTATTTTGAATTTTTGTTAGATGAAAAGAAGACTCTCTAATCACGGTGATTGCCAAAAACTGTATTTACACTGATTTAAACTAACCTTTATTAACAGAATACTCACTCCACTCTTTTCTTTATCCCTCTATATACCCTACCTTTTTCCATAAAAAGAATAAACTCCTCTCCTTTTTAGGAGGGTTTTTTCAAAAAAAAAAAAAAAAGTTGCAGACAAGGCAAAGGATAAGCAGAGATGGTCTGTAATTGCCTGCTTATGCATAGCAACCTTGGACTTCCCTTGGTGGTCTCCCATCCAAGTACTAAACAGGGCCGACCATAGATCCAGGTAGTCAGCTGTGTTGGTCTGAAGCAGTAGAACAAATTTAGAGTCCAGTGGCACCTTTAAGACCAACAAAAGTTTATTAATGGCACACTTTTTCAACTACATTGGAATGGTGTGTAAGGTTCTAACTTATAGACAGGGAAATTAACATGTAACATGATGGTGTTTAAGATATGCAAAGTCAAAAATAACCAGCTAAGGTTATGAGGTCAAACAGCTGTAAAGCAACAAATATGTCCGAATAGCAGATAAATGTCCAAAGATGTCTTTTCTAATTGTGGGAAGCAAAATGAGAACCATCATGCTGTCCTCCCAGGCGTGAAGATGACTTAACAGCACTTTTTTGAGGTGGATGCAGTGTCATGTCAGCAAAACTTAACAGCACTTTTTTGAGGTGGATGCAGTTTCATGTCAGCAAAACATCCCAGTATTCCTGGCATTACATTCAGTATTCTAATATACTATTCTGAAAAAGAAAAACACTAAAATACAGAAGATTTATAGTCCTTCTTGTTGAGAATACATATGTGAGGACTGAATGTTAGTATATGTAATGAGATTAAAAAAAGAATATCCTTGTTGGGTCCTGGGGAGGTTTTTATTCCAAGCTTCTGAGATCTGATGTGGGTTCTGATGGAGAACATAAATGCAGAGTAGCTCCTCTATCAATCATGCATAAACCAACCCTAAGAAGGATTCAATCAAAGTGCCATTTCGCCCAAGGATCTCATAGCCTCCTCCCAGATAATTTGATCTCAACTAATGACCCAGATTTCCAAAATAATAAGTGATGGGCTAATTTCAGCAGTTTCCTCCCTATCTAAATGACCATGACAAGTACCCAGCCACAGATACGTACATATCTAACTTCCAAATCTCTCCTTAGACACTTTCTATGTAAAAGGAGAAAACTTCCCTCCACTATATAAGCATTTCTTTTCACGCTTGTACATCCTGAAAGAATTGCATCTTTATTAGTAAAGGTAAAGGTTCCCTTGCTCAAAAGCCAGTTGAATCCGACTCTAGGGGTGTGGTGTTCATCTCTGTTACCAAGCTGAAGAGCCAGGGCTGTCCAAAGATGTTTCTGTGGTCTTGTGGCTGGCATGACTGAATGTCAAGGTGCACAGAATGCTGTTACCTTTCCACCGAAGCGGCACCTATTTATCTACTTGCAATTTTTTGCTTTTGAATTGCTAGGTTGGCAGGAGCTGAAACCAGAGACAGGAGCTCACTCCATCATGCGGCACTTGGGTCGTGAACTGCTGAACTACCGACCTTCCAGCCTACAGTTCAGTGTCTTAACCGCTTGAGCCACCGCAGCTCCTTTATTACCCCCACATATAAATATTCCCCCTCTAGCCCAGCTTTTATAGTTGGTTTTGGATTTATCCTGTTACAGCAGCCTTACAGTTGGCCCCTTATCTCTCCAATCCCAACTCCCCACTCCAGGGACCTGCCAGTGCACTCCCCTTGCCTGGTCAGTTTCACCTTCCCACATAGCTTCTTTGCTGTTGAAGATAACTCCCCTTCCCCCATTTCTCTTCAGCTCAGGCTTGTATGTCTTCCTGTCTCTTTGTAGGTTTAATTCCCCTATAGGCAGTCATTTCTAAGGAAAGGTTTTTGTGTGTTATCTACTGCATTACCTTTTCCATTCTGTAATTTTCATTACTGCTTTTCCTATATTGCATAGATTAACTTGGTCTCTTTTTCTGGGCATAAAATAAAATCCCCATTTGTTTAAGAGCCTTTATTTTTTCAAGTGTTGATCTGAATCTGACTTTGGTATACATAGGCTAATGATACTGAGTATATAAGTCCCCAAAATACATGTTTGTTTTGTGAAAACATGGGACACCTTTACACATTATGGCCCTGACCCATGTATACTGATTTGGGTAACAATGCAGAAAAATAACACAGGAAAAAGAGAGTTAGTCAAGAACCTTTCTTTAACACAAGCTGATGTTTAATGCAAAGAGACTTTGGGTTTCTGGTATTCCGTCATGCAATCCTCCACCTGCAGCGTGAAGTGATACAGGCTATAAACAATCAGGCCACATGGTCTACTGTTTCCTGTTTATGTCAAATGGCTTTTGTATTTTAATGGCTTGTATATTATACTGTAGTTTTTAATTGTAAGCCATCTCAAGCAGGACTCTGAAGAGGTGGCATAGAGGCTATCCATAAATCTGACCGCGCCCATAATAGTACCAGCAGCTCCTGTGGAAATTAATTCATATGCAGAATTCTTAATCTGTGATTACTGAGTAATCAAAACCTTGCTTTTTATATTTAAACTAGGGGGGGAAGCCCGTTGCGGCCGAGGCAACGGGCCCTAGGGAGAGTCCTTGGGGGTGGGCAAGGTGGCTGGGCTGGCCCCGTCACGCAGGGAGGAGGGGCGGTGATCTCCGGGCAAGGGAAGCGTCCGAGGCCCGCCGCTGACTCCGTGCGCAAGCCTCCCTGCCCCGCCGTTCAGGAGGGCCTTCCGTTCCCGAAAGCCTTCAGGGAGGGGTGGCCGCGCAGCGCTCCCGAGGCCCGCTGCGCCCTCCCCCACAAAGCCTCCATACCCAGCTTTGGGTGAAGTCCCTCCGAGCCGGTAGCCGCCGCCCCCCAGGCCGAAGCGATCGGCGGCTGGAGCAGACTGGGGTCGTGAGGCTGCGCGGTGGCTGAGTGGGAGGGCGCACAGCCACGCCGGAAGGCTAAGCAGCCAGTGGCGAGGGACTCTGTCTCTGACTGGCAAGTCCCTCGGCCAACTGATTCCGGCGCGCATTTTGACCATATAAGGTATGACCAAAACTCAAATATATATAAGGAAGGATAAGGATACATCAGTGGTAGATTGGTAAACAAGGAATTTCAGAGAGCAAATAAACAGAGACCAAGAAGAAACTTTTACCTGACAGGTGCTCCACGAGACTGTGCTGGCTTCAGCATGACTGTGATGGTTGTCTCCGTCTCATTCAGAGGAGAGTCGGTGTCATATTCTGGCATTGATGGAGCTGCAGAGCAACAAAATAATCCATGCATTAGTTATATCATGAGATCTGAAGTCAGTCACCGTGTACTGACAACACAAAGTCCCCTGGTACAGTCAGAAGGATGTGCAATAACAGCTTTCCTGAGTCTGAACAACCATTTACTCTGCTGTGAGTTCTGTGATGGCAAATAGCAGGTTATAATTGTGATGAAAACAAATGCAAAAACAAGACTGTGAAATATGGTGCCATATTTTTAATTTATAGATGGATACATAGGCAAGTTTTACACCCTCAACTTTGTTACTGTATGTTAAGATGACATTTTTTGCATGGTATTTCCTAAATGCTATCTTTAAGGCAAGTAGCATAAACTGATTTTATTTAACTCTGTTGACAATTTCACATCTTGAGCTGCAGTTTATTCCTTGAAAGAGCTTTTTATTAAGGAACTGGCACACTCAGTGTACACATGCTATCATTCTGCAGCTTCTCATGCACTTTGCCAAACTGCTCTTTGAACTTGGGGAGAGTTAAAAGAAGAGCTTTGGAGGCATCTTCTGAGAAGGAAACTCTCAGAGGTGCAAATTAGTAGCATACATGCTTCCCTATGGATCAGGGCCATTAATTATAAACTCGCTAAGGATCTCATGGCTGGCTTATCCTCTCATCTCCTGAAAACTCTCTTATCCATATTTATATGAGTTACTTCATGCTACATAAAACAAATGTTAAATAGCAGTAATAGTAGAGTCATACAATTAAACAAGACTGTTGGATTTTTATACCCACTTATCAAAGGTATACTCAGAATACTTTTATACATACTCAGCAAGAATGGTTGCACTCATAATGGTCAGGATCTGGCTGGTGTGATTCCTCTAACACAAATGTTGCCCGGCCCACTGGAATATTGCATGGCATGCACATATACCAGAGGAACCATTTTAACAGAAGTTATTAGATGAACCATGAACGGTGAAGGAGGAACCATGAGAGGCAGCAATAAATATACTGGACAAGTTACATGTAAGAAAGAGTTATGAGACAATCACTATTATCAGCTGTGAAAAAAGCATTCTCAATGCACATGCAAAATAGTCCACATCCCCAATTAATGTACATTCTACCTGCATGATTCTTCTATATAAAGTAGTTGAGCTGATCATTTAGCTAACAGTGCTGAAATCTTTACTGCTGAATTTCCAAAATCCTTTTTAGTGGCCAATAAATAAAATGTGAATACTCTAATTAATGACGAAGAAACAAGCATATGACAGGCTCATTCACAAATTTATTATGCAGAAAGTGGTGGACAAGGGAAAGAGGTTTTTCTATGTGAAGTTTTATACAAGAGTCACAGTGCATCAAATTATGCATCATATATCTAATATATGACTTGACAGACACAGAGAATGAGGCCAGTCATACACATTAGATACTTTTCTAGAGACCTGGGGAAAACCACAGGTTTACAGAAAAATCCAAAATTAAAATTCATGTTAAAATGCTGAGATCTTGCAATGCTGTGCCATGTGATCTCAGCCCCCATTTTTAGGGAGGAAGCAGAACATCACCTGAGACAGGCTGAGGCAGTGGAATTGCGGGCAGGTGGGTAGGTAGGCAAGGGGGAGTAGGAGCTGCCACCACTGCTTCAGCCAGCTGGGCTGAGGTGACAGCACTTTAAGGGTAGCTGTCCCTTTCACTGCTGTTCTCCCTCTGCTGTTGCAGGTGGGCAGTGGGTGGGTGAAGAGTGGGAGCCACCACAGCCCCTCTCCCATGCAAGCTGATGAGGCTAAAGAGTGCCACTGCAAGAGGGAGGGGGCATGAAAGCTGTTGCCTCCACTCCTATTTTGCTGATTGTGGTGCGGGTGGACAAGGAGGAATGAAAACTGCTGCAGCCCCTCCCCACAGTGACCTCTGTCACATCAACCAGGCTGGCCTGTTACGTGGGGGTGGGTGATGGGATCGTCCCTCGCAAATCTTGTGGGTCCCTGCTTGTAATATTATAATTTAGTTAGTATAATTTAGTTTAGTTTACTGTCAGTTCCTCTGAAAACTGGGATGGGGGAAATCTAAGTGGGAAGGGACATGGTTCTCATCTCTGAAGCCTGATCACAGTGATTTTGCCTGGGAAAGCCACCATGCTTCCCAAAGTCTGCCCAGCTGCCCTTGGGATTTGTTCCTTGCTGACGCTGAGAATGCTAGATAGTTGTACGTACCATTCATTTTTCAGACGTTTTTTAAGCAATTCCAATTTTTAGTAGTGGAATTTGTCCTTAAAAATCCAGAATGGAATAGTAACTACTCCATGAATGGCAGTACCTGAGTTCTCTATCTTTCCTTATCAGGATAATACCTGCAATTTTAGTTGCAATCCGCGTGGTGATAGGAGGTCCAAACCCCTTGATTGTGCTGGCTTTGATGGTGAACGAGTATGTGGTCCCTGGATATAATCCTACAAACAGGTGGTGAGTTTCGTTTCTTAGCTTGAAGACCTTTCCTCTCTGGTTGGACAGATCAGCAGTGGGATCTAGAGAACCAACAGCCTTGTATGTAATCTGAAAAAGAAAGTCATGATGGTTCTGTGATTTATTAAGCATTGTAATGCCCTTTCCCATTTAAATCTTTCATACTGGAATGACTGGAAAAATATACAGTAGATATGGACTTAAGTGGGTTGTATTTATGGGCCATCACTGTACAGCCATTTGCTTTTTTTTAAAAAAATGTAGAACATTGGTACACATTTTATACTGGCTAAAGTAATATGTCAGAAGTTTGTGAATGTTGGTGTTTATTGGTAATATAAAACACTTTAGAAGTCCGGGGGGACTTCTCCAGGGGGACAACATCACTTCACTGTTGAAAGGGCTACTGAAGGATCTAAACAGCCATGAAAAATTTACAAGTCCCAACGTGTATTATTTCATACAGCATTTATAGCAAATTCCCACTCTGTTCAGATGCAAAAGAGAAATCAATTCTGTTGAACTGTCTGAATATCTGCGGTAAAATGACAGTGACTGAAGAAATCTGCAGAAGTCCTTGAAATAATCTTGTTGATATTGTAGACAAAGCAAAGGACTAGCCAGACAAGACAAAGAAAAGGTGTCTCAAAACAGAGAACCTGCCATTAAGTTCTGTGATTTTTTTAAGTCTGTGGTCTCTAGAATCATAGAATCATAGAATTGGAAGAGACCTCCAGGGTCATCTAGTCCAACCGCCTACACAATATAGGACATTCGCAAATACCTCCCCCCCACAACCCTAGCGACTGCTGTTCCGTGTCCAGAAGATGACAAAAGAAAACACACATAAAAAACCCCTCCAGGATCCCCAGCCAAACTGGACTGGAGAAAACTTGCTTCCTGACCCCAAAGTGACGATCAGCATTTCCCAGGATGTGTAAGAAAGGGCCACAAGAACTAAGCACTGAGGCAACCCTTCCTGCCCTCCCTCTCATGCTCTGCCTAAGTTCACACAATCAACATTGCTGCCAGCATTCAAGCTAGCCTCTGTTCGAAAACCTCCAAAGAAAGAGAGCCTACCACATCCCGATGAAGCCTGTTCCACTGAAGAACTGCTCTGTCAGGAAGTTCTTCCTAATGTTTAGCCAAAAACTCTTCTGATTTAATTGCAACCCATTGGTTCTGGTCCGACTTTCTGGGGCAATAGAAAACAACTCCATACCATCTTCTATATGACAGCCCTTCAAGTACTTAAAGATGGTTATCGCATCACCTCTCAGTCATCTTCTCTCCAGGCTAAACATACCCAGCTCCTTCAACCTTTCCTCATAGGACTTGGTCCCCAGGCCCCTCACCATCTTCATTGCCCTCCTCTGGACATGTTCCAGCTTGTCTATATCCTTCTTAAATTGTGGTGCCTAAAACTGAACATAATACGCTATGGGAGGTCTAACCAAAGCAGAGTAAAGCGATACCATCATTTTGTGTGATCTGGACACTATACTTCTGTCAATACAGCCCAAATTCACATTTGACTTTTTAGCTACCGCATCACACTGCTGATTGGTGTCAACTTTGCTGATACACACATACTTAGAGGTAAAACTCATGCCTTATTTACTAGCCAATTTCTTTTCTGTGTTCCAAATTCCATCTAAAGGTGGCTCAGTTTCAACTGAGCTGTCAATATAATATGCCATGCTCTAATGCTCCCTTAACCTTTCCTGATATTACAGGATCTTCACTTATTTGTAATGAAACACTGTGAATAAATCAATGGATGTTAATGTGCACATACAACTTCATTTTTTTTTATGAAGGCCTTCACAAAAATCAAATTCACAGATGTATGAGAAAGTCTTTGTTGGGGTGGGGGAACAAAACCACTGTTTTATAACAAAGGGGAAATACTGAATGTCAAACAAACAAAACAAAACCCTTCATAATATTCAGAGCCAAAGTCCCTCAAATTTGTAACTATTGGACTTTAAATAATACACATAGGAAAACATAACAAAATATGGTCAATTCTGTTTTCTAAATGAAATTAAATACTCAGAAAATAATATAAACTATAAATGTAAAACTGTACATTTTGACTAAATTAGATTTAACAGTTACTGCTGGTAATATTTTAAAAATCCAGCTAAAGTTTAGCATTTATATGTCAGCAATGGCATTATGTACATGCGCTTAACTCATTCCCATTGACATCACCAGCAGTATTCAAGAGGGCCTTTTGCACAGAAAATACGGCTGCACTATAAAAATGTAGTTTAAAAAGAAGCTTGGGGTAAAGAGTTAAGGACTGTAGACTATGCCACTGTGTATCATTCGTACTGTTATTGTAAGTAGGTTCCTACTAGGTAATTTTTGAATTCTTCTAATGTGTGCTTTGCTTCAGCTCTGGTTGCAGCCAGATTTCTACAAGTCAAATCCTATTGCATTGTCTACTGGATATTCTACCCTATAGATTGCACTGACTTCTGTGTACTTCTCCTTGAGTCCCAGGGAGAAAGACAGGCTATACATGACATAAATAAATAAGAGTGCTTAATTTTAGCTCAGTACCATACCTTGGTTTGCCAAAGTCATACAGGTAGCTATGAAAATGAGCTTGGAAGTTCTTTTAGCTCAACCACATAGTAAAATAAACATTCCTAATGACAAATAATCATCAGCCAGAGTAATTTTACAAGGGAAATGCAGGTATGCACATACGCATATTGGAATCTTCAAACCATTTGAGGCCACTTATAGGAAGAACTACTACCAAAGTCAGAGTTTCAAATAAATATTGCTGTTGGCATTGATCAGATTCTAGTAAGTTGGTAATCACTGATGTTTCATCAAGTGCAGAGTAGCCACACCAATCCATGATAGGTGAGATAGGTGGAATGAGAGTGGTGCTGGCACACATTGACATATATCACATTTCAGTTGCCACAGAACTAAACCCCTGCTAAGAGTACAGTAACATATGAAGATATATAGGCCCCGGTCACACAGAGAAGTTGCCACGCTGAAGGTGTGAATGTCAGGCAGATTTTCGGGGTGCGATCATACTGCAACATCTGGGAAGTGTAGTGCTCCCGTGGCCAACCCGTGGCGTCCCACCGAAGATGTGGGGTTAAAAAGTACCTAGGAAAGCACACTAGTATCTGGTAAACGTGGGGTAAAGGCAGGCATCTGATCACAGGAATGCTAGTATCCTGTGGCATCCGGCGCCCGCCCATGTCCCATTGCAAACCGAATGTTGTAAGTCTCCATGCGCACCAATGCCAAACTGTGCATGCGCACAAACATGACACTGACAGCAGCCCCACCCCCTGGAATGGCACATGTGCACAAACAAGAAACTGAAAGCAGTGTGGCTTGTGTGATCGTGCCGCGCCGCTTCTTTGCCACGCTTCAGCATTGCTATGTGATCGGCAGCTAACAGTCGAAGTGTGGCAACTTGGGGGAGCATGTGATTGGCCTACTGCACTTTATTTTGCTCTGGGACAAAGAGCCATGCCTCCCCCCTCAGCGTTATGTGGCCCATGTGACTGGGGCCATAGTAGATTATTGCAGGTGATGCTGGGGAGCACAAGTAGCAGGCCACCTCAGCCCATTCATTTATGGATATACACAGAACAACAAAGAATGCATTCTCCAGCTCATTTAAAGAAAACAATTCTTAAAATAGATGCCAAAAATTGTATAACATGGAGTGAGGGTATCTACGTGGAATGATATTATGAGAATACACTTAGACAGGAGGGGTGAGAAACTTCACTAGTGTTTAATCTATAGCTATCTAATCATAATGGATTTTGAAATTTGCAAAAAAAACAACAACCCCTATAAAATGCATTCACTGCGTTGTAATAAGGGGTGTGTTTCCTTTGATACACCTAAGGGCATTCCTCAGAGTGTTCTTCATACATGCTCATAAGATACAAGTGCAGAATCTGATAACTGACACAAAGCTAAGTATGCTGCAAAGGTGTAGTACAATGTCCAGAGCCCACCAAGTTTTCAGATAACTGGACTAGTGATTGGTCAAAAGATCACTCCAGACTCACCACAAATGGATGGACTGCTGATAAGGTGGTGGGCAGGATGCCAGCACTGCTGGAGCATGGGAAAATGATGGCCATACCTTGCCAGCTGGAAGAACAAGCAGAGGCTCCCTGGTATTGATCAGCTTTTCAGCACCCATAGGAACAGTTATGGGAAACACTCTGACCCTTGTGGAGGATATTGGGACTGTCCTTCATGTCAGGCAAGGCATCATTATGAGACTTCTCTGAGGAGGTTTTAGCCTTAGAAGGCTGTACTGGCATAGAAATCCTTGTAACCCTGGGCTGAAGAGGACTCCCAGGCTGGCTCCAGAGGTGCTCATGAAGAGGACAGAAGCAACTTGGAGAGGGAAAAAGCAAAGGAGTGAAGTCTGAGAGCCCCTCCCTTCCACGGCTGAAGCTCAGTGAAACCCTTTAATGGCAGGCTGGTGATACAGCTAACTACATGCAAATGCAACTGGGTGTCCTGATGACTAATGTTAAGAAGCACTCTGGCAGCGTGTCAGCACCTTGAACAGCCTTCTGTCATGACCCTTGTTGAGTTCGGGGCTCAGCTCTTCTAAACAGGAACCAAATGAGCTGGAGAAGGGGGCCCGGAATTCCCTCAGATCTAGACTCCTAGCTGTCAAGACTATGACCAAAGAGCCTACAATTGGGAACTTGCCACCTGTGTCACTAGTAGACACTCTGGATCCAGTGACAGCTATATCCTAGCTGTGCTGGGCCAAGTCCTGGATCACCAGTCTTCCAAGCTCTAACCCCAACCAGCAGAAGCAGCAGACACAGAAGGCCCATTCAGAAGTGGCCCAGCAGTGCCAGACTTGCAGTCTGCTGAGCTAGACCATCGCTTCAGTAGACTGTGTAAGATTCTGACCTGATCAAGCACCCAGGAGAGATGAGCCCCAGAAGCCACTTTCAGAACATTTGGGGCTGATTCCCTCTATTTAAGCCTTAAGCCTATTTAAGCTAGGAAGGTCTCTTGCTGGATCAACTGGTTCGTAAGGCATCAGCTCTTGTGCTCTGGCTCTTGCAATCTAGATCCAAGCTCCAGACTATCAACTAACTCCTGGCTCTTAAGAAGGTCCTTCTCATGATGGTGCCTGGAGACAGAGCATTCTGCTTTTTTTCTTCTTCTACCCAAAGACATTTAAAAACCTGCCATCATCTGACTTAAGCTCAACTGCACTCATTTCAACAGAACACAGGTGAATTTAACTTTCTTTGAATACTGCCCCTTGACTATCATTCCATGACCAGTCTTCTAATGGCAGTGCCTATATCTGTCCCTCATTTTTAATCTCCTTGTCCCTCCGGTCCTTGCAAAAATAAAATAATACAAAGGGAAGGAGGAGGGGGGGAAGACAAAGAAAAATCTTGTAGCCACACTAAAGTTTGCGAATGAAGTATTTGATTAATTTGAATTAAGTACTTACAAGGCATGCACTGTTCCTAGCAGAGCCTGTGTGTATGTGTTTCATGCTGAAATGAGACCTTCATGTCACAGATTACACCTAACCCTGGCTAGAGTATGTGTCAATTAATGGGGTCCCTCCAGCACACACCCCTAGTATATTGTTCTTCCTTACCTCCATCGAAATTCTGAGTCATTCCTTTCAGAAAACACAGCCTTGCTAACCTCTGTGTTGCAGTTCTGATACTATCTTTGAGTCAACAGCTAGCAAGTAACTGTTTATTAATGCTGCAGGAGTCAAATGGTCTTATGACATTGACGAGTGAGAAGAGAAACTCAAGAAATCACTCCATTCATGACCTTGCCAGGATCTGAACCTCAAACCTCCAGGGAGTGTATCTCTTGTTGCTTTTTTTAAAGGCAATTATCATGCAAACCAAAACGCTGGAAACAGGGCTATTTATATGTTGAGTCTTGTCACATCGTTGTATGTCTAGTGTAGGTGAGGGAATAAACTAAGGATCCTCTGGTGGCTGTTAGAGGTGTCAGCTTCCTTGCCAAAGCATTTGAGCAGCGGCAGACATGAAGAACACACCTCATCTGTTGTGATGGAAGACCTTGTTAGCTCACATGACCATGCACCTCTCTGAGCACTAAATATTGACTCTGTCTCCCCTGAGACGAATATGAATCCTGAATAATGAACAGTTTCAAACCCACCTGCAGAGCTACACAAAATCTTCCTGTATATGAACACAGGATCAGCTTGACATCACTTGACCCCCTTCTCCCTGCTAATTAAATGACAGCTCATTTTCCCGTTACTGATTGGTTTTAAGACATTCCTCATTCTGAAGCTTCAGTTATTGCTCCCATTTTTTCTGAGACACTTTGCCTACTACCATTGCTTTAATTTAGCCCCAAGAACAGAAGTAACGAAGATCATTAAATCAACATTTCTAAAATGAAAGACAAAGGCTGAACTGTGGTATCTGATCCATGGAATTCAAAGTTGTTGAGGAGTACTAAGAGGTGGGGGGGAGAAATATTTTCTGTGTATCTATGACACTATGGAATAAAGAACAGTATTCATGAGTGAATTAGATTTTTAACCCATCCAACTGACAAGAGGTCAGGTTTGGATTTTCAATACCAATATGCAATAAAAACACATTTATATCTTTCAAAATAGAATACTCATTAAGAGTGCAGCCTCTTTTCCCCAACTACTAAATGCTTGTCCAATGTTTCATAGAACAATTCTTTGTTCTAGAAGGAAAGATGCCTTAACAACAACAAAAAATCAAGTATGGAAGCAGAGCGACAGGAGATTGCTGTTACATATCAAATTATTAATATGAAACAAAGTGTCCATCAAAGTTATGAGATTTATTCATCCCATTTAAGAAGGGACGTAAAAACGTTATTATTCCGATAACCTTCAACCAATGTACTCTGTTTGTAGGGTTTTCTTTTTCCAGATTTGAAGAATTTGTGACTACTGGTAGGTATCTGAAGAAGTGAGCAGTGGCCCACGAAAGCTCATACCCTACCACAAATTTTGTTAGTCTTTAAGGTGCTACTGTACTCTTACTCTTTTCAACAGGTAGCACCTGTTTTTGTGCTTCTGGTTTTTTGTTTGGTTTGATTTTAAGTATTTAATGTCTTTGTTAATTATTTCATTACTTGTTTTCCATGGTATAAATTCTTGGAAGTGTTCACATATACCACTTTGAGCAAACAGGAAAGGTGGTATATAGTTGTTTCTAAATACAAATTTCTCCTACAGGCATCCCCCACCAACCTCTAGACTCTGATCTGGATAGTCTGGGCTAACCTGATCTTGCCAGAACTTGGAAGACCAGCAGGGTCAGCCCTGGTTAATAATCGAATGGGAGACCACCAAAAAAGCCAGGGCCGCTATGCAGAGGTGGGTGATGGCAAACCAGCCCTGTTCATCTCTTGCCTTGAAAACCCTACAGAGTTGCCATAAGTTGGCTGCAACTTGATGAAATTTTTCATCACTGCTGACCTCTGGAGAAAAAAGGAAAGTGATTCCAGTGGAGGCAATACATTTCCCCAGCTTCAGACACTATTCATCCAGATATCATAAACAGGATCCAGACTTTTCCTCAGCTGTGATCCTGACTGCCTCCCTACTTTCAGTGTTTCCATACTATGTAACTGCTATGCTCCCATTTACTTCTTTAGGCAATAACTAATGCTGCATATACACCTCACCTCCTACATTACACAAGGACACCCCACGTCAGAAGTCCAGGTTTATTTATTTAGAAAATTTATATTCTCCATCTCCAGGAACCTGCTCGGTACCTCATAACTAAAAGAACACAATTTAAGGCATTAAAACAGTATTAAAGCAGCCTAAAATGATACTGGTAAAAAAAGACCACAAGCCAGAAACAGGTCATAAAGCCCCTAAATTAAAGGATTTTTTTAAAAAAAGTTGTGGCCTCTCACTTAATGGGAAATGACTTGAATGAAGCTTGGAATCAGATGCACAACCAGGGTAGATCTTTCAGCACAATTTCATTCATTCATTCATTCATTCATTCATTCATTCATTCATTCATTCATTCCCTGCCCTGCAGGCTCAGGGTGGCTTACAAAGGATAAAATATAAATAACAATTGTGAACATAGAAAAAAAAAACAGTTTAAAACAATCCACAGTCATAAAGTACTAGCTATAAAGACGGCAGTACATTCATATTAATATGTTCTACAATCTGCTGTGCTTCTCAGCTCCTTGATCATTATCACATATATATGCAGCAGGTGCTGGCACTGCCTGGAAATGATGACACCAGGGATGACACCATGGTAAAATAATCTTTGTATCAACCTCCCTACAATAATAGAGGCACCAAATTTTGAACCAACTAAAGTTTCTGAGCACTGTTCAAAGGCAGCTCAATGTACAGCACATTATGGTAAGCTGACTTGGGTGTGATAAGAGCATAAGATAGCCAAATCATTTTGTTTTTGTTTTTTTGAGGAATGGCCAGGGCTAGTGTATTGGCCAAAGCTGGTAAAAGGAGCTATATGCCATGAAAAGGTCCCGAACCTCTAAAACAGTGTTGCAATTACCTGTAACTGTTGTTCATCAAGTGGTCTTTTGTGAAGACACACATATGAGACTGTATAGAAACCATGAAGATGAACCATAGGTCAGGATCCCCAAGCTATGAACCTGCTCCTTCAGAGAGAATACAGCTATCCCCAAGATAGGCTGCCTTTTCAGTGCCTGAATGGTCTTGTCATTGACCAACAATACCTCAGGCTTGTCTGAATTGAGTTTCAGTTTACTGCCCCTCATCCATCCTGTTACCTTCTCCAGCCACCTGTTCAGGTGATAAAGAGAAACAGAGCTGGGTTTCATTGACATATTGGTGACACTACAGTCCAAATCCCTGGGTGATCGCTTCCAGTGGCTTCATGACCATGCTAAACAGCATGGGTGGAGGGAGATGGACCTCTGCAGGACCCCACTGCATAAATGTAATGGAGCCAAGCAGTAGTCCCCCAGCACCATCTTCTGGAATCAGTCAATCAAGTAAGAGGAAAAAGCACTAAAGCAGAGCTCCTCCTTCAAATGCAGGCATTTACTCTAGAAGGATACCCAGTCAGATGGAATATTTATTTATTTAGGAAAAAAATACATCCTGCCTTTCTGCCTTTACAAGGGCCACCAAGATGTCTACCAATTTAAAATATATGTGATAAAATTACATTAGAAAACCATTAAAATCAACCCCCCTGCCAAACACACCTCATTAAAACAACTTTAAAAAGAGTCTAAAAGTTAAAATAAATATAAAACAAATCTTATTTATTTATTTATTTAAAAAAATTAAACATAAAGCATCTGTTAGGAAGGAGGGATCATTCAGGGATCATTCAGGGAATGCCAAATGAAACAAACACCCTCTTCACCCACTGATAGAGATGGCAACAGAAGGGGACAAACAAATCTCTCAGGAGAGATTGTTCCAGAGCTTTGGTGTCATGACCAAGAAGGTCCTCTCCCAGGTTGCCACAAAATCTCAAATGGCAGGGACACCAAAGCAGGGGATCCAAATATGACTGTAACAGTCAGGCAGATTCATAAGCGATTAGATTCATACCCCTCAAGTATGCTGGTCCCAAACCATAAAAGGCTTTGAAGTTCAAAACCAGCACCTTGAATTGTGCCCAGAAACCAACTGGAAGTCAGTTTAGATAGGCTAAGACTGTAGCGATATGGTCCCTATGACCCACTTCAGTCAACATCCTGGCTGCAGCATTCTGTACTAATTGAATTATCCAAACACTTTTCAAGGGCAGGCCCACATAGAGTGCATTGCAGTAATCTAATCTAGATGTAACCAGGGCATGCACCACCGCAGTCAGATCATTTCTGTCCAGGAAAGACCACAGCTGCCTAACCAGTCAGAGCTGGTAAAAGACACTCTTGGACACAGCTGCCACTTGCTTATCCAGCAGTGGGCTTGGGTCCCTGCACACCAGATTATGGACCTATTCCTTGAAGGGAAGTGCTACCCTATCCAGAACGGGTGACACCTCAAATCCTGGGTTGGACCTTCGGCCTACCAGTATAACTTTTGTCTTATCAGTATTACGCTTCAGTTCATTAGCCCGCATCCATTCCAGAATTGGCTCCAGGCACTAGTTCTGGGTTTCTACAGCCTCCCTGGGATCAGCTGCAAGTGCAAGACAGAGCTGATTGACAGTGTTATCTGCCTATTTGGATAACATCACTGCCAACTAGATGCCATTGCCACTGTGATGATAAACAGAAAGCAGATTATCTTAAGATGTGAGGGTGTAGTACTGGGCTCACCCCACTCCTCTGCTTTACCCCATCTGGTTGCATCAGAATGTAATGAAGGAGGCCATCACAAAGATTCATCAAACAGTCATTCAGGATAGCATCCACACCCATGACAGACTGATAGATAAATGGCCCTTTCTTACATGCCCAGGAACATGCTGATCACCACTTTGGGGTCAGGAAGCAATTTTTCTCCAGGCCAGTTTGGCTGGAGTTCCTGGAGTTTTTTCATCTTCTAAGCATGGAACAGGGGCTGTAGTGGCTCAAGTGGTTAAAATGCTGAACTGCAGACTGGAAGATCGGTAGTTCAGCAGTTCGAGACCTGAGTGCCGCATGACGGAGTGAGCTCCCATCTTAAGTCCCAGCTCCTGCCAACCCAGCAGTTCAGAAGCAAGAAATTGCAAGTAGATAAATAGGTACCACTTCAGTGTTTTACCAACATTTACCTTAGCCTTTCCGATTCCTGACTATCCCATACATCCCTGCCTATTAAATAAAATATTATTGTTCACAGTTATACAATCTCCAGTGCTATTTCAAGGGATCTAAAAAGAGGGCTCCTATTTTCTCCTGATGAGTTCCTGGGCTGGGCAAAAGTCAAATTAGATACCATCAAAGGATGGGACATTCAGATGTATAAAGCCACAAATGTTATCATGCTACTGGGGACCAGCTCAGTACCAGAAGGAAAATAAAAATGTTGATGGGGGGTTCCAGTTTTGACGTCTTGCTGGTGGGTGCACTCTATTGCCGCTCCAATGAGAGTGGCTTGCAATTGCACCAGATGGGAGGGGTCCCAATTTATTTCAGGAGGGGCCCAAAGCCCTCGGAGGGGGCTTGTAGCCTGGGGTGTGAGGGAAGCCTCTCCTGAGGTGACAGACGAAGGATTGAGGCTTCCTTTTTCCCTTAGGTCCTGCCAGTGCGAGACCAGCCATGGGTTCAGAGAAGGATACCAGAACAAGCGAGCAGGAGATCTGGAGTTAAGAGACTTTCCCCATTGTCAGGCACAAGCCGAGGAGTAAAGTGTGACTACCTGGCAAACCATGTAAGCACTCAGATGCAAACCCACAAGACCTCAGTGCAGCCCCAAATACAGCGAAGGGGGGGAGGTTACCCTATCCTGGAAATAGTAGCCAAAAAAGAAGGAAAGCAAGAGGCAAAGTGGCGGATTTGATGGGAGAATGTTAATTCAACTGACTGGTGTGCAGACTAGTAGGAATTGTATACTTTAAAAAAACTTTCAGAAGCAGTAAAAAACTTTTACCTTTAATGTAAACTATGTCTCATCAGGGTGAAAAAATGGTGTCCAGAGTGAAAGCTTCTTCAGGAACTGCTAGCTCATCGTGCCCGGCTTCCAGACTGGAAGTAACCACAGATATTTCCAAGATGACTACTGCAGCATTGCACCCTCTACTGGACCAGATGACTAATTTGAACAACAACTTTGAAGCTCTACAAAAAGAACTGAAAGAAACCAATGCAAAAACAGAGAAGACAACTAAAAAGCTGAAGAAAGCTGATGAGAAGACAAATGTACTGAACCAGAGAATAGAGGCAGTGGAAAAAGAGAGGACCTCTGAGAAACAACAGCTGTTACAACTACAGTTGGATTGGTCAGCATATGTCCTGAGATTTCAAGATATTCCAGAGCAAAAAGGTGAGAACCTGAAAGAGATTTTAAGCAAAACCCTAGCTCCCATGGCAGGTTGTAAAGCGGAACATTTACAAAGTGATTTGAATATAGTATATTGAACCTATCCAGAATTTATCAAGAAAAACAACCTGCCTGGTGAAGTATTCATGAAATTCTCTAAAAGGTCAACAAGGGATATGATACTGAAAGTGACCAGTGGAATAACCTTAACAATCCAAGGAGAAGAAGCAAAAGTTTTAAAAGATGTTCCATTTGAGGTGAGAAAGAGGAGGAAACAATACAAAAATTTGACTTTATTTCTACAGATGGATAATCCCAGAAGGATTTATCTTCAACTTCAAAAAGAAAAAAGAAAAGATTGATTCTGTCTTCAAAGCTAAAGCATTTTTGGAACAGCATCAAAGTCCAGCGAATGAAAAAGGAAAAGGGAAATTAGAGGACAATATCGTTACAGAAGATGTTAGCAAACATAGTTCCAGAAGCAGTGATAGCTCTTCAAGTAGCTCCCTAGAGGAAGGTTTTGACTCTGAATTAGAATTAGGAGCTGCAGCTCCTAAATCATTTAAGGTTAAACTGCCCTTTGATAAGAAAAAACGTGGAGGGGAACAAACAGCTAAATAACCTGATTCTGAAAGTCTTTTTCTTTTTTGTTTATCTACTAAAATGCATACATTACAGCTAACTTTATTTGTACTGTTTAAGGTAGAAATATTAACTTTCAGTCTCCAATTATGCAAAAGCTAAATAATGAGGAAACACTAGAAAATTGAACTTTAGAACATTATTTGATCCTTGCTTACTCTGTATCTTAGTTTAGAATACTCCCTCCCCCTATATCCTATAGTATGTAGAACAATAAAAAATGTTTTTTAAAAAAGAATTCTGACAGGAAAGATCTGCCTTAAAGTGGGGAGAATAACAGGAGATCTGTCATACAAGTCTCAACCAAAAAATTGCTAAAAATGACTTTTCAAAATTTTACCATGCAGCTGTTTAAACATTGGAGGTAGCAGATAAGTGGTGAGAAAATCTAATTGTCTGGGGGGGTGGGGAGAAACTGTAATCATGCAAATGGAAACATCCAAACAACTCAACAGGACATGAGCTGAACCGTGGATGTCAAAACATGATTAGCCATTCAAGAGTCAGGTGATATCTAATAACTTCTTACAGAGATTTTCCCTTACATTGGCTCTTACTCATTTATGGTCTCCAAGTTAATTTCCTTTGGATTCATAAAAATACACAAAAAGAACAAAAAAATAAAAGAACAACCCCCCCCTCCCACCACCACATACCACTTCTGGTAAGGAAGCATAATTGACAAAAATATGCAAGAGAAAGCAGATTTAGCCAATCAAGAAATCTTGCTGGATGAAAGAAATCATTTCATCTACACTACAGTTTGCTGCTGAGTTCACCCTAAGATGGTGGGGTGACGAAAGCACAAAAGTGGGGAGGCGTGATCATTTCCTGTCATTGTCTGTTTGAAACAATGACTCTGATTGCTGTTTGTATAAGCGCCTTTGCAAGTTAGATTGTCAAGCTGCCCCAGATTGGGTTTCTACTTGCAAAGAAAGACTGAGAAGAGGCTGTTTCAATGGGAAGATGGAAATAGGCTGTGCAATTTCCCAACCCCATTTTTCTATTTTTGAAAATTAATACCTACATACTTCCTGTCTAACAGTTAATTCTGTAAAGTATAGACTTGCTGGTCATATAAATTCTGTGATGGCTGGCTGGCCAATCTGCTCAAATGTAACTTCAGGAACAAATAGGGCAGATTTCCCTTCCCTGCCAAGCTTGCCATTCAGAAGTGGGCCGGAACTTCCAATACCATTAAAAAAAAAGTTAGTGTTCTAACTCTATTAATAATCAAGGTGTGTCCACAATATTAAAAACACCAGACTTCTGTCACCTTCCCCCTCACTACTTTATGAACAGAAACAATTAGTGCAGGACATCTAATAGACAACATGCACCATGTAATTAGAGAAACATTCCCTAATAGGGAAAATTTTAATTTCAAGGGTAGCTCTGCCATAGAACTTTTCCTGTAAATCCAGAGTACATGATCACAATAATCAAAGGCCAAAAGAATCAAAGTAAATGATATGCGCTTCTTTAACATTTCCCTAGAGGAAAATCCAGCTTTTGCCCCCCTCATCTCTTTCACTAATGAGCTGGAAAATCCACCCCCAAGCTGTCAGATGAGACTGACAAATTCTCTCTCTCTGCACCAATAACATCCAGGGCATCTAATGTACAGATGGAAAAGAAAACTTTGACCAGCAAGGGGAGAGGAGAGCTTTACCAATTCTGACACTTCTAATTTCAGAATCATCAAAGCAGCCCCAGTTATCATCTTCCTTCCTCTGTATTTCTGGATTGTTCTTTTACAGTCATAGTTTAGCAACTGCTCTTGGCCATTTGCATGGAGTGGCGAAGATAATTGTTTATTTTGCTGCCCCATAGGTGCTGGATTGCAGTTCATAGCATTAGTTATAAAAGTACTGCAGTATAAGTGCCTAGACTTTTTTTGGCCAAAAAAAAAAAAAAGACAGCTGGAACTGTTGCACCTTGGTGAGTAGCCAGACAGGAAGCCAACTGTTTTAAAAATTTTGAGTGGTGTGGAGGTGAGTGAGGTTAATTGCTAAGGATGTAGGCTTAAGCTTCTCATGCTGAGAGTCTCAGAACTAAACTGATCTTGATAGGATTTGGCAGGTCTTTAAAAGTTAGACATCAGGAGGAAATAGAAAATGTAATGCCAGTGAGGACGAGGTTTGGACCATTTCCCTAGCAAAGAGGAAATTATTTTCCTTGGCTTTAAAGTATTTGTTTGTAATCTCTGTGGATTAGTCTTCTGCTTGGAGTTTATGCCATTCCTACACTTTCTATTGGAATGGACTGGGGAGGGGTCTATAGAACTTTTCTATTTCTCTTCATAGGATGTTGTGCAAGCTCTTCCAAAACTGGCAGCTTACACATCTAGGCATAGTCCCATCCTAGTTTCAAGTGATGTAAGCATTTTTGCACAAAATTTTGTTGCAGTGCATTTAAGTATCAAAAATAAGGCTACTATTGAAGAGTATGCAGTCTAGATGAGAAGAAAAGTATACTCAGTAAAGTACACACAAATCTAATGTTTGGATAATCACAGAAGAGACCCTGAAAAATGACTGCTTTTTAAAAAAAGGAAAGACACTTGTGTTATCTTATGTGTTGTTCTGCATTATCTTGTGTGTTGCGTTGTCTTGTGTGTTGTTTATTTTATTGATGAACTTCAGTATGCTTTTATGCAGATGCCAACTGTAGCATAGGTCCACTGGAATAACTTTCTAGTGCTCTGCCTGTTCTGTATATGGACCAGTTTTACCCAGTTTCCATTATGGGTATTGACAAACTCCTGGGATTGGTGAAGGCCACTACTTGTGCCCTTGTCCATCCTGGCTTCTAAAACCTTGTAAAGACCACGCCAATGAATACTTAGTATCTGTTATAAATCAATCACTAACTCAGAGCATCTTACCTCAACCACACAAAGAGGCAGTTATCCTTACAGAAGAGAAGACGAAGAAGAGAAGAGATTGGATTTATACCCCGCCCTTCACTGCCCAAAAGTGTCTCAGAGTGGCTTACAAACTCCTTTCCCTTCCCCTCCCCACAACAGACACCCTGTGAGGTAGGTGGGGCTGAGAGAATTTCTGACAGAAACTGCTCTTTTTCAAGGACAGCTGTGCCAGAGCTTGTGACTGACCCAAGGTCACATCAGCAGGTGCAAATGGAGGAGTGGGGAATCAAACCCGATTCTCCCAGATAAGAGTCCGCGCACTTAACCACTACACCAAAATGTACTCAATTACATCTCTAATCTGCCTTTCCTAGGCAAAGTAATAGTTAGCAGACCAACTTCAAATCTTCCTGGGCTGTGGTCACACAAGGAGGTAATGTGGGTGGGAAGCGAGGCTATTTGCTCCGTAGCAATTTGACCTGCATTTGCACGATCACACAGTCCCGGTTCCCTAGCGAGTTTTCCGACACTGGGAAAATCAAATACTTTCCAGGTATTTGTGCTCTGAATCCACGATTTTGCCCATCTGGACAGCCATGTCTCACAATGATTGTGATTAGATCATCTGGATGTCCTTCTTCCGGTAGGTTTGTTTTTGTAACTTTCACCATCATGTACACATATGCACATGTGCAAAGAATTTTTTTAAAAAATTGTGCCACACCACCACTTGGGCAGCGCCACTGTCTGTGATCACACAGGGGAAAGTCTGTCTGTGGCCTGTAGCCATCTGTTTGATAGTGGACTTTCCCCAGTGTCTTTTAACTCTGCTCTTGCGGCAGAGCGAAACGAGTTGCCGACAGGTGAAGGGGGCTGGCCAGATGTTCATGTCTGATTGCGCCCGTTAAATCTGCCTGGCATTCATGCCTATGGCATGGCTAATTGTGTGTGTGTGATCGGGACCTTGGATAACTCATGTGGCCCAGCTGGTGCAGAATACTGCAGCTCAGCTATTATCAGGAGCTAGATGGAACATATGTATTACTCATATTTTGCAGTTACTCCACTGGCTGCTCATCAGTTACTGGGCTCCATTTTAGGTATTGTCTACATACGAAGTCCTTCATGGCCCTTCCTCATATCTGCAAGATTGTCTCTCCCCCTATGCTCCATCATGACAGCTTTGCTCATCTGAACAGGGACTTCTGCAGGTACCAACCTGCAAATGGGCAAAATCAACAACTGCCCATACATGTACCTTCTCTGTTGTGATGGTGCTTTGTTAGCCATCCTATGTCTAAGGAAATAAGGAGGGATATAAATATTTTAAATACTAAATAACTACAACCTATTCAGCCCTTTAAGTTAGGCCAGTAGCTGGTGTGCATGAAAAAGAATGGAATTGTTTCATGTGGCCTTGCTTTCTTTTCTGTTCCTTCCTGTTATGACACAGCCTTTCATTTTTGTTTCTTACATTTCTAGATGTTTCTTGGTTTAAAGGTATTCTTTGCAACCTATCTGGAAACCATCCTGGTATTTATGCATTATCAGGATCCACCCCATGACACAGCCTTCTCTTCCTTCAGGGGAATTCCTGGAGGTAGGGTTGGCCTTGTCTTTTTTGGCATTCCATCATAATTTGAGGATCTATGTAATTTCAGAGGGCCTTTGGACAGTTTTGATTAATGATGTGTACTATACTACACTGAAGTTTTTTAGTATTTTTTTCTTTGCATGTTATTATCATATTTGATTGTAGCGTTCTGCTGCTTTCAGTTGATTGAGATCTCTCAGCATGCTGCTATTGTGCATTATGGCTGCTTTCAACAGAGTGATTTGGTAGTTTTAGTTTTTAAATATTGTAATTGTGACATTTTTGTTTTGCAAATTTTTTGTTTATATTCCTTGCAAGATGCTTTGAGTGTTGTGATGGGTAGAAAGGCAGAACATCCCCCCCAAAACAAATCTACATAAAAAATATGTAGCACGCGTAAGCACAAAATCATCACTTTTGATGCCAGCTGCCGAAGGGGACTTAAGCACAGGATCATCTTTATGAACAGGCATGAGTGATCACCCAAGGTTTCCCAAGAGCCATGTCCCATTATTTCACTTTGATCACTTCTTAAGGATGTAAAATGAGGCTCAGAAATGTTATAAATAATAAAATAATACATGCATGACACCAGCAATCCAGTTAAGCAGTTAAGCTTGCAGAAGTCCACATTTTTCAGGAGAGCATGAGCCAAAGTATTGTGTTTTAATATGGTGTTTTTTAATTGTCAGTGACATAGAAATAATTGAAAATAGCATGGAAATACTCTAAATAAATAAATAAATAGAGCTGCAAAGAGCTCCAAAGCTTCTTCCCAATAGGCAACAACATGACAAGCTTCAGGGTAAGTGGCTGTAAAGAGTTGCACACTGGGGAAAAACAACACATTCCTAATATTGTGAACAGTGGTCAGAACTGACTGTGAATACTCAGGGCAGAGACCTTTGGGTCCTGGAGGCTAGCTCTGTGAAAAATCTCTGAAAAAGGCACATTTCATGCTAGCGATTATTACAAAGGGGACTGAATGTAAAATGGACTGCATCACAATGGCTGAAGTAGCCATGCCCACAATATCATAACGCGCCAATAATATTTGAAAGTAATAACCAATCACAGTTAATGTAAAAGGGCCAATCATAACTCAAGTCCATAACCAATCACAGATGTATTTTTTATAAGCCCTCTGATTGGGCAATACAACACAGTATTCTGAATCCGCATAATGAGCACCTGCTCGCTTATGCTGACCTTATGTCTCTGAAGACATAACATTTTCGATATAACTATATGGTGTGATCACATTCACACAGTACTGTATACGGTTCAGGTTGCATCATCTCACAAAAATATCATATAGTATGGAGGTGTTAGCAGTCAGACCTCTCCTCCCACAGAGGGCAGTTTAGCACTTAGAGAGAAAGAGGTATAAACACACTTCATACAATATCACCTCAAAAACCATAAATATAAGACACTGTTTTGCCCAAAAAGACACAAAATGGATGCCAGACAGAGACATGCCTGGGAAAATATTTTTGAAGGGGAGTCAGAAATGGCTAACTGAGTAATGACTCTCTCCCCACCCTAGGGAGATGCATAATATAGAAACAACAGGTCTCCCAAGAAACCACTGACTAATCTCATCATTGAGCAGCCTCACTTCTCCCTTACCCATGTACCCTAATTTAGCAACACTTTACACTGTTCACCAAACCTGGTAGCCTTTCCCATCTAGTACTTAGTGGGTCATCAAGAATCATTTACATCTATAGACCATCTCAGGTAAACTCATCAAGCCTCTCCCAAATCATTGTTCACCTCCAAAAAAACAATCAAGGTATTATTTGGGGGCACACATGTCAGCATACCCCCATGGAACATTTCCCCTATAATTGTAGCACTCTGCGCCACAGCAGTGTGTGTGTGTTTTGGGACTCATGCATACACCTCCACTTGCATGTGGACCTTCTCCTTTTCTCATAAGAACATAAGAGAAGCTAATGTTGAATCAGGCCAATGGCCCATCTAGTCCAACACTCTGTCACACAGCGGCAAAAATATACTAGGTGCCATCAGGAGGTCCACCAGTGGGGCCAGGACACCAGAAGCCCTCCCACTGTTGCCCCCTCCAGCACCAAGAATAGAGTGCATCACCTGCCCCAGACTGAGAGTTCCCATCTATACCCTGTGGCTAATAGCCACTGATGGACTTCTGCTCCATATGTTTATCTAATTCCCTCTTGAAACTGTCCATGCTTGTAGCTGCCACCACCTCCTGTGGCAGTGAATTCCATATGTTAATCACTCTTTGGGTGAAGAAGTATTTCCTTTTATCTGTTCTAACCCGCCTGCTCAGCAATTTCATGGAGTGCCCACGAGTTCTTGTATTGTGAGAAAGGGAGAAAAGTACTTCTTTCTCAACCTGCTCAATTCCATTCATAATCTTATAAACCTCAATCATGTCACCCCTCAGCCGTCGTTTCTCCAAGCTAAAGAACCCCAAGCATTTTAACCTTTCTTCATAGGTTCTTCATAGGAGATGCTACCTCCACAGACCTCTTTCTTCAAGAATGGTAATTGTATAGCCTTCATATAAATTGCTTTCTCCCATCACCTCCCTAATTTATTCTTAGCTAGCTTGTGTCTTTTATGTGTGTGATTTGCCCTTTTATTTCTTTTATTGGCCCCACTGCTGGACCTCCTGATGGCACCTGGTATTTTTGGCCACTATGTGACAGAGTGTTGGACTGGATGGGCCATTAGCCTGATCCAACATTGGCTTCTCTTATGTTCTTATGTTCTTTTTATTTATTTGATTTATATCCCACCCTCCCTGCTGAAGCAGGCTCACCAACTTTATTGGTGAAACATCTGCCTGGTTTATTTTGAGAGTTTCTCTAAGGGCCCCATAAACATAAATGGAGAATCCCATTTACCCCCTCTGTCCGATATTTTATTTATGGAATTCACTACCACAATTATAGTGATGGCTCTACCTTAAATCACTTGCAGTGGGTGCTGCACCAACTCATGTAAAATAAGGCTATTAATCATGATAACCAAATGGAACTCCCACATTCAGTATCTTTCTCAACACCAATTTCCAGGAGGTGGGGGCAACAATGGGAGAAGACTGCTACCTTTTTCACTGCTTATGTGGGACCTTTCCTCTGATCATGAAGAAGAAGAGATTGGATTTATACCCCGCCCTTCATTACCCAAAGGTGTCTCAGAGCGGCTTACTAACTCCTTTCCCTCCCCCTCTCCACAACAGATACCCTGTGAGGTAGTTGGGGCTGAAAGAGCTCTGACAGAAACTGCTCTTTTTCAAGAACAGCTCTTATCAGAACTACGGCTTGCCGAAGGTCATCCAGCCAGGTGCAAGTGGAGGAGTGGGGAATCAAACCCAGTTCTCCCAGATTAGAGTCTGCGCACTTAACCACTACACCAAACTGATGCAATAGGACTCTTTCAGCTTTCCATATAGTTAATAAACACATGATATGACTTTGGATAATTTTCTTATAGCATAAGATTTGGGAAAGTCCATTTCTGAACCACTTACAACATAATGAATAGCGCTAGATATACATTCTGTGACCTCAGACTTTTTAGAAAGTATTGTACAGAAGCCCACAGAAACATCTGATAAACCACTACATCTGATAAACCACTACCCTCCCAAGATACCTAGCTGTATAATAACATTTGAATGCTGTATAATAACATTTGAAGAGATCCAGTGGTCTGCCCCCTGAATAAACTGGGAGAGCAGGAGGTGTATTCAGAACAGCAGTGAATCCTTTAGCTGTTTTCAGTCTGGAGACCTGCAAGCACATTTCTTGCAAAAAAGCTGAGATTCAGCTATTAGCTTTAAGAAGATAAACTTAGAGCAGAGGTCTCCAACCTTTTTCAGCCTGTGAGAATCTTTGGAATTCTGATACAGAATGGTGGGTGCAACCACAAAATGGCTGCCACAGGAGGCAGAGCCAACCACAAAATGTCAGGGAGTGATAACTCTTCAATATTGCAGACAGAAGCTCTGCTTAACAGGATACCTTTTCAAATTAATATATTGTTTAAAAATATTTCATTGTATACACACAACTTACCTTCAGTCTTGCAGTGAAGATCCTGTGGTGGTAGCTGCTGCTGAGACAATGTTTTGTTTTGTTTTAAATCTACACAGTCAATCAGATCTCCAAGGGCCAATCAGAAGCCTGCTGGGCAAAAGCCCCGCCTGGCCTTGCTACTTTCCTAAAACACTTGGAAGACACCAGGAAAGGCATTGGTGGCTGCCAGAGCACCCACAGGCACCGCCCTGGAGAGCCCTGCCTTAGAGGCCGCCCCACAATTAATGAAAGCTGCCTTTAAATTGACAACATTAAATAGTAAGAAATCTAACCAGCAATTTAGGAAAAGGCAGTAAACTTTCATTATTTCTTTTTTCTTTATATCATTTATATTTTTTCAACTGCTTTGATTCTTCATTTTTTTACCACTGGTTCTGTACATTTTTTAAAAAAACCTGTAGGTTTTTAACACAATTCATAAGGTATTTTTTACACATAGTGCTAATTTAGTGATGGAAAAATAGCTAACCAGTTGGAAAATGCATACTTGGGGGAGGGGGGCAGGTGGATAAAGGAAATGGCAGAAAATCATGGGTTTCTGTCCCCAAGAGAGGGGCAAAATTGAAATGGGTATTCTTGGGTCAAAACAACATGATTGGGAAATTTGAAATCATCCCTGATTTTGAGTGTACAGTCTCAAGCAGTTAATATTGCAATACTTTTGCCTGGGACTAAATACTTATGAAGGAAATATGTTTCAAACAAACCTCTATTTCATCTTATGAGAACAGACTGGAGGCTTGAAAATAAAAGTCTTACCAATACATTGGGGAACTGAAAAGAATCATTATAAAGTGACAAAGACAAGTTTTTATTCATCCAAATTAAGGGTAATTTATTGGGAAAGTAACAATTTGCTTCAAAGCCATTGCCTAAAGACACAACAGCTGAAGTTGGCTTTGATACATTTTATCATACATATTTCTCTCCCACAATGTTTGATTCGCAAATGACGTCCAGTAGATTGACCTAAATAAATACAAGTTTCCATTTCACTTCCATAAACCCTAAGCTGAACATTTGTCGTGTTTCTTTACTTGCCAGCAGAATTTTTACTCACTAGGGGGGGAAACACACACACATAAATTCACTTACCTTGGTGTTTCAGTAGAATATTAGCTAAGCAAATGGAAACCATGGCTATGATCAAAATATCTACTTCAGGTTTGTCCAATGATTTGAGTATGTCCACTGATACTTGGATTCTTTTTGACGTTCAGCAGGAGATAGGGTTGCCAGGTCCCCCTTGCCCACATGTGGGTGATGGGGGGATGATTCTGGGGGATCTCCAGGCACCACTTGGATTCTGGGGGAGCCCCAGGTACCACCTGAAGGCTGGTATCCCTAACAGGAGATTGATTTTAAAAAAATGTGGCCCACCATTCCAATAGCTTACAGCCAATGTTCCCTCTAAGCTGTGGGGTCTTGTGAGCAAAAATTCTACTTTGTGAGCTACTGGCATTAAAGTTGTGAGCGAGCAATTTGGCTACTGCATAAATCAGTTTGCTTTGGAGCTATCCTTTCTGATCTAAGACAAAAATGTGTGAGCCGGAGGCTAAAAAACTGTGAGCTAGCTCACACTAACTCAGCTTAAGGGGACACTGCTTACAGCAAAGGTAACCAACATGTAAATACACTAAAGAATAAAAACCCAGTTTCCCAGACAAGAAGTCAACACAATAACTAAAACAACAGCTCTTCCACTGGGGATTTGGTAGTGGCAACGGACAACGTCAGCTCCCAAGCTTCTGGCCAATCACCCACCAGTGGCCTGGATCTGATTAGACACTGGATTTGATTTAACATTGGATCTCTCCACTTTTACATGGTATTTTAGGATGCTATCCTGTGCAAATTGTTATTTTAACTCTGTTTTAATTGTATTATTTTAATTGTTGTACACTGCTCTGAGCCTGTCTGGGGAGGGAGGTATATAATAAATAAATAAATAAATAAATACATGTGAGTATGACAGAACCAGCCAAATGCCCTCTCAGAAGGCACATATGATGGCTGATAAAGATGTAAACTTCCTCACCCTTTCAGAAAGCCCATTCCATAAACAGGAAACAGCAATGGAGAAGGCTCTTAGAGATGTAGATGATCAACAAGCCAAGCACAGCATGGGCACTAACAAACTGCTCAGAGGATCCACTCAGTGGAGTAGGCTGCCTTGCCACCCATGGAATGCCACTTTGAAATGTTCTTTAGTTTCAGAAGTTGTTTGCCAGGTGACTTGTGGGACTGGTGTTCAAGAACATATCAAGGTCCCCATAAGTCAAATGGTTATTTGAATTCCAGATGATTATTTCTAGATAAAATACTTTTCTAGAATACATGATTTGGTAGTCCAGGGGAGTATTGTAAACAACTGTAGCATGCATCTTTATGACTGATGAGTAATGTGTATATTTCAACAAAACCCACATTCTTTTTTTGGAAAAAAAAAGAAAAAAAATAAAAAAGGGAAAAAAAGGGGGAAAGAAAGAAAAAAATTCTTTTTTGGAGAGTGGGAAGGGATCAGTCAGAGGGATCGTGTCTTAAAAATATTCCTTTACATTTCTCTCTCATTTGTAAATGGCTCTACAAAAGCAGCGATGAGCTAAGCATCATCAGAATAACCTGTTGAATTTGGCCTCCAGTGTTGCATTCAATACATCTACTTCCTAAGCTTTCATTTGTGAAGACCTGCATGTTTAGGCGGTGGAGAAGCTTAATGGATAAAGAGAGTATCGGCTAAAACAGGGTGGCATAACCACAAGGCAAGGTGAACTGCCATTTGAGTAACAGAAAACACAAGGAATGTTTCTTTTCTGCCTCCAGCCTTTATTTCTGTGCATCTTAAAAATAAGCTGAGAAGTGCTAGAAATTTCATTATTATTTTTTTTGCCTGAGATGTGGAAATGTCTAGAACTAGTCTTGTACTAATGCCAGCTCCACATGTAGCAAAACTAATAAGTACACCACAAGTGTGAAATGGATATCAGAAATTATTTTATCTTGAGAACAGTGTGCATGCATATGGCTGACCCTTACTTGAATTTATTCTTTTAAATAATTATGAGCTCTTATCATTTATGTTCTATGGATTTCAATGGAAGATTTAAGCACAAAATAAGAGGTATCATGGTTTAGTGACAGAGCTTTTACTTTGCAGACAGAAAGTCCTAGACCACCTCGGTGTAGTGGTTAAGAGCAGAGGACTCTGGCCCTTTCTGCACTCTCCTTTTAATTCATGTTCACTGCGGTGCCCTCCAAGCAATTCTGCACTAAAATCGAATTCAACCTTCTTTTTAATCTGGGTTTTTTTCTATTCTGCACTAAAATTGAGTTCAACCTTCTTTTTATTCCGGGTTTTCTCCCATTCTGCATCCTGGTTGCAGCCTGCTGTTGCCCCAGGTTATTTGGATGCCGTTTTGCCATGGACTTAAATCATGTCAACTCAAACACTGAGAAAATCTGGAGTGGCAGGCAAATGCAGAAAGGACCTCTAATCTGGAGAACCAGGTTTGATTCCCCACTCCTCCACATGCAACCAGCTGGGTGACCTTGGGTCAGTCAAAAGTTCTCTCAGAGCTTTTCTCTCAAGAGCAGTTCTCTTCAAGGCTCTCTTAGGCCCACCTACCTCACAGGGTGTCTGCTGTGGGAGGACGAAGAGAAGGAGATTGCAAACCACTCTGAGACTCCTTCGGGTAGTGAAGGGCAGGGTATAAAACCAACTCTTCTTCCTCCTCAATCCCTGGCATTTTCAGCTAAAAGGATCAGGAAGTAGATGATGTGACTGAATGTGTGGGGAGCTCAGAGCATGAGCATGCTGGTGCTACCCCTCATTGCCATGTGCTCACTAGCACCAACATGCATAAGTGTCCATGTATAAGCTGCCTCCTTTTTGATCAGGCATGTCTGGACAGCAGTGTCCCTG
This sequence comes from Gekko gecko, assembly GCA_029375565.1. Classification (NCBI taxonomy): domain Eukaryota; kingdom Metazoa; phylum Chordata; class Lepidosauria; order Squamata; family Gekkonidae; genus Gekko; species Gekko gecko. The sequence continues at coordinate 147,009,985 of JAPDNY010000006.1, forward strand.
ATCACTCATTACAGGGAGGGAGGTACACATGAACACTTCCTCCATATGTAGGTGCCGTACTCTTGAGCTGGCAATAGCATTGGGGGGGGGTACTAGTGCCTGTCCCCATTCTCTGCACTTCGATCAATGCACAGAGAGTTCCATGAGCAGAGGGCTAGTATAAGACAGCTTATTGTGTCCATCACGTATTAAAGACCATCAAAGGTACTTAAATTGGGCTGTATGGTTCCTGAAATCTATAACATACAAACACATAAAACTGAACAGAAACGTAGTTGTCACAGCAGTGAATGGGTGGGCAGGAGCAAAGGAGGGGGTAACAAAAGAACAGCGTCACACTTAGTGGGGTCTAAAACTGCCACAACTTTTATTGATTATGGCTGTAGAGGTTTGTTTTGGCATGTGGTGCTGGATCGGACATTGGACAACCCACCTGCCGGCAGATGAGAACTGCATCTCTCAGCCCACCTGCAGAGAGGAGCACCCTGGGATGGCAGATGAGCTGGGATGCACATGGGCACAAGCCACTATGTGCTCCGCCATCACCTGGGGGCATGGTGAGTTTGACAGCCCCTGAGCTGGGCACGCCTACAACAAGCCTCCACACCAAGGAACCTTAAGAGGACCCCCAATTGGGAGCCCCAAACTAGAGCCAGCCCAATGCCAAAACAACCTTAAGTTGTGACAAGAGCCAAACAAACTCAGATGCCAGAAAGGGAGAGAGGGGGAAACAGCTGGGGCACAGTGACGTTGGTGAGATTCTGAATTCCCTTTTCTGCAGGGCAGGCAGACCAGAGGGAAAACATTCCCTCTGAGGTCCAGCATCCCAGCCAGCCTCAGGGCATTCCTAGCCAGCCTTGTTTGGCTGGCCGTGTAGAGAGGCTCTGCCACAGAAATGGAAGGCCTGCAGGGCCCCTGGTAAAAGCCAGCACACCAGGAAGTGAGGCCCACTCCCAGCTCCCAGTGCCACCTCTGCAGAGGGCAAAGAAGGCCTCCCTGATTAAGCCATATAATTGTAATCGGACATCACAAAAGCACTCTAGCTCACTCGTGACAGAACCAGACATGGAATCCTTGGGCATATATATTCCCCTGACACACACCCCTCAAGCACAAATCTGAGGTTGAAGACTTCCTGCTTTGAAAAAAGCCACAGTTTGTCATGACATCCAGATCCGTGACTTTAACACACTGCTATTCATTTTAAGCCTAAAACCTGGGATTTTAAACCAGGATCCAACCATGCTTTAGAATCTTGATTTGTAAGCAAGATATGCACTATAATCTGTCTAGGCATCCAGATCAAGAGGCTCATTGAACTGTAGGTTCGTTCAAAACAGTCGTTTCTTTAATTTTAGCTCCCACTGGCGAGAGAAGGAGTTCCTGCCTCATTCTCATCACACACAAGCCAGAGTCTGTTCATAAGGCCTGAATGGCAGTCAGTGAAACAAACCAGAACTTACAGGTCAGATTGGTCCGTGATACCATTTTTGCATGCCATATACCATGCTAAATCTAAAGCATTATATATAAAATGAAGAACCAGTTTTTCTTTACTTTCTGTACCTCATAGGTTTAAAATGCTGAGCCAACGTACTCTAGCTATGGGAATAAAATAGTAAACTGTCATTACCTGATAAAAATCCACAGGAACAAAAGATGACCCACTATCAACGAAGTATGCAATTTACTGTAGAAAAATAAATCAGAACTGGGATAGCAGATCACTTATACAGTAGTGGCTTTTTCCTCTGACATTTTGTTTTATTGCAGTTACATTTTAAGCTGTAAGCTGAAGGAAACAATGCAAGAAACTAGAAGGAAATGTCAATGTAAGGACAGTTCTGGGTAGGAATAGGAATTATATGGTTTCAAAGACCTGCTGGAGCGTTTTGATTGCTACACCAAATTCTTATTAACAGAATGAAAGAGCTTTCACTTCCTAGGCATTTAAATGTCTTCTTTCTTGAAACGTTATTACAAGAAACAGCAATGGGAACACTTTTTTGGTATTTCAGAATTTTCTGATCATAAATCAAGAATGGACCCTCAAGCCCTGTTTGGATATTACTACCCGAAGCACAACGGAAGACAGGAGGGCCTGACGTGAGGTGGTCCATGGGGTTGCGAAGAGTTGGACTCAACTGTGCGACTGAACAACAACAACCCATGTTGTTTCCTGTTGCATTATATTTTTGCACTGCAGTTTAAGAAGAAAGCCACAAATGGCATGAATTTCCTTGCTATAGACATGGTGCTAATTGTGGTAGAAATGTTGCTGCATTTCCTGTAATTGTGGTGCAATAAGCTGATCCATTTCACCTGAGAGGGGCTATGAGAATGAATGCACACAAATTACGGTCAACCCACATCTTAATTCAATCTATACTGTCATATTTTTTCCTCTGTATATGGCAAGCTGATAGTGTGCATCAGCTCACTGTAAATCTAATTCCCTGACATGGATCACCTGTTAGAAACTATTAGTGCTCAGACTCCTGATGGGTTGGTCTGCAAGCTGCCCACAATTTGCCTTCAGCATGATTGAACATTTAAAAAGCCGGTTGTCCTCCATGTCCTCCCTCCATCCAAAGCTGCAAGCTTCCTTCTCTGACTTCTGTAGGTCACATTCTTTAAATATATAAAACATTAAAATCTGACAGTAAAGAATTTACATAGCTGAGGTGTCTCCCTCTGTCCCTTACAGCTGCCTGTTCTGGCATTTGTTAATAGGAAAGAAAGATGAATTGTCTAGATTGGGAAGAATTTGGGCTTGTGTGTTCTCACAAACTGCTGACAACAGCTGACTGCTTCCCATCTTTTACCCAAAGGGGGGAAAAACTTAAAAACCAAAACCAAAAACAGGCAGAAGCTCTTTTGGGTATGAGTTCTCCACAGTCAGGAATCTTTCTTTCTTTCTTTCTTTCTTTCTTTCTTTCTTTCTTTCTTTCTTTCTTTCTTTCTTTCTTTCTTTCTTTCTTTCTTTCTTTCTTTCTTTCTTTCTTTCTTTCTTTCTTTCTCTCTCTCTCTCTCTCTCTCTCTCTCTCTCTCTCTCTCTCTCTCTCTCTCTCCCTTCCTGTCTGTCTGTCTGTCTGTCTGTCTGTCTGTCTGTCTGTCTCCTTTTCATATTTCCAAATATTTCATATTTCCACTATGGTCAATTTCATTTCAGGTTCTTGGGTTCTGAAGGCAGGAGACAGGCTCCACCAGACTAAAATATTACAAGTGTTTTGAAAATGAAATTGATCAAAGGTTTCATTGATTCCATCTCCAGTTCACCCAGTGAACACTCTCAGGGCCAGCGACACCACACTTTTTAATGAGTTGATTCTGGCTTCACTTTCCCTGCAGCCACACAGCAGCTGTGGGTAACGTAATTTTAAAACTATGTTGGGACCCAATTCAGTTCAGGAATGTGATGTGTGTATGTGGTGCCTTCCTTTGCATCCTTTCCTCAAGCCAAAACAAGAACCAGTACTCTGTGTAGGTACAGCTGCAAAATGGGGCAAATAACTTTCAGAAGATGGTTGTCAAGGTAAAAGTGAAACAATACCAGGGAAGTTATCCTAAGTGCTGTTACTACTATGTAGAAAACCCCAAGATATGGCCAGATTCTACTTACATTTGACATTTCACTGAAGTACTGTGATTATAATCTTCTTTTAGATGCTATTTTGCTCTTGTTCTCAGACTAATAAAGAAAGAAATTCCCATCATTTCAAAGAGTCCAAAACACTAGGTTGGATCCAGCCAACCTTTTCACTCAGTCTCACTAACTCTCCTCTCTGTATCACAATCCCCATTTCACATGGCTTGTTCAAGCAGGTCCATGATCCCTTTCTGGTGATGTAAGGTCAGTTGGTCCTTTCTTACCAGTCAAAAGCTGATAGAATCCAACCCATTGGCAGGAAATCAACTCTAATGAGTTGATTAATGAGTGTCAAAACTGAGTCTGTACACTCTAATCTGGGAGAACCAGGTTTGAGTCCCCATTTCTCCACTTGCAGCAGCTGGAGGACCTTGGGCAAGTCAGAGCTGTTCTTGAAAGAGCAGTTTCTGTCAGAGCTCTCTCAGCCCCACCTATCTCACAGGGTGTCTGTTGTGGGAAAGGGAAGGGAAAGGAGTTTGTAAGCCGCTCTGAAGGGTAGGGATAAATCCAATCTCCTTCTCCTCCTCCTTCTATTCTAGTGCTTCAGCGCCACCTTTTGCTTTTTGACCAGCTGAAACATAACTGGCTGCTGGGCCCAAAGAGAAAACCTCCTAGAAATTCCCAGCAAGCTTTAGGTCAGGAATTCATTACTATTTGGCAATGGGAAGGCTGCCTTGTCTCCAGGCTTTTATGTGTATATCTGCTTTATCTCCAACAACTACTGGAACTTTGCTTGGTCTGCCTGCTCTCATTGGTGTCCTTGACTAGGAGAGCTAGGGCTCTTTGCAAAATTGCCAGGATTCTGGTCTTGCTTGTCTGGGGCAACTGGGACACAAACTGTTGATTTATGATCACATATCAAATGAAGATTTAAAAAAAAAAATTACGGCAGTAACCAATATTATACAGGCAATGTACAATGTGAAAGGTAGATGTGCAAGCCATGTAGCTCTCAGTCAAGATGACAAGCAGATAATTCTCACGGCTGACGGTGTATCCCTAGAGAATGCAAGCAGATGCCAGATAAACCAAAACCCCACTGGGCAAGCCTGATGACTTACCATATTGGCTGGAAATTGGGAGGAAATGATTACGACGACAACTACAACAACAAAAAAGATGACACCCTTCTTGACTTCATGGAAGGCTGGACAAGGACAAGCTGAATAAGAGGATAAATGTCTTATAAAGTTGAAGACCTTGCAGTTGTAGATTGTAGCTAGGATAAGCATAAATTCCATAAATTAAATATGAAATGCATCATCAGAATGAGAGCTATCATGTTACCATAACAGCAATTTAAAACTGAGGAAATCGAATAGGAACAAGAAGATGTTCTTTTGAATTAGCTTCTGTTTAAATCCTGGGCTCAGACTCCCATTTTAAGCATATTATTTTCCTGACACAATCATCAGCACACTCCCAGTCTTATGTCCACCCTCCAGACCAGCAAGTGACTAGTTCATTCCAGTCACTTTCCTCAGTCTTTGGTGTGTCACTTTGCTATGCTTAATTTTCCCACTTAAAAGGTAAATACATGGGGTGATTTCCACTAAAGCTGCCGCGGGGTTGTGCTGCGTTTGCCGGAGATTTTTAGTCAATTTCACACTCGAAGCGTGGGGCTGCATTTTGACCCGCGGCTTCGCTCGATTTCCCGCAGTTTCGTAATCCTGTTTTTTGAGGATTACGAAACTGCGGGGGAATCGGGCGAAGCCGCGGGTCAAAATGCAGCCCGCGGCTTCGGGTGTGAAATTGACTAAAAATCTCCGGGCAAACGGCGGCACAACCCCGCGGCAAGCTTTAGTGGGAAATCACCCAAAATAACCAATAAAATCCAGCCCTTTTGGCTCCAGCCCAATCCCAACCTTAGAACACTTCTGATGTCATCGTTTTTCATGTATAAATATAGCCTCCCAAATCGCAGAACTTTGCACCAGTTTTTCAGACCATCCATCTTCTGCCTCTATCTCATCACAGAAAAATCCCAGGGATCTTGAGCCTGCCTTGGTCTCTGCACTGCTTTTCTTTCCCCTCCTTTGATGGCTGCCTGGGGTCATGTGGCACACTGGATTGCAGTACCCCTCCGTTATTCTCCTTCCACTCTAGACTTTCCAGGACTTCCATGTTTTTCGGACAGGCTTGCATGTTTTTATTTGGCCTGCTTTATTTTGTTCTTCTGTTGCTCAGGTGTTAGATTACTTAGGGCTAGGATTACTCTGTATGTGTGTGAGAGAATACAGCTTTCTGTATGTCTCCTGCTTTTATTGTGCTATTTTTCTAAATAAAGATTTAAGCTTGGATGCTATTTTCTGCCTGTTTATTTCTGAGAATCTCCCCATTCCCATAAGTGGAGTGCTGCTTCAAATTGTGGGCCTTGGTGAACATAGGCAGTGGTCCCTCAACATAAATTTAACCCAGAATACACATGTATGTAATTGACACTTAAGGAGGACTCTCCAAATGTCAGGGGTTATACATGTGTAGGCCACATGTGGTAAAAATAATGCAAGGTCAGCATATTTTATCCGGATTAAGCTACACAAAGTCAGAAATATGACAAAACCCCCACCCTTTTCCAAGCGCAATTTCCAAACCTAAAAATTGTCACATATTGAGGCTTTGTGGTCAGCTGCATTGATTCATTTAGAACTGCTGCATCAGTTAAAACTTAGTCTTCATTTCATATCACTAGATATTTAATGATCTGTTAAAACACACCCACATATGCACACAGACACAAAGTTCACTCCAGGACACCTTGTGTGAAGCACAAATGCTGCTGAACAGAAGGCAACATTCCTTCATTTGAAATTTCTTCTAGGGAAATGTCTACTGGGGTGGCACTGGGTGATCAAAATAAGCAGAACCTTAGAGAGAATCTCTGCCACATCAGATGTTAACTTTGTGCAATAAAAAATGAGAGCTCTCCAAGGCACAGCCAAGAGAGAGCAGGCTACACCAGATTGCAATGTGTTTAGCTGCTGGCAATATTTATAAGCAATAAATGGTATAAGCGGAAATATTTATGAACAGAGAATTCAGAAAGTGGTGTGTTGTTAAATGCAATGGTTCTATTTCATTGTCTAAAATGCAAAATCCCTTAGCCAGAAGCAAGAGGCATCGGGCGCGTCAATGCAATTTCCACTGGCAAACTCATATTTATATGCATAGTGCATTCTCAAAACCCAGGGGACTTCCTAAAACAAGCAAGCCTCAATCATAATACTTCTGCCAGGTTTCTTTATTAGACTCACCTAATTCCTGCTGCAGCATGTCAATTTTATAATCCTTTTTTAACTCTCTCCTTGCCAAGTTAAAATACTACGAAATATGTTAATGGTAATCTTTCACAGAAAGCCCAACTTGTTACTCGGTAATTATAATATATATATATATATATAATAATCAGAATACTAAGATTAATATTCTTGATTGCTCTCTCTCTCTCTCTCTAATAATGAAGAATATTAATGGTAGCATTCAATTTATCCATTGATAAGTTGGGCTTTCTACAACATTTTAAAATTAAATTGATGACTGTTTGATGAAGAGCTAACTTGTCAAATGAAGGCCTAGCAACACTGAATCTGGAAGAAATGACACAGAGAGCAATCCAAAGAAGAACTGCACCCTTGCAAAGGTCATGGACTTAGAAGGATGTAACTCTGTGTAAGATGGCACTATGTCTCCTAACAGTTTTTCTAAAAATGAAAAGCAGCCATGAGATGCTGACATTGGGAGCAGAACAGCAGCAGAGGGAGGGGAAGGTCAAATTTTACAGCAAGCAGGGAATTTGAATGTGGGTAGTGGGTATCCATGGACACAGCCATACTTTCTCAACATTAAACAATACTGGTTCTCCATAATGTCTATTGATTTACCTATACAGTACAGCAGGAGAAAGTCAGTGTGGCATGGCGGTTAGAGCATAGGACAATGGCCTGGGACAACCAGGTTCAGATCTAGGCTGTGCCATGAAAGCTTTCTAGGTGACCTTGGGCCCATCACAGTCTCTCATTAACTAATCACACAGGTTGTTGTTGTTGTTGTTGTTGTTGTGAGAATAAAAGTGGAGAAAGATGTGACAAGCCCCTTTGGGTCTCCATTAAGGAGGAAGCAAGATATAAACAAAAAATACGATAATTGTAGGGTTATCCAGGAGTTTTGGGTACAGGTATAAAAACAAATTTATCATATTACTGGTTACACAATTCCATTAAGAACAGATTTTTTGGCTGCTCAATTTATGGAATAAAGATTTGAAAACAATTCCTCCGGGATGAAAGGAATTAATAGTGAAACCATGTGCCACAACAAGAATGGTAACAGCTTAGTTTTGGAAATGTTCAGACCCACCCACAATCGCCACTTGGTTTGACAAAATGTTTGATTTCTGCTTGATGGATAAATTGCGCAGGAGGATTCTGGTCCCTTATTCGTCAGATTTTGAGTTGGTCTGGTTCCCAGTTTTAGGATTTGCATCTGACGATGTTGAGTTTTGCCAGCTTCCTGTTTTGTTTAAGAATATGATATTTAAAATGTTTGATTTCTTATATTGTGTTGTTGTTAGCCTTGTTTTTTTACAGTTGTGTTGTTAGTACTTCAGAATATGTAAATTTTGTTTTTCGATTTTTAATGTTGTTTTGTTGTAACCCCTCACACAAAAAAGAAAAAAGCAGAGAAAAAAAGCAGCTTAATAAGCTGCCCTTCTGTCATTTTTCTGCAAAAATCACTCCCTGTTTTGTTTTGTTTTGTTTTGTTTTAAACTGAATCTGTGGAGGAAACTTTGAGCAGAAAAAACAGCCAGAGGGAAAAGAATCAACCCGTCCCCTCACCATTCCTTAATGCAGATTGCAGCTTCTCATGATAGCTTTTCATAAAACCAATCATTCAACCGGAAGACAGTTGCATACCATATGCCATGTAGTGTCTAGTTTGGTTCTGACTTGAGGATGATTTCGTTGAAGGAACATTGTTGGGCTAGTCCCTCTTTTCTTCCTGCAAATGGTCTTATGACCCGAAGAACTAGAAGCTGAACCTCCAGGGGGACAGTAACAGCAGATAACACAGACCGACATCCATATTTGCCTGAGGCCCTTCACCTTCCATTTTGCACTCCTAAAATTCACACTCTGGGTTGCTGAGGACACTGTGCCTGGGGCCCTGCCTAATACACAGGGATGCTTTGGGTTGCTGAGACTGATATATAATATAGCCTTTGTAGCTTCCTTGCTTTTCCCAATCCCCACTGCACCCACCAGAAGCACTGGCAATATCAGCCTGCTTGTTTGAGCACTTCCTAAGTGAAGGTCTAAAAAAAAATAATTGCTGGTTTCCATCTAAGATTCAATCACTTAAAAGCATCATAAGTCTTACGCTTCTCCTGTTCGAAATTTCAAATTGTTAGCATCATTATCCTGCTATCCACATTGTTCCTCGAAGGAACCCTGTTAAAAAGAAAAGCAATTTTTTTTTTTTTGGGGGGGGGACACCAAACAAATAAACCCCAGGCTTTTCTTTTACAAGGGAAGATAGCAGCTCATCAATATAATTTCTTGATTTGAGATCTATAAAATAACCCATACTAGCTGTAGGGGATTTTCTGGTCCAGGCAGGCTTTTGTAAAAGGTGTATAATGTTTTTCTTTATTTAAATCTTTCAACCAAAGCTGCTAAGAATAGTTCCACCTTCCCTGCTGCCACAGCCATGTTGCTGCTGGGATTACATGAGTTAAACTAGTAGCAAGCAACCGGGGACTTCCTGAAAAACTCTTTTATAAGCAGCCTTCTTGGCACTTGATTACCATGACAGAGGAAGCCAGGAGTCTAAGAAACTCTGCTGACAGCAGAGCAGACCTTTGCCTCAGGCAAAACAGAATGAGTTCCTACAGTTCCCAAATCAGTGTGATTTATAGCCTAAGGCTATGCCTCATTATTTCTGCGTAGCCAAGGTCGTTAGAACATCATGCATTAGTTGTGCAGTGGACTTGCCAATTCCCTTGTCAAGGACGCAGTAGTGCTTTAGTCAAGGAGGGTATCTAATCATCCTGGCAAGGAAGTGGACATCTGTCTCCTGAGTGACTACTACACTCACACCCATAGTAGCGGTGTAGTTGATGAATAAACTATATTGTGGTATAGTAAGAGGATGGGTATATACGAAGTTCTGTTTGGTAAAATTTGGGAATGGGAGAAGCCCACATTGGTACCATACTACATTCTGTAAAGTTGCATTGAGAAAATGCCTGATTCATGAGCATACTGTGATGTAGAAATTACTCTTTGTGGCTTCTTATCCAATTGGGCTATCCACATATTTTCTAATATGCTTATGTAACCCTTAGCTAGGAATGAGGTTAACCTTACAATTCAATTCCTACCTGAAGAAGTGAACAGTGACTCACAAAAGCTTGTATCCTGCCACAAATTGTGTTAGTTTTTAAGGTGTTACTGGACTCTTGCTCTACTGCTACAGACAGACTAACATGGCTACCCATCTTTGATCTAATTTAATACTTGATTATAACTAAAGATCTCTTCAAAATCAGCCCAACATTTTTATATTAGTGTCAGACTGTGGATCTTAAGGATGGAATGGCCCCCAAAATTCAAATTCTACCCCAAAGCAGATTACTACACATACGGCTTTTTTTGTAGAAAAAGCCCAGCAGGAACTCATTAGCATAATAGGTCACACCCAACAGCAGAAACTCATTAGCATATTAGGCCACACTCCTGACAGCACAGCTCATTTGCATATTAGGCCATACCCCCATGTCACCAGAAGTGTGCTCATCCAGCCACTTCTTATTCTGTTTACCTTGTTTGTTGCTTCTTATTCTGTTTACCTTGTTTGTTGTCAAAACCCAGGGCTTTTTTTGTAGCAGGAACTCCTTTGCATGTTAGGCCTCATGCCCCTAATATAGCCAATCCTAATGAGTTTCTGCTGTTGGGTGTGGCCTATTATGCTAACAAGTTCCTGCTGGGTATGGCCAACTCGAGAGCCAGCCAGAACTCCGTTCCTGTGTGTTTCTGCCCCAAAATAGCCCTGGTTTCTATTCACAATCCAGACTACAGTATCCATCAGTGTAGAGAAAGGAATAAAGTATGCCATGCCTCTGGGGTAGGTTCTTCAGCACAACAATGTAGAAAGAGTATGATTTAGATTGGGCCTACACATGGAATGGAATAAAAAAGGAATGAGGCGGTAGAATGCTAAAATGGTAATATGCACTATACCTCTTTAGGTTATAGGTCAGGAATCATATTGCTGAATGCTCTTTCATGCTCTCCTGTAAATAGAAAATTAGGACAGAATGGAGATGACTGGTCTTGACCTTTTCTTCATGCTAGGTTTTTTACTAAGGAACACTGAAAATAGTATCTCTTACTTCCAACAGTAGAATTCATTCTACAGTGGTATAACTCATTTTGTTGCACATGCAGGCCAGCCCTTATTTATGAGCTGATTTTGAAAAAAAAATCAGTTGGCTAAAACTAAAATGAAACATGGAAGAAGGGAATATATTTTTATAATTTGGAGAATCAAAATATCTTTAGTTTCAGTACCACCACCTCCACCATTCCTTATCCAAACACCTTAAATTTCAATGCCACCATTAGTTCTACCAGTGTCAGCCATGAACAAATTTAAGGGATAGTTCCAGATAACTCAACAACATAATGTGTCAAACCTATAGCCCACAGGCCAGAACTGGCCCACCCAGGGCTTCAGCCCATGGCTCTCTTCTCTCCCTCCTCTCTCCCCCTCTCTGCCCCCTCCCCTGCCCTTTGGAGCTGCCGCTGAGTGCCGAGAGCAGAGGGCAGGGCTGCTGAACTTCCCAGTTCCCAGTCACCTGAGTGTTCTAGAGCTGTTTAGTTAAGTTTGCTGGCTGAGGGGAAAGAGGACTTGGTCACAAACATTGTTTTGCATCCAGGTGGAGACAGAATTGAAGCTTATTGAGCTTGAAGTAGCAGCCACACTGGACTACTAATTTCTGGGTTATCATCCCTCCATTCTTCTTGGGGGTAGTGTTTAATTAGTATTAAGTTTTTGCTTGGGTTATCTAGATTATGGCTTAGTTGAAGAGCCTCTGCTTGGCATGCAGGCATCCCCACTTAAAAGTACCAGGTTGTGTCTTATTATGGAAAAGACTTGGAGACCCTGGAGAGCCACTGCCACTCTGAGTAGACGGGGGGAGGGGGGGCTTGCAATGCCCAGTCATTTCATATGTTCCCCCAGGTCCTACATTCAGAGCATTGACCATGAGAGCAGGCTGGGGAAAGTAAAGTAGCATTCTCTGCACAAGTTGCTACCAGGCTTCAGGGTGGGTGGTTAGGCTAGGGATGGCTCATCAACAGGAAGATATGGGATTCCCCCTGCAAGTTTTGCAACCCCCCACTTCTATAATAGAGATCCCCAGGCCCAACCTGGAGGCTGGTAACCCACCAAAGTCTGGCCCACCAAAGTCCCATTTATGTCAGATCCGGCCCTCATAACAAATGAGATCAACACCCCTGACATAATATTTCTACACGTCACAAGCAACATTATCTTTGTAAGTAGATCAGAATCATGACTCCTCATATGCAAATGTGGGGTATAAAGATGAAAGATAATGGCTAGGTCTAAGACCACCATGTGAATATCATGTTAAGACATATATTTAATTTTTTATTACCTAGGAATCTTCTTGTATGATAAAATACTTCTGCCATCTGGAAAGGTGGTGACTTTCACCAATTCTTCCTTCCCTAATAGCAGACCCCCACTTTATCCCAATGGTGTTCATGGGAGTCCACAAACACACATTGGTATGATTTCAAAGGGAGAAAAGCAAGCAGCCATGAGTTGGAGGAAACAGGAAAGTTCACTTTAATAAATGCTGCTCCCCTTGTGTCACATTCATTCAAACCCATTAGCCCTGTTCACATGTTACAGTGAATGCATGTACATCCTACATATACATCCTGCATGTATATGTATACATCCATTTCTAAGATAGAGCCAACACACGATCACATAAAACATGAAATGGGACCAGTATCTAGATAAATGTGTTGTTTCCATCATATGTTCAGCTGTATATGCATAGAATGCAATGTGAGGATTACTCAACAGATGTATAAAGAAAAATCAAGTGCACACTGAACAGTGTTGCTGTGTTTAATGATGTATTTGACTACTGTCCTGGAGAATAAATGAAGTTGCTCTAAATCTTGGATGGGGGACACACTCCTTTTAGTGCTGATTCCTTTGGCTTTGCCCTTCATAAATCAATAATAAGCACCTTTATACATCTCCCTTGATACTTGCAAGTTTTCAAACAAGTTCTTATAGATATGAGGGTAATGATAAAGAAACATCCTGCTAATCAGGTTCTGGGAAGATGTCCAAGTAGTTACAGACAACTTCAGAACTCATAAAACATGATTCATGCTTTTGTATGGAATGCAATGTTTGTTTTTAGTTCCTTTATAACCTTTGGCCCATCACAGTAAGTGAAAACTTCTATTGGCAGATAGAACAGACCCTAGAATAATATAGAAGAGACAGGATAAAGTTCTCTCGCAGCTTCCCCATGAAACAGACATAAACTATCAAAATACATAATTAATGTTATGTAGAAAATCTCCATGAGACTCCAGAAAACTGGGAGGTGGCAAAAAAGCCAAATCTGTGCATCCACTCTCAGGAAATGCAAACCACTCTCACTGGGAACCAGTCTGCAACAATAACCCACAGCAGCATGCACCCACAGCAGGATGATGCAAACTCATCCTACGTTTCTCTCAGTGAAAAAAATAAAATTAACCAAATAGACTAAACTAGTACAAATAAACACAGAAAGTAATGTATACCCCTTGCCCATAGGCCCACATTTTCATTTATCCAAAACCACAACCACAAACCATAATCCACTGCATTTTCAGGGCTCTTACTCTTAGTGTCCTATTCATGCTTCCCTGGAAATGGCATTATTTTCATTCACTATAAATAAAACTAAATGGAGCAAAATATAAGAGTAAAAGGGGAAAAATGAAGTGGATAACAAAGCAACTGTGAGACCCACTGTGATGTATACATACCATTAAGGATTTCATTAGGTTTACTAAAAGGTCATTAGTGATAAAATATCCTTTTTTTATTTTACCTACTTCCCAAACATTATAGTCAATTCCACTTCCCAAGCTCTGTAACCCATTGACATTAATTAGAAAGCTATATATTAGAGGAGCAGTTTTAATGAGCTGTTATTTCAAATGGCTTTATTGGCGAACAGCATTGTTCAGTTTAATAGCACATAAAATGACAACTACAGAAATTGCTTTGATAAGATTAAAGCATCTAGGGGTTATTCAATCTCCTGTACTGTACCTCTCACAGTCCTTGGGGCAAAGAACATTTTGCTATATACACACACAACTTGCTGTGCCAGCTCTTCCTGGGAGATGTGGAAGGTTTATTAATATTTTTTAACCTGCCCGATACAGAACAGAGACCACCGCATCTGTAAATTGTTTCATAGGACTGCACAAATACAGATATGACACCCAACCATGCCTTTCTCATTTCCAGTATGTCAAAACATATATACACCAACATAACCAACTATTGGAAAAATAAGCAGGTTCCAGCTGGAGTCCCACTGGACAGAGAGAAGCAGTATATTAATATTTTAAATAAGTTACTTTAAAATGAATAAATAAGATAATGAAGCAATTGGATGGACCATGGAGCCTGCTGACACCTTTCCTGGTACCCACCAAGTGTTTTTAGAAAGTGGGAGGGGCCATGTAGGGGTTTTGCCCAGCTCATATAAAGGGGATAGCCAGGTTAGATGCCTGTCTAATGAAGACAGATACTGCCGGAAGGTTTCTAACTAGTTCAATACATATACTTATTTTGGGTGTATGCAAGAAAACGGTTTTATATAACGTATCAAGTCCAAAAGGCATCCTGCTGAACAGGGCTTCTGTCTGAACTGCTGAAGAGTTACTTTCACAATAATGCACAACCTCAGTCGCTGAATGCTGAGGCTGGCTTTCCCTCCTGTGGCAGACATTTTGTGGTTGTGTCCACTAATTAACCACCCAGCACTTGTCTAGGGGTTATGATTGCCAACCTCCAGGTGGGGGCAGGGTTCTACTGGAATTATGACCAGCCTCCAGACCTCAGAGGTCAGTTGCCTTGGAGAAAATGATGGCTCTAGATCTCCCTGCTGAGCTCCCTCCCTTCATCAAAGCCCACCCCCTCCCTAGTATCTGCCCCAAATCTCCACAAGTTTCCCAGATTTGGCAAACCTACTAGGAACCTGAATGCCACAAAGAGTGTCCTTCAAAACAAGCACTCGGCAATGGAAAGGCTGTCAGGGATATGGCAGGGAAGCCACCGAAACCAGGAAAAGTGAATCCATAGCATCCACCCCAGTGATGTATTATATTTTATATAATATATATACTATATATTATATTATATATAATATTTATTATATTATTATGGCCTTGGTAATACTATTGTTTTACCACCCCAGTGATTTATTATATTATATATTATTTATTATATTCTTATATATATATATATATATATATATATATATATATATTCACAAGCATGATTAATTCAATCCACTGAGCAACTAAAAGTTGAAGATCTTTATGCAAAATTATAAACAGAATGGGGAGGGGGACAGCGTTGCTCTTTGATTGTTTGCTTTTGGAGATGGTTTCAGTACATACGTTCAAATATATTACACTGTTAAAAAAGCTTTATGTATATTAACAAAAAAAAATCATTCCGAGGGCCCCTTGGGAAGATTCTAGTTTTACAAATCAATTCTTTTGCAGCATTGGAGGAAAAGTCATTCATGAAGAAGGAACTGCAGGAAATCAAATACACATTCCATCTAGCCTGAAGAACAAATCAGAGCAGGTTGATGGAGATTTTCTCAGGCTTGTATGGATACTCCCAAAGGGATTCTAGAATCATGCATTTAAATGCAAACTAAAAGGTACCATGGTAGAAACTACTTTTGGCTCAGAGGGAAGCAAACAGAACCCTTTAAAATAGAAGTTACTCTCTCTGCAACTCTTAGGCTTAATCTCCTATACTACTCGATCATATAATTACAACTGCACAGGTTGTAAGAGCTCAGTAAGAAGGGAAACCGGAAACAAGATTTGGCTCAGATGGATGTCTGATGCTTCCCCTCCCCCTAATTTTACTTGATTCAAGCTGTAATTGATTATGTAAAAGCTATGCTACATATAAACTTGTAAATGGAACCGAGAAATCATCATATTTCAACAAGCATAACACACATTAATGTTAGAAAGTCACCCATCAGGAGTTCATTTCACATCACATTTATTGGGTCCCACAGGATTAAAATACGTGGAATAATTAACAAATTATTGGGAAACACAAGCGACTGATCATTTGCTATCACATATTGCTGGTAACTTAATACCATCATAATACCAATAGTGGAATCTTCTCCATGAAAAGCAGAACCTGGCTATGTTCACTGCCTTTATAAAGTCCTAAAAGCCCATATTTTTAGAAGTGATTGGCACAACACTGCTCTGGGTACTATAGAAATGAAGGCACTCTACTGGTCATAGTCTCCCTCATCTCCAACCTCTCTCTTAAAACCTGCCTAAATATTTTGCATTTCTGTAGCACATTTGGCCCAATTGCAGGTATAGGGATTATAAATCTGTGGCTAGGATCTCTGGACTACATACCTAAAGGCTAGATTAGACATGATGGTATCCTCAGGTCCAACACAGGAATGCCACTGCCATTTTAAAGTCTAATGTTCTCAGTATAAAAATACCACAAGGACCCGATTCCTACTGGGCCAACAGTTCGGTAAGACCAGTTGTTCTTCTCTCTCACACTGTCTCTCTTTCCCCCGCCCCACACACCTTCCAATGCCTTTTGTAATCTTTTCTTATGCATGGAAGGGGCAGTTTAAACACTTTCAGCACATGGGGGGAATAACAACACTTAGTCCTAGCACACTGCAGGCCTGATCATGATTGGGCCCTTGCGGCATTTTTAAATCACCTGTGCTAAGCTTTAAAATGATGGTAGAATCCCTGCATTGGACATGGGGACACTGTCTCATCTATTTTGACTATAAGTTCCATATAGCAAGCAGAACTTTGAACATAAGAACAGTCAAGCTGGATCAGAACAATGGCCCATGTAGTCCATAGTGGCTAATCAGATACCACAAGGAAGTCCACAAGTGGGACCCACAGGGGGAAAAACAAAAAACAAAGTTATTCTCCACTGCTGTTTGCTCTCCAGTCAAGAAGCCCCATGCAGCTATCATGGATAATAGCCAAAATAGCCCAATCCTCTAGAAGTCTGCCCAACCTCCTTTTAAATCCATTTAAGACAGTGGCCATCTTCACATCTTGTGGCACTGTGAGTTTCACAAATCAGCTTGTGGCGAGGTGGGCCTCACCAGCATCTGTTTCTGCACATTGGGGATGAGGAATTTACTCAGCCATCCTGGATTTCCAGGCTCTAGAACCCAACAAGGCTCTTCCTGTCCTATGCTTAGTTTGCTGCGTACTGAAACACCTGCTGCTGCTGCTGCTTGTACCACAGCAGGATATGCAGATAGGGGGTGGACCAGCCTGCCAGCTTATCAGCTGGCCATCCAATAAGCATGTGGGAGGCAGAATGTCTCCATCCCCTCCTTTGAATGCGTTTGCCAATATGTCCTTGCAAGGATGGTTTTCTGCACAGGTGGCTTCTTGCAACAACATGACAAAAGTGGTACTGATTGGAATAAGCCTGGCTGGTTTTGCATGGTTGCTCCTATTTTTAAAAGTCTGTGCTCAGAGGCAACCTGATCCTCAGTTATTGCATGTGTGATGAGGCAGATTGCTGCAGTTATTCACTGGTGAGGGCAAAGTACTGTGTATATGCTCAGAGGTGCTTTTACTTCCAAGACTCAGCCCTGGCATTGAAAACAGATTCCTGGGCCAAGGCTTGGAACAAATTAATTAATTAATTTCAGAGAGAAATTTAAGGCAGGTTGTTATACCCAGGATTCCTACAAATCTTAATGCCATATGACATTTTAGAACATGGGGGAAGGCTACCCACACCACATTTTCAGAACCAGAACATTGGCGTCAAAAGGCTAGGGCAAAAGCAGCTTTGATCACACTACACTCTGACAAGGAATTAAAATGCCTAAAATTGGTTAAGATGAGGTTTTCAGGTACCCTTTGCAAGAAAGTTCACCCTAAGGGCAAACATCCTGACTAGCTAAGATTCTGGCCACATAAAGAATGGTCAAAGTTTGTAACAACAAAATACAAGCATTTAGAGGGATTTTTAAGGTAATGCCAAACACATTAAATAGAGCAGTTTGTTCTCATTCCTGAGTTAATCATAACGAGACAGTGTGGTACCACGGTTAAGAGTGTCAGACTAGTATCTGGAAGACCTGGATTCAAATCCCCACTCATGCCATGGAAGCTTGCTGGGTGACCTTGGTCCACTCACACACACTCAGCCTACCTTATCTCACATGATTGTTATGACAATAAAACGGGGGAGAAGAGAATGATGTAAGCCACTTTGGGTCCTCATTGGGGAAAGGGCAGAATATAAATGAAACAAATAAATTAAAGGGAACCCCATATTCTGAACCTGAGCCTCAACACATCTTAAATCAATAATCCAGTTATAGTCCTGATAGTGTCTCCAGCCACAGCCAGTTTTTGCTCCAAACAAATAAAGGAAATATGTTTCTTTGAAGCCTGAAACTAGCAGATTTGCTAAGGAAGTCTAAACTGGGATTGTATTCATACAACAGGTTCAACTCCTCCAAACCAACCTCCATCATCACTCCAGTACAAAGAGAGCACGATCAGGCAAAACATGTAATTTCTTCCTCTCTTTCCTGTCTAAGCTCTTCCCACTTTCTGCCATTACATCCTGCCAAGAGCCTCCTTTCACCCAATGCAAATTCCGTCCCACAGCATCACCATGCTCCAGCTTCTCTCTCTGTCTGTCTCTCTCTCCTTCTACAACCACAGCCCTACATCTTGCTCCTTCTCCCTGCATTTCTGCAGCACAGCACCTTTCCCTCTTCCAACATGCTTTAAATATAGCCCCCCCCAATCCAATTCAGTCACAGGCATTTTCCAGCCCCATTATCAACTGCTGTCTACAACTCTCTCGTATTTCAGCAGCTTTTTTCTCTTCGTTCCTGCCAGGACCTAGCACATCTTCCCACTCTCAGGTGGGTCATCCACAAGGGAATTACAGGAGAGTGGAACACCACTGTAAAATAAGGCAATAATCACAGCAGAACTGAGAACATGGTTGAATTTATGGCACTGGGTAATTGCTGTTTCTACTTTCCTTCTTTGATCTATCCACTTATTATTGCTTAATTCAGGTGTTTTTATTTCCAACTCCTTTGGGAGGGGGTCTGCCAGAGCAAGCTGATGTATATACAGGCCTAAATGATCCTTAGATCTTTCAGGGTGCACACTTGTGGGGATGTCTATATGTGTCAGATTTTGGGGTGGCAAGGTGACCATGTGTCTCTGTGCTGGCAGAACCAAAGTGGAGTCTTGTGTCACCTTTATAAAGGTGTATTTCAGCATAAGCTTCACAGGTAGAAACTGCTTCATCAGAGGGGAAACTATGAACAGGGAGGTTGGAACATCATAAAATGCAAGAGTTACAATTCATGCCATTTCCATGCAAAACTCAAAAGTTAAAAACAAAACAAAACACAGTGATCTTTTACCAATAGATGTAACAGTGTCTGTTTAAGCCCCAGTTAATACAATTAAATCTATTGTTAAATTCTAACTCAGCAAATTATTTGCGCAGCATGTATTTATGCTCCAATAAATTTGTTAGTCTTGGTGCCACAAAGCTTCTTTTGTTTATAAGAAAGGCAGGGAACTGTAATACCTACTAAAATATATTTTGTCATGGAGCTATGATCCCTTGCAATGAATTAATATTGGCTATGGTCACACGGGCCAGATAACGTGGGGGAGGGGAGGTATGGCGGTTCACCCTGGAGCAAAATAAAGTGCGGTAGCCTGATCACACAGACCCTCGAGTCTCTGCGCTTAGGCTGTTAGCTGCCAATCACATGGCGATGCTGAAGCATGGCAAAGAAGTGGCACGGCGCGATTACACAAGCGGCGATTGCAAGGTACCACTTCCAGATCAGACGGGCAATTGTTGTTTTCCAACGAAGTCCCCACATGCGCATGATCGAGAAATGAAGGATCGCTTCATGGTGAGTTGGTACAATGGGTCGCGTTTGTGCGCATGCACAGTTTGGCACTTGTGCGCATCCTATGGAGACTTACAAAAAAAATCCAGTTTGCGGCAGGGCATGGACAGGCACTGGATGCCACGGGATACTAGTGCTCCCATGATCAGATGCCCGCCTTTGCCCCGCATTTTCTGGATACTAGTGCACTTTCCATGATACTTTTTAACTCTGCATCTTCAGCGGGATGCCGCGGGTTGGCCATGGGATGCTTCCCAGATGTTGTGGTGTGATCGGACCCCAAAAATCCGCCTGACATCCGTGCCTTCCGCGCAGCAAATTCTCCGTGTGACCAGGGCCATTATACATTTAATGTTAAAGAAAAAGAAAATTATATCCTAGGAAACTGTAGTTTATTTTCTATGAGCCTATGTTTTGCTATTTAGGAACTAATGGGGGGGATTACACAATTTTACCTTGCTTTGGGTAACATAATACTTTGAACTGGTCCTAGTGGAGGCTGCCAATAGCAGGGTGGAAATGTTCCACAGACTGAAGACAACTAATTACTTTGATTATACTGAACTTCCCCCCTTTATTTTTTCCCATTGCCAGGCTTCACAATCTGCTTATTTGTAAAAGATTGCTTTTAAACCAAAAATGTCCTCATTTCTTGCTTGGGTATGTATTTTTGTATGGAGTCTGTGAACGTTTTAATCTTTGAGTTTATGTTCTCTTTGGAGAAAAGCCTGGAGGAGGAGAAGAAATCCAAGAAATCAAATGAATTCACCTTGGCTTCTTGAATGGCCAGCAAACTTGGGGTTGATGAACCCACTAATGGGAAGGGCCTGACCAGATGTTGCTTCCACTAAATGCTGTCCTTTAAAACATAAAGTTATTATTGTGAGCCTTTCCACTTTCCAGGCACTAAAGTGCTCCACAGCAGCTGTTCAGCCAGAAAAGTGATTTCTAGAACAGTACTCTCTGTTCAGCATGTTGTACTCTAAGATAGTGTTTAAAGAGTAAACAGTTTCTTCAAACATTTCAAGGAGTTCTCTTTTTCCCCTCTGTTATTGATTTTCATGTTTGCTCATCATATCGTACAGATTCTCAGAAAATAATTAACTTGTCTCTTTCTTAAACCATTAGGAGGAAGCTTTAACATACATCTGCCTGCATGTGTGGGCTATACAAAAGAAGTTATAAGCACCATTGAGCTAGTTTATGAATCAGGGCAGGCAAATGGAAGTACTCAGAGCACTTCACTTAAGAAACATCTAGTTTGTGGAATTTACTTCCTTACTTTGTAGTGACTGGTGCTAATGTAGACAGCTTTAGAGGGGGGTTAGGTAGAACCATCTTTTATTTTTAAAGATTTTTAAAATAATTTCTATCCTGCACTTTTCATCAAAGGTGCTAGAGGTAGCTAACAGACTATTTACAAGATATATAAACAATTAAAATACCAGCATGAAATAATAATATATTAAAATCACATTTTTTAAAAGTATAACCAACAGAAAGCCTGGGTAAGCAGGCTAAAGTAAATATTTAGCTAGTGCTATAAACTTAGCATGCTCTGTGTAGGAGTTCAGATGATGACTTCAGTAATTGGCCAGATTCATATGGAGCTATGCTAATAATCTACTTCTAGACCATAACACAGCTTTAAATGTAGTAACCAGCACTTTACACTTAGCCCAGAAAAAAAAATAGTAGCAATTATAATCCTCGGCCACAGATGAAGCCTGGGCTTTGTAATTTATGACCAATGGTAATCTTGCTGCTGCAGTTTGAATCAATTACAGCTTCTGAACTATTGTGAAAGGTAGGCCACACAGAACATGTTGCAGTACTCTAGAGTGGGTATGATTACAACATAGGTAACTGAGTCTAATCTCTTCAAGGAAAGGCAGCAGCTGGTGAACCAAACAAATCTGGCCAAAGGTCCAACATGCCATTGGAGAGACACTGGTTGTAAATGCAGATTTGACAGTACCCCCAAATTGTGAACCTGTTATTTCAAGGCATATTCAGACCATGCTGATGCTTTGATTTCTGATTTTGTATAAATGTGACCAATAGTGCCTCCATCTTGTACGGATTGAGCTTTAGCTCATTAACATCCAACACATAACCACCTCCAGAGACATGTTTAAATCATCCACCACTTTATTGGAGCCAGCTGAGAAGGAGAAATGGAAATGTGCATAATCAACAAACTGATGATATTGAACTCTAAATATCTGAACAACTTCTTCCAGCAGATTTGTGCAAATGTGAACTACATGGTGGATAAAATAGAGCCTTGAAGAACCCCACAGCATAAATTTCAAGGTCAGAGAAACTATCCAATAGTATCACTATCTGGCACTGGTTGAATGAAACTATCTGGCATTAAGAATGGAACTGGTGATACCTTGACACCCATCTCAGCTAACCTGCTCAGAGGAACACCATGGTCAAAAGCTTCTAAGGTGTCTATAAAAGTGAACAGGGTCACATTTCCCCAGTAATGACTATTGATTAAAGTGATTAAAGTTTCTGAAACAAGATTGAAATGAGTTCAAAGAATAAACTTAGTGCTAAAAGAGCTTGGTGTTGTCTAGCCACCATTTACTCAGCTGCCTTGCCCAAAATTGAAGTATTTGCTACCAAGTGATAATTGTCATCATCTGGGTCCACCCCCCCCCCCAAAAAAAAAAAAAAAAGGATTATCGAGAAGGGGCTTTATGACTGACTCCTTCAAGACAGTTAGTGCCACTTTCTTTCCAGGATCCACCCAGGCAATTTCTTCCAGCTCAACAGAATCTATCATGAAGGCCAGGGTTTATGCACTAAGTTTATAGGCCAGATATCCCTAAGCATCTTGTCCACCTTCAGCCATGATACCTGAAAATAATGCAGCTAATAATAATGAGACTTAACTGGTAAACTGGTAGGTTCAAGACAGAAGCGAATGGTTTTATCTGCACTTTTGAATGTGCTGAGGTTATGTGATCAGAGCCAAGATACAAAGGCATGATAAATAAATGGAACCTCCAGTTAAGCAATGCACTTCTACATCCGAGTTACTGGAGAGCAACAACAGATCATGACTCTGGTCTACTTGCCCTACAAAGGCTGGTTTGTGGAGATGGGAGTTGAATGAGGTGGATCATTACTCTGATCGGGCTGAGATCCTTGTGTATTCTAATGATACCCAAAGGGGGGAGGGGGATGACGACTGTACAGTCTCGATTTGTTTACAGTCACAAGCATTTCCTCTCTATAAATATGCTGTATGCCTTAACTGTAATATAGGATACAATTGTTTCACGTACCTGAAGATGTGCAGTGCACAGAGATCGCTAGTCACAGCAAATTGTGCAAGCCTTTCAGTGATATGCACAAACATCCTCCAGAGATGGAGCTGAAACCACTAAACTCAATTTCTTTCTTTGACCCAAGCCACTTCAGGAAATCATGTTTCCAGATGTAAAAAGCTTAGTGCATTAACCTCGCTGCAAACATCCAGCCCTCTGCCATCTGCTTTTACTACAGAGACAACGGCTAGAATTGCTATATTCATAGGACTGGTTGAAATGAGACACATCAGACAAGATCATCTTCAATCTAAGCTTTCTTTTTCTCGTTGTATCAAATGAACCTTTTAAAGAAATTACACGCAGGAAGCTAGAATGGAATTTGAGTCCAATTTACATTTAATCTCTGGCTGCAAGAGTCAAAACTTGGAATGAGTAAATGTTTCCAATTATATCATAGAATCATAGAATGTTAGAGTTGGAAGTGACCTTGCAGGTCAACTAGTCCAACCCCCTGCACTCTGCAGGGACATGGCTGAAAGATAGCCCTACAACATACCTGAAAGATGATCGTCCAGTCTCCACTTGAAAACATCCAGTGAAGGAGCATCCACCACCTCCCGAGGCAGTCTGTTCCACTGCTCTACCACTCTTACAGTTAGGAAGTTTCTCCTAATATTTAGCCAGTAATGACTCCTTTGTAATTTCCACCCATTAGATCTAGTTTTGCAATCCGGAGCAAGAAAGAATAGATCTGCTCCATCTGCTCCATGATAGCCCTTCAAATACCTGAAGCCTGCAATCATGTCCCCTCTAAGCCTTCTCTTTCCCAGGCTAAACATACCCAACTCTTTCAGCCTTTCCTCGTAAGACTTGGATTCCAATCCTCTCATCATTCTGGTTGCCCTCCTCTGGACACGTTGTCAACACCCTTCCTAAAATGTGGTGCCCAAAACTGGACACAGTACTCCAGCAGAATAGAGCGGGACTACCACCTCCCGTGATCTAGACACAATGCTTCTGTTAATGCATCCTAAGGTTGCATTAGCTTTCTTCGCAGTCACATCACACTGCTGGCTCATGTTTAGCTTGTGATCAACTAGAACACCTAGATCCCATTCACATGTGCTGCTGTCAAGCCAAGTCCCTCCCATTCTATATCTGTGCCTTTGATTTTTTGTACCTAAGTGTAGGATTTTGCACTCATCTCTATTGAAATTCATTTTATTTGTCTCAGTCCACTGTTCCAACCTATCTAGATCATTTTGAATCCTGACTCTGTCTTCTTCAGAATTAGCAATCCCACCCAGCTTTGTGTCGTCTGCAAATCTGATAAGCATCCCCTCTATGTCTTCCTCCAGGTCATTTATAAAAACATTGATCAACACTGGGCCCAGGACTCCACTCGAGACTTCCCTCCACATAGATGCAGAGCCATTTACGAGCACTCGTTGGGTACAATTTTCAACCAACCATGAATCCATCCAACAGTTGCACCATCCAGCCCACACTTAACCAGCTTATCCTCAAGGATATCATGAGAAACTTTGTCAAATGCTTTACTGAAATCTAGATACACTATGTCCACAGCATTGCCAGAGTCGACCATTTTAGTAACTCTGTCAAAAAAGGAGATAAGGTTGGTCTGGCATGACTTATTCTTGATAAACCCATATTGGCTACTACCAATTAACTCATTCTGTTCAAGGTGCTCACAGACACAGCGTTTAATAATCTGATCTAGAATTTTTTCAGGTATTGATGTCAAACTGACAGGCCTGTAATTTTCCAGGTCTGACTTTTTCCCTTCTTGAAGATTGGGACATCCTAATGTTTCCAATATTATACAGGAACATTTCCTATATTATACACATCCCACTGTTTGTTTTTGATTTCAGATTTTTCTGCAAACCTAAGGCTTTTCTCAGGTTTCTATGAAGATCTTTCTTGTCAGTCCATGGTTTCAGTCACCAGATTTAAACATCCATAGATCTGGTCATACTGAGAATTAGATATATTGATTACTTAGAGTCAGAACCTGAATAAGATGCCATGTTCCAAAAGCTTCTCGGCACCAAGCTAATTTTCATTTGGCTACACCATGAATACTGCTTTTCTCTACTATGGCCTTTTCTCTATGATATAGGTCATGAGTAGCAAAAAAGGAATGACCTATGGGATGTTTACAATCCAAGAAATATCCCACCACCCTGCCGCCAATTCACAGAAGAGAGTGTTCTAGGTTTCTGCACAGTGCATGTTATAAGGCTGTAGAAAAGAAACTATGGCCCTGTTCACACGGAGCATTTGCCCCGCTGAAGTCACGGGAGCCCTGCGGACTTTCCGTGCGCGATCATACGAGCACATCTGGGAGGCATAGGGCTCCCGTGGCCAACCCACGGCTTCCCTCTGAAAACGCAGGGTAAAAAACTAGTAGGTCCGAGGTACTAGTTTCTGGAAACCCCGGGGCAAAGGCTGGCGTCTGATCATGGGAGCGCCGGTATCCCGCGGCTTCCGACGCCTGCCCATGTCCCCGGGGTTTCCGGATGTTGTAAGTTTCCCTGGGATGTGCACTAACGCTGGACAGAGCATGCGCACACACAAGTCTCCGACAGCGGCCTGCCCCCCCCAACGGCGCATGCGCACTTCGCAGTTGCGTGGTCTGCTGTGCTGCTGTTTTGCCGCGCTGCAGCAGCGCAGTGTGATCAGGGCGCAGAGCTGGTGCGTGGCAACCCGGTGGCCCGTGAGATCAGGCTACCGCGCCTTATTTAGCTCTGGGGCAAACTGCCACGCCTCCCCCGCGCGTTTTCTGGCCCGTGTGACCAGGGCCTAAATTGTGTAGCCTCCAGGCCAGAAGAAACCAATCCTCTATTGACTTCTCACATGGCAAAACAAAACAAAGAGGATTTGATTATGTGATAATTCATTACATTGCAGCCAAACGGTGGATGGGATGGGGAAATATTTGCCAGGGAAAATATTTGCCCTACTAGTAATCAGCACAAATTTCTCTTCACCTGTTACCGTAAATGACTTTGCATGTGTACAAAGTAAAGTATGTGATCAATTATGTCCCCCTCCACTATGCCAGTAATGATGACTGACAATAAAGCCATCACTGGTTAGTATGACAGTTCACTTAAACATCACCACCCCAGAGACTCTAGGCCACAGCAACCCAACATCAGATGGAGAGGTTTGGATACACTCTACCACCATCACCACCCCCTGTTGCCAGATCCCAGTCAGAAAACCCTAAAAAGCACCACCAGAAACATTCTGACCTGTATACTTGCCAAAAGTAGAGGTAGTACATGCCACTTCACAATTGATTACCCTTACCTCATAGAGTGTAATGATCCCATTGGTCTCATTTGGGGGTTTCCACTGAACATAGATCTTCTCTTCAAAGGGCCCTCCCTGAATAGATTCAAGAGGAACAGATCCAGGAACTAGGAATGAAACGAGGGGAAAAAATCAGTTTCAATTATAATACTTCTCCTCCTAAAATCTCTATATTACACTAGAGAAGAGGTTTTTCAACCATGCTCCGTTTATTCAGTAAATATCTGACATTCAGGCTGGCTCCAAGTTTATACGCATGCTGTGTGTTTATGTCATGACTTTGGGCTATAAGGGTGTCTACTGCAGAACTGCTTCTTGCGGTGTGTATTTCAAATTAATTATGCCACAGGATAAAGGCAATCAGGATCAAACCCTACGAATGGTCATTTATATCATTTTAGCTCTGTTAGTAAGTTTACTGTAGTACACAGGGGTACTTGGATCACTGAGTTTTTCTATCTTTTAATGAGACTAGGAATAAGGCCCATTGTGGAAATAAATACAACGAGCTCTAGAAAGAGGCTCTGGGAGAGTGCCCAGGCTTTGGACAGTCAGCGTCAATGTGTTGTGGTGACTTCAGCAGGATATAGTGACAGAGTCCACCATTTTCTCTAGAGGAACTGATCTCTGCTACCTGAAGAGCAATTGTAATTTTGAGTAATCTCCAGCTCTCACCTAGAGATTGGGAACAATTGTTACTCAGGAGGAAATGGCTGGTCTGGGGGGTGGAGTCTATGACATTGTACCTGGCTGAGGTCCAACCCCTCCTCAAACGTCACCCTCTCCAGGCTCCACTCCTCAAATCCTTAGGAATGTCCCAACCTGGAGTTGGCAACCCCACCTCCTTCCCAGCTAACCATCAACCTACCGTTATCTGGTCCTCTGACTGCAGCTGACTTTGACCCCCCCCCCCCCCGGAGATCAATTGTAATTCTGAGTGCTCTCCACCCCTCACCTAGAGATTGGCAGCAATGGCTTCCCAGGAGGAAATGGGTGGTTGGGAGGGTAGGGTCAATGGCATTATACCTGTCTGAGGTCCCACCCCTCATCAAACCTCACCTTCTCCAAGTTGAAAGATCACTGACCCAGAAAACTGGCATTCCTAAGAGTAACCCTCTGAGGTCGGGCAATCATTTTGATGGTACAAATGAGGAGCTAAGGCCACCAAATAGTTAATAGTTGATCAACAACTCATTCCTCTCCTTCCAGGTCTCACACAGAACTGTTATTAATACTTGTGTGTATTTATGTATTCTTTAATTTCATTAGCAGCCTGCCACAGCTTGGTGGGAGAATTGTTGGGGTTGATGGGCGCTGCTGACAGGAGGGAGAGTGGAGAGAAGCTCCCTGCCTCCCCCCCACCCAATGGACGGTTGAGGCAGCCGCCACTGCCAATCATCGCCTTGAAGAGGACGTACTAAAAGGAAGGACAGGATTGCCCATTGGAAACAATGGGAGAGACTTGAAGGCCCACTGGAAATAATGGGAGCCGGGACTGCCAATTGACTTGCATGGGCTCCATTGAAATACATGACAGCTCAAGAAGAGTTGCAAAGAAAATGCGGAATGGATCTTACATTAAGGTCTGTGGTCCCAAGTACACTGCTCTGAGACTGGAATGACAAGCCCCAGAGTGGAATGACAGTTCCTGGGGGTAGCAGGAGTATTCTGGGAGTGGAATGACAGGCCCCAGAGTTGAATGACAGCCCCTGGGGGTAGCAGATGTGTTCTGGGAGTGGAATCACAGGTCCCACAGTGGAATGACCTGCCATTTCAGTCTCAGGACACATCCCCTACCCCCCTGGGCTGTCATCCCACTCTGGAGCCTGTCATTACAGTCCCAGAACACTACTGCCACCCCCAGGGCTCTCATTCCACTGTGGGACTGTCGTTTCACTCCCAGAACACTCATGCTACTCACAGGGGCTGTCATTACACTGTGGGGCCAGTCATTTGACCCTCAGAACACATCTGCTACTCTCAGGGGCTGTCATTCCACTGTGGGACCTGTCATGCCACCCTCAGAACACATCTGCTACCCCCAGGGGCTGTCATTCCACTCTGAGGCTGGTCATTCTAGTCCCACAGCAGTGTATTTAGGACCAGAGACCTTAATGGAAGATCCATTCTGCATTTTCTTTGCAACTCTTCTTGAGCTGTAATGTATTTCAATGGAGTCCATGCAAGTCAATTGGCATTCCTAGCTCCCATTATTTCCAATGGGTCTTCAAATCTCTCCCATCATTTCCAATGGGCAATCGTATTCTTCTTTTTAGTACATCCCCCTTGAAGGCCGCAGTCTCTCTCTGTTTCACCTGAAAATCTTTTCTCTGACTGAAATGGTAGGAAAGAGCAAGAGTGCAATAGCACCTTAAAGAGTAATAGAAGGGGTCCTGCGTGCGTCTCTCTCTGTGAAGGCAGCAGGTGGGGGGCAAAGATGGGCCACCAGCCAGCCCTCCCAGTGGCTTCCAAAGGCAGGGGGGCGAAGACAGGGTAGCGGAGGATGACGCGCTTCCGAAGGAGAGGTCCCACGGTACCTGGCCTTCCCAGCGGCTTCTGAAGATGGGGAGGGTGCGAAGATGGGCCAGCAAGGTGGGCTAGCAAGATTTTGGTATGGGTGTCCTCCTTAGGTGCCTTGCGGTGGATCGCCCCAGCACTGGCACCCCACAGCAGCAGTTATTGGGAGTCGGGAGAGTGGAGAAGGAGGTGTGGCGAATGCCGAGTGGGCAGCGGGCAGCCACCTGGAGAGATGTTCAGCAGCCAGGAATGGAGGCCCCATCCTGGGCAGGCAGGGCAGAGCCTCCCGGCTGTGTCCAGGTGGTCGCTTGGGATGTGCCCAAGCCAGAGCACAGGTGGATCGGTGGGGGTGTGAAACAAGCTGGTGGCGGCAGGCACGGGAGGTGGGGAGGCAGGGCCAGAGGGCAAACAGGCAGGAAGGATGCCAGTGGCCACGGGAGCTGGCCCCATGGCAAAGTGGGAGGCCTCAGTGGGAGGGGTAGGGCAAACAACAGCTAGAAGGGCCGGCAAAATAGCCGCATCCCCCACCCAGCAGGACAACGGGCTCCAGGAAGCTCTCCTCAGGCCCCCAACCTTCTCCCCTTCTGTCAGCGCCACCTGCCCGTCCTGTCGTCCACATCCCTGACTGGCATCTTCTTTTTCTGGGGCGGCTACAACATTATCACTGGCTGCCTCCCTCCATCCTGCCTGCCCGACACCAGGCCCCACGTTCCTTCACCTCAGATTCCTCCTTCTGTTGCTGCTGTCATGGCCAGGGTGAGTGGAGGTGGCGAGCGTGGTGGAGGGAGGGGTGAGCAGGCAGCGTAAGGAGGCTGGCTCAGGCCGGAGGGAGCAAGCAGGCCGTGGCAAGGCCAGCTGGGGCCGTCCTCCTGCCTCCCCGCAGGAGTGGCCACAGGAGTGTCCATGCCAGTGGACAGCTCCCTGGAGAGTGAGGGCAAGAGTGTGTTCGGAGGCTGTGTGGGTGGGATTGAGGAAAGCAGGCAGTCAATGGATACGGACTCGGGGTAAGTGACACAGCACAGAGAGAAATGATTTTGCCACACATCGAATCTTGCCACCCCAAGTGACAATTATATATAAGGAGAGATTGTTTGTGATTCTATCAAATTCACACTGTGTTGAAATGGATACCAGTATAGGGGCAGTTTGAACTTAAGGCCAAGATAATGGCACATTGTTGATATTGGTGCAGCACCCTATAGTCTCACAACAAAGAAAAGAAATGGTAAAAACACTCCAAGGAAATCAAACCACAGAAGCTGTAGTGTCCTTAGTGACACTGCTCATGCAGAGCAATCACAGAGAACAATGCTGATAATTCCCCTTGTTTCAACAATATATGGAAGTAACCAGCCAATGCATGGCAATGCCTATCTGCCTCCCTAACATCAGCCCACCTCAAACCACAAGCAGCTAAAGAACATCCCTTCATAGGGAGGGTCATGGCATACCCAATAGGATTGCTATAATTACCACATACTTGGGAGTCTTGAAGATGGAGGTTTAATTACCCTCCTACAAACACATTTGCTTTCAACCAGCAGATACACAAGGAAGGAAGCCTGACCAGTTCAACAGTACTAACCAGATAACTCTACATCTCACCTCAAAGAGGAAACCTCCACAGGAAGCCCACAGTCTATCCCAGACAGGAGTTTGTGTCTGGGGGGTGGGCATGAATGCACCAAGGAACAGCATTTTTGTGAGGCGGGGGACACAGACACTAAGCAAGAGTCATCTACAATAACACACCAGGCACAGGGCTTTAGGATACCAAGTAAACCCAAATACTCCACTGGCATGTTCCTATTGCTGCCCATTTCTGGCTTTTACATTACCCCATTGGTGCCAATAACAGATTTATACCAGAGCAGAAGCAGGGCACTACACTGATGTATCTCCAGGTTATGCTGTCATGGAGTGCATTTGCTATTTATAGGCTGGCATTATGATTGTATCCTTAATCTCTACAAAGTATCTCAGAACTCTGGATATTAGTGCTGGTTTTTCAGAATATTTGTTTCCAGTCCTTTAAGTAACAACCTTTTCTTCTTACCATCCTCTTCAGTTTGTACCACCAACTCCTCACTCTCCATCTTGCCCTCGGGGTTTGAAAGAGCCAACTTCAGTCGGATGGTCATAAAGGGTCGAAGTCCACGCAAAGTGTAATGGGATGATGTCTGAATTAGTTCCTCTGCCTCATATTTCTGCTGGTTGAACACATACTGGTAATAGACTGTCAGGTTATAGCTGTGGCAGCGAGTCACAGCATAACCAAAGGGCTCCCACTGCAACGTCAGCTGGCGAGATCGGATGTCAACAACCTCCACATTCTGGGGGCCATGCACTGGATCTGTGGAACAAATAAATGATTTTCAGTTAATGAGGCATATAAGAGTTTACCCTTTTCTTGATTTATTTAAGGAATTTATATGACAGCTTGCAAGTTAAAACAATGCCATTAATTTATTAAAACAGCAGAAATTATCAATATAAAACAAGCCAAGAGCATAAAACAGCATATAACAACTATTGTACATCCTAAAAAATACCCAGGCATAAAACAAACCAGAAGCAGAGCATAAAGTAAAAGATAAACCTCATTAGTCAAAAGCCTGGGTAACAAAGGAATGCTTCAGCCTGGTGTCAAAAAGACATTAGACTAGGTACCACATGAGCCTCAAAATGGAGGGCATTCCAACGGTGAGGTGCCACAACTGGAAGTGCAATGTCTCTAGACATCACCCCCTACTCTGAAGATGGGAAGCCAGGGTTAGGCGACAGATCTTAACTATTGTGATGGACAATACAGGAGGAAAGTATCTTCTGAGGTTATTCGTGGGTTCATATTCTGAGTATTAATTCTTTAGAACAACTGTCAATTCTATATTTAAGTACTTGAGAGACAGATAGTTTGATCCTAAGTTATGAATGATAAAGAAAACTACTTTCTTTATGTCAAATAGATTTGCCAGCCCAGATTTTTTTGGAGGGGTGGGGGGAGGTGTCGTCATATAAGTTGTCATTGCTCCAATGGTGCAGTGCCACTTCTGGCACAGACTCGGAAGTAACATCAACGTGTCAAAACAAAACTTTATTATTTCACTGAAACACTATGGTTTACTAGAGAATTGCAGTGGAATCATAGCACATTGGCCTGAGGTGATACCACCACTTCTGGGTTTGTGCTGGGTATGATAGCAATTCCCCATCACCACCCTATTGAGAGAC
This sequence comes from Gekko gecko, assembly GCA_029375565.1. Classification (NCBI taxonomy): domain Eukaryota; kingdom Metazoa; phylum Chordata; class Lepidosauria; order Squamata; family Gekkonidae; genus Gekko; species Gekko gecko. The sequence goes on from JAPDNY010000006.1 coordinate 147,042,305, forward strand.
AGTGGGGGACCAAGGCTTCCGCAGTGGACATCTCCCACCAGAGAGAAAGAGACCTAGCAACTCTAATGTCAAACCAGGATATGAAACTGTTTGATTTACCAAAGTTAACCTTAACTGTGGTTTCAAATGAAGAATGTGGCTATTCTTGTCCAGTGCTGCCTTCACTACAGTACAAGCCAGGATCCTCGCCAGGTGTCTGTGGTGGTGGTGGGGAGTGAAGATAATTAAACCAGTATTTGAGCCAATGTATGCAACTCAAGTCCTGAGCTGCATAACCCAGGCAAGCCCTATCTTGTCAAATACGATGAAGCTAAGTAGGGTCAGCCCTAGTTAGCCTTTGGATGGGAGACCACCAAGGAAGTCCAGGATCACAACACAAAGGCATACAATGGCAAACCACAATGGAAACCCTACAATGTCACCATAAGCTGCCTGTGGATTGATGGCACTTTCCACCACCATGCAACTCAGATCTTGGTTTTACAAACTAGCCATAGTTAAAATAAACCCTGGTTTTATGTTATTTTTTAACTGAGCCACAAAAGTGTGTGTGTATATATGTTTCAAATTTCAGTGCTATCCCATTTAACAAAATATACTGTTAGCACACATAGCATTTTACACACACATATCTATATCTATATATAGATAGACAGATACACATACATTTCTGCAAATACACAAAGTTGGAAACATGGTACATGCACACACACACATATACAATCACTGTTGCATCCCTTTCTATATTATGTGTGTGGTAAACCTCCAATATTATGTTCATCAACTGCCGATTATGAATGCACATATGGGCACGCAAAATGTAATAAATGATTATATGTAATTTCCACTCATAATTTCTTGGTTTCAATGTGCAATTAAAATATATTGCTTGCTAATTTCATCTTTTCTCAGTATGAATTTATAGAAACAACAATAGTTTTTCAAAACTCACAACAACAAGAAAATCTATAGTCTATTGTCCTTTAAAAGCTGCACATGGCATGAGGAGGAGAATCTAAAAATTGTCAGAGAATAAGAAGCAATCCATTTGCACTTCTGCTCATGAACAAAGCATAGATGTGTTGAGCAGCTGGTGTGCTGTTCTGAGCTGTAAAATGGATGACCATTTTATAGTGCCTTAACATACTTATATTTATTTTAGGCCTTGTTTTAACAAATGAAAATTTGGCATGAAATTCTATACATGCAAGATTAAAACAACAACAACAAACCTTGCATCTGGTTAGGAAAATGAGTTCAGTGCTCTCATTAAACACTCAGAATCTCCAAGGGTACCAATATATTTTTTTCTGGCAGGGCTCCTGTGCTATTAAAAGCTGTTATTTACTTTTGGGACTGGTCCTAAACCCGCAGCTCCAAAATGAGCGGCGGAGAAGAAGACACTCTCCCAATTGAAGAAGAAGAAAAGGATAAGAAACCTCCCGGGAAAGACGTACCCAGAGAGACCCCGGACACACACGTGCCGAGACAATGGGGTCTGGAGTACGACTTTGGAGGGCCTTACGGAGACCCCTATGGGGCAGCCTATGGGGGGTGACCACCCGAGTCGGACGTAGACGTGACTGGGTGAAACCCCTGGCTGACACCCATGAAGCGTGGTTCGGGACCCCGAGAGCTTCCATGGGGATGAGCCACCCCGAGAGGTCGGTCAGAAAACTAATCACGGCGGAAGCCCTGGAAGAGACTGGCCGAGACTCCGATACCCTGGAAGGCGCCGTGGTAAGGAGGAGATGGACTGAAGAACCGAGCCAAGACCGCCTGATGCGATTCCTAGACGAATCCCTCGCACGCATCCCACAGATGATCGCGGAGGGCATCCGGGAGGAGCGCGAGCGGCAAAGACGCGAGGAACCACCAGCCCAGGTCCCTCCCGATCAGCGGCCGGTGCCGGACCAAGACCAGGGAAACGTGCCAGCCGGCCCGGTAGAGCAGCCAGCGGGGCCAGGACCGCAGGGGCCGCCGGGGCAACCACCACCCTCGTCCTTGGGGGTTCTTGCCGCCCAAGCCTACAGAACTTCTGGATGCTGACTTTGACGGAGACCCCGAGAAATTCCCATTCTTTCTGGTGCGAGCCGAGAGGTTTATCGAGACCTGGGGCCACCTATTCCAGCGAGAAGAGCGGATAGTTGATGTCATAGCAGCCCACCTTAAGGGAGCGGCTGCTGACTGGTATGTGGGACTCCATCAAGTCGACGGGCGCGAGCTGAGAGAGATCGATTCTTTCATGTGGGCCATGAAAGAGCAGTTCGAGGATGTGCACTCCACCAAGGCAGCGAAGGCAACGATCCGAAGCCTCAAACAGGGCGCACGATCGGTGAGAGACTACACCTCGGAGTTCCGCAGATGTGCCGCCAAACTCCGAGGGGAAGGGAACCTCGTTGACTTCTACAAGTGGGGACTCAACGCGGAGATCCGCCGGGAAGTCACCAGGAATCAAGACCCAAACACCCTCACCGGATGGGTTCAAGCAGCCGTCACGATGGAGAACCGCCTGAAGACCATCAAACTGGATGACGCCGCAGCGATGGCTAACAGGGGCCCTGCACCGGCTGCGAGAGGGAAACCCCTGCACCGAACCCGAAGCTGAGGGACGGCACCAGGGAGCTCCGGATGAAGCAAGGTCTTTGCCTCAAATGCGGAGAAGGGGGCCATTTCGCTGCGAACTGCCCAACATCGCCTACATCACCCGGAGTACCGAAAGGAGCCAAGAAGAAGTTTGACACATCCACGCCAAAACAGGTGGCGAAACCGAAGGGGGCGAAAGCTCTGCAAGCCAAACCGCTCAGCGAAGCATCCGACTCATCCGATGGCGAGACCGTGCCGCAGGGAAACGAGACGGACCTGCTGTAAACAGCGCTGAACAGCAGGTCCCACATCCCCAGGCGCAACTCCCGGTGAGCAAACCCCCCTCTCTTTTCTTTCTCACGGTGACTCTAATGGACCCGGGTCTATTGACCTATGTGAGAGTACGAGCTCTCATTGACTCTGGGTGTGGGAGAGACCTCATTAACCCCACACTAATAACGGGACTTGGGGCGAAAGTTGTTAAATTAACTGACCCCTTGATTTTTACGCAAATGGACGGGTCCACCATGAAAGAACCCTGCAAATACGAGACTGTGACCCTTGCGGGTGGGGCTCGGGCAACACTGGGAAGAAAGACCTTTCGTGGTTACCCCTTCGGCCCGATTTCCCTGGTTCTAGGGAGCCCATGGTTCTTTGATCACGATCCTCACGTACTGTGGGGGAGGAAGGTCAACTTCATCTCCAAAAATGCCAGTCCCACGCATGGAAAAAGGAGTGGGGACCCATGATGGGGGCAACTCCTAGTGACAGTGGGGGTGGCAGACGCAGAGCTGGAAGGCATTCCCCGAGTATCACGACCTGGCTCCCGTTTTGGAGAGGAGGAGGCAACTCCAGGGGTTCCTCGGATTCGCGAACTTTTATAGATCGTTCCTCTCGAACTTTGCCCAGGTGGCTCTTCCCTTGACTGACTTACTGAAAACCAAAGGGAAGCCGCCCGAATGCACTCGGCCAGGGGCCAAACTAGAATGGTCGCCAGAGTGCCAGCGGGCGTTCGACAGATTAAAAGCCCTTTTACGTCGGAACCCGTGTTGGCCCACCCTAATGAACTTAAAAAATTCATTGTTCAAGTTGACGCCTCGGACGTTGCAATGGGGGGCGATCCTCCAAGAGGGGGAGGATGGCAGATTGCACCCCCTTGCCTATGTTTCCAAAAAATTTAACGATACCGAACGGAATTGGTCGGTGTGGGAAAAAGAAGCGGGATCGATCCGTTTAGCGTTGGCTACCTGGCGCCATTGGCTAGAGGGGGCGCGAGTTCCGTTCGAGGTCTGGACTGATCACAAAAACCTCGAGCTACTCCGCTCCCCCTGTTCCTTGAACGCCAAACAGCTTCGCTGGGCTGATTTCTTCTCCAAGTTCAATTTCACACTGCACCACTTCCCGGGGACATCTAACTCGCTGGCCGATGCACTGTCACGCCTCCCTCAACACGACAGCAAAAGGGAGGAGGTTCGTGACTCGATCTTCACTCCCTCCCAGTTGGGAGGAGCAGTAACCACTCGGAGGCAGGCCAAACAGTCCCCCCACCGCCAGACCCTCCTCCAAATGACTGGGCGGTGAAGTTCTCCACAGAACTGTCGGATGCGGACAGGGAGGAGGTGGCGGGGGAAGAAGGAATGTCCCGGGATGCGCATGGCTGCTGGACTAAACATAACAAACTCTTTGTCCCACGGTCTCTCAGGGGGGAGGTAATGGGCTGGGCGCACGGATCAAAGCTAGCTGGACACACGGGGTTTGTGAAATCTCTCCAGCTACTGCAAAGACAATTTTGGTGGCCGGGACTACGCAAAGATGTTTCTCTCTTCACGTCAGCCTGTCAAACGTGCTTGATGAGTAAACCTCGGCCCGGTAAACCCCCAGGTGCCCTACAGCCCCTCCCTACCCCGGCCCGGCCGTGGGAAGTGATCTCTATGGACTTTATTACGGATCTGCCCCCTAGCGGGGGGAAGACCGTCATATGGGTGATAGTGGACCTGTTTACGAAACAAGCGCATTTCGTTCCGTTTGCCACCATCCCCTCTGCTAAGAAATTAGCCTCTGCTTTCTTGCAACACGTTGTGAGACTCCACACCTTACCTGCTAAGGTGATCTCGGACAGGGGGTTCAATTCGTTTCAAGGTTCTGGAGCGAACTTATGTCACTGCTTGGGGTGGAGAGGGGGTGAGCAGTGCCTACCATCCTGAATCCGATGGGCAGACCGAACGTGTAAATCAGACTCTGGAACAATACCTGCGGTGTTTTTCTAACTTTCAGCAGGACAATTGGCATTCTCTTTTACCTTTGGCTGAGTTCTGTTACAATAATACTCAGCACTCGTCGACGGGGATGTCCCCGTTTAAAGCAGTACATGGATATGACGCCCCGCCTTTGCCATTTTTGACTTCTCCCGACCTCCCGGCGGGAGACGCTGGGGACTGGTGCAAACAGCTGCAGGAGGCGTGGGGCTCGTTAGCCAAGACTCTTGAGGAGGCTAAGGCTGCGTACAAACTCCAAGCGGATAAAAACGTAGCCTTGCTTGGGTTCCAAAATGTGGAGAGTTTGCTTACTTGTCCACCCAACATTTGCGTCGGATTCAGCCGAGTCGCAAACTCGGTTGGAAATATATTGGTCCTTTTGAGATTGTGAGAGTGATTAACAATGTAACTGTTGAACTTGCGTTGCCTAAGTCTCTAAAGTCTGTTCATCCTGTTTTTCATGTGAGGCTTCTACGCCAAGCGCCTGAAGAGAACAGATGGAGACTGCAACGGCCGACCCCTCCTCCGCTGCTGGTGGGGGGGGAACCTCACTATGAAGTCTCGCAAATTCTGGACTCTAAAATCTCTCGCAATCGCTTGTTTTACCTGGTTGAATGGATTGACTTTGGGCCGGAACAGAGGGAGTGGGTGCGGGCGGAAAATGTTTTGGCCCCCCGGCTTATCCGGGCGTTTCACAAGTTGTACCCCCATAAACCAAAGGGGTAGGACTATTTTCGAGGGGGCTGCATGTCAGGTAGCCCTGCCATGATGGATGGAAGGGAGGGAGGTGGGCTCTGGGCGCCTTAGTGGCGTGACAGGCGGGAGGTTGGAATCCGGGGAGTTGGTTGATTTACGCCTAGGGTGTGAGAATGGAATGTGGCTTCTATTCTATCTCTTGCAGCCTAGACATTCTGACCTTGACAAGTCAGGCTGCGCGCTTCACTATCGCTGGCATAGATGTAGCTTGCTGTGAATAATGGGGGCGGTGGGAATTTCATTAGCGTAGTAACTTTCGATTTCCCAGTCGCATGTTATTCTTTGTATGGTAGAAGGGGGGTCCCCATTCACCCCCTTCCTTGTATAACCGCTTGCTTTCTGTAACCAAGTCATTCTGAACAAGAAACCTGTTCCAGTGATCTATCTATTGCAGCTTAATAAACGCTATCCTTGCTTGCATCACAAGGCCTGGTGTTTTTGCTGACTAAGTTAGGACTTCTGACACCTTGTGACAAGAAGGAATACAATGGCTGCTACTACTATTCTCAGCAGTAATGGGAAAAGCTGTACTTCTCACATTTCTGTGACTTCTGCTCCTCATAGAGGTACAAGAGCCCTGTAAAGGAACATGTTGGAATAGGCATGGTACAAAGGCCTCCACTTCTGAAGGCCACCACAGTGGTAGAGCATCTGCCTCCAACTGGAATATCTGGCAGTAGCTGATGTGAAAAAGTTCTGCCTGAGACCTTGGAGAGCTGCTCCCAATCCGAATAAACAATGCTGAGTTCAGACTGGCAGTTTGCCCCACTATAGCCATGTTTCAGCCAAGTTTTACAAGCAGATTAAAGGGGGCATTCACACAGGCACATCTGCCTGGTGTTCCCCACCCGTAGGCAACTTGTGCTGTTCCGCTTCACTCCTGCATTTAAAAGATACCTGGTACAAGCGGTAGCAAATCCCTGAGAACCCGTTTATCCCACTTCATTAAACTTCCGGGAAATGTGAACACCAACCCGAAAAGCCGGGAGCAACCCGCGTTGTGCATAAGACAGCAGCGATATGATTGGCTGTGCTCCGCTCTACCGCCCAATGTGTCTGTGCATTGGGATCCTCCCCAAATCGGCTGGATGCACTTATGCGCATGAGCGCACATGTGAACGTAGCTGAACTATCAGGGAAAAAACGTTTACAGCTGCGCCTCTGAGCCAGCAATCTGAACGCTCCGCGTGCCTCCTCCCGGTATGCTCCTACATCAGTTGGCAAAGTGTGACTGGGAAAACCTGAAACAGTTTGTTCCAGGGCTTTTTTTGCTATGATTGGCTCCCGCTTCAAACTGCCAATCTGAACTCAGCCAATATTGACCTTGATGGACCAAGGGTCAGAAGTAGAAGATGCAGAAGTAGAAGAAGAAGAAGAAGAAGAAGAAGAAGAAGAAGAAGAAGAAGAAGAAGAAGAAGAAGAAGAAGAAGAAGAAGAAGAAGAAGAAGAAGAAGAAGAAGAAGAAGAAGAAGAAGAAGAAGAATTGTCATGAGTTGGAAGTGCTTGATGGCACTCATGCACATACACACAAACCAGGATTCCACACTGTGATTTAAATAACACAGGTTTGGAAGCCTAGTTCATAGAGAAAACCATAATCCATATCTTGTGTGTTTCAAATGTAATGGCAAACTATGGTTTGCTATGAGAGTGGAAATCTTTGTTAGACTGCGAAAGAAACAGAAGATTTTGTGGCAAAACCATAGTTCACTGCTTGCAAGTGGAAGAATGTGAGGATGCACAAGAAAAAAAAATCCCTTGGCTCATTTATGCAGCAGACACATCCGAGGAATATCTTAGGACCTATGCCATGGTAACTTTCAACAAGAGCAAAGGTGGTCTTAGTGATCCTGGGGGCCCTGGCAAAAGTCAAGGTTGGGGCCCTCCATATTCAGTGTCGGCCTTAACTATGGAGCAGCCTAGACAATTGTTAGGTCCCTGTGTCCCCCCCTCCCCCATGTGCTTAGCTTAGAAGATGACTGTCGATAAGGGGGAAATTAAGGGAATTAATCATCTTGTATAAAGAAAGGCATTGGGGGATTTTTTTAAAAATGTCATATAGGCTAAGTATCTCCCCTGATGTTGCATCTTAGTGCTGGTGTTCAGAGGTGATTCTTCAATGCCTTTGGAGCAAGGAAGTTGAAAGGCTGAACATGTAAAATACAGATCACAATAATCAGAAATAAGTAAATGGCTTCAGGCAGATCCCTTTAACTGCTCCCAAACTGAAAGTTGACTTTGCAAGCAAGCTGGTGGGGGATTGAAGAGTGAGATTTTAGGAAAATGTCTCTGGTGTGGCTCAGCCTTGTTACAAACTAAAGTACTCTTTACACTTAATTCACACACACACACACACACCAGATTTCAGATCTTAACAGAACAGAAGAAAAGGTATGAGGGGAGAGTTGGGCTGTAGTGATGCCTGATTAAATGTGAGGAGTCCAGGTCCCCTCAGCTAACAGTGCAGGCAGGGGAGCAGAGCTGCCAGGCCCTGGTTGGGAAATCCCTGGAGATTTGGGGGTAGAGACTAGAAAGGACACGGGTTCTTTCATTAGGGTTCAATGGCATAGAATTCACCCTTCAAAGCATTCATTTTCTCTGGAGGTCTGATCTCTGCAGTCTGGATATGAGCTGTAATTCCAGGAGATCCCCAGGACCAACCTGGAGGCTGGCATCCCTAGTGGGGGCAAGGCTTTTTTTTTTTGCATTTTCACAGATTGCATTTTCGAGAGAGACTGGGGTGGGGAGGCATGACTGGTAGAGTACGTTAATGCTCCCTCTAAGCTGTGGAGTCTTGCAAGCAAAAAATTCTATTTTGTGAGCTACTGGCATTAAAGTTGTGAGTGAGCAATTTCACTACTGCATAAATTAGTTTGCTCTGGAGCCATCCTTCCTGAGCTTGGACAAAAATGTGTGAGCTGGAGGCTAAAAATCTGTGAGCTAGCTCACACTAATTTAGCTTAGAGGAAACACTGGTAGGTAGTATGGCAGTAGTGACATACCCAAGCTAAAGGTGCTTGCTGATAAGCTATATGGTGTGAGAGGCTCCCAGTCTCCACTACTTGCCAATGTGGAGGCCAAGGACTTCAAAGCAGAAGCTGCCACCTTGGTAAGAGGTGACAACCATGAGGGATGGAGGATGCCCCTCCCCGAATACCTTACAATACAGCTTATGCCAACCCCTATGGCTACAACTCAAGGCTCAAGCAGTGTGAAGGTGGTGAGGGGAGGCTGAAGCATGGGGAGGGGCTTGCAATCAGCTGTAGGGTGAAACAGGGCCCCTACACATGTGAAGCCAGTCAACCAGCCAATAGCCTGAAATTCAGCAAACTCAGGAGCATGACAGATGACAGGAGGGCCTGGCATGATGTGGTCCATGGGGTCAAAAAGAGTCAGACTCGACTGTGTGACTGAACAACAACATCAGCAAGGGATGTGCACTCGGCATTTCCAAGCCCAATTAATACCCAAATTTTGGGCATGATTCAAGTGTTCGTTAAACCAAATAAGGTTATCTGATCTGATTTGGCTTAGTGATAAGAGTATCCTGAATCCTCTGATGCTGGGCTCTAGTAGGTTGGCATTGGGTTCTGCTGCTGGGCACTAGTACATTGCACTGGTTCTGCTGACCTTGCAGAAATGCCCTCCCCTCCTTACTTCACAGATTCTCAGATCTGACCTTAGTCCTGTTGGACTTTGGCACTGCCACAGTGGCACTGGTTCTGCCAGGCATATTACACTGGTTCTGCTGCTGGCTTTGCAAACATGCCCCCTCCTCATGCCTCACTTTTTACTGCAGAGACTCTCTGGGAAAATCTGCTGGGCTTGTTGTATGCCAGCCTTGCTTTCCCCGCACAATTGGAAACAATGGAGAATGGGGGCACCCTCTTTGGGTGCATATAGAATTGGACCCCTTGGTCCAATCTTGTTGAAATTTGAGAATTCTTTTGGGGAGAGGCTCCAGGAGCTCTACATCAAACCCCCTCCCCCCAGCCCAATGAATATACCCTAGGAGATTTGCCATTGGCAAAAATGCCCCCATAGGGTATAATGGAGCTGAAAAATTCAGGAGTCCCAAATTTTACCTGGATTCCAATACGATACCAATATTGGAATTTGGGTTTTCAATGAAATACTGAATTTTTAAGGGTCCAAAACCCCCAAATCTGAAAAAATACAGAACATTTATTTCTTGCACGTTCCTACCTGCCTGCTCTCTTATAACAGACAGACAATCATGGCAACTTGCTGCCTGAATAGAGGTGTGCCCCCCATACTACCCCATGGAGGCCATGGGGAAGCTGCCCCAGCTGCTCTGTGTCTAAGACCATCCATGAATCAGAGCTATGAAGAATTCCCACAACTGTGCAAGCCGACGAGGCCAGAGAACATTTCCAGGCCAGAGAATATGTCTTGTGGGCAGGCCTAAGCCCCAATGATTTAGAAAATGGGTCCTAGCTGTGAATCAGCCATGACAAAATCCTTTCAGCATGGTCCAGGGAATTAAGACTCTTGTTTCAATTTGTTTGAAATCAGGCTCAACACCTCTTCAACATTCTATTCTGAGTATCTGCCCAAATGTAACTAAACAATATTGAATCCATATGGTTCAGTTAAACTAGTGCAGGTTTCTCATGCAGAGACTGATAGCTTTTCCAGCCCCATGGTTCTTGTAATACTGTAGGAAGCACAACTGCATAAGCATGTAAAGCAATTAATCAAATATAGATTCTTAGCATGAAATTTCTTGGGGTGGGGGGAGAAAAAGACAAGAACAAAGATCAATCTATTTTTTCTTCAAGTTGACATAAGAAATTGTTTCTTACCCCATCCTTTTATTTATTACAGATTCTAAACCAACAGGGGTTTACCGAATGTGAACAATAAATATTTCGACAGCTGACTTAGAGAGGCAATTAAAAATATACTTTTTCCGTACAGTAGCAACATCTTGAGGTACAAATATAGCTGCCTGGAGCTTCAACAAAACTGTCAAAAGATGGAAACTTTTATTTTCTGCCTATACTCAGTAGCACAGAATAGCAGCTGGAGCCACCAAAGAGGAGGAGGAGGAGGAGGAGGGAGGAGGAGATTGGATTTATACCCCGTCCTTCACTACCCAAAGGATTCTCAGAGTGGCTTACAAACTCCTTTCCCTTCCCCTCCCCACAACAGACACCCTGTGAGGTAGGTGGGGCTGAGAGAGTTCTTTCGAGAACTGCCCTTTCAAAGACAGCTCTTGTCAGAACTATGGCTTGCCCAAAGTCATCCAGCAGCTGCAAGTGGAGGAGTGGGGAACCCAGTTCTCCCAGATTAGAGTCAACACAAAAGCACTGGGACCCCATCCCCCAAAACAAGAACCCTCAGTTTAAGATGTGCAGCTATTGCATGGTTGGCCTGCATAATCTGTGACTGGCAACCCAATCAGCTGTATAGGGCAGTCCAATGAAGTATGATAAGTTAAGTATCAATATAGATATAAACTCACCCCTCCACACACATACACCATTTCTATGCATTGTCAAGAACATTCTTTACCCTGTCCGTTTCCGGTGACAGATTTCCAATGTATTCTTACTCTTTCTACATGATATTCCATTTTAATATAATTTCTATAAGACCAATATACTATTTATATACAACTGTTGCAAAAACAGGCATAAATTTTAATGGCAATATTTGCATCAAATTTCATTAGTATGGTCAGGAAAGGAGGTATCAGTAGGTTTGTTCCAATTGCCAAGGAAACCTAAAATCCACTTCCACTTCCCGATCAAACCATAGTTATCACACAAGTTGGTAATGTCCCTAGTTATAAAACACCTAGTGCCTACAATCTGTTCCATTTGACAGGCCACAACGTGTTGTGCAGGACTGATCTTCAGAGAATCAGCAGACCTTGTCCTGGTTATGCAACCTGCAAAGCTATTAGTTGTTTCTCATTTTCTTACCTACCTCCTCTCTTCCTTATCCCTTTGCCGATTAGACTGCAAGCCTTTGTTTTGAAAGCTGGTGCAGAATGCAGCAGCCCGGCTGTTGATGGGTCTTACTAGACGAGACCACATCCAGCCAGCGCTGAAGGCGCTGCACTGGCGGCCAATAGCGTACCGAATCTGCTTCAAAGTGCTGTTTTTTACCTTTAAAGCCCTATATGGCCAGGGTCCAGCCTACCTGAGGGACCGCCTTTCCCCGTATGTTCCCCCAAGGGCACTACAGTCAGGGGGGCAACACCTACTGGTCATCCCAGCCCCCAAGACAGTTAAGTATGCTGCAACCAGGGCCAGGGCTTTTTCGGTGGCGGCCCCTACCTGGTGGAATGAGCTCCCAGAGGAGATCAGGGCCCTGCGGGACCTTATGCAGTTCCGCAGGACCTGCAAGATGGAGCTTTTCCACCAGGCTTTCGAGTAGCGGCAGCCACCACTACTGTACCACCATTGTTCAGACCTCACGAGGCGCCCTGGCATGGGACTACAGCTGTTAGGACACTACTGGAGCAGCGATAAATGTGTTATGAGAGTGTGGAATCGTATGGATTTTATATTGTAAATTTTGTTCTGTCGACCACTGTTTAACTGTTTTAGTGATAATGGATTATTTATAGTTTTATAGTCTTAGTATTTACTTATGGCTTTCGCCCCCATGTTTTAGTGTTGATTTATGGCCTTGTGCCTCTTGTTCGCCACCCTGAGCCCATGTTGGAAGGGCAGGATATAAATCGAATAAATAAATAAAATAAATAAAGCTACTATAAAATAATTGCCTTGACCTGGATGGACCAGGCCAGCCTGATCTCACCGGATCTTGGAAGCTAAGAAGGGTCAGCCCTGGTTAGTTCTTGGATGGGAGACCACCAAAGAAGTCCAGAGTCACTGTGCAGAGGTAGGCAATGGCAAACCACTTCTGAATGTCACTTGCCTTGAAAACCCCAAGGAGTGGCCATAAATCAGCTTTGACTTGACAGCACTTTCCACCATGTGGATGGCCCAGGTGATCATGATCTTGCCAGATCTTGGAAGCTAAGCAGGGTCAGTCCTAGTTAGTTATTTAAAAACATAAGAACATAAGAGAAGCCAATGTTGGATCAGGCCAATGGCCCATCTAGACCAACACTCAGTCCCACAGTGGCCAAAAATACCAGGTGCCATCAGGAGGTCCAGCAGTGGGGCCAGGACACCAGAAGCCCTCCCACTGCTGCCCCCCCCAACCACCAAGAAGACAGTGCATGACTTGCCCCAGACAGAGAGTTCCTATCTATACCTTGTGACTAATAGCCACTGATGGACCTCTGCTCCATATGTTTATCTAATTCCCTCTTGAAGCCGTACATGCTTGTAGCCACCACCACCTCCTGTGGCAGTGAATTCCATGTGTTAATCAACAGTCCAGTAGCACCTTAAAGACTAACAAAGCTTATACCCAGAATTAAATCTGCTGGTATTGAAGGTGTCACTGGACCCAAACTTTGTCCTGCTGCTTCAGACCAACACAGCCACCCACCTGAAAGTAGGGAGCAGTGACTGACGGTAGCTCATCCCCTGCCACAAATCTGGGATGCAAAATCTACTAAGGAAGTCAAGGGTTCCTATGCAGAGGCCTGCATTGGCAAACTACCCCTGAATTTCAAGGACTGCCTTGAAAACCCTACAAGGCCACCAAAAGTTGGTTGCAACTGTACTGTATGAAACCTGTCTCTTTAAGAGACAGGCTTAGGTCCTAAATAGAATTCCTTCTCTTCACATGAATGGAAGTGCCTTTTGTAATATACTAGTTAGAAATGGATTGTTGGTAGTTAGGACTCCAGCCATTGTTAAATTGAAGTTGTTCCCTGCCTTGCTGTTCTGCACATTAATTAAGGTTTTGAAGGCATCCTACTTGCCTCATCTCTCTGGCCTTAGGGCAGATCATTTACCCACCTCTACAGTGAGCACACTTTATAGAGGACCCAAACACCACAGGGACTTGATGGCATTTTTCATCACCACCACAAAATAATAGATATTTGTTATTTTATCATCCACATTATGCTTGATGACCTATCAATACCTTATGTTTTCAGTAAGCAGTCTCTCTATGTGTGTGGGCTTTGGCCCTTAAAGACAGAGCTCTTGCTTCTTAATCCTGAGGGTGGATTAAAACACAAGAGGCTGGTAGAAGCCTCTAGTCCAGAGGTGTCAAACTCATTTGTTATGAAGGCCGGATCTGACATAGATGTGACTTTGTTGGGCAAGGCCACGTGTGCCATAAAATGTAATACCAGGTACCATAGATACAAACATTATAAAGGATAGCAGTTACTAAGCTCCAAGTTGGCACGTCTTTACTGCAAAACCCCATGGATGCTGCCTGGGAGGGGGGGACTCCTTCTCTAGCCAACTCCCACCACCAATGCTGTCAGCCCAGGACCCAGGGTAAAAACATGAAGCAGCTAGGTGTTGTGAGCTCCCCCCTGCCCCTGAGCCATCATGAAAGGGAACTGGGAAGACGTTGAACTAACCCGCCTGCCTGTGGAAGTGGGTAGTGGCAGCTCAGGTCTGAGGCCATGTGCATGGTAGAACCCAGGCCAAGTAAAGCCTGATAAGCCAGAGATGCCTGTGCTGCATGGGGGGTGGGGGGTGGTCATGCATATGGCGGCAGTGCTGGCTGCCAAAAATTCCCAGCAGAGGATTGTCTGCACCCTCCATGTGTAAACACCAATCCCTGCAGCCATCTGGGACAGCATCCCTGGAGCCTCAGGCCAATCGGAGAGGCATGCAACCTCACCTTGGATCCCTGAGCTGGCATGAATGTGGCTGCAGAGGCTCCCAGCTTACCAGTGAGGCCATCCCTGAAGTGAAGGGGTTCTGCTTGACTGTGGCAGATGAGGTTGTTCTGCTGTGCTGAAGCCACTTTGGGCCCCCTGGGCCTTATGTCTGACATTCCTCTAATCTCTTGTAAAGAGGCAGGGGGAGCTAGTAATATGTTAGATCTCACCATAAGGCTGGGCAGTCCTCATCATGGAGCTACAAGCATAAAGGAGGGATGGTTTGCAGCAGTATGAGAATGATTATAAATTCCATGAGATACATTGCTCAACCTCAAAAATGCAGTCATCTCATGGGTGCTGATATGTGAATCCACTCTTGGAAGGGCCAAAATTTTTGTTGTTGTTGTTCAGTCGCACAGTCGAGTTTGACTCTTTGCAGCCCCATGGCCCACATCATGCCAGGCCATGGACAGTAACAAAAGGGCCAAAATAGGCCTGGTTTAAAAGCCAGGAACTAAACTAAAGGAACAAAACATGCTTGTTTAGGCTTTGCCATGCTTGACATTTTTATAAACAGGATAAACAGGTTGCTTACCTGTAACTGATGATCTTCGAGTGGTCATCTGTACATGCACACCCATGGGAAACAGTGCACCTGCGCTGACCTGGTCGGTGTTGTACAAAGCTCACAAGATTTTCACGCCCTTGCTCCGGGCCTGCGCGAGGACCCCTCAGCGCACATGCCCAGAGAGGCGGGGCACGAATATCCCGCCAGTTCCTTCTGACCGCTATCAACCAAAGCCATGTATGAGAACAGCCGAGGATGACAGCAGAGGGGAAGGATGGGCGGGCGGTGTGAATGCACAGATGACCACTCGAAGATCATCAGTTACAGGTAAGCAACCTGTTTATCTTCTTCTTGGTCTCTGTGCATCACACCCATGGGAGATTAAAAAGCAGTGGCTCACCTGGAGGCGGGTGCCGTCAGACTTGGCGAGCCACAGCGGAAAGGACCAGACGACCCAGATCACCCTTCTGTTGTGCACGAACGTCCAGAGCGTAGTGTTTGATGAACATGGTTGGCGTGGACCACGTCGCAGCTCTGCAGATGGATGATAAGGATGCGCCCTTTAGAAAGGCCGTAGAGGTCGCCATGGACCTTGTGGAGTGAGCCCGTAGAGTAGTAGGATGTGACTGCTTTGCTAGGGCATAACACAGTCTAATTGTCTCAACAATCCATTTGGACAGGCACTGGGATGAGATACGTAATCCCAAGGAAGCTGGGCTATATGAGACAAACAGGTTACAGTCCTGTCTGATAGGCTGAGTCCTATTAAGATAAAACAGAAGTGCTCCCTTGACATCTAGTCAAGTGTGCAGTAGGCGCTGCTCATCCCCGTCAGGATGCGGGGAAAAATCTGGTAGAAAAATCTGTATTAACGTGGAATTCAGAAACAACCTTTGGGACAAATGTAATGTCTGGCACTAAACGAACTCCATCGGGGAAAAATACGGAGGGTCATGTTGTAACGCTGAGAGTTCACTGACCTTCCTAGCCGAGGTGATGGCCACCAGGAAGGCTGTCTTCCAGACGGCATATTGAAGCTCGCACGTTGCCATCAGTTTAAACGGGATTCTGGTGAGATGGCGGAGTACGAGAGGTAGGTCCCAAAGTTCTGTGGGTGGAGCCACAGGGGGATGCAGTCGGAGGAGACCTTTTAGAAACTGTTTAGAGATTGGATGGGAAAAGATGGAATGGCCATCTACACCCTCATGGTATGCAGATATAGCTGCCAGGTAGACTCGGATGGATGAATGAGAAAGGCCTTGATCTTTAAGGGAGATGAGAAAATCTAGAACCCTGTCGAGACCAACGGAAGTGAGTGATGCAATAGGGGAGTGGAGGTAGGAAACGAACCTGCACCATTTTCTCCTATATGATGAACGCGTGGATGCTTTCCTGGCATTGGAGAGCACTTCTGCGACTCTTGCAGAGAATACTAAGGTTGAATCCTCCAGGCCGTCAGTTTTAGCTTGTTTACCTCTGGGTTGAACAGCGTGCCCCTTTCTGCCGTGAGAAGATCTGGAACCTTTGGAAAGTGGTGGTACTTTCCTCGCGCTAACTGAAGTAGAACAGGGAACCAGGGTTGCCTGGGCCACCACGGAGTTATTAGGATGCAATCCGGATGAAAACTGGCCAACTTGTGTACCACCCTCAGGAGTAGGGGCAGGGGAGGGAACATATAAAGAAATGCTCCGTCCCATGGCAATAGAAGGCCATCTCCTAGGGAGAGAGGATCCCTTCCTCCCTGAGTGCAGAAGTGCGTGCATTTTCTGTTTTCTCTGGAGGCAAACACATCGACCCCCGGAGTGCCCCATTGTTTGAAGAGGGGTTGGAGGTAGGATCGGTTGAGTTCCCACTCGTGGTGATGAGTGGCACCTCTGCTGAGCAGGTCCACCTCTATGTTCAGGACTCCCGGGATGTGTGTGGCTATCGGAGTGATGTGGGAGGCAACGCACCAACCCCATATTTTGATTGCAAGGCGACAAAGGCTCCATGACAGCGTTCCCCCCTGACGGTTCACATAGCTCATGGCAGTCGTATTGTCTGTGAGGATAGCCACACAGTTACCCTGGAGGAGAGGCTGGAAGGCTTGAAGGGCCAATCTGATCGAAAGTAGCTCCAGGAAATTGATGTGGCGAGTTGTGGTGGAAGCATTCCAATGGGACCCGATACTGATGCCATTGAGGTGGGCCCCCCAACCCCATAGAGAGGCATCTGTGGTCAGTGTGTAGTGAGGAACAGGAAGGGTGAAAGGTGCACCTTCTGTGATATTCAGGATGACAGTCCACCAAAGAAGGCAGTCGTGCACGGCCTGAGGTGGAGTGAGGGATTTGGATTGCGGCATGAGTGTTGGACGAAAGTTCTTCAAGAACCAGACTTGGAAGGGCCTCATCCTCAGTTTGGCTAGTGGGAGGACAGAAGTTGTCGTGGACATGTGTCCCAAGAGGCGCTGTATCTGGTACGCCATTGAGGATGGAGAAGAGCGAATTGCCATCGCTAGAGAGGCCAGGGTTTGAGCCCTGTCTGCTGGAAAGTAGGCTCTGCAGGTGATAGTGTTCAGTAGAGCTCCAATAAAGTGCACCTTCTGGGACGGTCCCAGGTGAGATTTTGAGTGATTTACCTGAAATCCCAGAGACGACAGGAGGTGCAGCGTCAGAGCAATATCCCTTCTCAGGAGTGTTGGGTTGTCCGCCACCAGAAGCCAGTCATCTATATAAGGGAAGATGGTGACTCCCTGGAGATGAAGGTGGGCCGCCACCACCACCATGGTTTTGGTGAAGATCCTCGGTGAGGTAGAGAGACCAAAGGGGAGGCATTTGTATTGGTAATGACACTCCCCTATGGCAAAATGGAGGTATCTCCTGTGAGAAGGGTGGATGTTGATGTGGAAGTAGGCATCCTGGAGGTCGATAGTAGCCATCCAGGCACCTTGGTAAAGAAGGGGAAGTATAATCTGCAGAGTTGTCATTTTGAATTTTCGGTATTGAATGTAAACATTGAGATCCCGAAGATCCAAGATTGGCTGCAACCCACCGTCGCGCTTCGGTACCGCAAAATACTGGGAGTAGAAACCTCTCTGCCTCGAAGACATCGGTACAGGCTCTATCGCCTCCTTCCGCAGGAGGGAGTTGACTTCCTGAAGAAGAATGGCGGAAGGAAAGGTGGGACGGAAGACAGGGAGGGTAGGGCGGTCGATAAACTCGATGTAGTAGCCCCCGGTCACGATAGAGAGGATTCAGGCATCGGAGGTGATGATTTTCCACGCGGAGAGGAATGGACGGAGACGAGTTGTTTCTGACAGTATCGACAGTGGAGAGTCAAAGATTCTGCTTTGGGCCTCGGATGGACTTCGACCTCTGTTGCTGTTGCTGCGTTCCCGATCTCGACTTGGACTGATATGAGGGGCAATGAGGAATCGGAGACTGGCGTGGTTTCCAGGTGTTATCTGGAGAAGGCTTGGTGGGATATGGACGCTGTGCAGCATACCGGGACCACGAGCATTGTCGGTAGAATCATTGTGGAGCGGATACTCCTAGCGACCTTGAAGCCTTGATATTTTTGTCTAGCTCCTGTAAGGCAGCATCGGTGGATGAGTGGAAGAGGCCGTCTCCATCAAAGAGGAGGTCCTCAATATAGGATCTAGTATCCAACGGTAAGGAAGTGGTACGAAGCCATGCATGGAGTCGAAGAGATACCGATGAATCCATCGATGTCGAAAAAGCATCCAAGGAGTGCTTAGCGGTATTTAAGATTTGTTTAGAAACCAGAAGGCCTTCCTTCTGGATGGTTTGGGCTTCAGCCAATTTGTCTTCCGGTATGGGAGGAAATAGGGCAGACATCCTTTGCCAAAGGGAGTATTCCTATCTCCTGAAACAAGCCAGATAATTTGAGGATTTTATGCCCAGGGCGGCGGAAGAGTAGATCTTGTGACCATAAGCATCGATTTTCTTGCTCTCTCTATCCGAAGGGATGGCGCTAGATCTTTTATTTTTGGAGGAGGTAGAGATGACTAATGAATTAGGACGAGGGTGAAGGTAAAGGAAGGAGGCCCCTTCTTCTTGTACTCGATACATGTGATCAAGACGTTTAGTGGAGACCGGAGCCGAGGATGGCTTGGCCCAAGGGGTTTTGACTGCCTTAAGTAGATGCTTCGACATTGGGAGTGCAATAGGCGTTGATGCATCTATCTTGATGATGTCGTACACCTCATCCGCAGCAGATGGTTGTGGCTGCACAATGGTGAGTCCAAGGGAATGGGCCATCTGCTTAACCAGTTCCCCGTACAAGGACATGTCCTCCGACGGCGATATTGGACTGTCTCCCGAGATGGGTTGCTTCGGAGGCCGGTCTATGGGAGAGAAATCGTCCTCCATGCGTTCTTCATCAGAACCGTCTTGAGAGGGCTCAGAATTGGATTCAATTTCCTGAGTTGGTAACGACATTGGGGGTTGTTGTAGGGGCATCGATACCGATGGCTGATGCACAGGAGATTGAGCAGGAAGCCGTGGAGGAGACTGTGGTGCTTTCGACAGCGACGCCAAGGGTGGAGGGTGGCACGGTGAGCGCGATCTATGTTGGTGGGATTCCCAAGGGCCTGGTCCTCATGGATACTGCCATGGGCCAGAAGAAAACCAATACCACGTATCTTGGTTATGGTCATACAGGTATCTAGATGAGCCGTAAGGATATCTCCCCTGGGGCTCATGTGGGTAGTTTGGACGATACCTTGGGTCGTAATCTTCCCATCCGTATCGATCTGGTCCATGAGGAGACTGAGAGCGTCCTCTGGGACAGTGCCGGGAATGTTCCGAGTGGTCACTAGCCCAGGAGGCCGCAGAAGGTGAGCGGGAACCCACAGCTTGAGTGTCAGAGATGAGGTTGACATCAGTGGGAAGGGGTGACGACAATGGAAGCGGTTTGGCTTGACGTCAGACATCCAACACCGGGGGGTCCAGCTGTCAAGGTGGGGAGTCCAAGATTTCTAATGGAGTCCACAAGAACCTTCGGCAGCTCCAGAGTTGAGCGGAGGGTCTGAAGGGGTTGCTGTGATGCATCAGCATGTAAAGCAGAGCCCCTAGGAGATAAAGCACTGCTCACACCGTGAGACTTACGTGTGTCTCCTGACGTCTTGGCAGTGTGCCCTTTAGATTTATCCTTTTTGGGCTTTTTCACTGGAGTCGACACCAAGGATGCTGTCTTCGAGCTCGGCTTCTTTTTAGGAGCCAGTTCCCTATCGGAGGAGGACTTCCCTACTCGGGGAGGCTTCGGTGTCGAAAGGTCCTTCAATATCGAAGTCGAGGCCATGATAGACTTCGATCCTGACTACTCGGTCTCCATGCTGGTAGTAGGGGGCGCAAGGGCTGACTCCCAGAGCGCCACTTTCAGCCTAGCGGCTCTGTTTTTTCTCGTCTGGTTGGAAAAACGAGCAGAGAAAGCACAGGCTTCAGGACGATGGCTCTCGCCTAAACAAAAAACACACAACGAATGCTTGTCCTTGAGGGCTAACTTCCTGCCGCAGGAAGAGCACCGTTTAAAGCACCCCCACTTTTGGCTTTCCATAAACTGACGCGGGAAAGACAGTTTTAGGAAAAAAGAGGGTGGGGGAATCGAAAGGACAAGGTCCGAAGACCACGAGAAATCTCGCAAGAGAACTTCTCGAGCGTCCCGATAAACAAAATAAAGACAAAAAGATAAATAAAGAAAAAATGCTGATGAGAAAAAGATCCCTGCTGTGAGAAAAAAAGCGCTCTCAGAGCAACCGACACAGGCTGTTAACAGCGAGGTGGTCAGAAGAGAACTGGCGGGATATTCGTGCCCCGCCTCTCTGGGCATGCGCGCTGAGGGGTCCTCGCGCAGGCCCAGAGCGAGGGCGCGAAAATCCTGTTGTGAGCTTTGTACAACACCGACCGGGTCAGCGCAGGCGCACTGTTTCCCATGGGTGTGATGCACAGAGACCACGAAGAAGATCACTGGCATTTGAACATTCATAGTTAGCACAATACATTGCATAGTCCCAGGCTACACATCTGTAAATTCCCAACATTGCATGGGTCCTCAATTTGGTCTATATTTGACACTCAGTGTGCAAAACCCCATAAGGACAGTTGTTTTTTTTCCCCTTCTGCATCACATTTAAACCAGGCCTTCAACATGACCCTAAATGCAGAACCAGTACAAAATCTGGTACCCACATTCCCTGTGCAACACCTGTAGAACTTAGCCCTGTCCTGTTTTTATGATATCCCCCTGCTTGACATGACAGGCTGCCACAGACAGAGGGTGGGCAAGGCAAGATGTCATGACATCAGGGCACAGTTCAGGATATTCACCATGAATTCTTCTCTTCATTCAGTAATTTCATACATTGGTTTGGGAGATACAAGACAAAAACTAGTTCTCTTGAAAAGCTGTTCCATACGTCTTGCTCATTTCTTTTTTCTTTTGTACTGTACCTTATTGCTGGGAACAGAATTTAATCAGTGGGCATCTGTGTCATTAATAAACTGTGCCGAGTGCCATCCATGGGGTCATAAAAGATGGGCATTGGGGGGCCCAGAGCAATATGGCCATCTCCCACTCAGTGCTGTGTCATTAGTGACAGAACCAATTTCTTGCAATTAGGCTCCTGCAGCAGGTAGTTAACCCGAAGGGCAATGGCTGATTGTCTCCATTTAGCTTTGCTGCTCAGCTGATGCCTCTCATTCAGAACATAATGCTTTGCTTCAAGCTTTGCTTTCCCTCCCCCACCTCTTCCCTTGCCTAGCAGTGGAAAAGAAAGCCGATCACTGTTCTTAACAAAGCCAAAATCAAAATTCCCAGTCCCACCACTTGCTACCTTACTGTTCTCAACAAAGCCAAAATCAAAATTCCCAACTCCACCACTTGCTATAAACCAGAAAATCACAGAAGGGTAAAGAAAATCATCTTCATCTGTCTAAAAAGAAATAACAAAACAAGGGGCATCTGTATACCAGTAGTAGAATGATAATGTAACAGTTTTCCTTGAGAGAATGGTCGTAGGTAACACAATGTAGAGGAGGTTCAGAACAAAGTTTGAGCCCAGTGGCACCTTTAGGACCAACAAAGTTTAATTCTGGGTATAAGGTTTCTGAAGAAGTGTGCATGCACACAAAAGCTTATACCCAGAATTAAACTTTGTTGGTATTAAAGGTGCTGCTGGACCCTTGGAATTCCATGCTAGCTATAAGTTACTACAGCAGATGAGGCCAGGCCTGGCATGCTATGTAAGGCTGATAAGACTCCATTCAGGGTGGGGAATTCCCCACTCCAAATTCCCATTCCTTACCACTGTGTGGAGAAGCAGTGTGGGGAAATTAAAAATTAAAATCAATAAAAATAAACAAAACTCACCAGCACCACCTGCATGATGGCATCATTTCCAGGGAATACCCAGAAACTTTTATCATGGGTATGCCTGCAGTTCCTAGAGCTATCACTGTTGTTTCCAGGTATTCCCCTGGCAACCAGCAGAAGACGG
The DNA here is from genome assembly GCA_029375565.1 of Gekko gecko. Taxonomy (NCBI): domain Eukaryota; kingdom Metazoa; phylum Chordata; class Lepidosauria; order Squamata; family Gekkonidae; genus Gekko; species Gekko gecko. Next base: position 147,064,708 of record JAPDNY010000006.1, read on the forward strand.
GGAGAGGCAGGCACTAACTGTGGGGGAGGGCAATCATCATCACCATGCAATGATATTACTTCCAGCACAACCAGCAGAAGATGGGGGGAGACAGGTACTTACTGTAGGGGGGATCTTCATCACAATATGATGACATCACTTCCAGAGCAACCCTGAAGTGCCAGCATCACATCAGGTGACACTCTAGCAATCACCACAAAACTCTATAGAGTTTCTAGACAAATACTAGACCGTCACCCCAGTGCAATGCCAACATTTCCAGGTCATGCCAGAAGTGACAACATCACATGGTGACAAAGATCACCTCCCCCCCTCGTTTTGTTGGCTTGCTTCTGCCTGCTGCTCAGATGAGTGCTGGCAGGCATCAGCAACAATTACCAGCAGTTTGCCTGCCTATACTGGAAACCTGGTAGGCCTACCTAGCTATTAGCTGGGTGACATAACCCCTTGTACTGTCTTAACTTCCTGTTTTGGCATATGCTGAAATATTTCCACTATTCAAACAGCAGTAATCATCAGCTGCTCAACAAAGCATAAACACCAGTTCTGCCACTGATTAATTGTATCTTACTACACCACTAATCTAATTGCAACACAGTCCTCCTTCTGGGAAGAAATTACAAAACAAAATTATAGAAGGGCTCATGATCCACCATATGTATTCAGTCTGGAACCCCTAACTTCAAGAGTTGTTGCCACCTGAGGGCAGAGTTTCAGGAACTGGCATTTTCTCTCTCACACTCTTTCTGCCCCAGCATTACACTACGCTAACATTTACTTTCTACCATAGGTATAGGGATCATTCCTTTGTAGACTTCATAGGCTGAAGAGATCTCATTCACAACAAAAGATGATAACACAAACATAGAGGGATGCTGTCTTTGTTTTCTAGATACTAAAAGTGAAATTATTTTGCGGGCAAAATGACAATGCAGTGTTAGTTTGTCTACTCTGATGAATTCATCTCCTACCTTCTCACTGTTTTTATGGAGGGTATCTGCCCCTCAATACTTCATAGCACTATGTCTCAGAAGCACCTTTATATCTGGTTATTATAAGCAACATAAACACATGTTTCTTACATAGTGCTTGTTTCGCAATTTAGCGTTGAATATATTAACAACAGCCCATTGAACTTTGCAGTAAATCTTGCTTCTTGCCCCTACCATGCTGTAACATCACTGTGCAGGTGTGAGGAAATGTCTAATTTGGTGGAACACCCTATAAATCATGTTCAGGGAAAGAAGGTAGAAAGAGAGACAAAGCAGGAGGGGAGAGCTGCAAGTCTTCATGTATTAGTCAGATTTCCTCCAACACTGGAAGAGTCTATCACACCATGTGCATTGCATATATCCACAAATGGAGTGGAAATGGCACAGAATAATCTCAGAATTAAAAGCACTGAGCAACAAACATTCAGGAATAGTCTGAATTCCAGAAGACTTGAGAGACCATGTTAGTTTGTTGTTGCAACTACATGAATAGTATTGTGCCTTAATGACTAAGTAAACTTGTGGCATGAATGCCTCATAGGATACAATATATTGACCTGTTATGAGCCATATGGCCCATTATGACTGTAGAGACCGTATCACTCCAGTCTTGTTCCACCTACACTGGCTCCTAATTTGTTTGTGAGTCCAGTTCAAGGTGATGGTGTTGACCTTTAAAGCCCTATATGGTTTGAGACCAGCATATCTGAAGGACCACCTTCTCCCATGCAAACCTACACAACCTCTAAGGTTAGGTAGGTGGCAATCCAAGACAGGACCTTCTGGACCATGGCACCAGAACTAAGGAACTCTGCTTCCAAGGATATTCATCTGAGTTTTCCTGTCACTGTCTTCTGCCTGTGGGTGAAGAATGTTTTGTTCTCTTTGGCATTCCCTTGATAATATCTCCTTTCTGACTCAGGTAGAAAGGTTGCATGCCTCCTTCTCTTGGCATCTGTACCCCACCACTGCTCAATAGGATAGCAAGGGGGAAATGGAAGGATGAAAAGGTGTACCAGCTATGTAACCAGTTTTGACTGCACAGTTTCGGAGAAATCTTACATTGTCCTGCAACACAGTGACATCACTTCTGGTTACTCAGTTGGGGTTGATGTTGTGGCATCATGGAACATTGATTTGCTAAGTCTCCACCCCACCCACCCACCCACAGTCTCCCAGGGGATGCTAGCACTTGGTGGCCATAAGTTTTAATTACTGTTTTATGAGCTTTTATTATTTTAGTTAGGTTTTTAGTTTTCAGGAACTGTTTTTATGATACATAATGTTCTAACCCAGGGGTACTCAACCTTTTTGAGCCTATGGACACTTTTGAAAGTCTAAGACAAGCTGGTGGGTGCAACCACAAAATGGCTGCCATGGGAGGTGGAGCCAACCACACTGAGGAAGGCAGGGTTGCCAGGCCCCCTCATCAATCTGACAGGGAGATTTGAGGGGCATTCCGGAGGTGGGCAGGGACACTCCACAACATGATGACATCACCCAGAAGTGACATCAACATGTGGGCAATGCCAGGGGGCGACAGTCTGGTTTTGGAGTGGAACTCTATGGTAAATTTGCCCTCAAATCATAGAGTTTTGCCCAAAAACCTCAGTGCATAGGGACTACACAAAGTAAGACACTGGTCCAAGTGTCTTCTATCATGTATGCAGCCTAGACATATATCTGCCCAAAACATAATTCTGCTCCTTTTTGTGACCAGAAAATCAAACATATGTATAAACTTACATGTGCCACTGTACACTTACTACAGGAAAAGGAGACGTATTCTCATTCCAAAACCTGGTGTGGATCCTACAACTCCCAACTATGTAAACAGACTGTTAGTTACAAAAAAACCTGAACCTGACAAGATGCACCATTGCTATGTCGACAACAGACTGATTTTAAGATAAAAGACCAAACCGTTATCTTCACCTGCTTGCCCTCAGCAAGTTCTTGGGGAAAATTACTCATTACCATGTTGTAATAAGCAAACTGAAGTTATATAGATTCCATCAAACACTGGAACTACAGACCTCCTGGTAATAACAACAAAGTAGAAGTGATTTTAAAGCTGCTCAAACTGTTGGGGGAACTGAATATATAAGAGACTAGGACCACGCTATTACTTTTTTTTTTAAGAAAGAATATGAAACTCTTTTAAAATGGTTTGTTTTGCAAAAAATAATATTTGAAACATCCAAACAAAAACAGCATTTTCTAAATTATATCGTTTCAAGCCTCATAGAAGAATATTGTGACAGAAAAAAAGAACAATCAATGCATAGATTATTTTTTTAAAAATGAACTTCCACAATCCATATCAGTTTTCTATATTCATTTCAGTAAAGAACACTTCTTTTTGAATTTAAAGCATGAAGAGGTTTTTGGCTGTAAGCTCAAGAAGGAAGTATAAATTTGCATAGTACAAAACTACATTTAAAAATTGATCTTCCCTGTTGGGCACACAGAATAAGAAACACAAAGCAGAGAAGAAAATATGTTCTATGGGACCAATACTTAGTAACCCTGGAGCTAATCCGAAACTCTATCAGTTCTTTCTTTCTATTGTGATCCAGAGGGATATTTACTCTGCTTCTAATTTATCAAAAAATAGGATATTTCTCTTTTAAATTCAGTCATAACCTTTGTATTTTCCTTGCCTTTGTTTAAAGAATTTTTTTATTGCTACTAAATGCTTTGTAGTTAAAATTCTTGGTTTGCCATGCTTGGAGCCAGGAAAGAATTGCCCTTCCAAGTCAACTTGGCTAGCAAGTTTTTCCCCTCTCTCTCCCATACTCATTTATCTTATTTTTCTAACCATCATAAACTATTATACAAAACACAACAGCTTCTCTGCTATGTGGTAGTCTGAACACCCTTCTGCTCATAGCACACACTAATCTGGATGACAGAAATTAGTTCTGAAGCATGACTGGCATGGGAATACTGCCAAGAAAGTCTTCCTTGTAGGAAATGATCTCCAACCTGACCGTAATCTACAGAACTATTTACTGTGATTATCTCTACAATTATATTAAGAGTCACACTGCCAACAGTCTTCAGGAACCTGGAAAAGGGCAAAAGAGACTTGCAAAGAAGAAGAGAAAATCAAGCCAGTAAATCAAGTAGAAGCTTTGTTATCTGACACATAAGGGAAAGGGGGTTGCTGGTTAATCACATGTGGCAGACTCTCAATTTTAACTGCTCTTCCATGTCCCTTACTCAGAGGACTCCACAGCAACCAAACTCCACACCACTGGAAATTTCATGGTAACAGCCTCTGTACTAGGCAGGCCCTTCCCTCCATGTCATGGAGCTGTGCTACACGGCAGGCAAACAAGTGGGCCAGCTGCCCAGGAGCCCTCCAGCATAGTTGGCTCCTGACAGCTTGTGACAAGCTGGGGGGGGGGCAGGAAGCACCTCAGTATGACATCAGCAGGTGGCACAGAGGCCCAGCAACAGCAGGGGGCATCAAGCTGACCAGCTGGAAAGATGGGAGTATGGCATCGACATGTAGGGTTACCAGGTCCTACCTGGCAGCCAGCAGGGGGATCCTGGGTCTTCTCTGGGATAACCTCATGACCTGGAAGTAACGTCATCAAATTGCCAGTGTCAGGAGGGGGATGACACTCTAGTTTTTGGGCAAAACTCTATGGTTGGTAGCTGATTTTACCACAGAGTTTTGCCCAAAAACTAGAGTATTGCTGTGTGACAGTGGTGACTTGATGATGCCACTCCTGGGTGACATCACCGTGTTGCCTTTCGGGCCAGTTGGGGGTGGTATTTTCTCCCACCAGCCATCTGGCTGTTGTGGGGGGGTGCCCCACAAAAGCGGGGGTTCCTCCGCCCTGAGGCAGGGGTTCATCTGCCCCTGGCGGGGTCTGGCAACCTTAACATCCAGAGGTATGGGGAGGAGTTTGCCCTCTGGAAAATGCTGAAGCATTCTGAATAATCAAGTGCTAGATTTTTAAAAAGTGTTAACTGTGGTACTATATGTTGCGCCTTACTACTATCAACTTCTTTGTGGACTGTTAGTATAAACTCTAGACAGGGATGATTCTGGGGGGCAGCTTCAGGGAGTGAAGGCATGACAAATACTATTATTAGTGGAACTAAAACTTTGCTATACTGATTTATAGAATAAAGGTAAAGAAGGCATGAGTATGTTCCTTCACATGAAGCACTTTGCATGTAACACATCGTTCAATGCATAACAGTTCTACAATATCAACCTGTTTTGACATGAATTTGGAACAATAAATCTAAGGAATCAAAGGGCAGAGCCAATTGAAAATGATAATTCATCTAAGGTATAGAACTGTCATTCTCTTCCTCACTATTTTGTCTTTGGTTCATGACGTATCAGGAAGAAATGGAAGGGAAGCAGAAAATGCAGCCAAAGGAAAATACAGTTCTTAGAGAAGGTGCTTTTAAGACACAGCAAAGCCTGCACAGAAAATGAAAGGTAAAATTAATATGTTGTCAAAGGCTTTCACGGCCAGAGTTCTTTAGTTGTTGTAGATTTTCTGGGCTGTATGTCTGTGGTCTTGGGATTGTAGTACCTGATGTTTTGCCAGCAGCTATGACTGGCATCCTCAGAGGTATAACACAGAAAGATGGAGTACTCTCTGTGTCAATGTGAGAAGAAAAATGGTAGGCAGGTAATTTATATCTACTCAGGAAGGTGGGGTAAGACCATGCAAGACAGATATTTGAATTGAACTTTCTCAGCGATGAACTAAATAATCTAAACCATGCACTTCAAGCAAATGGCTACTCCACGTATGAAAGCAGAAGAGCCATTAAATCAAGGGTAAAACAAACAACTGAGGGGAAACAGTCTCCCATAGGAAAAGTGTTTTTGCCATATATCAAAGGAATCACTGATCAGATGGGAAAATTTATGAAAAAAGCACAACCTACAAACAGTATTCAGATCCATCAGAAAAATACAACAGATGCTATGATCGGCAAAAGATAGAAAAGACCCCCTCACTTCTGCAGGAGTATGCCACATACCCTGCAGTTGTGGACAGGTTTACATTGGGACCACACAGTGTAGCCACTGGGACCATAAAAGAACATGAAAGACGCTGCAGACTTGACCAACCTGAAAAATCAGCAGTAGTTGAACATAGCATAACTCAAACAGGACTCAGTATCTTATTCCAAGACACTGAAATGCTGGACAACACATCCAATTACCATGTCAGATTACACAGGGAAGACATTAAAATCCATCAACATAAACACAATTTCAACAGGAAAGAAGAGAGTTTAAAAATAAATAGGACATGGTTTCTTGTCCTGAAAAATACAAAATGCTCTACATCTTACAACAGCACTACGGATAAGATTATAATTTCAACAGCCCGTCCATATGCAACAGAACCTCCACAGGAAAGTTCCTCCATTAGCATGTCACAGCCTGGGGAACTCCTACAAGATAATGACTCAGCCCTACCCCACCTTCCTGAGTAGATATAAACCACCTGCCTACAATTATTCTGCTCACCTTGACACAGAGAGTACTACATCTTTCTGTGTTATACCTCTGAGGATGCCAGTCACAACTACTGGCAAAACGTCAGGTATTACAATGCCAAGACCATGGCCATACAGCCCAGAAAATCTACAACAACTAAAGGTAAAATTAGTTGCAAATCTAGCGTGCAAAGGTCTTAAAGAAACAGCACAGTAAATTCCTTTGCCTTAAAAACAGAATTTAGTTAAACACCAGCCTCTTTCCTATTCCTTCTGTAAAGAAATGGCCTGCAGCCCAATATTCATATTGAAGTATCAATAAGTATGTCTACACCTTATATCTGCCCAATGAGTACCAGACTGACTTTTAGTGGCTTATGGTAGCTAATGAGGGAAATGCCTCATTTTACAGGCGTAGAGCAATATGGTGCCATGCAAATGGAAATGCAAACAATACAAGCTGGGAGTTGGGTTACCATTTGCCTGCTACGCTTTCCAGGCTACAAGCACTCAGTTGGGTGGCTGGGGAGTGGTGGAATGGAGCAAAACAGCATTCAGTGATATCACTACATCATTACCAGCTGCCTAATGGGAAGTGATGCCACTAAGTCACATAGGGTTTGCCAACTCCAAGTTGGGAAATACCTGGAAATTTTGGGGTTGGAGCCTGAGGAAAATTAGGTTTGTGGAAGGGGAGGGACTTAAACAGAGGATAATAATGCCATAGGGTCCACCTTCCAAAGCAGCCATTCTCTCCAGGTGAACCGATCTCTGTTGCCTGGAGATCAGTTGTAATCCCAGGAGATCTCCAACCATCACCTAGATGTTGGAAGCTCTAGTGTCACAGGATGCTCTAGGATTCACCTAAAACTCTATGGTTACACAGCCAAATGTGGTGTTGCAGTATTACAGGATGCCTTTAGGGTAAGTCCCACCCCTGCAGGTCTGCAAGGAGTTGTCGAGGGCTGGCAGCTCTAGCTGAGAGACAGAAGTGGTCTATTAGCTAACACCTCAACTAGCTTAAAACACCTAGGAAATAGAGAGTGGGGAGGCCAGAAAGCTAGATACTATGTCTTCCTTTGTGAGGGGAAGAAACACTATTGGGAGAAGGGGGATTATAAAATCTCTGGACACCAAGAAGGAGGGCTCTTATGCTCTTACACTGACTCGTAGCTGTAGCTATGAAGGACTAAATCTTTTCATCAGGATTCCATATTGAGTTCATGGTGCTGAGGATTGCAATGGGGGAAGGCTCCACACAAAGGAACTGAGGGAATCAATTACTTCAGTCTACTTGCAGTTCAAATAATAGATATCCTACCTTAAGTTAATATTCTTTAAGGTGTGTACAGAGTTTAAGGACGGAGGATACGCAGTTTTTACTGTTTTTCTTTGGATCTGTGTTCAATTTACTATGACAGGATAAGTTATCTACACTTTTCATTTTGTTAACAGAATTTCCCTTTATTCTGAATGCTCTAGTTCAAACTCTGTGACCCACCAGTTGGCCCAATCAATCATGTTTACCTAGACAGAGATTGGGGGGTGGGGGTTAAATCCCTCAATGTTCTAGTATGCAAGTAAACATGCTGTCCCCAGGATCTCCAAGCTGAGGAGAGCAGGAAAGTGCCCAAGTGCAGATGACCCTCCCCCCAATACCCATATAGAGCAGAAGTGGCGAACACATTTGTTACAAGGGCCAGATCTGACATAAGTGCCACTTTGTCAGGCTGGGCCATGTGTGCCATAAAACGTAATGCCAGGTACCAGAGATATAAAATTATAAAAGACACAAGCAAACTCAATTAACAATATTAGTTTTTACTCAGAATACAAACATGCTTAAATATTAACACTCTTACAATATTTCCTTTATTTGACACCTCTTGCTCTGAATTATTGCATCAAAATCTGGAATCAACATCTGTGCTGTAGTAATCTTGAGTATGCTGTTTAGGTGTATATCTGTAAGCTGAGGACATACTTTTGATTTATTGGCATTTGTTACAGAAAAGAAGTCTTCACAGACACACGTTGTCCCAAACGTATTGAGAGCCAGCTGTGATGTAGTGGTTAAGAATGGCAGACACTAATTTGGAGAACTGGGTTTGATTCCCCACTTCTCCTCCACATGAAGCCAGCTGGGTGACCTTGGGTCAGTCACAGTTCTCTCAGAGCTCTCTCAGCCCCACCTACCTCACACCATGCCTGCTGTGGGGAGAGGAAGGAAAGATGATTGTAAGGTGCTGAGACTCCTTCGGGTAGTGAAGAGCAGGGTATAAAACCACCACCACCACCACTACTACTACTACTTCTTCCTCTTCCTCTCTCCCCCCATGCTTCCCAGACTTCCCCCCAAGTTCTCCAAGTATTTCTCTACCCAGAGCTGGCAATCCTAATGGAAATCCAGTCAGCTAAGTAGCTTTCTGTCTCTCCCAGGGGAACAGTCTCCTGTGAGTGCTGATTCTCCACACCTTCTATTATATATTTGAAATACTCATCTGGCAGCTAGCCAGAAAGGGGACAAACTATCATGCTAGTAGGAAACTGGATGCAGGACAGAAGTGAGTAAATGAGGCTTCTTTAACTACCTGCTGTCATCACTGTCCTCAGATCTTAGGGTTGCTGACAGGCCTGGAGAAAAAAAAAATCTGTCCCTTTACAAGAGGTCTAATGAGGTGTTATTTACCAGGTGATGTTATTTGCTTCCATGCCCTAAAAAACTTCAACAGTCCATTTCCAGGCCTGCTGGCGACCCTGTGAATACATGTGGGGTAGATGGGACATAACGTGGTACAGCCTGGACTGATTTATTCAAGATCCTTCCTTAAAATATGCAATTTTTAGTAACCTATTTTCTATGAATTATTATTATTTTTTTTACTAAGCCCTGTTTGACTGTGAAAGCAAATTAAAAATGTATGGTTTAATTTTCCACCTGTCACATTTGAAAGCTGCAGGGTTAAATAAAAATTGCTTTGACTATTTGTTTCTTCCAGACTAAGTAGGCTTGTGGAACCTAGAAAATCCTATATATATATAATCAGTAATCACAGACACAGAGAACCCTGCACTCAAAGCTGATAGCTTTCTGAGGACAACCTATACCACTCAACTTGGATGAACTGCAGAAATGAGGACCAAAGAACACAACAAATTGATAGTCCCTCCCTAATTGTTTCCCAGCTCACTTGCTCCTGATCCTTTCTCTTCTGCTAGTTTCTACCTTTGTTCACTGCCTTCTTTTTAAAAAAATTTATTAGGATAATATGCACTTAATAATATACAAACTCATATAAACATTACAAACAGTGAAGAGTCCAGAGTGATAATACAAATGCAATCACAACTATAACTCAGCATAAAGAGTAAGCATAAACATTAAACAAGAATCAAAACACATTAGTAAATCATGTTGATGGTATCCAGAATTGAGTTATACTCAGCCTTGGTGGAAAAATATTCTAAGAAAGGAAACCAGATTGAAGTAAAGTGTGGGTCAAAGGATTCTGAGGATGGAGAGAGGAGAGAGTCAGTGAGTTTATCCATCAGACAAAAGTCACAGACCTTGTTTAACCAGGCAGAACTGGTGAGATGTGTGTTGCTTTTCCAGTATTGAGCGATTATAAGTCTGGCAGCTGCACAAAGAATGGTTATTAAATCTTTGTAAGGTGTTGGTGAGGGACCAAGTTGCCATGTACCTAGCAGTAATGAATCTGCCTCAAAGGGAAATTGGAAGGCTGTAATGGCATAAATGTGATCAACTACCGTATGCCAAAAGGTTTTGGCATTTGCGCAGTCCCACCAACAAATGCCAGTATGGACCTATAGCACCACAGTTCCTCCAACAAAGAGGTGATGTCGAAAGTTGCATGTGATGTAATTTTTGTGGTGTGAGGTACCATCGAGTTATTAGCTTGGGGAGAAAAAAAGTGTTTTGGTGACTATTCTTTTGGAGTGTGCAAATGATAGATTGCCAGTCAGCATTGGCCAAGACATTATTGCAGTCCATGTGCCAATATGTGGTGTAAGATGGCCGGGCGGCATTAGAAGATTCTGTAATTATGGAATAAAGAGTAGAAAGAAGGTATTTATAAGAAGATCATGGATTTTTCAATAATATTTCAAAATTCATTAAAGGATGCAAAATACTCTTTTGAATAGAAGGTAATCATATTAGATGAGCAAGCTGTAGATACTGATACCACTGTATATTATTATTATTAAGCTTTGCATCTAATGTAGATTTGTCCAGAATATATCCAAGTTTGGTAACATCAATGAGCCTAGTTAGATAATGACTCCTAAAGGGAGAGAAGGAGTTAGGTTCCAATGCTGGTGTAAACCAAGGTTGTCCTGTAAAGGTAGATAACGGAGACACTGGAGATACTATAGCCTTCCTGTATTTGTCCCATATGGAGAGAGCAGTAATCAAAAAGGGATTATTTGAAATTGTATTTGGTCTATTTGTTTTAACATTCCAAATTATTTCATGTAATGATCTGTTAGGGGAGTATGCTTGTTCTATTATGGTCCAGTCTGGAGCCATTTCTGCGTATAGCGTTATGAGTAAATTGGTTAGCTGGGCTGATAGGTTTGGATATACCATGCCTCCATATTTTGCTGGTTTACAAAGTAACAAGAAGCTGATCCTAGCTTTTTTAGAGTCCCACAGGAAAGAAGTGCTTTTTGCCAACACTTAATGAGAGTCATAGAAATCGTCACAGGGAGTGTATGGATTTGTTCACTGCCTTCTGAGTTAGTGCTTGCATGGAATCATTTCCTGACTATGTGCAAAAGGAACTGTATAGCACTTGTGGCTTTCTGCGCTTCTCCAGAGTTTAACCTTGCTTTTTTCTTGATCGTGCAACCTGTACCAGACCCTGGCTTAAGAAATGACACTTGTTACATTGTTTTCCTCCCACCAGAATTTAAGCCATGAACAAGACTATCAACATTCACTTTTTGCTAGGCCACTTCAGAGTGTAGGACAAGGAACCCACATCAGAACAGAATGTAAAAATCCACTGTGGTTAGGAGTGACTTCAATATAGAAGAAGAAGAAGAAGAAGAGATTGGATTTATACTCTGCCCTTCACTCGGAGTCTCAGAGCAATTTATAATCTCCTTTCCCTTCCCCTCCCCACAACAGACACCCTGTGAGGTAGGTGGGGCTGAGAGAGCTCTTTCCAGAACTGTCCTTGAGAGAACAGCTCTGGCAGAACTATGGCTTGCCCAAGGTCATCCAGCAGCTACAAGTGGAGGGGTGGGGAATCAAACCCAGTTTTCCCAGTTTTCCCAGAGTCCACACACTTAACCGCTACACCAAATTGGCTCTATACACGTAAGTGCTCATGTTTAAATGCCTGCCTGTATTGTCCATAATATTCTTGTCTTAGTGGTTCAAGAAAAAAAAAAGTCACAAAATTCTGATTGATTGCTGTCTGTCATCCAGCATGCCCTAGACCTGTCAACTTAACAGGTCACTGTGCTTATCACTGCACCATTTAGCACATTGCTGTGTGAAAAGGAAGTGCTGTTGCCTCACATCAGGATCAGGGAGGAAGTTGTTTATACCTATCACATTTCTGATTCCTAGGTAGTCCTAAAAATAGAATGGAATTTATAGAATGCTCTATACCAGAGCACAGTAGAAAACTAAACATACACAAAATGTACCTAGCACACAGAGGGAGAATGAATGCATATGAGTGTCGTCTTGTAGCTTGGTAAACTCTATGATGGGGAGACAAGCATTAGTTATAGAAGTACATTGTACTCCCTTCCAATGCTCCCTCTAAGATGTGAAGTCTTGTGAGCAAAAATTCTATTTTGTGATCTACTAGCATTACAGTTGTCAGTAAGCAATTTGGCTATTGCATAAATTAGTCTGCTCTGGAGCTATCCTTCCTAAGTTAAGACAAAAATGTGCAAGCTGGAGGCTTAGAGGGAACACTGCACTTGTCAACAACAAAATACTTTATGTTTTCGCAAAAAACTCCCAGATCATATAATGAAAAATGAACTAAAAAAACCCAACCCTTGCCTGGTTTAATTTCCAACTTTCTCATGATCTTTGACATTTGCAGCAGTGACCTTCATCAACCAAATAATCGTTACACTTCATATTTGCTTCTTAAATTGACAGTGCTATAGGATTAAGATGAGCAGGTTAACAAGCATATGAATAAAGGTGATCTGATGAAATATTTGAACTTCCAAAAGCCTTTTGACAAGGCATCTCACTAAAGTCTCCTGAGTAAGCTTAGCAGTCATGAGCTAAGAGGAAGGGTCCCCTTATGGATTAAAAATTGGTTAAGTGGTAAGGAACAGAGGGTAGGAATAAATGCACTACTGGCTTCCCTACCTTGCAAGAGCTGTCCTTTTATTCCTACTCTCTGCTCCCTGCCGTTAAACCAATTTTAATCCATAGGAGGACCTGCTTCTTTACCTCTCAATTCCATATCATTTATGAACAACTCAAATAACACCTATTCCAATATTGATCTTGTTGTTCATAAATGATTTGAAACTGGGGTGAGCAAGCAGTATAGTGGCCAAGTTTGTGCATGATACCAATTATTCAAGATGGCGAAAACCAAGATAGAATGTGAAAAGCTACAGGAGATTGTCTCTAAATTGGGTGAGTGGGAAACAACATAGCAATTAGTTTGTTGTTGGTAAGTGTAACACAATGTATATTGGAATAAAAAAGAATCCAACTTTAGATGTAAGCTAATGGGATATGAAGTGGCTGATACCAAGACTGAAAGAGATCTTGAGGCTGTAGCGGAAAGCTCAATGGAAATATCGACTCATTGTGTGGCAGCAGTAAAAAAAAAGGTAACCTCCATTCAGTGGAGGAAAAGGGTTAAAATAAAGCATCCAATATTGTAATGGCCTTGTTTGGAACACTGTATATGGTTTTGGTCAATATATCTCAAAGAGAATGTTGCAGACTTGGGAAAAGAACAGAAGAGGGAAACAATATGATTAGGAGGCTGGAGAACCTTTGCTATGAGGAAAGAAGAGACTGGCACTTTTCACTTTAGGGGAAAAAATGATGTTGGGGGCATGATAGAGGTTTAAGAATTATGCATGGGACTGAGAAAATGGATAGACAGAAGGATTTTTCTCCTTCTCCCTTACTACCCATCACTCAAGGGGCACCCAATTAAATTGGTGGGTAATAAGTTCAGGACAGACAAAAGGAAATACTTATTTATACAACAGTTAATTACAGTTTGGTGTAGTGGTTAAGTGCGCGGACTCTAATCTGGGAGAACTGGGTTTGATTCCCCACTCCTCCACTTGCACCTAGCTGGATGACCTTGGGCAAGCCGTAGTTCTGATAAGAGCTGTTCTTGGAAAAAAAAACAATTTCTGTCAAGAGCTCTCTCAGCCCCACCTACCTCACAGGGTGTCTGTTGTGGGGAGGGGGAGGGAAAAGAGTTTGTAAACCGCTCTGAGACACCTTTGGGTAGTGAAGGGCAGGGTATAAATCCAATCTTCACTCTTCTCTTTCTCTTCTCTTCTCTTCTCTCTTCTCTTCTCTTCTCTTCTCTTCTTCTTCTTCTTCATTGTGTAGTTCATTGCCCGCATGTGTAGTGATGACAATGAGTACAGGCGACTTTAAAATGGGATTAAAAGGGGGTTAACCAGGTTCACTGAGGACAGGTCCATCAATGGCTACTAGTTTTGGTGATTAAATGAAACCTCCATATGCAGGGGCAGCAAATCTCTAAACACCAGTGCTCTAGGGCAGCATCAGGGAAGGTCTTGGTATTTGTCCCCTGTTTGTTAGCCCTTCAGGGCAACTGGTTGGCTGCTGTGTGAAATATGATGCTGGACTAGATGGACCAGTGGTCTGATCCAGCAGGGATTCTTATGTTTTTATAGTTGTTACCATAGGACATTTCATTGTGGGGGGGTCATGATCAGCTTGCCCACACAAACCTTATGAAAGTGACACAGCTTGCACTAGACCTACTGGTTCAGCAAGGAGAGTCTTTAGTGCCCTCCTCCATTTGTTCAGTTTCTGAATAACATGTGTAGACCCATTTAACAACTTGGATGTACAATATATCCCTGTTGTATAAGATGATACGTTTATGTTGAGATCAGTATTTCTGCATTCGTTCATGCCACTTAGAAAAAAATAAAAACAATTTTTCCCTAAGCCTATTTTAATTTTAGTAATGACTGAAATGAACTAACATTAAGAAACTGAACTGTAGTCAGCTTAACATCGAGTGAACCTGTAACAGCTGTACAGTAGCGACTACCTTAGAATGTTAACCCTGGTATTTTAATTTGCGCTGTTTATTTCAGATGTTAAAAAGGTAGTTCTTGACAGGAGCATTCTGAATGAAATGACCCACACGGTCACTTGGGTCACCTGCTCCCAAAATCCTGACATGGAAGTCATAAAACACGGAAATTAAAGTGCACATATAGGAAGGTGTCATTATTAGATGCTCAGTGATATGATCTTTGAGGAAATCTAGCAAGGAAAGGACTAAGTAAGAAGAGAATATCAAATAAGCTGTAGTGGGATAAATTGGCTGAACAGGCCAAGGTACACTAGAACTTGACAGCAACTAAAGAAAAGCTTAATGGCTTTCCCTAGGTTAGCCCACAGACAAAGAATTTCCTTTTAACTCTCCCTTGAAACAGGAGAAAAGGAAGCTAGCAGCAGATACTCCCTCCCCAATCCTCCCCTAATGCTCCACCTCACACCCACTGTGGCAAGCAGGTCTCCAGCTGTAACATTCAGCAAGACTAGGGAGAGAATTGATGCTGCTGCCTCCTGCTTGAAATATGAATTTAAAAGGCAATGACCATTCTTGGCAAACATGAGGGAAATGATTTTGTTTTTTCCTACTGTACCTAGGCTTGCCAAGCCCCCACTGGGGGCAGGTAAATTCCCACCTGGGAGGCCCATTACCTGCCAGCAGCGGATTGGGCCCCGGGGGGAACTCCACCCCCTGCCAGAGGGTGTCCCCAGAGTGATGATGTCATCTGGAGGTGATGTCATCACACTGGCCACGTGGTGGGGGGGACACTCTGTGAATCGAGGGAAAACTCTATGGTTTTTCCTCAAATCATGGTGCCCTGCCCCCAACGTGGGCAACGCGATGATGTCACTTTTGGTGACATCATTGTGGTGCGCACACACAAAGTGTGCACATGGGAAGACTCCCAACGGAGCCCAGAATCCCCCCCGCTTTGCGGGTAAGTTGACTTGGCAACCCTAACTGTACCTGAGGAAGGTGCCTCTGAACTTCTGTCTTGTTTTAGTCAACTGTCTAGACAACATGATTTTCAAGCTGAAGAACAGCAGTGGCTCCTGGGAGGAGGAGGAAACACAAGTATCTCAGGCTAGATGCCTTGTCTTTATCTGCCCAGAGCCTTATTTCTTTACCTGTTAGCTTGAAGGACTTGTTGATCTTGTTGTTCAGCTATACTGTCTGCACACTAGGTAAAAACCTAACTTTGAATCCTGTGGCCACGTGCCAGTAATAGGGCAGGTGAGACCCTATGTGAAAGTCTACCTGTTCCCCTGGGACTTTTCCCCATAGCACTGTTATGCACCTAATTATAGAGAACACAAGAGGCATCTAGTGTAGGTGCCTCTATCTTGGATCCACATAGAGTCTTTTCAGATGTATATTATTATTTTTAAAGCCTTCTCAATACATTTTACACCTCCCCTGCTGCACATATCAGTATTTCATTAACCTAGTTACAGTCGTATAATGTAAAAGTTTAAAAATAGCTCAATCCTTGTCATACTTAACACTCTATTGTTCTCTAACAAGTTAAGAACAAAGAGAACAATTAAAAATAAACCAGCTACCAGCAGCAGTAAAATATAATTACTGATTTTATTAAAAGCATCCATCATATATTCACAGAGTGGGGTGTTATTTCAGCACTGAGAATAGAATATATGTTACCCACTATTCTAATGATTAATTATAAAAGGGTGATTGATGTTAATGGAAACTGGCTTTCCCTAAAGGGCAGATTTCTCAGCAGTCAGAGAGTAAAACAGAACTTGTTTGCAACTTAAGAAAAAATCTTTACGGACCTTTTCTAGAGCATCATCAATACTTGGGACCAGGGCTCCCTGTAAACTGTGGAGTCTTGTGAGCAAAAATTCTACTCTGTGAGCTACTGGCATTAAAGTTTTGAATGAGCAATTTGGTTACTAAATAAATTAGTTTGCACTGGAGCCATCCTTCCTGAGCTAAGGCAAAAATGTGTGAGCCAGAGGCTAAAAAACTGAGCTAGCTCACACTAACTCAGCTTAGGGGGAACACTGCTTGGGACTCAACCAGCTTCTGTAACTTAGATGGGATTTCATTCAGTTCATATGCAACCTATAGATCATGAAACCTACCACACACACACATATACACACACACACACACAGACACAGAGAGAGAGAGAGAGAGAGAGAGAGAGAGAGAGAGAGAGAGAGAGAGAGAGGCTTCAGAATGAAGGTTGTGGAAAACAGTCCCTTAAGTAGAGCCGCTTCTTCATAATTGTTATTGTACTAAATTACACGGGGGAAAGAAACTAAATAAAAAAGGGAATTGTTTCTTTTGATAAACGTTTCTCTTTCATAGCTATGGCTTTGTTCTCTGTTGAGCAATCTGCATGGACGAAACATTTGTTTTTCTGTCAGCTTAATTCAGAGTAAACACTTTTTTTTTTTTAGAAAACACATCTCTCCTTATAATATTTATCTTTTGGTTTCATAAGATTCCATGCGCTCCCTCTTCCCCACCCACTCCCCCTTTTGCAAGTCAGATTTACTGGCAGACCAGCTCTCTCTCCTGAGGAGGACAGTTCTCCTGACTCCTGTGAGGGACTGCCCCCTCAGTGGGTGTTGGTAGGCACCCAAGCTTTGTTCTGTGAGTAAAAAAACAAAGGACTTTCAGCATAACCCCCTCCCCTGTGGCCACTTTCCTGTCAGAATAAATGGAAAAAGGCTCTTTCTCCTGCTTAGCTTCAGCATGGCTGGCTGGCTAACGAGGTGGGCCAGCAACCATCAGACCATTTTTTTCAACTCCCTGCTGTGTGGCTGACTTTCCCCTAGGGTTGCCAATCTCCAGGTAGGACCTGGAGATCTCCCACTGTTACAATTGACCTCCAGATGACAGAGATCAGTTCCCCGGGAGAAAATGGTTGCTTTGGAGGGTAGAGTCTATGGCATTATACCCTGCTGAGTCCTCCCACACACACCCCAAATGCTGCCCTCCACAGGATCCACCCCCCCAAATCTCCATGTATTTCCCTAATCAGAGTTGGCACCTGTACTTTCTCCTCTGTCAGTAAAAGGCCCTTTCCACACCTATGTTGGCCTTTGGGAGAAAACTCATTGGGCCCAGTCCTGATCAGATTGCCAACTTCAGGTGGGCAATTCCTGGAGATTTGAGGGATGGAGCCTGGAGAGGGTGAGGTTTGAAGAGGGGTGGCACCTCAGACAGGTACGATGCCATAGACTCCACCCTCCAATCCAGCCATTCCCTGATGTGGAACCATTGTTGCCAATCTCCAGGTGTGGGCTGGAGATCACTCAAAATTACTACTGCTCTTCAGGTAGCAAAGATCAGTTCCTCTGGAGAAAATGGTGGACTGTCATTATACCCTGCTGAGATTGCCACAGCAAATTGTCACTGAGTGCCCAAAGCCGGGGCACTCTCCCAGAGCCTCTTTCTAGAGCCCGTTGTATTTAATTCCACAACGGGCCTTATTCCTAGTACACACATAAAAAAATTGTCCTCCTCGGCTCTTGCAAGGCTGGTAGCACAGATGCAGATTGATCACGGAAGAAAGTATCTTTCACACACACACAAAACTTGGTTGGTGAATCTGACCAAGGGGAGGAACTGGCACCAAATGAAAGCAAAACAAAAACCACAACCTGAAATGTAGTCCCTTCACTAACCAATGAGAGAGGCCACTTAAACAAATCACTGAATGGGCAGTCAATAGAAAGATTCAGTCAATCCCTACTCCTCAAAGGGTATACCTGTCAATGCTCTCTCTAAGCTGTGGAGTCTTGTGAGCAAAAATTCTACTTTGTGAGTTACTGGCTTTAAAGTTGTGAGTGAGCAATTTGACTACTGCATAAATTAGTTTGTGCTGGGGCCATCCTTCATGATCTAAGACAAAAATGTGTGAGCTGGAGGCTAAAAAACTGTAAGCTAGCTCACACTAACTCAGTTTAGGGGAACACTGACGCTTGTGTAACTCCTGAAAGGAATAACATTCTGTTGATAAAATATTAGTTAGCCCAACCATATAGGATATCTCCTTCTCTGGGTAGGATTACACAGGCCCTCAATGTCCAGGCTTGCAATCTGGGAATATTTATCAACTCAACTTTAGAACTTGATATTTAACAGAAAATGGTACATGAAGCACTTCCTATCAGCTACATTCCATTTGGAACAAGAATGATTTTTGCCAAGGTTATCCATGATTTTGTACTTCTACTGGAATAATACTAGTAAAAATTTAACGACAATACAGAATGTACTTGAAAACTGAAAACTGTTCACACACTAATTTTAATACTCCCAAAGAACTGTGCATGATATGCCAATTATGTGGTTGTCTACCCATTCATTTCAATAGAATTTAACTCTAATTTACAGAGTTCACTGCCATTCCAAGCAGAGTTACTCTCTTCTAAGCCCATTAACAGTGGATTTAGGAGGCTATGAGCTCTGCTTAGGATGGCATTGTGGGTTACCTCATCACTTGCATTATTTGTTAGTTCCATACTACTTTGATTATTACAATACCCCTTTCATAAGAAAGGGTATGTATTACTTTAGCTTTGGTTTTGATTTGACCTGTGTCAGGTGCATTTGTAACTTTAAAAAATATGGATTACTAGAAATAAGGCCCGTTGTGGAAATAAATACAACGAGCTCTAGGAAGGGGCTCTGGGAGAGTGCCAAGGCTTTGGGCACTCAGTGTCAATGTGCTGTGGTGACCTCAGCACGGTATAATGACACAGAATCCACCATTTTCTCCAGAGGAACTGATCTCTGCTACATGAAGAGCAGTTGTAATTCCAAGTAATTTCCACCCCTCTCCTGAGATTGGCAACAGTGGTTCCCCAGAAGGGAATGGCTGATAGGAGGGTGGAGTCTATGGCTTTGTACCTGTCTGAAGTCCCATCCCTCCTCAAGCCTCACCCTCTCCAGGTTCCACATCCCTGAAAACTCCAGGAATTTCCCATCTGGAGTTGGCAACCCTATCTCCTTCCCAGCCAAGCATCAACCTACCTTTATTTCCCCCTCTCTTTTCAGCTTTCCATTTCCCCACACACACACCTGCAGCCTCTTCTGTGCTCTGTGCCCTGACTGCCACAGAGTCCACAATTTTCTCCAGGGGAACTGACCTCTGCCATCTGGAGAGCAGTTGTAATTCTGAGTGATCAGCCCTCACCTGGAGATTGGCGACAATGGTTTCCCAGGAGGAAAAGTAATCTTTTTTCTGCAATGGGGACCAAAGCAGCTTACATCATTCTCCTCTTCCACTTTTGACTTACACAACAACCCTGTGAGGTAGGTTAAGCTGAAAGTCTGTGACTGGTCCAAAATCACCCACTCAGCTTCTACAGCAAGAATGTCAGGTAGCCCTGCCATGATGGATGGAGGGGAGGGGAGGATGGTTCTGGGCGCCTTAGTGGCGTGACAGGCGGGAGGTTGGAATCTGGGGAGTTGTTGATTTACGCTTAGGGTGTGAGAATGGAGTGTAGCTGTGGTTACCCCTATCTTCCGCAGGCTGGACATTCTGACCTTGAGGAGTCAAGCTGCGAGCTTTCCTATCGCTTTCAAAGCTGCAGCTTTGCTGTGAATAATGGGGGCGTTGGGAACTTTATTAGCATAGTAACTTTCGATTCCCAATCGCATGTTATTCCTTGATTGGTAGAAGGGGGGGTCCCCATTCACCCCCTTCCCTGTATAACCGCTTGCTTTCTGTAACCAAGTCATTCTGAACAATGTACCTGCTTCAGTGAACCTTTCTATTGCAGCTTTCTAATAAATGCTATCCTTGCTTGCATCACAAGGCCTGGTGTTTTGCTGACTAAGTTAGGACTCCTGACAAAGAACCTGGATCTAGTAGACCCTGCTCTGAAACACTGACCGCTACACATAGGGTAGCCAACCTCCAGGTGGAGCCTGAAGATCACCAGGTATCACAACTGAACTCCAGAAAATGGATCTCTCCCCCACCCCCCGGAGAAAATAACTGCTTTGGAAGGTGGGCTTCTGTTCAGCTGAGGCATCTCCCCTCCTCAAACCCTGGCTTCCATGGACTCTACCAGAAAATCTCCAGGAATCTCCCTACCTGGAGCTGGCAACCCTAGAATCAGAACTGGCCCCAATGAGTTCCTCACAAAGGCCTGCAAAGGGTTTCCTTCCTTTGTCTGAACCAAGCTTGGTTGCCTGCTGTGGCCAAATGGGCTCCAGTTTACAACTTGGCTGTTTGCCTCCCACCCTCGTTCCTGGGGCGTATCTTACTCCTTATGTTTGCTGCCACCACTCACAGAATCATCACTGCCTTTTTAGAGGGACAGTGAGACCCCTCTGGCTGAATCTCCCTATTTGGAGATGGAATCCCAAATCTTTGGGGGATCCCTGGAAAGTTGGCAACCCAATGGTCTGGCCTTTCCTTGCTTCCCTGGGCTACCCCCTCCCTTTGGTATTGTGCAGAGCAGGGGAGACTATGTGGTCAGAGCACAACTCAGATTATTAGCTCAAATTAAAGAATTTATTTAACTATTTACACAGTTATGTAGCACACACACACTGTAGGAGTAAGCACACACTATGAACCAACAGGGAATAAATCAACAGGGGTTAAATGCAATCCTTTTTCCCTACACACAATACTCTCTACCTCTGAAGGTTGTGGGCTCAGGATAAGACCTCTCCTTGGACCAGCCACTGGCTGTACTTCAGCCTCTCTCTCTTGCCCAAGAGAGCAGGGAAACTTCCATTCATTCCCCAGTCCAGCTGACTGTAGAGTGGCTGAATTTCTGCTGCCTCCCAGGGATGAAGACTGCCTTGGGACAGTCCCTGTTTTCCTGTACTTTTTGCCCTTGGGGATTCTGGGAACTGTGGTTCAGCAGATGGGGAAGCCCCATTCAACCCAGTAAGTGATACCCCTGCAGGCCCCTCTCTGGAACTACAGCTCAATTAAACCTTATGGGGGAACATTTTAAACAAAGAACCACAGCCATCTTACAAACACAGGTAACTGACACCTACCAACAGCCACTGAGGGGACAGTTAGTCCCACACCGTAAGCAAACAGGAAAAGCGTCTTCGTCAAGAGAGAAAGCCATTTGTCAGTAATTCTGACAGGGCATAGGGGGTGAAGGGGGAGTGGGTAGGGAAGAGGAGCAGACCCAGCAGCCAGCCAATGGCACACAAGTACTCATGAGTGGCGGCTGACAGGCCAATGGGTGAGGGAGTGCATGGAATGTTGCCACTTGAAAACAGGATTATTATATAGAGAGATTATAGGTATTTGTATACCAGTTTACCTGCCAATACAATATATATGTACTCTTGCATACTCTTAGGGGTAATCACCCAGCAAATATTAATGAGAAATTTAAATTGCCAAGCTTGCCTGATATCATTTAGCCAATTCCATCCATTCACTGTTATTACTTCTACAAAACAATCAATCTTTCAAAATTGAATATATATATATATATAAAAGATGTCCCACATCTCTGTTGATCAGAGTTAACACTACCTGGAGTTGTTTTTGAAGGTGTCCAAACCATGGCAGCCCAACTACTGACTGCACTAGCTCATTCGAAATAAATTTCCCAAATTCCGAAAGAACCTTTCTGCTTCAAGTTTGTTTGAAGGCACAGTTTAAAGTTCTGACATTAACCAATAAAACCACAAAAGGTTTGAATCCACAGTATTCCAAACACTGCTTACTCCTATATTAGCTCATTGATTCAGATTCTCTGCTGAAGCCCTTTTCCGCATCTTCAGATGTTAGGGGGTGGCCACTGGAGACAACAGCTTTTCTGTGACGGCATCCTGGTTAGAGAGCTTCTTTCCCCATTCATATTCACCTGGTACCTATGCTATCATTTTTTAGGTACCAGGGGAACTCTGCCTGGCTAACCTAAATCTGGCATGGTATCTTACATTGGTTTTATATTATGTTTTACTGGTAGTTCTGTTTCGGTGTTTTAACCTATATGTAATTATTTTATCATATGTGTATGATACCTTGCAGGTTCTTTTTATAGAATAGCAGGATAACAGTGCAAATATGAACAGGGTTACAGTGATGTCAATGGTCTTATGAAGCACTCACAGACCAGATACGGGAGGGAACCACACACAAAAAAATGCCTCTTTTAATTATTGTATAATATGCTGGATATGGTTTTATGTTTTTATGGTTTAAAATTTGTATATCGCCTAAAGCCCCACTATTATGGGGATTAGGCGATTAATAAATGTAATGAAATAAATAAAAATAAATAAATTCAAAGGGCATAACTCAGCTAGCCTTGTAAAAAGCCTTCATATTTATATTTTATTTATTTATAATTCAGATTTACAGACCACCGTACCACTAAGTACACATGGCTCACAGCAGTGAATGACATAATAATAAAAAATATTCATGGATAATAGAACAGTTTAAATAATATATAAATAAAACACTGACAGATGGTGTTTAACATATCAGATTCTAACTTAGTCCCTACACTACAAGAAGTTGGAAAAAGGACAGGAAGAAAAACAAAGAGGGAGGGGAGGAGGGGGAGGAAGTGCTGTCTCCAAACAAAAGCCTGGTGGAAGGGCTTCCGGTCTGGGATTCATGGCGTCCTAAGGTGTTCTGGCTTGCTCGTTAGAGCTCCCAGAGCAAACGGAGGGTCTTGACGACAGGGTGGGCTTCAAATAGCCCACCGCAGATCCCCCAGGCAGGGGGGTGACTGGCAGAGAGCCTGGCCCGAGAGAGGAGTTGAGATCGGCTGATAGCGGGGCTTTAAAGAGCGCCGCGACCAGCCTTGATCCCCTCCCCAGAGAAGGCACTTCGGAAAATCTCTACAAGACCCCACCGAGTTGGATTCTCAACATAAGAACGCATGACCCAGACCTCCAAGACATTCTACGGAAACTGATATCAAGGAAACACTGCTATAACAAGACACGGACTTTGAAGGTAACTTTTTAAAATTGCTCACCGGAGACGCGTTTCGGCCGAAAATAAACAACATCCGATGAAGCGCATGATCGTGCTGTATCTGTTGTACTAACATTGGAGCGGAAAAAGTGCAGTTAAACAGCTAAAAAAGGCCAAAAGCCGAATTGTTGATCATTCCTGCGGTTAGATTATTGACTTTAAAATAGAAACTAACAGTAACTCCGCGAGAACTGCAGTGGAAAAGTACTGTAGCTGCTGCAGCAGAAATCGGCAAAACAGGAAGTGACTTCAGAACAGACAAGTAATCATCCTAGAGAAGACCAAGGAGGCCGGAAGAAGGGAAGAAATCAGGAACAAGGGGGACCATTAAGATTGCCGGACAGGAAGTGAGTACCCGGAAGAACCATTTACCATAGAGAAATTGCGCCCGCCATTTTGGGAAGGTCAGAAAAATTTTCTTTGATTTTAAACGAAAGACTTAATATAAAAAAGTGAAATTAGTGCGATTTAGGTGGGCACAAGAAGGACTTTGATTTAGAGTGAGTTGGAGGGAAAATTCTGAACAACGGCTTACGACCTGCGGCAACGACAGAGGGCAAATACCTGGTCCTCCCCGAAAATGGCTGGGAAAGAGGAAAAAAGCTACAGGGCATGATGGAAGCTATGGAGAAACGAGTGATGGACGCGATTCTGAAGCTGGAAAAGACTGTAATAACAGAAGTAACAGAGTTGAAAAAAGAAATGTCTGGAATTACAAAAGAGATACAGACGCTGACCAAAAGAGCAGATGAGATGGATGTAAGGGTGAAGGGAGTAGCATCTAATATAGCTGAGGTCACTTTAGAAACAGATAAAGTGAATGTGATGGTCCAATATAATGCAATGATTAACCACATGAGATTCAGGGGGATCCCTGAAGACAAGAATGAGGACATCCATTCAGTCATGGTAGATGCTGTTGCAGACTTTTTGAAAATGGAAGAGGAGAGAGTGGCGGCACAGATTGATGTGGTATACAGAGTCAATTCTGCGATTGCGCAAAGGAAAAAATTACCTAGAGATGTAATTGTCCAGTTTATATCTAAGAAGCTGAAGGAGGATTTGTTCAAGCAACAATTTCAGGATGACTTCATAATTGACAACAAGAAAATCATGGTCCTAAAGGAACTACCCAGAGCAATGCTTCAGGACAGACGACTTTTTAAAGACCTGATTGACAAGCTGAAAACAGAGGGCATAAGATATAGATGGGAAATTCCTAAAGGTGTCAGTTTTTCGTTCAAGCAGAAGAGAGTCACCATCAAGTCAGTTGACCAAATGACCAGATTCATCAATGATAATTTTAAAGACTCTGATAAATAATTACAGAATCAACATGGAGAGTCAAATAATTTCATGGAATGTTAATGGACTGAATTCACCCCAAAAAAGGAAAAATATCAGACTCTGGTTGGAAAAACAGAAAGAAATTTTTAAAGACGATGAAGGGAAATTTTTGGCGGTAGAAGTTGTGCTGCAGAACAAAAAGACATTAATTGTTAATCTCTATGCTCCCAATGGGGCAAAAGAAAACTTTTTTCAGGATCTGTGGGAACAACTACGACAGTTGACCTATGAGCAAACGATTTTAATGGGCGATTTTAATGGTACTGTTGACAATGTTGTTGATAGAAAATCAAAAAAAGGAATTGAGGCCATGGGCAAACTTCCTAAAGTCTTTTTCCAATTGACTAAACATGAACACTTGGCAGACGTTTGGAGAATCAAACATCCCAGAGATAGAGAGTACTCTTTTTATTCATCAAGACACGAATCTTTTTCCAGGATAGATATGATGTGGATGACAGAGAATTTAATCTTGCAAACACGCAAAATTGAGATATTGCCTAGGATTCTTTCTGACCACAGTCCGATAAAATGGTCAACGTATGTTAAGAGGAAAAAATTTCGATGGCAACTTAACGAAGATTTGCTGGACAAGCAAAATATCGTGGATAAAATAAGGTCAGAAACCCAAACATACTTTCAATTGAACTTAAATAAAAGTGTACAGACGCAAACGGTATGGGAAGCCTACAAGGCTGTGATGAGAGGACATCTGATTGCAATTAATAATAATGAAAAGAAACAACAAATGAAGATAGACAAAGAAATTATGGAAAATATTCGGAAAAAAGAAACAGAACTTAAGAAAAGGCCTGGTAAAAAGAAGATTTTGAGAGAATTGAGGATTCTAAGGGAGCAATATGAGGCAAGGTTGAACAAAGAAGTATTTTGGAACTTGAAAAAATTGCAACAGAAATCCTTTGAAGGTGCAAATAAACCTGGCAAATATTTAGCATGGCAATTAAAGAAAAGAAGAGAGAATAAAACAATCACCTGTTTGAAAGATGGAAATAAAGAGATTTTAGACCCAGGAGGAATTAAAAGGGAATTTTTTTAAATATTACGCGACTCTCTTTCAATCGAAGCAAGCGGATCCTCAAAAAATGTTGGATTACTTATCCAAAGCTAACTTGATACAACCAAACCCCGAAATGAAAACATTTTTAAATGCTGCAATAACTAAAGACGAAATCAGTAAAGCAATAGCTGAGGCAAAAATCTCTAAAGTCCCAGGCCCGGATGGCTTTTCAGCTAAATTTTATAAAAAATTTCATGAAGATTTGGTCCCGGTGTTGGAGATTCTTTTAAATGAAATTAGAAAGACAGGAAAAATCCCAGACTCCTGGAATGAAGCTGCAATCACCTTAATCCCTAAAGAAATGCAAGATTTAACAAATGTTAAAAACTACCGGCCAATTTCATTATTGAACAACGATTATAAAATATTTGCAAAAATATTGGCAGAGCGCCTTAAAAAGTTTTTGAAAGATACTATTGTTGAAGATCAAGCTGGTTTTTTACCAAATAGACAAATTAAAGACAATATGAGGGTTGTTTTGGACGCAATTGAGTATTATGATAAACACCCTGAAAAAGAAGTTGCTTTTTTATTTTTGGATGCAGAGAAGGCCTTTGATAATTTGAATTGGGAATTTATGTTTAAAGTGCTTGAGAAATCTTTGATGGGCGTAGAATTTACAAGAATGATTCAATCGATATATAAAGAACAAAAAGCTTCGGTGATTGTCAATGCAGAATCAACAGATATGTTCCGGGTAAGAAAAGGTACTAGACAAGGTTGTCCCCTGTCACCATTGTTATTTATCTGGATTTTGGAGATTTTGCTACAAGCGGTCAGAGATGATGATAATATAAAAGGTTTGAATATTGGAGGTTTTTCATTTAAATTAAGAGCATTTGCGGATGATATTATGTTTATTGTTGAAGATCCTGTTAATAATATGCCTAAGGTATTTGAAAAAGTAAGAGAGTTTGGTGATCTTGCAGGGTTTTATGTCAACAAAAATAAATCTAAGATACTGTGTAAAAATATGATTGGTACAAAGCAACAAATGTTACAAAATGTGACAGAATGTGAAGTGGTTAAAAGGGTTAAGTACTTGGGAGTTGAAATTACAATGAAAAATATAGATTTGTTTAAGAATAATTATGAAAAACTGTGGGGTTCGATAAAGAGTGATTTAGAAAAATGGGAAAAACTAAGGTTATCTCTTCTTGGAAAAATTGCCGTTATTAAAATGAATGTACTGCCCAGGTTAATGTTTCTGTTTCAGACAATACCAATTGTGAAAGATGGAAAAGTGTTGGTAAAATGGCAAAGAGAAATCTTTAAGTTTATCTGGGCAGGGAAGAAGCCAAGAATTAAAATGAAGATAATGTATGATATTAAAGACAGAGCTGGCTTCCAAGTCCCGAATTTGCGTTTGTATCATGAAGCAGTATGTATGTCTTGGTTATCTGAATGGGTAAATTTGGAAAATAGAAAACTTTTAGCTCTTGAGGGGCACGATTGCAGATTTGGCTGGCATGCCTATCTTTGGTATGGGAAAAACAAAGCTGACTCTATGTTTAAGCATCATTATGTAAGGAGGACACTGTTTGATGCATGGATCAGGTATAAGGATACAATTTCGGATGAAAGGCCTCTGTGGATTGTTCCAGCTGCAGTTATACATTTGTTTTCAGAATATAAAGGTAATGACTGGTTGAAGTATCAGGAATTGTTGCAAAAAGAAGGGAAAAAATATGTTTTAAAACCAAATAATGAATTAGAATTTGAGTATGGTTGGCTACAATATTGTCAAATAAGGGACATCTATAAAAAAGACTGTAAAGAGTTTGGTTTTAGAGCTATGAATGATGATATTGAAAATATATGGTTGAAAAAAGAACGGAAAATGATATCAAAAATGTATAAAACTTTGTTGACTGTATATACTTTGGATGAAACTGTTAAAGAACAAATGATAAAGTGGGCCATAAATATGAACAAAGAAATTTCTATGGAATCATGGGAATTTTTGTGGAAAAGATCTTTTAAAATGTCTACCTGTATCAATGTAAAAGAAAATTGTTATAAGATGATGTATAGATGGTACATGACACCAAAAAAGATTGCCAATATTAGTATGGATAAGAACTTGAGTAATAAATGCTGGAACTGTTACGAAATGTACGGGATAAAAGATAATATGTAATACTTACCAAAAACTATATAAAAACTATATTAAAAAAAAAAAAATGCTGGAAATGTAAAAAAGTAGAGGGTTCTTTTTACCATATGTGGTGGTCATGTGATAAAGTGAAAGCATACTGGTCTAATATACATTGTGTGATGCAGAAAATACTGAAAATCCCAACTGAGAGAAAGCCAGAACTACTTCTCCTCGGTTTGACAATGGAAAAAATTCCACAAGAAAAAAGGACATTGTTATGGTACATGATTACGTCGGCGAGAATGGCCTTTGCTCAGCATTGGAAAATGGAGAAGATGCCAGATGTACATGACTGGTTGAGAAAACTGTTATTTTTAGCGGAAATGGACAAAATGACAAAGAAATTAAATGGACAAATGGCAGAACAATACCTAAAAGACTGGGAAGGATTGAAATTGTATCTAGAAACTGAATATAGAATGAAGGGGAAAATATATAACTTGGATACGTATGGATATTGAACGAGAAATGAAATGAATTTTGAACTGTATGTACTGTTATATACAATATGCTGAAATTGTAGAGGTTATATATAATTCAAATGTGTTACCTGGTTTGTCGATGTACTTAAGTCTAAGCTTGATTGCCTTATAATTTTTCTGTTTGTTATTAGCAGTGTTGGAAGCCTATTAGGGGGGTGGGGGGATTGGGACGGGGATCTTCTTTTCTGAAATTGTATTGGTAACGTGATTGGAAATGTTGAATGTATCCCAATAAAAATTTTGTTTAAAAAAAAAAAGCCTGGTGGAACATCTCTGCCTTACAAGCCCTGCAAAACTGCATTAGGTCCCACAGGGCATGGATATTGTTTGGCAGAAAGTTCCACCAGATAGGAGCTAGGGCATAAAAAGCCCTGGCTCTGGTCGAGAACAGCTGGACTTCTTTTGGGCTGGGGATCACCAATAGATTGTTATCTGCAGAGCATAACACTCTTCAGGGGACATACCAGAGGAGACGGTCCCAAAGACACATGGGTCCCTGACTGCTTAAGGCCTTAAATTTCAGTACCAAAACCTTGAACCTGACTTGGTACTCCACCAGAAGCCAGTGCATAGGTTGGATGTGTGCTTTCTGTGATGTCCCAGACAGGACCTGTGCCATCACATTCTGGACCCATTGGAGTTTCTGTATCAGCCTCAAGGGTAGACCAGCATACAGAGAGTTACAGTAGTCCAATCCAGAGGTTGTATGGATCACTGTGGCTATGTCAGGGAAAGACAGAAAGGGAGCCAGTTGCCTCACCTGGCATAGCTGGAAGAATGCCAGCTTGGCAACATTTGTGATCTGGGCCTCCATTAGTAAGGAGGCATCTAGAACCACACCCAAACTCATGACAGTCTGTGCCATTGTCAAGGGTGCACCATCAAGAGTAGGGTGTTGGCACCCTATACCTGAATCACACCCAGCCATAGAACCTCCATCTTGGTTGGATTCAGTCTCAATCAACTCTTTTTCAGCCACCCCACCAAGGCCTCCAGACCCTCAGACAGATTTTGAGGGGTGGTGTCTGGGCAGCCACCCATCAACAGATACCACTAAGTGTCATCAGCATACTCGTGACACCCCAACCCCAAACTCTGCACCAGCTGGGTGAGGGGGCAGATACAGATGTTAAACAACACTGGAGAGAGAGAGGATTGCCCCCTGAGGAATCCCACATATTAAGCTGTATCTAGTTGACACCCTCTCTCCTCGCACTGCCCTCTGTCCTCAACTGTGGAGAAATGATTATCCCATGGACTCCAATATCAGTGAGGTGGTGGGTCAGAAGATCATGATCTACTGTGTCAAATGCTAGTGTAAGATCAAGCAGTAATAACAGTGCTGACCCGCCTCAATCCAGCTGTTTGTGGAGTTCGCCCACAAGAGCAACCAGTGCCATTTCCATCCCATGGCAGAAACTGGACTGGAATGGGTCCACTGCCAATATGTCATCCAGGAAGCTCTGGAGCTGCTCTGCTACCATTCCGTCAATTACCTTACCCAGAAACGGGGAAAAAAAAAAATCAAAACTGGTCCGTAATTGGAAGGATCTGTAGGATTCAAAGAAGGCTTTTTCAAGAGCAGTACCACCACTGCCTCTTTTAACCCCTCCAAGTAGATCCCTAAACTGCAGGACAGATTGATAACATCTACTGGGGTGCAGCATTTTCCCTCATCACTGGCTTTCACCATGGGACATGGGTCTAAGAAGCATGTGGTTGAACTAACAGCACCCAAGATTCTATCAACATCAGGCTAGGTGAGCCAATTGATGTTGTCAAATATTGAATCCAAAGACAGTCAAGGGCGTCTAGTTCACACACTGTATCAACATTGGCTGGGAGGTCGTGGCGGAGGGACAAGACTTTATCTACAAAAAAGCTTGCAAAGGTCTCACAACTAATGGCCAAATTTCTAACATTTGATGTCCTTTCCGTAAGAGAAGTTAAAGATCTAATTACCCTAAACGTGCTGGGCAAGAGCTAGTGGATGCAATGGAGGCTGAATAGAATTCCTTTTTTCCAGTCTTCACCACCGCCTCATAGGATTTTATACATGTCCTATAAGATGTTCTTGTAGCAATTTGGAACAGGAGCAAAGAGAACATCAGGGACAACTTCAATGGCTTCCAAGAGACAGGAATTACAGTCCTCTATCAGTTCATTCAATGAGTCATTGGAGGGCATCAGATCCTGCAGAGCATTCTGGAACCCAATTGGTCTCCACAGGCAAGCATAAACTGCCTAGACAGGAGGAGGCCGGAGCACACAACCAGGCCTTCAGGACAAAAATACAATTAAATATACATTGGTTACATTTGCCACTTTTATATTGTATTATACTAGGAATAAGGCCCGTTGTGGAAATAAATACAATGGGCTCTAGAAAGAGGCTCTGGGAGAGTGCCCCAGCTTTGGGCACTCAGTGACAATTTGCTGTGGCAATCTCAGCAGGGTATAATGACAGAGTCCACCATTTTCTCCAGGGGAACTGATCTTTGCTACCTGAAGAGCAGTAGTAATTTTGAATGAACTCCAGCCCACCCCCAAGATTGGTAACAGTGGTTCCCCAGGAGGGAGTGGCTGGTTTGGAGGATGGAGTCTATGGCATTGTACCTGTCTGAGGTCCCACCCCTCCTCAACACTCACCTTCTCCAGGTTCGACCCCTCAAATCTCCCGGAATTTCCCAACCTGGAGTTGACAACCCTATCTCCCTCCCAGCCAACCATCAACCTACCTTTAATTTTCCATCTCCTCCCCCTCCCTCCTAGAGAGCAGTTGTAATTTTGAGTGATCTCCAGCCCCCACCTGGAGATTGGCAACAATGGTTCCCCATCAGGGAATGGCTGGATTGGAGAGTGGAGTCTATGGTATCGTACCAGTCTGAGGTGCCACTCCTCCTCAAACCTCACCCTCTCCAGGCTCCATCCCTCAAATCTCCAGGAATTGCCCACCTGGAGTTGGCAACCTGATCAGGACTGGGCCCAATGAGTTTTCTCCCTAAGGCCAATATAGGTGTGGAAAGGGCCTTTTACTGACAGAGGAGAAAGTACAGGTGCCAACTCTGATTAGGGAAATACATGGAGATTTGGGGGGGTGGATCCTGTGGAGGGCAGCATTTGGAGTGTGTGTGGAAGGATTCAGCAGGGTATAATGCCATAGAGTCTACCCTCCAAAGCAACCATTTTCTCCCGGGGAACTGATCTCTGTCATCTGGAGGTCAATTGTAACAGTGGGAGATCTCCAGGTTCCACCTGGAGATTGGCAGCCCTAGGGGAAAGTCAGCTGCACAGCGGGGAGTTGAAGAAAATGGTCTGATGGTCACTGGCCCACCTCGTTAGCCAGCCAGCCAGCCATGCTGAAGCTAAGCAGGAGAAAGAGCCTTTTTCCATTTATTCTGACAGAAAAGTGGCCATTGGGGAGGGGGTTATGGGCGGGGGAGGGGGTTATGCTGAAAGTCCTTTGTTTTTTTACTCACAGAACCAAGCTTGGCTGCCTACCAACAGCCACTGAGGGGACAGTCCCTCACAGGAGCCAAGAGAACTGTCTTCCTCAGGAGACAGAGCTGTCTGCCA
The DNA here is from genome assembly GCA_029375565.1 of Gekko gecko. Taxonomy (NCBI): domain Eukaryota; kingdom Metazoa; phylum Chordata; class Lepidosauria; order Squamata; family Gekkonidae; genus Gekko; species Gekko gecko. The sequence continues at coordinate 147,097,087 of JAPDNY010000006.1, forward strand.
GGGGGAGTGGGTGGGGAAGAGGAGCAGACCCAGCACCCGGCCAATGGCACGCGAGTACTCTTGAGTGGCAGCTGATGGGCCAATGGCTGAGGGAGGGCATTTTACAGCCAATGGGAGCGCATGGAATCTTGCAAAACCAAAAGATAAATATTTATAAGGAGAGATTAATTGCCTAATCCCCACAATAGTAGGGCTCTAGGCAATTTACAGGTTTAAAACCATAAAAAACATAGAGCCATATCCAGCAAACTATCCAATAATTAAGGCAAGTGGCTAAAATTTATTGTTCTTCCCTCCCACATCTAGTCTGTGGATTCTACACAATGTGTATTTTAGGGGCACATTTAAAATACATGAAATGCTTTCTTTAAAATGTAATGTGTTAATTGGCCCTTGTCTATACTAAGAAGAGTGGCCAGACAACTGCAGCTGTATATTGTAGTTTAGTATTAACTATAACTCTATCATCAGGAGTGGACAAGACAATATTCTACTTCTAAAATAAATAGACCCATACTGGAAAAGGCCAGAGAGGCATTTCCCTCCCCTAATTGGAATCCGGATTTCTTCAGGATGGCCTGCCCTGCAATTTTTAATTAGTTTATTGACAGACTGCCTTCCACCAAGAAGTCCCCCAGGTGATTTACAGTACAATAAGATCAATAAAGATTAAAAAAGCATTCAGATAAAACAGATTAAAATCAACAAAATAAATTAAAATCCCCAATAAGAAGGATTATAAATAGTCTCTCTCACCAACCCCATAATTTCTAACTGATCTAGCTCCAACTCCTCTGGAAAAGGCAGGTGTTCAGAGCCATCCAGAAGGCCTTTCGGAAAACAGTCAACTCCTACAGGAGTGGGGATAAACTTTTTTTGATAAGGTTCCACATAATATTCTTGTTGACAAATTGGTAAAATGTGGTTTGGATCCTATGACTGTTTTGACAGATCACACCCAAAGAGTGCTTGTTAATGGTTCCTCATCCTCTTGGAGTGGAGTGACAAGTGGAGCGTCTCAAGGATCTGTCCTGGGACCTGTTTTGTTCAACATCTTTATAAATGATTTGGATGAAGGAATAGAAGAAATGCTTACTAAATTTGCAGATGATACTAAATTGGGAGAGGTAGCAAATACAGTAGAAAACAGAGTCAGGATACAGGATGATCTTGACAGGCTGGAAAACTGGGCTAAAAGAAATTTAATGAATTTCAGTGGGGATAAATGTATAGTTTGGCATTTATGTAGGAAAAATCAAATGCATAATTATAGGTTGGTGGAGACTTGTCTTGGAAGTAGTATGTGCGAAAAGGATCTAGGGGTCTTAGTAGACTATACACTGAACATGAGTCAGCAGTGTGATGCGGTGGCTAAAAAGGCAAATGCGATTTTGGGCTGTATCAACAGAAGTATAGTGTCCATATCACGTGAAGTGATAGTATTACTTTACTTTGTGCTGGTAAGACCTCACCTAGAGTATTGTGTTCAGTTCTGGGCACCACAATTTAGGAAAGATATAGACAAGCTGGAATGTATCCAGAGGAGGGCAATGAAGACGGCGAAGGGTCTAGAGACCAAGTACTATGAGGAAAGATAGAAGGAGCTGGGTATCTTTAGCCTGGAGAGGAGATGACTAAGAGGTTATATTATCACCATCTTCAAGTACTTGAAGGGCTGTCATATAGAGGATGATATAGAGTTGTTTTCTGTTGCCCCAGAAGGTTAGACCAGAAACCAGCAGGCTGAAATTAAATCAAAAGAGTTTTTGGCTAAACATCAGGAAGAATTTCCTAAGACAGCAGTTCCTCAGTGGAACAGGCTTCCTCAGGAGGTGGTGGGCTCTCCTTCTTTGGAGGTTTTCAAACAGAGGCTAGATGGCCATCTGGCAGCAATGCTGATTCTGTGAACTTAGGAAGATCATGAGAGGGAGGCCTGGGAAGGCTGCATCAGTCCATAGTTCTTGTGGCCCTTCTTACATGCCCATGGAAAAGCTTTGGGGTAAGGAAGCAATTTTTCTCCTGGCCAATTTGGCTGGAGATCCTGGAGGGTTTTGTGTTGATTTTTTTGGTCATCTTCTGGGCATGAAACAGGGTGTGGAGGGGGAGGAATTTGTGAATTGTGCAGGGGGTTGGACTAGATGACCCAACTCTACAATTCTATGAATGAGTTACCAGGTTGGTGGGCAGCAACTGAAAAAAAAAATTGAAAGTAATAAATAAAAAGCCCTTCCTACCAGCTGAACCTATGCCCTCAATTGATGCAAGACTGCAAGGATATGTTGAAGACCACTAGCCATGCTTGGAGAGGCAGTCATTTGTATTCTCTGCCTGCACATCAAACCAGAGCATCACCACACTCTGACATCCATCTGGGAATCTTAGCAAGGTGTGGTAACTCTTACGTCTGTGCAAGGCCACATTTCCATACAAGTTTTTCAAAATCTACCACACAGTTAAGTGTGATTCAATGTGCAGCCCAAGGTCAGCTGAGTTTTCCTGTTTCAGTAAACATGATGCTAATACAACAATTGTACATAAATATGCATTTGGATATTTGTACACACACATTAGATATACTAATGAAAACAGATTTTTGCATAACATTCTGCATTCCAGGCTTTAATGTTCAGCAAATGATTTTAAAATATTCATAATACAGGGACATTACTAGCAGTAGCCAGATTAGGGATGCTTTTCCATATGATTTTCATATTTGCAATGTCCTTTCAAAGAAGCTGCTGACAAGACTTCTCCATTATTATTATGTCAGCAAATTTCAGCTGATAAATAGCTGTACAAGGCTGGTTCGCAAGAAACAACTCCACAGTCCTAGGGAAAAGGATGATTATGTCAAACAGGTAATGCTAATAAGAAAAAAAATGCTTATAGGAATTACTAACGGGACTTCTTTATCACAAATATAAACATTTCCCAAGAAGAAAGGAATCCATTTGTTATTGGTTACGTTAATTAACAGACAGGGACATGATCTTCTTGAAGAGGCTATTATAAAACAGGTATTCGTTGGGGGTACTAGAAATTATTTTCTCTCTCTCAGTTTTAGTGTTGACTTTGAACCTTTAATGACAACCTTTTTGTAAATGTATTTCTTTTTCTAAAAAAAAAATTAAACAATATTTCTTAATATTTATACAACACTCTATGTGAGCGTCTGAAACATCTCACATTCTATATGAAAATTGCCTCTCATACCATGCAAGGAATCCATTATTATTCAACTGTTATAGGGCAGAGAGTTGAAAGCTGATGGCTTCAAAGCCATCTCCAGGCAAAAGTTAAACAGGGGTCCTCTTGGCTCTTTTGCACCACCCTACCCACATTCTCAGGGTTCCTCTGTAAGTCCAGATGCTGGGGATTCTGAGCGATAGACTGGGGAGAATCCCCCAGGAAGCTCTTCTTCACAAAGCCCATCAAAACAACAAAGGACTTTTAATGCAAATCTGGACAGAACACAGAAGTCGATAATGAAAGGATAACATTCGAGGACCTCAGCAGAACTACAGTTTCCTTCTTTAACTCAAGACAGAAGGGCAGCATTCTAACATGGAAATAAAGACAATTCTTGGGGGGGTCCCCTTTAAATACATTGAGCTCTTTGAAGTAAAACTAGGTTCCAAAGTGGTTGGCATTCCCAGAGAAATTTCATGAGCAGCCTTGTCTGACCAAACGAATGAGATTACTATGGTCTTGACAAAATCCAGTATAGTTAAAGCCACAGACTTTCTTTTAAGACCAAGTATACTTTGCAGAAAGCCCAGGAGCCCTTTTTTAAAAAATGCAATGGATTAATTGCCTCCCTAGAAAATGACTCACTTGTAAGTGATTTTAAATGCCTCTAATACCTGTAATCTTTCCACAGCCATGTATTAAGGAGGAAAATGCATCGCTGAATGCTTCTATTACCAAGATGTGTTCTGAGTTAATTCAGCTGGAAACAATCAACATACCAAGAGATGCAAATTTGTGCATTACTCAGTCTAGCAGTGGCAAGCCCCACTTGTACTGACAAGGGAAGAAATTGATGATATTGCCACAAGGCGCCACACAAAGCTGGTAAACACATGAAATCTACAATTTCCTACTTAGCAAAACCACATCGGGCTTTAGATATGAATGGTGATGGAAGTGAGGAACAACACAGTGTTTGGGTTGGAATAGTCCATTACGAATACTTGCAGGTGGCTATCACTCAAACCTAGCATCCATCATTAGAGCCCAAGATCAGTACTAAACCATGAAAGGAAATGGTTGTGCACAAATTCCCCTCATCACTGAATAAGCACAGCCCATTCTTGCACACTCTCTCATGGATCACTGCCTTGAGATTGTGAGGAGATCTGCATGGTTCAATGAGGCTGTGGGCTATGCTGTGGAGGGCCACCGAGGACCGACAGGCCACAACAGAGAACTCAGACAAAACATGATCCATTGGAGAAGGAAATAGCAACCCACTCCAGTATCTTTGCCAAGAAAACCCCATGGTCTTTTGTTACTAAAATATATGATGCTGGAAGATGAGCCCCTCAGGTCGGAAGGTGTCCAATATGCTAGGGAAGAGCAGAGGGCAAGTATAAGTAACCCCAGAAAGAATGAAGTGGCTGGGCCAAAGCCGAAAGGATCCTCACCTGTGGATGTGTCTGATGGTGAAAGGAAAATCTGATGCTGCACAGAACGATACTGCATAGGAACGTGGAATGTAAGATCTATGAATTAAAGTAAGCTGGATGGGGTCAAAAATGAGATGGCAAGACTGAACATTGACAACTTGGAAATCAGTGAACTAAAATGGACAGGAATGTGTGAATTTAACTCAGAAAACCATTATATCTACTATTGTGGCCAAGAATCCTGTAGAAAAAATGGTGTGGCCTTTATAAACAAGAGAGTGAGAAAGGCAGTAATGGGATACAATCTCAAAAATGACAGAATGATCTCGGTCCAAATTGAACCACTGAACATCACAGTAATCCAAGTCTATGCCCCAACCACTGACACAGAGGAGGCTGAAGTGGACTCCTAGAACTAACACCAAAAAAGGATATCCTTATCTTCATAGGGGACTGGAATGCTAAAGTAGGTAGTCAAAAGGTAACTGGAATAACAGACAAGTTTGGCCTTGGAGAACAAAGTGAAGCCAGGCAAAGACTAACAGAGTTTTGTCAAGAGAATATGCTGGTCATAGTGAACGCTCTCTTCCAACAGCCTAAGAGGTGACTCTACTCATGGACATCACCAGAAGGGCAATACCAGGGCTATTTTTGGGCAGGAACACACAGGAACGAAATTCCAGCTGGCTCCCAAGTTGGCCACACCCTGCAGGAACTCATTAGCATAATAGGCCACACCCAACAGCAGAAATTTATTAGGATTAGGCTACATTAGGGGTGTGTGGCCTAACATACAAAGGAGTTCCTGCTACAAAAAAAGCCCTGCGTTTTGACAACAAACAAGGTAAAAAGAATAAGAAACAAAAGGTGGGTGCGGCTGGATGACCACACTTCTGGTAACATGGGGGTGTGACCTAATAGGCTAATAAGTGGTGCTGTCAGGGGTGTGGCCTAATATGCTAATAAGTTTCTGCTGTTGGGTGTGGCCTATTATGCTAATGAGTTCCTGCTGGGCTTTTTCTACAAAAAAGGCCCTGGGTAACACTGAAATCAGACTTATTATATCATTTGCAGTCAAAGATGGAGAAGCTCTATACAGTCAGTAAAAAGAAGTCCTGGAGCTGACTATAGCTCAGATCCTGAGCTACTCATTGCAAAATTGAGGCTTAAACTGAAAGAAGTTGGGAAAACCAGTAGGCCATTCAGGTTTGACTTATATCAGATCTCTGATGAATATACAGTGGAGGTGAAGAATAGGTCTAAGGGACTAGATTTGATATAGTGCTTGAAGAACTATGGATGGAGGTTTGTGACATTGTACAGGAGGCAGCAATCAGCACCATCTCAAAGAAACATAAATGCAAGAAAGCAAAGTGGCTGTCTGATGAGGATTTACAAACAGCTGAGGAAAGAAGGAAAGCAAAAGGCAAAGATGAAAAGGAACATTTTACCCAACTGAATGCAGATTTCCAGAAAACAGCAAGGAGAGATAACGAGGCTTTCCTGAATGAACAATGCAAAGTAATAGAGGAAAACAATAGAATGGGAAGGACTAGAGATCTCTTCAAGAAAATTGGAGAAATCAAGGGGATGTTCCATCCAAAGCTGGTCATGATAAAGGACAAAAACAGTGGGGACCTAACAGAAGCAGAAAGATTAGGAAGAGATGACAGAATAACTATACAAGAAGGACCTTAATGTCCTTGACAACCATGACAGTGTGGACCCTGACCTTGAGCTAGACATCCTGGAGTGTGAAGTCAAATGGGCCTTAGAAAGCATTACTAATAACAAAGCTAGTGGAGGTGATGGTATCCCTGCTGAGCTATTCAAAGTCTTAAAAGATGATACTGTTAAAGTACTGCACTCAATATGCCAGCACGTTTGGAAAACACAACAGTGGCCACAGGATTGGAAAAGGTCATTTACATTCCAATCCTAAAGAAGGGCAATGCCAAGGAATGTTCAAACTAGCACACAATTACACTCATTTCACAAGCTAGCAAGATCATGCTCAAGATCCTACAAGGTAGGCTTCAACAGTACGTGGATAGAGAACTGCCAAAAGTACAGGCTAGGTTTTGAAGAGGTAGAGGAACAAGAGATCAAATTGCCAACATTTGCTGGATTATGGAGAAAGAAAATCAGAAAAAAGATTTACTTTTGCTTCATTGACTACACTAAAGCCTTTGATTGTGTGGATCACAACAAACTGTGGCAAGTCCTTAAAGAGATGGGAGTACCAGACCACCTCACATGTCTCCTGAGAAACCTGTATAAGGGTCAAGAAGCAACTGTTAGAACTGGATATGGAACAACTGATTGGTTTAGCATAGGAAAAGGAGTACAACAAGAATGTATATTGTCACCCTGCTTCTTTAATTTATATGCAGAGTACATCATGCAAAATGCCAGGAAAAACATCAAGAACTTCAGATATGCAGATGATACCACTCTAATGGCAGAAAGTGAAGAGGGACAAAAGAGCCTTTTGCTGAGGGTGAAAGATTATAGTGCAAAAATTGGCTTGAAACTCAACATTAAAGAAAAAAAAAACTAAGATCATGACATCTGGCCCCATCACTCCTTGGCAAATAGAAGGGAAATCATAGGAACAATGACAGACGTCACATTCCTGGGATCCAAGATCACAGCAGACGGTGACTGCAGCCATGAAATTAAAAGATGCCTGCTTCTTGGGAGGAAAGCTATGGCAAACCTAGACAGCATAATAAAAGGTAGACCTGCCAACAATAGTCCATATGGTCAAAGTAATGTATGGCTGTGAGAGTTGGACCATAAGAAAGGCTGAGCGCCAAAGAATAGATGCTTTCAAATTATGGTGCTGGAGAAGACTCTCGAGAGTCCCCTGGAATCCAAGGAGATCGAATCAGTCAATCCTAAAGGAAATCAACCCTGGCTGTGCCCTGGAAGGCCAGATACTGAAGCTCAAATACTTTGTCCACAAGGGAGCACTCACTGGAGATGACCCTGATGCTGGGAAAGATTGAAGGTAAAAGAAGAAGGGGATGGCACAGGATAAGATGGTTAGACAATGTTATCGATGTGACAAACATGAAATTAAGCAAACTCTGAAAGATGACAGAAGACAGGAGGGCCTGGCATTATATGGTCCATGGGGTCACGAAGAGTCGGACTCGACTGTGTGACTGAACAACAACAACAACAAAAATTTGCACATCTGGAATGGAACCTCACCACTTGCCTGCTTAAGAAACAGAAAGTGTCTTCAGTCTCTTTGAGTCCACCTCTGTGCAGTGAGCTACCTCCAGGCAAACTCAGGGAGCATGGATGTGTGCATATGTATGCCAGTGAGAGAGATATAGACAGAAGGACTCTGGTTCACTTCCATTTTGCTATGGTATTATAAGCAACAAGGCTGCAAGCAAGCATGTGATTATCCATGTGCAAATAACAGCCAGAGTTTTTAATAGAATTAGGCAGCTGAGCTCATTTCCACCCCATTAGGATCAGTATACGAGACAGGGCCACTGAAGAACAGCAAGCACAAAAGATTAGTTTTCCTCCTCACTGCTTTAAGAGATGCTCTGAGCTCCAAATACAGAAAACGCCATCCAGGGAAACCAGAAAACCCAAAGAGAGCATCAAAACTGCTACTTCCTCCAGATTCCTTCTTGGCACCATTTGTGTATGAATGCTCCCCTGACCAATGCTTATACTAGTAGTGCCTTGCACTGGATAAGATCAGGGGAAGACAACAGCAGAGAAAACACTGTCTTGTGGAGAGTGTGTTTCTAATTGAACAGATGTAGAGAAGCTTATGACTCTCAAGCTGCAGCAACTCCCCCACAGCTGTTCATATATAGCCTTGCTGTGGCTTGTAAAGATGCTTTCTCTATTTGTTTTGTGGCAGAAAGTGGCAGCCAAGGGTCAATTTGCTCTTCTGTGGTATGTGCATGAACAGACATGGATATGGTGAACAGAGAGGATGCAGAAAGCCATTCTGATGGTTAGCCTCTAGCCGGTTGGCCCCTGTTATACCACTGTGGCAGAGGAGTGGACAGGAAAAAAAATGGCAAATTCAGTTGGAAGCCAGTGTATTTTAATTTATATTGTCATCCACTTATAAGTACCTTATTTTGTTTTGTATTGGTATGATTTATCTGCATATCATACACATAATATTTTATTATACTATTACTTGTATATTATATTTATATTTCTGCCAAGAGGTTTGGTTCTCTGCTTTTTGCACTGGGCTTTGGCAATTTTTATTCTTTACTTATGTTGACATTTTTATACATACAGTTTATGTGGTATTTATGCAGAGTGTACAACATACATATGCTCAAATATAGCTGATTTTTTTGAAGCACAAGCAATGCTGAGAAGTGTGCATTTCATGGGGGAAAGCCATAATGGTGTGGTTTTGGTCCTGCCCACCCCTTTCCCAATGGAATACAAGGCTCCATGAGAGCATGGCTGGACTGTGAGCTTTGTGCAGCCCAGCTGATGATGATTGGCTTTGAAACAACTATACAATTCAGCTCTCTCTGTTACAACCTTTTCTTTTCTTTTTGCTGTGGCAGTCACCCACCCTGCTATAAGAAACAGAGGAATTGCTACTTGATGTTTGGGCCTGAAGAAGAATTTTGAGCCCCCTTAAGACTGGACTGCAAAGGTTGCCAGCTCTGGGTCAGGGAATATCTGGGTGTTTGGGGGGTGAAGCCTTGGGAGGGCAGGGTTTTGGGATGGGAGGGACCTCAGCAGGATATAATGCCAGAGTCCGCCCTCCAAAGGAGCCATTTTCCCCAGGGGAACTGATCTTGTTTGGCTAGAGATCAGCTGCAATACCAGAAGATCTCTAGGTGTCACCTGTAGGCAGGCTGGCAACCCTAAAGGTGACCTTTTTGACTTCGTACAGCATAGATCATGAAAGGCACCTTAGATTTTAAGTATGGATGGCAGGAACAGTGTAGGTTACTCTAGTATAGATAGGGAAATCTGGCAAGTACATGATGAAGAGAAGTTTGCCCAAGCTGGCCGTTCATTGACTATGTGTCCAGGGGGTAGTTTTGTCAACTTTGGGTTGGGAAATTCCTGGAGATTTGGCAATGGAGCCTAGAGAGGGCAGGGTCTGGATAAGAGAGGGACCTCAGGGGGTATAATGCCATAGAGTTCCACCCTCCAAAGTAGCCATTTTCTCCAGAGGAACTGATCTCTGTAGTCTGGTGATCAGTTGTAATTCTGGGAGTTCTTCAGTCCCTACCTGAAGGTTGGTATCCTACCGGGAGGGGCAGTTTTGGGGAGGGGAATCCATCGGCATGGAGCAGCAACAGGTGAATCTTTGTTGCTGTATTGCATGAGGGAGGGGAGAGGCTTGGGACTTCTTGGCACAATTTTGTGCACAGGCAATGATAAACAAGTCTCAGCAGCACTGCAAGTTGAGAGCCAGGGTTAGGTTGGCATCCTCTCCTCTTGGCTAGGCAGTTTCTTCAAGCCTGTTCCTTTAAGGCCTCCACAGCCCTTTCATGGAAAGTTCAAAAACTTTGGCTGAAAGAACCATGAAGTTCTTAACAAGTGAAATGTCCGTGGAGAAGGTCAAAAAGCTGCAAGACACCCCCACACACAATTTTCATCCTTTGTAATTAAAACACCATCAACAACAAACAAATGTTTTTGTCTCAGCTTTATCTTCCCATCCAAATGATGGTCTCCAACCAGAACAACAAGGGAACTCGTATGCAGTAAGCAGACATGTTATCCCTAGCAACTTACTGAAATAACATGTGGACAACTTGACAAATTGACCGAATGATACCAGTGAATGGACAGAAACCACCACAACTGGTTTTGTGCCATTGAACTGTCCCCTTAAGCAAAATAAGACTTTGCAGCACAGTCCTATTCATATATTCTTAGGAATGACTGCCGTTGTTTTCAGTATGGTGTACTCCCCAGTAAATCTGCACAGCATTGAAAGAAATATCTGATGGTGAACGTGTTCTGGCATTGGCTATAATCAAAGCATTCCAGACCTGTACACATCATATCAACTCAGAGACACATAATTTCTTTTGAGATTATTCACTTTTTTTCAGAAACCAAAACTATTTTAAGTTACAGATCAAGGGAAGGGTAAAGCTGTATGTACTTCCTATTATATAGTAACCCATTTTTCCTTTGCTACTTTCTTTACTGTACGTTCCCTCACAACACAAGAGCCTGTAATGAATGTCTAACAGCTTTCGGAAGACTGAATCAAATGACTGTATACTTATCAGAATAAAATTCTCGTGCGAGAGCTGTTTATTGATTTGCACATCTGGCTCTCTTTGGAATTATTGTTAAATTACTTTTATCCTCAAAGTTAAAAAAAAGAAGAAGCTGACATCAAAAGGGGAAAAGCCGCCATCATTTTCCTTTCAAATCTGCAGAACACATATTTCTGATTTTATTTTCAATGCAGCAGCAAGAAAACATCAGTAGATGTTTGTCTCACCGATGATGGCATTTATTTACGTATCTCCAACTAATTTGCTAGAATCATAGAGTTGGATCCAGCATGAAATTTTGGCTCGTGCTAGACTTCTTGCACAAGTGAAAGTGCAAGAAAAAGACAGCAGTAGCTTATATAAGAACATGTGTGACAAATTTCTGATGACTATAATATATACGGAGGAAAGAGCTAGGTGTTGCAGAAGAAAGTAGAACTGTGTGAAGTTCATTAATTTTTCTGCTGCTACATCACTGGAGCCAGGCCACAGAGTACAATAATAGATAACGTTGCCAGCTCCAGGTTGGGAAATATCTGGAGATTTTAGGAGTGGAGCCTAATGAGGGTGGGGTTTGGGGAGGGGAGCACTGAAAGAATCTGTTCCATTGAAGTGGGAAGAAGGTTGTGTGTTAATTCATGGATTAGAATTGTTGACGTGTAAACTAATAGTATTCATGCAGCATACTTAGAAAAAGCTGTTATGTGAAACGGTATTATATGCAATTCCTGTTGTGTGCATGCATATATTTTTATAATGTGATGAAGAAATATGATTCACTACAGAACAGTAGTCTAAATATATTTTCATAATATAACATCATGGTTGTTTTTGTTATTGTTTGCGTTACCTGGAGGTTGGCAACCCTAATAATAGATGAATGAAATCTGTACTACACACACAAAAAAAGATTGGATAAGGCAAGAATAAACCCATTACACTCATCTATAGCTCCATAAGGATTTGGGTGATGGAGGGTTGGTTTACTCCAACTGGAATCTATGATTCCAGTCTGGATTCTGGTTCAGCTGGAACTTTTCCCAATCTCTACACACAATTCAAATCCAAGATGGATTGCCAGATTCACCTGCCCACTTAAACACGCACCTGTGAAGGCAGGATACTCTGACTGGGTAAAGCATTATCCCCCTACAGACATGACACGAAACCATGGTTTAATTAAACTACCTACAGCTAGTGTTTGCCATTGTAAAACAATGGGACTGCTTCTAATTTTTGCTATCCAGTATACTTCTTTAGGAGCTGCGGTGGCTCAAGTGGTTAAGACGCTGAACTGCAGGCTGTGGAAGGTCAGTAGTTCAGCAGTTCGAGACCCGAGAGTGCTGCATGACGGAGTGAGCTCCCGTTTCTAGTTCCAGCTCCTGCCAACCTAGCAGTTCGAAAGCAAGAAATTGCAAGTAGATAAATAGGTACCACTTCAGTGGGAAGGTAACAGCGTTCTGTGCGCCTTGGTGTTTAGTCATGCTGGCCACATGACCACGGAAACGTCTTCGGACAGCGCTGGCTCTTCGGCTTTGAAACGGAGATGAGCACCGCAACCCTAGAGTCGGATTCGACTGGCTTTCGAGCAAGGGAACCTTTACCTTTACCTTATACTTCTTTAAGGGGGCTGCGGTGGCTCAAGTGGTTAAGATGCTGAAATGCACACTGGAAGGTCGGTAGTTCAGCAGTTCGAGACCCGAGTGTCACGTGACGGAGTGAGCTCCCGTTTCTGGTCCCAGCTCTTACCAACCTAGCAGTTCTAAAGTATGAAATTGCAAGTAGATAAACAGGTACTGCTTCGGCAGGAAGATAACAGTGTTCTGTGTGCCTTGGCGTCTAGTCATGCTGGCCACATGACCAAGGAAATGTCTCTGGACAACGCTGGCTCTTCGGCTTTTACTATACTTCTTTAATTTACTCAGTTCTATGGTTATTGACAGCTGCCACAGGTGTTCCTTTTGAGGTCATTAAGAATAATTTACCAACACATAGTTGTGTTAGCATTTTTGCGGAACTTGTGGTTTGGGGGAAAAAGGCGATGGTATGTCTTTTAGAGCCAGGACTGTATTTTTAAATATACTTTCTATGTATCTGTATACATGTGATTATGTTTAAGTGTAAATTTTTTAAACATTTTGATTGAAATATGTATTATTTGCAGGATATTACACAGAGAGATATGGTAGGGTCCCACCCACCCCCGGTTGAAACAACTTGGTTCACAATATGTATTGCTTCCGGGATGAGGTTAGCAATTGATTTAATTTGCTTATTTTATTTAGAGTTTGGAAATATATACATGTTTTTTAAAAAAATCTATCTTTTTTAGATTTTCATATTTAGTACAGATTAGCCATGGACCTTTGTTTATTTGCATTTTTGTGATGCTTTATCCCTGAGAGCCAGTTTGGTGTAGTGGTTAGGAACACAGACTCTGATCTGGGAGAATGGGGTTTAATTCCCCACTCCTCCAAATGCAGCTGCTGGTGTGACCTTGGGTCAGTTACAAGTTCTTTCAGAGCTGTTCTCAGACAAGCAGTCCTCGAAAGAGTTCTCTCAGCCCCACCTACTTCACAGGATGTCTGTTGTGGGACGGGGAAGGGAAAGGAGATTGTAAAATGTTCTGAGACTTCTTTAGGTAGTGAAGGGTGGAGTATAAATCCAGTCTCTTCTCTTCTTCTTTATACCTGTTTGTAGCTATTTGTTTTATGAGTACTGATGAAGACAATTGACAAAATATGCTTGGTCTCTTAATTATGCTTTGTACATAAAGGGGTATTTTGCATGTACTTAAGCAAGCACAGTGTTTTTCACTATTCCTCTTTGGAAATGTACATATTTTGGTGGGGGTTTTTTTTTTTGGGGGGGGGTTGATGAATCCATAAGGTCAGGAATAAGTTTCAGAATCTTTTTACATAACATTTCAAGAATTGTGTATTTATATATGGTATTGTTTCTCTGCAATTCTCCACTTTTTGATCCTTGGTAGTGCCATCGGGTGCTCTACAACTACTGAAATGCCATAACCTGGCCAAAATAAAAATGATATGTTGAGGCAAACCATGATTTGAAGTATCTGCTCTGAGCCAAATCCTATTTTTTAACCAAGTTTTCTGTTATGTCTAAACTCGCCCACTGCCACATTTAATAGAACTACAAAAACCGCTTGACCCATGCAGAAGCTTTAATCAAGTGAATTGCTTTCTAATTATTGTTGATACAAACAATTAATTTAACCTCCTACTTGAAAAAGGGCATATATTGTCTACCATGTGCACTTGAAGTAATGTTAATAATCTTAGGGCCCACACATGGTTAGGAAAACAGTGGAAAAATTATTTTTTTATTCTCTGTACGTTTATAAAATATATACAGAGTATGACAACTTGTGTCCACCCTTGAATGTCCACCACATTACATTATGGATAGTACAAGGGAAATATTTCATTAAATGTCTTTCTAAAACTGCAAGTTTCAGTGACTTTGTTTGGAAGTGAATATTGTTTGTTAGATGGTAGTGCTGTGTATAGGGTTGCCATGTCCTTCCCGGTCCCCAGTGAGGGACACGGGGGGCATTTCTGGAGGGGTTGGGGACCTGTGCCCCACGCCAATGTGCCTGTTCTCCAAGCAGCAAATTCACCACTTGGAGTTCAGGCATGCCCTCCCCCCGCTTCTTGCCCAAAACATTTAAAAGGTCCTTTTAATTCACTGCTTGAAGTTTAGGCTTGTGTCCAGCAGCTGTCCCTCTCCCTCCCTTTCTGCAAGATTTAAAGGGCCCTCCAGCTGGCTGGAGGGGGTGGCCACCAGTGGTCATTGTTGAGATGGGGCTTAGGGGTGGGGCTTTCCCCATTGGCCTGCTGGCTGGTAGCAGCCAGGAGGATCCTGCCAAATTGGGGGATTCCCCTCCCCCACCTGGGGACTGGCATCTCTAGTTGTGTGCCAACAGCTTTGTTGGCACTAACGTAGCTGAATATGTGAACACATTCTCAGAAGCCTGGTTCCCACCCTGATGTAGTATTGAGCCCATTGTGTACTTATCCTTCCTTTCAAAAAATGAGGACATCAGATCTTGAGGTAGAAATGTGGCCAGGAATATCAGTGTGGCTTACAAGCCATATGTCATCAGGGGTAGTGGTCTTTATCAAGAACTTTCTTCTCACAAGGGGAAAGCAAATACATCCAGAAAACCAACAAAGGCCCCAGGCATACGGGCCAGAAAACGCGGGGGGGGGAGGCATGGCAGCAAAATAAGGTGTGATACCCCAATCACACAGGCCACCAGGTTGCCACGCTCCAGATCCAAGTGCCGATCATACCATGCTGCTGCAGCGCGGCAAAAAAGTGGCGCAACAGACCATGCAAGCTGCGCTGTTGCGAAGTGCGCATGTGCCGTTGGGGGGGGGCGCCACCGGTGTCTTGCATATGCGCATGCCTCATTCAGCGTTGGTGCGCATCCCATGGAAACTTACAACATCCGGAAACCCCGGGACATGGGCCAGTGTTCGAAGCCGCAGGATACTGGTGCTCCCGCAATCAGACACCGGCCTTTAACCCGGGGTTTCCGGAAACTAGTGCTTCGACCCTAGTAGTTTTTTACTCCGCGTTTTCAGAGGGAAGCCGCGGGTTGGCCACGGGAGCGCTACACCTCCAAGATGTGCTCGCATGATCGCACACGGAAAGTCCGAGGGCTACTGTGCCTTCAGCGGGGCAAATGCTCCATGTCAATGAGGCCAAAAGTTCATTTGGGGAGAAAAGACTCATCAGTGGGGTATAATGCCATAGAGACCACCTCCAATGCAGAGTTTTTTTCTGGGGGAAGTCTGGAGCTCTGTAGTCTGGAGCTCAGTTGAAATTCCAGGTGACATCAAGCTCTCACTTGGAGGTTGGCAATCCTATAAGAGGTGAATATAATGATGGTATCATAGTGTCATCTGAGTGGGCTTTTTGAAGGCTAGGTTCTTGGAGTTGATATGCTTGAACCTTTAAAAGACTTGATGGTGAATGACAGGGAAAAGAAGAAGAAGAGAAGAGATTGGATTTATACCCCGCCCTTCACTGCCCAAGGGCATCTCAGAGCGGCTTACAAACTCCTTTCCTTTCCCTTCCCCTCCCCACAACAGACACCCTGTGAGGTAGGTGGGGCTGAGAGAACTTCTGACAGAAACTGCTCTTTTTCAAGAACAGCTGTGCCAGAGCTTGTGACTGACCCAAGGTCACATCAGCAGGTGCAAGTGGAGGAGTGGGGAATCAAACCCGGTTCTCCCAGATTAAAGTCCACACACTTAACCACTACACCAAACTGGACAAGTGTCCTTAATGTATAATTGTCCTTAATGTATAGATATGCTAAAGAGATTTAAAAATCCAAACATGGGATTAGCACTGACACCCTGTTCTAGCCTAGTCAAGTGATAAAGACCCACATCAGCCCTCTTCCATATGATATGAATGGGTAGTTTAAACTCCTGCTGATTTCTGGTATCTGTGACTTTCTGCCTGGATGTAAATAGCCCTGCTTTCTGTTCTCATGAAAAGCCACAGGGAGCAGAAAGGAGGGTTTTAATGGAAGTGATGGAATGTCATCCTGGCAGCACTTCACTCCCACCTTTCTGCTGGCTGTGTCTCAATGTTGCCAGTAGAAAGGAGGGAGGGAAGTCTCTTCCCGAGAGATCTGCCCCCCATTTCTACTGGCTGCAGCTCACTGAGGCCAGCAGATAGGTGGAAGGGAAGTCCCTTCCTAGAAGATCCCCCCCCCCCGCTGCCTGCTGTTTGTTGGGCTATCTTCAGCAGTCCTTTTTAAGTTTAAAGGGACTGCAGAAGACAGCCCCAAACAGCTCCATGGTGGGGAGTGCCTCTCTGCCGTGCAGCTGTTTTTTGCACTGTTTTGCAGTCCCTTTAAACTTTACAGCGATTGTACATGACAGTCTGAAATAGCTGACCAGGGGAGAGCAAGCTGTTCAGCTGTTTTTCGGGCTTTCTGCAAACCCCCTTTAAAGGGACTGTGGTCCCTTTCAACATGGTTTGCAACATAAATGAGCCTCCTTTTCAGTGTTCAGTTTGTGTTTCAGCCACAAACCCTGAACCGAACCACATTTTCCTTGTTCATGACCATCCCTAGCTGTCAAGGGAATCATATATATTCACTGGTTAGATATTGACTTCTAACTTACATTTTTTTAAAAAAAAATGTTAAATAGACTGTAGGTGAGTATATATTGGGCCCATGTGGTGACAAAGCCTCTATCTTGTCCTAGTCTGTTCCGATTTCCAGTGGGAGGAGGAAAAGTCTTCACCCTGCTTGCCTGACAGCTGGTCCAAGCAAAGTGTTGACCACCATCCTACCACTCTACTAAGCAAAGTTGGAAGCCTTTCTCCAGCCTACAGATCCTTCCTCCAACTTCAGTGACTCTTCTTCCAGTGGAAGCTTACATATGGTGGTGGGAGCTGAACTCTAGTGTCTGCTTTTATTGAGTCCTACCTGTCTACTGGCATACATAAACATAGCCTTTGCCTCTATTATTCCCCAATTTTCCTTCTATGTCTGCCAGAGTATGCAAGCAAACCCTTGTGCCTATATCCCCTGAAGAACAGGTGGGTTGGCTGGTTTTACTTATGGAGGGGGCTATTTCCTCTACCTCCCATCAGCCTGCCTTGCCTCCCTTGTAGAGGACACACTAATAATGTTTTCCCTGGTTGTGTAACACACCCATCACTCCAGGAAATGTAATTGCTCAGGCAAACAAGACCCATGGTTAAATAGAAACAAAGAGCCTTTCCAAAGCCAGTAAGATGACACAGTGATGATCAGAAAGTGAAAATTCTGTGCAAAGAGGTGCTGATCAGGACTAGGATAATCCAGTTGGATGGAAAAAACAGACTAACAATTTCTGACACACATGCCTGCTGAATTGCTCATTTCCTTGCTACCCCTCCTACCTTCCTGCTGCCCAGGGAACGTAATTAAGACAACTAGGTGCCAAAAATGGTCAGTTCAACAGACTTTTGACTCCTCCCTACTGTTGGGAATACTTTTGTTCAAACTTACAACATTTATTGTATTTCTAAAAAGAAAGAAGAAGAAGAAAAGAAAAGCAATGTTATACTCTACCTTAAAGAGTCTCAAAGTGGCTCACAATCACATTACCTTCCTTTCCATATAACAGGCACCTTTTGAGGTAGGTGGGGCTGAGAGAGTTCTGAGAGAACTGGCTCAAGGTCACCCAGCAGGCTTCATATGGAGGAGTGGAGAATCAAACCCAGTTTTCCAGATTGGAGTTCCACTGTTCTTAACCACAACACCAACACTGTATTTCTAAAGTTCCAGCTGCATAATCCTAATAGTTAACTAGCTGTCTAGGTATAGCTGAATATGCATGGATATGGCTAGAAAACATGCTGCAGAATTGCATTCCCTTAACATAAATCATAGAAAGTGAATATGAAAATGTGTTCCAAAATTTGTGTACATCAACAAACAGTTAAGCAGTGGCCCTGTAAAT
Organism: Gekko gecko; assembly: GCA_029375565.1. Lineage (NCBI taxonomy): Eukaryota > Metazoa > Chordata > Lepidosauria > Squamata > Gekkonidae > Gekko > Gekko gecko. The sequence continues at coordinate 147,115,474 of JAPDNY010000006.1, forward strand.
GGAAAAAGTGAGGTAACTGAAGCCTTCCCGAGAGTCTATACAAACATTTAATTGTTGCATCCATCTGGACTGATATACTTCCAATTGAGTTCACTACTTCTGAAAAGTTTTTAAAATGATCCTCTGTTGGTAAATTGGTGTAACTTGTCATGATTTATTAATTTGCTTCATCAACCAATTCGCTGTATTGCTTTCTCTTCTGTGCTGTGTCATGTCAATAAAAGTCTATGTATGCGTGTGTGATATTTGAGGGGTGGAGCCTGGGGGTGGTGGGGATTGAGGTAGGGAGGGACTTCAAACAGATCTAATGTCATAGACTCCACCCTTAAAAACAGTCATTTCCTCCAGGGGAACTAAAGTTGCCAACCTCCAGGTGAGGGCTGGAGCTCTCCTGGAATTACAACTGATCTCCAGATGACAGAGATAAGTTCCCTTGGAGAAAATGGCTGCTTTGAAGGGTGGAGTTTATGGTATTATACCCTGCTGAGGTCACTTCCAAGCTCAAACCTTATCCTTCCAAGGCTCCACCCCCAAATCTCCAAGAATTTCCCAACATGGAGCTGGCAACCCTAAGAGGAACTGAACTCTGTATTTGGGCAATCCATTGTGATTCCTGGAGAGTGGCTGCTGCCACTGCTCCTGGGGGGGCAGTAGATGGGAGGCCGGGAGAGTGACAAGGGCAGAAAGAGTGATGGGGTGGGGGCAGAAAGGAAGTGACAGGCATGGAGAGGAGAGAGAAAGAAAAGGGGTAGCAGGAAGGAGAAAGAGTATGATAGCAGTAGGGGATGAGGAGAAGAAGCAGATGTGGAATGGGATACCCGCTCCCACAAGTTTCTTGTGGGTCCCCACTTGTATCATCATCATCATCATCATAATTTTCTCACCTCATGAGTATGCATTGTGAAGAAGGTAACTACTGTCATTTCCCCCCCACACTCAGATGCTTTATCAATCACAATTCCATCCAGCATAAATCTTACACTTGGTACAAAAGGGAAAATAAAGAGGTACTTCCAACACGGCATTTAAAAACAAACCATGAAGACCCAGCATATGAGTTTTAGAACAATAGCAGGAATGTAGAGGAAAATATACATTGCTTTGGCACTTGAACTTTTTTCATGACCCATTAAGCAGCTATTACCATCCCTTGGAGATAAAGCAGTCTTTTCACAGGCTCATAATGAAAATTGCAAAATTGCAAGCCCACACACCAGGTGCCTCCCATCATTTCACCTTTTTAAGGAACTGCATTAGGAGATATACACAAATTTCATGTCAAATGGCTCTTATGGTATGCACAGCTGAACAAGTCTCAAAAGCATTACACAAAGAAAAGAACACCTGAAAACCTACAAGGAGACATTAAGGTATTCGAGTGGAAGGCTTTACACACAAGATGGAATTGAAACTGTTAAATAAACTATGAAATCGCTTGAAATCAAACCACAACTCACATTTAGCATAAAGTTGTTCTATAAACTCTGCACAATTTTCACCAAGGCTCCGGAATGGTACACAGACTTTAACATCCAAACTGCTGTCTGAGTCCAAACTAATCTTGATGGTCATTCTGTTTCTAAGGTTCCAGTCCTTTGCATCCTTACTTGGGACTAAGCACCACGAAACACGTGGATCTCTTACTGTAGCTCCACTTGCAGAAGGGATTGTGCACAATCTTGTGCAACATCTTCCACTGACCCACAAATTCAGCCTCTAGCTATGTCTACTTAGAACACATTTGTGGGGTTCTCCTGAGATACTCTCTTGACCTATCATTCTGGCCCTCATTCTGCCCCTGTACTCAGTAAAGGTCTGTGAAAAACTATTCATGAGTAGAGGACCTTCAGGGTTTGTTTGTTTTTTAACAGCCTCAAGAAGGAGAAGCTGGGACTCCTCCGCCCCCAGCACATATTTTCTGGACCAAAGTTCTGAAGGGAACATAGCCAGGACTGTCAAAATGCTGAGCTAGTGATAGTTGTACAGACTTTAAGAGCACAGTTTTAAACCTCCTAATTGCACAGTGAAGAGCAGGTAGAATTATGCCGCTATAATGATGCAAGACTAAACATTAGGAAGAATTTCCTGACAGTTAGAGCAGTTCCTCAGTGGAACAGGCTTCCTCAGGAGGTGGTGGGCTCTCCTTCTTTGGAGGTTTTCAAACAGAGGCTAGATGGCCATCTGACAGCAATGCTGATTCTGTGTACTTAAGCAGATAATCAGAGGGTTGCATCAGTGCTTAGTTCTCGTGGCACTTTCTTACATGCTCGGAAATGCTGATCACCGTTTTGGGGTCAGGAAGCAATTTTTCTCTAGGCCAGTTTGGCCAGGGATCCTGGAGGTTTTCTGTCATCTTCTGGGCATGGAACAAAAGTCACTGGGGGTGTGTGGGGGGAGATATTTGTGAATTTCATGCATTGTGCAGGGGGTTGGAGTAGATGACCCTGGAGATCCTTCCAACTCTATGATTCTAAGATGTTACTTTTGCAATTGCATCTAAAGCTGTTGAGACTGGATCCCAGATCCATTCCACTAGCCATATGACAACCTAGTTCACTATGTAATACAGAACTGATACAGTTCATTTATATGTAGATTAATTATATTCCAAAAAATTGGGCTTGAATCCTGTAAAATATCTCCACTAACTGAAGAGATATCAAAGTTAGGATTGCACTGTGAAAATCCCAGATGCAAATATGTGCCACAAGGGTGGGGGAACATAGCACAAGTTTTTTTGAGATGATTTCAGTATAGGTTCTAAGGTGACAGTTCCGTTGATGCCCAAGAAAATGTGGGAGACAGCTGTCAGCTGGTATTTTTCAATGAACAGGAAATGGCTATGCTAAGTGTGATAGAGGAAATACTCCTCTTATTGCAGAAAAAAAAATCTGAAATGAGATATGTAAAAAGCCTTTTGATTAACATTAGCAATGAATCAATTCAAACCCAGGCCAAATGTGGTAAGACACACAGACATGCATGGACACACTGCAAAGGCCTGCTAAGAGATGAGATGTCAGCAAACAGGGCAGGGCTTCCTGTGGGGGGGGGATCCAGGTCACACTGTTGACACTGATGACATTACCAAAAGCATTCAGTCTGGAGTTTTTCTTTTCCCTCCCAAAGGGAAGTGTTTTTTGATCTGTAGGAATTAGAGGATGAGGAAACATATTCATCTCCTGCCTTAGAATCAAAAGAAGCAAAAACACAAGAGGGAAGAGGATGGGTTTTGGAAAAAAAAATGGGGGGAGGGAGAGAAATGATTGACTCAAGGCTCCCCTCCAATCTGTTCCCTAAAGCTAACTCTCCTGCCTGAGATGTAAGTACTAACCCTGCTTCTTAAGAGATGGTTTTGAAAAGCAAACACTGCACATGGCACCCACTAGCTATGCCTCTGATTGCTGCTTCCCTCTTTAATCAAAGGCTAGACATAACTACACATTGGTCAAAATGCTAGCCTTTACATGATAATGCATTTTGGCATTTCCAAGATGATTTAAAAAATAAAATAAAAGGCAACACCACAAATCATAGTTTGCTAATTGCATATAAAGAGGGGAGAGAGCCAAAGAAGTGGTGCTTTCAGCTTTCCATTCACATTAAGAAATAATGACAACTCTGGGAGCTGTTCTGCTTAAAAACTCAACTCGGCATTTGTCACCATATTCAGACTCAGTGGGAGGGCGAAGCCCATGAGTGTCAAGCATGTCAATTATGGATGCCTGCCAAGCAGGTGGCTGCTTGATCCAGTGAGAAAGCTCCTTTAAACTTTTTCATTGGAGGGTTAAAATTACAAGTTTTTTTATAAATGTGAGGGTAGTCAGACATAGCTGGTTACAGGGGCTGCTCATGTTTTGAGACAGGTTCTCAGCGTCTTGCATTTGCTGAACTCAGATTTTTTTTTATATACGCACTGTTCTTTAAGTCTTTCACTGAAAGAAGAAATACACACACACATATATATGGTGTAGGGAGTTCTGAAATGTGGCATGACTAGAATTTCAATGACGGCACCTCACTTGACACGCTACACTTAGGATGTAATAAGTATAAAGAGACAGTTTCTTTTAAGCTACATATTCCTGGCTGTCAAAATCTCCTGATGGAAGTGGGGTGGATGCATTTTGAGGATGTGTGTGTGTTTGAGCACCTTCCTTTCCTTAAAAGGACACAGCTGGATGACATTATTATTCCTGACACTTCAAAATGTATCCTTCAATAAAGCCTTTCTAAGACATGTCCACCAAATAAAAGTTACTTCATTACCAAGGACTACAACTTACTACTTTTTTAATGATCTAAATCTATTATTTGTTCTATACTATGCAATTTAACTAAGGCTTGTATATGTACTTGACTTATATATCACCTTTCTCCATAATGTGGGTCCAGAGCAACTTCTGTTCTCTCCTCCATTTTATCCCCACCACAACCCTGTAGATTGGTTGGGCTTAGGGAATAAAAGGCCCAACATCACCCAGTAGGAAGGCTATAGTACCCCCTCCCTGTGCCAGTCTTCAGATGGGCCTGGAGATCTTCTTAAATTACAACAGGTCTCTAGACTACAGAGATCAGTTTCCCTGAAGAAACAGCAGTTTGGGAGGATAGACTCTATGTTACTGTATTTCGCTGAGGCTCCTCCCCTCCCCAAAATCCACCTCCAAATCTCCAGGAATTCCCCATGCAGATTTTGCAGTCCTAACCATGGTCCCACTCTTAACTGGGCCCACATGCTCCTGGGATGCACAGAACCCCAGAACACATCTGTATAACACGTGAATTGGCTAGCTTGCTTTGCTCATTTGATTTCTCCTTTTCTTTCTCTCTCACACACTACACTGCAGTCATACACATGTCAACTTGCACGTTGGCCCTAGACCCATTCCACTCTGGCGTCCACTCTGGCCATGGGATGAAGATGGCATCAGTCGCCCTCATAGACAATCTTCGCAGGCAGCTGGACCGAGGTAGATTGGTGCTGCTCTTATTGTTAGATCTGACAGCAGTGTTTGACATGGTAAACCATGATTTCTTGTCCCACTACCTCGCTGATGTAGGAGTTTGTGGGACAGCTTTGAAGTGGCTTATCTCATTCCTCCAAGCTCAGGAACAGATGGTGGTGCTAGGAGAGAGGGTGTCAACTTGACTTCCCTTGGTATGTGGGGTCCCTCAGAAGGCAATCCTCTCCCCAATGTTATTTAACATCTATATGGGCCCCCTCACCCAGCTGGTGCAGAGTTTCAGACCAGTACAATGATGGCACTCAGCTGTATCTTTTGATGGGTGGCTGGCTGGATGTCGCCAATGGTTGGATGGTTGAAACAGAGCCAGCTGAGACTGAATCCATCAAAGATGAAGGTTCTGCAGCTGGAACGGGAGATTCAGACCTGAGATGCCAACTCCCAGTTCTTGATGCTGTGCTTCTAATATCAACACCAACTGTCAAAAGCCTAAGTGTGCTTCTGGATGCCTCCTTATAGATGGAGACCCAGATCACAAATGTTGCCAGACTGGCATTCCTCCAGCTGCATCAGATCAGGCAACTGACCCCCTTCCTGTTTTGCCCTGACCTAGCCACAGTAATCCGTACAATGGTCACCTGCAGGTTAGACTATTGTAACTCCCTCTATGCAGGGCTATCCTTGAGACTAACCCAGAAATTGCAACTGGTACAGAATGTGGTGGCACAGGTTCTTATTGGAACCCCATTGATAGAACACATCCAGCTAGTGCTTTGCCAGCTGCACTGACTCCAGATTGAATACCAGATCAAGTTCAAGGCTTTGGTACTAACCTTTAAGGCCCTAAATGGTCTGGGACCGACATATCTACAGGACCGCCTTTCCTGGTACCCCCCCTGAACACTATGCCCTGGAGAGAAGAAGAGCTGAGCCACTGGAACAGAGCTCTGGATTTAGACTCCAAGGTCTATTCCTTATACCACAGGGGTTAGGAAGAGGAGGAAGGAATTTTTTTTTTTTTGGGGGGGGAATGATAATGAATGATAATGAAAACAATTAAAATCAATAAAGCCCCCCCCAAGAAAAAGTCAAAAACATCTTTTGTGCATGTCCCCAAAATTGTGATGGCAGCTTCAAAATCTGCCAAACTGAAGTGGAACCATGCTGCCCTTAGTAAGAACAGCCAACTCTTCACCATAAAATGGCAAAAAGGGATGATTAAGACTTACAATGTTATTAACTAATCCTTGAATTTTAAGAAAAAACAACAACAATGAATTATAACCTATGTCACCACTCCAAATTGCCTCTTAAAGCAGCTGTGTTTCAACAGGAGGGAAGTTCAATTTCTCTACATAAACATGCCGCAAGCATATATTTGTGCTGTCTTCCTATGTTGTTCTTGTATGAGGAGGTTACCTTGGAGTTAGCATATTCTTGAATCAGCAAACATCTCTGCAGGTACCCTTATGATTTCTTAGTGTGGAGTCTTTACATCTTCATATGAACCAAACAGAAACATCTGTCATGCTTGTGGCTTTTCAATTATGTGGATACGATCACAGAACAAATACTTAAGGATGAACTGTTAGTTGCTATGTAATTGTCCTGCTATGGAAGGTCCCATAAAACAAATTATGGAAATCTCCCATACTAAGCATGAATACATTTTAAGTTTGTTTGCATGCATATTTGTTAGTGCAGCATTTACTTCGTATTTCAATGGTTTCCCCATTTGTATTTGAATACAAATTGGAGACAATTTCCATAGACTTCTATGAGTTTTATTTTGCATTCAGATAAGAAAACCTTGCATGCACATTAGTCAACAAACAGAACAATGAAATGTGTGCTAGAATAAATTAGTATGGGACTAAGGAAGAAATGCTACTGTCTTTCATAGAGCCAAAGGTGCCAGAATGCCAATAACACCAAAATGTAGTCCAAAATGACAAGGAAGCTACAGCAAAAAAGGAAACAACAAATTAGATGATCAATTTACTCAGTTTGATAGGAAATTTCAGATACATATGGAATAGGGATGAGTGAATGTTCCCTATCTCTGTTCTTACTATCTATGCTTACAGTTTTGGTTCTCTGAGTTTTTTTAATTTATTTTTGATTGATTGATTTGATACAGATTTGATACAGATCTTTTGATTGATTGATTGATTTGATACAGATTTGATACAGATTTTTGATTGATTTGATACAGCTTAATTTGAACTATGAATTCATGTAGTATGGTTTAAATATACAATTGCAACAGTACTTTTGCATGCAGTGTGCAGCATTCATGTGTATAATGTTGGTTTGCTGATGAGAACATAAGAGAAGCCAATGTTGGATCAGGCCAATGGCCCATCCAGTCCAACACTCTGTCACACAGTAGCCAAAAATGCCAGGTGCCAACAGGAGGTCCATCGGTGGGGCCAGGACACTAGAAGCCCTCCCACTGCTTTCCCACCAAGCTTCAAGAATATAGAGTATCACTTGCCCCAGACTAAGAGTTCCTATCTATAGCTTGTGGCTAATAACCACTGATGGACTTCTGCTCCATATATTTACCCAATTCCCTCTTGAAGCAGTCCATGCTTGTAGCTGCCACCATCTCCTGTGGCAGTGAATTTCATCTGTTAATCACTCTTTGGGTGAAGAAGTACTTCCTTTTATTCTAATCTGACTGCTCAGCAATTTCACTGAGTGCCCACGAGTTCCTCTATTGTGAGAAAGGGTGAAAAGTACTTCTTTCTCTACCTGCTCTATCCCATGCATAATCTTGTAAACCTCTAGCATGTCACCCCTCAGTCATCATTTCTCCAAGCTAAAGAGCCCCAAGCATTTAACCTTTCTTTATAGGGAAAGTGTTCCAACACTTATTGTTCTAGTTGCCCTTCTCTGCACTTTTTCCAATGCTATAATATCCTTTTTGAGATGTGGTGATCAGAACTGTACACAGTATTCCAAATGAGGTCGCACCATTGATTTATACAGGGGCATTATGATATCAGCAGATTTGTTTTCAATTCCCTTCCTAATAATCCCCAGCACAGCATTGACCTTTTTTATTGCAGTTGTACACTGTCTCGACATTTTCATTGAGTTATCTACTACAACTCCAAGATCTCTCTCATGGTCAGTCTCTGCCAGTTTGGACCCCATCAACATGTATTTATAGTTAGGATTTTGCACTTTGCACTTGGCCACACTGAACCCCAGTTGCCATGTTGTTGCCCATTCACCCATTCTTGAAAGATCCCTTTGGAGTGCCTCACAATCCTCCCTGGTTTTCACCACCCTGAACTGTTCCGTGTCATCCACAAATTTAGCTCAACAACAACCCTGTTAGGTAGATTAGGCTGAAAGAGAAGTGACTGGTGGAGCAGGGATCCTCCAGAACCTAGTCCAGCACTCTAGCCACTATATATGGTTGAGACACAGGGGAATGCCAAAAAATGGGATGCACTAGAATGGGGGCACTTTGATTCTCTGTTACAGAGGAAGACAGAGAAACTAGATGCATGGAGGATATGAGCGAGGCAAGTGTTTGTATATACCAGGGAGCCACATGCAGGTCTTTCACACAGTCTAATTTAATGTTAATAAAAAGCAAATTTGCAAATGTTTCAATAAAATATTTGTAATATTTGTTCATTTGCAGCTCTCAAACATCAAACTTTTATTCTATACGGCTGTTACGTTAAGCAAGTTTGTCCACCCCTGGTATATCGTAACATCTAATTTGCCCCAGGCTTTTACTTTAAGTACATAAGAAGATAAGAGAAGCCAATGTTGAATCAGGCCAACGGCCCATCTAATCCAACACTCTGTCCCACAGTGGTCAAAAATACCAGGTGCCATCAGGAGGTCCAGCAGTGGGGCCAGGACACTAAAAGCCTTCCCACTGTTGCCCCCCCCAAGCACCAAGAGCATCACTTGCCCCAGACTGAGAGTTCCTATCTATACCTTGTGGCTAATAGCCACTGATGGACTTCTGCTTCACATGTTTATCTAATTCCCTCTTGAAGCTGTCCATGATTGTAGCTGCCACCACCACCTGTAGCAGTTAATTCCATGTGTTAATCACTCTTTGGGTGAAGAAGTACTTCCTTTTATGCATTCTAACTCAACTGCTCAGCAATTTCATTGAGTGCCCACGAGTTCTTGTATTGTGAGAAAGGGAGAAATGTACTTTCTCAACCTGTTCTATCCCATGCTTAATGTTGTAAACCTCAATCATATCACCCCTCAGCTGTCATTTCTCCAAGATAAAGAGCCTCAAGCATTTTAACCTTTCTTCATCGGAAAAGTGTTCCAACCCTTTTATCATTCTAGTTGCCCTTTTCTGCACTGTTTCCAATGCTATAATATCCTTTTTGAGCTGTGGTGACCAGAACTGTACATAGTACTCCAAATAAGGTTTCACCATTGATTTATACAGGGGCATTATGATACTGGTTGATTTGTTTTCAGTTCCCTTCCTAATAATCCCCAACACCGTGTTGGCCTTTTTTATTGCAGTTGAACACTGTCTCGACATTTTCATTGAGTTATCTACTACGACTCCAAGATCTCTTTCTTGGTCAGTCTCTGGCAGTTCAGACCCCAACAATGTGTATTTATATTTAGGATTTTTGGCTCCACTATGCAACACTTTGCACTTGGTCACATTGAACCCCATTTGCCACATTGAAGCCCACTTGTCCATCCTCGACACATCCCTTTGGAGTGCCTCACAATCCTCCCTGGTTCTCACCACCCTGAACAACTTTGTGTCATCTGCAGATTTAGCCACTTCACTGCTTACTTTCAACTCCAAATCACTAACGAGTAAGTTAAAAAAAGCATCGGACTGAGTACTGATCCCTGTGGTACCCCACTGCTTATCAGCCTCCACTGAGAAAATTTTCCATTTATACTCACTCTCCGTTTCCTATTAATTAGCCAGTTTTGATCCACAAGTGGACTTGTCCTTTTATCCCGTGACTATTGAGCTTACTTAGGAGCCTTTGATGAGGAACTTTATCAAAAGCTTTCTGGAAGTCAAGGTGAACAACATCTATTGGGTCCCCCTTGTCCACATGTTTGTTCACTCCCTCAAAAAAACACTAACAGGTTAGTGAGACAAGATCTTCCCTTACAGAACCCATGCTGAGTCTTCCTCAATAATTTTTGTTCATCAATGTGCCTACTAATTCTTTCCTTACAACAGTTTTCAGCAACTTACCCGGTATCACCATCAGACTGGCCTGCAATTTCCCGGATCTTCTCTGGAACCCTTTTTAAAGAAGGGAGTGGCATTAGCTACCTTCCAGTCCTCAGGAATGGAGGCAGATTTTAATGAAAAATTACATATTTTTGTCAGGAGATCCACAAATTCACATTTGAGTTCTTTTAGAACTCTCAGATGTATGCCATCCAGAGCTGGTGAATTACCAGTTTTTAAGTTGTCTATCAGTCGTAGAACCTCCTCTCTTGTCACCCCTCCCGAAATCAGTGGTTCTGGAGTGGGCAAGCACTTCTCATCTTCCACAGTGAAGACAGAGGCAAAAAATGCATTCAGCTTCTCAGCCATTTCCCTGTCATCCTTCGGTACTCCTTTTACCCCTTGGGCCCCACTGCCTCCCTGGCTAGTTTCCTGTTTCTAATGTATTTGAAGAAAGTTTTATTGTTGGTCTTTATGTTTTTTGCTATATGCTCCTCATATTCCCTTTTTGCCTGCCTGATCACAGACTTGCACTTTATTTGCCACAGCCTGTGTTTACTTTTATCAACCTCACTGAGACTAGCTTTCTACTGCTTAAAGGAATCCGTCTTACCTTTTACAGCTTCCATGTTGTTGTTAACCATGCAGGCTTTTTTCTATACCTATTTGTGCCTTTCCTAATCTGTGGTATATATTTTTTCTGCGCTTCTAGGATTGTAGTTTTAAATAGTCTCCAAGCTCCCCAATGGATTTGACCCTTTCTACTTTTCCTTTCAGTTTCTTCCTCACATCAAAGAAGTTACCCCTTTTAAAGTTAAAAGTGGTTGTGTTGGTCTTTTTGGGCAACTCCCTATTTCTACAGATGTTAAACTCAATAACATTATGGTCACTGTTCCCAAGTGGTGCAATCACTTTGACATCTTTGGGTGTTACTTAAGACCAAATCCAGGATTGCCTCTCCCCTGGTAGGTTCTGTGACCATCTGTTCCATAGTACAGTGTCTAGAAACTCAATCTCTTTTCCCCGACTGGAACACATATTGACCCAATCAATGTGTGGGTAGTTAAAATCACCTATTACAACACAGTTATTTCATCTAGCTGCTATCTTTAATTCATTCATCATTTTATAACCCTCCTCTACCTTTTGATCTGGTAGCCAATGATAAACTCACAGTGTTAAGCTTCCTTTTGGACCCACTATTTCAACCCATAGCATTTCCAGAAGCGAATCCAATTCTCTTACCCTCTCAATCTTACTGGACGGTATACCCTCTCTGACATACAGAGCCACCCCACCTCCAATCCTTCCCCCCTATTCTTCCGATATAATTTATAACCAGGAATCACTGTATCCCACTGATTTTCCTCATCCCACCAAGTTTCTGAAATACCCACAATGTCTATTTTCCCCGCCAACACCAAGCATTCCAATTCCCCGATTTTACTTCAGACACTACCAGCATTTGTGTATAAGCACCTATAATTTCCCATGCATGTCAAGCCCACAACCTTCCTCTTACTGCCTCAAGACCTTGCCAGGCAATCCATTTCATTAGCCACAGTCTCAGTAGACAATTCTAATCCATTTCCTTGTAGAGAAGTAACAGTTACCCCTTCATCTCTTTGAGATGAGCCATCCCGAACCAGAGACTTTTCATCTCTTGCCGGCTACCACCCCCAATATTCAGCTTAAAAACTGCTCTGCCACCTTTTTGATTTTAAGCGCCAGCAGCCTGGTTCCTTCTTGGGACATGTGGAGACCGTCTCTTTTGTAGAGCTCCCTCTTGTTCTAAAAAGCATCCCAGTGCCTAACAAACTTGAACCCTTCTCCCCTACACCATTGTCTCATCCACACATTGAGACTCCTGATCTGTGCCTGTCTCTCCAGCCCAGTGCGTGGAACGGGTAGCACTTCTGAGAAGGCTACCTTGAAGGTCCTGGCATTGAGTTTCCTTCCTAACATCCTAAATTCTTCCTCCAGGACCTCACGATTGCATTTCCTCACATTGTTGGTGCCAACATGTACCACGACCACCGGCTCCTCCCCATCACTATCTACCAGCCTATCTACAACATGTGTAATGTCTGCTACCTTCGCACTAGGCAGGCAGGTCACCATGCGGTCAGTACGTGGGTTCACTCCTCCCCAGCAGCCTATATATACTTTTGTCAGTATTATTTTTGGGGCTCATCTGATCTTATACAACATATGTATTATGATGAAGGTCCATTAATATCAATTCTTTATCCTTAGATACCAACTCAACAATCCAGTTTGAAGCTTGAGGAAGCAAAGTTCAAAGAAACTGGTAGAATCAGAATAGGCTCAAGGGTACCTATTGGAAATAGGCTTTGAGTAACCTACTCCTGTTTTAAATCCCTACAACTTGCATACCATCATCTCTCACACCAATCTCATGAAGTGAGTCACTATTATTTCCATTGCCCCAAACTAATATCTCCAACCTTGAGCCACTGACAGAAGAAAGAAAGAACACAAGACAAGACAAAACTCACACTTCTGCTGTATTTACATTCAGCACCAAAAAGATCACGGTGGGTGGCTATGTTGGTCTGAAGCAACAGAACAAAGTTAGAGTCCACTGACACTTGTAATACCAACATAGCTGGACTCTAACTTTATTTGTCACCAAAATTCAGTTACCTGTTTAGAATATTTGTTCAGTTCATAACAGTCAATAATATTATAAATCAAACAACATTTCCCCCAAAAGTTTGGCTTGGAATATAAAATGGGATTTCTGTGAGGTTCTGAGCATGCATAGCCAGTGTTCAGTAGGCCAGGCACACAAAGTCAGCTGGTTTGTAAATACAAGCTTAAAGTTTATATTGTCTTTGAAACTCTTGTTGGTGTTGAGCTAAGTGACCACTAGGCTAGCCAACAAAGTAGCTTTTTATTTCATGAGTAGCTTCTAAGTTTGAGTCAGTTCTGTCAAAGGTTTCTTTAAAATGTTTATACGTGGACACACATACACCAGTGTTGTCTCAAGGTATGTTAGTTTGGAGAAGGCTGTTGGTTGAATTTGCAAGTGGTTCTTCTTCATCATGGCTGATACTAGGACCTGCCATTTCAAGAAGACTACCAGCACCACCAGCAAGCATTTAAAGGCATTAAAAGCCTGAGGAATTCTGAGGAAACAGCTAAAAAAAATACAAATGCCAAAAAAGAAAGCTCATAATTACTAAGCCAATGTTTCCTAAGGGAAACTCACCTGTCACAGATCCTACTTATTTTATATTGTGTTTTAATTGCATGGTATTTTTATACTGTTGGAACCTACCTTGAGCCTTTTAAGGGGTAGGGCGGGATATAAATCCAAATGCATACATACATACATACATACATACTTCCCTTCTTCAGTCATTACTTTTTTGTCAAGGGCAGTATTCTTCCCTTTTATCCTCATGCTGTCCATATTATTGTGACAATAAAAACCATGTGATTCCAGTTTGTAAATGTGCTATATAGTGAATGTCCCTGGATCAAATATTACCTACAACATGAATGCACTAGTTAGTCTTAGGAAACCATTGTTCCTTACATTTAGAATACTAGTTATAATAGTCATGGGGGGGGGGATGCTGCCCCTCGAGGAACATGCCCACACAGGTTATAAAATAAAAATAATAAAATACAAAACATTAAAATATATTAATTAAAATCCAGCATTAGAAAAAAACAGCCCAGCATAAAAAACATAGACCATAAAAACAGACCACAAATAGCTTTAAATATCTTTCCCAACTAAAAATAGTATTAAATAAAGTAAAGCCCTTATTTAAAAGCAAAAACTGAAATGTTTTGGTCTGGTGCCTAAAAGAAATCACTGTAGGTGCCAGGTGAGACTTAAGAAGGGCATTCGACAAGTGAGGTTCCACTACTGGAAAAGCTCAGTCTCTGGTTGCTACCCAACTTACCTCTGAAGTCAGGGGCACAGACAGCAAGCCTGGTGAGGCAGATCTTTACTGGTTAACTGGGATAAGGTGCCCTACCTTACCACTGGCCTACCTTATGGGATTATGGTATGTAGTGTCTGGAGTGCTTTAAAAACTAAGGGGAAACATTATAAAAATACTACACATACGTTGTTTTTGTATTCTGTATAGAATGCACCTTTGCAGCCTTATTTTTCTAGAGGACTAAGGGTGATTATGCAAAATATTTAGTTTGAAAAATATTAACCCAGTTCTACCTCCCCCCCCCGATAGAGGTCCAATGTACAGTTCTGAAAGCACAATGCAAAAGCCTGCATGAATAGTTCAACCTTGCAAAGTCTGCTCAGGCCCAGGGTCACAGGAGCCATTGCAGTTAAGACCCGAGATAACACACTGGCAATTGCAGATGATGTTGCAGGAGGGAAAACCAGTGGCATGAGCCAGCGCTAGGAATGCAGATAGATAGTGTGGGGGGGAGCACTCTTGTGCACTGTGCTGACTTTTCTAACAACAACTCTAGGTCCAGTAAGACTCTTGATAATTGAAAATAAATTAATTTAATTCAGTTAAAATATTTGAAAGATCCAAATTTATTTCGGCTATGGCTATGTGGCCTTGCACCCTGACCTGGATGACCCAGGCTAGACTGATCTGGTCAAATCCTGGAAGTTCAGCAACATCAGTCCTGGTTAGTATTTTGACAGGAGACCAAGAAGTAAGTCCATGGTCACTATGCAGAACCAGGGAATGGCAAACTACCTCTGAATGCCTCTTGCCTTGGAAGCTCCAACTTGATGGCACTTTCCACCATCTTGGCTTGTAGGTGCAGGTCACTTTTTGGGTAAATGGGATAACGGGGTTCTTTAATGGGACTCCTACAGGAATTTTGTCAGAACAATCCACAGCCACTGCATGTTTCTTCTACATGTCTGATTAGTCACAGGTAATATTTAAAACAAGAATCTCAAAAACTGTTGATAATGATACATGGTTGTGATTTTGTTCAGATTCCCATACTCTAAAAAGCAATGCCATTGTTTAGAGGTTAATCATCAAACTGCTCAAAGAATCCTTTTTTTTAATGTCACTCAGAAATCAGCATGGTGTGTGCATCCTTCATTGAAGCAATCAGAGGAATGCATTCCAGTCAACACCATTCATCAACGTCAGCCACAAGAGCAATTATATTTCATCCAACAAAAACACATAGATGACAGGCATCGTATCCTAGATGACAAGCGGAACTATCTTCTGTAACTATATGTCAGTCCTATCCTGGCTGGGACAGGGTTGTTTATGGGCACCAGTGACTGAAAGAAGAAGAGGCAGCTATTATATATGAATAAATCATACTTGCAAAAGTTGCTCTCCCATGCAGCAGTCAGAATCTATTTCCACTAGAAAACTATTTGCAGAAATCACTACACAATTGGATATCACAACTGGATAGATGGTGGTAGAAAGGTTTTACCACCACATGAGACTCCATACAGGAACAGTAATGGGGACACTACTCCTCCAGGAGAGAACAGAAGGGGAGGGAACACCAGAGTGAATGAGAGAAGAGGACAGATGAGAAAAGGCTAAAGGCAAAGTCGGGGAAAGTGGCAATGAGTGTGGACTATTCACCATCTCTTCCCAATATCTCCTTCCCACCCAGGCCTACGGGTAGACTTATCTTGACACAAAATGGTTGGGGTCTTCCTAAGTAATGGTTGGAGAATTTAATTGGGGAAGAAGTATCGCAAGAACTAGTAAAATTGGGTTGAGCAATGTGAGAAGAGAACAATGTGACGAACAACTTACATCTAAGTAGATTTGCTTGAGAATGCTCCCTAGGTCTTTCACATAAACTGTTACATGCTCCCTACATGCTTATTTCTGAGCTATGCTTTTCAGGTTGTCAGGCTGGCTCTGAACTGATTTATATAGTTTCCAATCCCCCCACCCAAATAAGGTTGTATTCTTACAGGGGTGTTTCAACAGGGCAAATTCTCACTTAAAACCCCTCTGTGTGCTAGGCCCTCACAACTGATCTTTATCAATTCTTTGTGACATCAGTAATATTACTTAGAATCATAGAATGTTAGAGTTGGAAGGGACCTTGCAGGTCAACTAGTCCAACACCCTGCACTCTGCAGGAGCATAGCCAAAAGATAGCCCTACATACCTACAACATACCCAAAAGATGGTCGTCCAGCCTCTGCTTGAAAACGTCCAGCGAAGGTGCATCCACCACCTCCTGAAGCAGTCTGTTCCACTGCTCAACCACTCTTACAGTTAGAAAGTTTCTCCTGATGTGTAGCCGGTAACGACTCCCTTGTAATTTCCACCCATTAGATCTAGTCTTGCAATCCAGAGCAAGAGCGAATAGATCTGCTCCATCTTTTACATGACAGCCCTTCAAATTTAAGAAGACTGCAATATGTCCCCTCTAAGTCTTCTCTTTCCCAGGCTAAACATACCCAAAACTTTCAGCCTTTCCCCATAAAACTTGGATTCAAACCCTCTCACCATCCTGGTCGCCCTCTTCTGGACACGCTCGAGCTTGTCAACATCCTTCCTAAAGTGTGGTGCCCAAAACTGGTCACAGTACTCCAGGTGAGGCCTGACCATAGCAGAATAGAGCGGAACTACCACCTCCCATGATCTGGACACAATGCTTCTGTTAATGCATCCTAAGACTGCATTAGCTTTCTTCATAGCCACATCGCACTGCAGGCTCATGTTTAGCTTGTGATCAACTAGAATACCCAGATCCCTTTCACATGTGCTGCTGTCAAGCCAAGTCCCTCCCATTCTATATCTGTGCCTTTGATTTTTTGTGCCCAGGTGTAGGACTTTGCACTTACCTCTATTGAATTTCATTTTATTTGTCTCAGCCCACTGTTCCAGCCTATCTAGATCATTTTAAGAACATAAGAACATAAAGAGAAGCCAATGTTGAATCAGGCCAATGGCCCATCTAGTCCAACACTCTGTCACACAGTGGTCAAAAATACCAGGTGCCATCAGGAGGTCCAGCAGTGGGGCCAGAACACTAGAAGCCCTCCCACTGCTGCCCCCCCCCCAGCACCAAGAATAGAGTGCATCACCTGCCCCAGACAGAGAGTTCCTATCTATACCTTGTGGCTAATAGCCACTGATGGACTTCTGCTCCATATGCTTATCTAATACCCTCTTGAAACTGTCCATGCTGGTAGCTGCCACCACCTCCTGTGGCAGTGAATACCAAGTGTTAATCACTCTTTGGGTGAAGAAGTACTTCCTTTTATCTGTTCTAACCCAACTGCTCAGCAATTTCATGGAGTGCCCACGAGTTCTTGTATTGTGAGAAAGGGAAAAAAGTACTTCTTTCTCAACCTGCTCAATCCCATTCATAATCTTATAAACCTCGATCATGTCACCTCTCAGCCATCGTTTCTCCAAGCTAAAGAGCCCCAAGCATTTTAACCTTTCTTCATAGGGAAAGTGTTCCAACCCTTTTATCATTGTAGTTGCCCTTTTCTGCACTTTTTCCAATGCTATAATATCCTTTTTGAGGTGTGGCAACCAGCACTGTACACAGTATTCCAAATGAGGTTGCACCAATGATTTATACAGGGGCATTATGATACTGGCTGATTTGTTTTCAATTCCCTTCCTAATAATCCCCAGCATAGCGTTGACCTTCTTTATTGCAGTTACACACTGTCTAGACATTTCATTATTTATTTATTTATTTATTTATTTATTTATTTCGATTTATATCCCGCCCTCCCCGAAGGCTCAGGGCGGCTAACAATAGGGCATAAATGCCAGTTTAAACAGTATAAAACAGTATAAAACAAATAAAATCATAACATCATACAGTATGGCATCAACATGTAAAACCAAGATGGGGCAGATCTTAATCCTGGCCGCATACTAATAGCCTGTCCCCTCTCTACCAGGGTCACCCAGCACCTAATGATGACAATGGTGCAGTGGCACAGGGTTATCGATGGTGGAATAGTGGTGGCGGCGGCTCCTACTCAAAGGCCTGGTGGAAGAGCTCCGTCTTGCAAGCCCTGCGGAACTGAATGAGGTCCCGTAGGGCCCAGATCTCCTCTGGGAGCTCCTTCCACAAGGTGGGAGCCACCACCGAAAAAGCCCTGGACAAACCACTGAAGGGCAAGCCCCTGTATCCCCACGTCGGCGAGGCGGTGGGCCAGCAGCTGGTGGTCGACCATGTCGAACGCTGCCGACAGATCCAACAACACCAGTGCTGCCACACCGGCCCGATCCAGATGCCTACGGAGATCGTCAGTCAGGGCGACCAGTACCATCTCCGTCCCATGACCCGGGCGAAAGCCGGACTGGTAGGGATCTAGGATGGAGATTAGTATTAGAATTTTCATTGAGTTATCTACTATGACTCCAAGATCTGTCTCTTGGTCAGTCTCTGGCAGTTCAGACCCCAACAATGTGTATTTATATTTAGGATTTTTGGCTCCAATGTGCATCACTTTGCACTTGGCCACACTGAACTCCATTTACCATGCTGACGCCCACTCACCCATCCTCGACAGATCCCTTTGGAGTGCCTCACAATCCTCCCTGGTTTTCACCACCCCGAACAACTTCATGTCATCTGCAAATTTAACAACTTCAATGCTTACTCCCAATTCCAAATCATTAATAAACAAGTTAAAAAGCATCGTACTGATCCCTGTGGTACCCCACTGCTTACCACCCTCCACTGAGAAAGTTTCCCATTTATACTCACTCTCTGTTTCCTATTTATAAGCCAGTTTTTGATCCACAAGAGGACTTGTCCTTTTATCCCATGACTATTGAGCTTACTTAGGAGCCTTTGATGAGGAACTGTATCAAAAGTTTTCTGGAAGTCAAGGTAAACAACATCTATTGGGTCCCTCTTGTCCACATGTTTGTTCACTCCCTCAAAAAACACTAACAGGTTAGTGAGACAAGATCTTCCCTTACAGAACCCATGCTGAGTTTGCCTCAATAGTTTTTGTTCATCAATGTGCCTACTAATTCTTTCCTTAATAACAGTTTCCACCAACTTACCCGGTATCGATGTCAGACTGACTGGCCTGTAATTTCCTGGATCTCCCCTGCAGCCCTTTTTAAAGATGGGAGTGACATTAGCTACCTTCCAGTCCTCACGAATCCCTCAACAGATTTTAAAGAAAGATTACATATTACTGTAAGGAGATCCACAAGTTCATATTTGAGTTCTTTCAGAACTCTCGGGTGAATGCCATCCGGGCCTCATGATTTATTAGTTTTTAAATTGTCCATCAGTCAGAGGACTTCCTCTCTTGTCACCTCAGTCTGATTCAGGTCTTTCAAACCCCATCCCAAAATCGGTGGTTCTGGAGTGGGCAAGCACTTCTCATCTTCCGCAGTGATGACAGGCAAAAAATGCATTCAGCTTCTCAGCCATTTCCCTGTCATACTTCAGTAGTGCTTTTACCCCTTGGTCATACAAGGGCCCCACTGCCTCCCTGGCTGGTTTCCTACTTCTAATGTATTTGAAGAAAGTTTTATTGTTGGCCTTTATGTTTTTTGAGATATGCTCCTCATATTCCCGTTTTGCTTGCCTGATCGCAGACTTGCATTTTATTTGCCACAGCCTGTGTTCTTTTTTATCAACCTCACTGAGACTAGCTTTCCACTGCTTAAAGGAATCCTTCTTACATTTTACAGATCCCATTACTTTATTTGTTAACCATGCAGGCTTTTTTCTATACCTATTTGTGCCTTTCCTAACCTGAGGTATATATTTTTTCTGAACTTCTAGGATTGTATTTTTAAATAGTCTCCAAGCTTCCCCAGTGGTTTTGACCTTTTCCACTTTTCCTTTCAATTTCTTCTTCACATGTCTCCTCATACCAGAGGTATGAATCCTGACTCTGTCTTCTTCAGAATTAGCAATCCCACCCAGCTTTGTGTCATCTGCAAATTTGATAAGCATCCCCTCTATGTCCTCCAGGTCATTTATAAAACCATTGAACAACACCGGGCCCAGGACCAAGCTTTGTGGCACTCCACTCGAGACTTAAGTGTGTGGAGGGTGGGGGTTGGAATCTGAATATTCACAATTGTTTAGACCATTTATTACAGAAAAGTATGAATATATCTAATTTTCAACATGGCCAAATCTATGAATACCTGAATCTGGAGACTGGAGCCAGGGAGAGACAAGACAAATCTTTCTACGAACCTGAAAATTACACCAGATTTGCAGGAAAAAAATGAGTTAAAACTCTCGAATAGCAGCAGCAGCACTGGTAACTTTAAGAAATGAATGCTCTCAGTGGCCATTGCTAGGCAACCACACAGTATTGACAGTCTTCAAAGCTTGGTTTCTGAAAGGTACTGAGACTTACTAGTGATTTCAGCTCTCATACTTTTATTAGGTGAAGAAAAAGACAAATTACCCAGCTCGCAGGCCGGCTTATATGTGCATTAAACCCCACATCCCAAACATACCCCACACTCATGATAGGCTATAACAGTGGCTGAGAGTTCTATAGGCTTACGGCCAGGAGCCTACCTCTCTGAGTGGCTAGGGGCTAGGAGCCACTTTGCCACTGTCTCTGGGAGTGAAGCTCGGGCACTTCACCTGACCGCGTGGAGACCTCGCCTCGCACATGGTCATAGATGGATACATTATACCTTCTGTCAATAAAAGGCAGGGGGGAGGGCAGGGATCTTTCCATGGCTGTTTTGGCCTTTGAGGGAGGATTCAGAGGGGTCAGGCCTACCAGCAACCAGTGACTTGGTTGACCCATCCAGGCCTCGCTGCATGCTATTGTTCAGCAGCAGCCACCAAAGATGGAGGAATCAGATAAATGTAGGTAGGCTGGTGGATAGGAAGGAAAGAAGAAAGCAGGAAAAAGAAAGGATATGGTAGATGCCAAGAGAAGGGGAAGGGGGAAGGGGATACAAAATAAGATTAGGTCCCTGCAAGTCCCTGTGGGTTTCCTACTGTGCAACTGGGCCTGGCCTGGCAGCTGGCTCTGCATAACTGGGCCACAGATTATGGTGATAAAGGCTGCCAAAGGGAAGGAAGGAGGGAAAACTGAAGACAGGGTGGGGAGATAACAGTAGGTTGTCTAGTGAATGAGAAGTGAAAAAAGGAAGCAAAAAAAGTGGAGACACTTCTGGGGACTTTCAGGAAAGAGACAGAGGAAAATGAGATGCCTTCCACAAGTCCTTGTGGGTTCTCCACTCCCCCCCCCCATCTGTCTGTCTGTCTGTCTGTCTGTCTGTCTGTCTGTCTGTCTGTCTGTCTGTCTGTCTCTCTCATATGTCTCCTGAGAAACCTGTATAAGGGTCAAGAAGCTACAGTTAGAACTGGATATGGAACAACTGATTGGTTTAGCATAGGAAAAGGAGTACGACGAGGATATATATTGTCACCCTGCTTATTTAATTTATATGCAGAGTACATCATGCAAAATGCCGGCCTGGATGAATCACAAGCAGGAATTACGATTGCCAGGAAAAACATCAACAACCTCAGATATGCAGAAAATACCACTCTAAAGGCAGAAAATGAAGAGGACCTAAAGATCCTCTTGCCAAGGATGAAAAAAGGAGAGCAAAAAGGTGGCTTGAAACTCAACACAGAAACCCCCTAATGAGGCATTAATAAAAGGCCTCAGGGAATTAATTTCTAATTAAGTTATCACATTAGGGCTAGAAAGGCAGGCTGAAATTGCAAGCAAACAAAGCAGATTTCGCACCTAGCAAGGCAAAAACCCATATAAGGAGATGACCCATTTCAGCCAGGAAACTTTGTGACGAAGCTTGGTCTACTCAGACAGCATTTCAGCTCGGTTGTGCAAAGCTTGCGCTGGGATGCAGGAAATGTAGTTTAACCGCAGAAAAAATTAGGAAATATGTTAACCAGAAACTTTGAAATCTCTTGCAAATATGTTAACCTCTGTGTAAGAAAGGCAGAAACTTTGAAATCTCTTGCAAATATGTTAAACACTGTGTAAGAAAGGCAGAAACTTTGAAATCTTTTCTCTCTTCCTTTACTGGTGGCTTCTTGCAACAAAAAAAAATCAACCCTGACTGTTCCCTGGAAGGCCAGATACTGAAGCTGAAGCTCAAATACTTTGGCCACCAAATGAGAAGGGAGCACTCACTGGAGAAGACCCTGATGCCGGGAAAAACTGAAGGTAAAATAAGAAGGGGATAGCAAAAGATGAAATGGTTAGACAGTGTTATCGATGGAACAAACATGAAATTAAGCATACTTTGGAGGACGAGGGAAGACAGGGGAGCCTGGCATGATGTGGTCCATGGGGTCGCAAAGAGTTGGATTCGACTGTGCGACTGAACAACAAATAGTTTTATATATGTATGTATGTATGTATGTATGTATACATGTGTGTGTGTGTTGTTTTGTTTTTCTTGATTACACACAGATCAGAAAACCAAAAAGAGCAAAGTCAAATGCAAAAATGAAATTATTTTTTTTTAAAAAAGAGCTTATATATGCAGGCTTCATGGATGGTAATACAAGCTAGCTGTTATGCAATGTGAGGCGGGGGGCACTGGGACTGGCCCAGGACCCATAAGGCAAGCCCCTCTCTACCAACAACACTGTCTCCCCACGTCACGAACCGGTGCCTCAGCTCACCAGTAGAGAAGGAAGAGTGGGAGACATTGAGGGCATGGACCCATGACGGCAAGGGGAGGCACCAGCCGAGAGCTGGGACCAGCCACAGAGCAAGGTGGTGGGCCAGGCACTCCCCCTTCCCCTCCTAGCGTTCCAGAGCCCAGGTGGGCGGGGGTGAGGCCGGATGAGAAGAGGGTCTGAAGAAGAGTCGATGACGAGGGAGGATCTGGAAGCGGGCTTGGTGTCCTGAGTTTTGAAGGGAGGCAGGGCCCAGGTGGGAAGGGTGTAGGGGAGTAATAAAAGGAGCAGGTCGAGGAGGAGAGACCACTGATATTGACAGGGCAAAGAGAGAAATGCCAAGAGAGAGATGGAAGCCCAGGTGACCACAGACGCAGCCACAAGTCAGCAAGCGGAGACGGGGAGAGAGGTGAAGGAACCCTCTCAGTGGCCCGTCGTTCTGAAACCCTTCAAGCTGCTGCTTCAACTCCTTAGCTAACCCCCCGTCCTGGGTACTCTCCCAAAAGGGGACCTAGAGGAGCAGATGGAACGGCATCAGGCAGGCAACCAGCATGGGGCCACCGGGAGCGTGACATGTAAACATACATACTGAGATGAAATGATGGACAGATGTTTGTTCCAGACATGGCAGGAAGCAGACATTGTATAAATCCAGACAAGTACCATAGGCACTTTAAAAAAAAAGTTCCTGGGAAAGGGAGGAGCTTCTGAACCACTGGTGCAACCCCTCTCCAGTAGATGAAATAATTCAGGATTTTATACAATGATGCCATGATCACTATAGCTGATCAGACAGTTTCTTTCAAATTAGCCTTCCGTACTTCACCCAGCAATATATTCACGTCTTTATATAATTAAATAATTTAGACTAACAGAGTTTATAATTTCAAAGGGACAAATGAGCCATTAACACTGGTTTTTGTTTAGTTTTTGCCCAGAATAATCACTTTGCACTTGACAAGTGTTTCAACAGATTGTTTCCATACCAAATTAAATCGGGAATAATACATTTCCTAATAATTACAATGCTGTCTACATGTTTCTACCATGTGTCTACCATGATGCCTTCATGAAGAGTTTGGACAAGGCATTATGAGTCATAGCTGGATGATTACAACAACAGAACAGACTGAAACTGAATCCATCGAAGACAGAGGTCCTGCACCTGGGTGGTAGGGGACTGGGATTGGGTATTGGGCTCCCAGGCTTTGATGGGGCCCCATTGGTGCCAACACTGAAGGTAAAGAGCCTAGGGCTTTTCCTGGATGCCTCACTGACTATGGAGACCCAGGTCACTGCCACTGCCAGGTCTGTCTTTTTCATCTGAAAACTGGAACTATTTTAAGGTGTTGGTGCCAATGTTCCCTCCAAGCTGAGTTAGTGTGGGCTAGCTCACAGTTTTTTGGCCTCTGGCTCACACATTTTTGGCTTAGCTCAGGAAGGATGGCTCCAGAGCAAACTAATTTATGCAGTAGCCAGATTGCTCATTTTAATGCCAGTAGCTCACAAAGTAGAATTTTTCCTCACAAGACTTTACAGCTTAGAGGGAGCATTGGTTGGTGCTTACCTTTAAAGCCCTATACGGCCAGGGGCCTGCATATTTTCAAGACCACTTCTCCCCATATGAGCCCCATAGGACATATTGTTCTATAAACTGGCACCTCCTGCTAGTCCCTGGCCCTAGGGATGTCTGACTTGCCCTGTTTAGTGGCATGTGCTACCTTATGAGATCAGGGCCCTGCGGGACCTGTTACAGTTTTGCAGGGCCTGCAAGACGGAGCTCTTCAGCTGGGTCTTTAGTTGAGGCAGCGGGCATCCAGTTTGATTTGGCCTCCTCTCCAGTGACCGCAGATCCTAGAAGCCGACTGGGACCACAATATTATCTGTTGAGGTGTGTTGTTGTTTTAGTGTGTTGGGATTTTTACTGATTTTAATGGATTGTTGTAATATGATTTTTATTGTAAATCTGCATTAATTGTAGACCTATATGTTGGTACCCACGCTGAGCCTACAATGTGGGGAGGACGTGATATAAGTCCAATAAAATAAAATACGTTTACAAAAGACTTGATATCAAGTGGTTTTTTTAAAAGGTAACAAAAGGACAGTTCTATTATGGGGGTCTAGTCTACAATGCTATTTTCTGGATCTCACAGAAAAGCTTGTGATGGAATGTTCCGCCCTATATTGGTCCCCACAAACATATCCACATGACTAATGGAAAATTGCAGCACTATCTATATATCTATATATCTATATATATTTCTTATTTAGAATGTGGTATACTAGTATTTTAAATAAGCAACTAAGGCTATTCAATATGTACCTCCAGTACATCACCAGTGGAGGAGTAGCCACTACCCCTACAATGCAGAAAACAGTACCTGCCCTTGCTGAAGGACAATTGATAGTGGTCTTGCTCAAGGTGCATAGAGCTCTTCTGCAAGGACATGCATTTAACCTAGAGTGTGGAAATCCAAAGACATTTCCAAAAGATAGCAGGTCAAAAATTATTTTACTTCCTAGCCTGCCTTGCTAAGCTGTTGTCAGATCAACCACTGGCTGAGTGAAATTCTGAAGGGGATTTCTTCAGTCTGTCACTTCCTATCTTTGAACAGCGGGCTGTACAGGCAACTGGGAAGAAAGACAAATGAAGCCAGAGAGGACTGCTTCAATAATAGCAGGTGAACTATACTTTTTATGAGCTCAATCACAGCTGCAGCCCTATTACAAATTGCTTAAAATGCAGGATTCCTTAACAAGGGGCCTGATTATTTCTTTACTTTCACATACAAAGCTCATTTCACAAATGCAGCAAAAACACTGCAGACAAGAAGTATCAAGGCAATTAATTACTCATGCAGTTAAAACAAATCGACCTTTGATCTCGTACCTTATATGCCACAGGAGGTTTACTCTAATTACCCACAACAGCACTGCTGAAGGGTGATCGCTTAATTATAAGGGTGAGTTGTTCATATTTAATTAGACATTTCATTTGAAAAATACATTTTGAAATGGTGTTCTTCAAATGTCTTGACTATAAAAGATCATTTATATTTTTTTAAAAAATGTTTTCTTTCACCCCTCTTTTAAATATATATTTCAGAACACTGCAATTTATCTTTTAAAACATAGACCTAATAAGATTAGCAATTGCTTACTTTCATACATTCATTAGGAAAATCAAGAGGAACCTAACTGGGCCTTTATCCTCGTGCATTGCTTGAATATGTCACCTAAATGGTTGAAAACACCACCAACCACAAACGTACAGACTGACAGTTCAAGAAGCATCTAAAACTTAGGAGCTGACATAGGAATTGGATCTTTTGTGTTCTGAATCATGCATAGAGTCTTGGACGACACAGCAAGGTCATTTTGAACTCACTCTCCCCCAGAAGGTCACTCAGATCTTCAAAATAATGGGAGTTCATGAGTGTCATGTCCAATATGCCGCAAGCATGGGGAGGGATGATAAGATGAAGAGGGAATGGGTGACATTGCCCCATCTCTTCTGCCAAAGGTATTCTTTTTTCCCCTAGTGAAAGAGGTAGGTGGGGTGATTTCACCAGACTTCTCCTTCTTAACAACAGCCCTTATGTTCCATGACATTTTGCCTACAACATCCACACTATCCAACATCAGTTCTTTGGAGATCCATATCCATAATCTCTTAACATAAGAACATAAGAGAGGCCAATGTTGGATCAGGCCAATGGCCCATCCAGTCCAACACTCTGTCACACAGTGGCCAAAAATACCAGGTGCCATCAGGAAGTCCACCAGTGGGGCCAGAATGCTAGAAGCCCTCCCACTGTTGCCCCCCCTCCAGCACCAAGAATAGAGTGCATCACCTGCCCCAGACTGAGAGTTCCTATCTATACCTTGTGGCTAATAGCCACTAATGGACCTCTGCTCCCTATGTTTATCCAATTCCCTCTTAAAACCATCCATGCTTATAGCCACCACCACCTCCTGCGGCAGGGAATTCCATGTGCTAATCACTCTTTGGGTGAAGAAGTACTTCCTTTTATCTGTTCCAGCTCAACTGCTCAGCAATTTCATTGAGTGCCCATAAGTTCTTGTATTGTGAGAAAGGGATAGAAGTACTTCTTTCTCTACCTGCTCTATTCCATGCATAATCTTATAAACCTCGATCATATCACCCCATAGCCATCATTTCTCCAAGCTAAAGAGCCCCAAACGCTTTAACCCTTCTTCATAGGGAAAGTGTTCCAATGCTTTGAATATTCTAGTTGCCCTTTTCTGCACTTTTTCCAATGCTATAATATCCTTTTTGAGGTGTGGTGACCAGAACTGTACACAGTATTCTAAATGAGGTCACACCATCATTTTATACAGGGGCATTATGATACTGGTTAATTTGTTTTCAGTTCCCTTCCTAATAATCCCCAGCATGGCATTGGCCCTTTTATTGCAGTTGCACGCTGTCTTAACATTTTCATTAAGTTATCTACTACGACTCCAAGATCTCTGTCTTGGTCAGTCTCTGCCAGTTCAGACCCCATCAATGTGTATTTATATTTAGGATTTTTGGCTCCAACATGCATCACTTTGCACTTGGCCACATTGAACCCCATTTGCCACATTGACGCCCACTCACCCATCCTTGACAGATCACTTTGGAGTGCCTCACATTCCTCCCTGGTTCTCACCACCCTGAACAACTTCATATCATCTGCAAATTTAGCCACTTCACTGCTTACTCCCAACTCCAAATCATTAATAAATGAGTTAAAAAGCATTGGATGGAGTACTGATCCCTGTGGCACCCCACTGCTTACCACCCTCCACTGAGAAAACTGCCCTTTTATACTCTCTCTGTGTTTCCTTTTAATTAGCCAGTTCTTGATCCACAAAAGGACTTGTCCTTTTATCCTGTGACTATGGAGCTTACTTAGGAGCCTTTGATGAGGAACTTTATCAGAAGCTTTCTGGAAGTCAAGGTAAACAATATCTATTGGGTTCCCCTTGTCCACATGTTTGTTCACCCCCTCAAAGAACACTAACAGGTTAGTGAGACAAGATCTTCCTTTACAGAACCCATGCTGAGTCTGCCTCAATAGTTTTTGTTCTTCAACTCATGGTTTTCCACTCATGGTTTGTTCTTGTTCATCAACTCATGGTTTTCCACTCATGGTTTGAAAGATCCAGATCCATACATTCTGCAATGTGATCTCAAAAGTCTGCTGGAGTTTAAAAGGATGCTAATTGGCCCATTAGGGTTAGTTAAACTTCCCTGGGGCTGTATTTATTCCATGTAGAGTTGTTGTCATTCTGATGATCCACTGTGAACTTTGTTAGTGTGGACACACACATGGCACTCAATTCAACATGCATTTTATAAATATTCTATTTGTATATATACAGACATTTTGCAATTCATACCTCCGTAGTATGTACGTAACAATAATACATATCCAAATGGATATCAATTGCATATCTCCCCCTGGAATATATGATATGCCAATGAAAAATGGGCAAAAATACTATCTGTTTTATTACAAGTATAACTTGAGTTGAAAGTGAATCAGACCAACATGTTCTGAAGAGAATTCCACATATCGAAGAATGTGAAATATTTCTACCATCAAATAACAGACACAGGTTGGAAAAGTAAAATGAATACTGAAACAGAATGTTATCCTCTACATTTTGAAGTCTGGAAGTCCACACAGACAAAAAGTTCTTAGCCTTCGATATTTTTTCAATGACTTACTACACAAATTTGACTTTACATAAAAGAAAACAATAGTCTCTGCCACAAATGAATATTGAAAACAAATCAGTCCATAGGATTTGATGTTTCTACCAAAGAACTGTAGTTTCTCAATGTTTTTTTCCCCTCTCTCTCTATGTCATATATCCCCCCCCCCCGAATGCTGAAAATCTATATAGTAGCAAGAATTTTCATTTGGGTATAAAATAATAAGCTGATATTTCACCAGGCACAAAAGGTATATTTGGAGACTGTGTTGAAGTATCCATATATATTGGGGAACAGAGCAGCACCAGACGTATGTGCTTGAGAAAACACTTAAAAATACCCATTATTCAAAGATACATTTTTTCTAAAGTGTTCATAATAGAGCAGTGGGGAGTATTCCATGTCATAACAGAATTCAGCAAGAACCTTAGCAAAAGGTTGATTTTCCCCCACACACACACACACAATGGGGCACTATTGATATGTCATCAGGGGCTACCTCCCCTCACCAAAAAAACAAAAACTAGAACAAGCCTGAGATATAACTGCATAATCAGAACCCCTGGTTTATACATCATTCAGTGAGAGAGAGAGAGAGAGAGAGAGAGAGAGAGAGAGAGAGAGAGAGAGAGAGAGAGAGAGAGAGAGATTAAAATACATGATTGAAAGATGCAATAGAACCAAATGGGTCAGACACAGCAAAGTGACAGCTAAGATAAAGCACTACGTGAGATGATTAAATGATTGACTTTTGAATGACTGTCTTTTACTGGCAAGATATTAGTAGAAACCATACAAGAGTCAAACTGAGGCATGCATCGCACTTTGCTTGCTGGCACATATTAATACGTCTTGGTTTCTGAGTAGAACATAATTTTAGTTTCTTTTTTTGGTGTGCAAGTACTCTGAAGGCTCAAGAGGACTCCATGGGAAATAGTAGAGACCAGCATTAAAAACTCCCTCTCACCTTTCCACAACATCTCTTTGTTCCATGCCTGGAGATGTCCTGCTTTGGTCTCTAAAGTTTTACCTGACTTGATCTCAGTTTCACCAGTTGACACACTTCCTTTACCTGAGTGAGGGTTTTGGGTTTTTTTGGCCTTGTATTGTCACACCAACACTGATTACTCTCCAAACAATGCTTCAACTTATTTTGTCTGGACACTTGACTTTTGATCTGGCATTTCTTGCTTTTAGAGATTACCTTAACAAGAAACTTATATTGATTTCAAATCATTTTGCTAGTAATGGCACCCTGTCACCCCCAACCCCGGTAATATTTATTTATTTATTTATTTATTTATACATTCTATTTCTACCCCGCCCTCCCCGCAGGCGGGCTCAGGGCGGCTTACAAAGGGCAACCAATGCCAAGGAAACAAGTTAAAACATAAGCATATACACATATAAAAATACTAAAACGTACCCACATCATAAGTGCTACTGTCTCAACCCGATGGCTTCAGATGAACATTAGACACAGCAGTGTTAGACCCAATGATGTTGGTCGTGGCAGGCCCCACAGACTTCACTATCCCCTTCCTCCACCACACAGTTGGTAAAGTTAGCATGGGGGGGGCAAAAATGGCAGCCAAGAGGGGGAAAGGACAGCGGCGGCTCCTACTCGAACGCCTGGCGGAAGAGCTCCGTCTTACAGGCCCTGTGGAACTGCAAAAGGTCCCGCAGGGCCCTGATCTCCTCCGGGAGCTCGTTCCACCAGATAGGAGCCGCCACTGAGAATGATCTAGCCCTCGTGGCCGCCAGCCTGGCCTCCTTAGGGCCAGGAACCGTCAGGCGATGTTGCGATTCAGACCGAAGTGCTCTTTGGGGCATATATGGGGAAAGGCGGTCCCTCAGGTATGCCGGACCCTGGCCATATAGGGCTTTAAAGGTAAGCACCAGCACTTTGAAGCGGATCCGGTATGCTATAGGCAGCCAGTGCAGCGCTTTCAGCACAGGCTGCATGTGCTCCCGCCTAGGGGTGCCCGTCAACAGCCTGGCTGCAGCATTCTGCACTAGCTGCAGCCTCCGGATTTGCCCCAAAGGCAGCCCCATGTAGAGGGCGTTACAGTGATCTAGCCTCGAGGTGACCATTGCATGAATCACTGTGGCCAGGTCTTCGCGGTCGAGAAACGGGACCAACTGCCGAATCAGCCGAAGATGGTAAAAAGCCGACTTGACAGTGGCTGCCACCTGGGCCCCCATGGTTAATGCAGGGTCCAGGAGCACTCCCAGACTCCTAACCTCCGGCGCCGGCACCAACGATGCCCCGTCGAAGGTCAGAAGCAGGAGCCCCAGCCCCCGGCCGGTCCGACCCAGGCACAGGACTTCCGTCTTGGCAGGGTTTAACTTCAATCGGCTCTGCCGGAGACCACCCAGCCACGGCCTGCAAAGCCCGGTGAAGGTCTTCCGGGTTGGAGTCCGACTGGCCGCCCAACATCAGATAGAGCTGGGTGTCATCCGCATATTGGTGACAACCCAGCCCATACCTCCGGTCAATCTGGGCGAGGGGCGCATATAGATATTAAACAACATTGGGGAGAGCACTGCCCCCTGAGGCACCCCGCATTCAAGCGGGTGTCTCCGGGACTGCTGCCCCCTAGCACCACCCTCTGTCCCCGACCTTGGAGAAAAGAGGCAAGCCATTGAAGAGCGAGCCCCTGAATCCCCACGTCGGCGAGGCGGTGGATCAGCAACTGATGGTCGACTGTATCAAATGCAGCCGACAGATCCAACAGCAACAGTGCCGCCACACCACCCCGATCCAGATGCCTCCGAAGGTCGTCCGTTAAGGCAACCAGTGCTGCCTCCGTCCCATAACCCGGGCGGAAGCCGGACTGGAATGGATCAAGGACGGAAGCGTCATCCAGAAAGCCCTGTAGCTGAGTCGCCACCGCTCTCTCGATCAGCTTGCCCAAATAGGGCAAGTTGGACACCGGCCGATAGCTGGCCAATTCCGCCGGGTCCATGATTGATTTCTTCAGGAGGGGGCTGAAAATATTCCATTCCTTACTAATGTTGTTGTCATATGTATTTTCAGAAAGACACATGTGAGTCATGGAAAGCAGGGAGGGGGGCGTGGATGACCACAAAGGTCTGAGAGGTGGGTCAGAGATCTGTGTATGAGAGAAAAGGATTGGATTCTGCCTCGCCCTCCTGTTTTGCTATAATTTCGGTAGTTTGCCACCACTCAAACTAGAATGTGAACTAAATTTTGGGGATTAATTTATCTTCATTTTTGGCAATGGACATCCTACGAATTAGTGCTCGGTTGGTCTCAGTGAAGCAAAGAATAAATGTACGAAGATGTTTCTTATGCTGAAGTTTATTTATGTTTGTAGCCAAAGCCATTGTGATCTCAGGAAACAACAACAACAGTAACACCAACAAATGCATTTCATTTTGTTGCCAGAGGAGAAAATGCTACCTCTGTATATTTTCTAGCATTTTAAGTCTGAACTAATGCAATCTCTTTACAAGTTAGTAGACAGTAAGTGCCAACATTCATCTAGTCTGCAATCAGACGGACCCAATCGTCTGCTTTTAAAATATAATTACTATAAATGTATAGCCTAGTGTGAAATATCATACTAATTTCAAAACAGTAAATGGTCTTTCTTTTTTTTTAATGTGGGTTTGTGCAATTAACAAAATATTCTCTGAAAATCTTGCAGTCTTAAATTGGATTGGTCTAGAATAAATGGCTTGTGGACAGGTCATATCCTTAAAAGCAGGATTCTGACCAAAATTTACAGTCCTAAAAGCTTTCTTCAAGTGCTGCTTGACTTACTGAAATTCAAAGTGTGGGCTCAGCTGCACATGATTTTCATGCAAAAGGTTCCAATTCAGGTTCAAACTCTTGACATCTTCCATTAAAAGAATCTCAGGAAACAGATATTGACAAAGGTCTCTCTCTGTCTGAGACTCTGGAGAACAGCTGACCATCTGAGCAGACAATACTAGACTAAAGGGACCTTCTACATGGTGAGGGGCCATAGTCCAATGGAAGAGCATCATCTTGGCATGCAGAAGGCCCTAAGTTCAATCACTGGCATCTTCAGTTAAGAGGACCAAGCGGTAGGTGATGTGAAAGATCTCTGCTTGAGACCCTGGGGAGATGCTGCCAGTCTGCATAGGCAATACTTGATGGGCCAATAGTCTGATTTAGTATAAGGCAGCTTCATATGAGTATGTACAGCTGCTACTAATGACCTCATCATTGAGAAGATAAATTCAGTATGGAACAATGGTCTAACTTGGTATATAGAAGCTTTGTATGTTCATACATCTCTAAATAAAGTCCGTATGGCCAAAGCAATGGTATTCCCAGTTGTACAGTATGGCTGTGAGAGTTGGACTATAAGGAAGGCTAAGCACTGAAGAATAGATTCTTTTGAATTATGGCACTGGAGAAGACTCTTGAGAGCAATGCAAGGAGATCAAACCAGTCAATCCTAAAAGAAATCAACCCTGACTGTTCCCTGGAAGGCCAGATACTGACGCTGAAGCTCAAATACTTTGGCCACCAAATGAGAAGGGAGCACTCACTGGAGAAGACCCTGATGCTGGGAATGATTGAAGGTAAAAGGATGACAAAGGTTGAGATGGTTAGACAATGTTATCAATGCAACAAACATGAAAGTGAACAAACTCTGGAGGATGGTGGAAGACAGGATGGCCTGGTATGATGTGGTCCATGGGGTCACGAAGAGTCGGACTTGACTGTGTGACTGAACAACAACAACAAGGATTCAGAATACCTAGTTAAGTTTATGACTGGTCAGATATTTTGGAGTTAATTGTGTTAATTTGCCTTTAAAAAGAATCAGTGAGATCAGGGCCTGAGACATAGTGAATTTTAACTAGTTGAAGACTCTGTCAGGACAGAATAAATGAGAAGCCTCTGCCTGGTCAGAGCTGGAATGTGAGTGAGTCAGGATGCCGTAAAGAGATGAAGAACAGAACAGCAGAGGAAGAGCCACCTGAAGGAAGAAGTTTGTGATTTGGAAGGGTGAAATGAGAGGAAGGTGGAGGCTATAGTAAGAGAGTTAGCTGAGGAAGAGGTTAAGTTTTTCTGGCACACTACCTTGGTGTCCTTTCTCCAGGGTTTTTCTTGAACAGCCCAGATGAGGTAAATCACTACCTTAAGTTATGCAGTAGTATTTTCATGACATGGAACAAAGCAAGGTAGAGTCTGACTAGAAGGAAGACTTCAGAGCAATGCAAGCAAAGCAATGTGAGTGCTAGCTTGGCGTGAAAGCTAGAGAAAGGGAAATTGGCTTTTTGAATTATAAACTGGGGAGAACTACTGTTGGGACTGCCATTTCCTTTAGTAACACTAAAGAAAACCATAAGGACATGTACCAGAATAACAAATATCCAGTTAAATAGTAATGTAATTCTTCTATATATTTAATATTTTAAATGCTTTGTTGTATCCTTAGGTCTCAGTGTTGGTGATCAGTTATTCTCACCAAATAATCAGTGGGCCTAATTCATATAGAACAAATCACTACCATACTCAGACTATGTATAAGTCTCTAGGTATATCTACAAAGGACTCACTCACTCCTGCACCAGAAGCTAGAGACCAAAAGTACAATATATGCATATACTGGGCTCCTTCTCTCCTTTTTTTTCACCAGGTCCTGGGAACTGGATCTTGCCCAAGCACACAGGTTTTCCATTCCATTCCATTCAATTACTGAATGCTCCCTCTAAGCTGTGGAGTCTTGTGAGCAAAAATTCAACTTTGTGAGCTACTGGCATAAAAGCTGTGATTGAGAGATTTGGCTACTGCATAAATTAGTTTGCTTTGGAGCCATCCTTCCTGAGCTAAGACAAAAGTGTGTGAGCCAGAGGCAAAAAACCGTGAGCTAGCTCACCCTAGCTCAGCTTAGAGGAAACACTGCTGGGGAGATAGACTACTGAATTTAATGGGTGTTAGCACATATCCACCATGACCTTGATGACCCAGGCTAACCCAGTCTCATCAGATCTTGGAAGCTAAGGGAGTTTGGTCCTGGTTTTTACTTAGATGATTTGAAATAATATTAAGTAAGCAATATGTAGAATTTTCTTTCTAGAAAAAGAGTTATAAATGCTACGCCAAAAAACTACCATATCAAATCACTTATAAATTGGTATGCTTAAAAAAAGCATATTGCTATTCTGAGAAATTTATGTCATTGAGCTGAGAAGATATCTTACTCTTGATCTATGCATTATATTATATACTAGGAATAAGACCCTCTGTGGAAATAAATACAATGAGTTCTAGGAAGAGGCTCTGGGTGGGTCCCCCGGCCTTGGGCACTCAGCTGCTGTGGCAACCTCAGTAGGGTATAATGACACAGAGTCCACCGTTTTCTCTATAGGAACTGATCTCTGCCACCTGCAGAGCAGTTATGATTCTGAGTGATCCCCAGCCCTCACCTGGAGATTAGCAACAATTGTTCCCCAGGAAGAAATGGCTGGTATGAAGGGTGGCGTCTATGGCACTGTACCTGTCTGAGGTCCCACCCCACCATCTCCAGGCTCAAAATGGAAGACCCCCCCCCAGTGCTCCTCAGAGCCACATTGACCACACTCTAGGCAATAATTATATAATAAATATATATATGGAAACAGAAACTTCTGAACATGCCTCACCTTGAAAAACCTATGGGGTCGCCTTAAGGTAGCTACAACTTGACAGTATTTCATACATACCATGTACTTCACAAATATATGTAAAAAAAATTGCTAATAGTCTCATGTTAAAACCAGAAAACGGAATGCCTCTGGCATTCCCAGTGTGTTTAAATTGATAATACCATTTGCATTCCAGCAACCCACTCAACCCTCCCCAAACACAACACTTCAATAATTTAGCCATTTAGGAATAAGACTGTTTTAAACTTCTCTCGCATAGCTTTGCAAGTTATTAAAGCACAGCTAATTAAGACTAAATGCAGTGTGGGCTATGGTGTTTGGACGAAGGCACTGGATTTTAATGATACACCTGCCATGCCACCAATTGGTAATCAGGCAATTCATCAAATCACTCGTTTTGAAAAACTGAGAGGAAAACATACAAAACAAACAAACAAGCTTGTGAACTAAAAACAAAGAGATGCACAGCACTGTGCAGCACAGGTCCAGTGAAATATTCCTACAGTGTGCCAACTTGTTCGGAAATATATTTCCAATTATTCTGGTCGAGCAGGTGCAACCAATCTCCAGCTATCTGTTCTTTCCATACAATTCATATTCCCCGTAAGGGGCGGGGGCTATCATGGCTGTGTTTTTCTGGAAGGGATGTAGCATCTGTTCTCTGGAAAAGAACTTTAAAAAAAACAAAAAAACCTTGGGTGGATTGGAGAGGTGGGGGTGTTCAGAGAAACAGGCAGTAAGGGAAAAAATTGCAAAACCCAAACATACACAATTATATGGCAAAAGATTCAGAATAATGGGCCCATTTTCCATCATTTCAGGAACAGCGAAGAAACAAACAAACTACATTTTCCATTTAGTGCACTTTCTGAATTCCATTAAAGGTGTTAAATGAATAGAGAAGCTTCAGGGTGAGATGACAGTAAACTAAATGGAAATGTCTACTTCATACAAGAGGAAGGTGTTTTTTTTTTTTTTATCAAACTCGTTGCTCTACTATTCCTGCATTGCAGAACTGTTTTTAAAAACACAATAATGCGCTTTGCACTTAATACATTTTTGGTTTTCCCCCTCACATATAAGTCCAAGGATTCTTTTGTTCCAAGTTATTTAAAATGTACATATATACACACACACATGCACATATATGCATGTGTGTATAACCACATATACACTTTTCCAGGAAAGTAGTTTTCTTATTGCTGTACATTAGTATATGTATGGTCAGTAGATACAGTTGCTACACGCTGCCCAGAGAGTTTCTCTATTCCCTTAAAGCTACCAGTAAACAGGATATGTTGAAGCTTTACCCATCTGTTCCTTTCCTACTTATAGTGGCTACCAACTCCACTGTCTTCTATAGCCAACAGCACTCTAGATAAGACATAGTCAATGGGGGGGGAACCAAAAAAAAATGTAGCCAGATGTTTCCATCCGTGAAAAATCCCCCCCATCTATGCAATACCTTTTTATTATGACCAAGCAGAACAACACAAAGCATAGTGCAAAACTCCAAGTTCAATGGAGCTCTTCATCAGACTTGATGTTTCACAGCAAAGGGGGAGAGGGCAATTTTTTTAAGTTATGATTTTTCAGCAGGGTCTTGCTAGCATTCTTTGTGAGGTGGTGAATGGCAGGCACATCATTGTGAATTGCTGGTGTCAAATTGCACCACTTGCATCCTAAGAAGAAGAAAGAATAGTGTGCCATCTCCTTGGAGGGGGGAGAGAAGAAAGGGCAGCAAATGTCTCTTTCTTTATTTTTTCCACTGAAATGACTCTCCATTGTATATTGTTTCTTCAAAATGACATGCCTACTCAGCATCTCAGAAAGAATACTAACAAGACCGAGTGTAAAGATTATGACCTGAAAAACCTGCTTCCCCTCCCCACACTTTTTAAAATTTGTCTGACATCAAGTCCAATGAAGAGCTTTAAAGAGCTTGAAAGCTTATGCAATGTTTTATGCTAGTTTGGTCAGGATAAAAAGGTATTACAGAGATTCTATGTTGTTCTTGGGGGAGGATAGACATGAGAGGAGATGAGTTAAAAGAAGTGGGAAAGGAATGAATGGGAGAAGTTACAGCATCACTTGATTACTTAGTAATTTAAAGGGGCAGAACAAATCTCAAGTTATTCAACTATAGATACATTAAAGATTATAATTGAGAGTGTTTTCACATCAGCAATGGATATTATACTTTAAAATATTTTTTCCCGGGAACTGTAAAAAATAATAAGGTGTCAGAAGCAGATCTTAACCCTTTGCATTCTCTATCCCTGGAGCCATAGCTTCATCCTGTTTATGTGTCAAAAGCAGAAACCACACATTCTTGGATATTGCACTATTGTGATAATTCATCTCTTCGATATCCCTGTAGACAAAATGATCAGGAGACAAATGATTATGACAGTAAAACAACATTGAAATATCCAGGATTCAGATAAGGTTGGCAGGTTTTACCTGGCTGCTGGTGGGGGGCTCCAGGGCCTGTTCCAGTATCTTCTGGTGCACACTCAAAGTATGCATGCCACAATGATATCACCTGAAACTGACGTCATTATGTCACCAATGTCATGGGGTGCGACTCTAGTTTTTGGGCAAAACTCTATAGTTTGAGCACAATTTGACCATGGAGTTTTCTCAAAAACTAGAGTGTCACCCTGTCAGCTTACTGCCATGCTCTTTCGCCCATGTGAACTGGCTCAGCCAGACGGCACTATCAGTATAACCTTGAAGGGAGGGGAAGGCTTGAGTTCCACTATTGGTGTGAATGTTTCTGCTCTCAGGGGGGTGGGGAGAGTCTCCCGTTTATGATGTAGTTTCCCGCCGGGAGAATTCCCGCACACGCTTGGATTTCATTTGCTTAGCTAGATGAAGCATCAGAGTGTATGAACTGAGTCCCTTGCATTAATCACTATTCCTGACAATTTACCTGTACTACTTGGAAACAGATTCCAATAAAGCATAACTTCTCCTGGAGAGTGTGTTTGGACTTGCTTGCTGTTGACCCTGACACCCCCCTCCCCGATTTCAGCGACATGATGATGCCACTTCCAGATGATGTCATTACATCACATTCAGGGGCATTTGCGGGCAGGGTTTTCCCCTGCCAGCCAGCTGGCCAGTGGCAGAAAGGGGCCTGCAAAAGCGGAGGAACCCTAGCCTGGACCAGGGGCCTGGCAACCCTATTTTCAGACCATGGGGAAAAGACCAGGTTTGGGCCCAGAATCAGTGCCACACCACTGCTGCCTCATGCTTGGGCCATGTAGGGGGTGGCCCCACCCCATGCAAGATGGGAAGGAGCTACCACTATTGATGGAAACCAGTTTCTCAAGCCCTACATGGGACAAATGCAAATGGCACCTTCTTTCTTCTTCTGTCATCCTCTCCTGGGAGGGGGGCAGTGGGCAGTTGGGGCCTTCCAAGTGTGGATCCTGTTACTGCTCCTGTTGCCCACTGCCTAAGATTGCCCCTGAATATATCCAAGAATGCATGGATCCAAACATGCTGGCAATAGTATCTATCTCAGTTTCTTAACAATGTCATTTCTATGGACATTTCTATGATGTTACTAAAAACACAGTGGCTACATCCAATATAAAGCCCCTATTGAGTTTGTCCTTCTCCTTGTAGCATTTAATTCCCTCCTCTATGACCATAATTTGCCAAGCAATTCACAGCCTCTGCCATTGGCAGCTTCTGCTCTGGACTAAGCACAGGAAAGCATAATAACATCACAAACATGGGGGTAATCCTATCAGGACATGGCACTATTAAAAGGATGGAGGGCAAAGGGGTAAACATGAAAGAGTTGTTTATGACAGCACTCCCAACCAGCGTTCCCTCTAAGCTGAGTTAGTGTGAGCTAGTTCACAGTTTTTTTAGCCTCCAGCTCACAGATTTTTGTCATAGCTCAGGAAGGATGGCTCCAGAGCAAACTAATTTATGCAGCAGCCAAATCACTAACTCACAACTTTAATGCCAGTAGCTCACAAAGTAGAATTTTTGCTCACAAGATTCCACAGTTCTCAACGACAAACTGATCCTTCCCAGCCCTTCATTGCCATTCCGCTCTTCTGCCATAGCTGTGGGTGGTTTTCCTTTAGTAAGACTTGACCAGCTTCATTACGTCTGATAAGAAGAAAGCACTTTCAAACCCCTACCATACACAAACAGGCTATGAGCTAGAATTTTTATCATGCAACAGCAATTTTGATGTTTGACAGTAAATTGCATTTGCTATAAAAGCATTAGGAAATGGAACAGGTATTAATTAAGTTTCTTTCTTATACATTCATATTCACTCTATATTTTACGTGAGATGATTTTTTATTTGTGCAAATGCAGTATATTTAATGTATTATTAAAATTGTTTTTACTCTGTGTAGAAATATTTCTGATTCTCTGTGATGCTTTTATCCACCTTCATTTCAATAATTTAAAGCTGATGTTGCCCCTCCCAGCAGATGGTAACTACACAGTGTTCATCTTAAAGAAAGAAGCCTCACTCTAATTTAGTTATATTAAAATTAATTAAAACACTTAAAACAGAATTAAAAACAATATTTATAATACATTAGGAACTTGTCTTTCACAAGCCAATTGAAATAAATGGAAGAGTCAGAACAAGCCCTTCCAAAATGTAAATGGACTGTGTGCCACACAGAATCCTACTGAGAAAGTGTGGTTCCCATGTTACAAGAACAGGGACATGTGCATTTTCCATGCCCTTACACATTTTTATTTATTTATTTATTAGGGAGCAAAGCCCGTTGTGGTGGAAGACAACGGGCCCTAGAAAGGAAGGGAGGGAGGTGGAAGGGAGAGAGGGTTAGAGGAAGGAAGGAAGGAAGGAAGGAAGGAAGGAAGGAAGGAAGGAAGGAAGGAAGGAAGGAAGGAAGGAAGGAAGGAAGGAAGGAAGGAAGGAAGGAAGGAATAGGGGGAAGAGTGAAAGAGAGAGGAAGAAAGGAAAAGGGGGAAAGGAAAGGAAGGGGGCCCCCCATAGAAGACCCAGGGGATGGCATGTGGGGGACAGAAAAGGCCTTCTCTGGGCCTAGTGCCCCATAGAAGGCCCAGGGGATGGCATGTGGGGGACAGAAAAGGCCTTCTCTGGGACTAGTGCC
Source organism: Gekko gecko (assembly GCA_029375565.1). Classification (NCBI taxonomy): domain Eukaryota; kingdom Metazoa; phylum Chordata; class Lepidosauria; order Squamata; family Gekkonidae; genus Gekko; species Gekko gecko. The sequence continues at coordinate 147,155,755 of JAPDNY010000006.1, forward strand.
CACAGAAGGCCCAGGAGATGGCGTGTGGGGGACGGAAAAGGCCTTCTCCGGGCCTAGTGCCCCATAGAAGGCCCAGGGGATGGCGTGTGGGGGCGGAAAAGGCCTTCTCTGGGCCTAGTGCCCCATAGAAGGCCCAGGGTATGGCGTGTGGGGGACGGAAAAGGCCTTCTCTGGGCCTAGTCTCCTCATAGAAGGCCCAGGGGATGGCGTGGGGGGCGGAAAAGGCCTTTTCTGGGCCTAGTGCCCCATAGAAGGCCAAGGAGATGACGTGTGGGGGACGGAAAAGGCCTTCTCTGGGCCTAGTCCCCTCATAGAAGGCCCAGGGGATTGTGGGGGGGCGGAAAAGCCTTCTCTGGGCCTAGTCTCCTCATAGAAGGCCCAGGGGATGGCGTGTGGGGGCGGAAAAGGCCTTCTCTGGGCCTAGTGCCCCATAGAAGGCGCAGGGGATGGCGTGTGGGGGACTGAAAAGGCCTTCTCTGGGCCTAGTCCCCTCATAGAAGGCCCAGGGGATGGTGTGGGGGAGGAAAAAGGCTTCTCTCACTTGCCTCAGTCTTGAGGGCCTGTCCCTGTGCTCACACTCTAGACGATCCTCTCCTGTCGGAGGACTGGAGCAGACTGAGCTGAAAACAATGACTGGGGCTGACGTGGGCGGGACTTTGCAAAGCAGCCAGTCAGCCCTGGCCAATGTCTTCTGACTGCCAGTTCTTGAGCCGAATCAATTATGGCAAGCATAGAATGTTGTGGAACCAAAATTCAAATATATATAAGGACAGGATTGTGAGATTTACACGCCACCCTTCCAGCTGAAGCCAGCTCAGGGTGGCTTACAAAAAGATAAAAGACAAAACAACAGATAAACAGTTTAAAATTATAAACCATATAGTCAAACCAACAACCCAACGTTTTGTATGCACATACAACTTCATTATAAGCAAAAAATGATAACTAGATCAATTCCTGGCATCTCCAGTTAAAATAATCAGATAGCAGGTGCTGGGAAAGGCCTCTACCTGAGACTCTGGAGAGCTACTCCCAGTCTGAGAAGACAATGCTGATCTTGATGGACCAGTTGTCTGATTCAGTGTAAGACAGCTTCATGTGTACCTGAACAGAAATCCATGCATTGCTGTCTTCACACAACTGACCGCACATAGCAGCATCATCATGGGTAGTGCATGCACACAATATGTGTGCCTTCCTGGCAGAATGCGTGGAGAGGGAGAGTGGGCACAAGTGTGCTGGCCCTGCCACCAACCTCACATGATCTCTGGGTTGGGAACACAGTGCCTTTGGATGGACATAGTGTCCACCAGGCTTCCTGTTCATGGATTACAATGTTTGGAAAGTTTGGCCTCAATCCTGGGGATGAAATATACACATGGACACATATAGAGCCATGCAAACAGGCTGGCAAACATGTAGAAACGGGGGGCATAGCTAATGCAAAAGTAGCCACTCTTTCACTCCCAACATATGCAATAAAAGTGTCCATGTAGGTTTGATTTGTTTTGACAGTTATTAAGGAGAAACTTTAAAAGTGATTAGTTTTTTAAATTGTTACCATTAGTAAAGAAAGTAAAATTAGTAGTTAATGTAACTGAATAAGAGAGATATTAACGGGGTTGGAGCATTGCGGGAAGCCTTGTTTGGAGGGGGGAGGGAAAATAATGGAAGGGATATGTATTTACTTGTTTAAGTTGTATGAACGTGTGGAAAATATCCAATAAAAATTGTATTCTAAAAAAAAAAAAGTGTCCATGTAGGCATTTGAACTAGTCCAAAAAGCTGGGGAAGCATCCTATATATATGCACTTTGTATACATGAGGAGATTTTACACAACCTTTCAAGTAAGCACATGTTCGTTGGGACAAGGTATGACAGACCCCTTCCACTTCCCTCCCTCAGAGGCTAGATTTTCCCTCTGTTCCTCTGGTCCTTCACTGACTGAGAGGTCCAGGTAACATGCTCTTCTTCCCTGAAGAAACCTTGGCTGTCCCACCCTGTCAGTAAGATATATTTTGCTATTTGCTCAGCCCAGGGATCTGAGGGAAGGGATAGAATTGCCCTTTAACTTAAACCCCTGGAAATGGCACTTGAGATGCTTTCAAAATTCAAAAATAACCAAAGATTTTATTTAACATCAAAGGGAAAGGTCAAGTGAAATCAGGGGTTGAAAATACTGAGGTAAAACTAGTACAAGCACAGACTTTTGTTCTTATATATCAGGCTAATGAGAGGTTCTTAAATTATTCACAATTACTTAGATCTTTATATTGAGAGGCTTTTGTTCCAGTGTTTTCCCAAAGACTCTAATTCACTTTATTTGAGTAATCGCTGACTCTTTTAGTCTTTTGGTAATCTCTTCCCAGTAACCAAACCCCTTCTCTTGTAACACCAATAGTCTTTTTTTTTAAGGTACAGAGTTTATTTAGTTAATCTAAAAACCACCTCAAAGTATTTGGCACATGGATAATCAGGATAAAAATGCACACTGATACCCCCTGAAAACATATTTTTTTATTGTACATGCAAAATACAAGCTGTTTTTTCAGCAATAATCCCTAAAAGGAGAGAATACACAAAGTGCAGTCCGTCACACAAGGATTGCCATCTTAATGCCATACCACCTCATGGTCATGTTTTAAGTCTTACTAATATTTTGCATATAAAAGACTTCTGTTTCAGATGAATAAACAGAAATTGTGGGATAATCTCTGAACCCTGAAACTCCAGAGAGTTGGAGGAAGGAGTTGGGGAGAGGCTGGATTCTTGTAGGTGGCTGTCAATCCAGCAATTATCAGAGCCAGATTCAGATATTTTGGATAATATATCTAGAAATACTTAGAAATTTGTCCAAGGTGGCTTGTGATCTGACTCACCTAAGTCACTCCAGCCACATGGGCATAGATTTCACATGATTCCGTATTAAAAAGAAAATAACTAGAGGGTGAAGGATCACATTGAATTAAATTATTACTCAAAATTAGACTTAACATTTTTTTTAATGATAAATTGTTTTGCTCAGACTTGTAAACTTCTGTGTTGGATGCTTAGTGAGAACAGAACCTTCATTTCAGGCATAGGATGAAGAAAAAGAAGAGTTGGATTTATACCACACCCTTCAATTGGAGTCTCAGAGCAGTTTACAATCTCCTTCCCGTCCTCTCTCCACAACAGACACCCTGTAAAGTATGTGGGGCTGAGCGAGTTCTGGGAGAACTGCTCTTGAGAGAACTGTGAGTGCCCCAAGGTCACCCAGCTGCACATGAAGGAGTGAGGAATCAAACACGGTTCTCCAGATTAGAGTCCACTACTCTTAACCACTACACCAAACTCGCAAATAGTGATGGTTGTCAGAAAGCTACATGACGATACATGGGTTGGTTCTGTCCTTTGGCTATAGGTTCTTCATAGGTAAAGGTTTCCCTTGCTCAAAAGTCAGTCAAATCTGACTCTAGGGGGCGGTGCTCATCTCCGTTTCCAAGCCAAAGTGCCAGAGCTGTCCAAAGACTTTTTCCATGGTCGTGTGGCCAGCATGACTACTACTACTATCATCATCATCATTATTATTATTATTATTATTATTATTGATTTGTGCCCCGCCCTCCCCACCGAGGCAGGCTCAGGCGGCTTACATAAAAATAGCAACAGATAAAACAACAATTTAAATAGCATAAAACACACAGACATAATTACTAAAAACAGTTTAGATGGTGATGGCGGTACAATAGTAGCAGAGTAAATAAATGCCAAGGTGCATGGAACACTGTTACCTTCCAATGAAGCAGTACCTATTTATCTACTTGCAATTTCTTGCTTTTGAACTGCTATGTTGGCAGGAAAGTTTCTTCAGAGAAACTGAATTATACAAGGAGTCTGCAAGGAGATAAATGGTTTAGGCTTTAGACCCAGTACAAAAACTTGAGGAAAGACAGGAGCTGTCCTGTTTTATAAGCCCTTGTGAAATGGCACTTGAGGTAAATTAACTTTAAAAACAGAATAAGGATTTTATTAAACAGGTAGGGAGCATATATATAATAGCAGTATTCCAGATTTTGAGATTGCTGAGGTAAAAACATTCTAATATATACAGAATTGTATTCTTAGAACATTCGAGATTGTATTTATAGTTTTGTTTCAAGGTTTTCTAGTTCTTTATTTGAGAGGTACTTTGTTTAGTATATGACATGAGGGGTGACATGATCAAAGTTTACAAGATTATGTATGGGAACACTTTCCCTATGAAGAAGGTTTAAAGCATTTGGGGCTCTTTAGCATGGAGAAATGATGGCTGAGGGGTGATATGTTCAAGTTTTATAAGATTATGCATGGAATAGAGCAGGTAGAGAAAGAAGCACTTTTCTCCCTTTCTCACAATACAAGAACTCGTGGGCACTCAATGAAATTGCTGAGCAGTCGGGTTAGAACAGATAAAAGGAAGTACTTCTTCAACCAAAGAGTGATTAACACATGGAATTCACTGCCACAGGTGGAGGCTACAAGCATGGATGGCTTCAAGAGGGAATTGGATAAATATATGGAACAGAGATCCATCAGTGGCTATTAGCCACAAGGTATAGATAGGAACTCTCAGTTTGGGGCAAGTGATGCACTGTATTCATGGTGATTGGGGAGGGGCAATCAGTGGGAGGGCTTCTAGTGTCCTGGCCCCACTGCTGGACCTCCTGATGGCACCTGGTATTTTTGGCCACTCCGTGACAGAGTGTTGGACTTGATGGGTCATTGGCCTGATCCAGCAATGGCTTCTCTTATGTTCTTATATTCCAGCACTAATACAGTTCTTATTAAAGTTTCTTCTAGAAGACAGCATTTGCTTAAAATTTCTAGATTTCTCCCTTCAGAGTTCTAGGTTTTCCTGTAGATATTACAGCTTTTCACTAACCCCTGAGGTGTCTATGCATCTCCTTTTTATCACAGACCAGGGTTCTCTTCCCAACCCCTTTCACTGGCAGGAAGTTATTCTCCTTGTCCCTAAGAAGCAATGATTCCTTTTACTATTTGGCTTGTGTGGAAGTTCACTCTAACTACCCACACCTTCTGCCAAATCCTTCTCCAGTATCCTTCATCTGTATAATGCTGTTCTGTAGCTTTCCTGACTGAGGCTGTGGTCACATGGCCATTTTGAGTGGGTTTCACAGCTGTTCCCTATTGGTTCTAAAAGGGTTGGTCAGATGGGCACATCTGCCTCTTGTCTTGCAACCCACTCCCTCCTGCAATCAATCCTATTTGGTGGCAGTTTTTCCGACACTGGGAAAATCAAGTACTTAATGGTTTCTTGTGGTAGGAACCAGCAGTTCAGCCTGTCTGGACCACCAATTTTCACAATGAAGTTGATTTGAATGTCTGAATGTCCTTCTTGTGCTTTAAATTTTTTTAGAGTTCCACCATTGTGCACATGACTGATCCCACACTGCATACATCCAACATGTGAATGGTGATTTGGGGAGGGATGTCTGATCATCCCAACCTGCAAATAAATACCCCCAATCAAATATACATCGGGAACAAACCGTGGTAAGCTTGCTGTGTGACCACAGCCTGAGAATCTAAATTCTCCCTCAGAGCAGTTTTAATCTATTTAAGACAATGAAGTTCTTCTCTTCACTCTGTAGAAATACTTTTCTGACTATTGCCTGTCAGAAGATACTGACACCCAAATGTCTCTTCCCTCAGAAGCCAAACCCTCTGGCTACGGATCCAGACATTAGTTTTCAAAGACCAAAAGGTGAAATACCTCTTTTCCCTCCAGATCAGTTGTTTTATTTGTTCTCTCAGCTGATCTTGGCCAATCCGAGAGTGAGTAAAGCAGTTAGTCACATAAAGTCTTCTCTCCAGGGAAGATTAACTCATGAACTCCCTGGTTCTCTGACACAAACAGCATTTTAAAAAGCCCTGCTTTTCTCTGCAATCCATCACATCATCAGATGGTAATGCAAAGAGATAAAACCATTGTAACTAACTCACCTTTATCTATGTTTTAATACTTTAAAAAAATGTAGTAAGGGTATATTAAGCTGCTTCTTATGCGTACAAAAATTCCCACACTTCAACAATGGAAGGAAAGATTGTGGGAATATTTTGTTCTTAGTAAAATATCCACATATTCGATGCTTGATCTGTCTGGGAAATGACATTCATCATTTATTGAATCTTGGTTTCCCATAGATTATCTAATGAAAAAAAAGATATACTTCCAAAGCAAGCACTTTACCATAATTACATTTATTTTTAATGTTGGATTGAGATTAGATACTGTGGGAGTTTGTGTTGGTAATTCGGCATGATTAATTTGCTTTTGAATAATTTATTTTAATAGTTTATGTTCACTTATACCCTACTCTACAATTATAATGATTATTATTATTGCTGGCTTTGTAGATATTTACCTTTGTTGGCAATCTTGCAGCTTTGATAAGTGAGTTTATTTTATTTATTTATTTATTATTTCGATTTCTATACCGCTCCATCCCGGAGGTTCTGAGCGGTTTACATAGTGATTTATATTTCCTAGCTAGGGCCATACAGTTGAATGGGGAGGTGAGTGCCTACCAGGCACCCTACTGGCTTGTTTTTTTCTGCAGCTCTTCTGCTACGGTGTTTCAGCGTGGTCCGGCTTCTGCATGATGTTTTTCAGTGTGATCTGGCCGGATGGATCTTAATGTGCAGGATAGGTTAAATAGCTTTAAAAAATTGTTAATTGTACACTTATTGGAAGATAATAAGGATATCTATGACCATATACTGTACAAAGATCATTACTATTTTAAAGTTCTAGAATTTTAAGGTTTTACTGTTTAAGTTCAACTTCTATCTCAATATATATTTTTTTAATCAAATGTATCAATTTACTTTCCCTGAAAAGAAGAGTGTACATGTCCAGGACAAGAATTCTCATAAAATGGAAAAACCTTGTTGATACTAAAGTTATTTTTCCACAAATGTCTAACCATGTTCAATTCCTGGTCGTTAAGTTTTTGCTAGTATTCTCCTGGCCAAACAAAAATGACACCTTTTCTTGTAAGAACATAAGAAAAGCCAATGTTGGATCAGATCAATGGCCCATCCAGTCCAACACTCTGTCACACAGTAGCCAAAAATATCAGGTGCCATCAGGACGTCCACCAGTGGGGCCAGGACACTAGAAGCCCTCCCACTGTTGCCCCCACCAAGCACCAAGAATACAGTGCATCACTTGTCCCAGCCTGAGAGTTCCTACCTATACCTTGTGGCTAATAGCCACTGATGGACCTCTGCTCCGTATGTTTATCTAAAGGTCAAGGTTCCCTCGCTCAAAAGCCAGTCGAATCCGATTCTAGAGTTGCGGTGCTCATCTCCATTTCAAAGCCGAAGAGCCAGCACTGTCCAAAGATGTTTCCGTGGTCATGTGGCTGGCATGACTAAACACCAAGGCGCATGGAACACTGTTACCTTCCCACCAAAGTGGTACCTGTTTACCTACTTGCAATTTCTTGCTTTCGAACTGCTAGGTTGGCAGGAGCATGTTTATCTAATTCCCTCTTAAAGCCATCCATTCTTGTAGCCGCCACTACCTCCTGTGGCAGTGAATTCCACGTGTTAATCACTCTTTGGGTGTTAATCACTCTTGTTTTGTGAGAAAAGGAGAAAAGGACTTCTTTCTCTACCTGCTGTATCCCATGCATTATTTTGTAAACTTCGATCATGTCAGTCATCACTTCTCCAAGCTAAAGAGCCCCAAATGCTTTAACCCTTCTTCATAGGAAAAGTGTTCCAACCCTTTGATCATTCTAGTTGCCCCTTTCTGCACTTTTTCCAATGCTATAATATCCTTTTTGAGGTGTGGTGACCAAAACTGTACACAGTATTCTAAATGAGGTTACACCATGAATTTATACAGGGGAATTATGATACTGGCTGATTTGTTTTCAATTCCCTTCCTAATAATCCCCAGCGTAGCATTGGCCTTTTTTACTGCAGTCACACAGTGTCTCTACATTTTCAGTGAGTTATCTACTATGACTCCAAGATCTCTCTCTTGATCAGTCTCTGCCAGTTCAGATCCCATCAACGTGCATTTATAGTTAGGATTTTTGGCTCTAAAGTGCATCACTTTGCACTTGACCACATTGGACCCCATTTGCCACAGTGATGCCCACTCACCCATCCTTGACAGATCCCTTTGGAGTGCCTCACATTCCTCCCTGGTTCTCACCACCCTGAACAACTTCATATCATCTGCAAATTTAGCCACTTCACTGCTTACTCCCAACTCCAAATCATTAATAAATGAGTTAAAAAGCATTGGATGGAGTACTGATCCCTGTGGCACCCCACTGCTTACCACCTTCCACTGAGAAAATTGCCCATTTATACTCACTCTCTGTTTCCTATTTATAAGCCAGTTTTTGATCCACAAGAGGACTTGTCCCTTTATCCCATGACTACTGAGCTTGCTTAGGAGCCTGATGAGGAACTTTATCAAAAGCTTTCTGGAAGTCAAGGTGAACAACATCTATTGGGTCCCCCTTTGTCCACATGTTTGTTCACTCCGTCAAAAAACACTAACAGGTTAGTGAGACAAGATTTTCCCTTACAGAACCCATGCTGAGTCTGCCTCAATAGTTTATGCTCATCAGTGTGCCTACTAATTCTCTCTTTAATAATAGTTTCCACCAACTTACCTGGTATTGATGTCAGACTGACTGGCCTGTAATTTCCCGGATCTCCTCTAGAACTCTTTCTAAAAATGGGAGTGACATTAGCTGTCTTCCAGTCCTCAGGAATGGAGGCAGATTTAATGAAAGATTACATATTTTTGTCAGGAGATCCACAAGCTCACATCCAGGCCTGGGATTTATCAGTTTTTAAGTTGTCTATCAGTCATAGGACCTCCTCTCTTGTCAGCTCAATCTGACTCAGGTCTTTCAACACCCTTCCCGAAATCAGCAGTTCTGGAGCGGGCAAGCTACTGTGTAACCTCTATCTTTCTTTTATAACTATCTTTTGGTTTCTGAACACTGTTCCCTTTTTTGTTTATTTTGTACTACAGTTCTTTCCCCCATCATTTTTTTTTAAAAAAAGAGTAAAATGTTGAGGCTGTTTTTATAATCTTTTCATTACAAGTTTAAAATTGCCATTTATCTGAAGAGGGAACCATGCTGCACCTAAGAATCATATAAGTATTGTAGGTCAATTTCTGGAACAGTCACGGAATATAAAGGTATTACCATATAGTAGCTGAAAAGAAAAGGGATTCAGCAGGGTTCACACCCCTTTAAGAAGATGTAGGATTACAAACCAATTCCATACCACAGCTTGACAAATCAAAGGTTAATAATCTTTACAGATATTTTTTTCTCAAGAAGCTTTTCTTCTTGGAACAAATATTACATTAAGCTATGACCCAAAATGCCACATATTGGAGGTGTACACTTCAAATATTTTCATAATAATTTCAGATCTGGATTTAGGGTAGGGGACTGTTTTTGGTATCCTGTTGTTTTTTCTAAAGCATTGTTACTGATTCAAGATTTGTTTCAGGTCCCTAAAATTAGGGGAAATTTTTTATCATCCCCCTGTCCAGAGGCAGCAGGGGTAGAAAGGTAGGAAGAGAAAGACAGAGAAAGCCATCACAGAACATACCACATTAGCATTATCCCTGTTGGAGGCCCCTCCCTGCTGCCAGCATCAGAAGTGGCAGAATCTGCTCCACAGCTGGAAAACGGTGGGAGGGCTCCTGAACTCCTATGAGACTTGACTGCCCCAGCAGCCATTTTCTCCTCCAACCATTGGGGAGGGGGTAAAATGAGCGACTGAATAGTGTTATATCAATATAGCAGTATAGCAATATGTGTATCAAGTTCTCTGAACTTCGAGCTTTCATTAAAAAAAAAAGTCTCTAGCACCTTCTGTTGAGGAGATATAAAGGAAAAGGCATATCTCCATAATGGAAGGAGCCAGAGACCTACTTTCTGAAATAGAAACCAGGAATTCAGAGAACCTCATATACATGCTACTATACTGTTATAACTTTATTAAATTGTCATTTCCCCCAAAAAAAATAAAAGCTGCCCCCATGGGAGGGAAGGAAATGGCCTCTGTGATAGCCAGGCCCTATGGGATTCCAGGAGTCTGCTAGTCCACCCACCATTTTCTGCTTCCAATGCTGGTGGCTGGTATAGGCCTCCAGCTGGAACAGTGCTGAAATGGTAAATACAGGGTAGGGTTGCCAGGTGAGGCTGACAAGCAGGGGACTAACCAAGAGGCTCCAGGAGAGGGGAGGAAAGAAGCACAATTGAACTCTGAAGCAGGTTCTGGGTGAGCTGGCCATTGCAGTTAAAGGGAACACATTAAAGGGACCACATACAAACAAACAACTACAGAAGACATTACAGATAATTACAAGATAATTTAGACCAAAATATTTTAGAAACAGAGAGCTAATAATCATACTCATAAACAAAATTAATAGGCAACAATTTATAAAATCCCATAGTATTATAAGCTTTGGTTTTAAAACTATTATACATAAAAACTACATAGAACATTTCAAAGGTGTTGTAAAAATAAGACTATCGATAAATATTTTGCCACGAAACAAGTTGTTTCAGGGTCCTCATCACCCAAGATTCCACTGGAAGATGAAATCTATGTAAAACAGGAGTAATCCAACAGGTTCTGGGGCCACTGGTGGCAAAATGGCATAAGGTAATCTAAGGTCTCTATTGCACCTGACTCACAGGAGTAATCCAACAGGTTCTGAGGCCATTGGTGGCACAATAGCATAAGGTGATCTAAGGTCTCTATTGCACCTGACCCACAGTCACACAATCTGAGTACTGATTTTTAGCAAAGTGACCACTTAACTCTGCAGTTGGAAAAAGCATTCAACCTAGCAAGGGTAAAAACATATCTAAATCTAGGGGTTGTAAGAAAACTCATATATGAGGGAATTTTCTTAGGTGGCACGATCCCTAACGCGAAGTTAGAGCATACTCACCTAGCACGAATTGAGGTGCTGAGCTGATCAATATTTGTCACCCTAATCTAATCAGATTTAACACTTCTTGATAGTTTATGTAGTTGAGCACTGTAGGGGCAAGATCAATCTTCTCCAGCTTGCTGCCTATATGTTTTGCCCATTTACATTTATAATTATCTTCCTTTAGAAAATAAAGACCCCTTGAATATTACATGTCATGTAAAGAACTTTCAGTCTTAATTTAAAGGTGGCCTTCCAGGCTCTCTACTCAAAGGAGCATTGCACAAATTCTTCTCTAAGTGAATGCACATTTAGGAACTCCTGCAATTCTACACAGGAACTGGAGAAGGATCTGACCTGATGATTCAGAAATTTCCTTAATCCAAATAGCAGCCTGTTAGCCTGATTCCTTGTAATTATTAATAATAAAAGGGGGGCAGATGATTAATTATCAACAGGCATTCGGCTGCGGGAGCAAACACCTGTGTATACAGAAGTCCCGCCCCTCCGGGAGGTATCGGTAACAAACCAGGAGACTTTATGAGGTTGAAAATAAAGTCCTTTAAGAACATAAGAGAAGCCAATGTTGAATCAGGCCAATGGCCCATCTAGTCCAACACTCTGTCACACAGCGGCCAAAATATACCAGGTGCCATCAGGCGGTCCAGCAGTGGGGCCAGGGCACCAGAAGCCCTCCCACTGCTGCCCCTCCAGCATCAAGAATAGAGTGCATCACCTGCCCCAGACTGAGGGTTCCCATCTATACCCTGTGGCTAATAGTCACTGATGGACTTCTGCTCCATATGTTTATCTAATTCCCTCTTTACTGGAGTTCTTCACAAGCAAACAATACACAGTCTCACACACAATTACACAAGTCTAGGAAGATAAAGAGAGAGGCATAAGCACATTTACATTAGCAGATAAGCGTTGGTGGGAAATATTTACTGGTCCCATCGTGCAGAGCATTCCTCAGGAAAAATGGATGGGAAGAAAATTGAAAACTGGGGCCATGTGGCCTGAACCAGCAGGTAACACACGGAAACTCAGGCTGCAGATCTAAAGATGGAGGCAGGGGTTGGAGATAGCAAGCTGGACATAAGAGAGTCAAAAGTTCGATAGTTGTAGAGCAGAGAGAGAACCAGTGGTCAGGCATCCCCTTATATGCAGGAGGGAGGGGGCTGGTCACAACCCCTGGTCACACCTCCTGGTAAGTCCATCCCTGAAAATACCCTATTGGTTGGAAGGTTTAGGGGAGGTGGGACTGAGGAGTGGTCAATACTGAGGGCTAGAAGCTTAACTCATGTCTGGCACCTGGTAGCAAGCAGGATGAGTCACTGAGCCGATTCCATTGTCCTCTTGATGACTTTAGCCAGGCTGCTGATGGCTAGCAATTAGTTGCCAGGCAACAATGAATAGTCTCTTCTGGTCTACGTGAGGTCTTGCAGGTGAGGGGGAAGGGAAAGAGGCTGCCTGCATGAGTTAGAAGGAACTCTTAATGGCGGTTTTGGAGTCCTTTGTCCTTGTTCTTCAGTATGGCATGGCGCTATGTTTGGTGTATACTGGGGCTGATCCATTCTCTGTCAGGAAAAAACGGGCTGGTAACCTTTGCTGGAGCTGCTGGGGAAGGTCAGTAGGATATCTCTTGCCTAAAGTGCAGTCTCTTCTAGCATCATATCGGGGTTACCATGTGGCTCAGTCCCTTTTGCACACACTTGCACAGTTTATTATTTTATTACAGTTCATAGAAAGGTTGAAAAAAGCCTTGCAGGGCAACAAGCCCCATATAAAAATTGAGAAGTAATTTTTGCATTGAAGGCTGCAATGGCCATCGGGACATACTGGCTGCCTCTTGAGTAACAGAACCTAAGGAGGGCATTAGAATTTATTTTGGCAATTTCAGTTGCTGCTCCTATATGATGTTTCCAATGGCGATTGGAACTAAACACTATGCCCAAATATTTGAAATGAGATACTTGTTCTGTCTTCTCATCCTTAACCTTCCATATTCTTTGTTTTAAGAAAGATTTATCTGAGGAAACCATTTTTTAAAAATTTTTCGTAGTTAATCATCAACTCCTCTTGAATACAGTAATCAGTGAAAGCATTTACTAATTTACACAGGCCAACTTCTGATCTGGATAGCAACACCACATCGTCTGTGTAAAGTAGTATTGGGACTTCGTGTCCCGCTAGTATGGGTGCATGACAAGCTGCTTTTTTAATATATGGGTGGGACCATATTCCTTTTAAATGCTTTCCCTCCATTGGAAATAATGGAGGATGGGGGCACCACCTTCTGGGGATCATAGAATTGAACTCATAGAATTGGCCCCAGATACCCATGGATTGATTCTCCATTATACCCTAGGGGACTGGTCTGAAAGGGTCCTAATGGAGTGCCCAGCAGCCATCCCCCCTTGCTTTCTGACATCTCTGAAGCAGGGGGAGGGAATCCAAACCAGAGATCCCCCAACTCTAACTGGGGATTACAGGGCCAGTTTGGTTCCTTCCCTTTAGAAATTTAAAGGGCTGTGGGTGGAGGTCAGGTTTACCTGTCAGCTGTTAATCAGCAAGACACCAACCAACAGCTGTTTTCTGGGTTTGCTGCGTCTATTTACTTCCCCACTCCTGCATCTTCCTGAAACCCCAAAATACTCCTGAAATTCTGGGAGATTCATTTTTGTTACTGTCAGCATGTCAGGAACATTTTGGGTGTTCTCAAGCTGACCCCAACCAGGTAATTTCAGATATAATTTTGCCTAAGGTGCACCTGAATGCACACCCGTACCACTTACTCACCTGAGCATTGTTTTGCTCTACACCTCCAAACACTCATATTTATGAGTCCTTAACAACTGAACAAACATTTCCTAGGCCACAAATATCAGGGAATATAAATAGAGGGTTCCCCCCCTGCTCTAGTTTTCCAATGAAAAGAAACAATGAAAAGAATCGATTTCAGAAATATTAACCTAGGGTTTGGAAATTCCTGGAGACTGGTGAGGGAGGGAGTCTGTGGAGGGCATGGTTTGGGGATGGGAGCTCAGTGGGGATATGATGACACAGAGCCCACCTTCCTAAACTGCCATTTCAGGGGAACTGATCTCTGTAAAGTGAAGATCAATTGTAATTTTGGGAGGTTTCCAGGCCCCTCCTGAAGGTTGGCAATCCTAGATTAGCCCTCCTTAGACCTCTAGGACCATGAGGGGCTGGTTTGGGGTCTTCCACTCATCCTTGGATGCCTTGAGGTGCTAGCTAATCTAATTAAACAACAAGCAAATCCCAGATAAGACCTTACCAACTACTTAGCATCTGACCAATTTGTATAACTCAAGTCCACAACAGTTCAATTCAGTTCAAGTTCACAACAAATATGAAGCAGGCAAAACAACAAAAACAACACAAAAACATTTATTTATCCAGGCCAAACAAACAGGGACCCCCCCAATTCTGCTCAGCTCTGATGCAACCAGCTAACTCCACATTGTTGTCATAGGGAGCCCCACAGCAAAAAAGCACACCAAACAATCAGTAGCCTTGTGTTCCCAGTCCTCTCACTGGCTGTATTAAATGAGGCAGCCATTTGTCTTTCTCCACCTCTAAAGCCTTCAATTCTTTGAGGGGGATGGGTACAAAACCACCTGTGCCACTATTGAGCAAAAACATGTTTTACAATGAGCAGTTGCAGGTAAGTCTTCCAAAGGTACGTTTGAGAAAGTGTTATCCCCCCTTTCATTTCCATACAAGTGAGTTTCTTATTTACTGCATTAGTTGGCTGTTATTTGGTCTCCCATCCAGGCTGAGATCTTCAGCAAGGTGTTAGGTCTCTCAAATCAACCTTGGTATCATAGAGTTTTCAGGCCAAATGCTAGAGCATCCCCGGCGACGTGTTTAGTGTGATGACATCTCTTCTGGGTGATGTCATCACAGCACGAGCACACAGATCCCAGACTAAGAGCTTCTCCCCCTGCTGGAAAGAGGTAGGAGATCTGATAACCCTAGCCAGGCATTAGCCGGTGATTCTGTTCAAAGATTTCCCACCACAATCTCATAACTTCAGCCACAACCAAACATGCTGCAATCTTTCCTGTCTGCTCAGCAGGGTATTCCAAGGTCCTCTGGAGCTATCAAATCCCTCTTTTCTTCTTCACTTCCATCATCCCTTGCCTAATGCTCCAGAGTCCTTGGCAGAGCATGAATATCCACATTTGCCCCCATTAGCCTTTTTCTCCAGTTCCAAGTCCCACCAGCTCAGATTGGGAAATACCTGGAGATTTTTGGAGTGGAGTCAGGGGAGGGTGAGGTTTAGAGAGGAGAGGTATGATTAATGGACATCAGTGGGGTATATAATGCCATAGAGTGCACCTTCCACAGTGGCCATTTTCTCCAGGTGAATAACTCTGTGTCACAGAGGCTAGTAGTAGTCCCAGGAGATCTCCAGCCACCACTTGGAGATTGGCAACCCTAGCCAGTTTATGCAGCTAGAATGGATGGGATGGGGCAAGTTTAAAACTAGAATAATAGTAATTAATAGCTTGCTTGTTAATCAGTGTGTGATAATGATTAGAATGATGAACTGAGACTGGGGAGAACTGGTGAAAATTCTCACTGAGTAAATTTTAGCCAGCCATTCTCATTAACCTAACTGGCAACATTGTGAGAACAAAATGGAAAAAGGGAGAACCATGCATTCCTTGGATAAATGGTGGTGTGTTTTTTTTTAAGTGATAGATAATCTTCTCAGGTTCCCTGTAGGGGGATTCTTGTTCGTCAGATAGCTGTTTATCTTCCCATGTCTTCTTTTTCCATACCCAGCAGCCCAGGAACATTGCACTATATTCATGCTTGAATTCTTTAGCATAATACCCTTTCATTTTAACATCACTACCCACATGGAAGATTTTACAATTGCAAACAGAATTTATAGTAGTCTACACTCGGCTTGCCAAGGGCTATAGCTATAAATAAGAATTTTCCCACTGTATTTCTTCAGAATTTTTGGGCTATGTAAAAAAAGGGGGGTGATGAAAAACATTCACATGTCAACTTGTTGAATACCCACTGTAGTTGGAACTGAGTAATAGATCAGAAGCTTCAGTTAGATTCCTGTCAAACTATGGCAGAATTAAGGCAGCACAGCTGGCAGCTAATATGGAGATTCATGGAATGCAGGGTTTTCCAATTAGGATGGCTGCACACATTCATTTATTAAAAAAAGAAGCCTTTCTTCTTTTTATCTATGTAACACTCTCAGAAGGTAGAGAAACACATGCAGAAATGTGGATCTATAGTGTTGATGCTGAGCAGTAGGCAATCAAAGAGAAGCCAAATTTGAATACCTGCAAGACTGGTAAGAGGTGTTTCAAGTTCATTCAAATAGCCGTTAATCTAAAGGTTAGTGCATTCTTCAGAAATGTGGTGTTCAGTGACTATTAGCACAATCTGGTAGACTAGAATAAGAGTCATTCCATCTGCTGAAATTAAAGCTGACTTGAGTAGGCTATAGAGACCATATCACTCCAGTACTGGTCCATCTACACTGGCCCCCAACATATTTCTGGGCCCAATTTGAGGTGCTGATATTAACTTTTAAATTCATATATGGCTTAGGGCAAGCATACCTGAAGGACCACTCACTCTAATAAGACACTACCCGACCACTCTGGTCATCTTCAGGAGCTCTGCTTCAGGTACCCTCACCATCTGTCAGGCTAGATGGGTAGCAACCTGAGAAAGAACCTTCTCAGTCATGGTACCGAAACTCTGGAACTCCCTCCACAGGGAGATTTGTTCACATCCTTCTGTCATTGTCTTCCATCAGCATTCCTTCACAAAATCTTACTAGCCCTCCTTCCTGCTTTGTGGGTGTTTCATGTGTCTATATGTTTTAATTGTTTTTAAATCTTTTACATATATTTGCATTTTAAATTATTTTCAATGTTTGAAATATTTTCAATGTTTACCACCTTGGGAGTCCTAAAATGGATGGAAAAGTAGTGTATAACTGTTTTAAACAGATGAATAAATAAAAATAAGTCTATCAATCAAAAAGGAGCAGGATGGTAGAAGATGGCAGGTAAGGAACTGGGAGAGTGAAACAACCAAGCTGGACAGCAGACAGGCAAGGTTAAAATTTGATCATTTTTCACACAAAAGACCAGGGGGTGATTAAAAGGCGTTTATAGCTAAGGCAGGTCAAGGAGAATCAAACGACTGTCTGAGAATGGAGGTATTATGAAGAACTTGGAGAACAGTAGTGCTGTCCCCTTTGTCCTTGATTTTGCAATCTCAGGTTGATCACTAGGAGTGGTACCAGCATACAAAACAGAAAATTTCAGTTTCAAAACCACAGACACCTTTTGCTTACATGTTATGGAAAGGTATGTTGTTAAAATGACATGTAAGCACCAAGAAAAACACCAAGCAGAGATAAAAGCACCGGGGGGGGGGGATAATTTGCATTTACATTGAATTAACCTTTTTATTAGTGCTTGAGATATGTTTACCCTAGATTGGATCCTGCACAAAATCTCCAGTGTTGGAAAGGGATATCCATCAGTGGGGCATGATTTCTTTGCCTTAGTCCTCCTGCTGCAACTCAAAGTACTGCTCCTGGCAGAAAGGAATCCCTGACAGTAACATGAGAATAGAGTTTTTACTTATTTATTTTCATGAATAGTCTGTCTTTCTTACTGGGGCACAAGGATAATTGCCAGTATGACTTAAATGTTTTAAATAAATAAATACAAACTATTCAGTTAATCAATAAGCCAATTACAAAATATGGTAACATATGAATGATATCACTGGACTCTAACAGCAAAGATTCCTGGTAAGACAAGGGTATTCAGTCAATCAGCAAGTGGATTACATTATATGATAACATTTGGGTCTAACAGCAAAGATCCCTTGTAAAACAGTATAATGCAGTGGGGCTAGGACTGAACAACTAAAAGGGGGGAAAAACACACACACACAAACATACATTATCCCTAGTAGAGATCACCTCCTAAGCTGATCCATTACAGTACAGCTCTACCCCCTTTATGAAAATGCCCTTCCTGTTTAATCATATTCTGCACATTTTGTGAAACAATAAACATGTGGGGACCTTCCTAATAGCCACAGGTAGAATGTTTCATAATATGGGAGCCACCATATGGAATGTACATGAGTGGGCAGTTACAGATTTTACCAGTTTGCAGGGTGGCATCATAACAAGGCTTTGCTCTGATGTGGGTACAGTGCCATGAAGGGCTATGTAGGTGATAATGAGAACCTTAAATTGAGCCTGGTATCTGACTGGTAAGCAGAACTTTTTCTTTTTTTCCAGAGGGAACGTGCTGGAACAAAGTTCTGGAACCTTTTTGAGAAAATTGTTTTTAAAATGTTTAAAAGTTCATGAGTATACAGATTGAGCATTTTCCTCTTGAGAGTTCTGGTACCTCTTTTTTTTTTTTTTTTAAGGCCCTGCTGGTAAGCAATAAAGTGTCTGCAGAATGGGAGCAATATGCAGATTCCATTTGGTCATGAGCAGGGAAAACTGGGAAGAACCCCCCCCCATCAGTGGGAATTTTCCACTGGATCCAACCCCTTACTTCTGGAATAACAAATATCTCTGTCCCTGATTTATAAGAAAGGTTCTTTCGTAGGAAACCAAAGCACTGACTTTTTTCTGCACACACACACAAATGGTGGCAGAGTTTGCTACTAGGCTTGAGAAGAGGTAGGGAATACAGACATGTGGAACCAAAGTTGTATAGCTACTGAGTAAAGAATGCCCATAAAATGTATTTACAAAAGAATGAAATAAAATAAAATCACACCTGATTCTAAACAGGCTGATCTCTGTCTTTTCATCACATGACCTGTTAAGGTTGCCAGGTCCCCTCCTTGCTGTGGTGGTGGGATTCGGGGGGAGACATTTTGGGGGTGGGTGGTGGCACCCCCAAGCCCTGCCCCCAAGTGTGACCACCTGTCCGGCCACCCTCTCTCTCCCCTTCTGCCAGATTTAAAGGGCTTCAGTTGATTGGCAGACCATGTGATCCCCGCCAATCAGCTGAAGTCCTTTAAATCTGGCAGGAAGGGAAGAGAAAGGGGTGGCTAGGCAGGTGGTCATGCTTGGGGGTGAGGCTTCCCCTACAGGCCAGCTGGACACGGACAGACCTGGGGGTTGGCAACCCTATGACTTGTATTCCCTATTTTTTCTCAAACCCAATAGCAAACCCTGCCACCATTTTTGTGTGTACAGAGAAATTCAGTGCTTTAGTTTCCTATAAAGGATCACATATCATTGTTATCTTTATCATTTATTCAGAAGTAATTTCCATTAAATTCTATGGATCTTATTCCCACGCAGATACACTGGCACACAGCACAGTAAACTTTTTTTGCTTTGTTTTCAAAACTTGTGCCTTTATCCTGACATACATCTTATATAATGCCATTTTTCTTTTATGATGACTTTTCATTTACACTAAATGCTTAAGGAGTAAAAGATAGGGGGAAAAACAAATAAATAAATGAAAGTCATTACAGAATTCCTACAGTTTTTAATAATAGAAAGTTCCACAATAATGACAAAATTTTAAATAACCATACAAATTTAAATACAGAACATCCTTCCTGCTACAGTATTCTATAGGGTATTGTAATGGATTCCCTTTTCTTTGGAGATTAATCTGTGCGGAACTATAGTAAATATTTATAGTTTATTACTGGGATTATCATTTAGAGTTATTTTATAATGATCCACAAAACTTGCACAAAGTAAGACAAAGCCTGGCAATACACTTTAATTTCAGTTCAGTTAGGATTTGAAATGTGTTTCAAAATGATGCCCCCTGTTGAGTCTTTTTTTATTAGTTTGGATCATATAGGCCTTGCAAAACCATAACATGCCTATTTGGCTACCCGTGCCCATTACGGTGTATGGTGTACACCAAACACCCATTTTGGTGTAGTGGTTAAGTGCATGGACTCTAATCTGGGAGAACCGGGTTTGATTCCCACTCCTCCGCTTGCAACTGCTAGATGACCTTGGACAAGCTGTAGTTCTGATAAGAGCTGTTCTTGAAAAAGAGCAGTTACTGTCAGAACTCTCTCAGCCCCACCTACCTCACAGGGTGTCTGTTGTGGGGAGGGGAAGGGAAAGGAGTTTGTAAGCCACTCTGAGAATCCTTTGGGTAGTGAAGGGTGGGGTATAAATACAATCTCTTCTTCTCCTCAAAGGGCAGCAGTGCTGGGGGGGGGGGTCTTCACTCTGCAGAAATAAATTATGGGTTGGAATGTAGCTCAATGGTAGGTCAGGAGCTTTGCATGTAAAACATCCCTGGCATCTTCAGTTAAAAATCAGTTAGTAAGAAAGTGATGAGAAAGACCCCGTATTTGTGACTCCAGAGAGGACTGCAAGTCAGAGAGACAGTAGACAATGCTGTGCTTGGATAGACCAGTGGTCTGACTCAGTGTGAGACAGCTTCATATATATAAAGTTGTGGCACTCTTAATGAAACTGAATTCCTCTCATGTGTTACCCAAAATGAAATCTCCAAATTGGCTGCAGAATTTCCTTTTGGGTAACATCCAGTGGCAATTAAATGGGCCCATCATATTAGTAACAGTAGAAAAGTAAACCTAAAAAAAAGGAAGACAAGAGCAACTGCTATTCTTAAAGAGACACACTCATCCTTATTGGCATTCTTCTGCTGGCTTGCTGTTGCCATTCTCACTGCTCCACTGGGAAAGGAGTTTCCCCCTGCCCTTCCCAATATAACACATATCTCTGTATATTATCTTCACTATGGGGGGGGGGGAGATACAGAGTAAAGTCCTGGCATGTAGACACATAGTACACTGACACTGTAGAATAAAGTGTTACAGCTGCTCAGTGATCCATTAAAGCCTATTCTCTGGCACTGCTGATGTTCTAATGGCCTCCCCTGAGGTAGTTAACCCCAAGATCAACCATATAACAGGGAAGCAAATGCCTCATCCTCTGCACTGATGAAATTGCACTACTCTTTTCTCTCATTTACTTAGATATACTTGGAGCACAGATGACCTAAGATATGTCTTCGCCCACAGGGAAACTGAACTACAATATGTCTTCCTAGTTCAGAGTTCCATAATGCTGCTATTTTAAAAGCTCAATCCCATATTCATATTTCTCAATCTCATATTCATATTTTTCTGGAATGCTCTGTGAGATTCACCAGACTTGTGTCCAGAAACTTGATAAAATGGCTGAAGCTATTTAACATAATTATTATTACCAATAAATGTATAGCAACATTTCCCCCAATTGTTACATTGTACTGTAATTGAAGATGATCAGATCTGCAGTACCATTATGCCTTTCATCCCACTTTGTTTTTTTTTTTCCTCAGACTGCTCCATGACAAGAATGAACTTGGTTTATACACTCCCTTCCCCACAACACAGCCAAGATGGAAGACTTCCTAGTTTAGAAAGTTTGTGATCTAACCCTGACCTCTTGTAGTGGCTTGACTTAGAACCCTGGTTTGGGGGTAATTAATGACATCCAATTTGTGAAACAACCAAATTCAGACACAGCAGACTATAACTAGACCCAAGCCTTCCAGAACTGGCATCTGGCAGATAGGTAGGCTGGGACATGGGGAAAGTGCTGGCATTGTGCATGATGTCACTTCCAGGAAAAACTGGAAATAATGTCACATCACTTTAAGAATCACAAGAAGCTCTTGACAAAACCATAACATTTCTGGTGATTCAAAGAGCAACACTGCAGTACATGACACTCAGCATTGGTAATTTTTTTTTTAAACTCTCATTGCCCAAAGGAGCAGCTACAGGACGAGCAGGATGCTGGCTGGATGTCTCCTGTCATAATAGGAGACCTGGCAACCCTGTGTTCATTTGTGTCACAAACAAAATGGAGTTTGTACATAGTGCCAGAATTAGGGTTGACAACCTCCAGGTAATACCTGGAGATCTCCCACTATTATAATTGTTCTCCAGACAATCAAGACCATTTCCCCTAGGGGAAAAAAAAATGGCTGCTTTGGAGGGCGAACTCTATGCCATTATATAACTCTATGCTGATACAGTTGCCAGCCTCCAATTGGGGCCCGGGGATCTCTCGCTTTTACAACTATCTCCAACTAACAGAGCTCAGCTCCCCTGGAGAAAATGGCTGCTTTGAAGGGTGGATTATATGACATTGTACTATGCTGAGGCCCCTCCCCTCCCCAAACCCCACCCTCTCCTGGCTCCACCCCCAAAGTCTTCAGGTATTTTCCAACCCAGACCTGGCAACCCTACCTGCTGCAGTCCCTCCCCTCCCCAAACCCTCCCCTTCTCAGTCTTCACTTACAAATTCTCCAGGTATTTCTCAACCCAGAACTGGCAACCCTAGTCAGAATATGGCCACAATTTCTTCCTCTATTGTTTTTTTCTTTTTTTCATATTAGTGTACCACTAGACAGACTATCTATCTATCTATCTATCTATCTATCTATCTATCTATCTATCTATCTATCTACCTACCTACCTACCTACCTACCTACCTACCTACCTACCTACCTACCCATCTACCCACCTACCTACCTACCTACCCACCTACCTACCTACCTACCTTTTGTAAGGACTGAAATTTTGTAATCTTCCTTTTAAATACTCAGATTTACTTCCTCAGCTGGAGAAGTAATATCTGTTCCAGAGTTGTGACATTCTTACACAACTACCCATCCCATCATTAGTGGCCTTTAACAGTGATTCATAAACTTCTATGAAGCTAAAATAATTTGAAACAGTTTCTTTCCTTTAAAAAAAATCTGGCAGGCCTTTGTAAACCTTTCACGAAGGCTTCCTCATGATATTATTCTGATGCATAGTAGATTGAAATGGTATCTATTTTTATAGCACTAAGGAATAAGCTACTCTTGCTTTTATGCATTGCTCTTTTTGATGTACTAAGCTTTTGAATAAGTGTGTTATCCATCATGGTGAAAGACAGATTAAAACAAATATTACCACCATCAAAGCAAGATGCACTTTGATGGCTGGAGCAGACAAAATAGCAGGCAGCATCTCTCAAAGAAATTAAATTCTGAATCATTTTCCAACAGGCCCAATTTGTGTTTGGAAAATGGGTTCCATGTCAGTTGGAAATGAGTAAATCAAACACCTTGGAAATTCTTTGTTTAATAAACAGAAGAATTTGCTGCCATTGGGATTTGACAACAGATGTTTTTACAAGGAAAAAAGAAAAGAAAAACATTTATGTGGTCCACACATTGCTTAAAGCAGTATACTTGGCCCTGGGTGGGGGGAGCGGGCATACTGTTGCATAACTCAATTCACATGTTCCTTCAAAGTGGTGGGTTTGAGCTGCTTGTGCATTTTGCCTTCTAATTCTGCAAAAGAAGGGGCTGACTTAAAAAAAAAAAGATAGACAATTATAGGATACATAGTTCTCCACTGATTTTCATAGCAGCCCTGTGGGAGGGGTTATATATTTAGTAGATTTTTATCCTGTCCTACCTCCAAGGATCTTGGCCTGGCAACCAGCAAGAAACTGGGGAGGGACATCAGCATTGTGTCATGTCACCACATTTCCTGTGCCCCACCCGGAATTGAAGTCGGTCCTCTCTAGGAATGGTCAAAACCTCTATAATTTTACCACAGAGTTTTCAGCCATTCTTAGAAAGACATGATATAACCTCTGGATTTTCCTGTAAATTACATCATGCTTTCACTAATGTCATTTTAAAACATTTTTCTCCCTCTGGTCACTGTACTGCCGATGGGCAATACCCACTGGAGACAGATCTCCCATCGGCCAGCAGGCATATGGAAACCCTATTCTCAACCTTTTGCAGAAACTGTCTTTATGTATTATTTATTTATTTAATATACTTATACCCCTAGTATTCAGCTGCCAAAAAGTTTTAGTTTGATGCATAACTATTTGGGTAAATGTTTAGGGTCTTTAATTTATAAACTACAGAAACAGCAGACTGAAAAACACCATATTGATTTGAAAAAGAAACTGCTTTCATTATGGAGTAGAAAATACCATGATAGCACCCTCATAAGTCATAACACTGTTTCTTAGAGGTTACTAGATATGGCTGGAGGGGCAACTCTATTGAGTTAGAATCAATAGGAAGATCAAGGAAATCTTGGGAATCAACTACTGATTTGCTCAGATAGAGAAAGCTTTTGGAGGGGGGGGAAATGGAAGTTGAATCTGGGTAGCTTCACATATGGTCTTCTTACAATACCAAAAGTCCCCTCCCCCCGGCTGGCAGAATGCATATGTGGAGCAAGCTGTAATGACAGGCTGAAGCAGCAAGCTGTAATGACAGGAGGAAGGAAGACACAAATATGTCACTTATTTTGCTAGTATTTCGGGGAATTTGTTTGGTAGACAAATTCTTACAGGGTACCAATTTATTGACTCTCACCAACATTAAAATGAACATTTCCAACTTTATTCTTGAAGAAAAAGGAGATAAAAGCCAGTGCGAAAAAGCCATTAAAGCAGTTAAGCAGGGGATCACTTCTTAAAAATACTTGCCCATGACAAGAGCAGAACTCAGGCAGCCTGTCCTCCTTTCCTGAAAGCTCTGGAAGATAAAGCTATCCTCAGTGCTCATTTAGGCATCTAATGGTGAGCCATCCATGTCTTTGACTGCTGTTTCTATAATAATGTAAGGGAAGCAGATGTATGCAGGAAGGCAGTACAAAGGATCACTTGGGTGATCACTGAAGCATGGAATTTTTAAGTGATACATTTTGCATATATTTCAGCAACAGTTATACATAATAACACAACCTGTATTCTCTGCAAGTCTGCATCCAGAAAAACAAGAAAAGTTGGGTTGGTGCTATAATGGTGTTTTACTTGTTTAGCTCAATATAGTTCTCTGTTATAGGTTGACTCCTATTAAGCCATTCCACTAGTTGGAACACTGCAGCACAGTGCACAACATCAGTGTTCACTGAACATGTGTGGGTGCATGGGGGGAAGAACAGGATTGGGGTGATGGCTCTGTCCCCTGTCTCTTCATGATGACCACACAAGGAAGTAGCTGTGTGAACTCTCCTTCTGTGTGATTATCAATGGTGGCTTTGGAATATAATGAATCATGGAGAGGAAGAGTTGAAGTGGTTGGTCCCACGCATGACAAAAAAATTGAATGGAGACAGGGGGCATAGTCAGAATGCTTCCTCCTGTTCTCCCTTGCTGTGCATTCCTTGAATGCATGGGGCTGCTGCATTCACCAGGCTTCAAGAGACCACCATAAGCAATCTTTCATAACATCCAACCATATGTTTCCAGAGAAGTATAAAGAATCCTGAAATTTGACTTCTTTTTCACGGAACCTATGGCCTTGTGTTTGTCTAACAGGGGCCCTCTATACAATTGAGCAAACCATTGCTGAATATTCTCAAGGGGGCATTCAACAGTATGACATGAGATAGCTGTTCAGATTGGAAAGGTCAAGAATCCCACTGGGCACGTCCAAGGCTTTGGATGTGCCCCTCCATTTTTTTCCAAATGTCAGAACAAGTACAGAACTAACAGGATAGTTGGGGAAATCTGAAACTATCCATAATAAAAGGGTAGCCTTTAGCAGACTTCTAAAACATGAGTTAGGTTCATAACAATGGGACATTACAAATATTTTGCCCTGTCAAAAGGTGACAGTGACTGGTTACATATAATTACTTTTTTCTAGATTGCATGATTCATGTTGTTCTTTGTGTGCACCTTTAAAATTACTGCTTTTAAATTGTGTGTTTAAATATCTGCTTGAGAGAGAGAGAGAGAGAGAGAGAGAGAGAGAGAGAGAGAGAGAGAGAGAGAGAGAGAGAGAGAGAGAGAGAGAGAGAGAGATTTTTCCTGGAATCAATCACCCATTATGGAGCACTGTTAAAAATCCAAGAGGAAATGCTGTTATGAAAGACAAAGACAGTTTAAAACTATGAAGGAGAAACCCATTTAGAATAGGATGTACATACACACACAAACACTCACTGCATATTAGGCACACTTTCATACACCTTCTAGCAAGACAATTAAAGAGGGATAACATTTTAAAGGAGCAGATTTTTCATGTTTATGAGTGGAATGGGTATTCTAAAGTGCATGAATAATTCTGAGAACAGAACTGAGGAGGGAGAAATACCCTGGATTAATTAATCCAATTAATTATTTTTGGATTAACAAATAAAGTGTTATGTTCCATTAGACACCTTTATGCTTCCACCCACCTGACATTAAACAAAAGCAGCTCTCAACATTCTTTTGTAACCTTTCCCATGGCAGATACTGGAAAGAGCGATTGTAGAGCATACTTGTAAGGTTCTGCCCAATTGTTCCCGATTTAATTCCTACCCAACTGAACATATTTTTTCTATTTGTTTGTTTGTTTCAAGGGTAAGATCCAGATGCATACAAGGGCATACAAGGGCATTGGAAGTATTTCTTTCTGCCAGTCAAACCAAAGCAGCACCCCAAAATGGATTTGGAACTCAATCCAAACCTTTTTTAAAAAAATCTCTGAAGTGGTTTTTGAGCAAGCATTCATGTTTGGTTTACTCTCTGGTTAAATAGTAAGTTTTCTGTCTGTATACTGCTATATATTTTAAGAATAATTTTTTTAAGAAAGAGGATACCCTGGTTAAAATTAACTCAGTAGGCATGTAGAAATTAGAAGTATTTTCAGAAACAAGCAGCTGTTAATTTTCTCACACTCAATGCAACTCAATAGGAATTAGATACAGTCTTTACAACCTATGCCTTATGGTAAATCAGACCATTGGTCTTATGAGACTGCAGGAACAATCCGTGATCAATAGTAAAAAGTGCAAGTCACTTAAATGTATCCAATGGCTGTTTTACTCTTCACAAATTCTGCCCTAAATCAGGCAGGTACAAGGGTGCCGAAGGCCAAGTTAATGGCATATCAGTATATGTGGTAAGACTGCATTTGAACTGTGGTTTGTTTTTCAAAGGGCACTTTAATTTAATCGAACCATTTACAGCACAGATTAAAAACAAAACAAAAAAGCAGCAAATGGTGAACTTTCCCTTTCTGATGTCCATGGTGAGTGTCAGTGCATCACCGCATGATCAGATGTATGTTTAGCATAGTTTTCCCCATATCATTGTTAAGTATTAGCCTGAAAAACTAAAACACACAAAGATTTAATCCCTAAAGCACAGCAATAACCACAAAAGGCTTAATCTAAACTGATCACTGAGAATTACATTTTAACAAACACCCCCCACCCCGTAACTGGCCACTTGAGCCCTAAACCCAAAGTGGTCTTTCCAGAGAGAGAGAGACACCCCAAAACAACCTCTGAACCTCCTAAAGCAGTGCCCTCATGAAACCACGCTTGGCTTGAACAGTGGCTTTTGCTAGCAGACCAGGAGAATCTCATTTTGGTTTAATAACACAGGCCAAGGGAGAACACAGGGCCAGCTACACTGCTAGAACATCCTCCAGGCAGGCAACCCCCCCTCTCTTAACATAACATAAGAACATAAGAGAAGCCAATGTTGAATCAGGCCAATGGCCCATCTAGTCCAACACTCTGTCACACAGTGGCCAAAAATACCAGGTGCCATCAGGAGGTCCAGCAGTGGGGCCAGGACATTAGAAGCCCTCCCACTGCTGCCACTACCAGCACCAAGAATAGAGTGCACCTGCCCCAGACTGAGAGTTCCTATCTATATCTTGTGGCTAATAGATATACATATGTTTATCTAATTCCCTCTTGAAACTGTCCATGCTTGTAGCTGCCACCGCCTCCTGTGGCAGTGAATTCCATGTGTTAATCACTCTTTGGGTGAAGAAGTACTTCCTTTTATCTGTTCTAACCCGACTGCTCAGCAATTTCATGGAGTGCCCACGAGTTCTTGTACTGTGAGAAAGGGAGAAAAGTACTTCTTTCTCAACCTGCTCTATCCCATTCATAATCTTATAAACCTTGATCATGTCACCCCCTCAGCCATCGTTTCTCCAAGCTAAAGAGCCCCAAGCGTTTTAACCTTTCTTCTGTCAGCTCAGTCCAAAAGGACAATGCCCTCACCTCAGGAATCTTCTTGGCTAGTCTTTTATCTGCCAAATGTACAGGCAGGCATGGACAAAGAGCCTCAGGTCTCTGCTATTGTAATGAATGAAATACATTGCGTGTTTCCAACTCCTGTTTCACTTGTATGCCAGGAAATACCTTCAGAATAATCCTCTCATTCCTATCTCCATATATTTGTCTAAAATAACTGCATTTTTATACCTCTGCCAGACCAATAAAGGTAAACATTAACTCTCCATGTCCAGTGAGTGGTCACTCATTCAGGTTCATCCTGCCACACATTAAGCAACCTCACCTCCATTATCTGGCACCAGGGAAATACCACACCAGTCAATTTTTCCACAGTGGACACTCCCAGCCCAACCATCCACCACCTAATCTAATCTAATCTAACCTAATCTAATCAATGCTATGGTAAATCCAGACTCTGCCCCTCTGGGACTTCACTGATCACACCTAGGTTTTACTTTTCCTGTGTCACACCCCCTTGGACCCATTATTGGTCCAGGAAATCTTTTGTCTTCACCTAAGATAAGCCCCTCAAGGCCTCCCATTGGTCCACATTGTTTTCCCATGTCTATATCCACCAAAGCTCATGGCCTCAACTGTGTATCTGCCTGGATGCCAACAGGCAGTTTACCCCCAAACTTTGTTGGGGCCATAGTCTTTTCTCCATGGACTTCTGCACATCTGGACAGGTAGTATAACTCCTATAATTGACCCTTCTATTCACTATCATCACCTCTGTTTTTTTAGTTCTGAATTGTGTGTTCTTTCTTTAACAATTAGTGTGTTTGTAATTAGTTAAATTCTTCAATAATGACTATTTGACTTACTCTTCAAATCTGGAGTCTTTCTACTGTACTGGGCCTTGGTATAAATAGGTGTGTGATCTCCGGTACACCCCCGGCCTCCCCTGCCACATAACTAGTTTCCTCCAACAATAAGGCAGGCCACTGGTGGTAACACCCCCAAATGCCCTGACCTGGGTGGCCCAGGCTAGCCCAATTGTGTCAGGTCTCAGAAGCTAAACAGGGTTGGGCCCTGATTAGCAGTTAGATGTGAGACTACCAAGAAAGACTTGCTACACAGAGGCAGACAATGGCAAACCACCTCTGCAAATCTCTTGCCTTACAAGCCCTACAGGTTCTCCATAAATTGGCTGCAACTTGATGGCACTTTCCACCACCATCACCAAAATATTTCAGATAACATATGTTGTGATGGGTTGATTGACACTTCCAACAGAACAATGTACAAAACATCTTTTATTTATTAATTACATTTTTATACCACATCTTCTCCTGTGTGGTCTTGGAGCGGTTTCCAATAAAACACTCAACAATTATATACCATAAAATACATCTAAACATTAAGATAGCACCAGCTAAAATACAACTACAATTTTAAAAATTGTAAGGCATCAATCATATAGGAACACATTTCTAAGAAATAATCCACTCAACAATTACCAGATATAGGCAGTGGGAAATTCTACAAAATTTAGTCAAAGGCCTGACAAAACAGAGTAGACTTACACATCCTATGGATCACACAAAGATCCTACACCGCCCAGGTCTACTCAGGGAAGTGGTTCCAAAGGACAGGAACAACCAAGAAGACCCTGGCAGAAGATAAATGTGGAACCTGGGGGCCAGGCACCTTCAGGAAGCTCTGATACACTGATTGTGTGTGTGTGTGGGGGGGGTTAACCCGGAGTGGCAGTCCAGCAAATATGAAGGCCCCAGACCATTAAGGGCTTTATAGGTTAAAACCAACAGCTTGAATTGGTACCAGAAACTAAATGGGAGTCAATGCAGCTGCTGCAAGATAGGGGTGATATAAGCTTACTGGTTAGCAGCCTGACAACTGCATTCTGGACTACCTGTAATTTCCAAAGCAACATCAAGGATAGCCCTATGTAGAACATGTTACAATAGTCCAAATTGGAGGTGACTGACATAGTACTAGTAAGGGTAATGGGGTATAATGGATAGCCTGCTGGACTAGGAACAGGGAGATCAAGACTCAAATCATCATTCTGCCATGAAGTTCAGTGGAAAACTTTGTCCCAGTCACAGTCTCTTAGGCTCTTCTACACTCTCATTTTCCTCGCTTGTGTGACCCTGTTGCTTCCTTTTTCTCTCCCACATGTGTTTTGCTTCCTCTAGTGGTCGCTGTGATATTACATTGCTGTATCTGTGGTATATTTTTCCTGAAAATTTTAGGAACAAAGGAATATGATGTAATATTGAA
The DNA here is from genome assembly GCA_029375565.1 of Gekko gecko. Classification (NCBI taxonomy): domain Eukaryota; kingdom Metazoa; phylum Chordata; class Lepidosauria; order Squamata; family Gekkonidae; genus Gekko; species Gekko gecko. The sequence goes on from JAPDNY010000006.1 coordinate 147,186,087, forward strand.
ATGACCACTAGAGGAAACAGAACACATGCCGGGGGGGGGAGAAGCAATAGGGGCACACAAGAAACAAAAATGACTGTGGAATAGCCCTTACTCTACCTGCCTCACAAGTCTGTTATGAGAAGAATATGGAAAAACAGGCTATTAACACTGCCCTGTATTCCTTAGAGGAAGGGCAAGATATAAAATCATATAAAGTTCATAGTTAGTATTTCATCTTAAATCATGATTAAAGCATCTGCCACCTGTGTACCAGCCTGAATGCTCATCTGGAGCTCTTATATTTACTTTTAAAACAAATTTATTTATTACATTTATAAACCATGTAATTCAGTCCCCAGATAAAGTCTCATCTGGACACTGAACATAACAAGACCAAATAAGATTTATGTTCATTTATACTTTTCCTTGTAACCTTTCAGAGTCCTAAGCCCATTACTGTCTCTAGGTTTGTATAACCCTTCAAAAATAATCTAAAAAATGGGACCCTTAACCATATTCCTCCAAGTTGTCCAACCACTGCAAAAACTACCTCCACTATTTCCAATGGATGCCATTCTAGTGAGGGACAGGGGATGCTCATTACAGGGCTATGAAGGGGAGAGCTCCCTAAAAGGGAAGTTCCATTAAGGGATTTAGGGGTGAAAGCATGACAGTCAACCTCTGAAGCCAGCAAGCTGATCATATTCCCAAGAGTCTGGTAACAGACATAAATGGTGGTGTCCTCTGCTTCTTGCTTTATAACCAGTTGTCTTTCTCTAGTTACCCCAAATAGGCAAGCTGGGGGGTTCACTGCCAGCAGCTAGGCTGGCAGTGGGATCTGCTGCTCCCCACCCATGCTGTGCCAAGACCTGAGGACTCTCTAATCAATAAAGCTGTGGTCTTATTTCCCCACTCAGGAGTTCTTCATCATCCTTTTCACCTTCCCTACTGGTTGGTCTCCATTCCAGGATCAAGGAGACAGATGGATTCATTTTGCTACTTCTTGGGACCTTAGAACTCTCCAACTAATTAATTACTATTTCCACATGAAAGCTATAGAAATGAATTACTATTTGCACACTTTCTAGGCATGTACTTCTAGGACTCTATATTATATGCAGCATGTCTGATACCATACTGTCACCCTTCAAAGCAGCCATTTCCCATTTTTTATCCTTACAAAAACTTTATCTTCAAAATATCCCCAAAATTCTTTTGTTTTTTTAATGGAAATTACTTTCTGAACAAGTGGATATTTAACAAATGTTAAATATTTGGTACTGGTATATAACACCTTAAGGTTTGTTTCCCCCTATTGGATATCTACTTTTGATAGCATGTGGCAGCTGGTATGCTGTAGTAGTCAGAATCTGACAGTATCTGATGTGTAGCTGTCAATATTTGACAATGCATGATAGCTGATCTGTAGTAGCAATTACAGTTTGGTAATAACTCATAGAAGACTTAAAATAAACTTTAATATATATATTATTCATGTAACTATCAAATGTTGGTATAGTCATTTGACTGCAGATTTATTTATTTACAATGTTTATAGTTCAACTTTCTCTAAGCAGTTTCCAATTTTAATATCTATGAAACTGTTTTATACTTAAGACTAGGAGTAAGGCCCATTGTGGGAAGAAATACGAGCTCTATAAGGACGCACCAGGTGAGTGTCCCAGCTGTGGCTGGTGGAATGGCAGAGGGAAGGGGAAAATAGAGGGAGGCAAGCCATATTAATTTCCTTCTGCTTAGCTATAAGGAAGGGCTGTCTGAAATCATTTTGCTGCCCCAAGTAGGTAGTATGGGAGGACAGCCTTATGGTAACAGGTATGGTTCCCTCCACCCCTGACTTATGTTGACTTGGGGTTCTGCAGTGGCAGCTAAGGTAGAAAAGCACCTCCTCCTATGCCATGTCTTCTGGGTTCCAAGGGTCTGGAAAGCAGTTCCATAGCCAGTTACAGCGTTGCCAACTCTGGGTTGGGAAATACCTGTAGTTTTGAGGGGTAGAGCCTGGGAGGGTTTGGGGTGTGGAGGGACCTCAGCAGGTTATAATGCCATAGAGTCCACTGCCCAAAGCAGCCATTTTAATAGCTGGGAAATTTTCTGTAGGGGAAATGATGTGCTGTTGCTGGGGAGCATGGTGATTTCTGGGAGATCTCCAGGCCCCACAGGGAGATTGGCAACTCCAGTGACTGTTTAAGGGAAGATTGGGATATGTATTTTACCTCAGGACACATTCAGTGACTCTCAACAGCAAACTTCTTAGAATGTTAGAGGCAAAGACCAATCAGACCACATATGCAGATGAACTCAGTGTTCCAACTGGCTATTGGGGGAAGAGGAACAGCAAACTGTTTAGAATATTGGAGGCGAGACTCAGGCAACGCAGCCAGTGGATAGGGACAGCTTCTAAGTGACAGATCAGGGAGCCAACTGATTTGGGAGCATGTGGAATGTTTAGGAGAGTCCACGACCAAAACAGAATTATTATACCTTGGGACCGTCTCAACCAATATTGGCTGCTGTGGTTGGCATCCTCTCTCTAGGGTCTCAGGCACAGAAAAATCTTCCCCCAGCACTCAAGATTCTTCACTTTAAGATATGAGGGATTGAATCTATAACCTTCTACATGTCAAACATATGTTATACAATTGAGCCACCAGACCTGTTTTGTTTCAGGTTACTTTCCCTTCCTACCATATCCTGGAGCTTTTTGCACAAATTCAGGATATACAAACAATTCTGACAAATGTTCCAGTTCTTGTCAACAGTCTTGCAACTTGTCTTGAAACACAGTGTTTTGTTTGCTTGTTTGTTTGTTTTTTGCCTGAGCAGGCAATGTCTTATATGAAAGGATGGAAGAATGTTTATTTTTTAGTACAAGAAATGTGTTGAATCTTTACCTATGGCAGGTAATATATCTGAGGAATAAGTCTTTGAATTGTGAGTTTTGTCATAAATATGAGAACAATAAGTGCGTATTGAGCTGAAACATAAACTATAAAAAATAAAACACATGTTAACTAATTTCTTGTGGCATATATCACAGAGAATTATGCAACATAAAGAGTTATGAGAATTCATCCATGAGAAGTATAATCAGCAAACACTGGATGGTATGTGTAATTTTGGGATGATATAACAGAATAAGAGACTATGAACATTTCTGTGAGCACTTTGCAGAAAGCCAGGGGTAACAATCTAACAGCCCTGACCTGAATGGCCCCAGGCTAGCATGATCACATTAGACTTCGAAAACTAAGCAAGGTCAGCCCTAGTGAGTATTTGGATGGGAGACCACCAAGCCTCCTGGCCCAAGAAAGAAGATTGATCCTAGGGGCCCCAGGACATCAAAGGCTGAAGCGCGGCCGTCTGAAGCCCCGCCGGAACAAGAAAGACAAAGAAGAAGCCCTGCTCGGGTGCTGGTAGGAGGTCCCTTCCCAATATGATTGTGGCCCTAGTTAGGCAAGGATAAACTGTGTAAACCACTCTGAGACCCCTTGGGGGGGTCTGAGCGGTATAGAAATTGAATATATAAATAAATAAATAAAAGGAAGTCCAGGGTTGCTTTGTAAAGGCAGGCAGTGGCAAATCATCTCTTAATAACGTCTCTGGCCTTGAAAACCCTATGCAGTTACCATAAGTCAGCTGTGACCTGAGGGCCGGAAGGAAGGAAGGAAGGAAGGAAGGAAGGAAGGAAGGAAGGAAGGAAGGAAGGAAGGAAAGAAAGAAAGAAAGAAAGAAAGAAAGAAAGAAAGAAAGAAAGAAAGAAAGAAAGAAAGAAAGAAAGAAAGAAAGAAAAGGGGGGGAACCCCTCAGATCCTAACTCAGCTCTTATTTTAGCAAACTTTATGACTGTTAAAACAAATCCTTTACGAAGCACAAAAAATGTAACCTGACAACATTTATCTTCATAATAATAACAAAGAAAAACTTGACAAGATGGACTTCACTCCCCCTTACACACACTAAACTTCCCTTACTTTTTGTAACAATACATTTCCCCGGTATTGCTTTCAAACCCTCACCTATTCTTTTTTTCCAGTGGCTCTCTCACACTGGGCAACACATGCATCAGACAATGAAGCAAAACAGCACTTTCTTCATCATAGACCCAAAGCAACAGACGGAACAATTAGCTCTCTGCCCTGCAACACTGTTGTTTTTCAAAGCAAGGATGCCAAGGAAGATAATTGCTTTTACTGTTCTCTTGGAACATGCTGTATTGTTTGCTGACAGCCTCCTAGACTCAGAGCACACTCTACTTAGCCCTAGGCGGTAAAGCTCATGTGTGCATTTCAGATTTCTTTTCTAATTGAAGTACTCGGGATATTTCAGTTCCAGCATGGCATCTGATCTTGGCTTTTTTTTTAAGCCCTGCTCATTTGAAAGTTGGCCTGAAAGTCATCAAGGTTGTACAATAGTGACACAGCAGTGAGTCATTAACTTTTGCTGTTCTTTATTTTTAGGGATTTCAGGGAAGGTATGTTGCATAAAATTATGTTGCATATGATGTGCTGTATAAAATTAAATGACACATTTATTTAAATAGCCTGTGTGGTGCAGTAGTTATATTGCTGGGCTAGGATCTGGGAAATCTGGGTTCAAATTCCCACTGCCAAAAAAGCTCACAACATAACATTTTTATGGGAAAGGAAATCCCCCCATCCCGATTTACCCTTTTTAAGATATAGCCATTGTTTCCTCTTATTATCTTTTTATATGGAAACTGCCGAGCTACCAACCGTCCAGTCTGCAACACAGTGCCTTAACCTGGGTGTACATTCCAGTTTATCAAAATGAATGGAAATTTAGCTAAAGTATTGAAGAGTTGGGTGTTTTTTTGGGGGGGGTTGCACAGGGGGAACAAGGACACAATAATAGCAAGGTAAAAGGTAGCTAAATCAGAATAAAAGGCAGCAAGTGGTTTCATTAGAAAGTTTTACACTTCAAAGGTACATTAACCAGAGTACACCTGCTACTTTCCTGGGGTCGCTATAGTGGTCTGTCATTACCACCTCTTGCTAGATGATAATCTTTCATTATGTGTGATTGGTTCAGCAGTTACCAAAAAAAATGATGTAAAGCTCAACTGAACTCTCTTACAATCAAAGAAAAAAGTTGTGATACAAATTGCATCCTAAAAATATTTGTATTTAACTCATCACTCCTAATCCAATCCTGTATATGTTTGCATCAGATTTTCTCCTGTGACTTTCTTTAGGCAGACCCCCCCCCAAAAAAAAACACAAAAACCTTTGTTTAGGAAATATTTCAGGGCATACTGCTGAGATGATAGTAAATAATTTAGATTCAAAAACAATTATCTGAAAACTGTACTGCTCAGGTCAACTAGTTTTCTTAAAGGGGCACCTCTGACAAACAAAAAAGTAGGGTGATGTGTCAGTACTCCTCCCCCCCCCCGGCACTCCTGTTTGCAAACTCTTTTTCTATTTTCTCTACATCTTCGTGGATGCACTCCGTAAGCCTCTTTCAGTCTCAGTGAGAAAGGCAGGGTATAAGTATGAGAAAGAAAGAAAATTGCTGGGAATGTTAATCAAGTCTACCGAGATACGAGTGAAGAACTGAATTTCAATAGTGCAGCTGTTTGAGTACTGTGTTGTTTTTATTTCAATTACTGGTTTGGATCCAGTCTACATTGGCAACTTACAGCGATTTCCCCTTCCTTCTACAGACCGCCTTGTATGGGAGCATGTGGCCCACCAACCAGCTGGAGGGCCCTTTAAATCTTTTAGCAAGGAGGAAGAGGGGCGACCGTGGGTAGCCATGGCTTGGGGGTGGGACTTGGGGGCAGGGCCTCCCTGCTGGCCAGCTGACCAGGAGTGCATTGAAGCCCACAGCAATGGGGGAAACTCTGCCTGGATCTGGGGGCTGGCAACCCTAAGTGAAGTATACTTTTAAAATATACTTTAGATCAGAGTTCCCCAACCCTTTTGAGCCCACGGGCTCCTTTGAAACTCTGACAAAGTATGGTTTGTGCAGCCACAAAATGTCTGCCTTAAAATAGTTGCTGCAGGAGGTAGAGCCAGTTCCAAAATAGTTGCCCCAACTTACTTTCAATTTAAAAAGTGGATATCCTTGTGCTGTGGTGGCAGCTACCACCAAAGCAACATTTAAAAAAAAAATCTGAACAGCCAGTCAGAAAGCTCACCTGGCCTGCCCACTTTCTAAAAACACTTGGTGGGCACCAGAAAAGGTGTCAGTGGACACCATGGTTGGGGACCCTTGCCTTAAGGGTCTGAAGCTTCCAGTTGCTAAGTCCCAGTCTACAATACCCAATTGTTTCTTGGCAAAGGAGTAAGGCCAATACAGGACTAGATAATCTTATAGCATCAGTTAAACATGGCTTCTTTTTACCACAAGGAAGCAGTCGGTTAATAAGCAGTATCATTCTGATAAATATTTAAATACTTTTATTTCATCACTTAAATGCTTTGGTCAAAGAAATACAATATGGAATGGTATTTCCTCAAGCTCCAGTGAAACATTGCCATTAATAAAGGCCAGAAAGTCAGATAATGGGGAATACACAATAGAGATTTTTGTATTGTCCTCTTCAATACTGTCCATAAAGTTTTAAATAAGTAATGATAAAAGTTCTCCAGTGCATCCAAGTCTAGTCTGCATGTTAGAAACTAATTCCTAAAGGTGCATGTTTTGATAGGTACAAATTCATGTCTTTTTTATTATTATGATGATGATTGTTGGTGTTCCTTCCCTTTATGACAATGTTTTATTTGCTTTTATTCTCAGCTGTCCACTTTGATTTAAAGTGTGTTTTCCCTCAAGACTGACAAGACAGCATGAAATAGGCATATCAAAGCTAGAGTTATTTGATTTGGGGGGGAAATGCTAGCTCTGAAGATATTTTTTCACCTAAATGGTACCTTTTAAAGCTTGGTCTAAGCAGCTACCTGCTGAGTGAAATTATCCTAGGCCTCTTTTGTACAGCTACTTCTGGGCAGCAAGATTGCCTTCTACAATCTGTCAGATGACTCAGGTGATTTACAAATGTGGTTTAATGGAGTTTGCAGAGTTAAGACAAAGCACCATTCTTTCCATAGTTAAAAAACACAACACAAAGCTTCATGGGGGAAATATATATATATCCAAGAAGGGTATGATGCAGTGCAGCAATGTATTTGTGTTGTAAATGCCACCTATAGAGAAACTAACCATAGGATTAACACTTGGCAGTTTCCTGGAACCCTGAGGCAGCTGAAAGCTCAGACAATGAAAAACTCTGCTTTTAGAAAGGAAAAAAAGTATCCATTTTGATCAGGGTTCTTTTGAAGGGGTGGAGGAAGGGGACAGTTGATAGTTGGTCAGGCAAGACCTCTCCCCCTTCTTTTTTTCTTTTACCTAGCACCCCTTTTATGCCCTGACCTGGATAGCCCAGGCTAGCCTGATCTCATCGGATCTCTAAAGCTAAGCAGGGCCAACCCTGGCTAGCATTTGGATGGGAGACCCCCAAAGAATACCAGGGTCATGTGAGACACAAGCCTAGAGGTTACATACGGACTTGCCAAAGTGCCTCACTTTGCCCAGCAGCATAGGCATCTGGGAGGAAGCATCTTTGCCACATTCCACATTGCATTCTTACCTACAGATGCTGAGCTGTGCCTTCTTGTTTTCGCTAGCAATAGGATACCAGAGGGGGCCTGAAGACCTCAGCTGAATTCAACAGGCTGGGCACACATGCATAATAAATTTTATGCCGTGCCACAGGTCTTGACCAATGGAATGATGCCAACATGGCTTTTTCCTTATAAGGAGTATCTATAGTAGATAGGTAGCTCTTGCACTGATTTTACCTATACCATGTAATCAATAGCTTTGTATATGTACCAACATACGCACCAGCAAGTGTACAAAAGATCCAACCACCCTGATGGGGTCAGAGCAGCTTGGTTTGCATGCCTTGGTCTTCTTCGGCTCCAATTTTTATTGCAATATATTCTATTTTTCCTCCTCAGCCGTACTTCAACTAAGTCTTTGTTTTGGGGCACAAGCACTTGGGCCACACATTTGCGGAACAATCATGACATGGAGGCAGGCAATGGCAAACCACCTCTGAACATCTCTTGCCTTGAAAACCCAACTGTGTTGCCATAAATCAGCTGTGACTTGATGACCAAACAAATAAACAAAACCCACCACTGTTAAAAACTCTGCTTTTTCTTCTTTTACATCAGATCCTTCACATAAATTATCAGGCTCCACTCCTGGGTCCAGTAGAAATTGTTGACCTTTGCCCCCAGAGCTACCACAAACTTCTGTACTAAACTAATAGAGCTGTTGAGGAAAAATCAGATCCCCAGGTCTCAACTTGGGCCATGTCCAGCACTGCTATACACCCTGCCCAGGTACAAAACTTTTTGATGCCAACATCCATCCCACCTAACAGCAGAAACAGGCAAAAGAAGCTGTGTAGAGATAGCAAACAGGTAAGCAAGGTGTGTAACCTTCATTCCTCAAACCACTCTTTCCTTCATTTGTGCATGAGTGGAAATGGTCACAGCTCTAGTTAAATTATAGAAGTCAGGCTTTGACTCTTTCTTTTCTAGCATGTATATTCAATAAAGTGTAACCCCCCACTGCTAAAGGATTTTTGCACCTCTCTTGGGAGATAGAGGGTCCCAGGTAGTCATAAGAAGCAGAAAAATGGGAGACAAATTGTCTGCTGAATTAAAGTAAGAGAATGTGATATTTACTTCAAAGATCACACAACCCTTGTAAGTAATGAGAGGTACAGAGGCTTATCCCGTATGCTTTCATTATGGAAAGTACGAACAAACACAGAACATATTAAATTAGAAAACTCCCTCTCAGCAAACATTAATCCTAGAGACAGCTTGTTGCCTTGTACATTTCACAGTACTTATTTGTCTGGTGCTTATTTGGAAGCCAGTGAATGGATGCAGTCTTGCTATACATACTGTCCAATGGGTGGGTGGGGGAATCACTACACATTTTGAAGATGATGTGCAAGATCTTGGGTGTCATTCTGACCATGTCCCATTGTGATGCAAGATTAGAATTACCTGGATTATGTAATGGCTGAGTCCAGACTGGCAGTTTGCCCCGGGAAGGGACCCGGGCTGACAACGATTCAATACCGGAGTAAATGGGACGTTCACACAGGCACATCTGCCTGGCGTCCCCCACCCGTAACCTACCGGTGCTGTTGCGCTTCACTGCCGGATTAAAAAAACACCTGATAAAAGCCGTCACAAATCCGAAAGCCCGCGTTCGTCGCGCATTTCTCCACTTCCGGGGAGTCTGAACGCGCAGGCGAAAAGCTGGGCGGAAGCCGCGTTGGGCACGAGGCAGCAGCGGTGTGATTGGCTGCGCTCCGCTCCACTGCCCAATGCGGTGCCGGCATTGCAGGGCCAAAAAAAAAAATCGGCAAAATGCGCTTATGCGCATGAGCGCTCATGCGCACATACACCCATACACCCACAGCCGAATTAATGGGGAAATGGCGAATATAGCACGCCTCCGGCGCGGCAGTCTAAACGCTGCTGCGTGCCTCCTTCCCGTATCTTCCAGCAGCGGCCCCCGCTGTGTGGACGGGAAAACCCGGTATAGTTTTTTTGCTACGACTGGCTACCGGAGCAAACTGCCAGTCTGTACTCAGCCAATGCCATTTCTTGACTGCTGGAATTCTCATACCCTTTTGAAATCTTCCCACAAAGCTTAGAGAGTAGATGAATCAGTCACTGGCAGCAGTTCATGTTACACTCGTCAAGGTCTTCTTGGACAACAGCAGGAAACCTTTGGAGCTCAGGGAAGCTAGCACTTTTCCAGCTAGTTATTTTAAGGACACCTGGGTCTCCGACTGTGCTGTGATCTACATACTTCTCAGGCATGCATGACAGCACAATAAATTCTTTTGTGGCCTCTGAATTTTAAGACCTTTTCCCTAGCCTAGTAAACAGATAGCTAGGGGTTGGGAGGAAAGTATCTGGCAATTTTACTTCAGCTTCATCTTTATTCCCACTACCATATTAATAATAATTTGAAAAGCAGCAGGGGTGGGAACTAATTGTCTTGTCCACTGTTCAGTACAACCACTGCCTTGAACACTTTATGCTCATGGATAAAATAGTCAACAACATCACCTCAGGCTGCTCTTTCTTACTCACTGGTGTGCTCTACACACACACACACACATTTTAAGGCAGCAGCATCAGTTTCCTTATGGCTGTCCTCCAGACTGCTTAACCAGTGGGTTAGCACCAATGCACTGCTTCTCTAACATCCATTCCCACCCCCCATTTTGGGGGAGCTACCAGATATCTTATGAACATCAAACACTACTGCCATTCACTGCTGAGGGCTGTGGGGCAGGGGGAGTCTGGCAGGACAACATTCCCCAGGCCCAAGTCAGCAAGAGGGCCCTGGAAGCCAGAGTCATGCTGCACTCAGAAGACATCCAAATTATTTTATTTCTAATGCAGTTTGGCATTGCAACCACTAAGGGCACAGGGAAAGCAAAGCACGGTAAAGGGTAGACACAGGGTGTTATTTATTTTTATTTATTTATAAAATAAATAAAATAAATAAAATAATAAATAAAATAAATAAATAAAATAAAAAGACATCCAAATTATTTTATTTCTAATGCAGTTTGGCATTGCAACCACTAAGGGCACAGGGAAAGCAAAGCACGGTAAAGGGTAGACACAGGGTGTTATTTATTTTTATTTATTTATAAAATAAATAAAATAAATAAAATAATAAATAAAATAAATAAATAAAATAAAAATAAATGCCATTTCTTGACTGCTGGAATTCTCATACCCTTTTGAAATCTTCCCACAAAGCTTAGAGAGTAGATGAATCAGTCACTGGCAGCAGTTCATGTTACACTCGTCAAGGTCTTCTTGGACAACAGCAGGAAACCTTTGGAGCTCAGGGAAGCTAGCACTGAAGAAATGATTCTTACCATGTAGCCATCATTAGTTTACAGATAGCTTTGCCTTTTCCAGCTAGTTATTTTAAGGACACCTGGGTCTCCGACTGTGCTGTGATCTACATACTTCTCAGGCATGCATGACAGCACAATAAATTCTTTTGTGGCCTCTGAATTTTAAGACCTTTTCCCTAGCCTAGTAAACAGATAGCTAGGGGTTGGGAGGAAAGTATCTGGCAATTTTACTTCAGCTTCATCTTTATTCCCACTACCATATTAATAATAATTTGAAAAGCAGCAGGGGTGGGAACTAATTGTCTTGTCCACTGTTCAGTACAACCACTGCCTTGAACACTTTATGCTCATGGATAAAATAGTCAACAACATCACCTCAGGCTGCTCTTTCTTACTCACTGGTGTGCTCTACACACACACACACACATTTTAAGGCAGCAGCATCAGTTTCCTTATGGCTGTCCTCCAGACTGCTTAACCAGTGGGTTAGCACCAATGCACTGCTTCTCTAACATCCATTCCCACCCCCCATTTTGGGGGAGCTACCAGATATCTTATGAACATCAAACACTACTGCCATTCACTGCTGAGGGCTGTGGGGCAGGGGGAGTCTGGCAGGACAACATTCCCCAGGCCCAAGTCAGCAAGAGGGCCCTGGAAGCCAGAGTCATGCTGCACTCAGAAGACATCCAAATTATTTTATTTCTAATGCAGTTTGGCATTGCAACCACTAAGGGCACAGGGAAAGCAAAGCACGGTAAAGGGTAGACACAGGGTGTTATTTATTTTTATTTATTTATATATTTTAGATTTATAAATCGTCCAGGTGAGCCCCTGTGTACCCAGGGCTCTGGGCCATATACAATAAAAGTTAAAATCAAATACCACAAGTTAAAATTAATAGATTCAATAAATACATTCAATAAATTCTTAAAATAGTCTCAAGATGGCACAATTAATCTGATTCTTGAAATACCCATTGTGGACCATGTTGCTGCCTTGCAGGCAGGGAAAGATGAAAAACTGGAAGAACAGGAGAAGGTGCCAGCTGTGATGGAAAAAAAACATTGCTGCCCTCAACCAAAAGCCTGGTGAAACATTTCTGCCCTACAGGACCTGCAGAATTTCATCAAGTCCTGCCTGGCAGCCAGTGGGGGATCCAAGCTCCTTCCCAGGATCTTCTGCTGTGCGTGCTTTGCATGTGTGGCACAATGAAAGTGGCATCATCATGTCATCATCATCAGGGGGTGACACTCTAGTTTTGGGGCAAAACTCAATGGTTTGTAGGCAATTTTACAAGAGTTTTGCCCAATAACTAGAGTGTCACCTTCAACTTCTGGATGATGACATCATGTTGCCTTTTGGGCCCTGTTGGGGGCAGGATTTCCCCCCACTGTCCAGCTGGCCAGTGGCAAGGAAGTGCTGCTACAAGTGGGGGATCTCCCACCCCTGGTGGAGGTCTGGCAACCCTAGATGAACTTGCTGTTTCTTTCTGCAAAGTTTACTACCAGGAGGGAAACACTTTGCATATCCTACTAAACTCATTAACCAAGCCAGCAATGGAGCAAGACAAAACCAGTGATCACAGTTCATGGCCGCTACAGTCACTACCAGACTGCAGCCTCCTAACAAGGTTGCTGTTCCCAGAAGTCTGTTTCCCTCATCCTTTCCTTCTACCCTTCTCCATAGTTTTGTCTGCTCAGCCAGATCTTCTCTCTTAGTGTTGTAGAAAATAAATCTTTTCTTCTTTTCTTAATTTTTCTTCCTCTTTTTCCACACTTTTTGCTTTCTTCTTTTTATTATGTGCCTTTGTTTCTCTCTCTGCCTTCTAATCCCAACACCTTTATTCGTCAGTCTTCATCTCAACTTATTTTCATTCCTGTTTGGCAATTTATATGTACTTAATGATAGTGTAGCAACAAACCTTGTTAATATTATGAACAGTAAACAGAAGCGGAGGGTGGGTGGAAGTTAATATTTTCCCATGATCTATCAAAGTAGTTAAATGATACTCCTCTGCCTTTACATGCATGGTAATGGACTGTTAATCTGTCTCAGTGGTTATGCATGTAGAACAGAAGTTATTTATTTATTTATTTCAACCTTTATTTGGCCTTTCCTGTAAACGGGCTCAGGGCAAATCACAACAACAATATAAAATAACATAAACACAATAATTCAGTAGTTAAAACAGTATGCATTAAAACAGGTAGCACTATCAATTAAAGTGCAATAGTCTCAGAAGCTGGAGCCGGTGAGCCACTAAAAATCTGCTCAGTCTGGGCCACGTAGAGATGGAGAGCTTCAGCAATGGAGGTCAACTTGATTGGACACCTCTGTCTCATCCAAAGTTAGAACGCCTTCCTCCATCAATTAGATTTAATTACATTTTAAACACTGTTCTGTCAGTGTGTCATTGTTGTTGTTGTAGTGGTGGGACATTAACACCCTTTTGTAAATGCTGGTTTGCTACTTTAGACATTAAGCATCATGTTGTATGACAAATGAGACAATCTTTTAAAAAAAATATCAATCCCAATGGTCCCAAGACTTCTTATTCAGATTTTGAGCTAGGTAAAGGCACAAGGATAAACTGAAATAGATTTCTTACTGACTCGTTTACTAAAGATTTATTTGATATGAAGTACAGCCCACTCCATCAGATGTGTTCTATATTGTGTACAAATATAAAGTTACAAAATTAGACATGTAGTTTGGATCAGAGTCACACGGAGGGTGGCAGATGGAATCTTTGCCTGGGGGCCCATGGTGGCTCTTGGCAGCCCTGTTACTGCCTCTCAAATGTTCTAAATAGTCTTGGGAATCCAAGGACATGTATTCCCATAACCCTGTTTGCAAATCTGAAATTTATCTTTCCAAACTTGGACACAATCTTTATAAATCGGGCATCTCAATAGCTGGTAAAAGGTAAAGGTAAAGGTTCCCTTGCTCGAAAACTAGTCAAATCCGACTCAGGATTTGCGGTGCTCATCTCCGTTTCCAAGCCGGTCAGCACTGTCCGAAGACATTTCTGTGGTCATGTAGCCGGCATGACTAAACGCCAAGGTGCACAGAATGCTGTTACCTACCCAGAAATCAATGTGAAAAGGTACCCGCTGCATCAGACTCATGGTTGTGGCAAAGCAAAGCAAAGGAAGGGTCATGAGCTGGAGCTGATATGAGTGCAGGGGGAAATAACTCAAATTGATAGTTGCAAATGAGGAACTGAACAAACAAGTTCTGCTTGTTTTAAATTCTGCTCAAATATTTTCAGCCCATATACACTGGGAACACCTGGTGATTCTGTGAAGAAGAGTAACTCAGACTTGGGCTACTGGAATTCTTGATGAAATCCAGTGCTTAACTTGGTGGTGTGTGTTAGCAGTTTGAATGGAAATAAGCAAGATAAGGAGCAGAGTGATAGTGTGTGCTCCATTAGGAGCACCGACAAGGAGGAGGAGGAGGAGGACTGGTTTTTATACCCCACTTTTCTTTACCTTAAGGAATCTCAGAGCACCTTACAATTGCCTTTCCCTTCCTCTCCCCACAACAGGCACCTTGTGAGGTAGGTGGGGCTGAGAGAGTCCTGAGAGAACTGGGACCGGCCCAAGGCCACCCAGCTGGCTTCATGTGGAGGAGTGGGGAAACAAACCCAGTTCTCCAGATTAGAGGCTGCCACTCTTAACCACTATACCATGCTGGCTCTTTAGACTGGAGGGGGAGGTATTTTAGTTTGTGAAATTATAGTTTCATTTTTATTTTTTTTAAAGATAACATCTGTTAAAAACTGGTGGCCAACACCACCTTGGTTCAGAGTACATATTTAGGATGACTGTCATCCTTATCTTTAGCGCCAATGAATGTGAGAAGGGCAGGGTACTTAAGGGTATGCAAGGTATATCATCAGTGTTTTTGATTTACAGAAAATGTTCATTACAATTTTATTTATTTTATTTGTATTAGTTTATACAACACTTTTCTCCCTAATTAGAAAAAAAAAATGGCTTACAACATTGCCCTCCCCTCCTCCAGTTTATCCTCAAAACAACCTTTGAGGTAGATCAGTCTGAGACAGAGAGACCGGCCCAGGGTTCACCTAGTGAGCTTCCATGGCAGAGTAAGGCTTTGAATCTTGTTCTACCACATACTAGTTCAACTTTCTAACCACTAAAATACACTGACTCTCTAAGCAGTTAAAGGCTTTTGAAGGTTAAAAAAAGATGGTTGTTTATGCTTGAATAATGCTTTTCCCTGACAATTCCGAGACATTAAAATGCACAAGTATGCTTGAGCTTGGTCTGAGGACTGTAGAAGGTTCCACAAATTTCTTTGACACATCATCCTTGGAAATAAGGAAGCCTTACCTAGCAAGAGAGGTTGGAGACATGTGAAAGGAAGAGAGCAAATCCTCAGGGAGCAATCCTAAGCAGGTCTTCTCAGAAGTAAATCCAATTTTATTCATCGGGGCTTAATCCCAGGAATGTGCTAGCATCGTCATTCTGAAAGGTAATTTTCCTGCCCAGGCAGTAGCAAGCTGCATGCACATCCTGGCCTGAGAAGATTTCCTTGTGTTCTCATATAGAATAAATGGCTGTCATTGAGTAGAAGATTTTGGGAAGGTAAAATAAGGGAGGGTTGGGAAGGGGGGATTCACAGCAACTGAGATACAACATCTCAGGTAATGCCAAAACCTTCAATAGCTATAAACTGAAAAGGCATGGCACACTTACATTTCTGCTTCCTCTCCAATACAAGGAAGACAATTTTCACCACAGTTTAATGGCATTTAGTGGAATGTAAATCATCCAAGAAATAGTACTGCATTAGCCTCCTGCACTACTGAGCTATAAAACCTATAGTAATGGCTATGCTCCCTAATGTTGGAGAAATTGTGTGCCAGGTCAACAGCCCTTGATAAACTTGCCCAGACTTTAATGACTTAGACAGAATATTTAGTAATATCATTCCACTTGAGTGAATATTCATTATCCTGTAACAAATATTCCACTACCATGATTAGATTGCTTCTTATCCATCTGCTACAGCACCAACAAAACAAGTCAGATGATATCTATACATTACTTAAAATTACCATCCTTTCTTTCTCTATTTAGAAACAAATGTAATTACTTAAACCAGAAGAGACAATATTACTTCTGCAGCAAAGTCAAAACATGCATCAACACCCACTTTCTATAATTATTGTGCAAGCAGTTCATTCTGGCATCTTCCTAAGAGGTGTAATGTTTCAAAAGCCCTGGTCTACTTAATCAGCAACATACAATTACAGGCATATGCCTGCTGCTGGGTGGGGTGGAGAGTTAACTCTTCAACAACAGTGAAGATCATCCAACTATTCCCAGCCAGCCAGGTATAGCTCAGCATTTAGGAAACCAATATTAAGCAAGCATGAAAGTCAAGATGAGCCCCAAGTTAGGGATTAATCTTCCCTGGAGAAAAGAGCTAAGGTGATTGGCTGCTCTGCTCACTGTCTGATTGGCCAGCATCAACTGAGAGAAATATGAAACAGCTGATCTGGAGGGAAAAGGGGTCTTTTGCCTTTAGGACTTTCACAATTTGGTCTTTCACAAATTGGCCTTGTGCTATTTGGTCCTTCTATCATCTGAATCAGTAGCCAGAGGGTTTGGCTTCTAAGGGAAGAGACATTTGAGGAGTCAGTGTTTTCTGACGGGCAATAGTCAGAAAAGTACTTTGACAGAAAGTAGAAAAAAAACCATTGTCTAAATATATTAACACTGGTCTGAGGGAGAACTTAGATTCTCAGTAAGCAAAGCTACAGAACCTTATACAGACAAGGATACTGGAGAAGGAATTGGCAGAAGGCCTGGGAAGTTGGAGAGAACTCCCAGACAAGCCAATAGTAAAAAGGACTATAGTAATAGAGAAAAGAAGAACAACTTCCTCCCAGTGAAAGGGGTTGGGAAGAGACCCCTAGGTCTGTAGGAGAGTAGCTTAGATACCTCAGGAATTAATTAAAAGCTGTATTATATAATTATATTATATCTCTGAATGAAGATATCTAGAAACATCAACAAGAACTGTATTGTGCTGAAATATAGTAAATAAAGTACCTCTCAAAGAAAGAAATAGAAAGCCTTGAAACAAAATTACAAATACACTCTCTTTAATGTTCTATGAATTCAGCTTTGTAAATACTAGAAAGTTTTTACCTCAGCATTTTCAATACCTTGACTATTCCATTTACACATATATTCCCTGCCTGTTTAATAAAATTTTTATTCTGTTTTGAAAGTTAATTTGCCTTAAGTGCCATTTCTTAAGGGTTTACAAAACTGGACAGCTCCTGTATTTTCAGTAGAATTCCTGAGCTGAGAAAAAGCTTAAACTAAATATCTAAGCATAGGGTGGGACAGTCAAGTCTTTTATGACAAAGAATATATACACGCTACTGTAGGGCTACTCAGTCACTGAGGGGAACTGAAGATTTGGCAGGAAAAAATCTGCCAGACAGTTGGGAAGATACAGGAGTTCGTCATAGGGGGCAAAGGGTATAGGTAGACAGATAAGGAAAAGGGCAGAAAGAGGGGGAGCCCCACCTACCTTACATGGTGTCTGTTGTGGGGAGGGGAGGGGAAAGGAGTTTGTAAACCACTCTGAGAAAGGTGGAGCATAAATCCAATCTCCCCCTCCTCCTCCTCTTCTACATCGGACCCTACAAATCTTTCCCCCTTCCCCAAAGCCAATCTGCACACAACTTGGAGGGGAGGTTGAGGGGCATCCTGGGGAGGTCTGCTTCTTGATGCTTCTAGCTTGAAGGGGTATGTGTTTGACACATTCCTCCCCCTTTGAACATTGGACCCTAGGAATCCTTTCCTTCTCTCGCAAAGCCAATTTTGCATACAACTTGGAGAGCAGGCAGAGGGGCATCCCAGGGAGGTCCTCTGCAAGTTTGATGTGTCTAATTTGCAAGGGGTCTGTTTGACATGCTCCTGAACCTGTGGCTGTAAGTTCCCCTCTAAATCCAATCCTCACCAAACTTGGAGGGCAGCTGGAGGCTCGTGAGTTTAGCATCTCTAGCACATGGGGGGGGGCATTCTATTTATTTATTTATTTATACATTCCATTTCTACCCCGCCCTCCCCGCGAGCGGGCTCAGGGCGGCTTACAAGGGCAACCAGTGCCAGAAAAACAGGTTAAAACATCTAAAAATACTGAAACATACCCACATCATAAAGTGCTCTATAATTCCTCTATTATCTCAACCCGATGGCTTCAGATAATCATTAGGCACAGCAGTGTTAGTCGCGGCGGGCCCCGAAGGACTTAACTCGGCTATCCCCTTCCTCCATCCCATAGTTGGTAAAGTTAGCGGTGGGAGGGAGGTGGGGCAGCGGCCAAAGAGGGGGGAAAAAGAAGCGGCGGCTCCTACTCGAACGCCTGGTGGAAGAGCTCCGTCTTACAGGCCCTGCGGAACTGTGAAAGGTCCCGCAGGGCCCTGATCTCTTCCGGGAGCTCATTCCACCAGGTAGGAGCCGCCACTGAGAACGATCTCGCCCTCGTGGCCGCCAGCCTGGCCTCCTTAGGGCCAGGGACCGCCAGGCGATGTTGTGATTCAGACCGAAGTGCTCTTTGGGGCATATATGAGGAAAGGCGGTCCCTCAGGTATGCCGGACCCTGGCCATATAGGGCTTTAAAGGTAAGCACCAGCACTTTGAAGTGAATCCTTTATGCTATTGGCAGCCAGTGCAGCGTTTTCAGCACTGGCCGGATGTTCTCCCGCCTAGGGGTGCCCATCAACAGCCTGGCTGCAGCATTCTGCACTAGCTGCAGCCTCCGGATTTGCCCCAAAGGCAGCCCCATGTAGAGGGCGTTACAGTGGTCTAACCTCGAGGTGACCATTGCATGAATCACCGTGGCCAGGTCTTCGCGGTCAAGAAACGGGACCAACTGCCGAATCAGTCGAAGATGGTAGAAAGCCGACTTGACAGTGGCTGCCACCTGGGCCCCCATAGTTAGTGCGGGGTCCAGGAGCACTCCCAAACTCCTAACCTCCGGCGCTGGCACCAACGATGCCCTGTCGAAGGTCGGAAGTGGGAGCCCCAATCCCCGGCCGGTCCAACCCAGGCACAGGACTTCCGTCTTGGCAGGGTTTAACTTCAATCGGCTCCGCCGGAGCCACCCAGCCACAGCCTGCAAAGCCCAGTGAAGATCTTCCGGGTCGGAGTCTGACTGGCCGCCCAACATCAGATAGAGCTGGGTGTCATCCGCATATTGGTGACAACCCAGCCCATGCCTCCGAGCAATCTGGGCGAGGGGGCGCATATAGATGTTAAACAACATCGGGGAGAGCACTGCCCCCTGAGGCACCCCGCATTCAAGCGGGAGCCTCAGGGACTGCTGCCCCCCTAGCACCACCCTCTGTCCCCGACCTTGGAGAAAAGAGGCAAGCCATTGGAGAGCGAGCCCCTGGATCCCCAAGTCGGCGAGGTGGCGGATCAGCAACTGGTGGTCGACTGTATCAAATGCAGCTGACAGGTCTAACAACAACAGTGCTGCCACACCACCTCGATCCAGATGCCTCCAGAGGTCATCCGTTAAGGCGACCAGTGCTGCCTCCGTCCCATACCCCGGGCAAAAGCCAGACTGGAATGGGTCAAGGACGGAAGCGTCATCCAGAAAGCCCTGTAGCTGGATCGCCACCGCTCTCTCAATCAGTTTGCCCAAATAAGGCAAATTGGACACCGGCCGATAGCTGGCCAATTCCACCGGGTCCATGGTTGGTTTCTTCAGGAGAGGGTGGACCATCGCTTCCTTGAGTGCCTCGGGGAACCGTCCCTCCAAGAGGGACTTGTTGATAATCTCCCCCAAGGCACCACGAAACCCCTCGTGGCCCGCCTTAATGAGCCAGGAGGGGCACGGATCAAGGTCGCATGTGGTTGGGCGTACAGATACTAGCAATCTGTCGACTTCCTCCAGACTGAGCCGATCAAAGCATTCTAAGCCCAAGCCCAAAGACGCGCAAGGGCCCTCAAGTTCGCTCACTGTTTCAAATGTGGCGGGGAGGTCGCGGCAGAGTGCCGAGACTTTATCTGCAAAATAGCTCGCAAATGCCTCGCAGCCAATTTCCAATTCCCTACTATTATGTCTGCCCTGAGGCAGGGCTGTCAAAGACCGAATTGTTCTTAATAATTGGGCTGGGCGTGAGCTTGCAGATGCAATCGTAGCTGCATAGAATTCCCTCTTTGCAGCCTTGACTGCCATCTCATAGGATCTCATAAACGTCCTATAAGATGCTCTCGTTGCCTCGTTGCGAGCGCAGCACCACCGCCTCTCTAACCGTCTGAGCTCCTGCTTCATAAGCCGCAACCCCTGGGAGTACCAAGGGGCTAGCCTGGAGCTACATCCCAAGCTCACAAACCATGAACCAGTCAAGCAAAAAGGTCTATGAAACTCCGTGGTCCATGAAACCCATTAATCTATACGAACCTCAATTTTTCTGGTCTGTGTCCATCCATAAGAGATTTATACAATTATAAAGGTTCAGAAATAACCCTTTTTAAAAAAGTGCTATAACAGAATCATCCAATGAAACTGATTGGCCAAAGGTTGAAGCAAAAGATAGCATTTTCATCAGTGCCTATAAAACATGTTCGGTATCACTTTAAGTAAAAGGTAAAGGTTCCCTTGCTCGAAAGCAGTCGAATCCGACTCTAGGGTTGCGGTGCTCATCCCCGTTCAAAGCCGAAGAGCCAGCGCTGTCCGAAGACATTTCCGTGGTCATGTGGCCGGCATGACTAAACACCAAGGCGCACGGAACGCTGTTACCTTCCCACCGAAGTGGTCCCTATTTATGTACTTGCAATTTCTTGCTTTCGAACTGCTAGGTTGGCAGGAGCTGGAGCTAGAGACAGGAGCTCACCCTGTCATGCGGCACCGGGTCTCGAACTGCTGAACTACTGACCTTCCACAGCCTGCAGTTCAGCGTCTTAACCACTTGAGCCACCGCAGCTCCCATTCACTTTAAAGCCTAACATTAATCTAAACATGAGCTTTCAGATATCTGAAGAAGTGAGCTGTGATTAATGAAAGCTCAGACTGAAATAAATGTTGTTCTTTAAGGTGCCATTGTCCTCATGTTTTGTTTTGCTATAATAAACATGGTTACTCCTTTGCAACCATAATAGAACATTACCAGACTACACAAGAGTTAAAGTAATCTGAGTTCCCTTTTAAAAAGATTATACAAATCCATAGAAGCTAGGACTATTAAAGGTTGTTATTCATAACATACAGAAAAAAGAGTTAACATTCAGTGGCAATGCACACCTTGGATTTATTTGGATAGGTAGGTATCAGAGTTGGCTATATTCATCATTCTCCACCTAAGATGTCCCTATGGGCATTTGACTGGCCACTAATACAGGCAGAGGGTTGGATCTGATCACCTTTTATACTGCTGAAAAAGGGAGGAGGAAGCCCCTTTGATGGTCCAAAAAAGCTATGCTGAGGATCATAAAGCCTTTATAATTTTTTAAAGAAACACTATGTAGGACAAGGGCTGTAGTAGGGAGGAGAACCTGGCGAGATTGAGCAAAAAAACCCAACTGAATCCAACACAGGGTACTGAGCTAGGCCGACCTTCCATTGATCCAACAAGTAATTACGTTCCTACAGCAGCCACATTCAGCAACCTCTTTCATCCCAAAGTTCAAAGCAGAAGTAGTTCCTACCATGAACTTGTACATATTACAAAAGAGAAATATTTTAAATTTAAAATAAACCTTTGATTTTTATGTGTCTTTCTTATTCATTTGCAGCAGCTTGTCATGGCTAGGATAACACACTGATCTGTACCCTAAAATGCAAAGTGCTTTTACCATAGACACAGAATGCTGACTGTACCAGTGAAAGCTTGTTGTGTGAAATTAATCCTCCTATTAGAACTAAAGGATTATGGAGTCATGACTTAGCCAGTAGGAAAGAGGGGGGGAAATTACCATCAAGGATGTATCCCTGACAATATCAAACAGTAACAAGTTTAATAGATAATGCACTGAATTTTGATTTGAATAACTTGAACCCTCAGCTCACAAGGAGCAAAGCTATGGTTTTAAATTTTAAGCTTTGAAGAATGAATTTGTACAACCATGGACAATTTCTACAGCAATGTAAAGTATTTTGCCTTAGATACAGAAGGCATTCAGAGGACGGGATGATCCGGGGAGACTTCATTTTAGAGTTTACAGGCAAATATCTAAGCACAGAAGAAACACAGATGTTTCTAGGGTACATAATGAATTGTGATGACAATTTTTATGAAAAAGAAAGTGAGGATCAAAGTTGTTATTTGTGTTTCCTTTTGTTTCCAAAGTAGATAAAACCCTGGCATTTCCAATAACTGTATAAAGTAGAAGAAGTATAACACTGGGATTACAGGATAAGGATATAGCCCAGACTTGGACACAGAACTTCTGCTGGGTCAAACAACACTTTAAAAAAAAGTTTTATCAGTGTATCTCCTTTTAACATATGAATTTAATTCTGGATCCCAGTACATGGACACATGAAGTTAGTCATACTTAGTCAAACCAACAGTCTCTCAAGATCAGGAACATCTACTCTGACTGGCAATGGCTCCCAAGGTGTCAGGTAGAGGTCCTTTGCAAGTTCCTATTTGACCTTTCCTTATCACACCTCATTCCTTGCTCTTCTAATCCAGAACACTCTCACCCATACCATTTCTTCTGCCATCATTCCTGTTATACAGTACTGATTGTCAAATGCACTGCACTGACTGTCCTTTTTGGTATTCCAACCACTACTTCTTGCATCATAGTCTGTCTGTCTGTATTTATTTAATTTGTACTCCACTCTCCGCACAAAAGCAGGCTCAGGGTGGCTATCAGTGCTTGAATATTTGGCTGGTGCAAAGCACCTTCTGCTAAACGCCCTGTTCTCTCAAAGAGTATCAGTGAAACACATCTTGCAACAGAGGTTTGTATGAGCGCTGCTGGAATAAAATCGTAACAGCAAATATCATCAGGGAGATACTAGGGAATGAAAGTGGCCATGGAGCAAACCAAACTGAGTGGCCCCTTTGGTGCTACAAGTTATTGCTTAAGGGCCACTGGGTTAATTGGTGACACTGATGGGCTTTGGTTCACCCATTACTTCCTTCCACAAACTAGTGGCAGTGGAGGAGGGGCCAACTAGTGAGGTGATACCAATCAAGGTTACTGCTAAAGGATCCAAGCCAAATCATCCTGAGGCACTAGCAGAATTGCTGCCACTTGACCTTGCTCCTGCCCCCCAATGACATGATAACAGTGGCCCACTGGGACATTTCCTTACAAGTCAAATGGCCAGTCCACTCCTGAAGCTCATGCAGAGGCAGGGCTGTATGTCTAAATAAACATAAAAATATAGTAAGAGATGACTGTCAAAAATATAAATATAAGAACAAGAGACTGTATCCTACCATCTTCAACTTCTCAACATCTCCTGCTGTCTTAAAACAAAACAAAACTCTATGCATTATTATTTTTGCAGACCTCAGTGACTTGACCACTCCTTTCAGTTATTTTTGGTGGTGTTCATTCTTCTTTCCCCCTGCAAATCTCTTACCAAAGCTTTTCAAGAACCCCTTGCTGAAGCCCCATTATCACGCCAAACCACAATAAAGTCTAAGTGTATTTGATTCCATTTAATCACATTTACCCATGATTACCATATTTCACTCTCCTTGCTGTGTAAAAACAAACAAACAAACAAACAAACAAACAAACAAACAAACACACACTAACTAATGCCAAACTTCAAATTGAAAATTTTTTTGGAGAAGGAACTAGCCTTTTTTTTTTGCTTATGTTGTAAAGAAAAATGTTCAACAATGAATTGTGCGACGATGGCACAAAATTACATAGGATTAGCCACGATGGATCAGGCCAATATTTTGTTTAATCCAGCATCCTGTTTTCAAGAGTGGCTAGTCATATGCGATCACAGGGACATCCATACTTAGGGCGCACAGGGAATATTCCTCACCTGCAAACTGTTGCCCAACATGTAACAATCAAAGGAATTCTAACTTTGAACCTGGAAATTGCTCTGATTTCTTCTTCTACAATTAGACTGTCCTCAGAGATTATTTTTTTTGGGGGGTGACAGTGCACTCCTAGAATTAAGCTGTTTGCCCATCCTTTTCTTTGTGCCTGGGACTGGCAAAGCCCTCCAAGCACATAACTGCAGCTCAGGTGGCCAGCTGGGACGCTGTGCTGACGTCAGAGCTGGGAAGAGCCACCCATGCCCAACATTGGCACTAGGACCTCGCTAGGTAGCTGCAGCAAGGTTGGTGGGGCAGGAAAAACCCTCCCCAAACACACATGGCCTGGTAGGACAGTGCTGGATGGCTGCTGCAGCAACAACATGGCAGAAGCAGTTATGGAAAGTGGGTACAATGAGTCCAGGAAGATTCATGTGCCAGGAGCTCCCTGGGGGCAAGCAGGAAGGAGGCTTTGCCAGCACACCCAGGGACAGCTGGCCACAGGTCAAGGCACTGGAGCAGGCCAGAGGCAGTAGCCACAGGTCAGGCAGGGAATGGTGACTTCCTGGGAGCAGCGTGGGCCAGAAAGAGGTTGTTTTGAAGACTCGGGTTGGGCAGGGCTGATGAGGCAGGGAAGCACAGAGGGAAAGCCTTTGGCTCCAAAATGGGGGGGGAGAACCACACCCCATCCTTAAATGGAGGGCACTGGAAGAGCCCATGGTGCCCCTCCAGTCAGGCCTTTATTAGGAACAACCCCAAGGCAGTCTGGAAGGACAGGCTCAGCACCACCTAAGTAATCAGAGGGTGAAGTAAGAACTGGGGAGAGAGGACTGAGGATGCTGTCAACACCCTTCCGCCCCTTAGCTGATATGTGTGTGTGGAATGCTACAGAAACAGGGTTGCCAGCTCTGGGTTGGGAAATATCTGGAGATTTTGAAGGGTGGAGCCTGGGGAAGTGAGGTTTGGAGAGGGAAGGGACCTCAGCTGGGTATAATGCTACACCCTCCAAAGCAGCCATTTTATCCAGGGGAACTGATCTTGGTCATCTAGAGATCAACTGTAATAGCAGGAGATCTCCAGGTGCCACCTGGAGGTTGGCAACACTATACAGAAAAAGATAGCCCAACTTAGAGTTCAGCCTGCCAGGAGGTGAAGTGTAATACTTTTTTATCACTGAGGATGGATGGCTTCATCACTGGATTGTCCCCTTGCTAGGATTTCCAGCATGCCCACCACAGTGGATAGCCTCCCACCAATGCACCCTCTAAGCTGTGATGTCTTTGTTAGCTACTGACATTAAAGTTGTGAGCAAGCGATTTGGCCTTCCTGAGCTAAGACAAAAACATGTGAGCTGGAGGCTAAAAAACTGAGCTAGCTCACACCAACTCAGCTTGGAGGGAACACTGCCTCCCACCCCTACCAGCTCTCCCCCACTCTGTCCACTACCCCTCAAATCTACAGGTAATTCCCAGCCCAGAGTTGGCAACTGTGTAATTGGCTATGGAATCAGTTTCCAGACCCTTGGAACCCAGAAAACATGGCACAGGAGGAGGTGCTTTTCTACCTTGGCTGCTACTACATAGCCCCAAATTAACATAAGCCAACCAGGTGGCACCTGGAGATCTCCAGCTATTAAAACTGATGTTCAGATGACCAAAATCAGTTCTCCTGGAGAAAATGACTGCTTTGGTCAGTGGAGTCTATGGCATTATACCCTGCTGAGGTCCCTCCACACCCCTTCCCTCCCCAGGCTCCACCCTCAAATCTACAGGTATTTCCCAATCCAGAGTTGGTAACCCTATAACTGGCTTTGGAACCACTTTCCAGACCCTTGGAATGCAGAAGACATGGCATAGGAGGTTTTTTACCTTCGCTGCCACTGCAGAACCGCAAATCAACATAAATCAGGGGTGGAGGGAGCCATACCTGTTACCTTGACGCTGTCCTCCCATACTACCCACTTGGGGCAGCAAAATGACTTGAGACAGCTCTGCCTTATAGCTAAGTGGAAGGAAATAAACATGGCTTGCCTCCCTCTATTTCCCCCTTCCCTCTGCTGCCCCACCAGCCACAGCCGGGACACTCACCTGGAGCTTCCTTCTAGAGCTTGTTGTATTTCTTCCCACAATGGGCCTTACTCCTAATGTTTGTGTGTGTGTGTATGTATATGTATGTATGTACATACATATATTGTTTATTGTTTGTCTTTATGCTGTTAGCAACCTGCTCCTCAAAATCTCTTTTTGCATGTGTAATTATTGACTTACTTTTATTTTGCCAGATCCTATGGTCCTTTCTGTTTAATTCATTGAGGCAGACCTTCTATTTTTTAAAAAGAAGCCTCTTTTACTTTTTGTAGCTTCCTTGACTTATGTTGTTAACCACACAGCCCTTCTTTTAGATTTGGCAGTGCTTTTCCTAACCTCTGGAATATATTCTGTTTGGGGTTCACTTAGCATAGTTTTTAATAGCTTCTAAGCATCCTCTGGGGATTTGTGCTTTCCCTTCAGATTCTTTTTTACTATTCCCCTGACTTTTGTAAAGTTCCCACTTTTGGACTTTAGGGGTAATTTTCCATTGACCTGAATGCTGAAATGAATAGTACTGTGGTAACTGTTTCCAACTGATGTAACAATCTCTACGTCTCTCACCAGGTCTTGAGAATAATTTAGAACAAAGTCCAAGATTACTACCCCTCTGGTTGGCTCTGTGATCAACAGTTCCAGTGCACAGTTGTTTATGATGTCTAGGAATCTAATTTCTACAGCATGACTCGAGCACACATTTACCCAGTCAATGTGAGGGTAGTTAAAGTCTCCCAGTATAATAACTATCTGCTTTAGTCACCTCCTTTGTGTCCTTCTTCATCTCAAGATCAGCCTCAAGGATTTGATCAGGTGGGTGATAGTATACCCCCAATTTTAAGTAACCCTTAGGGGCCCAGTATTTCCACCCATATTGCTTCTGTTGTGGAGTTAGTTCTCCTGATGTTTTCTAACTTATTTGATCCTATGCCCTCTTTGATGTACAATGCAACACCTCCCCCAACCCACCTCTCCCTGCCCTGCCTATAGAGCTTATACCCAGGAATGACTGTATCTCATAGATTTTCCCCATTCCACCATGTTTCTGAGATACCTAATATATCTAAATTGTCATTGAACACAAAGCACTCTAGCTCCCCCATCTTGGCTTGGAGACTTCTAGGATTGGCATACAGACCCCTCTCCTGACCCTTTAGTTGCCACTCAAGACCCTCAGTCACCATCGTCCCCTCTCTCCCAAGTTCTATTATGCTCCTATCAATATTATCCTGAGGGTTTCTGCAGTTAACCCTTTGGAATGACTTGTCCTGAACCAGAGGCTCTCCAGCTCCTACTAGCTCCCCCCCCGGGATTAGTTTAAAAGCTGTTCTGCCACACTTCTGATATTCATCACCAGCAGCCTGGTTCCCTTATGGTTGAAGTGAAGCCCATCTCTTCTGTACATGTTTGGCTTGTCCCAGAAAGTTCCCAGTGCCTTACAAATCTAAATCCTTCCTTCTGGCATTGCTTTCTAATCCATGTATTAAGACCCCTGACCTATGGCTGTCTAGCTGGCCCTATGCGTGGAACCGGCAACACTTCTGAGAACGCTACTTTTGAGATCCTGGCCTTTAACTTTTGTCCTAGTGACCCTTTTTTCCCCTCCAGAACCACCTGTCTACATTTGCTAATGTTGTTGGTGCCCACGTGCAACATGACTGCTGACTCCTCCCCAGCACTATCAACCTCTCTAGACAGTGTGTGCTGTCTGTGACCTTCACACCAGGCAGGCAAGTCACCATGCGGTCGAAACACCTGTCATAGACTCCACTCTCTACATTCCTAATGATCAAATCACCCATTACCAGAAGCCCACCTCCCCCCATTCCCCAGGGGTATCCTTGGTATAAGAAGATATTGGTCCATTGCCCAAGGAAGGGGTCTCTTCTAAAGGATCACATCTGTCCTAATTTTTTTCTCCAGAACCCCAAGGTTAGAATTCCTAATGTTGTTGGTGCTCATATGCACTATGACTGCTGACACCTCCCCAATGCTATCAATCTATCTAGACAGTGTGTGATGTCTATGAAAGCCAGTTTAGGTGCAGTGGTTAGAAGTGCAGGCTCTAATCTGGGAGAATCAGGTTTGAGTCTCCACTCAATCCAATCTCCTCCTCCTGCTGGTGTGACCTTGGGTCAGTCATGACTTTCTCAGAGCTTTTGTCTCAAGAGCAGTTCTCAAAAAAGCTCTCTCAGCCCCTTCTCTCTTCATTATTTTATTTTGGGGTATCCCTACCAAGATCCACCATGGTATAAACAGACCTACAAGGTCCTGCATTATTCCTTTCTGGAATCCTTTTTAAAGCTAATTTCCCCTTCTTTAGATCAAGTTTGTGTAACAGACCTTCCATTTGATTCTGTATTCCTGGCCCTGGATTGTTTTTCCCAGATCATGATACAGTGTGAACAATCACAAAAGACAGACAGAATCAGGTCACTTCAGAGGAAACAGCCATTATATAGTTGCCACTAAAACTTGCATTCATGTTGCTTCTACCCCATGTGAGGAGCTGGGACACCAAATCTGAGTTGTTATAAAGTATACCAGAGAGCAAGCATACACCAAACACCTTCTCTGCTGATTAAGCCTCCAATACATTTGAGCCCCTTATATATTTGGTCTCCAGAACAGAGGATGGAGTTTTTAAACACCTCCACCTTTATTAATTAGGCACTGCTACTTTTGTGTTTTGAGCCTTGTACCATCTGGCTACTCAAAGCATAATCAGAAAAGAAACTACGACTGTTCTGTGTGCAGGTGCATTTCCTAAAGATAAAGTGCAATTTACCAAAACAATATTCTTTTTAGCCTGTGTCTCCATGATCAGATTGTGGGATTATCCCTTAGTACAATTGAAGATACTTTCTGGCATTCGGGTTGCACAAATGAAGACAGGCAAACAGTCATTCATACTAATGAGCCTCTTCTAATCAGTTAGCAGAAGTCAGTGTGTGGGAAGCTGGCTGGATACAGATGCATCAATCCCTTGTGTGTGATGAACTAAAGTAAATACCAAACCCCACCCCAAAGGAAACCTCAGATTAAACCTTAATCAATTTCTGTAGAAAATGGTAAGCGGATATGAAGCATCTAATTGCATCAAATGCCGTTACAGATCCTTGTGCAGTCAAAAATTTCCTGCAGTATGAAAATAAGTAAATATTTGAACTAGCTTACCAACAAGCTCAAGAAAAAGGAAAAGCTGCACATTGCCTGTTAAAGCCTTTTTTGGACAGGGACAGAAGATCCAATTGCACAGTGCTAAATGTAGTCAGAATACGCTAGATATAGCCTCAGCAAAGGCCATACATTAGCAACAGATCACTTTGTAATTACATCACTTCTGGACATGCTTTTTTAAAAAACCTCTTGAAGGAAGGTTGGAATCTTTCTGATGTCGTTCCCCCCCCCACCCCTGACTGTTTGGAAAACCAAGCCCTGACAGTCTCTTCCCTCATAAAACTGGAAGTGGGTGAGATGTAGAGAAGATCTGGCATCGATAGCATTAGCAGCTGTCCAGTCCTCCTCTTTGAAGGCTAAATGCTGGTGGATTATTCTTAGCATACTCAAAAGTGACTAACCCACTTGGGAGCCTGAGAAATGGGGTCCCCTAATACTTTGCTTAGTCTATTAAAAGCACAGCACTGGGAACTCTTCCCCCCTCCTACGAGGCTTCCCAGCAGAAAGAACTCTTCTGAGCCTGCTCAGAAGGGTTGAGGAACTTGAGGACCTGACTGAAATCCTCCACACCAAGAATAAAATCCAGATTTCAAAATGTTTCTAGCTCTGGCAAGCTTTAAACATATGGAGACAGAAACACTAAGATAACATCAACATAATGAACACA
Organism: Gekko gecko; assembly: GCA_029375565.1. Taxonomy (NCBI): domain Eukaryota; kingdom Metazoa; phylum Chordata; class Lepidosauria; order Squamata; family Gekkonidae; genus Gekko; species Gekko gecko. Next base: position 147,215,981 of record JAPDNY010000006.1, read on the forward strand.
TTCTTATGACATTCTTAGAGTTTTATCTGTGGCTAGAAAAGAGAGATGAGGGAAAACCTGACTCCCAAAGGTAGCTAGAGGAGCAAGAATCCGGGCCTCTTATCTCCAAGCAAGCTTTCCATCACTACCAGTTGCAGTTCTTTGAACCATAGCCAGAATGTACTGATTATTTGAGGTCACCTGCTCCCTTCTGATGTTTTCCAGAGGCTACAAAACTCGAACAACTTTATAAACACCCCCCCTTTTCATTAAAAAACAAAAACAAAAACCAGAACATTAAAACATTGACATTAAGTTGGCAGAGGACAATAAAAAGAAAAGAAACCCAGCCAAGTCCAAGGCCCATCCTGGAAGAGGTAAAGGGGGCTACAAAAGAAACAGATAGGTTATGAAGCAATTACTGATGACATCTTCTGATATCTGGTATGTCTATAGCATCTTTTCCCCTCTAAATCCCACACCCAAATCTCCAGTTTCAAGGCATGAGCCTAGCAACCCTAAAGGCCACTGTTCTGATTTATGGACAAACAATGGCTGAGTTCAGACTGGCAATTTGCCCCGGTAGAGACCCGGGCCAGCGACGATTCAATCCCAGAGTAAACTGGGTGTTCACACAGGCACATCTGCCTGGCGTCCCCCACCCGTAGCCAACCCGTGCTGTTCCGCTTCACTGCTGGATCAAAAAGATACCTCATAAATCTGGTGGCAAATCCAGAAGCCCGTATGTGCCACGCATTTCTCTCTGGGAAGTCTGAACGCGCAGCTGAAAAGCCGGGAGCAACCTGCGTTGGGCAGAAGGCAGCAGTGGTATGATTGGCCGTGCTCCGCTCTACTGCCCAATGTGGTGCTGGCGCTGCAGGGTCCTCCCCCAATCGGCAAAATGTGCTTATGTGCATGAGCACATGAATGCTCATGCGCAGATACACCCATACACCCACAGCCGAATTAATGGGGAAACCCTGCATACAGTGCGCCTCCAGCATGGCAGTCTGAATGCTCCCGCCCAGCTCCGCCCCGTATCTTCCGGCAGCAGCCCAGGCTGTGTGAATGGGAAAACCCATTACAGTTTATTCCAGGGCTTTTTTGCCACGACTGGCTACTGGAGCAAATTGCCAGTCTGTCCTCAGCCAATATGTAGAAAACTAAGTAACAACAAGACACATTTGCTGGTCCCGTATTTTTCTTCCCCCAGCTAAGCCTGAAGCCAACAGGGATATTAGCTGTAAAGCTGACCAAATGAATTAGCAAGAGGTATTACAGATGAAGCAAGTAGGAAATCTGAATGTTCTTCATCTCTCTCAGAAGAGAAGGTCTGAATGGGACTTTGGGCAATCGCCAATTAACACTGGACTATTAAGAAATATTAAATATCACATGGGGCCATGAGTACTAAAGTGCATGTTCTTTGCACTGAGAAGGTTTCAGGTTCAGTTTCTGGCATGCATCATTATTATTGTTGTCTTCATCGCCATCGTAATTGCTATTGTTGTTATTGACCATCTAGCCAGTACCCACACAGGATGCACTCTGGACTACCACAAACCAGCCTGCCATCTTATTCTGAAATGGTTTTAAACTGCATTTAAATTGTATGTTTTATTATTGTTTTTATTGTGAAATTACCTGCTGTCACCTGCCCTGACCCTGCTAGTGTAGGAGGATGGAATATAAATCAAATCAAATCAATAAAATAAAATTAACAGCAACAACAACAACAACAATAATAATAAAACACCTGGACATTATGGACATTGAGCAAATAACACCAGAAGACAGCATTGCTTGGAACAGCAAGAATCATGTGAAAATACATCTGCAATTCCCAAGAACTTGGCTAGATGTCGAATTGCAGAACACCTTCTACCAGTCAAATAACTGACTGTAACAATCCACAATGATAATGATGATGATGATGACGACAATGATAATAGGATAGTAGGTGATGTGAAAGACCTCAGCCTGAGATCCTGGAGGTCTACTGCCAGTCAAAACAGACAATACTGGTTTTGAAAGACTAATGGTCTGACTCAAGATAAGGCAGCTTCATGTGTTCTTAAAAAAAAACCACACACGGGTTCTCTTGCACTGAATATGAAATTGTTTGATGGCATGTGAAATAAATCTTACTGGAAGAGAATATTTGGCTTAAGTGTGCTTTATATGACTGCAAGGAAATAACACTGAGAAATATAGTGATTTCTATGTCAAAAGGATATGGGGATACAAACATTGCTAAAGGGAACTAGCACTGTGGGAAAATACAGGTCACAGGCTTTTATCTCAGACCCACGAAATTACTTTTTGCTCTTTTTTCCTGATGGTTGTACAGCATTTAAAATTTAGGTGCTATTTGGGGGAAATGTTGATGCAACTGAGTCCATGATACCAGTTTAGAGGTGTTACACCACACAAAAGTCCATGTTCCCTGAAACACTTTATGCTTCATGAGATGAGACTTAAGGGAACAATGAAATATTCATCTTTGGCATAATGGAAAACAATCCAGCAAGCAAAGAAAAATGACTCCAAAATGGCTTATGTATTCAAGGTTAATAGCATAATGTTGTAAAAATGTATTTAACAATGTCCTTTTAAATGTGGTCCTTTTCTCACCTTCTGTACTACACATTAGAGCTTCCAAAAAGCCAATTAAAGTGCACTTTATTTTTTTTTTTTGTAATGTCTAAAAATTGGGTACTTTAAGTGTGTAAAACAAAATGCCTCTTATTATTTGAGAGCTTTTTAATGCAGACTTGTGCACATTAAAAATACATTTAAAAATGAAAGCATCATTTAGGTTTCAAGCTGTCTCAGGGAAACGCAAAAGGTACAAACACAGAAGCAGGAAATCGGAGAACAGTTTTCAACACTTTCCTATAGTAAGTGTATTGACTGAAAAACAAAGTCTGTGTTTTAAGATTTGCAGTTTTGTGCCTTATATGTGTTTGTTCACCTGCAGATGTTCTTCCAAGTAGTGCTTCAAGAGAACAATTTTATTTTTTTCCCCTAAGAAAGAACTGAAGGTTCATGGCCAACTGTTAAACATTTGCTGCTGAATTTTGATGCTCTGAACCTTTCAGGTGTTGTTGTTTTTAATTATTGTTTTAGTTTGGGGTTTTTTTAACCTCTCTAATATATTTCTATGTACAAACTTTTAAAGCAGGCAACTGGGAGATCAAAACAAAATTTTCCTACTTGGAGGCTAAACATGCATCAGTTGGGTAAACACCAGAAAGGAAACATTTGGAAAAATGGGGAGAGACAGTATGCCAAGTTTGACCAGCCTTAAGACTAGGACTTTTACAATTGCTGAAGGGACAAATATTTTCAGAAACTAACTCTGTCTTTGGCCTATTACACACCAGTATTTTCCCTCACTTTTGTTGTACATCTCCACCAGGTTTTCTTTTTTCATTCTGCATTGACTCCCCCGTCCAAGCTCAGTTTGCTCTCTGGTTGCTGTTTCCCCAGGGTTTGTGAAAGTGATTTTGTGCCAATTTTTCACTTGTGTCACTTCTGAGCTGAAGGTAATTCAAAAGCATACAGATTCACTTGGATTTCACCCTGCTCATTTGCTGCCCTACAAAGGCTACTCTCACCCATACTGAGGTTGTTCCGCCCACTCTGTACCTTCTGCCATTCATTGGTGTGCAAGTTCCATTGGTTACTTTTTTCCTCATTGTTTTACTTTTTTTTTTTTTACAAGTGGTATGAGTCTAGTAATATGAGACTATCGCTAGTCTCGGATTGCTAGGGGAAAAAGAAATGACGGGGGAAAGTGTGCTTCTCTGGAAGCTCTCTGAGAAGACTCTTCACAAGCTCTGAAAGTGGGGAGGGAAAGCCTGGCATCAGGTCATGTGCCACTGATGAAGCCAAGCAGCAAGCACCACAGCTGCTGCCAATGGTCACCTGGTGACCATGGGGGAAATTGAAATAAAGCTTTAACCCAGCCAGCTGAGTACCCCAAAATACCGAGCAAGCCTCCTGGGTGCTTTGACCATGAGCTCACTCTTTTTGTTCTGGCAGCAAACTGGAGTTGCAGAATTTGGATCCAGCAAGTGGAGAAATGCCTCCAAACTACTTTTTGGAAATAAACTGGAATGTCATGCTGAAGGGTTTCTCTCTCCCACCCACCTCCAGCCATCTTGCCTCTTCTCCCTTCTCTTTCTTCAGCCTCCTGCCCATGAATGCATGTAGATCTGACATTCCTGTGCACTCCCTTGCATATGGTAGATTTAAATTTTATTGCTAGTCTCATAAACCTACAAGGAATTTTTTTTAAAAAAAATCAAAATGATGCTTCTGTGACAATGAAAGAGGGGGGTGTCAGAGGGTGAACATAAGAACATAAGGGAAGCCAATGTTCGATCAGTCCAACACTCTGCCACACAGTGGCCAAAAATACCAAGTGCTGTACCAGGATGGTAACTCTTTAATTTTTCACAGTGGCTGATAACACAATAGAGAATATAGTAGAGCTTGGCAATAAGAAAAGGGAGCTTCACTGCTGCTGTGGTCAATTTCAAAAATAGTTTGGTCAGTTTCAGGGTTTTTTATTAAAGCTTTGCCTGTGTTCTTTTGTGTTCCCTTTCATTCAAGCAACTGAACCACAAGAATTTAAATGAAAGGTGCTTACTTGACGCTACTGCACAGCTGGAAGAAGAAGAAGAAGAAGAAGAAGAAGAAGAAGAAGAAGAAGAAGAAGAAGAAGAAGAAGAAGAAGAAGAAGAAGAAGAAGAAGAAGAAGAAGAAGAAGAAGAAGAAGAAGAAGAAGAAGAAGAGGAGGAGGAGATTGGATTTATACCCCGCTCTTAACTTGGAGTCTCAGAGCGGCTTACAAACTCCTTTCCCTTCCCCTCTCCACAACAGGCACCCTGTGAGGTAGGTGGGGCTGAGAGAACTCTAACACAACTGCTCTTTCAGGAACAGCTGTGCCAGAGTTTGTGACTGACCCAAGGTCACATCAGCAGGTGCAAGTGGAGGAGTGGGGAATCAAACACGGTTCTCCCAGATTAGAGTCTGCGCACTTAACCACTACACCAAACTGTTTTTTTAAATAACCTTTGGATCACCCCCCTCACAAGTGACATTCCCACCTCAATTAAGACAAAAACTTTTTGTTGTTGTTCTTGTAGCTGCAGAATAAATACATTGGAGAAAAAAGAATGGTGCATATAGCAGGCACAGAATCCAAAGTTGAGGCTTGACTGCTTGGATTCTCTGCAGTAAGTTGTGCATGAATAATAGGTCTTTCTCTTTCACAAGTACTGCGGGGGGACCTTTTCTTACCCACAGACAGTCCCCCAATCTTAAACAACTTCTCACCCACAATAATACAACATCTAATTTGAACATGGACACTGGTACCAGATCTTGCAGTAAACCCATATGCCAACTTTACTGCAACATACACCCAGATAGCACAACCCCTGGACCTAAAAACATCAACTACACTGTCTCAGGCTCATTCATTTGCTCATCTTCTAACATTGTATATGGCATTAAATGCCAACAATGCTCTTCAATTCTGTGCACAGGACCAACATTGATTTCTTGTCTGGCTACACATGCTAAGATCGTTCAGTTCTCACATCTGTTTGTAAACTCCTTTATTATTCTGTATGCTAATTTGCTGTTATTCACAGGTGTTACCAATCACCTCCATCCACTCTTAGCTATATTTACTGCTCAATTACTCCTCACCTGCTACCCAGGGGTCTTTTGGGGGGGAGCGCACCGGAGCGCAGCTCCGGGAGCTCAGGAGCAAAGCCCCACCCCTAGCCGGCATCCTGGAGAGTCTTTCAGCCAGCCGAACGTCAATTTCAGCTCCATTATATCCTATGGGCCATTGAAGTCAATGGTGAAAACATAGGGTATATTCTGGGGGCTGGAGGGGAGGGTTTGAGGAGAGGCTCCAAACTCACAGAGTAGCTGATGGAGCCTCTCCCCAAGATACCCGCCAAGTTTCAAGAACATTGGACCAGGGGGTCCAATTCTATGGGCCCTCAAACAAGTTGCCCCTATTCCCTCCATTGTTCTCTATGGTGGGAAAAAAGTTACAGGCAACCTGTTTGGGGGCCCATAGAATTGGACCCCCTGGTCCAATGTTCTTGAAACTTGGCGGGTATCTTGGGGAGAGGCTCCATCAGCTACTCTGTGAGTTTGGAGCCTCTCCCTCAAACCCCCTCCCCTCCAGCCCCCAGAATATACCCTATGTTTTCACCATTGACTTCAACGGCCCATAGGATATAATGGGGCCAAATTGCCGCTGAATTTCTTTCATTCCCTCCTTTCCTTCTCTCTTTTTCCTCTTTCCCTCCTTCTTCTCTTCTCTCTTTCTTTCTTTCCCACCTTCTTCTCTTCTCTTTTTTCCTCCTTTCCCTGTTTTCCTCCTTCTTCCCTCTCTTTCTTTCCCTCCCCTTTCCTTCTTTCCTTCTCTCTACTCTCTCTCTTTCCTTCCCTTTCCTCCTTCTGTGGCCCAACTCTCATGAGAAGGAGTTTAAACTTTAAACCCCTTCTCTCTTAGCTCCCCCACCCAGACCAGCTGGGGAAGGGAAGGGGAGGCTTTTGAAGATGCCTCCCTCCCTTTTGCTTCCCCTTCTGACATCATTTCCGGTGATGTCAGGGGGCGTGGCATATGCTAATAGCCTAATAGCTCATTAGCATACCATATGCTAATGAGCTCCTGCTGCTGTTTGTCTACAAAAAGACCCCTGCTGCTACCTATATGTAATGGTTGATGACTTCTGTTTCAATGATGTGCACATAAATGCTTATGCCCAGAACAAAACTTTGTTGATCTTAAAAGTGCCACAGGACTCAAACTTTGTTCTGTAACTCTGTCTTGTTGACAGAGTCAGACTTGACTGTGCGATTGAACAACAACAGCGACAAATTAGCTCTTTAACTCTTTACTATTTTTTTGTAAACTTTTTCAGCAGAATGAGAATTTGCTCTACTATTTGGCAATGTTAGAGTAATTACTATGAATCTGTTCACCTTTTCAGGAAGCACTGCCCTCATGCTAAACAGATATTTGCCTTTAGTGACCTTACCACCATCTCGGCTATCCAGTGGCACTGTCTTCTCACATTCATTACTGCTGGAGGCTTACCCTCTGATCATTGTGATTCAGTCCACTCTACATGATAAAAAGGAATGGTAACGTCCCTTAATTACTGTAGAGATTCCCCTCAATGGCTGTTAATGACTCTGCTGAATCAGTCTCCCAGGATTTGGGATGTACCCCCCCCCCCCGCTTGGAGCATATTTAGATTCTCCCAAGCAGTGAGGAATCTGTCTACCAAAAACAATAAAAGCCAGAGACCAGAAAGAAGGTTATGTTTCCTACATACAGGATGTTTCTCATATGGGAGAAGCATTCAGTCACAGAAGCCACCATGTGTAATTGTCCTGAAATAGCTGTAAATCTAGCAGAACTATTCTTATATATGCAGGTTTCTGTAAAAACTCCTCTGGGTCATTAACGGGGGGGGGGGGCAGCAACTTGCAGGAAGACCTGTTTTTCCTCCATCATCCTTCGATTTCTTTACTGTTCACATTCTCCAAAAAGTGCTGAAAGTGGCTTTTCATGCTTCTGCAAACTTTTGTGCAGGGTAACATGGAAAGGATGAGTGAAAGACAGCCACAAACCTGTGAAAAGGACTCATGAAATAAAATAGATCCCTTGAACCCTGAGAGACAATTTCATAACCTCTAAATTATGGTTTAACCCACAATCTCACAATGCACCTAAATTATCCATTTATCTTTCTCCCTACTGGATTTCAGCTGAAAGACACAGCATCAAACAAGAAGCAACATCTATAACCCTAATCTCATCTGCCACCCTGCAGAAACAAGGACAATAACAACAATAAGACAGAAGAGGCTACTGGCTCTGAAAGATGCCATTTAAACAAACTGTACAAGACACCATGCAATTTGAGTAAATCGTTTTTAGCTGGGGACTGTATGGCAGCTGAAAGGGGATTTTGTGCCTATTTCTCACAGAGTTTATGTTAGGATGTGAACTGAGAGCTAGAGTTTTAGCTCCCGTAATTAGGTAACCTTCATATATTTAATTTCACTTGCTGAGCATCTGCCTGACAAGACCAGATAATTCTAAGCTAGTGGTGTCCAACTAGCTTGTGCATCCCCTAGAAGAGCAAGGTAAAGCCTGTGAAAAATGTGCTATGGGCCTTAAAAAAAAGAAAAAAAAAGCTTTATTTCAGAGGATTTTTCTGTGATGTTGGCACTAGAGCAGTAATAAGAAAAGTCATAATTCTGGAGAGAATAAAGGTAATGGTTTCCCTTGCTTGAAAGCCAGTCATATCCAACTCTAGGGATGCAGTGTTCATCTCCATTTCCAAGCTGAAGAGCCAATGCTGTCTGAAGATGTTTCCATGGTCATGTGACTGGCATGACTAAACACCAAGGTGCACGGAATGCTGTTACCTTCCCACCATAGCAGTACCTATTTATCTACTTGCAATTTCTTTTTTTCGAACTGCTAGGTTGGCAGGAGCTGGGGCCGGAGATGGGAGCTCACTCCGTCACACGGCACTCGGGTCTCGAACTGCTGAGCTACCAACCTTTCAGTCTGCTGAGCCACCGCGGCCCCTGGAGAGAATAAACAGACCTTCAATTTGAAGGGACAATTCATAGTCACTGTAATATATGTTCCCATTAGTTGCCACCTAGTGGTCAAACGACAGATACCACTTTTGTTGAACAACCAGACTACGCACGCTCCTAGGGAAGGAGGAGTTGGTGCAGGCCTCTTTCAAGACAAATGCTGGACTGACAATTTGTGTGCTACAGCTCAAATAAATCAGATTTATGTCATAGACTTGCTGGTCTGGACTCCAAACTTTACAGTTATAGCTGGGCAAATCTAAGCTTCACATGTTCAAAGGATTAGCCCTGGCAATGAAACAGATTTGAGATCTAAATCCTGCCTCAGATTAAGTCCTAATCTTGTAAATCTAAAATGCTTTTTATTATTGATGGAGGGGGTTTAATGGCTGCAGCATACACCTAGATCTTGCCAAAATAGGAATAAAAGTTCCTCACCAACAGAGGTTACAATGGAGTGAGAGTCTTGCTCAGAATTGAAGGGCCATCCTATTGACAGTGCACATATTTCTATTGTGACAACAACATAAGGTGCACATAAGACCTTGTGCAGTTTTCAGTAAGGTATCTTGCTAATTGCCATCTCTCTTGCTGCTCAGAACATAATGCTAAATTCACACCCTGCCAGAGAGAAACCAGAAACACCAGAAATAATTTATAGAAACACAGCTTGATGTGGAAATGAATCGCTTAATATGAAACAAAATGTGGGAAGTGAACTGAGAATTATTTATCTGGGTTAAAAATGAAATCATAATTAAAATAACCCATAGCATTTATATTCAGATGAAATAAAATCCCTGTGAAAAACAAATCAGTCCAAATGCTATGACAGTTTCTTACTAACATTTACATTTACAACATTAACTAACATTTGCGACGATAGAACTAATGAAATCTCAAGCTCAAAACATGTGTTGATTTCTTATGCAGAGATCAGAAAAGGGGATGGAATTTCTGCCACAGAGTATACAGAGTTGTTCAAACCTTCACTACATCACTGCACCTGATCATTATCACCTTCCCATCTACAATCACTGCCTGGCCTGGCTGATTTTTCAGTCTTTCTCTAACAGGAACTATATACTAGTTCATCTTCTTCCAGGCCACAGGCTTTAAGCCAGTGCCTAAGAGCCAGGGGCTAAGATCTCCTTGGCTCACATATCTTGCTATCCCTAGGCTAACACCTCAACAGAGGAGAAACAGAAGTTCCCCCCATATCTCATACAGCAGGGGTCCTCAAACTTTTTAAACAGGGGGCCAGTTCACTGTCCCTCAGACCATTGGAGGGCCGGACTATAGTAAAAACAAAAACGATGAACAAATTCCTATGCACACTGCGTATATCTCATTTTCAAGTGAAGAAACAAAACGGGAACAAATACAATATTTAAAATGAAGTAAAGTTAAATCAACAAACTTACCAGTATTTCAATGGGAACTATGGGCCTGCTTTTGGCTAATGAGATGGTCAACTGAATAGCAATCAGAATATAAATGCACTTATTGTATTTTAAATTGGGTTTACTACTCCTCGGCTGTCTGTCACTGACCAGCAGGGGAGAACATCAGGCAGCCCATCCAGAGATCAGAGATCACTCTGTTACCACCCATCCAGCTTAACATCTTTCCTTCTCTACATCTTTCCTTCTCTCCTCCTTTCCACCTTTCCTCCTTTCCTGCTTTCCCCCTTTCCTTCTGTTCCACCTTACTTCTTTCCTTATTCCCACCCTAACTTCTTTCCTCCTTTCTACCTTTCCTTCTGTCCATCTTTCAACGTTTCCTTCTTTTCACCCTTAACTATATTTCTTCTTCTTCTTATCCACAATTCCTTCTATCCTCCTGCACACAGGAATATCACTGGGAGTGGAGCCGAGGGGCAAATGAGGGAGCTGAGGGAGGGCGAGCCAGTCAAGCGCAGCCCAATTAGTGCCTACCAGCACAGCCCAATTAGTGCTCACCAGTGTAGCCCAAGTAGTGACCATGGGAATCACCTCTTCAGGGGGTAATAATGCACCCAACTTCCTCCAAGCTGCCTCTGTGCTGTGATGCCTCCATCTCCCACACTCTCTCTCCCACTCTCCGCGCTCCCGCTTCCAACCTTCACTGCCCACAAGTCACCACGCAGGCGGCCCTCCCAAATGCCCTGGCTTCCTCTGAATCCTGGGAGATGGGAGTTGTAGTCCGGCTGCGCTGTTCGGTTCCTCTCACCGCCTGAAGCTAGATTGCGGCCAGACAACAATTCCCATGATCCAGCGCTTCAGCCAGCTAGCCAATCGGCGGCCGTCTCCGCCCCCTCTCCCTCTTCCACCAATGACCTTCCTTCTCATGTAAAAAAAAATGAAAGACAAGCAGCGGCGGCATAAACACCCGGTGGGGCGTATAAATGTCCTCAGCAGGCCGCATGTGGCCCACGGGCCGTAGTTTGAGGACCCCTGTCATACAGCTTGCAAAGGAATATGCCAAATTTTCCATCACTGTATTAGAAAGATTTCTTCAACATTATCAAATGATCATATCCCAGTGAAAATTGGACGATCACTACAAAGAACCCTCAAGCTGCTACTTATCTTCCTCCCCTCTTGTTTTTCTTTCTGCACCTAAGTGCTACTGCTAGACAATGTGTCTTGGTTAATTCGTCACAGCTTCCTGTGACATGGCACTAACAAATTAGCTTAGATTTCATTCCACTGTTATCTCCCATGGCGCATGTTGCTTTATTATACACCTGTGCCCTTTCTGGTACATCTCTCCACACTTGAAACCAAGTAGACATCTGCCTATGACAAACATATTGCACTTACACACTGTCAACAGTTACTTGGAGAGAACCTTTTCTCATATGCAAGCTGAAGGTTTAGCTTCATAAACGTCTGCTCCTTGATTTAAAAACTGTCTTCACAAGTAAAGGCTTTGCTTTAAGTTTATCAGAACGATCTGTTACACCACTTTTTCTATATTTCTGCTTTTATACCAGCCACACGGCAAAAGGGAGTACTCGACTTCTTGCAAGAAAAGAGAGATGATAAGCACAGACAATAAATTAAATCAAGACCAGGCTAGCCTAACCTCATCAGATTTTGGAGGATATGCATAGCTATCCCTGGTGAGTACTTGTTTGGGGGACCACCAAGGAAGTCCAGAGCTGCTCTGAAGAAGCAGACAATAGAAAACCACCTGTTTGTCTCTTGCCTTGAAAACCTTATTGGGTATCCATATGTTGGCTGCGACTTGATAGCACTTCCCTCCACCATTATCTTAGGCTACTCATCCTTCCTTTAAGGGAGGAGCTATGGCTCAGGGGTAGAGCATCTGCTTAGCTTGCAGAAAGTCCCAGGTCTAATCCCTGGCATCTTAAGGATCAGGTAGTAGGTGATGCAAAAGACCTCTTCATGAAACCCTAGAGAAAGTCACTGCCAGTCTTGAGCGGTTTATTGTTGTTGTTGTTGTTTATAGTCTGCCTTTTTCACTGGGACTCAACATGGATTACACAGAGTCAGTACAATCTACAGGATGGGATATTCAATAAACAATAAAATAGGATTTGGGTAATAGAACCAACCAGAAATTAAAAAAAAAAACAACAAACCTGAAGCAAAGTAAAGTTTTAACACAGCAGCTTAAATGATGCAAAATTACACAGTAGGATTCAATTTACAGTAAACTATATCCACATATCCAGTAATACAGACCACAGTTCTTAATCCAAGTAACTTTGTAAATCACTTTGTACAGTGCTATCTTATCGCCTCTATTAAAAAGACCTCTTGAACAATTAAGTTTTGCACAGTTTGCAGGTAGCCAGGAAAGTGGGAGCCTTCCTGACCTCCTCAGGCAGACTGTTCCACAATGTGAGGGCTACAACAGCAAAGGCACATGTATGGACAGTTGTTGATTTTGCTCATCTGCAGGTTGGCACCTGCAATACATCCTGCTCAGATGAGTGAAGCTGTCATGGTGAAGGCATAGAGGGAGAGACAGTCTTGCAGAGATGAAAGTCCAAGGCCATGAACAACTTTGTATGTGATAGCCAAGACTTTAAATTGATCCCAGTAGTTGACAGGAAACCAGTGGTAACTGCAGAATGGTAGTCATAGACAATACTTACTTTAATGGACCAAAGGTCTGAATCAATACAAGGCAGCTTCATGCGCTCCTCAATGGCTTACCTTACTGCTCACGGTGAGGGTGTGGTACAAATTGAATAAACAAATAAATAAATCAATAGGTTGGTCAGTTTCCACTATCAGAAATAGCTGGGCTATCAGCAACTGCACACTGTCCTGCCCGCCTTATCCCATTGTTTTTTAAAGCTGTAATCAGTAAAGTGGAGGCCTGTTTTCCACTAAGCTTTTTTCTGTGGCTCCATTCTGCTCCCCACTGTGGCACAAAATGGGATGTTTGTAATGAACTGCACTTTCAGCGGCACCACACAATGTATACACCTAACAAGCTCATCTGAACATTGCCCAGATAATGAAAATCACCACAGAACAGTGTGTGTGGGCACAGGGAACGGAAGGTTTCTTTCACTTACCGTGAAGCTTCCTTTTTTGGTGGTAAGGCTGGCGGAAGTCTTTGCTGCGGCGTCTAAGAGTCGCTGCGGCCAGGAACGTCCTGGCACCGCTCAGACCTCTTTGAAGTGCCGTGTTTCCCTCTTTCTCTGGGGATGCGGCTCCAATGTTTCTTAAAGCTTCTTTCTCTTTCTTTTTTAATCTTCTGGCTGCACTGTGCAGCGCTGCCCAGAGATGTCCTCCTGCAAGGCAGGGCCGGCTAGAACTGGGAAGCCTACAGGGGATAAGCCCCTCCCCGCATGGATCAAAGCCCAGAACCGACCCTGAGAAGGAGGGAGGAGCTTATCCCAAGTGTGAGGACTGTCCCATGAGCTGAGCCACTGGAGAAAACAAGGTAGAACCTCACTTTTGAGACTCAAAAGAGCAACATGTCAAGACATTTACTGAAATCTGACTTGCATGTAGAAATTGACTATCATTTTTCCTCTGCAAAAGATGTTCTCAATGTAGTTTGCAAAGGGAGGGGGCTCTGACTCTGGCCATAAACATCAGCAGTGTGTTGTCTTTTTTTTGAAATGGTGGTTTGAACATGTGAATTTTATGGGCCAAAGGAGATGGGGAAAAATGAAGTAATGTATGTTAGGCCAAATACACAATTTTGAAGATTCCATCAAAAGTCTGCTCCAAGGCATAATGTACCCTTTGATCATCAAAAGAGCCACCAGTCTTAAGTGAGTCACCCACATTCTAAGTGCAGCCTGTTCCACTTCCTATTTTATAGCAAAATGAAAGAGAAAGATAGGCAACCAGAGATATAGCCAATTTATTTCAAGGCTGGTCAAGAATCTCTCACATTCAAACACAAAGAAAGGAGGGAGGACCGTCTTCTAGTACTTTAAAGAAACTGAATCCTAAAGACATGTTACTTCAGTTGTTAGTGCTCCAGATACAAAGCCATCTATCAGCTAACCAAATAAGGGACTATACTAAATTCCATCTCATTTCTGTTGCTTCTTTGCCAGAGATTACAAAATTTAAATAAAAATAGCCTCTTGGTCAGAAAACAATAATGTAAGAGATACAGGCAGTGAGACACTGAATGAGTGCCATAAGAACAGTAGGGACTTCCTTTTATCTACTGTGGAATTAGAGTTGCCAACCCCCAGGTGGGGCCTGGAGCTCTCCCGGAATGACAGATGATCTCCAGACTACAGAGATCAGTTCCCCTGGAGAGGAAATGACAACTCCAGAGGGTGGACTCTATGGTATACCATATATTCTAGGTAAAATCCCTCTCCACATTCCCTCTTCACCAGCACTGCCCCCAAATCTCCAGGAATTTCCCAAGCCAGAGTGGGCAATTCTATGTGGAATGATTTTAATACTTGCCATTAAACTATGTATACTAGAGTTGCCCATGCAGGGCTCCAGATAGTCCAACATCTTGTTTAAAATGGTTCTTACCTGCATGCACCATTAGTACCAAGGCTGCTCCCAGGTTTGTCCGGGCCTGGGTGATAGAGTGTAACTGGGCCCCCTTCCCCCTTTGGTACAGACCCTTTTGCATCTAACCACACCCTTCCAATTCGGCCCCTCTCCTTTGGCTCTGCCTTTTTTTCAACCACTCCCCTTTTCATTTCAATTTGCTTCAATTTGTAAAGAAAACACACAAACATGTGTTTTACTAGTTACATTTATTACTTTGTATAAAACCAGAGAGAAGAAAATATGCCTTCCATGATTTTATCTGGAGCACTACTCAATAAAATTGGCACCATTTGTGTAAAAGCAATACAAATAGTGTTCTGGAAGAGCCTGCAGAAAATTTTCTACACTCTCATCACTGAAAGTGAGGAG